>CM076278.1:1407500-7135000 GCA_038380795.1 Pyrocephalus nanus
GAGCAGGGGAGAGAAGGTAATTTTAACTTTTATGTAAGGTGCTGATGTGAGTGGCAGAAAGATGCTTTTCCTTTGGTACTCCCTGCTTAGTGTGTTCCAAGGAATGTTGATGCTGTGGGAGTATTGGCATGTCCCTGAGCATCGTAACTGGTGTTACTGGTGGGCACATGGCCAAGCTGGGGCACTGCAGCCCCACTGCCACCCCCTGCTTTGGGCACTCCGTGCTCCCTGTGCTGTTTGGGTGATGCAGCTCCCCTTGGGTGGGAATCACAGGGTGACTTCCATCCCAAATTGTGGCCAAATGGCCGTGGAGAGGATGGTTGGGGATGGGCTGTATGACAGGGAATGCTCTGGGAGCAGGGCACCCCACAGACCTGCCGTGTGTTGGATCACTGAGGGTGTTTCCATCAGTCTTGGATGCACCAGGACACTCCCCCAGGCACCACACAGGCAGTGGTCCAAGCTCTGGTTTGACACACAGGCCCCAGATCTGCTGTGCCAGGACCTCATGGGGCACAAGAGATGAAAATCAAATGTACACAACCTTTTCAGCTCCACTTTTCCTCCCAAGGGAGTTTGTGTCGGGGTAGGACCCGAGGGGATATCAGAGGTCTGTGAGGAGTTGGGAATGCTCCAGAGGGATGGTGTAGATGCAGATCACTCCAGAAATGTCCCCTCAGTGTGTCATTGAATCATAGAATGGTTTGGGTTCAGAGGGACCTGCAAGAGGCTTTTGGGGGCTCTGTTTTGTCTCAGCTCTCTGGCATTTCAATCATTTCAGTTCTACACCTGAGTAAGAACATCCCTGTGCACCAGGATACGGCCTCCCTTGCGGTTCTGCAGGTCTGTTTTAAACTGTTCCTGCTCTGTGACAGGTTATAAATGTCTTGTGAGGGAGTTTATGTGACATCAGGCACAACTTGTTCAGCTTTGAGGACAGAGCTGGACCTTCCCTCTGCCTCCTCAGCACGTGGATGGAAAGGAGCTGCCCTCATGGATGCAGGTCTGCAGCACAGGCAGGGGCCAGGTGACTGCCTGGAAAAGAAATAGTGGATATGCCTATAAAAGATATTTTTTAGTAGAAATATCAAGCTTTACAGGAATTATCCATGGAGCCTTAAAGGCAACGTGACCCCCCTCATGGACAGAGGGGCAGGAGGAGCAGGGTCTGGCTGCAGCCACTGCCTGTGCTTAATAAAAGTGGTGTGTGAGTCCTTTTGCAGGCTGTTGAGATGAATAAAGGGAGCTGGGATCAGAAGAAAGGCAGATGGGAATGCTCTGAGGTGCTGGGCTGCCTGCAGAGGCAAAGCTCTGCAAGAAGGCTTTTCTCAGTCATCTGTGCAGAACTAATGATACAGCTAAAGAGGGAGTGAAATGTTAAAGGAATCCTGAGATCAGAAGGAAGATAAGCAGATGTAAACATCTCAAATTCCTACGATAGGGGGGTTCTTTTTCTAGAAGTGCTGAAGAGAAAAGAGGAACGTTCCCAGCAGCCCCGGAGCTGATTGGGGGTGAGACAGCAGCCCTAAGCCTCCTGAGAGAGGGGGATTTATTTAGAAGACAACCACAGGCAAATATGGTCTTTTTTTCTTCCCTTGCTTTTTGATGAGGAATATTGCTGGAATCAGCTCAGGGGAGGGTGCTTTGATCCTGCTTTCGTAGAGCAAAAAAAGCTGCTTTGAATTCTGCCGCAAAGCAAAGCCCAGGAGGGGCTGGGCCGTGAGGCTCCCTCTGGGGAGAGGCCCCTGTGCAGGGGGAGAGACTGTCCTGAGACAGTGACTGTCCCCTCCTCACACCCTGCCCTTCTAACAGACATGTGTGGGGAGGGGACACTGATATCCCAAATACCTGGATGGGTTGGTTTGGGAGGTACCTTATAGCTCATCCAGTGCCAGCCCTGCCATGAGCAGGGACACCTCCCACCAGCCCAGGTTGCTCCAAGCCCCGTCCAACCTGGCCTTGGACACTTCCAGGGATCCAGGGGCAGCCACAGCTTCTCTGGACAACCTGTGCCAGGGCCTGCCCACCCTCACAGCCAGCAATTCCTTCCCAATCTCCCATCTCTCCCTGCCCTCTGGCAGTGGGAAGCCATTCCCTGTGTCCTGTCCCTCCATCCCTTGTCCCCAGTCCCTCTCCAGCTCTCCTGGAGTCCCTTTAGGCCCTGCAAGGAGCTCTCAGGTCTCCCTGGAGCCTTCCCTTCTCTGGGTGAACCCCCCCCCCCCCCGCCCCGAGCTCTTCCAGGCTGTCATGTCCTCAAAGTGCTGCTGCTGAGCTGAGAAATTAAAAGGAACCCCCCAAATCTGAGCTTCCCCTTGCAGAGGAACCCAGAGCACCAGGGACTTCAGGAAGACAACCCACACAAACCATCTGAGTAGCTATTTAAAGATAAAAATATCCAGATGCCAAAGTTGGTGTGGAGGAACCCCAACTGCCAGGACCATGTGGTGCTGGAAGGACAGGGGCTTCCTCCAGCTGTGGGGTGTGGGCAAAACCAGCACTGAGGTGGGTCATGAACACACTTCAGGAGGGAAATGCCACTGGGATTTTAAACAGTGCCATTAGATCTGCTCGAGGACAGGCAGGATCCATATCCAATGCTATAGGAATGTCAAAATCCCAGTATGGGTGGATTTACCTGATTTGTCCTACACTGAGAATGTTTGTCCAGATTCTGCTAATTGGGGTAGCAGGAAAAAAAAAATCCCAAAATAAGTATTTTTTTTTTTTTTTTTTTTTAATTCAAGAAACTGTTTCTCTGAAGGAAATTGCTTTGAGGGAGTGACACTAATTTTCAATTACTTTCTTCATTCTCTGCTTCTATTTTTAAGCAAAATGTTTGAGGAAAAAAACTTTGCAAGAATTTGAAAGTGTGTTTTGTTGAGTATGGAGATTTTTCTTCTCTTTGGCCACTGAAAATGGAGAATGAGAATGGAGAAAACCCAACTTTCCCCATGTGGATTTGGCTTCCCACTGATAAAATCTACTTTTTTCCAAGGGTAGCTTTTTCTATGAAATCATGAATATTTAAAACAAAACTTCACCTTTTAAAAATGAGAAGGTCCCCTCTGCTTGCCCATGTTTTTGAACTGGACAAAGTTCAGATGAGAGGGAAAATCACAGACTCCATGTGGGAAAATGAAAATCTTTGTATGAAAGCAATTGTAAAGAGATTTCTTCCCGAAAATACTGTTTTTGAAAAAAACAAAACAATCAGAGCTCACCTTTGTTTGCTTTGTATTATTGTTTCCCTGATCTGTTTTGCAAGATTTTTCTCAGGCTGGTGATGGAGACAAACCAAGTCAAACTTATTCCCAGCACCTCCAGGACGTGGCAAGGAGCTGCAGGTTCCTGAGAGTTTTCCAAGGTAATTGCTATGGAATTCTTTCTGCTCAGTAAAGCCTGTCCTGGCCCCTTGGCTTCCAGCATTAAATCCCATTTATCTCCCCAGTGGGATTAAACCCTTGGAAGGGAGGTGTGGGTGTAGCCCAAGCAGCAGCGCCTGTGGCTGGGCAGCAGGGCCAGGGCCAGGGGGGACCTTCTGGCTCTGCCACCCCTGACAGGAGGGATTTGGGCTCTGCTCCCAGGGAACAGGGACAGGAGGAGAGGGAACGGCCTCAGGCTGTGCCAGGGGAGGGTCAAGTTCACAGAATCACCAGGGTGGGAAGGGACCTCTGGAGATCACCCCATCCAACCCCCTGCCAAGGCAAGGTCAGCTGGAGCAGGTGACACAAGGACCAGGTGGAGCTGGGATGTCTCCAGAGAGGGCGACTCCACACCCTCCCTGGGCAGCTGTTCCAGCCTCTGCCTCCTCCGTGGAAAGAGGTTCTGCCTCATGTTGAGGTGAAACTTCTTGTGTTTCAGTTTATTGCCATTGCTCTTTTTCCTGCCACTGGCACCACTGAGCAGAGTCTGACACCCCGTGGGGATATTTCCATGGATTGATAAGATCCCCTCTCAGTCTTCTCTTCTCCAGGCTAACCAGGCCCAGCTCCCACAGTGTCTCCTCATCAGAGCTGCCCCAGACCCCTCATCATCTCTGTGGCCTCTGCTGGACCCACTCCAGGAGCTCCCTGTCCCTCCTGTCCTGAGGAGCCAGAGCTGGGCCCAGCCCTGCAGATGTGCCTGCCCAGGGCTGAGCAGAGGGGCAGGATCCCCTCCCTGACCTGCTGCCAGTGCTCTTCCTGATGCACCTCAGGATCCCATTGTCCCTCCTGGCCCCCAGGGCATAGTGGTGACTCATGATCAACTTGTCACCCACCAGGACCCCCCAGAAACGAGCAGAGGTGGCACTTGGGGATGTGCTTTAGTGGGCCTGGGAGTGTTGGTCAAAGGTTGGATTTGATGAACTTGGAGGTTTTTTCCAACCCTAATGACTCCACAATTCTGTTGTTCCCTGTGTGCCCCACGCCATTCTCCCAGGGCAGTGGGCACAGCCCCAAGGCTGCCAGAGCTGCAGGAGGGTTTGGATGATCCTCTGGGGCACAGGGGGCGACTCTTGGGGATGGGTCTGGGCAGGGCCATGAGCTGGACTGGATGATCTTTGTGGGTCCCTTCCAACTCACCATTTTCTGAGATTCTGTGGTTCCTTGTGCTGTTGGAACCAGCTGAGCTGGATCATCATCTCCTTCCTCACCTCCTCACCACACCCTTTAGTGCCGCTGATCCCAGACTTCTCTTGCTGCTTGGAGGTGGGAGAGGAGAAACCAGGACACACGACAGAGTCCAGGAATTGCAGCCCCATGGATGCTCTGGGCTCAGACTCCACTCTCAGCTCCTCTGCCTTTCCATGTTCTCCTGGGAGTGGCCGTGGTGTCCCAGCTCTGCTGTGTCCCCAGGGCTCTGCTCCCCCAGAGCACACAGACTTTGCACTTGGCTGCTGCCTTTGTTCTCTTTTCATCTCGCCTTTATCATCTCCAGCCAGGCAGCACTTCCAGCCTGGCAATTAACAGTGGCAATTAAGAGTTGCAGAGGTAGGTGTTTCCCCTCCGAAGGGACCTGATGTTTTCCATGCTGAGCATGAGAGAGATTCCCACCGAGGGAGCTAATTTGTGCTGATTAGTAACTGCAGCTGAATATTGTCCTTGTTCTAATCTGGTGAGATAAGTCTAAAAAGTTGCAAAGTATTAAATCAGGCTTTTTTTTTTTACCTACTGACAATTCCAAATTCCTGTCGAAAAATTGAAACTACATAAATTTTAGGAGGTCGGTGCACAGCCTGTGCTCTTCAGAGCTGCTGAGCAGTTCAGCACATCAGATAAACAATGAGGAAAAACAGTAGTTACCCAGTAAAGGACTCTTTTCCCTCATGCATTTGAAGGAAAAGGTTGTTTTGTGAAAGGCAGGATATTAGGGTTGTCCAGAGAATACAGCTACTGCTAAGTAAATGGTGCATCAAAATGTTTCTGCTGAGCCTCTCGAACCCTTTAGTGAATGATAAAATGGGAAAAGCTGGGAAATAATGGGGAAACATAATCTGGACCCAAATGGAAAAACATATCTGCAAAAATCTAATCAAACCACCGGTAATACGGAGCGATTTCACTGACTTTTAGCTCCTGAATTCAAACCTGCTTCTGGTGTCCAATAATGACGTTTAAAGTCTTGTGCAGTGAATGCCAGTATGAAATTAAGAGTGAAAATATGTATTCTTCCAAATAAGGCTATTTTTCAGTACCTGCAGGGTAAAATGTGTTCAGGTCTCACCCTGCTTGTGGCTCAAAGTGATCTAATGTTGTGAGGGGAACAAGAAAAGCCTCCAACACTGACTGGTTGGTGATGAGAAATGATCAATCCAATACCTGCTGGAACAGCTTCCAAGGCATCCCCAGGACAGCTGGATGGATTGAACCCTCCACAGAGATGGAGCCCGTGCAAATAAAACAATGAGGAAATAAGGAAATGTTATTGATGGAGATTATTTCTCCCCTTACTTGATCATAACAGTTTTATGTTGGTGTAAAAATGAATTCTGGTTGGTAATGTGGTCTCTGGGAGTTGTATTTATTCTCTTTATTGGTATCAGGAACTTATTACTTTGCATAAATTATTCATGGGAATTAGACATGCTCATGATGCTCACGTTATTTGTGTCGGGAGGGTTGGGGAGCAGAAAGGCATCAGAAAAATTCATTTTGGGCTCCTTCGAGAAAGAGCACTTGGAAATCATGGGATATTGGAAAGCCTCAGTGTGAATGGCATCACTCTGCACACCCTGCTCACCTCCAAATACTGCTGGCCAAGTAAGCCATGGGAAATTGGGGTGTCCTTACCACACAGGGTGGAGCCAGCACTGGTGGAGCTCAGGGGGGGCACAGAGAGGGCCCTCAAAGCAGCCAAGGGGAGTAGAGGAGAAACTCCCCCCTTAGCAAGGCACAGCCTCATCCCACAGCCTTTAAGGGGGGAGGATTCTGTGCACACAGAGCATTTAGGGGAAGACTGAACACCTTGCTGGAGCAGCTGTTCTCCTTTAGCCATAAAAAAGGGTCTGGGTGGTGATTGCTCAGGGAGGAGATGGGAAAAGATCAGCATAATTGTCCTCCTGGTTAAGAATTTGTATCAGGGAGTACAACCACTTCATTCACAGAATCATTGAGGTTGGAAAACCCTCCCAGCCCATCGAGCCCCCCTGTGCCCCATCCCCACCTTGTCCCCCAGCCCAGAGCACTGAGTGCCACGGCCAGGCCTGCCTTGGACACCTCCAGGGATGGGCACTCCAAACCTCCCTGGGCAGCTCCTTCCAGTACCTGATCACCCTTTCCAGGAAAAAATTCCTCCTGATGCCAAACCTGCCCCTCCCCTGGCACAGCCTGAGGCCGTTCCCTCTCCTCCTGTCCCTGTTCCCTGGGAGCAGAGCCCGACCCCCCCGGTTCCCCCCTCCTGTCAGGGATTGCAGAGCCAGAAGGTCCCCCCTAAGCCTCCTTTTCTCCAAGTCTTTGGTGGGTTGGTGCAGAAGGGAATTCTGCACAGGCTCCAGTCCCTGGCATGTGTGTGAGGAGCATCAGCTTCCCAGGAACATCTGCAGATGTTGGCATCAACACAGAGCAAGTACATTTTGTAGGCAGTGAGATTCAGTGTAGGGATTTTCACTGGTCTCCACTGGCAGATGCCAGGCAGGAGGAGCCCCTGAGATAAGAGATAAACCACTGGGATTGTGCCCACAGCTGCTCCTTGACCCAGGGCACATGTTGGGGTCTGGGCCTTGGCCAGGGGGGCTCTGACAAACCAATTACCTTCTGCTTCCTTCTGCAGTCAGTGTGTCTGAAAAGCCTATTTCTTCCCTAACGTGGTTGAGCTATGATTAAAATATTATTCAGGTGTGGTTCTGGTCTCCAGAGGTGGATTTGGGGGGGTGGTGCTGGGATGGGCCCCTGCAGCTGGAAGGGCCGGAGCTGCTGCACCTCTTACCTGGCTGTTCTCACTTCCCCAGGGCTGTTTCTGCAAAACCCTTCCCACCAGCAGCTGCTGTTTTGTTGCCTTTTTGCAAGTGGTGATTCAAGAGGCCTGGCTGACTTGCAGTTTTCTGGAGAGTTCTTGGAATTGTTGGGGTGGTTTTGTGTCCACCTGAGCCACGTGTTGTCCCAGCCCAGCTGGACCTTCATTAACCAAACCCCAGTGGTGATGCTCTCAGCAAGCTGCAGGTGGGTTTGCTGCACAGCCTGTCTTGTTATCCCATTTGGAGCAAAGCTGGGAATTCCTCTGGAGAATCTTGGTGCTGTATTTTCTGTACTGAGTTCAAATTTCACACCTGCACAGGGTGGGGGTGCCCACAACGGCCCTGCCCACCTGTGCTGGGTGAAGAACAGAGCCCACACGGAGGCTCTGGTGGCTTTATTAGAGGAAAGGAGCAGCTCTCAGAGAGCACCACAGGCACCAGATTGCAGCACCAGGGGCTGGGTGTCTATTTTTACCTGTTAGGTGGCTCAGTTCTCCTCCAGAAGCATGAGAATCAGGGAGGAAACTGGCCAGGCGCTCTCTGACTTGTCCTTCTCCACTGACAGGGGAAGAATGGAGGGTCCTGGCAAAAGCCACACTTCAGTGATGATGGAAAATGGCAGGGGAGGAAAAACCTGTGGTATGAGTAACTGCAGCTTCTTTCTTCAAGCACACAGGAATCACTAAAAATCTCCCTCTCATCTGGATGAGGGGGATGGTAAGGGGTCCCTTTCTTCCCCATCGAGTGGTGTCACCCAACACAGGAGATCTTCTGTAGCAAACCACGACCAGGAGCACAGACCCCACAGTGACCCTGCCACCATCCCCTCTTCCAGCTGCTCAGGGCCTGTTCTCAGCCCAAACCATTCAACTTCTTCACAGCTGAGCTTACAGGAGTCTTAAAACACTGGAGAGATGGCAGTTCAGTGGGAAATGGTCAACCTGAGGAGGGCTGAGGACTCTTGGTCTGCTCAGGTGGAGGAGACCGAGGGCAGAGCTCATCGGGGGCTGCAGCTCCTCCCGAGGGGCAGCTCTGATCCCTGCTCTGTGTGAGCAGGGACAGCCCCCAGGGAATGGCTGGAGCTGTGTCAGGGCAGGCTCAGGGTGGATCTCAGGGAAAGGTTCTTCCCCCAGAGGGTGGTTGGCACTGAACAGGCTCCCCAGGGCAGTGGGCACAGCCCCAAGGCTGCCAGAGGGTTTGGACAATGCTCTGAGGGACAGGGTGGGATTGTTGGGGTGTCTGTGCACGACCTGGAGTTGACTTGGATGCTCCTGGTGGGTCCCTCTGAACTCGGGGTATTCTGTGGTTCTGTGATTCTATGAACAATAAACATCTGAACCCACCAGACACAAATCAAGGCACAGACAGCCCAGATCAGACTCGTGATATGAGAAATGGTAAAGCCCTGACCCCACAAATGACTTGGAGATGAATAGAAATAACCAAATGGGAGCTCACTCAGATAAGGAAACTGGGATGGTGAACGGGAGCCAAAAATGTATTCATGGGGAAATGGCAGCTGGATAGAAAGAGGTGCTGTGATTTCTGCACACAACAATGGGGAGAGCGAGATAAACTGCTGCCTCTAGAGCTGATACCCACATTGTTAAAACATGTTGTTAAGCTGGAAAAGGGAGACAAAGACTTGCAAAGATGAGTCAAGGTTTGGAAAACCTGCCCGAGTGTGGCAAACAGAAGGAGCTCCCGTCTTTCAGTTTATTAAAGTGAAGTTTCTGAATAATACTCACAGCATAAAAATCCACCCAGAGGGTGCAGATTCCTGATAGCAAAACAATGTCTAATTTTGCAGATAAGGACAGATCAAGATCCAGTGGTAGGAAATTGCAGGCATGGAAGGCTGAGCCTGGGAATGACGCACAGACTCAGTTCCTGATAACATGAACTGCTCAGAAAGGCCCGGGTGTTTTGTTGGAACCTCTAAAAATTAGACACACTGAAACTGTGCCCTGTGGGGTCCAGCTTGGAAGGGCTGGATCTAGCATAGAAATCCAGAGCCTGGGGTTACACAGAGTTCAAGGCAGCAGGTTTTTTAGGCAGCATCCTGAGATGGACTGAAATTTAGGAAGTGTGTTCCTAAATTACACCCAGAGGCAGGCCCACCACCCACGTTTTCCTGGGTGTTGCCTTGATGGACCCTAATCCTTCAGTTTACTCAGAGAAGGAGGGAATGCTGAGCCATAAGTTCACGTTTCGGGCAGAAATAGCAAGGTCAAGCTGTGTGGGATGCCAAGCTGGCCCAGGATCTGCTTCCCTGACTCTGAATCCCAATATTCCCTGCTCACCGGGTGCATCCTGCTGTCAGCACTTCACACACCATGAGGAATTAGCTCCTGATCACAGATAGAAAAGTCAAGGGCACACAAAGGTCAAGATGATGGTGTCAGTCTGTCCTTCCAAGGTGTGATTTTGTTCCACAGATTGTCCCTTCCCATGGAGACGGAAATGATACTAAAAACCCCGGGGGACACAGTGGAAACCACTGGAAATCAATCCAAGAATGAGCAGTGAACAAGAAAACACACTTTCCACCCATCCTGCCTGGCATCTACACCCCCATCATCACTGTGAGCTGACAGGTGGCTTGAACAGACACGGGGCATCCCCTGTGCTCCCTGCAGTTGTGAGTCCCCTCTCACTGGAGGAGGATGTGGGGTTTGCTGGAGGGAAGGAGATGTGAACCTGCAGCTGCAAGCCTTGGAAGATGTTTTTCCTTTAGAATTCACCCTGTACTTGCTTCCTGTTTTCTGAATCTCTCTGATTTATGTGCTCTTGTTGGCTAAAAGAAATGGCAGCTGTCCTCCAGTGTATACACTGAAAAAAATCACCAGGATGTCTCTAAGAAACTGCAAATATTTAATTATCAGCAGCTCTGGGCCAGAACCCGTCATTATTAGATCACCTCTGTAATAAGTCTAATTGGAACAGCCCTTAATAGAGGTGCAGGGCTGTCACTGAGCTCCCTCCTGCTCGGAGAGCGACACTCACTTTCCTAGAAACATCAGTGGCTGTGACGTGGGGCTCTGCCTGCATCTCATTTCTCTTCCAAAAGCCGCTTTTCCATGAATCTCCAAACCACATTCATTCTCTGAATCACAGCCCCATCCCTCCCTCACTGCTCCAGGGAAAGGAGCTTAGAAAACAATTAACTTTCCTGCTTCCTGTGAAATCAGTTGTTTCTCTGGGCTGGGAGGCAGGAGCTGGCAGCACTGTGTGTGTCAGTGACAGCTCAGATCTTTCACCTCCTTCTGCTGGTTCTGCAAATGGAGGGCAAGGCTGCCCTGTCTGATTGTCGTGAGCAGGGATATGCAAGTGATTGTGTTCTCTGTTTGGCCAGTGATCCAGAAAAGAATAACTGTGTGAGGCTGACTCAAAACTACAACTTGACAGAGATTTTGGTACAGCAAAACTGCTCCTCTTGGATTACAATGCCAAATGAAACACTTTCTCTGATAAAAAGTGGATTGTTTTATCTTGGGAGAGTTGTTTTTAATATGATTTACTCTGTAGCTGCTCACCTGGCTGGGATGGGAATCCAGCGCTGCTGTGACTGAGAGGCTGGATGGACACAACCCACACTGGGCTGTGGGGCAAGAGCCACAGAATCATGGAATGGTTTGGGCTGGAAGGGACCTTAAAGCCCATCCAGTTTCTCCTCCTATCATGGGAGGTAGAATAAAAAGATCCTTGAGATGGTGTCTGTGAGGTGGATGGATGTGACTCCAGAGTGCCCAGGACATGACTGGATCCTGCAGGTGAGCTCTGTGGTTGCCCCTGCCAAGGGCACGTAAGAGATGTCATAGAGCCATGGAATGGTTGGAAGGGACCTTAAAGCCCACCCAGTGCCACCCCCTCCCATGGGCAGGGACACCTTCCACTAGCCCAGGTTTCTCCAAGCCCTGTCCAACCTGGCCTTGGACACTTCCAGGGATGGGGAGTGAGGGAGTCAGAGGGACAGGACAGGACAGTCCTGAACTCAGTGGATGTGCTGAGCCATCCACACCGTGAGTGCTCCCTCCTGATGTGTTGGAGTGGCGGGAGCCTGGCAGGATCCATCTGCACAAACAGTGCTGCAGAGTGGAGATGTCTCCACCTGAGTTATCATCTGGAGTCCCACTGTGGTCAGCAGTGAGAAATCCCCTGTGCCAGGCAGCCATCAATCCTGCCCTCAGGGACACCTCTGAGGAGGCCACGGCAGTGCCTCGCATGCTGAAAGTAGGATGTTTTCTCCCTCTGGGCTGCACGTGCCTGGGCTGCCAAAGGAGAAATTTGGGCTGACAGATTTCTCCTTCTCCTTCTCCTCCCCCAGTTGCCAGCCTGCTCCTGAAGCAGCGGGTGCAGGACTGAAGAGCAGTGGTGAATCCCTGCTCCTGATGAGGTTCACCCACACTCATCCCTGGGGGCTGCACTGAGCTCCTCTTGCAGCCTCAGTGTCCATGTTCACCCACCTGCACCTCCAGAACCCTCAAAAAGCTGCAGATTTTCTCTCAGCCAGTGCAGTTCATGAGTTTCAGTCATGCTTTGTGATGCCTCCCCAGCCATCGTGGTCAGCCCCAGTGCTGGGGTTGTGTCCTCACCCAGTGCTCAGGCTTTTTGGGAAATGCTGTGCTGAGTTAGGAAAGGAGAGAAGAAAGAAGAGAGCAGGGCTGGAGGTCACAAGAGAGGGAGACATCTTTAGGAAGGCCAGTGCCTGTAGAGCCCATCCATGCAGGTCCCAAATTCCCCTTCTCACAGGCTGGGCTTTGGTCTCTGCAGAGCGAAGCTGAAGCCAGAGGAGGAGCACAAAGCAAAGGTGCTGGACAGCTCTAGTCCCAAAACACATCCCACTTGCAGTTACGGTTTAGAAGCTCTTTGTCTTCCACTACCACTGAATCCCAGCCATGATTATTGAGTTTCCTGCCTGGAAGCCCTGGTTTGTCAGGAGGATTGGGAGCTAAAAAGGGAAATATTTATTTTAGCCTATTTCCACAACAAAGGTAGGATAAACTCCAGAAGCTCTGCTCACCCAATCAGGCAACACACTCTTCCTTCTTTCTTTTTTAATTAGTTTTTTCTTTTCATTATTACATGCCCAGGAAATAGAAACACTCTTCTGTCTTCCTGTGTGATGAAAATCTTAGAAGAGCCAGAGAATCCCAGAATCCCAGAACATGTTGAGTTGGAAGGGACCCACAAGGATCATCCAGTCCAACCCCTGGCCCTGCACAGCCCCATCCCCAAGAGTCCCCCCCTGTGCCCCAGAGGATCATCCAAACCCTCCTGCAGCTCTGGCAGCCTTGGGGCTGTGCCCACTGCCCTGGGGAGCCTGTTCAGTGCCAACCACCCTCTGGGGGAAGAACCTTTCCCTGAGATCCACCCTGAGCCTGCCCTGACACAGCTCCAGACATTCCCTGGGGGCTGTCCCTGCTCACAGAGATGGGATTTGTATTGTACTGTGAAGGCACCTGCCTGGGAACTGTCCCCCACGTTCTGGATCTCTCCTTGCTGTCTGTGAGAGAGAAGTGAGGGATGCAGGGAGCAGTGCCTGGGGATGGAGCCCTTTGGCTTCTCCCATGGCCTGGTTGCAGTGATTCCCTCACAGCAAAGTGATTCTCTTCATTTTTGGCTCACGGGGTGTCCACCCCCTTGGCCTCATCCTAAAACCCCCGATTTCTTCCATTTTCCCCTTGGTTTGAACCCAGGGCTCTCAGGGGTCTCATCGAGGACATCCCAGAGGAGCCCTGGTCCATCCCCACCCCCCAAGCACAGGGAGATGGGGAGGATGTTTGGGGAGGGAGAAAAACAACCCGTGGAGAAATCACTGACACGCTGGGGACTCACTGAGAGCCCTGGGAAGATCCAACCCACACGAGGCCCATCAGGAGCAAATGACAAAATACTAAACATGATGATTTTCCATGGGGGCAAAGGCTTTTAACAGGAAAAGATATCTGAGAATGGGGAATGTCCCTTCCTCTGTCCTTCAGTTCCCAGCACTGACTGAAGATTTCATCTGGATTTTGCACTTGAAAGGAAGAAGAAAGGAAGTAGAAAAGATTCTGACTAATTTGTTGACTAAGTATGTATTAAAATAGACTGTAGCAATTAAAGACAAAAGCTCCCCAAAGTTAGGATGCAAAAAAAGACAGAATGCACAAAAGGAGAGGTTCTGGTGACAACTTTGACTCTAACGGAGCTCATGGATAAACCCAGATTTCTTCACAGAATGAAAGAGTTGAATTCCAAGCTAAAGCCAAACTGAAACTGAAATTTTTGGAAAACCAAAAACTCAGAGAAGAATTTCTTTTGGTTAAAGTGAAAATTAGTTTGACAATCCACAAACATTTCAATTTAAAATTGGGACATCTTTTTTTTTTTCCCCCTCTCTTTAATTAACCTCAAACTCTCAAAAGCACAATGATTGGAAACCAAAGAATGTGACATTGCCCAAGTGTCTCTAATAAATGCACAAGCTGCAAAACAAATATGGATTTGCAAAACATTTTGTTGTTAACACATTTACATTTTCACTGACTAGAAGTATTCCTACAAAATTTCAGCCAATTCCCTCTCTAATATTCTGCCTCCTTAATGCAATCATTTAATACTGATTTAAAGTCTGTGAAATGAAGGATGAAGAGCTGATATTTCTCAGTAACCTTTTGAATTTCTATATTCTGACTTCGGTCCATTTGATCCGTAACATCCAGATTGCGGGAGCATAAGGGATTTTTTACATTTATTTTCATAATTTAATGTTTGTTTTAGAAAAAGGAGGAGAGGAAAAGCTGCCAGGGCTTAATCATGCAGCAATCTTGAATCTTACCACGACTGGGGGAGGAGAGGAAGGTTTGGCATCTTTGCTGCAGTGCTAATTTGCATTGAGGAGGATCTTTACCCTTCGCAGCTAAAAAAGATGAAGTGCTAAAGTTCCAAAGTGACATTTTGGAATTTGTGTGGAGGTTCTCATGCTGCTGGGGCTGCATTTAACGCTCTCGCTGTTGCTTTTATTAAGGTGGGGATGGCAGATTTGTCCAGAGGAATCAGTGCTGTGGGGGAAGGTGGTGCTGGTGGGGGATAACTCAGGAAGGGCAGTTTAACCCCACGGAGGAATCGCTGTGGTGGGAGAAGCAGGAGGTGGAAGGCACCGATCACCAGGGCATGAGTGCCTCAGCAAAGCTCCCCTTGTCCCCCACCCAAGGGCCCTTCTCACCTTCCTGGGCCAAAATCAAGAAAGGCTGCATTTGCCCACAGGGTGGAAAATGCTCTGTGTCAGCAGCTGAGGGTGTTTCAGAGCTCAGTCCCCACTGTTGGGGCATTTTGTTCCTGTTCTGTTACAGGGCAAGGTCCTGCCCCTGATCCGGGGCAATCCCAGGAATAAACACAGGCTGAGCAGGGAATGGCTGAAGAGCAGCTCTGGGAGGACTTTGGGGTGCTGGTGGGGGAGAGGCTGGACCTGCCCCAGCACCCCAAACCCCCTGTGCTGGGCTGATCCCCCAGCGTGGGCAGCAGGGCAGGGGGGATTCTGCCCCTCTGCCCCCTCAGCTGAGACCCCCCTGCAGAGCTGCCCCAGCCCTGGGAACAGCACAGGGAGCACGTGGAGCTGCTGGAGAGAGGCCAGAGGAGGCCACGGAGATGCTGCCAGGGCTGGAGCCCCTCTGCTCTGGAGCCAGGCTGGGACAGCTGGGGGGGTTCACCTGGAGAAGAGAAGGCTCCAGGGAGACCTGAGAGCCCCTTGCAGGGCCTAAAGGGGCTCCAGGAGAGCTGGAGAGGGACTGGGGACAAGGGCTTGGGGGGACAGGATGAGAGGAATGACTTCCCAGTACCTGAAGGCAGGGATAGATGGAATATCAGGAAGGAATTGTTGGCTGTGAGGGTGGGCAGGCCCTGGCCCAGGTTTCCCAGAGAAGCTGTGGCTTCCCCTGGATCCCTGGAAGTGTCCAAGGCCAGGTTGGAGCACCTTGGGCTGGTGGAAGGTGTCCCTGCCCATGGCAGGGGGTGGCAACTGGATGAGTTTTAAGGTTCCTCCCAACCCAAACCATTCCACGATTCTGTGATTTGTGACCTCTATGGACACCTGTGCTGTTTCCCAAAGGATCACTCCGTAGCCATTCCAAGTGGCCACTGCAAAGCACGCCCTTGTTTTGCAGCTCTGCCTGGGAAAGGCTTGGCCAGCTCTTGTGCTGGACCTTGGACTGTTTCCACTGGCACCCTGGTCCATGCACAGCACCCCAATCCTGGGTGCAGCCTTGGGCACCTTCCTGCCACAGGGGCTGCCAGGAGCTCTGGCTTTGCTGGAAGTGTATCCATAAGGGATGTGTGTGGGTGGGACTGTGGATCTGTGTGTGTGTTCACAAGGTCAGGAGATTCTCCCCTTGTCCTCTGCAGCTGCAGCCCCTCACCCTGGCAGTGTCCTTGGAAAAGGAGCATCTGAAGGCTCAGGATGGTGTCTTCAGTAATCCAGGTGGTTTCTTTCCAGTTATAATTCCGAAAGCATTTCTCTTCATTAAACATTAATGAGGAGCCTGAGTAATGGCTGTCCATGTGGTGCCAGAGTGGAGCAGCTCTTGCAGCTCATGCCAGTCAAACCCTTTATCCCAGGAGTTTGTGCTCAGCACTGGGACAGAGGGATCACGTGGAACAGAGCACGAAATTGTGGCACTGAGCACTGCTCACTTCTCACTGCTCGAAAACAGTTGCAGAAAGCTCTTCTAAGAATATTTATTGGTGGGTTGTGGATTTTTGGTGCACTGAAAAGACTTCTCCTGGGAAGAACAGGAGCTCAGACTTGTGTTTAAAGTGCAGTCTGGCAGCAGGGAAGGGTTTCCCAGCCTTTCAAGGACTTGGCCATTTTTATGATAGTGTGATAGAGAGAAGGCCAAGCCTGCTGAGGCATCATGGATTTGGAGCTGCATATATAGTGCTTAAAAGCTGTGCTCCCGTTTCCCTCCCCTCCTCAGTGTACCCCTGCCAAGCTGGCTCTGGATGAGACAAACATGCTCTGAGCAGCCTGGTCTAGTGGAAGGTGCCCCTGCCTGTGTCAGGGGCTTGGAATGGGATGGTCTTTTAGGTCCCTTCCAGCCCAAACTACTTGATGACTCTACGGTTCCATTTTGAGGCTGGGGGAATATCTGGTTTGGATTTGTGGTAACTCCAGGCTCTGCTGGAAGGGGCTGGTCACAGGAGGGGTGTTGAGGGGAGCAGGGAGCATTAGGGGAAGAATTCCATTTTACCCCCAAAGGCTCTTCTTGAATTCATGGGGGGGGGGGGGGGGGAATAAAAACTAAAAGAGAACTACACAGGACTCCTCAAACCCTTCACAAAGCTCCTGTCTGCCATATGCTTTGTTTCCAAGCCTGATCACCAGAGACCAGTAGGAGATGCAGGCAGATGATTCAGGTGCTGCTTTCATGCCTGGCTGGTTGGGGCTGTCCCAGCTGGATACAAGGAGCAGATGAAGGCACTGGTTTATGGCTCCTCACTGGGACATCTCATCACTTGTGTGGGCATTTGGACTCCTGGAAAACAAATAGAAAAAGGCAAAGCCTTGTCTAATCCTCAGTTCTGCTCAGTCCCTAAGCAGCAAATAATCCTGGGGAGGAGAGGCCACCAGGAAACCTGGAGGTGTCAACAGGTGACTGAAGTGTGAAGTGTTTGTTAAGGTAAAATGACAGCAGAAAATCCCTGTGAGTGCTTGGCCCTGGAATGTGGAGACAGTCCTTGACCAGGGTGGTGGGAGAGACAAATCAGAGGAAGAACCTCAGACTGAAGAGTCAGTAAGGAGGGTTTTAGATTGAATCAATACAGTGAATAATGACAAATTGCCAGGCCCAGCTGGCATTCACACAGGCACTGTAAGGAGCCCAGAGATGCAATTGCTGGTAATCCATTCCTTAAATTGGCCTCAGTGCTAAAGGAATAGGAGGTATGCCAGTGCTTAAAACGAGCTCCCAGGGAAGCTGGGGAAGCCCAGAACTCTGGGAATACTGGGAAAACTGCTCTGGGAAAACTGGAGAAAGCTGGAGTGCAGAATGAATGAGTAGTCATGGATGTAGAGAGGGAAGAAATGCTTCAGACATTCAGCTGAGCCCTTCAGAGAACTTACAAGCAGGTAAAGGGTGATCCAGGTTCATAACCACACCTGGATTTCCCAGATGCATCCTGCGTGCTCCTCACTGGGAGCTCCTCGAGAACTGGCTGCCTTGGCATCAGTGGGGACATATCAGAGGTTAAAGAAGAGGAATAAAGAGCAGGAATAAATGAAACTGATTGCCAGTAGTGTTCCCCAAATGTCTGTGCTGAGATTTGGGCTGTATAATATTCCTAAACCATCTGAAAAGGGAGCAAATTGAAATTAGACGGTGTTTGCATATGATGTGTGTTCCAGAGAGCAGCCAAACCTGAGGCTGCCTGGGAGGGAAAGGAGCAGCATTCAACAATATCCGTGGGCTGAGGGTTGTAAAGAACATGCCAGTGTTGGGAAAGGCAGAAGAAAGCAAATGGGGAAATAATAATCAAACCTTTCCACGTGAGAACAGGGGTGAGCTCTAAACTACTTCTTGCTGGGCAAGGAGAGGAGCTTGATGGAGCTGTGGAGGCTTTAGTGGGGTCTGTTCAGGAGGAAGCAAAGGGCACCTGTGGAGGGTGAGGAATAGGGATCAGAGCAGCAGGAAGGGATTTGCACCGTGCAGGCCACGTGCCTTCCTGGTGATCTCATTTTTAGAGGACTGTAGTGGAATTAAAAGAGATATTAATTGGCAAAGGGCAGTGAGGAGGAACAGAGATCCAAATCTGCTCTCAGATGGGCAGAGAGCACTGCAGCCTCCCAAGGAAGGGACTTCTTGTCATATGGAGAGCAAGGATGGAGCTTCATTGGCACCAGGGGTTCCTGGGGCAGGGTTAGTCCAAACTGCCATTGGAAATATCAAACTGGCTTTTTGTTTGTTTAGGTTTTTTTCATAGAATCACACAATCATGGAATGGTTTGGGTTGGAAGGGACCTTAAATCTCATCCAGTCCTACTCCCTGCAAACTCCCCCACTGAGGTGCTGAGATGTTCAAATTGTGATGTTCAAATTGATGCTGTTATCTGTGCCTGTGGGTCTCTCCTCACCACACAGTCCCTGAGTGAGCCCCATTTCCCAAAGTGCTCTCTCAGGCTCTCTCATCTGTTGTTTCAAAGCTCAAACCTCCAATGAGAAACTTCCTCAACTGCTCTGCTCCTTTGGCTCATGGCCCTTGTTCAATCTGGTATTTCTGTGAGGATCCTCTCCCTCGTGGTCTTCCACATCTCTCTCTTCCTTAGTAGCAGCCATTTTGGAAGGGGACTCTAACTCAGATTTCTTTTAGATCTGGGAAACCTGCTGCTGTTCCCAGGGAGGCTCCACCTTGGCCAACATGAAGCTCCTGGGATGGTCTCTGCACTGATGGACTCTGAAAGCCACAACAGTCAAAAGAAAGGTGTCTTCTTGCTGATGCCTACCGTCAGCTGGGGGGGAGCACAGCCCTGTTCAGCCCTATTCTTACTTTGCCTCCTAAAAAGCTGTTTAAAAGAAAGCTGGCAGCATTAGATTTTTTATTTCTTACCACCAGCAAAATACTCTAATCACCTCTCAGTACAAATATTCAGAATACTTTTATTATTAAATGCTAGTTAAAATTACATTGAACAGTTATATACTGCAGCTTAACCACAGAACTGAAAGTAGTCTCAGAGAAGATCTGTTAGTTATAATGAGGGTAAAGTCACTAGATGTCTCATTACTAAAAGGAACCTACAATGCTGCTGTATCTCTTACAGAGCACAAGCTAATAGAGGCAAACCAGCCATTCCCAAGATGGAAGTTTATCCAGGGCAGTGGGCACAGCCCCAAGGCTGCCAGAGCTGCAGGAGGGTTTGGATGATCCTCTGGGGCACAGGGGGTGACGCTTGGGGATGGGGCTGTGCAGGGCCAGGGGTTGGACTGGATGATCCTTGTGGGTCCCTTCCAGCTCAGCATATCCTGGGATTCTGTTCAGTGCCAACCACCCTCTGGGGGAAGAACCTTTCCCTGAGATCCACCCTGAGCCTGCCCTGACACAGCTCCAGCCATTCCCTGGGGGCTGTCCCTGCTCCCCCCAGAGCAGAGCTCAGTCCTGCCCCTCCTCTGCCCCTGCCCAGGCAGTTGGAACTGCACTGAGCTCTCCCCTCAGTCTCCTCTGCTCCAGCTGAACACACCAAGTGCCCTCAGTGTCCTCACACGGCTCCAAATCCAGGCCCTTCCCCATCTCTGGGTCCCTCCTTTGGACACTCTCCAATGGCTCAATCTCTCCCTTCCATTGTGTCCCCCCAAACTGCCCCAATGTTGAGGTGAGGCCGCCCCAGGGCAGAGCAGAGCGGGACAATCCCCTCCCTGCTGCCCCCAGGACAGGGATGTCCCTCCTGGCTGCCAGGGCACTGCTGACTCAGGGACCACTGGCACCCACCAGGACCCCCAGGGCCCTTTCCTGGCTCTGCTCTCCAGCCTCTCATTCCCAGTCTGTCCATCCCAGCTTGTCCCATCGCAGCCTGGATCCTGTGCTGTCCCTGTGACCCCCCTGCTGCAGGATCCCATCAGCAAACACAGCTATGACGAGGGGATGCCAGAGCAGCTGCTTGGCTTTGTAACAAATACACCATGGCTTATTATCTTTATATGAATCCACCTCGCCAGTGCTTTAAGACCTCGGGAAATTGGCAGGTGCTCTTTGCTTTTTGCTCATGCAGCTCCTAATTCTCCAATTATCAGCCTGTTTGGGACTCCCTGGACATGAGGCCCGAGGCCAGAGCCATGTGCGGGGCTGGGAGCTCCCGGCTGGGCAGGTCTTTGCCCTTGGCAGAGCTTCTGTGCCAAACCTTTCCCCTCAGCATGCAAGTGTCAGCATTTTCCTCAGCATAACCTGCCCGCCTTTTCATCAGACTGGGGGTGATTTTCCTCTTGGAGAAAAGCCAAATGAAGAAGTGAGCAAGCAGGCCCTTTGACGTTAAGGAAAGCTGAAGCGTTGCATGTGGAGATTCCGTGTGGATTCTTCCTGGCAACTGCTGAGGGCAACTTCATCCATTGACTCGATGTCCTGGGAGCTCAGCTTGTGAGAATAGGGACAGACTTTAATGCAGGGATCAGGGAAACCTCTGAAAAGCCTAAAAGCTGCTTATGCAGCCGTGCTGGTGGTGTCTGTGGTGTGGTGTCCACCAGGCAGTCACTGGGAACAACCAGCACAGCCCATGTGCTGTAAACTATCTCAAAGCCTTGCCAATCAAACATTTATGAGGAGCTGTCAGTTATTCTGTGCACACAACAGTGCTCACAGATTTATAGCAAAACCAGTTCCTTCAGGCCTCTGCCATTAACATGCAGCTAATTTGCTAACAATCAATATTGGAGGGAGACTGTTACACTCATTATAGCTCCAGGTCCCAGTAAATATGGGAAGTCTGTGTGTCTGAGTGCCAGGTGACGCTTTCATCAGGCTCAGGAAAGAAAAAATGAGGATAAAACAAGGAAAAAAAAAAAAAAAAGGAAAACAGATAGGTGGGGATAAAGACCAAGAACTACTTAATGACCTCTTCAGGGACTGCAAGTATTCCAGAACAAATTCAGCAGCACTTTCTGTGCTGAGCAGGAGAGGGATCTGGGGGGATGGGCAGAAGGTGTCACTTGCAATGTGGATACAAAGGCAAGTATTTTCTGCCCCAAACCGTTTCTGGATGGAAAGTTGGAGTCTTGACTAAGCCAAATTGATTTCAGAAAGTACCTGATTCCTGTAGGGATACAAAATCATATTTTCAACTGAAATTCTTAGGCAGAAAAAAATGGAGAGTTTTGATGAAAAGTCAGCTCCAAGAAATAAGCTTCTATCTGCAGCTATTTCCCTCCTGATCCAATATTGTTGCAGCCGGTTAATATTTCCCCAGTTAAGCTCTATTTTGATGGAGAATTGAATATTTTTTCCTAAACTACTTTTTTTTTTTTTTTACAAAGTTTCTCTTGTGCAGAGCAGAGTCTTGAAATTTTAACAAAAACATTTCAGATAAAATCCCTGCTTTAATTTGTTAATGAATAATAGAAAATGCTTAAGGAAATATTCAAATCACTTTCCATAAACATTTTCATTCAGACAAAACCCATCACTCACCCAGCCCCAAAGGCAAGATTTCCCTGGCTGCTTCTGCCCCTTCAGGCTCCATTTTTATATAAAGTTGGTGCTACCAGAACTCCCAAAATCCTGGAGACCCTTTGTGCCAGGCAAGTCCTGATGGACACACTGGTGCATCTCCCAGAGCTTCTCCTCCTGAGTGTGGAGGCCAAGGCTGTGCCTGGCAAGGCTGGGGCCTCATGGCAGAAGCTGAACCACTGGGAGCAGAAGCCCTGGGAGAGGGATGTGGGAGGTCCAGTTGTGGGTTTGGGAAATGTTCATCCTCGCTCTTGTCCAAGGCCAGGTTGGATGGGACTTGGAGCAACCTGGTCCAGTGGAAAGTGTCCCTGCCCATAGCAGGAGGTGGAATGAGATGATGTTTAAGGTCCAACCCAAACCATTCTGGGATTCTGTTATTCTGCAGCCTGTGGAACCACAGGGTTGTTTCTCAGCGCTCCAGCAGCTCTGGAGCTCCATCCCTGGGAACTTGTCTGATGCACAAGTCAGTGAGAAAGGGAGGAAGCAGATGAGGTGTGTGAAGGCAGCACAACTGCACGCCAGGCTTCATCATGGCCTTGTGATATGGCAGACAAGGATTTCACTGAACCACAGAATCCCAGAACAAGGGACCCACAAGGATCATCCAGTCCAACCCCTGGACCTGCACAACCCCATCCCCAAGAGTCCCCCCCTGTGCCCCAGAGGATCATCCAAACCCTCCTGCAGCTCTGGCAGCCTTGGGGCTGTGCCCACTGCCCTGGGGAGCCTGTTCAGTGCCAACCACCCTCTGGGGGAAGAACCTTTCCCTGAGATCCACCCTGAGCCTGCCCTGACACAGCTCCAGCCATTCCCTGGGGGCTGTCCCTGCTCCCCCCAGAGCAGAGCTCAGTCCTGCCCCTCCTCTGCCCCTGCCCAGGCAGTTGGAACTGCAGGGAGGTCTCCCCTCAGTCTCCTCTGCTCCAGCTGAACACACCAAGTTGCTCTTTGACCTGCCAATATTGTTAGACCCTGTTCTCATGGGCAGTGCAGCCAAGATGGTTTGAAGGGCCTGTTTGATATTCTGGGAGCAAGGTGGGAAGTCAGTGGGAGGGAAAACCCCTGGGAAGGGAAAAGGCAAGACTCTCCAGTTGAAATGGGACATGCAAGGAAGAGATTTCACCTCACGTGGACACAGAGAAGACAGAGAAGAAAAGCAAAGGCACAAGTGAGACATAACGGAGAAGAGAGGAACCAGCTGGTGAAAGGAGCAGGGAGAAGGAGAGCAGGAGAGATTTTGGGATCCTGGGACAGAGTTTTTCTGCTCAGAAATGACAACAAAGTACTGTGAGTGCACTCGTCATGCAGAGGAGGGGGAAAAGCAATGAGGGGGCACAAGGGAGCCTTGCAGCAAAATCAATTAATACTTGAGCGAGTCAGCTGCTATTGAATGAGTTTTGAATTTCACACCATTGCTGGAAACCTCAAAATAAACCTTTCCCCTTCCCAGTGCGTCAGAAATTCTGCCTTAAAAGGTAATATTGCCTGCTGGATGTTGTGGGGGCAGAAAAGGGAGAGAAAATGGGCTCCAGAGCCCCTGTCCTCTTGAGTCTCTCCAGCCCTCTATTTTGCTCTAATCCCTGGGTCATGGTGCAGTTGGGAAGGGCTATTTTCACCCAGCCTGGATCAGGAGGGAGGAGAATTCCCATGGGATGGCGAGCAACAGAATTGCAATTTCTGATTCAGTGCCTGCAGTCAGCTTAGCATCCTGCTGCTTGTTAGTGGGGGAAAAAGGCATTTGGCAAAGTGTGCTCTCCTGGGAGGTCCTGCCCTGCCTCTCCTGGGAGAAAGGTCCTGCAGAAAACAGAGCTGAGGATGCAGAGGGAGGGGGAGGGTGGTGAGGACACTTCAGTTCCACTGATGGCTTGGGCAGAATTTCAGTGGGACTGAGCTGTGGGGCAGAGCAGGGCAAAGTTTGTAATGGGATTTAATGAAGCAGAGAATTGGTGTTGTTCTCTGCATCAAAGGGGCCTCCAGTGCTGGGTATTGCAAAGCTTTTCATTCCCAAACGATCACAGAATTACCTGATTATCCTTACTGAACTGACATTTCCTGACTTCAAACAGCTTTGCCAGCCCCAGAGGAAAGTCTCTCAGTGCTGCCCAGAGCCTGGAGCACTTGCATTGCATTGGCACCTCAGTGACATCACTGAGGGCAGGGATTGCAGCTGCAGCCAGCCCATGGAATCTCAGAGTCATGGAATGGTTCGTGTTGGAAGGGACATCAAAGCTCTTCCAGTTCCACCCCCTGCCATGGGCAGGGACACCTTCCACCAGCCCAGGTTGCTCCAAGCCCCGTCCAACCTGGCCTTGGACACTCCCAGGGATCCAGGGGCAGCCACAGCTTCTCTGGGCAACCTGTGCCAGGGCCTGACACCCTCACAGGAACAATTCCTTCCTTATATCTAATATAAATCAACTCTTTTTCATCTTGAAGATGGACTCAGAGAACTTGAGCCCTGCTCCCTGGTCCCCCCCTGTTCCCACATATCTGAGTGCTGCCAGGCACAGTCAGTGTTTGCAGCATTGTCCACCTTCCAGGGTTAGCCCTGGATCCCTGCACACCTTTCCATCATCATTTGTCTGCTGAGCTCCTCTGTTCTTGGTACCATGAGATGCTTCTGCCATAGATTATTCCCACAATGTTTATTTCAAATGCAGAGGGGCTAAAAATCTACACATTCTCCCTATTAACTGTAAAAGTAAGCAGAGGAGTAGTCTCAGTTACCATGTGCTTCACCCCACCCCACTGTGTCTGCTCTGGGAAGTCCCATGGTATGGATTGCACATCTATTTCTGTAGGAGAGGACCACAGGGTTCCTTCTCTGCCTCCCCACCCTGCTCTGCCTCCCCATCCTCCTCTCTTCTCCCTGTCATTGAGGAAAATCTAATGTCTTCCAGCAGGTTTTTTTCCACTGTATTTGGAAACAGCTGCACCAAGCCTGCCCCATTTCTCCTGCTCCTGCCTGGATTCACACTCATGGAGACTCCTGAGTCGCTCTCTTCCAGTCTCCTCGTAGATATTACCACTTATACCTGCACCCCCCCTCCTGGGGCATGGGAAATGTCCCCATGGCTGTTTGGTTGTGGATGGATGGAGGATGGATGGATGGATGGATGGAGGATGGATGGGTGGATGGATGGATGGATGGATGGATGGATGGATGGATGGATGGATGGATGGATGGATGATGGATGGATGGACAGATGGACAGATGGACATCCATCGGATGGACAATGCAGGGCTGAAAAAGTTCATCATCTGTGCTCATGACACCAGACTGCAGCTCCACCATCACCATTCCCGTTTCCTGAGGCTCCTGACGTGGTGCCCAGCTCACTCAGCAGCTCCAGATGAATCATTTCCAGAGCATGACATGCTGAAGTCTCTCTGTGCTGGAATGGAAGTGAACCAGCAGCTCCCCATGACCTGCCTTTGACCTGGCAGCCCAGAAAGCACAGAGGTGCCCTGCCTGCCCACAGCAGTGCTCTTTTTGGGGGAGCACCCTGTCCTACCTCTCCTCAGAGCTGGATCCACCCTGGGGGTCCCCATGACCTGCAAACCGGATGAGTTAACCACAGACTTTCCCTCTGGTGTGTCAGCTGTTCACTGTTGGCCAATCCATCCTCCCTTAATGGTGATTTATTCCACAACATCTCAGCAGAGGTAATTTCCATATGGCACAGACTGCTGGAGTGGGCATTTTTCATGATATTTAGAAGCCAAGTCACTTCAATTTGCATAATATTCAAATGATTTCTAAATGTTGAAAACAGTTCACGGGAGAAAAACAAAAAGGTTACTCATAAATAACCCATCCTTTCTCCTGCCTCCAGGTGCAGGGAAGCTGGGCAGGATGCATATGATGCATCCTGGATCCTACTGGGAGAGAAGGGAGTGTCTTTCGAGTCGAACCTGGTGGGAAAAGGAAACCTGGTGAAGAGGGAAATGTTCATCTCACCTCCATGTGCAGGGCAAGGGGGGTGTTTCAGGTTCCTGTTATCAGTCAGGAGGCTTGGTTTAGTCTGGGAATTTGGCACCATTCCCTCCTGTCCTACAGTGATGACAGGATGTCCCAAGGGCTCCATCTCCCTGTCTACCTAGGCAGCCTCACCCTTTTATTTTCGTCTGGCAACCCCTGTGACCTGGGGAGTTGTGAACAGGGAGACAGGAGAGCTGCCTTCCCATCACACACCTTCCCATCACACCTTCCCATCACACACCTTCCCATCACACACCTTCCCATCACACACCTTCCCATCACACACCTTCCCATCACACACATTCCCATCACACACATTCCCATCACACACATTCCCATCACACACCTTCCCATCTACACCTTCCCATCACACACCTTCCCATCACACACCTTCCCATCACACACCTTCCCATCA
This sequence comes from Pyrocephalus nanus, assembly GCA_038380795.1. Lineage (NCBI taxonomy): Eukaryota > Metazoa > Chordata > Aves > Passeriformes > Tyrannidae > Pyrocephalus > Pyrocephalus nanus. The sequence goes on from CM076278.1 coordinate 1,433,517, forward strand.
CACACCTTCCCATCACACACCTTCCCATCACACACCTTCCCATCACACACCTTCCCATCACACACATTCCCATCACACACATTCCCATCACACACATTCCCATCACACACATTCCCATCACACACATTCCCATCACACACCTTCCCATCTACACCTTCCCATCACACACATTCCCATCACACCTTCCCATCACACACCTTCCCATCACACACATTCCCATCACACACATTCCCATCACACACATTCCCATCACACACATTCCCATCACACACATTCACATCACACACATTCCCATCACACATTCCCATCACACACATTCCCATCACACACATTCCCATCACACACATTCCCATCACACATTCCCATCACACACATTCCCATCACACACATTCTCATCACACACATTCCCATCCCACACATTCCCATTATAAAGTTTCTGCCCAGGAGGGCAACACCCCCCATGTGCAAGGGGAGAGGATTCCCCTGGTCATCACAGGAGCTACCAGGGAAATCCGAGCATTCCACAGGGATTGCCATCAGGATTGGGTGCTGCCCTGGAGGAGACCCCAGCCCTGCTCCCTGAGCTGATGTGTGCAGCAGGATCTGTTCCATGTTTCAGCCTGTTTTCCTCTTTAGCTCATTCCAGGGTGGCTCCTGGCCGTGTTTCATCTTGAGGAAATCTTTTCTCTTTGTTTGCCTTTGACAAATATTTGCACGTTTAGCAGCTCCCATCTTGGGAGGGATTATGCAAAAATCACTGTGGCCCCCTCCACCTGAGGAGCAGGATCTGAGATCTGAGAACAGGCTCAGGCCCTGCTCCTGCAAAGCCTTTGGCTGAGCTTTACCTGCTGCTGCCTGCACCCCTGGGTGCCTGGGATTACCTGGGAAGGCTCTGGGAGACACTGGGCAGGATCCATCCCTTGATTTCCCTCAAAAGATGTAAATAGGAAGGCAGGGGAAGGCACTGGCTTTGATATAGATCCAGGGTTTGTTTGCTTTTTAATTTTTCACAATAAATATATATATATGATTCAAGAGGGATTCCCCTTCCCTCCACCTTCTCCTTCCATGCCTGGCTTTTGGGATTTGGGTTTTAGGGTTTAGGTTTTGGGGTTTAGGTTTTAGATGTCTTGGCTGGTGGAAGAGGTCGAGTGACACTTTAGCTTCACTGGGCACCCTGGAAGGTTCTCAGCTGGGAGCTGGGAGTTGGGGCAGAAAAGTGGGAGGCGGGGAGAGGCCGGGATTCGTTATTGCCGGGCTGGGAAGCACCTCCCAGAATCCTCTCAGCATCGCCTCCGTTCTCCTGGAGCATAAATAAGCGGCTCATCCCTAATGACTGCGCTCTTGTTAGGAGGAAGCTTCATTTGGGAGCTGTGTGCAGCCACTTAACATGCAATCTGTGTCCTGCTGCCTGTGAGTCAGTGCCTCTTTGATCCCGCAGTGCCGTGGAGGACAGTGCTGAGCAGAGCCCGTGTGCAGCCCCTCCCTGCCCCGAGGCTCTCAGCCCTGCTCCGTCCTCTGGCAGGTTCACTGGTGGGGGCAAGGAGGGGTGCCCTGGTCAGCCCTTGGGTGCCAAGGCCCTGGAAGCTGGTGCCATCCCTCCTTCTCCCCCTGCCTGAGGGAAAAGGGGATGCTGACCCTGTGTGGAAGCACTGTCTGCCCCATCTGAGCCCACGGACTGGGATGTGTCCTCCAGAGGAGCATCCCTTGGAAGATCCAGCTGGGCTTTCCATAGCTCAGGCACCTGGGAATCATGCAAAGGGCCCCTTTGGCATCACACTGGCATGAAATATGCCCAAAATATGTTCAGGGCATGATAATCCCACCACACCTTGTGGCTTGCTGGCTGCAGTTGTCTGTTTTCCATGCTTGAAGCTCTTTGGAGAAGGAAGGATCTTGTTTTGGTTGTTTGTTCAGGGCTCAGCATAGTGGAATCTTGGCCCATGGATGGGACACTTGCATGTTCCATGAATACAAATGTAATTAATTAATGAAGATAACCAGTGGGAAGCCAGAGCTCGTGGCCAGAGGGATTGATTCTGGGCAACAATATTTCTTTTATTCATTCCAAGCTCTTCTGTGCAGGAAGCAGCTCTGTAGCTGGCATGGACATCCAAAAGTTCTTCCACTGTTCCCAGCGCTGACCTTTGCAGCACCAGCTTAGCCAATCAAGTGAGATCCCAACTGGTTGGGGGGTCTTTTGAGCAGGGCCCCTCAGCAGCTCGGGAAGGTTGAAGTGTCCCTTTGGCATCTCCAAGCTGGGCAGGAAAGAGCTCCAGGGCTCCTCATTAATCAGCCTCCATGCAGGGAAATTCTAGTGTCTTCTAGCAGGCTTTTTGCAGTGTATTAGGAAGCAGCTGCCTTTTAATTAGAGGATAGCTAAGTGCTGCCTTGTGATCTGCGAGGTTATGCATATTTAATAACAGCAGTGCTCATCTGCTGCTCCTGGTGCTGTTTGAGGAAGTGCAGGCTGGAAAGCCCCCTTTGATGTTTCCTCACGCTGGCTGTTCCTAGAAACAGAGAGCACAGCAACTGAGCCATTCCAAAATCTGGGGGAAACCACGTTGTGCAGGGAGGTTCCTCCCCTGACTGTGTGAGACGCTGAGCCGGCTGCTTCAGCGGTGGGGGAACAGGTCCAGCTGGAGCAGCAGATGTTTCTGAGCTCTGGATACTCTGGAGGAGGAGCAGGACTGCCCTGGAGAGGGAAGGGGAAGCAGGACACTGCTGCTGCCTCTCCATATCCAAGGAGCCAGTGTGAGCTCCTTTTCCTGCTGCTGATGGGGAGAGAGATGAGCTTGAGGCTGTTTGAGCAAAGGCTCCAGTTCCTCAAATGGTGACAATCCACGGGTGGCCCTCAGTTGTGCTGTCACCTTGGCTGAGCCAGCAGCAGCAGAAGGTGGCAGGGAGAGGTGTTGGAGTTCTTTTTGCTGATGCTGAGTGTGTCAGGGAGCACAGAGGCCATCTGCCCATCACTGCTGCAGCCATGCTCAGGTTGGACCAGAAATAGCAGAAATGATCCAGCTGAATGCTTTGTAACTGTCCTGCTCAACTGAGTTTTAAGACTGTCCACTATGATAATTTCCCCTGTCATTTATTAATAATAATTAATAAATGATGAAATTCAACAGGGACAACATGGAGACAATTTGTGTCATCAGGAGTGTGAGGACATTGGAATTTGGAGTGCTGGGGAACTTCAGGAAATCACCCAAAGCCAAATCAAATCACCCATCGAAAATCCAGTCAGCACAAAACTCCAGAGGACTTATATCACTCCAGAAAGAGAACAAAAGGACCAAAACAAAGCAACAAACTCTCAAGGCTTCCCTGATAATTTAACACATCCACAGCCTCCAAAGCCCCATTCAGGCTCAACACTGGGAGCTGTCTTTGGTCCTGCAGAGCTTGATCTGCAGGAAGGTGGTGGGTGAAGGAGCACATCAAGGTCTGAAATGTCCATATTGCAAAGCAGTGTCAGAGTCAGAAGTGAGTGTAAGTGCCCTTTCTCCGGGGGCTATAAAATCCCAACTTCAACATCAACTTCGTCTTTGACCTCAGTCATATCCTTTAAGTGCTGCACCTTCACTTTGAGATCTACAAAACTCCATCTGGAAAACTCCAAACTCACTGCAAACCCAGATGTCTCCACAGTCCTGCTCATGTTCCAGCCCTTGGTAACTGTGTTGGAGATACTCTTCTGTATTTTCTGCTCTCTGGTCCATGTTGTCCTTGTAGCTCTCAAGATATTTCCAGGTCTATTTCTCCTCCATTTCTTGACCCTCCCTGAGGCATTTTGCAATTTGAAATTACAGTTCTTTGGCTCTTCACCCTTTTCAATTCAGTGCATTTAGGTGTCACCAAATTGCTCTCAATATCTTTATTTTTCCTCCTTGAATGTCAGGAAAGGGCTCCACAATATTCAGGTAAAATTCCAGTGTAGGGAGCCATCCACAGAGGAGTAAATCCTCCCAGCTCTGCATATGAAACCACAATTTGGAGCTCAGAGGACCTGAAAGAGGAGGCAGCTCCCAGCAAGAACAAACTTGGCTGCATTTTCCTCATCTGACATGAGGAAAATGCAAAAAAAGATAATAAATGTCTGGAAAGGAGGAGGCACCAGCTGCCATGGCACCTCTGCAGTGTGGTGACAGTGACACAGGCAAAGCTGGAAGGGTCACATCCCAGTGGTGCCCCACCAGTGTCCTGTTCCAGCAGGGCTGTGTGGCCTTGGAGATGCTCTGAAACACTGAGACCATTCCAGGTGGCTCAAGCACTTGTTCCATGAGAGCCCCTCCCTGGCACAGGGGGAGCAGGTGCTGGGTTGAGCTGCCCTGCAGATGCTCTTGTGACACTGGGGACCAGCCTTAGCTCCTAGTCCCTGGCTTCCTAAGGATTTATGGAATAACAGAATCATTGAGGTTGGAAAAGCCCTCCTAGCCCATCAAGTCCCCCCGTGCCCCATCCTCACCTTGCCCCTCAGCCCAGAGCACTGAGTGCCACGGCCAGGCCTTCCTTGGACACCTCCAGGGCTGGGGACTCCACCACTGCCCTGGGCAGCCCCTTCCAGTGCCTGACCCCCTTTGTATGACAAAATTCCCCCTGATGTCCAACCTGACCCTTCTCTGGCACAGCCTGATGCTGTTCTCCCTCCTCCTGTCCCTGTTCCCTGGGAGCAGAACCCAACCCCCTCCTTCAGGGAGCTGCAGAGAGTGAGAACATCTTTTCCTCTCCTTTCTCCCACTCCTTTCTCCCATAACCGTGTCCTTGAGCCATCAGTGCCTCCTTCCCCCGCTGAAAGCAGATGAGCAGCCCCTGCAGTCAGTGAGGGTTCAGAGAGGGGAGGGCAAGGACGCTCTGGTTCCTGCTCCCTGGAATTTCCCCCAGGGAAGGGGCTGCTCCTGAGGGGACCATCTCCATCACCTCCAAGGTGCTGTTCCCCTTTGGCCAAGTGGACTCTGCAGTCCAGGACTGAGCTCAGCCCATTCCTGTGCAGGGAGGCTCAGCAGGACCCTCCCCTCCAGGAGCCCTGGGGTACCAGGAGCTCCGAGGAACCAGATGCCCAATTTCTGTAGCTCCATCCATTTGGAGGGACAGGCAGGAGCAGCTCTGTAGGCAGCCAAAGCAAGGTGCCTGCAGGCTTTATGTGCAGGAACAGAAGCAGATTTTGGATGGGATTGAGACAGCCAAGAGGCTGATCAGGGAATTCGCTAAATAATTTTTTTTTTCTTCCAGCCTTGCTTGTTTGTTTTATTTTTATTTTTTTTGTCAAAAGTGAAATGTCTTGCTGGAAAATCTCCATTAAAGCTAAACTGGGAAAGCTGCCAAGATTTGGGATGGGATCTCAGGTCAACCGGGGGAGGTCAACCTAAAAAGCAAGTCTCTTGTGCAGGGGATTTGCCATGGAGTGGGAGCTCTGTGCCCCAGGCTCTTCTGGAGGATTAGAATTTCTTTGCAGTCCTGTGTCAGTGCCCCAAACACAAGGCAACATGTTGTTGTAGTTCTGTCACTCACTTACTGAAACTTTGCTCCTGGACAAACTGTTTTCCCATGAATATTTCATCAAACCCAATGTGTTTGGGTGGAAAAAAAAAAAAAATTGATGAAATGGTCTTTTCCACAAAACAAACACACTGCATCAAAACCAATTCTGTGCACAACGCTGCCCATCCACTCCTGTCATGCCAACATTGTCCTCCTGAGTCCTGTAGGGCTCTTGGAGCTCAGCCCAAGCAGCAGGAGCCTGAAACCAAGCTGGCCATGGATTCATGGCCATGAGCTCCTTTCCTTTCCACTGCAGGAGGAGGGGATATTTCACCTCTAATTCTGGCAAGAGGAAACTAAGGGGAGTCTCCTCAGGATCTGCAGCTTCATCAGAGGGCCAGCTCCAATCTCTGCTCTGGGGGGAGCAGGGACAGCCCCCAGGGAATGGCTGGAGCTGTGTCAGGGCAGGCTCAGGGTGGATCTCAGGGAAAGGTTCTTCCCCCAGAGGGTGGTTGGCACTGAACAGGCTCCCCAGGGCAGTGGGCACAGCCCCAAGGCTGCCAGAGCTGCAGGAGGCTTTGGATGATCCTCTGGGGCACAGGGGGGGCCTCTTGGGGATGGGGCTGTGCAGGGCCAGGGGTTGGACTGGATGATCCTTGTGGGGCCCTTCCAGCTCAGGAGATTCTGTGACTCCATCATTCTGACATTTCACCTGGAAAACCCAGCCTCAGTGTTTCCATGCATTGCAGCCCCATCTGGCCATGGATCAGCCTGGGGGTGGGTGGAGGGGATCTGGCCAGGGATGCTGCTGGTGCTGAAGGACACTCCGTGCTCCTCAGCCCTCCCAGGTTCTGGGCAGCAGAGCTCCTGCTCAGCCCGCTCTGAGCGGGAATTCAGTTCATATTTCAATAACAAATCTCCTAAACTCAGGCTTCCCGTGGGCCTGGCATTGATCACTGATCCTCAGAGCTTCACTCTTTCTTCCTTCAAACCTTCCCCAGGCTGCAAAGGCGGCTGCTTATTGATATTCCGAGGCAAATGTTGCAGTCTTTCAAATACTGCCAGGCTTTATGAAGAGCTGTTAATAAAATGGATTCACCAGACAGCAGAAGCAAAGGGAAGGGAAAGAAAAGGCTGGAAGGAGGCAGAAGGGGCATTTCCAGGCAACTGAGGGCTTTTCCCTACACTGCCTTGGCTCAGGATTGTTTAAGAACAAGAATTTCAAGGCCAGATTGTTGGGGTTTTAGCACAGGAGCAAAGAGCTTGTGTTGAAGATGTGTATTGAGTGCTGAGAGGGACTTGACCTGAAGAACTGGGATTCAGCCATCCTCACATCTTCGAGATTCCAGAGTGCCTTTTACTTAGCAGATGATCCCTGGGGATCAAGTTGACAGCCATCCCTTTTCTCCAGCATGTGGGCAGATGTTTGTTAAAGAAAAAGAGGGACTGGGGCAGAGGATTGGGCACCTTCACCAGCCCAGCCCAGAGCCCTGTGGCTGGGGACTCAGTCTGTGCTGTGCTCTGCACATCTCTGCCTCTGCAGGAAGAATGTCACATCCCCTGGGGCACTGGGGGACCCTTGTGCCACTGAGAAACCCTCACAGCAGCTTGGGCAACCATGGACACTTGTTTCCAGGACCCCTGAGTTGTGTCTTCAATAGTGGGGAAGTCAAGAAAACCAAGTCATTTAAGAGAGATCAACTTGGAAGAGCAAGTCCAAGATAAAAAAGGCACTCCAGTCATGCCTGAAATCAAGGCGTCTCCTAGGTGTTGACAGCAAGGAGGAGGAAGGAGGTATACTTGGCTCTCAGCAGCTGGAAAAGAGATCTGAATGTGATTTCTTTCCTCCTCCACAAGGAGAAGTGCTGTAGGTTCCCCTTCACTGGGTTTTCTTGTCACAGCTTTGCTTGGGGTCTGCATGGAGAGGGCAGGGACCTCCCACGAGCAGCAGAGCATGGGCTGTGATGGGCTGAGGGGCAGGGTCCAGAGGGGCTGTGCTCACACCTCCTGGATCCCAGGATGTAGCTGCTCCCTCTGGGCACTAAGGGCACAGTGTCCTCTCCTCCTGAAACCTCTGTCACACGCTGGGTTTGTGCCCCTGCCATGGGTCCCATCTGTTCCTCCTCACTCCCTGGGCTGGACAGGTTGTGTGGGTCACCCCTACCTGGGCTGGGAGGGGGAGCATAAGAACAGCCCTGAGCCTGCCAGATTGTTGGGGTGTCTGTGCAGGGCCAGGAGCTGGACTCACTGACCCCTGTGGGTCCCTTCCAGCTCAGGAAATTCCATGATTCTGATTGTCCTTCTGGTCCCACACCACGCTGAGGCCTTTGGTGATGCCACACATTTTTAAAGGCTTCTGAGAAGCAGTGTCTGACAAGCAGGGCTGGATGGTGGAGCTGTGTGTGGCAGTGCAGGCCCAGGCTGTGTGTGACATCCAGATCCTCTGGCCATCCCAGCCTGGGTAGTTCTTGCTCTCCTTGACATTGGCATGGTGCTGCAGTGATTACAGGGCTCTTGTCTGACAGCTGCTCCACTGTGGGATTTAGTTACTTGATTTCTCAATTTGGGAAGTCATTGGGGATTCAGGGGCTGAATGGACATTGTTTACTTCAGGCCTGGAAAGGACATCCAAAAACATGCCCAGTGCTGGGCTGGGAGATTGACTTGGACACACAACACAAAAAGTCTGGGAAGCCACAAAACACAGAGTGACTCATCTGCTTCAGAAACGACTTTCAGTGTCCTCAAAGGTCACTATTGCTTGTCTTCACTTCTGTGAGGGCTGAGGTTGTTTACACCGGGTTAAAATCCTCCAGAAGAGTCGCAAGGAAGATGAGGTGTTTTCAGATCTTCCTCCAGGTGAAACACTGCAGCCAGACCCCTTCTCCTGCCTCTTGAGCCTCACAGTACCGAGGAGGTGCCTCGACATTTCAGCTATTTTGGTTTGGATGGGCCAATGAATAGGAAAACACAAGACTTTCCAAGTGGTCTGGTGAGGCTTCTAACCCTTCCCCAGCCCCATGCCCTGCATCACATCTCTGTATCACCGTCACCTCCGGGGATCTTCCCCAGCAGTTCAGATGTTTCTTAGGAAATCACAGAATCAGCCAGGTTGGAAAAGCCCTCTGAGATCATCCAGTCCAATCCTTGATCCAACCTCCCCCTTGTTCCCAGCCCATGGCACTGATGCCACATCCAGTCTGTCCTCAAACACCTCCAGGGATGGAGAATCCACCCCCTCCCAGGGCAGCCCATTCCAATGTCTGCTCACTCTCTCTCTAAAGAATTCCTTCCCAATATCCAACCTAAACCTCCCCTGGCACAGCTCAAGGCCGAGCCCTCTTGTCCTACTGCTGGTTCCTGGAGAAGAGACCAAACCCCCCCCTGGCTCCCCCTCCTGTCAGGAGTTGCAGAGAGTGCTGAGGTCTCCCCTGAGCCTCCTCCTGTCCAGGCTGAGCCCCCCCAGCTCCCTCAGCCTCTCCTCACAGCACTTGTGCTCCAGTCCCTTCCCCAGCCTCCTTGCTCTTCTCTGCCCCTGCTCCAGCCCCTCCATGTCCTTCCTGAGCTGAGGGCCCAGAGCTGGACACAGCACTCCAGGGGTGGCCTCACCAGCTCTGAGTGCAGGCCAAGAATCACTTCCCTGCTCCTGCTGCCACTGATCCTGAGCCAGGCCAGGATCCCTTGGCCCTCTTGGCCACCTGGGCACACTCTGGCTCATGTGCAGCTTCCTGTCCATCCAGACAGATTTTACCTCAAAAATAGGGGAGATCTCTCAGTTCCAAACAACTCCAGATGAAAACCTGCTCTAGTAATTCAATGCCAGGAGGCCCTTGGGACCATCGCATCTTAAACAAACTGCTTCTTGGATTGACTCCAGATGCCGTTTTGACCCCAGGCAGGGCACCCTGGGCTGGGATCTGCACCAGTCCTTGCTCCTGGCACCGTCCTAATGCCCAGAGACTCAGCACAGCTCCAGCTGCTGGGGCTGGGGCTGAGAGAGGGGAGGCAAGAGGAGTTAGGGCTTACTTGTTCCTCCAGCCCAGGACCAGCTCATTAGCAAAAGACCCTCTGCTTTTTAATGTCTGAAAGCTCAGGCCACCAGAAAGGTCACAGATGCGTGGTAGAAACTCCCTCCTGAGCCTGCCCTTGAGCCCAGCACAGGGAGAGCTGGAGGACAGCAGAGGGCACATCCATAGTAATCAAATGAGCTCGGCAGAGATGAGCCCTGCGGGGGGAAGGCCGGGGTGTGCCGGGAATGTGCTCCTGGGAGAGGACAAGGTGTGCTGAGACAGAGCAGGGGGGGTGGGAAACAGATGGGGAGGAGGGCACTGACTTGACAGGAATTATGTGATGCAGCTCGAGCTGCAGAGCAGTGCCTTTGACCCGGCTCCTCTCACAGACTTGGCTCAATTTGCACATTCACTTTGAAAGGGCATTTTCATTAAGGCTGTTCCATGGCTGGGATGCTGCATCAGGAGCCTGAGCACACAGGAAAGTCCCACTCTGGGCTTAGGCAGCAGTGGAGCACCACCCAACAAGATGGCAAGGGACAACTAGATTGCTGCTTAAATATCTATCCCTCTGGCCTTATTACTAAAACTTGGTCTTACACCTTCTTTCTTAAGATCTCAGAGCACGTTTGTAAACAACAGTTTAACTCAGCTGGGTTTTACTGTCTGCATGTCATATTGCTTTTGGTGGCAGTGGCTGAGTGCCCAAGAGGGTGTGGGAGTCACGGGCTGGCTGCTGCAAGCGTGGGATAAAATGAGACCCTGGACAGAAGCAACTAGCCAGTTCCTGGGAGAAATGGGGCAGAGACATTTCCAGCCCGTGCACTGTGGGAAGAAACTCACATTTGTGGCCCAGCAGGGCACCCTGGAGAATGTTCAGGCACTGAGAGGTCTGCTCTGCAGGTTGTTTGTCCTTCTTCTGTCCAGGATGTTTTGCAGAACAAGTGCTGTTGGAACCTTCTCGGTGCCATCACTGACCTTCCTCACCCAGGACAGTGGAGGGGCAACTGCTGACGTCAGAAATTAATGCTGGGATGGGAGGAGAGGTGAGATGGGCATCACACCTCGGATGATGTTCTGTCTCCTTGGCACCACCTTTCCTGACAACAAACCTCTTTCCCCTAAGAACCACTCCAGGATCACTTTGTCCCAGGAGTCTGTGCTGGAAGGGAACCCTGAAGGCCATACCAACACTAGGCCAGGTCTCTGCTTCTGGGTCCAGATCCATCAGGCAATAATACCCTGAGATGGAATGCATCCACAAGTCCAGCTCAGTAAGTCTTGGTCACTTCAGCTGTTCAAGGACAGTTCCCCACCCCTCTGGTGACCTGTCCCAGGACTTCACCATCATCCTAGGGAACCATTTTTTCCAATGCCCAACCTGAGCCTACGACACTGCAAACTGTGGAAATAATCCCTTGCACTGCTGTCACAGAAATTGGCTGCATCACCTTTTTAACTCCTCTTCAAGCACAGGTTGCTCTCGGACCCCTCTTGGCCTCCTGCTCTTTGCCAGAGCAAACCATCCCAGCTACCTCAGTCTGTCCTCACAGCTCATGTGTCCTTGCCCCTGTCTGTGGGGCTTCTCTGGATCCACTGAAAGGTTTAGTTGGACCTTTAGTTGCCCTCCAAGGGCACTATAACCACCCATGGCAGGGATGGAGCTCTTTGTAGCAAGCCCCAGAGTACTTTGGTGTCTCTCCATCTCAGCATTGATTCAGACAGAGGTGGGAAATGTGTCAGAGCTGCTGCAGGAGAACCTTCCCTGCTCTGGACCCTCTTTTCCTTTGGCCCTCAGCTGGTTCCTTTCATCCTGGACCAGTGAGCATCCCACCAACTGCAGCAGAAATAATCTGCTCCTGCCTCTGTGGAATATCATGGCAGGCCTGGATGGATTTGGTGTCCATCACATCCTTGCTTGGGAAAGATGAGGTGCAAGGCTGTTTACTCCTGTCAGCAATCCTCAGGAACCATTCCTCCCTCTGAAGGTGCAGACTGTTTTATCTGCAGAGGATGAAGCCACACAGAGCCAGGCACACTCCACTCTCTGGGAGCCCTGCAGAGGGTTTCTAGACACCCTCTGTAGTCTGGTTTCCCTGTTCTGTAGAGATAAATCCCTTCTCCACATTAAGAACATCCAGGGTATGTCCCTTTCCCGTGTTTCTCTGATCCCAGTGGCCACTGAACGGCTTGCTGTGACTTCCCTGGTGTTCCTTGCATCCTTCTCCTGGCGTTCCTTGCATCCTGCTCCTGGTGCTCACACCTGCCCTCAGGCCACTGCGGCAGTTCAAGCAGCAGCCACCAGGCTGCTGTATTTCCCTGGAAATACAAGCAAAGGTTCTGCATATGTAAGAGCCTGTAAACGGCGAGTGTTTGTGAAGGCAGCAAACGCTCCCCACTCCGCCCCGTGCGCTGAGCGGAGTTCTCTGCCTGAGCCCGACCAGCTCCAGGCTCAGCCTAATCAGGAACTGCCTCCCAGCAGACACTCCCTCTGCTGTTATCTGCTCCTTCCCAGCTACTCAGAGGGTGATTTATTGGACGATCTGTTCTTCAGGCTCCATAAGAGGAATAAATGCCCAGTTTGGCTTCAGAAAAGCTTTGAGTAGCCCAACGTCCTGGTCAGAGTTATTAAGAAGGAAATATCACAAAATCACAGGTTGGAAGGGACCACAGTGGCTCATCTCGTCCACCTCCCTGCCCAGCAGGGCCAGCCCAGAGCACATGGCACAGGATTGTGTCCAGAGGGCTCTGGAATATCCCCAGGGAGGAGACTCCAGCCCCTCCCTGGGCAGCCTGTTCAGAGCTGGGGCACTGCCCAGTCAAGAAGTTCTTCCTCCTGTCCAGCTGGAGCTTCCTGGGATCAGTTCCTGCCCTGCTCCAAAGCTCTTCCTGATGCCCCCAGGACCCAGAGCTGGTCAGGCACAGCTCATTGTCCACCAGAACCACCAGCCCTGCAGAGCTGCTCCAACAGGTCACTGTGCTGGTGCCTTGGGTTCTTCCTTCCCAGGATCTGCACTTGCCCTTGTTGAAATTGAGACAATTCTTCCCAGTATCTCCAATCTGCTGCCAGAAGGTGCACCCAGCTCCTCCTGCTCATGCCATGGGCTTATCCCATCCTTAGTTTTCCACCTAATATTTAACATTGGGAATCCCTGATGAGCAGCACCACTGATGCGTCTCACCACACTCCATCTAAATTCAGCTCAGACCAAGCAGCACCACAGACATGAAAAACCTCTAGAGAATTTTCTTGAGCAATAATAATGCTTTTCAGAACAAACAAACATTAAACAACTTTGTGATTAAACTTTTATATGTTAAGCATTTAAAAAAACCCAACAGCTCGAGTAAGCAGCATGTGTGAATGTTGCTCACAGATAAGCCAAGAATCTGCTATGAATATGTATCAAAGAGTCTTCATGGTAGAGCTCCATCATAAAATTGTGTTTGTGAGGTTGTTTGACAAAATAGCCATGGAAAGGCAAAAAAAAAAAAAAAAAGGGAAAAAAAAAGAAAAAAGACAGGAAAAATGATAATGAGCATTCACTCTGCTTCCATTAGAGAGGGGGGGTGTGATAGCACTCCCAGAGAAGGGCATTCTCTGGGAAGTTTGATGGGAAACATCCACAGTTTGAGTGACATTTGGAGCCTTGGAGATTGGTGTAGCTGCTGTTTGTAGCAATTTCCTTTCCTTGAGAATACTGTGATTCCATAATATTGCTCTGGCAAAGCAAGGCTCTGACCCAGCCCCCACAAAGGGCCTGCAAATGGGGAATGGGGCTGGGAGTTCCTTTCCGAGGGCACCTTCATTGAATATTGGGCCCTCTGGAGGGTTTTTGGAGAATGATGTGGGAATTGACAGCCTGGGAGAGCTGGGGGTGTTCAACTGGAGAAGAGGAGGGAGACTTTGGAGCCCCTTCCTGGGCCTAAAGGGGCTCCAGGAGAGCTGGAGAGGGACTGGGGACAAGGCATGGAGGGACAGGACACAGGGAATGGCTTCCCACTGCCAGAGGGCAGGGAGAGATGGGAGATTGGGAAGGAATTGTTGGCTGTGAGGGTGGGCAGGCCCTGGCCCAGGTTGCCCAGAGAAGCTGTGGCTGCCCCTGGATCCCTGGGAGTGTCCAAGGCCAGATTGGACAGGGCTTGGAGCAACCTGGGCGGGTGGAAGGTGTCCCTGCCCGTGGCAGGGGAATGGAATGAGATGAGCTTTAAGGTCCCTTCTGACCTAAACCATTCTGTGATTCTGTGATATTTCAACATTTACTGCAATTTCTGGGACTATCCTGAGAGTCACACTGGCCCAGGGAGCTGGGACCATGTGTCCCCTGTACTTCCCTGAGGATTTCACTGCCAATAACACCTTTCAGAGTAAACACACGGACATTTGGTAAAGCTGATTCATTTTCAAGAAAATGCCATTTTCTCCCAAAACTGATGTTCCAGGCTGGCTGTCCATGGCTCCCTGGGGTATGGGGTCCTACGGGGCAAGGATGGGCTGGAGGGGGCACCAGGGCGAGCTGGGAACAACAATCCTCCCCAAGCATCAGAACCCCAAATCCCACTGGCTGAAGCTCTCTTTGACCCTATTATCCCTCCATAAACTGGCCCTTGTTTTATTGCCCAGCTCTGCCTCTGTCCTGCTTCCCACTCCCTCTGCATATGTAAAAACCCATTTGGTTTGCAGCAGGTTTGATGTTTTTCCCTGATGTTTACACCTAAACTAGGGCAGTTGTTTTATCCCCGAGTTAGATGATGCTCTCTATGTAGGCTAATAAGGTTTTCCTTCATTATTTAGACAAGGTTTTGTTTGTTTGTTTGCACTTCTCCAAGAAATTTAACATTATAAAACGCTACCAGGAGCAAAGAAAAAACAATTTTGTAAATTTTAGGTTTCTTAGGGGAAAAAGACAACAACAAGAAAAACAAAAAACAATGCAAGAAAATTATGTTCCCAAGTAAAAGATCAGAATTAAGTCCTCAGGGAGCCCTTGGTCACTCTGAGAAGCAAAAGTAAGGTCTGATGTTATTTCAGAATATTCTCTGGCATTTGAAAGTCAGAAAATTTGAACACTTCAGCCACTATATTTTGTATAAATGTGCACTGTGAGGCACAGGATAAACCTCTACTTATGAGCCTGAACACTGCAAACCCCTTGTACTGGGCTGGGGGATAAAAGCCATATGTAACACTAATAATCATAAATGATACCACTGTTATTACTAATACTCCACTATCAAATAGGAAGAAGGGAGCTGAGGTTAAGTATGATGAATAAATATGCAGAGTCTGGCTGTAGCTGAGGAAGGCTAAAGATGGTTATCAGGAGCAGTAGCTCCCAGGCTAACAAATAATCCAAGAAAGATTAAAAAATGTATCAGGACCAAAAGTAGGTCTGGCAACCAACCAAGTCCTTCAGCAGGAATCAGCAATGATGGAGCCAAACAAGCTGCAGCACTAAAGGAGAGCTGTGTCTGGGGAGGTGATGGAAGGGGCTGTCACACAGAGCCTGTGACACGGAGCTGGGCATGGGGTCAAACAGCAGCACAGCAAGGGAGGACATTTAATCCTGGAAGTCCAGGTCACCTGCACCATGAGCCTGTAAAAACTGACTGAGGCACTGCTGATGTCCACTTTAATTTGAATGGGCTGGTGTTAATTTTAATGAGCTCTTGGTAGTGGGGATGCTCCAGGAGATGAACTTCTCCAGCAGCTTTGGGGAGAGCTGGATGGGATGGCTTGGGAAGGACAGGGCATGGCTGTGTTTGCAAGGAAAATAATGGGACTGTTGCTACATGTTCACCAGCAAACAAGTAATAAAACAACCCCCCTAGTTCAGCTTCCAGCAGTGGTCATTTGTGCTGGTCTAGACTGCACTGCTGGTAGGAATTCAGGATCAAATTCCTCCCCTCTGTGATGGGGTAAATGGTGGGAAATCCAGGATGGCACCAGTGACCTCGTTCTCCCTGCCTACTCCAGGATACACTCCTGGAGTGCCCATGGGCAGCTTCAGATTTCTCCTAATTTGCTCCCCTCAGATTATTAATATTCATGAACAAAATCATCCCTTTCCTTCTCAGGAAATGGAAAGCTCAAACAAAATTTATTAATGTATCTATTTTCCTGCAGACCTCTCAGAACCTGATTTCCCAGAAGTTTAGCCAAGGCTCATTCCCTGCCACAGAGCTTTCAGCCCTGAAGAACCTGCCAGCTCAGGAAAAGCAGCTTCTGCCTGGAATGGTGAGACCTCCACTGGGATCATTTCACCTTCCCAGTCCCCTGCTGGAATCAAAGGTGGCACATCAGAGCTCAGGGGCAGAGACTGAAGTGTCAGCAGTGGGTGCTCTGGGCAGAGGGTGATGGGCCTGTGAGGATAGACAGGTCAGCAGGGGTGGGAGATCCTGGAGTATCCTGGGGGCATCAGGAAGAGCATTGGCAGCAGGTCAGGGAGGGGATCCTGCCCCTTGGCCAGCCCTGGGCAGGCACATCTGCAGGGCTGGCCCAGCTCTGGCTCCTCAGCACAGCAGGGCCAGGGAGCTCCTGGAGCGGCTCCAGCGCCGGCTGCGGAGATGCCCAAGGGCTGGAGCATCTCTGGGAGCAGCAAAGGCTGAGGGAGCTGGGGCTGTTGAGCCTGCAGAGCACCCCCTGAGAGGGGCCCTCCCCAGGGTGTGCCAGGGGCTGCAGGGAGGGGGCAGAGGATGGCCCAGGCTCTGCTCGGGGGGGCCCAGCAATGGCACAAGAGCCACGGGCAGGAACTGATCCCAGGAAGCTCCAGCTGGACAGGAGGAAGAACTTCTTGGCTGGGCAGTGCCCCAGCTCTGAACAGGCTGCCCAGGGAGGGGCTGGAGTCTCCTCCCTGGGGATATTCCAGAGCCCTCTGGACACAATCCTGTGCCATGTGCTCTGGGCTGGCCCTGCTGGGCAGGGAGGTGGGAGCAGATGAGCCCCTGTGGGGCCTTCCAGCCTGAGCCATCCTGGGATCTATAATTCTGAGCTGCAGGAGGGAATGGCCTCCTCACACATGGCAGACAAAGTGCTTCAAACAGATCCACAGCTGGGAGAGGAATTGTTAAAACCAGACACAACACTGTGGTTCGGGCAGGTTGGTAATCCCAAGGCAACTGAGCCATTTGAACACAGAGCTGGAATCCTTCCTTCAGGAAGGGCATCTGGAAGGGCTGCTTTCCTGAATGGTTCACTTGGTCCCAGAGTCTGGAAATTGTCCACACAGAGCTGAAGCAGCAGAGATGAGTCTCTGCCAGGGGCAGGATCAAGGCAGAGGGTTTCAATGACCCCACTTGGATTTGTGCCAGCCCCTCCCACAGGAAGGAGTTTCCACCTCAACCCATCCAGAATGGGTTTTGATCCTCCCACAAACCACTGCATTGAGAGGGGATGCAATTTGCCATGGAACAAGGATCCCCTCAACCTGTCTGCCTGCAGCTCTTGGGGATATTTCCTAAGGAAACCTTCCCATGGTCTAATGTCCAAGTCCCCTCCCTGGCTGCACAGCTCCAAGGAATTTACCCCATTTCAGCTGAACTAGAGAAACCACTGGCACTGTACTCTGAATCCACAACATCTGCACAATTTTGGACCTGGGTTTAAGAGCTTTATGATTTTACACCCATCACCAGCTCTGAGCAAAAACACTGGTAACTCTTGGCTCAGAAAATGCATGTTTATATCTTAGGTGTATGAATGGATCAGGATTGCAAGTATGAAATGTGGTTTTCCTAGAACTGTAGAATCATCGAGGCTGGAAAAAACCTCCAAGGTCGCGTCCAGCTTCTTCAAAAATGAGGGAGTCAAACCATTCCAGGAAAAAGCACATTTCTCTGAGACCTCCTGCACACAGCTGGGCCTGGATGTCGACATGTAGAGCTCTGTGGGTCTGTGGTTGGGAGCAGAACCATTATCACCTGTGTATGGTGCTGCTGGACTTCCCACCTGATCAGAATTTCATGAGAAAAGAACCTGTGACCCTGGGCATGTGCTTATTTCACTTGGGAGGGGACACAGCGCGAGCTACACGAAGCCAGTGCCAAAATATCAATAGGCCAATGCAAATCACAAGGCAGGATTTTGAGGGAAAGCTTCCAGGGGGTGAGGTGGCTTCCAGAGCACTCCTCGAGCTCCTTGAGTGCCTCCACCTTTTGTGGAGCATAAAGCTTTGTGTAAATAACAGCTGCAGACAAACATATCCCACAGCTATTTCCACGAATTCCAGGGGAAACACCTGTGCTCTGTGGTGGCTGTTATGTGGAAATCAGAGGTCCTGAAGTCACTGGCCTTGAAAAGGTTATTTAATGCACAGCACTAAAAATCCTGGGTTCTCCAGGGCTCAGAGAAATTTCTTGGGCTGTTTTCAGGTCTGCCAGCACAACACTGGCAGGCTGAAGTTTGATACCCCTTTGATTCCCAGCATTCCAGTGTAAGATGTAACCTTTCCATAAGAATGCTTTTCTTCTCAGAAGGGTCTAACAGGGTCCAACAGAGTCCACGGTGAGAGGAAGCATCAAGGAGGGTAAAAACATCCTCAGTGAGAGTGAGAAGTCGCTGCCTTGTTGGGAAAATGATATTCCAACAGGGACATCAATGGGATTGAAAGGGAATGAGCAGAGGATGGGCCTCTTTGGGGACTTAGACAGGAGTGAGAAGAAATGAGTCCCTTTAAGGCTGAACAATGATTTAGCTCCATCACTGTGAATGGAAGAGATCCTCTCCTGATAAATGACAGCCATGCCAAGATCAGTCAGTGCTGGGTGAAAGTCACCCAGAGCAAGGATGGTACCACCAGGTCTGGGAACCCCTGACATGCCCTGGGAACCAGCAGGCAAAACAAAGTCCCCGTGGATGCTGCTTCCTGCCAGCCTTCATCTGCTGCTCTGGGATGTGGTGTCTCATTATCCTTTGCTTTTCAGGCTCCAGGCACAGCAGAGCCAACAGGCAATTAGAGCAGCCCCACTCCACTCTGCCAGCCATCAGCACCCTCCAGTTTCCTCTTCAGACAGGTACAGACACACTCCCTCGGGTCAGGGAAGGCTGGTGTGAAACCCCAGAGCCCCCTGCTGTCTGCTGGAGAGGTACCCACAAACAGGGGGAAGGGCTGAAGGAAGCCAACATGTTTTCCTGATAAATAATCTGGACGGCTGCAATTAGTAACTAAGGAAAAGCTGTGGGGAAGAGGCACATTTCATAGAACCACAGAACCAGAGAGTATGCTGAGATGGAAAGGACACACAAGGAGCATCAAGATCAAACCCAGGCTTGCCACAGACACCCCAACAATCCCACCCTGTGCCCCAGAGGATCAATCAAACCTTCCTGCAGCTCTGGCAGCCTTGGGGCTGTGCCCACTGCCCTGGGGAGCCTGTTCAGTGCCAACCACCCTCTGGGGGAAGAACCTTTCCCTGAGATCCACCCTGAGCCTGCCCTGACACAGCTCCAGCCATTCCCTGGGGGCTGTCCCTGCTCACAAGAGTGAAGAGATCAGAGCTGCCCCTCGTGAGGATGTTGAAGACCTTAATGAGTTCTGACCTCAGTCTCCTCTTCTCCAGCTGAACAGACCAAGTGACCTCAGCCAGGAGCTTAAACACTCTTCACCTTGTTATGACTCACTGTAGCCACTTTTAGATCTAAGAGATTATGAGAGTCATAGAATCATGGAATGGTTTGTGTTGGAAGGGAACTTAAAGCCCATCCTGTTCCACCCCCTGCCATGGGCAGGGACACCTTCCACCAGCCCAGGTTGCTCCAAGCCCCGTCCAACCTGGCCTTGGACACTTCCAGGGATCCAGGGGCAGCCACAGCTTCTCTGGGCAACCTGGGCCAGGGCCTGCCCACCCTCACTGGCAGGAATTTCTTCCCAATATCTAAGGTGGCTGAGATTAGAGCATAGACTGAAGGGAGGGGTTGTCCCTGGAAAACAGCCACTGGACTGTGGGATGCTCAGCCCTTCAAAGCCTGGCCCAAGCAGCCAAGCCACATCAAACTCGGCTGAACTGTGCACAGAAGCAAGGTACTGTCTCACTGAAGGAGAAAGCCAAGAGGAAATTAAATTCCAATCACCGAAATGCACTTAATTCTTGGCAAATGGACTTCCCTGTGCTTCCTGATGGATGAAGGGAGTGGCCCCAATTCCCAGAGCGGGTGCAGTTGGGATGTGCAGCACAGAACCACCCAGTTCACAACTTCACAGGCAGCACTTCCACCACTTTCAGCTCTTAAAAGCAATTGACTGGAAAGCACATTAGAAACTTCTCCCTCTCACTCAGCCATGTCAGAGCCAGGAAGAGAGAGCAGCAGGGACAGTTCTGGAAAACCAGGAAGAATGGGGGACAGGTACTCTGGTTAAATGATAAAAGGCATTCAGGGCTGAGCTGAACTCAGGCAGGAGCAGAGGGACAGCTGAGGACTTGCATGGCACTCAAACCCTGAGGGAAAATGAAGGCTGGGCAGATGAGCTGGAAAAGATACAAACACATAAAACCTGGTAAATCTGGGATTCTGGAGACAAGGGCAGTTTAGCTCAGGTGAGGCAGGTTCTCAACTTTCAGAGCTTTCACAGCACTCTGGTTTCAGCCCCAGTGTGCAAAGTTATCCTGCAGCAGCCCAGGGGAACGTGATGCTCTTTCAATGAAAGCTTTACATCTTTGTCAGGCTCAGTTTGTGCAGGTGGTTGGGACACAGGAGTCAGAGTCCTCCTGCCAGCTCATCCCTTTGGGTGACAAACTAGCATTTTTAGCACTCACCTACCATTCTTCTACTTTGAGTGGTAATCCACTGAATTTTGGACCCGTGGTATGCCCTGGGCTTCCACATCCAGCCAGGAGAGTTGCAGGTGCTGACAGGCTGTGATCTCAGACTTCAGCTCGTGGCACTTGGTGGTGACATCCTCACCAGTGATGTGGGAAATAAGCACCAGAAGTCTTGGACAGATGGAGATGCTCAAGCCAGCTCTGCCTAAGGAGAGAATTCCAAGTGAGCCGATCTGTGAGATGTCAGCACAAGTCAGGATTAGTTGAGCAGGATGGTCCAGTGTGGGCTCTGACACCCCTGTACAGCTTCCAGGGCTGGGTTTAATGCATTATGCCCCAAACATTCTGAGGTTTGGCCCCTTTTTTGAGGCGTTTCTCTGGTCTGTAGATGCGCTGCAGGTCTGTAATCTTGGCACCTAGGGAGAAAAGAGTTCTGGAGGGCATATGGAGCTGTACCCAAAGCAGTACCCAAAGCCCACGTGGAGTCAGGTGATCCTCTGCCAAAGGCTACTGCTGTCAGAGACTGTCTTAGTTCTTCACGGATCCAACACCAGCTCGGTTCAGTCATGGAAATCAAGCAGCATAGGGGGTGTCAGGTGGTGCCATAAGGGGCTGAGACAGCCCTGCTAATGAGCCGAAGGGAAAATGCTGGTTCTTGCAGCTTGGCTGGGAGCAGAACAAAGTGTACCCAAGCATTCACCCTGAAAAGTGACAGGTTGGACTATTGCTGCTGTAAAACCAGGAAACCCAGAGACAAACAAGAACAGAGCAGAGAAAGTGACATCTGGAAGGTCAGGACAGAGCCTGGGGAGATGGAACTGCGAGGGGAGAGGACTTACATTAGAGGAGAAAAGGGATAAGAACTGAAAGGCTGTTAGAGGGATTTACAGATCTATTTTTTCCCAGTGATTAACACCCTCTCTCCTGGCTGCTGCAGCTACTCCTGAGTACAACACAGCCCCCAGCAAAGGCTCTTGCATCAGCTCACCCACCCAGAGCTGGAGAGTCCAATATTCCCCACATCCGTCTCCTCCAAAAGCACTTCTTATAAATGGTCCCAAGGAACCACTTTCCCTACAGATTGTTCCCCCTTCCTCCTGATGCTGAGGTGACATTAGGCAAGTGCTAATGAAGAGGAGGGGCAGAGGAAGGAAACTGCTTCTGCTGAGGCAAAACAAGAGAATTCAGGGGCTACTGGCAAGGGGAAACTACTGGAATATTCTTCTGGGCTCACTCAAACTCCTTCATTCAAACAAAGAGAGAATATTTTCTCTTTTCTACTCAGGGTCTTTGGTTTCACTAACAGGGAAAATAAAATCTATGTCAATTTTAAACAACAAAAACCTGTCATTTAGAAAGAAAGAAGCCTGAGTGCTGTCACATGGGGAATATCAAAATGGAGCATTTTCTCATTTCCAAACCAAAACATTTCCTTCTAGAAAATGTGAAAATGAGGTGTTTTGACATGTTCAAAAAATTCTCTTTTACTACCTTCCTGGCTGAAAGCATTTGCCAAACTCAGTCGGCATCAGTGTAGAGAAGTTTCAGTCCCTGAAGCTTCCAGTGTGGGGATAGTTGTGTTCAGCTCAGAGCACGGCTCAGCTCCAGCAGCTTTGGAGCTCGTGGTGCCTCTGGAGCATCAGAGGGACATCCCTCTACTGACCCACCTTGCTCTGCTCCTGCTTGTAAACCCCATCCTGCTCCCTGAGCCAAAATGCCTGTGAATTGTTGAGTCATAATGGGGGAGAAGGCAGAGGTGTAAATGCCTCCCCTGACAGCAGAGATCATGGAACCAGGGAATGGTCTGGGTGGGAAGGGACCTTAAAGCCCATCCAGTGCCACCCCTTGCCATGGGCAAGGACACCTTCCACCAGCCCAGGTTGCTCCAAGTCCTGTCCAACCTGGCCTTGGACACTTCCAGGGATCCAGGGGCAGCCACAGCTTCTCTGCCCAACCTGGGCCAGGGCCTCATCATTCTCAAAGCCATCAATTCCTTCCCAATCTCCCATCTATCCCTGCCCTCTGGCAGTGAGAAGCCATTCCCTGTGTCCTGTCCCTCCATCCCTTGTCCCCAGTCCTTCTCCAGCTCTCCTGGAGCCCCTTTAGGCCCTGCAAGGGGCTCTCAGGTCTCCCTGGAGCCTTCTCTTCTCCAGGTGAACCCCCCCAGCTGTCCCAGCCTGGCTCCAGAGCAGAGGGGCTCCAGCCCTGGCAGCATCTCCGTGGCCTCCTCTGGACTCTCTCCAGCAGCTCCACGTGCTCCCTGTGCTGTTCCCCAGGGCTGGGGCAGCTCTGCTGGGGGGTCTCAGCTGAGGGGGCAGAGGGGCAGAACCCCCCTCACCCCCTGGCCCCAAGCTCAGCCCTCCCTGCCCTGGGGAAGGCACAGAGGGTCCCACCCTGTGCTCATCTCCAGGCTCTCCCCCTGTGGTGACATCAGGCCCTGCTCAGCAACACATCAAATCCCAATTGTTTCCTAATCCTTTTGAAATGTGATAAGAGGGCAGTTAATTAGCACACAGGAAAACATGC
Organism: Pyrocephalus nanus; assembly: GCA_038380795.1. Classification (NCBI taxonomy): domain Eukaryota; kingdom Metazoa; phylum Chordata; class Aves; order Passeriformes; family Tyrannidae; genus Pyrocephalus; species Pyrocephalus nanus. The sequence continues at coordinate 1,456,292 of CM076278.1, forward strand.
AATTCTGATGAGGAGGCCCTGGTTAACATACCAGCTACCAAATGTCAAGATGCATTTTTAGCACTGAATGGAATTAATTTGCCAGTGTTCCCTTGTTAAATGTCAGGTCCTTATGACTTGTATACATTAAACAATTCAGAAATTGGAAAGCACTTGTGTAATCAAGTTAAGCGTGAGGTGGGCAGATTTCTTTCACCTAAACAAACCTGAAACTTTCCTTTTCCAATTAATATTGCATTTTATAACAGCCGCCACATTAATTCTTAATTAAATGCTTATTTGAGACACTCTACTGATTAGTGTGAACTAATGAGGAACAATATGAATTGTTTATCCAGCTTCTAGTTATTTTCCTTCACAAAAAGGGATGGTGTCTGGATGAGTTCTTTCATGTCTTGCTGTGCCCTAAAATGACATCCTTGCAAAAAATCTTCCACTGGAACTGCCCCAACTTCAACCACAAGAGTGATCAAGGTGATCAAGATTCTGTGACAGTGGCCCTGCTTCCAGAGAACCTAAAAGGGTCAAAAATATTAATGGGACCTCATGGAAAAGAAAAAAAACAAAACAAAACAAAACAACAAAACAAAACAAAACAAAACCAGCATCACTTACATTTCCAATGATACAAATTTAATGACAGTGATGATGGACAGGAGCATGTCCAGGGAAAGGAATGGAGCTGTGGAAGGGTCTGGAGAACAAGGAGTGGCTGAGGGAGCTGGGGGGGCTCAGCCTGGAGAAAAGGAGGCTCAGGGGGGACCTTCTGGCTCTGCAATCCCTGACAGGAGGGGGGAGCTGGGGGGGGTCGGGCTCTGCTCCCAGGGAACAGGGACAGGAGGAGAGGGAACGGCCTCAGGCTGTGCCAGGGGAGGGGCAGGTTGGTTACTGGATATTCACTGTAAGGGTGGTCAAACATTGGAACTGCTGCCCAGGGAAAAGGTGGAGTCACCGTCTCTGGAAGTGTTCTAAAAGCACAGGGATGTGACACGTGGGGACATGGCTTAGTGGTGAACGTGGCAGTGCTGGGGGAAGAGTTTGTCTCAAAGATCTTAAAAGCCTTTTCCAACCTGAATCCTTCAATGACTGTATGATAAGAAATCATAAAATCCTAGAGTGGTTTGGGTTGGAAGGGACCTTAAATATCACCTACACGAACGTGCAAGGAGATGACCAGGAGAGGTTTTTATGGTCATGGCTGATCTGCTTTGATCCAGACCCCACAGGCCAGAGACTTCCTGAAGTTACATGTAGATATTCCCAGCTCATTCCCTCCAAAAAAAATCTCCAGCAGGAACTAGTTTAAATGCTTTTTCATCCCAGAAACAGAAGTGATGATGCAAGTTTGCCCTTATTTGGTTCTTGTCTCTCACCTCTACTTGAGCCTCTGATTCTGCAGCATCTTCTTGGAGGCAGGGGGAGCACAGCCCCTCCATGGGAGCTTTGGATCCTCCAGGGAGTCAGATTTTCCCTGAGAAACCTGAGAGCATTTTCGTGGCACTGTCCCACTGCAGATCTATTTCCTCCACACCCTGGCACTGTGTGTGCATGGTCAGGGCTGGTTTCACCCCCCTTTGTGACAGCCTTTATTGCCCATGACCTTATCCTGCCATTTTATCACCCAATCCTTCAGAACTGGGAGATCTTCCCTCAGCTTTTCACAAGCCTTTGACTGCCTCAGAGGCTTAGTTGTTGTTTACAATTTGGGGAGTTTGATAACCAGTCCTTATGAAAACACAGAAAATTCCCTTTGATAAAGTAAAAAGGCACAAGGTCAAGGCCATATTTTGGGAAATTTTACCGGCATTTTCCCCTCCTCATGAAAGCTCATCATCTCTCTGAAACATTCATTAATTCACAAGAGGCACCTCACCTTCCTGGGGACAGATTCTTAAGGTTTGTTAGTGAAGGGACTTTACAAAAGATTTGTGGAAAGACAAAAACATCAGCTGGATTTATCACCCATGAACTCCTTTATTCTTAACCTATTAATTCCTTTATTAACTCTTATTTTGCACCTATCAACTCCTTCAAAGTTCTCTCATATTTTTGAAGCAGGACTTCTCTTTATTTTTATTTGAACATTCTTTTTGACCAGTTTTCCCAGTCTCTGATCAAATCTGTATTTCTCCAGATGCTCCTGAATTTCCTTTAAAAGCTGGTCCCTCATTTGTTGTCTTTCATCACTGTAATATTGGGATTGATTTAAGTGATACTTTGCACAACACATCGAGCAGTTCAGCAATTTCATCTCTGAATTCCTTTAAACCTCTTGGGTGATTGCCATCTGTTCCTGCTCATTTTCTACCTTGCCTTTTATCATTTCTTTAAAAGCCTCTTCCTCAGGATCTGACACTTGGTCAGGCTCATCCCCTGGAAAAAAAAAGACTTCCCTGAGCTCTCCATGGCAAAGCAATAACCTTTCCTCTCTTCTGGGATCCTCATCTTCCTGGAGATCTCCTTTCAAGCCTTCATCATTGCCCAGTTTTCTACCAGATCTCCTTGTAATGTATTTGATAAAAAAATCTTTGATTTCAAGCTTTAGTTCCTCAGCAGATTTTCAGTCTCTCTCTGGACTGACAATTACAGTTTCATATTTAAGTCATGAGAGCTCTTCTCTATTTTTCTCTGTCTGGAAATTACTTATTCTTTTACAATAATTCCTGTTTAACTCTAGTAATTCCCTTTACCCTGTGGTTTAACCAGTGCTCCCTATTTTAGGCCTGTTTATGTATTTTTCAGGGGATGATATGCCCTCACTGCTGATCCTGGAATTAAAGAGGTTGATGTAACCCCAAAATACTTTACCTTTTTTGCTGCTCCTTTTACTCTTTCTTCCCAAGATTTCTCATTTTTATGTCATTACTTCTTTATGTCCCTTTAAAGCAGGACCTTATTAAAGGGGATTTCACAGAGTGGCTCTCTCACTCCCACAAAGCTGTACAAATACAAGTGTATAATGATCATCATTACAGAGTCACACTTTGATGACTGCACCTGGAACACTATTGTTTCAATACTCAGGATTAAATAAAGAATTTCTTCTTTTCTGATGGGATCTCTGAGCATTTGCTCCAAGAAAATCTCATTTGGAGTGGCTAAAAATTAGTTTCTATCCCTCAGCTCATTGTAATGTCTCACATCTCCATGTGGATGTAATGAAAGGCTCCCATTACATCGTGTTTATTCCTCCCATGTCTTTCCTCTCCCTGTATTTCAGTGAACTTCAGCCTATGCAGAGACTTAAAAGCTTTCATTTAGTTGTATGAGGCTGTGACTGGTGATTAAATGGCCTGGGCAGCATTTCTGCCTCCTCTCTGCTCTTACAGCTCCCTGGAGATTCTGTGCCTAACTCAAGCTCCACCTGCTATTTACTTCTGGACATCAACAAAGACATTAAACAAGGAGAAATGGCCTCAGGTTGCAGCAGGAGAGGTACAGGTTGGATTTTAGGCGAAAATTCTTCTCTGAAGGAGTGGTAAGCCCTGGCACAGCTGCCCAGGGCAGAGGTGGAGGCACCATCCCTGGAGGGGCTCAGAAAATGAGCAGAGGTGGCACTTTGTGATATGGTTTAGTGGGCCTGGGGGTGTTGGTCAAAGGTTGGATTGATGATCTTGGAGGTCTTTTCAAATCTTAATAATTCCTTGACTGTCAGGTCAAAATTCACCACCTGCCGGTGTCCATGGGGAATTCCCTCCTGTGGAACGGTGCAAACCCATTCCCTACAATACTGAGTGATCAGGGCCAGAAGTTATCTCCCTAAAATAGTGTTTATCAACTACTCTCACATCTCTGTCCCCGCTGTGAAACTGGAGGTTCCTTCCCCAGAAGGCTCCACCAGCAAAACCTGCTCCGTGTGTCCTGCTGAGCCCTGAGCTCTGCAGGGAGGACATCCCAGGGAAGGAGCCCGATGTTAATTCAGCAGCACATCCCATTGTACTGCTGAGACATCTTCTAGGATTCTGCTTAAAATCCTAATCCCACCCATTTTGTGTTCAAGTCCCTTTGCACTGCACTGAGACCACAATTTCTCCTCCATCTCTGCTGTTCACAGAATCACAGAATCCTGGAATGTGCTGAGCTGGAAGGGACCCACAAGGATCATCCAGTCCAACCCCTGGCCCTGCACAGCCCCAGCCCCAAGAGTCCCCCCCTGTGCCCCAGAGGATCATCCAAACCCTCCTGCAGCTCTGGCAGCCTTGGGGCTGTGCCCACTGCCCTGGGGAGCCTGTTCAGTGCCAACCACCCTCTGGGGGAAGAACCTTTCCCTGAGATCCACCCTGAGCCTGCCCTGACACAGCTCCAGCCATTCCCTGGGGGCTGTCCCTGCTCCCCCCAGAGCAGAGCTCAGTCCTGCCCCTCCTCTGCCCCTGCCCAGGCAGTTGGAACTGCACTGAGCTCTCCCCTCAGTCTCCTCTGCTCCAGCTGAACACACCAAGTGCCCTCAGTGTCCTCACACGGCTCCAAATCCAGGCCCTTCCCCATCTCTGGGTCCCTCCTTTGGACACTCTCCAATGGCTCAATCTCTTTCTTATTTTGCTGTTACATGTGGGCAAGCCTGACTGTGCTCCTGCATCCACAGTGTGCCTATGGGGGACTGTTTGGAGCTTGTCAGCCTCGTTGGATTATTATTTTTTCATCTTTCCTCTGATTTCTCAACTATTCTGCCTGTGGATGGTGTCTCTTGCCACCCACTCCCGTTCTATAATCAGGGGAGAAGCAGCAGTTAGTGAAGGAAGCTCAAACTGAGTGGATCTCCTTCTCTGAGAGCTTAAGCAGCAGCTGTAGCTCTGTCCCAATTGCCAGTTTTGGGTACTTAGCTCTGTTTTGAGGGTTCAGCTTCAGGCAAGAATGCACAAAAGTATGAAAAAATCCCCCCTCTTCCTGGTGTAGGCAGAGGGTGCAGGGAGCAGGTCCTGGAGAACAACAGGGAGAGTCAACCAGGAGCATCCTACACGAGCTGAGCAGTGACATCAATGAACAGCCCAAGCTGTGCTTGTGCACCACGAAATATCTTTGGTTTTAACAGCAGAGAACAACAAATATGAGAGAGAACAACAAATACAAGACTCTGTGTGTGAGAAAACTCTGAAAAATTGGGGTTTTGTGCCTACTTGCCTGTCCTGCCCAGCAGCACGAGAGCCCTCCAGGTCCTCCTGCAAGGCCAAATAATTACAGAGGGCACAATCCTTGCAGGGAGGGCTCAGGGGTCAGCAACCAGCTCCTCCTCAAATGGAAATCTTCATGCTCTCTGACCCTCTGGAAGCTTCTGCAGATCCACCCCCAGAGAACAAACTTAGCTGAATTTCTACCTTGAAGGAAAATTTCTGCCTCAGCTGCTAAGACTTTCACAGAAAGAAATGTGTCCCTCAAAGCCTCCAATTTCAGTGACCTTTCCTCAGGATTTCTTTTGAAATCCCAGGATGTTCAATTTGGCATTTTTAGGGATTTAAATTTTTTTAAGACAGTCCCAGAAGCTTTGGGAAAATATTTAGTAAATCTAAATTTAGTAGCTCTTATTGTTTCTGTCAGAAATTTTCATGGGAAGAAGCAGCAGTTCCCAAGCATCTCTTTGCAGACACAGTAAAAATCCTGTACAGGTACATGTCAGAGAAAGATCACATTGTCCTTTGCAGCTGATCCTGATTCCCTCTGGAGGCCCAGGAGTCTCCCTCCAGCCTGGTCAGCCTCAGAACATTATTTATGATAATGCCAACAGTCTTTCCTCCTGGGTTGAGAAGTGAGCAGGCACAATTATATGTCTTGTAGAATTCCTGCCCATCCAAAATCACAGTGAGTATGTTTTGGGACCCTGTGCATCAGCAGTTCTTTGCAAAGGCCCTGTGTGGCAGCAGGACCAGCACTGGGTTGGTGTTGTGACCTGTGGGATGGACTTGCTTCCTGCTGTGTTGCACCAGACCCTTTCCCAAGGGCAGGAAAAGCCATCTGCCACTCATGAAATTCAACACCCATGTCAGCAAAGGAGTGCCCTGCCTACAGGGAAAGGGAGATATAGATATTATGTCAGTTCTCAGCTGGTGTTCCACTCTCCTAAAGAGATTTTTCATGGCTATGAGTTAGCAATTCCTATATTCCCTTTAGGTTCTGCTCAACTTAAACAAATATTAAATAAGAAATGGGATTTAGGTGAGGTGGATCGATTCCCACTGCTCCTGCAGTGAGGCAGGGTTTTGACAAGCAGCTCCATCCCTCCTGCACGGACAGGCCTGTGCAGATGGGGGCACTCTGGCCAAATCCATCCCAGTCCTGCAGGGTGGGGTGAAGGTGCCTCTGCAATGAGCGTGTTTTACCTGTGCCAGAATGAGAGAGGCACAGACAGTTTTAGCAGCGGAAAAACAGCTCCCCAGCCAGTCCAGGGAATGTTGGTTTGTTCCTAATCAAGCCCAGGATGTGCTGGATGGTGGAATCCCGTGAGCTGCAGCTGGTAATTGCCCACTGAAGCAGCTGATCCATGTCCTGAGGGAGTCAGGGCAGCCTGGAAGGGAGACTGCTGGCAGGAGAGGGGTTTGCACTGGTGCCTGACCCCCAGGAAAGGCTTAGCTATTCCCAGGCTGAAGCAGGATGTACAAATACCAAGGCAGGGGATTTTATTCATGCTGGTTTGTACCTGAGTTACCCCATCCTTCCATATCCTCATCTTCATCAGCACCATCCAAGGGACAATCTAGAGTGGAGATCTCCAGAATGTCATGTGGACTACTGAGTTCAGGGGGCAGAGCTGCCCCTCACACTGCAGGGCAGAGCTGGCCTTGGTGCCTCCACCCATTTCTGCCACAGGCTCCAAGCAGCAGGAGATGTTGCAGGAGAACAGCTCTGTCCTGTTCTCACAGGCTTCCAACTGAATTTGGGCCTGAAGGAACCCGTTTTGTCCTTCTCCTCCTCCAGGCCTTATCTCTTTCATCCCTACTCTTTTCCAGTGGCTGCCCAGGATGCCAGTGGTGCATTCCCCGGTCCTGCTGGGACAAAGGGAAGGGTTGATCAGGGCTCCCCTGAGCAGACCCTGAGCATCCACTGCTGTCCACACCAGGGCCTTGGTGAGCTGGGCTTTGTCCTCCTCATCAGGAGCTCCCCATCACCAGGAGATGCTTCCCTGGCCTCTGCACATCTTCACACCAAGGGGAACTCACCCCAGTGCCAAAATGCAGGGCCAACCCTCTCAGTTCAGGAACCAGCCTGGAAAAATCAGGTCCATGACAGGTGCTAATTTTCTGTTATTAATTTAGACAGTAGATTTCTCCTAACCATGGGTTCTGTGTTATTACAGCTATAATCCCACTAACAAGATGAGCTGCCCAGCTGGTACTTAATATGTCTGAAGCTGTGAATTATACTGCTGGGAAAACAAGCCATGTGGAACAGGAGCAGGGCCTGGCTAACTGAGTTTAAACCTCAAGCATGGACCTCTGAGGAGAAACTGTGACACTGCTGGACCTACAGAGAGAGGGGGGATTTGGGTTCAGGGGGTCATAACTAAGTGCAGTGAAGGGAAAGTTTTATTCCACTCTGTAAAGACAAGAGGGATTTTAAAGCTTCCTAACACTTTCCAAATTAACAGGGAGAAAAAACTCAGTAAGAAATACTCAGCCCTGGAAAGGTCACCATGTAAAACTGGCAAGAGCATCACCCTTCCTCTCTTGTGCCTTCTTGGTCTGCCAAGCCTTGTTTAGTCCATGTTTAGGCTATCCCCAAGTACTGTGTGTCCCCTGCACAGGACTGACTCCCTTTTTCCTTCTGTATGATGGCCAAGTAAAGCTCCCTCCTGGACACTCTGTTCTCCTTGGGGAGCCTTCCTGACCACAGATGATCTTTTCTTCACTCACCTTCAGTGTCCCAAATTTCTCAGACTATCTGAGAATCAGATCTGAGCCCAAACCCACATTTAACTCACACACAGAGGCACAGCCCCAGAATTAATGTTCCCAGAACCAGTGGGGTGTTCAGAGTGTCTTCCTCCCTTCTCCCTCTTTGTCTCGTGCTTTACCTGGTTAGTATTTGAACCTAAAAAAACAAGCACCAAAAAAGTAGAACTCTCTAAGGGCAAAGGGCAGAACAAGAACAAGATGAAGGGGAAAAAGTCCTGGCTGTGACCTCCCCATCAACCACTGACTCATAGGAGAGGGCTGGAGCTCTGGAGCCAGGCTGGGAGAGCTGGGGGGGTTCACCTGGAGAAGAGAAGGCTCCAGGGAGACCTGAGAGCCCCTTGCAGGGCCTAAAGGGGCTCCAGGAGAGCTGGAGAGGGACTGGGGACAAGGCATGGAGGGACAGGACACAGGGAATGGCTTCCCACTGCCAGAGGGCAGGGAGAGATGGGAGATTGGGAAGGAATCCTTCCCTGTGAGGGTGCTGAGTCCCTGGCAAAGGTTGCCCAGAGCCTCTGCAGCTGCTGCACAACTGAATTGACATTTTCATTCCTGTCATCTTTATTCATCTCCCGTACTCTGGGGCAGTTTTAAAGGTTCGGGTGAAGGCTGAACCTGCAAGTTCCAAAAAACCAAGCTGGTGTTACTGAGAAAGAATACCTTTCAGAACAGAGCAAACAAATGTGACTCTCCTTGTCTCCAGTCTCAGCTGAGCCAGCTGCCCAATTTCATTTTTGCCTCTCTCCCTCTCAGCTGAATCACTGAACAGAGTGCAGGGCTCATCCATCCTGCTGGATCAGCCTGTGCTCCCCAGGCTAAGGCGAGTGACCAGCATCTCATGTGGCACCAGGACAGTTCCCTGAGCAGTCCCTAAAGACAGGGACAGCTTGGAGGAAAAAATGCCAAAGGCTACAAAACACAGAATCATGGAATGGTTTGGTCAGGAGGGACCTTAAAAAGGTGCAAGAAACTGGGATATTTCAATCACAAAATCCCAGACTGGTTTTGGTTGGAAGGGACATTAAAGCCCATCTCATTCCACCCCCTGCCATGGGCAGGGACACCTTCCACCAGCCCAGGTTGCTCCAAGCCCTGTCCAACCTGGCCTTGGACATTTGCAGGGATCCAGGGGCAGCCACAGCTTCTCTGGGCAACCTGTGCCAGGGCCCCTCCACTCTCACAGGAGAGAATTTCTCTCTAATATTTAATCTAAACCCTTCATCTTCTAGTTTAAAACCATTCCTCTTGTCCTATCACTATTTGCCCTTGTAAAAAGTCACTCTCCCCATTTTTTATGAGCACCCTTTAAGTACTGGAAGGAATTAATTCCAACAGGAATGCTTCTTCTCTTCCATGTCCACTTGTTCAGGAGGGAATATGTCCCTGTAGAGTTACTTGTCTTCATCCAACAAATCCCAACACATCCTGCTGTTTAGTCGGGAATTTTCAGAGTTCATCAGTGCCCATAATGAGGATTTCAAGACACAGATGAGCTCCCCCTGCCCAGTGACTCCCAAAGAAATCCACTGACAACCTGCAGGAGACATCCTGGTGGCAGAATCCTCAAGGGATCATAGTGATCATGGAGGATGAATTTGGTTCAGTGACCAGAATTTCACCCAGTATGGTTGAGTGACCACGTTTCACAAAGACTGACTCTTCCTTCAAGGGCTCCAGGCAATCAAGGAATGATTTCTCACTTTGTTACCTGATCTCCCTCAGAGCTCCCAGGCAGCACCTTATTTCTGTTCTGACTTTGCTTCCCACCTTTGGTGACTGAATCTGGCACTGCCTTCATTAGGCAGGCTGAAAGCCCCAGCTCCCCGGAATCTTTTCCCTCTGTAGGGATTTACAGCCTATGCTCAGTTTTCCTGTCAGGTTTTCTTACTGAAGTCCTTCTTCATCTTTTCCTGAGTGCATCTTTCTAGAACAGTTCTTTTCCTGCCCTGGAGACGAGGGTGGGGGATGTCCCCTGGTTATTGCAGGGGATCAGCAGGCACAGTTCGTTGTTTTCAGAAGAGCTCATCTGTGGAGAACCACAGAACTCCAGCAGCAAGCACAGAGTCACAGAATCATGGAATCACTAAGGTTGGGAAAGACCTCCAAGATCATCAAATATTAAATACCCCCAGGCCCACTAAACCACATCCCCAGGTGCTTGGTGTATTTGGTTTATTTGAACACTTCCAGGGATGGTGATTCTACCTCTGCCCTGGGCAGCCTCTTCCAGTGTTTAACCACTATTTCAGTGAAGAATTTCTCCCAAATATCCAACCAAACCCTGCCACTCCCAACACAGCTTGGAGCTGTTCCCTCTCCTCCTGTCCCTGTTCCCTGGGAGCAGAGCCCGACCCCCCCCGGCTCCCCCCTCCTGTCAGGGATTGCAGAGCCAGAAGGTCCCCCCTGAGCCTCCTTTTCTCCAGGCTGAGCCCCCCCAGCTCCCTCAGCTGCTCCTGCTGCTCCAGCACAAAGGTTATGAGCATTTGTGAGATCCAGGAAAGGCTATTTAAAATAAATCAAAAAATGACCCCCCCACCCCAAAGATCCTATATTTCCTCCATCAACACTCCATAATGCACACTGAGGAACTGATTCTGAATATTCATGACAAAGCACAGATTAGCTGCTCCTTCTGCTCTCAGCTGAACCTCTCTTTCCCTCATTTTATAAGGTCTTTGTTTGCTGTGCTTCTGATTGGAGTGAAATTCCCTCATTGCAAAGATGCTGAAAGCTCAGCTCAGGCATCTGAGGATGGAGGTGGGGCCAAGAGGTGCAGGCACCGAGAATAAACTGCTGACCTGGCTCCCTGCAAGCTGCCAGCCCCTGCTTTCATTCACACCGAGGAAAGCGTGATGTGCACAAGTGGCTGCAGACTTACAGTACCTGTTAAAGAACCATGAAATATTTATAAGCTGAGAGGGCCTAAAATCTCCCTTGAAAGCCTGTTCTTCATGAAAAGTGACACTGGCACTGTCGTGAAGGGCTTCTCAACTCATGCAGGAGGAGGAACCCTGGGGCTGTCCAGCAGGAAACTGTGTTTCTGGGGCATCTTTGTAAACCAAGGCCTCTTCACTTTAAACCAAGCCTTTTCCTTTCAACCAGCCTTTAAAGCAAGGCTGATAAATCATTTCAGTTAAGTACAGAGATGGAAATCTAAAGAGAAACGTGTATGCCCTCTGTGGATCCCTGAGAGCACAGCTGGAACAGGCTGAGCTCTGCCCCAGGTGAAGGTGCCTGATGGGGCAGACAATTCCCAGGGGAAATGGTGTGTCTGAAGAGTCAGGGCCCAACGTCCCTCGAGCTGTGAAAACTACCTGACCTCCTGGATGGAACAGAAAATACACCAATTAAAATACAATATCCTTGTCAAGTAGGAGAAAGGCAATGGCTTCAAACTGACAAAGAGGAAGTTTAGATCAGATACAGGGAAGGAATCCTTCCCTATGAGGGTGGGCAGGCCCTGGCACAGGATGCCCAGAGAAGCTGTGGCTGCCCCTGGATCCCTGGAAGTGTCCAAGGCCAGGTTGGACGGGGCTTGGAGCACCCTGGGCTGGTGGAAGGTGTCCCTGCCCATGGCAGGGGTGGGATGGGATGAGCTTCAAAGTCCCTTCCCACACAAACCATCCTGTCACTCCATGATTTGATGGCTCTAAGCAGTGACTGAGGTGTTTTGTTGTTTTTAGTGCCTGACACCTCTCTCCAAATCCAGAATTTCCTTCCTGTCTGCACCTTGTGCTGGAATCAACTTTCTGTTTCCTGCATAGTCTCTGATATGAAGAGTGGTTTCAAATGTTTTGGCAGAGAGCCATCACCCCATGGCCCAGGCAAGGCCAGACCTGCTCCAGGAGCTGGGAGCTCCAGGAGTGGAACATCCACAAGCCTGGGACACCCCTGAAACCACCACCAGCACTGGGGTTCAGGCAGGCAGTGCTGGGTGCTCAGGTGGTGCAGAAAGCAGCCCTTGGAGGTGTTTCCAGGTGGTAAGAAGGTGTAACAAGGTTGCTTGGATGTTACCAGAGCATTCTTCTGTTCAAAAAGCAAACAAAGAGCAAAGATCGTGACTGGCAACCCCGACATTAGCCAAAAAAAAAAAAAAAAAAAAAAAAATCCAAAACCAAAAAACCCACCTTGTTTTTCTGTTATGATGGAGGGGAAAATCCTACATGTTCTACCAGAGTTTTTAAAACAAATCAAAATGTTTCCTTAGAATTACTGTTTTCCTAAAGGTTGGGAAGGCTCTGCCTTCATAGGAAAGGCATTCAAAGAGGTAGGAGAGGTAAGAAGAAAACTGATGAACAGAGGAAAAGCTGCATCTGGAGCAAAGAAGATGACACTGTGGATGAAGTCCTGTCCAAACTCCTAAAGACAGCTAAATATTCAATTTGCTGCCCTTAGTCAAGGCCATGTGCAATGGGGAAGGCCATCCTGTGGGGGCAGGTGCCCTGGCTTCTCAGAATCACAGATCATATTGAGTTGGGAGGGACCCACAAGGATCATCCAGTCCAACCCCTGGCCCTGCACAGCCCCATCCCCAGGAGTCCCCCCCTGTGCCCCAGAGGATCATCCAAACCCTCCTGCAGCTCTGGCAGCCTTGGGGCTGTGCCCACTGCCCTGGGGAGCCTGTTCAGTGCCCCACCGTGCCCCAGTTGCTCACCCACCACAGGATGTGTTTATGCAGCTGTGGGATGGACAGTTTGTCCAGGAGGATCCTGGCAGGGACAGGATGCAGGTGCCAAGCTGAGACATTCTCTGCTGAACATTAGGAAAATGTCCAGAAAGCCAAGAAAGACCAATTAAATATTGAATAGTTCTCTTGCAGGCATGAGAAGAGCTCTCAAACTCTCCAGGAGACAGGAGCCTGTCTGTCACCAGCAAACTTTTCTTAGGCAGCAGCAGAAGTGACGTTTGAGGCTGTGAAGCACCAAGCAGGCTGATCAGGCATCAATTAGTTTGAAGCTGAATGGGTAGTCCTGGGAACATCAGAGGCAGGATTCAATATGTTTAAGGTGGGTGGCAGCTTATATGCCTGGCTGAGACAGTGTTTTATAGAGGAAGTATAAAAATAATAATTAAAAAAAAAAAAAAGTCAGCAGCATTTAATGTGCAGGGGCTGAGTAGTATTTTCAACTTGTCTCCACCTCCTCGGAGCCCTCAGTGCCTTCCCAGGTTCTAGAAATGTCCCTCTGCTGAGCACTGCAGGGCCAAAGCCCAGGTCCTGAAGGACATTCAGGTCCAGCTTTTACTGCAGGGGCAATTTGAGTGATGTGGCTTTGCAGGAGATGCTGCTCATGGGGCTCTGCCAAGGCTGGGGTGGTGGCTGGGACTGTCAACCTGCTCTGCTGGAGGGTGTCCCTGCCCGTGGCACGGGGTGGAACGAGATGGGCTTTAAGGTCTCTTCAAACCCAAACCATTCTGGGATTCTGGGATTCTGCTTGGTCCCCAACAAGTGTCTGGACATTCTCTGCAGGCCTGGGTGTTCAAGGTCAGTCTTTTTCTGAGCTTGCCCCAGATAATCAAGCTCTGGAGATGGCAGAGGTTTCCCTGTGCTCTCAGCAGTGGATCCAGGGTTCCAGAAAGGCCCTGGAGCCCTGGGCCATCTGCAGAGCAGCAGATCCTCCTTTATGACAAGACCACCTCCAGTACAGGGACCAGCCCATGGACTAATGGTGGGGTCTCATCCAGGGTCCCAGCAGATGGAGCAGTCGGTGATTCAGCACCTGCAGGCCAACTTTTAATGCATCAGTTGGAGGGCACAGAAATCCACACCCAGCATAACATCCCTAATCTCTGTGGGATCACCACAGCAGGGAATTTCCCCTTGTCTTCCCATGGCAAGCATTCCCATGGCAGATCCTAGACCTCCATGGATGAACTGGAGATTCACAAAGCCAAGAGGGAAGCAGGCAAGAAGAGCTGAGTTGTGCAGTTTACTGTGCAGGAGGGATGTACCTGTGGCTCAGTGTCCTGCATTTATCTCTGGGGTTTTCTGTTCATATCTCAAGACCATTTAATACAAATCCTGTGTGATAAGAGTGTGTTTGAACCATGCAGGCCACTCCAGGTTCACAGCAGCTCCTGGAACCATTCACCCTGACTGTGTAGGACCTCATCTAAGAGCTGATATTAGTGTGACATAATTAATGAATGCTAAACAATGAGGCTCTGCCACCCCCAGAGCTGACTGTGAGTTCTCAGAGTTCCTTCCTGCTGTTAGGAAATGGCTGGGGCTGTCTCAGGGGAATATCTACCAGTAAGAATGGGGGTAGCTTTTCATCCCAATTATCAGTACAAAGAATTATTATCCAGCTGACTGTCAGTGTGTCTGGAAGGGAAATGGCACTTTGTCCACATCTGTCCAAAATCAAGAACAGAGGAAGAATTCAATGCACTGAAATGAAGTCTGGGCTCTGAAGGGAATGTGGGAGCTGATGGGTCCCATCATGGGAAGACAGAGAATGAGGAGTGTGGAGGAGGTGGTGGAGTCCCCATCCCTGGAGGTATCCAAAGAACAACTGGAGGTGGCACTCCGTGCTCTGGGCTGGGGACAAGGTGGGGATGGTGCACAGGTTGGACTCAAGGATCCTGAAGGTCTTTTCCAACCTAAACGATTCTGTGATTCTGAGGGTCACAGGGGTCCTGCCTCTCTGGTCTGGGGAAGAGGAATAGCACAGAACCCTCTGCACAGAACCAGACTGCACAGGCCAGGCCTGTGCCAAAGCTAATAAGGTTTCCTGGTCCTTGCAGAGTTTCTTTGCCCAAATCAAGTGGGCTGGGGAAGAAGCCATTAATTTGCAATTGAAGTCCTGATGAGCGATTTATTAGATGGTGCTCAAAATTGCAAAGCACCACTCCACAAAATGCCAACAAAGAGCTTTTCCAAAAAGAGGAGATTTGGGAAGGGTTCAAATGCATGAGGGATCTCAGCACTGCCAGCATTAGGAATTGCACTTAGATAAGAGTTTAAAAATTGGACTAATTTAATTTTGTGATTGAAATATTTTTTCTAGATCAATGCTTTCTTCTAGAACTCTTTTTTTTTTTTTTTTTATCTCAATAAAGCCATATTTCTCATAATAAAAAAAATAAAAATGCAGCTCTGTGTTGGAAGATTTTCAGCCAGCTCCACCTACTGCTGCTCACAGTGCTGATCGCTCCTCCCCAGCGCTTCCTGACTCACTGCTGCTTCCTTCCCTTCCCTTCCCTTCCTCCTGACTGGAATGTGGAGCTGCTTCACAGCAGAGGTGGGAGCAGCCTCCCCCAAACCAGGTCTGTGAGTGATCAGGAGAAAGCTCAGGACTAGGCTTGTCTTTGCTTTGTGGAGAGGATCAGAGGACCAGGCTGAGTGCTGGGAGAAGTCCAGAGCTGTTTGGGAATGGCAGGACAGCCCCAGCACCATTCCAGGGGAGAGTCCTCAGGTCCCGTGTGCCCTGGGATGAACTCCTGTGTGTATTCCTTCTGCAGGGGCTTTGACCTTATTTCATGCTGCTGGCTGAGGTTGTGTTGGGTCTCTGCAGGTGTCCTGTGTCTCCTGCAGGCAACAAATCCTGGCTTTTTCTTCCTTTGCATTTCCATTTCACTTTCCATCTACAGGCTCTGTACTGGTAACCCAGGACAGACCACACTGGCCCTTGTCCTCCTTTCTCCTCTGTCTCCACATAACTCTCCCTGACTGGTGTTATCACACCCTGAAGAGCAGTCTATTCCAAGCTCTCTCTGATCCAGCAGAGCACTTTGGGGCCTGGAAGCTCTTTTTCCAAGGCCCAGATTCGTGCAGCAGACTTGAGGAGGGTTACCCTGCCCAGACCCCCTGTCTGAGGGACACTCAGCCCCCCAGAGGTCATTCCTGACAGGCAGCCCCAGGATCAGACACCCCTGGGTGACACTGGATGTCCTCCATCCCGCTCACCTCCCACAGGAGGTGGATCCCCTCTTGCCCGGTGCTCCAGAGGACGAGGACCCCTGTTCACTGTGGCCTGGTCCTGGCAGGTGCAGGGAGAGGAGCCCTTGCTCCACTGAATAGTTATTCATTCTCCTCCAACACCTCCAGTGGCTCAGTTTATTTGTCCTGCCACCCACAGAAACCCCTCTGAGGCAGCCTTTGCTCCACAGCCCTGAGCAGGGCAGCAGAACACAGTAAGCACATGAGAACTGTTCATTCTCTTATGAAGTTGTTCATTCTCCACATCTTCTTAAGGCAATTCAGGCTTTTCTATTCTTCACCATAATAATTCTTCTTTCTTTGCCAGCCTATTTAATCTCCTGTCATCCAGATGCCATCATTGTATCCCTGTTGGTTTTTTGAAGAGATCCTCCTGTTTAGGAACTGGCAGCCCAAGTGCAAGGCTGTGCTGGCTGTGACTGAGAACAACCATCTTCAGGCAGGAATTAATTTGTGGGAATCCAGCTGCACAGGTGTTTCCTCCCACTCCACAGGTTATTCTAAGGGCCAAAGTGCTGGATCCAGGTCCTGGCAAAACAAGAAGAGCTCACAGAGTCGTTGATCTGCTCCCTGAAGTCATGGAAAAAGGGATTCCTCCTGCTCCCTGGGGTAATCTGCTCCTGTGCAAACTTACTTTGGTAGCTGGGTGTGCTGCTAATTTTTAACTCAAATCTCCTCTGCTGCAGAGGGGGGCAATTAGGAAGAAACTGTGCCCTGTGTGGGTGGGCAGGCCCTGGCACAGGTGGCCCAGAGAAGCTGTGGCTGCCCCTGGATCCCTGGAAGTGTCCAAGGCCAGGTTGGACGGGGCTTGGAGCAACCTGGGCTGGTGGAACCAGGAGGTGGAACTGGATGGGCTCCAAGTCCCTTCCAGCCCAGACCATTCTGTGATTTCAGTTACTCAAAGATGAGACTTTGCTTCAGAACAGCCTGGGACATGTTTCACACCATCCTCACATGGCCAGCCTTGTTCTTCTCTAGATGAAACAGCCTGGCTCAGTCTCGCCAATCCTCTCTCCTATAACCTATTTCCAGCCTCTCATTACTCTCTTTTTATTTCAGCTCTCTTTTTTTCTCTGTCTTTCTCACCCTGCACTTCCCATATGGGGATCCCTTGAGGATCCACAGCTCTTGCTGCTGAGTGGGGGTCTGGGGCAAAGTTTGTCCATCCCAGTTGTAGGACCCACTGTCATGGCCAGATCAGTCTCTGCAATGGTGCTGCCACACTTTTGATTTCTCCTTGTGCTGACTTCCCACCTGCCTTTATTGTGTTTCATCCTGTTGGTTTTGACTTTTTCATCACCCCTCATCCAAGTTTGGCCAAAAAGCTGATTTTTTTTTTTTTTTTTTTTTTTTTTTGTTGCCCCAGCACAGTTGTGTGGTGCTTCTTCAGTGCTTTGGGTTCTGAAGAGGAGCTGGTGCCTCTGACAGTCACGATGTGGGGCTCACAGGAGAGCAGCCCCCCTGCCAAGGCGGCAGCTGGAGGCCAGATGGGATACCCTGGGCAATCCAAAATGGAACAGATGTCCACATTTAGGCATTTAGCTGTGTCTGATCAGTTCCATCATCTAAACTGTTGATAAAAAGATTGAAACAAATAGCTGGCTCTTCAATCCCCGTGAAATTGTGGCACTATAAACTGTGCTAAATTGTCCAGCTGGAATCATTTGCTGTGAGGTCAGAGAGCTAGAAAGGAACTGAAAGATTGAGTAGCACCAGGAAATCTGTTCTTTACCTATGACAGCAGACAATAAATTTGTATCCCCATTCTTGCAATGTCACTGAGTAATTTTATTATTCATTAAAACTAAAATAGTGTCATGTATATAGATATGTTTGTATGAGTCAAAGAGCATGTGATTGTTGATACGGGTTTTGCATAGTTTACATTTGTAAAACAATAATAACATGAATTCCACAAAGTTCCTGCCTATTGTCTGTGTGGGTGTTGCTCTGACTTTGCTGAATTATAAGTTCAAAAATTTTTCAATGAACTAGGCCCAGAGCAGACACCCTGAGAGAACTTAAATCTCTTTCTTGAGCAGATTTCTGACAATAAATTCAAAGTCTAATGTTTTTTAAATGGTGCCATGCTGTATGATTTGCTTTCAATCCTATTTCCCTACTTGGAGGACACTCTCATGTCAGATTGTGTCAAAAGCCTTATGAAAGTCGAGATATATCATATCTATCACTTTCTGCTGTCCATAGGCCATTGACCCCATTAAAGAAAGAGATTAGATTACTTTGACATGATTTGTTCTTGACAAGTCCATGTTGGCTGTTTCCCACTGCCTTTTATCCTCTGAGTGCTTATAAAGTGATTGTTTAATAATTTGCTCCAGTATTTTTGAGAGTCTCAAAGTCAAACTGACGGTCTGTAATTTCCCAGCTCTTCCTGTTGCCACATCTCTCCAAAGTGACCTGTAGGTGATGGGAAACTCCCCTGTTCTTTGGGAAAAATACTGGCAATGGCTCTTAGGATGTAGGAAAGCCACACATGCAGGAACATCCTTCTGTAGCAACGAGCCCATTTCGTGTTTCCTGAATGACTCCATTTGGAAATGGGGAGAACTGGGGGTCAGGGATATTTCCACGTTGCTGGACCCACAGGAATGCTGTTGCTACTCTGGGAGCCCCTGGGAGGCTGAGTAACAGCTGAAGGAGCCATAAAGCCTCCCAGTCAATTGGCCTTTCCCATTCCCATGGTGGGCTGAAAGCACGTCGGCGATGCCGAAATCGGCGGCATTTTGGGAGCGGGCGGGCGGTGTGAAGCAAACAGCATCTGCTGCAGCTCCCAGGGCTGCTGACGTCGGGCCAGAGGAATTGCTGCTTCCCATCCTTGAGTCAATCCCCCGCCCCAACCATTTCATAACAGGAATGCCACCCCAGCTGAACCTCCCTGCCCGGGGCAGGGTCTGCACTGAGGAGCAGCGAGGAACTGGGATAAACTGGTGCTGTCCTGGCACTGGTCGTGTGACGGAGGGGATTGTCCCACTCTGCTCTGCCCTGGGGCGGCCTCACCTCAACATTGGGGCAGTTTGGGGGGACACAATGGAAGGGAGAGATTGAGCCATTGGAGAGTGTCCAAAGGAGGGACCCAGAGATGGGGAAGGGCCTGGATTTGGAGCCGTGTGAGGACACTGAGGGCACTTGGTGTGTTCAGCTGGAGCAGAGGAGACTGAGGGGAGAGCTCAGTGCAGTTCCAACTGCCTGGGCAGGGGCAGAGGAGGGGCAGGACTGAGCTCTGCTCTGGGGGGAGCAGGGACAGCCCCCAGGGAATGGCTGGAGCTGTGTCAGGGCAGGCTCAAGGTGGATCTCAGGGAAAGGTTCTTCCCCCAGAGGGTGGTTGGCACTGAACAGGCTCCCCAGGGCAGTGGGCACAGCCCCAAGGCTGCCAGAGCTGCAGGAGGGTTTGGATGATCCTCTGGGGCACAGGGGGGGACTCTTGGGGATGGGGCTGTGCAGGGCCAGGGGTTGGACTGGATGATCCTTGTGGGTCCCTTCCAGCTCAGCATGTTCTGTGATTCTGTGGTTCTGTGATTTCATCAAGCCACTTGCTTTGGCACAAGACAATACTCTGCACTCCTAAACATGAGCTATCCCTGAGAAATCCTCCAGGCAGAGATGCTGTCAGTCAGGGCAGGGGCAAGCCCTGCTCCAGGGCTCGCCAGCCACTGCAGGAGAGCAAATCTGTATCCAGGGAGTCTCTCATTCAAGGGAATTATCCAGGGAAGGAAAGTTTTCTCTATTCCTCTGTGTTGTTTTCAAGTTACAGGAAGAAATGTGGCAGTTGGCACAGCCCCCAAGAAGGGTTGGGTGAATCACAGGATCTCACCTTCCAGTGCCCAATCCCACACGGGTTCCCAGTGCCAGCCAGAGCCCTGCCAGCACCCAGAGTTACAGGAAGACACACAGACCTCTAGCAGCCACCATCTGGGTGATCCAGATGTGGGTTTGATTGTGTTTGTGGGGGTCTTGGTCCTTCTGTACTTGTGTAAATTAAAGTGAGGCACAGCAATCCCAGGAGTTGCTGGGGCTCTGCTGGCATCCAGGCTGCACCCCAGCCTGGGGGGCCAAATGGGGCTCTGCACGGGCACAGGTTTGGCATGAGGTCACAGGGACTGGGATTTGTGTCCATGGGCACCCAGGAACCCACAGGGATGGTGAGACCCTGCAAGAACCTCTGTGTCCTTCACCTGAGGGGACAGTGAGTGGCATTTCAGGAAGGTGTTTGACGTGTCATCATCCCAGTGTCCCCCTCTACACCAACTCATTCACACACTCAGATTCAGGAATGTTTTATGGTCAGATTTTCACTCAGCTCTTCTTAATAGAGAAAAATAGCAGGTAGAGAACTTCTGCAGTGCCTGGCAGAGATGGCAACTGATGGAGAGATAATGAAGGCTTTATTCTCCATTTGTTTAGCTGTTTAGGAGGGAAAAAAAATGAGCAAGAGCTTGTGGAGAACCAGTGACGTGCTTTTGAATGTCTGATAAAATAGATGCTATCGAATTCCTCCTCAGAAGTTAATTTGCTGCAGCAGCCAATTGAAACAACAAAGCTTGGAGCACCCTTTGGTGAGTTATTTGGTCTCCAGGAAGCACCTTGTGAGCCATAAACAAACCAAACCCTTTTAATTGGAGCTCAGGGTAAGCCTCTGAGCTACAAAGACATTTGACTGGTTCCTGCTGTAATCAAGTTTAGTCATCATTATGCAAAACTAATTAGCAAGTCAGAATCCTTTTTTTTGTCATCACTAAACCATTGCTGCATTTAGAAATGAGATCCCCAAGATCTTTCCTTTCCCTGCCCTTTCCTGCTGCTATTCTGGAATTAAAGCTTCTCCTTCCATCACGACAAAGGATGTGGTGGATATAAAAAAAATGTCATCTTCGACTCTTTCCTAAAATGTCAAAAGCTGAAAAATGCTTGGGTTTCTTTCCCAATTATTCTGTTCTGAGAAATTCATTATTGCAGCAAAAATCTGAGAAGTTTTGAGCAGTTTATACAACTTTCAAAAATGCATTTTTGCCCCTGCAATCTTTGGCAAGCAGGGTTTCCAATTTGTCAGAACTGTTTGCTTAATATTTCCGTTTCCAAAGTGGACTTTGGACAAATGCTGTTTGTTTGTGTGTTTGTTTGTTTGTTTTCCAATTCCCGGCAGTCAGAAGCATTGTGAAAACATTTTAAAAAGATTAAAAAAAAAATTCTGTTCCAAAATAAGAAACACCCTCAGTTCCTGCTCAGTGTGTTTATCCTGCTGAGCGCAGCAGTGGCTGCCCAGGTCTGTGGTGGCTCCAGCAGCAGCAATCCCAGGAGCCCATCCCAGCCTGCAGCTTTCTGGAACCTGCCTCAGTAACACTGATCCCACTGCTGTCCTGGTGGAGTGAGGACTTCCCATGGCTGGCTCTGGAGACTGCTTGGTCTGGTGAGTCATTCCACAGGAGTTGGGTCCACTGGTCTTACCCAACCTCCTCACCTCTTATTTTCCAAACTCCGGGATTTGCAAATTTTCCTCCTGGTAGAGATCTGCTCCTGGTAGCAGAGACCTTGTTCCTGTGTCACCTGAGAGTCACTCTGGTGAGGAGCTGAGGGAGCTGGGGGGGCTCAGCCTGGAGAAAAGGAGGCTCAGGGGGGACCTTCTGGCTCTGCAATCCCTGACAGGAGGGGGGAGCTGGGGGGTGTCGGGCTCTGCTCCCAGGGAACAGGGACAGGAGGAGAGGGAACGGCCTCAGGCTGTGCCAGGGGAGGCTCAGGTTGGACATCAGGAGGAATTTGTTGCTGGAAAGGGTGGTCAGGCACTGGCAGGGGCTGCCCAGGGAGGTTTGGAGTGCCCAGCCCTGGAGGTGTCCAAGGCAGGCCTGGCCGTGGCACTCAGTGCTCTGGGCTGGGGGACAGGGTGGGGATGGGTCACGGGGGAATCCATGGGCTGGGAGGGTTTTTCCAACCTCAGTGATTCTGTGGTTCTATGTGATCCCAGGTACTGGAATCAATTCCAGTGCCCGTGGCAGAGTGACCCAGGACAGGAGGGGATTTCTCCACTCATCAGTTCCTGCCTTGTGGCCTCTGTCCACGTGTGTAGCATGAGCATCTTTCTGATCAAAATTTTCTATTTTGGGGGGATGGACTGGAATAAAGGGAAGATAAAAGCTCACAGAATAATCCAAGGGAATTATTGGAAGGGAGTAACTGGAAGGGAATCACGGGAAGTCACCTACACCAAACACTGATCTGTTCAAAGCAAGATCAGCTCTGAGGTCAGACCCCAAACCTGAGATCTCTCTGGAATTTATCCTGCCTGGGCTTGAAAACCCACGGCCTCTCTGGGCACTTTGCTCCCCTGCTTGGCTGGCAGGGTGAGAAAGTTTCTCCTTGGCTGCCTCGAGGTGGGCTGGGATACAACCAGAGACTGCCACACACCTTGGGGTACCAGCTCTGCTCTTGCCTCGTGTGAGGAGGGACCTGCAGCACTTTGGAGGGCAGGGCTGGAATTCTGGAGGATCTTGAGAAATCCAAAATGACCTGGAAAACACCTCACAGAATTCAAGAGAGGCAAATGGAGTTGGAGGATGAATGAAAAAGCTGAGCAGAGAGAATGAGAATGATTGGAGGTAACCTGCAAAGAAAGGCTGGAATAATTGGAGGCATTTAGTCAAGAGAAGACTTAGGGGAATCATAACAGTCTGCAGTTACATAAAAGGTTTCTGTGAAGAGGAAGAGAATAATTTGTTCTGCATGTTCATTCTGCTTAGGAGATGGGGTAATTAAATCACAGTTAGGGAAATTCAGATTAGTTATTAAGAAATGCCTTTCTAATGTAAGGATAGTTAAACACTGCCATAAATTTTTCCAGGGTTTGCTGTGGTGTTTCTTGCTGGAGGGTTGTAGGAGCAGGATCATTTCTACAGACACCTTTGCTGGAGGGCACAGGGCTTTCCTCAGGTCAGGGGGGTGGAACAGGTGATGTCCTCAGGTCTGTTCAGCCCTGTTTTCTGTGGGTCTGTCGTGCAGGGGGGTTGGGTTGGGGTTTTTTTCAGAAGTGTTTACGCACCAACTGCAGCTCCAGAGATCTCAGGACCTTTCACAATTGAGTATTAACTCCCTTCTGAAAACAAGCTGGATGGTCCTGAACCATCTGGGTACTTCAGAGCTCTGCCTTGTTTTCACCAGTCTCCTCTCTGAGCACCTAAACCTCTGATGCCATTCTAGGGAAGATTAAGGCAGTAATTAAACTTTAGGCAAGTAGGATCTCACAGATTAAGAAATCCTGCTCCTCTTTAGGAGCTGCACTGTCCCTGCACGTTTGCTGCTCCAAACACTCCAGTCCCCCCCGCCTTCCCTGGGGTGCAGCCTCCAGGATAGGCAGGATTTGGATGAGTTGATCAGCTCCCTGACAGGGGATCAACTGTGTTGACTTCCACATAATCCCAACCAGCATAATTCAGCAGTCTAACAAGGATCTATATTCTCCACAAAAGAAATCTGTTGGGAAACATTGTGTCCACTGTAAAAATATATTTGATCTTCTTTTATTTGCTGAGCTCCTTCACGCTCGTTTCTGCATTGATCTTGGCACTGGTTGGGCATCTGACCACCGTTTTCCTACCATGGAAGAGTTATTCCAGCACCACCCTGAGAGCCAAAGACAGATGGAATATATCTGTAATTGTGGAAGAGATGGAAAGTAACCATTGATACAGCTCTGCAAAGCAAAGAGGACTTTCAGTCCCCACTGTCTGTGGGTGGCAGTGGCAATAGCCCTGTCCCAGATCTGCTTTGGAGTCACAAGAGATTTGATTCAATTAATTCCTCATTTTCAAAGAGCACCTCTCAAAAAAGAGATGTAGACTGCACCAAACCCTCCACTCCCAGGCTGGATCCAGACCCAAACCTTTTACATCTTTAATTGTCTAAAATAGGCCTGAAAATGGAGCAGTAAACACGTTTCATGTATTTTCCTTTGACTGTGAAATAATTTCCCCCAGCCAGGGCTCACAGGTCTTTTCTACAGTTGTGCCCAGGGAACACAACTTTATTCCCAGGATGACTCAGGGGGTGGCCAGGCCAGGATTCCACTGGATATAGGGAAATTTGATGTGTTTGGAGAGAAATATAGAGTCTAACACATGAAAAAAAGAAGAGGATGACTGGCCAGGTGTGTCAGCAAAGGTCCTTTACAGTAAATCTTGGCTGGGTTGAAGACAAGAAGCCAAGTTCCACCACCAGCTCTGAGGGAGGTGCACAGGCAGTGTCTGCTGTCTTGGTTATAAAAAGGACTCTCATGATTCAGTGTGAAAAGACTCTGAATACAGATTTATCTCCAAACCTGCCCTTATTGCAGCAGGATCCACCAGCCCACAAAGCCCATGAGAGCTGCAGCTTGGTCACTTATTTTAAACCCTGGCTTTCACGGGTTGCCTGTTCCCAGCATGCCCAGCATGTCAAACTTTTGATGGGAAATATCTCGGGGGGAGGGGAATGGCATGTGTGAGGTTTGCTTATGGTGCATTTTTCAGACTGCCATTAAACTGATCTATTGCTGGAACAAACAATAAAAAACTGATTAAAACTCAGCCCTTCATAAATTAAACATTGTTGTCTCTGGCTGGCAAGCCTGCACTTGGCAGAGAGCTGGAACAATAGAACTTGGGGCAGTGTGTATCTACAGACTGACAGGCTGGGGGGATTTATTCCTCTTCCTCCCCACATTACCAAATAAAAGGTACATTGGCAAAATCAGAAAACTCCTGAACCCTGCTGGGCCAATGGCTTTTGCAAAATACCTGTCCCAAGTGAGCTGCTTGTCAAGCAGAAAGGCCATGAAACCACCTGCTCCAAGGTTTGGGGCCTTTATGAATACAGATATTTGAGTTCAGGTGATTTGTATTAACTGCAAACCTTCTGCTGGGGAGGAGCACAATGACAAACTCCTGTGCCTGGTGTGTGGTGTCCTCAGAGTCATCCCAGCAGGAGCCTCTGGCTCAGCCAGGATTAAATCAGAGCTCCTTCTCAGCATCATTTCATTGGAAGGAAAAGAAGAGAAGAGGTGGGAAAGAGCTGGGAGGAGGTCTAGTGATTTCCTTCCTGTCCTGATGGGAATAGCGAGCTGCATTCCCACTGGGAACATCACAGCTCTGCATTTGCAGGTAGATGGACCCTCAGGAAGCACTGAAGGACTGGTGTCAGCACAGCCCTGTCTCTCCTTTCTCTTACTCCCACTCCAGCTCCTACTCTGGGAAGCACCAAGGAGTGGATGAAGCATTTTCCAGAGCTGCTTTCTGTGCATTTTGAGCCTCCCAAAGGCAGCCCAGCCCAGGGCTCTGCAAGCCCCACACCACTGCAGTCAGCTTTGATATTTCTTCCAAAGTCAGTGCACAAGGGGAAGGATCCTCGGAGCTCCAGCACTGCCCTGTGATTGCCCAGGGATTCACTCCCAGCCCAGCCCCTGTGCCTGAGCTTGCTCATTCAGTCTTCTTCCTGTAGGTCCTGCCATGGAGATTGTCTGTTAACCCACATCTCCCACAGGCTCCTGCTTGTTCCACCCTGAGGACTCCTGTGTGCTCATCCAGAATTCCCAACCCTGCTTTTTTCAGGTGCTTTTTGAGCACATAAGATGGTCAAGGTACTGGAGCTGCTGGCAGGTGCTGCTGATGTGCTCAGTTGTGAGGAGCTTCATCACTTCACTGGTGTCTGTCCCTTGGACTCCAATATTCACACAGGGGACTGTGATTTCAGAAGCTCTTTCCCTGAACTATCCAGAGCATGGATTATCCACACCTGCCTTTTGTGCATCTGAGGGAGGACAGTTAGCCTGGTGTGCACCAGCTCAGTACAGGGAGGTTCAGGTTGGATATTGGGAAAAATGTCTTCACTGAAAGGGTGGTCAGGCACTGGCACAGCTGCCCAGAGCAGAGGGGGGTCACCATCCCTGGAGGTGTCCAAGAAACGAGCAGCTGTGATAGAGTTCAGGGGGTGGTGGTGTGGTACTCAGGCAAAGATCTTGGAGGTCTTTTCCAACTGTAATGATTCATGATTCTATGATTCCATCAGTGTCTTTATTTCTTTGCTGGGTGGACTGGGCTGATTCCCAGTGTCACAGCTCCACATGCACAAATGTGGGTTCAGCGTGGGCTTCTCTCCATTTCCAATAGCTGGAAACTCGAGCCAGTTATAAACTGGATGTGCTTTTAGTGGAAACTATGGTAGCTACCAGAGCCACCTTTTCAAACCAAATGGAACTTTCCAAGACAGTGATAAACACTGCATTTATATTTTAAACCTTATTTGTGTTTTTAATTTGTTTTGTGTCATTTTCCAGCCACAGGATCTGATGGGGCCTTTTCCTCCTAAAGAGGCTCTTCAGCATGGAGACAAAGACTCTTCTTTCCCCTACCTGTAGTCATTTTATGGGTAAATAACAAACTTCTAACCTGCCAGGCAGTCAGGACAAAGTGTTTGGTGTCTAATCCACCTGTCTCTGTGCTCATCAACATTGCACAGGGGAGGGCCCACTGAGAAACACCTTCCTGGAGCACCTTCCTGCACAACACAAACCTCTCCTGAGCTGTGACATCCTGCCTGCTGCTTCTCCAATCACAACAGCTGTGGAGTAGGGAGCAGAATGACCCTGACAGAAATACATTTTCTATCCAGAAAACATGGGAATGCCAGACCCAGCTCAGTGGAGCCCCTCTGATTGGAACAGAGGGAGAAGCCAGAAAGAAAGGAAGGTACTACCAGGGCAGTATCTGCTCTCCAGCCAATATTCAAGGGGAAAAAAATCTGCCTGGTTTAAAATATTTACTCCTGTCATGAACCCCAGTACAGAGAACATTGAGGGCTGGAGAAGATACTGGCACTGCTGGATCTGTCCCTGGGCTCCTCTGCTCCACTGAAACTGGATTGTGGACCTGTCACAGAATCCCAGAATATGCTGAGCTGGAAGGGACCCACAGGGATCATCCAGTCCAACCCCTGGCCCTGCACAGCCCCATCCCTAAGAGTCTCCCCCTGTGCCCCAGAGGATCATCCAAACCCTCCTGCAGCTCTGGCAGCCTTGGGGCTGTGCCCACTGCCCTGGGGAGCCTGTTCAGTGCCAACCACCCTCTGGGGGAAGAACCTTTCCCTGAGATCCACCCTGAGCCTGCCCTGACACAGCTCCAGCCATTCCCTGGGGGCTGTCCCTGCTCCCCCCAGAGCAGAGCTCAGTGAGATGATCCTGCGTGGTGGGACTGAGGGGCCCCTGCATGAAGTGTGGGACGTGCTGTGGGTTGTGGTGATTCTTCCAATCCATGGACATCACTGACTCTGCCCACATGCACAGGCTGGCTCTGTCTCCTCTGTCTCCTCTCAGTGGCACCCACAGGCTGTTGTGTGACTCTGCTGGATGGAGAGTCTTGTAACCTGTGCAGAGCTGCTCAGGACACGTGGATGGGAAAGGGGAGCCCTCTCTTGGCTTCCTGCTGGCACAGGAGCAAGGTGCATGCACAGGGTCAGGCTCCACATGTGGGGCTGCTGGCAGGGCCCTTTCCTCCTCCTGGCTGCAGTGGCCCCCCTGAGGCAGAAACAACCCCATGACATTGCTCATGCACAGGCAGAGCTGGGGGTTGTTCCATCAGCCACTGTCCAGCCAGGGAATAAAGTTACATCTGTGCCAATAAAGACACCTTAAAATTATTGTCCTTGTGTATTTTCCTTGCTTCAGTGCGGTTTCTTTTGCACCCTTTATGTTCTCTGGCTGCAGTTAACCAGCAGCAGTGCAAGGGACACCTGCAGGAATTGATTCCGACTGCTTGAACTTTGTTATTTCCTTCAATCCTTTGCTCAATTCTGTACCTCACATGGACACCCCAGGCTGGGTGTTTAGTCCCAAGCTATTATTGCTTTGGTATTAAATGCCCTGTTTCAACATAAACCACACACAATATTCATCTTAATTTTCAGAAGCTAAACAAGTGTATAAGTAGATGACATTTCGATCAATTAGGCAGGGTCCTCTTTCTTCCCCAAATTAGCTTCCTACAAAGGGCTTCTGCAGCAAAGCAGTGATGTGTTTTGGAAGAGAGAGGAGGAACCTGGAATAGAATGTGTCACTGAAGGGCAGGAAGCCCCTGGCTGGGCTGGGATATCAATAAGTGGCTGGTTCCCAGAGCAGGACAGACCTCAGCTTGGTCCCGGACACACAGACTCTCCCATGCAGGACCATCCCGTCTCTGAGGCTTCAGGGAGGCACAGCTTGGCCCTGATTTTGATACAGAGAATCGGGAAGGATTTCTAGAGCTTTGTTTGCTGAGTCACCAGTGCTTTTTTAGGAGCAGCTGGTGCTAAAGCAACGCTGAAAGTGGCAGCAGTGATGCAAGATGAGGCTGTCACCACTTTAAGGTCCTTTCTCTGGGTCCTGCAGCAGAGAAGCTCTGGTGAGAGGACACATCTAATGCCCAGACCTCAGGGTGCCTGGGAGGGCTGTGCTGTGGTGCCAGGCTACTGCTGGGGTTGTTACCCAAATTGGGTGGGAGTGGCACCATCCCACACATTTCAGCTGCTGCTGTGCCCCCCTCCAAAGGTGGCCCTGACCCCAAACACCAGCCCTGTGGCACCAAAGCCACTCATGTAGAGCAACCCAGAGCAGCTGAATGGGCTGGGAGAGGGACCCTGGAGCCAAGGACATATTGCATAGGAACATCTCATTTTGATTGGAAGCATCGGGGCCTGGCCCAAGGAAAAACATGGAAGTCAGAAAAACAACAAAACCTATAAATCTTTTTCCTCCCATTAGAAAATCAAAGCTCTTACCAAAGGCATGTTTTGAAATTACTGGTTTTCTCAAGTTCTACTTTTCTTTGCCTCTGCTGCAGTCCAAGGGCAGGACAGAACTCGAGCAAGGCTTGAACTGCTCCATCCAAGGTGAGGCTGTCCCCCCTCTCTTACAGCTGCTCTCTTGTATCTCTGCTCTTCATTAACAGCCCTGCCCTGGTCTGAGACAGGAGCACATGTTTATCATCCCCTTCATGAGCTGGTGAGTTCCCATGGGGTAGGGATGAAGTGCAAGGCTGAATCTCAGCCTCCCTGTGCTGACAGCTCCCTCCCCCCCAGCCAGGCAGCTGCTGCAGGTTTGAAATGTCATAACTCTGCTCTGAATCACAACCATGCCCCCCACACCCCCTTCCAGTCCCTGGTCAAGCAGGAAGAAAAGGAAATGCTCAGGGTAAACCACTCACCCTGAAAAGCCTTTCTGCACTTCTGCACGTCCTGGGAACTCTCTGCTGCTGCCTCAGCTCAGGCAGGGGATGGACACACCCCAACCTTGGCCACGCTGAAACCCCCTGTGCAGAGAGGGTGTGAGAGGCACCTACACCACGGACAGGGGCTTCAGGAACCTTCTGCTTCTGAAGATGCACCACAAGTCACACCCAATGACTGGAACACACCCCTCCCAGAGAGTCCTTCACCCCATCCCATGGATGATGGGATCTCTCACCAGCTGAAGACCTTGACTGTGCTCTGCATCACAGAATCCCAGGATGTGCTGAGCTAGAAGGGACTCACAAGGATCATCCAGTCCAACCCTCAGCCCTGCACAGCCCCATCCCCAAGAGTCCCCCCCTGTGCCCCAGAGGATCATCCAAACCCTCCTGCAGCTCTGGCAGCCTTGGGGCTGTGCCCACTGCCCTGGGGAGCCTGTTCAGTGCCAACCACCCTCTGGGGGAAGAACCTTTCCCTGAGATCCACCCTGAGCCTGCCCTGACACAGCTCCAGCCATTCCCTGGGGGCTGTCCCTGCTCCCCCCAGAGCAGAGCTCAGTCCTGCCCCTCCTCTGCCCCTGCCCAGGCAGTTGGAACTGCACTGAGCTCTCCCCTCAGTCTCCTCTGCTCCAGCTGAACACCCCAAGTGCCCTCAGTGTCCTCACACGGCTCCAAATCCAGGCCCTTCCCCCTCTCCATTGCACACCCTGTGATTACTGCTTGTCTGCTTGCAGAGGAGCTTAGAAAAATGCTTTATTCATTGAAAAACACAATTCAGGACCTTGTTAGTCTTAATAAGGAAGCTCTTACTTAATCAATTTAGATTTTTGCCTTGAGTGTTTGGTTAAAGAGATTTCAGGCTCAGAGTAACTTGCTCATGGGTCAGTTTGAAAAGTTTGTCAGTTGAGTAACACAAGTGTTTGGGAAGGGAAAGAGGTTCATGTATCTGTAGCAGGGAAGAGATTTTATAGAAGACAGCACTGAACTCTATGTAATGAGCTTTTATGATGAACTCTTGTGCCAATTGTACTAAACTGTAAAATTTTGGGTGTAACAAATATCTTCATTCAAACTCAATAAACCAGACTCAATGATTATCCAGGAAATCTCTTGTTGATTCAAGTTACTGAAATAATTTTTGGGAAATTCTGCAGGGCTTGAGCTCTGAAGGCAGCTTGAATGCAGAGCAGGGGCAGGACATGATAGCAATAGGGAAGAAGAGCTGAGCATTTGTCTTGATGTCTGAAAACCTCGTCATCAGCTGGAGAAAGTCAAGGAACTTGGATGGAGAGGGACTGCTCAGCCTCATCCCAAGCACTGAACTTCACAAGGAACGTGGAGGGAGGAGTGGGAGCAGCTGGAAAGGTCGGTGATGGCAGGAATGACCACATGAGATCAAACTCCTGATGGTACACATCATGGATTCTCTGAATGCAGAAGCCTGCATGGGAAAGAGGAACAGGAATTTTTACTTTAATAGTAAAGAAAACAACCAGAAACAAGGCTTGGGAAAGCTGTCACCTACTGCCATGGGCACTCAGGAAATGCTGTGGCAAGAGGGCACTGAACCCTGAAGTTTTGATATCAAATTTTTGTGCAAAGAAAAAAGAGGGAATTCTGAACTAGGCTTTCAGGCCAAGCTGTCATTTGCTATTGATAGTGACAAGTAAAATTTTAGGTTAAATCCTGAATATGCAGAGCTGGCAATTTCAGAGCTGAAAATTTAATCATGTCTTAATTTTGTAATTTCCGTGTAGAGTCTTTTTGTAACATAAGCTCAAAATGTCAGGCATCAGGACAGACCATGTGCAAACCTACATTTCATGGATCTAAGCTTTAACCAAACTGACTGCAGCAATATGTCATCTGCACATGTCCTGTGTCTCAGGATGAGGCCACAGAGCACCAATGCTGAAGCCTCCACTGGTCCAGAAAAGATCCAGAAAACTCTTGGAAGAAAAGGAAGAATAGGAAGGAATTCCCCACACCACAAAGGCCATTTCCTTGGGGAAATATCATTATATGCCTGTCCTGCTCCTGTAAACTGCTGGTGGCTCTGGCTGGTGAAAATGAGCCTTTTTGTGCCCAGGTACAGCCCTGGTTTGGGCTGAGCTTTTCAGAAATGATGATGTGAGAGACAGTGCACTGGTGAGTGTTCTGTAACCTCAGAGAATAACCCCAGAATCCCAGGATATGCTGAGCTGGAAGGGACCCACAAGGATCATCCAGTCCAACCCTCAGCCCTGCACAGGCCCCATCCCCAAGAGTCCCCCCCTGTGCCCCAGAGGATCATCCAAACCCTCCTGCAGCTCTGGCAGCCTTGGGGCTGTGCCCACTGCCCTGGGGAGCCTGTTCAGTGCCAACCACCCTCTGGGGGAAGAACCTTTCCCTGAGATCCACCCTGAGCCTGCCCTGACACAGCTCCAGCCATTCCCTGGGGGCTGTCCCTGCTCCCCCCAGAGCAGAGCTCAGTCCTGCCCCTCCTCTGCCCCTGCCCAGGCAGTTGGAACTGCACTGAGCTCTCCCCTCAGTCTCCTCTGCTCCAGCTGAACACACCAAGTGCCCTCAGTGTCCTCACACGGCTCCAAATCCAGGCCCTTCCCCATCTCTGGGTCCCTCCTTTGGACACTCTCCAATGGCTCAATCTCTCCCTTCCATTGTGTCCCCCCAAACTGCCCCAATGTTGAGGTGAGGCCGCCCCAGGGCAGAGCAGAGCGGGACAATCCCCTCCCTGCTGCCCCCAGGACAGGGATGTCCCTCCTGGCTGCCAGGGCACTGCTGACTCAGGGACAAGTGGCACCCACCAGCACCCCCAGGGCCCTTTCCTGGCTCTGCTCTCCAGCCTCTCATTCCCAGTCTGTGTGAACATCCCGGGAAAGGAGCAATTTCAGTGCTGTGTCTGGAGCTGTGCCTGCTGCTGGAATAAAAGCCCTGATATAAATCAGAGTTAACTCCCCTGGCTACAGGAGCTCCTCTGGATTTACACTAAAATCAGGTGTTAAGGTGAGAGATTGTTCTTGCCTGCTTAAGCCAGCAGCAGTTGTTGAAGTGGGTGTGAGCAGAGTAAAGGCTGTTTAAGAGCTGTGAGACACCCTAACTGCTTATCCTGCGTATTTATTTTGCCTGCATGAATTCATTACCCTGAAATTAAACATCTTTTCTAAATTATTAATAATCCTAAATGTTTATGAAAATACAGAACAAATAAACATGACAAACACTGTGATTCAGATGAAAGAAAAGATAATTATAATCCTTACATATTTGCATATGGAAAATGAAGAATTTTGAGTTAATGAGATTTATCCTTCTTTCTGGCCATTTTAGTGGAGTACTTTTTTAAAAATCTATTAAACTCGAGATTTTCACATAAAACAATACAAAATGCTACAAGAAAAAGACATTAGAGTCAATCTATTCTTCATGCTAGTCACAAAATCAATTGCATTTATTGTTCAGAAAAATTAAAAACCTTTCTACATTTTATTAAAGTGCACATCTCAACCGTATAGTGAGATAAATAATTGATACATCACAAATACATCACCTACAAAATACTTATTGGAAAGAAATAACTGGTTTATTAGCCATTTCTTTCAATAGCAGTGCTGTGCTGTTTTGATGTTTACAACTTTAATGGTGGGGGTTTTTTTGACAAGAAAACATGCCAGCTTCTTATTATTTCGTTGTGCGTAACATTATTTTATAACAAACCATCAAATTTTCTGGGGATAAAAGCCATTATGTGAGGAAAGCTGTTGTACTCCAGGTACAGCAATTTGGCTCTGTTAGTGTGAGAATATTTCAGCATCTTCACGCCCAGAAATGGGTTTGTGCAGAGCTCAGGAGTCTGTTGGTCTTTAAATCAGGCCTGGATTTGCTTAAATCCTGCCTAAGGGAGACGTGGGGCTTGGTGAGTTGCTTGGAAGGCAGAGGTGGCAGAGCTGTTCCTTGTGGGAAGCTGGTGGAGGATGCCCTGGGAGCACAAGTGGCTCAGCAGCTGAGAGCAGCAAAGCTCCTCAGCACTCGACTGGGAGGGTGGGCAGGCCCTGGCACAGGGTGCCCAGAGAAGCTGTGGCTGCCCCTGGATCCCTGGAAGTGTCCAAGGACAGGTTGGACAGGGCTTGGAGCAACCTGGGGTGGTGGAAGGTGTCCCTGCCCATGGCAGGGGGTGGCACTGGATGGGCTTTAAGGCCCCTTCCCACCCAGACCATTCCCTGGTTCCATGATCTCTACTGTCAGGGGAGGCACTTACACCTCTGCCTTCTCCCCCATTATGACTCAACAATTCACAGGCATTTTGGCTCAGGGAGCAGGATGGGGTTTACAAGCAGGAGCAGAGCAAGGTGGGTCAGTAGAGGGATGTCCCTCTGATGCTCCAGAGGCACCACGAAAAGCTGCCGGAGCTGAGCCGTGCTCTGAGCTGAACACAACTATCCCCATGCTGGAAGCTTCAGGGACTTCCCAACACAAACCATTCTGTGGTTCTGTGACTTCTCTGCCACCACTACAGCCAATCTGCAAATAAGGCAGAAGGATCCTCCTGCTCCCCAGATGTTCTCAGGTCTCCTGTGCCTGCTGCCTCACAGCAGCAGCAGCAGATGTGGCTCCCTGCCTTCCCCAAACACACACATCAGACCTCGAGCAGGGTGGAGGGATGAAGTGACAGCCACACATTGTAGAGGATCACAGGATATCCTGACTTGGAAGGGACCCACAAGGATCAACGAGTCCAGCTCCAGGCCCTGCACAGCCCCATCCCCAAGGGTCACCCCCTGTGCCCCAGAGGATCATCCAAACCCTCCTGCAGCTCTGGCAGCCTTGGGGCTGTGCCCACTGCCCTGGGGAGCCTGTTCAGTGCCAACCACCCTCTGGTCAAGGGAATCACAGTAATTACTGAGAGGAGCCCAAGCAACTGATCTCAGGGCATCCTGAGGGGCTGTCTCAGAGCTCTCTGTCTGCAGTCCTACATCACTCAGATCCTCCCAGCCAGCCTAATCTTTATTTCCCTTTATCTTTCTCTACTAACTACCTTGGAACTCCTCTGCTTTCCTGCAACCAGGACAGAGCTGCCTGGATTCCCCATCTCTCCCTGCACAGAGTGGGGTTTGTTGGTGCTCAGCTCCTTCCTCCTCCTGCTCTTTCCCTGTGCTTGTGAGGGGAAGCTGATGTGACAGACTTAACAGCTTTTGGAGTTCACATGCTTTTCTTAGCACATCCATAGCACCACACTGCACTCTCTTAATGCCATTTAATCCTTCCAGTCTCTTGGCCCAGGGCATTGCTGTTGCCCATGGCTGAACATTGGAAAGCAAAGCATGGAGAAACCATGATCTGAATGATTTGGCCAGGTCACCCCTTGGTCTA
Organism: Pyrocephalus nanus; assembly: GCA_038380795.1. Taxonomy (NCBI): domain Eukaryota; kingdom Metazoa; phylum Chordata; class Aves; order Passeriformes; family Tyrannidae; genus Pyrocephalus; species Pyrocephalus nanus. Next base: position 1,490,719 of record CM076278.1, read on the forward strand.
AGGTCTTCCCAGTTCCCTGTGAATGTGAGAATATTTCCTTGGTGAAGTTCTCCGTATCACCCTGCTAAGATTCAGTTTCTTAAACGATCAGAGGGGATTGGAAGGGATTCCCAGTCCCCTCAGCCCAGTCCCTGGCTTTTGGAAAGCTGCCATTACTCTTCCAGTTCAGAACTTTTTGTTTGTTAAATTACCCATATTCATGACCAATTTGTTCACAATTGCTTTTATGTGTGTTTTTTTCCCCTCTGTTTAAAATTTCCAGCTTTGACAATATGTTTGAGAAAGAAAGCTTGAAGTTATAATTTGCTCTCTCTCCGCAGGGTTTAATAACAGCAGAGTTTAAACTCCTGGATGGGCTTATTAAAGAGCTAAATCTTAAATCGTGAGACTCCCTGGCATGTTTATTGTTTGCAACATCCAACTAATAAGTAATTAATAGTTCAGCAATAATTTAGTACATTGAAGCGGGTTTTTAGGAACAGGGAACCATTTCCTGCCGTCAGGAAAGGCAGAAATACAATGAAAATCATTGGGTGTCAGGGTTGGACTTTACAAAGGGTACTGAGGGCAAAGAGGTAGAGTTTCTCCTGCCATTCAAATAAAATGAGAGCAGGGAAAGATCTGTGGCTGTGATAATGGAGAGGTAGAGACGAGATTAAGGGAGGCTCAGGCAGTGTGAGAAATGAAACAAGGCCTTGGTGCTCAAATGGTGCAGTAATTGCTCACCATGGGTTGGCCCAAGAGAACAAAGTCACGGCTGTGAGGAGAGATCACAATTACAGTGAGAGGAGATCTCGGAGTAGCTGAGGTGAGAAACTCAGGAGAAGAGGACTGTGTAACCTCCATCCAGGATTTGGAATGATTTAGCATTCCAAGCCACACTTCTTGTAGCAAATACATTCAGGAGATTTATCAGGTTTGGGGTGATTGGGTATGACTGCAGAGGAACAAGTGTAGTACCTGGATTGAAACCGAAAAAATAGTGCCTCTGGCTTGTTCCTGTGACCTGAGTGTTAACAAAAGCTGTACAATAAAGGTTGAATGAGAAATATCAGGACCAGTTAAGTAAATGGCAAATGAAATTACACATATCGTGGGCTACCACCGGTAAATTGTGCCAGAATAATTTGATGTAGTTCTGTGATAAGAAAACTGCTTCCATAGGTGAAAGAATTAAGGAAGCCTCTCCAGAGATATGTCTGGGAGTGGGAGTGAACTGTCCTCTGCAGCAGCAAGATGGGGCTCATCCAACTTTCTAATTCAAAGCACAGAGATTCTATTTCCCTGCTCACAGGTCCAAATAAAGGCAGAGTGAGGGCCCCTTTGGAGCTTTGTAGATGAAACCCCTTTGGGTTCAGAGGGGTCACGTGAGTTCATTGCCTTCATTACAGCAAGAACGTTTGCTTGGCACTCCCAGAAAAATAAGCAAATAATTAAAAGGGGTCTTTCTATTCAGATAATTGCTTGGTACACAAAAGGCTCTCCTAAATCGTACAAACCTTTACCAGCAGTACAAACCTTTACCTCCCTCTGGGCTCTGCTGCAATCCTGAGTCCATTTGCCAAGACCATAGGGGAAAAAAAGACTATTTATTCTGTCTTTAGTCATATTTATTTATTGTTTGTGCCCCCCTATTATTCGACTAGTCCAAAACAAGCTGCTCCACACATCCAGCTCTCCATGTCCCAGGGCAATGGGGAATCAGGACACTTTGGAAAGCTAAATACAAGGATGAAACCATCACACCCGGGTTTTGGTGCAGCACTTCTCAGACAATGGGACCTCCCTGCAGAGTCAAACCAGTGAATTTGCATGTTCCCCACAATCTGTGGCTCCCAGAGCACTGACTGCCATAATCCATAGGTTTATGGTGCACCACAGCTGGGCCAGTCACCCCTCCCAGAGCCAAGGAACATGCTTCAGAAATACCTTGGTCCTGGGGGAGCTCCTCTCTGGTGTTCCCCTGGGCTCTTCTTCTTTAATATTTCATCAGTGATCTGGATGGGGGGACCAGGTGCAGCCTCAGCAAATTTGCAGACCACACCAAGCTGGGTGGGAGTGGATCTGCTGGAGGGCAGGAAGGCTCTGCACAGGGATCTGGACAGGCTGGACCCATGGGCTGAGACTCATTGTCTGAGGGTCAACAAGGCCAAGTGTTGGATCCTGCTCTTGGGTCACCACAACCCCATAGAACGCTCCAGGCTGGGGCAGAGGGGCTGGAAAGTGCCCAGTGGGAAAAGCCCTCGGGGTGCTGGTGGCAGTGGCTGGACACGAGCCCAGGTGTGCCCAGGGAGGCAGGAGGCCAATGGGCCCTGGGTGTGCCAGCCCTGGTGTGTCCCAGCCCCAGGGCAGTGCCCTCCCTGTGCTGGCTCTGCTGGGGCTCCTCCAGCCCTGGGGGCAGTTCTGGGCCCCTCAGCCAGGAGAGACACTGAGGGGCTGGAGCGTGTGCAGGGAAGGGAACGGAGCTGGGAAGGGGCTGGAGCAGCAGGAGGGGCTGAGGGAGCTGGGGGGGCTCAGCCTGGAGAAAAGGAGGCTCAGGGGGGACCTTCTGGCTCTGCAATCCCTGACAGGAGGGGGGAGCCGGGGGGGGTCGGGCTCTGCTCCCAGGGAACAGGGACAGGAGGAGAGGGAATGGCCTCAGGCTGTGCCAGGGGAGGTTTAGATTGAATATTGGGAACAATTTTTTCACTGAAAAGGTTGTAATGCACTGGCACAGCTGCCCAGGGCAGTGGTGGAGTCCCCATCCCTGAAAGTGTTCAAAAAACACGTGGATATGGCCCTTGATAACATGGTAGTGCTGGTCGATGGTTGGACTTGATGATTTTGAAGGTCTTTTCCGAATTCTGTCCTTTTATGATCTTTCCTGGGCTCTCCTGGCTCTGCCTGAGCTGCAGCGCTGGGATAAACACACAGCTCTGTGCAGAGGAACGGGAGGGAAGTGCCTGGAAGCACCATGTCCAAACTAACACTTGTTAGAGAGAGCACAGGTAATGCATTACATGGATAGTCTGCAAGTTTTTAAAATGCAACCAAACCAAAATATTTAGGTAGTGTCAAAATGAAAAATTTAGGGGATTTTTCTAACCCGCTTTGTGAGGTAAAATAGAATTTTGGCATCTTGAAATTTCCTGAAAGATGGCAATTTCAGTTTTATATGAGCTCTTAGTACAATTTGCACCCAGTGTTTTGTATCTCAACATGGGGCTGATTTAAAGCAGACCTTTAGAAAGGAGACACACAATTGAAGCTTAAAGGCTCCCATTGATCCAGCACATGGTTCACTGAGTTCCTGTTGAAAATGTATATCTTATCTCTAATCATTCCCCCCGTTCTGGATTAAAGGGCAATCCATGTTCAGACAGACTGAGAAGGTCTGGGTATGTCAAAGGAAATGATTTTGCTATGAAATTATATGATTTGGGAAAACAACTCCTGCTTCAAATGATTTTTGGTACACTTTTAACTTCAAAAATTCCTTTTGGCTGAATCATCATTGACAGTGCCATTAATCCTGATTATTGTTAGTTATTGAATGTTATTCCTAATGAAAATTTTCATTGCCTTTGAAGCTGAGGTTTGCTCCTTCCTAGCACAAAATAATCACACGAGGGCTGAGAGTTCAGAGCAATGGTCTGTCATATTATATAGCTCTTGGATATCATTAACCAGTTATTTGATAATTACTTCCTAATACATTTTGAGGCCTTTGTTAAAATCATTCATTTAAACTTCATAAAACTGTCATACAAACGGTGTTCTTTAATGTCTTGAAGTTCCATTTTCATGAATAAAACATATACACATTAAGAGTTCTCAAGCCTATACTTTAAACTCTTAGAAATTCAACAAGTTCATTAAAAGTACAATCAGGGGAACTGTTCAACTGAAGTGACTTTGCTGCTACTGATTCTCCTGGATTTCGCCTCGATGTTTTCCCGGGTTGCAACTCTCAGATCCCGTGAGCAGGAAGCTCAAGAGGTCCCACAGCTCTGGATGGAGATAGATGAACATCAGAACAGGTGAGCTCTGAGCAAAGCCCCTGCAGAGATACCAGTGGCTGAAAGCCAAAGCTACATGAATTGAAACACAGGGTACATCATGATCCATCTGAGAAGCTGATCCAGTTGGGAGCTGGCTGTAACCATGGGGAAAACCCACATCATCTTCAGAGTCACAGAGCCACAGAATCCCAGGATGTGCTGAGCTGGAAGGGACCCACAAGGATCATCCAGTCCAACCCCTGGCCCTGCACAGCCCCATCCCCAAGAGTCCCCCCCTGTGCCCCAGAGGATCATCCAAACCCTCCTGCAGCTCTGGCAGCCTTGGGGCTGTGCCCACTGCCCTGGGGAGCCTGTTCAGTGCCAACCACCCTCTGGGGGAAGAACCTTTCCCTGAGATCCACCCTGAGCCTGCCCTGACACAGCTCCAGCCATTCCCTGGGGGCTGTCCCTGCTCCCCCCAGAGCAGAGCTCAGTCCTGCCCCTCCTCTGCCCCTGCCCAGGCAGTTGGAACTGCACGGAGCTCTCCCCTCAGTCTCCTCTGCTCCAGCTGAACACCCCAAGTGCCCTCAGTGTCCTCACACGGCTCCAAATCCAGGCCCTTCCCCATCTCTGGGTCCCTCCTTTGGACACTCTCCAATGGCTCAATCTCTCCCTTCCATTGTGGTGACCAAAGTCCTTCATAGCCTGGGATGATCATCGTGTGCTCTTTGGCCTTTCCTGGGAATTAGATCTCCCTGATTAATGTGGATCAGTCTCCTCTCCACCACAGCACAGCCTGAGCCGAGCTGCCCTGTGTGTGCCTGGGGCAGTGGCTGCAGGTGTCAGTCCCACAGCCTGCAGGGCCTGCCTGGAAAAACTCCCCACATGTGAGTGCTGAGCATTGTCACAAAGCAACTGTGAGGGAGATGGAAGCATTTGGAGAGCACAAGCCACATCAGATAAACACCTTTGTGCCTGGAAGGTGTGTTTGTCTGAGGGCTCCTCTGGATGGAGGCTGGTGATGTTTTACTTGGCTGCCAGCTCGAGCAGCTCTCCGTGTTCAATGCATCCCACGCTCTGTGTTATTACACTTCAAACCCACTTTGTTTGCAAAGTAGGAAAAGCTGTCAGAGGCCATTAATCCAAACAGAATTTAATCTCTCAAACAGCATTTACTCAAGCAGAGCTGCTAAATCTATATATTAAAAAACTGTTGACAATTAATTAAAATGCTTCTCTGCTAAAGTGTGAATGGGGCTGCTCTGCAGGGCAGTGCCAGGTGTGTCAGCACCCCCTCCGTGGGAGACACAGCTGTGCAGGAGGAGAGGCAGAGCCACTGCTCTGCAGGCACTTCTGTGCTGGCAGCACTGCTGCCTCCTGGCAACAGCAGGACTGGAGGGACAGCCCTGGGAACACAAAACTGGGGACCATGCAGATGATGAAGAGCATCACAAGCTGTACATTGCAAGGGTGTTGCTTGGAAAAGGTGAGACAGGAGCCCAGAAGCTCCTGGACAAGGCTTGGAGGTATCACCCAGTGGGAGATGAGAAGACATAGTCCTGGTGTTGGATCTCAGGGAAAGGTTCTGCCCCCAGAGGGTGGTTGGCACTGAACAGGCTCCCCAGGGCAGTGGGCACAGCCCCAAGGCTGCCAGAGCTGCAGGAGGGTTTGGACAACGCTCTGAGGGACAGGGTGGGATTGTTGGGGTGTCTGTGCAGGGCCAAGGGTTGGACTGATGATCCTTGTGGGTCCCTTCCAGCTCAGGACATTCTGTGATTCTGATGCAGTTCTTAATAAGGCAAGATAATGAATTGGGGGGATGACTTGAGGAAGTCATCAAGACAGGGAGACAGAGTCTGCACAGCACGTGCCAGACAGCCCTGAGTGTCTGTGAGAACAGGAAGGAGAGGGGAGATGACCTTTCTAACTGGCAAAAGTACATCTCCATGAATGTTCAATTGTCAGCACAAGGATCAATTTTCCCCCATTGGCCTGAGGTATGTGACATTTCTTTTAAGTCCAGGTCAGAATTATTTCAGTTTTCTCTAAGACAGAAGCAGCTATGGAATGATTATTGCCTTCCCTGCTGATGACAAAATGCTGCTGTCTAAAAGACCAAAGTTACAGAGATCAGAAACCTCCAAAAATTGGGGCTGCAATGGCCAAAGCAGTAAATGAGTCAGAGTGGAGGCAGAGAGGGCACAAAGTCATAGAATTACACAATAGTTTGGGTTGGAAGGAAGATTTAAAGGCCATTTAGTCCCAACCTGTCCAAGCAGACCCAGAATATTTCTCTTCTATACTCTGTGAACAAAAGCACCATCCTTTCCTGCCCCTAGTGTTTTCTGGTGGCATCAGGTACCAGAGAGGATGGGGCGGGAAGGCACCACCGTGTCATCTGTCAGACAGACCCAGAAAGGAATGATTACCAAGGCACAGTAACCTGTCTCTCCTGGTCTCTCCTGGTTGCATGGCTGGACACAGAGTGCTGCCTTTCCTAGTGTAATCTCCTCTCAGGGTCAAGACCTGCTCCTGTTGCTTATTTTTCTGGTCTTGTGCAAGTTACTCAGATGGTTCAAATCACACTAGAAATGATGGGACAACAACTGTGGAGAATTGGCTGCAAATCTTCTCTATTCCCAGTGTCAGGAAGAAAAACATCCAGTTAGGAGGCTCTCCCTGGACTTAAAATGTTGTCCAAGCTTGCTCTGGGCCACTGAGGTTTCTGCTCCAGCCATGGGCCACGTTCTTCTCTTTGAATTGTGTTGGTTGTCGTGGTTTTATTCAAATTACTGCTCACTGCGCTTCCTCTTGGAAATTCGTTCAGTGCTGTTTCATTAGCTGGTCCTTTGTTTTCCTTTTTCTGGTGCAAATGTATCAGCATGTACAAATGTGACCGTAACAGGCAGTAAAACCTAATCACAGGAGGCTCCTGCCTCGCCACCAACCCGTGGGACAGTGCAGCATTAACCAAAGGTCTGAGTCAGGCATCTCCACACCTGGTTAAGGGACAAACCCCTGACCCCCTGTGGTGCTGGCACTGGTAGCTCTGTTGGACGAAGGTTGGACACTGCCCTGTGTCAATACCCACCACAGTCCACCACAAACCCCCTCCAGGTATCTCCAAACCATCACGCTGTGTTCCCCCCAGCACAAAGAACTACCAAATCTCAACTCAGACGACACATCCTACTGATCTTCTCTGGGGAATTGAAACCCTTTAACTTACTGCAAAGCTTTGAAATACCCACCTTCCACCTCCTTCACTGCACACAGCGCTGGAAGGGCAGGAAGCCCCAGAGGAGAAAAGCTGTGTGGAGACAGCAGCAGGACACAGAGCTGAGAAACAGAAAATGCTGCAGGCTGATGAATGGAGTGCCTTTCCTGAAGGTTGGAAACATCTTCTGGAAACACTCCACACCCCCTGTGCTGTGGAGTGCAGCCCACCAGGGCTGACCTCTCCATCTCTCCCAGAGTCCTCTTCAGGTCAGGGAATTAAAAGCTGCTCCTTTACCAGTTGGTAGCACCACCAGCAATGCTTCAAATACTGCTCCTTGACTCTCTCTTTGATAGCAGAGAGACCTGGAATGGGAGGAGAAGAGAAAGGACAAGCACTGATCCCTTCTCCCCTTTACAGGACCTGGAAATGAGTTTGCCTTCCTTTCTGGAAGTTTGCCCTTCAGCTGGCAAACAGGGATTGTTTTTTTCCTGAGGGTTGTAGAAACTTGAACTGAAAACAGATAATTTTAATATTAGCAACAATTTCACTTCATTACCACCTTTTCCTGCTAAAACATCTGTGCTGCTCTTTGCAGAACAGCTCCATGGTTTGCAAGAGCAGCCAGAGGAAATAACATTTGGACTTTTATCGCAGTGTAGATGAGAATCTTTCTTGTTGGATCTGTGCAAATACCAGTGGCACAGAATTGTGATTTTTGGAAACAGAATAACTGCTCCTAAAATCTCCCCAAACTTCATCTTTAGAGGCTTAAATATTTTCCTCATCACATTATGCTTCTTCCAACTGTCTTTTTATAGCCTAAGTCAAATAATTTAAACATCACAGTAATACAAAAAAGATTTTTTTCAGGTTGGGAAGCTGTTTGATTTCTGTGCACACACCCAGGGCTGTACCCCACATGTCAGGCAGGACTGTTTTATTTAGAGGGATTTGGTTTTAAATGGGTGAGCACTTGATTGTTATTGAATAACACGACACAGCAAGCGATGTGTGGCTGGGCACTGCTCTGTGCTGTTGTCATTCCACCTAAACCATGAACGGGAAAAAAAGGAAGGAGAAATCAGAGAAAACCTCAAGACTTCACTATAAAACCCAGCTCAAGCTTTTTGTGAGGTTGGGTGACTCTCAGGAATCTTCCTGCAGAAGTGCTGAATCTACACCTCCTATCCCTTCCTTTCCTTTCCCCTTCCCCTTCCTTTTCCCCTTCCATTCCCAAATCTTCCCAAACCTTCCCTTCCCTCTCTAAGTGGGATAATCACTCTGTTGTTTCAGGGCATCAATTAAGCTCATTAATGTCTTTTTTCTTAAAAAGACAAAGAAGTTCCCTCTGCTTTCAGGACACGCTCAGAGCAAAGTCCTTGTAACTTTAACTGGCCAAACCTGAGCAATGTGAGCTCTGCACCACGTAACTCCTGTCCAGCTTGTTCCTTGGCCAGGGCTCTCACCAGATGGCCAACTGACAGCTGACATTAGCACAGCCCAGCTCTCCAAACACTAATTCCATCAGCACCGAGGCCCCTTGCCCCCATTACACAGGCTTGGACACCCCTTTCCCATCACAAGTGACCTCTGATGCTGAACTATGTAATTGCTCTTGGTCAGGGTCTCCTGAGAGCTTCTCAAGCAGCACAGATGACTCTGTGTCCTTATTGCCAGATCCTGTGTGTTGATAACCTCTTTTGGGAGCTTGTGGAACATCTCTGGGAGTTTCCTTGCTCTGCCCTATCCCACTTGGAGCACTGGGTTCTCCCAGTACTGCAGATCATTTGTATTCTTCCATCTGCCTTGTCAGTCCTTCCAGGCATCTCCAGGTCCTCCCTGGTGGAGCTGATATCAGATTGCAAGCCCAGGCCACGCTGGCCCCTCCTGAGGCATCAGTTCACACTCCTGGAGGGGCGTGGGAAAGCACCAGTGCTGTGACAGAGTTCATCAGGGGATTCCAGCAATAACTGACCATATTTTCCATTTATTTCCCTTTTCTAACTGAAAGGAAGTACTGGAAATCCCAAGGTAAGATTTGCTATCTGTTCCCTTTGTCTTTCCTAAAGGGAACTGCACTAAAACACCTTAATGGAGAGAAAATTCCTGCATGTGTAAGGCCTGATGGTGTATCTTGGTACCTTGGCTGTGAGTGCAAACAGCAGCTCCTCACAGGATTTTGGGCACTGATAGCAGGAAACCTTGGAAGGGATTCATCTGTAGAACAAGGCAAACAGAATGGGGGAGTTGGTCCCTTCTTTTTTCCTTCTGCTTTGTAAAGAAGTTACAAACTGCCCTGCAGCCCCCTCCAGCTGCAGCCTGGAGCACTCATAACCAACTAAAATGGGTCTTCTGGGAAGCCAAGTCCTCTGCTGGCCATCACACATTCAAAGATCATTGGATAAGATGCAGAGAGACAGGAGAACAACTCAGGAGCTCCCACTACCCAGAGGGTTCCCAACAGCCAGGCTGGTTTCTTTCTTGTTTCCCCAGCACAGTGACTCTCATTATACTTTTCTGGACTGAGGCTGGACTTTGGTCTGGTGGGACTGAAGTGTAGCCCCATCTCCATCTCCATTAGGTCAGACTAAACCCAGTTTGCACTTTGAGAAGCCTGAGGTTCTCTGGCCCTTTCCCAGCCCTTTTCTCAAAGTAGTTTCAGAGCACACCTGCCAAGGGAGCCACCACAAAGTTACCTAATTTGCAAGTCCTAAGTGGTTGGGAGGGGGGGACAGATGCTGAGCACTCCTTGAAGCTGCTGTGGTGCTTTTCTTTACCATCAGACTTAGAGGTGCCTGTGTGATGTGTCCATTCCAACAGCACTGGGAAAGCCTGTCGAATAGTTTTCCTTGGATTGACCTCACTTGTATTAGTTGAACACAGAATTAGCCCTTCTGACTGCAAGGCTGCTGCTGCACAATCCTTCCCAGGCCTTTTCCAAAGCTTCAGTAACAGCAAAGGTGTCTTTTCAAGAACCACTAACTCCTGGAAGCACTGGCACAACCTCATTTCCCAGCTCTGTGAAAGCAATGAACCTCCTAAACTTTAACTGCTGCTCTGGAGTACCTGGAAAGGTCTCATTAATTAGGAACTGTGCTGATTATACCTTGTTCTTTCAAGGCCACAAGCAGAGCTGAGCAAAGAATTGAAAACTAGTCATTCAATGAATTAATTAATTTCAGCAGAGTTTGTGCTGTCCAGTGAAATGATCAGACTGATCCCATATCCAAAATTGTGCAGTTATGGCTCTAAGTGGGCTTGTCCTACTGTAACTTCATTCTGACAGAGAGAATTCCAGCCCCTGTGCTCTGCTGGAACTGGTTACATGGCTGTGACCTCATCCCAGAATCACTGAGGTTGGGAAAGACTTTCAAGATCATCAACAAGGATGGGGAAGGGCCTGGATTTGGAGCCGTGTGAGGACACTGAGGGCACTTGGTGTGTTCAGCTGGAGCAGAGGAGACTGAGGGGAGAGCTCAGTGCAGTTCCAACTGCCTGGGCAGGGGCAGAGGAGGGGCAGGACTGAGCTCTGCTCTGGGGGGAGCAGGGACAGCCCCCAGGGAATGGCTGGAGCTGTGTCAGGGCAGGCTCAGGGTGGATCTCAGGGAAAGGTTCTTCCCCCAGAGGGTGGTTGGCACTGAACAGGCTCCCCAGGGCAGTGGGCACAGCCCCAAGGCTGCCAGAGCTGCAGGAGGGTTTGGATGATCCTCTGGGGCACAGGGGGTGACTCTTGGGGATGGGGCTGTGCAGGGCCAGGGGTTGGACTGGATGATCCTTGGGGGTCCCTCCCAACCCATCATGTTCTGTGTTTCTGTGATTCTGTGAAATCCAACCTTTACCCAATAACCCCCTGACCACTAAACCATATCCCAAAGTGCCACATCCACGTGTTTTTTGAACCCCTCCAGGTATAGGGTCTCCACCACTGCCCTGGGCAGCTGTGCCAGTGCCTGAGCACCATTTCCATGAAGAAATGTCCCCCAATATCCAATCTAAACCTCCCCTGGCACAACTAGAGGCCATTTCCTCTCATCCTGACCCTTCTCCGTGGGAGCAGAGCCTGACCCCCCCTGGCTCTCCCCTCCTATCTCAAGGAAAACCCAGAGCAGGAAAACTTTAGGAAATCCCTAAACTTCAGCCCTTAGTATTTCCACAAGGAAACAGGTTTCAGTCTGCTTAAAACCCCAGGCCACAGCCTGTGTGTTGCCTCAAGTAAACAAATTAAAGATGAAAATGGTGGGCTGAAATAACAGGAAAGTAACAGGAATACAAGAGAATTTCAGATGGAATAGGTGGGATGATGTGGGTAACAAAGCTGGATGTAAGCAGATGATTTCAAACTGGAATGGTGGAAATAAAGCCCAGTACAATCATAATTAATTTTCTAAGTATATTTCTGTTTCAATTTGGATCTCAAAAATCCAAGAAATAAATATTTTAATTTGGAGACTGAAACAAGAAAAAAAAATAAAAATAAAAATCCCAGGAGATACAAAGCCAAACCACAGATTTAATAAAACTCTATTTCTGAGAAATTTGTTTTGCAGTAGATGTAAAGTGCAAGAGTCTCTTGCAGTGCAACATGTACACACAGGCCCAGACAGAGGTACTTATATTAGCAGGTTTTGGAAGGTTCCAGGTGAAAGCAAGTTGTGGGAATTTTCACTGTCCTGTTAAACTTCACAGAATATAAACTTCCCAATGATTAAGTTCACTGCCAGCATGTTTACCAGAAAAATCATTTTTCCACAAGAAAATCCTAAACACAGCTGAAAACATAATTAAATTGTGTCAGTCTATTTTATTGCTGTTCTAAGACTAAAATTTATGTCTGCAAGCTCAGGGCAACAGAGCTGGGGAAGGGAATGGAGCACCAGGAGCGGCTGAGGGAGCTGGGGGGGCTCAGCTTGGAGAGGAGGAGGCTCTGGGGTAACCTGAGAGCCCCTTGCAGGGCCTAAAGGGGCTCCAGGAGAGCTGGAGAGGGACTGGGGACAAGGCATGGAGGGACAGGACACAGGGAATGGCTTCCCACTGCCAGAGGACAGGGAGAGATGGGAGACTGGGAGGAATCCTTCCCTATGAGGGTAGTGAGGCCCTGGCCCAGGTTGCCCAGAGAAGCTGTGGCTGCCCCTGGATCCCTGGAAGTGTCCAAGGCCAGGTTGGACGGGACTTGGAGCAACCTGGGCTGGTGGGATGTGTCCCTGCCCATGGCAGGGGTGGGACTGGATGAGCTTTAAGGTCCCTTCCAACCCAAACCATTCCATGATTCTATGAAAGACCCTGGTCAGCAGCATCTCAGCCTTCAAGGATGGAGGAATTGAGCTAAAATAGGGTGACAAAAGTAGTAGAAGAATCAAGTTTTCTTCCTCTACTCTCTGTGAGAGGAACGGAGCAGGACCAGCCATGGCTCAGTCAGGGTCAGTGCTTTTCCTGGGAACTCACTGGCAGCACCCACCTCGTTGGGAAGCACTGTGACACATTTGGTGCTGTACTTTGGGTTTGGGGGCCTCTTATTTCCCCAGGACAGCTGAATTTAGGAGCTGCTGGGAAGAATGGACTGGCTGAGCTCTGCCCTGTTCGTGACCCAGGGGGTTGAGTGTCAGGAGAGCAGTGTTGCTCCGGCTCGTGTGGAGCTCTTGAATTTAGTTGTCCTGGGTGAATAAAATCAGGGATAAAATGCTTTGGAGAGCCCTTTCCCTCGCAGCATCTGGCACAGGAGGGTGTGGGTTTGTGCCAGTGCCAAAGCTTGTCCCCAGAATAGACCCGAAGAGCCCAGATGGGGTGTGGGTGAGCTCTGGGTGCTCCTCTCCAGCACCCACCCATTTGTCAATTATATGTATCCTTGGTGGGACTTCCAGTCTTCCAAAGCCTTGAAATGGAATTTCCCTATAGCCTCCTTAAAGCCAGAAGACCCAAAATACCAAAAAGGCTTTCAGTCTCTAATGCCACTGTTTGTTCAAACACAAACTCCACGGTAACTTTTGAAATGGAGAATGTTCAGATCCTCTGGGAGAGGCAGAATTTTAATCAAGAGGCTTGAAAACAAATCCGTTCCTGTGTCATGCTGATAACTTGGGAAATGGGATCCCACTCCTGACTGGGATGTAGAGACCCCTCCAAGCTCCTCACTGATGGGCTTGTGATGGGAAGAAGTTGCTCAAACCTCAGAGGTCCCTCTGGGAACTGGTGCTCTCCAGCTGCTTTGCATGGCTGCAGATGCCAGGGAAGGAGGGGAGTATCACAGGGAGCTATAAATAACAAGAAAACCATAAAACTGAAGAGTTTAAAAAATGCTGGAGCAGTGGGACAGGCACTTGGCAGGGCCTGTGGACAGGAGAGCTGATGGCACTGTGTGACTGCACCGGGCCCAGGGGATAGGAGATATATTCTTGTGATCAGCTTTCAAAATAATATTAAATTCCTTGATATATTTCCCCACAGGGGTGGAACAGAGGCACAGGAGTCACAGAGCTCTCCAGGGGGAGTCTAGAGCTGTTACATCCTTACACCATTAGCACACACACTCTGCTGGGACCAGCACTCCAGCATCTAGGAAAAGTAGGAAGAGCAATGAGCTGGTTTAAGGTAAATCTCAGGATCCAACTGGTGGCTGAACATTGAAAGCTGCATTTTTTTTAGCCTGACTCTGTTCAGGCACAAGTGCTTGAAAGCAGGGGAGTGTCCTGTTCCTGCTGAGGATGTTTTCTGATCAGTCCCAGAGTGAACTCCTTCTTCCTGAGATAAGGACCCCCTGTGGATCCCAGCCAGCCCAGCACACATTGCTTTGGGAGCTCAGCATGCCCAAAGGGTTTTCCAGAGTGTCTCTGGGCCTTCCTCTGTAATATCACAGTAATAAAGGGTTGGGGCAAACCTTCTCAGGTGCCCATCTCCAAACATCCATGAAATCCAGGGCCTCTGACAGAGTCCACGTGGACCAAGATCTCTCCTGTGTTCAAGATCATGGAATCACAGCACATGCTGAGTTGGGAGGGACCCACAAGGATCATCCAGTCCAACTCCTGGCCCTGCACAGCCCCATCCCCAAGAGTCCCCCCCTGTGCCCCAGAGGATCATCCAAACCCTCCTGCAGCTCTGGCAGCCTTGGGGCTGTGCCCACTGCCCTGGGGAGCCTGTTCAGTGCCAACCACCCTCTGGAGGAAGAACTTTTCCCTGAGATCCACCCTGAGCCTGCCCTGACACAGCTCCAGCCATTCCCTGGGGGCTGTCCCTGCTCACAGGGAGCAGAGATCAGAGCTGCCCCTCCATGCATGTTACCAGATTTTGCCAAAACAACCCTTTCCCCTCTGTCCTGGGGCTCTGAGCTTTTTTTTTGGCCAGCTCAGATCTGCTCACTTTCCTCCCTGTGATGTCCTAGTTTTTTTGCAGGGCCCTGGAAGGTCATTCCTCTGCTCTGGTGGAGGGTACCAAGGAAATCAGAGAGTGCCGATCCCAGACACAGAGCAGAGGGTGTTTCCAAGGAAAAGGGAGGCAAAGAAAACCTTCCCAGGCTGCTTCTTTGATTTTAAGGCCCAAGGAATCAGCACTGGCTGCCTTGGACCCACAGTGCCCCTTGCTGATACTTTTAGTCAAAAATTTGAGAAGATGGACAGGTAGCCAGTCCCAAACAGGCAAAGTTCTTCCCACAAATCTTCTCGGGTACAAGTGAATATGGACACCAAGCCAAAGCAAGTTCCTTCCCTAAGAGCTCAGCAAAACAGCTGCAAATTTCCTGGGATTATAAGGAGAGGGAAAAAATAAATTATTCAAATGGAGTAAAACTAAAGAATCTTTCAAAATCCACATGAAAAACCAAAATGACTGGGGAGGATTTAAGCAAGTCTTGGTTCTGCAAAATCAAATCTATTGACGAGAAACTCCAGATTGAACACCTTCCTGGACCGCTTCTCCCATCACACAAAAGGCCTATTGGAGAGCAAAGTGTCCAGAAGATTTATAACAATTGTATTTCCTAGTTCTTAACTCTCTGTGCTCAGAAATTTGAGAGGAAAGTTGTGCTGTGGAAGCTACTGAAGCATTTCCTCTTAGAAGAACCAGCATCGTTTCCCAGGATGACCTCCCTGTCACTTTGTCCCACTAGGATAGAATAATTTCAGTTTTATCTCGGGGAGTGTGGTTTGTTCATCTGCACATTTAAGACTTGGTAGCATTTTTTTTTTCCTCCTTTTTTTTTTTCCCCAGGATACACAATCAAATCATACAAAATCAGTATATCAAAAAGATGATGATACATAAACCAGCAGCCCATTCCACAAACAATAAAACCAGGTAAAATTCAATATACAGCGCTAGCAAGTAATTTCAGCAGCAATTCCAAATTTATTGTCCTGTTTATTTATTTGATTGATGTCAATAAACATCACCATTCTCTTTTGCTGACGAATGCATCTCCCAAACAACGTTTTGTTTCTCTTCACTGGAGATTTGCAGGGGCTCCGAAGGCCTGGTGGCTCTAAACCAACCCCAGCACTTTGCAGGGCAGGAGCTGCCACACATTTATCTCCTCACCAGATCCAGGGATGTGTGTGCAGGATCTGAACCAAAATCCAAAGTACAGCCCAATGTCAGGGCTCACCCCAGTGATGCTCTGACAGATGGGCAGGGCCTGTGCTAAAGCTTTTGGTGGGATTCAGTCCAAATATCTGCAGTCATAAAACAAACTGTCCTTCCTTCAACTGGGAGGACACCCCAGGAAAGGGCTGTTTTGGAAAGAGGAGTTGCTTTTTCGTGAGTGCTGGGCTTGGCTGTTGTAAGGGAGGGATGTTGTTGTGGCTGTTGGGATGTTGAGATGTTTGCCTGAACAACCCCCTGTGCTGGCTCTGCTGGGGCTCCTCCAGCCCTGGGGGCAGTTCTGGGCCCCTCAGACAGGAGAGACACTGAGGGGCTGGAGCGTGTGCAGGGAAGGGAACGGAGCTGGGAAGGGGCTGGAGCAGCAGGAGGGGCTGAGGGAGCTGGGGGGGCTCAGCCTGGAGAAAAGGAGGCTCAGGGGGGACCTTCTGGCTCTGCAATCCCTGACAGGAGGGGGGAGCCGGGGGGGGTCGGGGCTCTGCTCCCAGGGAACAGGGACAGGAGGAGAGGGAACGGCCTCAATTTGCACCACCAGAGGCCTAAATTCAATGTTTGGAAAAATTTCTTCCCTGGAAGGGTTGTAATGCACTGGCACAGCTGCCCAGAGAGGTGGTGGAGCCACCATCCCTGGAAGGGTTGAAGAAACGTGTGGCACATGGGGACATGGGTTAATGGTGACCATGGTGGTGGTGCTGGGCTGACAGCTGGAGTTGGTGATTTAAGTCTTTTCCAAACTCAGTGATTCCACAGCTCCATGGTGGGCAGGTCTCTCAGCTTCTCTGGAGTCTCCTGAGCATTTTTAGGAATCCCAGCAGACTTCAGTGAGCCAGCTAAGGACTAGAACTGAGGGGCACTGGGCAGCATTAAGGTTTGTGAATAGACACCAGCAGCTCCAATCTCATCCCATGAAGAGCCATCTGAACACAGTCCTTTGGTGGACTTTATCCCATATTCCCTGGGGCTCATCCAAAAAAAGAGTCCTTCTGCAAAAGTTTGCACCAGGAGGTGCCTGAAGGAGGGCAGATTGAGATTGGACATTAGGAAGGAATTCTTTGCTAGAAGGGTGCTGCAGCACAGGAACAGGATGTCCACAGAGATTTGTGGAGCCTCCATCCCTGGAAGTGTCCAAGGCCAGGTTGGACAGGGCTTGGAGCAACCTGGGCTAGTGGAAGGTGTCCCTGCCCACAGAAGGGGGTTGGAATTGCATGGTCTTAAAGTCTCCTCCAACCCAAAGCATTCTGTGACTCTCTGGGTGATGTAGGGAATACTAGGGAAAGCTCAGCAGGACGTGGAAGTTTCATGGGTCTTCAAATGTGTGTTTATTCTCTGTCTCTTGGCTTCTTGGAAGGGTCCATGGTAATCCCAGGGGCCAGGACCTCTTGTTGCAAGACCTCACTTAATTAACATAGGTCCTGGAATGGCAAATTCACAGAGAGCTTTTTAAAAAAGAAATACCCCATTTTTTAAAAGAGAGACAGAAACCCAAAAGGATCAATGCAGAGCATTCCAAAGAAGGTTGGGGTGCAGGGCAGCAGCACCTGCTCTTGCATTCTCTGTAGGACAAATTAATAAATTGCCTGTTTCTCTCCACAGCACTGAGCCTTCAGACAGTAATTGTGGGTACCCCAGAGCCTGAACAGTTACAGCCCAGAATCACTTACATTTGCATCCTTCAGATAAAAACATGGCAACTCAGCAGCTGACTCAGCTAGAAAGTCTTCCCCAATAAGTTATGAAAAGAGGACTGGGAACCTGCATTTTTCTCATCCCTACCCTTTCTGTGGTGTTGTATTTTTTTTTCTTTTTAATAAAACCCTGTTTATGATGGTGGATAAAACATTTCTGTCATCCTTAATAAAAGCCTTTACTACCAATCAAAAAGGAGCAGTGAATGGATAAACTGTATATCAAAGCACAGCTTGGAAACTGGGCATTTTAGCAAAGTAGCATTTATGGGAGCTGCTGATGACAGGAGATTACATTTTATATCAGAACAGATTTAAATTTAGGTGGAATTAACCCTCCATCTCCACTTCAAAATCTTTCAAAGGCATCCAGGCTGTTTGAGAGGTATCTGAGCAAAGAAAGTTGTCATCAGTGAGGTGACGGAAAAAAAATAACTGAAGGGGACAAATTTTAGCTGAATCTTTCCTATAGAAATAGCTGCAAGAGTTTTGACTGGATTCTAATTAGGAGATGAAATTTTTTTCCTGTTATTTCTTGGTTTGGGGAAGATGAAATGACAGCATTGCAGGAATCACACAAGCTGCTTCTTGCTGTAATGAAAACATTTCATTTTTTAAGTATTTCTGTATATGTCAGGAGAATATCTTTGTGCCTCTTGACGTTTGGACACAGCCACGAGCTGAAAACAGTGGGTGCAAAACAGTTGGTGCAAAACAGTTGGTTCCACTCCTGCAAAGACTTAGAGGAGCTCCAATGGGAAGGGAACTGATGGGAGTTTTATCACGAGGTTGCAAAATATTCCTGTAAAGCCAGATGAAGTTTGAACACCCACTGGCTCAAACACCCAGAAACAACTGGGTAATTTATGCACCTTCCAGCCCAGACGGGAGGAAAAGTGAAGAGCTGGGGCTGAAATTCATGACCAACACTTTGCAAAACATTCTTTTCATAGAGAAGTAATTCTTCAACCTTGTTCCATGTGAGACTTGTGGACTTATACGAGTAATTCCAATAAATCAGTGTGCTCTCTGTCACCTCTCACACCACCTGGAAATCTTCAGGGACACATCCAGAAGAGGAGTTCTCCTCACTTTGGGGTGTCAGAGCCAGCCCATGAGTCATCTGCAGAGGACACAGGGGCTGAAATGATTTGTGGCTCATTGACTTTCCTGATCACTTACAAATCATCTCTTTCCTTCAGGTCAATAATCCTTTGAAGTCTCATTGCTGTTTGGGGAGCACTTGGAGGCAAAGTTTGCTTCCCATCACCAGCCCTGGCATTTCACAAAAACCTCTGCTTTCCCTGGAAAAGGGCAGAGAGCTGGGAGAGCCCCTGGAAGGTTGTGTTCAGCTCCCAGCAATCAGGAGATTAACCCTATCCCCTTTTAATGATTCTGGGATTGTGTCTGGTAATTAGGGCTCCTTCTTGCTCCTGCCTCTGCAGCCCCATCACCACCACTGGCACTGGAGTGGGAGCAGCAGCTCCTCCCTGCATCTCTTTGATGTGCTGTAGCTGCAGCAGGAATTCCAGCAGGAATGCCAGTGAGAGTCACAGGGACCAGCTCCTCCCTCCCTCACCACACCACGGCCCCATCAGTAATCCATTCCCTTACTCAGTCACAGCACTGAGGAGTTTGTTTGTAACTCAGTAGTGCCCCACTCAATAAGCACCTGTGGGTGTGTCTTGCTCTCCCTGTAAGGGTGGACAAGCCTGGAATGGCACAAGTGAAACCTCAGGAGGAGACAAAACACAGCTCAGCTGAAAAATTACCTTCTCCACAGCAGCAGGAGGAACTCATGGGTGGGTGCAGGTGAAAACTCCACCCACTGCTCTGAATTTGGATTGTCTGGCCAGAAACGTGCATGGAGTGATGGGACAGAAAGGATTGTCCTCTCTGAGCACTCAGGTATTCACGCTCAGTGAAACCAAAGGGCTTTTGGTAGGAAAAATATTTTGCTTCTCAGATCACAGAATCCCAGGATATGCTGAGCTGGAAGGGACCCACAAGGATCATCCCGTCCAACTCCTGGCCCTGCACAGCCCCATCCCCAGGAGTCCCCCCCTGTGCCCCAGAGGATCATCCAAACCCTCCTGCAGCTCTGGCAGCCTTGGGGCTGTGCCCACTGCCCTGGGGAGCCTGTTCAGTGCCAACCACCCTCTGGGGGAAGAACCTTTCCCTGAGATCCACCCTGAGCCTGCCCTGACACAGCTCCAGCCATTCCCTGGGGGCTGTCCCTGCTCCCCCCAGAGCAGAGCTCAGTCCTGCCCCTCCTCTGCCCCTGCCCAGGCAGTTGGAACTGCACTGAGCTCTCCCCTCAGTCTCCTCTGCTCCAGCTGAACACACCAAGTGCCCTCAGTGTCCTCGCACGGCTCCAAATCCAGGCCCTTCCCCATCTCTGGGTCCCTCCTTTGGACACTCTCCAATGGCTCAATCTCTCCCTTCCATTGTGTCCCCCCAAACTGCCCCAATGTTGAGGTGAGGCCGCCCCAGGGCAGAGCAGAGCGGGACAATCCCCTCCCTGCTGCCCCCAGGACAGGGATGTCCCTCCTGGCTGCCAGGGCACTGCTGACTCAGGGACAATTGGCCATTGACATCACTCTGGGTATCATCAGTGAAGAACAGGGGGGTGAGAATCCCCATTGCACCTGTAGAGGAGTGGATCAGACACACAGACAGTTAAACCCACTGCCAGAAAAATTTCAGGGATGCCAATTTCAATAAAATTTTCACATAAATAAGGGTTGAAAGATCAAGCACCTGCTGAAGTTTAGGTTCTGCATCTCAAACAGGAGGAATTTAAATAATGCTAAGAAGAGTGAAGGAGTAGATAAAGATAATTAAGTGCTACTGTTTTGATCCATTTGACATGCAGAGAATAAGAAACCAGAGTTATTTTTTAATAAAAATAGAACTCCTCCTGGATTTGCTCTCGCTACCTTCAAAACCTTAAGACAAATACTGTTGGCACTAAATTAAGCTGTGAAGTCTTTCATTAAGCACCACCCATGGGAATGCAATGATGTTCTTGGAGAGCTGGAGGAAGAAGCCACACTCTACGAATTCAACAGACACAGTAATGAAAATATGGAGAAATACAGCCCAGATATATAATCCATAAACCAACAAAGACACTCTCAGCGGGTCCGAAAAGCAATCACAGACAAAGCCTCACAACAGAAACCTGGGGTTACAACGTTGGGAGGTAAAGACAGTGGTTGCCTTCATTAAGTGAAGTATATCTGCAGGTACAGGAGGAACAAAACACTGTAAACAATGGGATCCTCTGCAGCAGCAGCAGAGATGGAGATTTTTGTTAAAAAATTCAAGAATAACTCAGTTAACTGTGTAGACAGCTGCTCCAAGCACTAGAAAGCATTTCTGCCAGGGCCCAGCTGGCCACCACAGCTGCCAGGGAATCACCCCAAGTATCTGACTCATGCAAAAGAAAACGACCAGCAATAAAACATCTGCAAAGTGGGGAAAAAAGTACAGTGTGCAGAGAATGCGAGCCTGGCTGCACTGCAGTGAGCACGGCTGGTGGCCATACTGACAGTATCATCCAGTTCTAGTGGCCACTTGCTCCACGGAACATCCACATCCTGTGTGATGCCTCATTAGAACACAAACCCTATGGCTCATCCATACAGATTTTCTTCAGGAAATTCTCCAGGTGAGGCAGAAAAGCAAGGAAATTTTTTTCATTCTTCTGTCGGAGGAGAAGACGGAAAATGGAGCTTTCCTGTGTGCATTTTTGACCACAGGTGGAGTGGTACTTTTGAAAAGTGCCTGTTTAATGAGCCCAAGTGACAGAAGAGGAATGTTATAGCCTCATCAGGAAAAAAAGTAGAATTGAGTGTCTCTTGGTTTCCCTGCTGCTGGTGGGGTTTGCTTCATTGCAGGACAGTTCCCAGGTAATGGGAGCTCGTTTTCCTATTACAGGTAACACTGAAACTCCTCATTTCAGCCCAGCTCCCAGGGAGGGCATTGGTTGTTAGCAGGATCAGGCTCCACAGCCATTACAGGCCCAGTGGAGTATTTCTGACAAAGCACATTATGGAGAAAGTGGATTCAGCCAAATCAGAACTGAGGCTGACAGAGCAATTTTCACTCCTTCTCTTGTAATGCCCCTTTCTAATTATAGTCCCTGCTGTGTGTGTTTTCCTTCTGGGTTCTCAGAACTAGGAGGAGCTCCAGGAGAGGAAATGGGGTTTTTTCTTTTTACTGTCTGCAGTATTTTGGTTCTCAAGATTAAAATCAGCCTGATAGTCTGTGACCTGTGCAGCAGCCAGGAGAGTTGGGTTTGCAAAGCTTTGTCTTAGGCTGTGTTTAGGTAAAAGAAGACAGTTCTACCTGCAGGTTTCTTCTGCTTGTGCCTTGAGGTACCAAGCCAGACAGAGACCACCCCAAAGGATCTGGAGTCCCCTGTGTCCTGTTTCAAACACTGTTAAGGCCACAGAAGGACCTTGCCATGAGATAAGCACGGAATGGAGTGAGGATGGTGCTCCCTCCTGGCAGAGGTGAGATCTGGTCAGCACATCCTGGGAAATGCATCCCGACAGAAATTCCCACTGTGGCAAACTGTGTAAAGAAGCAACTGCCCCTACAGTGGTCAAATAAAGCCCCCCCAAGTTATGCCACAGGTGCACCTGTGACCTCCAGGGAGCACCGAAGCCCCCCGAAATATTCCTCTGTGAATAGCTGGGACTTGGACTGTAGGAAAGATCAGGGTGGGACAATTGTCCAGGGGTTATCTCAGACCCACAGGGAGGTTAACAAATCTGGGGGAGAACAGTGGATCACTGAGAATGGACACCAAGAATCCACAGGGAAAGCCAACTCAGCAACTGTTCTGAAATCTGGAGACCAGGGAGTTCTGGCAGGGGGAGATCACAACCCACTGACTCATGGCCAATCAACTCAGGACAAGAAAGCCACCAGCTCAAGAGAAGAGAAAGACTGAGCATGGAACTCATCAGCAAGGGAATCATTTAACCAGTAGAATAGAGAACTGTGTAGCCAGTGAGCATTAATTCCTTTGTTTGCAAAAATGTGTAAATGGTGACAAGTTTTGAACAACTCTGGGACCCCCTACCGAGAGGCCCAGAGCGAAGAAGGACTGAGAGGATGCTGCAGGATCCATAAATTGTGATGATCTGCTTGATCTCTTTTCTATTTCTTTCTATCTCTCTGCCTCACATTTACTGTTCAATAAAGTCTGTATTACTGACTTCATCTGCACCTGAACTCAGGCAGAGGTGTCTCTCACTAATCAGATATTAACAGAAGGGAAATTCATAAATCCTTTCATTTTTAGCTGCATTTGTTTGGGGGTTTGTTTGTTTGGGTTAGTTGTTTTTTTTAGTTATGGGAGGGTTTTAAGGTATATTTAAGAGAACTGCAGCAGATAAGTCCATAAATCTTCTTACTTAACGCTGAAAACATGTAATTTGGGTGTGGCAAGAAGCAAAGCTGGTCAACAGGCACTCCTGACCTAAGGAACTGGCCAGAGCAGTCTCATCAGGGCCTAGGACTAGTACCAATTGTGGCTGTGAATTAAAATGCTTTCTAGCAATTCTCAAACTCCCTCCTTCTCCTCCTCCCACCCTCCAAAAAGGTCACAAAAGTTCAGCAAAAGTGCTTGCAAATAGCACAATTACACAAGAGCTGAAGCCTCTTTCAGTGCTGAAGTCTAAGGGCTTGTTATTTTACAATGCAATATAAGCACTTGTATGTCTTTGATCTCTCCCTCATTTCCAAGACTATCAGGAAGACTTTGCAGCAATTACAGCACAGGCAGGAGTAGGAGGGCTGCAAATACACAAATATTGACTGTGTGAGCAGTTACAATGTGCAGTAGGATGGAATTGCTGGATGCAAATCTGCAGGGTGTGATCCCATCACAGCATGAAGGGAATTACTGGAAAGCACAACCATAGCCCAGGCTGTGCCAGTTCTGGGCCAGATTCTGCTCTTGGCACAGATAACACAGGACAGAGACCCTCAGAGACCCCCAGACAACACCCACAGCTGAGACCCCCCCCACAGAGCAGTGTGGAGAGCAGGGGGAGGGCTGAGCAGGGGAAATCCTTCACACAGGGGCCTCAAATGTAGGAACCCAACAGAGCCGAGATCCTCAGAGGGGCTGGAAAGGGATTATTAGGATAGTGGTCATTTTTGAGACCCAGCAACCACAGGGTACCAAAGGGCTTTGAGATCACCAAGTCTGAGTGTTAAACCAGCACTGCCAGGTGCATCCCTAACCCACGGCCCCAAGACCACACTGAGGGGCTGGAGCGTGTGCAGGGAAGGGAACGGAGCTGGGAAGGGGCTGGAGCAGCAGGAGGGGCTGAGGGAGCTGGGGGGGCTCAGCCTGGAGAAAAGGAGGCTCAGGGGGGACCTTCTGGCTCTGCAATCCCTGACAGGAGGGGGGAGCCGGGGGGGGTTGGGCTCTGCTCCCAGGGAACAGGGACAGGAGGAGAGGGAACGGCCCCAAACTGTGCCAGGGGAGGGGCAGGTGGGACACCAGGGGAAAATCCCTCCAGCAGAAGGGCTGTCCAGCCCTGGCACAGCTGCCAAGGGCAGAGGTGAAGTCACCATCCCTGGAGATGTCAAAGCCCTGTAATGAAATGGGCCTGGCAATGCCCTGAGAGTCACTCGAAGCCACTCGATCAGACTCAGTGTGTGGGTCCAGGGGCTTCCTGCGAGCGCTGATTAACAATTACCTGACTCTGCTGGGAACGTTCTTGTTGATACCTCCTGGTTACTGGTTCTGCTTCTGGAAAAGCAAGTTAGTCCACAAGGCTGACCCTCTGAACCCACCCCAACACATCCAGCAGCACTCCCAGCTCATCTGCATCGTGGTGCAAACCACCAAGTTGCAGGAACCCCAAAATTAGCAGGTTTAGTTTCCGTCCTCAGCGTTCCACATGATGCACAAGCTGCTCCTTATCCATCTGCCCTCACTTGCCTGATAAATATAACAAAGCATTTCATCCCAGAAATATGAAATAACTCTCTTTCTACTTTGCAAACCAGACCTTATTTCTGTGCTCCTCACATCTGCCACCATATTTTTACAACAATCTTACCATGAATACTGAACAAAATTGGGGAAAATCCTATTTTCTTGTCAAAAGTAAGATGTGCATAGGCAACAATTGTCGGTTTTGACACAAGGCACAGAGGTGGAATAAAAAGATTTATAGCATTTAAAAATATACGATTTGGAGTATGTTTAATATTGCCTCAAAAATAATTTTTCAGAAAATGATTTTTAACACAAGGCCTCAGTGAGCAAGGGATGGGATACACCAGCTAAGGAAGGGCAGTGCTTTTTCAGGTTCTCAAGAAGTTCACATTTAAAGGTTGACCCAGGGTCAAACAAGTGATTTGGCACCAGCATTTAGTGCTTGGGAAGGAGGCAATGCCCAAGAATATTTCTCCAGTAGAAAAGCACAGAGGGCTGAACTTGGGATCTCTTGTCTGACCAGCAGCTGCTGCTGGCACCAAGCACACGGGCTTTGAAACTTGTTTGTTCATCCTCTGCTGAAAACAGATGTCTCTGCAATTACCAGAGATTTCAGCAATCAAAAGGAAGATGAGAATGGAGCCAGCACATCCAACACTGTGGCTCAGAGGGATGTGCAGAGTTCAGCTACGTGGATGGTCCTTTTGCCCTGGTGGAAGAACAGGAAAGGAATGATTTTCTGAGCTGGCTGCCTTGATCAGCTCATTCCTCCTCTGGCAGGATCTTCAGTGCTGCTTCACTCCTTTCCTGGTGCTTTAGGGGCCTTTTTCCTCAAGTCCACATAAGAAGGTTGATATTCCTACAAAAAATGCAGCAAGACTTGTGCTTCTGGTGCTGCAGACCTTATGGGAATTATGCTTTTTGCTTTTCATAAAAGCAGAATAATTCACATTGGAAGGGACCTTTGGAGGCTGACTGGTCTGACCCTCCTCTCAGAGCAGGATCAGCTTCAAAGTCACAGCAGGTTGCTCGGGGTCTTATCCAGTCAATGTTGTCATAACTCCAAGGATGGCAATTCCCACAGTTCCTCTGTTCTCTAGTTTAACCCCCTCCATCCTCCATCTCACCCTGTTTTGCAGTAGGTGCAGAGTCTCTCACACCACAGCCATTTCAGCAAGTCTGGGGAGAAGATGACAGATCTCAGAGGGATGAGCCATGATGTTCCTCTACTCACCAGCATCACCAAAGGTCAGCACTGTGCTGATCAAACCTGGGTATCAGCACAGATCACAGAATATGGAATATCCTGAGTTGGGAGGGACCCACAAAGCTCATCCAGTCCAACCCCTGGCCCTGCACAGACACCCCAACAATCCCACCCTGTCCCTCAGAGCGTTGTCCAAACCCTCCTGCAGCTCTGGCAGCCTTGGGGCTGTGCCCACTGCCCTGGGGAGCCTGTTCAGTGCCAACCACCCTCTGGGGGAAGAACCTTTCCCTGAGATCCACCCTGAGCCTGCCCTGACACAGCTCCAGCCATTCCCTGGGGGCTGTCCCTGCTCCCCCCAGAGCAGAGCTCAGTCCTGCCCCTCCTCTGCCCCTGCCCAGGCAGTTGGAACTGCACTGAGCTCTCCCCTCAGTCTCCTCTGCTCCAGCTGAACACACCAAGTGCCCTCAGTGTCCTCACACGGCTCCAAATCCAGGCCCTTCCCTGCCCACACTGAGCAGAGGTCAGAGCTGCCCCACTGGAGGAGCTGCAGCCCTTGGTGAGCTCTGGCCTCCGTGTCCTCTTCTCCAGCTGAACACACCAAGTGCCCTCACCGTCAGCTTCTCCTCCAGACCCTTCACCATCCTCGTGTCCCTCCTTTGGACATTCTGCCAGAGCTTTAGATCTTATATTGTGGTACCCAAAGTGTCCCAGGACTTGAGCTGAGGCCGCCCCCCTGCAGAGCAGGGAGGACAATCATCTCCCCTGCCTGGATGAACCACGTGCCTTTTGTGGTTAAACCTCTGTTTATCCCAAAGGAATTTCAGCTTCCACTTTAGGTCTTCTTGGAGAGAAAAGTGTTCTGTCTGGGGGACAAACATTTTCAGAGCTGCAGAGCAGACACTCAAATATAAGTTCCTGGAGCTCAGAAAAACTGTAGAAAAAGTCCCCTTCCATCACTCAGGAAGTTCTGTTCCCATCCAACTCTAGTAGGGAGTTTTCTGGGTTACAGAGGCTTTTGAGCTTACAGAAACTCCATCATATATCTGCTTCTTTAGGCATCGACATCCCTTTGAAATTCTCCAGCAGATGGAGGATGAAGCCCTGAATCAGTTGACCCTGATTTCACAAGGTGCACATGGAAATTTGCAAGTCTTGTTATTTGCAATAAAAGCTCTGGGATATCTGAGAATTCGGTCAACACCTCCCTCGATTTTTTGTGAGGAAATTGCCAGAAAAAGATCTAATGACATTATTCCATGCATCATTTTGATGCATGTTCAGAGTGGAACATAATGGCTGGAAGTCCCCTTGCTCAAGGGCAAATTTATTTCCTGGCTAACATCTGGCTCCAAGCTCATCTTTCCTGCAATTTGCCAGTTGCTGGCATGAGTGAAAAAGAGAATTATTGAGCTCTTTACCTGCTTGTATCCAATTAGGCAAAGAAAAGTTGCTGAAGGTAAACGTGATGCACTAATGAAAGATGCAAATGCCTTTCTCTCTGCCAGCTCCCTCTTGCCACAGCTCGGGGCACGTGTTGGCACTGGGATGAGGGGGAGACAACCTGCCTGAGCTCAGCTCACTCCAGAACCTGATTACCCTGAGCAAACACTTGGAGCACAAAAAGCAGAACAAGCAGAGAACAAACTGGTGATCAGCATATGGGGATTTCGTGGAGCCACAGAACCATAGGATTTCCTGAGTGGGAAAGAACTCACAAGGGTCACTGAGTCCAATCCCCAGCCTTGCACAGGCCCATCCCCAGGATGGGGATCCCCATCCCCACCCTGTGCCCCAGAGGATCATCCAAACCCTCCTGCAGCTCTGGCAGCCTTGGGGCTGTGCCCACTGCCCTGGGGAGCCTGTTCAGTGTCAACCACCCTCTGGGGGAAGAACCTTTCCCTGGATCCACCCTGAGCCTGCCCTGACACAGCTCCAGCCATTCCCTGGGGGCTGTCCCTGCTCCCCCAGAGCAGAGCTCAGTCCTGCCCCTCCTCTGCCCCTGCCCAGGCAGTTGGAACTGCACTGAGCTCTCCCCTCAGTCTCCTCTGCTCCAGCTGAACACACCAAGTGCCCTCATTCTCAGCTTCCCCTCCAAATCCTTCACCATATTTGTAGCCTCCTTTCGACACCTCTTTAGAGGGTGGAGCTTTGGCTCTCATATTGCACAAAACTGAACCAGGAGCTCCATTTTCTGAACCAGAAACTGCATCAACATCTCCTTCTCCAAGAAAATAGAAGACCTAAAGCTATTCTATGGATACATTGAAAAGAGGGAAACCTCTCACCTTCATGCTCTGTACAACACACAGACAAGGCCAAGGGACAAGGAGGTTTTGGCCCCCTGTCACTGAGCAGAGGTGAAAGCAGTTTGGCAGCCCACAAAAGTGTGTGACTGTTGGAGAGCAGTGTGATCTTGCTGAGCATAAAACTGCTTTCATTCCCAAACAGCGAGAGACAAGAGCATCTCTGTCACTCACAGCCAGGCAGAGCCATTTCCACCCACTCCAGTCTGACTCACCAAATCCATGGACCTGTTATCCATGAGCACTCACGGACAGTCAGGTCAATGGGCACGGCCATGGAGCACCTTGAAAGATAAGGAACAAGCCCTCAGTCCTTCTTGTGTTACCTTTATGTCCCTTTTCAGTGTCCAGCTGTCCACGGCTTCATCAGTCTTTTCTCTCAAGGAAGGCCCTGGGAAAGAAAGAAGTTGAGGCTCAAGGAGCAAACAGCCCATGCTCAGAAATGCAGGTATAGCGTACACCGTGAGGGTTTATAACTTCTTCCTGAGCCTTGCTCCCCATAATCAGATTATGAAACCTTGGAATCAAGTTAATGCAAACAAACAGATCACGGGGAGAGCAATAAAAATAAAATATCATAATAAAAAACCTAAATCGAGAACATATTCGGTAAACAGAGCGCTGTAAACAAAGTAATGTGTCTCTCTGCGACAATATTCGGTGAGATATAGAAGAGCCCCAAGAGATGGCATGAAAACACAGCTGTTCTCTCCTTGCAGTAGGTGAGCAGTGAGAGGAGGGACACGACTGCAGCACAGCTCTGATGGCTCTGAGGTCACCGCAGGGACAGATCTGCTTCTCCTGTGGAGAGGGAGGTGGATCCTCCAGGTGAGGAACCTTCTCTACAGGTGATGCTCTGATTCCCCTCCCAGGTGAGATCTGCTGCAAAATGATCAGCTGAACAAAGGCCATCAGCCCCCCTGCAGAGAGCGAGGTGTGTGCTCAGCACAACAGGAGAGGAGCTGCGATTGCATCTCCTATGGTTCTTTTCTCTGTGAGCAGGGGGGGATGAGCCGCACAGCACAGGGAGGTGCTGAGCTTTGTCTCTGCAGCTCTGAGGCCAGGTGGGTGCCAGTGGTCCCTGAGTCAGCAGTGCCCTGGCAGCCAGGAGGGACATCCCTGTCCTGGGGGCAGCAGGGAGGGGATTGTCCCGCTCTGCTCTGCCCTGGGGCGGCCTCACCTCAACATTGGGGCAGTTTGGGGGGACACAATGGAAGGGAGAGATTGAGCCATTGGAGAGTGTCCAAAGGAGGGACCCAGAGATGGGGAAGGGCCTGGATTTGGAGCCGTGCGAGGACACTGAGGGCACTTGGTGTGTTCAGCTGGAGCAGAGGAGACTGAGGGGAGAGCTCAGTGCAGTTCCAACTGCCTGGGCAGGGGCAGAGGAGGGGCAGGACTGAGCTCTGCTCTGGGGGGAGCAGGGACAGCCCCCAGGGAATGGCTGGAGCTGTGTCAGGGCAGGCTCAGGGTGGATCTCAGGGAAAGGTTCTTCCCCCAGAGGGTGGTTGGCACTGAACAGGCTCCCCAGGGCAGTGGGCACAGCCCCAAGGCTGCCAGAGCTGCAGGAGGGTTTGGATGATCCTCTGGGGCACAGGGGGGGACTCTTGGGGATGGGGCTGTGCAGGGCCAGGGGTTGGACTGGATGATCCTTGTGGGTCCCTTCCAGCTCAGCATGTTCTGTGAAGGGAGCTCTTCACTCCTGGTGTCTGTCAGGGGACAGGACTGATGGCAGGAGGGAAGCAGGGAGGACAGGCAGGGTGTTGCTGAAGGAGTGCTGTGCTGCCAGGTTTTAGAGTTATGGAATCATAGAATGGTTTGGGTTGAAAGGTTCCTTAAAGCTCATCCAATCCCACTCCCTCCCACTAGCCCAGGTTGCTCCAAGCCCCCTCCAGCCCAGCCTTGCACACTTCCAGGGAGAAGGTATCCCATGTTTTGCTGTGGCTGGATGCTTATTAGTAAGATGAGTCAGAAAAACAGGAAATCAACTTTTTTTAGACAAAACCAACTGGAATTGCTTTTTAAAAGCACAAAGGACATGTTATCTCGGTGTATTTTTGTTGATGTTTTGTTTGTTTTGTTTTGTTTTGTTTTTTTAATTAGAGAGAAACCTGAAGACTAAAACTAAAGCAAAATTTTATCTAATTTCATGTTGAGGTTTGGTCCCACTTTACCTCCGTAAACCAAGAACCTGGAAACTGGAAGTTATGCTTTGGAAAAGAGGAAATGAAATAAAGCCCTTATTTCTCTGTGTTCTTTTCCATTTAGCAATCACAGAAAAAGTGGGGACAGGTGATAACAGGAACAGAACAGATGGAAGAACTGTCTCATAATTGATTTTGAAGTGCAAAAGTGAACTGGAAAAGGTTGTACTTTAAAGTGGAAAAAAATACCTTTTAAAATGTGAAAAATATCTTTTACGTTCACACTCATAATAATGCCATCAAATTAAGTAGCAATACTAAGTACTAATAGGTGATATTAGTGATAAACATATTAGCAATTACTAATAGCTAATACTGTCAAAAGAAGAAACTTTTCATACAGAGTGACAAGAATGAACTTTTAATTTATTTTTAATGTTTCGCACAAAACTGTGCTTGTTTTAGAATTTGTTTTTCTGGAAAAGTTTTCATGCTGGAGAAGAAACAGATTTTGAAGCATTTTTCCCAGTTACCTCCTCTTATCATCTGCTTATCACTCTCTCTTTTTGGTCCATGGAGATTCCTCAGGGGCACAAGGCAGCTGGAACAGATGTGGAGGTGTCAAAGGAGGTTTCCAAATCCAGGTTGGACGGGGTTTGGAGCAACCTGGGCTGGTGGGAGGTGTCCCTGCCCATGGCAGGGGGTGGAACAAGATGGGCTTTAATGTCCCTTCCAACCCAAACCAGTCTGGGATTCTAGGACTGAAATATCCCAATTTTTTGCACCTTCATGGGCAGTTCAGGGAAAAGGAGCAAACAATGCCATGGGCTGTGAGAAGGGACCAGCAAGGAGGGGATGATTTGTGAAGGGATGATGAGATCACTCTCCTGTCAGGGGTGGCCACCACACATGGTTTTTGTCAGCCTTTTAGCTAAATATGACCTGGCACTGTTATAATTCTTTCCAGTGATGAGGAATAAGAAAGAGGCACATGGAACATGGCAGGTTTATCGAGAGGAAGCATTTCAGCAATGACATTGTTGCTGTTGCAGTACCAGCGAGTATGATTGGGAATTTTTTTTACCTAAATACATGGATTTTTCTTAATAAAACCAAATTCTGTCTGCTCTGCTCAGAGAGAAATGTGAAAAAGAGAAAGGAAGCCTCTGAAATCCCCATTTGTGGAGCAGGTTTGTATGGCATTCTAAAGCTTTTAGTATTTCTAAAGGAAGATCAAATTTCTGTTCAAGCAGTTTCTCCAACAATGAAAATAATTTGCTACAAAAATCAAGCCCTTCTGAACTTTCTCTCAGCTCTGGAGCTCAGTGGTGACATGACTCAGTGCTGTTTTCAATTATCTGCCTGTGACAATGAAGCCCAGCATTGTCCTTTCTATCAAGGTTCTGACAGGAGCCTTCGTCCTTTCGTGCTGCACTTGCATTTCAGATGTTTCCTTTTGCTCCTAATTTTTTAATAGACTCTTCCACTGAGCCCATCTCAACGTGAAATGAATCTAATTTAGGTTCAAACAAATCAAAATGAGACTTTAAAGGCTTTTTTTTTAGTTCTTTTTCTTTTTTTTTGTTTTCTTGAAGAAATGCAGCATCAAGAGAAACCTTTAAACACAAAGGAATCCCCAGGGAAGGAGATAATTTTGGCAACAGACTGTGCATGTTTGGAGGAGGAGACCTTGGGAATGTGACAATCCACTGCCTCAGTGTCTGCTGATAGACATTGTGGTGATGTCTGAAGCAAATGCCACTCTTCTGATCTAGGAATTAGGACCTTTTTCACCAAGAACCCTCTGAGTGAGGTGGACAAGGAGTTTTCTGTCTCTGATCCCCAGTTCCCACTGAGTTAACTGTGTGCTGAGTCCTCAGCAAACCTGGGGAGAGGCTGTTCTGGGGAGAAATTCAAAATATCTCTGGTTTCCACTGCACTGCTGTTCCTGTGGCCTGCAAATACTTGAAAACCATTCACAAAGCTGCTGCAGCAAAACTAAATATTTGATGGTTGGACTCGATGATCTTAAAGGTCTTTTCCAATCTTAGCAATTCTGTGACTCCAAACCAAGAAGTGGAAGGTGGTGAATTGACATCCCCAGGCTGGGACCTTCAGTTTGGATTTCAGGAAAACCTTTACCAGGGGGCTGGTGCAGCACTGGGACAGTGACTATGCAGGGACAGCAGGAGACAAATCCAAGTGGAATTTTGGCTGTTTGCTTGAGAAAGGCCATTGTTTAAGAGATAAACCGGTGCAAATCAGGGAGCAGCAATGTTTCCCAGGAAAATAACATCCTGTCATTCAGGTTGAATGGTGTGGCTTCACCCAGAATATTGGGGCAATTTGGGGTGACAAAATATAAGGAAGGTATTGAGCCATCAATGAGTGTATAATGAAGGCAACGAGGATGGGGAAGGGGGATTTGAAGAGGATTTGGAGCCGTGTGAGGACACTGAGGGCACTTGGTGTGTTCAGCTGGAGCAGAGGAGACTGAGGGGAGAGCTCAGTGCAGTTCCAACTGCCTGGGCAGGGGCAGAGGAGGGGCAGGACTGAGCTCTGCTCTGGGGGGAGCAGGGACAGCCCCCAGGGAATGGCTGGAGCTGTGTCAGGGCAGGCTCAGGGTGGATCTCAGGGAAAGGTTCTTCCCCCAGAGGGTGGTTGGCACTGAACAGGCTCCCCAGGGCAGTGGGCACAGCCCCAAGGCTGCCAGAGCTGCAGGAGGGTTTGGATGATCCTCTGGGGCACAGGGGGGGACTCCTGGGGATGGGGCTGTGCAGGGCCAGGGGTTGGACTGGATGATCCTTGTGGGTCCCTCCCAACTCAGCACATTCTGGGATTTTATGAGGTGTTTGAGTTGGCAGCAAATTCAGGCCCAGGGTGCAACCTGCTACAGCCCTGTGCAAGTGAATGCCTTGTAAATCCCACCTGTAAATAACACACATGTTTGGGCTGTGGATGAGATGTCAAAGGCTTTCTGGCACTGAGAACTGGAGCAGCTTTCTCAGGAGAATCCCAGGGCTGTGCAGGTGATGGGGCACAGGTTGTTCTGACTCTCCCACCTTTAATGGACACAAATATCCACCACAGCAGCAGATTCCAAGCACAGAATACTAACTGGGAGCTGGTTTTTGCCTCTTTTTCTGTTACTGGGATAACTTCCTGTCTCTACATAATTGTCTCTGGGCAACAGAAGGAGACTGAGGTGAGGACCATCCCTGATGTGACCAGGGCAGTGGTCGTGGCCCCAAAGCTGCCAGAACTCAAGGAACATTTGGTTAACACTCTCAGGGACAGGGTGGGGTTGTTGGGATGTCTGTGCAGGGCCAGGAGTTGGACTTGGATGAGCCTTGTGGGTCCCTTTCAACTCAGAATTTTCTATGGTTCCATGAATATTGGAGATTTCCAGAGCTATTTCTCCACTGCTGTTTCTGCTGAGCACACATGAAATCCTTGCTCAGTCCCTCAGACTGTGCCATGGTCCTCACTCCTCTTTCCTTGGGCTTGTGCAGTTCATGCCATGTCACATCACCAGGAACTGCCACTAAAAATGACTTCCAGCTGCTCCCCAGTTCTCACATGATGCTGGTGGCATCTTGCTGTGTCAAGTGCAGCAATGATGTCACACATGGTAGATGACAAGGGTGGCACAAGTTTCTTTCAGGGGCTGAGACAAACACTCTTGTGGAGAGAGACAAGGAGGTTGTGGGGCTCTTGAGACAATTTGCAGTTAAAAAAAAAAAAAAAAAAAAAAAGGTGCTCTGTTATGAAATGTGGAATCCTGTAGGACCTGGCATTTCTCACCAAAGATGTGAGGTGGCCAAACAGGTCCCAGCAGTCTCGTGCCTGTGCTCTGTGCACACACATCTTGCCTGAGTCCTTGCTCCTCTCCTCGCTCACGTCCAGCTTTAGGGTCTCCTCGTCTTTGGGAAAATTCCTATTGCTCTCCTGCTGCAGAACTGCCCCCTTAAGGTGCAGATGGATGGCAGACAGAATTGCATTGCTCTCATTGCTGAGGGGTTGCAGAGAAAGGTTTTGGACTCCCCATCTCTGGGAGTGTCCAAGGCCAGGTTGGAAGGGGCTTGGATCAACCTGGGCTGGTGGAAGGTGTCCCTACCCGTGGCAGGGGTGGCACTGGATGATCTTAAAGGTCCCTTCCAACCCAAACCATCCTGAGATTTTATGATTCTCTGATTTAGTGCCTCCCAGCTCAGCAGAACTTCATCTATAAAAGCAAAGCTGAAATCCTTTGCTAAAGGGCAGGGACCCATGTCCTACACCAGGGAATCATTTCCATCATCCCTTTCAGGAAAAATGGCTTAAAACTGCTTCCTTCCTTCCCTTCTATATCCCCCTAAGGAGCTTTGTTCTGCGAGGAACCTTATAATGATCAGCTACTGCCAAAGTCTTCAGCAGAAAAAATGTGACTTTTGTAATAAAGAAGCAGCAATTATGTAAATGGACTGTTTTCAGTGACAAAGTGCTGATAAGGACAACAAAAATAATTTTGCCAATAATTATCACATTGAGGTTTGCTGCTGAGGATTAAAATCTTCCCCTTTTCCAATGAATAGGACCTGTCAGTTACATTGCAATATGGCCATGTAAAAAAAATAAAAATATTGTCTGTAAACTGGTTACCTGAAAAATATTTAATAACCTCTGGTTCTCTCTTTAGGGTCTGTAGCACCCAGAGAAGGAGTTGCAGTCCATTCAGCAGCAAAATCATCACAACGCATTAAGAGGGAGCAGAAATAATTGAGGTCTGGAGGGGCTGAATGCAAGGAATGATTAAAAGAGATACTTATGCAGAATGACTTGAGATGGAACATAATAACTTTCTTGGAGGGCATGTGTAACAAAAAGATGGGATTTGTTTAGCTTTGCACACTGGGGCATAATTAGAAGTAATAGGATTAAATTTATGCATGGAAAAATAATCTGATTATCAGGAATCATTTGCAGCCTTGAGAACGAACTTGTGTCTGCAAAGGGTTAATTGGTGCTTACAAGCTGCAGAACCTCCCTCCAGGCATATTCTGGGGTGGTGGGGCACTTCCAGGGGGCTGTCATGGTCCTTCTGTGGTGGATCCCCTGGGACAGAGCTGCTCAGGGAGGCTCCCTCTCTGCCAGGGTAATTTAAATCAATCCCTTTCTTAGGAATTTAATTTCAGAATTGAGTGAGTGATGCTTGGATGGGACTCTTACTCTACAGTCCTTCAGGGACCAAACCTTCATCAGAAGGAGGTGTCCCAGGGGCCCAGCAAAAGCAAAGGAGAGGCACAAACCTCCTTCAGGAGAACCATGGGCAGAATGTGGGCCAAGAGGCAGAGTTTGAGGGGGGGGGGAACACCCAGTGAAATAAATCCATTACTCAAGGCACACAACATGTTTCTGTTAGGAGGTGGATCAAAGCTGTTTCTCCTCCTGAAAGACCTTGTGGAAGAGGGTAAGACAGTTGCAACTAAATGTAATGGTCTCATTAAAGTGCTGAGTGATTTTTATTCACCTAAGAATTATGTTCTTACTGAAAGACATGATTATTTCCAGGACCGCAGGCAACATCCAGATGAAGAGATGTCTGAATCTATAACAAGCTTGAAAGACTTTGCTTCCAAGCACACATCCAGCCTGACAGCAGAACAATAGCTGAGTGCTTGGTGTGTGCCTGCACGAATTAGGAGTGAAAAATGCAACAGATGCAGCCAAAAGGAGAGAAAAGTGGCCATTTTGGTTAAGGGGGTCCTTAGGTGGATCCATGAAAAGGGTGGTCAAGCACTGGAACAGCTTTCCCAGGGCTGTGGTGGAGCCTCCATCCCTGGAGGGATGTAAAAGCTGCGTGGATGTGGCACTTGGGAAGATGGGTTAGTGGTGGCCTTGGCAGTTTTAGGTTTGTGGATGGACTTGATGATTTTAAAGGGTTTTTCCAACCTAAATGGTTCCAGGTTTCTGTGAGTAGTCAGAGAGCAGCTCCCACACATTTTGGGGCTGAACATCCCAGTTTTGGAGCTCATGGGACAGCACCAGCCTCTTCTCACTGCTCTAAGGCAGGTGAGGAAGAGGAGAAGGGATGGTTTATTCCAAAATTCTCACTCTGTTATGACACTGGGGTGTCCCCAGCTCACACATCTGAGCTTGTAATCCTGGGAGGGCTCCTGAACCCACCGGGTGGGGATGGACATGAGGGGTTTGGGTTCTGAGCAGCTGAAACCAAACTACCCAAGGCTGCAGGGGATGGACTGACCTGGACTGGCCATCTGGGCACAGCACTCTGTCCCCCCTGGGGCCCTGGGCATTCCTTACCACAGAATAACAGAACCACAGGATGTGCTGAGCTGGGAGGGACCCACAAGGATCATCCAGTCCAACCCCTGGCCCTGCACAGCCCCATCCCCAAGAGTCCCCCCCTGTGCCCCAGAGGATCATCCAAACCCTCCTGCAGCTCTGGCAGCCTTGGGGCTGTGCCCACTGCCCTGGGGAGCCTGTTCAGTGCCAACCACCCTCTGGGGGAAGAACCTTTCCCTGAGATCCACCCTGAGCCTGCCCTGACACAGCTCCAGCCGTTCCCTGGGGGCTGTCCAGGGATCTGCCTCACTCGAATCTTCCCACTTGAAGCACTCCTGGCCTTGTGGGAGCACCTGAGTGGTGTTCAGGGCTGCCTGCAGCTGAGCTCAGAGCTGCTTTCCTTGCAGCAGATGCCTCCTGCTCAGCTTTTACAGCCCTGCTAAATCCTCTGCAGCTCCTGCTCTCGAAGCAGCTCCCAGGTGATGTCTTTCCTCATTAGATGGGGAAAAAAAACCACCCAAGGTCGTCTGTCTTCCACAATCACATCAGCTCCCTGTCCTCCTCCTAATGAGCCAGACTGAGCTCTGAAATCACTCCATGTAAGGCATTTTCTTTAGTCCTTGGATCACTGTGTTGCCTTCTACCTTCCCCGTTATTCTGCAGGCTCTGGAAGGTCAGGGCTGGCACTGTGGGGTGTGTGAGACCCCTCACTGGGGAGGGGGAGCTGCCCAAGAGCTGCTGGGACTCTTGTGTTGCAGCGAGAATGTACTGAGTGAACAGTAACAGCACCAAAGCTCTGCATCACTGGAATTGTTGGGCTTTTCCAGCTCCTGGCTTTCAACAGGGACAATGTAAAACCAAACAATAATGTCCACTGAAGAACATTTTGATAGTCAGGAATAAGTGTTGATCGTCAGGTGCAAGTGCTGGATGCTCAGAGCTGGCCATGGTTCCAGCAGGCAGCTCCACTGTAAGGAACCAGCAACACTAATCAGAGGTCTGAAAAGCAAAATAAATTCATTTCTCTGTGTCAAGGGGGTTTCCTCCCTACAGAGGCCACAGGGCTGCTCCTCCCACAGAAGCCACATCAGAATGTGATAATCATAAACGGTGCCTGAATAAAACACAATTACCTCTCTTTGTTACCTTTCAGTCTCCTGTTTCTCTGTGGTGAGGGTGTCCCATGTTTTATTGACTCAATATCCCAGAGTGGGGAGTATGGATTTTGCTTGCTTGGAGCAAGAATATCGAAGCAATCAGAAAACAAACAGGGGGATTTACCTTCTCTTGTGGGGATTCATTTGTAATTCCTGGCAGCATGTTGGGTACATTCTGGTGAATGTTATGAGTAATATTTTTTGATCTATTGTTTTCACCTTCTCTAAGGCATATTTTATTTCAGAACAATCCTCTTTTGATATTTTAGAGGTCCTCCTGGCATATTTTGGAGATGAATCACGTCTCTGTCTAACTATTCTCTTTTGAGACAAGAAAAAACAAACCCAACTTTCTCGGGTGGAGAACCATCACAAGAATTTGGGGCTAATATTTAATTCATTGATACCCCAATATTTGTGCCCAAGTATTTTATATTTTCATACACCAGGATAGGAAATTGCACTTGCAGTGTCTCTGTCTCTTGGTTTTCACCCTGGATGAGGGTTAATGCCAATTCTACACCCCCTCCTAACACAATTGGCCTGTTTTGCCAGCAGTGTCAGACTTTCTGCTCCCAGCTTTCAGGGAGAGATCAGGAATGCACATAGTTGTGATCTGGGTGCCCCAGGGTGTTCCTGAACGAGCAGAGAAACCCACACAAAGAAATTCTGTGGGTTCTAGGACCACTTTGTCCAGGAAGAACTGTGGTAGCTCCTGAGTAACATCCGAGTTTTCCTCAAGGTCTTCAGCCACCCAACAGCCTCCAACACCAAATCCCTCCAAACCAAAGCTGCATACAGAGCATGTTTCTTCACTACTGAACATTTGCTCCTACAGAAACCCAAAATAAACAAAAAAAAAAAAAGAAGAATGAGGAAGAATCAATGTAAGAGTGCCATCTGGTGACATCTGCCACAGCCTCAGATCATCCCCAGCTTCTTCTCTGCAGTGCAGTGGAAAAATTCAGGGACAAGAGCCATCACACTCCAGGAGTTTTACAAAACTCATCCATTTTCTCCACAAAATTGGTCAACTTATGCAGGCGACTCCACCTTGGTAGCTGAGGGCTCAGCTCTTGGAAAATCCAGCCTAAATGTGTAAATCCAGGTGCAAAGTGGCTGTTTAATATTCATGGCCATGCATGCAAATTGAGTAACTGTCCTTGTAATGGCTAATTAGGTCCATTGGACACGGGATGGGGATAACTGTGCACACAAACGTGCCCTCTTGTGCTCAAGTGGCCTGAAAAGCTGTCACTGGGTCTCTCCCCCTGATCTGTTTAGAGATTAACATCCTGTATTTATGCAAATGATTGTCACGCTTGAACGTTCTGAAACACAATAGTGACAATTTGAACCTGACCTGATGTCACACTCTGACATAGTAATGGCTCTTCCTCTCCAAAAGAGGTTAATTTCTATCATGGCCCAATTTAATCCAGTTTTCTGCTGGGAATCTGCTCTACTTAAGGAAACAGAAGTCTAGGATGTGTTTCAGGGAGAAGTTGCTTGGACTTGACTAATTTTCATGAACATTTTCACACTGTCTCCACCACACAAGACCAAGATTCTTATTTTTCAAGGCTTTGAGTGGGGCTTTGGCTCTGCTTGCTGAGCTTGAACTTTACCTGAGCAGCAAAGGTTTGACCTCTCAGTAACCACTGAGCCTGCTGACACAGTCTCACACTTAGGGGCAAATAATAACCCCCTCCAAGGAATCTGGGAAAGACACACCAATGAACTACTTTTTGGGGTGATGTTTTTTCTCCTTTCTGTATTTCTGCTGTTCAATGAAGATGGCACAGAGCAGGCTGGGCTGTGCTCCCTGGCATGGTTTGGGTCCACAAAGCACTGGTCCAAACCAATCCCCAGGGTGGTTTGGGAGTAGGAATGGTCCACAGGTCATTCCTAAGAGGCTCTCAGCCTGCAACCACTCTGTTCAGGAGGTCTGGAGACTCAATCAGCAAAGGCACAGCTCTCCCACAGCAGCTCAGAGGTTGGCTTTGTGCTGGAACACCTACACTGCCCAGGGCAGCAGGACCCACAGCAGGGGAGATGCTCTCTTGGAACGCAGTTCAGGTTGTTGCCTTCTTGTTAAAATGATGTGGGAATTTGGGCAGGTCATTCAAGATAGAAGAGGAGACTGAGGGGAGAGCTCAGTGCAGTTCCAACTGCCTGGGCAGGGGCAGAGGAGGGGCAGGACTGAGCTCTGCTCTGGGGGGAGCAGGGACAGCCCCCAGGGAATGGCTGGAGCTGTGTCAGGGCAGGCTCAGGGTGGATCTCAGGGAAAGGTTCTTCCCCCAGAGGGTGGTTGGCACTGAACAGGCTCCCCAGGGCAGTGGGCACAGCCCCAAGGCTGCCAGAGCTGCAGGAGGGTTTGGATGATCCTCTGGGGCACAGGGGGGGACTCTTGGGGATGGGGCTGTGCAGGGCTGAGGGTTGGACTGGATGGTCCTTGTGGGTCCCTTCCAGCTCAGGATGTTCTGTCGTTCTGTATCACAGCCCCTCAAGTACAGGGGCATTAAAGCTGCTAAAGGAACAGCTCACAGTCTGGACAGTCCATAAATAAAAGGAGAACCTGACCCAAACTGCCAAACAGTCCTGTGGCAAACCAAGGAGCAAGTTCCCATGACACACAAGTACCCACTAGGCCTGGCTGAGCATCTGCTCTGCCCCAGGAGAGCCCCTCTACCCAAAGCAGGGGTAACATGTCAGCCAAAGACAACACTCACCTGAAAATCCACCACTCCAGGAATGTGGTTCACTCATTTCACTGCCCAGCCCGTGGACAGCAAGGCTGAGCACAGCTCCCTCATCCCACACACTCATCCTCCTGGCTACAGGAGACAGGCTGGGTCTCCTCCTCACTGCTCTGTAAATCCTGGACTGCAAAAGGGATTGATGGAGAAATGTGATACCCCCATTTTCTCAGGGTTTTAATGCCTTTTAAAGCAACTCTGTGAGCTGAAGTCAACTCTGCCAGTGCCTCCCAAACCCCACGAGCTCATTGCTGCAAGTCCTTGCAGTCTGTGCTGAGCTGCAATTTCCAGCAGGATCCTGCCACCATGTCCCCTCTGCCAGGCTCATATCACTCTGGAAAGGTCCAGATTTGCTCTTTCCAAGTGTGGAATAACCTTCCAAACATGGAATTCCATCAGACTCTGCTTTGCTTCTACAAGAAGCATCATGTACAAAGCAGGGGCAGAGGCACTGGGGCACTGCCACAGCAGGAGAACAGCCTAATCCCAGGAATCTGTGTGGCCTCATCCCTGACACACCAACCTCAGTTATTCCCTCTCAGTGTCACTCACCTCCCATTCACCTCGTGGGATTCTGACAGAGATCTTGGCTGTTATCTCAGGACTAATTTAGCCTTTCTATCCCTAAGTTTTGTTAATGATGATAAACAACATGATACAGCAGCTGAATTGGATTTCTGTCACTCCAGAAAATTTAGGACACAGGGATCTGCAAAATATGACCTCAATTTAAGTCCATCATTTTCTCCTCCTGGAATTGCTCAGCTGGAATAAGTATCATTACCCAGACCAGGAGACTGGCTGAGTGAGTGCATTTGCAGCACATGGACCTGGAGTGGAAGAAATGCAGCTAAAAATCCTACTTCTGTGACAGGAGCTCTGAAAAATTGACCCAGTATTCCCAGAGGGCCAGTGAGGACCCTGAGCAGTGGCCACCTGAAAGTCAACATTTTTTGCTTTCTGCTCAAAAAGAAATTTCATGGTTGGCCTGAGAAATGGCACCGACAGAAGATGAAATGTTTTATTTCCCAGGAGAAAAAAGAAAGTTAGTGACACCCCAGACCCTCAAAAGTATTTCTGTAGGTTCACTCCATGGTGCTTGGGCAGCAACCTGTGAAGACACAACCTCATTATTCCTGAAAATGATGAGGCTTTTTATATAAAGATGGGGAGGGAGGGAACAACTTGGTCATGGGATAAATTGGGATACAAAGAGGAAGGAAAAAAATGTCTTGTGGGTTTCTGGTAAGTTGTGCAAAAGGCATCCCCTGGGTTACAGGTGACAGCAAAGATGTGCTGAGTGAGCCCAGAGTGGGCAATGAACAGCAAAGGTTTGATATGGGGGAGAAATAAGCAAATTGTGGTGAGGGTTTAATGCTGAATTTGGAAAACAATCATCATGCAAGGCAGGTTGTCCAGAGAGTGGGAGGGAGGTGATGTCAGAGAGGATGGAATCACAGAATCATGGAATCACAGAATCATGGAATCTCCTGAGCTGGAAGGGACCCACCAGAATCATCCAGTCCAACCCCTGGCCCTGCACAGACACCCCAACAATCCCACCCTGTCCCTCCAAACCCTCCTGCAGCTCTGGCAGCCTTGGGGCTGTGCCCACTGCCCTGGGGAGCCTGTTCAGTGCCAACCACCCTCTGGGGGAAGAACCTTTCCCTGAGATCCACCCTGAGCCTGCCCTGACACAGCTCCAGCCATTCCCTGGGGGCTGTCCCTGCTCCCCCCAGAGCAGAGATTGGAGCTGCCCCTCGGGAGGAGCTGCAGCCCCCGAGGAGTCTCCCCTCAGTCTCCTCTTCTGAAGCTGAACACACCAAGTGCCCTCAGCCTCAGCTTCCCCTCTGGATCCTTCTCCCTCTTTGTAGCCACTCCTGACAGCTTTACATCCTTCTTACATTATGGTGCCTAAAACTGCCCCCAGCACTCGAGGGGAGGGTGGAGTGGGCATTCAAACACGGGTGGGACATGAGAAGAGCTCAGGAAACCCGTTGTCCCGGGGATGTGGGGCAGGAAAAAGTTCTGAAAGCACTGAGATGAAAGGGTTGGTAACCCCTCAGAGAGCAAAGGGGGTTGGCAGGGAAAAATGTCACAGAATGTTGGTGTCTGCAGAGCAGAGAGAGGAGAGAGCCACTGGCATTTGTATTACAGGGAAGGGTCAATAGGAACAAGCTGGAAATGCAGTGTCTCCACAGCAAACCTGATTTTCAATCATCAGCAGAGCTATGAAATTTCGGTTCCTACATCCTCCTTGTGAAGGTTTCGGTCTCTTCTGAAGTCTGGGACAGAAAGGTCAGGGGGAAGGAGTCATTTGGTGAAAAAATGTTCTCTCAGTAATAACTGTTTTTACCTGGACTGTACAGATTGTTTGGGTGAGTTCATCCTGGCAGCACTGGTGGAGCTCAGCCTAAGAGCTTAAGGGGGAGCATCTGGGGTGCAAGGCTGTGCACAGCACTTTTGCCATTGGCAGGTCCCTGGGATTTGATCTTCGCACCCCTGGGTCACAGCTGTGCAGGGATCCTGACAGATCTCATGGATTTTTACATTTGCTGCATCAACAAACTTGGTGCCACTTGCTATTTCTTGGTCTGTAGAAAATTTGCTCCCAGGCAGAGGGGAGGATTTGTTTGAAACATGGGAAGAAAGTCTGGGAGAAATAATTTTATGGCATAATTTTTTCTTGGTATGAGCTGTAACTGTTTCCAGCCATATACATCTACCTTAGGCCATCGTTTTTCATCAGGGACTCCCAGCTCAGGACTGTGTGAGTGAGAGAGGGATGGGCACTGGAGGGGTGGGAGCTCCCTTTTTATTGTAATAAGTTCCTCTGAAGTGTCTGGGTAACTTGTACATAAATATGATGGATTCCCTGGGAGAGTGTCTTATGCACTGAAAATCATCTCCAGCTCGTGGGGTCTTGCTAATTCTTCTCAGAGCAGATGTGGTGGTGTCTGAAGGCCCAGCTGTACATCACCACTCCAGGGACTTTCTGCAGGTTTGTGAGTTTTATGAAGCATGTAAATGGACTTTGTGCAAGATACCATTTTCATACATCACTTCAGGACAGGGATCTGCTACAAAAGCGCTCCCTGGGAAGGCAGTTGCTGTGGGACCTGTCCTGGAAGTTGGATAAAACAGGACTTTGGAGCAGGAACCGTCCAGGCTCTTGGATGGGCTGTAAGTGCAGCATACAGGAGATGCCCAGAATTACAGTGACCAGAATCTGCCAACTCAGCATTAAATTTCTCAGTGCCAAACTGGGTCTTACAGCTGTCACACGACACAACATGGTCAAAGCTGGGGGAAAAAAGGACAGAAAATAACCCCAATTTTGGTCAGGAATTTCACAGTCTAACAAACATGACTGTGCCTCCTGCCTCTCACAACAGGGACTATCCCTGAGGATCTTCCAATCCCCTCTGCTCTGGTACCTGTCCATCTGAGTGTGTCACAACAGACACACTCAGGAGCATCCCAAAGGGATTACTGCAGATCAGAGCTCACAGTTCATTCATGTAACAGAAGGCTCCCACTGGCACCTCTGACTAAGAAAAAGTCACACTGGAACAAGCTGCTGCCATAATTTTTATTTGCAGAGCCCTGCACTCATCTGTTGGTCCCACAATCACTTATGGGCTTTCATTCTTTAAATTGCTCTGTGGAGGGTGTTGGCAGGAAGAAGGGCCCAAAAGTCAGAGCATGATTTGTAGGTGACAAAAGCAAGGAGAAATTTAACTTTCATCTCTTCTGCAGTGGGTGTCACACTCAACACCCTGCTGGGGGCAAAAGGGAACATGCAGCACAGATGGGCCTGAGAAACTGCTACTGTAATGAATGTTTTGACAGCCTAATAGTCCAAACTGTAGGATAATTACTGAATAACCTCATTAAAAATACGGTCAAAGTCACTGTATATGAACACTCCTCTGTGCTGGAGCTTTGGCCTTCCCCAAGCCCACTGTTGTGGCCCTTTGCTGGAACGAGTCTGATGTTCATGGTGGGGTTTCTTTCTCCTCCACGTGGGTTATTTTAATACACCTCTGATCACACTCTGCTTCCTCAGCATCCAGTCACAGCTAAAATTCACCAGATGCACAACAGCCCCACTCAACTTTAAGGGCTCTGGTCCCTCCTGCCTGAACACCTGGATGTGTCATGGGTTTCATGGGATGTGACATTCCCTAAGTTCTGTAACAGTCACTGTGACCCCGAGACATCAGCACAGCCAAAACTAAACCCCTCCCAGGTCACAGCAGTCCCTGGGATCTCCTCTGCTGCCAGATCCTGCTATTTCAGCTCTTTCTAGAAGTTCAGAAAGGCCACAAGGGTAGACTTAGGACACTTTTGGGGACAATCTTTCCTCAGCAAAGCATTGAAACCTGAAAAGCTCATCAAGAGTTTGCAGATGCATTTTCAGCTATATCAGGAGGATCATGAAAACTCCTAAAACCTGGAAGTAGTGCTTGGAAGAGTTACTTTTATATACCCAAGGTAAATTTATTTGGCAAATCTCATGGCTTACAGCCAAGTTATTCCATAAACAATTCCATAAACAATGCCACTCCAACCTGCTGAAAACTGACATCCAACCTATGCCATTTACAGCAGGGAGTGGGTCCAGGATCGATGTTTTCCTCATAAAAAGGTACAGATTTAAGGGATGGTGAGAGTGCCTCTGGCTCCA
The DNA here is from genome assembly GCA_038380795.1 of Pyrocephalus nanus. Classification (NCBI taxonomy): domain Eukaryota; kingdom Metazoa; phylum Chordata; class Aves; order Passeriformes; family Tyrannidae; genus Pyrocephalus; species Pyrocephalus nanus. The sequence continues at coordinate 1,535,702 of CM076278.1, forward strand.
GTTCTGGGAGGTGAGGAGCAATAGGGAATATGTGACTTCTCAGGACCCTGCAAGAGCTGGGAAATCAGACACAGTGCTCTGTAAGGAAGCAGTGGATGCTGGGAATCCTGAGCCCCAGGGGAAGGGTTTAAATAGGGGTGCAGGGGAGCAGGAGGGATTGAAATGGGGCAGTGAGTGCTGGAAGGTCACGGGGTGTGATTTAGGGAGGAAAATGCAGAATTCCAGTTTGATTTGCTGCTGTAGGCTGCTCAAACTGGTGTAATTTGGGTGAGTCCCCATCCCTGGAGGGATTTAAAAGCTGTGTGGATGTGGCATTTGGGGACATGGGGCAATGGTGGCCTTGGCAGTGCTGGGGATGGTTGGATTCAATGGTCTGAAAGGTCTTTTCCAACCTAAACAAGTCTGTGAGTCTACGGTGGGGGAAGGAGGCAAGAATCAAACTGGACTCTTTGGATGGGGAAAGGGGTAGAAACTCTTTGGATCTGAATAAAAGCCAGTGAGGGATTTGCATGCTCAGAGTAGGAGTAGTGCCCTGACAGTGTGCACAGACATATCTGCACACATAAACCCACAGCCATGAATATGCATGGAGAGGGGGAGGTGTTTGAGCACTGCAAAGGAAAGGCAGGCAGGATGTTGGGGGCAGTTTGTTTGCCTGGGGTGGAGGATAACACAGCCCAGTTTCCCTGGCCTGGGGGATAACACAGCCCAGTTTCTCTGGCCTGGGGGATAACACAGCCCAGTTCCCCTGCTGTGCTGCTGGACGGGGCAGTTGCAATGCCTGCAGTCTCCCTGAGGCCAAAGCAGCCACAAAATGTTTCTGGGTGAGGAGATGGCCCAGAAATAGCTGAGCTCTGTCTCAGTTCCTGCTCTTGGAAACCTGCACAGCCTGGGCTGGACATGCAGCTGACTGGACGTGCTCCCTGGTGCAGGAAGAGAAGGGGGTGGTGAAGGAAGAGCAGGATCTGTCCCACGGAGCGATCCATCAGCAGGAACTGGGCATCCCGCTGTGCTGCAGGGATGGATTTGGAAGAGGGATATTTAAGGGACCATTAATAGGCTCCATGAATCACAGCAAGGGGAATTTATGTCTTCAGGGGGTCATAGCAGTTTAACAAGGTTTTGGCTGAGGTTCTAATGGCTTCTTGCTGAAATGTAGCTGTTAAAACATAACACTTTAAAGGTCTTGGCCAGATGAAGGGGCTGAATTCAAAGGTGCTCCAGAATCATTGATCTGACACTAAAACCAGCTCTTGGTGTGAATCAGAGTCATTCCTACAAACTTGGTGGGGTGAGCTGCTGGTACAGGGTGAGGCTGAGCTGCTGCAGCTCCTCTCCTGCACAAGCCAAGCTGTGCCTGGTGAACTGCCCACATCTTCTCCTGACCCCCAGGCAGCACAATATCCCCTCCCACCACCCTTTCTGCAATTCCCATTACCTGGAAATTGCTTTTGTGCCTTGCAGGGAAAGCCCAAGGCCAGAACCAGGTTCTTGGCCATGCAAATTCCAAATGGAGGATTCAGAACAACCTTTCCTTACAGAGCAAGAGTGATTGCCTCCCTGGGCTAAGCAAAGGTTTCTTTGTTTTCCCAACAGGAAGGGGGATTAGTAAAGGGAGTTCTTTCACATGTGCAGGACTGTGCACGTGGAGAGAGAGAGAGGAACAGAGCAGGAGGGGAGGAGTGGGAGAGAAAAAGACATGCAGGTACAGTTTTTCATTACCTGCCTTTGCTCACATTGCAGATACAAATGTAGGAATGATTATTCAGCCTCAATGCAGCACTCTGAGATAACAGGCTCCAGACATCCTGCTCCATCCAGGCCCAGCATCCCCTTTCCTGTGGATGCTCAGCAGCCACTTCCAACTCCAAAAATCAAAGCAGTGTGACCCCCTTCCTTGGCAGTATTCATGTTTTCTTCTACAGCAGCTCTTATGAACCTCTTTGATGACTTTCTCCCCTGATTTCCACACTGGGATCATCCTCAACACCAACACGGTGATCAGCATTTCTTCTGGGGGCTACTTATTGCATTGGCTAACAGGATCCTCATGGATTTCAATAATTTAGTGGGTGTATTACAGCCCTGGCATTATTTTTTGTGACCTATCAGTTGGCCACATCTCAGGTGTTCCTGCACGTGCATGAGGTGCTCCCTGTGGGGGAGCCCAGTCCCACCAATTGTGATTAAAGGTGTAGAAGGAAAGAAGTGCTGATAAACTGGCATTTTCTAGAGCATGCCTAGAACTCCAGAAAAACTGAGAGCAATTGCTCTTGAACACCCTGGAGTGTCCAAGGCCAGGCTGGATGGGGCTTGGAGTGGCCTGGGCTGGTGGAAGGTGTCCCTGCCCATGGCAGGGGGTGGAACTGGATGGGTTTTAATGTCCCTCCAACTCAAACCATTCCACGACTCTTTGATTCCATGATAATTCTTGCTCTCCCCAATCCCTTATGGGAGATGAAATGATGAGCTCAGTTGACACCTCCACACCATGGACATCTGAAGTTGAGTTATTCCTACCCAGTGTCTCCCTTTGCTGATCTGAGATGCAGCACTCGGGAAGATCCCAGAGCCACAGAACCCCAGAATCACAGAACATGCTGAGCTGGAAGGGACCCACAAGGATCATCCAGTCCAACCCCTGGCCCTGCACAGCCCCATCCCCAAGAGTCCCCCCCTGTGCCCCAGAGGATCATCCAAACCCTCCTGCAGCTCTGGCAGCCTTGGGGCTGTGCCCACTGCCCTGGGGAGCCTGTTCAGTGCCAACCACCCTCTGGGGGAAGAACCTTTCCCTGAGATCCACCCTGAGCCTGCCCTGACACAGCTCCAGCCATTCCCTGGGGGCTGTCCCTGCTCCCCCCAGAGCAGAGCTCAGTCCTGCCCCTCCTCTGCCCCTGCCCAGGCAGTTGGAACTGCACTGAGCTCTCCCCTCAGTCTCCTCTGCTCCAGCTGAACACCCCAAGTGCCCTCAGTGTCCTCACACGGCTCCAAATCCAGGCCCTTCCCCATCTCTGGGTCCCTCCTTTGGACACTCTCCAATGGCTCAATCTCTTTCTTGTATTGTGGGGCCCAATAAATCAGGCACAACTCAGGAATCTGTTGGCCATGACTGATGAGCTCTTCTCTTGGCTTCTCTAATAGAGGATTCTTTTTTCTTTCTTTCTTTCTTTCTTTTTTTTTTTTTTTCCTAAATAAAAGATCTCTTTATTTCTGTCTCTAGGCTGAGAGAACCTAATCAAATCCTGGAGTTCTGCTCAGAGGGAATAGCTGTGGGCTCAGTGTATGGAAAATGAAACCCTGCTGGAACAGCACAAGCTGCTGTAAAAGCCTGTATCCCTGATGGACAGCTAACAAGAAGTCAATTTGGAATCATTATGCCGCTTATTTGCTTACTTGTCATCCCTCCTATTGCTGTAGTTTCCTGGTTTAGTTTAATTTTTCATCTTCTTCCTATAATTTACATGGTGTTTTGTTTTCTCTTTCCACAAGACCCAAGTCCTGGTTTCACGTTTGGAACATCCACGAAGGCACAGAGGGAAAGTGAGGAGGAGGAGACCCTCAGAAAGGGTGTTTTGGGATTTGTTTGTTGGGGGAAAAAAACCTGAAACTGCGCCCCAAGTGTGTATCTTAAAGGTACAGAAAAGAGCAGGCAAGGAAAACGAACCTGAAAAGTGTTATTAAAAAGAATAAATCATGAAATAAACGTGAGGTTCTTCTCTCGGAATTCGAGGTGTTGGCAACAGTGGAGCAGCCTCTTTGGGAAAACACCCTCTCCTTTGATCTCTGCCAAGTGCTGTTACCAATAAATGCAGGAAATACGAGCTGGCACTGGCTGGATGCTGCAACTGAGCACGTGCTGAGCGTCCCAGGAAAGCCTTTTGTCAGGATCTGGGTAGGAAAATGGTCAGGGAGAGTCAGTGAAAGGCAATCCCCCATTACAGGATCACCACTGAGGCACAGCTGACATAGCCTAAAAATACCTCACAGCTCACACAGACCAGCCCTGAGGGCTGTGATGGCAACACGTTCCTGCTCACCCTCTGGTTTTGCAGCATTGTGGCCTCTCTGAGGAAGCCAGACTTTTGCAGAGATTAAAAAAAAAAAAAAAAAAGATTAAAAAAAAAAAAAAAAAGAAAAAAAAAAGGAAGCAAATAGATTTGTTTTCCCTCCTGTTGCAAACCATTGCAGCCTTTTCTCCCTTCAGCAGCAGAGTGTGCTGTGCTTGGATGTGGGTTTTCTAGGCAAGCTCATTAAAGGAGGTATTTCTGTGCCCAGTACACACAGTAGTAAAAACCAGGGCTATTAAATCAAGATCTCCTGATTTATGTGAGCCAAGCAAGCTGCTTGCCCAGTTTTAACACAAAATCCCCACTTGGTTGGTGTAGAGAAGCCCCAGGAGTCCCAGGTGTTGGAGCAAACAGGCTGGGCAGGGGGTTGATGCAAGGAGGATTTGCAGGTGTGTGAGTGCAGGGCTGGGAGAGGAGATGTGGGTGGGGCAGAGGGTGGGGGGGTGTCCATGGGGGTGTTCCAGGTGCTGGGTGACATAACTGCAATGCAGGAATGTGCTTGTGGGCACAAAGTCCCCCTGCTGCCAGGGCTGGAGCCCCTCTGCTCTGGAGCCAGGCTGGGACAGCTGGGGGGGTTCACCTGGAGAAGAGAAGGCTCCAGGGAGACCTGAGAGCCCCTTGCAGGGCCTAAAGGGGCTCCAGGAGAGCTGGAGAGGGACTGGGGACAAGGGATGGAAGGTGTCCCTGCCCTTGGCAGGGGGTGGGATGGGATGAGCTTTAATGCCCCTTCCATCCCAAACCACTCTGGGATTCCATGATTCTATGAAACATTTGCCCTGTACAAGCAGCAGGTTCACCCTTTCTGTGTCCTTTGCATTGATCTCCCCAACCTGAATAAAACCAATTCTTCCCTTGTTCAGAGTAACAATCACCTCACACTGAGCTCCTTCTTTCCCCCTCAGTTCAGGAAAGCCACAACGAGCAGACACGGCTAAACCTGTCCCAGGGGGGTGAATTCCCTCCCTCTCACAGACACTGCCTGGGCCCAGACTTTGCTGCCCCCCAAACCCACCACAGAGCCCCTCTTATGCAGGTGGGGGAGAGGGGTGGGAAGACTGCTCATTAATCCCAGTCAATCCACCCCTGCCCTTTCCATCCCCCACCTCAGCTCTTCTCACACGGATCGATCACAGCTCTGGGCTCCCAATAAAGGTCATGTCCAGGGCTTGTCTGTTTTGATCTGGAGGCTTTTTTGGAGCAGGCCCCCCTTGTTGTACTCACAGCACGTCCCCCCCGTTCAGGGCCTCTCCCCCCGAGGTGTTTATGGCCCTGCCCTGCAGTTCACAGCCAGCCCCCATCCTTCCACAGAGCCCTGGGCTTGGGAGGACACCTGGGAGACACTGCGAGAAATTCCAGGGCTGGAAACAGCCCTGTGGGGGGGGGAGGGGGCAGATCAGGTTCTGCCAAGGTGGGATGATGCTCTGCACACCATACCCCACCTCCTTGGGAGCCTTTAGTGCAGCTGGCAGTCACTGCCCCCCAGCACACCCCAGAGCCCCTCACCCAGACCCCAAATGGTAGGGACATCAGAGGTCCCACCTGGAGGGGTGGCCATGGAGTCCAGAACAAATAAAAACCAACACCATGAGGCCTCCACGTTGTCCTTGCACATCTGGTCGCTGGTTCTATGCTGGATCCAAGGTGGTACCTGTAATTCTCTCTTTCCTTCTCTTTCTCTCCTTCTCTTCCTCTCTCTTTTCCTCTTTCTCTCTTCTTCTCTCTCTGTCTTTCTCTCTCTTTCTTTACTCCTCCTCCTAATTTCCTTCTCTTGATATTTGGGTAACTGAAACCTGGCTGGGTTGGGATTTGCTAAGTCACTGCTTTGTGAAATGCTTTCTGTCTACTGAATGTTTGCTTTAAACCTTAGTCAAGTTCCCTTATTTTCCAAAATTTACCAGGGAAAGTGTGTTATTTTGACCTCTGAGAAGCACTGCTGTGGGGCCTCAGGGTATAAAAGAACCATCAGGTGGGCTTTTGGTGTCAAGCTCTTTCAGTGAGCTCGTGGGGTGAGCCTGGGATCATAAAACAACACAGCCAGTTTATCCAGGGATTTTCTATTCCAGTCACAGCCATGTGGGCTGGGAGGTGAGGAGCCCGTGCTACTGCATGGGAGAAAGGTGAGAAAACTCTTTCATGTCTTGGAGGGTTCCCCGAAGGAACCCTTGAATTCCATGAGGGACACCATGAAATACATTCCATGATACAGCTGCTCTGTGGGAATTACCCTCCTGTGGCTGACAGGTGCAGTGTCAGGAACCCTCCTGGCTTCTCAAACCCACCTCTCCCAGTTCTGGGAGCCAAAAGATGCTCCTAGAAAAAAAACAAAACAAAACAAAACAAACAAACAAAAAAACCCTCTTATTAAATCCATGGAGGGATTTAACAACCTTCCCTTTGCACCTTTTATTGGAAGGTTATTTGCATTTCTAGCAGTTCTCTGTATTGTTCCAATTTTGTTCCATGTGCTGCCGAAGGTTTCCCATGACAGACTGGGGCTGCATGGTCCCAAGGAAGGCAGATTCCAGTCTGTTGCCAAGCAGGAGGCTCCCAGCCTCAAATCTCAACACCAAGAGCTTTCTCTAGGATCTACATTTATGTTATCTTTCTTAATATTAGACAGTTCCTATTTAGTCCCCTTCCACAACTCTATTTACTGGTCTCTCTATCTAGAGCAGGACATTTCCCTTCTGCATATTCAGATCTGTTGAATGAACATGGGCATTTCAGCCCCACTTTCCCTGAAATGACACTGTTCTTTTGTGAGGCCCCCAGTTGTATTTTGAGTCACAAACCACACTCAAATCTTCTTTGTTTCCCCTGGCTTGGGGAGCAGCCCACTGGCTTGGTCTAATCTGTGAATTCATTTCCTTGCTTTGCCACAAAATCAGTCATCAGAATCACAGGATGTGCTGAGCTGGAAGGGACCCACAAGGATCATCCAGTCCAGCTGCTGGCCCTGCACAGGATACCCCAAGAATCTGTTTCTCTGGGCAAACCTTGGTGCCCCAAGCCCCTGATTTAGCACTCCCCACTCTTACAGTGCTATTGCACAGCCCAGATAGGAACCATGGAGGGCACTGGAAATAATCAGCTAATTACCCTCTTCTCATGTAAATAGAGGGACATGTGTTTAAAAAGTGCATTTCAAGAAGCAGAGGTGAAACCAGACAAGTGGAAGGAGCCTGAATTCTTGGAATGATCATCCAGCAAGCGACAACTACAAATTTGGCAGAGTGGGCCAGAGGCAAGGCCAGGACAACCAGAGGTGACAAAACACACACACACATCACCCCTTTAGCTCATCCCTTTACAGAAGGCTGTGATAACTGAATAAAGGCATTCCCGTGCTCCCAAGTGCCTTGCAAATGGTCATTCCTGGGGGTATTTAACTCAAAAATCACACCCTGGACTCACCTTGTTTCCAGAAACCTCTCTGTGGAATTGCTCATCAGAGGAGGCATCTGCATCACCCCACTCCTGGTGCCCCTCAGTGCAGAGAGAGGTTTGGCTGCTTTTCCCTTGGCAGAGGGATCCAGAGGAGGGGCAATTCCCTGGAGAATTCAGCTTCCCTCACCCTTAGCAAAGGGAAGATACAACTCTGCAGGGTCACAAGGATTTTGGCTCTACCACTGCATTTCATGTCCATGTTGTGCTTTTGCCCCAAAAAACTCTGTGAGTGTGTGTGAGTGAAACCTTTTGGTGTTTCTTTCCCCTCTGTGCAGTGAAATCCGGCAGGGAATAAAAGCCCTTTGTATCCGGGAACACAACACCACGCTCCGAGGGGATCCTGCGGGATAAAAGGTAGGAGAGAAATGTAAATGTATTCTTTGGATGAGCCCTCTGGATTAGCATGTGAATTTTCAGTTGCGTTTGGCTGGCAGAGCCCTGAGCCGAGCTCTCTGATTACACTAATTCACATGTAATCTCCCCGACAGACACGGGCTGGGAGAGCCCACCTTGCTCTCCTGCCCCCCCCCGGCACCGACCTTGGCAGCCAGGCAGGGGTGCAAGGGGAGGGCACCCCCTGCTCCCGCCGCCCTCCGAGTGCTTTGAGGGGAAAAAAAAGGCAGATTTCTGTTTGTTTTCCCAATGTAACACGAGCTGAAGTTTAAGCAAATAAACAAAGCTGGCTATTATGCAATCGGCTCCCTCTCAGCATCTGCGGTTCGGGATGCAAATCTCGGCAAGGCTTTGATTACAGAAACTGGGGCACTCGCAACGCTGACAACAATTCCAGGCGTGAGTGGAATATAATGCACAGCAGGGACAGCAGAGACTGGTCCCGGGGGGCTCCTCATCCAAGGGGGGCTCCTCATTCCACAGGGACTCCTCGTCCCAGGGGGCTCCTCGCCAGGGTCTCTGAGCTCTCAAGCTCTGAGGTTATTTCTGAGTACAAAACCTGTTGGAAATGGCAGCTTGAGTGCTACACACCTGGATTTTAATGAACAGAAAAGTGTTCTCCTGGAGAGGAGGAGACTGAGGGGAGAGCTCAGTGCAGTTCCAACTGCCTGGGCAGGGGCAGAGGAGGGGCAGGACTGAGCTCTGCTCTGGGGGGAGCAGGGACAGCCCCCAGGGAATGGCTGGAGCTGTGTCAGGGCAGGCTCAGGGTGGATCTCAGGGAAAGGTTCTTCCCCCAGAGGGTGGTTGGCACTGAACAGGCTCCCCAGGGCAGTGGGCACAGCCCCAAGGCTGCCAGAGCTGCAGGAGGGTTTGGATGATCCTCTGGGGCACAGGGGGGGACTCTTGGGGATGGGGCTGTGAATGGGCTGAGGTTTGGACTGGATGATCCTTGTGGGTCCCTTCCAGCTCAGCACATCCTGTGATTCTGTGATTCTGTGTTTATGCCAAGGCTCTTGTTCTTCTCCACAGAAGGTGCTCAGAGCAGCTGCCCTGTCTGAGCTTCCACCCTCAGCAGGATTAACCCAGGGATCACATGTAGAAAAATTATCTTGTAGCCCTGCCCACAAAATAGAACTCTCCCATCCTCTGCCTGACCCAGCCATGCTGGAGTTTCCTTGGACAAGGTTTCAGGAGTGTCCTGCTGCAGACAGAGCCCTGTCTTGTCCTACTTTATGTTTCCTCCCTCTGTTCCAGAAGTTAGCATCAGCCTGCAAAGTAATTTTACTTTTTACCAGCACCCTTTTCCATTTTCCCTGTAATTGTGTAATTAACATACTTCATCCATCACCTTTATATCCACCATCCATCATGGTTTAAGCTGAGCCTGGCCTTACACAGGAGCACTGCACACATTAACAGTTGCTGATCAAGGGGAAATGCATCTCCAGCTGGGAGAGGTGACCCCAGGCAAACCCAGAGCACATGGAAGGGCCCTGGAGCTGTTTCATGCCCCTCATTACCCTGGACAGAAGTGCTCCCCATTTCCTAAACTGGGCTGAGTTGTCCCCTGTTAGTGTCTCTTCAAACTGAAAGTGGAGAAATGTAGGTTTGATAGACAGGAGAAATCCTTTTCTGTGAGGGTGGGCAGGCCCTGGCCCAGGTTGTCCAGAGAAGCTGTGGCTGCCCCTGGATCCCTGGAAGTGTCCAAGGCCAGGTAGGACAGGGCATGGAGCAACCTGGGCTGGTGGAAGGTGTCCCTGCCCATGGCAGGGGGTGGGATGAGGTGGATTTAAGGTCCCTTCCGACCCAAACCATTCCCTGATTCTGTGATTCTCTGTTTCCATCATTCTGTTCCAGAGATAAGTCCAGTTTCTTTGTGCTAAAATGAACCTGTCCAGAGGACACTTACATGACCTAAATTCTGCCCTGCCGTGATATCAAGCCATGCATCTGGAGCTACAATTAACCTATTTCAGTGCCTGTGGTACCAAAGAAAAGGTAATAAACTATTTTTTTATTCTGTGGTGGTCAATTGGGATAAAAAAATCACTCCCAGGCTGGTCCAAAAATAGATGAGTCTGCCAATATGGCTTCATCCAACAATCCTCCCTGATTAGGAGTCATTGTCACTGTCTGCACTATTTGCTATCCAAGCACCTTTCCCAAATGGAACAGGGTGTGTTGCCAACTGTCCATGTAAAACACACAGAGCTCCATCTTTCATCCCTGGAGGAATCAAAGCCCATCCACAGACCCCCTGGATCTCTGGGACCGTCTCTGATCCATAGGAGTTACAGACCCAGGTGCTGCCTTTTTTGCAACCTTCTCTCTTCCCTTTTATGGTTCCTTTGTTTGGTTCTTGCCCTTTCTGGGGCCTTTCCCACGTTCTGTCACTTCTGGCACCTGTTTGAGGTCTGGCTGCTGCTTTGCCACCTCATCTCTCTCCTTGCCCACTTTGGCTCCCAGCACCCCCTTTTCAGCTTCTTGTTTGCAGCCCAAAATCCCCCAGGCAGCTCTGGTGGGGAGAACTTCAAGGGCTCTTGATTTCAGCCCTGCTTTTGAAGAGCTGCCTCCCTATCCAGGAGATCCACACTCCTCCCATGGTGTCCCTGTTATCCAGCTCTCACTGGATCAGGGAGGAATGCTGCAGCTCTTCCTTAGTCATGCCTTAATTTGGTTTGGAAGAGCCTTCCTCTGTAGCAAGCTGTGTTTCCCTCAGCCATAAGATATCCTTGTTCCTCCCACCCAGCATCAGGAATGTGGATGTGCCAAGGGCTGGTGGGGTTTAAGCCCAGATGAAAACTCAGCTGCTCGCTCAGCCCTCCCCCTCTCCCTCCCCCACCATGGTGGAATGGGGAGGAGGATCAAAGTAAAACTTGTATGTTGAGATAAGAGCAGTTTCATAATTGAAAATAGAGAAAAATACAATAATAATGAAGGAGAAGAAAAAGTAGTAAACAAACAAGTGATGCACAATAAAATTGCTCCCCACCCACTGATGCCAGACCCCCCTGCCCCGAATCCAGATCGATCCCTTCTGGGTAACTCCCCCCAGTTTATACCCTGGGCAGGATGTTCCATGATGTGGAGCATCCCTTTTGGTCAGAAAGAGAAGCAGAGACACGACTGCAACTGCCATCCCTGGGCCAAGGAGCACCTGGAGAGCATGGCAGGGTGGGAAGGATGCACAGAAGCCCCAGGGTGAACCATGCCCACTCCATCCTGGGCTGAAGAGCAAGGCAGTGTGTCTGAACCAGTTGCCTGAGGCTCAGTTTAAAGTCCATGGAAGAAAAAAGGCTCCTCTAGGTGGGACTTTGTGTGAGCTGAGAGTAGGATAAATCACCTTCTGCTTTTGTGTGCTGGGAGCCAAGTTTAGGGAGATCTGACTTTAGTGCCCAAACGGGGGCAAAACCATTCCCCCACGTGAGACAATTCCCCCTTGAGACATTGCAAAGCCATCAGGCTTTTGGTCACCCTCACCCAGCCCACTGGGGAGGTCCTGTCCCTCACCAGCCCCCTCAGTCCTTGGGCACTGGGACTGAGGATGGACTGTTTGCCACGTTAGAGGTGTCTCTGTGCCTGGCTGATGTGTCCCCCTTCACTCTGCTCTGGTGGCTTCAGAACCAGCTGCCAGGAATCTGGAAAGCAGGAACTCACTGCTGCCTTAGTTACCTGCCAGAACTCGATGTGCTCCCATGTGCCCATTGACTTGACTATTTAATTAAAGAACAGGGATCTCCAGCACTTCCAGACTTCTCCATCAGGTGTTCTTGGTATGTGTGGGAATACAGAATATGCTATTTTAGGAGCAAAACTGGGTAATGCTTCCCATAAAATAAAATAGAGCAGGGTGTGATTGTCTCCCTAATTTTAGAATAAGGGAAAATACCAGCAAGAGAGCCTGGAACACGAACATTTGGGTTATAGATGTGGACGTGTGAGTGCATGAGACTGTGTGTCTTGTTATCTTGGACCAGGCACGAGGTGGCAACTGGTGCCACCTTCAGCCCTGGCAGGGACACTCAGCTTGGAGCGAGGAGTGACACGGACACCTCAGCCCCACAGGGCACATGGGCAAAGAATCCCAACTGCTGGCCTGTCCTGCTCCTCAGGGCTGCTCCTGGGGGCACTGCAGGGTTGGTATCTGCAATGTGCAGATCAGGCATAGTCCTGCAGCTTTCTCCCTGCTGACAGCAATGCCCAGGGCAGGAGGGTGAAGTGGTCAGGGAACCACAGATTAGGAAAGATCCAAAGCTATGAGAGGGGTCAAAGAGGGGCAAGAAGATGGGGAGGGGTCTGGAGGGGAAGCTGAAGCTCAGGGTATTTGGTTGGTTTGTTTGGAGGAGGCTGAGGTCAGAGCCCAGCAGGAGCTGCAGCTCCCCTAGAGGGGCAGCTCTGACCTCTGCTCTCTGTGAGCAGGGACAGCCCCCAGGGAATGGCTGGAGCTGTGTCAGGGCAGGCTCAGGGTGGATCTCAGGGAAAGGTTCTTCCCCCAGAGGGTGGTTGGCACTGAACAGGCTCCCCAGGGCAGTGGGCACAGCCCCAAGGCTGCCAGAGCTGCAGGAGGGTTTGGACAACACTCTGAGGGACAGGGTGGGATTGTTGGGGTGTCTGTGCAGGGCCAGGGGTTGGACTGGATGATCCTTGTGGGTCCCTTCCAGCTCAGGAGATTCAATGATTCTAAAAAAATGTAGCTGAAGGAAAAGAGCAAAGAAGCTCAGGGTCCAGGTTTCCCCAGAGCTGGGCTGTTCACTGAACTGGACCCTTTTGTTTAATGCACAGATCCAGTAGCTGAAATGTGGAGTCTGTTCATAAACTAAGGGAGCAGCAGCAGCACATGGATGTGGACACCAGAGCCCAGCTTTAAGAAATGAGAAGAAAATGAAATTGCACCTGGAAAGCCCCAGACATGGTGTGCAGACAGACACAGAGTTTGCAGACAGAAGGCCTTGCCAAAGCCTGTTGATAATAGAAGCAAGAAAAGAGTGTGATAAGGAAGAGCTGAGAAGGGATAAAAATGAGACAGTGAAAGTAAGGCTTTTGTTATTTTGTCAAGGAACAAAAACTAGAGGAAGTGAGAAAACTCCGAGAGGAATAATAGCAAAGCCTCTAGACAAGCTAATAAATGTCTGATGAACAATGTAGCTCCAGCCAGGAGGAGACAGGAGATGGATACTATTTTCAATTCAAAACAGAAAAAAAGCAGAAATAGTGAAATAAATAGTTACATCAGAGTGCATAACTCTGGCATCCACATGTAGCTTTGGAAGTGGAAAAGTTTCCTTATTTAAAGAGAATTGTCAGGTATGTCATTTCACCTTGAAGGTAGAAGTGGTTTAGAGAAGGCAATCTAATTCCAGCTAAACATCTCTGACTGCCCAGAGAGCTGAACTGCCCTGGGAAACAAATCCCACCATGGCAAGAGAGGCTGAGTGTCCTCAGTGTCCTCTGTGTCCTCCAGGGCAGGACTGTGACAAAGGCACATCCTGGCACAGCACAGGAGGCACTCACAGAAACATTCCCCCTGCAGACATCTGAGCCCACAGAGGATATTTGAAAAAAAAACATTACAAAAGGAAGAAAAATGCCCATTCTGCTTGATGCCACTTCCTTTGCAGCTGACACAGACACAGCAGGACAGGCATTGGGGCTTCTGTGGGAAGAGCTTTTCCCAGCGAGTTCAGCAGATCCAGACACAGTTGGCAGAAGGCACCTGCCAACCCTTTCCTGCTCAGCTTTGCTGTCACTCTGATGGCTGGTCCCTCACCCACTGGGTGGAGGAACCAGCTGGGCTATCACTGGCTCAGGTTGCCCAGAGAAGCTGTGGCTGCCCCTGGATCCCTGGAAGTGTCCAAGGCCAGGTTGGACGGGGCTTGGAGCAACCTGGGCTGGTGGGAGGTGTCCCTGCCCATGGCAGGGGGTGGGATGAGATGTGGTTTGAGGTCCTTTCCAACCCAAAGCATTCCATGATCCTGTGATAAATCTATAATTCCCACAACACCAGCACAATGAGAGAATTATGGATTATCCCAAGCATAGTTTTAAAAACTGAATCTGTGCATAAATCAATTTTTCCACAAGGAAGCCACAAAACATGATGTGCTGTCACCCAAGATATCTTGGGAAAAGCCAATCTTGAGCAGAAGGTGGTCAGTGCTCCCAGGGGACTCTGGGACACAGAAACACAACAGAGAAGGGATCTGGCAGATCCCACACCAGATGTGGGGCAGGATTGTGCAGTGAGTGCCCAGCAGAGCAGCAGAAGGTCTAGAAAGAGGCCCAGCCATGGGACAGCTGGGACATGTTGCTCCATGAGCACCAGAGGAGGAGGAACTGCTGAATCTCCAGCCAGAGCCCTCCCTGCTCCTGCGGGAACTGGGCAGAGGAGCAGCAGCCAGGCTGAGGGGACAAATGTCAGGGCAAGGGAGGGGCTGAAAGACTGAGCAAAGGTGCTCTTCATCTCCAGGCCTGGGCCCTGAGCTGTGTCCTGCAGGGCTCTGCTTCCAACCAAAAGATTGGGAGTGGCCTAAAAATTAATGGTCCAGTCTGATTTCATCACCTAAGGCCCCTTCAATGGGGTGGTCCATGGGACCCACCCTCACCTCTGGCTGAAGGATTCTCTCCTACCTTCAAAGAGCAAGCCAGAAATGGGGCTTCCAAAGCCTGGCCTTCATGAGAGACAGGATTTTGGGGTGTTTTGGCAGCAGTGAGCCCATCTGCTGGCACAGCTTTGTCTGCTGTACCAAACCCTGGGGCTGCCCCACCATGAAACACCAACACCACAACAGCCTCAATTATCCACATGGAGGCACAAAATCCGAGAAGATGCCAGTGGTGCATCAGCCCAAAGGTCTCACCTTGAAAATCAGGGCTTGCAGCCACAGCTGTACCTGCCTGGCCTTTGGGCCTGTGCTGGAGGAAAGAAAGATTTCAAAGTTGTGTGTTAAAAAAAGCAAGACATTAGAAACTGCGAGACTTTTGAGCTATTGGGCTGCCAGGCAAGGCAGAGAGATAACCCCCAAGATTTATTAACAGTATCTGCTACTCAACTCCTGATACAGCTTCAGAACTTGTGGGAAGTCTTATTTATCAACCCTAGGGAAAGGACAAATGTAAGAACAGGCCATGACAGATAATAATTCAACGTGCTGGGTGAATCTACAGCGACTGGCATTTTTCATTTCACTTCTCTGTTTGCAAAGAACTTGGCACTGGTGTTGTTTTCATTTAATTTCTCTGTTTGTAAGAGATTTGGCCATTCATTTTGGCTGGAGATCTGATAAGCAAAGCTAAGGAAACACGAGGCACATGTTGTTCTTGAGCGGAGCAGAGTCAGGGAAGCTGAAAAGAAAATAGATTTTTATTATCAACTCAAATATTGACTGGATGTTGCAAAGAGGGAGGGAGGAAAAACTTGCTCCAGAGGTAACCTCAGAAGAATTCCAGGCTGTTGCTGGAAAGTCTTTATCTTCTGGTTTCTTGCCTTGACAAACAAAGTGTCACATGGGGAAATGGAGGCTTGTGTTGAGCAAATGTCAGTGGTCAGTGTGGGGAGATGCACAGGCACACACAGGACATGGGGAATGGTTTTACACTGAAGGAGAGTAAATTCAGTTTAGATATTGGGAAGGAATTGTTCCCTGGGAGGGTGGGCAGGCCCTGGCACAGGTTGCCCAGAGAAGCTGTGGCTCCCCTGGATCCCTGGAAGTGTCCAAGGCCAGGTTGGACAGGGCTTGGAGCACCCTGGGCTGGTGGGAGGTGTCCCTGCCCATGGCAGGGGGTGGGACTGGATGGGATTTAAGGTCCCTTCCAAACCATTCTGGGATTCCATGGTTCTGTACAATGTGGAATCCATAAGGTTGGAAAACCCCTCTGAGATCATCAAGTCCAAACATTCCCCAGCATCGCCAAGGCCACCATCAACCCACGTCCCCAAGCACCACATTCCCATGTTTTTTGAACACTTCCAGGGATGAAGAGTCCACCACTGCCCTGGGCAGTGCCATGTGGTGTGCAGGAGTAAGGGAATGGCCATGCCAGCATGCCATGGATCTGGGGTTGGAGGGTAAAAGCTGGAGGAGCTCCAGGGACAATCAGGGACTGAGAGCAAGAGGGACTGATGGACTCCCTGGTTTCCTTCCTCCATCCAAGACACAGGAAAAGAAGTTTTTCTTCTGAGCCAGCCAGAAACATCCCTGCACTTCCTCACCAACTCTTCCTTCTTTTCAAAGTGCCAAAAAAGTAGGGCAGAGGAGCCACAGCCCATCGGGCTTTGCCAGATTCAGTTCTGGGCTCATGCCTGACATGGTTTTTACCAGGAATCTCCACCCTCTTGGCTTAGACCTTCAGGGGCAGTCACTGGTGACTGACAGGGCTGGGAATAACGATGGAATGGATGTCTTGGGGTGTCTGATGTGGTGAGTGATGTGAAGTGCCCTGCACAAGGAACTGGGAGGTGCTGAGACACAGACAGGGAACAGAAAAGGACCTTGGATGGGAGCAGGACAAAAAATGGGCCTTAAGGGTTACCCCACCCCCCACAAGATCTGCACACGTCTCCTGCTCAGAAACTGCTCCTCTTCTGCAAGGTAGCAAATAAGATCTCCTGGTCAGAACACTTCAGTCAGGGTTCTTCCAAAGCACTTCCACGTTTCCAGTGGGGTGTGGGGTGCCAGTGGAGTGGAGCAGCCCCTGAGGGAGGGCAGTGGAGGATTCCACAGCTGGGCAACTTGGCCGGGGTGCAGAAGGTGAAGGGAAGTCCTGACGAACATCCAGAGCAGACCTGCTGGCTTTTCTTGGATGGGGAAAGGTTCTTGTTCACCTCTTCCTATCAAAGGCACCCCTGAAAGGAGTGAGGGAGTTCAGAAATAAAGGGAGGTTCCAAAGAAATAGAAAATGGGAAAAGCATCTTCTTAAAGCACAGAAAAAAATGAGGCAGAATGAGAGCAAAAAGGGGCTGTAAATACCTCTGTCTCCTGCCACTCTGCCCTTTCAGATTTGCCTCCAGCACCTTTTTTCAGTTCTCCACACCAGCTCCAGGCAGGTTGGGAGGACCTTGGGAAGAGCTGCTGCTTCTCCCACCTTGGAGTGGGGTCAGTGTGTATCAGCCAAGTCCTGGCAAAAGGCTACAAGCTCAAAAAGGAAAAGCAAAAAGTACAAAGATTACCATGAAAACAGCCCAAATTTGCTCTGTTGGGCTGGGCTGAATTTATTGACAAATTAATTTTCATCAGAAATGTGGTTTCTGTATATATTATTTAAAGTAATGGCTCAGCTATTCAAAACCTGAGGGATTTTTATTCTGCTCCTCACCCCCCTTTAAAAAGCAGAGTTTTTAAAGGTAAAAGAAAAAGAAGCAAATGGAAGAAAATGAAGCATTCTTGTGCTTTACTACCAGTTGTAAAGCCATTTCCCACTGGAAAAAAAAGTGTAAAAAGAATATTCTTCTAGAATACAGCAAAATAAAAAGTTATTTCCATCCTGATTCTAGGCACAGATACAGGTTAAGGTGCTTAACTCTTGTTCTAAAACCTTTTCTTTAAATTCCTTGCAATTTTCCTGTTTCTTCTTACATAAAAATATCATTCACCCTTTTCTCAGGTTGAGTATTTTGCTTTCTCATGGCTAAAAAGATGAAAATTACAGCTTTCCTTTGAGCATCTCTACACCCCTTCTGATTTTTCAGCCCAAACCAGCCCTTTTGCAAAGGGGTAATTCTGGTCTCTAGCAGACACTCTGCAGACTCCATGGAAAAATACATCCCTTTTTTGTTAAGTTAAAGCCTGTTGATAGGAATAAAACTCCCTGGAAATGGCAAAAAGCAGACAGGGAATGTTTTATGGAAAGGTCTCTGCTGGGGGGAGCCTTGTAACTTGGTTGGTGGTTATTTTGCACCGACGTATTTGAAGGCTTTGGATTTGGTTAATTGAGTAACTTTGACCCTGGAGCCTTGGAGTGCTTTAATTTCCAGGAGTGGATGTGACTCGAGCCTGCCATGAGGACGTTTTGCTCAGCTGAGTCTGCTCTTGGCTGTCCTGACACCCCAGACTCTGCTGGAGCAGTTTAATAACGTTGTGAGCACGGTGCTGGTGCCAGCACACATTAATTCAGGATGGACTCCAGGAATGTGGTGCTACAGATGTGCTGCAGGATTTCTGGCTGGGGAGGGCTCACAGGAGCTGTGGGAATAAAATGTGCTGCATCATGAAGGGCTGAGTGAGGTGATGGGCCTTTGGTGGCTCCTCCACAACCAGGACTTCAGTTTTCCTCTAAAATTTTCAGCCAGGCTGAGGCTCCATGAGGTTGGAAGGGGCTCCCATTTTCCATCTGACAGGTCTCCTTTCCACCATCCTGGCAGTGCAGAAGGTCCTGCCATCTGGTTCATTTGTCCCCTGGGCAGCCACACTCAGATCCCTGCTGGCGCCTGGCAATGGGCTGTTTGGGAACTGCCTTATCAATATGGATCATCCTGAATGATTGGAGCAGGGAAAGCAATCAATACAACACTTTTAGAAAGGACAACAGACTGGTCTGGGCAAGAATATTCAAGTTTTCCACAGTTTTCAACACCAGTGATGGGAGGTGTCCTGTGCCAAGTGTGAATGGAAAAGCAGCCATAGGAGTGTGTCCTTTTTTTTTTCCAGGTACCTGGATCAATAAATGGATGTTTGGGGCAGGCAGAAGTTTCCCCTGTTTGTGTCTGTGCTTATGCACTGCAAAACCTTTGCAGCCTCGCCCCTGCAGTGGAAATAACATCCAGGATGAATCACTTCTATTTGTCAGGAAAAGGGAATGATGAAGCCACAGTGGTACATTTGCATTGCTCCTGCTTTGGAAACAAACTTCCCAGCCACTCCCAATCAACTGCAATGATCCAAGCAGACAAAGCTGGTCCCTCATTAATCAACCTTCAGATTTGCCTGGGGCTTGTTCTAATTGATTCAGAGCAGAGCTTCAGTTCTCCAGAAGTGAAGAATGAAATAAATGAACCAAGTTAACTCCAGTGTGTCAATCCAATTTCCCAGGGTTTTATGGGTTTATTTCCTTGGACAGTTCTGTGACACTCTCAGCTTGGCAAGGCAGGAGCTGAGACAGTTCCCAGGGACTTGCTCCAGTGGGAGTGCTTGGAAGAATAAGGGGTTTTATCAGTTATACCTTGGAATAAGAGAATTGTTAAGGTTGGAAAAGCCCTGTGAGATCACCAAGTCCAACCATCAACCCTGCACCACCACGTTCACCGTGTGCCACATCCATGTGTTGTGTGAGCCCTTCCAGGGATGGGGACTCCACCACTGCCCTGACAGCCCATGCCAGTGCCCGAGCACCCTCCTGGGGCATCATCTGACTGCCACATCAAACCACTCCTTGGAGCACTATAGGGCTTTCTCAGAGATTGCAATGAACTCTTTTTGGACCCTGGTTTGCTTGGAGGTGCTGCAAGCTGATCTGTCATTGAGTTTTTCTGGGCCAGGAGGCCTCTTGTAGGTCCAAAGTTACCACCATAGGAAATTCCCGGGCAAATCCATGAGGAAGATGCTCACCTGAGCTCAGCTGAGGAGGAGGAAGGGCAGGGCAGTGGAGAATTTCATTCACTCACCTGTTTGCTCCTTCTGCACCAGAGACTGGCAGGTGACTCAGGAGATACCCCAGGAGCTCAGGCAGCAGAGTGAGTCCAGCTGGAGAGCCCAGCAAGCCCTGTTTCATTTCATCTGGGCTGCTCCCTCCTGACAACATCCCCACGGAATCTTTTCCTCCCACTGCGCCACAGCAGCTGCAAGGCCGACCAGTGAGCCCAGTACTTGCTCCTGGGAGTCACTGGAAGGACTGGGGAGCAATGAACTGCTGAGGAAAGGGGGGTGACAGCACAGCACGACCAGCAGAGCCTCCCCTGGCACAGTTCATGCCTGCTGGGGATGTCTGCACATCCCCAACAGAAGAGGGAAGTTACACAAATGTTATTAAATAGGTTATGATTTAAGAGAAGCAGTAGTTCAGAGTTAAAGTGCATATTTGGGATCAGAGCTCTGAGACATCCATTCAGCTGTTCTGAAATGTAACTTTTGATAATGTGACCCATAAAGCTTTCCTTAAAGTTCACATCTTTCTTCTTTTTACTTATTTCTTATTTTTTTCTGTGGCCTCTGAACATAAAATTCAACCATTTGCTCCTTTGGTGGGCACAATTTTTTGTAATAAATGTCGTAGCAGAAGCAGAATTTCTCTCTGTCCCTAATTCTGCATCAAGAGCAGCCATTCTCCTCCTAAATCATGATACATGAGCATTTACAATCAGCCTTTCCTGATTTTCCTCCAGTTTCTCATAGAGTGGGTAAAATTGGAAGTGCTGAGTAAGAACTAAGTATTATCAAGTGAGGACTGAGACCATCTATAATCTCTCTAATCCAAATTGGATTAATTATTTGCAGAAAGTGCTAAAAGTCCTTCTAATGGATCAAGGGCTAAATGGGTTGGTCATAGAATTTCAAGGAGGTGTAGGATGAGCAAAAAGGGGATTTATCCAAGAGAAAAACTTTATTAAGCAGGTAACTGAAACCTAACTTGCTAAGGGGAGATCTTTATGTACTTTTATATAAATAATTTAATTGAGTCTCTTCGAAGTCCTGGCTGGAAGGACATAAGAAGTGGCACCATATAGAAAGTGTCCTCATGCAGCCTGGATGAACAAGGAAGGGCAATCTGATGGACAGAAAGGACACCAGGGACCCCATGGCTCTGTTCCACAAGTGGGAGGGACTCAAATATTGAGATATTGGCAGTAAAGTCACGTAGAGAGCTGCATCCAGGAGGTGTTCACCTGGACAGCTGGGGCCATGTGGGGTTTGGTGCAAACCAAACCTTGTGCAAGATATGAAGGAGGCACAGGAGCAGCTGGAGCTGTTGCTGTGTCAGACACTAACCCAGTTTGTCCCCCAGGCAGGACAAGCTTCCTGCTGTGACACTGGAAGGAGCTGGTACTTGGGGGGATAAACTGCTGTCATTCATGGAATGATAAAATATGCTGAGTTGGGAAGGATCCCCAAGGATCATCCAGTCCAACCCCTGGCCCTGCACAGCCCCATCCCCAAGAGTCCCCCCCTGTGCCCCAGAGGATCATCCAAACCCTCCTGCAGCTCTGGCAGCCTTGGGGCTGTGCCCACTGCCCTGGGGAGCCTGTTCAGTGCCAACCACCCTCTGGGGGAAGAACCTTTCCCTGAGATCCACCCTGAGCCTGCCCTGACACAGCTCCAGCCATTCCCTGGGGGCTGTCCCTGCTCCCCCCAGAGCAGAGCTCAGTCCTGCCCCTCCTCTGCCCCTGCCCAGGCAGTTGGAACTGCACTGAGCTCTCCCCTCAGTCTCCTCTGCTCCAGCTGAACACACCAAGTGCCCTCAGTGTCCTCACACGGCTCCAAATCCAGGCCCTTCCCCATCTCTGGGTCCCTCCTTTGGACACTCTCCAATGGCTCAATCTCTCCCTTCCATTGTGTCCCCCCAAACTGCCCCAATGTTGAGGTGAGGCCGCCCCAGGGCAGAGCAGAGCGGGACAATCCCCTCCCTGCTGCCCCCAGGACAGGGATGTCCCTCCTGGCTGCCAGGGCACTGCTGACTCGACCTGCACAGGTTTTGTTCAGGGGATTTATAGTTCATACACCACCACAAGGAGCTGGATTTGGCCCATCAGTGCTGTCCATTCCATTCTTTCCTGCCATTCCACCCCAGCAGGGGCAGCTCCTTCCCCACTGACCTCCCGGTTTCCTGATGTTCTCTTTAGTACTGCAAGCTGGAGTTGCCAGCATTTCCTAGGGTGCCTTCTCTTCACTCATTTTTCCTTTCCTCAGCTCCACAGGTTGCCCTGGATTCTCTCTTCATCCCAGCTCCTTCCCATAAGCTCTGTTCCTGACTCCCTCTAATTTCTCTTTCCAGCAGCTGTAACTTTATCTACCCTGCATTTTTCTCTCCCAGTGAAGTCGACCTTCCTCTAAATCTTTCAGGAGCAGAGCATTTGCAGTCATCCCAAAGCACATTCCAGCTCTCCTGCTGGGTCCACTCACTCCTCCCACCTCCCCAGTCCTGCAGGGACTTTTCCAACTGGCTGACCAATACCATTCTCTTCCACCTCCTTCCTCACCAGCAACCATTGGTATAAATATCAATAATGATGAATTATGAATTGGCTTAGTGCTATTTAATAATTTACTCATTACTTTAAGTTCTTCCAGCAGTTCTTGGAGGCCAATGCTCAGCTAAAGAGCTTCAGACTCCTTGAACGTTCTGTGCTGTATTAATTAAACAAAATAGAAAAATAAACAAGAATGGAAAAGTTAATAAAATAACAGAATTGTTCTGTGGAAGGAGTAACTACCAACTGTCTTCATTTAAGAAAGATGGTTTAAAGTTTTATCTGGGTGAAATAATAGAATGTAATAAATTCCACAGACAATAATCAAGGCCTTATCTCAAAGTGCCAATCTTGCCTCATCTGCTATTCTGGGCAAGATGACTTTGTTATCAATAATGAAAGGAATTGGTACCTCCATTTAGAGTCTTGTTAATACCATGTAGGCTTTTCTCTGTCCATTTATCCAGGAGTCTTAACCAAAAATAAATCCCATGGCTAAAAAGGAAATGATTTCTTTAAACACCAGTAAGCTCAAACAGTGTCTTTGGGAGCAGAGAACACCAACCTGCTCTGTCCTTCTGACACCTCCCCCAGAGCCCCTCAGAGGGAAGGGGGGCACACTGAGCCCCTCAGGCCCAGGGTGAATGCAGGACTATTGGTGGGAAGTTCCTGCAGAGGAGCAGATCCTCCACAGCCACTTTCCAGGTCAGGAACAGCTAAAGCCTGAAGGAGGAAAGCTTATCTTTTAACCACATTCCACATAATCATGGCAGAAAAAATCACCGTCCAAGTTTGATCCTGCATTTGAAAGCCACTCAGCACTGCACCTACCAGGCATTCTGAATATTAATTCATTCCAATTAGGGCACATAATTGCACTGTCCTATACTGAACTGCCAGCTCTTGCATTCTGTCACTGTGATAAGCAATTCTTAACCTCCTCAGGGTGACCTGGGACAGGCTGGTGGCACTCAGGGATGGTCCATCCAGCCTTCCTTTCTCTGAACTCCCGTGTGCTCAGTGGTGGTCAGGAGTTGAGTGGCTACCAGGACTCTGCCAGGTCTGTCCTTCCAACAGGGAGGAACCCTCAAGAGGCTTTTTAAACTACACTTACAGAGGCACAGAATCTCCTGAGTTGGAAGGGACCCTCAAGGATCATCCAGTCCAACCCCTGGCCCTGCACAGCCCCATCCCCAAGAGTCCCCCCCTGTGCCCCAGAGGATCATCCAAACCCTCCTGCAGCTCTGGCAGCCTTGGGGCTGTGCCCACTGCCCTGGGGAGCCTGTTCAGTGCCAACCACCCTCTGGGGGAAGAACCTTTCCCTGAGATCCACCCTGAGCCTGCCCTGACACAGCTCCAGATGTGAAGGGGTGAGCAGTGTGGAGGGAAGGCAGGCACAGAAACTCTCTTTCTGTTCTCCTGGAAATGCCCATTTCAATAAGCTGATGTAGCAACTCGGATTATGAGCACAGCAGACCCTCCCCTCTTTACCCCCACCCCCAACAATGCTCATTAGGTTACAACTTGTTCACCCCAATTATCAGCTCAAACTCAGAGTGCTCATTATTCCCTGCCCAGGAGCAGAGGTGATGCTGCAGGAGATGACTATCCTGGAGGAGAAGAGGGCAGGTATAGGACCATGAGGAGAGAGGGAGCAGCTCAAGGATCAAGGGCTGGAACATTCCAGAACTGAGGAGACAATGGGAGACACAGAAGTTTGGGGTTTATCAGTGAGCTGAGCCACAAAAAAGAAGATAAACCACTTTTCACTTTGCAAGATCAAAAGCACAAGATTTGTTTGGAAGGGAAACATTAATGAAAAAAAGAAAGCTGGTTATCAGCTGGTGACTGGCTGGAAAAGGACTGGGTGGAGATGGTCTGCACAGTAAAAAAATATAGATATTTCTTGATAGCATCAAAAATGAGCTGCCTATAATGACTCTTCAGCAGAGCCAGACCCAGGGGTGCAGAGCAATGTGATATCCAAGGTACAGCCACAGGTTTTAAAGAAAAAGTTGTCTATTAAGCATGGGCTCATAACTCAGATGATACATCATTCCTACCAGACGTGTCTGGGAGCCACCTGGAGAAGAAAATATTTGGAGGTTTTTTTCCCTTTCCATGCTGGCAAACAATGAAAGCACTAGATCTTGATTTAGGAGGGCCAGGATCCCTAGAAATGAAGAGAAAACAGAAGTAAATGAAAATGTAGAAATAATAAATGAAAAAAAAACCAAAACAAAACAAAAACACAAAATGAAAGCAAACAACAAACCACACCTGTCTGAAAGACAAAGAACATACACAGGGAGAATTTGTCAATTGGAAAGAGAGAAAGAAAGAGAAAGTGAGAGAGAAAGTGAGAGAAAAGGAGGGAGGGAGGAAGGAAATAGTCGTGTAGAAAAGGTGCCACAGGATGATGTCAGGTATTGGAAAGAAAAAAGACAGCCATGGGCAGGGACACCTTCCACCAGCCCAGGTTGCTCCAAGCCCCGTCCAACCTGGCCTTGGACACTTCCAGGGATCCAGGGGCAGCCACAGCTTCTCTGGGCAACCTGTGCCAGGGCCTGCCCACCCTCACAGCCAGGAATTCCTTCCTAATATCCCATCTAACCTTGCCCTCCTTCAGCTTGAGGCCATTCCCTCTTGTTTTATCACGTTATACCCTTGTGAAAAGTTTATTTTGGGAAAAAAAAATATGAGTGCCAAGGACCTACTGTCACTCCTGGGATTCCCACAGCACTTCCAGAAGGGATCCTCACCAGCAACAGCTGAAGAAATGCAACAACCTTGGTATAAAATGGCTGGTCCTGACTTAGCTGCTTAAGAGATGAAAAAATAACTTCTCAGTGGAAGGAGGTCAGGAGGGCTCCGGGTACTGTAAATGATCTGAGAGGTCTGTGAATGGTGGGATGGCAGCACTGACAGCATGAAGGGACTCAGGGCTGGAAGGAAGGGTGACTAGAAATAATCACAGCTGAAGCTGCCAACTCTGACTCCAGGAGAACAGGACAGCTGGGATTTGGCACAGGTAAACACAGAATTGTGCACCAGGAGGACAAGAGCCCTACATTTCCATCCCTAACGCCGGGTTACTGCGCTCGCTGTTACTGCGCAGGGAGGAGTTTGGAAGTCAGTGGATCAAAAGAGATTCAGAGTTTTGTAATAGATGGTCCTGCAGAAATATCAGCTCAGTCTGAGAGAAAGGAATTGAGTGTTAGTGTTCTAAGAAAGGAGAAGGGGGCCAAACTTTAGGCATGAAGTAAATCCCTGGTGCATCCTGAACACGGAGTGATCCCCTGGCAAAGGCCAGGGGGGTGTTGGGGAAGGCTCAGGGAGAGTAACGTGTGTGATCCCAAGTCTGGAATAAGGGGCACAGTAGATCATTTCAATTAGAAAATTAAATGTCTGAGAGGGGAAAAAATGCAGATTTGGGAGTGGAGGGGAAAGGATAAATGGATAAACTGGAAACAAGGGCAGCAGGGTAGGACTCGGTTACAGACTCAAAGCCAGCAGGAGGTAAACTATGGACTCTCCATCACTGCTGCTGCAGAGGCCAAAATTCAGTGGGAATCCTCAAGAAATAAGCAAAGCCAGGGATGAAACAGCCATTTAAAGTATTCACTGGATACCAGGACACCACTTCCAGAAGGTCCCTGTGCTGCAAGTCCCCAGAGCCTCCAAGGCCACACTGAGGGGTCTCTGTCAGGGGGGGAGTGGGAGTTTCACAAAGTTTATTAGAGAAGCTCCTGTTGAGCCAAATGTGCAGAAAGGACCCCTTTGCTTTCGAAACTCTTCTCAGAGAGGATCCAGGGGCAGCTGGATCCAAATCCATCTCAGCATTTTTAGACAGGGACACTTCACCAGCTCTGCCACCTTCCCCTCAATTCAGGATGCTGAACTTTGGGGTCGATGATCAGACTGGTTTTAGCAGAGTTCACCCCTAAAAGCAGCCTGACCCCCCCTCAGCCCACACTGAGAGCTTTGCAGACAGGGCATTGTTGGAGCTGTTTGACCCCATTCCATCCAGAGCATCCTGCTCCAGCATCCCTGTTCTTCCCCAGCCTTTGTCCTCCTTTGCATCTACAGTACCTGCTGCTCTGAGCAGGAGCATCCTTTGGTCAGGCCTCACCTCCAGGAAACCCATTCAAACACAAAGTAAAGCTCTGAGGCTGCTGCAGGTAGTGAGTGAAAATAATTGCAAATCCCATCATTTCCCAGGAGCTGAATTCATCACCAGCAAGAGTCACGTAGATATTTTTTTTTCCTTTCAAAAGGACTTGTTATATTAAACTATTTTGTAGATATTTTATCTCTTTTACTCCTATAAGTGGCTACTAGACTGACTTCACAGTTATTTATTGCAGAGATAAAAATGAGAGGAAAGCTGATTTTTAGTGCTGGAATATCATTTACTGTCTGGGTGTGCATAAGCAAGAAAAATTATTGGGTATGGACCTGAAGTTGTAGAGTTTGAGCCTAGAGGTCACTAAGAGATGTCTGGACAGAAATAGCTGCAGGCAGGAGCTCGTGCAGGAGATGGAATCCACCTTTCAGCAACTATTTCTCCAATTACTCACTGAGATAGAAACTTATCTTCGGAATAAAATCCAGCTCCTGGCCAGATGCTGCCTTTGGATTGCTCTGGGATTTTGCATTCAGTTTGTTTCCATCAGACTCCTCAGTCCTGCTCAGAATTAGTATTTTCCACGTTCCCCATTTTTCCTCCCCCTGCTCCTGACTGCCTGCTGATCACCATCCACTCGCGTGGATTTCAGACGGATAGTCCTGGAATGTCAGTTCTTTCTTTGCCCAGATGACAAATTCTCATGACAAAATTTGCACTACAAATATTTTCCAGGGGATAATTTTATGAAATGTTCACAGATGATTGAATTGGTGTCCCTTGTCATGGGTTTTAGTAGCTGGAGGGGGGCTGTGGGGTGGTTTCTGTCAGGAGCTACTGGAAGCTTTCACTGCCCCATGAAAAAAGCCAATGATAACCAGCTCCAGGTGAATTTGCTGTTGCTGGCCAAGGCTGAGCCAATGAAAATGGCCTTCTGTGATCACATATTTAAGAACAGAGGAAGAGAAGGTTTGTTGAGCAGAAGAAATTCCAGCCCGGAGAGGAGTGGAGGAGAACACGGGATAACAAGCAGACTCCAAGGTCAGAGGAGCAGGAGGGAGCAGGAAAGGCCTGGGGGGACCTCCCTCTCTCCCCCAGCAGGGGAAACACTGAGAGCCGAGGCCTCTGCTGCTGGTGGAAGACTTTGGGGTTCAGAGACTCCCTCTTGCAGCTCGTGGAAGAGCCCACACTGAAACTGGGGGAAGGATTGAGCAAAGTCCTGCAGGAGACCTGTGGAGGGGAAAATCCATGCTGAAAGAAGTTTTCCCAAGTAGGACTTGCCTGGAATGACCCATGGAGCAGCAGATTGAAGAGAACTGTTGCCTGATGGACCCACGGGGAGAGATCCATCAGACTGTCCCTCCCGTAGGGAGGGACCCCACAGAGGCAGGGGAAGGACTCAG
The DNA here is from genome assembly GCA_038380795.1 of Pyrocephalus nanus. Taxonomy (NCBI): domain Eukaryota; kingdom Metazoa; phylum Chordata; class Aves; order Passeriformes; family Tyrannidae; genus Pyrocephalus; species Pyrocephalus nanus. The sequence goes on from CM076278.1 coordinate 1,563,254, forward strand.
AGCCATGACCCTCCTGTAGCCCGTGGTGAAGACTCTGGTGACTCAGATTGTCCCCCTGAAGCCCACGGGAGACCATCAGGGTGCAAAGACACCCCCCCTGCACCCGACGGAGGAGTAACCCACAGGACAGCAGATTGGCAAGAGGAGTGGACTCAAAGCGATTGCAAACCCTCTTCACCACCCCCCTGCACTGCTGAGAACTTGGAAGAAAACAGGAGTGTGGGGGAGGGAAGGTGTTGTGTTTTAAGACTGTTTTATTTCTCACTCTTTAAGTCTTATCCTGTGAGCAATAAATTTAAGTTCTATCCCCTCTGAGTCTGTTTTGCCTGTGAAAATTAGTTAGTAAGTGAGTCTCCCAGTTCTTATCTCTACTAAGGAATTCCTCAGCTATTGTTTTTTTCCTCCCCTCTACCAGGCAGCAGAGGGAGGTGATTTCAGTGCTGTAGCAGCTTTGGTGGGTATTTGAAATCCGGTCAGGGTCAAAACCACCACACCCTTTGTTACATTTATTAGGAATTGATGCTGCACCTTCTGCTTTCGTATCAGCTCCAAACACGGGTAGGACACATTCCCACATAGCCATCGTTCCTTTAACCCAGAGTCATATCGGGTTTGGGGTGTGGTTTGCTTTTAATCCTATATAATCACAAAAATGGCTGGGGATATGAATATCCCAGTGAAGTGTCACAGCCAGAGATCAAACTCATGTGTTCACACCTGATGTGTTCATGGAGTGCACACCTTTTGATGGGAAGTCACCTGGTTTTATTTGGCTGCTATCCCTGCAGGATCTTCCCTCACTTTGGTCCACCCAGATCTCTTTCCCCAGGGACAGCAGATCCCACTGAAGTCTGTCACATTCAAGTTTCCAGTGTGTTTTCTTTCTGCTTTTCTGCCTCTGACTTACCCATGAACACAAGAGGAAGATGTGATTTTCGAAGGGTGTCTGGGAGGAACTATGAGCTGCTGGTTCTTGCTGAATAGCACAGTTTGTACCTTCCTTTGATCCCTTTACTGCCATCAGAAAATTGGACCAGGATATGAGGAAAACAAGCTGAAATGCAAAGTTCCAGCACTGCTCTTGGAACACAGTGCCCTTCCTCATGGATTTGGGCAGAAATTGGGGATGTAGAAGGTGTGTTCAGGCTGCTGGGGCTCAAATTAGAGAAAGAGCTGAGGAACCTTCATTTTGGGGATCTGAATTTGCAGCTTCTCCATATCTAGTCCCCAGATTCTGTTGCTTTCCCTGTGGTTTCTCCAGTGGCAGCATCCTCTTATCCTCTACATCCCCTACATCCTCTCATCCTCTGCATCCTCTCATCAACTCTGCCAAGTGGGGTTGTGACTGTAATGGAACAGAGTTGTTGTCCCCAAGAAAAATGCTCTTGATGGTGCTGGAAAGAGCCCCCTGTGAGAGTAGAAGCTCAAAGCAAACACAACCACATGATTTTGGAAGGATCCACCTGCCCTACCCTGTCCTGAGCAAACCTCACATCCAGATGGAAGAGCCTCTGGGAACACCAGACTGGAGATCATTCAGCAGGAAACTTCTTCCATTCGAGAGAGGATTTTGTTGTCTTCATAATTAATTAATTAGATCATGAAGAGCTTTTCTGCTTGGGTGACTCGAAGTGACCACCAAAAATGGGCAAAAATCCTGCAGCTTGGCTCATATACAGAATAGGGTGGTTGAGAGGATCTGAAATTTTAAGTTCTTCTGGATGATTTAGGATCTCACCACATAAAATTTCAGCATGGATTTATAATGTTTAGCCCTTTAAAAAACACTTGGAAATGGAAACTTCAGGGAAGGAAAACTCAAGAAATTAGGTGAGTGAATATGATTTCATGGGGGAAAAAAATACAAGCAAAAAAGTAATGAAGAAGACCAGGTACTTACAAAAAAAGGACTGACCAGGTACTTACAAAAAGCATTAATGCAAGGGAAAAAAATTAAATAATTGTAATAGAGGCAACTTGTGGCTGCATTGGGTGATTTTCAGGGATTTAGAAACAAGGAAGAAAACGTAACATGAGTGGAAATTAAATGTGAAAATAAATTAGGAGAAGGTATGAAATGAAATGAAGATGGAAAATGAAATAAATCCTTGGATAATCCCACAGAGAGTAAATAATAGATGATATGGAGAAAGCTTAAGGAGTCAGAAAATGTTATGTTTTTACCAGTTATTGATGCAGTTAGTTTGAAGGGAGGAAGGAAATAGGAGTTTATTGAAATTCTGGATCCTCAGCCTTTACTTGAGAGAGCATAGAGAAGGAGAGTGACATCCCTGAAGACCAGGAGGGAATAAATACAACTCCATTAAAAAGGAATAATTGAGTAACCTGGGGGAATCCAGACAGGTCAGTGTAACCTCATACCTGGAAAAATCCCCGAATAAGCAGCAAAGCAGAGGTTTATAAGCACCTGGAGGATAATAAGGTAATAAGATAAGAGCCTACACGGATTTGACATGAAACTATTCATTTTGCAACAATGGGATTTCCCCCCCTTGGCAGGATAACCTGTCAGGGGTGTAGGAAAGAGGTGGGTGTGATAGATCCTGGCTCTGACACAGCCCCACATGGTGGAATGAGAAGTGTGCTTGGGGAAAATGAGCTGCAGGAAAATGCCACGGGGAATAAATCACCCTGAGGAGGTTGGATCTCAGGGAAAGGTTCTTCCCCCAGAGGGTGGTTGGCACTGAACAGGCTCCCCAGGGCAGTGGGCACAGCCCCAAGGCTGCCAGAGCTGCAGGAGGGTTTGGATGATCCTCTGGGGCACAGGGGGGGACTCTTGGGGATGGGGCTGTGCAGGGCTGAGGGTTGGACTGGATGATCCTTGTGGGTCCCTTCCAGCTCAGCATGTCCTTTGATGCTGGGATTCTGTTCTTTGGTGTGGGCTCTGTCACTCAGGGCCCTGGCCTGTGCTGGAGGCTCTCAGCACTTTTGTTTTACATCTTCTGAGGCAGAACACGGCTCAAATGTTGTGGTGTGGCCACAGAGGACCAAATGGAGAACACAAAAACTCCCTGGAGTGCCTATAATTGATATTTCCAGGCACAGGGAAGGGCCCCCTGACAGGGACTTTGGGGTTTGCACAGGAGTTGAAGTGCAGCCACTGCTGGGAAGAGATTGGTCACAGACCCCCTTTCCTGCTGTCTATGTGTTAACTTGTCTTGTTTGCTGTGTTTGCACAGGTCAGTCTTGCTGACCAGCAGCAGCAGGACAACCAGGCAAATGAGTTCTACAGGTTCTCCTTGAGGAAAAGGACCATTCTAATTCCACATTCTATGTGGTAGCTTTGTGTACCTTCAGCTGAAAGATTCTTAGCTAAAGGCTAAAAAACTCAGAAGGATACTAGTGCAGCATGTTGGTTGATTGCTCTAAATGTGTGAATTCTTAAGTGATGTTTTATTAGAATGAGGCTCAGAAGACTTTCCTCTCAAATCACCTTTGCCCCTTATTCACTATGGCCATAAATTTTGGCAGGGGCTGCCCAGGGTCGTGTTGGAGTCCCCACCCCTGGAGGGGTCCAAGGAAGGCCTGGCCATGGCACTCAGTGCTCTGGGCTGGGGGAACAGGCACAGGGGGGACTCGATGGTCTTGGAGATCTTTTCCAACCAAAGTGATTCTGGGAGTCTGTGAAAAGTGGCACAAAATGTTCTGGCAACTCAGGCAGAACATCTGAGACACTGAGATGGACACTTGATTCCTGCTGGTTGGAAACAGAGTAGATTTACCTTTGTGCCCTTCCCAAACCTTGCAATTATCATCCCAGACCTTGTCCTGACTTTCAGAAGTGTGAAAATCCACCCCTTCCATGGGGTCCCTGTGGACTATGTGGAAGTCCCTGTGGAATGCCCGTGCCTTTTGGAGCATTTCAGGCTGCTGCAGCAGTGTCACAGTGATGGGCTTTGAGCACAGAAACATCACAAACATCAGGGGAAGGTTCAGGGGAATATTTGCCACATGTGGAAACAGAAAAGATGATTAGAAATAGAACACAAAAGAATTGAATTTGTATTGAGCTGCATAGGAAATGTGTATTTTCCCCCCATAAAGCTCATTTACAACGACTTTAACACTGTAGGGAACTGTTATGTGGCAAATGTTTCCAACTGGCCCAGCCTCAAGATAACATTTAGATGATCCATCAAATTTTCTTAAGCAAATGTATTTCCTAGAAAAACAGGCCTGGGAAGGAGCTGGAGGAGTTGTGTGTCCATCTTTCCCCAAAGCAGGAGGACCCACACCTGACACATTCCCTCTAGCCCTCCTGTGATGGAATTGCCTCAGACCTTGTGGGGTCCCCAACAACTTCTGGGGACAACTCTGTCACACTGAGGGGCCACCTCTGCCCATGTTGCTGGCAGGAAGCCCTTACAACTCATCCTGAAGTGTTCCCTGTCTGCTTTGGCAGATGATTGGTAACCTCAGCACCCCGAGAGCTTTGTAAATGTGCCAAACACTTCACAGGGTAAAAATATGAATTGCACAACTCTTTCAATGCTGTCACCTCTGGTGTCTTCTCAGCTTTCTGCAGAGTTCACTCACAGCCTCTCTCACAGTTCAGAGAGGAGATAACAGACAGGAATTGTTCTGGAGGTTCTGAGACACAAACACTGGGAAGATTTCAAAGTGCTCCAGAGGGTGGGATCAGAACTGAACATGATCTTGGTGAATTGGAGGCACGACCCAAAATAAATGCAATCAAATTCAACAGAGAAAAATGCAAACAGCTCAGTCTGCTGGGATTCAGGCAGGTGAGGTCACCCCTGCCATCAGAGCTGGGGTGAGAATTTTCTATCCCTCCCCCCACCTCCAATCTGCTCATTTCTGCCTTGGTATAAATTTGCTGCCCTTTTAGGTGTGATGATCAACTCTTTGTGGGGCTGCATGACAAAACAGCTCCCTGAGACAACTCAGAATAAAAATACCTCTTCTTTATTTGTAAAGTGTGACATGGATGGTACTTCAGCTCCTGCTCTGGTTCACAGCACAGTCTATCTGTAGGGGAAGCAATCTGCAGGAGGGAGAAACAAATGGGCTGCCAGGAACATGGGAGCAGAAACTCCACTGCTGGAGCCAAGTTTCAGGCACATACATTTGGATGAAGGAGAAATCAGATGTACAAATACAATATGGGGAATAGTTAGAGCAGCACAGCCCAAGCTCGGAGTCAGAGTCTGCCACAAACTCCATGTGGAGCCTTTGCAAAGAATAATCCTGGAATCATGGAATCAGGAATCCCAGGAGGGTTTGTGCTTGAAGAGATCATAACGAGCATCTCATCCCACCCCCTGCCACGGGCAGGGACACCTTCCACTAGCCCAGGTTGCTCCAAGCCCCATCCAACCCTGCCAGGAACAATTCCAGGGATCCAGGGACAGCCACAGCTTCACTGGGCAACCTGTGCCAGGGCCTCAGTACACTCACAGCCAACAATTCCTTCCCAGTATCCCATTTGAACCTACTCCCTGTCAGTTTGAAGCCATTCCCCCTTGTCCTGCCACTCCAGTTCCTGATGACAAGCAGATGAACAGCAGCTAGGAGCCTAAACCTGACCCTGGAATACAGCAGCAGGAGGCATTTGGGATGGGAGGTCATCAGCTTCATGCTGGGGATTTTCCTGTCAATGCACTTTAACATTCATGCTGGTACCTTGGAGGGAAACCATAAAAAGAGGTTCCATGGGGAGAAATCAGTAAGGAATTGGTAAATTTTTCCTTCTAGAAAAGAGGAGACGTGAGGGAAGGCATTCCAGTTCCCCACAGCATAAATGCAGTTAGAGAGGAACAGCTACTTGATGTCCATCTTGTATAGGGTGAAAGGGCAAAAAATGAGCTGGTTTTGCATAAAAGATAGTTCAGTAATATAATAATAAAAAACCTTCTGCCCATCCAGAGAGAGAAGTGCAGGAACAGACCAGGGACAATTATATCTGCACAACTGCAGGGGAGAACCTTATTAATACATCTATTAAGGCTTGATCCCTGGCTGTGCTTCAGTTCAAGTGGGAGATTAAATGATCTCCTGAGGCTCCTTTAAGCCTTGTATCCCATGATCTGTGCCATTTTTTAGTGGCATAGGAAGCTGTGGCCTAAAAAAACAACAACCAAAGGAAGACAGTACTTTAACAATGACAAGGCATCGCCAAGCAAGGCGACCTCATCTTGAACTCTGCGAGAAAGGGAACTGATAAAAGCTGGGGTAGGAACAGCAAACATAATGATTAGAGACTTGGGAAACAGCAACAAGCTTTTCATATCTAGAAGGAGATGAAATCTGGGAACATCACATTAAGCAAACTGGAGGACAAGTGGGTGTGCTCAGAATCTTGACTCTGCCTTGTACAGAATTATACTTTATTGACACATATCAGATTGAAGACTAATGAAGAAGATTGGGCAGAAGCAGGGACTGGATTTTGTTTGTTTTATTGTAATTGGTTTTCACAATAGATAATTAACTGTCGAACTCATTGCTCTAAGACATGTCAAAGACTGGGAACTTATCAAGGAGAGATAGAACAGGAGAGGTGTCAACAAGAATGAGAGATAGAATATGTATTTAGGAGGAATAAATTATTCCTGCTGGCAAATTAAATCAGCCACTAAACCCTATGGACAGGCAAGATGTAGTTTTGAAGCACAGTGTGGAATATTTGCTTATTATGGATGTGTATTCCATATGGTGCCATCCACCATGTCCCAGCAGAGTAAGTCAACAGCAGATCTATGTCATGGAATGATGGAATCATTGAGTGGTTTGGGTGGGAAGGCACCTCAAAGACCATCCAGTCCCACCCCCTGCTGTGGGCAGGGACACCTTCCACCAGCCCAGGTTGCTCCAAGCCCCTTCCAACCTGGCCTTGGGATGGGGAAACTCCCAGGGATGGGGCAGCCACAGCTTCTCTGGGCAACCTGTGCCAGGGCCTGCCCACCCTCCCAGGGAAGGATTTCTTCCCCATATTCCACCTAAACCTACCCTTTTTCAGCTTAAAGCCATTGTTGTCCTTTTAGTATTTGTGCCTTCACAACTGCAGCAGGACTGGATCTCTGCAGGCTGGAGTTTGACATCGGCATTTGTGGGCACTAAAAAGAAAATACCTTCAGATCTTATGAGCACCAGCCAAGTGCTGAACTCACATTATATTTGGGAATCCAGCCCTGCAGGAATGTTGGGCCAGGCTGAAGAGTTCCCCTGGAACAGCAGATGTCCAAAACAATCCAGTGGCTCAGTGAAAGCCTCTGTGGTTCAGCAGGAGGAGACAAAATCCTGGAGAGTGTCCAAAGAAGGGCAAGGAGGCTGGAGAAGGGACTGGAGCACAAGTGCTGTGAGGAAAGGCTGAGGGAGCTGGGGGGGCTCAGCCTGGAGAGGAGGAGGCTCAGGGGAGACCTCAGCACTCTCTGCAACTCCTGACAGGAGGGGGAGCCAGGGGGGGTTTGGTCTCTTCTCCAGGAACCAGCAGTAGGACAAGAGGGCTCGGCCTTGAGCTGTGCCAGGGGAGGTTTAGGTTGGATATTGGGAAGAAATTCTTTACAGAGAGAGTGAGCAGACATTGGAATGGGCTGCCCTGGGAGGGAGTGGAGTCACCGTCCTGGAGGTGTTTAAGGACAGACTGGATGTGGCATCAGTGCCATGGGCTGGGTGACAGGGTGGGGTTGGATCAAGGGGTGGCCTCAGTGATCTCAGAGGGCTTTTCCAACCTCAGTGGTTCTGTGATCGTGTGATCCTCTGAGGGCAGAGGAGGCAGACCCTGGGCTGGTGAAGCCCAGCAATGCTCAGAGGCTCCTTAATGGTGCTTTTTGTGCAGGAGAGTTCATGACACAACAGGAGGAACTGTAGGGGAACATATGGATTTTCAAAGCTGCATGAAAGAGAAACATCACTGCTTAATGCTCAAGTACAGGGCCTCCAGTAAATACCTTCTCATGTGAGAAACTGCCCCACCTCCTCCTGCAGCTCTGCTTCATCACCATGAAATGGAAGAGAATCTCAGCTCCAGTGAGATGGGGCTGCTCTGAACTGGTGGTTAGAATCTGATGATAATAAGTAGATGTGTGATGGGGATGAAATTTCTCCGTTGAATATATATATATATCTATCTTCAAATTGCACCCAGCAAAACCAGTGGGCAAGAAAAATAATAAGATCCAAACCCTTCCTTTCCAATACACGCTTTTTATTTTTATTTTAGGTCTTCTTGCCCCTCTAGCAAAGGTCATAAATTATTTAACTGCTGCAGCTCAGGCTTCTCTTTTTTTACTGTCTAATAAAATCAGAGAAATATAAATCTATTTTAGGTCCTTTTTTAAAATAATTGAGAGTGGTGACAACCAAAACAGGAATTGAAGCAACAATTCAAGGCAGGGTGTCAGTGAGCTGGGAGCACACCAGGAGTTTGCAGCAGAAGGCTTATGAGAAGGCATTTTGCTTATTTCTGGCCAAAGATGTCTTGTTCCCTTTTTAAATTTAATAATTTATAGATTCAGTGCTTGGGGTTTTCTCCTCCTGGCTGAATGCTTCCTATTAAACACATAATTCAGGGAGTTACATTATTATATGCTGGGCTGCTTCCATTTCAGCCAAATGCTGTGGAAAGAGGCCTCCTTGGGAATGTAGCAAGTTGTGGAACTGTTAAGGATGGGATCAGATCACTGTCTGATTTCCCTGGGACTGTTTTGCCCTGAGATTTTAAATAAGCAGCATTTTCTTGGATGTGACCCAGTGGTTGTTTGTCTCTTGGAATTATTAACATTTAACAGCACCCACTGCAGAACTAAAATTAGAAAGGTCAAGGGAGAGGTAGATAAAGGTAAAAATTGAGCACAAGAGAAAAGGACACGACAAGGGTGGGCAGAGGGGAAGCAGGGGGTGTTTAAGGGTCAGAGACACCCCCAGACCTTCAGCTGGAGAGCACCAGCCCACTGGAGGCAGACACAGGACAGGGCAGGAGATGCTGGATCCTCCATCAGGGAGAAAAGCCTGCAGGCAGTGGAGAGAAGAGTTGTTTTGAGATGTGACACCCCTGGCTGTGCTCATTCACCCTCTGCCCTTCCCCGTGGTGTCCTGCAGGCCTCAGGCTGGGAGGAAACTTTCCAAGTGCCTTCCCTGGGATGAACTGCAGGAGGCTGGGCAGGCTTGGGACTCACAACACCACAGGATAGTTAAGGTTAGAAAATATCTTTAATATCAGCAAGTCCAACTGTCCACCCAGCACCACCCCAGTGAACATGGGGACACTAAACCTTGTCCCCAGATGTCCCATCCACGTGTTTTTTGAACACCTCCAGGTTTGGTGAGCCCACCATTGCCCTGGACACCCCATTCAAATGCTTTACAAACATTTCTGTGCAGAATTTTCCCCAATATCCAACCTGCCCCTCCCCTGGCACAGCCTGAGGCCGTTCCCTCTCCTCCTGTCCCTGTTCCCTGGGAGCAGAGCCCGACCCCCCCCGGCTCCCCCCTCCTGTCAGGGATTGCAGAGCCAGAAGGTCCCCCCTGAGCCTCCTTTTCTCCAGGCTGAGCCCCCCCAGCTCCCTCAGCCCCTCCTGCTGCTCCAGCCCCTTCCCAGCTCCGTTCCCTTCCCTGCACACGCTCCAGCCCCTCAGGGTCTTCCTTGTTGTGAGATCTTGAAGCCTTTTGTGTTTTCCCCTCATGTAGCAGAGTCAAAAGGCTGCACCAAGTGGATTTTATCAGCCCCACTCATGTCCCAGACCCTGCTCTGCACAGGTTCATTTCCAAATCTCCACCAGAACAAGATTTGCCCTTTCACACCTCAACCCTGCCAGTGTCTCCTCCTGACTCTTCCTCCCAGGACTGATCTCCTTCACTTAAGAGAACAGAAATGACAGGGGGTTGGTTTAAGCACACAGTAATAGATATTTCTGTATAAAAATAGATTCCCTCCTTCCACAGGAGCTGTTTCAGCTTCCTCATCGTTTCCAGCTGAGCAACAATAACAACTCCCAGAAGAACCTCCCCAGAGCAGCTTTGCCTCCACCTTCCCTCTGCAGAACGGGGAGGGGGATCCAGAGAGCACAGGGGCCCCACTTCCCACCTTCCCCCACAGCTGTATCCGAGCTGGGAACGAGGAAAAAAGGATTTGAAAGGAGGAATTAGAGGTTAAGCAGGTTACAACCAACACAAAGCCTGGTTTAAGGTGTCTGATGAGAGATTGGGGCAGAAGGGATTGTGATTCTGTGAGGAGCAGAGGGAAAATTAAACTTCTCCAGCAGGGTAAAGGGGCGGGGAGGGGAGATGCCATCTAAAAAGAGTATCATTAAAATACAGAAAATGTCTCTGCAGTGCCAGGGGCTCCAAAACTGACAGAAGGTAGCTGAGGGTGGAAGGGAAAATGTGCTTTTATGCCAAGATTATACTTTGTGTTAATTGCTGGCTTAGGTGGTGAAAACTCTTCTGCACCCCCACCAAAGGGCCCAGAGAGACAAAGTGGGGGGGACCCCAAATAACCCCCTGGCCCAGCTGCTCCCAGCCCATCACAGGAGCCACCAGCCCATCCAAGGCTCATCTCCACAATCCCAGGGGAGCACAGGGGCACAAAGGCAGGCAGGAAATCCGAATTTTGGATTCAGGGAAGGGAGCCCCTCCCAGGACTGTCCCAGTCCTGTGGGCCAGGGGTGAACCCACCACGCTGTGTCACTGCCAAAGCACCTTTGGGGGCCCTGGGGGTGTGGGACACATCATGAAGTGCAGGGAAAGGGCTTTTGGGCAGGCAACTTATCATGGGATGTTTAGAGAGCAAATATAGGTGGGGGGAGGAGGCATCCAAATGATCTGGGGAGAAACAAGTCTGGGAAAACAGAAGAATAAGGGGATAAAAGTTCTGTGTCAGTGGGTGGCCGGTGTGTGGCTTTGCCTGGCCTTGTCCTGTCTTCGTATTAAAATCCATTCCTAACCTTTAGCTGGGTGAGGGACTTTATCTTGAGTGGCTGGGAGGTGCATCAACAACTGGAAGAGTCTGGTGGCCTCAGGGTTTCATATGTCCAGCTGCCAGCAAGGGGTGAGACTGAGATGCAGGGGCACAGCTCTCCATGTGTGTGCACACACGTGTACATTTGTGCTCCACACGTGTGTTTGTGTGCAGGGGCCTCCTCTGAGTCCATGCTGAGCCTTGCTGGGCTTGGAGCTGGAGCATCACCTCCCTCAGCCTGTTGGATCTGCTGTGATGTCCCCAATGTTTTCTCGTGTGCAACCAGTGCAAGAGCTGATGAGCAGTTTAAGCCTTTCGTTCTGCACAACTTCCAAAGATTTTTAACAGCCCTGGAAATGTTCAGGGACTCAGGAAAGGCTGGTTAATGCAGAAGAGAGGGAGAGCATTAATGGTGTAGCAGAGTAAGAGCAGCAAATCCACCAAGGGCTGGGAAGAGGATAATGCTCCTTTGTCATATTTATGTTTCCTAAGTGAGCTCCATGAAACGAGGAGAGAGGAGGAAGCCCCATAACCCAGAGACCAGAGGGTGGAGGGACATGCAGGATTAAACACTGCTTTATAAAATGTGGGAAATGTAATAAATAGGGAGAGAGCTGAAAGAAGGATGACTCCATCACCCAGAGGGCTCAGAGATCACCTCATCCCCCCCTAAATCATCTGCAGCAGCCACGGGTGAGCAAATTCACACTCCATTTCACCTCCTCAGTCAGGAGTGAGATTGATTTCACCATTTGAACTGGAGCCATTTCCACCACCAAACAGCCAAATGTCTCATCTGAACTGTCTGGTTCCCTCTCCAGTCAGTGCAGGGGGAGGTGTTCCCACAGCAGCCCTTCCTGCCTCAGCTGGGTGCTGGAGGTTCCCAGGATGGTTTCTGGGGGGTCTCTTTGCTCTCTGAGACAGCAAAGGAGCCCAGAGCCCCAACTGGGGAGCCTGCCCACATTTTAGGTCCCAGCACTGCATCAGAGGACTCCCACTGTGTTTCCAATTTTATAAGCAAGAACTGAACTCCTCACAAGGATAAATTTGGCTCATTTAGCTTGGCTGGTGCAGAGATGATGGATAACTCCTATGAGCAGGAGAACACTGTTCCTCTGGAAACGGTTCAGAGGAAAAAAACCTTTCATACCTGCAGTTTGGGGGGAGTTTGGGACCCTGAGGAGTTTGGGAACTCTCAGGTTGGAAACCTGGAGCACCAGAGGATGCAAAGCAAACTTCCCAGAGGTTCTGTCTCCCCTGACAGGCACAGCAATGGCCACACACTGTCAGGGAGACACCTCTCCATCTTCCACTGCTGGGGCTGGTGGCACATGGAAATCCATCTGGATGATCCTGGACTCCAGGGACTGTGTGCACCATGGTTTAGTGCCTCTTCTGAGACACTTGGGATGCTTCCCTTGTATTGTTGTTCATACTTTCTATCTAATCCTCAAAGCAAAGCTGGCTGCTCTGTGATCTCCCATCCTCATTACACACTTCTATGCCAACCTTTGTGCTGATTCCAAATTTTTTAACAATGATTTTATGTCTCTTTTCCTAAATCAGTGCTGGATAAGACAAACTGTTTAGGAACAGGACCCCCAGGAGAAAGTATCATTAGCTGATTATTCCCTGATTATTCTCTGCTGACACTGAGACAGCAGAGCCTGTCGGTAGCTGCCTATTAAACTGTGTGAGAAGAGCTCTAATGATATGATGCAGAGCCTGATTTTAAAGCAGAGTTTTTGGCAGGTAAATCATACCCCTCCCAACAGCTAAAGTGTCATCTATGAAGTGCTCTGTGCTCTGGAAGTTCCCTCAGCAAGAGGAGCCTTGCTCAGACTGCACAGACACCCTGAGTTCCTCCACCACCTCCCAGTGCTCAATTCCTGCTCTGCATCCTCTCCCTCGATGGTCCAGGCTTTGTGTCCAGCTCCATCCCCAGGTGATGATACCTTCTGTTTCACAGATCCCTCATCACAGAATATTCAGGGTTTGAAGGGGCCCACAAGGACCATCAAGTCCAACTCTTACTTGAATGGCCCACACAGGGATCAAACCCACCACCTTGGTGTTCTGAGCTAATTTTCAGCAGCCCAGTGATGCCCAGTGGTGTCCAGTCCGTCCTCAAAGAGGGGCAGCCTTTCTGCAGTCCAACATTGCTGCTTATCAGCATTCCTGGGTTTGTAATTCCATGTGCTCAACAACCCCGTGGTTCTGGAGCTGCTGACAGGAGGCAAATGTCTGGCAGCTGCCTTTTCTGCTGCCGGAATCCTGGCAGCCTGGATCAGCTGAATTCCCACTGTGGGCTCTTCCCTGGACATCTGTGGGCACCTCCAGTCCCTGCCTGCGCTGATGGGTTTCATTTTTAGGAAGGTTTTGTTCAGCTCCACATCCAGTTTACAGCTCTCCCTTCCTCTTGTCCTACTTTCGGGGAGAACAAACATTTGTTCTTTCCACCTTTTGTATTTATTGCTTTCCACACAAACTGCCTGAATCACAGGGGCTGCATTTGCCCTGATCCATCTGTGCCTTTGGTTCCTGCACCCCTGAGCCTGAGCCTTTGTCGTGGTTCAGCTCCCAGGGGTGCACAGAGGGACCTTGCCACGCTCTCCTCGCTGCTAATCCTGCACAAGGACACATCATCTGTCCTTGCTATTTGGAGGTATCTCCTTAGGGAAAGATCTGGTCCTCTAAAAAAAAATCCCCTCCTGTAATTAGGAGTCACATGGCCTCGTTCATCCCAGTCCTCTCTCATCTTCCCCACCGTGAAATGATAAAAAAAGGCTGCATTGTCTGGGCCCAGAGTTCTCAGCCCCCTTACATCTGTCTGTGGTCCCGCTCTCTCTTTTTGTGGTGGTACTTTGTTTTCTCCCCTGCTGTGGGTTTCATTAGGTTTAACAGCTGCCACCACGTGCAGCTCATAATGTGGTGGAAACATAAAAAAAAAAAAAGCAGCTTCATGTTCCTAAAATTAAATTGGTTTTTCGGTGAGGAAATCACGTAACTCTGAAACTGTGATGGGGAGCTGACAGGTAGAACTGGCCACATGCAGAGACTGCAGCACCCAGGTCATGGAATCATGGAATGGTTTGGGTTGGAAGGACCTTAAAGGTCATCCCATCCCACCCCTGTCATGGGCAGGGACACCTTCCACCAGCCCAGGTTGCTCCAAGCCCCATCCAGCCTGGCCTTGGACACTTCCAGGGATCCAGGGGCAGCCACAGCTTCTCTGGGCATCCTGTGCCAGGGCCTCACCACCCTCCCAGGGAACAGTTTGGTCCCAATATCCCATCTGTCCCTGCCCTCTGGCAGTGGGAAGCCATTCCCTGTGTCCTGTCCCTCCATCCCTTGTCCCCAGTCCCTCTCCAGCTCTCCTGGAGCCTCTTCAGGCACTGGAAGGCCACAATTAGGTCACCCCAAAGCCTTCTCTTCTCCAGGCTGAACAATCCCAACTCTTTCAGCCTTTCAAAGGTCCTCCAGCTGCTGCCCAAATCCAGCTGGATGTGCAGCTGGGATCACATCTGCATGGCCCACCCATGGTTATGGGGTGAGGGAGCACACTGGTGTCCAAGGGACCCTTGTGCCCTCTGCCAAACCACACTCACTGAAGGAAACAGGGGACTTGCTGGGATGAACTTTCAATTTTCTTATTCGTTACATTGGCTTTCTCTTCAGTGATATGTTTGAGGCTAATTATTGGTGACAGCTACACTTGAAATGATTTTGCACCTCAGCTAATAGTGGAGAGCTGATCAGTGGTCACTGATAACCATATTTCCCTGAGCTAAAAATACAGCATTTCTTGCTCTGGATTCTCTTTTACCACCAGCATCACAGTATTTTACTTGCTGCTGTTACTACTAAATTATTACACATTGTTGTCACAGTTGGTGACCTTGTTGTCACTATTGGTGAGTTGGCATTTTCTTATCTGGGAGAGATTTTTAACCCTCCAGCTGCTGACTCAGCAGTGCTGGCTCTGCAGGAGCTTGGAAGTTTCCTGAAGACACATCCAATGACAGGCACAGACAAGTGGCCTCCCTGAGTCTGCTCCTGCCCTTCCTGAGTGCAAGGAACCATCACACAACTATAAAGTCATCTCAAAAGCACTTGAAGTTTCCTCTCCATGTCATCCACCCAAGCATTTAGCCAGGAAAAACACTCTGGCCAAAGGAAAGGACCCTTAATTTCAGCCATGCCAAGACCTATCAGAACCTCCTGTGGTCTCAAGGAGGTTGATTGCATTTCATGAGCAGCACATGGGAGTGCAAGAGCTACACCACAACCACTCTGGGCCCTTCTAACACTCTCACCACCTTGTGCACTCCCACACTTTGTGCAGACCTTCAGCTTTGCCAAATATTCACCCAGACTCATCCAGAAAAGCTCTAGAATATTCCTGCCATCACAAGACCAAATTCAAGCCATCCCTGCCCTTCCCAACTGACAGAAGTAACTAATGGGGTGAAAGGTTTAGATGTTCCAACCCCCCCTCCATCCCTGACCCTGGAGAAGTGCAGGGCCTCACCAGAGGGCTGTTTCTACCCCTTCCATTCTCCATCCTTCCCTACCAAGGGCTTGAGATAATTTCTACAGAATAAACTTTCATTCCCTGGCTCGATGTGCTTTGAGCTGCCCAAACAAGCTGCAAACCCAAGGTGCCCTGATCCCAGAGCAAAGGGGTAAAGCAAAATGTGCCAGTGGCAAAGAGTGGCACAGAGAGCCTGGGACTGAGCCCAGAGGTCCCTCTGACACCCCTGGGAGATGCTCCCTGGGAGCTGTCCCTGCTCCCTCTGCTCCACGGGACAGGGTTGGTGCCAGGAAACCACAGGCCACGAGAACAAACCCCGTGTCACAGGCCCTGAATATTCCTTAAAAAGAAAGAACATGGGCCTGGAGCAGTTCAAACATTTCTGTGCTCGCTCAACCCCTAAAAGGCCGGGCTGGCTTCAAATGAAAACAGTGAGAGTAAAAATAACAATAAGGGGCAGAGGCAAGGAAAAAAGGAATCCTGGATCAGAGCTTTGATCACACCCATGTCCTGCCCCCACAGAAGTGCTGTCCCACTAATCCCTGCAGGGCACAGCTCAGCTCAGAGCCCAGCTGAGCACATGTGTTTGTTCAGAGGGATCTCACCAGACCTTAGAAAAATCCCTAATATTGCCCATGGCTTACAAATCCTGGCAAATCAGGTCAGCAACCCAGTGTTAAATATTCCATCTTGGCCTGGGTTTGTTTGTTTTTGCAATATTTTATCCGCATCTTCTTCATTAAATAGAAAAAACCGTTATACTTTCATTTTCCACAGGCAGCAGAACAGTGAGTTTAAGAAGTCCAAAACATCTTTGCTTCTCAGCTCCCTATTGAAGTCCTCCTGGGGCCTCTTTGTAGACAAAGAGAATATTAAACTGGAGCCCCTGCTTTGTTCCTGTGAATTCTTGTATTTCCCTGTGTTTGGCCCAGCTGGGGCATCTTCTAGACAGCAGTCCTGGGTTTAATGGTTCTCAGATGGATTCAGTGGTTCTCAAAACCTGCCCCTGAAACACAATTTCCACGGTGTGACCAACATGGTGAGAGGTCTGAAGGTAAATGCAGGTTTTGGACCCTACCGGGGTCTCATATTCAGCTTTGAGAATCAGATTACATGTTTGTTCAATAGCAATAAACTTCCAGAGTTTTATAGAGCCATAAAAACACTACAACTGCTTCCATTTATGGCCTGTATATAATTTACTCGGGTAGGTTTCCTCTCTAATGGTGCAGTGCAAGTGATTTGAGCTCTATTAGCTGGAAACAGTACATCTACATTTGCAGAGCTCTCATAAATAATTCCACCCCATGGACGGCCTCCCATCCACACTGGTGTGCAGGGAAGGGGAGGGGGGGAAGGAGAGGAGGGGAGAGATGGCAGGAATAGAAAAAAGAAAGGCCATTAAGACTTCACACAAATTAGGAATTCAGGGAACCTCTTCTTGCAGGTGGTATCAAAATCCCATTTTCCTGCCTAATTTGTGTGATGCTTTGAGCCTGAAGTGTAAGCACAGCTCAGGCTGCAGGCTGAGCTCATTCCCTGCCTTGCAGAGGCACAAAGGCATTCATTGGAAACGCTGTCTCCCAGGACACAGAGAAATCCTGAGCACTCAGAGATGCACTCAGCTCCCTGGAAGCTTTAGAGCAATAAAGGAAATGTTAGAGGGACTTGGAGCTAAATGAGTTGTTTGGACTCAAGTACAAGGGCAGGAGAGCCATATGTCAGGTTTGGGATCCGGCAGCGGGGGAGGGGATGGGGGGCGAAATGCAATGAGGGACAAGATCAAGGAGAAGGTAGGAATCTGTCCCTGGTATTTTAAACACTGGGAAAAGTCCCCAAAATGGACTTGGGCTGCTTGGGGAGGGAGTTGGTGACTCCCTTTGCCCCCCTGCTCAGTGGTTCCTGGGAGGAGAGAGGGTGAAGGCCACGCTGTGATTCAGGTGCTTGTCTGATCCAGAGCAGATTCCAGGCTGACTGAAAGGGATTTTGGAATTCATGGAACTAAAATCCAGGAATTCACTGGAAGGGTCAGTGCTGGTATCTGTGCCAGGACCAACTCACTTGCCAACCACCTTCAAGGCATCGAGTGCTGTCTGCCAGGGTCAGGGCTCAAGAGATGTCAGTGCAGCCACAGAGTTGGGAATGGCTGAGAAAAGTGGGAAAGACAGAATGTAGGTTTGTTCCATGTGGTCCCTTGAGAAACTTTGGCTCTCCCAGCATTGGTTCACAGAGCTTTGAGCAGAACTTAAAATGAATACCCAAAACTCCAGTCAGGCACAAGATTAACCAGACAAATGAAACTCCTCCACCAAGGGAAGGGGGATGATGGAAAGTAAATTTTCCATCTGGAAGAATGACAGCTGAAGGTGCCATGTGGAAGATGGTCAGTGCTGCAGGAAAATTGCTGGAGTACAAGTCTGATGAGGAGCTGAGGGAGCTGGGGGGGCTCAGCCTGGAGAAAAGGAGGCTCAGGGGGGACCTTCTGGCTCTGCAATCCCTGACAGGAGGGGGGAGCTGGGGGGGGGTCGGGCTCTGCTCCCAGGGAACAGGGACAGGAGGAGAGGGAATGTCCTCCAGCTGTGCCAGGGGAGGGTCAGGTTGGATATTGGAAAAATTCCTTCATGGAAAGGGTGCTCAGGCCCTGGCACAGCTGCCCAGGGCAGGGGTGGGGGCACCATCCCTGGAAGTTTTCAAAAAACATGTGGATGTGACACTTGGGGACGTGGGTTAGTGGTGGCCTTGGCAGTGCTGGGAACAGCTGCACTCGATGATCTTAAAGGTTTTTTCCAACTTTAAGGATCCTGGGGGGATTTGTCACCTGAAAACACCCAGACACCGGGAACAGCACCTTTTATGTCCCTGTAGCACCTGATGGATAAAGGACTGGGGGGGATGCTCAGTGTAAGTGGGGCTCTGCCTCTCTCACTGTAAATCACATCTCACATAATGACACTTCATTTGCACAAGAAAACAAATCAATTAAGTACCAACAAGTCCTTTTTTGATGGAATTATAAAGCAGAGGGTCAGCCAGAGCGGGTGACATTAACGCAGAGCTGGAGGATACTCGAGGATAATGAAGAACTGGTATGGATTTGCTGTTCCTCAGACTGTTGGTCCTGTGGCTGGTGTGTGTTCACTGCCTTAACACAGGCACAAGATAATCACAGTGCTGAGGAAGGAGCTCCCAGGCTGGCCTGGCTCAGGCTGCAATGACTTCAGGAGCTCCCAGACCTATTTAACCCAGCAAAATAATGTCTCAGAGTCGATATGATGGCTCCTTAAAATACACTGGGTGAGTAAATAAGAAGTACAAAAAAAGAATATGTAAGTTAGAGGATGATGCTGGAATAAGATCAACTTGGTCATGAATAAATTTAGACTGGAAGGCAGAAAAAAAAAAAAAACCAACAAAAAACCAATATGGAATTATATCCTAGTATGACTTTCCAAATAGTGCAGTAGAGGCAAGAAACTTAAATTATTTTAAGGTGAAAAAAATTCAGGAAAGCTTGTAAAGCAGAATATGGGTCAGCCTGGAGTAATAAATGAAATAGGCAATAGGAGTTCCTGTGACTCACCTTGGCACTGCACTGGGAAGGAGGGAGCTGGAAGGGTTGGGTTGTTCCTTGGTGATTGCATTTCTTTTTTTCCTGTATATTCTGTACTGTACATGGCAAGCTGAGCTGTGCTGACAAATATTTCTGTAGCCCTTGTTGTAACAGTAAAGCTCATGTAATGGAAAAAGGATTTATATGAGAGGGATTTTATGTCAGAAATGGAATCAGACAAGGACTTGTGGCCTTGTTCCTCCTTCCTGCACTTTTCCTTGGCCAGGACTGCTGGTTTGAGCTTTCCTAGGTCAGTGGAAAGAAGTACCTGTTTGCCAGTGACAATTCCTACATGTCCCAGGCCCTGATTCTTTCCCAGCCACAAGTTTGTCTTACCATGGAAAACATGAGGTCCTTTCCTTGGTGTTCCAATTGAGCCTTACAGGGAGGGGAATCAGACTCCCAGAAACCAAGAAACCAATATATTGGTAACCTTCTCTCCCAGCTTTATTTACTCAGGTGTGTGGGATGAAAAGCACATTCACGATGCTCCCCCCAGAAAAAAAAAGGGAAAAATCAGTCAGAGGAACTGCAAGAGGAAAAATGAATTCTCAGCTCAGCCAATGCACAGCACCCAACTGAAAGGTTCTGTAGGAACCTGGTACGATACTCATCAAAATGTGCTCTGATTTTCAGCACTTGTGGAATAAGAAAAATAAAGAACCCCATTGTGGTGTGTTTAACTTCAAAAATGGGCACTAAATCACTAAATGAAAATTATTTCTTATTTTGTATTTTGTCAAAAACAAAAAAAAGAGAATAAAATTAAAAGGAATACAAATAAAAAATTAAATAAAATAAAAGAAACAGTTAGAAGAGTAAAGTGATTGTCTATGGTGGAGACATCAGAGAGATCACCCTGGGACTCTGGGCAAATTCCAATTTCCAAAAGGACTTCAGGAAGCCTGAGAGAAATGAGCAGGACTATGCAGAGGTAAAAAGGGGGACTGGAAATGCAAAAGGACAACCAAAATTTAATAAATAAGTGCACAGCAGAAAACTAATCCCATGTTTGCAGTTGTTTTTTTCCATGGCAGGGTCAAGGAGCTCCTGCACAGCGATTTTTGTCTTTATAAGGGGCCACAATAAAGCATCATTCCCGTATTGGAAGAGATCATGGAGCGTGTCAAGAGGTATTAACAAATCACCCAGAGCAAAGGATGTTCTTCCCAGGGTACCCAGGGAACTCCACTGCAGAACTGCTGAATTAATATCTGGTGTGTAAGTGGAATGTAAAAGGGTCTCAATGTCAAAACACTTCAATGTGGAATCACCAGTGTGATCTCCCTTTTTAAAGAGGATCCAGTGTAAAATTCAGGAAAATCCAGAGTGGCAGCACATCTGTATTGGTTAATTGATAGAAATTATATTGTAAGAGGATCCAAGGATAAATGAAGTCCATGCAGTTCTGGAAATGAAATCAGGATTTACAGTGTGGTTCTTTGAAGGAGCCAAATAGACATGAGGGTAAGGGAAATCCAGCTGATATCCTATTTGCATTTCTAAAGGAGTTTTACAAAGTTCTTCACCAAAAAAAAAAACAACCAAACAAAAAAGGAAAAAAGAAAAAAAAAAAGAAAGAAAAAAAAAAAAACAAAGCAAAACGAAACAAAAAAACCCTTAAGGAATGGAATGAGAAGGAAGGTCCTCACGTGAATAAATAATTGTTTAAAACATAGAAAACACAGGTTGGTAATTAAATTATCAACATTCACAGAATTGAATTAACTAAAATTAGCTTAGTGAATTAAACTGTAAAAAAAAAAAAAGAAATTATTGTGACAACAAAAGATAATGTGGCAGGAAATAAATGCAAAATGCAGGTACCTGCTGCCCATTTGGTGTGGTTCTGATCCTCAACCCAAAAAAGGTGGATCAGAACTTGGAAAAAAAGGGGAAAAGGGCAGCAGATGTGGTTGAATTGATTGAGAGGTCTAGGAAAGTGATTTCTAGTCAAGAAAAAGCCACCTACACTGTGATTCTTCATCCTGAAAGAAAAGTGCCTGGAGGGAGGAAAGGGAAGGGAGATCTACAAAAGGGGAAAGGGAGGACCTACAAGACCATGAGATGAAGGGATGAACTAAGGAATAACTGGAATAATTGTTCGTTTTCTCTTCCACAGCCAGTTACACTCAGGCATCAGGGACAGGTCCAAACCACACAGGAGGAAGGAGGTTCTCCAGGAAACGCTCTGTCAATTTTGCCACTGGCAGCTGTGCCTGATGGAAACCCTTCTTGGGTTCCAAATGAGGTGGGGGAGGTTCAGGCTCCACTGGGGCCTTGCAGTACCAAAGTACCACCTTCATGTCAGCAGTTCCAGAGCTGCAAAGTCCTCTGCCAGAGTTCAAGAAGTGTTTGGATGATCCTCTGGGGCTCAGGGTGTGACTCTTGGGGTGTCCTGTGCAGGGCCAGGAGTTGGACTGGATGATCCTTGTGGGTCCCTTCCAGCTCTGTGATCTTCTGTTCTCCCTGTTCCTCAGCATCCATCAAACCCCCACTGGGACAGAGAGCCCTCACTGTCAGACCATTCTGAAACACTCAGGGCCCTGTAGGAGGTGATTATTAACAGACAACAATGCTCTTCAGAGCAGGTTCACCTGTCTCCGCTGCCAAAACCAAGTCTACAAGAACCAAGAAATGGTACCAAGTACACCCTGTATTGTTGAACAAAATGCCTGTAATCCAGCAAGCTGAGGAGTTTAGTTTAACCAGTGCTGTGCTCAGTATGAAGGAGAGGTGTCTGCATGAAAACATGGGGCAAAACAGCCAGGAAAATATCACACCTTACTGATAGCAAAGCTTTGGGGATCTCCAGCAGGTCCTTTACAGACAGGTCCCTTGGGGTAAAAATCTGCCTGGAGACACATCCTCCAAGAGGATACAACACCCTGTAAACTGCCTTCAGTGATCCCCATAATATGGAGTTGAAAAGCTTTAGATCAAGGCATTTGAGTCCAATCTGTTTGGGATGCTCTCATCTCCTTTGGGAGCAGCTGGGATTCCAAAGGGAATGATGGGCTTCCTCACCACAGAGAAAGGGTCTCCACCAGCTGTGATGGACTTTTCTTGTTTAAATCTGCTGCTTCAAGTTTCCAGCCAAGTTCTTGTCTTCTTTCATAGCCTGGGTCCTGAGAGCACATCCTTTCCTTCCTCTGATGCTCTGGAGGCTGGGCAGAGAGAGGCATGTGCTCAGTTTGGCAGTAAAACCTCTTCTGAGATTGCACTTGAGAGCAGAAATAACAACTTTCACATAGAAGCTCAGCATTTGTTGCTCTCAGGTTCAGGATAAGAATCTGCTTTGTTGGAATCTTTCCTGAAATTTGAACTCTGGGCACTCTTGGGTTGCTTTTTCCCTTTTCTCCTGATCTGTAGGATGTAGTTCTCAACTAAAGATCATAAGAAAATGCTCACAAGAGTTCACCAATTTAATCAGTGCTCTCACCCTCCCTCACCTCCTCCTGGAGTCCAAACTAGCAGTGGCTTTTTTTCCCTTGTACTGGACAATGTTATGTGGTGTGTGAAGGACACAGGGTGTGAAAGGAGCACATCAAGGACCTTCTCAACCAATACAAAGGTCACCTGAGACAAGAGGATTTGGCCCTTTGAGCCAAACTGTGGTTTCAGCCTGACAGAACCAAAGAGCAGATCAATGGAAGCTCTTGTTCTGAATTATAGGGCCATTAAAGAAGTATCAGTATCTGCTGATCATTTGATCCCTTCATCTCCCACAAGAATTCCCAGTGAGAGAGAACTTCTAAAGCAAGAGAGAAATGTGCAACACAAACTGTTAAAGCCCTGCACGTGGTCCTGGTGATCCTGGCTGGGACCGCCCTGGTGAGACCGAGACATTTCTGGAATTGCTGCCTCCAAAGCCTCTCCCACAGGCAGGTCTGCTTTATTTCATTGGTAAGGATCTCAGCAGAGACAGGTAGAGAGAGATACAGCAATTATTTTGGCAAGCATGAGGAGAAGTCAGAGACCTGTGACAACCCTCTACAACATCAGGATAAACCTACTATTCCTCCACCAGCAACTGTTCTGTGAGGTGGCCCTTGCTAAGGGGTACAACCCTCTGCTGTCTCTCTACCCAAAAATGACCTCTTTCCCACTCAAAAGATTTCAGTGTGATCTACCCAGTGCAATGATAAAAAGATTGGTGGGTTATCCATAGATAAACACAGGATTAGTTGGTTATTTTACATCTCACAAGGCAATGGTGGGATTAATGTTGGAATAGTGCATTTAGTCAAGTGAAAAATTGGAGATAGAACAGTGAACAGCAATACAATTATTTGAAGGCTGGGAAATGAGTTTTTTATGAAACACAGAAGGAATTCAATACATTCTGACTATCAAAAAAAAACAGACAAGGCTGAAAAACGACTTGTTATGTGGTGTGTAAACAGCCGAGGAGGGAAGGAGATTGAAACGTGCTCTGCAAAGTACCAGAGGAAGTGACCATCAGCCTGATGGTAAAGAAGCTCAAATTCAAATTAGAAATAGAAATATTAACAACTGGGAGAGACTCCTGATGGGCCAGAAGTGCAGATCCCACCACATCAAATAAAATCTGGATGATCCTCCATAGATGCTTTGCTTAAACACAAGTTCTCAGGCTCATTCCACAGCTACCAGGGAAAAATCTCTGAGTCCATAAAATCAGTTTAAGTACCATAATAGTCCTTTCAAGCCAAAAGCTGCTTGTTTTATATCAAAATGTCACCTTCAAGGAATGCTGACAGCACACAGTGCTCAGAAAATGCCAGAACTGGGGAATTATTCTCTATAACATTGTCTCAGTCCTCTGGAGCACATGGATGTGCTTCAGATTCTTACACCTTCTTACCACCTGGAAACACCTCCAAGGGCTGCTTTCTGCACCACCTGAGCACCCAGCACTGCCTGCCTGAACCCCAGTGCTGGTGGTGGTTTCAGGGGTGTCCCAGGCTCGTGGATGTTCCACTCCTGGAGCTCCCAGCTCCTGGAGCAGGTCTGGCCTTGCCTGGGCCATGGGGTGATGGCTCTCTGCCAAAACATTTGAAACCACTCTTCATATCAGAGACTATCCAGGAAACAGAAAGTTGATTCCAGCACAAGGTGCAGACAGGAAGGAAATTTCTGCATTTGGAGAGAGGTGTCAGGCACTAAAAACAACAAAACACCTCAGTCACTGCTTAGAGCCATCGAATCATGGAGTGACAGGATGGTTTGTGTGGGAGGGGACTTTGAAGCTCATCCATCCCACCCCTGCCATGGGCAGGGACACCTTCCACCCGCCCAGGGTGCTCCAAGCCCCGTCCAACCTGGCCTTGGACACTTCCAGGGATCCAGGGGCAGCCACAGCTTCTCTGGGCATCCTGTGCCAGGGCCTGCCCACCCTCACAGCCAACAATTCCCTCCCAATCTCCCATCTCTCCCTTCCCTCTGGCAGTGGGAAGCCGTTCCCTGTGTCCTGTCCCTTCTGTCACATCCTGTATCTCCAGGGCCTTGTAAACCATCTCTCTCCATCTTTCTGTAGCCTCCCTTCAGGTACTGGAAGGCCACAATTAGGTTGCCCCTAAGTCTTAACCCCGAGCCCAAGGTGGTCACTGTGTTTTTCTTTCCCACCCTGTAGCTTTTCTCCTCAGATTCTGTTCCCTTTCCTTCCAGGGCAGTGCCAGGTTTGTTGCCATTCGAGTGAACTGGGGTTGGGCCATGGAAAATCTGGCACTGCCTTTTCTTCCAGCAGCACCTGCACTTTCTGCCCAGTGGGAAATTCTGCTCTTTCACCTCCTGTTTTATCTCATTTGGGATCTGAGTGTCAAAAGGGGGGTTTGTTTGGAGTGAAGTAATGCAGAATCACGTGAACCCCAAATCACAAACTGGGTACAAACTCTCCAGCATTCCTGCTGCACAACATTCCTTTCCATTTGGTGGAATGATCCAAAAATTGTTCAGTTCATCAGAAATGAATTTTTATGTTTTTTTCACCGTCTTGTGAGGGCTGAAGAATCTCATTCTGTGTGCAGCACAGCTTGTAGGAGAGAATAAGAAACCACCAAAAGTGGTTAATAAACCACTATATTTCATACTGTATATATATATATTGCACTATAAAAGAGAAATGTAACTTTATAATAAGTGAGTCACAAGCAATTACTTGGGGAGTAAATATTTCTTTCAGCTGAAAATATTCTCTCCTGCCAGAGACTTTGACTTTGTGGAAATAACCCTTGAGCTGAGATTTATCTGCCCTCACTCACTGGTACATCCTTGGATTCCCCACTCCAAAATAGCCAATTGTTTCCAAAACACCCACTCTGGGAGGTCTCAGGAGCCTCCCTATAGAGGTATTTCCTATTTTCTCTGTTCTGTTTCGTTGCCAAAATGTGACAAACTACCCCATGGAGCAAAGGCACAGGGTCTCCAAAGACAGAACTGAAGTGGACTTGGCTCAATCCACTGGTCCCTGGCTGAGAAGAGATCCTGAAGAGACCAAGTGAAGACAAAGCTGATTGAAGGTACTTAAAGCAAGAGGTGACTTTCAGAGAAGGTGGGCACTGAAAAAACTCAACAAAAGCGTCTGGAGACTTTCAGAGATGTGGTGGGATTGTTGGGGTGTCCTGAGCAGAGCCAGAGGCTGGAACTGGTGATCCTCTAGGTCCCTTCCAACTCAGGAGATGAAAGGTTGAGGATGGACCCCTGACCATCATCTGGGATGATTGTGATGGGAGCAGGAGCTGAGTGTGACCCTTCACAGCAACAATGCCCCACCAGGACCCCAAAATATCCATTGTCTCTCTCCCTCCCTCATCCAACTTCTGCAAAAATAAGGCTGCAGAGCCTGTTGGGATTTTTTGCTTATTTATTTTCTGGAAGGCTGGGATTCACCTCTGCCAGTGAATCCAAAATTAGCTGCCTAACTCATTATTTGCCTTGGGCTCCCTCATTCTACAGGGAAAGAAGCAGCATGTTAAGGGCAAGATAATCAGATCTGGGTTTGATATCTATTTTAAGGTGAGGTGAATCCTGCACTAAACCCCCCTGGGTCTATCACCTTCCTCTCTGCTGACTGTGAGCTCCTGCAGTGAGTGAGATTAGGTCTGTGCAGGTCTGAAAAGGCAAAGGTAGCAACCACACATATATAGAAATACATGCTCTGGAAATATAAATAACTAAAACCATGGAAGTGCTAAAGAAAGTCCTGTCAGACAATCAAAATGTACACCAAAGATCAGGAGACACTTTGGATTATTTTGACTTTAATACTTGTTGTGTGCATCATTTCCCCCCATAAAATGAAACAATTAGTATTGATTCACCCCTCGGCCCTATTGTTAAGATATATTCATTAAATTCTGTAAAGAAGGGAGATTGAACAGTGAGGCACAAGAGAAAATCCTGGTAAGAAATTAATAATTCTGTATTCAGTGCTGTCTGCAGTAAATAATGCATGGAGCCACACACTGAACGATGAGACCAAATGAAATATTGAAGAGCTGCTCTTTCAGAGAGCAAGTCTATTCTGAGCCCTGAACGAGCAGGATTCTGCCTGCAGAGCACAAGTGAGCACATATTTAAGAGTGAATTAGAATGCACACACACAGTAAGGCTAAATGAAGATTTTACAGGCATCTTAAATCTGACACTTTCTAATTTTGGAGTGCTTGACTTTGCAACCTTGAAAATGGGTTAGTAAAATATTATTGGGCTCTTTTCTTTCTGTCTTTCTTTCTTTCTGTTATTCCCCCGGTTTGTTGAAATTTTTCGAGGAGGCATCAGACACCTGTTTTACAGCTGCTGGCAGAGACAGGAAATCCCTAGCTGGGACCTGAAGGACAGCTCAAAAACTTGAGCTAGCTGGGGAATAGAGAAAACTGGACAAGGCAATGACATGGGTCAGGCAGGAGAAGTGATTTTATTCTTTGTATTCCATATAGACAACTTCTCTTCCACCCTCATCCAGAATCAGTGACAAAGAGAGGCTTAAAAGCCACCAGAGTCATAGCACAGAACCACCCAAATTCTTAATCACACACACTCTTACCTTATGTCTTAAAAATATACAGATATATATTCCTGTTTCAAACAGTTCCCAAGGCCTGACAGGCCATAAGATGGAATTTTTCCCCCTGCAGCTCTGCAAGGCATCAGGGCTTCAGGAGATGCTCATTTTTAAAACAAGTGCAAGGCTAATGCTTGTTTGGGATTGTAGAACTACCACATTAGGTGGGCTCAGTACTAATCTGATTGTGATTTGTATGAATAACCCAGCCAGGGAACTGCACATTCTCCTGCCTTCACCTTCCCAGGTGATAAATGCTCTTACACAGCTCAGAGATTGCTCTTCATTTTTTAAGATAAATAAAGGTTTATGAAGAAACATCAGTTTTACTTGAAAAACTCTATTTTCCCTTTAACTCTTGCCATTATTGTATTTGCATCTCAGCTTTGCATTAAGCCCCTGCATTCCCATCCCATGGCCCATTATTCATCCTCCCACACACCTCGTGCAGCCAGAGAGGCAACGCTTCTCTGCCTTCTGCAGGTCTCCTGCCCTCTCCCCTCTGCATTTCCCCTTGTTCCCCTCTGTGTCCCTGCTCTTCTCCCAGATTTTACCCCATTCTTCGTTGCCTTCCTGCTTCCCATCCTTCTGGTGCTCTGTGGGGTTGTGTGCAAGCCCAAAATGCTGGGCACAAACCCACTGTGTCTTGGCTGCCAAGTCACTCCACTTGGAAGCCTCTGTGATGCAGCAGAATGGTGTGGTGACCCTTGGCTGCATCCAAGACACATCATAGACTCATGGAATCATGGAATGCTTTGGGTTGGAAGGGACCTTAAAGGTCATCCCATCCCACCCCCTGCCATGGGCAGGGACACCTCCCACTAGCCCAGGTTGCTCCAACACCATCCAACCTGGCCTTGGACACTTCCAGGGATCCAGGGGCAGCCACAGCTTCTCTGGGATCAGTACTGAGCCCTGGGAACACCATTTGTGACTTGATCCCAACTGCACTCACCACAGGTACATAACCTGAGCATTTCTGTGTCTCACTTTCCCTTTCCATGGAAACAACCTTTATAACTCTGCCAGAGTGGAGCAGTGGAGGTTGAGCTGAGGTTGAGCTGAAGTTGAGCTGTGAAGTCTCCTGCTCCTGCACACAACAGGCCAGACTGAGACAGATGATCTGCAGTGAAATACACAGCTATTAATTTAAAAAAGAAAAATATCACATATTCATTACTTTTCCTATCATGTTCCTCTTCCAATACACGTTCATAAACAGAAATGAGAGAACTAATGTGCCTTTAGTTACTGTGTTTGTCTGTTTGCTGAACATAATTCATGACCTGCTTCAGCAAACAGGAGAACAAACACATTTGCTTTGATGAATTTGAATGGTTTGGTGCATTTCTTTATCACATCCCTTTCTTTCTTCCTTTGCTCTCCTCTTCTCTGTTCTCTTCCTTGTTTTCCTACAGTGATTCTCTATCCTTGCTCTGCTCCAGTGGCCACTCACACCACTCCTGCTATCTGTTCCACCTCAGTAGTGTCCCAGTAACTCCCTGCAGACTGGGATCATTATCTGGTGTTTAACACCTGAAAATGAGCAGGAATTTATAAAAAAGGAAGAATGTGGCCCTGTAATGAAGCAAGGGGAGAAGGGAAGGAAGATCTCCACCTGGGGTGTTCAGACAGCCTGGACATCCCACAGATCAGGGACTCAAGGGCGTGACCATCCACGGAATGAGAGAGTCCATAGGATCATTAAGGTTGGAAAAAGACCTCTAAGATCTTCAAGTCAACCCCTGAAATTCAGCATTGCCACATCCAGCAGCTTAACAGCCCTCCCAAAGCCTCAGTGCAAAGGACCTGAGCAAGAACCCCATGTCACAAAGCAGTGCTGCACCTCTCACTACTCCAGCTCTCACTACTCCTGATCCCACAGCTCCAGCTCTCAGTAACTCCAGCTCTCACTACTCCAGCTCTCACTACTCCTGATCCCACAGCTCCAGCTCTCAGTAACTCCAGCTCTCACTGCTACAGCTCCCACTCCTACAGCTGCTTGCTGTGGACAAGGCCCAGACAACATTTATCTGAGCATGGTGAGGAGGAGCAGATGTTCCTTCAGGAACCACCAGCACCTCTCCAAACACCAGGGAGCCTCCAGGGTTCATGAAGGTGGTTACAGACACCAGCTCAGGCAGGGTGGCAGAAACTCCAGGTTTTAATGAAACAGAGAAAAACAAATCATGACTACAACAACCCCTCTCCTGTCTCCAACACACAGTCACATTCCCACTGTCATTATGGGTGTTTCCAGAGCCTGCAGATGTGTTTAGTCTCACAAAGCACAGCTAATTTATTCATAAGCAGATCTGCAAGGCTGAATCCTCTCCATATTCAAGGGGATTATGAAATCGGGGGTGTGAAGGGTTTCTTTGCAGGAGTCTCCAGTGTGTGGATCCAGCAGCAGCCAAAGGAAGGGGAGACAGGCAGGGCAGGCAGGAAGGAGGGGCTGTTTGCATGACAAAGGAATTGTCAGTGACAGCCCCAAACTGGCAGCGTTCCAGGAGGGAGAACAGTGTTACAACACTGAGACAAAACCCTCCTGAAATAGGGAAGAGCCCTACAGGGACTGGTAGCTAGGCAGGGTATATCCATGCTCTCCTTTGGGCTGGGATCTCTAATTTGTGGGATGTCTGGCAGGTGCTCCTTCTGGCACCACTCAGGTGCATCTGGAAGCCACCCAGGAACACAAAACCAGTGGAGAGTCACATCTTCCCCAGGCAAACTGGTGCTGCCTCCCCAGGGCTGCTGGGACTGCCTGCAAGAGCAAGGAGTGAGAGGTGACAAGGAGCTTCCCAAACTCCATCCCTGCCCTGGTGCATGGTCCTCATCTGCTCCAGTCACCTGTGATTTCAGGTGTCTTGGCTGATGTTGGGTTGGGGCAGAGCAGTGGAAATGTTTGGATGTGCAGAGGAAAGAAATCCAGAGGGGTTGGTTGGCCCCTGCTGATTCTTCTCACCTGGCCAGGCCCACCCAGGGAGGTGAGAGTTGCTGCTTTCCACCTTCCAGCTCCTGGCTGCTGCTTCCCTGCTGAGCCCCAGAGGCAGCTGTACATGGATCTGGGAATGGCAGCGATGGGAATAGAGGCTGTGGGACCTGGCCAAGCACTGGCAGAACTGGGATTGTTCAGCCTGGAGAAGAGAAGCCTCAGGGTGACCTAATTGTGACCCTGCAGTGCCTGAAGGGAGCAAAAGTAGAGAAAGACCATTTACAGGGGTCTGGAGTGGCCCCATGGCAGGGGGTGACACTGGATGAGCTTAAAGGTCCCTTCCAAGCCAGGCCATTCTATGATTCCATGATCTCCTCAGCAGCCCCAGATGGCTTCCTCAGAGGGTCTTCTGTCCCACCAAATTCAGACATCAAGCTGTGCTGGGACAGGAGTCTTATCCTTTCTTGCTTTTACAGCTGAATGCAAGAAAAATCAGTATTCTTTCTTCGCCCCTTCCTTTCTTTTTCCCCTTTTTTTTCACTGGCAGCTTCTCGAAACTTTCTCAACTTTGGAAAAGTGACGGAGCTGGAAAAGAAAAGTGAATTTGTCACAGTGTCACTTTCATGTATCGGAAACATTTGTAAAGTTACCAAGCAGAAAAGGGGGGGGGGAGGCAAAAATCACACTTTGTATTCTTCAAGAAAGGGAGGAGGAAAAAAAAAATAAAAACCCCAAACCCAGAGTGTCATGTGGTGAAAAAATCTCTGGTTAAAACCTGTGGCAGAGTGGAAAAATGGATCCAGCCCAAATTTCTCAAGGGAGAAAAAAGTCCTTTGTTGTGCAGTGACACAGCTGAAGGACGAGGCCATCCAGGGGGCCCTGGACAAGCTGGAGAAGTGGCACCTGGGAATCTCCTGTGGTTCAACAAGGCCAAGTGCTGGTGCTGCACCTGGGAAGGGGCAACCCCTGGGATGAATCCAGGCTGGGGATAAGCAGATGGAGCAGCCCTGGGGAGAAGGATTTTGGGGTGCTGATGGGTGAGAGGCTGGACCTGCCCCAGCACCCAGAACCCCCCTGTGCTGGGCTGATCCCCCAGCGTGGGCAGCAGGGCAGGGGGGATTCTGCCCCTCTGCCCCCTCAGCTGAGACCCCCCTGCAGAGCTGCCCCAGCCCTGGGGAACAGCACAGGGAGCACGTGGAGCTGCTGGAGAGAGGCCAGAGGAGGCCACGGAGATGCTGCCAGGGCTGGAGCCCCTCTGCTCTGGAGCCAGGCTGGGACAGCTGGGGGGGTTCCCCTGGAGAAGAGAAGGCTCCAGGGAGACCTGAGAGCCCCTGGCAGGGCCTAAAGGGGCTCCAGGAGAGCTGGAGAGGGACTGGGGACAAGGGATGGAGGGACAGGACACAGGGAATGGCTTCCCACTGCCAGAGGGCAGGGAGAGATGGGAGATTGGGAAGGAATTCTTCCCTGTGAGGGTGGTCAGGCCCTGGCTCAGGTTGCCCAGAGAAGCTGTGGCTGCCCCTGGATCCCTGGAAGTGTCCAAGGCCAGGTTGGATGGGTCTTGGGCTGGTGGAAGGTGTCCCTGCCCATGCCAGAGGAGTCGGAATGAGATGAGCTTTAAGGTCCCTTCCAACCCAAAGCATTCCATGATTCTGTGATTCCTGCCCTGTGGTGCTTGGTGATGGCTGCTAAACCTTTGGAAGTGGCAGGTTGGAAAGGTCATGGAAATGGAGCATCTTTTAAGGAGCAGAAACCAAGGCCTAAACTCCCCATTGTCCTGTACAGAATTAGCAGAGCACGGGCAGGGAGAGGGCAGGGAAAGTGTTCCCAGGTGTGGGAGCAGGGTGGGAAATTGGTGCAAGTGCAGCAGTTTCATCCACTCACCAGGCACGGTGGTGTTTTAGTGTTTCCTCCTCTACACAAGTAATTTCTCCTGAGTTAAACCCCCTTTACACCCTGTCTGGAGAGGGGGGAGTTCCATGGTCTTGGGAAGCCATCCCAGTTCCCCTCCCTCTCCCAGCACCTCCTGGGAGGCCCTTGCTCAGCCACAGGTCTGAGTTGGCCTCATATTTACTTTGCCAAGCGACCGAGCAGAAGTTCCTGGGGACCACTGCTATCTCTGAAGTAATTAGACTAATTAGAACAGTGATTATTTGCATGCTCTCCACTCTGGCTGAACACTGCAGCTAAGCCTATGTCTCAATTTTGCCCTGCCTGGATATCACAGGGAAGCAGTCTGGAAAAAAAGCAGCTCCATTGTGGCTGGCACAGCAGCTCCCCAGAACTACCACACACACTGGGGTGAAACCTCCCTTAATCTGGGAGCTCTGGAAGCTCGAGGGGGTTTTCTGGTTCAAGGGAATTTAAGGACAGTAATTCCAGTAAGGGCAGAGTCAACAGCACTCAAAGAACTGCATCTTCCAGTCAGGTCCTGGTGGGTTTCTATTCCTTACAGTGGGATGTGGTGGCATGAGAATGAGCCAGGAGGGTGGAAGTGGGAAGAGAAGCAGCTGCACAAAGCACTGGGACAGGACAGTCCCAGGACACTGTCCCCTGCCATCCCCACAACCAGGAGAACAAGGGAATTTGTTTCTGAGCCTCTAAATTCTGCAGGAAGCACCAGTGCTGGGTCCCCACTGCTGCTTGCTTTCCAAGAACGTTCAGCTGAGCACCCAAGTGCACACAAAGTGAATTTTCAAGTCTGCTGCCTGAATATTCATGAGGTTGGATATTCAACTGCAGCACACAGGGAATTCTCTGCTGGAAGTGCTTGTGCAGCCACCCGGTCAGGGGGAAAGCCAAGCTTGTCTGAGCAGCCCCAGCTCACTGGGGGAGCTCAGAGTGGAAGTGGTTTGGGGAACTGCTGGTGGCTGATAAACAGGAGATCAAGGATTTCTGATGGATTTCTGGAATAATTTTCACCAGTGGAGCACCTGAAGGATTTGCCACCTCTTTCCTGGCACTCCAGGAGTAGAAAAGGCAGTTGTGTTTTCCATCTCTATTGTTCATCCAGGCTTCAGTCACTTGAGTTTGTGCATTGAAATTCCAGAATCCCAGGATATCCTGAGTTGGGAGGGATCCACAAGGATCATCCAGTCCAACCCCTGTCCCTGCACAGCCCCATCCCCAAGAGTCCCCCCCTGTGCCCCAGAGGATCATCCAAAGCCTCCTGCAGCTCTGGCAGCCTTGGGGCTGTGCCCACTGCCCTGGGGAGCCTGTTCAGTGCCAACCACCCTCTGGGGGAAGAACCTTTCCCTGAGATCCACCCTGAGCCTGCCCTGACACAGCTCCAGCCATTCCCTGGGGGCTGTCCCTGCTCCCCCCAGAGCAGAGCTCAGTCCTGCCCCTCCTCTGCCCCTGCCCAGGCAGTTGGAACTGCACTGAGCTCTCCCCTCAGTCTCCTCTGCTCCAGCTGAACACACCAAGTGCCCTCAGTGTCCTCACACGGCTCCAAATCCAGGCCCTTCCCCATCTTCATTGCTCTCCTTTGGACACTCTCTAAGAGCTTAAAATCTTGCCCTGAACTCTGAGAAAGCTCTTTGGCTTTCTTGGCTCCAATTTTCAGGAGTGATTTATGATTTCAGAAGTGATTGTAGTTACACCATGAACATGCAAAACTGCCTGGTCTGTAGAGATGTGGGTTGGCTTCTGCCAATCATTGGCTCTGTTAAGATATATCTAACTTAGCCTTGGATCATTTAAATATTTAAATTATTTTAAATATTTAAATATTTCATTTAAATATTTGGCTGGTTTAGGTTTGTTTTTTTGTTACTGTTTGGCCATAGTCTCTGCTTTTCACCTGGAATTACAGTAAGGTGTCCCACAGTGCTTGTGGCCTGTAAAGGAGTCACAGCTGTTGGGGTGCTCATGCAAAAAAACATCTTTTATTGTCATTGAAATAGCATCTTTTGTCCTGCTTTCTCATGATGCAAAAATACAGGCAAGCACAGCAGCCAGACATGAGCAGCCTTCACAGATGATCACTGTATCCTACTATTTCTGGAACCAAAGAAGCACCCAAAATCGTGGAATCATGGAATGGTTTGGGTTGGAAGGGACCTAAAAGCTCATATTGCTCCAAATCCCCTGCCATGGGCAGGGACACCTTCCACCAGCCCAGGTTGCTCCAAGCCCCATCCAACCTGGCCTTGGACACTTCCAGGGATCCAGGGGCAGCCACAGCTTCTCTGGGCAACCTGTGCCAGGGCCTCCTCACCCTCCAATTTCCTTCCTAATATCTAATCTAAGCCTACTGTCCTGCAGTTTGAATCCATTCCCCCTTGTCCTGTCCCTCCAGGCCATTGTCAATAGTCTCTCTCCATCTTTCTTGTCAGCTCCCTTCAGGCACTGAAAAGCCACAATCAGGTCATCCCAAAGCTTCTCTTCTCCAGGCTGAACAATCCCAACTCTCCCCTCTTTCCTCCCAGCAGAGCTGCTCCATCCCTCTGATCATCTTGGTGCCTCCTCTGGACTCACCCCACCAGGTTGTTATCCCAAACACTGCAGTTCTGCTCCGTTTAATTTCCCATCTGCTCTCTCTGGGGGCCATTCCCAGCTGCACAGGTGTCTGCTTCTCCTCAGCAAAGTGAGGAGAAAAATGAAGGAGCAGCTCTCAGCCTTGAAGTAATTGTGTCTGACATGCAAAGCCCACCTTGCCCAGCCCCGACTGTCCAGAAGGAGAAGGCAATAATATCCCTTTTCTGTTTGATCTGGAGTGCCATTAACTGATTCCAGAGCTCTGGCCCTTCCCTCTGCTCGACCTGCTGATGAATCCAATCAGCTCTGGCCGAACTTGCAGGAGACCTGGGGGGGTTAATTCCATTAATATGACTGTCAGACTCTGAAGGGGATGTTTGGAAGCCCTCAGAGTAGCAGGTGTTGAAGCCAAAACTCAAAAAAATCCAGGAGCTGTGACCACTTTTTTGCCGAAGTTTGGCAACATTTTTTTTTTGAGCAAAGCAAATGGTTGGACTGAGATCAATCTGGGCCCTGGGGATGAGCTGGGGAAGGGTCAGAGAGAAATAAGAAGCATCCTCAGGTCTGCCCTTCCTTCTGTGTTTGGGCTCAGAGGAGGCACCAAGATGATCAGAGGGATGGAGCAGCTCTGCTGGGAGGAAAAGGGGGAGAGTTGGGATTGTTCAGCCTGGAGAAGTTTTGGGGTGACCTGATTGTGGCCTTGCAGTGCCTGAAGGAGCTGCAAGAAAGAGGGAGAGAGACTTTGGGCAAGAGCCTGGAGTGACAGGACACAGGGAATGGCTTCCCACTGACACAGAACAGGGTTAAATGGGATACTGGGAAGGAATCCTTCTCTGTGAGGGTGGGCAGGCCCTGGCACAGATTGCCCAGAGAAGCTGTGGCTGCCCCTGGATCCCTGGAAGTGTCCAAGGCCAGGTTGGACGGGGCTTGGAGCAACCTGGGCTGGTAGGAGGTGTCCCTGCCCATGGCAGGGGGTGGAAGGGCTTCAAGGTCCCATCCAACCCAACACATCCCATGGCTCTATGAGTTTGGGATTTCAGCATTCCTTGATTTCACTCACTTGGTGCCTCATCCACGGGGAAAAAAAGTCTGTGGGAAAGACAGGACAAGAAAACACAACCAAGACTACACAGGTACAACTTCAGGTCATCATTTAAGGGACATCCAGGGAGCACACAATTCCCAACACACACAAGGAGGGCCACTCAAAGACCATAGAGTTGTGGAAAAGAAAATTGTAGGAAAAGAACGGGGAGGCCAGAGGTATTTCAAACATCTTAATGCCAGAAGCAGAAAACAAACAAAAAAAAAAAAAAAAAGCAAAAAAGTTCCCCATCAATCCCAGGGGAATATTATTTCCTGGGCTGAGTTTTGATCAACAGAACCTTGAGCACGTGAGCCAGCTCCAGCACAGCC
Organism: Pyrocephalus nanus; assembly: GCA_038380795.1. Lineage (NCBI taxonomy): Eukaryota > Metazoa > Chordata > Aves > Passeriformes > Tyrannidae > Pyrocephalus > Pyrocephalus nanus. The sequence goes on from CM076278.1 coordinate 1,599,208, forward strand.
ACGTGTGAGATTCCTGTTTCCTGGGAGCACGAGCACAGGGGAATTGTGTTTCCATCCTTTGTTTTCACCCACGTCCAGCACTCCAGCTCGACAAGTGGAGATTTGCTGTTTGTTAGAATAATGGGAGCTCTTGAACACTCCTTTGGAGCTTTCTCAGTGCTGTAGAAGCAAAACGCAGCATCCTCTGCAACATTTGACCGACGGGGACAGTAAAACATCTCCGGTGGGTGTGACCTGCCCAACAGAAGTGGAAGTTTCAGGAGCAGAGCCCGTGTTTCTCCTCTCCAAACGAGTGGCTCAGCTTGAAGGACAAAAGCTCTTTAGTCATTAGTGAAAGACAATCACATCCCCAGAAGTCTGAGAGAGTTTCTGCTCTCAGGGGGGGAGGTTTTCTTTCACAAAGCCTTTGTCATTCCCAAAACACTGAGCTTGGGAGTTTACTCTGGTTTGAACTGGACCCTTCAGTTGTTCCCACTGCCCTTGCACATGTTTACACCTGAGGTCTGCTCTACAAGCTGCAGGAGAGAGTGAAAGCTCTGAGTTAAGCAGGTGCAGAAGCTGCTTGGTTTCTCAGAGTAGTAAATTGGCTTCTCCAGAGCTCCCTGATGTGGCCCTGGGCTAAACTTCTTCAGGTAGCTCTTGTTTAATTAAGGCTTTTAGCAATAAAACTTGGAAAGGATTAGGACCAGGGAGCAATTAGGCACCTGAGAGACCTGGATACTGGTTTTCTGAACTTCCAGGAGATACCACAAAGGTACTTGACAGCACAAAAAAGGGTCAGACTTCTGGTGAAAGAGAGAAATGTTTTATCTCAAGGAGAGAGCACATGTTTCTGTTAACAGAATAAAAATAATTGACCTGGAAGTGCTCTAGTTGGTATTTTAGAATAGAATAGAAGTAGAGTGGGTAATAAAAATGTTGTGGCATCAGGAAGGTCTATAAGACACCAGTGTGTTGTTTGGGAGAGAGGGGAGACACCCTCAGTATTCCAGGTGCTCCATGGCACAGAAAAGCTGTGGACATGGATACAAACCCAAATGCAGACAGGATGGTTTAGGCACAAAAATCACCTGTTTGAGAGCCAGAAAAGAAGCTGTTTGCAGCAGGCTGCTGTTCTCTGAGCTTTAGGAACTGCATCTGTTGGGTTGTTCACAACCTGTGAGAAGAAAATCCGCAAGAAACTCCACTTGGCTTATATCCCATAATGACCTTACAAACATCCAAGGGATGCTTTACCTGATGGTCCAGAAGCTGGGCTGCTTTTGGTCCCCTGCTGAGCTCATTTACAGCTCCATTCAAGGCTCCCCTTCAAGTGGCAAATGTCCCCCAGCCCAGCTGAGCCCAAAGGGGGGGGACACTGTGACCCATGAGCTGCTCTCTGGGGCCTCGCTGCTCTTTGGGTCCCCAGCACCAAGAGCTGCCCTCATGAACCCACTGGAGACTCCCAGAGCAGGCTCATCCCTGGGCACCTCATCTGCAGTTTGATTTCCAGGGATGTGGGGAATCACCAGAGAAACAGGAGAGCTCTGGAGCAGCCACTGGGGGATTGTTTCCCTCTCGAGAAGGATGGTGGGCTCAGCTTTCCCTGGGCCTTTGGAAGCACATCAGCCAGCAGTGGGACAACCAGCAAGGGAGGGCTCTGGAAAAGCACAAAGTGACTGAACACCCTGGCATGGAAGGTGGAGGGGCAAAGCAACCTGCAGAATGTTGCCTTTCAAAGCCAATCCTCCAGGGATTGGCTTACTCTTCTCCTGGGCAGAGGAATTGCAAACAGCTCCAGCAGAAGAACAACTTCCATCCCTGCAGGGCCCAGGCCAAGGAAGCAGATTGCTAAGGAAAGACTGAGACTTATCCAAGAGACTCATGGGCATGGCAGCAACTTCTCCAGGTTCCCTGTGGATCCAGGCTGGGAAGCCAGACTCAGGATGCCAGTATTTAAAGTGTTATAAAGTATTTCTGCCTCTGAGGGTCTTCCAGGAGCTGTGAAATGCCTCAGATTGTCTCTGGGAGGTACCTTTTAGGAGACCCAGGTTCCCAACTGGGAGTGAAGTTCCATCTGAAAAGGTCAGGTGGGATCTGTGCTCCAGGGGAGGAAAGCTGTGTTGAGTTTCTGCCTCAGCATCTTCACAGGGTATGGTTGAATTTCGTGCTGACTCCAATCTACCTTTGGCAGCGTCCTGGACAGCCCCCAGGAATGGAGATCACTTCATGCCACCAAAAACCAGCTCAGGCAGCTGGGTCATGACCATCCTGGTGAGGTTCCTGCACTCAGATCTGTGAGCAGAGTCTGCCAGAAGAGCTAAAAATCCTGGGAAGTGACTTTTCACTGGAGTCTTCCCAGGGAGACACCAGGCTGGGAACCACTGGAAGGTCTTTGCAGGCACAGAGGGTGAGCACTGCATCCCTGAGGATGCAGGACAACATGAGGAACCTCTGAGCAGTTCCTGGAGTGTAAGAGGGACATCAGCTCCCTCCCAGAGGAGGCAAATTGATTTGTGCTCCTACCCTGGAGGAGAACCAGACAGCCCTGGGACATTTGGGGGCTTCCTCCCAGCAGAGGGAACCCTGGGGGGAATCCCAGGAGATTGAACACAACTGGATCTGGGGTCTCTACAGAGGGACAGTCCCACCTGCTGCCCCAGACTGCTCAGGACAGAGGGTCACCAAACACAGCAGGGACCTGGGGACATCCTGGGTGGATCCTGGAGGAGACTCTTCCTGCCCTGAAGAGGCAAAGCAGCTTGGAGCAAGTCCCTGGTGGGTGTCTCAGGCAGCTCCCCAGCAGCAGTGAATTCCCTCAGGTCCCACCATGGTTATGGGGCTGAGCCAACTGAGGAGCCCAGAAGGGCTTTCCCTCCTCAGCACCTGCCACTGCCACAGCCAGGAGGGCACTGGGTGTGACACTGCTGGGGACAGCAGGACACTGAGCTCTTTGGGAAGATGCTGCCTGGGAAGCAGCAGGGTTTCCCTCCCCTCCTGCTGGACCTTGGGAAGCAGAGAGGTCTGGGGAGATGGTGGGTTCAAAAAAAAAACATGTGGATGTGGCACTTGGGGACGTGGTTTGATGGTGCTGGGTTGGACTTGACGATCCTAAAGGTCTTTTTCAACCTTGATGATTCCCTGTGGGTCTTCCCCCCACCCTGGTGCTGCCCAGGCCAGCAGTGAGGCAGCAGAACCCCTTCCCTGTGGCCTGCCCAGATGAGGGAAACCAGGACACAGTGGGTCAGCCTGACAAACACTTTGGAAGCTTTATATTAGTTCAGAAGGTGCAGGGAATAAACAGAAGGAACTCGGAGTCTGAAGTCATGCCCAAAAATATGATTTAATTTTGGAAAGTCACTTTTTTTTTGCAAGTCACACAGATGGGGAAAAGAGTTAGTGCTGCCACGAGGCTGGAGAGGAACCCAGAAGGTAGAAAAGTGCAGGAACACTGAAAGCCTCCAGGAAAAAAGCAAAGTGTGAGGCCTTTGTGATACCTCACTTTGCACCCAGATACAGGGGGACAAAGTTCTCTGTCCCTCCACACCTCAGAGGAACCCCCAAAGCACTGAAAGTGCTGATTTCAGGGGTCTTAAAATACCTGTTAAATCCTGGGAAAAGCATGAGCAGGGTATAAATTTTCCATGGGTTGTTTTAATGCAGAGGAAATAACAGCTCAGAGATGTAGAAAAAGCCACGGGAAGGACACTGAGATCGTGTTTGATCCTCACTAATAAGGAAAGTGGGAGAGAACTTGACTAAAAGTGTGATCAAGGAAAGACAGCAGTTAATGACCCTTAGATGAGCAAGGAAGGAAGAAAGGAAAGTAAAGACTCTGAGGTTTGAGGAACCAGACTTCAAGAACTTCAGAGAGCTGATTAGTGCTGGTAATCAAAGCAGAGCAGCAGAAGGGGGAGCTCAGGAGGACTAATGGCTTCTTAAATCAGCTGATGGCTGGGGTGTATGTTGGATTTATGACTAGAAAGAAGTGCCTGAGAAAAAGTAGGGATGACCAGCTTGGCTAAATCAGCTGCAGGAAGAAGAAAAGGGAAAGGGAAAGGAAAAGAAATACAGAAAAAAAAAAGAAAAAAAAAAAAAAGGAAGAGAAAAGGAAATGGATAAAGAAAGGAAAAGGAAAAAAGTGAAAAGCAGGTCTTGTTGCTGAGGAAACATCCTAGAAAAGAAGAGATGAAAACAGAGGGATCAAGACACAAATGAAATACAAGTAAGGGAGATTGGGAGTTGGGAGGAGACAAAGTGCAGAAGCTTCAGAAATGAGAGTCAGACCTTGGGAAGCACCAGTTTACCAGTCAAAGGGGAGGGAAGGCCCCTGCTGGTGAGAGGATTAATTGTGATCACCCACAGGAAAGTTCATTATCTGGCAAAGGCACGAGATTGTTCATCAGTGCTTTCAAATCCTCCTGGCCCAAAGGAATTCCCTCTGCTCCAGCAACTTCTCAGAGGTCTCCAAGCTCAACAGAGTTCTGTGATTTTCTTTCAAAGTGGGATGAGGTGGTTTTGAGAAGGCTGAAAAATTACAGGCACAGTTTATAAACAAGGAAGAAAGATGAATCAGAGAACTCTAAACTTCTGCAGTCCGGGAGAAATGCAGATCCAAGCACAAAACTACAGGATTTTTGAACAGCCAGAACATGACAAGGAGAAAAGAACAGCCAAGAGATTTGTAAAGAACAAATTATGTCAAAGCAGTGCCATTTCCATCTCTGACAGAGCAACAGGCTCTGCAGAGGAGGGAGAAGTGGCAAAGATCATATATCTTGATTTTAAGAAGGTTTCTGTCACAGGCACTTGTGACACCCTCGTCACAGAGCTGAGCAAACACAGGCAAGATGACAGCTCTGCTCAGGAATCTAAAAGCTGCTCTCCCCAGCTCCCTGACAGTCTGCAACTCTGATTGAGGTGGAATCTTGTGGGAACCTGCCCTGGGTCTGGTAGTGGTCAATATTTTTATTACCAGCTTCAATAATGGAATGAAACGTGATTGTTGTGTTTGCACAGGAGGTGGAAAGGGGCTGGGAACGTTTTGGGGAGAAAGGATTAAGATTCAAAATGTTCCTGACAAATTGGAGAAAGAGGGGAAAAGCAGTGTGGATTTCAGGACACCTACAGAGCTGAGGGAAAAAAGAACAGTTGCTGGAAAACATGGGAATGAGTGGCTGGAGGCAGATGGGGGAGGAGAAGGACTGGGAGGCAGGGAGGGATGTTGTAACTTTATCACCCTGTGCATGTCTGAGCTCTACAGAAGGACAAATATCACACAATCACAGGATGGTTTGGGTGGGGAGGGACCTTAAAGTCCATCCCACCCCACCCCCTGCCATGGGCAGGGACACCTCCCACCAGCCCAGGTCACTCCAAGCCCCGTCCAACCTGGCCTTGGACACTTCCAGGGATCCAGGGGCAGCCACAGCTTCTCTGGGCAACCTGTGCCAGGGCCTGCCCACCCTCCCAGTCACCAATTCCTTCCCAATCTCCCATCTCTCCCTGCCCTCTGGCAGTGGGAAGCCATTCCCTGTGTCCTGTCCCTCCATCCCTTGTCCCCAGTCCCTCTCCAGCTCTCCTGGAACCCCTTTAGGCCCTGCAAGGGGCTCTCAGGTCTCCCTGGAGCCTTCTCTTCCCCAGGCTTGTAAATACACCCTGTAAGCCACGTGCAATCCATGCCATGGTCCCCCTGCTTCCTGTCAGACCCCAGGGGCACAGCAGCCCCTGTTCTGAGCACTGCAAGAGTGGAGTTCCTGGGAACAGCCCAGCCCAGGGACAGGAAGATCTGGAGATCTGCAAACACCACCCGTGTGAGAAGTGCCCTGATCAGCCTTAACTCGGTGTGATGTTTGTCTCTGATTTAGTGAAGGGCTGGAGGAGCTGGGCCCCTTTAACCTTGAGCACAGCCAAGTGACAGCAAGGACAGCCCCCCTCAGATGTACAAAGGACAGCTGAAGAAAGGGAAGGAATATTTTTGTCCTTGTTCAGTGTGAGCTGAAAGTGCAGCACTGGAGGAGCTCTCCAGCAGGGAAGTCAGTAAAGAAATTGTCCTGGTTTCAGCTGGGATAGAGTTCATTTTCCTCTTTGTAGCTGCTCCAGGGCTGTGGTTGGGGTTTAGTGTGAGGATAATGTTGATAACACACTGATGGTTTGGTTGGGGCCAAGCTGTGCTTCCTCTAAATCCAGGACTGCTCCGTGTCCCAGGCTCTGCACAAAGGGATGGGAGGGAGCGTGGCCAGGAGAGCTGACCTGAACTGGGCAGAGGATGTTCCACACCAGACAAGGTCATTTTTATTATATAAACTGAAGGGAGGTGGCAGAGAGTCCCCAGTCACTGTCCAAGGACTGGCTGGGCATCAGGCAGCACATGGGGAGCAATTGCATTGGGAATCATTTGTTTCTCTTGGTTTTGATTTATGTTTTTAATTATTCTTATCATTATTATTACTCTGATTAGTATTATCAGTATTATATTTTTTGGTTTCTTTCAGATTCTCCTCCATGGGAGGATGTGTGGGGTGGTTGTGGTTGTGTGGTATTTAATTGCCAGCTGGAGTTAAACCACAACAGAAATGGAGATTTGCCCAGGGAGCAAGAACATCCTTCATGTCCATGGAATTTGAAGAGCAGGATGAGTATCAACAACAGGAGTTGCACAGATTGCTCCTGCCTTTATCTCAAAGATGGGCTGGGTCACCACCCACATCCCCTCTGGTCAGATTTTTGGTGTGGAGGAGCCCAAAGTTTGTGTGAATTGTGATTTTCTGGTATCTGAGCTCCCAGTCAGGTTACAAAGGCCCTTCCTGCCACAAAACCTGCTGATTTCCAGGGCACCCCATGTTTCTTCGGGATGAGTGGTGCCTCTTTACCTTCAACCTGCATTGGCTGTTTATTCAAACAGCTCCTGTTTTGAGTTCCCTCTCATTGCTGGATCCCTCCTGGTGTTTCCAGGCCTGAGGAAGCTGGAGATTCCCACAGAACTGCTCAGCCTGGCAGCCAGAGGAACCAAGTTTCTCACCTGAGGCAGGGCCTGACTCACTCACTGTGAGAGGGAGTTAAATCCCACGAGCCCAGGGCAAAACACCACCATGTGGCCATGACAAGACAGCCAGACCCACATCCCTCAAACCAGCACTGCTGGGATTCTACTGGTGCTCCCAGCACATCCCTGGAAGTGTCCAAGGCCAGGTTGGACAGGGCTTGGAGCAACCTGGTCTAGTGGAAGGTGTCCCTGCCCGTGGCAGGGCTCAGAACTGGATCAGCTTTAAGGTCTCTCCCAAACCATTCCACGGTTCTCTGAATCACAGATCAGATCCTATTTTCCTGCCAGTCTGGCTCTCCAGGTTTCATCCTTATCACAGCAAACTGAATTTCTCTGTGCTCAGATAAGATCTCTGTCTCAAGTTTTTTGGGCTTGCTTGTGCCTCCCCCTGACCCTAAATAGCATCTTGCCTCTCCAGTTTATCTGTGGAAAATAACTTCTAAGAGGCCTCATTGCCTAATGTTTGAGCAAACCTTTTAAAGGAGTTAATAATCCCATCAGTGCTCTAAAAAGGCCTCCAGCTTTTTTCCCCATGTTTTGCATTTTCTGCTCGAAATCTGCAGCCCCACATTGCTGGATGAGCTCCAGCCTTTTAAGCTCCACTCCTAGTTCTTCTGTCATTATTTCTAGAAACCTACAGAGCTTCATCTGCTCATCACTCATTTACTCTCTCTCCTGTGGCTTGTTATCACTTACCATCCTGTAGCAGGCTTAGCACAGGGTTGGTTCTTTCAGAAGAAAAGAGAAGTACAAGAATACGTAGAATAGAACATTACCTCAAAGAATATGTAAAGTAGAACCTTCCCTCAGAAGGCACCAAGGAAAGGGGAGGCTGTCACAGGGGGTCATGGAAAGACTCAGAGGTCAGAGAGAAAATCAAGGGGCTCATTTGAGAGGTGAAATATTCACTGGAGACCTGAATGTGAGTCAGCAGTGCCCTGGCAGCCAGGAGGGACATCCCTGTCCTGGGGGCAGCAGGGAGGGGATTGTCCCGCTCTGCTCTGCCCTGGGGCGGCCTCACCTCAACATTGGGGCAGTTTGGGGGGACACAATGGAAGGGAGAGATTGAGCCATTGGAGAGTGTCCAAAGGAGGGACCCAGAGATGGGGAAGGGCCTGGATTTGGAGCCGTGTGAGGACACTGAGGGCACTTGGTGTGTTCAGCTGGAGCAGAGGAGACTGAGGGGAGAGCTCAGTGCAGTTCCAACTGCCTGGGCAGGGGCAGAGGAGGGGCAGGACTGAGCTCTGCTCTGGGGGGAGCAGGGACAGCCCCCAGGGAATGGCTGGAGCTGTGTCAGGGCAGGCTCAGGGTGGATCTCAGGGAAAGGTTCTTCCCCCAGAGGGTGGTTGGCACTGAACAGGCTCCCCAGGGCAGTGGGCACAGCCCCAAGGCTGCCAGAGCTGCAGGAGGCTTTGGATGATCCTCTGGGGCACAGGGGGGGACTCTTGGGGATGGGACTGGATGACCCCTGTGGGTCCCTTCCAGCTCAGCACATCCTGTGATTCTGATTTAAATCAGCACTGAAAAAAAAACCCCACCAGTGAATTGAGGCACCAATCACTTCACCCTGTGAGCACTTGGGAGACTCAATGGGCTGTTCCAAGTAGGCACTGATCCCTCTCTACTCACTCTAAAGGGAATCCAGGGTGAGCTGCTCAGTCCTCACTGAAGTCACCTGGCTCAGTTTAATGTCCCTGAGAGCCCTGGATAGAGATGTTTGATGTCATGGCAGCTCATTCTGCTTCTGCCCCGGGACCCAGAGCAGATCTGTGTCTTAGCAGAGCCCAGAGACAACAACAGGAAAGCACAACAAGTGTCCTTTGGATTCTTCCAGGGGGGAGGAACAGAGATTACTTCTTGTGAAAAAAAAAATCTTATTGGTAGAGTCTTACCTGAAGTTGATGTGAAGAGGTGAGTGATGAAATTTATTTAGGAACACCCACCCCAAGCAGCCAAACAGGTCAAGACAGAGTCAGACCAGCAGGATAATACTTATGGGAACTGAGATCAAATGGGAACAGGCTGTTGAGTCAATTTTTTTTATCATAATTTCCAAATTTGTTGGATTTTATATTTATTTATTTATTTGTGTATAAGAATTAGAGGAATCACCAGTGAGACTTCCACAGATTTCAAAGCTCTCCAAGTGCAGGGTGAGGGTAGCATGGGAGCAGGATTTCAGCTGGTGACCACTGCTAACCAGGGCCAGGTGCTTTCCATGCTCCAAAGTACCAGGGATCCAGGCCCTGGATGATTCCAAACTCAGGAATTGTTCCCTACAGCACCAGTCCCTTTTCTCCCTTGGATTCTCCTCCAGATGGGACCAGATCTCTCAGATGCTCCCTTTGCCACCCACAGTGGATTCTCCCTTCAACTTTTCATCTTCTCCAGGGTTCCTGAAGGGGAAATTCATTTGTTTTGAAAGCCTGTGAGCTAAAAACAGGGATAAAATGACTTTTCTTTAGGATGTTTTGAAGATCCTGAGGCAGAGCTGTCCTCCTGCTGCTGCCTCTTCAAGTTGCTCAGCTGCTGGAGAGGAAAGGCTGGAGTTTTTTTCTCCTCTTTCTTCTTTGTGATCAGAGCATCTTTTAAGACTTAGAACAAATGATGCTGCCAGGAAATATTCTTCTGTTGAGCATCAGGACGCTGCTGTTCCACACAGGAGAACAGAGCTGCCTGTTATTGGTCTGGGGGAAGAGCTGATTTTTCAGTTTGACAGCAAAATTGAAAAAATCAAGCAGAAAAAAAAAGCGCTTTGCTCGGATCAGGCTGGAATATTATTTGTCTTGCTAAACCAAAGCAGCATTGTTCCATTCAGCATGAAATATTTCCTACAATCCCAAATGAAATGTTCTGTGTTGTGCACTTGTCAGAAGAGCAAAGAAAGTAAAAGGAGAGATTCACAAACATCGTGTGGAGCCCGAAGCCTTTCCTGCTTGTTCTTCCTGGGAAACATCTCACCTCCCACGAGGACAATTCCCTTGAAATCCTGCAATGTCCAGTGCCCTGCTCTGCTGTGCTGAGAGGAAATGAGGAATGTCTGTGTATTAAGGAAATTGGCTCGTTCCTCTCCAGTTGCCATTTCCAAATGCCCTCAGGACACCATTCCAGCTCCTGGGCTAAGCTGCACTTCAGCCAAGAGCTTACAGTTAAAATGTAGATGGATTTTAGAACTTAATTTAAGCACTTGAACATTAAAAAATTTATAAGGAAGGTTGGGGTCTATAATACTTCACTTTTTCCCCCAGTTCCCTTATCTAACCAGAGGCTCCCATAATAAGCAGAGAGGAATCATCTCCCTTTGTGAACTTCTGAACACCTGCAAATGCAAAATTAATTTTTAGGAGAGAAGATAACATCCCAACTTCCAGTCTGAACTTCCCTCTTAGCTGGCAATTCCAAGGGCAAAAATGAGGTGAGAGAAACGTCTGTTCCTTATCCCAGCTGGCCAAGCAACACATTCACATCCCAGTCAGGTGAACAAACCTGACTGGGATGATTTTTTTAAGGAAAATTAGACAGCTAAAATACATCACTGTGGCCCCAGTTGCCCTAAAGGAAAGAATAAGGGACAATAACAACTAGAAATCTGAGGAGAAAGATTCTGGAAGACAATCGAGGCTGAGTGAAGAAATGAGAGGCCTTTAGAAGCACCTCAACAAATGTCAGTGATATTTCTGTACCTCAAGGAGGGAAACCTGAACTATTCCACTACCCCAGAAGGTCTGATACGTTTGTTATTCTCTGTCCCCCAGGAAATGAGCAGAATCAGAAAATCACAGGTTGGCAAAGAGCTCTGAGATCATCAAGTCCAGTTATAACCCAGCACCACCACCATGGTCACACTAACCCGTGTCCTCAAGTGCCACATCCACGTTTTTGAACGCTTCTAAGGATGGGGACTCCACCCCTGCCCTGGGCAGCTGTGCCAGGGCTGGACAGCCCTTTCAGTGAAGAAATTTCCCCTAATATCCAACCTGAACCTTCCCTGACACACCCTGAGGCCATTCCCTCTCCTCCTGTCCCTGTTCCCTGGGAGCAGAGCCCGACCCCCCCCGGCTCCCCCCTCCTGTCAGGGATTGCAGAGCCAGAAGGTCCCCCCTGAGCCTCCTTTTCTCCAGGCTGAGCCCCCCCAGCTCCCTCAGCCCCTCCTGCTGCTCCAGCCCCTTCCCAGCTCCGTTCCCTTCCCTGCACACGCTCCAGCCCCTCAGTGTCTCTCCTGTCTGAGGGGCCCAGAACTGCCCCCAGGGCTGGAGGTGGGTAATTCTGGGTGTAATTACTACATTCTGTTCCTAATCCACAATTTTAGAGTAATAGAGATTTCCTTAAAAAAAAAAAAAAAAAAAAAAAAGAGAACAAAACTATCACAAAAAAGCAGCAGCAGCATCTGGGGGATGGGACAGACCCCTGGAGAGGAGTCCTGGAATGTTAAACAAGAGGAACTTCTCTTTCCACTGGCACATGGATACTGGTGACCACTGGACCCCCACGTGCATCACTTGAACAGCATCCTGGAGGGGTTTGTGTGTTTGCCTGACCCAGCATCACCAAGAGAAGTGACAAACCCTCCTCTGGTTTGATGATGCCACACACTGGATGGCCACTGTCATCCAGCAGTGCCAGGGACACAGATCCAAGGGAGGGACAGGGTGGCCTCTACAAGTTCTGGTCATGGATTTTGAGACTGAAACAGGCTGGGAGGGATCTCTGGAGGGCTCTGGTCCAACCTGCCCTGAGGACAGAATGGGCTTTGATAAAGATATTTGTGGATGAAGGTGCTCATGGAGCAATCTGGGCTAGTGGAAGGTGTCCCTGCCCACGGCAGAGGGTGGAACAAGGTGAGGTGTAAGGTCCCTTCCAACCCAAACCATCCTGTCCTTCTCTAACCTATTTCAGACAGGGGCTGTTTGATCTCAGGCCAGGCCTTGGCCCTCCCCTGCAGCCCAGGTGAGTGTGGAGATACAAACAGGTCTGTGAAACCTCACAGTGGAGTTATCAAGGACCTTTTTCACCTGCTGGTGAAAATAATTCTCCATTCTTAGCTGCTCTTTGGGGGTGGTGTTTAGGCCGAGGAAGTCTGGGACAAGGTCTCCTGGAAGGTGTCCCTGTCCCTGGCAGGGGTTGGAACAGGATGAGTTTAAGTCCCTTCCAACCCAGTTTGGCTTCACTGAGCCACAGCAAAAAAATTGAGTTGGTCCCAGTGTGGATGGAAGATGCTCCTCCTCTTGGAAAACTGCCCAGGTAGTGAGAATACACTGGAAAGGAATGGAAAAAAGCCTTCTGAGTAGGGCAGGAAGCTTTTCCTCTCCCTCCCAGCAGCGGTGAAGGCTCAGAATGCAGCGATTCCGAGCACAGCGATTGCAGATTAATGCACAGCCCACAAGGATAAGCCAACATATGGACCTTGGATTCTGCCATGCTTTAGCAGAACTTAATTGGATCATTCATTTTTTTCTGATATTAACATATCAGGGCTGCTGTTGATCCCCTGGGAGGTCCTGTGTGCTGCAGATTAAAGCACTTCTCACAATCTGGATGATACGCTTGGCTAAACAATATTAAAAACTAAGTCTCCGAACACTTAACTGCTAATTTAATGCAATTTCACCAAGCCTGATGCTTTCTGTGGGTGCTATTGAGATGCATGAACCCCCAAGTAAATGCATCAAGATAATCTACCCAAAAGAATCGAAATGTTCCAGGGGATGCCTTACTTTGCTTTAAAATACTGCTGCTTTACTGCAGCTGGAAGGGCATTATTGAGATTTATTCCAACAGCAAGAAAAAAAATCTTTGAAGAATTGGTCTCTTTCTCCAAGAGTTCATCCACTGTTCAGCACAGACTGCATTCCCAGGCTGCTTCTGGATGCCAACATTGTCCATTATCTTGGATCTACATTCCCAGCACAAGGAATCCTGTATTTGAGAACTGACCTCTGGATTCTGGATTCTCCCAACTTCAGATATGTGAATACAAATCATGTGGATTTGGTTCCCCATCTGTTCATTGTCAGACAACAGCAGAAGGTTGCTTAAGACTTCCCTTCCCAAACCCTCCCTCCTCTTCTCAAACCTTCCTTTCCCAAACCTTCCCTTCCCAAACCTTCCCAAACATTCCCTTCTCTGTCACCAGACCTTGTTAAAGGCAAGGCTTGGTAAAAGCCATTTCTACAGTGCAGAAAATCAGCACAAAATCTACTTATTTCTCCAAGTTCATAAAAACTCCCAGTGATCCTGAGTTCAGGGAATCCTGGGAACGGGTGGGGTGGGAAGGAACTTAAAGCCCATCCAGTGCCACCCCCTGCCATGGGCAGGGACACCTTCCACCAGCCCAGGTTACTCCAAGCCCTGGCCTTGGACACTTCCAGGGATCCAGGGGCAGCCACTAAGTTGTTTAAATTTGTCATAGGTAACCAATAAAAAGAGGGAAAAGCCTGAAGATAAAATGCACATTTTGCACTGTTGGTTGCAGTGGTTCAGGCACATAAACTTTAGGGCAGGGAGGGGATGAATTTCCTTAAGTGAAATGTAAAACGAAAACTGAACAAGCCCTCAGAAAAGAAAGTTAACAATAAAAAACATCCAAAACTACACCGGGAGGGGATCAATGGGTTGGCCACTGAGGGGAATCCAATACTCTCAGAATTGAATTCTAATTGCTATAGATTTGTGGCATCAACTAGTCATCTCTCCTCCATCTCCAAATGCATCTTTGCTGCACATAATTACAGCATGATAATTGTGAAGATTCCTCACCTCGTTAATCAATGTGGGTCACTGCAGGGAAAACAGGGGGACAGGAGGTTCAGATCAGGCCCAAACTACTTTGACTGTTGAGGGAAACAAGCAGGAATATAATGAAGTTTAGATCCCAGATATTCAGAGAATCAGAGAATCAGCTGGGTTGGAAAGGACCTCTGAGATCATCCAGTCCAACCCTTGATCCAACCCTGCTGTGGTTCCCAGCCCATGGCACTGATGTCACACCCAATCTGTCCTTAAACACCCCCAGAGACAAAGAATTCATGTCTGATTGCCTTAAGTGGTTTAGACTTTCCTTATAAATCATCATGTGAATCTTTCTCAAGTCAACATGGCACTAGTAAATATTGGGAAGGAATTCCTGGCTGTGAGGGTGGGCAGGCCCTGGCCCAGGTTGCCCAGAGAAGCTGTGGCTGCCCCTGGATCCCTGGAAGTGTCCAAGGCCAGGTTGGAGGGGGCTTGGAGCAACCTGGGCTGGTGGAAGGTGTCCCTGCCCATGGCAGGGGGTGGGACTGGATGAGTTTTAAGGTTTCTTCAACCCAAAGCAGGCTGTGATTCAATGGTTCTATGATATTAATAAATGATTCTATGAAATTAATACCCTTGGCTAATCACTGCACTGCCTGAGCAGAGTAGAAGAGCAAGCCTCACAGGGCAGGGCTTCTTCCTGCTTAAATCCCTGAAAAATCCTTCAGGAGGAAGAGAGAACAACCTCATTCTACTGTGCAGATCCGTGGTATCTCCACTTTTGGGATCTTGGTTGCAATCCTGATTCCCTTGGCTCAGAAGGACTGTTATAAAATGGCAAGAAAACACAGCAGAGATGATAAGAAGTGTGAAAAGACATTTGTATGAGAAAGAGGTAAATAGACCAAGAATGTCCAGCTTGGAAGAGATGGGACAGGCAGTGGTAATTTCTTCAAAGGATCAGAGATTCATTACAGTGGGACAAGACCTCTGAGTTCATCCTGTGCAACCTTTGACCAAACCCTGCCTTGTCAACCTGACCAGAGCACTGAGTGCCATGACCACGGAAGAGGAACCCTCAGAACCAGCAGAAAGGTTCTGATAATTTACAGGCTGTAAATTATCCTTGGAATTCACCACAGGTTGTTCTCAGGGTTGGAACACAACATGTTCCAAAGGATTTGAAGGGTTTAATGGAAGTAAAAGAAAGGTGGCAGTGCTGGGCTAATGCTTGGATTTGATTATTTTGGAGATCTTTTTCACCTTTAACAGTTTATTATTCTATGATTCTCTAATTCTATGATCTATGTTTCTATGATCAGCTCTTCTGTCCATCCAGGGAAAAGAAGCCCCAAGAACAGGCAGCAGACACAAAGCTTCAGAAAAGGAAGGATTTTTCCTGGGACCAGACAACATTGTGTGGAGATTGTTTGCATCCAGGAAACCTGAAAGCTTTCTGGAGTGGGAGCAAAGCTGAAAGAAAGAAAACAGAGGGGAGGAAGGAGACTTGTTACCAGTGCTTTCTCTTTTGTCACACTCTGGAATTCTCTGGTTTAAAAATGCCTTTTGTTCCACTCTGAGAGGTTTTTTTTCTTTGCTCTCAGGTTTACAAACCTTTTGGTGTTTGGGGAATGTTTGCTTGAAGGAGATGGTTCAGACAGATCCATCTGAAAGCTCTGATTGACCCGGGTTCCCAGCACACACACCCACTCAATTTTTCAACAAGCTTCTTCCCTCTCTTCCACTGAACATCCTCCAGGGATGACCCAACCAACAAATCAATCACATTTTAAAAGAAGATCTTTGGAGCTTTTGAAATTGCCTTCAGAAAAATCTGGCAGAGCTCCCAGTGCTCATCCAAAGGCTCCTGAACAAAGAAACTCTTTTTGCCCAACACAGAGGTCTCACCTGGATCTTCCTTCTTTGCATCCTTCCAGACACCACCAGTACCTGGAATAATCAATATCTGTGGTGCATCTAAAAGAATCAAAGGAGGAGCTGAGTGAGGTTGGGGAGACATGAAATAGTTGGATATTGATAGCAAGGTGAATCACTGGGGTTTTTTTCCATAAGCACTGAAATTTGGTAAAAAAAATCACAGTGTGATCCCCTCCCCCCCAGCCAATTCCTCTCTCAGTCCATTCTGCAGCCCTTATGGAGGATCATTCGAGGGCAAGAGGGATGGTCATGCAGGCAAACACTTTACTTAGAAGGGGAGAGCTGATGGGCTCAGTTATCAGCTGAGAACATCATCAGACCTGACAAACAGCCCTAGGAGACAACAAAATATGGCATTCTGCAATTTGGAAAGAGATTCAGCTGCAGTCTCACCAGAAGCTGCCTCAGGAATGGAGGATATTCCTGTTCCGTCCGAGAGCTGAGCCCATCCATCCCCACAGACCCTTCCCCCCAGCAGGGATTGGGGCAGGACCCTGCCTGGCAGCTCTCCTGCCTGTGCCAGCCCTGCTCCCTGGCCAATCCATCTGCACTTGTGACAGGATTTCCTCCCCCAGACCTTGCCAGCAGAGACAAATCACCCAAGGTCCTGCTCACAGAGGGGGAGGATGTTGGATGGAGCTGCAGCTGCTCATGTTCAGTTGCAGGACTTGGGCATCTGAGTCTCCCCAGAGCTCCCCAGAACCAGAGCCTCAATCCCAGGGTGCTGCCACCCCTCAGCCCTTGATCTAAGCTGTATGAACCCCCCTTCCTTGTTTTCCATCCTCCCTGTCACTCTTGTGACATGCTCAGCCCGTTGCATCCAGGGGAATTTGCTGTGTTGGAAAAAGCCAGGCCGGCCACAACTTCAGTGGCCATAACTGAGCACCAGGGACAGAAACCTTGGGGGATCAGGTGTGTCAGAATCACAGAATTATTAACATTGGAAGAGATCAAGATCATCAAGTCCAACCTTCAACCAAGTACCCTCCTGCCCACTGAACCATATCACAAAGTGCCACATCTGCTTGTTTTTTGAACACATCCAGGGACTCCACCACTCACCTGGGCAGCTGTGCCAGTGCCTGACCACTCTTTCAGTGAAGGAATTTTTCCAATATCCAACCTGACCCTCCCCTGGCACAGTTTGGAGCCGTTCCCTCTCCTCCTGTCCCTGTTCCCTGGGAGCAGAGCCCGATCCCCCCCCCAGCTCCCCCCTCCTGTCAGGGATTGCAGAGCCAGAAGGTCCCCCCTGAGCCTCCTTTTCTCCAGGCTGAGCCCCCCCAGCTCCCTCAGCCCCTCCTGCTGCTCCAGCCCCTTCCCAGCTCCGTTCCCTTCCCTGCACACGCTCCAGCCCCTCAGTGTCTCTCCTGGCTGAGGGGCCCAGAACTGCCCCCAGGGCTGGAGGTGCCCCAGCAGAGCCAGCACAGGGAGGGCACTGCCCTGGGGCTGGGACACACCAGGGCTGGCACCAAGAGGAGCCCTGGCCAGGCCCTGGTTCAGCCTCACTGTCTGTGCTGTACGAGCAGAACCCTCTCCCTTTGCTGGCTCGGGGCAGCACCGAGCTCTGGCTCTGGGAGGAGGGCACTGATGGATCATGTTCAGAGCAAGTCCCACTTCTCCTGAAAGGCCTCCACCTGTCAAGCCATTGATCTCCTGCAGCCTTTCAATCTCCTTGGGCAGGGTGATGGAGCTGCTGGAGCCGGGCCCTCTGCAGCTCTTCCCCTCCAGGAGGGGCATTCCCAGTGCCTGGGGGCTGTGCCCTGCTGAGGAAGCACCTCTGGAATGAACCCCTCAGGAGCTGTGTTATGAATCTGAACTGCCAAGCAGGGAGAGAAAGAGGTTTCCAACACAGTGAGTTGGAACCGCCTGGAAAATTCACTGTGACTTGTGGGGGCTAAAGAAGCTTCTTTTCTTTTCTTTTTTCAAAATAACCCCTACCAAGCCTTCATCTGACAGACCCCAGGGAAACACTTGGAGCAGGGGACAGCAGAACTGGGGAGCAGTAAAAAAAACCCATTTGGCTATGTATCACTGCTAGTTTATCACTGTGGTTTAAATCATTCCAGAAACTGAAGCAAATGAGTCAAGTCAGTACCAGAAGATCACAATGAAAGTGCCCACAGTCCTTGTAGGAGGTTCCTGGTACAGCATTCTATGAGTCTGTGTAATTTTAGGTGAGATAAGGACACATCTGCCTCTGTAAAAGAGACTGACTGGGCTTTTATATTCCCTCACTGAGCAGGATGCATTTCAAATGGCATCCAAGGAAGATAAACTTCTTTTGTCCTCCCAACCCTCCTGGATGGATCTTAGGTGGGGGATGTGATTTCACAGCATTTAAATGAAATTCTCGTCAAAAGCAGAAGCTGGAGAATATCAGGATCTTCAGGATCTTCCAACTATGGGGCCCTCAGAAATCAGGAAAGTGCTCTGCTCATCCCAACCTCAATCCGTGGTCACCAGCACTGCATCCCACTCCCTGCTCTGAGGATGATCCTGATGTTCTCCACCCTCTCCCCCAAGCCTCACGGACTGTCAGACCCATGTATGGCTCATTCCCATCCAGGGGACAGTGTGTCCCTGGAATGGCTCTTTGCCATGATCATTACCCTGGATAAAACTATTCCATTCCACTGTTCCCTGAGAGGACTCAGCTGCTGGGCAAACAGGGAGGAGGGAATTCCCCTGTTTATCAGCCAAGGAAATTCCAGCTGCCCTTGGAACCAGGCAAAGGAGACCTGGTGGCCTGGGAGAAGGGCAGTGATGGCACTGCCAGCACCAGGAGGGGGATTTGTAACCTTGCAGCTGAATTCTCTCCATAGCACAAGCCAGGAACAGCCTCACACCACCCCAGGAAAGTCCAGCTTGAAATATTTTGCAAAACCAGGTTCTCTGCTGAAGCTTGTGGTACTGCCATGTGGAGAAAGCTCTGTCCCACCCTCAGGGGGAAAGACTCTGACTGACATGTCCTGAGATGCAGAGCTCTGGATCTGCAGTATTTCATGGTCCTTCAGGCGTTTTTGGATCTCATCACCCAAAAATTGATTCTTGGCCTGCACTCAGAGCTGGTGAGGCCACCCCTGGAGTGCTGTGTCCAGCTCTGGGCCCTCAGGTCAGGAAGGACATGGAGGGGCTGGAGCAGGGGCAGAGAAGAGCAAGGAGGCTGGGGAAGGGACTGGAGCACAAGTGCTGTGAGGAGAGGCTGAGAGAGCTGGGGGGGCTCAGCCTGGACAGGAGGAGGCTCAGGGGAGACCTCAGCACTCTCTGCAACTCCTGACAGGAGGGGGAGCCAGGGGGGGTTTGGTCTCTTCTCCAGGAACCAGCAGTAGGACAAGAGGGCTCGGCCTTGAGCTGTGCCAGGGGAGGTTTGGGTTGGATATCAGGAAGAAATTTTTTATAAAGAGAGTGCTCAGCCATTGGAATGGGCTGCCCTGGGAGGGGGTGGAGTCCCCATCCCTGGAGGTGTTTAAGGTGAGGCTGGAGGTGGCATCAGTGCCACCTAACCCTAACCCTAACCCTAACCCTAACCCATGGGCTGGGAACCATGACAGGGTTGGATCAAGGGTTGGATTTGATCTCAGAGGGCTTTTCCAACCTGGCTTATTCTATAATTCTATGATTCTATGATTCTATAGTTCTATAATTCTATGATTCTATGATTCTGTGACTTCATAATTCTATGATTCTGTGATTCTATAATTCTATTATTCCCATCCTGGGCTCTCCAGGCAGGTGTCACCTGAGATGTTCTGTTGTTTAATTGAATATTCTATTAAATATAATGATTTAATTAATAAAGCTGCTGCTTTGCATTCTGTGAATGGCCAGGGGGCTGCTCTGAACTGCTCCTGGAGCAGGGCACTGCTGCACACCAGAGAATTCCCTCCCTGAGGGACTCCTCCACTGGAGCACACTGGGGCACACTGGGGCACACTGGTCCTGGCCAGTGGCAGTGCATTCCTCCAGTTCTCCTCTCCCAGCCTGCTCCAAATCCTGCCTCCCACAGCAGCACCAGGCACTAAACCAGCCTCTCATGCTGGAAGGAGGAAAACATCACACAAGGCAGCAGGAGCAGTTTGGGGTGATTAAAGTTATTACTGGGTCACTCAAAAGAGCAGAGGGAATTATCAGCTGGGAAATGTTGGATTAGGAGGTCTGGGAGTCACCCAGTCCATGCCAAGAACTGGTCAGGCCATATGCTGGCAGCACTTGGGCAGAGAAGGATTAATTGAAAGCAGGCTTGTGCAGTGAGTTAAAGTGAAAAATCACTCCCTAAATGAGGGAAGATCCCAGGGAATATCCAGAGTGATTAGAGAAGCTGGTGCTTAGCCTCTAATTCAAGAGGCTCTGGGTTTTCTCTTTATTTATAAGGCTAAAGCCAGCCCTCCCCTCACCCTGAACTCGGACTAAATTAAAGCTGCCAGAGCCACACAAAGCCTGGAGAAGCCAAAATAACCCTTCAGAGAGCGAGGCAGAGGGCAGAGCACGGGGACACTGCAGCTGTTTGTGGGCTGGAAAATCACAAAACACAGTTCTTTCCAGCACTGGGTTAGGAAGTGTCTGGGAACTTTGTGGGCATTGGGAAGTGGGTCAGAAATGGCACAAGCCCTGGCACTGGCAGGGGGTGATTTTGCCATGGGTTGGAAATGTTGAAGCCAGTGGTAGAGCTGGGAATCTGGGAGACCTTTGGAATGGATTTCTGGGTCCCTGTGGTCTCCCTTCCAAACTGTTCCATGCTCAGTAGGAATTATTTGTTTGACTTTGGGTTTCTAAAAAACATACAGTATTCCTGTCTATGCTTTTCCAGGAGACTTCCCACACTTTTGGGGTTTTTTTTGGGGGATGGGAGCATCCAGGGAGACTCCAGGGCCATTATGGCACTGCAATTCCAGGGTTCAAGTTCAGTTTGCTGCAGTGCACAGCAGTGATGTAGGTGCATTAATTAGCACATGGCTAATTAGAGCCTTTCTTTTAATTGTCATCCCCAGGTTCTGCATTACTGGGAATTACCTGGATATTCAGAGTGCTCATGTCAGACTGTTAGGGAAGCCCTGATCCCTCTGAGTCACTGTTTCAGGGACCCTGGACTCTGCAGCTGAGTGGTGGGAATGGGAGATGAAAACTTTGATAGTGGCACAATTTCAGCAAAGAGCTGGAGGAGAGGCATGCCCAGGCTTTTGGAAACAGCACATGTGTTATATCCCTGTCAGCCCTGAGAAGGAATGAACAGGGATGTGGATCCCAAAGATCCTGGAGCATGGGAATCTTCCCTGCTGCAAAGGCCTGTCAGAGACAACCACGGAATCACAGAATGCTGAGTTGGAAGGGACTGTCAGGAATCATCCAGTCCAACCCCCAGCCCTGCACAGACACCCCAACAACCCCACCCTGTGCCCCAGAGGATCATCCAAACTCTCCTGCAGCTCTGGCAGCCTTGGGGCTGTGCCCACTGCCCTGGGGAGCCTGTTCAGTGCCAACCACCCTCTGGGGGAAGAACCTTTTGCTGAGATCCACCCTGAGCCTGCCCTGACACAGCTCCAGCCATTCCCTGGGGGCTGTCCCTGCTCCCCCCAGAGCAGAGCTCAGTCCTGCCCCTCCTCTGCCCCTCATGAGGATGTTGAAGACCTCACTGAGGTCTCCCCTCAATCTCTTCTCCAGCTGAACACACCAAGTGCCCTCAGCTGCTCCTCACACAGTTTTAGTCAAGGCCATTGCCCTGCTTTGGACACTCTCCAATGACTTCAAGTCTTTTTTTATATTGTAGTGCCCAAAATCATAGGATCACATGGAATGGTTTGGGTTGGAAGGGACCTTAAAGCTCACCTTGTTCCCCAGCCAGGGCCAGGGATGCCACACACTAGTCCAGGTTTGGGAGAGGATTTGGAACAGCTCACAGCACTGAATTCTCTTCATTCCCAGCTAAATGGGCCTTTTTTGCCCTCAGGTGGAGGGTGCTCATGTGAACTCACTCTCTGCCAAGGAGTTCCCTGTCTGAGCACGTGTGATTCCAGGAGGCTGAACACCACAGGGCTCTGGCAGGGTCTCCTTCCACCACAGCACCAAACCTGTGTCACCAGAGATCCCCCCTGGTTCATCTCCAGCTCCCTCACATTGTCTCAGCTGCTGTGCTGGTCACATCCTTTTCTTCCCCACATCCTTGTCTCCCACGAAGCAGCTGCTGGTACAGGGAACAGCTGTGGAAATCCTGGGCAGCCAATGCACCAGTGGATGTGAGCCTGGGATTCTTTACTCCAGCACAGATTCCAGGAGTGTCCACATTCAGATGGGGGAATGGAGGTGGTTGCCTTGCCATCATTTACACAACTGCAAACGAGGACTGGCTCCCAAGAGGAGGGTGGGACAGAGGGGAGTTATCACAGACGAGGAGGGGGTTGGTTATCATATAATCATAGAATGATTAATGTTGGAAAAAACTTCCACAATCATCAAGTCCAGCATTCAAGGATGGACTTGATTATACTCAAACTCTCCCCCTCAGTAGCCCCTTCCTTCTTCTTGTGCACACACAATGGTCCCGAAGTCCTGCCCTGCTTCCTCCTCTCTGGAACTGAGGCCTGGTCTGAGCCAGGTCCCCCCTTTGACCTGATCCCTGGGCATGTGAAGGTGACAGGAGCTGAGTGATGGTCACTGTGCTGAGCAGTGTCCTGGGGGCTGGATCCACAGGGGGGCAGGGCCAAGCTGGGGTTCAAACACCCTTCTCCTGTCCAGCTGCTGGACGTGGTAAGTCACGTCCTCTGCTGAGCCCCTGCCTGGGCTGCGAAACCCTTCTGTTCCAGGACGTGAACGAGCATCATGTGGAAGGACTTTGCTTTATTAAACTAGAGATTTAGGTCACCAAGAGTCAAATAACTAATTCTCAAAGCTCTCTATCCTCTTACTGGACTCCTGCTTTTAATGCCATTTGTCTCTCCCTTTCCATCTCATCCAGCCTGTGCCAGCATTGCTGCTCACACGGGATCTCTGCCCGGAGCCACCCCTGCAAACACCCCTGGGCAGAGTTTCCAGATGCAAAATGGAATAAAACCAGGAATTCTTCAGTGAGCAAAGACCCCAAGGGATTTGGAGAACCTTTTCAGAGAATCATGGAATCTCCTGAGTTGGGAGGGACCCACAAGGATCATCCAGTCCAACCCCTGGCCCTGCACAGGCCCATCCCCAAGAGTCCCCCCCTGTGCCCCAGAGGATCATCCAAACCCTCCTGCAGCTCTGGCAGCCTTGGGGCTGTGCCCACTGCCCTGGGGAGCCTGTTCAGTGCCAACCACCCTCTGGGGGAAGAACCTTTCCCTGAGATCCACCTTGAGCCTGCCCTGACACAGCTCCAGCCATTCCCTGGGGGCTGTCCCTTCTCAAACAGAGCAGAGATTGGAGCTGCAACCCCGATGAGCTCTGCCCTCTTCTCCAGCTGAACAAACCAGGTGACCTCATCTGCTCCTCACATGGCCCCTCCAGACCCTTCACCATCTTTGTAGCCTCCTTTGGACACTCCAATAGCTTTAGATCTTTCTTCTATTCTGTTGCCCCAAACTGCACACAGGACCATTTGGAAAGTTTCTTCCCCTTCTCTAAAGAAACCCTGTTTTGGAGGAAGGTGATGTTTCTGGGCTCTGACATCTTACCTGGGAGCACTGGACTTCAGAGCTGCTCTGTAAAGCAGCTGCTGCCATGAAGAAGATGGTGCTGCCATTTGGAACAGGCTGCCCAGGGCAGTGGGGGAGTCACCACATCCAGAAGTGCTAAAAAATGTGTGGATGTGGTGCTTAGGGACATTGTTTGGTGGTGGACCCAGCAGTTAACGGTGGGACTTGATGGTCTTAGAGGATTTTTCCGACCTTAATGATCCTGTGATTCTCCAGAGAGCTGCTGACTGGCTTCTCAAAGCCCTCTGTTGCTCCATCATTTCTGTGCTGACCATGGATCTGGGTTGGTGAGGTCTTTGATTTATTGAACCTTCTTGTGTTACATTTGAACCATATTAAAGGTGTTAAAAGGTCACCTGAAGGGAAAGCAGAGTTGGACAGAGCTGTTCTTCAGCCCAGCCCAGCTCCTGCTACTCTCTACAGGGTCTGAGAGGGTTTAGTTGTATCAAGAACCTTCCATTGCAGCAAGAACCTTCCAGTGCCATTCCAGGTGGGAAAGAAGCAGCTCTGGGGTGTTTGTCAGGCAAGGATAATGAAGTGATAATTCTTGGTGAATGGACAAATCACAGGAACTAAACCACAGAACTGTAGCACAGTGAAGGTCCGAGTCAATAAAGACAATTTAGGCCATGACAATCAAGGAAAGGGCATTAAAAGAACCAAACCAAAAATCACAAACAAACAAGTCAATTAAAAAAGCCAACTGCATAAAAATAACCCAAAGAGTAGATATGGTGTAAGGCTCCCCTCAGGATGTGCCAAAGGGCGTTACCAAGCCAGAGGATGCCTGGATAGGGCAGTGTCATATCCGAGGCCCAACTTTGGCTCTTTGTACCAAGATATTGTTCAGCTGTGAAAACCTTTTGAGGATGAAACCCCTGTGTCCAGAGCTCTCCCTTCTCAGGGATTATTCATGTACAACATCTGTGTCAGATGTTCATTCCCCAAGAAGCTGGAGGATTTTCCAGGTCCACCTGTCCTTGTTCTCCTCTTCACATTGACTACCACCACCAAATTACACCCAAAGTAACAAGTCTGTTAGGAGAGACAAAAATCCAAGAAAACATAGTTTATTATTTCCTTTCTCTCATAGTGGTTTGCAACGCTCTAAGTGACATTATATTGAAAGTCTTGTTCATCTGATCTGAGTTTTCCCTTTGTTATAACCCGTGTCCTGCTCCTCTGGTTAATCCTGTCTGAAATAGGCCTGATCCTGGAGCTAATTGCTGCAGTGACATGAAGTTTGGGGCTCTCACACACCAAAATGTATGATTTCTGTGTTTGCAGGAATAACATAAATCCCTGCACACATTTCATCCTAAAAAATCTGCTCGCAGGGCTCTTATCTGGGGGATTAGTGAGTTATCAGGTGCGTCACCCTCGTCTGAGCTGAGATAAGGGGCACAAATCCTTCCCTTCTGCTCTCTCACACAATATCAGCTCCAAAGAGGGAGCCTGGGAGCAGAGAAAAATTTGGAGCCCTCTGGGGACCCTGAGCTCCGTGTGAATGTGTTAAAGGGAGATTCAGCTCCTGCACAAAGGCACAACAGCTCTTCCTGTCTTGCTCTCCAGGGCAGACACTGGACTGGCTATAAAGTTATTACTTCACAGAATCCCAGGATGTGCTGAGCTGGAAGGGACCCACGAGGATCATCCAGTCCAACCCTCAGCCCTGCACAGCCCCATCCCCAAGAGTCACCCCCTGTGCCCCAGAGGATCATCCAAACCCTCCTGCAGCTCTGGCAGCCTTGGGGCTGTGCCCACTGCCCTGGGGAGCCTGTTCAGTGCCAACCACCCTCTGGGGGAAGAACCTTTCCCTGAGATCCACCCTGAGCCTGCCCTGACACAGCTCCAGCCATTCCCTCAGGTTCATGCACATGAACATCACGTGTTTGCATCTCACAGGAGCTGCTGCCAAGATCAGCAGGAGCAGAGCAGGCCCAGCCAAGGCAGTTTCGGCATCTTCCACACCATGTACGGGGTCGTTTCAGAGACTGATGCTGGTCTTCAAAACAGAACCCACTGGCACAGAAACGAGACAGCCCAGATGGCTGAAAACAGCCAGGAGAAACCCCACTGCTCCCCAGCCCTGTGTTAGAGGCTTTAAAGGATGTTAATTGTATTAATAATGAATGCAGTAACTGCCTGGCACTGAACAGGCTCCCCAGGGCAGTGGGCACAGCCCCAAGGCTGCCAGAGCTGCAGGAGGGTTTGGATGATCCTCTGGGGCACAGGGGGGGACTCTTGGGGATGGGTCTGGGCAGGGCTGAGGATTGGACTGGATGATCCTGTGGGTCCCTTCTAACTCAGCACATCCTGGGATTCTGTGGAAAGAGGCTTCCAGGAGGGAAGTCTCTTCCTTTTTGTCCCAGCACTTCCCAGACAAAGCTCAGGACCCAGTTATTCCATAGTCACATTTGGAAGCTGATGACTTGCTTTCCTCGAGATGCAGCCCAAGGTAAAGGGACAGCCAGCACCCCTAGGACAGGCAGATGCACTTTGTAGTTGGCGAGTTTTTGATAAAAGTTGAAGTATAACGACCTCCATCCCTCAGTGCTTTACCTTTCATGGTGCAGATTGCTCCAAATCATTCAAAGGTGGACAGCACTCCATTTAACTTGCAGCCTAAATCCTGCTGTGACTTGAGATCCAGATCAAAACCAGTCCCCACTGGCAGCCCTGGGAGGGCAGGGCTGAAGAACACTCACAACATGCTCATGGTGATGGGCACTGGGAGAAATTCAACTCTTTACAGTCAGGAGGCCCCATGTACCTGTTTGGGCATCTCCAGCTGTATTCAGAAGCCAGTCTCTAGGTCAGGCTCAGGACCAGAGAGCACCAGGCAGGTCCAGGGGGACTGGAAAGGGCTGGATGGGTTAAGGTTTGGAACAAGAGGCTCTGGGGACAGACACAGGCAGGGATGTACCCAAGGAGACCAAACCTCCATTCCTTTCTTCTGCCGACTCCACTCCTTGTTAATAAAACACTTCTCTAAAACAGAAGAACTGCTCAGGACTCCCAGCTTTTCTGTGGAATTCTGGTGCTCCCAGTGTCCCTCCCCAGCTGGCAGGATCCTGTCAGGCTGACAAGCCCAGTTAAACTGTATTTCAAGACACGGATTTACAACTCACTGCAACATTTTCCTGCTTCTATCCATGGATTTCTTTTACTTCTGGTACTGCATGATCTGTCTTTAACTTCATTACTGCTGCAGGAGAAGGTTTTTCATAGCCAGTGAAAACAGATGGCCCCTGAACTTTCTACTATATCATGTTTCTCAGCTAGAAATCTTGGTCAGACCTCAGACTTTTGAGTTATTACAATCATCTTTACATCTGTATCCAATTCTCTCTATCCCCCAGGGATCAGGCTAAGGCTGGTTATGCATCCTTAGTTTATCAGGCTATTTTTTATAGCATTTGGATTCTCTGCTGAGTGGGTTTAGAGACTCCCAGCAATGTCCTCACAGTGTTTTGGCCTCATCCCCCCAGCCCTGTCTCAAACAGCCCCAAAGCAGTGCCTGCCACAGCTCTTTTATTTATGCCTTGGGCCTGTGGATCCAGAGCCACCCTTATATCATGTTTTCCTGATTAAATGTGTAATTGCTACAGTTTGGGCACAAGATTCCACATGCCTGGTTTGTACTTTATGACTGTTATAACTCACCAGCCAACTCTAATTTCACTTACAAGATTTACACTTCTACAGTAAAGATGTTTTGGTAGCAAAAGCCTGCCTGAAAATGGAACTGAGTGTTTCTGGGCACCCACATATTCCATGTTCATGGAGGTGGGATGTGACACTGACCCCCCACCTGCACAGAAGTAGCATCTGGACAGTGGGAATTCCCAGCAGCCTGGTTTTTCCCCATATCCTGCTTCATATTGCAGTGATGAGCAGCTCACCTACTGCAAAAACCCAGAATTGTCACAGCCAGAATGGGACCCTCAGACAAAGTTTACCAGGGAGACCCTCCCTGTGAGTGCCAAGGCACAGAAAGGACCCCCTGGCTTTCTAAACTCCTCCTCAGAGAGGGCTCTGGGTGTGTCTGGGTCCAATCTTAAAACCCAAACTTAGTCAATTGTCCCACAGGATCAAGGATGGCACATCAGATACATTTATATGAATACAATCAATTACTTATTTAAACAGATGATGATAATCATTACACTGAAAGAGCTGAATCAGAATTATTCACTACACAGGACAGGAGCTATAACTACTACCAGAGTGCACTGTTTATTGAAGTCTTATTGAAGCCATGATATTAAAACCAGCAAAACAGTTACTAAGTAGAGATTGATGTCACCAACAACTGAGGACAAATCTTTTTTGTTCAGCCTCAAGGAGGGACCTTGAGGGGTGGCCCCACTCCAGGGGGGAATCTCCACACCCACTCCAAGCAGTGGGGGGTTTAAAAAATGCTGTTAAAAAGGGGACTGGGCTTTTATAGCACCGTGCTGGACCGTCAGTCAGGTGTCTCTGTCAGCTCAGCAGCTTTAGGTGGCTTACCAGGACCATCACTTGCCAGGAACTTTGCCCTTCACACCCTCACTGGTGCCAGTTCTATCACAGCAAAACTTGTCCCCAGACCTCTCACTCTGACAGAAAGCTCTTAAACAGGGACAATTAATTCAGTCCACAGACTGAATTGGTACTGGGAGCCTCAGTGTGGGTTAAAAATGGTCTAGTGCATGATTTACAAACACAAAGGACAAAATCACAGAATCATGGAATCTCCTGGGCTGGAAGAGACCCACAAGGATCATCCAGTCCAGCTCCTGGCCCTGCACAGACACCCCAACCATCCCACCCTGTCCCTCAGAGCGTTGTCCAAACCCTCCTGCAGCTCTGGCAGCCTTGGGGCTGTGCCCACTGCCCTGGGGAGCCTGTTCAGTGCCAACCACCCTCTGGGGGAAGAACCTTTCCCTGAGATCCACCCTGAGCCTGCCCTGGCACAGCTCCAGCCATTCCCTGGGGGCTGTCCCTGCTCCCCCCAGAGCAGAGCTCAGTCCTGCCCTTTGGGAGGAGCTGCAGCCCCCGATGGGCTCTGAGCTCAGTCTCTTCTCCAGCTGAACAAATCAAGAGACCTCATCCCCAGCTCCCCCTCTAGACCCTTCACCATCCACTCCTTTGGACACTCTGCAACAGCTTTAGATCCTTCTGATATTGAGGTTCCCAAAACTGCCCCCACAACCTGAGGTGAGGCTGCACCAGAGCAGAGCAGAGCGGGACAATTTCCTCCTCAACCATCTGGCAGTGCTGAGGTGGCCCATAACATGAAGAACAAGTAGAAGGTGTCTAGAGGAGAAGTGGAACAATGTTGGAAGGTTTCTCTAAAGCTTCTTGCCTAGTGCTGTGTCAGTGGACACGCTCTCAGATTGAGTTTTCCCTCGTTATACCAAACCCCACCATCAAGTGAAGAAGAACAGAACTGGTCACAGGTGAGGTTATGAAAGAAGATGGTTATAGAGGAATAAACTTTTCACAGCAAGAACCAACTGCTGAACTAAATCAGGCAGGTTTGGGGTAATCACAGCACAGAGCTGCCAGGCTGGTGTTCCCATCTGCTCTGCTCAGAGTGAACACAGCACATTTGCTGTGTCTGTTTGTCTCTTCTGTCATGGGGCAGCTTCAAACTCGTGATTAAGTGACAAAGCTGTTCCTCAGCATCACCCAGTGGCCAGAGCTCTCTTCTGTACCCACCAGTTTGGCTGATCTTTCCACTGCTCTAACAGGCAGCAGCAGCTTCTGGTGCACAACCAATCCATTGGTATTCTCCTCATCATGGGGGGAGGAGAAGGGGGGCTTCTTTCTTTTTTTAAACAAGTCTCCACAATTACAGCCCAGAAAACCAAGCCAGTTTGTTCACAGGCTCTGAACTTCATTGTAGGTCAGCCCAGATGCCCCTGAATCTGCCACAGAAGAGGCAGGTGCTGTGTAAATACCACCCTGTCTTCTGTGCTGCACCTTCTCTGTTCTCATGGCAGGAGCCTCTGCCTCAGACAGGTGTGCTGGGAGTGTACTTCGTGTTCATTTGTTGTGCTGAGTCCATTAACACAATTCCTAAACCTGCTCTCAGGCCTGCAGCAGGTTCCACAGTCCAACCTCTGATCTGACCCCACAGTAACTCTGCTCCTTTGCCAAAAACAAGTGTGATACCAAGGAAGGTCAACGACCTCCCTGCCTGGACATTTGCCAAGCACTTGGAGCTTGTATCCAAGCATCCTTTTTTATGTGCTTTTTTTAAATCTTCACACATCTATTTGCTTTCATTTTCTCATTCTGTTCTGTCCCATCCTGCCCTACTCTGCTGTACTCGATTCCAATCTGGACTGTTCCATTAAACTTCTGATTTCCCACTACTTGTGATTCAGTACAAGCTGCTGGATTTTCAAGAAATCTTGAGAGACTTTGTGCAGGTGAAAATATTGACAGCCTAAAGCAGCTTCATGGTCCATCCAGCTTAGCAGCCAACCTGTGATCACCAGAGGTAGATAGGAAATAAAACGGCCCATGTGGAGATCTTAATCCTAATCCTAACAGTCTGAAATGGATTTAAGCCTTGAAGGAAGCAGTTTTATATCCATCCCAAAATGCTCTTAACACCACTGGTAAGAAGTGGGGCTATTCTTATTTTTTCATATTTATTCCAGCCTTGGTTTTGAATCCTGCTTATCTTTTGCCTTCCATAACCCCCTGTGGAAATGAGTTCCACAGTTTAATAGTCCAAGAAAACAAGACTTGTGACTTGGCTGGAGTCTAATCTGGGCTGGCCTTCCTCCTCAGCCCTAATATCAGTGAGGATCTGGTCGACACAGTCAGCAGAGCATGAGGAGGGAGTTATCTCTTCCACAAATGGATATTTGCTCTTGGTCCGATGAATTGCTCCCTGAAATGGCCCATTTCCCCCTCCTGCCTAACAGAGCAGCCTGAAATAGCCAGTTTGGGAGCAGGTGTCTGTGGTTTAGATGTCTCTACCTGGTGGAGCTGAATCCCATCTCACTGTGCCAAAGAAAATGTCATTTCATCAATTCTGGATTTGTCATCTCTCAGTTTAATTGAAAAATATGCCTCTGCCTGTGTCATGAGGCAGAGAGGACTTATCTGTACCTGTGTGTTTTACAGACAGTTAAAACACTCTTTGTTATTCATCTGCTCACCATATGAGCAGTTTCTAATGCTTTCCAGCCTCTTGCAGGGGGAGTTCCTGCAGCGTTTGGTGCCCCGTGTAGCCTTTTAAAAATCCTGTTACACTGACAATGGCAGCCATGAGACCAAAGCCTTTCAAAGAGCTGGCCCTGATTTGGGTTTCTAGGCAGGAATTTGAACATCTGTGTCTGACTCCCAGCACCCTCTGACTGTTGGTGTTTGTAAACTGGATGAGGTTCCTCAAACCAGGCAATCACAGAACATCCTGAGCTGGAAGGGACGCACGGGGATCATCAGGTCCAACTCTTGGCCCTCCACAGAGACAACTATTGCATTGTCCTGGCTTTAACTGGATTATGCCTTTAATCCCTTTGCATTCCAGCTGCTTTCTCTTCCCTTCCTCCTGGCTCTGCTGTGCAGCTCTGGATCCTCCTGCGGGTGGGCTGCGGGTGCTCGCTGTCCCTGGGACCAGCTCTGGGGGTCTCTCAGGTGCCACCCAGGGGAGCACACAAGCAAAAGTCCTCACTGGGCCTGGGTCCTCCCATCCTGCACCTGCAGGGCTCTCACTCCTGGCTCCAAACACAGAGAGGGCCATGAGAGCTGCCCCCTCCCTGCCAACGCTCTCCACTGCTCTGGGGAATGACAACAGCTCTTCACACAAACAGGTGCCTTCTTTTCCATGAATATGCAAAAAGCCACCTTTAAAACACAGTGGCTGAAACAGCAACACTCTCATGCCCTTTATTTACAGTCCTCTGCCTTTGTCACTTGTCACAGATGAGCTACTGAGAGCTTTTCTTCCAGTTTCTCCTTATTCCATTTGCCAAGCATTGATTTTCTTTTCCTTCTACCAACAGAGCTTGAAATTAATAATTTCTATTTTATTTTGTCACTTGTGTGCCATCAATACTGGCAGGGCTGGACCACAGGACAAGCCAAAATGCTCAGGGAGATGAAAGTCAGTGAGGGGGCAGAGAAAGCGGCAGCCTGGGATCGATGAGCAGATCATGGAGCGGATCACGGAGTGTTCTGCTGGACATTCCTCACTCCCTGGCTGCCAGGGAGGTGATTTACTGGAATTCCAGCTCCCTGCAGTGTGACAGGACCCAATCTCAAACACAGCAATGAGAACACTTGCAGGGTGAGAATTCCTGATGCTCAGCTCATTTCCCTAAACTGGAGCTTCAGGAGAACCTGCCAAGAAATGGGAAGAAGAACATGGGAGCAAGAAATGGGAAGAAGAACATGGGAGCAAGAAATGGGATCTCCAGGTGCTTCTTTTTCCTGCTCTGCAATGCTGTGTGAGCACCCAGGGGTCTGTAAAGCTCCCACCCAGGGGTCTGTAAAGCTCCCACCCAGGGGTCTGTAAAGCTCCCACCCAGGGGTCTGTAAAGCTCCCACACGGGGTTCTGAGGCTTCATTTGCTTTAGGAATGGTGCTGGAGAGGACACCAGCCTGTCTGTGGCATCAGCTTCTACCAGTTCCCATGTAAAAACCTTTTCAGTCAGATCTTACAGGTGCACATCTATGAGCACAACCTTCCCAGCTTGTTCTGTACCAGAGAGAAGATGCTGGACAAGCTGTAAGGGAAAACAGGCTGAGCTGAGGGAGTGCCTGGGACAGCTGGAATGTCAAGGAGGAGCATTTCTGACTCTGCCCAGCACCTGCTCCCCACTGTCTCCACAAACATCAGTTCAGCATTTAATGATCTCTAAGGTCCCTCCACACAGAGGTTTGCATCTGTCTGAGCTCGAGGAGATCATGGATCATCCTTCAGTCCCCATGGCTGGTGGAGGAGACGTCTAGAAGGCACATCTCTGGCAAGAAGGACAAGAGGGTAAGAGGATAAGGTGTTCCTTGAGGGATGGTTTGGACAGCACAAGGCAGATCTGGGAGCAGGGTGACTGCTGTGCAAATTGCCCTCTAATGCCCTGCACCATCTCCACAGGGCAGTGCCTGCAAATCCCCCAAGTCCCAAAGCCACACTTGTTCTCCTAAAGCATTTACTTCGTGCTCTACCTGGAGACCAGGGAGCAATGTCATAGAATCACAGAATCATGGAATGGGTTGGGTTGGGAGGGGCCTTAAAGCTCATCCTTGTCCCACCCCCTGCCATGGGCAGAGACACCTTCCACCAGCCCAGGTTGTTCCAAGCCCTGTCCAGCCTTGCCTTGGACAATTCCAGGGATCCAGAGGCAGCCACAGCTTCTCTGGGCACCCCCAGCAGCCCTGGCAGAGAAAACCTGTTTCACTGACACTTCTGCCCCTGGCTGGGGCCAGCACTGATGGCTGTGACTAGTTCACAAAAACAGGGCCATGATTTAGAGAAAACAAAACTCATACTTGCCCACCATCCCTGATCTGGTGCTGGGCACCCCAAAAGTGGCTCCCAGACACTCTGACTGATCAGATGATGAAGGGCCTGGAGGAGTCATATAATAAGAGGCTGAGACCACTTGGTCTGTTCAGCTGGAGGAGACTGAGGGGAGACCTCACTGGGGTCTTCAGCATCCTCCCAAGGGGCAGCAGAGGGGTAGTTCCAATCTCTGCACCCAGGGAATGGCTGGAGCTGTGCCAGGGCAGGCTCAGGGTGGATCTCAGGGAAAGGTTCTTCCCCCAGAGGGTGGTTGGCACTGAACAGGCTCCCCAGGGCAGTGGGCACAGCCCCAAGGCTGCCAGAGCTGCAGGAGGGTTTGGATGATCCTCTGAGGCACAGGGGGTGACTCTTGGGGATGGGGCTGTGCAGGGCCAGGGGTTGGACTGGATGATCCTTGTGGGTCCCTTCTAACCCAGCATATCCTCTGATTCCATGATTCTCTGATCTCTCCCAGCCTGGGGCTCAGAAGATGCAAATTTTTCCTTTGACTGGCTTGAAATGTTTCTCTATCCATGTAGAGACCAATTTAATCAAATCAGATGCATTTTGAATATGGAACCATTGCTCCATCTGCTCTTCTCTGTGCCTCACTCTCAGAAACATCAGCATCACATCACAGCCTTCTGTGCTCTGCTCCATCCCTCCCTGTCCCTGCACACTCAGGATCGTGGGTAGGACGAGCCAACATTTAATTCAGGAAGAGCCTCCCTGTGGGGCCCATTTGTGTTAGAAATTAAGGAGTCACATCTGAGTGGGCAGAAGAGCAGTAAAGGTGCCAGAACTGTGCCCTGCACACAGCAGCTTCTGGCAGATCACTGCAGGGAACCATAAAGCATTTATCTGGCCATTAGGGTTCAGAGAGCACACAAAAACTGTCTCTGAAGCACCTGGACCTTTGACTTCAGGCATTTATATTCAGCAACCAACAATATATGAGCAAGCAGGAACCAGAACCTGAAACCTCTCATTCAGAGGGAGACACAGATCCTTCCCCTGTCCCCTGTGAGAGCTGGGAGGTGGCACCAGCTGCACTGGGACATGGTTTGTTACCATGGGCGTGGTAATTGGGGTCCCCACACCCACAGCTCCCAGCTGTCCAGGCTTTGCAGCCACATCCAAGCACTGCTGGGCTCTGCAGGAGCTGCAGACACAGCCACAGGCTCAGGGCAATCCTTGGCACACAGAGGAGGAGGATGCACATCAGTTTATGCCCTGATCAAGCAGATGGTGCATTGGTGTGTCCCAATGGAGAGAGGAGCCCACACTGGACCAGGCTCCCAGCTGGACTTGTGACCCCACAGGGGTGGAGTGAGCTGTTCCTGAGGGACTGACCCCATGAAAAGGGGTCCACAGTGGAGCAGCCTGGGCAGAACTGTCCCCTAAGGGAGGGACCCCACCCTGGAGCAGGAGAGGAGTGTGAGGAGCCTTCTCCCTGAGGAGGAAAGAGCAGCAGAGACAACCTGTGATGAACTGAGCACAGTCCCCATTCCCCATCCCCCTGTGCCACTGGGAGGGAGGAGGGTGAGAAAATGGGGAGTTTTAGGCCCACCATAACATGAAACAAAGACAAACAAGAAAAAGTCATCATTTCCCATGTTATCTCCTGCAGACCAGGGCAACCCCAGGGGGAGGAGAGGGAAAACTGGTGGAGCTGGAGGCTGAAGGCACAGCCTGGAAAGTCACACATTCAGGTCAAAGCCACACAAATCTCCCAAAGGACCTGTGACTAATGCAGGTGTGAGATGTGACATAAATCTAGGCCTGGACTTTTATCACCTTACATGAGTCAGGCCAGTTTTAACCTTCAGGTTGTTCTGCCAACTTTAGAGATGCTCATCCTCCACCTGCATGAAGAGTTAAACCTGTTCCTCTTTCAGAGGAGGAAGGGCCTCTCCTGAGTGGGGTTGCAGCCCCCAGGAAGGGTTTTGCTCTCACTGGGGGCCTGAATGGGTTCTCTGCTCCTCCTCCAAGCCCCTCTGTGGACAGGTGTCATTTTTAAGACCTGGAAGCTTAAAGCAAACATTGCCCTGGACAAGAATTAGCCCTGACAAATGTCCCTGTTCCAGTCTTTGGGGATTAATAGAACAGCGAAGCTGAACATGGGGCTGTTTGATGAAAGCAAACACGTCCTGTGAAGAGCCAGACAAAGAGCTGTGTTTTCTAATTAGCCAAGGTAATCCCAGACACAGGAGCTGTGTTCTCCACCAGGCTCCTGGGCCTCCAGGCTGCTGAGCACAGATGTGCCATAAACAAAACCTGCACCACAAGAGGACCTCATTCACAGCCCACATGGCCCAGCTCAGGGGCTGCTCCCTGTGCCTTTCGTTCAGCTGCTGGTCCAAACCTCAGAATCCCTCTCTCAGCACCTTCTCCACTGCAAATCCATCAGGAATCTGAACTGCTTCCACTCCTGGGGCTGGACCAGGATGTGGCTGTCTGCACAGCTCAGAGCTGCAGGTGGGAAGGATGGACAAATCCCCCCTGAATCATGGAATCTGAATGGTTGGAAAAGACCTCTAAGATCAACAAGACCAACCTATGACCAAACCCCATCACTCCCATGAAGCCATATCCCCATGTGCCATGTCTGCTCAGGTTTTGAACACTTGCAGGGACTGTGACTCCACCACTGCCCTGGGTAGCTGTGCCAGGGGACAGGTGAGAGGATGCAACCCACATGGGGCCACCAGAGACAGAAAAGCAATAATCAGATTAACTGATGTTGAAAGGAGCTCCAGAAGGTCTCTGATGCAAACTCCTGTCAATGTCCAGCCAGGGTCAGTTAATCAGGTCTGTACAGCCAAGTTTCAGCTGACCCCAGAGATGAGGTTGTGCAGCAACTTTTGGTCTCTGTCCCAGCAATTACTCACCTTTACTTTGGGAAATCATAAAATTATAGAATGGTTTGAGTTGGAAGGGACCTCAAAGCTCATCCAGTCCCACCCCCTGCCATGGGCAGGGACACCTTCCACCAGCCCAGGTTGCTCCAAGCCCCATCCAACCTGGCCTTGGACACTTCCAGGGATCCAGGGGCAGCCACAGCTTCTCTGCCCAACCTGTGCCAGGGCCTGCCCACCCTCACAGGGAAGGATTTCTTCCCAATATCTAAGCCAAATTTCCCCTCTTTTAGTGTGAACCCATTCCCCCTTGTCCTGTCACTCCATTTCCCAACAAAGAGTCCCTCTCAGGCTTCCTTGTGGGCCCCTTCAGACACTGAAAAGGGCTGTGATGTCTCCACAGAACCTTCTGCAGGCTGAACAGCCCCAACTCTCCCAGACTGTCCATAGGGGAGGTGCTCCAGTTCCTGTATCAACTTTGTGGCCTCCTCTGGACTTCCTCCAACAGTTCCAACAAATTTTCTTCCACTTTTGGGTTGAATTTCCTAATTTCTTGTTTGTACCCAATGGCTCTTATCCTATCCCTGTGCACCTCTGAGAAGAGTATCTACATCTTTTAATTACAGAGGTGGAAGCAGCAATAAAATCTTCTCTTCCCCTTCTGTTCTCCAGCTGGGCAAGCACAGTCCTCTGAGCATCTCCTGGGGTGAGCACACTGACACCTCCTCTGCACTGGATCCTGTGTGTCCACCTGTTTCTTGTTGGGGAAGCCCAAACTGGACAGGGACGTCACCAGAGCCAGGGGCAGCCAGAGAGTATAACCCCCCTCACACAGGTACCTGCACACGTGTGCTCACACTCCAAAAATGGTGTCTGCTACACGGCCTCACCTCAACATTGGGGCAGTTTGGGGGGACACAATGGAAGGGAGAGATTGAGCCATTGGAGAGTGTCCAAAGGAGGGACCCAGAGATGGGGAAGGGCCTGGATTTGGAGCCGTGTGAGGACACTGAGGGCACTTGGTGTGTTCAGCTGGAGCAGAGGAGACTGAGGGGAGAGCTCAGTGCAGTTCCAACTGCCTGGGCAGGGGCAGAGGAGGGGCAGGACTGAGCTCTGCTCTGGGGGGAGCAGGGACAGCCCCCAGGGAATGGCTGGAGCTGTGTCAGGGCAGGCTCAGGGTGGATCTCAGGGAAAGGTTCTTCCCCCAGAGGGTGGTTGGCACTGAACAGGCTCCCCAGGGCAGTGGGCACAGCCCCAAGGCTGCCAGAGCTGCAGGAGGGTTTGGATGATCCTCTGGGGCACAGGGGGGGACTCTTGGGGATGGGACTGTGCAGGGCTGGGGGTTGGACTGGATGATTCTTGGGGGTCCCTTCCTACTCTGCACATCCTGTGATCCTGTGATGCTGTGATGAGCTCTGTCCCAGGGGTGCTCCAGGAGGGACATCACAGACAAACAATACCCTCACACAGACCCCAGATCGATACCTTGACCCCAACACCAGTGAAATGCCAGAGATCCTTATAGCCAGCAGAGCACAACATTATCCTTCTAATTCCTGGGGATTGCCAAGGGTTAGGCAGGCCCTGAACCGTCTGCCCAAAGCAGAGGTGGCAGGGAAAAGGCCATGTCCACCCCAGCACCCACCTTGCAGAGAAATACCCTAAGAAATGAAGTGGTCTCAGGCATCCCCCAGTGTCTTGGTAGGAGTGGGAGGGTGCAGAAAGCAAGCAACAGCCAAAGGCATGAGCAGGGGAGGATTCTGTGGGTGACAGGAGGGTATGGGATAGAGGGGTGAGAGCTGAAGAGCTGGGATAGGAAGGCTGGGAAGTGCATGGATAGGGCTGGGAGCCGAGCAGTGTGAAGGGGAGGGGTGTGTGGAAGCCTGTGGGGACACGTGGGGCAGAGAAGCTCATCTCCTAAAGCCCATTTTCTAAATCCAAAAGAAGACAAATGCGATTTTCTCCTGGTTATTGTCCAAATTTACAAGCACAGTGACACAGGGCAGAGCAAACAGCAGCACTGCCAACCTCTAATAGAGACGGATGACAAACATATTTAATGAATTAAAAGATGATGAAGCATTGCTGACAAAGCAAACACCCACCGATTGCTCACGCTGGCACTGATCTATGTGACACCACAGCCCCTGACAAAGGCTCCTGCAGATCAGTCACAGCACGACCAGGCAGCCCCAGGGCTCTCTCTGGACTGGGCAGAGAGATGGACTCAAGGCTCCTCAGGCACATCCAGTGATGGGAGCTGAGACAACATGGGCCTGCTCAGTGCAGGAGACTGTTCCTAGACTCATAAAATCATGGAATGGTTTGGGTTGGAAGGTGCCTTTAAAGCTCATCTCGTTTCACCCCCCACCATGGGGGGCTGCACCTTCCACTAACCCAGGTTTGCTCATCTCAGCACTGAGATTTTATGGTGGGGTGTTCAGAATTGATTGTCTGCAGGATGGAGAGTCCAACTGAGCCAGGCTGGAGCCTCTGGGAGGGGAGCAATAGATTTCCTGAGCCATCCTGTGTGACAGAATCACACAGAATCAACCAGGTTGGAAAAGACCTCTGAGATCATCGAGTCCAACTCTGAGTGTGCAGCTGGGAGCTCAGAGCAGAGCTGCTGCTGAGACACAGGGATAAGCAGCAAGAAAAGTAATGGGCTCCTGGCTTGGCTGGTTCTGGGGATTTAGGAGTGGATTGGATTTTCCTGGACTTCAGAGTTAAAGACAAACCCTTTTTGGTGCTCATACTGTAGGCTTAACACCCCAAAAGGAGGCTCAGAGGTGGAAGCCCATGGCTTGGACTGTGGCTTGGGCAAGGGCTGAGCTTCACTGC
This sequence comes from Pyrocephalus nanus, assembly GCA_038380795.1. NCBI lineage: Eukaryota > Metazoa > Chordata > Aves > Passeriformes > Tyrannidae > Pyrocephalus > Pyrocephalus nanus. The sequence continues at coordinate 1,637,764 of CM076278.1, forward strand.
AATCATGCTCAGATCTAGCACAAACTTGGGATTGGAGCCTGATTATTTGAGCATGTAGAGACTTGGTGACAGGGCTGGGTCATGCTGAAATTAAAGATTCAGCCTAGGCCATGACAGGGCTGTGGGAGATGATCATAAAGGTCTTTTCTGATATAAACAATTCTGTGATTCCATGACAGTCCTCATGCTGGTTTAAGGTTGGATGCTCAGGCTTCACCTGAGGCCCCCTCAGAGCTGAAGGCTGGGTTCAGCCTGGCTCTGGTTGTGTTTTTTGGGGCTCAGCTGCCAGGGCTGGGCTGGGCTGCCTCTGGGGGGGTTTCAGGTGCCAAAGAGGGCAGGTAAATTTTTGCTGTGTATTAAACCTGCTGTGATTGCACATTGCCCTGGTGGGGGGCCAGTAGTGCCTTAAACACCATCCAGCCCCGTTATCCCTCCAGCACTCCCTGCCCAGCGCTGTCACTGCCCCCCTGCAGCAGCACTGTTTGTGGATCAGCCTCTCTGGCTAGTCAGGGAGATTCTTTCATGCCTTAGATCTCATTCACAGCCTGATCCACAAACAGAGCAGGGATAATTAGACATTTGGAGCATTGGATAGGAGGCTCCTGACTCCATACTGAGGGCACAGACCCTGAGCCTGCCCTGCAAGGCTCCTGCTCAGAAAAGGTACCAGTGCTGCTCCTGCCCATTTGTGTCCTCCAGCTCCTGATGTTGTTTATCTGAGCAGATCACGCAGTTTTATGGAGCAGAGAGCACTGCTCTGCTCTGGAGACAGGCTGGGAGAGTTGGGGTAGTTCAGCCTGGGGAATAGAAGGCTCCAGGGACATCTCACTGTGGCCAGGCTGGATGGGACACTGAGCTGGTCTAGTGGGAGGTGTCCCTGCCCATGGTGAGGTTGGAACTAGAGGAGCTTTAAGGTGTCCAGCAACCCAAACCATTATGAATTATGATTCTATGGCCTTCCAATACTTAAAGAGAGCTTATAAAAATGAGGAGGAGTGATTTTTTTACATGGTAAGAGAAAGATGGGGCAAATGGGAATGGTTTTAAACTAAAAGAGAGGAGATTTAGGTTGGATGTTAAAAAGAAATTGTTCCTGTGAGGGTGGTGAGGTGCTGGCACAGGTTACCCAGAGAAGCTGTGACTGCCCCATCCCTGGAATTGTCCAAGGCCAGGTTGGACGGAGCTTGGAGCAGCCTGGGCTGGTGGAAGGTGTCCCTGCCCATGGCAGGGTAGTGGAACAAGATAAGCTTTAAAGAGCCTTCCAACTGAAACTGTTCTGCAATTCTCTGCCTTGCTCACTCCACACGTGCAGGACAGACCTTTGCAGAAGAGCTGGGGAAAAAAAAAAAAAACAACACAGAATACTCTTTTGTGACACCATTTCTGCAGGACAGGCCCTGTCTGTGCCCCCCCCCCCCCCCGAAGCTGTGACAGTCCCAGTGCCACCAGACAGTCACTGTGGCATTTCCCAGACAGCTCCACAGATGCTCCTCGTGCCGTTGCTGTGCCTGTGGCTCCTCCTGCACCCGGCTCTGAGGAGACAGATTGTTCTGCAGCATCTGTGATTTATTCAGCTGCCTCCTTGAAGGAGGTGTTTCACAGCCTTCCTGTGGCTGCCTGCACATCTGCTCGGGCTGAGCACTCAATAAAGCCTGTCTATAAATACAAAGGCCAGAGGGAAACATGCCCTGACAATGGAACTGAGCAAAAAGGGGGAAGCTCTGAGTCCAGGAGACAAACAGAGGCAGAAACACAACTCCAGCAGGAGTTTGGGGTGGGCAAGGCCAGGGGAGCCCTGCAGGGGTCAGTTCTGCTCAGTGATTTTATTAATGACATGGAGGATGGAGTAGAGATGTGCTTAAAAATCTGAGGGTGAAGCAGAGCTGGAAGGAGCAAACAATTCAGAGAGCATGGCTGGAGTTCCAAACTGACCTCAATAAATAAAGATCAACATTGCAAAACAAGGAAGAGAAAATTCAGAAAGAATAAATGGGAAGCTCAGGGAAGAGAAAACATGTGAAAAAGCAAAAGGAGAGTAGCTGGGATGGCCAGGATACAGGGAAAGGGCAGGTATGAGCCAACATGTGAGGTTTGCTATTTCCTGTGGAAAAATCTCTTCCCCCTACAAGAGTCAGAGCTCAGGACTCAACTGTCTCACCATGGATTCATGGAGCAAGAGGCCAGTTCTGCCTTGCCCACAGAAAGAGCAATTTCTTCAAGTTCCCAAGGTGTGGAAGTGGCCAAGTGGTGCAAATATCCCAGTGCTCAGTTCCACTCTCATCCTCCCCAAGGAGCCCTGAACCCCAAGACCTGCAGCTTGAGAACATCATTGAGCTCTTGGCTCGGTGTGAGCAGGGACAGCCCCCAGGGAATGGCTGGAGCTGTGCCAGGGCAGGCTCAGGGTGGATCTCAGGGAAAGGTTCTTCCCCCAGAGGGTGGTTGGCACTGAACAGGCTCCCCAGGGCAGTGGGCACAGCCCCAAGGCTGCCAGAGCTGCAGGAGGGTTTGGACAACGCTCTGAGGGACAGGGTGGGATTGTTGGGGTGTCTGTGCAGGGTCAGGAGTTGGACTGATGATCCTTGTGGGTCCCTCCCATGAGGGGGAGCTCAGGCTGTGATGACCCATCAAGTTTCCAGTGGAATCCTCCACTGGGCATTTTCACATCTGGATGGTCTTGGCAATCCAGGGGGGAAAACTAAACATCTCTTCCCCTGCATCCCTCAATCTGCTGAGCCAGGTACAGACCCAGGCCAGCAGGAAGGGAAGAAATCACAAAGGCAGGAGAAGTGTTTCCCTGCTGACTTTTCCAGGTGCTCTGAACTGGGAGTGGCTCAGTGATCCTATTTGCCCACAGGACGCTGTCCCCAGTGTCTGTCCCTACAAACTGCTCTTCCTGGTGCTCATTAGTCAGAAACAACTGAGGACATGGATCTTGGAATGGCTGATCCCAGGACAACAATGTCACACATGGAACCAACATTTAAATGCATCCCCAAGATGAAACCATGGAGTATTTCCAGCAGAGCAGACTCTCTCCCTCCATCCCACTCTCACTGGGGTCTTGCCAGACATTCAGTTTAAAGGAGAAGGGTTAAAATTTTGTCAAACAAGAATGGGTTGGATGCTGAGGAACAGTAAGAGTGTTGGGTGCTTTTTTTCTAACCTAGCCAGGCTAGGAGGGATATTGCTCCCTATAAATACACTGAAGGGAACTCCAAGGAGGAAAAGAGCCATTTAAGCTAAAAGCAATATTATCCCAAGAATATGGGGCTATAAACTGACCAGATATAAATTCAGGCTGGAAATTGGAAGAACTGGTGGGTAATGAGGGTCTGGTACAGCTTCACCTGCGGTGATGAAAAGAAAGACAGGAGAAAGGGAGGGAAAGAGGGAAGGAGGGAAGGAGGGAGGGAGAGAAGAAGGGAGGGAGGAAAGAAGAGAGGAAGGAAGGGAGGAAGGGGGGGAGGAAGCGAGGAAGGAGGGAGGGAGGAAGGAGGGAGGGAAGGAAGAGAGGATCCAGTTTGGAGTTTGCTCATGAAAGGGATATATGTGAGGGAATTGGATAGTTTATCAGAGATAACCAGGGGCTGGAGGTGATGGCACTGAAGCTCCTTTATATATGAGGAGAAGAGGATTTCTCACTTAGAGCAAAGATCCTCTGGTTCCATTCCTCAGCAGTGCTCCCTGGAAGCTCAGAGAGGTGCACTCTGATCCCAGAGCCCAAATCCAGAGGTAAAGCTGCTGCAGGGACCCTGAGGTGACAGGGTTAAGGGCAATTGCCAATATACCAAGATCTACCAGAAGTTCTTGCCATGAGTTAGGGAGAAAGGCTCTGGATAGACAGTGCTGCACTTTACAGACATCTCTGCAGCCCAAAATTCCCCCAGAACCCTTGGAGTGTAGGGTGGGAGAGCAGTCCCTCAGCAGGGGATGGCCAGTGAGGTCTAGAGGGTCAGTGGGACAGCACTGGGGCTGAAAATCTCCCAAGCCAGGGAGTGAGATGAGGGAGGAAACTGCTGTCCTGGGGCACTTAAATTCTCCCAGCATTACCAGGGAGTTGAGCAGGAGTTCTTAGGTGTTTGTGACATGGGATCCAGAGGCTGGAGCTCTCCCAGAACCAGGGGAGATTGAGCCGTGACCACAGAATCCAAAAATACCAGAATCACAGGATGTGCTGAGCTGGAAGGGACCCACAAGGATCATCCAGTCCAACCCCTGGCCCTGCACAGCCCCATCCCCAAGAGTCCCACCCTGTGCCCCAGAGGATCATCCAAAGCCTCCTGCAGCTCTGGCAGCCTTGGGGCTGTGCCCACTGCCCTGGGGAGCCTGTTCAGTGCCAACCACCCTCTGGGGGAAGAACCTTTCCCTGAGATCCACCCTGAGCCTGCCCTGACACAGCTCCAGCCATTCCCTGGGGGCTGTCCCTGCTCCCCCCAGAGCAGAGTTCAGTCCTGCCCCTCCTCTGCCCCTGCCCAGGCAGTTGGAACTGCACTGAGCTCTCCCCTCAGTCTCCTCTGCTCCAGCTGAACACACCAAGTGCCCTCAGTGTCCTCACACGGCTCCAAATCCAGGCCCTTCCCCATCTCTGGGTCCCTCCTTTGGACACTCTCCAATGGCTCAATCTCTCCCTTCCATTGTGTCCCCCCAAACTGCCCCAATATTGAGGTGAGGCTGCCCCAGGGCAGAGCAGAGCGGGACATCCCCTCTCTGTCGATGCTGGATCTGCTGCCCCCCCAGCTCGGCACTTCCCTGCATGCCCAGCCCAGCTCCCGTCTCCATGGCAACAGGGAATTACTGCCTAACACGGATGGATGAGCAGTGCCACGCATATCCCCCTCTTTAAAGCTGCCCAGTAATCTCAATTACCTACCCAACCCTTCCAAGAAACAACATCTCCATCAAGTTGGGTTTTACAGTGCACAAAGAGTTTTCATTTTTCCTGTCACCCAGGAGTGCAGCTAATTTATGAAGTAAACTCCCCTTGAGTGGTGTTACTAATGTTCCTAAGTGACTTTAACACACAATGGAAGCACTTGCAAAAATATGCTTTGTAAAAGCAGGTTTAGAGTCACTTAAATGCACACAAGAATGCACCTTGTGCTGCTGGCTCCTCGTTTGCTTTCCATTTCTCCACTTGTATTTTGTATTTACTGTAAAAAAAAAAAAAAAAACCACAGCAGTGAGAAGGAAGACTAAGAGGGTTGAGTATTGAACAGAGGGAATGAGAGCACCGTGTTTTATGTCTCTGCAAAAAGCAGAATCCACAACGAGAGAAAATGGCTCTGGGCTCAGCAGGCAGACAAAGAGATGGACCAGGAGACCCTGGGAAAAGGAAAGCCACTGGAGTTTCACGTGGTGGGATGATAGAGGAAAGGCTCACTAAAAATTCTGTTTCAAATGGGTTTTGAAAGAAATTTGGGGGTTTGTCTAAATCAATGTGGAATGTGCAGATGCTCCATGGGATCGTTCTCCTGGCTGAGCTCCCCAGGGCTGGAACTCTGCAGTGACACTGAACTCCAGCGCTGGGACAGCTCCTGCATGTCCTGCATGGCCAGGGCTCCTCCTGCCACCCTTTCCCTGTGCCCTGTGATCCCGGAAATGCCGCGATGCTGCTCCTCACCACTGGGGAGAGTGATGGCAACAGCCTGAAGGACACTCCAACAACAGCATTTCAAAATACATTGGCCAAAATAAAATGGTTTGGATTTTCCTCGCAAATTTTGCATTTGTAATTTAATTTATCTCAGTATGAGGTTTTTTGGTGGAGTTTTTTTTGTTTGGTTGTTTTGGTGGGGTTTTTTTTTGGTCATGATTTCCTTTGCAATTTAATTTATCTGGATAATTTTTTTCCGGTTTTGTCAGTATTTTCTGTGGGAAGAGGCTTCTTTTCTTGCTGCTCAGATAACAGCCGTGGTGTCTCCCCACCACATCTTGTCAGCACTGTTTGACCACACATGAATTATTGATTTGGAGTCTGGCAAAGCCTCGTGCACCACGGACTCGATACAATGAATTCCCAGATAAATCTTGGTAGCCCAGGGGAATGACAGACATCTAATGGACTTCCAGAGCAAGTTCAGCTCCGGAGGTCGGAATTTCCATTTCTCCCACATTTGACAGGCACACTCAGCTAAACTGGGGAAATGATAATGAGAATTCCAAGACACTTGGAAGAGCCATCACTGTGTTCTCCTCCCCCACTGCTCTGCCTGAAAAAATGGCTTCTTAATGTATTTTTTTTATAATAAACTTAACGTCTTCAGATTTTATTTCCCACTTGAGGTCTAAATCATCTTTGCCATAAATGTAAAACAACGAAGCCAATTGTTTGGTGGGGCAGGTTTACAATAGATCATTACAGGGATAATTTAGAGACCTGGGAAGTTTTTCTTTGCTGTAAATTTACTCAGCTCATTACTGAGACAAGGCTGCGAAATCAGGAGGTTCCCACTGGAAAATGGGAGCAGTGGAAATCACCCAAGAGCTGTGGGCTGGTTTTTATTGCTTTGCCACACTCCAAAAAGATGGTTCTTTTAAACAGGGGATGGATGGCCCATGTTGGATCCCACAGGAGAGATGAATTAGGCAGGACAGGTGGTCAAACATCCCAGATGGGGAGGGAAGGGGCAGCCCTGGGTGTCTCATCCCTCTGAAGCTCTGAGATCCCTCTGGATCTCATCTCCTAAGCACTGGGAGAGGAGTATCTTGGGGAAAAAAAATAAAATGTTCAGGTGGGAAATCAAGGCCCAGAGAAACTTGTGCCAACACTGATCCATGGCCACAGTGGCAGGAAAAACTTGGGCAGGCAGTGAAAGGTGAGGGACACCTGGAATGGATTCCATTAATGTTGGAAATGGAATCATGGAATCATTGAGGCTGGAAAAGACTTCAGGATCATCAAGTCCAACCTTTGAAGACCAGGACCCACTTGTGAACAGGAAAATAAGGCAGCCTGGAAACAAAGAAAGGGGAAATTTGGATCTTCTTGGGCAAATTGCAAAGGGGAACTGAAGTCCAAGAGCTAAATCTCAGAAAACCATAAAAATTAACAGATATAGAGGAATATTTTAGACATAATGAATAGACATTAGGAATATTTTAGATATGCTTCATTTTTACAAAATCAGGAGGCAGATATATCACTCACTACAGTCATAGAACCATGGAATGCCCTGAATTGGAAAGGACCCACAAGGATCATCAGTCCAACCCCTGGCCCTGCACAGGACACCCCAAAAATGTCCCTGAGAGCCTTGTTCACTTCACTATTTATTATTATAATGAAAATGGAGGAGCTCAAAGCCTTTGCTGCCTCTGAGTGTGTTCATAAACAAATAGCTGCTGTTTAATTTTAGTTCTTAATGGAATAAATATTTGTTCAAAGCATTTGGGATGTTAAAATAGAAAGCTGCAAACATGGTTTGAGGTAGCAATGGGCTCTGTGAGTTGGTGAGAGGGGAAGGAGTGGCTCAGAGAGTGGTTTAGCTCCAGGATGTACTGTCTGCTGGACCTTGGGGTTGTGCCCCATCTCTGTGGGTTCAGTCACCTCCTGCACCCTCCTGTGCAAAAAAGGTGTCACACAGGGACCTCTACAAAAGGTTGGGGAAGAGCTGACACAGGTCTGTGAGATGGTCCCTGTGATCTGTGTCATTCTTCTTGGAAAATAGCAACAACCCTCAAAGAAAAGAGCTGCCCAGATCCCTCTGACAGCTGTAACCTTTACATCCTAACACAGACTGAAATCTGAAGTCACACAGCAGGAGAAAGACACTCTGAAGCTTTTTTTTTATTGGCTTGTGCTCAGGTCTGGGCCTGGCAGTGTCCCTGATCTCCTCCAAGCCCCAGACATGTCTGTGGTCCCCCCCTGCAGTGATGTGACAGAGCAGATGAATCCCTCCTGGTGTTCTGGTGGTCTGCAGTCCGAGGAGAGCCAGACTTTGTGCTCAGGCCCAGCTGGGCTGAGGGTGCAGCCCAACCCAGGCTCTCCTCTCCTCTCCTCTCCTCTCCTCTCCTCTCCTCTCCTCTCCTCTCCTCTCCTCTCCTCTCCTCTCCTCTCCTCTCCTCTCCTCTCCTCTCCTCTCCTCTCCTCTCCTCTCCTCTCCTCTCCTCTCCTCTCCTCTCCTCTCCTCTCCTCTCCTCTCCTCTCCTCTCCTCTCCTCTCCTCTCCTCTCCTCTCCTCTCCTCTCCTCTCCTCTCCTCTCCTCTCCTCTCCTCTCCTCTCCTCTCCTCTCCTCTCCTCTCCTCTCCTCTCCTCTTCTCCACACAGCTCTGCTGTAATGAAGGTGCAGGATCCAGGCTGATGGCTCTGGTTCTCCTGGGCCAGGATTATTTCACTATCACGTGGATCAAAATCATTTCATTATCACTTGGACAACAATAGTCCAGTTCTAGGACAGTCCCTAGCTCAGGAAGAAGATTGCAGCCCATCACTGGATGCATTTGCTGCAGTGCCTTTGCCTTCCCCAGCTCCCAGCAAAGGAGTTTTGTGTCCCCATCACTCACTTGCCAACCAGGAGGTGTTTAAAACACAATCACTGCTGCTGACAGGCTGTGAGGGCTCCTTTGCTGAGGCAGCAGGAGGAGGATGCTCCATTCACAGCTGATTAAGGACATCCCAGGGAAGGATGTTTTGTGGAAAAGGTGTGCAGCTGTACCAGTGCTGGAGAAGGGCTGGGAAATCCTGCTGTGACAGCTCCACCTCCTCTGGTTGGCTGCTCCTTAATTAAGTGGTGCTTGTGGGGTGCTCCAAGGCCACGTTGGACAAGGGTGGGAGATACCCGAGTGCAGCAAAGAGGGAATCCCACCTGTAGAATCCCAACTCGGCTCCATGTGGAGATGTCAGGATGGAGCCAAGACTGTCTGAACGGGAATCCTGCACCAGGGCAGCTTCAGGTTGGATATTAGGAAAAAATTCTTCACTGCAAGAGTAGCCAAGCACTGGCACAGGGCAGTGGTGGGGTCACCATCCCTGGAAGTGTTCAAAAACCAGTAGATGTGGCACTTGGGGATATGGTTTAATGGGCATGGTGGGATTTGGTCAAAGATTGGACTCGATGATCTTGGAGGTCTTTTCCAACCTTAATGATTCTGTGATTCTCTGACCTCAGGAAGAAATTAAACTTTTCCTAGCAGAGACAATGTGCTACCTCAGCCCGTTTCTCCTCTCTCCCTCTCCAGATAACCAAGCCAGACTGTAAGAATGGAAGCAGAAATCCCCATGGAAGCATTTGGAATTAGTTATTCCTCAGGTCTCTTCAGAGAAGGACTGCCAGGGTCAGGAGTCAGCTTTGTGCTCCCGAGCCAGACAAGGAGAGCCTGTGTGGATTGTGGCCAGAGTGTTTTACCCAAGATCTGACAAGGCCATTTCCCAGGCAGGAAAACAACCAGGCCAGCCCTCTCCTACCACCTTTTTGGGTGAATTGTTTATTTTCAGAAGGGTGGCTGCAGAACCACACCCCTTTTTGGTGTGTGGTGATGCCTTGTCTCACAGCACGTGTGACAAACACCCTCCCTGGACACGAACAGGCACCTGCAAAGTCACTTAAACCAGACCCTGTGTGGGCTCCCTCTGTCTGTGGGCTAATGCAGAACCACAGACCGGGCCTTCATCCAAGAACTGATCCCTTAAAATGATCCTGGCTGTGGGTAGAAGGGTCAGGAAAAGTTCTCTTCACAAGCCACTTCTCAGCAGAGCCCCCCAGCCACCTCCCAGCAATGCACAAAGGCGGCATCAGGAAATAAATCCCCCTCTGTCAAACTTCCCAGCCCTGACCCTGCCATCACCAGCCTCTTGGATTCCTGAAATTCTTTGAGGTAATTCCTCAGAAGAGACACTAAAAATGGACCATTTCACGCAATGGAATGACAACAAACCCACAACAAACCCCAATCTCAGGGATGAGGATCCCTGAGATCCCAGGTGAGGAAACACAGCACAACAACCTCTCATGCACAGGATTTTCATAGCCCAGCTGTGCCCTGCTCTGAGCTGCTCTTTGTGGGCAGCACTTCAGAGAAAGGCTGAAACAGGGCCAGGAGTAAGCTGTGAATCAAGGGGGTGGATGAGGTGTCCTGAACTACACAAGTGACCAGCAGAAGCCCGAAATTTGGGATTAATGTGATATAAATATAACACAGGCAAAGGCTCTTGGCATGCAATGATCAAATCCCCATCCCCTGAAATGGCAGTAAATCACATCCCAAGGCCTTTAACTTCCAGCCCCAGAATTATTTCCACTCTATCAAACAACTCCTTTCATCAACAGCTCCATCTTCATATAATTTATGTTCCCTCCTTCCTGTCTCCTTCCCCTCATCTCCATACAGACAAATGGATTTTGGACAGCAGGGGAGAATTTCACTCTTTGGATAGTTAGAAATCTTCTAATTTCCAGCCTTGCCAGACTCATGGCTGGTTTATATCTATTTGATCTATTTCCATGTTATCCCTTAATAGCTTTTGCACATTTGATATTATCCCCTAGATGTATTTATATTAAGAACCATCACCTGAGCCCTCAAAGTCATTTGGGATATCGACAAGGCAAAGCTTTCAAAGTGAGTTTTCCTAAAGCAAGTTCTCCACTCCCCCCACCTGCCCAGTGCATCAGTTTTCCTCTTTCCTCATGCCAGTTAAAACTGCTTTTTTGACCAAACCCAGGCAGGGCAGTTCAAACAAATTCTTCCTGTTGCTTTGTCTGTGGTACTCCAAGTTCTTCAGCTCTGCCAAAAATACTTGGTGGGAATTGTGGGGGTTATTTTCACAGCTTCATCCCATTATCAGTCCAGAGTGATGTCCAACAATTCACACTGATGCTGATCTCTGCCCTCTTCCATTGTTTTTTATCAGTGAATCCCTGAGTTTGGTAGAGTGGATGTTGATGGTTAATGACTTAAAACAGCCACAGAGGTTCCAGAGTGCCCTACTGAGGCTGAACTTCGGGGCTGATAAGAAACAAATCCTGCAAAGCAGGATGGTGCTTTTTACCATGGGAATTGTTGGACCTCTCCCAGCTCTGCTCAGTCGTAAAACTTCCCCCCCTCCCCTCAGGGAAGGTCTGATGGGGCATAACTGGCTGCACTGCACTGACCTGAGAGGAGCTGTCATGTCTTAGAGGGGTCATAAACCATCAAAGACCCCCAAAGCACCCCCAGACTCATTTTCTGAAACCTCCCACCCCCAGGGGAGGTCCCAGGTTCCCACCTGGCCTGAACCCATTTTAAATGAACCCATCAGACTTTGTGTTTCCCCACATCCCTCCCAGATCAAGAGCATCCCATCAACCAACAGTGCAGCAATCAAGTCTGGTCGTAGGTCCTGGGTGATGATTATGGGTCTTTCTACTCTTCTCCTTTCCTTCTCTTCCTTCCTTTCCTCTTCCCCTACACATTTTCCCAAGTGCTTTCATGCTGCCACATTACTGTGGATAATAATGACTAAAATGGCCCCATTGCAACCAAATGGTTCTGAACCAAACCCTCCCCCTCTGGATCTGGTCCAGATGGGCACCCTGGGGGCTGTGGCTGCTCTGGTGGTGTCAGAGGTGGGTCAGGAAACAGTGGGAAGGAAGAGAAATAGCAGGATGTAGAGGAAACATCTGGGAAGAGGAGAAGTTACAGGATCTAGAGAAAAAGTGCTTGTGAATCACCCACTGCCCAGTGTTCACTGGGGGTTCCTTGCAGTGTGAGGCCCCTCCAGGTCCCAAACCCTCCCAGGCCTGCTGGTTTCTGCTGCTCCACCTGCCCAACGTGGCTTGTGGGGCCAAAAGGGAAAACAAGGGGAAGCTGCAGAGGTGTGATGGGCAGGGGGAAGGAATTATGGTGCCCTCGTGTCCCGTGGGAAGGTGGAGGTGAGGAGGAAGGTTAGGCACTTCTGGATCAGGGAAGGACTTCACTCCTCACATCACCAGAACTGTCACATTGAGCCCCCTTAAAAACTGTCCAGCATTACCTCCATAGTCTCGAGCTGTGCCAGGGGAGGGTCAGGTTGGACATCAGGAGGAATTTCTTCATGGAAGTGCAGGGAAGCTGAAGAAAAGAATTTAGTAGAAAAAAAATATTTTTACCATCATTAAAAAAAAATTTGAGCTGAAAATGAGGCTCCTGAGCAGAGTTTGAAGCTGCCACATCACAACCTCTGTCTTGCCTTTGTCAATTCATGAGCAATGTTACAGAGAGACCCCAAAGAGAAATTCTGAGGATGACTGTTCCCAACTGCACTGAAAGCCAAATAATTTGTGGAAGACAGTTCAGCTTTTAGCTCTGAAGTAGCTAAACTGAAGCAAATCAAAATATTTTGGTCCTCTCAGAAGGGACTATTTGGGTTTCTTTTTCCAAAATCATTTTTTCATCATATATTTTATTTTAAATTATCTAGAAAAGATTAAAAAAAAAAAAAAAAGAACACTAAAATTGGAATGAAACATCTTTCTTTTATCAAAACAGAATAGCCAGTTGATTCAATGTTAGGTTGTGGGGTTTTTTCCAGTGTGGTGAATCAAAAATATATTTCCATCCCACTCTGTGAAATTATGTGTATGTGAATTAAATGAAAAAGGAGTTCTCAGCCATCCATACCCTTTAGACTGAAGTGTTTTGGTTCCCTGCTGAAGTGGAAGACATTCCTCCCAAGGGAAAGCAGAGCTCAGGGAGGCAGGAGCAGGACTGGCACTGACAGGACCCAGCACCTTGGTGGTGGGACAGGAGTGGGACCAGCCCGGGCTTGTTCCCTGCCTTTGGGAGCTGGGAAGTGCAGACCTTTCCCAGGCAGAAGATCCTATTTGCAGGAGCAGTGTGACAGATTTTTACAGCAAACTCAATCTTTGCCAGCACATGACTCAATTCCTCATGCTGGGCTTAGATTACCTTGCAAGAATCTTACTTGGTTTCCCAGGAAATCACTAATTTTCCTCACTCCCTGCAGCACTCTGAGGGTGGGGGCAGAGCAGATGGATCTGGGGCCTGGTGCTCCTGCTCTCCCTGTTCCCATGACCCCCCTGCACCGCACAGGCCCTGCAGGGCTGGGATTTCAGGAGCTTGTCCCAGCTGTCCCCACACCCCCAGCAGTGCAGGGATGCACCTGGAACTGGGGCTGGCAAAGAACATCAGGGACAATGAGAAGGGCTTGTACAAGAACATCAGCAGCTCAAGGGTGCTCAGGGAAAATGTGGGGCTGCTGCTGGATCCGATGGATGCCCTGGGGATGGAAGACACCGAGAAGGGGGAGTTACTGAACATCTCCTTTGCCTCAGCCTTCACTTCTGAGGTCGGTCCTGAGGAATCCCAGACCCTGGAGACAAGAGGGGAAGGCTGGAGAAAGGCAGACTTCCCCCTGGTCACAGAGGGTTGGGTGAGAGATCAGCCAGATGGAATTAACACCCAGAAATCTGTGGGTGGGATTCACCCACGGGTGCTGAGGGAGCTGGCAGAGGTTGTTCCTCTGCCCCTCTCCATCATCCTTGAAAAATCATTCTGGGATTCTCTTCCGTGATTCTACAGGCAAGTCAAGAGTCCTGCTAGCTCCTCCAGTAGTGCTGGGACACTGGGAAGGGGACACTGGGGAGGGGACACTGGGGAGACCCTCATGGCTGAAGGGGGGGCAGTGGGGAGGTGTCTGGGCAGGGGCACATTCACACTCACAGAATGCAGATGAGCTCAGCTGGTCAGAGCACGGTGCTAAGAATGCCAAGGTCTGTAAATAAAGGGCATGAGAGTGTTGCTGTTTCAGCCACTGTGTTTTAAAGGTGGCTTTTTGCATATTCATGGAAAAGAAGGCACCTGTTTGTGTGAAGAGCTGTTGTCATTCCCCAGAGCAGTGGAGAGCGTTGGCAGAGGAGGGGGCAGCTCTCATGGCCCTCTCTGTGTTTGGAGCCAGGAGTGAGAGCCCTGCAGGGGCAGGATGGGAGGACCCAGGCCCAGTGAGGACTTTTGCTTGTGTGCTCCCTTGGGTGGCACCTGAGAGACCCCCAGAGCTGGTCCCAGGGACACTGAGCACCCGCAGCCCACCCGCAGGAGGATCCAGAGCTGCACAGCAGAGCCAGGAGGAAGGGAAGAGAAAGCAGCTGGAATGCAAAGGGATTAAAGGCATAATCCAATTAAAGCCAGGACCTGCTCATGCACTGCAATGTGTGGTCCTGTGCAGGGTCCTGTGGGTCCTTCCAGCTCTGTGAATTTGGCCACTGCTCCCTGGAGCAGGATGCTCTGGCTGGAATGGGGTCAAACAGCTCCAACAGTGCCCTGTCTGCAAAGCTCTCAGTGTGGGCTGAGGGGGGGTCAGGCTGCTTTTGGGGGTGAACTGTGCTAAAACCAGTCTGACCATCGACCCCAAAGTCAGCATCCTGAACTGAGGGGAAGGTGGCAGAGCTGGTGAAGTGTCCCTGTCTAAAAATGCTGAGCTGGCACAGCTGCCCTGGGGACACCTGAGTGACAGTCCAGCCCTTCATCCTGTAAAATTCCAGCCCCACTTACAAACAGCAGGTTCTTCCAACCTCCCCTTCTTGGGGTGTGTGTGTGGAGATTCCTCCTTTGGGTGGGGAGCCCTCCAGGTCACTCCTCGAGGCTGAGCCAAAGAGATCTGCCCACAGTCCTTGGTCTGAGTGACATCAATCTTTACTTAATAATTGCTTGGGTTTTTTGCAGCTTTAATAGAATTGCTTTGATAGAATTGCTTTGGTATCACTGCTTTGTTATAGTGCCCCATCCTGCACTGTACTGGCAGTTATAGCTTCTACACTGGGCACTAAGTAATTATGATTGAGATTTTTGTCTAATCATTATTAATAAAGAAATAAAAATAAATAATAATAAATTTGATATTAATTGTTCTGGCTTGTCATCCTTACTCCTGTGGGACAAAGTTGTACAAAGGTTCAATCCCACCTCTGCAATTTCTTAAACCCTTGACAAGGTCTGGGGCTGGGATTGGATCCAGCTGCCCCTGGATCCTCTCGGAGAAGAGTTTAGAAAGCAAGGGGGTCCTTTCTGCACCTTTGGCTCAATAGGAGCTTCTCTAATAAACTTTGTGTGAAGCTCCCACTCCCCCCCTGACAGAGACCCCTCAGTGTGGCCTTGGAGGCTCTGGGGACTTGCAGCACAGGGACCTTCTGGAAGTGGTGTCCTGGTATCCAGTGAATACCTTAAATGGCTGTTTCATCCCTGGCTTTGCTTATTTCTTGAGGATTCCCACTGAATTTTGGCCTCTGCAGCAGCAGTGATGGAGAGTCCATAGTTTACATCTTGCTGAGTTTGAGTCTGTACCCAAATCCCACCCTGCTGCCCTTGTTTCCAGTTTATCCATTTATCCTTTCCCCTCCACTCCCAAATCTGCATTTTTTTCCCTCTGGACAAGCTGGGGAAATTACCCTGGAAAACTCAGGAGCTGCCCAGTTCAGAGCAGGGTTTCCCAGCTGGAGCCTGGCCATGGTCCCGCTGCCTCCCAGCTGCTCCTGCCTCTCTCCTGAATCTCAGACTGATCTTCCCTCTCCTGTTGCCATCTGGCACCTCTCCCTTGCCACACACTCTCACCTTTACATTTAAAGCTCCTCATGCTGGTTCTTTGCTGTGCTTGGCCAGTTTTTCTGCAAACACACCCCTTCACATGGTACAAGCTCAAGACCTTTACATTTTCTCTCTTCCCTCTTCCAACCAATTTCTTTCTCACCAACTCCCAATTTAAAATGAATTCCTGCACTAGTCCTTTCAGTGGAGAACTGTTGAGATGTGTAAACTCAGTCCTTGGCCAGATGAAAGAGTCATTTTTTGTGCCTATACAAACTGCAGTCAGTGAAAAGAGTCAACAGGAAGCTTTAATGTGGAGTCACCCAGAATGTCCTGCTCTCCATTGTCCCAGTGGAGAAAAAGAGGACTGTGATTCATTAGATAAAATGTGGGCAATCATTTTAATTGGAATTAATTGCACCTGGTCTGCACTGCCTGCACTGAATTCATGGGGAGCCTCAATTATCAGCTCAGAGCGAGACAGAGACCCCAGAACAGGCCAGGGGTGCCCCAGTCAGACACCCTGGGATGGGCTGGGCTGGGCTGGGCTGGGGGCCACAAGAAGGCCCACAGATGAAGCTGGAGGCCAAGGCAGCAGAGCAGTAGAAAAAGAACCTTGAAAAGCAAGAGAACAGTAAATTCCTGCCATGAGGACAGGATGGACCCAACCTGTTGGATGAGTCAAGGACACAGGAGGGTCACTGGTAGGCTATTATCTCTCTTTTTTTCACCTCTGCTCAAGAAAACCTTCATGGAAGCAGTCTGGGGAGGTTCTGCCTGAAAGGGGGACTCTCTTGTCCCCAGTGCATTTAGATTTTGGTCTCCTCACCCCAAAAGGAGACAGGCTGTGTCCCAGGGCACTGCCTGCCCTGTGCTGGCTGGCAAAGGGAGGCAAACCCAGGGCTCCTGGGCTGGGCAGGCACGAGCCAACCTCATGGGAGCGTGCTCTTGGAGGAGAGGCTGGGAAAGGAGGTTTAGAAAAAGTTTAGGGGGTGTCACTCCCTTCCCACCACCCCTTTTTGCCATCCTGGTTCCTCCTGATCCAGGGCTGAGACTTGAACATCGTCCAGCTGCAGCGTGGAGGGTGAGGTGAGATCTGAGCTACAGATCTGAGAGAAGGGGATCCCTTCCCTGTGGCTTCAGAGATTCCCTGTGCACAGCTCTGCGTGCAGGAGCTCCCCCTGCCCCTCCCTGGGACAGCAGACACAGCACTGGGGGCTCTGGAGGCTGGAGCAAAGCTGGGCTGGGTCAGGCTGGCTGGTCCCAGCTCCTGGATCAATCCATGTGGCACGCTGCAGATTGCTTGGCTTGTGCCTTGCTCACTTTGGTCTCCAGGTCCTGCTTCACAAAGCCCATGGAGGTGTCCCTGGAAGCTGCAGGAACTTTGCAGACAAGCACTGCATGAAGTGACTCATCCAGGCTGGGCAGATCAGCTGGTGGTTTTCTTTTTTATCCTGTTTTTTCACCATCTCCTCCTCTTCAATGCCTGAAATAAAAGTCTCCTCAGAGGTAAGTTGAGTGAAATGCTCCCTCAAGTTCCTCGTGCTCCTTCCTTTCCTCATGTCCTCCAGGTTCACTCCAGGAGGAAGCTCCCACATGAAGTCCTGCTCCTGTGAAATCCTGTTCTGGCTTCAGGCATCCTGTGACAAATCTCTGCAAAGCTCTCCTGCCCCTCTCCTGAAGCCCTGGATGAGCTTTGGTCCCACGGGTCGAGTGTCTTGTGGATGTGGCAACAAGGATTTCCTCAGTTTCTCAATGAAAGGGCCTCAAGTTGCACCAGGAGAGGTTTAGGTTGGACATTAGGAAACATTTCTTCACTGTAAGGGTGGTCAGGCACTGGCACAGCTGCCCTGGCAGTGGTGGAGTCCCCATCCCTGGAAGTGTCCAGGAAATGAGTAGTGGGGTACTTGGGGAGATTGTTTTCTGGCCATGGGGGCGTTGGTCACAGGTTGGAACTGATGATCTTGGAGATCTTTTCCAAGCTGATTCTGTGTCTGCTGAGCCTTCCAGTGATGCTCCTGGTGCTTCTGTCCAGTTCTTCCCTCGGAGACAAAGCCATTTCCCAGGTTCCCATGGAGATGAGAGCACTGCAGTTGGTTCCTGTCACACAGGGAAGGAGGAGGATCCCGAGCAGAAGGAGACAGAGCAAGTGAGCTCCTGTTTGCTCTCCTGGCTGGACACCAGGTACCCACCACAGCCACTCCATCACTGCCCTCTGCAAATGGACAGAGGAGACAAAACATAATGAAGAGTTCACGAGTTGAGATAGCAACCAGGAGGGATCCATCACCAATCACCATCCCAGGCAAAGCAGACTCGAAGTGGGGATATAAACTGAATTTCTTCCTGACAGAATCAGAGCAGGAGAATGAGAAGTAAAATAAATTTTAAAAAATCCTCCCCCCTACTCCTTCCTCCCTCCTTCCCAGACTCTGCCTCCTCCTTCCAGTGGTGCAGGGAGATGGGAATGAAGGTCACTGTCAGTCCATCACAGCTTGTTTCTGCTGCTGCTCAGGGAGAGGAGTCAGAGTCCTTCCCCTGCTCCAGCCTGGGGTCCCTCCCATGGGGCACAGTCCTCCATGAACTTCTCCAACATGAGTCCATCCCACAGGCAACAGTTCTCCATGAACTTCTCTGATGGGAGTCCATCCCACGGGCAAGAATTCTCTACCAGCTGCTCTGGTGTGAGTCCCTTCCACGGGAGACAGTCCTTCCCAAAGTGCCCCAACATGGGTCACCCTGACCCAGGTCAGTCCTTCAGGCACAGCTCTCACATGGTGGGTCCTCCACAGGGTCACAAGTCCTTCCAGCAAACCTGCTCCAGCGTGGGCTCCTCCCTCCAGGGGTCAGGAGGGGTCTCTGATCCTCCATGGGCTGCAGGTGGATCCATGGGATCATGCAGGGTCACCATGGGCTTCCCCACGGGCTGCAGGGGAACCTCAGCTCTGCTGCCTGGAGCACCTCCTGCCCCTCCTTCTGCACAGCCCTGGGGGTCTGCAGGGCTGTTCACAGGTTCTCACTCTGCTCTTCTCTGCCTGCAGTTTCATCTGTGCAATCACTTGGTTTGCTCCTTAAATCCCTGCTCTGATGGGCTCGCCCTTGGCCACTGGGGGGTCTGTCCTGGAGCACTTGGAATTGGCTCCATGGACATGGGGGAAACTTCTGGCAGCTTCTCACGGAACCCACCCCCATAACCCCCCACTACAAAGCCTTGCCACACAAGCCCAATCCATCTTCCTAACTGGGAGAACAAAGGGAAGGTTAAAGATATCCAAGATCAGAACAAACCAATAGAAGTTATTGGTCTGAATGCTCTCATCACAGGCACGAGAGTGAGGGGGGCAGGGAGGCCAAAGTGCAGAGGGAAGGGATGGTTTCTGACAGAGAGATGGGGGAAAAACTGAGTTCCTTGGGATCCACGATGGACAAAGGGGTTTGTTCTTGAAAATGTCTTTGGGATTTTTTTTCCCCATGTACTGGCTGGTTTAATTAAAGTGATTGATTCACTCCAGAAACATGTCATGAGTAGCCTTTCTCTGGTAAAATTCTTCCTAATGTAAGAATATCACTCATGTCTTAGTTGAGGCTAATTAATGTCAGGAGTAAGTGATCCATGTGCCTGATGGGTCCTCCTGCACTGAGAGGCTTTTACCCAGTTTTTCTGCAATCTTCTTCCCTGGGAGGGTGGGCAGGCCCTGGCACAGGTTGGGCAGAGAAGCTGTGGCTGCCCCTGGATCCCTGGAAGTGTCCAAGGCCAGGTTGGAGGGGGCTTGGAGCAACCTGGGCTGGTGGAAGGTGTCCCTGCCCATGGCAGGGAGTGGAACGAGATGGGCTTTAAGGTCCCTTCCCACTCAAACCATCATTTGATCCTATGATTTGATCTCTTCCATTGGAGCTGCTTAAGAATTTGTGAACCTCCTTTGTTTAGAAACAAGGGCTTGAGGTGAGGGTACCTGGCCAGGAAGCAGTAGTGTAGCAGGATGGACCCTTGAGCCATTACAGGACTTGCCTGTCCTGGAAAACATGGATATTTATCCCAAAAATTATTCACAACCCTCATTTCACCCTCCTTGGTGTCTCTGTAATAGTTTGTGGAGGAGTGGCAGAGCAGTGCTCTTGTTCCCACTTCCCAGACGAGCCATGGTCTGGGGACATGATGGAACAGGAGGGGTGTGGAGCTCCTGGGGGCTGTGGCTGGCAGTGGGACCCAGGACTGAAGGGTCTCCTTGGATTGCAGGTTTCATAAGAGGACCCAAAGCACCCCCTACACCCTCAATCAGCTGCATTCAGATGAGCCATGGGAACCACCACTGTCTGAGAGCAACTCAACTCAGCATCTCAGGTTATCACCAGGGACAACCATCCTTTGGGAATCCCAGCAGGCTCTTCTCTTGCAGGGATGTGGGGAATTTTCCTCCGAGCATCTTTTTATATCCCAGCATGAGGCTGCTGTGTGTGACAAGGAAATGCAACAGTTTTTTGGAAAGCGAAGTCTGCAAAGATCTCCTTCAGAAAGGCACAGGGGCTCCTCAGGGGTGGCCACTGGGATAATTCGGGTGGGTAAATGTGGTAAATGGCAGGCAAGTCATGAACAACTGTCCAAGGAGCTGTGCAGTGTTATTTACCCCTCATGCTCCCAATCCCAAACTGCACGAAGATTCCCTGTGGAGCAGGGGCTGTATCTGCCTTTGGATTTATGGGCCATGACCCCGTGTAAACCTGCCAAGGACAGAGCAGCATCATCAGGGTCTGTCACTGCTTTGCTGGGAAATTCTGTGCTCCCCTCTTTGGGGGAACATTTTCAGACCTAATGATGCTCAGTGCTGCTTATTATTCTCACCAGTGTAACACACATGACATCAGTGTCATAATCTCGTGATCTTAACAACAAGAAATCACTAGATTTGTTGGGAGGCAAGAAAGTAGGAAATTACTTGTTACTGAAAGAGTGGACTGTGAAATCCTGATGTCTTTCCACATCTGTCTCCATTACAGCAAATATTATCCACTAAGACATTCCCTGTGCAGCACAGTGAAGCCCCAAAGGTTTGGAAACTACATCCTGAAATGAGATACAAAGTTAGGAATCAAAGAGTCATTAATGCTCATTATGCTTAATAATCTCAGTCCCACGGGTGACAGTGGGATTGCACGTTGTTCCGACAGGTAATTAGTTTTCCTGGGAACTGCGAGTGCCAAACCCCTGTGAGAGGAACTGGAGGAACTGCTGGGTTTGGGGGCCTTCAGGATGTATTTAGGAAAGTGTGTTTTGAAAAGGAGTGAGTCAGGCTGAGTTTGAGAGGAGTAAATCACGGCAGACAAACACGATTACTCTCTAATGAAATAACCATCAGTGCGGATAGAGAGGGACCAACAAATTCCATAAATATCGGTGGTTTTTTTCCACTTGGCTTGTCTTGATGCTGTTTCCCACAGTGAATTCTCACACAGCCTCTTAATCCTGGCTTGTAGCTGAGCTTTGCAGTATCACTGCCTCACAGAGCTTGTGTGAGGGGGGGATTAGGGGAGGGTACCCCAAGAGATGCCAGCCCTACATCAGCTTTGGACATCCTCTGCTTGACCTCTCTGCTGGCACCACACGCCAGGATACACCAGCAGCTATCACAGGCACTGGGACAGTTTCCATTTCAGGTGGGAGGCAGCTGGAGGACTTTATTCAGTTAAATTTGGCCCCCTGCAATTTGACTGGGGACTTACCCCCTGGGCTCCATCCTCAGGTTGGAGCTGTCCCTCACAGCCCTGAGAGGACACGACAAGCAGAGAGCAAACCCTTATGGAAGGCTCTGCCACCTTCCATCAGGAATGTCCTGATCCTACAGGGAAAGGATCTGGCCATGCCAGCTGACCTGGAAATGTCCTGCTGAATCCTTTGGCATGGGCTCCTAAATGAAAGGCAGAGAGAAGCTTGTGTTGTTCCAGGATAATTATTATTGACATCGAGGGGTGTTTTCTTCCTGGGGCAGCATTTGGGGTCTGCCCTCATGCAGGGGCTTTGGATCAGACTCTCATGAATAAGAGCAGGTTTGTTCTTCCAACATGAAGAAAGAACCCAATAAATGAGAACAGGACAAGGCAGAGCTGCTGAGTTAATGAGAGAAATAAAAGGATCTGTAGGGAAGGATGAAAGAAATGTTCGTAGAATGACAGAATCACAGGACGGTTTGGGTTGGAAGGAAACTTAAACATCTTGTTTCACTCCCTGAAAAGGCAGGGACACCTTTACCAGCTCAGGTTACTCCAAGCCCCATCCAACCTGGCTTTGGACACTTCCAGGGATGGGGCAACCACAGCTCCTACAGGGAGAGGAGCTGAGCCTGAGTGATGACACCAAAGACCACTGTGAGGTTTTTCAGCCTGACTCATCCCAATGGCCAAGAAACACCTTCCTCTCCAAAAAAAAAAAAAAAAAAAAAAAAAAATGCAGAAGGTGTTTCAATCACTTCTCAGTGGTTTTAAAAATGAAATAAAACCAGGTAAAATTCTACAGAAGGTAAAAGATTTTATTCAGTTATTCTGTAAGACACTGACAGCCGTACATATTATCCCACTCTATTACTGCTCTGTCAAGGAATCATATAAACTAATAGCATTAAAATGAAGCCCCTATAAAGTGAGATAAAAGTGAGATGCAATTCACATTGTGAAATGTGGAATTTCGAGACAATTTTAGACCGCTGAGAATTAAATGTGTTCCCAAAAAAATATCCTCTCCGGGGAAGGAAAAGGTAGAGCAGTGAAAATTGTTGCTTCACTGCCACCCACAGAACGCTGGCAGATTTTTTTTAGTGAAGAGCCTTAACAAGCTGCTCCTTGGGGGTTTGCAAGAGGGAAGAAATCTGAAATAACTCCCAGTGCTGTGGGCTGTGCTTGTTCTCTCCTTTGTATGTCACAGGCTGGCCAGTGGAAATCATGGAATCATGGAATTCTTTGGGTTGGAAGGGACCTAAAAATCATTTAGTGCCACCCCTCTGCCATGGACACCGACCAGGTTGCTCCAAGAGTGACCACCAGATCACCAGAAGAAAGAAAGGGTCACCAGCACTCCTCCCTTTTACAAATAAAATCAACTGCAAATATGATAAATATTTAAGCATGAAACTACTGATTGTGTCACTGGAAGCAGTGAATATTAAGCATTAAAATTGGACAGCACAGGGAAATATCAACCACATAGAATCATAGAATTCCAGAATGGTTTGGGTTGAAAGGGACCTTAAAACTCATCTCGTTCCACCCCCTGCCATGGGCAAGGACACCTTCCACCAGCCCAGGTTGCTCCAAGCCCCCTCCAACCTGGCCTTGGACACTTCCAGGGATCCAGGGGCAGCCACAGCTTCTCTGCCCAACCTGTGCCAGGGCCTGCCCACCCTCCCAGGGAACAATTCCTTCCCAATATCCCATTTAACCCTGCCCTCTGGCAGTTTAAAACCATTGGCCCTTGTCCTGTCACTGTTTACCCATATAAAAAAATCCCTCTCCCTCCTCCCCTCAAGGCACTGG
This sequence comes from Pyrocephalus nanus, assembly GCA_038380795.1. Classification (NCBI taxonomy): domain Eukaryota; kingdom Metazoa; phylum Chordata; class Aves; order Passeriformes; family Tyrannidae; genus Pyrocephalus; species Pyrocephalus nanus. The sequence continues at coordinate 1,660,780 of CM076278.1, forward strand.
AAGGGCTTTCAAGATCTCCCCAAAGCTTTTCCTTATCCCTGCTGAACACCCTCAGCTGAAATACACATTCCAAAATTTATCAGGAAAACTGAGACACCAAGCCTCTGTTTATCTGAGTTTTTTCATCTTCAAAAGAACCTGATTAATTAGTATCTGCAAAGTGTGAGACAGAAAATGCTGATGTTCTACCCAGACAGGGCTGTATCCCTGAATTTTCCCTCACCTCAACATTGGGGCAGTTTGGGGGGACACAATGGAAGGGAGAGATTGAGCCATTGGAGAGTGTCCAAAGGAGGGACCCAGAGATGGGGAAGGGCCTGGATTTGGAGCCGTGTGAGGACACTGAGGGCACTTGGTGTGTTCAGCTGGAGCAGAGGAGACTGAGGGGAGAGCTCAGTGCAGTTCCAACTGCCTGGGCAGGGGCAGAGGAGGGGCAGGACTGAGCTCTGCTCTGGGGGGAGCAGGGACAGCCCCCAGGGAATGGCTGGAGCTGTGTCAGGGCAGGCTCAGGGTGGATCTCAGGGAAAGGTTCTTCCCCCAGAGGGTGGTTGGCACTGAACAGGCTCCCCAGGGCAGTGGGCACAGCCCCAAGGCTGCCAGAGCTGCAGGAGGGTTGGGATGATCCTCTGGGGCACAGGGGGGGACTCTTGGGGATGGGGCTGTGCAGGGCCAGGGGTTGGACTGGATGATCCTTGTGGGTCCCTTCCAGCTCAGCATGTTCTGTGATCCTGTGATATCCTTGAGAAGCCCCATTTTCCCCTGATGACTCTCTCCCATGTTTGGTGGGACTGGGATTGTCACCTGGGATGCTCTGAGTGAACTCCATTAGCACACAGGAGCTGTTCCAGTACTCTGCAATTAGGGGATATAATTGCAGCCAGGCTGGAGAGGGGTTTGTGCTGAGAGCTGTCATTTTGCATTACCACTCACCATTCTGTACCTCCAAACACTCTAGACTTGTTTTCCAACATTTCCCTTCCCAGGGCTGTGTGGGCTCTGTGTGGTCCCCTGGGTACAAGAGTCTCTTCTTCCCACCTCGAGATGAGAGAGTTCCTCTGGAAACACTTTTTACTTGTTTAATTTGCATCTTGTCACTGTAAAACTCACTTTCCACTGTAGTTTTGTTTTTATTGGGTTTTTAGTTGATAGATGCACGAATTCTGCAGTCCAAGACACATCTTCGAGTTTGCCTCTGGGGTCTTTGGATGCTTCTGGGTCAGGCGAGACGTGAGCTGGTTTAGTCTCATCCTGAGGTTTTTTCATCTGGTTTCTAAATCTTCCAGGCTTCTCATCTCATTTAGACATTCCTCCCAGTTTGAAGGCTTTGAGATTTGCATAAAGAGCAAAGGGGAAAATATGAAAGCAAGGAAGGAGACATCTGAAGATCTACACAAAGCCACTGGGAACAGGGTGGTGACAAGGTCCTGGAGCTGCCAGTGCCTTGGGGTGTGTCCTGACTGTCCCAGGGTGTCCAGCATTGCTGAGGGTCACTGGGAACTCACTGACATGACCACCACGAGGAGTTCCACCTTGGTCATGCCACGCTGGGTGATGGCACTGGTGGCAGGCACTGTGCCCTGGGGGTGTCCTGGGGCTGAAGGAAAGGACACTTCTCCATTGGGTTGGGATTCTTTGCCCTGTGAGTGAGCTTTGAACTCCCCAAAGGCACCTCTGTCAGCCCTGGCAGCACAAAGGATGCCCAGAAGTACTTTTCCATCTCCCAGAGAGCTTCTGCCAGCTCTGGTGATCCATGTGGGCATCAGCCCAGAAACATCACGTCAAACAACACTTTCCCAGTGACTTCACTGGGCTGGAAATCAAGTGAAGAAAGAAAACCCTAAGAATTGATCTTCATGCATTTGAAAGTGAGGATGCCTTGGCTGCCTGTAAATGATCCAGAATAAACAGGCTGATGGGAGGGAAGGTGCAGCACCTGGATGAAACCTTGGCTGCTGCCATCTGGCTGAAAAATGAAAATGGGCATTTTGGCCACTGGAATTCGGTGATGACAAAACTAACTTGCACTTTTTACTGGAAAAAATGTCTGTCCAATTCCAACATACCCAGCTCAGCCTCGTGAAGTTTTGCCCAATTTGAAGTGAGAATCACAGACTCCCAAAATCACAGAATATTCTGAGTTGGAAAGAACCCAAGGGCTTGACTGTCTCATCCTTCTGCCTCTCCAGTTTATTACATAAACTGTGGCATTGAGGACTAGAAGGGGAATTAATTCTCAGAGAGTCAAGAAAGGAGAGAGATCGGCAAGACTTTCCTGAAAAGGAGCACGAGGGATGTAACTGGTGAGGAAGAGATGGATCCAAAGGCAGGAGTGCCAGGGTTAAAGCTGCTCCCAGGCTCTCTGGGCCTGCTGGAGTGGTCTTGGCAGTGTTTGCAAACCCCTCTGGCTCAGCCTCTGCTGTGCTATTTGCAAATATTTATGTCAGCAGTTTTCTGTTTGCTCGGAAATTTTGGGAGGGGCTGTTTGCTTTTATTCATTCATGAATTGGGTCGTGTGTGCCTGCCCAAATATTTGCTTTTCATTATTCATTATTTGCAATTCATGTGTTGCTGGTGGTAATTTGCTGTCCTCTATTCTTCCTCTTCCAAAAGTTCCACTTTGTATCCTCAGCAATTGAAGTCAATCCTAAGGGGCAGGTGTTGCCCTTCATATCAAACAGCTCCAAACAAAGGGAATTTGGGAGAAGGAGCTCAGAAATGGCTCTGAGATGATCGGTGTTCTGAGGAGGAGATGAGGAAAGGCCAGGAAACAAGAGAGTGGTCTTAAAGCTGCCTTGATAAGTAAGCTTTTGGGGGAAAATAATAAAATGAGAAAATAATTCAAGGGTACTTGTGGTAGCAGCATAAGTGAACTTGAGTGGATTGGGTCAAACCATCCCAGTGCAGAGAAGCTGCTCAGTGACAAGCAGAGAGAATGGAAACTGGGTCAACTTGGGAAAAAAAACATCATGAAGAAATAACAGGAACATTTGCAGGTGTAAAAATAAAGGGCAGGGCAAGAGAAGAGAAGCAATCAACAGGGGACAAAAGGAGTGCTGACAAATCCTTCTGGATGCAAATAAGAGGGGAAAAAATTGGCTGCTACTCTTTGGGCAGGAAAAGCTCCTAGGGGAATCACAGAATCATAGAATCATCCGGGTTGGAAAAGCCCTCTGAGATCATGAAATCCAACTCTTGATCCAACCTCGCTGTGGTTCCCAGCCCATGGCACTGATGCCACATCCAGTCTGTCCTTAAACACCTCAAGGGATGGGGACTCCACCCCTCCCAGGGCAGCCCATTCCAATGTCTGGTCACTCTCTCTGTAAAGAATTTCTTCCTGATATCCAACCTAAACCTCCCCTGGCACAGCTCAAGGCCGAGCCCTCTTGTCCTACTGCTGGTTCCTGGAGAAGAGACCAAACCCCCCCCTGGCTCCCCCTCCTGTCAGGAGTTGCAGAGAGTGCTGAGGTCTCCCCTGAGCCTCCTCCTGTCCAGGCTGAGCCCCCCCAGCTCCCTCAGCCTCTCCTCACAGCACTTGTGCTCCAGTCCCTTCCCCAGCCTCCTTGCTCTTCTCTGCCCCTGCTCCAGCCCCTCCATGTCCTTCCTGAGCTGAGGGCCCAGAGCTGGACACAGCACTCCAGGGGTGGCCTCACCAGCTCTGAGTGCAGGCCAAGAATCACTTCCCTGCTCCTGCTGCCACTGATCCTGAGCCAGGCCAGGATCCCTTGGCCCTCTTGGCCACCTGGGCACACTCTGGCTCATGTGCAGCTTCCTGTCCATCCAAACTCCCGCCTCCATTCCTGCCTGGCTGCTCTCCAGCCACTCTGACCCCAGCCTGTAGCACTGCAGGGGGGTGTTGTGGACAAAGTGCAGGACCCAGCACTTGGCCTTGTTGAACCTCATCCCCTTGGAATCAGCCCAGCTCTCCAGCCTGTCCAGGCCTCTCTGCAGAGCCCTCCTGCCTTCCAGCTGATCGACACTCCCCCCAGCTTGGTTTCCTCTGCAAATCTGGTAATGGTGGACCCAATGCCCTCATCCAGATCATCAGTAAAGATATTAAACAGACATTAAACATCCCCAAACTGGGCCCAGCACTGATCCTTGGGGATGCCACCAGTGACTGGCCATCAACTGGATACAGCACCGTTCATCACCACTCTAGAAGACACACAGTAAAGTGTTTGATTCTCCTCCTCTGTCTTTACAGGGAGCTGGACTGCCCAGGCAGCTCGAAATAGTGTGGAGTGGGGCTGGAACAGTGAAGGGTTACAGAAATCTGTGATTCTCACATGTTCTGAACCTGCCACAGTTCAGCCCTGAGCGTTTCAGGCAGGTCTGAGCTGCTCATTCCTGTTCCAAGAGCACCTGGAGAAGGAGTCAGTGGGTTTCTGGAGGCTTGGAGAAGACCAAGACAATGGCCTTGGAAGGAGGGGTGTCCACAGATAAGAAGGAAATTCAGGATTGGAGGACCCTCAGCAGGTCCCTGGTCCTGCCTCCTGCTCAAAGCAGGGCGAGCCACAAGATCAGAAGAGTCTGGTCAGGGCTTTATCCAGTCTGGGCTTGAAAACCCCAAGGATGGATCCTGCACAACCTGCTCCTGGCAAGGGGTCAGAGCCACAGAGTCAGTTGTAATGATGCTGAAAAGGCTCCTTTGTTGTCTGGCACCTCTGCAGGTTCACAACCCCAGTCTTTGTTTCTGCAGTAATTTGCAAGGGATTATTTTAGGGGTCTAGAATTTGCATTTTGTGGGTTTGGTTTGGATTTTTTTCATAGGCACCATTTAAGGATTATGATCACATGAGTGGAAAGCCCTTTTCCAGGGGGATTCTACAGCCTCCATCCCTCAGAGCTGGGCAGTCTGCATTCTGCCCAAATCAGACACTTGTCTGACACTAAAACTGAAACCCAAGTGCTGCATCCATCACATTTCCTTCAGAAATAGAATACAACACAGCATGAAAAACTGCAGCTTTCTCTCCATCCAAAAGAACAGACAAGTTGGGGGGTTTTTTTCCTTTATTTTGAAATCTTTTCCAACATGTACAGAGTCCATCTCAATCTGGACTCACCTAGCATCTACAAGCCTTTCCAAGGTGATAATTTCCTTGCAGGAATCTCCTCTCACATCTGGGCTGTTTTGTCTCCCCAAGCACCCAAAGTAGCTTCCCTTGCTTCCCTTTTAGTGACAGTTTGTTTCTCAACAGCCCTAAGAAAACAGGGAAGGTCCTGCTGGCACTGCCTCCAGATGCTCCCTGGAGCAGCAGGAATTGGCCACATTCCAGCCTGCAAGGATTTCATCTGCAGTGAATGGGCTTGTAAAAAACCACCAGCAGATTATCCACTTTCCATCCCTCTCTCATTTAGCAGCCAGGGCTGGGGCAGTTGGACCTCCTGCCTCAGTTGGAGGAGCTTTGAAGCCCTTTAAGAACAATTTGGGTTGTGATCCCTGTGCTCTTTCCTTGCTCTCTGCCCAGCTCAGCCTGGTTTAGGGTGTAGTGGCTGCCCCAGAACACAGGGTGACTGTCCAGCCCTTGGCACTGCCAGCAGGGCCATCCCAGAGCAAAATCATCCCTTAAATCTTTGGGGAAAACAGTAAACCTGTGGCTGTTCTACAAACTCTGTGCCTTAGCCCTGCCTTCACCTGCCTGAGAAGGGGTTTATTTCTCTGCTATTCCATCACTGGAATCAAACTCATCTTTGCAGTAACATCAAGCCTTTGGGGAGAGGTGGTCTCAGCCTCACCAGCAGCTGGAACTGCATCCATGGGGGCTCTGGCATCCCACACTGACCTGTTTGCTCCTCAATACCCACTCCAAGGCCCAGGGAATGTGCTTATCTATATTTACAGGGGCTGCAACCCCTCTGCTGGTCTCTGGCTTGAGTACTTTAAACTCCCATCCATTCCAACCACCAGCCTTTCACCACCTCATCCCCACAGAGTCCATCACTCCATCAGCCTTTCCTGAGCTCTCACTCTTCCCTTTTAAGGAGCAGGGCCACACACTCAGCTTTTTGAAGTTCATTTTCACTTCCTACCTGTTTAAAGGAGCATTTCTGAGGACGAGGGAAATGTGAAGCTGCGAGCACAGGAGCAGTTAAGGCTCCGTGCAGTTTTATAGCTTGGTGCTGCCATGGGCCCATTCAAATATATTTTGACATACAACATGTTATTCTCTCCAAGGCAGTTGGTCTCTTTATTTATTCAGTTAGAGTGAAGGATTCATTCCCCCGTTGACTAACAGGAGACCAAGGATTCCCACACACAGCTGAGCCCCTGCACTTCATTCTCCGCTGCTGAAATTGTTTTCATCCATTCTGGAGCTATTGCACTTCATTCCTCACCAATATATTTTTATTTGTATATAAAATAAAAATGTGACAGCACATGGAAAGTTAAGAAGAGGATAAATTCATAAATTACTTTTATACAGCAGAGCTGCTATGACTGAAGTGCTCTGCCCTTAACCAGAGCACAGCCAAACAGGGGAAAGTTGAGCTTTAGGAACACACAGTTCCCCTCCAGAAGGGCTGCACAAAGCACACTGAGTTTTCTCCTTCCTAACAATCCTTTCCTACCTCCAGGCACCACACACTATTAGGCAGGAACGTCTTTAGAACACCAGTTTTGCCCTTGGATTCCTGCTGGGCTTGGGGGACAATCCCCCCACCACCCTCAGTTCATGGCTCCTCAATCCTCCTGTGCATCCACGTCCCGTTGGCAGAGGAGGAAATCACTTGGAGATGTTTCTGCTGTAGGAGTGGAACCTTTGCAAGTCGTGGTGGGAATGATGGGAATGGTGGGAATGGGGGGAATGGTGGGAATGGTGGGAATGGTGGGAATGGTGGGAATGGTGGGAATGGTGGGAATGGAGACCTTTCTTGTGCTGCCACTCAAGCTCTGTGCACAGGCAAGGGAAGGGACAGGGAGGAGAGGGCTGAAGGTCACAAAAGATCTTCCCTGCAGGTGGCAAGAGCTGCTTCTCCTCATGGGAGAATCATGGACAAAGCTTTCCTAGAGGAATCCTTGACAAGATTCTGCCATCAGTGTCTGTAGAAATGGAAATAGAATCATGGAATAGTTTGAATTGGAAGGGAAGTTTAAAGGTCATCTACTCCACCCCCCTCCCATGGGCAGGGACACCTTCCACCAGCCCAGGTTTCTTCAAGACAACCTGGCCTTGGACACTTCCAGGGATCCAGGGGCAGCCACAGCTTCTCTGGGCAACCTGGGCCAGGGCCTGCCCACCCTCACAGCCAGGAATTCCTTCCCAGTATCCCATCTCTCCCTGCCCTCTGGCAGTGGGAAGCCATTCCCTGTGTCCTGTCCCTCCATCCCTTGTCCCCAGTCCCTCTCCAGCTCTCCTGGAGCCCCTTTAGGCCATGCAAGGGGCTCTCAGGTCTCCCTGGAGCCTTCTCTTCTCCAGGTGGAACAATCCCAATAGTAAGGGAGGGATGCAGGAACCTCAGCATTAAAAACCATCTGTTTTTGTCCAATTAAGTTAAAAACTATAAAGAAGTTGTCATTAAATATTTGTATTACATTATTTGCAGTCGTTTGCTGTACTCCATGATTAATAATTACAGCAGAGTTCTTCCCAAGTCACTTCTTTGCTATCTTTGAATTTTATGGAACAATTATCTTGAAGGGTCTTAGTCCTCAGCTCATGTCTGAGGGGCTCTGGGACAGTACGATTTGGGGGTTTTGTCCATGTGCATCCACAACTTATGGACAGTAAGGGATGTGCTGGGCATAAATGAAGACGTTTATACAAAGAGAACAAGGCTGTGAGCAGGAATGGCAGTTCTCTGTGCAGACCAGGGACAGGACTCCAGGGAATGGACTGGAGCTGAGTCAGGGCAGGTTTAGGTTGGATCTTAGAAAAAGATTCTTCCCCCAGAGGATATGTGAGACTGAACAGGATCATGATTCCTAATTAACCCAGGCTGTCATTAACCAGAGGCTGCAACACAGGTGGCTGCTCCTTTTAGGGGTGCACTGGGAATTGGGGGGTGCACTGGGCTGATGCAGCACCAGACTGGGAGCAGATCATGCTCTGTGTGAGTCCCACCTGCCTTGTGCTCCCTGGGCATTCCCTGGCCCTGAGGGTCGTGTCCAACAGGCTTCAGCAAGAGCAGCAGCCCTGTCTGCCATTCCTGGGGGAAGGAGCCCCTCAGCAAGGCTTTGGTTGCTGTGAAACCCTTGGCTCTGCAGCGCTGATACATCATAGAAACATGGAATCAGAGAATCCCAGAATGTCCTGAGCTGGAAGGACCCACAAGGATCATCCAGTCCAACCCCTGGCCCTGCACAGCCCCATCCCCAAGAGTCACCCCCTGTGCCCCAGAGGATCATCCAAACCCTCCTGCAGCTCTGGCAGCCTTGGGGCTGTGCCCACTGCCCTGGGGAGCCTGTTCAGTGCCAACCACCCTCTGGGGGAAGAACCTTTCCCTGAGATCCACCCTGAGCCTGCCCTGACACAGCTCCAGCCATTCCCTGGGGGCTGTCCCTGCTCCCCCCAGAGCAGAGCTCAGTCCTGCCCCTCCTCTGCCCCTGCCCAGGCAGTTGGAACTGCACTGAGCTCTCCCCTCAGTCTCCTCTGCTCCAGCTGAACACACCAAGTGCCCTCAAAGATGTTGAGAAGGAGGCAGCCAGGAGGAAAGGATGCAGAGCTGCTTTGAGTTTGTTGGTTTTTTTTAGCTCTCCCTTTCTTGGTTTTGTTTGAGGTGTTTTTTTCCCCTCTTATTTGCCTTTAGAATTCCCAGATCAGTTCTGAAGTGTTTGTCAAACCCTTTGATGTCCTCCATGAAAGGCAGAGAGCAATGCAAATGATCTCATTAGCATTATTATTATTATTATTTGCATTATCCCCCTGGCCTGGGGCCGTTCCTGCCGAGCCAGTACCACCCGACTGTGCTGTGCCCTGTGCTCAGTTGGGCACAGGGGACAGGGCTCTGCAGGACACACAGCCCTGGAAAACAGCTCAGGCAGGACAGACATTGAAGCAAATCAGGAGCAGAGCCTGGATTTCTCCCTCTCTCCCTCCCTCCCCTACATCAGCAGCTCAGTCAAAAATACCCATTTTTCAGTTTTCTCTTTTCCCAGCAGTAAAGACAGCGAGGGAGAGGAGCTTCCTCCAGCAGCACAGCCAGAGGCAGGTGGAAAAGAAGGCTTTATTTTTGGATTGCTGTTTAAGAGGAGAGGGTCAGGAGAGCCATTTGTAAGGGCTGGATGAGGTTCTCACCAACAAACTCTACAGAAACACCTCACGGCACTTGCTCAAGACACAGGAGGCCCCAATGATCTTCCTTGGGCTTGGGAGTGCAAACAGAGAAGAAAAAATATTCACTCTCTACAAGAAACACAACAAATAGCATCTCTTTCCAACATTTTCGTGACATGATCCCCAAGTCCTGGGAGCCCTCTGGCTTTAAGTCAAGGGCTGAACTCTGGCTGCTCCTGCAGGCTCGTGGCAGAGGTGTCAGGACCTCGGATCGATGGCTCCTGCAGCTCGGGACAGCAGGAGCAAAGCAAAACCATCGCAGCCCAGGAGTGCTGGAGGCCACACACAACCACACAGTGTCTGCAGAGTTTGCCAGTGCTTTTCTCAACACACAAATGCTCCGGTGGTTTTGGCTAAATTGAGTTTTTCTTCAGTGTTTTCCAGCACTCCTGAGAAAAACACAACTTTTCGGAGAAAAAGAGGGAGGAGAGTTTGCAGCTGAATCAATTTGTTTTCTGAGTTTCTAGATGTTTTTACAAAACAGACCCCCTTTTCTGTAAGAAAACCAGAGCAAAAGGAATTTATAAGTGATCAGAATCTAGACTTGCTATGGACAAACTGTGCTTTCCAAGGAGAACTGTCATGGGAGGAGGAACTGCACCTCTCCTGCTTGTATGGTCCTCAAAATGAAATCCCTTATTTCCCCTTGGGAACATCTCCCACAGCCAGGGAAGGGAGCAGGACCTGCCCTTGGCCCATCATTCAGAACTGGGCAGGAGAGAAGGCAATGCCAACCTTCCACTGCATTTCAGTGCAATGAGAAGAGGGGAAAACTGCCTCCTTTTCAGATTATTTAGACAGCAAATAAGTACATTCTGGTTCTTAGGCAAGGTATTTGAGTTTCCTGTCATTCATGTTTTCATCACAAAAGTGTTTTCTTTCTTTTCCCTTTGAAGAGCTGAGTATTTCAGGAGAAATTATATTGTGCTGAAAACCCACCAAAGGAAATATTTTGATATGAAAATTACAGCCTGGAACTTGTTGACATTCAGAAAATCTCCAGGTTCCAGCTGCAGGACAGGACCCACAGGAAAATACTGCCCTGATGTGAGTGAGGCACGATGGCACTGCCAAAATATTGCCAGGGGGGTTTTTGTCAGGGGTGGATGGGAACCACCCATGGTTCCTGGGCTGAGGGGCACAGATCAGCTTGGGTCACTCATTTTAATTTCATCCACACTGGGAATCCCTGGAGGAAAAAAGCTCTGGATTAGACAGGTGTCCTCTAATGCCTCTCCTGCAGCTGGATATCTCCAGCATCAGAGATGCCCCATCCTTGGAAGTGTTCAGGGCCAGGTTGGAGCAACTTGGTCTAGTGGAAGGTGTGCCTGTCCACGGCAGGGGGTGGGACAAGATGAGCTGTAAGGTCCCTTCCAACCCAAACCATTCCATGATTCAGTGCCACTGTGGGTGATTCCCAGCCTTCAACCCTTCAGCACACTGGAAAAGAGGAAGCAGGGCCTGACTTATGAATCCCAAACTGCAAGTACCCTGCTAGGGTCACACCTGTCCCTGCCAGAAGATCTTGCTGGGTTTGGAGGCAGATGTGCCCTTGTCACTCCAAGGGACCTCTGTTCATAAGGCTCCCATTTTTTGTAAGGTGGGAGAATCAGAGAAGTTCTGAACTCAGATTTAGTGCTGTCCAGGCTGGCTCCATTCCCTGTCCATGAGGAGCTGCATTTCATAGGCTTTCTGCAATATGGACAACCTGTCAATTCACCTTCCAACAGGGCCAAACAGGGCCAAAACAAACAAGAGTGAAGCCAAATCAAAGCAAATGACTGGGAAGCCTCTGTTCTTCTCCCCTTTCCTTTTATTCCAGAAAAGAGACACAGTAAGGAAGAGTTTGGGTCCAGGTGGGCCTGTTGTTTGAATCCCCAATCTGTGCTTCCCAAATTTTCTGGTTATTCCTGCACGGGAATATTTGAAAGCTGCCTTTATTTAATGACTGTCACCACACAGGTCACTGGGAGCACCCATTAAGGATTGTACTTTTTTCCTCCCAAGCAGTTTTTCTAACAGTTTGTGTTCTATCCCAGACTCCAGCCCCTCCCTGGGCAGCCTGTTCAGAGCTGGGGCACTGCCCAGCCAAGAAGTTCTTCCTCCTGTCCAGCTGGAGCTTCCTGGGATCAGTTCCTGCCCGTGGCTCTTGTGCCATTGCTGGGCCCCCCCGAGCAGAGCCTGGGCCATCCTCTGCCCCCTCCGTGCAGCCCCTGACACCCCCTGGGGAGGGCCCCTCTCAGGGGGTGCTCTGCAGGCTCAACAGCCCCAGCTCCCTCAGCCTTTGCTGCTCCCAGAGATGCTCCAGCCCTTGGGCATCTCCGCAGCCGGCGCTGGAGCCGCTCCAGGAGCTCCCTGGCCCTGCTGTGCTGAGGAGCCAGAGCTGGGCCAGCCCTGCAGATGTGCCTGCCCAGGGCTGGCCAAGGGGCAGGACCTGAATGCTGAACAAAAAGCAGCTGGACCAGAACAGGTCCATTTGTACATCCGTGGCAGCTCTGGCTCCTGTGAGTGCTGCTGACAGTGCCAGAACAGGGCAGAGCTGCTTTGCTGCACAGTGAAGGATCTGGCAGGCAAAGGAGGAGAGGGGGAATAAGCTAAAAAGGGCAAAAAGTGGTGTTTGTAACACTGTGCTCTAAATGCTGAGCAGGGAAGGGAAAGGGCTTGCACAGAAAAGGAATGTGATAGATTTAAACCCAGCAGAGACCCCGGGATTCCACCCTGGAGAGGCAGGAGACTGTCAACAAGACAAGTTCATGACCCTGGAGCGAAAGAAAGAGCCCATCAGTTGTCTCTGAAAGTGAGGAGGCCAGAGCTGACCCAAGGGGGTCATGGGCACTCAAATAGGACTTTGGTGGCCTTTCCTGCAGCCCTGTACCCCCACCTGGCGCACGAGGACGCAGGAATCTTTTATCAGTTTTTCCTCCACAGTTCGTGCACACAGGGCTGAGTGGCAAAGGTCAGCCAGAAATATTACAGATGAGGAAATAAAAAGATCTGTGAGTGAGATTAGGAAGCACGATTCCTGAGGGGCACGGGGTTTGCAAGAGATATTTACAACATCCCTGCAGCACAGCAGCCTCTGCCCCATGCAGAGAGGTGTAAAATTGTGTCTGTGGGTTCTGGGGAGCTTCAGGGCTCTCCCTGTGTGGGGCTGTGTCCAGACCAGCAGGGCCTGGGGGAATTCTGCCTTTGAACCCCACAGGAGCACAGGGTTGATTGACTTCCAAGATTCATTCAGGTGACTATCCCCCCACCAGCCACTGCAAAGAGGGATATGGGGCATGGAGAGATCAAGGAGATGCGTCCTACTCCAAAGAGATTCACAGAATTCCGGAATCCCATTATTTCCTGAGCTGGAAGGACCCACAAGGATCATCCAGTCCAACCCCTGGCCCTGCACAGAACCATCCCCAAGAGTCCCCCCCTGTGCCCCAGAGGATCATCCAAACCCTCCTGCAGCTCTGGCAGCCTTGGGGCTGTGCCCACTGCCCTGGGGAGCCTGTTCAGTGCCAACCACCCTCTGGGGGAAGAACCTTTCCCTGAGATCCACCCTGAGCCTGCCCTGACACAGCTCCAGCCATTCCCTGGGGGCTGTCCCTGCTCCCCCCAGAGCAGAGCTCAGTCCTGCCCCTCCTCTGCCCCTGCCCAGGCAGTTGGAACTGCACTGAGCTCTCCCCTCAGTCTCCTCTGCTCCAGCTGAACACACCAAGTGCCCTCAGTGTCCTCACACGGCTCCAAATCCAGGCCCTTCCCCATCTTCCTTGCCCTGACAGCCAGAAAGGCTCTCCACAGTTTGGACATTCACTGTGATGCCAGAAAAAAGATTTCAGGATTTGAGGACATTTGGACAATGCTCTCAGGCTCATGGTGGGATTGTTGGGGTGTCTGTGCAGGGCCAGGGGTTGGACTGGATGGTCCTTGTGGGTCCTTCCAGCTCAGGACATTCTGGGATTCTCTGATTCCATGTTTCTATGATGTATCAGCCCTGCAGAGCCAAGGGTTTCACAGCAACCAAAGCCTTGCTGAGGGGCTCCTTCCCCCAGGAATGGCAGACAGGGCTGCTGCTCTTGCTGAAGCCTGTTGGACACGACCCTCAGGGCCAGGGAATGCCCAGGGAGCACAAGGCAGGTGGGACTCACACAGAGCATGATCTGCTCCCAGTCTGGTGCTGCATCAGCCCAGTGCACCCCCCAATTCCCAGTGCACCCCTAAAAGGAGCAGCCACCTGTGTTGCAGCCTCTGGTTAATGACAGCCTGGATTAATTAGGAATCATGAAATGCTGATGGCTCTGCAAGGGCTCTGAACTTCTGGGTAATGTTTTACTCCTGTAATTTAAGCACAGGAGCCCTGAGCAAATCACCATCTTTAATGACCACATCATCATCATCAGGAATTCATTAGGAGGGGATGGGACCAGGGGGATCTCAGACACGAATAACAAAGGCATGAACAATATGTGCTCGGTGATTAGCCCAGGCTGGTGTTGCCCCCCACCCCTGGGCACCCCCAGGGTGTTCAGCACAGCACTGGAGGGTCCTTGTGTGCACATGGACATGCCCTATCCCAGCCAGTCCTTGGGGGCATGTTTGCCTTGCAGGGTGACAGATGAGAAAGCAGAAATCCAGGCTCAAACACAGGCCAAGACACAGCCCTAAAACTGAACGGTGCTCTCAGAATTAATAGATATAATGGTCCCATCAAAGTGCCATTATTTAATAGTCTGGGATTGATTGCTCCTGTTTCCTATTATCCTTCCCCTACCCTGCCAGGAATAAAAGCAGTCAATGACTTCTAAACCCACAGCAAATGCCACTTTTTGTCCTCTTTGCTGGGAGTGCTGCAGGGACAGCAGAAGTGGCTCTGGACTGCAGTGGTGTGACAAGTGCCCTTAATCTCTCCCGTCAGAGTCTCGAAGGTGGGGATGAGCTCCAAAGATAACCACATACATGACAGCCTGTCTGGAAGCACAAGCTGCTCCAATCCAGCCCATGACAGAGTACAAGTGAGAGGGCCAATAAATAATTGACCACGGTGGTGATTAACGGGAGTGTCACAGAGCCCAGAAACCTCGAGCAGGGCTGGATCTGAGGTCTCTGCAGGGATGAAAAAGCTCCACATCCCCCACAAGCTCAGAAACTCCTGAAGCCAGGGGACAGTCAGCAGGGCTGGGGAGTCCTCATGTGCCCCACAGATCTCATACTTGCCCTGCCATCACCTGCATGTGCAAATGCTGCTGGTTTATTTTTAGACTCAAGTCAAGCCTGCACAGAATCCTTGTGGTTTATTAAAAAATTAACTGCAGGCCGTGCCTGCTACCTGTTCTAGTCCTCAAAATCATGGAATCATAGAATAGCCTGAGCTGGAAGGGACCCACCATGATCATCCAGTCCAACCTCTGGCCCTGCACAGACACCCCAACAATCCCACCCTGTCCCCCAGAGCACTTTCCAAACCCTCCTGCAGCTCTGGCAGCCTTGGGGCTGTGCCCACTGCCCTGGGGAGCCTGTTCAGTGCCAACCACCCTCTGGGGGAAGAACCTTTCCCTGAGATCCAACCTGGATTGGAAAGGGAGGTTGATCTTTACATCCCCTGGGAGGTGGGCACAGCCACAGTCCCACTTTGGAGGTGAGAGGTGGATAAAGCAATGATGGAGATGAGACCTCCAGAAAGAACTGAGCATGGCTGGGGCCGTGGCTTCCCCCTGGACCATTTCTCCTTCTCCTTGTGACCACTTGGGATTTTACAGGGCACAACCAGTGAGGGAGACAAAGATTAATGAGGAAAATTTCTATAATGAAGTAAACCCCGAGAAAAAGACAAAAGATACTTTTCCCTGGCCCACTGCTGCTCCAAGGAAGGGAAGAAGTCTGGAGTGATGATGCCCCAGGCAAAGGAATTTTCCCTGTTGTTGTTTCAGCCTTCAGTGAGAGCTGATGACAATGACACAGTTAACAAACAGCTCCGGTGACAAAGGGGCCAGAATTTATTCTGCAACAGAGGGAGGATGGAGGGGAGAGCACTTTGGTCCATTAGAGGATCTCAAATTGCCTGGGCCTGCCAGCAGTCTCTGTGTGGTGCTTAGAGGAGCTCAATCAATCTCAGAGCAGTTGGCCTTTATCTTTGGATGTGTGTGGAGAATGGGTAAAATTTTGGAGGTCTGGAAAAAATAAATGTAAAGCCCATCTTTTAGGGAAAAAAAAAAAAAAAAAAAAAAAAAAAAAAAAAAAAAAAAAAAAAAAGAAGATGAAATGGGGATCTATTGCCCAGCCAGCTGCCTGAAATATCTGGGAAAAGAATGGGGACGTATTATCAGGCAAACTGCTCGTGAGCACCTGGGAGATAACGAGCCGGGGAATTACAGCCAGGTTTGATTTGTCAGGAACAAATCACATAAAATCAATTTAATATCCTTTCATGGCAGCAAAACAGGCCTTATGCTCAGGTGAGCAGTGATGGATGTCATGTATGGTGATTTCAGGAAGAGGAAAAGGCAGCTGCCCCAGGGACAGGGCAGGGCTAGCACTGCAGGAGAGCAGCCCAGGGGGAGGGGGGATCAGGAACACAGCACAGGGTCCACAATGGGGTGGGGAAGGACTGACATTGTTCTGGAGGTGGGACTGGTGCCTGCTCCTCTCAGCACATCCAAGATTTGCCTGGACACCTGAGTCTGGATTTGTCTGTCTCAGTGCGAGAAGGAGGTGGATGAGCTGGGAGGTGCAGAGTGGGAGAGATCATCGGTCTAGAAAACATGGTGTTTGAAGGAAATAAGAACTGTCATCACCGAAAGCAGGGAGGTGATGAAGGGAGACGTGATGCCACTTGCAATGGCACCAAAGGCAGCGGCAGAGGGGTAAAAGTACCTTGTCATTTAAGTTTAGAAAAAGATATAAAGGGGTGGAATTGTGGCAATAGATAATTATGAGTAGATAATTAGGGGAAATTTCCACTGATGAAAGAGAGGTGGGGCATTTTTTGAGATCCCTTGCACTGGATGTTTCGATGCAAAGGCCTGAGCTGACCACAATGGGATTGTCTTGGTTTGTGGCAGGGGATGAGGGAAATACCACCAGGCAGTTTCTTCCAGCCCTGTGTGCTGTGATTCTGTGACACTGTTGCACCACAGAAGGATCTGCCACAGCTCACAACTGAGCACAGGAAAACCTGATGGGCTCGGGTTTCTGACACACCACAGACTTGTCCTTGGGATCTGGGAATCATTAGAACTCTCTGAATGCCCTTTTCTCCTGCCCTTCCCTTCTGGGTGATTCACTTCGAGGCTTTTTCCCTTTCCACCTCTTGCTCAGAAATGTTCTTTTGGCACTTTGTGTGTTGGCAGGTGCAGGGGTCTGGTACCAGCTCTGTGACCTGCCCTGGGGCTCTGCCCAAGTACCAGGGTTTCAGTTGGCATAACCTTGGTTTTTCTCAGTTTGCTCAGAAAATGAGAGACCAAATCCCCTCTGTTTGAAATCTCCAATACCTGCACATTTGAATGAAGAACTAAATCAGCTTTGTTTATTTGCTGGACACAGTAGAACTTCACTGGAGGATGAAGGTGATCCCTTGGGCTGTTCAAACAGGGAATGGTTCATGGGAATTGCAGTGCCAGGTACAACCCCAGGTGTGAGTCCTGCAGGAGTCACTGGGCTGGCTCTGATCTGTCCAGGAACTCCTGGGCATCTTCTCTCTTCAGAGAATCCCACAATGGTTTGGGTTGGAAGGACCTCAAAGCCCACCCAGTGCCACCCCCTGCCATGGCCAGGGACACCTCCCACCAGCCCAGGATGCTCCAACCTGGCCTTGGTCACTTCCAGGGATCCAGGGGCAGCCACAGCTTCTCTGGACATCCACAATTTCTTTCTTCTTGCTGTCCATTCTTGTTGAGACTTTTCTCATGGCCCAGAGTCCATGGGGGCAACCAAATGAAGTTGGTGGAGTTTTTTCTGCAGCACAGCCGTGAATGAAGGAGTTTTCTCTTGAAGCACCAAACAGAAAACAAGATTAATAAGGACAAATGGTTCATTTTACAGGAGTAGGCTGTGAAAGCGTGGTAATGGGTGAATCACCAGGTGTGACTTGCTGCCCTGTGACATCATTGTGATGCTGTTTCAGCTCCAAGGATGTCAGCAAAGTGATGCAGAACAAATGCAGCACTGAACTCAGGTGTCCTTTGGAGGGGAAGGAAGGAGTGGGATGAATGTGCCATAAACAGCTCTTGGTCCAGTGCCACCTTGTGCAATTGTAAACAGCAAAGTGATCACTGAGGACACAAATCACATCCTGCAGCTCAGGTGTCACCACAGACACTCCCTGGGAATGAATTGGTGTGGAATTGGCTTTGGCTTTCTGTGAGTCACAGAAGTGGCTGGGGGGTGTGTGAGGGTTCCCACCAGAGCTGCAAATGCTGGCTCTGAGGGCACTCACTGCTCTGGGCTTTGGTAAGAGACACCGAGAGGGGGAGCGAGGGTGTCATGAAATCGGGATTTTGCTGTGTATGTTCATCAGGCTGTGGATACATTCCCTTAAAACACTGCATCTCTGGAGCTGAAGAGATCTGGCACCTTGCAGGCTCAAACATGAGCCAGGTCACTTCCTAAAAAGCTGCAGGAATGGAAAGGGAGGTGATGTCTGTCCTGCCCTGAGAGAGCAGGGCAGTGATGTGCCCAAGGCAGTCCCTCACCTCCCTCATTCCCTCCCCAGTGTCCTGTGCATGTCTCTATAATTCTTCCTTCCCTCCCTGCTCTGCTTTTCTTTATTTTTCTCTTCATTGCTCTTCTCTTTTCTTCTTCTTTCTTCTCTTATTCCCTGTTTCTGCTCCAGTGCAATGATCCAGTGCAGTCATGCTGAGCATCAGCAGGAGGGTAGGATCCAGACTTCATTTTTTGAGGGAAGGTTCTCATTTGTTCTTTGCCCCTGCTGTAATTTGCTCTGGTAGCTCGAAGGTTAATTGTGTGCTACACAGAGCTTTGAGCTCCCTGATTGAAGGTGCTGTTGAAAGCTAAGTGTTGCTGTAGCTCTGATTTAGTCCTGCTTACCAGGGTGATAAATTATGGGGAGATATGAGACAAGAATGTTGAAGTTTGCAGGCTGGTGAACTTGTACTTGCTCTCCAGCAGAGCAAATTCAGTGTTTCCCTGGTGCTGCACCTCCCATGTTGTGTCAGTGCTTCTCTGGGGCTCTGCTCATCATCCTCCAATTTTGGGGCTGTGACTGAACATCTCATTTCTTTTGATTTGATCCCCAAATTTTAGTGGTGTCAGTGATAATAACTCTGTAATTCTTCAGAAATGAGGAGGTGATGAAATGCCTCCAGCATGGAGCTGTCTGCCTGGGTGGACACGGTCACAGAATCATGGGAGGGTCTGGGCTGGAAGGGGAGATTGGAGACCATCTAGTTCCAACCTCCCTTCCATGAGCAGGGAATCTGCCAAATTCCACCAGGACCACCTGGCTGAGGTTGGCAGACACCTTTGGAGGTTCCCTTGTCCTCAGGCAGGGCCATCTACACCAGCTGCCAGGGGTCAGCACAGAGAGGAGAGACATTCTTCACTGACACGGCCACCACGGGCTCAGGGACTCCTAAACCAAGGCCCAGGACATCACCAACAGAAAGGATTCAGCCAGGAAATCCCATCTCCTGGTGGTAGTTTATCCTGGGCAGGTGGTGAGCAGGGCCAGCCCCCAGGGAATGGCTGGAGCTGTGTCAGGGCAGGCTCAGGGTGGATCTCAGGGAAAGGTTCTTCCCCCAGAGGGTGGTTGGCACTGAACAGGCTCCCCAGGGCAGTGGGCACAGCCCCAAGGCTGCCAGAGCTGCAGGAGGGTTTGGATGATCCTCTGGGGCACAGGGGGGGACTCTTGGGGATGGGGCTGTGCAGGGCCAGGGGTTGGACTGGATGATCCTTGTGGGTCCCTTCCAACCCAGCATATTTTGGGATTCTTCCCTGCAAATGCAACTTCCCTCGTAGCCGCTGCCCCCTCTCTAAATCCACCACAGCCAAGTCAGACTCAAAGAGCTGCTGCTCTTCCTGCACTTCCCTTGCCAGTCCCCTCCCAGTTTTCCATCCTGAGCTGTTCCCCATCCAGCAGAGCTGGCAGAGGAGGGGGGGTCACAGGGGGCTCCAAGTCCTGCTGCACCCTCAGATCCTCAGGTCAGGCTGTAAATCTGTTGCCCCTTGCTCTGCACGCAGTGGCAGTGATTTTATGATTTTAGAGCTCTCTGCAAAGCCACCTGCAGTCCCTTCCTTACACAGGCATGATAAAGAGCAGCAACAGCAAAATTCCTGCTGTACTGCTGACAGGCTCCTGGCACCACCAGGAAAGGCTTAGAACCCTTTCTGAGGCTGAGTCTGGGGGGAAGGAGCAGGGCCAGCCAGCTGAGTGACCCAGGGGCAGCAAGATCCTTGCCAAGGGTGAAGGGGAGCTCATTTACTCTCTGATTTCCTCCCAACCCCTGTTTGGGAGCACCCACACTCCCCTCTTTGCAGCTGAAAAGATTCTGGCATCTTCTTAAGCCCCGCTTAGCACCTAGAGAAACACAGGGATACACAAAAGGCACTTGATAAAAGCCTTCCTCTTTAGTACAGAGCAGAACTGTGCGGGAAAAATGTGCTCTGAATTGGTTAGAGACGCAGAGAGGAGTCCTTTAACAGCCAACACTTTCTGTGGAAAGCCCGGGAGAAAAATCCCCACTTCGTGCCTTCCTGAGAAAGGTATTTTTTATTTAAGATACAAAGCCTGATTGTGTTTGTGTGCTGCCCTTCATCTGCATTACTCCACTTAAAATCCCATTTCAGAAATATGAAATAACTCTGTTTTCTTTAAAGATATATAAGCTCCATTCCCAGAGGGATAAAAGAGCACCATAAAAAAAGGGACAGTTTTAGTAAAACAGCACTGCCAGGGGACATAATAAATACATAAATTACTCACAACCAGCAAGGCATGCTCCCAAACTGCACAACAAGATCCTGGAGAGCAAAGAAATATATTCCCATGCTAAAGGAACCCTGCAGAGCAGGGCAGTGCCTGGTGCCTGGAGCTGCAGCCCTTCCACTGGTCCCTGGCAATGTTCTCTAGAAGGAGAAGAAGACACAGCAGTGCCTGAGCAGCCAGGCTGGTGCCAATCTGGGGGTCTCTCATCCCCAAACATTCAAAGCTGTGGCCTGAAAGCAGCTGTTTCTGTTCTGGGACACAATTTTTGGAGCCCCACGAGCTCCCATCCCAACAGGATGGCTCCCAGTGCTCCCCACTCTTGGGATGTGAGCAGAGATAGGGAGACCTCAGCAGCCCAGGGCCATGCAGAGATGGTTTTGTGGAGTGCTGGGTGCTCAGGGAAGGTTCAGGACTTATTTTTAGGAGATATATTTGGGTATTTTCTGTCCTCCTTATCTCCCCCCGTGCAATACCTCAGGTGTCTTTTGTACATCTTGGTTGCCCTCTGAGGGATTGCCATCGTTGCTCCTGCTGATTATTGCCTGTGTGCTTATCACCTCAGCTCCTGAGTTCCCTGTTAATTCCACTGCAGTTAAAATAATCAGGATTTTTTTTTTTTTTTCAGGCATATAGAGCCTGCGGAGATGCCCAAGGGCTGGAGCATCTCTGGGAGCAGCAAAGGCTGAGGGAGCTGGGGCTGTTGAGCCTGCAGAGCACCCCCTGAGAGGGGCCCTCCCCAGGGTGTGCCAGGGGCTGCACGGAGGGGGCAGAGGATGGCCCAGGCTCTGCTCGGGGGGGCCCAGCAATGGCACAAGAGCCACGGGCAGGAACTGATCCCAGGAAGCTCCAGCTGGACAGGAGGAAGAACTTCTTGGCTGGGCAGTGCCCCAGCTCTGAACAGGCTGCCCAGGGAGGGGCTGGAGTCTCCTCCCTGGGGATATTCCAGAGCCCTCTGGACACAATCCTGTGCCCTGTGCTCTGGGCTGGCCCTGCTGGGCAGGGAGGTGGGAGCAGATGAGCCCCTGTGGGGCCTTCCAGCCTGAGCCATCCTGGGATTCTGGGATATGGAGGTGGGACACTGATGTCTCCCAAATGCCTGCTGAGAATCAAGAAGAAGGGTAAAGATGCACTTGGGAAGAAGATCCCCCCTGTTTGCCTTGGTTCCAGCACTCACCCTGCCCACGTCAGGCAGGTGTGTCTGTCTCAGATAGAATCCCAGAACATGCTGAGTTGAAAGGGACCCACAAGGATCATCCCTCAGCCCTGCACTGCCCCATACCCAAGAGTCTCCCCCTGTGCCCCAGAGGATCATCCAAACCCTCCTGCAGCTCTGGCAGCCTTGGGGCTGTGCCCACTGCCCTGGGGAGCCTGTTCAGTGCCAACCACCCTCTGGGGGAAGAACCTTATTCCAAGTAGGTACCACAGCTCACTCCATCCCCTGTCTGACAGGGAATGGTGTTCTGGCAATAGCAAAGTAGATGGACAAGCTGGAAAACTGACTCCTCACCCTATGAGGCTTTGGGACTCTCTCTCTCTTTGGTTCTTTCTCACCTTATACCTGTCCTTTCTCTTGTGTCCCAGTTTGTGGTTAAGCACCAGGTGTCCCCTTGTGTGGGGGTGGAGCAGCCTTTGCAATGGGACCTCTGCACCTCTTGCAGCACTTCCAGCATCACAGCACCCCTGGAGGTGGGAAGGGAGCTGGACTTTCTCCTGCCTGCATGAAACTCCACACCAGGACAAAGGTGACAGCAAGGACAGACCTCCTGTCACCTCCAGCAGCCAGGACTTGGCAGGACAGCACGAGGCTGAGGGAGTCACAAGGATGGAAAACAGGAGAGTTTGCTTTTCTTCTCCCCTTTCTTCTTTCCTTTTCCTTTTTCTTTCTTTTCCTTTTTCTTTCTTTTTCTTCCTTCCTTCCTTTCTTTCCTTTCTTCCTTACTTTCTTCCTTCTTTCTCCTGTGCAAGAGCACAAACCTCCCACTGCTCCTCAGCTGCTTCCTGCTCTCCCTCTGCTCCCCTGAGTGGTTCAGGATTCCTCTCATCATGTTTATTGGTGCTTCTTCTGACATTTTCAAAGCAGTGTTTTGGTTGGATGCCATCTCCTTGATGGCAAATTGCAGAGTCAGCAATTTCAAATGTTACCTTTCAGAGATTGCTCTTTATTGTTATAAATTCCTAATGGCCTCCACTCGCTTTTCTTTGCTGGCATCTCGGTTGTTCCCTTCTCATTCCACACCTGTATTTAGTTGGGGTTTTTCTCAGCAGATCCACCTTTCAGGACTTTTGCTCTCCAGGGCAGCTGTGGCTCTGCATCATCACACAACTGCTTTGGTGTGTGGGGGCCCAAGACAGACAAGATCTTGCAGACAACAACAGCAGCAGAGAGAAAGTCCAGCAGCCACCCCATCCATCATCTCATAACCCACTGAGGGACCTGCCAATGAAATTCTGTCACCAGGTGGCCACTGGAAGTGCCCAGTTCCACAAGCTCAGCCCCACCAGCTCTGTGAGCTCCTTGTCTTTACACATCAGCACCAGGGCATCTTTGAACATCTCCATCACTCATTTTCTCATCCTGTTCTTTAATTCCCTGCAGCTTGGCCTGTTCAGAGTTGCTCTTTACAATCTCAGCGTCATTTAGGATGGAAAAGCCCTCTGAGACCATCGAGTCCAACCATTCCCCATCACTGGCAAGGCCACCATTGACCATGTCCCCAAGTGCCACATCCACAGGGATTTGAAATCCCTCCAGGATTTAACCACTTCATGAATTAACCCTGGATATTATTAAACCCCATCACACCCTCTCAGAAGATATTATGAACCCTCTTCCAAAGCCACCAGTGCTGTGAGAGTCACAAACCCACTGCTCACGGCCATCCTGCTGCATTAGTGTTCATTTACATTCTCAGTGCATCTGATTTAACAGCAAGTTTTTTGGAGCAGAAACTCTCCATTCATCAGAGAGATACATGGACTCCATAGTGGGAGTCAGGTATTTATGAATCTCCACATAATATTAAATTAATACAATGGTGATTTATCAGCCTGGCAACTCCTAATCTAACAGGACTTGGAGGCAAAGGGGAGAAAATGGAAGCTGAGCTCTTTCCCAGGTTAAGGTATTTGTGGCTGGTGCTAGTGAATCACGAGATAAAGCACCATCAAGGTTCCATGGGCTCTTCCAGAGCCTGGCTGAGCCCTGCTGTCAGATCCCTTGTGCAGGGGGTTGTGAGCCCTGAACCCCAAATCAGTTTTCAGGCCCTGAACCTCTGGTTTTACTGCAGAGATCAGACAGTGTTTGTGCTGGAGGTCTGGCCCTGCATTTTGATACTTGCAGGAGGATGTGCTCTGCTAATCAACTGCAAAGGGCAAGGAGGATTTGAAGAGACCCTGGTGTTGTCTTAGAATAAATCAGCCCCTCAGCTGGATCTATTTATCAGAGGATGTGGCTTGAACTGAAACTCCAGCAGGAAGGTTAGGGGACAAAATGATGAAATGGCAGGAACCCTCCCAGAATGAGAGCATTCCCACACCAGCCCTGAGGGAGCTCAAGGGCAGAACAGCTGCTACAGGAAACCCCTGGTTTAAAACATCACAGGAGCAGAGAATGTTTTTCAGATTTCTGGTTTACCCAAAAACAGGTCTAAAATACTTCAGGCATTTGTAGGGAGGTGGCAAAGGGGAATGTACTGGGAAAGAGTCAGAGCAGCTTTCCCAGGGAAGCCAATCCTGCTGAGAACCATAAAAGGTGGTGAGGAGAACTGTGAGTTCCATCTGCTCCACACAGGAAGGTCCCACACCAGGGGCTTTCAGAGAAATTTTGCTGCCTTAGGAAGAAAGGTGAAGGTTCTCACATGGAGGAAAGGAAGGAAAGGGGTTAGAGGTGAGCAGTGTCTCAGTGGAGGGAGGGCCAGGTCTGTGCTGCTCAGCTTTCCCAAAAAAGCTCAGAGCAGCTGGGGCTGCCCCATCTCTGGAAGGGTCCAAGGCCAATCTGGACCAGACTTGGAGCAACCTGGTCTGATGGAAGGTGTCCCTGCCCATGAGAGGCTGTGGTACTGGATGGATTCTAAGGTCCCTTCCAACCCAAACCATCCTGTGATCCTGTGATAAACAGCCTGTAGAGGAGCACGAGTGCTCAGGGATCAGTTTGCTGCTCAGGGCATCAAGGAGAAAAAATTATAGAAGCACAATGTGATGACATGGAAGGTGAAGTTTAATGTAAATAAATGGAAAGTCAAGTGCAAAGGGTAAAATATTAATTAGGCATCTCCAGCAGTGGGCTCTGAGTTGATTACTGTCATTCAGGAGGGAGGGAGGGAGATTATAACAGTTCCATGAATACATCAGCCCAGCACACACACACAAAAAGCAAATCAAATTATAGAATTATTAGGACAAAAGAGGACAAACATACAGAAACATGTACGTGATGTGGGTAAATCCGTGGTAAACCTCCACCTGGATACTGTGGGCAGTTCTGGTCCCTCCCTTCTGCAACAGGAATAAGGTGAGATGGGAAAGGTAGAGGAAAGCACAACAGGGTGAAGAAGGTCATGGAAAGATTCCTGTATGAGAAGCAATTGAGTAGTTCAGGAGATTTCAGAGAGTAGAGGTGACTTGAAGAAATAGGAAAACCAGAAGAAGGGTGTGAAGGTGACAAGCTCAGAGACACAAGGGGAGCACCAGAGACAGACAGTAGGGTCAGGAGTGTGTCTTGGAAGGCATCAAGGGAGCTGCAGAGGCTCCTGCTTAGAGACAGGCACTGAGAAGAGAGGAAGCAGATCCCACACTGCCTGCAAGAACCCTGATCCAACCTGGTCCTGTAGGGCTAAAACCAGAGTGTCATCACTTAGTGAGACCTCAGATGGGAAAGGCACAAAGCCAGAAGTGACAGGTGAAGCAGGATGGGGCAAGAAAGGAAAAAGGCATTGGAGCTTGGAGGAATTAGAGGAGAGAGCTGCCTTCAAAAGGAGATGAACGGGCTCAGGTGTTTCTCCCAGTATTCTTTGTGAGAGAGGCAAGAACAGGACAAAACCCAAAAAGACACAATTATAATTTGCTGGGTTTTTTTCCAACCAGCCCATGGGAGAGTGCAGAGGACAGGACAGGGATCTCCTCCCAGCCTGGGTGCTTGCTGTTGGGAGGTAGGATGTCAGGGCAGATGGAAACTGTCCAAAGGAGGGAAGGAAGGTGGTGAAGGGCCCTGAGGGGAAGCCGTGTGAGGACACTGAGGGCACTTGGTGTGTTCAGCTGGAGCAGAGGAGACTGAGGGGAGAGCTCAGTGCAGTTCCAACTGCCTGGGCAGGGGCAGAGGAGGGGCAGGACTGAGCTCTGCTCTGGGGGGAGCAGGGACAGCCCCCAGGGAATGGCTGGAGCTGTGTCAGGGCAGGCTCAGGGTGGATCTCAGGGAAAGGTTCTTCCCCCAGAGGGTGGTTGGCACTGAACAGGCTCCCCAGGGCAGTGGGCACAGCCCCAAGGCTGCCAGAGCTGCAGGAGGGTTTGGATGATCCTCTGGGGCACAGGGGGGGACTCTTGGGGATGGGGCTGTGCAGGGCCAGGGGTTGGACTGGATGATCCCTGTGGGTCCCTTCCAGCTCAGCATGTTCTGTGATTCTGTGTGACTTCATAAAGGCCTCCTCTCTCCTCCCTTTTCCCTCTTCTCCCTTTTCCTACTAATGCAGCAAAGAGGCTCTTGGTGATCCCTGGGGGAGTGAAGTGAGAGTGTCCAACAAACACAACTCTGCCAACACCACAGCACCTCATTAGAGAGCTCAGTGAGCAGTCGGTGTGTGCTGTCATTCAGTGGGTAAATGAAGCTTTTGCCTGTGTTAAACAGGGCTGCAGGGCTGGAGCTCTGCCCCCAGGCTGTCCTGGGCACAGCTGGGCAGTGATGCCTCTCTGCTGACAGCAGATGTTTGTGTGCTGAGGGGCTGCTGTAGCTCCACACACACGGAGGGGGTGGCAGTGCTGGACAAGCTGAGCTCTGTAACCTCCTTTAGAGCAAAGCAGTGCACCGAGCACTGGGTTCGTTTGTTGGTGCTCTCTACAACTCCCTGTCAGGAGGGTGGAGCCAGGTGGGAATCGGCCTCTTCTCCCAGGAAATAACGATGGGACAAGAGCAAAGAGCCTCAAGTTGCACCAGGGGAGGTTTCTATTGGATATCAGGGAAATTTCTTCATTGAAAAACTGATTAAGCATTGGCACAGGCTGCCCTGGGCAGTGGTGGTGTCACCATCCCTGGAGGGGTTCAAAAACGACCAGATGTGGCACTTCAGGATATGATTTAGCGGGAATGCTGGGATTCAGTCGAAAGTTGGGCTTGATGACCCTGGAAGTCTTTTCCAACCTTAACGATTCAGTGATTGTGTGCAAAGCACTGTGGAACTGTGCAGGAAGGTCTCTCAGCTGCCATCCCAGTCTCCAGAGCTGGGTCAGCTGGGCAATGGGACAGCAGAAAACTGGGTCTCCCTGGGATCTGGGGCTTTGTAAGGCACATGGTGACCCTGAGCTGGTGTTGGGAGCTCCTGCCACAACTGCAGTGTGGCCTCAAACAAGATATGTTCCCTTTTCTGACACTGATGGTTTTCAGCAATGACAGTCATAATTCCCTGGATTCTGACCCTTGGTGAAAGAGGCCTGAGAGACATTAATAAAGATGGGCATTGTCTGTTATTTAGTCTTTAGTTCCCAGCCTGCTGGAAGATGACAGGCTCTAAACAGGGGATCACAGGTTTGGACCACACGCAGTCCAGGCAGGCTGGCAGCCTTCCAAGCACAAACAAGGATTAAATAGCAAACCAAAGGAGTTTTGCACATTTGTTTTCTCTTGCAGGGGTGGTCAGGGGGCTGTGCTGGCAGAGGGATCTCTCAGGAAAATGGCAGAGAGCAGCTGAGCTGCCCAACCCACGAGAAAGTGAAATCATGATCCTTGAACAGTCTGATATTCCTGGCTGCTCACAGCCAGTGACCTTTTCCTCTCTGCCCTGCTGGTGATCGAGTGGGTGCCTGTCACCACACACTTGGTTGGCTCTCAGGGTTGACAACCTCTGCCATCCCCCTGGGTGATGCATCCATGGCTGCAGGGCCCTCTTTGCCCCACTGGTCTGATCCTCCAGCTGGGGAGAGCTCATGGCCCTTCTCAGATCCTGCCTCAGAGCAGGAGGCCAGGTCTGAGCTCAGGAGAGACTTCTGAGAGTCTCAAACCGAGTTGCTCAGGGCTTTATGTTGTTGTTGTGGATCTGTGGAGATCCACAGAATCACTGAACCATTAAGGTTGGAAAAGCCCTCTAAGATCTTTAAGTCCAACTATGAACCCATCTCTCCCAGGTCCACCCCTAACCCCTGTCCCTAAGCACCACATCTGCAATTTTTGAACACTTCCAGGGACAGTGATTCCATCCTTCCCTGGACAGCCTGTTCCAGTGCTTGACAACCCTTTCAGTGGAGGAATTTTTAATAAGGCCCAGTCCTGCAGGCTCTCTGGGTGCCTGTCCCACTGTTTGAGGACCCTCAGCACCATTTATTTCCAGTATAGCCCTGCCCCACCTGCTCCTGTTGTGCACCCTGGGGAGTCCCACAGCCCCTCTCTGTGCACCAGCCCACGCAGAGGGTGTGGTACAACCCACCCTGAAGGCAAGAGGAACTCAGGTTCTTGTTAACAGATCCCTCGGGGGGGATTGGAGTGAGAAGCACGGAACGACTGATGCTTGCAAATATATCTGTGTAGGGTTTATTTTTAACAATTTGGTTGCAATGGAAAGCAGGGATGGAGGCATTTTGGGGTATCTAGAGATATATGGCCATAGGAAAGTGTAACAATATCACTTACTAAAATATCTCAGGGAAAATGAAAGGAAGGAAGAGAAAGAAGGGATAAGAGTAGACTTGATTATTGCACCTTTGCTCAGGGTGATGATCAAAGTCTTGATCCATCAGGGGTGTGGGAAAAGCCTCCAAAACATAAAGTCTGATGGGTTAATGCACAGCCAGGAACACCTTGGTGCCTTCCCAGAGTGGGGGTAGTTTTACACTGTGTCCTGCAGCGGGCTTGGGATCTCACACAACACTTGTGGGTCACCTGCAGTCATCTGATGGGAGGCCTCAGGAATGGGGAGGGGGACACTTTGGGGGTCTTTGATGGTTTTTGACCCCTCCTAAAACATGACACTGCCTCTCATACCAGTAGGCCTACGTGGGAACGTGACCTCCTCCAGGGGAGGGGGGATGTGTGTATTTGTCACGATAAAAAGCACCATTCCATCTCCACAGATTCTGCCTCTTACCTGGCTCAAAGCCCTGCTTGGAGGCTCCCCCTCTGTCTTATGCAGATCAGTCTCATTATTACACACCCAAAACCTCACCCTTGCCCCCTGGAGAGATGCAAACTTGGCCCCAGCAAAGCACCTTGGGACTCCTCAATTATTGTAAGTCATTAACCATAAATGTCCAATCTCTCACACGGTGCCACTGGGCTCTCAGCCCCCCCCAGATGTGATCTGAGCTGGATATTTGTGTCCCCAGCTCTACAGAACTGCCCTCTTGGTGCTCACAGTCTGGACATTCTGGGGGTAAACCACTCTCCTGTTGCTCCTGGCAGCAGCAGAGATGTAATCTCGACTCGTTCATTTGGAATGAAACACAAACCTAATGTCTTGCTTTCTGTACAAATGAGCTTTGCTGCCCTAAAAGAAAGGGCTGGTCAAATTCCAGTGAAGGTAATTACACTGAGCTCACCTAAGAGCCTCCAGAGCCTCAACTGAAGACATTACTAAGGAATAATTGTTTCTTAATTCGCTTTCTACAACAAAGCTTTGTACAGTGTCAAACAGTCAGACTCCAGGGGTGGCTGAATTTCAGCCGTGGCCACAATGCAGCTGATGGCTCTGTAATATTTCCTGGCTGCTGCCATGATGTAGCTCTTATACAACAGATTTGGAGCTAAAATTTAATCCATTATGGCTGTAAACAAGCCACTCCAATGTGAAGCAGGTGTAACCTGCGCTGTCTGCTGAAAATATGAAGTAATAACTCTGAGAAAATGGGGAAAATCTAACGGTCTGCCCAGCTATTTGTCAGGGTGTAACATCCCCTGTATCCCAGGATCACTGGGGGTGGGATTCATATGGCTCCATGTGTCCCTCTGCAGTCTCTGCAGTTCTCATCAGTATAAGCAACAGAGCCCAAGCCAGCATTAATCTTGTCCTAAAGCCTAAAACAGGTCAGTGAACAGCACCTGAAAGTGCCACTTTCCCTCCAGATACGGGAAAGGGAGCCCACAGAGATGTGATCAGACAGAGGCATTAAAAATTAGGAGGAATGAATCCCCCAGTGAATTCCTTACCATGTATCTGGGCATCAGCATTGATCCCTGGGTAAGTTCACTCCAGAATGTCATGGAAGAAGACACAGACACTGCTAAGTCTGTCCCCACAGCTGTTCATCCCTTGTGTGTCATGTCCTGGTGTGTTCATGCATGACTTGCATGTTCATCCAAGTGAACTGTGAACTGGCACCGTGACACCAGCACTGGTAGGGCCAGAGGAAGTTACCAACCCACCTTTTTCCAGTGTGAACGCTGGTCTGTGACCATCCTGTGCCCTTGGACACAGCTTGGTCTGTATTTCTCTCTCAGGGCAACTGAGATAGAAATTTCCTCCTCTATTTCTGTCTCTTGGGGGTGGTGTCACCAAATCTGGCTAACAGTGAGACCTAATTTCAGTGACAGCTTTTGGGGGTTTTCTGTCCATTTCTAAGGCATCATTGTATTCCTTGAAATGTATTAATTAATCTATTTATTAATGCATTAATTGAGATATGGGGAGTCCTGGTGAGTGTAAAGTGTGGGCCAGGGAACCCTGAGTGGGCAAAGTTTGCAGAGTCTGAATTCAGAGCACAGAAGCAAGTCCTTTTTACCTGAGGGAAACCTGGTGAGCAAAGAAGTGCCATCCCACAGATATTGCCAGGTCTAGAGCCCCCTGTTCCATAAGGAGGTGCCTGAAAAGCTGGGGCAGTCATGTGCCATCCTGAGCGACTCCAGTGCCCGTTTGGGATCCATCTGGCACCACATGGTATCAGAAAAGGCTGCAGAGCTCATATTTCTGCTCTTACCTCCTTCTGCAGGAACATGTGGAGGGAGTCACGCTCTGCAGGGCCCTTTCTGTCCTGGAACATATTGCATTTGGCTTCAAAGCAATTTTACACGGGGCAAAAATGACAGGGCATATTTTTTCTCACAGCCTGCTCTCCGTGAGAACAGAGCTGAGCAGCAGCTCAGGTGGCCAGAGAGGACAGGGAGGAGCTGAATTTATTGCCTGGAACATAACCCAGCACAAACAGAGTGATGGGAATGTGGAATCTCTTCCAGCAAGGCAGGAGAAAGGCTGTTAGGAAAATGAGTTGGACCTTTCTGATAAGCTGCTCCAGTTATTTCATGTAGAGCATAATTCACTGCCTCTCTGTGAACCTGAACACATTTGCTTTCCCTTCCACTTCTTCTTTCTGTGCTGCCCAGGGTTTCTGGGCCATCTGTGAACCATCATCACTCTCCCCAGACTGGCCAGCACAGGCATCCAGAAGCTACTTGATTCCAGATAAGACACCAGGAGGAAAGTCCAGAGGGAGCAACCAAGTTCATCAGGAGGTTGGTGAGCAGGGGAGGAGGTGGGGCTGCTCAGACATTGGGCAGGGAGCAGAGCAACAAATGCTCTGGAGCTGAAATGGGAAATCAGGGTCATCCCCTCTCACAGCCTCAGGGGGCCAGAGCAAGAAGTAACTGAAACTGTTTAGTTCAGTCACAGCACACCATAAGCCAGAGCTGGGGCAAAACAGCTCTTGGGATCTTAGTTTTCAGTGGGAATCAGGCAAAATCCACCTGGAAACACCATGGTGGGCTCCCTGCACCAGCTTTGACTCAGGATCATCTTGCTGGGGCATCCATAGAATCACAGGATCATAAAGGTTGGAAAAGCCTCTGAGATCATCATGTCCAACTTTTGGCCAATACCACCATGCCCAGCAAGCCCAGGCAGTGTTCATGACGAGGTGACTGCCCAGACAAGGACCCTCCCTACCTAGAAAGCCATCTCCAGGGTATTTATCACTCCAGGGAGGTGAGTGCCAGCTCTGGCCAAGCTGAGCTGCTGCAGCATCAGTCTCATTGCTTTGCTTTGTTTTGCGTTGCTTTGCTTTGCTTTGCTTTGCTTTGCTTGAATAAACCTGTCAAAGCTGCTTCTTTCAACTTTGCTGGAGGTGAGTCCAGGTAACACCAGATGTTTTGGTGCTCCCGAGGGCAGGAGCCAGCGGGATTTGGGGTGGCAGGAAGGCTGCAGTGATGTGGCTGTGCTGGCCTGTCCCTTTTGCCTGTCCCTTTTGCCCCCACACTGCAGATGGTCAGGTCACCTTAGGACCACCCCAACGATGCCCATGTGAGGGCTGGGAAGAAGTGAGACCTGAAAGTGTGTCCCTGCAGGGTGGAAGAAAGGGGAGCCAGTGGGGAGAGAAGGGAGCAGAAAACATGTCCACACAGGCCAGTCCACAGGAACCACCAGGCACTGCTCGAGTGACAGCCAGAGTTATGCTGCCTTCTTGTCCCTTATTTTAAAGGCAGATCCCTGATAGGTTTGATTTGTTCCTCGAGGTGATTTTTTTATTGCTTCTTACAGGAGATGACCCTTATTTCATTTGCTACATGAGTTATAGGAAGGCCATATCAATCAGTCAAAGCCTGGAGAGCAGGCAGTCCCACCACTGATTAAACCTGGCTCCCGGTGTGGAATTCAGCCTGGAGGAACCTTCTCTTTTAACAGAAACTAATCATAAAGTTAGGGGGGAAAGGAGTTTCTGCTTCTGTGTGGCCAAAGATGGTGTTCCTTGTGAGTTTAAAGATTGGCCAGCGAGCACCGAGCAACTGCCTCGTGCCTCGCTTGTTTTGTGTATTCGAATTCTTCCATTATCAGCATCATTGTGTTCTTCCTTTTCTGTCCCACTGAACTGTTCATCTCAAGCCATGAGATTTCTCGCTCCCCCCTCCCAGGGCAGGGCAGGGAGTGAGTGGGTGTGTTGTGCTCAGTTGCCAAGTGGGGTTAAACCACAACACCCACCTGCACACTGACATTTTATTGCAAGGATTTGGCAAGTCCAAAGGTTAGGATGGGGCTTTGGGACATCACAGAAGGTGATGTCCCACTGGTAGGACCTGAATGTTAGAGCCTGGTACTCCAAAAATCTTCATCCATATCTGGAGGGGAGTTGTTGTCCTTGAAAGTGATCTTGTTTCCCAAAACCTTGGGATTAAGCTTCATACAATCATACAAAGATGGTGAAGGATCTTCAGAAACCATACGAGGAGGGGCTGAGGGTATTTGGCTTGTCCAGCAGGAGGAGACTGAGGTCAGACCTCATTGGGGTCTTCAAAATCTTCATGAGGGGCAGCTCCAATCTCTGCTCTGGGGGGAGCAGGGACAGCCCCCAGGGAATGGCTGGAGCTGTGCCAGGGCAGGCTCAGGGTGGATCTCAGGGAAAGGTTCTTCCCCCAGAGGGTGGTTGGCACTGAACAGGCTCCCCAGGGCAGTGGGCACAGCCCCAAGGCTGCCAGAGCTGCAGGAGGGTTTGGACAACGCTCTGAGGGACAGAGTGGGATTGTTGGGGTGTCTGTGCAGGGCCAGGGGTTGGACTGGATGATCCTGGTGGGTCCCTTCCAGCTCAGGAGATTCCATGATTCCCTGATTCTGTGACTCTGTGACCTCAGATGCAGCATCTGGAGAGCCAAGGGGCTGCTGTTACTCAGAGGGCAGTTTCCAGCAATTATTCCCATTTACACTGACCTGTCTGCAGTGTGTGTTTAGATATTCTACAGCTGAAGTAACACTACATGGTCAATTTTTTTCTGATTAAAACTGTTTTTTTTAAATCCATAAGTACATGATTGTTAAGCACTGGCAGGCCATGGTAGGTCTCTGAAGGCCACTGGCCCTGGGCTGGAGGGTGGGCAGGTGCCAAGAGCAATATCTGTGTCCCTCCTGGATTGTGACCATGCCTGGGACTGCAGCAAAGCAAAATATGCCCCTAAAAACCAAGAAACTTTCTGTTTTCCCAACTGAGAATCACTCCCATAGATGACTAAATATAACAGTTATTTCCATACATCTTGCTGGAGTTTATATGGAAGTAGGTCCTCAGTTGCTCGGGGTGGTTAATCAGATATAAGTCAGTATGCAAATGGGACAAGTGCAAATGCTAAAATTGTGGCATTAGAATTTTAGAGAATATAATTACAAAATATTTTTGTATATCATTATTTTGATATAATTATTTTGATATAATTATTAGGGAACTTGTAAGAGAAGAACTCTTGAAAGGTTTGCGTGAGGGAAATGAAAAGATAGAAAATGAGAAAGTATCTGCTGCAGAAAAATCAAGTGTATCACAGCATATCAGTAATCATTAATATAGATTTTTGTGAGTGCAATAGCAAATGAAACACTTTCTCAGGCTTCACTTAGTGGTAAAATGGCAAATCTATGGAGGACAAAAGCAGTGTGGATATTACCAACAGCATATTAGTTCTCCTTCACCTGAGGAAAATTATTAATAAAGGCTGGGCATGGTTTTCTTTGCTGTTGATGCTTCCTGCTGTGAAAATAACAAAACCTGCTGATTTGAAACACAACATTGTTATCATCTGCTTGATTATTTCCAAGATAAGAAGGGTGACAGAGTGATTAGTTCAGAGTAAAAAGAAGTCAAACATTTTGAGCTTTTTGTCTCTTTATCATTATTTGGAGTTTATGTGCTGTTATTAATTTTGGTAGATACCATTCACTTCAAATGAACAGGAAAAGAGAGGGAATGTGTGCCCTACATTAACCACCAGCTGATGCACAGCACAACACAGGGCGTGAAGAGAATTTTATCTTCAGAATCATCAAGGAGGCCAATGGGCCCTGGGTGTGCCAGCCCTGGTGTGTCCCAGCCCCAGGGCAGTGCCCTCCCTGTGCTGGCTCTGCTGGGGCTCCTCCAGCCCTGGGGGCAGTTCTGGGCCCCTCAGCCAGGAGAGACACTGAGGGGCTGGAGCGTGTGCAGGGAAGGGAACGGAGCTGGGAAGGGGCTGGAGCAGCAGGAGCGGCTGAGGGAGCTGGGGGGGCTCAGCCTGGAGAAAAGGAGGCTCAGGGGGGACCTTCTGGCTCTGCAATCCCTGACAGGAGGGGGGAGCTGGGGGGGGTCGGGCTCTGCTCCCAGGGAACAGGGACAGGAGGAGAGGGAACGGCCTCAGGCTGTGCCAGGGGAGGGGCGGGTTGGACATCAGGAGGAATTTCTTCCTGGAAAGGGTGGTCAGGCACTGGAAGGAGCTGCCCAGGGAGGTTTGGAGTCCCCAGCCCTGGAGGTGTCCAAGGAAGGGCTGGACATGGCACTCAGTGCTCTGGGCTGGGGGACAAGGTGGGCATCAGGAACAGGGTGGACTCCATGGGCTGGGAGGGCTTTTCCAACTTAATGGTCCTGTGATCCTATAAATAAGCATTTTAATCATTCTTCTTAACCAATGGAAGTTGTCCCAGCATGACAGAGATATTAATTTTGGCAGCCTTAACCATGGAGAGATATTGAGTTGTGTCCCCAGAAACCTCTTCTTTCTCTGCTCTGTGCAGTTAAAAGGGCCATTAAATGATTTCCAGTTATTATAGGTCACTTCTGCACACTGAGGGAGGACTTTCCACATGGAATTTTTTGTGTTAACGAACAGAAATAAAGCTGGTGGTGCAGAGATCCTCTTTTTTATATAGTAAAGTGTAGATATTTATTTCTTTATTTCCCAGGACATAAAAAAATGGGGGCGTTTTATGCCACAGCTAATTAAAACAGACTCATCTCATGTTCTGTTTATGAGGTATTGCAGACATTAAAGTGCAAGCTAAAAAAAGAAAGAAACAGGTGACATTATTTGGCCACAAATACGGCTCCTATTTAAAAGACAGACACACAAGGCAAAGTAGGAAAGAAGCCAAGAAGTTTCATGTGGCATCTTGGGATGACAAAGAGGTGTTTGGGAGGTTTTAAGTTGATTTTGCTGATTGTCTGTGGACTGTTGTTTGGGGAAAGAGTCAGAGCAGTTTGTGTGTCAATGGTCCAGGAGCCCTGAAACTCCATTCTCAAATATCTCTTTCCAATTCTTACACCAGGCATGTGTGTTGTCCACATATCACTGAGAAAAAGAAGTTTCCTTGAATAACTAAATATGAATCAGCTGCAGAAACCTATGAAATATTGATTCTGTTCAGGCTGGAAAGTTAATCCTGTTCGTACATGTAAAGAGTGTTTTACAAATTCATTAAAAGTAACATGGGAGCTCTGGAATGCACTAAAGGTGATTAATTTGTACCATTTTAAATAATATACTACAGTTTACAAAATGTGAACTATTTATGAGAGCAGCAGTAACATCTAGTGGAAACAAAAATAAATGTATGACTAAGGTAAACAGTGGTTTTCCAAATGTCACAACTTAGGACACGATTTCCACATTTCCAACTGGCTGCTCCTCATTTTCTGAGAACCATGGAACTGCTGAGGTTGAAGGCGCCTCTGGAGATCGAGTCCAAGTCCTCTGCTCAAAGAGAGTCACCTGGAGCAGGTTGTCCAGGACTATGTCCAGCAGAGTTTTGAATTTCTCCAAGCATGGAGACTTCACAGAAACTCTGGAAAACCTCTTTCAGTGCTTGACCATCCTTAAAACAAATATCTTCCCTCTTAGTTGTAAGTGGAATCTCCTGTGTTTGAGTGTTTGGCCGTTGCTTCTGTTCCTGCCACTGGGCACCACTGAGAAGGGCCTGGATCCAACTTCTCCACATCATATCAGGTATTATCAGACATGGCCAAGGCCTCCTGTGAGCCATCTCTTCTCCAGGCTCGACAGTCCCAGCTCTCACAGCCTCTCTTTGTACAGAAGATGCTGCCATCCCACACCCATCCTCCTGGCCCTTCCTGCTCCCACAGCCATGGGCAGATGGGCAGGAGGAGCTGCAGCCAAAGGAGAGGAGGCAAAGACGGTGGCACTGAGCACCTCCAGAGCCAGGGCAGATTTACTACCCCTGGTAAGTGGTTTTGATCTGTTTTGATCCGTTTGGGGGCCTGAGACATCAACTAAAAGCTCCACAAGATACAATAAGAAGGGAGAGCTCCCCTCTGGTGTCCCCAGCGTGTCCCCATCCCAGTTAAAGTCATCTGACCACACTCAGCCCCCTGAGCCACAGGGGAATCCTTTGCCCTGCCAGTGCTGGATTTATCATTTGTGCAGCCCCCTTAGGCAGCTGTGAGGAGAAAATGGAAAAAGGAGCCCTCTGTCATTCCCTGGAGAACCACGGAGACAGGAACTCCAGGCATCCGTCGTGAAGATGGACAGGTTTAATACCACACGAGAGCCCACAGACACTCACCCTGCCTGTGGTGTGCTCCACAGCCCTTGCTTTGCTGGCACAGCCCTGCTCTCACCTCTTGATGTGTTTATTATTTTGCTGTCAGCTTTTTTTCCAGCTGTTTTATGAGCCAGACTTTTCATTTTGGTTAAAGCCCAGGAAGCGTCAAGCAGGGACAGGGTTAGAGGAGGTCAAAGGAGGAGGCAGGAATTGCAGGCTGCAGTTAGGATGCTTTATGTTCTCCTTAGACCTCGCTGTCAGCTCCTGCTGCCACTGCCACATGATGGATTGGCTCTCAGCTGCTCACCAGACACCTCACACAGGGGAAACACAGGGACAGGGATGACATCCCAACCTGGAGCAGCTGGAGCACAAACTGGCCCCTCTCGTAGCTCAACAGCTCAGGCAGCTTCTTTGCTTTGGAGGGTGAAGATGGTGAGATGGCAGAAGGAGAGAGCCCTTCAGCAGCCAGCCCAGCCACTGATGCCCAGGATTAACTCTTCTTCTTACCTGGCAGTGGTGCATCAGGAGGAGAGTCATGCCCAGATCAGCAGGCCCTGCTGGCCTGTGTTGGAGCTGGTTGGCCTCAAGGTCAGAGAGGAATGACACCAACCCTCCCCCTGGGTGTGGGGGCTCTGCGGGATTCATCCAAGAATCCCAGGATATGCTGAGCCAGAAAGGGACCCACAAGGATCATCCAGTCCAACCCCTGGCCCTGCACAGCCCCATCCCCAAGAGTCACCTCCTGTGCCCCAGAGGATCATCCAAACCCTCCTGCAGCTCTGGCAGCCTTGGGGCTGTGCCCACTGCCCTGGGGAGCCTGTTCAGTGCCAACCACCCTCTGGGGGAAGAGAAGGAATCACCTTTTCCAGTTCTTCCCCCTCCAGATCAGCATGTGATGAGAAGGATGAGGCAGAGCTTCTGTCTTTCACCTGCCATGCAAACAACAGGGAAGGATATTCTGTGGAGGAGGTTCAAGCCCTCTACCACAAAGCACGGAA
This sequence comes from Pyrocephalus nanus, assembly GCA_038380795.1. Classification (NCBI taxonomy): domain Eukaryota; kingdom Metazoa; phylum Chordata; class Aves; order Passeriformes; family Tyrannidae; genus Pyrocephalus; species Pyrocephalus nanus. The sequence goes on from CM076278.1 coordinate 1,698,401, forward strand.
GGGGAGCAGGAGCTCCCATGGAATTTGATGCTTGTGCTTTGTCACAAAGACTCACAGAATCATAGATTCTATGGTTGGGCTGAGGTCACTTGGTTTGTTCAGCTGGAGAAGAGGAGACTGAGGTCAGACCTCATTGAGGTCTTCAAAATCTTCATGAGGGGCAGCTCCGACCTCTGCTTGGTGTAAGCAATGACAGGACCCAGGGAATGGCTGGAGCTGTGTCAGGGCAGGCTCAGGGTGGATCTCAGGGAAAGGTTCTTCCCCCAGAGGGTGGTTGGCACTGACCAGGCTCCCCAGGGCAGTGGGCACAGCCCCAAGGCTGCCAGAGCTGCAGGAGGGTTTGGATGATCCTCTGGGGCACAGGGATTGTTGGGGTGTCTGTGCAGGGCCAGGGGTTGGACTGGATGATCCCTGTGGGTCCCTTCCAGCTCAGGATACTCTCTGGTTGCTTTTCTCCAGTGGTACCAGAGCAAAACCCCCAGTCCCAGCAATGACATTATGGAGGCAGTTTTAAGAGCAGATCTTCACCTCCTGGTCAGCCAAATGTTTAGCACCGTGACAGCTGTGAAACAATTGCCTGGATACTTCCACCACTGATGGTACATGAGAAACAGCAGAATCAGGAATGCATGAAACAGGCAGAGAGGAGAGTTCTTTCCAGCAGAGATGTTTACCAGGAAATGTACCCTTGATGAAGTTGTTTTTCTGTTTGGTTTCTTATTATGACACAGCATTACAATCATTAGAACTTCCCATTTACTGACAATCTCCTTCCTTTGGAGACTGCTGTGATATGAGATGATGAGGCAGGAACGATCTGAGTCCTTCTCATGGGAACCTCGTTATCTCACAGAATCCCAGGATGTGCTGAGCTGGAAGGGACCCACAAGGATCATCCAGTCCAACCCCTGGCCCTGCACAGCCCCATCCCCAAGAGTCACCCCCTGTGCCCCAGAGGATCATCCAAACCCTCCTGCAGCTCTGGCAGCCTTGGGGCTGTGCCCACTGCCCTGGGGAGCCTGTTCAGTGCCAACCACCCTCTGGGGGAAGAACCTTTCCCTGAGATCCACCCTGAGCCTGCCCTGACACAGCTCCAGCCATTCCCTGGGGGCTGTCCCTGCTCCCCCAGAGCAGAGCTCAGTCCTGCCCCTCCTCTGCCCCTGCCCAGGCAGTTGGGACTGCACTGAGCTCTCCCCTCAGTCTCCTCTGCTCCAGCTGAACACACCAAGTGTCCTCACACTGCTCCTCATCTTGTCCAAAGAAACTTCTGTTAATGTTAAAACAGGCTGGAAAACCAACAACTTCAGCCACTGGGATCAAAAGAAGGCCCTGTTTTGTATTTCCAGCCCAACTGGATCAGTTGGCACAGCCTTGACACGACATCAAGGAAATTAAACTCTTCTGGGTCTCTCCCTGCAACCCTGGGTGGGTTTTGTAGGCAAGACAGGAAGAGTCAGGTAAGGAAACAGGGCATCCTGTTACCCCAGAATTCATTTGCTCAAGTTGCTGAGCACCTGCTATTGAATAAAAACAAGAGTTTCTGCTCCTGGACATGTGTTGGGAGTAAGGCTGGGTGAATAATTGATTTTTCAGTTCAACCACCAAGTTAAAAATGAAAAAACAAAAATCCATTTGATCCAAATGAAAGCAGATGTTTTCAAGTTTCCTTGCCAAAAAGAAAAATGAAACAATTCCACTTCAGTGATTAAAAACAAAGAAGTTTTATTCTGGTTTGGGCCATTCTGAGGAAAACGCACCTGCAGCTTAGAAACCAAAGTTACAGCATCTTTTTGCATTCAGCACTAGCATAGCCTGGAGCTGCATCTCCACCTCCACACAGGGGACAATGTCCCCACGTTTCATGGGGAATATGTTCCACTTGTGCTTTACTCACTGCAACAAAAAGGAAAGCAGGTGTGTCTTCCACTCCCACATCTCCCTGAGATGCAGGATCAGCTTAGTCCCCAAATGAAGTATTTTATCTTAGGTGGAATAATCAGGATATCACACCAAAATCCAGCTGCAGGTAGAGGAATTCAGCGGAGAGTTGGTTCACACAGCAACTTGCAGGTTTACTTTGAATTAAGCAAGAAATGGATTTCAATTGGAGTGAGCAATTGAAGCTGCTAATTGAAGGAAATAAAGTGGTTTATCTTCTTGAATCTGTTTGTTCACTCTTAACAGGCTGGACATTTTATGGAATGGTCACTTTGAAATGCAGATCAAAGCAAAACGTTTTAAATCAGTTCATTCCAACGCTGAAGTTCCCTTACCTGAGTTGTCAGTGAACCTCAGGAAGACAAGTCTGTCAGGTCCCTTTGCCTTTTCCATTTGGAAACTGGCCCAGAGCCCAGAATTGTTATTGTTAAGTTTTAATTCACCCCCAGCAGTAGCAGATACCACTAATGGTGCTGTCAAGAAAGGCAGAACAGCTTCACTGATCCACCTTGTTCCAGAAGACAGGACTCGAGTATCTCCCTTGTTTCAGGCAGGTGAATTGTGTTATCCAAAAGAAAGTCCTTCCTGACCATCTCTGAAAGAAAGGGATGTGGGGAAAAAGCAGGGAGAATGTAAACAGAAACACGACACCAACCAACCTTTTCTCTTAAATCAAAAACGCTCAGCCGGGCTGCAAAAACCGAAGAATTTATTTTCTTTTCTGCTTCAGGATATCCCAAGGCACATCCCCTCCTTCCCAGAGAAGGCTCTCACTGCTTCTCAAGTGGATACTTGGAACAACATAGCTGGAAGGGAAGGAATAGGGACTTCCCTCCTATTTTGTGCCAGCTGGACCCCTAAAATAGCTCAGAATTTAGACTGTGGAATGAAACCCAGTTTGCCTCAGTAGAGCTGAATATTTGGGGAGGCACTTTTGCCCTAGCAATGGGCACTTCAAATCACAGGACATGGGGCCAGGACACTCCCATCCCACTGGGACTGGCCTGACTGGAGTTGTATTCCAGCTCTGGAGTCACCAAATCTTGATAGCTCTACAAAAGGAGCAGTCTGACAGCTGGGAAGGTGCCCTGCACTGAGGAACTGCCCCCAGTTAGTGGCTGGGTCACCCTTCAAGGGAAGTGAATTAAAAGAGTGTTTAAGGAGAACCTCAAGGTGGAAAACAAAGAGGCTGGATGGGATTTGGAGCAAACTGGAAGAGTGGAAGGTGTCCCTGCCCACGGCAGGGGGTGGAAGGAGATGAGATTTAATGTCCCTTCCAAACCAAACCATTCGGTGATTGATTTCAAGGCAGATGAAAAGGATCAGAACATTGTTAAGTTTTGCCATAAGGAGGGTGGCAGATTTGGGGTTTGCACCTGTGTTTCATGTCTCTACCAAAGTCTTCAGGCAGAAGATTCTCAGAATGTCTGAGGCAGCAAATGCAGAAGTTTCAAGGTGGGTCCCCTGGAGAGCTTGTCTGTCAGGGAGGAGAAATCAAGCCCCGTGGTAGAGGGGAAAAAACATCTGGTTGGATAAAACATCAGGACCGTGTTCATGAAATGAGGGTTGAGGTTTCCCCCAGCCCAGCCTGGGGAAGGGCAGGAGAAGGCAGAAGAATTTAGGAGAGCTGATCCTTGGAGAAACAGCTGAGGTGAAACACCTCTTCCCAACCTTACCTGCCCCTGAAGGCTGGTGAACAGCTCACAGCTGCATCTTCTGCTCCCTCCCTCTGCATCTGCTGCTCAGGGAGAAGATGCTGCTCTCTGTGGCTGCCAGTCTATCACCTTCCATCAGCACAAAGGATGTCTCGATAAAGAGATGAAATAGGCAGGCTGGGGATAATTGCAGGTTGTGGATGTGGATAATAGCTGTAATTTGGGTTGTGGAAGCAATAAACCCAGGCTCAATCACTGCCTGCTTTGTTTGGGAACGAGCCCAAGCTGCAAACAGAGAAAATGAAATTTATGAAAAATATATATTTCAAGAAAAGTAATTAGCATATGTCTGGTGTGGTGATTGCAGGGGGCTGAGTGCTTCCAGCTTGCTGCAGGCTAAGCCAAGATGTTTGATTTGAGATAGACAGGAGGGGTGGGACACCCTGCACAGCTCCTCACAGGGAGCCAGTGCAGGTGAAGTTGCATCAGGGCAGGCTCAGGGTGGATCTCAGGGAAAGGTTCTTCCCCCAGAGGGTGGTTGGCACTGAACAGGCTCCCCAGGGCAGTGGGCACAGCCCCAAGGCTGCCAGAGCTGCAGGAGGGTTTGGATGATCCTCTGGGGCACAGGGGGGGACTCTTGGGGATGGGGCTGTGCAGGGCTGAGGGTTGGACTGGATGATCCTTGTGGGTCCCTTCCAGCTCAGCACATCCTGTGTGACCTGTCAGAGGTGTGGATCTTTGATTATCAGTGATTAGTTGTGTAGACTGGACATGGAACACTCCTTGTTCCTGCTGCTGACACCTGACCCATCTCATGCTGCTCCAGGTAACAACATGTGCTCAGAGGTGAGAGGAAGAAAAACCCATCTCAATTTTTTTGATTCTGTTTCCCTTTTTCCCTTTTTTATTTTGGTAGTCTGGAGCTTTCTCTTTGCTTCAGAGATTCATGGAATGGTTTCGGTTGGAAGGGACCCTAAAGTTCTCCTCGTTCCACCCCCTGCCATGGGCAGGGACACCTTCCACTAGCCCAGGTTGCTCCAGCCTGGCCTTGGACACTTCCAGGGATCCAGGGGCAGCCACAGCTTCTCTGGCCAACCTGGGCCAGCCCCTCTCCACCCTCACAGCCAACAATTCCTTCCCAATCTCCCATCTCTCCCTGCCCTCTGGCAGTGGGAAGCCATTCCCTGTGTCCTGTCCCTCCATGCCTTGTTCCCAGCCCCTCTCCAGCTCTCCTGGAGCCCCTTTAGGCCCTAAGGTCACCACTGTCCTGCTCAGCTGCTTCTCAGCTTGATTTAAGCACCTCAAGTAGAACAAGACTTAAAAAAAGGGATGCAATTAATAAGCAAACTATTCCAAAACTTGGATTTACAGGGAATGGGACTACATTTTCTGTTGACTAAATTCAGCGTGGTGGGCATAAAGAAATGGAGAAACTTGAGAATGTACAATTGTCCCATTTAGGCACTTTCAAAACAAAAGTTCTGTGCTATGGAAATGCAAGAAGAGGTTTGTTGTTTGGGGGTTTTCTAACAAAATTGCATCTTTTCAGTGTAAAAGTAACAGCATCAAAAGAGCAAGACTTACATAAATCAGGCAAGAAGCCCAAAAATAAAGCCCAGTGTTCATCTGCCTCTCAGTGGAAACATCCCAGACTGACCCAACATGAATTGAGGGTCTTTCTTTTTTCTTCAGATTCTGTGCATTCAACAAAAACGCTGAAAATTCCTTCCAAAACAAACTTCACTGGATTTTTCAGCTTGGACACTGACATGAGAACTCTATTATTCTCCCAGATCATATCTGAAGAACTGAAGTTTCAATCATCTCCCTCCCAGGACTTCTTCCCCTGTAAAACTGATCTCCAGGGAGAGTTTCCCTGACAGTCAACTTAACCATCTTCCCTCTCATTTTCATCCCATTACTCCTGGCAAATTATTTTGTTAGGGTTATTGTGATGAGTGATGGGTATTCATGAGACCCTTCTCACTCTGATCTGTGTATTATGGGATGGCAATGTGCTTGGGAAACTTCTTCCTGCTGCTGGAGCAGTAATTGTCTTACCTTTAAATGTCTCCTCAGCAAAATATCTCAGATCTGTCTGGGTTTTGTGGATATGAGACTGCACCCTCCTGAAATGGAAACTGCACAATTAATGGCTCATGTGGAGGTGAAAGGCTGTCATGGAACAAAAAAAATGTGTGAAGTTGTAACTGCCATGAGTTCCTACAGAAACCTAGCAAAACACCACCAAAAAATTTGGGTTTCATCTTCTTTGCTGGTGGGAGCAGGGGTTTGTTTCATGGGTGTTAAGCAGAACCTTCCAGCCCCAAGGCTGCCAGAGCTCCAGGAGAGTTTGGATGATCCTCTGGGGCACAGGGGGGACTCTTGGGGATGGGGATGTGCAGGGCCAGGGGTTGGACTGGATGATCCTTGTGGGTCCCTTCCAGCTCAGCATATCCTGGGATTCTGTGATGGTTCTGTTGCTTCCAGTCCACACATGGTTTACTTGAACATGAACTTGTTCTGATCCAAATGGGCCCTTTCCTGAAGGAAGAGCTCACACACAGAGTCATCTTCAGACTCCCCTCAATTGTGTCAGAGCAGATCCTGCTGCCAGCACCCAACACGATGTGCTGTGACCACACAGGTCACAAACCCATGGAATCTCCTGAGCTGGGAGGGACCCACAAGGATCATCCAGTCCAGCTCCTGGCCCTGCACAGGACACCCCAGGAATCAAAACCCCAAGCTGATGATGCCTTGCAGACACCTTCTGCTCTCCCAGGGGATGGCTGGTCATGTGTGCAGAGCAGCACTTGCTGAGAGGATGAGATGTGCAGATCACGGGTTTGCAGGAACCTCCTGAGACCTTGCACTGCCCTGACAGGTTTTCTCCTTGCTGTGGCATCTGGGGAGCTCCTCCCTCACATGAGTGCTCTGGGCAGGGTCAGCAGATGATGTTTCTGTGTTCAGGTATTTGTCCATTCATTCATGGCAGCAGTGAATGGTCCATTCCTGGCCCTTTCTGGCACAGCAATGCAGAGGGGGCCATCCCTGTCCTGGGGACATCAGGGAGGGGATTGTCCCGCTCTGCTCTGCCCTGGGGCGGCCTCACCTCAATATTGGGGCAGTTTGGGGGGACACAATGGAAGGGAGAGATTGAGCCATTGGAGAGTGTCCAAAGGAGGGACCCAGAGATGGGGAAGGGCCTGGATTTGGAGCCGTGTGAGGACACTGAGGGCACTTGGTGTGTTCAGCTGGAGCAGAGGAGACTGAGGGGAGAGCTCAGTGCAGTTCCAACTGCCTGGGCAGGGGCAGAGGAGGGGCAGGACTGAGCTCTGCTCTGGGGGGAGCAGGGACAGCCCCCAGGGAATGGCTGGAGCTGTGTCAGGGCAGGCTCAGGGTGGATCTCAGGGAAAGGTTCTTCCCCCAGAGGGTGGTTGGCACTGAACAGGCTCCCCAGGGCAGTGGGCACAGCCCCAAGGCTGCCAGAGCTGCAGGAGGGTTTGGATGATCCTCTGGGGCACAGGGGGGGACTCTTGGGGATGGGGCTGTGCAGGGCCAGGAATGGGACTTGATGGTCCTTCCAGCTCAGCACATCCTGTGATTCTGGAATCTTCTCCACCACATTTGCCCATTGCCTTGGCTGGCTGACCTCAAGCACAGGCACCAATACGTCTTTATTATCATTTTCTAAATTACCTTCTCTCAGTTCTTAGCTAAACAAATCAGTGCTCCCTTTTCACAGCTGTTTAAGTGTTCCCATCACCAGCCTCTCTCCTCTGTCTCGACCAGCACTGGGATCACATCACCAATCCTGGGCTGATCCCCCAGCGTGGGCAGCAGGGCAGGGGGGATTCTGCCCCTCTGCCCCCTCAGCTGAGACCCCCCTGCAGAGCTGCCCCAGCCCTGGGAACAGCACAGGGAGCACGTGGAGCTGCTGGAGAGAGGCCAGAGGAGGCCACGGAGATGCTGCCAGGGCTGGAGCCCCTCTGCTCTGGAGCCAGGCTGGGACAGCTGGGGGGGTTCACCTGGAGAAGAGAAGGCTCCAGGGAGACCTGAGAGCCCCTTGCAGGGCCTAAAGGGGCTCCAGGAGAGCTGGAGAGGGACTGGGGACAAGGGATGGAGGGACAGGACACAGGGAATGGCTTCCCACTGCCAGAGGGCAGGGAGAGATGGGAGATTGGGAAGGAATTGTTGGCTGTGAGGGTGGGCAGGCCCTGGCCCAGGTTGCCCAGAGAAGCTGTGGCTGCCCCTGGATCCCTGGAAGTGTCCAAGGCCAGGCTGGACAGGGCTTGGAGCAACTTGGGCTGGTGGAAGGTGTCCCTGTCCATGGCAGGGGGGGTGGAGTAGATGTCCCTAAAGATCCCTCCCATCCCAAACCATCCTGTGGCTCTGTGATCTTCCCTCTCAAGACTGGGCTTTATCTCACCTGCTGTACTTCCAAGGTCCACAGTCCCACAGCAGAGCAGGAGAGAGCACGTGGTGCAGAAATCCCAGGCAGGTTCCATCACAGCTGGAGCCAGTGCTGGTGCAGGGGGTTGTTGTCACTCCTGCCCTGTGCTGGATGTGCACAGGCACACCCAGAAAACATCAAATGAACACAAAGCAAGCATGAGGAATAGCACAGAAAGCAGCCAGATAAGTATCTGCCTTCCTTAAAAACTCCATTTATTCTTTGCCTTGCCCTGAAAGAATCGAAGAAGCCGATGATGAAAGAGGGAGAGAAGAGCAGTTAATGAACAGAGAGGTTCTGGCACCAAACCAAGTCACCTCTGGAGCTTCTTGTGTTGAACGAGAAACCGTCAATGATACGGGAGAGCAGTAAATGATTTTCACAATGGACTGGCCCAAACCCTGAAAATTATTCTGCAGGGAACAGCTCTTCACAGGCTAATTGGACTTGTTCAGTCTCGAACACCGAGGATACACCAGGGGCTACTTTAATTTATTGGGTTTAGAAGACGTATTTACAAATCTAAAACCGTAAAGCTGAGGCTTTGTAGCCTTAGCTAAGGAGCACAAATGGAGCTAAGACTGATGTCAGCCAGGACTTTGCCTTCATCCTTGAGCTTAACTGCTTGATTGAGTTACATGCAGATCATTAAAAAACATATATTAAAAGAAACCACCCCCGACCTCCGAGGAGACCAGCCCTGAATGTTTTAGTGCTCCAAAACCAACCAGAATTCAGCAACAAAATTAAAAAGACACCTGCAGCACCAGCAGGAAGAAATAGTTCCAGCCAGAAGCCAAAAAATCCCAAAAATGCCTCTCTTCTTTCCATGCTGGGCCCTTTTTCAGGTGCCCTTTCCTTGTGTGACCTCAATGTCACCACAGCTGGAGCACCAAGGTGGTGACAGGTTCAACCATGAGCAAGGTGGGCGTTGAAGAAGGTTGATGTCCAGCTCAACAAGTGTTTCAGGTCACAGCAAAGCCCCTGTTTGCAGGGCCTCCCCCAGAGCAGGGAACAGCTACACCAGGGCAAAGATACAGCAATTAATGAACAAACTCTCTGGAATACAAGATCTCAGAGAGAGAGGGAAGTCATGAAAGTCATTGAACTGTGGCACATGGTTTCACTTGGAATATGAAAAAATCTTCAAATAATTCCGCTTGGAAGGAGCCTCAGGAGGTTTAGAGTTCAACCTCTTCCTCACAGTAGGGTCAACTATGAGACTGAGATTGAGATGAGATGAGATGAGATGAGATGAGATGAGATGAGATGAGATGAGAGATTATTTAGAACTTTCTCAAGGTCCGTCTTAAGAACCTGCAGGTGTGGAGACCCCACATCCTCCGTGGGCAACCTTTTCCCACTCTTGACAGTGTAATGGCCAAAAAAAGTGGATTTGGGCTTTTCATTTTACGCTGGTCATGTTCAAAAGAGCAGGAGAGAGGGAAAAGAAATATGAAGTGGATGGGCAAAGAAAAAATGAAATACCCTTATGCTGAGTAGTGAGTGGGTCAAGCAGAAGGAGCAGAGCTCATTTCACCTGTTATTTTACACCTCCATTCTGAGCTGGCCTGTCCAAGTTCCTCACTGACACCTGAGAACTGGCACACTTGGGATATTATTCAGTCCCTCCTGAAGGAAACATCTGCTATGGCTTAGACCAAGGTCTCTTGGGACTTTTCTGTCTCTCTGGTGACTCTGAGGAGACAGTCACTACTGCTGCAACAAAAACACACCCACTGGGATATAAAGCTGGGGCTGGTGACTCCTGCCCTGCCCGCCTCCTCCACACCACACAATTCTCTTGTTCCACTCCCCCATCACCAAAACCTGCAAACTTGCTGTCTGAGAGAGGGTGGACCTTCAATGCCAGCTCAACCTCCACACAAAACATCTTCCTTATAGGAGCCAAGGCACTAAAAGTGAGGAAGCTGTGCTTGTAAGAACATCTTGTAGGAATGGATTTTCCCCCAGCTAAGGAGCAAATAAGGGACTCTTTCCCCTCAGAAAGGAACTAACCCACGCTCTGTGTGCTTGTTTCCCCCTTCACAGACCCCAGCCCTACCCTCCTGTGGGTCCCCGGGGGTCCCTGAGAGCTCCAAGGGAGCTTGGAGAGCCACACATTTGCTTGCACACACAGGATTCCAGTGGCATCCAAATCACAGCTGCAGGAGGTGGCCTGGCTTGCTCGGGGTGCCACATCCAGTGTCCTTGTCCATCAACCCAAGCGTGCACATGGAGCTGATCCAGGGTATGGGCGATAAACTGTGATTTGTCATCTAATTACAGGGGCTGTAATGGCTTGTATTCTTTAAAGGGCTCATTAATTTAAACCAGGCTCTTATTTAGCTGTTACTTTTGTGCAGCCTCGCTCATCCCTCAGTCAGGCCTCAGCCTCCCCAGCAGCTCCGTGTTGTCATCTGGAGCTGCTCATCCAGGTGCCAAGCAGGGCCCTTTTCCAGCTCACCCAGCCAAGGCACCAACTGCAGACTGAACATTAGGAACGAGCCAGTTGCAAATGTCACTCTGCTGTTCTGGCTCCTGCAAGGAGAGATCAGTCCACAGAATCACAGGATATTCCAAGTTGGAAAGGACCCACAAGGATCATCCAGTCCAACCCCTGGCCCTGCACAGCCCCATCCCCAAGAGTCCCCCCCTGTGCCCCAGAGGATCATCCAAACCCTCCTGCAGCTCTGGCAGCCTTGGGGCTGTGCCCACTGCCCTGGGGAGCCTGTTCAGTGCCAACCACCCTCTGGGGGAAGAACCTTTCCCTGAGATCCACCCTGAGCCTGCCCTGACACAGCTCCAGCCATTCCCTGGGTCCTGTCCCTGGTCCTGAGGAGAAGAGATCCCTGTGCCAGTGAGAGATCAGTGTCCAGGTAGCTGTGGGAGTGGCAAACCTGGCTTTGCCAATGCAGCTCCTGTGATGCCACCCTCCTGCATTGTGCATGGAAATGATCCAAATGGGAAGAAACCTGAAACACAGGAATGGTTTGATATAATGCTCTTTATTTCCAACTCGTCTGTAGGAGGGATTGTTTGGGCACCGAGCAATGGAGAAATTAGCATTGTTAATTTGCTGCAAGCCAGGGCACCTATATGAGCTCAAGAAATGCAACACAATTAATTAGCCTCTAAAAAAAGCATTTGAAGTGTTTATTGCAGGATCAAGCTCCTGGTTTTATAAGCAGATGGGGAAATAAAGTGCTAGGAATGACATGGAGAAAACAGCTGCACTGGGACCAGAAGCCTAATTCATAATTCAACAGACTAATCAGGGAACATCTTCTGCAGTTCCTCAGCTGTAATGGAGGAACGTGAGGAGGCAAACGATTAGGCTGCTTTAGTTCTTAAAGAGGCTGCTACCAATTAGCTCCCTTTCTTTGTTGCCCATGTACACATCTAATGAGGTGGCCCGTGTTATTAAAGAGACAGACAAAAGTAGGTCAGCCTAAAATAATTGTCTTAATGATAAACACTCTGAGGCACAATTTCAATACGGTTGGTGAGAATTAATTAAAAGAGTAAAGACCTGTTCACACTCACTTTTCTGATCTTTCCCGTTCCCCCCCCCGTGAGGAGGGAGGGTGGGGGTTTTTCTGCTGTTTGCTCTGGAGCTGCCTTTCAGTGGTGGCTGCAGGTGGGGCTGGTCCATCTCCACGCAGATCCCACCGGCACAATGCAGGTTTCTGTCCAGGGTGAAGCTTCCTCCTGCCTCAGCTTGGAGTCTGGACACCCAGGGCTCATGGGGGTACCACCAAAGTTCAGCTCTTTGCTGAAGGGGACATCTCTGAGTCTCCCACCTCTGCAGGGACAGAGGGGGACCCAGCTGTGACTGGTCCAGGCTGTGACAGCCCCTGGGCATCTGTGGTGAGATGAAGAGATGCTTCCAAGAAAAAGTGAATCCTGGCAATCCCAGAATCACAGGATGTGCTGGGTTGGAAGGGACCCACAAGGATCACCCAGTCCAACCCCTGACCCTGCACAGGCCCCATCCCCAAGAGTCCCCCCCTGTGCCCCAGAGGATCATCCAAACCCTCCTGCAGCTCTGGCAGCCTTGGGGCTGTGCCCACTGCCCTGGGGAGCCTGTTCAGTGCCAACCACCCTCTGGGGGAAGAACCTTTCCCTGAGATCCACCCTGAGCCTGCCCTGACACAGCTCCAGCCATTCCCTGGGGGCTGTCCCTGCTCCCCCCAGAGCAGAGCTCAGTCCTGCCCCTCCTCTGCCCCTGCCCAGGCAGTTGGAACTGCACTGAGCTCTCCCCTCAGTCTCCTCTGCTCCAGCTGAACACACCAAGTGCCCTCAGTGTCCTCACACGGCTCCAAATCCAGGCCCTTCCCCATCTCTGGGTCCCTCCTTTGGACACTCTCCAATGGCTGCAGATCTTTCTTTTATTGTGGTGCCCAAAATGCCACAATATTTAAGGTGGTCCCAGCCTGGATGTGCCTCAGAATCCAAGAGGAGAACCCCACAAGGGGATCAGTGGGATCAGTGTCCTACACTGTTTGACCTCCTGGGATAGTCTTTACTCTCCATCAGGCACTTGGCTTGCAGGACACCTGCCATGGTCAGAAACATTATGCTTTTTATTTCACTGAAAACCCATTTGTCTGAGCTAGAATCCAGTGGGGTGATGCTGACACCTGCATTTCCACTTCCTTCCTGGAATATTTCTGCTCTAAGCTGGAGATCATTTCCCTGGAAGCCTTGTCACGTGCTGGTTCACCCTGCCTGCACTGGCATCAGGGCTCTGAGTACTGACCACTGTTCTGGGTCACAGGACAGCAATAGCCTGGCCCTGGTTCCCTCCAAGGATCCCTGTGGGGTCTGTGCAGCTGGAAGGGTCCAAGGTCCAACATAAATTTCACTGGACTTGGAGCCCCTGTGTTAGCAGGAAACTTGGCTTTTTCATTTTCACGGATTCTCCAACTGAAATCATCAAGTGCAATTGGTGGAGTCAACACAGGGTACAGCTCTGCTGTTCTTCCCAAGGCTGGGACAGTCCAGGTACATAAAAACACAGTCAGAGGGTGTCAGTCCAGCACTTCTGGGAGAAATGTGCTTTCCTTGGTGCAGCTGCAAACCCTCTAAGCAAGAGAGGAACCTGCATTTCTCTGTCTGTTGAAACCTTTTGCAAAACCAGACCCAACTGAATGATTTCTTTAGCTGAGGTTCTAAACCACTCTGAAAAGGGGAGCATTTCCCCATGATATGTTTTGCTTATTCCTTTCAGAACAATAACTTGTCAGCCTCTGCATTTTCAAGTACCAAACGCACAAAATTCAGTGAGGCATCACGTCAGGTCTTCCTTTTCACACCAAACCTCAAAGCATTTCCAAGCTCTTTCAGGCTGATTTTTTTAAAATTTAATTTGATGTAAAAGTCCAGCTTTTTTCCCCCAAACCTGGCTACGATAAAAATTGATTTCAGAGCCCACTGATGTTCTCAGGCTGCACCTGGCTGTGCTGACATTTGTCCAGAGACGAGCCAAAGCCAGAGCCACAGATCAGAGTCTCTGCCTGAAGAACAAATGGATGAGTCCTCCCTGATGGGCACTTTGAAAGCACCAACCCTCCTGCTCAGATCTCTCTGCTCTGCTTCTGCCTCAGAGCATCCCCTGCCAGCCTGTCCCTCAAGTCCTGCTCTCGTGGCCCATCTGAGCTCCCCTGTCTCTCATCTCCTGCACCTCCAGAGCAGTTTGGGGGCTCCACATGTGCTGCCTAAATTGGGCTGCTGAGCTGCCTCAGTCCAGACTTGCACACAAAACAAGCCCATCTCGAGGCACCGCTCTCTGAAAAGCCCTCACAAGGCTCTGATTAAAAGGAAGAAAAGTAATTTTCCATGTTTCATTCAAGAAGTGTGTGACTGAGCCTTTCCATAATTACTGAGCTAATGTGACATTCATGATCCTTGATTTCAGCCCTTCATTCAGTGCCATAGAGAAGCTGATTAATAAGATGTTAGTGGAACACAGTTTCTCTTTGTCCCCCAGGACATTATAATTTTAGAAGAAAAAATTCAATATTACAAAGGAGAGCAGGTAATTGGCAGGAAAACTCCTCATCCTGCTCTGTAATACATGGGCTTCCTCAGCACCAGGAGAGGTCTTTCCCAAAAGATCACTTGAAATGGTGGCTGGGAGGGAACAGCTGGGAGGGAGGTGGAATTCCTCCCTGCATTTCCAGATGCAATCAGCCTATGGAGGGTCCTACCTTTTTATCCACCTAATCCTCCTGGAGTGTGCTGACCCCATGGATGCTGGAGTGGGACTGTTCATCTCCCCTCCCTTCTGCCCACGCCAGTCCAAACCTATTCCCTTTGCAAGGGGTCTGGACAATCTGAAATGCTAAACAAATCCCAGAATCATGGAATGGGGTGGGTTGGAAGAGACTTTAAAGGTCCCTTAAAGGTTCCACTGGGCAGGGACAACTTCCACCAGCCCAGGTTGCTCCAAGCCCCCTCCAACCTGGCCTTGGACACTTCCAGGGATCCAGGGGCAGACACAGCTTCTCTGGGCAACCTGGGCCAGGGCCTGCCCACCCTCCCAGGGAAGATTGTCTTCCTAATATCCAATCTAAACCTGCTCTCTGTCAGTTGGAAGCCATCCCCTCTTGTCCTGGCACCCCAAGCCCTCATAAATAGTCTCTCTCCATCTTTCTTGTCCCTTCTGTCAAACAAAACAACAGCAACAATAATTACTTTTTTTTTTTTTTAACTGCACCCAGCACTTGTGAAGAGCAGATGAATCAAGATGAGTGAAAACACTTACCAGATTTACCAATTTCCCTGCTTCCTGTAACTGTGCTGGGGGCTCCTGTCCCTGGGAGGTCCAGCCCTGTGTCCCAGCACTGACAGCCTGGCAGTGCCTTCCTCCAAATCCTCCAGGCCCTGCTGCCTTTCACAAAGAGAATATTAATGTTCCTCCTGCCACGGCACATCCAGGACGTGCAGTTCGTTATGATTCTCCCAATAGATCCAAAATTTATTTGATACCTGCATATCTGCTTTTTCTCATGGATGTTACTGGGTTAATTAATGTCTGGTTGCCTTTCCCGGAGCCCTTTGTGCAATATCTTGGAATATGAACATTACAGGGAAAGAGCCACCATATTAAAAATGCATATTAAGTGTACCAGATATTAGTCTACTTGTAAAACCAGTGTAGGTGACTTGTGTGGAGCTCTCTGCCCGGTCTTACTTCTGTCTCCACACAAAGCCCTGATTTTGCATCTCATTTCTAAACTGTGTCAGAAATGGGCTGTTCCCTCGCTGTTCCCGTGCACGGATAGTCTGGATTGGGTTGGCTGATGTTCTTTGGGACCCCAGTTTGAATGTTTTGGCTCTAAGGAGTGGCTGGAGCTGTGTCAGGGCAGGCTCAGGGTGGATCTCAGGGAAAGGTTCTTCCCCCAGAGGGTGGTTGGCACTGAACAGGCTCCCCAGGGCAGTGGGCACAGCCCCAAGGCTGCCAGAGCTGCAGGAGGGTTTGGACAAAGCTCAAGCAGGTTCTCCTGGAGAAGGTTGCACAGGAGGACACCAAGGCAGGTTTTGGGTCTGTCCAGAGAAGGAAACTCCTCAGGTTCTCCGGGCAGCCCAGTCCAGTGCTCGGTCACCCTCAAAGGGAAGGTTTTTCTCAGATTCAAGTGGAATTCCTCAAGTTTCAGTTTGTGCCCCTTGCCCCTTGTTATGGCACAGCACTAAAAAGTCTGGCCCTGTCTTCTTGCCCTGAAGAGATTTGCATATATGCAAAGTTTTATGGGTGTATGCCTGTTTTTCTTCTCACATAACTCTGAGAAAGGACTTCCCCATCAGGAAAAGGGACATCATTAAATAATTAACCTGTTAGCAATTAATTTTATTTTAATTATATTTATTTTATTATATTATTCATTATTTACTGCTATTGTATTTTATCCATTTTGTATATTATCAATAATATTGTTATTGTTGTTATTATTATGATTATATTTTAACAACAGTTAAACAATCAACAGTGGGGGCAATGGAAATGGCCTTGTCAGGTCTAGGAGTGTTCTCACAACCAGACTCCCTGTTTTCCACACTTCAGGAACAGTTTTCATTGACAACTTTGCCGAAATTTATTAAAAGAAAATATAACACAGTGGTGTAATCCAATGTAAGAACCTGTTTTCTTCCACCCCCTGTGCTTTCAGCCCCTTGGTCTGAAAGGTTTTTGAAAACTTCCAGTGATCTCTTCCCAGGAACCAAAACAGAAGTGCAGGTTTGTGATGGTTTCCTGCCCCATCCCACACGTGCTTGGTGGGAACTGAAGCACAGGATCCAGGTTTGCCTCCATCCCAAAGCCCAGGGCAACCTCCAGGAATGGGTTGGTGTTGATCTCCACCCTTCCCTGGTGATCTCCTCCTGCCTTCCTGAACTCCTCCTGACCTGCTTTCCTTCCCAGAAACGTCTCACCCCAGGGAACTGAAACCATTTCCTCCCAGATCCAAAGGAAGTGGGGCTTGAATTAAAGGAATTAAATCAAACCTGCCGAGATCTGGGGGGCGGTTTAGAACCTGAGAACTTTCTTAAACAAAATCCTTTGCTCACTCAACAAGCAACCAAACAAAAAGGAGCAGATCAAAAGCAAGTGAAATGAAGTCAGTGAAAATCTAAACCCTTTAACTGAGCAGAGATTTCACACTGACTGCTGGGGTTTATTTCTTTGCCTCTCAAAAGTCAGCACTTTTTTCTTCCTAAACTCTCCCCCACAGCTTTCGTTCCCTTCACCACCCACTCCTGAAGTTCTTTGCAGCCTGGCTGTGCTGTTTGGAGACATTCCTCTGCCTTAATTGGTTTAATCCTCAGCTCAGAAAGCCTCTGAAATATTTTTGGATATCACCAATGTCCGTGTCCTCTCAATCATCCTCCTTAAAAATGATTTCCAGGACGGAGTAGGCTGTCCCAGACTTCTTGGGCAACCATTTTGTTTCTTTTGGGCTCTGTAATTTTTTACTTTTGCTCCATTTCCAGTGCAGAAGGGACTCTGTTCTTCCACAGGAGCATCCTCAGTGACACATGGCAGGACTGAAGTGGGAGATTCGGAACTGGGGAAGTGGAAGAAGGATCTTTGTCACACCTTTCCTTTCCTAGTGGAATTGAGTTAGATATTTAGGGGAAAACAATCCTCCCATACCCCATCACAGCATCAGAGGAGGCTGAACTGCCTGGTGTCCCCCTGGATGAGCAGATGGACTCTGCACTCCCAAAAATTTCTTGGAACTTCCAAAGTTTGGAGGTTCCCAATGCTTGCAATTTTGGCACAACAAGAAATACTTTCTTTAAGAAAAAAAAACAAACCAACAAACACCAACAGAGCCATTTCAACATCTGAAGTGGATTTATCACTGGTGAAGCCACTGGCCCAAAAATGAACAAATCAGAGCAGGTTTTGGCAGGTTTTGAGGCTTCTTTGATTATTAAAATTTAAGAGAGCACTCCCACAATGTCCACCCGGGTTTCTGGAAGGTGATGAACACTTTGGGGTTTGTGTTGGGTTTAACTGGTGCCCAGTCCTGCAGCATCTCACGGTGCCAATCCTGCCCACACGTGTCAACTGTTCATGCTAAATGGTCTATTAACACCTAAAAATGGGGCTTTGGATGCTCAAAATGGAGATTTGGACATTAAAAAAATCAGGCTTTGATCCTAAGGGAAGGGTTTGTACCCTAAACTGAGGGTTTGGACCATAAAAAGGAGGGGTTCAAGCCTAGAAGTAAAATTTTGAACTCTAAAATGGATAATTTGAACCCATAAACAGGGATTTTTGTTTAAGTGAGGGTTTGGGCACTCAAAGTGTTGCTTGAATCCCAAAAATTCCCTTCAGTGTCCTAAAAATGCCCCTCTGGAGGCTGAAAATAAGGCTTTGGACTGCAAAAATGCTGATTTGGATTCTGAAAAAGGGACTTTGTAAACTGAAAATGGAGTCTTTGGACCCTCAAAATGGGGCTTTGGGGCCTAAAAACTGGGGGGGGGGGTGTGGCCCTAAAAGTTCAGGTTTGGATCCTACAGTGAGGGTGTGAACCTTATAACTGAAGCTTTGGGTCTTAAAAATGAGCATTTGGACCATAAAATGAGGGCTGGATCTTAAAAAGTTGGCTTTGGGACCCTGAAAACAGAAATTTGGCTCTGTAATTTTGGACCTGAAAACTGAGATTGGTAATGCTAGAAAGGAGGGGTGAGAGCCTAAAATTACAGTTCTGAACCCTTCTGTGAGGCTTTGGGCCTTAAATTTGGATCCTAAAAATTATTCTAAGACCTGAAAAATTCATGCTCTAAAAAATCTGGATCATGAGAACGGGGAGTTAGACCTTAAAAATGCTCATTCAGACCCTCAAAAAGGAATTGGAAACAAAAAAAGTGAGTTTTTCTGCCTCTGCAGTGTGGCATTTAGGACAAATATAGGATTTTTCTGTGTGTTCTGATCTTTTTCTGGTCTGTACCAATGAACAGCAGAGACCAAGAGTGGTGGTGCTTGGGAAACACATCAGTTATTTGGAAATGGAGCATTTCACATGTGCTGATTTCCTGCCTTTCAGCTCTTTTAGATAAGAATCATGGAATGTTTTGGGTTGGAAGGGCCTTAAAGCTCATCTCATCCCAACCCCTGCCATGGGCAGGGACACCTTCCACCAGCCCAGGTTGCTCCAATCCCTGTCCAACCTGGCCTTGGACACTTCCAGGGATCCAGGGGCAGCCACAGCTTCTCTGGGCAACCTGAGGTGTAAGAATCTTCATCTGTGATTCCTCCTCCCACAGATGGAAAGCCAGAGAGCACACTCTGCCTTGAAAAACCCGGCTGTGATTCCCGGTTTGACTTTCTGGAATGACTGGAGCAGCAGAAGGACATGGATTCTGATCACGGAATCATCACAGTTGGAACAGACCTTCGAAATCATCAGGTCCAGCCATCAACCCAGCACCACCAAAATCACCCCCAAACCACGTCCCCAAGTGCCACATCCAGGCTCCTTCTCATTCCAGGGCCTGACCACATTTTCAGTGAAAGATTTTGATTCTAACATCTGATCTGAACCTCTCCTGGTTCACCTTGTGGTGAGCAGGGACAGGACCCAGGGAATGGCTGGAGCTGTGTCAGGGCAGGCTCAGGGTGGATCTCAGGGAAAGGTTCTTCCCCCAGAGGGTGGTTGGCACTGAACAGGCTCCCCAGGGCAGTGGGCACAGCCCCAAGGCTGCCAGAGCTGCAGGAGGGTTTGGATGATCCTCTGGGGCACAGGGGGGGACTCTTGGGGACGCTGGATAAGCCCCTTTCCTGCCAAGGACATAACCAGGGAGTGCTGGGCCGTGACTGAACTCAGGTGCTGGTTTTCTGCTTGTGCTCCAAAGAGTTTCCATTGCCATTATTTCTGCTGGGGCCCAGCTGATGTTGTGGCATTTGGGCTTGTTTGGTGGCCAGGACCTCTCTGCCACGTGCAGGGACATTTCCCTGCCCCACTGAACAGCCTCTTCCTCAGTGCCAATGCCCTGCCCAGCTCAACAGGAGTTTCTCCCCTAGAATAGCAGGTGTTTTGCAGAATTTGCAGGTGCTCAGAGCCTGGCAGGGGCTGTGAGAGGGGGGGCAGCTCCTCCACCAGCCTAACAGCAGAACAAATACACAAAAACCTGGATGAAAATGGGAGAAAAGAGATTAAAATGCTGCCAAGGCACCGGGCACAGATGATGATGCATTACAGTGATGAGCAGGGATCGTTGTCGTGGGATGGAATTAAAAATGCACCATGTTAATGTTACATAATGTAAACATGTTAATTAATGTAACAGGTACTGACAGCCTTGGCTTGCTGGAGGTGGTGCCTGTTTCACTCCTCGCTAAGAAACAGCCAGTATAAGATGCTGTTCCTTAATAATTAATTAATAGCAGCATCAGCAGAGCACCAGGATATGAGAAGAGCCCCATCCCCTGTCTGGCTCAGTGTCCTTTGGAACTAAACACAGTTCCAAGAAAATAAAAAGAAGGTTCAGTTCACAGAATCACGGAATATTTGAGGATATTCCCAGAGATCCCCAGCACTCCTGCTCTAGCAGGGTCAGTGTCCAGCTGGGCTGTGAACATCTCCAATATTTCCCACTTTACATCCCCTTACACCTTTCCCAGGTGCTTCAAGTCAGCTGCTGGAGCTGGAAGCAGCAGAGCAGATCCAAAAATGATCAAAAGTGATTAGGGATTCCCAGGAATGTTCTCCCAGGGAGCTGCATCAAACTTTAAGTAATTATGTTGTTACAGTTTATTGTATTATTAAACCCCACAGAAGATACTTGAAATAATTATTCTCATTTGGAGAGACATGCTTGAAATAACGACTCTGATTTGCAGAATCCCATTAACTTCCACACAAACCCCGACCTTGGGAGTGAAGGCAGAAATATTCCTGTTATTTGAGCAGGACTGGGGGATCTGAACCCCAAAAATCAACAGAATTTGCCCCAGCAAAGGGCAAAGTCAGCGGGGTGAGGGACCAGCCTAAGTCCAGCCCTTGGACCTGCATTCCCGAGGGATTCCCGGGATGAGGGACTTTTCCCTGCACTCCCAGCAATCCCTCCCTTGGGATTGTCCCTGCATATGCAGAACAATTATTCAACACACACATGGAAAAGCAAACACCCTTCTGGCCTGAATTTCAATTCAGGGAAGAATCTTTTTTCCTTGAAATGCTGAGAACAGAGCCTGGTGACACCTTTCCTTCTGCTGCTTATTTATCCTTATTTCCCATGGAAATAAAGCCCTGGACTCAGGGCAGGGTGCAGGAAGGATGGCAGAGAGGTCACAGTGCCTGCTCCATATTGCTTTCTGAGTTTGCTAAATCAGATTACAGGCACCAGACGGGAGATTTGAACTAAACTGAATATCAAAAACTTAAATATGTTTTATGACTCTTCCAGCTCTTCTCCAAGAGCACAGCAATCCAAGTAATGAAGGGATGCAAAAGAGGCATCCTGGGCTGTCTGTGCTGGCTGTGACCTCTGACAACATCTCTCTTGCCATTCCAGTTGCTCCTGGTGGTGCTGCAGATCCATGTTCAGTCAAGTGCCCCATTCCTTCATGTCCAGGAAACTGGCTGATGAGACCCAGCAAATGTTGGGTTCATTAAAACTCTCTTAGAGAGATGAAAACCCCAAAACAATGATTAAGGCCAAGTGAGCCCCCAGAGTTACCTGCCAGGCTTTCCTTTTCCAAGCTCTGAGGTTGCTTTGGAGGCTTCACAGTTCATCCTTTTATGCTTCATAAAACTGGGGGAGGTATTTTCATAAATGTATTAAAAAATACACCTGGGAATCAACACTCAGGGGAGGACTTTGCTTTGCTTATTGTAATTTAAATAATAAAAAGCTTGGAGCATGGTGCTAATAATGCCAAGGCCATGGGTTTGATCCCTGTTCACTTGAGAGTTGGACTTGACCCTTGTGGGTCCCTTCCAGCTCAGAATATTCTGTGACTCTGTGAAATAATTATTTCTGTTGCTTGAAGAAATCTCTCAACACCGGCATGGCAAGATCACAGAACCACAGAATCCTGGAATGGTTTGGATGGGAAGGGACTTTGAAGCTCATCCCATCCCACCCCCTGCCATGGGCAGGGACACCTTCCACTGTCCCAGGGTGCTCCAACCTGGCCTTGGACACTTCCAGGGATCCAGGGGCAGCCACAGCTTCTCTGGGCAACCTGGGCCAGGGCCTGCCCACCCTCCCAGCCAGGAATTCCTTCCCAATCTCCCATCTGTCCCTGCCCTCTGGCAGTGGGAAGCCATTCCCACGACTCTGATCCGGGGGAAGACGCTCCCTGGCTGGAAGAGGACCTGGGCTGGGTTTAGGGAGAGATGCTCTAAGCCAGCCCTGCCAGAGCGGGATCTGTCCCCACACCCCAAATCCCTCTCAGGCCTTGGGAGCCCCCTCTGTGCCCCGCTGGGTTTGGGGTGATGGTGCTGATCCTGTTCCCTCAGGAGGTGGCTGAAGGGAGGAGCAGCTGGACCTGCTCAGGTCCAGGAATGATGTGCAGGAATGTGTCTGTCTGTAATTAGCCATTAAGCCCAACAATTAATGTTCACACAAGCCTTTGAAAGGCTGGTTTTAATGCTATTGACATTATTCCATGCACAGTTCAGCCCGTGTGTGTTCTATTAAGTTTATTTATATGCCCCTTAAAGGAAGGGCTCCTGGTCTCCATTTGCCATTCCCAGACAGCTGCATTAAGTCCGTGTAATGGGACATTTCAGCCATTAAACATGGAACAATTCCAGTTTAAGGATAGTTCACCAAGTTAGACATTAATTACAGCAACAAGCTTAAGAGAATTGCACACAACTAATTAATGGGCTGCTTCATTGTTTGTCAGAAGTGATTTCTTCCGATAGGAAATGTGGCTTAACAGCAGCTTTACAAATGTGAAGTAATCAGGGAGCTGGAAATACATCTCCTTCCAGAAAATTTGACAATAATTTCTGCTGGGAATGAAAGTTAATCAGAAAGGCACCTCCAAGCCATGCTGAGCTCTGATCCCAAGATCTAATTTTAATTCTGACTTTTCATTAAACTTGTCCACTTTAGAAAGCAGGTTTTCTTACTTGATTATAACCACATTCACAACATTCCTAACACAGATAGAATATTTATTTTCAATGAGATTTCTCTCCTTGCCTTTCATCTTTTCACTTCCAACCTTTTCTTCTTGGTTCCTGTTCTTGAGAGTTTAATCTTGTGCATCTTTTCAGTCAGCCAGTGATGCCCTCACCTAAGACATCACAAAAGTGATGTCACATTTTTCCTCCCAGAGTATTTGTCACTTTGAAATTTTGGTTATTTTTAATTTGGGAATTTGAGGGTTTCCAGTGGAAAATGTGTTCAGAAGAGAGAAAGGAAAAAAGGGAAAGGCATAGATTTTTTTTTTTTCTTTTTCAAGTTGAAATTATCTGTGCGAGGCTCTTACCTTGGTAGTTCTGGCCTCAAAGCAAGAAAGATGGCCCAATATTCCAAAAGAAAGAGCAACAGTGAGAAGATTCTTCTCCTTTGATCCAACAGAGCCTTTTTTTTCCTTGCCATAGATATCCCTTTTCCCCCTCCATCACCCTCCAATTTATCCACGTCAGTCCCATGTGACAGTGACTATGATATAAAGGCCTCTTCCAAAGTCCTATTTCAGAAGCATCCAAGAATTGAGGAACGACCTGCAAAAGTTATTTGATGATCAGAAAATAAACCTTTCAGCAAAAGATCAGAATGTGGTCTGTGGTTTTCGGACAGAGGGAAATCACCAGACTCACGTTCAAACGTTCTCTCTGACCAGCCAGGTGAGACAGACCCACTCAAGGAGCTTCAGCTGCTGGAGGAGCTTTGGCACCTTCACAGAAAACAAAGAGGTCTCTGAAATCCAAACAAATTTTTCTGTGAAAACAGGAAATGATGTGGCTGCAGTTCCTGAGGATCCACCAGCAAAGCCATTTCTGGCCAGAGCCAGACCTGTCTCTGCATCCACCTACGAGCTGGAAGCTGCAGTAAACACACCTGGGTGGGATGGACACTGCAGGAATACCAGGGGATGAAACTCTGGAGTCCATCCCTGGAATAAACTGAATCCCAGCACTGTTTGTCCAAGGTGGGTTGTCTCCAGCCTGGGAGTGACGGGCTCTGAGCAGGAGGCACCAGCTGGGACTGTCCTGGACATCAGGAAAAGGAACCTCTAGCCAGTCATGGGCATCTCATGGAACCATGGAATGATTTGTGTTGGAAAGGACCTTAAAGCCCATCCAGTGCCACCCCTGCCATGGGCAGGGACACCTTCCACCAGCACAGGTTGCTCCAAGTCCACTCCAACCTGGCCTTGGACACTTCCAGGGATCCAGGGGCAGCCACAGCTTCTCTGGGCAACCTGGGCCAGGGCCTGCCCACCCTCACAGCCAACAATTCCTTCCCATTAACCCATCTAAATCTCACCTCTGTTGGTTTAAAACCATCCCTACTTGTCCCACCTGCCTTCAAATCCAGGACCTTCCTATTGTCCCTCAGGGTTTGTGGGTGGGAGTGGGAAGTGTTGAGCAAATCCTCAGGATCCTCCACTGACAGGAGGGAATGAGCTGAGCTCTCTGCCACAAGGGCACTGCGTGATATCCAAATCCATGGGCACACCATGGGTGGAGAGACCAGCAGGATCAGGACTGGAGGGCCCTGTGGACATCCTTGCCAAGCACAGGGGGCTTTGTTGAACCAGCTCCTCTCCCGGACAGTGATGTGGCACCTGGAAGAGGGGCTGGACTGAGGAGGTTGCCCAGAGGTGCCGTGGCTGTGGCTGGTTCTGTGTGAGGGATCTGAGCAGCCACAGAGCCCTGGGTTACACAGAGATTATTCTAATCCTCTCATTAGCCTAAATCCTGCTTTTCTCCAGCACTGTCAGTGCTGTTACAAGGAGAAAGGAGTCACTGGTGCAGGAGCACATTCATCCTTTCTGCCAAGAAGAAGGAGCTGAGAATAATCCTCCTTTGTTGAATTGGGATGAATGGTGTGTGATTGACACCACTGGTGCCCCTGTTCATCATTCCAGAGTGGATGGAGATGCTCTGTGAACACACAACAACTTGGGAAAGGAGAAGCAAAAGCCCCAGAAGATGCTTCTTAATTAGGAAAATTTCATAGCTGCAGATTAACATATTTATTATAGTCATTAATCATTCCTTCCTGTGTCCTCCCAGAGCAGAACTCAGCAGGAGCAGGGTGGGATGGGAGCATCCCAACAAGGAGCAAAGTCTTCCATGAGACCCTCCCAGACCAGAGATCCTCCCAGACCAGAGATCCTCCTGCTCCAGTGTCAGTGAGTCAGGAATATCCCTGACAAAGTGGTACCTGTTGTCACCACTGCCCCAGGGACCTGCAGAAGGACCTGAGACAAGAGGGCAGGGAGAGATGGGAGATTGGGAAGGAATTCCTGGCTGTGAGGGTGGGCAGGCCCTGGCCCAGGTTGCCCAGAGAAGCTGTGGCTGCCCCTGGATCCCTGGAAGTGTCCAAGGCCAGGTTGGACAGGAATTGGAGCAACCTGGGCTGGTGGAAGGTGTCCCTGCCCATGGCAGGGGGTGGGATGAGATGAGCTTTGAGGTCCCTTCCCACCCAACCCATTCCATGACTCTGTGATATGCTGTGGACTCAGCAAAGCCCAGCACACCTGGCTCTGGTATCCCATTCCATAGGGTGTAGGGGATGAGAATTGCTCCAGGCCTGATTTCTGGGTCACTTCCAGTCCTAGAAGCACCAGATCCCTACCCAACAGGGCAAGACAGGTTTTTCCAGCATCTCCTTCAGGATCTGTCCCAGCTGGACTGCAGGTGGTGCTGCCAACCTGGACCCTTCAGCTTGGATAGGGCCAGGAGGTTTCCCTCAGCTGCCTCCTGTTCTCAGTGCACTTGTTTATAACTTAAAATGTATTTTACCCTCAGTCCAAAATCCAAGTCAACTTTAAAGGATCACTTCATACCCCTGAGGTTTCTCCTGTACCATGGTGACCACAAAGCACTGAAATACAAACCACCTAATTATGGCCTATATTTTTCCTGCTAAACTGCACCTGCCCTGCTCCTGGAAGGGAAACAGAGGGATGGCATTTGCTTTCCTCTATCCCACAGTGCTGTGCACAGCCATCAAAATGAAAGGAAACACGATGATCTCTCCCTTCCTGAGTCTGACCCACTTTCTGAGCCGGGGAAAGGGAGAGGAGCTGCTCTGTGTCACAGTTCACAGCCTCCAAGGACAATGTGCCCCATGGGAAGGGGAGCACCAGGGCAGGAGGTGGGGGGTGCACCCCAAGAGCAGCAAGGGAGGAGTTTTGTGGAGGACTTGGAGCAGAGAGACTTGGCAGAAGTTAGAGACACTGAGGAATAAGGATTTTTTAGTGATGTTTCCTCTGGGCACCCAAGGAGCAGATTATGGCTGGATTTGCAGTGATGTGCAGCACAGAGCCTGCCATCCATCACTCTGACATCTCCAAGAGGGTTCCCCTAATTAGACATCCCATTTCAGAGCTTCCTGCCCATCCACTTGCTGACAGGATCCGAGCTTGGCCCTCCCTCTCCTTAACTCCAACCCAACACATGATTTTTCTTCATCTGCTCTCACATCTCCATGTGCTTGCTGGGAGCTGCTGGCTGGCAGCCAAACCCTGCAGCACATTAGTGGCCTGGGAGAGAAGATCTTTGCAAGGGATCCAAGGCCCCTTCAGGATGGCACTGGCTCCCCCCAGAGTATCCCAGAGTGTCCCAGTTGAGCAGAACTAAGCCTAGGGAGTTCCTGGGGATGAGTCCAACAAGCAGCCCGAGCACAGGAGAGCTGCAGGTGGATATCACACAGCCATCCCTCACCTCTGCCATGGATGGGGGCCAAGGCCAGCAATGCTCCAGCAGCTCTCCCCTGTCCCACCCCAGCTCCTCTGAGCAGAAGGTCTTGGTTACTTTGCCTTTGCCCCCAGAGCTGTGACCTGATCTCCAACTGCATCAGCCAAACATTCCATCTATTAGGAGCTAATTACATGACTGAATAGCTTTGTGTCTTTTCCACTGTGACCTGGCAGGAGTCAGGAAAGCAGCTAAAGATCCTGAACAAATCACCTGGGAGGGCAAAGCTTGTCAAAAGGCCAGGCTGGCACCTGACTCGCTGTCAGCTATGGCTTTGGACACATCAGCGTGTCTACGGTGATGTCCTTGCTCTGTGCTACAGAGAAGGATGGAGAAGGGGCCTCAGCTGAGGCCCTGGAACCAGTCTCAAAGCCTGAGCCAGTCCTTGCAGATGCATTTCTGCTCCCTCTTTCTGCTGAGGGCCATCTGTAGCTCACAAAGGAGGCCATGATTTTCCCTGAGTCCGAGGTGCCTCGTGATTCATTTTTTTCCCCACAGAAGGGTCATACCCCACTTCCAGTCACAAAATCACAGAATATTCCAAGTTAGAAGGGACCCACAAGGGTCTTCCAGTCCAACCCCTGGCCCTGCACAGGCCCAGCCCCAAGAGGATCATCCAAACCCTCCTGCAGCTCTGGCAGCCTTGGGGCTGTGCCCACTATGTCTGACTTTTCTTAAAACTTCCTCTAAAGCTTTTTCTGGAGGTTATTGCTGGAGATAGCAGTTCAGATGGACCTTTCACGGCTATTTGTCTGTTGGGTGTGTGCAGCTGTGAAACAAAATATCTGGGATTTTTTTAGACCTCAAAGACAAGCAATCCATTAACTGTTAACTCCATTTGCCTCCTGAAATGGGAAGGGAGGACACCAGATCCATGGAGGGAATCTCCTCCCGTCTCCACCATAACTCAGGTAATGATGATTTTGGGAGACCAAATGTTCACTGAGCCGAGTCCCAGCACAGAGCACGGGGTTGGCACGAGGACCGGATGGAGATAATCAAATTGTGCTCGAGCAGATGCAACAGCAGAGGAAGATAAATGGGTGGGAGTTAGAAGGGAAGCAGCAGCAATGAATAGGGACTGAGACCTGATAGATTAAACAAGATAAAAAGCAATAAATACGTGCATTTCTAGTAAACAAGGATTGATGGGAAATAGGGGGTGCTGCAAGGAGGGGTCTGCTGGAGCCAGAAGGGGGAGCAGAGGGTAACAGAGCTAATTATGAGGGAACAGAAACAGTGGCTGGAAAACCTTGGCATCATCACACTGAAGAGGAAAAACAAGGACTGG
Source organism: Pyrocephalus nanus (assembly GCA_038380795.1). Classification (NCBI taxonomy): domain Eukaryota; kingdom Metazoa; phylum Chordata; class Aves; order Passeriformes; family Tyrannidae; genus Pyrocephalus; species Pyrocephalus nanus. The sequence goes on from CM076278.1 coordinate 1,726,145, forward strand.
GCTGGTGGGAAGAGGACAGGAAGCCAAGGGGACTGTGGGGGACAACAAGAATGCCCAAATTATCCTCCCCATGGTTTGGTCTCACATCTGCAGGCACAGACACAGGTTGGGATGGAGCAAGTAATTCCTGAAGGATCTTGAGTTCACAGGATCCCAGAATCACAGGATATTCCAAATTGGAAGGGACCTACAAGGATCATCCAGTCCAACCCCTGGCCCTGCACAGCCCCATCCCCAAGAGTCACCCCCTGTGCCCCAGAGGATCATCCAAACCCTCCTGCAGCTCTGGCAGCCTTGGGGCTGTGCCCACTGCCCTGGGGAGCCTGTTCAGTGCCAACCACCCTCTGGGGGAAGAACCTTTCCCTGAGATCCACCCTGAGCCTGCCCTGACACAGCTCCAGCCATTCCCTGGGGGCTGTCCCTGCTCCCCCAGAGCAGAGCTCAGTCCTGCCCCTCCTCTGCCCCTGCCCAGGCAGTTGGAACTGCACTGAGCTCTCCCCTCAGTCTCCTCTGCTCCAGCTGAACACCCCAAGTGCCCTCAGTGTCCTCACACGGCTCCAAATCCAGGCCCTTCCCCATCTCTGGGTCCCTCCTTTGGACACTCTGGAATGGCTGCAGATCTTTCTTTTATTGTGGTGCCCAAAATGCCACAATATTGTGGTCCCAGCCTGGATGTGCCTCAGAATCCAAGAGGAAAACTTGTTCTGGGGAAGACCCCACAAGGGGATCCGTGTCCAAGCAGCAGAGCTTGAACCCACCTCTCCCTTCCCTTACAGCAAGGAAGGGAACCTTCCAAGGATGCTTCTCGAGGAGCTTTCAGCCCTGATCCCACTGCACAGCTGCTTTGCCAAACACCTTTCCCCGCAGGTTTGGTCACTCCCTGCCTTCTGATGCCATGGCAGAGGCCCAGAGCAAGAAGGGCAGGGGAAGGAGGATCCCTGGACAGTCTGAGCTTGCCTAGCTTGGAGGTTTTCCAGGGAAGAAGAGCTGGGGAGCGTGGCAGGAACTTCTGACCAAGGACAGGAGTGTGAGAGCCTTACCCTGTAAACTGTCCACCAGGTGCTGAGAGAAGGGAACCATCCATTAAATGTAATTTCACTTTTCCCATCAGGCTGAAGATTCTGCAGCGATAAAATTAATTAACAACTGCAATTAAACCAAACCCTCCCCTGTTTTGTCAGGATAAGCTATCAGGACCTGGGTTTTATGACTCCTCCATTCAGGGGAAAGCAAAGGGATGAAGTGCTCACAAGTTGTGATCCTCTGAGCTCTAAATCACTTTGTTCTCCCTGGGGGAAAATGGATTAGGAGGCTTGGATCTAAGAAGGCAGGGAGCCAAACTGCCTGAATATCCAAAAAGATGATGGCCAGGAGAGGTACAAGGTGGGAGGGACCTTTAGAGGACATCTACTTCAACCCCCCTGCCATGGGCAGGGACACCTTCCACCAGCCCAGGTTGCTCCAAGCCCCGTCCAACCTGGCCTTGGACACTTCCAGGGATCCAGGGGCAGCCACAGCTTCTCTGGGCAACCTGGGCCAGGGCCTCATCATTCTCAAAGTCATCAATTCCTTCCCAATCTCCCATCTCTCCCTGCCCTCTGGCACTGGGAAGCCATTCCCTGTGTCCTGTCCCTCCATCCCTTGTCCCCAGTTCCTCTCCAGCTCTCCTGGAGCCCCTTTAGGCCCTGCAAGGGGCTCTCAGGTCTCCCTGGAGCCTTCTCTTCTCCAGGTGAACCCCCCCAGCTGTCCCAGCCTGGCTCCAGAGCAGAGGGGCTCCAGCCCTGGCAGCATCTCCGTGGCCTCCTCTGGCCTCTCTCCAGCAGCTCCACGTGCTCCCTGTGCTGTTCCCCAGGGCTGGGGCAGCTCTGCAGGGGGGTCTCAGCTGAAGGGGCAGAGGGGCAGAATCACTTCCCTCGACCTCTTGGCCACAGAATATTTATTTCTGGTTGGGCTTTGCAGGATGGAGGGAGCAGTGGCTCCCTGTCACCTGCTGGGAGCTCAGATTGGAGCTGTAGGGGATGATCTGCTGACACAGCAGATCCCACACAGGTCCCTCTGCAGCTGAGAATTTCTTTGTCAATAACTGTGAGAAGAATCCTTTGCCTGAGAGCTCAAACATGAGAGTGGGCAGGAAAAACCTGGATTTACTGCTGGAAGGGGCTGGGGTGGCTCTTGTGGCTGCAGGATTTTAAATTCCTGGCTGTAGGTGAACTTCAGCTCAGCTTTTCCTCAGAGTTATCAATAGAGCTTCCTCTGCCCCCTGCCAGCTCTGCAGGTGGGGTCTTACCTGGGCAGGGCAGAGGGACAGAATCATCCCCTGCCCTGCTGGGGATGAGCCCAGGGCTCAAGGGGGGGTTCTGGGTGCCCACACAGGAGTGGGTACCCACAGCTCATGGCAGCCCCAGGGTGATGGTCAGGGGATGTTCTGTGATGGTGCCACTCAGTCACCTCTCTCCTGACCAAGAGATGCTGCCCACAAACCTTCAGCTCCTGCTGTGCCCCTGGAGCACCAGGAGGATCCGCAGAGATGGTGATGGGGGATTTCTCTCCCCAAATCTGGGGGCAATAAGGAGTGCAAAGGTGGTTTGGGCTGAGCACCACCACCATTTCTGTGCCCTCAACATGGATGGGTTGGTGGACTGCATTAGGGACCATTAGGGACCTGGGCAAGGACCAGGTTGATTCCATTCTGGAACTCCAGTTTCTCTCCCCTGACAGTGAAAGGAGAGAGGAAAAAGCCTCAAAAGAAGAGCTGACACTGCTGATGCCCAAATTTTCAGTGCTGTGAGTCCAAACCCTTCCCTCTGAGAGCAGTAATCCCATCTAGTCTGTGCTCTTAATTAAATCAATTATGAGAAGTAATTGAATTAAGAGCCATTTATACAGAGCCTGATTATTTCAGGTCTTTGTGGAGCCTTTAAGAGAGCAAAGCTTTGGAGCAGGACCTGCCTCCTCCCGGGGCTCTGTGTAAATCCGGCCAGTGAAGGCAGAGAGGGAACCCCACTGAAAGCTCTGCATGGAGACATCAGCCCTTGTGTGTCCCCGTGCAGGGCAGGTGTCTGTGGGGCTGTGCAGCCTCCAGCCTTGGAGGGCTCAAGGTTAGATTGAATAAAAGCCCTGAGCAACCCCAGGCTCCTCCTGCTCCGAGCAGGGGTCTGTCTGGAGAGCTCCTGAGGACCCTCCAACCCCACACCGCTTGTCAGTGGGAGCTTGGCTCTGCAGCATGATGAAATATCTGCTGGATGGCTCTTGTCGGGCTGACAGCAAATCTCTCCAGGCTTTATTTCCCTTTTTCAGAGGAGTTTAGAATTCAGGGACCTGTGCTGAAGGTGCTGCAGGAAGCATGAGGGGGCAGCAAACCCTGCAGCCACGAGGAGCAGCATCTTAATTACAGGCTCTCCGAGACTCTGAGGAAACGTTTCAGAATGAATAAAATAGCGGGTTTGTTGGTTTGCTTTTTTTTTACCAGAAGCACTTCAGGGTTTTAGATGCTTGGTTTTTAAATAAACATAGCAGTATTTGCTGTGAACAACAAGCACAGTGCCAGTACAGCAATAAAGAAAAGATTAGCACTTGGAGGGGAAAATTTCAATTTGCCTACAGGTGTCATTTAAAACTTCTTTGCTGAGCCTTTCCCTTCCTCCTTCTCTGGAATGGGCTGCTTGCCTACCTAGCTGGGATAATGAAGTGGCATCAGTGCAGGAATAATAATAATAAAAAAACCCTAGAATTAATCATATTTAATTCCATTTTAGAGCAAATAAGCAAAAGGGCTGCGTTCCTATAGACACAGAGACTGGTGTGGAGCCAGCAGCTCTTCCCTTTCCCTTCAGCTGTGGCAATTCCAGGGAAAGAGAGATGTCCTTCTAGTTAAAAACTTTGCATTTCACTCCCCAGAGCTGTCCCTGCTCCACCACGGCCAGAGGAGGAAACCAAAGCCCATTGTGCAGTTCCAGGGCTGAGCTTCACAACAGTGTTGTGATTTAATAACAGGGACTTAATAGAAATACTGAACGTTTGCCTCTCACAAAATGGGGATCAAACACAGCCAGAATCCTTGAGAAAAGGAAAACCCTTTCAGAGCTTGTCTCCAGCAAGAGGCTGAGGGATTAATATTGGCTTGATCCTCTGGGATTATCCCTGTATTTTTCTTTTCCTCTCTGTTATGGAGAGGTGCTTGGAACATCTAAATAAAGAAGTCATTCAATGGCATAAATTCTCAATCAGATTTAATTTTCACATATTAAAGAATTATCTTGTAATGCCATTTGTGCCCTTATTAAATAGATCTGCAGAAGGGGTTTTTTTTCCCCAGTTTCAGAGTTAAGATACTTGTTAGTGGCACAAAATGGCAAATGAAGCACTAATGAGAAGGAAGATCTTGTGGGAATCAAATCACCTTCTGGTTCAAATGCTCGGGATGAACCTTTGGCTTTGTTCCTCCCCTGGCACAGACGAGTCTTGGTGCTCTCCCTTCCAGAGCTCTGCCAGCACAGACAGAGCTGATCCTGTGTCCTCCTTGCTTTTGTGCACCACCTAATGGCTTCTCCCCGTCTCACAGATTAGGGGGAAAAAGAGAAAAAGCCTTCCCAACGTTGTCTGGCAGCATCAAAAGCAGGGAATTGCCTTAAATCTCCCCTGACTCCTGAGGCAGAGCAATGTCTGTGTGGCTGATGCCTGTGAACAGCCCTATCCCACCTCCTCCCCTTTATTTCAGCCAAATGTGTCCTTTCCCAGCTATGATGGGAAGGGAACACACCCCTAGTGAGGCCATAAACACAATCATAACTGTGTGTGGAATAATTAGTCAGAGAAGAAATCTCCTTGTGGATCATCCAGTTTTATTAAGGAGCTGATGGGAAATAGGGTCTTGGTTGCAAAAACGTGGCCAGGGAGATGTTTGGATTAATTTTTTATATATATATATATATATATATATATATATAACATTAATTTGCAACACTTTCCCTTAGGAAAGATAATATTCCAGTGGGAATGAGAGCAGGGAGAGAGCAGAGGTCCTGCTGGGGACCCCCTGACAAGACAACTGGTCACCTCCCCAGTTATCTTTGTCCCCAACAAGCCCTGTCTGAGCACTGGGGTTTAACACATCATGTCACAGCACTGCACAAGTGATGGAAGCTCAAGGAAAGGGGGATCTGGACCAGGAACACACTTCCCACAGATTGTCCTGTGGCACCAAGTCCTGGGATAGCAGGACAGATTTCTTTTGCTCCTGCCCTGCCTGATGATGCCACAGAGAAAGGAGGCAGAGATGGGTCCAGGCAGGGCATTTGTGAAGGGGTGAAAGCAGGAGAGTCTGAGCAGAGGGTGGGGCTGGGGAGCAGAGGGCTCTGGGGCATCTGTGCCTCCTGGCAGGTGGCAGTGGCCACCACCCACCACAGACCTTGTCCCTGAGCCAGTCCCTGAGCACTGCACTGTGCTGGAGGGGGTCCAGAGGTCCAGGGCATGAGTGTGGTGTGTCCATCCCAGAGTCCCACAGCACCTCACAGGACAGAGGGCAGTGCACTGGAATCACAGATCATGTCATGTTGAAAGATTTATTTTGATTTGTATTTTGGTTTTACATCCTCAGGTCTCTACCAACAGGAAAAGTGGGCATTGCCTTTTCTTCCTCTCATAAAGTCACAGAATCCTGGAATGGTTTGGGTTGGGAGGGACCTCAAAGCTCATTCCATTCCCACCCCTGCCATGGGCAGGGACACCTTCCACCAGCCCAAGTTGCTCCAAGCCCCCTCCAACCTGGCCTTGGACACTTCCAGGGATCCAGGGGCAGCCACAGCTTCTCTGCCCAACCTGGGCCAGGGCCTGCCCACCCTCACAGCCAGGAATTCCTTCCCAATCTCCCATCTCTCCCTGCCCTCTGGCACTGGGAAGCCATTCCCTGTGTCCTGTCCCTCCATCCCTTGTCCCCAGTCCCTCTCCAGCTCTCCTGGAGCCCCTTTAGGCCCTGCAAGGGGCTCTCAGGTCTCCCTGGAGCCTTCTCTTCTCCAGGGGAACCCCCCCAGCTGTCCCAGCCTGGCTCCAGAGCAGAGGGGCTCCAGCCCTGGCAGCATTTCCATGTCTTCCTCAGGATTCACTCCAGAGGTTCCTGTCTTGTGTTCCTGAAAACACACCCTGAGCTCTCACCAGAGCAGGGCACGTTCCCACCACACCATGCCCAGAATCCTTCTGTGGCAGTGCCAGCTCCAGGCAGAACCTCCCAAGCCCTGCCAGAGCCTTGCTGTGATGGGAACAGGAGGAGGAGGATCCAGGCAAGGATTTGTGTGTGACACAGAGAAATCATTTGGGGTTTGCTAATTGGATAACAAGGCAATTACAGCCTTGGCTGTGTAATTCGGTGCCTTGGAGTGTGCTTACACCACCTGATGAGCTTGTCTCAGTGTGGGGGGAGGTTCCAATCAGCCCATGGTGAGGATCTGTTCAGACAGCAGAGCTGGTGCTCAGACCCAGGCAGAGGCTGAGGGCTCTGCCCACCCTGGGCATGGTCAGCCCTGGCCAGCCCTGCTCTCTGCGCTGCAGCTGCTGCTGCCCAGGCTGAGGGGCTGCCCAGGCTGAGGGGCTGCCCAGGCATCGCTCCTGGGAGCCCCAGGAGGCTCTGGGGGAATTCACCCCCACCCCAAACATCAGCACTGCTGGAGCTCACGTGGCTCCACACCCACGCCAGGGAACACTAACTGCCCTCCTTCTCCTGCACAAGGGAGAAATGTCCTGCCTTTCTTAGCTCCTCCATCACCCTGAAGGTCCATGGTCACCCTTTCCAAAGCAGAGCATCCCAAACTTGGCTTTTCACTCACTGACCTCCAACTGAACCTGCCAGCCAGCTGGTTTGTTTGCTTTTCTCCCTTTTTCCAGCAACCAGAGTCTTTCAGATCCCTCCTTCTGCCCCGTGCCACAATTTCCCCCAGATGTGGCAGCACCAGGCAGCACATCTGCCCCCAGAGCCCTGGGCAGCACCTGCACTCCCTGAACCTTGCTCACAACAAGCCCCCCGTGACTCTGTGGGGTTTCGCAACATCCCCACATCTCCTTGGGATTTGATTCCATTTTTCACTCCATTATTAGGAACAGCCCCCTTTCCTCTGCACTTGCAGGATCTCACCACCCTCAGAGGGAACAATTTCTCCCCAGTATCCAGTCTAAAGCTTTATTAAGTTCTGTATCTCTCTTTACAACTTTAACCCAGCACTTGCCCTCTTTTCCTTTGGGAATAGAGGATCAGATCTGGTAACTCCTCTTTTGGGATCTTCTCTGGAGATCTCCCTTCTAGATCCTTTGGGCTTCCAAAGAGTTCCTAAGTCACTCAGGAATATCTTGGTAAAGCAAGAGTTTATGCATTTAGCAACATGGTTATCATGGAATCATGGAATACCCTGAGTGGGAAGGGCCCCACAGGATCATCAGTCCAATTCCTGCCCCAACAATCCCACCCTGCCCCCAAGAGCATCAGTCAGCCTTACACCAAGGGAGACCTCTGGGGATGCATTAAATATTTATTTACTCCATTATTTACTCTTTCTACCCTCGAATTTTGCTCTTTAATTTTGCTAAAGGTGTTTTAAAACACTGTGTTTCAGATGTCTCTCGGAATGCTCTTTAACCATATTTAAAAATCTGTTCTGTGCCTCAAACTTCATATTTTATTTTTCTGTTGCACTGGAACCAGGAATAGTGTCACTGCTACGTGGATATGTCACAAAACTACACAACTATCATTTTTATGTCCCTGTTGTAAAGCGACTTTGTGTTGTGCTTGCGTTTTGAATTTGTTGGTGGAATAATTCCATTTGGGTCAGAAATGAGGATCCTTGTACTGTCATAAAATTTTATGCTTAATAAGAATAATTTTGGTCGTTGTGTGGGCACTGTGAGGTTTGGGATGTCCCAAAGCATTCACTTTGTTGCTTTTAAGTGGCCAGGTGTTTCAGGTGCTGTGTCAGTAGGAACCTTAGTGTCACTCAGCCACCGTAATTGGCTTTTGAAACAAAGACTTGTGGCTTTTGGAATATTTACAAGCAAGTTGTGACATTTTCGACAGATCAGGCAAAGCTGCTGACTCGAAAAAGCTCATTTTTGTGACTATCAGCAACATGACCCCCCTGGTTTGGGAAGAATAAGAAGTGATTGTTGTGCTTAAGCTGACAGGGAGGTTTCACAGCCTTTCTCGCATTCACTGTGTCCTTCTAACGCAGCTCAGTAACAGGAACTGCCCTCACAGGGACATCCCAGCACTGCACCTGCTGTCAAACTGCAGTCAGGAAAAGTTTGGGCTTGGGAAATGTGCTTTTGGGATTAGCTGCTGGTTCATGGAACCATGGAATGGTTTGGGTTGGAAGGGACCTTTAAGATCATCCAGTCCCACCCCCTGCCATGGGCAGGGACACCTTCCACCAGCCCAGGTTGCTCCAAGCCCCGTCCAACCTGGCCTTGGACACTTCCAGGGATCCAGGGGCAGCCACAGCTTCTCTGGGCAACCTGGGCCAGGACCTCACCACACTCATAGGGAGGAATTTCTTCCAAACATCCCATCTAACCCTGCCCTCTGATAGTCTGAAGCCATTCCCCATGCCCTGTCCCTCCAGGCCCTTGTCCAAAGTCTCTCTCCATCTTTCTTGTGAGCTTCCTTCAGGCACTGGAAGGCCACAATCAGGTCACCCCAAAGCCTCCTCTTCTCCAGGCTGAACAATCCCAATTCTCTCAATCTTTCTCAGTAACCCAGGCAGCAGCAAAATTACCACTTCTCCTTATCATCAGAGGGAATTGAGAAGGGATCCACTGTCCATCTGATCCCCTGTCACATCTCCAAGTGTCATATCCTTGTAGGACCACACACTGCCTGGCTGCAGATAATCAGCCTTACTAAAATTCAATATTAATCCTAAAATAGTTGTGCTTCTCTCCTTCCTGACAGTGATCCCAGAGCTGCAGTCAGAGATAACCTCATTAAATGACTGGGAGCCTTTTTTGCTGTGGTCATGTCCAGAGTGCCTTTGAGAGCTGCCACATGACACCACAATTTCTGCACCTGAAACCCTTGATATTTTGTCTTTCTCTTGCTGAGACTCTGTTCTGCATCTCTATCAAAGTTGTGACAGGCACTACAAAAATAGAGGCATATCCACATCTAAGCTTTCCACCTCCAGCTCTTCAGGAGACTAAAACTGAGGACTGAAGTTGAGCACAGCTAAAAAACTTTCTTGAATTGAGGTTCCAAGATGGAAATGACCTGATGTTGGCAAACATATATTGCAGGAGGAAACCATAGAAACGTTCCCAGCGGGGCATGTGGGAGATTCAAAGTTGCAAGAAGGCAGAAACATGCTCTGGAACAGTTTTTGTTCATGCAAGGACATCACCCAGGCAAGGGATTATTAATTACATGGCCTCATTCTGCACTTTTAAGGAGCTGCCTCCATGGAACTGCAGGTGATTCCTGGATGGGTGAAGAGCCCAGCTCCCCAAGGGAACAGGAGATCCTGCACATGCCCAGGGTGCAGCTCCCAGCTGTGAGCACAGGGGTGGCAGAGCCCGGGCAGGCAGATCCTGCCCCTGAGTCCATGAGCCACAGTCAGGGTTAATGGAGGAGAAGAGACTTCTGCTTCTAAAGGTGGGAAGAGTCAAACAAGTCCAGCGGAGAACTTCTAAACTGCTGCCAGGGCTGGAGCCCCTCTGCTCTGGAGCCAGGCTGGGACAGCTGGGGGGGTTCACCTGGAGAAGAGAAGGCTCCAGGGAGACCTGAGAGCCCCTTGCAGGGCCTAAAGGGGCTCCAGGAGAGCTGGAGAGGGACTGGGGACAAGGGATGGAGGGACAGGACACAGGGAATGGCTTCCCACTGCCAGAGGGCAGGGATAGATGGGAGATTGGGAAGGAATTCCTGGCTGGGAGGGTGGGCAGGCCCTGGCACAGGTTGGGCAGAGAAGCTGTGGCTGCCCCTGGATCCCTGGAAGTGTCCAAGGCCAGGTTGGAGGGGACTTGGAGCAACCTGGGCTGGTGGAAAGTGTCCCTGCCCATGGCAGGGGGTGGAATGGGATGAACTTTAGGATCTCTTCCCACCCAAACCATTCCAAGATTCCCTGACACAGCCCTGATCTAAAGGCCAGCAGGAACCATCCCCTCACACTTCAGCAGCACTCACAGCACATCAGCCCTCCCTGCAAATCCAGGCCAAGCTCAAATTCCCAAAATACAGGTTTGAACCAGTCCCTGGCGGTTTGAAGAATTCATTATTTATTTATTGCACCTTTTTGCCTTTAGGATCCTGAGACCCAAGTTTCTGTTTTCCCACAACATCTGTGCCAGTTCTATAAGGCACAGAAACACCTGAGGACGTTTTTCTTCCACTTTGCAAAGGTTCAAGAGAAGGTACAACTTTGGAACATCCACGGGCACATCACTGTGACATCCACTTACAAACCTCTCTATTGACCAACTTCCACTCACATGCCAAAACCAAATTAAAGGCATCAAAATTGATTCACTTGAGGAGTGGAGCCCTCTGCTCCCCACACTTATTTTGATAATAACTAATGAATCATTAGGTGGGAATTGGAAGAGCAATCATGGTTTAATTGGTTTCACAATACTGCTGTAAGATTCCATGTACAGTTTAATTATATTGGAAACCACGAATCGTTCATGTAAACTTGCTATGAACTGTTGCTGCTGTAACAGGGGAGAAAAATAAGAAGAAATAAATCCACACACTCAAAAAAAACCCCTTCAGATGTCAGAATATCTCCCCAGTCATCCTCCCTGCCTTCCATGGACCTGTGGAGTCAGAGGTAGGGCATCCTGTTGGGACCTGGAGCAGGGAATTAGCTCTGGGCAAGGACTACTCCATGACTTGGCCATACCTTTGTCACCAACACACACACGTTGTCCTTGTTTTGGGATCCCTGGTTTGGGGTGACACCCCCAGGCATGTCCTGGGTGTGTTGTGGTGCCCTGGGCAGTGCTCAGAGCTCCCTGTTTACACTTCAGGGGACTGGGACAATGAGAGGACAATGAGATGGCAGTGTGGGACACAACCCCCTTGCTCCATTGTCCATGGAAAACCCTGTTCAACTGCAAGTTTTTTCCTCCCAAAGGCAGGTTCAGCTGTTGGTGCTGCTGCAGAGCCACCTTTGGGGGAACTACCACAGTACCAGGTGTCTTCTTACTAGGGCTGAACATGGAGACAACATTCCAGGCTCCAGCACCTAATCCTGTGCCTTACCTTGCTTGAAGCTGCTCTGGGCAGAGGTGGCAGAGCTCTGGGCTCTCATGTGTTGAGGAGACACCCAACCTCCTCAGCAGACCTCAGTCCTCCCCTATGGAGCAATTGGTGACACACAGGACACAATGAATGACAGGGACAAGGGCTGGGTGCACTCACAGCTGCTCTGAGGCCACCTGGGTGCAAAGCCTGGACAGAAGAATCGCAGAATCATCCCAGACTCATGGAATGGTTTGGGTTGGAAGATATCTTGAAGATCATCTAGTTCCAAAAGCCTGCTGAGGGCTGTAACACTGCCTCCTAGTCCAAGAGCAGAGGACACGTCACTCAGGAAGGGCTCTGCACACAGGTCTTGTTACAGATGTTTTCCAGGAGAAAGAATGGGAATCTGAGGCCTGAACGTTGTTCCTTATGGCCATTTCTCCACGGGAAGATCAAGACCATGCAGGACATGTCCAGTATAAAAACATCTCTGTGAGCCCCCAGGTACCTCCACACTTCACCCCCCCAAAAAATCCTCTCCAGACAATACAAAGGAATAAAGGAATAAGGCTTTCATGGCAAGATTCTGCCCCCATGGACATTTTAATGTATTTGCTTGCTTTTAATTCTATTTTTTTATTGAATTCTTAGTTTTAACTCAATACAGCTACTGCTCATGTGCACCCTGATGGACATCACAGAATCATTGTGGTTGGAAAAGCCCCCCAGGATCATCGAGTCCAACCTGTGACCTTGTCCCACCAGAGCACTGAGTGCCACATCTGTCATTCCTTGGACACTTCTCGAATTGGGGACTCCACCACCTCCATGGGTAGCCCCTTTCAGTGCCTGACAACCTTTTCCATGAAGAAATTCCTCCTGATGGCCAACCTGAACCTGCCCTGGTGCAGCTTGAGGCCATGTCCTCACATCTGTGAGAGTCCCCAGGGGGTGAGGACCCTCAAAGGGTGCATCACACACGACCACACTCACTGAAGCTCCCCTGGCTTGTTGTTTCAGTTACAGACCTGACTGTCTCCAGGAAAAAAAAATTATCTGAGAAAAAAAATCTCCCACTTGTGCAGCAACGATAATGTCTCGCTAATGGCACAACACACAGCGAGACACGACCAGCCACATCTCCCTTATTTGTCTTTTCTTTTCCCTGTGTCAAAGACTAAAATAAATACAAGGCAGAATCAAAAACCAGATGAATCAGAGCCATTCCTCCCTCTGCAACGTATGTTGCTGTTAATAACTTTTTGCTGATGGTCTATTTGTGGGGTTCATGCTCCTGCCCTTTCTTTGTAGTAGCTGGACAGCTTCTCTACAAAATTAATAACAAGAATTAAATCCCTAGTGAGCTTAAGGCAGTATCTGATCCTTTTTCCCTGCCAAGGACAAAGCTCTGTTCCGTGTAGGTTTAACCAGAGCAGTGTAGAAGAGAAGGATTGTTTTTTAGCACAAAGATTTTTAAAGATTTTGAAATATAGTCCCAATAGGACTGTGAAGGCAAACATTTATATATTCTTCATGGGTAATTCTTGAGGGGAAAATTACAAGCAGCCAATGAAAGCATTTAATTTTGACACATTGTAGCGTGATCCTGAGTCTGAAATTGTATAATCAATTGCAATATATTCTATTGTAAACGGTGTTACATTCCGTGCAGTCTGGAAGAAAACAGTTTAAAACTGAAATGTGAAAACTTTCCATTGCAATATCCTGCAGGAATCCAAAATAACCCTCTCTGAAGGGGTGGGGAACTGTTAAAGCAGGAGGCAGAGGGATAACTTGGAGGCTTTGGGAGCATCTTCAGCAGTAGAAGGAGCTCTGGCCAACTAAAATCTGTTGGGTTTTAGGTAGAAATGTCAGATCCCTCCAAAAGTGGGTGGTGACTCACAGCAGAGGGACTGGGCAGCTCTTTGGTCACACTCGTGGCCAGTGCAGCCAAGGGATCACCATCTGGGATCTCTGCTCACTGTGTCCTGTACAGAGACAGAATCAGAGCCATGGACTGTCCTGAGTACAAGGGACCCACAGGGGTCATTGTCCAGCTCCTGGCCCTGCACTGGACACCCCAACAATCCCACCCTGACTTGAGGGAATCACACTTGTTGATTTGAAGTCAACACACTGAGTCAACACAAAGGTCCCCCTTCCTGCCTCTCAACGTGTCTGATTGAGAACAGGGTTATAGACAAGTTTATTCCTTTACTTGGTGTATCTCACATTGACCACACTCAGGACTCACCTGCCTGAGGCCTTTTGGTGCATTTTTGTGCTTTAAAACTCCTCTTGGACTTCCTCTGTGAAATTCTGCAACCACAGAGTGAATTCACTGATGCTTCCAGACAGCAAGAGTGTGGTGGCCAAGAGTTGTGCAATTTAGTCATATTTTGAATGAAAAAACACCCAACAATTACATTTAATCTGGTCTGGATCTGCTCTCACATCATGCTGTTTGCTGGCTGCCCATTTTCAGACTGTGAGAGGCAGTGGAAGGTCACTGCAATCCCTGTTCCCACACCATTCTGGCATTATTGCCTTTAATAGGTGCTCACATCTCTCTGTTCCAGGCTGAGTGGGCACATCCTGCATCGTGTAACATGGAGGCCATTCCAGGGCTCAGTCCCTCCTGTTGCCTTTCTCTGTTCAAATTCCTCTTTTCAAACCTCTTCCTGCCTTTCTTCCCCGGGCATCAGAACCACCCCCGCACTGGAGGGTGGGTTGTAGAGCTGCACACCTTGTGTGCTCCTCATCCCTTGCTCTGGGCATCATCTCAAGAAGCCTGAATGGGCAGAGGGTTCCCCAGGTCACTCCAGGGTCTCTCAGCAATAGCCAGCTCAGAGGACACCTCGGTAAATGATTGGCCTTGCTTGGCAATTATTGCAATTACTGCATTATTCCCACCTGGCTGCTCAAGGGAAGCCAGTTGATGTGATCTTTTGGGATTTCTGTAAAGCCTTCAATCCTGTCCCTTCCAGGATCCTCCTGGACACACTGTCCATCCCACAGCTGCATAAACACATCCTGTGGTGGGTGAGCAACTGGGGCACGGGTGGGGCACAGAGGGTGACAGTGACTGGGGTGACATCAGACTGTGCCCTGTCACTGCTGGGGTTCCACAGGGTTCCATTTCAGGCTCTTCAACATCTCCATCAGTGACTTGGACGCAGCACTGGAAGGGACACTGAGCAGGTTTGCAGATGACACAGAACTGGGAGGAGCTGTTGAGTCCCTGGAAGGCAGGGAGGGCCTGCAGAGAGACCTGGACAGGTCCAAGGGCTGGGAATCACCAACCATGGGAAGTTCAACAAGGGGAAGGGCCCGATCCTGCCCTGGGATGGGGCAACCCCGGATGGATGGACAGACTGGGAATGAGAGGCTGGAGAGCAGAGCCAGGAAAGGGCCCTGGGGGTGCTGGTGGGTGCCAGTTGTCCCTGAGTCAGCAGTGCCCTGGCAGCCAGGAGGGACATCCCTGTCCTGGGGGCAGCAGGGAGGGGATTGTCCCGCTCTGCTCTGCCCTGGGGCGGCCTCACCTCAACATTGGGGCAGTTTGGGGGGACACAATGGAAGGGAGAGATTGAGCCATTGGAGAGTGTCCAAAGGAGGGACCCAGAGATGGGGAAGGGCCTGGATTTGGAGCCGTGTGAGGACACTGAGGGCACTTGGTGTGTTCAGCTGGAGCAGAGGAGACTGAGGGGAGAGCTCAGTGCAGTTCCAACTGCCTGGGCAGGGGCAGAGGAGGGGCAGGACTGAGCTCTGCTCTGGGGGGAGCAGGGACAGCCCCCAGGGAATGGCTGGAGCTGTGTCAGGGCAGGCTCAGGGTGGATCTCAGGGAAAGGTTCTTCCCCCAGAGGGTGGTTGGCACTGAACAGGCTCCCCAGGGCAGTGGGCACAGCCCCAAGGCTGCCAGAGCTGCAGGAGGGTTTGGATGATCCTCTGGGGCACAGGGGGGGACTCCTGGGGATGGGGCTGTGCAGGGCCAGGGGTTGGACTGGATGATCCTTGGGGGTCCCTTCCAACTCATCGTGTTCTGTGATCCTGGGGTCATTGCACTTCCCCTGCCATTTCCTGACTCAGTCACTGAGGATCCCAAGATCCTTCAGCAGCTCTTTGCCATCAGCTGCCGAGGTGGGAATGTCAGGGGCTGCCAAGCACAAGAACATCCCATTTTGCTCAGCACATTGGGTTACTCCTCCCAGCTGAACTAAGGACCAGGGATGAGGCTCAGAGAGATTACTCATCCTAGGGGGGGAAATCACACCAGAAAATTAAAAGTTCTAGAGAATAATTTTCCTAATTAGCTTCCAGACTCAAAGCACCAAACCCAGTGTATTTTTTAATCTTATGATTCAGAAATGCATTTTCCCCATACGTGGGTCATCTGTCTTGTTCTCTAATTGCTGCATCTCTTGGTCTGTTGTCCATCTTCAAGAATATTAACTTAAAAGGTATTAGATGTATTAAGGAATGTATGCATGAATCCTACTCCATATAAAGAAACCACTGGATTTTACTGTTTTCTCTCAATTTTTGTACCACTGAAGAATGCAATGAGCTCCCCAGCACAAGGAGGGCAATAACTGAGCAACTTAAACATGCTCCATAATAGCCTGTAATATTAAAATTAATGGCTTAATTGAAATGAATAGGGTGAATTAGTACAGCAATTCAGCCTCTGAAACAGAGAAAATATATTTAAAAAAAAAAAAAAGCCACTACTTGCCATTTGTTTCTCATTTTATATTTTTACTACAGAAAACTGAAAGGCTCCCTGCACACTCATGGTGTATCATTCTGTACAGCCATATCATTCTAACTTCCTCTATTAAATTATACTTGTGCTCCTGTGTCAGACTTCCTTAATTAGTGTGTGTATTGATTGTTTATCAGTTATCAGATACCCCTGACCTGAAAAATGCAGAAAAGTGGAACTGGAAGGCCCTGATGTTAAATAAATTGATATAAAGGGCTCTCCTTCTCCTCTCCCTCTCCCCTCTCCTCTCCCTTCTCCTCTCCTTCTATTCTCCTTCTCCTCTCCTTCTCCTCTCCTTCTCCTCTCCCTTCCCAAACCTTCCCTTCCTAAACCTTCCCAAACCTTCCCTTCCCAAACCTTCCCAAACCTTCACTTCTGGATCCAGGTTCTGACCTGGACTCTATAGGGTGGGATTCCACATGGAAGAGCCAAAGTGGTGCCAGATACTGATCCTCCAGTGCAACAGTGAGGGGGTTGAGGTGTGATTTTTTTCTCTGTCAGGTACCCTTGGGACTGGGGTGAAAGATTGGAGGGTTTGGGGGTTTGGAAGATTTTTGTCTGATTTTGTTGTTCCTCTCCACATCCTGATCCTGAGCATCAGGAATGCTGGTTTTGTTACTCTGTGGGGGGAAGGTTTGATAATAGTTTCCCTCCCTGATCCATGAATGTCTCTTTGAATTCAAAACAGTTTATTCAACTAATTTTTATGCTGTTCCTGCGAGGTTTCCTTATCCAGCTGGAAGTCAGGACAGATTTTTTCCCTCTTTGGGAGGGGAGTTGAGAGCAGGCAGCATGTCCCCAGGTGCCACATGCCCTGTGGATTTTGGCTTTCCTGCTTGCTGGCAAACACAGGTCACACATCAGCTGGGGGGGATTGCCCAGAGCCCAGCTGTGGTCCAGCCACAAATCCAGTACTTCTGGGCCACCTCTCACAGCACAAAGTAATTTGCACACAGAATTATCACCGTGTGACAGAGAGCAGAGCTGGGGCTCGGGGGTTTCAGGACAGAATAACAAAACAGACTGGTGGGGAAAGGCCAAAAGCCCCAGGTCTCTCTGTGTGCCAGCTCATGGCAGCTGGAGGGAGCCAAGATAACCCAGGGAGAATTAGTTAATGCACAAAAATCCACCACAACCCCACAAAATTCAAATGTGCCACAGTCCCCTGTACCCTGTTGTGAGTTTATGGCTGGAAATTACAGAAAACACTTCCAGACTGCAGTGCTGGGGCTGGGATCCTGCAGACAGGAGGAGCAGCAGATCCCCACCCCCTTCACAGCATCGCAGAATTGCTAAGGTTGGAAAAGCCCTTCAAGATCATCGAGTCCAACCATTCCTCCAGCACCACCAGGTCCTCCATTAAACCATGTTTAAAGTGCAGCATCCATACATTTTGGAACATTTCCAGGGATGGGGACTCCACCACTGCCCTGGGCAGCTGTGCCAGTGCCTGAGCACCCTTTCCAAGAAGGGATTTTCCCTAATATCCAACCTGAACCTCCCCTGGCACAACTTGAAGCCATTTCCCCTTGTCTTGTCCCTTGTTCCCTGGGAGCAGAGCCCGACCCCCACTTGGCTGTACCAGAGGGAGTTGGAGAGGGAGCTGTCAGGGAGTTGCAGAGCCAGAAGGTCCCCCCTGAGCCTCCTTTTCTCCAGGCTGAGCCCCCCCAGCTCCCTCAGCCCCTCTGTGGACTGTAGGGCAGAGCTCTGCCCAGACAGAAGGCACATTTGGGGGCTGCAGTCCCTCAGTACAGACCTGCCCTGAGCAGGACGAGTTAACAACTGTTGCTGGGACCAATGAGGGGATTATCCAGAGTCACCAAAGAGAGAACCTCGAGCTCCTCTCTCTCCTGGAGACAACCTGGGGTTCAGAAAGACCTTAAACTCTGGGGAAGTGGAAGCTGTGAGGGATGAGGGGGGTGCACTGCTGGCAGAAGGGGGTGGTCAGCAGAGCAGGGCCAGGGGGTCACACAGTGACTGTGACAGCCCAGGGGAGGGGCAGGGCTGGCCCAGCCCAGGTCAGCTCTGCTGCCATGGACTGCACACACCACCCCTGTCCCTTGGCACTGTGCCCTTGGATGGCCCATGGGAAGCAGTTCCATGCATTTCCAAGCCATCCTAAAGGAACCTGCTGCAACTCAGCTCGTTGTTACTCCATGGGATCTCCCTGTCTCAAAACAAATCTCACAGTAGTTGATGATCCTTCATCAGACAGAGTCACTGTGAGGCCATGGGGTCTGCTTTGAGGGTGTTGCCCCACACATAATTTATTCAGGAATCAAGGGATTTTGGGGGAATTTCCTATGTTTTTTGCCTCTATCCATTTCGTGACAATCCCATGACAGAAAACAGGAATACCTCAATTAGGGCTGCACCACACTTGAAGCACACAGACATTTCTCTGTCTCTGGAAATTCTCATCTGAAATATAAACTGTTTGAAGAGTCAGCCAGGGGGTGTCTGGGTGGGACCTTCTGGCCTTCAGAAGTGCAGCCAGAGGATGCTCATAAAGGTCCACCTGCCTTGGACCCTTGATGGAAAAAAAGAGATGCAGTGAACAGCAATGGGGACAAGAGGGAGCTTTGTCATTTTTTTTCCTGCTGTCCCAGGGGAGGTCTGTAGGACCTGGAAAAAGGTCCTGGTGGGAATGGAGACCTGAGTGTGCAGGCTGGTCCTTGTGCCTCCAGTTTGGCTGCAGCAGTGTCTGCCAAAAGCTGCTTCCAGGAGCACGATTAAAAGGCATCTTCCAAAAAAAAAAAAATAAATAAACAAAAAAGTCTTGAGATGTCTTGCCTGTGGTTCCTGGGTCACTCCAAGTTTAGTTTAAGGCCTGTGGAGGGGAAGCACCAGAGTGAGAAAAGCCTGCAGTTAATTAACTGCTGTGGGGGGTGATTGGCAGCTTGGCCACTGAGCTGCCGGGCTTGGGCTGAGTGTAAAAGGTCTTTCCTGATTATCCTCTGGGAAGGGGCAGGTACAGAGGAGAGCTGGTGGATGGTTTTCACCCTCCCAGGGGAGCTGATGGCTCCATCATTCCCCTGAGTGCCTCCTGTCCTCAGCTGAGCAGTTCCTCCCCTGCTCCTCTCCCCTTGGCCCTCATCATTCCAGCCTGGAGAAATCCTGGTGCCCCCAGGAGCATTTATTCTAAATAACCAAATCCCTTTTTGTGGGCCCCAGAGTGACTTCCCTTGGGAATCCTGCAGCTGGGAGTTTAATTAGCCAACACCTCGTTAGTGTGTCCTCCCCAGCAGGCTCTGCCCAGCCTTGGGAGCACAGATCTGCCCCTGAACTTCCTGCAGCTCCAGCACGGACACACTTCAGCAGGGTAATTGCTTTATTTAAAGCACATTTATTTAAATTGCTTTCTTTCCAATTAACTGAGCTCGGATTCAAACTTTGGTGCTTTTCCCACTCCAATCCAGGGCATGGCAGATTTTCTTTTTAGGACGAGCAAAATAACTCATTTCTCTGCCTTTAGGAAGACAAGTTTTGGGTCATTATATTTTTCCTTGGTCCACTGGGAGTCCACAGCACAGAGTCTGAAGTCCAGAGTTTCATAACAACATGCAAGGAAATGTGTAATTATTGTCTGGAGCATTTCATGATTATATTACAAAATGGAGATCTCCTTGTCATTAGCAAATCTCTCCATAGGCACTTTTTTACTGGGAAGCTTTGAAACTATTAGCATAATAAGCTGTTCCTCAAATCCTGATTGCTAATTAAAGCCATATATTATTGTCAGCTCCCCCATTGGTATGTGAGCTCAGTTTTACCTCATTATAGTGTAATAAATGCTTCGAGTTTTTTCCAGTTCTTTCTTTTTGTTTCCTTTTTTTCCTTCCTTTTTTTTCCCTTGCAAAAACAAACTTGAAGAAAACTTGCCTCTACATAAAACAGGAGTGTTTCTTTGCCTTCCTTCTGGAGGGAAACTATCCAGTCTATTCAGCATATTTTCCACGTTTTCTCCCCAAGTAAAGGAAGCCCAATAGCTGTATTGACTGTTCCCAAAGATATCACACAGCTTTGGAGCTAATTAAAAGTCAGTCTCTGTGCAAGTGCCGTGGCACGGGGGGAGCACAAGCCAAGTGAACAGCAAAATACTCCCGGATTTGCCTTTGAAGCCCAACCCAGAGCTACTCTGTGCAAATACAAAATGAGGAAGTTAGTTCAGAAAAAAAAAAAAAAAAAAAAAAAAAAAGAAAGAAAGAAAAAAAAAAAAAAAGGAAAAAAAAAGCAAGGAAAATGATGGTTGTTCTGCTCAGCACAGAAGCTGTTTAAATAACTTTAAATAACTTGTGAGTCCCAGAAGGGTTCCATGACCCAAAATCACAGAGACAAAGGAAGGTGTAAGATGTTAGACTAGTCCCCAGCTGGGACAGGCTGAGTGGGCAGAGCTGAGCAGCTTCTCCTGCAGTGGCACTGCAGCCCTGTAAACATCAGTGGGAGCATCCCTGAGATTCCAGAGGGGTGAGAAAAGATGAGGAGAAGCCACAAAGGGAAGGAGAACAAAGTAAATACAGACACAGAAGGCTGGACTTGATAATCCTGGAGGTCTTCTCCAACCTGCATGATTCTATGGCCACACACTGGAAAGGCTGGAAGTGTTCTCCACCCTGACATTGGATCCCTGCCCCGTGGATGGATTCCAGAGCGTGCCACTGGCTGGCTATAAACAAACACCTCCATGTCCCTGGAGAGGGAATCACCCCTTTGTGAGGGATCACAGAGTCACAGAATCCCAGAACATGCTGAGCTGGAAGGGACCCACAAGGATCATCCAGTCCAGCCCCTGGCCCTGCACAGCCCCATCCCCAAGAGTCACCCCCTGTGCCTGAGAGATCATCCAAACCTGAAGGTAAATCCTTGCAGAGGAGTCTGAGCCTCCTTGTGAGGAAGGGGGGTTGTAGAAGGGTGGTAACAACACCAAGGAGTAGAGAATTGGCTTCTCTGTTCCTAACAGCACTGGATGCCCACATGCTGGATTATATCCCCCTCCTACATCTCCAAAAGAGCTTCTTCAGGCTCTCCTGGGAGTGCCATGGGAGATTGTACCCACACCACGCTGAGTGTGGGGAATGCTGGTGCCGTTCACGTATTCCCAGTCCCCGTCCTTGACAAGCTCCACCCTCTTTGTTGCAGACCCACTCCTCAGAAGCCATCACAGCTTGTGACTTGGGAGCATTTTATGGAACAAGACAGAGAAATTCATGAGGACATCCCTGATTTTTAATTGTATAAGGTTTTTTTGGTAGTGGTTTTAGCTAGAGCTGGATCTGGGAATGTTCATGACGTTGTACAGGAAGAGGAAAGCTCTTCTCTTGCCCTGTGCTGTTGTCATGAGACCCCAAACACAAGCAGATGGAAAACTCTGCCGTTTGCAGAAAAAGACACGATTTAACTCCAGAACAACCCTGCACTCGGTGGAATTTGTAATCTCAGATTTTGGGCTTTGAATGCACTTATTTTATCTTCCTGTGTTCCTCTTTTTAATAACTTTGTCTGGAGGAGCAAAATGAAAAGCTTGGTAGGATCCCTTCTCAAAAGACCAGACTGGAAGCCCCCTCCCAGGGGTGATGCCTCTTGTAACTCCCAAATCCAGTCCAACACCTACCAAAATGAAACTGCCATCAGACCTTAACTCAACCTGAAATCCCACATAAATAATACCATTTGTTAATAAAAACCTGCCAGGATCCATTTTCTGCTGCTTCTAGAGGAGACCAGGAGGGTTCTGCATAAAGGAGAGAATGAATATCAATGGAAACAATTTCCAACCTGGGGGCCTTCTCAGAGAGGCCCCATTCATCAGTGAAGCTCTAGAGAGACTCTTTGAAGTAACTCCTAAAGATTACATGCCCAGCAGGAAGGATGTAGATGCTACAGGGAAAACTCATTTGGCCTCAGCAAAGGGAAATTCCACCAGAGAGGGTTGGTCATCAATGAAAGCTTTGCTGCTGTCCAGGGTCAACCCACCAGCCCCATCAGGGCCGAGAGCTTGGTGAGGAATCCTCCTGGTGTGATCCCCAGCCACCAGCTGGGATGCTCCTCTGGTCCTGTAATTCCCCTGCTGTGCTGACCCTCAGCTCCTGCTTTCCCACTATTCCTGCTGCCCCTCAGGGGGTGTTTTCCCATCTTATACCAAATGAGTTCTCCAAGCACAGCTCCCCTTCTCCCCTGTGCCACGAAAGAGTCCTCCCTGGGCTTTCCCCTCCTGCCCAGAGATGGCCAATGTCCCATGTGCAGTTCACCTCTCCCAGCCTGGGTGCTAAAAGGGAGACAGCGTGACCCCAGAGGGAAACACAGGACATGGGCAGGGAACTCTTAGATGTTGGAGCTGGATTGGAATGTCCTGGGGATGTCATGGATGTGTCCTTTAGTAACATAAAGCACACATCAAAACAGCTTGGAGAAGAGAAGGCTCCAGGGAGACCTGAGAGCCCCTTGCAGGGCCTAAAGGGGCTCCAGGAGAGCTGGAGAGGGACTGGGGACAAGGGATGGAGGGACAGGACACAGGGAATGGCTTCAAACTGCCAGAGGGCAGGGAGAGATGGGATATTGGGAAGGAATTCCTGGCTATGAGGGTGGGGAGGCCCTGGAATGGATTTCCCAGAGGATGCCCCTGGATCCCTGGAAGTGTCCAAGGCCAGGTTGGATGGAGCTTGGAGCAACCTGGGCTGATGGAAGGTGTCCCTGCCCATGGCAGGGGGTGGGACTGGATGGGCTTTAAGGTCCTTCCCACCCAACACATTCCATAATTCTATAATTCCAGCATACAAAGATCCCATCCAAATGTTCCAATATCCGAGTGCTGAAGGTGAGTTCAGTGCAGAGGCCCCAGGCCAGGCTGCCCTGCCCACCCCCAGTGAGGATGTGGGAATGTGGGACAGGCTCACCCTGAGCTTCCACAGCCCCTGGATCTTATTTTCTTTGATGAAAAGTAGCACATTTTCCAAAGGAAAGAACACCCCAAGCAAAACAACTTGGGATTTGGGAATCTCTCTGTGGTCATTGGGAAGGAGCCTTCCATGGCAGAGCAGGAATCAGGGAAGAGACTTTTCCTATCAAAGAGTAAATACTCATTCCATTCACAGTGTTCCTCAGGCATTAATCCAATTTACCATGAAGCCATGATCCCACTCAAGGCTCTCAGGCCATGAATCCTCCTCCTCCTTCCAGTCTGGACATGGGGCCTAAACTGTGGGATCATTCAAGACAAATCCTCATCTCAGGGTCTCCTGTTACAAAGAACAGGACAGTTCCCACCCAGTGCCCCCTCTCTCCCATCCCCAGTTTGAGGTCCCAGTATCCCATGCAAGGCACTGGCAGCTCCAGAAAAGTCCCTCACAGAAGAGCCAACAATGCAGAGTTTTCATTTCACTTCCTCACCTCTCCAAATTAACTTAATTAAAAAGTATTAAATGGAGTTATTAATCTTTGTGTAATTGCTATCTCAATAATAAGGAATTGATTAATGATTGCATTAGGAATTATAATAATAATTATTAAAATTTATGCTGTCCAGTAATTACTAATGCTTATTAAATGCCTGCTAATAGGTGGAATGGAATCATTGAGCTTCCCCTTTGAGGAGTCAGGAAAGTGATAGAAAACACAAAGTTTTTGGGAGATGGGATTCACTCCAGGCCTGTCCTGACCTCAGTGCTGAGGTTGCTGCAGAGGAAGTTGGGATGGGAACTCAGAGGGACAAGAGAGCTGTGACATGGGAGAGCAAAGCCCCTGCTGGTCACTGCAGAGACACCTCTGCTGGTGCCCTCCAGACTCCTGGGGGTTTAAAAACTGCTTTTGGTAAGTTTTGTTCCTCAGGAGGGCCCAGCTGATCTGGGCAGTGATCTGGTCAAATCCAGAGGAAATCGTGGAATCACAGAATCACTGTGGTTGGAAGAGCCTTCTAAGGCCATCGAGTTCAGTCATCAACCCAGCACCGCCCTGTTGATTAAAGCATGTCCTGAGGTGCCACATCTACACACTTTTGGGAACACTGCAGGGATGGGGACTCTACTACTCCCTGGGCATCTGTGCCAGGGCTGGACAGCCCTTTCCATGAAGGAATTATCCCCGATATCCAACCTGCCCCTCCCCTGGCACAGCCTGAGGCCGTTCCCTCTCCTCCTGTCCCTGTTCCTGGGAGCAGAGCCCGACCCCCCCCAGCTCCCCCCTCCTGTCAGGGATTGCAGAGCCAGAAGGTCCCCCCTGAGCCTCCTTTTCTCCAGGCTGAGCCCCCCCAGCTCCCTCAGCCCCTCCTGCTGCTCCAGCCCCTTCCCAGCTCCGTTCCCTTCTCTGCACACGCTCCAGTACCTAAATAAATTTCCAAGCACTAGATAAATTTCAATCAGATAACTAATAAATCAATAAATTTCAGGCACTGCTTTAGGCAGACTCAGAATTTGCCCAGATGGCAAAGCCTCCGGTGTTGGGATGTTTGCTTTGGGGAGGATGTTTCTGGAGATTTGAAGAAAATGAGAAATGGACTTAATAAATTGTTTCATTAGCAACTGTCACACATTGCCCCAAAGGGAGAGGAACCACTGAAACAGTCCCATGGGTTGTGCCCTTTTCTTCTGTTCCCATCAAGGAACATCTTGTGTGGGAACATCTCATTCCACCTCCTGCCATGGGCAGGGACACCTTCCATTAGACCAGATTGTTCCAAGCCCCCTCCAACCCGGCCTTGGACACTTCCAGGGATGGGACAAAATCCCTGGGCAAAAACAAAAGGAAAAGAGTGGCAAAGAAAAGTTGGGAATCAAACCATGCCCCTTTAAGAGGACTTCTGCTGAAGACCTGGAAACCTGGAAACTTTTGAAGGCAATTAGCTCAAAACTAGGTAGCTAAGAGTATCTCCAGTGAAAAGAATCCTTATATGATTTTACAGTTAATATTTAATAATAGTCCTAAAAATACCTGAACAAGCACAGTATAAATTGTGGAGCCTCCAAAAGGCTGTTGGGCAAGAGTCCACAGAGCTATTTTTTGCATTCTAATATGTCTCAGGTGTCCTCCCAGTATTTCTGACAGACAGCTCAGGTGACCATTTTCCGCCCCCGCCCCAGTCCTTCCTGGTGTGCAGGGACTTCTTTGCCACATTTTGCCATTTTCGAAAAGCTGTGTTAAAAACACCCATGGCAGAGATCAGATAATGTTCAAAAATTGGCATTTGCATCATTGACATTGTAAAACACCTGCCAGCTCTCCCTTCCTCTTCTTGGATATTCCCTGTGTGTGGCAGGTGCAGAAGTTAAGGCCAAGCCCAGCTGGCTCAGTCAACTCTTTATGGTCTTAACTTTTGTTGTGGATCAAAAGACTCTTCCACCTCTTGATTCCTGTGTTTTCTGAGCAGGTTGAGCTCTTCCCCCTGTGCAGAAGGGAACAGGAAGCTCAGATATCTCTCCATGAACTTCAAACCTCCAACAATTGCCACTGAAAGGCCAAACATTGGGAACACACTGGAGGGGGTCAAACACGACTCCAGCTGCCTTGGAGAGACAAGAAAAGAGCAGATTTATCCCCCTTGAAAGAAAAATGAAGCCCTGATGGCTTCGTGGAGGTGTCATTTTTCTTGCAGTGCAGGATTTCATGGTACCATCCTGGCTTCATTACCCTTTTCCATTTTATCAGCATGTGCCTGTCACTGAAGGGAAAACTGAGCCCTGGAAAGGCTGTGGAAGGATCACATTTGCCAGTTGATGCTGTTCCAATAATAGCAGCAAATCTAGCAGCTTGTCCAGCACAGTCCCTGTTCCCACTGGCTTTGTTGAAGTCCAGAATCACAGCTCAGACCTGTCCAGAGCTGGTTTTCCCTGGGATTTTCACCTCCATGGTTTAGCTGTGGAGAAGCACAGCATCTCCAGGTCTGGACAGGCAGAGACTTAGTTTTATTTTGATTTTTTAAGTGAATTATCAAATAACTCTCCCAGATAGTCGTGGCTGAGATCCTACCAGAACTAGGGCCATCCCAGGACCAAAGAAGGGGATTTTCCCAGACCAAATAAACTTGTTTCAGCTGCGTTCTCTCATTTTCTACTTAGAAGTTCAAGACAAACTTGAAATTTAGGGCAGTCACTCTCCTGGCTTGTTGTAGGCACATCCTCAGAACTGAGTCCTCCACCTGCTTTCAGAAGTCCAAGTCTGCTGCCTGTTTTCATGTTTTCCTCAGGCAGAAGATACTCTACAATATGGAACCACCTTCCCTTTCTTGTGGCAGTGGGGAACTCACACTGCCACCAAACTTGAGGAGAGAGGGAAGATAAGGACAACTTACAAAAATAGGAGAAAGAGCAGAATAATAAATGACAGATGAATCTAAGCCTCTGTTTTATCCCAGGGGTGACATCAGCAGGACATACCACCCACAAGGTGCATCCTACACAGAGATTTCCCACAGGATTTGAAGGATGGGGTAGGCCATCCAAAGAAGCATGGAGTGGTTTGGGTTGGAAGGGACCTTAAAGCTCATCTCATCCCAACCTCCTTCCATGGACACCTTCCACTAGACCAGGTTGCTCCATAAGAAGGGAGAAATGGTCATCTAAGGTCAGCTGGAGGGCCCTCAGGACTTCACCAAGAGACAACTCTTATGAGCATTTGTATTGATCTCCCAAGGCAACCCCATCCATTCTGGGCTCCAAGAGACAGTTAATCTTACTTAAGAATAAATACACTCAATTATTGGAAAGGAAAAAATAGCCGAGTATTTATTGTGAGGAAATCGAAAGTAATTACTCTGGAAAAAGTTCTGTTGGGCCCTGCAAGTGTAATGCATTATCTGTCAGGGGTTTTAAAGCAGTTGGCAAAGACCATTCCATCATGTCCCTCCCCATGACCCAGGAAGGGCTGCAGGAGCAGCAAAGAGGTACAAAACGACTCTTCTAGGGCAGCTTTGCCATTTTGTACCTCAATCACCCCATTTGTCACGGCTCTCCTGGCAGGAGGATCAGAGCTGTCTGCACATCACTCCCAGGCTTGCTCTCCACCCTCTCCTCCACTTCCCTCTGGGACAGTCCTTCCCAGGGATTCCCAATCCCACAAGTCTCCTTTCTCCTCCACCTTTCCACCTCACCGTCCCTCTGTACAAACAGGCTCTTTCCTTGCCAGTGAACGGACTCTGGTCCATCCTGGGACAGCCCCCAGGGAATGGCTGGAGCTGTGTCAGGGCAGGCTCAGGGTGGATCTCAGGGAAAGGTTCTTCCCCCAGAGCTATTTTATCTCCCAATTCATGGGCAATTCCTTGCTGCACAAGGTGCACAGGAACATACTGGGTGTCCTGGTGGGAGTGTGTTGGGATTTTTATGTCCCCAGTCCGTCCTCACAGAAAGCATTTCCTTACTAAAGGCTCTTCCCTTTAACACCATAGGCCTGTCTTTGATATTTATCCAAACTAGACCCTCTGACACTCCCACCATCCCCTTTCTGGACCTCCCACCATCCCAATTATTTCTCTGCAGGAGGAAAGATTGGCCTTTCCTGTGTCTACAACATCATCTTCTCTCCCTGGCTTTGAATGTGCCAGTGTCCCTCGAGCCTGAGCTGCTGCACTTCCTATTTGCTCTGAAAACAGTCAGTTAAGACTATTCCCAGGCTTTAATAAGCTCTCAGCAAACTGTCGAAGAAAAATACTCTTTTCAGGAGTTGTGACAACCTTTACTCTGCTTTAAACTGCTGGGAAGTGGCAATGCTGATGTTCTAGCACCACATGGTGAGGGTCTGCAAGAACTTCTGATACCAGCATAACCAGGCACGTGGTAGGATTCTTGGGGCTGTCCTGTGCAGGGCCAGGAGTTGGATCACAAGGATCAATGAGCCTTGTAGGCCTGTTCCAACTCAGGATATTCCATCACTCTGTGATTCTACGAACACTTCCTCAGTCTAGGTCCTGGTTTACAACTGTGTTGTCACCCTGTGGTGGAGTCCAGATTTTTTTTCCAACAGAGACTATGAGAAGGTTGTTTGGAGAGCTGGGAACCTCACAGTGACTGTCCCAAAGACACAATATTTGAGGCTGTGTGTGGTCACCCCATTTGCCATTTGTGGTATCAATGTCCTGGGCTGCCCCACTGTGCTCATGGACAATGTTTCCCTGGCTGGTTCCCGGTGCTTCCTGGAGACCCTGTCCCACTCAGCCCATGAACAGATCCATAAAAACAGCTGAGAAGCCTTTCCAGTGTAGTTCCTCTTATCAGTTGTCTCTTTTGCCATTTGCAAATAGATGCATTCCCCTCTCTCTTCAGGCCACACGATAACACCTGTAAGATGAAGACCCCTCCATGAACCCATTAATCACTCAGGATAACATTTGCAAGTTAGAAGTTCACATTTTGACTTCCTCTGGGTTTTCTCAAATTTCTGCTTCAGAACTAGACTTAAAAATGGTCACAGGAGGCTCTGCCTTCATTGCCCACCCACAGCCAGAGTGTAGCACATGGAGTAAAAAGGAGCCTCACAGGTAGAAAGAAAGACAGGAAAGGTCCCCAGGATGACCTATAAACACTTTTCCAGGGTATTATCTGTGCTTGCTCCTTTTCAAGTCTACTATCTGCAGCAAAATCAGGCCAGTTCTTTTAGGAAAAGAACAAAGGCTAAACTGAAAAATGTACAATCTCTGTGAACCCAAAAAGCCTTTGGAAGGAGGTTGTGGTGATGAATTACCCCCCATTTCCCTCAGCTCTTTCTCTTGGAGCAACCTGGGCTAGTGGAAGGTGTCCCTGCCCACAGCAGGGGGTGGAACAAGATGATCTTTAAGGTCCCTTCCAATCCAAACCATTCCAGGATTCCATGAATATCTGATTCTTGTGTGAGGTGTCTCTGCACTGCTCCAGGTCTCTGCTGTAATGAAGAGGGTGACCCTGCCTGCCATCACCTCACCATCATCCGAGGAACATGTTCACTCCCAGTTGGATATCATGCCTTACATGCCACCTGATGAACCAGCTCTCCTGTGAGGATCATATCCAGCCCCACTGCTCTTACAGAGGGAGAGGACCTTCAAAGCCCTGTCTAAGAAGAGACACATGATCTGCTGAGGCTCTTCTGACCCTTGTGAGTGGGGAAACAGCAGCCAAGGGGCACCCAAGGATTCAGCAGAGGCATCTGTGAAGTCCCCTCCAACCCACCTCCTCCTTTCCCTGAACACCCTCTGGTTCCCACATTCCCTGCTCCAGGTGCTTTCCAGGAATGTAGTGCCACAACCTCTTTACTGAGCTATTTCCTTGCTTTCCATTAAACAGTGACATTTACATGAAATTGGTGACAATTATCCTGTCAAACAGCTTTAAACAGCAGGACACAGACTCCTGCCATCCTCACTTGCTTCCCTTCAGGGTGTGGGGTTGCCACCCTTCAGCCCAGAGAGCAAGAGGCAGGTGCTGCTTTGGCCAGCTCTAGTTTTCCTTGGATAACAATTGCTGATGTTCCTGTGTCCCACTGCTGTCACGTGACAGGATTTCCTGGGAAACCAGATCCCTCGAGGGATCTCTGCTGACATTTGAGGGCTTTCCACCTGCTCCCAGTATTTCAGCTGTGGTGCTTCAGCACCTTGGAGATGTTCAGACTCCTGGGCAGCTCTGCAGCCCTGAACTTGTCCAGCAAACGCATTTACCAGTTTCTGCAGCTGCAATGTTTGATATCACCATGTAGAAACCTCCATCCCAACTAGTTAGGTGGACATCACCTGCAATTCTGCTGCAAGACCTCGTGTTACAACAGTGAGTGGGGGCCTGTGCAGAAGAGCATCGTCTCAGCACAGTCCCATCAAAGTGAAAAGCTTTTGGTCTGTACCAAATTTCAAACCAGCATCAATTATCAGTCTTCCTTTAACTCTGCATTACTCAGCTGCCCTGTTGTGGTTTTCCTCATGGCTGGAGTTACCTGTAACAGTCATTTAGCCTTCTTCCCATCTCTCTGGAGCTTCCTCCTTGCTTCACATTTACTGGAGATCTCCATTAGTGTTTCAGAGAATTCCTTGGCCCGATCGTTTTAAAGCCTTTTATGCAATTATCTGGATACACTGATTTTAAAAGACCACATTTAGCTATAGCTGTTAAACAACCCCTTTAAAATAATCCCTATTTTAGAGAGATTAACATCAGCATTTCCCCTTTACAAAATGCAATAAGATAAAAACCCTCCCACCCAGAGGGTACCACAGTTACCCACAGAGTGATGCTGCAGGTGGGTTCTCCTGCTCAGAGAAGGTACCTGTGCCCACCAAGGAACTCAATACAATATCTCACCAGAGTCATCTTCTGTCCTTACAACTCAGGGCAAAAATAAGGGAAAAGCAGATAGGATTTGATCCCACATGGACCAAACCTGAGGACAGAGAGACACTCCTCAGATGAGATCAGAGCTCTGCCCCTGTTGCTCTTTAATGCTTCAATTCCAGTGTTTGAAAGCATCACACTCCTGTCTAACAAAGGCTCCTCGGGGTTTGAAAGTGTTTTCTGGGCAGGCAGGGCCTGGGAGCAGAAGGCTGTGCTGTTAAACGATGGTGTCTCATTAGGCAGCTGAACACTCCAGAATGTCACCTGAGTTGAGGAAAAGAAGCAGGCGGTTTTGCGGGCACAGCACTGCCAGGCTGGGAGCAGGGGGAGGGAAACCGTCTCGGAGCTAAACAACGACATTGCAGCTCGCGGGGTGTTTGTTCCCAGCTCGCACGGCAGAGGGACAGCAGCACAGAGCCCACCGGCAGGGCAGGATGGACTCACGGGGCTCTCACAGCCCTGGCTGACAGCTGAGCACACGGGAAGCAGGAGCAGAACCGGCCCCGTGCTCTGCACAGGCACTGCAGGCAGCAAAGGGCTCTCTGAGCAAGAGGAGCACAAAATCACGAACCATGCAAGGTTGGAAAGAAGCTCAGGAGGTCTCTCAACCTGCTGCTTACAGCAGGGTGAGCGTTGAATTCGGGCTCCGTGGATCAGGGCTTTGATGTTCCAGTGCCTCGTGATGTGGCTTTGAAAGTGCTGAGAGGCTGAAACATCACCTGCATTCACCTTCCTCCTGAGATCAGAGCTCTGCTCGGTGTGAGCAGGGACAGCCCCCAGGGAATGGCTGGAGCTGTGTCAGGGCAGGCTCAGGGTGGATCTCAGGGAAAGGTTCTTCCCCCAGAGGGTGGTTGGCACTGAACAGGCTCCCCAGGGCAGTGGGCACAGCCCCAAGGCTGCCAGAGCTGCAGGAGGGTTTGGATGATCCTCTGAGGCACAGGGTGGGATTGTTGGGGTGTCTGCAGGGCCAGGGGTTGGACTGGATGATCTTTGTGGATCCCTTCCACGAGGGATGTGGAACCTCCCTTCAGGATGCTCTGTGATTCTTTGCAGTGAACTTAATACACCAGAAAGCCCCTTCAGGAAGATCCCCCAGGAATGACCTTTCTACTGCTCAGACAGGTTTGGTAAAACAGAGGTGGAACAGGAATGGTGGAAAAACAGGTTAAAGTGATCAATTATTAAAACTTCACACTTGTTGCAAGGATCCATTCCACTGCAAAGACACATTCCCAGAGCATGGAGGATGGGATCACTGCGTGATGTCAGTGTTGTTGGTGAGCCAGAAATAAGTGACTGGAAAATGCCAGAATACCTACACAAAGCTCCTGTGAATGAAAATGTACATAAAAGCTGTAATATAATTTTCTTTGGATCAGAATTCCAATCTGTCTTGTCCCCCCAGTTAAGCAATGCCATCACCTCTCTTGTCATGCTGAGATAAACATCTCACTGGGTAGAGTAAGTTTGTACATTTAAATCAAGTTGTCTCAGGAGCTGGTCATCCCCCTTGGAAACATCAACATTACCCAACATTTGGAAGCTCCAAACTTCCCCTCAGTCACGAGGGAATCTTGGAGCATTGAATTAAAACAGCTCAGCAGCTCCCGCTCCCGGAATGAACACACTTGCCAGTCCTTAAATTGTGTCAGTTATTGAACATAGATTATTTTTAGAGAGTTGTCTGAAAAATGAACTGCAGGGCTGGTTGTGTGCAGGAGAACTGCATCTCTCATAAATTCTCCTCCTGCTGTGTGCAGCCTCCAGACCCACAGCCAGGGGCACTTTGGTGGCCAAGCCACTGCTGGGGGCAAACTTTGAGTTGTGCACACACTGGTTCAGTGCCAGAGCTGATGAAAAAGCTGCTGTATGGGTGAATTCAGCCCCTAACCCCAAATTCAGATTAATTAGCATCCCTAGTGTAGGAATTACTGTGACTGCTCCTCTCAGTACAAGATTAAAGCCTGTTGGATGACGATGCCTTTGGAAATCTCAGCTTCTGCACGAGACTCTTTAACAGAGGTGGTAGAATCCCAGAATCCCAGGATGTGCTGAGCTGGGAGGGACCCCCGAGGATCATCCAGTCCAACCCCTGGCCCTGCACAGCCCCATCCCCAAGAGTCCCCCCCTATGCCCCAGAGGATCATCCAAACCCTCCTGCAGCTCTGGCAGCCTTGGGGCTGTGCCCACTGCCCTGGGGAGCCTGTTCAGTGCCAACCACCCTCTGGGGGAAGAACCTTTCCCTGAGATCCACCCTGAGCCTGCCCTGACACAGCTCCAGGCCATTTACAAGAGACTATTTACAAGAACCTGGAGTGGCAGGACACACATGAACTGGATTTACTTACCTGAATTACTGATCTCTATTTCTATTGCTGCTCTTCTAAACTAACCTAGTTTGCACGTTATCTCCCCAACATTTATTCTAATTTTGGCTCTTTCTTTATCCTCATCTTGCTCAGCTTGCTGCCTTGCTTTAGACAAGCAAGCCATATATCACAGAAGTTTCTTTACTTCAGCTCTCACTACCCAAGGAAGCAAAGAGAGCAGAAATGTCAGTAAAATAAGAGATAGACACAGATGCTGAGGGAGGAGATTTTGAATTATCACCTGAAGTCCTGAAGGAAAGCTTTGGTGGAGCAGGAAGAGAACCAAGGAGCCACAGGTCTCTGACAGCACTGTCCTCTCTTTTGGCTGTGACTGCAATTTTCACTTTACGTGTCTCTCCTGGTCTAGGGTTGGCTGTACCTGCTGTGTTTGAGGAGGAAAGAGGGGGAAATGATCCCCAGCCCTGGGAGGGAGCTTGTAGTGGCCAGCACTTCCCAGAGGACAAGAAGGACCCATCTGGGACTTTTAAACCCCGGTCATGTCTGTAGACCCTTCGAGGGTGGGGCATCTAGGCTGCTGGCCAGGGGCACAGGGGAGATGATACCTGTCCTTTGAATGTCTCTGTGCTGGTGTTTCTCCCCACCCTGCTGTCCCTCCTGCAGCCAGGGAACACAGCCAACAGCCTTCCAAAGCTGAACCCAGCTGCTGCTCTGCTCAGTGGCTCCCTAAGTGATGAAGTGGGATCCTGTCTGGATGTCCAAGCACACGGCTCCTCCAAATTTTCAGTGAGAAGAAATTACTCTTCAGTCTGCCAGCTGAGACTTGGTAAATCAGATTAACCTGTCCTTGCCATGATGGATTGGTCCTCCTGCTGTTGTACAACATCCCAGAGCAGGACTAGAATTTAGATGTCCCCAGAGCCACCACCTGGCCCAGGAAAACCACAGTCCTGCTTTGTACAGTGGCTGAAATGGGGCTTGAGAGCATCTCCATGACCTCTATGGGCATAACTTGTAAGCCAAGTGGTGGGGCAGGTCCCCAGCAGATGGAAAAGGCAGGGCTGGAGCCACCAGAACTGAATGTGTCACCTTTGGCTGGGATTTCCCTGGAAGTGTTCAAAAAACAAGGGGAAAAGGCTCTTCCTGATATGGCTTAGTGGGAATGGTGGTATTGGGTCAAAGGTTGGACTTGATCACAGACACCTAATCACAGAATATTCTGAGTTGGAAGAGACACAAAGATCATCAAGTCCAACCTTTAAGTGACTGGCCCGTACAGGGCTCAAACCCACAACTTTGGGTGTTATTAGCACTGTGCTCTGACCAACTGAGCTAATTTCTGGGTCAAAATCTTGGACATTTTTTCCAACCTTAATTATTCAGTGATTCTATGAACCTTGGACAGCAGTGACATGGCTGAGGGAGTGTCAGAAGAAATGAAAGCCTTCCCTGGCTTCCCATGGACTCTGCTCTGTCAGGGGGCTTTTACATCCCTGCTGCTCCAAGCTGTCCTGCTGGAGGAACATCAACAGCTGAATTTTGAGTTAAAATTACATCCAAACATCCACCAAGCCCCGACCTCCCCAGCCCACCCACCAAGCCACTGCTCAAAGCATTGGTGAAGAGCCTGGAGGCTCCTGAAGGACTCTGGAGTTTACAGGTCTGTTCTCACAGGGAGCTGCTGGACTTTCTCCAGCCTCTGCCAAGAAGGGATACATCAGAAAAATCACTCAAGTTACCAAGTTACCAATTTGAATGTGTTACAACTAGTCTTACAGGATCACAGGATCACAGAATATGCTGAGTTGGAAGGGACCCACAAGGATCATCCAGTCCAACCCCTGGCCCTGCACAGCCCCATCCCCAAGAGTCCCCCCCTGTGCCCCAGAGGATCATCCAAACCCTCCTGCAGCTCTGGCAGCCTTGGGGCTGTGCCCACTGCCCTGGGGAGCCTGTTCAGTGCCAACCACCCTCTGGGGGAAGAACCTTTCCCTGAGATCCACCCTGAGCCTGCCCTGACACAGCTCCAGCCATTCCCTGGGGGCTGTCCCTGCTCCCCCCAGAGCAGAGCTCAGTCCTGCCCCTCCTCTGCCCCTGCCCAGGCAGTTGGAACTGCACTGAGCTCTCCCCTCAGTCTCCTCTGCTCCAGCTGAACACCCCAAGTGCCCTCAGTGTCCTCACACGGCTCCAAATCCAGGCCCTTCCCCATCTCTGGGTCCCTCCTTTGGACACTCTCCAATGGCTCAATCTCTCCCTTCCATTGTGTCCCCCCAAACTGCCCCAATGTTGAGGTGAGGCCGCCCCAGGGCAGAGCAGAGCGGGACAATCCCCTCCCTGCTGCCCCCAGGACAGGGATGTCCCTCCTGGCTGCCAGGGCACTGCTGACTCAGGGACAACTGGCACCCACCAGCACCCCCAGGGCCCTTTCCTGGCTCTGCTCTCCAGCCTCTCATTCCCAGTCTGTCCATCCATCCGGGGTTGCCCCATCCCAGGGCAGGATCGGGCCCTTCCCCTTGTTGAAATTCCCATGGTTGGTGATTCCCAGCCCTCGGACCAGTCCAGGTCTCTCTGCAGGCCCTCCCTGTGACACCCCCAGCAGGGCCATGGGGCTGTGATGCTCCAGCACGAACATCCCGCTCCAGCTGTTGTGAGCTCCGTGAGTTTATCTCTCCCAGAGCACCTCTATGGGCTCTGACAAATAAAGCTGGCTCACTCTGCATCCTTAGAACACAGAAATCAAATGCCCAGTGTGCACGTTTTTTGGAGGAAAAATGGATGTGTGTAATAATTTACCTTCTCCCAAACAGCACTCTCGTCCTCCTCCTTTGTGTCCCAGTGGTTCAGAGAGGCCTGAACCAGGGAAGGAAGAGATTAACGTCTTTTCAACTCCCCAGTAATGGTTCTTAGACTAATTAAAACAAATCAGCAGATTTACTGCACACAGCTCAGCAGCTGGTTGTCTTCCTAATATTACCAGGCATTAATCAGCAGAGAATGATTTTTAAATCAGTTACCAGTGAGCAACTGGAGGAGCAAAGTGATAAAACATCTGCATTAGTAAAGCTGATTTATTCAAAAGATAAATATGTATCACCTACCCTTTGAGAAACAAATCTACCTTGACCCTGTAATATTATACTCACCAGGTGCCAGTAGAAAATTCCTGTACAGGCTGCAGGGCCATTCCTGCAGGGTTTGGTTGGGAATTCAACATTGCAGCAAATCTGACAGTCCAGAGACTCTGACTTTGGTTGAACCAAGGTGGTGGCAGCTCCTCTGGCTCTTCATGCTTTAAATTGTCCCTCTTCTCAAGGATTTTACAGTCAGAGAATGGTTTGGGTTGGAAGGGACCTTAAAGATCATCTCATTCCACTCCTCTGCCTCAGGCTGAGCTCCACTGGGAGGGATGGTAGGAGTTATTTGTTTGTGCTCAGATTGTGGGTTCCCTTCCCTCTTGGAAGTCTCAGAGGGAGGGATGAAGGCAGGGATGCTCCTTCCCCAGGAGGTGATGAAATCTCCCACCTACTGAAATCTCGGGGGTCAAAGCAGTGGCTGTGAGTGGAAATCAAAGTCACTGTGGTGGAAGTGACCCCAAAGGATTGCAGGGAGCAACCCCACAAATTACAGGGCTCAGGGAGAGAATGGGGGAGCTCTTACATGAATTAAATGTAAATATTTGGCTTCTGAGAACTGTTTGTTTTTCTTTTCTGTTAGAATTCAAGTGAGTCTCAGTGTGGTACAGAAGAGACCAACAGCTCACCAGAGCAGCAGAAACCAAGGAGGAGATGGCCATAAAAAAAGTCAGCAGGTGGTTTTCATGGGAGGTGTTTTTCATGATCAGCCTACCAATCATTCTGGGGCTGAATTTCAACCCCATACATAACAAAATCCCCGTCCTCCACCCCTCAGCAAACTCAGCCAGCTGCTCTTTCCCTGCCCCACAAGTTTCTGTGCTTCTCTGCAATCAAACTTACACGTTCAGAACTCAGTGGAATTGAGTTTCCTGCCCTTGTACAGTATTTACTCTCCATAGAATTGCAGATTAACAACATTTTAGCAACTCGCCCTTCTTTACTGTGAATGTTTCTTCAGTAAACAGAAGCAATTAATATTGAAGATGATCAATGCTGCAGCCAATGCAGGTTTTTTCAGGTAGTGGAATAGAGATTGTGTTAGCAGCATGCAGTTTATTGGTGCTGTGATACATCATCCTAAACACACCATAGTTTTTGGGGTAGTCTATAAAACAAGTAGCTCTCTCCTCAGAATCATTTCAATGTAAAATGTAAGATTAGTTTTCCCTGTGATTATTGTAGAGCCTTACTTGCTGAAAAGCGTCATTTTCCCATGATACAGAATTCCAAATACAAAGGAAAACGTAGTGTATTCAAAATTAGAGAGCTTAAATTACTACAAAGTTTAATTGTCATCAATTAAAGGTGTGAAGGTTTTCCCTGGGTGCAGAAGGCACAGGATCTCAAAATGACAGGAGGTGGGGAGAGCAGCAAACCTGAAATAAGCACCAGAAGACACAACGGTTCCAATTCAGCATCAGCTCCAGGAAAATCAAAATACACAAAGAAGATACAGAGGGTGTAATGGCACAGTGAAACATTTCTCCAGGCCCCCATTTCAGGCTCAGGGAAAGAGTTTTCTGTCATAAGGCAAGTCTGGGTCCCCAAGGAAAGCTCCTCTGGCACATTCTTCATGGTAGCTTTTGCAATGACCTCTGGATATTTGGTTCTGGGGAATTTCAAGAAATATTGAAAAGTGACGAATTGAGAAGCACCTGAAACTCTGTCAGACTTCCTTTGGATTTTGCATTTAATTGAATTTTACCCTGCATTGTCCCAAAGTGTCACTGAGATATGATGTGTCTTTTATAGCCCCTGTGAAGTGTTATCTGCCTGGAACAACAGAACGTGCAAAGAGCCTCCAAGACAGGCTGTGTGTGGACACATTATTAAAACTCCTGTGCTTTCTGATCTATGTGCTCTTCTACGAGGGGTGGGAGCACTGGTCCCACAGCCCCACCGAGGCTGCTGCCACTCACAGAGCTTTCAAATGAGATAGAAATTCCATTCAACACCGAGGCAATAATCTCAGGGAGAAATGTGACATTTTTGTGTCCTCTGTGTGCCCAGAATGAATAGGGGGGTAATGAACTCCTGGGGCACTGCAGCCCAGCCTTTGTGCTGCAGAGGGTAGGAGTGACCAGCGAGGCAGGAAAATGCTGTGCCATTCTGCTCCTTTTTCCCTTTCCAGGGTGTCCTGGGCAAGGTTAACAGCTGCACCTCGGGAGAGGAGCAAAAGGACCCTTTTCTGTTGTGGAAAAGATCTGTTCTGTTCTTTTCCATCCTATTCTACTCAGATTCCTTCTTGGGGCTGATTTTATTCAAAAGCTGTGTTCCCATTGCTCTGCTGGGCTGTTACTCCTTCTTCCACTGCATAATGGGCACTAGCCAGGGAAAGAAATTCCTTTTTCATTCCAAGGACACCGGGATATTTTGCCAACCATCCCTGCCACCCTGCAGTGACACAGCACAGCCCATGGAGCTGTACCTGTCACTGGTGCACATCCCAGTAAAGGGGAAAGCTCTGAGGAGGGTCCAGAGGAGACTGAGGGCAGAGCCCATCGGGGTCTGCAGCTCCTCCTGAGGGGCAGCTCCAATCTCTGCTCTGGGGGGAGCAGGGACAGCCCCAGGGAATGGCTGGAGCTGTGTCAGGGCAGGCTCAGGGTGGATCTCAGGGAAAGGTTCTTCCCCCAGAGGGTGGTTGGCACTGAACAGGCTCCCCAGGGCAGTGGGCACAGCCCCAAGGCTGCCAGAGCTGCAGGAGGGTTTGGATGATCCTCTGGGGCA
The DNA here is from genome assembly GCA_038380795.1 of Pyrocephalus nanus. Taxonomy (NCBI): domain Eukaryota; kingdom Metazoa; phylum Chordata; class Aves; order Passeriformes; family Tyrannidae; genus Pyrocephalus; species Pyrocephalus nanus. Next base: position 1,764,589 of record CM076278.1, read on the forward strand.
CAGGGGGGGACTCTTGGGGATGGGGCTGTGCAGGGCCAGGGGTTGGACTGGATGATCCTGGTGGGTCCTTCTCAACTCAGGTTATTCTGTGATTCTGTGAGAGGAGGGATGCAAAACTCATGAGAGGGCTGGAGCACCTCTCCTGCAAAGACAGGCTGAGAGAGCTGAGACAGAGCCTGGGGGAGAGAGGGCTCTGGGACACCTCATTGTGGCCTTTCAGCAATTAGAGGGGCTTAGAAAATAGAGGAAGGGCAGCTTTTTACAGGGCTAGGTAGTGACAGGACAAGAGTCAGTGGTTTTAATCTAAAAGAGGAGAGATTTAGATTTGGTTTTAGGGTTAAATTCTTCCTGTGAGGGTGGGGAGGCCCTGGCCCAGGTTGCCCAGAGAAGCTGTGGCTGCCCCTGGATCCCTGGAAGTGTCCAAGGCCAGGTTGGAGCAACATGGGCTAGTGCAAGGTGTCCCTGCCCGTGGCAGGGGGTGGCACTGGATGGACTTTACAGTCCCTTTCAACCCAAACCATTCTGGGATTCCATGATTCAACAAGGACAGGCCACTGGGGGAAGTTGGGGAGCACAGTGTGGGCACAGGGAGGATGGAAAACCTGCACAGGGAGCAGCTCTGAAAGCAGGAATTGCTCCATGGCTGCTGAGGAATGAAATCACAGCCACCTCTCCAGCTGAGCTGCTGCCAGAACATCCTTTCCAAAATGGTCCCCTGAGATCCAGGAGAACAAAACTGCATTGGTTGTTCTGGGGGGTGGTGACAAGAGCTGGGAGGGGGTTTGGGACCTTCTGCCAGGGGAGGAGTGGTTGCAACACTCCCCTGACATCGCTGCTGACCCCAGGAACTGGGCAGGGGGGTGGGAGATGAGGGGCCCCAGGTGGGCACAGCCACAGACCTGGCACTTCCAGAACTCACACTCAGCACCAGGCACAAAGGCAATGTCACTGCAAGAAGGACAGAGAGGGGCTGGAGCTGTGCAGGGAAGGGAATGGAGCTGGGAAGGGGCTGGAGCAGCAGGAGGGGCTGAGGGAGCTGGGAGGAACAGGATGGGAAGGGGAGGAGGTGGTGAGATCTACAGCCCTGGTGCTGAGGAGAGATAAGAAGGCAATGCCCATCTGCAGGAGGTCAAGGCAGACACTTCCACCTTCCTGTGGTGTCCTGGGATGCCTGAGGAAACATCTCATCCTACACCATGGCCTGATGCTGGGCTGGTGCTTTGAGGTGCAGCAAAGTGCTGCCCAGGAGTCCCAAACCACCAGCAGAATCTCTCCAGGTGAGTGAAGGGGTTTCCAACATGGGCACCTCCCTCCTGCCCAGCCCCTGCTTCATTTTGGAGACACCGAGGCCGGGGGATGGCCCAGGTTGGGCAGTGATGGACAGCCCAGCACAGCCTTCACCATCTCAGGTGAACTCACAGAGAGTCACAGAGGGGCCACTGCCCACGAGAACACCCCAGGAGGGTTAGCTCAGCCACAGACACCTCCAGAACAGGCATGGAATGTCGTTCCCTTGGAGCCAAATCCCACTTAAGGGTGGTACAATCCAGCACAAACCCCCCAGCTCACCACAGCCCTGGGAAGAGCAAGCACCCAGAGCTTCAGGAGCAGGAGCCAGGAACGTCAGTGCTGCTCCAAAACTGTCTTCCTCCTTCCCTGACCTCAATCCACACCCCTCCCACTTCTGCCAGACATTCCTGCCCTGCCCAGAACAAGGCAGAGATCATAAAATGCAGTTTTAGTAATAAGCTCAGTTTCTCTAACAGATAACTAATAATAATGTGATTTATGAGTTCAGCATTTTCCAAAATATTCTCCTCGTTTCAAACAAAGCCCCAGTTCTCAGAGACTGACAGTCTTTTCCCTACTTAAAGCCATATCACAAAGGATTATCTTCCTGCTCTTTCACCCTATAAACAAATTGTTTTCTTAATTTGTCGCATGCTGGTGCCTGCAATTCTCTTCTCATTATTCTCATACAAGATGATTCTCTGCAGCTCATGGGAAGGGTGCTCCCAGCCAGAAAGTCATGACTATTCTTCCCTAAAAAAACAGTTGTTAGATGTTTTCCTGGTTGTCTGAGCTGGGGAAAGAGCATCTTTCATCAATGAAAAGGCCTATTCAACCTGAATCGAGCACACAAGAGCATTTTCAGCTCAAGAATATTTTTAATTGGTTCCATTCCAAAAATTGGGCTGCACAGTTCTTGAAAGGGTCTTAATTCTTATTAATTTTCCTGATAGCAGACGTGGCCTTCTTTTGATGTGCAAATTTTAAAATATTTCCCCCCCTCCCCCAGCCAAGCACAGATAGGGATCTCTGGGATGTGAATCTAGAGCAGAATGGGGGGAAGGGAGGGATGGGGAGGGACAGCACAGCATCTGTGTCAGGAAGAGAAGAAAGCACAAAGCAGATCACAGAATCCCAGGATATCCTGAGTCGGGAGGGACCCACAAGGATCATCCAGTCCAACCCCTGGCCCTGCACAGCTCCAGCCCCAAGAGTCACCCCCTGTGCCCCAGAGGATCATCCAAACCCTCCTGCAGCTCTGGCAGCCTTGGGGCTGTGCCCACTGCCCTGGGGAGCCTGTTCAGTGCCAACCACCCTCTGGGGGAAGAACCTTTCCCTGAGATCCACCCTGAGCCTGCCCTGACACAGCTCCAGCCATTCCCTGGGGGCTGTCCCTGCTCCCCCCAGAGCAGAGCTCAGTCCTGCCCCTCCTCTGCCCCTGCCCAGGCAGTTGGAACTGCACTGAGCTCTCCCCTCAGTCTCCTCTGCTCCAGCTGAACACACCAAGTGCCCTCAGTGTCCTCACACGGCTCCAAATCCAGGCCCTTCCCCATCTCTGTTGCCTCCTCTGGACACTCCCTAATGGCTTCAGATCTTCAGACCAGCAGCTCCTTAACCCCTCAGTGTCTGTCTGGCCCAGCACTGTTTGTCACACCCAGAGGTCTGGGCAAGGCTCTGTGGTGGTCCCTGCTTTTAGCTGGAGCTTTCCACCAGCTCTCACTGCTCACAGTGGAGCAGAAAATACAGCATTTTATCTGTGGTTTTAGTTGATCCCTATTTTGGTCATCACTTAGAATCACATTATCCTGGAATGGGTTGGGTTATGAGGGAACTTAAAGCTCATCCCATTCCACCCCCTGCCATGGCCAAGGACACCTCCCACTAGCCCAGGTTGCTCCAAACCCTGTCCAGCCTGGCTTTGGACACTTCCAGGGATGGGGCAGCCACAGCTTCTCTGGGCATCAGCTTTTGGGGCCAAGCTTACAGAAATGGTTTACCTGGTGAGGTCTCCTCTCATCCTGTCTCAGCAAAGCCCTTCCAGCTCGGGGCAGAGCCACAGTTCTGGTGTAATGCTCCCTCCTGCTCTGCTTTTGCCCATGTCCCTGCCTGCCCTTCCCCTCACCAGTCCTGAGAGAATGGAATGACCCAAAAGGCTGATGTGTCCAAAATCCTTCTCTCCTCCCACCCTTGCCCATATCTTCACACGTGCACAGGTCCCCAGCCCCACACCAGTCCTCAGATTGCTGTGTGTCTTCAGGCAGTGCTTCCATCACCATCCCAGGGCTCTCAGGAACAGGGAGACCACTGAGATCATCACCATGGTCTGAGCTGCAAAACCCATCTGCAGTAGATACTTTACCCAGGAGGGTGAAGAAGAGATCACCTCTCACAGAACCACAGAATAGTCCAACATCTGGACTCTCAGCAGCAGCTTAAGGACATGTTCAGGCAGGAGCACAGGCATGACCACAGAAGTGTCCTTAACCCAATGTGGAGTTTAAGAGCTTCTGAGAGACATTCCTGCAGCCTTTCCCCCCAGAAAATGGGCAGCACAAACATTTTGGCTTTCAGGTTAAATTACCTGAAAAAAACACCTCCAGCAGTCAAATTCCATTTGGGAATTTGGAAGTTTTGGTCACTTCTTTGAAGACAGAAAGGTCTTCAGCTGCTATAAAAACAATGGAAGAAAATTCATTTAAAGGTACCAGTCACAAATATGGGAGTAGCTTGTGGTAGAAATGGAAAGAAAAGAGTGACATGTCACAGATGTCAGTGTAAAGAGTGAAAAAGGAAAAAAAGCAGCAATGGAAATCTCTGGCCCAGGTTGCCCAGAGAAGCTGTGGCTGCCCCTGGATCCTTGGAAGTGTCCAAGGCCAGGTTGGACAGGGCTTGGAGCAACCTGGGCTAGTGGAAGGTGTCCCTGCCCATGGCAGGGGGTTGAAATGAAATGAGCTTTAAGGTGCCTTCCAACCCAAACAGTTCTGGGATTCTGTGATTTCCTGCTCTTCCACTCACGAGCAACTTATTTCTCTTGTGTTGGTTGAGGGGCCTCCTATGCTGCTGACAATAAAGTAAAATAGCTGTAACACGTTCTGGATGAGACTTAAAAATCACTGTTTTTCCCTGGATCACCAGCCAGCACCTTTATGGACCCCATGGGCTCTGCAGTCACTGCATTGCACATTTTCCAATCCTCAGCACCCTCCCAGGTTTTGTTCCCTGCAGGGCTCAGCCCCCACTTCCCTCTGAGAAATGCAGCCCTGCATTTAGAAATATTAAAATACATGGTCACTGTGGCCCCTTCTGTCAGGCAACTCAGAACATTCTGTAAAAACCCGCTTGTCCCTGGGCACCAATTTCATGTCACCTGCAAAATTCATGGGATGATTTAATATATGGCTGGCTCGGGATCGCTGACGAGGATTAAGACTTTCCCAGCGCCCTCCCAGGAACTCGTACCAACTTTGCAGGAGTTTATGACCTTTGGGGGACATTATATATCCCCAGCAAACTGTTCCAGGGAGGGGACTCCGAGGTATCAAAGGACTATAGATCAAGTCAACCAGAAAAGAAAGCAATAGAGAGTTTGGAAAAGGCTTAACCCAGCCTGACTATGGCAATTGCTTCTCTCACTTCTGCCCAGTAAGAATGAGGGACCCAAAATGGTAGAGGAGCCATCCTGAGTGGAACTAGGTCCTCACAGACACATCTTGAAAGAATACCACTTAAAATGTATCCTGTCCAGTAAAATGATAAATGGAGAGCGACGCAGTGGAGCCAACGTGGAGAATTCAAGCTTGACCATAATATGGAATTTATGTAAAAATAAAGGAGATAATAAATGTGATACGGAAAGAATTAATTTTTTGGTTCAGAAGTTTTGCTTTAGAACAAAACTCAGCTGCCCAGCCAGTCTCAAAATAGACTTTACCTGATTCCACTCTGGAATCAGCCTCCTCCACTGCGCTGCCTGGGGTGGGCACATCCATGGCTCTGTGGCACTTCTGCTTGAGGGAAGGGGATCCTGCAATCCCAGGCAGGTGGTGGGAATTTTCCATCCTTTTTCCCACACCAGCACCCAGCCCAGGAGCACAGGGCTCAGAGGGAGGGGCACCAGGAAGGGTCTCAATAAAAGGCAGCAAGAAAAGGTCACAGCAGGAAGGTCAGTGCTCAGGAGGAACCAGCCCCATCCACCTTCCTCTCTCCCTGCTCCTGGATGCACAGCTGAGAGCTGGATACACACCCACAGAAAGAGAAGGGAAAAGGGTTTCTGACCCCTTTGCTCCATCATATCTGATAGACCCACCCCAAAAAGGACATTTCCAGTACGCTGCACTGACAGCCTGCTGAGGGAAGTGAAAAAGAGCAGCACAGGAGCCAGATGCTTCTGTTGTTAGAGAGAAAACCATCTTCCCACCCTTGCTGGAAGGCCTGGACACCATGACTGCCATCAGTACCCTCCCCATCAACTCCTGTGGGTTGTCCTCTCTCAACCCAAGGCAAAGAAGCCACCAAGCACTGCCAGTGCTGCCCAAGGAACCTCTGCATGGAAATCTCTGAGAGAAGCTGGATCCATAGCCATGGTGGGCTGGACGTGCTCCCTGGTCCACGGGGACAGCCAGGCCAGGCTGAAGGAGCTGAATTTGGCCAGAGCAGGTCTTGGCCAGACTCACGTGCTTGCATTCCTCGGGCTGAAGGAGGAGGAGGAAAGGTTGTGGTTGCCATGGAGGAAGCAGCAGAATTCCTTGCCAAACCTGACAACTCTTGGACAGTGCAGATGTGGAAGTACCACTGAGGGATCACTGGAACAACTGACAGGAAAACCATTGGAGGTCCTTGTTGGTCCCCCACACTTTCCCTGCCTTCCCTTGTTGGTGGGACTTCTCCTGGATAGTGAGTGATGGGAGAGGCCTAGAATGAGACAGTGAGAGCTGCAATTGTTCAGCTGTTGATCTCCTTCCAAAATATGGGGGAGTAGACTAAGCCCAGACCCCAGATAGCTAAAATGGATTTGGTTCCAACTGGGATGTGCAGCCAGTTCACACAAGGAGGAGCTCAGGCATGGATATGGATGTGACTGCAGGGAGTGTCCATAGCAGATATTTTCACCCCAAAGTCACTGATTCCCCTCAACCAAAGCCACACCTCCTTCCCCAGGGGTGCAGAAGCAGGATGATGATATGGAAGATGATTCTGAAGTGGGGAAAACCCAGCTGAGGTGTACCCCCAGGAAAAGATTTATCCACTTAAATATAAAAGACATGAGAACTACGAAATGACCTGGTTGAAGACGGTGGGAAGAAAGTAGGAGAAGCTGCCACTAATAAGAATTTTAAACTTTTCTATGTCTTAACTGAAGAGAGAAGGCTGAAAAATTTAACAGGAAAGTCCTATTCCCAAATTTAATTAGACATTGGCATATAATTTACATTAAAGGTTGGTATATTTTAACCAGTGCATGGAGAGCTCAATATCCTGAAATAGAACAGCATGGCCATGGATCATCTCCCAGCAGTTCCATGATGGCACAGCTGACCTGTACCCAAAGGGGTTTGGCTGGCTCCAGGGACAGGCCCTCCTGAGGAACCATGGCAAGGTACTCCAGAGAGGTGCTTGGAGGTGTGCAAAGCAGAAAGATGTGTCTTGCCACAAAGCTCAGGGTCATAAATCGTTTGAAGGCTGAAGGCAGCACTTTTAGGAAGAGCTACAATTTGTGAAATCAAAAACAATCACCAGGAAACATATTTTGGTTCATTGACCACCCGTGCTCAGTGTGCCAGACCACAGTGAACAACTTCAGGACAGCGAAAGGGTGGGAGGAACAGGCCTCTAACAATCCCTTCTTGGGAAAAATGAGCATGGGAAGCATGAAAACCTGAAGCAAATAGGCAAGAATTACTTCCTACCACTCGGTTTCTCATTCACCATTCTGGCTTAGCAGAGAAACCACCCACAGGCTTTGGTTAATTGTTTTTAATTTCACATATCCCTGATTTTGGGGTGGCCAAGTCAAGAGGGAACTGATTTTCAGAAAGCACTGAACCCTCACCCTTGAACTTTAATCCTGTTTGAGTTATTAAAGCAGCCAGAGAACCCAGGAACCTGTGACAGCCTTGGCATGAGGCCACATCCAAGGCCTGGCTGAACCTCTGAAAGACAAATCTGGCAGAGGAGCAAGGGTGGGAAAGAAAAATGAGGGTTATTGCTGGAGCCAGGCCACCTTAGGAGAATTTTACACAAAGCCTTCAATAGAAGTGTAGCTCTTTTTTTCCATTTTTTTTCTGGATACTTGCTCGCAGGAACTGTTTGCCAAATCCCCCTGTGCCAACACTCAGGGGTGTGAAGGGGCAAGTTCTCAACTGGCTGCTGGAGATCCCCATGGACAAGGGGGACAATTCTTCAAGAAAAGCCATGAAAATGCCATCAACAGCCACAGTGTTTGAGGAGTTTGTTCTCATTTGTAGCTCTTCTGTTCGGATGACACACATTTGAATAAACACACAACAGGATCCCTGGATTTCCCAAGCAGCCACTGTATAAACAGCACTTCAGGCTAATGGAGTGTGAACATCCCTGGAAGCACAGCTCCAGGCACTCTGATCTGAAGCACATGAGGACTCAGAATCTCTCAGGCATGTGGCTGCCCCTGGATCCCTGGAAGTGCCCGAGGCCAGGTTGGACAGGGCTTGGAGCAACCTGGGCTGGTGGAAGGTGTCCCTGCCATGGCAGGGGGTGGAACAAGATGGGCTTTGAGGTCCCTTCCAACCCAAACCCAAACCATCCTGTGGTTCTATGATTCTGTGATCCCAGGTCATAGAGGAGAGCTGGGGAAGGAGACATGGGACATCCACACTGTTGTTTTCCTCTAGGTGTGTGAATTTGGGACCTGCAGCATCCAATGGTGCACTGCCCAGGCACAAGATGTATCACAAAATTACAGAATCCCAGGATATGCTGAGCTGGAAGGGACCCACAAGGATCATCCAGTCCAACCCCTGGCCCTGCAAAGCCCCATCCCCAAGAGTCCCCCCCTGTGCCCCAGAGGATCATCCAAACCCTCCTGCAGCTCTGGCAGCCTTGGGGCTGTGCCCACTGCCCTGGGGAGCCTGTTCAGTGCCAGCCACCCTCTGGGGGAAGAACCTTTCCCTGAGATCCACCCTGAGCCTGCCCTGACACAGCTCCAGCCATTCCCTGGGGGCTGTCCCTGCTCCCCCCAGAGCAGAGCTCAGTCCTGCCCCTCCTCTGCCCCTGCCCAGGCAGTTGGAACTGCACTGAGCTCTCCCCTCAGTCTCCTCTGCTCCAGCTGAACACACCAAGTGCCCTCAGTGTCCTCACACGGCTCCAAATCCAGGCCCTTCCCCATCTCTGGGTCCCTCCTTTGGACACTCTCCAATGGCTCAATCTCTCCCTTCCATTGTGTCCCCCCAAACTGCCCCAATGTTGAGGTGGGGCCACCCCATTCAGCACAGCCCTGTGAGAGCAGGAACTGGAAGGGCCGTGGGACCATTTGGGGAACAGTGAACCTCAACCACCAAATTCATTTCCACGATCCGCAGGAGGAAAACACTCTTGTGCTCTTGACACCTGTGTGCTCCTCGGGGGGATTCTCCCAGAGAAAAATGAGGATTCGTTTAGAGAAAAAAACACCAAGGAAAAACAAACAGACTGGGCTTAGATTTGACTTGAAAGTGATCCTGGAGGCTGAAGGGATTGATGCTCCTGCACAGGAACAGTGGGGTTTGACAGCTGCTTGACTAATGGTGGTGCCAGGCAGTGCTGCACCACAGTGGGGTGTCACAGCTCACATGCTTCTCCCAGCCCAGGAGGTTTAACAAGGATATTTTGGGTAACACAGATGCAGATTCCATCTCTTAAATCTTTAAGGCTTATCAAAGGGTTGGGGGTTTTTTCCCCCCTTTTCAGCCCTGTATATTCTTAACCACCGAGATCTTCTTATGTACAATAAACACAAAAATGCTTCTCTTTCCAGCTTTGCTGCTAAAGCCAAGATGATTATAAAGCTAAATCCTCGGCATATGGCTGGGAACTGCTCCTGCAAACTTCTCCCTGGGTCTTGCACTGAAGGGCAAATTAACCCTTGGTAGGCAAACAGGAAAGGCACCAGAGGAAGAAACGGTCTGACCACAAGGTGCAGCACAGGGTGGTGGGACCCAAACACACGAGGGGCTGGTGACATTTCTCCTGCACAGGCTCACACAGGGGAATCACCTCAGTGAGCAGTTCCCCAGCACAGGATGGTCAGTGGGAGGGAGGGAGCAGAGGGGCAGAGGCAGGGGAAAGGTGCAGGTAATGTGAGCACCTTCATCACCCAAAAATTTGGGTTCTGCCCCTCCGAAAGCTGGTGCAGCCCAGAGCCGTGCAGGGGCTCAGTGGGCTGCTGGGATGATCCTCAGCTCGGGATGCTCCTGGGGTTTTACAAAGATGGAAAAGATGGGGAGTCAGGGCTGTCCAAGGAGAAGTGAGGTGTTGCTGATGTCAAGGAGAAGGCCAGTGCACAGGCACCATCCCATCAAACAGGAGCTGAGCTCCTCAGAACCCAAATCAGCCATGCCAGGGGTCATCCCACAGCACGTTGAAGATGTTCCTCACGGAGGCCAGCTTCCAGTATCGGACCCTCCCAAAAAAATGGATGGCTCAGCTATCTCCTCCACAAATATGGATGAACATCGGGGAAACCTCAGCCCCTGGCCCCACCCAAATCGGCATCCGGAGGGGTCCCCAGCTCTGCCGTGGGAAAAGCCTGAGGCACTGCAGTGCTCAGCACACCTCGAGGGGTCACAACGAGCTGCGAATTAGGGATGTGTTTGCCACAAAACGCAGCTACAGGAGGGGCCCAGGCAGCCTGGACTTCCCAGAGACTCCGTTCCATGAGGTGGGAGAACAGCCCCACTGTGTGGCTCCACGAGATCAAGTGCATCCCACACCGTGCAGGAGCTCTGGCAGGAGTGTCAGCCTCGGCAGAGAGCAAGGGACAGGTTCAGAGCATCATCCAGAGAGGAGCCTGAAAGGTGGAGGAAGGCAGAGCAGGTACAGGGTAAACCCCGAGTTATTTATGGTCATCTTTTGTGTTTGGGTTTGAATACACAGGGGTTTATCCATATAATTTCCACTTTTTTGCAAAGTTTTTGCATTTCTCAAAATGATCATTTCTTTCCCTATGAAGGGTAAAATTCAAATGTTTTATGAAAACCCCACTAGTTGGATGTGAGATGCCAGTACAAGTATTTACATCATTAGAAAGAGACAGGGCATTACAGATCCTTGAAAAACAGCTGAAGTGCCTCCCCAGTTTACCAGACAAAGGTTAAAAAAGTGATGCTGATGCCTAAAAAGCTGCCTCTGATGTCACCCAACCTCCAGACTTCCCTCACATCATTGCCCATTCTCATGGACAAGAGGCATTATCGTGTTACCAGGTACTTGGAGTATCTCAAAAACAAGGAGTTGTGGAGAACTGCTGTCTTGGAGAAGATGGAGGAAGTGCTGAGATACCTGGAAATCAATTCTCTGGCTCTGGGAGAAGCTTTCAGGGAGGTATTTTACAGGTAATTCATCATCAGTAAAGAAACATCCAGTTCAAGGGTTTCAAAGGAGCCATTAACATCTTGTTGGGAAAAAAAACACTCAGGCATCCACTTTCTAAAGGGTGACAGAGTGTTCAGCCCGAGCACAGTCCCTTTTATCTCCTGCAGGATCAGGTATCAGATGAGGTATCAGCTCTTCCTGGTTGCTGATACCCAGGAGTGGGGAGCCTGCCCTCTCCTCAGAGCCAAGGGCTCAGCACTCACCCCCTTTGAGCCCCGTGAGACACCACACTGTGCAGCAGATGAGCACTGAAATGTTATGAAGAGGCTGTGATGCCCCATCAGGCACCAGATAAAGCAGCATCAGAGGGTCCCATGAAGGATGACCTGAGCCACAGCACCACTCGTGGGCACCTCTGTCTGCTGGTGAGATTTAGTGCTTCAGCACCCTCCTTAAAAACTGACTATATTAGTAATGAAATCAGCTCCCTTCCTGAGCAGGGAGGAAAACAGCACGGTGGACAAGCCTGCAAATTGGTTCTGGAAGAGGAATGTGAGCCCAAACACTATAAACTCACAAGGCAAGGAGAGGGAGACAGAGCATAGCTCTTGGGCAGGAAGAGCGAAAGGAGACCCGTAAATCACAGGGATGTAATCACTGGGCAAATCCGGGAGAGGAGCGTGCTGGTGACTCATTGTGACAAGAGCAGTCCAAAACTCACTGAGAGCAGAGGAAGATCATTTGTAAGGACGCAGCTCGAACGTCAAATAGGTCAACACATGATGTGCTGCCTCTTTGAAAGCCTTGTGGAAACTGGTAAATTACCTGATCGATGGAAAATGCACTTTCAGTGCTGTATAAATCCATGGTTTGGCCATACCTTGGCTTCTGCATCCACTTGTCATCTCCTCACCTCAGACATATCTGGAAAAAGGTGATCTTTATGGTCCATTCCCACCAAAGGCATTCCATGATACACCAGGACCAGGAAAACATCAGAGGGGGACAAAGGGGTGGTCAAAGGTCTGGAATGGCTTTGTATGAGGAAAACTGGAGGACAAGATTCTTCAGGAGAGAAAAGAGGTTGCTGGAACAAAGCTGTGGAAGAAGTTCAACAAAGTCACAGGAGCTCTGAGAGGATGAGAAGGGCTCAGCTTTTCATTTCTCCTCCTGATGAAGGAGAAACATTAAACCAGTGGGAATCAAGCTCAAAGCAAACAAAAAATGCAACAGGTAACAGACTTGATGACTCTTTGCCAAGGAAAACTACAGGGGCTAAAACCTTGCACCAGCTGAAGGCAAAGGTGGAGAAGGATCTGGGGGAGATTCACCAGGGGCAACTAAACACCTCAGCAGGTCTCAGCAATCTGCAAGATGCTGCTGAAGAAAGAAAACAGTCTCACTAAAGCCTTGTGGATCATCTGAGATGATAAGAGAAGGTCTAAATGTCCAAAAAAAAAAAAAAAAAAAAAAAAGGCAGGAAGCAAAGGACTGGAGTGACTGTTTGGTTCCTGGAATACCAGGTGGCTTTTTGAAGGGATCTCTGCTGAAGGCAGGACAGTTATCCACAATCTGGGAAGGAAATGGAAGGAAACATAACCTGATTTGCAGGACTGAATTACTGAAGGCAGTAAAGGCAGGGGCTGACTGCAGAGAGCTCTGGGAGGAGCTCGTAATATTGAGTGAGTGGGTGACAAAATGGCAGATGAAATCCAATCGAGATAAATGTAAAGTGATGCACATGGGAAAAACAAAACCTAACTCCAAATATACCATAATGGGCCCTGAGAAATTGCCACTCAGGAACAGGAGCTGGAGTTATAATGTGCATTTCTGCGAAAATGTCAGCGCAGCTCTTTGCAGTGGTCAGAAAAATATGAAAATTGAATGTTGGCGACAGACAGAGAATGGAAAGGAAATCACCCTGGTAAAAACACTGAGATTTGCCTGCAAGTAGTAAATTGTGGTCTTCTCTGTCTGAGGGCACAGGGTGAAGTCAGGGGTTTTTACTGAGAAGAGGAAGGAAAACCAGGTGTTATTGGATGGACAGCAGGTAAGGAGAGGTCAAAGGGAGTCCCCAAGGATCAGATCATGGGAGCCAAGGAAATCTCATCTCTGTGGGCTGGTGCTGCTTTCAAAGGCTTCCCTGAGCACTGACCACTGTTCTTTGAGGCTCCAGGTGGGCAGATCCAGGGTAGAACTCTGTCAGGATGATGCAGCTGCCCAGCCCATGGACCAGAGGGGTCAGGGATGTGCAAGCACCGTCCTGTGGATCCAGGTGGGCAGCAGCTCCCATTCCAGGCTTTGTCCTCTCTTGTGTGCTTTGTCCTGATGTCTCTTGGCTTCATCTTTGGCTGAGGATGTCCCTGCTGTGTTTCTCACAGGCACTCACTAAGAACTGGATCTTCTCTCCACACGTGGAACGGTCGGTCTCTCTTTCAGCTTTGCCTGTGGGCTCAGGCTGGAGATTGGGTTTTCTCAAACACTGTGAAGGTCGAGCTTTATGGAGCTCATTGTTGGGAAGGCTGATCTCCTCCTCCTTCTCTCTGTTTCCAAGTCTTGAACCTGCTGCTCATCTGGCAGGGCCTTCCTTCTTGTTTCGTGGTGAGTTTGGGATCCTTCAGGATTTCACAGAATCACAGAATGGGTTGGGTTGGAAGGACCTTAAAGCCCATCCAGTCCCACCCCCTGCCATGGGCAGGGACACCTTCCACCAGCCCAGGTTGCTCCAAGCCTCATCCAACCTGGCCTTGGACACTTCCAGGGATCCAGGGGCAGCCACAGCTCCTCTGGGCAACCTGGGCCAGGGCCTCCCCATGAAATTTCTCCCTAATATCTAAACTAAATCTACCCTCCTTCAGCTCACAGTCCAAGAACTGAATGTCCTTGTAAAAATGAGTCTGTGAAATTGTTTATTACAGGTCCTTTGATTAGAGACTTGTTAAAATATTTTAGGACAGTCAAGTACATGATGTCAACTGGATTTCTGGGACACTTGATCCCCTGCCCTTGCTGACTCCTTCAGAGTCTCCTAGAAGGGAGTCCCTACTAAGGCAGGGACTCCATTCAGAAAAGCCTGATTGAATTTTCCCATAAATGTGTCTCATTCCCGTGCTCCCCAATTCCCCTCCATTGTACAGTTCTACCTCATTTGGACATCACTTTTAATAATCTGCTCTTCCTGGATCTGCTCAGAGGCATTTTTTCAAATCAAGGTCTCACTGCTTTCTTTGACTGTGATGGTGAGAAAATTTTAAGTGAGAGGTTTCACAGTAGAGTTAATGCAGTTAATAGTTTAGCTATTTCATCCTTGAATTCCTTTAGAGCTCTGGAATGAGAACCATCCGGCACTACCCAAGTGTTACCGTTTATTTTGTCAAGCTGTTTTATAACTTCATCTACTGAAACATCACTTTGAGACACATTTTCTGACTTGTCCCCCATTAAGGTTTCCAGACTGAGGACTCCTGTAAATTCCTAGGCATTGACAGGAAACCTTTGCTTGGCCTCTCTGCTGCAGGTTGAGCCTCCTCAGTCTGTGCTTTGCATCTCGATTTTTCGGGCTTTCTGCTCAGATGTGTTTGAGAAAGAAAACACAACTGGCAGGTGACACCTGAGCTAGCAGTGAGCACTGGAGGGATGAGAGTGGCCCGATGGGTGGTGTGGATGATGATTTTGGGAAGTTGTCTCTCACCCCAGGCACAGCAAAGCTCATGTCTGGGGAGCTCCCCGGGGCAGTGGTCACAGCACCAAGGCTGTCTGAGTTCAAGCAGCATTTGGACAACACTCTCAGGCACATGGATGGACTTTTGGGGGTGTCCTGTGGATTCTATGATCCTGATGGGCCCCTTCCAACTCAGCAGATTCCATAATTCCATGATTCCGTGATCTTTGGAAAGACTCAACCCAGCACGTGCTTGGCCAGTGCTGCTGGGCCCTCTCCCAGCCCACGGGTGCTGCCTGCACTGGGGGCTGCTCTCAGGGGTGGCTCCTGCCTTCCTGGGGCAGCTCTGCTGCATATGGAGGAGCCAGGCACTTGAAGCCATGGTAGAAACAGCCACCCTCCTCTGCTGCCTGCCTGCCTTCCCCACCCGTGACAGCAACCATCCCCAAGGGGCCAGCACGGATCCTGCAGGGCATGGAAGCCAAATCCTCACATCGGTGCCACATGTGAGCAGCTTCTCCACGGGCACATGGTGACAGGACAAGGGGCAGTGGTTTTAAACTAAAAGAGGAGAGATTTGGAGTAGATGTTAGGGCGAAATTGTTCCCTGGGAGGGTGGGCAGGCCCTGGCCCAGGTTGCCCAGAGAAGCTGTGGCTGCCCCTGGATCCCTGGAAGTGTCCAAGGCCAGGTTGGACGGGGCTTGGAACATCCTGAGCTAGTGGAAGGTGTCCCTTCCAACCCAAACCATTCTGGGATTCTGTGATCTCTGCCATGGACAGGGGCACTTTCCACCAGACCAGGTTCCTCCAAGCCCCATCCAGCCTGGCCTTGAACACTTCCAGCGACCCGGGAGCAGTCACAGCTCCAGTTTTGCCCACATCACCTTGCTCTCCACCAGGCAGCTCCATATTCTTCCTCCATTCTCTTCTTCTCCTTCAAGAGCCTCAGCTGTGCTCCCAAAATCTCCCTGCATGTGGCCCAGGGCTCACGTTCCCCCCCAGCCCCTCACGTTTGGAGCTGCTGCTTCTCCAGCAGCTCTAATTCAATTACAGCCTCTTCAAGTGTTTCACTTCAGCTTTGGCTCTTCAGTGGAATTTCTATCCAGCAAAAACTGGATTTGCTTCGCTATTACAGGCACTTCCTACCTGTGAGAGCGAGTTCCCACTGCATTAATATTCTGGTCACTGTGTCACCACGTACTAAAGGTGCTGCTGCTTTTTTAATGCTTCACTCCCCGTGCTCTGGAGGACGAAGCAGCTCCAGTTTCTCCTTGGGCTGTCTGTGCTCTGTGCCAGCAAACTCTGAGTGTCAGTGATGATTATGATTCACAGCTGGAGTATTTAATGCAGGATTTTTCCAGCCCCATTATTTTCCCTCAGATGCCAGCCCAGGTGCCCAGGAGCCACCAGTGCCCTGTGCTGCTGGAACAGGGTAGTCCTGCCTCAAACACCTTCCATCTGCTGAATCAAGGAGGGCCATGGAAGGTTTCACAGAATCACAGCACATGCTGAGCTGGAAGGGACCCACAAGGATCATCCAGTTTAACTCCTGGCCCTGCACAGCCCCATCCCCAAGAGTCCCCCCCTGTGCCCCAGAGGATCATCCAAACCCTCCTGCAGCTCTGGCAGCCTTAAGGCTGTGCCCACTGCCCTGGGGAGCCTGTTCCAAACCCCCTCCTGGCTGCTGACTTTGACTCCAAGCAGGATTGAGCCAAGTTCAAACTGTCCAGGCAGGAGGGGTCCCAGACAGGAGGGTGCCAACAAGGAGACAAGATGAACATGAGGGAGAGGAAGATGTTCTGCTTTGAAATTCCCTCAGCACTGGTGAGGATGGACACATTAGTCTGCTGGTTTATAGAATAGATTTTTCTTCATGTTGCTTTGTGTGGGTAAAACCCCTGGGAAGTTCACTGGGTGTGCGTGGAGATGGATCTGCTCTGCCCAAGCCCACCTGAGGGGCTGGGCAAAGCTGCTCTGCTTGCAAGTGGTGAACACTGTGCTGATTGGAACTGGACAGAGGAACCTGCACAGGGAAACATCGATGACATCAGTGGAGAGGGATAACTGTCCCTTATCCCTCCTTTGGGGGTTACACATGTACATAAATACACACATCAGGTGGTTGGGCACTGAACAGGCTCCCCAAGGCTGCCAGAGCTCCAGGAGGGTTTGGACAACGCTCTGAGGGACAGGGGGGGATTGTTGGGGTGTCTGTGCAGGGCCAGGAGTTGGACTGGGTGATCCTTGGGGGTCCCTTCCAGCTCAGGAGATTCCATGGTTCTATGATTCTATGACATAAGCTGAGGGCTCGGCTTTCAGGTGCTGGATCCAAGGTTTGGATCTTAGAGACGGCACATGGGAAGGGTCCTGTGGGATTTGAACCCTGGCTGGTGCCATTTCTCATCCCTCAGCTCTCCACCATCAGGTGATGATGAAACCCCAAAAGGCAGTTCTTTGGAAACAGCACATTCCAAGGGAAAGGAAGGCTGGGACACTCAAGATTCACTCAGCCATGGCTTTGTATCCAAGTGTGCTGTCGGTTCATAGAATCACAGAACATTCTGAGTTGAGAGGGACCCACGGGGATCATCGAGTCCAACTCTTTGGTGAATGCCCCACACATGGATCAAGCTCAGCCTTGGTGTTACTGCACCGTTCTCCAACCGAGGGAGGAAGACAACCCAATATTATTCTCACTTCCCTTTGGAATATCCCAGTACAAATAATGCTGTTGTCCCACTTTTCCGGAAGGGTAAGAAGGGAGACCCTGGTAACTGCAGGTCTGCCTGTCTCACCTCAGTTCTCCCAGAAGGACGCGATTCATCCATCCCTCCCTGATAACCCCCAGCCTGACGTGTCGGTCCAAGCAAAGCCCAGCTGCATCCAGGTGTGCCACTTTGGCTCCTGGACCCGCTGCTGCTCTGTCCTGTTGCTCTAGCAGGGGGAAAGCCCTCCGTGTCTGCGGGGAAGTGGGAGCTGCTGCCTGGTTTTGATGCGTTCGCCGTTTCCGAGCGCTCGGAGCGGGCGCGGGGCTCGTGTTGTGCAGAGCACACTTGCCATCTAGTGGGAGAGAGCTGCAGAGCTGGGTCTGTCCACCTGCAGCGCTCACCGGAGCGGGATTCACCTCTAACGGGGATCATCGGAAAGGCGGAGCTCCCACTTCACCTCTGGGATGAGCACGGGACCTTCCCACGCTGATGCCACCGCTCCCCTCCTGCTGATGGCAAAGACACCTCGCGCACAGTTTTAACCCCAAACCTGCTCTGAGCCCTCTAATGTCCTGCAGGATGGGTCCTGAGTGCCTGGCCACGGGCAGGAAAGGCCACAGGACGCTGTCCTGGGGATTTACTGTCTGTCTGTGGCTTTCTTCTGGGCTCTGAGGCTGCAGCTGGAGCTCCAGTGCGGGATTCAGTGGCTGGGGAGATGTTCTTACATCTTGCCTGATTGCCAGATTCTAATTAAAATGAGAACTCTGCATATTTCAAACATACCATATATGAATTTCCTACAGGAAATTGAATTTAAAAACAAAACCAAAACAAAAACAAAAACAAACAAACAAAAAGGAAACAAATCATGTTCTTCTGGAAGCTCCTACAAATTAGCAGAGAACAAAGTGTTCCCCTGCAGCCTTTTTGGTGAGGCCTCTCCGTGAAACACCCGAGGTGCTCAGACTGCAGTGTCGTGGGGTGGTGGCAGTTCCACAGCTCTGGCTCCTGCTGACTATCCCAAATTTTGAAACGTTTTGGCAGATGCTAAAACGTGCTGACCTCTGGTCGAGCATCAGAAAATTCCCCAGGAATCCCAGAATGGTTTGTGTTGGAAGGGAGCCTTAAAGCCCATCCAGTGCCACCCCCTGCCATGGGGGGAAGCAACCTTCCACCAGCCCAGGTTGCTCCAAGCCCTGTCCAACCTGGCCTTGGACACTTCCAGGGCTCCAGGGGCAGCCACAGCTTCTCTGGGCAACCTGTGCCAGGGCCTGCCCACCCTCACAGCCAACAATTCCTTCCCAATCTCCCATCTCTCCCTGCCCTCTGGCAGTGGGAAGCCATTCCCTGTGTCCTGTCCCTCCATCCCTTGTCCCCAGTCCCTCTCCAGCTCTCCTGGAGCCCCTTTAGGCCCTGCCAGGGGCTCTCAGGTCTCCCTGGAGCCTTCTCTTCTCCAGGGGAACCCCCCCAGCTGTCCCAGCCTGGCTCCAGAGCAGAGGGGCTCCAGCCCTGGCAGCATCTCCGTGGCCTCCTCTGGCCTCTCTCCAGCAGCTCCACGTGCTCCCTGTGAAGCCCAAAAGCCCCTCTGAGCTCAGCCACGGGCTCAGGCTCAGCCTCCATCCTCCTATCCTGCTCCTATGGAATAACTGCACTGAGTTTTGGTGGTGGAAGTGCCACAGGACCACGGCAAGAGCAGGATTTTATCACCCGAGGAGCAGTGCACAATTTCTTTCCCAGCAATGCTGACACAAATCCGGAATTATGGAGTGGAGAGAAGTTCTCATCTGCAAACTCAGGGCTGTTTGCACTCCATAAAATGTAACAGCAGGTTTGAAGTGCGAGGCAGAGCAGAATAAAAGAATCCTTGTTGCACCACGAGCATGAAACATGTTGGGTGTCAGGGTATTCCTGCCTTCCACCTATTGTAAAAACAGCTCTTGAAAAGCATTTAAACATTTCTATCCAAGCTGCTGAAAGAATAAGAAGCAGTTCATGTGTTGGAATATTAAGCAGTGAGGCTCTTCATTTGATGGCAACCATTGTTCTCATTCTCTTGAGCCCCTAAAAAGTCTTTATGGCCCAGAACCTTCTGTCTGACAGATGTGAAACCATCAAACAGGAACCTGTTTCAAGCAGGGTTGAGAGAAACCAGCAGAATAAAAAGCCAAGCACTCTGAGGGCTTGGGAGAGTGGAAGGTTCTTGGGGCACTCCTGGTCCTACAAATGGAAGAGTTTGGGACATCCTGGAGCCTTTGCTTCCAAAGCAGGGCCCTAAATGTTCCTTTTTAAACTCCATTTCTCTTCCATGGCAAGGGATTTCGGATCCAGGGCTGTTCTGTGGTGATGGGACCTCCACGTGTCCCTCCGTTTCCCCATCCCAACCCCCTGAGCTGGTTTGGAATGGGGGGCTTGGCACGTGGAGCTGGTCAGGAATGTCAGGAACAAGGGGAAACAGTTCATTTCTACCCAAGGGGGGATTTTTTTATTATTTATTTATTCTTATTCCTTTCTTGTTTTCTCATTCTTTCTCTCCTCTCCATTTTTTTGTCACTTTTTTCCCCTCCCAGCACCAAATTATCAGTAACTGCCTCTTATTTTTTGCCTCATTTTGGTTTTTTGGTTGGTTTGTCCCACCAGGGGAGGTTTGTTCAGTTTTCATCCTCTCACCCACCAGTAGGGAAGAGGAAGATTTTTGTCTGCATTTTTTAGATCTCCTTCACCTCAGCAAGGCCAGGTGGCACCTCCTGATTTCTTTGTCTCTCCTCCCTTTACTGACAGTTCCCTGTTTGGATCATAGGATTTAATATTTGTTTTTATTCATCATCTTTTTTCTCTTGGATCTGCTTGATTTTTTTCATAATCCTTATTTCTTTATTTTATTCCTTGTTTTTTACCAAAAGATCAACTTCCATGAAATGTATATTTTTTCATTTCCATGATTTTTCTAATTGATTCTTCAATTTTCTTCCTCACCTTCTTCATACTTTGTTATTTTCCAGTGAAATATGGGAAACTTTTTTCCCCAGATTTGAACATTTTTTTGCTTTACTTTTCTTTGGGACAAAATGAAGGGGGTTTTTTTTCCCCTATTTCTTCACTCTGGGATTGGAAAACAGGGCATTTTCCTTGCTCTGCTGCTCCCTGTCTGTCAAAGTCCTTGAGCCCAGCAGGGCAGCAACACCTTTTATCTCATTTCAGACCATTTTCCCCTGATGGACAAAATGGTGGCAAATATTGCTTCTCATTTTTCTCATTTCTTTCCCATCATTTTCCATCCTTTTTTTTTTTTTTTTTTCATGTGATTCTTCCAGTGGAACAACCTGGAAGTGGTTTCCTCTTGTTCTTATTTTATTTTTTTTCCTTTAATTTTCCATCCAGTTTCTCACCTCACCCAAGTGGAAACAGGTTTGTTTTGCTGCCCCTTGGGTGGCTGGTTTGGATTTGTGCTTTTCTTTCTCCTCTTTTTGTTCTCTTTTCACAAGGGATGAAAGAACATTCCTGGGGGAAAAAACAGGGAAGGTTTGGGGGGGAGGGAAGGGAAGGGAAGGGAAGGGAAGGGAAGGGAAGGGAAGGGAAGGGAAGGGAAGGGAAGGGAAGGGAAGGGAAGGGAAGGGAAGGGAAGGGAAGGGAAGGGAAGGGAAGGGAAGGGAAGGGAAGGGAAGGGAAGGGAAGGGAAGGGAAGGGAAGGGAAGGGAAGGGAAGGGAAGGGAAGGGAAGGGAAGGGAAGGGAAGGGAAGGGAAGGGAAGGGAAGGGAAGGGAAGGGAAGGGAAGGGAAGGGAACGGATTGCTCAGCATGGGCACAATGAGATGACAACATCCATGGGCATCCTTGGAGAATGGGAATGAGCAGCTCGAGATGAACATCTGACAAATGACTGTTGGTTCCTCAGCCATAAATAATAATGAGAGTTGTTCCATGTGAGTACAAAATGCATCTAATAAATCTAATTAACCAGAAATTAGGAGGATTAATTGGCATAAAACAAGGCTAGCCCTGTTGAACAGCAGCAGCAGCCATCCCATGCAAATGATCAAGAAAATCCACCTGCTGGAGCATCACTCCCCAAGGATGGTGGGAACTGATCCTGGAGAGAGGCACCAACAAGAAAACACACAGAAAAAAAACAAAGAGGAACAAACCCCCCTGCTGAGCAGGTGCATTTCTCAAGGCCAGGTGGGAGGTTTTGCCCTGGGACAAGCAGGTCTCCTGACAGCCACAACCAGACCCTCCTGCCAAGTGGATTTACCCTCCATGAGCAAAACACTCCTTGCTATTTGGGACTTTCTGTTAGGGGGGGTGTAAGTAAATGTGTTAAAATGGGTCATATGACCTTTAGGAACTGAGTATCTCAGAGCTGTTTAGGAACTAAATGAGCTGTAAGGGTGGTGAAGGGGCTTGAGGAGGGGCTGAGAGCACTTGGTGTGTTCAGCTGGAGCAGAGGAGACTGAGGGGAGAGCTCAGTGCAGTTCCAACTGCCTGGGCAGGGGCAGAGGAGGGGCAGGACTGAGCTCTGCTCTGGGGGGAGCAGGGACAGCCCCCAGGGAATGGCTGGAGCTGTGTCAGGGCAGGCTCAGGGTGGATCTCAGGGAAAGGTTCTTCCCCCAGAGGGTGGTTGGCACTGAACAGGCTCCCCAGGGCAGTGGGCACAGCCCCAAGGCTGCCAGAGCTGCAGGAGGGTTTGGACAACGCTCTGAGGGACAGGGTGGGATTGTTGGGGTGTGTGTGCAGGGCCAGGGGTTGGACTGGATGATCCTTGTGGGTTCCTTCCAAGTCTGGACATTCCATGATTCTGTGAAAACAAGTGAACAGCTACAGCTCATCCCAAGCATCACAAACCCTCCAGAAACAGGGGGAGATAAAACAGGCAAAAAAATGCTCTGGTGAAGCAGCACCCTACAGGAATTCCTGGGATTAAGTGGTAGACAGCAAATACACCTTTAGTTAAGCACTGCTGCACCGTCATTACTGTGTGAGACTAATCACTGACCCAGGAGAATAAAAATGGCTTTTACAGGCTGATATTGCCTTGGAATAGTAAAAATTAATCAGCTGATGGTAAATGTCCCTTCATAAAACCACCAGGCTCCACATTCCCCATTGACTGGCTGGAGTTAGTCATGGTAATCAAAGGAATACAGGTGATTAACCATTCCTGCCCAGGAAAAGGGGGAATTAGTGAATTAACATAAGACAGGTAGATTTTCTCTCAGCCAAGGCTGACAAGGGGCTGTTGGGTGTTCCTCATCATAAACAGGAATTGTCTCCTTACCTGGCACTTCCCAGGAGCTGCTCCAGTCAAACATGACAGAAATTGTCGCCCCCAAAGACCAGTCAGAGCATCAGACTGGACCAGCATAAAGTAAATGTATCTTTAGCTGGTCCCTGAGTTCATACAAATGATGGGAGTTGTTACCACAGCCCCACATGGCTCTGATTCACCAGCATGGCTTAAGAATCAGGGTAATTAATGAGGAAAAGTCAAATCAATGCAATATATAAAATGATACACCCTTATTCTCTATTCCCTGAGGAGGCCAAATTCCTGCTGTGCTCTTTCCCTCAGCCCAGTTGCCAGGAGGGGAGTGCAGACCAGCTGAGCCCCTTTCTGGCAGTCTCCTGGCCGGTCTGCATGGATGCTCTGAGCCTTGGAGCCCAAAGCTTCTCCTGGGGGATGCTGGATGAGGCTGAGGTGTGGGAATGCTGGTCCATGAGAGCATCTTGTGAGCCCCATCCCAGGCAGGTTGGACTCATTCCCACCTCTGGCTCTCCAACCCTCCCCAGCCTTGCAAACCCTTGCCCACCCCTCCCAAAGCCTTGTGCCCCAAATTCCACCCCTGGAATGAGCTCCAAGGCCCCTCCCAACCCAGACCTTTCCATGATTCCATGATATTTGTTCCCATTCAGCAATCTCTGGTTTCCAGCCCCCATCATGCAGCAGTGCCTGGGGTGGCTGGGACAGGATTGTCCTCACTCAGCAGCTCTGCCTTCCTTCCAGAACTGCTCCCGTGAAACGTGGATGCCACTGATCCCCTGCATTGCTCAGAGGGGGAGTTTAATCAGCACAAGGCAAAGATCTCACCCATGAAGGGGGAGCACCCACAATCCCAGGCATCAGAGATGCTCTCCATGGTCAAACACCTGCTTTGGGGGAGTGCTCTCCAGGAAAACACACAAAATTATTCACCAAGAAGGCAAATAATCTCCAGCTCAGCAGCTCTGCTGCAGGTGGGTGGCTCTGTCAGCACTGGGAAATGCCAAATTTCCAGCATCAGTCTGACTTCAATTCATTCCAGCATGAGGTGGGGACATGAAGCAGCATCTTCAGCTTCAGCCCATTGGAGGCCCGAGGCCACCACAGACAGGAGGACTGGGAACTTCCAGCCAAAGATCCCAACCCCTCATGGTTCAACGTGCCCATTTCATCGACAGGGTTTGGACAATTCCTTCCTTTTTCCCCTCAGCAAAGCATTTCCTCGTCCTTACAATCACAGACAACTGGTCCCCAGGGCCTTGAGCCAACCTTCCCAGGCTACCCAGCACAAATCTCCTCTTTCTGGAAACATCCAGAGGTGTCAGAGCTGCTTCCCTGAGCTGCACAGAGCTGGAGATGTCTGCTATTACTCTGCTGTTATGTTTGCAGCAGTGTATTTATTAATATATGAGATATATTATCGTTATTTGATAATATTTTAAGTCATACAACATATGAGTGGGGAGGTTGTATGGAATTGTTTTCTGCTTAAACCTCCTGTTTTTATGAGCAAAGCAAATAACAACACCACGCTTCAAAAACCTGGCTGGGGCCTGGAGTGCTGCCAGGCTCTGCTGAGCTTGGGTGTCCCCTGCCACCACTGTGCTTAATTTTATTTCATTTTTCATGGAAAAATATGGATTTATATGTAAGGATCTGTCTCAAGCATCCCTGACAAGGGGAAAAGCCAAATCCACACACCCAGGTCACCATTATCACATAAAAACAGTGACAACTGCTGGGATTCACTTCCCTGCTCACAAATGCCACTTTTCCTTGGATTCTCCTTGTGCTACAGGGCTGTTCCCTTGGGCTTTATTTCCTCTTTATTCTAAGGCAGAGGTGAATGTTTGTGGGGTGTGTTTTCATGTGTTACTCCAACATCAAGGCTTGAATTCTTGGCTCACCAAGAGGACTTGTGGAAAGGAGGGTTCACCTGGGAAAGGCAGCCCTGACCCCTTCCTGGCTCATTCTAGAAGACTGAAAACATAAAGAGCACTAAAGAATTCATCAGTTCAAAGCTGCACCCTGGTTAAAATGAGTTCTGCCACAAAAAAAAAGAAAAAAAAAGGAAGATTTGATGTCATTCTGTGGCAGGTGCCAGGAGTGAGTGACGGGCACCTTTCACCCAGGGTGGTTTAAACAGAGAGTTTTCATTCCTCCAGCAATTTCTGTTAAACTTCTCCTCCTGAAGAAAAGGCTTTTTGTTACCCAGACCACTTTATTCCTGAAAGCTCCTCCTTGCCTCTTCCCCACAATCCAGACCTCTCCCCACCTTGACAGGAATTCAATGCCAGTGCTGGCATTCCCCATCCCCGTGCTTTGCACTGAGCAGGTTTGAACAGGGGGCAGCTTTGGAAACCTTTAATTAAAAATACATTACTGAAAAAGTAATGGCTGAAGAGTCCAACAGGGACTGCAGTGTTGTCTCTGGGGATCCCACATTTGTACCCCCCAGTGGAGGGGGCTGAGGGGGCTCCCCAGGGGCCTTTGGGCACAGTCACAGGTGGCTTTCAGCACATCAGGGTACTTTGAGGGGGAAATGAAATCTCCTGCAGAGCAGAAAGGATAAAGGTGGCACAGGAAAAAAAAGGAGGAGAAAGGGAGGGTTTGTGTGAGATCCCAGAAGGTGGAGGAGAAATGGGAGCATGGACAGACCAGAAGGGCTGTGTTTGCATCCAGCTCCAGCAGCACCAAACAGCACCTGCCCAGGTGACCTGCACCTTTCCCACTGGATTCCCAGAGCAAACATTTTTCCTACAGAGCAGGGGAGGAACAAACCCAGGACTGCCTGGAGAGTGTGTGGTGACATCCCAGATCCATCCTCAGCTCTCTTTCCTCCTGTGGCAGTGAAGCATCTTCCCCCTGTGGTCCTCTGGATGGCCCCAGAGCAAAGCAATCCCAAACCTCTGGATGGCC
Source organism: Pyrocephalus nanus (assembly GCA_038380795.1). Taxonomy (NCBI): domain Eukaryota; kingdom Metazoa; phylum Chordata; class Aves; order Passeriformes; family Tyrannidae; genus Pyrocephalus; species Pyrocephalus nanus. The sequence continues at coordinate 1,789,969 of CM076278.1, forward strand.
CCAGAGCAAAGCAATCCCAACCCTCTGGATGGCCCCAGAGCAAAGCAATCCCAACCCTCTGGATGGCCCCAGAGCAAAGCAATCCCAACCCTCTGGATGGCCCCAGAGCAAAGCAATCCCAACCCTCTGGATGGTCCCAGAGCAAAGCAATCCCAACCCTCTGGATGGTCCCAGAGCAAAGCAATCCCAACCCTCTGGATGGCCCCAGAGCAAAGCAATCCCAACCCTCTGGATGGCCCCAGAGCAAAGCAATCCCAACCCTCTGGATGGCCCCAGAGCAAAGCAATCCCAACCCTCTGGATGGTCCCAGAGCAAAGCAATCCCAACCCTCTGGATGGCCCCAGAGCAAAGAAATCCCAACCCTCTGGATGGTCCCAGAGCAAAGCAATCCCAACCCTCTGGATGGCTCCAGAGCAAAGCAATCCCAACCCTCTGGATGGCCCCAGAGCAAAGCAATCCCAACCCTCTGGATGGCTCCAGAGCAAAGCAATCCCAACCCTCGGGATGGCTCCAGAGCAAAGCAATCCCGATTCCCTCACACTCACAGCACCAGCAGCATCAGCCACAGCAGGAGCTGTAGGTGCCTGTGCTGCATCCCAACTGCATCCCATGGATAAAAGGTCAAAGATGGGAAAAGAAAAGTGAATTCCTGGATATTTTAAAGAGCAAAAGTGCTACAGTCTAACTCCATCCACTGCCTCACACCTTCTTGAAAGGTTTCTCCCAGGCCAGTGTTAAAAACCCCAATGTGTCCATGAATTGTTGAAGAACCAGAGAGTTCCATCATGGAAGTCCATCACTACAGCAAAGTTCACCAGCGTGGATCTTCCACTTTATGTCTTCAGCCTCTTCCAGGATCAAAACCTTCATGCCCATCTTGGAGCTGCCAGAGGGCAGGGATAGATGGGATATTGGGAAGAACTCCTTTCCTGGGAAAGTGATGAGGTGCTGGCACAGGTTGCCCAGAGAAGCTGTGGCTGCCCCTGGATCCCTGGAAGTGTCCAAGGTCAGGTTGGACGGGGCTTGGAGCAACCTGGGCTGGTGGAAGGTGTCCCTGCCCATGGCAGGGGGTGGGACTGGATGGGCTTTGGGGTCCTTTCAACACAAACCATCCTGTGAGTCTACAATAACAAAGAGGGAATGACTGAGACTCAGACAGGGAACCCACAAGTGAAATCCCCAGGGTTGGAGACCTTGCTGTGGCCATTCAGGGATTTGGGAGCCATTTTTCCATCAAGCCTCCGCTGACAGAGCAGTTTGATCTCTCCTGGTTTCATTCACATGACCAGGAACCTCAGCCTGAGGTTGGCAAAGACGTTCATGGAGCTCTGCAAGTATTTGGGTTTTAATTAAAAGCTCTGCAGAAAAGATGCAGCTTGTGCCACATTCTGCTGGTGAAACTTAGAAGGAAAATCATAACACAGTAACTTCAGCAAGGGATTTCAGGAACCTCCCCAAGCCCACATTGCAGAGAAACAAAATGAAAACCACTTTTCTTTTCACTGGAAAGAAAGCACACAGATATCCCAGTTCTCATCCCTTCCCACAGAACAAGGTATGGTAATAAAATACTGCCAGAAATTCTCATCTCCCCCCTTGCATGTGGACAAAGTCCCTTTGGATGTTCTCCTGGAATTAAAACCAGCCTTGCCCCAGAGAGCTGTGTAGAGACTGAGGAAGAGGTTTCTCCTTTTCAAAATTAAATTAAAGCATCGAAACAGAATCATTTCCCATTGTTTGTCCATTAAACCTTCCTGCCCACAGCTGTCCCAGGGTCAGTGCTCCCAGCACTGAGTGGGCAGATCCCACTTCCCAAGGGCACCTGGCAGCCCCAAGAGCCACCACAGGCTCATAATGAGGAATTTGCAGGAGCTTTGCTGTTCTCTTCATTGCAGATTCTTGGAACTCCATGGCTGTGACACCTCATCTTCATGGCATTCCCTGCTGGGGCCTCAGTGTCCAGGGAGAAAACACAGAATCGTGGAATCATAAAGGTTGGAAAAGGCCCCCAAGGTCATCGAGTCCAACCTTTGACCAAAACCCCCAGTGCCCACTAAACCACGTCCCCAAGTGCCACATCTGCTCATTTGTGAACACTCCCAGGGTGGTGATTCCACCCCTGCCCTGGGCAGCTGTGCCAGGGCTGAACAACCCCTTCAGTGAAGACATTTTCCCAATATCCAACCTAAAGTGTGTCCTCCTGGTGGGACAGCAAAGGGAGTGCCACCTCCAGCCTGCTGTGAGAGGCACCCCATGGCTGTACCCAGGGGTGGGAGACTGAGAGAGGAGGGGAGAAGCTGCAGAGTGGGGAGAGGAGTGTAAGGACCCTGTGCTTCATCCAGGCAGCTCAGGAGAAGGTTCCCTGGGACCTCCATGGCCATTCCACCAGCAGGTCCTTCAGGATCAGTGAACAACCCTGGTATCACTGATTCCATGACACAGATCGATGGTGGTGGTGGGACCTGCCCGAGGTCTCCAGGTCATTCACAAGCCCTGGTGCCCCAGCCGTGCTGCAGGACTATTCCCACCAGGCAGGTCTGTCCTTGGCATGGTCCTCAGAGGAGTTCTGCAGCTCCTCCTTGTTTGGATCCATCCCTGGGCTGAGGTTGTGGCACGGGGTGAGTGTCCCTGGCTGTCTCTGCACCTCCTGTCTTGCTGTGGTCCCAGCTCTCCCCCCAGGACACTCAGCTTCCCCACGTGCTGTGTCTTCTCCAGCTGCAGCTCCTGCAAGTGGTTCTGGAGATGTGCAGGAGCCCTGGGCACCCAGGGCTGTGCCAGTGGGGCAGCACTTGGGGACAGGGACAAGGTGGCAGTGGGGTGCAGGTGTTCACTCTGTGTGAGAGAGGAAAGGGTCAGCCCGGGTTTGGAAGGGCCAGGAGGGTCCCTCACACAGATCCCTGCTCTGGGCTGGTGGTGGAGCCCAGCCATGGGCACAGGGGCAGCTGCAACAGGGGCTGTCACCAGATGATTTCTGCATCACCTGACACTTGTCACCAGCAGTGCTGGACACGCAGCCTCTGCAGGTGAGCTGGGGGTCCCTGCAGGTCACTGAGACCCCAACCCCCCCTGAGACCCAACTACCTGAGCCCCCATCCCAGCCTTGCAAGGGGGGAGCTCTGGAGCAGGACCTGAAGCCTTTCCCTGGAGCAGCTGCTCCCTCGGGGCTCCTGGAGCCGGTGCCTCGTCCTTGCAGGGCTGCTCCGGCCGCTGCCTCTGCCCACCCTCCTGCACGGGGACAGACACACCGTCTGTGTGTGGCTGGAGAGCGGGGACATCGCACCGCCCTGCATTCCAGAGGGTGGGCTCCAGGAACGGGGAATGTGGGTGGATTCCTCCAAAGGCTGATGGATTCTCCAAAGGTCACGAATTCCATCCACCTCTCAGACCCTCCTCCCCAGCCCCAAATCACCTCCTTCCTCTGTCCAGCAGGTCCCAGGGCTCCCTCCACCCTCTGCCACTCCCGGAGGCGACGCTGGATGTGCTCCCGGAGCCCCCGCAGGATGCGGAGCGCGTGGCTGTGGGACGGGGGGGACGAGCTGGAGGGGACAGGGAGGGAGGAGGGGCCGGAGTGTCCGAGGGCACCGAGGGGCTCCTCGCAGAGGGGCCGGGGGCCCAGGAACCCCCAGGCCCCACTGCCGAACCTGCGGCTCTGGGACTCACCCGCCCGCGGCCGGGGAGGGGCCCCGTCCCAGGGCACTGCTGGGCAGGGGCTGGTGCTGGCACAGAGAGGGGCTCTCCATGGCCGGGGGGTGCCCAGCCCGCCCCCGACCCGCCGGCTGCCCCGGGGGTCCCGGGAGATGCTCCAGCCGGACTCTCCTGCCGGCCCTTTCCTTGGGGAGTAGTGTCGGGAGAGAGGGATCAGAGCGGCGCCTGCACCACCAGCTCTGACCCCTGAGCCCGCTCGGCCTCTCCTGTGAACGCTGCTGGCCTTGCAGCCAGGGCAGAGCTGCCAGGGAAAAGCTGGAGCCACCCAGGGCTGGGCAGGGGGTTGGCACGGGCAGGACAAGCCTGGAGGCACCCGGGGGGCATCTCCCCCCGAGCCATCCCCAGCACAGACCATGCCCTGAGAGGCACCATGCCGAACCTACTGCCCAAAACACCCAGCAGAGCCCTCTATCCCCACCAGCCCTTCTCGTGGGGAGGGAAAAACATCTGGATGACCTGGAGGGAGCAGCACATCTGGGCTGCTGCACTCCCCGGGCTGATCCCCCTCAGGGGGATCCCCACAGCCCCCGGTCCTGCAGTTCAGCTGTGCTGGGATGTGCCCCACCAAGGGGTGCCCTGGCACTGCCTCATATCCCCACCATCCCCTTCTCCCTTCCTGACCTGCTCCAGGGTCCTCTGGAGCTGCCGAAGGGTGTCCACCTTCTCCCTCAGGAGCAGCCCCTGGAGCTGGTGCAGCGTTTCCAGCCTCTGCTGCAGGAGCGAGCGGCTGCTCTGCTCCAGCTCCTGGAGCCTCTGCAGGAGCAGCCGGAGTCACATCCCCCCTTCTGGCTGCCCACGGCCACCCTCCAGGCCCAGGAAGGCTCTTTCCAAGGGTAGTTTCCAGGCAGGATGCCCGAGTCCCTCCTGGCCAGGGTGGCAACACCTCAGCCCTGATGTCCCCCAGAAAAGAGCTGAGGTTTGGTGAGTCAGTGCTGTCAGCCTGGGTATCATCAAGGCCTGCCCACCCCCAACATTCCAGCTCTCCCTGCCTCTGCTGGGGGTCTCCAGGGACCCTCTGACCTGCAGACCAGTCACCCCATCTGCCTACAGCCACAAGGGTGGTTTTTCCCAACAAACTCTTCCCTTAAAAGCTCCAGCCCCTCAATAAAACCTTCCTGGGGAAAAATCTAGTTTGGCTCTTTAGGAATTTGGGCAGCCCTAAACTCTTCCCGTGGGACGTGCTGTGCCTGGATAAGGGGCTGAGCCCTGACAGGGGTGTGATGTGTGTGCTCCTTCCCACGGCCCCTCCGGTGTGATCTTGGCCCCACTGGAAAGCTGGGAGTTCACTGACCTTCAGTAGCTCCAGTTTCTCTTCTTGCAAAGCCAACATTTTCCTTCCCTCCTTCCCCAGTTGCTCCCGGCAGCCGGCACAGGCTCCCTGCCCCTGCCGAGACTGGGAAATCCCCCTCTTTTCCCATTCCCACGCCTTTGCCTCTTCCAGGAGCCAGCCCCGCCCCCCCCCCCCCCCCAAAGCAGAGCCAGCACAGCCCCCCAGCCTCTGCCCCCCACCCAAGGGCACCCCCAGCCTGTCCCCGCCACCCGCGGCAGTGCCTGCACAGCCCCTGCTTGGGCCATCTCGAGGTCACCTCACCATCCTCTCCAGGTCCGAGGGGTGGCTGTGCCAGCTGTCCCAGGGGTGTGGCAGCAGTGCCAGGCCAGCCCTGTGGTGGGGACACGGTCACCCCCATCCCCGGTGTCCCCACTCCCCGGCTTTGCAGGAGGGGACCCAGGAGGGTGTCCACCCCCTCTGGGGGTCCAGGACCCTCTTGGGCTTCTGGGACCGTCCTCTTCCCCAGCCTCAGTGCAGGACCCACCCCCGGAGCCCCGGCACACCTGGCTCTGTCCCCTCCACTCCGAGTCTTGGCACCAGATCCCGGCTCTCGTGTCCCGTCCTGGCTCCTCTGCAGTGACACCGGCCGTGCCACTGCACGCTGCCATCCAAGAGTGGGGTTACAAACCCGTTTGCTCCTTTCCCGTGGGCATTTCCATGTGCGTTCCCGTGGCCACCACGTGGGACACAAGGCCCAGGGCACATCCCCGCTGGGCTCCACATCCCGGCAGAAGGCAGAGCCGGGAACATCCCCCCCTCCCCCGGTGCCATGGCCAGGGCTGTCCCCCTGGGCAGCCCCCAAAGCCCAGCCAGCCCCAGGGCTGTACCTTGCAGGGCAGCCCCACTCTGTGCTTCCCACGCTGCCACCAGGACACGGGTGACACCCCTGTCCCGGCCCCACATCGCCCGGGGGCTCCCAGTGCTCCCAGTGCTCCCAGTGCTCCCACTGCTGCCTCAGTACCTGCGGGGAAAGGGGAGCTTTGGGGAGGGGGAGCCCCAAACCCGGACAAACCCCACGAACAACTGGGGCTGGTCCTGCTGCCGTGCCCTGCCCAGAGCGGGCCCTGGCCCGGCCATGCCCCTTCCCCCTTCTTATCCCACCCTCCCTCCTCCTCCAGCACGGTCCCGGCCAGCCCGGACTCACGGCGATCCAAGCAGGGAGCTCTGTTCCTGCCGCCTGCTCCTTCCCGCTCCATGTCATCCACAGCCAGGGGGACATTCCCTCTGCTCTGTCCCCGGAGTGTTGGTGGCTCCTTCTGCCTCTGGCCCAGGGCGTTGCTGGAGGGATTACCCCTGGTGCTGGCACTGCTGGCCCTGGGCAAACCGGCAGAGCCTGTCCTTGCCCCGGCCCTGCTCCTGCCAGCAGAGATCCCTGCAGTCCTCGGGGGATGCCCAGATGATCTCCTCTCCAGCTCTTCCCTGGAGCCCGGACCCCCCCGGGGAGAGTCCCCCCGGCCCAGGGCTGGCTGGGCAGAGGGGGCTGGGCAGGACCTCCCCCCGGCCATCCCCAGCACATGGCTCTGGCTCAGCCGGGATATCCTGGCTCCCAGGGACTCCAGGCTGTCCCTCCTCATCAGGGATGGAGCCCCGTCCCTCGGGATGTCCATCACCAGCTGTCTCCGGACATCCAGACTTCTCCCTGTGGGGAACAAGGACTCATCCTGCCCAGGGTCAGCTCCCTCAGTGGGGACAAGCCCAGTGAGCTCATCTTCCTCCTCCTCGGACAGCAGGGGATCCACCATTCCCTCCTGGAACCTGGCAGCGAAGTCCTCGGTGTGGATGGAGCTGGAGCTGCTCCGGTCCCCCGGGCTGGAGCCCAGGAGAGGAGCCCAGCACTGCTCCTGCTCCCACGGGATGGGGCTGCTGTCACCCCGGGGACACCCAGGACTGTGTCCTTCCAGCTCTGTGTGGGAGAGCAGACCATGAGCCCACCCTGTGCCTGGGCAGGGGTGGGAAGGAGCTGGATCTGAACCACCTTGGGCACCAAAGCACAGACAGTGAAGACATCCCCCCCTCTCCAGCAAAATCCTCAACTGCTTCCAGAAGAAAAGCCACAATATTCTCCTTGTTTGCTTTTTAAACCAGGGACTATTTGATCCTGACAATGCTCCCAGGGTTGGCACAGCTCAACAAGGGAGGCAGTGCCAGGGCAGCAGGGCATGGGATGGGGATACTGTCCCCATCTTCTGTCACAGAAAATGGGAAGCCACTGCCTGACAGGACAGTCCTGATCCCAAACCAGGGGGGCCTGGTCCCAAACTGCCCTTTGCATATTCCCCAGGGCACAGTTTGCTCTCCAAGCACTCAGGGTTTGGTCCCTGTGCTGTGTGTTTGGCATCAACAGCACTGGCTGTGAAGTCACAGAACCACAGAAGTGGTAAGGTTGGAAAAGCCCTCTGAGATCACTGAATCCAACCATTCCCCAGCACTGCCAAGGCCACCACTAACCATGTCCCCAAGTGCCACAGGTTTGAAATCCCTCCAGGGATGGGGACCCACCCCTGCCCTGGGCAGCTGTGCCAGGGCTGGATGGCCCTTTTGGGAAAGAAATTTCCCCAATATCCAACCTGCCCCTCCCCTGGCACAGCTGAGGCCGTTCCCTCTCCTCCTGTCCCTGTTCCCTGGGAGCAGAGCCCGACCCCCCCCAGCTCCCCCCTCCTGTCAGGGATTGCAGAGCCAGAAGGTCCCCCCTGAGCCTCCTTTTCTCCAGGCTGAGCCCCCCCCCAGCTCCCTCAGCCACTCCTGGTTCTCCAGACCCTTCCCCATCTCCATGACCCTCTGCCCCAGCATCATTCCCAGCCAGGCATCGCTCTGGAGAGCTGGAGAGGGGGAGGGCCGAGTGGGCTGGGGGGCAAAGCAGAGCTGAGAAAGCGCCAAGGTGCCCCGTTGCCTCTCACCAGCCATCCCAGAGCCAGCGAGGACGGTGTTGGGAAGGGTGTCCCTGTTCCTGGTGCCCAGCACAGGCACTCCTGGAGGCTGAGGGGGAACAGGGAACGGGGTGTTCAGTGGGGGACAAGGCAGGAGCACCCCAGTGCCCCCGGGGGTCCCACTGTACCCTCCATGTCAGCCCCACAACCCTTCCCACCCCCCACCCGTGCTGAGCGGGAGTCCAGCCCACGGTCCCGGTGTTCCCTTGCCCAGGATCCTGCAGGCTCCAAATGCTTCCCAGGGTCCAGGGCTGCAACAGCAAAGAGCTGCTGGGTGTCTCAAAGCCCTGAGGGTTGGCCAAAAATCCTTGGCGGGGGGGAAGAGGGGTCTCCAGCGGTGCCAGGCAGGACGGGCAGCACCCCGGGCTTGCAAACAGCTCCACTGAGGGGTAGGACAAGCGTGCCAGGAGCAAAGGTGTGCTGGGCCGGGGCTGGGGGACAGCTGGGCACCCTGACTACCCTTCTGGCCATGGAAAACACCATCCTCCAGCTCCGTGGCTGCCCCCCCGGCCTGCAGCACAGGGCACGGGGATGGGAACGCGCTCCACGGACTCCTCAGGCTCCAGAGTGAACACGCTGAGCCCGACACAGCCCGGCACACCCACCCACCCACCCCGTCCCGGGCTGAGGCCCCGCCGCAGGGTGAGGGGGGCCCAGAGCTTTGCTTTTCCTTAAAGCCAGGATTCCAGCACGGGAGCTGCCCCCGGGAGCTGCCGGGCCCTCAGTCCCGCTGCCCGCAGCCGGAGCAGGCAGGGACCCCTGGGCTGAGGGGTCCCAGTGCCGGGGTCCCCCGTGCTCACCTGGGGCAGGCAGGACAGGGGCAGGAGAAGAGGCAGGACCAGGACGGGCAGCGCTGTGTGTCTGTGTCTCCTGGCAACGACCGCAGGACCAGTCTCAGCCTGCCTGGGATTCCCCCCCGCCTCCACAGCCCCGCTCAGACCCTCCCCCAGCTCCCCTGGGCCTCCTCCCGCCCCGCACACAATCCCCTGGGACAGCTCCTTCCCACCATCCCCAGGGAATCTCCGTACCTCGGCACCCTCCCCTGAGCCACCTCTCCTGTTCCTCTTTCCCTGTTCCTTCTCCCCTGGGCCACCATCTTCTCCCCCGGGACATCCCTGCCCCCAGATGATCTCCTGCCCCGGCTTCCTTTGTCCCTGGGTAAACCCATTCCCTGGTTCTCCTTCTCCTCTAAGCTCTTGCTCCCAGAGAACCTCCTTCCATGGGCACCTACACCTGGGCCACCTCCCATGCTCCTGCTTCCCTGGACCTCTTCCCCTTGGACACCTCCTGCCTGGAAAAACCTCCCCCGTATCAACTCCTCTCCTGGCCTCCTGTCCCACAAACCACCTTCCCTGGACCATCTCCTCCCCTGGGCAACTTCCCTTTGGATTCCTCTCCTTTCCTGAATGACCACTTCCCTGGACTTCCTCATCCTCTTGGCACCCTCCTCCTTTGAACAACCTTCCCTGGGCCAAGTCCTCCCCCGGGCCACCTCCTGCCCCCTGAACCACCTTCCCTGGACCATCTCCTCCCCAGATCCTCCTCTTTCCCTGAACAACTTCCCTGGACCTCCTTGTCCTCTGGAAAACCTTCTCCTTTGAATATTCCCTGGATCTCCTCCCTGGTCCCTCCCCTGCCCCCTGTCCCCCCAAAGCTCACCCACCTCAGGGCTCCTCCAGGACCCCCCACCCACAGCCCTGGGGAGCCAGTGACCATCTCAGCACCGCAGCTTTTAAAACTCCCGAATCCAAGTTTTATTTCCGTGTAGGAGAAGAGGGATCACTCACAATATATTATTGTTCAAAAAGAAAATACATTCAACAGCATTTACAGTGGAATGACATTAAAATCCTCCAGGAGGAACAGAAGGACCAGGAGATGGTGCTCTGGTTAAGTGCTGCTGACAGATGAACTCTGGAAGATGGAGCAGTTTTTTCAATTAGCCTAAAATCCGGGGGATTCCTGGGTTGGGGGTGCTCCTCGTGCTCCCCTGTGCTCCATGGAGCTGTGCAGGGCTGTGATGGGGATTCCCAGATGGATGTGGCCATGGGGGAACACCAGCGAGGACCTCTCAGGGCCCCAGAGCCCAGCAGGACCCTCAGAGCCAGCACTTACAGAGCAACATCCTGCTCCCCGCCCTCCTCTGCTGCGGGAACACCCGGATCCAGCTCTGGGAACAGCCTGGGCTGGAGTTTCTCCCCTCTCCAAGCTCCCAGGTGACACTTGCATTGACACAGCAAAAAAGAAAGTAAGGCATTCTGAAAAGCTCAATTTTTAGCCCATTTTACAAACCCAGTTCAGGCCTCGAGTGGGATAAACCCCCCCGGGACACTTTGGTGCTGCCACAAACCAGCCCAGCGCCTCGGGATGAGTGCGGAGCATCCTCTGCTCCCCCTGCAGGGACAGCTGGGGCCGGGACACCGGCAGCTCTGCACAGGCTCAATCCCACATCTGATGAAGCCTGGATCAACCTGCATCGGCTTTCCCAAGCCAGGGCAAAGCTCCAGGAAGGGTCTGAAGGAGTGAACACCCTGGAGCAGCTGCTGTGACACCCAGGACCTGGGAAGCAGCTTGGAGCATCCCACTTCCAGGAATCCTGAGTGCTGCCCCTCAAACCCCTAACACATCGTTTCCAGAGCGGAATGTCTCTGGAAAACCTTTTCCATGCTACTGCATCCAGCTTTGGAGCAAAACACAACTTCCCTGCTTCGGGAATCACTCCATCACCATCCCCTGACCTCGGGGACGAGTCGAGGGGAATCGTACTCGTGCTGCAAAAACTCAGACAGACACTTCTGTCTTCATCATTTTTCATCTATTGTGTACCATAGAAATTTAAGCAAAATAATTTTATATATATTTATATATATGTATAAATTAGAAGCAAATAAATAAGATTAAAGGGTCCCTTGAGAGCAGTGGGGGCTGTCCCTCCCCACGGTGACGCTGTACAGGGGCTGGAGGGACTGTACACGTGGGGCTGTGGGGGAGAACGGGGGTGGAGGTGCTGGAAGCTGACCAGGAGGAGACCGATGGATGAGGAACCTGATTGCATAAGTGTCCCATGTGCAGCCTGGATATTCCAGTTACCATTGCCTCGAAGTTCGTTATTGCTAATTATCCTCTGACGGGGACGTGCCGGGAGGCAGCGCCAGGGTGATATGGTGAAGAGCCGGAGAGGAGGACATCAAAAATGACATCCAACGGGGCAAGTGCAGGTGTCCAGCTCTCCCTGATATTCTCTGGCCCAGAGGATCCCACCTTTCAGGGGCTGCCACCCCCTGCTCCCCTTCGGTGCTCCGGGGCCGATCACCGGCAGCGCTCGCTCCGCTTCTCCCGGCGGGTCCAGGGCCACGGGAAGGCCGTGGCACGCAGGAGGGGAGAGGTTCCCTCGGCCCCAGTGACCTGAAGCTGCTCCAAGGAAAGCCCAGCCATGAGGGAGGTGAGGGAAGGGACCCTGGAGCTGGGTGCTGGGACCCTCTGGACTCATCCCGTGCCAGGGGACTGCGGCCAGACCTGTCTGGCTGGATGGGGAAGACACAGGGTAGGAGATCCAGGCCCAAGGCTCCATCCCAGTGGCACCACAACACCTCTTCCCTCCTCTCCCACCCAGCTCAGCAGGGAGATGCAGCTGGAAAACCTGGCACCGAGGTCCAGGCTCCTGCCAGCCCCTGGATGCCGGGATACGGAGCGGGGACATGGACCCTGGAGCATCGCTGGGATACAAAGCTCTGCACTGGGTCTGCCTGGCATTCCAGACCTCGGCAAGGCCATTCCCCCTCAGATGTGGCTGCAGGAAAACCAAACCAAACCTCACTCAAACCATTCCTGCAGAGCATCACGGTAAAGACAGTCCCGAGCCTTGACTGAACACACCAGACTGTGGGGAAGCGGCTCAAATGCTCTTGAAAACAACAAAAAAAAAAACAGGTCAAAAAACCAAAGTCACCAGCAGAAATATCCTAATTGGTGTTAAATGGGATGACTGGGCACTGCAGGAACCACCAAGAGCCTCCGGGATCAAGCGCCATGGCCCCTGGGGGGAGAGTTTTCCGAGCAGGACTCAGGGTTGTTCGTGTCCATCTTTGAAGGAACCTGAACCAGGAGCAGATTCTTTTTTTTTAAAAAAATAATTCCATAAAGTCCACACAGGAATGGGAGGGGAAAAAAAAACATGGCAAAGAGAAGAGCTCACACAAGCACACGGCATTCCCACACCCCGGGCATCTTTGGAAGTCGACGTCTCGGCCGATGGAGCCGAGGGATACAGGCAGTGAATATCCCAAACCCAACCCAGCTCCACGAGTCCTCCTTCCCAATTAGTCGCTGAAAAAGCCATCATTAAAAAAAAAAAAAAAAAAAAAAAAAAAAGAAAACAAAAAAAAAGGATGCTGTTTATTAGTGCGTAAAAAAATAGGTTTGGAATCCCTGTTTTGACCTCTGCATGTGTTGACTCGGGGGTTGCCCAGGGAGTTGCTGGCGGGGCGGTGCCGGCGTGTCCGGGCTGTCCCTGGGCTGTCTGTCAGGGTGTCCCTCGGGCTGTCCCCAGGCTGTCCCGGTGTCCTGCGGGGCGGCCCCAGCATGGGCAGGGGCTCAGAAGATGTCGGGGCACATGCTCCAGTCCTGCTTTTCCTTGGCCTCCCAGTAGCCGCCCTTGTAGACACAGATCAGCTCCCCCGTGACAGCATCCACCTTCCGCTCGAACCACAGCGGGATGTACCCCTCGTAGTCCTTCCCTGTCCCGGGGGGAACACGGCATCAGCCACGCTTTTCCACCTGAAATCCGGTGGCTCCCACACCTCCCATGGCCACACGAGAGCCGTGGGATCCATCCCCTCACTTCCCTGTCCCACGCTACCCCTGCCCACGGACATCCCGGAGCATCTCACCTTCCTCCAGGGCCTCCACGGCCTCGGCCTCCCTCCTGCGGCGCACGGCCCGTTGTTTCTCCTCCAGCCGCTGCTTCTCCACGTTGGCCTCGTCCCAGCGGCCGCTCTCCATGAGCCGCTGGTCGGGGCGCAGCCGACTGTCGGTGGGAGCCACGCGCTCCTCGGGCTCGTTCAGCGTCAGCGCCAGGTCAGAGAAGAAGTACATGTTCTCCGCGTTCTCCCTGCGGCCGGACAGCCCTGCTCAGGATGGCGGGGTGGGACCCTCCTCAGGCAGGGCCCCCCCAGCCCCTCGTGGCCCTGTGTCCCACCCCAGCCCTGCTGATCCACTCCTGCTGTGCCAGAGGTGTCCCAGCCCTGGTGTGTCCCAGCCCCAGGGCAGTGCCCTCCCTGTGCTGGCTCTGCTGGGGCTCCTCCAGCCCTGGGGGCAGTTCTGGGCCCCTCAGCCAGGAGAGACACTGAGGGGCTGGAGCGTGTGCAGGGAAGGGAACGGAGCTGGGAAGGGGCTGGAGCAGCAGGAGGGGCTGAGGGAGCTGGGGGGGCTCAGCCTGGAGAAAAGGAGGCTCAGGGGGGACCTTCTGGCTCTGCAATCCCTGACAGGAGGGGGGAGCCGGGGGGGGGTCGGGCTCTGCTCCCAGGGAACAGGGACAGGAGGAGAGGGAACGGCCCCAAACTGTGCCAGAAGAGGGTCAGGTTGGACACTGGGGAAAATTTCTTCATGGAAATGGTGGTCAAGCACCGGCACAGCTGCCCAGGGCAGTGGTGGAGTCCCCATCCCAACAGAAGATCCCCAATCAGGGACAGTCTATGGGTGCTACCAGAGGCTGGAGACTGATTTGAGCACAGCCCTGCTGTGGGCAGAAGTGTCAAGGGAGGACTGGTCTCCAGAGGGATAAAGTGACTGGTGGGACAGAATGACCAGGGACTCTTCAGCAAGGCAAAGCAGCCAACACCCCTCCCTGCCATAGCCCACAGCCCCAGAAACCCAATCAGACCCCCTGATGGCCCCAAACCCACCCACAAGGGTCCCCCAAAGCCACCCTCCCCTTGCAGGGACCTGCTCTCCCCTCCCACCCCCAGAAAGAGCCACTCAGCCCCCTAAGTCCTGGTCCCTGCCCACGTCCTCAGCCCCTCATCCCACGAGGCCCAGGGAATGCCAACCCCATCCCCATCCCCATCCAGCACCCTGTGCCAAGGGGACTCACGGGAGCGGGTACTTCCTCCACAGGACCTTTGGGGACAGGGTCTGGTACACGGTTTTCTGCTTGCCCTCCGTGCTGGTGCTGCCGTGGCTGCTGTGCAGGATCTTGGAGCACTCCATCTTCTCATCCCACGTGCCAGACATGACGTAGTGGGCTTTGCCATCGGCGTCACTCACCACCCCTGTCACCTGGCAGGGGGAGGTGGCATTTGGAAGTGCCCAGAGGGGCAGAACACCCTCCAGGTGCCCCAGCTGGAGCAGCTGGATCTGGTGCTGTGTCTCCTCAGACATCAGCCTCATCCAGCACAGGGGGAACAAGTGGCCATTCTGACCATGCACAGGTGGGTCTCCAGCCCACCCAACCCCTCCAAGCTCCAGCACACGGAGAACCAAAACAAGGGACATGGAAGTTAAAAACCCAGGACATGGAGGTCCCCCCAGCCCTCCCTGGTGACCCACAGCTGAGGAGCCAGCACAGCCCCTCAGCCCCGTGCTGGGGCTCATCCCACAGGTACTGGGAGCCTGTGAGTCCAGCTCAGAGGGGAGAGCCAGATCTCACCCCAACCCAGGCTGGCCATTGCTGGGGACTCACCTTTCGGGGCACATCCCTGGAGAAGTAGCTGTAGGGGGTAAATTTCAGCTGGCATTTATCTTTGGACTTATGGTTAACAATCTCTATTTCACCAGACTGGATAAAAGACACAGAACCACAGCAGGGAGAGACAGAGCAGGTGTTAGTTGTAGAGCAGGTACAAATCAACACTGGGTACAGCACCCTGGCTGGCTGGAGCCCCTGCACCACCCACCCCTCCCTGCCCCTCGGAGCTGCAGGCCTTGGGAAGAGCTGGAGGAGCTCCAGGAAGCTTCCCTCGAGCCCTGCCAGGGAAGCAGAGCTCTCCACCACGGCAGGAGCACCCCAGAAGGGCAATGCCCAGCCAGGTGAGGCCAGGCAGGACCCAGTCCCTCACCCACAGCCACTGACCTGGTCGATCCAGAGCTTGCCCACGATGATGTTGTGCACGGTGGAGGTGACTTTCCTCCACACGTAGTGATTCCCACTGGAGTGGAACTCGAGGTGGATGGCACCTGGGGAGAGAGGGGTTCCCTGAGTCCAGGGAGGGCAGAGGCTCCCCCAGAACCCACCACCATCTCATGCTCAGCCTCAGAGCCACCCCAGCCCCTCCACCTGCATCCCCCAACTTCTGCCCCCAACCAGGGCTGGGTCTGGATTCATCCCTCCCCTTGCTGCACACCCTGTCCCTCATCTGCTCCAGGAAGGGAGGTTCCACACCTGCCAGGCCCTCTGCCCTCTGCCAAAAAGACTCATTTTAGAGCAGGTCAGAAACGTGCTGCCTGGCTGACTCCCAAAGCCAGGCACCAGCACCGCTCTGGGACCAGCCCTGGGCACAGTGCCCAGCCCAGGGACAGGCAGAAGACAAAACACTGCAAGGAGGCAGCTTACTGCATCCAAAAAGGATTATTTCCAAAGCAAAGTGGCCTCCCTTTGCAGCTGGCATCATCTCCACTTCCAGGGCGGATGAGTTATCGTGGGATCATTGAGCCAGGAGCACAAATCTGGGCTCCTGACATCGCTCAGGGTGGAATTCACTGAGCCCTGTGTGAGCCCAGGGATTCCCTGAGCTCCAGGTGAGCCCCAGGGATTCCCTGAGCCCAAGGGACCGGTTGCTTTGAGCTTTGGGCCCTGCATGAGCAGTGCAGGGAGCCCCAGCCCCGATGCTCCCAGAGTCCAGCACCTACCCAGTGGCATGATGGAGAGGTATTTGCCCCTGAACTTGCTGGCGATGGTGATCTCCTGCCACAGCGTCCACCCTCGCCGGGAGTACACGTGGTGGGCGGCTGCTGGGGGGTGGTGGCTCACCTGGCAAAGGAGAACAGGTCATAAGGTCAGGTGAGTTATCAGAGCAGGACTCCTCGGGGAGGAGGCAGGTCCATGCCAGCTTTCACGCTGAGGATGCTCTGGGTGCTGTCCTGGACACCCCAGTTTCCTCCTGGGCATTGGGGTGACCCTCCACGAGGTATCCTGGCTGCAAAAGGAGGTGTGCCAAGCTCCTGCCAGGATTTGCTAAGGCTCACTTCACAGCATTATCCATAATATCTTAGCTTGAGCAATCAAGTGGTGAGCTGCTGCAGTGCCATGATCCCAGGACACGGCTCTGCTCTCCAGGGATCCTGGACGAGAAACAGGGAAGTGCTGGCACCGCAGTAATCCCAATGTAACAGCACCTCTCCTACCTGCAGCAGTTCCCACTGCTCTGCCTTGGAACTCACGGGGACACATGTCCCCAGCTTGTCCAAGACACACAGCAAGACTTTGGCTTTGCTTTTACAGACAAAACAGGCTGGAAAACAAAACATCCTAAATCCTGAGAATGACTTGTTAAAGGATGATGTTCACCCCCTGCCCTGGAAAAGCTGTCCAAAATGAAGTTGGGAGCAGGAAAATCTCAGGCAGAGGGTTCTGCCCTCATGCAGAGCCTCAGCCGGTGGCACAGCCCAGCCTGGCACAGGCCCACCCATCACCAGACCCCACTGACTCCAGGCCCCGTGGCTGCTCACAGAGCTCAGGGATGGTTTTCACTGCTGTAATTACAGGCTGAGTGCCCCAAGCTCGGGATTACACACAGGGGCAGAGCCAAGGTCTCACCACCAAATCCCAGTCACCAGTAGGAGGAAATCCTATTTGGATAACTGGATTTCAGGCACTGGATTATCAATGCTTGGCTCAATATGTTGGCTGAGCAAGCACAGGCAGCATCCAAGGAAAATTCTGAGAAGTGGGAAGGGTGTCTGACTGTCTGACTGTCTGGCTGTCTGCCCTGTGTCAAAGTCACACTGTCACTGAAATATGCCCTTTGAGGTGGCTCCAGGGGGCATGGAGAGGCTCCACTCAAGGACCAGAGGCTCTGGAGCAGGTCTGCTCCCAGTTACACTAATCCTGATTTGGGATGAAGCTCATGTGCTGTGCCAGCGAGGGAGGGACTCAAGGACAGGCAGAGAGGTGCACCCAGGGATCAGGCTGGTGTGGAAGGGTTCAGGAATACGGAGGAAAATTTGGACCACCTGGAGAAAATAATTCCAGGCAGCATAATTATCTGGAAGGGAACGTGGATGGAGGAAGGGAGGTGATGGAGAGGACGGTGAAGGAGTAAGAGCAGGGGTGACAAGGTGTGGGAGTGGTGTGGTCAGAGGTGTCCAGAGCAGACAGCTCTGGTCTTCAGCATCACAGCCCAATGAGGCTGATAACCCCCCCCCGCCCCCAGATGTTCCAACTGTACCCAGGAGGGAGAGGTTGCTGCTGGCTAAGGGATGGACTGAGCATCCTGTTAAGGAATCAGCTACTTCCCGTGGTCCAGGCCAAGCCAGGTGACAACCAGGAATCTCTGCCAGGTGAGGGCAGATGAAGGTATGATGCTGCTGAGGTGGGTGAACCTGAGCTCTGTGACATCCACAGGGGCTGCAGAGACGTGGCCTCTGACCTGGCTCCTGGGAGCAGAACAGGCAGGAGGGCGGGTGTGCAGGCAGGAGGGCTGGTGTGCAGGCAGCAGGGTGGGTGTGCAGGCAGCAGGGCTGGTGTGCAGGCAGCAGGGCTGGTGTGCAGGCAGCAGGGTGTGCAGGCAGCAGGGTGGGTGTGCAGGCAGGAGGGCTGGTGTGCAGGCAGGAGGGCTGGTGTGCAGGCAGGGTGGGTGTGCAGGCAGCAGGGCTGGTGTGCAGGCAGCAGGGTGTGCAGGCAGCAGGGTGGGTGTGCAGGCAGGAGGGTGTGCAGGCAGCAGGGTGTGCAGGCAGCAGGGTGGGTGTGCAGGCAGGAGGGTGTGCAGGCAGCAGGGTGTGCAGGCAGCAGGGTGGGTGTGCAGGCAGGAGGGTGGGTGTGCAGGCAGGAGGGTGGGTGTGCAGGCAGGAGGGTGGGTGTGCAGGCAGGGCGGGTGTGCAGGCAGGGTGGGTGTGCAGGCAGCAGGGTGGGTGTGCAGGCAGGGGGTTGGTGTGCAGGCAGGGTGGGTGTGCAGGCAGGAG
The DNA here is from genome assembly GCA_038380795.1 of Pyrocephalus nanus. Classification (NCBI taxonomy): domain Eukaryota; kingdom Metazoa; phylum Chordata; class Aves; order Passeriformes; family Tyrannidae; genus Pyrocephalus; species Pyrocephalus nanus. The sequence goes on from CM076278.1 coordinate 1,808,047, forward strand.
GGTGGGTGTGCAGGCAGCAGGGTGGGTGTGCAGGCAGGGTGGGTGTGCAGGCAGCAGGGTGGGTGTGCAGGCAGGGGGTTGGTGTGCAGGCAGGGTGGGTGTGCAGGCAGGAGGGCTGGTGTGCAGGCAGCAGGGTGGGTGTGCAGGCAGGAGGGCGGGTGTGCAGGCAGCAGGGTGGGTGTGCAGGCAGGAGGGTGGGTGTGCAGGCAGGGGGGCTGGTGTGCAGGCAGCAGGGCTGGTGTGCAGGCAGGGCGGGTGTGCAGGCAGGGCGGGTGTGCAGGCAGGGCGGGTGTGCAGGCAGGGTGGGTGTGCAGGCAGGAGGGTGGGTGTGCAGGCAGCAGGGTGGGTGTGCAGGCAGCAGGGTGGGTGTGCAGGCAGGGTGGGTGTGCAGGCAGGGGGGGCTGGTGTGCAGGCAGGAGGGTGGGTGTGCAGGCAGGAGGGCAGGTGTGCAGGCAGGGGGGGCTGCAGCCAGGGTCAGGTCTGGCAGTGTCCCACCTCGCTGCAGCCACAGGCATGAGCTCCCCAGGCTGGGATGGACCACACGGGGACAAGCAGAGATGGGTGATGTGGGGCACACAACTCTGGGGGGTGAGGGGACAGCAGAGATGGGAATCTTGGGGATTATCTACAGCAGGACCTCCCCTGTGTCACGAGCAGGGGTCACCCTTCCAGGAGGCCCCACACAGCCTGTTCCACTCACTGCCCAGAGCAGCACGGCCGAGAGAGGTGGGACGTGATGGGATGTGATGGGATGTGATGGGATGTGATGGGATGTGATGGGATGTGATGGGATGTGATGGGATGTGATGGAATGTGGTGGGGTGTGGTGGGATGTGACAGGAGGTGCCATCCCACCTCAGGCCAGTGCTCTGCAGGAGTCTGATGGGTTTGGGCACCCACCACCACAGAGGGGCTTTGCTCACCCCGAGTGTCCTGCAGAGCCCGGCACCCACTGCAGTGACCACCCCAAACCTGGGGATGGGGGGCTGTGACTTGGAGGAGACAGTGACAAGGGACATGGACAAGCTAAACCATGTTAGAGGGACATGGGGATGCTGGTGCCAGCCTGAGCCTCCTCACTGTGTACTCCCAGTGTGTCCTGAGACAGACCCTCTGGAGAAAAGAGAGCCCCCACAAAGGGATGTCCTGCCTGAAAGGGGTAGCAAATGGCCCCGCTCCTCCCCAGGAATGCAGGCTGGACCAGCCAACTGTGCTAAGCATTTAACAGTCCATTATCTCCACAAGTCACAACTCATTCAGCACTCCAGGCAGTTAATTAAGACCTGCTGGTTGATCAATGTGCACCCTGTGGTCAGAGCATGGGCCTCTCAGAACTCCTGGGGCTCCTCTAGGCTGTGAAACTAAAACATTTCAGTCCAGCAGGAAAGAAATGAGATCCTGAGACACTTTCCAGCACAAAGAGACCCTGGAAGAGCTTGGGGCATCACTGCACAGAATCATCACTTAAATCATGGAATCATGGGAGGGTTTAGGTTGGAGGGACCTTAAAGCTCATCTCCTTCCACCCCTCTGCCTTCCACTGTCCCAGGTTGCTCCAAGCCCCATCCAACCTGGCCTTGAACAGTTTCAGGGATCCAGGGGCAGCCACAGCTTCTCTGGGCACAGCTGAGGGAGCTGGTGTAAGGAGAGCTTCTCCCTTGCTGTTCAAGTGCTGAGATGTGACAGGAGCCCCAGCTCCAGGGAGCTGCCAGGACACCTCCCACCCCTCCTCCTGCTCTGCAGCACTGTGACAGGTACACTTTGTTTCCCAAAGATGGAAGCAGGCTGTGCCTGCTGCTGCTCCTGCCAAGGCAACAGCACCCCACTGGCTCTCCTGGCCAGGAGGAATCATGGAATCATTAAAGTTGGAAAAGACCTCCAAGATCATCAAGTCTGACCTCAATCCCACTAATCCCTATCATGCAGTGCCATGTTTACCTGTTTTTTGAACACCTCCAGAAATTTTTCCTAATATCCAACCTGAACTTCCCCTGGCACAACTTGAGGCCGTTTCATAGAATCACTGAATCATTTGGGATGGAAAAAACCTCCAAGATCACAAGTCCAACCTGTGACCCATCCCCACCTTGTCACCCAGCCAGAGCACTGAGTGCCACCTCCAGTCATTCCTTGAACACCTTCAGGGATGGGGACTCCTCCACCTCCCTGGGCAGCCCCTTCCAGTGCCTGATCCTTTCCATGAAGAAATTTCTCCTGACATCCAACCTGAACCTCCCCTGGTGCAGCTTGAGGCTGTTTCACAGAACCACAGAATCCACTGATACTGGAAAAGACTTCCAAGACCATCGAGTCCAACCTGTGACCCATCACCACCTTGTCAACTGGACCAGAGCATCCAGTCGTTCCTTGAACACCTCCAGGGACAGGGGCTCCACCAGCTTGTCCTTGTCCTTGCCTATCAGTAACTGCTGGGAGAGGAGCCCGAGGAAGGCTCGGTGTGAGGAGAAGCTTGGCCGTCCTTCCCCGAGCAGGGGGGACATCAAGGCTGACCTGACGTTCCCCGAGCAGGGGGACACCCCCAGCCCCCTCACCTGCTCGCAGAGGGAGCGGAAGCCGAGCTCCTCCAGCCGGTCGAGCTCGTAGGTCTCCCCCAGCAGGGGGTTGAATGGCTTGGCTGTGCGGTGGACGGTGGTGGAGTAGGAGGACACGGAGAAGGCGGCGACGAAGCACATCTGCTCCGTGGAGCTCTCGCACTTGACCGCCTTGTCCAGCAGCTCGTGGTACTCCAGGTCCTCCGTCAGCCGCTGCAGCATCGACAGCGGCTCGTTGAAGTTCACCTGGAGGGGAAGGAGCGGGGTCAGGGAAGCAGGAGAGACACCCAGGAGGCATCACCAGGCCCTAAATACAGGCAGGGAGCACGTGCTCTGCTCCCTGAACGGTGCCACGGGAGCACCAAGGCTTTGAAGGCCCCAGCTGAGGTGTGGGGCAGCCCCATGGGATAACCAGGGACCATCCCAGGCATCACCTTGACCCCCAAAATGAGCCTGAGCAGCTCCCTCCTGCCTCCCAGCCACCATCCCACCAGCCACAGCGACACGGGACAGGGATGTGCTGCTCCTCAGGTTGTCCTCACCACCTCCTGGTAAAGCCATCCCTGTGCCAGGCTGACCCAGCTGCTCAGAAAACCTGGAAAAGCCCCATTTTGGGGGCTCCCTGCTCCAGGGACTCCCACAGCAGCACCCTTATTTTTTGCTCTGAAAATACTGAAATCAAAAAATAATGGAAAGAAAGAGCCTCAGAAAGTCTTCTGCCTCGAATCCACATGAAACTCACTTTTTAATGCCAGATCAGAATAAAGAAATACACTTTAGAAGGAGCAGATGGCTGAAGGATGGGAGAACCACTTCTGTAAGCCAAGTTAAATATTTCATGGTAAAGAAAACAAACTCCAGATTCCAGGACTTAGCTCTTTTTAGATTTTCCACGCAGGGAAGTGGCAGGGATCTTATAGCACCCAAGAAAACAGAGCTGTGCAGAAAGAGCAGCATCAGATCCACAGAAAGAGCAAATTATTTGGGATAAGTCTGGGGAGAGATGCAGGGAACAAAGCTGGCAGCTCCATCCTCAGCACCGCTCAGGCAACAGTGAGGCAAAATCCCTCCATGGGGGAGGAAGATGAACCCACCCAAATCCCAAAGCCTTACAGCTATTTTCCTCCTTTTCAGTGCTGCAGGTTTGTACATCAGAGGAAAAATTCAGGAGCTGTTTGCATGAGAGGTTTGTCAGCCCATCACATCCCCCAGGAAGGATCACAGAACAACTCAAGAGCATCTCAGAAATGGTCCTAATTCATCAAGATTTCAGGTGAAGCCCATGGAATGAGAAATCCCATCACTCACTGAGCACAATGGTTTGTGCTGATGAGCACTGATGGTTTGTGCTGTAGGTAACCACATTTCCAAACTGAATTCCCCAAGCTGCCTGTTCCTCTCCCTCCTCCTCCTTTCCCGCAGTGGCAGCTCCAAAGCCCTCCCTCGGCAGCTCCATGTGGATCCTCGAAGCTGCTCCATGTGGACCCTGTACCCCTCCATGGACCATGGAGTGGATTCCAGTGGCTGAGGGAAGGGGGTTAAATTGCCCTGTTGCCTACAGGCTGCTTGTTCTTGGGGTGAGTCTCCCCAAGAACTGCCCACGTGTGGCTGAGCTTGTGGGGTGTGTCCTACTTATTGTCATGGAATCATGGAATGGTTTGGGTTGGGAGGAACCTTAAAGTCCACCCAGTGCCACCCCCTGCCATGGGCAGGGACACCTTCCACCAGCCCAGGTTGCTCCAAGTCCCATCCAACCTGGCCTTGGACACTCCCAGGGATCCAGGGGCAGCCACAGCTTCTCTGGGCAACCTGTGCCAGGGCCTGCCCACCCTCACAGGGAAGGATTCCTTCCCAATATTCCATCTATCCCTGCCCTCTTTCCTGCTGCCCTCAGGTTTGGACTTGAGCAGCTCCTGGGAGGATTTGATTGATAGGGAAGGTGTAAGTTTCCTCTGTCCATGCACCAGCAGCTGCTGGGATTTCACATCCTGAGCTTATTCCTGTGCCCATCACACTTGATCTGCTGCTGCTGCAGAAACACACCCGGCCGGGGCCGGGCTGGGCATCTGGAAATAGCACAAGGAAGAGACAGCTCAGCACTCTCCCCCAGAGCTCCGAGCTCTCACTCAGGCTCTGCCTTAGGAAGAGACAAAACACAACCAATTCAGCATCCAAGCCCCTGGAATGTGCTCCTTCCTCTTTGCCCAGCACAGGAGGGACCATGAACACGATTCCAGGGCTATGGATCACATTTTGCTGGATAATTCCCCTCCAGCCAGCACAATAACCCCCAGGCACCCCAGATGGTTACAGCTCTCCCAAGCCTGCCAGGCCCTCGTGATTTTTGGGGATATGGCACCCAGTCCCATCCATGCTGCTCACTGCTGAGCTGCTGAGGAGAGGCAGCCTGAGAAGGGATGGTTTGCTCTGAAGAAAACAGGGCTGCAGTTTTGGGGAGCTGGGTGTGGCAGCATTTAGCTCAGGCACAGTTATTTATCTGCAAGAATTAAACACACACCCCACTCGCCCTCTGCGCAGCCTGGAGAAGAGAAGGCTCCAGGGAGACCTGAGAGCCACTTGCAGGGCCTAAAGGGGCTCCAGGAGAGCTGGAGAGGGACTGGGGACAAGGGATGGAGGGACAGGACACAGGGAATGGCTTCCCACTGCCAGAGGGCAGGGAGAGATGGGATATTGGGAAGAAATCCTTCCCTGTGAGAGTGGAGAGGTCCTGGCCCAGGTTGCCCAGAGAAGCTGTGGCTGCCCCTGGATCCCTGGAAGTGTCCAAGGCCAGGTTGGACGGGGCTTGGAGCAACCCCATCTAGTGGAAGGTGTCCCTGCCCATGGCAGGGGGTGGCACTGGATGATCTTTAAGGTTCCTTCCAACCCAAACCATTCCATGGTTCTACAATAAGAATCAGGTGGTTTCAGAGGGTTTTGCCAGCACAAAATCCAGTCCCCTGGGACACAGTTGCCAGTTGGTGACAGGCTCCTATCCCATTCAGGGCTGCTGAGAGGGACACCTGGCACGCTGTGCCCACCACAGCACCCAGCAGGACCGTCCAGAGCTGGAATCCAAATCCTTTGGCCAGCCAGGAGTTGTGCCCAAACTAAACCCTCTGTGCCAGCCCTGGGTGCCAGGGACACGCTGACTTACGGGCATGGGGATCTTGGAGAGCTCTTTGCCAATGCAGTTCTTCATGATGCTCCAGAGGTTAAGGCTGTAGTTGGGTTTGTCGGGAATGCGAGTCCGTCTCCTTTTCTTCGGCAGGAGATCTTTGCACGTGGACTCATTGTAGCTGCTTTGATTTGAGCTCTCAAAGACCTGTGGAAGCAACAGAAGAAACACAGGTTTGGACACGACCCAACCTGATCCAGCACCTCCCAGGAGCAGCAGTCCCAGCTCAGGAGACACTGTGTGCACTTGTGCTGGGGAGCATCGCTGGAAGTCTGTTCTCCAGGGAAATATGGGTACAGTTGTCCCCCCAGTACCCTCCTGCTTCCCTCAGAAAAGTATTTAGGATGCTGATGAGAGACTGTTGACATCTGTCCCCCACCCACGGCTCATGGAGCAACCACCGGAGAGCACCTGCGATTCAGATGGAAGGTCCCTCCACAGCCAAGTCCTCTCCCGCTCCTCTCCCTGGTTTATTCCCACCAGGACCATCCCTCCCGCTCTGCCAGGAACACTCACACTGTCCTCCAGGTTCCAGTCCTCAGGGTGGCCCTCGCTGGCCCCGCTCAGGTTACTGCCCGAACGCCTGCGGGAGGGAAACACGGGCTGGTGAACGGGGAGAGGAGGGGACAGATGGGGCTGGGGTAGCATCACCCAGAGCATCTCCCTGCAGCGCCCCGGGGTGCTGCTGGGATGGAAACAGGGTGACAGAGGCTGGGCACAGGTGCTGGGAGGGGATGCTCAGGAGGGGATGCAGAGCCACAGAGACTTTGTTTCTGTCACCAAGCCCAGTGATGTGACTGAGGGTCAGCAGGCACCTCCAGCCCAGATGCCCAGGGAGGAGTAAGAGCAGGTGATGCAGCTGAAGGGCAGAGTCAGATGGAATACTGGGAAGGAATTGTTGGCTGTGAGGGTGGGCAGGCCCTGGCACAGGTTGCCCAGAGAAGCTGTGGCTGCCCCTGGATCCCTGGAAGTGTCCAAGGTCAGGCTGGACAGGGCTTGGAGCAACCTGGGCTGGTGGAAGGTGTCCCTGCCCATGGCAGGACAAGCTCTAAGTCCCTTTCAGACTGAACTATTCCAAGATTCTATTAAGGCAAGCTGCTCCCTGACTCTGCCAATGCTCCGAGGGATCTCCCTCCAAGTCCCTGCTCCCATCAGCTGCTGGGGCAGAGGACTCAGCTTTCCCATAGCACAGGTTTGACACCTGCCCTTCCTCACTTCTTCACTATAGCTGGGACCATCCTCAGCCTCGCTGGCTCCAGGAATGCAGAAGCAGCCACACAGGGAGCCCTGGGCAGAGGCTGGCAGGAGTTTGGGAGGAATTTTTTGGGGACTTGCCCACAGAGTGACCCCCTGGGAGGGGATGCTGCCCTGGGGCCTGAGCCAGATGCCAGGCAATGCCAGCCCTCCCTGGCCCTCCCAGCGGGGCTGGGGACTCGTACCTGTGGTGTTTGGGGTCCGCAGTTACAGTGATAAAAGCTGGTGCATCCTCCATGGCATCGAAATACTCCGTCTCCTCATCTTCATCACTGGCCTCTCCCTTTGCAGACTGCACACTCCCTGTGGGCACACTGGGTGTGAGACACTGGTGCTGCTGGTCCCCTTCAGAACCCACCGAGCCCCTCCCTGTGTCCCCTCCATGCCTGCTCCCTTTAGAGCCTGGCCCTCTCCTCCCCATCCCACTCCACGATGGGAGGATTCCATACCAATTTCCAGCTCCTAAAAGCAAGGATGTGCCCTGCTCCCCAATCCAGGCAGACAAGGCTCCCATGCCATGCTCCCCAAAAAAGCCCCCGGGCTGCCTGGGGCTGGCACAGGCGCGTGACTCGCACACCCAGCCGCGTGTGATGGGCCCTACTCCAGCACCGCCCCGGCCGCCGGGAAATCCGGCTGGGATTAGAGCAGGAAAAAACAGTCACGTGCTTCAGGTGATGCTCAGGGAGATTTCCCAGCCCTTGGGTTTTCCAGCCCTGCATTTGTAAACTGCTCTCTCCCTGCTGTGGTGGGAGAGATCGATGGCTGTGACATCAGGAGCAGACACTGATGGAGTCCCTGCAGCTCCCCTGCTCCTGCCCCGTCCGGGGGGATTCAGCAGCCCCCCTTCCCACATCATTCCCACTCTCTCCAGAGGAGCAGGGTCACCACCTCAGCAGGGTTTGTGCCTGTCCCTGCAGCCATTTCCACCCTGCCCTCCCCAGCTGTGCCTCAGAATCGTTCAGGCTTGAAAACCCCTCTAAGATAATTGAGTCCAACCATCCCCCAGCACTGCCAAGGTCACCACTGACCATGTCCCCAAGTGCCACATCCATACGGCTTTGAAATCCCTCCAGGGACAGGGACTCCACCACTGCCCTGGGCAGCCTGTTCCAGTGACTGGCAACCCTTTCCATGAAAGAGTGTTCCCTAATATCCAACCTAGAACTCCCCTGGCACAACTTGAGGCCACAGAGGAATGAGGACAGCGCCTGACACCACCCCCCCAGCTGTGCTGTTCTCTCCCTTGGATCTTATATCCTTTAAAAACAAGACCTGGCACTATTTGCAGTTTGTGTAGCTGTAACTAATGCTTCCCTCAGGGAAGGGCATTTGGCAGGAATCCACAAAGCTGTTGGATCTTACTGCAAACAAGCCCCTGGCTGTTCCACTGCCACCCCACACAGCCAACCTGGCAGTGCCAGGGCACCATGGCCGCCCGGAGATGCAGCCACCAGTGAGGGCTGAAGCTCCCAGAATAGTCTGGAATAGCGTGAGTGAGCTGGGAACACAGCCCTTTCCTGCATCTGTATCCTGGGGACATCCAAGTCCCCGAGCAAGGGCGATTAGGAATAATTATGGCCTAATGGGATCCGTTTAAAAAAGCACTCTGGGCTGGCTGGGAGTGGCCCAGTGGGAAACCCGCAGCCCCTCCTGGCCCAGGGATCCCTCCCAGCCCAGGGTCCCTCCCAGCCCAGGGTCCCTCCCAGCCCAGGGTCCCTCCCGGGCCGGTGCTCACCCTTGGCGGCGCTGGAGATGCTGGTGGTGGCCGAGGCCAGGCCGGGGGCGCCGCGGCAGGCGCGCTCCAAGCTGTTGTGCTGCTTGGCTAACTGCTCGATGGTCTCCTCCAGCCGGATCCGCTGCTCCCGCTCATGCTGCAGCAGCCGCTGCCATTTCCGGCTGTGGCTCTCGGCTAAGTCCAGGAAATCGCGGCAGGCCTGGCGAGGAGGGGACAAAGGGACAGGTCAGCCCCTGGCACAGCCCTGGGCGCTGGGAGGTGTCACACGGTGACCCCAGAGCTGGTTCCACAACACCCCCCTCCTCCTCTGCACAATCCCCACATCCCCGGGGCCAAGGACAGCTCAGCTCCAACACCCAAACCTGCACCACCCCCAAGGAGCTGGCAGTGACACAAACAACCACCCTGAGTCCAAGGAGACTCCATGGTGTCACATCTCCGTGGCAGCCTGGCCTGGTGTGTCCCCACCCCACAGCCTGTCCCTGTCCCCATCCCTGACCCTGCTGTGGTCCCCACGAGCCCAGGCTGGGCTCTCACAAACCTCAGCCAAGCCTTGAGATCTCAAGCAGCCACGTCCATCCCCAATCCAGCAAATGAGGAGAAGCTGGATGGGACAATGGTGCCTGGGGTGGCAGCCATGGAAAGGAGAGGATCACAGAATCATGGAATGGTCTGGGTTAGGGGGACCTTAAAGATCATCTCGTTTCCACCCCCATGCCATGGGCAGGGACACCTTCCAGTAGGTGAGGTTGCCCAGCCTGGCCTTGGGATGGGGCAGCCACAGCTGCTCTGGGGCTGCTCCAGCTGGGAGCCAGTGATCACTGCACTCCAAGAAGGCAGGGAGAGAGGATTCCCAGCTCCTCCCAGGAGCTGCACAGCCCAGGACACAGCACAGGGCCCTGCAACACGTCCACCATGGCCAAAGGCCTCCATCCCCTCCCCAACGGGCTAGGGGGACCTCCCAGCCATGGGGACACCCACAGACACGCTGGGCACAGGGAAGGAGGGCTCAGAGGATGCTCCAAGACACAGAGCACCAGGCAGGGGACAGCTGGGACACCATCACCCAGCCCCGGGCGCGCCAGACTCCCGGCGGGAGATTTCCTGGAGCAGGATGTCCACCCAGGGCCAGAATGCTGCTGGCTGTCCCACACTGCCTTATCCCAGACAATAGTCTGACAGGACAGGGTCGGCCCTCACAGCTCTATTTTTAGGTTACTTTCCATCCTGGATGGAATCTCGAGTCCCTGCAGCTTCGCCACTTGCTTTGCCATCTGCCCCACGTGCAGCTGAGCACAGAGGCTGCTCCTCCTCCCTCAAACAGATCTCTGCAAGGTAGAACACACTGAACTTCTTCTCTACATATAAAAAGCGATTTTTAGGGAAATCCTCCAGGAGTTTGGAGGCAGGGAATCAAACCACGACACAGGGAAATTATTTTGCTTGCAGGCAAATGAACTGTGCTTGAGCTGCAGCTGCCTCCAACTCGTCAGCATAGCAAGGTAGGTCCTCTGGATAAATGCTGGCTCAAGAACTCAAAACTACTCAAAAGGGCTACAACCAGAGAGTTTTGGATGTCTGACAGACTTCCAGCCATCCCCAGGACTCAGCTATCTTCTGTTTCCAGCTATCTGGATTCCATACATGATTTATTCCGCTCCTGGCGGGTTACTCAGAATTTGGGCTGCAGGTGGCACCTGAGTATCAAGGTATTTCCTCATCAAGCAACAGGTCCTGATTTTTTTCCTGACCTGATTTTACCACAATCTGTCCATCAGTTCTTCATCAAACCTTTCCTTTGGATAGCAGCAAGATTTGAGTCTCATCCAAGAAGAAGTTTTTCCTCTGATAACATCAGAAATGATGGTAAGCATTAGGTTTTCATGCTTTAGGTGAAGAAGCACAAAGCAGAGGGAATGAATATCCCACCATCAGGAAGAAAAATGAAGGGGGGAGGCACATGTGGCTTTGGTGACATCCTGAATGTTGCCACCTCACCCTTTGGAAACAACTCAACTCCTCTCCCCACCTCAAGAAGTCCTGTTGGCAGCCACCCCCAGCCCCAAAGCCCAGGGGGCCCTGCCCTGATGCTTCACACGGCAGCCTCTGGCATCTCAAACCCTGAGCTGGCCACTCCTTCCTCTGCCCCACCGAGGTGCTGCACTAAGAGGATCCAACAAGGGCAGGTAATGGGATAGTGGCTGTGACATTCCCAGCCCAGCAAAGCTCATTATGTGCTCCAAAGGTCCCTCTCTGCAGGCAGAGGGCACAGGGATGCCCATTTTGGCTCAGAGAGTGGGAATTGCCTCCAGCTCAGGGGCTGAGCGCTTTAAAACAATGCACTGGGAGATGACCTGTAATTATCCGACTGCAATTAACCACGGCTTGGAAGGTGTGCTGGGGAATTAGGGGGAAAGGAGGTAATTACAGAGGAGCCACGGGAAGGCAGGGCTCCGTGTGGGCTGGGAGCTGGAGAGGAGAAATTGTTCCATAGATTGATGGGAATCAACGTCCTAATGAAAAATCACAGCAGGTCACACCTCGGACTCTCTCGTCCCAAGGCATCCAAGCTTCACAGAGAATCCATGGTGTATCCCAAATGGAAAACTGCACTGACAGGCTTCATTTACAGCTATATAAAAAAGTCCAAGTGATGGAGCACGTTTGTCAGCACTGCAGAGCGTGGGGATGTTTTGGAAGATTACTGGGATGATCCTCACACGGCCCCAGGTCCCACCGGAGGCTGCAGGTACCTCCACAGAGCAGGTCAGGACGATGCATGTTCCACACAGCATCCCACAGCTTGTGTCCATGTGGATTTAGGAGCCACCTGGGGTATGTACAGGGTTTATTCTGCTTTGAAAGACTGTCAGGCCCTTCCTCTGCAGCCTCTTCCTCTGCAATCCAGACACTGGTTTGATGCCAACCCAGACCACAGGATCCAGATCAACCCAGGCAAGGATCATGTTTGCTCCTTGGGAGAAAAGTGATGCCAAGAGTGGCAGCAGGAGAATATCCTGTAGGAGGGATCCCACAAGCCCAGCCCCCCTCTGCCAGCAGCAGCCAAGCAAATTAATGTTATTAATTTGGGTTTGCACCCCCTAGAGCCAGATAGCACAGAATCCCAGGGGGATGTTCACAGCACCACACAGGGCTCAGGGGGTATCTTTGTCTCTATTGACTGAACTCAATCCTGAGCCAAAACACACCCCAGAGCCTGGTGTGGAGCAGGGGCAGCACCAGCCCATGAGCTCCCTGGGGCTGCAGGGCTCCAGGGTGAGTAGCTCAGACTGGAGTATCCCAGCTCATCCCTCATTCCCATCATTATTCCCCCGGCTCCGTGTTCCAAAGGTACAAACAATCCCAGCCACCAAGCAGGAGCAGCACCTTGAAATCCAGCTTATAAAATTCTCAGAGTCGTGGCTAAATTTAGTTCCAGCTGAAGCTGCTCGGGGTTGTGAGCCACAGCCACAAATCCATGCCAGGCTGGCACAGGGACACAGGAACCGGGAAGAGGCTCCTCGAGGAGCCTCTTCCAAAGGACAGGGCAGTGCCCAGCTGCAGGAGAAGGCACAGGAAAATTGATTCCCCAACAAGCTGCAGGGCTGGGATGTCGAGGCCATGTGCACCTGAAGGTACAGCCTTGGCAGGAACTGCCCTTCCCAGAGCTCTGCCAGGACCATCGGGGAGCGGAGAGGAGGGACGGGCAGAGGATGCTGTGCCCATCCCCACATGCACCCCATTCCACCAGGTTTTCTCCTTCCCAGGAGGGGACAGTGAGTACAGGAGGTGACAAAACACGACCTGGATTTGCCCCAGGGCCAGAGCTGGATGAAATCCCAAACTCCCAAAGGCTGCTCCATTTCAGCCCCATCACGGTGCAGTCAGCGTTGGAGAACAGTGGCCAAGGTGCCAGGTCACCAATGACCAGAGATAAGAGCAAGGTCCATCCATCTGCAGTCCCAGGGAATGCCAGTGTTCCCTGCAGCCAGGTGGCAGGAGGGACAGAGGTGGTTTCTCCTCTTCTCCATGGCTGGACCAAGCTGTTGTGGCAGGTCCTGATCCAGCACTGAACAGTGGAGCTGTAAATCACTGCCAACACAAGGAGGCACAGCCAAGGTGGCCCTAAGAGCGTGTTTTCATGGAAAAATATCATCAAGGTTCCTGCAAATTCCCATGGAGTAAGAGAAAAGGTGCCATCAAGACCCTGCTGGGGAGCAGGAGGTGAGAGACGGTGCCAACAGCCGTGGTCTGTTCCGTGCCCAGGAGCTGCTGCCACCAGGGGCACATTTAGCACCTTTCACACATTTGTCACGGCAAATATACCCGATTTCACAGCTTGTTGCAGGCTAATGGGAACATCCTTAACAGCCTGGGGATTATTTATGCAGAGGAAAAGGAGCCTGAGGTCACCACTGTCCTGCCGAGGTGGTGCTGTCACACACCCACAGGGATCTGCCTCCTCAGTGCAGCGAACAGTCAAAACCAGATGTAAGGCACAAAGAGATGAGGTTAATTAGCTTGAAAGGGCAAATGATCACAGCAAGGCCTGCCAGACATCACAGAATCATGGAATGGGTTGGGTGGGAAGGGATCTTAAAGCTCAGCTCGTTCCACCCCTGCCATGGGCAGGGACTCCTTCCACCAGCCCAGGTTGCTCCAAGCCCCATCCAACCTGACCTTGGACACTTCCAGGGATCCAGGGGCAGCCACAGCTTCTCTGAGCAACCTGCCCACCTTCACAGGGACAGATTTCTGCCCTGGGGTTTGATCTACAGGAATGAAAACCTCTGGGACAGCCCCAGCAAGGCTGAGCGTTTCACCACCTCTGATGCAACGCCGATGAATTCCGAGGGCTCACACCTGCCCCCAGCATCCCAGAGGAACAGCCCTGCAAATCTAACCTTTGGGGAGGAAAAATCCTACTAGGGAAGTGCCTGCTGTTGTGGGAGCAACATCTCCTGCTGCTCAACCTTGGGACAAGGAGCCCTTCATCACCCAGTAGTGACACGGGACGAGGCAACGCCAGATGCGTTCAATCATCTCTTGTTCATCAGTGAATTATCCAGCAGGAACATCGCTCCACTCATCAGGGACAGAGCTTGGTGCTGTGTCTGCTGCCTGGAGATAAGTGCTCCCTTCCTTCCTGCAGTCATCAAAACCCTGGGACACAGCTGGCTGCTGCTCGCTGCAGAACAGCCTCCCGAGGGAAGGGCGATTTCGGAGCCTGTTTAGATCTCAACTCTCACACCGTGTCAGCCACAAAAACCAGAATCACACAATCATGGAACAGTTTGGGTAGGAGGGGACCTTAGAGCTCATCCCATTCCACCTCCAGCCATGGGCAGGGACACCTTCCACTACACCAGGTTGCTCCAAGTTTTTATCCAACCTGGCCCTGACAATTCCAGGGATGAGGCAGGAGCTGTTTGGTGAGAATCACAGAGCGTTTGCACCCAGAGAGGGTTAATTTGTCCTTCCTCCCTCCAAAAATACTCTGAGCAGCAAGAAAAAGGGGAAATACAAGGATGGAGACAGCCTGAATCCGAAATCATCCTGCACAGACAGTCAGATGGCAAGGAGACGTGGTTTGGAGTGTGGTCATCTGCTCCACAGTGACAGTCTCGGCAGCCCAAGGCCAGGCTGCTGGTCACCACCAGGAGCACATCAACACAGACTGCTTAAGTAACTGCAAATCTGTCCTAAATCCTTGGAGTGACCCTCAGCCAGCTCAGGAGCATCCCCGCTGTCTGAAGCACATTGAGGGACACTGGGAACTGCTTCTCCCCAGCCAGGCCTGGTTGGGAGAGCCCAAAAAACCAAGGTGACCTTGCATAAAAACCTGTAAGGGCAGCAGGTGCAACTTCAAGACCAAAAACCATCCCACTTCATTTGCATCCAGGGAAAATGGGTACTACAGAAATGCACAGACATGGAAAAAATCCTTAGTGCCCCAAAGAGGAGTAGGAAGGCACCAGAGCAGAGGCTCCAGCCCACCTCACTCGGTGACACACTCAGCCAGACCTCCAGCACTTGAACAAGCCTTCCCAAAATCCCTGACTGTCCCATTCCAGGTGGTACCTTGTGCCCTAGAAGTGCTTCCCTTTGCTGACTGGGAGTTCCCTGAGAGTCACAGAATGTACTGAGTTGGAAGGGGCCCACCAGGATCATCCAGTCCAACTCCTGGCCCTGCACAGACACCCCAACAATCCCACCCTGTCCCTCAGAGTGTTGTCTAAACCCTCCTGCAGCTCTGGCAGCCTTGGGGCTGTGCCCACTGCCCTGGGGAGCCTGTTCAGTGCCAACCACCCTCTGGGGGAAGAACCTTTCCCTGAGATCCACCCTGAGCCTGCCCTGACACAGCTCCAGCCATTCCCTGGGGGCTGTCTCTGCTCACAAGAGTGAAGAGATCAGAGAGTCAGAGATGTCCAAGATGAAGATGTCTGAGATGGAGACATCCAAGACAGAGAAGTCCAAGATGGAGACGTCTACACTTCTATGGAAGTCGGATCTGGTCTCCTGGTTGTCTCTCTGGGCATTTCACCACCTTACCCTGTTATTTTGGGCCATGTGCTTAAACACACTGGTGTTCTCCATGAGGCTGGCTCAGCACCACTGACCCAGCCAGAGATCCCTGCCCAGGAGTTCCTTGGAGCCGAGCTCATCCCAAAGCACGAGCTCATCCCAAAGCTCTGTGGCTGGACAGGGCTGGCACAGCAGCCAGACCTGCCTCCAGCACCGTGTAATCCAGCCCATGCAATAAAGGGAGGATTAGTGGGAAGCAGTGGCAAATCCACTGCTGGCTGTGCTAAGAGCGTCTAATCCCGACCCCACGCAGCCTCCGTGGAGTCGGGAGTGGCGGCGCACTCGGCACAGCAGGACATGTTCAGTGTGGCTCTGGGACATGGAACGAGCCAACACTGCCCACGGGGTGTGACCAAGGTGATGCCAGCCTGGAACTGTGGGAGGGAAAGGATCAGAGCCTGGTTTTTGGTGGAAAAACAACTAAGGAATTTGCTGGATACTCCGGAGTGCTGTGAGTACCGACCCTTCCACCCTCACTGAGCAGCACCCAGTGGCCTCTGCTGGCCAAGCCAGAGGGTGTGCAGGGACACCAAGTGTGACAAGGACATGCTGGGACCAGTACAGAAGATACACTGGGAGCTGAGACTGTGCTGGGCCCTCCTGCTGCAGCGTGGCCACCCTGCAGAGCCTTCCCACTCTCCTCTGGCCATGAGCATGTCTCAGGCTTGTCCTGCTGAAGCTCTCACCTGCCTGGACAGCAGTGGGGCCTCTCCACTGCCACCTGGGCCAAACCTCCTCTCCCTGGGAAGCTCCCAGCACCAGCTTTGCCTCCACAGGGAGGTACTTCCAGGCAGTTCCTGTAGATTTTTCCCTCCTCTTCACTTGCCCAAACCCCCAAAGCCACTCCAGGAGCAGGGGGACCCTCCCAGGGTCTGCAAAGCAGCTCCACCATAAGGAGAGCGGACGCTTCCAGACACCCAGAGCCCTGATCCTGGTGTGCCCAGAGAGCTCTGTCCTGCTGACAGCTCCCACGATGACAGCCTGAATGAGGCTCTCACTGGCCACTTCCCTCACCCACCCCACGGAGCAGAGCCCAGGCGGGAGGAGCATCTGTCCAAGCGCTGGGCGGCAGGAGCAGCTGGCACTGCCCGCGGGCACCTCCGGCCCTGGGAGCTGGGGGGACCTGGATTGTACCTCAGTCTCAGCCTTGTGTGAGGCCTCTGCAAACCTCCCACAGTACCGGGGGCTGCAAGAGCAGCTCATCTGGCAGCAGCCCCCCTCGATCCTGCTCATCTCCCATAACATCCTCCTGGGTAAACCCAGGGAAGAGCAGTGCTGCCATTCCAGTGCCTCCTCCTCCAGCAGGCACTGGAGGAAGGAGCTGAAGTGAAACATCTCAGTGCATCAGCCCAGGGAAGAGGTGAACACAGTCCTTGTGACACCAGGGGCAGCACCCTAGAAAGGATTAACCCACCTCTCTGTGGCCCTGGCCCGCCCCAAGGAGCCAACAAGCTCCAGGCAGGGATGAGGATCCCAGGAGGAATGGGCAGGGCTCACCTGCGCTGGTAATGCCTGACTGGGCTGTCTCCTGGCTCAGCAGAGCTGCTGATCAACACGAGGCACTGCTGACAGTGCAGTGCCCACGCTGAGCCCACCAACACACAGCCCTGCTGACCCAGCAGCCTGGGAAAACACTCCCAACCCTCCTCTGAAGCCACAATGGAAAAGCTATCGCTCTCAGCCAAAAACAAACAGGAAAGCAGAGCTGGGACAGGCACCATCCACTGCTGGGGACAGACCTGTCCCCCACCTTCTCACATGAGGTTCTGAGGGAGCCCCAGGACGGTCCAAAGTCCCACAAGGGCCAGATGGACACAAGGAGAAGGAGGAGGAGAAGGGAGAGGAGAAGGAGGAGGAGGGGGAGGAGGTGAGAAGCCCCAAGGCACAGTGAGCAGCAGCAGCTGAAAGCCCCATCCAGCACAGAGGCCCCACGGACACACACGAGGCCTGAGCACCCACAGCCTGAAATAACCCAGCTAGAAGGACTCAGCAACCATGGGGAATGAGGAGGAGGAGGAAGGGAGTGGGAGGAAGGCACTGCCTGTCTGAACAGATCTGATCAGAGATACTCACACTCCTCTACACTCGAAAAGCAATCCAGGATGCTCCAGGGAAAGGTGCAGCAGCTCCAGGAGCAGGGACAGGGAGTGTTTCAGCGTCTCTGCTCCCCTGGTCCCACCCAGGCAGGGACAGACCCTGGGATGACACCCCTCACCCTCCCCCCGTGCCCCCAGTAGCAGCAAAGCACCCACCGGTTCTTCCCTGTCAGCACAGCACATCCACAGCGGGAACACTCAGGAGCCCTCGCTCCAGCGCTCTCATCCGAGGGGGATTAGGGCTGGGACAGGGATTTAATCCCAGGGCCGGGGCTTTTCTGGGTCGGTGACATGGTTTGCGACGCGCTGATTAGTGCACGTGTCGTTAGCGCAGCCCGGATAATTAACACAGGCTGTGTCGGGGGAACGAGCTCCTCCTGCGCCACCACCCCGGCACGGGGGACACGCCCGGCCCCCAGCGCGGGGCCGCTCTGATTTTGGATGGCTGGGGGCCACCCCTGCCCTCAGGAGGCAAATCCAGGGGTGAAGGATGGGGTCTGCTCGCTGCAGTGCTGGAATTAAGCCCTGGTTAGAAGGATGCACAGGGTGGAGAGCTCCTCCAGCCCACTGGCCGTGCTGGGGTGAAGTGGGAACAGCCCAGCAGGATGCTGCTCCCTCCCTGCTGCCTGGAGCGCTGTGGGGGTGGAGGAGATCAGGTCCATCGTCCTGCCTGTGCCACGATGGGTTTGGGGACCCTGAGGGACGGCATCACATTCCATCCATCCCGAGAACCGGCTCTGCACCGGGACACAGCTGGGTGTGCATCACGCCGGTCCCACGGTCACCCCGGGCAGGAGATCCCAGATCTGTTCCCTCCCAGGTTTAGGCAGTTTTTTCCAAAGCGGACATGGACACACACGGGGTTTATGAATCATCAGAACTCAGAGCAGGTGCTCAGCATCGTCTGGTTTGATATGGAAACAATTTTGAGAGTAAGGATTAATCACTCAGCATTCCCAGTGGGCAGAGGGGGCTCAGTGCTCCACAGAACAGCAGAGAGGCTGGGACATAAAGAGGCAGAGGAGCAGCTCTGAGGAGCACATCTTGTGCCCAGGCAGCTGCTCCAGCACAGACAGTCCAAATAAACCGATTCCTCAGGACAGATGCCACTCAAAGGCTCCAGGAGCCCAGCCTGGCTGCAGGGAGAGGTTGGCAGCTCCTTGGAGCACTGGCACGTGGCACAGGACCACCCATAACTGCTGCTGAGCCCTGGAGGGATCCACAGGGAAGAAATCCTGCTGGGGCTGGAGGATGCAGCCTCTGGGATGCTGCTGGATGTCCCAGAGAAGCTTAAACTGACAGCCCATGGCCCCTTCCCCAGAGGAGGAGCAGCACATGCTGTTCTCTGTTTCACTCTGGTTCCAGCCCTGGGTTTCACACAGTCAAAAGCCCTCCCAGCAGGTTTGGAGACTCAAGGGTGCTCTGTGCTGGTTTCTCAGGTGCTGGTGCTCCAGACAGGTTCATTCCAATGGGAAAGGAAAACCTGGGAGGGAGATCAGTCTGCCTCAAAGGGGGTGCTGGTGAGTCTTCCATATGCCCAGGACTCCAGGCAGCCCGAGGGCCCCTCCTCCCCAGATCCTGATGGAGCAGCACCTCCCACCCAGCACAGCACCCCTGCCCTGGCCACCTCCCACCCCTCCTTGTCTGGGCCTGGCAGAGCCTTCCTCTACCTCTGCTCCTCCAAAACCTCAAGGAAAACACAAATTAACCCAGGAATGACGCAGGCAAGCCCAACCATGCTGCTCTCCATGCTCACATTCCTCGAGGAAGCCCAGACCCAGCCAGCAGCAGAGCACAGCAGTCACACACTCGCAGTTCAGCCGCCTCCAAGCTCCGCCGTAGCTTCCCCATTCCCATAAAAAACCTATTTCCAGCGCCACCCACAGCCCTGTGAGCTCTTCCCAACGCCCAAACTGGCTTCCTCAGTGCAAGCACACATCCATCCTGCCTGCTGCTGAATTATGAGAGGGAGCTTTCCCTGCTCCTTGGACGAGTGTACTCAACTCAGCACCGAGCTCCGGCTCTGACTCCCGGCCTCTCATTATCCTGTTAATTTGTTGCTTCTTATTTTCACACCCCCCTCACTCCTCTTGTGTTTCCCTGTCTGCTCCCAGCCCAGCTGACACGGAGCTCCTTGGTCCCAGTGAGCCTGGACTCTTCCCGGTGAGATTCCAAGCACGGATGGGAGCAGAGCCAGCGGGAGGCTCCTGCAGCCCTGGCCTTACATTCCAGCCCTGCAAGAGCTGGATTTAAGTGCTCACCTGTAACACAAAGGCCCGGCCTGTCCCGCTCTGCCTCTGCCCAAACCTTCCTCCATCCTCCCAGCATCGCCTGCCCAGTGGATGCTCCCAATCTCCGTAAGGAGAAGCACCAGGAGCCGGCTGTGGCAGCTCCCAGAGCACACAGAGGGGTCACCTTCGCAGCAGAGCTCTTGCATTTCCAGATATATTTATTTATTTCCTCCTGCTCGCTGCATTCCCCGCGGCTCCGGGACATTTACATAATCGGATCAGAGGCGGCTGGACGGAAACTGCACATGCCGGCCCCGGAGCACCCATCCCTGCTTCCCAGGAGCACCCATCCCTTCCCTGGAGCACCCATTCCTTCACCAAACCATCCATCCCTTCTTCCCTGAGCACCCATCCCTTCCCTGGTGCAACCATTCCTTCCCCAGAAGCATCCATCCTTTCTTCCCAGGAGCACCCATTCCTTCCCCAGGAGCACCCATTTCTTCACTGGAGCACCAGACTTTTCTTCCCTGAGCACCCATCCCTTCTCTGGAGCATGCATCTCTTCCCAGGAGCATCCATGTCTTCCCAGGAGTACTTACCCCTTCTCCAGAGCATCCATCTCTTCTCCAGAGCACCTGTACCTTCACTGAAGCACCCATCCCTTCCCTGGAGCACCTATTCCTTCTTCTCCAGAGCACCCATCCCATCTTCCCTGGAGACTTATCCCTTCCCTGGAGCACTTATCCCTTCCCTGGAGCACTTATCCCTTCCCCAGTGCATCCATTCTTTCCCCCGGGCACCCATCCCTTCACCAGAGAGCCCATCCCTTCTGCTCACAGCCTCAACACCAAACCTCACAGATCCCCATCCACTTCCATGAGATGGATCCATGGGGTTTGGTGCTGCAGCCAGGGCAGAGCGTGGACACGGAGCATCCACGTGCCAGCTGATCTGTCTGGGGAAAACCTGGGGAGCAAGGGCAGTTTAACTGCTCCTGCAAGGAACTACTACCCTGTGCTCCCATGGGATACGTGCTCCTTAACAGCCTGTTGGACGGAGCTGGGCAGGAGCACGGGGTATTTTCACCAGGCTCTCCATGTGCTTCCCTGGAGCCAAGTTTCATGTTCAATACAGAAGATTCAGGACCTTTGCATGGCACAGAGCTTCCCCCACTCCACGAGGTACTCCCTGGCAGCTCCAGAAGGCATCACCCCATGCTAAAAGGATAAATCAAGGCACAACACGGGATCCATGGAAAAGGTGACAGCGTGGCTGGGAGCACCAGCCCACCCTGATGGGGGGTCAGGCTGCTCCCACCCCCTGTCCTGCTCACCCCCCTCCTGCCTAATCCAACCCTCAGAAGCTTCCTGGGGGTCTGTGTCCCCCTGCCCACAGCTCCAGCACCTCCTCCCAAATCAACAGAGAGCTGGGACAGCCAACACCACCCCCTGGAGCTGCCACTGCTCCTTCCAGCCTGGCTCCTTCCACAGCTCAGCCATCTCCTCAGGATGCCCAGCCATGAACTGAAGTACCAAAGGATGCTGTTGGAAATGGACCCACGTGAGAACTTGCCCTACCACCCCCCAGCCCCTCTTACCTGCTTGGAATTTTGGACAACCCATGTTTCTGCTGTTTCTGTGCTATTTCCCACCCTCCAGACAAGCCTCCTCCAAGCTTTTATCACGTCGCAAACACCACGATCTCCTCCTCTTCCTCCTCCTCCTCCTCCTCCTCCTCTCTGGGCTGGACACAGCAAATCTTACTCTGCTCATCCTTTCCCAAAGGCTGCTGGAGAAACTCCTCTCTCCAGCAATTCCCTGCCCACATTCCATCGCAGTTCTGCCTCCTGACAGTGCCGAGGGTCTGTCGGCGCCTCCCACCACGCTGCCAACCCCAAAAACTTCCACAAACTCTCCATGGGGAGAGCACTGCACAGGCACCCCAAACTGCTCCGAAACACAAGACATCGACTCAGGAAGCCTTTTGCTCCCACAGCTACAAAATCCTGCAAGTGGGAACGGGGAGGATGCTGCAACCACGGGGCTCCACATCCCCTCCAGCTCCCACTGGGGATTATTGTCATTTTTTAAAAGCCCACATCAAACACCACCCGACCTCCTTCTGTTCAGGGCTGGGACAGCAGAGCCACAGCACTGCTCCATTCACAATTCCCTGAGCTCTGCCTTCATACATTATTCCAAGTCTGCGAAGCCTTGGGATTGGTTTTTTTATTCTTTCCTTTGAATATTTCATTCAGTTTTGCAGTCTCCCAGAGCTCCCCAGGGAAAACCAGGCTCCCCAGGAAGGGCTGTGTCACTGCAATGGAGGCAGGTCCACACCCCAAACACAAGCTGTGTCCAAAAATCATCCAGAAAGTGCCGTGAGGCTGCACAGGGGGCAGTGGCAGAGCCGAAACGCGCTTCCCAACCTCCCACAGCCCGGCTGGGAGAGCACAGCCGGCACGAGACGCCGGGGGGGTAAATCCTGTGGCCGTGTGGAACACAAGCAGCTTCATGGAAGCAAGGGGGGTGTGAGGGATGTGGGATGTGGGTCTCAATCTGCAGCAGGCAACGATTGCTGTGCCAGTCCGAAATCCCTCCCCTGGAACAGCAGAAAGTCCCTCAGCATTCCCAACCTCTGCACTTCCCAGCTTTCCATCCCAAATGACCTATTTGGAGCAGCCCCCCCAGAGAGCACGGTGTAAGGACATAGCAGACCTGTGTTTCTTGGGGGGTGGTCCATGTGTCCACTCCTGCTTCCCAGCTGCATCTTCCCAACTTCCCATCCCCGAGCCGGCACCGAGCCCCGGCCGTGCCCGAGCCCCGCGGCAACACAAACCAACCCACAGAAGAGAAACAGGGGGAGAAACGGGGATGGAGGAGGAGAAGGAGGAGGGAGAGGAGGAGGAGAGGGAGGGGGGAGGAGAGCACTCACGTTGATCATAGCATTGGAGGTGATGCGGAAGAGCGTGGCGCGCTCATTCACCGCCTTGATCTTCTCTCCGCTCTCGGCCGGCAGGCGCAGGTTCTCCAGCTCGCTGAGCGAGCGCTGCAGGGCCGCGCCGTGCTTGGCGATCAGGTCATTGCAGGTGCTCAGGTCCTCCAGTTTACTCGAGAGGGTCTTCAGGGGGCCGTGCAGCTCGCTCTTGTCTGACTGCGAGGCGGGCTCCTCGTCACCCGAGTCATCTGCGAAGGGAGGGACGGGGAAAAAACAGTTTCCATGGTTACCCCTGGACCGAGCTAACCCGTCATTGCTGCGGGCAGGGACCTCCTGCCTCCTTCCAGAGACCTCCTGCCTCCTCCCAAAGACCTCCTGCCTCCTTCCAGGAACCTCCTGCCTCCTCCCAGGGACCTCCTGCCTCCTCCCAGGGACCTCCTGCCTCCTCCCAGGGACCTCCTGCCTCCTCCCAGGGACCTCCTGCCTCCTCCTAGAGACCTCCTGCCTCCTCCCAGGGACCTCCTGCCTTTTCCCAAAGACCTCCTGCCTCCTCCCAGGGACCTCCTGCCTCCTCCCAGAGACCTCCTGCCTCCTCCTGCCTCCTCCCAGGGACCTCCTGCCTCATCCCAAAGACCTCCTGCCTCCTCCCAGGGACCTCCTGCCTCCTCCCAAAGACCTCCTGCCTCCTCCCAGGGACCTCCTGCCTCCTCCCAGAGACCTCCTGCCTCCTCCCAAAGACCTCCTGCCTCCTGCCAGGGACCTCCTGCCTCCTCCCAGGGACCTCCTGCCTCCTCCTCCCCTGCAGCTCTGCCGGGGATGGGGCCACCACAGCCCCCCTGTGGGACATCCCACAGGGCCCCCGGGAGGCATCAATGGGGTCCTGTGGCCACCACCGGGATGTGGATCAGGTTTGAGTGATGGGGGTGGCACGTGCTGGTGCCATCACACACCAAAACTCCCCTTTCCATGCCCACCAGAGTGGATCTGCCCTGCACTGGGACAAACCCCACAGGGGCTCTGCAAGCTCTGCTCTGGGCAGGGTAAAGAGTTTCACCCAAGGGAAAGATCACAAAAACACCAAGGAGAGTTACAGCTGTTACCCAAAACCACCACCACGTCCTCAGAGAGGGCAGAAAACTCCACAGTCAGCATCTCAGCTACAGCAGAAATGGTTATTCCTGCAACTCCAGAACACTGGGGTGACTTAAACCATGAAACCAACCCCATACCACGCAGTAGGTGGAACACAGCATTTCTGATTGTTCCAGTGCTCCCCTGGCACACAGAATCACCCAAAGCAAACACAGAGACTGAGGGTGGAGCAGGTGCTGCACAGGGTCTGTGCCCCATCCTCATGCTCACAGTTTAGCCAAGGGTTCTCCAGGCACTCCCAAAGCCCACTAAGACAGCAGAGCAGGGAGCAGCTCCTTCATGTCCCCTCCCTCCATCATCTGTTTCTGGATGCTGGAGAGAAAGGAACCAGCAAAACGTGGCTGCACCTTCTCTGCCAGGTCTGGGGGTGCCAGGGGGAGTGGGGGCATTCCCTGAGTCAGCCAGGCACGGAGCTCAGGAATGGCTCCAGTTTACAGGAGGAGCAGCACATCCCCTTTCTGGGCTACAAGGAAAGGAGGAACCCCGTGATTCCCTGGCAGGTGGGTGTTTGGTTTCTATTCCTGACTCATTGATAAGAGCTTTGGAAATGCTATGGATACCGAGAGGGACGTTCAGACACCGCTCAGACTGAATCACAGCTCAGGAAAGGAGAGGAAGAGATCCTTCCATTCCTGGGTTCCGAAGGAAAGAGCTGGAGTGATCTGGATAATGTAACAGGACCATTAACCTGGAGAGGAAGCAGGGGCAGAGCTGCACCAGGGCTTGTGGAACCCAGGACAGATGTGATGGGACAGGGAGGCACAGGAGGGACAAGGCTGATCCTCCACAGCAGGACTGACCCCACTGCCCAAGGACAACGGGAGAAGAAAACTGCCCAGAGAAGCTGTGGCTGCCCCATCCCTGGAAGTGTCCAAGGTCAGGCTGGAAGGGGCTTAGAGCACCCTGGGATAATGGAAGGTGTCCCTGGCCATGGCAAAGGGTGGAACAAGATGACCTTTAAGGCCCTTTCCAGCCCAAACCATTCCGGGATTCTGGGATTCTATGAAAAAGAGAGGAAACAGAACATGGAGCAAACCACCAGCACCTCATGAAGCACCAGGGCAGCACTTCCCAATGTCACCACTTGGTCCATCTGCAATCCAGCTCGGAGCATCCACAGCTCAGAGCTCTGACAAGCACGAGAAGCAGCTGTTGGAGCCAGGAGAGAAAGTGGCCACCAAGGAGTAAGGACAATCAGAGCACCCAGAGGAAGCAGCCAAGAGCTTTCCAAGGAAGACGAGCTGCCAGCTGAGATGTTGGGAGCAGGACCAGCTCCCATCTACAACCTGGGGAGCTGCTGAGCTTGGACAGGGGGAACAGCCCTGCTCCCAGGGACAGGACCAGCATTTTGGAAACACACACAGCACCAGGGAAGTGTCCAGCACAGGTGGAAGTGACAGGCAGGGGAAGGGGAATGGGAACAGGCAGAATTCAAAGGAGAGTGCACAGAGGCCCCACAGCCGTGGCACAGGCTCACACCACGGGAACCTTGTACAGACCAACTCCAAAAGATCTGGCAAGAAGATCAAAGCCACTTTTCCACCAGGACAGACAGTAACCAAAACCTCCCCAAGGTTCACTTTCTGCTTCAAATGTTTCAAGTATTCCCATGGTGCCTTTCATCCCCAGGGCACACAAAGGCACTGGGTCCTGGCAGTGTGTGCACATTCCCTGGGCTTGGAATAGTCTTTGTACCTGTCCTGAGCCAGTGCATCCAAGGACACACCGCACTGGGAGAGGGACACGAGGCTGCTCCTGCTGCTCCAAGCTGTGTCCCTGGGGCTTTCCAGGGCAGTCCCAGTCAGAGGTTCACAGAATCACAGGATGTGCTGAGCTGGAAGGGACCCACAGGGATCATCCAGTCCAACCCCTGGCCCTGCACAGCCCCATCCCCAAGAGTCACCCCCTGTGCCCCAGAGGATCATCCAAACCCTCCTGCAGCTCTGGCAGCCTTGGGGCTGTGCCCACTGCCCTGGGGAGCCTGTTCAGTGCCAACCACCCTCTGGGGGAAGAACCTTTCCCTGAGATCCACCCTGAGCCTGCCCTGACACAGCTCCAGCCATTCCCTGGGGGCTGTCCCTGCTCCCCCCAGAGCAGAGCTCAGTCCTGCCCCTCCTCTGCCCCTGCCCAGGGGAACAATCCCTGCCCGAGTGCTCAGCTCGAGGCAGGAACACAGAGTGTTGTGTCCCAATTTTTTATCACTGTGCAGAATTATATAAACGCCTCAGAGCCCAGGAAAAGCGGGGAAGGAGCCTGGGTCAGCCCATGGCAGCCACGACACTGCTCGTTCTGGTTGAGCTGGCTGAGCTGAACATCCCCACGAGCTCCTGCTGCCCCAAATCTGTGCTGTGGCCACGTCAGGATCCTGACAGGGTGGGCAGCAGGATCCCACCTTCCTCCTCCTGCCTGGGCAATTGGAATCATAGAATCACGGAGTGGTTTGGGCTGGAGGGGACCTTAAAGCTCATCCCATTCCACCCCTTTGCCACCAGCAGGGACACCTTCCACCAGACCAGTTTGCTCCAAGCCCCATCCAACCCGGCCTTGGACACCTCCAGGGTGTGGAGGAATGGGGTGTCAGCCCCTTGCTGAGGGTGCAGGAGATCCCCAGAACTGGCTCTTCCTCTGTACCAACAGCCCCTGTGCCCAGAACCAATTCATAATATAAATAAATATACTTATATAAAAATATCTATAAAATATCTCAAGCCATGTAATTTGCAGCAATTAAATCAAAGCATGGCAAGAAGGAAATGCAATGTCACAGCTACAGTCAAATCAGAGTAAGTGAAAGCAGAAAAGATCCCACCGAGCACCCAAACCTCCTCCTGCCATCCCCCCAGGGTGGAGCACTGACACCAGCTCAGATGGGTGTCAATCCATCATTTTCCTGGGAGCTCGAGGGAAAGCTGGCCAAGTCCCAAATCCAGAGAAACACAAACCCTTCTGTTTCCTCAAGCAGCAGCCTCTCAGCTCTGCATCAGCTTTGGTCCAGCAGCCCCCAGGGGGGAGCCCTGCTCCCACCACACCATCTCCACCAGGACAACCAGTGCAACAGCAACATTCCTGCCAGTCCCTGTGACACAGCACAGCTTGTCTGGGGTCTGACATCCCCTTGTTTCCCCATCTGGAGGGGGATGGTCCCCAGGAAAGCTGCTTTGCATCACATGGAGGTCGGAAAAGACCTCCAAGATCATCCTTTGACCAACCTTGGCACATGACACACCAAGTCCTGCAGTTATAGCTGAAGATTATCCATGGAGGGCTGGAGGAGAGAGCAGCAGAAATATTTATCCTTGTTGTTGAGGATGAGGGATTCACTCATCCAGAAAGGTGGAAGAGCCACAAGCCTCTGCCTGGAGGTCTTCGCCTGGAGCCCGGCCAAACGCCTCAGCACTGGGGATCCTGACCTTATTCCAGCCTTTGTATCAACTCAGCCAGGGAAAAAATGGATTTGGCTCTTCTAAGGCTGGGAAAACACCCTGAAGGTCAGGAAATACCCACACAGAGAAAGAGAGAGAGAGCCTGTCCAGGGCTCCTCATTCCAGGACAGACCACAGAGGATTTGCAGAAGCAAAACTGCAACTGGCCCAGCAAGGGCACAGCACTGGGACTTCCACCCAAATGGGGGTTCCTAAATACACTCATTCAAGATCACAAAACCTCTTGGAAGCTGGAAAAATACATACTCCTAAATACTTGGGAGCCAAGAATGGGGAAACACAACTCCCAAAGGATGACACCCAGCAAACTCCTGCTGGAACACCTTCCAGTGCAGGGAGTGCATCCCAGCCCAGAGTGAAATTTAGGGGTGGATCTAAGGGGAGTTCCAACACGTGCAGGGGATGAGGAGGAACCAAAAGTAGGGCAGCGAAGACCTGCTGAGATGGAGGATGCTCAGGTGCTGGAGCGTGTGCAGGGAAGGGAACGGAGCTGGGAAGGGGCTGGAGCAGCAGGAGCGGCTGAGGGAGCTGGGGGGGCTCAGCCTGGAGAAAAGGAGGCTCAGGGGGGACCTTCTGGCTCTGCAATCCCTGACAGGAGGGGGGAGCCGGGGGGGGTCGGGCTCTGCTCCCAGGGAACAGGGACAGGAGGAGAGGGAACGGCCTCAGGGTGTGCCAGGGGAGGGTCAGGTTGGATATCAGGGATAATTCCTTCATGGAAAGGGCTGTCCAGCCCTGGCACAGCTGCCCAGGGCAGGGGTGGAGTCCCCATCCCTGGAGGGGTTTAAAACCATGTGGATGTGGCACTTGGGGACAGGGGTCAGTGTTAGCCTTGGCAGTGCTGGGGGATGGTTGGACTCGATGATCTCAGAGGGCTTTTCCAACCCCAACAATTCTGTGATTCTATTTTATGCTCTGTCCGTCTCTGGATGTCTTTTTGCTGTCTCTGGATGCTGCCCTTACACCTTCCCCAGTTTGGCCCTTTTGGATCCTCAGCTCCCAGCAGCTCCTGAATCCCATTAAAGCAACACCCACCAGCTGGGCAGGGCCAAAGCAGACCAGAATTGTGGGGCTGGGACCAGCAAAAAGTCTGGAGGCCCTGCAAGAGCCAGGAAGGCCTCTCTGCTCCTCCACGTAGGGAGGATCCTCCAAGGACACAAATACTACTTTAATCCATGTTTTCCAGCCATGTACAACCCCAGCACCCCCTGTCCCTGCCAGGGAAGTGACCTGGTGGTGGATCCCCTTCTCCCATGCAAGAGGACAGAGGTGCTCTCACCTGACTCTCCCAGTGCTCTGGCAGCAGCTCTGCCATCTCTCCATGGAAAAAATATCTTCCCTAAAGCAGCAAACCCTCAGAGGGTGGCAGGGGGGCTCCCAGCCCAGTGCCCCCCTGTGCTGGGAAGCAGGTGCCCCTGGATCCCGTTGGGAAGCAGCACGAGCTTCACCCCGGCTCACCCCAGCCAGGTTTGTGCCAGGTTCAGAATGAAAGGCACACATTCAGCAGGAATTCCTGTCACTCTTCCCCAGGGAACAAAAGCTCCTCAAAAAAACAAACATGAAAGGCTGGCAGCAAAAATTCGACAACAAACTGCCACGTTCCTCTGGCTCCTGTGCCATGGATGAGGCAGCCCAGCCCTCAGGGCATCCTCCCGAGGTTCCCTGCCATTCCCAAATCCAGTGTGCCCTGGAAACCTCCCCGTGCCCACTGATGGCACACAGGGACCACCAAGGATTCGAGCCCATCCCCTCTCCATCCTGCAGCCGAGCCTTGCCCTGGCAGTGCCCAGGGCCCAGCTCAGTGCCACCATCTCCAGGGCGATGCCGGCCGGGCCTGGGGCCAGAGCTGGGTCTGGACTGAGCCTGTGGGGCTGTGAGGTGCCACCCTGACCCAAACCCAAACCTGCCCCTTTTCCCTCTGCCATGAGACACGTGTGGCACAGCAGGGCTGGCCCCAGGCACCACAGTAACCAACATAACAGCCACCGAGTGCCACAGAACCCTCCTCCTCCTCCTCCTCCTCCTCTGCCTCCTCTTCATCATCTTTTCCTGCTCCTCTCCCCCTCACACTGGGAAGGCCCCACAAATGCAGCATCTCCTCACGATGCACTCGTGTAACCTCTGTGACCAAGGGCTCCAATCCCAGAGACACAAACACTGGCAACAGCAGCTTTCCATAAATCCCCTCTCCAGGAACACACACAGCTCGTGGTTTACACCTCCACCCCCAGCTCCAGGTGCCCCAAGCCAAGCCTCTTCATCCCCCTCACACTTTGTTTGGACTTGGGATGACTCCCAGCCATCCCAGTGGTGTTGGTTTGTAGGGCACTGGCAGGCAGTGTTGCCATGGGAACAGGCAGCCTCACTGTAAGCTGGGGAGATTATTTTTGGAGCTGTGATGCAATTTAGTCTATGGAAAATGGATCTGCAGCCATGGGCCATAAGCTTCCTCAGGCTGGTTTCTCAGCCCAGGAGCAACACAAAACCTCAGTGCCTGGAGCAGCGTCCCACAGGAAGGCCACGAAGGCAGGAGCTCCCTTTACAGCCCCGTTTTCCATCTCAGATCTTCCCTCAGATAAATATTTCCCATTGCCTGCAGCTTCTCTGGAGCTGGTGGGACAACACCGTGTCAACTCTGGTGCTGGGGACACACCAGGGCTTTGCCCTGCAGCCCACAGGGGATCCCAGGGACAGGGATCCCACTGGAGGGACCACCACGCTGAGCTCCCACCCCAGAATCACCAGGGAGACCTGGAGCAACCCCCGGGTGCTGCTGCTCCCGGCCGGGCTGTTCTGGTGCTGCCTCGGGATGAGCGGAGCTGGGAGGAGCCTTTTCAGGAATACACCAGGAAGAGGTGAAGGGATTGAAGGGCTCAGCGTTGGAGCTTTTATTCCAAAATTCCCAAACTTCCCATCGCAGTCCGGCTGTGATGTCTCCAAAGCACCATAGCTCTGCAACCCCACAGCACAGCTGGGGAGGGCAGTTCAGCCCTGCTTACCTTCCTCTCCAAGTCCAGCACAGCTCTCCTCTTCCTACATCCCTGTGAGTGGAAAACCTGCCCAAGTATCCTCACTTTCTGCAACAGTCCTCATCCCTCCTACATCACCCTGAATTTCTCCCCAAGCCTCCTGCAGGCTCAGCCCCTCTCCCACCACTCCATTGGAGCCCCTGGAGCCCCCCAGGGCAGGGCTGGCCCTGGGCTGGGAATTAAATCTGCCTTTCAGCTGGAATGAGCCAACAGTGGGGCTGGAAGTGCAGGATTCATACTGCAGGAGTGAGGCCAAGCCAGAGCAAAGAGATCCCTGAGTGCTGTCCCCAGGGAAAGCCCTAATGGAACAGCTCAGGGGGAGTGCTGATGTCTTGAATTCAAACACTGCTCCTGGGCTCTCCCAAAGCCACCAGGGGCAGTGCCAGTGGGACATCTCAGCAGCTGCCACCTTCTCTCTCAGCAGCCAGACCTGCACATCAGCCACTGGGGAGCTGAGCTTGGCAGCATCCAAGTTCCCAGCCCACAGCAACCCCAGGACACTGTGGCCGTTCCCAAAATCCCCTGAACAAGCTATCTTAGGGTGCCCAACGGCCACACCACCAGCATGGCACACGTTGTACCTCCACCTTCTCAGCTCCACCTCTTGTGTGCTTTCCCCTGCCTTTTCCCACACCTGTCTGGGAGCTTTGTACCTAGAAGCAGGAAAAATATCCCACTGATCTGGTAAAGGCCTTTATTCCTCCCTTAAGCAGAGTGGAGGAGGTCCCTGAGGACACCCAGCATCGAATCCAACCCCTGCTGTGGCCATCCCAAACTCCAAGGACTTGCTTCTAACACCACAGAAACCGACCCCACCTCCTCTGCAGATCCCCTGTTTACCCCAGCACCAACCAAGGCTTTGATTCAGAGTCATTCCTGTATGGAATTCTCTGGATCTCTGGGATACGCTGCTCGCCCGTCATCTCTCAACCAGAGCAATTTCCACGTTGGCTCTCGCAGACACATCTGCTTTCATCACTTTTAATCGCTATGAATATTAAATGGGAGCAGGGATCTATATTTAATATCCTTGCCTGGCTGCCAGGGAGATGGATGAGTTTTTATAGCAGCTGCAGATGCAGGCACAGGCGGAATTCTGGTGGTTATAAAGAATTACACTGGGAATTAATCATCAAAATAGTACGGAAAATAATCATTCATAAATCATTCCAAATCCGGGTGAGCGCTCAGCAATTACCACTGGCCTGGCAAGGGCTGTTGCTTCTCCCTGCTAATGCAAAGGGAAAGCAGCTCAGGCAAATGGAAGACTAAAAATAGGGAAAATTGGCTGCTCATGACAAGCTGGGACATTTCCTGAGGTGGGAGCGGGTGGTGGGCCCAGCTGAGGCAGGAGGACCCCAACCTGGTGATGGGGCTCCTCAACCCAGAGCTCAAAGACCACTGCTCCTAAGGAAACAGCCCATCAGGTTCAGCTGGAATCTGCAAGGACTCTGGAGACGAGTGAAATGAGGAAGTTTTGCAGAAACTGAAGTCCAAGGACTCGTGTGGTGAGACCCACATTGGCACCACTTTGTGCAGGGGGTCGGATCAGAGGCCTCCAGACCTGAGTTACTCCAGGATTTGACACCAAGAGCAACTTTGTCACTTGTAATTAGAGCTTTTGGGTGAAAAAACAGATTATTATGAACTTGCAATAACAGAAATTCAACACATAAATCTGGTTAAAAATCAATAGGGAAAATTCCCCCAGCGTGGGCAGCAGGGCAGGGGGGATTCTGCCCCTCTGCCCCCTCAGCTGAGACCCCCCTGCAGAGCTGCCCCAGCCCTGGGAACAGCACAGGGAGCACGTGGAGCTGCTGGAGAGAGGCCAGAGGAGGCCACGGAGATGCTGCCAGGGCTGGAGCCCCTCTGCTCTGGAGCCAGGCTGGGACAGCTGGGGGGGTTCACCTGGAGAAGAGAAGGCTCCAGGGAGACCTGAGAGCCCCTGGCAGGGCCTAAAGGGGCTCCAGGAGAGCTGGAGAGGGACTGGGGACAAGGGATGGAGGGACAGGACACAGGGAATGGCTTCCCACTGCCAGAGGGCAGGGAGAGATGGGAATTCTTCCCTGGGAGGGCGGGCAGGCCCTGGCACAGGTTGCCCAGAGAAGCTGTGGCCACCCTTGGATCCCTGGAAGTGTCCAAGGCCAGGTTGGAGTGGGTTTGGAGCAACCTGTGCTAGTGGAAGGTGTCCCTGCCCACAGCAGGGGATGGAATGAGATGGTCCCTTTAAGGTCCCTTCCAACCCAAACCAATCTGGGACCATGTGATTTTCTGTTTTCTAAAGGAAAGCAGCCAGACAAGAGCATGGATTTACAGCTGGGAATGTGCCCAAGGGAGCCCAAAGCAAAGGGGCCAAGATGCCTCCTTGGAAGGAACAAGGCTCCTGAGAGGAGGCTGCCCAAGGAATTTCCTCCAAAACATCAGAAAGCTGATTCAAACAAGGAGGACACTAAAATGGGAGCAGACTCAGCACCAGCACCCACCAGCCTCCATGGAACAAGCATTTGCTCTGGCACAAGCAGACCCTACCCAAGACTGTCCTTCCATGCTGCAGGAAGACCCATGGACCTCATTTCCAAGAAAAAAAAGCACACCAGGTTTCATTTTCGGGATTCAGTTGGCAGAGAAACATTTGCCCCATTCCAGCAGAGAACCACACAGGAGCCCCAAGCTCTGGAAATCCTTCCTGCTCAAGCTCTCCTTGCCATAAGGGTGTTGGATCCATGGAACCACACCAGGGATGGATTCTGACCCACCTGATGTTGTCAGCTATAAAATCCATATTAAAATGCCTGAATGCAGAGTGGACATCCCAGTCCCTTAACACATGTAAAGAACCTCTTGTTTCCTGGAAGAAAAGCAGTGGGAAAGCACAAAGCAGTTCCATTCCCATTACTGCAGCATTCCCAGTCTGGCTGTTGAACATCTTATTGCTGCAATTACCAAATGATGATGTTCCTGGTCAATAATCCTCAGCAGCAAATGCTGCACCTCACCCAGGCTGCAGACATGCCCTCCCCAGCACGGGAGTTTCCCATCACCCAAACACCTGAACACCCCCAGAGAGCTGGTAAATCAGGCTACAGGAACACTCCAGAAGGCAGGGGTTAAACTCCAAATAAGAGGGACACACTGGAGAAATGGAGATGAAATGCAGGACAAGATCAACACAAGATTCCACGAGGCATCCATGGAGAGACCCAACCCAACAGGCCCAGGGCAGCACAGAAGGAGCCAAAGGTCAAGGCTAATTATAAATCCGATATAAATGACAATGGAAGTTGTAAAAGTGAGATAAAAAAAGCAAAGAAATTCAGGGTTAAAGGATCACAGAAATCATGTCTGGGACACAGCATAATTTCTGATAAGTCCTGTGGCTGGTTTGGGATCCTGCACTCCAAAGCACATATGCACCAGGAAAAGGCATTCCCGAGGATGGCACTAGGGCTGGGAAACAAATCCCACAGGGAGAGAGTGACTGGAAGGACCCTGTTTGGCAGAAGTGAGAGGAAGTCACCTGGAGTCACAGTGACAGTCCACAAACCATCTCAGGTTGTCTTGGCAGTGCTGGGGGATGGTTGGACTCGATGGTCTTAGAGGGCTTTTCCAACCTAAAAAACATTCAGTGATTCTACATATACCTATATAAAATATATATATAATATATATATGTGGGATGAAACACAGCCAGGCATCAGCGCTGCTTCCACAAGTCCTTCCAGAGCATTTCTCCACCACCTTTCCAAAACTCTTCTCAGGAGGAGTCAGGAGAGCTTTGCAAGATGCCAGTTCACGGGATTTTGGAGGAGGTGGAGGGTTGGTGGTTGGGTTTTTGCCCTGTCCTTTGACTACAACACTCTGCTCTCCTGTTCCTTTGGAATAAAGAGTTTGGCAGCACCAGGAGGAGTCCAGAGCCAGCTCCCAAACCTGCTAAACTGGAGTCTCAAGGACTGAAGGGCAGAGCTGGCAAGGGAACACGAGTGGAGATAAAATGAGCCCAGCTGATGCTTTTGTGGGAACTCTGGAGAGTCACAGTTAGTCCTGCTGGACTCGGCCAAATGTCCTTCCTGTCCCCTGTGGCCACTTCTGAATATCAGTGAGAAAAAATACGGTGAGGAAGGTGTGATTAGAGGGAAACAACGGCTCATTAGCAGATAATTGGGGGCTTGGCAGCACAGCTCACTGCTAGGAAAGAAAATAAAAAAATATAAAATAATGGCTTGATAAAAATAGAAGCTCTTCATTATCCAGCTCAGAGCAGCAACAACACACCAAGTACCAACCTCCAGGAAGGAGCAGCCCGGGGTGCAGAGAGAGCTCCAGGCTCCAGGAGTGCAGGAACAGGGACCTGCAGGCCAGGGACAGTGACTGCTGCTATTCCCACCTGCAGACCTGCTTCCCTGCCAGGGATCCCTGAGGGAAAGGCCTGGACTGGCCCCACTGGCAGGAGGCAACCACTCAACCTCAGTGCCTGCAGCATCACCTCCTGCTCTTCCTTTCCTTGGCCAGCCCAGGAGGGGTTTGGGGATCCCAGCACTTCCAGCTGGAGAGACTAGAGGGATCACTGGGAGCATTTCCAAGGGTGCTACTTGTCAGTGGATCACAGAATCACAACACTGCAGGATGGTCTGGACTGGAAGGGACCTTAAAGCCCATCCAGTCCCACCCCCTGCCATGGGCAGGGACACCTCCCACCAGCCCAGGTTGCTCCAAGCCCCGTCCAACCTGGCCTTGGACACTTCCAGGGATCCAGGGGCAGCCACAGCTTCTCTGGGCAACCTGGGCCAGGGCTTCACTGCCCTCATCCTAAAACATTCCTGCCTAATATTTAACTGGTGAGTGTCCCATCTGCAGAGAGAACCTGTTCCCTCTCTGCACCTCTAACAATCACAGCTTTTCATGCCAAAATTCCACTGATGAATCACTTAAGGACTCTGCTGAGC
This sequence comes from Pyrocephalus nanus, assembly GCA_038380795.1. Classification (NCBI taxonomy): domain Eukaryota; kingdom Metazoa; phylum Chordata; class Aves; order Passeriformes; family Tyrannidae; genus Pyrocephalus; species Pyrocephalus nanus. The sequence continues at coordinate 1,843,176 of CM076278.1, forward strand.
ACAGAGACCTCCCGGGCTGTCAGAGGATCAAACCGTGTGCCACACACCAGGATGGCTCTGTCGGCTCCCTGGGTGCTGCTCTGCATTAAATTAAATAAAATCAAAGCAGACAGAGTAGGACACTGCCCAGGGAGAGGTTCTGAGCTCCCTAATGAAGCCAACCCCAACCAGCCCACATGTGCCACCCAACGAGGCTCAAATCCAGCTGCTTTTCTGCCTTCCATGGATTCCAAGAAAGAAGGAAGTGGAGCTGCTGGAGAGAGGCCAGAGGAGGCCACGGAGATGCTGCCAGGGCTGGAGCCCCTCTGCTCTGGAGCCAGGCTGGGACAGCTGGGGGGGTTCACCTGGAGAAGAGAAGGCTCCAGGGAGACCTGAGAGCCCCTTGCAGGGCCTAAAGGGGCTCCAGGAGAGCTGGAGAGGGACTGGGGACAAGGGATGGAGGGACAGGACACAGGGAATGGCTTCCCACTGCCAGAGGGCAGGGAGAGATGGAATATTGGGAAGGAATCCTTCCCTGTGAGGGTGGGGAGGCCCTGGCACAGGTTGCCCAGAAAAGCTGTGGCTGCCCCATCCCTAGAAGGCCAGATTGGATGAGGCTTGGAGCAACCTGGGCTGGTGGAAGGTGTCCCTGCCCATGGCAGGGAGTGGCACTGGATGATCTTTAAGGTTCCTTCCCACCTAAACCATTCTGGGAGCTGGCTGGGACGGTGACCTTGCAGGAGGCCTCATCTCCTCCCAGCATCACTCCCAAATTCTGCACACACAGCAGGGTATCTGGTTACTCCACCAACAACACCCCCCTCAACACTGCCTGCGAAAGCATTTCTCATCCCTGGATAAATCCAGATCAGCAAGACAGAGGCACAAACCTCTGTGTCCCTTTCTGTGTCCCCGGGCTCCGAAAGATCCACATCCAGCTGATCATCACACATTTGTCCTTGACTAAACCACCCCCCCTCATCTATTTGTACCCTCCGAATTCATGGCCCACACATGATCCAAGACATCCCTGCAGGAAGGACTCACACTGCCTATGGCTCCAGGACTGTCTCCAAGTGAGTATTTAGTCCCATGGACACAGGTGGCATCATAAATAATTAAATCATTTGCTCTTGGCCAACAGATGAATGAAGCACGTGAGAAAATGTACAAATTTTGTCAATTAACTGTTTCTGTTTATTTAGTCACTAAATCCTTCAGTATGCAGTGATCACTGTGGATTGGCACTGCTTCCCCTGCGCAGAAATGGGGGAGCTGCCACAGTCTGGTGGCACCACGGGCATGGGGACAAGGAGTCCCTGTGTCCCTGCACAGGTGACAGGCAGGAGCAGGCACGGAGTGGCACCGGGCTGGGCACGAGCAGCTTCTTTAGCCAGGAATAAACCTGGGGAAGGGCAGAAATGGCTTAAAATTCGAATACTTTGGAGGAAATGAGTTTTCTTCCAAGCAGAAACTCACCAAGAGAGCAGTGTCACAGATATGGGGTGACACCCCCTCCTTCCACACACAACAGCAAACCCTGCCAGGCTGCTACCCAAACCCCTCGGAGGTCTTGGATGTCTCCCTGTGTGCGTCACTGAACATGCATTTTTAACCATGCTTAAACATTTTCCAGCCTCAGGTCCATCTCCAGTGTCAGCAGGATGAGGAGGGAGCACACAGATGGGCGGTCTCTCCTCCTGACATCCATCAGGGAAAGGAGGTGGCACAGCCAGGATTCGGGAACCAGCTGGTCCTGGCACATCAGCTCACGTGAGCTGCCATCCCTCAAGGATAATGGCATCCCTGGTGTATCCAGGACCACTCCCAGGGGGTTCACCACGACCAAACTGGCCCAAGATTAGTTTATTTTATGTTTTTACCAACAGTTGTTTTTTTTTTCTGGAAGTCTCCCCTCAGCAAGGAACACACATCCTGCCTGCCCCAGGCTACCTCATCCTCACGGGAAGCAGAGGAGATGTGCAAAGGACACTGCTACAATCCTGTCAGCTCCCTCCTTCCTCATTAACCCTTGATAACAAGCAGGAGATGACAAGGCCCTCATTTCCAGGGAAGGGGAGCAGCAGCAGATGGAGGCAGGAAGGGATGATGGCCCCAGCCCCTGTCACACCCGTGGCCGTGTGGGATCCCACAGGAACAGCAAAGCCCCTCAGTGCCGGGGGCTGGGACAGCCAGCACCAGGACAGCAGAGGTGACAGTCTGCTGGGACTTGGGCAGCCCATCCCAGAATCCCTGCTGATGCTGTGCCACCCACAGCAGCTCGGAGAGGGTGCCTGAGCCTCCCTCCTCCCAAAGCCAGGAGCTAACACACCTCGAGCCTGCTCACAACAACATCCCTGCAGGCCCTAACCCAGCTCAGCCGAGGCTCTGGAGAGCCAGCCATGCCAGCCAGGCTGAGCTGCACTGCGGGCACAGAGCATGGACACACGGCCTGATGTGGCCTGAAATCCTCCTGAGCCGCCGGGCTCAGCTTACCCGGGGAAAGAGGATCCGGAGGGTGTCACTTACCCACCGTCCTCGATTCCCGGAGGTCAGGACATTCCAGAGGCATGGCAGGGGTGTGCAGGACCTGGCAGTCTCCCAGCCCCAGGCTCAGGGAGCACAGCAGCAGGTCAGCAGCAGCCCCATAAGGTGTCTGACTTACACCCCTCTGCCTGTGGATTTAAATCCCGCTCCCTCAGAACCCACAGCCAGGGCAAGTCCTGGGCACACACCTCCTCCATCCTCCTGACCACTGGCCATCCAGGACGGGCTTGAGAAGGGCCTGAACTGGCAGCAAAGACAGAGCTTCAGTTAGTCCTGTTCTGGGGAATATTTTCCCATTGTAGGGAAGATTTTTCCAAGAGGGAGAAGCTTCAGGGAAACACAGAATCTCACCTGAACGTGAGAGACCAAGCGAGGCACGGAGCAGGCACACGGCGGGATTGTTGGGGTGTCCTGGGCAGGGCCAGGAGTTGATTCAATAATCCTTGGAGGTCCCTTCCAACTCAGGATATTCCATGATTCCATGAACCCTGCACTGGGACTGGTGAACGCAGGGAGGGAGCAGCACTGGGGGGCTGGGGGTGACAGATCAAAACCCAAGTGAAGGGGCTGCACACCTTTACATACCAACAACTGCCAAAAAGGAACTGGAATTCCTCAGGAGTTCCCTGAGCTTCCCTGCTTGAGGTGGGACAAATGTCTTCACAAAAAAAATGTGTATTTTACTGGACTAGATGTTCATTCATTAACAGCTGCAGTTCAGCAGCACCATTCAAGCCTCATTAATTGACAACGAGCAGCCAAGACACAGATTTAATGAGGGGGCTGCCACTGTCACAACCTGCTTGCTGCTGAGGCCTGGGCTCACCCCAGAACACAGGAAGAAGCACCCCTTTTCCTGAATTCTGGAAAATTCTGAGAGGCTGAAATGCTGATGTGGAGGAGGCACAGCCCAGCCCAGCACACAGGCAGGGCTGGCACCGTGACAGTCACAGGTGACAACAGGGACACCTGCCCTTCTCCTTTTTCCCTCCTTCCTTTTACTGGTGAAACACCAGGGCAGCGAGGTCACAAAGAACTGGTTTTGAGGGGGCAAAAGAGAGTCATTAATGGGCAAACAGCCCTAAGAATCAACAATCCTTGAGGTTGGAAAAGACCTCCAAGACTGTGGAGTCCACCCAGTGACCAATCCCCACCTTGTCCCCCAGCCCAGAGCACTGAGTGCCACATCCAGTCCTTCCTTGGACACCTCCAGGGATGGGGACTCCACCATTGCCCTTGGCAGCCCCTTCCAAGGCCTGGCAACCCTTTCCAGGAAGAAATTCCTCCAGATGTTCCCCCTGACCCTCCCCTGGCCCAGCCTGAGGCCGTTCCCTCTCCTCCTGTCCCTGTTCCCTGGGAGCAGAGCCCCGACCCCCCCCGGCTCCCCCCTCCTGTCAGGGATTGCAGAGCCAGAAGGTCCCCCCTGAGCCTCCTTTTCTCCAGGCTGAGCCCCCCCAGCTCCCTCAGCCCCTCCTGCTGCTCCAGCCCCTTCCCAGCTCCGTTCCCTTCCCTGCACACGCTCCAGCCCCTCAGTGTCTCTCCTGTCTGAGGGGCCCAGAACTGCCCCCAGGGCTCCTTCACATCCCCATGGATCCCTTCAGCAACACCAAGTTCATGCTCCAAAAGCCTACAAGGTATTCCAATATTCATCCTCATCATCTGCTCCTTGGCTTCCCCTCAATGCCCACAGATCCCACACAGTTCCATGGGATCACTCTCCTCAGGTGCTGCTCCATCTGACCTGGAGTGCTCTTTGAACAGAGAAGCTCCAGCAGATGCAGCAGCTCCTGATGTGTCCTCATGGCTCTTTTTGTCCCTCTCTCCCAGCCCACACACATCCAGCCACGAGCCCGATGGTGCTGGAGCTGCAACATCTCTGGGGTCAACAGGAGCCAGTGGATCCAAGAGCTGCTGGAGGGACATGGCAGGACAAGGGAAGAGCAGCAGGGACAACATGAATGAACGGAGCTGAAACCTTTTTGGCATCAAAATCCTGCCCTAAAGTGACATCCAGCAGCGTCACCGCCCGGCTGTGCCAGAGCTCCAGAGAGATGAACTGGGATGAAGGGAAGCTCCATGAGGATCAGGCTGTTTGGGGCATCTTTATGTTGTCAAACAGCTCCACTGTGGAGATGGTGAAGTGCCTGTGCTTCACTTTGCAAACACAGGGATCACCCAGCCTGGATTTTTGCTGGAGATGATGTGAAGGACAGCCCTGGGCCGGGGAGGAGGGCTCCAGACACGAGCCCTGCTCTGCTCCCCACAGACAGCAGGATGGGGGGTGGTGGGGGATCCTCAGGCAGCTCTCGGGGGCTCCTTGGTGCTCCCCCAGCCCTGCAATGAGCCAGGACAACTCCCAGAGCCCCTCCTGGGGCCAGGTTCAGTCTCTGCTGTGTGAGCACGTGTAAATCCAGTTCTGATCCCTGCAGGAGCCACCGGCACAGCAGCACTGGCTGCACAGACAGATGCTCTGACAGCAGGACACAGAGCAGGGCAGGCAGTGCTGGCTGAGGCCAGGCCATGCTCTGCTCCCTGCACAGCAGCTACTGCACATGATTTACTGCAAAAGCTCCTCTGAATCAGCAATCCACGCCTGGAATCGCTCCCCCATCCGTATTTTGGCTGGGGACTGGCAGAGAGTGAGAAGGGCAGTCACTCCATGCAGCACCATCCCCCTGGAAGTGCTGTGCTGGCTGTCAGTGCAGCCAGCTCAGGAAAAAAGGGAAGAGAAAGAAATCAATCCACTCCTGCTGCTCACAGGCCTCTGTTTGCAGAGCCATTTGCTGGAGTTCATCTCCTTTGCAATTCTATCAACGTGTTTCTGGGCTCTAATTACACCACCAGGCTGTCAAGATGGCCACTTCCTCCCTAATTACTCCACTTTGTAATTAAGATACAGCTAATAAACTCATGTTATTAGTGATTGCTGCCCATCAGCTCCGAGGAGGAGCAGCTCCTGCCTTGCACCGAGGTGCTCCAGCACCAATCCTGCACCGTGAGAGCCTGGGCAGCACACCCACGGCAGAGAAACACAGAATTACTGGGGTGCAAAAGGTCATCCAACAATTAACCCAGCACTGCCAAGGCCACCACTAAACCACATTCCCAGACCATTTCCACTGGCACCTGCACATCCTTGGGGTGCATCCTCTCCCATCCGAGCCACACGTGCACATGGGAAGGAACTCACCTCTATTATTGCTAAAAACGAAGGGGAACAGGGCACGTAGGGCATCATTTGGAAAGAAAATGAACATTCCCTACCCTTGGCATGTGATTTGCTGCTTCACTGAGCATTGAGGGCTCCCTGCTGCAAAGGCTTGGCTGGCTCAGGGGGGGCTGTGATGCTCCCTGACTGCAGAGCCAGGCCCCATCAGACACTCACTGCCCTGTGGGACCATCCCAGCACACCCTGGGGGGCTGCAGGGGCTTCCCAAACCACTGTGTGCCCTGTCACAGAATCCTGGAGTACCCTGAGTTGGAAGGGACCCACCAGGATCATCCAGTCCAACCCCTGGCCCTGCAGAGACACCCCAACAATCCCACCCTGTCCCTCAGAGCATTGTCCAAACCCTCCTGCAGCTCTGGCAGCCTTGGGGCTGTGCCCACTGCCCTGGGGAGCCTGTTCAGTGCCAACCACCCTCTGGGGGAAGAACCTTTCCCTGAGATCCCACCCAACCCTCTCAACACTGCACAGTCCACACAGACACCTCCACTGCCCGTGGGGGTCGAGGGCAGCTGGAGGGGGCTCCTTCCACTTCCATCACTGAACATCCCAGAGCTGCTCCTCCCTGAGCTGACAGTGATTGAAGTGAGAGGATTCCGCCCCAAGAAACATCTCCAAACACCCCCACAGACATTCCTGCACTGCTATTCCACCTGGTAAAACCACCCAGAGTGAAGGAACCCGGGCAGGGCCCCACATCAGTGCACCCCGTGTGCATGATCCATGGGAGGGACGTGGAGGATCCAGTCTTTATTTCCAAAAACATTAATCCAACAGCCCTACTTACAGAGCTTTCACAAGTTAACCAGCAGCCACAGCTGCTAAAGCCACAACAAAACACCTGCAGCCCCTCAGCAGCTCCAGGCAGCCACAGCCCAGCCCAAGCTCCAGACAGCTCAACCCTGGAGCAGGATGACCAGGAAATCAATGGATTCAGCATCTCCCCATGCTTTGTATCCTGGCAAGATGCCTTTATGGCTTCCTTGCCCTCCAGAGGAGCCACATCACACAGGAGAAATGGTCCAGGGCCCACTGGGGGTGTCAGGGGACAGGGATTAGACATCACCCCCCATTTTGGGCCTCCTCTGCTCATGGATGACCTTCCTCTGCCTTACCAAGGAAGGAGCTGTCAAAGCCATCAGGAAAGAGCCCTCCTCCCCCAGGAAATTTCTAAATAAATCTGGATAAAGGCTGAACCAACACATCTGCTTTGGGAGCAGGTTACAGCGTGTCCATCATCAACGCTCCAGCAGCCACGTGTGCCTGACCCTCCTCAGAACTGACTGCAGCTCTCATTCCTGAGCAGAATTTAAACACTCATTGAAATGCTTCCCAGCTGGGCCATGAAATAAATACACCCTGCACGTCTGGAGGCAGAGCAATGGATTTCTGCATCTCTTTTATGACCCGTGTGCACCTCGGGGCGGGTGCCCATCACCCACCAGCCCGGGGAGCTGCCAGGTGACAGCCCAGGATCTGCCTCCCAGGAGAGGATTATCCACCATGGCACCATCAAATATTAATGACACTGCATTTGCTGGGCTGGGGACGTGGGAAGAAACCCAGGCCAAGGAATCAAAAGGACAGCACAGACCTGGAAAGGGATATTCCTGTAGGAAACATCCTCTGAAAGCAGGAGCAGAGCTGCTTCTAACTGGAAAGAGCTTTGAGATCTTCAAAATTGACTAAAGATAAGCTAATTATCTTTACCTGTTAGTTACCCACAGACCTTTCTATGCACAGCAAGTGTGGTGTCTGTATTTCACCTTCTTGTCAGCACCTCATTCCCTCCTCCTTAATTTGGTGAACATCCAAGAACCCGGGATCCCACGGGCTCTACCCAAACTGGACCAGCCCTTTAACATACAAATACAGAACAAAACATCTCCACAAATCCCTCTTCACCTCTGTTCATCACTGTCTAATTAAAAGGTCCCTGGCCCAGGTTTCCCAGAGAAGCTGTGGCTGCCCCTGGATCCCTGGAAGTGTTCCAGGCCAGGTTGGACGGGGCTTGGAGCAACCTGGGCTGGTGGAAGGTGTCCCTGCCCATGGCAGGGGTGGCACTGGATGGGCTTTAAGATCCCTTCCAACCCAAACCATTCCATGATTCAGTGATTGGTTTTATCTTAAAAGCACAAAAGGAAGTATTAAAGCCACCCAAAGCCTCCAGGCTTCTGTTCCCAAGGAATCCCCTGCCAAGCACAACCAGGGCCAGGATTTTCCTTGGGCTGCTCATTAAAAGCCATCAGGATTCTAAACACACCTCAATCCTTTTGGGGACGTAAGTGGATTTAAGGACAAAATTTTGGTAGGGAAACAACTATTTCAGCATGAGGATTTCTAAATGAAAAGCAAAGCCTCCTTGGGAAGCATTTTCCCTTCCAAAGTGTCTCATTTCCAAGGGGAAATGTGCTCACCGGAGGGACACAGTTTGCACATCACAGTTTTTACAGTATATTGGTTTTAGAAGCCAATGTTTTCCCAGCTTTTGTTGTTAAAATATGAAAAATATTTGCTTGTCATGTGCCAGAGCCAAGACCCTTCCAGGTTTGCCGAGTTTGCTCCATGTGTCATATGGATGTGGCTCCGCCATACAGGGAAAGCTTTATCCATGTCACTGCAGAGCTTTCCCAAAACACCACCATAAAATGGGGGAAAGATGCTTTTGGGGCAGAAAAAGACCAGCCCAGGCAGGGAAACAACTCCCAATCTCACCTCAGACACCCTTGGAGGCATCTCCCCAGGTTCATCCCTGCAGCTCCAAGGTCTCCCTGAAGCCCCTCCCCGTTTCCCCAGTGCTCACCACTCACCACCTTCCCGCCAGTTTTCACACAAGGCTGGTTTCCGCTTTTTATGAGAATAATTCTGGTTTGGGGCATTTCATTCTCTGCTGAAGCCCAGTTATGTAAAGCTCTGTGCTGCTCTCCTGGTACATGAATGTCCTTACGTCACTCAGCTGGAAAAACAGCTCAAGAAGGAAACCAAAGGGAAGGGGACAATCTGGATTTGATAAAAAAGCTTTTTTTTTTGCTCATCTGAAGCCAGCTGTAAATCCTCAACTGCTTCAATTTGGCTTTGACCTATTTGCATTCTTCCTTTCCTCGCCCTTTTCTGGAGGAAGGAAATTACATTTAGATAAAATAATTTATTGTGAAGTGATGCTTGACAGGACCGCGGCCATGCAGAGAGTGCAGGGAGAGGAGGGATGCTCAGGCTCCATGGAATCAGGGAATCATGGAATGGTTTGTGTTGGAAGGGACCTTAAAGCTCATCCAATCATGGGCAGAGACACTTTCCACCAGCCCAGGTTGCTCCAAGCCCTGTCCAGCCTGGCCTTGGACACTTCCAGGGATCCAGGGGCAGCCACAGCTTCTCTGGGCAACCTGGGCCAGGGCCTGCCCACCCTCCCAGCCAACAATTCCTTCCCAATATCCCATCTCAACCTGCTCTCTGTCAGCGGGAAGCCATTCCCTTGTCCTGGGACTACAATTATCCCAAAGTGCATCAAAGGAGAAACATTTGGATCTGACCACCAGGAATCCCAGGTGTGCATCACCCCCTGCTCCCGGCGGGCACCGACCCTCGGAGCACCACAGGGACCGGAATCAACACAGGACACGAAGAGCTGCCAGTGCCCAGGACAGGGGAGCCCTCACTGCCCTGGAAGGAAGGCAAAGAGCATCTGCAAATCCTCATTTCACACCATCACCCTGTTGCCTTTGCTGTGAGACACCAGGTTTTGCCTGGCCAGACCAAAGAATCATGGAATGGTTTGAGTAGGAAGGGACCTTAGAGCTCATCTCATTCCACCCTCTGCCATGGGCAGGGACACCTTCCACTAGCCCAGGTTGCTCCAAGCCCTGCCCAACCTCACCTGGAAGACCTCCAGGAAATGTTGTGCTGCCATGAAGCAAAATAAAAGCTCAACTGAAAGGCAGGACCCCCCAGGCCATTCTTGCGTCATCCTACCCAGGAAAAATCACACCTCAGTTGTCCTGTAGCACTCACAAAACAGGGATTTCTGCTCCAAACCAGTGTAGGTTTGGGCAGAACACCCCTTGCCCCACAAAGGACAATGCTCCTGCACACCCAGTGCTGAGCTCTGCTTGGACTGGCCACGGGAAACACCTGGAATAATGCAGGGAGCAGTGACAGATGGAGATTATAGTGCACACCTTAAATCACAGCTCAGTGTTCCTGGAGAACATCTCTGCCTCCTGCCATGTGGGCCCAAAGCGTGGGCAGGGAGCAGCACAGGACTGACACAGCAATGCCCTCATTCCATCTCAACTCCAAAGGAATTTGGCTTAGAACTAAAAAAATACATCTCATTTCCTGACACCGACACAGGTCCAAACGGGGGCCGACCACCCCTTACACACCAATAAACCCGGGCGATATTCAAGGTGCCCAAAAAGCACAAATCACCACCAAATTTAACATTTTCCCCATCCAAACTGAGTAAATCTGAGCTGCTGGAGCTTCAAACACCCGACAGAGCACAAAGGCTTTGCCCCACACTTCGTGCATCTCCGACCACACCGAGCAGGGACGTGGCACGTGGTGCCTGTGGGGCAGAGCCACACGTGCCACCACACACCCACGAGGAGGAGTCTGAGCATTCCTCTGTCTCCCAGGGCTCCGGTGTGGGGTTAAACACCCCCTCCCCACCCCGCTGGAGCAGCCCCTCCGTCACTCCCAGCGCACCCAGGAAGCCCCACACCGGGTGGATCCGTCCAGCAGGAAGGAGGACGCCGGGAAGGCCACTAACCCTTGTGGAATTTATTCAGACAGCCGGCGTTGCAGAAGGAACGGATGGATCCCGTCTCCCAGCAGCCCCTACCCTTCATCCCCACAGCGGGATCGCTCTGGCCGAGGTGCTACATGGCTGGGAGCTTTAGGATGGAGAGAAAAAATACACAGGAGGCAAGAAACGAAGGCAGAGGGAAATGTCCTTATTCAGCAGCAGCGCTGCACTTACAGTTCCACATTTCCCATCAGACATTCCCGGCACATGCTGGTAGCAGAGCACCACCATCAAACCCCCTCGTACCAGCATGCACCACGGAGCAGCCTTAACTCCATCCCTGCCAGAAACTGGCCTCACCCTGCCAAAGAAAAAGGGGGAAGAGAAGGACACCAGCAGCGCTGCCCAGGGGAGGTTCAGCTGGGGGCTGGTTCCACAGCGGTGCTGTGGGATATTCAGCCCCAAAACCAAAGGGATGCTGGTTTTTCGGGGAGGGAGGATGATATTTGGAAGCTTGTCCCTTTAAATGCTGCTGGAGGTTATTTTTAGGACATTTGCTTAAAATAAGTATCAGAATTCCTTTCTTTCTATCAGAAACTCCATTATCCATTTTACTCGCTCTGCTGCGTTTCACATCCCAAGAGTTCCGTACCAAACCCTCGGAGGTTCCTCCAACCCCTGCCCTCCTGAGGCCCATTTTCTCCCCCCTCTGTTGTGGAAGGATTGGATTTTCCCAGCCTTTAGTATTTTCCCAGTGTCAGGGGAATGAGCAATTCCAGAGGAAAAATGCAGCATAAATCACAGTTCACTCTGATCTCAGCAGCTGCTCCGGGTGTGCAGCGGGACCCGCAGCATGGAAAGGGAATTGGGGATCCCCGGGATGCTGCCAGGAATCCACAAGGATCAATAATTTATATCTGATCATTTTCTCCCACTTCAGCTGGACTACAAGGATTTCACAGGAAAAAGCCAAGGATTCTATTCCAGCTTTTAAGTTGCAACCAGTCTCTGTGGATACATATTTAAATAGACACAGGGACTGTGTGAGCAATTCCGGGGGGAAAAAGGGCAAATTCAGGAAAATCAAGCTAACACTGCACATTTAAGGCAGGAAAACTAATGCTGCCAATGTGCATACAAAGGTTTTATTAAATTACTGGCATATACTGATGGTTTGGGTGAGAACCAGCAGTTATTCAGGGGAAAACAAACACCACAAGAAATGTGATTTTTAATTGGAGGGGAGAGGGCCTTGATGGGATTTGGCTCAAAATGAGTGTTTCCAGTTCTGATATCAGATCCAAGATCTGGAAGCAGGATCTGTGTTTTGACACTGAGACCAGAGCCAGTCCACACAGAGGGCTGTACCTCAGAGTGTACACACACCACACCCCCCACACCCTCAATCCCCAACCCCTGGGGGGCCTGTGATCAGCAGAGCTGTCACTTCCTACAGTCACTCCTTTTCCCTGAAAACCATGGAATCAGAGAATCATTAAGGTTGGAAAAGCCCTCTGAGATCATCGAGTCCAACCATCCCTCAGCACTGCCAAGGCCACCACTGACCCCTGTCCCCAAGTGCCACATCCACAGGGCTTTTACATCCCTGCAGGGATGGGGACTCCACCACTGCCCTGGGCAGCCCCTTCCAAGGCCTGACCACCCTTTCCAGGAATAAATTCCTCCTGATGTCCAACCCGCCCCTCCCCTGGCACAGTTTGGGGCCGTTCCCTCTCCTCCTGTCCCTGTTCCCTGGGAGCAGAGCCCGACCTCCCCCCGGCTCCCCCCTCCTGTCAGGGATTGCAGAGCCAGAAGGTCCCCCCTGAGCCTCCTTTTCTCCAGGCTGAGCCCTCCCAGCTCCCTCAGCCCCTCCTGCTGCTCCAGCCCCTTCCCAGCTCCGTTCCCTTCCCTGCACACGCTCCAGCCCCTCAGGGTCTCTCCTGTCTGAGGGGCCCAGAACTGCCCCCAGGGCTGGAGGTGCCCCAGCAGAGCCAGCACAGGGAGGGCACTGCCCTGCTCAGTGATCACCCCCAGTCTACTACAGGAAAATGCACTGGATGTCTGTCTAAATCCCTAGGGAAGAGCTTTTCCACCAACACGCTCTTTACTTTGCTCTTTTAAGCAACTTCTTCATTGCAGTGGAGGCTGAACACAATTGAGCTGCACTCCCATTGCAGTAACAGGATCACAGAAAGCAAAACTAAGCAAAACTAAGATTCTCTGTATCAGGATAATGTTCCCAAACTGTTACAGCTCTGCATCTCTTCTGCCAGCTGCCCCCATCTCCTCCTGCCAATATTTAAGTCACACCTGCAGTTACTCATCTAAACTGGAAAGCAGTCCTGAAGTTCCCTGTTTAACAACAGATTACCCCTGAATTGAGCTCATTCTGCTCAAAAGCAAGAGTTACCTGTGTCCCAGGATCAGCAGAAAATGCCTGGGAAGTGCCACCTGCCCTGTTGCTCTGTCAGGATGAGATTTATCCTTGCTTGCCTTCCACAGGAATTATTGGAATCCCAATGTTACCTCTTGCTGAGCAACTCAAACTCAGGAGGTGGGTCAGGTAGAACTGTGGGACACCCAGGACTGGTCAAGGGGCCATGGAAAGGCTGGGATAAACATGAGAGGAACGAGAAAGGGAAAATCCACCTCCCCATGGCACAGCCAGCATCCCACGGACATGCTCCTGGACCACAGGCTCTACCAGCAATACCAGATCATTCACCTTCCAGGAAACTGCATCAAATATAGTAAGAACACCTTTAAAAATGCAACTTCTACCTTCAAAATACTCTGCCTGTAAGAAAATGAGGTGGGAAGGTTGGAGGATGGCTGTAGTTTGGGTTTAGTCTGATTTCTTTGTCCAAGTTTCATGAAATTCCAAAACAAAGTGGAGACACTTGAAGTCCTCCCTGTTCTCCCGTTCCCAAGCACACCCACCAACACCCCCCCTGCAGTCCAGGGCTGCACACTTCACCCATCTCCATGTCTCCTCATCATTATTCAACTAATCTTGAAATCATCCAAGGTCCCTAATTTTCTAGGATCTTTCCACCTCTGCCACATCCAAAACCAACTGATAAAAATGAAGATTTCAAAATCCAGAGCCTGACAGGACCGGTGGGACCAAACCAACTCCACCTCCAGCTCAGCCACTATAAAACTATCAGAAACACTTTATTTGGAGCAGCTGAAGTAACTTCTGCCCAATTCAGAGGTTCCTTCCAGTGTGTAGAATCCTGGAATGGTTTGGGAGGGAAGGGACCTTAAATCTCACCCAGTCCCACCCCTGCCACAGGCAGGGACACCTTCCACCAGCCCAGGTTGTTCCAAGCCCCATCCAACCCGACCATCGAGAAGGTGGAAGGGCTGCCCCACACAGGGACCTGCTGTGAGCTCTGGAGACCCCTCACACATGGGGGACACATCACTTTATCAACTTAAATATTAGATTAGGAACTTCAGGTTCTCTCCCAAACCCACCACACGCTCCAAAAGGAGCCCAACCCCACACGCTGCAGCCCCAGCACTCAGACAGCCCCACAATTTGAGGGTCACACACCCTGAGCTCAGCCACCCCTTCCCTCCCTGCAGTGTGGATCCATGGAATTACATACTGCGCTTCCCACAGCACCTCTTCCTCATCCAGCGCTCCGGAGGGGCCGAGCTCCGCGGGGCAGGGCCGGCCGGGGGGGGATCAGCATCCATCGGCTCCGACCCCGGCAGAGCCTTCCCCCGGGCCGCTCTCCGCAGGCTCCATATCCTCATCTCTGCCCTGCCCTCTCCCTCTGCTCCGCAGCTCTGAGCCCTGGGGCTGGGAGATGCCTCCTCCTCCTTCTCCTCCTCCTCCCTCTCCTCCTCCTCCTCCTCCTCCTCCTCCTCTCCCTGCACCCCACACTCACCCCTGCTCGCCCTGCGCTGCCCCAGCACACGGGAGGCACCCAACGGGCTCAGAGAACACAGAAACTTGGGGAATTTCACCTTTTAGAAGTTTCCAAAGCATAAAAACAGCCCTTTTTTTGGGATCTCTTCGGGAGCAGGTCAGGGCAGAGCTGCATGTTGAGAGCTGCACACAGATGGGCTCCCCGATGAATTTTAAGTCCTTGTGGAAGGCAGGATGCTAAAAACACCTAAAATTAATTCTGGGCACTTCTACCTGCATTGAATTATTCTAAAATATACTAAATATAAAGAATTAATTATAATAACTATAATAATTTACCGTGCAATATGATACAAAAGTGCCTTGAAATGATCTTTACAGAAATGCCCAAATATCCCAAACACAGGAAAAAAAATAACATTAAAAAAAACCAGCTGTGCTGATTCCAGGTGTTCCTGCTTTAGGATTCATGTGTTTTGTAGGCAGAGTTATTCCCAACTGCCAAATTCTCTCTCTGCTCCAGCTGCAGGGATTGTCTCTGCCCCCTGCAGACACAAGGGAGAAGTGGCCACTTCCCTCTGCAAAAACCTTTGGTGGATTGGAAAACACACCACACATCTTCACACTCTGCTTTTTCGTTTTTTTTTTTAACAAAATTTGATTTTTTTCAAATATTGCCTAAAGGGCTGAGTGTTCCTCAGCTCTCCAAATTCCTGCTTTTTAAAGTATGATGCCCCCCAAAAACACACATATTCCCCTACACAGGTGTGAAGTGAATTTGTCTTAATTATCACAGAATCATGGAATGGTTTGGGTTGGAGAGACCTTAAAACTCCTCTAATCCCACCCCCTGCCATGGGCAGGGACACCTTCCACCAGCCCAGGTTGCTCCAAGCCCCATCCAACCTGGCCTTGGACACTTCCAGAGATCCAGGGGCAGCCACAGCTTCTCTGGGCAACCTGGGCCAGGGCCTCACTCTTCTCCAAACCTTTTGTGGTTCTCTCCTCCCTCCCAGGAGGAGTCATTCTCCCTGTGTTTAC
The DNA here is from genome assembly GCA_038380795.1 of Pyrocephalus nanus. Taxonomy (NCBI): domain Eukaryota; kingdom Metazoa; phylum Chordata; class Aves; order Passeriformes; family Tyrannidae; genus Pyrocephalus; species Pyrocephalus nanus. The sequence goes on from CM076278.1 coordinate 1,858,599, forward strand.
ACTGCAAGAAAACTCTCCAGAGTTTTAAAAGCAAAACATATTCAGCATTTAAACCTTCTCCAGCCAAGTAGGTAACACTGGACCTTCTCTCTTGCTCTGTGCATCAAAGGAAGAATTATCTACAGGGTAAAATATAAAGAAGAAAAACATAATATATAATTTCACTTCTGTTTCTTTGGGTTTTAGACTTTCTCATTCATCTTCTCCCTGTAAGGAATTACTTTCACCAGAAGCTTATTCTTAAAAACACTTAAACATAGGCAAAGCTTCACACCCCGACAAGCAACATCTCCAGCCCTCCCTCCTCGTGTTCGGTTTTCCTTCACTGCATTCAGCAGACATCCACCTCATGGAGCAAAGCCCCTGAGCCTCATCTCACCCCATCATCATCCCCCAGAGGGTGGTTGGCACTGAACAGGCTCCCCAGGGCAGTGGGCACAGCCCCAAGGCTGCCAGAGCTGCAGGAGGGTTTGGACAACGCTCTGAGGGACAGGGGAAATTGTTGGGGTATCTGTGCAGGGCCTGGAGTTGGACTGAATGATCCTGGTGAGTCCTTCCCAACTCAGGATATTCTACAAGAAAGATGGAGAGAGACTATTTACAAGGACCTGGAGGGACAGGGAATGGCTCCCACTGCCAGAGGACAGGGATAAATGAGATGTTGGGAAGGAATCCTTCCCTGTGAGGGTGGGCAGGCCCTGGCCCAGGTTGCCCAGAGAAGCTGTGGCTGCCCCTGGATCCCTGGAAGTGTCCAAGGCCAGGTTGGACGGGGCTTGGAGCAACCTGGGCTAGTGGAAGGTGTCCCTGCCCATGGTACAGGGGTTTTAATAAGATCTTTTAAGGACCCCTCCAACCCAGGCCATTCCATGATTCTTGGATTTCTTTCCTGACTGAGAAGAATTTCACCCTCTGGATATCACCAGGAAACACCACATGCAGGTCCAGGGTGGTTCAAGCCCCATCTCACCATCTCCAGGCTGCAAATCTCAAAGGATGCCCAGAAGCCAAACTGGGCCAAGGTCAGACACAAAGGTTGTCTCCAGAGAAAGCAGCTCCCTGAAGGCTCTCCAGCAGCTTTGCCCAACAACTGGTTTTTTCCTTACACTTTGCTCCTGCTTTCATTGATTTTATTCCTCTCAAAAACACTGCTGGAGTGAGAGAAACCCTCGTGGGCTCCCCCTTGGTGGCACTGAATCCCACAGTGGGTTTGTGTGCTCTGGAAACCTTGGATTAATGGTTCTTCCATTATGCAACTCACCCTCAAGATGGAAACAAATGGAATAACCAAAATAACCTTGGTTTAGTGTAAACAGGCAGTGGGAAGAGCTCACACGTGCCACTTCCATGACACACCCACAGCTCTGCCCATGGACAGCTCAACTGCTGGGGGAAGTTCATCCAGGAGTTCATCCATCCAGCAGCCAGGGCTGGAGAGCAGAGGCAAAATCCAGGGGTAACTTGACTTTTTTTAGTTCCCTTCCTTTTTTAAAGCCAGCATATTTTCTTTGTACTGGTTAGTAAAAAGATGCCAAGGAGGGAAACGCAGCAGGAAAATGCTCCTCCTGGTCAAGGGTCTCCAGGATCACCCAGGGAAGGGAGAGGCCACTTGCTGAGCTGACTTAAAATGACAGAGCCACAGAAAGAGAAGGAAAAGAGAGGTGGCTCAGCTGGGAACTGAGTCAGGGAGATGCAGCACCACTGCAAATGGAACTGCTGGTTCTGCAGAGTCACGAGGGTTACAAGCAATGCCATCCAGCTCCAGAGCCAGTCACACATGGAGAAACACAGATCCAGCTGCTCTCCACAGAGTGCACCATTCCCTGCAGCCTGCAAGAAGTGGATTTAGGCAGGAGACCTCTTTCAATCCTCTCCATGCATCAGCCAGGTAACTGGGATGGCAGGACTGATCCATCTCCCCCTCCAGGGAAATGAGCTGTACTGCTCCAGGAGGAAAATGCTGCCAGGAACAGAGCACACCCTGCAGCAGTTCTGGGAAGCGGGAACACTGCCCTGGCTGCAGGTCACAGCTCTGAACCTGGGCAGCAGCACCAGCTGGGCCCGAGAAAACAACCATCCTCCTCAGAACCACAGGAGCACTGAGGCTGGAAGAGATCTCCAAGGTCACCGAGTCCCCACCTTGTCCCCCAGCCCAGAGCACTCCGTGCCACATCCAGCCCTTCCTTGGACACCTCCAGGGATGGAGACTCCAACACCTCCCTGGGCAGCCCCTCCCAGTGCCTGACCACCCCTTCCAGGAAGGAATTCCTCCTGATATCCAACCTGAACCTCCTCTTTAGGGAGGACAACAATAAATCCACCCCCATGACTGGGAAAGCTCCTCCTCCAGCATCCAGGAGCCTGTTTATAAAGTCTGAACAGCTTTTCTATCCCCTCCATCCTCCCCAAAGTCAGTGGCAGCACCTTACACCACCAGCTCCTTCTCCTGTGTCCAAGGGCTCTGCACAGCCCTCCCTCCTGTCGGGAGCTGAGGGATCATGCTGTGTGCCATGTCACCACTGCATTCCCCTGCTCCTAAATACAACACCTACCACTGCCCTTGCTACAGCTCTGTCAGCAATTTAGGCTCCTACCAGTACATTTGGGGGAGAGAATCATAAATGGGGTGTTAATCATCCTGTCGTGCTTTCAGCCCTCCCTGTTTTCCCTTCCCTGGTCCAGCTTTAGTTGTAAATGAGTATCTGAGTTTCTCATGAATGAGTTACTGCCAGAGGGAGAGCTGCTCCCTGAGGAGACTCAATTTAAATTGGCAACACTACTTAAAGCTGAATTTTTAGCTGAAGCTACAAATCTAATAAGTGAGTTCAAAACCCACTGGTTATCCATCTCCAGGAACAGCATCCCTGCCAACATAATGTTATCACAGTACCACGAGAAGTCATTTTACATGGAAAAAAGCAGGTTCCAGGGTGCATCCATCCTTGGAGAAGTGTCCCTGCACCCCACACTGGGTTTGTGTCTCAGCACTTGTCCCAGAGCGTGCAGGGCTCATTCCTAGCACAGCCTCCTGGGGAAAGCTGGAGTTGGATCCACGCTCAAACGGCTTCCCACTCATCCCAGGACAGGGTTCCTGCAGGAGAGGCTGGAGAGCCACTGGCAAGGTGAATATATAGTTATTGAACACATTCAATACTTAACTGTTCTAGAGACTTGGCTTTGGGTAAATCACTTCTTTTCGTATGATTTAATTCCAGGGTGCCACACAGAGGCAACAACTTACTTTCCTTTTATTCAGGCCCATGATGCCTCAGAGCAGGTTACACCCATGATGGCAAATTATATAAATGTGGACATAAATATTTAAATGCTGATGGATAAATATTCCAACAGTGGAAACCCTGGGGTCTTCCTGAGCGAAGGGATGAAATATCCTCACCCCAGAACAGCTTGGACCCCCAGCAGTCCCCCCTCTGCTGCCTCCCAGCAGAAGCAGCACTCCATGCATCCCACCTCTCACCGGCAGAGCCACCGGAAAAAGCTACAACTTATTATGCAACAGAGATTTTCTTCAAATAAAATTAAAAGCTGAGCAGTATAAAAATGGCATTATATCCTCTGGAAGTTGATTTTCACTCCCTGGAGTAACAATTTTAACCTAAAGACTCCTGAACTCCACTAGAATTACGAATTTCACAGGCTGGATCCAGGGAACAATCCCGAAGGATTATCAGAGCCAATTCCAGAGCCTGGAGGAGCAGAGTGCTGTAGGAGCACAAGCACCACAAGATGCCAGCAGAGCCCAGCTGGATGGGCTGCTTCCAACCTGGCATGTGGGGTGGGGGTGTTTGGGGGTTTCCACGTGCCATGAGCAGCCCGAGGGCTCTGCCTGGGGCTGGGGAAGGAGCTGAAATGAGGGAGAGGAGCAGCAGCTCTTCCCAACCAGCCCCACCAGAGGAGCCCACTCTCCTGCCCCACCAAGGAGTGTCCAAGAAGGGTCTGGCTGGTAAATCCCTCTCTCCTGGGTGATCCTATCAAGGCTGGTTTCAAAGTCAAGGATAGGAAGCAAATTCTGGTTGACACAGAGGTGGTTGGTCAAAGGCTGGACTTGATGATTTTGGAGGTCTTTTCAAACCAAAATGATTCAGTGCCTCAGTGAAATACCCTCAGCACCTCTGAGGCCAATCCCTCTGCAGGGACTGGCTTATGCAAGAGCTGGGGAGCCTCAGGACAAATCCTGCAAATCCATCAGCTGTCTGAGCTCAGTCAGGATTCCATGGAAGGGACGTGCCAGGAGAGGGCAACATGCTCCTGCTGCATCCTCAGAGGGAAGCAGGGAGCAAACCACCCTGTGACTGGAAAGGGCCTGAGAGGAAAAGGCCTGGGAGTGCTGGTGGCAGTGGCTGGACACGAGCCCAGGTGTGCCCAGGGGGGCCAATGGGCCCTGGGTGTCCCAGCCCTGGTGTGTCCCAGCCCCAGGGCAGTGCCCTCCCTGTGCTGGCTCTGCTGGGGCACCTCCAGCCCTGGGGGCAGTTCTGGGCCCCTCAGACAGGAGAGACACTGAGGGGCTGGAGTGTGCAGGGAAGGGAACGGAGCTGGGAAGGGGCTGGAGCAGCAGGAGGGGCTGAGGGAGCTGGGGGGGCTCAGCCTGGAGAAAAGGAGGCTCAGGGGGGACCTTCTGGCTCTGCAATCCCTGACAGGAGGGGGGAGCCGGGGGGGGTCGGGCTCTGCTCCCAGGGAACAGGGACAGGAGGAGAGGGAACGGCCTCAGGCTGTGCCAGGGGAGGGTCAGGTTGGATATTGGGGAACTTTGCTTCCCCAGAAGGGCTGTCCTGCCCTGGCACAGCTGCCCAGGGCAGGGCTGGAGTCCCCATCCCTGGAAGGATTTAAAAGCCCTGTGGATGTGGCACTTGAGGACATGATCAGTGGTGGCCTTGGCAGTGCTGGGGAGTGGTTGGACTTGATGATCTCAGAGGGCTTTTCACACCTAAACAATTGTTTGATTCTGTGACTTCAGCACACTCAGTTATCCCATCCACCCTTTCCAGAGGAATGTCAGAAATCCCGTGGGGATGAAGGCACACACAGCTCTGCAGGTAACTGTGCCATCAGTCCTCTCAAGCTGTGAGTCACCAATTCCCTGATCCCTGACTAACAAATGAACCCATCACATCCAACCCAAAGGAAGACAAATTCCTTCATCTGCAGGGAGAACACCCGAGGGACTCAGTGTGCCCTGTGAGGGTGGCACTGACCTGTCCTTCCCCACCAGGAGCTCAAACCCCATTCTGCCTTCTGTGGCCAGGAGCAGAACCTGCTGGGTTTCATTAGACACAAACCCCACACCAGAAGGGTTTTCTGCCAGTCATTCACTCCTCAGGGTCCAATAGCTCTGCCACCCTCACCCCTGCCCCAGCCCAACCCCCAAGAGATGCCTTCAGACTTGTTGAAGTGATCAGCTTTCATCTAGTGACTCACTTCTAATTAGTAAAAACTGTTATTATTTTCAGACTTCAAAACCGATTTACCTCCAACAGCCTTTTTCTGTGCCAGGTAAAGGAGAAAAGCCCGTGGGAATTTTAAATGCCTAAAAATAACACTGAAATAAATACACTGAACTGATGATGTGAGCTGGAAATCTCCCCCTTGCTGCTCCCAATAATATGAAAATCCCTATTGTGTTACCAAAAACTACTTACAAGTGAAACTTGCCTTAAAAACGTAAGGAACAAGAGTCCATTTCCAGCACTTAGTGAGAGTTCAAGGCACAAGAGACAGGGTGTGCCAGGACATGGCTGCAGGGCTTTGTCCCCTTCCTGCACCCCCAGCTCTGTGTTCCAGCATCTCCATGAGGAACCCACACCATCAAACTACACTGGGAACCCCCTGTGATGGAACTGTGCAGAGCAGAATAGAACCCTGAAATCCCAGACTGGTTTGGGTTGGAAGGAACCTTAAAGCTCATCTTGTTCCATCCCCTGGAACACCTTGCACGAGCCCAGGTTGCTCCAAGCATCCCTTCCAGGGATGGGGCAGCCACAGCCTCTCTGGGAACCTCTGGGCCTCCCCACCCTCACAGCCAGCAATTCCTTCCCAATATCCCATCTATCCCTGCCCTCTGGCAGGGGGAGCCATTCCCCCTTGTCCTGTCACTCCAAGCCCTTGTCCAACATCCCTCTCCCCCTTTCTTTTAGGCTCCATTCACAAAGCCCTGTCCTTTGGTTCTTCCACTGGATAAAGTTTTGCTTTATCTGTGTGTCCACTCCCTTTTCAAGTCCCTTTTTCCAGAAACCTGGGATTCTTAGTTAGGTAATAAGGTTTTCCACCACATAAATATGCTGCATGCTCCCATTTCAGACAGCACTAGGAGCAGTTGAAAGCTTTGGTGTTATTTTTAGCACAAATATTTTTGAAAGCAATTTAGTCTTCCAGAACCAAACCTGGAGTGTCACTGGTACTTAGGGAAACCACATTCTTCGCCTGTTGTGAAAAATAACAACTTTGTAGTACATGGAAGTGTTTTCTTGCTCAAACCCCATAGCCTTGTCACCGAGGGCGACTTTCTCCTGGCTCCCTGCCAGCTGTACAGTGTTTATTCCCTGGGATCTGAAAACTCCCCGTTCCCGCGTGGGTGCAGAAGTGGGAAGGATGATCCGTGCCGCTACTTCTCTGCTGCACTTGCTAACATTAACTGGGTTTGTCATTTTGGGAACTTGTAGCTGGAGCTGGGCTGAATGTCAGTGCAGATGGTCCCTCCTTGCTGAGCCGGGCACTGGGAATTGGGATGCTCTGCCTGGTCAGGATTAACTGTTGTACCTGTGGCTTGTTCATGGACACGGAGCCGTGTGAGGTCGGGAGCAGCCAGCAGGATGGACAGGGGTCCCCTCAGTTCCTGGCACACGTCTGATGAAGAGCAGGCTGCTCCCAAGTGAATCCTGACCTTGTCACACCCGATACAGCCTCTGCTGGGGTGTCCCAGAGCAGCCACTGGGATGGCTGGGTGGCACCAGGGAATGGTGGGCAAAGGAGGGGGAACTGCCCTCAGGGGGAAATGGGCAGTTGGAGGGGCTTGGCCTCCTCCTGCCCTCACTGGGGCTGATGCTGCCTTGGGCCACGGGCACCACTTACACCGGGTGCCCTGGGCAGCCCCGAGCTGGGCTCCTCTGGAGAGGCTGGAACCTCACACCTTGGGACACACAGACACAGGGGGAGGCCCTGGGACTGGGCAGGCCCTGGCACAGGTTGCCCAGAGAAGCTGTGGCTGCCCCTGGATCCCTGGAAGTGCCCAAGGCCAGGTTGGACGGGGCTTGGAGGAACCTGGGATAGCAGAAGGCGTCCCCGCCCATGGCAGGGGGTGGGATGGGATGAGCTTTAAGGTCCCTCCAACCCAAAACATTCCATGATTCTGTAATTCAATGACCCTGCAAAGGCACAAACTTCCATTTGTAATTCCTCAAGGAAAATAATTACCCGTGAGTTAATTAACCATATGTGCACAGCTGCCCAGGTGTCATTGATTTTGGCTTTGCAGCCTTGCCAAATGACCTTGGTACGTTCCTTTGTCAAAAAGATGTGTGGAAATGAAGAGATCGTGTGGAAGCAACATGAAAAAGCCCATCAAGCATTAGAGAAAGGAAACACTGATTTACAAACAGCTGGAAAATAAGGAATGATAAATCCCCTTACTCAAGCCATGCACTCACACCCAGTGTTTGTCCAGAGTGTGGGGTGAGAGGGCTGTAAATAATGAAATAAAAAAAAAAAAAAAAACAAACAGATTTTAAACACAGAGGATGGGCACAGGAGAAACACAAACCACTAATGATCCACAGCACTTCTAAACACAAGAACAGATTTGTAGTACCTACAGACATGGCACAGCAGAGAGCATTCTGCCACCTTGATACTTATCAACTCAAGGAATGGCACAATTCTCACTGTAGGAATTTACCCCCTCCCATTTCTGCTGGTGAAACATTTGCTCTCCACCTTCCACAGGGTGAGCTGACCTGAACCCTGTATCTATAGTAGGCTACTTGAGCTCCTGAATTATTCCCCACCCTCCCAGCTCCCACAGCCATGATGTAGGACTTCTCCTAGAAGAATTTCTCCTCCCTGTGGACCTGAATCCAACCCCTTCTGCATCAGCTCAGCCAAGAACCTTTTCCTTCACTGAGCTGTCCCAGGTCACTCTAGTGAGGGAAGAAAGGCCCTGATGTGCCAGCAAACTTCATAGAATCATGGAATCATTAGGGCTGGAAAAGCCCTCTGAGATCATCAAGTACAACTGTTCCCCAGCACTGCCAAGGCCAGCACCGACCCCTGTCCCCAAGTGTCACACCCACAGGGCTGTTAAATCCCTCCAGGGACGGGGACCCCACCACTGCCCTGAGCAGCTGTGCCAGGGCAGGACAACCCTTTCCATGGAGGAATTTTCCCTGATATCCAATCTAAACCTCCCTCAGCATCCTCGTGCTGCACATCCCAGCCCCCTCCTCCAGCAGGAGCATCTTCCCAGAGCCTCCTGCCCACCCCTGCTCTGCTCCTGCAGTGCCAGCCCTTCCCAGCCCCCGCCTGCACCCTCCTCTGCTCCGTCACGTTCCATTATTTCTGTTCAGGGGTTATTAAACAGCCTCAGCAGGAACACCGAGTACACAGGAGCCCAAAGAGCTCCAGAGAGGAACCACCCAGGCCAGGCAGCCAGGCCTGGACCACTCACAGCCTGCTGAGTGCCAGCTCCTCCTCGGGGGCTCCAGGAGCCCTGAAACGGGGCAGGAGGCTGCCAGGAGGGTCAGAGCAGAGGGGACTGCTCGGAGAGCAGAGCACCAGGATCCCCCCTGCACCCTGGGGCAGGTGGTTGGGATGGGGGGTGCTGCTGGGCTGGTGCATGTCCTGCAGCAGCACCAGAGAGCTCCAGGGGCTGTGACATCACTACCCACCCCCTTCTGAATCATGGAAGGTTTGAGTTGGGAGGGACCTTAAAGCCCATCTTGTTCCACACCTTCCACCAGCCCAGGTTGCTCCAAGCCCCATCCAGCCTGGCCTTGGACACTTCCAGGGATAGGGCAGCCTCAGCTTCTCTGGGCAAACTGTGCCAGGGCCTCACCACCCTCACAGGGAAGAATTTCTTCCCAATATCCCATCTAACCCCACTCTCTAGCAATGGGAAGCCATTCCCTTTGGTCCTGGCACTCCAGGCCCTTGTCCAATGTCCTCCTCATCCTTCTTGTAGGTTCCCTTCAGGTACTGTTGTCCTTTGGTTCTCCCAGTGGATGAAGTTCTGCTTTATCTGCGTGTCCAGTCCCTTTCCATGTGTGTTTTTTCCAGAAAGCTGGGAATCTTAGTTTGGAAAGCAATTCCCCGTTGTCCTGTCACAGAATCATGGAATGGTTCGGGTTGGAAGGGATCTTAAAGCCCCTTTGGTTCCACCCCCTGCCGTGGGCAGGGACATGTCCTAGGCCACGGACACCGCTCCAGTGATGACCGAGCAGCCGCGCTCGCTCCGGAGGACACGGCCGGAGCAGCGGGAATGGCCTACATACCGAGCTCCTGCCGGAATGTTTAATTCCCGCTGTTATGTAAGTACCATTTTCTGTGTTCCTTCACTAGGAATGATTATCAGGGATTTTATCTGGGAAAGAATAACAGAGAACAGCGTGTTGTACCTGGGAAACAAGGGGAAGATCAGCAGCACAGCGAGGAGGGAAGCACAGTCCCAGGGTTACTCCACCCTGACAGGGAAGGGAAGTGGAGACCAGGAAACCAGCAGCTGGAGAATTAAAACAGATTAGAAAAAAAACAGGGAGGGGGAGGAGGGAAGCAGTTCCTGGGCTGTGAAATAGAAAATCCCCAAGATTCCTCTCCTCCTCCTTGTGTTTGCATTGCCAGGCAGCAGCAGGAGCAGTTGGAGGCTGTGCAGACAAGAGAACCCTACACTGGTTTGGGTGGAAGGGACCTTAAACACCAGCCAATCCCACCCCCTGCCATGGGCAGGGACACCTTCCATTAGCCCAGGCTGCTTCAAACCCCATCCAATCCAGGGATCCAGGGGCAGCCACAGCTTCTCTGGGCAACCTGTGCCAGGGTCTCCCCACCCTCACAGCCAACAATTCCTTCCCAATATCCCATCTAAACCAGTTTCCCTTGTTCTGTCACTCCATGGCTTGTGGATCTCTGATGTTCACAGCCCATTTCAGCTGGATGTCCATCCATCAGGATCAGATACTCAACCTGATCAAGCACTCACCCCCTGCCCCTCCAAGCTCTAGGCTTGCAAACTTCCCAATCCGAGATAAAATTCCCAGGCTGAACAGACACACTCTAAAAGCAACAAAAATAGGAAAACACTTTTTTTCTTTGTGTCACTTGAATGAACGTGCCACACACGTGTTCAGACCACTTTCTTTAACCATCAGGACCTAAACCCCCAAGATTAGGATGCTTGCCGACAGCCCCATCACCTGTGACTTCCTGGGCACTCAGCCACTTTTTTCCGTGAAGAAAGTTTCCCAATATCCAACCTAAACCTCCCCTAGCACAACTGAAGGCCATTTCTCCCCCTGGCTCCCCCCTCCTGTCAGGGATTGCAGAGCCAGAAGGTCCCCCCTGAGCCTCCTTTTCTCCAGGCTGAGCCCCCCCAGCTCCCTCAGCCCCTCCTGCTGCTCCAGCCCCTTCCCAGCTCCGTTCCCTTCCCTGCACACGCTCCAGCCCCTCAGGGTCTCTCCTGGCTGAGGGGCCCAGAACTGCCCCCAGGGCTGGAGGAGCCCCAGCAGAGCCAGCACAGGGAGGGCTCCTGCCCCCCTGGGCACACCTGGGCTCGTGTCCAGCCGCTGTCACCAGCACTCCCAGGACATTTTCCAGCTTTCCAGCCCCTCTGCCCTCAGCCTGGAGTGTTCCATGGGGTTGTGGTGATCTAAGAGCAGGACCCAACAGTTGGCCTTGTTGACTCTCACACTGCTGGTCTCAGCCTGTGGATCCAGCCTGTCCAGATCCTGTGCAGAGCCTTCCTGGCCTGGATCAGCCAGGAGGAGCTGAAGTCTTGGCTGCAGCTCAGTGATGGTGGCTGAGATGGAGCAACCCACGCTGATCCCAGGGAACAGGGAAATCGGAGGGGCAGAGCATCCTGCCCACTGCAGGAGGGAACACAGATGAGTGCAGGAGGCACCGAGAGGAACCAGGAATCACTAAGAGCAGGAAACCCAAGCAAAGAGCTCCATCTCAGCAGCACTGTCAATTCTATTTCCCGTGGCAGCAGCTCCTGGCATAGTTAACAGTAGCCAGTTATCCTGGGAAAATCAAGACTCCGAGGTAAAGAGGCAATTAGAAGAGCAAGGTGACAGAGAGCTGGCAGCCAGTGCCTCCAGACACGAGCTCTCCAGCAGAGGGAAAACAGCTCACAGTGATGGAGGAACTCACAGGAGGAGGGGAAAAGGGAATGCTTTTGTCCAAAGAGCTGGAAATAGCAGGACTGTTTCAGCCAGAGATGAGCTGGAGTCGAGGGCACAAGGACAACAATGACAGGGATTGTCCTGTCCTGCCACGGCCCAAGCAGAGGCACAAGCCAAGGCCACCTGGCCAGGAGCTTCTGGGAGGCCAGGGGGGGACAACAAGGGGATGATTCACAGAGCAGGGCAGGGAAGGTGGCAGATGCTTTGCAGTGTCACAGGCCCAAGTCAAAACAGCTTTTGCAAACAAACCCCTGACTTGGAAAAAGGACAAAAACCAGCCCAGATAAATCAAGCAACAAAAGTGACATTATCGTTAGAGCAATTAAAGGGAAAGCTGAGGAAAAATTCATGATGGTTATTTTTTAATGCCACTATTACAGCTGGATCCAGGACACTGAAGGAGAACCACTTGCTGGCTTGAGCTGCCCCTTGGGTCTCACCCACCCAACTGCCCAACAACCCTGTGGTGGGGAACACGGCTCCAGTGTTCCTCTCCAGAGCTGGATTTTCCCTTTCTACTCTGCTGGAGCAGAAACTCACCCCAGGACCAGGGCAGAAGGCACCACCACCACAACCAGCCCTCCTCCTTCCCCCAGCACCACTCGGACCTCCCACTCTCCTGCAGTCCAAAAAGCTGCCTGAATCACTCCCAGTTTGCCAAGAAGAGAACAATGGATTAAGGCAGGAAAAATAACCACACAATCCAAGCAGTCAAATCCTGTAATCCCAAATCCCAGGCACTCTGGATTTGGTGCTGGTTTCAAAGTGAATCCTTCCCAGGACGGTTGAACGAGGCCAGCCCAAACGCTCAGGCAATTCCAACTCTTCCCTGGCAAGCAGAGTGTAACTGGTTTTGGAAACAGCATAATGGGACAGGGCACAGGCACTGCTCCTTCACTTCCAGTGCTGTGCTGCCCAAGGACCTCCTGGGTCACACTCTGTACAGAGAGTTAGAGCTTGCAGCCCAAGGGATGAAATTTTGTCCAAACCTGTTGAGTCTCTCTGGATTTTCTGGCTCCCCGCAGCAAGTGCCACAATTTAATTGGGTGCTGTACAAAGTATTAATTATTCCTGCTCCATTTAAACCTGTGACCTGATAATTTCCTCCTTCTTCTTGTTATAGGCACTTGTCCCCAACTTTTCATAGACTCAGCCACAGAATCATTCAGGTTGGAAGAGACCTGTAAGTCCAGCCATCAAAACCCATCACCCCCCCCCCATGTTCACACTGACCCGTGTCCCCAGTGCCACATCCATGTGTTTTTTGAACATATCCAGGGATGGAGACTCCACCACTGCCCTGGGCACCTGTGCCAGTGCCTGAGCAGCCTTTCCAGGAAGAAATGTTCCCTTATATCCAACCTGACCCTCCCCTGGCACAGTTTGGGGCCGTTCCCTCTCCTCCTGTCCCTGTTCCCTGGGAGCAGAGCCCGACCCCCCCCAGCTCCCCCCTCCTGTCAGGGATTGCAGAGCCAGAAGGTCCCCCCTGAGCCTCCTTTTCTCCAGGCTGAGCCCCCCCCAGCTCCCTCAGCTCCTCATCAGACTTGTACTCCAGCAATTTTCCTGCAGCACTGACCATCTTCCACATGGCACCTTCAGCTGTCATTCTTCCAGATGGAAAATTTACTTTTCATCATCCCCCTTCCTTTGGTGAAAGAGGCTTCATTTGTCTGGTTAATCTTGTGCCTGTTTGGTTTTTTTTGTTTGATTTTGGTTTTTTAAGTTCTGCTGAAAACCCTCTGAGCCAACATGGGGAGAGCCAGAGCTGCACATGGAGCAAACCCATATTTTATCATTTCTACTTTTCTTACCAATTCCCATTCTTTTTTGCTGCACTGACTTCAACCCCAGCCAAAGGAACCAGACACCTCTGAAGGCAGTTGGCAGGTGAGTTGGTCCTGGCACAGATACCAGCACTGACCCATCCAGTGAATTCCTGGATTTTAGTTCCATGAATTCCAAAATCCCTTTCAGTCAGCCTGGAATCTGCTCTGGATCAGACAAGCACCTGAATCACAGCGTGGCCTTCACCCTCTCTCCTCCCAGGAACCACTGAGCAGGGGGGCAAAGGGAGTCACCAACTCCCTCCCCAAGCAGCCCAAGTCCATTTTGGGGACTTTTCCCAGTGTTTAAAATACCAGGGACAGATTCCTAACCTCCTCTTGCACACTTTTCACAAAACCCCCTCATCACAGAGCCAAGAAAACAATCCTCATCTATTCACCACTCATATAATTCCTGTATCTCATTATATTGCCCTAAAAAGGAAGGATACTTTTATATATATTTTTATATTTTATTCTTAAAGAATATCAACCAACCACAGTCACCAAATACAGAGGGTGAGCACAGAAATCTGATTTTCAGGATAGAGAACAGCACAGAGTCACACCTAGCACTGATGAAAGCAGGTGATGGAGCTGGGAACCGTGTGGGCAAACCAAGTGTACTACAACTTTACCAACACTTTGTAATCCCAACCAGAAACAGCAATGCCAGGTTTGGCTGAACAGGGGCTAAAGGTGAGCTGTCCAGTCAGGTCTGGGCCCCTGCTGTCCCCCGGTGACACCACACGTGTGTTCTACAGGAATTAAGCACACGTGGTAATTGAGCAGAGCTAAGCCAGCAGCTCAGCTCAGCTCTCACTTTCTGCCACTAATCCCCTGGGATCAACAGGCAGGTTTCTCCCCAGGAAGCAGCAAGAGGACAGCAAGCCCAGGCCACATCTCTCAGTACCAGTGTCCCAGGTCACAGCCTGTTACCAAAATAGTCCCAGCTCTGCACTGGGCAGAGGGGAAATCAGAGCTCCTCCAGCTACACAGCACAGGGAACAGCAAAGTCTCCCATCTCATGCTTGCTCTGGGGACAGGTTTTGCTGTTTCTTAAAAATAGACATGAAAATCAGACCTGTGAAATGGCCTCTCTGGGTACATGACTCCAGCCAGCAAGCGAGTTAAAAACACTTCCACAGATTCTCTTCATCCACCTCAAAATGGTCTCCCAGTAGTCAAGGTATGTGCAGAGTGACCCCAATTTGCCAGTCCGACACCCATCAAATCTCAGACACCCTGAAGGCCGTGAGGGAGCTCTGATTCCTGCAGAAGCACAGCCTGTGAGAGTCACTGATGCTCCTCCTTGTCAGCACAAGCCCACGTGGCTCCTCACCACCCCCTGTGCCCACTGGAGCCCCTCTGGGCTCTGCAGAGCCACCCTGGAAAACTGCACAGGTTTGGGGGATCACTCAGGATAGGAGGAGCTGATTCAGACAATTCCCCATGTGAGCAGAGCTGAAGGACTTGGGGACTTTTTCAGCAAACCCAGAGTCTCCTCCTATCACCTGTGAACACCCACCCCAGGGCTCACCCAGCACTCACAGGGACACAACACTAGGAATTTTATTTTGATTCAAGCAAAACAGTGAAACCTAACACACAAACTCTTTACTTTAATTCAGAGATCTCTAACTGGGACAAAACACCATCAGCCAGGTGAACATTAAAGCATAAAGCAACCCAGTGATCTCCTCAGCTCTGCCTCCACAGCACAAGCACTCAGCACCTGCTCACAGAGTGTCTTATCCGCCCAGACCAGACCAGAAGAGCCTGGAACAAGAGGAGTGTGTGTGGTTTTGATCTCCCCTGAGCTCCCTGGGCTGGATGACAGCTGAGTCAGCACAGCCACACCAGCACTGCTGCTGCCCTGCCCTCAGCCCTGAGTGAGGAACTCAGCACGGCCAGAGCCTCAGGACAGCAAGTCTCTGCACTTGCTATTTTTGTGGGAAGAGACAAACCAAAATAACTGTGCCTGGCTCTGGGGCAGTGTGGCTGACAGGCTCCCACGGCCCCAGGCTGGGCTGGAGCTCCACGGTCACTCCACATCTCCCCAGCATCACCCACAGCCCAAGGGGCCAAAAGGGGAAGGTAAAGCCACACACCCACCTCTCCATGAGATCCTTTTCCACACACACCACCCAGATAAAGGAATCACATCCCACTATGGATGTTCATGCACCAAGAGCCTCCACAGCCAGCTCACTGCAGCTGGACCAGCAGTGTCACTCTCTGCCCAGATAAACAAGTGTGCCCAGTCACTTCCCCCCTTCTCTTCAGTCAGCTGTGCTCTCCCCCTGCTTTTGCATATTCCAGAGCTGGAATTTTAAGGGACAGACAGTGCACAATACTTAGAATCAGGGAATTATGGAATGGTTTGGGTTGGAAGGAACCTTAAAGATCATCTTGTTCCCACCCCCTGCCATGGGCAGGGACACCTTCCACTAGCCCAGGCTGCTCCAAGCCCCCTCCAACCTGGCCTTGGACACTTCCAGGGATCCAGGGGCAGCCACAGCTTCTCTGGGCAACCTGTGCCAGGGCCTGCCCCCTCTCACAGGGAAAGATTTCTTCCCAATCTCCCATCTAACCCTGTCCTCTGGCAGTGGGAAGCCATTCCCTGTGTCCTGTCCCTCCAGGCCCTTGTCTCAAGTCCTTCTCCAGCTCTCCTGGAGCCCCTTTAGGCACTGGAAGGCTTCCTGTAATAAAGTCCATGGATGCCAGTGCCCTGGCACACATCATGCTTCAACAATCCAGGGAAATGGGTGTCTGACACATGAATCAATGTCTGCCTGCCCTTGTGTCACTGCCCAGAAGCCACATCAGCCCAGGGCTGGGGGTTTGTTCCCCTCCCATTCACGCCACCAGCACTCGGTGTTCTGCTGCTCCTCCAACCCATCCCACCCGTGCCCTGGGTCCCCCTCAGCGCTGTGGGTTCGCTGTGCACACAGCAGCACTTCCCACAGGGAAGCTGAGGGGTTTCCAGGAGCACTGGCCCAACCCCAAGCCTCCCCCAGGGTGGCTCTGAAAGCTGAGCTGCACACTGTACTCTGCAGGGGTCCCAAAGCCCACACCTGAGCCAGGACAGGGGGGTGTGACAGGCACTGAGCCAAAGTGACCCCAGGATCCACCACAAATGCCCCCCCACAGCACTCCCCAGTCCTGCCTTCACACACCCCTTCTCTTAAACATTCAGGGAATTTTATGCAGGTGTATTTTCATTTTATGCAAAGCATTACAAAATCAGGTGTTCACTCCATCTTCTCTCTCCTAGAAGGTAAAATGATGAAATAAGAGGAAATGCTGATTTCCAGTATCCAATAAAAGATGTGAGAGTGGATTTATTTCAGGACAGAGGAGACATCCACCTTTTTAATACATTCACAGAATCATGGAATCACAGAATGGGATGGGTTGAAAGGGACCTTAAAGACCATCCATTCCAACTCTCCTGTCTGGGTACCCTCTGAAGGGACACTTTCCACTAGACCAAGTTGCTCCAAGCCCCACCCAGGATTGAACATTCCAGAGATGGGGCAGTCATAGATGCTCTGGGCAACCTGTGCCAGGGCCTCACCACCCTCACAGGGAAGAATTCCTCCTTCCTATCCCATCTAACCCTGCCCGTGGGAAGCCATTCCCACTTTTCCTGGCACTTCAGGCCCTTTTCCAAAGTCCCTTTCCAGCTTGCTTGAAGCTCCTTTAGGTACTGGAAGGGGCTCTAAGGTCTCCCTGGAGCCTTCTCTTCTCCATTCCTGAGGTTTGTTTTCCACAACTTGAAGCCGTGCTGGTTTGTGGAAGAAAACCCAAGGTTAATCCCAAAAGAGTTATAAACACTGAACTATTTCTAAAATACTCTGTTAACCAACCCATTACCCAGCAGAGCAGTAACAATGTCACTCTGGGGAGGAGCTGTGAGACAGGCACGGGGCTCTGACGGTTTTACACAATGCAGCAGTGCCAAAGCTGCTCCAATAAATGCCACAACAAACACAGCAGCACAGCGTGGTGTGTGGAAGGGGGAGGGGGAGAGAAACACACAGAGCCAGCTCAACCAAATATACCTGTCATCTACCAAACTAAGCTATGGGAACACCACCCATGTGCTGCACAGGCCACTGCCCACTGCATTTACAGCATTCCCTGTCCACGCACATCAGCAGAGTCTCCAGGACAAAGGCACATCATCCTGCCTTCAAGGACGAGTTCATCACCATGAGTTCATTCCTACTGGCTGTCCACAACCTACAGCCATTCCCACAGCTCTAAAGACCTCTCAGAGCTGCCCAAGCAGCTGAGGAGTGGTGCCCATAGAGCACTGTGCCCAACCCTTTGTGTCCCTGGGAAACCATCAGCTCTGTTCCACTGCGAACGAAACCGGATCTGTGCAGGTTCTGCACAGCTGAGCAGGCACAGAGGAGCTGCTGGCAGGGGGTACTGAGGAGGAGGATCTGGGTGCCAGGGGGTACTGAGGAGGAGGATCTGGGTGCCAGGGGTACTGAGGAGGAGGATCTGGGTGCCAGGGGTACTGAGGAGGCTCCCCTGCCCGCTGGCCCAGAGGTGCTCCCTACCTGACTGGTTGTTCCGCATGCGGATGGCCTTGGCCTTGGCCAGCTCCAGGGCCGTGACCCAGCGCTGCCGCTCCACCTCCGAGTTGGCCTTCAGGTGGTAGGTCCTGCCCCCGTTGGACAGCACGATGTTGCACGAGTCCTCCGTGTCGATGTGGGCCGTGGACAGGTTGATGGTCCCCCGACACGTGTGGGCCATCTCTGCCTGCGTCCTGCACGGGAACAGAGGGACAAGGAAGGGTCAGTGCCCCTGCACACAGCCCGTCCTCTCACCAAACAAGGGCTATTTCTTTAAGAAGGAGGCTCTGCAGCGGTGGGGGAAGATGTTGGAAAGTTCTTTTAGCTTTAGCACAACAGTGTATGGTCGCTATTTTCGTGGTTAATGGTTAGTTTTATGCCACACAGTACTTAGTACAAATACCAGAGATTGTGTTGGCTCCCTACATCCGTGACTGGCAAGTCTTATGCCAGCTAATGCTTCCTTATTTACTTATGCTAGTGATTAATATGTACTATGCTTCCTCATTTACTTATATTAGTGACTAATACGTACTAGTAGATGTCTTAGTTTTGAGAACATGGACAGTCAGAGTAAAGAACAATTAGAGAAGTGTATCATGACTTGACCAGATATCTGAGATACTCTCAAGGAAGGAAGATTCAGCAGAAGATCCCAGACCATAAAAGGAAATTTTGGGGAATGGGATGTTCCCAAACGACCACCAAAGACCCTCAAAAGACCCTTACTCATATCCAAATATGTTCACATAAATAATTAGCATATATGTACGTATTCAGGAAATATAAAGAATATGCAATATAAATATGATGAATATGTACCCGTTTCATGAATATAACCTGGTCTGTTGGGTTGCTACTCACGCATACTTAGAGGAATAATGCCCATGCATCCTGCACTGCTAATAAAGTGATGTTTGCCTTTCTAACCAAGCAAATTGGTTGGAGAATTTATTTCCCAGCTTTCGGTGACAGTCCCTAAAACATCACCAATGCACCCTCATCCAGCAAAGATCCATGGAGACATCCCACAGTTCCAAGGAGCTGGATAAGCAACTCAAACAGAGAAAACACAACAAGCTGAGAACAACTCCTTGACCAGGGGCCAAAGCCCCCCAGCCCATACGAGAGAAGAGCACATCCCTGCTCCACACCACAGCTCTGCTGGTGCCAGCCAAGGACAGGCTGGATCCAGGGACCGAGGCCACCAATGTGAAGGTAAACAAGGCCAAGTGTTGGATCCTGCTCTTGGGTCACCACAACCCCATGGAATGCTCCAGGCTGAGGGCACAGGGGCTGGAAAGCTGGAAAATGTTCTGGGAGTGCTGGTGGCAGTGGCTGGACACGAGCCCAGGTGTGCCCAGGGAGGCAGGAGGCCAATGGGCCCTGGGTGTGCCAGCCCTGGTGTGTCCCAGCCCCAGGGCAGTGCCCTCCCTGTGCTGGCTCTGCTGGGGCACCTCCAGCCCTGGGGGCAGTTCTGGGCCCCTCAGCCAGGAGAGACACTGAGGGGCTGGAGCGTGTGCAGGGAAGGGAACGGAGCTGGGAAGGGGCTGGAGCAGCAGGAGGGGCTGAGGGAGCTGGGGGGGCTCAGCCTGGAGAAAAGGAGGCTCAGGGGGGACCTTCTGGCTCTGCAATCCCTGACAGGAGGGGGGAGCTGGGGGGGGTCGGGCTCTGCTCCCAGATAAGAAGCATTAGGACAATGGGGACATGGGTTAGTGGTGGCCCTGGCAGTGGTGGGTTAATGGTTGACCTCGATGATCTCAGAGGGCTTTTCCAACCTGAACGACTCCGTAATTCCATAAGAACATCACAGCACAGGAATCTGGAGTTCTCTTAAGGGAGGTTTTACTGGCACAGCACAGAGCTGCTCTCAGAAAGTGTCAGTGACTGAGTCCTTTATGGGATGGAGATGCAGTCCCTCCCAGGGAAGGATGGGCAGCGATCCAGAGATTCACTGCCAACCTAATTCCTGGGATTGCTTGTTATGTGTAGGAAGACACTCTGGCTGAGCATGAAGTCAAACCCCCAAGCCCCCAGTCCTAACTACAGTGTCCTGAACACATCCCTGACCTGCTCAGCCCTCACGCTGCTCTGCACAACAGATTTATTCCAGGGCCACATCTGAGCCTAACATGTGGACAGAAAATCCTTCTGGAGCCTCCTAAATATTTATGGTTTGTGTCTCTCAGCACCACAGGTTAAGTCTGGCACCAGTGCACAGTGTGGTTACACTTGTTTGCAGGGGGTAACTTGGCCCCAAATAAATCAAGCCCCAATTTTCATTCCCCAGTCATCCCTTCATGCTGCAGCAGCTCCCAGAAGGGATCCCTTCCCACCTTGGGAGAGCTGCTAAAATGATTTTCTCTTCTCCACACAACAAAGGCCTCCAAGGTGACTGCACTAAATCAACCACAGTCATGTCGAACAGCCTCGCTCTCCCGCCCAAGGAAACTGGGATTTCGCTCCCTGAGCTCCCTTCCCAGGCCAATCTGCATGGGAAATCAATTCCCATCAATCAGCACCCACACACGAGGCAGGCACCTGACCCAGCCCAGAGCCAACAACCTCCCCTGTGAGCACAGAGGGAAAGCAGCGGTGCCCTTCAGAGCCCTCGTGGTCAGCAGGATCTGCTTATTCACCACTCGCAGCTCAGCCATTGCATAACGCGATCCCGGCAGATTTCCTATCCCCCTTCCCGCAGTAATCCCGGCCCTGCGCTCATGGAGCACCTTCCAGCTTTGCGAGGGAGCAACCGATGGGATTCACCCTCAGATCCAAAATTAGAGCTGTGCATGGGAGGCAGGAAGGGCACTGACAGCCTTGCAGAGTCCTGGCCAGGACACAGCAATGGGGAAAAACCACCCCAAAATACCACAGGAGGTCTAAAGCACCCACCCAGCCTGGGCAGAGCTCATGTCACGGGTCAATAGAACCCTCTTCCAGGCAGCAAGATCCCAAAGCTCCAGGACACGCTCCTTGCAAGCCTTGAGCCATTAACCAAGGCACAGGGACACTGCCCAGCCCAGGCAGGCCAGGAGAAGGTCAGGAATCTGGGCACAATGTCACAGCTTATGCCCCAAATCATTCTTGTGGCAAGAACAGTGCTGCCTATGGCTGCATTAAGGTCACCAGAGAGGAGAATCCCTGCTCCAAAAGCAGGAATATCCTTTACCACGATGCCAGCAGGCCCCTATTCCAGTTGTCAAACCTCCTGCAGATGCACAGGTCACAACTCCTGCAAGGATTTTGCCCAAGCCATCAGATGATGCTTCTCTGAACACAAGCACCTTTGCTTTTTTTTTATTTTGCCACAATAATAGACATTTCAGACTGGCATCACCATCCCCCTCCCCATGCACAGCCCAGCACAGCTCTTGTATCCCAGGCACCCAATGACAGATTTTGCAAATACCTTCAAATATCATGTTAAATATTATTTGCAGCAGTTCTCCCTTTTCTTTTTTTGACTGGAGAAGCTGCTTCAGCTCCTTAACTCCACAAATCTAAACACAGCGAGCTTGACAAGACAATTTACAGCATCAGTTCCTTAAAAAGGCTTCAGTAAAAAAACTCCTGGAGTCTAAATTTCAGCAACTCATATTCCACAGCCTAACAGAGCACTGCAGCGCCATAAAAGAGCAGCAAATCCTGATTTAAAGACCTGCTTCCCAGTTCTGAAGGGACACTTGAGCTCCAGGAGGCTGCTCGGTTTTAACAACTCTACCAAATCTCACTGCATATAAATAATAAAAACTCCTTTGTAGGAGCTCACAAGGCACATTTATCAACAGAGCAAAATCTACCAGGCCCATAGGTTTGGTTCTGGTGATATCCCAACAGCCTAAGATTGAGCTCTGGATGCTGGTGGGATGCTGCTCACACAGAATTTGTAACCATAACTGTGTGGCTCTGCTGGAAGTTAACGGGACACAGCAAGGAACGAACACCCCCAGCTCACTCTCTACTCCCAACACTTAGAGAAGCACCAGGGATGCCAACGGGATTTCTCTGATTTCCTCTCTACTAGCAAGGCTCAGCACCAGGCTGGGTAGTCTTGCCTCTCCTAAAATCTGACTTCTTTTCTCACAGCTCCAACAGGTCAGGCAGAGGATGCCAGCAGGGACCCGAACAACTCTGCCCAGCACCCTCATCCCAGCACAGCAGAATTCCAGCCTGAGCACCCATCAGGAGCTCAGGGAGTTCCCAGCTGCCCAACTCTGGGACCAGAGCATACACCTGCCACCCTGGCAGCTCAGCATCTGCCTCAGTTCAGCCAAGCAGAGCGGGTAGGACACATGTAGGGATCTTGTGAGGTTCCATCCTGGCTGGGAGCATCCAGCTTCTCGAGGGTGCCAGAAATGCTCCGGTGATGAGGTGAAGGCCTCCAAACTGGCTTATCCACCCACAACTCAGCAGGGAGCTACACAAACACTGACCTGAGGCTCTGCTCTGAGGCTGGGAAGGCCAGTTTTCGGCATCACCCACACTGATAAAGCACCTCCTCAGAGAAATCCAAACATAAGTTTGAGTTGTACCCAGAAAAATGGCCTCACGCTCTCATCCTACACATCTTGCTCCATCCCGGGAAGTGTTCAGGTTGGACAGGGCTCGGAGCAACCTAGTCTAGTGGAAGGTGTCCCCACCCATGGCAGGGGATGAAACAGGATCAGCTTTCAGGTCCCTTCCCCCTCAAACCATTCCATGATTCTATGACAGACTCGCTGCTTCTTACACCACTGAGCTCTCCTGACTCAGACATTAAGACCCACTTTTCTGACCGTTTCTTTCATGGATTAAGTTGAAACCAGTTGATTTATTTCATTTTTCCATCACACTGCAAAATATTGTAACATTAAGGGCTCTGCAGCCACAGAGAAATATTTATATCCACAGCATAACTGGGAAATGCCCTTTGGAGTCAGGTGCAAGGACTGCTGCAGGCAGAGGGAGGAACAGGAATCAAGGACAAGGAACAAACCAGGCAGAACTGGGCAATGCAGCATCTGGCCACAGACAGGAGACACCGACTGGATTCAGGCTCTGTCTGACCACAGCAACAGCAAAGCACCTTTTTTTAGATTCCATCACCATGGCCCTCAGGGGAATCAGGCTGAGCCTTTTCTTATTTAACAGAGATGGAAATTCCTCTCAGGGGATTTTGTTTCCTGGCCAAAAGGAGTGGGGGGCAGCACAAAAGATAATTCAGCCCCAAGACCCCACAGCAGTGAGAAGGCTCTTTGTGCTCATCTCACTCTTCCCATGGGACATTCTTCCACAACAAGACACAAGGATTTCCATGCACAATCCAAAGTCTATCTGGATTAGGTCGAGCTCTCCCATCCCTTCAGTGACCCCAGCAGCAGGTCCAGCACCCACTGGCATTCCCACAGGGACAGGAGCTGCATTCCCTGTTTCTCACTGCCAACAAAAGGCTGTTGTGCCACCAGCACATCCCTCCTGCCTTGGCACCAGCTTCCAGTGGATCCATGTTCACATCTGGTGCTTGAATTCACTGTCACCCTCACCCCACCCCAATATTTGAACTATGAGATGCAGTGCAGCCTCTCAGCTGTCACAGGAACCCACTGCAAAGAGCTTCATGGCACATTTCCCAACAAACTGAGATTCTGCACGTCCTTTGTTTGGAGTAATTGAGAATATAAAGCCAGTGGAATCTCTGCAGTCCCTTTTAGGCGTGAGAAATCCCAAAAAGCACTTTAAAACTGGTTTTGTTTGAGCTCACAGAGGGTGGAACATGGACACCAAACCCCTGGGGGTTATTACTCTCCCCGGGCTCAAGGATAAAGGGTTTTTATGACGACCCAATCCCAGAGCTGGAATGCCCAAGAGGAAGCAGGCACGTGGCTCTGGAGGTGTTTTCCCAGCAAGTGGGATCCATGTTCAGCACAGCACAGCTGGTTCAGCAGGGCTCTCACAAACCACAAGCTCCACGTGACAAACAGCTCAGATTTTCTCCTTCCTTCCTCTTTTGGCCTTCCCCAAACCCACAGAAGCACAAACCAAACCCAAATCAGCACACGGCAAGTGCTGGGGTGAGACTGCTGCGAAAACACACGATTTAGTTCTATTTAAAGGCCGATTAATCTGCAACTGGCCACAGTCAGGATGGGCACAGATTAGGGAGGATCAGGTTTACGGGAAAGCCTGCAATCCAGACTGCAATTCCTGCCGTCCAGAGGGATGCAATCCACACCAGTCAGAGGGATGCAATCCAGGCTGCAATTCCTCACCAGCCAGAGGGATGTTCTGCAGCTCAGGTACTCACCACCTCCACAAATTGTGGGAATATTCCCCTCCAAGCCATCCAGCAGCTTCCCAAGCCAGCTTCTGGGACAAACCCCTGCCCACACACAGGACCCAACACCAATGAGCCCCAGCAACACCACCCAAGCACAGATTTAGGGGAGAATTGGTCATGCAATAAGTACAGCAATCTGGATTTCACCCTCCTTTCTCCAGTGCTTTTCCACTTCAGTTTGGCTGCAACACCCACCCCGGTGAAGGGCAAGTTTCTCACAAGGAAAAACCTGGAAGAAACCTTCTGCTCCACATCATTTACACAGAGCCTGTGCTCCAGAGAGAAGGAATAACCTCCAGAGGAGCTGGGGGCAGGTGATTTGTCAGACGAGCCCCCCCTGCCGCAGTGCTCGGCCCTGGCAGGAACAGGGACATCCCAGGAGCACGTTGTGCCAACGTCAGCACTTCACAACCACAGTCATCTCAGACGTGAGTTACATCACAACACTCACTGCTGGGAAAGAGTGAGGGTGTGAGGGGTGGCCAGGGCAAGAAACCAAGCTGAAAGGGCTCTGAAAACAACACCCAGGATTCTCCCAGACTTGTTTTCCTAAATAAAAGCGGGGCAGAGCTGCTGGGTGGGTGGCTGAGCAGCACAGGTTGTGCCACTGGGCAATCTCCTCCCAGTATATAACATACCTGAGCAGGGTGCCAAGACAGCGGTGTGAAAAGCCTGTACAAACGCACACAGACCTATAAATGCTGTTCCTGCCAAAATCAGAATCACAGTAAAAGGCACACACAAGCTCCAGTTCCCTCCTCTTCGTTCCCCAAAGAGGGATGTTCTGTTTCTGCAGTGCTCCCCCTGACGAGACTCCCACCCCAAATACAAGAATACCCTGAAAACAACCCATTCAGTTGCACACCTTCAGGATCAGCTTTTATACCACATTTCTGCCTCTCTCACGTGCATGGTGCAGGTTTTCTGTCAGGAAACCTCAGCAGTGGGCAGCAGATAAACTAAGCCATAGTGCAGTATCAGCATGTGCAGATATGGTCTGGTGAAGGGACTTCGTGTTGGGATTTTATGGAAAAAAT
The DNA here is from genome assembly GCA_038380795.1 of Pyrocephalus nanus. NCBI lineage: Eukaryota > Metazoa > Chordata > Aves > Passeriformes > Tyrannidae > Pyrocephalus > Pyrocephalus nanus. The sequence goes on from CM076278.1 coordinate 1,883,769, forward strand.
GAAAAAATAAAACAAATTTAAAAAAAAAATTACTCCCACTCCTCCCACCACGCTGTGCTATCTCCTCTGCAGCTCTGGAGAGGCCAGTGGTGGCCCTGGCTGATAAGGATATCAGCCCTGTAAACATGGGCACCCAGAGGCTCCTCGAGGCACTGGTTTGGGTGGGAGGTTTGGGGTGAACCATCACCCTGGGCTGCAGGGCAGGAGCAGCTCCCTGTGCTGCTGGGACTCGGTACAGCCCCCCAGAAAGGGCTCTCCCTCCCTCCCTTGCAGCCAGACCAGAACTGAAGGAACTCAGCACTGGGAAAGGGTTGGGAAGAGCTTAGTCAGGAGGAAACACGGTAGGAGTGTTCTGGAGCACCGAGTGTGCTCTCTGACACAGCACAGGGACACTGCTGGTCACCCCTGCTCAGAAACCAAACCACCAACTCAGCAGCTTCCACAAATCCACTGCTGCACGGGACAGGAATGTTTGTGGGGAGCTAGCATCAGCACATGGAGCTGGGAATGTTTGGGGGGAGCTGGGATCAGCACATGGAGCTGGGAATGTTTGGGGGAAGCTGGGATCAGCACATGGAGCTGGGAATGTTTGTGGGGAGCTGGGATCTGCACCGGAGCTGGGAATGGCTGTGGGGAGCTGGGATCTATCTGCACTGGAGCTGGGAATGGGTTCTGTCCATATCTGCAGCTCCAGCAAGGCCACTGCTGGTGGCTGTGATATCGTTAGGCACCACAACAAAAAGCTCCTGGGGAGGGCAGAGCTGTTTGCAGCACCTGCACTGTGAATGCACTCATTTCCTCCCCCTTAGGCTCTTCACAGAACCCCAGAATGGTTTGGGTGGGAAGAAATCTTAAAGCCCATCCTATCCCCCCCCCTGCCATTGCAGGGACACCTTCCACCAGCCCAGGTTGCTCCAAGCCCCGTCCAACCTGGCCTTGGACACTTCCAGGGGCAGCCACAGCTTCTCTGGGCAACCTGTGCCAGGGCCTGCCCATGCTCCTCTCTGACTCGTTGCCCAGATGTAGCTCCCAAAGATAAATCCTGGGTTCAGGGGGATGTTCTGGGAACCACAAACCCATTTGAGCAAGTGCCAAACTGCCACCAGAGCCCTGAGCTCACACACAGCCCAGCAGGGATGTTGGCAGCTGCACAGGAGGCCGATGCACACTCAGAGCTCCAGAAATCCCCATCAGAAATCCTCTTCACCTCTTCCAAAAATGCTGGAGGAAGCCCCCAGTCACCCTAGCATGCTCTTTTCACCCCACTAAGACTTGTGGGCTGCGCTGCTGCCGAAATAATCACATCAGTGAACAGTTTATGAAGGTCTGGTGCAGATCCCACTGCCTCCACAGCCATCAGGATAATCCAGGACCTGGGCCAGGCCTGACTCACGTGCTTGGTGGTTCATTTTTAAGCAAGAACAAACGAGTGACCACACACAAGGTTCACTTGACAAATATTCCTGCTGCACAAGGAATAAATGCCCTGCAGCAATGAGAGCCTCAGCAGTCATTTTTCTCATTACAGGCTCTGATTTTAAGTTTATGCTGGTCCTTTGGCCCTTGGGAATTGCATTAAATGATCAGAACAAAGATCAGCCACAGTCAGCTCATATTTATATTTTCTCACCACCATGGCCAAGGACATAAGAGCACACAGCCAACATTAAGTACCATTTTTACTCCTACTCCATCAATTCCTATTCCACTTACAATATTCAGATTGGTCAAAAAAACCTTTGTTTTCCCAGACTACAGAGTTCAGAGATGTATTTGCTTTGAGCACAAGACTCATCCCATCTTTCCAAGATCAAGTGTGAATAGAAGAGCTCACTTCCAAGAATTTTTCCATGCTGCAAGCAGCTCTTTGTGCAAGTTACCATCAATGTTAATGCTTTCAACACCAAATAAATTTCCCTCCCAGACACCACATGAATTATGGCCTGTGACCTCAAACATCACACTAAAATCATCATGCTCCTGACTCCTTGCCAGCTTTCAAACAACACTCAGTTATAGCACAGGATCGCTCTATGGATGAAATATTCCTTAGGGATAGATAGCCACATGCAGAATCTCTTGCTGTATGAAATGTTCCCCAAGGATTGATATCCGGAGGCAAAGCCCACACGGTTGCACATATTTCTTCCTCTATTTTAAGGCACAAGAAGAAAGATGAAACTTCCCATTTAAAACCCGAACTGTTGCTTCTCGGCCCTTGACTTTGGAATCCTCGGTTCAACAACTACTTTAGTACAGGTTTATGTGCTGCAGGGTGTGGAGGATGGTTTCAGGTGTGTGCCCAGTGCAGATCTGCAGAGAGGTTCCTTCAGCTCCATCCTCTCTCCGAACAGGACACGCTCAAGGCCAACACCCAACCTCAGCCAACAGCAGCAACTCCTGTGGCCTCCTGAGACCACCCAGACCTTTATTCCGTGACAAACCCGTGCTCAGCTCTACATCCAGCACATCCCAGGTTTGGGAGCAGTTCCCAGCCCTGCAGAGAACATTCCAGGATTTGGGAAATTGCCACTTGAGTCTGAGCAGAAGGGAGCACAACCTTGAACACTGCAAGCAAGACTGATGCATGCAAGGTGCCTCCACGACCTTCATTACCCAGGAAACGATCAGCTGATCCTTGGAGGACGTGCTCCTGAGGAGTGAGGAGGTCAGCAGTCCTGGAACAGCAGGTTTTTCACAGAGGGGAAATGAAAGCAGCACAGCAAGTTGTGTGGGCAGTGTGAGTGCAAGGGGCAGCGTGGCACGGGGTGAGACCTTTCCCATTCCTTATGACACAACCCAAAATGTAAAAAAAGCACTGGCAGTTGGCATTCCAGCCACTGCAGATGCCAAGAGCTTTATTTAAAATAGAAATTGGAAGTTAACTGCTTACTGAGATTGGGACTGATGGTGCTCGTGGATCAAACCCTGCAGACACTCAAGTGACCTTGGCCAAGAACTTTGGGACAGACCTGGCACATCTCGGCTGCTTCCCTGGGAGACTGAGGATCTTTGAACACTGAGTCTCAGTGACAGGATACAGGGAATGGCCTCCCCCTGTCAGAGGGCAGGGATAGATGGGAGATTGGGAAGAAATTCTTCCCTGTGAGGTGGGGGAGACCCTGGCATAAGTCTCCCAGAGCAGCTGTGGCTGCCCCTGGATCCCTGGAAGTGTCCAAGGCCAGGTTGGACGGGGCTTGGAGCAACCTGGGCTGGCAGAAGGTGTCCCTGCCTATGGCAGGGGTGGAACGAGATGGGCTTTAAAGCTCCCTTCCAACCCAAACCATTCTGGGATTCTATAATCCAAGTAATGCCAATACTCTGCTCTGGGATCAGTGTTCAGGGGCTGTACCTTTCCTGCAAAAATCCTACAGATATCGACTGTGGGTTACCAGGAACGGAGGAGTCAAACACACGGCCAAGAGGGAAGGCAAAGTCAGTGACCTTCCCCAGGCAGGGCTCTCACGAGCAGACAAGGACGAGTTACAGCTTTGACAGAATTTCCCAAATGCTCAGCCCAGACTCTGGGTGTTATTTCAGTGCATTGTGTTGCAAGACAACGTGTGTGGTGCAATAAGATGCTCGGAGGTTTCAGAGCAGCAACATTCCTCAGCATAGTCCAAGTCCTGCCCTCCACTCCCACCCCACTCCTGCTCCTCTGGTTCCAGCCAAGCCAAGCCCTTGTCCCCCCAGCCAGCCCTTCACAGGACACCTCCCAACCTGCTCAAGACCAGCCAGCTGCCATCCCACCCCTCTCCCCCACACAGGGAAGGTTCACATCCACAAAGGCAGCATCAGCACTTTATCCAAAGTCACTCCCTTCCATTCCAGCAGTCACGCTGGGAAGCCACGGGGCTTCCAAAGCAGCCTGCTGGACACATCCCACAAAGGGCAAACAAGCAGATCATGGTTTGGGTGGGAAGGGACATTAAAGCTCATCCTATTCCACCCCCTGCCATAGGCAGGGACACCTTCCACCAGCCCAGGTTGCTCCAAGCCCTGTCCAGCCTGGCCTTGGACACTTCCAGGGATCCAGGGGCAGCCACAGCTTCTCTGGCCAACCTGTGCCAGGGTCTGCCCACCCTCACAGGGAAGGATTCCTCCCAATATCCCATCTATCCCTGCTCTCTGGCAATGGGAAGCCATTTCCTTTGGTCCTGTCCCTCCAGGCCCTTACCCCAAGTCCCTCTCCAACCTTCTTTTAAGCCACCTTTAGGGTTTTTTTTGCCTGAGCAAAACCCCATTTTGCACATGTCTTGTCCACACTCCCCCAGCCCACCCACCTGCTGGGGCTCCTGGGAGGCAGCAGGATTTTGCCAGCAGGTCCCAAAGCCCCAATGCAGTTCCAGGCCCTGGTGCTTCACCAAGGACATGAAAACCCTGGGTCCCTGAGTGCCCAAGAGCTCGTGTCCAGCAGTTCCCATCACAGGACAGGGCTGGGAATGGGTTATTTTTAGCCCTCAGCAGAATCCATTTCTGTAGGAGCCGCATCCAACGCTCCCCTCCTCCAAACACCTCCTCCTCTGCCTCCCCAACAACTGCAGCCCCAGAGTGCTGGGACACAATGCAGGGCTCTGGTTGCTCCTCAGGACAAATTCCAGGGAAGGAAGGAAGCAGAGAGGTAACAAGAGAGCAAACACACACACACAGTGGGTGCTTTGCCAGCACAGAGAAAGAACAGGAGAAGCAGGAGAAGCAGCAGACATTTGCCATGTGCCTCAGCAGCTCTCCCTGCAGTGATCCCAGTGGATCCCCAGACAGGGACACATCCACCTGCAACAACAAACACCACAAGCACAGCCAGCACCAGAAGGAAAACAGCTCTCCAGAGCTTTTCCACAGCTCTACGTTTGCTCCAGCCAACAGCAGGGAGATGAATGCTGGTCCACAGCTTTAAACTTCTGTTATAAACCTTACACAAACATTTCTACAGACAGGAAAGGCCAAGCTGGGCCCCTGCATCCATGTGCTCCTCAAAGTGACTCCTAGAAGTGGCTCATGTCCCCTCTCTCAGGCAGCTGCCAGGAAGGACCCCGAGCCCTGGGGGTCTCAGCCCACAAGTTCAGCCACGGGAAGGATTCCACCAAAGGAGCCCAAAGCACTGCAGGATGGGCATGGGAAGTGTTCCCAGGGGAGGAGGAAGAGCCCAGCTGGGCTGCAGAGGAACACAGCACAGTGCTCAGCTATGTTCATCCTCCTCTTTCCTTCCCAGCATCCACCAAACTGCTTTCAAGCATGAAGACTCACCTTTCTTACTTTCTCTACCCATTTCTATTTAAACCTTCAGTTTCCTGTTTGTTATTTTACTGGAGGCAAAAGGCAATGCTGGGAGAGGGGACAGAAGCCAGGCCACATTCCAGGTGCCATATTCCAGGAGCTGGACTTCAATGATCCTTGTGGGTCCCTTCCAACACAGGACATTCCATGATTCTATGACATCAAGGAGCACACACCAGTGAAAAGCAGCACAATGCCCTTTTCCCAAGTAAGCAAGTGGCATCACATCAAATCCACGCTCACTTCAGCTAAGCTGTTCCGACTACAACGCTTGCACATGGGAGCAGATTCTTTTTATAGAGACCTGGTGCAGCACAAACACTTCTTGTGTGGTTGGATTTAAGTGATGAAGGTGCCCATCACAGCGGGCAGAAGGATGTGCCCTCACAAACAGGGATGTGAAGCACCTCTGCCGGGTTTACATCCAACCAGCAGTTCCACAAACAAACCACAACTTATAAATTAAAAATGCACCTAATGGTGTAATGCTGCATTATATGGTGTAATGGTAATGGTATTTTTTTGAATTTGCAAATTAAAAATACACCTCATGATAACAGTGGACTTTATGTACAAGGCACAAGGCACAAAGGGCTCACTGGATTTAACTTATTCCCTTTACAAGGCAAATGGAAAACAGCAGGAATATTTAAAGGATGGTGTCTTGAATGTGAAACAAAACTCTAATTCCCTCCATACCCATGAGGATGCCTCACTTCAGGACAACACCTGTAGGATTAGAGGCCACTTATTACTGGTGTTTTAGCTACTTTAAGAGTCCTTCTTCCTTAAGTTAAAGGAATTGTAAATCTTCATGGAAACAAACACCTTGGACCAAGTTCCCAACATTAAAAACACACTATACTATGGCTGAGAGAATTGGGACTGTTCAGCCTGGAGAAGGGAAGGCTCCAGGGATGGAGGGATAGGACAAGGGGGAATGGCTTCCCACTGCCAGAGGGCAGGGATAGATGGGATATTGGGAAGGAATTGTTGGCTGTGAGGGTGGGCAGGCCCTGGCACAGGTTGCCCAGAGAAGCTGTGGCTGCCCCTGGATCCCTGGAAGTGTCCAAGGCCAGGTTGGACAGGGCTTGGAGCAACCCCATCTAGTGGAAGGTATCCCTGCCCAAGGCAGGGGGTGGGATGGGATGAGCTTTAAGGTCCCTTCCCACCCAAACCATTCCATGATTCAAGATTATGCAGCTCCTCCTGCTGTTCCAAGGCCCAGCCTGACCCTGTGAGACACCAGGCACAGCAGCCACGAGACAATCCCGGCATTTCCTACAAATGCATCACTGACTCCCTGCAGCATCCACAGGGATTTCTCCCTAAAACTCCCAGTCTCCACTGCCAGCAGAATTTGACTCTCAAAACCACTCAGGCTTTTCAGGTATTGTGCACTTGGAACTCAAATGTACAAATCCTGATGGAATCAGTCCTGTTCCCACAGCACGTGCTTCAAGCTTGAAGCAGGGGATGGCAGGCAATAAATTAACCTGTAATGGCCCCAAAATGGAGAATATCAACTATGGGCAGCCTGAGATTTCACTCCTGTGCTGCAAAGACAGCTTAGGGCTGCAGATGTGCAGCAGAATTCATTCCAATCCAGTAATTACAGGCCTTATCTGTGCTGGGACATGGAGCTGCAGCCTCTACAGGTACTTAGAAGTGACAATTCCTGGTTGGATTGTCTGCAGGCTGGAAGGAGGGGAAAATGGGTTTGTTACAGGGCAAAAGGATTAATTTCTAGACCTCTGCAAGTCAACTTCCAAATTTAAAAGTAAACTTCCAAGGAGCTTGCATCCATAGTTTTTTTTCCACTAGAAGTCTTTATTGCTTTCCCTGTGGTGTAAAGGAAGGAAACAGAGAGGAAGAGGCAGATGCCTCAGCCAGTGCATACTCCATGTTTACTTACATAGAAATGCAGGTTCCTGGGAAAATAGTTCCAGGGCAGCACCCAGCTGGGATATCCCAGAGACTGCACAGGCAATAAAATAGGAAAATTCCTATCCTTCAGCTCCTAAGCCAATCCCACTCCTAAAGGGATCAGAAACCCAACTGGGTCTTTGCCTCCTCAAGTGCTCCAGCAAAATACTGAATTTATTAGAAGCTTTAAGAGATAAAACCACGACAGAGCAGCAAAGCACAGCTTAATCCCATCCTAAGTTTGGCTTGCCAATCCTCAGGCTGTCCCAGTGTCAGGAAGAAATCCTTCCCTCAATTTAGGGTGCTGTGGAAGTTGGGGAGTCTAGAAACAGACACAGGAATCATCAGGGCTCTGGGACAAGCCACGGACATGACACAGCTTTTCTTCACCCCCATCAGCATCCAGGGAGCTGAAGGCAAACTCACTGTCAGAAACCACATTACCACAGAATGGTACATGAAACATGACTGGAAGGCACCTCAGGAGGCCTCAGGTCCAGCCTCCTCCTCTGAGCATCTGCATCCAAATCAGGTTGCTCAGGACCCTGTGTATCCACAGTTCCCCCCAGACCCCAAGTATTCAGCCCTCATTCCCAATTAAACAGGGTTCCATGTGTCCATGCAGGATTTCCCACATCTGGTACCAGCCCACTGCCTCCTCCTGAGAGCAGAGCCAGGCTCTGTCCTCTCCCACCCTCATCACAGAGCTGCAGGTCTCCCCTCTCCTCTTCTGCCCCAGGCTGAGCACACCCACATCCCTTCTCCCCTCCAGCCTCATCCTGGGACCCCCAAACCAGGCCCACGGCCCAGCCAGGGCTGTGCTGAGCAGAGGGACGGGCCCTTCCCTCGACACTGCACTTGGCTGAGCAGCCACAGCCACCACCGACCTCTGGTGACTCCTGATCACCTCGTTTTTCCCAGGGGCTCTTCTGCAAAACTGCTTTGGGCCAGGAACCCCAGGGCAGGGCTGGTGTTTGCCTCTGCTGAACATCACAGGGCTCCCACCATCCTGTTACTCCAGCCTGTCATGGTCCCTCTGAAATCCAGACTGGTGACCTCCCTGCTCCACTTGGCATCACCCACAGCCCGGCCGGGAGGGCACTCACCCGTTAATAACGACATTATCCAGCAAATACTGCGACTAATGGAGTGGAATCTCATCACATCTACCAAAAACCAATCAAGTCATTGGTACTCCTGATCAATCCCTGAGAGGAAATGGCTACTGGGAGCACAAACACCACACCAGCTTCCAAAGGGAGTCCCAAAGCCCATGGCAAGATGATGGAAGTCCAGTTCTGCGTGGGAGCTCATAGTGCCGTGCGTGATCAGGACAAGTTACACAGTGTTATAGTGATTGTCACCTTTGTACCATCACAAAATGACTTTAGGTTTGGGCACTCTCTTCCTCCTGCTTATAAAAATTCCATCCCAGGGGAGATGCAAAGCCAGGGAGCCACAGCAGCCTCTCCCCAACACAGACTACAGAGACCCAACAGACAGGGAATGGGAAACACTGCTGTGAAAAAACAGAGCCAGGGATCAGTCTCACCTCACCACACCCTATAAACCTTCAGTGCCTTCTGCTCCACAAGCTCTCCTGGGAAGCACCTCAGTGGTAATTTGGGAATGATAAACAGTGGATAAACAGCATCCAGCATCAGACACAGCAGCTTGCATGTCTGGAAACAGCAAAGCTGGGAGGTTTCACTCTTCCAAAAATACAGGATGGGGCTGCAGAACAACAGCCCTGACACTGGGCATGCAGCACCACCTGAGGGCTCCTGGCCAGAGCCTGCAAAAAGGACTTCAAACCAAAGGCTGAAACTCTGGAATCACAGAATATCCTGAGCTGGGAAGCGACCCATTGGAACCATCCGGTCCAACTCCTGGCCCTGCAGAGACACCCCAAAAATCCCATCCTGTTCCTGAGTGTTGTCCAAACCCTCCTGGAGCTCTGGCAGCCTTGGTGCTGTGCCCACTGCCTTGGGGAGCCTGTTCAGTTCCAAAAGGAAGAACCTTTTCCTGAGATCTGACCTAAACCTTCCCTGACACAAGATCGACTCCTCACGAGCTGAGGGCACAGGTGACATCCCCACCTGCTGCACAGCAACTCCACATTTCTGAGACAAAAAGGTGCTTCTTTGCTCCTGTGGTCTCCACTCCTGCACAGTCCTGGAAAGCAGAGGCACGTCCCAGTCACCCATGTCCATGCTGCAGCCAAATCCACCCAAACTCACCCCATCTTCCGAACTCGGACCGGTGTATTTTTCACACGCTTCCAAGAAGAGCCACCACTCCTGACAGTTGCAGAAGACCTGAAAAAAAAAGTTTGTGGAACCACCCCTGTGCATTTCACAGGAAAAGAGAAACTTCAAAAATCATGAAGATTCCCAGAACTGGGGAATTAGTTGCCATGGATATTTGCTGCTGTGACAAATACTCTAATTCTGTGCTCGGGTGAGTGACAGGCACAAAGCACCAAGTCAGCTGGGAACACCAACACGGAATAGCTGCAAACACGGCGGCACTCACAGCCCCACGGCACTGGGAGCATCCCTGAGGAAACACCAACGGACCTGAACGCAGCACCAGCACCAGGAGGCCAAGTGACCTCCCCGAGGAGCTTTGCTCCCATCGGGGTCACCACTGCCAGCCCCTGTGTCCCATCTGTGGCTGTGCCATGGGAAGGAGTTTGCTGTTCTTTAGGAGCCCCCCCAGCCACGGTGTTCAGGTGTCTGTGCCAACCAACCAGCCCGAACTGAGAGGATCTTACACACAACCAGCAGGTCCCAAGGGCAACATTCTCCCGCTCTGTTTCTTATGAAGTTCCCAGCAGAAACCTGCTCTACCTATTAATAACAGCTGAAGAATCACTGCTTTGGGTTAAAGCAGGAAAAGAGAAAGGCACAGGCTCCCACCCCCCTATTTACCCCCACATGCATTGCAGAAGCTGCTTTAACCAGCCACGCGTGCCCAGACAGTGCTCTCATCCACAAGATTTGGAGAATTACAACTATTATTAGGGAATGAAGGACCTCCCCCTGAGTCACTGCAGGGACATACATCTATCCGGTCGTGATTCAAAACAGAAATAGCCTTGAAAAGTTAGATAAAGATTAAAAAAGAAAAAAAAAAAAAAAAAAAAACAGGAAAGTAGATAGAAACACAGTTTGGCCTGGCAGGGTGTGAAAGGAAGGGCAGCTGGATGCAGGGAAAACACAGGTGACCAGGGGTTGTGACAGGGGGTTTGTGCCACAGTGGTGCTGACACAGCAGCAGCTCCATCACTGCCCGTGTCAGCGCCCAGAGCTGCAGGACAACAAAACCTGTGAGTGGCTCCAACCCCCCAGCCATGTCACACATCGAGCAGCACCACCTGGGGACAGCAGGAGGCCAGGCCGGGTCACGGCACAAGCCAGGGACAAACCAGCAGTGCCAGGAGCCCGGGGAAGTGAATCCCGAGCGCCTGGCACGGGACCAAGGAGGAGATTTGTTCTGATTTGTTCTGCTCTCAGCGCGGTGCTGTCAGTGCCACACAGTCCCACGCTTCCCATCTGCATGTTTAATTCCGCCGTTGATCCGTTGGCAGCCCGAGGGCTCAGCGCTGGCCCTGTGAGTCAGCAATCACTGCCCCAGCACCACGGCACAGCCAGCGCTCATCTCCTCCTCCAGCTCTGCCCGCCCAGCCCGCAGCCGGCACACACAGGAATATTATGCCATTAATTATTAAACGAGCTTTTTGAGCGCAACCAAACAAAGGCTGATGTAAAGAGTAGGAAAGATCCCTGCCAACGTGCTGCAGGAATGATTATGATAATTGAACGGCATAATGAGGGTCTGAAGGGATATTTAACACCTCCAGTTAGCTCAGGTTTGGAAGCACTATCCTATTTAGGGATGAATCTCCAGGATGCTGCCTGCTCTCCTGACAACTCACATTTCAGGGTGAGATGTGGGCCATCAGCACCACATCTGAACAGACCTACAGGAAGAAAAGGGCTCTGATGTCACTGATAACACTTCAGTTACCTAAAATTACCAGGGTGAGTTACCCAGCTACAACAATTGATACACAAGCACAAAACAATACAGAGAAGCTCAACAGTCTGACCCCCTGCAGCATCAATCAACCCACAGGTAAGGAGTGTCCATGTTGTTCAGAGGAGAGTTACAGAGCTTTTTTGCACTGTTTGGGAGGAAATCAAGCAGGGTACAAGGATACTACAGAGGAAAGCACAGCAGGTTCCTCACATTACTCCTGACAAGAAAGATCAGCTCCTTCCCCGGTGACTCATTGTGGGCACAGAGGATGACAGGCTGTGCATAAACCAACTTAAACCTGTAACTGGAGCGAGTCAGGTTGGAGCTGAATACATATTTCCCCGGAAGAAGACAGGGAGAGGAGCTACAGGCAAGAGGCAGGTGATGCCAGTCACCTCTGGAGCCAAAGAGAGCTCCTGGAGCACCCAGCAGCACTGCCAGCAGCACCCAGACAGAGGGCTGGAGAGAGTTATCCAGGGCTGAGCACAGCCTTGGATGTCCTGAAGCACAGACAGCCCACTCCAACCTCTGCTTCTAAAGGCCAGCATGGCCCTGGATGTCCCAGAGCAGGAGCCACTCCAACCTCTGCTTCTAAAGGTCAGCATGGCCCTGCATGTCCCAGAGCAGGAGCCAGCCCACTCCAAAGGCAGAGCTGAAAAAGGCAGAGCTGAGGCAGCTCCAGCACCTCGTGGGAGTGACAGGGCTGGGCAGTGACCCCCTGCCCTTGACAGGGACAGCAGAGATGCACCTACACCCACGTGTGCTCCAGCAATGGAAGCTGGGGTAACTGATACCAGAAATGGGGGCCAGGTACCTCACCCTGGTGATGACCTGAGCAGCTGAGCCCATGAACTCACTTCATGCCTGCAAACTGCTCCAGGAGGAAAAACTGCAGTGCGAGCAACGCTACCTGAGGGTTCCTCACACGACTGACCTTGGGACAACAACACAGGCTGCTGCTGTTCCACAGGAATCCAGAGTGCTCTGCCCCTCTCAAAGTTTAGTTCTGCACAAGACAAGCCAGTTATTTCTGCTACGATTTCATCAAATGAAGCATTTGGGCCAGTACACAGTCACAGAAAGGGACTTTTAAAGCTCATCTCATTCCACCCCCTGCCATGGGCAGGGACACCTTCCAATAGCCCAGGCTGCTCCAAGCCCTGTCCAACCTGGCCTTGGACACTTCCAGGGATGGGTCAAGCAAAGACATCAATCAACTATACTTGATTTAAGATGATATAGGTAGAAACAAAGCATCAACAGACTTCAGAGCTCTGGCTGCAGTTTGCAGCCAGCAAACAGAACCAGGCAGCAGCTGTAAAACCCCTCACACAGCACCAGCAACCAGGCCATGACAGAAACATCCTTAAGGACAAAATCCATGTCTGACACCCTCCTGCAGTGTCAGCAGTAGCTGCTGTTTGGAGTCAAGTGATCCTGACCCCCTCCACAGCACCATCCTGGGAGCAAAGCAATCCAGGCTGGAAGCAGCAGCCCAAAGAGCATCGGTGCCCTCGCCCCACAGCACCCCTGAATGCCACGTGGATGTGCCGTGTCCCCACGGAGCTGTGCCAGCACCCTGTCCCCAGGGACACGGCACAGGGAGGAGCTGCCTCCAGCACGGGCAAATAATGAACAAGGAGCAACAGCAAAGCACCATATGGATGCAGCAAGTGCCATGGGAAAACAAGATGACTGGGAACACCAATTACTAATCACTGTTTAAAAACAAGTAGCTCAAAGTCACCAGGAGCTCCAGGGCTCTCCTGGAAACCTGCATGCTCCAGCACCCAAGGGTGACAAACACTCCAGGACTTGTCTGCAGAGGGAGGAGGTGTTACAAAAATCATTCTAGGAGACTGTATTGCCTCATTTTATTATGTACAAGCTAAATGTAAGGACACATTTCTCCCCCAGGGGTGGTCCAACACTGGAAGAGGCTCTTGTACCTTGGAGATTTCAGGGTCTAGAGCGACTGAGGGAGCTGGGGGCGCTCAGCCTGGAGAAAAGGAGGCTCAGGGGGGACCTTCTGGCTCTGCAATCCCTGACAGGAGGGGGGAGCTGGGGGGGCTCGGGCTCTGCTCCCAGGGAACAGGGACAGGAGGAGAGGGAACAGCCTCAGGCTGTGCCAGGGGAGGGTCAGGCTGGGTATTGGAAAATTTCTTAATAGAAAGGGTTGTCCAGCCCTGGCACAGCTGCCCATGCCAGGGGTGGAGAAATCTTCCCTGGAGGGATTTAAAAGCTGTGTGCATGTGCCACTTGGGGACATGGGTTAGTGACGGCCTGGGCAGTGCTGGTCAGACTCACTGATCTCAGAGAGGTTTGCCAACCTTAATGACTCTGTAACATCCAAACCTCAGCAGCTCAAGGTCCTGAGCAACCTCACTGGGAGGTCCCACATGGTACAGGCTCTGGATCAGAGGTTCCAAGGTCTCCTCTGGAAGCCCCCAATTCCCTCCACGTCTCTTCTATCAGCAGCATTTTCAAGCTGAACTCCTCACCTCGGTTTTCAGTGGAGTCTCAGCACGAGAAGCAAGAAAAAGCCCTCTGGGGTTGTGCTCAAGCCCTTACAATGCCAGCCAAGAGTTAACTGCTGGATAAACAGAGCTGGTGAAGAGTGCTGCTCTGGCAAACAGCTTTTCCAGGGAAATGAGCTGCAGGATAACCCAGACAAGACAGCTGAACCGCCCCAGGCAGCCAGCACTGCTCTAAGAGCAGAGCCACGAGGGGAGTTAATGCTGCTCGGTGGAGAAGCCTTTCACTTCACAACAATGGCCACATCACACAGCACGACATGGCTTTCCCCTCTCCCTTTGTCACTGCTTTTGTTGTTGCATCCTGTGCCCATAAAACACTGCTGGGGGCTCTTCAGACACCCAACCCACAGAGGGGCCGGCACGAAACCTGAGCCCTGAAAGGTGAGAAAGCTGCTGGGAGAACAGACACTCATCCCATCGAGGATCACATGAGCCAATCCTCGGTGAGTTAATACTCACCTGAAGATCCTCTCTAATCTCCTTGAAAACACTTATCTGTTCAAGGTGATTAGATTCTCCCATACAGAGCCGCTAATTATAGATAATGATAAATCTGAGCGGCAGAGGAGTTCAGAGAGGGAGTTTGGATCATTAGCAAGTCAAGCAGACGAGTTGTGCCATCCCCAAACTGCCTTCCCACACCAGCATCACTCCTGATTTCCAAATCAGCCAGAAAACTTGGGCAAAAACCAACCAAACAGGGGCCATCGAAGGTCCAACTATCTAGGAGCTTTCTAAACCCACACACCTCACTCCAGAGGAGGGTTCTGCACAGAAAATCTGCAAGAATTCCTCAGTTGTTTTTTTTCACGGGTTCAGAGTAGGGAATACAAAGCAAAAGCACGTGAAGCTTTCCGGCAGCAAGACCTGATGCTTTCATCAGCGTAGCAAAGATACAGGACGCTTTAAATACTCCACTGGGGGAAAAGAGAAGCTTTAATTCAGCCAACTGTCCCTGTGAAACCAATGGGGCAGCAAAGAGGCATCACACCTGGCTGCTGGAGCAAACCCAACAGAGCAGCTCCCAAAGGATGGCACGGAGCCCACCCACACACAGGCACGACCAGATCCCAAGGGAACACCCAGGATTTCAAGAGCTCAGCTCTACAAACAGAAGCCCTACCAGGAATCACCACCAGGCAACATGACAGGCTGGGGTTTAAAGCTAAAGAGCGAACAGCAGGAAATCCAAATGGAACAGAAAGCTCCAATCTGGAACAAAATCAATTCACACGAGGAGGCAGCTGCCCCAGTCTGGATGATTTTAGAGCATAAGCAAAGTGAAGTTTCTATGAGGCTACTCCTGAGCAGCCAACAGCTAAATCAGGGGGGCTGTGTAGCCAAACTCAGTACAAAGGTGACAAAACAAGGAGAGTGCAGCAGTTCACCTGCAAGGGCAGAAAAGGACACGTCTGGCATGGACCTGCCGAGCTGGGAAGGACACAAAGAGCCAGGAGAAAGCAAGACCTGTGGCCCACAGAATGCCAGAAACCTTTACAGAATAGATATAAATACAGACATATCCTCTGTATCAGTGAAACAGGCAGCACTCCCTGTCCTGCCTGGGCTGTCTGCTCACAGGGAAGGTCAGTGAAAACACACAGCCTGATACCTGAAGCTGCCTCAGTCCTGTCAGTGACCTGGAAGTTACATCAGAACAAAACTGCCAGTTTTTACCCCAGACTGTCTTCCAGGAGCGCTCTGAGATGAGCAATTCCAGCTGACACAGCCACTGTTCAGAGCGCTGGGTTTGAAGAGTATCATGGAGGCTTCTCTCCATTTAAGAAAAAGATTTTACCACGTGTTCTGCACTGTATTTTTGTACTCCTGACTCACAACCAAATTAATTCAGTTGTCATCAAGCCCAGCAATGAAAAGAAGCACAAAACCCTCCAGCATCCCTGGAGCAGCTGCTGCAGGTCTGCCCTGCCTGAAAGCTCCACAAACTTTCAACTCCTTCACATGCTGCTCAGAATAATTTACTTGGGTGTTTCTGTTTGTTGTTTCAGCCTAAAACAGATCAAATTGTCTTATAAATAAACCTGGTTGTTCCCATCTAAAATAATTCTGTTGAAGAAAAACCACTTGTTTGCTCATGACAGACTTGGCATCAAAACAGAAAAATAATATTCTGACATGGTTATAAGTGGAGCATTAACTCCAACAGCCTTTTGGAGCCACACAGCTCTGGGGGGCGGATCTGGGGCAGAGTTAAAACATTCCAGAAAGGATTACAAGCAAATTAGCTGAATTACTGAGAGGTAACTTCATTCTTGTGGGGGTGTTTTTGTTTGGCTTAAGTTCTTGGGGGGGTTAAAACAACTCCAAGTACAAAAACACATCATTGAACTTCTGCCCTGTTACCTGCCATGGTCTGACCCCAGGACACAGGTTCCAGATGTCTCTCAGAGCTGGAGGAGTTTATAGTCACACCTGACGGGGAGCTGAAGCTCTGGGATCAGCTTCAGGCTACATGTCAGCAGCTGGAGCAGAGAGGAAATCAGCTGATGAACTTTGTGTCGGGAGGAAAAACGGCTCTGGCATAGCCTTTACAGAGAATTCCTCTCTCAGAGGGTTTGGCACTTTAAAGACTTATTATTTTATAAAGCTTAACCCTCTTCAATATCTGAGATTGCTTCTGTGTCCTGAAGTACAGCCAACATCTGCTCCACAGTACTGAAGGTGACAGAGCATCTGTGTTCCAAGTGACAAGAATAAACACGATCCAAACCACGGAGCGGTTTGGGTTGGAAGGGATC
This sequence comes from Pyrocephalus nanus, assembly GCA_038380795.1. Taxonomy (NCBI): domain Eukaryota; kingdom Metazoa; phylum Chordata; class Aves; order Passeriformes; family Tyrannidae; genus Pyrocephalus; species Pyrocephalus nanus. The sequence continues at coordinate 1,900,311 of CM076278.1, forward strand.
TTAAACCTCACCTCGTTCCACCCCCTGCCACGGGCAGGGACACCTTCCTAAAGGATAAAAACACCAACGTCCACGTTTGTGTTTTCAGCACTGAGCTGAGACACAAAGCACAAGAGAACCTCCAGGGATGACATCACTTTGGATCCCAGCTCGCAGCCTCGGGGTGTCTGACACGCTCCTCGCTGAGCCCACAGCCCGTCTGACAGCACAGAGAGCCAGGCTGGAATCTCTGCCGAGTGCTGGAGCTTCCCTCCTTCCCCCAGGAACGCAGCCTGAGCCCGGGATGACTTCCCGGGCACCACATCCCATGCCGGGCACCACATCCCATGCCGGGCACCACATCCCATGCCGGGCACCACATCCCATGCCGGGCACCACATCCCATGCCGGGCACCACATCCCATGCCGGGCACCACATCCCATCCTTCCCCGGCCGCCGCAGCGCTCGCAGCCACAGGCACGGCCGGGGCAAGGATTCCCAGGCTCTGGCATCCTTGCCTGGCAGGGAACCAGCAGCAGGAGCAGGTTGCACAGCACAGGGACAATGGTTTCGGGTTGTTTCGCTGGGAGCTTTGCGCTGTCCGGGCAGTTCCAGCAGCTGGAGCTGCCGCAGGAGGAGGGAGGGGATGGATAGATGGATAGATGGATGGGAGACGCGCGAGGACCCGCACTGTACCACGGCTCTGGAAGACCAAAGCCCGACTTTGGCCTTGGCAGAGGGAAAAAACGCCCGACTTTGAGCAACGCGCAGCGATTTCGGGCCGTGCAGCAGCGCAGCCCCCCGCGGCCCCTGCCCGCGCCCCGGTACCTGTAGTAGCTGAGCAGCCCGTTGCTGAGCACGAACCAGCGGCGCTGGTAGCCCTTCAGGTAGTTCGTCCACTTGAAAAGCCACCCCTTGTAGGTGTCGGAGCCCGGGGGGGCGGCTGGCGGACCCCCCGCCGGACCCCCCCCACCTCCTCCTCCTCCTCCTCCACCACCACCGCGGCCGCCCGGCTCGCTGCTCATGGCCGGCAGCTCGTGGCACGCCAGGCAGGGCACGGCGCTGAGGAGCGAGACCAGCCCGCGGGTGCCGCCGGCGCAGAGCGCGGCCGCCTTCCCCATAGACCCCGCGGGGCCCGGCCGAGGCTCCGCCGCTCAAGGGGCCGCCCCGGCCCGTCCGCGCCGACCGGGGGCGGTGCTGCCGCCGCCTCGTGATGGCGGGGAGAAGGAGGGGGGGGGGAAGGAGCGGGAAGGGGGCCGGGGCCGGCGGGGGCGGCGGACGCCGCCCCCGCCGGCCCCGGCCCCCTTCCCGCTCCCCCCCCCCCCTCCTTCTCGCCTCGGTCGCGGGGCGGGAACGGCCCCTCAGCCCCCCCCGCCATTTTGACCCCCCGCCGCCATTTCGCGCTGGGGGAAAAAATATTAAAAAAAAATTTTTTTTTTTTTTAATTAGTTCCCATAAAATTTTCCCCCGCTGTCCCGCTCTGCTGCTTCCCCCATCATCATCCCCAGCCCGTGGGGTTGGGTTTTATATGCTTGAGGGGGGTGGGGGTTCCTTCTGCACAGGGCACCATGGGGTCAGCGGCAGGTGCTGCCCGGCCAGGTGTCCGCATCTGCTGAGGGCCCTTCCCTCTTCCTTTCCCTTCCCTCTTCCCTTCCCTCTTGTCTTCCTTTCCCTTTTCCCTTCACTTTTCCCTTACTTTCCCTCTTCCCTTCCCTTCTCTCTTCCTTTCCCTCTTCTCTTTCCTTCTCTTTTCCGTTCCCTCTTCCCTTCCCTCTTGCCTTCCCTCTTGCCTTCCCTCTTGCCTTCCCTCTTCCCTTCCCTCTTCTCCTCCTTTCCCTCTTCTCTTCCTTCCTTCCTTCCCTTTTTCCTCTTCTATCCTCTGCCCGCCCTTCCCTTCCAGCCCCCCCAGCCCGGTGATCACCTTTCCCTGATCTCCCTAATCCACCCTGATCCCACTGATCCCATTATTCTCACCCCTCACCTGCACACGCAGCCCCTGTGGGGTGAGGGGGGGTGAGGGGGCTCCCCCAGCCATGCAAAATCTCCGGTGAGGGCACAGTGCTCCAAACCTCGGGATCCAGCCCTTGTGCCAAGTGCCTCTCCAGCTCTCATGGAGCACCTTTAGGCACTGGAAGGGGCTCCAAGGTCTCCCTGGAGCCTTCTCTTCTCCAGGCTGAACAATCTTTTCTTTCCCAGAAACTCTCGGGCTGCTGGTGTTTGGAACCAAAGATTCCCTGGAGAGATGTAACTACACTCCAAACTGCCCACATGGGTCCGAACATCTCCAAGTCTCCCAGATCCCAGCATCTCTTGTGGCTGCCAGGAAAGGAACACGTCCCTTGGCCGTGTCAGAGGAGAGAGTGGCCTCACCCGATCCTGAAGGTTATTTGGGCTTTCCAGCCAGTGCCACTGCCCTCTCCTGGGAAGGGAGGCTGCCAGGAAGGGCCACGGGTAAAGGCTGGATCCAAAAGGCTGTTTGCTTCCAGTTTGCAGTTAGCTTTGGAAATGGCTTGCAGGATTGGGAACAGGGCTCGAGCTGGGCTGTGCCACATCCCACCCTCCTGAAAACTGCAGACTCCAAGACTGATGCCCAGGCAGTACTCATGTCACTCCTCACACTGATAACCACAGTCCTGCAGCTTCCTCCCGTGGGAAGGGACACAGGCTCCCAAATCCACATACCCAGGTCTTGACAGAATGAGGGGAATTAGCCTCAAGTTGTGCCAGAGGAAGTTTACATTAAATATTGGGAAACCTTTTATCATGGAAAGGCCTCTAAAGCTCTGGGACAGCCTGCCAAGGGAAGTGATGGAGTCACCGTCCCTGGAAGTGTTCAAACAAACATGGGGATGTGGCACTTGAGGACATATTTTAGTGGTGAACACGGTGCTGCTGGGTTGGTGGTTGGACTTAATCATGTTAAATGTCTTTTCCAAACTTAACAATTTAATGCTTTTATCTGGAAAAGGTCAGACCCAGCAGCTTTGCTGGGGCAGAGAAGGGACTTGGGGCTTTATTTCTTGCCCCCCTTGCCCTTGGCCTTGGCCTTGGCCTTCTTCAGCTTTGCCTTGAAGAAGGCCCGCACCACGTAGCCTCTCCAGGTGGCCTGGATGCAGGTGGCAGCACGGTTCCTCCTGGCCTGCTCCTGCAATTCCTCCTCCTCCTTCTGCTTAAGCATCTTGCGCTCCTCCTCAATCTGGGAATACTCCTGGAGCAGCAGAGCGTGTTTCTCCATCAGCTGGGCCAGCTGGGCCTTCTCCTCGGTGTAGACAGCGTGAATCTTCTCGAACGTGGCCTGGCAGGCACAAAAGTTCAGCTCCTCCCTGTACACCCCCAAGGGTCCTGAAACCCATCCCAAACCCATGCAGCACCACGATGGGGAGCTGAGCTGAGCTTTTCCAAAGGGATTCAAAAGAAGGCATGTGCCCAGTACCCAGGGAATTTCATGAGATGCCGGGTCCCAGTATCTTCATGTTCCTCTGAAGAATCCTCCCACAATGGAATATTTGGGGAACAGTGTGGGGGGGGAGGGAGGGGTCTGCCTTGTCAAATTCTACCCCAAACCTGCTCCTGCCTCCCCACTGACAGGAAACCAAAATAATCTCATTATGAAACACCTGACTGGGGGAATCATTCCTTACAGTTAGCAGCAGCTTTCAGGCCCCTCCCTGCATTTTTGAGTCCAGCAGCTTTTATCCAGCCCCATAAATAGTGGAAGAACAGGGAAGCCACCAGGGCCTTCCCAGAGGTGAGGTTTGGGAGTGCTCATGTGACCCTCAGGCTGTTATGGCTCAGCTGGGTGCAGGCTGTTGGGTTCCTTAGCACCCAGCACATCTCTAAAGGATCAAGCAGGAACAGGATTTGGGCGCCAGACAGAGCCATGAGGATTGAAATTGGAGCAAACCTGAAAAACCTGCTCCCTGACATGTGGTGGACGTGCCTGACAGAACGTGGCGAGCCATAGGCCCCCAAATACTGTGGGATTAGCAGTGGATGTAGCTTTTCCTAAAACCAAAGGAGCAGAGAACTCCTGGACACAGAAGCAGGACAACGATCCCTTTCCTACAGTTCATCTGGATGGAGATCTGTCTGTCACTTCCATGGCCTCCTGGGTAAGAACCACATGTCTATTTGGACGGGAATCTACCTGAGCAAATTCCCTCATGGCAGAGCAAAGCAGTTTAGAGCCAATACCTGTTTTTCTGCCATGTCTGTGTCGTATTTCTGGATCCAGTTCTCAATTTCCACCTCCGCTCTGCACTTCCTCTGAAACACAAAACAAGATCAGATCCCTGCAGGCACCTGGGGCCTGAGTGAGAAGGATCCTGAGTGAGAAAGCAGGGAAGCTTTGACCCCAGCATCATTACATCTGTGTATAACACCTCCTCCCTGGGACAAGCTTCCCTCAGCTGACACACATGTGGTTTGCCCTGGTTTGAGGATTCTCCTGGGACGTTCCCTGAGGCCCAGAGGGCTTTATTTGGTTTACAGCACGGAGCTGGGGCCTTGAACAGCACCTGAAAGGTGCTTTCTGCAGGAGGAAATGAATGTGTCCTATGGAATGTGGTAAGTCATCGACAAACTGGGGAAACCACCCTAAAATAGAAGCAATAAAGAACTGCAAAGCATTAACACAGGACAGAAAGTACTCAGAAGATGCTCTTTTAAAAGAAGAGATATTTCTGGCTGTAGAACAGTTTAGCAGTGGCTGTACTGCTGCACAAGCAGTTATGGGCAGTTTATCCCCAGCTGCTGTATTTGTGCTCTGTGGAATCATTCCTGGTCCCTCTCAGGTGCCACATGACTTCCTCCGTGACACTGCCCCAGGAAGCCCCAAGGGCTCCCAGGCCATCACGAGGTCACACCTCAGCTAATTAGACCACAAGTATAACCTTGTACTTGTACACGAGTACAACTTGTACTTGCTGAGGAAAGGAGGCCTCTGTGGTCAATAAATGCTTCTTCCTGAGTGCTGGAATGAGCTGAGCACTCCTCAGCAAGCCCTGCTGTGCTCTGCAGCCTCAGGGACTGCCTGACACTGCCCAAGGACATGTAAATGGGTAGATTTTGGGGGTTGTACTGTGGTTCTAACTTGGGTTTGGTGCTTTGTTAGCGCCCAGCCCTGTTGCCATGCCACACTGCATCACCCAAAGCCAGAGTGAGGGATAACCCATCACCAGTGTGGGCTGTCCTGCCTGTGGGGGGCTGGGATGGTTTGAGGGAATATCCAGGAGGAGCAAAATGAGGAGGGAAACTTTTTCCAGTTCTAGATTCTGTGTCACCAGAGTGTTCTCCTCAGGGAAGAGCTGTTGCTCCAGAGGCCTGAGCCTACCTTGTACTCCTGTTTCCTCCTCCTGTATCTGCTCAGCACTGGGGGGTGAAGGCCTTTGGGGTGCTGCTGTTTTGGGGGCTGAACATGCCCTGTCTGTGTGTGCTGGCACCCAGAACCTCCCGTGCCCTGGGCTGATCCCCCAGCGTGGGCAGCAGGGCAGGGGGGATTCTGCCCCTCTGCCCCCTCAGCTGAGACCCCCCTGCAGAGCTGCCCCAGCCCTGGGGAACAGCACAGGGAGCACGTGGAGCTGCTGGAGAGAGGCCAGAGGAGGCCACGGAGATGCTGCCAGGGCTGGAGCCCCTCTGCTCTGGAGCCAGGCTGGGACAGCTGGGGGGGTTCACCTGGAGAAGAGAAGGCTCCAGGGAGACCTGAGAGCCCCTTGCAGGGCCTAAAGGGGCTCCAGGAGAGCTGGAGAGGGACTGGGGACAAGGGATGGAGGGACAGGACACAGGGAATGGCTTCCCACTGCCAGAGGGCAGGGAGAGATGGGATACTGGGAAGGAATTGTTGGCTGTGAGAGTGGGCAGGCCCTGGCACAGGTTGCCCAGAGAAGCTGTGGCTGCCCCTGGATCCCTGGAAGTGTCCAAGGCCAGGTTGGAGGGGGCTTGGAGCAACCTGTGCTAGTGGAAGGTGTCCCTGCCCGTGGCAGGGGTGGAATTGAATGGCTTTAAGGTCCCTTCCCACCCAAACCATTCTGGAATGATTCTGTGAAATCACATTTACCCTCATTCAATCCACCCCAAGTCCTTGGCTTGTCTCTTCAGCAACATGCCAGGCAGAGCAGGAACTGCTGAGCCCTCAACATCAGCCACATTCCACCTTGAACACTAAATCAACTCTAAAAGATGCTTTCCATCAAGCCAATATTGTGTTTGCTCTGCTCACCCTACACCAGATCCCTTGTTTCTCCATCATCCCTCACCTGTCCTGCTCCAGCCTTGCTGCCCTGCACTCTGCCCACCCACAGCTCCGTGGGAAGGTGCTCCCAGAGCCGAGGCAGGAGCAGGACCTGTGACAGGCTCTGTCCCTGCTGTCGCTGCAGGGCTGCTTTCCACTGGAATCAGCAGAGCGTGAGGACAGAGCGGGTGTACTCTGACAAACACCATGTGCATCCTGCCAGGAGTGAGCAGGGAGCAAGGAATCCCTTGCAGCAGACAGCAGGCAGAGCTGACAGCTCTGCAAACAGGTTTAAATCTCCTGTCCCAGAGCTCTGCTCCCCTTTACCTTTCTGAGAAGCAGCTCCGAGGCTCGATGCTCCTGTACCAGGGCATTGAACTGCGCTCGCAGGCGCTGCACCTCCTCCTGCAGCCTGGCACGCCTGCCCTGGGCGGCTTTCACCTCCTCTTCCCGCTGTTTTTCCCCTTCCTTCTTCATCTGCTGGATCTCAGCCTTGCGGTCTTTGGCCAGATCTTCAATGGTGGTTTTGAGGTCTTCAATCATTTTGTCCTTCCTGTCCATCTAGAGCCAGAAAACAAGAGGAATATCATCAGGAAATGCCAGTGAGGCATAAGGTGGGCAGGAGAAAAAAGACCTGGCAAAGATAGAGGAGATCCAAGATGTCACCCTTGCAAAGGTGGAGGAGATCCAAGAAGAGACCCTTGGGTGCCTGCTCAGGTAACACCAAGGACCTGCCACTGCTGGCTGAAGGAAGAGTTAGATTTACACAGGAGCTTTGGAAACCTCCTCCCTTGCTCCTCTGGGACTCTGTTAGTAAAGGTAGAGAGTGAACAAACCACCACAAGCCACTGGCACTGCCACCTGAGGAACAGCCAAAACCAGATTCCCTGGAGCGAGCCCCGTGTCTCCCTTGAGAGCTGGATCAGGCTCCGAGTGACTGTCTGGGGAAACCCTCAGCTGGGATCAGTGACACAGATTTATCCCCACTGCCCTGGCCAAGCTGCCAAATTGCACATAAAAATCCCAAGTGTCCCAATGCCCAGATCTCCAAGGAGCAGAGGGAATGTGAAAAGCAGGCTCTTGGCTCTGCCAGCACCATCCAGCGCAGCGAGCACAGGACAAAACCTCCCTCGCCGACCCCTCCTGCAGGGAGAAGAATGAGGAGCACACGTAGAAAACAAAGGATTGTTGTCAGGAGCTTAGGGCTTGGATGCTTGGCACAGTCCACAGGCTTGGAAAGCGCCTGGGAAGTGCCCAGTCGTTTATCTGCACCTCAGCTGCAGATAAAATTAAAAATTGATGTAATTCATATAATCACTGATTAATCACAAATGCTCCAAGGCAGCTATTAGAGTCAGGAGTCACAGAAATGTTGGTTTTAAGCAAGAGTTAAGACAGAGCAGACATTAAAAATGGATTTTAATCAGAGCAATCTCTCCCTGGAATGACTTTTCATTGTTTCATCAGCACGGAATGAAGCAGCTGGCACTGTCACCCCGCCAGGACACCACCACAGCAATTTGTGTCTGTCCTGCAGCTCCTCTGGAACTCAGGGACTTGTCTCGTTCAAGCTGGCTGGTGAGAACAGGTTCAAAACATGCCAAATTCAAGTTTTTTTAAAAAAAATCAAGTGCACAATAAGCATCCTCCTTCTATTTTACAATAAAAGTAGTATCTTTAAGTTTAGGATCTGGTTTAGAAAAGATTTCTGGAACTTGCTCTTTCAAAAGTGCAATAAATGGGTCGGTTTTTAGTTACCAAAGTTTTGTTCCAGTAACACTTTGCGGGAAAACATTCCCACGAGATCATACCTCCTCCTTTCGAGTCTGGATTGCTGCTGCCAGCTCTGCCTGTAGAGCTGCGATCACTTCCGTGTTTTGCTCAGCCTTGAGGGACACTTCTTCCACAAACCGGATCTTCTCTCGCTCTTCGGCAGGACTGGTCAGGAGCTTCTCCAGCATGAAATCCCTGAACTCCACAAAGGCTTTGATAAACTCATCAGCTGGTGATGCTTTCACCTGGACTTGATACTTCAGTCCCTGGCAAAGCAAAGGGTTGGCCAGGAAGAGCCTCAGGATGTGTCTAAGAGAACATTTCAGGTGTTGCTCCCCGGCTCTCAAGGCCTCCTCTGCTCCAGGGCTGGCAAGCAGGCGATGCATTTCATTTGAAAGCTTTTGGTGCTCCAACAGGCTGGCTGTGATCTCAGGTCCCAGCATCCTGGCAAACCTCTCCAGGGAGCCAGTGATCCGTGGGATCAACCTGGTCATCTCCAGCTTGGTAATGGTCTCATCCAAGACAGTCAGGATTCTTTCTGTCTCTATGCTGTCAGGCTTTAGCTGACGTGGCTCCAACTCCCTCATGGCACCTACGGGGGTCGCTGCCTTCTCCGGAGTTGCCATGTCCTTCACCAAGGTTCTTTGCTTCACAGTGATGCTTGGAATGCAGCTGGATCTCCCGTTGCCATGGATTCAACCTCTGGGCTGAGTGGTTTGAAGTCTGGAAGGGACACAGCTCTCACACAAGGTGAGACTCTTAAAAGAACATCAAGGTCCCTGTGCTGCCGCTGTCACTTAAATCTTCCTTCTTGGATGTTCTCTCTACGAGAAAACCATGACGACAGTATTAGGGAAACAAGGTAATGTGGGAGTTTCAGATAACATCGGAGTTTCCCTGGGTGTGGGCACAGGGTGAGGACATGCAGTCATGGGTCAGAGGTGGTCTCTGTCTCAGAATGGCTGCTGAATGCCCACGGTAAGGGAATAATATTCCCTTAACAATAATTTCCTGGCCTTGAAGGGTGGTGGGAGGAAAGCTCCCAACTGCTTCTGAGGAGCAGCTGAACTGCAGCAGCACAGAATACAGCTCTTGTAGGGCCCTGTGCCCACCTTGGAAAGGCAGGCAGGGTTCCCAGTGGGAAACCTCTACCCTTCAGGCCTGGCACTGCCAGAGGGTGGGAGAGAGGATCTCAAGGGAACAGGGCCAAGAGGAGGGGATAGGGAGAGCACACGGAGGGGTCAGGGGCAGCCGAGTGTGGGAGGCTGACGGGGAGCGAAGGGTCCCCTGGGTGTGGGTCTGGGGCAGCAGGAGGACCCAGGGCGGGACAGTCCGCGGTCGGCGGGGGGTGATTCCCGGCGGGGAGGATCCCCCGTGTGAGGGGCGGGTGGCTCGAGGGGGCCGGGCCGGAAGGATCCGAGGGGGGCTGTGGGACGAGCGGCCCTGGGGCATCCCTGGGTGGAGGGGGTGTCTCAGGGGTCCGTTACTGGGGGATGCACTCAGGCCCGATCCCGATCCCGGCCACAGTCGCGACCTCCATCCCGCTCCCGATCCCGATCCCGGTCCCTCCCGCCGCCAGCGCCTCCCGTTGCCAGGCGACCGCGGGGGCGGGGCCTCTCCGCACAGCCTATGGCGTGCGGCCCCGCCCCGTGTGGCCCCACCCCTCAGCGGCGCCCATCGCTTGATTGACAGCGCCGCTGGCCAATGAGGAGCACGGCAGCGGCGAGGTGTCAGGGGGTGGGGGGGGGGGTCAATCATGGCGGCTGCGGGCACTGTGAGGGGAGCGGGGAGGGAGACCAGAGACAGCGCGTCTGCCTCGGGCTGCCCAAACCTGTGTTTGTGAGAGCGCGACAAATAACCCGAAAAACAAACTTCATCCCCTCGAGGTCAAATGTGCGAGGCGCGGGTCAGCCCAGTGGGTGTCCAGGAGCCCCAAGGGGGCTGTTTTAAATCCCCAGACACGTCCGAGTTCCCCCAAACCGAACCGTTAACGGGACTGGTTTGACAGCGCTCTGCGTTCAGGGCTATAAAAGTGATAATGAACCTCAGCTGATTAGGATGCTGATGTTGAACAGGCTCAATTAATTGGTTACCCGTGAATTAATTAGCGACGCCTGCAAAGCATGTGCTGGCCCTCGAGGGCCGTGCCCTCGCCCTCTGCCCGGGCAGCGATGCGGATGCCCTCGGGACAGGAGGGATTTGGTTTCCAGCGGGCAACTTGGCAAAACACTGAGTGCCAGGGCAGCTCCCGGTGATGGCAGCTGTGTCCTTGGGGCAGGAGCCGGCAGGGAGCCTTGTCCCGGGGCTGGCCTGAGCATTCCCTTTATTTTGGCATGGTGTGTCAGAGCCTGTGAGTAAAACTGCAGTGCTGGGGCCTGTGCCACTGCTCCAGCACATCACAAATAGTTAACTGTAACCCACGATACCTACACAAAGCAAACGAGGGTCTGGTGATGGGAGTGGGACCACCAGGGCTGGGGTTTCTGGCCTGGCACTGGGGAGGGTGGATGAGAGGACACCCATGGAGAGGCCAGGCTTGCCCAGGTCTGTGCCTTCCCAAACCGATCAGGACCATGGATCAGAGCAGGCCTGTGCTGGCTCTGGGGTGCTGGGCTGGACAGAGAATCACAGAATCATTAAGGCTGGAAAAGCCCTTTGGGACCATTGAGTCCAACCATCCCCCAGCACTGCCAAGGCCACCTCTGACCCATGTCCCCAAGTGCCACATGCACATGGCTTTTAAATCCCTGCAGGGATGGGGACTCCACCGCTGCCCTGGGCTTGACAGACCTTTCAGTGAAGATATTTTCCCTAATATCCAACCTAAACCTTCCCTGGCACAGCTTGAGGTCACTGTCCTATTGTTGTCCCAAAACAGGGTCTTTCACTCTGTGTGCAAGAGGCCACATACCCTGAAGACATTTTGGCAATTAAATTCGTCATTAAAAGAATGTCTTTTTCTTTGCAAAACTGAGGAGTGTCCTGATTGCTTAGTTTGAAATGGGCCACTGCTCTCCAAGAACTGTAGACTTGGACATCCTTTCAACCAAGACCTGGAGATGGAATCAGTTGCCCAGTGACTTTTACCAGTCCCCTGTGTCCTGGTGCACACAGCCTGCTCAGAGGGACAGCAAGTCCTTGGGATCTACAGGAAGAGAGGAGGAAAAGGGTGGAGCCGTGGGTCACATCCAAACCTCCTCTGAAGTAGGGAAGAACTGTGGATCGCTGCTGCTCCCTCCTGGATCTGGGTAATTACAGACATTCCCATCCTGCAGGCAGAGATGGAGGTGATGACACAAGTCCAGAGCGGCCTGACTTGTCCTGCAGCTTCACACACCACTCCAGGCCAGCAGCAACTCTTGTGCCAGGAAGGAAAACAGGTCGATTTGGGAGCTGGGTGAAACATTAGCAAAACTGCGTCAATCCCACCTCATCCAGGATGAGGAAAACCTCAGATCCATCCTCAAACAACTCCCTGCACCCAAAGCCACCAGACTGCATCACTGCCCGGAGCCAGAGGTGCCCAAGAATCCAAATTCTGTGGGACATACCTGAGCAAGAAAGGGAGAGCTAGGGGACCCTGGGTGCAGGTACAGCCCGTCCCCCATGGTTTGAGTCTGGCTTTGTTCCAACACGAGGGCCTTGTGAGCACCAGAGACCTCCCTGGCACAGCTGGGCTTTCCCCCACCATCCAAACCCCTCTCCAGGTGCTGGATCCTGATCCTCTATGGCAAAGGGAAGCACGGAGGGTGGGACCCAACCAGCTTGAAAGGCCCTGATCCAGCCCAGCTTGGTTTGCCCCAACAATTCCCTGTTCCTGCTGCCACCCATGCGTGGGACATGGGAAAGGACAGCAGGGAGGGGATCATTTAAAACGATTGTGCAATGGTGGGGAAAGAGCAGAAGCACACAATGAAGCCTTGCTGCAGCCAACAGCACCACAACCTGTCACTGCAGGGACAGTCCCCTCCTGCCACCGTCCTCTGGCTGCAGCCTTGCCTCGTGCTCTGCTGGGAATGTGGAGCTCTGGCATCACACTAAGCCCTGGGGGAATCCACAGGGCTGACTGATCCCTGACCTCATTCCACCTGCAGCTCCGGGTGCTGTTCACTCCTTCCCATGTTTTGCTGTCAGTGGGGTGACGTGTTTTCATCTGCATAGTGAGCAGTTGGGAAGGATTCTGCCCTTCCCTGGCCCCCAGAGCCTGTGAGAAAGGCTCAGGAAGGGCACAGAGGATCCAGGGAGTCCCTGCACTACAGAACTTGCTGAAGAGACGAGTGCAGTGGGGTTTTAGTGTAAGCTCTGAGCAAACGGACCCAAAAGGGGGAAGGCAGGAGGGCTGGAGGTGCTGGGCTGGGTGTGGGAGCACCAGGCTGGAGCTGGGTGGCAGGAACAGGAGTGCAGAGGGACATGGGCTCAGGAAGAAGCATCTCTGCAGCCAGCTGTGGGAAAGGAAAATCTCCCTGGATGTGTCAGGGCACTGAGACCACAGTGTGTGAGTTTGGTCAGGCCAAACCTCGAATCCTGAATTAAGTTTTGGGCCTCTCACAGCAAGAAAGACACTGAGGGGCTGGAGCATGTGCAGGGAAGGGAACAGAGCTGGGAAGGGGCTGGAGCAGCAGGAGGGGCTGAGGGAGCTGGGGGGGCTCAGCCTGGAGAAAAGGAGGCTCAGGGGGGACCTTCTGGCTCTGCAATCCCTGACAGGAGGGGGGAGCCAGGGGGGGTCGGGCTCTGCTCCCAGGGAACAGGGACAGGAGGAGAGGGAATGGCCTCAGGGTGTGCCAGGGGAGGTTTAGGTTGGATATTGGGAAAAGTTTCTTCACTGAAAGGGTGGTCAGTCCCCATCCCTAGAGGGATTTCAAAGCCATGTGGATGTGGCACTTGGGGACATAGTCAGTGATGGCCTTGGCAGTGCTGAGGGAACAGTTGGACTCGATGATCTCAGAGGGATTTCCCAGCCTTAAAGATTCTGTGATTTTGTGGTTCTATTTAAGTCACAGCCTCCAGTCTCCCAGGCAAATTCCAGCCGCTTCCTTGCTCTGCTGAGTGGGAACACACAGGTCTGAATCAGCCCGGAGACCCAGCCCTTGCAGAGCCAGGTCCAGGGCCCTGCCAACACCACAGCCTGCCCTGGGGAACATTCAGCTCCAAGAGCTCCAGGGGCTTCCAGGCCACGGGGCTGGGGAGGTGGTGAGGGCAGGGCAAAGGGGGCCAGCTTTGTACCAGAGGGGCTGCTGCGTGCCAGGGCTGACTCCTGCCATGGGAACACTGGGATCAAGGGCAGCACTCAGCTGGGGGACTGCAGAAACGGGGGACTGGCTTCTCCCAGCATGGGGAGGACGGGGAGGGGCCCAGAGGGGCTGAGCTCTGTAAGCTCCACACAGAGAGCACTGTTAGAGCCCCACAGCCCCTCTGCTTCCATGGCAAGGGGAGGACACATCCCTGTTCCCTTCAGGGTGCTGCTGCTTCCCAGGAACTGCTTGGGGACCCCCAAGGTGCTCAGGGTGCCTTTTGGAGGATGGATGGATGGATGGATGGATGGATGGATGGGTGGGTGGGTGGGTGGATGGATGGATGGATGGATGGATGGATGGATGGATGGATGGATGGATGGATGGATGGATGGATGGATGGGTGGGTGGATGGATGGATGGATGGATGGATGGATGGATGGATGGATGGATGGATGGATGGATGGATGGATGGATGGATGGATGGATGGATGGATGGATGGATGGATGGATGGATGGATGGATGGATGGATGGATGGATGGATGGATGGATGGGTGGGTGGATGGGTGGATGGATGGATGGATGGATGGATGGATGGATGGATGGATGGATGGATGGGTGGATGGGTGGATGGATGGATGGGTGGATGGATGGGTGGGTGGATGGATGGGTGGATGGATGCAGTTGTTACCATAGCAGTAGGAATAAGCTGCACAGCAGAGCCAACCTGAACCCACCCGAGTTGAGAGGTTGACGGAGGGGGGACAAAGCCAAGGACTCTGGAATCAGAAAATGGGGAGACAAGGGAAGAGCAGCCAGTCTCTGCTTCTCGTAGCACAAGAACTGGGGGCATGCAGTGAATCTGCCCAGACTGTAGGTTTACAACAACCTAAGGGTGCTGTTTTTTCACATTCCATCATTAAACACCAAGACTCTGCTCCAGGATGCTGTGGAGGCTGGATAATTACAGGAGAGTCCAAAGGCCAAGGAGGGCAGGTCAGGCTGGTGGGGGCTGGAGGGGAATAGATGGGCTGGGGGACCCTGGTGGGCTTTTGGCTGCATGAGCAGAGCAGTGTTGGAACAGCAGCTGAGGCCCTGTGTGGTAACACATGAATGGCCACCAAATCCACCCTCTCACTTGGTTTTAAACCAATAGTTTCTCACGGCATCTTCCCACAAGGAAAACCCCACGAGTGACCAGCACAGGTCACCCCTGAGTGACAACCTCCAGCTCCTCTCTGAAAACTTGTGGCAGGATTTGCTTGTTGGCATTTCGTTATCATTCACCTCAACACATCTCTGCTTGGCTTTCAGTGCTGCTCAGAAACTGGTGTAGATGGACACCACCCTGTCACTGGTGCCAGCACAACCAGAGATGTTCCCTGTCTGTCCTGTCCAGCAGCTGTCACAGTGAATCACAGAAAGGTTTGGGTTGGAAGGGACCTTAAAGATCATTGTGGTGAACAGCAGATCCCCGTTTTCCTGGACAAACCCAGCAGGCAAAAGCTGAGGTCAGGAAGGAAGGGCCTGCCCACGGAGAGGGCATTGTGCAGGGCAGATTTATCCCAGCTGGGAGGAGGACAGACAACAAGAAGGTGCCTTAAATACTCAGGAAAAGCAAGACTTGAAAGATCTGTGGTTTGAAGCCAACTTAGGTGGCAAACCCTTGTTTTCTGTGAAGTATTTTCAGAGCCTTTCAGCACCTGAATCATGACTGTGGAGAGGTTAGGGAAAAAATTTATTTCTTTTAAAAAATAGTCTTACAGTAAATGGAGAATTCATTGTCAAGGCCTGATGGCTCCCAGTTTTTGAGCACTAGAGTGAGACTTGCCCGTGCTCTCCTGGAGTCTGAGCTATGCCTTTCCCATCAGTCATGAGATTTCTCTTCAGAATTCCAGCTGAGGGACACAGCTTGAAGGTACTGAGCATTTTTCAATCCAGTGAAGAAAAAACTTGATTGAGCATGTGACAGCAATCTTCCAAGACCCAATTTTTCCTTCAAGGCCACTGGGAAGCATAAAAAATGAACAGCTTCATTTCAAGCAGAAAAGATTTATGTTATGAAACCCCAATATTGTGATGGGAACTGGAAAACCAGGCTATGGAATTGTGGGATCTCCTGAGCTGGAAGGGACCCACAAGGATCATCCAGTCCAACCCCTGGCCCTGCACAGACACCCCAACAATCCCACCCTGTCCCTGAGAGGGGAGTCCAAACACTCCCTGAGCTCTGGCAGCCTTGGGGCCTGGGGTAGTTCAGTGCCCAACCACCCTCAAGGCACGAGCCAGGAAAAACTCCATCCCTTTCACATCCCATTCCCACTCCCTCAAAGAAATGCAGCCTTTGGAGAGCTGTTTCACTCCCGCAGCTGCCGCTGCTCCGTGCCCGGGGCTCTCCAACCACCTCATCCTCACGGATTTACGAGGGCAGCAACACCAGACAGAGGGAGGGATTGCGCTGATTTATTGCTTTAACGGGAGCGGTAGCTTCCTAACAATCCATCAGGCTGGAAGCCGCGGCCGGAGCCGGGGCACAGCCTGCAGGAGGAGCTCTCTAGACGCGTCTCTTGTTCTTTTTGTCGGCAGCATTCGCCGGTTTCTTGGGCTTCGCTTCAGCCGCTGAGGAAGGACGGGCGGGACGAGCGGGCGCCTTCCCACTCCTGCGATCGAACACTTCCAGGGATTTTTTAAACTGTTCCTCCGCCTTCTTCTTCCACGCCGCCTTCCTCTCCTGGTCTTTCAAAAACTGCTGCTGTAGCTGTTTGTGGAGACTTTTAGTCTTCTTTTTGGCCTCTTCAAATTGTTTTACCTTTGTGAGAGGAAACATAAGACCTGATAGCCACTGTCCTACCATGAAATAAAGGATTCCAAAGTGATGCTTGTCTTTGGGAAGAGACACATCCCACCACATCCCTGTAATCACAGAATCCCAGAATTGTTTGGTTTGGAAGGGACCTTAAAACCCATCTCCTTCCACCCCCTGCCCTGGGGGTGGAAGCCCAGGCTGCTCCAAGCCCCTTCCAACCTGGCCTTGGACACTTCCAGGGATCCAGGATTGCTTCTCTGAGCAACCTGTGCCAGTGGCTCACCACCCTCACAGGGAAGAACTTCTACCCCATATCCAATTACTTTCTCCCCAGATATCTTAGGAACAACATCTGAGTGCAGGTTAAGCCCATGGCAAACAATGCCTGTAGCTTATTCCAAAACCACAGCTGACTTGGAGATAGGATAAGGCAGCTGTGTCCAGAGGTCAGGATGGAGGCTCAACCATTCATGTTAAAGGTGGCCCAAATCCAGCAGCTGCCTCCTCCTGACCCTTGGAGGGAGCCTTGGCACCCCCATCCTGACACTGAAGACCTAAAGACCCCTTTGTGCCAGAGGGGGCCACAAACCCTGTCCCAGGGGGCAGCACCAGCAGGGCCTGGAGGGGTCAGGGGGAGAGGAGACCCTCACCTTCTCCTCCAGGAGCAGCTGGTCATGGCCAGGGGAGACGGGCAGGACACTGTCTGGGTCGAGGTCCCAGTCCCCAGGGCTGCTCTGGGTGAGAAGGGGCTTCGTGTCAGAGAGAGGGGGGTGCAGTGGGGGGCTCAGCCATGCCCACAGACCTGCCCACAGCCCCTGAGTGGGAGGGTCCCCCAGCCCAGCATGGAGGTCCTCCAGCCCAGTGTGAGGGTCCCCTAGCCCAGCATGGGGGTCCCCCAGCCCAGTGTGAGGGTCCCCTAGCCCAGCATGGGGGTCCCCCAGCCCCACATGAGGGTCCCCATGCCCAGGATGTTGTGAGGGTGCCCCAGCCCCGCACCGGGGCCCCTCGAACCGCCGGCTCTGTGGTGGTGGGAAGAAGGTGATGCGAGGCCGTGTCCCGCCCTGCTCCTCCATGGCCCGCTGTCCCTGCCGGGGTGGTTGCCATGGTGACAATGGCACCCACCGGACCAGCACCAACATCAACGGCTGCCTGGAGGTGCTGACCTCCCTCTGTCCCCACGTGGAGCCCCCGTGTGTCCCTGTGCTGGACACCCCCAGCCCCTGCAGCTCCAGCTGTCGGGCTCCAGGGCACCCGGGATCCACAGCGCGGGGACACACAGGGTGAGCAGGAGCACCACTCCCTGTCCCTGGTGGGCACAGAGTCATAGAACCACAGTCATGGAATGGGTTGGGTGGGAAGGGATCTCATAGCCCATCCAGTCCCACTCCCTGCCATGGGCAGGGACACCTTCCACCAGCCCAGGATGCTCCAACGTGGCCTTGGACACTTCCAGGGATCCAGGGGCAGCCACAGCTTCTCTGGGCAACCCGGGCCAGGGCCTGCCCACCCTCACAGCCAACAATTCCTTCCCAATCTCCCATCTAAACCTACTTTCCTTCAGTTTGAAGTCATTCCTACTTGTCCTGTCCCTCCGGGCCCTTGTCAATACTCTTTGTCCATCTCTCTTGGAGGCTCCTTCAGGTCACAAAAGGTCACACTGAAGCCTTCTCTTTTCCAGGCTGAACAATCCCAACTCTCCCAGCATTTCCACATGGGAGAGCTGCTCCATCCCTCTAATCATCTCCATGGCCTCCTCTGGCCTCTCTCCAGCAGCTCCACGTGCTCCCTGTGCTGTTCCCCAGGGCTGGGGCAGCTCTGCAGGGGGGTCTCAGCTGAGGGGGCAGAGGGGCAGAATCCCCCCTGCCCTGCTGCCCACGCTGGGGGATCAGCCCAGGGCATGGCTGGTTTTCTCTGGGATCAAATCCTGCCATCCCCTGATAGAGCCCTGGAGCAGCTCCTGGAGCAGGGACACGACCAGCACAAACTTCAGCACCAGCAGGGTCCGGGGGCTCAGCTCTCCAGCAGGGATGGTATCCAGGTTTATGGAAATGAAGGAAGGGTAACGCTGCTGCTCCGAGTCCAACGAGCTGGTGTGACCTCTTGGCAGGAAATCCAGGGAAAAGCAGCAGCAGTTCTTCCAGATCCACGCCAGAGCACTGAAGATAAACTCCTCTGAGGGGTTGGAGCATGAAGTCTGTGCTGCTGGAAGTGCAGGGGGTTTGAGATACACCAGCGAGTGGAGAATTTTGCTATAAATAAAATCAGCACAGTTTTCACTTCTCATTTGTTCTGGGGCCCTGATAGGGACTCTGAGACCACCACGTGCTCGGGGAGTGTTGTTTTATTCCAGAACAAACTGTGCTGCTGAGGCAGGACAGCAACTTGCTGTGAGTCAGGATACTTGGAGTGTCACCAACACTTGTTTTTCCTTACTGGGATAGAGCTTTGGGTTTTGAGATAGCAACCCAGAGTCCCGTCATCTGCTGCATTCCAGAGAGGGAATGGAGAGCACAGGCTCCAGCACCTCTGACTGGGAGAGCCAAAGATGTCCTGACCGTTTCTTTCCCCAGCCTTATTGCCCAAATGCTTTTTCAGGAGGTGCCTTGGCCTCCCTTGGGAGATCCATGGTAAATGTCCCTGCCCATGGCAGGGCATTGGAATGAGACAACCTTTAAGGTCCCTTCCAACCCAAACCAACCATTCCATGGTTCTATGACTTGGGTGAGCTGCTCACGAAGAGCCCCATTCCCTGGCGGGCTGGGAAGCCAGGATGGGAGCAATCCAAGGAAGTGCTCTGTCAGTGGGAATCCTTGCACCAAGTCATCGTGTCACTGTGAACCAGAAGCCTCATCTGAGCACTCTCTGGCATCGCTCACACCAAACCATCTGCTCATTCTGGTTCCAGCTTGAGGGGGTCCCACAGCCCCTGAGGTGAGGGGGTAGGGCCAGGTGGGGGGTCGGGCTCTGCTTTCAGGAAACAAGAGAAAGGATGAGAGGGAACAGCCTCAAGCTGTGCCAGGGGAGGGTCAGGTTGGATATTGGGAAAATTTGTTCACTGGAAGGGCTGTCCAGCCCTGGCACAGCTGGGGACATGGCTCACTGGTGGCCTTGGCAGTGCTGGGAGAACATTTGGACTCGATGGTCTTAGAGGGCTCTTCCAGCCTTAACAATTCCATGATTCCCTGATACTCTGACTTTAAAAATATCTTCTAACTCCTGTGATTTCATCTTCCAGAAATTTGGCGACTCAGCCAACAGCCTGTTCAGCGTGGGGCAGGAGCCTGGGACATGGAGAGTGAGCAGTGAAGCCACCAGTGAAGCCCCCCTGCCCCAAAATGGTTAAGGGAAAATTCTAGAGAGCTTTTGTGGGTGCTGGAGCAGAGAATGTGGTGCTGGAAGGCTCATCCTGCCCATCTCCTGGCCTCCACCTGGGCTTGAGCTGCTTCAAGCATCCTCAGATCTCTGTCCCCCCTGAGCTGGGCTGTCCTGCCAGGGAAAATGCAATCTTCCATCTACCCTAAAAAAGGCTTTGCCATAATTTCATCTCTGGAGCCACAACAGTCCCTGACACAGTTTTAGGACTGTGTTGTGGATGGTTTAAGAGCACAGCCCAGCATATCCCAGAAGGATATTATTTCCTGGCTCAGGCTCCCCAGCTTAGCAAGTGTTTGTCCCTGCTGCCTCCCACTGCAGATCCCAAATCCCGCCGTGCCAGTGCAGTGAGCTCCCGACAGGCAGCAGTTAATCCCTGTCCTGAAACAGAGATAATTTCCACCCTGCGCTCCCAGGCACACAGTAAATCCACCTGGATTTCCTCTCCCCTGCAGGGCACACGCTGCTCCTGCACCAAGGGCTCACAGCACCATCCCAGCACATTCCATCACTGCCTCCAAGGAAGGTTCAGCAGTGGTTTTGCAGCAGATCCAAGAGAAACTGCCTGGCTGGTTCTCATCACTACACTGTCCCATTGGATACACTTTCATTTCTCCCACCAAAGGCTTCCACACTTCACCTGGAGCTCCTTGCTGGAGAGGGACTTGGGACAAGGGATGGAGGGACAGGACACAGGGAATGGCTTCCCACTGCCAGAGGGCAGGGAGAGATGGCAGATTGGGAAGGAATTGTTGGCTGTGAGGGTGGGCAGGCCCTGGCCCAGGTTGCCCAGAGAAGCTGTGGCTGCCCCTGGATCCCTGGAAGTGTCCAAGGCCAGGTTGGACAGAGCTTGGAGCAACCTGGGCTGGTGGAAGGTGTCCCTGCCCATGGCAGGGGGTGGCATTGGGTGGGCTTTAAAATCCCTTCCCACCCAAACCATCCTGGGATTCCATCATTCCATGATTCCTTGCCAGTCAGCACCTCCAAGCATACGAGGGTGCCACCATTCCTGCTGACACCACTCAGAGCTGTCGCCCCTCCCCATGCCCATGTGAGGACTGTGCCCGGCATTCCCTGCTGGGCTGCTCCTGCCCCATGCCAGGGGCTGCTCTCCACAAAGGTGCCCCATCTGCTCCCCTTCCACAAAGCCCCCAGGGCTGGGATGCCTTTCCCTCATCCAGCTTGGCTGGAGCAGTGCCAGCCTCAGCACATGGGCAGCTGCTGCCGGTGGGAAACCCAATCCTTCCTGGGGCCGGAGCACAGGGATGACACCGGGCTGAGATCACAGCCCGAAATACCTGCAGAGAGAGTCACCTCACCTGGCCAGCCCTCCTTGCCTCTGCCAGGCCCTCCATGGACAGCACAACTCCCATTCCCACCTGGAATGCTGCCCATGGGACCCCTGTGCCCAGCCCAGCTCCCTGCAGCAGTAGGGCACCAGGAGCACCAGGAGAATCCAAGGTGGAAAAGGCAAAGCTGTGGATGGAGTCAGGATCTGGGCAGACCCAGCGCCAGGAAATGAGTCCAGGGGCTGGCATGGGCAGGAATTCCCTGGGGAAGGGCTCCTGAGCCAGCGATGCCACAGGTGGCTGCTCTGCGGGTTCCACTCCTCCCGGAAAACCAAAAGGGCTTCCAACACTCCCTGCAATGGAAAAGCCTCTGGAATGTGAGCCCAGAAAGTAAACAGGTTCCTGGCCAGCACAGGAGCTGTTGGCTGATAACTGGGGGCCCTTTGTGTCGTTTTTGGGATGGACACCACTCCAGCCACACCTGGAGCACCTGCCAAAGGTGGCAGCGGCCGTGGCACTCCGGCACACCCCGGAGAGCTGCCCTCCCTTCACTGCGCGCTGGGAAGGAGCCGTTCCCCGGGTGCTGCTTGAAGCGGCCTCGAAACTCCTGCCCTGATAATGGAAACAAATCGCTGTTTGGGAAAGAGGGCGGGAGCGAGCAGGGATTTTCCAGGGAAGAAGGCTGTTCTTGTGCAGTGGGGTGAGTCACCGCGCTGGAGGGGCCGGACTGGTGGGACTGTTGGGGCTGTGCTGAGCAGGGCCAGGAGTTGGATGTGATGATCCATCCTTCTGTGTCCTTTCCAACCTCAGGATATTCCATGATTCCATGACTCAGGGAGCAGGATGCTCCAGTGCTGTGCCGGGCAGGGCGAGGCTCCCGGCAGGCCCAGCTCAGACCTGCGGTCAGTGAGTGACTCGTCTCGGTGTCACCGCACCCCTCCCTCTGGGGGTCCCAGTGCCAGCCCTGGGGCTGCCAAACCCTGCCTGTCCCTGCACTGGAGCACAGAGCCCTCAGACACGGCGGCCACGGGGACATCCCGAGCCGTTTCCATGCCTGTTTCCCACCCCTACAGCGGGTGGTTCCTCCCTTCCTTCCCTCTCGGGCAGGAGATGACCGCGAGCCGAGGGTGGCGTACGACAAAAATAGAGCTTTATTTTGGGACAAGTGCAATCGGAGCTGGGTCCTTCGGCCCCGGCGCGGAGACACCAGCGTGGCAATGGCCCCCACGGCCCCCCGGCGGTGCCGGGGCACACACAGGGCTGTCCCTTTGTCGTGGTGAGTGTGTGCTGTGCCACAGCCCAGCACCGCCCCACGCCTCAGCCTGGCACCGCCCTGGAGCGAGGGCGGGCGGTCTGGGCTGTCCCTGTCCCCTCGGCCGGGCTCTCGCCATCTCTGCCACGGATACCAGTCTGTGCCAGCCTCGGCACGCTGGGAGGGATGGGGTCGGAGCTGTGGGGTCTGGAAGGGCACAGGTGGGACAAAGGTGACGGCTGGCAGCACCACCGGCAGTCCCGTGGGATTGTCACAACACGGTGGGGATGGGGACAGGGGAGGGGACACTCACACGCCCTGTCCTGGGCATCCTGTTTGGCCATGGGAACAGCGTGTACACACGGCCAGGGTCCACTCCAGCCAGCAGAGCTCAGGAATGGCACACACACGTGTGAACACACACACACACACACACATGTGAACACACACACACACACACACACACACACACACACACACAGTTCTGTTTCCCCAGGCGGGACAGCAGCTGGATGCACTGAGTCCTGTATCCAGTCCTGTATCCACAGCCACGTCCCTGAGCGCTCCCAGCCTGTGTGCACACAGGGACACACATGTGGAGCTGGGGAACACAGCTGCACAAACACACACACACACACACACACAGACACACACACAGACACACAGACACACACATAGACACAGACACACACAGGTATCTTCACAGAGCCTGTGTGCACACCTGTATCTGCCTGACCCAGAGCTGTGCACACCAGCACACACAGCTGTGCACAGACTCACATATGTGGAGTCTGTCAATGCACACGTGCACAAGACCTGCTTGCACATGCAGAGCCTTCCCACATCACACGTGTGCACATCAACACACGCGTGCTCACAGAGCTGTGCACACCAGCACACAGCTGTGCACACCAACACACAGCTGTGCACAGCGCCTTGCACATCAGCTGGGATGTGCAGTGCACAGCACCGTGCACCTCGGCACGTGTGTGCACGCAGAGCTGTGCACTGTCACACGTGCACACAGAGCCATGCACACTGACACACATGTGCACAGCACCGTGCACCTCAGCACACATGTGTGCACAGAGCCGTGCAAACTACGCGTACACACAACCATGCAGAGTGGGACACCCACCACGTACGTGGTACCACGCACCTCAGCACACACGTGCACAGAGCTGTGCATGCCAGCACACCCATGTGCACAGAGCCACACACACTGGCACATACAGGTGTACAGCACTGTGTACATCAGCACACACATGTGCAGAGTCACGCACACTGGCACACACGTGTGCACACCGGCAAACACGTGCTCACAGAACTGTGCAAACTGCCACAGGTGCGTGCAGACCAGCAAACACACGTGCACAGAGCCACACACGGGCACATGCACAGCACCGTGCACCTCAGCACACGGGTGGGCACACGGAGCCAGGCACACCCACGTGCTCAGTGTGCCACACCCTGGCAGACACACGCACAGTCACACACACGTGCAGTGTCATTCACACCGGCACACACACGCGCAGTGTCATTCACACCGGCACACGCACGTGCAGAGTGTCAGACGTGCCCGGCACCGCACCCCTCAGCACACACGCGTGCTCGCTGAGCCGAGCTCCCCAGCCCCCCTGCCCTCGCACAGAGCCCCCCTCGCCCCCGCTCCACCCTCCGAGCCCTACTCTCGGTGCGGGTGCCGCCACGGTGCACGCAGGGGCCAGCGCGCGGCCAGGAGCTGGGGCTGGTGGTACAGCACCATCCCCGCCAGCGTCAGCGCCACGCCGGCGTAGCCCAGCGCGCCCAGCCGCGTGCCGAACAGCAGGCGGGACAGCAGCAGGTTGCCCACCACGGTGAGGCTGCCCAGGAGGTGCAGCGTGAGGGCGGAGGTGAGGGACAGGAGGCAGGACGTGGCCAGGTTGTAGAGGACGGAGCCCAGGCAGCTGAGCAGGACGCAGCCCCAGAGCGCGGCGTCGGGGCGCAGCACCCCCTGCCACGAGGGGCCCAGCTCCAGCGCCACGGCCGCCCCGAACAGCAGCACGAAGCTGGGCAGGGACGTCAGGCCGAGCAGGGACAGCGCGTCCAGATGGTCCTCCTGCAGCAGCACACCTGGGGGGACAGGAGACAGTCAGGGGGACGCGTGGGACAACTCAGGGGGACACTCAGCACCCGGCACCCACCCAGCTGGGACACCCAGCACATACAGGGGCACTAAGCCAGGGGAACACCCAGAACCCACAGGGACACCCTGATGGAACATCCACCAATATGGGTCCCTGCTCGCTGCACGAGTGCTTAAGAAATCCCAAATGTCACTGGGAAAGGGGAAATGGAGGGGACAGTCTCTTCTGTAGGCAGGGGCTCCCCTGCTTGGGGGGTGTCTCCCACTTTGACAGTTCCCTGGTTTGGAGATGCCCTGGTTCAGGAGACACCCCAGCTCAGAACTCCCCCATTCTTGGGATTCCCTGGTTTTAGGGGGTACCCTGGATCAGACACTGTGTTCAGGGGTGTCCTGGTTTAGGGGTCAGGGTGCCACAGGACAGGGTTGCACAGGGCAGCTTCCCCAGCCTGTTTTGAAGCATTTATCCCCACGTTCCCCTCCAGGTCATCCGGGGACAGTGGGGACAGCAGGCATGACAGGGTTGGCTGCCACACACAGGCATGCACAGGGGGCAGTGCTGTGTCCATGGGGGACAGAACAGCCCTCAGGCTCCCCAGGGCCACTGTCCATGTCCCATGGGGGTGACAAGGGGGCAGGGCAGTGGCACGATGGCCAGGGGTGTCCCTTTGGGGGCCACAGCACCTCAGTAAAGCCGTGGGGACCTCGGGGGGGGCACAGGGCCCCACAGCAGAGCCCGTCCCTGCAGTGCCCTGAGTCACAGGCTCCAGAGGAAACACTCCCATCCCAGCCAAAAGCATCCTGGCTGGCTCCTCACTGCCACTTGCCAAGGACATCATGGCCCGGGTGGCACCGGAGTCCCTGGGAATGGGGGACTCACAGGGGTCCAGAGCCCACAGCACTGGCAGGGAGCCCATGGGAACGGGGCAGGCTGGGTGTCCCTGTGGCCCCCACAGCCCCAGGACATGGGACAGTGCCAGGGGACACCACAGGGACACCAATGGTGTCATCACTGAGGTCAAACTGAGGTCACATCACCTCAGGGCCAGGAGCA
This sequence comes from Pyrocephalus nanus, assembly GCA_038380795.1. Lineage (NCBI taxonomy): Eukaryota > Metazoa > Chordata > Aves > Passeriformes > Tyrannidae > Pyrocephalus > Pyrocephalus nanus. The sequence continues at coordinate 1,925,420 of CM076278.1, forward strand.
TGACACAGCCCCAAGGGGGCAAGGATGTCACTGGAGTAGCACTGGGGTGACCCCAGGGACAGAGTGGGCAAGGGGTGTCACTGGGGTGACAGTACAGTGGCACTGAGGCCAAGGAGGACAGCACGTGGCACTGGGACGGCATGGGACTGACACTGGGGTGGGAGTGACACTGGGGGTCAGAGTGCCACTGGGGCTGGGGTGACACTGGAGTGGCCCTGGGGCCAGGGTGGGCAGGGAGTGTCACCAGCACAGGGGGCCACTGGGGTGACACCAGTGATAGGATGGGGCTGGGATGGCAATGGGGCTAGGGTGACACTAGGATGACATCCAGTACAGGGTGGGCAGCATGAGCGGGCAGGGAGCGTCCCCAGCCCCACGGTGACACTGGGGTGCCACCAGCCCCCCCCCGCGCCCCAGGGGCCGCGCCAGAGGAGGACGCACATGCAGGACAGCGACAGGGACAGGTGGCACTTACTCTGCTGGATGGACTTGAGGGCGCGGAGCACGGTGGCGGCCAGCAGGAAGCCGCAGCCGGGCTGGGAGAAGCGGAGCCCGCCGGCGATGCTGCAGGCGGCCCCGGCACACACCGGGCCCATGGCCCAGCACTGCAGCGGGTGCGGCCGCCGGCCCCCCAGCACCCCCAGCACCAGCGTCACCAGCGGCGTGGTGGTGGCCACGGCCTGGGCCACGTCCAGCTGCACGTAGCTCAGGCCCAGGTTGCCCAGGGCCACGCTGGAGCAGAAGGTGAGGCTGAGCAGGTAGATGCGGGCGCGGGGCCGCGGGGAGCGGGCACCCCGCGCCCAGCCCAGCGGGTACCCCACGGCCACTCCCGACAGCATGTGCAGCGAGGAGAGCAGCAGCGGGTACCGGAACCCGTGCGCCGCGAAGATCCACTTGTTGAGGCCGGCCATGGTGGTGCCGGTGCCCAGCCAGGCCAGCACGCTCAGGGTCAGCGGCAGCGCCGGGCCCGGCGGGGGCGGCCGCCCCCCGTCCGCCTGCCCCGGGTCGGGCTTCCAGGGCCGCAGGGTCCCCTCGCCCGCCGTGCTCATCGCGGCCTCATCGCCCCGCCGCGACCGCGGGCACATGGGCACCGTCCCCGCCGCCTCCGGCCGCCCCTCGCCGCTCTGCCCCGTCCTCCCGCGCCGCGCCGAGAGCCGCCTCGCCCGGGCAGCGGTGGCGCCGGGGACCGCTCGCTCCGGGGGTGGCGGTGTCGCTGTCGGCCGTGTCCCCGCGCCCGCGGGCGGTGGCGGAGCTCAGCCCCGCGGGGCCGGGGCCATGTGCCGGGAGGAGGAGGAGGCGGCGGCCGGGAACCAGCGCGAAGTTTGGTGATGGCGGGAGCGGAGGGCGGAGGCTCCTCCCCGTGAGGGCCCCGCGCGTCACGGCGGCCGGGCGGGGTTGAGGGCACGGGGGGACCGCGGGCACGCCCAGCGACCCGCCCGGCACGGCGGGGCCCGCCGGGGACCCTCAGCCCCCCCGGCACAGCACAGCGGCCTCCCCGGGCCCCGCCACAGCCCCCGCCGCCCTCACCGAGCGACCGCCATCGCTCCCCCAGCCCCGCCCGCCCGGGAGCGTCACCGGCATCGCCCCTGAGCCCGAACCGCGGCGACACCGCCGACACCGACACTACCGACACTACCGACACCGGCACCGACACCGCCGACACCGACACTACCGACACCAACACTACCGACACTACCGACACCGGCCCCGGGCCCGCTCGCTGCCGCTGCCCTGCCGTGATCTGGGGGCTTGGGTTAAACCCAGGCGGTGCCCCTCACGCTGGGTGTGGCACTGGGGGGCCCTGGGGGCTCAGCGGGGCGGGCCAGGGCCCCCCCCAGGGCCTTACAGAGGAGGGTGATCCCAGCTGGCGGCTTTCTGAGGATGAGCAGCGCTGACTCGGACTCCCCAAATCTTTGCATATCCCAAAAATGCTTTGGACGCCCCAAAACCGGCTGCTCCCAGCACCTGCCTGCCCCATCCCTGAGAGGGACCGGGAGCAGAGGAGCTGTTGGTGCTCCCATCCAACAGCGCCAATAGGACAAGGCACATTGTGTCCCCCTCCTCTTCCTCCTCCCCCTGGTGGATTTGGGGTGCTGGCCCCTGGAAAGCAGGAGACAGGAAGCAGGTCCTTTGCCCACAGTGGGGGTTTCATTGCCATCTCTTCCCACCCTCTACCACTCGCTGAGGCGCAGGATGAGGGTCTCCCCATCGCGGGGAATGTAGTCAGCGATACCTGCAGAGGGAGGGACAGTGACCCCAGGTGAGACTGGGGGCCCCAGGGGCTGTGGGGACTGCCTGGGCCCCCCACTCCCTCCTCAGGGATCCCCACCCATCACTCACCCATCAGCAGGGGTGTGCTGGGGGCTGTCAGGAGCTGCCAGTAGTTCCGCTTCTCCTGCCGGGCCTCCAGCCCCAGCACCTGGGTCAGGTAGGGGCCCTGGGGGGTGTCCTGGGTGTCGAACCTGGGGGGTGGCAGAGGGCAGTGAGGGGGGTGAGTGTCCAGCCCTGGCACTGCTGGCAGGGGGACAGGGCAGCTCCCAGGGGAGCCGGGCGGTGGGAACCACGGTGAGCCCATGGCAGGGGCACAGGACACGTGGCCACCCCAGTGCGACCCCAGGGGACCCCAGGTGAGCCACATACGTGAAGTGTGGATCCTGTGCAGTGGCTGCCCAGAGCACATCCATCAGAGAGGCGGCGGCGGGCATGGACACCTGCCGGTCATAGAGCTGGAGATCGAAACACCAGGGCTGGGCACACTCCACCACCAGCCGCACCGTCTTGTTCCCCGGCACCTCAGTCAGGGGCTCCATGTCGAGGGGTGTCAGCGTGTCTGTGAGAAGCCACCATGGCACTGATGGACACCCGGCCACCACCACTGTGGCACCAGCGCCGATCCCATCCTGGCTGCCCCTGGCTCGTACCCAGCTCCTCCTGGCAGCTCATGGAGGCGATATCCAGGTAGGAGCGGCCATGCAGCACCGGCAGCACCTGGGCCATGGTGGCGGCCGTGCCGAAGGCATCCAGGTTCTCCAGCAGCGCAGCCATGGCCTGGCTGTATGCTGGCTCCGTGTGGCACATGCCTGTGGCCAGGAACACCTGGAGCAGGAGGGAGGTGGTGGGGCAGCAAGGAGGGAGGTGGTTGGGTACCTGGGCACTGCAGGGCTGAGCATCACCTGCCCTGGGGCAGCTGCCTCTGCCCAGGCACCGCCATCTGCATCTGTACCTGCACCCACACCCCACATCTGCACCTGTCTACACCCTCACACTCATCTGCACCTGCACCCATATCTGCTCCTGTGCCCACACCCACATCTGCACCTGCATCTACACCCACATCTGCATCTACACCCACTTCTGCAGCCAAATCTTCACCACATCTGCACCCACACCTGTACCTGCACCCACATCAGCACACACATCAGCACACACATCAGCCCCTGCAGTCCCACCTCCCCTTGCCCATTCCTGCTCCCATCTCAGAAATCCCCTCAGGTGACACCCACCTGCAGGGCCCAGGGGGTGCTGTAGATGTTGCCGATGATGCCATCGGGTCCCTGAGCCTGGGCCATGCTCCTGCTCACCCTGTGCACGGTGGCCCGGAGCTCGGCCGCCAGCCCGGCCCCCACCAGCCTCCTGCGCTCCAGGCAGGTGAGGGCCAGTGCCAGCACGGCCTCCGTGTCTGCAGGGACACCGCAGGGTCACCGGGGCTCACCCCCCGCCGGTGCCCCCGCCATGCCCACGGGCCCTTACCCACTGCGCTGTGCCCGAGCCGGCCGTGGTGCTGTGCCGCCAGGAGCCGGCGGATCACCTCCTCCCGCACCCGCTTGTGGTGCACACACAGCGCCAGCACGCCCAGCCCGTACTGGTAGTGACTGGTGAGGGGGCAGCCGTGCCGCTGGGAGCCTGGGGACAAGGATGGGGGGTGTCACTGGGGGTGAGCGAGGTCCCACCCTGTGGGTGCCCAGGTGGGTGGTCACCCCGTGGGGACACTCACCCCTCCAGTCCTCTTCCAGGTAGTACTTGAGCCACGTCACCAGCGCACGGTGGGGTTTGGGTGGGGGACAGGTGGCCCTCAGCCCCAGCAGGTACAGCGCCAGCCGCCCCGTCTGCGGCCGCTCCGCACCCCTGCAAGGCACGGGGCACCTCCCAGGACACCACCGGGGGTGTCCCAGGGCTCCCAGGACCCCGCTGGCGGCCACCGGGGGTGTCCCAGGGCTCCCAGGACCCCGCTGGCGGTGTCACCCTGCCCTCAGGGCACCTCCCATGACACCACCGGGGCTGTCACCTTGCCCTCAGGACACCCCTTGTCCCCCAGGACACCCACACGTACGTGCTGAGCTCAGCGTCCTGCTCAGGGTAGCCACGGGCCTGCACGCTCCTGCGGGGACTTGGGGTCAGTGTATGGGACAGGGGCATCCCCAAAGGCCCGTGGGGAGCCCCAGTGTCCCTGTGGGGGTCCCCGTGTGCCCCCCGGTGTCCCACCTGCCGTAGGGGTGCTGGAAGGCGCGGTGCAGCCTCTCCAGGTAGCGCTGCTCCTGCTGCAGGTCGTGCTCCCGGCCCAGGCGCAGCCCCAGGTACACAGCAGGGTCGGGGTCCCGTGTGGTGTCCCCCGCCAGCCCCAGCAGCCTCGCACTCAGCGCCCGCACGGCCCCCGCCGGCCCCGGGGGAGGCTCTGCCCGCGACCCCCGGAAACGGAGCGCAGGTGAGGGGGCACGGGGGGCTGAGACTGCCCCCACAGTGTCTGCAGCCCCCCCCAGCTCTGTGGGGATGGAGCCCCGGCACCCAACACCCTCTGTGTGCCCCCTCAAACCCCAACACCTCGAGATTTCCCACAAACAAAGAGGGAGGAACAAAGGAAGAGCCGTGATGTGAAGCACAGAGAGAGCCCGGCACAGCCCTCCTCCCTGACACCCCTCTGTGACACCCCTGTCCCCAGGCACAGCCCCATGACACCCCTCAGTGTCCCTGTGGGACCCCCGGGGGGTGGGCTCTGGGCAAGGGAAGGGGCTGCAGGAATCAGGCTCGTGGTGGGAGCTGAGCCCTGGAAAACTCATCCCCGAGGGATTTCACGAGGCCCCCGGGACTGGGGAGCAGGGCCGGTGTCCAGGGTGGGGTTTGTCACCCCGGCTCTGCCCCCCCGGGCGGGTCGGGGGTCCCGGGGCCGCACTCACCGCAGCGCTGGGCGGGCAGGACCGCGGGCGGCAGCAGCAGGACGAGCAGCAGCCACATGCTGGAGAGGGACAGGGGGGACACGGGGGGGACACGGCACTGCCGCACGCCCGGGAGCGGCAGGATGAGCCCGGGCGGGACCGGGACAGCACGGGAAGGTGGGGCGGGAGCCGTTTCCGCACGGAGGGGCCGAGTCAGCACAAACGGGGCAGAACTTTGGCTGGGACGGGCCGGGGGGGGGGGTAGCGGGGACATCACGGGGGCTGCCCTGGGTCACCCTGCCCCGGGTCACCCTGCCCCGAGCAGCCCAAAAATAAAGACAGGCACGAAACCCCACAAATCCAGTGCCTTTGAAAATGTGAATCTACTGCTCGCTTCTAACGGGGATTTAAATGAGAAAACGAGGATTAATCAGCCCCACCATAGAGCTGGGGGCGGGTGGAGGGGGGGGGGCAGAGCCCCAAAAAGTAACTCCTTATAAAGCCGGGGGGTTCCGAGCCCCAAAAAGTAACTCCTTATAAAGCCGGGGGGTCCCGAGCCCCAAAAGGTAAAACCCCAGAGCCGGGATTGGAGGGACCGGCGTGGGGAACCCCTGCCCTCAAACTCCCCTGAGCACTGAGGGGGGAGAGAGGGGCAGTTCGGGGGTCACGGCACCCCCGGGCACGGCGGGACCCGGAGGGGGGGGGGGTGACCCCCTCCCAGCCCCTCCAGACCCACGGGGAGGACTGTGGGGACTCGGGGGGAGGGGGTGGCAGTGCCGCAGCCGCGGGGCTGTGAGGAGGCCGGGACGCCAGGACTGGGGCAGAGACACCCGAGTGGGAGCGGGACCCCCCGGTATATCGCGACATATCCTGACAAATCGCGACATATTCCAACAAACCCCGCGCGGGAGGACCGGCCTGCCTCGCTATATCCCGGCATGCCCCGCGCCTCAGGCCCCCTTGCCGCAGCGCTCTGGGCTGCCCGCCGTGCGCCTGACCGGCTCCGGTCCAGCCGCCCGTTCCGCCCGCTCCGCTCGTTCCGCCCGCCCCACCCGTTCCTTTCGCTCCTCCCGCGGTGTTTGCGCTGTCCCCGCTGTCCCCGCTGTCCCCGCTGTCCCCGTGCCCGGCGCGGGGTGGTTCCGGTGCGCGCAGGCGCGGCGCGGGCGGCCCGGGGTCCTTCGCGGCGGCAGCGCGTGGCTCGGCGGGGCCATGGGGGGGGTGGAGAAGAAGAAGGTACCGGGACCCCCCCCGACCCCCCTGTCCCATCCCTGACCCCCCCTGTTCCCCCCGACCCTCCTCCCTGCTGTGCCCGTGCCCCTTCCGCTGGTGCCCGCTGCCCCGCTCGCCCCCCTCGCTGTCCGTGCCCGGCTGTCCCTCTCAGGCCTCATCCCATCCCATCCCCGGGCCCCGTTTCCCTCCCTCTCCCTCCACGGTGGTCCCGTTTCCCCCCCAGTCCCGGGGGTCTCATTGCTCTCCCCCCCGTGTCCCCGCAGTACGAGCGCGGAGCCGCCACCAACTACATCACCCGCAACCGAGCGCGGAAGAAGCTGCAGCTGAGCCTGCCCGACTTCAGGTGCGCCCGGGACCCCCGAACCGCCCATGCAGGGACCCCACACCCCACGAACTCAACCCCTGAATCCCTTCCAGACCTCCTGGACCCCCACACCGGCACCCCAAACGTTCTGAGCTCCCCCCAGGACCCCCTTGATGAACCCCTTGGAACTCCCAGGCCCCTCCCGGGGCAGCAGTGGGGGATGGAACCTGTGGTGGGTGTGTGGAGTGGCCCTGGGATTCCTTGAACCTCCTCCAGGAGGTGGCCCTTGGGGTGTCCCTGTCTCTTGGGAGCGCGATGGATTGTCCCGAGTGTCCTGGGGTACGTCCCAGGATTTCAAGTGCCAAGTTTGGGGGTTCTCCCCTGTCAAGAGCAGAGCATGGGGTGTTCCAAGGATGCTGTGTCCCAACCCTGTCCCTTCCCCAGGCGCCTCTGCATCCTCAAGGGGATCTACCCCCATGAGCCCAAGCACAAGAAGAAGGTGAACAAGGGCTCCACGGCCCCCAGGACCTTCTACCTGCTCAAGGACATCAAATTCCTGCTCCATGAGCCCATCGTCAACAAGTTCCGGGAATACAAGGTGATTGTCCCACCCCTGGGGCTGCTGGGGCTGGTCCTGGAGCACCCAGGAGCTCCCAGGAGCTCCCAGGAGCTCCCACTCCCCCATCCCCACAGGTGTTCGTGCGGAAGCTCCGCAAGGCGTACGGGAAGAGCGAGTGGAGCACGGTGGAACGGCTGAAGGACAACAAACCCACCTATAAACTCGACCACATCGTGAAGGAGAGGTGAGGAGAGTCCTGGCACAGCCACGTGGAGCCCACCTGGAGCTCAGGGTATCCAGCTCTGGGATCCCAGCACAGGGAGCACGTGGAGCTGCTGGAGAGAGGCAGAGGAGGCCACGGAGATGCTGCCAGGGCTGGAGCCCCTCTGCTCTGGAGCCAGGCTGGGACAGCTGGGGGGGTTCCCCTGGAGAAGAGAAGGCTCCAGGGAGACCTGAGAGCCCCTTGCAGGGCCTAAAGGGGCTCCAGGAGAGCTGGAGAGGGACTGGGGACAAGGGATGGAGGAACAGGACACAGGGAATGGCTTCCCACTGCCAGAGGGCAGGGATAGATGGGAAATTGGGAAGGAATTGATGGCTTTGAGAATGATGAGGCCCTGGCCCAGGTTGCCCAGAGAAGCTGTGGCTGCCCCTGGATCCCTGGAAGTGTTCAAGGCCAGGTTGGAGGGGCCTTTGAGCAACCTGGGCTGGTGAAAGGTGTCCCTGCCCATGGGAGGGGGTAGGACTGGATGGGCTTTAAGGTCCCTTCCAACACAAACCATTCCATGATTCTGTGATTCCATCAGCACATCCATCCCTCTTTGGGAACCCACCTCCTGTGTATTTTCTGGGGGTGTTGGTGTCAGTGGGTGTCTCTAGGCTGGAGGAGTGAGCAGGGAGCTCCTGGCCATCCTGGATGGCTCCAGGGGGACAGTGAGGGCTCCCTCCTGTCCCTGCACTGTGCTCTCCTCGGAGGGAGGGCTGGTTGAGGGTTAATCATGCCCATGGCTTTGGTGACAGTGAGCAAGGAGGGGGCTCTGGCAGGAGGGAGGGAACAGGCTCTGGCAGGTCTCTTATTTGTCCCTGTGGTGCCTGGGACCGCCCTGTGCTGGTGTGAAGGGAGAAGCAGCGCTGAGAAGTGCTTTGTGCCACAGGCCATGGGCACACTGGTCCTCAGGGGTCCAGGCTGGAATCCCCCACGCTCAAAACCTGTGGGTGCCCTTAACCCTGTCCACACCCCCCTTGTGTTCTGAGGTGCTGCTGTGTTCTCTGGGGAGCCCCAGGAGCTGCCTGGCTGTGACCCCTCAGTGCCCAGGAGGGACACCCATCCCTGTGGGTCCCCAAGGGAATGGCTGGAGCTGTGTCAGGGCAGGCTCAGGGTGGATCTCAGGGAAAGATTCTTCCCCCAGAGGGGGGTTGGCACTGAACAGGCTCCCCAGGGCAGTGGGCACAGCCCCAAGGCTGCCAGAGCTGCAGGGGGGTTTGGACAACGCTCTAAGGGACAGGGAGGGATGGTGGGGTGTCTGTGCAGGACCAGGAGTTGGACTGAAGATCCTGGTGAGTCCCCCCCAGTTCAGGACATTCCATGGTTCTGTGACCAGCTCTGGTGGGATGTGCAGGTGGATGTTCCACGTTTCCCATTCCTTTCCCTCCCGGGGTCTCCCCCAGCCCCAGCAGTCTTTGCTGGACAGCAGGGCTGGCTGTGATCCCCCTTCCCTCCCCCTGGACACAGGTACCCCACGTTCATCGACGCCCTGCGGGATCTGGACGATGCCCTGTCCATGTGCTTCCTGTTCTCCACCTTCCCCCGCACCGGGAAGTGCCATGTCCAGACCATCCAGCTGTGCCGGCGCCTGGCCGTGGAATTCCAGAACTACGTCATCGCCTCCCGCTCCCTGCGCAAGGTGGGCGTGGGGGAAGGAGGGGGACAGGCCCCCCTGCCCAGGGGTGCTGGGTTTGGGCACTGGGAAGGCACCAGGAGGCCACGGGGAGGGTACTGGGAGGGCACTGTCCCAGCTGTGCCAGAGCTGCCGTTGGGGTGTGTGTCCCGCCGGGATGTTTGATCCTCCCTGAGGAGGAAGCAGCCAAGCCAAGGGAAAGGGGAGCGAGGACAGAGACGTGGGAACCCCGTGGCCTTCCTGCCCCTGAGCCCTCCCTCTGGTCCTGCCAGGTCTTCCTCTCCATCAAGGGCATCTACTACCAGGCAGAGGTGCTGGGCCAGCCCATCACATGGATCACCCCCTACGCCTTCGCCCATGACGTGAGTGCCTGGGAGGGGCACGGTGGGATCCGGTGCCAGGCAGGGGCTGAGGGTCCATCCTGAGGCAGAGGAGGAAGTGCCCAGCCCGTGGTGAGCCCACAGGGCCCGGCTCAGGGGGCGTGTGGGGACACAGCCCTCTGTTACCCCCGGGGCTGCCTGTACCAGTCACCCCAGTTCCCCACGTCCTCAGTTATTAATACACACCTGTACCAGCCATTAAAGATTAACCTGCAGGAAAGAGGGAAGGGATGAGTCAGATCCTGCAGCCTTGACCAGGGAGGTTCTGCTGTGTCCCCACACAGCAGGACAGCGAGGGGGCTGGGGGTGCCACCGTGCTGGGACATCCATGTGCCTCCCTGAGCCTTGGCAGGCAGGAGATCACGGGCACAGCAGTGCCCTCTCCATTCACTCCCAGGATTTCCAGGGCTGAAAACAGTTGGGTTGGGGCTTTGTGGTTTTGAATCATAGAATCCTGGAATGGTTTGGGCTGGAAGGGACCTTAAGGGTCATCTCACTCCACCCCCTGCCATGGGCAGGGACACCTTCCACTAGACCAGGCTGCTCCAAGCCCCGTCCAACCTGGCCTTGGACACTTCTAGGGATCCAGGGGCAGCCACAGCTTCTCTGGGCAACCTGTGCCAGGGCCTCCCCACCCTCATAGCCAGTAATTCCCAGTATCCCATCTAACCTTGCCCTCTGGCAGTGGGAAGCCACTCCTTGTGTCCTCATCCTCCTTGTCCTGCTCTTGTCTAGTTCTGCCACACCCTGCACTCCTCACTCTGAGCTGAAGTCCCTGGGCCAAGCCCTAAGGTCCCCATCCATGATGGGATGAGGTGTTCCCTGTGTCCAAGCAGGGAGGGGTGGCAGCAGGACCCTGACAGCAGCCTGGGGAGCAATCCCTGCCCAGGGTCTGGCTGTGACCTGACTTGTGAAGGGGGCAGGCTCAGGTTGGATCTCAGGGAAAGGTTCTTCCCCCAGAGGGTGGTTGGCACTGAACAGGCTCCCCAGGGCAGTGGGCACAGCCCCAAGGCTGCCAGAGCTCCAGGAGGGTTTGGACAATGCTCTGAGGGATGGGGTGGGGTTGTTGGGGTGTGTGTGCAGGGCCAGGAGTTGGACTGATGATCCTGGTGAGTCCCTTCCTAAACTGGGATATTCCATAACCTTCCTCCCCATGTGGATGGGATGAGCCCCTGTCCCTGCAAAGAGGGTCCTTTATCCACACGTCTTCCCCTCCCTGTGTGCCTGCAGCACCCCACAGACGTGGATTACCGGGTCATGGCCACCTTCACCGAGTTCTACACCACCCTCCTGGGCTTCGTCAACTTCCGCCTCTACCACTCCCTCAACCTGGTCTACCCCCCCAAGGTGAGGCCCTGGGGTCACTGCTGGGACCACCTGGGGAGGTGCAGGGGGGGATATTTGGGGTCTCTGGGTTTGGGAGCTGCTTCCCCACCTCTGTTCCTCCCCAGATCGACAGCCAGGCTGATGCTGAGCTGAAGCCCGTGGAGGGCAAGGAGTATGCCATGGATTCAGAGAGCTACCTGGAGGTGAGGGACACTGCTGGCACCATGGGACTGAGGGGTGGAGGGGGCTGATCCCAAACTCCTTGTCCCTGTAGGGAGGAGCTGGGCTTGGCCTCGGGCTCCACCGGCCTCCCCCTGTGTGGCAGGGGACCCTCCAGAGCCCCATGCTGGGGTCTGTCCATGGAGGAGGGTGAATTCTGCCCAGTCCCTAGGTCTTTTGGCTCTGAGAAATCCCTTTCCTGCATGGCACTGCCCCTTTTCCCACCCCCTGGATGTGACTCCATCTCCTCCCACTGCAGAGACTGTCGGCTCTGAGCTCCAGCCTGGCCCGAGTAGTGGCCCCGACCCACGAGGATGAGGTAGAGATGGACGAGTTCCCAGTGGAGGGGGTAAGAGCCCGATGGGGGGTTCATGCCTGCCTGTCCTGTGCCCAGGCAAAGGCTGGCAGGGCCAGCGAGGTGCTGCGAGTCTGGGGACAGCACCCGAGACATCCCCCTTGCCGAGGGGGCTTGGCAGGGGCTGCTGGGGAGGAGGCTGAGGGCTTTGCTCCGAGCAGGAGACAGCAGAGCAGATGAATGCCAAGAAGAAGGAGCAGGAGGCCCTGGAGAAGCACAAGAAGCTGTTTGAGGGGCTGCGCTTCTTCCTCAACAGGGAGGTGCCTCGGGAGCCTCTGGCCTTCGTCATCCGGTGCGTTGGGGTGGGACACCCTGGGCAGCCCTGGCCTCCCACAGCCCCTCTGCCGGGACTTTTGGGCCCACCCTGCCCAGTGTCCCATGGGCGAGGCGATCCCGAGGATCCCACCCCCCTGCCTGACTCCTTGGTGGGCTTTTCTGGCAGGAGCTTTGGTGGCCAGGTCTCCTGGGACAAGTCCCTGTGCATCGGGGCCACCTACGACGCCACCGACCCCTCCATCACCCACCACATCATTGACCGGCCCCACGTGGAGAAGCAGGTGGTTGGCAGGTGGGTGAGGCAGGGGCCTGTCCCCAGAATGGCCGTGGGGGCCACCCCAGAGCTGTCCCACGGGCTCCAGAGCCTGAGGTGGGGTCCCTCTGCCTCCCCCAGGTACTACCTGCAGCCTCAGTGGGTGTTTGACTCGGTCAATGCCAAGCTGTGCCTGCCCGTGGCCGATTACTTCCCGGGTGTCCTGCTGCCCCCGCACTTGTCACCCTTCGTGACGGAGCAGGAGGGCGACTACGTCCCTCCAGAGAAGCTGAAGCTGCTGGCCCTGCAGCGGGGAGAGAACCCAGGTGATGGGAGCCAAGGAGGAGTTTCGGAGCTGGGCGGGTGCCAGCGCCTGCTCTGGGGCTTCTGGAGGGTAACCAAGGTCTCTCTCCTTGTAGAGGAGGAGAGTGAGGAAGAGGAGGAAGAGGAGGAGGAGGAAGAGGAGGATGACAATGACAAAGAAGAGGAGGAGGAAGATGAGTCTGAAAAGGAAGAGGAGATGAAATTAAAGAAGATGGAAGAGCAGAAGACTCAGAGCAACAAGGTGGGTGCCCTCGGAGGAGGTGGGTGGGCACTGCCCCTGCTGAGGCTCTGCTCACTGTGGGGTGTTCTTGTCCTGGGACTGCTGGGGCACTCACAGAATCTTGGAATGGTTTGGGCTGGGAGAGACTTCAAAGCTCATCTCATTCCACCCCCACCATGGGCAGAGACACCTTCCACTAGTCCAGATTGCTCCTAGCGCTGTCCAACCTGACCTGGAACATTTCCAGGGATTCTCCAGGCCCCATGTTCATGAGCTGCAGCTCCCACCCACGCTTAGGACCTGCTCAGGTCCAGAGGGAGCTGTGGCTGTTCCGTGGCCCCCGGGGAGTGGGCTGGAAATGGGGGTGGTGGGTTCCTGGGATCTGGGTTCCTGAGCTCTCTGGCTCCCACAGGCGCTTCCCGTGAAGGTGACAGCGGGGAAGGTGCGGGTGGAGGACAAGCAGCGCCTGGAGCAGGAGCAGCAGAGCGAGGAGAAGCGCCTGGCCATCATGATGATGAAGAAGAGGGAGAAATACCTCTACAAAAAGATCATGTTTGGCAAGAAGCGCAAAGTCCGCGAGGTACGAGCCCTGTGGGACAGGACCTGTCACCGGCATCCCGGGCTGGGCTCTTCCCAAATCTCCTTGTTCCTTCCTCCCTGTACCTGGAGAAGGTGGTGAGGGCAAGTGGGCAGGGGTGAGGCTCTACCAGCCCCTTCCCCAGCACCGCCAGGCTGCCCCACGGCAGGGCAGAGCTCCTCACGCTCCCTTGGGGCCGTGCCTTGTGGCCGCTCTCCGTGTCCCACACCTGATCCCGGTGCCGTGGGATCCATCCCCACCTACAGCTGGAGGTTTGGTGGGACTGAGGGTCTGCAGATGGGTCTGCTCTGACCGGGGGTCTCGGGGGTCTCTCCACAGGCCAACAAACTGGCTGCAAAGAGGAAAGCCCATGACACGGCCCTCAGGGAGGAGAAGAAGAAGAGCAAGAAGGCACAACGAGCGTGATGGGGCTGGGGGCTCCCAGAGGGGGCTGGAGGATGGTTTTCCACTGCTGCTTTTGGGTGGAAAACCCTCGGCTTTGCTCCTGGGACAGAAATGCTGCATTGAAACATTTCCCATCTGAAAATACACCTCCTGCTGTGCCTCTCCCGTGGCTCCCTCCATGGAATCCATGTCACAAGGACTGTCCTCTCCGTGCTGGAGCCACCTCTGTGTGAGGAAGAGGTCAAGGAGAGCTCCAGGCTCTGGAATGTTCCTTATTTGCACAGTCCTGGGTGCCAGATCCAGGCTCCCTTGGGCAGAGGAGTGCAGAGCCCAGAGTGCTCCGCAGTATCCACACAGAAAACCATATTCCCTTATATTTTTATTTTTAAATAAAGGTGATGCTTTCCTGGTGGTGTTTGTTGTCTGTTCCCTCTGCCTGGGCACGGGGGAGGCTCCTCATCCTGCTACTGGGGTGTGTGTGGGGCTGATGAGGAAGTGCTGCCAGTCCTGGGAGTGACATTTCCCAGCAGTGAGGGAGCTCAGATGGAATGGTGGGAAATGCCCAGCTTGTGGAATTTAGATCTATTTTCATTTCTTAGATTTTCTCTTTATAATTTTTATTTTTTCTTTTTCCCCCTTTTCCCCCTTTTCCCCCTTTTCCCTCTTTTCCCCCTTTCCCCCCCTTTCCCCCCCTTTCCCCCCCTTTCCCCCCCTTTCCCCCCCTTTCCCCCCCTTTTCCCCCCTTTTCCCCCCTTTTCCCCCCTTTTCCCGCCTTTTCCCCCCTTTCCCCCCTTTTTCCCCTTTTTCCCCCCTTTTTCCCCCTTTTTCCCCCCCTTTTCCCCCTTTTCCCCCTTCCCCCCTTTTTCCCCCCTTTTCCCCCCTTTTCCCCCCTTTCTCCCCTTTCCCCCCCCTTCCCCCCTTCCCCCCCCTTTCCCCCCTTTTCCCCCCCTTTTCCCCCCCTTTTCCCCCCTCTTTTCCCTTTTCTTTCAGTTTTTTTCCTTTTTTTCCCTTTCTTCCTTTCCCTCCCATTTTCATTTTCCCCCACTTCCCATTTTTCCCTTTTCATTTCCCCCCATTTTTCTTCCCTTTTTTCCCCTTGTTTTCCCGTTTTACTTCCCCTTTTTTTCCTCTTAGTTGTCCCCCATTTTTCTTCCCTTTTTAACCTTTTTTCTCACCTTTTGTTACCCTTTTTCCCGTTTTTTTTCCTTTTCATTTTCCTTAGTTCTCCTCTGCTTTCCTATTTTTCCCCTTTCCCCCTTTTTTAATTTTTTCTTTTTTTTTCTTTTATTTTTTTCCCCTTTCCCCCCATTTCCTCCTCCCTCTTTTTTTCACTTTTTCTTTCTCTCCTTTTACTTTTTCTTTTTTTTTTTTTTTTTCTATTTCCCCTTCTTTTTCCCTTTTTTTTTTTTTTTTTTCACTTCAGGGAGTTGGAAGGATTTTCCCCTTTTTTCTTTTTTTTTCCCTCTTCCCCTCTCCTCGGAGAAGGATCGAGCCCTGGGGTGCCCCCAGGGCCAGGGCTCCCCCTCAGGCTCCCCCAAGCCCGGGAGCCCCCGGACACCCAGACCCCACTCCAGGCCCTTGATCCCAAACAGCCATTCCAGGCCCTTGATCCCAAACAGCCATTCCAGGCCCTTGATCCCAAACAGCCATTCCAGGCCCTTGATCCCAAACAGCCATTCCAGGCCCTTGATCCCAAACAGCCATTCCAGGCCCTTGATCCCAAACAGCCATTCCAGGCCCTTGATCCCAAACAGCCATTCCAGGCCCTTGATCCCAAACAGCCATTCCAGGCCCTTGATCCCAAACAGCCATTCCAGGCTGTCCCTCCCAGCCCTGGCTCCCAAACACCCCTTCCAGGCCCTCATTCCCAGCAGTGATTCCAGGCCTTTGCTCCCTGACAGCCATTCCAGCCCTCACTCCCAGCACCGGCTCCAGGCCCAGGGCTCGGGGCAGGGCTGGCACTGGCCCTGGCCGGGTGGCCACGAACCAGTCGGGCCACTCCAGTCGTGACAGGCCTCTCTGGTGATAAAGGCACTGACACCACACTCTGCCAGCAGTGTCTGCCAGGGCCTGGCCAGGGCGTGACACTGCAGAGGTGCCACCTTCTCCTTGGGCTCCTCACTCATCCCTCGGGATCCACAGCTCCGGCGATCACAGCGTGAGTACCTGCTTTGTACCCCAAAACGCAGGTTGGGGGGACAGGGGACGGGGCGGGGGGGGATGTGGTGGTGGAGCCCTCATGGGGATGGTTACACCCCATGGGATGTGGGAGAGGGTTACACCCCATGGATGTGGTAGATGGGGTGTTGTGGCTTCCCAACTCGGTCACATCTGTCCTGAGGCCTCCAGCATCCTGTTGTTGTTGGGCTGCCACGTCCCAGCCACTGCTGTTCTCCTCTGGCTGGAGACCTTTCCCAACCATCCTCCAAAACAGGGGAAATCTGGAAGCCCTTCACAGCCCATCCCCCAAAAAAGGGAGAACCTGGAAACCCTTCATGACCCATCTCCAAAAAAGGGGTCATAACCAGTCCCCAAAAAAATTAGAAACCTGGAAACCCATCCCCGAAAATGGGAGAAACACGGAATCTCTTTGCACCCCATTTCAAAAAAGAGAGGGGAACCTGGAATTAAGAGAGGTGGCCTGCAGAGACGGGGTGGGACCACTCCTTTCCCCCTCACAACTGGTTCCAGGGTGAATCCTGATCCTATCCTGGCACCAGCCTCTGCCTCCCCCGGGGTGGGCGGGCACAGCCCAGCGTTGACAGCTCGCTTGTCTTCATCCCTTCTCTTGCAATGACGGTGATGACGATGATGGTGATGGTGATGATGATACAATGATGATGACGAAGCTATTCTGGATTTTCTCGTTCCTGGGGGATTGCGCAGGTTATCCCTGGGGTGGGAACTGGTCCTGCCAATGCTGGGCAGGATGGGGCAAGAGCCACCAAGTCACTGCAGGCTGAGCCCCCCCAGATCCTGTGCGGAGGAGCCCTGAACTCCAAACCCCTCTGACAGGGATGGTGGGTCCCGGACATGGCCGAGGGGTGCCCTGGGGTGCTGGATGCCAGTGTGGTCACCCCTCACTTGGGGACCCAAGGCCATCACCCCTTTTGGTGGCAGAGACTTGAATCTGAGGGCAGCAGGAAGAGCAAAGGCTGGATCCAGGAGAACAAGGGCCACTTTTCCACCCATGCACGTGGAGGGTGGTGGAGCAGGGATGGGGCTGAGCCCTCCTGTTGCAGCTGCTGACCCCCCCAGACACCCACCCAGCCCCTGGGCACCCACTCAGCCAGCGTGACCGGGGGAAGGTGGAAAGGCTGGTGACACCGCGGTGCCTCTGCAGTTGCTGGGCTGAGCTCAGGGACACAGGAATATTGCCGCCATCAGGGCCATAAAACCATGGAGATTCAGCCGAAGGGAGGGAGGGAGGGCCGTGGGAGGATGAAGAGGAGCAGACAGTGTGTGGCCAGGGCGCGCCGGGGAGCAGGCGGCTGGGTGAGCTCGGGCTGCGGGAGGTGACAGCCAGGCCATGAGCTGCCCCGCGGGATGAGGAGGGGGCCGGTGGCGACAGGTGGGTGCCACCGCCCCGGGGACGGCCATCGTCACCCGGTGCGTGGGGCCAAGCCGGGCCGGGGGCCGGCGGTGGAGCCGAGCCGAGGGGCCGGCGCGGGGGCCCGTGGGGACAATGACCCCGTTGAGGCCGCGGGCGCAGATGGAGACAAACGTCCCCGTTGTTCCCGGCGCGGGCTGAATGGCTCCTCTGTGCCCCGGCAGTGGGTGGGGAGCCGGGAGGCTCGGGGTGGCCGCGGGCACCCAGGGCCGGCCCCGGGGAGCCGGGCAGTGCCCGGCCGAACCCCCCGGTCCCTCCGCCAGCCTCTCCCTCTCCGTTCCCTCTCCCCCTTCCCAGGCCGGCGAGCCGAGGCCGGGATCCAGGCGATGCCATAAGCACCGCGGTGGAGTGGGGAGGCTTTGGAAAAGCCGGCGTTTGCGGGGAGCTGCCCTGGAAGAGCTTATTCCATGTCGGAGCAGCATCGGCACCCCCGCCCCGTGCCGCCCGCTCCCCCGGCACCCCGGCCAGCACAGCACAGGACAGGGACAGCCCAGCGCCAGCGGCGCAGGCAGAGGAAAAGGTGATGCGTGCTGAAGGCACAGGGGGATGCTTGGGAGCTTGTGGGGTGCTTGAAGGGTGGCAGGATGGGGGAGAGGACAGCGGGATCCTTGGGATATTGTTGGGTTGCTCGGGGGCAGAGGGATGCATGACAGGGTGTTGGGATGTTTGGAGGGTTTTGGGATGCTGGGGGGGAAGCTTGAGATGCTTGGGAAGCAGCTGTATGGGGCAGAGATGGGGGTGTGGGGCTGGATGTTTGCACCCATGAGAGTGTGCAAGGGGAACAGGGGGGTAGGAAGCACCGTGCCCGTGTGGAACAGGGCCTGCCGAAAATGGATTTGTGAGATCAGGAGGAGCAAACAGCAGGTGGATATGCCTCGTGTGTGGCAGATTATAGGGGTTTGGCCCTAAAAAGAGTGGATCCAATAGGGAAAACCCCAAAGCAAGCTCTGAGATGCCTCCGGGGAGCTGGGAAGCTGCTGGGACATTGAGATTGGGGTGCAGATCTGCGGGGCCTGGCCTGGCCTGGGGGTCACTGGTGAGGAGATGGTCGGTGTAGCCGTGTCCTCCGGCTGGGAATTTCAGCCGCTGGCGCTGCAGCCTCCCTGCATCCATGGGAGCCCCAGGAATATGCCTGGTGCACCATGTTCCCCTGAAAGAGTTCATTGCCTCAGCAGCTTATTAATAATTAAACTGCTCATTGAAGGCAAAGTAAATAGAGAGGTTGGGCTGAAAAGTGTTTGCCAGAACCACCCCTGGGAACCAGGAAGGGTGGAGGGAGGCATCCCCCTGGCATTCCAGAGCACTGGGATGGGGTGCTGTGTGGGCCTGGGGGGCTGGCAGGGTCCCAATGGGATCTATCAGGATCCACTGGAACCCATCTGGACTGTCTGGGATCCATTGGAACCCATCGGGGGTTCATGGTGCAGTCTCACTCACTTCCATGGGATCGGTGCCAGTGCTGGTGATCCTTGGGGTGCAGCTCTGAACTCCCATCCGGCAGCACCCACAAACCTGGGTGTCCTCCCCGGCTCTCTCCAGTGGCTTTTCCAGGTGGTGCTGGGTGGTGACCGTGGTGGGATCACAGCCACGGCGTAGAACCAAACTCCAGCTGTTCCCAGGCACGTGGAGCCCTCCGGCACTGATACCCACGCAGTGATCTTGGGGTTCGGCCAGAGCCATCTGCTCCCCCAGCAGTGACACCACAAATTCCCTGGAAAACCAGGCGGGAAGAGGCTGGATACGCCAGCCCTGCCTGATCCAGTGGTCCCTGCTTCAGGGCAAGGTGGGAGGGAGGCTGTGGATGAGCTTTTGGGGTGCTCCCCGTGCCCTCCTCCCGGCTCTCCCCCTTCCGCGGCGCTGTGCCCAGTGCCGGCCGCAGCCCGGGGCTCCGGTTGCATTTTCCATTCATTATTCATTGAGCTGGAAATCTCGGCAGCACGAGGCGATCCGACCCGGGGGGGCCGGGCAGGGGAGCGGCGGGAGCAGCGGCACCCCGGGATCGCCGGGCTCCGGGTAACTCGGGGGGGTCCGGGGAGGCTTCGCCGGGGGAGGCTCGGGGGGTGCGATGTGTCACGGTGTCATCCGCGGCTCTTCCCAGCGGGATTTCGCCCCGGTGGAGGTTTGGGGTGCTGAGGGGGTGATGTGTGGCGGGGAGGGGGGGGTCGGTGAGTTGTTTCAGGGGTGTTATTCGGTGGGAGCGCGGCAGCTTTGGCCGAAGGGTTCGGGAGCGATGCGGAGCCGCGGGAGCAGCGGGAGCAGCGGGAGCAGCGGGAGCTCGGTCCGGAGATGCTGCTCCCGCCGCGAATGGGGGGTGCGGGGCCCGAGGGGCTCTGCCCCCAGCTCGGGGCGCTCCCAGGCGGGGGGCTCAGCCCGCAGCCCCCCACAGCGGGAGCCGCGGTCACGGGTGGCGTGTCCCCGTGTCCCCGTGTCCCCGTGTCCCCGTGTCCTACCGCAGGGGACGGCCCTGCTGCAATGCGGTGTCACAGCTGACCGTGACCCTCCGTGTCCAGCCTGCGGCGGAGGGAGGGGGACGAAGGGAGTGCTGGGGAAGGGCGGCCTGTGGTGGGGGCTGTGTGTGTGTACGAACATGCACTGGGGGGTGTCTGACAGGCACTGATGCGTGTGCACATGTGTGCATGTATGAACATGGACTGGGGGGTGTCTGACAGGCACTGATGTGTGTGCACATGTGTGCATGTATGAACATGCATTGGGGGGGTGTGCACATGTGTGTGTGTGAGTATGAACATGCATTGGGGTGTGTGTGTCCTCGTGCACACACACAGTCCCCTTGGGGGGGATTCATGGGTTCACGTGTGTCTGTGTGTGTATCTGGATGCATGATGTGTGGATGCACAGGTGTGTGCCCTTGTGTACACACACATGCAGAGACGCGTCCCTGTGGCCATGTGTGTGTCTGTGTGTGCCTGCACACGCATTAACATGCCCAGCCGTGTGCCCCCTGTGTGCCCCTGTGTGTGTATGTGTGTGACCTTGTCTGTGCCCTTGGAGGGGATTCATGAGTGCATCCGTGTGTCTGTGTGTGCACCTGTGTGTGCCTGCACACGCATGGACGTGCACAGATGTGTGTGTGCCCCTGTGTGTGCATGTGTGGGCATGTCTGTGCCCTTGGGAGGGATTCACGAGTGCATCTGTGTGTGTGTGTGTGTGTGTGGGTGAACATGCACAGGCGTGTGCCCCTGTGTGAACATACATGTGAATGTGCTTGTATGTGTGTGGGTGAACATGCACAGGCGTGTGCCCCTGTGTGCACACACACGTGAACGTGCTCGTGTGTGTGTGTGTGTGTGTGTGTGTGTTCTGGTGTGTGTGTCCCAGTTTGTCCATGCACACACGTGTGTCCATGGTCCTGCTCCAGCTTGGATATTTTCCTGGGAGAATGGACCCCAGCGCCCTTGGGAAGCTCCTGCTGGTGCTGTTGATCTCCTGGCCGAGGATCCTCACTCTGCCGTTGGGCTGCCCGTGGCCCAGCTCCCCCTTCTCGCAGTCCCAGCCCTGCAGCCTCTCCCACTGCTCCAGCATCAGGCCTGGGAGTCACCCAGGGTTTTTCCAAGGCAGGCAAAGGTCGGCTGGGCAGGCAGAGCTGCTGGGCCTGGGCCATGGATCTGCTGTGCCAGTGGCTGGGACACACCTGGAGCCAGTGCTTTCCAGGAATTGTCACGCTCATGAGATGCACGAGTGTCTCTTCACACCCTCCCCAGTCGCCAATGTCACTTCTTTCTTGCTGCAGGTGACCAGGATGCTGTGCCATGGGAAGCCCTGGAGGTCCATGTGCAAGGGGCTGGTCCTGGGGACCCTCCTGACCAGCTTCATGTTGCTGCTCTACTCCTACGCCGGCCCCCCGCTGCAAGTCAGCGTGACTGAGTGAGTCTGGGGCCCCTGCACGTCCCCCCACAGCTCGGGAACCCCCAGCTGGAGACAGTCCTTGGGTTTTCTGGGCTCTGGTGGCTTCACACCAAGATGTCCCCTTCCCTCTGGAGGCTGTGCCCTGTCCCAAGGGTGAGGGGAAGGTGGATCCCAACTCTGCAGGGGGCTGGGGATGCTCATCTTGGGGGCACTCCCTGCTCCTGGGTGAAAAGAGAGAGGAAGAGGGAAGAGGGGAGAGAAGGGAGAGGGTGGGCATGATGATGATGAAGGATGGGGAGGAGAGCAGAGCAGAGCAGAGGAAATAGGAGTCGAGTCTTAGGTTCTTTCACTGCTGAAGCTCTGCAGGGCTCAGCTTCCATGACTCCTGTCATCAAATTTATCTCAAGGTCATAAACAAGATCCACGTGCCTCATAACCCTTGTTATGTGCCTCATAACCGGTGCCGTCGTGCTGTCGCATGGGATTGTTATCAAGATCATCTGAGGAGTTCATTAAGTCACTCGAGATCGTGGTCTCTGTTCTTTGTCCTGGGCAGCTCAGATAACACCCCTCATGTCCTCCCATGCTCCCCCAGGGCCTGTGAGCTCATTTGTGGGGCCAGGCTCTGGAATTGTTTCCCTCTTTGCTGGGGGCTGGGTCCTCCATGGATCCCACAAGGGGTTCATGACTCCTATAAGGGCTTGAGAGCTCCCAACCTCCTCCATGGATCCCATAAGGGCTTGGAAGCTCTCAGGCCCCATAAGAATATCAGCTCCTCTCCATGGAGTCACAGCTGTGGAAAGCTCCCATGGAAAGCTCCCCTTGATGCACTTCTTGGCACCAGGACCACCACAGCCATGCCCGTGGGGAGGGTGTGGACCTCCTGCTCAGGGTGCTCTGGTGCTGGTGAGGGCTGACCACAACAACACATCCTCAGTGGCTCGAGTTGTCCAGGGGTGAATGAGGGTGGTTTGGTGGCTCAGAGATGTATCTGATATCGGGCATTTCTCTCCCTGCCTTCCTCCCCCCCGCATTTCTTCTTTCCCCCCTTCTTTCCTCCCCTTTTGCCCCCTTTCCTATTGGGTGGGTGCCCTGATCCCACTGGGCACACGGCTGGGGGTGAAGGGGCTCTGCCCCAAGCTGGGCTTGTCTCCAGTCAGGAGCCTGGGGGTGCTGGGGTGAGCACCCATCTCCAACAGCTGCTCCCAGGTCCAGCACCCATTCCTATTTCCAGCACCCATCCCCAGACCCAGCTCCTCCAGGACAGAATATGCCAGACCCTTCCCAGTGGTGGGGCCGCGCTGGCTGAGCCGCCCTCACCTCACCACAGTCCTGTCTCTTGTCCCCACAGGATCCCCGTCCCCTCCTCCTGCTCCTCCCGCCCGTCCCCCGCCAGGGCTCTGGAGGTGTCCAACGGCACGGGCAGCCCCTCAGGGTGGAGCTGCCGGCCCAAGCTCAACGTCATGTTCATGAAGACCCACAAGACCGCCAGCAGCACCATCCTCAACATCCTCTTCCGCTTCGGGGAGAAGCATCACCTGAAATTCGCCTTCCCCAACGGCCGCAACGACTTCTACTACCCGTCGTTCTTCGAGCGCAGCCAAGTGCAGCACTACCAGCCGGGCCGGTGCTTCAACATCATCTGCAACCACATGCGCTTCCACTACGAGGAGGTGCGCGAGCTGCTGCCGCCCGACGCCACCTTCGTGACGGTGCTGAGGGACCCCGCCCACCTCTTCGAGTCCTCCTTCCACTACTTCGGGCCCGTGGTCCCCCTCACCTGGAAGATAACGGGGGAGGACAAGCTGGCCGAGTTCCTGCGGGACCCCCGGCACTACTATGACCCCAACGGGTTCAACGCTCACTACCTCCAAAACCTCCTCTTCTTCGACTTCGGCTACGACAACACGATGGACGCGGGCAGCCCGCTGGTGGAGGAGCACATCCGCGAGATCGACCGCCGCTTCCACCTCGTCATGTTGCTCGAGTACTTCGACGAGTCGCTGGTGCTGCTGAAGGACCTGCTGTGCTGGCAGCTGGAGGATGTCCTCTACTTCAAGCTCAACGCCCGCAAGGGCTCCACCGTGTCCCGGCTGACCCCCGAGCTCTACGAGCAGGCGACCGCCTGGAACCTGATCGACGCCAAGCTCTACCGCTACTTCAATGCCACCTTCTGGCGTAAGGTGGAGGCCTACGGGAGGGAGAGGATGGCCAAGGACGTGGCCGAGCTGCAGAGGGAGAACGAGAAGATGAAGAGCATCTGCATCGATGGGGGCCATGCTGTGGACGCCAGCGCCATCCAGGAGTCCTCCATGCAGCCCTGGCAGCCCCTGGGGGAGAAGACCATCCTGGGGTACAATTTGAAGAAGAAGATCAACAAGAAGCACCAGAAGCTGTGCCGCAAGATGCTGACGCCCGAAATCCAGTACCTGACTGACCTGGGGGCCAACCTCTGGATCACCAAGCTGTGGAGTTACGTGCGGGACTTCCTCAAGTGGTAGGGTCTGGCAGGTGCCGTGCTCCCCCCGGGGAAGAACCAGGTGCTTTTGTTTTTCTTACTCGTGGTTCTTATGGTTTGGAACTGGCTGGAGGCTCCAGCGCCCAGGAACTTTGGGGGGCACCCCCCCCCACCTTCCTGCAGAGCCCCAGCTTGGGCTGGAGACTGGAGAGTGGAGACTCTGCCTCCACCCGCAGGGCCAAGGATTGAGGGTTCAGGGATGGTGTTTTCCTGCAGGATCCACTTCTTCCTTCCCCACGGAAAGGCTGGAGGAGGTATTTGTGAAGGACGTGGCCCTGTCGCAGCAGGAGCAGGACATCCATCCGTCACCACCTTGCTGGGGCAGCCCAGTGTGGGCAGGGACGTGCTGGGACAGCAGTGGCAGAGGGTCCTCTTTGCCCAGAGCGGGCAGAGCTGCCCACAGGGAACCCAACCCTCCAGGGGCTCCTCAAATCACCCCCTTGAGCCCTGGTTTTTGGGTGCCGGAGTGCTGGAGCCTGCTGCCCATGGGTGTGATGAGTGCAGCCCGTTCTCAGCTCACCCACAGCTATCACTCCATGGCAGGCTATGACCCAGAGCCACCTGGAGCCGTTTGGAGATTGGAAAACCCACCCCAAAAGCCTCATCATTTATCAACAGGTCCCTGTGGGCAAAGGGCACCCCCTCCCTGACCCCCATCATCCCAGTTGGAGGGCCCCGTGGCCCTGGTCCCCACAGGGGACATCCTGGAAGGCCGATGGGGTCTGGTGAGAACTGGTGTGGGGAGGAGATGGGGAGTGGGGTGTGGTGGGCACTGTCCCTGTGGTGCCATCCCAGGCATGGCAGGGATGCCAAGGACAGGGTGTGTCCCCACCCTGCCTTGGGGACAGACCTCGTGTGTCCCAGCTGGGCTGGATGACCCTGGCGACACCGTGTCCTGTCGAGAGTGGCCCTGGCGGGGCATGGAGGTGGCACCTCTGGCTGAGCCTCCCCTGCAGCAAAGGGACCCCCCCAGCACCCACCCGTGTTTGGCTCCTTCTGTAAAGACCAGGAATAAAAAAAACAATTCTACTTTTGTAAGATAATGGTATATTTGGCAGTTTTTAATGCAGGGATGGGCCAGCCAGTCTCCAGGCACCTCCTTCTCCAGGGTGGGTTGGATGGGGTGGGGATGTCCCAGTGTGGGGCCACAGTGTGTGGCCACAGCAGGATGCTCTGCCAGTCCCTGCTCCTCCTGGGGGATCGATCCCAGCTCCCATCAGCCCTGGGGGTGGGGAGACCTGTCCCCTGGGCAGTGCTGAGGAACGAGACCCCCAGAGCAAGGGGGGCACCTGGGTCTGTCCCCGCTGTCACTGCTGGGTGCTGGGGGCATTCCCAGGGGGTGCAGGTGGCACCAGGAAGGTCTGCTGGCTTCACAGGGACACTGAACCACGGGACAGCCATCACAGGTGACACAAGTCACTCATCCCAGCTCTGCACCCCATCTCAGGGGGGCTGTGGGGGGCATCAGCCACCACTGCTGCCACCAACTCAGCTGTGTGTGACACTGCCCACAGACACTGGGACGGGCACGGGGACACCTCCCAGAGGTCCACAGGTGTCTCCCATGGCATCCTGAGGTCTCCTGCTGGCACCAGGGACCAAATCCCACCTTGGCCACTGGTTGCCTCTGCAGATGTGGGATGGACAATCCCCGCCCCAGGCAGGTTGGCTGCAGAGCCCACCCGGGGTGATGTCCCCATGGGGACACATTCCCTGTCCCTCTGTGCCCAGGCCACCAGCTCAGCCCACACAGAGGAGCTGTGCTGGGGTGGGGTTTTGGGGCTGTGGTAGGGTGCTGGGGGCACCTGAGACAGGCAGGGCACAGGGACATGTGTGTCTGTCCTGGTTGGGTCCAAACTGCTGCTCCCAGGGGGGCTCCCTGTCCTGGAGAGTTGAGGGCAGGATTGTGGTGGAACAAGGATGGGGCACTGAGGACTGGGACTCTGTGGGACTCCGATCAGGATCATCCATGGGATCATGACAATGGTGGGATCAAAACTGTGGCAGGACTAGGACCACAAGTAGGAGTGTGGAGATGGGGCCAGGAACATCCATGGGATCAAGGCTGAGTGATGGGACCAGACCACGTGGTGATCTGGGGCCTGGGCAAAAGGGTTGAACCAGCACCATGTCCAGGACTAAAACTACATGGTGGGACCAGCACCATGCACAGGACCAGGACTAAGTGGGGATGGGACAATGTGGTGAGATCTGAACCTTGCTGAGGACCAGGACCACAACTACATGGTGGAACCTGCACCACGCATGGGAACGGGACTGACTGGTGGATATGGGACCAGGACTAACTGGTGGATACGGGGCCATGCTCAGGACCATCTGCAGGATCAGTCTAAGTGGTGGGAGTGGGACTGTGGGACAGAACAGGAACTGGGCAATGGGCACAGACCCTTGTGTTGAGCCTGGGATGGTGTGAGGGGTGAGACCAGCCCCAGGTGTGGGGCTGCTGCTCACTGCAGAGAGGGTCAACAAAGCCCCCAAACCCATCAGTGTCAGCTGGGGCCCATTGGCACCCAGCCATGGTCCTTAAAGACCCTCAGGTGATGGGGTGGGGGGTGCTGCTCACAGGGGATGGAACTGTGCTGGTTGGTGCTGGTGTGTAGGGCTGTGCTTGGGGTGGCAGGTGAGTGGGGCTGGGAACCCCCTCGGTCCCCCCATCGCTTGTACTGGGGAAGGTGGTGGTGGGTGCTCTTGGCTTTGCTGGTCACCAGGACCTGCTGATGCAGGTTGTCTTGGTGGAGAGGAGCCTTCCTGAAATGACCTCGAGCTTTGGGGATGTGTGGTTGGGGCAAGGGGGCTGCCGGGAGCTCCCTCAGGTCCCAGCAGGTCTGGGAGGCTTAGAGAGGGTAGCAGAGGCACTGGTGGGGTCTGTGGCTGCTGGCAGTGGTCTCTTCAGCCCATGAGCAGCTCCTGGGCTGTCCCCAGCCCTGGCCAGGTGCTGTGAATGCTCCCAGTGCAGCAGTTCCTGCCTGGGGATGGAGGAGCCCCCCATGTGCTCTGGAGTGCTCTCTCCAGCTCTGTGCTGCTGTCACCTGCCCCCCATGAATCCTGGGGACACCTGAGGACCTGGATGTCCATGCTGTGTCTGGGACATGCTGCTGCTGGCTCAGTCCTCCCTCTGCTGCAGGAACCACTGTGGTTCCAGATGCCTCAGAGCCCCCCAGTCACACGGTGACAGCTCCAGTGGTGTCCTCAGACATGGGGACAGGGGAGGTTCCTGCTCACCCCAGCTCTGAGGAGCCCATCATGAACTTCACCCTCAGGCTCCTGGATGGTGAGTACTCAAGGGGTGCTGGGGGACAACTTTTGGGGGGAGACCGTGGGATGGGTCCAGCCAAGACCCCTGGGCTCAAACAGCAGCACCCAGCGGGTTCTCCTGGCCGGCCCCAGCACTAGGACCACCAGGAGAAGGTGGCTGTTCCTGCAGGAGCTCCCCCCTGGTCTTGTGGAAGGTATAGGGTTTTGGATGGTGGGGCTTTGAGATGTTCCTAATCCTGGGTCTGATACAACAATGGGATTTTGGGGGTCAGCTCTGACCCTGATGGGGCCTGACATGGTGGAGAGGTTCCAGGAAGGTGCTGCAGCTCTGGAGAGCAGGGGAGCCAGGACAGCTCTTGGCTTCCAGGGATGGGGTGGGCTCTGAAATGGGAGAGCTGCAGGGATGGAGGCCAAGACACTGGTGGGTGGTGGTCTGGGATAGTCTGGTGTCCCTGTGTGTGGTGGGACAGGTTTGGGGGTGTCACACTGAACCCACATTTCCCCCCAGGGGACTCCAGTGCCACGGGGCAGCCACTGGTGCTCAGCCCCAGCTCTGCCATCCATCTGGAAGCCAGTGTCCACTTCAGTCCCAGCTTCTCCATGAAGATCCATGTGGACCAGTGCTATGGGACCATCGTGGAGCAGCCGGGCCTCTCCAGGAGGGTCTTCATGGTGGTGAACAGCCAGGGGTCAGTGCTGGTGGGGTGGGAAGAAGGGACCCCTTCTCCAGACACCCTGTGGTCCTGCACGGCCTCCTGATGGGGGGGTTGTCCAGGGCCTGGAGACAGCCTGGGAATGTCCCTGTGTTGTTCTCCTGCCACAGGTGCCTGCACGGGGAGAAGGTGGGGAGTGTGTCTGTCCAGCACCAGAGAGGGGGGTCTGCCCTCCAGCTCTCCATCCTGCCCCCCACACTGGATGGTGAGCCTGAGGAGGAGGAGGTGAGGTCAGGGAGATGCCCTTGGTGGTGGGATGGAGGTCCCATGGAGGGGGATGACCTGGGCATCCTAAAGCACTGTCCCTGCTCGGTGGCCTCAGCCCCAAGGGGTTGGGTGGGAGAGAGGAAGGAAGGACATGGTGGGATGGAGGTTCCATGGAGAGGGATGAGCACTGTCCCCCCCCGGGGCATCCAGCTCCCCCCCCGGGGCATCCAGCTCCCCCCCCGGGGCATCCAGCTCCCCCCCCGGGGCATCCAGCTCCCCCCCCGGGGCATCCAGCTCCCCCCCCGGGGCATCCAGCTCCCCCCCCGGGGCATCCAGCTCCCCCCCCGGGGCATCCAGCTCCCCCCCCGGGGCATCCAGCTCCCCCCCCGGGGCATCCAGCTCCCAACTGGGGTGGTCCCAGCCCCCCGGGGTTGAAGGGGAGGAGAGCAGGGTCTCCAAGGAAGGATGCAGCAGGGGGGTTTCCTGGCAGGTGTATGTGCACTGCCTGCTGACAGCGTGGGGACAAGGACATGCCACCAGGTCCTGCTTCTACAGCCACACCACAGCCAGGTACGCTGGGTGCTGGTGCCCTGGGACACGAGCACTGTTGGGAGCAGAAACCACTGCTCATGGGGACCCACCCAGGGGGGAACCAGGTCACTCCACTGCAGACTGGATGACACCTCTTCTCCAATGGCAGCTGGTGGTGTCACCACAGGTCAAGCACCCTCACAGTGCAGATGAATGGTGTTTGGAGTCACCTGGAGGACACCTCCTTTGGGGTGGCACCCTGTGGGTCTTGTGCTGGAGTTACGGGGGTCCCCAGACCCACCCCCCAGCTCTGTCCTCTCCTCTCCCAGCTGGATCAATGCAGAGGACCCTTCCCAGAGTGCCCAGTGCCACTGCTGTGACACCAGCTGTCCCCGTGGTGACACCCTCCCAGGACACCTGTCAGGTACCGGGGGTGGGATATGGTGACCCCACATTGTTCTGGGGTCTTGTGAGGAGCTCCTGGGCCTCAGGTGGGCTGTATTGGCCATGTCCTCCCACAGCATTCCCAGGTGAGGGCACACTCCACTGGGAGACAGTTGGACCAGTGCTGGTGCAGAAGAAGGTGCCGTGGTACGAAGGTGAGGGACACCCCAACCCTCTCCCCATGTCCCCAAACCTCCCTCCCCAAGTGCTGGACCACCCAGTGCCCCCACACTGGTGTGTTTTTTGCTGTCCCCAGGGCCATGCCACACCACAAAGAGGTTCCTGCTGGCCGGGCTGGCCCTGGTGGGCAGTGCCGTGGTGGTGGTCGCCGTGGTGGGGGGGCTGCTGGGGCTGGCCCTGACCAGCTGGCACCAGGGCACACGGCGGCGGGGACGGCGGCCACCGAGGCAGAGGAGTCCCTTCCAGGCTGAGCTGCAGAGCGTGGTGGGGACCCTGGTCCTCAGGGAGACAGGGAAACGGGGCGAGGTGGGACCAGACCCCCCCTCTCCGCAATAAATGTGGCTTTGTTTTCTCTACAGCCTCTCCTGGTGGTAGCGTGTGGATGCCACTATGGGACGGGTACCTGGAGATGTGACTTCCAGGCATGGTGGCACAGTCCCAGGCTGTGGTGTTGGAGCTGGGGGGACTTTGGGTCCCTGGAGACCATGGACGTGGTGGCAGCTCCTTGGGGTGACAGTCTGCAGGATGTCCTGGGAGGCCGTGGAGAGATGGAGGGGCTCCATGGGGGGCTGCTCTGGGCAGGTGGAGACCCCCTGTCTCAGGGTGGAGACCTCCAAGAGGGGTTGGGCCCCAACCAGACCCACGTGTCTGCCCAGGAGGGGATGTGGTGGCACCTGAGCATCACCCAGCAGGGCTTACGTTTGAAATGGTTTATTAGGACCAGTGTGGGGCAGCGTGGCTGCTCCAGGGTTGTCACCGGAGTGAGGGGTCACAGTAGGTGGGTCACAGCAGTGCCTTGGTTTCCCCAGCGTGTGCAGGGCTGGAGGAGCTCAGTGGGGTGTTGGGGGCTCTCCTGGTGTCCCGTAGAGCTTGCGGAGGCTGGAATCCATCAGGAAATCCACAGTCCTGTGGCAGGAGAGGGGATGGGGGGGTCCCTGCAGTACTGGATGTGATGGGGGATGGGTTGGGCTGTCCCTAATGACCCCAAGACACCAGCCCCACCAAAACAAGGCTTAGCACATCTTCAGTGTGCTAATCCCAGCTCAGCTCTGGATAATCCCCATCCTGACAGGGACATGTCCTCGCTAGACCCCAGCAAAGCCCCTCTGGGGTGGAGACACCCGCCCACCCCCACCCTGCCAGCCCCAAGCCCACACTGGGATGAGTCACGTTCCATCCCTTGGATGCAGGGATGGGGTGGTGGCACCTGCTCCCCCCCGCCCAGGGGTGTCCCCGCTACCTGTCGATGGGGGTGATGATGAGGGGGATGGCCGCCAGCCCCAGGGCGGTGGTGGTCCAGCGGCGCAGGGGCAGGGGCCAGCGGGTCAGGGTCCCCAGCAGGGCCAGCGAGGCGGCGCAGAGCCGGTTGATGGTGAAGCCGGGGATGGCCACCGAGGCCAGGCCCTGCCACACGAAGGTGTCCACCACGGCCACCCCCACCCGTGTGGGGTCCTGCGTGTGGGCCTGGGGGGACAGGGGGGTCAGTGGGATGGGTGAGGGTGGGTGGGTGGGTGGTTTGGGAGGGGGTGACACTCACGGTGGCCGCTCTCCGGCCCTTGTCGATGGCGTCGGCGGTCACGTAGGCGGTGGCCACGCCATAGCTGGCCCACACCACCGGCACCGGCACCAGCGCGCGGAACGACTCGCCCACCTCGTTGGCGTAACCTGGGGGGCACAGGGGGGTCAGCACGGACAGGGACAGGCTGTGTACCCTTGTCACTGCCCCAGAGCGTCCCTGTGTCCTCCCTGGGTGTCCCCGTGTCACTGTGAGCAGGGGTGGATCCTGCACGGCCAGGTTTGGAGCAGCTGGGTCTCCTTGGACCCCACTGCCACCGGACAACGGGGCTGGGGGTGACCAGTGACAGTGCCCAGAGCCCAGTGCCAGTACCAATGTCTGTGACTGGTTCCCAGTGCCAGTACTAGTGTCTGTGACTGGTGCCCAGTGGCGGTATTGGTGTGTGTGACTGGTGCCCAGTACCAGTGCCCAGTGGCAGTATTGGTGCGTGTGACTGGTGCCCAGTGGCAGTACTGGTGTGTGTGACTGGTGCCCACTGCTGGTATCACTGCCTATGACCAGTGCTCAGTGATGTTAACTGGGTTCTGGTCCCCAGTGTCTGTGAGTGGTGCTGGTGGATGGTCCCACTGCCCAGTACAGGTGCTGGTGCCCGGCACGCGTGACAATGACAGGTACCTGGTGCCGGTGCCAGGTTGTGGTGCTGCTCAGCAGTGCTGGTACTCAGTCTGCAGTGCCAGTGCCAGGGTGTGGTGCTGATACCTGGTACCCGGGGTCAGTGCTGGGGTCAGTGCCCTGTGCAGTGCCTGGTACAAGGTGCTGGGGGTCAGTGCCCAGTTTCTGGTGTGTTGCCCAGTGCTGGTACCCAACACAGTGCCTGGTACCTGGTGTGGTGCCTGGTACCTGTGCTGCACATCTGTTGGTGCCCCGTGCTGTGCCCAGTAACCAACATCAGTGCCTGCTTCCTGCTGTCAGTGCCCGACACCTGATGTCAGTGCCCAGTGCCAGGACCCCATACCCACTGTCAGTGCCCCCTGCCCCCTGTGCTGGCACTCCATGTCAGGGCCTGGTTCCCGGTGTCAGTGCCCTGTGCCAGTTCCCAGTGTCAGTGCCTGCTGCTGGTGCTCTGTGACAGTACCCTGTACCCAGTGGCAGTACCCGGTACTGGTTCCCGCTGTTGTGCCCGGTGCTGGTGCTGGGTATCAGTGCCCTGTTTCCCGTGTCAGTGCTTGGTTCCCAGTGCTCGTACCCGGTGCCAGTGCACAGAGTCAGTGCTCAGTTCCGGCATTCCCGCAGCTCCTGGTGCCGGTACCCGGTCCCAGCCTGCAGTTCCCGGTGTCAGTGCCTGGTTCCCTGTGCCAGTGCCCGGTGCCGGTACCCAGTTCCCGGTGTCGGTGTTTAATGTCAGTGACCCGTTCCCAGTGTCAGTGCCCTGCTACCGGTGTCAGTGACCCGCTCCTGGTGTCACACTCAATGTCAGTGCCCAGTTGCCAGTGTCAGTGCCCCGCTCCCGGTGTCAGTGCCCGGTGTCAGTGCTCAATGTCAGTGCCCCGTTCCCGGTGTTCCCGCAGTTGCCGGTGCCGGTGCCCGCGGGTGCCCGGTGTCCCCCCGTGCGGGTCGGTGCCCGGAGCTCACCCAGGTATCGGACCCACGTGTCCCGGTACACGTCCTGCTCCGCCGCCCCCATGGCGCGCGCCGCTCCCGCCGCATGCCCCGCCCCCTCCGCGGCCCCGCCCAGCGCACGTCACTAGGCCCACACCCCTCCCTGGAACGTCATCAAGCCCCGCCCCATTGTGCCGCGAGATGGCGGTGGGGGCGGGGTCTGATGCGCACGTGACCAGCAGTCACGTGGAGGGGGGACACAGGGGCAGTTCTGGGGTTGGGGGCAGTTATAGGGTTGGGGGCCAGCAGGGGAAGTTATGGGGTTGGGGGCAGTTATAGGGTTGGGGGGCAGCAGGGGAAGTTATGGGGTTGGGGGCAGTTATAGGGTTGAGGGGCAGCAGGGGAAGTTATGGGGTTGGGGGCAGTTATAGGCTTGGGGGGCAGCAGGGGAAGTTATGGGGTTGGGGGCAGTTATAGGGTTGAGGGGCAGCAGGGGAAGTTATGGGGTTGGGGGCAGTTATAGGGTTGGAGCAGCATTTACAGGGGTGCAGTGGGGGCAGTTCTGGGCCTGAGAGGCAGCAGAGGCAGTTATGGGTTTAGAGGGGCAGTTCTCGGGCTGGGGGGATTAGTTATGGGACCGGGGTGGTGCAGCAGGGTCAGTTGTAGGGTTGGGGGTAATGGGGCTTTGGGGAAGTTCTAGTGCAGGTGGGCAGCAGCGGCCGATCTGGGGCTGGGGGCAGTTGTGAGGCTGGAGTGGCAGATTTGGGGCTGGGGAGGCAGTTCTGGGCCCGAGGGCTACAAACCGGAGCAGACCCCACTCAGTCCTTCCCTTTACTCCCCACCCCAGGCAGCAGCAGCAGTAGGTGGGTGCAGGACCCACATAAGGCACAGAGATGGGGGGAGCTGCGGGCACTCGGCCCCCTCCGGTCCCGCTCAGCCCCCGCCTCAGTCCGTCAGCTCCGGGGCTCAGCCCCGGCTCCGTCCTCCTCCGGGGGGGCTCCCGGCCATCCTGGGGGCCCGCTGGGGGGGTCTATGGGCTGTGGTTCAGGGACACCTCGCCCAGCCGGTCCCCCAGCTGCTGGATCTGCTGTGCCGAGGCGGTGTCGGGCAGCAGCACCTCCACGGTGTAGCTCACCTTCTTGGAGTGGAGGAAGCTGTACGTGTTGTCGAACCGCAGCACGTCTGGGGGAGGGACGGGGGGTCAGGGACACTGGGGGAGCACCCCGGGAATCCCCCCAGCACCCCGGCGGTCAGGAACACTGGGGGAGCACCCCGGGAATCCCCCCAGCACCCCGGGGGTCAGGGACACTGGGGGAGCACCCCGGGAATCCCCCCAGCACCCCGGCGGTCAGGAACACTGGGGGAGCACCCCCGAGGGTCCAGGACACGGGGGGAGCCCCCCGGGGCAGGGGTCACTCACAGATGCCGGGCGCGGAGCAGGTGAGGGAGCCGTCCTCAGGCACCATGTGGGCGTTGTAGCGCTGGCTGGGGAGCACCTCGGTCATGTCGCCCGCACGCTGCCGCTCCCCGATCTTGGTCTTCATGTACACCCCGAAACCCACGTCGGCGCCCTCCGAGCGGAACTGCCACCTGCGCCGGGCACGGGAGAGCCTGCGGTGGGCTGGGGGCACCACGGGCTGTCCCCCCCTCCCCGCCCCGCGGCGCCGAGCCCCGCTCACCTGAGCACGCAGCCAGGGAAGAGGATCTCGTACTCCACCTGGTGGGACGACCCCCGGTTGACCACCACCGAGTGCTCGTACTGCTGCGCCAGCTGGTCCCGCACGTAGTAGCTCTTGGGCACGTCCCCCCCGTAGTTGATCTGGCAGGAGAGGGAGGATGTGGGCAGGGGGGAACCACCTGGCAGCCCTGAATAATCCAGCGGGAGCCTCTCCTACCTTGCTGGAGCACTTGGGGTCCCCGTCAGGGTCCGTCATGGTGCCCCCGTACTCCACCGGGATCTGATCAGGGTCGATGTACTTCTGCAGGACCTCCTTCCAGTTGGCTGGGGGGGTGACAGTGGGTTTGGGGGGGCTGTGAGCCCCAGCCCAGTTGGGGGCCCCCCCGGGGTTAAGGTATCCCCCTGGGTGAGGTGACAGCAGTGTCACCCCTGTTTTGGACGCTCCAGGGAGGGTCAGGACTCACATCCCAGCACCACGACCTTCTTGCGCGTGTCCTCGCTCAGGAAGTGCTTGACCAGGTTGTAGGCCACGGGGAAGATCTTGGGGGCTGGGGGGCAGTCAGGGGTGTTAGGGGGGTGTCAGCACCCGGATGGGGACGAGCAGGGCCCCGGGGCTGAACTCACCCTTCACAATAAACAGGCGCTTGAGGGACTCTGGGAAGTTCTCCTCGAACATGGACAGGAGCTGCAGGACGGGGGGAGCTCAGGTCACCCATCCCATGGAGCCGCCAGGACCCCCACCCCAAAATTTTGGGGGCTGCAGAGCACTGCAGGGACCTGCTCCTGCATCATCCCCAGGGCCAGGGGTCAGCCTGGATCCCTGTGGCCCCCCGGGGAAGTGGGATGGGCAGGAGCCCCTCACCTCCCCGTACGCCTCCACAGCTGGTTTCCAGAGGTGCTTCAGGCCCAGGCCCTCGCAGTCGTAGATCATCATCACCATCTCCACCTTCTTGCCCAGCTAGGGCAGGAGGATGGGGGGGATTAGGCAAGGGGGTTCAGGGATGGGGTGGTCCCTGACAGGCTGGTCCCTTCCAGCCAGAGCCTCCTCCCAAGTGTTGGTGTGTGGAGAAGGGGCATCACGGGAGCTGGGGGTCCCAACTGGGACAGGGATGTGGGCTGGGAGTCAGGAGCTGGTGGGGATGGATTGGACATGGACATATGGGGCTGGGAAGGACACTGGGTTGTGGCATGGACCAGAGATGGACATATGAGGTTGGCAGGGTGAGGTTCATGGTGGGGTGGACAGGACATGGACTTGTGGGGCTGAGGGGGATGGAATGACCTACAGGGCTGGTGAGTGAGGACATTGGCTGGTAGGGATGGACCAGAGATAGATGTATAAGGACACTGGGTTTTGGGGATGGACATGGACCCACAGGACCTATAGGGCAGTGGAGGATAATGGCTGGAAGGGTTGGACAGGATGTGAACTTGTGGAGCTGTGGAGGACATTGAGTGGTGGAGATGGACAGGACATAGGCTGGCAGGGACACAGGCTGAGGGGGATGGACAGGACATGGATATACAGGATATATAGGGCTGTGAAGGACATTGGGTGGTAGGGATGGACCAGAGATGGACATGTGGGTCTGGGGAGGACATTGGGTGATGGCGATGGCCCAGATGTAGACTTGTGAGGCTGGCTGGAACATGAACTGAGGGGAATGGACAGGGGATCCTGGATCTATAGGATCTATAGGATCTCTAGCCCCCTATAGGGCTAGGAAGGACATTGGATGGGGGAGATGGACAGAACACAGGCTTGTAGGGCTGGCAGGGATATGGACTGATAGGTATGGACAGGACATGGACTTATAGGGCTGGTGGCCGAGGACATTGGCTGGTAGGGATGGACCAGAGAGGGATGTATGGGTCTGGGGAGGACACTGGGTAGTGGAAATGGACAGGACGTGGACTTGTGGGGCTGGGGAGGACGATGGCTGATGGGGATGGACCAGAGATGGACAAATGGGGCTGGGGAGGTTATTGGGTGGTAGGGATGACCAGATGTGGACATGTGGATCTGGCAGGGCCACAGACTGGGGGATAGGACATGGACCTGTAGTGCTGGGGAGGATGCTAGCTGGCAGGGACAGACCAGATATGGACTAGCAGGGCTGGCAGGGCCATGGTCCCGTGGGGCTGGTGGGCACAGGGCCTTTGTGGCCAGCGGGGTGTGGGCAGGTGCCCACCTTTTGGGTCTGCTGCTCGCACTCGTGCCGCAGCACCTCGCAGTCCCGGAACTTGTTCTTGAGCAGGTCCTGCTTGGAGGCCGAGAACAGCAGCCCCTTGGCGTCCAGCGGCCCGATGATCTCGT
This sequence comes from Pyrocephalus nanus, assembly GCA_038380795.1. Classification (NCBI taxonomy): domain Eukaryota; kingdom Metazoa; phylum Chordata; class Aves; order Passeriformes; family Tyrannidae; genus Pyrocephalus; species Pyrocephalus nanus. Next base: position 1,961,349 of record CM076278.1, read on the forward strand.
ACCACACCGGGCTGCCCTCGCGGTCGTAGCCGCACAGCCCCCCGGACATGTACTTGCGGATCACCTGCGGGAGCACGGGGGGCTCAGGGGGACAGTCCCCTCCAGGGCCACCCCCCAAGGGCCGGGGACACCCACCTCAGGTGCCTCCCAGGCGATGATGTTGTCAGCATCCATGCGCTTGCGGACCTCGAGGTGCTGGTAGGGGGCAGAGTGAGCTGGGGTGAGGTTTGTGGACCCCATGGGACAGGGTGCGCCCCATGGGCACGTCACCCTTGGGAGAGAGGGGCTGGGCTGATGGCCCGGGGTGCGCTGTCCCATGCCAGCTATGTCCCATGCCAGGGGACAGCCTGAGGACACCCCAAAAGCAGGGTGCCCCTCTCACCTTGCGGAGCATGGCCTCTGCCTTGGGCAGGTCGAAGCAGCGTGCTGCAAGAGAGCAGAGAGCTCAGAGACCAGCCCCCCAACAGCCCTCTGGGGGTCTCCCAGCCCCTCCCAGGGATGCCCCACACTTTGGGCTTACCTCGGAGCCATTTCAGCAGGAAATAGTCGTCCTGAGCGGGCAGGGAGGGCAGCACGTCCTGCAGCTTCTCCCGGAACTGCAGGGACAAGAGGGACAGTTGGCAAAGGGGTTCCTGATTCTTCCCCCAAAACCCCAAGGCTGGAGGTTTGTCCCCTCCTTGCTACCCCAAAAACCCCTAGGCCAAGACTGGGACATTCCCAGGGAAGGGTCACGCTGTGCCCTGTCCCTGCTGCCACGTGCAGCCGGGATCACCGGTCACCTCCTGGCAGGGGACTGTCCTCAGCCGGCCACCAGCACCGGGTGTCCCCAGAGCCTTGCACAAGGGTGTGTGGGCTGTCACCACCCCCCTGGGGCCAGGCTGACCAGTCCCCTCCAGTGCCATCCTTTGGGACGGAGCCAGTCGCTGTGCATCCCCCTGCTCCAGCAACCCCCAGTGGGTCACAGCCCCCCGCTGCAGGCAGGAGGGTGTTGGGGTGCAGGACTGGGGGGGTTGGGGGATCTGGGATCCTTTCCCCGTGTGGCCCCGCTCACCCAGGCCAGGCTGCGGCCCAAATCTCTGTACCAGCCGAGGCCCTCCCCTTAATGAGCCTGATTAGCTTATCTGCCGCTGAATTTAGGGGTAATTAAACCCGGGATTAGCTCCTTCACCCTGCTGGCGGACAGACGAGTTCGGCCACTCGCCTCCCTCTGCTGCCCGGGGCATGGCTGGCACCGGGCACAGTTTGGGCTCCGTGCCCCACGCCTGCCCCTGCCCCCCATCCTGGCACCCAGCGGGGTCATCGCCCGCCCGTGGAGTTTGGCTGGGTCCGAAAGGCAGTGATAAGATAAAGGCACGGGGGTGCCCTCGTGCCTGGGGTACAGTGAACCCCGATAAAGGTTGGCACCCCACCAGGGGCTGGCAAAGGTGGGTGACAGTCACCAGTTCCAGGTGTACCCTGGTCCCCTGAGCCCTGCAGTGGGGCGGGAGGTTCCCCAGTCCCATGGGAAGGGTGGGAGAGGCATATGGGGATCGCCCGTGCCCAGGACAGGGGGTCACCCAGGTGCCTCCAGTGGGCAGTACCACGGGGGGCTCAGCCCGTGGGTTTGGGGTCCAGGGTGGGATGGAGGTGACAGGAGATCCCAGTCCCAGGGGCCCTGTGGTGAGGCAGGAGGTTCCCCAGTCCTGTGGGAAGGATGGGAGAAGGCTGGGGGGTCACCAGCGGGATGGTCCAGCCAGAGGGATCCCCAGGACCCACTGAGGAGTCCCTGGTGGGCAGCACCGTAGTGGGGCTCAGCCCGGGAGTTTGGGGTCTGGGATGGGGAGTGGAGGCAGTGGGAGCCCCCCTGGGCCGGGTTTGGGATCTGGAGGCGATAGGAGTTCCCCGGGTCCGGGGCAGGGACGATGCCTGTGGGTTTGGGATCCGGGATGGAGGAGCTGGAGAAGCGGAAGTCCCCCGGGGCCGGGAGCGGGAGTGATGCCGGTGGGATTGGGATGCGGAGCCCTCCGGGACCGGGAGTAGGGGTGATGCCGGTGGGTTCGGGGTGCGGTGAGGGGAGCGGAGCCCCGCGGGGCCGGCAGCGGGGGTGATGCCGGTGGGTTTGTGGGGCGGGGCGGGGGGATGCCGGTGCCCGCGGCAGGCGGGGAATGCGGGCGCCCATCGGGGCGGCTCATGGCGGTACCCCTGCAGCCCCCCGCTCCCCCCGCCCCGGCTCACCTGGGCCAGCACCTCCTCCTGCCGCGGGCTCAGGTCCCCGACGCGGCCGCTCATGGTGCTCTGCCGGCGGCTCTGCCCGGCCCCGGCGGCCGCGGAGCCTCCGAGCACCGCCCCGGGACCGCCCCCGCCCGCCCGGCCCGGCCCCTCCGCACACCCCGCGGCCTTGGACCCTGCCCGACCCCCGCCCGCACGGTCAGCGCCCGCCGCCCCGCCGGAGCTGGGGGGGCGAGGGTGATGGGCTGGGGGGGGCAGAGGGGATGTGGGGACACGGGGGGGCTGGGGGCTGGGGGGGACTATGGGGGGATGTGGGGGCTGTAAGGGGTGTAGGGGACATGGGGGACGCGGAGGGGTATGGGGGATGTGGTGGCTATAGAGGGCGGGGGGCTATGGGGGATTTGGGGCACAGGGAGACATGGGGGGTATGGGAGATGTGGAGCGGTATGAGGGTGGGGGGAATATGTGGGAAATAAAGGGGTCTAGGGGATATGGGGTCATGGAGGGGTATGGGGGCTATAGGGAATACGGGGGCTTAGGGGTAATATGGGGGGCATGAAGGGGTATGGGGGATAGGAGGGATATAGAGGTATGGGGCCTCAGGGGACTTGGGGGTATGGAAGCAGCTACAGGAGGCATGGGGGGCATTGGGGGCTATAGGGGGCATGGGAGGTATAGGATATATGGAGGACATGGAGGGATATGGGGAGTATGAGGGCTTGGGAACTATGGGGGGCATGGGAGGGATGAGGGTATGGCTCTGTGGGGGTTATGGAGGGTACAGGAGGGTGGGGGTCTTATGACAGTGTGGGGGACACAGTAGGGTAGGGGGGTGCAGGTGGGGCAGGTGGCAGGGAGAGGGAACAGGGGTGGGGACAGGGATGGGAGATGGGGACAAGGGACAGAGGTGGGAATAGTGAAGAAGAGTGGGACAGGGGCCAGAAGTGGGTACAGGGTGAGAGCACAGGGCTGGGGGCCAGGGACTGGGGCAGGGCGTGCCAGGGAGAGGGGATGGGGACAAGGATGGGAGATGGGGACAGGGGACAGAGGGAGGGCTCAGGCACTGACTGGAGGACAGGGGATCAGGGGCAGGATGCCAGAGAGAAGGGACAGGGCAGAGGCACCAGGAACATGGGGCTCACCATCCCACTGCCAGTTCCGGTACAATGGCCCTGTGTCCCCAGGGAGAGGGGACCTCCCTGAGGGGGGAGCCCAGCCAGGAAGGCGAGCCTGGCCAGGAGAAGAGGTCCCTGCAGGTGTCACAGCCCCTGGCACCCACAGCTGCTCTGGTCGGGGTCCAGAGCAGGGGAAGGTTCTCCTGTCCCCATTGTCCCCTCCTGTGAGGCTGTGCATGTGGAGCCGTGGATGTCCCACGGAGCCATGGATGTCCCATGGAGCTCTGCATGTCCTATGGAGCCATATGTGTCCCTTGGAGCTGTGGATGTCCTATGGAGGTCCAGAGAAGTCATACATGTCCAAGGATATCCCATGGAAGCATCCCTGTCCCATGTAACATGTCCCCTGGAGCTGTGGATGCCCCACAGAGCCATGTGTCCCCCACAGGCCTGTGGGTGTCCCATGGAAGCATCTGTGTCTCACTGAGCTGTGCATGTCCCAAGGAGCTGTACACGTGCCATGGAGTCATACGTGTCCCTTGGGTCTGTGCGTGTCCCATGGACCCATAGATATCCCACAACCCTCTGGGTGCTCCCCGGAGCCATTCACACCCTGTGCATGTCCCTCATCTGTCCCCTCTGTGGGGCAGCTCTGGCAGCAGCCACCCCCCAGGCGCTGATTTGGTGTCCCTCCCCAAATCCACCCAGTCCCCCACACCGGTTCCCGGGCTGGCCGAGCCCCTGGCTGTTGTTTATGGCACGGCCGGCCCGTCGCAATCAGAATGTTTCGTGTGGTTAAACCGGCTCCTGCTCGGCCGTGGGAGGAGAACCGTGCCCAGCCTGTGATTAACCCCCGCAGTTACGACACGCCGGGGACATGGGGGACATTGGGACACGCCCAGACCCGTCCCACGGCACCCAGAGCTGGGTCCCACGGCCCTGAGCCCCGTCCCCAGTGTGGCCCCTGTCCAAAGCAGGTCAGCCCAGGCCCGTGCCGGGGCTAATCCAGCCGGCAAATCCTCCCGGTGGCACATGAGCTGGGCACACGTGGCAGGAGCAGGGCTGGGAGTGTCTGGCACCTTGCTGGGGTGGGGGTGTCGAGGTGTCAGATGTGGGGGGCAGCGGGGTTTTGGGGTGCTCGTGTGTTAGTGAGTGTCCATGTTGCTCAGGTGTGTGTCCCTGTCACCCTAGTGTGTGCCTGTGTCACCCAGGTGTGTGCCTGTGTTGCTCAGCTGTGTGTTCCTGGCACCCAAATGTGTGTCCATGTCTCCCAGGAGTGTGTCCCCGTCACCCAGGTGTGTGCCATGGCTGTGGGTGTCCATGTGTGCAGGGCTGTGTCCCTGTTCCCTCCTTGCTGTGTCCCCCAGAGCACACGTGTCCCTCTGTTCCCATGGTACCCCGTGTGCCCCCACATCCACGTGTGGATGGGCCATGTGTCCATGCCTGTCCCTGTTTCTGCCTCTCCTTCTCCCTGTCCCTCTCCTGGTGTCAGTCACTTTCCTGGTCCCAGTGCCCATCTCTGTCCTGCTGCCTGTGCTGGTTTCTGTACCTATCTCGGTCCCTGTCCCTCTCCCTATCCTGGTCCCGGCCTTTGTCCCTCCTCTGTCCCCCTCCCAGTCCCTCTCCCACTCCCTGTCCTCCTCCTGGTCCCCACCCCTGCTCCTATCCCAGTCTCATTCCTCTCCTTGTCACTGCCCCGTCCCTGTCCCAGTGCCAGTTTCCGTCCTGGTCCTGCCCCTTGTCCCCATGTCAGTCTCGATTCTTCTCCCTGTCCCTCTCCCTGTCCCCAGTGCCATTCCTGTCCCTGACCTGTCCCAGTGCCCAGCCTGCTCTCAGCCCTTTTCACCATCTCAATCCTGGTCCCAGCTCCCTGTCCATCTCCTGGTCTCTGCCTCATCCCTATCCCTGTCTCAGTCCTTGTCCCTGTCCCAGTCTCAGTCCCTGCTCCTTGTCACTCTACTTCTCCTGGTCGACATCCTCATCCAGGTCCTCATCGCCTTCCCCACCTCAGTCTCTGCCTCTATCCTTCTCCCTATACCCATCCCCTGCCCTTGTCCCTATCCCTGCCCTTGTCCCTATCCCTGTCCCGGTCCCCATCCCTCTCCCTCTCCCTCTCCCTCTCCCTCTCCCTCTCCCTCTCCCTCTCCCTCTCCCTCTCCCTCTCCTTCTCCCTCTCCCTCTCCCTCTCCCTAACCCCATCCCCATCCCCATCCCCATCCCCATCCCCATCCCTATCCCCATCCCTATCCCTATCCCTATCCCTATCCCTATCCCTATCCCTATCCCTATCCCTATCCCTATCCCTATCCCTATCCCTATCCCTATGCCCATCTCCATCCCTATCCCTATCCCTATCCCTATCCCTATCCCTATCCCTATCCCTATCCCTATCCCTATCCCTATCCCTATCCCTATCCCTATCCCCATCCCCATCCCCATCTCCATCCCTATCCCTATCCCTATCCCTATCCCTATCCCTATCCCGATCCCGATCCCGATCCCGATCCCTATGCCCATCTCCATCCCTATCCCTATCCCTATCCCTATCCCTATCCCTATCCCTATCCCTATCCCTATCCCTATCCCCATCCCCATCCCCATCTCCATCCCTATCCCTATCCCTATCCCTATCCCTATCCCTATCCCTATCCCTATCCCTATCCCGATCCCGATCCCGATCCCGATCCCGATCCCGGTTCGGTCTCCCGGGCTCCCCCTGCCCGCGGCGGGTGGCGCTGAGGGTCCTCCCCGCCAGCAGGGGGCGCTGGAGGGCGGAGCGGCAGTGGTGGCGGAGCGGGCGGTCCTCCCATCCTGCAGGGGGCGCCGCGGCGCGGGCGGAGCGGCCATGGCGGCGCTGCGGGCGGCCCTGCTCGCCCCGCTACTGGCGCTGGGCCGGGCCGGGCCGGGCCCCGCCACCCCCGCGCGGGTCGAGGTGGCCGTGTCGGGGCCCGGGCCGGCGGGGCCGCAGCGGGACGGGGCCGGCGGGGCTGCGGCAGCCGGCGGCTCGTACACGCTGCGCGGGGCCGTGCTGGGCGCGGGGGGAGGCCGGGCCGGGCCGGGCCGGGGGGGCCCGCGGGGGGAGCGGGAGGAGATGGAAATCCATGGCCGCCTAGTGCTGGTGAGCGGGGAAACCGGGAATGGGGCTGGGGGGACTGGGGGCACGGGGGAGGGAAGGAGGGGAGCGGTGGATACTCCGAGGCACTGGGAACCAATTGCATGGGGGGCAGGGGGCAGGGGAAGGAGTGGCTGTGGGAACTGGGGGGCACTGGGAGACACTGGGGGACCAGTGGGCATTGGGGGGGCACTGGGCAGTGGAGAGAGGGGCTGTGGGGTCTGGATGGGAAGGATGAAGGGGAAGCAGTGGGAACTGGGGGGCACTGGGAGACACTGGGGGCCAGTGGGCATTGGCAGTGGTTATTTGTCGGTGTGTGAGGGAGGGGGATTGGTGTGAACTGGGACAGTGGGCACTGGGGGTATCTTTGGGCACTGGGAGGGGAATGGGGAGGGTGGAGCAGTGGAAGGTGGAGGGCACTGGGAGGCACTGGGGGTTGGTAGGGAGGTCAGGGGCACTGGGGGACACTTGAGCAGCACGGGGGTCCCGCTGCCCAGGGGTGCCCAGCAGAATAGGGGAGGTGCAGGCAGGGCCAGCCCCTGTCCCCTGTGCCACCCTGTGCTTTGGGGGTGCCCAGAGCCTCAGTGTCCATCCTGGCTGTCCCGCTCCCTGCCACCCCAGGTGGGTGAGGCGGAGCCGGAGCTGGGCAGTGCTGACAGCTGGATCGGGGTGGTGCCCGTGGGCACTGAGGAGCCACCTGAGGGCCCCCGCGGGGCCAAGGAGGAGTCCTTCACCACTGCCGTTGTCACCAAGGTGAACTCCTGCCCATCTTTGTCCCCCCTGCCTGGCCCTGGTCCTGGTCCTCATTCTCTCTGCCCTTCCCGGTCCCCTCTGCCCCATCCCTATCCCCTCTGCCCCATCCCTGTCCCCTCTGCCCATCCCTGTCCCCTCTGCCCATCCCTGTCCCCTCTGCCCCTCCCTGTCCCCTCTGCCTGGCCCGGGGGCTGCCATGGTGCTGGTGGGTCACAAGCCCTCAGAGGTGTCAGTTGGGGTGTCTCCTCATCAGATATTGGGGGTCCTGGCTTGTGCTTGGTGCAAGAGGGGTCCTTGACAGGGCCCTTTTGGGTCCCCTGTGACCTCGAAGAGGCACAGGGTGCTCCCTGCAGCAGGACAGGGTCTGGCAGGGACACGCTGAGCTGCCCCTGAGCGTGTCCCCGCTGTCTCCGCAGATGAAGCGAGCCCTGGTGCTGGGGGCCTCGGCCCTGCTCATCCTGGCGCTGAACCAGAACGCCATCCGGGAGGTAGGGCAGTGCCTCTGGGGGGCTGGGCCAGGGTTGGGCCCCCCTGACAGCTCTGCCTCCCTCCCCCTGCAGCTGGACGTGTCCCAGCTCCTCGCCAAGCCTGTCATCGTCATCCAGTCCTCCGACAACGTCACCAGGCTGCTGGGAGCGCTGCTGCGGTACGGGCTGGGCACTGCCTTTCCCTGCCTTTCCCTGCCTGGTCCCTGCCTGGTCCCTGCCTGGTCCCTGCCCAGCTGTGACCCCCAGGGGCTGCCCTGGGGATCTCTTACCCAGCGTGTCATGCTTGCTGGACTGGTGTTGTCTGTGCCATGCCAGGCTGAGACACGTGTTTCCAGTGGGGTTTGGGAGCCCTTCAGTTTGTCCCCACGTGGCAGCAGGGGTGACAGTGGCCTCAGCCAAGAGCTTTAGGACTCTTGGTACAAATTATCAAGCCTGGCTGTTTCTCAGCATGGCACTGGCATCCCAAATGCTGGGGATGTTCTCACCAGCTGCAGCAGTGGGACCCCTTCGGTCCTCCTGACATGTGGGACATTGGGATTGCTGCCTTGGAGTCACAGATGGGGAAACTGAGGCACAGGGCTGGGAGGAAGAGCCCTGGGCAGGGTCACTGAGGGCTGGGCATGGCTGGGGAGGGAGGGTCTCGCTGCCACCTCCTGTGTGTTCCTCTGTCCCCCCTAGTCCCCACCCTGTGCTGCCAGTCCTGGGAAGGGAGTGCTCCTTGGCAATGGGGTCTGTGCCCAGATCCTGCTGTGCCCATGGAACTGATGCTCCTTTTTGCTCACAGTGGGCTCCGGGCCACAGCAAAGATCACGTACCAGGCGGTGCTGCTGGAGAACCTGGTATGTAGGTCCTTCCTCCTCCTCCTCTCTCTCCCAGTGGGAGGGCAGGGCATGGCTGTACCCAGTCAAACTTCCCTGATCCACGGGGAGCAGCTGCAGGACGCAGTGCCCAGCCCCACAGTGTCCCAGTGTCCCCGTGGGAGCGGGGCAGGTGGCAGTGCCACCGTTCCTCCTCCCCGGAACACGTGTGTTCCCGTCACCGGACGCTGCCGTGGCCGTCGGCAATGCCGTGTCCTGCCTTGCAGGGGGTGACCCTCACCCTGTGGTCCACGTGTGGCCTGTCCCGAGGGGGCCTCTACGGGGAGTGGCAGGGGGTCATCTGCCCCGGGGAGAGCAGCTCGCAGGTCCAGGTACGGCACTGGGGGGGTCCTGGCGGGACTGGGAGTGGGGGGAGGTCTCAGGCTCACCCCCCCACTGTGCCATTCCCACAGAAGTACCTGCAGCAGCTGTGGAACACCATCCTGCTGATTGCCCTGCTGCTCTGCACTGGGGTCATGGTGCAGGCACAGCGCCAGTCACGACAGGACCTGTCGGAGCGGGATACCGAGGTGGGAATGTCCCCACTGTGCCCCGTGCCAGGGGCAGCAGCAGGCAGGCTCTGCCCCTGCCCTCCTGCTCTGCCCCTCAGCTCTGCCCCTGCCCCTCAGCTCTGCCCCTGTCCCCTGGCTCTGCCCCTGTCCTCTGGCTCTGCCCCTGCCCCTCAGCTCTGCCCCTGTCCCTTGGCTCTGCCCCTCAGCTCTGCCCCTGCTCTCCTGCTCTGCCCCTCAGCTCTGCCCCTGTCCCCTGGCTCTGCCCCTGCCCCTCAGCTCTGCCCCTGACCCCTGGCTCTGCCCTTGCAGCTGGACCTGAAGCAGCACATCCGCCGGCGGCTGCTGGCACTGAAAACCCGTCGGTACCACCCCGGGAAGCCGCCGCGGAGCCGGGCCTGCGAGATCGATAGCTGTGCTGTGTGCTTGGACCAGTTCCACAAGAGCCAGGTGGGACTGGGGGGCCTGGAGCCTGGCCTGGGGACACCGGTGCTGGTGCCACCCTGGGACAGGGTGTCCCTGCTGGGATCAGTTTGTGTCCCTGCTGGGTCCGGCCATGTCCCTGCCGGGGTCCAGCTGTGTTCCTGCCGGGTCCATTCACGTGTGCCCTCCCTTCCCTGCCGGCAGTGGCTGCGGGTGCTGCCCTGCTCCCACGAGTTCCACCGGGACTGTGTGGATCCCTGGCTCCTGCTGCAGCAGACCTGCCCTCTCTGCAAGCGCAACATCCTGGGTGAGAACCGCCGTGGCACCCGGCCGGGACTCCCTGGTCACCCTGGGGCACGGGCTGGGGAGCACTGAGAGCCCTCCAGGCTCCCTGTGCCATGGCTCTCCACCCTTCTCCCTTGCAGGGAACTGCTGCACGGACAGCTAGCAGGCCCGAGGACACTCCAGGGACAGACCCACAGCCACTCTGGGGAGAGGGAGGGGACGGGGTGCCCAGTGAGTGGCACCTGCTGCCAGAGCTGGGTCAGTGTGGCTGTGCCACCACAGCGCCCGGACACGGCAGAGGGAAGGACTCGGGGCTCTCTGAGGGGTGTGAGTAGAGGGGTGGGGGGTCCAGACGGGCAGTCCGGGTAGGGAAGCTATGGGGGCACCCATGGGTGTAACGGGGTGGGGGCCGGGGGCAGGGAGGGTCCTGACCCTGCCACCCTTGCCCTGCTCATGGGAATTTTTCTAAGTCTTGGGTTTTTTGTCTATTTGCTGGTGGCCATGGCAAGGTGAGTAGAGCCCAGCTATGGCACCAGCCCCTGGGGGAGATGGGGGACAGACCCACCAGGGCTGGGGCTGGTGGGGCTGTGGGAGGGGCAAGGCTTTATTTATAGTAACTTATTAGAAAGGATGGCACTAGTCAGCTGCAGAGGCACCAGCGGGCTCCTCTCACCCAACACAGTGAGTGGGGACATGCCATGAGCCCTGCCTGGCTCCTGCCCCACAGGCTGCAGCGTGGCACATGTCCATCCCTATTAAACACAGAGCAAGGACTGGCTGTGTGGCTTGTGTGGGGCTCATGGGGCAGCTCGGAGGTCATGGCCAGCCTGTGACAGTGGCTTGGTGGTCCCCAGCCCCTCTGGGTGCTCATGGAGTGGGGAATGCCTTTTCCAGGCTGTGGCTGTGCTGGTGGGCCAAGGGCGGCTGGGATTCCTTCATCCCAGCCCAGCTCTGCCTTCGTCTTCAAGTGTGGCCACATCCCAGTCCCCTCTTGGGAATTGTTCCTGGCAGGAACTAACACACACAGTGCCCAGGCTTTGGCACGGGCAGGGCTGTGCTGGGGCCTCCAGCAGCAGTGTAGCCATGGGTGACTGAGCTCCAGTACCCAGGAACGTCCCTGGAGCAGCTCTGCAAGGAACAGGCAGAGCCCGGGTTTCCCAAGGGAATGTGCATTCCTGATGCACAAAGAGTGGGTAACGAGGTCCCCCTGGGCAGGGCAGGTGGCTGCTCACGGAACAGTTCATTTCTCTGTTAGAAGATCAGCTCATCAGTGTTTATTTGTGGTGGGTCCCCGTGTGGTGCAAGGGAGGTCGAGCCCCAGGCGTCCCACGGGGAGCGACAGGTAGGGTCTGGCCTGGAATGTGGGCTCTGCCCGGAGCAGCTTGGAGTGCTGGCTGCTGGGAGCTCGATGCCAGGCCTTGTCCACGCATCCTGCCATCCCTCTGCTGTCCCTGCTGTTGCTGCTGCCTTCCCTGCTGGGACACCTACAGGGGTGGGAGCAGTGAGAGAGGGAGAAGAGCAGGGAAACCTCCCAGCCCCTTCCTCTGGGTTCCTACTCACCCTGTGTCCTGCCCACTGGCCTTCCCGTGGAGCTGGGACCCCAGCTGGGCCTGTGGGATTAGCTGAGGCAGGGAAGAGAAGAGGGGGTGAAATTCCACATCCCCCCAGCGTTCAGCTCCAGTCACAGCCCTTGGCCTCTGTCCTGGAAGTGTCCCCTCTGGAACCGGCGCTGGGCACCTCGGCCAACACCAGTTAAACCAGAGCGATCTCCCAGCAGCATGAGGATCCCGGCCTGGCCCTCCTGGGGTCCCCAGAGGATGTCTGGGGGCCATGGGGTGGTTTAGGGGTGCACAGCACCCACCCCTCTGCCCCGTGGCCCCAGCTCACCTTGAGCACTCCCTGCTGGGCAGCCGCCTTCACCTTGGCCAGCACCGCGCCGAGCCGTGCGTTCTCCCGCTCCAGCACCCTGATCCGGATGCTGTTGGCTTGGAGCTGATTCTCCATGTCCTCTGTCAAGTTTCCAGTGCCTGCAGGCAAAATCCAGCAGAGCTCAGCCTGCTCAGAGGTGTGGGCATCCCTCCTGCCTCCCAAGGAAAGGAGCCTGCCCCAGCCTGGGAGCACGGGCACAGCCTGGGAGGTGGCAGCTGGGACCCCAGACCCTGCGGGCAAATGAAGCTCTGCCATGTCCTGGTCCTGCTGTAATTCCTGGCCTGGAGGTGGGATGCATGGCACCCACACAGGGAAGCAAGTTGGAATGGTCACAGCTTAGCACAGCCCAGGGCCTGAGCTCTTCCTGGATATCAATGGGACAAGCTGTGTGTCTGAGGTCGGCAGGATCCCCTTGGAGACCCCAAAGGCACAAGCCCAGGGTGTTGCTACTCCCTTACTCTCAAACTGCGCCTCGGGGGGGACATGGAGCTCAGGGAAGAACACCAGGAGCCTCTCCCGCTCCCTCAGCTCCTGTGCCTGCTCCTCCAGCTGGGACGTGTTCACCTGCAGCTCCAGGATGGATTGCTCCAGGGCCAGCTTCTCCTGCTGCAGCGTGTCCAGCAGCTCCTGCATGGCACAGTGGGGAGGAGGGGAGGTTTGCAGGGTGAGAAATCTCATGGGAGCACTCGGACCTCCATGGAAAGCTCCCTCCCTTCCTCATGTGGTAAGGTTGTCCCATGAAGTTGAGAAGGGGACACGAATAACGGGTGGGGTTTTGGCACTAAGGTCCCTGTGTGACCTGTAAGCAGCAGCACTGACCATGAAATATGGAATATGTCCAGGAATGGGCACCCTGGAGATGTGGGAGCAGCCTGAGGTGTCCCTGCTGTCTTAGGCATGGGGAAAATCAGTGGAGACCTGTCTGCACTGCAAGGGGCTGAGGGAGAGTCCTGGGAGGGATGACTGTGTGGCAATGTCACCCTGGGTCCCAGAGTGCTCCTCCTGGAAAACTCTGGCTGTGGGTGTGGGTCAGGGCACCTCTGTCCCACACCTGGTGGGTACCAGCTCTCACCTGCTGTGCCTGGAGCTGCTTCCGGCTCTGCTCCCGACTCTGCTCCAGCTGCTCCTCCAGCCGGGCCTTGTCCTCCTCGGCCTCTCCCAGGCTGTTCTGCAGCTCCTCCCGCTCCCAGTCCAGCCTGTCCAGCTGCTGCAGCAGGAGCCTCTGCTTGGCCTGCAGGGACTGTGGGGGTGGGTGAGGCTGTGTGGGGCTGTGGCACCCGCTCCCCCCACCCTGGTCCTGGGAGCTGCTCCGGGGCCGGCCGTACCTCCTCGTGCAGCAGCACACTCTGCACTCGCACCTTCTCCTTCTCCAGCTCCATGCTGGTGGCACTCAGCTCCCGGTCCAGGCTGTCCCGCTGGCCTGTGAGCATCTGCACCTTCTCCTCCAGCTCCAGCATCTGGCTCCGGGCCACCATGGTGGTCTTCATCTCCTCCAGCAAGGTGGTCTTGGTGAGCTCTGGGGAGACACAGCCGTGGCCCAGGCTGGGCAGGGGGGAACAGGAGGGAGGTCCACGGAGCTGCTCCCAGGGCTGGAGCCCCTCTGCTCTGGAGCCAGGCTGGGACAGCTGGGGGGGTTCACCCGGAGAAGAGAAGGCTCCAGGGAGACCTGAGAGCCCCTTGCAGGGCCTAAAGGGGCTCCAGGAGAGCTGGAGAGGGACTGGGGACAAGGGATGGAGGGACAGGACAAGGGGGAGGAAGTGTCCAAGGCCAGGTTGGACGGGGCTTGGAGCAACCTGGGCTAGTGGAGGGTGTCCTTGCCTATAGCAGGGGGTGGATCTGAATGGGCTTTAAGGTCCTTCCAACCCAAAGCATTCCATGATTCTATGATTTAGGGGCCCCCAATGCCCTGCAGAGCCCTGGCAATGGGGAGGAAGGTCTGACAGGACAGCTGTGACCCCCCAAATGCCCACCAGCAGCAGCCCATTCTGCACTGGGTGATGTTGGTGAGCTACTGTGAAGGAAGCCCTTCCTCTGACCATTCCTGGCAGCTCTACAGCCTGATCTGGGTGCATTGGGGGCTACATGGGTGTGAAACACTGTGAGAGGGGCAAGGGTGGGGGAGATATGTGAGCTGGGTGACCCTGGGGGTCCTTACCCAGCTCCTGCAGAGCTGCCTGCTTCACTTCCAGCTCCTCCTTCAGGGTGGAGAGTCGCTCCTCCAGCAGAGCTGCTCCTAAATCAGTATAAAAAAACCCTCCAATTATTCAGCTCTTCAAAAAAAAACCTGAAGTGAAGCAGAAAAACAGCCCCACCAAAGTTTTTTCATCCAGTGATTTTGTTGTGCTGCAGCAGGGAGGGGGCAGTGACAGGACATGGACAACCAGCTCCTGCTGCCTGGGATTATCCTCACAGCAGGGAAAATCCCCCAGCACCTACAAAAATCCACGGCCAAAGCCCTGCTCCTGGTGGTGGGGCCCAAATTTGCCCATGAACTCTGTGCTTCTGCAAATACCCCCAGGCCTGGGAGGGGACGCTGGGCACAGCTCTGTACCTCTCCTTAGATCATCCTTATCCCGCTCCAGCCTGGCCACAGCCTCTGAATGTTCCTTGTCCTTGGCTTTCAGGCTCTGCTCCGCCTTCCTCTGCTGCTGCACTTGGGTCTCCTTCTCTGCCTGCAGCTTCTGGGAGAAGTCCTCCACCTGTTTCCTCAGCTCCTCCTTCTGTTTCCCCACCTCTTCCAGCTCAGCCTTTATGGGGTTCAGCTGCTGCAGCAGCTCCTGGAGGTGTTTGTTGATCCGGGAGAGATCCTTGCTCTGCTCCGAGGCCCAGTAGCTCAGGTCTGTGGCAGAGAGCCTCCTTCTCCCGGCGCTGTCCTCCAGCACCTCCTGGAATTTGCTGAGGGCCGAGGGGATGTTCTGGCTCTGGCAGAGGCTGCTGATGGCCCTGCCCACCTCCCTTAGGCTGGCCTGGGCGCTGGAGCAGCTGTCACAGGAGCCCAGGGGGCACCCCGAGGTCTGGGTGGGGACACTGCGGGTGCCCTGGGCCAGGCTGGGGCCAGCCCTGGGCTGGGAGCCGCCCCAACTGCCCGGAGAGCGAGGAGGGGATTGCTGTGTGGGGACCTCCTTCCTGCACTCCTTGTCCTGAGGGAGAGAGCACAGAACAGGACCAGCGCACAGATGGAACTGGAAACGATCCATAAGAGCCCAAATCCGAGGTGTGAGTTGTGGGAACGGGATAGCAGTGCAGCCGAGGGACAGTGACCAAGGGACAGCCTCAGCAGCAGAACCTGCTCCCCACCTCCCCTTCTTGTGGCCATCCCTTCCTTCCCACCCCCTGTGCTGTCTCCTGGGTGTGCCACGTGGCTTATTGTGGGACTTCTCCATGAGAAATAACTTTTGGGGGGGGAAATAAAATGCAGGGGAGGGACGTGGTGTTTTTACCACCGGTTATTTCACTGATTTGAAGCAGGTCAGCCCCTCAGTGGGGCCGGCAGAACTGCAGCATTTCGGCAGGAGGAGAACATTTTCCATGTCCCCAGGATGTCCCAGAGAAGCACCGCGGTCCAAGTCCCAGGGGGGGTGACCCCAGATGTCCCACCTGGTGCTGGAGCTGCTGGCAGAAGGCC
Organism: Pyrocephalus nanus; assembly: GCA_038380795.1. Taxonomy (NCBI): domain Eukaryota; kingdom Metazoa; phylum Chordata; class Aves; order Passeriformes; family Tyrannidae; genus Pyrocephalus; species Pyrocephalus nanus. The sequence goes on from CM076278.1 coordinate 1,976,653, forward strand.
CCCAGTCTCAGCATGGTGCTCCAGAACCTCCTGGCCGTGAGCCCCGCGGACATGCAGGGCCCCGTGCCCCGCGCCGGCGGCACCGCACGCCCGCACAGCACCATCTCCGCGTAGCCCGTGAAGCTCTGCAGCAGCAGCAGGAGCCTGTCCCGGCAAGAGAACACGCCTTGGAGCCCCAGGGATCGGGAATGGGAGCTGGGAGAGGGCGGCCCCCTCCCCGTCCCTTGCACAAAGCCAGCGCGGCGCAGGAGGGTGGGATCGGTGCTCCCGGTTCCTCCCCCGGGGGGCCGGGATCGCTCCATGGAGCAGCATTTGGTGGGATCAGAGTCAGGCTGTGCACACTGGCTGTGATTAAGCTCTCTCTAAAGATTTGGGGCACCAGTCCTAATTTTTAGGGCCAGCAGCCGTGAGGGAACGGCTCATCTTTTAAATCAGGGCTGTATTTATTGCACCCACACGGCGGGAGGGGCTTTGGAGCTCTGAGCAGGGAGAAGAGTTGGGTTTTAAATCTCAGGGTTGAGCTGCAGCGCACGAGGGTGAAGTGCTGAGGTGCTGGCACTGCTCATCATGGAAATATGTGGGAAAAAGCGGATGGAATATCTCAGTTGGAAGAGATCCACAAGGATCATCCAGCCCAACCCCTGGCCTTGCACAGGCTTTCCAGCAATCCCACCCTGTCCCTCAGAGTGTTGTCCAAACCCTCCTGCAGCTCTGGCAGCCTTGGGGCTGTGCCCACTGCCCTGGGGAGCCTGTTCAGTGCCAACCACCCTCTGGGGGAAGAACCTTTCCCTGAGATCCACCCTGAGCCTGCCCTGACACAACTCCAGCCATTCCCTGGGTCCTGTCACTGGTCAAACAGAGCAGAGCTCAGGGCCTGCCCCTCTGGAGGAGCTGCAAACCCTGGAGCTCTGACCTCAGCCTCCTGCAGCTGAACAAGCCAAGTGCCCTCACCCTCAGCTTCTCCTCAAGGTCCTTCACCATCCTCCCAGCCCTCCTTTGGACACAGCTTTACGTCCTTCTTGTACTGAGGTGCCCAGAGCTGCCTCCAGGACTCGGCTGAGCTCAGCGGGTGGGACCCACAGTCCCGTTCCCTCTGGGGTGCTCAGGGCTGTCTCACCTGTCTATGAGCAGCTCCAGCAGCACCACGTGTGAGTGCTGGCTGAACTCGGGCTCGCTCTCGCTGTGCCTGTACCGCTGCAGCAGCAGCGCCATGTCCAGGTCGCAGGACATCTTGTCGGGGAACTTCCACGACGGGCAGCGCACGGCGCCGGCCCGCGAGGTCACGTCGGCGATGGCGGCCTGCAGGTCCTGCAGGTCGGCTCGCAGGCTCTCCATGCAGCCGCGGTGGCCCAGCAGGTGCGCCATGGTGTGCGCTGGGACACGGGCTGGGAACGGCGGGGCCACCGGGCCAGGGTGTGGTGGGGTCACTGGGTGTGGGATGGAGGGAACGCCCTACGGGGACAGCCCGCTGGAGAGGGACCGGCACGGTGGCACCGGGCCCGGGGGGCTCAAAGAGGGCTGGGGAAGCAGAGGGACCGGGGAGGACCTGGGAGGAAAGAGGGTGAACGGCGGGGAGGAGGAGGAGGAGGGGCCGGGGCCGGGCCCGGGCCCTGCGCTAGGCCGCGGCGTCCCAGCCCCGTTGCCATGGCGACGTCCCCCCGGCCCGTAGTGGTACGCGCCGCTCTGGGGGGCTCCCCCCGCGGAGCCTGCTCATGGTACGGCCCGCGGCGCGCGCGCTCTGTGCCGTGTTCCCTCCCCCCGCGCTCCTGGCACTCTGCGCCCCCTGGCGGCGACGCGTCACTTCCGCTGCGCACGCGCAACGCCAGGCCCGCCGCCATTTCGCCCGCGTCGGTGCCGGTGTCGCGACAGGGCCCGGACGGTCCCGACAGATCCCGATCGACTCCCGGCTGCCCCTGATCGGCCCCGCCTTGCCCAGCACCACCATGCCGGCCGGACCCGTGCAGGCCGTGCCGCCGGCGCAGCCCGCGCCCCCCGCCGAGAGCAAACCGGTACGGGAGGGAGAGCCGTGAGGGGATGGGGGGTGCGGAGGGATGGGGGTGCGGGGGTAAAACGGGGCGGAACGCGGGTGTTTCGGCTCTGGCCGCTCGCACTGACCCCTCGGTGCGGGTGTGGCAGGCGGGAGTCCCGCCCTGTGCGCGGCTGGTTCGGAGGGGATTGATCCCCCCGAGCCCTGAGGTGAGACCCCCCTGCAGAGCTGCCCCAGCCCTGGGGAACAGCACAGGGAGCACGTGGAGCTGCTGGAGAGAGGCCAGAGGAGGCCACGGAGATGCTGCCAGGGCTGAAGCCCCTCTGCTCTGGAGCCAGGCTGGGACAGCTGGGGGGGTTCCCCTTGAGAAGAGAAGGCTCCAGGGAGACCTGAGAGCCCCTTGCAGGGCCTAAAGGGGCTCCAGGAGAGCTGGAGAGGGACTGGGGACAAGGGATGGAGGGACAGGACACAGGGAATGGCTTCCCACTGCCAGAGGGCAGGGATAGATGGGATATTGGGAAGGAATTGTTGGCTGTGAGGGTGGGCAGGCCCTGGCACAGGTTGCCCAGAGAAGCTGTGGCTGCCCCTGGATCCCTGGGAGTGTCCAAGGCCAGGTTGGATGGGGCTTGGAGCAACCCGGGCTAGTGGAACCAACCATGGTAGAGGGTGGGATGGAATGAACTTTAAGGTCCTTCCAACCCAAAGCATTCCAGGATTCCTCACCAGGCAGCTCCATCCTGCTGGGCCAGGTGGGTGCTAAGCCCATTCCTGGCAGTGCCCCAGGGCTGGGATTGTGTTGGGTGTGAGGGAGCTCTGGGAGCAGCCCATGGAAAGATTAAATGTCCAAGGGAGCATGACATTCCTGTGTGTCCCAGTACTCTCTGGGATCCCTCCTGTCTTGTCCTCATTCCTATTTTCCCCGCCTTTCCTGAAATGGGAATACACTCCCATGCAGTTGGAGCTGCTGCCCCGACCCTCACACAGCAGCATCAGCCCTCCTGGAGATGGAGAGGGATCTGATCCCGCTGAAAACCTTGGGTGATTGGGTGTAATAACACATTTAGGAGGAAAATCATGATTTCCCCCTGAAAAAAAACCCCATGAGTTTCATGCAGACGTTTCCAAGGCAACTCAGCATCTCCAGGGTGGTGCTGCCTGATCCTTCAGCTCCTCGGGATCGTGTTCTGAGTAGGAATGAAACTAAAAGTATTCATGGCATCCTTCTCTTTCTACATTCTTATTAAGGTCATATTTCTTAGAGTCATGGAATGGTTTGGGTTGGAGGGACATTAAAACTCATCCAGTTTCACCCCCTGCCATGGGCAGGGACACCTCCCACCAGCCCAGGTTGCTCCAAGCCCTGTCCAGCCTGGCCTTGGACACTTCCAGGGATCAGTTTGACTCGGGAGTGCTTTTCCCCTTGGAGTCCCCGTGGATTTGGCAGAGCTGGGAGCTTTGCTGGGATTTTAAGTTTTCCCTGAATGTCCCTGTTAGGATTACAAACATTTCCTATAGACCTGTCCTGATTTATAACAGCTTTTCTTGGAAAGCTGCTTGGTGAGGAAAGGAGCAACATCTTTAGTTGCCTGCAAAGATCGGCCTCTGGTTTTACTGGAATACAAAGTCATCCACAGGGAGGATTCTGGGATTTTAATTTGGCTCCTCCTGTAATATCAGTGAGGAAAACCCCCTGCAGAGCTTTTCTCTATGAAACAGCTTCTGGTAGGATTAAAAGCTGTATTTTATTTAATGTGGACTTAATCACTCAGGTTTTACTTCCTGGTAGTCCCACACACCTCTAGGAATATTCAGAACTTCCACACCTGGTTGGGAATGCTGAGATGTTCCAGGATGTGTTGTTAGAGCCCCTTTAAATATTTGCAAAGCCACTCAGGGTCAAGGCTGAGGTGGTAAAAATGCTCTGAGGAATTGTTTTGATTCCCAAGGAGGGGCCTCCCTTGCTGTCCTCCTGTCCCTGTCCCTGCAGTGGGTGCCCCTGACAGGCAGACAAATGTCTCCCACCCTGAGAAACCAAGGAATTAATTAGTGGGATGGATGATTCGGGTTGTTCAACCAGATCTGGTGTCAGGAAGAATTCAGTGCCTGGGGGGCTGAGGAGGAGGAGGAGGAGGATGGATAAATGGCACTGTGTTCCCTTGGGATTGCTGTTTGGAACGCCTAATTCTGACACCCCTTCACCTTTTGTAATGAAATAATTTTTGTTACAGCCAGAAGAGGAGCCCAAAGAGGAAGCAGCACCAGCCAAGCCCGTGGTGGGAATTATTTACCCTCCTCCAGAGGTCAGGAATATTGTGGACAAGACTGCCAGCTTTGTAGCCAGGTAAATGACACTGGTCTGGTGATTCCAGGGATTTTCATGCTCCTCATCCAGTGCAGCTCCTGGAGCTGAAACAGGTCACAGTCCTGTGGTTTTATGTGAAGGGATTTTAAGGTTTGAATCTGGCCCAGTGGGACTGGAAAAGAAACAACAAAGTTCTATAGAAGAGGTGTAAGACACACTAGAGAAACTGGTAGTAAATGAATTAAAATTCTTGTTAAAACGTGCAGTGTGTGGTGCAACAACCAGTAACAGGGCCTGTTCTGACTGATCAGAGAGGGAAAACAAATCCCAGCTGGAAAGGGAAGCCTTGTTATAGGTGATGGAGCCAAAGGGAGTCATGGCCATGTTTTAGTGCTGAAAGTGGTGGCTGTTGTGGGTTTAAGAGAACACACATTTAGTAAATGCTGCTCTAGTCAAAGATACTTATTGTGTAACTCATCTCTCAAATGCTGCCAAGGAGTGTTGGCTGCCTCTGAGGATAAGGAAGGGACTGTGTTTATCCTTTGGGATTGTAAAGAGGAGGAGGTGGAGTGTCTAAACAAGACTGGGAGGTATCCAGGGAATATGAAGAGAAACACACTGTGGCAGCAGGGAATTTTCCCAAAGTGCCCTAAAATAAACAGCTCGTGCTTTGGGTGGGAGGAGTGGATGGTACCTGGCCTGGGGCTCTCCTAAATGTAGCACTCCAGGGTGGTCAGTCCCTGGACAGCCTCATGGTTACCTGCTCTTTTTCCTTATGTGATATTTCTGGAGCTGAAATTAGTCTTAAAATCTTGTTAGTAGAGCAAATAAAATTGGTTTGGTAAGTAATTTGTGAACTTCATCCAGTCAGTCCAGGAAATGGCCTTTGTGTGCAGCCAGGTGAGATTATGGGACGCTTGTGAGTGAGTTTTTAGCTGCCTTATGGGACATTCACATTAGAGACAGAATTAGGAGGACAGATGTCTTTAAGCTGTGTGTATCCAGCTGGCTGCTGTGCTGGGTATGAGTTCCTGAGGCATAAATTCCTCCCACATGCAGAGAAAACTCTGCTGAGGGGCTGATGCCTCCACACATCTCACTCTGAAAAGAGACATTTGCACTTGAGTTGATGCCCATTCACTTCAACAATTTTTCTTCTTCCTCGCCAGAAACGGCCCAGAATTTGAGGCCCGAATTCGTCAGAATGAGATAAATAACCCAAAGTTCAACTTCCTGAACCCCAACGACCCCTACCATGCCTACTACCGGCACAAGGTCAGCGAGTTCAAGGAGGGCAAGGCCCAGGAGCCCTCAGCTGCCATCCCCAAGGTCATGCAGCAGCAGCAGAGTGCCCAGCAGCAGCTCCCACAGAAGGTGAGTGCTCCTTCCAGCACTGGGTGAAGAACTTGGCTGCTGAGGGGCGTTGTCACAGCCTGGGGTGGAGCAGCAGGCCTGAAAGTCAAGGAGGAGGAGTTGGTTATATATTTGCCAAAAAGACAGCAGTGAGAGGCTTGGAGTTGAGCGTCTGGGGCTTTGTTTTGATGCAGATGTGCATCCCCCAGGTGCTGGTAACTCAGAGTTGTGTTTGAAAGAGCCAGTATATGATTGACCCATTTTAATTACATTTATCTGTGTATTGACTGGGACAGTGCTTACCCTAGTGATCTTGGGCTGGATGTGTTTAGGCCTCTTGCCAGGGCATCCCTAGGAGTTCAGTTTGGGTTTGCTGCACACACTGTTTTGTAGAAGCATTTCCTGCCAGAAGGATCAGCTTCTCCTGAAAAGATGCAGAACAAAACACTGCTCATCTTTGTTCAGCTGTGCCTTTATATGTGCTGGGTGGGAAAAGGGCATGGACTGAACCCAAGGCTGGGCATGGCCAGCAGCCAGCACTGTGTGGTTCTGATGGTCCTGGAGGGTTAAAGTGAAGTCCTGATGGTTTCCAGGTTTGTTTGCTGTTGGAGCAACCTTTCTTTTATAGTATAAATACAGGGGGCCAGATAGACCCTGTGCTACTGATTTTTCTCATCTGTGCAGCCGCTGGTGTTGCTTTCCTTCAGCAGATGAAGGAAAAATGGGTTCTCCTGAGTGTTTCCTAGTGGTTCCTTGCAGGAATTCGCTGAGCTGTGTCCGTTCCCCCTGCAGGTGCAGGCCCAGGTGATCCAGGAGACGGTGGTTCCGAAGGAGCCGCCCCCGGAGTTCGAGTTCATCGCGGACCCTCCGTCCATCTCCGCCTTCGACCTGGACGTGGTGAAGCTCACGGCGCAGTTCGTGGCTCGGAATGGCCGCCAGTTCCTCACTCAGCTCATGCAGAAGGAGCAGAGGAACTACCAGTTTGATTTCCTTCGCCCCCAGCACAGCCTCTTCAACTACTTCACCAAGCTGGTGGAGCAGTACACCAAGGTAGTCCTGGCAGGTCGATCCCTTCCACAGCAGGAGTGGGTTTGGAAGGCTGCTGAAGCCCTACCAACCAGCCAGGCGAAAATTCCATCCTTTAAATCCCACTCTTCAGAGTGGATATTATGCTGAGCACACCGAGGTGTCACCTAAATGCACCACACACTATTGTAATATAAGTAAAAATTGTGGGGTTTTAAGTATAGAGGATAATTGGAAGGCCATGAGTGAGGTTTTTTAAGTGTAGGGATGAGCAGTAAATAATGAGAGCTGCAGTAGAATAAATGGGACATAGCCCCGGGGGTCTGCTGGTATTTTTAGCAGTGTGGAAAGAGAATAATTGCTTTGAAGGAGGCTTTGGCACAAAGAATTGTTACCAACTGTCGTGCAAAATATGTTTCAGATCTTGATCCCACCGAAGGGTTTACTCCTCAAGCTCAAGAAGGAGGCTGAAAATCCCAAGGAAGTCCTAGACCAGGTATTCCAGGAAAAATCTGCAAAATTGCTGAAGTGTTTTGGTTATGTTTTGAATCTTTGCATGTTTTTGGCTTGCTGGCAGCAAATACAAATACACAGAGAATAAGATGGATGTGTCACTTGCTGTCACTTGAGTACAGAGGAGTGAGACTTGTAAACTACCAGCTGGTGTTGGTATTGGGGGTAGTTTTTGGCAGCACAGGGATACTGCACAACTTCCTCTCCAAGTGGTTACAAAGTGAAATCATGGAATATCCTGAGCTGGAAGGGACTCAAGAGCATCATCCAGTCCAACCCCTGGCCTTGCACAGACACCCCAACAATCCCACCCTGTCCCTCAGAGCGTTGTCCAAACCCTCCTGCAGCTCTGGCAGCCTTGGGGCTGTGCCCACTGCCCTGGGGAGCCTGTTCAGTGCCAACCACCCTCTGGGGGAAGAACCTTTCCCTGAGATCCACCCTGAGCCTGCCCTGGCACAGCTCCAGCTGTTCTTCATTTCATTTGCAATCCATGGGGAGTTGACCCATCCCCAGTGATGGTTCCTGTCTGACAGTGTGTGCTCCGTGTCTGCTCCTGCAGGTGTATTACAGAGTGGAGTGGGCCAAGTTCCAGGAGCGAGAAAGGAAGAAGGAAGAGGAGGAGAAGGAGAAGGAACGTGTTGCTTATGCCCAGATTGATTGGCATGACTTTGTGGTTGTGGAAACAGTTGACTTCCAGCCCAGTGAGCAAGGTACTGATGTTAGGCATTGTAACCTCTGTGAAACTGCCCCCTTTGAGCAGGGGACATGTCCTGAAATGCCATTTTTAGACAGACATTGGGTTTTACAGCCTTTTATCCTTCAGGGATGAAAGGAAAAGCCTTACAGTGACAGTTTGCAGGGCTGTTGGTTCTTTCTGGTGTGGCCACTTCCCCACTTCCACCAGGACAGCAGAGCTTGTCCCACTTTCTAAAAATGTTACCATTTCTAATTCACTTCATGTGTTGTGTGGGTTTTGGTCTATATAGACTCACCTCCCCTTCTGCATCCCTTGGCTCCCAGGGATTTTGATGCCACTGCTTTTCATTCAAGAAACTGGTATTTTTGTCTGTTCATAGAGCAAAGGAATGGGATAGAGAAACAGAGAATCTGTTTTCTGCATTGTAGGGAATTTCCCTCCTCCCACCACTCCAGAAGAGTTGGGAGCTCGAATCCTGATCCAGGAGCGTTATGAGAAGTTTGGGGAGAGTGAGGAGGTAGAGATGGAGGTGGAGTCAGATGAGGAAGATGAAAAGCAAGAGAAAACTGATGAGCCCCCAGCCCAGCTGGATCAGGACACACAAGTGCAGGATATGGATGAGGTAACTGACCCACAGAATCAGCATTGCTTTTGTTGCCCACAGTTGGTGTGGTTTGGGATGCTCTTCACTTGCATTGTAAGAACTTCTTCACTTTCTGAGGAAATGAAATTTCCCTCTGATGAAATCTCAAAACAACCTGCTTCTGCTGGAGTATGTGTTTTTTTTTAATGTTTTCTATGACAATACAAGTCCCAAGATAGAAATCCAGTGATTTTTTTCACCCAGTGGTGTGGACTTTATATTTCTCCAATTAAGTCTCTTCAGTCTTTTTTTCTGCCCAGAGCCTGGAACATTGACAGATGACTCATTTCAGACTCTGCCCACTGTAAGCTGTTTTTCTGGTAACAGGGAACAAGAGTGTGGTTAACCCTAAGCCCCTGCTTGCCAGGCTGTTGTAATGTGGAAGCTGAAGAGTATTTGCTTCCTCTTCTGGGTGTGCTGAATTTCTGGATCATGGTTATCCGGAGGAACCACTGCCATAGGTGTCCAGAGCCAAAGCAGCTCGGTTGCTCCGGAGCTGCATGGTGCATTCTCTCAGTGCTGCGTAGGATTTTATGCCTCTCAGATCTTGTCTGTATTTGACTGCTGGAATTTGGATATGATTTTTGTTTTCTTTTAAATAAGGGCTCAGATGATGAAGATGAAGGTCAGAAGGTTCCTCCTCCTCCAGAAACCCCGATGCCACCCCCTCTTCCTCCCACACCGGATCAGGTCATCGTGCGGAAGGATTATGATCCCAAAGGTAAATCCAAACTAGTGGGAAAAAAAACCCCACTTTATTTTTTCCTGAATAATCACAACCCATTTGTTTCTGGACTGCACCAACACTGTGGTTTTGCTTTCCTAGCCTCAAAACCATTACCACCCGCTCCGGCTCCGGATGAGTATCTGGTTTCTCCCATCACTGGAGAGAAAATTCCGGCCAGTAAGATGCAGGAGCACATGAGGATCGGCCTGCTGGATCCGCGGTGGCTGGAGCAGCGCGACAGATCCATCCGGGAGAAGCAGAGTGACGACGAGGTCTATGCCCCAGGTGAGCTGAGCAGTGACTGACACGGTTTGCTGGCTGAGGGCTGTGAGCACAGCCCCTCTCTGCCCCCAGGCCTCACTGACAGGGACAGTCTGAATTGATTGGGGTACCCTTAATGTGCTGATTATTGAATACCTTTGTCATTAGTACATTAAAGCCTTTTATAAAGTTAAACCTAAATAGCTGTTGCTGGCCAGGATCTTTTCAAAGAGAAGAATGGGGCCAGGAGTTGGACTTTGTTGTTCCTTGTGGGTCCCTTCCAGTGACCATAGAAAAAGCAGCACTCAGCTATTAAGTACCAAATAATTGAAAGATCAGTAACAGAGGCTTGATCATGTTTGGTTAAATCTCTTGGGATAAGAATTGCCGTTTTTTTCTGTCAGGTTTGGATATTGAGAGCAGCCTGAAGCAGCTGGCAGAGCGCCGTACCGATATCTTTGGTGTAGAAGAGACTGCCATTGGTAAAAAGATCGGTGAAGAGGAAATCCAGAAACCAGAGGAAAAGGTAGAGTAGGAACTGGGGTTTTTTTACAGGTCCCTGTATTGTGAATGCTCAGAGTTCTTCCTGTCAAGCTGCTCTCTGGATTTCTTTGCAGTCTGACCAGGCTGGGGTTATTCCGATTTATTTTGTCCCCTCAGGTGACCTGGGATGGCCACTCGGGCAGCATGGCCCGCACACAACAGGCTGCTCAGGCCAACATCACTCTCCAAGAGCAAATCGAAGCCATTCACAAGGCCAAGGGCCTGGTGCCAGAGGATGACAGCAAGGAGAAGATCGGGCCCAGCAAACCCAACGAGATCCCCCAGCCACCCCCTCCTTCCTCAGCCTCCAATCCCCCCGCCAGCGCTCAGCCCATCACGTCTGTGCCTCGTCCGCCCACCGTGAGTGTTTGGGCTTCCAGGAGCCAGTTACTGAGGTGTGGTTAATTAGGAGGGAGTCCTGAGGAAGGCCAGGGGTTATAACAGCAGATGCTGACATGGAAGCACTCTTATATTGTGGGAAGTTCATGGTTTAAGTTTGGAAACATCACAGGAACCTTAGTGAACACAATGTTAAAAATGGAAAATAATCCTTAGGTTTTTTTATCCTTAGAGGTATCAAAAAGACATGGATCAGCTGGGCAGGGGACAAACCTGGGCAGTGGGAGCTTGGAGGCAGAGAGTGTGGCTAACAAAGGATGGGTGGGTGAGGGCCTTTGTAGGTGCAAAGTGATGTAGGACAAAAGCAGCTCCAGGTAAGAAACATTCACAGGTGACTCAGTGCCAGTGTTCCTGCCCCAAGGGATCTGCCGTGTGACTCCCAAATAGCAATTTTAAAAAAGAAACAAAGTGCCTGGAGGTCTGATCCTGGAATGGGGAGGGAAGGAGGAACCATTTAATCTGTTAATGAGGCTTCTGTGCCTGCTCAGGGCAGCTTGGGCTGCCCATATGGTGGGGCCACAAAGGCTCCCAGCAAGTCTGTGGCCAGCAGAACCTGTGGCCTGTTTCCCTGGATATTTGCATCGGGATTGTGACCAGCACTGGGCACTCCTGCACGTACCTGCTGAGGAAGTTCCCCCTCTGTCTCCTCAGATGCCCCCTCCTGTCCGTGCCGCCGTGGTCTCTGCCGTTCCGGTCATGCCTCGGCCCCCGATGACATCCGTGGTCCGTCTGCCTCCAGGCTCCGTCATAGCCACCCCGATGCCCCCCATCATCCACACCCCCCGGATCAACGTGGTGCCCATGCCCCCCTCTGCTCCCCCCATCATGAGCCCCCGCCCACCCCCTATGATCGTACCCACAGGTCAGTGACATCCACTTTTCCTGGGTGGGCTTGGAAGGTTTCTCTTTCTGTGCCCTGCTACTGGTGTGTAACTGGGACTGTGGCATTGGGGGTTTTGGGGTGTTTGATGTGGCTTATCTGGTACTGCTTTTGGGCTCAAGGCTCCTCCTGAACCATGAAAGACAGGGAGTTCTGTGTCCCCTGGGAGCCTGCCCGGGTGAAAATTAAGAATCCAGGGTAAAGAGGAGCTGCCAGCACCCCAGTGGGTGTTGGAGCTCCTCACAGAAGCTGCTGCTGCAGGAGCAAAAGCTGTTTGCTGGCCCCTTCCCTCATTAGGTGCTTTGAAGTTAAAAAGCACAATGCAAACATAAATTCTTCTTTTTTTTTTCTCCTTCTTTTCTTTCCTAACTGGAGGAGCTGGCACCACTGCATGCCAAACTGAGAGCGTGTTCTTTTTTTTGCAAGATCTGCAGGAAGCTCTCATGCCTTGTTATCTTTTCCTGGACTGCTTCCCAATATGAGCTCTCCGAATGTTTGAAGTCCGCATGTTTTGCTGTTGGTTGTAACTTCCTCCATGTATTGTGGCATTTATTTTCAGCCTTTGCTACTCTGCTAAAAGCGTTTTTTGTGTGAGGGGGTGTTTGCTGCGTGCTCAGTGGGTGACTGTGGGTTGTGCTGTGTCCCCCTCATCCCATTCCAGCGTTTGTCCCGGCGCCTCCCGTGGCTCCGGTTCCGTCCCCGGCGCCGATGCCTCCCGTTCACCCCCCACCACCCATGGAGGATGAGCCAGTGTCCAAGAAACTGAAGAGTGAGGATAGTCTGATCCCAGAGGAGGAATTCCTGCGCAGGAACAAGGTAAACACCTGTGGGGCAGAGCCCTGACCCCCCTGGGCTGTTCTGCTTTGCCCAGAGAGGCTGTAAAGTCAATGCCCTGCACAGAGAGGGGCTGATGTGCAAAAATATCTGGCAAGGGAGGGACTTCCCGAGGTGGCTCCTGCCTTCTGTCGTTCCTGAGCAAACCAAACTGCTTTGTATCTTACTGGAAAGAGCTACACACAAGAGCTGAGTGGGATAGTGCTCTTCTGTAATTAAGGGCAGTGAGAGGCAGGTTGTAATGTAAAGAAGAACTAAAGCTGCTAATAAGCTTTTAAGGAGAGGAGGGCTAAGCTGGAGATGCAATGAGATTAGAGTATCAATGCCAGCATGATAGTAGGGTAATGTGGTGTATTCCATAACAAGGTGAGCTAAATGTGAGCCTGAATTCCTTCCTTCCTGTTGCAAGAGGAGTTTTAAGTCCTTTAAGAGGGCTTGTATGGTTTTCCTGTGCATATTTAAAGTAAACAACAGAGAAGAGATTTAGATGGGATATTGGGAAGGAATTCTTCCCTGTGAGGGTGGGCAGGCCCTGGCCCAGGTTGCCCAGAGAAGCTGTGGCTCCCCTGGATCCCTGAAAGTGTCCAAGGTCAGGTTGGATGGGGTTTGGAGCACCCTGGGCTGGTGGCAGGGGGTGGAACGAGATGAGCTTTAAGGTCCTTTCCAGCCCAAAGCAGTCTGGGATTCTGTGACTCCATGTGCACAGGGAAGCTGTCTCCTCTTTAATGCTTCACACGTTCACTCAGTGATGCTGTGAGTGCATGTGATGCTCAGTGAGTGGCACAGAAAAGGAAGGACTAAGGAGAGAAATCCAACTAAGTGTTTTATTTTGGGAGCAGTGGAGTAACTTTCCCAGTGCTGAAGCAAATACATTTCAGTGTGTTTACCAAGAAGCTGAGATATGCGGTAGCTTGGGGAATAAACACTGAGTGTGGTGCTCTGTTATCACAGCCCTGAGCTCTGTGCCTGTGAGAGACATTAATTATCTGTGTTTCCCACAGGGCCCAGTCACGGTCAAAGTCCAGGTTCCCAACATGCAGGACAAGACGGAATGGAAGCTGAACGGCCAAGTGCTGGTGTTCACCCTGCCCCTCTCAGACCAGGCACGTAGCTCATTAACCTGCCCTGCTCCCCGTGCTCCCTGTGGGAGCAACATGAGCCCTGCATGGCAGGGTGGGAGCTCTGCCTGCCCCCAGCTCCAGCCCTGTGGGGCTGCGTGGCTGGGGAGCAGGGGTGGCTGTGCAGCAGGACACAAGCACTGAGAGAGCCCTTTGATGTCCCCAGGTGTCTGTTATAAAAGTTAAGATCCACGAGGCCACAGGGATGCCAGCTGGGAAGCAGAAGCTGCAGTATGAGGTGGGTATAAGCCCTTCAAATTCAGTTTGTTACCTCAGTGCTCTCTCTCACACACAAAACTTCCTGCAAAGAAAAATTGCAGTGTGCAATTTAATGCACACTGGGAATAGCAGAGGGAATGTTTTTGCTGCCTGCACAGCACACCTGGTGACAGGATTGCTTGCTGTTACAGCAGGACAGGCTTTCAGTAGGTGACATCAGCAGATCTTCACGTTGTTGCTGCTGCACGAGTCCTCCAAGCTTGATGTGGCTTTCTCTGAAACGAGCCTGTTGTTTTATGAGGGTTTTTGTGACATTTAGCTGCAGCAGCCTGCTCCCACAGCTCTGCCGTGTGCTCCGGGAGGTGGGCGAGCCTTGGAACCCTGGCAGCTCTGAGCAGGCTCTCTCCAAAACACGGCAGGGACGAGCTCACTCTCACTCTCTCGCTCTCTCACTCTCTTCCTCCCGAGGCTGGAGCTGTCAGAAAGGCCCCGTTCCTTTTTAATGACTTGTTTCCAGTCATGCATGTGCCCAGGCGGGCACAACCTGCTGCCTAAGCAGTGAACTTTGTGCACTTATCTCCTCAAGAGTTCATCTGTGGGCAGATACTCTGTTAACCCTTAACGAGAAAGGAAGCTGAGCTGGTTATTTTTAAGGAGAAAAAAAAAAAAAGGTGTGTGGAGTAGAGCCTGAGTAACTTCACTTGTGGTGACTCCTGATCTCTGTGTTGTAGGAGCCACATTGTTGGCTGTGCTCATGCATTGTTCCACTGGTCTAGTAGAAGGACTGGCCATGGAAGGTCCCTTCCACCCCAAACCATTCCAGGATTCTATACCTGCCTCCTCCATTGTCCATCCTGGACACCTGGATCTCTCCAGGGTCTTCAGAACCTGCAGTGTTCTATTCCCAGCATACAGCCAGGAAAGCTCCATCTGGGTGGGATTTTGTGGAAAAGGTCGCTGCTCTGACTTCTTTTTGGTGTTGTTTTTTTTTTCCCTTTTCTCCTCCCTCCAGGGCATCTTCATCAAGGATTCCAACTCCCTGGCTTATTACAACATGACGAGTGGCTCTCTGATTCACCTGGCACTCAAAGAGAGAGGAGGCAGGAAGAAATAGGAGCCGTGGAGCGCTGAGATGTAACGTGTCCGTGTTGTAACCCCGACCCTCCCAACCCTTCTCCCACTCCAGCCTTTTCAGGGCTGCACCCGCTGCCCCCAGCTCTAGTTTGAACCCCAGTTCAGGTTGTTATTGAGGGAAGGGAAGCTGATGGAGCCTGAACTGTGTCAGTGTAATGAGTAGTGTGTAGTGATCGATGCTTTGCTCGAGTGCCAGCTCTCCCTTGAATCCCCTCGGGAAGCAACATCAGGGTCATGCCCAGCTTAGTCTAGATCCATCTTTGGGGGATTTACACAGGCCAGGAGCATCATCTGTCTGCCCTCAGCACTGGCTGCTTCATTTAACCTCCTGCTAATTGAAAACTTCTCCACACACTTACTAAACTCCTTGTTCTTGTTCTTTCCCTGTCTCGGGTCTCGCGCTGACCCTGACTTGGGAATTTTTCCTCCCTCGGCTTTGCTGTGCGCGGCTGTTCTGTGATAAAGGAGATCTGGGTCTGCTCTGGACAGCCTGTGATTTGTTTTAATAAACATGCAGCTCTCCCTCCTTGGATTTGGGGTTTTTAATAGAGATGTGCCTGGTTTCGCAGCACTCGGATGGGGAAATACGTTGGGATTTGTAATTAAGCAGTTTACGATAGGAAATCCTCTTATTTTCTAGGAAAAGCTGCAAGAAAAGGGGTTTGTTGAAGTTTCTGTGGTCTTTCTCAGTCATTCCTGAGTGTGAGCCATGCCTGTGTGTGAGGGGGGGGAAAAATACTCTGAACTTAGCAAGAATTTTATTGGAAAAAGTGATTTACACTTATATCCTGCAGCTGGAATCTCTTGGATCTGGAGAGCACGTGTGTCCGGAAATCAGATGATTCCTGGGCCTTCAGTCAGAGCTGGGTTACAGTTTGATAGAAACACAACACAGCAAAGTTAGTCCATGGGATCTGGTGCCCAGGTAGAGGAGGTGGGTGTCTGGGATTTGGGTACCTGTGGCTTTTTGGGAGAACCCAAAGCCATGGATTTATCATTATGTATTTTTAGCGGTGGTCAGTGCAGAGACATCCTGTTTACCTTATCCTGTGCTTAGGGAGAGAGGGATGAAGCAGGAGGGAAGAGCCAGCATCCTCCTGGCCCTGGTGTGCTCCTCTGGGATCCAGAGGAAGCCCTGTGGCTGTGGGGAAGGGGCTGGCACTGGCCCAGCCCAGGTGGTCAGTGGCCCAGCTGTTGTCCCTGACAGGTCCCCACGTGTCCCTGGCACAGCCTGCTCCTGTCCCTGCTGCAGGACACCAAACTGGGAGCACAGGGACAGGTTGGAAGGGGGTGGGTGGTGGATGAGGGGTGCTCCCACCCTGCAGGAAAGTGGGATAATCACTTCCCTTTTGCTTTAAAAGCCAGACAATAGGTACAGCCCTGGAGAAAACACTCGGCAGCCAGTGGGGTTTTCCAGAGCCGGTACTAAAAAAACTGCCAAGAGAGCTCTGAAATGGAGAAGTTGTGTGTTTGTATCCAGGGCTGGGGCTGTGCTGAAGGTCACCCTGCCTTCCTTGTCCCGCTGTGCTCCGAGTGTGGTGCCCACGGAGTTCTCTGGGATGGCTGTTCCCTCCACGTCCTGGTGCTTTGGTGACATTTTCAGCCAAGCCCCTTTGCCAGCCTGGCTGTGCTGAGCTCCCAGTACTCTTAGCAGGAAAACTTCCCACTGGAAATCCCTGGCATGGAGCCTTGCCAGCCTGTTTCCAGCTAAATCCAACGGATGGATGTTGTAACAGGCTCTATGTGTGGATATCTGGTACAAAACAACCGCTATCCGAGCCTTCCACTTCCCACTCCAGTGGGAAGGACCGGCAGGGCCCAGCTGCCAGAAAAATCTGCAAGTAGGTTGAGTTGTTGCCCATTTTAAGGAGCCTCATTCCCTCTTCCTTTGGCCTCCTGGTTGCTCTAACCCCCCGTGCTGTGCTGCCAGAGAGAAGAAGTGGAGCACTGGGCTCTGGGAGAAGCGTCTGGAGGTGGGATGGACCTGCCTCTGGAAGGCTTCACCCAGGACAGGTCCCAACACATCCCAGTTTCCTATAAATCCTTTGGTGTGTGATTTTTGGGAGAGCCAGGCTGGTTTTACCTGTCCAGGGTGCCATGGATGGGGTGACACGGCCATGGTCCCCTAAAGGGCAGGGACAGCTCCAGAGTGGGAAACGGATCTTCCCCGTGCCCCATCCCAGTAATTGCCCGGTGCAACCCTTGTTCAGCACCAGTGCTGTCCCAGCACAACCATCCCGCAGTGCCAGTATCCAGCTTCCCTGGAGTCCTGGTACCATCCCAGTACAGCCCCAGTGCAGCCCCACTATGGCTCAGGCTGGTCCCAGTACAGTCCCAGTAAAGCTTCACTGTGGCTCAGACTGGTCCCCGTGCCACCTCACAGTGGGCTCAGATCGGTCACAGTGCAGCCTGCTCAGACTGGTCCTGCTCTGGCTCAAATTGGTCCCACTATGGTCCCAGTGCAGACAGTGGTTTGGACTGGTCTCAGTATGGTTCCAGTACAGCCCTGCCATAGCTCACACTGGTCCCAGTACAGCCCCTCTGTGCCTCATATTGGTCCCAGTCCAGCCCCAGTCCATCCCCGCAGTGTCCCATACTGGTCCCAGCGTGTCCCATACTGGTCCCAGTCGCTCGCCCCCAGCGCTCCCCACCGTTCTCGCCCGTGGCCCCGCCCCTGGCTGACACCCGCCGGCGTTTGACGGACAGCTCCCCGCCGCCCTCTGCACCAATCAGCGCCGTGGGCGGGCCCTCCTCGCAGCCGTCCCAGCGGCCGATTGGTGCCCGCAGGGCTCCCGCCCAATGGCGTCGGTGCGGGGGCGGGTCCGGGGCGGGGCGTGGCCGCCGCCGTGTCCCGGCATGGCGGAGCGGCCGCGCCGCCGCTGAGGCGCCGCCATGGCCAAGAGCCGCGGGGGCGGCGGGCCCAGCTCGCCCGGCGGCCGCAGCCTGGCGGGCACCCGCGAGAGCCTCGCCGACCCCGGCGGCGACGAGCTCAGCTCGCTCGGCTCCGACTCCGAGATCAACGGCGGCGGCCCCGAGGAGCGGCGCGTCGACAAGTTCGGGTTCATCGTGGGCAGCCGCGGCGCCGAGGGGACGTGAGTGGGGGCCGAGAGGGGGGCCGGGGCCGTGAGGGGCGGGGGGCGAGGGGCGCCGGGGCACGGAGGAGCCGCCCCAGGCCCGGTCCGGCCCGCCCCGGCCGCTCGGCCCCCGCAGGGCTGGGCCTGGGGCTGGGCTGGGCTGGGCCGGGCCCGCCGCGCTCTCCCCGCCCCGGGGGATTTGTCCCCGCCGCCCCCGGGCTCGGAGCGGGGCCCGGGTCGGACATCGCCCGTGCCCGCAGCGGAGGCCGCGGCAGCCGGGATGTGAACCAGGGGAGTGAGGCTGGGAGAGCTGGGAGTGATTAGCTTGGGGAAGAGAAGGCTCCGGGGAGACCTGAGAGCCCCTTGCAGGGCCTAAAGGGGCTCCAGGAGAGCTGGAGAGGGACTGGGGACAAGGGATGGAGGGACAGGACACGGAATGGCTTCCCACTGCCAGACGGCAGGGATAGATGGAATTTTGAGAAGGAATTCCTGACTGTGAGGGTGGTGAGACCCTGGCCCAGGTTGCCCAGAGAAGCTGTGGCTGCCCCTGGATCCCTGGAAGTGTCCAAAGCCAGGTTGGACAGGGCTTCGAGCAACCTGGGCTACTGGAAGGTGTCCCTGCAGATAGGAATGTGATGAGTTTAATGTCCCTTCCATCCCAAACCATTCCATGATGCTCTGATGATTCTATGAAGAGCCTCAAAAGGTGCTCCATCTCCTTTAGTGTCTCCTGCTCCAGTAAGGGGGAAGGGCTGGGAAGTGCTGTCCACCCCACTCGGGATCCGGGAGGTGCCAGCACACCAGGGTCAGTGTCTAGTCACCTCCAGGTGCTGATCCTCGTGGATTTTTGGGCAGTGTCAAGCCAAGGAAGCCAGCCCATGGTGCCCTCCCAGGGACCCGGTGTCAGTAGCTCTGGTGAAGGCTCCGTGGCCCTGCTCCGGGGAGGAAGCCCTCGGAGGAAGTGAGGCTCCCCCAGAGGCGCTGGGCCCCAGGGCGGTGCTGACACCCAGGAATGTGCTGCCGTCGAGCTGGTTCAGCAGCGTGTTTGGTGTTTGCCTTCCTGGCCCTGCTTTCACAGCTACGCCCAGAGAAGGCTGGGGTGACAGCGGGGATGGCGCGTGGCAGCCGCCTCCTCTCCCGCTGGGACATCGCCTGGAGCGGGTCTGGGATCTGCCCCCGCCCCCATGCTCTGTGCCCATGCCTTGGTTTCCCTGTCTGTGAGGAGCACGGTGTTCACCCCCATAAGCCTATGGGTGTTCCTGGGCTGGTCTGTGGGGTGAAAAGGCACCCGGAGTTGGATTGTTGGCTCTGGGCAAGGTGCATCGCTCTGGGTGATAAACCTTGTCCCTTGACACTGCAGGAGTGGAGTTGCCTCTCCTTCCCAAGGTGCTGTGCCCTGTCCTGGCCCCACACCGCATTTAGGGGACACTTGTCCCTGTGGCTGTCCCTGGGGTGGGTGTCCCTGTCCCTGGGGTCCAGCAGGCAGCAGCCCCCCTGGACTGAGTTCCTGGTGCTGGAGGCAAGTGGCTGCTCCCAGGGGTGCTGACAGTGTGGTGGCTGCAGTCACTGGGGACTGAGCCCTGCAGGTGTACTGGGGTCCAATCCTGCCCCGCTCCAGGGCTTTCATCCACTCACAGATGTCCCAGGAGTGAATGAGTGGGAATACATGGCCTCCTTCTGTGGCTGGCAGAGTTGGGGTCCCTCTAGCTGGAAGGGGTGGCACAGGGAGGGCACATGGGGTGTCCCAGCATCTGGGGAGGGTCTGGGGGCACTGGGGAGGGCGATGTCCCCCTCAGCATGGATGCAGAGGAGCACATTCCTGGCGTAGGGCATCTTGCCTCTTCCCAGCCTGGGTGCCCCCACCGCGTCCTCCCGCCTCGGCCATATGAAACGCAGCTGGTCCTCGCTCCGTGCCCGCTGCCAAGCAGCCATCAGCTGGGAACAGCTTCCAGTCTGGGCTGGCCGGGCTCCAGCAGGCCCACAGCCAGCTCCTGTATCCAGCGTCCCGCGCTCCCGAGCTTCCCACGCCTCGCGCAGCCCCGGCTGGAGGCCAGTGCTCCCTCCATCCCCGTGCCGGGCCTGGGGAGGGTGGGGATCCAGGCGAAGCAGATCCCTTGGGAGCGGGTTTGCTCTCAGAACAATCGCCCTCGCCCCGTCCCTGCCACGGCAATGGGTGGGACGTGGTGGGGAAGGGCTGGGCAGGGAGCAGGGCAGTGCTGCCAGCTGGATGTGGCTCTGGATGTGGCTCTGGAAGCGCTGTGCCGCTCGCTTTCCGGCTCCGAACGTGGAGAGGGATCTGGGAGGAGGCAGGGCCTGCGTGTCCTGCAGTTCAGCTGAGTGCTGGAGGATGCTCAGCACCCAGGCCATTGTCCTTGAGTCCTCAGCAAGGATCTGGCTGTTCCCGGGCTTGGTGCAGCCGCAGGGGAGTGTGGAGCAGAGCCTGCGAAGGCATTGGCTCGTTACTGATGGCTTGAAGGAGCTTCTGCTCCTCTTGGATGTCCCTGCCTGGGGCCTGCCCGAGCTGCCTGTGACCTGTCTCTGCACAGAGGTGGTGCCAGGGGCGGGGGGGTTGGAGGCGACGGTGCCGGCTTTGGCATCCCAGCAGCATCCCCCCTGCCTCTGCAGCGTTAAATTGGATTCCCTGGCTGGGCTGAGCCGTTCTGGAAAACACTCCCCTCCCTCCTGAGGGACCCTGGGCCGGGCTCGGCACTGGGCTGGAGCGGTGCCAGGTGCTGGGAGCGCGGCGTGGCTGGGGCTGTGCGGTGACACGGTGCTTATGGCCCTGGCTGTCTCTGTGTGCAGCCGCGGGGATCCAGCTCGCTCATGGCTCCGGATGTGCCCCCCGCTCCTCACCTTCCTGGCGTGTCCCTGGGGATGCTGAGGCTCTCGGTGGGTGCAGTGCAGGCTGCTCCCGAGAGGTTTGAGCCGCTGCTCTGGCACGGGGATTTCGCGGGTGACAAGCGCTTCCGGCAGCTGCCAAAACGCCGGCGCTGCCGAGTGTGTCCTGGCCGCTCTCTGAGCCTTGGGGGTGCAGCCAGCTGGGCATGGGGTCACCCAGGGTGCTGGGGAGGACAGGGGAGGGCTGGGCACTGCACTGACCAGCCTCTTCCTCCCCATCCCACAGGCTGGAGGAGGTCCCCTTGGAAGTGCTCCGACAACGGGAGTCCAAGTGGCTGGATATGCTCAACAACTGGGACAAATGGATGGCCAAGAAACACAAGAAGGTAAGTGACAGCCATGTCCCCCCCAGGAGGTGTCAGGGAGGGACAGCCAGGCACAGCGGTGTCCCTTCGGGGCAGCCTGGTGTCACTGGGTCCCCGCAGACTGACGTCTGGATGCCTGTGGATGATGCTGCTGGCTTGGGTGGGCTGTTTTCTCCCTGTGGAAGTTGGAGCTTGGAGGGGCTGAGTGGTCCCCGAGCCAGCCTGCTCCTTCCTCCGACTGTTCCCTGCCGGGCTGGAGCCTTCCTAGGGCTTCTTTGGCTGCCTGCAGGCAGCCATGGGAATTGTTTGCTCATGGAAACTTCTGTTCTGAGCATCTTGTAGACCAAAAAAAGCTCCGTGTAGGAAATGTCTGAGCCTGATGTGTGTGACACTGGTCTGCGAGCTGGAGTCCCTGGGAGACTCCTGGTGGGGTGGCTCTGGCTTGGCCCGTTGGTGCTTCCTGACCCCTGAGCCTGTGGATGGGGCAGGATGGGATGCAGCAAGTCCTGGGTTGCTGCTGTGCTGCTTCTGCCTCCTTCCCCTCACTGGTAGAGCCTCCTGGCACTGCTCCATGTGCCTGGAGCGTTGTCCCCACTCAGTGCCTGGGGAACGACACTGGAATCCCTCATCTGCTTCTTGGCTGCTCTTAAAGGATTTGGGAGAGCTTTCTGGGCCACGGCAGGCGGGTGCTTTGTTCCATGTGCCATTTCCGCCGCTCTCCGGCCGTGTGCCGCAGGGTGCCCTCCGGATGGTGGGGGTGCTCTGGTGGCTGTGCCTGGCAGTGCCTGGGCCGAGCTCCTGTGAGTCTCCATGGGGCTGGTGTGCTGTGTAGTCTGTCCTGCAGCAAAAATCCATGCCTGGAGCTTCAGAGAGGCTGCTCTGGAATGCTGCTCTGTGCCTGGAGCCCTGGGGCTGCTCAGGGAAGGCTGCCAGGCTTGGCCTTGGATGCTGTCAACTATCCTTGCTCTGGCAGGAGCCTGCTTGGTGCAGGGCCCTCCTGCTTCAGGGGAGCTCCCTGAGCCTCCAAAAAACCCTGGGACTTTTCTGGCTGCCTCACGGGGGTTGGCAGGCAGCCCGGGGATCCCTTGGGCCAGCTCCTGCCGGGCTCGCTCACACCTGCACCGCTCCAGCATCCCAAAATGTTCCCTGCCTGGCCCGGATCCCAGTGGAGCCTGACCCCACATCCTTCGTGGCGCTGAGCCGTGCCAGCACCACGCGCTGGAAGGAGGGCAGGCGTGTGGGTGGGCAGCTCCCACTGCTCTGCCAGGGTGAGCAGTGCTCCCACTGCACCTTGCTGTCAGCGTCCCTCAGCCCAGACACGCTCCTGATCCCTGGAAGGGCACAGCGGGATCGTAGGGAATGGCAGGACCCATGTGGGATGAGCTGCTTGGCCCTGGCTGTGCTGGGCCTGGTCAGCTGGAGGAGCTGCCGAACCGAAACCTGGCGAGGCCGTTTCCTTCCTGGCAGCTGGGCCAGCAGGAAGGGGAGTGGGCTGGCAACAGGAGCCGGCAGCAGCCAAGGAGCTGCCCACGGCAGCGCTGGGCATCGCCCGCCGCGCTTCCTGCCCGCACAGAGGGACCTGCCCGGGTAAACAACCAGCGCTGCAGTGAGGGAGCAGCAACCCCCCCGGGGATATGGTGGTACCATGCTTAGAAACAACCACCTGCTCCCCGGTTACTCCAGCAAACAGGGAAACGCAGCCCTGGGCAGGCAGGAGAGGCCTGGAAACGATTTGGGAGCTGTTGGCCACTGCTAGCAAGGCCCGGGCACAGTTGGCACGTGCCACCCGAGTGGGGACATGAGGAGTGGAGGCCATGCTGGGGCTTTGCAGGGTTTTATGTGGGGTGACTGTGCTGAAAGCACCAGGCTCGTGGGGCCCTCCTTGGTGTGTGCCCTGGCTGAGGACTGAGGGGAGAAGGACACATAAGGACGTGGAGCTGCTGGAGAGAGTCCAGAGGAGGCCACGGAGATGCTGCCAGGGCTGGAGCCCCTCTGCTCTGGAGCCAGGCTGGGACAGCTGGGGGGGTTCCTCTGGAGAAGAGAAGGCTCCAGGGAGACCTGAGAGCCCCTTGCAGGGCCTAAAGGGGCTCCAGGAGAGCTGGAGAGGGACTGGGGACAAGGGATGGAGGGACAGGACACAGGGAATGGCTTCCCACTGCCAGAGGGCAGGGATAGATGGAATATTGGGAAGGAATTCCTGGCTGTGAGAGTGGTGAGGCTCCAGGTTGCCCAGAGCAGCTGTGGCTGCCCCTGGATCCCTGGAAGTGTCCAAGGCCAGATTGGACAGGGTTTGGAGCAGCCTGGGCTGGTGGAAGGTGTCCCTGCCCATGGCAGGGGGTGGAATGAGATGAGCTTTAAGGTTCCTTCCCACACAAACCATCCCATGATTCAGCGAGATGGTGCTGCTGTTTCTCCAGGGGTTGGGTGGGATGTTGGAAGCTCTGGTTTGGCCCCACTGGGGTGCAGGCACAGCAGGGTTAAGCCACCTCAGCTCCCCACGCAGGTACCGGCTGCCTCGCCTGGACTTTGGTCCTGGCTGGTGCCCAGTGCCAGGGAAACCAGGGGCCAACTGTGGGCACAGAGCTGGCCCTGGGGCCTCAGGAGCCACCTGTGTGCAGAGCTGGGGCCAGACCTGCCCTTCTGCCTGGGATGAGCGGGTGGAACGGCTGAGACACTCAGCAGGGCACACATCCCTGCTCTCCATGGCCCTGTGGGGAGTGGGAAGCTGGATGGGGGCTGGAGAGCCTCCCCTGCATCCCCAGTGCTTCCCATGTGGAGGGAGCCACCCGCTCCCCAGCTTGGCTCCAGTGTTTGCTTTTCCAGCTCTCAGCAGGATCCGGCTTTGAGGCAGAGTTTGTTTGGAGCTGTTTCCAAGCCACAAAGCCTCGGTCAGGCTCCTGGCAGTTCCCCCATGCTGGTGCAACCCTGGCTGCCATCCCAGCTGGCATCCCTGCGTCCCAGGGGTGCAGGGAATCATCTCCTTGTTCGGGAAGCAGCAGGGGACCAGCCTGTGGCCGTGGTGCTGGCCTGGCTCCCATCTTGCCCCAGGAGCCTCTTTGTTTCCCGCTGCTCCATGATTTTCCCGTGATGGCTGTGTCTCTCCCCACAGATCCGGCTGCGGTGCCAAAAGGGGATCCCGCCGTCGCTGCGGGGCCGTGCCTGGCAATACCTCTCTGGGAGCAAGGTTAAACTGGAGCAGAACATGGGCAAATTTGATGTGAGTCCTTGCTGGGGATCCTCCTGCACCACCAGGGAGCAGGACAGTGCTGGGGTGGCTCCTGCTCCCTCCAGGGAGGGGTCTCTCTTGGGATCCCAGACATCTTGGTGGGGTGCCAGAGGTGTTGCTCATCCCAATGCTCTCCTCCCCAGGAACTGGATCTCCTCACGGGAGAGCCCAAGTGGCTGGACGTGATCGAGCGGGATCTCCACCGGCAGTTCCCCTTCCATGAGATGTTCGTCTCACGTGGAGGCCACGGGTACGTGGAGCTACTGTGTGCCCAGTCCTTGCCAGCCACAGGGTGGGCAGTGTCTGCCCCAGCTCACGCAGCCACACTCGTGCCCCCAGTGTCCCCCCATCACCCCACAGTCCTTACACATCCAGAGTCACGGAATGAAAACAAGGTTTCTTCCCAGGAGCTCCCTGTGTGGGGCACAACCCTTGGCACTGGCTCTGACACCGGTGGGGTGGGAATTGCCACGGCAGGAGGGCAGAGGGAGGAGATGACCTGCTGTGGCCTCTGTTTCACCAGGAAAATGCTGTTCCTAATGTGTCTGGGAAAGTCTGGGCCCCTGTGCTTGCAGCTAGGTCTTTTCCCATCCATGGCTCACCGCAAGCCAGCATCCCTGGGATCCTCTTGGATCTGGGGGAGGTGTGGCCTCTTTGGGCAGAGCTTCCCAGAGCGTAGCCCTGGGTTTGTGTGGAAAAGGGATCCCAGCTGGGGACTGAGCCATGCTCGTGCCTGGGATCCACGGGGAAGGCTGCTGGGCCACATCCGTGCCCTGTGCCCAGCTCCCCGTGCCTGGGGTGTCTCCACAGGCAGCAGGACCTGTTCCGGGTGCTGAAGGCGTACACGCTGTACCGCCCCGAGGAGGGTTATTGCCAGGCCCAGGCACCCATCGCCGCCGTCCTGCTCATGCACATGCCGGCCGAGGTACAGCTGGGACCGCCGGGAGGGAGGGGGTTCCTCTGGGGGGTGCTCAGCTCCCGGCACCTCAAAGCACCCCGGGGTGCTCTGCCTCCTCCCGCCCTCCCCTGCGGGCCCTGGGAGCAGGGAGGGGCCCAGGGATGTCCCCGGGGTGCTCACTGCTGTCCCTTGGCTTGCAGCAAGCGTTCTGGTGCCTGGTGCAGATCTGTGAGAAGTACCTCCCCGGCTACTACAGCGAGAAGCTGGTGAGTAAAGGGCTCACGGTGACTTTGGCAGTGGCAGGGACCTGCAGAGCTCTGCCCTGGCTTTGGAGCAATCCCTGGTATCCACACAGTCTGCAGGATGAAGGGAAGGAGAGCAGCCCTGGGAGAAGGATTTTGGGGTGCTGCTGGCTGAGAGGCTGGACCTGCCCCAGTACCCAGAACCCCCCTGTGCTGGGCTGATCCCCCAGCGTGGGCAGCAGGGCAGGGGGGGATTCTGCCCCTCTGCCCCCTCAGCTGAGACCCCCCTGCAGAGCTGCCCCAGCCCTGGGGAACAGCACAGGGAGCACGTGGAGCTGCTGGAGAGAGTCCAGAGGAGGCCACGGAGATGCTGCCAGGGCTGGAGCCCCTCTGCTCTGGAGCCAGGCTGGGACAGCTGGGGGGGTTCACCTGGAGAAGAGAAGGCTCCAGGGAGACCTGAGAGCCCCTTGCAGGGCCTAAAGGGGCTCCAGGAGAGCTGGAGAGGGACTGGGGACAAGGCATGGAGGGACAGGACACAGGGAATGGCTTCCCACTGCCAGAGGGCAGGGAGAGATGGGATATTGGGAAGGAATTCCTGGCTATGAGGGTGAAGAGGCCCTGGCCCAGGTTGGCCAGAGAAGCTGTGGCTGCCCCTGAATCCCTGGAGGTGTCCAAGGCCAGGTTAGATGGGGTTGGAGCAACCCAGGCTGGTGGAAGGTATCCCTGCCCATGGCAGGGGGTGGAATGAGATGAGCTTTAAGGTCCCTCCCAACCCATTCCATGATTTTATGTCTCCAGGCCAAAAGCTCACTCAGCTTCTCATCCCAGAGAAAGAAAAGATATGGGAATCTGCTGGGTATTCCCAGTCTCTGTGTTGTGCTGTGTCCTCAGAGGCATCCCACAGTCAGGGATGGGGTGCTCGGTGGGACACAGCTCTGCTCCCTGAGCCAGGTGTGGAGGGTGGGCTGGGGGCTGATCCCAGGGCTGAGACACTCACCGGGTGCTGGTCCCTGTTCCTGCAGGAAGCCATCCAGCTGGATGGGCAGATCCTCTTCTCGCTGCTGCACAAGGTCTCCCCCGTGGCCTACAAGCACCTGAGCAAGCAGAAGATCGACCCCATCCTGTACATGACGGAGTGGTTCATGTGCGCCTTCTCCCGCACGCTGCCCTGGAGCTCCGTCCTGCGCGTCTGGGACATGTTCTTCTGTGAAGGTAGGAGTTCCCCACCATCCTCCTCTTCTTCTGGGATCACCCCATGGCACGTGGGACCTGTAGCAGGGCAGGTTTGAGGCAGCCACGTGCCTGGGGTGGAGATGGGGCTGTTTTTCTGAAGATCAGGGGGCATGTGCATCCCAAATCCAACCCTTTTGTATGTCCTGTTAGTGAGACTGGGATCTGGTGCCCCGCAGTGTTTGAAGGACATGGTGGCAGAGTCACCCTGTCCTGCCTGGCACTTGCTGCCTCACGTCTCCTTTCGCAGGGGTGAAGATCATCTTCCGGGTGGGCCTGGTGCTGCTCAAACACACCCTGGGCTCCTCGGACAAGCTCAAGTCCTGCCAGGGCCAGTATGAGACCATGGAGAGGCTGAGGGCCCTCAGCCCCAAAATCATGCAGGAGGCCTTCCTGGTGCAGGAGGTGAGGTGCTGGGGAAGGTCAGGGGGCCCAGTGCCCCCAGTTGGCCAACGCTGCCAAACTGGGCTGTCCCTGGGTGGGCAGATGGGGCACAGCATGGGGGCAGCCCCCCAAAAGCTTTTTGCTTTAGGGGTTGCCTGTCACTGGGTGGGATCCCACACGCAGCCCTGGTGGCCCTGTCGCTGCCGGGGGAGATGCTGATGGCACAAGTGTCCCTGCAGGTCATCGAGCTGCCGGTGACGGAGCGTCAGATCGAGCGGGAGCACCTGATCCAGCTGAAGAAGTGGCGGGAGACGCACGGGGAGCTGCAGTGCAAGTCCCCCCCACGCCTGCACGGCGCCAAGGCCATCAGCGAGGCCGAGCCCGCGCCCCGCAAGGCGCTGGAGCCCGTGCCCTCCATCATCGTCCCCCCCGGGCCCGCCCCCGTGCCCAAGGCCCGCAAGAGCAAGGAGAAGAGCCGGGAAAAGAGCCCGGCCAGCCCTGCCAACGGCCCCGGGGCCGAGGGCAACGGGGCGCCCGGCACGACCCGGGAGCTGCTGCACCCCCAGGTCTCCCCCCATCACCAGTCCAAGGAGAGCCTGAGCTCCCGGGAGAGCGAGGACACGTACTTGTAGGGCCCTGCCCGCACCCCGGGCAGCCGGGCTCAGCGGGGCTGCGCACGGACCCGGGCACCAGGACGCTGGGGGACACCCCTGGCACGCAGCGCTGGGGGCTCTGAGCTGGAGGGATGGGACAGGGGGGCTGGTATGACTCCGTGGGGTGTCCACAGGAGCCTGGCCAGGTGTGGTGACCAAAGGGGACACCGTGGGTCTGCGCTGGGTGCCCACCCCGCAGGGTGCTGGCACCACGAGCGGTGGGAGCCCGGGCAGGGGGTGGCTGAGCCACCCGAGCTCCCTCCCCACACTGGGGGGCTGAGCTGCCCCTCAGGCCCTTCTCCCCGTCCCAGAGCCCCTCGACCCATCACCCCCCGGGTCCCTCCTGTACCCCCCACCCTGTGCCATCGGGCAGCCCCAGCCCCAGTTCCCAAGCACTTAGGCCTGGCACAGGGCACTGGGGTGTGCGAGGAGCCGGGGGGACCCCTCGCCCCCCCTCTTTATCTAGTGAGGATATATCAAGCTGTAGCCCTATATGTAGTACCCAATTTACCTACTCACTGAGCCTATTTATTATTCCTTCGAGGCAGGACAGGGACCGAGGCAGGATGCGCCGGAGGCAGCGGGATTTGATGCCAATCACAGGGCTAAAGCCCCCCCACCCCGATGCCCGGGCTCCCCACGGCTCGGGGGGAGCGTTCACCCTGCCAGGGCTCACCCCACCACTGCCGCCCCCCCAGGCCCCAGCGCAGGTGTGACGGGGTGGGTGAGCAGCAGCCAGGTGATCCCTGGCTCTGGGGTCCCCTCTGCCCCCCGTGCCCTCCCCAGGGCCGGGGGGTGGCTTTGTATCATAAGCGGGAAAAGCAGTTTTGTACAAAGGGGTCAATAAAGCAAGTGTGTAAAGGCGCAGTCCTGGCTCCCACCTTCTCTCCGCCTGGGATGGGGGGTCAAGGGGTGGGGACAGGAGTGTCACCTCCCACTTCCTTCTGTGCCAGTACAAGCTTTGGGAAGGCACCCTGGTCTGGATTCGTCTCCTCTGGGTGCTCTAGCCCTGGCGTGGGGAGCACCCTGCCTGGAGCCCACCTCCCTGTGGTTCTCTGGCCCTGCACCCTGTTTCCCCTGAGTGCTCTGGTCCTGAGGGACACCCTGCCCTGGACCCCTCCTCCCCTTGGTCCCCTGCTTCTGGGGAGCACCCTGGCCTGCATCCCATTTCCCATTTCCCCTGGAGTTAACCCTGCCCTGAACCCATCTCCCCTGGGTGCTCCAGCCCTGCGGGCACCGTGCCCTTGAGCAGGATGCTCCAGCCCCGGGAATCAGGTACTGGAGAGGGTCCTGGGAGGGGGCCCTGCTGCCGTCACGCTCTGTCACCGCTGTGTCACCACAGAGGGTGACCCAGCCCTGCTACCCCGCCCAGCCCTGGGGCTGCCCGTTTGAAGTGGGATGGGAGGAGGCTGAGACCTGCCCCAGCTTGTGACAGTGGTGGATGCCCGGTTCCTCGAGGGATGCCATGGAGTGCACACCCTTCCCGGCACCCAGGCCCGTCCCCCCCTCCCACTCACACAACTATAGTGGAGTGGAGCCAGAAGACCCCCCTAATTTAATTTGCCCTGTGACACCCCAGAGCTCAGCTCCCCACATCCCAAATGGTGCCCAGGCCCTCTCTGTTGTTCCTGCTTTCTGCAGGCAGGAATTCTGCCCAGGTCTCCATTCCTCCCTCCAGAGCCCCCTTTTCCAGGTAGGTGGCTCTGATTCAGGGTGCTGGGTGCCCCCCTGGTCCTGCACACTGCCCTGGGGTGAATCCTTGCTCAAGGCTGGTGGTCGGGGCTGGTGTGGAGGGTCTGGCTGGGTGCTGGGGTGGGGGGGTACGGTGGGATTGGCAGTGGAGTTGGCACCAGGCTCCCCTGACAGGGCTGGGCTGGGAGTGGGGGAGTTGGATCAGGTTGGGCCCCCTGAGACGTGGGTGAGTCCTTGTTCGTTCGGGCACCGCGGGATGTTGTCCTGGGGCTGGTTTGGGCACTCCCAGGGCTGCAGCTCGGGGACACCGCGGGTTTGAGCTGCTCCAGGCACCCCGGGCTCCCGGATGGGGCTCGTCTGGGCACCCCGGGAATGCTGAATTTCGTCTGGTTTGGGCACTCTGAGGCTCGGGGTCTGCACCCGGTACAGACACCCCGGGGTTCTTTTGGAGCTGCTCCGGGCACCTCGGGGCGATGAATTTGGGCTGGTTTGGGCACCATAGAGTTCTGTGTGGGGCTGGTCCCTGGGCTCCGGTGCCGGGTGGTTGCCCGTCTGGCGGTGCTGGGGGGTTGTCCCGGGGCGGTGCCGGGTCGGTTCCCGGAGCGATGCGGGGCGGTCCCGAGGCGGACCAAGGCTTGGCGAGGCACTCCCGGAGCGGTGCTGGGCGGTTCCGAGGCGGTCCCGGAGCGGTGCTGGGCGGTTCCGAGGCACTCCCGGAGCGGTGCGGGGCGGTTCCGAGGCGGTCCCGGAGCGATGCTGGGCGGTTCCGAGGCGGTCCCGGAGCGATGCTGGGCGGTTCCGAGGCGGTCCCGGAGCGGTGCGGGGCGGTTCCGAGGTGGTCCGGAGCGGTGCTGGGCGGTGCCAAGCCGATCCCGGGGCGGCACGGGGCTCTCCTGGGCGGAGCGGGGCGATCCCGGGGCGGTCTCGGAGCGGAGCTGGGCGGCCCCGAGGTGGTCCGGGACAGAGTGGGGCGATCCCGGGGCGGTTCTGGGGCGGTCCCGGAGGGGCGCTGGGAGGTCCCAAGCCGGTCCCGGGCGGAGCGGGGCGGTCCCGAGGCGGTCCCGTGCCCGCCCTTATAGCGGCGTCGGCGGCGGATCCCGGTGCGGCGCGGCCGCCATGGACCTGCACATCCTGGAGCACCGAGTGCGGGTGCTGAGCCTGGCCCGCCGCGGGCTCTGGCTCTACACGCACCCGCTGCTCAAGCTGCTCTTCCTGCCCCAGCGCTGCCGGTACCGGCCTTCCTCCCTCCGCACCCCTCCTCCTCCCCCGATGCCCGGCCTCGGGAGGCGGCGGCGGTTTTGGGATCACCAGCACCGATTTCTTCTTCTTCAGATGCAAGTTCTTCAGCCTGACGGAGACCCCCGAGGACTACACCGTCATGCTGGACGAGGAGGGCTTCAAAGGTACCGTGCGGTGGGCTCGGCGTCCCTCGCAGGATGGGCTGGCACTGCGGGCACGAGCTGGGCACGTTCTCAGCCCCGCTCCTCGCCTGGGAGCCCGTCCCGTTCCCTCGGCGCCTGCGCCGGGGATGTACCGGCTTGCCCGGCCGGGGCTCTCCCGGAGTGGCTGCCCTCGCCCCGACAGCCCCTCCCGGGCACAGCCGCGTCCCCCCCAGTTCGTGGGACCAGGCTGTGACACGGTGGGGATGGCCTGCGGAGAGCCCGGGGCCAGCCCAAAGCCCAGGTGTTCCAGGTAGGGGCAGGGACCCACCTGGGATGCGTACAGGCAGCGCTCCAGGCTCTGCCAGCCCTCCTGCCATCACTCCCTGGCCTTGCTCGGTGAGGACCAAGTGGTGCTTCAGCAGAGCGGGGCTAATCCTTGCCCAACCAGGCAGCAGGGACCGGACTTTGAGGTGTCCGGGGGAGGTTTCATCCCTTCCAAGCCAGTCCCCCTCCCCAGGAGGTGCCATTTGGTGACGTCCCCACCGCTGGTGACCCAGCCGTGCATCACCTTCACCGCCCGCCCTGCCGGGGGTACCGGCCCAACAGGCTGGGCTGGAGGGTCCGGATCCCGGCCCAGCTTCCCACGCCCAAACCTTCCTGCCGGGGCCGCAGGAACCGGCCGCAGTGTCCCTTGGCTGTGCCCCAAGGAGGAAGGGTCAGTGCTCCGGCCACGGGCGCTCCCGGCCGAGTCCCACTCCCAGCTCCCTCTGCTCCGGGACGGGACCGTGGCCCGGGCTCTCCCCACTCCCAGAGCCAGAGCTGTTCCCCACGTATTGTTTTATTTCGGGGCCTGCGGACAAATATTCCTCAATCCCGAGGGGAGGGCGGGAAGTGCCGAACAATGGTCCTGCGGGCCGGCGGCCCCACTGCGCCCTGTGCACCCCCCGCGCCTGGGGGGCTGCCAGGGTCCCTCTGCTCTGGGGCTGGAGGGACCCCCAGCGAGAAGGGCTGCGCTCCCTCTTCCCCTGGGGATCGGGACTGAGCCCTGGCGTGGTGACACGGGGACAGCGGGGTCCCCTCGCGCTCAGCCTCGCCCAGGGTGGTGTTGAAAAGTAATTAAGTGCTGAGTGCTGGGACAGGTCCCCATGTTCCCGTGGCCGTGTCCCCCCCGCCTCGTCCCCAGCGCTGGGCCCTGGGCCCTGGGCCGGAGCCGAGGCTGTTCTGGCTCTTCCTGCACAGGAACAGGCACTGGGAACACCCGCCGAGGCTCTGGATCCGGCCCCGCTCCCGCCCTGCCTCGAGCCACGGTTTGGGAATGGGATGTGGAGCCTGCCCCGTGATGGGATCCCTGCCGTGGGTGTCGGACCCTCCTGGGGCGACCTCCCCTCTGACACTGCTGACATGAGTTTGGGGTCTCAGCTGGGCTGGGGGCTTGTGTGGCCTCCTGTGGGAGCTGCTTCCCACCTTTGCTGGGTGGGGGGAGTGGGTTGGAGACCCTTTGGGTGCCCAGCCCCTCTCTCTTCCTGGGAAGGGGTGCTCAGGGAGGAGGGGCTGCCTGGCTGATTTCTGGGGTGCTCCTGTTCTGGACAGGAGGGTGGGAGCCAGGGGGGATGGGAGGCAGAAAGGGGAGTCTCAAGGCAGGAAGGGAGCAGCTGGCATGTGCCTACCCTGCCAATACCAGCAGATTTTTGGGAAGCAGTCCTTGGCCCCGCCAGCCTGGGCTCTTCCCTCCCTACCAGGCTGGCACCACCAGAACTGCAGGGTTACCCTCCCCTTTTCCCCTCTGGTACCCCATACCACTCTCTTTGAACATCCCTGGTGCTGGGTGCTGGGCTGGGGGCTCCTGGGGGTCAGGGGATGAGTGGGCAACTCCAGGGCCCTGGTGGTGCCAGTTTAGGGGTGCAGCACACCCCAACACCCCTTTGCACCCAGCCCAGGGTGCTGCTGTGGGGACGAGAGACACATCCTCAGTTTTGGGGGGGTTGTAGCCTTGAGCCCCCTCATCCCTGTGACAGCCCCAGTGTGGGGTGGCTGAGCCCTGACTGGAGATGGGGCTGGTCTGTGTCCCCAAACCAGTCCCCACACCTGGGACTGGTCCCATCCTGGCTCCACTCATCTCCCGAGGGATGGTGTGACAGCAGTGCTTGAGCCAGCACTGGCTCCGTGGCACAGACAGTGCCCAGCCGTGCCGAGCCCCACAGAGCCACCTGCCTCAGTGTCCCTTGTCCCTCGCAGAGCTGCCGCCCTCCGAGTTCATGCAGGTGGCAGATTCCACGTGGCTGGTGCTCAGCGTGGTGTCCAACGGGCGGGAGCCCCCCGGCTGCCAGGCCACCGGCGTCACCAAGATCGCGCGCTCGGTCATCGCGCCGCTGGCCGAGCACCACGTCTCGGTGCTGATGCTCTCCACGTACCAGACCGACTTCATCCTGGTGAGGGACAGGGACGGTGCCACCTGGTCCCCCCGGGGTGCTGGCTGTCCCGAGGACTCCGCTGTGCCCTGTGGGGAGGGGGGCAGTGCAGGCCCTGACGCTGTGCCCCTGGGCAGGTGCGGGAGCGGGACCTGCCCGTGGTGATCCACACGCTGGCCGGGGAGTTCGACATCTACAGGGAGGAGAGCGGCGAGTGTGTCCCTGTCACCTGCGATGACGTCAGCAACGGCTTCCTCAAGCCCAAGCCGGGTGAGTGACACTGGGTCCCATGTCCCCTGGGGCCACCTGGTCTCTGCCCAGATGCTCTCCTACCCGTGTCCTTGAGGGATGTCCAGGGCCACCCTGTCCCTGGGCCAGCCAAGATGCTGCCCCTCCCACTCCCATCTTTAGGGGAATTCCAGGGCCACCCTATTCCCAGGCCACCTGTCCCCTGGACCACCCAGTCCCTGCTGAGGTGCTCCAGCTCCCACCAGTGGCACCTGCATATCTGGGGGAGCCCCAAGGTTACCCTGTCCCCCAGGGCCACCTAGTCCTCACCAAGATGCTCCAGCTCCCCCTGGAGGTACCCACATCCTTGGGGACCCCCTCAGGCCACCCTGTCACCAGGCCATACTGTCCCTGCTGAGATGCTCCAGCTCCCACCGGTGGTACCCAAATCCTTGAGGGCTACCTGTGCCACCTGGTCCCCATCAAGGTGCTCCAGCTCCCACCAGTAGTACTTGTATCTTCGTGGGACCCCCAGGTCACCCAGTCTCCGGTGTCACCTGGTCCCTGCCAAGGTGCTCCAGCTCCCACTGGTGGTTCCCACATCCATAGGAGACCCTCAGGGCCACCCAGCCCTCGTGGAGATGCTGCAGCTCCCACTGGTGGTGCCCACGTCCTTGGGGACCCCTGGCCACCCCTCTGCTCCCTGAGGGACTCCACGTGGGCGCGGTGGCCACGGGGTGGCACTGTGGGACTGTCCCCGAGCTGCCCCGGGGCTGACGCGAGGCCGTTCCCCTGCCAGCCGCCAGCCCCACCCTGCACCCGGTGCAGAGCCCCCAGACCCGCTTCTGTGTCCTGACGGTGGCCCCCGACACGCTGCCCGCCATCGCCACCATGCTCATCGACGTCCTCTTCTACTCACACAGGTGGGTCCTGGGGAAGGGGACACGGGGGTGGTGACACGTCCCACCTGTCGCTCCTGGTGGGTTTTCAGGCTCTGGGTGTGTTTTATGAACTGGTTCTGCCCTCCCGGGGGCTGCAGCCCTGTGGGTGGTTGGGGGGTCCTGCTGCCACCATGGGGGGTGGAAGCCCCGAGGTGACACAGGGGACAAACCCACCACTGCTGCCAAGGGGGAGGGAGTGGGTTTGGAAGATCAGTGGGAATGGTGCTGGGGAGAGGAGATGCTTCTGGCCAGGTCCCTTTTCTCTTTGTGATGGGGTCCTTTCTGATGGAACCCAGCTGCTCCAGAGTCACTGGCCTTTCGGGAATGCCCCAAAACCTGGTGTCACCCTGTGCTGCCCCATCCAGCACCTGCAAGCTGCTGACCCTGCAGGGACCACCTGCTCCTGTCCCCTCTCCTCTCACCCTGCAGCATCCCAACATGGTGCTCAAACACCCAGTGCCGCCACCAAGCCCTTCTCCTCCCCGTTTCCCTGTGCCTCTCCCCCTCTGCAGCCCCCCACGGGAGGCAGGTGCCAGCAGCCAGGACCTCGACTCCATCACCTTCTTCTCCTTCTCCCTCATCGAGGGCTACATCTCCATCGTGATGGATGCTGAGACCCAGAAGCGGTGGGTGCTGTCCCTGGGGCTGTCTGTCCCCCTGTCCCCGGGTCTGGGGGCACAGGGATGGGGGGTGACACGCAGCCCCTCCTTTCTCAGGTTCCCCAGTGATCTCCTGCTGACCAGCTCAACAGGGGAGCTGTGGCGGATGGTGCGGATCGGGGGGCAGCCCCTCGGCTTCGGTGAGTGTGGCCGTGGTGCCCACGTCCCCTCTTGTGCCACCATAACCCAGGGGGTGCCCTGGGGCACTGCTGTCCCTGTATGTCCCCATGGCAGTGACCTGGGACCCCCTTTGCCCCCCCAGATGAGTGTGGCATCGTGGCGCAGATCGCGGAGCCGTTGGCAGCCGCCGACATCTCGGCCTATTACATCAGCACCTTCAACTTCGACCACGCCCTGGTGAGCCCCTGCCCCTCCCTGGGGACCCCCCCCAGCCTCGGGGTGTCCCCTGGGGCTGACACCCGCTGTGTCCCCCGGCAGGTCCCCGAGGAGGGCATCGCCGAGGTCATCCAGCTGCTGCAGCAGCGGCAGGACGGCAGCAGATAACGCCTGTCCCCGGGCCGGGTGGCCCAGCGTGGGGTCCTCCCTCCTCCCCACCCCCTGCCACCCCCATATGCATTATTTTTCAATTTTAAGGCTCCCCCGGTGCGGGGCAGAGTCAGGTGCAGCGTCACTCCCTGCGTGCTGGGGAGGTGGTGGCTTTGGGGACCTTGTGGCAGTGGGACAGTGTCCTGCAGGGGTGGGGTCAGTCCCCACGTGCCATCCTCTGGCTCCAGCCCTGCCTGTGTGGGATGGGGGGGCTCAGGGGGAGAGTGGGTGTCCCTGGGGACCTGCTGGTGGAGGGGACACAAGAGGGCAGTGATGTGCCACCGCAGTGCTGTAGGGGACAGCCTGGGGCTGTGGGGACATGTCCCCGTGCCCTGTGTGTCCCAAGTGGATGGTGCCTCTGGACCAGCCCCGTGGAGGGGTGAAGGCATCACAGCTCTGGGAGTGCCCCTGGCACCCCAAAAATCTCCAAGGTGGCAGAGGGGTGGCTGTGGTTCACCCCCAGCCCTGGCTGTCACCTGTCACGAAGGGGTGACAGTGAGCCCCCCAGCTTCTCCCAAGTTGTATTTTCACATAGTTTTTAATAAGTCAATAAAATTTCTATTATTTTTATTTCTGTGGAGATGTGGGGGGATGTCCCAGAGCTGCTCTGTGTGGAGGTGGCAGGGGCTGGGATGGGACAGGGGGCCATGGCCCTCCCTGTGCCCCACTGTGAGGTAGTGGGGATGTGACCAGATCCCCACGTATTTTTGGGGAAAAAAGGGGTGAAGGCTGCAGAGGAAACTGAAGCATGAGGCCCACCCCCCCATTCCTGCCCTCCCCCTGCCCAGACTGGGTCAAACTCGGGCAAACTGAGGCAGGAACTTGACCCCAGGCCTGGGGGTGTCCCTGTCCTGCCATCGCTGTGTCCCCATGTCCTCTTGCCTTGCTGGCAGCACAGCACCCTGTGGCAAAGTGGGGTGCACAGGATTGGGGCTGTGCCCTCCTGGGGGGTGCTGCAGCCATGTGGGTGCCCCCTCCAGCCCAGGGTGTGCCTGCTCATGAAGCAAGACCCAGCACGAGCGTGGTGGAAACCTCTTCCCCCTGCTCTGCTCCCGTCCTGTGCCCAAAATCCGTTCCCTGCTCTCCCAAGTTCCGAGCAGGACCCAGCCCGGGCCCTGACACGTCCTGCCCGCGTCAGCCCCACACACTTCCAGCCACCAGCTTCCTGCCCCCTCTCTCTTTCCTGTCTCGCTCCCTGCTCCGAGTCATGGGACACTGCTGACGTGTGCCCGGGAGATGAAGAAATTGCCGCCGGCCCATGCGGTCACTGGCACTATTTTTGTCCCCGTTGGGTGTTGCAAAGTCCTGTGCTGAAGAGATGGCCACACTGTGGTGTCCTGCCAGCCCTGCCGGGGGGTGATGGTGCCAGGACCACCCGTGGCCAGGGGGCAGCTGAGGGTGGGGAGTGCTCAGCCCGCAGGGTCCTGATCCCTGGGCAGGGATCAGGGGGTCCTGCCATGGCAGGGAAGGTGCTGGAGAGCTCATGAGGTGATGGATGGATGGATGGATGGATGGATGGATGGATGGATGGATGGATGGATGGATGGATGGATGGATGGATGGATGGGTGGATAGGAGGGATGTTCCTCTAGGTGAATGGATGGGCAGATAGATATATGATTGGGCAGATGGATGCATGGATGGATGGATGGATGGGCAGCTGTATGGATGAGTGGATGTTCGGATGGTTGATTCATCATATGGAAGATGAATATGCAGGTTAATGGATAGGTGAAGAACAGGTGGAGAAATGTATGGGTGGGTGGATGGACAGATGGAAAAGCAGGTGGATTGATGTATGCACAGATAGATGGGTGGATCTATGGATGGATGGGATGGATGGAAGGTTCAGGTGGAGGGATGTGTGGGTGGATGGACAGGAGAACACGTGGACTGCTGGCTAACAGCCTGTCTAAGCAGACTGAGGGATGAACAAACTACTTGAGAGTGAGCAGGACGTTCTCCTGGCTCCTCCACTCCTCCAGGGCTGCCCCAGGTACAGCCCTGCCTGTCCCTGCAGCTGCCACCTCTGCCAGGGGATGCCCCGAGGAGGAGGAGGGGGAGGAGGAGGGGGAAGCCCCTGGTGGAGGAAGCAGCCCCTGCAGGTCTGGGGGAAATGTTGGGAAAAGAAAACACTTCTTCTGGAAGTGAGTCACCACCGTGTTCTTCCCCCTGGAAGGAGATGTTGTTTCTGGGTTGTCCGCCTGCGCCATCACCAAACCTTCCGAATGTGTAAATTCAGTGCGGGGCGGCTCCCGAGGTCACCAAAAACAACGGGATTGCGACACACCTGGAAACGCTGATCAGCGAGATTCCTTTTGATGAGGTGGGAAAAGCCCCTGTCGGTGCCGGGCTGCACCTGCTGGGAAAGGGGAGCTGAGGGGACGAGGGGACTCGCCCTGGGTGCTGCCGGTGGTGCCGAGGCCGTGCCGGTGCCAGGGCAGTGCCCGGGGCCGTGTGAGCCGCGCTCCTCTGGGCAGTGTTGCACAAGCCCGAGCAGTGCTGAGGGCAGCGCTGCCCGGCCCGGCTTCCGCTGCCCTTGGCCCCGCGCCTTGGGCAACACCCAGCGGGTCCCTGCTCAGCGTTCCCAGGGGTGCCGCCGGGCACAGGGGCTGAGCCCGGTGTCCCCAGCCTGGCCAGCACCCGAGTTTGTCACCCTGAGGGGTGGGTGGCCGTGAGCAGGTGGATGGAGCATCCTCTGGAGCGTCGCTGAGCGCACAGGCCCCAGCAGTGCCACGATGCTCCCGATGTGCTGTGCTTCCACCTCCCTTCTTCCCAGGACAGATTTTTGGCTCCCGCAGTTGGATTTGGGATGTGAAAGCCCCTGCGGTGGCACATGGCTGTCATCCCTGTCCCCGGTGCCCCTGCCCTCTTTTGCATTGGGGTTTCGGGGCAGACAGGGCTGGTTTCAGTTCAACCCTTTGGGTGCCGAGCGGTGACATCAGGGTGACTCAAAACGCCCCTTTTCCAAGAAACCGGGACACGAGGGCCCAGCGGCGCCACATCTGGGATGAGCAACGGGACTGCAGACTCCCAGGCTGGACCCACCAGGACTCCCTCGAGGAACTGATTCGAAGAACATCCCATTGCCCGCCCGGCATCATTTCCTCCCGCCGGGCGCTCACCCCGCTCATTGGCCCCCAGGGCAGGGCTTCACTTCTCGCTGCCTTTCCGTTGGGTCGCTGGGCGGTGGGGGCCACCGGCTGCGCTTTAAAAGCCGAGCTTCCCCCACCCCGAGCAGTTAAGGAAGTCGCTCGCGCCGGCGAAACACCCGCCCCGGCCATGCGGTGTGAGCGGCGGCCCTGGGGCGTGCTGGCAGGTAGGAGTGTGCCCTGTGCCACAGCTGTGCCAGCCCGGCCGGGAGCCGCGGGAGGGAGCGCGGAGCGGGCCCCGCTGGAGTGCTGTGGCAGATGGCACCGAGGCTGTGCCGTGGCAGTGTCACCTCCCGCGGGCGCTGGAGGGGGACGGGGACATTCCCCACTGTGGCACATGGGGGGATGAGCAGCCTGGGGAAGAGGGGATGCTGGCAGGGGACATGTTCGGGGGCGGTTTGGGGACCGATGGCAGAAGGTCAGGGGTGAGATTGCCCAAACCCTTCAGCCCTCGCAGCGCAGCAGGGACTGATGCTGTGTGCCAGCCCAGCGCCATACCCAAAGTCACCGCTGGCACGTGGCCGTGGTGACAGTGGGGCTGGGACAGTGACTGGCCAGAGCAGGGGGGCTGGATCCAGAGTGTCACTGCTGTCCCCCCAGTTGTGGTGGTTCACACTGGCAGGGGGAGCTGCTGGAGCAGTCCCTGTGATCGGGCTGCACATCCTGGCTGCTCCACGGCACCTCCATCATCCTCATCCTCCTCCCCGCCGGGCCCCCAGCAGATTTTTGGTGCAGGGGTTGGGTCATCCCTGGAGCAGGGACGGGATGTCAGTGCGTGTGCCTGGCATGCAGCATTCTTGCCTCCAGGCCTGATGCCAGGTGATGGGCACAGGGGCAGAGCTGTGTCCGTGTGACAGGGGACAGCGTGCTCGTGCCTTGCTGGTGCAGAGAGGGGGCTGTGATCTTGCTCCCAGCAATGCCCCAATGACCCCCATCTCCCTCGTCTTCCTCCTCAGCTGTCACCAAAGGGCTCCTCATCCTCTGGGCGGTGCCAGGACAGGGAGGGCGGCCCCTGAAAGCCCCCACCGTGCAGCAGACCCAGGCACTGGTGAAGCTCATGGCCGAGGACGCGCAGGAGCTCTTTGCTTTCTACGTGAGTGCCCTTCCCCAGGCTGAGGGGTCACACCTGTCCCCTCCACAGGGTTGGTGGGGTGGTCCCCGTGCTGCTCCCATCCCACATCCCTGATCATCCTCTCCCATCCCTGAGCAGGAGGTTGACCAGCAGCTGGCCATCCACAGCATCTGCCGCACCAACACGCCTCCCCAGTGGCTGCAGCGACCAGCGAAGGGGCCCTGTGGGCTCCGGAGGCTGTGGGAGCCCATGGTCCACATGGACCAGGCACTGCAGGACATCATCCAGCACCAGCGTGACCTCAGACCCCCTGGAGCCGAAATCTTTCGCCGCTTGAGCAACACCCGCCGGCACGTGCGGGGGCTCCTCAACAACCTGGCCGGGCTCTTCCCTGCCCTCAGCACCCCCCACCGGCCCCCACCCAGCCTCAAGGAACACACCAACATCTTCAAGCAGAAGCTGCAGGGGTGCCAGATCCTCTGGAGCTACGCCCGCTTCATGGCCGAGTACAGCGCCCAGCTGGAGGGCAGGAGCGGCCGCACATGCCGGGAGAAGCGGAGATCGCAGCGGGGCTCACGGATACCTGCACGCTCCTAGGGCAGCCCCACCGGCACTGGACTTGTCCTTGTCTGCATCTCCATCGTCTTCATCCCATCTCGTCCCATCCCAAGCCCATCCTGGCATGGAGAAGCGTTGGCTGGCCGGGATGCACCGCGGAGCCCCTCTCATCTCCCCGTGGAGCGAGGACACGAGTGCACCCGGAGCAGCTCTGGTCACTTTGCATTGCCATGGGGACCCCGCTGTCCCCGTGCCACCCCTCGGCTGCAGGACAGCCCTGCCCTGCTCCTCCCAGCTCCCCCACACCCTGAGCCTGGAGCCGGGTGTCCCCCAGGAGTCCAGCCACCCGCTGCCACCGAGCCCGGCCGGATTTTCCAGTGATTCAATGGGTCGGGTGACCTGGCCTGACTAAGAGCCACCCGGCCCACGGAGAGCGCTGCTGCCACCGGGGAGTGTCACCAGTGTTGTCACCCCCTGCCTGCCCTGCACCAGATCTGCTGACCCCAGAGAGCAGCTGGGAGAGGAATCCTGTGAGCTTGGTGTTCTTCTGAGCTTGGTGTCCCCGTGAATTTATTGTCCCTGTAGGCTCACTGTCCCTCTGAGCTCAGTGTCCCTGTGAGCTTGGTGTCCCCCTGAGCTTGGTGTCCCTGTGAGCTCAGTGTCCCTACAAGCTCAGTGTCCCTTTGCACATCCCTGTCCTCATCCCTGCACGCTCAGTTGTCCCCAAGCCCTCAGCATCCCTGTGCTCTCAGTGTCCCCTGTGCTTGGTGTCCCCGTGCTCACTCTTGCACACTTGGTGTTCCCACACTCTCAGCATCCCTGTCCCCTCAGTGACCCCCCCAGGCTGTGCCACCACAGCCCTGACTGTGCCGGGCAGGGACTCGGCTCTGGCCACCACACTGTGATGGAGGGTGGCATCACCCATCCCCTGCCCCCTAATTTATACATTAATATTTGTGTGTTTATGGTATTTATTGAATCCCAGAGTTAATTTAATGCATCCCTGTAAAGGGATAAAATATTTAAGGACATTTGTAATATATAGATATCTATTTTTGTGATTTTTGTACGGTGTTAAACTATGGATGCCACGAGGTTTTATTTATGAATATTGATATTTTTGGTACTTTGAGAAGGGCGGTGCCCCCTGCCCACGTGGCACCTCCTTATTTTTGTACAATGGCAGAAGGAAATAAAGTGCTGACCTCGGCCTGTCGGCCGCTGAGACGTCGTGTCCCTGTGTCCCTGTGTCCCTCTGTCTGTCCTGGGGGTGTGGGCACAGAGGAGCTGTATTTTGGTGACCAGGCTGTGCCTGTTGTCCTCACCAGGGCACACGGAGTGTGACATGGTGTGGTGTGGTGGGGATGTGGCACCTGGGATGAGGGACAGCAGGGGGTGGTGAGTGGCATGGCATGGGATGTGGCACATGGCATGGCACAGGACATGGCACTGCACTTCACAGTGTGGCCCAGAACATGGCACACGGTGGGATGTGGCCCAGCACAGAATGTGGCACAGGATGTGGCACACTGTGCGATGTGGCACATGGCACAGGATGCGGCACGTGGCACGTGAGGGGATGTGGCCCATGGTGTGGCACAGGACACAGCACAGGGCATGGCACACGATGGGATGTGGCCCACGGCACGGCACAGGACATGGCACACAGTGGCACGTGGCATCGGATGTGACACACATGGCACGGTGTGGCACACGTGGCACACATCGTGTGACACGGCAAGTTGTGGTGTCCCATGGCACAGCCTGGCATTGCCAGGCATGTGCCGTGGCACAGTGTGGCCCACCCCCCATGGCACACACAGCCCTGTGCCACAGCCCCCTGGCACGGGCTGGGCCACAGCCACGCCAAGCTCAGTGTCCCTGCAGTGTGACCAGGGCCACCGAGGGGACCGAGCCCACTGCCACCAGCCCTGCTGAGTCAAAAATCCTAAGACCGGGTCATGTGTCCCCACGGAGTCACTCGTTCCCTGTGTGCCGTGTGCCGGAGCCCGCCGGGCTGCCTGGCTGTGCCGTGGGCACCCTGCCTGAGTCAGTCACAGGGACATCGCCACCGGGACGGCCACCACTGCCCTGGCACCCGGGGACACTCCTGGGGGGACAATGTCACCATGAAGCAGCCCGGGCTGGCCTGGTGTGCTGTGGGTGACTGTGACTGTGACTGTGACCGTGACAGTGACCGTGACAGTGACCGTGACTGTGCCACCACCGAGCCGCCCACCCAGCTCCAGAGGGGCTGTGGAGGGGAGGGCACAGGTAAGTGACCCCCGGGGATCATGGGGGGGGGGGTGACACCCCGGGCTGAGTGTCACCAGAGGGATACTGGCTCCGTGGGGTCCCTGTGGGGGTCCCAGGGCCCCTCAGTGAGAAAAACCACCCCGTTGTGG
This sequence comes from Pyrocephalus nanus, assembly GCA_038380795.1. NCBI lineage: Eukaryota > Metazoa > Chordata > Aves > Passeriformes > Tyrannidae > Pyrocephalus > Pyrocephalus nanus. Next base: position 2,019,242 of record CM076278.1, read on the forward strand.
GGACATTTTTTGCCATAGGCCCCAAGGGGCAGCTCACTCTGTCACTGCCAACGGGGTCCCCAAACACAGCAGAGTGTTTGTCTGCTTTGTTTGCCTGTGGGTGACATGTGTGGGGTGCCACCAGTGAGGTGGCACCGGTGCTGGGACTGGTAGAGGGGCACTAGTGGGGTGATGCCCTTGGGGTGGCACTGGTGGGGTATTTGCAGGGTGACACCGATGGGGCACAGGGGCAGGGGCAAGGTAGCCCCGGGCAGGGAACCATTGTGAGTCAAAGGGGAATTCGGTCCCCACCGTTGGGCAGCTCCGGATTTCCCCGGGACAGGGGCACCTGCCTTACTCATCCCTTCGTCACCACCCCCCGGCAGGGCCCCCCCAGACACCCCCAACCCCAGCACAGCCTCATTCCCACACCTGTGGGACCCCCCAGGGGCTTGGGTGGCACTGGAATGTGGGTGTCCTACCCCTGCACTTGGACAGCAAGGAACGGGATCCTGAGGGACCCTGAGGGACTGTGGGATGGAGATGGGGCACGGGGGGCAATTATGGGGTGGGGCAGTTCTGGGATGGGGCTGAGGCAATTCTGGGAGGGACTGGAGAAAGGGGACAATGGTGGGACAGGGAAGGACGGGAGGGGACAATTGTGGACTGGAGAGAGGGGAGGTCTGAGATGGGGACGGGGCAGGAGGCAGCGCCAGAGCAGGGATGGGACAGGAATGGGGCAGTTCTGGGTGAGGATGGGGCAGAGGGGGCAATTATGGGATGGGGAGAGGCCAGTTCTGGGCTGGAACAGCAGGGGGCAGCAGGGGGACAGGGATGGGGACAGGGATGGGGACAGGGATGGGGATAGGGCTGGGGATAGGGATGGGAATACGCATGGGAACACGGATGGGAACACGGATGGGAACAAGGATGAAGCGGGGGGGCCGCACGGGGACAGGGAAAGGGATGGGGGTGTCTGGGATAGAGCCGGGGACAGTTGCGGACGGGACGTGGCGGAGGGGACAGCTCGGAGCGGGACAGAGCAGCAGGAAGGCAGCGGTGGCCTTGGGACACCCCGGGCTCGTGCCCCTGTCCCTGGACAGGCTGGCCGTGGGGATGGCGGGCACAGCGGGCACAGCGGGCACAGCTGCCTCCTGTCCGACCTGTCCCCGGCTCCTCCCGGCATCCCCAATCCCCGCAGGTCCCCGGTCCCGCAGCCCCCTCTGACAGGGAGGGCTGTCGGCTCCCAACCCCCCACCCTGCCCCCTCCAGCCCCTTCCCGCTCCCTCCGTGGGACACGCTGGGACCCCCACCCGTGTCACCATCTCGTCACACTCCTGCTGCCCGTGTCCACGGGGCACAGGATCCATGTGGGGATACTCCTGCTACCAAAGGGATTGGGAAAGGGGATTTTCCTGGGCATCATCTCCTATCCTGGCATTTCCCCACCCCAGCACCTCCCGTCCCGTAATCTTGTCACAACCACGACATCTCCCACCCCAGCATCTCCCACCCCAGCATCTCCCATCCCAGCATCTCCCATCCCAGCATCTCCCCAGCCCTTCTGGACCAGGAGTTCAGATTTTCCCACGGGAGCATTGCTCCCTGCAGAGCTCCAGTGTCTCCCCCTGGGTGGGTTTGTCTTTTTTCCTGGAGAAAACCCACGCTTTAATCCCAACACTTTTGCCCAAAGGGATGAGCCGCCAGCAGGCTTGGGGACACGGGTGCCACCGTGTCCATCCCACCATGATCGGGGTCCCTCACCCCTCGGGGAACCCCCCCCTACACCTCCCTGCACCTTTCACCCCCCTGACTTCCCCCAAACATTTCTAGCACCTTTGAAAATCAATTATAAATGGGACCTCAAAGCCCAGCCCAGCTCCAGCCTGGCTGAGTCGCTCCTGAGAAATTCAGGAAAAGGGCAAATCCTGCCCACAACCCCCCCAGGATGTTCCCCAGTGCTATTAATTAACTGCTATTAATTCTTCAGTTAATTAAATGCGTCAGGTCATCAGATGTCCATCAGTGTGTGATGTGCTGCTCCCCACACCCCAACAAAACTGGGTTGAGGCTGGGTGGGGGGTGAGGGGGGTCATCGTCCCACTCCTTTGCAGTCCCCAGCCCCATTCCGGACATCCCAGTAAGGCCAGACTGGGCTAAACTGGGCTTTGCTTGCTGGGACATCAATGCCACCGGCAAACCAGGCTGGTTCTTGCCTGGGGGAGCTGAGGCAGCAGCAGATTTGGACCAACCCCCCAGCACAGTGGGGTCTCTGTGCCCCCCCTCGCCGTGTCCCCCCTCCATGGGGGGACAGCCGGGGTCGTGGTGGCTCTTGCGTCACCGTTCCTTGACTGTCACCGTCGGGTTCACCTGCCAGGGCACAAACTTGCTAAACCTGATTAAAGTTTCAGCTCGGCCCGGGTGAGAAAAAAGTATGGAGAGGGACAGAAAAATCCATTTAACCTGTTTTTCACCCAAATCGGGGAGTGGACAGACCTGCAGTGTCCTGATCCCACGGGAACCCCTGGAGAGGATGACCCAGTACCCTCCTGTCTGCCCCAGCACCCTTCTGCCCGCACCCAGCACCCTCCCGTCCGCTTCAGACAGGGGCCAGCCACGCCGAGGGAAGGGTTAACCCTGGGGGGCCGGTCCAGCCTCTCCCCCTGGGTGGGTTTGTCCTTTTTCCTCCAGAAAACCCACCCTTTACTTATAATATTTTTGCCCAAAGGGATGAGCCACCGGCGGGCTGGGGGACACCGGTGCCCACCGTGACTGAGGAGTGCGGGACCCCACCACCATCCTTCATCCCTTCAAACCCCCCCCCAAAAACCCCAAATCAGACTTTTTCCCCCCTCTTTTATTTTCCCGCCTGCCCCGCAGGCAGCGGGGAAGCCCCGGCCGGGGAGGGGGTGAAAGTGTTTGTGGCTCCGTGATTGACGGCACCGCTCGCCCTCGACACCCCCAAACCCCACGTGCGGCCGCTCTCCTCCCCTGGGGGGGCTTTAATTCAACTTTCCCTTCCCACTCACTTCCCCAGCACCTCCCCGAGCCCGCGCATGAAACGAGAAAAAAAACCACACAAAACCGGGTGAATCAACTTTATTTCTAAGAATCATTCAGGATTTCCAAGCTTTCCAGTTTCAATAGAAGTAACGATAGCGGTGCTTCAACCCCCCCGCGTCTCCCCCCTCCCCTCTTCTTACAACACAGGCTGGCTGCCGGACCGGTATATAAACCCCGAGAAGTCCCCCAGTATGAACATGAATTTCTGAAAACTTCCTCTGCCAACACCAATCCCTATTAAGTCGCTCCCGGGACGCGGCTCACAATGAAGTTCATGCCGGCAGGTAAAAAAAAAAAAAGTCGACTTTGAGGATATTATTTCCCCTTCTCCCCCTTCTTCTTTTTTCCTTCCCCTCCCCTCCTTTTCCCGGTGATGCTCGGGTGCCGGTTGGATGCCACCGCTGGAGCTGGAGCGAAGGCTCCCGCCGCGTTGCGTTCCCCCTCGGGATGAGCATCTCTGGGAATTGGCAGCGGGAGCGCAGCGCGGCGCTGGCGCGGTGCAGCCAACATCTGGACACTTATATAACTGGAAATGCTTCCAAGAAAAAAAAAAATCTCAAGGAAAGGGGGGGGGATTTTTTTTTTTTTAATGGCTTTTTTGTACTTTAAAATACTTTCCCCCCCCCCTCTGGCTTTTCCTCCTTCTGGGTCTCCTGATGCCGTGTCGGGAGCGCTGGAGGGATGGGGAGGCTGCCAAGTGCAGGAGGGGGAGTTGGAGGGAGCAGCCCCCACCCCAGCGGCAGCTCTGGGGGGTCCCAAGGCCCCTGGCACACGTGGGGGCCGAGCCTCGCCCTGCCCAGCCGGGAAAGGGGGAGAAGCAGAGGCCGCGGGGGGAAGCGGCGAGAGGGGCTTGCGGCAGGGTCAGGGAATCTGCATCCCGTGGGAACACTCAGGGCCCCGGGGGCGCGGGGAGGAAGGGTCCCCCCCCGTCCCGTGCAGGAGGGGAGCGGCGGCGGGTCAGGGATCGCAACACGCCCAGGTAAGTCCTTTCCCACCTGGGCAGAGTAAATAAATCGAGGCTTGGATTCCCCGGCACCGGAGGCACGTCGGAGGCGCTGACAAGTGCGGGCAGCTCCTGCTCTCGGCACTGCCCGGGGCCTCCCCTGGCAGCACCCCCGGGACGGGCACGGGACCCCCACGGGGCCCTGCCGGTGGCATCCAGGTCACCCAGCAGCCGGGACCACCCTGGGCCACCCTGCCCCGAGGATGCCCAGCACAGTTGGCAGCGCTTCGGAGGCGTTTCGGCCTCCCCGAGCAGGGATCCCGGTTTGGGGGAGTCCCAGTGGACGAGGGCTCGGAGCGCCCCGCTCTCAGGAGGGGGACGCCGGGGCGACCCAGCTGCCGGTGGCTCAAGAGTCCCCTTGTTCCGCGTCCAGGGATTTCCTGGCTGGAGTCTCTGGCAGCTGCGTCGTCTCTCCCCAGGGCTCCTCGGCTCTGCGCCCACTTCGCAGACGGGGAAACTGAGGCAGGCGGTGGGGCCGGAGGCGGGAGGGAGGGAGGGAGGGCACGCCGAAGGCAGGTTTCCTTGCGGGCGCCCCGCTGAGTCAGCCGGGCCGGGGTGGGGCCTTGCTCCCGCAGCGCCCGGACCAGGATAACGGAGGAAAAAGCGCTTTGCATATTTGATTAAACCCGGCAGGTCGCCACCGGGCCGGTTGCGAAATGTGGGAATGCTGCGGGGCCCCCCGCCCGGAAGGGAGGCGGGGGAGCCCCTGCCGGGGGGCAGGTGAGGGGGACGGGAGTGGGACGGGAATTTCGGCACGGCCGGGACAGAAAAATGAGGGGGTCTGAGGGCTGCCGGCTGAGCTGGACACACACCCGAGAGGGATGGGTCCCCACCCTGGATGTCTCTGGGTGCCTGGAACGGGGGCCATCCTTGGAGGATGTTCTGCGACGTGGTCCCCACGGGCCAGCACCGTCCCGTGCCGGTGCCCACCGTGACAGTGGCCTCTCTCTCCCCGCACAGGTGTCGTGCCCTTCATGGCCCTGCTCCTGCTGCAGCGGCGGCCGGTGGCCGGGCGGGCACTGCTGGGCACCGGCTCCAGCTGCCCCGGCCACGGCCTGTGCCGCTCCAACGTCCAGGAGCAGACCCGCAGGCAGGTCGCGCTGCTCAACGCCACCGCCCAGGACCTCTTCAGCCTCTACGTAAGTGACACTCGGGGACAGAGGGGACCTCAGGGGAGTCTGAACCACGAGTGCACGGAGGGGGAGTGCTGGGGACACGGTGGGGACAAGAAGTGGCCGGGAGGGACACAGGAGACATGGGGTGACGCTCACCTCTCCCCCCAGCTGAAGTGCCAGGGAGAGCCGTTCAGCAGCGAGAGCGACAAGCTCTGCAACCCCACCGGCATCTTCTTCCCTGCTTTCCGTGTCAACCGGACGAGCGAGAGGAAGGAGGTGATGGTGGCCATGTACAAGCTCTTCGCCTTCCTCAACGCCTCGCTGGGGAACATCACGCGTGACCAGGAGGAGCTCAACCCCACGGCCAAGGAGCTCCTCGACCGGCTCCACAACACCACCAAGACCACCCGGGGCCTCATCTCCAACCTCACCTGCCTCCTCTGCAAGAACTACAACATATTCCAGGTGGACGTCAGGTACGGGGAGAGCTCCAAGGGCAAGAGCACCTTCAAGAAGAAGCAGCAGGGCTGCCAGGTGCTCAGGAAGTACGTGCAGGTCATCGGCCAGGCGGCACGTGTCCTCCTACCTCATCTCAGCCCCTCATGAGCGCCCGCCCCGGCTCCGCTGCTTCTCCACTGCCGACGGCCACCGCCGCTGCCTCCCGAACTCCCGCCTTCCTATTTATTACCCCGGACCCTGCGCTGGCCCCATCCGCCCTCTGGTAATTTATTGCCCCTTGAGGGGGTGAACGTTGCAGGCCGGAGCGTCCCGGGTGGAGCAGAGCCGGGGCCGGCATCCAGCGGGACGAGGCAGCGCATCCCCGAGGTGGTGCCGGGGCGTGGGCTGGTCCCGGGATGTGCCTCAGCCGTCCCTGCTCTCCCACGGGGTGTGGGGAGCTGTGGGGGCTGTGGGGAGCTGTGGGGCTGGCGGCAGGGCTGGACTCTGTCCCCCACGGGTAGTCCCCATCATGGAGAGCAGCCTGACAGACATCCTCGAGCACCGTCTGAAAGCTTCCACTTCCCTGGAAAAAGGACTGTGAGGAAGGACACAGCGATGCAGCTGCTGGGGGGACGTGGGGACGTGGGGACAAGCTCCCCCTGCACATTTTAAGGCCCCACAAGGAGCCGAACTGGGGTACTTTGGTGGCCGTGGTGGCTGGGGCTGGGTCCCACCATCCGGGACGAGGCCACCCCCCCCGGGACAGAGCGGGCAGTCACCCCACTGTGGAGCATCGTCCCTCCGCGCGGGCACGGCGGGGCAGGGGGTGTCCTCCTCCTTTGGAAAAGTGCTTTTCCCATGGCAGGGCTCTGAATGTACTAATGGCCAAGGGCTGGGCTCCTCACGGCTGAATGCAGCCTCGGCATGGGGTGGGTGCGTGGGACAAGGGGGTGTGGGACACGGGGACACGGGACAGGGGACAGGGGACGTGGGGACAGGTGGCAGGAGGTGCTGGCTCGCTCCTGGCACCAGAGCAGTCTGTGAGGGTTATTTATTGCCTCAGTGGAAAGCCCAGCGTGCGCCGAGAGCTGTGACCTGACTTAATAATTTTATTCTTAACAATAATTAATAATTATTAAGAAGATTTGTGGTAATATATAAAATGGAATTCTATTTAAATATTTATTTTTTTATACTTCTTTGCCCTTTTTTTTTTTTTTTTTTAAATAAACCAACAGAAACAGACTGCATTTGGCTGCTCTTTGCCAGGTCCCCTTTGTGCTCACCCTCAGACACCTCTGCTCCCCTGAAGCCCCCTCAGGCATCTCTGTGGGCTGGGGGTCACCTTGCTCCTTCCTCCCTTCCCACCTCCTGTGGGATGGCTGATTTGGAAGGCTTTTTTCCAGGGGGGAATGCTTACACTGGCACTCCCCAGCTGCTCAAAAGCACCAGGAGGGTCTAAGGAGGATTGTGGTGTGGGGTCCACAGTGGTGGGGGGATCACAACAGGGTGGTACAGGGTGGACCATCATGGTGTGGGGACCATGGCCGTGCAGGGATCGTGGGGGCGTGGGGAGCACTGTGGTGTGGGATCATCACAGCGTGGGGACCATCATGATGCAGGGAGATCATGGCACGGGGAGAATCCCTGCGTGGGCACCGTGGCAGTGTGGGGAGCACCGTGGCACAGGCACCATCCATGGCCCGGGCAGCCCCACGCTGGCAATGCCGGCAGGTCCTGGGGGTACAGGGAATCTCTGAAGCCGGCTGGGAAGAGGCAGGGGGAGTTGAGGGAGCATGTGCAGGGTGGAAGGGACACACCAGATAAAATCAGAGCCGCTTCCCAGGCGGCGCTGGGAGAGGCTCAGCAAAGCTTGGCCGGGGCCAAGACCACCTAAGGCTGCAGCAGTGCCCCGGTCCTCGGCGAGCGTCTCGCATGGGGCTGTACCGGTTAACAAGAGCCTGATTATACAGGAGACGTTGGAGCGGGATGATGAAATTTTCCTCCTCCTCCGGAGCCCTCGGGCCACCGGCCAAACCTCCCAGGCATGAGACAGCAAGCGGATGAGCTAAGATCCTGTGTGATCATCTCTCGAGTCTCGGAGGAGCCCCGACCAGAGAATCATTGCAGAAATTCAAAAGTTGCCCCCAAATCCCCTCCTTCTCTGCCCCACGGGGTCGTGCTGCCCGGTTGTACCCCCCAGCTCCCACGGGAGGTTTCATGGCATGGCTTTGACCCCAGAGTGACATCACCCTGTGCCGGTGGCAGCCTCGTCCTGCAGCAGTGGTGACGGCAGGGACAGCGGTGCCCAGCTCCAGCCTGGCCCTGCTGTCCCTTCATGGCAGGGGTGAGCCCCAAACCATCACGGGCTCTCCTGCCCCATGGCAGAGGCACACGGGGGTGTCCAAGCATGCCATGGTGTGTCCCCAGGCACGGTGTGGTGTTCTTCCATCACCCCAGCCTGTCACCAGGGAAGGGACCCCGGGTGTCACTGGTGCCCCCCGCCCTGGAGGGTGCCCGTTTTAGGATCACAGCCCGTCATCATTTTGTGGGGCCATTTTCTGCCTGCACCATTGAGATACAATGCCCTCAAAGCAATACAGCCTTCCCAAAACACAGGGATGGGGCAGGGCACGGAGGGCAATGGGCATTATTGGAATGGACATTATGCCCCAGGGTAATGTCCTGCAGTGTTTGCTGGCTGCCAGGGTCACCCTGTCCCTGCAGCTGGGGACACCCGAGTGTCCCCATGGCTGTTGCTGCCACAGCACTGTATGGCCAAAATCTCATAGGCTGGAAGACCTGGGCTGGGTATCTGGGCTGGGCCTGTTTGTGCATCGATATCCACACCTCACCCTCAGCAGGGACGTGGCAGGTGCCCAGGGATGTCACCAACCCTTCCCCTGGGGCCTGAGGGGTGTCAGGGCCAGGGGCTGGGGTCGGGCTCAGCGGGGCCGGGAGCTGGGCTGGGGACAAGGGGAGTGAGGAGCTGTGCACATCTGGATTTCTCACGCTTGTGTTAACCGTCCCTCCTCAACCAGATGGCAAAAATAAATAAATAGAATAAATCACAGCCTCCTGACATAAATCGGGAACTCACGCCCGGGTTCTGCGTTTCATGAGTCTCCCTGGAAGACAGTCAAACACAGGCGAGGACAATGGGTTCACTTCTCCCCTGTGTCGGGTCATTCCCAGTTAAGGCTCATTAGCGGCGGGCGGGGGATTAACTCTTCCTTCCCTGGAAACGCGTGGACAAGCCCCTAAAATCCCCCAAATCCCTTCCTTTGCCCTCCCCCGGGGTTTTGGAGCCGGGGCTGGCGGCGGCCCCCGGCTCGTGCCATCGCCTCAGCGAGCCAGGACGAGCTGCCCTGCTCGTCCCAAACTCGGGGGAGATGGAAAGGACTCCAATGACCTCAGCCAGCGGCTGATCCCACCCAGCCGGCGCCCCGGGGCAGCGGGCCAGCCCCGCCAGCCGCACCGGCAGCACCGGGGAGAAACCGGCGCTGTGGCTTCCCCGGCGGCACCGGCAGGACCCTGTCAGTGATCCCCCTTCAGCCCCAGGAGCAGAGAAACTATTCTGGCCGGGCCGAGAGCCAGGAGGGGCTCCGGGGAGCCATCCGCTGAGATGGGAGCGATGCCCGCGCCCCGATAACGGAGCGGCCTGACCAGCGGCCCCGAGCGGCGGGTCAGCGCTGCCTTCGGGGAGCGGGATACGTGAGGAGCTGCTCCTGCCCGCGGTGAAGTCAGTGCCGCTGCCTGGGTGTGACTAACTGACCTCAGCCCTTGGCCCCGCGGCGCGGATCATGTGCTGCCTGACGCCGCGAACCCGGCCCGACGGGTCCCTGCCGTGCCCCGGGGCCACCGGCCAGACGGGACTTGCCGTCCGCGGGGGCAGGTGCGGGGCTGGGGCACCGCCAGTCGCTCGTCCCCTCTGTGGGTGACCTGAGCTGCAGCCCCGGGGACGGAGCCAGCAGGAGCATCCCCACGGCGGCCAACCCCACCGGCAAAGCCGGGGACGGCAGTTCCCTGAGAGATCCCAGTTGGAGCATCCCGCCTTCCCCCGTGTGCACCCAGGCTGGGGTCGGACCCATCCACCCCGTTGGTGCTCACGGCAGAGCCCCTTCCCCATCTGAGAGGTCCCCTTGGGGGATTGGGGACAAGCGTTCAGCCAGTAACGATCTCCCCAGCGGGTCCCCAGCCATCCCTGAGGATGGGAACATTGCATCCCAAGGGCTGGCTGGAGGCTCTCCCTCTCCATCGCAGGCTGGCCGCTGGCCCGAGCACGGAAAGCAGAGCAGGGCCCATCTGAAACGCATTCGGGCACTGTTGCTGCAATAGCAGATGCTCCTGCGGGTCCCCGGCCACATCACAGCACGGCCGCGCGGGAACCGCACGTTCACATGGGAAGGAACGGCCCCGGTCCCAAACGGCTCAAACTCCTAATTGGGGACCAACCGTGACAAATAAACAAGACAATGGGCTGGAGGCGAGATGAACGCAACCTCTGTCGCAGGCCCCGGCTCCGAGAGCCACCCCCGTGCCCGGCAGGGGACTTGGCACGGGCCAGCCAGAGCCGGGGGAAGGGCAGGGCCGGATCCGGACCCCCCGGCAGAGCCACTCGCTGTGTGACACCGCCGGGGCTCGGGGCTGGCTCGGGATGATGATGACACATCCCCAGCCGTCCCCCGAGACCCCTGTCGGCAGCTTTGCTCAGCAAGTGTTTAGTCTCATGGTGAGAGAGCTTGGAGCAGGGTCAAACCCAGCCCTGTGGAGCTGCTGGAGAGGCCTCTCCTTCCTGCACCCCAACTTGGGGAACATTCATTCGCCTTGCACAGGGTGCAGGGGGCCCTCGTCCATCACCCTCCCTCGAGGAGGGGATGTGCTGCCTTGGAGTGATGCCTGGGTATCTGATGGAGGGGTTTTGTCAGCAGTTATCGCCCTCCAGCAGAGACAGGGGCACTTCCACAGCCCTGGGTGTGCTTGGCAGCCTCGACAAAGTGCTCAGCACCCAACCAGACTCACAGCAGGCAGAGCACCCACTCATCAGTGTCTGAAAGGGAGTAACAACTGGCTCTTCCATCCCTGCTCTGCTTGGATCTCATGTGACGATGAATTTCCCTTGCAGGCCCTGAGCCCAAAGCCCCAAATCCATCAGCACCTGTGGGGTTGAAGCTATTTGAGGCACATCTGCATAACAAAGGTATTTCAGGTGGCTTGAACCCATCTAATTCCTGGCCAGGAGGAGAAAAACAGGGCTCAAGGGGAAGATCTTGCCCAAGGAAAGGGAGGGAACTTGGGGATAAGGCAGAGTGCTGGCAAGGGTGAAGCCCAAAGATGAGCCCCTGCAATCACTTTTCCCATAGGGACAAACTCAGAGTTAACAAAACCAGTGGAGATTCCTGAAGAAAGAGAGAAGAGAAAAGAAAAGCAGAGATTTCTCTTGATGTTAAAGGGGTGATGGCAGTAGAGAACAGCCCTGGCCAGGCCTGATCTGCCTGTCCCCTCAGTGCCCACCTGCCCTTTGCTCTCCCCTCACTCTCCGGCCCCAGGGAGTGGTGGCACTTCCAGCCCATTGGCACTGCAGGGAGAGAGGGGGATGCTCCCAGCTAAAACTGGGGGATATCCCACCTTTTAGTATTCCATTCACTGCCCCCACTGCCTGGCACCCCCAACCCCAGCAGGACCCCTCCACTGGGCACCACACCTTGGGTGTCCCCACTGAACTCGGCCGCTGCTCCCTCACCCACGTGCTGAGGTCCCCGTGAGGATGCTAAGCACCCCCCTTCCCCCTCAGCTTTTGCTGCATCTGGGACATGTTTTAGGGCCAGGATAGCTGACATGGTAATTTATTGCAGCAAAATGAAGCAGAAGCAGGCCCGGGTCACGCTCTCCTCTGGTTTCCTAAGAAAACAAGGTGTGCGTGCAGCCCCGCCGGGCGAGCGTGTGTGTGCCTGTGGCTGCCAACCAAATTTGACTGAGGGCCTGAGGCCCCAGAGAGAGGAAGTTCCTACATGTCTTCTGTAGACAGGAGCTGGAGAGGAGCAAGCTCCAAAAGAGCCCCCACGGCAGCAGCGTGAACCCAGCCTTTCCCAGCCCCTGGAGACTCCCCTCCTCCGCAGTTGGGCACCGGGAGGCACAAACTGCTCCTAGAAAGATGTCTGCTTGCTTTTTTTCCCCAGCCTGGCATTTCCCACACGGGCTTTGAGCATGGCTGTGGGGCAGGGAGGACAGGGACAGGTGGGCGAAGTCTGTCTTTTCCTGGCAGCCCTGGAGAGACGCCTGCCAGGCTCCGGGATGGGGTTTTCCATGCGGAAGCTGCGGTCGCCGCACACCTCGGTGCTGCCAAGTTCTGCTGCCAAGCACCTCACCTTGGTGCTGCTGTATGCCAGCCTGCAGAGGGGCAGCAGGGGCTCTCCGTGGTGCTCATCACCCTGGCACCAGCAGTCCCCATCACCCATCACCACTGGTCACCATTACCCTGACACCATTGGTCCCACCTTGCCCATCGCTCTGGCACTGTTGGTCCCATTAAACCGGCACCACCAGTCCTCATCAGTCTGGCACCACCGGTACCCATCTCCCCAACACCACCAGTCCCCATCACCCTGATACCACTGATCTCCATCACCCCGGAAGTACTGGACCCCATCACCCTGACCCCATTGGTCCCATCATCCTGACACCACCAGTCCCCATCACACCAGCACCACCAGTCCCCAGGGCACCAGGAGCAGCAGCCCTCAAGGACCAGGATTTACAATTCCCTAGGGACAAAGTGAAAGGCTCTCCCCTTTCCTAACCCCACTTCAATCAGTATTAAACCTTCCTGCTCCCCATCCAGCACGTCTGGGCAGAGGGGCCCAGCCCAGCTCCCACCACCGGCAGGGAGAGCTGCACAGCCCGACCCCGGGTGCATCCTCAGGCACATCCTCGCATGCTCCTCTCGCAGCCAAGCCTGGGAGGAAACAAGCCCCAGCTGTGCCTCCTCACAGCTACTGTGACCGGGCTCTTCCCCCGAAAAGGTCTCGGACAAGCAGTGGGAGGGACCTGCCCCACAGCCCCGGAGCCGGGGCAGAACGAGCTGCACCTCATGGACTGGAGGTGCAAAGCGCAGTTAGATCCTCACTCCCCACAGGGAGCTGGCGGCATCACCGCTCTGCCACACCACGGGCTGTTAAAAACCAGGATAACACAGGTCCATCCCACGTTCCCGGGGCTGGTTCCGCACAGGGCTGTGTTTACATGTCCCCGTGCCGGCCCACATCTGTGTTTATGTGTGTGTTTCCGTACGGGTGCGTGTGGCTCCGTGTGTGTGGCGGGGCCCTGGGTGTGTACGGGTGTCTCTTCACATCGGGCTCTCAGTTAACCTCTTAGAAAATGAAAACAAGCCTGGAAGCCTGGCAGCTGTTCCCGAGCCCCGCTCCAGCCCCGCTCCAGACAGCCGGTAACCGCAGGTCTGATGACCGAGCACACACACGCTTCCCTTCGGGCCTTCTTAATTGCGCCGTCAGATATTCTGAAACAAAGGAAATTAGAGACTAAACTGATAGCAATAAATATGTCACAGGAGCAACGGGAGGCAGGCGGCTCCCCGGGCGCCTGGGAACCGGCAGCGGCCGTGGGACAACGGAGCCGTGGGCAAGCGCCCAGGCTTGGCCGGGGCTCTGCCGAAAGTTGGGTGGGCATTGGCAGCGCTGCTGACCCCGGGAGAGGCCTGGGAGCGCTCCAGAACAGCCGCGGGCTGGCCATGGCCGCCTTGGATTCCTCATGGAAACTTGCGTAGGATCCTGCCAGGTCCCAGGATTTTTTTTTTTTTTCCCCTTGCCTTTGCCCAGATTTGCTCTAACCGGCTCCTGATTTCCTCCAGCTGCCTGCACGCGAGCCTGCACGGGGAGGGGCGGCAGCAGACCTGGGGCACCGTCCCAGCGGGCACATGGCTGGTGGCATCCGGCCTGAGGTGGCCACAGGTCCAGTCACCAGAGAAGGGGCTGAGCTGGATGGGGACCACCAAAACGGTGGCCGAGGATGGGATGGGAGAGAGCTGGGCAGTGGAGCTGGTGCAGGCAGGCTTTGGAGCAGCAATGAGTGGGATCTGGCAGTGACTGTGGCAGCCACTGGCAGAGCACGAGAACCACTCTTCCCTCAGCCTTAGCTCATGGGATGAGTTGAACACTTTGAGGAAGCCCTGACCCAGCACTGGAAACAGCCTGGCAGGGAGGGTGGAAAAGCCCAGTGCCTGCTTAGCCTGGAAAAGGTGGGGTGGGAGGTGCAGGGGCTGTGGCAGAGCTGGGCAGAGTGATCTGCTGTCTGTCAGCAGAGTGTGGGACAAGACACTGTGGGCTTTGACCACACTGAGAGATGTTCAGGGGTTTGTCCTATGGCCAGGGTGGGATCACTGCCTGTGGAAGAGCCTCAGGAAGAAGCAGGACAGGGATGCAGAGCAGGCACAGCAGCATCTCCAAGCTTTGCTCCCCAGTTTCACAGACTTTTTCCCAACCTCAGTCTCCTGGCCAGGATGTGCAACCAGGTCAGCTGAGAGTGGATGGAGGCAAGAACAGCTCGGACACGGCCAGGACAAGGGGTTGAATGCAGGCAGCAGAAAGGCCTTGCTGGGCTAAATCCCTTCTAGAGACAGAAGGTTTTTGGCATCCTCACTGCAGTGTCCAGCCTATTGTGGGACAGCCCTGAGCACCGACCCCCACTGCTGAAGGCACTGTCACACTGTCACACGGTGCAGGGAGCACTGCGGAACCAAGGCAGCTTTGGCTGGAAAACATCTTTTCATAACCACGGGGGAGGAGGAAGCCAGATGGGCAGAAAACACAGGCAAAGCAGTTCCCTAGAAATACCCAAACACCTCCAGAAAATAACCTGAGGTAGTAACTCTCCCCAGCCCCGTGGCTGGATTCCTCCCGTTTACACCTCCCAGATCCCCTGGCACTTCCGACCCTGCCATTTCACTCTTCTGGGACATTTCCTGCCAAGTTCCTCAGCGCTGAGCCAAGAGGCTGCCCCTGCGGCACCCACAGCCTTTTTGCTGATGGGCGCATTGCTGATGGCAGCTTCCCTTCCCGGGAGGGGAGGGGAAGGAAGCGCGGCCGGCGGGGCTGGCAGTGACCCCGCGGCGCTGCCACGAGTGTGGCTCGACGTGCGGCAGCCGCTTCCGCCGCCCCGGATTGCGAAGCCGCTGCCTCGGGGCACTGCCGGCAGCTGGCAGGGAGGGACGGGCACTGCGCTGCCCCCAGCCCAGCCTGGCCATGTGCCATTCCCGCCGGGATGTGCGTGTGCCAGAGGCTCGCCCCCCGGGGTCAGCCCGCAGCCCTCGGTGCCCTGGGCTGGGACACAGCCAGACCTGCCACGAGCTGGTGCTGGCACAGCAAACATTCCGGTCCTCAGCTCGGTCTGGAGCTCAGGAATTTGGTCCAAGGACGGCCCATGTGAGCGTGGAGCCAGGGGCAGCCCTGAGGAGCAGGGCAGGAGGGAGGCACCTTGTAAAACCCCGCAGTTCCCAGGAGCTTGAGCATCTGAACTGTGGATGATTTTTGGGTCTGCATTGGGACAGCTGTTATTTAACATCTTCATTAATTATGTAAATGGAGGCACTGAGTGACACCAAGCTGAGAGGTGCAGTGACACACCTGAAGGGCAGGGCCATCCAGAGGGACCTGGACAGTCTCGAGCAGAGGGTCCACGGGAATCTCGTACAGTTTAACAAGACCAGGTGCTGGTGCTGCACCTGGGTCGGGGCAGCCCCTGGTAGCAATCCAGGCTGGGAATGAACAGATCCCAAGAAGCCCTGAGGAGAAGGATTTGGGGGTGCTGGGAGGGGGAGAGGCTGGACCTGCTCCAGGCCAGAAACCTCCCGTGCCCTGGGCTGATCCCCCAGCGTGGGCAGCAGGGCAGGGGGGATTCTGCCCCTCTGCCCCCTCAGCTGAGACCCCCCTGCAGAGCTGCCCCAGCCCTGGGGAACAGCACAGGGAGCACGTGGAGCTGCTGGAGAGAGGCCAGAGGAGGCCACGGAGATGCTTGGGAGCCCCTCTCCTGGAAGGAAAGTTAGAGAACTGGGATTGTTCAGCCTGGAGAAGGGAAGGCTTTGGAGTGACCTAATTGTGTCCTTGCAGTCCCTAAAGCCAACAAGAAAGACGGAGAGCAAATTTTACAAGGATGACAGGACAAGGGGGAATGGCTTCCCACTGACAGTGTAGCTTTAGGTTAGAAATTAGGAGGAAATTCCTCCCTGTGAGGTGGGCAGGCCCTGGCCCAGGTTGCCCAGAGAAGCTGTGGCTGCCCCTGGATCCCTGGAAGTGTCCAAGGCCAGGTTGGACGGGGCTTGGAGCAACCTGGGCTGGTGGAAGGTGTCTCTGTCCATGGCAGGGGGTGGGACTGGATGAGTTCTAAGCCTTACAACCCAAACCATTCTGTGATTCCATGACAAGAACAAAGGACACTGTTTGGTGCTGCCCCTCCTGCTGCAGGACATGGCCCAGTCCCTGGATCCGTGAGGTTCCTCCTGGCTGTGTGCTCCATGGGGAGGAGGATGGCAGAGCAGCTTCTCTTTGAGTCTGGATGGGAGAGCACCAGGAAGCGGAGTAGCCTGGGCAAGGGGAAACCCGAGGTCCTCTCTCTTCTTTGTGCATTCCTGTCCATGGATGAAACTTCCCGACATCCCAGGGAAGTCTCTCCACCGCTCCTGGCCCCACCAACAGAGCAGGATGTGGCCCCCTTGTCCCAGGCAGCCCAGCTGTTCCCATATTCCCCTCCTTCTTCCCCAGGTGAGTCTCCAAGAAGGAACTTCCCACCAAGAACAGACTTGCCTCGCTCCCAGCGCAGGGAATGTGCACCCTGGCTTGGCTCAGGGATTGGCTCCTGCTCGGAAGGATCCAGGCTTTCCGTGAGCTCCTGCCTGGCGAGGGGCGGCTGTCATGGCTGGGCTCCTCTTCCTCCTGGCCCACGCAGTGGGGTGAGTGCCTGGCACACGCCTCCTGTTCAGGCAGTTCCTTAGCAAAGGAATGTTCCTTGGCTCTGGGAGCTGCAGCAGAAGTGGTGGCTCCCAAGAAGGAAGGATGTTTTTCCCTCTTGGCTTGAGTAGGCCAGCGCTGCCCGTGCCGTGTCCTGGAAGCAGAGGCTGGAGCCAGGGGAATTTTATCACCCTCCTTTACCCGTTGTTGTCTCCAGAAAATACCAGTAGATGAGGCTCAAAAATCTGTCCCCCAAGCGTGGCGTGGTTGCTGAGCACCTCATGGGAGTGACCTCACCCAAATTCTCCTGAGCCAGTTCTTTCAGAAGAAAACTGAGTTTCAGAGCAATCAGAAATAGACACCAAAACCACCAGAACACGAACCAAAACTCAGCCCCTCGAGTGATTCTCATATGGTCTCATTCCATCTTTGCTCTGCTGTCATACACCAAACCATCTTCTCTCCCACCTCACCTCCCATGCACCCAGGGCAGGCTGTGCTCACATGGCAGTCCCTACACACCTCCCGGGAATGCTGTGCACACCACAGCACTCGTGGGGATCAGCACTGATCCCCACACTCACTAAACCCAGAGAAAGGCACTCTTTGTTTCTCAAAAATCTGCAGAAATGCTGGACTCGGCAAAATTCTTCCCCTTCCCGCATCGGTTAGTGATGGCTAAATGTTATTTTAGATCAAAGGAAGACGGGAATGGCTGGATCAGACCTCAAGCCCATCCAGCCCGTCTCTGCCTCGGGCACTCAGTCCCACCAGATGCTCCAGAGGAAGGTGCAAAACCTCCTTGGCCTGTAGACAGAAAATAATCTGCCTGAGCAGGATTTCTGATCATCCCCACAAGGGCACGGAGCAAGTCAGTGGCTTTGCTGGCCAAGACCAGTGGAATATGCATGGGATTGACATGAGCTCCTTCAAATGCCAGCACCAGGGGGGAGATGTCCCCTGCAGATTATGGAGAGAGAGAGATGAAAGACTTCCTTCAGTGATTCAAAAGGAGAGTCCCTCTCTGCTCTGAATCATCCTGGGGAAGAGCTGATTTCTCTTCATCAACCAAATACGGAGTTTAGGCCGTTGGCCTTCAGTTTGATGTTTTAAACACCTCAAATTAGGGTGGATGCACCATCAGAAAGGGTTTCAGCTTCAGCAACATCCCTCCATAGGGACCTCCCTTGAAGGCCTCCCTCAAATATGAAATGTCACCACAAAGGTGCAGGTCACAGACGAGAGTGAGATGGCATCTGGCAAAGAGCTGAATTTAGGAAAAAATTATTTCCCAAAGCCCTGTTTTACAAAGCTCTACAGTAACATTCCAGATCAACAACAGAAATTCTTCACAGAAGGCTATGCAGCATCAGGAACTGTAGAAAAGCACCTGCTGACGGCACCTTGAAGAACTGACACCTCCACCACATCACTCCTGGCAGAGTTGTGTGACCTCAGGAGAGTCACTTCCAGTTTGAATTTAAACTTCTCCCTCTTTATAGTGAGAATAAAGATCACAGAATTGTAGAATAGTTTGGGTTGGAAGGGACCTTAAAGCTCATCTCCTTCCACCCCCCCTGCCATGGGCAGGGACACCTTCCACCAGCCCAGGGTGCTCCAAGCCCCCTCCAACCTGGCCTTGGACACTTCCAGGGATCCAGGGGCAGCCACAGCTTCTCTGGCCAACCTGGGCCAGGGCCTGCCCACCCTCACAGCCAACAAGTCCTTCCTAATTTCTAATCTAAGGCTACTCTCTGTCAGTGGGAAGTCATTGCCCCTTGTCCTGTCACTCCAGGTCCTACACGAGTTGTTCAACCTCCTTGGGGAAACCCTGGTGACCTGCTGATGAAATAAGTCCTGATGGATTAATGGAATTACTAACGGAGAGCGGAGGAAATACCAGTTGCAAGACACTGAAAAAATCCAAGCCTGCCCACGGGCAGCGTTTCCTGCCGCAGTGATGCACCGGGGGCTGGGGATGACACAAGCAGTGCCCTCGTGACGTAGCGACCCGGAGCTCCCGGCACGCCACGAGAGATCCCAGCAAGTCTGAGCAGCGGCCGCCACGCTCGGTCCAGCACGGCCCCAGAAACACGAGCGTCGAGGAGCCCGTGGAGTGACTTCAAAGGCATCCTGACATCAGCAAAGCCACCGGCACGGCCCCGCCGCAGGTCTGCCGAGTTTCACAGCCTGCGTTCCGGCGGCAATCATCAGAGCCCTTGAGTCACTGACCGGCACTGAGCGCTTCCTTTGTCCGGCGTGGAAGGATGCCCAGGCGCAGATATCTGACTTTCACATCTCACTCTCTTTGCTCACAGAGCTTCTCACACAGCAGGCTCTGTTGCTGGGCTATAGGGAATTTTTGTGCCGGGCTCCTTGACGTGATCCCTTTCAGACAGAAAGCCCTGACTCATGAAGCCGTGACGTTGAATGTGCTGCTGTGTAAGGCCTGACACTTGGCACCCGCTCACTCCCAACCCAGCCAAGAGGAATATATGCATTTTTCAGAACTGAATACTCCGATTTTCTACTTTTAAGGAAGAGGGAAGTCTTAGCAAAGCCGTAGCAACGAGGGTCACCCAAATACAGTCAATGTCTCCCACTGGATAGTTAAATAAGTGAAATGAAAAAATAATGGCTTTCCCTTTTCTTTTGCAATCGGTGGCCAAATATGCTGCTTCTCTTCCGGAATGAGCAGCTGCCAATTTCGGAGAAGAAAATCTCTTGTAGCCAAGTAGCTCAGCTCTTACATTCTCTCAAACAGCCTGGGAAAAGGAAAGCTGGCCAGCCAGTCGGCTAAATAATTTTTGGAAATAAGTAGGTAATGGCCCTCTGACACACCACCGCCACGGCAAGTTTGCTTGCAGGCTGACATCTCTTTTAAAGCGGAAAATTGACACATCCATGTCAAGTCCTTGGATCTCCTTCACAGAAACTTTGTGAGTTGACTGTGGGTCCGATTTCCAAGTCACCAAAAGCTTTTAAGCACACAGAGCTTTCCCAAAATTAACACACGTGGCAAAGTATCTTTGGATGAGCCCATCTGGCCTTATCCAAAATGCACAGGAGTACTAAGAGTGCTTGGGTTTTTTTGGATATTCCTGCCCTGAAGCTTCCAGTTACACTCTCTGTGCAGCACTTTGAAAATAGAAAGAACATGATGTCAGGTCCTGATTCTTTTTTTACTTCAGTGTAATTCCAGTGCACAGGCAAGAGAACCAGGTAACAGCCAAGCAACCACCAGCCAAGGGAAGCATTTGGTTGTGTGCAAGCAACTTGGCCTTGCCTGGGTGTCCTGCTTACCAAAATCTTCCAGCTGCTGAAGCCTGCACTGATTCACCACCCCTTTGCCATGGACTAACACCAAATTGTTCTGAAGGAGGGTTTCTGTTGTGCTCCTGCTCCTCTTGAAGTTGTTCAACATGGAGTTTGGCACCAAAATAAGAGATCCTTGTCCCCACCCCACAGACCATTCCCATCCTCAGCTGTTGGCTGTGGGATAAGCAAGGTCAGGGAAAGGCTCTGGATGAAAACTAACCCATCCCACAGGCAGCTGATCTGAGCTTTCAGCAGAACACACAGGCAATGCAGATCTTGCCTACCCGTGCTGCCACTTCCAGCTCTCTGCTGAGGAGACACAGACAAGAACACCAGAGCCCTGCTGAAGGGGGGTTTAGGGCCTCAGAGGAATGACCAGTGGCAAGTAATTCCTTCACTGGGTGAGATCCAGTCTGCAATGAATGGGAGGAAATACTGGGACTGGAAGATGGGGATTCTCCCATTCTACCCCCCTCAGGTGAGACCCCCCTGCAGAGCTGCCCCAGCCCTGGGGAACAGCACAGGGAGCACGTGGAGCTGCTGGAGAGAGGCCAGAGGAGGCCACGGAGATGCTGCCAGGGCTGGAGCCCCTCTGCTCTGGAGCCAGGCTGGGACAGCTGGGGGGGTTCACCTGGAGAAGAGAAGGCTCCAGGGAGACCTGAGAGCCCCTTGCAGGGCCTAAAGGGGCTCCAGGAGAGCTGGAGAGGGACTGGGGACAAGGGATGGAGGGACAGGACACAGGGAATGGCTTCCCACTGCCAGAGGGCAGGGAGAGATGGGAGATTGGGAGAAATCCCTCCCTGTGCAAGTGGTGAGGCCCTGGCCCAGGTTGGCCAGAGAAGCTGTGGCTGCCCCTGGATCCCTGGAAGTGTCCAAGGCCAGGTTGGATGGGACTTGGAGCAACCTGGGCTGGTGAAAGGTGTCCCTGCCCATGGCAGGGGGTGGCACTGCATGAGCTTTAAGGTCCCTCCCAGTCCAAACCGTGCTGATTCCGTGCCTGGACAGCTGTAGCAGAGGACAGATGCAGATGTGGGAGCAGGGCTCAGCAAAGGCCTCACTTGCCAGGGTGGAACAGTAAAGAGAAAAAAATACAATCTTTTTTTCCATGTAAGCAGAGCTCCTTCACTCTGGAATGATTGGTTAGCAATGGAACTGCAGCCTGTAATGCTTTTTATTAATGCTGAGGAAGCACCTAGAAACATCCAGCAAGAGCAAAGCCCTGTCACAGCAACTCCTGCCAGGGCTCCTGAGGTGGCTCCTGCCCCCAGGGTCAGCCCTCTCTGTGTGGGGCAGGAGTGGGAGCAAGGGATGGTTCCCCAAACCACTGAACTCCCCCACAGCGCTGTTCCTCACCCACAGGAACATGCAGCTTCCATTTACTGGCTGGGCTGAACTTTGAAGGAAAAGTGTTCAGGGACAAAAGGCGACTGTGCCCCCAGCTCTCCTGCCGAGGCCCCACCTGCTCGCGCTGACATTCAGGGAGCTGAGGCTGGCAGAGCCTTGGGCACATTCTCGCCAACTCCAAATGCCACTTTGTTTTCTAGAGACACCATTTTCCTGTGTTTTAGACAGTCTTACCCTCTGTTACTGAAAAAAAGGTCTGTGTGTGATTCAAGGTCAATTTACTGCACAAAGGACTTGGTTTCCTGTTATCAAGCCCAGACTTTCATCAGAGTAAACATCCCCTCGCTGCACGTCCTGTGGAGAAACACAAGTAGCATGAACAGAATATATCATGACATGCTTGGAAAAGAAACCAGGGCCTTGTATTTGACAACCACATCCCTCTTCTCCCCCTGGGGTTTGCTCAAAGCCCTCCTGGGCAGGTCTGGGGGCTTTCCTTGGCAGCCACGGCCCCTGAACCATCCCTGAAGGATGTTACGTCATGGAATCATGGAATGGTCTGGGTTGGAAGGGGCCTTAAAGCCCATTTCATTCCACCTCGTGACATGGGCAGGGACACCTTCCACTAGACGAGGTTGCTCCAAGTTTACCCAGCTTGGCCTTGGACACTTCCAGGGACGGGAGTGTTGAATCCACCGGCCACAGCCAGAGTATTTTCATTCCTACTTTTCTAGTGTAAAACCAACTGCACAGGGAGGTATTGACACAACCAGCCAATCGATCCTGCCTCGGAACAGGAGGTCACTGATGCTGCGGGAAACGCCAAACAGGCACGTCTGGCACACGGATACCCAGGGTGGCATTTCCTATGGAAAACTCCTGTGAGCCTTCGGAATCTCAGCCTCCGCTCAAAGGAAAGATCCGTGTGCCAAGCAGGCTTAAATTAGCCTTGGAAAACTGATTATGGAAAATGTGCCAGCTCAGATGCAAATCCCTCTTACTTTACCTCGTGATGACAACAAAAGCCTGGTGAAATTTTACTCATCCATTAACAGGAGAGACTTTGCCCGGCGACACACGTGGGTGGGATTCCAGCAGGGTGACATTATGCTTTTGGCACGAGGACCTTGGCCCCCCCAAGCATGGCAGCCCTGTGGCATGACAAAGGCAGGCCACAGCCACATACTTTACCTGCTGACTCAAGAGGAAGAATGCAGTACCTACAAAAATTAGAGTCCCAGCCAAAATCCCGAGATGGTAATCTCACAGAACAGCCCCTCAGGTAAAAGATTTATGATTAGAATTACACTCAGGAAAGCACTGGCTGATTTCTAATCACCTTTAGAACAAGGTATAGCCAAGGCATTTCACTGGTATCGCTTCCAAAATCCACTGGAGGGAAAAAAATGATCACTCAGCTCACTGGGACAGTGTTACAGTGATTTTTGTTTCACCACCATGGATAGAGGCCCCTCCACGCTCCACTGTAATCAATGACAAAACTCTCCTGTTTTAAGCACATCTTTGTTTCTCCTGCTCCTGTGTCGTGTTTCATTTCTCCTCTCTGCCGTCCTTCCAAAACCGAAACAGCAGCAGCAATCAGATCAGATGACTTCCTAGATCACACGCAGCACTGGAAATCCCGAAAGAATCCTCTGTTTTCAGGTGAAAAACAAATGTTGACACCTGTCCATCCGCTTCCCGCGCAGCACCAGGGGCTGGGGTTATTTTCTTGTCGAGGACAGTGCATTTAAGGATGTGGTTGAGACGATGCGTTTTCCGTTTGACTTCAGTTTGACTTTCAGTTTGAAGCAGAGAGAGCTGTTCTTGTTAAACGCCATCCCAGAAACAAGGAAGGATTTCCAGAAGCACGGCCAGCCTACCTGTGGCTCGGCAGGTCGGGGATATCCACATCAAAGCTACCGAAGAGCCCGTGGGCGCGATAAACGAGAACGGCTTCCCCTTCTTTGCCGATTTTCTGAAAAACCCCGCAGAGCATTCACTTTTCCCTTCAAGAATGTTCCCAATATTCTGGGTTTTTGAGCAGCTCCTAATCTTAATTGCTGTTGGGATCTTCGGGCGATCAAAGGCAGGGGTGGCTGGGGTTCTTTGTGTTACTCACATTAGGGCCGGGATCACATATTCATTTATTTGGGTTGAAGAGGTACCAGTCTCCTTTCACTGCACGCACACAATTACTGTAAGCATGCAGGGGACTTGCCAAATGATGCATGAGGGGAGGAGGAGAATCTTTGAAGAAAATTGTTCAAACGTAATTTAGTTCACTAATTGGCAAGGGACCGTTACTAACGAATTGCTTCTGTTTTATGTCAGGAGTGAATCAGGTTGATGATGTGTAACATACATTAAGTCAGTTAATGAGTATTAACTAGAAATGCGACTGAAACACAAGAAAAAGGGTTTTTTCACCTTTAGCCAGCCAAGCAGAATCGCTAATAAATAAAAGGATATGTGTGAGTGACTTAGATGATTCCAATCTGCAGTGGAAAGACTTTTCTTAGAATCTGATGGTAACCACAAGTTTGTGGGAAAGAAAATCAGATGCTTACTGCTGCAGTTCATCACCACTTACTTTATTTCTAACCAAGCCTGAAATGAAAATGACTAAAAGTCATTACCGTAAAATACCTGATTAGAACCCAGTGTGAGGTGGGACAGTGAGCCCCAGCCACGGCTGTGTGACCAGGGCACCGTGTGGGCCACCGAGCCATGTGCTCACCTTGTGGGGGCTGGGTGTGCTCTGACACAGACACTCTGCTTTCACTGGGACAGGACACTTGGCATCTCCCAGTCTGCACCAGGCAGGTTCCGGCACCCCAAGCTTTGGGTGTTGTGTGTAGAGCAGGAGGGCAGCCTTGCTGGAGCAGCTGAGATCCCAGCCACGTTTGCCTGTCCCTGTGCAGGATGCCACGGCACCACTGGCCTGGGGTGCAGGCAGGACTCGGGGTGCAGGGATGTGGCAGCAGAGCCAGGGCAGAGCCGGGAGGTGACGGCAGGCCCGGAGCTGTCCCGTGCAGGGCAGGGGTCACTCGTGGGTGTGCAGCCCTGAGAGCAAACATTGTCACAAAGCCCGGGCACAAGGAAGGCTGCTGGCTCGCTCTGGCATGTGAACAAACTGGCTTATTAGGCCACAGGTGCAAAAGTGAGAGCGCGGGAGGGAAAGTGAGGATAAAATGGAAAATTCCCATCTTCTGCAGGTTTTGTGAAAGAGGCACCAGCCCATGGAAGCTGCCAGGCACTGCTGGGGGCTCAGGGACGGGCAGGGTGTCTGTCTGACGTGGGCTGAGGGAAGACAGCTGTGGGATTAGGATCACATCCATCCCTTGGATACCTGGGGGAGGGCAGCAGAAATCTCAGGGGGCTCAGTCTGGGCATTTTCTCTGCTCAGTCAGCCAGGGCCTGCTGGGCTTTCACCTCATTCTGGCCAAGCAGAGCAAGAGCAGAAGGGAGATCTGTCAATGCCAGGTCCTGCTAGCTTTAGGCATGGAAAGACCGCTGTTCCAGCAGCAAGGAAGAGCCCTCATGTCTGAGGGCCTGAGTGCTGCCCCAGCAGAGGACACCATCACGTTAACGGTGCCAGGGAATGTGGTGTGCCAAGTGACGGCCCTGGTGGCCAAAATCCCTCACTCCGATGCCCTGGACACTTGTCCCATACCTGTCAGGTGTTCTTACCTGTATTTGCTGCCATAAAGGACCTTTATGAAGCTGGTTTTAAAAGGGGTGTATTGCACCACAATTAATGTCACACAGCTGCCTGAGCCCCTTGGTCATGGTGGGCTGCTGGTTCAGAAATGAGCTGATAATCCAGCCATAGCAACACTACTTGCAGAGTCAGAGAAAAAACCATCCAGCACAAGCAGAAAATGTGTATAGATTAGTTTATCTCTTTACTCCATATAGATAACACCCCTTCTTTGAAATAAAAATCTATGCTCCGGAAACAGCAGATAGGATGGAGTTATGCACAATCTAGTGGATCATGAGACTTGGTGCTCTCTGGCACTGACACCTCAGAGTTCATCTTGAAATAGTGCCATTAAACACGAGGGACAGAGTGGCACAGGACACTCCAGCCCCAGAGCAGGGAATTTAGCAAGGGTGGGGTGGGAGGTGTGAGGGAAGGAGGCAGAAAGAAGCACACAGACACCACTGGCATGGAATTATAAATCCTCAACTTTAGAATATCAAACAAGGGCTGGTGTTTGACAAGGTCATGACAATTATGGGGCTTGTTGTCTCTCTGCAATTCAGAGTTTTCACGAGACAACATTCACAAATACACAGGGGCTGTGGAAGGGTTAAACACTGGGAGAAGAAGAGGTCTGAACCAGTCAGATGACAGTGCAAACTCACACCTTCCAAAATGGATTCTGTGTCAGAATGAACATAATTTCCTGCTGTTCAGAGGCAGCTTCTCTGGTTCACTGACCTTCCTTTTCTTCTCGGGTCTTGTTACCTCTTCCTGGCTAAAGGCAAGGTTCAGGAGGTTTATCTGCAAGAACCATCAGAAACAGGGATCACTCTCACGGAGCAGGCTCCTGCCACATGAGTCAAAAAGTACAGCTTCCAAAACTGCCATGTGTGTGCCTGGATCCTCTTGGCTCGGCCCCGTGGGATCCTGTTCTCCAGAAAAGCAATTAGGCAAGGAATCAAAACTGGAGGACTGGATGGAACTGGTGGGACTGTGAGAGTTGTGCAAGCAACAGGTTCAGCTTCAGGCACAGGGAATGGGTTTGGTGGCACATGAACAGCACCCATCTTCTCACTGCCAGCAGAAAACAGCAGCAGCAAGGAGGTCTTTGAGGAATATAATAGCTGATGGGCTTCCCCACCAACCTCAGGTAATTAGAACATGTGGAAAAGAAAGGGGCACTCGGGTCAAATTTGTGGTCACAGCCTGTAAGGAGGAGACACACAGTCCCTCTGTTTGTACCTCAGGGAATTCAGCACGAGCTGGTCGATCTCAGCCTTTCAAACTACCTGTGAGTCTGTGAAAAATAACTAAGCCAAGCAAGCTTTTTCCCAGAAGGCTTAACTTCCCTCTAGAAAGACACAAACCTCCCCCAACAATCTTCTGAGCCTACAAACCAAGAGGTTAAAAACCACAGATAAGTCTATGTGAGAATATAAATGAGTCAATGGAACAGGCACTTCAGACAGACCACAGGGAGATGGACAGCCAGGACGACAGCTGAAGTGTTGGCTGTGCCAGGGGACAAACTCACTTATCCTCCTTATCATGTCACATATTTGCATTTTTACAATAATCCGGAGCTGCTGAGAGCGACGTGTGTTGTTGCCCACCCAGAAGGGACGAAGCACAGTCTGGCAATGTGACCTCTCCCACTGGAGCTGAGCTGAAGGGACACACCACAGCACACAGCTTTGCCTCCAAAACAAAGTTCACTTGGATGACAGCGAGGTGAACGGAGAGGGGAAGGAGTGCTGACCGAATTCCTGCTCCAGAGCAGGAGTACCTCCCTCCGGTGCCCCTGCAAAACAGGAGGGATCCTGAAACCGAAGCAGGGCAAGCACAAGGAGTTAAGGAAGGCTGTTCCAGGATGAATCGTGGGGATGAGCACAAGGTCTCCAGATTACAAGCTGTGGGTCATTATAGAATTCCCCGCTCACGTCACCAGGGCTTGCTTTCTTCCTGACCTTGGGCTGAGGCTTCGGCAATCTCCGCATAGCAATGGGCTCTCTAATGTGTGAAACAGCTCTGATTAGGGACTTTGAAGCAACCCCCCTTCGCCTCTCTAGCCTGTTTCAAATTGTTTTTCTTCCCCTCTTCCCTCCTCTTCACGATGAGCAACACAATATTGCTTAATGCGAAAAGTGCAGTTTCCTTTCCCTAAAAACACAGAAAACAGGGATGTGCCAAGTGGGCTGGGCAGGTTCTCCCTCATCCTGCACGCTCAGGCTGACAGAGCTCCCAGCGCTGCCCAGGGACAGGGTGATGAGTGGGTCTGTGCTGCAGCTCCAACCTGATATCCAGCTGCTCCAAAGGGCATTTTAAGCAGCTATTTAATTCCCCCTCCCTGGCATGGTTTTAACCTGCCTGCTTCCTTTTTTTGAAGGAAAGGGCCCAGAGGAGGAAATCCAAAGCCTCTGCAGTGCTGGCACAGCTGCAGGGTTTGCCTCTGTCCTGCTGGCCACACAGCAAAGCAGGGTGGTGATTCCCAGTCTCCTGGTCCCAATAACCTGGATGAGGCAGCTTTCCTTCTATTTAGCCTAAACAGCATCAGCCCAGACAGCTCCTCCATGAAGACCTGACCCCTTTGCTCTTCCTCCCAAATGTTCTGCAAGGATGGGATACTCCTGAGGCCACGAGCAGCTGCTCACACTCCAACTCTGCCCAGTTTTCCTGCCCCTGACCACAGGCACCTCACAGGAACCTGTGAGGAGGAGTGAAAACATCCATGGAAGCTCTAGACAAGCACTGTTCATCTACTGAGCGAATCAGATGTCAACAGGGAGAGGTATTTCACCAAACACAACATGCCCTGGCCTGTCCCTGCCCAGCTACAAGTTCATGGAGGAACTCGGAGCCAGAACAGACCCCAAGCCCAACTCCAGCTCCCATCCTTAACCAAACACTCCAGCTTCTCGGTCAGAAACAGTGCTCTAAATGGGATTAAGTCAGATTCTGTGCATGTTTATTTGACTTGAACCAGAAAGTAAACCTCTTCAACGGTGTGGCGAGAAGCAGGAAATCCCTCCCATTGACTAAACACACAATCAAAGCCTCCAGAAGTTCATTAATCCTAATTTTTCCCATGCACTGGGATGCTTGAGTCCAATAACCGATGGCAGAGCCTGCGCTGTGGGAAGGCTGCTCTTCCTCTTCCCCAAGCCCAGCTCCAGGGATGAGCCAGCTGCAGTGAAAGCAGGCAGGACAAGGTGCAGGCTCCTGCACGCTCGCCCTGCACAGGCACCACGCTGACAGGTGGGACAGGGCCAGATCAAGTAGCAAAGGCAGGAACAGACCCATGACCTCCTGACTCCGAGTCCCAGGAGGAGTTCAGGCTCTGGGTCACACCAGGAACACACAGGGGCTCTGACTCTCCTGTGTTGCAGCACTGAAGTACGTGTAAAAAAGTAACACTTTGCGGCAGGGCTTTTTCTGTAGAACTGCAGCTCACTTGTGAATCATACAAGTGTTACTAATTTCTGGCAGAGAGCTCGGGACAGCTGCGAGTTGTCTGGAGGAGATATCGGGCTAAAAATAGATTAGGCTTAGATTAAAGCCTTCCCAAGGCAGACTGGTGGACCAAACAGCATGAGCAGACCACAGCCACACTGCTATTCTTAGATAGACACAATCAGGACCCAGTTTCGTGCTCTGCAATTTGCAATCCCCAGTGTCCCCAAGTATTCCAGCCGAAAATTCCCAGCATAAATCGAGGCGAATTTACAGCTCTCCTGACGTGGTTTTTGCTTCCCAGGGCATCCTTGTGCAGAGCAGCTAAAATTGCCCAAGAGCACTGGGCTGTGTCCCTCTTTGTCCCCGGCCTGCCCCATGCTGAGGTTTGGCACTTGGCAAATTTTCTGCCCTCAGAAATGTTCCCTTTGTCCGGGACACGGAGGGTTTTGTTTGGTACCTTGTAACTCTCCCGACAAATTCAGCAGCACATTGATGTCAAAAGAAGTGCAGTTCCATCGAGCAAGCTGGAAGAATAAGGACTGAGATACAAGACTGAACTGCTGAGAAAAGGCAGAGTGACCCTCAGGTGTGAGGGCAGCACAGAGTTTGTGCAGGGGACTCTCATCAGAATGAGAGTGACCCAGTGCCTGAGGCATCCTGTGATTGCAACTGCAGCTACCGCTGACTCAACAGCACAGCAAACTCTGCCACTTCCAGAAATCAAGCCAGTGACTCTTTAAATTGGTCCCCTGAGACCTGAGGCATGGGCTGGTGAGGGCAGTAACTCCTACCTGCTCACTGACAGCTCCATGATCCCCAAACACAGCGAAAATCAAAGTTCACAGGACACATCACAGTGTCAGTGAAAGGATGACAGGAGATGGACACAAACTGACTCACAGAATTGTGGAATCACAGACTGGTCTGGGTTGGAAGGGACCTTAAAAGCTCATCCAGTTCCACCCCTGCCCAGGTTGCTCCAAGCCCCGTCCAACCTGGCCTTGGACACTTCCAGAGAAATACAAGGAATTCCATTTAAATATAAGGACAAACTTGTTATTTTTTTACCATGAGTGCAACCAAAGACTGGCACAAGTTGTCCAGGGAGGTTGTGGGGCCTCCATCCTTGGAGTGGACAGGGCCCCAAGAGCCCCATTCCCCTCCTGTGCTTCAGGCAGGTTGGTTGGACACTCCAGTCTCCAGTTCCCCTCCCGACCCCACTGGCTCCACGGAGGTGGCTCTGTGGGCTCAGCACGGGGCTCCATCTCTTTGTCTCACCACCCACTCTGCACCTCATGTGTCTCATAGCTTTTAAAGGACTAATGAATGGATTTTTCCAGAGTATATAAAAAAAATGTTTAAAAAATACCTGCTGACAGACCAAATTACCACTATCTGTCCTACTGATCTATTCCAGGGCACTCAATCACACTTCCATGATGGACATTGAGTTTGCTGGATCACAGTCCAATCCACTTCCCAAACCCTGTATGATTCCAGTGTTGGAATTCTCCACTGAGGAGGAGAAAAGGCCATGGACACTCCTTTTGCCTACTAGGCTGCTACCCAACAGTCCCTCCTGGGATATTAGATCTGCCCAACCTTAATTTATGTGGATTTCTGCAGAGGATCTGGTTGCTAGCATGAATATGTGGAATGGCAGCCAGCATGGAAGCGCCACGTCTTCCCAGGGATGTCCCCGGGGGAGCTGTCAGGGAATCTGAGGGCACAAGGGTTAAATGTCCTCGGATCTGCGGGCTGATGGGCCTCACCTCTGCACTCAGAGATCACCAGGGAACTGTTTCCTGCCCACTAGACAGGGATAACTCATGGAAGGGATGAATGGCCCCAAGATACAGCTGAGGATCTGACGTGAACTGAGAGAAGCCAGGAATTTCCTGACCTCCCTGTCTCACTCCTCCCAGAATGGCCTGAGCTCACAGGAAGGAGAGGCAAGCTCATCTCTGAATCTTTCTCTCTTCACTGCTTGGGTCTGTGTAGCTTCAGCTGGTTTGGAGGAGAAAATGTTCTGGGAACTTCTCATCAGATACAGCTCTTGATGGACAGCTAGAGATAAACCTTGCTGCTTTTTTTTTTTTTTTTTTCTTTTCTGCAAAAGTTCAAGATAATGACATTGCCACAGAAAAATGCTTTGCTATTGCTGTGCACATGGCAGGTCTCACCCTTCGACTGCCTCCTGTCATGGCACTTTTGGACGTGCTTTGCCTGGGAAAAATCAGACAACAAAGATCTTGGTCTCCGAGCTGTTATTTGCAACTGAACCCACTTGTGCTGACCTTCACTTCCAGCCACAAGCTGTGGAGGACACGGCAGCTCAGCAAGGCACAGGAATCATGGAATGGGTTGGGTGGGAAGGGACCTTAAAGCTCATCCCATCCCACCCCCTGCCATGGGCAGGGACACCTTCCACCAGCCCAGGTTGCTCCAAGCTCTGTCCAACCTGGCCTTGGACACTTCCAGAGATCCAGGGGCAGCCACAGCTTCTCTGGGCAACCTGTGCCAGGCCTGCCCACCCTCACAGCCAACAATTCCTTCCCAATCTCCCATCTATCCTTGCCCTCTGGCAGTGGGAAGCCATTCCCTGTGTCCTGTCCCTCCATCCCTTGTCCCCAGTCCCTCTCCAGCTCTCCTGGAGCCCCTCTAGGCACTGGAAGGGGCTTTCAGGCCTCCATCAGAGTAACCACGGCCCTGGGCACCCACAGGGTACTGATCCCTGGCAAACACAACAGGTATTACTGTGTCATCCAAGAAACTCTGTTTCCATGCTGGCTTCCATCACTGCCACAGTCCCTTGGAGAAAGGGGCCATGGCCAGGTAGCCAAGGAGCAGCAGCTGGAGGCCAGACAGACTGTCCTCTGAGGGCTAAAGCAGCCCTGATTTACAGCCCTTAGGTATGAATGCCTCCCCAGACATCCCAGTGCAGACAGCTCCAGTTAGCAGAGCTGATCCACATGGCAGGAGCAGGGCTCCAGCAGGCAGAGAATTCCCCAGGACACCCCCGAGCACCGATCCCGACTGCTCTGTCCACACAGTGCCAAGTGTCAGCACGTTCCTCGTGTCCCACAGCAGTCTACAAGCACGGCCAGTGTAGCAGCAGGAGCAGTGTCTGGTGGTGGCTGATGAAGCCAGAAACTTGGGAGGCAGAGCTGCCTTGTGCTGTGCTGATCCAGCCACACCATTCCCAGCCCCGGCATGGGGCTGTCCAAGGCTCTCTGCACGGCTGCCTCGCTGTGCTCCAAGGACCACCCCAGAACTTCAGCCCACAGCTTCCTGATGGGAGATAAAAGCCTGCAGAGGCGTTCACATGGTCAGATTTTACTCATCTTCGAGTTCTGTTTCCTTCCAAACTCATTCCTCTGCAGCATGTTTGCTTACATGAAGGCAAAGTTGACCAAAACCAATTTTCAGGAGAAGAACATTAAAGGATTCACAAGAAGATAAAGGAGTTTGCTGAAGAACTCAAGAAGTCAGTGCAGGACCTCACTCTCATCAGCAGATTTCTGCAAGTTAAACCAATGGGCAGCGATTCCCTATTTCCCCCAACTCTTCCCAACTCCTAGAATTCCAGTGAAAAACAGGAAGATGCACAAACACAACACGGGGGGACAAACCCTTGGCTGATGCAATCATTCCTGAAGCCAGCAGAGGTGGGCTAATTTACATGCTGGTGTCTAACTCCGGATGATTAAGCACAGAGATGCTCTGCTGGAAAAGGGCAATCTCTCATTTGATCCCCAGGATCATCAATCATGAGATTGCAGATAACAAGCCAGTGGAGTACATGGAAATTTTTTCCCCAATCTGCAAAGCCCTGTCAGAGACTCTCCGTGGCCATTCCCAAAGTGCAGTTCCAGCTCTCACTGGGCAGGAAGAGCTGCTCCTCCTTTGGCAGATCCGCATCCTCCGCCTCTCCCATGCCGATTAGATAAAAATAAGCCTTTAATACTTTCATTCCTGGTTTTCCCGAAGAGCTGTAGGTCAGGAAGATAGTGACCAATAAACTCGATTCCAACAGCACAGTTTTTATTTTTGGTAACCAAGGAATCAGAAGGATTCACTCCAGATGAAGGGCAGAAATGTGCTCGCCCACATTTCCAGAGGCAACTTGTGACTGTGGGTAACGGTTTCGAACTCAGAACTTCTTGAATGCCAAATCCTTGAGCAGACAGCTATTTCTGGGACACTCCAAATTGTTCTGGTGAGTCCAGAAAATTCTGGCATTCACACCCCAACCCAACAGCTGGCAAACAGTGACTGGGTAGCAACAAGGTGTTCACACTGGCAGCCCAAAGGTCTGTTCCAACCCATCATACCTGTACTTGACCCTGTCAGATAACACCTAACTCAGACTTCCCAGCCACCCAAGCTTCTCCTCATTTTTTAAGACAAACTTCACTCATCAGCTTGGCTTCCTGATTCAAGTGGAATACACAATGGTCATTTGTTTTAACCACTTCCTTCAGAAAAGAAGGGAAAGTCCCTCTCATATGGAAAAGAGTGTCAAATTTTTATTAGCACAGGTTTTACAGTGATGATTCTAACTCTTGCCTTGACTTTGTTTTTCCCTAAAGCCAGTGAAATATTAGCCAGCTTCAGAGTAATGAGGTTTTAAAAATAGTATCAAAGAATACATTAAGAAAACCCTCTCCCACGCAGAATCTACTGGGCAGAGGGCTTGGGATTTTTTTTTTTTTTTTAAGTCTTTGGAAGCATATGATGGATAAAGTGATCCTTGCATTTTTCAGCAACTAATGCTGTTTCCACCACCTTCAGACACTCTCACTCCTGCTACCAAATTTTAATGAAATTCACATGCTGAGAGTGAGAGAGAGAAGTGTCTGGTCCTCTGCTTACCATCGTGACAGCCCCAAAAGAAGGTCAGAGCATGAATCAGTGGGACAACCATGAGCTACAAACAAAAAAGGCTCCTGTTTTCACACAGACGACAGAATAAACAATGATGAGAAGGAAACCGGAGGATGTGACACGAAAAAAAAAATGTGGTTAAAGTTTGAAAAATACCAGCCTAGGCACAGAAGTTCATTTCTAAGATCCAGAGTCAAGGCAAATACCTCGCAGATGCCTTTAGAATGACACGGTGAGTGCAGTCTGCAGTTGCTGTCTGGGTTAGACACCCCGGGATTCTTTTCAACAGAGGCGGGGAAAATTTTAGTAGCAATTTCCTACTCTCGTTAACTTACCCTGTAAAGATGCAGGTTCTGACCACTCAAGCTCACATGATTCTCAACTAATTTGAATGGGAGA
This sequence comes from Pyrocephalus nanus, assembly GCA_038380795.1. Taxonomy (NCBI): domain Eukaryota; kingdom Metazoa; phylum Chordata; class Aves; order Passeriformes; family Tyrannidae; genus Pyrocephalus; species Pyrocephalus nanus. Next base: position 2,052,911 of record CM076278.1, read on the forward strand.
AGGATCAAGTGGCAAGGCTGGTGGTATTCAGAGATTTGCCCTGTCAGTGAGAAAACCTCTGCACATGCCCATGAATTGGAGCTCTGACCCTGACTCAGGGTTTGGCCTGGGCAGCCCTCAGGATGGGATTAACTTCACATCACTTGTCCAAGATGACATGTCTGGTCTACCCCAGTTCTTTGGGTTGCCCCAACAACCACCAAAAGAGAGATCAGTACCCCCAGGGGATAATTCTTCCTATCCCAGAGAGGCAGCCAAAAAGGGATAGGATTCAGTAAGTACCTGTGAGTCACAGGTAGAGACAGTCTGGAAGCACGAGAGGAGAGGTGAAGACCATGTAGGGCAAACAGACAAACCTAAACCAGGGTGGTGATTTCAGACCCTTCACCCAAACCCCCACACAGGTAAAGCAGCGTGGCTGGGACGTGACAGGTTTAGTCTGTGCTGTAATTCACAGGTGCCAGCTCCAGGGAACAGAACCCACTTCTGCTCCTGGATGTATGAAATAAGCTGATCATGGAAAGCTTCTTCCCAGTTCATGCTCATATCCCTCTGGCCCAATACTCTGTAGCCTCCATGTATTGTGATCCTGCACGATAAATCCACTAATGTTAGTGAATCTTGTGCCATCCCTGGCACTGAATTCCACCTTGGAACCACCAAAGTTTCCTCACCTGCTGGGACACCCTCGAGCAAGGCATCCTGCCTGCCTCCTTTACTCCTGCCTTCTTCTTCCTACCTGCAATCCAAACAGCAAAGCAAAATTAGTTTCAAAGAGTTTAACTAAAAAAAACCAAACAAACAATCCAGAAGCCTGACTAAACCACTGGGGTAAAATCCCATGATATTGTGTAACTTTTGCTCCCAGGAAGTGCCAGCACTGGCAGTTTATTCCCAGAGAGGTGTCAGAATTTGATGTCATCTGAACATCAGCTTGCAGCAACTCTATCACTCAAACTATATTTTAACCTGATTTATAAGAAAACAAAGCTTATCTTTGCACATGCCCTAAGTGTGTGGGGTGGGGGAAAGGAGGGGAGATCTCCCCTGGGTACTAATTATTAACCTTTTAGATGTTTTTAATAAAATCTGGGGGGGTCTCCAAAGCACCCCAGTTTCATGAGAACAGGCAACTGTTAGAGCAGGAGGACCCTGTTAATACCCCCAGAGTGACAAAGGTGGCAGGATGAGTTGTTATGAGTCGTTGGAGAACCTGCAGGAGAAAGACCTGCAGAGGTGACTCCACAGGCTGAGGAGCTGCTTTATCCTGCTGCCCGGCGATCCCAGGAATGCTATTTACCATTCTGTCACTAGATGGTATTGTTCCACAGGCTATATCCCACAGCCTCAAAGGTCAAACACAGCGTGGTATAGCAGAGGCTTGGATACACGAAGGGAGAGAGAAGGGGCTTTTCTTTCGTGTATTTTCATGTGTGGAAGTTATTAGCAAAAAATCAAACTGTAACAGCTAAAGAGCCTCTGGTGAACATGGAGATAATGTAACACAGTTGTGATCATCTGGGCATTTCCTCCATATCTGAAAGCAACTGCTGAGATAAAGAGGGGGAAAGATACTGATACAAAATTAAATGTTTCTGTTAACAACCCAAGCATACACAAGACCTTCAGTACAGCTCAGGCTGATCTGACACAAAATGAAAACAAACACAGTTTATCCATTTCAGCATGAATGAGAAAACCTAAATATTATGCTGGGATACAGTCAGGAGCAGAAGCTCCCTGAGTTTCAAAACTGGACATTTACCTGCATCTTGAAGGCAAAAAGAAGATGCTTCCATTTTCCTGCCTGGGTGGGTGTCATTTTTGTTCCCTTCCTGCTCACTTGAATCTACTCTGACAGGGAGAGGGTGATTCTGTAAAGCAAGTGATGTGTTGTCTTAATAGCATAATCTAAAAAAATATGGCCAGGTGGTAAATCCATAAACCCCAAAATGTTTCTTTCAAGGAGGGTTTTGCTAAATAAACTCCATTCCTGCAGTGGGAACCGAACTGAGCTATTTCCATACCTTGGTGCTCTCCTCCTCTTCCTCCTCCTCGCAGTCTAACCCTTGGTGGGAGATCTCAGTAGGGCTTCTCTTCTGGATCAGCTTGCTGTGAGCCTTCCTCATCCTCTTCTTCTCAGTTGTCACTCTCACTTTCATGAGGTGGAAGTCGGTGGAGACTGAGCCCAGTCTCAGGTTGACAGGATCCCCCCCAAACAACAGGTCACCAGGGCTGGCATCTTCCTTAAAGCCAGGAGGCTGGTAATCTTTGGGAGTGACTGCACAGGGAGAGAGAACCCACTGGGGTCAGAGAAACCGAGTTCCAGCCCTCCTAAATCTGATCCAGAAAGAACAAGTGTGAACCAGCCTCGAGTAACATCGACTACTAAAAATATTCTTCTTTTTTTTTTTTTTTTTTTTTTTTCAGGAGGAAGGGAGAGAATGCAGAGGGGGAAATGAGCTGAGCAAATGTTATCAGGGAGCTCAGAGAAAGAATGACTTTAGGATGTTGAGATACCATTCAAGTGCTCAGTTTCTGGAGCAGAACCTGACAACACCTGGTCCTTAAAAAACCAACCTCCCCCAGCAAAACCCCAGGGAAGAAGGATGTCTTCCTTTCACACTGCATGGCTGTACTTCTCACAGGGACACCTTTCCTAAAAAAGCATCTGCCATCCCTGTGCCTCAGAAAGATTTACTGTGTTACACCATTTCTCACTGTTATCAGCCAACAGCTCCCAACTTTTGATGCTTCAATTGCTTTACAGGGCTGGTTTCTTACAGGAACTGATGGGAGGGGAATTTTCCCCCACCTACCATCGTTGTAGTAGAGGAGTTTCATGGTGAGGGTGATGTCATTGGGCAGTGGCCCCAGGTTCTGCATGAGCAGGTAGAGCTTACGGAGCAGGACCCTGCTGGCCTGTTTGATGTCCTCGCTGCACAGCCCAGTCACAAACTCCCTGTGGTTGCTACAACCAGAAGAAGAATAACAGATTTGTTATCCTCAGTCATGAATATTCACGATCTGATTACACATACAGAGCACCCACTGAGTGGTCTGAAACCACCAGTGACAAAGCTACAATGTCTTTATGTCATTCCCAGATAAACAGGGAAGTGAAACAGGCTCCAGGGATGGGGTGGCATCCTCAGAACACCCGCTCTGGACTCAAAGGCTTGGCATTTACATTTGAACAGACTTTGGAGCTGGGGCAACAGACCCCATTATACAAATGCCATGAGTCACTTGTTTGAACATGATTAAATTGGATCAAAGGCCCATAAAACAAGTGCCTTTCACCTAAGCAATTTCAGGAATGAGAGGAATGAGCCGAGAATCCCATCTAAAGCCGATTCATCACAGGGACTATTTTCAAGCCCATTCTGCAGTTTGAAGAGAGGCGACTGGCATGTTCTCCCCCAATTCCATGCAAGAGAAATGAGCTCAGAAGCACATTTTTCAGCAGTGACGAAGGGGCATTCCTCTCCCCTCCTTCCCCCACCCAAATGTCAGCTGGCTGGGCTAAGCAAGCAGTCTAGACTGAGACCCACGGGTGACACGAGTGGGATGAATCGCGCTCCGGAGGAGTTTGTTTCTCTTGACTGCAGAGGTAGGTGAGATGAACAGCTTTACACGGCCCAGATGAATCACTGTGTGACTAAGGGACCTGAACTTCCCTAACTTTCAATGAGAGGGGGCCCTAAAAATGCGTGGTTCCTTCATTACATCTTTGGGAAAGACCCCTGACACGGGAGGGTGGCCCCATGTGGATGGTCCCGAAGGCAATCACCCCAAACTGCTTCCAAAGGAGGAGAGCAGAGGATCCCAGGGCTGAATGTGACTGAACCACAGCAAAGAACAGCTTCATTAGGACAGATTCCCCCTTCCACTGAAGCTCCTTGGCTCGTCATGAAAACACAGTGGCTTGACTTCCCAGAGTATGGAATCACAGGATCATTTCGGTTGGAAAAGGCCTCTAAGATCCTCGAGTCAAACTGCTGACAGGTGCAGGGGATGGTTTGGCAGACTCCAAACTGCCAGCAGCAAAACTCTGCGGTGTCAGATGTGCACTGTGGTCTTAGATTAAATCCTGTATGGTCAGAAATGGGCAGCAAAGCGAGAGGGAAACGCTGGCAGTGCCTTGGGTGGAATATCCATCAGCTTTACAAGCTGTGGGATTAGCAGATCAGAAATGGCAAGGGGAAAGATCATAGGAAAAAAAAGAAATGAGACTTCCATAGGAATTAACAGGTCAAGGCTGATTCAACGTGGGAATAACACTGTGAATTTGATGCAGGAGTGTGTCAAAAAGCAGAAGGAACTGAACTTTGGAAGGACTGGGATCTATGGCAAGGAATTCCTCTAAAATCCATCTAAAATAAGGCAAAGACCATTTAGGAGAATATTTCCCCTTATCCCTCGGATGTGATGATGCAAACCCACAAAACATCTCTCCTGGAATCACTCACTCCAAGTTTGCACATGACAACAACCACTGCAGGTGTAAAAGGCAGCGTTATCAGCCGGGGGAGCTGACAGCAAAGATGACACAATTCCCTGGTCTGTGCCAGAACATCGGATTACCAAGGACTGCAGGGACATGCAGGAGTCTGCCAGGGCACTGCCAGTCCCTGAGGAAACACAGCAGAGCCCAGGAATCCGGTGCCCTGGGCTCTGGAGCCTCAGAGCACACACAAACATAACCCCAAGATTGCCTGGCAAGCAAGATGGGCTCCAAGGGATGCCAAGCTCCATCTGGGAACTGTCTTTATCTCTGGGGACTAATGAGGAAGGCTGATTAAAACCCCAAAGTACTCAAGGGCCATCTATTATCTTTCAAATCCCAAATCTCCTCTTCCCCTCAGAGTAGTGAGGACAATGGACAGCAGCTTCACAGCAGAAACAGAGGGCGCAGCCAGCAGGACACTCCACACTCAGATAATTCAGATTCTGCCAACAGAAGATCATCTTGCCTTATACCAGAAATTATTTGGATGTGTTTTGAGAGAGAGCAGCTAAAGGCAGACTCCAGGAGTGCTGTGGAGGAGCTTCCTGAGGAGCACACAAGACAGCAGAGCTCTCTTGCTGTACAGGCAGGTTTCCAGGCCCAAAGATTTCACCAATGGCAACGGCAGAACAAACTGAAAACAGGTCAATTATTATTTTTTTCTTTTTTTTGCTTTGGTTGCAGCCAACAGCCTTTGATAGTATTTATTTGAAACTCCACGGGATTATGGCCTACTAAGCACAGCTTTAAATATCTAACAGAGAGTGCCCAAAAGAGGCAAAAAGCTGCTGCTTCCTGCCACACGTTTTGCACCATCAACTCAGGCATCACAAGCGAAAGTTCTCTCGGGTCACCCACGCAGGGCTGCTCAGGCAGAACACAAGTATGCAAATATCCAAGGGAAAAAACCCTGGGTGCAGGATCCTGGGGAAAGGGATCAAACCTTTTGAAAGCACGAGGCTGTGAGGTGAAAGGGGAAGAATCAGTTGAGACAGCAGCAAGCTCAGGAACTGTGCTGGTTTCTGCATCACCCCCCTGATGAGGCACCGCTGCTACCAACTGTCCTGAGCTCAGCTCGGGTGCCCTTTGAGGGCCTCATGATGCTGCATAACCTCATTCTTGACTCATCCTCCCAGCAGGTGAACATCCTCAGCTCTGAGGGTATTTACAGCTGCTCAGCAGCTTGGACATGCTCAAACCACAGAATCACAGGATGGTTTGGGTTGGAAGGGACCTTAAACCTCAGCTCCTTCCACCCCCTGCCATGGGCAGGGTCACCTTCCCCTAGCCCAGGCTGCTCCAAGTTTATCCAACCTGGCCTTGGACACTTCCAGGGATCCTGGGACACTTCCAGAGTTTGCCTGGGCAATCATAAAGTGCAGCTTCTTAACACTTCATAACCAGTTTTCAGTGTGACCCTGAGAAAGCAACCCACACCTTTACCTGCTGATGTCCATCTGCGGCACGTTCTTTTTATACTTGAATTTGAATTGATACAGTTCAGTCACTACCTAGAGAGGGAACAGGAGAGGGGAAAAGCAAAAATGGGTCACTTTGAGTAACAAGCGTAAAGATGTGTCCTGAGCTGGGCAGAGTCCTTTCACACTCCCTGCCAGAGCACACATTAACTTAGTGACATGATGGCAACTTTACTCTGTTATTGCCTGCACGGGCTTGGGCAAATTTTCTAAACAACCACAGCTCACCTAGCACTGAAAGGATCACAACAAAATTACAAACTTCCTGCTTCCTCCTTCCACTTCCTCCGTGGGCCTGACTGCCCTGCCTCAGTCTCTAGCAAGGCTCCAGGGCCAGCCAGCCCTCCCTTGGTAAGGAAAACTGGGAGCTGCAGGGGTGATCAGTGCCCTAAGGAAGCCTGGCCCAGTGCTCTATAGGGAGACAAAGGTCTGGAGGACTCTTCCCACAAGGAAATTCAAACAATATTGCATGGGAAACAGTTGCTGAATTTCACCGGTCTCAGAGTTTTTTATTGAGGGAGGTTAAAAAACAAAATGATTTTCCATTTAAGAGGATTAAAGAATAAAACAATTAGGAAGAACGGATAGCTTCCCCCCCAGGAGAAAGGATCTATTGTAGACCAATTCCATGCCTATAATTCACTTTTCCCAGAGACAATGAGGTTGATTAGTAGGAGCTCAGCTGTGCCCTTAAGTCTGAGCCCTCCTTACGAATCCCAGCCTTGGCACAACTGAACTCCTGTCCCCAGATGCTGAGGTGACACACAGCAGAACTGGAACTGGGTTCAGGTGCAAAGAGGCTACAGCTGTTCTCTGATCTCCAGCATGGAATCAGACCCTCACTAGGGATCCCAGCCCCAGTCTGTATCCCCGAGACATGTAACAAAACAGAAACACAGCAGGGAGCACCAAAAGGACAAGGACAGGCACTACACAACACATCCATCCCGCTCTGAAGGGATTCCTGACTTCTGTCCTGCACCTCTCTGCATGACAACACAGCTCTTTTCACCGGGGCCGTTAAAAAGGCGATTCGTAAATGAATTATTTTGAACTTCCCATTTTTTCTCTTTGGGAAACTAAACCAAAAGCGCAAACATGGCCATTAGTTGCCTGCTGACACCCCTGCCTGAGGCCCTGGTGGGCCCACAGCCTGGTGCCTGGTGTTTGATCCCAATCCAGCTCACTGAGCTGGCACTCTGGAGTGAAGGCACAGGGACAGAAACGGGGTCACCGAGCAGCTCCGTCAGGGTGGAACTTCAGCCACGACTCCACTTTGAATACAGACCTACTCACCCATGGCTGCAGTGGCCTCAGAGATTAATTAAGGCTCTTTCTTACCTCCGGTTCCTTGGGATTGGTGTAAATCTGTTACAAGAAAGCACAGTGAGGGCATTCTCCCCGGGACAACTTGAACCAGTGACTAACAAAGATATTTTCAGTTTGCAGCAGGGACTGGACTATCTTTAGCGTGAGATCAGAGAAAGGAATGGCTGAGAAACAGCTCTCCTCTATCAGCAGGCAATACTTACCACTTCAAAGACAGGTAGAAGACACTCATGTGCAATTGTGGAGGAATGAGGTTGATTCCCATTCCAACCCTCACAGGGAACTCCTGACTGAGGTTTAACTGCTCAGATGATGCAGAGAGCAGATGCAGAGCAAAGCTCCTGGAGCTTTACTGAGGGCCAGGGCCGATGGCTGCCTGGGAGCCACCAGTGTGTGGTTTGTCCAGGATGAGATTAATAAGGACACTTCTGCAGGGGGAAATGAAAAGGAGCTTCCCTCATAGGAATCACATGGAAGTGCTTCCCAGAGTCCAAGGATGCATGTGAGGCCTCAGTCAGGAGTGTGACATGCTGAGAAAAACATCCCCACGCAGCCTTGAACTTCACATTTACCACATTTGATAAAGGTCCTAGCTCTATTAAAAATCACAAACATTCTGGCTGCTCCTTAAAAAAGGCACAAATGGTTTGACACAACCTTGACTCCGTATCTCTGTCAAGCAGGGGAGGGGAAAGAAAACCACTTTGTATTCATTTACTTACTGCAAGGACAGCGACGTGTAGCTGAGGAGGGAAAGGCAAAACAAAACACAGAATCAAAATGTAACCTCAGTGGGCAAGGAAAAGCAAGTCCTATCAAAGCTAACTGCCTACACAGGGCGAAGGAATAGATACGCTCAACAAACGAGGAGTTAAAACCCGTTTTGCCGATTCTTCCCTGCACGGCATCAGCAACACCTAGTGGCCAGTTCGTCTGGCTTTACTTGCAGTTTCCCAAAAAAACAGCTCCGTGCTCAGCCTGCTCCCATGGGGCTCCTTTCAAACAAATCCCCAAAGGCTGTGCTGATTTAAAACCCCGTTCCAAGAGCACCCATCCCCACTGAAGAATGATATTTGCTCTCCTCTGTGAAACTCCCCAAAGGTATTTATGCTACAAGCAAGGAAGTGGACATGGGACTGCCTTGAAAACAATCTTAAAATACACATGAAATACCTCGGGTTTTCCCTAATCCTTGTCAAACAACAATTACTTCATGTCTCTCGTAAATAGCAAAGGACCTCCTGGAGCTGTCAGCAAGCACTACACTGTGATTCACAGCATTGTGAATTATCCTGTGCACACTGACAGTTGTACTGACGTCTGAGAGCCCATCAGATCATCAGTGCCACAACCACCAGCACTCCATCTGATCTGGAGGAGCTGTGCTGATGAGCACTGCTGACAGAGATGACAGCAGCTGGTGCTTTTTCCTGTGCAGGGCAGTTTTTATGTGAGAATCAGCAGGGAATATGATTTCTTGCTACTGGTTTTGTCCTGGAACCAGTCACACACCTCACTTGATGAATCACTTTCTCAAAAAAAAGTAGTAAATTCTGAGCCCAAGAAAAAAGCCAGGATGGTTTTTGAGGATGAGCAGAAGGGGAAAGGAGATGAAGGGAAGCAAAAGCACAGAACCTCTCTCAAGAAAACAGGGCAGGAGATCAGGATCTCAGCTCTGCCTGGCAGTGCCTCTATCAGACATTAGGGAACACAAATGCAGAACACAGAGCTGGGGAAATCCATTGCAGGCTGCAGATGAGTCCCCACACCATGGGCAGATGAGCCTAGAGAGCAACAGTGGTCAATATTTGGGCTCAAGGCATAAAATCCCAAATCTCACACTCAGGGCAGGGTCTCCCCCCTGTCCCAAGGCCATAAGGGTGTGTTGTGTGCATGAGGGATTTTAACAGAAACGCAGCAGAAATGGAAAGATAGTTCTGTCCATACTTTTTCTGAAGAAATAGGAAACTCCAGTAAAAAATGTGAAGAAAAACTTACATACTGCTTCTCCAAAGCATCAAAACAACCTTGAATCCTGCCAGGGAAAAAACACGTTAATACTAACCAGCAGTATTTATCTCCTGATCTGTAAACACATGCTCATTAGATACAGGTTAAAGGGCATCTTTTTCTGGAACTAGGACAACACAACTAACAACATTTGGGGCTTGTACAGTCCTTTCCAGGTCAGCCCCGAAGGCACTGTCCTTCCTTCTGCATTTGTGCATTGTTTATACTTCTGGGGTATCATCCTGTCAGCCCAGAGCCCACTTGAATCCTGACAAAGACAAGGGTTGGAGGCCCAAGACTGGCTCTGAGTGGCTCCCTGCTCAGTGCTCTGCTCCAGCTCCCCACTCAGAGCTCTGATGGCTCTTTTCCCATCAGCCTTGTACAGAGCTCGGCTGAATCTGAACAGGTCTGGTCTTGTAAATCTTTGTTATCTGATGCATAGTTTACAGCAATGGATTTTCTCAAAGCTGTAAATATTATTTGAAGTAGCAATAGCCAGATATTTGCTCTTGGAGTCAAAGGATGTGCAGCGAGGTATCTCCTTAGCACATCAAAGTCAGTTTTTCTGCTTGCTGGGAACGTGCCAACTCTTGAACACATCCTGAAGAAAAGCTGTGGGGTACTTAGGGAGAAAAAACACTGCACATACTGACAAACAAGGGCAAGAACCCCTATCAAAGTGAAACCAGAAAAGACTAAACAACAACAGGACTGATCTCATGACTGTCTTTGCCCTCTCTCTGTACCTCTGCTGCTGCGTGTGCTCTGGGGCCTGACCATGACCTCACTGCAGCCAACACTTCCACAGACCTTGAACTCACATGATGTGGGTCAGCTAATTCTGTGCTGCTTACGCAGGGCCAGCACCCTCCCGCAGCGGTGGGAGCTCCCCTGGAACCGGCAGCGCTGCCGGGCACCGTCTTGTCCCAATTCAGGAAGAAGAAGAATGCAGGGGCAGATGTCTCCCTGCTCAGCACAATCTTGTCTTGGTTTCACTGTTACTCACTTACCACTTGACTATCTGCAATGATCCCAGACAGCTTTTATCTTCTCGGAGAATTTTTAGACACAGGTCTGCGAAACCAGATTTAGCACACAGTTACAATGCTTATCACAGCTCCTGGGCAAACACTGAAACTAAGCCAGTCACCTCCCCCCTTTTTTGGATAAAATGCTTTATCTGGAGGTCCTTCCTGAGCGGAAATGCTGGGTTTCCACTGAGTGCCAGGTGGGCTGACACAAGCTCATTGCTGTGTTTGCAAATGTCAGAGCTTTCCTCAGCTCTGAGGGCTCTCACGGAAGAAGAGCTGAAGTTACAGCTCAATTTCAAACCACCAGCAGCTCCATCCTCTCCTCCCTCCTCTTCTCTGCTCCATCCTATCCCACCATTCCCTAACAACACCTTCCCTTCTGCATTCAGACTCCACCAGCATCCGTATGAGGTAAATGACTGTGCTCAGAGTAAACTGCTTCTGTCAAGACTTTCCACACAGCTCCTTCTACTGTGTTTCCAGGCATTCAAGATGGAAAACGCACTCTCAGTCTCACAACAGAACTTCAGTGTGAACCCTGAAGGCTCAAAAATCCAGTGGAAAATTAAACACAGTAATCAGAGTAATTTCTTTTAAATTCTGATTTTTAAGCCACTCTCCTGTGTCACTCACTCATAGGGCTGGCAATGCCAAGGAATGACTACAAACCAAGAGGAACACTGATAGAAAAGCCAGGAGTTCTAGGTTCTATCAGGAGCACTGTCTCCACCCAGGCTTGAGAAGGCCTGTGGCCAACTCCCTAACAAACTGAACTCAGACCTGTGCAGCCAGGAGCCAGCACATAAAGCAGATTCCAACTAAAAGAGAGTGAGCAGAAACAAGAATTCAGCACAAACAGTGTTACCGTCTAAGTAGCGGGTTCCGTAGGAGCTCTCTGGGAACAGCCCCCTCATGTAGGTGATACAGGACACGGAGATGGCCAGGAGCCTCTTCACCAGCACCAGAGACTGCTGCTCCGTGGTGATGGCATCAGGGAACAGCACTGCTTCCTGCAACAGGAGGGCAAGGCCAAAATAGCACCACTGTAGTGAAAACAGGCGCTATATTTAGAAACAACTCACAGCAGGTGGAAAGAGGGTAACTTAAAAGTGTAATTTTAACATTTCTCTGGTCTTTATGCTGCACAGGGAAGAATCGTGTCTATGGGGGGTGGGATTAAATGTTTTTAGGGTAGCGATCAACAGATCATTGCTCAGGTGCAGCCTGCACTGGTTGGGCATGCCCTCCCCTTTATCACATTCTCATCCCTTCCACTCCACCAACACTGGCACTCACCAGACAACCACCCCTAAAAAAAAGTGTATGGCTGTAACTGCAGAGTCACCCCAGTGCCAGGGCTGGTGTGGCACTCATGGCTGTACCAAAAACTGCTGCCACAACTGTCTGCCTCCGACAGCAGCCCGAGCTGCCAGCGCTGCACACCCGCAGGTTTCAGAGTGATTTTAACTCCGAGCTGTAAACAGCACATGGCTGCACCTGGAGCTACTGTAAATGCACACTGTGTGATGTCAACATGAACAATGCGGCAGACACTACACTAAATTAAGTTCTTTTATTAGTTTATTGCTGTTCTTCCTCCTAATAAAGCTCAGTGCACACCTAATGAGCCTACATTTATTGAGTCAAACCACAGCAGAGCCCCACACTGTTTCTCACTGAATTGGAAATAATCCAGCTAAGAACAGTGCAGACAGCAGAAAGTGTTCCCACCACTCCCCCCCTCCACAGGCACAGGCGTGCCAGGTCCCAAGCTGAGAGCAAAGGTTGTCAGTACCACCATAATTTAAGGGTTTTACCTTAGAGGATTTTTTCTTTTGCCTGACTAGCTGCTGAGTAGCCATCCTGTATTTCAAAGACCTGCCTTCCACTTGTAGCTAAACCCTGAAAAATAAAGAAGATATGAGACACCTGGAAAAAAACAGTTATTGCTGTTTCTCCTGTTTCTTAAACAGAGATTCTTCAGGTTGCTCAGGTCTGAAAGCTAACTGCCAGCCAGGACAGCTAAAGCAAAGCAAGCCAAGGATACTCCATGGCACTGAGTCTGCAGAGCACGAAAACTCCCCGCTCACTGGCAAACGATCGATAGTGTTTGAAATTCAGGGCCACAACTGCACTTGGTGTCAGTCACTTCAAAATGCACTTCTCATATTCCAAACCACAAATGTTAATTCCTACAACCATTAAAAAGTGCGAAGGGGGAATGTGAAAGAACTGGAGGTCTGCCAACAGTAGGTAATATTTCAGCAAGGGTAAGCAGGAAACGCACTAACATCAGTGTTGGCCGGAATAAAGGAATGATTCTTCTGGGACACCTTGAAAGGAGAAAAAAAAAGGGAAAAAAAAAAAAAAACAGCCAGAAAGAAGTCCAAATTGTTTCAGTGAAAGCCTGTTAGACAAGCCTGGATTGAAGAGGAAAATATTCTTTTTACAGGAATGGGGAGCTGATTGATACAGGCAATAATGTGGACATTCCACATTTCGCACTCGGGTGAGGTGCTTGATTTAGCACCACCTGACACCCTGATTAAAAACTTCCATTAGCTGGAATTAACAAGGCACACGTTTACTGGCTTGAAAAATGACTCGCTGGGAGATCTCCACATCTCGTAACTAACAGGGGATGTTAATGACATGAAACACCACCAACAGGTCTCCAGAGTCCACAGCCAGTCGATATTCCCAGTAACAATTAAAATAACAGCACAAACACGGTGGGTTGATTCAAATCCTGACCTAATGCAGCCAGCAGCGGGCTTTTATTAACTCAGCTGATCCAACCCTGTTCTGCACTTGTACCTTTTGTGCTTTTTTTCCATGGAAGCCTCATTTCCATTTGTTGGCAGTCATTAAGACATGTTGATTGGAACATGGTGACAGCTTTTATGCTAAATTTAGCGCTTCATTTAGTAATGAGGACAGATTACGGCTATAAAAGTATATTTAAACAAATACACACCTGCAAAATTTTTAATGTGTTAAATATTTTAGCAAAGTAGCTTTTTTTTACCCAAGCACTGCGAGCAGGACTGGAATGCAATCAAGGCAGACAAAGGTGTTATTATGACGTGAGGTTATTAGCTAAATAAAGCTGATTTAAGTGAAACAAAGAGATAAGAAAACATGTTTTCTAAACCATACCACACTTATATTGATTTACTGTGGAGGAAACACCACCTAGACTGAGATGATCCCCTCCGGCCTGGCTGTTTAGGTACAAGACTTCAGCATCAGTGTCTTACCTGGGCTGGAGGGGACAGAAGGTGCCCTGGAACTCCAGTGCTCAACCGCTCCGCAGCTACTTCATCACCAAATATCAGGAAATTAGTATTAAATGGGAAAAACCAACCCTCATCCTCAGGAAACCCCATGCTTTCAGGACTTTGCCCCCTCAGCCCTGCACACCCTCAGCCCTGCCCCTCATGCCTGACATTGGAGATGTGAGGCACTGCAGCCCCTAAAGGATGCTGTGCTCCAAAGATGGGGTTTAAAGTCTGTTTTGGGGGTATCTCTGAGGGTTTTTTTGAGTGGCCGGGCCCCACACGGGGCCAGGTCCTGCCCCTCACACAGCAGCACCTGCCACCACCGTGAGGCACTGGGGGTCCCCGAGGCACTGGGGGTCCCTGAGGCACCTCTGAGGCACTGGGGGTCCCTGAGGCACTGGGGGTCCCTGAGGCACCTCTGAGGCACTGGGGGTCCCTGAGGCACCTCTGAGGTGCTGGGGGTCCCTGAGGCACAGGGCGAGGAGTGAAGAGGCGGTGGGGCTGAAGTGCAGGAGACCCTGGAGACACTGAGGGACCCCTGAGGGACCCTTAAACACTGAGGAGTGGAAGGCCGGTGACCAATCTAAGGTGCCAGGGTCCCTCTGAAAAGCAGGGGAAGATCCAGAGGCAGAGGAGGGTCCCCCTGAGGCACTTGGGGTCCCTCTGAGATGCAAGGGGTCCTCCTGAGGTGTTGGGGAGCCCTGTGAGGGGTGGAGGAACCCCCTGAGCTGCCCGAGGGAGGTGTTCCCCGAGGCGCGGGAGCCCTTCAGACGCTGGGGCTCCCCTGAGGCGCTCCCCTGAGGGACCCCTGAGGCACTGAGGGACGCCTGAGGCACGGGGGCAATCCCAGAGGCAGACGAGTATCCCCCTGGGGCATCTGAGGTCCCCATGAGGCGCTGGTGACCCCTGTGAGGAGCGGAGGCACCCCCTGAAGCGCGGGAGGTTCTCCTGAGGCGCGGGAGCTCATGAGGTGCTGAGGGACCCCTGAGGCGCGGGGGGTCCCCTGAGGCTCGGGAGGTACCCCTGAGGCGCGGGGGGTCCCCTGAGGCTCGGGAGGTTCCCCTGAGGCGCGGGGGGTCCCCTGAGGCTCGGGAGGTTCCCCTGAGGTGCTGGGGGTCCCCCTGAGGCTCGCTCTCCACCTTCCCCGGTCCGGCCGGGCTGTTCCCGTACCTTCTCGGCCCTGCCGGCTGCCCTGGCTGCCCTGGCGCGGTGCCGCCACCCCCGCGGGCCTGGGCGGTGCTGGGGGCGGGCGGGGGCGGCCCCGCCGTGAGGCGGAGCCCTGACCCTGACCCTGTGTCTGTCCCTGTCCCTATCCCTGTCCCTGCCGCCCTGGCCCCGGAACTCGGGCAGGACGAGGTGTCCTGGTTTAAGGATGGTGTTCCCCAGTTCAGCCCCCTCACGGCTACTGCGAAAAATTAACCCCGTCGTTCGCCTAAACCAGGCCGCAGGGTGACCCTGCAGAAGAAATAGCAGCAGGGCCAGCCATGGCAGGGACAGTCATGTGGTATCATATATGTTTAAAATCACTTTATAGTCAAATACTGTGTTTGTTTGCAGAACATCACCTTAATATCATCCCAACTCAACTCGAAGGGACTCTGTAAGAACTACTTTATTTCACAACCCTGGCAAGGAGGATTTCTCCATTTCCCCACTATCTTACTTACAGAATAACCTGCCTAAACCAATTCTTCCCGTTTCCAGGCATTTTGTTGTCTTTTAGATAAAGAAACGTATTTTCTCCTTCTCGTGTTTACCCCATTATCATTCCAAGCAATTCAGGTGAGAACACACCCCTCACCCTGGCCCTTCCCAGTTCCCCCAGCTCTGACAGGTTATTATGCTTTGCCCAGGTAGGAGGGGAGAACACTCTGTTTCCTGAGTACTTGTGTTTTTCTGGGCCATTTTCTGATCTCTTTCCAAGGACCTTTGCCCTAGTTCAGTTGACAACAGCTGCTGGAAAACTCCTTCCAGAGGGAGGAGAGAAGACAGAATTTTTCAAGAATAACTTCACAACACTCAAACAAGCCAGGATTGGTGCTGCCGTCAGATGAGGAAGGGTCTGTAGGTGAGAGCTGTTGGTGTGACACGCTCGGGGCTCTGCTGAATCATGTTTGCCTGTCGCCTGCCCTGGGGGAGATCTAGTGCCACCATCCAGCCCTGGCAGTCAGGTCACTTTCTGCCTCGCACCAGGGACAGGTGCCAAACACTGGGTGTTAAAGGAATCAGCACGACCGGGGGGCAGGAGCAGCCGGTCAGCCTGCAGGAGAAACAAGTGTTAGAAGATCTGGAAATGCCACTTGCAAGGAGACCAACAGAGACCCTCTTCCAAGAGCAGCCCAAGATTGGGAACCAGTACTTGGAGGATACTTTGCTTCGGAGTTACTTGAAAACACACCTTCCTCCCAAGGTCTGGCGTGCATGTTTGTGTTTCTGTGTGTACCCACCACAGCTCTGCCCATCACTGTTTCAGCCTGTGAACTGAATGTTTCTCTGAACCTTTGAGTATTTAACGGGGGGGATTTATCAGCTTTCTTTAAAACATGTTATGTTTGAGGGCAGGAGTGACAAACAGTGCCACGACGTAAACAGCAAGTGGCTCAGTGGCTCCTGGGACTGGGCTGGGTGTTGCAATGTTGTTGTGGGATTGTCAGTGCAGGCATTTGTTGTCTGGTCATCTGGAGAACAGAATTTGAGAGAGAAGGAAAAAAACTAAGGTGCCTCCAACCTCTGCTGTGCTCTTCCACCTCTCTTTCTCTCTTCCCCTGGGAAGAGGGGCTTTTAAGGAAATTCTTAAGGAATGGGGCTGTTCTCAGCTGAGTCCTCAGTGGGTCCAAAGGCCCCTTGGGGTCTGCTTGATCTCAGCACAGGTCAGTGGCATTTCTGGGTTGGTTTTCAGCCAGAGAAGACCCTGTACAGTTTCAGGGGTGCAGGTGCTGGGGTGATACCCTGAACTGTAGGTCTCTGTGCTGTGAGCCCGTCCTTGAGGAACGCCTGGGAGGAGGCAGCTCACCTCCCTGGCTGTCCTCTGACAACACCCCAAGGCCCACAAGGCTTTCCCACTTTTCAGGGCCCCGTTCTCATGGAGCAGAGTGTGACGGCTCTTCATGATTTATTGCAGCAGAAGCTGCAATGACCTCTAAAGCCACGGGGTGAGCAGAGGAGAAGAAGGTGGCTTTCAGTGAGGCTCTGCCTTCCTCTGCTTTCCCTCCAGGTCTGCAATGCCCCGCAGACACCGGGTGGGAAGAGCGTGGTGGAAGCAGTGGGAGCTTGTTTTTGTCACAGCTATCCCTAAAGACAGGAATGAGGCCTCTCTAAGCACCACCGTGGCCTTCCTGCCAGGTGAGAAGACAGGAAGGGACGATGTCTTTGACCAACCGTGAAAATCCTGCTCCCAATCCGCACCTTTGGAAGAATCACGATCCAGGTCTCCCAAAGGATCAATGCTGTGTTTCAGCGAGGCTGAGAGCTGCCTACACTCCTTCCCCAAAGAGAGGACAGCGGCTGTGAAATCTCCCAGAGCAGCATCTCCCTTTCATTTCTGCTCTCGGTCCCAGCGGGGCAGTGTTGCCTCGCCGCTGGAAGGGAGAGCCCCGGCTGCTTCTGCAGCGCTGGGAGCCGGCTCTCCGTGGGAACACCTTCCCGGCCAGGAGGACAACAACCCCCGAAGCTTTAGGTGTCCCACCGAAGCAGACACCACGCTGGAAGCTGATTCTTGTTGTCCTATTCAGTGGCGAACACAGAAATTTTCCTGGAATGGCACAAAAGATTTCGTCCTTTGTTTGAAGGTGATTTCAGGAGAGCACAGAATGAAGCACCTGCTTTTTCTGAGCATTGTTGTGAAGAAGGATCTATCTGGTGTTGATCGGCCTGAAAATATGTCCTTTACTATAAAGGGTCATCTGTTTGCACTCCTAATGTACAATACTTTGCACATTTCCAATATATTCATGCCTGGAACATCAAGGGATGGATTGGGGTGGAGGAGACCACCCAGCAATCCTGCTCCTGCTGGTTTACAGGTGTCCTCTCCATATCCCAGTGTCTGTTCTTTGGAGCACCCAGGCTGCTGTGTGTTATGCTCAGCAGTCACAAACATGGGAGTTTTGATTTTGTCCTTTCCCCTCGGCAATAAACACATTTATTTGGGCAAGGCAGTGGTTTGTCAGGCTGTGTGGTCAGGGCATGAGCTCCCAGCAAGCCAGTTGGGGTTTTTAGGAAATATGGACGAGCATCCTGCAGTGTGAACTCAGACCAAGAGATCTATCTGATAGGCTCGTGCTCTTCTGCCCACAAAACAACAACAACAACAACAACAACAACACAACCAAACAAAAAAACAAACAGGTAAACAGTTCAAAGGTTCTTGTGCTTCAGGGATCAGCAAAGTCCATGAACTTTGTTTTCCTGGTTTATACCTTGTAAACAACCTTCAAATGATAAGCACTGGAGGTGCACACCCCTCCCAGCTGGGCTCAGACAGCAAACAGGGCTGTGGCATTTTCCTGTCACCTTGAAATGGGAATGTGAGGGGGTTGGAATGAATCACTCCTCTGTGGTGGGTGCTAGTTTCCCTCCATCAGCTGTGGACAGACTGCTCTGTCCTGGTCAGCCCAGGGGAAAGAAGGGCACATGAATTCTTCTCCAGGGTCACATAGGAAGCTGGATGCAGGGTGGGAATTTGAATCAAGACACGTTGCCTGCCAGGCTGAAGCTGAAATGATTGCTCCATCCTTCCTTTCCTAACCTGACAGGCAGGTAACTGCTAAGCCCAGTGAAAGTTTTCCTTTACAGATGAAGGCATTCCAGTTTTGGCAGCCCTTCCCCTGGCATTCTTCTCCAGCAGTAAATCATGGAGTGGCTGAGGGAACCTCTGGAGACCATCTCATCCAACCCCCCCTGCTCATGTGCATCTGTATCATCCTCAGCCCTGATACTAAAGCACTTCTGCCTTTTGTGAAATCCAGACATGTTCCAAAAGTAACTTGAAAAAATGACTTTGAGGGCAAAAAGAGAAAAAGTGACAGTGGAGCACAGCTGTGGCAGCAGAGGCTGAGGGAGAAGTTGTTGTGCTGTGTTACAGAATGCACAGAAGGTCCAAACAGCAAGAGACCACTGGCACTGCAGGACAGCTTGGGCAGTCCTCTGCCTTTCCAGCTGGGACCAAGGCTCCTGCCTTCCAGGGTTGTGCTGATGGGCTCTTCTTGTTGCTCCACAGGTACTGGAGGAGGTGCATCAGGAGCTGGAGAGGTTTGGAAACCGCCTGCAAACCAAGATCCAACCCCTGGGATGGGAATGCGAGTTGAACCCGCCGGTGTTCCGGCAGTTCGACGCCTGGGGGCAGCGCGTGGATCGCATCGACACCTGCTCGGCCTGGAGGAGGATGAAGGAGATCTCTGCAGAAGAGGGGCTGATTGCTGAGGCCTATGAGAGAAGATACTCCAACTGGAGGTAACTGGGGGAGAATGGGAGTGACTCGGAGCCTCCCTGGTTATTCTTGGCAAGGTTTATTCGGCCGGTTGTGTAGCGGGTAACAGATGCTGCCCGGACACCAGCCCAGCTCCCGCTGTCCCCAGCAGCACTGTCTGTCCTCTGCAATGTTCCACCTCAGCAGTGATAGGCCAGAACTAATGGCCCACACTTGATCATAATATTCTTTGATGTCACCTTCCTGATTGTGGGGCCTGGCAGTTCCCTGCACTGCTCCAGGTAACACAGCTAAAGACCTGAGATTTCACTCGCAGCTGTGTTCCAGTCCATGGAGACAGACCCAGATTTCTTACTGTTAAAAACTGCACCAGCTGGCCTGGAGCTGACAGTCCCACTGAGACTCAGAAACTCTGCTGCTCCTCTTCTCTCCTCCTGGCTGGAGCAGTTTTTGCCCTCTCAGAAGTGCTCTGATCCTCACCTGCTCTGGCTGTGTTTTTCCCTCTCTTCCCAGTCAAGATGTTTTATCCTCCCGCTGTTGCACTGCTGTGTAACCCGTCTGTTCTCTCTCTCTCTCTCTCAGCCGCCTGTACCAGGCTGTCAAACTGTACCTGTTCTCAACCTCCTCAGGAGGTTTCAACTGTCCACTGGCCATGACTGATGGGGCAGCCAAAGTCATTGAGGTATGAGCTCAGCCGGTCCCTGAGGGCACAGCCCATGTCCTGGCAGCACTGGTTAGAGACGGGAGCACCGGCCAAGGATGGAGGAGCACTGATCCACCATCTGGCCCTGGGCATGGCCCTTGCTTGCTCTGTGACTCAGCTCCGTCCCCCACTGCCTTTGTCTGTTAGTGACAAAGTCTCTGTGCCCACGCCAGCTTTTATGTTTACCTACAGCACTGTGTACAGTCAGCCCTTCGCTGCACGTGACACCTGCCACACTGCAGGCAGTTGGAAATGTGTCCCAAGTGGAAGTGTCCAAGGCCAGGTTGGATGGGGCTGGGAGCAACCTGAGCTAGTGGAAGGTGTCCCTGCCATGGCAGGGGGTGGAACAAGATGGGCTTTAAGGTCCCTTCCCACCCAAACCATTCCATGATCCTATGGTGATTTTACTACAAAATACTTTGTTTTCCTATTCCTTGTGTGGAGTGACAGATATATCAGGCCAGATCCATACCTGGTGTAAATTCACCAAGCCACCAAGACTTTCCCAGTTGGAATATTTGGCTCTGCATCTTAGTGACACCCCTTGCACTGCCTCAGTGGCTGAGTGGGATTCAGAGGAAACATCCTTTAAGTATCTAACTGGGCATTTTAATTCAACAAAAATGAGACCGGCCCAAGGCTTTCACCTCTTCCCAGCTGGTGACATCCCGTGTACATGAACACATGCTGATACCTGGCACAGGGGCTGTTTTGGGAGCTCTCTGTCCAGATGTCCAGCGGTGCCAAGCTCTGAGGAGGGTAGGGATGCTCAGCACTCCCCTTTGCAGCACAGGGAACACCTTCTGTGTGCACAGTGCTGCAGCAGCCAGGCAGGAGCTGGCTGGCTCACAGGCTCTCTGCAGCACCTGCAGATGCTCCGCAATGCAGGACCCCCACCTGCTTCCAGACCCGCTGCTCTGAGCCCAGGACACACCAGGGGCAGTTAAAGCATCTGTCTGATTTCATCTACTGTGTCATGGTCATCCCAGCTTCTTTTCCCTCCCCCCAAACAGTCTCTGGGGATTCCTGGATCTCTGAAAAGCGCTTTTGACCGTCTGACATCCCGTGACCCCAAGAAGTTCTGGACCTCTGGCCAGTGGATGACGGAGCGCAGGGGCGGCTCGGATGTTGGTACGTGCCCTGAGGTGGGAGACAGATGTGGCAGGGAGAACTGAGAAAATGAAGGGTGTTGGGGAGCTTGCAAAGCCAGGGAGCTGGTTTAGGAATCCTCTGCATAGCTCAGCTTTTTAACCAAGAAAATACCCAACTTCTGTCCACTGGTGCAAGCAGAACAGACAAGCAGGCACAGACCTGTGCTCCTTGCACAGGTGACACACAGATCTCTAGCTCTGTAATCTAAACACTGAGCCACACGGTCAAGTCCATGGGACTTGGGGGACTGAGAAAGCATCCTTGGCCTTCCACTTTGATTCCTTGACTAATGTTAGTTATTAATAACATTAGTTATTTGCCTACTAACATTAATAAAGGGCTACGGACCCTCAGAGCTCTGCTGCAGAGGCAGAACTGTGGAAGGGGAGTGTGATGAAGCTGCAGTTGGTTTTCTGCTGTGAAGTGAAAGATGTGCATCACTGCAGGGCTCCCAGATCCATAGAGCCCTTAGTGTTCTTGGCTGTGGTAGCCCCTGAAGAACTGGAGGCACTGGATTATACACACTGAGTTTTTTATCCAGGGTCAGTGAAAGAGATTAAAAGCTCACCCGTGCTCCATCTTCGTAGCAAGAGGTGGCTTAAAAGAGCTGCTGCTTAAACTGAAAAAGCAGCATTGATTGACACAGAAGGTGCTATAAGTTCCCCTCTGTTTCAGCTAATGGCACCGAGACCGTGGCCAGGAGGCAGCCGGATGGTACCTATCGTCTCTATGGCTTTAAGTGGTTTACATCAGCTGCTGACTCCGATGTGACATTAACCCTGGCCAGGATAGCAGATGCTGAAGGACAGGTAAACCAGTTCTGTTGGATGGCAGAGCCAGGTGAAGGAGAAGGGACATTCTCTCTCTTCCTTGTTTCATCGTAATTAAATCCTCACTGTGTGCCTTTCAGTGTCCCCAGGGTTCCAGGGGCCTGTCCCTGTTCTTCCTGAGGGTTCGAGATGAGGAGGGGAAGCTGAACAACATCCAGGTGCAACGGCTGAAAGACAAGCTGGGCACCAGACAGATGGCAACGGCAGAGCTGTGGCTGCAGGGAGCCAGAGCAGAGCTGGTGAGTAGGGGTTCACCCTCCCTGGGCACTGGGCTGGCCTGGCACAGCACACACCCCTGGAACTGGAAAAGCTCTCCCCTTCCATCTTGGCATCTGGCTGTCCACCAGTGGGGCTGTGTGGAGCATGGCTGAGAAGAGCTCAGGAAAAGATGTGAGGGAAGAAAATAAAGAAAGTCATTTTAGGCTGGTCATTTCCCTAATCCAGATGCAGCTGAGGAACAGTTTGTGTAATGGGCAGGCAGAGCAAGCAACAGGGACCAGAACTGATGATGCCACCTCTCTGGTCATGGAATCATAGAATCAGTGGATGGTTTGGTTTGGGAGGGACCTTAAAGCTCATCTCATTCCACCCTCTGCCATGGGGGCAGGGTCACCTTCCACTAGACCAGGTTGCTCAGAGCTCTATCCAACCTGGCCTTGAACACTCCAGGGATGGAGCAGCCACACTGCCACAGCCTCGATTGACAGGGGACAGCCATGTTTTAGAGCGCTGAGGTGCCTGAGGTCACACAGGACTGGAGTGGACAGCCCATGTCCCTCTGTGTGTTGGCACCACTTTCCCTTCAGTATCCATCCCCACTCAGGGCAGTGTGAAGGGCTCACACCAGCCCTTGTTCCTTGCTGTTTCAGATCTCTGCAGAGGGTCGTGGAGTGGCCTCCATCTCCAGCATGCTGAACATCACTCGGATCCACAACGTCATCGGTGCAGTAGCATCCATGAGAAGGTGAGGGCAGCGTGGATCCCCCCAGAGCTGAAGGAGCAGCTCGGCAGGACAAGGGGACTTTGCGATGCTCGGTGTTGTGCTGAGTGACATCGAATACCTTTGTGGGACAGGTCTGGAGGGCAGCAGTGCTGGAGGAGGCTGGGGGTGACCCAGGCTGGGGGGTTCAGCTGAGCAGGGTTCTCCTGGTGGGGGTGGCTGCAAGGGAATGCTCCAGAGTGGAAGGTCTGACGGTGTTCCGTCTGTGTTCCCTCCAGGATGATCAGCCTGAGCAGGGACTACGCCCGCAGGAGGGTTGCCTTTGGGAAGCTCCTCAAGGACCACCCCCTGCACATGCAGACCATAGCCCGGATGGAGGTGAGGCTGTTGGGGGCCAAGCTGAGCCTGCTGGGAAAGAAAGAGGGCAGAGCTGCTCTGCTGGAAGTGAGCACAGCCAGCCTGCCTGTGTGCAGCTCCTGCTGCAGCAAGGTGTATGCAGCAAGGGAGTTGCCACATTCTAGTGGGGTTTGATCTGATGATAGACCTAGCTTCTCTGCTGGACTTCAGGTTACCCTAAACAATTACCTGGGAGCTCTGCTGAATGAAGTTGGGGGAGGGGGAAAGTGGTCAACATCTGTCAAATATAACTTCAGCTTCTCCTAGCCTGTGGCCAGAAAGAAAGAAAGGGCAGATCCTATACAGTCCCACAGCACATCTTTATGCAGTGGAGCTACAGAGCTCCATCTCCTGATGCTTCCCAAATCACAGCTTGCCAGGGAAGTAAGTTGCTCAGCAAGAAATCTGTCACAGACCTTGCAGCCCCTGGTGCTCAGAGAATGGCCATCATATGTGTGGTCTCATCCCTTACCCTTGGAAAGGATGTGGATTTGTGGCCTGGATGACTGGTAGGAGCTTTGCTAAGGCTCAAGCAGTCCTGGGGAAGTGGCATTGCCCCTTTCCTCATATCAGATCTCAGTGTCCAAGAGCAGCAGCCCCAGAGCACCTCTGATATTCTGTGCTTTGTGCCTTGTCTCTGTCTGTCTCTGTGGGTCTGTGCAGGCAGGGGTGGCATTTTCCCCTCGAGGCAGTCCCGTGGCAGCTCAGCATGGACTCATGGAATCAGCCCTCATCCCAGATCCCTGCCAGTGACACCCCTTGTTCCCTGCTGGCAGGTGCAGTGCCGAGGGGCATTTCTGCTGCTCATGGAGGTCGTTCGGCTGCTCGGCCTGGCAGAAACCAACCTGGCCAATGAGCAGGACCAGCTGCTCCTGAGGCTGCTGGTCCCTGTGGCCAAACTGTACACGGGGAAGCAGGTATGGAACAGGCACTTGGATTAGCTGGGAAGGGGCTGTGTGGCATGTGGACAACCCCAGAGCTGGAAGGAGGACTGAGTGACACAGCCAGCGTGAAGGGCAGCGAGAGGGGGCAATGCCAGCAGCACCTGCTGCAGGTACTGCACTGGAGGCTGGACTTTACTCTCCCCTGAGCCATCTGATGGGGACAGAGAGAGCCAGCTCTGCTGAGAAGTGCTCCAAGTGCTACAGGAATGCTGCTGGGGCTCCCCCTGTCCAAGGTGGCCACAGAGCCACAGAGAATATCGTTCACTATGAATAAATAGAAGAGTAGATGTTAAGAGCTTAACATTAACCTTGACTTCAGGGGTCTGTCCTCTGCTCATGGCCCTCAGCTGACACACACAGAAGCTGAGGGTTAGGACTGTCCTGGCCTAGAGACACACACTCCCATGTACCAACATACCACAGGTACCTTGCCTAGGAGGGACTGTGTTGAGACAGACTCTCCTGGGATCATCTCCCAGGGTCTGACTGCTCCTGCAGGGCCTCTCTCAGTCTTCATTCCCCAGCTTCTCCTCCTGCATGTAGTGAGCAAACTGCCCCAGGAGGTCAGCAGGACCCAGTCAGCCCATCCCCATAGGGACTGCTGTGAGAGGTTTGTTTTCCCCTTGTGCACTGGGGATGATGCCAGCTCTGCGTGTTGCAGGCGACTGCAGTGGCTGTGGAGGCGATGGAGAGCTTTGGGGGCCAAGGCTACATGGAGGACACGGGCGTGCCAGTCATCCTCAGGGATACTCTGGTAAGAGCAGCAGCAGAAGCTGCTGGGTGTGCCCTGGTCCCCTGCACTGCACTCTGCTTCCCTGCTAAAGACCTGCTCCAGGGAGAACACAGCCCCCCTGGGCTCACTCCAGGTGTGGCAGCTCTTCCCTCACTGCCTTCCTGCTGAGCCCAGCCGTT
Source organism: Pyrocephalus nanus (assembly GCA_038380795.1). Taxonomy (NCBI): domain Eukaryota; kingdom Metazoa; phylum Chordata; class Aves; order Passeriformes; family Tyrannidae; genus Pyrocephalus; species Pyrocephalus nanus. The sequence continues at coordinate 2,077,855 of CM076278.1, forward strand.
CCCAGGGAGGGGATGGGATGTGTTCCTGGAACTGAGCTCCCTCCTTTCCCCCATGGTAAGGCAAGACATTTCTGGAGATTCCCTTAATATCCCTTAGCTCTGCTCCCTGTCTTTGTTTCCTCACATTCCCCTATCTTTGTTGCAGTCACTCCAAAGGCTCCTCCATGCTCTGGCACAGTCTCCTCTTCCCCACAGGTCCTGTCCATATGGGAGGGAACAACCAATATCCTGTCCCTCGACGTCCTGAGGTCCCTTGCCAAGAGCCAAGGACAGGTGATGGCCGTGTTCCTGTCCACAGTGCAGGTGAGCCCACACCAAAAGCCCTGCTCAGCCTGATTTGCCCACCTTGGCAGAGCCTTGTTTGGGGCTCACACTCCTGACTGAGACTGGCAGGGAACATGCCCAGACTGAAAGTTTTAGACGAGTATTCCAAAGGTGTCTTACAGTTCTGCTCCTTAAATAGCAGGATGCAGGCAGTGCTTGTTCTGGGATCCTTGTGTGCAGATACTTTCAGCTCAGCAGCAAAGAGTTTGGCATTGTCAGAGTCCCTCATGACAGGTACCAAAATAAGTATATTTTCAGTGTGAGTCACCCTCCTGAATCCAAAATAATTTTGTGGGTTTGTTCCTTAACTGGAAAATCACCACAGGACTGCTGAATATTGAACCTCACTAGAACTACCTACTGCATTATGACTGTCTATTTTTATTCCCACTGAAAAGATGGGAAGAGCCAGAGGAATTCCACTGCTGTCTCTCTAGATTTGCCATTCCCTGCCTTTGCTTTTAAAGCTGCTCAGGTGACAGGCCTGAAGCAGCTCAGGCTTTCACAAAGGTAAATGAGCATCACTGGTTTGATGTGTCTCCAAAAGGGAGACAGAACCCAGCCTGGGAGGCAGGAGCAGCAGATCAGAGGGTGTTCTCCCAGAGGTGACATTATTAGTCCAGACACAGCAATCCAAGGGAATCCTGGGCATCTGGAGGGCTGGATTTGGCTGTGTGTAGCCTTCACTTTTCCACCCACACCCTGTGGGAAGGGAAAAGTCTGGGACACTGCTGCCCCTGCAGCACTGACAGCTAGAGAGGGCTTTCAAGAGCCTGAGTAATTCTCCCAGTGGCTGCAAATTCTTCCCATTCCAAACCCCCAGCTCGGCTGTGCTCTGTGCTCAGCACCCCTCTGACCTGCAGGGATGAGGGTCTCCTTGCAGCCTCTCAGACACCTTTTGAGAAAGAGAAAATACCTCAATTTGGTGACCAAACAAGAAGCCACATCTGCTCACGAGCAGGACTGAGCACAGCTGCTAATGGCAAACGGTCCAGGGGCTGGCAAACAGCAGCTTGGGCTGACACTGCAGATGATGGAGTGGAGAAGGAAAGGATCTGACTCTAAGAACCATTTGGACAGGAGCAGCCCCCCAGTCTGCCATTTAACAGCACTTTAAACAAACACCCCCCAGAGGTGCCGTGCTCCACCCAGAGCCCCTCCCTGGGGCAGCTGGGGGGGCCCAGCTGGATAATCAGGGGAGGGGAGGGCCCTGGTGCAGAGCAGGGACCTGCACAGCAGTAACCACGCTCTGAGACTCATTAATTAACGAGCTCATTACTGCTCCTGGGCTCCCACCAGTCACCCCATGACTGCCTTCAAGGTCTCCAGATCCCTGGCAGTGCCACTGCAGTTACTGCCCAGCTCACTCCGAGGCTGCTGCGTTTCCACTGGCTCTGGCTCAGCCGGGACAGCGCTGTGGGTGCTCCTGGGTAGAACAGATCAGACGTGGCCAGGTTAAGCTCTTCCCTCGTGCCTCGGAAGCACAGCCTGGCAGGGATTTCTGCCTGCAGGAACACGCTGAGTTTCTACCCCAGAATCAGCGTTTCGCCCTCTTTTTTGAGCTCCAAGTGTCCAAATGTTTTCAGTCTCTGGGAGTCTGGCTCGTTTGGAAACGTCCCTCCCATTCCTGTCTAGCGAGGAAATAATTCAGCCCCACCATAAAGGGATTTTAACGGCCTCAATCCATTTCCTTTTTATTGATGCACACAAAGCAAGTACAAAGTACTTTATGTTTGTCCATCAAGGCTCTCAGTGTGCAGGATTTGTGCCCAGACTGCTTTGCAGGGAGCAGCATTAGTATTAGCACAGCAGTTGTTCCTCTGAAGGTTGGATCAAGGTTGACATCCCCCCTGGCCCCTCTGCCACCTGCCTTGGCTTTGATGCAGGGTCAGGTGCCTCTGCTGATGGAGGGATGGCCAGTGCTGCTGGTGTTGTGAGCAGGAGCAGGAACCCAGTGTTGTAATTACCCTCAGGAAATGCACAGAACTTCCTCATCCTTGTGCAATGAGGTTGTGAAAAGCTGATTTTTTTTGGTGTTTTCAAGATGCGGGTGAGTTTGTGACAAACCACTTTATCCAGAGGTTGTTAGGCTGGAAAGTCTGAGGAGAACACATGGCATGCAGAGTGGTTGTGAGAGACAGGGATGGAATCCTGGAATGGGTTGGGTGGGAAGGGACCTCAGAGCTCACCCAGTTCCACCCCCTGCCATGGGCAGGGACACCTTCCACCAGCCCAGGCTGCTCCAAGCCCCGTCCAACCTGGCCTTGGACACTTCCAGGGATCCAGGGGCAGCCACAGCTTCTCTGGCAACCTGGGCCAGGGCCTCACCACTTGCACAGGGAGGGATTTCTCCCAATCTCCCATCTCTCCCTGCCCTCTGGCAGTGGGAAGCCATTCCCTGTGTCCTGTCCCTCCATCCCTTGTCCCCAGTCCCTCTCCAGCTCTCCTGGAGCCCCTTTAGGCCCTGCAAGGGGCTCTCAGGTCTCCCTGGAGCCTTCTCTTCTCCAGGTGAACCCCCCAGCTGTCCCAGCCTGGCTCCAGAGCAGAGGGGCTCCAGCCCTGGCAGCATCTCCGTGGCCTCCTCTGGCCTCTCTCCAGCAGCTCCACGTGCTCCCTGTGCTGTTCCCCAGGGCTGGGACAGCTCTGCAGGGGGGTCTCAGCTGAGGGGGCAGAGGGGCAGAATCCCCCCTGCCCTGCTGCCCACGCTGGGGGATCAGCCCAGGGCATGTCCTGGATTTCAGCTCCACCGAGGGGGAGTTTCAGGTGGATGCTGCACAGGCCCAGTCATTTCATGTTGTACTAAAATTTTATGAGCTGGAATTTTGAACCAGAGCCTTGGGTGTACTTTAGAATTCAATTATAATCTGAAAAGTGCCTCTAAAGTAGCTCTGGGCAGTTTGCTGATTATTGCATTTGAGTCACTTCAGGTAAAATTCAGGCACATCCCAGGGCAGTGTCTGAACTCCAGCCCTCTGTGCATCGTGCAGGGCCCAGAGTCAGCTCCTGCCTCCAGAGTGTCTGTGTGGGGCTGTAACTCAGGCTGGAAATCAGCCACACAACCTGAGACACGTGGCAGTGTTTGCAGGCCCTGTTCAGAGCACAGCCCCAATTTCCAGGCAGCAGAACCACAAGGAGGTTACTGATGTTGGGCTGTGTCTGCCCAAAGCATCAACACAAGGTGGTGCTTTCAGCCCTGCCTGGGATGCTCTTCCTGTCGCTGCATTTTTAGATACTCATGATTAGTCTTGTAAGTAAAAACCATTCTGACAACGTTGCTTGATGGAGAGCAAACAAACGAGCAGCATCCTAAAATTCCTCGGTGAAAATGGAAGGGATCAGAAACACTGGAGCTCTGAAGCTGTTTTGCTGATGATTTCAGGCAGAAAAGAGCAGTGCAAGCAGGGCAGTGATGTCTGTGCCTCCCCCCAGTCACACCCTGGAGCTGGAGCAGAGCAACATGCAGGAGAGAGAGCAGGGGCTGCTCCTGCCTCGAGCATCACCCCTGGAGCAACTCCCAGCCTCTCACTCCCAAAGGCAGGGAGGACATGGGAAAACCCAGCGGGATCTTCCAGAGGGAGCTTTTTGGTTAGGAAAGGAGTAAGTTCAGTCTGATCAGCAGAAAAGGTGTAAAATTGGAGGGCAAAGACAACACAGGGTTTTTTTGCTCCCCTGAGGTTATAATGATGCTTCCCTATTCCTGCCCTGTGTTTCCAGGTGTGTAAACTCCCCAGCTGTGAGCTGGGGCCCCAGCCACGAGCAGCAGGTGCTGACAGGAGCTCGTGTTGTCTCTGTTCTGGCTCCCACCCAACCTGCTGGGAATACTCTGATGCCTTTGGGGTCCCTGATCCTTGTCAGCAACAAGCTCCTTTAAACCACCTCATTATCCTTCCGTGGGCTTGGAATTCTCTGGGCTTTGAGGCACATCTGAATGCCTGAGGTGCATCAGAACCATGGAGTGCCTTAGGATGGAAAAGCCCCCTGAGATCACTGAGTCCAGCTGTTCCTCCAGCACTGCCAAGGCCACCACTGACCCAAGTCCCCAGGTGCCACATCCACAGGGCTCTTAAATCCCTGCAGGGATGGGGACTCCACCCTTGCCCTGAGCAGCTGTGCCAGGGCTGGACAACCTTCCAGTGAAGGAATTTTCCCAATATCCAAACTAAACCTCCCCTGGTGCAACTTGAGGCCATTTCCTCTTGTCCCGGGGCCTTTCCCACTGACACAGCTGCAGAGGAATACTCCTCTAAATGTGAATTTTCCCACCTGGACACAGCATCTTGGTGGAAGCAAAAATATTAACCCAGCAGAATTAGACCCTGGTACAGGTTATGAGGTCAGAGAGAGCTGGGGGTGAGAGCTGTTCCCCACATGCAGCTGGGAAACCAGCATGGAAACAGCAACATCCTGGGGCTGGTCACAGGAATTCTCCATTCCCACGGCAAGGGAGCTTCCCCTTGGACACATCCCCTTCCCTGCTGCCGCTCCCCCTGGGCACTGCCAGTGGCACCACCGGGATCTGAGCCCGCTGTCCGTGTAGGGTCCCCCCAGCCCCTTCCCCTGCAGGAGGCAAATGCTCTGGAACGTGCCCTGGAGTTTGTCCTGTGGTTGTTGTTGCAGAAGAAGCTGGAGCTGGTGGCGGGCACTGCTGGGCTGGCCCCGGCCGTGCAGCGGGTGCGGGAAGGCACGGCCAGCCTGGCACAGTTCCTGCAGAAAGCGGGATCAGAGCCTGCTGTGACCATGGAGCTGGCAGCCAGAGACTTCTCCTACAGCCTGGCACGGATCTACACAGGTGGGGAAAGGCAGGAATCACGGAATCGTGGGAAGGTTTGGATTGGAAGGGATCTTAAAGCTCATCTCGTTCCACCTCCCACCAGCCCAGGTTGCTCCAACCTGGCCTTGGACACTTCCAGGGATCCAGGGGCAGCCACAGCTTCTCTGGGCAACCTGGGCCAGGGCCTGCCCACCCTCACAGGGAACATGTCCTGTCCCTCCATCCCTTGTCCCCAGTCCCTCTCCAGCTCTCCTGGAGCCCCTTTAGGCCCTGCAAGGGGCTCTCAGGTCTCCCTGGAGCCTTCTCTTCTCCAGGTGAACCCCCCCAGCTGTCCCAGCCTGGCTCCAGAGCAGAGGGGCTCCAGCCCTGGCAGCATCTCCGTGGCCTCCTCTGGCCTCTCTCCAGCAGCTCCACATCTTTCTTGTGCTGATGGATTTCAGACCAGGAAAGGGCTGGGAGTCAGTCCTGGACATCTGGGGCACACCTGGGACAAGGGCAGAGCTTTAAAGCTCAGTCCTCACCTTTCCCACTGAAGCAGCTCAGCCTCCACCAGTTACTTTTCCCAAGTCCCAGGCAGTTCTGGCAGGATCCTGGGAATGCTGACCTGTCCTGCTCTTCCACAGGAGCTCTTTTGCTGGAACACGCAGCCCGGCCTGGTGCCTCCTCCACAGACACCTGCGCTGCCCTCAGGTAGGCACAGCCCTGAGTGCCCGTGGTGATGCCATGGGTGATGTGGGAGGATTTGCTCTGCCCTCCAGTGACCCCACTCCAGCCACGGCCACACACAATTCCCAGGTGGACACAAGCGGCACTCTGGGCTGGGCCCTTTCCTGCCGTGGGATATCCCCAATCCTGCACTGATGGGATCTGACCTGGACACAGCTCAGGGTGACACCAGCCCTGCGTGAGCCCTGCGTGTGTCCCAGGGCTGGCACAGACCATTCCCTCTCTCCATGCAGGTGGTGCAACCAGGAGCTGTGTCCGGTGGCCGCGGAGTCGGGGTCTGGCAGCTACAGGGCTGGAGCAGCACTGCAGGACAGTGCCCTGGTGTATGGGGACAGTGCCCTGGTGTATGGGGACAGTGCCCTGGGGCATGGGGACAGTGCCCTGGGGTATGGGGACAGTGCCCTGGGGCATGGGGACAGTGCCCTGGTGTATGGGGACAGCACCCTGGGGCATGGGGACAGTGCCCTGGGGCATGGGGACAGTGCCCTGGGGCATGGGGACAGCACCCTGGGGCATGGGGACAGTGCCCTGGGGCATGGGGACAGTGCCCTGGGACACAGGCACCCCCCCCTGGGGCACGGGCACAGCCGTCTCTGAGGCCCCATGGCCCCACCACACACACAAGAAGGGCTGAAATCCAAAAAATCCCTCCCAAAATCCTCAGGTAGCTGTGAATTCCAGGCGTGGTGGGGACGTTCCACCAAGGGCCAAACCAAATCCCTCAGGAGTGCCCCCCGCCTGCCCAGGCTGAAATCCCAACTTTGGGCCATTTCCTGCTGCAGACACAGCCCTGGGGGTCACTCCAAGATGCTGGAATGTTCTTACCATGATTCAGGCAAAGCCCAAGTGATCAAATCCAGACAATGACTGGAAGCAGCAGCTCTTCAAGTGCCACTGCTGTTCTTTGTGAAGAAAACCAACCAAAACCAGACTGAAAACTCTCTGAAGTTATTAAATACAGAAAACCACCGGTTTTCCCTGTTCACCTTCTTGCTGTCCAGGGCTAACCATGGGCTTCCACCCTGGCACCTGCCCAGGGTGGGCTTTGCTCCCAGGGCAGCCCCTGGCACCCACCGTGACTCCAAGGGTCAGACAGCCCTTCCTCCCTTGACCTCCTCAGGAACTGCTCCTTCCTGAAGAAAAGAGAGATTTTTATTCTCTGTGGCCTCCAGAAAGCTGATTAATTCCCCGTGCACATGTCCCAGTGATGCTGCAATCCGTCCTGACATAAATTCTACATAAATCTTGGATTGAAATCCAGTCGTTCTCCACCTAAATGCTGACTGTGTGCTTCTCCTCCCTCAGCCCGCCAGTTGACCTGCTTGGGATTGCCCTGATGACTACAAGGTTTTAATTAAAAAGTTGCTAATAACAGAAGAAAAGCACCAGTAGGCCAAAGACAGATGGAATTTATAGCTGGGAAGTGCTGCAGCAGCCAGGAGACTGAGTGGGAAGGGGGGGAAGGAGCTGTTTGCTGAGCATGGAGCTGTCCAGCACTCCCTGAGGCCAGACCAGCAGTTCCAGGAGGACACAAGGGACAAACGCTGCCTGCAGGGAGGAGCAGGGGAGCAGCTCCAGTGGGATGCAGCGAGGGAGGCTCCATGGGATGCAGCGAGGGAGGCTCCATGGGCTCTCTGTGTCCTGGCATGGGGATCCCAGGCTGAGCCAGGCAGAGCTTCCCTGGAATCACACAAATCCCATTAACCAGCCCCAGCACCAAAGGGTTCCCTTTGTATGTGCAGTGAAGGGAATGAAGAGTATTTGGGTTTGAAAAGCCATTATGGGACCATGGAAGGGTCTGGGCTGAAAGGAACCTTAAAGCTCATCCCATCCCACCCCCTGCCATGGGCAGGGACACCTTCCACCAGCCCAGGCTGCTCCAAGCCCCATCCAACCTGGCCTTGGACACTTCCAGGGATCCAGGGGCAGCCACAGCTTCTCTGGGCAGCCTGTGCCAGGGCCTGCCCACCCTCACAGCCAGGAATTCCTTCCCAATCTCCCGTCTAACCCCTCCCCCCTGTGAGAAGCCGTTCCCCTCATCCTGGGACTCTGTCCATGCAGTTCGGTGTCAAAGCTCTCCCTGGAGCTGCTGTGAAACTCGGGAGAATGGGAAGGTGAGGGAACAACATGTGGCTCTAATTCCATCACCAGACTTGCCCATGTTTGGGGCAGAGGGGGCCACAGCAGGGAAAGCCATGTTGGAAGTGTTTGCAGAGCTGATCAATCCCCAGGATCCTCCGCTCTCCAAAGTGCTCGTCTCCAAAGCCCGGGGCTTCAGCAGTCACTGCCCAGCCAGGCTTTCCATCTTCCCAACCTATTTTATGTTTCTCAACACCAGGATTACTTTTTCCTCATATGTGAGCTATGATTTGCCTAAAAATAAGCCCCACAAACTGGGAGCTCTGCAGATGCCCCAACACAGAGAACACAGGACTGTAAAATCATCCCTGTGTAGGAAAATGAGAAATTTATTAAGATCTAAATATTCACTCTGAGGCAGAAGAAACGCTGATAGAGGCGAGCACGAGGGTCTGACACGTCCCACTGCTGCTGAACAGCTCTGCCCTCGGAGCTTTGCATGATTTCAAACATTTTGTGTGCTTCAATTGTTAATCGAGACTTCAGATGTCATTTTAGTACAAATCCCACCAAAAAAAAAAAAAGGTACAATCAAACACATCACCACTGCAAGGTGTAAAAATCATTTCATGGCAGGACCGCAGGAAATCAGTTTAAACCCCAGATTTGTTAAATAATAAGGTCAAACTTCAGTAGCATTTTAAAAATGTCCAAGTCCAAAGAATATGGTGACCTGAAATCCCAAAATGCAACAATCAGAGCTCTGACACCTGCACTGACCGAGACACCAAACTGTCCCTGAGGGCACTGAGCTGTCCCTGAGGGCACTGAGCTCCATCAGGAATCGCCATTCTGTCCTTTCTCACCCCTCTAAAAAAGAGCCATAATCGTTGCTTTGGCTTTTTAACCAAAAAGAGTAATTCTGAGGAGCTCAGGAGCCAGCTGTGAGCGATGCCAGCGACGGGCAGCTCTAAGGACAATGTGACACCTGGTCCAACCCTGTACCTGGCAGAGCTGCCGTTCACTCAGCGCTGGCCGAGCCCCCCCAGCCAGCACAGCCCAGCAAAGCGGGACCTTCCGACTCCAAACCTCGTCCTGGGTGATTCCAGGTCCATTCGAGGGGCAGTTACAGACTGACCACAATGACACACCCGCACACCCAGCTGTTCAGCGGCCCCTGAACCTGCTCAGCCTCCTGCACGTGGCCCCAACACCTCAGAACCTGTGCCAGGGTGAGCTCCGTCCCACCCCGACAGCCCTCCCAGCCCAGCAGAGCCGTTCCCAACACTTCCTTCCCCTTCCCCTTCCCCCCAAAGGGCAGCAGGTTTGCCACGCTACAGCTGCCCCCACCGCCCTCACCTGCACCGCTCGGGTGCCATCACTGCTCTTGAATGACCCTGGTGTCACCTCCCCTGTCAGGCAGGGGTGGCCCCGCCGCTGCCCCCCTGGGATGGAGCCCTTCAGCTCCCAAAGATTTCCGTTCTGCAGCCGCTGTTTGGGACTCCCCAGATCCCCTCTGCCCGAGGAGGTCGTTCCACAGCCCCTCAGCTCCTGCTGTGACCTGAGCGGCTCCCGGGCTGCTGGGACTGGGAAAGAGGGAAGGAAGACCCGAGCACCGGGGAATGGGCTTGGACACCCAGCCAGCCGTGCCCTCCTCTGGCAGCGCTGCCGGGGCGCTGCTGCCCCTGACGGGGGGTTCTGCACCCTGGGAGTTCAAACCTTCTCCGAGAGCAGGGCAGACCCATCCCGGCGTGCCCAAGGAGGGACCAGCCCGGCAGTGCCGGGGGCACCGCTGTGCACACAACGCCTGCAGCGCACTGAGCTCCTGCCAAAGCACTCTCGGGTAACTCGTGTGAAAGGAGCCCTGGGAAACCAAACTGGGAGGTGTAACCGGGACCCTGCTGTGTGTCCCTAACTGTGCCAAACGGGATCTCTGTGCTTCTTTCTCACTCCCGCAGCTGCAGATCCCACGGTGCGAGCACAGCTCTGCCCTGCCCTGCTTTGGTTTGACTGAATGATCACCATCAGATCACGGAACAACCGAGCACGAGGTGCTGTGATGGGACAGGTCTGGCCCAGCATCACTCGCAGCTGCTCCAGGGGCTGCTCAGACCCCCGAGAATTCAGGGCAAATCCTCTAAGAGAAGAAACGGCCCTTGGTGGGTGAGCTGAAGGACGGGAGCGCAGCTGGAAGGAGCAGCAGCCACAGGAAATTGGGAATAATTGGGCTTTAGTGCAGGACAAAGAGCAGTTGAGTTTTCCATCTTCTGGATAAAAAGATCTTTAACCTGAGTGAGTTTGGGTTGTTCCCGAAGAGCTGCAGCTCCACCGTCCAGCACCGGGGCAAGGCAGGAAGTGTAAAAGTGAGAACTCCACCTCCCTGCCATGGGAAGGGAGACACGGAGCTTCCTCTGCCAAACCTGAGAGCAGGGGAGCTCCCTGGAGACCTGGGCTGCTCCTCCAGTCGGGCAACATCAGCAGAGTGAAATGGGATGGTGGGTGAAGGGGAGCAAGAAAAACGTGGGGTGGAGGGAGCTGAGACTCCAACACCAACCACCCCCAGTTCTCCATCCTCGGAGAACCACGCTGACTGTACCAACAGAACCTGGGGGGGTGGTGGTGGTGGTTGTGTCTTTCCTCCTCCCTGGGAACGGGAAAACCAAGTTTAAGAATTTATTTTTTTCTTCTAAGTTCAGGAGCAATCGTTTGTTGTTCCCTGCGAAGACACAGCCTGGAACACAAAGCCAGAGCTGCTGCTCCTTTTCCAAGGCCTCGGTGCTCCCACTGAACCTCCACCACGTCCCCTCCAAGGCACAGGCAAGCAAAATAAAAAAATTAGAAAGTGTGTTAGCAAATGCTCCCATGCAAAAGTCTAAACTTTATTCACTTTTATTTATATATTTAACAATTCTAAAGTATTTACTTCTCGCTTTTGACAAAAATGAAAAATATAGGAGCACTTTACTCTCATGTGGAGAGAAGGGTTATTTCTGTACACAGCTACGGAGAGAGAGACACTTCCTCCTTTACATACAAAGAAAAATAATATTAATAAAAAAAGTGCTTCATCGATCCAAAAAAGCCTAAAGAGCCGCAAGCGTTTATTCACACTGTACATCCCAGCCCTCCCGGCACCAGGAGCTGCAGAGGCTCCGGCTCATCCTGCACCACGAGCCCACACGAGGGAGGGGTGAGACCCCCCGGCCCTGCCCCCTCCCCATTCCCGGCAGGAGCCGCACATTCCCCTCCTCCCGCTCCCACGCCTGAGCCTCTGTTCCAGCACCCGCTCAGCCTCGCCTTTCCCTCCTTGTAGCTTTTTCTAAACCCGTGCCAGGGAGATCCCAAGATGCTCCGTCCGTTCCCAGAGCCCCTTCCCAAAAGGACGCAGCCTCCTCCTTCCTGGACATTCATTCCTGCCGGATCCTCGTGGGGGTGGGGAGGGCACAGTCCAACCCCCCGGGCCCTTCCCCTCAGACCCTCCTTTGGATGATGTGATTGTGACATTCCAGGGAAGGGAAACGCTCCTTTCCCCAGGTTTCTTGGATTTCGAGGTGCTGTACCTCGAGCTCTCAAATACTCCAGCAGGATTGTTGGGAATATCACAGAGCAGTTGGGACTTTGCCTAAGGAATACACTGTGAGCAGGATCTACACTTCCTCTGCCAGATTGCACTAAGCAGGATTTATGGGATCTATGGGAAGGGGATGAGCACCTACTGCTGAGTTACAAACAGATATCGGGAGATCCACACCAGTGAGGTGACCGGGATTGGGGCAGAAGGAAGAAGGGGAATCCATGATGCATTTTGGATTGTTGTAAGATCCTCAGGCAGGTTTTTCCTATCTGGGGTACACTGAACACAGCCTGGGAAAGGAGGAACATCCCAGGAGGATGCCAAGCACCAGTGCACTCCCCACGGACCGAGCCCGGAGACTCCAGCGGGTCCCGGTGCCTTCCATCGGTCTGGAGTCTCAGTAAAGTGCGAGTGTGACCCCCCAGGGCCTGGGCCTGACCTTGGCAAAGCTCTGCTCCCACAGGGAACCTCCCACGGAGGGGGCAGGGACAAGGCAAAGATCTGCTCCTGTCCCACTCGGATCTGAGTCGTGGATTGCATGGACAGACCTTTGGAGAGGCCTGGGGTGACACCGTCTCACCCCCCACCAACATTCCTGAGCCAACAGTCCAGGTGTTCCCGCTCCAACGGCCCAAACCTCAGGGATTGTGTGTGCAGGGGAGCCCAGTGAGCCCCTGGGGCAGCCCCTGGGAGAACAGAGAGGGACAGGGCTCTCCTGGGAAGCACATTCCCACCTCTTGTAGCAGCAACAGGTTCCCAAACAGCAGTTTCGGGTTTGGAATAAGAGGAGTGACTGAAAGCCCTGGAGGCTCCAGCTCTGGAGGCTCTGCAGTTGGCTGGCCCGGTTCCCTCTGCTCCCAAACCCCCTCGGAGCGGGACACAAACCCTCCCAGGATCCTGGCTCTGGCCCAGCCCCTCCCCACCTCCACAGCCTCCCGCAAACAAACAAACATATATATATTATTATATATACACACACACACGGACACACGGACAGGACAGGCAGGGAAGGGGGAAGAGCTGGAAAAGGAGACTCCCACAATCCAGCGGCGCGTCCTCGACGTCTGTCCCGCCCAGCCACGTCCCAGCCCGGCCTCCACAGCGCAGCCTCCCAGCCTCGGCCCTCGGGACCCGCCTGTCCGGGGGAAGGGCCGGCTCGGCTGCTCCCCCGCCGCTCCGGGCCGGGAATTCAGTTGGACGTGGCAGTGATGGGCTTGTCCAGTTCGAGGTCCAGGCTGGAGCTGCCGGGGTGGAGGCTGCTGTAGCAGGACTTGCAGACCCTGCTGGGCTCGAAGAGCTGCTGGCTGGGAACGGGCACCTTCTGGTTACAGCAGCTGGAGCAGAACACGTTCCCGCAATTCCTTGTGTCGGGAACAGAGCAGAAATGGAAAAGGGGAGATTAGAAGCGGTTTGATGAAGTTGTAAAATGAGATATTCCCAGTGCTGTGATGGGGTTGGCCCTGGAGGCACTGGAGAGACTCTGGGCCGGGGCACGGGCAGGGACAGCTCCAACACCTGCACTGATCCCTTCTCCAGTCGGAGCAGAAACCCAGGAATGGACACAGGCAGGAGCTCGGAGGTGGGGACAGTGTGGGACTGCAGCTCATTAAACTCCTCTGCAGTGATGGGTCAGCCCTCTGCCATGTCATCATGGAATGGTTTGGGTGGGAAGGACCTTCAAGCCCTTCTCATCCCACCCCCTGCCACGGGCAGAGACACCTTCCACTATCCCAGGATGCTCCAAGCCCTGTCCAACCTGGTGTGGAACATCCAGGCTGGATGTGCTGCAGAGGAGCTCAGGGATGGTGCCACCACCACCCTGGAGCACAGGGCTGAGAGGGGCTGAGCTGGAGCCAGCAGGCCCTTCCTGCAGGAGCCGTGGGGACTGAGGGGCTGTGGCCCTGGGTCACAGCAGGACGGATGTGTCCGTGCGGGGAGGAACCAGGACTCTGCTCCAAGCTGGGACAGATGGAAACACCAAACCTCATTGCAGTCAGTGCAACCCCCCCACTGCCCCCAGAGCAACTCCAGCGGTCCCACACTCCTGCATCCAGGGAACTGAGCCAACAAGGACCATGCAAAGCCCGGGGTGGGCAGGCAGGCGTTCCATGCGCGGGGCAGGCGGGCACTCGGCATTCCCGGGAGCTGGCAGAGCCACACCGGCACATGCACCTCTCTGGGGATGGGCACAGCCCAGGCCACTCCCTCCTCCTGCACCCCCTCACAGCCTGAGCCCTGTCCTCCAAACTCATCAACCCCTACAGGGAGATGGGAGCAGCACTCCCAGGTCCTGGATTTTACAGCTGCCCTTCCCATTAACTCCCTGGCGTCAGGATTTGGTGCCCTCCCTGTTCTGTGCTGGAGATTTGCTGCTGCCAAGAGGCTGCCAGGGAATTCTGCTGACATCCAGCACCTCCAACTAATCCTTCCTTGCCAAGAGAGGAGATTTCCAGCTGCTGGTCACTGGTGGGAAGAGAGGGAGCAGAGAATTCCCATTTCCCACGTCAGTGGACTCATTTCCTCAGTTCTGCACAGCGGCTCCGGGGCTCAGAGCTGGAACCCCAGCACAGGGACCAGCCTTTGCATAGTCCTGAGGATCCTGTGAGAAACCCCTGTCAGAAACACCCACGGGAGTGGGAACAGCCCCTGAGGTGTCCCACAGCAACACCCTGTGGAGAAGCAGCTCCCACAGCCCCACCTCACTGCCCAAGGAATGATTATCCTGCAGCAGCTCACTGCTGATGGATGAAGGGAAAGAGAATCAGAGGGATTAAAACAAGCATCTCTTTGTTGGAGCTCAACAGCTTCCTGACATATGTTTGGGGTTTTGTTGTTTTATCCCAGATAATGGTGCTCTGTAACTGCTCTCCTGAGCTTTGGGAAGCTCCAGACAGCTCATCCTTCCATCCTGGTGGTCCCCTGCTTGGCTTCAGGGATTAGAATGAGATGGTAACAAACAGGCTGGGAAAGGGATCTTGCTCATTAGAGGAAGGGGGACTGAAAACCACACTCCTCAAAATGCCAAATCACAGATGTTCATCCAGTTTGGTGATCCCGACCCTGCACCTGCTCCTGCCACGGGATTCTCAGTCTTTCTAAAACAAGTGGCAGGTTTTTGTCAATTCACTATGACAGAATGCTAGAATTGCTTGATAACATATGGACCTCTCCCAAAAATACAGCAAAAAAGGGAAGGATCAAAAATAAATGGATAAAAGTTGCAGGGCAGCGTCCTCCCAGTGAGCAGTGCAGCATTCCCTGTCACACACACGGGCTGCCAGTGAGTGTTAGTGAGAGACATATCCCGGTCAAGCTCCCAAAAGCAGAGTCCTGAAAGCCTCTTTGTGAGGAGAGAGGCCTGTTCACACAGATCCAAACACCCCCTCCTTAGTTCTGGTGATTTGTAGGCAAGTGAGAAACAAAGAGGGGGAACAGCCCGAGTTAGTTGGGAGAAGTCACCCAGGAAAGGCAGACGGACAAGGGGCAGAGGCTGCTGGAAATGCTCACCAGAGCTGATCAACTCGGTCAGGGTCCCTGCAGGGGGAGAGAGAGCTCAGGGAACAGGCAGAGGGAGCAAACAGTGGCAACCAAGGGAGCTGGAAGGTTTCATCCTGCTCAAGGCCTTACACCTTGGGTCAGTTCCTCTCCACTCCCAGGGCAGGGGTTGTAGATGTTTGCTGGGGAGGCACTCGTGGTACTGGGCACTGGACATGGCAAAGCTGCACACACACAGACTCCAGGGAGATGTGCAGCCACGTGAAACATGAGGCCATTTTAACTCCTCCCTGTGTGTATCCAGGCTCTGGGAATTATCCTGAGCCCAGGCCTAGGGAACAGCCTCGTGATATAAATTTTCACAGGCACGTTGGACATGGGGAAAAAAAAATCTCATTCTGATTCTATTTGTTCTTCCTTGGGTTTGATCAGCTTTACAAGACTAATTGGAGCAAAATATAAACCAGACATGAACCAAAAATGATGCTCAGAACTCTTTCCAACTTCAAAAAGCAACAGAGCAGCAGAATGTGGTAACTGCCATTTATTTAAATGCTGGTTCCTGTAATAGTTTTTGCATGTCCAGAAACCAGGAATAGGAATTTATTTGAAATAGAACTTAGAAATTGGAGATTCTCTGGCTTTGACCACGTGGCCTCTGCCTCCTGCTCTTCGTTAAGGCCCTGCTGCTGCCTGAGCTGCTGCAGCCTCTGTGGCAACATGTCTGGCAAAGAATAATCCAGAAAACTTTGATCTCACATAGGTGTTCTTTTCAGGTTCTGTAGGAGCAAGTTAATGAAGAGGGGAGAATGGTTAGAGAAGGAGAGGAGCAGGTTTACAACCAGCAGTGGGAAGAAGATGCTATTCCTGTATTTCTTGTAACTCCTATACTGAATTACTGAACGCTAAGATGACAAAGCTGTATTTTTTATAAACCTAAACAGCCAGCTGCCTCCAAATCCAGTCTGAGGGAAAAAGGTGGGATCTGTTTTGGCTGGGGTGGAACAGACACCAACTGTGGCTTTTCTGTATCTCCCGTGCCCGGAGTGGAGCTGAGCAGGAGGAACTGTTCCGTTCCAGGCGCTCGGCTCCTCCGGCAGCGCAGCCCTGCCCTGCCAGCCCTCCCTGGGAGAGGGGCTGTGCCCAAAGGAAGGCCCTGGCAGGTGTGAGGGGAGCAGAGCAGGTGTCCCACCCCTGGTGGTGCCCCGGTACCTGCAGTGGTGCTTCCTGCTGGCGAGCCAGAAGGCGCTGTCGCAGCCGTAGCAGTGAGCGGCCAGGTGGTCCGGGAGCCACCGCGTCACCTGGGGACAGCAGGCACAGACAGGGGTCAGGGAGGGGGCAGTGGAACACACCCGTCCTCTTTGTGCTCCCAAAACAAAGCCAAGCACCCCCAGGAAGGTGCTTGTTCTGCTGTAAGGGCACAAGGTCAGGGCTGGCAACAGGAGCAGACACACAGACCTGTGAGAACAGAGGCTGCACTCCCCTCAGACAGGCAGAAATCAAGCCAGAAAGGCCAACTCCCTTCAGCTAAAGGTGGACATTCCCCAAGCAACGTGTCCACCTGAGGCTCCTTTCCTACTCCCCCCTTCCCCAGCTCCCAGTCTGTGAAGCAGAGGGCTCATAGGCACAGGTACTGTCAGGTGAGACGAGCGGAACGCAAGGAAGAGTTCCCAAGAAGTGGCACACGGCCAAAGGCCGGAGGATAATTTGAATATCAGTATCCCAAAAGGAGCGATTCACAGGGATTTAGTCTGTACCTCTGTGTCCTGTTTATCCACCTGCTCCCAGCTGGCTTCAGAGAAAATCTCTGTGCTGCAGCGAGACAAGCAGTTCTGATCCAGATTGCTTTCCGAGTCGGGGATAGACGTCTGTTGGCAAACAAACACAGCTGAACAGAACCTTCCCATATCCCTGCTTCCAACCAAGTAACACCCGGAATGCCCCACGGGTCAGGGTCTGCCCCTCTGCTGACGGGAGGATGTGAGGCAGAGTGGATTTAAAATCCAGTTTCTGCTGCGTTAGCGCAAAGTTCTGGCAAAGCTTTGGGTGATTAACCAAGACCTGCTCTCTGTGGCTCCAATTCCAGGGTCCTGTTTCCTTTCCAAGGTTGTTTCACTTTCAGAAGTAAGATTAGTAATGCAGATATCCTTTTGTTGGCAAAGATTCTGGAGAACACAAGCCAAATTGCATTTGGGGAATAATGCTTCCTTAATATAGTCTATCCAGGTAGAGGTGGATTTTCACAGATTTAAAATTCAGACAGCCCCTAAAATGCAGCAAAATAGCAAGAAATCTTGAGTTAATGTCTTTTTGTGCCTGAGGAATAGGCATTCCTGGAGCTCCAGAAGAAAACCTGCAGCTCCCGAGCTGGGGCACAAGCAGAAGGTAGAGATCAGGTTCTCAAATCCAGGGAATTCTCTGGAGGCACTGCCAGCCCTGCGCTGCAGCTTCTGAAGGCCCTTAAAAATGGGAGCAGAATGAATTAAGCCAAAGCACCCGATTTTTCCAGGGAATCCAAGCTTTTTGCAGTGACACCGAGCCCAGCGGAGCACGTCGAGCTGCGTCTCCAACGGGAAGAGCCAAGAGGGCTCCGAGGATTTTTCCCAACAAACGTACCTGGGACTATCCAGCACCTCTGCCACTTGTAAGCAACAATGAATTCGACAACCCCCCAATAAATGTTTATTTTTTCCAACGTTGCAGGCATATAAACCACGTGGGAAAGGGAAATTTCTGATGGGTGTTGCGTCAGCCTCAGGAATTTCGGGCAAGTGCTCAAACCCACAGGAAGGTACAATTCTCTACCAAAGTCCCAATTTTTACAACTTTAAATGCTTCCAAGTAGAAGCACAAATAGATTAAGAGCTCCCTTAAAATGTAATTTTTTAAGAAAAGAAACCCTTGTTGACATAAGGCTGCATGAAAGCTCAGTTAATTTATGCCAGTTAAGTTTAGAATTCCAGGAATTTATTCCAGTTACTGAGGCTGGAGCATCCTGGCCATATGAAAGGGGTGGTGTGAACCTGATGGGTTTGAGCTCCCAGAGCACCACCTGAACCTGCAGAGCACCAAGGGATCATCCCATGGTACTGTCCCAAAAACGGCACAGTCACAGCCTCAGGAAAATGTCTTTGCTCCACATGAAAACAACAGTAAAAGAGGTGTTTGGGTTTTTTAGTAAGGCCAGTGAAGGTGTCTGGGTTTTTAATAAGGCCAGTGAAGGTGTTTGGGTTTTTAATAAGGCCAGTGAAGGTGTCTGGGTTTTTAGTAAGGCCAGTGAGGGTGTTTGGGTGTTTTATTAAGGCCAGTGAGGGTCTTTGGGTATGTCCAGGTACAGGAGAGCTGCTGCCGAACACCCTAATAGAAATAAACCTTGGGTCCACTCGTGGTCAAACTGAAGTAGGGTGAAAATATTAGTCATTAACTGCTGTTTATCAAGTGTTTGCCCTCTTCAGAATGACCTGGAGGGTTCTGTAAAAGCCTGCACAGCCCAGAAATGCCCCCCGAGCGCCCGGGGAGCTGCGGCCGTGGCGCAGGTACCGCTCACTTACCACTTCATCCCCGTAGTCCCCGTTGAGCCGCAGGGAGCTGTTGAGGAACTGGCTCTCCAGGCGGCTCTTCAGCTCCTGCACCTGCTTCTTGAGGGTCTCCACCTCCTGCTGGTGGCCCGTCTCGATCTGGCGCAGGCGCTGCTGGATGACGTCGCTGTAGACGGGCATGCCGTCGTCGTCCAGGTGGCTGCGGGCGGGCTGGTCGGGGCTGGCTCCCGCCGCCTGCCTGCCCAGCGGGCCGAACACCCACTTGTGGTGCAAGTTCCTCAGGTGCAGCTGGGCGGAGCTGCAGCTGGCTGCGGACACCTGCCTGCTGAGCGAGGCCTTGAGCCGCCCGTCCTCCCCGTTCACGCAGTGTCCGTTGCTGGCGGGGAGCTTCGGGGGGACGAGCCCCGCGGGCTTCTCGGCCAGCTTGTTCTCGGGCTCGGGCTCCCCGTTACACACGACCTCGTCTTTGCGCTCCGCGAAGGCCAAGGCACAAGGGGAAGGCATCGGGAGGTGCGCGGTGCTGCCACCAGAAGTCCTGTGCACTCTTGTTCCCAGTTTTTGGAGCTCTATCATGCACTCCCCCTCGGGCCTGTTCTCCAGAGTTCGGGACAGCTCGTCAGTGCTGTTGTCGAAGGGGTGAGCTCTGTGGCACGGGCCCTTGGGTGGGAACTCAGGCTTTGCTTCGGTCTCCGTTAAGGTCTCCGTGGAACTTTCGATGTTGGATGTCCTTGCCTCGGGCGGGGCGGGCAGAGGGAAGGGCAGGCCGGCCTGTGCGGTGCCGTACGGGCTCTCTGCCTCTTCGTGCTTCCCGACGCCTTCTTCCTCCGCGTTGTTCTGAGCGGAGCCCTCCATGGGAACAGGAACAGCCTGCAGCCCCCTCACCTGAGGTACCTTCTGGAGAGCGCTGGCGGGATCGCCGTGCTCGTCCTGCTGTCCTCTGGGCTCAGAAGCACCTTGTGAAAGCGGGTGTGGGGCGGGTGTGGGATTGTTCCTTACGGTACCTGCGTCCGCCTCGGCCTTTTCCCCGAGCTCACCGACATAGCCCCGCAGATTGTCAGCTCTCTTCTCCTTATCCAGGGCCACCTCAGCCCCTTTCCCCGCCGCCTCCAGGCCACCCCTCAAGTGCTCCTCCAGCCCAACGTCGTCTTTCGTGGCCTCCTGCAGGATGTTCTCCATCTGCCCCTCTGCCACCCCTGCTGCGACGGAGAGCTCAGCGCCCAGGGGGGCCCTGCCCTGCCGGCCCAGCCCGTCCCCCTCGAAGGGCTCGTCGCCGGGGGGGCCGAGGCTGCTGAGCTCCAGGGAGCGCCGGTGCTCCTGCCACTTCTCGTTGAGGCTGGGGTCGCTGCTGCGGCGGGCGGCCGGAGGCACGCTGCTGTCACAGGCTGTCGGCAGATTGTCGAAGGATCTCGTCTTTGGTAGCCTGCAAAGGCACAGACAATCCCAATCCGCAGTCAGGGGATGGTTTTTTTTAAACATTTAGCTACTGTGGTTTAAAAGTTCCCCCTTCAATTAGGACAGTAACAATCTGTTTGCTAATGGACTTGTGGGAAGTATTATCCAGGAGCACGTTCTGCCCATCTGTAGTGCAGAGCTGCTTCAGGACTTCCTTTGTTTGCCATCAGGAAAATATGCTCAACCAGACTTCAAACACTCCCAGAATAATCCCTTTACCACCAAGCCCAAATGCTTCCAGCCTGGTCACACCTCCTAATTTACATGTGCTCGGAGCCATCGTACAGAAAAGCAAAGAAATAGTTATGCAACAGCAAAAAAAGGAAAGCAAATTCAAGATAACCGAAGGAAAGTTTATATCCCACAAGGAATTCTATGTGGCTGTGTGACACCCAAAGCTTAATTCTGTTTGCCAAGCTTCTCTCTGCCACATTATCCCCGCTGAAATGTGAGAGCTTCCAACCCCAAAGCACCGACAGACCGCACCGGGGCAGGTCAGTCCCACATTCCCGCAAAGCCACCTGGGAGAAATCCTGCCCCCCCACCACAACCATTCTCCTTTTGTATCCCACAATATTCTCTGTTGATCTTACTTTACAGGAGGGGTTTCTGGGCTCTAGGCTCACCTGCCCAGAGGTTGCTCTTCAGGGCTAGAGCCTGGCACAGGGTACGGGGCACAGGAGTCGTCGGCGGGCGTGGAGGGGGACGAGCAGGGCAGGTAAACAGCACTCCAGAGCATCAAGTTCCGCACATGGCACACTGGGTACAGCACCTGAGGGGGACAACACAGCAAAGGGTCAACTGCTGGCTCCCAGCAGGCACAGGAGTTCAGCCCTGAGGGGGACAGCGAGCAGTGATGGCGATTAATCAGCCACACTTGGGTCTAGAGCGATCTTTTCTGGCAGAGGAAGAACACTGATGGCCTTCAGCTCGTCCTGAGTGAACTCCTGCCATGTGCCCTCTGGGAATGTACACCCACCACAACTTTATGATTCCATTTCAAAACACCTGGGCTCACTCAAGCAATTCCACTCTTCTCCAAGCAGATTCCCTGTGGAAAAGCAGGCAATGCTAGAGAACAGCCTGTGCCCCCAGAGGGTGGTTGGCACTGAACAGGCTCCCCAGGGCAGTGGGCACAGCCCCAAGGCTGCCAGAGCTGCAGGAGGGTTTGGACAACACTCTGAGGGACAGGGTGGGATTGCTGGGGTGTCTGTGCACGGCCAGGAGTGGGAATCCACGATCCTCATGGATCCCTTCCCACTCAGGGGATGCTGTGATTCTAGGAACAGTCAGGTTCCCTGGCACTGAGCAGGGGAAGGGCTGTGGGGTGGCTGCTGCTCTTAAACTCTGGCTTTGTAACAGATGTGACTGCATCAGAGGCACCTTTTAAAGCCTGAAGTAAAACCACAGAAAGATAAACCCAAGACAGGAAAACACCAAAACTCCCCCATGCTGAAAGAGTCTCCTTGTTAGCACAGACAGTGTTGTCTTCCCTGAGAACAGGGACACGTCCCAAGGGCAGCCCAAGGACAGCCCTGTCCACTCATCCTGCTGTAGGAGCTCTCCACACCCCTCCTGGGCACACCTGCTGGCATCTTCAGGGAAGTTTAGATGGCTCCATAGCTTTAAACATCCCCCCAGGCTGTGTTTGCCTGCTCTGCCTCAGCACTCCCAGGATGCCAAGGCTGGGAGGGCTCAGCAGTGCCAGCCCAGAGCTCTGCAGGGCCACAGGCAGGGCACAAACGGCCAGGAGGGCCCAGGGAGTGCAAAATTCATCTTCTCAGAACCAACGTGGGCATAAAACTCTTTCCTACTTAGCCAGGGTTTAATTTTCCTCTAAGGAGCAAATAAAAGCCTCATCTATCATAAGCAAACCCTCTGCACAGTCCTTACAGTTCGGTTCATGACATCTCATACTTTCATAAATAAAAAAGGCTTAAATATTTATACAGGTCTTTGCAGTCCTAGCCATGATGTCACTTGGTGACTGTGTGTTCACCTGGCCATGCCCTGCACCCCTCAGTGCCTCACATCCCCTTGTATCAGGCACACAGTGAGGTAACTGGGAGCCCCTCCCCGGAACACTCAGTGAGTTCTTACTATGGAGCAGCCAGACTGAAAAAGTGAAGGTATTGAGACAAATATACACCAAACAACCTGAGCTACTTCTTCTGTTTAGCTTTAAGATGAATTTAGACACAGTGTCTAGGTTTGCAGGCAATTTTCTGTCACTCCTCTGACACAGCTTAGTTCTCTAGAGAGGTCTATTTATCAAACACTGAAATGTTTTCTGCTACCAAAAATACAGCAAAATATTTAGTTACAGAGAACACATTTCCAGCACGGAGAAATTTCTGAGGTGGCATTTGACATTCCTTAAATATCAGCAAAATTAACACAAGCCTTGAAACATCAGCCTGAGCTGAGTGTTCCGAGGTGAATGTCAGTGGGGAGAGCTGAGCTCATCCTCTCTGTTCATGGTGACAGTTCAGAGAACCCCAGAATGGTTTGGGTGGGAAGGGAACTTAAAGATCATCCAATTCTACCCCCTGTCATCAGCAGAGACACCTTCCACTAGACCAGGTTGCTCCAAGCCCCCTCCTGCCTTTGAACCCTTCCAGGGATGGGGCTGCCACCACCTCAGTTGTGGCTGAACCCCTGTTCCTCGTGTCCCACTGTTGGGGTGTTTCCTCAGGGCCCCCCTCCTGGTGGGGGCTGCAGCTGGGAGCCCAGGGCTGTCCCTGCAGGGGTGGGGGGTACGTACAGACTCCGACTGGGAGGAGTAGAGCAGGTTTTTGAAGGCTTTGTTTGCTGCCCGCAGCAAAGACCAGACGGAGCAGGTCCGTTCCTGAGTGTGCTTCTCTCCTCTCTCCTTCGCATTGTTGCACAGGAATGTTCCAAAGAGGCAGGAGTAGGTGTGCTGCACCAATTTCACCTGCACAGAGCAAGTCACACGTGTCACAGGTGGCACAGGAGATCGGCTTCACCCTCCCTCTGCCAGGGCTGACACAAGACACACGTGGCATTTTCTGCACACTTCCTCACAAAGAAATTGCAGAGGAATGAAAGTGGAGCGCAACCTTTGAAAGTCATAACTAAAAAAAAAAATTCAGGAAAAAAAATATAACCTGGAAAGACAAAATATTTGTTCATAATCAAGTATAAAGGTCAGGTCGATTCAAACTCACTGCCCTGCAGGACAGGCAAAGCAGAGCACCACGATTCCTGTGCTACAAAGCATTACTGCACCCCAGAAAGGCTGATCATCAATCACTCAGTGCTGTGGGCCCAGCCTAACAAAATGGCTTAGTGTGAGCTTAACCTGGGGCATATAAATGACTTCCTTGGGATTACTCAGATGTTTAAATGAAGACAAGCAGTTCAATACCCTGAAAAACGAGGGGGTTACTCTAAAAAAGGCCAGAACACCACGGGTATGTTCTGTCCCAGCCCCTGGGGATCAGCAGTGTGAGTGAAGCCAGTTACCACCTCTTGGATCTCATTTCACAACCGAGTTACGCTGGGACCGTCCACGGACTCGGTGCCATGGCTGAGCTGGCAAGTGGTAATTCAAGTCAGCCACAATCACAGGAACGTGCCTGAAATCTCTCAGTGGATCAGGCACTTCATAAAAACTTTCACTCCTCAGATTACTGCTCCTGCAGTCCGTGACTGCCACTTCCCCAGACACTTGGGGGACTGACTCTGCCCATCCTGGGTGAACTCCTAATAGGAGAGCTGTCTGCTTCCAGAGGAGATAAACACAGCTCCTACATCCTTTCAGCACAGAAACTGAAAAAAAAAATTAATGGAGCAGGTTGTTTTTAGAGGAGGAGTTTCCAAGTCAGAGCATGGTCAAAGCAGAGGGAAGTTTGTATTGCCAGAAAGGATGATTTTTTTCATGCTGTGTGGATGTTTTATACCTCTTAGGTGGGAATATTTAATTAATATAATTTCTTTCTTTTAAGTCTAAAAGGACCCCTAAGGGTCCTACTTCTGTTTTAAGAGTGAATAGACCCCATGGAATACACAAATAATTTTGCTTGCTGCATCTGGGCAGCTCTGCCATTACCTTTCTCATGCTTAGGGAATGGTTTGTGTTGGAAGAGACCTTAAAGCTCATCTCATTCCATCCTCTGCCAGGGGCAGGGACACCTTCCACTAGCCCAGGTTGCTCCAAGCCCTGTCCAACCTGGCCTTGGACAACTCCAGGATGTCACAGACAGGTGGGAAAATCATCTCCCCAGGCTCTCTGGATGCCAGCACTGATTTAGAAGAGCCTATAAAACTCTCAACTCACAAGGAATGCTTCATTAAACTCGAAAGAGCAAGGGAACTGCCTCTGGAGCTGATGGACACAGTCCAGCCACTGCAGGAACACCGGGCAGCGCTCGTTCAGGTCATCCGAGTTCTCCCCATGGCCACAGCGATCTGCAAACTTGTGGCCAAAATCCAGCCACTCCGTCTCCACCAGCACCTGGAAACCCTGCAGGAACAAAAGGACAGATGAAGAATTCCTGCCTTCCTTTGGCTCAGTTTTCTAAGATGGTCTGAGACTCGTGGGAATCACTTTATTGCTGTGCCCTCCCTCTCTTATTTCCCTTCAGCACTGGGCTCATTACTTCTCTTTGCTGCTTTAGTGCCTCTGTGCCCTGAAATGAAATTGGGACAGATATGGATTCCCAAACTACATGAACAGGAGAGGGAATAAGGCACATTATCAGAGACTGGCAGGGATGATCCTGATATGAGCCCTATCTCTCCAGGCAGGGGCGAGCAGGAACTTCATCTTGATCAAATCCATCTGGATTAGGGTACCCAGCATTTGGACAGGACATCTGAAAGCCTTCCCTTGAAAATGATGGGCAGATCTGTCTGTTAGGAAAGAAAACAATCCACACAACAGGACATCCAAGCCCAGGGAGAGCAGGTGCTTGTCTGGTGTACACCAGTCACGAGGCTGATTAGAGGTTCACTTGAGTGATTTCTCATGAAAATGAAAAGGGCAAAGACATTCCCAAACAGTGTCTGGCTGAGCAGCTGAATGTGACACCTTGTCTGACAGGACCTGAAATCCATCACAGGGCAGGAAGGTTTGGGTTCTTAGAGGAAAGAAAAATGGTAGAGAATCTTTATTGAGTCAGAGGCTGCGATCAGAGCCAAAATAATGGCTGACAGCTGGGACATGTGAAACGTGGCAATTAAAGGCTCATTTTCCTCAACATTTTTGATCCTGGTACAGACTGCTGCAGTTCATGGTTTCCTCTGGATGACAAGGAAGGCACAGGGTGTGCACAGCAGAACTCTGCACCCTGCACAGGAGGGACAGCACTCCTTGGAGCAGCAGGAGGAGGTTCTGTGCCCAGGCCAGAGCAGCAGGTTTTGCCCTGCTGGGTGCCAGCTTGTGGAACTCATGTGAGAAAGGATCCAAGAAGTTTCCACACTTCCATCCAAAAGGCTTTGCTGCAGTCTCTGGTCCTTGTGTGAGTGAGGCTTTAAGCAGCAGCTCACAGCAGTGTTCACACACAGAGTTCTGTTCTGGACAACAAAGGCATCTTGCCTGTGGGCTGGCAGATGGAACCCTGCCAGAACATGTCCCACAGTGCTGCAGAGTGATGAGGGAAAAAACTCAGAAAACAGGAGAGATATAACTGACAGAGGACAGGGAAAATGTGAAAGTGGAAAGCCATGCACTTGGGAAATCCAGCAAAGAGCAAGGCTTTGTCTGAGCGCTTGGCTGAGAACCTGCAGTGGGGCAATGGAAACTGCAACTGCAGCTCTTGGCACTGCATATTCCTGAGGTAAATATGGGGAAGCACAGACCATGACTGTGCAGTTACAGCAAAGGGAATGTAATGGCTGAGTTACAGGCTGTGCCTACACCTGGTTGGTTAACTCCTGCCAGCTTCAGTGCCTTCAGTGGCGGAAGGAACTGCAATAATTTACAGACAGGTTAGCTCAGCCAAGGCCCTGAGCTCCCCAGCGCCCTCCCAGGGGATCACCCACCTCTGTGGTCCTGTAGTAGGGGTCCAGCAGCAGCTTGGCCAGCGCCACGATCTGGGGGGTGCGGTCCCAGCCATCGGAGCAGTGCACCAGCACCGGCCGCTGGTCGCGGTCCACGGCGTGAACCACCAGCAGCGCCGACTTCAGGAGCACCGACAAGTGCTGCAGCCACTTGGTGCTCTCCAGAGCTGACAGCCAACTAGAGGGAAACGAGGGAAGACAGTTTTTGCTCTTTTAAAATGCTCTTCAGGTTTGGATCTCTGAATTTACCACGGCAAAGCTGCTGTTTCAATAAGCTGGGGGTGTCACACGTGAGTGGCTTTCGTTTACGTCTTGTTAACGCTTTCCCGGGGTGGAGCAGCAAGAGGAACTGCCAATCTCTGGGATGAGCTGAAGATCTGGATCGACTTTGAGACCATGGAAGGCTTTAGCAGCAATTTCCAAACAGGGAAGTGGGAGGGAAAACAGGATTGGGCCATTACAGGGTAGTTACCCCATAGCACTGGAGGGCTTTGAACTATTCTCTTGAAATGACACTGTAAATGAGGGAAACACGGAACACAGCCAGAATTTTCCAAGATGTGAATACTAAAGAGCTGGGAATAGCATGTCAACCTAAGGGGGAGTGCTTAGAAGGCCCCCCAGAAGTAGCAGCATCTGGTATCAATACCCAAGGTAGCACTACCATTTCACAGCTAATTCTCTAAGTTCACTTCAATCACAGTGAACCAATTACCTCCATGGAAATGAAAAAATACAGCCTAGCGTCATCCCCCACGGAATTTCAGTTTCCAAACCAGCAGCAGGAGAAGTGGCTGCAGAAACACGTCAGCCAAGGCCCAAACATCCACTTACTTTCCTGGATCTGGCATTTGTGTGCAGAGCAGACGCAGGGACTGAAAGCTCTTCCGGATGGAATGGATGTTGGCCATCCCCATGAACACCACCTCACAGTTGGGGTAATATTCTGCAGGGACAGAGGGAAGGAACTAAACAACTGCATTCAAAAAGAAGCCTTTTTTTCATCAAAACAAACCCCTGTTGCTGTGGACAGATGAAATAATCTGTTTATGGCTGTTCTGTAAGGACACACCAGCCCTTGGAGCTCGGTGGGTATTTCAGACATGACACCACAGCCCAGCAAAACAGGAAGCATTTACCAAAGTCCTGCTGTATTTACTTGCAATGTTTCGCTCCAGGTCACCAAAAGCAGAGTACAAACCTATGGGAATAGGGATATTCCTGTGCTCCAGCTCCCAGAGTGTTTGTAAAGACTGAGAAACATCGTAAGGTGGGAAGCACAAATAATATTTAACTGGTAATTCATGGGTGCAAGTTGTAGATTGCTTTCCCCAAGCACTCAGAAAGGCTGAAAGGTCACACCATGCACTGCTTTCTTCTGAGGGGAATTTTAGGAGGAAGCATCACATGTGTGAGAAATGCTGGAAGTTCAGGAAAACAGAAGATACATGGAATTACTCTGGATGTGTTCATGTACAGATGGGATCACAGCTCAGGGGGGCACCCAAGGAGAGCCAGAAAAATACCAGTTCAATGGTTTCCCCCAGATTTAGTTTTGATGCTTCTGTCTGCACAAAAATGGTGACACAACAGCTAAAATGACTGTTTCTAGAGGAGAAAAATAATCAGGATGCAGAATCTGGGGTATTGAGTGCTTGCACAAGGAAATGCAGGAGTCTGAGCATGTTTTGTGTCATTTGATTTCCCAATTCTTTATCAGCCCAACAGCTGCTGACCCAAAGAGAACATCCTGTTAGCAATGGACTGTGTAACTCCAGCCACAGATTGCACCAGACAATTTCAGCATTTTTTGGTCTTTTCACTGAGTTATATCTAAAATAAAGCACAGCATAAATGAGCTATTTTTATACAGAAAATGAAGCAAACTTGGCAATACCTGCAGAAAACTTAGCAGCAGAAAGCAACACAAGTATTTATTGAAAGTGACAAGCTGTTTGAAAATCTTCTACACAGAATGCAAGAACCAGTGCACAAGAAAATCAAAATTCCTGTATACTCTGCTCTTCTGGTTTGAAATCTTACTCTCTTATAATGAATCTTTTAGTAATTTTGAGGTTTTAAATGGAAACTTCATCTTTCCTTACTGGTGGCTGCATAAAGTGCAGCTATTGCAGCAAAGACCAAAACAAGAATACGTGGTCAAAAGAGATTTTCTTATCTTATCTCTAGTCTTTCTGCCTGGGATTTTTTTCCAGACTCTCCACCCATGGAATTTTAACAGGCTGCATTCATACCCAGTGGTGACCATAAATAACATCTTGTTTATAAAGGCACCAATGCACAAGTGCCAAAGAACACAAAGTGGTGCTGCAAATGCATTACACATGCAAGGTGAAGCAGGAGTGCAGTTGGTTATGATATAAACGCTGAAAAATGCTCCAGCTTTAGAAAAATTGCTGAAAAGCTGTATTTTGCACAACCATTCTAGAGTATTACTATGCTGTGCAGTCAGTGGGTTTCACAAGTTCAGGGCTTTTGGCCGTGAGCACACTGGACACCTTTGTCTCTCTCTAGTTTCTATGTTTGACTCAGCAAGGGGAAGCTCATCAGCATGTTCCACACAGTTCAGCATTTACTGAGCTCTGTCACCAGCTGGGTTTGTGCTCTGGGAACAGCCTTAATTAACAGCCAAACCTGCCCTTTGGAAGGGCTGGGTGGTGGCTGCTATGCTCCAGAACTTTCGGAGAGATGAAGAGCCCTCCATCCCCACGGTCAGGTAAACAGGCAGGACCGAAGGGGATCAGTGCAGTCCCACCTGAGCAAACCCTTTTGATTCCTGAATGGAACACAGGCAGTGCTGCTCACCTGGGCACTCACAGCCTCCCCCCTTGGCTCTGTTGGCCACGGCTGCCGCGTACGACCGCGCGTCCAGGATCAAAAGCTTCTGGGGCTGAATCGCCAAACTCTCTGCTCCCGAGGCGTTGGAGATGGAGGAGTCTGGCAGGGAGGAGATGCACCTGGTGAGGAACTCAGAGGATACTGCTGACCTCGGTCACACCATGATTCACTCAGTGCCACAGTGCACACACACACACACAGTAACTGCAGAGTGCCAGACTGAACACCATGGATTCAACCCATTCCAGCACAGATGAAGCTTTTACAGAAAGCTCTGCCCCTCACAGAAAAGCAACAGGGACAGACTTACCAAACTCCACATCAGAGAGGTCCCCTCCATTGGAGAAATCTCTGGAACAATTCCCATTCATTAATTTGTTGCTGTTGGACCTCGAGTCCGAGGCACAGGCTTTGGCCACGGACTGGACGAGGTGCTCGTCGTCGGCGTTCCTCCAGCCCCACCAGCTCACCTCGGGCTGGCCACAGCGGGAGATCACTGCCCCATTGCTCTGGTGCCTGCAAAGGGAGGGAAGAACAAAACCAACGGTGCAAAAGTTGAAGAATCACGATGAAAACTTCCATGGTGTGCCACGGTGTCTTAATTCCCAGCAGGGACCTCGCCACTGTTCAGCAGTCACCCAACCTGGGGGGCAGTGGCAGAGTATTCCACGTGCTTCCCTTCCAAATGCTACCTGAGAACACAGTCACTGAGAGGGGAAAGTCAAAACAAGGTCAGGAAGAGAAAACAAAGCATCTTCTTGCTCAGTGTGGTGGCCTGTTGGCCAGTGAAGGCTGGGGAGCATTTTGGAACAGCAGGTGAGGAATTCCAGAGAAATTCAACACCTGCTGGATGGGAGATGAATGAGCAACACCCCAACCTGAACACAGCTCTCATCTCCTGGGGAGTGACATTTAAAAAAATCACATTTTTTCACACGTCTCAGGAGTTATTAGTTACTTCCTTAAAGACCCAGCTTCTTGTACTATACGTAAAGAACAGATCTGAAATAATTAAAACTCACTGAACCATTGCAAGCATGGTCTGAAAAAGATTTAAAAACTCTCCCCAACAATCTGCAATAAGAAGAGGATTGAAACACATGATCACAGTAATTCCCCTTGCTGCCTCTGTGCTGGCACATCCCACTGGTGCCACCAGCCCTGAGACTCCCCATTCACTGCAGCGTTTGCAGCTGGGAGTGACAACCTTCTCCTTGCCCTTGCCCTTGCCCAGCAGCCCCTGAGTTGAGGGAGCTCAGCCCTGGACAGGGAATCCCAGCTGTGGGTACAGAGTGGAGCAGCCAGAGCAGCAGAGACACAGCTTGTCTGAGGCCACACAGTGAGGCAGCAAAGCTGACAACAGGACCCCCAGAGATGTTCAGTCCCTGCTCATGTCCCAGCTGAAATATCCCCCACTCACCCACACACTGCGCTTCTCTCTTTAAATGGCCTGCAGATCACAGGATCATGGGATGGTTGGGATGGCAAGGGACATCAGAGCTCATCTCATCCCACTCCCTGCCATGGGCAGGGACACCTTCCACCAGCCCAGGTTGCTCCAACCTGGCCTTGGACACTTCCAGGGATCCAGGGGCAGCCACAGCTTCTCTGGGAAACCTGGGCCAGGGCCTGCCCACCCTCACAACCAACAATTCCTTCCCAATCTCCCATCTATCCCTGCCCTCTGGCAGTTTGAAGCCATTCCCTGTGTCCTGTCCCTCCATCCCTTGTCCCCAGTCCCTCTCCAGCTCTCCTGGAGCCCCTTTAGGCCCTGCAAGGGGCTCTCAGGTCTCCCTGGAGCCTTCTCTTCTCCAGGGGAACCCCCCCAGCTGTCCCAGCCTGGCTCCAGAGCAGAGGGGCTCCAGCCCTGGCAGCATCTCCGTGGCCTCCTCTGGCCTCTCTCCAGCAGCTCCACGTGCTCCCTGTGCTGTTCCCCAGGGCTGGGGCAGCTCTGCAGGGGGGTCTCAGCTGAGGGGGCAGAGGGGCAGAATCCCCCCTGCCCTGCTGCCCACGCTGGGGGATCAGCCCAGGACAGTGGTGGATTTCTGGGAACACATCCCTTCCAGCCAGAGGTGCCTCTGGGCACTGCTGCTCCAGCTCAGGAGCCCCAGCACAACCCCCAATTTCCAAAGCACACACATTCCATCTACAGCTCCCACATGCTACAGTGCAGCAAAGGATTTTAGAGCCTTCCTGCAAACAAACTGCCCATCCCAGCTTCAGGGCAGCCACGAGTTGTTGGATTCCCTCTACTCAAGGAACACCAGAGCAGTGAAGGCTCAGCTCAGTCCCAAAGCAAATCTGCAGAGCCGACTCAGCCAGCCCTGCCCAGGAAGACAACCCCCCCAAAGATTTACATCCTCCCCTGTCCCCTGTGAGCGCTCTGAGGGCTGTGTGTGGAGGTGTGACAGGCTGGTGTGTGATGTGATGTGCTGTCAGAGCTGTCACCCCGGGGTGCTGTGCTGTGCTGCGCCTCCTCCGCCGTGTCCCCGCGGGCTCCCGTGGGCGCCGCCGCCTCCCGCCCCTCTGCGCCGGGACACGGCTCCCCACGGCACAAAACGGGCTCTGATGTGGTATTTTAAGCCTTTTGCACGGCTCTTGTGTAATTGTTTCACGTAAAACCCCCTCAGTGAGAGGAAGGAGCTGACATGCCGCGTTAACCGAAGCGAAGGGAGAGCGACGCGAAGCCACGGCACTTACAGCAGGTGCCAGCCGACTGCAGGCACAGGGAAATGGATTTCTGCTGGAATTAATAGCCTTTCAGAAACAGCCCTGCCCGTAGCAAATTAGTTCAGCAAAAAATCCGTGCCAGGCACTGAAAGGCCACCCAGTTCCCCACTATGCTTGCACAAATAATAAAAGAAAATAAAACATCATTATAGGTGTAAGAAATCTATTTTGAACAGAGCAGCTCATTTATTTTTCCATATGTTCTCCCAGATTTCATTACTACCTGCTGCAGATTCATTTTCACAGGTTCATAAACAGTTAGGCTTTCCTCTCCAGGTTCTTGCCTCGCATTATACCCCAAATAACAAAGAATCATTAAGCCAGAAGCCGAGCTCGTTGGTGGCTGTGAAGCCCAAACACTCCCATCCCACACAGATATGGCACGTTCAGATGTACCAGCAGAAATCAGCAAACAATTCTATTTAGGGGCATGGGAGGTGTGAGGAATCACACTCATTCCAACAGGACTGGCCACTGGGATAAAAGATCCTCAGTGATTCTGAGGTCCCTGAGGATAAGATGGTGTCACTCAGAGCTCAGGAAACGAAAAAAAGAGATTTAACAAACTGAAAGCCAAACCTCCCCTGCAAATTCCCTCACTGGAGACACATCAACAGGCAGCCCTCCTGCAGAAAGCAAGGAGAAAACCCCCACTGGGGAGCTCTAAAGCCCTTTCCAAGCTGTTGTATGGCTGTAGGATGTGCACACACCTCTGCACAGGCTTCGCCTCCCGTGCTCAAACCACCTTTGAGCACAACAATAAATCCCCCCAGTCCTTTACCTACAGAGCAGGAGGACTGAGGGGGGTTGAATCGCTCCCTGTGCTGCGTTACTGAACTCCCAGCACATGGAATGGGAACCCCACTGCAGCGATTCAGGGATGCAGCTCAGCAAGGAGGGAACAGGGCAGTTTTCCACGTGCCAGCAGGAGCTGCCTGTGTGGGTGCTCCCCAAGGCAAAGGGACACCTTCCACACAGCCAACCTCCAGAGAGGTTCTCTGAGTTTAGGATGCTCTTTCCAGAGGGTAGGAAGGAAATCCTCTCTGTTGTCTTTCCACAAAATCCTCAGAGCCTTCTCTCTAAAACTGATTTTCTGTGGCCCAAACAAGGAAGCCACAAAACCCCATGTCCCAGGCCAGCTTTATCCACATGAACTGTTGTTGCCCAGAGAAGCTGTGGCTGCCCCACCCCTGGAAGTGTCCAAGGCCAGGTTGGAAAGGACTTGGAGCAACCTGGGCTAGTGGAGCTGTCCCTGTCCAGGGGATGGAACTGGATGAGCTTTAAGGTCCCTTCCCACCCAAAGCAGTGTGGGATTCTGTGACCACATAAAATATGTGAGGAGGTTTAAAAAATTGTAAACACTGAGCAAACTGCAGAGACTGGGTGTGAGACTTCTCTAGAAATCCGATCAGAGAACAGAAGCAACACCCCTGACAGTCCAATCTCCACGGAGTGTTCCTGCCGTTCGTCTCCCAATTCAGCCTGTTCTGCTTTTCAGCCCTGACTGCTTTACAAGGACAGGGAATTTGGGGCTGCCAGGGTCTGTCTCTGGTCTCCCTCTGTCCCCCTGTTCAGCACCTGAGACAAGTGATTGCACTGATTTTGTTAAAAATCACTGTTACTCTTTTTCCCCCTGAAGTAAAGCTAAAAGAGATTTATTACTGTCATCAATAATGAAACTGAAATCATTGAGTCCCCAAATCATCTCTAACAGATAAAAATGTTGAATAAGGTTTTGTTTCTTACTCCTCCAAGAGTAAGTAAAGCTGTTTTTATGGCCATACATACATATATATATATATATAAAACTATACATGGAATCACAGAATGGTTTGGGTTGGAAGGGACCTTAAAGCCCATCCAGTCCCATCCCCTGCCATGGGCAAGGACATGTTCCACTATCCCAGATTGTTCCAAGCCTCATCCAACCTGGCCTTGAAATCCTATGGATCATCATCCACTCCCTGCTGTGAGCTCAATTAGAGCCCAGAATGATGAACTGGATGTCTTGAAAAATCTATTACTAAATGTCAAAGAAAATAATTTAAAAAAAAAACAGAAACACTTTTCTCTCCCTGATTTGAAGACTGGCAATGAAAACCCAGCTGTGATTTACCACACAGAGTGTCAGCAGAACTGCACAGAACTGAAGGCAGGGACAGGACAGTTTCAGTCTCTGTGGTCTTTTGACTTTTCAATTGCTCTCCCATAAATCCCTGGAACAGAGGCTGCTCCCAGGAATGAGAACAAAGTGCTTTCCCTGTGTGCAGAGGTGACAGGAGGAGGGAAGCTGCCCTGTGTTTGCAGGTGAAATGTCCCCTAATTGTGTCCTGAAATGCAGCGTGCAAAGCTGACCCCAACCCTCAGAGAAATCACACTGTTCTCTTTTACACAAACATATATTATATAGAGCACCATAAAAATAAAATACCTACATTTTTAAAAGTCAGCATAGGCTGGAAGGCATTTTCCTCCTCCCAGAGCTGGGCAGAGGATGGAACAACTCCTCAGCATTCCAAAAGAAACCATTCTAACCCCCTGTGCTGTTTGGAAGGCAAAGGAGAGAAGACAGGAGGATCTGAAGATAATGGTTTGCTGCCACGAGCCAATTTGTTCTCCTGGCCCAGGACAAGAACCTTCAGCTGGGTAAACAGTGCTTTGTGGCCCAGAGCTCTCTGCCCTCCCTCCTCCCATCCAGGATTATGGATTTGCCCAGTTTCCTGCTCTCCACAGTCAGTTTGCAGTTGATCCCAAGGAATGGGTGGCAAGGCAGGCTTAGGGCACCAGCATTACTCATTATCTTTCTAATCCCTTTGTCATCTGGTTTTTGAAAGAGATTTTAAAGATTTATGGGAGGATAACCACACCAGGGAAGGGGCCAAGGTGTTAAAGGACAGGTTTATAGAATCCCTGAATGGTTTGGGTTGGAAGGGACCCATCCTACCCCCTGCCATGGAAAGGGACACCTTCCACTAGCCCAGGTTGCTCCAAGCCCCATCCAACCTGGCCTGGGACACTTCTAGGGATGCAGGGGCAGCCATGGAATATCCACAGAATCCAGAATATTTGAAAAAACAGATGCTGATGTATATTCCTTACTAAAGAAGCTGCCAAAACCCAATATTTCAGAAAAGCAATTTTAAATGGAGGGTTTCTGGACTCAACCCAGGCAAGAGGCTGTCTAGTGAAAATTATCTAAAATTTATAGACAGAGCTAAACCATGTATTAATTTCTGAATTGAGTTTTATATCTCCCTTATGTAATTTTGGTATTTGTCCTTGTTTATGCTGCAGTCTGAGAATCAGCCAGGTAAGAGTCACAGAAAAGAGAAAGGAGAACTCAGCCAGGGAGGCCATTTATCTCCCAGGTCTTCATCTTACATTTTTTCATTTCCATACTAAAATAAAATTAAAAATCAATCTTAACTGGGGTGACTGCCCCAGGATTGATTTGCAGGAGCTGCAAATGCCGAGTGCTCCCACAGTGTGTGTCTGGAATCCAAAATGCAAACCGTTATTCCCTCTCGGAGCGAACGTGCAGCAAGTTCTGCCTGAGCACCTTTCATTACCAGCCACAATTCCCACTTACAGCTTATTTCAGCTTTCACTTGCCAGCACAGCCCCTTGACAAGAAGCTGGAGCAGCTGCACGGGCCTCACCTGTACACCACGGCAGGGATGCGCTTCCAGGAGCGGAAGCTCGCCACGCTCTCCAGCTCCTTATCCGTGATCCAGGCAGGAACGATGATTTCCTGGGGGTAACTGCCACACAGCCTGGGGGGAAAGGGGGCACAGGGTTGGAAATCGGTGACACAGAGCAGCTACACCCTCAGCAGTGTAAGAACTGACACTGTCCAGCACCTCCTGCTCATTCGTTTCGCTGCCTGTCAATAAATTCCTCTTTCTCCAGCAGTAAATGGGTAAGGAATGCCTATTTTTTCCTTCCCGGGATTTTTAGAGACCAAGGCAGGGATTCTTCCTGCAGTGACTACAACTACCAGCTGTGAGGCAGAGCAAGGAGAGGTGTTCCATCACCCAGAGTTCCAGCTGGTTGGAGCAGGGAGCAGCCACAACACCCTGTCCCACCACACAGGAACGAGGAGCACCTTCCTCTGCTCCAGAGCCCACACAGGACTTTTGTCTGGGCTTTCAGGACCTCAGGAAGTGTTTTCTCTTATTTTCAGCATTTGCAAACTTAACTCTTTCAAACCTGTGTCTTTGTAATAAGTTAGAGAATAAGACTCAATAAAAAATGGTTTATAAAAGTTCCAACTCCCCTCTTTGCTCCCTTAAGATCCCCCTTTCTTCCCTCAGAATGCTTATTCTCTGAGATGTCCTCCAACAAGCATAACCAAAACCTGGGATTTCTAAGCCGAAAAATTTACATCAGCTGATAAAATACTCAATAATTAAAAGCATATTTTCTATAAAACAACAAAAAAATCCTAATTCTGATCGGCCTGTATTAAGAACTGTAGAACCTGAAAAAAGTTGCAGTAATGTGCTATAAAAAACTCGGTGTTTTGAGATGCCATTTGGCTGTGAATCAGCCAAGTACTCACTTGTACTTCTCATTGATGTTGGAAATCCTCCAGGCATTGTTCATATCAAACCCCATCCGCTCCACTTCGTTCTTAAACCTGGAAGTTACGTGTTCTCCTGGGGATCAGATCGGGAGCAGAGGGGGAAAATAAACGAGAAAGAAGAAATTAAGATTCCTACTTTGCAAAACAGTCAAGAGAAAGCCAGCACATCACTGAGGGCAAACCCAGCTGCATTTCCCAGCCTGGTCTGGACAATGGCACTGATGGCTCTCCGTGGCCAACTCCCTGGGAATGCCAAAATTACCAACTCCTGGAAATTCATGTAAAACAGCAACACTGCTAACCAGACCCAAGCACACCAGCAAAAGGAATTTAAATACATCAGGAGTCTCAGAGGGGAAAAAAACCCACAATAGTTTATATTTTGTGAAGTTCAGAGGAATTTTGTATCAATGACAAGAATGTGAAGCTCTGGTGAGGGGCTGAGACCTGGAATGTGCTCTGGAACGTGGGCAATCCACGTGGAATATGCAATTCCAGCCCCGGGTTTCCTCTGTGGCTGCAGGCAAGTCCTGTCACTTATCCTGCACCTCAGTTTTCCGTCCATAAATTGGACATTATTGCTCCGTGAGTCATGTGGAGATAGGGAGGTAAAATGCATAAATATCAGTCACAAGACCCTCATAAATTCCTGGATTAATACGTTACAGGAAGTGGAATGAGCCCCATTTATTTCCTAAAGACTTTTGGAAAAAGTATCAAAATACAACTGCAAAAATATACAGTGGCAGTAAAGAATAACTATTCTGATAGTTATTAAATTCTAGAAAATTAGACAAAATTTCCAGGTTCCCAGAGCCAAGAAATGTGCTCAATTTAATGAGCATGTGAGCAACACTAAATCAAGTGATTGTGAAAGTCCATCCATTGCCTGTCTCTTTAAATTACTGTATCATTAAATCTGAGGCAGAGCAGCACCCACCAGGGGACAGAAATCTGCTGCAAAATTAATGCTTTAAGGATTACATCTTTCCATTAAATATTTCAGAAAACCCTCAAAGTCCTTCAATCCCCCAGATATCTGCAGATACACACTCAGCTCAAAGATGTAAATGCATGTGTCTGAAACAATTTTTTACGTGACCTTACAGAACAATTAGAGATAAACACCATCAGCTGCTCTGAGGAATGGTCTTTAAAACCTGTGATCCATCCTTAAGGAGGTGTTTTTTTGGATAGCAAATGAGAATACTGGAAATATCCCCCATCAGTGCTGCATAGCCCTGGTGGGTTTTAAGAGAAATACATAAAATTCCATGAAAATGAAATATTCTGTTTGATTTATCCCTCTTAATTTTTAGCTCCTGGGAAATCCCAGGTTTTTCTTCGAGAAATGAAACCCCAGCCTTAACATTCTGCCCATTCCTCCTGAAATGCTGGTATTTTAAGAGGCACTTTTGAGTCAAGATGGATAATATTTAGAAGCATCCCAATCTACCCTCAAAATCACAGGAAAAACAAGCTGGACATTTTATGGATTTATGTCTCCTGGCTGTAAGAGCTGATCCTGAGCTGATCCATATTTTTTCCCCTGAAGTTGATACTCAGGTGGATTTTGAAGCAATTTAGTATTTTTGTCCATATCTGCCAAATAATGGGCTGCTTGGATGTGAGAGAGAAATTACAATGTCTTGGGATTAATTTATTTAACTGCATTCACACTGATTTATCTCAACCATAACTCAGCTCTGTGAAGGAAAATATCCACCCCCAGGAAAAGGCAGCTACAGGAAGATAAAGTTATGTTGAAGAATAGGAGTTGATAGACACACCTACAAGAAAAAAATCTGACTGGTAGAAGTTTTTAAATGAAAACAGAAATGCTGCTGCTTCTCTCTGGAAGTGTCCAAGGCCAGGCTGGACAGAGCTTGGAGCACCCTGGGCTAGTGGAAGGTGGAAGGTGTCCAGTGTTCAGTGAGGGGTTCCTTCAAATCCAAACCATTCCATGATTCCCTGATTATCCTAACCCAGCCTTGGGCTGAAGCCCACCTGTTTCAGTGAGGAAAAGGACTACAAGGAGACCCAGCAATGCTTCCACATGTCTGCCATCTCCCATTTCCTGCATTCAGTGAGGAGGGAGAAGCCCTGGGTGTGGAATTGTGCCCTGAGGATTTTTCTGCCGTGTTCCAGTAGCTGCTGAGGAAGTGTGTGATGGGCAGGAGCCAAGGAGCCAAGGAGCTCCTCCTTCACCTGGGTGCTCCCTGTTCACTGCTCTCCCTCAGGCACCAAAGGCAGGCCAGTCTGTGCCCAGCTCGAGAAACCTCGGGAACAAGGACAGCATCCCAGGAACATCACTCAGCCTGACAGCTGGGACGCTTCCCTCAGGCAGTGAATTGGGAGTGACAAGAGACTGCAGAGGCCTGGAAATTGAATTTCTTATGTTCAAACAAGTGCTACAACCACCAGCATCCCAAGTTTTAGCTTTTATTTACTGTGGGCTTCCAAAACCCTCCAGCAAGGATGGTATTGCACTAAAATACATCACAGTGCTGTGGCTGTGAATGAAGCTCAGGAGCAGCTCAGGGGGCCTCCCATTTCCTTCCTCTCCTGCTCCTCAACATCCCTGTTGGAAACCACCGTTCCAGGCAGTTACAAAAAACGTGGCACAACCAACACCAGATGGTTCAGACCCAAAGCTGCTGCTGTGGTGAACAAAATGTTGTCAGTATTAAAGAGGAATGAGGAGCAGCTGAGG
Source organism: Pyrocephalus nanus (assembly GCA_038380795.1). Lineage (NCBI taxonomy): Eukaryota > Metazoa > Chordata > Aves > Passeriformes > Tyrannidae > Pyrocephalus > Pyrocephalus nanus. Next base: position 2,116,726 of record CM076278.1, read on the forward strand.
GCACTTGGTGTGTTCAGCTGGAGCAGAGGAGACTGAGGGGAGAGCTCAGTGCAGTTCCAACTGCCTGGGCAGGGGCAGAGGAGGGGCAGGACTGAGCTCTGCTCTGGGGGGAGCAGGGACAGCCCCCAGGGAATGGCTGGAGCTGTGTCAGGGCAGGCTCAGGGTGGATCTCAGGGAAAGGTTCTTCCCCCAGAGGGTGGTTGGCACTGAACAGGCTCCCCAGGGCAGTGGGCACAGCCCCAAGGCTGCCAGAGCTGCAGGAGGCTTTGGATGATCCTCTGGGGCACAGGGGGTGACTCTTGGGGATGGGGCTGTGCAGGGCCAGTGGCTGGACTGGGTGATCCTTGTGGGGATCAGCACAGCACATCCCGTGATTCTGTGGAATCCCACCCCCCACAATAACTCCAGGAGCTGTCGAGGAGCTGCCCTGGGGAGGTCCCCGGGCTGTTCCCTCATACCTGGCCGGCACAGGTCCCCGTGCTGCTCCTTCTCACTGGCGTAGACCTCCATGCACCAGGCGTGGTAGGCGAAGGAGAACAGGTCCTCGATCTTGGCCGGGGGGCGGATGGCATTGTTGAGCCGCTTCAGCCAGTCCTGACACTGCTCAAACGTGGAGAACTGACACCTGTCCCACACACAAACACCCCTGGTGAGTTTGCAGGGACAGATGGCAGACTGCAAATGACAGGCTGAGCATGCAAAGCTCTGTGACAGCAGGGAGCGAGAATAAATATCTTAGGGACAACTTAGTTCTGCTTCCATGGACATTCCAAGGGAGGGTAAAAAGGAAACCTGTGGACATTAGTGAAGAAACACACTTAGGGAGTCAGGATTTACTGCGAGCAGCAACATCCTGTGCTGTGAACAACCAGGGCTGTGCCCTGCCAGGAATGAGGGGGAAGTTTGTGCACGTGTCAGAATAACAACCAAGGAGCAGATCACTGAGGTCACAGACAGGAATGTGTTACAGAGACTTCTGATTGCTGGAGTCAGGAGCACACTCAGAAAACTACCACATACATTATAATCTATATATTGTAACTGCAGTCATAGTCCTGTGAACAAGAACAGGCTGGGACAGCTGGGGGGGTTCACCTGGAGAAGAGAAGGCTCCAGGGAGACCTGAGAGCCCCTTGCAGGGCCTAAAGGGGCTCCAGGAGAGCTGGAGAGGGACTGGGGACAAGGGATGGAGGGACAGGACACAGGGAATGGCTTCCCACTGCCAGAGGGCAGGGAGAGATGGGAGATTGGGAAGGAATTGTTGGCTGTGAGGGTGGGGAGGGGATGGCCCAGGTTGCCCAGAGAAGCTGTGGCTGCCCCTGGATCCCTGGAAGTGTCCAAGGTCAGGCTGGACAGGGCTTGGAGCAACCTGTGCTGGTGGAAGGTGTCCCTGCCCATGGCAGGGGGTGGCACTGGATGGGCTTTAAGGTCCCTTCCAAAGCCTTCTCCTTCTGGCCTTGGTGGGAAGTACAAACCGTGTGTTTCAAGCTGAGCTTTGCCCAGCAACAACTGGGGAGAAATTCCCTGCTCAGGAGAAACTAATCTTCAAGCAGTGCAGCAAAATTGCATGAGCTTGTCTTTCCAAAGGGGATTCCTGGACCCTTTTATTGTAGAGGGTGGGAATAAAGCAGTGCTTTGTTGTGCTCTGACAGATTTCCTCCCCATTTCACAGTTACCAAACGTCCCCTGAGTGTTCCCAGGGCTCAGTCCCAGCCCTGCAGTGCTCCTGGGTAAGGATGGCACCTGCATTCCCTGGGGGCACATTTATTGCCCCCACCTGCAGAGAGCTCAGGGCCAGGCAGTGGGAGGAACAGACCTGTCCAACACCTCTGAAGAGCTGTGAGGAACTGCAGCCTGAGGTGTTTATTTATTTCCCATCACTGAGTATAAAGCAAGTCCAGACTCCTTGCTTGGACTGGAGGATTCTCTGTTAAATATCCATACTCAGACAAGATACCTCTCACCCTAAATTCTCTAAATTCCTTTGAAGTTAGTGGTGCAAATAATTGGTGCTATCTTCACTTGAACTCTACTACTCAAAATACAAGCTTTGCTCGTGAGAAAGAACATGAACAGGTTCAAAATCTGCTGTCTCAGCCCCACACTTCAGCATCTCCCAACAATCCCACCAAGTCCTCAGTCCTGGAGATGTAACTTTGAAGGGAAACTCATAAGAAAGGGCATAAATACAAATAATTTGTAGTTGTTCTACTACTGAAGAGAAAAAAAAACAAATTAATGTAGAGAGGAAAGGTGACTTTCTTAAATGTCAAGAGTTACAAGCGAAGGGGAAGTTAAATATTGAATTCAAATTAAACTAAATATTACTTCTAAAGTAAAATCAGTCCTGGTGAAAAAAAAAAAAAAAGAGCATTTCAGGAAGCAGCTGACCTGTTAAAGATTCTGAGTGCTCAGAGATGACTGGGGCTCATTTCATTATACAAAAGGTACTGCCAGCAAACATTTAATCAAAAAGAAATGTTCCTTTCTTCTTAATTAAAGATCATAGATCAAAATTAATTTCTGCAGCAGAGGAGTAAAAAAAAAAACTAAAATAAAATAGCTGTAGTTGAGGCTTGGTGGCTCAGAGAGTGCTGGCTCAGGCTCTGGAGGCTGCTGAAGGACAGGGCAGTACCTGCTCCTCTCCAGGATCCCCCTGCTTTGCTGGCTGCAGACCTGGATTTTCGTATTCTCTCACTTTATTTTACCTTATTCCCTCCCTTTTTTTCCCAGTAGGTTACTCTGCCTTTAGGGCAGTGACTGTGCCCTCACAGGTGCTGAAAATGTTGAAAAAGGCCACTTTTTAACCCTCCAACCCCCCCACTAAACACTTCCCTAGCATTGGGTGTGTCAGTGATTTACCTGCTCCTGTATCTGCTGATGGGCAGGTATTGATATATCCATAATTTACTGAAGCACACTGAGACCAAAACTGATTTCAGAACCAAACCTGGGGCTCAGAGCAAGGTTTGCTGCTCTCCTGCATCACAGCACACACAGCCAATCCTGCTCCCACTCTCGTCCCCAAAAACGCCCAAATAACACAAAAATCACGTTAAAAAGAAATCTGAGGGAAATCAAGTCCTGCAAGCAAGAAAAAGCCTTTTCCTTCAAACAACCCAGCTGCCCACAGCACATGGAAATCAAAGCCTGCTCATACCTTATCACCTTGCAGTCCTTGCAGGTCAAATGGAGCTGGAAAATATCCCGGCACTCCACACTCTCGATGAGCTGCAGTGGGACCTGCAATTCCAAACAGGGATTATTTCATCTCAACAGCCATGCCTTGGCACATCTCGTGGGGATTTACTGCAGGACCATATGGTAAGAGGGAGGAAAACAAAGAAATTCAAGCTACTTCAGCAGCTCTGAGGTTTGGTAACATGTATTGATGTGTCAGCTCCACAGCCCAAAAACCTTAAGGGATCCCATGGAAACAGCTGAGAATCCTTCAGGAAAGGCAGCAGATACCCAAGCTCCTCTCTCATGGAAGCATCTCTCTCTCTTATAGGCCCAAATTTAGGAATATTAATATAATTGGTGTCCAAAAGGAGCTGCTAAGCAGGATCCAAGACTGCTGCAGTCTGGATGCTTTTCTATGGAAATATCCTGATTTCCTCTCTAGGGAAAAACTATTTGGCCTGTTCAGATCAACACTGTGATTGAAGCAGCCCTAATTAGTGCAATAATGCTGAATCTTTCATATCTGAGTGCAGTTACATGCATTTCTTTTTATGGCACATGTAACCAGCTCTGAGGTTGGTAACATGTTATTCAGGAGAACATGAAAGCACCTGAAAGTATCTTTAATGACAGGAAGAAACCACAAGATGAAAATACTAGTTTTCAGTTATCTTTTTGGACCTTTACCTGAGATGGGCAAATGTACATTATTGTCTTAAACAAATAAAATTAAAAAAATGTCTACATTTAGCCAATACCCGTAATAAACAGGAAGTACAAAACTGAATTGTTTATTATATTGCACAAGGCAACTGCAGAAGGCTGAAGTGCATCACAGATCACACCAGGTGCACTTTCCATAGGCTATTCCTTGTATTTTACCTGCTCATTCCTTCCATACCTTCTCCTGCTTGTTTCTAGTCTGCAAGGCAGGTTAATTGTGACAGTGTTGTCTGATAATGGACTGGAATGGATCCTGACTGGAGAATCTTCCAGTCTTTTCCTGACTGGACAGCCTCACACACACCTAACAATAATTCCCAGGAAGGATTTCTTCCTGGAAAGGGTGGGCAGGCTGCCCAGGGAGGTGTTGGAGTCCCCATCCCTGGAGGTGTCCAGGGAAGGATTGGATGTGGCACTCGGTGCTCTGGGCTGGGGGACAAGGTGGGGAAGGGGCACAGGGGGGACTTGATAATCTGGGAGTTCTTTTCCAAGCTAAACGATTCCATTATTCTCTAATAAGTTATTTAAATCTACCACTGAGTTAAATGGCACCAACATGGAAAGTAAGGTACCTCTCCCCAACTAAGGTGAGACTCCAGACCTGCTTTTGTACTCCAGTGCTGCTTTGTCTTTTAATATCCTTTCCCCCCACGCCCTCTTTTATTGCCTCTTTCCCCCTGTGTCCATCTCCATTCAAGCAGTTCTCCACCTCGCTGCCTCCTCCTGGCTCCTCTTCCCCTGCCTGCACTGCAGTGACATATTAATTCTTCTCCTCCTGCATTATTTCTGATTTCCTCCTTTCAAAGTCACTCTTTGTTGCCTGCCCTCTCCCTGTGCCCTGTGCTCCCCACCATCCGTCCTCCCCTGACAACCCACGCGCCGCCGTTCCCTCACACCCTGCACGTTTCTCTTCAGGGCAACCTTCCCATTAATCTTTTTCATTTTCTTTCCCACTCATAAAAACCTGTCCTCTGATCCTCTGGTGTTTTCAATCTCCTTCCTGGCCATTATTCTTCCCCCAGGAAAGCTCTGCAGAATTACCTGCTGCCTCTCCCTCCCTCCCCTGATAACCTTCCCTGCCCATCTTTCAGGCTGATGCCAGTCAGATACCCAGGGCCTGTTCTTGGGAGAGACATCAATTCCATCTGCAGGCACTTCCCTCTGATACTGGCACTGAAACCAAGCAGGGAGAAGCAATCATTTCTGCTTTTATAAGAATAAACATGCATTGTTACCCGAGCCCAATTACATCCCATTATAGGGACTACTGGAGCATCCTGCTCTTCTGGATCTCTCTCCTGACCGTCTCTTCTCCAAAATTATCTCATTTTAAATAACAGCAACATTCTACACCTCAAACTTTTTAATGTTGAGGGTTTTTTTTAATGATTTTGATGACTGGAACTGTCTGTTCCAGGCTGGTGACTTTAACTGTTCCACTGAAGTGTGGAGGGTGGGACACAGGGAGGCACTGAGGGTGCCAGGACAGCTCCCGAGGGCTGGAGGGAGCTCGATCCCACCTGGATCCACAGGACGCACAAAGAGGATCTGAAGCAAATGTTGCTTTTAATTACAACTAATGGCACTTGGGTTTTGTTTTAAGGCCATCACTGAGCCCTTTCTGCTCTCACAACCATCGTGCTCTGAGTGTGAACAACCTGAGCAGCAGGACAGGACAAGGGCTGAGCTCCTCTCCAGCAGGGATGAACCACAGCAGCTATGGGCACGAGGAATATCCCAATCCAACCATTTATCCAGCAAAGGCCAAGCAAGGGAGAGCTCACACTAAAACTCACCTCATCACCAAGACTGAAAATCTCTCCCATCATGACTTTTTTTCTGCAGTGTGTCCAAAATCCAGTACTGGAAAGAGGCCCCATGCAATCCTTGCTTTCCTGAACTGCACCGAACTGTTAATTCTCCCATCAATGCCATCAGCTTACAGGGCCAAAAGTGATTACACAGCTGCAAAGTCTGACATTTTCTTAAGGAATCAATGGTAATGGGCCTGGGAAACAAACCTCCCATGTGCCCCAGAGATCCCTGTTGAGTCTGCACTTCAATCCCCGGGATAAATGTAAGTCAACACTTTTGAATGTCATAATCCCCCTGATTTACTCATGGTCTGCAGGACCTTTTGTTTTTGCATTTGAAACACCGTGTTCCCATTAGCAGTGTGATCTAGGAAATGATCCATGGCAGGGATTTCCACACACAGCCATTTCTGCCCTGCTGAAGGGGAGCAGTAGCAGCTTTTTCAGGGTGTTTGTTTCCCAGCAGGGGCAGGAGCTGGTGGGGAGCTCTGGGAGGAACTCTGGGGTGGCACAGGCACCGTTTTGGTGAATTGTAACCAAAATGAGCACAGGGAGGTGAAAGCCAAGGCCAGGAATCCATTTGTAACTGGATTCCAGTCCCAGTGGGCAGTGCCTTAAGGAGGTGATAGCATGGGAATATCCCACCTCCTTCCAGAGGAGATTCCAGCCCAGAACTGCTGCCCCTCCACACACAGGGAGTCCCTTTGATTTACAGCTTCTGTAACATAGATAATTTGCTAAGAATCCTCTTTCTTACACAGAAATACTTGTGTTCATTGAGGGGATAAGGTCATCAGTTGCTTCCTGTGAAACAGGAATTCCTATGAAAATCATTCCAAGGAATAAAAAACCCCAATTCCTAACATTAGGAAACATTTAAGTATTTTTAAAAATACCTTCTTACAGGTGTTTTCTGAACAGCTCTAGTGATGTAAAAACAGCAGGAGAGAATCAAATCAACTCAATGAAAAATTACTCAGTGAAGATTTAATTTAGAAAATCGGCACCTGATCAATAATTTTGATCAATAAATAACCAAAGGGATTATTGCCCCCAAATGTAAAAATTTAAATGTGGTTCTTAACTACAGCAAGAATGTTTTATCCTTAAAGATACCCCAAGCCCCCTCTGCCCTGGATTCCAGAAGAGTTCACAGAACATTATTAGTGATGGCCATGTATGGCTACAAAGAGTGATTTATATTCTGCTCTACCTCATACAGTAATTGATTATTTCTGGTTAATGATGCTGATGATAATGAGGTATCTCACAGAGTGAGAGGGCAGAACAGTCTGGATATGGAAGTCAGGGAAGCAAAACTGACATGGTAAAGCTGACAAACTGTTATGGACTCTTTCCTGAACACAAACAAGGAACATGGTTTGATAAAACATCAATTCCTGCTACTGCCCAAAAATACTCAATTGAAAGTTCTTCAAAATTAATGACCCCAATTATCCTGAGGACAGCTGTGACAGGAAGTGCAGTCCATGCACTAGTGGCTTCCCTAATAAAGCAAATCCATCACTGCCTGGCATTCCTGAGGACAAACTCCTGATTTCCAAGGTCACTCCTGTTTCCCATATCTCAGCTCCTTGTTGTTCAACATTCCATCCTTCACTCTGGCAACTCCAGTTGAGACTCTGAATCCCAAAATCCAATCTCAGCCCTGGCACTGGGGTTAGTGTCCCAGAGCAGCAGAGGAATCCTCTGAAACACCTGCCTGGAGCACCCCAGGTGTCCCAGAGCCCGCTGAGCCCTCCCCACCGACAGCAGCACCCACAGCTCCAGAGTGGAGCCCCAAGTCCCAGCTCAGGTTTAACTACAGAGTAAGAGAAGTGAAGAGTCAAGTGATGCTCCCCCTAAATATGCACATGTTGTACCACCTGCTCTGCACGCTCAGCAGTGGGAAACAACAGCACTCACATTTCCAGTTATATTTTTGTCCTCGTTTTTTTGCCATCACTTTGAGCGATTGCCACGCTCAGAAATAATACCCTACCCTGCTGAAAACCCCCAGATCATGAAGGTTAAACCTGCAATGCTGCACACACGAGTTCACCAGGAGCAGATGTGCTTGCTCAGCCTAAAACACTGACAATTCATGCACTAAAATGCAGTGACTGATGATAACCATGACCCAGCCACACCTCAAGGCCTGTAGCTAACACAGCTACGTGATTTAACACAACATAAAATGCTCAAGACTGAGTTTCAGTTTGTAACCAACATCTTAACAGTTTATAATTCAGTTCTGGCACAAAACAACACAAAAACCTGAAATTTGAGATTGCCATGGCATCAAAAATTAAATCAGGTGCTGATTAAAGCCCTCCTTGTGAGGGTGGGCAGGCCCTGGCACAGGTTGCCCAGAGAAGCTGTGGCTGCCCCTGGATCCCTGCAAGTGTCCAAGGCCAGTTGGAACAACCTGGGCTGGTGGAAGGTGTCCCTGCCCGTGACAGGGGGTGGCACTGGACGGGCTTTGAGGTCCCTTCCAACCCAAAGAATTCCATGATCCTGTGGCTCTGGGATGTCCCACATCACTGGCTCATGTGTGTCTCAGTCATGCATGTGCTGGACACTTCTCAACTCCTCTATTTTGCTTCCCTTGCTTCTCCCAGCTGTGGAAGAACACACAGTTTGGGGGCTGACACTTAACTGACCCCTGTAGAGCTCAGGATCTGTGAGTGCCACTGGCAGTTGTGACCAGCCAGGGTCAGGAACTGGTTGGAATAAGGAGACTGGTAAAAATCTCATTATCAAGAGGAAAAAAAAAATGCTTTGAGTCTTTGGATTTTATTTTACTGGTTTTACAACAAATTCCCATAAATCTGTACCAGGTAGAATGTCCTGTCAAACTCTGCATAATCCACAGCTGATGTCACACCTGGTCTGTGTCAGCATCATAACCCTGCACAGGAGCATCCAACATCCCTTTAATTTGTGTCTGTGGCCACCAGGAGATGGGTAAGTAACAACTTTAAACGACTGACACTTGGCATAAAGCTCTTCAGGGCAGTGCAGCTGGAGGTGAGGTCCAGCTCCAGACCTCTCCTGTCAGTGACTGCACTCACACCACCCAACATCAGGCACATCACTTCAGCAGCTGCACCCCCTTCCAGCCTTTTAAGCTCCAAGCAAGGCATAAATCGAGCTCAGATAATCCAAAAGCCCTTGGGAAGAGGTTTTATTCCTCCCATTCAGAGCCTGGGGAGAAGCCATGGCTGACAGAGCTGTAAAGTGAACATCAGCTGGAGTGATGTGACAGTTCCTTAGGAAACTCAATTTCCAGAGGTGCTGAGTCACCTTTTGGTGCCCAAATAAATACTTGCTCTCCCTGAGAAATGGGATTTCTCCCTGAGAAATGGGATTTGATTTGGGTGCCTATCTATGTATCTGTCCTCCCTGAGAAATGGGATTTGAACGCTATAAAGAGATTTTCTTCCTTACCACTACCCTTTAAAGGCAGGATCCCCCTGCTCTCATCCTAAACTCTGTTTTTGTGATGGAGATGAGCCCAGAGTGAGGGCAGCACTTACATTCACGACAGACTCCTTGAACTTGATGTGCAGCCTGTAGTTGGACAGGGCAATGATGGCATCCTCTGCTCTCCCCACGTACTCCGTGCTCTCCCCGTGGAGTTCAATGAACGGCACCTGCACACAGGAAAACCTTTCAGCAACACCCTAAAATCCCACTGGAACCCTCAGACAGGTACTCAGGTCAGCTAAGGCCGGCTCAGAGGTTAATTGTAGCTTTTTCTTAAGTGATCCCTCATTTTTGGTTACTTTTCCAGAGTGGGAAGTGCTTGGTCAGGGAAAGCAAGGAATTTTTATGAAAAATATCCTCATATTTTGGCAAGCAGGCTGGCCAAGCCCTTGAATTATGCTCTCACTCCTTACTTAATGGAGAGTGGCATTTCTATAATGTTATTAAATTCATCCCAAAGTGGGCAAAACATCCAGGATGAATAATCTCCTCTGCTGTTCCCCAATATTCACCAGCTCAGGTAACCAGCCAAGGCTGGATCCCCCAGTGCTACACAGCTCAAGTCAGCTGGGCAAATCCCACTTTCTGCTTCATATTTCTCACTGCAAATATGAAAATGCACGACATGGTGCTGTTTTATCAAGTCAGAAAACCTGCAGTGACATCACACTGCACATTCAATCACAAATGTGACATGAGCCCAGTTTAGCTGAGCTGGGTAAAAGGTGGAAATGCTCAAGTTGAAAATAATCTGGTTTTACACCAACTTTTTTTATATTTTATATTATAATGAAAGAAACCACCTCTTCAGTTGATATAAAGAGTGGTTGCATGGATAGACAGGCTGGGAGAGCTGGGGGGTTCACCTGGAGAAGAGAAGGCTCCAGGGAGACCTGAGAGCCCCTTGCAGGGCCTAAAGGGGCTCCAGGAGAGCTGGAGAGGGACTGGGGACAAGGGATGGAGGGACAGGACACAGGGAATGGCTTCCCACTGCCAGAGGGCAGGGAGAGATGGGAGATTGGGAAGGAATTGTTGGCTGTGAGGGTGGGCAGGCCCTGGCCCAGGTTGCCCAGAGAAGCTGTGGCTGCCCCTGGATCCCTGGAAGTGTCCAAGGCCAGGCTGGAGCAACCTGGGCTGGTGGAAGGTGTCCCTGCCCATGCCAGGGGTGGAATGAGATGAACTTTAAGCTCCCTTCCAACCCAAACCATTCCAGGATTCTGTGGCAAATCATTGGAACTAAACTGATTTCAAAAGGAACTTTGGAAAAATCAACAAATAAAAAAAATTACCCACTTCTTTGTGCAACATAAGGCTTTTGGCTTCACAGTAAGCAGATGCAGTGGCAGGGTTTAATTAGCTTAGTGTTGTTTTTTTAAGAGACACGGAGTTCTAAAGTCTGGAATAAAACCTGGCACTTGAAATTAGTAAAACAACAACGATATTTTTCAGACACTCTGAGGAACCTCTTGTTCTGCAATGCCCGAGCTCTCTGTTCCACAGGAGTATTTAAGAAGAAAATGAGCTCCTGCTACTCCTGTGCTAACTGTGAATTCCAGTGCTCCAGGAGAGGCCCGAGAATCCCCAGGTCAGCTGGAGATCTTGTGATCCTGACTGGCCAGGAGCAGTGTGGTGATTACCTGCAGGTTCTCATCCTCTCGGATCAGCTGCTTCCTGGGAAAGATCTGATTAGCCTGGATGCATTCAAGGCTGTGCTGAGTCTCTTCATCCTGAGGAACAGAGTGTTGGTTATCCTCATGTCACTCCCAAGAGCTGTCAACAACCACGGGAGAAGCTCCCGTGGGATGAAGAGGTCAGGGAATTCAGGGATCAGCAGCTTCCTAAAGTTGCTGAACTTTCACAGACAGGCACTAAATGTGATAGTGGGAATAGGTTTAGGTTTCCTTCTGCAGCCTGATTAATAAAGTCATTAAAGATCCAGAAAGATTCACAGCAGCATTAGGAAAAAAACATTAGCCTAGACTAGCACCATGCTTAGAACTCAACAACCACCCATGTAAACATTAATTCCCTAAAGCTTCCCAGAATTTCAACTCTCATGCTCTGTGAAAGACCCCCCAAACCCCTCCTGCTTACCATGACAGGCCCTGGGTGGGAGGAGAAATCCTCGTCTTTACTCCCAGTACTTCGAGGCTCTTGTCTTACTAAAATCTAGAAAACCAGAAGGGGATAATGATGAAGTTACAGTCATTTTCTTTTGGTAAATAAATACAAATTAACTTTTAAAGCCTGAGAATGTAGCTGTTAGAAAACTGGGAGCAAGCAGTAATTATGGAAAGATGAAATCCATACAAGCTCCCCCTCCTGAGAGCCAAAATTGTTTCAAATGGTGTCTGGCTCCTTCTGTTCATCCTGAAAAATCACCCTTGGAGGTGCTGCTGGGAGAACACCTGTCTGAAGGCAGCAATTAGAGCAGGCTTTACAGAATGGAAATTAAAACACATTCATTTTTCTGGGTCCCCTGGAATTTTCTCCCAAGTCCTTTGCAGCTGGTGAATCCCAAATATGTGGGTTATAAATCCAAAGGGATCGTTGGGATCCCTGAGTCTGCTCTGGTGTGAAACATGGGAGGGGGGATCCTCCTGGAACAATCCTGTTCCAGCTGTGGCCGTGCTCTGGAATTCCTACTCATATCAAAATGCTCACTGCACAGTCAGGACTCATTTTTAATATCCATGGATGTATCAAACACCCATTTCCCTGCACTGACCTTTCCCAGATCCCAGATCACCAGGGACCTGCTCCCTCCCCCACCCAACAATCCCCAACCTCTGATCAGCTGTAAATTGTCTGGAATTACTGACACAGGGCCCGAGGTTTGTGCAAATCACCCCATTAGGGACTTAATGACTGAGCACCAGAGCTACAGTTTGATTTGGAGATTGATTCACACTCAGCTTTTTTAATCCAGTGGGTTCTTCCCTTTTTTGCTAAACCAGGACTCACCCAGGGATTTTATGGGACTTGCAGACTGTGGCACATTAAAGATACAAATGATAAAGTTGAGTTCTCAGTTCGTGTGTCACTTAGGAATATATTTCAAATTATCAGAGAGAGCCATTTCAACCCCCTGCAGTCCAGGAGCTCAGCACAGCAGCACTGCAGGGAGCCCCCCACACATCCTGCACATTGTATGGAATATTGACAGAGGGAAAAGGAGCAGCAGATGCACACAAAGCATGGGCACAGATGTGTGTTCATACATAGAAATAAAAGGAGGAAATTCAGAGCAGAACTGAGCTGAAACGGCTGTTAATTCACTAAAAATTAATGCAAGAAGTGGATATAAAATCCTAACTTCAGAAAATTAAGAAAAAGAAAAGCTAGGAGAGTTGATAAAAGACTGGATCTATCATCTATGGAAATTGATAAGGAAAAATAATACAAAACAGCCCAGAAATGTCCATGCCTGTAACAGTGGAGAGGAGGAACATTCTCTTCAGTTATCAAAAACTAAGAAAATGTAGAAATGCTGTCTACCAACAGCACAATGAGTCAATAATATTGCTAATATTGGTTTAAGGCAGGGCCATTTAACATTTCTGTCTCAAAAAAGCAGGATTATTTAACATTCTAGTTCCAAAGAAGCAGGGAAGAAGGATGGATCATGTGTGATAACCCATGCTGGGACTGATGAGAACATCCAAGCAGCACAATGACTAAAGCTTAAAAGACCATGAATTCACCAGGTTTGATCTTTAATGTATCAGAGATCATAAAATCCCAGCCCTTGCACTGACAAGCAGAGCTGGTGGTGATTCCAGCATGACTTGGCACTTTAGGGACGTTGTGTGCAGGGATTTCTCTCCCAAACCCACGTCTGGTCCTGGCCTGCAGCTCCCAAACCAGCCAGGGTTCAGCAGCACCCCCAAATCCATCTGTTCCCACTTCCAACCCTTGGTTCTCACTGTGGGCTTTTCACATTCCATGATTCCCAGTCTTCTCCATCTCCAAGATTCAAGAAGGAGCCTCCTGCTCAATTAAATTTAGGAAGATGGCTGAGCAAGAGCCTGATTGTCCATAGTGCAGCTCCTCCCTCAGGTGTCCCTGCCCATGGCAGGGGGTGGCACTGGATGGGCTTTAAGGTCCCTTCCCACCCAAACCATCCCATGATTCTGTGATACAAAAAATACCTTTTTATCTAAAAAACTTCCTTCAGCTTCACACACAATTATCAAAGAAACAGCAACCTAATTAAAAAGATGAGCTTTATTACACATCTGAGGAAAAGATTTAATCTATGAGGAACTGTGCTGGACAAAATTGTTCTTTTGTACTTCAGACTGATTGGATATATTTGAAGTTTATTATATAACCACCTACATATTAATAAAATCAGTATAAGCTTAAAAAAAAAATTAAGTCTTTTAAAATATCTTACAGCTGTGCTCCTAAAAACCAGCATGAACCACCAGCAGAGACTACCCAAATTACTGCCCAACTCTCAGTCTGACTCCTGCACTGAGCTGTAAAACAGCTTCCATCATAACAGAGTGGCTTTTTCCATGAATGTGAGAACCTGCCTTTTTAAGGTGAATTTTGGGAAAGCTGCGTGGAAAAAAAATATGCCCGTTTCAGTTTTAATCAGGATTATGCGACCCAAAGGTGATGCTGCCAAGACAAATGGCCCAGGAGGTTCCAGGACTGGCTCTAAAGCAAACACTTTGCAGGGTCTGGGATGGCTGCAACGCTCCAGTGACGCCGCTGCCACCGCACAGAGCAGTTCTGAAAAGTGCTGACAAAAATAGCCAGAAAGGCTGAACTGTTACCATGAACTCACTGATCTGATGGGCACTGGGCACACCAAAAGGGATAATGCCCTTCCCACCGTGCCAACAAGCTGAGCCCGCTCTGTGATCTCATGGGCTGAGCACCGGGGACAGGGATGGCCCACACTCTGCTCAGGGAATCCACAGGGATCCCATTCCAGCCCCCAGCCTTCCATCCCATTCCCAGCTCAGCTCACTGCTCCACTCACCCAAGGAACAGAGGAAGGGTCAGTGTCTGTGGGACAGCTCGTAAGGAGATCCTGAGTGCAGAAGGGACACCAGGAACATTCTGCCCATCAGCAGCTCCACCAGCCACTCCTGAGCTCTGCCCAGGGAAATTCCCCCCTGCTGCTCCCAGGACAGCCCAGCCCAGCCCCAGCTCACCCAGCCCCAGCTCACCCAGCCCCCCTTTTTTGGGTTTGCTGCAGAATGGAATGAGAATTCTCATCCTATTTAACTATAGCTGGCAAATAATCAGCTCTTCCCTGACAGCTAAACTCATTTCCCAGAATTAAAATGGAAATGTTGGAATGCAGCTCAGATAACAACTGACCAGGAAAACATTGTCAGGAAAGCTCCCTCAAATTCAGGCTCCTCCTTATCAGGAGGATCATATAGAAATAGCAGACAGCTTCTACACAGTGCAGGGAAATTTGCTGTTATTGGCAGAAATAATATTGGTTTTTTGGTCAGCACTGAGGCTAAAAAAGGTGATATTATCAATTTACTGGGTTGCCATTCCACCTGCAATTTCATGTGTATTAAATTACACCAAAAAAGAGGTTGGTCTTGTTAATTCTCCATCTCCACGTTCTGCTTGAAAGGATAAATGATGAGCAAAGGTTGTCACCTCAGATTCTGTTCAGCCTCTACGGGAACTTCTTAATTACCTTTTGTCTCAGATGTGCCTTCTGGTCTAAATTATGTGCATAATTAAGACTAGCAATAACCATCTGTTTGCCAGTGATTCTAAACAAAAAAGATTATATAAATAAAGGATCATTTAGATTCACATACATTTAGATGCAATTGGACTTACAGCAAGAAAAAAAAACAACTGGAGGGGAAAAAAAAGGAAGAAGGGAGTACCCAAGAGTTTCCCTTTGTTCCCCATCCAGATTCCAAATTCCAATTGTTTTAATATCAGAATCAAACTGAGTTGCCCCCTGAGCTATTTACACTCTGTGGCACAGTTGCCCTCCGAGTTTGAGATTGGAATCCAAAGGTTTTGGCAAGGGAGCATCAGCAAACCTGAGAATTAAACATTCAGGAATGTGACCTACCTTGAGCAAAAGATGCTTCTGTTGCACAGTGAAAACTCCTCCTCCCCTTTGGCAGGTGGAAGGACATTTCTGAGATAAGGATAAACACTGTTTTTCCCTCTTTTCAGCCCCTGGGTTTCTCCTCTTTCCTGGCACCACAGGCAGAAGTAACTGAATAGTATTTACTGGGGAAGCAGCTGACAACTCACTGCACATTACTGAGGAACAGGGGCAGGACAAGGAATTCTGCTCCAAGACTGTGCACAACTGAGAGCCTTTTTTTCTTAATAAGTAAAGGTTGCAAACTCCAACTCAGTCGAATATTGATTTTTGTCTAAGGTCTTGGAAAACACTGCATTTAATTAAGAGAGTAATCAATGATAACCAGAGAATCCACCTTCAACAGGGAGCTGATCTTACAAAAAAACTCGCAATTCTTACCAAAGAACGAGAGAATAAACCAGTTCTCTCTTGTCCCAGAAAGTTCCAACTATTCTCTCCTGATACTTCACATTGGCAGCTGCAAAGGAAAAGACAATACTTTAAAATATGAACCTTTATTTGAAAAAAAACACTTCTGAAACAGCAGCTTAGAGAGGAGACTCCTCCACTGGGTTTGGCTGAATCAAAGAAAAGGAAAAATGAAACTGCTGTGTAAGTTTTAACAACAACCTGACATGTCCAAAGAGGGAATTCCATGACTGGATTCTGATGGACACACATGGGCTGGATGAGGCCTCTGTTCTGGGAAGGGGCAGTTCCAAAACCGTGGCCACAAAGCCATTCAGATTTTTTGGGTTTTTAACTAGTGGACAAAAATTAAAATTATTCAGAAACACAAGCTACAGGAGAGCATTTTACAGAGGATCCAAGTGGGTTTATATTGATCTGGAAAAGTGGGTTTAATTTTACACAAAAATGAGCTTTTCCCCCAAGACAGCAGATGAAGACCCCAAACAGAGGTTGCTGATTTGGGCCAATGGTGTAAAATCCAAGGGGAACAGCAATGCTCCTGAGGCCCCTCTTCCCAAGCCCTGTCTTTTGGACTTCCCAAATGCTGCACAAACAGTCACTGCCTCGAAAGTAAATATAAATATTGCCACAAATACATATTTGTTGTAACAATTCCATGGAGAAAGGATCTGAAGTGCTTCATCCCTGCAGTCCCCCAGCAGCTATTCCCAGGTGTCTCTTCTGGCTCTGGAATGACTGCTGGGACACAAAGTTTCACACTGAATACCCAAACCCTACAATTAAAGTCCCAGGCTGAACCCAGCCATTCCTAAAGCACACAGACTGATGGGACATCACTCCCTTGTATCCAGGAGATTGGCTCTTCCCAGGGAATTGGGCACTGTCCCACCAGCACACTGCACCTGCATGTGCCTGGAGAGCCCAACTGCTACAACATCCAATCCTGCTGCTGGAAACAGATTGCCTGTGCTCTGATGTGCCACAACTACTGAGAATTTTCACCTTCTGGTCCACTAAATAAAATAAATTTCCATTTGGCATTCGTGGCATCCTTTGGTTTATGGCTTGTAACAAGGAAAATAAGAAATGAAAAGAGGAGACAATTTTAGGGCTGACACAGTAGAAAGAAAGAGTTGAAGAAGCTGTGCATTAAAAAGTGTGCATTTAAAACAGTTGTGCATCAGGCCCAGCATTGCTGGCCAGGGGAGGGAGGGGATTGTCCTGCTCTGCTCTTCACTGGTGCAGCCTCACCTCGAGTCCTGGGGGCAGTTTGGGGCACCACAATATAAGAAAGATCTAAAGCTCAGATCTCAGATGCACCACAAGAAATTCTACCATTGCACACGTTGTTCCCACTCTGGGCAATCTCATGGATCTGCATTCAGCCAGGATTTACACAAACAGTGACCTGAGGATGCTGTGCTTTAACAGAAAGGCCCCTGTGTCGATGCCAAGTGTCCAAAACCTCAGCTCAGCTTCTGAGCATTTTAAAAAACAGTCTCTAAAAGCAACATTTGGTTACCTGCAACAGAGCTCAACTTTGTTTTTATTTTTTTTTTAAAAATCCCTCTCAACCAACGAGCCAAACACCGATTCCAGTAACTCCTACGGGTCAATAATCAACCCCAGCACCCAAAGGGGAACGGGCACAGTTTTACTTTGAGGTACCAACTTCATCATGCAACAAGTTCAACTCCACAGCTGCCTGGTGGTACAAAGTCACCTTTGAGGGGAATATGGAGGGAGTTTATTAAACACAAACACAAAAAAAGAGCTCTGAAGGCAAACTACACAACTCCAGAACGACTCTTCAGGGACAGTTTTCTGGCCACGGATTTGCTTTTCAAAAGGCAAGATACACATTTCGAGTAGCAGGAGCTGGACTGGTTTCCTGTGGTTTAGGTCCAAGAAGAGAGAAATAAAACCCAAAAAAACAAACCTTCACAAAATCTGCAACAGGCTTTTTATTGATTTTCACAGGGTTTGGAAGAAGCCACCGAATCCCCAGAGTTTTGTCGCGAAGTTTGAAAACAGGGGGGGAAGGTTCCAATGTAAGCGTGGATAATTCCACAAACACCCCCCCAGCAGCATTCCTGCTGCAGGGCTGCTGGGCTCAGATAAGCACCTCCAGTGTTATCACTTCCTAAGGCAACAACTTGTGCCAAGACAAGGGGGAAAAGCTGACTGTGAAAAGAAAAGTCGCTGTGAGCGGCACCATCCTCTCCAAAACGCCGATTCCTGACGGGAGGCACATCCCAGTTCCCAGGGTCACTTCAATTAACACGGCCCAGGGCGCTGCCCCTCAGGAGCACCTCGGCTTTTGGAGCCACAAGGAATGGATTCAGCACCATCAGGAAAGCCAAGGGTGGGAGATGGAAAAGGGAGAAGGACCCTTTCAGTAAATCCTATAAAGCCAAGCGTGTCCAGTAAGGAACTGGCTCTGCCCCACCTTTACTGGACCGTCACGTCATCAGAGCTGGTTTGGTTTATCCCAGCATGGTTTGGGTGGGAAGGAACCATAACCCTCATCCAGTGCCACCCCCTGCTATGGGCAAGGACACCTTCCACTAGCCCAGGTTGCTCCAAGCCCCATCCAACCTGGCCTTGGACACTTCCAGGGATCCAGGGGCAGCCACAGCTTCTCTGGCCAACCTGGGCCAGGGCCTGCCCACCCTCACAGCCAACAATTCCTTCCCAATCTCCCATCTCTCCCTGCCCTCTGGCAGTGGGAAGCCATTCCCTGTGTCCTGTCCCTCCATCCCTTGTCCCCAGTCCCTCTCCAGCTCTCCTGGAGCCCCTTTAGGCCCTGCAAGGGGCTCTCAGGTCTCCCTGGAGCCTTCTCTTCTCCAGGTGAACCCCCCCAGCTGTCCCAGCCTGGCTCCAGAGCAGAGGGGCTCCAGCCCTGGCAGCATCTCCGTGGCCTCCTCTGGCCTCTCTCCAGCAGCTCCACGTGCTCCCTGTGCTGTTCCCCAGGGCTGGGGCAGCTCTGCAGGGGGGTCTCAGCTGAGGGGGCAGAGGGGTCAATCCCTGTCCTGTTTCAGATCATTTCAGTTCAGGAGCTCAAGGACATCAGAAGTGACTCTGCCCCAAAGCCCCAGGGCTGAAGGGGGTGGGAAGAGGAGCATTTAAACTTAAAGCTTTTGTTTTGAACCACCTTCCTCAGATCCTGCTCCCCTGACTATTTTGGGAACTCTGGCATGAGGTGAACACTTTTCCCAGCACAGCTCTCACCTCTGCTGTTTCTCATGGAAGATGCTACAGAGAAGTAGAGCAGTTGCACTGTAAATCAATCACACTGTGTCACAGTGAAATACAAGTAATAACACAATCGTGGGGGGAAACTCCAAATCATGGTTTCTAACTTGTAGAGCTTTTATCCCTGGAGATATTTCAACCCTTGGGATTCCAATTCCTTAAGCAATCCAGTCCAACATCAAAGTCAGTCCTACCCTGAGCAGTGCTGGTGTACAGGAACTCCAAAATCTAAATTATATGAGCCTGTGACAATGTTTTTCTTGACATTTCTTTAAGTAAAACACTGGCAAACAGCTAGGAAAAGCACTCTGGAGAAGCTCTAATAAACATGTTTGTTTAATGAGGTGATTGGGAAGTTGCCTCTTCAGTTCCTCCGCTGACAGGCTCTATCTACCCCGAGCAGGAGAGGGATGGCTCGATAAGCACAAAGTGAAATGGCACAAGGGAAAAAGAGCTTGGGAAAACAAACAGATCCAGATTTTCTTTAGCTGCAAGTTGCCCTCAGAAGGATGTAAACAAGCACAGCCAATTGCAGCTTTTTTCCTGGTGCCTGTTTTTTCCCTGCATTTTCCCGGTATTTTCCCTGCCTGTGCCCAAAGGTGCCATTTCCAGCCTGGTTATGCCACCCCCCGTCCCAGGCCGATATCAGGCATGTGTGGTTTCTGATGAGAAGCTCTCAATTCCTGTTTACATTTCTAACTTCCCAGTAACACCGTGCATGGCAGAACCTTCTCCTGCACCCCATTATCACACACTCACCATGGATTTCATCACCTTCTCAGCTCGAGCTCAAGGATTGCTCTTCTCCTCCTCCCTCTCCTTCTTCTGTCCTTCCCAGTGGATTTCAGCCTCCTTTCCCAACTATTTTTCCACCCTCCTGAGCGTGCTGAGGAGCAGGAACACAGTGCTGCTATCAGCTGCCCCCCAGCCGGGGTGAGCTGGCAGTTTGTGGCTGGGCTGGAAACCACAGCGGGATGAGAGCACCGGGAACACTCCCGGGGCTGGATGGGGCAAGGCCACTCCTCAAGAGAAACTCTGAGAACGTGTACATGGAGAAGAAGGAATGCTGATCTTCAGGGAGGCATCTGCTGCTTTCTATGGCCAGGGGTCACAGAATTGTTAAGGTTGGAGAAGCCCCCTGAGATCAGAGTCCAACCCTCAGCACCACCATGGTCACACTGACCCCTGTCCCCAGTGCCACATCCATGTTTTCTGAACACTGCCAGGGATGGGGACTCCACCCCTGCCCTGGGCAGCTGTGCCAGGACCTGAGCACCCTTTCCATGAAGGAATCCTCTCTAATACCTAAACTAAACCATTCCTTGCCCAAGCTGAGGCCGTTCCCTCTCCTCCTGTCCCTGTTCCCTGGGAGCAGAGCCCAACCCCCCTCAGCTCCCCCCTCCTGTCAGGGAGTTGCAGAACCAGAAGGTCCCCCCTGAGCCTCCTTTTCTCCAGGCTGAGCAATCCCCCTTCCCTCTGTGTTCTCTATCACACACTTCCCCAGATTAAGCTCCCTAATGAATTCCCAACGGGAAAGCAGCTGGATATAAAGCTGTGTACACAACAACACCTGACAGAGCAAGGAGAGCCCAGCAGCCCCCCTGAACATCCCACAGCACGGATGGGAACTGCCCTCCATCAAATAATGTTCTGAAAAGGTCTCACTCTGTCCTCTGTTCTACCTCTGCTTTTATGAGTGAAGAATAAAATTAATTATAAGAGTCCAAAGCATCAAAAAAGTTTTGCCAACATCTGTCACTGCACTGACTCATCCCCTAATGGCAGGTTGGCGTGCTGGCTTCCTTCATCTTCCCACTCGGAAGAGGCATTAATCTGCTTTTAAAGCACTTTGATTAAGCTGATTATCTTTGCATATTTGTTAAAGATCACTTCTTAACACTCTTGCAGAAGGCAACAGTTCAGACTTAAAACAGAAAAAAAAAACCACAAAACAAAACAAAACAGCCTGAGCAGAATGGAGAGCTTGAAATGGCAGCAGGATACAGGAGGCAAGGCAGGGAGAGACCCTGGAGTGGAACAGCAAAGAACAACTGGATCTTGCATTAAGAAATGTCCATTTTCCATAAATGATGTAAAGAATAAAAAAATCAGCAGAACCTTAGGTGAGATAACAGTATTAATTATTAAAAAAATTTAAAAAGTGTGTTTCTGAATAAAAGATTCTGTATCAATATTCTCCCTCACTGGCCTCAAGGTCAAAATCCAGGTCAAAAGACCACAGCAAGCTCAAAACCAAACTCCAAAGAAAATGTCACTTTTTCTTACAACATTTCGGGCTTTCTTCTCTTTAATTCCTTTTTTTAGTTTGGATACCACCCTGAGATCCAGAGGCTGCAATTATTCACATATAAGCCAGGATACAATTTACCCATCAGAGATCTCCTGTACCACACTTTTCCTTTTATTTCAATTATACCACATTCCTCAATTTTACGTGCACGACAGACAAGGAGCAGCCACCAGGAAGGACCAACAAGCTGCACAGATGGGTGTGAACTGTGGAGAGAGCCATGAGATTTTTCTCCCCCATGGAACACAGAGAGTCAGAGTGCTCAGCTCCTCAGTGTGTAAGTCAACCTCACTTTCATCACACTTTTTCTAGCACAAGCCTTTGGAAATCTCTCTAATAAAACACCATTCGATGCCTTTGTCCTAAGACAACTTCCCAGAAATACCAAATACCTGTTACAAGTCATCTATTAATGCTCTGAGAAATAAATAAAGTTATCACAAGGTGTCCCTAACAGGGACTCCAGTTCCCCCAGGGGCCCAGCAATCACGGAATCCTGGAATGGTTTGGGTGGGAAGGGACCTCAAAGATCATCCAGTCCCACCCCCTGCCATGGGCAGGGACACCTTCCACTAGCACAGATTGATCCAAATCCCATCCAGCCTGGCCTTGGACACTTCCAGGGATCCAGGGGCAGCCACAGCTTCTCTGGCCAACCTGGGCCAGGGCCTGCCCACCCTCACAGCCAACAATTCCCTCCCAATATCCCATCTAACCCAGCCCTCTGGCAGTGGGAAGCCATTCCCTGTGTCCTGTCCCTCCATACCCTTGGAAAAACCCTTCTCCAGAGCTCTCTGCTGCACAGCCTGGAACAGGCAGGGCACAAAAGTCAGTTTTGTGTTACCAAGGCCTGTAAGGAGGCATCACTTTCTTTGCTTGCACACCTTGCACAATGTAATGACGGGTAAAGCTTTAATCCATTAATTCTTCAATTGCACTGAAAAGCCCTGCTCTGCCCAGCAGGCCCCGTGGGTGAGATGCACATCCACCTTCCTCGAGGGACTCAAGGGCACTGGGTCAATGATCTCACCGATCACACGGTGGGAAAGTCAGTATTCCAAACTGCCCAAACTCGGTAAAAATGGCTGGTTTAAGGTGGTTTTGCTTTCCAACACACTGCACTGGCATTCCCTGGAGGCCAGGGAGCCAGCAGGAAGGGGACTGCTCCCAAACTCCCCTTCCTTATCTTCCACCAGCTCTGACATTTCAGACCCCCCACGGCAGAATCCAACTCCTCAACACCAAACCAACCCAGAGAGCACATCGTGGGGGCACCACCCCACAGTGCTGGAGCTGTTGTTTGCTCCCAGAGCAGCACAGCCTGGAAACCTGCAGGGCACTTCAGATTTACAGAATCTGAGGCAGCTTAAAAACCTCTTCAACTCCTGCAGAAACGGCCTTTCCTTACAGAACTAATCCATTCACCCACTCACCCCTCAGCCTGCTTAATGCTTACAGAAATAGGGAAGGAGTTTAAGTTGAAAAGGCAGAGTTCACAATTCAAGCACCCTCCCAAAGCCCTGATGTGCACTAGCAGCACCAAGCACAGAGCTGCATCCTGCACTGACAGCAACTGAAGGTGTTTTAGGAGTAATTCACTTATTTCTGCCAGAATCTGGGAACTTGATTGAGGATGGAGAGCTCTTCCTTCCAAAGTCTCTCCAATTACCCCAGCAGGGGACAGGTATGTTTGATCACAGCATATTTCCCAGAGTAAAACAGTCAGTAAATTCAACACAAGAAAAAAACCTGAGTTCAGCCATTTCTTCACTGGTTCATGCAAAACAATCCTGGTCACTCAATCAAGGAACCATGTTGATGGAGCTGACCTAAGCTGAGAGAGCCCTTTTTATGAACTGACCCCCTAAATTCCCCATTTCAGGAGCTCATCAAGGGTCAAACCAGCTTTTCTAGGCTCACAAACAGCTGGTTTCTAGAGAGCAGTACAAGTACTTGTTTGGGCATCATCCCCAGCGCTGCCAAGACATCAACAACAGTGGGCATTCAACCAGACACTGTGTTGTGTAAATACTGCAAGGCAGAAGCCAAATTTGGAGGAGATAAAGCCATGTGTGCCTGGGCATGATAAGGAGACCTGCAAGGGCTGTGTAGGGAAAGCAGCTCCAGGGACTGCACAGAGTTTTCTGCTGGGCCCTATTTAGACAGAGAGTTCCAGGTCAGAGCCAGACTCAAGATTTACCAGAACAGGTTCCTGCCCTCCTTGCACTGGAGCAGAAACCCCTTCCAGAGAGAATCACCAGGCTGTGCCAGCTTCAGATCCTCCAAACTTGCAGCAGTTTGCTGTGTTTCTAGCCCAGCCACCTCCAGGACAGCAGCTCCCTACAGGTATTAGGACACACAGGACTTGGACACCTCTCCCAGTGAAGGATTCCTGCATTTAGAGCTCAAACAAACTGGTTTGGATAATCCCCCAGCACACACTGCCTCCAGGAAACCTGCTGCTTCACAGCTTTCCCTGGGCAGATGATTCACAGAATTATGGAATGCTTTGGGTTGCAAGGGATCTTAAAACTCATCCCATTCCAAGGGACACCTTCCACTATCCCAGTTTGCTCCAAGTTCCACCCAACCCGGCCTTGCAAGCCTCAATTCACTGAAGCTAAAAGAAAAAGCAGGAAAAGCAAATATCTTTTCCTTCTACAGTTAAATCACCTCAGGATGTTCCACGTATTAAGACAGCTGTTTATTCCTATCTTTTTCCACTCGTGGAAAGCCACAGTTACTTTCAGAACCGGGAGATGTAACTGGCAAAACACTACTTTCCATTTGCAAGCTGCACTTAAAGTTAAGAGCTGGGGATGGAGCTTCACAACTGCAATAAAAGACAAGCAAAGAAACAGAGTCTTAAAGAGGGTCCTGCCTAAACACAGAGGAGGAAAAGGGACAGGGAGCTGTCTGTGTGTCCAACTGCAGCGAGGAGCAGCCAGACAGAACGTCACCGGGAGCCTCAGCATTGACAAGGATGGAAGCAGTGATTGTGCCCAGCCCTTTGATGTGGGAGGCAGGAGGAGCCCCGAGGAGTCCCCGCAGCTCTGACAGCGCCTAAAGAAACGTTTTAATGCGCTGCAATTGCCAAAGCTGCTTTGAGAGGTCAATCACACACATCAGCAGCATCTGCTGGGAAGTGCCGAGCCCTTCAACAGGCTCGGTGATTTTGTCACGCTGTAAAATGTGTCCCCCAGCTGGGGTGGGTCAGAACCAGCCGGCTCTGGGATGCAAGTTTTTCTGATTTTTATTTACCTCTAAGCCCAGCAGTCCTCCAGCTCTGCAACGTCAGATGCCATGCAATGTTCAAATCTTCAACGGGTCAAAGAACAATTACAGTTTCTAAAGTCCTGCTTCCAGACTGCTCAGGGAGGCTGAGATCAGCCCCAGCTCCCCAAAATCGTCTCTCCATAACAACTTCCACCATACTCAAAGTATACAGGCCTGTTCACTTACACTGCAGTTGCACAGCCCCTCAGAGCCAGGAAAGAATTTACTTGGATTAACAGAATATGTTTACTCTAAAAACCTAAACAGCACCAAGCCAAAGTTAAATACATGGAGGCATTTCAGAGGCACCAAAGAAGGTTTTGTGGTTGCTCAAGGCACGTATGTGTATCAAAACACAGAGTCTCTGCTAGAACTGAAATGAAGTTCTGCAACAGAACTGCAGATGGTGAAAGATTTGACAGACCTCCAGTTAACAGCCACAGTCTCTCTCTTCTCCTGTTTAAAACTAAAATCTATTGAAGTTCAAGCTTCCACAGGATACCAGCAGATCCCTGCCTTGTGTGGAAAAAGGAATTCATCCTGTAGGGTGACTGTAGCTCCTCTGCTCAGCCTTGCCACTGAACAGGGATTTCAGCAGGGATGAGTTTCTCTAGGGAACGTGGAGATTGAAGTCTGGATTTCCTACCTGCTCACTTCAGTACTGTACAAGCTTTTAACAAGAAGAGATATTACTGCAACACCCTATTTTATACTAATGGCCTTTAGAAAAGGACAACAAATCAGTAATGCAAGAGAGTAACAAGCAACCTTTGCTTCCAGTCTTGCATGGCTGCAGGAATGTAACTGCCTGTACAGACACTTGTGTCCTGTCAGCTCTTAGGGGACCATCCACAACACACTGCCCCCAAAATCTGCTTGAGTGTAGACTCATTCAAGTCAAAAAACCCTAATTTAAAACCTCTCTCACTTCTTTTTCCCTGAAGAAACTCATTCCTTTTGGTAGATGCAACAAACCCTGGGAAGGAAAATAATAGTGCAAAGAACATAAGTAATCATTTCAGTGTTTTATCATTGAGAGGACATTCACTCCTTCCCTGTGTGACTCAAAACAAACCTAATTTACTAAGAAATTGTAATTAAGAGATAAATCATCATTTTGAAGAAACAAAGGTTTAGGCTCTTCAGCAAGTTACCCAAACACAGCACATCCCCATCCCTCCCACAGGCACTGCAGGAGTCAGTGCAGTTCACAGCTCCCTCTGTTACTGATGCATCAGGGAAGGCAATTTTCATTTTAAATATGGTTTAATCCCAGATTGTAAAAAAATATGTGTGTCAGGAAACTGCAGTTATCCACTTCAATTTTGTTTTGCATCTGAATCATTATCAGCCAGCAAGACTTACCCTTCCTCCGAGAAATATAAAGATTTATAACCATCCTTACAGTAAATTCAGCGTGTCCCCTTCTGATTGCATCTTATGAAGACATAAAAGAACGTGCTCATGTGAGTCCATGAGCTTGAAGACATGAAAACAGCACAAGTCACATTTGCCACACAACAATTCTTACACTGAGACTTGCAGATCTCAAGCTTCAATTTAATGCACAGAAGTAGCAGTGCACAGTAAAAATTAAGATTAGCTAAATTAGTCCATTTTTGGTCTTTATCATTCCATCTGAAGCACTCTCTGGTAACAAGCTTAGTATCAAAACCAAGTCTGTTCTTACTGAATACGAACCCAGAGCACTCTGTCTTAAACCCACCAGGGTAAAATATTCAAGGTGCATTTGCTGAGAGTCAAAAAGTAAATCAGGAAAGTTTTGGCAAAAAAACCCCCCATAGATACAACATAAATAAGGAGTGATAAGGTTTAATTTGGGGGTTGGTCCTGGTTTCCTGCTTTTCTCCTGATGAAGTTAAATGGCAAACCCCCCTGCCCTCAGCTGACCCCAGTTCATGGTGCACACACGGGATGAAGCTGCTGACAATGTATGGACACAATTCAAATGACTGCTCAGGTCCTCAAGGACCTCCTTAAACATCTTATGAGGTGCCTCCTCTGCTCAAAATCCAAACCAAGAGAGGGCAGGAATTTTTTTCCTTCCCATAATTATCCAAGCTGCCTGCTGTAAAGTTTGTGAGGACTGAACTTCACAGAAAGCTTTCCTTCTGGGACAGACTCAAATTCAACACTTAATATCCAATTACAAACCAAGCAGAAATTACTTCTGCCCCTTTAAGTCCAAATGCAAAAGTACAAAGAACCAAGATGGACACAAAAAAAAAAATCCAGAAAATTTGTGTTGAATGGGACAAGCAGTGAGTCCAACCCCCCAGCTTGCACAGTTCCATCAGATCCAGTTGTTTAAACACTCATCCAGCCCAGGTTTGAGGATCACCAGGCACTCTCTTTCTAGACACCCTGATCCAATATGAAAGTTGGAATCTGAAATCAACTTCAGAGAAATACTCAAAGGCAGAGGAAGCAAATTCCTCTGAGCAAAACCAGGGAACAAAAAGGACAAGAACAATGTTCAGATACTTAAGTCTGCCTTCGCTTTTATTGCAAGCCTTCATTTCAAGAGGTTATGCAGCTGGTGGAACACAAATCTCCATGTGAACACAAATCCAGAAGCAAACGCTCCGAGCTGCGATGAAAAAGCATCTGTAATTTAGATAAATGACAGCTCGCTGCAGGAACAGCCTCAGCATTCAGGTCTTGTTCTTCAGAAAGAGCCTGCACACAGTTTGGCTCATTTAGATTCAAATGCCACAAAACAGCCCAGCTCCTGGATGAAAGATCACATCTTTATGCTGGAAGGCTTACTTGGCAAGCTCAGGGGAGTCTGTCCACCAAGAACAAGGAGCCAAGGTATGGATGTTTATTCAGGTACCACATCTGTGCCACCAACTCGGAGATGTGACACCTCTGCAGTGGGTCCAGCTGACAGAACTGTTCCCAAAGCCTTCCCTGATGGTGAGGCCTCCAGAAAAAAAAATACCGTCAGGAACAAAGGAACAGGGGAGCCAAACTGCTGCATTCAGCCTGAACAGCTTGAACTGAAGAATTCTCCTTCCAGCTGTTGGGAAACAGATCCTCCAAGGTGGGACAGGCAGGACACAACGGCCTGGTCTGGGGTTTTACTCCTTCATTTCTTGGTGTTTTCCTCAGGAAGTCAGGGTGCTGGTGTGGGAGTGCTGCTGGAGGGGAAGAGGTGGCTGCAGGCTGGAGTGCCTGGGTGATGGATTTGTGGGCTAGGCTGCTCCCTTGTAGTTGCACAATAAGTAAACAAGGGAGGTGAAGCTGAAAGCCCCGGGGATTAATGACCCAGCAGGTATTTTCACTGCTCATGCCATGGAAATCAACCTGTAATTGCAGCTTCAAGTGGTCACACATAAAAAGCACGGAGTGAAGAGTTACACATTAGGAAATGCAAACACTGTGATAAGCTGTGAAGCTTCAGCTCAGCTTCCCTTAGCATATGTATGATCCCTAACTACCTTCTCCATCCTCTCCTCCCCATAAACCCCCACCCTCACCCAGTTAACTTGGTGGGACAACATTCCCTGAACACAGAACTTTCATTACAGTCCTTTTCCTTAACCCTGTAGTCAGTGTGGAGTTGTGAGCCCAGCCAATCCTTTCAGCCCTGCTCATTTTTACAGCACCCTTTCTAAGGATCCACGGAGCTCTCCAGAGCTCTCTCACTGCCCCACATGTCAAGGGCCAACCATGGATTCTTAAAAGGCTGAAGAACTAAGAGTTCAAGGCATCAGAATGACCCTTCTAGTTTTGATACCCAGTTTTTCAAATACTCCCAATTTTTATGGGATCCTGCCCTGTGTCTGGAAATACAACTCCACTAGCTGGGGGTCTGAGCTGCAGATGAGCAGCCAGGCCTGGAGTTGTGCATCAGCACCAAATCTATAACTCTCCACACACCTGGAAAGGTTCCCAGTACCTTCCCAGCCAGGACCACAATCCACAGGCGGGCAGGGACACACCTGGTTCTCCAGGATGGCACTGACCTGACTCACCAGACCACCACCTACATACAACTTCTTCCCAGATAAAGCCACCTCACCCAGTGCTCCTACAAATACCAGGTAATTTAAGATCTTATTGGGCCACCTGGAAATTCTGGATTTCTTCAGGTGTCTGAGGCTACTGCAGCCTCTGCTTAAAATGATCTCAGTCATTACCTGTGGGGATGAATTACTGATGTCAGCGCAATCACAGCAACACTCAAGAGATCAGACAGTTTGTTGGGCACCTGAATATCCAATCATCACTCCTCCCACAAACAACTTAATCTTTATTTATATTAGTTTATTGCCTCAATTGCACAGCACAGACAAACCTCTTTGGGAAGGAGACAAACTCCTGGTGAGCTTCAGAACAGACCAGCATTCCCAGCTGGAGCAGCAGCTTCATCAGACACAGCCACGTGCATCAGGGAGCCCAGGTCACCAAGGATTCACATCAGAGCCAAAAGAGTCAAAACACCCGATTCCCATAAAATAAATAACAGGATCAGCTGGGTTGGAAAAGCCCTCTGAGATCATCCAGTCCAACCCTTGATCCAACCCCACCTTGTCACCCAGCCCATGGCACTGATGCCACATCCAGTCTCTGCTCAAACACCTCCAGGGACGGAGAATCCACCACTTCCCTGGGCAACCCCTTCCAATGTCTGCTCACTCTCTCTCTAAAGAATTTCTTCCCAATATCCAACATAAACCTCCCCTGGCACAGCTCAAGGCTGAGCCCTCTTGTCTACTGCTGGTTCCTGGAGAAGAGACCAAACCCCCCCCTGGCTCCCCCTCCTGTCAGGAGTTGCAGAGAGTGCTGAGGTCTCCCCTGAGCCTCCTCCTCTCCAGGCTGAGCCCCCCCAGCTCCCTCAGCCTCTCCTCACAGCACTTGTGCTCCAGTCCCTTCCCCAGCCTCCTTGCTCTTCTCTGCCCCTGCTCCAGCCCCTCCATGTCCTTCCTGAGCTGAGGGCCCAGAGCTGGACACAGCACTCCAGGGGTGGCCTCACAGGGGCAGCATCACTGCCCTGCTCCTGCTGCCACCCTGCTCCTGATACAATTCCCTCCTTTAAAAAGCCCTAAAGCCAGAGGTAGAGTTGTCCAGATTTATTGGTCCTGAACATCATGTCAGTGAAAAAAATCCCTCCCCCCTCTGAAGCTCCCTGGCAGAGCAGCACACGGCACTCAAGCTGACACAAACACTTGAGGGAGATCCAAATTTTACACAAGCTAGAGCTACATTAACACCCAAACTGGAAACCCAGCAAGGCTCAACAGGCTCTTGTACCAAAAGTTTTTATACAGATCAGGAGCAGCTGTCCTTCCTCCACCAGGCTGCTTTTCCCTCCCTTTTATTGCTGCAGATCCCTCATTCAGTTGTTGGGTTCCCACATTTGCCCTGAAGCCCAGCAGGGCTGGGCTGGACACCACCTGAACACAGCCCTTCGATCAGGAGCAGGCTCCACGCTGAGGATGACCTTCAGCTGGCTCTGGGCACTAGTTATTTCTCCAACACCTTCAGAAGCAGGCTGTTTTTCTAAACCATTAAAGAAAAAGCCATTAAATTGGTTTTTAAGTCAGTGTGTGTGTAATACAGCACAGGCCACCTGCCCCCCTCAGTGAGGCCCCCCTGCCATGCTTTGTCTGCCACAGCTTTAACTCTTATTTAACTTATCAAAAGGATGTCAGAAGGCTTATCCAAGTTCACCTCTAATGTACTCGTTATCCTCTTAGGAGCCACTGAATGAAATGTGAGTTAATGAATAACACAGTAGGAATTATTTCATTATCCCCACGGTGAGAGGGAGCCATCTAATTCTTGGATATGATGTCAGACTTGAGAACCAGCCAGTGGTACTTACTCAGCCTTCCAGTGCTCACTCGACTGCTCCAGCAGTGGTGTTCCCAGGGAAAGGCTGCACTGCCAGAACGTGCAGCAAAGCTGCTCCTCAGCAGCCTTAGGAGGAATTAAAGCAGCAGGAGGGAGCAACTGCAGCCTGTCATTCTGCTCCCTCACAAGGGAGAGGGTTTTAGCAGCACACATTTCATGACCAGGCCTTGCACAGGTATGGAAATTAAAGCAGTGAGAGCATGTCAGCTCTTCACATTTTCCCTCTTGCCTTACATCCACTTTTACAGTGGCAACCCCACCTCCAAGTTATCACTTGTCTCTGCTACTAAGCCAACCTGTCTGTTAAACTCCATCAAAAACCCAGGACACTTGAAGGGAAGTCTGCAGTGAGGTACAGATCCTTCATCAGTCACTGGCAATCCCATTTTCTGGCATTCAAGGCCCCTTCCCTTCCACTTGGTTAAACTAAGGCTTCTCACTCGAGAACCTGATGCCTCATGACATCAGAAGATGTTCCCAGGAACAAACACCCATCTCCTGCCAGCACGGGAGGGCAATCCCAAGGGAGAACAAGTCCTCCTGCAGGACATCAACACATCTGCCTGCCATAACAACCAGCTTTAGACTGCCTGAAGAGTTTGTGTGTTTAAAGAGCTAATTCTGCCAAGGAGACCAGGGGGCTTAAGAAGGTGTCTAGAGCTGGTATTTCACTGAGTTCCTAAGCACCCTCTCTGCTATCAGGACAGCTCTGCTGGGCAGTGCCCTTCAGATAGTTTGGCTCTCAGGACACGCGTCCCTTCCTGTCCAGAACACCCTGAACTCCCCTCACATTGTGCAGGCAGGAGCAAGAAAGCAGCAGACATTTGAGCAGCTCCCCCCAACCCATCACAGAGCCTGCAGGTATTACTTACCAGGTGTTCCCCTCTAACTACCTGAGGTGAGGAATAAAGCAGCACACGGGCAACCTAAAAACCTAAGCAAGAGGAAAAACTGGAAAGCCTGGGAGCCCAAAGCTGGGAGATGGCTCTAGTTGTCCATCTGCATGAGAAGTTCATCTCCCTGACATGTCCTATTCCATGTCATACCCAACACAAGCAGATTTCTGTGCATGGACTGCACAAACTGAGGCGTGTTCTCTTTTTAAAGTGTGATTTTCCCACAGCCTGTAGCCTGCACTCTCTCCTGGACAGCCACACAGCACTGGGGCTGTGTGACACATCAAAAGCAAAGGACAATTGTGCCACACTCCTTATCATGCTGTAGCAAACACTATCTGCTAGCCCAGCACGTGCTGTTCTGTCATTCTCACATGAGGGTGCGCATGTAAATTGTATTCATAGTCCAGGCCTGGCCTCACAATCACTGCCACGACTGCAGTGCTGCAGTATATTTAGAATGGCTCTGGTAATTTTACAGCTCACTTTAATAATGCCATTAAGACACCCCAGCCTCCAAACCCACTGTTGTCCCATAAGCATTCATCTTCAATTCTTCAACCATCACTCGAAATACCAGTATTTAAGACACAATACCCATGACACAACACCCATTAAAATACAATAACCCAAGCCAGCATCTGTAAAACAGATGGAAAATTCAGTAAGATAAATCATGAGATGTTGGCTTTGGAGCAAGTTTGTTGTACCAGAAGCTTCTGAACTGGGAGAGAACAGGATCTTCCTGCACGTGAGGAGCGTGTGTGCACAGGAATGTCTGAGTCAGTGCCCACTCACCCATGAGCTGATCTGCAGAGCATACAGCAGTGCTTCAGCCTGCACAGCTGGAAATCAGTGCCTAAAAGCAAGCACAATAACACAGAGTGAGGTAAGAAACAAGCTTTGGAGGTGTGATGTCACTTAAGAGGGTAATGGGATCAAACTGGTGAGGCTGGGAGCCCTCGCTCTGGCTCGGGCAGTGATACTGCTTAAGTTGAGCCACGTGCTCCCATTGCCACAGCTGTCCTTACACAACACAGTCAGCTTCCTCAGAGCTGTCCCCTGGGCCCTGCCAGGCTGGATCTGCACTCCTGCTCCAGCTGTGCCGGTTAACCAGCCCTTCATGCCCAGAGAACTGCCAAAGCCATCTGCAGCCAAGAGAGATCCACCCTCAGTGCCAGGGCCATGCCAGCTCTACACAAAAACTGCCCCAGACACCTTAAGGAAGATTCTCCTCACCAAAAGCCAGATTTTGTCTCTGATATTTTCCCTTTTAAGAAGTCCCACATTCTATCCCTTAGTGAGCAGTTCTTACCTATTTTGAACACCCACTTCAGGAGACAGAAACATTCTTAATTCAACTGTGTGGTCTGGTGGGAGGACAGGAATATCCAACTGCCCTTAACTCTGCAGTTTCCAGCTTAAATACATCCAGACAGACTCACTTGAAGGAAGTAAACAATGTCATCCAGACTGTCTGGGGAAGCAACAGTAATTTAAAAACAGAGCTGCATACTGCAGGTTGGGGTTCAAATGTGAACAGCAAGAGCTCAGACATTCCCTCTATTAACACAAACAGCTTTTATCCTCAATAGCAGCACAATTCTTCCAGCCATGATTCTTCCTCACACCCCAAGATTTTTCCTAGCATTAAGTAGCTGCCTAAGTGAGACTCAGTTATAAAGTCATTTTATCACCACTACTATTTTCTCAAAGCTTAAAAATTAAATCAAGTCCTCCACTACTGGAATTTTATTACCAGGAAGCTGCAGTAATGCTTATTGCATTATGGTTATTGGTTTGTTCTCCCAACACAATAATTCCATCAGTTCAATGCTTTGAGTTAATTATTATAGCCTAACAGAGGTAAATGCAAACAGAAACCCAAAGAGCATGGAATTAACAGTAGGAAACCAAGCTCAACTACTTCAAGATAAACCAAATACTTCATGATCACCTGCAAGTATCAGGGAAATTCTCACACAGGTCTGTGTATTAGAAATTAAAAACCCTGATGATCAGAGCTTCAGAAAACGGCCACAGGACATTTATACAAGGAGGTAAAGACTCAATCTTTGTCCTGTATCTGGATACTTGGGATTAGCAATGAGAAAAGGTTCATTACAACAAAATAACTAGAACCTGGACTGCAGTATTTCCAGAATATTCTGTCAGATTCTCTCAGCAATAAAGCATAAATAAGCATGAATGATTCCCTGGAGAGTCCCCCAGAGGTCCAGAGATTCTGAGGAGCTTCTGATCAAAAGGTACCTCCAGTGATACCCTTCTGTCACTTGAAGGGGGCAGGGAGCCACAGCAGGCAGGAGGTGAGGACGGCAGCAGCGAGCCAGCCCTGGCACTGACCCCTCCACTGAAGGGCCAGCAGTTGCCAGGGAAGTCTGAGTGAGTTCCACTGCCAAGGCTGACCTTGGAACCGCTCAAACAAGCGCCTCCTGTGAGGCTGCTGCTCGGAGATGATCCCGCGGCGTCCCAGAGCCTGCGAGCCCGGCAGTGAAGTGGCTGCTCCACAACAATGTGCTCCGCTGCGGGAGCGGCTCACCAGCCACTGAATAGACAATGGAAAGAGCCATTCAAGTGTCAGTCCTCGAGTCCAGCCAGGACAAAGTGCTTTTTGTTTCTGCCTTGGAGATCCTGACGAATCAGAAGTAGATTAAGTGTGCTGGCAGAGCGGCAGCTCCCTCCCAGACGGATCCGTGATCCCAGGGAAGGGACCTGCCAGGGCTCTGCAGTCACTCACCCCGGCACACACAGCCCTGCACACGCTCTGCCCTCCCTGGGACATGCCGGGAGTGAATCCTGCCTTCGAGCATCACGGTAAACTGACAGGGAATCACTCTGCTCACGGGAAACAACCTCACCAGTAACAACTGCAGGTCCTTGTGGTGTAGGTAAAGAACGTCAAGAACGACGTTCAGTCTTGTTGGAGCCAGGAGGAATCTCTGCCTGAGCACAGTTACCACTGAAGGCTTTATTACCTCCGGGGGAGGCTCTGAAATAGATACATTTGTGTTTTCCATAGTCTTGCTAAGTTCTCAACACTATTTTTTAGCAGCTCAGTGACAACAACAGTATCACTGAGTAACTCTCCGGTCTGAAGTTTCAGCTCATTAGTCCTCTCTGCTGGGTTAAAATAAAAACACAACCACCTTAACATCCACAGATCCAAAAGCCCCCAGCTCCATAACTCACAAGGAACAGGCACATGTTATCTGTGGAAAACACATGAGCATTTATCAAGCAACATATCAAATCTTACCACAAATACTGAACAAACCCCGGCAATCCAACTGCTTCAGTTAACAATTAATAAAAGCTCTGAGAAAAAGGAATGCATCTGCTCCCACTTCCTACATAAATCTCAAGCAATACCACAGCTACAGAACAGCCTGAGGAGCTGCATTTCTGAGGGATAATCTGAAATCTGCTGGAGCAGATACCCTTGCAGCATTTAGGGCTGCCTGTGCAGATTTCTACCTCCAATCTGCCTGCAAGGAACGCTGTCACTTGTGACAAGGAGTTAAAGGGCTGGAAGGAGGAGAAAGAACAACATTTGAGTTGTGATGAACTCAACTCACCAGCTCAGTAAGAGCAGCATTTCTGTGAAAGGTTTACACCAAGCTATCTCAAAATACTAAAAAAGGATAGAATTGAAGCCTGCTGTTCAACACCAAACAAATCTGCTGCTTCTCCACTTGAAAATTCAGTGAGGCTTCAAAGTAGGACAAGCCTAACTAGACAAACTAGAAGACTTATTCCTTACTTCAGAACTGAAGCTTTCAGACCCTTCCATCCAACCTACTCCATCCAGCACTTCATTTTTAAGATATTCCAGCATATGTTTTTCACCCAGCCTACTTTAGATGAGATATTAATAAGGACTTTTCCCCATTCCTCCCCGAAAGAAAACCTGTAAAACTGACATCAGAGACAACGTATAACACATCACTTCGAGGTAAGGTTGAAATTAAGACACCAATCTCAGAAGTATTTCCAGATTTTCACAGGCAAGAACTCACCTGCAGTCCTAATTTAACTGTTCCACACTGTAAATAAGCAAAATTGAAGAATGAGGAAGGTGTGGGAAGACAGGCACAGCTGCTCGTTCTCTACAGGTCACATTTACTTCTTTCTGCTAAAGGAAAAACCTCCCTACCCAGTGAGTGACACACACCTTGGTATTTAAATAACTGAGATCTGGAGATGTGGGGCAGAGGTGAACAGGCAGGAGTTAACTCTTCAAACAAATGCAGGTTTTAACTGGATAAATTCCTACCCTATACTTAGAGTTTAAAGGTTACAAAAAGCTCAGTGTTGGAGGAACAGATCAGCACCAGGCAACAAGCTTTTTATAACATGGCAAAGATGCTCTGAATTCCATGTAGAGGCTGAGCTGTCACTCACCCAGCTTGATCTATGGATCCCCAGCCCCACAGAAAGGTTCACACTTTCTCTTTCACATTCTGACATGCAATAAAGCTGCCAATATGTCAGTCAACCTCCGAGGTATAATGTTATTAAAAAAATAAGCAAAGTAACCAAGTCTTGCTTTTGAGGGGTCACAGGTGGAGCAGCTCCTCAGGAGGTACCTGACAAGCAGCAGATTCTTCAGACAAGTTTCAAGCCATCAAATTTGTTTCAACATGTCCAAACTCTTGCTAAGTCAAGTCTTTCACCAGCACTCACCGTGAGGTGATCCAGGGAGAGCACAAAGGCACAACCCAAGTGCTGCTGGAACAAGGTGCTGGTTGGGTTTTCTTTGCAGATGTGAAGGATGCACTGAGTTCTACCACTGCTCATCTTCACTCAGCTGCACAAGCCCCCTCTGAACTGACCCCAGGGTATTCCTTCACCTCTCACATTTTAATTAGTTACAAATAGTTAAGGAGATCTTAAGAACCTCACCACCACACAAAATTCTTCCTCCTACATTTTCCCAAGTCAAGCAGGAGGCTTGGAACTCTAGAAAACAGGTGCTGCAACACCAGCCTCAAGCTTGCTGTTTATCAATTCATGGAAGCTTCAAAGCTGACCTTTGGCAAGCAGCAAAAACCCAGCTGGCTACACCTGCAACTGCATCACAAATGCGCTTCAGAGCAGCATCTCCAGACTGCTGAAAATCAAATAAACCAGCAATAAAACCACCAAGACTCCCCAACCTACCCAAACAGGCCGGAGTGTTCCCTGCACCTGCAGAAGTGGATACTGTGTTCCAAACCCAGCCTGGAAATTCAGAATAGCTCTAGGAATTCCTTAGTTGTCTTGGCAAGAGGCAGTATAAAAACTGGGGAGTTGAAGCACATAAATTAGGTTTTGAGGGTGTTTTGGCATTAAGCCTTTCTTTAAACTGTAAGCTTGACTAGATTCTCCCCAGCCCACCTGCTTACTTCTAATATGGTAAAGAAAAAAACCTTCAGTCCTTTCTCTTCCTTTTCATGACACAAGTCACTTCAGACCAGCTTCTTTGGCTTGTTCTAACTTAGCACTCCTTGCTTTTGGTAAGTGAAGTCCCTTCAGTTCAATCACAAATGTTACTAGACCTGTAGCTTATTTATAGAAAAATCATTCCTTAACTAGTACATGACTTGGCCTGCTGGGATTGACACATGGTAGAAAGGATTTATGATGAGACTGAAAACTGAATTTTGTTGGGAGAAGCAGAAAAAAATAAATATAGTAGTTAGAAATACTTAGAAATTCAAAAGAGAAAAGGCAAACTGAGCCATGTTGCAATTTTGAGGCTCTTGAAATACGTTCAATCCATGAGGCTTAGCCCTTCTTTGTGTCCACTCTGAATACCAAACCATGTGGGTCTAGGAGCAGGAAGTCTGCTGGAAGCAGGGGAGGATCTGCATCCAGCAGGGGCTGGCAGGTAATCCCTGCCTTTGTGTGAGCAGCGGGCCAGCCTCGGGCAGTTGTACATTTAAAAAGCTGGACAATAAC
This sequence comes from Pyrocephalus nanus, assembly GCA_038380795.1. Lineage (NCBI taxonomy): Eukaryota > Metazoa > Chordata > Aves > Passeriformes > Tyrannidae > Pyrocephalus > Pyrocephalus nanus. The sequence goes on from CM076278.1 coordinate 2,154,040, forward strand.
TTGAAATACTAATGCTTAGAAAAAGAAGCTACGGGCACAGCAGCGTGGAACTCACTCCTTAGGGAGCTGCCAACTGTTCCCTGGCCAATTCCAGCAAATCAAGCCGTCTTATGCAAGAGGAAAAGTCTTCATACCTGAGAGCTGAATGGGAGCACGGCGGGCGTGAGGCAACAGCACCATTAACTGTAATGGGCTCTGGGTGTGACCCTCAGAGCAGGGGAGCTCCCAAACTGGGGCCTGACACAAACAGCTCAGCCAAGAACCGGGCTTAGAAAGGAAAGCACGAAATAGCTTTTATTGTCTTTGGTATAACAATCTTATACTTGTCAGGTGAAGCAAAATCCTCTGTCCACAGCTCCCCAGGATGACTCCTCCACCAGACCCACCCAGCTGAGGCATCAGCAGTGGCAGGGATGGACCCAACCACCCTCCACAGGTGAGCAGAGCACCGAGCAGGTTTCACGATCGCTTCCTGCTCCGAGCTGATGACAACAGCGGGTTTGGCAGTGCTTGTTTCCCCCTCAGTGAATTCACAGAATCACAGAACCAACTAGATGGGAAAAGACTTCTGAGATCATCAAGTCTAACCTTTGCCCCAACACCACCTTGAATTACTACAGAGCCCCATCCTCAGACTATCCTGCTGCTGGGGGACCACCAGCCTTTCCAGAGCTCCCAGGAAGAGGTGCCTGAGCGATGCAAACACCACAGAGGAGCTGGAATGCCCCGGCAATGGAAAGCCAGACAGCTCTGCAACCAGCCTGCCAGTCAACACTTGAGAAGGAAAAGATAATTTGCCTGGAGTAATGAGCTAAGTACAGAGCCACCACGACTGCAGCGCCCCAATTACCTCCACCACTCTGCAGGTGAAACACCTGGGCAGGCAGCAGCTCCAGGAAAGCAGCACTCACCTCGTGCTTAACAGACCAAATTCTGCAAAAGCAGCACCAAGAGTCAAGACCAGCACCTTGTAACTCCCTGCAGTCTTCTCACCCTCCTCTTCATTACCATATTTCAGCACTCCAGGGAATCCTATTCTATTTTAGCACACCCCTTGCCCAGTGCTGTCCCCAGGTCAGTGGTGAGCAGTCACCCTCATCAAGGGCCAGCACTCAGCCTGTCATTATAAGCCAAAATTCCAGTTTGACATGTGGAAGGAATTTTGGTTCCAGCTCCTAAAGCCTGCAGAACTGAAAGGGGGAAAAGCAACACAACAGTAACCAGGCACGGTGGTACCATTACACAGCTATACAAGAAGTTACTATGTTTAGAAATTTGCTGTTAATGAATACTTACTATTCTTTCACTTTAATAAAGGGTTATGAGTATTACTGATACACCTATAACCCCACTGATGTCCCATGTGGTCAGAGATTGTGAAGGAAGGACCTTCAATTAGCTGTTCCACCAATTCTCCTGCAAGGCAGTTTCCCTACAAATGGCCCAGTCGGTGGTTTGAGCAGTGCAGGTGTGTTGAACATGCAGGTGCAGTGTCAGCACACTCAAGTTGCAGCCCTTTTCCTAATGAACCTGGAGTTTTAGGGCAGGTGCCTGGGCTCCCTCCTCCCTGCCTAACTGACCCCACAGTTGTGCCAGCACAAACTGCTCAACACTTGGATCTCCAAACCTGAAAATTTCCATGTGGCTTCTCCCTGCAGCCCCAATTTACTCCTGTGCTATGTCCAGGGATGCTCTGCAGCAGGGAAGTACACTAACCAAACACCTCCAAATCATGTGATACTCATGCTTGAGTCTGAAGGGATTATGAGATTCCAGCCCAAAGTAAAAGAAAACAAGCAAGCTATTGTATTCTGCATTAGAACACAACCATGCCTTGACCATAATCCATTAGCCAAACCTACAAGGAAAGCTGAGCAGACCTCAAAATATTTACCTTTCTTCCATCTTCCTCCTTTTTCCTCAGAGAGTTCAGATTTTCCCAAAGTGCAAAAAAGGTGCATTCTTTTGGAAGTTACTCAAAGAAAGGTTCACTGAACATAGACAAAGATGATAATTTAATCATAATGGGTATCCAACCAGAATATAATGCCCTGTTCACAGCAAATTCCTGCTACCAGCAGTGAGAGAAAATTAAGAATCTGAATTCTCAAATGTACTCATGACTAGTATGTTCACCAATCAGCACACAATTAAGCATTCCTGTTCTCTAATTGTAAAGATGAACACTTGTTTGATAAGGATTAGTCATTAATTTGATGAAAAGCTTATCCACTCTTAAAAAAAAAAACAGGCACAGTGTTTAGATAGAAAGAAAAGGTCTGCAGGCAGAGGCAGTAAACTTGTGAGTTTACATTAAGTACACTTCACTTGCTTTCAGCTTCCATTTATGAAGGGAAAATAATCAAAATAACCTAGAAGTGCAATTTGCTTAGACATCTTAGTCAGGTTTGGTGGATCAAAAGTTCAATAATGCCTACATTACACTAACTATTTGTTCTCAAAAGTGGAAACAAAAAGGAAATTAGGAAAATTCAAATACAATACAATAAAAAAAGCTATGAGGTGAAAACAACTCGAGTGTTTCTCCTCTGGTCAGACCACAGCAAACAGTGGAGAGAGACGTGTCCTCACTTCACTTTTCAAGCAAAGCTGCTCTGTGATATGGCAGGTGAGTTTTCTTCTCACTGCCTCTCGTTTTGGCTCTTCTGTTCTTTGCCAGCAGACAGACAGGTATTTGAAAAGCCTCAACTGAGAGAGCCCCAGAGCAGTAAAAGTCAGCTTTGGTAACAGCAGTTTTAGAGAAGATACCGAAGGCTGGAGGGGAGAAAACTGAGAACACTGCAGCTGCAGCAAATGCAGCACTAGGTCTGAAAGGGTCTCAAAGCAAACAGCAAGCACTGCAACCAGCACAACCTCCCAGCCTCTCATTTATCTCTGGTTTAAGTTTCAATGACAGCAATTACACTCTGGCAGATAGCAGGGAATAACCAGAGCTTTCCCAGGTACACATTTAGGCCAATTACGGCTACAAGAGATGGAATCACAGCCCTAGCTCCCTCCCTGTCCTCATCTGCTCGCAGGGAGAACAGGCAGAGTCAGGCTCTTGGGGCCCTCCTGACTACCAGGGTAGGATATTCCATGGAAATGCTCTCCACCAATTCCAAACCTAGAAATTCCAAGGAAACTTTCCACCAATTCCAGACCCAGAGGCAGCCACTTTAGTGAGCAGTTTTGGACTTTAACTCATTTTAAAAGGCCACAGTGATAGCTTAAGAGTGACAGGACAGAGTTTAACACCAGGTCAGCTGTTAGACCGGATCATTCTGACATCTCCTGTACAAAAATGAGGTTCCACTTCAGAAGTACTGGAAGTTGCCTCACCCATTAACACCTACTGTAAGATGTTGAAGGTATTAAGACTCCACAGCCAGAAGCAGTTCCACTAGCACAGCAGTTCAAATAAATGGGTCTTAACCTCTGTGTGCTCAGTGTTTCTGTCACTTCTTTACCTCAGCCTTCAGTTCCATTCAACTCTTCAGTGCTTTCAACTACAACTTCCAGCAGCTCAATAACCAAAATCAATATTTTAGTAGTCTACCCTTGACCTACACTGTGCTAAACTCCCCATGACAGAAAGACTGGAGGGAAGATTTGGTTTTCCAGCTGTTTTCTGAAATCCTGCCACCAGCTAAATGGAAACCCCCACAAATAAGAATCCTACTTGCCCAGAGGAGTCAAGGAGAAGCCTCAGAGGAACTGAGGAGTCACACTCCCAAGGCCTGGGAGTGGAATGATGCACAGGAGCCCTACCTGAAAGGCTGCTCTCAGGGTGAGCTGGGAGAGGCCCTGCAGCCAGTCCTGCCTTTGCTCCACTCTCCAAGGGCACTCAGGAGCCAACCAAGTGCATCTTGTCTTCCCAGACTCCCTGTCAACCCACACCGACAGGATTTCTGGCCTCTCCCCTCTCAGGTGCTGGGGAGCAGTTTCCCCCAGGCACTTCCACAAGTGGAGAAAGCAGCACTGGAGAAAACAAGTCTCGTTCTGTCACGAGTCTGCCCTTTCCTGGTTGATAGAGGAGTCAAAACCTTCTTTTAAAGGCACAGGGAAAGAACAACTATTTTTATTTCTTCCTGAAGTCCTCCCAGGTAACACCACAGAATTAATGCTTTGATTATAGCCCTAGTTTCCAGTCCCAAAGTTGGAGAAGCAAATGAGGCCCACAAAAGGGCAACACAAAACTGTTCTAACAGTGTTTCTATAAATAATGTCTATACCAGAGCACAAATCTCTGGTATTGGAAAGAAAAACTACAAAGACTTAATTATGGCAATGCAGCAGCCTTCCTCCACAAATCCAACCTGAAGTGCATTACTTCCCACCCATATTGCCTATATGTTCTAGAAACTAAACCTTCAGAGTACCAGAACAATCCAAAACACTTAGAGACTATTAGACTTGTATATACAAAAGACTTCATCATACAGGCACCCCAGAGATCTATTTCATGCTACTTTGCTTCAGAAATCTCAGTTAAAAGAAAGATTCAAACAATTTTCACTGGTTTTCCCTGATGAAAATCTTTCTTAAAATGGGAGTAAGCAGAACCATAAATGAGAGGGTTTGGTAGAATTCTTAGCCATGGGGATAATGTAAGGCATGAGAGAAGCACATACAGGTAGTAAGTTACTTTACCAACACTGATTCCTTGAAAAGTAGGAAGCTGAGATTATAGTGAAAAAAATCCTTTTCAATTCTTTCTCTAGTAAAGGCTAAGCCTGATAGGTTAGACCTGGCACATCTGCTAGAGACAGTCCCAGCAAAGAACAACTTCTGAAATTAAACCAAGAGGATGTCACTTTGCAGACACTGAAAGAATGACTGGACTAAAATCAACTGGAGGGAGCACAGAACACACAGCTCAGACCCATATACTCAACAGTGAGGAAGAAGACACCTAAATAGCGAAGTAACAGAACACAAGTCCTTCCTACACAGACACTCACTGCCTTCCAGGCCACCTTCTGCAAGCTCCAAGCCTCCCTTGCTGTCCAGCCTGGGACGTTCAACCGTTGGGACATTCCCTGTTGCAGCTGCCCCCATAAAGAGCACACCCCAGTCAGGGTGCTGGGCTGTCCTGGCTGCCTCTCCCAAAGCCCAGCTCTTCCCAAGGAGCCAGGGACTAACAGCGAGGTTCAGATTTCATTCTCGCTCCGAGCCGATTCCATAGGTGACAGGACAATGTGCCAAGCTGAGCTCAGTCCAGCACGAGTTCCAACGCTCCACCACACACACAACAGCTAAAACCTGAGGCTGAGCACTCCTGTTTGCACGCAGCAGAACAGCCTGATGAACAACCCATGCCACACAAGTCAGTGAAAGCATCAGCCCATCAGCATCTCAGGTGGAAGCTGCGCAGAGCAAACCCAACTCCATTTCCACGGTGGTTACTCAGAGTCCATCACAATGAAGGCTGGAAGCAGCGAGATGTGCTGAGCAAGGCAAAGGACAACTCGCTTTACTTGTCACCTACAGTGCTTCTCCAAGCCTTGGTTTCTTTGATGTTCTGTCCTCTTTCAACACCAGCCTGCAAAGTTAAATTTTAAAGTATTTACAATCCAGTATTTTTTGTTAAATTTCTCTAAAGAAGAAGTTTAATGCTGCTTAAAATCCATTAGCATGTGTTATTGAGGACACATTTCATTACTGGCATGACTGGTGATGTACAACAGCCTGCCCCCCAAGCCACTGCTGCTTTCCAGCTTTTCACTGCATTCCTAGTCAAGAGGAAAAATAAAATCGAGTTCCACTGGAGCTTGTTCAAAGTATTCACTTTTCAGAAGTGGCAATACTTCAATACAGCAGCTTGTACAATTCAGTTGCAGTATTGCTGAACAAGGGCCATCCAGCTTCAAGGTTTTTGAAATCCAACTCTCCCAAGGAAGGGCAAGAGCTCCTTATTCAGGCAGTTCTTTCAGAGTCTGGGGTTTTCTCCTCCCCTTCTCAGAGTTCCACCACCTCCTTGACAGGTATTACAATGTCTTTAGCTGCCCCACACATAAATTCCAGAAGAACTTCCAGCTGAATCTTTCCATGGATACCTTATTACAATTATCAGCATTAACACCCACAAGGGGTTAATAAGGGCCCATAAGGTCTGTTGTCCCACCCATGAGGAGGAACAAAACCTCTGAAATACCCAGTTGCCCCCAGTAAGCCCTAGAGAGCACATTTCCAGTGAACAGCTTAACCTGCAGCCACATTCAGGTGTCAACCCAACCGCTGCTTTCCCAGCTTCACAATAAGATTCCAAGCTTCAGACGATGAACTAAAGCTAGAAATCAGCAATTGTGCTGTAAGTGAAGCCTCTGCAAACACTGCTTTTGCAGGACATCAGTGACTCCAGAAGCAGCTTCCCCATGCCAGTGAACATTCTAGAAAGCTGCCTGTTTGCCCTCCCCCCCAGCTCCCTCTGCTCGGCTCTGCAGGTCCAAGCCTCACTTCCAGGCACACATTGGCACTCGCTGGAGGAGAGCAGAGCACCCCTGGCTCACAGCAGCACAACCTGACACCTCAGAACAGACTAAAGGTGAGAGATACCACTGCTTGCAACAAGACCACGCACATTTCTTCCCTGCTGCTACTCCCTGGAATCGCTGCAGCCAGCTGGGGTTCACCTCCCTCACCCCACCACCACAAAGTACTCATCAGGTGAGGGGAAGAACAGGTACTCGTGCTCCAGTTCACCATTACACTGCTACAGCATCAAGTTCATTCTGTCAGAGCTTCTCAGCTGCTCCCCCCAAAGCAAGGGCAGAGTTCTGGCTGTTCTGCTGAGAAACACACTCGGAATAAGGACAGTTCACACCAAAGGAGGCTGTGGTTTGTGACCTCTGCCCGTCCCACAAGCAGCTGACACGTATGCAAGTCGATGCACCAGTCTGGACACAGCAACCCTGCACCGTCCAAGGGAGAAGCCGTAAAGCACCAGGAGCTCAGCATTTCAAATTCCTGAATTACCACCAGCTCCTCTTTGAGGTCTTCCATGCAAGCCACTCGGTCAGCCTGCAATCTGGAAGAATTACATAGAAAGAAATAGTTGTCTTTTAACAATCCAGTAATTCACAGGAATCACAGCAGGAATTGAGTGCTGGGCACATTCCTGAAGTTTTCCTGACAGCACTGGGAAGTTACAGCACCGGTATCTGTAAGGGGGGTGGAATCACAAGTCACGAAGCTCATTTCTCAGAGTTCCAAACCCATATGGGATCTAACAGGCAGCTCTTTACAGCACCAGCTACCCGGGCTAGAGACAAATGCACAACAGTTGCACGTTCTGGCTCAGACATTTCAGTACCTCAAAGGTTATTCTGAAGGAAACGTGACATTACTTTGACTCAGCCAGCGAAAGCTACTATGAAACAAGTGCATGTGGAAGTATCTGGACGTTTCATTCTAGTTCACAGCATTTGATAAGCTCTAATGCACTATTTGCAGTCACGTGCTCTGGAAGGCACCGCTGATATCAAGTACAAGAGTCCTATCTCCTTATATCCAGTTACACTTCCCAGTAGGAAGCCACCAGGGCAGGAACAGCCATCACAGCCTTTTGATCTCTGCAGGTGAAGAGATCTTGAACTCTGTGCTGGATGCTAACCCAGCTGCTCCGAGTCACTCCATGGAGACAATTCCTCTTCCTGGCTACAGCAGACTCGCCCGTTCCTCCAGCAGCCCAAGGATCCCCTTCTCCTTAAGTTACTCCTTTTTTCCAGGTTAATTGCCAGCAAAGCACTGCACAGCCCTGTTCCTCCTACTCCTGAAAGCTGACAACATACTTCTCTCCACCATCCTGGGCTGCACGTAGGTGGATTGAGATCTGAGATAAAATATTGTATCCTCTATTTCAGAAGCCTGGGCATGCTCCATTTCTGTCTCCTCCAGCTGCAGATGGCTGTTTTTATGTAAAAAATAAATAAAACACAATGAGAGCTTATCAAGCTGACCTACTCCACCTCCGTGGTATCATTAGTGGGTTGCATGGCAGGTTACTTAAGCAGGTTAACAGTGATATTTTAATAATTGCTAGTGCAGTTAATGTAATGAATATTAACAGCATCTTAGATAGGCACCTACAGCACTGCCAGCAAGAGAACTCAGCTTGGCCCTCTATATATCACTCCTATACAGTGAAGTAGAACAAAAGCACCTTTCAGTGCAATCACTCAAAAATCAACGTGGTCTGGTCGACACCACTGTTTGTGCCCCTTCGTCCCCTCCCCAAGCTCAAAAGCAGGCACAGAAACACTTGTCACCGAAGCATTTTAGACCCTCGTGCCCCGCCTTCCCTTATCTGCACAAAGTTTCAACACTTACAGCTCAGTGTTTCCTGTGCAAGGAAAGAAAGCACCACTTCTATCTCCCAAACCACAGCGATCAGTAACAGCTGAAGCAAAGCAGGTATCGGATGTCAGCCTCCTCCCCCCGGAGTTCACAAGCACTCCTTCATAAAAACTCCTTCACCTCCACCAAAAAAGTTCATTTTCAAATACCACGTGCTTTAGTTACAGACAAAAGGCAGCTCTTTATCTACGGCTCAGAGCGTGACAGGTACTACAAGAAACCTGTCACAGCTCCCTTCGTCACGCTCTGTCCCTTCCCAGTGGACTCACCAAGGAATCTAAACGTGCCTTTATGTTCACCAGAAAGCCAAGCTGCACCTCCACACTCAGCACTGCCTGACATGATTCACTAGAGAAGCTCTTTTCTTCTAAAAGAAAGCCTTATTGACACGGCTACATCACACAACCAAACAAACAGGTGAAGCATACAGGAAAGAACCTTTAACACTTGAAGCCTGCAAGAGTTACAAGCTCACACCCAACCTTCCCCCAGCGAGGGAAGTGAGCACGGAAAGGAAAGAAATCAATTTCCTGTGCAGAGATGTGAAGAAACACCGGGTCTCATCTGCTAATAGAAAAACATTCTCTGTAAGAACCAACAAGAGCGGGAACAACTTCAATGCGCACACTTAAGCTCCACGTTGGGGGGCAAAGCACTTACCAAGGAAGGGCAACATCTGCTCAGATCCCAGGGAAAGAACGGGACTGTTAAAGAGGAACAGGGGGAAGAGACGCAATTACAGCCGCAACACCGTGCCGGTAAAAAGCCTTAACGAGCCCCACGTCTAAAAGGCACGGGAACGCGGCCCCGCGCACAAGGGCAGGTGAGCGGAGCTGGCACACGGCGGCCCGCGGAGCCGGGCAGGGGCCGGCGGTTGCCAACGGCACGGGGCGATCCCGGCGGGCTCGCGGGACCGGCCACTCCCGGGGGGACCCGGCACCCCCGGCACCCCCAAGGGGACCGGCCAGCCCCGGCACCCCCGCGGGCCGGGCACGGGGGCGGCGGCGCCGCGCGAGGCCCAACGGGCAGCGGGAGCTGCCCGGCCCCGCCGCGAACGGCCCGGCCCGGCCGGCCACAGGAGGCCGCCGAGCCGCCTCCCGCCGCTGCCCCCGGCCGGGCCGAGCGGAGCGGGGCTGAGGGCGCCGTGGCGGCCCCGCACCCGCGGCCGAGGGGGCGTGTGCGGCCCTCAGTGACAGCGCGGCCGCGCTCCGCCAGGCCCCGCGCCGGGCCGGCCCTCCACGCCGTGGGACAGCGGGCACGCCGGTGGGTTCTTACCGCGGGGCAGGGCATGGCGCGGAGCCCCCGCCCGTCCGGGGCGCGGCGTCCTGCCGGGGCCGGGGTCGCTGCGGGCTCGGGGCCGCCACCGCCGCCTCACGGGCACAACAACATGGCGGCCGCGCGGCCTCCTCCCTCCTCAGCCCGCCCCACGCGGGGAGGGGCTCGCGCGCCGCGCCCGCCCTCCATGAGGGAGCGGGGGGGGAACGGCCCCGCTGAGGGAGCGGGAACGGCGGAGTCCGGGAATCGGGGAATCGCGCAATTATGGAACCACAGAGTCACAGAAATACAGACTAGCAGAATTAGAGAGTCACGGAATTATAAAGCTACGGAATCACAGAATTTAAAAAATCACAGAATCACGGAACTACAGAACCGTGGAACCACAGAATTACGGAATCATAGAATCGGGAAATTACAGAATCAGCAAGGTTGAAGGAGACCCTGAAGATCATCCAGTCCAACCGTCACCCCAGCACGGCCAACGTAACCCCTAAACCACTAAACCACATCACCCAGCGCCAGATCCAAACACCTCTCAAACGATTCCATGGATGGTGACTCCACCACCTCCCTGGCGGCCCATTCCAGTGTCTGAGCACTCGAACAGTGAAAACATTTTTCTGATATGTAATGTCACAGTCCCGCTCAGCTCAGCGCTCCCCGTACCCTCAGGAGGTGCCTGCCCTCCCTCAGCCCCTGGTGAAAGGCAGGGCCGCAGGGAGGATTAAGGGACTGGAACGTGTCCCTGATGAGGAGAGACTGTGGGAGCTGAGCCTGGTCAGTCCAGAGAAGACTGAGGGGAGATTTCATCAATGCATATAAATATCTCCAAGGGGTGTCCAGAGGATGGTGCCAGACTCTTTTCAGTGGTGCCAAGTGACAGGAAGAGGAGCAATGGCCATAAACTAAAACACTAGAAGTTCCACCTCGACATGGGAAGAACTTCTTTCTGTGGAGGGCGGCAGAGCTGCCCAGGGAGGTCACAGAGTCTCCTTCTCTGGAGACATTCCAAACCCACCCAGACACGTTCCTGTGTCACCTCCACCAGGTCACGTTGTTGTCTGAGGGGGGCCGAGGAGCTCTGAGATCTGAGGTATACCCACACCCTGCAGCATCCACTGCCATCCCTCCTCCTTAGGATCCTCTAAAACCCCTGGAGAAACACCCTATCTGAGTATAAAAAGCCATTCTGGTGCACAAGATCTTCAGGCTGATGTTCTCCTGCGTTGCTTTGGTGCCACCCAGCTCAGCTGTAGGACATGTGTGGCCCCACACCACCAGGACACGCGCTGTCCGAGCCACCCTCCACAGCCCACAGCTCCTAAAGCATGAGGTAATGGGGAACAGGGAGCCAGCACAAGGCAGGACTGCCAAAAAACACATGGAAACTGAGACACAAGTGATAAAGCAAAAGGCCTGCGAGCATTAAGCTACAGAAAACACAGGAAAGCTGGAGAGCAGAGCGGCACCACTGTCGGAGGCGGCAGGAGTGTCGCCAGGTCCAAAATGAAGCCTTTACTAAGCCTTGTGCAATGAAGCTCCTTTCCAGCAGCAAGATTTATATCTGGGTTTCGTTGCAACTGTGATGGACCATTAATGTTTTATTTTTATACATATCTTTAATTTACAATACCGTATGTAGGTCAGGTTGTACTTCTGCGAGAGATTTCCACCTGCTCCTCGTGTTCGCCTTGATCTGAAATGAAATGCTTGCAAGTGGCTATAAAATGCACTCCTAAATTATCCACAGGACTCTCCCTCTGAGTCCAAGCCTAGTCATTGTAACAGATGGACTTCAGTCTGTCATTAGGTCGTGTCTAAGCTGGAAGGAGCATTAATGTTCAGAGAGAACAATGCAAAATACAGGATCCCGTGTCTTCACACTCAGATATGAGCCACGCAGTGAGCTGTGTTCTGGTTCTGCTCCCCTGGTCAGGCACAGCCAACGTTTGAAAGGAAGGTAATCAGACCCTCTGAAGAGATTTTTTTTTTCCCAACAACAAGCCATCATCTGAATGCAAATGTGATCTGAATGTCAATATGTACTTTCAGCAGAACTTTGGAAGAAATACAGGTAACTGAAGGGAAAAACAGGATTCCTGGCCTGTTTACACCAAAAAGCAATGGGTGTAAATGTGAAAATGTGTTGAGCCACTACAGCTGAATCTGAAAAGGATGTGTATTGACAGCATTAGCAAGCAAAATATGAATTCTGAGAAGTCCCTGTTAAATGTTGCCTTTCTGAGTGTGCCTGGAGGGAGATCAAATGTGACCTACTTCATGGAGCTGGATCCTGGACACCCGGGGCTGCTGCACAGCAGGACCTGCTGGGTTCCTCTGCTGCTTTTCAAGGAGGGGGATCTCCTGCAGTGCCATCCCTGGGACAGGAAAAGCTGGGCACTTCCAGCTGCTTATTTATATATTTCATATTTACCAACATGGTCACATGGAGACATTCCATGTCTTGTGTCCTGAACCTCTCCATTCCTTGTGTTCCAGTCTATTTTTTAATAAATGGCCCCATTTAAATGACTTTTGCCCATATTTCCTATGATGATCAGGACGAAGGATGCCAGCTAATGAGGATTATTTTGTGGAAAGGGGAATTACTGGACCCAAAGGGAGAGCAAGGCCTGTAAGAACCTGACAGCTCAGGGAATGAGGTGTTCCCAAACCCAGAGTCCTGACGGACCTGGAATGTATCCTCACTCATCCAGTCCAGTTTTTAATTTGCCAGCTGGAGGGTGGTAATGAATTACAGAGGAGCTCCTGAAGCACTGACTGGATTTAAGCAGGAGGAAGTAAAGCAATCCAGTCGTTTAGACACCTGTTAGTGTGACCTCAAGAACATTAAAAGCTTAAAAAATTAAAGATAAAGGAAAAAGAAGTTGGGGCCAGACAAGTAAATATAAAAATGTAAAGTAAAAACATAGCTTTACTAAAGATTGATTGCATTTAACTAAGATTATACCTTTGATAATTGTTTTTTTAGACAAAAGATACAGATTTATTGATTGATTCAATAAATTAATAGAAAGAAGGTCCATAAAATGTAACTAGGTGGAAAAGGCAGGGAAGTCACCCCAAATCTTCACCAGCTGTGGCTGCACAGGGTGTGCAAAGGGAAGAGTGAGCAGAAAGTGTCTGGATTCCCTTGTTCTCCCTATCCAGCCTTGCTTCCCTCTGGAGCACTGGATCCCAGTGATCACAGCCTGGCCCAGCAAGGCACGTCTGGATGGGCTCCTGATCTTGCACAATCTTTTTCAGACAGGCCTTGGAACAAAAGGTAGGAGTGAGCTGATGGCATTTGCTGATGGCACAAAGCTGGGAGGCGCCAGCTGAGCAGCGGGAATAGCTGTATTGCTGGAAGAGTTGGATAGCACGGAGAACTGGCACACTGGAAATGGGATGAAATTTAATAGTGGAAAGTACAAGGTCATGCCCTTGGGAATTGCTAACAAGAATCTCTGCCGCAAGCTAGGAGCTCATCAGTTGGAAATGACAGAAGAAGAGAAAAATCTGGGTGTATTTGTTGATCTCCAGACGACTGTGAACTCCCAGTGTGAAGCAGATCTGACAAAAAGCATGGATCAACTGAGATATTTCCAGGACAAGGGGAAATGTTAATGCCATTATGGGAAGCTCTGCTGCAACCTTCTCTGGAATTATGCATGCAGCTCTGGTCACTTTTTACCAAGGGAGACAAAATGTGACCGGAAAGTAATTACAGGGTAATCCTGGTTTTCCTCCCCCCATATAAGGATCTTGAAATAATTTGTTTAGCCAGAAAACCTGACTGCTGAGAAGGGAAACGGGTGTTCTCCGTGAAACTTCAGGGAGTAAACACAACAGTAAACACATCTCCCTTAAGAGCAGGGGTGTTCATACACGAGCAAACAAGTATCCGATGGCCATGAGGAGTCTGGGCTGAAACATGAGAACACCAGAGCTTCCAGCAGCTCGAGTCCGAGGCTCTGGGTCATCCTTCCCAGGGCTGCTGTACCCTCATGCAGTTGCCACCAACAGCTGAGAACTGAGCCTAAAGGCCCAACAAGTCCTTCCCAAACCTCTCTTGCTCTTTGAGGCACAGCCACTGAGTCACTAGTTGGCTGTTTGTGGAAAGAAAGGGGGTACCTGGTGTGGAAAGACATTCCTCGGGCTGCAATGGCAACCCAAATGTCCCTTGAGTTCGGTAAGGACACATTTAAAATCTGCACGTGGTTGTGGAGAGCATCCTGTTCTGGCTCATCCCACCCCAGTCCCTGGGATGTCCTTCCCAGAGCCCGGCTCTGGAGCCCATCCCGTACCTGAGCTGCAATCCTGGAGTGTCCCACACCTGGGACAGCGAGAAACACCAAAGCCAAAGGTGTGCCAGGCCCTTCCCTGCCCGTGCTCCCATCCAGTGACCTTTACACACTTCACTCCCGTGGCCCCAACATCCCCCCCAGCCTTTGCAGGCTGTTTCTGTTATGATGAAAAACTGATGGCAAGCTCAGATATGCCTTAAAAAAAACAACCAGCACACCAAGTCCTGATCCAGTGAGAACAGTCAGATCATGGGACACAGGGCAGTTTGCTTTCTCAGGACTCCAAACTGCCTCCTTCGCCCAGTTTGCTACCCAAAAGCAGCTCCCTTCATCCCTTCTCTCCTATCTTGTTTTCTCATCTTTTACCCTACTTAGATGTTTTACTCATTTTACTCCCCTAATTTTTTTAAGAATTCCTGAGCAGAATGTTCAGCCCCATCCCTGGCCACTGTATTTACGTGGCATTCCTTGTCTTGTGGGTGCTTCCCTTCCTCCTGCTCCCATCAAACACGCTGCTGTCTCACTGCTGTTCCATCCAAATGGGGGGAGGTGACATGGGGGTCAGAACACCCCCGATTCAAATGTGGCAGGTGAGAGCCACCCACTGCCAGTCCTCCTGACAGGGCCCCAAAACAGATGCTCTGACTCATTCCCTTGCCAAGTAGATGAATAATTTGAAAATAATGAGATTTTTATTACACACATATCATTTCGGTCGGAACATTTTGCAACAGTCTCATTTTAGGAATTTTTTTGTCTGGTAATAACCCCGTTTTAAAACAAGCCGTGTCATTAGTGCCGCGGCGCTGAGGGGAAGCAGCAGGGAAGCTGCCTCGGCTGCACATCAAGGTGATTATCACAGGACTACCCAAACACGAGGATTTGGGGGACTCAGAACTTCGAATTCAGTGGAAGAGCAAATATGCAAATGGCTTTGGGGACAGTGGTTGCAGGTAGGAGCACAGATGGCTGAGCCTGGCTCCGCAAGGATGTGTCAGCCCAGCTCTGTCTGGATCAGCCAAAGCCAGACTGTGTCCAGCTGGGAAAGGCAGGAGGGCTCTGCATTCCTGAATTTGTATTGGACATACCAGTCCTGCTCGTGTTCATTGCCCTGTGGGTGATGGATGACACCTTGTTTGTGCAAGGAATTTCTATACCTGGAAGTAAAAGCTGAAGCCATCAGTATTCACTGCAGTGTGGGAAGGTGTCTGGAAGTCTTGGTTTGTGGATGCTTCCATTATTTTCTTAAAAATGCTAATAACTCATAGGAGATAATTATTAGATGAATATGAATTCATGTTGGACTCATAATTTCCCCATCTGGAGCCAGGCTGGGACAGCTGGGGGGTTCACCTGGAGAAGAGAAGGCTCCAGGGAGACCTGAGAGCCCCTTGCAGGGCCTAAAGGGGCTCCAGGAGAGCTGGAGAGGGACTGGGGACAAGGGATGGAGGGACAGGACACAGGGAATGGCTTCCCACTGACAGAGGGCAGGGAGAGATGGGAGATTGGGAAGGAATTGGTGACTGGGAGGGTGGGCAGGCCCTGGCACAGGTTGCCCAGAGAAGCTGTGGCTGCCCCTGGATCCCTGGAAGTGTCCAAGGCCAGGTTGGAGGGGGCTTGGAGCAACCTGGGCTGGTGGGAGGTGTCCCTGCCCATGGCAGAAGATGGAGTAGGATGAGCTTTAATGTCCCTTCCCACTCAAACTATCCCATGTTACTTTTTACCCCATGAGCTAAAAATGCATAAAAGATTGAAAGCATTTTGTGCTGAACCTGCCTTTTCTTTGGAAAAGCCAACTGACACAACTTTAACCTGTATCATGTGCTGTGCTGCTGCAACAAAGCTGCCTGAAAAAAGTGCTTTTCATAATAAAGCATATCTATTTTTCTTAATAAGCACTTAAGAACCTTCCTCCTGTGGTTGGATAATTAGAGAAACAGCAGGCAGAGAGAGGCCAGGCAGCTGTCAGATCAGAAGATCTACTTCAAGTGTCATTAGAAGACGATATTGTTTTAGCTGAATTTCTTTCAGTGCTAATTCTTTCCTGTAGACACAGGCTGGTAACTAGCTCAGGGCTGTGCTGGGAGTTCCCACCCACGGGAACTTGCATCATTAAACTCTCCACAGCTGAGCAACTCCTCAGTTCCCCTGCCCAGGCTGTACCTGCAGTCTCCTGGCACAGCCCCAGTGCCACACAGGGAGTCACCTGAGGAGTACCTTGGGCCATCTCTGCTGGCTTTCATTAGTGACCAAAATAAGAAATATTCTACGATGAGACTTCATGATGAAAATATACTTAGAAGGGGTTAATTGGAGAATGATGGGAAATTAAAAAAATAGTTAATTATTGTAAGATCTATCAGGTCAATAGTTTAATACTGACACCTCAGCCTTTATGGCTGTGGGAAGTGTGATTGTTACCCTGTGCTGGCTCTGCTGGGGCTCCTCCAGCCCTGGGGGCAGTTCTGGGCCCCTCAGACAGGAGAGACACTGAGGGGCTGGAGCGTGTGCAGGGAAGGGAACGGAGCTGGGAAGGGGCTGGAGCAGCAGGAGGGGCTGAGGGAGCTGGGGGGGCTCAGCCTGGAGAAAAGGAGGCTCAGGGGGGACCTTCTGGCTCTGCAATCCCTGACAGGAGGGGGGAGCTGGGGGGGGTCGGGCTCTGCTCCCAGGGAACAGGGACAGGAGGAGAGGGAACGGCCTCAGGCTGTGCCAGAGGAGGCTCAGGTTGGATATCAGGGATAATTCCTTCATGGAAAGGGCTGTCCAGCCCTGGCACAGCTGCCCAGGGCAGGGGTGGAGTCCCCATCCCTGGAGGGGTTCAACAAACAACAGGATGTGCACTTAGTGCCATGGTCTGGTTGACAAGGTGGTGATCAGTCAAACTTGGAGATCTTTTCCAACCTAAATGATTCTGTCACTCTATGATTCCAAGGTTTGTACCTTCCATTAGTCCTTGATAAGCTAATGTATATCATTAAGATAAAATGGGAAAAAAAAAAAAGAAAAAGTAGAGCTGGATTGAAATATTGCAAAGCCCAGGGCTCTCCTGATTCACTGCTATTACTGTAATTGCATTTCAGCTGCTTTGAACACTTAATGGCCAATTTCTACAACTTTGCAATTTAGTACTATGGTTCTGTCTTTTTTTCTCTTTTAGATTACACTGACATTTTCCTCGGGCCATTTCATAACTCTTTCATTTTGTTCTATTTTACTCTATTCTACTCACTTCACCCTGAAGTGATAGTGGGGTTCCCTGCACCCTCAGACCCGTGAGTGAGGAATGCTGAACCCTCTGTGATGTCCTTTGGAGCAGCAGGAGAGGGGACAGCAGGGGAGCCTCCCCTGGTTTGTGCATGGCAAGGAATGTCCCTCAGCCTGGAAACTGCCAAGGCTCCTGTGGGAGTAGGAAAACAGCTCTTTGTGACTGCCCAGAAGCAAAGCAGATACTCCATCCAACCCCACGCTCTTATTTGGGACTTTGGGGTGGAATCTGAGCAAAGGCAGGAGCTGTGGAAGCCCTGGTGCTGTTGGGGACGCAGGATGCTGGACTGCAGCGCTCCTGGCAGCCTGGCAAGGAAAACACATCAGTGTGACCTCCAGCAGCACGTTCCTGGGGTCACCCCAGTGTTTCACTCCTCTTCTTCGTGCTTTTTGTGCTGCTTGAAAAGGAAAAGCTGCTTTTGTGCCTTATCAGTCTGGGAGTGGGGAGCCCTGTGGAGCTGCCACAGAACCAGGGCACTCGTCCCAGGCCTCGGCTGGTGACATCTGATCTCCCCCACCGTTACATCCCGTGCTGAGCAGCTTCCTCCTGCCCATGAATCACACCGGAGAAGGTTCCTTTCAATAAAAGCTCCTTTCCAAAACCTTTTTTTTTTTTTTTTTTTTTTTTTTTTCTGGAGAAGTTCTCCCCTTCACATCTGATTTGAAGCCTGCTTGCCCTGTAACTTCAGATGGCTCTGGATCAAACCTTGAAGGAGTGATTTTCAGCAGAGCCAGCAGCCAGCGTGCAGATTTTAATGCTTTGCCTTATCTGGGCAGGCAGGCTGGCAGTTTCCCTGCACACTGGGATCAGAAAGTCGTGATTTTGTTAAGATTTCAGATTTAACTTTTGCTGTCATGAAGTGTTAAAGGTCTCTGACACATTGAGCAGATGCACTTTTTGTTTGCCAGATAAATTTGTACAAATAATGTGTCTACATATAATTATCTAACTCGGTTATACATGAGGAATTAATATACCCAACATTTTGGACAGAGGCTCCAGTAGTTCACGGTGCTTCAGGAAATCAAACAGGGAATACACAGTTGGTAAGGTAACAACAAAAAACACCCCAAAAAGAGAAATAGTGACTCAAAACAGCTCGATGACACATTCGAAGCCCACTGAGTCACTTGGCATCGCGCCAGGACTGCTCTGAGGAGGGTTGGCACAGGAGGGGAGACAAACAGATGCCTCTGCAAGGGAATCATGTTTCAGTTGCCAAGCGTTATCCTCCACAAAGCAGTCGGAGCAAAGCTTGGATCGACACCATGGCTGGGGGCTGGTCCCGGCAGGTTGTTCCGCACAGCCGGGGCTGCCGTCCCGGGGCCCGAGTGGTGCAGCGATGTTCGAGAAATAATGAATATTTCATATAAAAATGACTAATGCATCAGAACGGGGGAGATGGCACGTTCCGGACAGCCCGTTGTGACATTTGCAGTGCGAATCGGTGACACCCGAGCGGGTGCGAAGGGAACAGAGCGCTGTCCGTGGGACAGGCACAGGGGGCCGGGGCAGGGCTGGGGGACCCCTCGGGGTGTGCTGCCCCCTCCCCGCTCCCCCCGCGGGCTCACGGGCACCCCGGTGCCAGCACACACCGCGGGACAGCGGGGAGGCACAGCCCGGCTGGCCGGAATCCGCGAGGATCGGGGAATTGGGAGCCGGGACCTCCTTCCAGCCCATCCCTAATCGGCCACATGACACAGGGCATGGCGTGGTTTCTATTTTAGGCCACTTTGCCATCTAAAGCTGGACTCGAAGTTTAGGAGGAGTTCCCTGTGGTCACGGGGGAGAGCCAGGACCCTTCGGAGCACAGATCAGTGACGGCAGGATGTGCCTGTGCCATCCCACAGGCCGGGAAGCTCCCGGTTCCTGGAGTTTCAGTTCTATGTAACTGATGTAACCTGTGCCCGTCTGAACTGGCAGGAGTTGCCCTTGTCCTGCAGTGTTCGGCTGGAAGGCACACACACCGCCCTGAGGAGCACCAGGAACCGGGGAGGGGCTGCGGGGTCCCCGGCCGGGACGGGTCCCTGTCCCCGCAGAACCCCTTCCCCTGCCCGTGACCCCGGACGGGGCAGTGCAGTGAGATATCAGGGCTTCCTTCTTCACAAAGGCGATTTGTTGGACCAGCGGGTTTGCCTCCCAAGGGAGAACAGCGGGAGGCTCCTTCCCATCCCAACACAAGTCACGGGCTGTCACTGTCCCGGCCCCGCGGCGGCAGCCGGCCCGCTTTGGGGCTAAACCCGCCCGTTTGGTCACGGCAGCACGATCCTGGCTCCCGTGCCTTGGGATCCACACCGGGCCCGATCCCGGCTCCCGTGCCTTGGGATCCACACCGGGCCCGATCCCGGCTCCCGTGCCTTGGGATCCACACCGGGCCCGATCCCGGCTCCCGTGCCTTGGGATCCACACCGGGCCCGATCCCGGCTCCCGTGCCTTGGGATCCACACCGGGGCCGATCCTGGCTCTCGTGCCTTGGGATCCACACCGGGCCCGATCCCGGCTCCCGTGCCTTGGGATCCACACCGGGCCCGATCCCGGCTCCCGTGCCTTGGGATCCACACCGGGGCCGATCCTGGCTCTCGTGCCTTGGGATCCACACCGGGCCCGATCCCGGCTCCCGTCTCCCGGATCCAGACCCGGAGCCGACCCCAGCTCCTGTCCCGGAGCCACCCCGGCCCCTGTCCCCGATCCCTCCCCCGGTGCCGGGCCGGTCCCTCAGCCGGGGCGGGGCCGCTCCGGTGCCCGCCCAGCCCGGGGAGTTCCGCCCGCTGCCGGAAGAGCCGCTGGGCCGCGGAAGCGCCACGGGAACAGTGCCGGTACCGGGATAGGGGTTGGGACACCGTGGGACCGTGTTGTCGGTACCGGGGCTGGGACAGGGACAGGGACCGGGGCTGGGACAGGGACAGGGACCGGGGCTGGGATGCCCCGTGTGCCGGTGCCGGGACAGGGGCACTGCTGGACCCGCGTGCCGGTGCCGGTGCCGGGGCTCGGGCGGCTGTGGCGGGTGCAGCGGGAGTTGGTGGCGGTGTCCGGGCACGAGGGCAGGGCCCGGGACAGAGGGACATGGCCCAGGACAGCGGTGGCGGCAGGGCCGGGGTGAACTGGCGGTGTCTGGGACATGGGACAGCTGGGGGGATCACCTGGAGAAGAGAAGGCTCCAGGGAGACCTGAGAGCCCCTTGCAGGGCCTAAAGGGGCTCCAGGAGAACTGGAGAGGGACTGGGGACAAGGGATGGAGGGACAGGACATGTTCCCTGTGAGGGTGGTGGGACCCTGGCCCAGGTTGCCCAGAGAAGCCCCTGGATCCCTGGCAGTGCCCAAGGCCAGGTTGGAGCAACCTTGGACAGTGGGAGGTGTCCCTGCCCAGGCACGGGGTGAAACAAAATGGTCTTTAAGGTCCCTTTGCACCCAAACCATTCCATGAATCCACGACGAGCCCCAGCACTGCCCTCTGCCAGCTGTGCCACAGTGGGTCCTGCAGCCCCAGCGGTGTCACCTCACCCTGGATGTCCCCATGTCTGTGCACCTTGAGGGAGCGCAGGACAGAGAACGCCCCTGGCAATGGAAACATAAGTGTCCCTGGCAAAAGTTGGGGTCACTGTGCTCTTTGTCAGGGCTGTTGGGCTTTTTCACTGTGCCTGAAATCACAGGGCACAGCAGAGCAATTTGTAGTTCAGACCAAAGTTCTTGAGGGGGGAGCAGCTTCATGAGGGTCATCAGGAATGGTTCTCTGTGTTTAGGATTCTTCTGTTCTCCTGCTGAATAAGCTTTTGGCCAGGGGTCTGTCTTTTCCAAGATGTTTTTGACTTGGACTGGACATTTGGATGCCTGGCAGGCTGGCAGTGAGACACTTGGCATGTTTTTCCTCGTTGCAAACACACCCTTCTACGTGCAGTTCTCAGAGTGACTCTAGAAACGTAAAGTGCCAAATTAAATACATGACCAGAACTGAAAACCAGCTTGGCTTATTCTGCTGAAAAATTTTGGGGTTGTTTTTCTTTTTCCCCAAAGAAATTTTGTATCTTAAAAAAAATTGGAATGAAAAGTGTCCCTCTCTCGCTTGGTGTCTAAACTGTGACCGTGATCCTGAATCAGCTGTTTTAATTGATATTCTGCCCAATCAGTGTGGCTGCATTGATTGTAAATATGAGATGTGTGACCTTAGGCCTTAACAAGAGCAGAACTTTTTAGTATCATTTTGCAGAACTCAATTCTAACCCCTGCCCCCCGAAAGAAACTAAATACAAAATATGAAAGTGGCAGGTTACGTCTGAACTTTTTTAACATATTTTCTCTTGAGTTACTCTAATGTTTGACTTCCAGCTAATGTCTGAAAGTCAGTTGAAACATTTCTGAGTCCCCAAAGGCTGTGGGAGATGAAGCCACGGGTTTGGAAGCACGTGGGAATTGGCAGGGGCAGGGAATGCTGTGTGTAGGCTCAGCCTGGGTGCCCTGTCTGGGTGAGTGCTGAGTGACTCTGCCTCAGAAACACCAAAAATACTCTTTGAACAGCCCATGCAGGCTGTGTTTGGATTCCCTCTGCAGGTTGTGCTGTCAGGAGATGGACTGCAAGTGTTAAAAGAAGCTGCAAAGGCAGAGAGTTCCTCCAGCACCCACATTTAAATCTGCAGTTTCCATATTGAGCCGTGTCCCCAAATGCTTCTTGTTGTCCTGGAAGGTCCCTGTGCTCTCCCAGGAAGGAACAGGGATGAAAGTACAGCACCAGGTTTCTTCTGGGATTCCTTCAGGAGTCCTGGGTGTTCCCTCAGGACTTGGCCTTTTGGTGGGCTATCAATTGCTGGGCATAAATTGCTTTGCAGAACTGTATTTCCAGCCACAGGGTGTGTGTGTGTGTGTGTTAGAGCCAGGCTGCAGCTTCTTTTGTTGTGCTTTTGCCTGACTGACCTTGTGCCTCCTGTGCTGCTTTTGTTTGCTGGGGACAGGACCAAGCCCTCAGGATGCCAGCACTGCCTCTGGATGAGCTCCAGCTGACAGAAAGGGATCCCAAGACAGGGAAGATGAGAACTTTACCAGCACTGGTGAGCTCTGCTTTTCCTGAAAGGCAAACAAGGACTTTAATAAATAATTGCCTTGTATTGAGACTCGGGCAAAACCACCCCTTGGTCTCAGGTAGGATGAAATTTGCTCAGCTTGCCTGTTAAATAAATCTTTTTTTAAAATGCATTCAGGTAACTGAAATTTCATTTACCCACCATAAAATAAAAAACAAACAAACAAACAAAATAAAACACAACAACCAAACTTACTCTGTTCAACACCTTTGGTAAACTGTGTCTTCCCAGATCTGCTCTTCTGAGGGACAGAATTGTTAGCTGGTTGGTGATGTGACCTCTGCTGCAGTGGAGATGCTCGGGGAGGTTTTGCAAGCCCTGCCTCAATTTTAGCTCTGAGCTGCAGCTCTGGGATCAGTCCACTCATGATCTCCCACCCTCTGCCTTCAGTTGGATGAAATCAAAACATTAAACCCACAGTAACCCTTTTCTCCCAGAAATAAGGCCTGGAGAGAACCTTCTGGGGGTGCTGCAGGAGTGGGGCCATGGGTGCTGCTCCACCCTGAGCACACCCGTGGGATGAGGCAGAGCTTGGAGCTCGTTGTAATTGTCCTTCTGAGGTGGGAGGATCTGGGCAAAGCCTGCTCAGTAACCTTGGGAAGGGAAGCCTTTCTTTCTGTATTTGGTGGCTGTGTCAGTTCGAGTTCATGGAATATTGTGCAAGAACCAGTTCAGAGGAAAAAGAGAGAGTTCAAAGGCTTGACATTAAGCTCCTGCTGCTTGTTCTGAAGGTGTGGGAGGATTGCTCTGCAAGGCTTTGGTTAATAGAAAGCAGGGAGCAACAAGACAAATTCTCAAGGTCTGGAAATACTGCTGGTAAATCAAGATACAAACCCACTGCCTTGAAGGGTTAAAAAATGGGAAGTCACCAGGGAACTGAATGTTCCTGTCATCAGGAACTGTGGGGATGGCACAAGGAGTAATGGGCTCAAACTGAAAGAGGGGAAACTTAGGTCAGATACTGGGGAGGAATCCTTCCCTGGGAGGGTGGGCAGGCCCTGGCACAGGTTGGGCAGAGAAGCTGTGGCTGCCCCTGGATCCCTGGAAGTGTCCAAGGCCAGGCTGGACGGGGCTTGGAGCAACCTGGGCTGGTGGAAGGTGGAACTGGATGGGCTTTAAGGTCCCTTCCCAGCCACACTATTCCATGATTCCATGACCTCAAACTGTGTTAAAATGTAGCTTTGTGTTCCCTGGGATTCCCCGAGCAGTGCAGGTGGTAACTGGGCGTTACCGTGGGCTGCTCTGGGGATTTAATTCCATGTCTTTGCTTTCTGCAGCACCCAGAAATCAAGGCAGATCGGGGGTTCGTGCTGTACAAACCCCCTCCTGCCGTCAGGGACCCTGCTCTGCTGGAGGAGTTCCTGGAGCGAGCCAAGTTCATTGCAGATGACCTCAACTGGCTTCTGGCGTTGCCTCATGACAAATTTTGGTGCCAGGTAATCGTTGCTTGGTGGACACTGAAGGCAAAGCATGAACGTGAAGGTGCCTGTTGTAAAAGCCTTGAGCTTGAAATCGTTTCCATAGAGATTTGTTTGTGCTCGTTGTGTCACTTGGGAAGCCTCTTCATTTCAATTACTGCGCCTCAGAGTGCAAAGAAAGTATTTCCCCGTGGATTTTCCATCGTGGATTTTAAGGGTTTGCTTATATTTGACTGGAATCCTTTTAGCACTTTTTAAAGTGGTTTTTTTGAATTGGTTTTTAAAGTTAACTGAGCTGCTCGTGAGCTCAGCCTACAAGTGTGTGAGATTCCCTTGTCTCTCCTCGTGCCAGGTGATCTTTGATGAGACCCTGCAGAAGTGTTTGGACTCCTACCTGTGCCGTGCCCCCCGCAGGTTCGACGGGCTGTGGCATTGCCAGCCAGAGGTGGAGGACGTGCAGAAATCCCTCCATCGCAGCGTCTTCCTCACCTTCCTCAGGATGTCCACCCACAAGGAGTCCAAGGTGAATGCTGCTTTGCCTCCCAGGGCTGTGTAGCTCGGGGAAAAAGGGAATCAGAGAAAGGAATCCTGTTTCGTCCTCGCGTGGCCGGTGGTGTTTTTATCGGCCTGATTTTCTGTGTGGAGGTGGCAACACTCAGGGCTGAAGTGATTAAACTATGCAGTGATTCCTTTGCTGATTGCCTGGATCTCCTTCCTAAGCAATAGTTATCCATGTGTGGTGGTGGGATAGGTCATGGTAAGAGGAGAAGGATCGAGTTGGCCTGGGTGTGGCCACATGGAACAGGTTCCTCGGGCCACCAGTCCCTGAGTGTTCACTCCCTGGGTGTCCCATCATCTGTACTCATACCTGTCTGTCCTGAACCTTCCCCAGGTTTTGGACTCCCAGTGAAATTGCTCTGAGTTCCTGTTTTCTTGGCATCATCAGACATTGAGCCTGGAGAAGAAAAGGCTCCAGGGAGACCTGAGAGCCCCTTGCAGGGCCTAAAGGGGCTCCAGGAGAGCTGGAGAGGGACTGGGGACAAGGGATGGAGGGACAGGACACAGGGAATGGCTTCCCACTGCCAGAGGGCAGGGATAGATGGGAGATTGGGAAGAAATTCCTGGCTGGGAGGGTGGGCAGGCCCTGGCACAGGTTGGCCAGAGAAGCTGTGGCTGCCCCTGGATCCCTGGAAGTGTCCAAGGCCAGGTTGGACGGGGCTTGGAGCAACCTGGGCTGGTGGAAGGTGTCCCTGCCCATGGCAGGGGGTGGCACTGGGTGAGCTTTAAGGTCCCTTCCCACCCAAGCCATTCCATGATTCTATGATAAAAAACATACTCAGCACTAATGGTGTGAGTGCAGCTCCCATCAGGAGCTGTGGAATTTTCTCCAGGCCTTTGGGCAGGATGGATGAGGCACCTTGTGTTTCAGCAACTGCTCCCCTGATCTCCTCATTGCTCCATGATGTGTTATTTAGGGATAAATTATTTAGGAAAGGGCTTGAGGTGGGAGCTGGAGGACTGAGACAGGAGCAGGTAGAGGGAGTGCTGGATCCAGCCTCTGGCACCACTTCAGCTGAGGCACTCAACACCTCTGTGGGGTCTTTCATTCCAGGGTCTGATTAAATCTCACCTCTCCAAGAGGCAGTCGAGCACCTGAAACCATTTTATAGCTGAGTGATTTGAGGGGAATGAATGGTCTGTTGTCACACAGGAGTTCTGGAAACTGGACCGGCCCCTCTGCTTCAGCAGGGAGAAAGTGCCCTGCCTTTCACCAGAACTGAAAACATTCTCTCTCAGGGGCAAACTGGGCTTCTGGAAATCCAAAATCCTGTTTCAGATGTTTGTTTCTCCTTGTCAGACCTTTCTTTCATCCAGAATTTTGGAAGAAATTCCCTCAGTGTGGCGAGTTTTTGGCACAGGGTTCAGCAGTCAGGGTACAGAGCTGCAGCTCCTGCGCCTTTTTTTGTGCTTGTTGCTGATCCTGTGATCTCTGATGCTCGGATTCTGCTCTCCCAGGGTCCAAAACCCTCAGGCTGTGACCTGGGTGTGCTCTGTGAGTGCCAGCGAGGCTGTGCCTGTGCCTGGTCACTCACTGCTGCTCCTGAGCTGTTCTGTGCCAGCTCAGCTGTTTGTCCCCAGGCTGGGCACTCATGAACTGCAGGGGCATTTCTGGTGTAACTTTTGGGTGGATTGATTCACCTCATGGTGAAGAAATCAGTGGCAGTGACAGGCAGCTGGGAATGTGGGAGTAGATGCCTCCACAGGAGCTGTTTCAAGCAGAGGTTTTTACAGGTGTCATTGTAGTGCTGAAGTTACCTCAGAGCAAGGTGTGGATTATCCTTTAAATTACATCTGTTTGTTTTGTTTGTTTGTTTGTTTTTATTTTGTAGGATCATTTTATCACTCCCTCTGTCTTTGGAGAAATCATTTACAACAACTTCCTGTTTGACATCCCTAAGATTCTGGATCTCTGTGTGCTTTTTGGGAAAGGAAATGGCCTCCTGCTCCAGAAGATGATCGGTCAGTTAAAGCCCATGAACAACTTGTTGCACTTATGCTTTTCCTTACTTGCATGACAAATGACAAGTGGAGTTTTACACCAGTGTTACCACTCTGAAAATGAATTGGTCAGCAGCAACCAGAATGTATCATTTCTAGATCAGACTGTGCTTTTCTTCATTCCTGTGCACTTTGTTTATGCCAAGGAAATGTCATGTCATGCCTTGCTGCCCCGAGCTGGGCTCTTGCTCTTAGACTCAAACCAAGGCTCAGTCCTTTCCCCTGCCATGGTGAGAGGAATGTGGGGGCTCTGTGAAATCCTGGAAGGGATGGGAAGGAGCAAACAACTCCTGGGCAGTGAGGGAGGAGGTTGGGAGATGGGGCACAGTCCAACTGCTCCCGTGAGTGCTGCTGTTCCCAGAGCTGGGAGCCAAGGGAAACGCTCAGCCTGAGGCAACCACTGCTCTGTGCAGGGGCAGAACTCCAATCTTCAAAGCAGATATTGATGTATTTAGTGCCTCCAAACCACAGACACTTCAGAGTGCTGCTCAAGCCGTGCTTCTCCCTGGATTTCTCTGCATGCCTCGGTGGCATAGACAGCAAGGAACGGCTCGGCCGTGGGTGCCAGAACCTGAGGGATGAAGATGGAGCACATTGACTTAACTTCTGTGTTTATCCTGAGCTCCCTTCACGAGGGAACTGCCTGTGATCTTTAAGATCACCTGAGTACAGCTGGAAGAGTATCCAGGCCTGGATTAAGTGAGCTCTTCTTAGCAAACACTCGCCCTCTTTGAATGAAGCTCATGGGATGAAACTTTCCCCTCTCTTTGGTAGCTATTTTTGTCTCATTTCCAAGCTCACTAACAAGACAAGTGTTAGAGCTCATGTGATGCAGGCAGATTTCCAGCCAGAAAAGCTGAGATAAACCTTTGCATTTTTAATCCCTTCATCCTTTTTTTTTTTTTTTTTCAGTAACTTCTACTCTAAATTCCTCTCTTGAGCCTCAGAGGTGGGAAGAAAGGCATGACAAGATAGATAGATCTCTTTGAGATGTGAAGCTTAGATTATCTGGGGTTTAAAATATTCCAAAGAAGACCTGAGTGTATGAAACCTCCTTTGAATTATTCTCTGGAGTGGCACACAATAATTCTGCACCCAGGTGGCCAAGGATTTGCCCACCTGGTTATTTCACTATGTTGTGACAATGATGGCACGAGCAGTGCTGGGTTGTAATTCATACCTTCATAAACTTCAGGTTCTTCTTAGGGTTTAAATTTTGCTGAAAGTCATCTCATAACTCTAGCCCAAGCTCTGTCCTTGCTGGAGAACTCTTAATTTTCATTGTCTGAGCAGCAATTCCCAGGAAAATAGGAGCCTCGGTGCTTGGTGAGGATTTATGGCACGGCATTACTCAGTGGAGTATTTTGTAAAGATAATGGAGCCCTAGTAATGTAATAGCAGGTGTTACTAAAGCCTCATTACCTTTAGGAAATATTCTGCAGCACATTTTCCAGTGCGTGCTGAACTGTTATCAGTAATTAAAAGTCAACTCCAGTTGTCAAATAAAGGAACTGGGGACTTTCAGTGATAGTATTTGCATTATTCATTGATCCAGCCCCTGGAGCATGAATCACCTGGCACCTCGTGTGCTCTGCTCCCAGGAGCATATTCCCACTGCTGCATCTCCAGTGGCACTGGGAGCTGATGGAGCAGCTCTTTGGGAGCAGGGCCTGTGCTTGGGCTGGGGATTGAGCTGGGCCCGTGTCCTGTGTGGCCATGAGCTGTGTCTGGGGGTGTCAGTAATGTCCCAGGTCCAGTGTCCCAGGTCCAGTGTCCCAGGTTCAGTGTCCCAGGTACAACTTTCTGGTGCCAATTTGCTCATTGGTGTCAGTGCCTGAACTGATGGAAATGGTCTCCTTTCCCTTTTCAGAAAATATCTTCACTCAGCAGCCAAGTTACTTTGGTGACCTGGATGAGACTCTGCCCACTGTCCTCCAGGTACTGCTTTCCTGCTGGGATTTCCTCTGGAACTGTGGCCGGGCCTGAGAGTGGGAGGGAACAATTGTAGGCAGGCAGGCAGTTCACAGAATCCTGGAATACCCTGAGTGGGAAGGGATCCACAAGGATCATCAGTCCAACCCCTGGCCTTGCACAGAGACTCCAACAATCCCACCCTGTCCCTCAAAGTGTTGTCCAAACCCTCCTGCAGCTCTGGCAGCCTTGGGGCTGTGCCCACTGCCCTGGGGAGCCTGTTCAGTGCCAACCACCCTCTGGGGGAAGAACCTTTCCCTGAGATCCAACCTGCCTCTCCCTTGATTTTGCTATTGCTGCCTTTCCCTGGTTTACGTAAATGTGTCTCAGGGAGGCTTTCAGCCTTTATCTAAAACCATTACTGGGTGACTCTCCCATCACCTTCCCTCAGCTTCTGGCCTTCCCTGCAGTGAATCTCAAGGAATTTTCACTGGGCAGTTCAGGGGAAGAATTTAACTTCAGTCAACAAAATAGAAACCATGAGAGGTGGTTGGACACAGTGGAGAGGGTTGGGGATGGCACTGCAGGTTCAGGAGTAAGGGAGGGTCTGGTGCAAGGGATGCTCTGTGGCCGTGCAAAAGCTGACAGGAATAGCTTCCCACTGCCAGAGGGCAGGGATAGCTGGGATATTGGGATGGAATTCCTGGCTGTGAGGGTGGGCAGGCCCTGGCACAGGGTGCCCAGAGAAACTGTGACTGCCCCTGGATCCCTGGGAGTGTCCAAGGCCAGGTTGGATGGGGCTTGGAGCAACCTGGGCTGGTGGAAGGTGTCCCTG
The DNA here is from genome assembly GCA_038380795.1 of Pyrocephalus nanus. Classification (NCBI taxonomy): domain Eukaryota; kingdom Metazoa; phylum Chordata; class Aves; order Passeriformes; family Tyrannidae; genus Pyrocephalus; species Pyrocephalus nanus. The sequence goes on from CM076278.1 coordinate 2,183,042, forward strand.
CCCATGGCAGGGAGCAGAACCACATGATTTTTGAGGTCCCTTCCCACTCAAACTATTCCATGATTCCACAATTCTATATCATTTACCCCAAGACACTTATAATATCACTTGAGTTTTTGGAAACCTACACAATTTTTTTTTTTCCATGTGTTAAGAAACTGTTAGAGGTAAATCTCAGAGGGGATACCACACTTCAAAAATATCCTGGGAAACAAGAGCAAACCTCCAAATGAATTACTGGAGAGGGCAGCAGAGATTCCATTTGCCTTTTGTGCTCTGCCATATCAGAACAGTTTGCAGAAGGGTGGTTTTGGTAACCATTGCAGCTGGCAGCTCCTCCCCAGAACCTCTGTTTATCAACAAGAACCCCAAAATCTGCCCTGCCAGCCTCAGGGAGGAGGGCAGGGGGGCTTTGGGAATAGCTCACAAACAGGAGGGATCACAGAAACAGTCCCAAACTGCATTTGGGATGGGCAGTGACTGCTCCCAGGGGAAAGCTTGCCTTGTTTGTGTTAACACTGCCCTGTTCTCTTGGTTTAGGTGTTCAACAACATCTTGCACAAGTGTGGTTTGCAGTGTGAAGGAGCCTCTGCTGAGCCCCAGAAGCTGGAAGAGAAAGTCAGTGTGACTGCAAGGAACATGCCCCTGCAGGTAGGGCTGGCCCTGCCTGGGCTGTGCCCCTGTGCTCCTGCAGCCTCAACAGGGAGACCTGTTCCCAAATTCTCTTTGATTCCCAGATTCTGTTCCCCAAAACTGGTGGCTCACACAGCACGTGGCTGTTTCACAGTCAGGGGACGTGGTGATCAAACCTTGCCACCCTGAGCTGGTGGCTTTGCCTGTGTCCATGTCAGCCACATCTATTGGAAAGGATGGGGGGGTTGAAACTTTGGAACCTTTTTTGCTTAACCAGCTCATAAATGATGGAGCAGAATGTCTGACAGAAGTGTCCCCCTAACCCTGGCTGGGGTCAGAGTTTTTTGGGTTTTTTTCCTTCAGGAATGTGTGTTTAACCACAATATCCTTTAGCTGTAGTTAATGCAGAGGGGTTTTGGGTGCTGGGGGCTGTACAAGGACAGGTCCCTGTCAGTGAGAGTGGTCTGCAAAATCTTAGTCATTCAGTTTGTGTTGGGGGGTGTTGTTTCAGCTGCCCTGGAAAAAGCACCTTGCACTGGACCAGGCTGCTGAAATCACCCTTTGGTTCCCGTGTTTCTGTTTTCCATGCAGTGCTTCCAGCTACATGGGGAAGGATTCCATGTGTGGAGGGTATTTTGAGGACAAAGCCACTGTCCAGGACAGGATCTGATGAGAATCCCTGTAATTTCACAGGATCTTTCATGAACGCAAGCAGTTGGGATTGCATTATGGATCTTTGAAGGGTTTAGGAGTTTGAAGGAGTTTAGGAGGCTTTAGGAGAGATGTTTTCTCTGCCCCCAGACCCTGTAACAAGTTTATAGTTTAGACTCTGCAGTCAGGAAAAGGCCTGGCCTGAACATGCAGCGTCCCTGTTGGTGTTCCTGGGAGAACTTGCCTGGCTCTTCCCTCAGCAACTGCTCTTTCCCCCTCAGGAGCTGAAGGACATCGTGCTGTATTTATGTGACACCTGCACAACACTCTGGGCCTTTCTTGATGTGTTCCCCTTGGCTTGCCAGACCTTCCAAAAGCACGAGTTTTGTTACAGGTACGTCCTGCTCTGCGGGCAGAGTGGAAACACTGAACGTGCTGCTGTGTCCTGTCCCAGTCCCTCCCTCCTTAAAAAAAGACACATTTAATGCAGGGGCTGCTGGGCTTTACACACAGACAGGAATGCAGCAGAATAAATAAGTGGGTAGGGATGTCTGGATTTGCTGTTGTGCATTCACCTTCAGCACTGTGAGGGATCCTGGCCAGGCATCCACGATGGCTTCGAGACCCAGGGGGACAGCACTGGGTGTGCTCTGCAGAGGGTGCTGAGGACAAGTTATGGACATAAAGATTTCCTGCTGGAGGATCCAAGCAAGGGAAGCAGGAAGTATTTCACAGGGCTGAAAACAAGTGGGTTTGTTTGATATAATGCCCAAGTCTTATGGTAGAGAGCATTACTGAGGTCAGGCTGAGTGCCGGGGAGAGGGTGACAAGGCAGCCCTGTCACAGCAGGGCTGGCACTGATTCCCTGTGCAGCTCTGGAGCACTGTGGGCATGAGTCAGGATGGGCTCAAGGTCCAGACAGCACAGCCTGTCCCCACAGAGGCTGCAGGTCCTTGAGTGGCACCTTCCCACAGTGCTCCAGGTGCTTTAAGCCCCCACATCCCTTGTAGGGTCTTGCCTTCACCACTCCTTGTTTAGGACTGAGGGAAGTGTTAATTTACTGTCCTTATTTCCCCTGTTTTGTTTGCTCAGTGTGAGCAAACACGGTTTGCATTTCACTTTTGCTTGCAGTCGAGTTGCAGAGCTCTGGGGTCTTTGGGGGGCACAGGCTGGGTGACTGCTCTGTCCTCCTCGGGTGTTGTGTCCAAGTGGGATTTGGGAAGGAGAGCAGCGTGCTGGGCTGCTGGTGGCTCTTTGGGCTGGCAAACAGCACTGCTTCCATGCCTGGGCACTCAGAGGGGAAAACCTTTGGCTTTTCATTCTCCTGTTGATGTCAGAGATGTGCTGAGTCTCCATCTCTGTGCAGTGAGACAACATTTTCATCCTCAGTATGGCCAAACGGCTGGGACTGGGGAATGTGCAGAGGAAAAAACTGATCTGTGTCCTCTGGAACCTCTGAGCTCAACCAATCTGCTGGCACTTGCTAAGTCCTCTCCCCCACGAAAAGTATCGACCAGCTCTGCTACATTTGCCTCAAGGACACTCATTTAGCATGCTTGGCTCTTAATGAGGGACGTGGACAGAATGTTCCTGGTGGAGTCCAGCCAGCCCTTCCTGCAGAGTGCTGGGAACCATTACCATCTCCCTGCTGGTGCAGCAGTGCTGGCTGGGCTCTGGGAGGGCACCTCTCCAGGTCTCTTGGTTCCCTGTCCCTGAAGGGAAGGGTCTCTGTGTGCTGCCTGGAATGGAAACTGGGCCAAACTTGCTCTGGTTCCTCCCTGCCCCATCCCACTGGAACATCCTCTTGAGAGGGATATATCCTCAGGGACACCTTCAGCTGAATGCCCACCTGGAGCAGAGCTGAACAGCAAAGCCAGTGAGGCTTGGTTGGAAATCACATCCCACTTCATGTGCAGTGCTTGGCACAGGGCACGAGGGCCAGGAGGATGCTGGAGTGGGAGGGGTGGACTCAAACTGGGTTAAGTTTTGGGCCCCTCACGACACTGAGGGGCAGGAGCGTGTGCAGGGAAGGGAATGGAGCTGGGAAGGGGCTGGAGCAGCAGGAGGGGCTGAGGGAGCTGGGGGGGCTCAGCCTGGAGAAAAGGAGGCTCAGGGGGGACCTTCTGGCTCTGCAATCCCTGACAGGAGGGGGGAGCCAGGGGGGGGTCGGGCTCTGCTCCCAGGGAACAGGGACAGGAGGAGAGGGAACGGCCTCAAGCTGTGCCAGGGGAGGGTCAGGTTGGATATCAGGGATAATTCCTTCATGGAAAGGACTGTCCAGCCCTGGCACAGCTGCCCAGGGCAGGGGTGGAGTCCCCATCCCTGGAGGGATTTCAAAGCCGTGTGGATGTGGCCCTTGGGGACAGGGGTCAGTGGTGGCCTTGGCAGTGCTGGGGGAAGTTTGGACTCGGTGGTCTCAGAGGGCTTTTCCAGCCTGAGCAATCCTGTGATTCTGTGTCTGTTGGCTCTTGGCAGGTCTGTGTTGGGGTTGTTTTGGGGTTGGGCAGGTGGTTCTGATAAGTACCAGGGTGCTTCTCAAATGCATTTCTTTCCTACCTCTTCTAAGGCACCTCAGTGGTTTCCTGAGTGTGATTTCCTTCCAGTGCTGCTCTTTCTCATGTATCTTCCTGTGTTTTGGGGGGGGAAAAAATAACAAAATAGGTGATGCTGAGGAGTACTGCTGCTGAGGAGGGTTTAGTGAAACCAGCCACTTGATTTGTCTTTTAGCAAACGGTTTTTGGAACCTCAGCTGACAGTTAGTTACTGGTTTGTTCCCCCTTTCCACAGGTTAGCTTCCTTTTATGAACTGGCAATTCCTGAGCTGGAATCTGCAATCAAGAAGAGGCGTTATGAGGATAACAGGTGAGAATGACTGCAAGGGTTGGCCTTGGCTTTTCAGAGAGGCTTCTCAGGGCTGAGTTAAAAATTCACTTCATGCTGCTTTACCCACCCCTGGGGAGTCTTTCTGTCCCTTTTTTATGCTGCCTCGAAGAGCTCTGAAGAGATGACACTTGTAATTCCAAATTTTCCTGGGTGACTGATCGTTTCTTTGAGTGCTGTGTAAGAAGGAATTTGATGGGAGGTGCATTCAGATTGGAACCAAGTGTGAGAGCAGGGATGATGTCTGTGCACAGCTGGGTCTCATGGGAAGGCACAGGCTGTGCTGGTGCTCTGGGGGTATCCTGTGTGGAGCTGTCAGGACAGCTGGGGGTTGAGAGGAGCTTTGTTTAGAGCGTGGATTTTCCTTAATGGCTGTGAACTGGCTCCAGTCTCTGGTCTTTGCAGCCAGAAATGATTCTGCTAATGAAATCCCTCTTTTAGAATGTTAACTCTGGCATGAAGGTGTGTTACAGACTCCTGTGCTGCCACCAACAGTGTCTTTTGCTCTCCCTGAAGCGTTTTTGCCGATTTGTGGAGGAGGATTTCACATTCCAGGAAGAAGATGATAGAAGCTTTTCACATCCTGATAAACCAAGTCTGTCTGCAGCCCATCTTGGAGAGCAGGTATTGGCACTTGGCTCTGTGCTCCTCGCCAGGTATTTGATTGCTGGGGGGGTAAACTCATTTACAAATTTATTGGAGAAAATGAGCAGATATTGCTATTTGTCTCGGGGCTGCAGCCAAAGACTTGGCTGAGATCAGAATTCTCTTGTCCTGTGTATCAGGAAAGTTCCAGATGAAGCTGTTTGGTCCAGAATCTCTGTGGTGAGCTGTGGGCCAAGGAGCTTTCCAACCTCAGTTTATGCAAATTCTAATTGTGTGTGTAGACACCTTGGCTGAGACCCCACAGAAGTGGTGCAGAGTTAGAGATCACTGAAAACACTCATTTTGAACCTGGGTATTTATCTAGTTCTGCCTTTATCTTTATAGTTCTTCCCCACTCCTGTTGGGAAAATTGTTAACTGATAGCCCTGAGTAATCTCAGAATGAAGGCAAGTATAAACTATCCCGATTTTAAAGCACAGAAAAGAAGTGAAATGACCCAAAATGGTACCCTGGGGACAGAGCCAAGAACCTGGATCCCACCTGCCAGGCCAGTGCTCCCTTGGGCTGGTCTCTCTTCACCTGTGCTGCTGAAGCTGGTGGAAGTTGCTGGGCTCTGGGGCTCTTGCTCTGCTTGGATGTTTCCCCTGCTTTGATAGCCGTGGAACTGCCCAAGATGAGCAGTTTCTCTGTGGAATTCATGGAATCACAGAATATCCTGAGCTGGAGGTGTCCCACTGAGCCCAACTCCTAGCCCTGCACGGGACACCCCCAGGAATCACACCACGATTCCTTGTGAGATTGGATTTGCTTCCTGCACTTCCTCTGTGACCTGGACTTTATCCCTCAGTCTGTCCATGCTGTAAATCCAATCCTTCAAGGAGCAGCAGCAGCCTTGCCTTTCCCCCGCTTCCCTGGGATTGGCTTTCAATACCCACTGGAATACTGAGAGTGTCAATGAACCAGAACATGCTCAGATCCCTCAGCTGTGAGGACTACAAATACTTCAGAGGAATTAAAGGGAATGGCTCTAAGCTCAAGGAGGGATATTAGATGGGATATTTGGAAGGAATCCTCCCCTGGGAGGGTGGGCAGGCCCTGGCACAGGTTGCCCAGAGAAGCTGTGGCTGTCCCTGGATCCCTGGAAGTGTCCAAGGCCGGGCTGGAGCAGCCTGGGCTGGTGGGAGGTGTCCCTGCCCATGGCAGGGGGTGGAGCTGGGGAGGTTTGGGCACTGTGGCCAGGGGTGCAGTGGGAGTTTGCTGGGCACAGGTGAGCACACACTTCCTGGGAGGCTCACTGGTGTCATCCCAAGGCATGTAATAAAGGCACAATTACAAAGGCACTACACACCCTTTGCTCACTGCAGGTCTGAGGCATCAAACTGTTTGTAAAGCCTGTTTTGTAATTCTGTGATACAGCTTTAGGTGTAGCTGCCTGAAGTGTTTGCTGAAGCCATAAGAGGGACTTGTTTCCATTTGACCCTTTGCTTCCATGAAAGCCAAAAAGTGGCCTGGAATCTGTTTTATGAATGGGGTTTTGCCTTGGTGTGTGAGTGTGACTCGTTTGGCTGGTGAGGCAGAACGTGGAGCTTGTGCACTGGGGCAGCCTTAGCTCTCAGAGTGTTCACCCTGCTGTGTTTCCTGCAGCTGTGAGAATATTCAGCCATTTATTGAGGAATTTCTGCAGATCTTCACCTCAGTGCTTCAGGAGAGGAGGTGAGTGTGGCTGGGAAGGAGCCTGAGGGGGAGGCACCTCCTTCCTCTCCCATTCCTTACCCCAGGATTGCCTGAGACAGCGTTATGAGGCTTTGGGGAGTTAGAAATCATTCCAAGTAGCTGGGAGAGCTGCAGTGAGAGGGTTTCAACCTGCAGCACCAGACCTCCTGGTAAAGGTGAGGAGGATGCTGCATGACACTGAGGAATGTTATTCTTCACTCTCTTTAATCCAGGCTCTCCAAGAGAGTAGCAATTTAGCCATTAGCTCCCTCGACAGGTTAGGCTGTTATTAGTGACCTGTGCTTTCCAGCTGGGTTGACCACGCCAGAAGGATGTTAAACACTAATGCTGGACATGCAAAAGAAGTGGCAGAACTGGGAATTCCATCTCGTCCTCCTGGCTGTGCTGGCATTCTGGGCACGTTCAGACCATAAACCACATCTCCCTGTCATGCAGCGCTGGGTTAACAGCCCCTCACGCTGAGGGTGTTCCAGCTGGCTCGGAGGGCCTGGGGGGAGTGTTGCTGCAGTGTAATGGGAGCAGAATCAGGCCTGGCAGGAATCCAGGACTGGGTGAGAGGTTCTGTGCGTTCCTACCTGAGCTCTGAGGCAGTCAGGGAGGCACAGCAGGGGTGGGAGTGGTAATTAATCGAGTTCAGCTGATTAAAGTTGCATTTTCAGATTTCTCCGTGACTACGACGAGCTGTTTCCCGTTGAGGACGATGTCAGTCTGCTCCAGCAGGCATCCTCCACACTGTATCCTCTGCTCCCACCTTGGGGGTTGGATTCCCTCACACCAGGGACATTTCCTCTTTGCTGCCTCTGGTTAAGCTGCAGTGGGTGCTGGAAAGTTTTCCCTTAAGAAAAAAAAAGAGGAGAGGAGGGGCAGTTGTTTCCCAGAGAAGCTGCTCCATCCCTGGAAGTGTCCAAGGCCAGTTCTGAGCAACCGTGGCAGGGGGTGGGATGGGATGAGCCCAATCATTCCAATCATCCCAGCCCCAATCATTCCATGGGTGTTGATGGAGGCACAGGCTCGGGAGCCACTGACAGGCACAGCTACTCCAGGGTGATCTCTGAACAGGCACATCCAGGAATGTCCTTAACTCTGCTCTCAGAGACGAGACCAGGACAGCCTATATCCTCCAGGCAGTGGAAAGTGCCTGGGAAGGGGTGGACAGGAAAAAAGGACAAGCTGTTAAAGATCCAGCAGCATCAGCAGCATCTGATGGAGCATCAGCAACAGTGGAGAGCTGTGCTGAGGACAGGGAGGATGAAGGGGCTGCCTGTGCCCCGGGGGATGAGGTGGGTACAGCTTGGGGGTGGGGCAGGGCTCTGCTCTGCCTGCCCTTCATTCTTTGTGGGGACAGGCTTGGTTAGCTCGGTTTTGGTGACAACATGAGATTTAGTGTCACTTCTGACCTTCCCTGGATCTCAGAGCAGCCCCACACGCCTTGGGAAATGAGAATCGAATCCCCTCCTGAATCCTGCTTTATCCCTCAGCAAATTGCTTGGAACTCCCCTGGCTTGGGCTTTCCCTTGCTGGGGATTATTCAGATACTCTGCCTCACCCCTGCAGTTCATGTGCATATTTTGAATGCACAGCTCTGAGGAAGGGATTGGGGACTGACAAAGCAGTTGTGTGTTCAGATGCAAACGGCTGATTTCTCTTCTTTTGACTCCAGCCTTGGCCTTCTTTGTGTTTAAAGCTCTGATAGCCCAGACTGCTGCTCTCCCTTTGTTTCTTTGCTCTCCTGCCTGCCCTCAGCTGCTGTCCCTGCCCAGTAACCCCCAGTTTGGTGCCCGCAGTGCGCTGGGGCGGCGGCCGCACCCGTGGCCCGCGTGTCCGGCGTGGAGCTGGACTCCCTCATCTCCCAAGTGAAGGACCTGCTGCCTGACCTCGGGGAGGGGTTCATCCTGGCCTGCCTGGAGGAGTATGGATACAGCACAGAGCAGGTGATCAACAACATCCTAGAAGATAAGCTGGTGCCTCACTTGGACAAGCTGGACCGAAGGATGCAAAGGTGGGGCCCAACTTGTGGTTGGGTGTTCAGCGTTTACCACTGCTCTCACTGAGGGCTCAGCACCTGCAGAGCTCTGAGAGGGTGCATGTGTGTATTTTTGGGGTGGATAACTGCACTGAGAGCTTCTCCTTGTCGCCTGCCAAGGAGTAGAACGTTCTCTGCTCAGTGTTTGAGTGGGGCAGGTTCTGGGCTGGGATTTGTGACAGGGACAAAACACCTCGTACGTGAAATGCTCAAATGAGCACCATTAAAATTCCATCCCTGGGACATGACTGGGCAACAGAATGTGCTACCTTCAAAAGTTATTTAGCTGCAGAGTCTGGGGTCGTAGGTGTGGAAATCCCAGGTGTCCTGCAGGGAAGGGCATCTTCAGAGGGGCTCATTCAGCTGCAGTTCCCCCTGCAGGGTCAGACGTGGTTACCCAACAGGTCTGTGAGGGAAGTTGGACTGACAGAGCTTGGACATGGGAATTCAGACCCATTTTTATGTGTCCTCTGACAAACTTGCCAGGCTTGTCCTGCTTGCCTGTGTTGTACCAGGGGTTTAGAGCTGGTGGCAGGATTGAGTTGCTGGAGTCTGCCTGCAGCTGTGAGTGTGTTTTTGTGCTGCACCAGCAGTTCCTGACGGGGTGTCAGGATGTGAATGTGCTGTTTGTTCACATTTCATGGAGGAGTGGGCAGACTGTCTCGTTGTTGCGTTAAAGGGAAGCATCTTTATCAGAAAAACTATGGCAAAAAATCCTAGTTTTTCAACAGGCTTGGTGCTCCCGAGTCAGATCTGCTGACTTTGGCACAACTGGTGCTGGGTGGGCTTAAGGAAGGGTTGGTTTTTCTGCAAAGCCAGCAGTTAAATGAGATAGAGCTGGATTTTCGCCCCCCTGCCTTTTTCATCTTGAAACAAAGCCGTTGGTTCAATAGGAAATGTCCAATTCTGATCCCTGCTGACCTGTAAGTGAGCACAGCAGCGTTTGCAGCTGCCCAGCTGAGCTCACTGCACACCAAAATCAATGGCAAAGAACAGCCTTTTGTCTTATGAGTTGAACAAACGTAAACCTGGAGCCGTGAGAAAGACTTAAGAAGGAACCACAGGGAGATAAATACCTTGCAATCAGCAGCAGCAAATTATTAGAATTTTTTCCAGCATGTAATTCATCATGCTTAGTGTTTGTCTCTACTGAGTCAGTGTGGAGAGCAGGCAGTCTGTTGAATATTCCATGGTGCTGCAGGCTTTGACTGGCTCTGAAAGGAGCAGGAGAGTTTCCTTTTGGCTTTCTGGGAGTTGCTTTTGTTTCCCCACAAGGGGAAGGTTTGGAAGCTGCCTTGGAGCTCAGACTGGAGCTGTGAGGTGAAGGGGAGGGTCTTGGATGACTTTGGGACTGGCAAAGGAGAAACCAGGGGGTTAGGGAGGAGAGGATTTGGTCGTCCTCACTTCACCTTTGTTTTTGTCCTCTGTCTCTTTGTTTTTCCTAACAGGCAGCTGAAGCCAGACCCCACTCCCCTGGTCACCTCTCGCTGTAATGTTTTCCAGAATGATGAGTTTGATGTTTTCAGCAGGGACTCTGTGGATGTGTCTCGGATACAGAAAGGCAAGAGGTGAGTGTCCTGTCCCTGCTCATTAACTCTGCCTGTCAGGGGGAATAAATACCTGTGAACCTGCACATTTATATCCCCCACAAACCTCCTGCAGCAGCGTGTTGGCAGGGGGTGAGGCTCTATCAGAACTGTTTCCCACCTGTCTGTCTGGGAAAGGAAGGTGAAATATGAGGGAGGGGGGGTTGGTTTCAGGTGCTGCTTTTCCTAATTGGCTTTGCTGTGTCTGCTGCTGGAGGTGGCTCTGCCAAGCTCATTTGTAATGGCAGGCTCTTGCTCCTTGGGCTTAATGTTGAACTTGTGCTGAACAACAAAACCTTGAAAAGGACCATCCCTGAGCCTGGGATTGTGACTCAGAGCTGAGAATAAATAATGATCTGGTTTAGAGCCAAGAGAAGCTTCAATATCCATCTACTTCAAAATCTGATAACACTGAGTGCCTCAGACACCTTGTGTTGCTCCTGCTGCCGTGAGCTCCCTGCACAAGGGCGTCTGGAGTCATGGAATAGTTTGGCTTGGAAGGGACTTTTAAAGGTCACTCAGTCCAGTCTCCCTGCAATGGGCAGGGATTTCTATAAAACCCCACCAGTTTTTATGTTGTTTTCTGCCCAGTTTGGTGTGTTGTGCTGGGCCACACTCCATGCAGATTTAGGTGCTGGCTCCCCTTGATGTCAACTCTGCCTCTGGAAGATGGTTCCCTTGTTTCAGATTCTTTTTAGTCATATCACAGAATCCCAGAATGGTTTGGCTTGGAAAGGACCTTAAAGCCCATCTTGTTCCACCTTCCACTACACTCTAAACACAATCTGTAACCAGCCAAGTGTGATCTCTCTGTTGGGATGTATTTACACACAAGACAACTAAAAATCTGGCTGGAGTTTGAGCCCCATGGCCACGAGAGCTCCCAGTTAAGGTTTGGGTTGCAAAGCTGCACCAACCTCTCAGGAGGAAACCACTTTTGTCCCAAGTCCAGCTTCTCAGGGCGGTGCCACTGTGCTGATCCTGGTTTGGCTGGGCAGGAAAGGCATTTCTGTTCTCTCTGGCCAAGCCTTTTGACAAGTGCCATGGGTGAGAATTCCCAGACCTCGCCTTTCTCCCGGTGGTGTTGCCAGTGCAGGCAGGTGCCCTGTGCACAGCTGTGATTTATCCCTGTCTCCCAAAGCCTTGCACAGGTGAGCTGGGTTATCCCTGTCTCCCAAAGCTGGGCTGGGTTATCCCTGTCTCCCAAAGCCTTGCACAGCTGGGCAGCTGCTGCAGCAGCTGGAAAAGGCCCCAGAGCCCCGGGTTCAGCACAGATCACGCAGGGGCTGCAATAACCTGCTCGGAGCTCCCTCTGCAGATCACTTGGAGAGCTCTGGGAGCTGTGGATGATCCCTAGGCTGGGCTGGGGGGCCCTGCTCCCACGGCACTGCCCCCCAGCTGTGTGGGAGGCTGAGCCCTCTCTGCAGTGGCACCATCACTCCGTGAGAAGTTCTCATCTCTCCTGCTGTAGTTAAGGGACCTCTGGGGTTTGCTCACTCACTGCTGCTCTTGTGGTGTCTTTTGGCCTCCCTCAGGCTGTGTCTTCATTTCAGGACAGTTTTTACACTGAGAACTCTCTGCAGGACCCCAGACACGTTGTTTCTGGTCTGAGGGGTTTGAAATGTGGATGTAACCAGCTGTGATGGGCACTGTACCCCCTCCACCCAAAGCTGACCACTCAAAGGATAAGCTGTGGTACCTGGCTCTCCAGGATTTAACACTCAGCACTCCAGAAATACCAAGAGTGTCTTTTCAGCACTAAAAATCCCCCTTCCTCAGTGGTTCTTCCACCAGCAAGAAGCCTGATGTTTTACCCAAGTGTTGGAGTATCAGGGCTCTCCAAGCTTAGTCTGAGATCTGCTTTGGACTGGAATTGTGTCAATATTTAATTCTTTCTCTTTCTTTCCTCCTCCTTAATGCCTTTTTGCTCACCAAATCTCTCGTGTTCAGCCTGTTGCTGAGCATGCTGTCACTGGAAGGGCCAGAGCAGGCTGGGAGCAGTTTGGGGCAGGGCCTGTCCTTGTGAAGGGAAAGGAGCCTGAGGAAATGAATGTACCAGCACAGACTCTGCTGATCCTGAAAAGGGATCCCACTTGTCTGTGCCTGTCCAGCCTTAGTTGTTTCAGCTGAATCTGTCTCCTAAGTCAGCGTGTCCTGAGCACCAGTGGGGCCAGAGGAGCTGTCCCACTGTTCCTCCTGGGATTGGTGCCATTTCACACAGCTCTGCAGTCACCAGACCAACTGGGCAGGAAGCAATTACCCAGTGCTGAATGCCCAGGGAGATGTTATCCCAGGGATCCCAGCCTGGGGATGTGTGAACTCACTGCATGCTTGGCAGGGCATTGTGCAGCTGAATGCAGGCCTGGAACGGTGAGTCATGGGAGAGAGGGAACCACATGGAGCTGCAAACTTCCTTTGTTTGGAGATTCTGAATGGAAATCAGGCTGCTTGGATCACCCCCCACTGCCTGGAGCTGTGTCACCTCAGTCTGTCCCCTCCTGAGTCACTGCCACCGCCCTGGACAGGTTCTTTCTCTGGTTATATCCACTGGTGCCTGTTCCTCCTGGGCTCTGAGGGCTGCAGCTTGTCCTGGGAGGGCTGGACAGTGGAATCCCTTGTTGTTCTTCTGTAAATATGTACTTGTCTGGTCTGAAAAATGGGACTTCAGAGCTTATGCTTGTGCAGCTCGAGACACTCAGTGCCTGCTTTTCAATACCTCTGATTCCTGCTCTTCCCTTCTCCAAAATGACTATAATTTACTTGCCTTCTAAATTTAAAAAGCAAAGTCCTTGCAGTGCTCTGAGAGGTTGAATCACAGTCCCTGGATTTGCCTCGTTAGCTGTGCTGATTCTCATCCTCACTCACGGCTCGTGGCTCTCCTGGTGCTCCTTGGCCACATTTCAGCTGCTATAGGATTGCATTTGGCCTCCTGGGAAAGCTTCCTGTCTGTCTCCAAGGGTGGTGGTGGCCTCCAGTTCCTGCTCTGATCTGCTGGGGGATCTCCCTGGACTTCTGTATAAGGGTGACTTTGTTCCAAGCCAGGTGGGGATGGTTTTAGTGGCCAAAGAGTCCTTGGATAAATGACCCCACCAGGCCCACTCCCTCCAGATTTGGGCCCCCCAGTTCAGGAAGGACCTGGACCTGTTGGAGGTTGATTGGAGGAATGGAGCAGCTCTGAGAGAACTGGGGTTGTGTAGTCTAGGGAAGAGAAGGCTCCAAGGTGACCTAACTGTGGCCTTCCAGGACCTGAAGGGAGCTACAAGAAAGATGGAGAGGGAATATTTACAGGAGCATGGAGTGCCAGGACAAATGGGAATGGGTTCAAACTGACAGAGTAGGTGTAGATGGGATATTGGGAAGGAATCCTTCCCTGGGAGGGTGGGCAGGCCCTGGCACAGGTTGCCCAGAGAAGCTGTGGCTGCCCCTGGATCCCTGGAAGTGTCCAAGGCCAGGTTGGATGGGGCTTGGAGCAACCTGGGCTGGTGGAAGGTGTCCCTGCCCGTGGCAGGGGGTGGGATGGGATGGGTCATTCCATGACTCTGTAAGTCAGCAGGGAAATGGGGCTTTAAGGATTTCCTGTGGCCTTACAGAAGAGACTTGTGCTGCTTCATCTTCCACTAAAAGAGGTAAAAGCAGCTTGTAGGGAAGGTTGTGACACCCTGCCTTTGTCTGTCCCTGTTCTGTGCTGTGCTGCAGGAGGGAGAAGGACACGACCAGGAGCCTGGTGAACGACAAGAGCCTGGTGCAGGAGCAGAGGGACAGGTACAGCCAGTACAGGGTGGTGGTGGAGGAGCTGCCCCTGGGCCCGGGGCAGGCCCAGCCCTACGGGGACTACGAGGACGAGTACGACGACACCTACGACGGCAACCAAGTGGGGGCCAACGATGCTGACTCGGATGATGAGCTGATCAGCAGGAGGTGGGTGGGGAAGGGCAGCTTGGTGGGAACTGTGTGGACTTGTGTGGATCCCACAAACCTGGGCAGTGCTGGCCTTTGGCTCTGTCCCTCCACGAGCACGTGTGTCCTCACACCACCCTTCAAACCACCCCTTTGGCTGCTGCTTTCTCTGTGACAGCTGGGTCTCCCTTCTCCTGTGGGTTGAGAGTCTTGCCATGGCCTGTGCCAGGGCATTCTCTGGCCTCCACTCAGCCATTGCCTCAACTCAGCAGCAAATCCAAGAGGAGAATTTGCCATTGTGTTGAAACTTCTGCCTGTAAAAACCCCACTGCAACAGGGGAAAAATGGGCCAGTTTGGACAGTCAGTGTAGGTAGGCAATGTAAAATGGCTGGGTAGCGAGGGGAAACTTCAAAATTTGGGAAATTGTACAACTGGACTTTTCCCTGTGACATCTCTGAGTGCTGACAGGTGGAATTCAGACCCTCACAGGCTGCTCAGCACTGTCAAAAGGACTGGCAGCTGCAGAGCTTTTAGGAAGCAAAGGGTTAGTTTGGGGTGGAGGCTGAAGAATATTTGGTTTAGAAATGCGAGCTGGGGGTAGAAAACATGTGGTTTAAAAGCTGCTTTAACACTTGTCTGAAAGCAGCCTTTTGAATTCTGTGTTAGGAGGATGTCACTGTTCTTGACCTCAAACCAAAATGGAGCTTTGGGCTTCCTTTGTCCCTCTTCTTCCCTCCTAAAGTGTGGTGAGGGTTCCATTTAAATCCTTTTTGTGGTTTGCCTGTTAGTGTGGCACCCAGGTCTTTTCCCCTGTTTCAGGTGCTCACTCTCCCCAGGAACAATCAGTGGATGTTTCTGCTTAAAAACTGGATCTGTGGGTTTGAAATAACAAAGGCTTTTCTGGTTTTACATTTATTTCTTTGACAGTGGAATGGTGGGTCTGAATTACAGTAGAATTTAAACACACACACACACACATAAATATATTTGAAAGAATAAAAGTCATGTGGTAAATTCTGCCTCCACCCCCAGGCCTTTACTCTGCATGTCCAGGGTGATTCATAAATCCTGTTGGATTTCTGCAAGGATTTCCCCTCTGTGTGAAACAGGGGCACAGGAATGAAATTTGGGCTCCATGGATAACCCCTGACCACTCACAGAGGGTTTGGAGCACAACACTTGCTGGGCATTAAATGTTTCTGTCTGGGTTTGGGGGCTCCTGACTGGGGAGCTAAAGCTTAACAAAGGATATTCCTAAAGCCCCCTTTCCCAAAGGAAGCAGTTGTTTGCTTGGAGAAATTCCTTGTGAGCTTTGAGGTTTTCCCTGGCCTGCTCCTTTTTCTTTTATTTTTTTAACTATTATTATTTTCAGTGACACCTTCATAGTGAACATTCCCCAGTGAAGAACGTGTTCATCATTTACCCTTAGCAATGTGTCATTAGCTACTGAGTTTCCTTCCTTTTTCTTTTCTTTTCTTTTCTTTTCTTTTCTTTTCTTTTCTTTTCTTTTCTTTTCTTTTCTTTTCTTTTCTTTTCTTTTCTTTTCTTTTCTTTTCTTTTCTTTTCTTTTCTTTCTTTTCTTTCTTTTCTTTTCTTTTCTTTCTTTTCTTTTCTTTTCTTTTCTTTTCTTTTCTTTTCTTTTCTTTTCTTTTCTTTTCTTTTCTTTTCTTTTCTTTTCTTTTCTTTTCTTTTCTTTTCTTTTCTTTTCTTTTCTTTTCTTTTCTTTTCTTTTCTTTTCTTTTCTTTTCTTTTTTTTCTTTTCTTCAGAAAAAGTCCATGACATTTGTAGAATTTCATTATTTAAAGGTGTGATGCAAACCAGGAAGGCTCAGGGAAGTGCTGGTGGCTGCAGTGTGTTCATTGCTGACTGTTTATGTGTTTGTTCTCAGGCCATTCACAATTCCTCAGGTCTTGAGACCTAAGGGACAGGAGGAGGGACAGGAGGAGGAGGAAGAGGATGAAGAGGAGGAGGAGGAGGAAGCTGAAAAGGAAAGAACAAAGGTGACCCTGACTTACCCTATCTCTTCCCTGCAGGGTGATGGGGAGCAGATTTTTGGTGACTCTTCCAGCAGCAGCAGCGGAGGAGGAGCTGCCGGGCTGTGACACCTCCCCCTGGACAGCTCAGCTGCTTCCCGGGATAACCAGGCTGGGCAGTGACATTTGCTCCGTGGAGAGCTTTAACCTGCTCTGTCCCACGGGCAGGCAGTGCCAGCAGAGCCCCCCGAGGGTCCCTGGGGCTCTGTGACGTGGGTGTGGGGAGGGCCCTCATGTGCCAGGCCTTGTTCAGAGTCCCCGGCACGATTCCCACAGGGATAATGGACCGGCATTAACTGTTCCCAGCAGAACCCCCTCCTGCTCTAGGATTTTGCAGGGGGGTGCTGACTTTCCTGACCTCTTCCCTCCCTTCTTTGCAGGACCACTTTGTGCAGGACCCGGCTGTGCTGCGGGAGAGGGCCGAGGCCAGGCGCCAGGCATTCCTGGCCAGGAAGGGGTGAGCAAGGATCAGCCTGGGGGGGTGAATCCCTGGCTCTGCAGCTGGCAGGTGCTTTGCTGCTGACTGCAGTGGCTGAGGGTGTTGCTGCTCCTGATATTCCTCTACATCAGGGTCACCACCACCATGGTGTGAACTTCCCCACCCGCCTTCTGCTTCACTGCTGGTTGTTCTATCCCATTGAATGGGTTGGCTTGTCGTGGAGCTGTGGAATGGTTTGGGTGGGAAGGGACCTTAAAGCTCATCTTGTTGCTCTGTGCCCTTTCCAACCTGGCCTTGGACACTCCCAGGGATCCAGGGGCAGCCACAGCTTCTCTGGGCAACCTGTGCCAGGGCCTGCCCACCCTCACAGCCAACAGTTCCTTCCCAATCTCCCATCTAGCCCTGCCTCTGGCAGTGGGAAGCCATTCCCTGTGTCCTGTCATTCCAGGCCCTTTATCACAAGCAGCAGAACCCTTTGCAAGGCAGGATCTTGGAGAGCACAGCTCCCAGAGCTCCAGCAGCTCCTGCAGGGGTTTTGGGGCAGTTAAAGGGCTGTTTTCAGCTGATGGGCTCAGTGTGTCGAAGGGCACAGTTGTTGTGTGGCTGATGCTGATCTTGGGCTCTTGTGGATCCCTGGGATGAGCCAAGGCCCGAGGGCTGAACTCCTCACCCCCTGGGTGTTTTGGGGGTGTGGGATTCTGTCCCCAGCTGTGCCGTGGGCTCGTTGTGATGTCCCTCTCTGTGTCCTGCAGGTACAAGCACGACAGCTCTGCCGTCGTTGGGAATGCCAAGGGCCACGGGCAGAACCGGGAGACGGTGCAGGAGCGCAGGAAGAAGGAGGCCAACAAGAGCATAAGGGCCAACCACAACCGGCGGGCCATGGCCGACAGGAAGCGGAGCAAAGGCATGATCCCTTCCTGAGGGACTCCTGGCACCATCCCCAGCCTCCTGCTCGGCATTCCCTGCGCTCAGGGGGCTGGATGTGGTGGTTCAGCACCTGGCACCTCAGCTCGCGTGGAACGGCGTTCCCTGTGGGAGCTCTGCCTTTCCTGGGAAGGAGCAGGCCCTGAGTCTCTTCACTCGTGTGTGCTGGTGGCTGCACCCAATACAGGGGACAGGCTGCACCAGCCCCTCCTTCCCTTTTGTACTATTTATAATCTGCAGAGTTTTATTTTCATACTGATCCCTGCGCCTTCCCTGCCGCTCCTGGGGGCTCCATGGCCTGCCTGGGACTCTGGGACAGCCCCCAGCTCTCTGCCCCACTGAAATGCCTTATCCTGAACTGGAATCATAGAATATCCCAAGGAAGGGACCCTCAAGGATCATCCAGTCCAACTCCTGGCCCTGCACAGCCCCATCCCCAAGAGTCCCCCCTGTGCCCCAGAGGATCATCCAAACCCTCCTGCAGCTCTGGCAGCCTTGGGGCTGTGCCCACTGCCCTGGGGAGCCTGTTCAGTGCCAACCACCCTCTGGGGGAAGAACCTTTCCCTGAGATCCACCCTGAGCCTGCCCTGGCACAGCTCCATGCTGGCAGGGAACTCTCCAGCTCTTCCCACTGCTGACAGACCCCCAGGAGTTGAGGTAAGACCTTGCCATGGATCTCTGTCCCTTGAGTGAGGTCTGTGAAAGCAGACCACGGCAAATAAATGATGGAGGTGTTTCAGTTGGTGTTTCAGGCTCTCACAGACAGGATTGATCTGTAACTCAGAGGAACCTCCACAGGCCTCTCAGTGCTGGATCTGCAGGTGGGGGGAAATTCTCTCCCTGGTCGGTGTTGGTTCAGTGTAATGAGATTTACCCACTGAGACTAAAGATGCTGGCACATGAGGATCCAGGCATGCCAAGTAAGATGCCAGTGGTGTGGAAATCCAGGCTGAAGGCAGCAGGTCAGAGTCCCCAGGAGCTGCCTTCTCAGTAACCCCCTGTTCCACCCCATGAGGCAGAACTGCCCCAACCACCCTCTGCTGTGGGAAGGCTGAGAGGTGAGAGGGACTTGCTGAGAGGCTCCTCCCGAGGGCTGCATTTTCTCAGGGAGTTGCTCCCCGGGCAGGGAGACACAGAAATCACCAAGTGACCTGTTTGTGGGGTGCTCAGATGCCACAGCAGTGGCTGCCACTCTACCTGGGCATCCCGGCCTCACCTGCCCACAGCTGGTGCTGAAGTTGTCCCAGTTGTCATGGAGCCTTAGGATGTTTTGGAGTTCTGTCCCTGTCATGGAGATGAACCTCCTGGCAATCAATCAGCCTTTGCTTTGTTAATTTACTTGGTTAATCTGCCCTGAGTGGCACCTCCCCACCACCCTGTATTTTTTAGAACTGCTAAGGTGCCTGTGGCTGTCACCCCCCATGCTGAGAAAACGAGCAGTGGGTGATGATCCAGGGTAATCCCAGAGCTGCAGGAGGAGCAGGGTGGTAGTAAGGTGGTAGAAAGGTCTGTAGGCACACCTTGGTGCCTGGTTTAACTCAGAAGGGGCTGTTGGCAGAGTGGTAGAAATGCAGCAGAACTGCCACAAGATGAGGTGAAGTCCTGAGTGCTCTGAGGAGATTTTTCTTTCAGACCTCCTGATGACGGGCAAAGGAAAAGGGAATTGTATTCACCACTGCCCCCAAATGCCGTGTCCAGGGCAATCCCCTGCTAGGGTAACTCTGCTCTCCTGCAGCTCCTGCTCCCTGGGCTGGTGGCTCAGCCCCTCCCTGCTGCCCACTGCAGTGCTGCCTCCCCCTCATCCTGCATTCAGCTTTGGTTCCTGCACCTCTCTGAGCTGCTCAGCGTGGAGCAGCAGCACTGCAGAGCCAGCTGGCACAGGCTGGGCTTGTCCCAGGAATGCTGGAACCTTCCCCTTGAACGTCTCCACAGAGCACAGCTGGGACTGGCACAGCTGGGGTTGGGTTTGGCTCTAAAAACACAGTTATTTAAGTCCTCCTTGTGTTTTTAGAGCAAATGTTTCGCCCCTGGTGCCCACTTGCAAAGGCAGTAAAGCTGCTGCCCCCAGCACTGGCTGAAATTCCTCCTGATTAGGGAAAATGAAGAGGGAAGAGATGTGGCTGCTGGGCTGGAAGAGCAGGAATCACTGAGCCAGATCTCCCCAGAGAGCTGTGATTAACTGGATCATTACCCCAAACAGTACCCAAACATCCCTTCCTGGGAATACACAGGTGTTGGAAAGAGTCAGGGCTGGGCTCCTCGGTGAGGCTGCTGAGGAGGGAATGGCTCTGCCCAGGGCAGGGGGATGGAACTGGCTCATCTTTAAGGTCCCTTCCATCTCAACCATTCCATGACTCCTCTGATCCAGCTGCTGGGGGGGGGCTGAGCAATTCCTCTCCCTTCCCAGCAGCTCCCCTTGGATCCCAGGGTGGGGGCAGGCTGGTGGTACCACACAAACCTTCGTGACTCCTGCCCCTCGAGCCATCTGAAGAGCCAGAAGGCACAGAAATAATTAGGGGGGGATCCACATCCCTTTTGAGGAGGCTTTGGACACACCACCCCCATTTTCAGCCCAGCACTGCTGGGCACACTCAGCCTGCTCAGAGCTCGAGGGGCAGTGCTGGGGCAGGGCTGCAGCAGCACCCACAGCTCTGAGAGGGGCCAGGAACCTCCCCCAGCCCTGCCCAGGACCTACAGAAGATGATGTAAATGATTTTGAGCCCCTTTTCTGTGAACAGGCCAGAGGAAAGACAAGAGCTGCTCTCCTCCCTCTCCAAGCTCTCCTCAGGCACAGGCCAAGGGTTGTCACTAAACCACAGCTCTGCAAGTGCTTTCAAGCCTTTCCAACCATTTTTAGGAGGCTGTGATTCCTTAAAATGCCTTGGAACTAAGGAGTGGGGCTGTACTGACCCACCCTCCATCCTCTGCAGAAGGAGGAGGCCCAAGGAAGCCAAAGGATGGGTGAGGGGAACACACATACACACACACACGAGACACGGACAGAGTTTTATTTGAACACTGTGAGTCAGGAACAGCAGCACCCCCGGAGTCCATCCTGCCTCACACCGGCTCAGCGGGTGGCTGATCCACTCTGGCTAGGAGTTGTTCCATCAGGAATCCATTCCCAGTGTCAGGAGGCCGAATTCTTCCCTGCTCCTGCTGCTGAGCTGCTCAGTTCTCATACTTGTGCTTGATGTGCTTCCACAGTTTCTGGGTGAAAAGCAAAGGCTTTTCAGAGGTGCTGGGATAACATTTTGCTCTAAAATGTTATTTTATAGTTTATATTTTACAGTCACTCTGGCTGGGGAGGCAGGGAGGGAGCCCTGGACTGGATCTGAGGGACACAGGGAGCTCCTGGATTTAGTCTGGACAGGGAGGAAGCTGTAGAAAATCCCCTCCCTCCTGCTCTGGATTGGAGTATCCCAGTCACCCTGCCTTGAATTCCCACCCCAACCAGAGAGGGCAGTTCTGCTCCTGGAGATACAGGAACAGAACAATCCCAGTCACACAATCCTGGAATGGTTTGGAAGAGACCTCAAAGCCCATCCCATCCCACCCCCTGCCATGGGCAGGGACACCTTCCACTAGCCCAGATTGATCCAAACCCCGTCCAGCCTGGCCTTGGACGCTTCCAGGGATCCAGGGGCAGCCACAGCTTCTCTGGCCAACCTGTGCCAGGGCCTGCCCACCCTCACAGCCAACAATTCCTTCCCAATCTCCCATCTCTCCCTGCCCTCTGGCAGTGGGAAGCCATTCCCTGTGTCCTGTCCCTCCATCCCTTGTCCCCAGTCCCTCTCCAGCTCTCCTGGAGCCCCTTTAGGCCCTGCAAGGGGCTCTCAGGTCTCCCTGGAGCCTTCTCTTCTCCAGGTGAAGAGGAAGCTGCTGTTTGTCCCCTGCACGTGACCCTGGGCAGTCATTATCCCGTCACAGCCGTGCTTGGGAACACGAGGACGGCCTGATCCCGCTCACCCCGGGGCTCTGGCGCTGTGTCCCAGCACGACCTGGCAGCGCCCACACCCTCCCCGTGCCAGGGGCCGCTCGGCCGAGCCGGGGGGGGACAGAGCACACTTTCTCCCCCTCCTGCTCCCACCGCCTCCCACGGCCCTTCCAGCGGCTCCGCAGCCCAAGGACAGCCCGAAGCCGCCAGCACGGAGCGCCACGAGAGCCGTGGAGCCCCGCGGGCTGGGGACACACTGCGAGGCCGGCCCGGGGACACGTCGGGAATAGTTTAGGAACGGCCTGGGGACACGTCGGTAACAGTTTAGGAACGACCCGGGGACACATCGGGAATAGTTTAGGAACGGCCTGGGGACACGTCGGGAGCAGTTTAGGAATGGCCTGGGGCCTGCCCGGGGCGTGGCCCAGCGGGGCCGGCCTGACCTTCAGCGCGGGCCCGCGCCCCCGGTGCCGCTCCCGGCCCCTCCCCGCGCCTTACCCCCTCGTTGAGGCTCTCGAAGAGCGCGTCGGCGCCCTGGTCGAAGGCGCGCTCGAAGAGGACGGCGCCCAGCACGACGGACAGCGCGAAGGTGGAGGTGCGGCGGAACAGCGCCCCGTACACCTGCCGCAGCAGCGCCATCTTGGCCACACGGAGCGCGCCTGCGCGGCCCCGCGGGGGCCGATGGGGGGTGTAGGCGGTGCCGGGAGAGCGGAGCGCTTTGCCTTCAGTGAGCGCGGGGCATGCTGGGAGTTGTAGGCGGTGCCGGGCGGTGTGCGGGGCATTGTGGGAGTTGTAGGCGGCGCGGCGCGGGCCCGGCTGGAGGTGCGTGAGAGGGGCCGGGGGGAGCGGGACGGGCGGGGCTGTGAGGGGATCCCTCTGAGGGGATCCCTCTGAGGGGCCCGCCTGAGGGGTCCGTGTGAGGGATCTCTATAAGGGGTGTGTGAGAGGTCGCGGTGAGGGAGCCGTGTGAAGACTCCCTGTGAGGGATCCCTCTAAGGGCTCCCTGTAAGGGCCCCGTGAGGGGTCGCAGTGAGGGGGGTCCCGCTCGGTCCCGTCCCGCCCCGCTTCCCCTGAGCCACCGGGCAGCCCGAGGGTTTAGGTCCGGCTTTGAACCTTAAAACCAGCCCGGCCACGGCTGTGGGGGCACCCAGAGTGGGCTGGGGCCAGGAGGCTGAGGGGGCAGAGGGGGCAGAGTCCCCATCCCTGCCCTGCCCTGCCCTGCCCTGCCCTGCCCTGCCCTGCCCTGCCCTGCCCTGCCCTGCCCTCAGGGGTGCCGGGGACACGTAGGGGTTGTGGTCGATGCCCTCTGCTCACCCCTGGCGGGGGAAAGGGACAGTTTGGGTGTTTTCTGGCGGTCTGGGGGGGGGGAGGGGCCAGTGACAGTGTGGGGTGAGAGGGAGAGTGGTGTGGAGCTCATAAATCATGGAATCATAGGATGGTTTGGGTTGGAAGGAACCTTAAAGCTCATCTCATTCCCACCCCCTGCCATGGGCGCTATCCCAGGTTGCTCCAAGCCCCGTCCAGCCTGGCCCTGGACACTTCCAGGGATCCAGGGGCAGCCACAGCTGCTCTGGGCACCCTGTGCCAGAGGACCCTCAGGCTCCAGAGGCCTTGGGAACAGTGAGAAGTGGCCCCATGTGGCATAACAGAAGTGGGAACGTTCCCTTTTTCCACCTTCTCCTTGTGTTTTTCTCTGTTTAACCTCAGTAAGGGCAGAGGGATCCCACGGTGGCCCAGGACAGAGAGGCAGATTTGGGGTTAGGAAAGCAGGACAGACACTGGGGACTCAGGAATCCTAAAACTGAAGCTGTTCCCCCGCAGGGTTGTTGTTAAATGAGCATCTACATTAAATTCCAGAGCAGACCCTCAAGTGACTGCTGTGTCGTTTTGTTTGTCTCACCCACTCAGAAATAGCACAAGGTCTGGCTGCAGAGTCACTTCTCCTGATTTATTTATGTTTGGTTCTCTCATACAGCGACTGTGGGGTTCTGTGGGATTTTTTTCTGGGTTAGGGAAAGCCTCTGCTCGTGCTGGAAGTCTGGAATGTGCCTGACACATTCCTGTGCCCTGAGTATGATGTTATACCTTTGGAATCACAGAATATCCTGAGCTAGGAGGGACTCACAAGGATCATCAGTCCAACCCTTGGCCCAGACACCCCAAAAATCCCTCAGAGCGTTGTCCAAACCCTCCTGCAGCTCTGGCAGCCTTGGGGCTGTGCCCACTGCCCTGGGGAGCCTGTTCAGTGCCAACCACCCTCTGGGGGAAGAACCTTTCCCTGAGATCCACCCTGAGCCTGCCCTGACACAGCTCCAGCCATTCCCTGGGGGCTGTCCCTGCTCACAACGAGCAGAGGTTGGAAAAGCTCAGTTATTATTTTCAAATTGAGCTGCTCAGGATTATCTAAGACAAATGTCCCCAGCAGTCCAGGTACTGCTGCCACCAGGCAGGTTTGTGTATGCTCAGGCTGGTGTTAATCCCAAATCGAGCCCTGGATTTCCAGTGGAAGGAGTCCCTGCCTGTGGGAAGGGAGTGGAGGGAGATGGGCTCTGAGGTGCCTCCCAACCCAACCCAACCCATTCCGTGATTATTCCATGGCAGGACAAGGGGGAGTGGCTTCCCACTGCCAGAGGGCAGGCATAGATGGGATATTGGGAAGGAATTCCTCCCTGTGAGGTGGGGAAGGGCTGGGATTGAATTCCCAGAGAAGCTGTGGCTGCCCCTGGATCCCTGGAAGTGTCCAAGGCCAGGCTGGATGGGGCTTGGAGCAGCCTGGGATAGTGGGAGGTGTCCCTGCCCGTGGCAGGGGGTAGAACTGGATGGGCTTTAAGATCCCTTCCCACCCAACCCGTTCCATGATTCCATGATTTACACCAGGTAAATGGAAAGCAGGACCTGTCACTGAAAGGTGCCAGCAGACTCTGCCAGCCCAAGTCTCCCTGCAGATCTGAGCCCATTTAAATTGGCAGCAGAGTGTCATAAGCTTGACACTTGGATTTAATTAACTTCACATCTGCCTGGGTATCCAAAGTGGCTGGAATGGCCCCAGGCCTGGGCTGGGAGAAGGCAGGAAATTGAGGTCAGGGCCCAGCAGCAGCTCTTGGGGCTCCACCCAGACACAGCCAGTCTGTGTGTGCCCATTTCAGGGTCACCTTCCCCCCCCTGCCCCATGAAACACCCCCAGGAGTCCCAGCTAAAATCTGTGGCTGGCACAGAGCAACGTGGAGTGTTTGGACAGCAGCTGGAGCAGGGAAAACGTGGAATGGTGCACGGGAGAGCTCAGTGTGAGCGGTCCCAGGCCCCTCAGTGGCTGTGCCACGCCTGGGAGGTGCCTCAGGAAGGCACAGCAGAGGAGTTGTGTTACACTTTTGTACAAGACAAAGCCCCCGTGGGGTTTTTTGTGTGTTTGCATTTCTCCAGGAGCTCTTCCAAGCTGGCACAGAGCCTGTCTGGGAGCATCCATGGCTGTGGAGGGTCTGGGGGGGTCTCAGCTCCTCGATTCTGTTGCAAATCAGGGTCTGGAGGTATTGGGAGGAGATGGGCTGTTCTTTACAGGGCAGCCATGTTTCCTTGATTTCATCGTGGCCAAGATGGATTTAATTAGGAGCCATCTCTGCTTGCAGCTGAATAATGCTCTTTGTTTATTGCTGGAGCCGTTTGGGGAGATGGAAATAGGTTGGGGCTGCTCAGAAAGCAGCTTTGATTCCTCCGGACTCGCCGAGCGCTGGTGCTGCAGAGAGCTGGCAGAATCCAGCGAGATATCCATGCAGTGGAATCCTTAAAATGATGAGAGCGAGCGTTGGGTGTGGTCACTGGAGGGGCAATCTGGGTGAGAATCCCATGCTCCTCTAATTGCTTGGCTCATTCCTTCGTGCCCTGCAATGGGAATGGCTCGGAGAATTCCGGAGCAGGCAGCTGTGGGATCTGCCTGGAATCTGTAGGAGCTTTCTGCCCTGGTTTTTTTGGTTTTTTTTTTGGAGGGGGAAGGAGCTTCTGCAATTATTGCTGTCGGGGTGATGAAAGGGAAAGTTTGAAACCCGATTTCAAAGGCTGGCTGCTGCTGGGCTTCCGC
Organism: Pyrocephalus nanus; assembly: GCA_038380795.1. NCBI lineage: Eukaryota > Metazoa > Chordata > Aves > Passeriformes > Tyrannidae > Pyrocephalus > Pyrocephalus nanus. The sequence continues at coordinate 2,208,459 of CM076278.1, forward strand.
AGGCACAATTCCCCGGGAGAGCTCTGCAAACTTGTGTGGGACCACTGCAGAATCTCATTTGTTTTCCCTGTTTGCAGCATCTCTGCTTCTGCAGAGACGGAGTGCAGGAGCCAGGGCTGAGACAGGGAGCTTTTTATGTCACCAGGAACTTGGGGAGACTGTGGAATGAGATGTGAAAGGGGGAGTTCTCAGTACTCAAAAGCAGAGCCTGCCAGTGGGCCAGACACGTTCCCTTTGGATTCCAGCAGCCCCACCACAGTGCAGCAAAGCTGGCTGGAAAACTCTGGGATGATCTAGTGAGGGATGAGGGAATTTATGGATCCCTGGTCATTAAACAGCGCTTGGGTTTGGTTTCTTGGGCTGCAGCAGGACAGGGTCAGACCTCAAGCCCTACAGAGCTGTTACAAATTCCATGCAGGAGCCAGGTCTGATTGGGTTTGTGGATCAAGGAGTTTGACCACCTCCAACAAGGTATTCCTGGAGAATCATGGAATGGTTTGGCTTGGAAGGAACCCTAAAACTCATTCAGTCCCACCCCCTGCCATGGGCAGGGACACCTCCCACCAGCCCAGGTTGCTCCAAGCCCCGTCCAGCCTGGCCTTGGACACTTCCAGGGATCCAGGGGCAGCCACAGCTGGTTTCCAGTCCCGTTGGAATCTCTGAGTGTTTCACCTTTGGTGTGGAGGTTTCCAAGCCGATTCAAAACAATCCAAAAATTATTCCATCAAATGCAGCTGGGGAGGCTTTGCCTCAACCTGTGTCTGAGGCCTCAGAGATTTCCAGTGATTTGACTTTGAAGCTGCAGTCCTGGGGAGCAGGGGAGGGAAGGGAGCGTGGTGGATGGATGGATGGATGGATGGATGGATGGATGGATGGATGGATGGATGGATGGATGGATGGATGGATGGATGGATGGATGGATGGATGATGGATGGATGGATGGATGGATGGATGGATGGATGGATGGATGGATGGATGGATGGATGATGGATGGATGGATGGATGGATGGATGGATGGATGGATGGATGGATGGATGGATGGATGGATGTATGTTTGGCAGCCCCCCCTGCACTCGGCACACCAGGCTCCGAGGGATTGCCTGGAGCTCTGCTCTTCCTGCTGAGCCTGAGGAATCATCAGGGAGGCTGTGATTGATTCTGGCCCTGTTTTATTTAGGAAATCTTTATTTCTGGCGCTGCTCTCCGTGCCATTTTTTAAATGCATTCAACTGTCAAGGTGTCAAAACGTGGAGAGTTGCTTTTGGAGTTTATCTCCCAGTCCATCCATCTTTGGCTTTCATCAGGTGCCTTCACATCCCTCAGGAGGGCACTTGCAGCTCCTTCAGGGTGTCTGGGGCACCTCCAGCAGGGACATCCTGTGGGATGGGTGCCTCAAAGGGAAAATACAGGCTGATCTCACCTGGAGCCAGGAGCTCCAGACCCAGCATGGATGGGAGCTCCCAAATTCTGTCCTGTCTCTCCTCAGTTCTCCTCATCAGAGTCTCCAGGCTACATGTGTGATATGTTTCCCTCTTCCCTGGGGGAGAAGGACCAGGAATGCCCAGGTTGTTTTCAGTGGCTGTGGAGTTGGGGTTGTTTTTTCCTGGCTGTAGGGCTGGTGTGATGTCCGTGCTGTGCTCGGGGCAGACACTCCTCGGTGCCACAGGCTGGGGAGGGCGAAGGGAGCAGGCCATGGTGTACAGGAGAAAAGGGGTGTCTGAGTGGGCTGAAGGAAGTGTCATGGCCTGGAGTGTTTGCAGGGCAGTTTCCCACCTGCAGGGCAGGTGAGATCAGCTTTTGTTTTATCTCTGAGGATAAAACAAGTATCTTTGCTGAGTTCCTTCCTTTCCCTGCAGAGGTGGACACTGGGGAATTTCCTTCCTCCTATGTGGCAGCTCATGGAGGTTGTGGTTCAATGTCCCCAGGACCTCCAACTCCTCCTGTTTGCACTCTGGATGGTTCCTGGTGCACCTTCCCTGGAGCCTTTGGCTCTCTGGATCTCTGTTTTGTGTGGAAGGAGAATTCTTCCAGCAGAGTGACAGAGATTAATGCAGATCCAAGCCCTTCCTCTCGTGTGCAGGCAGCAGATCCTGCCCCAACAGTCTGTGATGGACAAGGATATAAACTGTTGGGTCTCACCTCTCTCTCTGTCTGCCAACCCCGAGTGATTGGAGTTGTCCTCCTTCGGAAGCAGGCGCTGTAAATCCTGGATTCTCCGTTCCCATGGCTGGGTGCCGAGGAGCTGCCTGATGGTTCCCAGGCCGTGCTGAGGCTGCTCTGCCAGGACAGGCATGGGGAAAAGGTACTTCTGTGACTACTGTGACAGGTCCTTTCAGGACAACCTGCACAACAGGAAGAAACACCTCAATGGAGTGCAGCACCTCCGGGCTAAGAGAGCCTGGTACGACTTATTCCGAGGTGGGTGCTCCCAGCTGGCTGCCACTCCCTTCCTGGGACTGGGGAGGGCATGGAGGAGGTGGGGCAGTGGGAACAGAAAATAAATCAGCCACGGTGGTTCATCCACACTGCTGACTCTGTGAGCCCCGATGCTGTCACATCAAGCAGTCTCAGAGGCAAAACGGAGACAGGCTCTGACTTGTCTCACTTGTCAGTGCCACCTGAGGACTGCGGTGGGAATGTGCATCCAGGGTGTCAGAGGAGAGCAGGGCAGTGCATTCTGGCTGCAGCAAGGACTGAGTTTGGGTTCAGGTGGCTGTGAGACGGTTTCCTGTGTGTTCCTGTGCTTCCCTCTGCTCCCTGGGCTGTGTGGGACAGGGTGGGGCGTTGCTGGGCACGGGGGCTGTACCTGCTCTCTCCCGCTCTCTCCCCAGATGCCGCTGCCATCCTGCAGGAGGAGCAAACCAAGAAACCCTGCCGGAAGTTCCTGCAGACAGGTGAGGAGTTCTGAGATGGAAATAAGACCCTGAGCTCCAGCAGCTCCTTGGAGAGCCAGCCCAAGGGGCTTGGGCCTGTGTGTCCAGCGTGCAGCTTGGAGGGATGATGGAAGTGGGGCTTGGGTTTGGCTGCACAAGGCAGGATCTCCTGTGGGCGGCTCTCACGGAGCTCCATGGCTTCTCCAAGTTTGGAAAAGAGAGCTTTGACATCACCAAGTCCACCCATCAACCCAGCACCACTGTGTTCACCATTTAACCATGTCTTCAAGTGCCACATCCCCAAGTGTGTTTTCAAACACTTCCAGGGATGGTGACTCCTCCATTCCAATGCTTTACAACCCTTCCCATGAAAATTTTTTTTTCCTGATATCTAACCCAGTGGATTTTGAAATTGAAACTGAATTTCCAAATCTCCCCGTTTGTTCCAGGACAGTGTGATTTTGGGTCCAACTGTAGATTTTCCCACATGACAGAGCAGGACCTGGAGAAGCTGAGTGCTCAGGTTCAAGGTGAGTCCTTGGAGGGGCAGTTGCTGCAGGGGGGGTTGTGCAGGCTGTGCTCCCTCCTGCCTCCCAGTGCTGGGAGAGCCTGGAGCTGGGAATGCTGCAGTTTGTCCTGCTCTGGAGCTGCTGGCACGGACACAAACCTGGAGCTGGGCTGTGCTGTTACCACTTGGCAGCAGGAGCCTGGAGTGGGCTTTGTGAGCCCACGGGGTTTTGCTCAGTCAGGGAATAAAAACTGTCAGCAGCAGAGGGCACTGGTACATCACTTCCCCTTAAATTTATGGATCAGATTTCCCCCCTCCTCTCTGCCATTACCAGGGAGCTGCTGCTTCCACCTGTGGGAAGAGCTGGCCTGCTGTGGGGCTGTGCTGAGGAGAGGACAGGGGGGCTTGGATCCAGGAATGGCCTCTGCTCGTGGGGGTTTGGTGGAACTGAGGTGTGGGCAGAGGGTGGGTGGCACCTGCTCCCTGCTGGGAGCCTCCAGAGAACTTCTGAGCTTTCTCATTCTGGGATTACCACCTCTTTTCCCTAAGAGGGGTGACAGCTCTGTTTTCTCCGTAGTGGTTGGAGAAAATCACAGAATCATGGGATGGTTTGGGTGGGAAGGGACCTTAAAGCTCATCTCATCCACCCCCTGCCATGGGCAGGGACACCTCCCACTATCCCAGGCTGCTCCAAGCCCTGTCCAACCTGGCCCTGGACACTTCCAGGGAGTGTGAGGTGTTGGTGAGAACCTGTGGAGTGGTTGAGATCTCCACTGGAGATCATCTAGTCCCAACATGCCCTTGCTCCCAGCAGGGGGAACTCAAGCAGGGTGCTCAGCAGCACTGCCAGTTGTGTTTTGAGTATCTCCAAGGCTGGAAACTCTGCAGCCCCTGGGGGCAACCTTAGCCAGTGTTTGACTAGGCTCACAATTAAAATGTTTATTTTTAAAAATATTTACACAGAAATTCCTGTGTTTTGGGTTGTGCCCATTGTCTCTGGCCTTTGTTGGAGCCCAGCACTGGGCACAGCACCCAGACATGGCCTCAGAGTCCTCCTCGACCTGCTCCCAGTGCAGCCCAGCTTGGAGCAGCCCTCGTGCCCACCCTGCTGCCTGGAGCCAGCTCTTGGTTTGCCGATAGTCTGGGAAAACCAGACTGAAGTTGGAGGGGTGTGTGTGGGGTGCGAGATGTTGTGGGTGTGTGGGGCAGAGCCTGTCCCGGCCCCCTGAGGGACCCGACTGAGGGAGGCCGAGCTCGGGGAAGGCACCGCGGAGCTGTTCCGGGCTCTCCGTGCTGAGTCAGTGCGTGTGCCTGCCCGGGGTGACTCCGCATCGATCTCTGATCCATGCTGGAAGTCAATAAACCTCCGCGGGGACCGAGTGCTGCAGCCCTTCCCAGAGGGCAGAGCCTCCAGCCCAGCCCAAAACCTCTCCCTGCCGGGCCCCGGGGGTGGCACAGGGTGTCAGGAACCTGTGGCGTTTCCAGTCGGTGCCGGCTGTTCCTGCGGGGGAAGTGAGAGCTCCTTGGAGCGGAGCGGAGCTGCCGGGGAGGGCTGGCGGCTCCTCTGCGCTCGGGCAGCTTCCCTCGCCAATTACCCTGCTTATTGAATATTGACTGCAGTCAAACGGGTCGGCTCGGAGTGCAGCACTGGCTGCTGAGAGCCGCGCCCGGGGGATTCCGTGGAAACCTTGTATTTGTGTTAGGAGTGAAACGCTTAATTTACCAATTAGCCCTGAAGCAGCGCCGGCCGGGGGGCTGCAGGGGGGTGCTGGTTGAGGAGCTCAGTGCTCACCTCTGCTGTGCGTGGCTCTGTGAGAATCCTGTGTGAGAGGAGCATCACACAGACCCTCACTGGGATCAGGGAGCCTGGAGGGGGTTGGTGCTGGGAAGGGCTCAGCAGGACGTGGTGGGGGAGAGGTAGAGCCAGGGGGACATTGCAGTGAGGCATCCGTGTCTCAGGGGCTGGGCTGAAGGCAGGCTCGCGTGTGGCAGGCTGTGTTACACACACAGCAGACCCGATCCTCCATCAGTCCTGTCCCCTTTGCATTCCCAGCCACCCCTGGGGGTTCTGTGCCACGAGCCATCCCAGGCCACAGCCAGCGGGATGGCACAGGGATGGCACAGCCAGCGGGATGGCACAGGGATGGCACAGGGATGGCACAGCGTGGGCTGGAGCAGGCTCAGTGTCCGCAGAGATTTCCCGGCTGGGAGGTTCGGACAGGCTTGGAGCCGGCGGTGGGTGGGGATTTGAGAGGAGCGGAGAGGCTGGAAGCTCCAGAGCCTCCCCACCTTGTGCAGAGCCTGGTGGGACCGTGCCGGAGGTGACCGGGCTGGTGGGATAAAGGGGACATCTCCTGGTGGGTCCACAGTGCTGCTCAACCCCCCTTTCCTCAGCTCTGGTGCAGGCAAAGCCTCGCCTGACTTTTTTAAGCGCTGCTAAACCATGAGGGCACTCTTTTTGTCATGTAAATATTGAACCTGCCCCTGAGTCCCCGCTGAGTGTTTGGTGTTGGTAGCTCGCTAACAAGGCATTTTTATCTCAGCCAAAGGAAACATTACATTGTCCTTAACATTTGGCCTTTTTAATGCAGGGAGTTCACCCTGTTGTTTGTGTAAGTCTTGTGGGTTAGGTAAGGAAAATGTCTGGACGATTCCCTGTTCCAGAAGAGCTTGGAGCGTGGCCTACTTTGGCTTCAGCATCTCTGCACCCTGTAGAACAGCCTCATCGAGAAGCAACAGTTTACACCTTCGGCAGGGAGGGAGAGATATTCCCAGCTGTTCCTGCATCAAAGCATTAGCCTTCTGCATCTGCTGCATCATTCATCAGCCAGACACTTCCAGGCTGTCATTTTAAGTACAGTCATGTCAGAAAAAGTCACTGTCAAATTGCCATCCTCTTGCTCAGAGTTATTGGCTCCCCCTAATCCGTGTCCCCGGTGCAGGGGGGATCAACCCAGCCCGGGCTCTGGTGAGCTCCAGCCAGGCAGGACTGCGAGGGGGCAGCTGGGGGAGTGTCTGTGGTGCATCCATGAGATTGGAAGGACAAGAGGGACCCTGCTGGGGTGGCTGCAGCCAACTGGTTCAACTGGGCGCTGAGCGGGAGGAGAGCTCACAGTCGGCTTGTTCTGCTGCTCCTGGCACGGGGATTCATCAACCTCATCTCTCAGCCACGGTTTGACACTGTTCATGTGCTCTGGAGGAGTTTGGGGTCCCACATCACCCCCCACCAGGGAGGCAGCTGAAGGATTTCTTGTGCATCCCTTTGCTGGGTGACCCGCCCGTCCTGGGGGTTCCATCTCTGGGACAGGAAGAGAAGCCCTGGTAAAAGTTGCATGGGCAGGGAAGATAATGTGGGCTCCCACTCTGGCATCATCAGAGGTGCTTCACCACTACAGACACTCTGTTAATTGGCTGTAATTAGACTTTGAAACAAACACTACAGTGAGGAGGAGGAGGGGAAGCACCTTCACACCCGCTGCAGCCTGGCCACAAGTGGGGAGGAAGGGCTGGTAAAGGCCTTTCAGCTACTTCTCGGAATACCTGTTGGCATTCAGGGGGTGTTTCCAGTCTCAGGGGAGGTTTGGTGGTCCCTGGATGGGGTGTGTGTGCTCCAGAGGAAGATGAGATGAAAGAATCACCTTTCTGATGTCATCAAGGCAGGAGAGTTGCCTGTCCCTGCTGCCCATTTCTGAGCCTGAGGGTTGGAATGCTCTGGAGCAGTAACTCAGGCAGTAGTGAGAACAGGGATATCTTTCTCAGGGGGGCACCTGGGGCCTCATTTAGTGTGAGCCTGAACTGATTCCACTGCAAGCAGGGAACTTTTCTGGATGGGACTGAAGTTGGGGCTGCTCCAGTCCCTGGAGTCCCACCAGATCCTGGTGTGGTGCTCAGGCTCCCTGCTCTGAACAGAGAGGCTTCATCTGTTAATGGTGTGTTCTGTGTTGGGCTTTGAGCTGGATGAAGAGGAAATCTTGGTGGTAGGAAGAACTGGGAGAGGTTTCTTTGCGATTTTCTTCCCTGACTCGTCACAGCCACTGCTGGTCCCCTCACCAAGCTGGGATGTGCCCAGGTGCCCAGGATGTGGAGACACCTGGAACAAAGGGAAGTAAGATGGTTGAGGTTGCCAGGGAAGTCTAACCTGGGAGCAGGACCTGCATGCCCTGAGTCTGAGCAGTGCCCGGCTCTGCAGACTGAGCTCCCTCGCTGCCCCTTCCCCACCCGGCGGGGTGGCTGTGCTGACCCCAGGTAGTTCTGCTGGGGCTTTGGTGCTGGGGAACAGCTGTAGGAGCCTGGAACAGCCCCGTCTCCAGCCTTATCAGCGGGTTGCAGAGCAGCACCTGGACATCAGGCCCACAGCGGGCTGCCTGTGGTGGCACCGAGTACATCGTCACCCTCCCGGCAGCACCAGATGAAAAGGCTGGATGACAAATTATCCATCTCCGGCTGCTCATTGTGTAGCACATTCCTGCCATCCTTATTAATATTCAACAGGCAGATGAATAATTGGTTGCCAGCACGAGGATGAAGTGATCCTTCACTCTGCCCAAGCAGTATTAATTTCACACCCTGTCTGGAAACGTGTAATATTTCCCTTAAACGTGTGACATAGGGTGGGTGGGGGCGGAGGGGGCTCCTGGGGGGCAGGGCTGCAGGTGGCTCTGCTGATCCCTAAATGGGATCAGGGATCCCCTGCAGGGCTGGATGAGCAGGGCAGAGGGCAGTGACACACAGCTGCCTCTGCTTCCCTCTTGCTGTCAGCGGTGGTTGCTTTTGCGAGGGTCACGTTCCCTCGTGGCGTTAGGTGGGAAGTTTCCAGCAGGCTGGAGATGTGATCGCTGGGAGCGGCTCCTCGTCCCTGTCGTGCTGGCAGCACCGTGGCTGTGGCAGTCACAGGTCCAGGACTCCTGCTAGACCCTGTTCTCTGCCAGCTCCCTCCCTGCTGCTGGGGACACCGGGCAGCTCTGCTAACTGGGCACCTGTGGGGCTGTGCCCAGTGGGAGGGACTGGTGAGCACTGGGCTGCCCCGCTGGCTCTGTGCCCTCCTGCCCAGAGAGGGCAGAGTGTCTGCAGGACAGGTTTGTCTGCAGGCATCTGCCCCACACACCCCCCGTGCTGCTGGAGGGGCTGAAGTGTTGGAAGGGCCCTCACTGGACAGCAGCGGTTTCCTACTGGTTTCCTTCCTCATTCCTGACTTGCATGAGAAATATAAGACAAGAAGTAACAGGTTCAGACTGAGAGGGGGGAATTTAGGTTAGATATCAGGAAGGAATTGTTCCCTGTGAGGGTGGGCAGGCCCTGGCACAGGTTGCCCAGAGAAGCTGTGGCTGCCCCTGGATCCCTGGAAGTGTCCAAGGCCAGGTTGGACGGGGCTTGGAGCAACCTGGGCTGATGGAAGGTGTCCCTGCCCATGGCAGGGGGTGGAATGAGATGGGCTTTAAGATCCCTTCCCACACACATCATTCTGTGCTCCAAAAGCAGGAGCTGGTCCCCTGGCTCCCTCTGCCCTGGCTGTGCCCCCGTGCTGGTGACAGCTCCTGCCCGGGCTCTGCAGGGCTGGGGACGTGTCACAGTGGGCACCATAACCAGCCCTGACAGCAGCTCTGACATCCCTGGGCTGGCTGTAACTGCTCCCAGAACCTCCCAGACTCTGCTGGCCTGCCAGGGCTGCACCAACCCAGACACATGTCCCTGTCACTCCCCCCTAGTCGGGCAGAGGTGGCACAGTCCCTCCTGCCAGGTGGAGGGACCTTTCTCTGGGAGCAGCTCCGGGCTCAGGGCCAGCCCAGGCTGTTTGAGGTGAGGATGAGGATGGTCTGCCCCAGGGGGAGATGTCACTCAGTGCCACCGTGCTGGCTTAGCCCTTGTCCTGGCTCTGCCTGGCTGGAGCTGTCAGCAGGGATGACTCCAGGCGTCAGATGGCAGGAGGGCAGAGGAGGAGGAGGGGCTGCCACTGTTCACACTCTCTCCACCATAGGAAACTGTGCAGGGTAATGAGCAGCGGGTTTAATGGAGTGGAAGGACTGCAGCACCAGGGCCTGGTGGCCTCACGGCCCTCCCTCTGATCCAGCCCTCCCTGATGTCTCCCTCTCTCACCAGGGGAGAAGAGGCTGAGGGAGCTGCGGCAGGAGGGAGCAGATATCCCACCTGGCACCATCGAGGACTGGCTGGAGAAGAGAGCCCAGAGACTGAGGGCAGCTCAGAACAACAGGTACAGGTGTGTGGGATCACCCAGGTGTGCTCTGGCTGCTGCTGCTGCCGTCCCTTGGGGTGCAGGGGGGGATCCCTAACAGGGGTGGGGTGGGGGAAGGTGCAGGTTGTCAGAGATCCCAGCTCCGTGGGAGTGATCATTTAACACACCCCCAGCACACGTGAGGGGCACCTGTGTGGATCCAGCCCTGCCTGCCCCTGCCAGAGGTGTGCCCACACGTGTCCCTGTGTGGATCCAGCCCTGCCTGCCCATGCCAGAGGTGTGCCCACACGTGTCCCTGTGTGCCAGGGGACAATCCAGGCCTTGGGAACAAGGCACACCAGCAGGCTGCTCCGTGCTGTCTGCAGGGTGCACAGACACACCTGCAAGGACAGTGCCAGCGTGGTGGCAAGTTATCAGTGCCCAGAGTTTGGTGGCAGGGACCTGGTCTCATCTGTTGACAGCTGCCCCAGCCCTGCCTGCCCTCCCTGCCAGGGGGAGGCTGGAACTGGCTCCTCCTCACAGTATCCACTCGGATTCCGTGCCGGCTGTTTCCCGGCTCACCTGACTGTGCCGCAGGCTTAATGGGATGACATTTGGGCACGTGCCAGATCTCTCTTTGTTCTTTCTCTGTTTGCTCCTGTCCTCTCCCTGTTTGGCCTGGGCGGGATCTTCCTTCTGCTGCTTGTCTGGGCTTGTTGCTCCGTGACTGTTCTGTCCCTCTGTGCCTGTTCTGCTCCTCAGCTCAGCTGCCCTTGGCGCTGCAGTGGTGCCCACATTCCAGACACTTCACTTGCCCCACTCTGCTTGTCCTGCCCGTGAATCCCTGGATCTTGGGGTGGGTCAGCTCTTACAGAAGATAGCCATCCCTATTCCCAGAGGGATTTCCTGAGAGAGTTACGCTCAGAGGAATTTCCAGACCTTCAGAACTTGGTCCCTGCTGCCCCCATAGATGCACAGAATTTCCAGAGTTGTTTCCTTTTCCTCAGCCTCCCCATCCCTGCAGGCTCAGAAACCGTCTGCTACAGGAGCTAAACACCAACTATTTAAACTTCCCTTCCTCTATCCAGCCTCTCCAGTGCCTGTCCCTGTCACTTCTCTTCCCCCCAGGAAAAGGAGAGGAGCTTTAAGAGCTTTAATGTCCCTTCCCACCCAAACCAGCCTGTGATTCCATGATTCTCTTGCCAGTGGAGCTCTGCCAGGGTGGGATTGATTTTTACCCTGGTTTCCAAAGGAAACAGAGGGTGTTGATTTCCATCAGAAACAAAACTTGCTGATTCCCATCAGAAGAGGGTCTGAGGCCTCAAAACCTCCGAGGTACCACAGGTTTCATGATCCTGGGAGAGGGCAAAGGGGAGGGATCCCATTAACACCTTCTGAGGAAAATACTCTTGACCTTGCCCGACACTGGAGAATCCACATAGGACAAGAGCTCCAGCTGTAGGCAAACCTTTGATAGCACTTGTAGCTTAGGAGACCCCAGGGAATTGAGTACCCAGGCGGCATCTTCCCTATTGATTAGTCCTGCTGCTCACAGAGCAGCTCGGGAGGTGATGGCTGTGCTGTTCCACCCTGCAGCATTCCCTCTTCCCGAGCCACAGTGCTGGGCTGTGACACCAAACACCCCTTCCCCGAGGGGCTGCTGCCTGTCCTCAGTCCTGTCTCATCCTGGGCATTCTCTGGACAATCCCCATCCCGGGGATAAACCCTAAGCCAAGTGACTTTGCCTTGTGTTGGTTGGAACACACTCGGCTCCCGGAGCTGGCTCTGGGCCACGGCAGCGGCCCCGCAGGGAGGGGAGGGGAGAGGAGGGTGCTGCTGCTCCCTGGGGTTATGTAAAACACTTTGATTAGGTTTCTCCTGGCATAACAATTAAAAAGATTCATCAGGATCCGAGGTAGAGGCCTGAGAAGCCGCAAGGCTGCTGTCAGGGCTTAGGGGAGAGAACAAATGAGCTTCCTGCACTCAGGAGTTAATGGAAAAGGTGCAGTTTCCCATGAATTGAAACCTGCCCAGGTCAAGCTAGAGGCAAAGTGATGCTTCTTGCTCTTGCACTTCAGCCCGGTGTGGTGTTTGCAGGGGCCTCAACCAGTAAACCTGAGGGAAAGAGGCAGGGACAAAGTGACTCCCAGGCTGAGGGTCGGAGGAGGAGGAGGCCTGTTCCCTCTGCTGAAGGGTCCTTGGGTGAAAACACCCTGTTGGTTTGGCAGCTCCTCCGTTTCCGAGGGGCCCTTGTCCTTTGGGAAGTGCACAGCTGGGATTTGGGCTGCTTGGGGAGAAACATCTGCTGATCCTGTTTGTTGTTCTCCCAGCTCAGCTGTGGGAGGGGTGGGGAGCGGAGGGGCTGTGCCCTGGGGGGCTGTGCCCTGGGGGGCTGTGCCTGCTGACCCCCCTCAGTGCTCCCACCTGAGTTCCCGCTGGCAGGCACCACTTCAGGGAGCACTGGCTGCTCGGATGGGCTGGGGATGGGTTTGGGATGGGGGTGGGATTAACCAAACCCCTCCTCTCCTGGAGGGGGCACGGGGAAGCCCAGCCCAAGCATGGCCTTGCTGCCCAGCTGGGACAGCCCAGCTCACCCCATCCCTTTCCATGTTCCCCTCACAGTGCTCTTCCCGACAAACCGGCGCCGTTCCAGTACCCCCCGGGCTGGCCCCCGGTGCAGGAGCTGCCCCCGTCCCTGCAGGCCCCCCCGCCCGGGGGGTGGCCAGTGCCCCCCACCCTGCAGTGGGGCTGATGGGGGTGCAGTCCTGCCTTTGCCCTGGCAAAGGGATGGAATTATGGAATTATTTATCTGCACTTTTCTATCAATAAAGCCCTCCCCCCTCCCTTGCAGCCCGTGGTGTGTGTCATGTCCTGCTCTCCCGGCAGCCTCCCCTGGGCTCAGCTGCTCCGAGGTTGTCTCCCTGCCTCTGGAAAGTGGATCTGTGCTCAGCAGAGCTCCAGCCCTGCTCAGGGGCTGTCTGCTGTCACCTGGAGCAGACATTCCCTGTTTCCCAGGGCAGAGTTGGTCCCCTCAGAGCGCTGCTGTCTGCACTGCCTGCTCTCCGTGCAGCTCCATGCTGGGCTTCATGATCCAGGCTGGAGAAGGGAGCTGCAGCCAGGCTTTTGGAATTGATGTTTAATCTCCTCAGGTGTTTCTGACTTATGTTGGTTCCTGATAAATTCTGGGTGTGAACCTGCCTGCGTCCAGGAGCTCCTAGTGAAGGGCCTGGGGAGTTCCTGCTGCTGCTCCTGCTGCACTGGAGACGAGGGGCAGGGAGGAAAAATATCCCAAGGTTTCTCCACAGGGAGAGTTTCACAGACTTATCTCTCCTCACCAGAAAGGGAGGGATGAGGGAGGCCCTTGGCTTTCACCCAAGGGAAGTGGGTGCTCCATCTTCCCTGGGTGAGGGGGGATCCTGTCCAGCAGCATCCCGGGATGCAGCGGGGCTGTCCAGGAGGGCTGTGCCTGCTGCCAGTGCATTCCAGGTTTGGCCGGGCTGGGAGGTGGTGGGTCCAGATTCATGAAGAGCAGGGGCAGCAGCCAACTGCCCGTGGCCAAATCCCGCCCGGATCGCGCTGCCACCGGGACAGGGAGAGCTCCCGCCTCGGGATGTGATGGCAGATTGTCACGGGAACGTCAGCCCCTGCGCCCCAGCTCTGACAGGAGCAGGGACTGGATGTGACAGCAGCCTGGAAACAGCCTTGGCCGGAGCCTGGATGAGCTCTGAGCCAAACTAGAGGTGTTTTTATCCTTCCAGGCAGGAGCCCTGGGCTCGCTGGAGAGCGGGAGCACAGGGCTTGGGCTCCAAGGATGCGGGATCAGCCCCGTGCCCCATCCTCACTTGCCTGTGCAGTGGGGTAACAGGCATCCCTTTGGGAGTGAATTTGGGGTGAATCAGGGTCACCTGAAGGATGGGACCCCGCCTCCAGTGCAGAGGCCCCAGAGGAACCCCAGGGGCTGTGGGATGCCAGCGTGCTCCACAGCGGGAGCATGAGCTGTGCCTGCTCTCTCCAAGCATGGAAAGGCATCCCTGCACCCCCAGCCTGGCTCAGGGGAGAACCCCGAGGAGCTGGGGAATGCTGGGGGGCTCAGCCTGTCCCCCTCAAGCCCTGCTGACCGGAGGGGGACAGTGACTTCTCCGCTGGTGGCAGCAGGAGCTGGGACAGGCACATGGACACCCAGCGAGGCCACCGGCACTGATGGATCAAGGAACTCCCATTCCCGTCTCTCCCAGACTTTTTTGTTCCCCAATCAACCATTCAAATCCATGCCTATTCCTCCCCTGGGTTTGGAGCTGTGCTTCCATCAGCCCCCCAGGCCCATCCCTGCTCCGTGTGCTCCAGTCCTGGTGGGTTTTCCAGCTGACCCAGGAGATGCTGCTTTACCCAACGCTCCCGAACTTCACGGCTCCAAAACTGCTCCCCAGATCCAGCTTGGATTTGGCAGAGGGACACATCTCTGGTGGAGAGGCCGGCGCTCCCGGCAGCTCCCTGGGCAAGCTGTGGAGCCCGACTGGAAATGAAAATTCTGGTGTAAAACACCACAACTGCAGCCTCTCCACACTCTGCCTCGCTCCTGAAGAGATGAGCAGCTCCTGGAGCCAAAATTCCCAATAAAACCCGAAAGGCAAGAGCGGGAGCGTTCCCTGCTGAGCTCCAGCCTGTCTGGGGAGTGAAAGGGGCTGGTCATGGGGGTTAATTAAAATGGGGGTTTTCCCACAAAAGCTCGTGTGATCTGTGGCCCATGGGCCGCATTTCCTGCAGGATGCCATGGATCCACAGAGCCGAGCATTCCCTGCAGGATTCCATGGATCCATGTGTAACTCCCGGGGGCTCGGAGGGGCCGTAAATCGCAGGTTTATGGGGGTGTTACAGCGGTGTCAGGAGGTGTAACCATGCCATGGATCACCACCAGGATGGGACACGGCCCCCGTGGGCTCATCCATGGAAAAAGGCTGTGGGAAGAGGACAGGAGCAGGACAGGGCTCCCGGGGGATGGCTGGTACTGGATCCCTAGGGATGCTGCAGGGATGGACTCACGTCCCCAGTGTGGGGGTGAGGAGCTGCTGCCCGGTGGTGGAGCACGAGCCAAAGTGCCTTTGCTGGAGCAAGAGCCGGAGTAATTTATCGGGAAGCTTTTAGGGAAATGAGGCCCTGCTGGGCCCCGGCCAAGCTCAGCCCCGCTGGGCTCTGCCCGTGTCCTCTGGCAGCTCCTCCTGGGAGAGGGGACAGGAGTGGGAGTGGGAATGGGGACAGGGGTGAGGGCAGGACAGGGGCAGGGATGGGAATGGGAGTGGGAATGGGGACAGGAATGGAAATAAGGATGAGAATGGGACTAGGGATGAGAATGGGAATCAGGATAGAGGTAGGGTGAGGGATGGGGAGCGGGAGAGGGGACAGGGATGGAAATAAGCATGGGAATGGGGATGGAGAGCAGTCAGGGATGAGGATGGGACAGGGATGGGGGAAGGAACAGTGATGGAGATGGGGACAGGGATGAGGATGTGTCTCGGGATAGGGAGATGGGAAAGGGACAGAGAGGGGAATGGAAATAAGGATGTGAGTGGGACTGGGGATGGAGATGGAGATGGGGAAAGGGATGAGGATGGGACAGAGACAGGGATGGGGAGATGGGACCAAGACAGGGACAGAGCTGAGCCCTTCATGCACTCCTTGCAGCACCAGAGAGAGACACAACCACTAACAACTTCTTCCCTTCCTGTTCCAAACACTTCCCAGCGCTATGGAAACACACCCTGCAACTCCTGCTGGTTTGCTGCCACTTTTGCTCCGGCAACGCCCGTGCCCGGGGACCCTGCACAGGTCCTGCTCCCTCCCACCTCCCCTCGCCCGCGGCAGCTCCACCTCCCAGCACATTCCCCCCCCCTTTTTTTTTTTTTTTCTCTTTCCTGGCGCTCCCTAAATTGAATTATCCCGGAGCAGCCGCGTGATCCGTCCCCGCTGCGGCAGAGCGGGAGCAGGGCCGGGACCCTCCTGCATTCCCGCCTGCTCCGGAGTCGGATCTGCCAATCCCCAAACCTGCCTCAAGAAATCCGTTCTCCCAATTCCCGTTAAAATTAATTGGGCAGCTTTGAAAGGCTGAGCTGGGGGCTTGGGGGGGGGGGGGGGGGGAGAAATCGCCTCGTTCCTTTCATCTAATTTGTTTCTTTTATGTCATTGTATTTTCTGGCAAATTAAATTGTCCTCGTTTCCTTTTTTGCTTCCCTTATGTTTGTTCACAGTGTCTATAATAGACCTGGTTAAAAATATATATATATACACACACACACATATGTCTGTGAGGCCACGTGGCTCCTTTGGAAATGCCAGTTCATAAAAAACCCAAACTTTCTGCGGGGAGATGGATGAAATTTCATTACGGACACGGAGCCTCCCGCACTTCGCGAGGCAGCCGGAATGATTTCATTGCGGGGAGCACTTCCCATTTCCATTTCTCATTTGGACGTTGGCTTCAATTTGTTTGATAAATTATATAAGATCAAAAAAAAAAAAAACAAAACGAAAAATCACCCCCCACCCAAATCAGTGAAAACGCCGCTGATTTCTCCCAGCATCCCGAAAAAGAGGGGTCCTCCCACAGTGCTGCAGGGGAGCAGTCCCATAGCAGGGCAAAGAAAGGAGTTTTCCCTATGGGATCAGCCAGGGGTGGGGATGGCTCGGGATGGGCTCCTCCAGCCCCATTCCTGTGGGAGGAAGGGGCAGCAGCTCTGCCCGATTCTCCCACGGCCCCGAGCGCTTCGCCTGGATTTATTTATTCCTTTAATCTCTTTGCCATTAAAAATGCAAAGAGGGGGATCCATTAGGTGGGAACGGCCCCCCCAGCACCCGGAGATGTGAGGAGGCCGTGGTGGTTCCTGGTGTCCCACAGCACAGGGAGGGTCAGGCCGGGGCCGGGCCCCTCCATGGTGGAAATCAGGGGGTATTCCCTCCCTGCCGGCCTTGGGGCGGGATCCACAGCCCAGCCCAGGGATGGTGACCCCACAGAGCCTCTCTGAGCCCCCCAGACTTATCCTGGTTCCCTCTGCAATCACTGTGAGGTTGGGTGAGAGCGTTTTTGGGAAGGGTCTTCCGCTTGTCCTCCTTGTCAAGGCAAATGGGTTTGAAACATTCAACGAACCCAACATAAAGTATCAGGGACAAATCCACACCGATCCACTGGGAAAAAGCAGGACCTCCAGCAGGATCCACAGCTGGAGTGGGATGGGGGCATGGGAGCTGTCAGGAAGGAGCCAGGTCCTGGCTGCCCCAGGTTTGGGGAGGCTCCAGCCCCTTTGGGATGCCGGGAGGCCACGGATCCCCCACCCACTGCCCCCTCCCTTCCCAGGAGGACTCATCCCCACCCAGCAGCACCCATGGGTGCTCCCACGGCCCTCCACCCCCACCCTGCCCTATTCCCCCCCACCCCTGTGTCGCCAGGAGCCCCCACAGCCCAGAGCGCTTCAGAAATCCCAGTTTTATTTCAGATCGGAAACAACCAACCAGGAAGAACGGAAAAAAAACCCCAAACCAACCCACCCCAAAACTCCCCCCCAAAAAAAACAACAAACCCAAAGAATGAGAAACGGCCCCAAATCCGAACCAGTCCAGTGCCCAGGTGGGTGCTACATACAGGCTGGGGGGGCTCGGGGGGCTCGGGGCTCCCCGGCCTGGGGTCGCTCCGGCTCTTCCCAAGGGGGGGTTCGGCTCAAAGTGCATCAAGCAGGAGGTCAGGAATGTCCCCGCACTGGGCAGGTGGGGAAACCGAGGCACGGCACAGGGAGGGGGGGACAGGGGAAGGCTTTGAAGGGGGGGGGTGAAATCCAGCCCTTGGCAGCCAAGTCCATGCAAACGCTCCCGGCTCTAGGAACCATCTCAGGCGCGTGTATTGCTTAGGGGATGATTTGGTTGATCCTAAATACGAGCTATAACGTTGGATCGGAGTATCCGGCGGGAGCCGCCGCTGGGGGGGAGGGGGCACACGGGGCTCCATGCACGTTCCATGCACTTACAGGTTGGTTTTTGCCCGGCGAGGGGGGGTCGGTGGGCGGCGGTGCCGTTACCGAAGTGTCCATGCGATGGCACCGCCCCGGCACGGCGGGGACACCCCCGGTCCCCTCGCCGCTCCCTCCCGGGGTGGGGGGGGCGTCTCTGGGCCACGGATGGATGTACGGACATATATTTATATATATTTATAGCTCTCTCCTCCTCGCCCCGGGGCCGCGGGGTGGCCCCGCTATTTCATGCCGCTGCGCAGCACCTGGTTGGCGGCGATGAGCATCACGCTGATGATGAAGGCGATGGCGAAGGCGCAGATGAGGCTCTTCCGCACGCAGGTCTGGCGGATCTGCTGGCTGGAGCAGGCTGGGAGTGGGGGGGAAGAACAGGGGGTTACCCCAGAACACCCTCCCCACACCGCGGTGGTGCTGCCCCGCGCCGTTCGGCATCCCCCGTGCCGGGCACTCACTCTCCACGTCCACGGGGCACTCCTCGGCCGTGCCCATGTGACTCTCCTCCTCCGTCATGATGATGTTCTCGATGTCCTTCATGGACAGGTGCTCGCAGAAGGTCTCGTACAGCAGCCGCTTCAGCTCGTCCACCGTCAGCTTCTGCATGTCACACTGCGGGGCACGGGGGTCACCCCAAGGCGGGGGGACGGGGCTCGGGCCTCCCCTGCCACCCCTGGGGTGGCATTTTGGGTGGATTCCCCCCCGGTCTTGGCAGGGGAAGGTCTGGTGTCCCAGTGACCTCCCGGTGGTGTTGGCACCAAACACCAGCCCATGTGGGCAGAGCAGGAAAGCCCTGACCCTGACCCTGACCCTGACCCTGATCCTAATGATTACACTAACCCTAAACTGGAGTCTGAGCCTGAGTGCGACCCTCAGCCTAACCCCAACCCTAAGCCTGACCCTAACCATGACATCGATCTTAAACCTGTCCCTAATCCTGACTCCAACTCTAAACCTAACCTTAGCCATCATCCTAACCCTGATTCCGACCCTAAACCTGATTCTAACCCTGGCTCCAACCCTAACCTTCATCCTAAACCTAACCCTGACCCCAAATCTGACCCCAACCCTAACGCTGACCCCTTAAACCAGCTCTGCCCCTGCCCCTTAACACACCAACCCTAAGCTGGAGCCTGAGCTTGACCCTAACCCTAATCCTGACTTTTAAACTGACACTAGACTTGACCCTGACCCAGAGCCTGATCCTGACCTTCACCCTCACCCTAATTCCAACCTTGACCCTCATCCTAACCCTGACCCCAACCCCAATCCCGCCTTGAGCCCAACCCCAGCCCCAGCCCTGCCCCTTTCCCGGCGCCCCCCCGGGGTTTGGGTGCAGGTTCTGGGGTGCTGCCCCCGGGGCTGGGGGGTGTCTGTACCTTCCAGAACACGGTGTCGAAGTCGGTGCCGTGGAACTTCTCCGGGATGCCCGAGGTGGACAGTTTGGGCCCCAGTAACGTCACAAACTCCTCAAAGTCCACCTGCCCGTCACCTGTGGGACACAGGGGCACATGTGACACCCCCCAAAGGGGGGATTGCATGGGGGGGACACCCTGCCTGGACTCGGTGATGCTCAGATTCACCCCCTCCCCATCCCAGCCCTGCACAGCCCATGGGGATACTGCTCCAAGACATGGCGTTTTTTGGGAAGACCTCACACCAGGGCTTGGCACTGCCTGGAGACACCCTCTCTGGGGCAGCCATCCCACCCAGGGGTCACAAATGTCCCCCTGGAGCAGCAATTGGTATCAAGGAACCTTGGACTTCACCAGCCAGGACCCCCAGACTGGCTGGGGACCCCCAATCCCTGCCAGGACCCCACGGCAGGGACTCCCAAGAGCAGCTGGGAACCTCCAGTAAAGCTGGTCCCCAACTTCATCCAGGATGCCCAACGCTGGCTGGGTCCCCAGTGTCAGCTGGGACCCCCAGTGCCATCTGAGGACCCCCAGTGCCATCTGAGGACCCCTAGTGCTGGTTGGGGACCCCCAGTGCTGGTTGGGGACCCCCTAATATCACCTGGGCCCGCCCAATGTAAACTGGGGACCCCCAGTGTCCACTGCCCCCCTCCCAGTGCTGGCTGGGGAAGCACAACATCATCCAGGACCCTAATTCCAGGGGGGACTCCAATGCCATCTGGAGACCTCCCAGTGGTAGCTGGGGACTGTCACTGCTGTCGGGGGACCCCCAAAACCAACCAGGGACCCCAACACTGGGTGGGAACCTCCAACAAAGTTCAGGGTCCTCAACACCAGCTGGGATTGCCAAAACCGGCTGGAGTCCCCAGTGCTGGGTGGGGACCCCCCAGTACCATCTGGGGACCCCCAGTGCCACCTGGCTCCTCCCCAGTGTGACCTGGGGACACCCAGTGTCGACTGGAGCCCTCCAGGATGGGCTGGGGAAGGTCAGCACCATCCAGGACTGCAAACCCCAGCTGGAATTTCAGTTCCAGCTGTGCCCCCGATTCCAGCTGTGTCCCCGGTGGTGGCCGTGTCCCCAGGGGGTGCTGTGGGGCCGTGCTGGCCGTGTCGTGGCCGTGGGGACTCTGGCGTGGGGCTGTCAGGGCAGCACTGCCGATGAGTAACGAGGGGAGCGGAGCCCGGGCAGCGCTGCCAGAGAGGCTTTTAAACGGGGGGAGAAGGAAAACCAATAAATTAAGGAGCTCTTTGAGGTCCTGATGGGCTCGGGAGGGACACGCACAGGGACAGCGACACGGACAGGGTGATGGTGGCAGCGAGTGCTCGAGGGGCATGGCCAGTGCTGAGGACACAGCCCAGGGAGCAGGATCCAGCCCGGGGTGCAGGATCCAGCCCAGGGAGCAGGATCCATCCCAGGGAGCAGGATCCAGCCCGGGGTGCAGGATCCATCCCAGGGAGCAGGATCCAGCCCAGGGAGCAGGATCTAGCCCGGGGAGCAGGATCCAGCCTGGGGAGCAGGATCCAGCCCGGGGTGCAGGATCCAGCCTGGGGTGCAGGATCCAGCCCGGGGTGCAGGATCCAGCCCGGGAAGCAGGATCCAGCCTCAGCACCACGATCCTAGCAGGATCAGTGACCCCACAAGCAGCCCAGGATCGTTAAATCCCCCCCGACGAAGCTGCGTGGTGAGGACGGTGCCGGTGGATGAGCGGGAGGCTCCGGAATGAGGATCCCACCTGGATCAGGCTCATCCCACATCCCGTGTGGGGTCCAGCAGCAGCCGGTGGGGTGGGAATGGGGAGAGCTGGGTGTTTTGGCGGAGCGGGGGCCGGGGGATCCCGTCCCTGTGCCCACCCTGTGCCCACCCTGTGCCCATCCCGGTCCTACCGTCCATGTCGAGGCGCTGGATGATGACCTCCAGCTCCACCTCGTTGGGCATGTAGCCCAGGGAGCGCATGGCCGTGCCCAGCTCCTGCTTGGAGATGAACCCGTTGCCATCCCGGTCGAACACCTTGAAGGCTTCCCGGATCTCTGTGGGGGGAGCAGGGATGAGTCCGGCTGAAATCCCCCCCCAGCACCCACAGATCCCCCCTGAGCATCCCCCCCCCACCCCCAGCAATCCTGGGTGTCCCCACACAGGGGAAACTGAGGCAGGGCAGCCCCTACAACCCCCCAGAAGGGTCTGACCCCCCAGGGGACCCCACAGACCCCGGATTTGCTCCAGCTCCGGTCACTCACTCGCAACACCCACCCTGCCCTCGTCACTGCCAGGCCCTCCACAGCAGCATCCTGCCCCCAAAACACATTCCTGGGATGTGCCTGAGCTCGGGGTGGCACCGGGTGGGGGCTGCAGGTGGGGGGAACCCCACAGTGCAGCAGCATCCAGCTGGGAGCATCCCTGAGGATCCTGGGCCCAGCTGTGCTGGCACTCGGGGGGATTGGGGGCTGTCCCCGTTCCAGGATCACGGGGTGGGACTGTGGCCCCATCTTGGGATCATGGGCTGGAATTGTGCCCCACTCCACAGCCCAGGGTGGGACTTCACCCCCATCCCAGCATCCAGGGGTTGGTGCCGGAGCTGTGTTGCACTTCACCCCAGAAATATCCCAAATCTTGCCGGAGCTGCCGCAGTGCTCAGCCCTTTCCCGTGCAGAGGAGGGATGGGATCGAACTGGGGAGAAACTGGGAGGATCTGTTGTTGTGCCTCCAAACGAGCCCTGGGGATGTGGAGGGGGATCCCTGCTGTGGTGGGCTCAGAGGGCAGTGGGGACACTGAGGCTCCATCCTGGCTCCTGCTGTTCTCTGGGCTTTGCTCTGTTTTGGGGGATACTAGGAGCTGGAACAAAGCTTACGGAAAAGAAGGACCAGGGAATTTGTGCTGGGAATTTGTACTGGGAACAGTGGGAAGCTGGGTCGGGGTGTTTGTGCCTGTTCCTTCTCTGTGCCGGCTGCCAGAGGGGTTTATGGAGAAGGATCTTGGTGGGAGAAATGGGCTGAGAACAACTTTGGGTTTGGGGAGAAAAACCTACATCATGTCACGTTACCAACCCCCAGCACTTGGGGACATCCCTGCCCGGACAGTGGCACGTCAGTGACATCTTCTGAGGGGTTTTGGGGGAATTTTAGGGGTTTTTTGGCCTGTCAGTGTGATGGCTGATCTCCATGGCCCAGGCAGGGCGATGTTCCCTGTACTCCTGGGGAGCCCTGCTCTGCTCTAGCACCCCCCAAATTCAAGGATGCTCATCCCAAAGAGCTCCAAGAGGGCTCCTCATCAGACGGTTTGGGATGTTGGGGGACAGGCAAGGCCATGTCCCAGCAGTGGCCAAACCATGGCCCCAGCTGGGACACCCCAATCCTCCCCACTGAGCCGGCAGCCCTTGCCCCTCCTGCCCCAGTGGGGAGCCACGGGGGGTGTCTGGGTGTCCCCAGTGTCCCCCAAACCTTGGGGGAGGGAGGAACGGGTGGCAGCATGTCCCCCCCGCAGCGACCTGGGCGTCTGGCACCTCGTGGGGTCACCTTGGGGCTCAAATGGCACCGGGAGTGGGTGTTGGGGGATACCCCTGTGCACTGATGTGTGCCTGTGTGTGCACACAGAGAGGCAGAGCAGAACAACCTCAGAGTGTGTGTGTGTGGGTGTGTGTGTGTGTGTGTGCACCCCTGCAGGGGTGCACACACACACACACACACCCACACACACACACACACACACACCCCCTGCAGGAATGTGCTTGTGCACTGGACACACCCCCCTTGCAGGGCTGCTGGACTGGTGTGCACACACAGACACCTTGAGGGATGTAGCTCAACACACACACACACAAACACACCCACAGACACACACACAAACACACACACCACCCCTCCTTGCAAGAGCTGCTGGACTTGTGTGCACCCCCCCCACCAAACAACTTGCACAGATGTGGTTGTGAGAGCGTGTACACAAACACACAAACACAAACACACACACACAAACACACAAGCGCGTTGCAGAGATGCTGGACTTGTGCACGCAAACACACACAGACAGACAGACACATAGACACACAGACACCCACTCTCTGCAGCAGGGCTGTGAGTACAAACTCGTCCTGCTGTGACGCTGCATGTGCACACACTCACACTCTGCAACAGGGCTGTACATGTGTACACACACACACATGTTCTGACACACACATGTTCTGACACACTCACACACGTTCACTGACACCACATGCACACAGTGACACACACACAGAGTGACAAACACACAGTGACACACACACAGTGACACAAACACACACATTCTGACACACACACTCTCACACACACACGCTCTGGCACAGCCACCCTGCAGTGAGGCCGTGCCTGTGCATTCACACATTCACACGCGTGTGAGCACACGCACGGAGTGTGACGGGGCTGTGGGAAGGGGGGTTAGATGATTGTGCACACACAGACACTGACACACACACAGTGACACACACACACTGACACACACACACTGACACACACACACACACAGTGACACACACACACACTGACACACACACACACACACACTGACACACATACAGTGACATACACAGACACACAGACACACAGACACACTGAGACACACACACACACTGACACACACACACACACTCACACACACATTCACACACACACACACTGACACACATACAGTGACATACACAGACACACAGACACACAGACACACTGACACACACACACACACTCACACACACATTCACACACACACACACACACATACAGTGGCACACACACACACACTGACACACACACACTGACACACATACAGTGGCACACACACACACACTGACACACACACACACACTCACACACACATTCACACACACACACACACACACATACAGTGGCACACACACACACACTGACACACACACACACACTCACACACATACAGTGACACACACAGACACACTGACACACCAATACACACACACACAGAGCCCCTGCAGTGAGGCTGTGACGGGCACGTCAGCACACACCCCCTGCAGAGCTGCACACACACACACACACACACACAGAGTCACTGTCACACACACACACAGAGTCACTGTCACACACACACATGCTGGTCCTGGATGGATTTTGGGGCTCCCCTCATCCCCAGTCCCGTGGCTTCTGCCTCAGTTTCTCCACAGGGCTCCCCGGGGGCTCCCAGCTCGATGCTGGGCCCAGGGGTGCTCTCAGTGGGGACACGTGTGGAGTCACCCCCCGTGCCTCAGTTTCCCCTGTGGTGCTGGGTGTGGGGGCAGCAATGGGGCCGGGGGTGCTGCAGCCCCTTTCCTGGGTGCTCCCCGGGGTCACCCCAAAGCCGGGTGGCGCCAGTGCCCGTCCTGCCACCCCGGCAAACTTTTGGGATGGAAAAAGCCGTTCTGGTGATGGCGAGCTGAGCCCGGCCCCGCTCATGGCACGGGTGGGCAGAGCCCCGCCGGCCGCTCCTCCTGGCCGGAGCCCGCTGACACCGGGGCTGCGTGGGGCTGTCGTGACCCGGGAGGGTGACACGGGTGACAGCCACCCTTCAGGGCCCCCGCGCCACCAGCCACTGTCATATTATGACAGCGGGGAGGGGGGTCACCCCGCCACACCGGGGAGGGAGGGTCCGGCCCCCCGCCACCACCGCCGGTCCCTGCTGTGTCATATCGGCACAATCGGGGGCCCGGGACCCCCGCACGCCTCCCCTTCCAGCTTTCCTTCCTCCCCTCCTCCTCCTCCATCCATCCATCCATCCATCCGCATCCCGCTCGCCCTCAGCCTCCCCACGGCGCCGGGGGACGCGCTCCCCGACTCCTCCGCAGCCGCATCCCGCGGGATGGACTTCCCAGTTCCCCCAGTCCCCCTCGCCCCACAATCCCATGGGATGCCTCCCTCATCCCCCCCGGCCCCCCAGCCCTTGCAGCCCCATCATCGACCCCCCCCCAGCCCTCCCGCAGCCCCCCAAACCCCCTCACCCTCCAGCTCATCCTCGGGGATCTCCACGGGGCGCTGCTCGGCGAGGATGTTGGGGACGGTGTAGATCCCCCGGTACATCAACGCCGCCGTCACCGGGTGGAAAGGCATCTTCGGGGCTCCCCAAAACCCAAAGTTTAAACCCAAATCTCCTCGAGTAGAGCGGCGGGGGGTCCCCCCGGTCGGTAGCGCCGGACGCTAAACACAAGTTGCCGGTACCCGCCGCCCCCCGCCCGGTACCCACCGGCCAGGGGGGGCCGCTCCCCGTCCTCGGGGGCCGGCGGCGGGACGGGGCTGGCGGCGGAGCCCCTCAGCGTGCAGTCAGGGCGCGGGGGGGCTCCGCTGGGGGCGGCCCGCTGCCCCCGCGCACATGCCCTCCCGAAGTGGAGACGGGAGGTGAAAGCATCCAAGCCCCGGTTAAATCCCGGTGGAAGCGGCGGCGGCGGCGGCGGCGGTGGCGGCGGGGGGGACGGGGCTGGCCATGCCGCTCGGGGCCCCCCCCTCCGCCCGGGGCCCCCCCCACTCCGCCCGGGGGCCCCCCCTCGGCCGGCCCCGGGCCGCTCACAGCCCCCGGGGGGCCGCTGCCACCGGGCCACGCTCCCCGGTGGGGCCCTGCATGGCGGGGCCGAGGATGAAGGCGGCCTCTTCGTCTTCCTCCTCCCTCCTCCTCTCCTTCCTCCCCGCCAAGTGTCCCGGGCAGGCCGGGGTTCGCAGCCGCCGCGGCTCAGCCCCCGCCGCGCCCCCGCCGCCCCCCCCGCGCCGCCGGCAGCCGGAGCATCCTCGGCCCCGGCCCCGGGAAGCGGCGGCGGAATCCGGGGAGCGGCGGCGCCGGGCGGGTTTTGAACGGTCCCGCCCGGGAAATGGGGCTGGGGGCGGGGGGAGGTGGGGCCTCCCCAGGAGGGGGGGGCGGTGAGGGGGGGGCAGTGCGGCAGAGAGGGGGGCTCGGCCAGCCGGGAGTGTCCCGGGCCGCAGCCCAGCCCGGAGGGGCAGCGGGAGATGCTGGTGTCCCGGCTGGGGGCTCGGGGGGTGCTGGGGGGCGGCAGGCAGGGCTGGGGGGTCCCTGTGGCACCCCGTGTCCCCGCAGGTGTCACCCCGGGGTCCCCGCACGCAGCAGCCCGTGCCCAGGCAGTTGTCACCCTGAGGTCCCTGCACATGGCACCCCATGCCCGGGCAGTCAACCCACAGGGTCCCCACACGGCACCCCAGGCTGTCACTACCCCAGGTCCTTGCACAGGCCACCCCAGGCGCTTGTCATCCCAAGGTGCCCCGATTGTCACCACCCCGAGGTCCCCACACATGGCACCCTGTTCCTGGGGCAGTCACCATCCCAGAGTCCCGACAGGTTCCCGGGGCTGTCACCATCCCAAGGTGCCATCACCTGCATTGTGGCCCCCCACACCCAGGCAGCTGTCACCCCACGGTCCCCACACACGGCACCCTGTTCCTGGGGAGTGTCACCATCCCAGGCTGTCACCACCCTTAGATCCCTGCATGTGGCATCCCCTGCCTGGACAGTTGTCACCCCAGTGTCCCCATACTTGGCACCGCGGGCTGTCACCACCACGAAGTCCCTGCACGTACCACCCTGGGCCAATTGTCCCCCCGAGGTCCCCGGGGTGCTGTGTGGTGACAGTGACCTCCCAGCCGGACCTGCTGCTCTCACACCACGGGAAAAATGAGCAGTGGAAGAGGCGTGAAGGGGGACCAGGAGCAAAGCCCTCTGTCCTCGTCCCCTTTTCCAGTTGCCCCCCACTTCCCCCCAGCCTTGATCCCATTTTTCACCTCATTTCTCACTTTGACAGTGATGAATCCCAGTTGGGCTGATGCACCAGAGCAGGTCCCCACTGGTGTCTGTGTCCCTGTGACACCCACCCGTGCTCCAGTCCGTGGGAAGGGATGCTCCCAGGACCTGGCCCAGCTCCCATCCCAAATCCTGCTGTTCGCCTTCCCCGGGTGGGGGTGTCCAACCCGCTGGGACATTGGGGGTCACAGTGTCCCCCGCGCCTTGGTGGCACCTCAGGAAGTGGGGACAGTGGCACGGGGAGGCTGCAGGGCCCCTTCGGAGGTGGGAGGTGGGAGGGAAGGGGCTGGGGGGCAGGAGGGACACTGTTCCCAGAGCCCAAAGGGAATGAGGGAATGAGAAAAGGGGGACAGCCGGCAGCTCCCAGGAGCTCATCGGACACCAGGGATGTTCCAGAGGGGACGGGGAAACTGAGGCACGGCTGGGCAGGCTCCCGATGTGCTGCTCGTGCTGGCACTGCCACAAGAACGCCCAGAATCCTGGAATGGGGCTCCTGCCGCTCCAACCAAGTCCTTCACTAGACGCCCCCTGCCTCCCGCAGCCGCCCCGCACACGTGCTCAGCCTCATCCCAACCAACCCTGCCGGGAATTTTCGGGCAGCTCCAACCTCCCTGCGCTGCTCCTTCCAGCTCCGGCCGGAGCAGCGGCCGGGACCCCTCTGCGGGGCTCCCCAAATCCCACCTGTGCCTCCCGGCAGCGCTGCCGCTGCAGCCGCCGCTGGATTTAACCAGCTGGGGTCCCCTTTAAGCTATTTTTTAGTCGGGAGAAATTTCCCTCTCCGGCAGCAGAAACAGCAGCCCGGCCGCGCTTCGGAGAGGGGGATTTCAGGGATCAGCAATTCCCGGCGCTGCGGGGTCTCAGCTCCCAGGGCAAGGTCCTTCCTCCCGCGGGGTGGATTTTTCCAACTCTGCCACAATTCCATCCTCCCCCGGAGCTCGGGATGGTTCGGGGCACATGGATCTGTGTCCCACACGGAGTCTCCGGTGTCTCCGTGGCTGAGCTCCCAGCACTTGAGGGGGGAATGTTTTTGGGGAGAAACAAACCCAGAAAGGCAAAGCCTGATTAAAAATCTCCTCCTTTTTTTTTTTTTTTTTTTTTTTTTTAATTTGCTCCTCGATGTTAACGAAGTTCCCTCCCAATTAATTCTCTGGAGGCCCCGGGGTGGAAACTCATTAATTTCTCACCGCCCAAATCCCAGCAGGAATAACAAGGCCAATTTCTGGGCTTTTCTCCTCAAATCCCCAGCGGAGCTCTCTGTGCAGCGACAGGGACCTGTGGGAGCGGCATTCCCTAAGGATGGGGGGACAGCCGGCCATCCCGGCTCCTGCTCCCCGGGGATGGAGCGGGAGCAGGCGGCACGGCGAGGGGGGAGTGAGAATTAAGTGGTTTAATTGCATCTGAATGCTTGATGAGGTTTTTGTTCATTAGGGATCACCGTCAGAGCGCTCTCCGTGCTTTTCCTGAGCCCAACTCGGCCACATCAGCCTCTTCCTCGTGGGATGAAGGCTGGGACAATCCCCTGCGCTGAATTCCCTCGCTTATTTTGGGGGGAGAATCTCAGACCTTGGTCCTGAGATGGTGGGGTGGAGGCAGCAGCGTCCCCAAATCCCAGGGATTTCAGCTTAAAATCCCAGCCACAGCAGGGGATTTACCCCCTTCCTGCACCGCTGGGATGTTGGGAACATTCCCCTTCATAATTCCTCCATTATCTGTGGATCCTTTTCACAATTCTCCCTTTATCCCAGCTGGGGCTCAGACCTTGCCAGCAGGTCGGTGCCACCTCTCCCTGCTGTCCCTTTGTCCCTTCAGTGACAGTGGCACCTTCCTGACACTGCCGGCTTCTTCCCTAATTAACTGATCCCACTAACGAGGCGGGAGGGGCACGATCCAGGCCTGGCATTTCATGTCCCGTCTGCAGCTTTGGGAGGATCTCGCTCTCAGGAGCCCTCACTCCGGGTTCACATCCCGACGTCGATGGCCTGGCTGTTTTCAGGAATTTGGGGGGAATGGAAAGGAAAAGGACTGAAGTGGTGCTGGCACAGGGATGGGGCTGATGGAGCCTTCATTAATCTGCTCCTTGTTTATTCCTGCCCTGGCTCCATATCCTCCTCTGCCCAGTGGAGACTCCTGGGCTCTCTCCTGCCATGAGGGATGAGGATTGGGATGGGATTGGGATGAGGTGGGAGGGGATGACAGTGGCACAGGGATAGGGATAGAGATGGGCTGAGGATGGGGCCAGGGCTGGAAATGGGATGGGATGAGATGTGGATGCAGATGGGTAGGGATCCTCACAGGGATGGGGATGGGAAGGGATGGGGACAGGATGGGATGGGTTATGGCTGGAGATAGGATGGGGGTGGGATGGGGATGGAATTGGAGATGGGAAGGGGCTGCTCCAAAGCCGTGGAAAAGCTGACAGGGATGGGGAAAAGTGGCAGAGCTGAGGACGATGCAAACCTGTGCCGGGGGCCCTGAAATCCCCCAGGACAGCCCCATGGATAACTCCCTGGGCAGTGTGAGGACGCTGGAATGGGAGTGGGCAGCACCACAGCGTCCTCCAGACTGTCCCTTGGCTCACCGGGCACCGGGAGGGGCCGAGAGGGCCCCGGGGTGTCGTGGTGTCATTTTAAAGTCACCGCTGGCACCGAGCCCTGGAGGCGCCGGAGGCATCAATCTCCCGGGGCCGGCGCTGTCAGGCGGGTATTTAGTGGAATGTTTCCTAAATGAACGCTTGATGGGAGAAGAGGGATGGCTGCAACGTTCCGAGCCACAAGGTTATCCCAGCGGCCCAGCCGGCTGCCAGCTCCCAGTGCCCGCTGGAAACCCGGGAAGGGCAGCGGAGATAACCCCCGGGAAGGGTCCGGGAGCCGCATCCCGGCGTGGCCAGGACTATTCCCACATTCCCCCAGTTCAGGGGAAATGCCGGGCAAGGCTCCAGGCGGGAGGGGTGGGAAGGGAGAATGGGAAAGGCTCGGAGGGCTCAGTTTAATTTGGGTTCTGAAGGGGCGGGGGGAATATCCCTTCCGTGGGACGAGGCAGGAATTCTGCTTAGGGGAAAATAAGGTTTCCAAAGGGAAAGGGGATGGCTCCTGCAAGGAGTTTTGCCTCCAGGACACGGCTGTGCCAGTCCAGGCTCTGCTCGCACCCTGCTGCTGGTGCACAGTGACAAGTGGTGCCATCAGCTCCATCTTCCCAGGGTGCTGTGGGCTGTTGCAGTGGGAGGCCCCGCGATGGCAGGATCCAGTGGTGCCGAGATCTGGTGGTGCCCAGTGCCAGGATGGCAGGTCCCAAAGGCACCTGGTGCCAGGATGCCCAGGCCAGGTGACATCAGGCTGGCAGCAGGCACATCCCAGCAGGGCTGTGACAGTGCCCTGTGTTCCCGTGGACGAGCAGGAGAAGGTGATGGGAGTGGGACTCCAGCATTCCCGCTCTGGATCCGGCCCCAGGGCAGTGCTGCACCCCATCCAGTGGTCCTGCATCCCATCCCATGGTTCTGCACCCCATCCCATGGTCTCACACCAAACCACAGCATCCCTCACCCCCTTTGAGGTCCTGCACTCCATCCCATGGTCCTGCACCCCGTCCCATGGTCCTGCACCCCATCCCATGGTCCTATGCTCCACCGTGTGCTCCTGCAGCCCTGGGGTGATCCTGCACCCCAACACAAGGTCCTGTACCCCTTCACAAGGTCTTGCACCCCCTGTGTGCTCTACTCATGGGGTGGTCTTGCACCCCCCCACAGTGTCCTGCACCCCACCAAGGTCCCACACCCCATCACACCTCACCCAACACCCCCCACTGGGCTCCAGCAATTCCCCCTCCATTCCATGTGTTTTTGATCCCACAGCATCCGTATTTTATCCCCTCCTGGGGCTGATTGGGCACCTCTGGGCCCAGCCAGGGCTCTGCAGCTCTGGTTTCCCTGTGTGACAGGTCCCCAGTTCACCCACAGAGAGCACCCAGTTTGCCAGGTCTCAGCAGGGAGCAGGTGGCCCTGGGTGCCATCCCCTGCCAGGGCTGTCCCTCCCCTCCCTCCTCCCTCCTAAAGCCATTTTCTTCTCCCTTTTCCTCCCTGGAAGGCAGAGGTGGAGGGACGCAGCCGGCAGTGCTGTGCCAGCCGTCAGCCCGAGCCGGCGGGGAGGGGTGAGGATGGATGAGGATGGATGGGGATGGATGGGGATGGATGGGGATGGATGAGGATGGATGGGGATGGCGGGGACAGCGCCAGGCTGGCAGCTGTCAGAGAGGAAGGAATCAGGTCCCCATGTCCTCGAGACACAGTCGGAAAAGAGCAGGATCCGTCTGGCTCCGATCGCCGGGAGCAGCGTTTGACCTGACACCTGCAAGGGAGGCCTGAGGGCAGGGCTGGGGGTCCCTGGGCTGCTCCCCCAACTCCCACTGTGTCACTGGTGGGCAGAGGTGACCCTGCAGAGCTGCCCCTGCCCCGGGGGTGCCCCGGTCCTCCTGGTTCCAGCCTGTGCCAGGTGCAGACACCCTCCCCTCGGGCACACACACTCCTCACATGTGTAGGAGCCCCCAGCCCTCTCTGGGGCTTTGCCAGGGACCCCTCTCCCCACTAACCCCCCATCTCATCCCCCCAGGGTGCAGGGGGGCAGGGGGCTGTGGAGCAGCACCCATGGTTGGGGGGACACCAGCTGGAGCTGGACAGTTATGCCAGTGCCACCCCTGCCTCACCACCATCCATCCACTCTGCCTCTTCCAAGCTCTTTTCCTGCAGGATTGCCAGCCAAAGCCGTGCACATTTTGGGCGGGATCTGCACCAGCACCGTGACCCCCCTCCAGGGCTGCTGGGCCCGGCCTGGCCACCCCCAGGTCACCCTTTGTCCCCTCTGTCCTGGTGCCAGCAGTGCCCCCCTCCCATGGGCACTGCTTCTCCCCCAGCTCTTGGTGGTTTATTCTGTTTTTGAGAGAATTTAACGGTTGGGAAGTGAAATAAATGTGAGTGGAGGAGGCTTTGGGGACCCCAAAGTGGAGAACCACTGCCAAAGCCCTTGGGTGCTGCCCAGGATTGGCCAAATCCCTGATTTCCTTCCCCAGGAATCCGTGGCAGGGGAAGGCACTGGGAGAGGCAAGTGGGAAAGGCTGGTTGGTGTTTTCTTTTCCTCCAGCAAAGTCAGCTCCCACCAACCCACACCCGCTGCCACGGCTCCTGGAGGGTTCAGTGGAGAAAAAGGGGAAAAAAACAGGATGGAATTTCCTTTGGAAGTGGAGGAACAGCCCGGGATGCGCCAGGGAGGGCAGGGGGAGAGTGGGCACTGGGCTGTGGGTGGGAGGGGCAATGCAGGGAGCGTGCAAGGCTGTGGGTGTGCAAAGGATGCAGGGAGCATGTGAGGCTGTGGGTGTGCAGTGTGAGCAGGAAGTTGTGAGCGTGGGAGTGTGCAAGGCTGGGAGTGCAAAGCTGAGTGTGCAGGTGTGTGATGCTGTGGGTGTGCCAGACTGGATTAAAGGCTGCAGGTGTGCAAAGCTGTGAGTGTGCAAGGCTGTGGGTGTGCAAGGCTGAGCGTGCAGGGCCTCTTGGAGCAGTGGGGATCCCTGGGGATCCCTGTGCCAGATCCCCCCCATGCTGGATCCATTCCCAGATGCACCCAGTGCGTCCCCAGTGCATCCATCCCTGCACATCCAACCCAGTGCATCCATCTGCACATCCATCCCTGCACATCCATTCCTGCTCATCCATCCCTACACGTCCATCTGCACATCCACCCTGGCACATCCACCCCTGCACATCCATCCCTGCACATCCAACCCAGTGCATCCCCAGTGCATCCATCCCTGCACATCCATCTGCACATCCATCCCTGCACATCCATCCCGTACATCCATCCCTGCACACACAAGCCCATCCACATATCCATCCCTGCACATCCAACCCCGTGCATCCATCCTCTTCACATCCATCCCTGCACATCCATCCCTGCACTTCCATCCCCTGCACATCCATCCCAGTCCATCCATCCCTGCACATCCACCTGTACATCCATCCCCAGTCCATTAATTCCGTGTTCATCCATCCCTGCACTTCCATCCCGGCATGTTCCCAGCACATCCCCCTGCGCTCCTGTCCCGGTCTGGGCTGGGAAAAGCCTCTTGGCTCATTCTGGGATGAAGGCAGGGCAGGAAGCACCAGTTGCATTCCTTTCATCAGTGGCCATGCAGGAATTCAGGTAACGCTCCGTGTCCCCCCTCGGCTGCCTCCAGCCATTCCGAAATCCCGCGGGTAACCCACCAGCATGCCCAAATCCCACCCCAGCTCCCTCAGCCCTCCTTAAAACAAGGAAATGGGGAATCCCCCCAGCCCCCGTGACGCTGGGGACGAGCCCCGGCCAGAACCTCCCGTGAATCTCCTGGGATTTTCCGCAGGACAGAAAGCACATCCATTGCCGATCCCAGAGGGAGCAGGGGCCGGGAACAGCCCCGGGGTCGGGCCTTGCTGGGCTCGGAGTGTTGGGCAGGGCCGGTTCCATCCGTGATTAATGACAGAATGGAGGTCAGTGCAGTGCACCCTTTATTCCAGGCAGGACGGGATCAGGAAGCATCGGCAGGAATGGCAAACACAGCCCCGCCGGGCACCTCAAATCTCTTTTCCCTCAAGGAGGGATGGGAGGAAGTGACTGGGAACAGCGGGACCCCTGGAATGATGGGGAGGGACAACCCATCCCGATCCCGTGGGAGCTGCCGGAAGGACCTCGGCTGTGCTTCCCATTAACCCCTCCCGGGGACTCAGAGGTTTTTCCCGAAATAAAAAAAGAGCAAAGAAACCCCAGGTCCCCTCCTAGTGCTGTGAATTTTTATTAAAACAGGAGAAAACAGTTATTCCTTGGGAGTACAACAGTCCAGGGAGTGCCGGGCCACAGCCCTCCCAAACTGCAGGCACGGGCAAGGAATCGATCCCAGGTTTTAAATAAAAAGGGGTTGGGATGGGAGTTTCGCCACGCCAGGCCCCGGGCTGAGCCTCGAGGGGGGCTGTGGGAGGGTGGAGTTGGGGGTCCCCAGGGGGTGTGGGGGATCCCCGGGGCAGCACCGGCTCTGCTGGAGGGGAAATCGCGGCTGGAAGGAGGAATCCACCCGGGCGGGATTTGGGACGGAGACAGGAAGGGAAGGGCAGGGCATCCCTGTTCCCCCCGCGGGGGGGTCAGAGCGAAGGCACCCGCTGTGGGACAGGCAGGAGCAGCCCCGGGCTCAGCCCGGGAGAGCGGCATTCCCGGGGCAGGGATCGGAGGGGCTGGATGCAGGCACCCAGGGAAAGCCCAGCCCGCAGCCCCCCAGCCTGAAGCTGTCCAGGTTTGTCACAGTTTGCAGGAAAAATAAGGTTTCATTTGGTTGGCACTAGCTGTTCTCCCGCTCCGCATTCCCGGCAGCGAGGGGGAGGAGGAAAAGGAGGAGGAGAGGAGGAGGAAACCTTCCTCCCACCTCCTCTCCCCCGGGAAGCAGCCGCCCGG
This sequence comes from Pyrocephalus nanus, assembly GCA_038380795.1. Taxonomy (NCBI): domain Eukaryota; kingdom Metazoa; phylum Chordata; class Aves; order Passeriformes; family Tyrannidae; genus Pyrocephalus; species Pyrocephalus nanus. Next base: position 2,242,662 of record CM076278.1, read on the forward strand.
ATTCCCACAGGCCCGGGTCCCTGTCATCCCGCTGCCGCCTCCCACCCCGGCGGGCGCGGGGAGAGCCGGCCCTGATTTACAGCACTCCACTGGAACATGCTCTGCGTCCTAATGGAGCTCCCGGCACGGGAGGGCACACAGGGCTGTGGAACAGGCACACGGGGCTGTGGAACAGGCACACGGGGCTGTGGAACAGGCACACGGGGCTGTGGAACAGGCACACGGGGCTGTGGAACAGGCACACGGGGCTGGGGAACAGGCACACGGGGCTGTGGAACATTCACACGGGGCTGTGGAACAGGCACACGGGGCTGGGGAACAGGCACACGGGGCTGTGGAACAGGCACACGGGGCTCCAGGGCCGGCTCAGGGCTCTTGGGACCGGCACAGGGAACTCCAGGACCGGCTCATGGGACCCCAGGGCTGGCACATGGGACTCCAGGGCCGGCACACGGAGCTCTGGGCTGGCACAAGGGGCTTCAGAGCAGGCTCACGGGGTTCCAGGCTGAGACACGGAGCTCCAGGGCCAGCAGGAGGAGGCAATCCCGAGGGATGTGGTCCCTGCCAGGGAGAGCCTTGGGCACACTCCTCTTGCTGGCTGCCAGGCTGGGGGTGGGGGGGGCACAACCACAGCCCCTACCCTGGCACCGGGGGAAAGCCTGGGGGGCCGAGCCTAGAAGCTGTGCTAAAAAAAAATTGAAGAGAAAAGCTGGAAAACCCCAGGAAAACAGAGCGTGAGGGAGGAGGGTGAAGGGACACTAAGCTAGAGAACGTCACACAGTCCGTGGGCAGCCCCGGGGCCGGCGGGGTGCGGGGCTGGAGCAGCCGGGGGGCTCCCTGGCCCCGAGGGCACCCCCGGCCCGGGCCAGGCTCGGGGGGCGTCGGGAAGCAGCAGCGGTGCGGAGCGGCAGGACCCTTCCTAGAGCTCCTCGAAGAAGGCCACGCGGGACTTGGTGCTCTGCAGGGTGAGCTGGAAGAGAGCAGAACCGGGTGAGGGGGGGTCCCCGGGCTGGGCAGGAGGGAGCCGATGTCTCTGTATCCCGCCGGGAACAGCAGGGAAGGCGGAGCCGGGGGGGCCGCGGGAGCAGAGGTCGTGCAGCCCCCACCACAGCAAGCACAGCCCGAGGGCAAAGCGGGGCGGGGTGGGGGAACAAAGGCTAAATCAAGGTCATTAGCGTGGCTGAGGCTTCCAGGATGTGGGATACACGGGAGGTGGATCAAAGGAGCAGTCCTGGGGCTCCTGGTGGAGGGGAGCACACAAGGATCTTTGGGGAGCTGGAGGAGAAACATCCATGAGCTGAAGGAGAACCACGCTCGTCTCTGAACCCACCGCTCCAACAGCCCCTGGAGTCGTGTCCCTGTCACCAAACAGGGACCATCCTCTGTCCCTGCTCACATCCAGGCCCATCCCACCACGTGTGCAGCCACTCCACCATCCCAGGATGTCCTCCCGGTCCCGCTCCACCCCTCCCGCTGGAGGACAGAGCCGCAGAGCCCCCCTCGCAGGGCTGTCCTTGCAGGACCTGGAGACCCTTGGAAAGCTTTCCTGCAGCGATAGCAAGGCGACCCCAAAAATAACACCCCATGGAGGAGCCTGGAGCCCATTTGCTAACGGGCCAAAGGAGATGAAAGAGGATGAAATCCCGGGATTTACAGACACCCACCCAACAAAGCACGGCGGGGGAGGTGCCACCTCCCAGCCAGCTGCTGGATCCCCAGCACTTTGCCAAAGCAGCAGGCTAATTGCCAAGGCTTCCTTTCAGCTGGATTAAGCACGGTGCTTCCGCTGGGAATGCCGGTTTTGCTGAAACAGGAATCCTGGGATCACCTTCCAGTGAGTTAAGCCCCTCAACGGAGCCGTCAGGCGCTTCCCCCCCTCCCTGCTTCTCCCCCACGGCCTTTCCTCGGTAATTCCTTCACAGCTCTGATGCCACTCGGAAAAAAAAAAAAAATCTGTATTGCAGAGGAAATTTCTGCAGGGGCTTAAGAATCTCTGCTGGCAGCAGCTCCCAGGCCAGGGCTGGTTCTCCTCCTCCTCCTCCTCTGCATCCCTCGGCTGCTCCAGTGTCCCCTCCAGAGCTGGGACAGAGCTGGGACAGGGGCTGTGTGCCATGGGCAGTGCTTTGCCTAAGTCTGGAAAAGGGAAAAAAAAGGAGTGGAGAGCCCCAAGCTGCTGCCAGACCCTCTGATGGGGACATTTGACAGGAAAGCCCCATCCCTGGAAGTGTTCCAGGGCCTAAAGGGGCTCCTTTAGGAGAGCTGGAGAGGGACTGGGGACAAGGAATGGGGACAGGACACAGGGAATGGCTTCCCACTGCCAGAGGGTAGGGAGAGATGGGAGATTGGGAAGGAATTGTTGGCTGTGAGGGTGGGCAGGCCCTGGCCCAGGTTGCCCAGAGAAGCTGTGGCTGCCCCTGGATCCCTGGAAGTGTCCAAGGCCAGGTTGGACGGGGCTTGGAGCAACCTGGGCTGATGGAAGGTGTCCCTGCCCATGGCAGGGGGTGGGATGGGATGAGCTTTAAGGTCCCAATGCACCCAAAGCATCCCACAATTCTATGATCCACCTGCCATCCACCTCCTTCCCAAGGCCCTGCCACCACATCCACCCCTTCTTTAGCCTGGCTGGGCGCTCCCCCAGCCCACAGGAGTTCACCCCATTAAAAATCCCAGTGAGAGGAGATGCCCCCCAGATCCCCCCCAGCAAACTCAGCTGGAAGAAAGAACAGAGCCAGCTCCAACTGCTTACGGAGCAGAAGGAAGATGTTCCCCTCAGGCTTATCAAGGAATCCGACTATTTCCAGCCTGCTCTGCCTGTAGCTACAGCTCTCCATTAACCCCCACGTGCTTTTGAGGTCCTGAGCCCGAAGCTGTGCCTGCCTCAGCTCCCAGCTTTGGGAAGCAGGTGGAGGCAGAGCTCTGGGACATCCAGCACAGGCACGAGGAGAAAGGAGAGACCCAGCCCTGCCCCTTCCCCTGGTGCTTTCATCCTGACATTCCAAGGCTCCCGAGATGCTCAGTGGTACTTTTTTTACCTTCCCAGGGAAACTGAGGCACGGGAAGAGCAGCCCAGCTCTGGGCACACAGGGAATGGGAGCAAGGATGGATCTTGATGGGATGGGGTCCTGTGGAAAGGTGTGAGCACAGACATCCCAAGAGGGCCATGCCCTGTGGGTCACTGGATCCCAGCAGTGGCCAGAAAGGCAAAGACACAGGGATTCATCCCTGGGAGGGTGGGGAGGCCCTGGAACAGATTCCCCCGAGAAGTTGTTGCTGCTCCATCCCTGGAAGTATCCAAGGCCAGGCTGGATCAACCCAGGCTAGTGGAAGGTGTCCCTGCCCGTGGCAGGGGAGTGGGATGAGATGAGCTCTAAGGTCCCTTCCAGCAGGGACCAGGATCAGCCCAGCAGCTCCAGGCAGCTGCCCCCTCACATCCAGCTGCATCCAGGCACCGGCATCAGCAGAGAGGGAGTCAGGACTGCTCCTGACTGCACCGGAGATGCTCCGCTGTGCCTGGAGGGAAAACCCTCCATATTTTTCTTTCTTTCATTGTTGTTTTCCTGGCTGTGGAGCACGGGCAGGGCTATCCTCGCTCCCATCCAGACCCGAGGGATGCGCTGGGGGAAGATGGGAAGAGCCGAGGGGAGCTCCTGGGGCAGCCTGACTCATCCCAGCCGGCGCTGAGGAGCCGGTGGGCGAGGGGAGCTCTCTGCAGGGAAATCCCACTCCCTCAGCACGGAACAGCCACTTTTCCTCTTTTCTTCAGATTTTTTTTTTTTTTAAGGACATGAAAGTTAGGAGAGCATCACCCTGCGCTGCCCTCTCCACAATCCAAGGGGGGGGGGGGGAAGAGGCTTCTCCAGCACCTCCAAAAACACTCCCCAGCCTCTGCATCCCCTTCTCCTGGCCAGGCGAGGGGAAATAAATCTCCCTCCCCGTAGCGTGGCGCTGCGCAGGGTGATTAAGAGGGAGTTACATTCTCGTCAGTGCGGAGAAAAGGAAGAAAAAAAATTGATTTACAAGCAGTATTATGATAATCTCCTTCCTGCAGGAGGGAGGGTGGGCTCCCGATGCTCTACCAGAGCCATCAAGGAAAATTTAGAGGGAGAGAGGAGGCAGCGCAATTAAGCGGCCAGAGCTGGAATGAATCAAGATGTGAGGAAGGGAAGAGTCCCGCTCCCTGCATTCCTGTGCCGGGGCTCCTCTGAGCCTGCTGTTACCCAGCGCTGCTGGACTGATTTGATTTAGGAAAAAACAAACAAACCAAAGCAAGCCAATAAATGCCTGGCAGGGAAAGGCGGTTTGGGGCAGGTAACCCAATAACTGCAGGCACAGAACCTCTGGGGGCTGGGAAAACCCGATAGAGGGACCCCCCCCGGGGCTCCCGTGAGCCCCCCGGAGCTGGGACGCTCCCAGGGGGCAGGGGAAGAGGCTGCAAATCGCATCAACCTGCCCCCAAACCTCCCCCACAGATAAAGGTTTAAAATGGCCCATTTCCGTGCTGCCTCCTTGTTTACCCTGCAGCCTGGCCGGGCTGGAGGAGGGGCTGACCCCTCCAGGGGTGCCATGCCACGCCGAGATGTGGGATATCTTCCTGCTGATGGGAAGGAGATCTGCATTCCCTGCTACGCCGTCCCGCAGCGCTGCTGATTTATTCCCCACTCTCCGCCCTGGTGCCTTTCTCCCTCCCTGCCCACTGCCCAGTCCCGCCGGCCCCGGTGGACTTTTCAATTCCCACATTTACTTTGGAACCCGACTCTTCCCGTTTTCCCCTCCCGGCTCCTGCCTCCCTCCCACGCTGCCGAGCACAAGTGTCCCCCAGCCCCCGGCGCTTTGATGAGCCCGGCTGAAAGGAGAGGATGACGCTCCCTGTGAAGGAAACGCTTTTCAAAAGCAGCCACAGAAATAGCTGATAGCCCTGACGTTTCCTACTTTCCTCCCGTTCCCTGTAAACAAGGAAAAGGAGGCTGCCCGCGTGTCCCAGTTTTAACTGCCTGGGAGTTTCACGTCCCGGCTCCGAGGAGAACCCAAAGGAGAGCGAACTTGGGAGGGATGTGGCCTCTCACGCAGGGGGGTGTGTGGGCAAGACCCACGTGGGATGGATCTCCACCTCCTCCTGCGCTTGGAAAACGCGTTCCCGGAGCTGCTCTGCTCAGCAGGTGTGTCCTGGCTCTCACCTGCACCCCAGACAGGTGCCAGGCAGGCTGAGAAGATGGAATCCTCACTCATCCTCTCCAGCCTCACAGCTCCCAGCGGAATGGGAAGCACCCTGGGGAGCCCCTTGCTGGTGTTGTGTCCTCCCTGCTGCACACACAGCCTTCCCTTTCCTGGTGGGATGGGATTACACAGCTCTGCAGGAGACCAAACAGCAACCTCATCCCTGTCCTGGGATCCACAGCGAGGGATGGACCCACCCGTGGGCAGCTCAGCCTGCTTTGTCCCTTCTTTTGCCCTTCCCAGAGCATTCCCTGTGCTGGTCCCTTCCCTGTGCTGGATGAGGCTCCAGAGGCACAACATCTCCTTCTCCCCACCGAACACTGGAGCAAACCAGACCCATTTCACACAGGGAAATGTGCAGTTCCAGAGGAAAGGAGTCCCCAGGAGATGACAGAGACCCCCCAAGACCTGTGAAAGTCCTTGAGGGCCAGGTGTCAGTGATCCTTAGCACACAGCTCCCAGGAAAACAGGGAGAGGGAAGGTGTCTGCCCCAGCAGCAGCCTCCCAGAAACCATCTGCCTGTCCAGATGATGAAGGAGCCTCATGACATTTGGGGGTGGCACATCCTGTCTGTGTGACACAGACTTGTCCAGCAGTGCCATCATTAACTCACCAGGGTCCTTACAGGGACAGAGCACAGCCCCAGGGTGGGAAGGGGGAAGACAAATCCCCTGGGCTCTGCCTTGCTCATCCCTCTGTGCTTCCAGCTGGGAGCTGCTCATCCCCTAAACCCAAGGAGGATGATGCTGTGCCTGTAGGAAGGTGGTAGAACGGGACTGTTCGTGATGGAGGAAACCCAGAGTGAGCTACTGGTGGTAAGGGAGCAGATTTGGGGCAGCTCATCCAACCCCAAGTGCCTCAGTGACAGGAGAAAATCCTGCATCCACAGAATCATAGAATCCTGGAATGGGTTGGGTTAGAAGGGACCTTTAAGATCATCCAGTGCCACCCCCTGCCATGGGCAGGGACACCTTCCACCAGCCCAGGTTGCTCCAAGCCCCGTCCAACCTGGCCTGGGACACTTCCAGGGATCCAGGGGCAGCCACAGCTTCTCTGGGCAACCTGGGCCAGGGCCTGCCCACCCTCACAGCCAGCAATTCCTTCCCAGTATCCCATCTATCCCTGCCCTCTGGCAGTGGGAAGCCATTCCCTGTGTCCTGTCCCTCCATCCCTTGTCCCCAGTCCCTCTCCAGCTCTCCTGGAGCCCCTTTAGGCCCTGCAAGGGGCTCTCAGGTCTCCCTGGAGCCTTCTCTTCTCCAGGTGAACCCCCCAGCTGTCCCAGCCTGGCTCCAGAGCAGAGGGGCTCCAGCCCTGGCAGCATCTCCATGATGACCATCAGCCTATCCAAGGGCAGCACAAGCAGGATCAGAGCCAGGACAGGGGCCAGCAGGATCCACACGATCCCCACGGGCCCCAAAATGCTGCCCCAGGAGGGAGCTCCAGTCCCAGAGCTGCTGTGCCTGGGCAGAGCAGGAGCCACGTGAGAGCCTGGCAGGAGAGGCCGAGCCTGGCTGTGGCAGGACCAGAGGCTCAACGACAAAGCCGCTTGTCTGGGAACAGGCGTGGAGATTTGCTCCTTGCCTGGATACTTCAAAGGGCTTAAATCCCGGTAAATAAGCATGACTGTGCAAGAAGAAAGCAACTTGGAATCAAAGACCCGATTGTGCTCTAGCAGCTTGTCCTGGGAGCTTTCCTACAGCAGAGGAGACGAGGGAGAAGTGGGTTTGGGTTTTTCACCCTCTGCCACAGCCTCAGTGACAAACCCTCCTGAATCGGAGCCAGCTGGAGCCACAGCTCCAGCCCACGGCGGGGAGCGCTGGGAGAAGGGAGAGCAGCTTCCCAATGAGGTGCTTGTGCTGTGCCCACAGAGCTCATAAAAAGGGATTAGCATGTTAACCACGTAATTAAACATGAAAAACTTCGCGGGCGTCTTCAAAGGCAGGCAGCAAACCCCAGAGGTCACACTGCAGCCTCGCTGCGCAGCTGCTCTCGCTGGGAGGGCTCCTCCCAGGCACTGCACTGCTCCCAGCTGCTGGAATCGTCTTCCCACAAGCTGCCAGGGCTTCATTTCCCCGCCTCATGTCGAGCCCACAAGTGGATTTCCCTCCAAATCCACCTGCCCTGGAGTTCCTCACATCAGACAGGATGGGATGGTGGGTTCCACCCATGGCCAGCCTTCCCTGAGATGTCCAACACCTCCCCCAAGGGGGTCCAGACCTGCAGGATCAGCTCTTGTTTCAGCCCCTTGGGAGCAGCTGCAGCCCCCAGAGCAGGCACAAATAGGGATTTACAGCCCCTGGAAGGGCTGGTCCTGCTGGGAACAGCCCAAACCTGTGCTGATCATTTTTGGGTAAAGCATCCCCCTGCCTCTGCTCCCAGCCTCCAGAGGTGCTGGGAATTTGCTCTGTCATTTCCAAAAGCACTTCCCACCAGCTCTGTCACCTGTCATTGTGACTGCCTCTATCCCACGACCCACAATGCCTCTTCCCTTAGTGCCACCAACTCCAAACCTGCCCTTGGACACTTCCAGGGATCCAGGGGCAGCCACAGCTTCTCTGGCCAACCTGTGCCAGGGTCTTACCAGCCTCACAGCCAACAATTCCTTCCCAATCTCCCATCTCTCCCTGCCCTCTGGCAGTGGGAAGCCATTCCCTGTGTCCTGTCCCTCCAGCCCATGTCCAAAGCCGGGGTGTGCCAGAACAACACTGGAGGGAGGAGGGAAAGCTTAAAAGCTTCCCCAAACTCATTCTCCCAAAGGAGGGAGTGGATGCTGTGCACAGACTGCCTGTGGATTGAGGGCAAACCCTTGGAGGAAAGCAGGCTCTGGGAAGAAGAGACACGGAATTAACGGAGCAGAAGCCCCCGGGCTGGAGGACAGACGTGTCCCCAGGTGTGGTGGTGACACCTCCAGCACAGCCCCCCTGCATCATCCTCAGGCACAGCCTGGCCCCAGAGCCACCTGCAGACATCACTTGTCCTCAATCCTCTGCTTTATCTTCCTGGGCTGCTTCTCCAACAGGCAGAGCATCCACGTGCTGCTCCGCTCCGAGACGGAGCTGCGCATTTTTAGCCTGTTGTGACAGTTTTGGCAGCAGAGCTGATGGGGTTTGGTTGGTTGTTTGGGTTTGTTTGGGTTTTTTTTCCTACGTCCTGAATTTCTTTCTGCAGCAAACAAGGGGGAAGGTGCTGATTTACTTCATTAAAGGAATCTTCAAAGGCTGCCCTGCACCTCCGACAGATTCCCAACCCCCGGCAGCAGCGCAAAAACAGGAATGCTGAATTATTTAAGTGTCTCTACCTGCACTCCCCCCCCCACCAGTGTTGCCAACTCAACTTCTGCCAGGAAAGACACTTCCCAGCACGGAGGATCAGGTGTAAGAAGAAAGGCAGGGAGGCTGGGAATGCTCCCGAGGGAGGGAGAGCCGGGCAGGGCTGCCTGGACATGCTGGTGCCACCGCAGGGGAGGGCAGGCAAGCTCATGCACGGGTTAGTGTCACAGCCAGGCCCCATCACCCCCACAGAGAGTACCTTGGAATAACCTACTTGGAATTCTCAAATGCAGATAGGTCTTCTGCCCTGGGCTTGAGGCTAAACCAGCAAAATAAAAGGAACAACAACAACAACAACAAAGAGTGATCCTGTGTGGTGGGAGCCAGGGCACAGCTGAGCACTCTGTGCCTGCCCCGAGTGCTGGAGCCGCTCAGCAGCTCCCAGGTGAGGGTTGGGGCTATGGAAGGGTTGCTGAACTGCCATCCCATTCCCTGTGCCTCCTCTTCCTTCCTGTCTTCCTTCCCTTCACAACGGCAGAGACAAAAGCCCTGCTGACCCCCCGGGGCCAGGAACAGAGGGAGGCTGTAATTCCACTCTGATGAGCTCCACTAATAGACTGTTATTTGGGAACCTTTGCTCCTGTGCCGAGATGCAGCAGCCGGGCACGGCCTGAGCTCCCCCCAGCAGGGAGGGGACAGGACGAGGCTCCAGCTTCAAAAGGAAGGCAGGGTGACAGCACCATGACAGCCCTGACAGCCACGGGAATGATTGCCCAGCCACCCTCTTTAAGGGAGACAAATGGGACCATCAGCTCTCTATGAACTGCTCTCTGTCAGAAGTGAAAATTTAGCAGCGTCTGTTTAAACCAAGGACTCAGAACGCAGAGACAAAATCCTGCCCAAACCTACTGGGAGCAGAAACGCCTTCGGATTCTAAAATGACAAAAGGGGCTGTGAAGATTTTTATATTCTCTGCTCTGGTGTGACAGGAACCTGAATAGCTCCGGGCCAGCACGAGGAAAACGGAGAGTGAGCCCTGCTAGATTCATTTTCCTGCCCCAATTCAGCGATCACAAACTCTCAGCCATGAAAGTCAGCAAGAACTGGTATTTCCAAATCCTTTCAGACATAACTCCTGGTTGGGAGTAGTAAAGGGAGAAGGATTTGTTTTTACAGCCTGGAGTTGTTACCACAGCCTGCATCCCGTGCCACATGGATTTTCCAATCCTTCCCAAGGACAGAAAGCCAGCCAGGAAAAGCTTTTGCAGGGGAAAAGCCTTTGCAGGTGAGTGGGGCTGACCACCACACCCCACCAAACCCATCAGGGGTGTGTCCCCAGCCCCTCACCACAGAGCCCACTTGGAAGAGCCAAAGGAAAAAGATGGGATGTAGAAAAAAAGGAGGGGGGTTTGTTGGGAGCCTTCAGGTGTGAGCCCTGGGCCAGCAGACCCAGCCCAGCCTAAATTTTTGGCTGAAGTGCCTCATTTCTGGAGGCAGCATGGGGGCAGAGGTGTCAGCCCTGCCAGCACAGGCTTTGTGTTAGTGACTGAAGCTGCACTGCAGGTTCCTCAAGAGACACTAAAAGAGAGGCCGAGCTTTTGGCTTTTCCCCCAGAGAGCCCACGGGTCAGCAGTGGTTTTGCCCTCATTATCCTGCAAGCTCAAAGCTCGTAGGGAATGGGCTGCAACAGGCACAGAGGGCTTTCCCTGTTCACTGGGGGAGCAGAAACCTTCCAACAGCACCCCTGCACAGGGTCAGCAAGACCTCCAGCCCTGGAGACCTTCCCATCCCTCCCCACAGCGCTGCAGAGACCAGGCTGGGTCGGGACCACCAGCAGCTGTAATTCTCTGCCCGAAGCTAAACGGCTGGGGAAGGACACCTAGATCCAACAGTTTTATTACCACAAGTATACCAAAGCTAACCCACAGGGCAGGGGGGGTTGGGGGGGTTGTTTTTAAGGGGTTTCATCAGGGGAGATACAAACTGGAGCCCTCGGATACCTTTTTAATAGTGTTGTGCTTGCTGTTGCCTCTGCTGGCGTTCTCGTTGTGCAAGATATCCAGAGCTGTCTCCCTCTCCTTGAGCTTCAGCGCCTCGATTTCTGTCTTCAGCTCGTTCAGCTGCTCCTGCAGGTGTTTGCTTTTCTCCATGTACTCCACCCTAACACACACAAACAGCCCTGGGTCAGCGCTGACCACGACACCTGATAACAGAATTGTAACGGAAACGCCTTTTCTTTGTCGTTTCCAGCCCGTGGAACTGATAATATCAGTTTATAGCACAGGGTGAACTACTGCAAGCAATTATTTGTTCCTTATTAAAGAAGTCCCAGACAGCCAGCCCAACAATAAAACTGTAAATTGCATTATTATACAAAATTAAACCCAAGCTGGAGCTGCTGGGTGGTATTTTAAGCCTCCTAATTTCCAAGTGAAGCTGCCCCACGACACAGGCTGACACCACAGAGTGTTCAAGCAGTTACTCAGGAAAGCTCTACTCCCCTGCACCCTCTCCCAAACCAGCTCCCCAACTCAAACCCACCAATCCCTCCAGTGAGGAAGGACCCTGATGTACCGACTTGTCATGTTTTAGAGGGATGCAGCTTGTAAACTGTGTGGGTGCAAGTGCTGTCCCCAAAATATCAGGTATCTGGTAGACACACAGCATCCCTGGGAGAGAGAAAGTCTCCCAAAAAACAGAAAGAAAGGGGGGGGAAAAACCCAACCCATTCCCAAGGACTCAGCCTGAACTGCCTTCCACAATCAAACAACCACTGGGAAAAAAATCCCACCAGGAGCCTTGTAAGGGTGACTGAACCCCCCTGAGCCAGGTCTGAGGGACAGCAGAGTGACAGGAACCCTTGGCAGTGCCAGAATTTGTAGTGAGGTTTGTCTCAGCACCCAGGGAAAGGGAACAGCCCCGGAGAAGTCAGGAAAAGCATCCTATTGCTTTCAGCACTTGGCAGAGCCAGCTCTCCCTGCTTAGGAGAAGCAGGATGACCTAGTTAGGAACCTGGGTACAGAACCAGGAATTATCCTGTTATTTTCAGCTTCTCTCTCTTTCCTTCTGGCTTTAGGAAAAGTTTTTAATCTCTGTCTCCGGCACAGAGGTCTGTGATTTCAGACAGGAGAGGGCACAGAGCAGAGGCAAAATAAAGCACCCTCTGGGATCCAGGGGTGTTTCATTCCAGCCCTGGGAAGTTGTGGCCGGAGTGGGATGGCAGAGCCCTCGCGGCTTTGATCTGTGACCCCATCGATGAACAAAGCACATTATTACTACAGAGATTAAAATCTGATCTGCTTTGATTTCTGCTCAAGTGGTAATTTTGAAGGCTACACTCACACCCTCAGGAAAACACAAGATCAAAGCTCATAATCACATCCAAACTCGCTGGTGAACACTTTTTATATATAAACATGACACGGATTCCAAGGAAAAGGGGTTAAAGCCCTAATGCAGGACCTTAGCACACACTTCACGTTCTCTGGACACACTGGAGTGCTCCAGCACCCAGCCTGCTGTTAACTCTTCCCACCACTGTGGGCCATTCCAGCCTGAACGGGAGCCAGGGCAACCTTTAGGAGAGGAAGGGGCTGGAGCAGGGCCTGAACTCACCTGGGAGCAGGAGAAAGAGACAAACCTGTGCCACCAGGTCCCCACCAGGGCAATGGTCAACCAGGAGAATCACAGAGTCCTTATGGTTGGAAAAGCCCTCTGAGATCAGATCCAACCATTCCCCAGCAGTGCCAAGGCCACCACTGACCCCTGTCCCCAGGTGCCACATCCACATGGATTTTTAAATCCCTCCAGGGATGGGGACTCCACCCCTGCAGCTGTGCCAGGGATGGGCAACCCTTCTGGTGAAGAAATTTTCCCAATATCCAACCTGAGCCTCCCCTGGCACAGTTTGGGGCCGTTCCCTCTCCTCCTGTCCCTGTTCCCTTGGAGCAGAGCCCGACCCCCCCCAGCTCCCCCCTCCTGTCAGGGATTGCAGAGCCAGAAGGTCCCCCCTGAGCCTCCTTTTCTCCAGGCTGAGCCCCCCCAGCTCCCTCAGCCCCTCCTGCTGCTCCAGCCCCTTCCCAGCTCCGTTCCCTTCCCTGCACACGCTCCAGCCCCTCAGTGTCTCTCCTGTCTGAGGGGCCCAGAACTGCCCCCAGGGCTGGAGGAGCCCCAGCAGAGCCAGCACAGGGAGGGCACTGCCCTGGGGCTGGGACACACCAGGGCTGGCACACCCAGGGCCCATTGGCCTCCTGCCCCCCTGGGCACTCCTGGGGCCATGCCCAGCACAAACCCCACCCCGGGGCTGGCCGGGACACGCTCCACGTACTTCTCCTTCTCGATTTCCATGGACAGCCTCTTCATGTCCGTGTCCTTGAAGTCGAAGGACAGGCTCTCACTGATGAGGTTGAAGCTTGGCAGGTCTGTGGGCAGCGCTGTTGTACTCGAGTTCATGGACTGCTAAAGAGAGAGCACAAATGAATCACCTTGGGCCACACCAATGTGGCTACAGCAGAGGTCAAATCACAGCAACACAAGCCCTGTGTCCCAAGCACCAGACCAGCCTGGAGATCCCCTTGCTCCATTCCCAATTTGCTCCTCAGTTCAGAGCTATTGATCCTCTGGGACCTTCATTCTTTGCAGTAATAAAGAGGAGACAAAACACCACCTGCCTTCAAAACCTATTGACAAAACTTGCTAAAATCGAGATTTTATCACTGCTGTGCCACTTGGGAGTCATCTGACAGTTATTTACCATTAAATCAGGCTGTTAAAGTTCAAGCTGTGAACAGGGGCAATGCAGGACCCTGTGTGACAGCAGAGTCCTGCACTCCACTGGTCCCCAAAGCAAAGGCCAACGTGACCCCAGGGATGCCATTCCAGCAAGGTCCGTGGAGATGCACCAGCACATTTTAACCTCCTCAGTAATTTACAGTTCCAGGTGTTTAGGAACTGCTAGATCCAGTTGGAAATGCTGAAATAACACAGGGAATCACTCCTATCCCACCTGAGCAAGGACCTGGCACTTTCTTCCTCCTGCAGAATGCTGTGACACACACGCCAATTTTATCTTCCCATGAAACAAAAATGACCCTTCTTCCTCTCAGTCAAAAACTCTGTCACACCTCTAACAAATGGGCTCATTAGGAGGAGAGGAGAAGCCCGATGGAGTCATTGCTTGGAACGTCGGATGAGGTGGCAAACAGGGCACACGTCAAGGGTGGCACGGCGGCATCAGGTGGGGCTGAGTCACAGCTGCTGCCAGCCTGCCCGGCCCTCCTCTTGGGATGTGAGAAATCCAGCACCCACAAGGTCCCACACCTCCCTGCTGGATGCTCCTTCTTGCTTTAAGGCATTCCTGTAATGCAAACGAGGTGCCACTGAATGGCACTGCTGGGTACCTGCCCTGACAAATGACTGCCCGAGCTGCAGCTGCTTCTTTCCTTCCCTCCTCTCTCCTCTTTGGGATCCTCCAGGCACTGTTTGCAGCTAGGTGTGCTTCAATAAGACCTGCTAGCACTGGGGTGACAGATTTACTCTGCACAAGAACCTGGCTCTTCCCTCACCACCAGCCTGGAATTCACAAACAGCCAGGGCTCATTCCCAGGTCGCTTTTCCTGGACAAACCTTAAAGGGACAACATTTCATCCACCTGCAGAGCTGGAACACAAACACCTGGTACAAACATAAACAAGGCAGCACCTAAAGCTGCACTTGGCCTGGCTGGAGAATTCCAGGTGAGTTAAGACCCACATGACAAGGAAACTCAATTTTTTTCCTTAGAACCGAACACAAGCACATTAATTCTGGAGCAGGCGCTGGAAGGGACGGCTCAGCCCCTAAATTCCAGTCTCGGAGGGAAGGGGACAGGTCTGCCAAAGCACTTAACTGATTTAAATACTTGCATCCCATTGACATTCAAGTCCCTTCCCTGTTAGGCACACAGGTGTTCCCAAAGTCCTTCCCACGTGAGGTTCTCCCGTCCCTGCTGTGCAGGGAGCCAGGAGCATCCCAGCCTGCTGGCCTTCAAACAACCTTTAGCCTGGTTTTGTTTCAGCACAAGCTTGTTGAGTTTTGTTTTTAAATCCCCACAAACAGCAGCAGCAAGGCTTGAGCATGAATTCAGCTGCTGCAGCCATTAAGTTTGGAGACAATTTGTCAGGGTTGCTACAGGCACTTCCTTCCCTCCCCTCCTTGCTCTGTCACAGAGCAAGGGAAAAATGGTGGAGGAGTCCAAGAGCAGCAGGAGTGAGGAAGAATAAGAAAAGAGCAAAGAAAGAGCAGGTTGAGGGCTCTGAAAGGCACAGGCTTGATATGTGGAGCAAAGCATTTCATAAAATCATGGAATGGGTTGGGTGGGAAGGGACCTCAAAGCCCATCCAGTCCCACCCCCTGCCACGGGCAGGGACACCTTCCACCAGCCCAGGTTGCTCCAAGTCCCATCCAGCCTGGCCTTGGACACTTCCAGGGATCCAGGGGCAGCCACAGCTTCTCTGGGCAACCTGGGCCAGGGCCTGCCCACCCTCACAGCCAGGAATTCCTTCCCAATATTCCATCTAAATGTATTCTCTTTCAGCTTAAATCCATTCCCTGTGTCCTGTCCCTCCATCCCTTGTCCCCAGTCCCTCTCCAGCTCTCCTGGAGCCCCTTTAGGCCCTGCAAGGGGCTCTCAGGTCTCCCTGGAGCCTTCTCTTCTCCAGGGGAACCCCCCCAGCTGTCCCAGCCTGGCTCCAGAGCAGAGGGGCTCCAGCCCTGGCAGCATCTCCGTGGCCTCCTCTGGCCTCTCTCCAGCAGCTCCACGTGCTCCCTGTGCTGTTCCCCAGGGCTGGGGCAGCTCTGCAGGGGGGTCTCAGCTGAGGGGGCAGAGGGGCAGGTCCCTGCTGCCCATTCCCTGCCATCTGCAGTTCCCCTGGGCAGGCCTTGCAGCAGGTGCCAGGGATTTTTAATCCAAGGAGCCCTGGGGTGATAAAGGGGACACGGATCCTTTCCCGTATGTGTTTCCTCACCTGGAACAAACTGCATAACCCTGTTACTGCATTACAGCAATTTCCTGCTGTTAATAGAGGCAAGCACCGTGCTGACAGCGGTCATCCCTCTGCTCCCTCTGGAATACAGAGCGAGGCAGTGGATACGGGGGAGGCACAGGGCGAGGCAGGAGGTTTCCCCCCCAGGGAGAGCTCCTCCAGTTGCTGCCACCGCTGCTCCAGAACAGCCCAGGGGATCAGAAGAGGGATGACTGCCTTTCTCTGGCCAGGAGTGGCACCTGAAGGGCAGTGAAGGAGCCGAAGAGCTGCCGCCAAGTCCGTCAGGAATGAATTGTTCTCCAAGCCCTGATGGCCTGAGACTCAGCTCCACGTCTTACTTCTCATGCATCACCCCCCAGTGACATCATAAAAGCAGCCTGGCCTCCAAGGACTAAAAAGACACTGAAACAAGCTTTAAAGAACCAGGGCTGGAGACTGGAAAGGTAAAAAATATATGTATTTAACTGCTTCTTGCCTTTGCTGCAGCACAGAGTTAATGGATGGACTCTGTGGATCCCTCAGGGGTCTTTTCCAACCCAAATGATTCAACATCCATCCACTCCCCACTTCCTCTCCTGCTCTTGTTCCCCCCAGGGGAGTCCTGCTTAGCTCCCAGTGCCAGGGGATGAGCCAGCAGAAGTCTGGGATCATGGAAAAGAACAAGCCCAACGTTACACTCTCTTTAAGGGATGGAGGAGCTGGAATCCTGCACCGTGTGGCAGAGCTGCCATTTACCCGAGGGACACAACTTCCCAAAAACAACTTTCAAAACGGGTTCCCTCCATGTTCTGGCAGGGAAGGAGGCTCACCCCAATCCAGGGAGGTCTAACAGGGGATGGAAGAGCCCAGCAAGGTGTTGTTACCTGGATAAGGACGTGCTGGCCACACCAGCCTCCTCCTGACCTTGGAAAGCAACAGGCATGGAGTCAGAGCAACATGGCATGAGGAGAGGGGCAGGAGGAGCAGAGCTGCACAAGGGGACCCTGACACTCACATGGGGAGAGGAAAAAACACGTCCCTTCCCTGCTGGCCCTGGCAGCTGTGTCTGGAAGGCCAAGGCTCTTTAGGGAAGGGACAGGACACAGCCCCATGTGTCTGGAAGTGACAGTTCTGCGTGAGCTGCCTCCAGGCAGATGCAGCTGGAGGGGTGGAGCTGAGTTCCAAGCAATCCCACAACATTCCCACTAATGAGGCAGGAACAGAGGCAGGAACAGAGCCACCCAGCTGCTCCCCAGCACCGGGATTTCGGCAGGGGCTGACTGGTTTGACTAAGGATGGACAGGGCAACACCAGGGAACGTGGATGTGTAAGAGCTGCCCAAACTCCACGCTGGGTTGGTGCAGCCACACAGCCCAATTCCAGTGAGGACACCCCTCCCTGTGCAAAGTTAAACCCAGAATTAAAGAGCTGGTGCATCCCAGATTCCCAGTGAATCATTAAATATGGAGCACTCCAAAGCTGGGCTTTATCCAGCACTCACTTGAGCGAGTGTCCCATAGCTGAGAGCACCTGATTAATTCCCATTGCCGTTATTTTTACCAGCTCCAAATATTCCTGCAGGGAACTCCAGAGAACTGGGATGAAAAGTTGCTTCATCTCAATCCCTCTCCAATCTGCTCCCCTAAAGCTTCCAGGGCAGGGGGGAGGAGCCTGCAGGTACAACCCCAAACCTCAGTGCTGGCAGGTCTGTAACTCCCACATCCCTCTGTCGAGCCTATCCCTGATGCTGTCGAGCAATTCCCTCTCCCCAAGCCAGCCAGGCAGCAGCTCTGGCAGGTGTGAACTGCAGGGAGGGGGTGCCTGATGGGGTCTGCAGGTACAATCAGGGAAGCAGAGGAAAGGAACTGCCAGACAGATCAGAACAATGGTCACTTAGTCTGGCGTTTTGGCCCCGGCAGGAACCAGGACCAGATGCTTTGGAGGAAGGTGTGAAATCCTCTTAATGGGCAATTATGGAATAATCTCTCTTCAAGGAAGTTTTTGCCCAGCACATAAAGGTCCAGTTTATGCCCAAAGAATGAATTTAGCAGGCTCTGAACAATGTTTATCCCACCTAACAAGAGTAAGGACATACTTAACCCTATTTTAAAGGCTAGTGGTGAGCTGGTGCTCTCCACACGTGCTGGCAAAGCACAGCTCTGACACGGCTGTTAAATTGGTTTAAAATTTGCTGCTTTAATTTCAGCAGCAGCTCCTTTGCTCTTGCAGCAAGAGGTGGGTGGGAAATGAAAAAAGAGCAAAGAGATGTGCTGGGTGAGGTGCTGGGATGAAAAGGGCAAGGACTGCTCAGGGTTTCTGAGCAGCTTTGAGACAGCTCAGCCCCTCCACGGACAGGATGGAGAATCCTTAGATCTGGAGATGGATCTCTGGAGAATTCCACAGCCTCCAGGATATGGAGGAGGGCACGTTTAGGGGCTGGGAACTGGGGAATACAATCCAGATCTCTCTTACTGTGTAGGATGACTTGCTGGTGATCTCCAGGAGCTTCTGCTTCGCTCTCCGCTCCGACTCACGAGCCTCCTGAAGGTCCTGCTTGAGCTGATCAGCCTCCTTTGCCCTGCAAAGACAAGCAGCAAACAGCAAATATCACACTGGGGCTGAGAGGAACGAGCAGATGGAGAAGCAGGATCCCAGTGGAGGTGTGGAATTGGCTGGGATTTGTCCCACAGCAAGACCTGAACAAAGAAACCACTCGAGGAGGGGAAATGGCAGAACCTCTGCCTTGTGGGACATTGACTGGCACCCAAATCCAGGCCATGGAAGGGCAGCTCCAAAACAGGCTCTGTGTGAGCATCAGTGAGCGAGGCTGAGGGCTGGGAAGGGTGCTAAGACAGCAATTTTAGAACCAGTATTTACCCTCGAGGCCTAAGGACCCCCAGAAGCAGAAAGCCAAAGGAGGGAAGGACGTTTTCTCTGCTGGATTGAGATTTGAGTGGAGACTTCACACAGCAGAGACCAAGGCAGGAAGAGAAGGAAAAGGGCAGTGCCCATCCAAGCAGAAGGGCTGGCACCAGGCAGGCTCTCGCAGGGAAAGGAGTAATCAGTTGGAAGGAAACAAGACTGATCTTTTACTTGCTCGCTACCAAATGCACCGTGGGACCTGGGCTCAGTTTTTAACAGGGAGCAAAGATTCCAGGAGCTGGGGAGAGCTCAAGGGCTGGGAAGGGGAACTGAACAACTGAGAGGCAAGCAGGGGAATAAAGAGAGAATCAGGATCTACCATCCAGGGGAAAAACAAACCCCAGGTGCCATTAACGGTGTCAAAGACTTTGGGGAATGTGGGGGGGAGGGGGGTGCAGAAAACACCCAAAAGCAGAGGTGGCTTTTGGAGAGGGGAATCAGCTGGGCCACAGGGCTATTTGCTGTGTGGGAGGTCGAGGGCTCCCTGCACATTGTCAGAGGGATAACTGCAGGCAGGAGCCCCTCCCATCACAGGGATAACTGCAGGCAGGAGCCCCTCCCATCGCAGGGATAACTGCAGGCAGGAGCTCCTCCCATCACAGGGATAACTGCAGGCAGGAGCTCCTCCCATCACAGGGATGACTGCAGGCAGGAGCTCCTCCCATCGCAGGGATAACTGCAGGCAGGAGCTCCTCCCATCGCAGGGATAACTGCAGGCAGGAGCTCCTCCCATCGCAGGGATGACTGCAGGCAGGAGCTCCTCCCATCGCAGGGATGACTGCAGGCAGGAGCTCCTCCCATCACAGGGATGACTGCAGGCAGGAGCTCCTCCCATCGCAGGGATAACTGCAGGCAGGAGCTCCTCCCATCACAGGGATGACTGCAGGCAGGAGCTCCTCCCATCACAGGGATGACTGCAGGCAGGAGCTCCTCCCATCACAGGGATGACTGCAGGCAGGAGCCCCTCCAAGCTAAGGCAGAAGGGGGTGGGAAGCCAAGCAGAGGCAGCTGGAAGGTTGTACCCTCTGACCTCCTCTCCGACTCCTCGGCCATTTTCAGAGCCAACATCTCAGCCTCCAGCACCTTCTGCTCCATCAGCCGCTTCTCCTCCTCGGTCCGGATGGCCGTGGCTTTGATCCGCTGCATCTCCTGCTCGGCCTCCGCCGCCTTCTGGGCCAGGAGCTTGGCCTCCTCCTCCGTGATCTGGGCCTTCTCTGCCAGCAGGTCTGCTGTCTCCTCGGATCTCATCTGGCAATGCAGGCACATCAAGCCTTTTATTGCACTCCACGTCCCCCCAAATGTGCTCTCAGCCCCCGGGGCAGGGCCGGGAGCTGCCGGCACGGTCCATGGAATCCCTCCCTTCCAGGAAAGCTGCTGCCAGGGCCTGCATGTGGCCAGGCTCTGGCCCAAAATCATCCTCTTTGTGCTCCTCCCAAGCAGCCCAGCAGGATGGAATAGCTCCATCCAGCCTCCTGCTCACTGTGCACTGGCAGCAGTTTGGGAGCAGCCACGGTCACAGTGCACTTCCAAAAACACTTCCACAGTGGAAAGAGTGAGGAGCAGCTGCAGTGCCTCGGGAAACAGCCTCCCAGGGACCTACCAGAGCCTCGTTGGCCATTGTTGCCTCCTCCTTTAACTGCATCAACCTCCTCTCCAGCTCATCCCTGGTCCTCTCAGCCTCTTCTCTCATTTGCTTCTCCCGTGCCAGGCGCTGCCTTTCCATCTGGGAAAAAGGGATTGGGGAAAGGGAGGAGAAAAACACACGTGAGGAATGCTTTCCATGGATGAGGAAGGGTCCCAGGTGGGGGAAAGAGCACAGGGCTGTGCTGCTGCCTCCTCTCTGCGTGTGGACATGGGGCATGTCCCTGGGTTGGGGTGACCTGACCATCGAATAGAATCATGGAATCACTTAGGTTGGAAAAGGCCTCCAAGATCATGGAATGAAATCACTCCCTGAGCCAAGGCCACCACGTCCCCAAATGCCACATCCACACGTTTTCTGAACATTTCCAGGGATAGTGATTCCACCACTGCCCTGGGCAGGCTGTTTGATGTCCCCTGCTCCCCTGAGAAGTGCCATTCCGGGCACAATTCCCATCCTCTGCCCAGGCTGTCACTCACACCTTGCAGGTGACCATGTCCCCTGACAGTGTCCTGGGCCGAGTCCCAGGGCAGACCTGGACAAGGGGGGTCCAAGATGTGTCTGGACTTTCTCGCTGCAGGGCTGGGCTCAAGGGTTTGGGTTTGCCTGAAGCAGGAGAAGCGACTGGATTTTGGGCAGTCTGAGGGCATCTTCCACAAATCCAGCACAGGGGAGGCTGAAGGACCTTCTGCTCAGCCATCTAACCCAGCACGCTGGAACCTTCCCTTCCACTCCTTCAGAGGGAGGTCACACAGAGAGCAACCACCCCTGGCAATTCCTGGACACAATAAACCCTCTCCCTCCAGCTCAGCTTCCAGGAATCAGCAGCTCTTCTCCTCGAGGGGAAGATCCAAGCCACCAGAGTCTGCCAGCTCTTCCCAGAAGTGCTGCTGTGCCCAAGCACTGCCCCTGCACCCAAGGGAGCCATCGGGCTCATTAACACGCCGAGTTTAATCCCTCCGATCCCACGGGGACGGGCATTATAAATATCCACACTGCAGCCAGGACAGGAGACCTGCTGGGTTTAATAAGGGAAGGAGGAGTGACAAGCCACATTTCTCTGCTCCTTGGAGCCCAGCTGAGCCCTGAGAGCGGGACGCCCACTGCTCCAGCCGTTCTGCTTCCCTCCATTAACGGTTCCCCTCGTTAATTATCGTTATAATCTGCCTTCCATTAACAAGAATTCCTGGTATAAAAGGATTATCTGGAGCCAGTTAGCAACTGTGGGAGGGAGGAGGAAGCAGGGGAGATGGGAGATGGTGGCTGGCTCGGGAGAGGACAGCCAGCCCAAGCAGGAGCCTGACCTTTCCATGGAGCCCAATTGCTCTGGGTCTGGGAGCTCATGTGAAGTTTAAGTTGCTGCTTCCCCAACTCTCCCAGGAGCCCAGATAAGCACAGGATCCCAGGTCTTGCTGCAGTTACACAAATACACCAAAAACTCGCAAGACTGGAAAACCTAAAGACTCTTGGAATCATTAAGGTTGGAAAAGCCCCATAAGATCAAGTCCAACCATAACCCAGAACCACTGTGTGCCCACAAAACCCCAGGTGGCACATCCATCTCTGAACACTGCCAGGGATGGCAACTCCACCACTCCACCACTAATGGTCCAACTTAGTGATCTTAGAGGGCTTTTCCAACCTGAATGATTGATTCTATAAAGCCAAGTTCTCACTGACCAGAGGAATCCCTGTGGAAAGCAAGAAGCTCCCCCTCCCCAGAGGAGCTGGCCAGGTCACCTTGTTGGGACTCACCTCCTGTCCCCCTCCTGCCACCCCACAAGCTCCAGGAGGGAGAACTGCTTTGGGAGGTGCCTGAAGGACAAGGCACATCCCATCTCCAGGCCAGCTGAGCACCTCACCACCACACAAGCACCTCTGTACTCACACCCAACACTGCATCAGCCCTGTGAGCACCAGACCCTCCTGGTTTCTCCTGCTCCCGTGTTATTGGCTTCGCTGCCTAAAGGGCCATTTATATTCCGAGCACCAGCGCCCAGATTAGCTGTGTGGGTTTCAGTGAGTAGAAAAGGTCCACGAGCAGAAAACAATGATTCATACAATTCAATTTGCTGATCCCTGCTCACCGGCCACACGCCGCTGCCTCCGCCGCGACCCGCGGCTCCGAGAGGAGCCCGGCCCCCAATTAACATGCAGGCTGCACAGCCCGGCACGGCCGTGCATTCCATCACCCTGCAATTAGGGAACGAGCCAGGCAAAGAGCTCAGCTCCCCCTCACAGCCCCCTGCTCCAAGTTTTTTCAGCAGGAAAACAGTTGTAAGACACCCAGAGCAGCTTCTCCCTCCCGCTTTTGGTCCCAGGTTAGGGGATGGACTCAGGGGGCCGTCAACCTGCAGAGGCAAGCTGAGAGTGACTGCTGAGCTGGGAGAAGAACCTAAGAAAGGTTCAGCTGGACCTCCCCTGGAAGCTGCTTTGATGTGGTTCATTTGCATTCCTGATTTTGGCTTGCTCGTTATGGGAGATGAGGCTCACCTGCTTCCTGGCCTTCTCCTCCCTGGCCTGTGCTTTCATCTGCTGGACCTCCAGAGAGTCTGCCTTCCTCCTCCTCATGAAGAGGTCGTGGTTCCCAATGCACAGTTGAAGGATCTGTTCCAGTCAGGGGTGAAGAGCGGAGAGAAACAGCTGTACACACGTGATGGCGAGGAGGTGGTTTGTATTCTTGACACACAGGAACACCAGAATTGCTTTGATTTGGTGCTTGTTAGTGCTTCCACCCACTGCTCTCAAACCACTGCGAGCTCTCAGGAGGGGCAGGGAGCCAAGTCCCACACCAAACACCAGCTCCTGGGTAGCAACTCTCTGCAGAGACCAATTTTCTGTGCCTCCAGCACAGCACAGCTCTGGCATGTTTTATACCCACCCTAAAAAGGCAAGAGGCCAAGTAATGAAATAAGAACTTCTCCAGCTCTGCCTGGTTCTCACTAAGCCCCTTCTTTAGGTTCAAGATGAACTTGTGCCTCCTCCCAGCTGCACGTTGAAAGCACTGAGATTAAAAAACAAATTAAAAGGAGGAAAACCACTTTTCATCTTGGAAAAACAGAAGGCTTATCAAAAACTTCCTTGGACATCCTCAGATGCCTTTGCTGAGGGGTTCTGAGCACCAATGCAGTTCCCTCTGGTAAGGACAAGGGAGGTGGCAGTGCCAGAGGAGGGTTGGCACAGGGTGGGTATGCAGAGGAGTAAAAGCTTATTTTGGCAATAAAAATAGAGTTCTAAACTCAGATTCTTTTCTAAAGGACTGATTCACACACCCTTCTTCCATTTCACAGAATCCTAAAATGGTTTGGGTTGGAAGGGACCTTGAAGATCATCTCCCATTCCACTCTCCTGCCATGGGCAGGGACACCTTCCACCATCCCAGGCTGCTCCAAGCCCCGTCCAACCTGGCCTTGGACAGTTCCAGGGATCCAGGGGCAACCAAAACCCAAGTGACAAATGACATTTCCCAAGCCTCAAATGACTCCTCTGGAGTGAGAGGAGTTTCAGCACAGTGAACCTGATGAGGCCTCTGTGAAAGAAGCCCCACGTGAAGCCCAGGCCAACTTACAAGCAGGACAGCAAAGATGCCTGTGGGACTTAACAGATCCACGCCCAGAACAGCAGCCAGAGCTGGTCTCCAACATGGATGCTAAACCCACAGTAGCCCTCTCCATCCTTGTACAGGGAGAGTGTCCTCAGAAGGAACCAGCCTGGGAAAAGCCAGGACTCTGGTAACGGTGCCTCCCAAAACAGGGAGAGCTACGGCACAGGGAGGATGGAAAAGATCCACGGGGAAGAAAGAGGATCTGAGCAAAGCTGGGGGTGATGACTACATTGTACTAAGTCAGCTGTAACCAAAGAGCTCAGAAAGGGAGCACAAAAACAGGGTAGGGGGAAGGTTCTATGAAGGAGCTTGACTTGAGCCTCACCCTCATTTCCTAGAGGGAGCAGTAACTGCTACACCCCACCCCAGCTCCAGCAGCTCCCTCTCGAAGGAAAAGCCCCAAAAGCTCGTTGTCTCACGCTCTCTGCAGAGCCCAGTGCTGCAGGCAGTAAAAATGACTGTCTGCACACTTACCAGCTTATTCACACGCAGCTTTGATGAATTGAATTTAAAAACATCAATCTTTTTGTCCAACGGCTTAATCGTAAACTGAAAGGGAAAAAATAAAGAGGGAGAGAGTTATCAGAGAGCGGTGCATTTAATAAAAAGGCAGCTATAAAATTCTTCCTGAGAGCTCTGGCTCAGAGGAGGCCAGCAGGGTCAGACACGCACGGCTCAGAGCCGTCCCCGTGGCTCCAAGCCAGGCAGGAGGACTCGCAGCAAAAGCAGCCAAGGAGACAACTGTTCCTCCACCTGGCAGAACGTGGCAGCCACAGGAGCCCGTGGCCTCTGCAGGGCACCTTGCAGAGGTGGGCAGGGACGCAGGGCAGGGTGCTGCTCTCCTGGGAGAACCCCCAGTGGGAACTCGGGACACTTCCCAAGGGAGGAAGAAGCAGCTCAGCTGCCCGGTGGATTCACTGAACCACAGAGTTGTAAAGGATGAAAAAGACCTTTAAGATCGTCAAGTCCAAGTGTCAAACATCACCACCATTAAACCACGTCCTCAAGTGCCCCATCCACAGGTTTTCTGAACACTTCCAGGGTTGGTGACTCCACCACCTGACCAGTCTTTCAGTGCAGAATTTTTCCCAAATATCCAACCTAAACTTCCCCTGGTGCAGCTTGAAGCTGTTTGATCTCATCCTGTCACTTTTTCCCTGGGAGAAGAGCCCGACCCTCCCATCTCCACCCTCCTTCCAGGCAGATAAAAGGGCAGGAAGCCCTTTTTAAAAAAGCCTGGCACTGCCTGGCTTTGTCAGTTTAAGAGCCAACACTTTAGGGTTTTTACTCAGGCAGACGTGCATGGATGCCCCTGGATTTGGGCTCCGGCACAACCAGTCACTTGGAGCAGCAGCAGAAATAAGGCAGGAGAGGAATTTCTACTCCACATGAACAGTCAGTCTCTGTGAGGAGGCATAAACCCCTCTGTGCTGTCCAGAGCTGTCATTCTTAGCCCTGTTTGCTGTCAGGGCCATCTGACTGCCCAGATGACTGAGCTGATGGAAAGGATCCATCCTTTTATCCCCAGGGGAAGCTCCGTCACAGCCTTGTGACAGGGCCTGGCTATGGAAGGGTCAGCCCCCGGATTTTGGAGACCTCCCAGGCAGGGAAGCTTTGGAAGTCACTCAGTGCTGGGCTGTTTGTGGAGTCATGAAGCTCTTTAAGGAGTAAAGCAAGTGAGGAGAATTCCAGCACTGCTTTAGTGCTTATAAAACTTCACAAGACACGCAATAAACGCAGCTGATGAGAAACCTTTAGCTGCTCCCCTGATCGATATCGTGTTTAGATTAGAAAACCATTTTTAATTAAGAAGTTAATTCTCTTCCGTACCATGAAGGCAGCTGCTTTCTTTGAGCAGCTCCCTTAGACTGAAAATCGAGCTGCTCAGTCCCCCCCTCCACAGCCAATTCCACCGCTGTTCTCCGCTGGGTTTGGGGGCCAACAGTTCCAAAGACCCATATTTAGACTCAGGGCTTAAATTACTCAACTTCCTAAAAAGATTCCAGCTGCTATGCCAAGCCCAACAGCCTGAGACTCCAGATGATGTAATGAGATGGCAAGAGCTCTTCTCCCCAGGAATACATCTCCCTGTATCCCAAAATACAGAGTATATCCACAGCAATAAATACTGTAATATATTCAGTAATGCAGAGGCTTTAACTTCTGAACTCTGATATTTGGGCTAAGCACATCAACAGCAATTTGGGGTTTTTGAAAAGATTACATGGAGGGTCAGAACGTCCTCTGGAAGCAGAGAGGAAAACAGCTCCCAGGTGACCCCTCGCACGCCCACTCCTGCAAGGCTTTAGGAAGGCTTGGAATTAAGGTTTCCACTGGAGCAGCTGAGCTGCCCTCAGCTAAGCTGCTGAGAGCAAGCCACAGAGAAGCCAAGAGAAATAATTTTAAATCCCAATTGTGCTCTTGCTGCTCTCAGGGAGGAGAGGAGACACATCCATACCTCTTTGTCGCTGTACGAGATATTCCGGATCTCGTTCCACGGGAAGGAGATTTTAGGGGTCAACCTGTTGTCTGGGTCATAAATGTGAAGACCCAAGGCATCGACTCCAAGGAGCAGTTCTGTGCCCTTTTTATTCTACAGGAGGAAAGAAAAGAGCAGAAATGCCTTTTATCCCCCTGAGAGGGAGAGCCACAAACCGCTGTTATCTCCAGCAGCCAGCCCCGAGCGGTGACCCAGCACTCTGCCAGGAGAGCAGAGCTGGGGCTCCCCAGTGTGCCACAGCCACTTCCCAGCCCTCCTGGCTCCCCAGGGCTCCCCACCCCCAACTGCAGATGTGGAGACCAACACAAGAGCTACCCCAGCAGGAAAACACGGCCCACAGCTTCACTCACCCTGATTGCGAAGTAGTTCACGCCGTACATCTCCAGATCCTGAGCGATCTTCAGATACTCCATCTCAGCTTCATCTCTGCCAGGCAGGAGCAGCTCAGTGTTACAGTGTTTGGGAGGATCAGAGAGGGACCTGGCTGCTCCTGCTCATCCTAAGCACTCACCAGGCTTTAAAGCCTGGACTGTCTCTATCACACAGGTCAATCCTGTCTTTGCTGGCAGGATCAATAAAGTCGGACAGCAAATCCCACTCTGCAGTTGCCAGCATCTTACTGGCTGTGAGATGCAGCACTCCAAGCCTGGCTTTGTCCACCTCCCAATCCCTTCAGCATAAATAGGAAACCCCTGGCTGTGAGGCCCCTGTTAGAGATCCATCTGACTTTAGGTTTATCCTCCAAAAGGAGCATTTTGCCACCCGAGGCAGCAACAGGGAGTCTGAATTCCCATTTCTTCTCCTGGCCCCAAAAGCCCCCCGAGGCAGGTGAGCCTTTACTGAGCATCATCCCTGACTCCTCTGGAGGACCCCCTGACCAGGGGACAGCAGAGCCACCAAGAAAAGCCCTTTGCCCTCCATGAGGCTGCAGGAGAAGGAGTGCTGGGATTAAGCTGCTGGCAGCAGAGCTCAGCCAGGGCCTGCCCAAGCTCCCTAAACCCCGGTGACTCCTCAGGGGAGGGCTGTGACCCTGACCCCCCCCAGCAGTGCAGGCTCACCTCGCTCTGCCCCGGTGCTCCGCATACCAGGCTGTGATCCTTTCCTCCCACATCTCCGGGGTCATCTGGTACAGGTTTATTACCTGGGATGTGTGGGGAGACACAGACCAGCTCACACTGCTGCCTCTTAGCCAGCAAGGCAGAAAAAACCCAAGGTAAAGTCCCAGCCCCACGTCCAGCCTGCAGGCAGCTTGGACACCGACTCCTCTGAGCTCCTTACCCGCTTTGGAAGCAATTCCTCTTGTGCCAGGAAGCCTCTCTTGTGCACATTGGGGTCATAATCACCGTACTGGAAAGAAGCACAGACACAGTGCCCACCCCACATTAACAACCAGGCAAATCAAACTCCTCACCCTCACACACCCACCCCAGGAGGCAGCAAACACGGCCTGCTCACACCTCCCCTCAGGAGCAGAGAAATGTGCTGTTCCACACAGTTAATAACCTGATTTTCTTTGCCATTTCACTGCTAATGGAAATGATCAGCCTCCTTCTACTCATGCAACACAAGGGGAAGCAGAACAAAACCTCCCACATCACAGAACCATGGAAAAAGTCCTCCAAGATCAAGTCCAACCTTTGAGCGAACCCCACCATGGCCACTAAACCACGTCCCCAGGAGCCAGGTCTGCTTGCTTTCTGAGCACTCCCAGGGACAGAGACTCCACCACTTCCCACCACTTCAGCTGGCAACCACCATCAGCTGAGGTCCACCATCAGTCAACCAGCTGGAAGAGACGGTGGCTGTCTATTTTACTCTCCTGACCACACCCTAATTAACACTTCCCCCAGCGCAGGGCAAGACTCCACACCTGAGGGGTCCTTGCAGTCCCACTGGCAGTGGAACGAGGAAATAAGATGTGGACAGAGACCTGTCCCCAAAACCTGACGGATAGCAGTGATTCAGATGAGGCAGATGGTGGCTCCTCTGCCGCTGCTCATCACCTTAATGAATAAATATCCAAAAAATTAGAGGAGTTTGACAGACTCCTCTCAGGCAGGTGGTGGCTTTTCTGCCAGAGGGTCTGCTGCTCAACTGGGTCAAGGAATCCAATTCAGATTTGCTAAGTGCATCAGTAATTACTGGTATTTGTTTAGATTTCCATCTCTTTGAGCAGCATATAAAGTGACTGAGAAATAAAACCGCTTATTAACACATTGAGGAGCCGCGTGTCCCTGCGGTGCCTGTGAAAATGAATTCACCTCCTGTACGGCCTCTGAGGGCAGGAAAGCACCAGAAAACGGCTCAAACAACCCAGCAGGTCCGAGAGAAGAGGAACAAAGGATGTGAGGCACGTACAGGAGTGCTGTGATTTCCATTCACCTGGCAAACAGGACTTCTGCAGTGACAGTCCCCAATTACACGAGACACGGCGGCGTTGGCTCGAGTCACTTTGCAAGGGAGGCAGCCCCTTCCCTCCCTGCTTTTCTGAAGAACCTCAGCTCAGGAAGTGCCAAGCAGTGACAATTTTTAACACCAACCAAGAGCAAGACGCACACGGTGGTCATGTAACAAGTCGGGAAGCTTTTCATACCATCCTCCTCTTGATGCCAGAACCGTCACGTCGTACACCGAAACCAGAGCTCGGCATCAAAAGTCTACACACATCCCACCTCTCCGCTTGGGAGGCGACACGTGGGGATTAAAGTCACAAATATTGATTTGGAGCCAATGCAGATCCCAAGGGAACATGTAACAACAACCAGCACTGACTCAGACTTCAATTAATAGAACAAAACCACCCCGGATTTCAGCCAGGAGGGTGCTGAGCAGCGGCAACTCTGCACCTTCCAAGGGCCTGGAGCCCCTCAGGATGCAGGGGCACATCCCTCGAACCCCCATCAAAAGGGGACAACACCGAAAAGGTGGCACTGGCAAAGGAAATAACTCCAATAACCTTGGACAGGCAGCAAGGAAATCATTTTGGAGTGATGAAAATAACGGCAAATAGGATTAAAGCGATTATTTTCTGTTGTGATCCACCGTGGAGATCCAAGACTAAGTCTGGATTATGCGACTTTTCATGTGCTGAAAAATGCTGCCGTGTCCCAAAGGAATATTTGTACTGAGAGGGGAATCTGGATGAGAACATTAATTATTCACAAGTCAAAAATCAACAAATGGCTTAAGTATTGCAGAATCTGTTGGCTCAAATGATTCGGCAAACGTACTTCTAAAGACCTTTTCAATTAAATCATTACTTCCGAACTGCCATGGAATTTCAGCTCCTGTTAATTGAACTATATGATTAATATTCATGGTTAGGGATGGAAGTTGCCTTTGCCACATTCCTACGTCTGGCTTAGATTGTCCTGCATAAACACAGCCACGCTCAGCTTCAAATCAACGCCAAGTATTGCTTGTTATGGGGAAAAATAATAATAATTAAAGAGCCTGTTGTGGTGCTAAAAGATTTGAAGTGCTGAGGGAGCTGCAGCACGGCAGTGACCTCCATTTAAGGGGCAAAAAATAGAAGAACCTCCTGGATGTTCCCGATTTTTTTTTTTTTCAGCTGATCCCACGTCTTTCCCAGCTATTTAAAACCTGAACCACCTCCAACCTCTGAAAGCAGTGTGGGTGGTTTGAACAGAGGGGGAAAGCACATAGTAATTCTCCAAATGAACACAATGAGGGAGAAATAAATAAGCTTTTATTTTTATGACCCCCACGGTTCCTTTGTTATTGCAGGTCAGTGTGGATGGACCAACACCTGGCTGTCAGTAAGTGGCTGTGGGATGCACACACACCACTGTGTCAGGCTATTATGTCCCTAATCATGCAAATCAGCACGTTATTAGTGAAATTACTGCGCTCACTGCCCGCTCCTCTTGGCCAGGAAGGACATCATTATCCTGTTAAAGTGGAAGGAGACGACCTGTAACATCTTTCTTCCCGTTTCTGCACCAAAGACGTGCTTTCAGCTTTCTCCTTTGCTGGGAATAAAAGCAGAAAAGGGAATCCCAGGCTGGAGAAAGGTGATGAAAAGCCTGTTAAGTGTAGAGCAGAAAAGTCATCCCTCTTCCACCTTCTCCTGATCTGGGTGCAGAATGAAGGTCAGAAGTGCTCCGACTCCAGCTGACTCTTCCCAACACCCGAGCGTGTCCAGTGTCAGCAGGAGGAGAAAGGGGACGGCACAACTGTCCTGGCCCAAGTCACAGCCTGTTCCCAAGCACATGAGCAGGAGCTGTCCCAGCCAAGGGCTCACAGAGCTCAATATTTACCCAAGGGTTTATTCATTTTGGCAACAGGAGAAGTCCTGCCCGACGTATCCTCAGCTCGGCAGGTCAACGGAGACAGCGCCAAGGAGGTGTTTACTCAGGCACTCTAATAAGAGTGATGGATGTTTCACACAAACAGAAACACTTCGAAAAGCTACTTGTCCTTCCCTGGCTGATGAGCCTCTTGAACTGATGGTTTCATCAGTATTCTGGCTATGAGGAGAAAACACCCTTTTCTAGTAAGTTCAGACATTTATCATCAAAGAACGCCAGTGCACGGACCCAGGGCTCTGATCAGACACCCAGGGCTCTGATCAGACACCCAGGGCTCTGATCAGGCACCCAGGGCTCTGTTCAGGCACCCAGGGCTCTGATCAGGCACCCAGGGCTCTGTTCAGGCACCCAGGGCTCTGTTCAGGCTCTATTCAATCCGTGAGTGTGGACTGAAGGGTGATGAGGAAGATTCTATGGGAACAAACCAGCCTGGATCAGGCCCTCTCTTGAGGCAACAGGGCCAAATCCCCTCCCTGCAGTGCCAACAAAGATGGTCCCACAGACTTTCTCCTGAACTGCTCTGTGTTCCTTGAGGACAAGCCAGCAGGGCCACCTGCCTGAGGTCCTGTGAGCCAAACCCCTCCCAAAATCTGACATCCAGAGTCAGAACCGACCACGAGCCCCAGCGATAGCGAGGCTGGGCTGAGCTCAGACTGCAGGCACTGCTCTCCCCAGGACGTTATCCTTGCACACATAAACTGGAGATGAGCTCCAAGAGCTGCTAATTGAGCAGCAGGACATGCTGTGCATACGCAGGGATAAATTACAGCCCCTGCTGCTGAACCTTGGGCTGCTCCCTCCATCCCAGGAGTCTCTCTGCCCCAGGCTGCTGCAAGCTGTCCAAGGCTGCACGCTCCAGACTGGAAAACAAGCGTTCTCTGGAATAAATGCTCAGCAAAACACACCAACTCTGGGCCCAGAGCAGAATTCACCTCAGGAACAAGGGGGGCTCACTGAACACTGACTTCTCCCTCTGTGGGGTGAGGCCAAACACCCAAGATCACACCCAAGATCACACCCAAGACAGAGGGAGAAGCCAGGAAAAGCCCTTTCCCGCTGTGATAACATGGATGTGACAGGCTGTAGCACTCACACACAGCAGTTATCACAATGACAAGCATTCTGGGGCAGCAGTGGAGCTGGGAGTCCCACGGCTGGCTCGCCTCCGGCTACAACGGAAAAGCAGGGAGGAGATCCAAAAAAGCTCAGGCTCGGGGAATTCTCCTGCTCCAGCACTAAGCCACACTCCAGCACGCTCTGCAGCTCATGAGCTGAGCACTTGCTAAAAAGTCCTGGAAAGAGAAAGTGAAAATCCATCCAATGCGTAGAGGCAGCCAGGACCAGCCGTGCGGAGAAGGCAGCAGCGCTAGCGCAGCCCCCTCACTTCCCAAGCTCCCACAACTTTCCCTGCCTTCCCCTTCCCGGGGAAGTGGGTCCATCACAAAGCACCCGGATCAACACTAAGCCATCACCACCATCAGGAGGCCCTGGGAGGACCCCCCAGTGCCTACCTTGGCTTGGACGGCGTAGGAGGCCAGCAGGACAGAAGCTTCAGGAGGGCAGTAGATCTTCTCATCCAAAATCTGCTTCTTCACCTGCACACAGAGCAGCACAGGACAGCAAACACACGTCAGTGGAGCAGAGCAGAGCATGGCTGTCACAGCAGATGGCTGCACTTTGTCTCAGCCAGAGCTGTCAAGCACACAGTTAACAATCTCCCCAGCACTAATTACAGTCCAGGCCTGGCGTCTCGGCTCGGAGAGGCTTTCACAGACCACCTTCCTCAGCCAGGGTGGGGACAACTCAGCTTCTATGTGGGCAATGACAAAAACTCCCTCCTGTTGCTAAAGGCAAGGGGGGGGGGGAAACGTTTTGGGTGTAAACACAGCGACAAAACCTCTTAAGACACGAGGTGTGGACTGACAGGACATGCACAGACACCTCTGAATGAAACAGCAAGGCCTGGCTCGGGGATCTTCAGCCTCATTGTGAGTCAGGGCTCACCTGTGCTCCAGGCTAATTCCCTGCCATCCCAGCCCAGCACGGAGAGCTGGGGGTCACCTCTGTGGCAGTGCTTTTAGCAGCAGGCAGAGCCCTGCCCACACTCCCAGGAGAGCCGACGTGCAGGTCCCCAAAGCCACGACGGCTTTGCCTCCCCGGCTGCCGTGCATTAAAAAATTAAACCTGTCATGTTCGATATTTTTTGGGTTTGCACACTTAATTTTCCTGATTAAAGATAGGGGAAGGGAGGGGGAAAGAAAAAAAAAAAAAAAAAAAAAAAGCAGGCGATTTCCTGGGAGACTTAAATGGATTGTCAGAGATGCAGGAACATCAATTTGAATTTATAACGTGCTTTGAGTCCTCAAAGTTGGGTACGACATAATCACAGCAGATATTCTGCTGCATCAAGATAAAAACCAGGAGAGTTTACAAGCTTATGTGTGCTCCTGTTTCCCAAGTGCTTCACAGGAGCCCAGGCTCCTCTCAGCACACAAATCCCAGCAGCAGAGTCACAGCCTGCATTCAGAAAATACAGCTTGAGCTGCTTCTCCTCTCTTGGTTTTCCTTCCCAAAGATGCCAACAGCGTTTTTCCTCATTGTGGATAAAGCTCCTGGCAAATGAGGCAGGTAGAAACAGCCCTACAGAGACACCAGTGCATGGGAC
This sequence comes from Pyrocephalus nanus, assembly GCA_038380795.1. Taxonomy (NCBI): domain Eukaryota; kingdom Metazoa; phylum Chordata; class Aves; order Passeriformes; family Tyrannidae; genus Pyrocephalus; species Pyrocephalus nanus. The sequence goes on from CM076278.1 coordinate 2,275,810, forward strand.
AGAGCTTGGAAATTAGCAGGAATACTTTGCATTTAGAATCCTTCTGGAAAACAAAGCTGGACTTCGGAAAAGCGAGGAGCACCAGGAGAGTGAGGAGCTGGTGAGCTCACTTGGAAAGGGCAGAGCACCCTGCAGGCTACAGCACTATTCCCAAGAGCTTCCAAATCCAGGCTGCCTCTACTTTTGTGTAACAAACTAAGATTTAGTGTCTTTTCTTAAATTTTATAATTTATCTTCAAATTAACAGCCACGGAGCAGCTGAAACATCCCAGTGAGCACCCAGGGGTCTGACTTGGAGTGCCCCACTCCCTCTATCCATGCTTGACACAACCCTTCAAAGGGAAAAAGCGTCAAAGACTGGATTTTGTGTCAGAAAATTGATCCTGTCTCTGAGAGAGAGCTCCTGTGATAGCAGCTCCTCGTTACCAGCCCTGCCACAGCATCCTCAGCTGAGCTGATTCCTCAGGACACCAAGCTCTGTAGAGTGCTTTAAACAACAACCCTGAGATGTGGCCACCACACGAGCTCCTGGGGCAGGTGGGACTGGGAGGTTTCCCCTTCTCCTCTGTTTTTCCAGCAGCAGCTGAGCTGCTGGGATTTTCTTCTGCTCCAGTTACCTGAGGCTGTTTTGTAGGGAGGTGAACTTTGCTGCACTCTGTTCTCCAGGATGAACCCCCCCCCGCTCCACACAGCGATGCCAGCACGGCCAGAGGCAGCTGCCACCCCTTGGCTGATGGCACACCTGCAGAGCTGGCATCTGACAGATCCACGTCCCTGAGCAGCCACCCACGGCTATCCCAGATCACCTCATCATTCCTGACTGCCACTTCGGAGCTCTGGGAGTCTGGGCAGCTCTGACTGCTTCATCCAGACAAACCATCCTTCACCCGTTCTAGGAAGTTGTTGCTGTTGAAAACAAGTCCCTTTGGAGAGGTGTGAACATAAGGATGAGGAGCACACTCTGCTGGCCAGCTCTGACCCCGGAGCCTGCCAGCACCTCTCATCCTGGCTCCTTCTCCCTTGGATTGGAAAACTGTACTGCCACAGCTCCTACCTGCAGGAAGAACAAGTGCTGGGTGATTTCCTGGACCAGCTCCTCCTCTGCATTCTCAGGGTAAAATTTGGCCAGGAAGTGAAAGGTTTTGGGCTCCTCTGTTGGAACATCGTGATCCAGAACCTGTGGGATACAAGAGCCAACTTCAGCTTCCTCAAGACAAGACCCAGCTCCCTTCTGCTCAGATCAACACATCTTTTGTCAAACACTTTTAGACACCCAGAACAGACCTAAATAGTTCAGACGCTGTAGTTAAAAAAGGAAAACAAACATTTCTGACACTCCTAACGAGGCAGGGGAACAAAAAAGGCAGAAACAAACAGCATGAGGAATGAGACAGGGAAGGTTGATCCCGATCTGCTGTGTGCTCATTGCCTCTGCTGATGCCTGTGGAGCAATCCTGGATCCTGCTACGCCACCACCCGACTTGCTCCTTGTTTTCCTGTACTGAGTTGTTTCAGTGCTGTTTCTCACCTCCCTTCTGTTGTGCTGGCACTGCCCAGTTCAGATTCACGTTGGTTTAAAACCCTGGCACGAGAGGTGAGACACCCAGACCTCCCTGGTTGTGCTGTTGCACCCTTTGGCTGTGAACAGAACACCATCTGTCACCTCCCTGGCCCACCCCAGACACTCACACATTTGGGTCCCATCTCCTCAGCACCCTGCTCTTCCTCCTCTTTGAACATCTCAGCAACAGAACAAGCCAGGAAGCGACTCCACCTTTCCACTAAAGGTTTTGTGTTCAGGGGCATGGAGCAGAGATTTTTAGGTCACCCCAAAGAGCAGCACCCCAGCATGGCCACCTCCCAGAATGCCTCAGGGGGATTCAGTGTGCACCCTCTGAGGCCTCACAGCTCCCAGGGAGCTGGGCTGGGCACCTCTGCCAGCTCTTCTGACTTGCAGCTGCCCCGGGGATGAGATTTAAATACCCTATCCCAGTTCACCTCGATACCATCTCGGGCATTCAAAACAAGAGGAAAGCACTTTTTCCTCTCTCATCCCTGTCCATGGCAGGGGGGTTGGAACAAGCTGAATTTTAAGGTCTCTTCCAACTCAAACCACTCCATGATTCCAGGAACTTTGGTTCCAACCTTCTTGTCCATCTTGAGCCAGGCCACGGTGTCCTTGATGGTGTACTGGAGCCCGAAGAACCAGGTTTCCCGCAGCCCCAGAGTCCTGCACACCAGGTCAAACAGGTCCTTCCCCTTCCACTTCACCTGCAGGAGAGCCAAGAGGAGGCAGTTACAAAGAGGGACTTTAGAACTCCAGCTCTGCTCCACCAACTGCACCCTCTTCACCTCGCAAGGTCTTTGAGAGCGTGGAGAAGGCACTTGGCACAGACACGAAAACATCCTAATAAAACACACTTACATCCTTCCATCTGATCTCATCTGCAGATCTCCAGCTCCTCCCTCAGTAGGAAACTGAGAAGTGATTTCCTCACTTTCCTCCCAAAAAAAAGACATTGTAAAGCCCCTGTTTGCTCCTCTGGTGACCCACTAACACTCAGCAGGGGACCTAAGGGTGCATTTAGGCTCCTGTTGAGCCAAGCTTTAGGTTCCTGACATGTTTAGGTTCCTGGTAGGAGCAGGAAATAAAAACTCCTTTTAACTGCCCCTTGGTGGCATTAATGTCTCTCCCTATGGCCCCATCAGCAACAGGGGCTCAGAGAAGGGTGGAATGCACTCCCAAAAACCAGCAGTGACCCAATCCAGGCAGGGAGTGCGCGCAGAGCCACCGACCCTGCACGGATAAGATGGAAAAAGAGCTCAAAACACCCCGTAATTACCACTGAAGTCAGCGGTTCTCCCGCAGCATATTTTGATAGAGTCAAACTGCATTTTCTGCTGAAAATGCTGGTGACAAAAGCGGCTCAGGAGCGGAGAAAATTGGCCCTGCTCAGGGACCGTGTCCTGCGAGCAATCCCGCAGCTGCACCCGAAGTTGGCTCATAAAAACAGAAGGCGTCGGGAGGCAGGAAGGTGAAGAGGGACATAAAGCAGATGAATCTAATATGCCAAAGCCACTTTGCTCTTCCATCTGCAGGGTGGAAACGATCGCTGGGCCGAGACATATGGCCATTACTCGGAGGCCCTTGGGCGAAGGGATCTCGGCACATCCAGCGCCGGTGCCACCCGCACACATCGCTATCGGCGCCAGGGCCGCCGCTGTCCCCCAGTGCCGCCTTGTGGGCACGGCCCGAGCTCATTGCCATGCTGCCGGCTTGCAGTGAACGGCTCTGCCGCTCTTCTGTCCCTTCCCACAGCCACAGACGGGCTGACAGGCCGGGAATAGAAGGGAGCCGACGCTTGCCCTCCCGAAAAAAAAACACCTCCCCCGGACTGCTCAGATGGAGCGCCGTCAACACCTCGAGGTCAAAAACTCCGGGAGGAGCGAGTTTGGCGGAGCTGGAATTGTAACCCCCTGATTTCACACCTCTCGCCACCCTCCAGCCCCCAGGATGGGCTCCAGCTCGGCACAGGATGGCTCAGACTGTGAAGATCTTCCCCTGCCTGTGGTTTTAAGAGGGAGGTTAATTCGAGGGTTTCAGACAAAACAGAGTGAGACACATTAAAACAGCTATTTGGTAGCATTTTTGCAGGCACATAAAAGCAGGCTGCCATCAAAAGGCTATTTCTTCACTAAACTGCTTTGCATAAAGCGTTATTGGCTGTTTTTCCTTCTCTGAGACCACATTTCAGCCTGCTGTCTCAGCGCAGAGCTCGGTGCCTGCACCAAACCTCCCCAGGACCACAGCCTTGCCTCCCCACCACACAGGATCGCTGTGTTGAACATCCCCACGGACGGGATTGGGATTTCCACTGGCTGTGGCTCCTCACTGAACCCCCCCAGGCACCCAAACCTTGCTCACCAGCTGGCACAACTCAAAGGTTTCCTCCCAAAAAGCAAAGCACCAGTTTATTTCCAGGACCAGCAGCGAGGGTTAAAGCAGGACCTCTGAGTGGGTTTCACCCCTTGCAATTTTAACTTGGTGATGGGAATCATGGAATGGTTTGGGTTGGGAGGGACCTCAAAGTCCATCCAGTGCCACCCCCTGCCATGGGCAGGGACACCTCCCATCAGCCCAGGGTGCTCCAAGCCCTGTCCAGCCTGGCCTTGGACACTTCCAGGGATCCAGGGGCAGCCACAGCTTCTCTGGGCAACCTGAGCCAGGGCCTCATGGCTGAATTTCTTCCTAAACCCCAACCTAAATCTCTCCTCTTTTAGTTTAAAACCATTCCCCCCTGTCCTATCATTGTCTGCCTGTGTAAAAAATCACTTTCTCTACTTTACAAGCCCTCTTTAAGGGGCTGTATTTTAAGAGATGGCTTCTGCTGCTGCATTTTACACCAGCGCTTTGTCACCGCACATTTATGTGATGACAGAAATATATATTTAACATTCCTGCACAATGCTCCAGTCCCCAACCATAACACTGCACAAATCCTCCCCAACTGTGCTGAATTACCTTCATTAAATATATCAATGAACAGCAGAAACCTTTTCTTCCAACAGGCACGATTTCCCTCCACACCTCGGTACTTAAAGTAACGATCTGCATTCAAGTGGCATCCTCTGACAGCTGAACTCCACCTGCCTCGCAGACATTCGGGACCCCAGCCCTCCTCACCCCTATTTTACAGGCTTTGTATCATTAACTGCCACATCTTCTGGTTGTAAAATCCCCCAGAAAGCTCCCCCTAGGCATGAGGGGACGGAGAGGGCTGGCAGTTCCCATCCCGCCCTCTGCCCCCGTCACACCGTTCCCCGGGCGGCACTAAAGTGACACCTGAAGCACAAGGAGGATTTTACAAGCCATTATGAGCTCCTGAAAACAAAACTAAGACGCTCAGAGCAGAAGAAAAACACCCCCCTCTCAGCCATATGCCAGAGCGGGTGGCACGGTGCTATAAAGCTCAATCTCCCAATAAAAAGCTCCATCACGATCAGCTCGCTGTGACCCGCGGGATGTGCCGTTCCAGCACCCTGCAGGCACCACCCCTGGCATTTGCAGCTCCTTCTGCCATCGGCAGGATCACAGCACGGAAGTGGTTGGATGGATTCAGGGGCTGAGGTGCTTTATAAACAGGCTGTTATTCCACGGAGCTGGGATTTATGTGCTTTACTAAGCACAGAGCGGTTACAATCTATCAGCGAAGCATTTTAAATTAACAGCACTAAACACTTAAAAACTCTGCAGCCAGTGGCTAGAACAGAGTATTTCCAGGCCAGGTTATTGGCATCATCTTTTTCTCCAGCAGAGACGGCGCATTTGGCATCTATTAACGGGGTTTGCATTATTTATTAACCTGCACCAGGAGTCATTCCCAAACTCGCAGGCAACTGGGAGATTTATTTGGGAGCACAACCTCCCTGTCAAGTTTCACAACTGCTCCTCAGCTCACGAGTCGATAGAGCAGCTCCAAAAATGAGCAGGAGGGTTGTTTGATCCCCTTGTCACGGGGTGACAAGGAGGGAGGGAAAGCAAGGGAATGGCTGGAGCTGTGTCAGGGCAGGCTCAGGGTGGATCTCAGGGAAAGGTTCTTCCCCCAGAGGGTGGCTGGCACTGAACAGGCTCCCCAGGGCAGTGGGCACAGCCCCAAGGCTGCCAGAGATCCAGGAGGGTTTGGACAACGCTCTGAAGGACAGGGTGGGATTTTGGGGTGTCTGTGCAGGGCCAGGAGTTGCACTGGATGGTCCTTTGGGGTCCCTTCCCACTCAGGATATTCCACGACTCTTAAAAATGGGCAGCGAGGAACAAGAGGGTGCAACCTCTCTGCAGAGAGAGGGTTGAGCAGGAGGTCACCATTCCCAAAACACTGTCAGGCTGATGCTTTTCCACCAAGGATGTCAAATTGGATTTGCACCAGCTGTGTGGAAAAGGGGAAAGCAAAGGGATGGGTTTAAGCACTTGGTATTGAGGTTCCTCACACAAGAAACTCTCCTTGGACAACAAGGAGGTGCCCAAACTCCAGGGGACAGAACCTGGCTCTGTCCAGGGGTGGCAGATGAAGATGTCACCTCCTCATCATCACAAACACAAACCACTGGAGCTTCAGCTGTCCCTGGGATCAGGCTTGGGAACAAGGGGACACGAAGGCAGGCTCACCAGCTCAGCCTGGGAATGCTGCTTCCCAAGGAAACCCAGCACAGCGGCCCCTCCACACCCCCACACAGGACCAGGGTAGTGCATGACCTTGCAGAAGTGACTCACAGCTACAGAGTATTTTACTGCACCAATTTATCCTTAAATAATGCAGAAAATGGCTTTGCAGATCATTTTATTGTTAGTTCTGTGCTAGGGAGGAGGAGAGAGTGCAGAGCCCCTGCTGTGGTGACACCACAGCCTGAGAAAGGACCGCTGGGAAAAGGGGACCAAGCCCCAGGAAAAAAGTGCTCAGCTCGCACTGAGTGATGTTATTCTCATTTAGAATGAAGTTTTAACAAGAGGATGAGACACTTCTTCACTGAGCCAGGGATGGAGATGGCAGAAGGCTGAGCAGAGCATCCCTCAACCCCCCCGGGAATCAGGGAATGGGTAGGCTGTAGCTGTTCCAAACCCCCCTCAGGAGATGACCAAACCACCCACCCACAACAGTTTACAACTGAAATGGAGATGATTTTGGGACTGCAGAACACATTTATTTCTCCTTCTGGACCTGAATGATAACCAGAGTGCCAGAGACAACCATTTATTCAGATTTAAAGCCCATTTGGAGCAAAGAGGGAATCAAATATGCAATATCCGTCCATTTTTTTTTTTTAAATAAAGTGATGTCAAATACTTTCAACTGCCACTTACTGAGTCACAAGGCAGGGCTGTAAAAGTTATTTTTATTTACTAATGCTACACGACAACTCGATAATGAGTTTTTAATTAAAACCTATTTCTGTTAACCACCGAGGAGGCCAAAAACCCGCCCGGGCGTGAGGATGCAGATGGTGCAGCCGAGCACATCCCGTGGTGTCTGCACGGACAGACACGGAGCAGGATGGGGAAAATGGGGAACTGAGGCACCAGAGAGAGGGGAGAGAGGGAGGGGACAACTGGTGATGGCATCACCTCTGCCCCCTCAGGTGAGACCCCCCTTGCAGAGCTGCCTCCAGCACAGGGAGGACGTGGAGAGAGTCCAGAGGAGGCCACGGAGATGCTGCCAGGGCTGGAGCCCCTCTGCTCTGGAGCCAGGCTGGGACAGCTGGGGGGGTTCACCTGGAGAAGAGAAGGCTCCAGGGAGACCTGAGAGCCCCTGGCAGGGCCTAAAGGGGCTCCAGGAGAGCTGGAGAGGGACTGGGGACAAGGGATGGAGGGACAGGACACAGGGAATGGCTTCCCACTGCCAGAGGGCAGGGAGAGATGGGAGATTGGGAAGGAATTGTTGGCTGTGAGGGTGGGCAGGTCCTGGCACAGGTTGGGCAGAGAAGCTGTGGCTGCCCCTGGATCCCTGGAAGTGTCCAAGGCCAGGTTGGACAGGGCTTGGAGCAACCTGGGCTGGTGGGAGGTGTCCTTGCCCATAGCAGGGGGTGGCACTAGATGAGGGTTATGGTTCCTTCCCACCCAAACCATTCCATGATTCTATACCCCAAAGCCTCTCCTCACCCTGTAAGTTCACACACAGATAAGGAGTTAGGGGGTCAAGCAGCAGCCTGATGCAGAGGAAGAAGCTGCAAGAGGCTGAGAGGAGGATTCTGCTCCCGCAGGAAGCTCTGCCAGGGAAGCACGGAGCTGGAACACCGGTCAGAGCCATCCCTGCGCTGCAGTGACACGATCTGCAGTACAACACACACACACAGTGTCCCAACACGCCGCTCCCTGCCCCGGGAAGGGCCTCACAGGGCAAGGATCACAGCTCTGTGTGAGGACACGGGGGGTTTGAGCCCAGCCTGCCCTGCTGTGCTGATCCTCTCACCCCCAGCTCGCCTGGGAGGACGCCGGGGCGGCAGCAGCAGCCGGCTCACCTCGGAACAGCGCCAGCCCACACCACATCAAACGCCTCTCTCGCCATTTCAAGGGCTCTGTGATTCCCTAACAACGTGCTGCCTCCCAGCTTCAAGGAGATTACTTCTTCCCTGCTCAAGTACCTTTAATTTCAAAAGCCACCCACTTGAAAGACACTGCCTGTACAAAGAAAAAAAAAAAAAAAAAGAGAAGAGGTATTAAACAGCATCCAAACTAAAGTCTACACACACCAAAAGAGAAAGATTTGCTGTCCCAAATGCCCCCCCTCCTTCCCCTTTGCAGCAACACACCTCTGGATTAATTAACAGACTGGGGATTGACAGGGGTTTTGAACCATCTCTGGAGTTTCCAACTGGCTGAGAAGGGGCTGTAATGGGAGCAGGGGATCCAGAGAGCCTTTCAGGTGCAGGGCGAGGCACAGAAGCCAAAGAGGATCCCTGCTCATCCTAAGTCTCGTGTGCATAATGAGTCCCTTAAGCACAGCTTAAGGGAGTGCAGAACTGAACTGCACCAAGCAAGACACCTCCAAAACATTAACTCCCAAACACCAGACTGGTGTCAATCAGAAACTGTGACTCTGTGGGGCACAAACCCCTCCAAGACACGAATGAAGAACGGCCACGTCTCGGATTTGAAGAGAGCAGCACGTGCTCCTGGGGGCAGCAACAGGGCAGACAGGCACCTGGAGGAACCAGAACATCGACTTCATAACAGGTATCTCAACAATTTATTGAGGATCATGTTGTAGCTGAGGGGGATTATATCTCTCAGCTTTTTTAAACAGCTGTTCCTGCCCACAGATTCAGCCTTTCCCGTTAGGTTTGTACACTGAGAGGTCGGTGCCCCACAGCACCACGAGCTGGTGCCTGAACCAGGGATGGAAGGATCCTTGTAAAACCCCTCCCAAGTATCCTGCAATGCAGAAGGAAGCTGAGGGCACTCCACTCCCTGGTTTCCTCCTCTTGCCTTTTTACTTTGGTGCAGTGACTGGACAGAGCTCAAAATCCAACTCCGATTTACTGCACCAGCTCTTCCTCAAAAACTCCTTCAAGCCCCAGATTCCCACCAGCAAATCCTCGGGTGTTCCTGTTCCAGAGGATGAGCTTTGCAGCTCAGCTCCTCAGCTCCCTGTGCCTGCTGACAAAGGGACAACAGTCGGCTGCACGTGGCCGAAATCGGGTCCTGTCTGCTTACAACAGCTTTACCTCCAACCCCATCCCACTGGCCCGGCACCCAGTGGGGCACTGGGCTAAGAAGGATCCAGGATTATCCTCTGGACAGAGAGGAACAGCTTAAACACTGAGGCAGTAACAGGGTGCATGTTTAGACCAGCAAACACATCAGCCAAACTTGCCTCTTCTCGCTGCTTCAATAGTTAAGCTGTTTCTCCAGGCTGGCTGTGAAGGTTTTCCCTTCGCTTTTAAGACCCCAAAGGATTGAGGTTGGGAAGCAGCTGGGCAGGGATGAAGTGCCCATCCCTGCAGGATACGGGACTAAGGTCACAGGTGGATAGAAAGGGCTAAAATAACCCCACACCCTTCGGAAAAGAGGCTGTGGGTCCAAGATGGAGAGACACTAATGGGGCTGAGACCACAAGAGGGAGAAACGGGCAAAGGCAAGGCCAAAAGAAGGAGGGATGGGGTCTCCTGTCCACCAGGGAGCCTGGTTCTGGGAGGGAAAAAACTCCACGTGGGAATGTGTGAGACCAACCTGCCACCAGCTGCACTACAGGGCCTTGCATGTGGACCCAAAAATACCAAGGGGTTTTAATCGTTGAATGAATCACAGGATCATGGAATGGTTTGGGTGGGAAGGGACCTGAAAGCTCATTCCATCCCACCCCCTGCCATGGGCAGGGACACCTTCCACCAGCCCAGGTTGCTCCAAGCCCCCTCCAACCTGGCCTTGGACACTTCCAGGGATCCAGGGGCAGCCACAGCTTCTCTGGGCAACCTGTGCCAGGGCCTGCCCACCCTCACAGAGAGGTGAGGAAGGTGAGGCAGCTGGGGTTGCCTTAACACAGGGATTCCAGAGCTATGCAAATATCTATCCTTCCTCCAGATGTTATCAATTAATTAGGTACCAGCTCAAACCTCTGTGCTGGAAGCAACAAAAGGAAGACACTTGCTTTGTGCCTTCAAGATTTCCCCAAACAAATTACGAGTCTTTAAAGCGAAACCCCAACCGTGATTATTAATCTCCACTGCCGCGTTGGAAAGATTAAGATTTCATTTCCAGGAATTATTTTAGATTTAGGCTCAATTTAGAGACATCATTTGCAGAGTAAACAGATGCAAAGCAGGTTTAATCCCTTAAAATACACAGCTGGGAATTTCTACCGGGCAGACTGAAAAAATAACACAGAAAGAAGAAAGGTGTCTCTTGCAGCTACAGTGGGGTCATGGAATCATGGAATACCATGGAATATCCCGAGAAGAGACCCACATGGACCACTGAAGCCCAGCTCCTGGATCTGCACAGGACAACTCCAAGAATGGCAACTTCCCACTGCTCCATCCCACTCCCAACAGCCACTCCACAGCTCCTGAGCCTCAAGCCAAGCTCCCTGGAGAGGCCATTTGGATGGGTAGCCTGGGGTGAAGCCACGGTGGATTAGGCAGCAAAACATTCCTGCACTGCTCCCTCCACCTGCTCCGCTGCGGTTTTCCATGGGGTTGGAAGCTCGGGATAGGGAACAGGTTCCAGCACAACAGGGACACAACAAACTGAACCCGAGGGATGTGCCCCAGGAGCAGGATAATTTTCCAACCATCCATCAGCTCCTCATCCCTGGAAGTACAAAGTGCCACTCACAGGCCACAAGAACACATCATAAGAGCCCTCGTGATTCCCGCTGCACCTCTTCCCAGTGATCCTCTGAAGTGTTTGGGGGGCAGGTTTCCCTCTCCCCCAGCCTCCTGCTCGGGTCAGGAGCTCTCCTTCCTGGCCAGACACCTCAGACACACACAGAGCTGCTCACTCCTCTCCCAGCAAACCTGGGGATAGGGGCCGGATTCCTTCAGAGAGGAGCACAGTCCTCCCCACACCATCAACTCTCCCTCCTCGCTGACCTTCAGGAGGGCACAAGCTCCACTCCTGGCTCCGGGTCCCACTGTGGGTGTGGACCAAGCCAAGCCCTTCCCTGGGCCACGTTCCCACTCCCAGGGACTCGGGGTGTGTCTGATCCACTTGTCCCGTGTCGGGCTCAGGGTGTTTCTGCAGAGTCAGCAAAAGAAGGGGCTTTCCCCAGAGCTGCAACCACGAGACAAAGATGGGCACAGAGAGCCAGCCAGGGGGATAATCCAGGATATTTACTGCTTGGATAAAGCTTGGAATCAGCTCACACCTCCAGCTGGGGTGTCCTGGGCTTGGAGAGAGTCCAGAGGAGGCCACGGAGATGCTGCCAGGGCTGGAGCCACTCTGCTCTGGAGCCAGGCTGGGACAGCTGGGGGGGTTCACCTGGAGAAGAGAAGGCTCCAGGGAGACCTGAGAGCCCCTTGCAGGGCCTAAAGGGGCTCCAGGAGAGCTGGAGAGGGACTGGGGACAAGGGATGGAGGGACAGGACACAGGGAATGGCTTCCCACTGCCAGAGGGCAGGGAGAGATGGGAGATTGGGAAGGAATTGTTGGCTGTGAGGGTGGGCAGGCCCTGGCACAGGTTGCCCAGAGAAGCTGTGGCTGCCCCTGGATCCCTGGAAGTGTCCAAGGCCAGGCTGGACGGGGCTTGGAGCAACCTGCGCTGGTGGAAGGTGTCCCTGCCCATGGCAGGGGGTGGGACTGGATGATCTTAAGGTCCCTTCCCACCCAAACCATTCCAGGATTCTATGATTATTTCCTTCCTTTCTGCTCCAGTGCTCTGAACTGAAGGCTGGGGCCTGAATTCCCGCTGCATCCCTCCCGTGCCAGCTCCGACTCCATCCAGGAGCCCTCGGCAGGACCACACTCGCAGCTCCCGAGCTCCTTCCAGCTGGACGAGTCCATCTGCAGCAACAAGTTATTTTGGCAGGAACCTCCCCAAAGAGTCAGCTGGAGATGCGCAAGTTCCGCAGCCAAATCCCACGGGATCGCCGCCTCACCTCCGCACAAATCCCTGCTCCCAACAGGGACTGGCACTGAAATAAGGGATTATTCGCTTTCCATCCTCAGTTATTGTTGGCAGCCTCGGGAAAACCAGGCAAGAGCAGAGCCAGGACGCTCTGACTCTGCTGGAAGCGGGAAGATCTCACTGCTGCCCACAGTGAATCCTTGATCCCTGGGAAAGGCAGGAAGTTCTTCGGGGCTGACAAGAGATTTCCAGGGCAAGGAAATTGGTGATGACAAACACCCCTTGGCTGAGGGGAGCTGGGATTCCACCAGGATTTGGGTCAGACTAAAGGAATATAAACTATTCAATTAAAAAGTTGATGTGGTGGAGATGTCTGTGTGTTCAATCCCTCTGGATCAGACGGAAAAGCAGAGCAGATCCTAGAATGGGAGAACATTTAACGAGTTCCAAGGGCCCAAAAAAGGGGAATTATCAGAGGAAAAACAGACCTGAAGCCCTTCAGAGCACCCCTAATCCTTGGGAAAGTGCCAACATTCCTTCCTCATGTGTTTGTGGAGTGCCTGGAGTTGGATACCTGTGGATTCAAGCCTGGGATCCCCCCATCCCTGGTCACTTCATGGTGGTTTGGGCTGGGATGGCAGGATAGGGCTGGATTAGAACCAAAATAAAGATGGATTATAATCAGAATAAAGCTGAATTACTGCCAGGAAAAAGCTGAATTAGGCTGGGTTACATCCAAGATAAAGCTGAATTACACCTGGAATAAAGCTGAATTATAGCCAGAATAAGGCTGAATTATAACCTAAATAAACATGAATTAAACCCAGAACAAGAGTGAATTCTAACTAAAATAAAGGTGAACTGCACCCAAATTAAACCTGAATTATAATAGATATAAAGATGGATTATAACCAGGATAAAGCCAAATTATAGCCAAAGTATAAACTGAATTATAACCAGAATAATGCCAAATTACACCAGGAATGAAGCCAAATTATAATCAGGATAAAGCCAAATTATGACCAAAATAAAGGTGGCTTACACCCAGAAAAAATCTGAATTGTAACCAAAATAAAGCTGAACTATAACCAGAATAAAGTTGAATTATAACCAGAATTATGCCAAATTATAGCCAGAACAAAGTCAAACGATAACCAGGTTAAAGCCAAATTATGACCAAAATAAAACTGAATTACACTCAAAATTAAACCTGAATTATAACCAAAATAAAGCTGGATTAAACCCAAAATAAACCTGAATTATAACCAGGATAAAGATGAATTATATTAATTATATCCCGAGAGAGGCAAAATTATGACTAACATAAAGATTATTACCAAAAATAAAGCCAAATTATGAGCAAAATAAAGATGAATTACAACCAAAATAAAGGTGAATTACACCCAGAATAACACTGAATTATAACCAAGATAAACCCGAATTATGGCCAAAGCATAAACTCAACTTTAGCAAAAGCATAAAACGAATTATAACTACAACAAACAGGGGTTATAACCAAAGTATAAACCGAATTATAACCAAGGTATAAACCGAATTTTAACCAAAGTATAAACCGAATTATATCCAGAATGAAACCGGATTATAATCAGGATCAAGCTAAATTATAACCAGAATAAACCCGAATTACACCTGAACTAAGGCCAAAATAAAGCTGAACCCACAGCCGGGGATAAACCCAAATCACAACCAAAACAAACCCGAATCACAACCACAATAAAGTTCAATTATAACCCAAATCACGCCGAGTTCCTCCAAGATAACTCCGAATTACAACCGAATTACACCCAAATTACAACCGAAGCGCGGCCGGGCCGGGCCGGGCCCCGGGACCCTCCGTGGGGTCCGGGGGCTCTCAGGGCTGGGCTGGGGGGGTCTGGGGGGCCCGTCCCCACTCAGGGACCGCCGCTCCCTCACCTCGCAGCTGAACTCCATCTCCGCGTCCATGGTGGCGATGCGCACCGTGAAGGTCTTGGGCTGTTTGCGCTTGAGGGAGCTGAAGCTCATGCGGGAGGCGATGGCCCCGGCCATGGCGGCTCGGGCCGGTCAGTGCGGCCCCGGCGCCATGGCGGCCGCGCCCCGCCCCCCCCGCCGCGCCATTGGCTGCGCCGCGCCGCCGGCCCGCCCCCGCAGCTCCATCCGACCAATAGAAACAGAGGAACTCCAGGTGAGGGAGCGAGAGGGGTTGTGATTGGGTAAAGAGGGTGTCGATCAAGGGAAGGGGCGGAGTGAGGCGGGGCTGCCTCGGAGCGTGGGGTGAGGATGGAATGAGCGGGGAGGTGTCGCCCCTTGGCGGCGGGCGGGGTGGAGTGAGGGGGGCCGGCGCTGGGACCCGGGGGACACATGGGGACACGGGAACTGGGGGGACACGGGGATATGGGGAAATGGGGGGACATGGGGGGACATGAGAACACGGGGACATGGGGACACAGGGACATGGGGGGACACGGGGACACATGGGGACACGAGGACATGGGGGGACACGGGGACACATGGGGACACGAGGACATGGGGGGACATGGGGACACGGGGACACTGGGAAATGGGGGACACGGGGACATGGGGGGACATGGGGAAATGGGGGGACACGGGGACACATGGGGACACAGGACACGAGGACATGGGGAGACATGGGGACACGGGAGGACACGGGGGGGCGACACGGGGACACGGAGAGGGACACGGGGATATGGGGGGACACGGGACACAGGGACAGGGGACATCAGGAGACATGAGGGGACACGGGACACAGGGACAAAGGGACATGGAAGATACGGGGGGGGACACGGGGGAACTAGGGGACACGGGACACTGGAACACGGCAACATGGAGGGGATATGGGGACATGGAGGGATACGGGAACATGGAGGGGATACGGGGACATGAAGGGATACGAGGCCACACGGGAGGGATACGGGGACACGGGGGGGCCACGGGACACGGAGGGGGCCGGAGGGTGTCTGTGATTCATGTAGTGTCGGGGGCCCTGAGGTGTTCAGGGTCCCTGCGCTGTGTGGGGGCCGGGGATACCAGGGGTGTCCGGGGTCAGTGGGGTGTCGAGGGTCCGTGGGGATCCGTGGGGGACAGGGGTCCATGGGGTGTCTGTGACCCATTGGGTGTTCAGGGTCCCATGGTGTCCGAGAGGGTCCGGGGGGTCTGAGGTGTCAACGGGTGTCCGTGGGTGTTCAGGGGTGTCAGGGGGTGTCCGTGGACGCCTGGGGCCGGTGGGGCATCAGAGATCCTGACGTATCCATGGTCCGTGGGGTGTCAGGGACTACAGAGGTGTCTGGGGCCTGAGGGGTGTCCGGGGGTGTCTGTGATCCGTAGGGAGTACGGAGGTGTCCGGGATCCATGGGGTGTCAGGGATTCCGTGGGTGTTCAGGGATCTCTGGAATGCCCAGGTCCGTGGGTGTCTGTGATCCATGGGCTGTCCGGGATCCCTGGGCTGTCCAGGGTCCCCCACAATGTCGGGGGTTCGTGGGGTGTCCGGGGTCCGTGGATGTCCCCGGTGCTGTGAGTTTCCCCGGTGCCGCGGGGTGTCCCCGGTGCCACGAGTGTCCCCTCCGCCGTGGGTGTTCCCGCAGGACGGGGTTCCCGGGATGACACGGGGTGTTGCCCCCACGGTGGGTGCCCCCGTCGGGTCTCGGGTGGCCGTGCCGGACGTGCCCGCGTGGTCCCGGGGGGACTCGGGTGTCCTGGCTCGTGGGTGGGGGCAGAAATTGGGACCAGCGCCCGGGGCGGGCGGGGACACGGGGTGGGACCGGCACACGGGACTGGGACCAGTACAGGACACGGGACGGGACCGGCACCGGGACAGGGGACGGGACTGGGAGCGGAACCAGTTGCGGTAACGGAACTGGGATCGGGAACGGGGACCGGCACTGGGATGATGGAAGGGGGACCGTGGACCCAGGATCGGCGCGGGGATAAACGGGATGGGACTGGCACCAGCAATGGGGAACGGGACGGGAACTGGGACCAGTTCAGATTACTGGGACGGGAACTGAGACCAGCACGGGGATAATGGGATAGAACTGGGACGGATACCGGGACACAAACTGGGACTCACACGAGGTAACAGGGTGGGACTGGGACCAGGTCAAGCTTGCTGGGACGGGAACTGGGACCAGCTCAACGTTACCGGGACGGGAACTGAGACCAGTACAGGGATAACGGGATAGGAATCGGGAGGGACCAGGTCAGGGATATTGGGAGGAAAACTGGGACTGCATGGAGATAACAGGACGGGAACTGGGACCAGCTCATGGTTACTGGGACGAGAACTGGGACCCGCAGGCGGAACGGGACGGACCTGAACCTGGTAGGAGCAGGAGAGGGAAGGGACCAGCGGGAGCCGAGAAGCCCCCGCTCGACCCCCCCTAGGGGGGATCCAGGCGTCCGGGAGCGGCCCCCGCCCCCGCAGCGGGAAGAACGGGGCTTCTGTCCCCGCGGGGACAATGGGAACATTGACGGGGCCCCTCCGCCCCCCACTGCCCCCGTAGGACCCCCCATGGCAGAAAAAGATGACCCCCCAAACGGAGCCCCCGCCGCCACCGGCCCCCGTGGGCCCAGCCCCCAGGTGGGCACGGGGGGAGCACTGGGGGGGGGCTGGGGGGGGCTATGGGGGGCTGTGGGTGTTGGGGGGTCACGGGGAGCCATGAGGGGCTTTGGGGCACCCAAAGGAGCTCGGGGGGCTGGAGACCCATGGGGGGGGGAGGAGAGGCATGAGAGACCCCAGGGAGCTCGGGGGGTGCGAGGGGGCCATGGGGAACACTGGGGGGGGTGTTATGGGGGACCCCAAGGCTCCAGGGGGACCTGTGGGACACAAGGGGGGAGCCCTGGGGAGCAGGGGGGGCACTGTGGGGTGTACAGGTGCATGGGGGGAAGGGGGCTGGTAGGGATCTTGCCAGCCTGGGGGGTCGTAGGGGGGTCCCCACCCTGGGTGACCCTCCCCCCCGCCCAGCCCTGCCGGCCCGTGCCGAGGGTCCACGCCTTTGGGAAGGGGGGGCAGGCGCTGCGGAGGGACCCCCGCACCCCCCCCGCCATGCAGGGCTGGCTGCACAAGCAGGTGAGGGGGGTCGTGGGGTTTTGGGGGGCTCGAGGTGGGGGGTGCGGGGGTGGAAGGGCTGCGCTGGGGATCAGAGAAGGTTTAGGGGGGATCTGGGGCAGTTCGAGGTGCTGGACAGGAGGGGGTGAGGCTTGGGGTGGATGTGGAGTGTGTGGGAGTGCTGGGGGGTTGTACAGGGTTGGGGGTCTGGATGGGGTGTGGGGGGTTGTTTGGGGGTCACGGGATTTGGGGGGGTTCTGGAGTGTTGGGGGGTACTGGGGGTGGCTATGGGGGTTGGAGGGGTCTAGGGGAGGGGGTTATGGAGTTTGGGGAGGTTGTGGAGGATCAGAAACATTTGGTGGGGCTGGTGCACTGTGGGAGTGTTATGGGGTGTGGGGAGTCTGGGATGGAAAAGGGTGCTGGGGGGGTTATGGGGATTGGGAGGGTCTGGGGGTTTATGGGGTTTGGGTGTTTGGGATGGCAGGGGGTTTATGGGGTTTGGGGGGTGGCAGGGGGTACTAGGGGGATTATGGAGCTTGGAAAATCAGGAGGGGTCGGAGGGTCTGGGGCAGCGGAGACCCTCGGGGGAGGGGCTGATGGACTGGGGGGACTCCACCCTGTCCCCCCTCCCCAGGACAGCTCAGGGCTGCGGCTCTGGAAGCGCCGCTGGTTTGTCCTGGTGGATCTCTGCCTCTACTACTATCGGGGTGAGGGGTTCGGGGGGGTGGGGGGAGTGGGACACCCTGGAGGTGTGGGGGGGCTTGGGTGACCTGGGGTATCTAGGGGGCGGTCAGAGATCCTGGGGGATCGCTGGAGCAGTGGGGATTACTGAGGGGCATCAGGGATTCCAGGAGACTGGGGGGTTCTGTGGTGTTGGGGGTCCCTGGGGGTCTCAGGGATCCCTGGGGGACTCTAATGGTCCCTGGGGGGATCAGGGTTCCTGGGGTACTGGGGGGGTTTGAGGGGGAGGGCAAAAGATTGGGTGTCCCTGGGGTGTTGGAGGTCCCTGGAGTGGTCAAGAATCCCAGTGGGATCAGTGATCCAGGGAGCATTTGGGGGTCTCTGGGGGAGTCAGGGATTCCCATGGGATTTGGGGTCCCTGGAGCTTGGGGCGTTCCCGGAGGTTCAGGGAGCCCCGGGAATTGGGGGTCCCCGGGGCATTTGGGGGGGTCTGTGGATGGGACAGGGATCCTGGCAGGATCAGGGGTCCCTGGGGCATAGGGGGTCTCTGGGGGGTTGAAGAAGTCCTTGGTGGGGTTCTAAGATCTGGGGGGACTCTGGAGGTTCGGGGGCAGCCAATGGGACTCAGAAGAGTTCCCAGCACCCCCGGGGGTCTCGGGGTGCCTCGGAGTCCTTGGTGCCCTCGTTCTTACCCCCCCTTTACCCCTCAGACAGCACCGAGCAGCGAGTGCGGGGCGGGCTCCCCCTGCCCGGCTACGAGATCCGCGTCCTGCCCCCCGCCCCCCGCGCCCCCCGCGCCCCCCGCGCCCCCCAGTTCCTGTTCACGGTCAGCCCGCGGATCGGGGGGTGCCCTGGGGGGGGGGGGGGCAGGCCCTGGAGACCTGGACCCCCCCCATGGATCCCCCCCCCAATTCCCAGGCCGAGCACCCCGGGATGCGAACGTATTGCCTGGGGGCTGAGACCCCCGAGGAGCTGCACGCCTGGGTCTGTGCCCTGCGCCGGGGGGCATCGCCCCTGCTCGGGTCAGTGGGGTACGGGGGCTTGGGGGCACAGGGGGGCACAGGGGGGCATCGCCCTCGCTCGGTAAATGGGGTAGGAGGGCACAAGAGACATTGTCCCTGCCCGGGGGAGAGGGATGGGGGGGCACCGGGGGGCATGGGGGGCATCGTCCCTGCCTCGGGGAGTGGGGTATGGGGGGTACGAGGACACCAGGGACATCGCCCCTGCCCGGGTGAGTAGGGGTACGAGGGGCACAGAGGCACCGGAGGGGGCTGAGGCCATTCGTGGGGGACAAGGAACCTGAGTACTGAGGGGTTTGGGGGAGGTTTGGGGGATCTCAGAAGACATGAGGATGTGGGAGGGTTTGGGGGGGGCACAGAGTGCTTGGGGGAGTCTGGGGGGCAGTTAACCCTTTAACACCTGTTTTCTTCCCCCTCCCCAGCTCCCCCCGCTCCCTGTCCCTGCAGACACCCCAGGACCCCCCGAGCGCGGGTCCCCTCTGGCTCCCATTGCCCACCCACCCCCCTGGCTGGTGCTCCCCGTGCCCCCGGGAGGAGGGTTTGGGGAGCCCCCCCGTGCCCCCTCCTCGCCGTCCCCCGGTCCCTCCGCTGCCCCACGGCGAGGTGAGAGCGTGGGGGACACTGGGGCTTGTACTGGGGGAGAGGGGCAGTTACTGGGTGATTGTGGGGCAGGCTGGGGGGCTATGGGGTGAGAGGGGGTTATGGGGCAAAATGTGGGCTCTAGGGCAGGAGGAGGGTTATAGGGCAGGAGGGGCTCTGAGGTTCAGGGACAGAGGGTTGTGGGGCAGGTGGGGCTACGGGGGAGAGAGGGGGAGGCAACGGGTTAGGAGGGGTTATGGGGCGGAGTAGGGGGCCTGTGGGGCAGGAGGGGCTGTGGGGCAGACGGGATTATGGGGCAGATGGGATTATAGGGCGGTCTTTGGGGTCTCTGGGGCAGAGGAGAGGCTCTGGGGCAGGGCAGGGGTCTCTGGAGCCGAGAGGGGAGCTGTGGGGCAGGAGGGGAGGGCTGGGGCAGGAAGGGGGGGCTCTAGGGCAGAGGAGCTGAGGGGGTTCTCTGGAGACGAGGGGGTCTCTGGGGCAGAGGAGGGGTCTCTGTAGCCGAGGGGACGGAGCAGCTCCGGGATCGCCGCGGGTCAGGCTGGAACATCGCTCCCTGTGCCCTCCCGCAGGTACCCCTAGCGCAGGAGGAGACCCCGGCCCGGGGGGGCCCCAGCGCTGCTCTAGGGGGGCCGCTGGGACCCCCCGACCCCGACCCCGACGGTAGGTCCGGCCCCGCCTCCCGCCCCGCCCCCTTCGGGGGGGCGAGCAAAGCCCCGCCTTTTTACTGACCCCGCCTCCCCTTAGGGCGGAGCCCGCGGAAGCCACGCCCCTCCGGAGCCGAGCGAGACGCCGCAGCCAATCAGAGACCGCGCTCTGACGGCGCAGCCAATGAGGCGTCGCCGCGGCGGCGGGCGTGGCCGGAGGGGCGTGGTCGGGGGCGAGAGGGCGCGGCCGTGCAGCCAATCAGAATCACGGTGCTGCAAGCCAGCTTCTGAGGGGGGGCGGGTCGGGGGCGGGGCCAAGCGAGAGGGGGCGGGGCCGTGTGGATACACGGCCCCGCCCCCTCGCGCTAGGCCCCGCCCCGGTGCGGAAGATGGCGGCGGGGGCGCGCAGCGGGAGCGCGGCGCTGCGGCGGCTGCGGGGCGGGGGCGCGGCCCCGGGGGGCGCGCGGTGAGTGCGGGGGAGAGGGGAAACCCGGGGGGGACCCAGCCCTGACCAGCGCCCCACCCGGCATCCCCCCGCATCGCCTCCCTTCCCTCCCCGCATCGCGCACCCAGCGCGGTGTCGCCCCCCCCCGCCTCATTCCCTAAACCCGAGAGCCCCCCCCCGGACCCCGCGGCACCCCCTCGGATCCCTCGGGCCCTTGGCGGGGGACCCGCATCCCCCGAGCCCCCCTGATTCCCCCCGCCGGGCCCCGCATCTTCCTCGAAACCCGCATCCGGACCCCGCGAGCTCCGGGCGGGGGCTTCGCACCCCTTCCCCCCACCCCGCCCCTAGAGACCCCTCACCGCTCCTTCGCATCCCATCCCGCCCCACGCTCCGCATCCCTCGCCCCTGCGAGCTCTCGGATCCCGCATCCCCCCGGGTTCCCGCAGACCCCGGGCGGGGAGCCCCGCACTCTCCTCCTCCAGGCCCCCGGTTTCCCCCCCGGACCCTGCGTCTGTCCCGAAACCCGCATCGCCCCCCCGGACCCCGCGACCCCCGAGCGGAGACCCTGCACTCGCCGCCCCCGAGACCCTGATCTCACCCTGGACCTCGCATCCCCCTCCCCTCAACCCCCCCGGACCCCACATCCCCCCGGGTGGGGACCCCCCCTCCCCTGAGCCTCCCCGGCCCCCGCATCCCCCTCCCCTGAGCCCCCCCGGCCCCCGCATCCCCCCCGGCCCTGCCGGACCCCCTTGGGCGGCCCCCTGGGCGGCCCCGCGGTCGTTGCCTCGGGCCGGGGCAAAGGTCCGCCCGCTGCTCCGAGCAGGGACCGAGGGGCCCCGCTCTCCACCCCGGCTCCGCTGCCCCGGGGGGGCCGGCCCCGCGTCCCACGGGGGGCACGGGGGCTTGGACTGGGGGTCTGCCCTCTCATTGCACGTCGCATTGCCCGTGGAGGGGGTCACTGCCACCGGAGTGGCTCCTGGAACTGATGGGGGTCCCTGGGGGGCAAGTTGAGGAGCTGCCCCCCTGCCCCGTGTGCCCTTGTCCCTTTGTCCCCGTGCTCATGGATGGGGTCACTGCCACCAGAGTGGCTCCTGGAACTGATGGGGGTCCCTGGGGGGCAAGTTGAGGAGCTGCCCCCCTGCCCCGTGTGCCCTTGTCCCTTTGTCCCCGTGCTCATGGATGGGGTCACTGCCACCAGAGTGGCTCCTGGAACTTATGGGGGTCCTTGGGGGCAGGTTGGGGGACTGGCCCCCTCACCCCATGTCCTCTTGACCACCGAGGGGTCACCACCACTGGACTGGCCCCTGGGGCTCAGGGGGGGTCCCTGAGCTCAGACTGGGGGCTGAGCCTCTTGCCCAATGTGCCCTTGCCCATGGAGGAGGTCACTGCCACTGGAGTGGCTCCTGGAAGTGGGGGACAAGTTGGGGGGCTGCTCTCCTGCCCCATGTCCCCTTGACCAGAGGGGTCACTGCCACTGGAGCAGCCCCTGGGGCTGAGAGGGTTCCGTGGGGACTGGCTGGGGGAATGGCCCCATCACCCCATGTCCCCTTTCCCATGGAAGGGTCACCTCCTGACCTGGGGGGGTCGCTGGGGGCAGGCTGGGGGGCTGCCCCCCTCTCCCCACATCCCAGCTTGGTGTCCTTACCCTGTCGGGGCAGCGTGGCCAAAATCCCTTCGGGTTCTGGGGTCCGCCTGGATTCCGGGGGACAGACTGGAACTGCAGACAGACCCCCTCCTGGACTGGGACATCTCCCAGTATGGACTGACTGGAACCCACCGAAGCCTCGATGGGGGGATGGAGGGAGTTCCCCCGAGCTGGACAATGGCGGTGGCTGCCCAGGACTGGCAGCGTGGCCTCTGGATCCCGTGTCACCCTCCAGCTGATCATTCCCGGTCCCTGCCGGTGCTCCCCCCACGGAGGGGTGTGTGGGGGCTCCCCCTGACCCGCTGTCCCGCAGGGGGTACTCCCGGGAGGCCGAGGGCAGCTGGTTCCGCTCCCTCTTCGTGCACAAGGTGGATCCGCGCAAGGACGCCCATTCCAACCTGCTCTCCAAGAGGGAGACCAGCAACCTCTACAAGATCCAGTGTGAGTGATCCCAGAGGGCTGGGGGGGCACAGAGGGGGTGCTGCCCCCTCCCACCTTGCTCCCCTGCCCTCCTTCCCCCCTTTCCCAGCCCCTCTCCCCTCTTCCTGCAGTTCACAATGTGAAGCCGGAATGCCTGGAAACCTACAACAAGCTGACGTGAGCACACGCTGAGGGGTGTCCCAGTGGGATACTGGGGGGCTGCCCTGGAGCAAAAGGGGTGGGAGAACTTGTGCAGAGCTCCCGGAGTGCCTGGGCCGATCCATGTCCCTGCTCCCTGCCTCGATCCAAGTTTCCTTGGTTGCATCGCCCAGACTGCTGCAGATCCCTCCGTGTCCTGGGAGGGCACACAGGGGTACTGGGAGGGTTTTTGGGGTGCTGCCCCCCACCCCACTGGCTCCCCCGCTGTGCCCCCACAGAGAGGAGGTGCTGCCCAAGCTCCACTCGGACCCCGACTACCCCTGTGACCTGGTGGGCAACTGGAACACCTGGTATGGAGAGCAGGACCAGGCAGGTGAGGGCAGGCGGGCGGGCAGCGGCTCCTGGTGCCAAAAGCAGGGAGCTCAGGTGGGATTTTGGGGCGTTTCCCCCCGTTCCCCACTCCCAACCCCTGTCTGCAGTGCACCTGTGGCGCTTCTCGGGCGGGTACCCGGCGCTCATGGACTGCATGAACAAGCTGAGGCAGAACAAGGTACCAGCGGGGTAGGGCTGACCCCCCACCCCTGTGCCCACCCCCCCTTGGCCCCGTGGCCGCCACCCCGACCCCCCCAACTGGGGCTGTCCCCAGGAGTACCTGGAGTTCCGCAAGGAGAGGAGCCGGATGCTGCTGTCCCGCAGGAACCAGCTGCTCCTGGAGTTCAGCTTCTGGAACGAGCCCCAGCCCCGGCAGGGACCAAACATCTACGAGCTCAGGACCTACAAGCTGAAGGTGGGGGGGTCGCCCTGTGCCTCGGGGTGGTCTTCAGGATGATGTGCCTGCCCTCTGTGTGGTGTTTTGGGGGGGCAGCCCCCCTCCCAATCCCTCCCTCCTTGAGGAGACCCCGAGCAGGGAGGCTCTGACTGGTTTTCCTCCTCTGTTCCCAGCCAGGGACCATGATTGAATGGGGCAACAACTGGTAAGAGTCTGCTTTCCCAGCACTGCTTTCCCAGCACTGCTTTCCCAGCTTTTTCCCAAGGTGGGAAAAGGCCCCTCTGGAGCAGGGGAGACCCCTGGGCAGCCCCCCCAGCGTGTCCTGCTCCGTGCCAGGGCTCGGGCCATCAAGTACCGGCAGGAGAACCAGGAGGCGGTCGGGGGGTTCTTCTCCCAGATTGGGGAGCTCTACGTGGTCCATCACCTGTGGGGTAAGGGGGGCACCCCTGGGGAGGTGGGGGGGCCGGGCTGGGGCGCTCAGGGTGCCAGTGGTGCCACCCTGTCCCTGCAGCCTACAAGGATCTGCAGTCCCGGGAGGAGACGAGGAACGCGGCCTGGAGGAAGAGGGGCTGGGATGAGAACGTGTATTACACGGGTCAGTGGGACCCCCACCCTGCTCCAGGCACCCCCACCCTGCTGTGGAGACCCCCTCTCTGTGCTGGGGACCCCGTCATGCTTTGGGAACCCCAACCCTGCTTTGGGTACCCCAACCTTGCTTTGGGGACTTTCTGCCTGCTCTGGAGACCCCATCCTGTTTTGGGGACCCCTCCACGCTGCTGTGGGGACCCCCTGCCCTCACCTGTGTCCCATTTCCCTCCGCAGTGCCGCTGATCCGGACCATGGAATCCCGGATAATGATCCCACTGAAGATCTCCCCCCTGCAGTGACGGGGGGGCCGTGCCTGGGGGGCTCCCTGCACCCCGAGGGGCTCCCTGCCTGCGTCCCCACCCTGCTGGGGAAGGGCTGGGGGGGCTCTGCACCTCCTCAGCTCCCTGTTCTCTCCCCTTCCCCGTTTTGGGGTGCCCTGTGGGGGCTGAGAACGGGGAGGGGACGGTGGGAGCCCCCCCATCCCATGGTGGGTACCCAGGATGGTGCTGCCAGGGGGGTTGGGCAGGCTGCAGAGGTGGGGGGGGGCTTAATTGCCCCGGTGGTCCCACTGGGTGCCTTTGCTGCCAATTAAATATTTAATATGCCAAAGCCTGGGCCCCTCTTGGGGTGGGGTGGGGGTTTGCTGGGGGTACTGGGTCCCCCCTGGCATGGGGGGAGACCCCCCAGCCTGGTCTCAGCCAGGGGGGCTGCCTTGCCCGATGCCAGGGGTTCCCCCTGCACTGAAAGACCCCCACCCGTGGATGCCATGACACACTGACGTCCCCCCAAAAGTCCTGTGTGCCCTCAGTGGCACTGGGAACCCCATCCCATGCCCGTGGATACTCCCAGTGCCACTTGGGAGCTCATCCCAAGGCCTCCCAAGCCCATGGATACCCCCCAGCGCCACTGGGGGTCCCATCCCACACCCATGGATAACCCCAGTGCCATCAGGAGCCACCTCCCATGCTCCCCACAAGCCCGTGAACCACTGGGGACCTCATCCCATGCTCCTCCCCCCACCCTATGGATACCCCCCCCCCCATCACTGGGGACCCCATCCGGTGCCCCCCCAGTCCCTGTGTGCCCCCAGCCCCATCGGGCATCCCATCCCAACCCCATGGATACCACAAGCACCATGGGGGATCCCATCTCAAGCCCCCCCTAACCCCACGTGTACCCCCCTCCATCCCCTGGGACCCCATCCCATGCCCCCCCAGCCCCATCAGTGATCTCACCGCAAGCCCATGGATCACCTCCGGTGCCTCCGGGACCCCCCTACCCGAGTGCCCTCCCCGTTCCTGCGTGTGCCCTTGTGCCCCACGAGCCCCCCAGCCCCCCCCGAGAGGGGGGCCCAGCCCCCCTCTCCCCTCCCCAGGGCTGCCCCCCCCACCCCCGAGCTTGGGTTTGACCACGCCCCTTCGATTAAACCCACGCCCATTTACTTGAAGCCACGCCCCCATTCCCGGGGCCACACCCCCGGCTCGCGCTCCTCCAGGCTGGCGGCGCCCGCCAGGGGGCGTTGTAGCAACCGGTGCCTCGCGCCGCTGCCGCTCCGCGCCGCGCTCTCTTGTTTTTGTGACGTCACTTCCGGGAGAGCGCGGTGTGAGGCGAGCGGTGAGAGCGGGGAGCGGGCGGGACCCCCGGGGGGCACCGGGACCCCCAGGATGGGATGGGACGGGAGGCTCGGGGGGGATAGGGAACCAGGAACCGTGTGCGGGGGTGGGAGGGGGCTCCGGGGAGCCGAGGGTCCCGGGGTTGGTGGTCTGAGGGGGGCTACGAAGGGTGTAGGGTCCGGGATCGATCGGTGTTCTGGGGTCTGGGGCGGGGGAGGCTCCGGGGGGGGCGAAGGTCCCGGGATTGATGTGCTGGGCTCTGGGGGATCAAGGGGAGTGAAGGGTCCCGGGTCCGGTGTGCTGGGGGTCCGGGGGGGCTCACGGGGAGCGGAGGGTCCCAGGGCTGGGGGGAGCTCAGCAGAAGGGAACGGTCCCGAGTGGAGGCGTTGGGGGGGAGTTCGGAGGGCAGAGGGTCCGAGATCGCCGTGATGGGGGTCTGGGGGATCACTGAGACCCCACGGCCAGTGTGCTGGGGTTTGGGGTGGGGGAGTCCCGGGGTCGGTGGTCTGGGGGACTGCGGGGGTGTTTCTGGGGGGTCAGAGGGTCTGAGGGGGCTCTGGTGAAGCAGAATCCCCTGGGTTTGGTGTGCTGTGGTCTGGGGGGCTCTGGAGGAGGGGTGGGTTCCTTGCCTTGGGGAGCTCTTGGAGGAGGGGAGGGTCCCCAGTCTGGGGGCTCAGGTGGAGTGGAGCCCCTGTCCCTGTGTGCTGGGTCTGGGGGGCTTGGAGGAGCAGAGACCCCCCCATCCCACAGCGCTGGGGGTCTGGGGGGAGGCTCTGGAGGCCCTGTGTGTTGGGGTCTGGGAGGGTCAGTGGGAGCAGAGGGTCCTGATCTGGGGGAGGGGGGGGGCTGTGGTGGAGCAGAGACCCCAGGCTCTCTGTGCTGCTGGGGCTGGGAGGAGCTGGTGGGAGCAACCCTGGGAAGGGGGGGGCTGGGAGGGGGTGGGAGGTGCAGGGGCTGCCCTGGGACCTTGCAGAGCCCGGGACAGGCTGGGAGAGGGATTCTGGGACAGCCTTGATCCCACCCAGGTGGTTTTGTGACCCCCCTGTGCCTCTCCCCAGCCTTGCTGGCCCCACCATGTCCTCGGAGTCCAGCAAGAAGAGGAAGCCCAAGGTGATCCGCTCGGATGTGCCTTCGGAGGGGAAACGGGGCAAGGGAGACCCCGACCAGGTATGGAAGGCACAGAGATCAGGGACCTGCCCACTCCTGCTCCAGGCTGGCCTCCTGTCTCCCTGAGGGAAAAAAAGTTGTCCAGAGAAGCTGTGGCTGCCCCTGGATCCTTGGAAGTGTCCAAGACCAGGTTGGACGGGGTTTGGAGCAACCTGGGCTGGTGGAAGGTGTCCCTGCCCATGACGAGTGGAATGAGCTTTAAGATCTATTCCCACACCAGATCCATGAGGTCACTTGGAGAAGAGAAGGCTCTGTGGATACCTTAGAGTCCCTTCCAGGGCCTAAAGGGGCTCCAGGGGAGCTGGAGAGGGACTGGGGACAAGGGATGGAGGGGCAGGACACAGGGAATGGCTTCCCACTGCCAGAGGGCAGGGAGAGATGGGAGATTGGGAAGGAGATGGGAGATTGGCTGTGAGGGTGGGGAGACCCTGGCCCAGATTGCCCAGAGAAGCTGTGGCTGCCCCTGGATCCCTGGAAGTGTCCAAAGCCAGGCTTGGAGCAACCTGGGCTGGTGGAAGGTGTCCCTGCCCATGCAATGAGATGATCTTTAAGGTCCTTCCCAGCCAAACCACTCTGGGGTTCCATGATCTGTGAACCTTCGAAACTGCCTCTGTGAATTCCTGAGTCCTTTCCATGTGGGATTCACAGGCAGATCCGGGGGCTGTGTCTCCCAGAGCCCTTCCCCAGTGGGAGGAATGAGCCCTGGAATGTGGCTTTTCCCTCTGCAGGATGTCAGGTACTACAGCGAGGAGAGCGAGGTGGATCTGCGGGACCCCATCAAGGACTACGAGCTCTACAGGGAGACCTGCCAGGAGCTCCAGAGGCTCATGGCAGAGATCCAGGAACTCAAGAGCCGGGGAATCAAGGAAAATGTAAGGAGAGGCCTTGGCAGGTGGTACAGTGGGTCTGTCCTGTGGGGTTTTCCCATTAATCCCAGAGGAATAGTGGCAGGAGTTGGAATGTCTCTTGGGGAGAGTCAGGGAAAGGAAACAGCTTCCTTTGTTCCTGGGGCAAGGATTGAGCCCTGAGAATGTGACAGTTTCCTTTGTCCCAGGTTCCTGGAACAGGGATTGAGCCCCTGGAAATGGGAACAGCCTGCCTTGTCTTGGGCTCCTGGGACAGGGATGGAGCCCCTGGAATTGGAACAGGCTCCCTTGTTCCAGTCTGCTGGGACAGAGATTGAGCCCCTGGAAATGGGAACAGCCTCCCTTTTCCTGGACTCCTAGGGCAGGGATTGAGCCCTGGAAATGGAAGAGATTCCCTTGTCCCAGACTGCTGGGTCAGGATTGAACTCCTGTAAATAGGAACAGCCTCCCTTGTCCTAGGCTGCTGGGGCAGGGAAGTGGGAACAGCCTCCCTTGTTTTGGGCTCCTGAGGCAGGGATTGAGCCCTGGAAATGGAACAGGCTCCCTTGAGGCTCAACCACCCCTGTTCCTACCACTGTGAATAATCCCTGGAGTGATTCCTGAGGAGCCCAGACCCCCCTCCCAGCTCTTTCCAGCTGGATGAAGGCTCTGCGTGGTTCCAGCCATCCCCCCCTCCTGATCCCACCCCCCTTCCCGCCCCCCAGGCCGCGGAGATCGACGAGCGGCGCGTGCAGAGCTGCGTGCACTTCATGACCCTGAAGAAGCTCAACCGCCTGGCCCACATCCGCCTCAAGAAAGGGAGGGACCAGACCCACGAGGTGAGGGGGAGCATCCAGGCTGGCATCTGGGGGGGCAGGTGGGGCTCCTCCTGCTCCTTCTGTCTCAGGGTGCACGTGGTGTGAGGAGTTAACACACCAGCCAGGCCGTGGGGATTGGGCTGGAGGTTTATCCGGAGATCCGAGCCTGGAAAACCCCTGCTGGGTGCAGGGCAGCTGTAATTGTAGTGATTAATGAAGGAGGGCTGTCTGCCTGTGCCTTGAACATAATAGGGGGTCAGAAAGCCCCATCTGATGTATAAAGGGGTGTAGGGTTGCCTGGAAGCTCCAGAGTTCTTGGAGAGAGGACTCAGTCTGTGTGCTTGTCCCGTGCCTTGGCTTTGAAACCTGCTGGAAGGAGAAAAATCAGTCTGATAATGTCACAATCTTTGCTTCCCCAGTCCTTCAAAACGTCAATTCTTCCCCCCAAAAAATCATTGCCTAACCTAAAAGCAGCTGTCCCGAGGTGGTGTGGGGAGGGGGAGGGTGTTGGTGGCTCCTGGAAGGCACAGCTCCATCCCTGCTCCGGCCGTGTCCGTGTTCCAGGCGAAGCAGAAGGTGGACGCCTATCACCTGCAGCTCCAGAACCTGCTCTACGAGGTGATGCACCTGCAGAAGGAGATCACCAAGTGCCTGGAGTTCAAGTGAGTTTGGCCAGGGAGCAGAGGGAGCAACAGTGATGGGATGGGGTGGGGGCTTCCAGCATTTGGGAGCTCTTGCCACGTTGCCTGAGCCCCCTGCGGGAGGAGAGCGGGTGTTCCAGGTGTCATGGAACCATGGGATGGTTTGGGCTGGAAGGGACCTTTAGCCCATCCAGTGCCACCCCCTGC
Organism: Pyrocephalus nanus; assembly: GCA_038380795.1. Lineage (NCBI taxonomy): Eukaryota > Metazoa > Chordata > Aves > Passeriformes > Tyrannidae > Pyrocephalus > Pyrocephalus nanus. The sequence continues at coordinate 2,305,191 of CM076278.1, forward strand.
CATGGGCAGGGACACCTTCCACTAGCCCAGGGTGCTCCAAGCCCTGTCCAACCTGGCCTTGGACACTTCCAGGGATCCAGGGGCAGCCACAGCTTCTCTGGCCAACCTGTGCCAGGCCTGCCCACCCTCACAGCCAGGAATTCCTTCCCAATATTCCTCTGGCAGTGGGAAGCTATTTCACCTTGTCCTGTCCCTCCAGGCCCTTGTCCCAAGTCCTTTTCCAGCTCTCCTGGAGCCCCTTTAGGCACAGACAGTGGAGGAAAAAGCAGGCTCAGCTCACTGAGGGGGTGGTTCACAGAGAGGGAATTTGGGGCAGGGAACAGCAGTGGAATCCTCTTGTGGGGCACCTCGAGTACAGCTGTGCTGCAGCACTTCCCACCCTTCCCTGAGCTGATCCACCTGTCCCTGCAGGTCCAAACACGAGGAGATCGAGCTGGTGAGCCTGGAGGAGTTCTACAGAGAGGCCCCTCCCGAAATCAGCCGCCCTGCCATCACCCTGGCAGAGCCCCACCAGCAGACCCTGGCCCGGCTGGACTGGGAGCTGGAGCAGCGCAAGAGGTGGGTCAGCAGTGTCCCTGCTCCCTGTCCCTGCTCCCTGTCCCTGCTCCCTGTCCCTGCTCCCTGTCCCTGCTCCCCCTCTGGATGTCCCTATTCCAGGGATCTGGGCAGGCACCCAGAGGTGCTGAGGGAGCAAACACGGAGGGTGAAAGTTCATCCCTCTTGGATCAGTGTGGATCAAGTGACAGCTATTGCTTGGCTGAGCCCTTGGCTCAGGATTCCCTCGGTGTGAAGCTGGGCTTGGTGGGATCCTTTTTCCATAGGTCAGGGAGTTTTCTTTCATGTCCTGATGATCCCTGTTCCGTCTGCAAGGAACAAAAGGAGCCCAGCCTGGCTTGGCATAGCCTGGAGCTGCTGGGTGTCCCTGCTCCCTGTCCTTATGCCAAGGATCTGGGCAGGCACCTGGAGCTTCTGGGAGAGCAAACGTGGGGGCTGAAGGTTTTCACACTCTCTTGGATCAGCCAGTGTGGAACAAGTGACACATTTACTGTGTGACTGGGAGATTCCCTCTGTGTGGAGCTGGGCTCGGTGTGATCCTTGTTCCTCAGGTCAGGGAGTTTTCTTTCATGTCCTGGTGATCCCTGTTCTGTCTGCAGGGAGCAGAAGGAGCCCAGCCTGGCTCGGCATGGCTGGAGCTGCTGCTGTTCTGTGCCAGGGGTGGAGCTGCCAAACATCCACCCTGTCCCACTGTCCTGGGGCTCAGCTGCTCCCTGACTCCTGCCCCGGGGGAAAAGCAAACATGACCCAGCATTCCTGTGTTTGGAGAACAGTCAGGCAGCATCCAGGGCCAGCCTTCTGGAAAGATCCTTCCTGGAATGTGCTGCCTGAGGGCATCCCAGCAGAGCAGCCCAGTCACAGGTGCTGGGTGGGTGCTGGGTGACTCCAGCCCCTCGTGCTTCCCCTCTCCCAGGCCCTTCCCCTCAAACCTGGTTTCTTTTTCCTGGTGGAAGCACAGCTGGGATCCCCCAGCTGGCTCTGCCTGAGGCACACGAGCTGGAGATCTCTGAGGGTTCTGATTAAAATCATCCTTGCAAACCTCGTGGAAACCCACAGTTAAATGGCTGAGATGCCTTGGAATTCCCAGTCCTCACCCCCTGCTATCCAGGGAATGCCACTGTGCACCTCCCACTGCTGAGGTGGGACAGGAGCAGATGCCAATGGTGCTTGGGGTAATTCCCATGTTGGGGTCATTCATGTCCATCCATGACTTACCTTGGTGCTTTGAGCTGTGCAAGTCCATGGAGTGCTGGATTGGTCTTGGAATCCTCTGCAAGGTGCCTCTGGAGGGAGTGCAGGGATTTCAGTAGCTCTGTTTTGGGAAGGGGTGGGAAAACTGGGCCTCAGATCCTGTGAAGGAGCCTGTTGGAGGTGTGTTGACCCCCACAAATACAGCTTTGCTTGGAAACAGTTTCTAAGTCCTGCAGTGTCAGGTCTGTTCCCCCTCAGAGGGGGCTTGTCCTGGACAGCTCACTCCCATTCCCAGCTTCCCTGCTCCTGCTGGGGAAGGGCTTGCAGTCAACAGCAATGAGATGTAACATGTTCTCCCTAATCCCAGGGCTGGGAGCATCGTGGTGGGCTTCCATTTCCCTGGGCTTTCCATGGTGGACCCTGACCATGGCACATGACATGAAGTAGGAAAGCCTCTCTGGGATCTTGGTGGGGTGGGAGCAGAGCTCCACTTGCTGCCCCTGCTCAGAGCATGAGGCTGAGCTTCCCCTCTGTCCCCCCTTCCTTCTCCATCTCTCATCAGTTCCTTCCTTCCTCCACTTGCCCTTGGCTTTAGGAGCAAGTTGTTCGTGCCGTGTCTGAGCTCTCCTGGTTGCTGCAGTGACCTGTGAGGGCTGGGGCCTGTCACCCAGCTGGCTCCTGGCAGGTTTTGCAGCTCTGGCGTGTGGCAGTAACTGAATTCCCACCCACAGGCTGGCAGAGAAGTACAAGGAATGCCTGACCAGCAAGGAGAAGATCCTGAAGGAGATCGAGGTGAAGAAGGAATATCTGAGCAGCCTCCAGCCTCGGCTCAACAGCATCATGCAGGTACCTGAGCTCTGCAGGAGGGGACAAGGTCCTGGGGGCTGAGCTGAGGTCGTGTTCCTGAGGGCAGTGCCTGGGCTGCTTTGGATTTGGATCTGGAGAGGTTTTATTCCCAGGGGGTGAGGGGCAGCTCGAGACCCCTCCGGAGCCTCCTTGTTTATGCGGCAATTCCTGCGGAGCTGGTGGAGCCGCTAAATGGGCCTTTCCCTGGAGAGTCCCATGCTGCTCCAGGCCCCTGGGACTGCCCTGGGAGGGAAGAACAGGAGGAGGAACTGGGTTATTTTCAGCTCCAAAACTTTCCCAGCCGAGGCCAGGCCGGCCCTTCCCTGGGGCTCGCCGTGCCTGGGGTGTTTAACCCAGTGCTGGCTCAGGGGTGGGTGAGGAGGATGAGCTGCTCCCTTCCCAGTGCTGAAGGTTGTCCCTGTCATTCCCAGGCCTCCCTGCCTGTCCAGGAATACCTGTTCATGCCCTTCGACCAGGCACACAAGCAGTACGAGACCGCCCGGCACCTCCCGCCGCCCCTCTACGTCCTCTTTGTCCAAGCCAGCGCCTACGGACAGGCCTGTGGTGAGCACAGAGCGGGAACACAGCCCTTGGAGAGGGCTTTGGGATCACCCCACAGGCCAGATTTCACTCCTGCTTGCAGGAATCACCGCCCTGGGGGGGTCTTTGCAGCCCGTGTGCTGTGGGATTGTGCTGAGCCTGGGGTGGCCCCGTGGCCTGAGCAGTGAGGCAGCAGCATTTGAAACCTTGTTGGCTCAGCTGCCTGGCTGGGAGAACTGCTTGGGAAGCTCCCTTCCCACCCCTTCCCCCCTTCCCAAGGTCAGCAGGGATGTCCCTGCAGCCTGGGAGCTGGCTCAGTGCTGTCACAGCCTCCCCAGAGCTGTCACCCCATGAGGTGGGCACTGCCTCCTGCCACCCGTGGTTTGGGGGGACTCCAGGGCATGAGGGTTCCTTTCCCTGGCCTTGCAGAGGCCTTTCCCATGGATCATCTGGAAGCTTTCATCCGCTCTGGAAGCTTTGTGTGTTGAGGGGCTTTCTGGAGCTTCCTGAGCTGGGAGGGATTTGCTGGAAGGGGTCAGGAATCCCAGTGGGCTGTGTGGATGGAGAGGGATGTGGTGTCACCTGCTCTCATGCCCCTCTGGGAGCAGGGGAGGATGGAAGGACACCGTGGCACGTGACCACAGCAGGTCCCTGCTCAGAGACATCCATGGTGACACTGCTGCTCATCCCTGCCTGTGCCAGCCAGACCCCAGTCCCTCCTGGCTCCTGATAAGGATTTGGCCTCCATGGTTTGCAGGGACAGTCCCACAACACCCAGCATTTTCCTTCCCCTGCCCCCATCCTGCCCAGGACATCCAGCCCTGTGGTGGCCCCACAGAACCTTCCAGACAACTGCTCTTCTCTCTGACCCTTGCTTGGAGGTTTTCCTGCCGGGAAGCAGGAGTTCTGGGGGCAGGGCTGCCCTGCCAGGAGCTCTCCCAGCAGAAGGGTGACCCCCAGCTCAGTTGCCCTGTCTCCCCTGCAGACAAGAAGCTGGTGGTGGCCATTGAGGGCAGTGTGGAGGAGGCCAAGGCCCTGTACAAGCCCCCCGAGGACTCGCAGGGTGAGTTGGGGAGGTGCCTGGGGGACACGTTCCTGAGTGTCTGCAGCTTCCTTTTGCTGGGAGAGGGATGTCTGGGGGAGCATCCCCTGGAGAAAGGGCTGGTGGAGGGAGAAGTGAGCCCTGAGTGGTCCCTGCTCACCCCCCTCTCTCTGCAGACGACGAGAGCGACTCGGACGCGGAGGAGGAGCAGACCACGGTAAGGGACAGCTCTGGATCCTGCTGCTGCTGGATCCTGGGAGCTGCTGGGAGAGCTGGGCCTGGCTGGGGCTGGGAGCTGGTCCCTGCACGCTGGGAGTGTGTATGGAGGGGCTCTGGTGTTAAATGCAGACGTTTCTCGGCAGGAGGGAGGTGCCATTTCCCAGTTTGTGTCCTAAATGCAGGAGAGCCGGGATACAAAGCTGCTCCAGTGTGTCCCACCACACTCACATCCCAGATGGAGCTGCTCCACTTTGTATAAATAGCCTGAGGGCAGGGAGCTGGTGTCCAACGGGGAGGGATCTGTGTCCATCCCCTGCCAAAAGCATTCTCTGCGCCAGGGGTTGTTCAGCACTCCCTCAAGGCAGTGTTCATCCTGCAGATAATTCCTGCTGGATACTGGAGGTGCTGGTTCCCCCCCACATCAAAGCCTGGGGAGGGTCTGGACCTCCATTCCCACCACATGGCAGAGCACTGGGTCTATTGGGGGGAAGAGAAAAGGGAAGGGCCTTGTGTGCAGGGAAGGGAACGGAGCTGGGAAGGGGCTGGAGCAGCAGGAGGGGCTGAGGGAGCTGGGGGGGCTCAGCCTGGAGAAAAGGAGGCTCAGGGGGGACCTTCTGGCTCTGCAATCCCTGACAGGAGGGGGGAGCTGGGGGGGAGGGTCGGGCTCTGCTCCCAGGGAACAGGGACAGGAGGAGAGGGAACGGCCTCCAGCTGTGCCAGGGGAGGGGCAGGTTGGATATCAGGGATAATTCCTTCATGGAAAGGGCTGTCCATCCCTGGCACAGCTGCCCAGGGCAGGGGTGGAGTCCCCATCCCTGGGGGCATTTAAAATCCCCTGCGGGTGTGGCACTTGGGGACAGGGGTCAGTGGTGGCCTTGGCAGTGCTGGGGAATGGTTGGACTCGATGATCCGAAAGATCTTTCCCAACCTGAGCAATTCTGGGATTCTAGGAGCTGCCCCTTGCAGTGGGGAAGCTTTTGGGGCCAGCAGGCCCTTGGCTCTGTCTCCCAGGGTTGGGAATGCTCCTGGGAGCTGAAGGAATGACAGGAACCAGAGCTGGGCGAGGGTTTGCTGCTGCCCTCCCTCCCCAGGGCAGCTCTGGGCCTGTGCCACTGGGATTCTGGGGCCCTAAAGGAGAAGGAAAGAGCAGTGGGATGGGCAGGAGGGGTCCCTGGGTTGGGGAGGAGCAGGAGAAGGCTCTGAGAGCTGTTTGCCCCCCTCAGAAGCGGCGCAGGCCCACCCTGGGAGTGCAGCTGGACGACAAGCGCAAGGAGATGCTCAAGAGACACCCCTTGTCCGTCACCATCGACCTCAAGTGCAAAGGTGAGGGCTCTGGGGTGGGACAGCAGGACAGGGACAGCCCAGCAGCACCCTGGGGTCCTCAGGGAGACCTGGGGGGGGGTTGGAGGGGTTTTCCTGAGCCTTCCATGGAGGGAGCTCCTCTCGCCCACCACACACAGGGGGGTCACCTTGCCCTGCAGCTCCTCCATCCCACTGGGAGCTTTTTCTCTTCTCGTGGGGTCTTGGGCCTGGCAGACACCACCTGGAAACGCTGGTGGGGTTGTGTTGGCTGTCCCAGCAGAGAGGGGGGGGTGGCTCTGGGCTGGAGCAGCCACTGATGCTGTCCCTGCTCTGGCACAGATGACAACGTGCTGCACCTCACCTTCCACTACCTGATGAACCTCAACGTCATGACGGTGAAGGCCAAGGTCACCACGGCCATGGAGATGACCACGGCCATCAGTGCCGGGTAAGGGGGTCTGGTGGGCTCCAACCTGGAGACTGTGGGCCCTGTGGGAGCCTGGAGCCCTGCACAGCCTGGGGATCGTGGGACAGGGATCCCATGGGATCCAGGAGCCCTGCACAGCCTGGGGATCATGGGACAGGGATCCCATGGGATCCAGGAGCCCTGCACAGCCTGGGGACCGTGGGACAGGGATCCCACGGGATCCAGGAGCCCTGCACAGCCTGGAGATTGTCAGGCAGTGACCCTGTGGGTCTGGGAGTCGTGCACAGCCTGGAGGTCACTGGTCAAGGATCCCACGGGATCCAGGAGCAGGGAGTTTGGGAGCCTTTGGCAGAGCTGTCAGGAGCTGGGAAGAGCCTCTCCTGCTGTCCCATTCAGCCTCCCTCCCCCAGGCCGTGCTGGCAGCTCCTCAGGTCACCTTGTCCTGAGCTCTGGAGATGCAGCTGCCTCTCCCTGTGCTCCCCAGAGCCCTCTGGAGCCTGACTGGGGTGAGGAATAGCTGAAGTGGCATCCCTGGGGGCCTGCCCAGGGAGCTCCCACGAGCTGCCAGCTCTGCTGTGGCTCTCCCTGGGACAGGAGGAGGTGCCTGAGGAAGAGGGAGGTGGGAGAGGCTGGTCTGGACTTACCTGGAACCAGGTGTCACCTCCCAGCCTGTCCCATGTGCAGCCTCTCCATCCCCTTGGGGTTTTCACTGTAGACACCCCAAACCAGGGAGGCTGTGCCTTGAGCCAGACCCCAAATCCTGCAGCCCACTGTGCTTGGTCAGGCTTGGGAATACAGCCAGCCATGCACTGGAGGGAACAGCCTCCTGGGAAGTTGGTACCCTGTGATTCCCATCTTCTTCCCAGCCAGGGTGGAGACAAATCTTTAGGAGAGGAATTTGGGGAAAGCCATTCTGATCCCGAACTCGTGGAGCTCACAATCCCCTTCTCTGGGTTTGGGGTCTGTTAGTGGCCACCCCAGAGAGATGTGGAGCCCAGGCTGCCTCTGGCTGAGCTCTCCTCTCTTCCTGCAGGGACCTGCTGTCCCCAGACTCCCTCCTCAACTGCCTCTACCCCGGAGACCACGGGAGGAAAACCCCCAACCCGGCCAACCAGTTCCAGTTCGACAAAGTGGGGTGAGTGGGGGGTGGTTGGGCTGAGTGCCCCACTCCCAGCATGGCACATCCCTCCCTGGCCTGTCAGGGAGGCTTTGGAAGTGGTGGGATGAGGTGAGGGGATGCTCTGGAGTGACATGACTCTTCCTCGTTGTCCCCACAGCATCGTGACCCTGAGTGACTACGTCACAGAGCTGGGGCACCCCTACGTGTGGGTGCAGAAGCTGGGAGGCCTGCACTTCCCCAAGGATCAGCCTCAGGCACGGAACACCCCCTCCCCTGTCCCCCACAACAGCTTTGGGCACGCTCTGGGGACACCTGTGTCCTGTGCTGTCTCCCCAGAGCTGCTCCCAAACCCGCGGCTGGGCTGGGCTGGGCTGGGCTGAGCCCTGGGAGGGACACTGAGCCACCCAGCTGCTGCCTGCCGGGCTGTGGGGTGCCAGTGCCAGTGCCATCCCTCCTGCCCACAGCACACAGTCACTGCAGACAACTCTCTGAGTGCCAGCCACATGGAGCTGACCGTGAAGCTGCTGCGCAGCCGCCTGCAGTCCCGCCTGGCCCTGCACAAGCAATTCGCCTCCCTCGGTGAGTGCCAGCCTTCCTGGGGACAGGGCTGCAGTGACAGGGTCCTCTGCTGGGCCCCTCATCCATCCTCAGCGACAGAGATCCAGTGGCAGGATCCTGCTGGCATTCCAGCCCATCCTTAGGGACAGGGGAGCAGTGGCAGGGTCCCCGTGCAGGGGAGAGCTGGCTGGTGTCACCTTTAGCGTTCCCGGTCGTTCCCTCTGTCCGTGAGGGGTGAGGATGAGGGAGGCAGCAGGGATGGGGGAGCTGCCCTGGACTGGGGGGCAGGGGAGGGCTGTGCCCCTCTCAGTGCCCAGCACCCCCTTGGGAATGGCCATCCCAGCACTGGGAAGGGATTTGGGCCGTGGCAAGAGGGGAACTGCATGCAGTGTGTCATGGGCCTGCTGAGCAGCCCAGGGATCATGGGGGATCACAGGATCCAGTGGGATCCCAGCCCAGGAATCTAGGGGGATCCCAGCCCAGGGATCCAAGGGGATCCCAGCCCAGGAATCTAGGGGGATCCCAGCCCAGGGATCCAGGGGGATCCCAGCCCAGGGATCCAAGGGGATCCCAGCCCAGGCCTCTGCTGGTCCTGCTGAGCAGCCGGTGGAGATGTGAAGGATAACAACAACATCCCAGGTCCTGGTCTGGGGGCCTCCCTCCTGGCAGGACAGTGGCAGGACGGTGGCAGAGCTTGTGCCCAGCCCTGCCCTGCTCAGCTGGCCCTGTCCTTGTCCCCAGAGCACGGGGTCGTGCCGGTGTCCAGCGAGTGCCAGCAGCTCTTCCCCACCAAGGTCGTGTCCCGCCTGGTCAAGTGGACGGCCATTCCCTTCGAGGACTACGCTGTAAGTGCCAAACATGGGGATGAATCCTTTCCAGCCCCTTCCCAACCCCCTCCCAGCCCCTTTCCAGCTCCCACCTGGCACCAGCTCATTCCTCATTCCCTCCTAGGAGCTGCCCTACACCAAGGATGTGATCGAGGCCGGCTTGGCTGAGGACACTCACCTCTACTACATGGCCCTGATAGAGAGGGGAACAGGTGAGAGCATCTCCTCCCCCTGGGAATTCCCACTCCCCACACCCCCAGGGCAGCTGCTGGGGGTCTGCGTGGAAAATGCCCCTGGTTGGAGGTTCTGGGGCTCTCCACTCACTTCTGCCCCATGGCAGCTCTGAGGCTGTGCCCCCCTCAGAGGGGACCTGGGTCTTGGAGGGGTCCTGACTGGCTTTGGGCTCATCTTTGGGGTTTGCTTGAGCTTTGGGTTCCTACACCTTCATGGGCTCTTCTACCTTCTGTTCCTTGGGCTCCTCTACCCTCTCTTTGGGCTCCTCCACCTTCTCCCTCTTGGGCTCCTCCACCTTCTCCCTCTTGGGCTCCTCCACCTTCTCCCTCTTGGGCTCCTCCACATTCCCCTCCTGGGGGTGACACGTTCTCCCTGCCCAGCCAAGCTCCAGGCTGCCGTGGTCCTGAATCCCGGTTATTCCACACTCCCGCCCGTCTTCAGCCTGTGCCTGAACTGGAAGGGGGAGCGGAACAGCAGCAACGACGACAACATTCGGGTAACAGGGGGGGCAGAGGGGCCCTTTTCGGGGTGTCCCCAGCGGTTCTGTGCCCACAGCGAGGGCGATGTTGGGCTGAGCTGCTGGGTGGGCACTTGGGCACAACAGCAGGGTCGGGCAGTGCAGAGCAGGGATCCGAGCCCACACCAACCCCATCCCTGTTCCCCAGGCCATGGAGAGCGAGGTCAACGTGCACTACAAGGAGCTGTGGGGGCCCAAACCGGGCTACCAGCTCCTCACCAACCAGCTGCAGCGCCTGTGCATGGTGCTGGACGTGTACCTGGAGACAGAGCCCCACGATCCCAGCGTGGAGGGGCCCAAGGAGTTCCCCCAGGAGAAGATGTGTCTGCGCCTGGTCAGGTGAGAGCCCCTGCTGAGGGTGCTGGAGGGACCTGGGTGGCACTGCTGTCCCCTAGTGCCATCCCTGAAGCCTGTCCTGTGTGGGTCTGCCCCAGGAGTGGGTGCCAGGGGGTTCCTGATCCCTGTGGGTCACGGCCTGTCCCTCTTCTCCCTTTCCAGGGGTCCCCTTCGCCTGAAGCCCTTCAAGTTCAACTACCCCCAGGGGTTCTTCAGCCATCGCTGAGCCCCCCCTGGGCATCTCTCTGGGATGGGCCTCATCCCCCCTGCAGGGGGAGTGTCCCCATCCCCCCATTTCAGCTCTTTTTCCAAGATTTTGGGGTCAGTTTTGTAGCCAAAGGGATTAAACTGAACCGAAGGAGACGCGTGTGTGTGTCCTGTGTGTGTGACGGGCTGGGAGTGGGGGTCTGTGGGGGCTCCAGCAAGGCCTGTGTCCCTTCCCTGGGCTCTGACAGCTTTTCCTGTGATGCTGCCTGTCTTCTGCCCTCCCTCCCCACCTCGGGGAGCTGAGCTGGCTAAAACTGAGCTGGCTAAAAATAGCCCTTGTGCGGAGCCCGCACTGCAGCCCCGGCCTGTCCTTGCCAGCGCTGGCTCCCGGCCCACTCGGCACCATCCCTGCGACTGGGGGGGCTTGGAGGGGAGCAGGGCAGGGACCTGGGAGAGGCAAGAGGAGGGTTGGGCCATGCCAGCCCCCCAGCTCACCCTGGTTGACACCAGGAGTTGGGCTGTGCCCCCTCCTTGCCCTGGGTGCGTCCTGTCCCACATCCTGGCAGGCAGAGCTGGGGCTCCAGCCCCGCTCCTGAGGGCATTGTCCCTCCTGCCCCCTCTCCAGGGAGAGATTTGTCCCCCAGGAGGGCTGGCAGCCCCCCTGCTGCTGCCCCACAGCCCCTGCCCTGGGTGCAGCGCTGCAGCCCTCAGGTTAATCCAGGCCCTCCCCCTCCCTTGGGAGCCAGGCTTTAAAAAGGGAAGGGACAAAACACACTGAAATCCTTGGGAAAGCGTGGGGGGGGCTGGCCCTGTTTCCATCCCCAGGAAGAGGGGGTCCTTTGTGCCTGCAGTGGGGGGTGTGTTTTCCCTCTGGAAAGACAGATCCCACCCCCATTCCTGCCTCCTTTCCCTCCCTCCCTCCCCCTCAGGACAGACCTGCAGAGCCAGGATGTCTCCGTAAGCACTTTTATTTGGTTATTGCACAGTAAGCAAAGATCAGTGGGCTGAGGTTCCTGGTGCACCCGTGTGTGTCTGTGAGCGATTCCTGCAGCTCCCAGCCCGTGTCTGTGAGCGATTCCTGCAGCTCCCAGCCTCTCCCACCGCTGCTCCAGGGGACAGTCCCCCCACCCCAGGCAGGGCAGGACCCCGCCAGCCCCCCCCAAGCAGCTACAGCTCTGCATTGCACTCGTCCATCCATTGCACATACATTGAATAAATGCACTTAGGGGAGAAGGGTGCAGGGGTCCCCCTGGGGGGGGTCTCCCCTCTTCTCCTGGGTTATAATTCAAGTGTTAAATGTGGGGATCACGTTCTGCGAGGGAAGCGTCGCCCACCCTGCGGCTCTCACAGGGCCTATTGCTAAGGGGAAGCCCAGCCTGGGGGTCCCACCCCGGGCCCGGCCCTCGGGGGGGACAGGGCAGCCCCTGTGCCCGCAGTGCCCGTTGGCACCCAGGACTCTGCACTCACTTCTTCCCTGCACTGGGGGCTGGCTCTGGGGCCGTGCCCTCCTTGCTGGAGGGGGCCTCGGCCTTGGGGGGGTCCTTGCTGGCTTTGGGCTCATCTTTGGGTTTTGCTTGGGCTTTGGGTTCCTCTTTCTTGTGTTCCTCTGCCTTCTCCTTCCTAGGCTCCTCTGCCTTCTTGGGCTCCTCCACCTTCTCCTTCTTGGGCTCCTCAGCCTTTTTCTTGGGCTCTTCCACTTTCTTGTGTTCCTCCGCCTTCTCCTTCTTGGGTTCCTCCGCCTTCTCCTTCTTGGGTTCCTCCACTTTCTCCTTCTTGGGCTCCTCCACCTTCTCCTTCTTGGATTCCTCCACTTTCTTCTTTGGCTCCTCCACCTTCTCCTCAGCCTTTGGCTTCTCAGCCTCCTTGGCGGCCGCTTTGCCGACCTCCTGCTGAGGTTTTGGTGGAGTCTCCTTCTCGGCTTTTCCTTCTTCGGCGGGTTTGGGGCCTGGCTTGGGGGTCTCCTTCACCTGTGGGGCTGGAGGCTCTGGCACCTTCTCTTTGGGTTTCTCCTCTGCCTTGGCTGGCACATCTTTCTTAGGAGCTTCCTCCTTCTTCCCCTCCTCCTTGGAGGGAGCCTTCACCTCCTTGGGCTGCTCCTCCTTCGCGGGGGCTTTCGGCTCCTTCGGAGCAGGGGTTGGCTCCTTGGCCGGGGCCACCTCCTTCTGTGGAGACCTGGCCTCCTCCTTCCCAGGAGATTTGACCTTCTCTGGGGACTTCACAGCTGGGCTCTTGGCCTCCTCCTTGGAGGGGGTTGGGGCTTTTTCGGGGGATTTGACAGAGGGGATTTTGGCTTCATCCTTTGAGGGAGCTGCAGGTGCCTCTGGGGACTTCACAGCTGGGCTCTTGGCCTCTTCCTTGGGAGGGGCTGAGGGTTTCTCGGGGGTCTTGGCCCCCTCTTTTGAGGGAGGTGCAGGTTTCTCAGGGGACTTCACCGTGGGGGTCTTGGCCCCCTCTTTTGAGGGAGGTGCAGGTTTCTCTGGGGACTTCACTGTGGGAGTCTTGGCCTCCTCCTTGGAGGGGGTTGGTGGTTTTTCAGGGGATTTGACAGCAGGGCTCTTGGCCTCCTCCTTGGAGGGGGTTGCAGGTTTTTCTGGGGACTTCACAACCGGGGTCTTGGCCCCCTCCTTGGAGGGGGTTGGGGGCTTTTCAGGGGATTTGGCCTCCACCTTTGAGGGGGACTCAGGTTTCTCTGGGGACTTGGCCTCCTCTTCTGCAGGAGACTTGGCCTCTTCTTCACCCTCTTCAGCTTTCTCCTCCTCTTCTTCCTCCTCCTCTTCAGCTTTCTCCTCTTCTGCCTCTTTCTCAGCCTCCTCCTCCTCCGTGACCTCCTCGGTCACCTGGATCTCCTCCGTCTGCTCTTCCACAATCACCGTCTCCTTCTCCGACTTTTCTACCACCTTGATCTTCTCCTCGCTCTTCACCTTGATGTTGGTGGTGATGCTGGGAGCCTTGGGGACCACCTCGGGGTAGGAGAGCATCCCAATGCCGGTCTCCAGCCGATATTCCTCCCCTTCCAAGAGCTTTCTGCCAGGAAGAGACCAGAGTAGGGCAGTCAGTGATGGCTTCTCCTCCTCTGCCAGCCCTGTCCTGCAGCTCCATCTCCCTCCCTGCCCTGTCCTGGATCACCCTCCTGCTCCTACTCCCTGGGCTGGGCAGGTTTCCTCACCCTTCCCTCCACACTCCAGGGCTGGATCACGCAGTTGGATGTCAATCTTAGGGGATGGATGGTTTCCTCCTCACCCAGAAGAGCTTGGGGGGGGACCTTGAGCAGCCCTGGCTGAGACCACCCCCCCATCCTTGCCCTGCCCACCCTGTACCTGTAGGCAGCGATTTCGATGTCCAGGGCCATTTTGACGTTGAGCAGATCCTGGTATTCCCGCAGCTGAGCTGCCATCTCCCACTTGGTGTTCCTCAGCTCGCTGTCCAGCTGCTGGATGGTTTCCTGTGGACACACAGAGCAGCGGGGGTGTGACATGGGCTGTGGAGGGACACGGGTCTGCAGCCACCTCCTCTCATGGACACACAGGGAAGGGGACACATCCAGGGGCTGTTCCAGGATGTCCAGTTCCCCCAGGGAACCTGGCAGGGGGACTCCAGCCTCCTCCCAGCACTCCTTCCAGCCAGGATGAGCTGTGGGAATGTTTCTCCCACATGGGGAAAATCCAGTGACCACAAAATCCCAGCCTGAGGTGGATGGGGACAGGGCATCACGCTAGGGATGGTGTTTTAGTCCAAGGCCACCACCCAGTGCAGCCCTCACTTCCCAGGCCCGGGACACAGCACAGGGCCTGAACCTTGGACACGATTCCGTGGTGTTTGTGACCATCACGTGCATGAGAGACACGGCAGCCTGGACACCACCCTGATCAGGCTCTGGGAACCTGATCTGGGGGGCTGGGGAAGGCACAGACACAGCCCTGAGGATGTGCCAGAGCTCGTGGCCAAAACACCAGCACTGCTCCACCCCGGCAGCCAGAAGGTCCCTCCCCAGGAGACGATCCCTGCTCCAGGTTACCTGGTAGGACAGGACATCTGCGTGATGCCGCTCCTCAGAGTCCTGCCTCTGCCTCTCCAGTGACTCCTGCGTCCCTTTGAGGGCCTCCAGCTCGGTGGTCTTGGCCTGGAGCTGCCGGCGGTACTCGGTGATCTCCTCCTGGGCCACTCTCATGGCGTCCGTGTTCACCTTGGCCACCTCCGACAGCTTGTCCAGCCTCACTGCAGTGGGAAAGGGGACATGGAGGGTGGCAGGGACGGAGGCTGCAGTTCTGGGGGAACCTCAGATCCTGCCATTCCACACATCTCTGCCCGGTGTCCTCTGCTGAGCAGGCCCAGGCTCCCCGGGCTCGCTGCCTTCCCACCCCTCACCCCGGGAGGTGAAGGAGGACCCTCCCGAAGGAGGGCACCTCCCTCCTGCCGGGGGCTGGAGGAGGACGGGCACGACCAGCTGGGTGGGCGTTTTCGCCGTGCTGGGCGTCACCCAGTGCAGACCCTCACCGCAGACCCCCCCTCGGGCTGTGCCACAGCCCCCCCAACCCACCGCATCACTGCCCCCACACACCGCACCCCGGGCCGAGGTTGGATGGGGGGGTTTGCCGCAGCGCCCTGTGGAGACACCCCGAGGAATGGGGATGGGGGGGACAGGAAAAGGGGACAGGAAGGGTGGGACACAGATCCTGCGGTTCCCAGGGCAGCCCCCGCCCCGCTGAACCCGCTCCCACAGGTCCGCGCTGCCGCTGCCCGCGGTGCTGAACCGCCGCTGTCCGCGGTGCTGGACCCGCCCTGCGCCCATGGGCGCTGAGCCTCGGGGTGCTGAGCTTCGGGGGTGCTGAGCTTCGGGGGTGCTGAGCTTCGGGGGTGCTGAGCCTCGGGGGTGCTGAGCCCCCCCCCCCCCCAGAAGGGACACTCCCTGCCCTCCCCCTTCCCGCATTAGGGATGCGGTACCGCCCCCCCCCCCCCCCGTCCCCCGTCCCGCACTGCGAACCCCCCCTGGCCTCTCCCCAGCCGACAGGGATCAGGAGGACACCCTGCAGCATCGGAGGGGGACTCCAAAAACTTGCGGGGTGCCGTGATCCTGGCACCCTCCTCTAAACACACTGCGGGGCGGGAGTGGGGGCAGAGCACCCACAGGCACTGGGGGACTGGGGGCAGGGGTGGGGCTACCCTAAATCCCACCCAGAGCACTGGATATAGGGGGGATTTCTGCCCTCCCTCCGGAGTGGAGGTCCCCTAATACCCTCCCAAAGCACAGTTTAACTGGGGGGTCCCTGCCCCTCCCACAAGGGTGGGGGCACCTTAACATCCTCCCGGAGCACAGGATAAATGGAGAGGGTCCCTGCACTTCCCCGGAGTGGGGGTTCCCTAATGTCCTCCCAAGGCACAGTTTAAATGGGGGGTCCCTGCCCCTCCCGAAGTGGGATCACCCTAAAACCCTCCCTGAGCGCGGCACACGGGGATGAGAGAGGTGGTCCCCGGGCACGCCCTTCCTCTGACCCGCTCCCGGAGCGGCGTCCCCAGGGAGGAGCAGGGTCCCCCCCCGCACACTCACCGCGGAACCACTCCTCCGCCTGCAGGGTGCTGCGGGCGGCCGTGCCCTCCAGCTGTGCGCGCAGGTCCCGGAGCGCGGCGGTGACCCCGGGGCGCAGCGCCGAGGGGGGCTCGGCGGGGGGCTCCGGGCGCGGCCCCCGCAGCAGCGCTCCCACCTCGGCGCGGTGCTGCCTCCGCAGCATCTCCGCCTCCTCCCGCAGCGCCCGCGCCCGCTCCTCCAGCGGCGCCCGCGCCCGCTCCTCCTGCGCCGAGCGCTGCGCCAGCCCCCGCGCCGCCGCCTCCAGCTCCCCGCGCTGCCGCGCCTCGTCCTCCAGCCGCCCCCGCAGCGCAGCCACGTCCTCGGCCAGGCGGGCCCGCTCCAGCCGCAGCTGCCCCTTCTCGGCTCCCAGGCGCAGGACGGTGCCCCGCATGTCCCGCAGCTCCCGCGCGTACAGCTCGCCCATGGCCGAGCGCCCCGCCTGCTGCTGCCGCAGCGCCGCCGCCTCGGCCGCCAGCGCCCGGTTCTGCTGCTCCAGCGCCCGCACCCGCTCGATGTAGCCGGCGAAGCGGTCGTTCAGCACCTGCAGCAGCTCCTTCTCGTTGCGCGCCCGCGGTTCGCCGTTCAGCGAGTCCAGGCTCTCGGTGGAGGACGCGGCCGCGCTGCCGCCGCCGCCCCCCGCGCCCCGCGCCCGCCCCGCCACCGGCGCCGGCCACGAGTAGAAGCCGCTGGAGGCGGCGGAGCCCCGGGGAACGCGGCCCGGCTCCTTGCGGAGCCCCCCCGGGGGGCCCAGCAGCGTCTCCAGCATCAGGCTCATGGTGACCCCCCCGCCCTCGCTGCGGCACCGCCGCGGACTCCCCGCTTTATAAGGCTCGGGGAGGCCGCTCCGCCCCCGCCACCGGCAGCGGGGGAGGGCACCGGCACCGCCACCGGCACCGCCCCGCGTCGCCGCCGCAGCCCCGGGGGTGCGGGGACATCCCGCGGCCACGCCCTGGGGGAGCAGGGGGATGCGGTGGGGACAGGGAGTCACACGGGCTGCGAGTGGGGACCCCCCGGTGAGAGAATTTGGAACCCTCCGGCAAGAGAATTGGGACCCCCGGGGTACAGCAGGAACCCTGGAACAGAGATTGGGACCCCCAGGACACAGCGGGACGGCGGGAATAAAGAGTGGGACCCCCGGTAAGGGAGGGGAATGCTCCTGAAGGGAATCCCCCAGGATTCCTGCTCGCTTCCTGTAAGACCCCAGGGAAAAAAGGATGGCAGTCCCGGGAAGGACATGGATGCTCCTGATGGGAGCATGGATGCCCCAGGCAGGGAGAAGGACGCCTGGTAATGAAGAATGGAAGCCCTGGGAAGGGATTGGAGAGCTCATGAAGAGAGAGCACGGATTCCCTGGGCAGAGGGGATACTCTGGAATAGAGGCTGACCCCCAAGGAGGCAGGGGGATGCTCCTGAAGGGAGCACTCATCCTCCGGGCAGGGAGCAGGACTCCCAGGAACAGAGAATGGGAGTCCAGAGAAGGGAGCAGGGACCTCCAAGGGCAGAGTAAGGACCCCGTGGGAATTGGGCGGTGTCTAAAGGGAGTATGGACCCCCCGGACAAAGAGTGGGATCCTCAGAAAGGGAGGGGAGACCCCAGAGGACAGAGTGAGGGTCCCATGGAAAGGGGGTGGGGAGCCCTACAAAGGGAGCATGAATCCCCTGGGCAGAGAGCAGGACCTCCGTGAAGAGAGTGGGAACCCCAGGAACAGGGAGTGGGAGCCCTGGGAAGGGAGCCGGGACCACCCAGGGCAGAGCAGAGTCTTGCCCTCTGTGAAGGAGAGAGGGGAGACCCCCGGGGGGTACAGACATCCCCTCACGGGTGGGACGGCAGGGCAGGGACCCTGGGGGGGGCTCAGCACCCAGACCACCCCCGGGGGTCAAACACTGACTGGGACTGGGGGGCGGAGCGGGGGCCCTGGGCTGCCAGGAGGGTCCCCTGGAACCCTCTGTTCCAAGGGAGAGGGGACTCCCCTGTGGGTGCTGGAGGTGGCTCCAGGCGGGGAGAGCCAGTTCTGCCCTCCTGGCTGGGAAGGGGACTCCCTCTAAGCCCCCCAAAATCCTGCCCTTGGGTCCTGAGCACAGACGGAGCTGCCTGTCAATCAAGGGAAGCCACGCCCACCACAGCAAACCACGCCCATCATAGACAGCCACGCCCACCATGGACTGCCCGCCCAATCAGCGCTCGTGGACGGCCTGCCCAGTCAGCCCATCCTGCCCAGGGGCCAATCAGCGCTGACAGACCACCCAGCCAATCAGCACAGCTGCAGCCCAGACAATCAGCACCCACCCGTGGGTGGATCCTGACAGCTCAACCAATGAACAGTCACATACATGGCAGCCAGCCAATCAGCAGCCAGGTGCAGAGATCCCAGCCAATCAACACACGTGTCCAGAGAGCTCAGCCAATCAACAGGCAGTTGTATAGATCCCAGCCAAACACCTCCCAGGTACACAGATCCCAGCCAATCAACACACAGATACAACAGATCCCAGCCAATCAACACACAGGTACACAGATGCCAGCCAATCAACACACAGGTGCACAGATCCCAGCCAATCAACTCCCTGGTATGTAAATCCCAGCCAATCAGCAGCCAGTCCATGGATCCCCAGAGGATCCCGTGGTGTCCCCGCTGTCCCGTAGCAGCAGCAGCAGCAGCAGGTCCCACCACACCTCTCATCCCAAAAAAGCCATGGAAGTGGATGCAGGAGCAGCCGGGGCTGCCCGTGGGATGTGCCAGGAGGAAGAGGGGAGGCTGAGCAGGGGACAGAGCCTGGGGGTGTGGGGGACACAGGGACAGAGCCTGGGGGTGTGGGGGACACAGGGACAGAACCTGGGGATGTTGGGGACACAGGGACAGAGCCTGGGGGTGTGGGGGACACAGGGACAGAACCTGGGGATGTTGGGGACACGGGCACTGTGGGGCTGGACACCCCTGTGCCCCCCCTGCCCCCGCCGGACGTCGCCGTGGGAAGGAGCCACCAGCAGTGACCGCTCCCAGCCATTCGCCACCGGGACGGGTGGCACCCACGGGTGGGGGGACAAGGGGTGCCCCACGGGGCCCTTCCCGACCCGTAGCCCCGCAGGAAGGGGGGCACCCGGCTCCGAAAAGGGGACACAGTTTATGGAGGGTGGTGTCCCCTGTTCCCATGTCCTGTCCCGCTCCCTGTGGTGTGCCCTGTCCCCATCCCTCTCTCCCCATCCCTCTCTCCCCATCCCTTTCCCCCCGATCCCCATCCCGCTCCAGTTCCCGGCCCCGCCCCTCCCGTTGTGGCCCCGCCCCCGCCCCGGAAGCGCTCCCCGATCCTCGGTTCCGGTGCCCGCGGGAGGCGGCGGCAGGTACGGGATGGGATCGGGAACGGGAACGGGAATGGGATCGGGAATGGAACAGGGACCGGGAATGGGACCGGGACCCTGCCCCGCCCGTGCGCTCCGCGGGACGGGTTCCCCCCGTCCCCGCCGGGACTCGAGCCGGGCCGTGCCCTGGGCCCGGGCCCCTCCCGGACCGGGCTGGGGCCCCGTTCGGTCCCCTGGGCCGGGCTGTCCCCTGTCCCCGTGCCCTGTCCCGGCACAGGCTGTGTCCCTATTCTGACCCTCGGCCAGGCCCCCCTCGCCCCGGGGCCCGGCTGTGTCTCCCTCCTGTCCCCTCCTGTCCCGGGCTGTGTCCCCCTCCTGTCCTCCCCTATCCCCGGCTGTGTCCCCCTCCTGTCCCCTCCTGTCCCGGGCTGTGTCCCCCTCCTCTTCCCTTCTATCCCAGGCTGTGTCCCCCTATCCCGGGCTGTGTCCCCCACCTGTCCCCCCTTATCCCAGGCTGTGTCCCCCTATCCCGGGCTGTGTTTCCCTCCTGTTCCCCCCTATCCCGAGATGTGTTCCTATCCTGTCCCTCCCTCGTTCCCTGCCATCCCAGGCCGTGTCTCCCCTATCTTGACCCCAGCCCGGCCACACGGGGATCCCACCAGCTCAGCTCCACCTCGACCCGTGTCCCTCCCGGGCTGTCCCTCTCCCCACAGCCCCCCCGCAGCTCCGTGTCCCATCCCTGCCATCCCGGATCCATCCCGGATCCATCCCGGAGGGGGGCTGATATCCTATGTTTGCTGCCTCCCCCGGGGAGGTTTTAGGCTGGATAAAAGGGATCTGTGGGAAGGCTCCAGCCCGAAGGAGCCCTGCTGGAGGTGGTGTTCTCTTCCCTGCGGGGGTTTTGTGCTGAGCAGAGTTTCCCAGAGTTTTAGCACCTCTCAGGGGTCCCATCCCGAGCAGCAGTGGGGGCCAGGGGGTGTTTTGTGTCCCCTCTCTCCTGGGCTGACAGGAAATGGGATGAGCAGTGGGATCAGTCTGGTTTGCTGCCCCCAAACCTGTTTTTGGGGGCGCTGCTCCCTGTGGGGCTCAGGCTTTGGGAGGGGACCTTGAGGGGCTTTCCAGAGGTGTTGGGCCTTGCTTGGATCGAGCCAGGCTGGGAATTAATTCTGTGGCAGGAGGTGTCAGCCCTGCAGAGCCTGGCTTTCCCAGGAGGAGAACATCCCCTGTGCCACGGAAAGCTGTGTCCCAACACCTCCAGAACAAGATCCTTGGCATCCCTGAGGGCACTCAGCTGGAGTTCTGGGGGGTCCCCGTGGGTGTTATCCCTGTTGAGGTGGTTTATAATTCCTCCCAGCTCCTGGAGCACTGGAATCCTGGCAGTGGGTGCTGCAGGGGACACCCTGGGACCTTCCTTTGTCCGTGGATTTACCCCCCAGTTATCAGTGGATGGGATGTTTTGGTTGCAGCTCGTTTTTCTGGCGTGGCCCTTCTTCCCTCTGGGATAATCACGGAGATGGTGGGATGAGCACAGGGATGGGAGCTGTGGGACGGGATCACCATGGCCCTTCACTGCTGGGAGGAGGAGAAGGATTTGGGATCAGCACAAGGCTCCTCAGCTGATGGGGTTTGTACCCTCAGCCTCTCGTTCTTTTCTTCTACGTTTGGGGGTTTAAATTCCCCTCTGGTGTCCGTGCCAGCCCTGGGGTTTATCCACAGGGCCCGGGATGTGTCTGGAGTGGGAAGAGGTGTGTGATTCCCCACGGCTCCAGCTACACATCCCAGTGTTAATTCTTTATAGTCTGCCTTAATTTCCTTTCACTGTGCCAGCTTGGCCCTCAAGTGCTTCATTCCCAGCTGGAACTGGGAGTTTTCTTTCCCCACTAACCTCCAGCTGCCCCTCTGTTTTCCCAGGAGCCTCTGTTTTCCCTCCTTTCCCAGGAGCTTGCTCTTTGACTTCCTGCTCCTCCCTCCTCTCCCTGGATTTGGGTGCCAGCCTGACCCCCCCGACAGGCAGGAATGTGTGTGCAGGGCTGGGCTGGATGAATCTCCTGCCTTTATTCCCTTCCCAAGACATGCATCAGCCTGGGGAGATCAGGATTTACTGGCAGCTGGTGAACTCCTGCTCTGGGCTGTCACAGGGTCTGGAATGACCAGGGAGCTGTTGCTGGGATAACCAGGGATTTGGGATGTCCTGGGCATGGGTTATGTATGGGCTGTCAGGGCTCTGAGGTGTCTCCCTGCTCTGGAGGAGCAGCAGGGCTGTCCCTGCATCCCATCCCAGGATTTTATTGCTGGAAGCTGAAAGGGAGTCCAGAGGAGGCCACGGAGATGCTGCCAGGGCTGGAGCCCCTCTGCTCTGGAGCCAGGCTGGGACAGCTGGGGGGGTTCCCCTGGAGAAGAGAAGGCTCCAGGGAGACCTGAGAGCCCCTGGCAGGGCCTAAAGGGGCTCCAGGAGAGCTGGAGAGGGACTGGGGACAAGGGATGGAGGGACAGGACACAGGGAATGGCTTCCCACTGCCAGAGGGCAGGGAGAGATGGGATATTGGGAAGGAATTGTTGGCTGTGAGGGTGGGAGGCCCTGGAATGGATTTCCCAGAGGATGCCCCTGGATCCC
Organism: Pyrocephalus nanus; assembly: GCA_038380795.1. NCBI lineage: Eukaryota > Metazoa > Chordata > Aves > Passeriformes > Tyrannidae > Pyrocephalus > Pyrocephalus nanus. Next base: position 2,326,586 of record CM076278.1, read on the forward strand.
TGGAAGTGTCCAAGGCCAGGTTGGACAGGGCTTGGAGCAACCTGGGCTGGTGGAAGGTGTCCCTGCCCATGTCAGGGGGTGGGTCTGGATGGACTTTAAGGTCCTTCCAACCCAAACCATTCCATGAATCCATGGAATGCTCTGCTCAGCAGCATCAGCCTTCAAGGATGGAGGAATTGACCCTAAACAGGGTGATTAAAGGAGCAGAAGAAATGAGTTTTCTTCCACCAGTGATGGCTCATTTAGGATCGAGGCCATTCCTGGGAACCCTCTGGAAGCAGCTGCCTCCTTGGGAAGCCCCAGGACATGTTTGCTGCTGTATTTTGGGTTCAGGGTCTTGTTCCCCTGGGAGAGCAGAATGTGGGAGCTGCCTGGGCCAAAGGGGCTGGCTGGGCTGTGCCACGTTCCCAACCCGGGGTTTGAGCCCCAGGAGAGCAGCATTGCTGCAGCTCCCATGGAGCTCTTGGTTTAATTGTGCTGGTTGAACCAAATCAGGGATAAAGCACTTTGGAGAGCCCTTTTCCTCCCAGCCCCTGGCCTTGGAGGGTGTGGGTTTGTGCCACAGCCAAAACTCGTGCCTGGAGTGGAGCCCAAGAGCCCAGAGTGGGTGTGGGTGAGCTCTGGGTGCCCCCTCCAGCACCCGGCCCTGCTTCACTCCCAGATCCTTGGGGACACTCCTGACTCCTTGAATCCACGTGCTTCCAAGTTTGGCACAAAGATGGGATAAACCCTGAGCCCCCCGGGGTGGGAGTGGTTGGTCTCCCTGGTTCCCTTGCCTGCATCCCACTTTTCCTGAGGGAGGAGCTGCTCCTGCCTGTGGGATCTGTCTCTCACTGGGAGATGAGCGTGGAAAGGAGCTGGGTGGGAATTGCTGGAGCTGAGGGAGCAAACACCTCCCTGCAGCTCCCAGCTCTGCATCCTCAAAAGCAGAGCCAGGCAGCAGCGCTGGCCCCTTTCCAAGGGCTGGGATCCCAGGAATTCACCTGCAGCAGGGGCTGTGCATCCCAGCCCTGCAGCCAGCCCTGCCCTGTCACCCTTGGGCAGCGTGGGGGACACACAGGGTGCTGAGCACCCGCAGCTGGTGGGTGTTTGGATCCCCTCAGCACCCTGGGGTGCTTCCAGTCTGCTCCTGCCACCGGGAATGTCGGTGTGGGGAGCAAGTGATGCGCCTTCATTCCCCAGCTGGAGGAGTGGGGGAGATGGGTGATTTTCTCTGGAATTAGGGGGTTTTGGGTGGCTAAAGCACACACGGGTGGGGCTCTGGGTGGGTAAACCCTGGCAATGCCACCCTGTGGGGCTCTGGGAGGGCGGGAAGCAGCAGCAGGAGTGATTCATGTCCCTGGCCTGGCTGCAGAAATTCCCTGCTCGGCTTCAAGTTTGCTTTCCAGGCTCCTTCTGCAGAGCAGGGCTGAGTGTGAGCCAGGTCCTGGAAGCAGAGGGACTGCAGTGAATGCTCCTTCCTTCCTTCCTTCCTCCCTGTGTGGCAGGACGGGATCTGCAGTGAGGTGCAGAGAGCTGCTGCAGCCCGGAGCTCCCGCTGTTCCCTGGAGAGCCACCGACTTAGCGGGATAAAAAAGGCTCTGAATCAATCCCAGGTAACTGAGGGAAGCAGGGAGGAGTGTCCTGTCTCCCTTGGCAGGGCTGGGGGAGCAGCCCCAAATCCCTGCAAACAAACTCCTTCTCTCTTCCTCCCGGCTGAGCTCCGTGCTCTGCCCGGCGTTCTCAGCCCACAAATTCCATCCAGATTTCCTTTTTATGCCTGCTGGGGACCCCTCTCCAGCTTGGACAGTGAACAGAGGACACAGTTCCTCTGTGCTGCTGCTGCATTTGGCTTTCAAGATGCTCATTTGCATTTTAAACCCCTCTGCAAGCTCTTTTTCTTCCTCTTTTTTTCTTTTTTTTTTTTTTTTTTCCCAAATGCTCTTTTTTTATCTGTTTTGTTGTGGGTTTTTTTTTTCCACTTGGCTTTGCTTTCCATGCTCCTGCCCCTCCAAAGCAGCAAGGCCACTGCAGGCTTTCAAGGACGAGCCTCTGGATTCTTTTCCCGTTGAAGGAAAAACGGGAAAACCAACCGTAAAAGCCAAATCCCCGCTGACCTTTCCGAAGGGCTCTCTGCTCCCTGCACATCTCCCTCCTCAGCTGCCAAGCCCTAAATCTGCCCTAAACTGCCTGAATTACATAAGAGAGCCTCAAGTGCTGGGTGGAAGCCTCCAACCCTTGGAATTTAAAGCAACACTGCTGGAGCAGGGATGGTTTCTGGAAGGCTGGAAGGGGCTCCCTTTGATCCCCCTCAGCTGCTCTGTCCTTGGGCTTGGCTCAGTTCCTCCCCCACCATCCCAGAGCTGTTCCCTGTGGGTGTGAGGGAGGTTTGGGTGTGAGTTTTCCCTCCAAAAGCGTTTTTTTTGGATGAGGAGGGGTGAGCCCAGGGGGGGTCACCAAGCCCCTGCTGGAAAAAGTCAGGGCTGACCACTGGAATCCTCAGTGATTCCCTTCCTCCTCCACATCCTCTCTGGAGGACCAGCTGATTCCTGCCTCATCCCAGAGCTGCAAGGTGCTCCCCCTCCTGCCAGGAATGGGCTCCTCCTTGTGACTCTTCCCAGGAGATCCCAAACTCCCTGATTTTTTTTTCCTTCCTGGAGCTCTCCCCCAGCAAGGAAAATCCCATTCCCCTCACCCTGTGTGCTCTGCCTCTCCCCCAGGGATCTGCTGCTGGCTGGGACCACCATGACGGACTCCAAGTACTTCACCACCACCAAGAAAGGTAAGGGAGGGAGCGGGAACCTCACAGTTTATCCCCAAATCCCCACGTCCTGTACACCACAAACCAGGCAGGGAGGGCTGGCCCCGTGCTGGGAAGCTCCCATGGGAATGCTGTGGCTGGCAACCCCTCCCTGCTCCTGGCTGTGACAGGCAAAGCAGCTCCTGGGATGCTGTGGGGTCAGGACACCTTGTCACCGAGGCCCTGACAGGGCTGGTGGCAGCTGCTGATCGGCTTTAGCGGCTCAGGAGCTCCCCTGGGCAGCGCTCAGGGCTTTGAGCACTTTCCAGAGCGGGGAATTAATGTGGAGAGAAGCCATGTGGCATCTCCCTCCTCAGTCTGCCAGCCCAGGAGGGGAATAAGGAGCTCAGGAGGCTTCAGGAGGGCAGGAGATGGTGCCCCCAGAGCAGCCCCAGCCCCCAGCAAGGCATTTGGGAAGTTAAATCCCCCCCTCCCAGGGCTGGCAAAGGTGGGAGCCGAAGGCAGAGAGCAGCAGGTGGGAGCTGTGCCCACCCTCCCTCACCAGCAGAGGCTGGGGTGCCCCTTGCCCAAGCCCTGAGCTATCCCTTTTCCCACTTTTCCAGGGGAGATATTTGAGCTGAAGGCTGAGCTGAACAGCGACAAGAAGGAGAAGAAGAAGGAGGCAGTGAAGAAGGTGATCGCCTCCATGACCGTGGGCAAGGACGTCAGGTCTGTCATTCCATAGGGGCAGGGAATGTCCTGAGCGGGAAGGCACCCACAGGATCATCCAGGCCAACCCCTGGCCCTGCACAGACACCCCAACAATCCCTGAGAGCGTTGTCCAAACCCTCCTGCAGCTCTGGCAGCCTTGGGGCTGTGCCCACTGCCCTGGGGAGCCTGTTCAGTGCCAACCACCCTCTGGGGGAAGAACCTTTCCCTGAGATCCAACCTGAGTCTGCCCTGGCACAGCTCCAGCCACTCCAAACCTGGATAGTTTGTAGGTTCCCCTTTTCCCCTGTTGATCCAAGGGGTTTTCCAGCTGGTTTTGCCCTCGGGAGAGGCCTGAGCACCCTCCTGCCTCCTCAGGGCACTCTGTGCCCACGTGGCCGCCTGGCAGGGGAGCTGTCCTGGCTTTGGCTGTAATCTGGCTGAAAGAGGATTGGTCTGGCTGCCAGATGAGTTTGTTGGGATTATTCCCTCTCCCTTCACGTGTTACAATAAACAAGCAGGACCCCCTGGCTGTGGTGGCAGAGGGGCTATGTCCCGGTGGGTGCCCAAGAGCCTCTGGCAGCCACTGCAGTCCCAAAAGTCGGGCAGCTGCTGTTCCTCCCTCCCTCTCTATCCATCTGACTGAGCAGCACGTGGCCCTTCTGTGCCTCCTCCCTGCAAGACCTGTCCCTGCACACCCCGAGCAGCATCAGCAGTTTGGTTTTCACGGTGCATTGGAGAGGAAGTGGAGGCAAAGCACTCCCTGGGAGAGCTGGGGTATCCCTGGCTCCCAGAGCAGCAGCAGGGCTGTCTTGGGACCCCCATGGAGGAGATCACGTGGATATGGCCTTCCAGGACTTGAAGGGGGCTTACGAAAACAGGGAGAGGGGCTTTTTACACGGGCAGACAGCGACAGGACAAGGGGGAATGGTTTTAAACTAAAAGAGGGGAGATTTAGGTTGGATGTTGAGAAGGAATTCGTGGCTGTGAGGGTGGGCAGGCCCTGGCCCAGGTTGCCCAGAGAAGCTGTGGCTGCCCCTGGATCCCTGGGAGTGTCCAAGGCCAGGTTGGACAGGGCTTGGAGCAACCTGGGCTGGTGGGAGGTGTCCCTGCCCATGGCAGGGGGTGGAACGAGATGAGCGTTAAGATCCCTTCCCACCCAACCCATTCCAGGATTCTGTGGCTGTGTCAGCCCATTTTTTTTTTTTGGTGTGTGCATATTTTTGGCTGCAGGAGGGCAGGTTCCTCAGTTCACTGCTCCCCAGGAGGTGCCAGGAAAGCCTGGTTTAGCCTGGGGTGAGAGCAGCCATGGTGGGTGGCAGCTCAGCAGGCACTTCCCTGGATTTAGGGGTGCCCTGGGTTTGATCCTGTCAGGGATGGCTTGGTTTGCGGCGAGAGAGAAGCTTCCAGGAGCCAAGGGACATCTGTCAGGGTGGGGTAACCCCTGTGTTACCCCTGTGACCTTAATTGCCTCTCTGGGGTGCTTTAATAGTCTAATTGGTCTGTCTGTGGCTTTAATTGGCCTGTCTTTGGATGAAACAGCATCTCTGGTATCCCACAGCTCCAGGGGGTTGGGAAGGGGAAGCCCCAGCTCGGTGCAGGCAGCTCCACTCCATCCCTGTGCTCAGGAATCACCCCAGGGAGTGGGACTCTTCCCTTCAGCACCCTCCTGCACTGAATCATGGAATGTCCTGAGTTGGAAGGGACCCAAAAGGATCATGGAGTCCAGCTCCTGGTCCTGCACAGGACACCCCAAAATCACACCATGTGCCTGAGAGCCTCGTCCAGCACCTCGTGCCGTGGCCGTGGGCTGGGATGCAGCTGAGCCGTGTGGGAGGGATCGATTTTGGCCCCTCAGGGGCTGCTCTGGGCTGATCTCGATACAGATCCATGAAATCAAATCCACTGGGAATGGGCAGTTCAGCCACAGCTGCTGCAGGGTGGGCTCAGGTCGTGCAATCATAGAATCCTGGAAAGGGTTGGGTGGGAAGAGACCTTAAAACTTGTCTCGTTGCACCCCCTGATGTGGGCAGGGACACCTTCCACCATCCCAGGTGTCCAACCTGGCCTTGGACACTTCCAGGGATCCAGGGGCAGCCACAGCTTCTCTGGGCAACCTGGGCCAGGGCCTCCCCACCCTCCCAGCCAGGAATTCCTTCCCAATCTCCCATCTCTCCCTGCCCTCTGGCAGTGGGAAGCCATTCCCTGTGTCCTGTCCCTCCATCCCTTGTCCCCAGTCCCTCTCCAGCTCTCCTGGAGCCCCTTTAGGCCCTGCAAGGGGCTCTCAGGTCTCCCTGGAGCCTTCTCTTCTCCAGGTGAACCCCCCCAGCTGTCCCAGCCTGGCTCCAGAGCAGGTTGTCCTGGCTCCAGGGGTGGGTGGGCTGTGGGAAGGGGGTTCCCCGGGAGCGTGGCCGTGTCCTGCCCTCACGGACAGCTCTGTGTTCCAGCGCTCTCTTCCCGGACGTGGTGAACTGCATGCAGACAGACAACCTGGAGCTGAAGAAGCTGGTCTACCTCTACCTGATGAACTATGCCAAGAGCCAACCAGACATGGCCATCATGGCAGTGAACACCTTTGTGAAGGTGAGGGGGAGAGGGTGCCGAGTCCAGGAGTCACCCGGGGCAGCTCGGCCCAGTGCCGGGTCACTGCACTGAGCTGCAAAGGGAGCGTGGGCAGCTTTCCAGAGCCTCTCCCTTCAGGGGGAGGAGCTCTCCTGGTCCTTGGTAACTGATTAAATTTGTTCAGTAATGCAGAAACCCATTTTTTTGGCAGCCATCCTGTGCCACTCGCTCTGTCAGGGCTGTGGGCAGCTCGAGCTGTCATGTGAGCCTGTGTGCTGAGGGAGCCCTCGTGATCTTCCACTTGGAGCTGGGAGCTGAAGGGTTTGTTGGGAGCCGAGGTGTTGCCAAACTGCTTTGTGGAAAGGCTTGGTGGGCATTAGAGGGAATTTGGGAGTTTTTTTAGGCAGGAAAAACCCCACAAGATAAACCAAATAGATGCATTTCCCAGGTCAGGTGGCAGCTGGGTTGTGGTGTTTGGTGAAGTGATGAGGATTCAGATCCCTGGGGGTGCTGGGAGCCAGGACTGCTGGTGTTAGAGCCCTGTGGGTGCAGCACAAGAGGTCCATCTTCTCTTGGGGGACTTGTTGAGTGTCAGAACCTCAGCACCCGAGGAACCCCAACCAACCCTGAAGGCACCACTGACAGCCGTGACTCAGGGAGCCCAGGCCACCCAACCTCCCCTCTGCTCCCTGCAGGACTGTGAGGACCCAAACCCGCTGATCCGGGCTCTGGCCGTGCGGACCATGGGCTGCATCCGTGTGGATAAAATCACGGAATACCTGTGCGAGCCCCTGCGGAAGTGCCTCAAGGACGAGGACCCCTACGTGCGCAAGACGGCCGCCGTCTGCGTGGCCAAGCTGCACGACATCAACGCCCAGCTGGTGGAGGACCAGGGCTTCCTGGACACCCTGAAGGATCTCATCTCCGACTCCAACCCCATGGTGATCCTTTTTTTGTCCTCTCCACCCTCTCTTCATCCAAATGGATGGAAACACTCTCACTTCGTCTTCACATCTCAGACTCCCTTCCTTCCAGACTCCCCTCCAGACTCCCCTCTATTTTGGTGTTAACAGTCCACTTTTGGGGACTTTTTGCTTCTCAGGGCTGCAGGCTGTTCCCTGCCCTGTAACCCCAGCTCTTGGATAGAGGGTTTCTCCCATTCCTTGGCTGTGTGTTATTACTCTGTTCCCAGTGGGGAAGAGGCTGCTCCAGACAGCTCGGAGCAGATTCCACATAGCCAGTGGCTTCTGCCTCTGATCCCACATAGCCAGTGGCTTCTGCCTCTGGTGAGCTTTTCCTGGCAGCTGGGCTTTGGCTTCCCTCCCTTTCCCCAGGCTTTATGAGGAACTTTCAACCCAGCTTTGCCCAGGGTTTCTCTCCCCCCAGCCTTTGTTCCTGCAGCTCCTGCTGCGGGTGTGGCAGCCGGGCCAGGAGCTGTGCAGGGAGGGATGGGGCTCTTTGGAGCTGCCTGGGGAAGGGGAGCTGGGCCCAGGGCCAAGGCTGGTTCCTGTGGAACACGTGGGAGCCGTTGAAGATGTGGTGTGGGTGGTGGGAGCAGGGTGGGGCTGGCTCATCCCCTGCGGATCCGCTGGTGGGAGCTGGAGCTGGCACCCAGATGTCGGTGGGATGATGCTGAGGAAGCAGCTCATCCCCCTGCCCCACATTTCCCTCAGGAGCCACCCTGGTGTCCCCTAACCCGTGTCCTGTCCCCTAACCCGTGTCCTGTGCCCCCTGGCAGGTGGTGGCCAACGCAGTGGCGGCTCTGTCGGAAATAGCCGAGTCCCACCCCAGCAGCAACCTCCTGGACCTCAACCCCCAGTCCATCAACAAGCTGCTCACGGCCCTCAATGAGTGCACCGAGTGGGGCCAGATCTTCATCCTGGACTGCCTGGCCAACTACATGCCCAAGGACGACCGGGAAGCCCAGAGGTGAGGGAGGCTCTGGGTGCTGCCATGAGGCCGAGGAGCGGGGTTGGAGAGGGAAGGGATGGATGGGCAGGTCAGCCAAAGCGCCTGGCACTGCCCCTTCTCCTCTGAGCATCCTCCTGCCCCTTGGAATGCTGCTGCAGGAGGTGGGACAGCGGGCATCTGCTGGCCCCTGTGCCTTGGGCACGGCCATCTGGAGCCTGCCCTGGTCTTGTCCCTGTGCTGGCACCAGGATTGTGCTTTGTTATCAGCTTAAAACGTGGCTGCAAGGGACAAGAGGCCCTGGGGAGCCCCAAAACGGGGTCACTGCAAGCGGGTTCTGCAGGGCTGGGGAATGACCTTCATCGGGGCCTCCAAGAGCCGGTCCAGCGTCTCTTGGGAAGGTCCCAAGCACTGCCCAGCTTTCCTGCGAGTGCCTTGTCCTTCATCCACGCTGGCAGCAGTTTTTAAGCAGGAAGAAGGGCTGGGATCATGCCCTTTCCCCTCTCCTCCCCCGGCAGCATCTGCGAGCGGGTGACGCCGCGTCTGTCCCACGCCAACTCCGCCGTGGTGCTCTCGGCCGTGAAGGTGCTGATGAAGTTCATGGAGATGCTTTCCAAGGACCTGGATTATTATGGCACACTCCTGAAGAAGCTGGCCCCCCCTCTGGTGACCCTGCTGTCCGCAGAGCCCGAGCTGCAGTACGTGGCTCTCCGCAACATCAACCTCATCGTGCAGAAAAGGTGCGTGCCCGGCTGTCCCTCTCTCCCACGGGTGCTGCTTCCCAGTACCTCAATCCCTCTGGCTGCAGCAGTGTCACAACCCATCCTGTGGGTTTTTCCTTCTCTGTTGTTTAAAATCCAAGGGCTGAGTGGAGAGAGTCATAAAATTGTGGGATGATTTGGGTTGGAAAGGACTCATCCCACCTTCCACTAGCCCAGGTTGCTCCAAGCCCTATCCAGCCTGGCTTTGAGTCAGTCAGGTGAAGGAATGAGCAGGGAATTAAGCTTAGTTTAATTTATTCTTTATTTGGGGGAGCAAAGGATGGCAAGGCCAAAAGCTGAGAGACTTTGGTTTGGTCATTCCGTGTCTAGGGAGGCATTTTTGTGCTGTTGGATTTTGTCCTCCTTCAGTAAGTGCTGAGAGTCCTTTTGTCCCTTGGCTGATCTAAAATTCCAGTGGGCAGGAGGTGTCCAAGGCCCCACACGTGTGCCTGGAGCAGAACTGTCCAGCTGGAGAGCCCTGCTCTGCCCACAGCCTGGTCAGATGATTTGTCCTCCTCCCAGTCAGCGCCGTGGTCGTCTGTTAAAAATAACGCTAATTTCTGGGAAAAGTGGAAAGCAATTAGTGTCCCTGGGAGCGGGAATGTGGAAGGCAGGTTGGCTCCTTGGAGCTGGACCTGGCCTAGCTCTTTCCCAGCTCAGAGGATGAGCTGGTGAGAAAGGTCCAGCCTAGCCCTGGGGTCTGGATTCGTGTCCCTGCTCCTTCCAAAACGTCCCTTCCAGCCTTGGCAGGACGAACGTCCCCCGTTGCCTCACGTCTGGCCTGTGTTTGCAGCAAGGTTGTGCTCTGTACCCTGCAAAGGGGAGCCAAGAATCCTGAGGGGATAATTGTGCTGCCTTGGATTCCTTGGTTGGAATGGGCCCCCAAAACCTTGAGGCTAAGGAGCCTCATCCTCCTGGCCTGGAGCTGCTCCCTCTCCGTGTTTCCCCAGCTCATGTCCATGGGATGGAATCCTGGGGGATAATCACGGTTCTTTTGGATTCCTTGGCCTCCAGAACCTTGGAATTGTGGTGGAGGTGAGTGTGTGTCCCCCCAACCTCTGCCTTGTGCCACCCCCAGGCCCGAGATCCTGAAGCACGAGATGAAGGTGTTTTTTGTGAAGTACAACGACCCCATCTACGTCAAACTGGAGAAACTGGACATCATGATCCGCTTGGCCTCCCAGGCCAACATAGCTCAGGTCAGGGGGCTGGGGGAGGGCACCAAGGGGGGTCCAAATCCCAGCCCCAGCTTTGCGGGAAGCGGCCGGGATCGGCTGTGCCACCCGCTCTGCTCCAGCTGGGTCACTGTGCCACTCATCCCGCTCCAGCTGGGTCACTGCCCCGCATTCCTGGTAGCTTGTCCTTGCTGCCAGGGCCCTCACTGTGCTGTGCCCTCCCTCAGGTGCTGGCAGAGCTCAAGGAATACGCCACGGAGGTGGATGTGGATTTTGTGCGGAAGGCGGTGAGAGCCATCGGCCGCTGCGCCATCAAGGTGGAGGTGAGGCCTGGGGGCACCTCTGCTTGGGCAAGGCACGTGGTGGGCATCTCATCCTGGGATTTAGCACTGCCCTGGCGAGCTGGAGCCTTCCCGGGCCTGGGGATGAGCTGTGGTTGTTCCACAGGGATGCCAGGAGGGTGTTTTACCCCCTTGGCCACTGGAGCTGTCTCAGGGTCTCTGCCTGGTGTGGGTGGTGCCAGGGGCTTGTTGGGGATCACAGTGGGGCTGGGAGGGAGCTGATCCCTTCCTGAGGTTCTGGGAGGGCACAGATCCCTTCCCAAAGGGCTAGGAGGGAGTCGATCCCTTCCTGAGGGGCTGGGAAGGAGCTGATCGTTTCCCAAGGGGATGGGAAGGAACTAATCCCTTCCCAAGGGGCTGGGAGGGAGCCAATCCCTTCCCAAAGGGCTCCTTGGAGGATTGGCTTCCCTGTTGGAGTAATTTGCCAAAGGGGATTATTAAAAACCTGGCTGGAAGGGCGGCCCTGCATGGCTGGAATGCTTCCTGCTGGGAGAGAGCAGGCTCTGGGAGCATGGAGAGAGGAGGAGCCAGAGCTGGGTGTGAAGGGGAGACCACACTCGTGTGTCCCCCGTGCTCTGGGCTGGGTTTGGGGGGTGTGTGACAGGGATAAGGAGGTGTGGGAATGGCAGTGGGGGCTTTGGGATGGGGCTGGAAGGGGCTCCCTGCCCGCGTGACCGAGTCCCTCCGGCAGCAATCGGCCGAGCGCTGCGTCAGCACCCTCCTGGACCTCATCCAGACCAAGGTCAACTACGTGGTGCAGGAGGCCATCGTGGTCATCAAGGACATCTTCCGCAAGTACCCCAACAAGTGCGTGGGCCTGGCCAGGCTCCTCCTGCCCCTCTGTGCCTGGGGGGCCCACGAAGTCCCCGGAGCCTCCCTGCGGCACAAGCGGCTTTGGGTTTCCTCCACTCAGCACTGCCCCAGGAGTTAAGCTGCAGGCAGGAACGTTGTCCCCAGCCCCAGGAACGTTGTCCCCAGCCCCAGGAACGTTGTCCCCAGCCCTCCCCCCAGGATGGCGGTCCCAGAGCCAGGGACCCGAATGGAGGGAGCTGCCAGGGGTGTGGAGGTTCCCTGCGTCAGCAAAAACCGGCTCTGGCTCTTAATCCAGCTCCTGGTGCTGGAACAAGGGCAGCAGGAGGAGAGGGGAGGGAATGTTCCAGCTGAGCCAGGATGAATAGGCAAGTCTGTAATCAGGAAGTCGGGGACTAATAGTGGGAATGAATACTAATGACCTGAATTGGTAACGAGCAGGAGCTCTGCAGGAATAGCCAGCGGCTCCAGAGAGGAGCAGAGCAGAGGAGTGGGGCTGAGGGGTTAACCCAGAGCAGGGAATGTGCTCTGGGATCAGTGAGGGCACTGGGGAGAGGGAACAACCCTGGGCAAGGTGCCCTCAGCCATGCCCTGGCTCTGCTGAGGGGGATGGGATGTAGTTTGGAGTTAGGGTGGACTAGGATTTGGGTTTCCTGTCTTGGTGAGTGAACATGTGCCATCTTCTCCTGGGGAAGGTACGAGAGTGTCATTGCCACCCTCTGTGAGAACCTGGACTCCCTGGATGAGCCCGAGGCCAGGGCTGCCATGATCTGGATCGTGGGGGAATACGCCGAGCGCATCGACAACGCCGACGAGCTGCTGGAGAGCTTCCTGGAGGGATTCCACGATGAGAGCACCCAGGTGGGGGCAGGAGGGGGGCCTGGCTGTGCCAGCAGGGCTGCCTGGGTGAGGGGGGCACTGTGCTGACTGGAGTGGAACAATCTGCTCTAAAGGAGCACGAAGGTGTTGCTCTTTCAGGTGTTTGGAGCAACCGTGTCCCACAGCAGCTCTGGGTGTAGGATGTGGTCCAGGGCTTGGAACAACCTGGGATAGTGGAAGGTGTCCCTGCCCATGGCAGGGGGTGGAATGAGATGAGCTTTAAGGTCCCTCCCAACCCAAACTGTTCCATGGTTTTACAAAATCCCACCATGGTGTTGTCCCAAGCACCTCCTGCCCTTCTTGGTTGGGAGGGACCAAGAGGGTGGAATCCAGCACAGGATCAGCCCTCTGGAGCTGGGAATCAGAGCCAGGCAGCTGGAATGAGCAGAGGGAGCTGTGCCTGCCCTGCCTGCTGGGGCAGATGAGGTTTGCCTGTGGAATTCTGGAGGGTTTCCATCTTTGTGGAAAACTGTTCCAAGCACTGTGAAACTAAGGGACAGTGAGCAGGGCAAAGCCTGGAAGTGCAGGATAGCAAAGCCAGGGATTCTGACTCCCTGAGGGGACTGAAGGAGCTGTAAGGGGAATTCCTGCTGTTTATCCTCGTGGAAGTTGGGATGCTCTGTCCTGTGGGACTGTGTAACCTGTCCTGTAACATCTGGATCGACCTGTGTGTCTGAGGGTGTGGGAATGGCTGGAATAAGGTGCCTTGACTAGTGTCACCACCATGGACGTGGTCACCCTGGCTTTGGTCCCCTGAAGGGCAGGTTGGGGTTGGGTCCTGGCAGCTCCTACAGGGAAAATCCCGGTGTTCCTGCTATGTCTGTGTGTCTGTCCCTCACGCTGTGTGTCCACCCCCAGGTCCAGCTCCAGCTGCTCACGGCCATCGTGAAGCTGTTCCTGAAGAAGCCCACGGAGACCCAGGAGCTGGTGCAGCAGGTGCTCAGCCTGGCCACGCAGGTGGGTCACACCCCGGGGGCTTCCCGAGGCCTTCCCACCCCCTGGGCAAGTGGGAATGGCCTGGTCATGTGACAGCAGGTGATGGGAGCTTAATTCAGAGTCATGGAATGGTTTGGGTGGGAAGAAACCTTGAAGATCATGTCCCAGCTCGCAGGGACACTTCCCACTGTTCCAGGTTGCTCCAAGCCCTGTCCAACCTGGCCTTGGAGACTTCCAGGGATCCAGGGGCAGCCACAGCTTCTCTGGGCAACCTGGGCCAGGGCCTGCCCACCCTCACAGCCAACAATTCCTTCCCAATCTCCCATCTATCCCTGCCCTCTGGCAGTGGAAAGCCACTCCCTGTGTCCTGTCCCTCTGGGAATGCCGGTAGTTGAAATCCTGGAGAGCACAGACACTCCCACGGCCCAGGAGGCTCCTTGTGCCGCTTCCCAGCCCAGGATGGTGGAGCTCTTGAACTTTTATCCCTGGGATCCCCCCCAGCAAGACTTAGATGGGAAAAGGAGCTCTGAGTAGCTCTGGAGCAGCTGCAAGAGCTCTGGAGTAGCTGGAATAACTCTGAGTGGCTCTGTAGTAGCTGCAGCAGTTCTGAGTAGCTCTGGAGTAGCTGCAGTTGCTCTGAGTAGTTCAGGAGTAGCTGCAGTAGCTCTGTAGTAGCTGCAGCAGCCCTAAGTAGCTCTGAGTAGCTGCAGTTGCTCTGAGTAGCTCTGGAGTAGCTGCAGTTGCTCTGAGTAGTTCTGTAGTAGCTGCAGTAGCTGTGGAGTAGCTGCAGCAGCCCTGAGTGGCTCTGTAGTAGCTCCAGTAGCTGTGTAGTAACTGCAGCAGCTCTGAGTAGCTCTGTAGTAGCTGCAGCAGCTCTGAGTGGCTCTGTAGTGGCTGCAGCAGCTCTGAGTAGCTCTGGAGTAGTTGCAGTAGCTGTGTAGTGGCTGCAGTAGCTCTGGAGTAGCTGCAGTAGCTCTGGAGTAGCTGCAGTAGCTCTGGAGTAGCTGCAGTTGCTCTGAGTAGTTCTGTAGTAGTTGCAGTAGCTGTGTAGTGGCTGCAGCAGCCCAGAGTAGCTGTGGAGTAGCTGCAGTAGCTCTGTAGTGGCTGCAGCAGCCCTGAGTAGCTGTGGAGCAGCCGCTCCCCGCGGCTCCAGCCCTGACCCCCATCCCTCCCGAAGGACTCGGACAACCCCGACCTGCGGGACCGTGGCTACATCTACTGGCGCCTGCTGTCCACCGACCCGGTGGCCGCCAAGGAGGTGGTGCTGGCGGAGAAGCCGCTCATCTCGGAGGAGACCGACCTGATCGAGCCCACGCTGCTGGACGAGCTCATCTGCTACATCGGCACGCTGGCCTCGGTGTACCACAAACCCCCCAGCGCCTTCGTGGAGGGCAGCAGGGGCGTCGTGCACAAGAGTTTGCCCCCGCGCACGGGCTCGTGAGTGTCGGTGCCTCCCCCGGGGGAGGAGGGGGGGTGGATGCTGAGCCCAGCCGGGCGAGGAGGGAGCTGGGACCCCATTCCCGAGGGAGGGTCTATAGGGCCAGGGTCTGTGTGGGTTCAGTGGGAGCAGGGCTATGAGGGTTCAACATTGTCCTTAAAAAGCTGGAGGACTGATCCCAGTGGAAGGGTTGAATCACTGCTAGCTGGGTGTGCTGGGCAAGGGGGGAGCTGGGACTCCATTCCTGAGGGAGGGTCTGTAGGAGCAGGGCTGTGGGTTTGGCCCTACAAGGCCAAAGAAGTGATCCCAGTGGAAAGGCTGTGTCTGCTCATTTTATCCACTGTGGTCAGGGCTGGGATCCCCTTCCCAAGGGAGGGTCTGTAGGGATAGGGCTGTGTGGGTTCAGAACTGTCCTTAAAAAGCTGAAGGAGTGATCCTGGTGGAAGGGCATCTCTGTGAGAATGTGTTGGTAGCCATGGTGGGATATGGGGTCACAGCTGAAGTGTTGGGAGCCATGGTGGGATATGGGGTCACAGCTGAAGTGTTGGAAGCCATGGTGGGATATGGGGTCACAGCTGAAGTGTTGGAAGCCATGGCGGGATATGGGGTCACAGCTGAAGTGTTGGGAGCCATGGTGGGATATGGGGTCACAGCTGAAGTGTTGGAGCCATGGTGGGATATGGGGTCTCTGCACACTCCCTGCAGAGCCCAGCTGGGTGAACTCCTGTCTCCAGCCCTGCCCAGTCTCCTCCCCATCTCCAGTGTTCCCTCGCCCTTCCCTCCAGGAGCGAGAGCGCCGAGAGCCCCGACACGGCGCCCTCGGGGGTGCAGGCGGCGGATCAGCCCTCGGTGATCCCCACGCAGGGGGACCTGCTGGGGGACCTGCTCAACCTGGACCTGGGCCCCCCCGTGAGCGGGCCCCCCATGGCCACCTCCTCCGTGCAGATGGGCGCCGTGGACCTCCTCGGGGGCGGCCTGGACAGCCTGGTACGTCCCCAGGAGCTCCTGCCACGATTCCGGGATATCCCGGTGGCACCATGCTGGGTTTGGTGCTGGCTCTGGTGTGGAGTGTCCTGGGATAGGACAGATACATCAGCCTGGAGATATCCAGGCCGGTCCTTCCCTCCTCCAGAGGGTGCAGGCAGAGGGGCACTCACCCTCGTGTGATGGCTGGAGGGCTCCCACCCCCTGTTCCCCTGCTCTCAGTCCCCGTGGATGTTCCCACTCCATGTGCTGTGCTGCAGGAGTGGCTGCTCTTCGGGCCCCCCACGCTGCTGCAGGGCTGGGCCACTCCCAGGCTCTGGGGCAGGAGCTCTGGAGGTGACAGCTCTGGAGGTGACAGCTCTGGAGGTGTCCTCCTGGGAACGCAGCCAAGCAGCGGTTTGGCCGCAGGGTGAGGCGGGATGGAAACCTCTCCCTGCCTGGGAACACCTGCCCTGTGGGTGCTGGAGACGCTCCAGGCTCCCTGAAGGAGCAGAGTTTGGAGTTTCCTCCATGGCTCCTGAAATCCAGCAGGTTTAACCTGAGGGGAGGCGGCACCGCTGCCTTTGCTGCTCCGGAACCTTCCGAGTGCTGCCCGTGTGGGATCAGTGCTGGGTGCTGGGCTGGGGGAAGGAGGTGTTGCTGTGTCCCCTGGCTGCAGGGCAGGGACAGACAGACACCTCAGCACTAACCTCTCTGTCCTCCTGCCCTTCTCTTCTCTTCTCTCTCTGTTTCCGGGCTCTCCTCTCCTGCCCTGTCTCTGCATGCTGCTGCCTCTCCTCTCCACCTTGCTGCTCCCGCTTGGAGATGGGGGACGAGTCGGAAGGGGTATGGATCAGCCCTTTTCCCTATGGATCAGCCCTTTTCCATATAGATCAGCCCTTTTCCCTGCCCTGTGCCCACCTCTGGCTGCCCCTGCTCCCCACTCTGAGCCCCCTGTTTGCTGCCCCACTGCCATCCCCCTTTCCCCCTGGGGACAGCCAGCCCTGATCCCCAGCTCCAGGCACAGATCATCCCGACCCCAGACCTTTGCTGCCCCACTCTGATGCTTTTGGGGCGTGCCCAGAGGGGGCATTTTGGGGGATCCCTTTGCCCTCGGCCCCTGCTGATGCCCCTTCCTTCTCTTGCAGCTGCGGAGTGATGTGGGAGGCAGCCCTGCTGTGAGTGTGCCCAAACCTGCTCACCCTCTGCATCCTCTTCCTCCTCCTCCTCCTCCTCCTCCTGCCTCTCCTCTCCCATAACCCCCTCCCTTGTCCCCACAGATGGGCGGTGGCGGCGGTGGCTTTGCTCCAGCTCCAGCTCCCAGCACTGCTGTGCCCTCAAACACAGGGGCACCCCTGGGCAGCGGCCTGGGGGACCTCTTCGACCTCACAGGTGGGGTGGGGACCCTCTCAGGATCCTACGTGGCTCCCAAAACGGTGAGTGGGACACCGAGCTCAGGGTTGGGGGGGATGGAGCACAGACCCCCATGCCCCGCCCCACACAGGGCCTGTTTTGGGTGGCACCCTGAGGGTTTCTTGTCCCCTTCGCCCAGGTCTGGCTCCCTGCCATGAAAGCTAAGGGGCTGGAGATCTCTGGCACCTTCAGCAGGCAGGTGGGCTCCATCTCCATGGACCTCGTGCTGACCAACAAAGCCCTGCAGGTCATGTCCGACTTCGCCATCCAGTTCAACCGCAACAGGTGAGTCCCAGCCGTGACCCGGGAGGTGATTCCCAAACACCTCCTGCCATGGTTTTGGGCAGCAAAGGGTGGGAGGAAGGAGCTGCAAGGGCTGGGAACAGCCTCTTGTGATGAGCCTTCTCTCTGATGGCTGTGGTGGTGATGAGCAGCAAGCCCAAGCCTCTAAGAAGTTGCCTGAAGAGGCTGTTCCTCGGGGGTCTGAGCCTTGTCCTGCGCTTTGTCCTGGTGAATTGCTGCTTCCTCTTCCCTCAGGGGCCCTGAGGGAAAGGTGCAGGAATGCTAAAAGCAGGTGTGAGTCTGTGCAGGAGGAGGGGGGCAGATTTTGGGGCTGCCCCAGGGTGGGCAGGACAGGAGACCACCCCCGTCCTGGGCTGTGCAGGGGCAGCAGGGTGAGTTCCTGGGCATTCCTGGTTTGCCGGTGGAGGAAGGTGGGGGAGCTCCAGGACAGTACCTTGTGCCACCCCCTGCTGCCCCCCACCCTGACCCCCTGCCCTCCCCGGGTGTCCCCCCAGCTTTGGCCTGGCCCCAGCAGCTCCTCTCCAGGTCCACGCCCCGCTGGCCCCCAACCAGTCCGTGGAGATCTCCCTGCCCCTCAACACCGTCGGCTCCGTCATGAAGATGGACCCCCTCAACAACCTGCAGGTGGGCAGCCCGGGGGGCTCTGTGCTGGCAGCTGGGCGTGGACAGGGCTGCCCCGGTGTGTCCTGGAGGAGGGTGTGGCTCCTGGCTCCAGAGGGACCCGTGGGAGGGGGTGGGACGCTTCCTTTAGGGGCCACCCCGGCGCTGAACCCGCCGTGTCCCCCCATGCCAGGTCGCGGTGAAGAACAACATCGACGTCTTCTACTTCAGCACCCTGTACCCCCTGCACATCCTCTTCGTGGAGGACGGCAAGATGGGTGAGTGGTGCCCTCTGTCACCTGTGTGGGGGTGCCAGCCCAGCCCCTGGGACCCTCCTGACCGCATTCCCCGGGCTGGCACAGCCTGTGAGCCCCCAAAAACAGGTCACTGCCCTGCGCCCGGCCTCGGGCAGCGGCTGGAGGGGGTGCTGGGGTGACAGGGTGACATCCCTTCGCTGCCACCGGTGCTGTGCCCCTGTGTTGTCACCCTGGGGGGTGGCCAGTGTTGCAGCTCCATCGTGGTGTCCTTCCTCCCTGCAGAGAGGCAGATGTTCCTGGCCACTTGGAAGGACATTCCCAACGAGAATGAGACCCAGTTCCAGATCAAAGACTGTTCCCTCAATGCAGGTGTGTCCCAACCCCTCGCTCAGGTCCTGGCTCATCCTAGTTATCCCAGGCTATGGGAGCAAGAGTTCCTTCCCCCTGTGCCCACTCCATATTCCCAAGAAGGAGATGCTGCTTTTCCTGCCCTTGGCTCTCTGTAGGAACTTGGCAGGTTGGAAGTAGATGAGTTTTAAGGTCCTTTCCAACCCAAGCCATCCTGTGATTCCGAGTTCCTCTGCCTGCTGGGGTTGTCCCTGCCCTGGGAACAGTTGCTGTGCCCACCCTGGGATTATAAAATCATGGAGTTGTTTAGGAAAAGCCTCCCAAGATCATCAAGTCCAACCATTGCCCCCAGCACTGCCAAGGCCACCACGTCCCCAAGTGCCACATCCACATGGCTTTTAAATCCCTCCAGAGATGGGGACTCCATCAATGCCTCACCACCCTTTCCCTGGATAAATTTTCCCTGATACCCAAGCTGACCATCACAGGAGGGGAGGAGATGGGGCAGGAGCAGGTCCAAGCAGCCCCTCTCTCCCCTCCCAGATTCCGTGAGCAGCAAACTCCAAGGCAGCAACATCTTCACCATCGCCAAGAGGAATGTGGAGGGCCAGGACATGCTCTACCAGTCCCTGAAGCTCACCAATGGCATCTGGGTGCTGGCAGAGCTCCGGATCCAGCCCAGCAATCCCAGTTTCACGGTGTGTCCCATCCCCAAACCTGCTCCCAACCCCCTGGGCAGCTCCCTGCCTTCCCCGCTCCGAGCCTGGGGAGGGCTGGGTGGCACATCCATGGTGGTGGGACCCCCCTCGAGCTGCTGGTGGTGCTGGTGCCAGTCCTGCTGTCCCTCTGGCATGGGGAGGGTGACAATTCCCGCTGGGCTTCTCCGTGGGAGCAGCTGAAGGACTCAGAGAGGTCCCACTCCACCCTCGCATCTCCGTTAAAATAATCCCCCGTCCCCTTCTTGGAGCATTCCCCATCTCTGCCCTGAGCAGGGATCCCTCCACGTCTCACCCGTGAGCCATCCCCATGTCCTGCTTTCCCTGTGCCCCTCCCACTCCCCTCACAGCCTGGTTTTGGGGTTGGGATGGGCTGTGTGACCTTCTCTCACCTCTCTGTGTCTCCGTCCCTGCCGCCCGCCCTCGCCGGCCCGCCCGTCCTTGCAGGATTTGGAGGTTAGCACACTGGTTTTTCCCTGGCTTTGGGCTCTCTCTGGCTGCTGCCTGGATATTCCTCCCTCCCCTGACTTATTTTTCCCCACCCTGCCCTGCCAGTCTCTTGGTGCCTCCTGCCTCTCCTTTGGGCAGGGCTGGCACGAGGAGCTGAACGTTTTGGAGGGTCGGGGTGTCCCCAGCACCCTCCTGGTCTCATTGGGGGGTGAGGAGAGCTGCCAGTCCCTATCCCAGAAGATTCTCCACGAGCTCTCCCTGCTCGAGGAGCCAATTGATTACAGAATCTTTCAGTATTTAAGCAAACACCCCAAGGTGGCTCGTTCCTCTTGGGAGAGGAGGATGCTTTTGGGGAACCCTTCACCCCAGAGCACCAGGCACTGAATCCAACCCCTGCCTGCCCCCCTGCCTGTGCTGCATGTGGATGTGCTGCCCTGGGATGGTATTTTGGGGGTTCAGTGCCTTTAATATCCTTTTTCCAGCTGCAATGAGGAGCTGGCTGCCCCTGTGGAGGAGGGGGTGCTGCAGCATGCAGGGCTCTGCTTTGGGGCTGGTGGCTCTGCAGCGTTGAGGGGGAGCAGATGCCATGACCGCCCCCTCTTCCCTCTCTCCCACAGTTATCCCTGAAATGCCGAGCTCCAGAGGTGTCCCAGTACGTCTACCAAGCCTATGAGACCATCCTGAAGAACTGAGGTGCTGCTGCAGCCCTTCCTCCTCCTCCTCCTTCTCCTCCTCTTCCTCCACTCCCTTTCCCGCCCGAGGCAGCGGGGCCGGATCCATGTGCATGTCTCCTTTCCTTCCTGCCAAGGAAGCAGCCCCTGGGACTCTCCCCTTGCTGGTGGGGCTGGGGGGAGCACAGGGGGGCAGAGGGGCTGCCCCCAGGCCCTGCATCCCCGTAGCAATCCGTGTGTGAGTGATGCCGTGTCCTCCTCGCTGGTGTTGCTCCCTCAAGATTCCCTGTTTTCACCCTCTGGGAGCTGCTGTACCTTGGGGGGGTGGAGTGGGGGGCCCAAAAACCCCACTTCCCCACTCACCATGGGTGTCTTGGAGTGGTGTCTGGTGGTGGGTTCAGCATTCCAAACCCTGGGAATGGCACTTAGGGGCTCTCTCCCAGCCCGGTTGGGGCCCTGAGTGCTGTGGGATCGGGGGGCTCTGGCTGCTGATCCCCCTGGGATTTGGGGCTCAGTGCACCTGGAGCAGGTGGAAAATGGCATTGGCTCCTTTCCCCTCCCTCCTGCCTCTCCCTGGTTTTGTGCCCTGGTTCAGCAGAGCCGTGGGTGAGCCCCCAGCCCTTCAGAGAGGGTCTCCTTCCCATGGGAGCCCTTCCCAAAGTTCCCAGAAGGGCTCGAGGAGCTCAAATTCGAGGCTGTACTTAATGTGCAGGTTAAAAAAAAAAAAAAAAGGGCTTTTCCATCCCCCTCCAGCCCCCACTGTGGAGCTGGGAGGGCTCTGAGTGTCCCCTCACCCCCTTCCCACCCCACAGCTCCCTCTGGATGATTCCCTGGGGGTGACACTGCTCCTTTCCCCCCCAAATCAAGCCATGGGTCCCCCCCTCCCTCGAAGCAGGAAATCTCTAATATATGGAAGATAAATCTACTGTGTGTTCACTGGTTTGAGGTGAATAAAGGTGACACCTGCCCCTGGGGACACGTGGGGTGGCGCTGTCCCCGTGATCCCGAGGGAAGCAGGATGCTGGGAGCTTCCTGCTAGCACTGGCCTGGCCTTGCAGGGGGAGATAAGCCCGGCCTGGTGGCCATGGCCATGGCCCAGCAAGGCCTGACACAGCACATGGCCCGTGGCCAGGGGACACAGGTCACCCCTCGGGGACAGGATGGGCCTGGGAGCTCCGGGCTCTGCTCTCAGAGCCCCTGATGGATCCACCAAGGCCCTGCACCCCGATCTGGGGGATGCTCAGGGTGCCCCTGAGCCCCTCCTGGGGTTGGGGACGAGCACAGGGTCAGCAGGAGGTGTGGCTGGTCCCTGTGGGGTGAGGATGGGCACTCCTCTGAGCCCTGCTCTGGGACATCCCCCCAAGCACTGGCACCCCTGCCAGGCATCCTGCTGGGCACTGGCACCATGTCTGGGCACTGGGACACCCCATGGGACACTGGAGCTGCTCTGGGACACCCCATGGGACACCCCATGGGACACTGGAGCTGCTCTGGGACACCCCATGGGACACTGGGGCTGCTCTGGGACACCAGGCCCGCTCCCAAGGGAGAGGCAGGACAGGTATCTAGGGACCTTTAGGACCCCCAAAGTCCCAGCAGGATGGTCACCACCAGCAGAAACAGCCCCCCCTGTTACCCCCCAACCTGCCCAGCCCCTGGAGCAGGTCCATGTTCCCCCTGGGTGAGGGGTCTCAGCCATGGGGCACTCTGGGCTCCAGAGACCCCCCCCTGGAGGGGTCCCCGATGCAGTTGAGGGGTCCCCATGGCTGCAGGGATCACCCTCACCCCAGCTCTCCACTGCTCCCAACCCTCCTGGGGCCCCCAGAGCCCTCCTCCCTCGGGCTTGGGAGGTTCTGACCACCCATCCCAGACAGACGAGCAGACGTGGTGGGAGCAGCTCCCTTGGTCTTTACTGGCTTGGGGGGACATGCAGGGCCCGAGGGGTGGGGGCCACGGGGGGCACAGCCCTGTCCCACCCTGGGGACATCAACACAGCAGTGCTGGGGCTGGAGGGGACACAGTGACCCCCCCCAGCCTCAAATCCCAATTGTGTGAGAAGCTGCACATCCCCAAGTCATCTCAGGGGTGGAGGGAAGAGGAGGAAGAGAGATGGGAGATGACCAAGAAGAGGAAAAAACAAGAGGAGACATTGACCAAGAAGGTGATGACAAGGGGACAAAGAAGGCTGAGAAGAAGACAATGGGAGGACAAGGTCAAGAAGAGAAGGTGATGATGAGAAGGACACAAAGGCCAAGGAGGAGAAGGCAAGAGAAGGAGAAGGCGGCCAGAAGAGGAGTAGAAATATGAGCGAGAACACGAGAAGATGAGGAGGAGGGTGACAAGAATAGCACGAAGAGGAGGAGAAAACAAGATGAGAAGAGATGAAGAGTCCAAACTGAGCAGAGCCGGGTGCTCTCCAGCCCCATTCCCAGGTGCCAGTTCTGCTCTGGCCACCCCCACCGTGACCCCACCATGGAGCTGCTCCCCGGGGGCTGGGGGCACACCCGGGGCCCTCTGGGCCTGGCTGGGGCTGGGGGCTCCTCGCAGGGCCCACCCCACTGCCAACAGTTCTGGGTGAAGGCGTCCTGCCCGCCCCCGGCCACGTCCATCACCTCTCCACACAGGTGCCACCTCCAGTGGCCGCTCCGGGATGTCCCCAGGGGTGCCAAGGCCACCGAGCCGGACCTCTCAGGGCCACGTGTCCTCCTCCAGCCCCTCGCGCTCCCGCGGGGCCCAGGGGGGCTCCAGCAGGGAGGAGAAGACGCTCTGCAGAGCCCCCCAGGCCTTGGGGCTGCCGTTGTGGGGCCGGGGGGTCCCGGCCCCGTAACCCCTCGGGGTGGGGATCCGGGACGGCGCCTTGTGGGGCTGCGTGTCCAGCCGGGGCTTGGCCCAGGGCCGCCGTGGGGGCGTGGAGACCCCCGGGGCGAGGGGGGTCTCCTCCATCTCCAGCAGCTCATCCTCCCCGGGCGGCCAGTCGGTGTCGGAGCCGGGATTCCCGGGGGTCTCCCGGTTGTCCCAGGAGGCCGGGAAGCAGCAGCTCTCGTCGGAGGAGCTGGAGAGGGTGGAGCGGCGCCTCACATCCCCCATGGTGGGGTTGGACGGCAGCGGGGGGCACACCCCGTTGTTGTTCCCGTTATTCCCGTTGTTGTTATTCCCGTCGCTGTTCCCGCTCCGCCGCCCGTCCTCGGCGGGCAGCCCGTGCTTGGCGAACACGTTGAGGGAGGAAGACGAGGACGACGAAGAGCAATAGGCCGAGTCGGCGGTGGCGGGGGGCGCGGGGGGACTCTCGGTGTCCCCCAGCTGCTCCAGCAGCCGCGTGTTGGCCAGGAATTCCTCCTCCAGCCGCTGGAACAGCCGCTGCTCCTGCCCGGGCTCCAGCCAGCGCGGGGCCCGCAGCCTCCGCGCCAGCTCCTCGGGGTCCCCGGGGCCGGGCCGGGGGTCCCGCCGCCCCCCGGGAGCCCCCCCGGGCGTCCCCCCGGCGGCGGGGGGCTCGGGCCGTGCCCACGAGTGCTGCCCGTCGGGGCGGCGGCGGATGAGCAGCAGCGGAGCGGGGCCGCGCCCGGGGCTGCGGGAGGCGCGGGGGGACCCGCGGGGGGACCCGGCGGCGCGGGGGGCGCGGGGGGACCCCGGCGCGGGGTCCGGGGGGGGGTCCCGGCGGGCCGGGGGGCGGCGGGGTCCGCTCTGCGCGGAGGCGGCCGAGGAGTCGCTGTCGCCCGAGCAGCGGCGGGAGCGAGCGGGGACGCGCGGCCTGGGGAGGGGGGGAAGGGGTGAGCACCCTGTTGTGTCTCCCCTCAGGGTACCACCCACCACTGAACCCCTGCCCTCACTGCATCCCCCCCAAGTCACCATCCCATTGGACCAACCCCCCCTTTGCACCCCCTCCATGGAACCCCACAAGTGGAACCCTCCACTAAGCCCCTCCCATTGCATCCCACCCACTGAAACCCCCGTTATACCCCCCAATGAACCCCCCCATTGCATCCCACCCATTGAAACCCCCATGGTACCTCCCTTTGGACCCAACCATTGAACCCCCCCATTGCCCATGTCTATTGCATTGACCCCCTCACTGCCCCCCCATGACATCCCCCCCACTGCACACCCCACTCCCCCAGCTTGTACCCCCCATTCCACAGCCCATCATCACCCACTGCCCTCCCCTTCCCCCATTACACCCCCTTCCACTGCCCATGACCCCCCCAAAGCCCCCCATGGCCTCACACTGAACCCCCACTGTCCTCCTCCATTGCCCCCCCACTGCTCATCCTAACTGGACCCCCCTTCCCCTCCAATGCACCCCCGTTTAACCCCCATGGCCCCCCACCCAGTGCACCTCCATTAACCCCAAATTCCCTCCCATTCCCCCCTCATTTCACTCCCCACTGAGCACTGTTACCCCTAGTCCACCCCCAGTCCCTCCCATTCCTTCCCACTGCCCTCCCAGTGATTACCCCATTCCTCCCCCTCACTGCACCCCCCCACTTCCCCCCAGTACCTCCCATTCCACCCCAGTACCTCCCACTGCCCCCCAACAATTCCCACACTCCCCCCTCGCCGTACCCCCCCACTGAGCCCCCACTGCCTGCCCATTACACTCCCCAATTCCACCCCCAGTACCTCCCATTGCCCCCCCATGATTCCAGTTCTCCTTCACTGCACCCCCCATTGCCCCCCAGTACCCCCCACTGCCCCCATTTCCGCCCCCCAGTACCCCCCATTGCCCCCCATTCCACCCCCCAGTACCTCCCATTGCCCCCCAACGATTCCCCCATTCCATCCTCACTGCACCCTTCCACTGTCCCTCCCCAATGTCCCCCGCACCCCCAACTGCACCCCAAATTCTCCCCATTGCACCTCTCCATTGCCCCCCAGTACCTGCCAGTGCCCCCCAATGATTCCATTTCCCCCTCACTGCACCCCCCACCGAGCCCCCACTACCCCCCAGTTCCACACCCAGTACCCCCCACTGCTCCCCAACGATTCCCCCATTCCTCCCCCTCATCGCCCCCCATTAACACCCCATTCCCCCTCATTTCCCCCACTCTCCCCCCGTGGCCGGGCGCTGGCGGTGGGCAGGGGGCTGTGTTTTGGGGTCCCGGGGGTGCCGTACCTGGCCGTGCCGGTCCCGCGGGGCTCCGCGGGGCTGCGGGAGGGGCTGTTGGAGCCGGACGGGGGGGCCGCCCCTCCCCGGGGGGGCAAACACTCCTGCCTGGGCGGCTTCGGGGGGTCCCCGGCCCCCCTGGGCTGGTGGCCCCGCTCGGTCCTGCCGTGGCCACTGTCCCCCCCGGCGGGGGGGGGCCCGGCGGGGCGGGGGCGCCGGGGGGTGCTGGGGCTGGAGGCGCGGGACGAGGAGGGGCCGGGGGCTGCTTTTTGGGGGGACATGCCCGGGGGGCGGGGCTGGGGCAGGCGGTGAGCTGGAACGGAGAGAGGAGGAGCTCAGAGGGGGCAGCCCTCGGCACCCCCCCCCTTAGCACCCCCTTTAAAAACCCCCTCCTCAGCACCCCCACCCAGCCCCCCTCACACCCGGCGCTATCCCAGGATGTGGGTGAACATCTCAGGAATTAATTTGGGCACCCCCCACACACACACTTGTCTCACCCCCTTTTTCCCCCTTCAGCTGGATCAGCACCCTGAGGAGCTCAGCTCCAGGGAATGGGGCCACATGGAGGGCCAGGGAATGGAGCCCCACAGGGAACCAGGGAATGGGGTCCCACGGAACAGAGGCCCAGGGAGAGCTGTGGAATGGGGCCACAAAGAGAGCCAAGGAATGGAGACCCATGGAGAACTAGGGAATGGAGACCCATGGAAAACTAGGGAATGGGGCCCCACAGAGAATCAGGGAATGGAGATCCATGGAGAACTAGGGAATGGAGAACCAGGGAATGGAGAACCATGGAGAATTGGAGAATGGAGACCCATGGAGAGCCAGCAAATAGAGACCCACGGAACAGAACCCCATGGAGGAGCAGGGAACAAAGCCCCATGGAAAGCCAAGGAACAGAGCCCCACAGAGAGCCAGGGAATGGGGTCCCACGGATAGCCAGGGAATGGGGTCCCATGGAGAACCAAGGACGGGCAGCCCGTGCCAAGGCAGGGGGAACGGGGTGGGGGTGTCTGTGGGGTCCCGGGGGCACTCACAGAGGGCAGCACAGCGACACGGGTCGTGCTTGTCCAGGTAATGTTCCAGTGTGTCCCAGCCGCCACCAACGCGCACCATGACGTGGCTCCTCAGCACCTGGGGGGGAAGCTCACTGTCACCCTGCCCGTCCCACCCCCTCTGGGGGACCCACAGAGCCACCGACAGGACCCTGAGGCGGGCAGGAACTCCAGCTCAGGGTCCCTCAGGACGGGGGGAGGAGGAAGGGGGGACAATGGAGTGGGGGACATGGTGGCTCTTACTCGGACGAAGATGAGCGTGTTGGAGTCTCCCACTTTGTACTTCCCCTCGGACACCTTGACCATGGGGAATTGCGAGGGGCAGGAGCAGCAGCCCAGGATCTCCCGCACCTGCGGGCACACAGGGGAGGGGTCGGTGGGGCGTGCACCCCCCCGCTATAGGGCGGGCCCACTATAGGGCTGGGCTCCCGGATCGGGGTGGACCCCCCCCTCCCCCAGCTATAGGGCGGTCCCATTATAGTGCCAGCCCCCGGCCCAGCACACGGAGGGGTTCTGTGGATCCCTCGGGGAGCCGGCTGTGTCCCCCCGGGATAGCAGCTCCCTCCTCCCACCCCTGGGAAGCACCTGGGTGGGCTCGGGTGGTGGTGGGGGGAAAGCAGCTCTAAGTGTTGGGGGACACCCACAACACCCCTGGGGGGCTTCCCATGGCCGGGCACCCCCTGGCAGGCTGAGAACGGGCACAACTCCCTTCACGTGGGGACAAAACTCCCTCCCGACCCCACTAATCCCCAAACCGTGGGGCGGGACCCACATCCACCAGCAGAAACGGGGTAAATCCCGGGTTGTTTTTTTTTTTGCCTGCCCCTAAAGCTGAACATCCGTCGGGGCTCCAGGGGGAGCGGGAGGATGCGGGGGGCCGGGCAGGGCACCCCCATGGCCGGGCAGCGCCCGGTGCCAGCTGCCGGCCCGATCTGCCGGGCTGACGTCAGGGATTAGGCCGGGAGCCACGAGGGGACGTGGGGACATGGCCACGTCCTGCCCCGGCGGTCACAGCCCCGCCCCGAAATTTGGGGGTATTTAATAATTAACTCCTCTGGGTTTATGTTTTGTTTTTTTGGGGTTTTTTTTGGGTTTTTTTTGGGGGGGTGGGAGGGGGGTTGTTCTTGCCGTTGTGCCCATCACGGGGGGCACTCGCGGGGGGTTCCCACGCGGGTGACAAGGACAGCCCTAAACTGGGGAAAC
Organism: Pyrocephalus nanus; assembly: GCA_038380795.1. Classification (NCBI taxonomy): domain Eukaryota; kingdom Metazoa; phylum Chordata; class Aves; order Passeriformes; family Tyrannidae; genus Pyrocephalus; species Pyrocephalus nanus. The sequence continues at coordinate 2,353,903 of CM076278.1, forward strand.
TGAGGCACGGACCGGGGGGGGTGGGGGGCAGAGAGGGGGGTCCTGACCCTGCCGCCACCCCGGGGGGGGCACCTGGGCACCGGCGGGGCCGGATCCTGCTCCCCGAGGCTCCTCCCCGGCTCCAGCACTGCCCATAAAAGCCGATGGTGAGGAATTACGCAGCCCGGAAAAATGCAGCCGGGGTTGGCACCGCCCGGCCGGGGGGCTTGGGGGGACAACAGCGACAAGGGGGGGGACAGCGGGGGGGGGGAACAGCGAGGGGGGAGCCCCCCGTCCCCCCCTCCCGCTTTGCAGCGGCACTGGGGGAGGGCGGTGCAGGATGCTCTTTAATGAGGGACTTAATGAGGAATTGGGGTTTCAATTAAAAAAACGGCTTTGGGCTTAGGGAGTCAGGGCAGGGCAGAGCCCCCCTGTGTCCCCCCCAGCCCCGGATTAATCTGCTGTCCCGGATCCTGCACCCAGCCCAGCTTTAATCCCTCCTGAGCTCCTGGTCCCGAGGAGGAGGGGGGGTGTCCCCCAAATTGTGACACCCCAAATTGTCCCCCCATGTCCCCATTTCCATCCCAGGGGGCACTGGCCCCAAGGCGGTGGGAGCAGGAGGAGCAGGTCCTGGGCACCCCCCACCATGGGAGGAGGTGGCAAAGGCGCAGGTGGCACCAGTGTCCCTCCCGGGATTCTGGCAATGGTCACCAAAATAACCCCTGCTGGAGTCAGGGGGCTCCCTGGGAGGGTGGGGGGAATGGAGAGGGGCTCCCATGGCCACGGAGAGCTGGGATGGGTGGGTGGAGAACACCCTGTGGACCACAGAGCACCCTGTTTGTTGGGTGGACAGAAAGGACTTCCCGTGGACCATAGAGATGGGAGGGACCTCCCAGAGATCATAGAGATGGGTGGCACCTCCCCTGGGCCACAGAGAACCCCGTTGGGTGGACAGAGAGGACCTTCTGGGGGCCACAGAGATGGGGGGACTTCCTATGGACCACAGAGCACCCCGTTGGGTGGGCAGGGATGACCTCCCAGAGACCACAGAGCACCAGCTGGGTGGGCAGGGATGACCTCCCATGGACCAAAGAGACAGAAGAGGACCTCCTGGGGGCCACAAAGACATGTGGGACCTCTCATGGACCGTAGAGACGGATGGGACTTCCCACGGACCACAGAGCACAGGTTGGGTGGGCAGACAGGACCTCCCATGGATCACACAGACAGGGGACCAAAGAGACCGGTGGGATCTCCCACGGACCACAAAGCACCCACGGGGTGGACAGACAGGACCTCCCAGACACCACAGAGCACCGGTTGGGTGGGCAGACAGGACCTCCCACGGACCACAGAGACAGACAGGACCTCCCGGGGAGCACAGAGCGCCCGCTGGGTGGGCAGAGGGGCCCTGGCGGTGCCCGGGGCTGGGTGGCCGCCGAGGCCCTCACCCAGGCACAGGGCTCCCAGGGGAGCGCGTGTCTCACCAGCTCGTCCAGGTTCTTGAGGTCGCAGAGGGTGATGGGCCGGGCCCGGCTGGGGAAGGTGCCCGCCTGGGGGTCCCGGCTCTCCCGGCGCGTGCCCAGCGCGCCGTCGCCCATTTGGTCCCTCATCTCCTCCTCGATCTCCTCCTCCATCTGGATCAGCATGGGCGCCAGCATCCCGAACTTGGAGCCCCTCCTGGCCACCTCCAGCAGGCAGAGGACGAAGTTCTTCTCGTTCTTCTTCAGCACCAAGTCGTTGGTCTCGAACATGAGGACGTCCTGGATGCCCAGGTCCTGCCGGCACCACTGGATGAAGTTGGAGACGTTATCCCTGGCGATGAAGGAGCCGGGCACCACGTTCTTGGCCTGGAAGACCACCTCGTTCTGGGGCACCCGCATGCGGGCGGCCGCCTCCGGGTGCCGCTCCTGGAAGTCCAGGGCGGTGCGGTTGACATTGTTGGCGTGGCGGCAGAGGTGACAGCCCGTCTCCAGGCTCTCCAGGAAGGTGTCCACCTGGATGTCCAGGTCGTAGAGGGTGTTGAACCACTCGGCCAGGTCCTCCTTCATGGCCTCCAGGTACTCCTCGCTGGAGCGGAACGGGCGGATGCTCTTGGAGGCGGCCGACTGGATGTGGCTGGAGTTGGCCATGGTGAGCTGCCTGTGGGGGGGGGCAGCGGGGGCTGTCACGGGCAGGAGACACCCCTCAGTCCCCCCAAAAACACCCCCACCCTGGTGCCTCCCAAAGCAGAGTTTGGCCACCTCGGTGACCCCTCCGTGCCTCAGTTTCCCCCACATGTGGGCAGGAAGGGTCACCACTGTCACCACCCTGCGCAGGACCTGCCTGAACCCTGCCAGGACCCCCAGCACCCCCACCCCATGTCCCCCCATTCATTCCATGTCCCCCCACCCTGTGTCCCTCCACCCTGTGTGTCCCACTGACCCCATGTCCCCCCCACCTCCCCAGGGTTCACGAGCCCCCTGTCCCACACGTGTGTCCCCTCCACTGTGGGGCCGTAGCAGAGAGAGGACCCCCCTCCACACAAAATCTGCCCAGTCATGGTGGGTGTCCCCACCCCACTGTCCCCACCCCGGGAGCAGGTGACAATGCCAGGGATGGCAGTGCCAGGGGCAGGGAGACCCCCCAACCCTGGCGGGGGGTCCAACCCTGAGTGTCTGCCCCGGGGTGGAGGGGGTGGGGGGGGCACTGGACCCCAATGCTCAGCCATGGGGAGGGGGCTGCACCTGGAGGAACCCCCTCGGCCCTCCCCGACCCGGGGCAGGGGTACAAGAGCTGGTGACCCCTCAGCAGGGGGTCTCCCCCTCCCCGGAGGAGGGCACCTGTGACCTCCACTGCCACCCCCCTTGCCCCCAGACCCACACCCTGGGCGGGGGGATGTCATTCCCTGGGGGTGTTTCTGCTGCTGGAGGGGTTTCTTTGTTTTGGGGGGCAGGGAGGGGTGTCCCCTTTCCTTGCCAGAGAGGTGTCCCTTTTGGGGTGTAGTTCCTTTCCCTCGGGGTGGGGGGGGGGGGATGTCTCTATTGGGAGGGGTCCCGTGCCCTCGGGGTGGGGGGACACTTCTCTATCGGGGTGGGGAGGTCTCTTTCCCTTCCCTGGGGGGTGTCCCTATTGTGGGGTGGTCCCTTTCCCTCGGGGGTGGTGTCGCTATTGGGGAGGGTCCCTATCGGAGGGGGGATGTCCCTGCTGGAGGGGGGGGTGGGTGTCTATAAAGGTCCCTATTTCCCCCGGGGTAGGGGGCTGTCGCTATTAAGGAGGGTCCCCCACCTTCGGAGGGGGGATGTCACTGTTGGGGGGGTGTATTTTCCACGCTGGGGGGGGTGGTGTCCCTATTGGGGAGGGTCCCCTACCCTGGGAGGGGGGTGTCACTGTTGGGGGGGTGTATTGTCCCTGCTGGGGGCTGTCTATACCCGAAGGGTCCCCCTTTCCCAATGGGGGGGGGTGTCGCTGTTAGGGAGGGTCCCTATGGGAGAGGGGGTGCCCCCCCCCCCCGCTGGGGGGACAATAAACCCGGGGGGTGTCTGCTATACCCGAGGGGGGTGTCTGTTATACCCCCATGAGGGGGGCCGGGTGTCGATCAGGGGGTGTCTCTTTCCCGGGGTGGGGGGGGTCCCCTCTCTGAGGGAGAGGGTCCCTATTCCGGGGCGATCTCCCGGCTCTGGGTGGGGGGTCCGCACCTGCCAGGGACACCCACGGCCCGAATCCCCCCCCGTGCCCCCCGGGGCCGCACTCACCGCCCCCCCGTCACCGCCGCCGCTCCGCGCTCCGCTACGGCCGGGCCGGGCCCTCGCCCCGCTCCGGGCCGGGCCGCAGCTCCCAGCGCCGGGGGGGCCCCGCCGCGGCCCCCGCAGCCATCAGCGGCCCGGGGAGGGCGGCCGGGGGGGCCCGGGGGGCGCCCAACGAGGCTCGGGCTCCGCCGCAGCCCCGCGGAGCCGCCACCGCCGCCGCGCCCCGGCCGGGAAGTTGGAGGCGGCCCAGAAAGGGCCGGGACGGGGGAGGCGGCGGCGGGCGGGGACCGGCACGGGGGGGGGGGCACGGACACGGGGGGGGAGCACGGGAACCGGGGGGTGATGGACACGGAGGGGACACGGACATGGAGGGGGGCACGGACACGGGGGATAGAACGGACACGGGGGGGTGATGGACACGGAGGGGGGCACGGACATGAAGGGGGGGACGCGGGCACCGGGCGGTCACGGACGTGGAGGGGGGGCATGGGCATGGAGTGGGGCACCGACACGGACATGGAGGAGGACACGGAGATGGAAGGAGGCATTGACACGGAGGAGGCACGGACATGGAGGGGGCCACAGGCACGGGAGGGTCATGGACACGGGGGTGACACATGGGAGGGTGGCACACAGCGACACCCCCTCCCCCCCCCCAGGGTGCGGCTCATCCCGGAGGGGAAACTGAGGCACAAGGGGACCCACCGCGAAGCTCCATCCCACCCTTTTATCCCACTCCTCCCCACAACGCCTTTATCCCACCCCCTTTATCCCACCCCTTCACCCCACTCCTCCAGCCCACCCCTTTATCCCACCCTTTCCGGGGGCTGTGTCGTCCCCCCCCACCTCCCAGGGATGCTCTCAAGAAAGGCCGGCAATGGTGCGGTTACAAACAGCGGGAATTTTATTTAAAAAAACAACCGTCACAACCGTTCACAGCGTTACAGGCGGAGGGGAGGGGGAGGGGAGGGGGGGAGAAAGGGGCGCGTTAAACAACCGGTTTTATTTTGGGGAGGGGAAGAAAGAACTCGTCACACTACCGCTGAACTTGGTTTTAATGTTTCTCCACAAACGGTGAAAAATACTAAAGTACAGACAAGGAGGACTCATAATGTTGTGGCCAACATTATAAATATGGAATTATAAATTTAAAACATTTTTTTTTTTCTGGTTTAAAAAATAAATCTGGTAGTAAATGAGGCTCTGGGGAGGTGGCGTTAGTAGGGCCGGTCTCTGCGATCCTGGCGGTGCTCACCCCTGTGGGCATGGTGGGGGTAGGCACGGGTCAGTCCTGGGGTCCAGGAGCCCTCCCCAGGCTGGGGGGGTGCTCCTCAACCCCCCACCCATGCACCCTGACACCCAGCTTCCCACCCCACTACCCACTTGCCCACCTGCTCAGCGCCCTCCGCACTTGCCCTCCAACCCACTTGCCCCCCACCCCTTCACTCTCCAACCTGCTCATCCTGCCACCCACACCCCACCCATGCACTCACTCCCCCTCCACCTGCTCATCCCTCTGCCCACCCACGTGTTCTCCACCCCACCCATTCACCCTCCTACCCACTTGTCCCCTCACCTATTAGCCCCCTCCTCATTTGTCCCACCACCCACTAAATCCCCCCATCCCCTCATCACCCCCTCAATGGGGTCCCAGTGTCACCCACCCCCTTTCCCCATCAGGGTCTCCCGCTCCCCCCATCACTGCCTCCCCCCCAGTCCATACTTGTCCATCTTTCCCGGCCCTCCACGTCGTCCTCTGCCTCCTCCTCCCATCTGCTCCATGAGGGGGCCGGGGGGTCCCCCAGGGCCTCCTCCTCCACCTCCTCCTCTCCGGCCTCCTCCTCCGTAGCCTCCTCGGTCCATCCCGCGGCCTCCTCGGAACCCGCCTCTGTCTCCGCCGCGGCTGCCTCGGAACATCCCCCCGGGGCCCCCTCGGTCCATGAGGCCCCCGCCGCGCCCACCGCGCATCCCCCCGGGGCCGCCCCGGCCGCGGTCACCGCCTGGGGGGGAGAAGAGACCCTCAGAGTGACCCCAGAGCAGCACAGCCCACTCCAGGTGTACCCTCCCCCCTGATCCCGGGACATCCAGCTCTGCCATGTGCGGCGGGAGGAGGCCCAGGAGATACCGGGAACCCTGAGGGGATTCAGGAGTGCAGCACCCACCCCTCACCCAGCTCCTCCTGAGCCAGGGGAGCTCATTAGCAGCCCCCCAGATCCTGGAGGAACTGTGATCCCAGCTCCATGTCACGGCTCACAGAGCAATGAAGGCCTGGCAGCTCCAGGGGCTGGCCCAGCTGCTCCCCGAGGAGCCTGAGGGTATCTCACCAGAAGTGAAGCCGTGAGCCCCCCCACGTACCTGGAGGGGGGAAGGGGGGCGGGAGGAACCCCTCGGGTTTGGGTGCCTTGCACTGGTTACACTCCGTTCTCCAGGCGAAGTTCTGGTTTCCACAGCCCCTGGGTACAAACACCAGTCAGCCCAGAGCAGGATGACATTCCTGCTGGGAGAACACCAGGAAGCACCACGAGCAGCAGAACACGTGGAGAGCAGGACCTGGGGCTCATCTCCAGGCTCAGCTCCCCCAGTGGTGTGGGGTCCAGCTGCCTGTTCACCCCTGCAGTGACCCCATCCCTCCCTCCCTGACCCAGGTGGGAGGAAGGAGCTGCCTGGGAAGGCCCAGCAAGATATTTCGGGAAAGGCCTCCTGGTCCTGGCAGCCCTGGGGACAAAGGGGACGAGGGATACTCACGGGTTGGGGCACTGCCAGTCTCCGGCTCGGTGCTGGACGCTCCCTCCAGAGGGGTTTCCCCGGGATCCCCGTGGGCCTCTCGAGGAGAAGCCACCCCTGTCTCCACCTCTTCCACCCATCCTGCCCATGGGGCCGCTGGGGCCACTGGGCCCCCCTGGGCCACCAGGACCCCCCGGACCTGTGGGAAGGAGCCCCGTTAGTGCCAGAGCCACAGGCGGGGTGGGGGGACAGGGAACAGCTCCAGGGGGTCCCATCCGGTACCTCCTCGGAGAGGGGGGGGCATTCCCCGCTGCTCCCGGGGGGGCATCCCGCCCCTCAGGCTGTTCATGGGGCCCTTCTTCCGTGCCAGGGTCACCTTCAGCTTGCTCCCCTGGAAATCCTTCCCTAGGAGGGACACAAGGACGGGACGTCAGCGCACACCTGCACCCTGGTGCTTCCTACAGGGAATTCCATCCCAAACGCCCTCCCACACTCACCATCAAACCATTCCACAGCTGTTTTGGCAGTAGATGGGTCATCGTAGGACACGGTGGCGTCACCTTTGGGCTTGCCGGTCTCTTTGTCGATGTACAGGTTTATCATGGGCTGCCCTGTCCTCTTGTTCATCTAAGGGACAGCGGGATGTCACCTGGAGTCCCCTCTCCCAGCAGGGATTTACTCCCTGTTCTGCTTTCCAGACAAGCAAGGCTCCTTCTGAGGACTCTGGGGCAGAAGAAAGGGCCCCCTGGGCCTACCACGGGTGACAGTGACTGCCCAGACATCCCAAAAATGAAGGAACAGGCCCAAAACAGCACTGCCAGGCCCAACAGGCCTCTCCCAGGGACATGATGGGCTGGGAGGATGTGAGCAGTGGGCAGGGAGGAGGAGAGTGGTCCCTCTGTCCTGCTATCAGGGGTCACAGGTGTCCCCTCACCTTGACAACACCGCACTGTTTGAAGAAATCTGCCAGGTCCTCCAGGGTCACATTATCGTTGAGTCCCTGCACATACACTGCAGTGCTGTCCGAGTCCTCCTCCGGGTCCATAGGGGGGCCTAGGAGACAATTCCCGGGGTCAGGGCAGGGAGAGGAAGGGCAGGGATATCCCAGGGCCAAGTTCTTTCCATCCCGTCATTCCCTCCATCCCGTCATTCCCAGCCGTGGCTCCGCTCCCAGTGACAGGAAACCCCAGACCCAGAGGGAGGTGACTGAACACATCCTGCCAGACAGACCCCACAGCTACCCCTGCGGGAAGAACCCCCCGGTTATATTGGGACACATCCCAGGGGAGGGATGAGGAAGACCTTGGTGCCCTCTGGGCTCCCACACACGGACATCCCACCCCCTTTTCCGATGCTGGAAGCTGACACATAACTTCCAGACACGCCTGTAGGACAGGAAGGGACAACCCATAAGGCCACAGGCTGCCGTGGCACGGGAGGAGGCTCCTGCAGAATTCCTGGAATAGCTCCAGAGCAGCCCCCAACCCAGGGTTAGTGCAGAATCCCTGGAAAAGCTCCAGAGCAGCCCCCAACCCGGGGTTACTGCAGAATCCCCGGAAAAGCTCCAGAGCAGCCCCCAACCCCCCAAATTCCTGCGGAGAAGGGCGGGTGTCTCACAACCACGTGTGGTTTTCCACAGTCCAGCTGTTTGGATCAGAGCTGGGAATCAAGCAACGCCGGGAAGAGCCAGAGAGAGCGCGGGCAACGCGGCTCCACCTGCCGTGGGGCGACACCTGCGGCGCTCCCGAGGACACCAAGCGTCCGATTCCCAAGCTCGGGAGGGATTTTGACGGGGATTACCTAAATCCAGGTCGGGTCCTTCCTCCATGTGTCCTGCCAGGCGGGAGAGAAGCACAGGGAGCGGTGTTAGTGCGGGCCCTGGGGCTGGAGAACCGACACACACAACACTAGCTACGCCTCAGCACCGGCACGGCGGGAGGGGGAACCTCCAACTGACCTGTGCCGCCCCAACAGCAGCACCGCACCTTACTGGGCCATCAGGTGGCTACTTTTTAGCACTTCTTTCAAAACCAACAACCACTATTACATTGTTGTTTTGTCTGGTTTTTTTTTGGGGGGGTTTTTTTTAGCACTTTTTCAAACCGTTAACCACTAGCACGCTGATTTTTAGCAGCTCTCAAACCGTTAACCGACTATTACGCTGATTTTTTTTAAAAAAACAAATGAAAAAATAAATGTTATACCAAGCCAATCGGTTTTTTTTAAGTTCGCTACTATAAGTTACTTAATATAAAAAGAAAAGATTTATTACATCCAAACCATTCCTTTTCCCCAAATTACAGTGAGTGGTTGCTCAACTCTTCCACTGCGTCCTGTGACCGCATTAAAACCCTTAGCGTCGCCGGCAGTACCCATTTACAGTTTGGTTGCATATGTCATTTTAAACCACTTAAAACGAATAACAAAATTACACTTGGTTCTAAAAAACTGTCTGCAAATGCTTTTTTTTTTTTTTTTTTTTTAACACTATCCATTGTAATGCTCAAAAACTTACCACCAGGCTTATTGAAGCCACCTCGCTCTCCAGCGCTGCTGGGGGGATAAACGAAGAAATGAAGGCCTTTCCCTTTACAAAGCCAGCACCGCTCTGAGCCTCTGCGGCTCACAGGGGAGAAGGGCACTGGCTAAACATCTCCAAACATCTCTCTGTCTCTGTCTCATCTCGGCACTAGGCCTTTCTTCAGGGCAGCTCGCTCAAATGCTCTTTACAATATAAAGCAACCTGGCGTGGGCTCGAGGCACCGCTTTGCCGTCAATGCCCTGGCGTTACTCAGGTATCATCGGTGCAATACTTGGCAAAGAAAGGGGCTTTGTGTTAGAAATCGAGGGAGGGGACAAAGGTTTTTTTTTTTTTTTTTGCATGTGCGTTTCAGAGAAATTCAGGGGTGTTTCAGTGGTCAACTCCCTCCCCTCGGTGTGTCCACGGAGGTGCACCCTCGGCCTGTGGCGGCGCCGGGCCCGCGGGTCCCTGACAGTTTAACAGTGCAAAAGGAGACAACCCCAACGCGAGAACCTACGACACAAAAGTCCAGCTGACAGCGCCCCTGCAACCCTCGAAAAGAAAGCCATACATTTCAGGTCACTACTGAATTTAACAACTCTCTGGAGGGAGAACTTACAGAGTGCGGCGGGGGGCTCCGAGGCCTGGGGTGCAGCTTTGTGGACACACTCACGTGGCTTTTGGGCAGGTGCCAATGGGAACGAGGCCACAGCTTTCACCAAAAGCTTTGGCCGAGGCTTTCACAGCTGAAACCGCTTTTGGAGCGTGGTGGTTAAGTAGGAAAATGCCACCTGGAAAAGGATTTGGGCTGTTTCTTGCTCTTTTTTTGTTTTGTTTTGTTTTTGGTGGGGGGCGAGACGAGCCCTTTGGAAGGAGCCGAGTGGAGGAGGGAGAGCACCGTGAATTTTCTAGCAAGTATTGCACCTCTAATACTGGGAAAAAAAGAAGTCAATACAGAATTTCGAGCTGTTGCATGCAGCTTTGCCTCCTCTCGTTAAAAGTACACACCATTTACGTAACGTCTCTCTTTTTTAAACATAACTTTTTTTTTTTTTACACTTTTTCTTTTTTTTTCTTTCTTTTTTTTTTTTTTTAACGTTACACAATTCTAAAGTAGTAGTATACCCTCCTCTGGTTTTATTACCAAACAACAAGTATGCAGTTACCAAAAAGTTACAGAAGGATTCCGTTTATACAATCAATACATTGGGTTAAAAATATTCTATGTATATTTTTCCTCTCCATATGGACACCGTGTCTAGTCCCACTTTTCATTATGCTGCCGGCTGAGTACTGAGTACGGGTACTTTTTAAGTACTGAGGTGTATACAAGGCTCTCACTTTGTAACCTGTAGCATATAAATGCGACAAAGCATGTTAAAAAGTTTTCCATTGTCATCAAATATCAAATCATCGAGGCAATGAGAAAGGGCACGTTAATAACATTGAGCTCCTTACCTGCTGGAGACACTGAAATCCATCACCACAGCACTCTAAGGTGGGCCGAGTTCCCCTACCTGCCCTGGGCGTCCCCTGAAGGCCACCTGTGCTATGGACAGCACAAACTCTACGTCCATAAGGCTTGGGGGGGAACCCTTTGTAAGGGTCTGGCCAGCTGGGAATTCACTAGGGATGCGAATTTGAGCTGGGACTGAGGTGTGAAATCAGAGACAAAAAGGTGACAAATCTTTGGCGGGAGAAGCTCTGAAGGGGCTAGAAATTTGAAGATGTGATGATAGGCGTTTCAGGTGTCTACATCTACTTTGTAATTGTTAAGAGATAAAACCATGGGGGGGGTGGGTGAAATCTTTATGCAGATCCGCGGGACCGCGTTCCACGCGAGCCAATTCCAAGCTGGATGTTCCCACACAAACCAGCCCTTTTGCACGTCTTTCTTGGATTCCTCTGATAAAGATTTCATGCCACGTCAAACTGCTGCGACAGAGCTATGCAGAGTGGGGCCTCCCACCGCCAAACCGGGCTGTGCCACACGGGATCAAGTCGCCCACGGAGAGCAGTCGCCACGAGGGCCACCCTGCCAGCACCGGGGCGGGCACAGCGTGTCCCGTGCCACACCTAGGGACGCTCTGCATAGCTCTGAGCAACAGGGTGAGGGGATGGAACACACACAAAGCTATGAATTCCCTCTCTGAGTGGCCTCTGGGGGATGGTTTTCCTCCCTCACCTCTACCAGAACACCCTCCATGGCCAGGGGGGGCACAGCTGAAGGCACGGGTGAACCAAACCAGGTTGTGCCATCGGTTACAGTGGCCAAAGCACCTGAACGCTCCGAGGGGGAGCTGGCCCGGGAGCCAAACCTCTTCCCTCTGCCCTGGGGGTCCTCCTCCACGCTCCAAGTGTCCCAGGCACTCAGAGCCACGGCTGCTGAGGAGGCTCCTGCCCTGCACACACCTGACCTGCCCAAATCCCCTCTGCTGAGGCGCAGGGAGGGACCCCTGGAGCCCCCGGGAGGTTTGTGTGTGTTCCACCCACAGTTACTGTTAAACCCCACAGAGGTTCCACCTCGGGGCGACCACGAAGGGAGCTGAAAGTGCCAAGGTCAGCAATAGCCCCAGTTTACCCCTCCCCTGAGCCCAACCATCCGCAGGACAAACCAAACACGTCCTGCTCCTATCCCCCTCAGGACAGAACGCTTCCATGGATTACAAGCAATGCCGCTACAGAGATGTTCTCCATGGAAGCACCGTTGGGAAGGACAACCTTTCAGTCCCTTCTTTTTTCCGTTTTCCAATCCTATGGGTAAACCAGGATTAGGTAAAAGGAGAAAAGCTTTGCTCTTACCCCATTCCACCGCGTCCTCCTCCCCGCCCACCTCTGCTCATGCCTCCTCGATCATATCCCCCTCGTCCCCTGCCCCGGCTATCGGGGCCGCTCAGATTCCGGGTCTCTCCTGGGCCGGAGAAGCCTCCGGATTCCTGCCCGTACATGTTCATGCTGCTGGGATGGTCCTGGCGGAACGAGCCTGGGGAAGTGGGGGACACACACACGTCAGGGACACGCAGCCCTTCCACCTGCCCTCAGCCCCAGCAGCAGCTCCACATGGATTCAGGTTGGAGAAGCCCTCTGAGATCATCAAACCCAACTGTTCCCCCACTGCTGACCCACGTCCCCAAGGGCCACATCTGCATGGATTTAACTCCCTCCAGGCCTGGGGACCCCACCCCTGCCCTGGGCAGCTGTGCCAGGGCTGGACAGCCCTTTCCATGAAGGAATTTTCCTAAATTATCCGATCTAAACCTCCCCTGGTGCAGCTCGAAGCTGTTTCCTCTCATCCCATCCCTTGTTCCCTGGGAGCAGAGCCCAAACTCCCCCATCAGCTCCCCCCTCCTGTCAGGGATTGCAGAGCCAGAAGGTCCCCCCTGAGCCTCCTTTTCTCCAAGCTGAGCCCCCCCAGCTCCTCACCACAAACACTTCATGCTCTGTATCTCCAACCCCACTGAGGGGACTATCCCAACCTGCCACCGCTCCAGCAACAACCCTTCAACCCATCTCCGAGTTTTAGCCCCAGAACAACCCCAGGGCTCCCCCTGAGGGCTCCCACTCACTCTGCTGGCCGTAGCTGCTGCTCTGCTGGCTGTACTGGCTGGGGGCCTGGCTGTAGGATGCGCTGGGAGGGGGGTAGCTGGTGGGAGGGGGTTGCTGCCCGTAGCTGCTCTGCTGCCCATAACTGGTCTGCTGGCCGTAGGAGCTCTGCTGCCCGTAGCTGCTCTGCTGGGAGTAAGTGCTCTGATCGTAACTGCTTGGCTGTGTGGAGGAATAGCTGGAAGAGAAAAGCACGGGAAAGATGGGAATGAGGAGGCAACTCCCTGGCAAGCGCGTGTGAGGCTGGAAGGCAACGCAACCACGAGCCATATGTAGGGTTGTAAATCATTTTAAAGGCTTGAAAGTCATCCTATGGAGGCCAGGCTGGAGGGCTGTAAAAGCAACATTCATGTGAGCAGTCCCAGCTTATTCATACCCCTGGGAGAAGGCACAAGTGACAGGGCAAAACTCAGTGGCAGCACAGGTAACAGGCTCTCCTCCTGAATTATTTTCGCCTGATGGATAATAAAAGTTGCCCTCACGCAGCTCAGGCTTTGAGGATTTCCAAATGTAGCCTTTTAGAAGCCACATCAAAGACACCAGAGGGGAGAGGGGAGCTCCCAGCCCAGTCATGTGTGCAAGGAGGCAGCAAGAGGTCACTCCAATGCACTCCAGAAAAATCCTAAAAATTCTTAATACTAAAAACTGTTGGAAATTCCTTAAAACACCTGTCATCATTTTCAGCTGTCCACACAGAGACACCTGCACACTCAATCCTGCCTCATCCTCCTCCTCACAACAAGAGGCACAGCTCCTCCTCCCAGGACACCAAAACACCTTTTTCCATGTCTTTTGCTTAAAATCCCTGGGGAAAAGGCATTCCCAAGAGCGTGGAAGGGTTACCTGGTCGGGGGGTAGGAGGGAGGAGCGGTGACGGGCTGCATGGGGTAGCTGGCAGGCACCTGGGGGTAGCTGTAGTTGCTCTGCCCGTAGCCCAGGCTGGGCTGGCTGTAGCCTGTCGTGCTGGACTGGGGCTGGCTGGTCTCTGCTGGTTTGCTGCCATCCTGGGGTCTGGGGAGAAAGACGGAACCACGTCAGTGCCCAGCTCCACACCTGGAAGCAGCAAAGATCCCCCCTGTTTTTTGGGGTGGCTCTGATGGGTGGCAGTCGCTCTGGCAGCACTACATAAAATAATATATAACAATACATAAAACTGATGATTTTGGCACTCAGTGACTGGGATTTGCAGACCCCAGGAAAGGCCCAGGCAGTGCCCTGAACAGAGAGCACGGAGCACCACGGATTGTGCCCATCCCAGACTTGGCTCCGGGGCTGAGTGGAGGGTGTGGAATGCCAGGAAGGCGGTTGGCAGCGTTGCCCTGAGCTCCAGCTGGTTCTGCACAGCCCTGGGAAAGCAGGAGCTGAAAGCAGCCAGCAGGGCAGGCACTGAAATGCCCCATTGTTCGGGTCAGAATCCAGCTCATGCAGATATTGCCTCACATACCTTACCCCCGGAAGGGAAAGGATGCTGGGGTTGGACTGGGTGACCTTTAAAGGTCCCTTCCAACCCACACCACGCTGGGATTCTGTGTGCAGGATTAACTCCCGAGGCCTGAAATTAGAGAAACCTTTGCATGTGATTCCCAAGGCCCCTTTTATGTGTCCCCCAGTTTAACAGCCATGTGGATGTGGCACTTGGGGACATGGGTCAGTGGTGGCCTTAGCAGTGGACTCGATCTCAGAGGGCTTTTCCAACCTAAATGATTCCATGAGTCTGTAATTTCTAAGTGAAACTTCAGAGTGAAGCTACTTTTGCTGTAGAAGCTGGGAAAAAATTATTTACAATGTCAGGATTCCTCTTGAAAATTCGCATCCCTTTGAAGTGTGACCTGCCAGAGCTGTGACAGGCTCTGCCTTTCCTTACAGCAGTGGTTGCTACAAACACCAGGTAAGTGACTACATCAGCTTTCCCTCACTATTAAACAGGTTCCCATTAATTTTTCACACCCCCTGAGCAAACAATTCCAACAAAATACCTGCCAGGCAGTGCTCAGACGGGAGAGATTTAAAAAGGGAACGGTTTGCAGCGTGAGCATCCCCTCAGCATCCTGCCTGACCCTGGGCCCCCGGGGCTGTTTTCTGCTCTGCAGTGTGAGCTGAGAGCTTGGTTCCTCTGTGTGGTTGTTCCCTCATCCCCCAGGAACGGCTCTGACTCACAGAGCTGGAGCACAGCCCTCCCACGCCGCTCCCCCGGCCCCGACAACGCTGTGGAGAGATGGGCAGGGAGCAGGGGGGGCAGCTGGGGGGGATGACAGCAGGACGAGGAGGAGGAGGAGGAGGAGGAGCAGGAGGAGGAGGAGGAGGAGGAGGAGGAAGGCTGTACCTGGCAGGGGCAGACTGGGGCCAGAGCAGAGGCAGTGGGAGCAAAACTCTGGTGAAACAGGCAGGGAGGAGGGGCCATCAAAGCAGTGGGTGCAGCTGGGGGTGATCAGAAGAGGAAGAGGAGGAAGAAGAGGAGGAGGAAGAGGAGTAGTAGGAGGAGGAAGAGTGGGAGGAGGAGGAAGAGGAGGAGGAGGAGGAAAAGGATGAGGAGGAAGAGCAGGATGAGGAATAGGAGGAGTGGGAGGAGGAAGAGGATGAGGAAGAGGAAGAGTGGGAGGAGAAGGATGAAGAAGATGAGGAAGAGGATAAGGAAGAGATGGAGGAGGATGAGGAAGAGAAGGAGGAGGAGGAAGAGGATGAGGAGGAAGAGTAGGATGAAGATGAGGAATAGGAGTGGGAGGAGAAGAAGGAAAGGGATGAGGAAGAGGAGGAGGAGGAGGAGGAAGGGGAAGAGGAGGAAGAGGAGGAGGAGGAAGGGGAAGAGGAGGAAGAGGAGGAGGAGGAAGGGGAAGAGGAGGAAGAGGATGAGAAAGAGGATGAGGAAGAGAAGAATGAGGAGGAAGAACAGGATGAGGAAGAGAAGGAGTGGGAGGAGGAGGAATAGGAGGAGTGAGAGGAGAAGGAGGAAGAGGATGAGGAAGATGAGGAGGAGGAGGAGGAAGAGGAGGAGGAGGAAGAGCAGGATGAGGAATAGGAGTGGGAGGAGAAGAAGGAAAGGGATGAGGAAGAGGAGGAGGAGGATGAGGAGAAGGAGGAAGGGGAGGATGAGGAAGAGGATGAGAAAGAGGATGAGGAAGAGAGGGAGAAGGAGGAAGAGGAGCAGGAGCAGGATGAGGAGGAAGAGAAGGATGAGGAGGAAGAGGATGATGAGGATGATGAGGAAGGCCGTACCTGGCGGGCGCGGCGGGGGCCGGCTGCTGCCCGTAGGCTGGGTAGGCGGGCTGGGTGCCGTAGGCGGCGGGCGCGGCGTAGGACGTCGGGGTGGTGGTGGCCGTGGCCGTGCTGGTGTCGTAGGCGGCGCTGCCGTAGCCCTGCACGGGCTGGGGGTAGGCGGGGGGCGCGCTCGGGGCGCTGTAACCTGGAACACATCAGCGGTGGGGCACTCCGGGTGAACGGGGCATGGAATGGCAGCGGGATGTGGGCGAGGGAACCAGGGACACCAACCACCCCCCACCCCGGGGGGCTCAGGGTTTATCCCATCTTTGTGCCAAACTTGGAAGCACGTGGATTCAAGGAGTCAGGAGTGTCCCCAAGGATCTGGGAGTGAAGCAGGGCTGGGTGCTGGAGGGGGCACCCAGAGCTCACCCACACCTACTCTGGGCTCTTGGGCTCCACTCCAGGCACGAGTTTTGGCTGTGGCACAAACCCACACCCTCCAAGGCCAGGGGCTGGGAGGAAAAGGGCTCTCCAAAGTGCTTTATCCCTGATTTGCTTCACCCAGCACAATTAAACCAAGAGCTCCATGGGAGCTGCAGCAATGCTGCTCTCCTGGGGCTCAAACCCTGGGTCAGGAACGTGGCACAGCCCAGCCAGCCCCTTTGGCCCAGGCAGCTCCCACATTCTGCTCTCCCAGGGGAACAAGACCCTGAACCCAAAATACAGCAGCAAACATGTCCTGGGGCTTCCCAAGGAGGCAGCTGCTTCCAGAGGGTTCCCAGGAATGGCCTCAATCCCAAATGAGCCATCATTGGTAGAAAACTAATTTCTTCTGCTCCTTTAATCACCCTGTTTAGGGTCAATTCCTCCATCCTTGAAGGCTGATGCTGCTGCGCAGAGCATTCCATGGATTCATGGAATGGTTTGGGTTGGAAGGACCTTAAAGCCCATCCTGTCCCACCCCCTGCCATGGGCAGGGACACCTTCCACCAGCCCAGGTTGCTCCAAGCCCTGTCCAACCTGGCCTTGGACACTTCCAGGGATCCAGGGGCATCCTCTGGGAAATCCATTCCAGGGCCTCCCCACCCTCACAGACAGGAATTCCTTCCCAATATCCCACCTAAATCTCCTCTTTTAGTTTGAAGCCATTCCCCTTGTCCCAAGTTCCTCTCCAGCTCTCCTGTAAGACCCGAATATTTTGGACCATGGCACTTCTGTCACTGGTTTCTCAGGGCTCAGGCACAATTTTACCACCTCAGACAACCTGAAAATCACCAATTAACCCCCACCAGCGCCTCGTTTTCCTCACAGAACCACCCCCCTTACCCTGAGAAGCCTCAGCCCACAGTCCCAGCTCTACCCTCAGCATCCCAAAACCCCACTCCCAGGAACTTTCTGGAAGCAGCATCCAGAGGATTGTTTACAGTGAGAGCACGGGCAGGGCAGGCTGAGGCCTGCAGCATCTCCTCAACAAAGGCAGGAAAACACCCCCCCCTCTCCTTCAGCTCCAAGGTAAAAGAAATCCAATTGATTTAACAAGCACAGTCCCATCCTTTCAGCTCTTCCGAAAAATAAAGGCCCGCAATGGCACCAGGCTGACCTGGGAAGCCTCTCCAAGGCATTTCTGAAGTCTGATTTTAAATCAGCAATGCTGGAAACAAAAGAAAAGCACTTTCCATTTGCTTGCACGTAAAGAGAAAAGGTCAAAAGAGGCACATCAGGCGGCTCCTGATGTTTTCTGTACCTTCCCTTTTCTCAGAATTTCAGTTTGGTTTGGGCAAAAAGCTCCAGAGCTTTGGGATTTCGTCCTGACAGGACTATCCAAGGTCCCAAAACAGCTCTTGTATAATTCAGTGACCATTTGGCTTGTCACAAAGGTCAGCTAACTGGCTTTATATTGCTAAGAGCCTTCCAAGCAAGTTTTCAAATTAAGGAAAAGAGACTTAGAGGGAAAAACAGCAATTAAAAATATTGTTAGAAAACCTGACTGGCTAAAAATATAAACCGAGGAGCAGCCAGCTGGTCTCAGGCTTATTCCTGGGCCCAGTGAAAATAACAGCTTCTCCATCACTTCTTAGCTTTAATAAACATGGGAGGCTCAGGACAGACTTTCCCTCGAGGTAAATTGTGCTGCAGCATTTTCTGTGGATCCCCTGATTTGCAAACAGAACACACTGCCAGCAGCAGAACACACCGTGCCCTCCCGGGGCACTGAGGCAGTTCCACAAAACCACAGCCCTTCCCAGGGCTCAGGAAAGAGGAACAGGGTGAGAGGAGGAAGTTTGTGCAGCAGATTTATTAAAAAAATAAAAAAAACCCACCAAACTTCAGCTTTCTGGTGTCCCTCAGGATTCTAAAGAAGACACGAGGCTGTGAACTGCCCGTTCCTGCCTCCTCCTGCCCCCCAAACCCTTCCCCATCCCAGGGCTCCCAGCCTGGGAATGTCAACTGGACTCCTACCTGGGAATAACTTGAGTGAATCCCTAGAATATCAGTTTCTACGGTCATTATTCCTCTTTTCTGGTCTCTGAAAGGAAAAGTCCTGAGCGTTGCTGAGAAGGGTGAACAGGGTGGTGCCCAACAGGATGATTTTTAGAGCCTCACACAAATCTGAACAGCCCCAACACTTCCATGTGAGCCACCACAGCGATTCCATAGGGAGCACTGACACCAGAAGTTCAATAAATCCTTATTTTAACTGGCCAAAGCCTGACCACAACCCAAAAAAAAAAAGCCTGTTCTTTGTCTAAGCACAGCCTGCAGCGTGTGCTGCAGCCACAGCCCAGCCCTGCCCTGTTCCTCTTGGACTGGGGAGACACAGGATGGTCCTCCCAGTGCTGGATCCCCTTTCCCAGTGCTGGATCCCCTTTCCCAGTGCTGGATCCCCTTTCCCAATGCTGGATCCCCTTTCCCAGTGCTGTCACTGGGAGCACAAGCTTTGCCAACACCTGGCTCTGCACAGGCAAGGGGAGAAAAGGGAAACACCTTGAATTTTACAGCTTCAGCTCTAGATGGAGCATTTCCCCCACGGGAGCGTGTGCTGAGCAGGAAGGGTTTGCACCAAAGGCAAGGCAGGGATTTCCCACCCCCCCTGGTCTAAATTTCCAACCCAAAGCTGAGTTTAGGCACACTGGGAATCCTCAGGAGCTGTGGCTTTGAGGGGGGTGTTTATATTGCATCACTTTTCTCCCCTCCCAGCTGGGAAGATAAAAGCTGAGGCAGTTGCTGGAAGAAAAGGTAGGAGAAGAACTGCTTAAAGGGTTCAAATTTCCCTCAAAGGGAGTCAAACAAACCCCTTGCTGAAGCCCAGGAATCCTCCAGGTGGAGGGGAAGCTGGCAGGATTTGATCCTCAGAGGACATCAGCTGAAAAGTCTGGATTCAGAGAGATTTCTGCTCTCCAGAGGGATTCACTCTGACAGAGCCGACTCCTCTTTTGTCTGTGCATCCTGGAGGGGCTGGAGCAGGGATGCAGACCCTCCCTCCACTCTGTTTTGGGATGACAGGTTATTATGGCAGCTCTGAGCTCATTTCCAATTCTAAATCCATTAGGAATTTAAATATAAATCCCCCTAAATGTCCCAGGTAAAGGGAAGGGGGGGGCTGGCTGGTTTTAGAGAGCAATTCCACCTTTCAGGAGATCCACACCTGGACATTTAAATGCTCTTTATTTATTCCTGTAATTCCTGTTCATACATTAATGAGCTAACCATGCCCACAGGTCTGATGGTGCCCAGTGATCCCTAATCCAGCTGCTCCCAAACCCTTTTCCTCCGGAACAAAGCCACTGGGTGGCTCTAGGACAACTTTTCCTAAGCTCCAGGGAGGGAAGGAGGGTGGGGTGTTGGTGGAAGGTGGGACGTGCTGGAGTGTTGGGAAGAAAAGTTCCACCTGAGCCACCCCCTCTGCCATTCCCAGAGTCCTGGGAAGGTGTATCCACACAAAATCTGGATTTCCCTGACCACACCAACACTTAAAACCCAGGCTGTCCAGCCAAAAAAACCCCAAAGGGCACTTGGCTTTAAGGAATTGCAGACATCTCTGCTCTTAAAAAAAAAAAAAAAAAAGGGGATGCTCAGGAAAAAACGGATTGGGATTCAAGCACAGGAACTGCACGTCTCTCGGGACACGTGGATGTCTGGCCCTGGCAGCACCCTGGGATTTCTGGAGCGTGAAAGGCAGGGAGAGAGGCAGAGAGAGAGGCTGAAATCTCCTCTGCACAGCTCTGGCTCCTCAAGGAGAGGCAGGTGGAGGAGAAGGATAAATCCAACCTGGCTCTGTGCCCGGAGAGAGCAACATCAACAATCCTGCCACAGCCCCAGCACGGGGGCCCAGGTACTTGGAGGTCTGATCTTTTGCTTCACCACTTCCTGAGTTGGTTGTTCGGTTTGGGGTTTGTTTGTTGTTTTTTTTTTAATGGATGAAAAGAAAATGAAGCTTTTTGCCTAAAAAATAATTTCAAAAAAAGCAGCTGTGCAGAAAAAAAAAAAAAAAAGCTTAATATCATAATTATTATTCCTGCAGCAAATCTCCTCTTAAGGGAGAAGGACAAACATAAACAGCACCATTTCCTGTGACCCCTCAGGGACTGGAATCCGTAGGAAGCACTAAAGGGACGTAAATATTTCTCAGAAAGGAGTTTTGGAAGTTCACAAAACCTTTTTGCTGCCAAGTTTTGTCTGGATACTCTCAAATAAAAGGAAGAAGACCCACAGATAACCCACAGTGACACCGGATAAAGGGACCCGGCTCTCACGTGGAGGAATTTTCCTCATCCGTGTAAAAAGATGTTAAATATTTAAATTTGAACTAGAGAGAGTAATTTGCTCTTCATCTTTTCCTTAGGAAGAATTCCTAAGTGGTTTCTGTAGCCAGATATCCCGCTGTGTGTCCTGGCATTCCCTTGCCTTGGGAAGGATTTAATTCCCACTGATATTGGAAATGTCTAAAATGACTCTCCTATGAATCTGCAGGACATGGTGCCCAAAAAACACTGGGGAGGGAAATCTGCTTTCTAAGGTTCCCAAATACTCAGCCCAAATATACATTAAATAAACATTAATTAAACAATGTCTCAGTAGTTTCAAACATAAGAAAACATTTCTTCCTCTGGAGGAAATTCCAGCTCCAAGAGCACACGTTGGGATGGTTTCTAGCACGTTAATGAACACTGGAAACCCTAAAGCAAAGGTGGGGGTCAGGATGCTGTTTATCCTGTAGGAAAGGCTGGGATAATGGGAATGGAATCACCCCAAAAGGCTGTCAGTGCTCAGGGTTGTATCCATGCCGAGATTCCAGGGATGTGGAGATGCCAAAGGGCACTGCAGGCTGGCAGATCCCCCCATCCCTACCCGTGGGAGCTCCAGCACTTGAGGTGTTCGGCACTAACCCCAAGGGACACCCCAAGGGCTCCCACCCCGGGATGAGCCAGCATTTCCCACGCAAGAGTGAGCAGGATCAGACCTGGGCTGGTCCCTGCTACTGTGGGAAGCACACCAGGAGAGGGTACAGGATTAGAACAGGCACATGGCACTGCTGGACTGCCAGGGAAGGGCTGAGGGTGGGGGTTGTGGAGATCAGCTGGGGACACTGTTCCTTGGGAGCACAGCACATCCTGCAGCCCCGCTGAGCCCCCAGAACCCTGCCCTGAGAACTGAACAGGTCCATTTATCCGTGTTTAAATGGGGTTGCCCCAGCACTGGAAGTGTCCAAGGCCAGGTTGCAGCAACCTGGGCTAGTGGAAGGTGTCCCTGCCCAGGGCAGGGGGGTGGATTCGTTAATCTTTAAGGTCCCTTCCAACCCAAAACATTCCATGAAGGACACGGAGCTGCTGGAGCGAGTCCAGAGGAGGCCATGGAGATATTCCAAGGGCTGGAGCACTTCCTATGAGGAGAGGCTGGGATTGTTGTGCCTGGAGAAGAGAAAGCTCGGGGGAGACTTTAGAGCCCCTACAGTGCCTAAAGGGGCTCCAGGAGAGCTGGAGAGGGAGTGGGGACACAGGATTGAGCAACAGGACACAGGGAATGGCTTCCCACTGCCAGAGGGGAAGGAATTCCTAGCTTTGAGGGTGGTGAGGCCCTGGCAAAGGTTTCCCAGAGAAGCTGTGGCTGCCCCATCCCTGGAAGTGTCCAAGGCCAGGCTGGATAAACTTGAAGCAACCTGGGATAGGGGAAGGTGTCCCTGCCCATGGACTGGATACGTTTTAAGTCTCTCCCAACCCAAACCATTCCATGATGGACACAGACCCGCTGGTGCAAGTCCAGAGGAGGCCATGGGGATACTCCAAGGGCTGGAGCCCCTCTCCTACAAGGAAAGGCTGAGAGAGTTGGGACTGTTGTGCCTGGAGAAGAGAAAGCTCTGGGGAGACTTTAGAGCCCCTTCCAGCACCTCAAGGGGTTCCAGGAGAGCTGGAAAGGGACAAAGAGTGACAGGACACAGGGAATGGCTTCCCACTGCCAGAGGGCATGGACAGATGGGATACTGGGAAGGAGTTTTTCCCTGTGAGGGTGTTGAGGCCCTGGCACAGGTTGCCCAGCAAAGCTATTGCCGCCCCACCCCCAGAAGTGTCCAACCCCAAGCTGGATAAACCCCAAGCAACCCGCTCTGGTGGAAGGTGTCCCTGCCCACGGGGTGATCCTTTTGGTCCCTCCCCACCCCCCTGGGGCTCTCACCGGTCGGGGGCTGCCCGTAGGACGTGGCGTAGGCGGTCTGCCCGTAGGTGGCCGTGCTCTGGGGCTGGCTGTAGCTGACGTCCGCGGGCTGCCCGTAGGTCCCGTAGCTCTGCTGCCCGTACGTCTGCTCCGGGGAGGGAGGGACACACACACACACAGAGCCATGCTGTGAATCCAGGAGCATCCTGGATGTGACCCACGGGAGCTGCAGCCGCTCCAGAGCCAAGCAGGGTGGGTTTTTAGGCGCCGTGGTGATTCCCGGCTCGGCTCCGCGGTGAGGTTACAAAGCGGGATTTTCCCTGCCAGGGTGGAGGGGGAGGGAGGGATTTTCCCCCCCCTCACCATACACCCCCTGCCCTGGGCAAAGCGAACTTGGAAGCTCCCAGCTCTTCCCGACCGCCTGGGCGCTCCCAGGGATCCTCCCTGGCAGGTGGGAGTGGGGGCACCAAGGATGACCAAGCCACCTTTAGTGTTTGCTGGAGGAAACCTATTTAAGGTGTTAATTAAGTCGCCCTGAGCGTTCCTCGTGCCCAGAGGTTTATTTGCAATGTGGGCACGGAAGGACAGGATCCGCAGGAACACCCGAATTATCCCGGCAATGCCACTCCCATCCTGGTGTCCCTGCACCCAGGGAGGGATCAGCTCTGAACTTCTCCCTTCCCTGAGGTTATTTTCCAATCTTAACTCCCAGGTGACTGCTGAAAGGCCAGGCTCCAGCCCCGCAGTGCCACCAGCTGTGCCGTGCCATGCCCTGCCAGCTCCGGCCTCCTTCCAACAGCTCCTTCCCCAGCTCTGCTCCCAGCTCCGCCAGGGACACGGGCACAGCTTCAACCTCCACATTCCCACGGGATTTTGGCCTCTGGGAGCCCGGAGCTGAAAGCTTTGGGCATGTTCAGCCTCCCTGAACTGGCCTGAAGCGGGAGCAGGAGAGCCTTGATGGCAGGAATACGGCACTGGCCCTGGAATTCAGCACAGGAGGCAGGAATGCTGCCAACTTCCCATGGGCCAGAGCTGAGTTCAGCTGGTCAGGGGTTCAGTGGGCTGGGTTTAGGTGTTTAATTAGCTGGGTTTAGGTGAGTTTAACTCATTAGGTGTTTAATTAGCTGGGTTTAGGTGAATTTAGCTGTTTTTAGGTATTTAATTAGCTGGTTCTAGGTGAGTTCAGGTGGTTAGTTGTTTAATTAGCTGGGTTTAGGTGTTTAATTAGCTGGGTTTAGGTGTTCAATGAGCTGGGTTTAGGTGAGTTTAACTCATTAGGCATTTAATTAGCTGGTTTTAGGTGAGTTTAGCTGATATTAGGTATTTAGTTGGCTGCTTTTAGGTATTTAATTAGCTGGTTCTAGGTGAATTCAGCTGGCTAGCTGTTTAATTAGCTGGGTTTAGGTGTTGAATTAGCTGAGTTTAGGCAAGTATAGCTGGTTAGGTGCTTAATTAGCTGGCTAGGTATTTAATTAGTTGGTTTGGGGTGAGTTTAGCTGCTTTTAGGTATTTAATTAGCTGGTTTAGGTGCTTAATTAGCTGCATTTAGGTGTTTAATTAGCTGGTTCTAGGTGAGTTCAGCTGGTTTAGGTGAGTTCAATTGGTTTAGGTGTTTAATTAGCTGGTGTTACATATTTAGTTAGCTGGTTAGGTGTTTAATTAGCTCCTTTTAGGTGCTTAATTAGCTGGTTCTAGGTGAGTTCAGCTGGTTAGATATTTAATTAGCTGGGTTTAGGTGTTTAATTAGCTGGTTTAAAGTGTTTAATTAGCTGGTTTTAGTTGACTTTGGCTGGTTAGGTGTTTAACTAACTGGTTTTAGGTGTTTAATTATCTGGTTAGGTGTTTAACTAGCTGGTTCAAGTGAGTTCAGCTGGCTAGGTATTTAACTAGCTGGTTTTAGGTGTTTAATGAGCTGGTTTTAGTCGTTCCAGCCTCCCCCAGGGGATATTTTTGAGGCCTGCTGTTCCTGCCCTTTCAATCCTGCCCTTCCATCTCACCCACAAACTGGCAGCAGCTCCTCCAAAAAGTGTCTCCAAGCACTTATTTAACCCCAAAGTCACCCTCACCTTCCTCTCAGCTGCCCCCAACTCCCAGCCTGGACCTGGCCTTCCTCCTCTGGAGGGCAAAATTAACCTACAGCGACTTGTTGAGGACAAGAATTTACCTTTGGGAACATAGTTGGAGTTGGAAGGCAAATGTGGTTGTAGTAACTTGCATTCTAAAGGTTAAAAATAAGCATTAAGTTAAATCTCTTCCAGACCATCATGGCTTTTATCAGTTCAGCCAACTGAGAGAATGAATAAAGGCAATTTCCCCCCCCCCTTTTTTTTTTCTCTCCAGGTTTTTATCTCCTACACCTCTGATTAAAACACCCACCAGGTGAGAATTTGGCTTTTATAGGACCAGGATAAATTAACCAAAAAAAAAAAAAAAAAAAGGGGGGGGGGTCTGGAGGTTATTTCCCCTTTTAAAAAGCACTTTAAGCTGCCACAAAACAACTTTTAACCCCGGGGTTTTGATGCCACCGCTCGGAACACCCCGAGGCTGGGACAACCCCCCCGGATTTTCCTGGCAAACAGGGGATGGAGGAGCAATTCCACCCCTTTTCCCATGGTTTACCTGGGTGGTCTGTGCATATCCTTGAGCTGGCTGAGGTGCATAGGCGCTGTAGCTGTGGGATGAACATAAAGACATTTTAGAATCTCGTCCCGAGATAAAATTTTTTTCCCCCCTAAAAAACCCATCCAAACGGGGTTCCAGCTGGAATTCTAAAACATCTAAAAGCTCCAGGGGAACCCTGAGGATTGATAAACGTACCTGAGTGAAGCCTAAAGCACGATTATTTTTAAGGCATCTTTTGAGGAGAAGCTACTTACCCCTGCTGAGCTGCAGCTTGGCTGTAGGTACTGTAATCTGCAAAAAAAGGGGGAAAAAAAGGTCAATGAAGGCTTGATGACATTAAAAGTGGAGGAGCACAGCAGCTGGAATTGCCTCCTGGAATTCCAGCTTCCCCAAGGTAGAAGGTAAATGCCCTTTTTCAGGTCTTTTTGGAGGGGAAACAAACCCTCTCATCCCCTCATTGTTGCCACTGTTTGATCTCCAGTGACCCCAGTTTAGGTGCCACTTGGATGAATCCCAAGGAGGTGAGGGTGGGATTTGGGTTGGAAGGAAGGGAAAACAAGGATTTGAGGCTTCCAAACCTCCCAGTCTGGTTTGGAAGGGCCAGGCTGGAAGTTCTGGGGCTGCAGGAACCACCACGTTCCCCCTTTCCCCTTCAAGGACCCAAATTAAGGGCTGGGAAGTTCCATCACTTTTGTGCCCTGGCAGGGTTGGATTTGGGAAGCTGGGAGTGATTCCCGCCCCAAATCCCCAATCCATGTCAACACCCAGATTTAGAGGAGAAGTAAAATCCTGGGAATCCAAGCACAAAGCCTGTGCTGAACTTGGTTTGCTGGCAGGGATGGCAAATGAATCCACAGGGCAATTAGGAGGCTAAATTTGGAATGACTGTGGCTCCCACTTCCCTCAAATTCCAGCTGCCAACCTCTGGAGCGAGGGAGGAATTCATCATTGCCACCAGGCAGATCCCAGCTCTGCCAGGACCATGGAAGTGCTGAGCTCAGGGATGAGCCCAGGCCTTGCAGCTCAGCCCAGCTGAGCCAGAGGCAGGAGCCGGATTTAGTGCAGCATTCCCAGACTTCCATCCCTGGGTGGGAAGAAGATTCCAGCGTCCCCATTGCCATCACACCTCTGGGGGATGCTGATCTCAGCCACAAACATGAGTTTATCTCAGAATCATGGACTACCCTGAGTTGGGAATGACCCCCATGGATCATCCAGTCCAACTCCTGCTCCAGCACAGGAATTTGAGGAAGCAACTGAACATTATCCTGCTGTTCCCAAGGCATTGGAGCCCCGGGAATCACTCAGCAAACACCCTTTCCACATCCCACACACCTCCTGGGGGTTCATCCCTGCTCCAACTTTCCTCCCCAGTCTCTCCATGTGCTCCCAGCTTTTCCTCCTGCTCCCTTCCCTGCTGGCAGAGCCGATCCCTGGATGGTGCTCCCAGCAGGAATTCCTGGCAGTTATTAATTCCTTTGACCTTGCCCAGCACACCAGGAGCAGCCCCACACACCTCCCCGGACACAGAGACACCAGGCTGCTCTCCCAAGGCTTCCCTGATCCCGGGATTCACGGCACAATTCCCACTTCCCTCCCAAGTCGTAGCATTTTCCATGTTAAATTGAGAGGTTTATGTTTTGTTTTAATTCAGTTTTTGTGGGTCTGCTAACCCTGAGTGTTAATTAATAGCTGATCCCCTCATCCAGTTTCCCTCTCCCACTCCATCCCTCCCCATTCCACTTTTCCCTGCCTCCAAAACCTCCAAATTCCTCATTAAATTCCCGTTTTTCAGCCCCCTTTTGGCCTCCAGCTCCATGCAGGGGCACCAATTAACCCCCTTCAAAAGCCCCCTCGTCAAAGTCCCACCCAAACCCAACATCTCCCTCCTTGCAGCACTCAATTCCAGGTGTGGAATTTGGGCTCCCTCCCTTTTAATTCACCTGGATCGAGATGAAACATAAAACATGAATAAAAAAAAAATAATATTGTGGATCATTTAGGTAAACTCATCTCCCTGCTTTTATTTCCAGGGGGAAATTAATCTTCATCCTTTAATTTCACCCGGCTCAGGAGCGCAACAGCAGCCCAAAATAGCAGCTCCCAGCAGGAACAATTCCATGAATTAGGGGAAAAGAGAGCCATGGGTTTAACCCCCCTTTTGACAATTCCAATGGTAAACATTTCTTTGCTTTTTTTTTTTTTTTTTTTTTTTTTTTTAAGCTCTTCAAGGTGCTATGAAGGATATTCCCTCACATTCCATGGCCAGGGATGTTTTCCTTCATGGAAAAATGAGAAATCCTCTTTATGGGACATCAGACATCGGACTTTAAGGGAGTTTAAAGGTGACGTTGCCAAAGTTGAGGAGTCTCAGTTTTGAGCTGTTTGTATCCACTTGGAGCCCTCGTGGAAAAACGTGTTTCGTCCTGTGACGGTTCCCTGGTTTATTCCAATCAATTTGGAGCCACGGAAAACATCCCTTTCCTATGGGGAAAAACTGGGAGAGCTGGAGGGGTTCACCTGGAGAAGAGAAGGCTCCAGGGAGAGCTGAGAGCCCCTTGCAGGGCCTAAAGGGGCTCCAGGAGAGCTGGAGAGGGACTGGGGACAAGGCATGGAGGGACAGGACACAGGGAATGGCTTCCCACTGCCAGAGGGCAGGGAGAGATGGGATACTGGGAGAGTGGTGAAACCCTGGAACGGCTTTCCCAGAGGATGCCCCATCGCTGGAGGTGCCCAAGGGCAGGCTGGATAAACCTGGCGCACCCCGGGCTAGCGGAAGGTGTCGGTGCCCGCGGCCGGGGCGGGACGAGCTGATCCCAAAGGTCCCTTCCCACCCAACCCCTTCCAGGTTTCCACGCTCCTGGCAGGGCCGGAGGCGC
This sequence comes from Pyrocephalus nanus, assembly GCA_038380795.1. Taxonomy (NCBI): domain Eukaryota; kingdom Metazoa; phylum Chordata; class Aves; order Passeriformes; family Tyrannidae; genus Pyrocephalus; species Pyrocephalus nanus. The sequence goes on from CM076278.1 coordinate 2,381,805, forward strand.
GGGGAGACCCCCGGCTGCCCGCAGAGCTCCGGGAACTCCTCGGGGGGCCTGAGCGCGGCGGGGCCGCCGCTCAACCCCCCCCTCACCGAGGGGAAGCCCCCGCGGCCCCTCCCGGCGAGGCCCCCGCGGGCGGCGCGAGGGGGACCGGGGCGGGCCGGGCCCCGCACGGCCCGAGCCCCGCGGCCGCCAGGGGCACGGCGCGGCAGGCTGGCGGGCGGCGGTGCCCCCGAGGGGTGGTGTGCCCGGCGGTGCCGTGCCCTGGGCGGCCGTGCCCGCTGTCCCGCCCCGCTCCCGGCCCGCCCGGCCCCGCTCACCCGTCGACGCCATTTTGTCGCCTTCCTCCTCCGCGCTGCCCGCCCGGCCCCGCCCCGCGCCGCGCATGCGCCGCCCGGCCCCGCCGCGCGCACCACCCCGCCCATTCCGGGGGGGACCGGGGGGGGACCGGCGGGGAGGCAGCGCCGGTAGGGCTCGGTCCGGCCCGCTCCTTCGCCCGCCCGCCGCTTCTACCGACAGCGAGAGACAGCGGACCCCCGCGGAAAGCGCCCGCCGCGCCGCAGCGAGGTGGTTCCGCGGCGCTGGGGGCTTCCTTCTCCCCCCCCCGGCGGGTGGTGCGATGGTACGGCCCGCGGCCGTTAGGGACCGTCGCGCAAGAGGCGCTCGGGCCGCGAGACGAGCCGGTGCGTGACGTCACGGGCAGCGCCGTGATGTCATCGCGAGGGGGCGCTGTGACGTGACACGGCAGCGCGTGCCCTAGGCGTGTAATGACGTCATTGCGTGCCCTAATGTCTCGTTCTGGTGTCACATTTCACACACCGGTTGTCACCTCATGGGCTACATGTGACGTCATCTGGTGTCACAGGGCACGGGCCTGCAGGTGACACTGTGGGCTGCACGTGACGTCACCAGGTGATCCCAGGTTTCATGCTACAGGTGACACCCTGGGTTGTGTGAGATGTCACCCCGTGTCACAGGTCTAGCGCCAGCGGGTGACACCGTGGGCTGCGCATAACGTCATCAGGTGATCACAGGTTTCATGCTACAGGTGACACCCCGAGTGGTGTGTGACGTCACCAGGTGTTGCAGTTCATGTGCTACAAGTGACGTGCCAGGTGGTGTGTGACGTCACCGGGTGTCACAGGTGACCCCGTGGGTGCTGGGTGGTGCCCCCCGTGCTGTCCCCAGCAGTACCCGATGCCCACGCACTGCCACGGGGCTGAGTGGCATCACAAGTGACATCACATGTGACACCAGGTGTGACGTCATCTCACCAAGCTGCTGGCGGTGTGTCCCGTGAGGCCACGGGTGGGGGTGCAGCGTGTGACACATGGAGTAGGGGGTGTCCCAAGGGGTGGCACTGGATGTCCCGTCGGTGGCACAGTGTGGGTGTCCCACGGCTGGTGTGACACTGATGGGTGTCCCATGGGTGTCACATCATGGGTGCAGGGGGGACATTGTACAGCCATGTGTTTCCTGGGTGCCCCTGCATGTCCCCCCATCCCACCTCATCCCACCCCACCCCACACATCCCCCTGAGCCCCCTCCCACCCCTCTGTCACCCCTGGGACCCCCCCCGCGCTGTCCCAGCCCACCCACTGTGGGTGAACAAACCCTCCCACCTCCCCCGGGGACACCAAATGACACCGAGTGACACCACAGGACACAGCTTTGGGGACATTTACTGACCTCAAGGGTCCCAAAGCAGGGGACAAAGCACGCGGCGCGGCGGGAGCCCCACCCAGGGGGGGGTCCCCACCTCCACCCCCCCCTCCAACCCGGGAGCGGGAATCCAACCCCCCCGGAGCTGCATTTGGGGTGGGGGGGACACACAAGGGGTGGGATCCCCCCTTTGCCCTCCCTGGGGGGCTCAAGCAGAAGCGTTGAGGGGGTGGGGGGGGTCGGTGCCGTGCCACCGGTAGCACCAAGAGGGGGGACACTGGGGACATCGTGCCCCCCACGCCGGGGGGGTCCTGCCCGTCCTGGCACGGCGGCGGGCGCGGGGGGGTGGGGGAGATGTGGGGACCCCCCCCCGGGGCTCCTCAGGGCCCTCGGGGGCGGGTGACGATGCGATAGGGGGGGTGGGCACCGCCACGCTTCCCGCGGGGCACCCCCGGCGACGCCGTGCCCGGGGGGGCACTGCCCGAGCCGGGCTCCGGCTCTGCGGGAGGAGAGGAAAGGAAAGGGGGGTCAGCTGGGGGGCACCAAACCCCCCCAAAAAACTACCCCCAGAGAGGATCTGCTGCCCCACAGGAAGGGGGTTTGTGTCCCCCCGCCCCCCTCCCCTTCGCCCTGGGAGTCCCCCAACCCCCAGGGACACCCACACGGGGTCCCCCCGGCTGGCAGCCCTGCCTGGCACCCCCGGCTGGCACCCCAAAAGCCAGGGTTCCCCGCGGGAAAGCGCAGCTGGGAAGGGGAGGGAGAGGGAGGGGAAGGGAGGGGAGGGTGAGGGGCACCCAGCAACCCCCAGCTGGGCACAGGGGGGTGGCACTGGGGTGTCCCTGGGGACAAGGGGGGCTCCATGAGTTGCTTCGGTCCAAGAGGGTCCCTGTGGTCCCCTTTGACCTTGGGAGGGCTCCTTGGATCTCCCATGGCTTGAGGGGGGCTCCCTTGGGAGACCCTTCCCCAGGAACTCCCCTGAGCCTCGGGGGGCTCCAGGGTCTCTCCTGGTCCAGAAGGGTCTCCATGGTCCCCTTTGGATTGAGAGGGGCTCCATGGTCTCCCTTGAGCTTCGGGGAGCTCCAGGGTTTTTCCTGGTCCCAAAAGGGTCTCCATGGTCACCTCTCTCCATCCAAGAGGGTCCCCATGGTTTCCTTTGACCCTCCCTTGGTTTGAGAGGGTCTCCATGATCTCCCTTGGGAGACCCTTTCCTTGAGCCTCAGGAAGCTCCAGGGTTTGCCCTGATCCGAGATCAGGGTCTGATGATGGCTTCCAGCAAGGTGACCCTTCTAGCCAGGACCTCCCAGGGTCTCCCCTCTCAGTCCAAGAGAGTCTCCATGGTCTCCCCTGGTCTGAGAGGGGTTCCCGAGTTTCCCTTGGCCCTGGGGGGTTCCTGGGGTTCCCTTGATCCGGGAGGATCCCTTCATGGTCTCCCTTGAATTGAGAGAGGCTCCCTGTAACCTTGGGCAGCTCAAGAGTTCCCCTTGGTCCAAAAGGATCTCCATGGGCACCTCTCTCAATCCAAGAGTGTCTCCATGGTCTCCCTTGAACCTTGGGAGGCTCCAGGGAGGCTCCCTCAGTCCAAGAGGGTCTCCATGGTCTCCCTTGGTTTGAGAAGGGCTCCATCCTGTCTCCTGAACCTTGGGGAGCTTCAGGGTTCCCCTTGGTCTAAGAGGACCTCCATGGGTGTTTCTCAGTCTGAGAGGGCATCCATGGTCTCCCTTGGTCCTGGAGGAATCCCTTGGACTGAGAGATGCTCCATGGTCTCCCTTGAACCTTGGGGAGATCGAGGGTTTCCCTTGACCCAGGGGGGCTCCCTTGGCCCAAGAGGGTCTCCATGGTTGCCTCTCTCAATCCAAGAGAGTGTCCGTGGTCCCTTCTCTCAATCCAAGAGGATCTCCACGGTTGCCTCTCAATCCAAGAGGATCTCTCTCATTGCCCTTCTCAATCCAAGAGGATTTCCATGGTTGCCTCTCAGTCCAATAGGATTTCCATGGATACATCTCTCAATCCAACAGGATCTCCATGGATGCCTCTCTCAATCCAAGTGGGTCTCCATGATCCCTTCTCTAATCCAAGAGGATCTCCATGGATGCCCCTCCCAATCCAAGAGGATCTCCATGGATGCCTCTTTCAATCCAAGACGATCTCCATGGATGTCCCTCCCAATCCAAGAGGATCTCCATGGATGCCTGTCAGTCCAAGAGGATTTCTGTGGTTGTCTCTCAACCCAAGAGAACCTCCATCCTTGCCTCTCCCAGTCCAAGAGGATCTCCATGGATGCCTCTCAATCCAACAGGATCTCCATGGATGCCTCTCAATCCAACAGGATCTCCACGAATGCCTCTCAATCCAAGAGGATCTCTGTGGTTGTCTCTCAATCCAAGAGGATCTCTATCCTTGCCTCTCCCAATCCAAGAGTCTCTCCGTGGTTCTCAGCCCGGGGGGGTCTCCAGGCTCTCCCCTGCTCCCGGAGCTCTCCCTGCCCCTCTCCCGGGGGCTCCAGCCCCCCGTGCTCCGTGGGATGCCGCGGGCGCTGCGGGCTCATGCGGGGCGGGGCGGGGGTGGTTACCTGGCCAGATGATGGCTTCCAGCAAGGTGACCCTTCTAGCCAGGACCTCCAGCCGGGCCTGCTGCCGCAGGAGGGTTTGGAAGCTACTGGCCTGGGGGAGAGGGAGAGAGCAGAGCAGAGCAGAGCAGAGCGTTGGCCCCGCGGGGGGCCCGGCGTGGCACGGGGGGGCACAGCGGGGATGGGGGGCACAGCGGGGTGGGGGCAGCCCCAGCGGGGAGTGGAGGGGGCCGGTGCGCTGGGGGGGTGCCAGGTCTGCCAGGTGGGTGCCCTCCCGGGGGCTCTCGTGGCCCCAGGGGGCTGTGATGGCCTCCCCCATCCCTGGGGACCCTCCAGCTTGGCGTCCCTGAGAGTGCACTGATGTCCCCTGCTTGGGGACATTCCCTCTGCCACCCCCAGCATGCTGAGCCCCTCCAAACATGGGGGGACATGTCCAAGGGGACACCGATGTCCCCTGTTTTGGGACTCTCTCCCAGCACACCAAACCCTCTGACAAATGGGGGAACGTGTCCCCAACCTGTCCAGGGGGACATGGATGTCCCCTACTTGGGGACACTCCCTCTGCCACCCCCAGCATGCCGATCCCCTCAAAACATGGGGGGACATGTCCTCAGTTTGTCCAGGGGGACACTGATGTCCCCAGCCTGTCCAGGGGGACACTGATGTCCCCTATTTGGGGACTCTCCCTGTGCCACTCCCCAGCACATCAAGCCCCTTGACACATGAGGGGAATATGTCCCCAACTTGTTCAGGGGGACATTAATGTCACCTACCTGGGGACACTCCCCCTGCCACCCCCAGCACACAGAGCCCCCCTGACACATGGGGGGACATGTCCCCAACCTGCCCAGGGGGACACCAGTTTGTCCCCAAGACAGAGACTGTCCCAGGTGTCCCTGCCCGAGGTGGGCAGTGCCCGGGGGGGGGTCCGGGAGTGCCCGGATGTGGCTGCAGGTGGGGGGACCCCAGTGGCCTTTCCTTCTAGTGGTCCCCAGTGCTGGCCATGATGTCACCGTGTGGTGGCCAAAGGCCACTGCGATGTCACCTTCTGGCAGGGATGGGGGTCACCCCCTGGAGTGGGGGTCACCCTGCTGGCCCTGTCCCCCCACGGCGGAGGGGAGGGGGTGCTGAGGGTCCCCTCCCCACACCTCCATGACATCAGCGAGCCAAGGGCCACCGTGACGTCACGGGGACCAGGTGACCTGGCGGCAGGGATGGAGGTCACCCCTTGAAGGGGGGGGGCACCCCGGGGGTCCCTGTGCCCCTACTCACCGTAGAGCCCAATCATTGTTTCCAAGATTAAAACCCTCTCCGCTAAAATCTTCAGCGCCTCCCGGAGCTGGTGCAAACCCTCCCCCTGGGGACAAGACAGGCAGGGCTGGGGGGGGGGCTGCACTCCCCCCAGGACCCTGTGCCACCCCCCCAGGGGCAGCACGGAGGGGACATGGGGACCCCCCACCTCCTGGCACCCCCCGACTCACCACGACACCGGGGGAAGGACTGGGGGTACCCTGGGGGGTTTGGGGGGAGGTGAGCCCACCCCCTGCCCCCGGGGTCACCAGGGGCTGGTGATGTGCCACATCACCCCATTCAGGTGACATTGGCACCGGGCACTGCAGGGGACCCCCAGTGCCACCACTGGGGTTCTGGGCACCCCCAGACCATCACTGGGGTCCCAGGGACGAGATCCAGAGCAGAGCAGGGAGGGGGCTTGGGGTCCCCCCACGCCCATCACCCCCTCCCAGCACCCCCGGGTGCCACTCACCCAAGTGCCCCTGTGGCCCGGCTCGCCCTGGGGACCCGGCTCGCCCTGAAACACAGAGAGGAGAGGCCCTGGCAGCGCGGGGGGCACGGGGGGCTGTGCCGGGGGTCCCCCCCTACCCACCTACCTGCGCCCCGTCCTGCCCGCGGCTGCCCGGGTGGCCTTGGGGACCCTGCGGGGGGACAGAGCCCGTCAGTGCCCGGGGGGGGGGGGGCACGGCCAGACCCCCAGCGGGGGTGGTGCCGGCAGGTCACCCCAAAAACACCTTAAAGCAGCCCAAAACACTCTGAAAGCATCCCCAAACCGCCCCAAACACAACCCGAATCATCCCAAAACCCACCCTAAATCACCCCAAAACCACCCCGAATCACCCTCAAACCCCTCACAAATCAACCCAAAACCCACCCTAAATCACCCCAAAACCACCCCCAATCACCTCCTGAAAACCACCCCAAATCACCCCCAAAATACCCCAAATCATCCCAACCCCACCCCAAATCACCCCAAAACTACCCCTGAATCGTCCCCAATCCCACCACAAATCAACCCCAAACCACCCCAAATCACCCCAAATCTGGCTGTGCCTGAGCTACTACCAGGTGAGGGATGCCAAAATATCCCCAAATCACCCCTAAACCTCCCCAGATCACCCCCCAAAGCTTCTTCTGCACCCCAAATCACCCCAAAACCTGATTGCTGCCTGAGCAGGTGAGACCCCAAAATATCCCCAAATCACCCCAAAATCCTCCTGAAACACCCCAAATCATCCCAAAGCCACCCCAAAATCATCTCCTGCACCCCAAAATACCCCCAAAACCCCCTCTGTGACGCCGGCTGAGTATCTGAGACCCCTCCCCCAAATCCCTGGGGGGGTAGCTGGGAGGACTCACCCTGTCCCCCTTCTCCCCGGGGGGACCCGCAGCTCCGGGGGCTCCGGCTCTTCCCTGTGCAGGGACAAGGTGGGTGACATCCCTCTGGGGAGAGGGGACACCCCGGGGGTCCGCCCCCCCTGTGCCCACCCCCGCCCCAGCACTTACGTGGGGTCCGGGGGGTCCGGGGGGTCCGATGGGGCCCGGGGGGCCGGGGGGACCTGCCGGGAGAGGGGGCACAGCTCAGTTCGGGGCACCCCCAAAGGGGTTTGGGGGGATTGGGGAAGGGGGGGACACACTCACCCATGGGCCCCACCGGTCCGGGGGGACCCACGGGCCCCACGATGCTCCTGGTGGGTTCGGTGAAGGTGTTGGAGAGGAGGGGGTCCCCTGGGGGGGAGAGTGGAGGGGGGGTGGGCAGGGGGCTGGCCGGGGGGGTGGGGTCTGACCCCAAACCCCTCCCCTGCCCTGCCCCACATCTAGCACCCCAATGTCGGCAGGAGGGTTCCCAGTGTCACCCAGTCCCCCACAGCTTGTCCCAGGGACCCCAGTATTGGTCTGGGGATCCCCAGATATGCCCAATGCCCCCCACCTCATCTCTGAGACCCCAATAATGGCAAGGGGGTCCTCAGTATTGCCCAGCCCCTCCCACCTTGTCCCATGGACCTGGTGTTGACCTGGGGGTCCCCAGCTCTTCCCAGTGCCCCCCACCTCATCCCTGGGACCCCAATAATGGCAAGGGGGTCCCCAGCTCTTCCCAGTGCCCCCTTCCTCATCCCTGCAACCCCAATGTTGACCTGGGGCTCCCCAGCTCTTCCCAGTGCCCCCCATCTCATCCCCAGGACCCCCATGACAACCACGGGGTCCCCACCCCGCCCCCAGCCCGGGCAATGCTCGGCCCCCTCCCCACTGTCCCAGCCCGGCCCCGTTCCTGGGTCAGGCCGGGAGGGACCCCCACCCCAGCCCCCCTTACTGGGCTCGGCCAGGCGTGGGGTCGCCGGTCCCACGGGGGCGGGGGGGCCCGGGGGGCCGGGGGGGCCGGGGGGTCCCTTCTCTCCGGGGAGCCCCCTGGCCCCATCCCGGCCGGGGGGTCCCGGGGGGCCGGGGGGACCTGCAGGGAGGAAGAGGAGGGTGAAAGTCGGGGGGGGGGGGGTGCCTGGAGCCCCTCCAACCCCCCCAAAACGCTGCATGGACCCCCCGAGATCCACCCGCCAGGAGAGGGGGTGCTCAGCTGGGGTCAAGCAACAGATTTGGGGTGTTCCCCCCCCATCCCATTGTCCCCCTCCCCGTACCTGGTGGCCCCACTGGCCCCTTCGCTCCCGGAATTCCCGATGGTCCCTGTCCTCCCGCGTCGCCCTTGGGGCCGGGGGGTCCCCTGGGGCCGGGTCTCCCTGCACAGAGCAGCACCCTGAGGGGGGCACCCCGGGGACACCCCCTCGTGGGGGGGCCCCACCATCACTCACCCCCTCCCACAGCCCCCGGGGTGGCTCAATGTCACCGCTGGGGACAACTGGGGGTGGGATAGCACCCTCCTCCGCCCCCCCAAATGAGGGGTCCAAGAGGGAGTGCCCCCAAATATCGATATATTGACAACACCCAGGTGCTGTCCCAGCGCCGTGGGTGCTGCCAGGGGCTGGCACTGCCACCGTCGTTGTCCCCCTGCCTTACCGTCATCCCCGGGGCTCCCGCGGGCCGCTGGGGACCCCCAGAGCTGCCCCCGGCCCGGGGGACCGCCTTTGGGTGCTGCTGGGGTGGGGGGCTCCGCCACCGACAGCCGGGCCACCTGGCAGAGACATCAGGGGTGGGTGCCCAGGAGACCCCCAGGACTCCTGCGCCCCTCAAGAGGGGCAGGGGGAGGGTGACAGACCCCAAATTGGGGCTCACCTGCGCCTCGAGGGTGGCGAGTCGGGCTGTCAGCTCCCCGACACGGCTGCAGTTCAGGCACCCTGGCGGGAGGAAACCGGGGGGCATAGGCGGTGGGAAGGGGGCACCCAGCCCCTCTGTGCCCACCCCGGGTGGTTTTTGGGGAGGGACCCACCTGAGAAGGCCGTGGGGCGCAGGGGGGGCCGGCGGGGGGCTGTGCTGGGGCGCCCCGTGTCCCGCAGGGTGAGGAAGGTGGGAGCCTCTGCAGGGGGAGGGGGGTCAGGGTGGGGGGAGTGGGAGACCCCCCCAAAGGCCACAAGGCTAGGAAAGACTGTTGCCCCTCACCCCAAAATAGTGGGGGGGGTTCAGGGACCCCATCCTTGCTCTGGGTGAGGCTCAGTGCCTCAGTCCCACCCATAACCATGAGACAGATCCCCCCTCAGACCCACCCAAGGTCTTGAAACAGACCCCCCAAACCTCTCATTACCTCACACCAGACCCCCCAACCCACAGCCCTCCAAACTCCACCCATAGCCCTGAACCAGACCCCTCAAATCCCCCCATGACCACACAACAAATACCCACACCCCCTAGAATCCACTCTTAGTCTTGACCCAGACCCCTCAAACCCGTCATTACCCCACATCAGACCCCCCAACACCCCCTCTATGACCATATACCAGATCCACCCGACCCTCAAACCCCCAACCCCCCTCCATGGTCCTAAAACAGACCCCCCAAATCCCACCCATGGTCCTAAACGAGACCCCTCAAATCCCCTCATCCCCACATCCCCCAAACCCAGCATGCCAAACCCGTCATTACCCCACATCAGACCCCCCAACCCCCCCTCCATGACCAGACCCCCCCATCTCTCCCCCAAACCCAGTCCCAGCCCCCACAGCTCCCCCCCGGTCCTGAACCCCGACCCCCCAAACATCCCCCCGGCCCCAGCCCCGGTCCGAGGGGCGGCTCTGGGGTGTGTGGGGCGACACAACCCTGGGGGCACTGCCCACCCCCACACCCCAAGGGGGGGTCCCAGCCCCCCCGCCCCTACAGAGGGACCGTGGGGACAGCGGGTTGGGGCCACCCGGCACGGCAGAAAGGGGGGTCTGGAACCTTCGTCGAGCCCCCCCACGCTGCCACCCCACCCGGCACGGCCACCGCGGGGCTGCGGGGACAGCACTAAGTGGGGCCAGATGTGGGGCCGGCGGCCAACACGGGGAGGGGGGAGGAGGAGGAGGAAGAGGAGGAGGAGGAGGAGGAGGAGGAGGAAGAGGAGCCCCCCCCGCCTCCCCCAGCGCTGCTCCCACCCAGCTGGTCCTGCCCCCCCCTCGGGGAAAAGGGGGAAAAGGGGTGGAAAGGGAAAAAGGGCGGGAAGGAAGAAAAAGGGGGAAAAGGGGGGGAAAAAGAGGAAAAGAGGATAAAGGGAGAAAAGGGAGAAAAAGAGAAGAAAGAAGGGGGGAAGGGGAAAAAGGGGGAAAATGGGGAAGGAAGGAAAAGGAGGGGAGAAAAAGAGGGGAAAGGGGAAGAAGGGAGGAAAAGGGGGAAAAAAGGAGGAAAAAGGGGGGGAAAAGGGGGGAATGAGGGGAAAAGGGGGGAAGGGGAAAAAAGGGGGAAAGGATGAGGAAGGAGGGGGAAAAGGGGGAATGGAAAAGAATACAAGAGGGAAAAGGGGAAGGGAGGAAAAGTTGGAATGAGGAAGGGATAAAACAGGGGAAGGGAGGGAAAAGGGGGAAATGGAGAAGGGGAAAAAATGGGGGAAAAGGAGGAAAAGGGAGAAGAAGGGGAGGAAAGGGGGGAAGGGAAAAAAGGGAGGAAGGGGAAAAGATGGGGAAGGGGAAAAAGGAGGGAAAGCGGGGGGGAAGGAAAAAGGGGGAAATGGAAAGGGAAAAAGGAGGAAAGGGGGAAAAAGAGGGGAAAAGGGGGAAGGGAGGAAAAGGGGGAAATGGAAAGGGGAAAAGGGGAAAGGGGGAAAAGGAAGAAGGGAAGGAAAAGGGGGAAGGGAAAAAAAGGGGAAGGGGGAAAGGGGAAAAGGAGGAGGAATGGGGGAAAAGGGGAAAAAGGACATGTCACCCTACAGGCCCCCCATGCCACCCCTCTGTCCCCAGGGTGTCCCCCCCCCCCCACTGCCCCTGATCCCACAGAGCTGGAGCCAGAGCAGAGTCCTGGGGGGAGAGGGAGGGAGGAGAAGGAGGAGGAGGAGGAGGGGATGTGGTGACAAAGGGGACAAAGACCCCCCTGTGAGGAGGTGGCAGCGCTGTCCCACCACGCTCGGCACAGCCTGGCACCCACTCACCCCCCCACAACCCATCTGTCACATGGGGGTGGGGGGGACACACAGCCCTGGTGGGCACTGCCACACCCACCCATAGAGGAGTGTCTGTCTGTCCATCCATCCATCCACCCATCCATCCATCCATCCATCCATCCATCCATCCATCCATCCATCCATCCATCCATCCATCCACCCATCCATCCACCCATCCATCCATCCATCCATCCATCCATCCATCCATCCATCCATCCATCCATCCATCCATCCATCCATCCACCCATCCATCCATCCATCCATCCATCCACCCACCCACCCATCCATCCACTCATCCACCCATCCACCCATCCATCCATCCATCCATCCATCCATCCATCCATCCATCCATCCATCCATCCATCCATCCACACCCCATCCACCCATCCACACCCCATCCATTGGCCTTTCCCGTTCCCCACCCCAGTCCCCATTACCCACTCACCCCTGCCCGGCCAAACAGACCCACCTGTCTGTCCACCCACCCACCCAGATCTCTTGCTGTTGATCCACCCACCCATTATTCCATCCCCATCCAGGAACACCCATCCATCCATGTGTCCACTCATCCATCTGGCCACGGGCACAGCCAGGCACCTACACACTCACCTACCCATGGGAACAGCCATCCATCCATCTACCCACCCATCCACAGGAATGCCCATCCCTCCATCCATCCCTCCATCCATAAAGCAACATCCATCCCTCCCTCCTTCCCTCCATCCCTCCATCCATAAAGCAACATCCATCCATCCCTCCATCCATCCCTCCCTCCATCCATCCATCCATCCCTCCCTCCATCCATCCATCCATCCATCCATCCATCCATCCATCCATCCATCCATCCATCCCTCCCTCCATCCCTCCCTCCATCCATCCATCCATCCATCCATCCATCCATCCATCCATCCATCCATCCATCCATCCATCCATCCATCCATCCATCCATCCACCCATCCATCCATCCATTCCATCCACCCACCCATGAGAATAGCCATCCGTTCATCCATCCACTTAATCTTGGGAACGTCCATCCATCCTCTCATTCACACACAGAGAGAAACATTCATCCACCCATCTATCCATCCACCCACCCATCAGTCCATCCACCCATCCATCCATAAAGCTACATCCATCTTTTCATTCATCTATCCCACACACATACAGGAACATCCATCCAGGAACATCCCTCCATCCATCCACCCACCCATAGGAACATCCATCCATCCATCCATCCATCCATCCATCCATCCATCCATCCATCCATCCATCCATCCATCCATCCCTCCATCCACCCACAGGAACATCCATCCCTCCATCCATCCACCCACCCACAGGAACATCCATCCATCCATCCATCCATCCACCTTTGAAGGAACATCCATCCCTCCTGCCCTCCTCCATTCACCCAGCCATCCCACCCACCCATGGATCCTTCTCCCCCCCTACCCCCCAGCCCTGCAGGGGACCCCCATCCCCTCTGTGTCCCACCTTCCTCACAGCTGGCTCCGGCGTGTCCAGGGCAGCACCTCCACTCCAGGGCCGTCAGTGTCCTGTAGGTCACCCTGTAGAGCGGCCGCACCACGGCGCGGTAGCTGTGGCACAGAGAGGCACCTCAGCCCCATCCCGGGGACATCCCGGTGTCCCCGCTCCCGTGGGACCCTGGCAGCCCCCTCACCTGCCCCCGCTGCAGGCCAGGGGCCAGCGGCATCCCTGGAAGACCCTCTGGAGGAAGGTGCCGTTCTGGACGTGGCAGGACACGGTCCGTGTCACCGTGTAGGAGCACCAGTTGCTGCGAGGGAAAGCCACCCGTGTCCCCACGGGGACACCGCGGAGGTGGCAGTGCCACCGTGGGGGTCCTGCCACACGAACTGCCCCGGGGGGTGCCCATGGGGAGCTCTGCCCTGGCACGTGGGGGGAGCCGGGGCCCCACATTCCTGCTGCATTCCCAACCCTGCGCTGGCGCCGGCCGGCCTGGAGCGGGGCCCGGAGCCCCCCCCCGCACCCCCAGCCCACCCCACACAAAGGCTCCTTTCTTCTGCCCCACATGCCAGGCTCTGCCCACCCCCGCCCCGGGCACCCCCAGCCTCAGTTTCCCCCTGCAGACTTTGGGGGGGGGGGGGGGGGGGGGTGACACACACCAGTGCCACCACCGCGCCGAGTGTCCCCGCGCGGCGGGAAGGACTCGCCGTTCCCTCGGCAGCTCCAAACTCAAAAGGCTGCACAATTTGGGTCAGAAAAAAGGAGCTTTTTGGGGACCGGCCGCCGCAGCGCAGCGAGGAGGGAGGCGGTGGCAGCAGGGACGAGCGGGCGCCGCGGGGGGACAATTGTCTGGGAGGTGCCGGGGGCGGGGGGGACAGCGGGGTGGCACAGGGCTTTCCGGCCGGGCAGCGTCCCAGGCGGGCACCGCGCCAGGGCTGTGGAAGCGCAGATCCCGCCGGAGCTGTCGCCACGCTCCCTCTGCCCCCCAGCCCGGCCCCCTCCCCGTGCCAAGGGGGGTCCGGGGTGGCATCGTCCCCCTCTGGAGGGCACCCAGCTCCGTCCCGGGCGGCGCAGGGCGGGATGCGGTGCCAGCTCCGGCTGCGGCGATGCCCGCTGGGGTGGGGATGGGTCCCGGCTCGCTTCCCCGCGGGAATGCCCTCCCGGGAGCGGGGCAGGAGCTGGCAGGCACCGGCATGTGAGCGCCGGCGTGGCCTGGCGTGACCCCAGCCCACCCGCCGGCCCGCCACTCATGCCCTGAGTGCGTCCGGGTTCTGCCGCCGGGCATGTGCCCACCAGGGTCAAAGCCCACGCCAGGCTTGGCTCCGAATCCCACTCCCATTCCCCAAACCAGCTGCTTGGCTTTGTGCCCCCGGCTTGGGATGGCAGCGATGCACCGGGGAGGGATGGCGTGGGATGGGGTGGGGTGGGGGTTTGAGAGCCCCTCGGTGCCAACAGCAGGGGGCTTGAGGGGTGGGCTGGGGGGTCCCGGGGGGACAGGGCTGGGTGATGCCAAGGCGCCGGGGGCTTCCTGGGCTTGGCCGGGAGGGGAAGGGGAAATGAGGCGGCTGCTGCCCGTCGCCCTCCCGGAGCCGAGCGGAACCGGGAGGTCCCGGCAATCCGGTGCCGGCGACACGGCCAGAGCCAAAGGCTTCCTGTAAACAACCCCCCCGCCGCCTCCCCAGGCCGCTGGGGCGAGCGCCACAGCCCCCCAGAGTCCCCCCTTCCAACCCCACAGAGCCCCCACAGAGCCCCCACAGCCCCCCCATAGCCCCCACAGACCCCGCAACCCCACAGTCTCCCCACAACCCCACACAGCCCACACAGCCCCCTGCAGTCCCCATATCCTCCCCACAGCCTCCCACAGCCCCCCACAGCCCCCCACAGCCCCCCACAACCCCCCGGACTGGGCCACTTCCCAGGGACAGGCAAGACCCCGGGGCAGGGGACACTCATCCCGCACCAGCCCCAGTAGCCCCAGTAGTTCCAGTAGCCCCAGTGTGCCCAGCAGTCCCAGTATGCCCAGCATGCCCAGGCAGCCCCAGCAGCTCTAGCATGCCCAGTCAGTCCCAGTCTGCCCAGGCAGCCCCCAGTATCTCTGGTATGCCTAGGCAGTCCCCCCCCCCAGTAGCCCCAGCAGTTCCAGTGTGCCCAGTCAGCCCCAGTGTGCCCAGCAGTCCCAGTATGCCCATAGTCCCAGTATGCCCAGGCAGCCTCAGTATCTCCAGCATGCCCAGGCAGCCCCAGCAGCTCCAGTATACCCTGCAATCCCAGTATGCCCAGGCAGCCCCCAGTAACCCCAGCAGACCCAGGAGCCCCAGTGTGCCCAGGAGTGCCAGGAGCCCCAGCGAGCCAGGGCAGCCTCCGTAGCCCCAGTATTCCCAGTATGCCCAGGCAGCCCCAGAGGTCCCAATATGCCCAGCAGTCCCAGTATGCCCAGTAGTCCCAGCAGCCCCAGCAGCCCCAGTAGCCCCAGTATGTCCAGGCAGCCCCAGTAGCCCCAGCACCTCGCTAACCCCGGTAGCTCTGATAACGCCAGTCCAGCATGTTCTGTTAGCCCCAGTAACATCCCAATAAGCCCCAGTAACACCCCAATAAGCCCCAGTAAGTCTTGCCAGGCACAATAACCCCCAGCCCTGGCACAGTAACCCTCAGCCCCAGCACATCCCACCAGCCCCAGTAACTCCCCCAGGAAGCCCCGGTAAGTCTTGCCGGACCCAGCAACCCCCAGTACTCCCAGTAAGTCCAGCTCGCTCCCCCAGTACCCCCCGCATGGCCCACAGAGCCCCTCTGGAGCCCCCAGCAGACAGTACCCCCGGTCCAAGATGCCCCCCACACCGGGTACACCGAGCCCCCCCGTACCCACAGCCCCTGCTGCCTGATGCCCCCTGCACCCCCATGCCTGGTGCCCGGACCCCTGGTACGCACAGACCACCAGAGCCCCCCCAGTGCCTGATGCCCCCCAGAGCCCCCCCAGTGCCTGATGCCCCCCGCGCCCAGTACTCGGAGCCCCTGGTACTCGGTACCCCCCGCAGCCCCCGGTGCCTGCAGCCCCCCGATCCCCAGAGCCCCCGGTGCCCCCCGAGCCCGGTGCCCGCACCCCGTGCCCCCGGTGCCGGTACCTGCGGGCTGCGGGCGGCAGCAGGGCCGGGCTCCAGGCGGCCGCGGGCAGCAGAAGCAGCAGCAGCAGCGGGCAGAGGTACAGGCAGAGCCCCAGCGGTGCGGGCAGGGGTGCAGGCAGGGGCGGGCAGGACCCCCGGCCCCCGGCCATGCCGCTCGGCGGGGCTCGGCGCTGCCCGGGCACCGGCACCGAGCGGGCGGCGGGGGAGGGGAGGAGGAAGGAGGAGGGATGGACGAGGAGGAGGAGGAGGAGGGATGGAGGAGGGATGGAGGAGGGACCCCCCGCCTGCTCCCCCTCCTTCCGCCCCGCCGGCACGGGGGTCCCGCTGGCGGGACGGACACCGGGAGTGGGGGGAAATTTGGGACGCACTGGCCGGGGGGGGCAGGACTGGGGGGTCGGGAGGGGGTCGGGGGCCAGGGGGGGCTCAGCGCGGACAGGGGGCACCATGTGGGGCTGGTCCCGGGTGCCCGTGGGAGAGGCTGGGGACCGGTGTGAGACCCCCCCCCCGTGGGGGGACACGTATGAGTGTGTGCTTGTATGTGTGCACGTATGTGTGTGTAAATGAGTGTGTGCACATAGATTCACACACGTGTGCACGGAGAATCCATGTTTGTGTACGAGCATTCATACACACATGTGCACAAGAATTCATGTTGGTGTCCATGGATTTACACACACGTGTGCACATGGAATCCATGTGTGTGTGTGTCTATGGATTCACACATGTGTGGACGCAGGATCCCACGTGTGTGTGCACATGGAGTCACACATGTACACACAGAACCCATGTGTGTCCGTGCATTCCCACACACGTGTGCACACAGAATCCACATGTACATGTATCTCTACGTGCACATGTACACAGCTCTGTGTGTGCCCACCTGTGTGCCCCCACACCCCTCCGTGTGCCCCGTGCCCATCCGTGTGGGACACCCTGAGGTCCGGGTGTGTGTGTGTGTCCTGTGCCTGCCTGTGCCTACACTTGTGTGCGTGGCCCGGGCATGTGTTCATCCTCCTGCCTGCCTGTCTGTGTGTCTGTCCGTGTGTCAGTGTGTCTGTGTGTCTGTCTGTCTGTCTGTCTGTCTGTCTGTCTGTTCCCAGCTGCTCTCCCAGCTGCCTCTGCCATGTGTGTCCCTGTGTGTGGTCCCCGTGTCGGGGCGTGTGTGGTGTGTGTGTGTGGGTGGTGGGTGGGTGCCATGGGCATGTGTGGGTGGTCCCCTGTGGGTGGGGGGCCCTACAGGCAGCCTGTCTGTCTGTCTGTCTGGGCACAGCACCCCAGGACCCCCCACCCCTCTCCCCTGCCCTATGTGGGGGTCTCACCCCCCTGATCATCCCAGCACCCATCCCCACACTCCCCCTGCATCCAGACCCCCACCCACAGTGGGGACGAAGGAGGAGGGCAGCACTCCCCCCAGGGACCCCCACCCAGGGGTGTCCCCTCCCTCTGGGCAGGGGGAGAGGGGAGCTGCCCCCCCTGAGCAAATCACCCTCTCTGTGCTTAGAACAGGGGGATCACCCCCCTCTGACCCCCCCGCTGTGTCCTTGGGGCGGGACCCACGTGCTGTTCACCCTCGTGGGTGCCGGAGGAGCCGAAGGTCACCCACGCTCCTCCTCAGACTAAACACGGCTGTTGGGTCTGGCGGGGGCCCTTCTGGGAGGGCTGCAGGGCATTGCACTGGGGGACACACGTCTGTCCCCTACCCAGGTGTGGGTGGCCACCCCCCAGCACAGGACCTTGTCCCCACGGTGCTCCTAAGTGACCTCCACCCACCCCTGAGGTGTGTCCCCCCCATGCCCACCCCCTGTCTGATGGCTGAGTCCTCCAGGGATCCTGAGGGGGGGGTCAGTCTGGCTCCAGGTCCCTGGGCCATGGCCCTGTCCCCCCTCCATGTCCCCCTCACAACACCGTGTGCCCTCACCATGTCCCAGCTCCGTGTCCCTGCTCTGGCTCCAGGTCCCCGAACCATGTCCTGCCCTGCTGTCATGTCCCCAGCTCTGTCCCCATGCTGTGTCCCCACCCCAGCTCCAGGTCCTGATGTCATGTCCCAGCTCCAGATCCCTGCCCTGGCCCCTTGTGTTCCCATTTCAGCTCCATGTCCCCATACCATGTCCCCATCCCAGCTCCCTGTCCCCACGCCACGTCCCCGCTCCGTGCCTGAGCCGTGCCATGTGGTGCCAGCCCCTCACGAGACCCGAGCACAGCTCATTGCAGGGATGGGCAGGGGGTGGCTCCTGTCCCCGTGGGCTGCCAGGGAGCGCGTTCCCCGCGGTGGGGACAGGGATGGTGAGGGTGGATGTCCCCATTCCTGCCCCCCCCCTCCGCCGGGACCCCCGCGGTGTCACCCCGGGCCGCCAGGCCGAGTGGCTAAGGCCACCAGGTGGCACTGCGAGGCCACCGCGGCCATCGCTGCCCGGACCCCCGACCCAATCCTAAACCGACCCCAAACCCACCCTGACCTGACCCCAAACCTGTCCCTCTGCGGGCATGGCCGGAGCGACAACCCCTCTGTCTCAAAACCACACTCAGTGGGCACAGTCCAAGTGGCAACCCCTCTGTCCCCAGATCTGTCCCCAAATCTGCCCCTCCGTGGACGCAGCCATGACAGTTCCCCTGTCCCCAGATCTGTCCCCAGAGCTCTCCCTCTATGGGCACAGCCAGAGTGACAACACCTGTGTCCCCAAATCTGTCCCTTTGCAAGTATGGCTACACTGGTGACTCATCTGTCCCCAAACCTGTTCCTCTATGGACACAGCCAGAGTGACAACTCCCCTATCCCCAAACCTTGTCCCTCCAAGGGCACAGACCCAGTGACAACTCCCCTGTCCCCAAACCTGTCCCTCCATTTTCTCACCCAAGTTACAACCCCTCTATCACCAGATCTGTCCCCAAGTCTGCCTCTCCATGGGTACAGCCCTATTGACAACCCTTCTGTCCCCAGATCTGTCCCCAGATCTGCCCCTCCATGGGCCATGGGAACAGCCAGAGTGACAAATCCGCTATCCCCCAAGCTGTCCCCAAACTTGTCCCTTGGCAGGCAGAGCCCCGAGCCCCCGGGGCTGAGGGGACAGCCATTAGGATGTCCCTGGGGCTCAGGGCCTCCTGCCACCTGCTCTGCCTCAGTTTCCCCACAGGGCTGAGGGATCCACATTCCCTAAGGGGGGACAAGGTGTTCCCTCAGAGGGGACAAGGTGTCTCCCCAGCCAGGCTGGTCCCCCCGGGGGGCAACCCTCCCCTGTGTGTGTCCCCAGTGTGGGTGCCTGGCTCCAGCACAGGTGCCCAGTCCCCTACATGTCCCCAGTGTGTCCCTGGTCCCCCACGAGTGGCCCCAGTGTAGATGCCTGGCCCCAGTGCATGTCCCCACTGTGGGTGCGCAGTCCCCAGTGTGGGTGCCTGGCCCTGGTGTGGGTGCCCAGTCCCCCTACAGGTCTCTGGAGCCTGTGCCCAGTGCCCTACACGTGGGTTCCCAGTCCTTCATAGGTGTCCCCTTTTTGGATTCCCGCTCCTGGTGTGTGTCCCTGATCCCTGTGGGTGTCCCCAGTGTGGATACCTGGTCCCCCTTGCACGGCCCCGGTGGGTGGCCAGTCCCAGGACAGGTCCCTGGTGCAGTTCCCCTACATGTCCCCATTGTGTGTCCCCAGTGTCCCGTCTGTGTTCCCAGTGTGGGTGCCCTGCCCCGGTGTGGGTACCCAGTCTGAGGACAGGTTCCCACTGCAGGTCCCCGGTCCCGGTGTGTGTCCCCAGTGTGGACACCCGGTCCCCTGTGTGTCCCCGGATGAAACGCCCGATCCCGGTGGGTGACCCTGGTGCGTGTTTCAGGTCCCTGGTGCGTGTCCCCGGTCCTGGCACGGGTCCCCGGTGCAGACGCCCGGTCCCCGGTGCGAGTCCCCCATCCCGGTGCAGATTCCCTGTCCCTCATGCGTGTCCCCCCCATCCCGGTGCAGACGCCCCGGTTCCCCCCCGCGCGTGTTCCCGCTCCCGCTTGCGCGTTCCCGGCGCGGGCGCGGGGCCGGCTCGGCGGGTGCCCGCGGCCGTGCGCGCCGCCGGTGCCGGTGTCGGTGTGTGCCTGGCGCTGCCGGAGCCCTGCCGCCGCCCCGGCCCCGCTCCCGCCGCCGCCGCCGCGGCTCCCGGTGCGGTTGCGGGTCCCGGTGCGGCTGCGGCCGCCGGAGGTAACGGGCGCGGGGCCGCGGTGCGGGGCGGCGGCGGCCATGGCGGGGAGGGGGGGGCTCCTCGGGGGGCGGCGGGACCGGGCACGGCGGGCTGGGGGATGCTGTGGATCGAGGCGAACCGGGCAGGGGGCTCGGGGGGTAGCCGGGCACCGGGGGGGCTGCCGCGCCTCGGGGGTGCCGCGCACCGGAGCGGTGGGGGATGCTGTGAATCGGCGGGGACCGTGCGCCGGGAGGGGGGGAGACACAACAGGCACCGGGGGAGGGGTGTCGGTCGTGCCTCGGAGATACCGCGCACCGCGGGGACCGAGCACCGGCGGTCTGGGGGCTGCCGGGCATGATGGGGGACCCTGCACCGGGAGGGGGGACCTCGCACGGGGGGGCTGCCGTGCAGCGGCGGGGGGGACACACCGTGCGCGGGGGACAGGCCTGGCGTTTCACCCCTCCCTCCCCGAAAAGCAGCCGGGCCCCGGTTGGGGGGGCTACTGGCGTGGGGGCTCGGCCCCCCCAGCCCGGCAGCCGAGGGGCCCAGGGTTGGGGTGAGGGTCCCCCCAGCTCCCCGGTGCTCGGGGTCACGGCGGGCGCTGGGTGAGGAGCACACGCGTGTGCGGGTGCGTGTGAGCACACCCGTGTCGGGGCGTGCGGCCGAGTGTGTGTGTGTGTGTGTGTGTGTGTGTGTGTGTGTGTGTGCCCACGGGGGGGCTGTTGTGCTGCCGCGGATCCCCCTGTCTGTCCGTCCTCCTGCCTCGTCCCGCTGTCTGTCCGTGTCCCCGGCTGTGCGTGTGCCAGCGCGTGTGCCCGTGTCTCTCCGTGTCAGTGTGTCTGTGTGTGCTCGGCCGTGTCCGTCCGTCTGTCTGACGGCTGTTTGCGCAGCGACGCTCCCCTTCCCCGGGCCCACCGCCCACCCCCGCGGGGCTGGGGGCTGCCGTGGGTGGGCGCGGGGCTGGAGGGGAGCGGGGGGCCGGGATCACCCCCAGCCCGATGCCTGCAGTGCAGATCATAAATCAGCGGCGGCTGGAGCTGGAGCCGGGCCCCGCGGGCTCCCCGGCACCCGGGGCAGGGAGCGATGGGGGCTTCCCGAGCTCGTGAGACCCCCGGCAGCCCCCCAGGGCCGCCAGCGGGGTGGCCTGTCCCCCCGCGTCCCCCTTGTCCCCGCTGTGGTGCTGGAGGCCAGCATTCGGCCGGGGCTGGCAAGCAGCCCGTGCTGCCAGGGCTGCGGGCACCGCGGCCTCGCTGCCCGCCGGCTCCGCGGGGCGATGGGGACTGTCCCCCAGCTGCCACCCGGCTGGCGGTACCCGGGGTGACCCGCCTGTGTCCCTGTTTTGCAGGTGACACCCCCCTCCTTCGCCGGGCGGCAGGAGCAGCCGTGGAGCCACCGAGGACGTGGGCCGAGCAGCAGGACGCGAGGAGGAAGAGGAGGAGTGGGTGTCTTGTCTCGGGGACAGCACCGAGGCCGCGTGTCCCCCAGCACCGT
Source organism: Pyrocephalus nanus (assembly GCA_038380795.1). Taxonomy (NCBI): domain Eukaryota; kingdom Metazoa; phylum Chordata; class Aves; order Passeriformes; family Tyrannidae; genus Pyrocephalus; species Pyrocephalus nanus. The sequence continues at coordinate 2,403,070 of CM076278.1, forward strand.
CCGCAGTCCCCACCACCCTTGGGCCGACGCAGTCCGTGAGGTCCTGGTGGCTTTTCGGAGCCTGAGCCCTGCCAGCGCCGCGGGGAGGAGGAAGAGCCGAGGAAGACGTGCCGGGTGATGGATGGCCCCGGCCCCGCGCGGCGGCCCCGGGGGAGCGGGACCGGGCGGCTCGGGGACCTCGGGGACCTGGCTGGCAGCACCCGCCTCTGCAGAGCCGAACGGCGCCTGCTCCGCTGAGCCCCGCAGAGGGGCTCGCAGGGGCTCCGGGTGACCCCCCGGCCCCCGCGCTGAGCCGGCGAGCCCCCGGCATGGCCCGGCAGGGCTCGGGGGCCATGCTGCCCTCGGCGGGCCTGGGCTTCCCCCCGCAGAACCTGGCCCGCGTGGTGGTGTGGGAGTGGCTGAACGAGCACGGGCGCTGGCGGCCCTACTCGGCCGCCGTGTGCCACCACATCGAGAACGTGCTGAAGGAGGACGCCCGCGGGTCCGTGGTGCTGGGCCAGGTCGATGTCCAGCTGGCCCCCTACGTCATCGACCTCCAGTCCATGCACCAGTTCCGGCAGGACACGGGTAAGGGGCTGGCACCGAGCCAGGGACATCCAGCCACCGAGTCACACAGCCATCCTTCCCTCTTGCCTTATGTCCTTCCCTCCTTCCATCCATCCATCTTTCCATCCTTCCATCCATCCATCCTTTCATCCATCATTCCCTCTCTCCCTCCCTCCTGCCATCTCTTGTCCTTCCATCCACTTGTACATCCTCTCTCCACTTGCACATCCCTCCCTTCCTCCCTCCCTCCCTCCCTTCTCCTCCCTCCTTTCCTCCCTACTTACATCATTCCATCCCTCCATGCTTCCATCATTCTTCCATCCATCCATCCATCCATCCCTCCATCCATCCTTCCCTCCTTCCTTACATCCCTCCATCCTTCAATCCATCCTTTCTTCTCTCCCTGTGTTTATCTATCTGTTGTTCCATTCGTCTGCCTGTCCAGCTGTCCATTCCTCCATGAATCTGCCACTGTTTGTCTGTCATTCCTTCCATCCATCCATCCATCCATCCATCCATCCATCCATCCATCCATCCATCCATCCATCCATCCATCCATCCATCCACCCCCCCATCCTTCCTTCCCTCCCTATCTCTGCTTACTCGTCCGTTGCTTCATTCCTACATCCCCCCATCCCTCCATTCCCCCCCTCCCTCCATCCCTCCATCCCTCCCTCCATCTGTCCATCCATCTGTCCCTCCCGTTCCCTCTCTCCTCCCCTCGCCCTGCAGGGCTCTGCTCCCCCCATGGACCTCTCCAGGCTCTTCCTGCCCTTTCCTTTCCCCCTCCACCCTGGACCTACACCCTGGAGGGACATTTCCCCACACCCCTCCATCCCCTCTCCCCACTGTGGGCTGCGGTGGTGGGTGGTGTGTCCCATTATCCCACTGTCCACTCTTCTTCCCCTCAAAGCTGCTCCGTGTGGGATCCCCGAGGGACTGGGCAGGCCCCAGTTTGGGCACTGGGAGCTGTGGTGGGCACTGGGCTGGTTGCAGATGTGCTCGGTGCTGCAGCAGCACATCCAGGCCACGGATCCTGTGGGAAATCAGAGCTGGTCCCACACCGGGACCAAGCCCGGACCCCATTAAATGTGTCCCCATCACAGGGTGACCCATTAAACCAGCACGTGCCGGCAGTGCCACGGGGGATGTGCCATTCTGGGTGCTTCCCTGCCCATCTCTGCATCCCTGCCAAGGGCAGGATCCAGCTCCAGGCCAGGCAGAGCAGGCAGGGGACATGCCACATGTCAGGTGACATCCCCAGCTCCCCCTAGACTGGCCTTGGGACGCCCCAGAGCAGGAACCCCCCTTGGCTGTATCACCTCAGCCCTGCCACCAGTGCCACCATCGCAGCCACCAGTGATGCCGACTGACCCCGAATGAGGACGTGGTTCCTGCCATGGGCTGGGGACAGAGGTGGGGACAGAGCCAGGGCCCTGCCCTCTGCCTCTGCCAACCCTTCTGGCTCTGAACTGGCCTCCAGCCGGTCACGGGCTTGGCAAAGGGCAGCTTGGCACCGGCAGCCCTGAGTCAGTCGGACCCCGCAGGTCATGCCGGTGCCCGCGCTGACTCAGAGCTGCGGGAGCCACCGGGACACCCTGGCTGTCCCCGTGCCACCTCCTGCCAGCTTTGGCCAGGGCCCATCCTCTGACAGCATCCCACGGCCACGGTGCTGGGAGATCCCTGGGAATGTGTGCCCATGGTGGGGTCACGGCAGGGTTTGGGGTGACATCTCTGCTGGGAGCATTCCCGGCATGTCCCTGGTACCACAGTCCCTGTGCCAGCAGGGCTTGGGGACAGGGATGCTGAGATTGCTGTGCCCAGGGCTGGCACGGGAGGGGACACGGCCACTGCCCTCGGCATGGTGATCTCCATGTGCCCCATCCCCGTATCCACCATCTCTTCCCATGGGTGAGGCCCAGGGGTTGGAGGTTGTCACATGCCTTGTGGTGCTTGGGGACACGAGGGTCCCCCGGTCTGAGGGTGCCTGCTGTGATGTGGGGACATGGGGAAGGTGGGCAGGGGGCTGGGGGCTCCTTGGCCCACCCCACTGGCCCACCCCAAACCCCCTGGGGAGGGAGAAACCTGGTGGTGGAGTGAAACGAGGTGACCCCGTTCTGAGAGTGGGGACACGTGTCCCCTCCTGGTGGCCCTGGGGACACTGGCTCAGTCCTGAGGCTCCTGCAAGGCTTGGAGGGGGGGTGGCAAGGTTGGGGGGGGGGGGCTGGGGACAGCTGGTGGCCCTTGGGGACAGGGAGCTGTGTGTGTCCATAGGATTGGGATGGGCAGTCCTCCCACATCCTCTGTGGGAGGGGGATGTGAGGGGCTGTGGGCTGTGGGATTTGGGATGGGGTTGTGAGGACAGGGGGATGTGGGATTTGGGATGGGGATGTGAGCAGGCAGGGGGATGTGGGATTTGGGATGGGGATGTGAGCAGGCAGGGGGATGTGGGATTTGGGATGGGGATGTGAGGACAGGGGGCTGTGGGATTTGGGATGGGGATGTGAGCAGGCAGGGGGATGTGGGGTGCAAGTGCAAGGACCAATGGATATGGGATGTGTATGTGAGGGAGCAGCAGGATGAGGGCCATGGATGGGAGAAGGAAGCTGGCAGGGATGGGAACTCAGGTGGGATACAGGACATGGAAGTGAGCACAATGTGGATGGGAGTGGCAGTGGGATGTGGATGAGTGGACAGGGGGGTTGGACATGAGTAGGTGGTGGGATTGCACTTGAGTGGGCAGTGGGATTGCATGTAGGTGGGCAGTGGGATTGGCTGAGTGGATAGTGGGCTGTAGATGGATGGGCAGTGGGATGTGGGTGTGACGTGGACATGAACAGGTAGTGGGGCTTGAGATGCAGGCAGGAGCAGGCAATGGGGTTTGGGATGTGGACAGGAGCAGGCAGTGGGGTTTAGGGTGCAGGCAGTGGGGTTTGGGGTGCAGGCAGGAGCAGGCAGTGGGGCCAGGGGTGCAGACAGTGGGGTTTGGGATGTGGACAGGAGCAGGCAGTGGGGTCTGGGGTGCAGGTAATGGGGTTTGGGATGTGGACAGGAGCAGGCAGTGGGGTTTGGGGTGCAGGCAGTGGGGTTTGGGGTGCAGGCAGGAGCAGGCAGTGGGGTCTGGGGTGCAGGCAGTGGGGTTTGGGATGTGGACAGGAGCAGGCAGTGGGGTTTGGGGTGCAGGCAGTGGGGTTTGGGGTGCAGGCAGGAGCAGGCAGTGGGGTCTGGGGTGCAGGCACTGGGGTCTGGGGTGCAGGCAGTGGGGTCTGGGGTGCAGGCAGGAGCAGGCAGTGGGCTTTGGGGTGCAGACAGTGGGGTTTGGGATGTGGACAGGAACAGGCAGTGGGCTTTAGGGTGCAGGCAGTGGGGTTTGGGATGTGGACAGGAGCAGGCAGTGGGGTTTAGGGTGCAGGCAGTGGGGTCTGGGGTGCAGGCAGGAGCAGGCAGTGGGGTCTGGGGTACAGGCAGTGGGGTCTGGGGTGCAGGCAGGAGCAGGCAGTGGGGTCTGGGGTACAGGCAGTGGGGTCTGGGGTGCAGGCAGGAGCAGGCAGCAGGGCCGGGCAGCCCCCCCGCCTCCCTCCCGTGGCCTCGGCAGAGCTGCCTCAGCACAAGGCGGCTGCTGGGCCTGGCGCTGCTGCATGATGCGGCCGATGATTAATGACCGTTAATTAGTGCCGTTAATCGAGCTGGGCAAACGGTGCCGGCGAGGGAATAGAGAGGCCCCGTGCCAGGGGGGCACTTGAGGAGGGGGCTGCGCTGCCTCCTCCCCCTGTAGAGCTTCGGAGGGGGCTGGAGCATCCAGCTCGCTCCCAAACCGGCGGCGGGGGCCGGGATTTGGGGACAATGCCTGGCCGTGTGACTGCCGGCAGCTGTCAGGAAACCTCTCCTGACCGGGAAATGCTTCCCCTGCCCCGGGATGGCCACGGCACACGGGCCGGGGGGAGGCTGGAGGTGGCTCTGGACCGGAGGGATGGAAAAAGGATGGGAAAGAGCACTGGGAGTCGGGCAGCATCGCCCTTCCCAGGGCACCCGAGGGCTGGCTCAACAGCCGGTGGCCACCACTGGTGGGCTGTGGGTCGGATGCATCCCTAGGGAAGCACAGCCTGGTGGAGTGTGTTGGTCCCCCGCACCCCTTTATGGAAGGGAGAGCCGCCGCTTCACCCCAGAGCGCCTCTGCATCCCAATCCCTGCGGAATGCCGGACTGGGAGCTGGGCACAGGCGTGTCCGTGTGAGTGTGGGTCCCTCTGCTGGCACCTCGGGGTGCTGGGCCCCGCGGTGCCATCCCCGCTGTCTCCCCAGGGACCATGCGCCCCGTGCGGAGGAACTTCTACGACCCCTCCTCAGCTCCGGGCAAGGGAATCGTGTGGGAATGGGAGAACGACAACAACTCCTGGACTCCCTACGACATGGACATCTGCATCACCATCCAGAACGCCTACGAGAAGCAGCACCCCTGGCTGGACCTCTCCTCCCTGGGCTTCTGCTACCTCATCTACTTCAGCAGCATGTCCCAAATGAACCGGCAAACGCAGCGCAAGCGGCGGCTGCGGCGCCGCATGGACCTGGCCTATCCCCTCACCATGGGCTCCATCCCCAAATCCCAGTCGTGGCCGGTGGGCGCCAGCACGGGGACCCCCTGCTCGTGCCCGCAGTGCCTGCTGGTCAACAGCACCCGCGCCGCCTCCAACGCCATCCTGGCATCGCAGCGCCGCAAACTCTACCCCGGCGCCGTCCGGCAGAGCAGCACCTTCGCCGGGGGGGCCCTGTGGCCGCCGGGGCCGGCGGCGGGGGCGGGGGGCACGGCCAAGGGCGAGGGGCTGCGTGTGGCCGGTGCGGGGTTCGCCCCCGGGCAGGGCGTGCACAGCGCGGCGCTGCCCGGGCTCAACAACCTCAACCGGCCCGGGACGCAGCGCGGGGCCGGACTGGGCGCCAGGGCCACCGTGCCCCCGGGGTAAGCGGGGGTGGCAGCCGGGAGGGGATGGGGGGGTGCTGGGATGGGCACAGGGGGTGATGGAGGTGCCTCGTTCCCCCGCTGGCACAGGCAGCCCCAGCCCGTGTGGCACCTCCAGCCCCGGGGTGCCCGCCCTGGGGGCGCGGTGGCGGGAGGGACGCCTGGATCATGCCGGGTGGTGGCTGCGGAGGGGATGTGGTGATCCAAGCCGTGCCACGCTATCCACGGCAGCCGGAGGACACGCCCTGGGGAATTGTGTCCCCAGTGGCCGGGGGGGGTGTGTGTGACACAGCTGGTGGCGCGATGCCACCAGGCAGGTCTCTGGGGAGGGAGCACAGCCCCCGTGTCCCTGTGGGAATGACTCACCGAGGGCAGGTGGGTGGGTGAGCAGACCACCCCCCGTGGGGTGTCCTGGTGGGGGTCCCTGTCCTGGCACCCGCGTCCCCACGGCTGTACCCTCCCTCGGTGGGGTGCCCTGGTGTCCCCTCGGGGCCCTTGGTGGGGGCTGGAGGGTCAGGTGGGGTCACTGAGCAGCTCTTGACACGTTTCCTTCCCCTCCGATGTCCTGCTTTGGCCCCACGTGCCGGCTGCTGGGCTGAGCTGTCCCTGTCCCTGTCCCTGTCCCTGTCCCTGTCCCTGTCCCTGTCCCTGTCCCTGTCCCATCCCACGCTCCCCCATGGACAGGTAAGAGCGGACCAGGAACACCCTGGTGGGGGCTGAACCCCCAGCCCTGTTGTGAGTGAAGGAGCTTTGGAAATGTGAGGGAAAACACCCACATTGGGAATGAGAGGGAAGACGCCCCCAGCCATGGTTCCTTTGCAGCTGAGCACTGCCAAACTCATCACTGCCATGGCTGGGGCAGGGGGGCAGGGAGGGGGATGATGCCACTGGTGGGGGCTGTTCCCACCCCCCAGGGCAGGAGCACTCGGGCACAGGGCTCTGCTGGGTTTTGCTCCTTGTCCTTCATCCCAGGGCCTGCCTTCTTTCCTTTCCTTCCTTTCCTTCCTTTCCTTCCTTTCCTTCCTTTCCTTCCTTTCCTTCCTTTCCTTCCTTTCCTTCCTTTCCTTCTTTTCCTTCCTTTCCTTCCTTTCCTTCCTTTCCTTCTTTTCCTTCCTTTCCTTCTTTTCCTTCTTTTCCTTCCTTTCCTTCCTTTCCTTCTTTTCCTTCCTTTCCTTCCTTTCCTTCTTTTCCTCCCTCCCTCTCTCCTCCCAAGGACACCACACCCCCGTGGTGATGTGGGACACGGGGTGCCACCATCGGGACACCCCGACGAAGCCCCAGCATGGGTCAAGGATGACGGGATGTCCCCAGTGCCAGCGGGTGCCCAGGGGTGGACAGGTGGCACTGGGTGACAGCCCCGTGGGACAGGACACCCTGTCCTGTGTCCCATGGGGAGGACACTGCCTGGGGACAATGGAGTGTCCCCAGAAGTCCCCAAGCTGGTGAAGGGACATTGCAGCCTGTGTCCCACGGGGAGGGCACTACCCTGGGGACAGTGCCAGCCTCCCAAGCTGGCAAAAGGACATCCTGCCCTGTGTCCCATGGGGAGGATGCTGTCTGGGGACAGTGCCAGCCCCGCGGGAAGGCACAGCATCTTCCCAGGGCTGGTGAGGTGACACCTTGCCCTGTGTCCCACGGGGAGGGCACTACCCTGGGGGCAGTGCCGGTCCCGTGGGATGAGACAGAAGCCCCCAAGCTGGTGAGGGGACATCTTGCACTGTGTCCCACGGGGAGCTGGGGACAGTGCCAGCCCCATGGGAAGGGACAGCAGCTCCCCAGGGCTGGTGAGGGGACACCCTGCCCCGTGGGGAGGACACTGCCCTGGGGACATGCCATGCGCGGAGGGCACGGAGCCAGCCCTGCCAGCCCGGCTTAGCCCCTTCCCCTCCCCTCTCCGAGCAGGGTCCCGGCCCTCCCGGTGAAGAACCTGAACGGCACCGGCCCCGTCCATCCTGCCCTCGCAGGTAAGGGCGGTCTGGCCACCGGCTGGGTGTCACCGCCAGGTGACATCGCGGGCAGGGCAGGGGGCTGGCCCCGCTGCCAGGCGGCGGGAAGGACGGACGGACGGACGGACAGCCCCTTTCCCCTGCGCAGGGATGACGGGGATCCTCATGTGCGCCGCCGGGCTGCCCGTGTGCCTGACCCGCGCCCCCAAACCCATCCTGCACCCACCGCCCGTCAGCAAGAGCGACATCAAACCTGTGCCCGGAGTCAACGGCATCTGCAGGAAAACCAAGAAGAAGCAGCTCAAGAAGAGTGAGGAGCCACTTGTGCCCCTGCGGGATCAGGGCCACTCGTGTCCCTGAGGCACTCGTGTCTCTGGGGATCGGAGCCACCCCTGTCCCCGGGGATCGGAGCCACCCGTATCCCTGTGGGATCAGGGACATCAGGACGTGCCACTCTCTGTTTGTGTGTGGGGGGAATGAGGCCCGGGGGGGTGAAACCCCCAGGGGTTTGGGGTGGTGCCCAGAGCTCATTTGGGCCACATGCTGTCCCCATCCCGCTGTCAGGGGATGGCAGGGCTGTCCCCATCCTGCTGTCAGGGGGTGGCAGGGCTGTCCCTATCCTGGTGGCAGGGCTGTCCCCATCCCGCTGTCAGGGGATGGCAGGGCTGTCCCTATCCTGGTGGCAGGGGGTGGCAGGGCTGTCCCTATCCCGGTGGCAGGGGGTGGCAGGGCTGTCCCTATACCGGTGTCAGGGCCTGGCGGGGGGGTTGGGGCAGCGCGGGCAGGCTCTGACGCCCTCCCTTCCCCCCCTCTGCCCGCGGCAGGCAAGACCCCCGAGGACGTGGTGCGGCGGTACATCCAGAAGGTGAAGAACCCCCCGGACGAGGTGAGCGGCCACCCTGGGGGAGTTGAGGGGACGGGCATCGCCCCACGCTGGGCGCAGCACCCGGGAGGGGGACCCCCATCATCCCAGCGGGACGCTGATGCCGGTTCTCCCGGTGCCGGCAGGATTGCACCATCTGCATGGAGCGGCTGGTCACCTCCTCCGGCTACGAGGGCGTCCTGAGCCCCCGGGGCATCAAACCGGAGCTGGTGGGCAAGCTGGGCAAGTGCGGGCACATGTACCACCTGCTGTGCCTGCTCGCCATGTACAACAACGGCAACAAGGTCCGCGACACCCCCGGGGGGGAATGGGGGGCCGAGGGGGGATGGGGGTGTTGGGGGTTCCGGGTGGGTGCTGGGTGGGTGTTGGTGAGTGAGAGGGGATGTGGTGTGGGTGCTGGTTGGGTGTGAGGGGTTTGGGGGGTGCCGGGGGGGGGGGATGGGTGGGTGTTGGTGAGTGAGAGGGGATGTGGTGTGGGTGCTGGTTGGGTGTGAGGGGCTTGGGGGGTGCCGGGGGGGGTGCTGGGTGGTGGTGGAGGGGGGTGGGTGGACGTGGAGGTGCGTGTGGGGGTGTGGGGTGGGTGCCGGGTGGGTGTGGGTGGGTGAGGGGGTCCCTGCCCCCCCTGACGCCCGCGGGGTGCCCACAGGACGGGAGCCTGCAGTGCCCCACCTGCAAGGCCATTTACGGGGAGAAGACGGGAACGCAGCCCCCCGGGAAGATGGAATTCCACCTCATCCCACACTCCCTCCCGGGATACACCGACTCCAAAACCATCCGGATCGTCTACGACATCCCCACCGGCATCCAGGTGAGGAGGGACCCCCGCAGGGCTGGGCACCCCCACCCTGTGACCCACAATGTCACACCAATGTGTGTCCCCCGCCCCCCAGGGCCCGGAGCATCCCAATCCCGGCAAGAAGTTCACGGCGAGAGGATTCCCCCGGCACTGCTACCTGCCGGATAACGAGAAGGGCAGGAAGGTGAAACCTGGGATACCGGGATGGGGTGGGATGGGATGGGAAGGGATGATGCTTAGGGATGGAGAAATGGGAAGGGAAGGGAAGGGAAGGGAAGGGAAGGGAAGGGAAGGGAAGGGAAGGGAAGGGAAGGGAAGGGAAGGGAAGGGAAGGGAAGGGAAGGGAAGGGAAGGGAAGGGAAGGGAAGGGAAGGGAAGGGAAGGGAAGGGAAGGGAAGGAGACAGAATAGGAAGGGATGGGATGGGATGGGATGGGATGGGATGGGATGGGATAAGAAATGGAAGGAATGGGGTGGGATGGCATGGCATGGGAAGGGATGGAGTGAGATGGGATGGAAGGAGGATGGACGGGAAGAAATGGGATGTGGAAGAGAAGGGATGGGGTGGAATGGGGAGGGATAGGGAAGAGGCAGCAGCACTAGGGTAGGGCTGGGCTGTGCCACAGGGAAGGGTGGCACCCTGCGGGCACCGTGCTGGGGCTGAACCCCACCCCTGGGTGCTGGGACCGTGCTGTGACCAGCGGGGGGAGCGCTGGGGGTGCTGGGTGGCAATCCATGGCCGTGCCAGGTGGGCAATCCATGGCTGTGCCAGGCCGGCTGGGCTGTGCCGGGTGGCTGAGCCCTGACCCCCGGCAGGTGCTGAAGCTGCTGATCGTGGCCTGGGACCGGCGGCTCATCTTCACCATCGGCACGTCCAACACCACGGGCGAGTCGGACACGGTGGTGTGGAACGAGATCCACCACAAGACCGAGTTCGGCTCCAACCTGACGGGCCACGGGTACCCCGACCCCAACTACCTGGACAACGTCCTGGCCGAGCTGCTGGCCCAGGGCGTGTCCGAGGCCACCCTCAAGGACTGAGGTGGGTGAGGGGGTGCCCCTCGCCCCCCGCCCCTTCCCGTGCCACCGCCGCCTGCGCCGCTTCGCCGCAGCCCCGCCCGGGGGGCTCCTGCCCCGCCCCGCGCCACCCGGCGCCACCCACCACGTGTCCCCGCGTGTGTCTGTCTGTCCGTCCGTCCCCCCCCCCCCCCGTCCCGCTCTCGTGGCGATGCATCGTGGGCTGGTGCTTTTCGACCCGTGGCCTCTTTGCGCGTCAGCCGTCTGTGCCACCCGTGTCACCCGTGTCACCCGTGCCACCCGTGCCACCCGTGCCGCCCGCCGCTGCCCCAGGGAGCGGGGTCCAGCCGGTGCCATGTACATCTCTGTGTTACACAATACACCCCGTGCCGGGCTGGTGGCCCCGCGTCCCCTCCGTGTCCCCGCTCGCGTCCCTGCGCCTCCCGCGGCGGCAGGAGGGGACCCCCGAGGGGGCGGGGCTTGGAGGTGCAGGGGGGCTCGGGGCAGAGGGGGGACTTGGGGGTGGCTCGGGGGTCTCATCACGGTGGGTGAAGGCGGCGTGGGCGATGTCCAGGTCCGGCAGCACCCGGGGCTGGGGGTCAGTGCTCAGTGCCCACCCACTCGTTGTACCCTGTCCAACACTCACCTGTGGCACCACCCCCGGCACCCACAGTGGCACTGACCTGTTGTATCCCCTCCGACACCCACCTGTTGTGCCCCCCCCGAATCCGCCTGTGACACCCAACCCCCACCACCCACCGCCCAGCCCCGTACCCACCCCAACTCCCCCACCATCCATCCCCAGCACCCACTTATTGCACCTCCCCAGCACCCACCCGTGGCCCAACTCACCCCGACTGCCCCTCAGCCACCCCCAGCACTCCCCCAGCACCCGCTGTGGCAGCCATCCCTGTCACCCCTGTCCCCACCACCCCATGGACAGGGACAGGCACCGTGTGACTGTGGGGGTGTCTCCAAGTCTGTGTGTCCCTACGTCCCCCGTCTGTGTCCCCATGTCCTCGAGTCCTAATGTCTGTGTGTCCCTGTGTCCCTGTGTCCTTGTGACCCCGTGTCCCCATGTCCCTGTGTCTCCATGTCCCTGTGTCCCCATGTCCCTGTGTCTCCATGTCCGTGTGTCCCCGTTTCCATATATCCCTGTGTCTGTGTGTTCCCACGTCCATGTGTCCCCGTGTCTGTGTCCCTGTGTCCCCGTGCCTGTGTCCCTGTGTCCCCATGTCTGTGTGTCCGTGTGTCCCTGTGTATCTGCTGTCCCCTCGTGTCGTGTCTTTGTGTCCCTGTGTCCGTGTTTCCTTCTGTCTGTGCCACCATGTCCCTGTGTCCTCGCTGTCCCCTGGTGGGGGAGCCAGCGCAGTGCTCTGTGGGGTGTGTGGGGTGTGTGGAGTGTGTGGGGTGTGTGGGGTGTGTGGGGTGCAGGGTTCCCATCGCCCCCCAGGTGTCCCCATACCTGCCTGCCCCGGGCAGGGGGGCGCGGCCGCTGCGCTGCCCACGGGACCCCCGGCCACCGCCACCCTGTGGGACAGGGACCCTCAGCACCCAAAGGTCCCCTGGAACCTCCAGCTCGCTCCCACCCTGCCCACCAGCACCCAGAGGACCCCCGGAACCCCAGCCCACACAGCCATGCAGGAGAGGGACCTTCAGCACACTCCCACCCTGCCCACCAGCACCTAAAGGTCCTTTGGGACCCCTGTGCCACCCTCGTGTCACCCCTGGCCCCCTTGCCCTGCGGGACAGGGACCCTCAGCAGGCTGTCCCCCCACCAGCCCGAGGTCCCCGGGACCCACCCCCCTCACCGCAGGTGCCCGTAAAGGGTCTGTGCCGCCGCCGCGGGGTCCAGGGGGTCGTTCCACTCGCTCAGCACCACCGTGCTGTGGGTCCGGCTGCACCCGGGCACTGCTGACCACGGCCACGGTGGGGGCACGGGGGTGCCCCGACACCCCCCGCCCGGGGCACCCCAGCTCCTGATCCCAGGGGACTCCAACACAGCACCCTGGGGGACCCCACACCCCATCCCCATCCCCAGCCACCACCTGCAGCATGTGGAGGTGCTGGAAGGTGCCCTGGTCCAGCCTCTCCACCGCCCTCATCCGCCCCACGGGGATAGAGTTGAGCACCTGGGGAGCCCAAAACACCCCAAAAAGTGAGCACATGTCCATAGCCCCCATATCTGCTTGACAGGGATGGAGCAGCACACCTGGATACCCCAAATACCCTGAAATATCTGTACCCATATCCCCTACCTGCTCCACTGGGATGGAGCAGCACACACAGGGACAAAACACCCCCAGTCACGTTCCCACACCCATATCTTGCACCCTTGTGCCCCCGGCGCAGGGTGGGGGTCACGGGCAGCATCCACCTGCCCCTGGGGGGCCTTGGAGTAGGTCAGGGCCTGGGGGCTGAGCCAGAATTGCCTCTTTTTGAAGGCAAAGTGGGGCAGCAGGGAGGGCCTCCTGGCTGGGCAGCAGTGCAGGGAGCCCTCCTTGATGGTGGCACGGCGGGGCAGGGAGGGAGCAGTGTCACCCCCAGTGCCACCACCTCCCGCAGCCCCAAGGTGCTCCCGGCAGCACCTACGTGGCACCCCGGGGATGCCACCCCACCCGTGGTGCCCCCGCAGTGCCCAGTGCTCCCACTGACCCTCGGTGCCCTCCACGGTGCCCAGGTCATCCAGGAAGGCTCTGAGGCGGGTGACGCCGGGCAGCAGGACGGCGTTCGGGGGTGCCATCCACGGCTCCTTGTCCTGCCCTGGCTGCAGCCCCAGGCTCCCAATGCTCTGCAGCGCCTGCCCGGAGCAGGGGAGGGGTCACTCTGCCGTGCCCCCCCTCAGGGGTCCATACCACTGCCCCCCTGGCCGCTGCCCTGGACCCCCAGGGCTCGGGCATTAGGGTGGCAAAAGGGAAAGCGGAGCAGCTGGAGGGGTGGGGGGACCCAAATGCTGCCCCGGGGCAGTTCCTGTGCTGTGCCCAGCGCGGTGGCACGGCCTGGGGATGGCAGGGATGGCCTCAAGGGGCACAGGAAGGAGCCAGCCCGTGGCACGTGGTATGGGAGCAGGAATGGCTCTGCCCTCCTTGGGGTCCCCGTCATTCCCTGGGGTTCTCAGTCCTCGCCTGGGTCCTTGTTCCCACTCTGGGATTGCCATCCCTCTCCAGGTCCCATCCCCTCCCCTGGGGGTCCCCATCCATCCCCAAAGGCCCACCTCGTGCTGTGCCAGTGGGAAGCACTCCTGAGCCAGCCTGTGGAGCTGCTGGAAGGCCACTCTCGTGGGCAGGGACAGCGCTCCGCAGAGCCCACGATGGCAGCCACCATGTCCCCCCAGGTAGCCCCTGAGCAGCTCCAGGCTGCTGTCCCACACCTGCGCCTCCCACAGGGACCCCTTGAAGGAGATCCTCCTGCGGGGACACCGCCGGTCAGGGATGGCCAGGAATGGGACCGGCCAAAAGCCGTGGAGGTGACCCACGGGCTCAGCAGCGACGGGTGACCCCTCCCGCAGGGCACACAGGGATGACAAGGTGATGGGTGCAAACCCCCTCCCCCCCAAAGTCACACAGAATCCCAGGATCAACCAGGTTGGAAAAGCCCTCTGAGATCATCGAGTGACCCAATCGATCGACCTGTGACCCAACCCCACCGTGTCACCCAGCCCATGGCACTGAGGCCACACCCAGTGTGTCCCTAAACACCCCCAGGGACGGTGACTCCACCCCCTCCTGGGCAGCCCCTTTCAGTGTCACCTGTGTGTTCCTGTGCCCACCTGCCCCGGCTCAGCTCCATCTTGCCGGGGTCCAGCTCCACGTACTTCTTCCCCCCAATGACACGGGGCACCACGGGCCTCAGGACCTCGTGCAGGCAGGGCAGCCCCACCACCTGCAAGGCACAGGGGCACCAAATGTGCCCCCAAACGTCCTGCTGGGACACGACCCGGCTCTGCACCCCGATGGCATCGTGGAGGGCACAGTGGGGACCCAGCCAGTGTCCCACCCACACTCACCTTCATGAACTGCTCCATGGACTGGGAGGCCAGCGAGTTGGAGTGGAACAGGGTGTTGGGATCAGCTGGAATGGCACAGGGAGCGTGGCAAGGCGGGCACAGGGTGATGCCCCAGCTGTCCCCGGTGTCCCCAAGGACATGTGGCATCTTCCCTGCTCCCCCTTGGAAGCCCCACTCTTTCCCCACGTAGGTCTGGGGAGGCCCTGACTTGGGGTTTCTTGGGGTGCAGGTGGTGCCCCAGCCCTGGCACTTACTGGTCTTGGTGACCTCACAGGTGGTGAGATAGTCCAGGAGGGGCACAGCCAGCCCCTGCCCCAAGAAGATCGTCACCAGCTTGGTGGCCACGTCCTGCTGGCTCTCCCCCGAGGTCACCTCCTCCAGGATGGCCAGGGCTGTGCCATCGGGGGGCTGTGGGGAGCGCAGGATGGGCCCCTGTGCTGAGGTGGTCCTCAGCCACCCCCAAGGGCCCCCCCATCCTGCAGCACCCACCTGGTCTGGGCAGAGGACGGGCTCGGTGAGGAGCTGGATGAGGGGCTGGTAGTGGTTGGGGGGCAGGACAGTGTCTTCCAGCAGCCTCACCGCCAGCCTCAGGGCACCCAGCTGCCCCCTGCAACGACACGGGGGGCTCGGGTGGGCCTTGTGCCCAGCGCTCTCCATGGGGTGCCCCCCGTGCTGCCTCGGACACAACTGCTTGTCCCCTCTGCCTGTCCCCTCTGCCTGTCCCCTCTGCCTGTCCCCTCTGCCGGTCCCATCACTCACCCGTGCTCCTGCCTGGTGCTGGGCCAGGGCAGGAGCTGGAACCAGCCCCTGGAGGGGTCCGTGCTGATGGTGTCCAAGGGGAACTCGACCTGGGGGATCAGAGGCAGGATCTAGGTGATGGGACAAGCACCAGCGCCCTGTGCTGGACCTCGCTGGGGGCAGAGCCCAGGACACGCAGGGTGTGGATGTGGCACTGCCCCAACCCTGTGGATCCTGAGCTGTGGTCACTCCACACCCCGGGGATAGGGGTGCAGAGGTGCCCCAAGGACCCTGCCCCGTGCTGGTGTGCCCCGAAGGTCCTCACCCGCCCCAGGAAGTCGTTGTTGCCCACGATGTCCC
The DNA here is from genome assembly GCA_038380795.1 of Pyrocephalus nanus. Classification (NCBI taxonomy): domain Eukaryota; kingdom Metazoa; phylum Chordata; class Aves; order Passeriformes; family Tyrannidae; genus Pyrocephalus; species Pyrocephalus nanus. Next base: position 2,418,313 of record CM076278.1, read on the forward strand.
AGTCCCACAGCTCCACACTCAGCACAGCTCCTCCCTCGGGCAGCTCCAGCTCCAGCGCCTCATCCCAGTGCGGGAAATGGGCTTTCTTAACCACCTGCTGGGCACAGGGACCGGTGGCCGTGGGAGGGGGACCGAGGTGCCTGAGCCCCTGGGTGCCAGCACCCCCCACCCTGACTCACAGCCGTGTCCAGCGTGTGCCCGCAAAGGGATCCGAGGTGCCCGAGGGATCCCGGGGGGCCAGATCCCTGTGGGGAGATGGGGGGTCAGCAGGGGTGCAGTGGGCAGGGGGCACATCCCTGCCAGAATATCCCTGCCTCCCCATGCCCCTCCTTTTTCCCAGCTGGCATATGGGGCATCCAGGGGGTGCCAGGGGATGCTGAGGAGAGTGTTGTCCCCTTTTCCAGGTGATCCCTTCCCCCTCCAGTCCCTGGGGGGCAAATGGCCCGGCTGGGGGGGCTTTGCTGTCCCCCCCACTCTGTCCCCACGGCCATGCTGTCCCCGTGGCCATCCCGTTGCCTTGGTAGCCGCTTCAGTTGCCATGGCAGCGGGATGCTGGCTCTGCTGCCTGCTCCATCTGTCAGCTGTGTGTGTGTGACTGTGTGTGTGTGTCTGTGCACACTCACACATGTGCACACCCCCAAAAGCAGAGGGGCAGCCTGGGCCGTGCCTCAGTTTCCCCCAGTTTTGAAACCAAAAGGAGAACTCCCCCAGTGTTGAAGCCAAACCCAGTATGGGAGCCAACCAGTCTGATGGGGACTGACCCTGGGCACCCCTGACCCTCTGTGCCACCTGCTCTGCCCCTTGTCCCCTGTCCCCAAGCCAGGCTGGCACCATATTCCCCTCTGAGCCCCCACAGCACTGTCACACACAGATGGGTTGGCATCACTGCTGTCCCCAAACTGGACACAGTGAGGGCCCTTGGTGGAGTGGAGAGGGGACGCCAAACCTGTGCCACCCCTGTCCTCATCCTCTCCTCCACCAGCCAAAAATAAGACCCCGTGGTGGTCACTCCCTCGTGGTGGTCTCAGCCCAGCAGCCCCTACCTGGCCTCGATGAGGTGGCAGCACAGCACCCGTGGGTGGCCCTGCTCGGGGACACACAGCTCCACGTGGATCTCACCCTGCACCTCCTGGTCAGGGTTCACAGGCTGAGCCAGCTGTCGATGCCTGCCGGGGGGAACAGGGTGGGCACCCCGCGGTGCCAGCATGGGCCCCACTGCCCCCACCCCACCGTGCCCCCCACTCACCCCACGGCTCCACCGAGATCTGCCGGTGGCCGAGCGAGACCTTGCCGATGACATCGTCCTGCCTGCCAGGGCACAGGTGCTGAGGTCACTGGGGGGACACATCACCCCCTGGGGGGCTCCCTAAATGCCCACCCACGCCCCTGTTGCTCCCCCTACCCGATGGTGTCCTCATCCAGCACGCAGACGGTGAGGCTGCGGAAGCCGCGGGGCAGGCATAGGGTGAATTCCTCCCCCCAAAAAGGGTTCAGGCTCTTCCACACCGTGGCTGTCCTGACGGAGAGGGGAGAGGTGGCTGCACCCGCAGGGAGAGCCCCTGTCCCCACGTGTCCCCTCCCAGGGTTCGGCAGTGTCCCCATACCTGGCCACCACCTCACTGTCCACCTTGACCACAGAGTAGGGATTGCTGGAGCCGGACCTGTGCAGGGAAGAGGGGTTTGTGGGGTCAGCCCCCCTCCTGGGGGTCCCACCCTTCCTGGGGGGCTGCTCCTGGGGGGTTCAAACCCAGTCCCTGTCCCTGCCACAGGACAGAAAGTGGGAGCAGGGGACCCCAGCTGGGTTTGGGGCAGCTGGGAGTGGCACTGGGCACCCCATCCTTGTGTTGGGCATCCCATCCTTGTGCCATCCCATCCTTGTGCCCAGACCCCGCAGTTGGGTACCCAGCATGGCACCGTGACCCCCACCGGGTAGGGAAACTGGGACCAGGAGAAGCTGCTGCCCGCAGCATTCCTGGCTGGCCAGCCCTGGGAGCGGCCCCGGTGCCAGGCTGGCACATCCAGAGCAGAACGGCAGTGCTGAGCCCCGTCCCCGGAGCAGGAGCAGGAGGGGATCTCCCCGCACCCCCCTGCTCAGCACCCCCTTCCCCACAAAGGGTGCAGGTGTGGGGATGCAGGGGGCTGTGCCTCCCTAGTGTTACCCGCAGCCTTAGGGTGCCCACCCTATGGGGGGTCAGCAAAGGGATCCTCCAGGGGTTGGGGGACTCATACACCTCCGTCGGGGAGGGCTGGCAGTCCCTGCACCCCCAGACCCTCATTTTGGGGGCAATGGGTCACTGCAATGGTTGCAAAGAGGGATCCCCCAAAATTGTACGGAGAGCAGAGCACCCAGGGAGAGCAGAGCACCCAGCACCCCCCTCCCCGCAGCATCTCCCGAGGGTGGGGGAGGGTGTCTGGGGGAAATAGGGGGGTCGAGACCCCCCCCGAGCCACTCACACGTCCTTGGCGGGCAGGTCCTTCCCCTCCACCACCCGGCGGCGCAGCGAGGTGGTTTTGGCCATGCCGGCGAACTTCGGGGTGGGCACCCAGGTGTGGGCACGGGGGGTTGCGGTGGGCGCCTCTAGCCCCCCCACCCAAACCGCTGCCAGCACCGGCCTTCTCCTCCCCCGCCGCCGCTTCTCGCCGTCGCTTCTTCCTTTTTCCTCTTCCTCGGCTGCTTTTCTCGCCGCTCCGCTCCCACCTGCTCCTGCCCGAGCCGCGGGAGAGAGGCAAGGCGGGCACATCTCGGGTGGAATGGCTTCGTGCCCACCGGGAACCCACCGGGAACCCCCCGCGGGGGTCCCATCACAGTGACCACCCGTGTGCACGAAGCCCCCCCCGGTTCCAGAGACGGAAGGAGCAGCTGCGGGCACAGGGGACCCCAAGACCCCCATGGGACTCCCCACAAAGAGTGCTGTGTTGAGTGAAAATGGGGCGACTCCATCAGATCTTGGGGTGCCCGTGGGGGCAGCACCCCGATCCCATCGCTGCCCGCACCTCGACTTCTCTGCGCTGGGGACACCGAGCCGGGGGGGTCGGAAGGCACTGAGGGAAGCTTGGGGGGCTGCTGGGGGTGCTCAATGAAGGGAGCTGGTGCTTTGGGGGGCTGCTGATGGGGGGACTCGATGTGGGGGTACGAGGCCCTCGGGAAGGTGCTGGATGGGGGGGGTTCAATGTGGGGGTGCTGATTCTTGAGTGGGCTGTTGGGGGGATTCAAAGGGGGGTGCTGGTCCTTGTGGTGCTGCTGAGGGGGCTCAGTGTGGGGTTGCTGGTCCTTGGAGGGTGTCACTGCCGGGGGCTGTCCCCGTGTGAGTGCTGTGTCCTGGTGGGAGGGTGTCACTGACAGGGGGTGTCACCCTGTGGGTGCTCGGGGGGCGGTCTCAGTGAAGGAGGATGTCCCTGTGTGGGTGCTGAGTCCCTAAGGGTGTCCCCGTGTGGGTTCGGAGGTGTAACTGTCCGAGGATGTCCCCGTGTGGATCCTGGGGGTGTCCTCGTGTGGGTTCTGGGGTATCACTGTCCGGGGGTGTCCCCGTGGGGGTTCTGGGGGTGTCACTGTCCGGGGGTGTCCCCGTGTGGGTTCGGGGGTGTCAGTAACACGGGGTGTCCCCATGGGGGTGCTCAGTCCCTTGGGGGGGGTCTCACCGTCCCCTCATGGCCCGGCGGGTGGGGGCGAGTTCCCCGTGAGAGCCGTTTCTCCCTCACGGGGGAGAACCGTCCCCGTCTCCCTCCGCCCCATCCTCGCCGTTCCCGGCCCCATCCCCGCCGTTCCCAGCCCCATCCCGGCGGCTCCCGGGCGGTCCCGGCCCCATCCCCGCCGTTCCCAGCCCCATCCCGGCGGCTCCCGGGTGCTCCCCGGCCCGGCCCGGGCGCGGGGCGGTGCCGGAGGAGGCGGCCCCGGGTCCCCTCCCCGCTCCGCCGCTTCCGCCGCCGCCGCCGCCCTGGGCCGGGCGGGCCCGGCGGGGCCGAACGGGCGGCGGGGCCGCCATGAAGCCGAGCGGGGGTGAGCGGGGCCGGCGGGGGGCGAGGGGGGGTGCTGGGGGTGACGGGGGTCTCGGGGTAACGGGGGCTGGGGGCTGTTGGGGCTGCCGGGGACTGGGGGCTGTCGGGCTGACGGTGCCGCCGCGCAGAGGAGCCGGTGCTGCTGGCGGAGCTGAAGCCGGGCCGGCCCCAGCGCTACGACTGGAAATCCAGCTGCGAGACCTGGAGCGTCGCCTTCTCCCCCGACGGGGCCTGGTTCGCCTGGTCCCAGGGACACTGCGTGGTCAAGCTGATCCCCTGGCCCCTGGGGGAGGCCGAGCTGTGAGTGCGGAGTGCGGGAGCCACGGGGTCACGGAATGGTTTGGGTGGGAAGGGACCTCAAAGCCCAGCCAGTGCCACCCCCTGCCATGGGCAGGGACACCTTCCACCAGCCCAGGTTGCTCCAAGCCCTGTCCAACCTGGCCTTGGACACTTCCAGGGATCCAGGGGCAGCCACAGCTTCTCTGGGCCACTTGTGCCAGGGCCTGCCCACCCTCCCAGTCACCAATTCCTTCCCAATCTCCCATCTCTCCCTGCCCTCTGGCAGTGGGAAGCCATTCCCTGTGTCCTGTCCCTCCATCCCTTGTCCCCAGTCCCTCTCCAGCTCTCCTGGAGCCCCTTTAGGCCCTGCAAGGGGCTCTCAGGTCTCCCTGGAGCCTTCTCTTCTCCAGGGGAACCCCCCCAGCTGTCCCAGCCTGGCTCCAGAGCAGAGGGGCTCCAGCCCTGGCAGCATCTCCATGGCCTCCTCTGGATTTACTCCAGCAGCTCCATGGCCCTTTGATGTTGCAACCCCTGAGCTGGAGGCAGCTCTGCAGGGGGGTTTCACCTGAGGAGGCAGAGGGACAGAATCCCCCCAGCCTTGGTTGATACCAGGGTTGCCCAGTTTGGGATGGAGAGGGGGGTCTGGTCGGGGGGTCTCGGGGTGAACACCCATCCCTGCTTCCCCCCAGCAGCTGCAAAACCTCGGAGCGCAAGAGCCGGGGAGGAAAAGCCGAGCCCAGGAGCCGTGGGGGGGCCAAGGAGAAGACCCTGGAGTGTGGGCAGATCGTGTGGGGCCTGGCCTTCAGCACCTGGCCAGCCGCTGAGGAGGGGGACACAGATCCCACCTGTGCCCTGGGGCTTCCCTGCCTGGTCCTGGCCACCGGGCTCAACGACGGGCAGATCAAGGTCTGGGAGGTGCAGACAGGTGAGGGGGCCTTGCTGTCGAGGCTTCAGGCTGCTGTCCCTCTTCAGGCTGCTGCCTCTCCCTTTGTTCCCCCATGGAAGGAGATCCCATCTCCATCTTTCCCCGATACCTCCCCTGCCCTGTCCCTGGGCATGAGGGGCACTGCCATGGAGGGATGGCGCTGAGGATGGCTCTTCTCCTCAGGGCACCTCCTCTTCAGCCTCTTGGGGCACCAGGATGTCGTCAGAGACCTGAGCTTTGCTCCCAATGGAAGCCCCATCCTCGTGTCGGCCTCGAGGGACAAGACCTTGCGCGTGTGGGACCTGAGCAGAGATGGTAGGAGCCTGCAGGGATGTGCAGGGACAGCCCTGGCTCAGGAAAGAGGGAGAACCCACCTGGGGCTCAGGAAAGGGGGAGAAACCCACCTTGATGTTGGGAGAGGACGTTTGGGGACAGTACTTGAGGCAGAAAGGGACAGCCCTGTGAAGGGAGCAGAGCCATCCCCTTCCAGGTGGGGCCCAGGAGGTGCAAGAGGGGGTTGCAATTAGGCAGAGCTCGGGAACCCCCAGGGAACCCCCAGCCCAAGCTGGTCAGAGCACAGTGCTGATAATGGCGAGGTTGGAGGTTTGATCCCTGCAGGGAGCATTCACCGACAAGCTGGACTCGATGATCCCTGTGGGTCCCTTCCAGTCAGAATATTCTGTGACTGTGCGAGTTGCTGCTGGGAGCTGGCTGTCCTGCTGCCCTCAGGTGACACGTGTGCTGTCCCCAGGGCGGCAGGTGCAGGTGCTGGCTGGCCACGTCCAGTGGGTGTACTGCTGTTCCATCTCCCCGGACTGCAGCATGCTCTGCTCTGCCGCTGGAGAGAAGTCGGTGAGTCCCCTGCCACGGGAGCCATCCCTGTGTCCTGCTGAATCCACCCTCCGTGTCCCCCGGCACGAGGAACCTCCCGTGGACAAGGGGCCTTGCTGCTCAGCCATCCAGGCCCTGCGTGGAACTGGGAGGTGCTCCCAGCCTGATCCCTGTCCCTGTCCCTATCCCACAGGCACTGCTGTGGAGCATGAGGTCCTACACCCTGATCCGGAGGCTGGAGGGGCACCAGAGCAGCGTGGTGTCCTGCGACTTCTCTCCGGACTCGGCGCTGCTCGTCACCGCGTCCTACGACGCCTGCGTCATCATGTGGGACCCCTACACTGGGGAGCAGCTCCGGACCCTGCGGTGCGGGGAGGGGGACGCTGTGGGAGGGGGCACAGCAGCGCCATGGGGGCTTTTAGGGCCCTCCTAGCTGGGCACGGCCACCGTCCCTGTGCTGTGGTACAGAGAGGGGGACACACTGTGGGAGGGGGCAGAGCAATGCTGCCACAATGGTGATTTTTAGGGACGGATGTGGCTTTCCCTCCTAGCTGGGCATGGCCACCACCTCTACACTGTGGAATGGAGCCAGGGGACACCATGGGATGGGACAGAGCAATGCTGTGGGGATTTTTAGGATAAATGTGGCTTTCCCTCCTAGCTGGGCACAGCCACCACCTCTGTGCTGTGGTACAGAGCCGGGGGACACCGTGGGATGGGGCAGAGCAATGCCATGCAGGATTTTAGGGCTGGATGTTGTGGAGGTTTTTAGGGCTGGATGTGGCTTTCCCTCCTAGCTGGGCACTACCGCCCCCTCTCCCCTGAGCCCAGGGTCAGGATGGGGGGCTGGCTTGGCAAGCACTGGGGAAGGGGCTCCTGGCAGCCCAGGGCTGACCCTGGGATGTTCCCCCACACACAGCCACGTGCCCCTGCACTCCACGCTGGATTACAGCAGTGACATCCACAGCAGCTCCCTGCGCTCCGTCTGCTTCTCCCCAGAGGGTCTCTACCTGGCCACAGTGGCAGATGACAGGTGAGTGAGCCCCCCTGGGCACACAGGAGGAGACCAGAACAAACCAGGAGCTCAGGACGTGGGGAATAGACCTTGTGTACCAGGTCCCCAGTGATTCCTGGAATAGGGAAAAGGGCAGGCTGTGGCCAGGGCCCTGCCACCCCTTGGAGCAACAAGCCAGGGCCCATGTCCTCCTCCTGCATGTCATGCCACCCTCACTGTGCCCCTCAGCATGTCACTTGTGCAGGGGACAGACCCAAACCCATGGGAGGCAAATCGTTCTCCAGTGTTTGTGCCCTCAGGCGATCCCACAGGCTTTGTTCTGGCAGCGGGCACTGCGTGAATGTGGACCTGGCATTGTGTCCTCTCCCTTCCTCCACAGGCTCCTGAGGATCTGGGCGTTGGAGCTTCGCTCTCCGGTGGCCTTTGCTCCCATGACCAACGGTCTGTGCTGCATCTACTTCCCTCACGGAGGTTTCATTGCCACAGGGTGAGTCAACAGCGGGAGAGGGCGGAGAAACAAGTGGCTGCTCCCTCCTCCTGCAGCTCTGGCTCCACTCCGGGCTTCCCTGGGGGTGCAGGATGGTTTTCCTGGGCTGTGGCAAGCTCGGGATCTTTGGGGAGTGACTGGAGCTCCCTGCCCCGTGCTCATGGCTGGTTGGACGCCGTTGCAGGACCAGGGATGGCCACGTGCAGTTCTGGACGGCCCCGCGGGTGCTCTCGTCGCTCAAGCACTTGTGTCGCAAAGCCCTGCGCACCTTCCTCACCACCTACCAGGTCCTGGCGCTGCCCATTCCCAGGAAGCTGAAGGAGTTCCTCACTTACCGGACTTTCTAAGGCGGCAGGGAAGGCGGAGGCACGGAGGGGAGGGCCCTGTGCCCGGTGGCAGGGCAGGAGGCACCACAGGAACGCTGAGCCGTGAGCCGTGGGGGAGCAGAGCCGCCGCTCCCCCGCTTTTCGGGGCCGTGTGTGGGGCTGTGGAGGTTTTTTTTTTCGGTGTAATAATACTAAAACCCAGCAAAAACACGTGCAGAGGGCGAGGGGCAGAGCTGGGAGGGGACGCAGGTCCCCCTGTCCCCGCTGGCTGCAGGGTTTGGGTCAGGTGCTTCTGCTTCCAAGTGCAATGGTGTGGGGTGGAGGCTGAGCGGGGCTCTTGTCACTCGTACGAGTTGGGGGCTGAGGTGCTCCCAGAACACTCTCCTGCCCCGGGGTCGGTGCTCAGTCCCACTGGAGCGTGGGCTGTGCCGCTCCCCCGCTGCGGGCAGGAGCTGGACAAGCCCAGGCAGGTCTCTGTGGACTAAATAAAAACTGGTTCCTGACGTGTCCTGGCTCACAGAGCTGCCCTGGGGTGCCTGGCAGAGCAGCTCGTGTCCAGGTGGGACACGAGGCTTCACTCCACCCCCAGCTCCCGTTCCTTTGTTTTTATTCCGTGTTGGAGCGTGGCACTCAACCACCCAATCCCCAGACACGCTGAGCATGGAGCAGTGGTGTGGTGGGGGTGGTTCTCCCCCTCCTCCAGCACATTCCCTGCGTGCTGAAGGGCTCAGTTGAGGCTGGGATGGAGAAGACAGGGAAAGTCTCCTCCAAACATTCCCAGGAGGTTCTTTTTCTCTTGTGGACAGCTGAACACAGAAAGCTGGTGGTTCCCTAACCCAGGAGGGAAAAGCAAGACCAGTGCAACATGCTGGGCTTTAGAGGCACCTGTATTTCCTGATGCAGCTTGGGAATGACACTCCCGTGTCCTGGCTGCAGGCTCCAGGCTTCCAAAATGGGAAGGGAAAGCTGCAGGGAGCAGCTCCAGCTCCATCCTTCCCGTCTCCAGTGAGATCCAAGCAAGGATCCACCTAGCAGGAGTCAGGCTTCGGCCACCACCAGGTCCCTGGTGACTTGGAAGGCAGCGATGAGGGAGCTCAGCTGGATCTTCTCGCTGGTCCCAGCGGCCAGGCGGTACCTGGAGCAGGGGCCAAGGGCAGGGCTGGGGGTTTGCACCCACGGGGGTGCCCCCCTAAGACCCCAGAGCAGGGCTGGGGTCTGCCATGGTGCCCACCAGGACCCTGGCACAGGGGGGGTGACACTTACTCGATATCTGCCATCTTGATCAGTAGCTGGATGCGGATGGAGGGTGGGAAATCCACTGGGGAGAGAAGGGGACACATCAGTGTGGGCTGGGGGGGGATGTTGGACTCCCCCCCAGATCAGCCAGGACCCCCCATGTCCCACCTCTGTGCACAAAGAGGTGGATTTCGGTCAGGATGTCCTGCAGGGCCAAGCCCTTCAGCGTCTTCAGCTCTGTGATTTCTGGGAAGGCAGCGAGTCAAGGCCTTGCTTCCAGGCTTTTCCCTGCCAGATCCCATTCCTCATCCCTGTGACAACCCCAGGGAGCCTCCTCAGTGAGCCTCACCCAGTCCAGCCACAGCAGGATATCCCAGGGTGGAGATCCCCGGGAAAGAGCCGGATTTATCCCGGCAGGGAATAACCCTCAAGGCAAAGGATACTTCTATAGGCAGTGGAGAAGTCCTGGTTGAGCATCCAGTCGAGGATGTTGGCGATGTCAGACTTGAGGGGGTGTCCCGTGCACGTGTAGACGTTCTCCTCCGTCACCTTCCCGAAGGCCATGGAGGTGCTCTGAGGGAGAGGAGGGATAGAGGAGGGATCAAGAGGAAGGATGAAGAGGCCCCCCTGCCCCCCAGGCCAGGTGCCAGCCATGGTCCCACCTGCAGGATGTTGAGGGCCCTGCGCATGTCACCGCTCGAGAGGGTCACCAGAGCCTTCAGCCCGTCCTCCGTCACATCCACCCTGGAAAACGACACGGGGGCTGCACGGGGAGGCAGAAACCACGGGAATCCCAGCCCGGGGCTCGGCTCCACGCCGGGAATGGGGGTGAGGAGGGTGCCCCTTGGCCCCCTGCTGACCCCTCCTGCAGGATGACGTGCTGGAGCCGTGGCACCATGAGCTCCGGGGTGAGGGGCCCGAAGCGGAAGCGGGTGCAGCGGGATTGCAGGGCGGGAATGATCCTGGACAGGTAGTTGCAGATGAGGCAGAAACGGGTGTTCTCGGTGAACTTCTCGATCACTGCCAAGAGGAGGGAGCAGAGCATGGGGCTTGGCTGCTGTCCTGTCCCAGTTCCCAGCCTGTGCCAGGATGGATGAGGCTGGCAGGGTGCCCACGGTGTGGGATTCCCAGGGTGAGGGATTCCCAGGGTGTGGGATTTCCCAGGGTGTTGGATTTTCAGGGTAGGATTGCCAGGGGGTGGCGTTCCCAAGGTGTGTGATTCCCATGGTGTGGGATTCCCAAGGGGTGGCATTCACAGAGTTCGGGATTTCCAGTGTGGCATTTCTAGCATGGGATTCCTAGAGCGGGATTCCCAGGGTGTGTGATTCCCAAGGTGTGGGATTTCCAGGATGTGGGGGCCCTCACCTCTCCTCAGGGCATTCTGGGCATCCTGGGTCATGGCATCAGCCTCATCCAGGATAACGAGCTTGAAGCCTTTCCTTAAAAAAGGGGGAATAAAAGGAGTGGGTTTGGTTCCAACTGTGGGTTTGATGCTGGAAAAGGGGGAGCTGGGATGTTTATTCCCAGCTGGAGAAAGGGGAGCTGGGATATTTATTCCCAGCCTGACTCCTGGGAGCCCTCCTTCCCTTCCGGACTGGCATCTGTATCCTTACCACCCTCATCCCTCTGGGCACATCCTGCCCCTGCTTCCCCACCCCAGGACCCCCCAGATCCCATTCCCAATCCATGTGCCAGGGCAGGGGGTTGCCAAAGGGATGGGGAGCTTTGGGAAGCACAGACATCCCACTCACTTGAAGATGGTCCTGGTGCTGGCGAAGCTCAGGATGGGCCCCCGGACGATGTCGATGCCCCGGTCGTCGGAGGCGTTGAGCTGGGGTTGGGATACGGATGGGGTGGATCTGGATCCCTGCTGGGGGGGCACCCCTATCCCATCCTGCCCCACTCCATTCCATTCCACCCCATCCCATCCCATCCCATCCCATCCCATCCCACCCCACCCCATCCCATCCATATCACTCCATCCCTTATCTCATCCCATCCCATCTCACCCCTTCTCTTCCCATCCAATCCAACCCACTCCATACCTCCCATCTGACCCCACTCCATCACATTCCACCCCATCCAATCCCTCCCATCCCATCCATACCACCCCATCCCTCCTCATCCCATCCCACCCCCCTGCATTCCATCCTTTTTTTTCCAATCCATCCCATCCCATTCCACCCCATCCCATCATTTCTCTTCCCACCCCAGCTTATCTCTTCCCATCTTGTCCCATCCCACTCCATCCCACCCCACCCCACCCCATCCTGTTCCTTTTCTTCCCATCCTATCCATCCCACTCCATCCGTTCTCATCCCATCCCCCTCCATCCCATCCCTTCTCTTCCCATCTAACCAATTCCATCGACTCTTTCTCATTGCATCCCACCCTCCTCCATCCCATCTGATCCCACCCCATTCCATTCCTTCTCTTCCCATCCATCCAACCCACTCCATACCTTCCCATCCCATCCCATCCCATCCCATCCCATCCCATCCCACCCATCCCTTCTCATCCCATCCCACCTCCCACCACCCCACCTCATCCAACCCCGCTCCATCCCATCCCTTCTCTTCCCATCCCATCCATCCCACCCTGTGCCATTCCATGCTTTTCCTTCCCCCCCGCTCACCTCCAGCACCATGGAGCTGAATTCCCTGTCCCGGTAGAGCTGCCTGGCACAGGCCAGGATGGTGGATGTTTTCCCGGTGCCGGGAGGGCCATAGAGGAGCAGGTGTGGGAGCCGATCCTCGCTGATGAACCGCTGCACTGCGGGCACCGGGACACCGGGAGATGGGGATAGTGGGATATTGGGATATGAGGATATCAGGACACCAGGATATCGGGATATGGGGATACAGAGATATCAGGATACTGGGATACTAGGATATTGGGGCACCAGGATATCAGAATACTGGGATATTGAGATACTGGGGCACTGGGGTACCAGCATGTGGAGATATTAGGATATGAGAATACCAGGGCGCCAGGATATGGAGATACCGGGAAACTGGGATATCAGGACACCGAGATTTGGGGATATTGGGACACTGGGATATGGAGATATCAGGATACTGGGATATGGAGATATTGGGATAAAGGGACACTGGGATATGGGGATACCAGGACACCAGGATATTGGGACACTGGGATATGGGGATATAGGGATATTGGGACACGGGGATATAGAGACTACTGGGATATGGGGATATAGGAATATTGGGACACGGGGATATCGAGATTACTGGCATATGGGGATATCGGGACACCGGGATATGCCGATATCGGGGTATCGGAACGTCGAGCTATGGAGATATTAGGATACCGGGATATGGGTACACCGGGATATGGGGATATGCAGCTCTCGGGCTATCAGGATAGCGGCCCACCGGGCCACGGGCCCCTGGGGACACCGCTCTGGGCGGGGGGTGTTGGTTACCGGTGCTGAGGATGTCCCGGTGAGACACGAGCTCCGACAGCGCCTGCGGACGGTACTTCTCCACCCTGCGCCGGGGAGGGCAGGGCGGGGGTCAGTGCGGCGGCAGCCCCCGCCGTCCCTCCATCCCTCATTCCCGTTATCCCTCAATCCCGTTATCCCTCCATCCCGTTATCCCTCATTCCCGTTATCCCTCAATCCCGTTATCCCTCCATCCCGTTATCCCTCAATCCCGTTATCCCTCCATCCCCCCGGCCCGGCCGTACCACGGCAGGTTCGCGCCTCCCGCCGGCGCCATGCTGCGAAATCTCGCGAGAGCCGCAACGCCCGCGAGAGCTCGGGCGGGGGGGGGAGGGCGAGTCTGGGGGGAGAGAGAGGAGCCGCTGGATCGGGAATGGGGGATCCTGGATTGGGAATGGGGGATCTTGGATCGGGAATGGGGAATCTTGGATCGGGAATGGGGGGTCTTGGATCGGGAATGGGAGCTGCTGGATAGGGAATGAGGGATCCTGGATCGGGAATGGGGGAGCTTGGATCGGGAATGGGGGGTCTTGGATCGGGAATGGGGGGTCTTGGATCGGGAATGGGGGAGCTTGGATCGGGAATGGGGGGTCTTGGATCGGGAATGGGGGGTCTTGGATCGGGAATGGGGGAGCTTGGATCGGGAATGGAGGATCTTGGATTGGGAATGGGGGAGCTTGGATCGGGAATGGGGGATCCTGGATCGGGAATGGGGGATCTTGGATCGGGAATGGGAGCTGCTGGATAGGGAATGGGGGATCCTGGATCGGGAACGGGGGACCCTGGATCGGGAATGAGGGACCCTAGATCGGGAATGGGGCACCCTGAACCGGGAATGAGGGACCCTGGATCGGGAATGAGGGACCCTGGATCGGGAATGGGGCAAACTGGATCAGGAATGGGGCACCCTGGACCGGGAATGAGGGACCCTGGATCGGGAATGGGGGACCCTGGATTGAGAATAAGGACCCTGGATCGGAAATGAAGGACCCTGGATCGGGAATGGGGGAAACTGGATCGGGAATGATCCAACCTGGATCGGGAATGGGAGACCCTGGATTGGGAATGAGGGACCTTGAATCGGGAATGGGGGATCCTGGATTGGGAATGAGGGACCCTGGATCGGGAATGATCCAAACCAGGATCAGGAATTATTCGAACCTGAATTTGGAATGATCTGACCCCGAATGATCAGAGCCTGGATCCAGCCTGGCCTTGGACACTTCCAGGGATCCAGGGGCAGCCACAGCTTCTTTGGGCAACCTGGGCCAGGGCCTGCCCACCCGCACAGCCAACAATTCCTTCCCAATCTCCCATCTCTCCCTGCCCTCTGGCAGTGGGAAGCCATTCCCTGTGTCCTGTCCCTCCATCCCTTGTCCCCAGTCCCTCTCCAGCTCTCCTGGAGCCCCTTTAGGCCCTGCAAGGGGCTCTCAGGTCTCCCTGGAGCCTTCTCTTCTCCAGGGGAACCCCCCCAGCTGTCCCAGCCTGGCTCCAGAGCAGAGGGGCTCCAGCCCTGGCAGCATCTCCGTGGCCTCCTCTGGCCTCTCTCCAGCAGCTCCACGTGCTCCCTGTGCTGGGATCCCAGAGCTGGACACTGTTCCCACTGGGATCTCACCTGAGAGGGGCAGGATCCCCATCCCCTGCAGGGGTGGAATGAGGTGACCTTTAAAGTCCCTCCATATCCAAACCATTCCATGATTCCATGACTGTGGGAATCCTTATGGAGAGACCACAAAGCAGAGTGGTGACTGTGATCCTGTGGAAATCATGGCAGCAGCATTTGCTGGATGGAGGTGGTGGGCGTGATTTTGGGGAAACACAGTGCCCCTGACCTTGGAAAACCCTTGGGATGAGAGAGGGGCACTTTATGGGGCCAAGGGCAGCAGCTCCAGGGATTCCCTGGGCTCTGGAGGAGAGGAAACCTGCTGGGATCGTTTGGAGCAGCGAACTCCATAAGTGGCCGTGAGAAGGGAACACCTTTATCCCTATTCCTGCCACTTCCCAGTGCATCTGGAAAAGCCCTGGAGCCTCCTCAGAGAAGGGGCTTAGAGGGGAGAGTTAATCCAAGCTGCTGGAATGATGCTCCAGTGCTGCTCTGGATCCCATGGAATGAGGAAAGCAGGTGGGAGTGAGAGGTGCTGGCTTGGAGAGCAATGTTGGGAAGAGATCCATTGGGAAGCAGAGGTGCTGGGGGGAAGGGAGGGGGGGCAAAAAAATTCCTAGGGAAATCCCATTGCTGAGAAGGAAAGTGAAAACATCAAGAGCTCCAGACTGGATGCAACAGAAACCCAAAAATCTGCTGGAGAGCACCTGCCTCCCTATTTTTTTTTTATTCCCATTTATTCCCCTATTTTTTCCCTTACACCTCAGGAGGAAAAGCAGGAGCAGGAAGCTGAGGTCAGCCAGGCTCAGGTGTCCCTCTGCTGACAGATGGCCCTTCCCTTCCCTTCCCACCCCGAGCTGGGAGGCTCTTCCCGAGCACCTGGGAACAGGCGGGAGCTGCCACCTGCAGCCTCGGGATTCTCCGGCACATCCTGGATCCAGGGCTGCTGCTCTCCATTGGATCCAGGGCTGCTGCTCTCCCTGGATCCAGGGCTGCTGCTCTCCAAAATGTTGAGAAAACCGACAGAAGTGAATTAAAACATTCCAAGATGCATTTTATACGGATCCACTGTGCCATTCCCAGTGCCTGGAATGCTGACCCACCCTCTGGACCGTTCCAGCCCAGCTCCCGGTGGAGGAGCTCTGCCATCAGCTGCGGGAGGGTTTTTTGGGAAGCACGAGGTTTGGTGAACCCCCCAGACCTCTGCAAGTCTGCTGGGGGAGACTGGATGTGAGATTTTTTCCCAGCAGAGTCTCCCCGTTTGCACTGTATTTTATTTATTTTATATTTTATATTTTATATTTTATTTCCCTTCCCAACACCTTCCCTTTTCCTTTCCTCCCTTTCCGTTTCCCTTCCTCCTTTTCCCTTTCCTTCCCTTCCTCCTTTTCCCTTGCCTTGCCTTGCTTTTCCTTCCCAAACCTTCCCTTCTCAAACCTTCCCTTCCCAAACCTTCCCAAACCTTCCCGCGTCCCCATATTTTATTTTATTTTATTTTATTTTATTTTATTTTATTTTATTTTATTTTATTTTATTTTATTTTATTTTATTTTATTTTAATTTAATTATTATTTTATTTTTTATAATTTAATTTTAATTTTAATTTTATTTTTCTATTCAGTTCCTTTCTTCTTCTTCTTCCTCCTATTATTAATTCTATTTTCCCAGAAGTGGCATTTTAACCCCTTTGGATGTATTTTCCTCCCTTTTCTCTCCCTCGGTAGCACCAGGGGGGACCTGCTGGCATTTCCCACCCTGAGGGTCCCCCTGAGCCCCCCCTTTACAGCCGCCCTTTTGGAGGGGGTTGGCTCGTGCTCTCCCGCGGGCTGAGAGGGAGCGGGATGAGGATTCCAGCTGGGAATAAAGTCACGGGGGCGAGGGCGGGGCAGGAGCAGGGGCTGGGGGTGGGAGAGGGTCTGGAAACACCGCCCTGGCTCCGGAATAATTCCTGAGTGTGTTGGCCACGCTTGGCCCCCACTGCACCAGGACCCCCAAGGATCCCAATGCCCCAGACTCCTCCCATTTCCCCCTCCATTGTCCCAGACCCCCCCATTTCCAGCCCCCTTCAATGCCCCAGCCCCCCCCAATGTCCCAGCCCCCCCCCAGTGTCCCTGATCCTCCCAATGCCCCATTGTCCCCCATTGCCACAGCCCCCCCATTTCCACCCACCCTTGTTGCCACAGCCCACCCCTTTGCCCCCATTGCCCCAGATCCCCCCCATTTCCAACCCCCCGTTGTTCCAGGTATCCCCCAATGCCCCATTGTCCCAGACCCCCACCATTTCCAATCCCCCCTCATTGCACCAGGCCCTTCTATTGCCCCAGCCCCCCCAATGCCCCATTGCCTCCCCAACGCCCCAGACCCCCATTTACAGACCCCCACACTGCCCCAGGCCCCCATTGCCCCATCACCCCCTCAATGCCCCAGACCCCCCATTTCCAGACCGCCTATTGTTCCAGACCCCCCAATGCACCAGCCCCTTCCTTGCCCTATTGTCTCCCATTGCCCCAGTGCCCCCAAAGCCCCAGAACCCCCCTCCTTCAGCCCCCTCATTCCACCAACCCTCTCCCAGTGCCCCATTTCCCCCCATTGCCAAAGGTCCCCCACATCCATCGGCCCCCCAGTTGTCCTCTAATACCCCAGACCCCCCATTTCCAGCCCCCCTCATTCCACCAGTCCCCCCAGTGCCCCATTTCCTCCCCACTGCCTCATGTCTCCCACATTCACCACGTCCCCCATTGCCCCCTCATTGTCCCAGACCCCCCATTTCCAGTCCCCCCATTGCTCCAGACCTCCCCTCAGAGCCCCAGACCCCTCCTTGCCCGATTGCCCCCCATTACCCCAGGCCCCCCTAATGCCCCAGGCCCCCCTGGTGCCCCGCACTGCCCCAGCCCCCCCATTGCCCCATCACCCCCCAATGCCCCAGCCCCCCTCATTGCCCCAAGCTCCCCCCTTTCCCCATTGCCCTCCCAATGCTGCAGCTTCTCCAGAGCCCCCTCCCTCTTGCCCCCCTCATTGCCCCTGTGCCCCCCCCTGCAGCGTCCCCCCAAATCACAACCCCCCCTCAAACCCTCCCAGCGCTCCCCCCACCATCCCGAGGGACAGAGCGATGAGGATGGGAAGGGGATAGAGGGATGGGGGAACTGGGGATGGGAATGATGGGTTGGAGGGGGATGAGGATGGAGGGTGTGGGGATGGGGAGATGGGAATAGGGGGGAAGTGGGGGGGTCAGGAGAGTGATGGGGATGGAGAGGGTGAGGATGGGGACGTGGTGATAAGGATGGGGAGATGTGGGGATGGGGGAGAATGGGAAGGGTGGGAGGGG
Organism: Pyrocephalus nanus; assembly: GCA_038380795.1. Lineage (NCBI taxonomy): Eukaryota > Metazoa > Chordata > Aves > Passeriformes > Tyrannidae > Pyrocephalus > Pyrocephalus nanus. The sequence continues at coordinate 2,435,796 of CM076278.1, forward strand.
GATGGGGATGGGGGAGATGGGGATGGAGGGGTGGATGGGGAGGTGTGAGGGTGGTGGGATGGGGCTGAAAAGGTGATGGGGCTGCGGGCTGGGAGGTGGGTTGGGATGGGGCTGGAGGGATGGTGATAAGGATGGAGAAGTGTGGGGATGGTGGGGATGGGAGGAAGGTGATGAGGATGGGGGGGGGGACTTGGATGGGAATGGCCGGCAGATGATGGTGCCGGAGTTGGGGGTGATGGAGGTGATGGGTCTGGGGGTGACGGAGCCGAGGGGGTGCTGATGAAGACGGGGAGGTGCGAGGATGAGAGGGGTGGGGGGAAGGTGATGAGGATGGAGAGGAAGGGGGGGGATGGAGGGAAAGTGATGGGGATGACGGGGCCGGCGGGCAGTGACGGGGCCGGGGGTGGCGGTGCCGTGCCCGCGGCCGGGGGGTGCGGGGGGGTTCCCGCGCGGAGCGGCGCGCAGCGAGCGCGGCCCCGCGGAGCCGGAGCGCGCCGCCCCCGCCCCCGCCCCGCCGCGCCCGGGGGGGGGGAGCGGCGGCGGCGCCGCGCTGACGGCTCGGTGGGCACCGCGATGCTGCGGGGCCCGGCGGAGCGGGGCTGAGCGCCGGGGGGGCCGCCAGGGAAGCCGAGGGAAGGGGGGGCCGCGGCGGCGGCGGGCGGAGGGGAGGGAGGGCGGGCGGGGAGGGGGGGGGGGCGCGGCGAGCGATGGATGAGGACAACATGACGAGGAGCGAGGAGCAGGAGCTGAGTCTGCAGAAGGCGCTGCAGCAGTGCGAGCTGGTCCAGAACATGATCGACATCAGCATCTCCAACCTGGAGGGGCTCCGCACCAAGTGCGCCGCCTCCAACGACCTCACGCAGAAGGAGATCCGCACCCTGGAGGTACGGGCCCGCCGAACCCCCCCCTCCCCCCCCAATACCAACATCGACACCCCCCCATCACCACCACCCCCCCCGGGCCGCGGCGGGTTCCCCCGCGGCGCTGCGGTGCGACCGAGTGAGGCTGCGCGCTCTGCAGGTGGCCCCGAGGTGGGTCCGGGACCACCGAACCCTCCTGCCGGCACCGAGCGGGGGGGGCCCGCCCGCGGCTCCGGCCCCCGCCATCCCCCGCCGTCCCCACTGCCATCCCCCGGCCCGGCCGCATCGCTCCGCCGGGCTCCTCCCGGCCCGGCAGGCAGCATCTCCCGGCCCGGCAGGCAGCATCTCCCGGCCCACCTGCATCCCTCGGGCCCTCTTGCATCTCCCCTGGCCCACCTCCATCCCTCCCACCGCGCTGCATCCCCCGGCATGGCCGCATCCCTTCCTCCCAGCTCCTGCTTCAGCCGGGCTGCATCTCCTTCCACCGGGCTGCATCCCCTCGGCCCACCTGCCTCCCTGCATCCCTGCTGCCCTGGCTCCATCCCCCCGGCCTGGCTGCATCCTTTTCCCTGGGTTATATCCCCCTCGGCCCACCTGGCCTGGCTGCCTCCCTCCCACCCGGCAGCATCCTCGTGGCCCAACTGCCTCCCTCCCACCGGCCTGCATCCCTCCAGCCTGGCTGAATCCCTTTCCCTGAGCTGCATCCCCTCGGCCCACCTTCCTCCCACCCACCTGGCTCCGACTAGCCCATCTGGCTGCATCCTCCTGGCCCACCCTGCATCCCTCCAACCTACCTGCACCCCTCCTGGCCACCCTGCATCCTTCCAACCTATCTACATCCCTCCTGGCCCACCCTGCATCCCTCCAACCTACCTACACCCCTCCTGGCCACCCTGCATCCCTCCAACCTATCTACATCCCTCCTGGCCACCCTGCATCCCTCCTGGCCCACCCTGTATCCCTCCAACCTACCTACACCCCTCCTGGCCACCCTGCATCCCTCCAACCTATCTACATCCCTCCTGGCCACCCTGCATCCCTCCTGGCCCACCCTGCATCTCTCCAACCTACCTGCATCCCCATGGTTCATCTGCATCCCCCCAGCCCATCTTCATCCCTCCCCATCCCACCTGCATCCCCCCATCCCACCTGCATCCTTCCCACCAGGAGGATCCCCCTGGCTCACCTGCATCCCTCCATCCCATCTTCATCCCCCCAGCCTGTCTTCATCCCCCCAAGCCCACCTACATCCCCCCCAGCCCTCCCACCAGGAGCATCCCCCTGGCCTGGTTGCATCCTCCCCTCTGTACTCCTGCCTCCAAAGGCAATGAGGTTCCCCTTGGAGCGTGCTGAGCCCCAGCTGGGATGAATTTTGGGTTCAGCAGGAGGTGGCTGGGCTGGGCTGGGCAGGGAATGCCCAGGGAATGCCCAGGCAGGCTGGGACAGGCAGGGAATGCCCAGGGAATGCCCAGGCAGGCTGGGATTGCCAGGGGTGAGCCCGGAGCAGGAGCAGTGAGACCGTGGTGGTGCCGTGACCCTGAGGAGCTGCTGGCAGGGCCGTGGTGCTGTGGGGGCGGCTGATGTGGAGCCAGGGCTGTGGGTGGGGGGAATTTTGGAGCCTGGTCCTGCTCAGGCCTTTTGGCTGGTCCTGCAGCCCCTCTGTGGGGCAGCTTTTGGCTCCAGCCCGTGGTTGGAACACCCTGTCCCGCTGCTTTCGCTCCTGAAGGTCCTGTGGGAGCAAGTGGGGCATCGCCACCCCACTGCTGTGCCACTTGGGGGGGGATCCCAGGCTTGGGAGCAGCTCCTGCTGCTTGTGTGCGTCCCACTCTGATCCTGCTGTGGCCTCTCCTTGATCCAAGCCCTGTCCCATCCCACCTCTCTGTGTGGGCTCAGATGGAGCTGTTGGTCCTGGAGCGACCTCAGGAGAGGGACTGCAGCAGTTTTGGGGTGTGCAGGAGACTTTGTGGGGGGACAGGCAGGCTCAAAAGCCCCCAGTGGAACCTGCCTGCAGGTGCAGGACTACAGAAGTTTATCCCACATGGAATGATGGTCTTGTTGGGGTCAGCACAGCCGAGGATTCCCTGTCTCCCTGTCACGGACGGGACTGAGGGAAGGCAGAGCGTGGTGAAGCCCATCCTGGTGGGATTCCCCTTCCCAGCATCCTGGTGTCAGTGGGGCAGCTCAGTGTGGGCTGGATGAAGGGTTTGGGGGAAACTGGGGTGCTGCCACCCTGCAAATCCCTTGTGCTCCCAGGGAAACACCTCTCCAGCCCCTATGGATCATGCTGTGCCTGCCATGGGGAGCCATCCCTGAAACACCCCCAAACCTTGGGATGTCTCATCCATGGGCATCCCTGCTTTCCACCACACTGCTTTCCACCACAAAACCAGGGGGATTCCCACATGAGGAGTGGCAATGGGTGAATCCCAGGGCCAGATTCCCAGTCCCAGCACACCAGGATGGGTTTGAGGTTGTCCTGGGTTGTCACCAGTGTGAGCAGGAGCTGAGCCTGGCCCTGAGTCCCTGAGTCCCTGAATCCCTGAGTCCCTGAGCCACTGCTGCATCCCAAGGACATGACACAGACTCCAAGGCCTCACTCAGCACCTCTTCCCTTCCCATCTGGTTGCAGCAGAGCCAGGCCATGGCAAAGGGAATGGTGACCAGGAATGTGTGGACTGGGAGGGCATCTCACCTCCAGGGAGACCTCCCAGCCCTTCCATAAGTGCAAGCCTGGAATAAAATGGGTGAATCCATGTTTTTTCGGTTGATCCTCACGTGCTAAACTTTGATTTTGCTGGATTAATTAGAGGTTTTTCCTGACTTTTTTTTTTTTTTTTTGTTTGTTTTAAACCACTTTAAGGCAGACATGAAACCCCATTCTGCTGGTAACTGCATCCCAGGATACATCCTTTGGGATGGGTACCACTGCTGCAGCCTTGGAGTGGCAGTCCTTGGAGCTGGGAGGCTTTTGGGGCTTGCTTGTGCCTTGGAAAGGCTCCTGTGGGAGCCAAGGCAGTGTCTGGGATCAAAACATCCACCAGCAGCACCTGGGGTGGGAATTGGGGCTGGTTGGCTTCCTATGGGATGGCAGTGATGTCGGAGCAGGGGGGTGGGAGCTGAGTGTCCATCCCAGAGCCCTGCCCGGGCTGTGGGGTTTTAGCCCTGTTCAGGTGTGGCAGTTGTGCTTTGTGGCTCTAAATTTGGGGTTTGGGGTGTAGACACGGATGGGGGGAGCTGCTACCGGCGTGTTTGCCCGAGGTTGGGAACAGCAGATGGAAAAGTCGCTGGGTGCTGGGTGATATTCCCAACTGTCCTATGGAACTGTGCTCTCTGTGCTACCCCCACCCCAAATCACAGCGTGTGCCAGGGCTCCCAAAAACTGATGGGTGGCTCCAAGGATAACTCCAGGATTGGCAGTTCCCCCTCCCCAGGCTGCCAGGGAAGGGGGAATCCTCCCGGGATCCTTTTGGCTGCTGCGTGAGAACGTGGATGAGGAGGGGAAGAGACACCTTGGGAAGTTTGGCCCTTCCCAAACTTCCACAGGCTGTGGCCAAAGGAGATGCTGCCCTAGCACTGGGATTTGCCAAGAAGCTGTGGCTGCCCCTGGATCCCTGGAAGTGCCCAAGGCCAGGTTGGATGGGGCTTGGAGCAATCTGGGCTGGTGGGAGGTGTCCCTGCCCTGGGGGAGATGAGCATTAAGGTCCCTTCCAACCCAAACCATTCCATGATTCCATGATTCTCACTGCCTGATTCTCACCGTGCTTCTCCCCGGGTCAGGATTCAGGAGGGAGACATTTCAGCCCCTGTATTCCCGGGAAGAGCCCCCAGGACCGTTTGGCAGCACCTGGAATAGCCGCTGTGCAGAGGCAGAGCCAACTCCCGAGCCCAGCAGGGTCCCGGGAGAGCCCTGAGAGGGAAAACGGAGCCGTGGAGAGGAATTCCCCAGCCCCGGGGTGCTCCAGGTGGCTCTGGAATAACGAGCCCCGCGGCGGGAGCCGGGAAGGAGCCGCTCCCGTTGTGTCTCTGCTCCACGGGAAAGGATATTTGGAAGTGCGGGGCGACCTCTCCCCGAAGGGACGGGCTGATCCCGCTGTGCCAGGCGGGATGGGCATTCCATGGGCATTCCATGGGCATGCCGGGGGTCGCTCTGGCTGGCCTAGCTTTGCCAGGTTAATTAACTCCCACCTCGCGCTCCCGCAGGTGGATTTTCCACCGCCTCTTCCCGGTCTCCAGGCAGGCCCGGCTGACGTCAGGGGAGGGGGGGAACAGCCGCCCTCCTCCTGCTCCTTGGAGACCTTGGAGACCTTGGAGAGCGGCTGCTCCGCTCCCGGAGCCTGCCGGGGGGTGGGAGGGGGGGAGCAGCCGCTCCCCGCCCGGCTGGGCTTTGGGGTGACGGGAAAATCCTGCTGGGAGTGACGGGAAAAGCCCCATCAGAGGTGACCCCTCGCCTGACGTGGAGTGGGGACATCCCTCCCCTACCAGAACCCACCCCCCTGGGCAAACAGGGACTTTGTTTTCCAAGGAGCTGCGGGATCCCCGGAGCGGTCGGCCCCTCCAAGGGGAAGGGGATCCCGCCGTGGCTTCATCCCGGTTTATCCGTAGAAGTTTGGAAACGGCCACAGCTCTTCCCAAGGCGCCTCTTCCCATCCTCACCCCCGTGTCCAGGCAGCATCCCGGGAGGGCTCCCCCTTCCTCGCGGGAGCAGGGAGAGGGGACTGCCAGTCCCGCGGTTATCCTGGGAGCCACTCACCGGTTTCTGGGAATCCTGATCCATGTTTTGACGTGGGGTGGGGGTAGTACAAAGAGCACGGTTCTGTGGGACAGCCGGGAATATCACCCAGCACCGAGGAAAAATGGGGAGCCGCCAATCCTGGAGTTATCCTCGGAGCCACCCACGGGTTTCTGGGAAAGCTGATCCATGTTTTGGGTCCCTTTCCCTCTCGCTGGCGCAGGGAGAGACACTTGGAAGGATGTGAAAAGCGACCCCCCGGCTCCAAGGAAGGTGTTGGGGTGCCCTCCCAGTCCCCTCAGCAGCATTCCCGGCTGGACCAGCGGTGTATTCCCAAACAGTGAGGAGTGTGTGTGGGGGGATACATGGAATTCCAGCCCCTCTGCTTACACCCCACCCCCACAGCACCCCGGGTGTCCCTCTGTCCGATTCCAGAGGGGGAAGCTGAGGCAGGGGGGAGCTGGGGGGGGTTGTGGCACGGCAGGAATTCCCACCCTTGGAGAACCTCCATCCCGGGATGAGCAGCGGCTCCAGGGGAGGGACGGCACCTCTGCAGCCGCGGGATGGGGTTTTCCCTGCGGGACGGGGCCATCTCCATGGCTTCCCTTTCCAGCTCCAGCAAAACACCGAGTGCTTCGGGACTCCACAGAGGATTTTTGGGGGATTATTTTTCCCTGGATGGAGCAGATCCATGAGCCAGGGCACCAGCCCACTCCTGGTGGAGTCCCAGCTGGCTCCTCGTTGGAAGGGTCTGGGGTGAATTTGCCCCATCTGGAAATGAAAACTCCTCCATTTCCCCCACCTTTCCCCCATTCCCAGCTCCCAGGACACCTCTGCGCGGTGGGAGCTTCCCTGTCCCAGCTCCCTGATCCCAGCACTGGTGGCTCAGCCATCACCTTTATTCCCCCCTGGGCTCCCAGAGGGGGAGCTGGGATGGAGAACAGGCAGTGGGGGATGGAGATGAGTTTTTCAGGATGGCTTTTCCGGGTGTTTTGCTGCAGCTGTGGGAGTGTAAGGACATTTCTTGGGGAGGCAGGAGCCGCCTGTGTGTGTGTTTGAGGTGCCTGCTGCTGCAGCTCCGAGGGCTTGGGGTGTGTTTGGGATGTGTGAGCAGGGCTGACCCCGAAACCTCTGAAGGGTCGTGTTGGGAGAGTGTTTTTCCCTAAAAAGCAGCCCTGGAAGGGGGTCAGGACTCTGCAGACCCTGGTGGGGGGAGGGAGGTGTCCTTGCAGCCTCCCCAGTGAGTGGCTTTGCTGTTCCTGTCTCTCTTCTGAGTATTAACTTTCAATAATTAATCCCTGTTAGCCAAGTCAGGGATTGGGAAAAACTGCCTGGCCGAGGTGTCTGGCTCCTGGCAGGGCTATCACCCACCTGGAGGGGGGAACTTTGGGGGTGATGCCAAGCCCTGTGCCCATCACCAGTGGGTACCACGAGGGGAGGGACCGGGAGAGACGGGAAAGCTCTCCCAAACCCCACAGTAGCATTCTCCCATTTCTCTACCCCAAACCACCCCATATTTTGCCCCTGTATTTTTGGGGGGTGCAGGAGCAGAGGCACAGCCCCACCTGGTGCTGCTGGGGCCGGGGGATCACCCAGCTGGAAAAGCAGGAGCAGCAAATCCCGGCAGCTTCTCAGCAGGGAAAGGAGAGGGGCAGGAGCTCGGCAGCTTCATTTTGGGAGCTGCAAATGTCACCTCGTGGCGGGAGGACTTGGGGGGGACAATCAGGGCTTGGGTGAGAGGGTAAAAAACCAGCCAAGAGGGGCGGTGGTTTCAGCCCTGGTGATGAGGAGCAGCGGGAGGAAGGAGGGAGGAAGGAAGTTTGGGTGTAAGAGAGGGGAGTGTGTTCTTTGGGGGATGTTTGGGGGGTCCCTTGGCACTGAGTCTGGGTGTGAGAGGGGTGTGTCCTTTGGGGGATGTTTGTGGGGTCTCTCTGTACCAAGTCTGGGTCTAAGGGGAGCGTGGCCTGTGGGGGATGTTTTGGGGGTTCCTTGGCACTGGGTTTAAGAGGAAAATATGTCTTTTTGGGGATACTTGGGGTTGTCTCTATACTAATTCTGGGTGTAAGGGAAGTGTGTCTTTGGGGGATGTTTGGGGGGTCCCTAAACCCCTTGGTTTAAGAGGGAGGTGTGTCTTTGGGGGATGTTTGGGGGGTCCCTCTATGCTAAGTGTGGGTGTAACACTGGGGAGCGGGGCCTGTGGGGGATATTTGGGGTGTCCCTCTGCACTGAGCCTTGCTGTAAGATTGGGGAGTGTGTCTTTTAGGGGATGTTTTGGGAGGTCCCTTTGCACTTGGGGCCGGGAACACCAGCAGAGAATGTGTGCTGTGAGCTCTGGGCAGTGCTGGGAGGGGGTGGGGTTGGTGTGGGTGGGTGGGAGATGCGATGTCTGTCCCCTCTGTCCCCCCTCACACACACCAGGGGTCATCCAGGGGATCCCAGGGTTTTTTTTCCTTCTTTTCCAGAGCAAGCTGGTGAAGTACTTCAGCAGGCAGCTGTCCTGCAAGAGGAAGGTGGCCCTGCAGGAGCGCAATGCCAAGCTGGAGGGCTTCCCCCAGCTCCTGCACTGGTTCCGCATCGTCGACATCCGGAAGGAGGTCATGGAGGTACGTCTGGAATTCCCTCCCTGGGCCCTGCGGCGGGTTTGGGGTCCTGACCCTCTCCAGGGGTGTTTTACCCAGGGTTTTGTGGATCCTGACCCTCTCAAGCATGGTTTTCCCAGGGATTTATGGATCCTGAATGTCCCCATGGGTGTATTTCCCAGGGATTTGAGGGTCTTGACCCTTTCCAGAAGGGTTTATCTCTGGGGTTTGTGAATCCTGACCCTCTCTAGAGGTGTTTTTTCCCAGGGATTTATGGATCCTGACTGTCCCCATGGGAGTTTTTCACAGGGGTTTGGGGATTCTGACCTTTTCCAGAATGGTTTTTCTCTGGGGTTTGTGAATCCTGACCCTCTCCAGGGGTGTTTTTCACAGGAGTTTGTGGATCCTGACCCTCTCCAGGATGGTTTTCCCAGGGATTTGTGGATCCTGACTGTCCCCATGGGTGTTTTTCCCAGGGGTTTGTGAGTCCTGACCCTCTCCAGGGCTGTTTTTCCCAGGAGTCTGGGGATCCTGACCCTCTCCAGGGTTGTTTTTTCAGGGGTTTCGAAATCCTGACCCTCTCCACGGGTGTTTTTCCCAGGGGTCTGGGGATCCTGACCCTGAAGCTGTCAGTCCCTGTGTGTTCCCAGGGCTGGGTTGGGTTTTCCTGCTGTCCCCAAAGTGTCCTGGTGCTGAGCCGGGTCTGGATACACCTGAAACTGTGCAAAAACTTGGGATAAAGCTGAGCCTGCAGCTGTCCCTCCTGGTTGTGTTGGAGATTGAGATGGAAAAGGAGGATTTTTGGGGGTGTGCCCCGAAGCCAGTGGGTTCTCCTGGGTGTGCCCCGAGTCTGGAGGTGGATTATTCCCATTTCCTCACTCCTGCCCCATTCCCGCCTCAGGAAATCGCTCCGGGGCAGCTGAGCCTGGAGGAGCTGCTGGACATGACGGATGACCAGGTCTGTGCCACCGTGGAGAAGTTTGGGGCCAACAGCGAGGAGTGTGCCCGCCTGAACGCCTCCCTGTCCTGCCTCCGCAGCGTCCACAAGTCCGGTGAGTTGACTCCAGTGGGACTGGGCTGGATCCAGTGGGATTGGGCTGGATCCAGTGGGATTGGGCTGGATCCAGCGGGATTGGGCTGGATCCAACAGGATGATGTTTAACGAGGCCAAGTGCCACGTCCTGCCCTTTGGCCACAGGATGTGGGGACAGAGTGAGGGCAGAGAAAGGGACCTGGGGGTGCTGGTGACAGCAGCTGAACATGAGCCCAGGGGTGCCCAGGGGGTTTTCTTGGCACCATTCCACGGCATCCAGGCCTGGATCAGGAACGGTGTGGCAGCAGGAGCAGGGCAGGGATTGTCCCCCTGGGCTGGGCACTGCTGAGGCCACACCTCGAGGGCTGTGCCCACATCTGGGCCCCTCAGCCAGGAGAGACACTGAGGGGCTGGAGCATCTCAAGGGAAGGGAACGGAGCTGGGAAGGGGCTGGAGCAGCAGGAGGGGCTGAGGGAGCTGGGGGGGCTCAGCCTGGAGAAAAGGAGGCTCAGGGGGGACCTTCTGGCTCTGCAATCCCTGACAGGAGGGGGGAGCTGGGGGGGGGGTCGGGCTCTGCTCCCAGGAACCAGCAGTAGGACAAGAGTGCACAGCCTTGAGCTGCACCAGGGAAGATTTAGGTTGGACATTGGGAAGAAGTTCTTCCCAGAGTGATCAGACACTGGAAGGGGCTGCTCAGGGTAGGGGTGGAGTCACCGTCCCTGGGGGTGTTTAGGGGCAGACTGGGTGTGGCATCAGTGCCATGGGCTGGGTGACACCGTGGGGTTGGGTCACAGGTTGGACTCGATGATCCCAGAGGGCTTTTCCAACCTGGTTGATCCCGGGATTCTGTGAGTCAGAGCACCCCTGTGCCCTCGGGCTGGTCGGGGTGAGTGGCAGCATCCTGTTGTGGTGACACAGGAGTGTGGCTTTAATGCACTGGCAGAGGGTTTTCCTTGGATTGCAGAGCTCCTGCATCCCTGGGGCTTGGTGGGCACCACTGCCTGCGGGGATCATCTCTGACCTGCTGCCCTGAGAGCAGCCCTGGGGAGGAGGATTTTGGGGTGCTGGTGGGTGAGAGGCTGGACATGAACCAGCACCCAGAACCCCCCTGTGCTGGGCTGATCCCCCAGCGTGGGCAGCAGGGCAGGGGGGATTCTGCCCCTCTGCCCCCTCAGCTGAGACCCCCCTGCAGAGCTGCCCCAGCCCTGGGGAACAGCACAGGGAGCACGTGGAGCTGCTGGAGAGAGGCCAGAGGAGGCCACGGAGATGCTGCCAGGGCTGGAGCCCCTCTGCTCTGGAGCCAGGCTGGGACAGCTGGGGGGTTCACCTGGAGAAGAGAAGGCTCCAGGGAGACCTGAGAGCCCCTTGCAGGGCCTAAAGGGGCTCCAGGAGAGCTGGAGAGGGACTGGGGACAAGGGATGGAGGGACAGGACACAGGGAATGGCTTCCCACTGCCAGAGGGCAGGGAGAGATGGGAGATTGGGAAGGAATTGTTGGCTATGAAGGTGGTGAGGCCCTGGCCCAGGTTGTCCAGAGAAGCTGTGGCTGCCCCTGGATCCCTGGAAGTGTCCAAGGCCAGGTTGGACGGGGCTTGGAGCAACCCGGGCTGGTGGAAGGTGTCCCTGCCCATGGCAGGGGGTGGCACTGGATGGGCTTTGAGGTCTGTGCGGTGCCAGGCGGTGGCAGCAGAGCTCCGTTCACAGTCTCCGCTCGGAGCTGCTCCCGTTGGAGCCGAGCGGGGCCGGGGCTGCCCGGGGGTGCAGCGGGGGCTGTGCAGGGTCCGGCTCTCCTGGAACCACCTCCCAGCTGAGCCTTGATGGGTCATCATGGAATCACAGAATCGTTCAGGTTGGAAACGGAGTCCAACCATCCCCCAGCACTGCCAAGGCCACCACCGACCCCTGTCCCCAAGTGCCACATCCACATGGATTTTTAAATCCCTCCAGGGATGGGGACTCCACCCCTGCTGTGCCAGCGATGGGCAACTCTTTCCATGATGGAATTATCCCTGATATCCAATTTAAACCTCCCCTGGCACAGTTTGGGGCCGTTCCCTCTCCTCCTGTCCCTGTTCCCTTGGAGCAGAGCCTGACCCCCCCCCGGCTCCCCCCTCCTGTCAGGGATTGCAGAGCCAGAAGGTCCCCCCTGAGCCTCCTTTTCTCCAGGCTGAGCCCCCCCAGCTCCCTCAGCCCCTCCTGCTGCTCCAGCCCCTTCCCAGCTCCGTTCCCTTCCCTGCACACGCTCCAGCCCCCACTGGCACAGCCCAACCCCGTGGGTGGCACCACAGGGGCAGTGCCATGGTGCCAGCTCAGGGGAGCACTGCCAGCACAGGGGGTGACTCTGGGGCAGCAGCAGGGTGGGTTTGGGGAGGGGAATTCACTTTTGGGTGAGCTTGGGGGATCAGTGACACCCCATTTCACAGTCTAACCCTCCCACTGTCCCTTTCCCAAGGATTCCCCCCTGGTCCCAAGCTGGGGGATGGCTGTGGGCTGTTTAGCCGTGGCCCCTGCTGGGACCCTGTCGGTGGACCCCAGTCCTGCCAGATCCCGCTGATTTGGGGACCCCAGACCCCTCTGCCTGTCTCCTGTCCCCTCTGGAGGGGCTTCTCCAGCAGAGCTGAACTCCAGGGGGTGGGAGGCTGGAGAGTGAGCCCAGAGGGGTTTCCAGCTGGAAACCCCTGCAGGTTCAGAGCAGCCCTTGGGGACAGCAGGGGACAGGGAGGGTGATGTGGTGTCAGTGAGGGACCTCACTCTGGGGTACCAGCAGCGTCCCCACCTCACCCCTGCTTGGCACAGCATGTCCCAGAGAGGGCTCCCAGCTCCTGCCCTGGAGGGGTCTTGGCCAAATCCCCCAGCTGTGGTTGCTGGAGCCCCTCCAGCCCTCCTGCACGGCCTGGCACAGTGTGGCAGTGCCAGGGGACACTGGCAGAGGGACCCCTCCACTGCTGCAGCCGCTCCCAGCCCGAGGTGGGGATGGCTGAGCCTGACAGGCACTCCTGGAGTGCTGTGTCCAGCTCTGGGCCCTCAGCTCAGGAAGGACATGGAGGGGCTGGAGCAGGGGCAGAGAAGAGCAAGGAGGCTGGGGAAGGGACTGGAGCACAAGTGCTGTGAGGAGAGGCTGAGTGAGCTGTGGGGGCTCAGCCTGCACAGGAGGAGGCTCAGGGGAGACCTCAGCACTCTCTGCAACTCCTGACAGGAGGGGGAGCCAGGTGGGGGTTTGGTCTCTTCTCCAGGAACCAGCAGTAGGACAAGAGGGCTCGGCCTTGAGCTGTGCCAGGGGAGGTTTGGGTTGGATATTGGGAAGAAATTCTTTAGAGAGAGAGTGACCAGACATTGGAATGGGCTGCCTAGGGATGGGGTGGATTCTCCGTCCCTGGAGGTGTTTGAGCAGAGACTGGATGTGGCATCAGTGCCATGGGCTGGGTGACAAGGTGGGGTTGGATCAAGGGTTGGACTGGATGATCTCAGAGGGCTTTTCCAACCTGGCTGATTCCATGATTCTATTATTCTGTGACTCTGTGATCCTATGACTCTATGATTCCACGATTCTGTGACTCCCTGTGGAGCACAAGTCCCTCCACACCCTAACTCCCCAAATCCAGCTCCTCCTGCCTCCTGCCCTCCTCCCCTTTGGCATTTCCACTAAGTCCCTGCGCTATTTGAGGAAGGGCAGCGATGCCACCCCCGGAGGAGCCGGGGGAAGGCTCTCAGCTGCTCTTTGGTTAAACCCCTTTGACTTTTAAAGACTGTTGCAAACAAATCCCGCTTTCCCCCCTCCCTCCACCGGCCGAGGGAATTCCCTGCTTTGCTTTGGAAAACCCACCCTGGCTTTTAGCTCGGCAGCTGCAGTGAAGATGCTGAAGCATCTTTGGTTCCTCTGGAGGTTCCCAGTGGGATGGAGGATCCGGAGTGCTGTGGGGTGCTGGCTGCTCCATTTGCTCCTTAATGGGGCAGGTGATGGGGGTGCCAGCGTTGCTGGTGGCACGTGGCTTGGTGGCCCACTGGGTCCCTGCAGGAGGGAGCTTGCTGCTCTCTCTCGGGGCGTGGAATGTTTGTCTTTCCCAGCGCTCCATTTAACTCCATCCATCATCCCGCTGCTCCCGGGGGAACTGCTGCTTTGTCCCTCTGGCATTGCAGAGATGCTGCAGTGGCCGCTCCTGCTGTGCTGGAGGGGGAGGTTTGGGATCCTTGGCACTGTCAGCTGAGGTTTGGGATCCTTGGCACTGCCTTGCTGGGCTCCACACGCCTGGAGTGCATTTCCAGTGGGTGACACCATGCCAGGGGCAGAGCCTGAGGGATGCAGGAGCTCCAGGCAGTGGAGGAGACCCAGTCTCCCTGAATTTCTGGAGGATTTGGGGGCAGAGAGCTGCACCCAGGATGGCAGCTGGGCTCCCTGTGTCCCCCTCACCACAGCATTCCCTGTCTCTGCCGGGTCAAATGGATCCATCTCAGGATTCCCCCTCTTTTTGTCCCATGGAAGAGTGGGAGCATAGTCCCTGCCTTTCCTGGAGCTGGGAATGGTGGGATCTCTGGCCAGGCCAGGGTGAGATGCTCACTGGCTGAGCCAGTGAGGTGGGTGGTGGGAGCAGATCCCACCCAGCTGCTCAGGGCCAGATCCGAGATTCCCCATGGCCCAGGCAGTGTATTTTGGTGGGATGCAGGATTGGGATTGGTGGAACAGCACTGCTGGTACCCTGGGAATGTCCTCTGGGACTGTTGGGGACAGCTGGGACCGAGCAGGGTGAGGCTGTGGCTCCGAAGGGGGGGCACTGGTTGCGTGCTGCTTCCATCCATCCATCCATCCATCCATCCATCCATCCATCCATCCATCCATCCATCCATCCATCCATCCATCCATCCATCCCTCAGCTGGATTCCAGTGGATGCTGAGCTCCTGGTTGGCTCCACAGCTCCCTGAGCACCAACCTGTGAGGTTGGCACAGCCCTGAGGAGCTGTTTGGGAGCTTCACCTCCGGGTGCTGTGTGGGATAGGGGGGGGGAGTGGAAAAGCATCCCAGGAAGGCAGGGACGCTCCCTTGGGATGCAGTGCTGGGATCTCTGATCCCCCAGAAGGGACCCCAGAGGTACCAACGAGCCTTTGAATCTGCATTTGATCTGCATTTCCTCTCCTTGCAGAGCCAGAGGCCGTCCTAGCCCTAAAAATATAATTAATGAACAGGTTGCAGCCCCTCTAAAATCCATAATTTCTTGGCAAGGGCAGCAGTGGCCGATTTCTGGACGCCAAGATTTGTATTAATAAAGCAGGAACGAGGTTCTGCATTAACCTTTCCCATCAGTCTTCGTTTATCGAGTCATTAATTAGAGCCATCCAATTTCCTAGGCCAGTTCTGCCCGGGCATGGGGAAGGGGTTGGATGCTGTTTCACGGGGATGAATTTTGCCAGGATGCTGGAAAAGGAGACACTTCCCATCCCGAGCATCCAGGGAAAGCCCTGGAGCACCTTATAAACCGAAAGCATGTTATATTTATCAAATATAGTGGCAAATCTATATCCCCCTCCCCCTTTATTGTGTTAACAAGCCTGTATTGGATTTTCCTGGATGGTGGATCCTTCCTCTTGGAAGTGGTTATTTGATCAGCAGCCGAGGCGTCGGGTTTGAGCTGGGAACGGGATTAATTTGATATTAAATAAGAGCTGAGCGGGGCCTCTGCGGCTCGAGGGGTTGATGGGCTGTGACTGGTGAGTTGTGTGTGCAGGTTATTACCGATCCTACCGGGAGAAACGAGCTGGAGCTGAATATTGAGGAGCTGCCGCTGCCCTGGGAGTGGCCTGGGGACAGCGCAGGGTCGGGCAGGGCCACGAGCAGCAGGAAAAAATCCCCTGGTTGGGGCTGATTTGGACGTGGTGCTGGTGCTGCGGGGTCCAGGTTGGAAGAGTCAATCCCTCCTGGTGCCCCGGGGTGATGCCAGAGTCTATTTGGCCCCACGGTGAGGGTGTTATCCCGGGATTTTGGTGCAGGGAGAGGTGGCCGTGGGGACAAAACCAGCCACCGGGTGGGTGTCCCCATCTGCTCACCTGGGAAGGTCCTTTGGGAAAGGGGAAGAGCGCTCCGAGCAGCGGGGCTGCCCCAGCTCCCCCAGCTCCCACAGCAACATCCAACCATTCCCAGGGTTTTATTGGAAGGAAAGCAAAGCAAAACTCGCTTTTCGTTGCTTGGAGCGCGTAGAAAACAGGTGCCATTTTCCCACCTCTGGATCCACCTCTGGATCCACCTCTGGATCCAGTGGCTCCTCGCTGCCTCCTCTTCCCAGGAGTTGCTTTTCCTGTTGCTTTTTAATGAAGCGGTTCAGGAAAAGCTTCTTCCCTGCTGAAGCTGGATGGAGAGAAGCAGGGAGGCAGCACCGAAGGGATCGATAAGGATTTATCCAAGGGGCCCATCCCACCCTTTGGTGGCCACGGGGACAGCAGAGGTGGCCCGTGGGGGGGAAGGGTGGGGGGAGTGGCTGTGACTAATATTCCAACAGCCAATTAACATTTCTGACACAAAAAAAACCTCTAAACAAATCAGTTTTTACGAGCAAACAGCCCTGGGAAAAAGTGGCCGAAGGGGACTTTCCCTGTTTTTTCCAGCTGGGAATGAGCTCTGGCGACGCCGCGGGGGGAGCGCCGGGAGGGAGCGGGATCCGAGAGCATTTAATAGGCTTTGCACAGAGAGGAGCTCGGGGATATTTATGTTTGCTGGGTTTTTTTTTTTCCCTTTTTAAGCGCATTCCCGGTTTAAGCCGATCCCGTCGAGGCGCGTTCCCGCTCCCTGCCGCATTCCCGGCTTGGGAATAGGTTTTCCCGGTTTTTCCAGGGGGTTCCTTTTGCTGCCGGCAGCATCCCAGGGACAGGGGGGACAAGGGGCCGGCCAGGCACGGGGAGATCCTCCCGTTAATCTCTGTTAATTAACACTAATTAGCGGCGCGCGGACAGCTCCGAGTTATGCAAATCCGCGCGAGCGGGGCCGCCAATGGGACGCGCGGTCATTTGCATATGTGCGGGGTGATTTGCATACGCGCGCGGTCCCCGGGCGCGGGTTAATTAAGGGAGCATTTAATTAGGGTGACACTGGTGGCCTTGGGGACAAGGACCGAGCTGATGCCCGGTGTGGGGGTGGCCTTGTTGGAGGTGTCGCCCTCCCCCCCCCCCAACTTGTCACCTGCCGTGTCCCCACCTGGCTGGGCCCTCTTGGTGGCCCTGTGGTGGCTTTGGGGCTGCAGCCCCATCCTGCAGCAGGACTTCTCATTCTTGGTTTTTGAGTTCAATTTTTAAGTTTGGTTTGGGTTTTTTATAATGGTTTTATTCATTTTTATTCTTTTAGTGTTTATTCCTTTCTTTTTATTTTACACGTTTCTCACTCTTATTTTTAGTTCCTTTATTGTTATTTCTTATTTATTTTAATTAATTTACATATATTTATATTTTTTCAAGCTGTATTTTGAATGTATTTATTTTTATTTCTATTTATTTTAATAAATTTGTTTTTATTTTAAGTATTTTTATTATTTTAAAATTTTATTTTCTTTATTTTTTCTTATTTATTTTAATAATTTTATTTTAAATGTTTTTATTATTTTGATTTTTTATTTCTTTTTATTTCTTATTTATTTTATTTATTTTTGTTTTAAATGTTTTTGTTATTTTAAATTTTTATTTTCTTTACTTTTCTTTCTTGTTTATTCTAATTAATTTTAAATGCTTTTAATATTTTAAATTTTTATTTTCTTTACTTTTTACTTCTTATTTGTTTTAATTAATTAATGTTACTTTAAATGGTTTTATTATTTACATTTTTTATTTTCTTTTGTTTCTTATTAATTTTAATAAATTAATTTTATTATATATGTTTTTAAAGTTTTGTTTGTCTATTTTCTTATTTTTATTTATTATTTACTTTAATTAATTTTACTTTCAGTGTCTTTTAATTTTAATTTTAAATGTCTTTACTATTTTTAATTTTAAGTGACTTATTTTAAATCCTTACTTATTCTCATTAACCTCAATTTCTAACATTTTCAATCATAACTCCACCCTTTAATTTTTCAATTAAAACATTCCTGGGCAAAGGCTGGAGCAGCCAATCAACAACCCAAGCAGGGAGGGGAAGGAGATGCTGGAAAAGGAGGAGATTTGGGATTATTTTGGTTTTCCTGTGGTTGGGACAATCAAAAGGCGTCTGCTCCTGGCAAAGCCCTTGGGTGAGACCCCGGAGTGGGTTCTCCAGAGAAACCATGGATATCCCATCCCTGGAAGTGTGCGAGGCCACATTGGATAAACCTGGAGCAGCCTGGGCTCGTGGAAGGTGTCCCTGCCTGTGGCAGGGGATGGGGCTGGATGGGCTTTAAGGTCCTTCCCACCCAAACCATTCCAGGATTCTGTAACATGGAGAAGCTTCTTGCTGGGCTGTGGTGCCAGGGTGGAATCATGGAATGGTTTGGGACCTTCAAGGACCTTAAAGATGATTTTCTTCTACCCCTGCCATGGGCAGGGACACCTTCCACTGTCCCAAGTTGCTCCAAGCCCCATCCAACCTGGCCTTGGACACTTCCAGGGATGGGATATCTTCAACACTTCCAGGAATGGGATGTCCCAAACACATCCAAGGATGGGATATGTTGAACATTCCCAGGGATGGGATGTCCCAGACACATCCAGGAATAAGCAGGGAATGAGCAGGGCAGGAACACCTTCCCTTGCTCAAGATGTCCCAGGGATGGGATGTCCCAAACACATCCAGAGATGGGATGTCCCAGACACATCCAAGGATGGGATGTGTTGAACATTTCCAGGGATGGGATGTCCCAAACACATCCAGGGATGGGATGTCTTGATCACTCCCTGGAATGGGACCCCTCGAACACAACCAGGGATGGGATATCCCAAACACCCCCGGGGTGAGTGGGTAACGTGGATCCTCTCCCGCCCCACACGGCCGTGTCTCTGTGCTCTGTCGCAGGCGGGAGCCTCTCCAAGCAGGACTGGACCATCCAGTGGCCCACGACGGAGCCGGGCAAGGAGAACAGCCCCGGGTGCCAAGCGGAGCCGGGGCAGTGGGCACGGACGCACCTCTCGCAGAGCCCCAAGGTCCAGCCCAAGTGCGGGCAGCACCACTGCCACGGGGGCTCCCCCCACGCTCCCCTCTACACCCACGTGGACCGACTGACCGTGGAGGCTCACCCGGGGCTGTGCCCGCCCCTCGAGTCCGGCCACCGCTCGCTGCCGCCGTCCCCCCGGCAGCGCCACGCCGCCCACACCCCCCCGCGCACCCCCAACATCGTCACCACCATGACCCCGCCGGGGACCCCCCCCGTGCGCCGCAGGAACAAACTGAAGCCCCCCGGGACGCCCCCGCCCTCCTCACGGAAGCTTATCCACCTCATCCCCGGCTTCACCGCCCTGCACCGCAGCAAGTCCCACGAGTTCCAGCTGGGCCACCGCGTGGACGAGGCGCACACCCCCAAGTAAGTGGGTGCCATGGGGTGCCGGGGGGGGGGGTCTAACGGGGACGATTCCCGTCCCAGCTCCGTGGGGAAGGAGCTTTTATCCCTAAATGTTGTCTCGGTTTGAGCTCTGATGCAGAAATACCGGGAGGGAAGGGGGGAGGGGGTGGGGGGATGGCATCTGCTTTGCTCCCTCGTTTTGGGAGCGCAGGGTGGACGGGGAGCATCCTGAGGGGCACCAGGGCTGCTGGTTGGCAAAGCCCTGGAATGCCGGAGCGTGGGATAGGGTGGGCTGGATGGGGCGGGGGGTCGCGGCCGCAGCTCAGGGATGGCCGTACGAGCCGCGCTGTGGCACGGCAGGACGGGAAGGATCAGCTTCCAGCTGAAGTGTGGATTTATGGACATGGAAAGCCTGATGGGGATGACAGTTTATATCCCGGGCACCTCCCGGCGTGTTTGCCGTCCCTGGTGGTGTCCGGAGGACGCTCTCCGGTCTCTGCCCACATTCCCGCTGCTCCTGCTCTGCGGCTGCGGGGCCGGCAGAGGCTGCTGCTGCGCAGGGAAAGGATTCCCTGGTGCCAACGCTCTCGCTCTCCATCTCTTTCCACCCCTTTTGATGTCCGTGCTCAGAAACCCCCCCTGCTGCCCCTGTTGGGGGGGGACAAAGGGGACCAGTGGTGGCCTTGGGGCATCATCTGCTCCCCCCGAGGATGGATTGGCTGCTCCCTGCTACCCTCCCAAAGCAGGAGCCCCAGGACAAACTGCCCCGTTGTCCCTAAATTTGGGGTCCTTGAGGATAAAAAGGCCGTGCCAGAATCCCGGGCAGGGCTGTGGTGGCGGCCTGGTTACCCTGGCACAGCAGCTCGGACCCTCCTGCCCATCCACGGTGCTCCAGCTGGGACACGGGAGGAGTCAAACCCCTCTGTCCTCCTGAGCTGCTTCAGCTGCCCTGAGCTCCCCTTGGATTTGGGGTGGCAGATGTGTCTGGTGGCCTCAGCATCGTGGTGTCACTTGTTCCCCCATCGCACCCCCGGGGCTGTGGGGGCTGCTGGGCCGTGGTCGTTGCACGAGGTGAGGGTGGTCACCCTCCTTCTCCCCTGGGCTGGGAGATTTTGGTCTCTAAAGGCTTTTAGCTTCTGGAAATTAAATTATTTCAGCTGGAAAATGCCTCTTGTAAGACCACCACCCCACCCCCCCCCCTTGTGTTCAGGCACTGGAAAGTCATGCTTTCTTTGGTCCATCAGAGAGCATCACCAGGGCTGCAGGAGGGAACCCTCACTGAGCTGCCCTTCTCCTTCTCCTTCTCCTTCTCCTTCTCCTTCTCCTTCTCCTTCTCCTTCTCCTTCTCCTTCTCCTTCTCCTTCTCCTTGTCTTTCCCCTCTCCTGCTTTTATTTGCATTTCAGCTCCCAGTCCATGCTCTCCCCTCAGCCAGAGCAGTCCTTGCTGAGGACAAAGCTCCCCTCTGGTCCCCCCACCCTGGTTGATCCCCAAGGTGGGTGGTCACCACATGCTCCAGGTCACCCTGACATCCTTGCCCCAGCCCTGGAAGTGCCCAAGGCCAGGTTGGACGGGGCTTGGAGCAACCTGGGCTAGTGGAAGGTGTCCCTGCCCATGGCAGGGGGTGGAATGAGATAATTTTTAAGCTCCCTCCCAACCCAAACCATTCTAGGATTCCCTGTGCTGGTTTAGATGAGATATTAGGATGAAATCCCTCCCTGTCAGGGTGCTGAGGGGCTGGAATGGATTTCCCACAGGATGCCCCATCCCTGGAAGTATCCATGGCCAGGTTGGAGCAACCTGGGCTGGTGGAAGGTGTCCCTGCCCATGGCAGGGGGGTGGAATAAGATCATCTTTAAGCTCCCTCCCAACCCAAACCACTCTGTGACTCCTTTGATCCCTGCCCGGCTCTCTCCAGTGTTCCCAGTGTCTCCAGTGCTCCCTTCCCAGTGGTGCCAGGCAACCCGAACTCCCGATCAGCGCATTACGAGAGGAAGGAGCGGACATGACTCGGGCTCTGCTGTGCTCACAGCCCACCAGGGGCCACCGTGGCGCTGCGGGAGGACCCGGCTCGCTGGGAGAAGCGGGGAGGTTCATTTGCTCTGATGGCGCTTAATGATTTTCCAGGAGACAACCACTAAATCCTGCTTTCTAATCCCATTAGTGTTTCGGGATCGTAATTAGTGCGTTAAAGAGGCAGCTTCTTCTTTTCCTCCAGCGCAGGCATGTTCGAGTCTGAGTTGTTTATTAGGCTGGATGTGGTGGATCAGACGTCTGGAACAGAGGAAAAGTGGCTTTTTAGGGCTGTTCTCTGCTAATTCTGGTTTTATAGCCATGCAGTTGTAGGGTGGGGGTGTTTATTGTCTCCCTTCTGTCGTGTCCGAGTCCTCTGAGCTCTCTGCAGGAGGGTGGGTTCCTCTAGACCTCGAACATGGAATGGAGCTCATCCCTGGGAGATGATTTCCAGCCTCCTCTGATCAATCAGCCCCTTCTGCTTCCAGCTCTGCCACCGGGCTTTGCTTTGGATTGGGGCTTTCTGTTCCCGGTGTTCCAGCGTGGAGGGAGGTCCTAGACCCGAGAGCTGATAGTCTGAGGACACTCCTGGGGATCCCAGGTGCTGGGTGGGATCTCCTGAGGTGATTTGGGGTCTGGATTTACCCCCCTCCTGCCTCTCTGCAGACCACTCTCTGGTAGGACCCGTCAGGTTGGTGTCCCTCAGGCTGGACTGCAGAATCACAGGGTGGTTTGTCTGGGAAGGGACCCTAAAGATCATTTACTTCCAGCCCACAGGGACACCTTCCACCAGCCCAGGTTGCTCCAAGCCCCCTCCAGCCTGGCCTTGGACACTTCCAGGGATCCAGGGGCAGCCACAGCTTCTCTGGGCAACCTGGGCCAGGGCCTCCTCACCCTCCCAGCCAGGAATTCCTTCCCAATCTCCCATCTATCCCTGCTCTCTGGCAGTGGGAAGCCACTCCCTGTGTCCTGTCCCTCCATCCCTTGTGCCAAATCCCTTTATCTCCTCCCCAGCCATCCCCCATCGCCGGATGGGGCCAGGTAGACTGGGCAGAGCCAGGGAAACCCTTGGCAAAGGCACAAAGATCTGTCCCCATGACCTGTGGCTTGGGATGGATGGAGGGAAGCTCTCAGGGCGCTCTGGGGCTGCTCCCCCGGATTTTTCCACCCCAGCACCGACAGAAAAGTAAAACACCCCCAAATATTTGCGACAGCAGCAGCAGCAGCAGCCACCGGTTCTTGTCCAGAGCAAGGCCCCCACGTACCACTGGACTCCTAAACCCTCATGAGTGTTGTGTCCTGGACCTTATTTCCGGCATTTAATCCGTCATTTTTGTGCCCCAAGGCCTTCTGGAGCAGGGGGTTAAGCGGGGGTGGGTTTGTTTTTTGTTTTTTTTGAGCTTGCAGCCTGCAGTTTCCCTGCCCGCAGTCTCCAGCTGTTGGCCATAACTCGAGGTACGGAACATTTACTCCCAAAAAGATCCCCCGGCTTCCATAAATCCACGGTCCGTAAACGTCTCCCGGGCCCTGAAACGGAAACAAACCATTTGGAGGGGCTGATCATATAATAGCCCATTTAATAGCTCATGAATTCCACGGGCCATTTAAATCTTCCAGGGATAGTTAATGATTATTCACCGGGAAGGAGGTGGGGAAGGAACAAACTCGGAATGGAGGGGCTTAAAAATACGGAGTTGGGGGACACTAAAGTCCAGCTGGTTCAGGGTGAGGTGTGTTAACCCTTGGAAGGCAAGGTCTGCCCTGGGGGGTCCTGCCCAAAGAGGTGGTTGGGTGGTCTTTACCCTTAGACCTGTCCTTGGATCCATCCTTTGTCCTTGGACCTGTACTTAGACCAATCTTTGTACTTAGACCCATCCTTAGAACCATCCTTTACCTTTAGACCTGGCCTTGTACCTGACCTTTGTCCTTGTACCTGACCTTTGTCCTTGGACCTGACCTTTGTCCTTGGACCCATACTTAGACCTATCCTTTGTACTCAGACTCATCCTTAGACCCATCCTTCATCTTTAGACCTGTCCTTGGACTCATCCTTGGACCCCTCATTAGACCCCTCCTTCACCCTTTGACCTGTCCTTAGACCCCTCCTTCATCTTTAGACCCATCCTTAGACCCCTCCTTCATCTTTAGACCTGTACTTAAACCCACCCTTCATCTTTAGACCCATCCTTAGACCTGCCCTTCATCTTTAGGCCTGTCCTTAGACCCATCCTTCATCCTTGGACCCCTTGTTAGACCCATCCCCTGCCCCATCCTTTGTCCCTGCCCCATCCTTTGTCCCTGCCCCATCCTTGGTGCCCTTCCCGCTGGGAAGGGGCGATGATCCCAGACCCTCCTCTGCTCCCCAGCTGTGGCTCCAGTTGCCAGGCCAGTGTGTGGCCCAACCCCTGAACTCCGTGGCCTCCAAGGAGCAGCCCGGGGGGAGCAGCTGGGAGGGCGGCTCAGGGTGGATCCAAAGGGAATTCCAGCAGCATGAGCTGACCTGCAGGAAGTGCTGACCCTTCCCCAGGGGACATGAGGCAGCTGCTGCAGAGCACAGCCTGTTTTTGTGGTGCACCCAGGCCGGGTTTGGGCTGGGAGGAGGCTCCTCTGGGTCCAGGCAGCCTGATTTGGGATAAGTTTTCCGTGAAGTCTCCTTGCCCTGCATCGTTGCAGTCACATCCCAGGTGTTCTGGTGGAAAATCCCATGGATTCAGAGCCTTCTCATGGTTGTTTTCCTGCCCTTCAGCCCCTTTGACACTGGGGTTGTTCTTTGGGGTGTGTTTTCCCCACCAGGATATCCTGGGTGGGCGAGGTCAGCTGTGACATTCACATCTGATCAGGTGATACAGCACGTCCCAGGTTTCTTCTTTTCCTTTTTCCTTGTTCTATTTCCAGCTCTGAGCCAACTCCCAGCTCGACCCTCCTCTGTCCTGTGGGTGTTTTTCTCCATCCCACAGAGAAACCCTTTGGAACAGGACATTCCCAGTGGCACCCGGTGAAGTCCTGCATCCTCCTGGGACCATTTAGGCCAGGGTTCAGCCACGGGCAGGGACACCTTCCACCAGCCCAGCTTGCTCCAACCTGGCCTTGGACACTTCCAGGGATCCAGGGGCAGCCACAGCTTCTCTGGGCAACCTGTGCCAGGGCCTGCCCACCCTCACAGCCAACAATTCCTTCCCAATCTCCTATCTCTCCCTGCCCTCTGGCAGTGGGAAGCCATTCCCTGTGTCCTGTCCCTCCATCCCTTGTCCCAAGGCAGGTGAATCGCAGACCTCCAAAAACTGGGACCAGGGGTCTTCTTACCACCCCCACCCCTCTGAGCAGCTCGTGGTTTAACTGTCCCTCAGAGTTAATCATCTAAGCTGGTCTTAAATGCTGCTGAGTGACAGGTCATTTATTCTGCTCTGCACCCTTTATAATAACAACGATGTTTCCCCGTGTACCAATTCCAGCCTCGCAGGTACATCGATTATTTGATGTTCTGCATGGGTGGGATTTGGAAGGATGGAGACAGCTCCTGTTCCTGCTGTATTTCTGACCATTCCCAGCTCTGGAGAGGCAGGGTGGGCTCTTGGCACTGGGTTCGAGCAGGAGGTCGGTGTTTGCAGAGCAGGTGGATGCAGCAGGACGCTGCAAACAGTGCAGATAATCCACGTGCTGTGCCCTCCAAGGTGGGTGAGGCAGCCAATGGGCCCCTGGGTGTGCCAGCCCTGGTGTGTCCCAGCCCCAGGGCAGTGCCCTCCCTGTGCTGGCTCTGCTGGGGCTCCTCCAGCCCTGGGGGCAGTTCTGGGCCCCTCAGACAGGAGAGACACTGAGGGGCTGGAGCGTGTGCAGGGAAGGGAAGGGAGCTGGGAAGGGGCTGGAGCAGCAGGAGGGGCTGAGGGAGCTGGGGGGGCTCAGCCTGGAGAAAAGGAGGCTCAGGGGGGACCTTCTGGCTCTGCAACACCCTGACAGGAGGGGGGAGCTGGGGGGGGTCGGGCTCTGCTCCCAGGGAACAGGGACAGAAGGAGAGGGAACGGCCCCAAACTGTGCCAGGGGAGGTTTAGATTGGATATTGGGAAAATTCCTTCATGGAAGGGGTTGCCCATCCCTGGCACAGCTGCCCAGGGCAGGGGTGGAGTCCCCATCCCCGGGGGGATTTAAAACCTGTGTGGATGTGGCACCTGGGGACAGGGGTCAGTGGTGGCCTTGGCAGTGCTGGGGGACGGTTGGACTCCATGACCTTGGAGGTCTTTTCCAACTGAAACAATTCCACGATTCCCCGATTTCAGCGCTGCGTTGCTCATCCTGTGCCTGGCTCTGCTGCGAGGGGCAGAGCACTGACGGGAGGGAATTTGGAGAGCAAAACGAGCAGCATCCCCCCCTTGCATCTCCGAATAAACTCGGTGATTAATCCGGGTGCCTGTACCGGTGAGTCAGGGCTGCGGAGCCTCGCGCAGGTCCTGGAATGTCTCCAGCAATCCCGAGGCACGCTTTGCACGCCTTGACAGTGATGGGTAGCCTCGCTAACAAACCGGCTCTGCGCTGCAATTATCCCGCTGCTCCGGGCTGCGCTGCTCCTCAGGTGTGGCATTCATGTTAATTCCTGCCCCGCCGTTCCATCCAGAGGCTCGGGAAGCTCTCACGTGCTCCGAGGAGAAACTTTGCACCGCGCGTCCTTTAGCGGGAAGTTTCGTCACTTGGAGCGCGATGGGGAATTTAGATAAGGATTAACACGCCCCGGGGGAAGGGGAGGGGAGAGGGGGCAGAGCTCTCCTGCTTCCCGTGTGGCAGCAGAGGGCACGGATGGAGAGGGCAGTGCCCCTGGGAGGTGAGCGGGAGAGGGATGGTGGTGGCACAACCAGCAGGACGCTCCTGTGCTCCTCCCGGCTCTCTCTTCCAGCTCTGGCTGTTCAGGAAAGACATCGAGGCAGCTCCTCTGGCCTCTTCTTTGTGGCCCAGGAGGTTGGTGGGTGTGTTCCATCCTGAGCCTGGAAGCCCTTGCTGGGCCAAGCTCCGTGTGCTGCCCTTCCCACCTCGGTGGAAGTGCTTGAGTAGATCACATCCCTTTTTCCTGGCTGGGTTTTGCAGCCCTGGAGGTGTTTGGGGCTGGGAAATGGGATCATGTGCCGATGGAGAGCTTGGTGGTCTTCAGCCCACCCTCCTCTCCTATGGGGGCAGCCTGGGACAGCTGGGGGGGTTCACCTGGAGAAGAGAAGGCTCCAGGGAGAACTGAGAGCCCCTTGCAGGGCCTAAAGGGGCTCCAGGAGAGCTGGAGAGGGACTGGGGACAAGGGATGGAGGGACAGGACAAGGGGAAATGGATTTAAGCTGAAAGAGAATACATTTGGATGGGATATTGGGCAGGAATTCCTGGCTGGGAGGGTGGGCAGGCCCTGGCACAGGTTGGCCAGAGAAGCTGTGGCTGCCCCTGGATCTCTGGAAGTGTCCAAGGCCAGGCTGGACGGGGCTTGGAGCACCCTGGGCTGGTGGAAGGTGTCCCTGCCCATGGCAGGGGGGTGGATTAGACCTTGAAAGGTCCCTCCCAACCCAAATCATTCCGTGATTTGGTGGCAAAGCTGCTCTGCCTGGCTGAGCTCCTGCTGTCTTGGGGTGGGAAAACGTCCTCAGTGGGTGCACCCACAGGACACTCCGGGGCTGAACCGGTGTGGAAGAGTCTCCAACACGAGGAACTTGACCTCAACCACCCTCTCTTGGCCACAGCTGGTGCTGCTCCCCCCCCAGCTGCCCTGGTGTGTCCCTCGAAGAGCCGTAACGGTGGAAACCAAGAAAACAGAAGGGGCTTAATGAGAAACAGCTCCTGCTCCAGGATCCTGGCAATTACCTCTTCCAGCTCCTTCCCTGGGCCTGCTCCCAGCTGCCCTCCTGCAGCACCGTCTCCTTGGATCCCGGGAGGAGGGAGGGGAAAAAAAAAAAAAACCCAAACCCTGTTTGGCTCCAACTCCCTTCAAAGAACTTCCCCGGCTTTTATAAATTCGCAGCCGTAAGAAAAAAAAAAAAAAAAAAAAAAAAAAAGAGTTCCACTTTGTGCTTGGAAAAGAGAATAATAGATCAGTAGGGCTTGAACCTTCCAATTGAGCCATCCAGGGAAGTGGGGACAGGCACTTGGATAAATATTTCACTGCTGAGGCCTTTGATATGAAGAACCTGCTTTTCCTCCAGCCCGAGGAGGGAGGGTTTGTTGCCTCTTACGGTAACGAGGAGGATAAATGGAACATCTGCTGGAGGCTCTCTGTTTATTTTTTTTTTAATATCAAATGTTGTAGGGGGGGTTTGCTCAGCTCTGGGTGCGTAATGAAGAAGTTTCAGCTCTTCAGATGGGTCTAGATAATCCCCTGGCTCTTCCCTGAGCCCTGGAAATGCTGAAGCAGCCGGTGCTGTCCCTGCTGGAATGGGAGGGATTGGGATGGCACCGGGAATGGGAGCTGGAGGCTCGGTTTCCTGGGGGAGAGGTGACCAAGAGAGGGTGGTGAGGTCGAGTTCCTCTCGTTGGAGACTCTTCCACACCGGTTCAGCCCTGGAGTGTCCTGTGGGTGCACCCACTGAGGGGGGTTTTCCCAATCCAAGACCTTTTCTAGCTGGGATTGCTCCAGAGTTTAGGACCAAGCTCCCCAAGCCTGTCTAGGGAGGCTCAGGCTGCTTGGCCAGGGAAGCCACTGGGGTTTTGTGGTTTATTTGGGACTCCCTGAAGAGAAGAGTTGGATTTTGCTGACATGGAAAGCCAACAGGAAGGGAGAACTGAGAGCTCTTCTTCTGGAGTGGGACCTGGGACAAGGGATGGAGGGACAGGACACAGGGAATGGCTTCCCACTGCCAGAGGGCAGGGAGAGATGGGAGATTGGGAAGGAATTGTTGGCTGTGAGGGTGGGCAGGCCCTGGCACAGGTTGCCCAGAGAAGCTGTGGCTGCCCCTGGATCCCTGGAAGTGTCCAAGGCCAGGCTGGAGGGGGCTTGGAGCAACCTGGGCTGGTGGGAGGTGTCCCTGCCCATGGCAGGGGGGTGGAATGAGATCACCTCTAAAGTCCCTTCCAACCCAAACCATCCCACGATTCCTGCATTCAAAATTCCACGTGTAAATTTGGGGGTTTTCCCCCTTTTTTTTCCTCCTGCTCACAGCCCCTCGTGGCTCGGGCTGGAGCTGCTGCTCGTTGTGGCTGAGCTCCTGAGGCACAGGGGAGGCTTCACCTGCTCCTTGCTCTGCTTTCATACAGAATATTGGGCAATTAAGTGGGTCAAAAAGCCATAAATCTGCTGGGCTGAATCCTGGCCGAGGCCCTGCGCTCCAGGCCAGGCAGGATCTTTAATCCTTTGCAGTGAAACACCAAGGAGAGGATTTTCCCCCCCACCACCTTCACTCCCTTTCCCTTCCTTGAAGAGAAACTGGAGCAAAGTGGTGAATAAAACACAGCCTGGCTCGCTCAGTGCAGGGTCAGCTCCCCTCCTTTTGGCTCAATTTGGGACGTAAACCTCCTTTAATTTGAATGCAAATGTCAATTAAACCTCTGTTATTTTTTTTTTAAATGACAATAAGAGTGCAAGTGACAGCAAACGCCTGCAGAGAAAATAGTTATTTACCTCATTTTCGTGTTTTTTTGAAGAGCTGGGCAGGGAGTGAGGGGTGCAGGAGCCCGGGGGGTGTGTTCCCTTTTGGGATGAGCACGGCAGAGCCCCCAAACCAGGAGGATCCCCCGTCGAATCCCCTCTCCCTGTAACGCACGGATCCCACTGCGTCCATCCCCAGCATTCCAGCTGGGAACGTGCCTTCCTTTCCCAGCACATCCTGCCCTTCCAGCCGTGAACCCGCCCGGGCCACAACCCACCCGAAACTCCGCGCGTCCTCACCCCCCACCCACCTTCCCACCCGCGGCACCCACGGGGTTTGTTCCACCCCTCCATCCCCGTCAATCCTTGCTTCCCACCCCCCTTCCATGGCACGGAGATGCTCTCCGGGGCTGAAAGGAGTGACGAGCCCTTTGTCCCGGTGTCTGCTCCTGTTTTTCACCGCCTCTCGAAACCCTCTATTTTTCTTTCTTTCTTTTTTTTTTTTTTTTTTTTTTTTTTTTTTTTTTTTTTTTTTTTTTTTCCGGGGGCCGCTGATAAGCGTTTGACTGATCCCAGCCAACAGCCGGGAACGAGCCATTCAGGCTGGAATGACACCTAAAGGGATTTGCATGGAGCGATTCAAACTCGCTGGGCTTTTTTTTTCTTTTTTTTTTTTCTTTTTTTTTTTTTTTAATTATTTTTTTTTAAACCCATCACCATCTATTTAAACAAATTCTTGGCGTGAAATGACGGCCCGATTTGTCGGTGTTCAGGTGGCACCGATTTGTCCGGTGGCAGAAATAAATTAGCTCCGGGGGGTGGCTCGGAGGGGGGAAGGGGGTTTTCGGTGTGTCCACCGAGAGATGGGCGAGATAAAGGGGGGGGAAATGCGGATTTTTTTGGCTGTGCAGGGGGTTTTGGGAACGGCGGAAGGCGCGGGGAGCTGGTTTAGGAGCAGCTCCTGAGGTGGGAAGGGTTGAGAACCGGGGATTTTAGGAGAGGTTTGCAGGGCAGGAGCTGAACCCGTCCCGTTTGTGGAATCCCCAAGATCCCAACCAAAGGCTTACAAATGCCCTTAATCCCCCCCCATTCCCTTCAATCCCCCAAATTCACCCCCAAACCCCCTTTAATCTCCCAAAAATCCCCCCTAAAAGCTTTTGGGCTCCTCCAAGTCCCCCCTAGGCACCCCTAAACCCCCACCCCAAACCTCCCCAAATCCCCTTCAAACCCCTTAATTGCCCCCGAAACCTCTTTAATCCCTCCCAAAAGCCCCCGAATTCCCTGAGTCCCCTTGTAGCAGGATCCCCTGGGGTTTTCCAGAGGTCAGAATGCTCATCCTGCTCCTCTCCAGGATTCATTCAGCTCTCAGGATTCCCTGCTCCCCCTTTTTTTTTTTTGGGATCAGGAGATAGGCAGCCAGCCCTCGCTGCTCACCCTGTTGGCTCTCGGTGTTAGTGTGTGTTCATTAATGTAATTTTTTCTCCCCCCTCATGAAGAAACAGAGAGAGAAAAATCTCTCCCTGTCCAAAATCACTCATCCTTCCTCCTAATGGGAGCTGTCACCGGCCCTGCTCGCCGAGGAAATGATGCTCACACAGTAAATATTTGGTCTGGAACTGATTTATGGGTGGAAAACCAAACAAAACCAAACAAAAAAAATGAGATTAGTGGTTAATCAGGAAGAGCTTTGTTGAGCTAGGGGGGGAGCTGCTCTGGGGTTGGGTGGAGGTGTTGGGGTTGTATCTCTGGGCTGGCATTGGGTGGTGGTGGTGGTGGTGGTGGTGGAAGGGGTGATCTGGCTTTGGGAGCACCAGGCGGGGTTAGGGGGGATATTGGGAGGGAATTGAGGTGCTCAGAGCAGGGGCTGCTGCTGCCTCGGGGTCCTGCAGGAACCACAGCATGAGATAAAGGGGATTTGTGAGCCTGGAGAAGAGAAGGCTCCAGGGAGACCTGAGAGCCCCTTGCAGGGCCTAAAGGGGCTCCAGGAGAGCTGGAGAGGGACTGGGGACAAGGCATGGAGGGACAGGACACAGGGAATGGCTTCCCACTGGTTTAGATGGGATATTGGGAAGGAATTCCTGGCTGTGAGGGTGGGCAGGCCCTGGCCCAGGTTGCCCAGAGAAGCTGTGGCTGCACCTGGATCCCTGGAAGTGTCCAAGGCCAGGTTGGATAAACTTGAAGCAACCTGGGACAGTGGGAGGTGTCCCTGCCCGTGGCAGGGGGTGGAATGAGATCATCTTTAAGCTCCCTCCCAACTCAAACCATTCCGTGATTCCCTGTGCTGGTTCAGATGAGATATTAAGAAGAAATCCCTCCCTGTCAGGGTGTTGAGGGGCTGGAATGGATTTCCCAGAGGATGCCCCATCCTTGGAAGTGTCCAAGGCCAGGTTGGAGCAACCTGGGCTGGTGGAAGTTGTCCTTGCCCACATCCCTGCCTTCTTCATGTCCAAGAGCTGCTCTCCTGCCCGTGGATCCACAGATCCACCTCTCCAGCACCTCGGAGCAGAGATGCCCCAGAGCCCAGACACTCATCCCATCCCTGGCTGAGCCATCCTTCCCACAGCTCTGGCTCTGGGCCCCCAGCAGTGCCCAGGGGCATCTGGCCCTGCCAGGCAGTGGGAAATGGCCACTTAAGCAGAAGAAAATTAAACTGTCCTTTAATAAGTTAATTATTTCCTCACACAGGAAAAGCTGCTGCTGTGTTTGGGGTGGCTGCAGCCACTTCTGTGGGTGTGCTGGGCTCGGGATGGGGCGGATGATTCCCTCCTGGTGCTCTCACTGAGCAGCCCTCCTGGCTTGGAACACCCTGGGGTCTGACACATCAGCAGCCCCCCAGCTGCTGTTCATGGAGTCATGGGATGGTTTGGTTTGGAACTCCCCCATCCTACAGGTGCTCCCTCGCTCCATCCTCCTCACCCACCCCCCCAAATCACCTTTCTCTCCTTTTTTTCCCCCCCTCCTTTTCCCTTCCAGAGTCAAGAAGAAGAACAAGCCCCTGAACCTCAAGATCCACAACAGCGTGGGGAGCTGTGAGAACATCCCCGCCCAGCGCTCGCCGCTCCTCTCCGAGCGCTCCCTGCGCTCCTTCTTTGTGGGGTACCCGCCCTTCCTGCCCTCCACCCCCCCTGTCCACACCGAAGCCACCTTCTCAGCAAGTAAGTGTCCCCCTCAGGTCCCTCCTGCACGTGGTGGGTGGTGGTTGAGGCCCAGAATCGACGGGAAACTCGGAGTCACTGATGTGGAGGGTGCCAGTTTGGTGTTGTCCAGCCAGCACAGCCCCGGTGTAGCTGCCTCAGGGATATGTGGAGGCTTCTGGGTGAAAAGAAGCCCCAAAAACTTGATTGTTTATGTGTTTCATGGGCACAGACCCGCTGTCATGTTGAATATTGATTTACACAGGTGGATGTATCCCCTGTCACAGCAACACGGCCGGTTGTTGTCCCGTGGGAAAGCCGTGAGGTGGCTGTGCTCCTGTCACCTGGATGGCCACCTAAAAGGGGCTTTTCCAAGGGTTTCTTGCTGTGCTGGGACTCAGAGGGTGGGGTTGGCTCAAGGAGCTCCCCCAGGGCGTTGCTGCTGCTCAGGGAGAGACAGCCTGACCCTGATTCCCCGGCCTCTGTCCCGTGCCTCAGTTAATTCCCCAGGGATTGAAGGTTTTACAAGCCAGACGTGGCTCCTGCTCCAAACAAAACCTCCCAGAAAACACGTGGCAGCTGCTGGGAGCCACTTCAAGCCAAGAGCTCCAAGGAGAGGGCGAGGTCCCCTTGCCTTTTGCTCCCCAGCTAAAAACTTCCTCCGGCTCCATATCCAGGCTGGTTTTCCATCACCTTCCCCTCCCTGGACTTTTCCCTTGTTTGCTTTCCCAAAATGCGGCCCTTCTGGCTCGTTTTGGGTTCTTCCAGCTGCTTTCCCTGCTCAGCTCTTGGCTGAAGAAGGGCTTTGCATCCAACCCTCCTCCCTGCCCATCCAGCCCCCTGGAACCTGCAGCTTTTCCTCCTCCCTGTCCTTCTCACCAGGGTGGGAAGTGGCACTGGGAAGGTTCCACAGGCCCCCCTGAGCTCCAGTTTGCAGGTTGTAGGTGCCAGTGGGATGGAGCAGCTCCTTCCCCTTCCCTTTCCTTCCTTCCTTCCCCCCTTTTCCTTTTCCTCCTTTTCCTTTCCCCCTCTCCTTCCCCTATTTCCTTCCCCCCTCTCCCTTTCTCCCCCGCTTTCCTTTCCTTTCCTTTCCTTTCCTTTCCTTTCCTTTCCTTTCCTTTCCTTTCCTTTCCTTTCCTTTCCTTTCCTTTCCTTTCCTTTCCTTTCCTTTCCTTTCCTTTCCTTTCCTTTCCTTTCCTTTCCTTTCCTTTCCTTTCCTTCCCTTCCCTTCCCTTCCCAAACCTTCCCAAACCTTCCCAAACCTTCCCTTCCCAAACCTTCCCAAACCTTCCCTTCCCAAACCTTCCCAAACCTTCCCAAACCTTCCCAAACCTTCCCAAACCTTCCCTTCCCAAACCTTCCCAAACCTTCCCTTCCCAAACCTTCCCTTCCCAAACCTTCCCTTCCCAAACCTTCCCTTCCCAAACCTTCCCTTCCCAAACCTTCCCTTCCCTCCTTCCTGCTTTCCTTTCTCCTTTCCTTCCCACCTTCCCTCCTTCCTTCCCTGCTTCCTTCTCCCCTTTCCTTTCTTCCTTCCCCCTTTTCCTTCCCCTCAGCTGCTCTTTGGGATCACCGAGGAACCACCAAGCCATTCCCACCATCCTCTTCCTCCCTGGGGACGGTGGGACCTGGCAGGAGCTCTGCAGGCAGATGTTATTCCCAGAGATCTCCAACTGCCTGCCTCAGATGTTATTCCCAGAGATCTCCAACTGCCTGCCCGTCCCTGGCACAGCCAGCAGGTTCTCCAGGAGTGAGAATTTCCACATTCCTGGTTTTCCCGTGGCACTGGCCGAGTTCAACCTGCAGCCTGGACCAACAGAGCAGAAACCCAGCCCCAAAGCCCTTCCCAGCCGTGTCTGGGTGGATTATATTCCCTCACAGCCCGGGCTGGGAGAACCTGCTGGAACGTGGCATTGCAGGGGCGGGATGTGACGGGAAGTGAGGGGCTGGAGACGCTGCTGGACACCTTTCTCCTCTCATTTCCCTCAGCCCTCCAACCTCCCTGGCTGCTGGGGATGTTTGTTTTCCGGGCTAGATGTGAGACAGGCTTGGATTCACCAGCTGCTGGGTCCCTGGTGAGAGGTTTCAGCATCAGCAAAGCCGTCTGGTCCTTGCAGGACCAGCGTCCGTGTGGGAGTTCTGCCAGGCAGGGCAGGGGCACCTTGGTTTGTGGGAAGGAATTATGGAACGATTTGGGCTGGAAGGGATCTTAAAGCTGACCTTATTCCACCCCCACACCTTGCACTAGCCCAGGGTTTCATGGGATCGTGGAATGGTTTGGGTTGGAAGGGACCTCAGGCTGGACAAGCTCCGTGGGGTTGCTGTGGTTGATGTGGAATTGCTTCCCTCAGCATAGGAACACAGAAAGCTCGTTGCTGTCAGGTTAAGGCGTGTGAGAGGAGCCCTGGGTGAGACCCTTCTGTCCATGATCTCTCCTTAGCAGCCCTGCTCCCTGTGGCAGGAGCGTGCTCCCATCTGAGTCATCCCCGCTCCTCATCCGCGTCCCGACGCTCCTCGCGTATTTTTCCCAGCCCTCTGCCCCGGTAGGATGGGTTTGCTCAGACAAATCAGCTCTGGAGCGAGAGCAGGAGGGCTGGAGGGAGCTGCAGAAGGAGCCTCTTTCTCCTGCAGCACAGAGCTTGCTGATGGAATCATAGAATTATGGAATATCCTGAGTGGGAAGGGACCCACAGGGATCATCAGCCCAACCCCTGGCCTCGCTCAGGACACCCCAACAATCCCTGAGGGCGTTTTCCAAACACTCCTTGAGCTCTGGCAGCCTTGAGGCCGTGACCACTGCCCTGGGGAGCCTGTTCAGTGCCCTTTTCCTGATATCCAACCTTTTCCTGATACCCAACCTAACCCTCTCTCCTAACAAAGCTCCAGCCGTTCCCTCAGCTCCTGTCGCTGCTCACAGAGAGCAGAGATCGGAGCTGCCCCTCGTGAGGAAGTGGCAGAAGAGGTGAAGTCCCTTTTCCCCCATGGGGCCAGGAGCCCTGTGAATTTGGGGTTTGGTTTAGTTTTTCCTTAGTAGCTCTTGGAGGGGAAGCAGAAAAGGGGAAGTAAAGATTCTTGAGGTGCCTTTGAACTCTCACTTGGCCCTGAAAACAGCCCAGCCCCGTGGCTGAGGGACAGAAGGTGTTTTGTCCTGCATCCAGGACCTCTCTTGGTGCATCTGGTCACTCCCAGTGACAGCCAGAGCCATGTTGTTACTTTGAAACTGGATTTAGGACACCCCATGTCTTGGCTTAAGCACCCAGAAATCAGGTTGGACCTTCTCCTTTTTTATTGTAAAGGCTCAGGACCAGCAGGTCCTGTTTGTGTCCCCGTTACCTGGCGGTCCTGGGGGCGACTGGCATTGCCAGAGCACTGTCACCACGTGCATCCAGGTCAGGTCACCTGCTTGGAGTCCTCCAGGATGTCATTCCCATCCTGGACCGTGAAAAAACAGAAGTGGGTGGAAGGGAAGGGCCAAACCGAGGCTGTGAGTGACTGTGCTGTGAAAAATGAGCAGCTGGGCACGTGGCTGAGCAGGGAATGTCCTCCTTGCTGCCCTTCCAACCAAGGAAAGGAGCAGCCAACCCAAGCCAAGCCTTTCTGTGCCCCAGGAGAGACCAACCCACCACTAGTCCCCAGACTGAAGCCGTGGGTGAGGTCTCTTCATGCAGGGACGTTGCTGAACACCCTCCTGCAGCACAAAGGCTCTTTCCATGTCCCAGGAGCAAGGCAAGAGCCATGGAATGTCCCCTGGTGGGTGGAGTCGTGGGCAGTGACCCCTCCAAGCCTTTGTTTGCCCCTGCAGAGCCCGTCACCACTGGTTTGATGTGGTCTCCAGTGATGCCCAGCTCCCAGCTGGGGGCATCAGCCCAGCCCTGTCCATCAGCCCCATTCCATGCCCTTGGTGCTGTCCCTGGTGGGTCACTCCTCCTCAGTCCTGGTCCTGGCTCTTCCTCGTGCCTTTGTGGCCGAGGATTTGCAGGTTATGGTGCTGAACTGCCCCCTGCCCTGGGAAGCAGCCTGGCTGTGCCCACCCGGGGGCCTGGGTGGGCAACCAGGGATGGCCAAACCAGCAGCAAGTGCTGGGATGTCCCCAGAGCTCTTGGAGCCCCCTCAGCCTCTGACCATCCGTGAAAGAGCCCCAGAAGGGGGGTGTGGCTGGTGGGGAGGGAGGCAGGACAGTGTCCAGTGGATCCAGGTGGGAGCCCAGGAGCCCTAAACCCAGCCCTAAATCCAGCCTCAGTGCTGGGAAGGACCAGGCAGGACCCAAGGGCGCTGAAGGTGCCACAGGGCACAGAAACAAGCAGTTGGTGCCATTCAGGCCATGGCCTCACACCACAGGCATCCCCTCCCCAGCGTGGGGAGAGAATTCCCCTTAACACCCTCCTGGCTCAAACCACCTTCATTCCCAACATCTCCTTGTGGCCATCAGTGGTTTCCTCCTCCCTGAACCTCCTCCCCTGCTGCCAGACCAAGCCACGAGCGCTCCCAGGGCTGTGCTGGCAGCCCAGCTGGGAGCTCCCACATCTGGCCACATCTGGCTGCCTCACCACGGGGCTTTTCCAGCGAGCAGAGATGCTCCAGAGGTTTTTCCAACCCCGGGAACGCTGTGTGTGGAGCCACAGAATCCAGCTTAGTCTGGCTAAGCCTAATTGAGCCTGCAAGGCTGAGAACTGGGAGGTGGTGGGGGGGAAGTCCCAGTGTGACTCTCCCAGGCAGTGGAGCAGCTGAATGTGACATTCCAGCTGCATAAACAGGATTGTCACGCTGCAAAGAGGAGCTGCTGGGATTAGGGAGAGACTCTTTTCTTACCAGAGGGATGCTCTGAGAACAGCTCTGCCCTCTTTGCCTGCCGTGGATGATCCCCTCGGCTATGCTGAGGTTTTGTTCCATCCCACTGGATCATCCTTCCACCCACAGCCCCTGGGGTTGGACCTGGCCGTGATCCACAGCGTCCCAGAAGGGTTTGGGTGTGAAGGGACCTTGAGGACCATCTCATTCCACCTCCTGCGTGGACAGGAGCACCTTCCACCAGACCAAATGCTGTGCAGGGTGTTTGCCCCGTGCACTGATGGAGGGAACAGGTGACGCCCTTGAATCCCGCATGGATTTTATATCCTAGGGAGGGAGAGCTGCTGGAGCTGCTGCTCTGAGTGTTGCTGCAGCTGAGCTGTTCAGGGATCTCTCCCATCCTATTCTGGCCCTAAAACCAGCGTGAGCAAGGACCAGGGTGTCTCAGGAAGGGGCTTGGAACCCTTTGCTGCAGAGCATCTCCCTGCTGTGCTCGGCTCCCCAGTTGGGACTGGATGAGCTTTAAGATCCCTTCAAACTCAAACTTTTCCATGGTTCTGATACTGTGATTTGGCTCCAGACTGTGGTTTCTGCCCGGGGCTGTGGTGCTGGAGATACTCCTGATACTGGATCTCTTCTGCTGTTGAGCTCTCCTAGGAGGAGATACCCCAGTGTCTCCCCCTCATCTCTCCGTGGGACTCAGCCACCCTGGGGTGGCTCTGGGAGCACTTTGGTGGCAGCCTGGGGTAGACACAGGTCTGTAGGATGTCTCCAGACAAGTGCAAAGCCTCCTGGCCATTCCTTGGCTTTGCAGTGTTTCAGCCCGGGATGCTTTCCAAGTTCACTTCCATCGATTCCATCCATCCGTCCCATTCATAACGTGAACGTCTCCCGATGCCCTTTGCTGGAGTAGGAGGAGGAGGGTTTGTTTGTCAGGCTGTCTCCATGATGGATAACGTGTTCACACCACTTCCCTGGGCATCCAGAAGGATGCCAGGAGATGGAGAAGGGGGGAATTGTGACCAAACACGGTCCCCGTCGCTGTGGGGCCACTCCCGGACGATGCTCCTGCTGTCCTTGGTGAGGGGGTTTACTCGCTGAGGCCATCACTGCCCTCCCGCTCTGCCCCCAGGGAGGGTGGAAACCCAAAATAATGAGGCAGGGAAGCTCCAGCTGCTCCTCTCCATGCGGGAGATGCCCAGGCATCCCAGCTCGCAGCTGGGGAGTGACGGCAAACATCCGCAGCAGGGACGCGGGGGGCGACCCGGCCGCGGCATCAGCGCCGTCCCCGTCACCTCCGAGGCGCGCGGGTGCCACTCAGGGACCGGCGGTGGCTGTCACAGCTGCCTGTCACCGCTGGGGAGGCGGCTGGCGGGGCTCTTCTGCCGTGTCGCCTGTCAGAGACGCGCCGGAGGTGGCTGTCACCCTCTGCCCGCTTGGTTTCCCCCTTTCCCCGCTCTCCTCGCGGCACATCCGATCCCATCAAGCTCAGGCTGTTGACTCAAGGATAAGCTGTGCGGCGCGGAGCAGGAGCTGTGACCTTTGCCGCTGCACCGCGGAGATTTTGGGGTGTTCCTGGGGTGGAGAGTGGCACTTCCACTCCCTGGCACCGCGGGGTCTGCGCCGCCCTTGATGTGCTGGGGGCGGGCGTCGGGCAGTGCCACGACCTCGGGGAGCGGGGTTTGGCTTTTGGGGGCTCACCCTGTGCTGCTGCTTCCCTGGGAAATTCCACCTGTGCCCGTTAACTCTCATCCCGGAGGAGAAGAGCGGGGAGGGAGGGGGGTGTTGGAAATTATGAGACGGGAAGAGCGAGGAGAGCTTGGAATTTCAAGCGGTGCAGAAAGGTTGCTGGTGATAAAGGTTTGAGTAATGACTGACACGCGGGCAGGGGAGGTCGGGAGACATCAATAGTCAGGAGCAGCTTGGCGTGGCTGGTGCGGGGAGGAGGAGGAGGGAGAGAGGAAGGGGGGAGAGGGAGAGAGGCAGCCGCTGTCACGCTCCAAAGCTTGCGAGGATCAACTGATCCCTCTGCCCCGGCTCCGGCGTTTCTCCATCCCGGGGTCCTCCCGACAAAGCCTGACCCCCCTCCTGCGGCAGCGAGCCGTGCTCGCGGGGGGTTTTGTTGCAATTACCTCTAATTGTGCCAGTCTGTGGGAATATTCCTCACCTTCCCTCTGGTTATCACCCCGATTTAACACCGGGAGGGAGAGGCAGCTTTTCCTCCGGGTGGGAATCTCGCTGCACAGGTTAAAGGGGAAAGAATCGCCAATTAACTCCACAGCTCTCCAAACTCTCGGGGCTGTTCCCCACGGCCGCGGGGTGCCTTCCCCTGCCCTCCTGCCCCGCTCGGCTGCTTTTCCCTCTATTGTTAAACACCGCCATCCGACGCGTATCGCTGCCTCTAATGAGCGTAATTAGCCGTGAATCACGCAAGTCTCATTTGTGTTGGGAGATCAAAATCCCCGATACACTTTAATACCTTATTGCAGTGAGCGCATTTAGAAAGTAATTAAAAGGCTCAGCGGCCGTCTTTGCCTCCGTTCCCTCTCCCCCTCCCCGGGCTGGCAGGATTTAATTGAGGCCAGCTGAAAGTTTAGTGGAAAATAAATTGTGGCTGATAAAGCGGAGGTTGTAATTTAATTCTGGGAGAGGAGCTGTTCCTGCCCGGGTGTTTAGTTCTTCAGGGACCGGGGCTGGAAGGGGGATGATGACAACTCATTTGTGTAATGCGATTTACTGGTGAGACGCTGACGTTTCGGGAGGGATGTGGAGCGGTGACACTCTTTGGAGCGTCACCCCTGGGATTTGGGGACCAACTTCCCAACCCCTGGGAGGCTGCAGGTGCTGGGGCAGCTGGAAGGTGGGTTGTCTCAATGGCTGGGGAGAACCGTGGGTCGAAATTGTTGGCACGGGATGAAAGAGGGATGGGGAGATCAAATCCCCTCAGTGACTTTGAAGGGGCTCAGAAAAAATAGGCAGAATGACTTTTTACATGGGGAGGGACAGGACACAGGGAATGGCTTCCCACTGCCAGAGGGCAGGGATAGATGGGAGATTGGGAAGGAATTCCTGGCTGTGAGGGTGGGCAGGCCCTGGCACAGGTTGCCCAGAGAAGCTGTGGCTGCCCCTGGATCCCTGGAAGTGTCCAAGGCCAGGTTGGACAGGGCTTGGAGCAACCTGGGCTGGTGGAAGGTGTCCCCTGGAACAGGATGGGCTTTGAGGTCCCATTCCATGATTCTGTGATCTGGCATCTTCACTGCTGGCTCTGCCTGTGGAATGTCCAGCACTGATGCAGTGGAGTAAGAGAAGGAGCTGGAGCAGCTGCTGGAGGGAGGAGCTGGAGAAGGAGACAGTTTGGGATGATGCTGGAAAAGGGAGGCACTTTAGGATCCTGAAGAAAGAGACCACTTAGGATGATGCTGGACAAGGAGGCACTTTAAGCTCCTGCAGAAGGAGGCAGTTTAGAGTGTTGGAAAAGGAATAGTTTAGGATGATCCTGGAGAAGGATCAGGATGCTCCCAGGACTTGGTCCCTGGCACAGGAAGCAGGATGTAAATGTAACCTTCAGCAGGCGAGTGCAATTAGAGCTCCCCTCCGCCTGCTATATTAAAATGGGATATTGGAGCAAACAGTGGCTCTCCCGACTCCCAGGGATAATATCCAGTGAGTGTTTGCCCAGGGATTTGCCGGCACACGGAGCAAACGGCCGGGCTGCGCCACTC
Organism: Pyrocephalus nanus; assembly: GCA_038380795.1. Taxonomy (NCBI): domain Eukaryota; kingdom Metazoa; phylum Chordata; class Aves; order Passeriformes; family Tyrannidae; genus Pyrocephalus; species Pyrocephalus nanus. The sequence continues at coordinate 2,475,635 of CM076278.1, forward strand.
GGCCCTCGGCTCGTGCTGGGCTTTGGGGCTTGGGCCTGGGAAACCTCTCAAACCCCTCATTGAAAATCCAGCCCTTGAATCCCAGCACAGATTCCCTCCTGCAGGGCACGACCTCTCTGTGGCCTCCTCTCCAGGAGGAGGAGGAGGAGGAGGGACCCTTGCGAGGCTGAAGGGGATGTGGAGTCCAGGCACAGCCACGCTGCTACTTAACGCCCTGCAACAGTGCTAATGAACTTACCTCTTCTTCCTCACCCCTTCTGCATCCTTTTCCCGTGGAAGGGGAGCACCAAGGCTGCTTTTTGCTCTGTTTTTCTCTTGGAATACGAGTGGATTCTCCTCCTGACTGTCTGACACTCCGCTTTCTGCTCAGCCCCCAGCGCGAGATGTGATGTCTTATTTTAAAGTGTAAAAGATGCTGTTCCAGCTTTATTTTCCTTTGTTTTTTTTGGACATCACGATGTGGTTCCAAAAGCTTTGCAGTCCTGCCCTGCCTGCACATGGGTGCATCACCCCCCTGGTCCCACCTGGGTGCTGTGGGGGGAAAAGAAGACCCCCCCCTTTCCCTCACACACAAAAACAAAGCCCAGAGGTCTCTTCTTTCCAGAAGGGAAGCATCTCCAAGGGGAAATATCAGGAAACCCCCATTTTTTTGGTGTGCATTCTTTGCTCCCCTCCCCAGAAACCTGAACCCTGGCTCTAGCCTTGGCTAGCACTGATGGCTGTCCCTGTCTCTCCTGCAGATACGCTGTCAGTGCCTCGCTGGTCCCCGCAGATCCCCCGAAGGGATCTGGGAAACTCCATAAAACACAGGTACTCCCACCCTGCTGTGCTCCCGGGGCAGGAACATCCCCCTTCCCACCTCTGATCCAGGACAGGGCGCTCAGGACTCTTCCCCATCTCTCCCAGGCTGTGCTGTGCTGTCCTAAAAGCCCATTTAAATTCCATTTCAGTCCAGATTTGGTTTAGATAAGGCCTGAATTGCTATCGATAAAAGCTGTGTATTATCCATGGCCCTGCCAACCTTCAGCAAATTCCCCATCTCCGGATTATCGCCCTTCCCTATCTACCTGAAGGGGGAAAACCACTGGAAATAGTCTCAGTGCTGCTGTTTGATGGGGCAGCTGCTCCTCTGGTGGGCTGAAAACTTGGATCCCCAGGGCAAGGAGGTGTTTTTGGGAGGTACCAGGGGTGGGCAAAGCTGGGGAGCCGCAGCCAGCCAGTGAAATGCCCACCCTGGCTGGCTTGGACCCCTTTGGAGCAGGTTGTGCCCTTCTGCATGACCAAAATGGGCTCGGATTTGTGCTCTGGCATCCCCAGGAAGGTTCCTCAGCACCTGCAGCGGTGTTTGAGGGCAGCAAGGGCAGGATAAATGAGGGCTGGGGAGATAAATGTGGCTTCATCCCTCCCTTGCCACTCTCCATGTTTCTCTCCGCAGGTTTTCCACCAAGTACTGGATGTCTCAGACCTGCACTGTCTGTGGGAAAGGAATGTTGTTCGGCTTAAAATGCAAAAACTGCAAGTACGGGCGGGGGCTGGAGCCGTTTGTGTCGCTCCTCGAGGCTAGGAGGGGATAAATTTGGGGGGGGTTGCTGATGGAGCCGAGCAGGAACTCGGGCACGAGGAGGGCAACCAGCTCACCCTCCCAGGAAGCTTTAATGAGCCGTGGAGTTGGGTGAATACCAGAGCAGGCTGTGGTGGTGGGAGGGGGTGCCTGGGACGGAGCAGGGTCCTCGGGGATGGTGCTGCTCACCAGAGCTCTGATCAGATCCTTGCAGTGCCCCCTGCTCGCTGCCATCCCTGGCCTGCCTTTAGCTCCTTCCATTGTGTGTTCCTCGTGGAATTATCTGCAGGAGCTGGGGATGGATGCACAGGAACGGGGGCTGAGAGGGCTGGGGCAGCTCTGGGTGGGCTTTGCCCACAGCCTTGGGCTGCAGCTTCTCCTTTTGCAGCCAAAGTCTTGGGGGTCTGTGTTTCCTGGCAGGGCCCTGGCACTGAGGAGCCAACCCACCCTAAATCCCAAATTCAGCCACGATGCAAAGGAGAGTGGCTGTAAAATAAGGAAGAACTGGGCAAAGGGAGCGAGGCAGAGGCTGGGGCCACTTCTCTGCTCTGAATCTGGCAGAGCCCAGCTCAGGCGGTGTCACACAGCCATCAGCTCTTAGGAAAAGCTGCTGCTGGAGACAGGATTGCCTTTTCTAGGGATGGGAGCTGGGAATGGCTGTGGGTAACTGAGCTGGCTGGAGCTGTGCGGTGATAACGATCGCTATCGCCCTTGATTAAACGCTGATGAGTTGGTAAATTGGGATTTAAACCTGCCCAGAAATGCCTGGTTACTCCACAGCTGGGGGTGGCTTCCTGGAAGTGATATTATCAAATCCAGAGATTTTTAAAGGGGTGATTCCTATTGCAGTCCATCTCAAGCAATTGCCTGGTCTCTATGTGGGAAGGGGGATGTGATGCCCGGTCCCTGCCAGGAACAGGGACACTGTGCCCACCCCAGGAATGCTGTGGCTCTGGTTGTGTCACTCCTGCCCCCTGCAATCCTACAGAAAGGCACAAATCCATCCCCTGGCTGTAAAAAGTCTGGGTGTAGGCAGCTGTTTGAGTTTTCCAGTTCTGCCCTAACCAACCCCGGCACTGCTTTCCCCAGAAACCAGGGGGGAACCAGCAGGTAAAACGAACAACCATACCCCAAACCCCCCAAGCCTCAAATACCGAATTAATTCCTGCCTTTCCCTCTAGGAACAGCTTTGCAATAAAAGCCAACACGCACAGCTCCTGAATTTTCATTACCAAGCTCATTGACTTGGAGCTGCCATTCCCTTTTTTTTTCTTTTTTTTTTTTTTTTTTCCCCTTCCATCCTTCCCCCTTGTTTTTATAAATCCTTTCCTCCTTTTTTTTTTTTTTTTTTTTTTTTTTTTTTTTTTTTTTTTTTACCTTTTTCCCCCACGGCTTTCTGCAGCCGTGGCAGAGCGTGAGCCTGGGATGCATTTCCATGCCTAATTAAGGAGGAATGGGGAGGTTTGGGGAGTGTGCTGATGCCTAAATGCATGACCCAGGGGTGAGCCCCTGCACAGATTCCTGCCCCGGCTCCACGAACCGGGCAAAGCTCTGCAGGATATTCGGTGGAGCCGTAAATGCTCTTGTTATTTTGGTTAAATGGCCCTCACAAAGCCAAGTGGAGAGGGCACAATGACAAGGACAGGGGCCAGGGCAGCTGCTGCCTCCCCCTCCACTGCCCCTGGATTTTGGTGGTTGGAAGGGTGGGAGTTTCATGGAATCGTGGAATGGTTTGAGCTGGAAGGGATCTTAAAGCTGATCTTGTTCCACCCCTACACCTTCCACTAGCCCAGGGTTTCATGGAATTGTGGAATGGTTTGGGCTGGAAGGGCCCGTAATGACCATTTAGTCCCGAGCCACTGCCATGGCAGGGACACCTCCCACTGACCCTTTACCCCAGTGCAGGACCCTGCTCCTTTTATTTCAGCCTCCACTGGCAGAAGGGGGAATTTTGGGCAGGAAAAGAGGGAGCTGGGCAGTGCCCCCCGGGTTTGGGAGCTCCTGTGCTGCTCCATCCCAACAGATTTGCCACGGGAGTGCAGCCCCCGTGTCCTGCCAGCCAGCCCACCCTGCTGCTCCAGCCTGTCCTGCTCCCTGTCCCTGAGCTGCTGCCTGGGAATTGTGGGGCTTCCCAGGCCCAGGGGGCTCCCCAGAGGGTTGGCTCAGGCAGTGAGACCCAGGGGCAAGGCCTCACATCCAGTCACCTCCTGGGGGCAGGAAGGGATGATGATGCTCCCTGTTCCACCTCACATCATGGATTCATAGGATCCCAGAATGGTTTGGGTTGGAAGGGACCTCAGGGTTCATCTGATCCACCCCCTGCCATGGGCAGGGACACCTCCCACTATCCCAGGGATGGAGCAGCCACAGCTCCTCTGGGCAACCTGTGCCAGGGTCTCACCACCCTCACAGGGAAGAATTTCTTCCCAATATCCCATCCATCCCTGCCCTCCGGCAGTGGGAAGCCATTCCCTGTGTCCTGTCCCTCCATGCCTTGTCCCCAGTCCCTCTCCAGCTCTCCTGGAGCCCCTTTAGGCCCTGCAAGGGGCTCTCAGGTCTCCCTGGAGTATTCTCTTCTCCATCACACCCTCATAAACCTCTACCTCAATTTCCCCTCCCAGCTTTTCCCCCCGTGGGATGTCACTTTTGGAAGGGGAGATTTCCTTCTGCTAATCAGACAATCCTTGAACTCACGTGCCAGGGCCTCCCGACCCTCCCGGGGAAGAATTCCTTCCCAGTATCCCATCGGGAAGCCACCTCCCCACTTGTCCATCCTGCTTTCCATCCCAGGACTCTCCGTATCTCCTTCACCCTCTCCCCTCACTCCTCTCTCTCTCTCTTTGTTCCCTGCCAGGCTCAAGTGCCACAACAAATGCACCAAAGAGGCCCCTCCGTGTCACCTGCTGATCATCCACCGAGGAGGTAAGGGCCCTTCTCCCACCCCCTTGTGCCTCCACGGACGTTTCCACCGCAGGTAAAACTTCCAGCAGCCCCCCCGGGGCGATTCGGGAGCCGGGCCCTGGGGAGGCTCCCGAACCGCTTCGGGCGCTCCGGGAAAACTTTACCCACCCCTTTTTTCCTGCTTGTAGGGAGACGAGCCGTGCGGGGCGAGGCAGATTTGCATTGCAAACCACTTCCACCCACCCTCCCCCTGCCTCCTTTTCTTTTCAGATTCCCCACAGCACGGGGTAAGTCCAACAGGTTTTAGCCTTTTTTTGCTCAGGGCGGACGGTGGGACCCCAAAAGCGGTGCATGGGGGTCCCCCACAACGGGGATGTGGCCACGTGGATGCTCGTGGTGCTTTTGGAGCTGCCTTATCCCGCTCTAAAAAAAAAAAAAATATCCGTCCTGAAACCCGCAGAGGAGGGAGAGCTTTGCAGCAGGACCACGGGGCCGCCGCTTCCCCACCTCTTTTCTTCCAGATTTTGGCCGCCCCCTTGACGGCCAGAGGACTGTGACCACCTTCCAGTTATTGCTGCCTTGAGTTTTGAGCTCTTAAAGCTGCGGCTTTGTGTTAAATATCGCCGAAATTATTGTTGGTTTGATCCCCCCGGGGGAGTGGATTGTGTTGGTGGCACAGTGGGGACGTTGTGCCTCGGAGGGGGCAATTTTGCAGCTTCCACTTCACACCCCCTACCCCCCCCCCCCTTCCCGCCCCAGGCCCTTCCCTGCAGCAAATTTGGGTGGAAGGGGTTGAAGATCCCCTCTGTCACGCTCAGAGCTGCTGCAGAACCTGACCAGGAGGCAGGGAAGGCAAAATCCCACTCTTCCAGGGCTCCTGGGATGGGCAGAAATTGGAGTTTATGGCTGTGGGATGTGATGCTGCAAGAGCTGGAGCTGCCCACGGTGTCTTTCAGCATGGGAACAAGGAGCAGCGTGGCTTTGGGGTGGCCTCAGCACCAGTGAAATAGCTCTCCCCCCCAAAAAAAAAAACCACCCAAAACTCAGCTCATAAATATATTGTCTTGCAGACCAAGCATTCCTGAGCCCCCCCCAATCTTCAGGCTGGCTTTTCCCCCCAAAGAAGTCTCCCTGCTGAGAGAGTCTCTGCTGAGAGAGTCTTTCCCCTCATCCCAAAAAGCTGTGGGATGGAACAGGATGGTGCCTCCTCCCAGTGCTGGCTGATCCCCGGCTCTGGGGGGGCTGTGGCAGCTGCTGAGCCCCCCCCCAAATTGCAGCCCCTCGGGGGGGGGGCAGTTCACAGCCCACCATGAGGGGCTTTAAACCCCCCCACATCCTTAGGGGGGGGTTGGCTGGAGCCTGGGAGCAGGGGATCCCAAAGACCAGCTGCCAATCCCAGGGCAGGCTCCGAGCTGAAGGTGCCAGGGGGGAATCGCTTTGGAGGGCGATTCCAGAGTGGTTTGCAAGCACAGGGTGACCCTGAGGGCTCCTGCAGAGCTTTGATGTCTGTCCCTCTCTCTCCCCCTCCTCTCCATCCCCGCTGCCCCTCTGTCCCCTCTCCATCCAGCAAGGTTAGTCCGGACAGAGTCGGTGCCCTGCGACATCAACAACCCCCTGCGGAAACCCCCCCGGTACTCGGACCTGCACGTCAGCCAGACCCTGCCCAAAACCAACAAACTCAACAAGGTGAGCTGCTCCCCCAGCCCTGAGCACCCCCTGTGCCCACCCCCTGCCAGAGGGGACCGGACCCGCCGCACCCAAATATCGGCGGCGTTTCACAGAATCGTGGAATTGTTCAGGTTGGAAAAGACCTCCAAGATCATGGAGTCCAACCATCCCCCAGCACTGCCATGGCCACCACTGACCCCTGTCCCCAAGTGACACATCTACACAGGTTTTAAATCCCCCCGGGGATGGGGACTCCACCCCTGCCCTGGGCAGCTGTGCCAGGGATGGGCAACCCTTTCCATGAAGGAATTTTCCCAATATCCAGTCTAAACCTCCCCTGGCACAGCTGGAGGCCATTCCCTCTCCTCCTGTCCCGACCCCCCCAGCTCCCCCCTCCTGTCAGGGATTGCAGAGCCAGAAGGTCCCCCCTGAGCCTCCTTTTCTCCAGGCTGAGCCCCCCCAGCTCCCTCAGCCGCTCCTGCTGCTCCAGCCCCTTCCCAGCTCCGTTCCCTTCCCTGCACACGCTCCAGCCCCTCCATGTCCTTCTCACATGGACACGAATCCAGGTGGGGAATCTCCCAGCCCTCAGGGTCTGCCTGGATCAAACCTTGCAGGTGTCCCTCTGTGTCACCAGGCACATCCACCACTATAGGTGTCAGCACCTGGGTAGGAGCTGCCTAAAAACCTTCTTGGAGGCTCAAAATAATCAAATAATCCCCTGGATTGGTGCTAATTCACGGAGCAGGGTGAGGGCGAGCTCGGTGGGGAGGGAGGATGAGTTGAACTGCAAACCTCTCGCCCCTTGGTGTTCCCATTGTGGGATGCTTCCCATGGGATTATTTAATTTAAAAATAAAATGGAGCCAGCACTTTTAAACCAGCTGGGTCCTCCTGTCCTGGTCCTGCTCCTTTGTGGCCTCTCAGTCTGCAGGTCTGAGCTGAATTTGGGGCGTTTTGAGGCCTCTGCTACCACCAGAGATTGGAGTAAACAAGGAATTTATTGTTACAAATAAAACAAGTCCAAAATTTGATTGTCCCTGGCAAAGCTGGACAAGGTTCTTCCCCCAGAGGGTGGTTGGCACTGAACAGGCTCCCCAGGGCAGTGGGCACAGCCTCAAGGCTGCCAGAGCTGCAGGAGGGTTTGGACAACGCTCTGAGGGACAGGGTGGGATTGTTGGGGTGTCCGTGCAGGGCCAGGAGCTGGACTGGATGCTCCTTGAGTGTCCCTTCCCCCTCAGGACCTTCCGTGGTTCTCTGACCCGTGCCGCTGTCACTTGTCCCCAGGGTCCTGTGCGCCGCTCTCACCAGCCCCTCTCTTCTTCTCTCCTGCCCCGTGTCCCACAGGACCACATCCCGGTTCCCTACCAGCCGGATTCCAGCAGCAACCCCTCCTCCACCACATCATCCACGCCCTCCTCGCCGGCCCCGCCGCTGCCGCCCAGCGCGACGCCCCCGTCCCCCCTGCACCCCTCCCCGCAGTGCCCCCGCCAGCAGAAGCAGTTCAACCTGCCAGGTACCTCCACGTCTGTCTCGTGCCCCAGGGGGTCCCCAGGGTGAGGATCTGCTCCGTCTGGGCTCGTAGGGGGATAGGGAAAAGGTGGGAGCAGCAGGGATGAGTTGAGGAGAGTTCAGGTCGGGAGTGTCCATTAAAGCTCCGTCTGGAAGGAGGGTCAGAGCCCAAGGCTTGGTGCAGTTGGGTCTTGGAAACCTCCCAAGGGTGGAGCCGGCACAACCTGCTGCTCTTGAGGCTGCAAAATCCTTCCCAGGCTTGGATTCCTCCTGGGCACGTTGCCTCAAGTGTAAATGGAAATCAAGGTCTTATCCTTCTACAAGGGCTCCTTGGGTTGGCTTCACTGTGTCTTTGGGGTGATGGGCCCCCAGAAAGCTCGTTGGCAGCATATGTGGGGTGATAGTGGAGGGCAGGTGATGCTGAGGGTGTCTGACATCCTTGTCCCATCGAGGCTTGTCTGGGTACCTGGGAACCCTCTGCTCCTGGAGCTCAGGCTCTTCAGGGATGGTGGGAGGGGCAGTTGGGTCCTGGTGGCTGCAGGACACAGGAGTTACATTAAATGACCACAAAAAACCCAGCTCCTGCTGGGCTGAGGGAGTCTCAAAGCCTGGGCACCTTTGGGATGTCCTTGGGGCAGTGCTGCTGCTCCAGGCAAGGTCCCCTCCTGCAGGGGAGCGGCTCAGCATCACTCCCGGTGGTGTGGAGGGGCTCAGCTGTCCTCAGCCACCCCCCTGCCTCTCCAGCTGCTCCCAAAGAAGTCCTGGAGAGTGGAGAGGAGGGGGAGCCACGGCCCTGACCCATCCCTGAGATGCTGAAGCACCCATGGGTGCCCTGGGGCTGGTGGCCCCTCCTTGGTCCATGACCTCAGGCCTCTTTGCTGGAGCAGACATTTGGGGTCCCTCCTGCACCCCCAAACCAGCAGTTAATGAACTGGTCCAGTAGGAAGAGGGGTCAGGAGAATTTCTCCAGAGGAGCCAGGTGGCATCTTCATGCTCTGCTGGTCCTGCTGCACCGTGGTGATGCCACCCTTCCATCCTGACCAGTCCTGAGCTCGAGGGGAGGAGGAGGAGAGACATGAGGACAAAGTTGACTGGCAGATTTCATCCCACAACAATAAACATTTCCAAAAGCCTGGGAAAAACCCCCAACAGCCAAGCACCCGGTCCTGGTGTGCCTGGAGAGGGGGCAGCCACGCACGAGGCTCCCTCACTGGAGTGCCCAGGACTCGAGTGGGGGGCTGGAGGGGCCTGGGGAAGATGGTGGAGGAGCTGTGAGGAAGCACTGGACACCCCAACCCAGGAGGCCAGGATTTTGCCAGCCAAAGCTCTGGAGTGTCCAAGTTCTGGGAGGACAATCCCCAAAGCTCTGGAGTGTCCAAGTTCTGGGAGGACAATCCACAGTGCCCCTGGAATCCCGAGGCCATGCTGTGGGTTTCCACACTGGTAATAACCCTGTTTGTGGTGGTCCAGCTGGAGGTGAAGCATCCTGAGGTCTCCACAGTGGGATGACAGGGATCAGAGCAATCAGCATCCCCAATCCACCCACTGGGCCAGCCCTGGACCCTCCCTGGGCAAGGAAGAAGGTCCGGAATTTGGTGACCCCATCATGTGGCACTTCTGGAGCAGAGACCTCCCCGAGGGTCTGTTTGAGACGTGATTTCATGTTGTTTAAAGCAGAAACAACAGAATTAACCCCAAAAATGGGCATCAGTGTCTCCTTAGGGGGTCCTGGCAGGTTTTCCTGGCCAGCAGGGATGGAGTGGGGCAGGATCAGACCCCGGCAGCTCTGGGGGTGCTTGTTCCCTGCTCTCATTCCCTGCTCCAGATGGGAGCCAGACCGACACAAAGCAGGACTTGCTGTGCTTTCATCTTCCCTGGAGGGACGTGGTTCATCCCATCAAGATGGTCATCCCGGGGATTAGGATTTGAGCTCGGAAATCGCGACACGGGGACCTTTTTCTGCCGGAATTACCTGGGAGGCTCCTTTGATCTCGGCTCAGGGGTGCTCAGGTCCTGCTGCAGAGCTGAGGTCGGGCTCCAGGGTCTCAGAGCTGGAGAGGGGAAGGTGAGGGTTGGTCCTTGGGGTCCTGGAGCTTAAGGAGAAAGTGATTTTTGAGCCGGTGCCAACCTCTGGTGGCCTCAGCCCAGCAGCTCTGATTTGCTTCATCCCCCCTGCACACGTGAGCTGAACCTGCCCTTGGATTTTGCCCACTGGAGATGGGGAGCCAGGGGAGGGTCCTGAGCCCTTCTGCAACACTGGTTTTGAGCAGCAGCCCCCAAGGCTCCTCTCAGTGCACCAGGAGCTTGTCAGGGAGCCCAGGAAGGACACAGCTCCAAAGATGGGAAAAAAAGGGCTGAACTGGGCCAAAATGGGCGGCAAAATCCATCACTTGGTGTCTCCCTGATGCCAAATCACCCCCAAAGACCGACCGAGGGCCAGCACTCAACCCCCACAGCCTTTTACTGGCAACCAGCTGTCCAAATCCCACCAGGGACTTCACAGATGACATGAACACTCTCCAGAGGGTGTGGAAGATGATGGGGGCAAAAATCAAGTTATAATCCAACCAGGGGTCTTAATTTTTAGTATGGGCACCCAGCAGGATGGGGTGGCTTCCTCTGGAGAGGTTGGGTCACACAGGTGGGGGTCACACAACCCCCAGGGGGTCGAGGTTTTATGGGCATAGTTTGGAGCCTCCCCAGCTCTAGAGATCGTTGTTTAACCTCCCTTCCCTCTTTTCCAGCTTCCCATTACTACAAGTACAAGCAGCAGTTCATTTTCCCAGGTAAGGCTCCCCGGATAAGGTGGGGTGCTGGGATGTCCCCTGGAGGGGTGGGTGCATGGCTGGCCCTCCTAAATCCCTGGTTTTGTGCCAGGGGGGTTGTGCTGGGCTGGGATTTGCCCCCCCAAAAGCAGCACCTTGAGGCAGGGCCGTGCACTGTGAGGGTGCTGCGGGGTTGGGTGGCCCTGAGTGACACCCAGCGCTGGGTCAGGGTGTAGCTAAAGCTGCCCTGGGGGGTGAGGGGAGGTTTTAAGCAGGGGTTTAGTGACCATGGGTGCCCCCCCAGACCTCTCTCACTCCACTCTCCTCTCTCCAGATGTGGTGCCTGAGACTCCAACCCGAGCCCCACAGGTCGTCCTCCACCCCGTCACCTCCAACACCATGTGAGTGGCTTCTCCTTGCCTTTCCCAAGCAGTGCATCCCCCACATCCCCCAGGCACCCTTGGGTGCTCCCCTGGCTTTGCAGGACCCTCTGGGGCTCAGGGGTGCCTTTGGGGTGGGTGTTCCTGCTGCCCTGAGCCCGCTCACAGCTCTGGTTTGGGTCTTGGTGAGGAGAAGAGTTGGGAGGAGAAGACAGAAGGTTCATTTACCACCCACAGCGCTTTGCTGGTAGAAAAAAAAACGGCTTTCACCCCAAGAAGCCAAAGCCCAAGTGATTAATTAATTTATAATAAAATTATGAGCAGATAACCAGGGTCTTTCAGACAGTTTTAGTAAAGGTGGTTCTTGCAGCGCCACCTCCCATAATTTCGAGTCCAGCAAGTTTTGCACTGAAATCAGCTGTGAAATGCAGTGTCTGATCAGCCTTGGGACTGTCTCTTCCTAATGTTTGAGTCCTAATCCAGCATTCCCTGATGGGATGGGAGGGACAGGGATGGAGCCCCTGTTCCCTTGGAAATTAATGGAAAAGTGGTGAAGTCGAAGCCCTGAAGTTTTTTTGCCCAAAGCAGGGTGGCAGGTATAGGGCTGGCAGGATTTTGGGGTGGAAATAACTTTCAATATGTGAAATCTGTGATTCCACTCTCCCTTCTCCCACTGAAAACAATCCGTGGGAGTCACTGAGGATCCCCCCGGGCTGGAGTGGGTTAAAGAGCAGCTCTGGATACTTGGAATACTCAGGAGACAGGAATTTGTGCCCTGGATGGGGATCAGGCAGGAGGAGCTGCTGCTCCTGCAAACCACCTGTCCATCCTGATGCTCTGCAGCCACCCTGGGCTTTCCCTGCTGCTCCAAAAATCAGGATTGGCTCCTTTTGTATGGGCAGCTGGATTCCCCTGGGATTTATGGCTCTTTAGAGGCCATGGAATGGGATAGGACTCCCAGGATCACCCTGTCTGAGTGGCCTGGTGTTGTGCTCTGCTCTCTGTGGGAAAGGATGTTGTTATTTATGTTATTGATGATAATAATAATAATTATTAATATATGATGCTTAAAAGCACCTGAGCTGCTCCAGCCAATTCCCTAACTCAGAACATCCCTAATTCCCTGTTAACTGTTGGATGCAGCAAGACCCTGGTGGTGGGAGGTGCTGAGTAAACAGAGAAGGAAAAAAAGCAGCTCCTGGCCCAGGGAGCTGGAAAACTCAGCAAATTTGGGTGCTTTTGCTGCAGGGAGGGTCTTCAAAACTTCCACTTCTCCAAAATAATTGAAAAAAACTCATTTTCTTCTCTCCTGGCTGCAAATCAGTGTTGTCCTTTTGGAATTCTGACCTTGGAGATCCCCAAAAATACCACGAGCTCGAGACCCAGTGTGGTCAGAATGTGTGAGGGTGGAAATCTGTCCCCAGCTTAGCCAGGGGTGACACCTCCCAGGGCTCGTGGCAACGGAGCCTCCTCCCCTCGGGAGATGGGATGGACACCTGTGTGTGCTCCCACATCACCAAACCCATCCTGGAAGGTCACACATCCCATATGAGTGGATAATTTTAATCATCCCTGCTGCCTTCCCCTCTGCCATGGCAGCACCCCAGGGATGGAGGGTGGGAAGGGGTCCCAAATGAACAGTGACCCCAACTCTTCTCCCCTCTGCTCCCTGGAGTCCTGGTGCAGGGATCAGGCCTCGATACCCACACGTGTTCCCAGCCTCCCTGTGGTTCTTTACCTGGTGCTAATGCAGTAATTCTTTCAACAGCCTGGAAGGAAACCCATTGCTTCAAATTGAAGTGGAGCCTACCTCGGAGGTGAGACGCTCGCTCCTGTGCTTAATGGGCCTTTATTTGATCTGCATCTCGGGGCACATTTTGCAGGAAGGGGAGAAGTTGAGCAGCTGTGCAGGGAAATTGCTGATAATTGAATTAAAGGCCAAGCATCCGTGTCCCCACCCCATGGAGAGGGACCCTCACGGGCTCCGTGGGTGCCTTCAAGTTTATCACTCACTGAGGCTTTTAAAGATGCATTAAAAACGTGGTGGAGGGGAAGGAGGGAGGGGGAGGGGGAAGATGTAGCTTTTGAAGGGTGTTGGGAATCCTGCAGAAAGTATAAACATGAAGGGAAAAGTCAGAGCCATTCCGGGGTGGGCAGTACCAGGGTGGGAGGAAACTCAGCTTTCAGAGAGATTAATTAACTGCTCTGACGTGTCACAACCTCATATTTAACCCCGGGGTAAATAAATGCCTTCCTGCAAACCCCAGGGACGTGGGGGAGTCACCACCCCCCGGGGCAGGGAGGGGGTTACCAGACCTGTGGATGTGGCACTTGGGGACATGGCCTTGTGGTGGCCTCAGAGGGCTTTTCCAACCTAAAGGATTCTGTGATTCCCTGAAAATCTGGGATTCTGCCGACTTTGCACAGCACACAGCCCCCCCAGTCGGCTTTGGAAGCAAAGGGCCCCTGGTTCCTCTGGGTCTGAGCAAGCAGTAGGTGGGTCAGTGGGCTTTGATCCACGTTATATTCCTCACCTCCCCACCCTTTTCCACACCCCCTCCCCGCTTCCAGAACGAGGAAGGCCCCGAGGAGGCTCAGGAGTCCGAGGACGACTTCGAGGAGATGAACCTGTCGCTCCTCTCCGCCCGCAACTTCCCACGCAAGGCCAGCCAGACCAGCATCTTCCTGCAGGAGTGGGACATCCCCTTCGAGCAGCTGGAGATTGGGGAGCTCATCGGGAAGGGCCGCTTCGGGCAGGTCTTCCACGGGCGCTGGCACGGCGAGGTGGCCATCCGCCTCATCGACATCGAGAGGGACAACGAGGACCAGCTGAAAGCCTTCAAGAGGGAGGTGATGGCCTATCGGCAGACCCGGCACGAGAACGTGGTGCTCTTCATGGGAGCCTGCATGAGCCCACCCCACCTCGCCATCATCACCAGGTACGGGCCCCGGCGCCGGGCTGGGGTTTGGTTTCGGTCTCCAGGGCACCTTCCTGCGGTCAGGGGTTGGTGTGGGGTGGTGTGAGCTGCCCCCACAGAGGGGTGTGGAGCAGAGAGCAAACCCACCACGTTCATCTCTTGTGCAAGTGCAGCTCGAGACAGGAGGGGTTTGTTTTATCCAGGGACAGGAATAATAATTGTGGAATCCTGGAATGGTTTGGATGGGAAGGGATCTTAAAGCTCATCCCATTCCACCCCCTGTTGTGGGACACCTTCCACCAGCCCAGGTTGCTCCAACCTGGCCTTGGACACTTCCAGGGATCCAGGGGCAGCCACAGCTTCTCTGGGCAACCTGTGCCAGGGCCTGCCCACCCTCACAGCCAGGAATTCCTTCCCAATCTCCCATCTCTCCCTGCCCTCTGGCAGTGGGAAGCCATTCCCTGTGTCCTGTCCCTCCATCCCATGTCCCCAGTCCCTCTCCAGCTCTCCTGGAGCCCCTTTAGACACTGGAAGACTGGAAGGCTTCTTGCATCTTGCTGGGGAGCAAGCTGGGATTTGAGGGTCTCCCAAACCATGTAACATCTCCAGAGCTTCCTTAGTCTCAAAGTATTCCCACATGCCTGCCATCACTCACGAGCCTGGTGGGAAGTGCAGCATGGAGCCTCCTGTTGTGCTCCTTCCACGGGTGGGCAACCTCAAAATCCCAGCTAGCCTTGAGGCAAAGAGGCTGCAGCAGCTCCTGGAGCAGCTGCTGTCATGTGAAATACATTTATTCCCGAGAATTCCATTATTTTCTTCCCCTCCACCCCACGTTTTCTGCTGTGGTGCCGCTTCACCTCCCGCCCTGGGTGACTCTCTCTCTCTTTGAGAAGTTTCCCCAAGGTGAGGCTGAATTTTCCTCCTGGCAGCGTTTCAAAGAGCAGCGAAATGGCAACGTTTCCAACATAGCCATCGGTGATGAAATATTGCATCATCCTTTCCGAACATTCCCTTGGAAATGGCACCTGCCAGCCCCCCGGATCCCAGCTCTGCAGGGCTTGGGGTGAGGGTGGGGGGAACTTTGCTCTGCTCCTCGCTCAACAGCAAAGGATTCCACCCCAAATTTGTGTCACCTCAGGCCACTCCCTGCCCCGGTGGGTTCACGGGCCGTGTTTGTCTCGGGAGTTCCATCCTCGGCAGACGGGGTGACTCCAGAGCGGGGCTGGCTCTCCCCAGCTGGGGACTGGGAAAATGATGCCTTTTATTCCGGACCAAAAATTAGCCATCTGGGAAAATTCAGCAGTGTTTCAGATCTCCATCTATTAACCAGCTTCGGGCCAAAAAGCTTTTGGAAAAGTGTGCAAACACATGTATTGATGGATGAGTCAGAGGCCCCATCCATGTGTTACACCCTGTTCCCAGAGGAAAACGCGGCGTCTCCAGCCTGCTCCCCACCATCCCTTTGCAGCCCCTGTTTGCTCAGCTTTTCACTGCTATTCAATATCAAACCAAATATATTCCTTTAATTATTTTATTTTTTTTTAAGCCCCACGGTGTTTCCTATTCTAATGCCTCTTTATAAAAAAACCATAAAGGTGCCACTGCTGACAGTCTGACAAAACAAATCCGTGCTCTGCAGCAGCCTGATGCATTAATATGAGGGCTGGGAAGGGCTGCTTGCTTTGTTTCTCTTCCCAGCTGCACTTGGTCCTTTTTTTTTTTTTTTAAGGTCAAAGTACAATTTGATTGAATTGCCCAAAATTTAACCCGAGCTCGGAGCGTCTCCGGGCGTCACTTGGGCTTTGCCTACAACCAACAACCCATTTTGATCCACATCCTTCAAAAGCTGAAGCAGATTGAGAGAGAACAGATGAAGGATGAGTAGATTAGGTGGAATGTTGGGCAGGAATTCCTGGCTGGGAGGGTGGGCAGGCCCTGGCACAGGTTGGGCAGAGAAGCTGTGGCTGCCCCTGGATCCCTGGAAGTGTCCAAGGCCAGGCTGGAGCAACCTGGGCTAGTGGAAGGTGTCCCTGTGCTGGTTGGCACAGAGGATGCAGGAAAGCCAAAGGAGATGCTGGGAGGGGATTCAGCTCAGTCTTAGAGAACTTTTGGGAAGCTCAGGACTGCATGAGTGCGTGTTCCTTAGCCCAGGGCTGATTTCTGGACACAATTTCCCTGCTTTGAAGCTTCCCATGGGACTGGTGCTTCCCCAGGAGGCACCTTGGAGCTCTCAGTCTCATCCTTCCCATTTTCCAGGGTGACAGCGCAGGGATCGTAGAATTATGGAACAGTTTGGGTAGGAAGGGACCTTGGAGTTCAACCCGTGCCACCCCCTGCCATGGGCAGGGACACCTCCCACTAGCCCAGGTTGCTCCAAGCCCCATCCAACTTGGCCTTGGACACTGGATTGGCAATGGTCAAGGATCCTGGGAATGATTCAGGAAGTTGGGAATGGCCCAGGATGTGTCACAGGGTGGGGAGGGAGACCAGTCACCCCGAGCAGTGCAGAGCATCACTCTGCAAACAGGAATTTTCCAGAGGGACTCAAGTTCTCCCCGTGGGTTTATGGGAATAACTTTAAACAAGGCTTTGATTGGAGTGGGGAAAAACCATTCCCAGCTGCCCAGCACAAAGCCAGGATGTCTGGAATTCCTCACCCACTCCTCCCTGTGCTCCTCCCTGGGGCAGGACTGGGGCTGTACAGCCCCGTTTTTCTTCTGAATGCCCAGAGGTGGTCGCTGGAGGCCGTTTTTTTTTTTTTTCCCACCAAACCCGATTTCTTGGAGCTGTTAAAGAAATCTGTGTTTTCCTGCCGGCACGCTGGGAGCAGCTGCCTGTCCCTGGAAGGGGCTTCACCACGTCGAGCCACCCGGCGCTGCCGGAAGGGGGTTATTTATAGACGGGTTTATTTTTGCTTTTTTCGCATCCCCACGTTTTCCTTCCTGATTGCGTGTGATATTCAAGGATTGTCTGATTAGCAGAAAGAAATCTCCCCTTCCAAAGCTGACATATCCCACGGGGGAAAAGCTGGAGGGGGAAACTGAGGTAGTGGATTTGCTGAGGGTGGGATGGAGAAGAGAAGGCTCCAGGGAGACCTGAGAGCTCCTTCCAGGGCCTAAAGGGGCTCCAGGAGAGCTGGAGAGGGACTAGGGACAAGGGAGGGAGGGACAGGACACAGGGAATGGCTTCCCACTGCCAGAGGGCAGGGAGAGATGGGATATTGGGAAGGAGCTGTGGACCTGTCCCAGGTTGCCCAGAGAAGCTGTGGCTGCCCCTGGATCCCTGGAAGTGCCCAAGGCCAGGCTGGACAGGGCTGGGAGCAACCTGAAGGTGTCCCTGCCCATAGCAGGGAGTGGAATGAGATGAGGTCCCTTCCAACCCTCAAGGTCCCTCCCAACCCAAACCAGCCTGTGGTTCTCAATCTGAACGTGACAGTCTGGGTCGCCAGCAAAGGCAGAAATCCAGCATTTTTCAGCACTGGGAGGTGGTGACTCCAAGGAACGCTTCCATCAGAGCCACTAATAGATTTTCTCTTGGGTAATGAGCGGTGGGGACAGTTAACATTCATCTTAATTAGTCTTGAGCAAGAGGAGTGCGAGCCTTGGTGCTCTGAGCGCTGCTGAGCGGCTGGAGCGGAACAGCATCAAAGTCCTCGGCTCGGTGGAAATGAAAGGACTCAAAAAACACCCTGTTTGCTGCTCACAGGGAAATAACCAGCTGGGTTTGTTGGTGTTCAGTGAGACAAAGCCAGGCCTGGCTAAGCTTGTCTCAGCTCTTTGGGACCTCTGGTCCCGGCCTGGGATTAGAGGTAAAGCCTCAGCCACCCAGGGGTCCTTCAGAGGATAAAGTCTAACCCTTTTCTAATACCCACAAAGGGGGTGGATTGCAGGAATTACCGTGTTTTAGGATTCTGGGTGTTGCTCCTGGGGAAAAAACAAAGGGGATTTTAATGCTTATTGATCCGAGGCTCCAAGTTCTCATCGAGTCCATAATGGAAGGGAGGGGGATCAACACGCTGGGTGCGGCTCCTGCGGGGTCACCGGGGGCTCCTGTTGGTTGGGAACGTTGTCTGGGAGATGGGAGCGAGGTTTTCTGGTCCGAAGGGCAGGAGAGGATGTGGGGAGCTGGAGTTTGCCTGCACTTTGAGCTCCCTCTGCCTTGGTGTGGGAGGGGGAGTTGGTGCAGCTTTGCTAAGATTACTTGGTTCTCAGTTAACAGCCCAAACGTGGCACTCAGAGTCTGCACAAAGAGCCCGGGATTTGCTCCCTCAGGCGTTTCCAGTTGAGTTTTGGCCCCTCTCTTGTCGTGGTGTGGATGCCAGAGCGACTTCAGCTTTACAGGAGTGACCTCGATGGCCACTGGCAATGCCACCGGGGCCGCCTGGCCGTGATTTATGTCCCTGCTGTGACGTGGCAGGCAGAGCAAGGAGAACGGTGAAGAACATCAGGAATTAAGCTTGACCTTGGCAGAACCACAGAAAGGGAATTAACTCGTTGAAGGTGCCTCTCAGCAGAGGAACTTGGAGTATTTCTGCCGGAGAGGGAACATCTCCCAAGCCCTTCCCTGGAGATGGTGGGCAAGGGGGGGACACAAACCTAATCCCTCTCCTTATGGGAGACACTAAAGATGAAATGAGAGTTTAATAGGTTTTTTTTTTCTCTGTGGCAAACTGGCTTTGATAACAGGGAACAAATTATCTGGCACTAATTAATAGGGAAGGTGTGAGAGCAAAGGATGGGAAGAATATCCAAGATATTTTCCTGGATAACTTCCTTGCACCACATGGGCTAAATATTGGGGGTTTATTTTGATTTTATCGTTTATTTCTATGCTGGATTTTGGCAATATCTGATGCCTGGCTCTGCTGCCTGGAGGAGCAAGCCCAGCTCCTCACAAGGATCCTCTCCCATCCCTGGACCCTGCTCCCTGTGGGTGTGGAAGAACTCTGGACAAAGCTCAGCTTTAAACCCTCGGCTCTTCCGAGCCTCTCCCAGTGCCAAACCTGCTGACATTTACAGTGTCCCAGGATTTGGGGCTTGTAAATCTTGATACTCAGGGAGCTGGGGGCTGGGTAGGTGGTGGGTATTTACCATGATTTGAAGGGTGGGAGGAGAGGGGAAGGTGTAAATCTTCACCCTTAGGACAGAACAGACTGTGGGGCTTGGATTTTCCCGGGGGATGCTCCATGGCTGTGCAAGCAGTGCTGGTGCTTGCAGCCAGCCCTCTCCAGGGATCCATGATGTCCATTTGAGCTTTTGATGGACAACAAATTGAAGGCAGAACAAGGCCAGGTTGGATGGAGCCCTGAGCAACCTGACCTGGAGAGTGGCATCCCTGCCCATGGCAGGGGGTGTGACCGAGAGGGTCTTGAAGGTCCCTCCCGACCCAAACCATTCTGGGATTCTGTGAAACTGGATTTTTCTCCTTGCTGCAACTCATTAAAGTGCATCCTATCAGGCTCCTTTCCTGCCCTGGAAAGTTAGGTAGAAGCTCTAAATCCTGATGAGGGGGAGGGAAACTGAGGCCCGGAGCTGGCACATTGTTTTCCTCAGTGCCAGGCTGGAAATACTCAAGGACAGGACACAGGGAATGGCTTCCCACTGCCAGAGGGTTAGATGGGATATTGGGAAGGGATCCTTCCCTAGGAAGGTGGGCAGGCCCTGGCACAGGTTGCCCAGAGAAGCTGTGGCTGCCCCTGGATCCCTGGAAGTGTCCAAGGCCAGGCTGGAGCAACCTGGGCTGGTGGAAGGGATTTGGAACAAGATGATCTGTCAGGTCCCTCCCAACCCAAACCACTCCACGATCCCAGAGCATTTCTGAGGTGCCTTTCAGATCCCAACCCTCTCTCCCCACTCCTGGGCGTATTTTGGGAGCAGAACCCTGCCCAGGTCCCAGCACCCACTCTGGGAGCCGGATCATCCTCAAGTTGTTTTTCCCTTCTCTCACTTTCTGCTGCGTTCCCTCTGCTGGCAGTTAAATAATGGGGCTCGTAGATCATGGAATAAATAGGTATCGACTTCATGCCAGAGGCTGGATCAGAATTGATTGACCCGTGGGAATACACTCCCACCCAATCAATAGGAGGCCATCAGGCTGGATAAATCTTGATAACGACCGACAGCAGGAAAGTCAATATGTGTATTAATATATACATTAAGTGGGCATATATCTTCCAGCTGCAGACAGCGTGGCTTTTGGCAGCTTGTGGAGAGGGATGGGATGGGCTGGGGAGGAGACTGGAGTATCCTGAGCGAAGGGGATCACAGAATCATGGAATCATAGAATCATGGAATCATAGAGTTGGACAGGTTGGAAAAGGCCTCTGAGATCATCAAGTCCAACCCTTGATCCAACCCTGCCGTGGTTCCCAGCCCATGGCACTGATGCCACATCCAGTCTCTGCTCAAACACCTCCAGGGACGGAGAATCCACCACTTCCCTGGGCAGCCTGAGCACTCTCCATGGAAAAAATTCCTTCCCAATATCCACCCTAAACCTCCCCTGGCACAGCTCAAGGCTGAGCCCTCTTGTCCTACTGCTGGTTCCTGGAGAAGAGACCAAACCCCCCCCTGGCTCCCCCTCCTGTCAGGAGTTGCAGAGAGTGCTGAGGTCTCCCCTGAGCCTCCTCCTGTCCAGGCTGAGCCCCCCCAGCTCCCTCAGCCTCTCCTCACAGCACTTGTGCTCCAGTCCCTTCCCCAGCCTCCTTGCTCTTCTCTGCCCCTGCTCCAGCCCCTCCATGTCCTTCCTGAGCTGAGGGCCCAGAGCTGGACACAGCACTCCAGGGGTGGCCTCACCAATGCAGGGCAACAATCACTTCCCTGCTCCTGCTGCCAGGAGCACCCCCAATGCCAGGGATCCTCTTTGGGGCCGGGAAGAGCTGCTTGTGAAGGAACCCCATGCTGGCATCCTGCCTAGCCGAGAAACAAATCATTCCCATGACAGCACCATTCATTTTTTATTAATAATAATTATTATTACTATTCCAAAGCGGAGTTGGGTCCTAGCAAATCCAAAGATTTGCTTCATCCCCCTCTTCAAAAGAAGAGTTTGGGTTTTTTTTGAAATTTCTTTTCCTTCCTGAAGTTCAAATAGTTCAAAATAGCAGGAGGATCAGGACACAGGGAATATTTAAGGCTCCTTCAAAGGCGAGGAGGTCAAAGAGCCTTTGCACATCCCCGTGCACCTCTCAGAGCCCATTCCAAGAGCATTCCTTTCCAAAGGCAGCAAGTGGCAGCCGAAGCATCAAGTATTTCCTGGTGGCTTTAGCCAAGCCACAGCCCTCACCTGTCTCCCAGCTCTCCTCCCTGCAGCTGCAGGAGAGCTCGTCTCCTCTGCCACCGTCTCCCTCAAATAAAAATGCCTGCAGTTGGCTTTTTCCTAAATAGCTTGTTTTTTTCCGAAGCGACGATGGATCGGAGCGACTTTTCGGGGAGGCTGATTCCCCTCCTCCCCCTCCTCCTCCTGCTCCCTTCCCCCTCCTCGTGCAGCGCTCGTGGTTGGGCTGTGCCGGCTGCAGTTATCTCCCGTGCCAGCTGCTGGGAGGAAAATTCTGCTGCCTAAGTAATATCTGTCCAAAACTGGCGCTCCCATCGGGAGATGGCGGGCACGGGATGAGGGGGAGTCTCTCCCAGGGCTTTTCTGTCTCCTCGCTCTGGTTTCACCCCGCAGAGGCTCCTGCAGAGGCAGGTGATGAATTCCCAGTTTTCCCATTGGGGTTGCTCTGGGAGACTTGTGGAAAGGTTGAGTTGGGAGCTGGAGTTTGGTGGGATGAGTGTTTTCGCCACCCCAGAGGGGCCGGGCTCTGGTGGGTGTTGTTGATGCTCAGAGTCAGCGTCTGCAGGTTTGGGCCAAGATTTTTGGGGCACTGAGTTGCTGCTGCTTTCACAGAATCACTTGGAAAATCATCCTTCAGATCATCAAGTCCAGCCCCTGGGTTGGAAAAGATCCTTCAGATCACGGAGTCCAGCCATTCCCCCAGCACTGCCAAGGCCACCACTGACCCATTTCCCCAAGGGGACACATCCACATGACTTTTAAATGGGGATGGGGATTCCACCCCTGAACTGGGCAGGACAACTCTTTTTCAGTGAAGACATTTTCCCTAATATCCTAATTTCCCCACCTTGGTCGTGATCCAGTGTAAATGGATGGTGCTTTTCAGGGTCTGAGAAGGAAGGAAGCTACACATTGCCTTTGTTTGAAGCAACAGGAACAGGGAGAAAGGCAAGTCCCTGCTTGGGATGGAAAGGAGAGGACAGTTGTTGTCCTGGGGCTGCAACATTCCCGTGCTAAACCTCGGGATGCTGCATATGTGTGGCTCAGAGGAGACCTGCTTCACTTCACCTGGAGATTTTGGTGGTGAATCCCAGTGAAACCAGTGCTGAGCATCCCTCAGGGGACAGGGGAACCTGGAGACATCTCTGTCCTTAGGCTGAGACCCAGCGAGCTCCTTGCAGCTCATGCTGGGGGGATCCCCACTGTCCCTGGGGGTTGTTTGGATGCAGAGGGTCCGGGGAGCTGCAGCTGGGTGGTGTCACTGCTCCAGCATGGCAGGGAGGACGAGATTCCCTATCAACTTAAGAGGAGAACAAAGCCTAGGGATAAAAATCACCCCAAAGCTCTCCCTTCTTGCTGCTCTCCCAGCAATGTTTGATTTCCCATTTTGGGAACCGCACCGGGAGCTGCCGAGTTGCAAAAGCACAACTGCCAGACCCCTCCAAGAGAGAAAAACGAGCCAGTATAGGGGAAGAGCTTGAAAACTTCCCAAAACAGTCAGGAACGGGCAGATACACTCAATATTTCTTTTTTCCCTCTCTGCCACGGCTGGTCCTGCTCCAAGGAAATTAAATAAGTCCCAGCTCAGTGGTTCCTGTTGCTGTATCTTTCTTAATATTCCCCAAAGGTTCCCTTTTTTTTTTCTCCGTGAAATACTAAAAATGAGTGAACTGGCGGCGAGTGTGGAAGCATCCAGGCAGCCCCTCCTTGGCTCTGTCTTTCCTCCAGCACAGACGTAACCTGCCAGCAGAGGCATTTTTATATTAAAGCACTTCTTATTAATTCCCCCCCTCCCTCCCCCCGTGTCTCCCCTGGGTGTTTAGTGCCGGCTATCACCATGGAATCGGAGCTGGCTCCCCATAAATCCATAGGCGGGCAAGTAACGAGATTCCCGGGCTCTGGCATTTGTCACTTTGGGGGGTTCCAATGAGCCTGTTGGATCTCAGAGGTGTTTCTGGGGGTGGTGAGGCAGGGGGGAGGAAAGCCCAGAGCGCTGGGGAGCAACGGCAGCCAGTCCTTCCGTCGGCTCGGGAAGGATCCCTGCTCCAGGCCAGGATCCCTGCTCCAGGCCAGGATCCCTGCTCCGGGCCAGGCTGGGGCTGCAGCCCTGGGGAAATGCTGGCCAGCAATGTTGAGGTGGTGGCCACCAGTGTAGACATGTTGGCCACCATGGTAGAGATGATGGCCACCAAGGTAGAGGCCATGACTGTCAGTGTAGCGGTGGTGGCCACCACTGTAGAAGCAATGGCCATCAATGTGGAGGTGATGGCCACCAATGTAGAGGTGATGGCCACTAGTGGAGAGGTGATGGGCACCACTGCAGAGGTGGTGGCCATTAGTATAGGGGTGATGGCCAGCAATGTAGAGGCAACAACCAGCAGTGTAGAGATGATGGCCACCAGTGGGTAGGTGATGGCCATTAGTGCAGAGATGATGGCCGCCAGTGTAGAAGTGATGGCCATCAATGTAGAGATCTTGGCCACCAGTGCAGAGGTGATGGCCACCAGTGTTGCAGAGCAGGGATGGAATGTTGCATCCCCAGTGGATGGAAGATGGATGGGGCTGTCTTCATGCTGAACAGCAAGAACACCAAGAGGCAGCGCTCCAGCTCCCTCCTGGACTGTTCCTCTGCGAGTCGCCTTGGCTTTGCTCCCGTTGCTGATGCCTTCAGCCCACGTTGGGAAATGCAGAGTGTTTATAAAGCAATTTGGGATTTGGCTTGCTTGGCTGAACACTTCAGAAACTCATTTTGAGTAGAGAGTTGCATCTGCAGCGGGATGGGGCCGGGACTGCCCTGGCGCTGGGGAGGGCTGCGGGCCTTGCGTGTGCCATGGCTCGGGGTGGGCCAGGACCTTTGCATCTCCCTGAGCCGCCTGGACAGGCTGTCCCTGCTGCCCCTCAGCTCTGCATGGGGTTTGATCACCGCATGGCACCATCAACCCGCCTGCTCTGCCGACAGGTGGGACGGAGAAGTTCAGGAGGAGAGCACAAGTGTTCCTTCGCGAGCGCGCACTTCAGCGGTGAATGAACCGCCATCCGCCTCGGGATGCAAATCGCCTGCCTTTGTGTGCGGCGCCGAGCGTGGGCGGTCCATGGCCCTGCCATCCTCAGCCTGCCGATGGTGCCTCAATGGCCCTGTGGAGCGCAGAGCTCTCCCAGCGGGAAGGCGGGAGACGATTCCCGTGCCCCGCGCTTTGTTCCCGCCGCTCGCACCCGAATGGGGAGCGATTGAACGGCAGGCGAGGAACAAGGGGAAGGGAAATTGTTGGGCTCTGCCGTGAAAAGGTTCTGCAGGTGGTGGCTGAATGGGCTCAGGTGCTGTATAATAGGTATCAACCGGCCTTTATCTCTGCGCTGGCAGCTCCTTATCCGGCAAGAAAACTCCGCTGTGCCGGCGCAGCGGTCGCTGGTTGAATCAGTTCGGAGCGGTTATTCATCGAGGGGAGGAGAGAAGCACCTGGGCTGCCTGCGAGGCTCTCCCAGGGTCTGAGGAGCAGTGGTGACATGTCCCATGTGCTGGTGCCACCACCTCTCCCGGGGCTGAGCGGTGGCCGCTCTCCTTGTGCCGGGGTTTGTTCCGGCTCCATCCGCTGCCTCCTTTAATGCCATCCCTCTGGAAATGAAGTGGAGAGATGGGAATCTCGTCAGTCAAGAGCTGCAGGCTCCGCTCTTGGGGTTATCTCAGCAGCTCAGATAGGCAGAAATTTGAGGATTTTCCTCTAAACAACCCTTTGCCAGGAAAACAGCTGATCTTAACTCACTTTAGGGCCGAAATCAAGCCCGGTCCCAGTGCTAATCCACTCACGGCATTTACAATGTCAATTTGGGACCAATTCAGGCCATGAGCAACTCACTGTAATGGGTTTCTCTGGGGGAAAACAAGCCTTTGCCAGGGAATGGGGAGGGCTGGGGGAACTCCTTTGTGTGCAGGCAGCTCGTGGAGGTGGCTGTTGTGTAGCAGAGCTTAAAACTTCTCAGGTTCATACGCAGAAAAACACACTGGGGTGGACGGAGAGTTTGTGCCTGTCGTTACTTTGCACCCTTTAATTCCGGTTGCAGAAACCCGAAGGGTTTTATCGCTGATTTCCAAGTAGAGGTTTGAGTGCTTGGATCCTAATCTTCAGCAAATTCACATTTGACTGCAGCCGAGCTATTGCAGAAGATAGGGAGTGACGGGTTTAGAGGGAGATCGTGTTTGGAATTTTGGTTGCCTCAGCTCTGCGTCCAGCTGGGCTGCTCAGGGACGTGCTGAGACACCCAACCAGGGAAAACCATCCTTGAGGAGGCAGCTGCTGCCCTAAAATCCCCACCACTTGTGTCCAGCAAGGCTATTTCCAACGCAGCTGGTGATGAAATGCGTTGGAGGACGCTGTTGCCTTTGCAAAACCCATGAGATTATGGGGCTGGTCCCGTTCCTGCTTTGCTGCTTGACCTGAAAATTGTGCTCTCTGCCCACGGAGGGACGTGGAGCTTTTGGCTCGGGAGCAGGAGGGACCTTTGTGCTGATGAGCTTCTGAAGTTTGGGTTTCTTCTGGGTTTTGTAGACTCGTGGGATAGTTTGGGTGGGATGGGATCTTAAATCTCATCTCATCCCACCCCGTGCCACGGGCAGGGACACCTTTCACCAGCCCAGGTTCCTCCCAGCCCTGTCCAACCCCACCTGGTGTCCCTGCCCACGGCAGGGAGCTGGAACTTTAAGGTCCCTCCCAACCCAAACCATTCTAAGATTCTATTCCATAATTCTTTTCATCCCAAAAGGACAGAACCTGTTATTTTCCAGGGGCCAAATCCAGCCCCGTGCCTGGCATTCCCGGGGCCGCAGGAACCAGGCACAGGCAGAGCGGCGGAGCCGAGCTCCAGATGCAGCTGGGGGAGAGCAGAGGAATTAAACCCTGTAACTTTTAATTTGGGAACTAGAACAGAATCAAATTAACACCTGCGGGCGCTGAAGGCTCTCTAACGAGATGTGTGTCGGGGACTTGATTTCCCAGGCACAGGTATCCAGTCTCATCCTTCCAAAGTTGCCTGTAATGAGCGTGGGTGGATATGGAAAAGCAGAAAAAAAGTCCTTTTTTTCTTGTGGGCGGGAGTCGAGGCAGCATCCACCCACGGACTCCATTATGATATTCAAATGTCAATATATTTTTAATTGGTTTATATCCCCCCCACCACCCCTCCCCCCTCCATCCAGCTGCCTTTGGTAATTAAGGCTCTGTAAATAGATTTTACAGTAATTGGTACGAGAAGGAAAATTGGAGGACATTGTACAGTGCATTGGGTTGGGTTGTTCTTTTTTTTTTTTTTTTTTTTTTTTCTCCCCCTGCCTGTCTTTCCTCTTTTGACTCATGTTACATCTGTGAGCATTGTATCCTCTGGGGGAAGGGGCGGGGAGCCGTGGCCAGTTTTGCACAAAAACTCTGGAGCGAGAGGACCAGGTGGTTTGCTGATGGCTGGGACAGGGGGAAGAGCCAGGAACCGGCCCAGGATACCCCTCACGGTGCTCCAGTGCCAAACTGGGGAGACCCCTAAATTCCACGCTGGATTCCATCTGCCTTGAGACGTGGCCAAAGCTCTTGTGATTGTTTATAAATCCCAGCCGCTGCCTTTTGTCACTTGGGGGTGTTTCTTGATCTAAACTGTGGGGTTTTTCTCTTTCCCTTCTCCCGTTCTTTCAGCCTGTGTAAAGGACGGACTCTCTACTCGGTGGTGAGAGACGCCAAAATCGTCCTGGATGTCAACAAGACGAGGCAGATAGCACAAGAGATTGTGAAGGTACTGTTTGGTGGGGGCAGCCTGGCACTGGGGGTGGTCTGGATCCAGCCCAGATCCCGGTGGGATCACCTTGGGGAGTGGGAGAGAAGCAGCCAAGGATTCTGGGCAGGATGGCCCTGCTTGGCTCTGAAATCCAGGTCTCTTCAACCTCCCTCATGTGCTTTGTGTGGCACCAAGGCTTCCACGGGGTCCCCATGGCTGGGGCTCATCCCAGTCACTGCTCCTCTTCCCTCTTGGAAGTGCAGGTGTTGGAGCCCAGCTTTGCTCTGGGAAGGAGTTGCTGGTTGGATATTCCTCTCCTCTTGTGAAAAAAAAAAAAAAAAAAAGTAATAATCACAGAATTCCAGAATGGTGGGAAGGGACCTTAAATCTCATCCCATCCATGGGCAGGGACACCTTCCACCAGCCCAGGTTGCTCCAAGCCCCGTCCAACCTGGCCTTGAACACTTCCAGGGATGGGGCAGCCGCTCTCCTGGCCACGTGTTGTTAATAATCTGCTGGTGGTCTGAGGTTTCCACATCTCCACAGCAAAGGCATTCCCAGAGCCAGAGCTCTCAGAGTGTTGGTGGCAGGATGCTGTGGTGCCACGAGGCAGAGCACACGTACATTTTTGAGATCTGAAAAGGCTTCTTCTCTCCCAGAGATGACACAAAGAGCATCTCTGACACTTCAGACGTGACACTCGGGAGAATCCTCACTTGGCGGGCTGGAGTGGCTGGGAATTTGGGTCCTGAGCCATCACAGCTTTCCAGAGGGTGTCTGCAACGGCCCCTGTGCCCGAGAGGTGTTGAGCTGTCTGCCAGAGCTGGTCTGTGCTGTGATTCCAAACCTGTTTATCACCAAATGATACCAAAAGTATTTGGCACCTGTCCCACCCTGTGCCCCGCTCAAGGTCAGCCAACACCTCTACCCCAGAGCCCAAATCACCTGGGGCTGAGTCACATTTAACATATTTTTATGGGAGAGAGGGAAATAAATAAGATTTTCTGGCAGATCTTAACCCCCCTTAAATATTTAAATCAGTGTCATAAACCAGAGTGTGCTCTGCAGTAGATCCTGGATGGTGCCGTCCCCTGGACGGTGCTTAGGCTGGCTCTGATTGCCTGTTTTGCATTTATTCACACCCAGATTCAGCAGAGAGCATATTGTTTCTAAGATTTTTAATTTCAGTTCCTCAAAGTCTCCCAAAGTCCCTGGGCAGGAGCTGACAGGGGAGCACAGACTGAACCCCTTTGCTAAGCCAAGCACTGCAAGGGGTGTCTTGGAGCCACGGCCTGAACTGGGGGTGTCTGAGGCACTAAGAGCCTCTCTCCTCTTGATTTTAATTTTTTTATATTTTCCACTTTTAGATCTGGATTTTTCCCCCCTGAGGAAACACATAGTTCAGCCTCATATTTTTTTTTCCTCGACTCGTGCTCAGGGTTCTCACCTGCCAGATGTTCCCAGAGGGAGATTCTGGCTCGGTTCAGCCCCTTTCTCTGGGCGGGTTCATTGCTTGGTGTGGGTTCTGAGGATGAGGAGAGCGTGGTCTCCTGCAGCTGGTGTGTGTTAGGAACAGCTCTGGCAACCTCAAACTCCCCGTGGGGTCGAGAGGCACCACCAGCACTGGGGAATCCTCACCGGCTCGGTGGGACGGAAGCACCACCTTGGAGAACCTTGGCAGCATCATCACCGTGAGGCAAATCAGCACGACCACGTGTGGACCTGGATCAACCCCCGGCAGCATCCCCATGTCCCTGCATTCCTTCTCCTGGCAAGGATGGGATTGGGTGCTCCTGTTTTGTATCCGCCCCAGGTCCCTGGAGGAGTCAGCAGAGGTCCAAAGGCTCAGCTGGGGGCTCAGTCCATGCTCTCCCTGAGCACCAGAGGGAATTTAAGAGAGAGGGAATTTAGGACCGGCTTAGTAACAGTCGTTTTGTTGCAGAAATAATTCTGAGAGAATTTCTGGAGAATGACTTCTTGGTTTGGAGACACAGATCAGCATGGTCACACATTCAACCCTTTCTTTCTGTGCAAAAACTGAGGGAATTTAAGGCAGGACAAGTCCCTGACAGCCCTGTCACTGTGCTGTGACCCAGCCTCGTGGCCTGGTTGGTGCTGCCGAAGCTTCCCGGCCTTCCCACCTCTCCACCCCAACTTCCAGCAGACGTTAAGGATGTTTTGGTGGCCCTGGAGGTGGCAGGTGTGGAGAAGCAAAGGAAAACCCCAGCCCCTTGGTTTGGGTGGGCTTGGGGCTGCATTGCCCACACGAGCTGGAGGCTTTGGCCCTGCCGCCCCATCACAGCAGTTGTTTGGCTTTATCTTTTGAATCCTGCTATGTGATGGAAGAGCTGTTAAGCTGATTGGATTAGTGCTTGCAGGGGCTCTCCTTATCCCGGGATTCTCCAGAGGCGAGAGTGGAATTATCCAGGGATGGATGCCGGCAGAGGGAGCTGCCTTTTCACACACGCCTGACAGCCGAGCAAACGAAGGCATTCCTGGGCCCAGAGTGTTTTCTCACGGATCATCCCTGGGTGGGGGGTGAAGGTGGCAGGGCTGGAATTTGCAGTGGGATCTCCGTGGAGCAAGGTGAGGGATTTGGGGTTGGCTCAAGAAATGCCTTCAGCAAAGTCCTAGCTGTGCCTGGGGCTCACACCCTGCTGGGTGAGCATGGCAGCAAAGTCCCTGCTGCTGCTCCCACCACCCTCAGCCCCTGGGAGCATCCCCATGGAACTGGGACCCATCCTGCCCCACGGATGCTCCTTGCAGGAGGAACCTTGGAATGCTGCCCCTCGCTCAACCCTGGCGCTTTGTGAAGGTCATGGTGACATTTGAGAGCAGATTTTTAAATCTCATCATTATTTCATGTGCTGGGAACGGGAGACCCCTAATTAATCCCGGTGCCTGGAATGGTCCTGACATCCAGCTGCAGCTGGAGCATCTCAGAGCCAGCCACAGCCCTGGATCCTTTCCTTCCTCCAGCATCCCTTGGCAGAGGCCCTTCAGGATCTGACTGCCACAAGGTCCAGTGAAACCCTCGTACCTTGCTGGGTTGGGGTGTTTTCAGTTTGCCTTCCCAGTTTTCCCAGATGGCGGAATTTGGATCGCGTCTTGCAGCTCCACATCAGCCACCAGCTTAAAAAATATGTTCTTCTTCCCCAGCCTGCGTGGTTAATGGTGATAGATGAAAAGATCAGGCCTGGGATGGATGGATCCCTGTGGAAACCCAGTTAATAAATCCCCCTCTCCGGTGACAGACAAGCGATAACTCGCTCTTGAGCAACAGTTTGCCGGCCTGTTGGGCATTGATCCTCCTCTACGTCGAGTTTTCCCTCAGCTCTGCTTGCGAGAGTGAAAAGTGGGCCAGCAACAGAATCCCCGAGGAAGGCAGGATAAATGTCTTTTATCCCCCTCCCCGTTCCCAGAGCCGGTTGCCCCGTGGAGCTGAACATCCGCCACGCGGAGCTGCCGGCAGTTGGCTTGATTTGCCGGTGCCGAACCAGCCCCGGCGCAGGAGCGCTCGGATTTCCCACCCGTGGCCCTTTTTTTTTTTTTTTGCATCATTAGCAATAATTTTAATTAACCGCCGAGTCGTTCTTTTTCCTGGGGGAAGGGAATTAAGGCGAGGACTCCCGCGAGGAGCTCGTTTGCAGGCGGATGGGGCCGGTGTGCGCGTCGGAAGCCCCCGAACGGCTCAGCCGGGGCGTTGCGACGGAGAGCGTTGACTTATTACCCTCCTCTCCCAGCCCCGAAAGGGAACGGGGGCGAAAACATCATCATCATCAATTTCCCAGCGGAGCATTTCGGGGAAGTGGCTGCTGCTTTGGTTTGCTGCTAATTTTTCTTGCGTAATCAATTAATCAGGAAGATGAGTCGCAGCCGAGACACCCACACCGGCGAGCGCCACACGACGCCCGTCCCCTGCCAGGGATCCCTCCAGACACCTGCCCTTCCTGCCAGGGGTATTTTGGGATGTGCAGCCTCTGGGGTTCACCTTAGGGGTGCTCATACCCCGGCTCTCCCTTGGGGCTCCCCCTAGCCCGGGTGTTATCCTCTGGGTTGGTGCTGCCTTTTTAATTTTGGGGTATTTTGCTCTCTCTTCCCTCCTAGGGAATGGGTTACCTGCACGCCAAGGGGATCCTCCACAAGGACCTGAAGTCAAAGAATGTTTTCTATGACAATGGGAAGGTGGTGATCACTGACTTCGGCCTCTTCAGCATCTCGGGAGTTCTCCAGGCGGGCAGGTAGGACATGGCGTGGGGGACACACTGGAGTTCCTCCCCGTGCCCTGTTGAGCTGGGCACTTTGGGAAAGAGCCCCAAAAACCCTTCTGTGCCTTTCTGTGCCTTCAGCCCTTGCAGATGAGGGTTCCAGGTGCCTCTGAGTGCCCTGGGGCTGTTCAAAGCTGGGTGGGTTTGGTCTGTAGGAAGGACCACGATGCTGCGTGGCAGCCTCTGCGTCAGAGAGGCACGTTGTGTCTCTTGGACCCAACCTCTTCCCATGGGATGCATCATTTCCATGGCCAAACCACCCTGCAGCCATCCTGGGGATGCTCCTCAGGCTCTGTTTCTCCGTGGCAGGTTCATCCCTTGGCCCTTTCCCTATCGTTAAAAATCCCTGGAATCTGCTTCATCTCCAGCCTGGGTCAAGTGGTTCCATCCCTGTGCTGTCCTTTTGCTGCTCTGGTGACATTTTGGGTGGCACAAACATCTGGCCTTGGTGTCTGTGCCGAGCACAGAGCAGCACACAGACAAAATGAGAGCCAAGCTTGGGACATTTGCAGCACTGTGACATTTCTGGGTTCTCCAAGGGTTTAAATCCAAACCATTTGGTAAATGCTCCTTATGAAATTTCCTTGTCCCGGTGCTCTGGGAGGTTTTCCAGTTGTAGGCACAGCAGGGCAAAGGGTTTCAGCAGCTGGGGGAAGGAGGAAAAGCAAAGCTCGGGGGAAAGAAAATAGAAAATAGGAGCATTGCTGACTTTTCCCACCTTTGTCACCAAACCCTTCATGTCAGCAGCAGCACAGGCAGGTTCCCTCTGGCAGCACCTCCTGGTCCTTCCAGCCTCCATCACCCCACGCCATGGGGTGTCCCTGGAGAGGCTGTTGAGGCTGGTCATCACTTTATGGTGCTCAGGAGATAAAAACCACCTTGGAAATCATACATTTTTTCCCCCTAGTTCCCTAGTCCAAGGATTTTAGAGGAGAAGGTGGTGGCTGATTCTCTCCATGCCCCCCTGCTCATGGTGAATGGGCAGCCAGGCCTCCCGTTCTGCCTGCACAAATATCATCTGGTTTGGTACAGACTTAGCCAAAAGCTTTGGGAATCCAAGAAACCCCATCCAGAGTGGGGTTTTTTTGCCTCTGGTTTAGCAGCTGAGCCAGGGGGTTGGGGCTCAGGTCCTGCCAGGATGGAGGCACAGCTCGTTCCGGCAGTGGGAAGAGGATTTGGGTTAAAATGTCCAAGCTTTGCCAGGAATCTTTGCTGTGAAGGTCAGAGATGCTCTGGAGAGGAAATGAGAGGTGGAATGCTGCGGGAATGGGGTATAGGACGGGGTGGACAATGCGTGGCCATCCCTGCTCAAGCCTGGGGTGTCACCTGAGGGGGGATTACTCCAGGGCAGGAAGGATGGGCAGAAAAGCAAGGCTGGACAGAAAATGAGCAGTGTTTTGATGGAAAAATTGAGAGAATGAGAAAATTCCTGCCCTGAGGAGCTCCCAGCATGGCTGTGGGTGGAACATGTTTTCTGCTGAGAGGACTCTTCAAACACCACGGATTTTGAAGCAGCAAATGTCTGCAGATCACCTTTCCAGGGTGTTTTTTTTTTTTTTTTTTGCTGGTTCTGGTTTCTCTCAGAAGAAGAAAAGTAGTGAAGCCCAATTTTGGGTCCTTGGAGGTTTGGACAAAGGTGTGTGGAGAAGGCAGGAAATTTTGGAGGTCAGGTTAAGGGTGGTGACATTCCAGCTATGAATGAACTACAGAGCAGCCTGGTTTAAAGGGTTAAAACACTTTCTGCAGTGACCTGGTGATCTGGTGGCTCATCCTGGTGAAATCAGATTTATTTCTCCATTGTTTAACCGTTCCTGGGCTCGGGAGGGGCTGATCTCCGATTGGGAGGAGCGTGAGGTGAGTTTTGAGGAGTCTGCTCTTGCTTTGCCTTGGTGGGTTCAGAAGGTGCTCAGCTGGTTGGGCTCCTCCTGCTCGTGGCAGTGGCAACTTCTGTCATAAAACCTGAAACCCCTGCAATCAGAACACCCTTGGGATCACATTAAAGCTCAGCCCCCATTGCTGGAGGCTCAGAACCCCCAGCTGAGTGCTCAGACGGAGCTCTGTGGAGGGATGACGGGCTCGCACGGAGCTGTGGATCCAAACCCCATCCCTGGAGCATCCCAAGGCAAGCCTGAACGCCGCTCGTGGGATATCACAGCCCTGAGCTGCTTAAAAATGAGCACAAATAAAAGCTCCAGGAGCAGAGCTGGCCTTGCTGAGGGTGGTGGAGCAGATCCAAGTTCTGCCCACTCCATCCTGCTCCCTGCTGCCTGCCCGGGGCGGAGATGGCACACACCGGGAAAGGCGAGGGAGCTCCTCCACATCCTCCCTAATTGCCCAGGTGCTTAATGCTGGCTTGTAATTAAGAGCTGTGTGGGCTGGAGAATGGTGGGGGGTGGTTAGGGGGGAGCTGAAAGCCTCCCCTCTGTGCCAAAGTGCTCTTTTCCCGGTGGCTCCCGGGGCCGGAGGGTCCGTGTCTCTCCAGAGCCGCTGATTGTGGCCGTGGCTCCATCACAGTGGGGGGGAAAGGAGCCCTCCAGACCGCCCAGGAGGAAAGGAGGCCTAATCAGTGATTCCCTGGACCATCAGCGTCCTTCCCTAAGGAGGGGGTTCCTCCTCTGGTCGTTGAGGGATTTATAGGGGATGCCTTGGGGTGGGGATGCCTTTGGAGACACGAGGATCCAGCCGTGTGGGAAAAGCCAGCCAAGGAATCAGCTGTGGTGGGAGCTTCTTGTCCTGCTCCTGTGCCTGGGTGGTGACCCCTGGGCTCTGGGTTTTTGGCCCCAGGCTGATGTTCAGCAGGACAGATGTCCTTCCAGCCATCCTTGTCCCTGTGCATCCCTGTTTTTAGGAGGGCTCCAAGGCACAAAGAGGGAGAAATTCCCGATAGAGGCTCTTCCTGCTCCATCCCAACATGACGTGGGACAGTTTTTGTTACCTCCTCCTGCTGAATTCAGGCTCAGACACGCAGTCAAGCTGCTTAATGTGTCACCACCAGCAGCGATTCCTGCCTGTTTGACTGCCCAGGGACCTTTTTTGAGCCAGTGGTGCATCCTGGAGGATGTAAAGGATGAAGGAGCAACCAACATCACCCTCAGCTGTTGGCCAAAGGAGCCTCGTGTTTGTACCGAGCAGGGGGAGCTCGAGGAGGTGGAGGAAAGACAGCTGAGGGGCTGTCAATAAAACCATCCCATGGGTGATGGCATCACAGGCTTGGACATGAGGATGGGACCCTTTGGGGGCCAAACACCTGAAAACACCCATTTCCAGGCGATTATTTTAGGGTGGGTTTTGCTCGTGGTCTCCAATTAAGGGGAGGTTCTGATTTTGAGTGAAACTCTCCCTAAATCTCCTGTTTGGGTTAGTGGATCAGGGCGGCTCCAGCCAGCAGGATCTGGAGCATCCTGGGCGTGCCAGCCTGGCATCATCTGTCCCCCTCATCCTCCTGGGGTGGTACCAACGAGAAAGCATTTGGATGTGGGATGGGGATTCAGGGGATTGGGGACACAGGTCTGGGAATCCCTGGACACCCCTGTTCTCCCAAAATCACAAAACCCTCCTGTTTTGGCTACGGACAAGGGTGGCTTCTGGTGGGTGTGGAGCATCCCAGTTTGGGATGGGTTTGCTCGTTGCCCCAGTCCAACACCCTGCAGGGCCAGCTCGGGTGTCAGCACCGGGGGAATTCACCCCCAGCAGTGCTTCTGAGTCTCCTAAGGTGTTTGGGTGCAACAAGAGCCCTGTCAGACCCTACATCCCCATCACCAGCTCCAAACCTCCCCCTCACCACCAACCCGTGCCCAAATTTTGCCCTCTGCCTGGCAGGGGTAAACGCACAGCCGTCGTGCCGACGTTTCCCAGAGCAGGCTTAAAACCTGACTTTGCAGGGACGACCAAGGGAAAAGCAGTGGGGAGAGGGTGTGAGGGCTGCTTGGCAGTGGTGCTGTGCCCCCCGTGGTACCCCCAACTCCATGTTTTGGCAGGAGGGAGAACAAGCTGCGGATCCAGAACGGCTGGTTGTGCCACCTCGCCCCCGAGATCATCCGCCAGCTGTCCCCGGACACCGAGGAGGACAAGCTGCCCTTCTCCAAGCACTCGGATGTCTTTGCACTGGGGTGAGCCCTGTGGCAGGCTGGGCAGGGGGGCTGCAGGGAACTGTGGGGTTGGGTCAGGTGTGAGCTGCTCTGACAGCCGGGAGGGGACGGGGACACCGTTTCCTTGTCCCAAAGCCGAGGGGACGCTGCCCATGGGAATCACCCCAGCCTGGGCTGGGAGCACCTTCCTGCTTCGAGATATTTGGAGTGAAACCCTCCCTACACCATCCAATCCTCCTGGTTTGGCTGTGGACCAGGGTGGCTCTGGACAATGGGATCCAGAGTATCCTGGGAGTGCCAGCCTGGCATCATCTCTCCCCGGCATCCTCCTGGGGCGGGTGCCAACACAAAAGTGCTTGGATGTCAGCTGAGGGTGCAGAGGGTGGAGGACACAGCTCTGGGAATCCCTGGACACCCCAATCCTCCCTAAATCACCAAATCCCTCTGTTTTGGCTATGGACCAGGGTGGTTCTGGGCAATGGGATCCAGAGCAAAAAGGTGTTTGGATGTTGGATGGGGATGCAGGGGGTGGAGGGCACAGGTCTGGGAGCTCCTAGACAGCCTGACTCTCCCTAAATCATCAAATAATCCTGGTTTGGTGATGGAGCAGGGTGGCTTCAGGCACCAGGATCTGAAGTATCCCGGGAATGTCAGCCTGGTGTCATCTCTCCCTGCATCTCTTGGGGTGGGTATGGATGAGAGGGTGCTTGGATGTTGGCTGGGGATGCAGGGCTGGGAGCCCCTGGACACTCCAGTTCTCCCTAAATCACCAAATCCTCCTGTTTTAGCTATGGATTAGGGTGGCTCTGGACATCCTGGGGATGCCAGCCTGGCATCACCTCTCCCCTGCATCTTCCAGGGGCACAAGAAGGCGCTTGGATATCGGATGGGGATGCCCAAGCTGGGAACACAGGTCTGGGAGCTGCTGGACTCCCAGATTTTCCCCACCAGCCCTCTGCAGGGTGGGGAATGGTAGTGCCTGTGCTGCCAAAAGGAGAGGCCAAAGGGTCAAGAAAAGGAGAATTCCTGAGTCTCCCTCAGCCCCTCCAGTTCATTGCTCCTGCCCTTTATCTGCCCACAGACCTGCCTTCGGGCAGGAGCCCAATCCCAACCCGATAAACCCCTCGGATTTTACCCAGGGGATTAATTTTCTCACGGATACCTTAAAGGCTGGGGGGGATTAGGGTGCGTGGGCCCGTTGCAGGAGGTGATATTTCCCTCAAACCCAGAGTAATTACAGCCAAAAGGGTCTGCTTGGGTTTTTTTTTTCTTTTCTTTGCCCTCCCCGAGGTACAAATCGGGCACAAGAATAAAGAAGGAATTAAGGGATCGTGTGGAACTGAGCGAGAGGGGGTTGCTGAGCCTCGGTTTGCTCCTTTTCTCCTCAAGTGTGAGCTCTGCCCGTGTGTAAAGAACGAGTCTCCTTAAAAGATTAAACGGTTTTCCCACGTTTTCCCTCTTTTTTTTTTGTTTCTGCTGCTCTCATTTAAAGCCCTGGAGGCTCACAGATGATCCGGGGGGGGTTATTGCTTCCCACGGGGGATTTGTGGCATCAGAGGCAGCAAGAGGAAAAGAGCTGTTAAAGAAGACAGAGATGTTAAATTAAAGCATGTGAAGGTAGTGCAGAGCAGGGGGCTGTGGCTGGTGGTGTGTCCTCACCAGCGCCTGAGAGATCCAATCAATAATTAACATTTTGATGCACAGTCTCCTCGTGCAGGGAGAGATGGAGCAGCATCCCTCTCCCTGGGGAGCCTTGGGAACACCCAGCCCAAATATTTTGAAGGCATCCAGAAGCAGGAAGGTGAAAAATTAATCCCCCAAACTCCCAACTGGGAACTTGGATGAATGGGTTGGATGTGCTAAATCCGACTGTAGGTGTGTGGAGGCACCTCTGGAATCCCTGCACCTTCCCGAGCTTCCCGTCCTGTGCCTGCAGGGTCTGCCCCTCTCCAGCCCCCAGCTCCTCTGCACCCACAGCACCGACGTTACTGCCACAATATTCAGTATTTTTTTGGGAGCTTTACAGCCAAACTGGGTGTATTTTTCCAAAATCAGAAGAGCTGCTTTCCAAAATCAGGGCTTATCCCTCTCCGGGAATGATCTTTCATTTATCAGCCTCCTTCTGCCAGGTTTTTCCACCCTGATGTCATTTTAACCCCATTTCTTGCTGCTTTAACTGGTCACGAGGGCATCCCTGAAAGGGAAAAGCAGGTCCATGGAATTTGCCTTGGACAAGAGGGATGGCACCGCAGGAGCCGGGGCTCATCCAGCCTCTGGATGCCAGAAAACGAGGATGCAAAAACTCCCAGGAGGAAGTGGGGGCGGAGGACCGTGGGGGTGGCTGCCAGCTCAGCCAGAGTCACCCCTGTTTGGGGATATTCCCTTGGATTTGGGATTCCTGGGGGAGGGAGGGCGTGGTGCAGCAGCAGATGGCCGGGGGGTTCATGTGTGCCATCACCCAGTGAGGGTACCTGGGACAGATCTTGCCACGGCTTGGACGGGTTTTTTGCAGCTTGGAGAGCTTTTTGAAGAAGGAAAAGGGAAAATCTGGAGTGCATCTGAATGGTTGGGCTCATCCTTCCCTGGGGTGGGTGTCAGGAACGCCAGCCCAGCATGGATCCTCCACATCTGCTCCGTGGGCAGTGGGGCAAAGTGTGGGAGATTCCCACTCGATGGAACAGGATGGCTGGAGGCTCTGTCCGGACCTCCACCAGCCCCTGTCCTCCTTCCCACAGGTTGAGATCATCTCTGGTGCGAATCAGGGCTTGCTCCAGGTCAACCCCTCAGTTTTCCAACTGGAAAATGGGAGAGGTGACACCTCAATAAGGGGGCTGAGCCCCTCCAGTGTCTCATGTCCTGGACGTCGGGGATTTTGGAGCAGGGAGAGATGGTGGGTGTGGGTGCAGTGGCCAGACACCCCTGACCCCAAAACGCCTCCCAGCTCCTCCATCTGTAATTCCCTCCGTCTCCCCACAGCACCATCTGGTACGAGCTGCACGCGCGGGAATGGCCCTTCAAGACGCAGCCGGCGGAGGCAATCATCTGGCAGGTGGGAAGAGGGATGAAGCCCAACCTCAGCCAGATCGGCATGGGCAAGGAGATCTCGGTAGGTGTCATGGGGGAGGCGCTGCAGCACCGTGGGGGGGTGTGGAGAGGGGCTGGGGCACGTCCCGGCTGGTGGGTCCTGTAAATCTGCACAGGGATGAGATGGGGTCCCTGTGATGTGGGTGATGGGCACGGGGATCGTGGTGGGAACAAACCAGCAAACCCTGGCTGGGTTTGCTCTCACACCCACCCTGTGTGGCTGCAGGACATCCTCCTCTTCTGCTGGGCCTACGAGCAGGAGGAGAGACCCACCTTCACCAAGCTCATGGACATGCTGGAGAAACTGCCAAAGCGCAACCGTCGCCTCTCCCACCCCGGGCACTTCTGGAAGTCGGCAGAGTAAGTCCCTGTCCCTGCCTGTCCTTCCCTGTTCCCAGATTTAACTGTTGGGAGGGGGGGTGCCCTGCCCGGAGGTCCCTCCTCAGACCTTCCAGTGTGGTCTCTTCTTTTCCCTTGGCCAAGCCCTGCTCTGTTCCATCACTTCGGCTTAGTCACATCCCTCCGCTTCAGGGAACGCCACGAACGAGTCCCCAGCTAGGGATTCGGGATCTGCCCTGTTGGAAACAGCAGGAAAAACGCGGAACAATCACTTAGAAGCTCATTTTCTTCCCTCGAATTTGTCATATTGTGACAAACAGAACCAAAAGTCTCACCCACGCAGGGCTTGCGTTCACGGGGGGGTTTTTTTCTTTTTCCCGACGTGCATCCCCGGACTGTGGAGGCTGGAAATGGGGATGGAGGGAGGGAAAGATGTGAGCTGAGGTAGAGGATGCTCCAGGCATCCCTCTTGGCCCTCACTGAAGGTTGGAGATGCTCATTTTTCTGCTGCATCTGATAAGAACCTTCCTCGCTGCCTTATCTGTGCAGCCCCAAGGTTACGGGCACGCTGGAGTGTCCCCTGTGCCACCTCCTGTCCCCACACGGGGCTGAGCGGCACAAAGCCCTCGGTCAGATGGCCCCCAAATCACCCTGAACACAAGCCATTAATCAGGGGGGAGGTTAATTACCAATCCATGCTCGGAGCAGGCACTGGGGTGGCTCCAGCAGCCGGGCAAGGAAAGCTGAAGGTTGATGGTCCCCAAAGCAGCAGGTGGTGGAATTGCTCTGTTGGTTTGGGGAAGGTTTTTGCGATCACCTGCCATGGGCTGTGGCTGCCCTGCAGCTCCCTTCTAATTACCAGCCTCCTCTTAATTACCAGCCCCCTCTTTTGCTAAGCATAGGCAGGGGGAGGATGTCTCAGCTCAGCACTCGTTTTCCACCCGAGCTGATTCCTTCCACAGGGACTCAGCTCTGGCTGTTGATCCTGGGCTCTGCACCAAGGGAATGGGGCACAAAACCCCCTCAGGGGTCCTGGATGCACAGGAATGGGGGTGAGATGTGTGGAACGCCACAACCCCCTGTAGATGATGCACCAGGAGAACCCAACCCGGGCTGGCAGAGGGCAGAGGTTCACAGAATCCCGGAATCAGTGAGATTGGAAAAGCCCTCTGAGATCATCGAGTCCAACCTGTGACCCAACCCCACGGTGTCACCCAGCCCGGGGCGCTGATGCCACACCCAGTCTGTCCCTGAACACCCCCAGGGACGGTGACTGCACCCCCTCCTGGGCAGCCCCTTCCAGTGTCTCTGATCACTCTCTCCGGAAAGAACTTCCTGATGTCCAACCTGACCCTCCCCAGGCTCAACTTCAGACTGTGCCACTTTTTTGGGAAGGGGCAGCTCCATCCAAACCTGGTTTAGTGGTGGGTTTTTTTTGCCGTGAGCTGCCCTACAACCCCCGCGGTGCCGAAGCCGGCCCCGAGTTGTTGACTCTGCTCGTTGTGTCCCTCGCAGGCTGTGACGGGAGGAGTCGAGGGACGGTGCCTTCCTCCCCCAGCAGTTCTCCTCTTCCTCCCCGCGTCCCACCCTGTGCCGCGGACGAGCAGCGAGCGCCGGGGGCCGACAGCGGGACGGGAATGAGACGGGAATGAGACGGGAATGAGACGGGAATGAGACTCTTCCCCGCACGTTTCACCCCGGGAAGCCTCTGCAAGGGCTGGAGGAGCCAGAGCGGCGGCCGAGCCCCGGGAATGCCGGGCTGTGGTGGGATGGGCACAGCTCCCCGTGCACATGGGGGCTCACCGAGGCAAACCACTTCAATTTTGGGCTCCTCTGACCCCAACCAGCGCACACGATGCTCGGTTGGGGGAGGGCTTGCTCTTGGTTCTCTGTGGGTTTATTTAATTTAATTTCCCTTATTTATTGCCTTTTTCTTTTTTTTCTTTCTTTTTTTTTTTTTTTTTTTAATTGAAAAAAGGGGAAACGTTGCTGATTTCCCGAGCTCAGCACCGGAGCCTGCCAGGCCGGGGAGTGCCGCTGCTTTTAGCTGCACCCCCCGTGGGGAAATGCATCTGGAGGAGCCCCGCTCCCCACCCCTAGCCCCTCGTGGGCAGCCGTGACCTTTCACAAGTGGCTTCTCTACCTCCCAGCCGTGTCCACTTACGTTTCCCCCCGCGGGTCTCCCTCCCAACAGGACACATCTCCGCCTTCCCGCTCATTTATCCGCCTGCCCTGGCGTGTGTCTCATCAGCCGGCCCTGACCTCTCGCCCTCCCCGCCTCTGCTCCGCTCTCCGTTCTGAAATTCCGGGTTTGGGGGTGCAGAGGGGCTGAGCAGAGCTGGGGTTGGGGCCATTCCCCTCTCCCGTGGCCTTCCCTCCGTTGCTGGGGCTGGGAATGCCAACAGGCTCTGGTTGTACAGAGCGTCTCCCCTCCCAGCCCCGTGCGCGGGACAATCCCAGCACCGTTTTCCCCTGCATATTCATCCCCCACCTGCCAGATCCCAGCCCTTCCCGAGGAAATGCTCCTTGGGCAGCAGCTCGGAGCTGGGGTTGCCACCTGAGCGCCATGTGCTGGTATTTCCCTCTCCCACCAGCTCAGGTGGACCCTCCGGCCCCTCAGACGAGCGACAGACGATGGCAAATTGCATTTCCAGGCCCTTTATTGAGCGTAATTGCTTGACAGGAACCATCCTGGATAATTCAGTTGGAGCCTCAGATAGCTTTAATTCGGAGACACGACGAGGCTGTGCGAACTAACCGGCCCCGGTTGGTTTGCTGCTCCTCCAGCTCTTCCTTGCTGGTGTCTGAACCACTTCAGCATAAGTAAAAGGAGATTAGGAACTAATTGGAGCTGGGATGAGACGGCATTTTAATTGTGGGGGCGGGCTCGAAGGTGCTTTGGTGTCTTAAAAGTTCCCCCACGTGCTGATGTGTGAAATCTGAGGTGGGCAGGAGCAGGGGGGGTGAGTCCAGCCCCCGGTGGGGCAGAGGGTGGGTCTGGAGGAGCCTCCTGCCGATGCTTTTGGGACATGGGCAGTCACATCTCGCTCTCAGATGTTGTGCAAGGAGCTGGGGTGAGGCAGTATCGCCTCCTTCTGCCTTTGGTGCTGAGGCCAAGTGGGAGGAGCAAGTGAGGGCAGGATGAGCCATTTTTTGGGCTGACTGCCCCCTGCTCCGGCAGCACAGGCGGTTTGGGGTCCCTGAGTGAGGAGCATCCCCTCCTCCCATTGATGCAGGAGGCTGTTCACCCTCTGCCTCCTCCACATCCCACTTTTTCCCTTGCTAACACCCCCCCATCTTCATCCCACCCCACTCACAGCACCAGTGTCCTCTGTCATCCATCCTCCCCACCCCAACCCCTCCCTGCTCTGTGCATGTCCGCACTCGTGCCATAAACGTTGCACTAAAGCCTCAGAGTCTCTCTGAGTTTTCACCAATGCCTTCACCTGTGGTGGTCCTGAGCTCTGGGGGAGGGAGAACACCCCCCTTGCCGGAGGTTTTGGCTGCCAGGGGGGCCCCAAAGCACATTGAGATGGAGGGGTTGCTGGAGAAAGGGGGTGGTGTCCTTGTGGCTCGCTGGGTTCTGTTTCTGAGCAGGGCTGAACTTCCTTGGTGAGGGGAAGGTGTTGGAAGGCTGAAGGAGGTGATGCCATGGGTGCTGCTCGTCAGCAGGGGTGGCAGAGTGCTGTGGCCTGAGGGCTGTGCAGGTTTGTGGTGGAAGGGACAGTGTCCATCCTGAAGAGCTTGCTGTGGGTTTGCTCTCCTGGCCTGGAAAGTCTCACCTTGACACGTCCCCCTGTGGGCTCTCCCAGCTGCTGACAGGCACCTGATGGATTTTTTGGGCCAAGAGTCAAGGAAAGCAGTGAACTGAGGAGTGTGTTGGTTCCCCTGGGGTGTCAGGTCCTCACAGGGTTCACAGGGCTCTGCTGCTGCCTTTGTTAGATCACAGAACCATGGAATGGTTTGGGTTGGAAGGAACCTTAAAGGTGATCTTATTCCCTGCCACGGGCAGGGACACCTTCCACTAGCCCAGGTTGCTCCAACCTGGCCTGGAACACTCCCAGGGAAGTGGCATCCACATTCTCTGGGCAACCTGTGCCAGGGCCTCCCCACCCTCTCCCCAACCTGCTCTCTTTTAGTTTAAACCCATTCCCCCTTGTCCGTGCTTTCCCTGCTGGATTTTGGGCAGCTGAAAGGAGCTAAGTGCTCCTCCAGCCAACAAATGGCACCAAATCTTCCCTTTTCCCACCCTCCTTGTCCCCCTCTTCCCTCACCCTGGCGTGTCAGCCATGCCACGAGCAGAGCTGTCACACAACAGCATGGATGGCAAAACAGCTGCCCTGCATTTATCACAAATCAGCTCAGAGGGGCAGCTCCTTCACCTCCACTCTGTCCAGCAGTGGTGGTTCAGGCAGCAGTGTTGTTTGCATCATGCCTTCTTATTTTTGAAAGTCTTAATTATTAAAAAAAAAAAAAACAACAAAAAAAAACCCAAAAAAACCAAACACAAACCACCAAACCACCAAATCTTACTTTTTGGTGGTGGTTGTGGTTGTTCTTTGGGTTTTTTTGACTCTGGCTTTGTAAGGGTGTTTGTTTTTTTTTCTTTCTCCCAGTTTAAAAATATCCAGCCCTTCAGCGGGGAGAGCAATGTGTGAGAAGCACTCCACAAAGCCCTCCAAAAGGAGATCCCAAGGAGGGAGAAGGTCCATCCTGTGGCTTGGCTTAGCTGTGTGAGCTACAGGAGAGACAGGGCTGTTTCCAGAAGTGCCAAGTGAAAGCAGAGCTGGTTTGAGCACAGCTTGAGACACCAGAACCAACCCCATCCTCAGGGTCTGTCCCCAGGCTCTCGCAGCACAGATGTTCTCCTGGCCCAGTCCTCCAGCTCTCAGTGGCTTCATCCTTTCACTCACCTTCCAAGGCTCCCAGAGATCCCCATCCTTGACTTTGCTGCTGCCTGGGTTTTTTTTTTTCCCAGCGTTTCAGTGCCGATGGGGAGCCCCACGTCTGGGGATGGGTAGTGCAGGCACTGCCAGCGATGGAAGGGCTGGTGCTGCGTGGCCCCAAAGCACCAGGGCCTCCTTTGGCTGCCAGATGGGATCTCCTGGTCCGGCCTCTTCTTCTCTCCACCTTTGCCCACAAATTGCCCCCAGCTTTGCTGAGCCCTGACCGGGCAGTTCCTGGGTATGATGAGCTCAGAGTGCAGCCCCCATGACTTCCATCCAGCCCTCGGCCATGGCAGGAGCTGATTAAGATTTCAGAGGGATGGGAGGCAGAAATGAAGGTCTTGGAGGTGGAGGAGCAGCTCAACCTTTGTTAGATCACAGAACCATGGAATGGTTTGGGTTGGAGAGGACCTTAAAGATGATCTTATCCCACCCCCTGCCACAGGCAGGGACACTTCCCACTAACCCAGCTTGCTCCAAGTTTATCCAGCCTGGCCTTGGACACTTCCAGGGATCCAGGGGCAGCCACAGCTTCTCTGGGTAACCTGTGCCAGGGCCCGCCCACCCTCCCAGCCAGGAATTCCTTCCCAAAATCCCATCTAAACCCACCTTCTGGCAGTTCAGGATGCTCTGGTGCCTACCCCCTGCCTCTCTGGGCACGCTGAGGAGAAGGGCTCCGTGCTGGTGGTGCCCTCAGACGTCGTTTCCCTCCCCTTCAAGTGCCATGGGGAGCCCCAGGCCGAGCCTGCCGGTGGCCGGTGCTCTGCTGGGCACCTTCGCTTTCCTTCCTCCTTTCTTCCCCCATTTATTTATTTATTTTAACTTATTTTTTTTATGTATACCTAATTTTTTTTCTATCTTTATTTTATTTTTATTTTGCCAACAGCGATTCTTGGGGAAGCTTGGCCAGCCCGCAAGAGCCGCCTTTCCTTCCCAGTCCCTGTAAAGTACCTGTTCCATTTCCTTGTACATAAGGTATATATAAATATATATACATATCTCCATATGTATGTATATAGATATATACATATATAACGAGCTCTAAATCCTGTACAGTTTCCAACTGAACTCGATGGCCTGCTTTGTTTTTCTCCGTGTTAGTTCTGACCGTTGCAGAATGAGCTGACTTTCATCTCCCTTTTTCTTTTTTTTTTTTTTTGTTGTTGATTTTTTTTGCCTCTTCCCCCTTTTTCTTTTTATAAAAATATATACAGAAAAAAAATATATATGTACATATATATATTTTGTCGTCGTTGTTGCAGAACTGGAAGAAAAAAAAAACCAACGAAACAAAACAAA
This sequence comes from Pyrocephalus nanus, assembly GCA_038380795.1. NCBI lineage: Eukaryota > Metazoa > Chordata > Aves > Passeriformes > Tyrannidae > Pyrocephalus > Pyrocephalus nanus. Next base: position 2,520,389 of record CM076278.1, read on the forward strand.
AAACCCAACGACAAACAGTTGACGCCAGTGAAAAACCAAACCTACAAATCACCACCCCAACACCACCCCCCCCTTCAAAACGACAGAAGAGCAGCGCTGGAAAAGGCACGATGGATGTCCCCGATGTAAATTTGTACAGTGACAATTTCTAACGTTTTCTACACTCGCAGAAAGTATTTCTAATTTCAGCTGTCCGACTGGGTGCGAATCTCTGTGACCTGCAGAACTGGATCGCTGTTTGTTCCCCCGTGGTTTCTCGTGCAGTGTTTGGTGAGGTGACAGTGTATGAATTATTTATGCCAATAAAAAAGGGGAAAAAAACCCAAACCCAAACAAATAAAACACCTTTGGAAAATGTTGTTTCTGCTCCCCCCCCACCCCTTCCTGTGCTGCTCCTTCCCTGCCCTCTCCTTGTCACATCCTGGGAATATTTGGCCATGGTGGGTCTGGGCCATTCCAGACCCTCCCTGCTCTCACCTCATCACATCCCAGGAATATTTGGCCATGGTGGGGGCTGGGAGACCCCTCCTGCCCTCTCCTTGTCACATCCTGGGAATATTTGGCCATGGTGGGTCTGGGCCATTCCAGACCCTCTCTGCTCTCATCTCATGACGTCCCAGGAATGTTTATCCATGGTGGTGTCTGGGCCACTCCAGCATTCCCTCCCTGCCCTCTCCTCATCAAAATCCAGGAAGATTTGTCCATGCTGGGGGCTGGGCCCCTCTACCATCCTTGGGAGCATCTCTGATGCAGCGATGCTCAGAGGGACACGCGGCGCTGCCGAACCCCCCCTTCCCCCTCTCCCGCTCACAGCCCATCCCGTTGGGGGTTATAATTCACAGGGAACATTTGGATGGGAGCCACGGGGAGACGCAGCAGCCGAAAATACGGGATTTGGGCAAATGATGGGCCGGCAGCAGATGACTCTCGGCACGGCTCCGCTCGGCACAGGGGCTGGGTGGGCGCCTGTCGGGGGGATGCTCCTCCCCAGCCGGGCCCCCCCGGGGATGGCTGAGCCCAGCGATGACGCTGGAGGCTCTTGGCATCTGCCGCTTTGTTTGTTTGCTTCTCCCATGCTGTTTTACTGGGAATGCCACCATAAATCTGCGGAACGGCCCCTTGGAAAGCGGCGGCGGTGGCGGCGGCTGGTGGGGCTGGTGGAGAGGGAGGAGGAAATCGCGGAGGGTTGGCGGTGCTTTCCCCCCTCTCCTTCCCTCCTCGCTCTTGCCTGAGCACTTGAAAGGTAAAATAATGATGGCTCGCCATTAATAAACCATGAACGCTCAACACTTCCCCCGTCGAGGGCTTTTCATCTTTCAAAGCCTGCAGGAGCTGGGAACCAATTAAACCAGGAACAGCCCGGGCGGGGAGCGGGGACCGAGCCATCCGGGGGGATTCTCCTGGCGAGGGTGGAAACTGCTGTGATGGATCTCCGAGAGGAGGGAGAAACAGGGGATTTGGGTGTGAGGAGCCACCACTCGACGCCCTCCTCAGGGCGGGCACCTCCTGCCTCCCTGGATTCACCGAGGAGCCACCGGCGCCTCCATCTACGCAGTTTGTTTGCAGGGGGTTCCCCTGGCGGGAGTCTGGGGGGGCTGCCACCAGTCTGGAGCGTAACTGGTTGGCACTGGTGTGTCACCGAGCAGCCTGGTGGCTCCAGCACTGCGGGGACAGAGCTGCTGACTGCGAGGCTGAGCCCCTGCCGAGCCCAGCACGGGGAAGCTGAGCTCGCTCCTGGCTCGTGGCTAATGAGATGCCGGCGCCAGGACGGCAAGGAATGTGCAATATATCCCCAAAACAGCCTTTAATGGTGGCTTTGGAGGATTGGAGGAGCCTTTGAATACATATCTGCATATCTATTTGCATGTGTGTGCACAGCAGAGGCACAGAACACGCACACGTGTCCATCACCTCCTTCGTGCTGGGGATGAATCACGAGCCATTAATATTTCACAGGCAAAGGATAAATGCAGGGAGTGAAAGAGGAGCTAAATCCTCAGGACAGCAGCTCTTGCTGCTCCTGGGTGACCCACTTGGGTGCTGCGTGTCTGTGGCATCGCAGGGTGCAGCCAGCCCTGGCTGAGGTGAGTGGGTGCCAACACCAAACTGGGTTTGTTTTGGGTTATAACTGACTTTTGGGGTCGGTTATGGTGATGGAGACCTGAAGGCACCTCTGTTTTCAGCAGCAAAGGTGGCTGCAGGTACATCCCACGTGTCCCAAGTGCTGCTCGGGTGACCCTGGACACGCAGGGCTTATCATAGACACACATTTTCCTTGAACACCCCCCAAATCAATCCTTTTATTGCCCTGAATTTCAAAAATAGGATGTAGAGGCACCAAGGTGGGGCACCTGGCTGTTGGTCCTGGCCACTGGCCACAAGCCCCTGCCCACCGCGGGGCCCAGCACTGTCACTGCAGCCACCGGGGCTGCTGCCGGCACGTTCGGGTTCCTCTTCCCGCTCTGCATCAGCAGGAACGGGACGACAAAAAGGGAAAAAAAAAAAAAGGCTGGCGTGGAGCCGAGCCCTGAGCCTGGAGGGTGAGAACCAGCGGTGCCCTCGGTCCCAGCCCAGCGCCCGGGGGGTGTCGGGGAGGGCAGAGCGGCAGAATCTGCGTTGAACAACAATTCACACAACGCTCGTGTTGCAGCCGGAGCAAGGATGGGGCTGGCGGGGGGTCCCGCACCGCTGACCCGGCCCGGCCCATCCTGCCCGTGCCGGTCCTGCCCAGGACGGGCTCCATCCCGGGCTTGCGGCACAGCCCGACAATGGGATATTGTTCCTGGCTGTGATTTATGTTTCCTCCCCAGGCTCGTCTGGGCTTTCTCAGGAGCCTCGAGGAGTTGCTGGAACACAGGGCTGGTCCTTTCTGGGCGGGCCGGGGTGGGCTGAGCCTCCCACAGACCCCCCAGCAGGGACTGGGGGGTTCTGCCTGGGTGAGGGCACGGGCTGGGGGGTAAAGCTCCAACCCTTCCTTAGGGTTTGATTAGCTCATTAAGGGCTGTCCTGCCCCCCGCTGGGACAGCCCGAGCCTGCTCCACCACGGATGTCCTGGACAGGTCCTGGAAATCACCCTGGGCGCTGTGGGAGCCCCGGGAAGCCCCGGGCTGTCGGCTGGCCATGCACAGATTAACTGGCCGCTTCTGTCGTGGCCACCCACCCTCTAACAGGATTGTTTCTCTGAGCCAGAGCAGAGCTGATCCCGCTTTGCGGAAAGACCCGGCTCGTTAGCGGGATTTAATGCCAGCCAGGGCACGGAAAGTCGCCGCCCGGCGTCCCCCGGGGGTTTCCATCATCTCCTGCCCACCTGCTGGCAAGGAGCTGTCCCGCTGAAAGTCCCCAAGCTCCTGCCGTCCCATTGCTCAGCAGATTCCCCTTTCCTCACCTCTATTTTTACGCTGCCCTCGGGGACAGAAACCCGACCCCCGGGGAGTGCAGACGCGGTGGGAGCTCCCGCTTGGCTCCAGCGCAGCGCCCTTTCCTCCTGGCAGCCCCGGGAAGGAGGAGCGATTCCCAGTTCCCAGCTTTTTGCCCTAAGCTTCGCCCCTGCAGCCTCCTCCAAAGAGCTGAGCCGTGCCCTGGGCAGCAGCAGGTACAAAAAGTGTCTGAAGGCTTTCCCGTGCCCCGCAGCTGTGGATTTGTTCCTTGTTTTCTTGGGATGGGGTGGCTTTTTCCGTGTCTGTGCAGCAAACCCTGGAGTGGGGGGTAGAGATTCAGACCCCTCATTGCTGGGCGTGCTGGGAGGTCCCCGTGGTCTGGGGAGGGGTCTGGGATGCTGAAGGTTCCCCTGGAAGATAAACCCAGCTCAAGGTTTGTGCCTGGGCACCTAGAAGGATGCAGGATTTAGGGTGGGATTTGGGCAGCCGGCACCGGGAGAGCGGTGCCAGAGGAGGGGTTGTCCCTCCTCTCCCACCTCAGAGGTTGTCTGGCACCTTTCCTGGCACATCGGGGTGCTGGACACCACCGTGGGGCAGCTGGAGCAAGGCAGAGCCTGGCAGCACGTGGTGCCATGCTGGGATTGCCTTCTGGGAGCACTGGGATGCTGCAGGGGAGACTAGAAACCATTTTTTCCCACTTTTTCCAAGCTCCTTCTGCGCCAGTCCTACCATGATGACCCCTAGTCGTGCAGCAGCTCCAGAAGCTCTCTTGGAAAATCCCACTTCAGGAATACCTGTTCTTCTCAGGAGGCTTTTGCCCACTGGGATCAGTGTGCCTGAGTTGGGTTTCAGCTATTTTTGGCCCTGTAAATCCAATGGGTGCCGACGCTCATGAATGTGAGCGTGTGGCCAAGTCCTCCTTGGCACGACGGGTCCTTCCTCCACACGGGCATGCTGCTTTCCCTTTTAGGATTTAACCTGTTTTAACTCTTATTTCCAGCTGTTTTCTCCATCCATCTCCTCTTCCAGCATCATGGATGGGGACAGCTCCTTGCCTACCCCTTGCATGGGGGTTTTGCTGCTTGAATTAGCCCTCGTGGTGATCAGTCCCTGTTTCCTACCTGGCGCCCCCAAAACCCAACTCACTGGGCTGCTTCCCGGTTTATTTTGCATTCCCAGCACTGCATCCATGCACCAGGAGCAACTCACGGTGGCATTGACTCTGCACTGCTTTTTCAGCCTGCACATCACGAATCCACAGGGATGTGGGAAGGCTGTGGGCTGGGAAGGGGAAGGTTGGGCAGTGGGAATCCCTCGCTCCCTGGCAGGGCAGACACTCTCAGTGGTTTTCCCTGGATCCGACCCCAGGGCTTGGCTCGGAGCAAACTTACCTGGCGTGCTGGGAGGAAAATGGATTGCCCCATTATCCCTGCTTTCTCCCACACCTTAAAAACAATGCAGCTGGCAGGAGAAGGGCCCCTGGGTGCTGCTGCCAGGGAGCACCATGGGACTGTGTTCCCAGGGGAACGACACCGTGGCCACCCCTGGAGCCAGCGGTGAGCAGAGCTGAGCTGTGCTGGGGCCCGTGGGTCGATGCCCCGGGCTGGGGGGCTGTGCCAAGGTTGGCACAGGGGCTTGGGGGGATGCTGGGGGAGTGCCTGTTGGGTTTGGGGGGGGTAATTCGGGTGCTGAGTGCCCAGGGAAGGTTGTGCTCCGCTCCTAAAGGGGCAGATGAAAACTGCTGTGGTGGAAAGAGGGTTTGCCTTCAAATATTTGGGAAGCTGATCAAACAGCAGTTGTCCCAGTGGGAGCTGCTGCCTGTTCCTTGTCTGGCTGCAACTCCAGGGTATCCATCCATCCATCCATCCATCCATCCATCCATCCATCCATCCATCCATGACTCCCTCCTGCACTGCTGAAGACTGTGCCCGTAGTTATAAAAATGGCCTGTCCATCAGCACACAGCACCTTTTCCAGCTGCTGAAACCCTCCTTGTTTCCATGAAGCTGGTGGGGATGGATCCTGGGAATCCAGGACTAGGAAGCCACAACCAGGGGAGTGAAACAGCAGAAATGCTGTTTGTGCTGTGAGGTGGCTGCTCAGAAGTGTTGCTCGTGGAGATTTGCTGGTTAAACGGCCCTAGGGCAGAGCAGCAGGGACTGATCCCGGCTTTGGAAAAGGAAAATGCTGGATTAAATGGTTCACAGGTGGATCAAGGTGGAGTTTTTTAGGCAGTGAGCGACTGGAGGGCGCTTGGGGTTCCTGCTCTCAGGAGCAGCATCAGAGTCACCTGGGGATGGGAAGGGCTCGTGTGAAGCACAGCAGGGACCTGCCCAGTAGGTGTTGACAGCAATCAGGGCACGATGTCACTTCCAAACCTATTTTTTTTTTTTTTTATTGGGTTCCTCGGGGTTGAGCTGAGGTTTCTGGCCAGGGGAGCCACGTCCATGTTGGTGCAATATGTGGGTCGAGCTCATCCCTCCCTGCTCGGGGCTGGAGGGCTCTCACTTGGGGTTAAAGTGTTTTAAATTTAAAGTTGTCTCTGGGGTCGTTCAGGGGCTTTGCAGCAGAACCTGGTGCTGAATTGAGGTGCAGCTCATCCTGCTGGGCAGGTGCAGGATGGGACAAATGGAGGGGACAGGGACAACAGGGTCCCTGAGGATGATTTAATCTCAGAGCACTCGTTTAATTAACACAGCAGCCCTTGGATGCATCTTAATTGTCTGTGCACATCTGACTTTGCAGCACTTGGGGGCTGAAGTTGTGCCTTTCTGTTCTCCCTCACTTTGTAGTTGGGAAAAAAATCGATGGAAAACCCTTCAAAATGCCCGGAAAGTCCCGTTATCTCCCGATCAAACTGGGGAGGTGAAGTTCAAACAACCCCCCACTGCTGCGTCAAGGACGGGAGCTCCTCGCCTGCTCTCCTGGGAGTGGGTTAAGAAACCAACCCCTTCCTTATAGATTTATGTAATTCCTTTGGTTTAGGGCAAAAAGAGCTTTGCTTGGCCTGGTTGTGGTGTGGAAAGAGCCTTCTCCTTGGGCCTGCACCTTGTTCAGCTTTGGGGAAAGGGTTTTGCCGAGGGGAAGGCCCTGATCCCTCTTGCTCGTGTCCCTGCCGCAGCCTGGTTCTGTTCTCAGTGAGGGGCTGCTGGGCTGCCTCCTGATTTTTTTTTCTCCATTACTTGGGTGTTTTGAACTCAAACTCGAAGCTTTCTCTCATCCTCACCCCCCTTCCCAGTCCCACCGGTTGGCCTAAGGGAGACACAGACCCACTAAATACCTGAAAATCGGCTGCAACCTGAAAATCAGGCGCAGAGCAGCGTCCACGGGAGAGATTAAAAGTTACTGAATAACCCAACTCCGTCAGCCACCGGTCGCTCCAGGGAATGTGGCAGTGCCGGTGCCAGGTGCCCCGTGCCCGGCGGGCATTTTGGTCACCCAAAACCACAAAGCAATTTCCCCCCCCTCTCCCCCCACATCCCAACCCTTCAGGAGCCCGGGGCGGGGGGGATGTCCAGGCTGGGGGGATGAGCAGAGCGAGCTCTGGCAGAGCTGCGGGATGCCAGGCACGGGCTGGGGAGGGGACGAGGGCACTGCTGGGACCCGCTGAGCGTGGATGCCACCGTGGGAAAGCCGGCGGGCAGCGCGCAGCCGGCTCAGCTCCACTCCCGCAGCCCTCCCGCAGCTCCCCCGGCTCCACCGCCAGCAGAGCCCTTTTCCTGCCGCTGCCCACCCAGCGCCTCCTTCCCGGGCTCCGCCAGCCCCCGCTGCCTCCGGACGGCCCCGGAGCCATGGCCTCGGTGTGTGCCTTTCGCTTGCTCTTAATTTGGGGACTGACATCCCCGGGGCGGGGGGAGCGGGGCCCCGGCCAAGCGGCATCTGCGGCGGGGGCGAGCGGGGCGCGGTGCCCGGTGGCATCTCCGCGGCTCTCTCCGGACACAAGTAAGGCTGGGGGCGGCGGGGGCACCCGTGGGGTGGTTCGGGAGGGGTAGGGGGGTGGCTCTGAGTGGCCGGCGGGGCGCGGATGTCTTTGGCTCCCACTGAAACCGCGAGTTTCAGTTTTCCAGGAGTGCTTTATTCGGGATGGGATCGTGCGGCTCTGGCTCCCCTGCGCCTCCCTGCTGGTCCCTTAGTCTTGGAATCACTCGTGGTCTCCAACCCTCTGTCTGCTCCGCTTGTTTCCTCTGCTTTAGACACAGGTTTGGCCTTTGCAGGGTGGGCTGGGGGCTGGCAGTGCCAGCAGCATCCCTTTGGCCCGAGCGGGTCGGCAGCTCCCCCTGGCAGGACCCTTAAAAATCGCTCCCCTGCTCATCCCGCCCCACTTTTGGGCCCTTCAGCTTCTCCTCCACGCCGCGGGCCGCGCTCTGCCTCGGTGAACCACAGCGGATTTTTGGCACCTGGGGTGCAGAGAGGCGGCTGAGGGGCCTGGGGAAGGGAAGGAGGAAGGAAAGCATCCAGAAGGGAAGGGAAGGGAAGCAGCTTCTGGGGGGAGGCGTGCGCCCCTTCCTCCTGCAAGCACCTCATCCTGCAAACTGCGTCGGCTCGCAGCTGCTCCGGCTTCCTGGGAAGTCCTATTGATGCCAAAGCAATCCTGGAGAAGGGGGCGGGGGGGTGGGAATGACTAAAGTTATCCGTGGCCGTGTGCTGCTGCAGATGTGGGGTCCTTCCCCCCCTTCTCCCTGCTTTTTGGGGAGGGGTTCGGAGCCCGTGATCAAAAGCTGGAGCTGCCGTCCATCTGCTTCTGACAACCTGAGCGCTCGCTGGCAGCTTCTGAATTCAGAGCCTTGAATTCCTCAATAATTAGAGGAGTTTTTTTCTTTAAAAAAATCCCAAACCACCCCATCTGGGCTTTTTCATGATGGGAATGAAAAGCCAAGGTGGGTGTGGGAGGGGGGCAGGTGGATTTTCAGCCTTAGCAACCCAAATCTTGAAATATTACATCAGCACCGAAGAGGTGTAATTAAGTAGGAAACAAATGAGCCCAGCTAATCTGTTTTGCTTGTTTGAGCTTAGCGGAGTGCAGAAAACAAACAGAGGCTGAATGATGAATGAGACTTCTTTTTATTTATTTTTTTAAAGGGTTTCTCTTTCTCCGAGCCCCAAGGGGGGGTTGGGATGTGGGTCAGGAAAGTCGGCCGCTCCCCCCCCCTCCTCTTCCCACCCGCGGCTCGGAGGTCACCCGGACCCGCCGTTTGCCCCTTTCCTGCTCTAATTGACCGCTCTGCCAAGCCTTGGCTCCCTTGGATGCCTTCCCGGAGGGATAGGGATGGATCTCCACGCCGCTGTTCCCCGTGGCTGGCGGGGAATCAAAGCCGCGGCCCCGCGGGTCGCCGGGCGAGCGCCCTTTAACGTGGGCTCTGCCACCTCGCCCCTCCCTCGCCAGGAGCTTCCACAGGTCCTTGGGACACGAGGCTGTGGCTTGGCACGGCTGTTTCCGCAGGGAACCGATGGTGTTGCTGCACCTTTGGGTGGCTGAACAGCCCCCACGTGGGGACCCCCCACGCCATCCTTCCCCTCCCTCCTGCTGCCTGCCTGGCACCAGCCGCCCCACGAGGGACAGGGGACACGGCCCTGGCTGTGAAGCCCCTGGCAGGGTGGCTTTCACCCCCCGAGGAGCTTTAGCAGCCTGAAGGGTGTCCCAGCCCGGCCCCAGATGAGGTGACCGTGTGCCGTGGGGAGGAGCAGGGGCTCAGCTGGGGGGGATCAGGAGCTCTGGGAGGCCCTGTCAGCACGTGGGGTCGCCCCGGGGCGGTGCCACCATCGTGTCACTCCTTCTCCTTGCCCACTGTGCCCCAGCTGCTGCCCTCCCACCCCGAGACCCCCGGCGTGGGCTCGTGGGGCTGGGGCTGTGTGGAGGGAAGGAGGCCTGGCTTTTGGGGGGTTTATTTTCCCCAGGCACTCGAGTGCTGTCGGGCTCTGGCAGAGCCACGAGGTGCCAGGAGCAGATGGCAGCCATCGGCCGGGCTTTCTCCCAAATCCCTGTGGCTCCTGGCACCGTGCTGGGCAGCGGCTCCCGGTAACCCCCTCGCTCCCACACTGCTCTCTGGGGAAAGAACTGGGAGTTTTTTGGTCTCTCCCTTTAGCATTTTGCATTTAAACCCCGTCCCCGGCCTGGTGAGGAGTTTTGTCGGTGCTCTCTGTGGTGCGATGCCCCTGCTGGGGACTGGAGGGTGGACGGGGTTTGTGTTAAAGGCAGATGGGTCTGAACCACTGCCCATCACTCAGTGTTGACCAAGACCCCGTTCCCCCCTCACCCTCCTGCCAAACCTTCCAGAAATGGGTTTAAAACCAGAGGAAACGGGCAACTCGCTTGGCCCCGGAGAGGGCAGGTGACAGCGTGCCGTGGGGGGAGCAGGAGCTGGTTGGGGGGCTCTGGGGGGGCTGTCCCCACGGGGGGCACCCCGGGAGGGTGAGCTTCGCCACGGCTGTGCTGGTGCCGAGGTGCCCCCCGCCCCTGGGAGCAGCGGGACCCCAAAATCAGGCGGCAGGGGGGATGCTCCCAGTGAGCCCCCAAAAAGCTGCAGGGCAGAGGGGACGCTCCCGGTGTGCTGATGGTGTCTGTCCTGCTCAGCATCCCTGTGCTGATGGTGTCTGTCCTGCTCAGCATCCCCCCGAACCACCCTGGCGCTTCCTCTGCACCCCCTCTCTTGGTCCTGCTGTTCGAAGCCTCCTCGATGGCGTTGTGTCCCCAGCAGCCCCCCCTCCTTTCCAGTAGGAGGACCCTGAGCCCCCTGCACACATCTGGCTCCCCCTCCCCGCCCCTCAGCCCTGCCCCGACCTCCCCTCTGCCCTCCCTCCCCCTCTCATCTCCTCGACGCGCTCCTGCCCCCGCAGGGGCCGGGAAATTGGGAAACGGCCAAAATGAAACAAGTTTTCCCCTTCCCTCCTGGGTGACAATTTCAACCCCGCGGGAGCTCGGTGGCCACCAGCCAGCTCCTGAATCCGCGGCGGCCCCCCCGCCCCGAGGGCAGCATCAGCCCCTGCCCCCTCCCCGTCAGAAGCAGCGCCGGCACTCGCCGTGTCGTTGTTATTATAATTGTTTTAAATCCTGCCTTTTCTCAGCGAGGAGAGGGCTGGAGCTATTCATTCTCGGGCGTTGCAGTCACCGGTTTCAGTCTCTCTCTGAGTAATATGAGCATCTCTGGCAGAGAAAATCGAGCAACTCGGTGGCAGGCGGTGTCTTCTTCACCGAGAGAGGCTGTTTATCCTCCTCGTTGGGTTTCAGATGAATAAATTTGCCAGACAACAACGATATTACCCTCGTCTCAAAGACTTTATCAATTTGCAGTTGTCTCTCTCAGATGATAGTTTTTTATTGAACTGTCTGAGATGATTTCCAAAGAGAGGACTGCAATTTAAACTATTAAGTAATTTGGGAGAGCAATTAGTGTTAATCTGGAAACTCCCTGTGTTGCTCCCGAATAAATCAACCTCTCCCTGAGAGCAGTGCTGAAACAGCCTGGGCTGATTTATGGGAAAGGGGGGGCATTTCGACCAGGAAAACAACCAGGAGCGAGTTTCTTGCCTGGAAAACTTTAATGCTGTGGTTTAGAGGGTGTCAGAGACTCATGGGAGTTGGGCTTTCCTCTCGGGGTCCCCCAGCAGGGTGGGGGGTCCCTGCATGTGTTTCCCCACCTCCTAAAGGCTTCTCCAGCTTGGTGCTCCCTGGAGAGGTCTTGGTTCCACCCAGCACTGGGGTTTGGCTTCTGTTTTGCCTGTCCCAGGGGGGATGGAGGAGGGCTGGGGGACAGGGAGATGAGGGAGGGCAGAGGAGATCCCTCTTCCTCCCTGGCTGTGTGATTCCATGGGCCAGGAGCTGCCTGGAGCACCACAGGGCACGCCTGGTGTGGAAACGCCGAGTGCTCCCATCAGGTGGAGCTGAGCTGGGGCTCCTGGAGCCTCTTCCTCCTCTGTCTCATTCTCGGGTGGCTTCTGCTCCAAACCAACCCCCCAAACTGTGTGTGAGGTCTCCAAACAGTAGGAGCATCCTCTGTTCCCTGCCTTTCACCCCGGCTCCTCTGCCTGCACCACGGGCATCCCTCCTTGAGGCAGGGCCTTCAGATAACTCCAAGGATGCCAACCCCATGTGTTTTACCACCTTCATGGGGAACATGATGTTCTCCCCAGCTGCCCCTGAGGTGCTTGCAGACAGGGCTCTCTTCTCTTCTTCCCCTCCTCTTCCCTGGGGAGAAGGAGCCCAGCTCCTGCAGCCTCCCCCTGAGCACCGTGTGCTCCTGCCTCTTGCTCAGGAACAAGAATGATTTAGGTTGGATATAAGGAAGAATTGTTTTACAATGAGAGTGGTGGGACCCTGGCCCAGGTTGCCCAGAGAAGCTGTGGCTGCCCCTGGATCCCTGGAAGTGTTCAAGGCCAGGCTGGATAAACTTGGAGCAACCTGGGCTGGTGGAAGGTGTCCCTGCCCATGGCAGGAGGTTGATCTTTAAAGATCCCTCCCAACCCAACCCATTCCATGATTTTATTCTATGTTACTACAGAAAACTCTGGCAAAGGCCCTGCTGAAGTGAAGTTCCACAGCTTGCACTGCTCCTCCTGGATCCACAGAGCCAGTGCTCCCTCCCTGGCAGTGATCAGGCCCATTGGCCATGATTTACACCGGAGAAAATCCCTGCTGCCACTTCCCAATGTCTTTCCCGTCCATCATGGCTGGAAACAGCTTCCAGGAGGATTTGCTCCATCACCTTCTTGGGGAAGATGAGCAGCCTGTGCTTCCCTAGCTCATCCTTGCTGGAGGATGGGTGTCATCTGCCTTTTTTCCTGTGCTCAGGAGCTCCCCTGGTCCCCACCATCCCTCAGAGACAGAAGCAGCTCAGGTGAGGACAGAAGCAGAAGGGTGAAGGCAGCTCCAGCAGAGCAGCAAGGCCATCCCAGCCCTGCTCTCCCTCTCCTTTCCTCTCTCCTCAAGGTCATCCCAGGGAAGTTACTTCTGTTTGCAGGCATCATGACAGCACCTTGCGAGCCTGGAGAGCCTCCCCCTCTCCAGACAGTTGCTTCTGTTTGGAATTATTGCTTTTTCCAAGTGGCTGCCGGTTCGAATCCCTCCGTAATCCACTAAGGGACCTCACATCTCCCTTTCTTTCTGCTTTTTTCTTTTTTCTTTTTCTTTTTCTTTTTTTTTTTCTCTTTCTAAAACAATTAGCCGGGCTCAAAAACCCTCTGCAATACGTCAATTAATACGAGCTGCAGCAGTAAATTAAAGGGAAAACAGGAACAACTATGCTGGGATTAGGTCACTGGAACTATAAACTTTGTAACAAATCAGATTTCCTTGGGAAGGGAAATGGACAGCGGGGATATGTCAAGTGGTGAGATGAGACAGGCTCGGAGCAACTTTCCAGAGTCTCCTGACTTGGTTGCTGGATGCCAGAACTTCTTCCCCAAGGGGAAGTTTTGGGTTGCCAGAGCCTGTTGCTGCTGATAAACGCTTGGATGGCCAAACAAACAAACAAGACGAGAGAGAAACTGGAAAAGAGGGAGGGGGAGGGAACTGTGAGGCTGTTTTGGGCAGTGGATGGTTTGTAGTTGTATCAAGACTTGCTGCCAGGGAGGGGGTACAAGCCCTGTATCCCCTTCCCTGGGTGGTTGATGCTCTTGGATGTTGTTCATGCTAAAGGGTCAGGTGTGTTCACCCCCAGCTCACCCAGTAACGTTCCCAGCCTGCCAAGGGGTGGTAGAGAGCAGTGCTGGGGAGGGGGACAGTGCTCAGGGGGCACTCCCACCTCTGTGCCAGCTCAGTCTGCAGGCAAAAGGGGAGAGAAAAACCCTCCCAAAAGCCGAGGTGAGTGGTGCAACAGCGATTTCTGCACTGAGGGAGTGAGATCATCCCAGCCCTGATGTTCTGGCAGAGCTCAGACACCCCTTTTCCAGGAGAGGTTGTCTGTCCTCCCCCACTCCATGGGGGTTCCCGATCTCTGAGGCTGCTGGCAGGCCTGGAACAGGGGTTTGCCCCCTCCTGGGGTGCTGTCCCCAGCAGCACAATTACAACCCATGTGTTCTCATTATCTCCAGGAACACCTCACCCCTTCTGGCCTCTTGCTCAGCCCCGGGCCTCGGTGAGATGCCGCAAACTGAATTAACTGCTGCGTGCAGGAGCAAAGCTCTCTCCTCTCATCATCCCTGCCTCATCCCTGCCTCCCCCCTTCCCACAGCCTTCACCCCGGGCTTTGTGCTGCCAAACCCACGAGGTCCCCAATGCCTTTTTGGGAACGTCCCTCTGGCCCTGTGAGCGCAAACCCCGCTCGGTGCTGCCCTCTGAGCGCCGACCCCAGCGCTTTAACTCCAGCCCCCACAGAGGTGTGAAGACCACCACGTCCCTGCACCTCCAGAAAAAAGTCTTCTAATGATGGAAACGCCTGCTGGTGGAGCTGGGACAGCGTGGGAGCTGCAGGCACAGGGGTTCAGGGCTCTGCCTTCAAAAGAACAGCCCAAGGTGGCCTCTTATTTCCTCCAGCACTGATGATGTTTGTCAGCCACCTCAAGCCACTCAGAGTATCAAGGCTGGGAGCCAACACTCCAAGCTCCTTGTGCTGTCAGAGAGGAGAAGCAGCTCTGGAGGTGGGGTTCTGGTGGGCTCCAGGCCCTCCCAGGGTTCCCACCCCTTGTGGTGTCCATGGTCCTCGTGGATGGCTGGGGGTCAGTGTTTTCTCTACCACGGAGTGGGAGGAGGATTGGGGTTAAAATCAGAGAGAACTGAGAAGTTACATTTGCATTCTACTGGTACAGAGATTACAGGGGGAAATGCAGTTGTTACTCCCTGGCTGGGGTGTGGTTGGCATCCCCCACAGATGAATTCCATGGGGGTTCCCCACACACCCCCAGTCTGCAGCCTTGGGCACATTGTTAAGGGGGATGAAATGGAGGGTGGTCAGGTGGAGAGGCCAAGGGTTTCTGAAAGGATCCTCAAAGGCTTTCTGTTGAATTCCTTTGATTTCCTGCTGAAACCCTTTTGGGGTGGAGAGCTTTGATAAACCTCATGCAGCTGTCACCCAAAGGAGAGGGAGGAGATGTCTTGCTGCTGTGGCGAAATAATCTCCTTGGGTGACTGTGGATCATTATAACAGAGCTGTGCCATCGACACACACCTCCACCCCCGAGTTCCCCGTCCCCAAGGGGTGACCACCCCAGAGTGTGACCCCTGCTCTGTTTCAGTGACTGCACCTTCAAGAGTGAAGAGGGAGAACTTGACACCACTCAGTGACAAAGGTGTGTCTGACCGGGGTCAGGCCTGAACAGACAGAATAAAAGTAATTAAAAAAAGGGCAGAAATTGGGAAAGACTCCTCTGGGCCCGTCACTGAAGAGTTAGATTTGAGGTCCTTGTGAGTCCCTTCCAACTCAGAATATTCTGTGAGACCCGTGGAACAACTCCTGGGATCAGCTGACAGGCTGAACCTGCCTCACCCCTGTCGTGATTGCTCTTGGGTAAGCCCCATAACTCTGAATTATTGCCTTGAGCTCAGGTTTTTTTAGGGATTAGGGCTCGTCTCTTTATTGCTTTGGGTGCATTTGTGCAGTCAGATCCTGTCACTGGCAATCCTTGAACCTTAACCTGCCACAGTTTTCTATTAGTCCCTGGATTAACCAGGAGTGTTATTCCGTAACCTGTCACTGTGAGTCCTTCAAGGGCAGGGGGGAATCCATGGAATAAAAGTGTGGAGAGCTCAGCTTTCCTGGGGCACCGACAGACCCCCCCTCAGGCACAGAGGGGTTGAGGGAACCCCCTCCCTTGTGACAGAAAACCGGTGTGGTGGGATGCTCCCTGTGGAGAGGTGGGATGGGATAGGGATGGATGGAGGTGTGTGATGGGATAGGGATGGATGGAGGTGTGGGATGGGATAGGGATGGATGGAGATGTGTGATGGGATAGGGATGAGTGTGTGATGGAGTAAGGTGTGTGATGACACCACTCGGCAAACTCGTTCCAGCAATTTCCCCCCTTTTGCTGTTGGTTAAACCAAAGCTGTGCTGCCTCTCCCTGCTCTGAGGGAGGCAAACCAGGCAAATCCTGCTCGTGCTTTGAGCTCCTTCCTTCCCGGGTGACACCTGGAGGGAGCTGCTGAGACTCTTCCCCCCATCCACCCCGGTTGCTGGAGGCAGGATATTTTGCAGCACTCCTGCTGCCTCCCTCCCTCCCTCCCTCCCAAGGCCAGGCTGCTGTGCCAAGCCCTCAGCCAGCTCCAGGCTGTTGGAAGAGCTGGATTTGCCATCCACAGCCTGGTGGCTCTGCTGGTGGGGGCAGCATTTGGGTTCCCTCCATGCATGAACCGTGGTGAGAGGCAGATGTTCACCCCTGTGAAATCAAGGAGGTGGATTCGTATGTGCTACACCCAATTTACTGCCCTTTCACCACCTCTTCCTGGTGCTGGGAGGGGAGAGGGAGATGGGAGAAGCAAAGAGATTGCAGCAGCACTGAAGGCAAGGCCTGGTCTTGGCTCTTCTGGTGGCCCTGTATAATTTGGGTTTTTTTCCTTCACCTTCTTCTCTGAATTATCTTTTCCCATCCTTTCAGCAAGAGAGAGCTGATCCCAGAAATCAGCTCACTGGGCAGTGTGATGCCAACCAAACACCTTCATGGTTATGTAGACTCCAAGATTGATGTCAGGAGGACCCTCAGCCAGCTCAAGGTGTGGTTTGAGCCAGTGCCTGGGTCCTGGCTGAGGTGCAGCAGGCAGGGAATGTCCCGTCCAACACCGCAGCAGGATTTGTGTTACTGCAGTGTCTTCCTTGTGTCTCCTACATTAATGTCCCCAGCCCCCTCCTGGGAACCAACCTGCAGTGCTGGGTGAGGATGGACAGGTTGGAAGAGGCCAAGACAGCCAAAGCAAAGCGGGATTTGTATCTGGAGAGCCTGGGATAACCTCTGGGATAACCCATCTCAACCTCAGCTGGCACACCAGCAAAGCCACCTTTGGCTCCCCTGGATATTCCCTTCCCTGCAGCCACCTCAGTCGTGGGTTTCTGTGCCTGCTCGGGGCTTTCTGGGGTCCCTGAGCCTGTCTGGGGAGTGGAGATGGCTGCAGGGAGATCGGGAGGTTCAGACACTGGCTAATCCTGTTAGGAAGCCAGTGGTTATTGCAGGGCTTCCAGTGGGACCTGCTAAATGAACCATAATTCTGTAATGAGATTTCCTTTTCCCGGCCAGACTAAATGTTCTTGGCCACTGGGACTAAGAGGCTGGGAGGGGGAGAAAGGGTGAGGGGGGGAGAAGAAAAAACCAAAGAGAGAGCAAGAAAAAGGGGTGGGGGAGCCTTTCTCAGGTTCAAACCCGCAGGTTTGAAGGGCTCTGCTTCGTGCAGCTCATCCTGTGCCCCACCAGGGCAGCTCAGGGCTGTAGGCTGGCCTGTCCTCCCCTTGGAGGGGGGTTTGATAGGACTCTGAGAGCAAGAAAAACACATTTTGAGGTTGTTATCACTCCTAAAATCCAGAGAAGGCGGGAGAGACTTCTTTACAGACCAGCAGGGAAGGGAAAAGGGGCTGAGAGGGGAAAGCACGCTCTGGAAAGGCGGCGATTTCTTTGTGGGAGAGCTGAATGACACCAAGGTGTTGTTTTATTCTGACCTCAAGATGCAGCAGGGAAGAGCAGCAGCCTCCTGGTGTGTGATCAGGGGCAGTGTGAGGGCTGGGGGGTCAGCACTGATCCTGTCCTGGCTCATCAGTGGGACCCTCATCAATTGGTCACTGTGGTCCTGAGGCCTTGATTGGGGTGAGGTCGGGGCAGAGGAGAAGGTGACCAACAATCTGTGCAGGCAGTGGGGTTTAGGTGCAAACCTGTGGAAGGGGCTGGATTAGCTCAAAGTCAGCCCCTCAAAGCTCATCCCATCCCACCCCCTGCCGTGGGCAGGGACACCTTCCACTACCTCAGGTGGCTCCAAGTTTATACAACCTGGCCTTGGACACTTCCAGGGATCCAGGGGCAGCCACAGCTTCTCTGGGCAACCTGTGCCAGGGCCTGCCCACCCTCACAGCCAACAATTCCTTCCCAATCTCCCATCTCTCCCTGCCCTCTGGCAGTGGGAAGCCATTCCCTGTGTCCTGTCCCTCCATCCCTTGTCCCCAGTCCCTCTCCAGCTCTCCTGGAGCCCCTTTAGGCCCTGCAAGGGGCTCTCAGGTCTCCCTGGAGCCTTCTCTTCTCCAGGTGAACCCCCCCCAGCTCTCCCAGCCCTCAGAGATGCTCCAGCCCTGGCAGCATCTCCGTGGAGCCTCTGCTAATGCCTCAGCCCTCCCCTCCTCCTCCATCAGCCTGCAGGTGTCCCCAAACTTCCCAAATTGGCCTCATGTCACGCAGGGATGAGGAGCAGCTCCCTGGGGTGAGCTGGGCTCTCTTCTGGGGAGCATTTTGGGGCTGGGAACTCTCGTTGCAGCTCAAGGAGCAGGGCAGGATCCTCCTGCTGTGACTCGGGGTTCTGCAGCAGCTCTTTTCCTGCTCAATCTCGATCCTGCTTGGGGTTTGTTTGTTTTCTTCCTGGTCTTTCTTTCAGAGTGCCTGACTCCAATTTATTTCTGGCTCAGTGGCAAACAGAAGCATTTGGGTTTGCCAAGTCCCGGGCTGGGCTCCTCTGGCTGTTGCTGGTGCACTGGGGTGAGAATTTTCCAGCCTTCCCCTGCTCGAGGAATTCCTGATGGTCCTTTAAGCAGGCAGTGGAAACCCCGAGCCCTGTCCCTCATCCAGCAGGCAGGTGAGGAAAGGAAAAAAGAAAAGTGCTCTGATATTTTTATGTTTCCCTTTGAAATTTGGGGGTGCTGCAAACCCGTGGTGACCCACCTTGGCCCCTTCCAGGCCTCACTTTCCCGTTTTTAAAATGGGAATTGGGGAGGAGGGTGGTTGTTTTCCAGTGTTTCCCGGGGCAGTGCTTCACTGGTCCAAGGTGGCCTGTTTATTTGTTGGGCTGTTTTTCCTGTTTACTGTGTTTTTAGCCTCAAACCTCTCCCTTGGGCTGCATGGCTGGGTACCCCCCGCTCCTAACTCAGAGCCTTTTTTTCCAGCCCATCAGCTGCTCCTGCTGCAAAACACCCTCAAATGAGGATGGGAAAATAACACTGCTAAAAATAAAATAAAATTTTAGAAAAATATATAAAAACATTTTAAAAAAAGGGCTGGTTGGGATGCCAGCTCTCCTGGTACCCTGAGCACCTCTTCCTCCCTGCTGGCTGGACAGTTCCATACTGGTCTCAGCTGGGATGGGGCTGGGACTGCCCACAGTGGGGTTCATCACCCACAGCCCGCTGGGCTGGGAGCAGAAGCTCGACCAGCTGGATGTGGAGGGATGCAGAGCAGGGATTCCCACAGCCATGACCCCCCAGCCAGCAGAACAATCCCCCATCTCCACAGAGGCTTCAGGAGAGACCAGGATGTCCACAAGTCAGGCAAAGCCTGGACAATCCCGGCCTGGGCCATGGGCAGGACCTGGCTCAGATGTTGATGCCACCACGAGGGATTCAATCTTCCCTGAGCTGAGTCCTCTCCTGAGGGTGAAGGGTGTTAGGAGGCAGCAGGGAAAGCAGGAGCCTGGAAATCAAAACAGGTGGGGCCCCTCTGGTGTTTTCCTGGCAGGGAGAGACAGGATATCCCGGGATTTCACCACCTCCCACTGCAAACTGGACGGGATCCCAGGTCTGAGCTGGGGGGACTGGGAAAGTCTGTGTGGGGCCATCATGGAATCACAGGATGGTTTGGGTGGAAAGGCCCCTAAAGCTCATCCAGTGCCACCCCCTGCCATGGGCAGGGACACCTTCCACCAGCCCAAGTTTATCCAACCCGGCCTTGAGCACTTCCAGGGCTGGGACATCAGGAAACCTCTCCTTGCCTGGGGCTTCCCCATGACTGGATAAGCTGCAAGCTGAGGGAAACAGATTTCTTTGCAGCTGGTTTGGGGTTTGTGGGCAGCCAAAACCTCCCTGGTGGAGTTACCACCACCCACCAGAGATGCCAAGAGGTGGAAACCCTCTGGTTTTTAACATCAAGAGGTGGAAACCCTCTGGTTTTCAAACACAAACACAACTTCCCTCCTCTGACGGCACCAAAACACTTTGAGGGGTGTTTTTTTTCTTTTTGGGGATACCCTCGGTAATCACTTCCCTAAGGGAGCAGGGTTTATCCAGCTGGGCTCTGGTTCATCCATCTGCCTCTTCTTAAATCCAGCTGAATTCAATGGCAGGGCTGAGATCTGAAAAACGGGGTGTTTTTGTGAGTTTGTATGAAAAGGGGTCCCTGGGGGCTGGAAAGTGGGGGATACCGAGGAGGGGAGTGGGATTTGGGCTGAACCCCCACGTGTCATCGGCGATCTCCCGAGGAAGCACCAGGGATGATTTTGACCACAGGCAGGGAACTTTTGGAAGGGAATGAATCACCGAGGCTGTGTCTGGAAGGAGCCAAAAAGCTGTAAATTGATTTTTCATTATTATTATTTTATTTTTTTATTTTTTTTAAAGCTGAGAGCTCGGGGCCTGGCACATTCCAACCTGCTGCCAGGGCTCCATGTCGAGGTGCTGAGCTCTCCTGGCCAGTGCTGGCGTTCAGCAGCTCCAAGCAAAGTGCTCTGGGGAAGGGTTTGCTTCGAAAAAAGCTGTTAAATACCTTTAAATTACAGCAGCACTTCAACATCCCATTAAAGCCGTGCCAGAAATAAATCTAAATTCCTGGCGTGGCTCCTGCAAACTTCTGCTCGGTTGGTGGGAAGCCTGAACGCCGCCTTTCTGTTTGGTTTGGGAAAGAAAAGATGGGAAAAAACCATATCTCTGTCTCTGGAGTTGTTGTTTGTCTTCCCCTTTTTTTTTTTTTTTCTTCTTTTTTTTTTTTTTTTTGGGAGCTGCAGAATTTGGGCTGGGAATGATCCACGGCCGCTCTTTGGCTGTGGCTGAACGGGGCTGATTCTGGGGTGGGAAACCAACACCTTTGGTCCCTCTGCACTTCAACATCACTCAAGGCTCCTTTTATTATTATTATTAATTTTGCTGGGGCTGTGAGTAGTTTTTGGGCTTGGATTGGCCTTCGGTGTTGCCACATTCCCCTTGGTTTTTTCTGCTCCATCCAGGAAGAAGCTGGGATCATCCCAGAACCATGGAGTGGTTTGGGTGGGAAGGGACCTTAAAGCTCATCCTTGTTCCAGCCACTGCCATGGGCAGGGACACCTTCCACCAGCCCAGGTTGCTCCTAGCTGGCCTTGGACACTTCCAGGGATCCAGAGGCAGCCACAGCTTCTCTGGGCAAGCTGGGCCAGGGCCTGCCCACCCTCACAGCCAACAATTCCTTCCCAATATCCCATCTAACCCTGCCCTCAGGGCTGATGTGTTGCAGCCTCCCTCCCCACCCACCCCGTGGGGCAGGACAGGAGGGGCTTGGCCGGTGGGGAGAGGATTATTTTTGGCTTTTTTTTTTTTTTTTTTTTCCCTTCTTGCTCCTCTTTAGAAATTAAGGACTCGACAGCAGCTGTTCCTCTGCTTTTGGGTTTGCTTTGTGTCGGTTTTTGCAATGAATGCTTTGCAGATTTGGCTTATCAGGCTCGTCAGGCTGCTCCCAGCCCTCCACTCTCCTCCCTGGCCCTATTTACCCAGAGCCCTGGCTGACGCAGGGCCCTTTCCTGTGTTTGTCACCACCCACCCCAAGGTCCTCCGGTGATAACTTCTCACTTAAGATTAAGGATTTGGGTCTTTTCAAAAGAGTCTTTGACCTGCAGCCCTCTGAAATGTGTCACTGCATGGGGAAAAAAAAATAGATTTAAACCTCTAAACACACTGTTTAAGGGCGACACAGAAGCGATTTTCCTGCTTTGTAATTACGCCCATAATCGATCTGAAGGTGAAAAGGTGCCGTTTGGGGGGCCTGATCCCGCCAGAAAGGCTCGAAACAGGGACTCAGATGGTACAAAATCCCGAGGACTGGCTGGTTTTAGCTGGCTTTAATGATGTCGATTCTGCTGATTCCAATGGAGTCGTGTAGCTCTGCTGCTGCTGCGAAGCATCTGCCCCCAAACTTCCAGCTGCTGGTGGATGGCTCAGACACTTGTGCTTCAAAACAGCGTTTGCATCTGAATAACCCAGAAGTGACTCGCACCCCTTTCAGGCTGTCGAAGGCAGGTCTTAAAGCAGGAGGGTTTTTTTTAATCTGTCTAAATTAGACCCCCGGATTTACAAGAAGTCCTTGAACTTCGGGTGCGTTTGTGTCAGCCCTGCAAGTGTCCTTAAAATGATTATGAGAGCGATTTCCATCGTGACGGGAAAGGTGGTTGGGGCTCGGGCTGGAGGAAGCGTTGCTGTCGTGACTTTTAAAGGCAGAGGAGGGGGGAGGTTCGTATTTTGAAGTCCGAGAAGAAAGAAACGCAAGGGAAGACAGGCAGGTACTTCTCTGCCTTCTAAGAGCGCTGAAGCATTAATTCATCCCCCTGGAATTTCTTGTTTGTGTGCTCCCATAATTTCATTTCTTTGGTGTCTGTATGAAGCTCGAGATAGTTGAACGCCAGAGGCCAATACTCCTCGACTAATATCTTTTGATTAGATTTTGTGCGTGTGTGTGTGTGTGTGTGCCCACGTGTGAGAGAGAGACATCACCCTTCATAACCCACACTCTGTGCCCTGGGAGGCTGAGACGCTCTCCGAAGGAATCTTCCCAGCAGCACATTCCCCTCTCTGACCCCCACTGCGGGGAGTTTTAGGAGTTGTACGTGGCTTTTGGTGGGGTTTACAGGTGTCTCGTAGGGGGTTGGTATTTGTGCTGGAAGGCTCCACGTCACCACATCCCTGCCTGGTAGTGCAGGGATTGTTACAGCTTGGGAAAGTGGGGAGCAAAGTGTTTCCCTCCTCCCCCCCCCAAAAAAAAAAAAATGGCACAGGGCTGGTGGAGCTGGGAGCTGGCACGGGGATGTTTCTAAAAGGGAGCTCCCCTTGGCCATGTGCTCCCAGGTCTTTAGGGCAGCCTGGATTGGGTAAAACCCCGTCTTTGCCCCGTGCTAAAGGCAGTTTGGATTTGGAACAACTCCCATCCTTTGCCCCAGGCACCGTGCAGAGGGGAGGATGCCAAAGAATCCTGTGGGGGTGTGCTCAGGGGGGTTCTGGAGGGGGCAGTGGGTCCCCTCCCTGCAGGTCACACCTGCGGGCTCAACACCGGTATTCAGGGGTAGTTTTTTGGATGGGCATTTTTTTTGACGCCCACATTTTTGGGGTGGTTTGTGGTTTTTTTGGTGTGTGTGTTTTTTTTTGTTTTTTTTTTTTTTTTTTGTTTTTTTTTTTTTGGATGCCCACAGCAAACCCCTTCACCATCCCAGCAGAGCGGCCAGAGCTCCGGCTCGGCCGGGACTTCCCGGGCCCTCCTGAGCTGCGTTCGGGGCGAGGAGAAGAGCGAAGGCTCACTGCCACCTCTAGGCAAGCACCAGCATCGGCGCCCGCTCTAAACTAGAGCACAGACAGACAATCCTGGGATTTGTCCCAAATCGCCGCAGTCTCTGTGCCAGACCCCGCTATCAGCTGGTGTGTGTGTGTGTGTGTGTGTGTGCAGTTCCACAGGCTCCTAAAGCTTTAGTATAAATATGTTTAGCCGTTTCTTTAGTCCCCGGGCAATAATCCCTCGAACGCATTTCGAGTCGCATGGAAATAGCAGCCGAATAACTCCCGAGCCGCGGCTGCCGGGGATATTGTGTGTGTGATCTGTGCCGGGGCCGCGGCTTCCTAAGGATCTTAGCTAAGAGAGCTGAGCATCCTGAGCGGCACATTCCCGGCGCCGGGCTGGGAGCTCCGGCAGCAACAACCGCCTCGCATTCCCAGCTCCAGCTCCCTGCCACGCACCCGCTGGAGCCCCCGGCGCCGCTGGCTCCCCAGAGAGAGGTGGGTGAGGGAGAAGGGCAGCAGGAGAGGGGAAAAGAGCCGGGATTTTGAGGGTGGTGGGAAGGAAACTTGGGTGAGCATTAACTGCTGCGTTTATATTTGGCTCCTCTAACCGCTGGCAGCATATGGCCAGAGGCAAGAGGCGCTGAGCTGCTTTCAGAGGAGAGGGGGAGCAGCTGTGTGAGGGGCAGGGAAGAGGCTGTTCCCTCTCCCGAGCAGTTCTGGGGGATAACTTGCTCGGTAGCTCTGCTGGCGTTTGCTCCCAGCTGTGGGAAGGGGGGAAGCAACTTCCATGGACGGGGCTGGGCATGAGGGGGCTTCTCCGGGGGCTTTTGCTGCCCAAGGAGGATGAGGCAGGATGACAGGAATATGTTCCCTGTGGAGACATCCTATCCACAAACAATTTTTGCTGGAGGAAGGGAGGTGCAAACCTTTGCTGCCACACCAAGAGCTGTGTGGGAACGGGCTCGCCGGGTGTAGATGTGCTGGAGAGGGTCTCCCTCCACCTTCTCCATTCGCAGACCAACACCTGTCTCATGGGTTGTTTGTGAACCCCCAAACCTTCCTCTCCGGGCTGACTCATGGCTTCCAGCTGGAGGGAAAGGTTACCTGGGGCTCCTCCCTGGCGCAGGGGGAGCACAGAACAAGCACAGGCCGGCAGGTCCCTTCCAGTCCTGACACTTTGCTCCCGGCTTGCCCGGATTTCCGGGCGGCCGCAAAAGCTGCAGATGATCCGAAAATGAGCGTTGTCCCACTCGGTTCTCTGCGGGTGAGGGAGGTGCCGCTGTGCCCCGGGAGGACGTGGCACAGGGACGAGCAGTTCCCAAGCTCCGGGCTGGTGGAGAGGGCGAGGGTCCTGCCGCGGGTGCAGCTGCAGGGTGGTGGTGTTGGGAGGTGGGGGTGGGTGAGCTGCACTTCCAAACGCGTGTCCTGGAGTGGCACAGGGAGCCCGGCTCAGCCTCATCCCAGCACTCCGGGCTTTGCTTCCCCAGCACGGCTTTGCCTGCTGTGGATGTGCCTCCCTGGCAGGGGGGCAGAGGAGCAGCGAGGTGCCGGTGGCCAGAACCCATGTCGTGTGCCAGGGTGGCTTTGGCAGGGCAGAGTCCCCTCGAACACCGCACGGGTGCCATCGCACCCATCAGCCCTGTGAGCTGGACCTCCATCTGCCTGCACCCCCATCCGAGGGGGAACAGTCCAGCTTCCCTGGTAATCACCAGCCCACACAGCCCTGCAGCTCTACGGCCGTGCTCAGAGCTCTGAGCCCTGAAGGGAGAAGGGTTTGGACTTTTCTCAGCTGCACTGACTGTTCCCAGCCTGTGACAGGGTCACAAAGCCCTTCCTCGCCAGCGTGTGCCCACTCATCCCTCCACGGGGCAGGATTCCCTGACCAGTGGATCAGAGCAGATGTCGTCGGGTAGCTTGCTATTAGATTAGTCCTCCCGCATCTAAATAGTCATAATCATGTTTTCATTAGCCCCAGACAGTGCACACAGCTCTGATGATTAGTGTGAGGAGCGGGAAGAACGGGGGAAGCAGCCCCGGTTGTGCTGCTGCGTGTGCCTGTCCTCTGCCCTCCTCCACCCCTGCACAGCTCCCGGGGTGCCTGCAGGAGCAGGGCTGCTCGGTTTCCCCTTCCCTGCGGGAAGTTGTGTAATGAAGGGCCTGCTGTGCCGTGTGCCTGCCTTCCCTGAGGCAGTGGGGCAGGCGGTGGGGCTGCCCGGGGTGGGTGGCACCGGAGCTGCCGGGCATCCACGGGCCGTGTTCCTTCGCCAGGCTGAAGCCGCCCCTCTGTGCCCTGGTGGGAGCTGCCTCCCGAGCTCGGGAGGAAGCTGTGAGCAGGTGAACCTCACACTCCTGCCCGAGAGCCCACTTGGTTTATATAATATTATATATCTATAATTGTGTGTTTGTTGTTGCCATGGGAATGAGCGCGATTGCGAAGCCTGGAGACTGATGTCAAGCCTGGGTCTGCACTGGGCCTTACTGGGGGCAGGAAAAGAGTCAGGAGGGGAAATGGGGTGAGGAGACCCTTTGTCTTCTCCCCTGTGTGCAGCCCAGGTTCAGCTCCGGCAGCAGAGGTGCAGGGCTGCCCCAGTGCTGCCTGGATCCGGGCTGGGGGCACTGGAATATCCAGGAGGGGCTGGTGTTGTGTGCCCAGGCACTGAGTGGGCAGAGGGGGATTCTGGCTGCCAGGGAAAGAGGGGGCTTTTCTGCAGCATAACCTGGCTGGGAGCAAGAATGGGGGGGCTGCAGCACGGCTGGGGAGGGAGTCGGGGACCACTGAGCCCCCCGGGCCAGGCAGAGTCCCCCACTCCCCCAGGGCAGGCTGAGATGGGCCCCCAGGCAGTGGAGCGGAGCTTCCCGGCAACAAGTGGGGGCCGGGGGGTGTCTCTCAGCTCTTTAATTGGTGGGGGAGTTGGGGGGGGTGGGCGACGCTCCCCGGCAAGGGGAGGGAGGGGGAAGAAAAGCCACGCTGGAAATGAGGTTATATAAAAGATGTATGATTTGGAGAGCAGAGTGTCTCCTAATGAGGGCTGCACCGGCTCGCTCCACACCCATAAAAACCCTGGTTGGACGTCAAAGCGGATTCGTTTCGGTGATGCTGGGATAAAGGGGCGCAGCGAGGACTGGCTCCCCCCCTGCCAGCCCAGCCGAGCCCAGCGCCGCGCCGGGAGGGATGCGGGGCCGGGCACAGGCGCGGGGCCGGGCACGGCTCCTCTCTGCCGCACGGTAGGTGCCCCCCAGCCCCGCGCAGGGCGCCGCTTCTCCGGGAAACTTTGCGGCGGGGCAGCGGGTGCGGGACGGGCGCGGAGCCCCGCGGGACCGTGCGCCCCGTCGGAAGCGCTGCCGCCACCTCGGGGCACCGGGGCCGCGCCGAGCCCTTGGCCGGGGAAAGGAGGGGCGGCAGCGGGACCCCCGCCCCGCCGGTGCGGGCAGGAGGGCTCCGCGGAGCGGGGGACATGCGTGGGGTCTGCCCGGGGAAAGCCGCTTTGCCGGTCCGGAGAGCCAGGTCGTGGGTGGCTCCCACCCGCACCCCGTCGGGCCGTGCTGTGCCCCCTCCCTCGCCCCTCTGCGCCCCGGGGGTCCCCCGAGAACTTCGCCCACCGCCCCCTTGCCCGGCTCCCCCCGCGCCCCCAGAGCTGCGGGAATTGGTGTCTCCCTCCCCCGCAGCTCCGTGCACCGAGTTTGGATGGGGCGAGGGGGCTCCTGGCACCACGGGGGGCAGACGCGATGTGTCCGGGGAAGGATTTTTCCCGGGAAGGGCAGGCAGGGGCAGGTGGAGGGAGTGCGGGGGTGGGCAGCGGGAGCGGCGGGCAGCGAGCCCGGGACAGCCGGCACTTTGCCCGGCGAGGGAAGGGAAAGGAAGGGAAAGGAAAGGGGCCGGAGCAGGCGGATGCCGGATGCGATCGGTCCGGAGAGGGCAGGGACCGCGATCGGCAGTTTTCCGAGGGTTTGGGGGGCTTAACATGGGCAGTTTTTAGGGAGGGCAAAGGGGCGGTTTTCCGGGCGGGAGTGGGGGCGGAATGTCAGTCTCCTGGGGTGGGGGGCAGTTTTCCCTGGGATGCTGTTTCCCGGGAGAGGGCAGTTCCCGGGGGGAGGGGGGGGCAGTGTTCCTGGTGGAAGGGCAGTGTCCCGGGGGGATCAGTGCCCGGGGCGGGTGGGATCATTGCCCGGGGCAGTTGGGATCAGTGCCCGGGGGGACGTGAGGGGTGAGCTGGTTCTCCCCCGCCCGCAGCGGTGCCGGAGCTGTCCCGGGTGCTGAACTCTGACCCGAGCGGGGAGGGCTTGGCGTTGCAGAAATGCCACCGACCCCGGTGCTGAGGTGGCGGGGGAGTGACCCACGCCACGTCCTGCCCTTGCTGTTTCCCCTGTCCCTCGGGGTCGGGATGTCCCAGGTGTACCAGGGGTATCCCCACTCTCCCCGGCGCACTGGCGTGGGAGAGAGACCTCCACCCAGCCCGGGATGGGTGGGGAAGAGACTTCCCTGTGCGGTTCCAGCCCTGGAGCGGAGCCCCGGGATGTCCCGTTGATGTCGGGCTCCTCTCCTTTAGGGAGAGCCGGGGCTCAGTGCGGATTTTGCCCCTCCCCTCTCCCCACCTGCACACCGAGGACCTCGATGGTCCCTGCGGATGAGCCTGAAATGCAGGAGGGAGTTGTCTTTGCAGGGATCAAAGGAGATGAACCCTGCGTGCCCTGCCCGCTGTCTCGCTCTCGGCTGGGTTTGCAGGTGATAGTAGAAAGCTTTTGGGTTTTCCTGGCAGAGCAGAGCAAAAGGACAGCTCTGCACACGCACATCTGGAGGATCTGGAGCTGGGGTGGGTGTGCATTTCCCCGTCCAGGCTCCGTTCCCTGCCCCCCGAGCACACTGACTCCACAGCCCAGGTGCAGACATTTTCTTCCAACGCTTCCAAGTTATGACTGTCAGGAGGAAATTCTGGCAGGCAACTTGGCAATTATCTGCGGAGCCCCCGAGGAGCTGATCCGCCTCTCACTGAGATGGAGGGGAAGTGTCTCCTTCCTTCCCGTGGGAGCACGGGCTGTCTGGAGCGGGAGGTGTGGGAGATTGCAGGGGGCAGCTGAGGTGGTCGGAGGCTCTGCTGCTTTAAGCTCCTCTTCCTCCTCTACATCCCCAAGTGCCAACGGCTCAGGCAGGAGGCACAAAGGGATCTACAGCGATGATCACACAGAAGCTGCAGGAAGGCTTTTGGGGCAGGGGGGGCCGTGCAGGACAACACTCTCCTGAGGATTTCTCCCTGCACATCTCGGGTTGGCTATGCCTTTCCTGCTAAAGATCTGGGGTGGGGAAGCCTTATTTTAAGGAATTTGGGTTTGCGTCAGTGATTTCTTCCTCCCTCTATTTTCTCCCGAGCTCGTGTTACCCAGAATATTTCCTTAAAGACACCACAAACTCACAGAGTCTCCAATTTTAAAACGTGCATATGTTTGCAAACAAACTCCCGGTACGGAGGAGTCTCTTCCCACGCAGACGTGGGGTTTGAGGGGATGTTTCTCTGCTCACATACCTGCTCTGGGAGAAGCATTTCACATCCCCGTGAGTGAAGGAGAATGACAAGTCCCTGTGCCCTTTGAATTCTGTTTATTCCCTCTGTCAGTGTGACGGCCGTGAGCGAGAGGCCATCTTAGGCAGAGGGGTTTGGGCTGAATCCTCACTTGCAATTAATGTTGTGTGGCTGCTCGCGGGGAGGGGATTGGTCCTCCCTCACCCTCAGGGCCATTTTGGCCCCGTCAGATTTCCCCCCCCACCCCCACTCCCCTCTTTGCTTGTGTGTTTTGTCTTTTCCATTTCACTGGTGTGTCTGTACAAAGGCTTAGGAAACCTGCCAGATTCCCTAAATCAGTGCCTGAAAACAACTATATATAGTAACTGATAAGTCACATGAGCTCAGCTCGCATAGATTAGCATTTACCTTTCCTGAGTAACGAGGATATTGTTTGATACTTGTTGATACCATCAATTTTTGCTAAAGAAATACAACCCCCCACAACCAGGGACCGGTTTGGAGAGGAGGCTCCGAACGGAGCCAAAATGCCTTTGTTCTGCTCACGCTGTTCCGATTGTATCTGTGCATTAAATCAAATCCACATATGCAATCTGATCTCTCCTGCCGAGCCAAAAATAAATACATTGTGTCCCAAAGAGGCCTGTGAGCCACTGTCTGGCTGAAGCTGGATGAAAGCACGTTTGATTCTCTCCACTTGCTGCGAATGAGCCGTGACGGGCTGTGTGTGATAAGGGACCCGGCACAGTCCGGGTTCCCACCCGACGTGGCATCTGTGCTGATCTGACACGGAGGGATCTGCCTGTGGGCACGAGGAGCTCGAGCTCTGGGGAGCCCATATGTTATCAGTGTGTTGGCTCTATAAGTGGAGCTGTGGCAACCTGCAAGTTCTCTGTGTGTGTGTGTGTGTGTGTGTGTGTCTCCACAAAAGCAGAGGTAACTGTGCCAAGGCAACGCTGCTTCTTTTTGCATGACAATTCAGAAGCGCTTAACGAGATCTAGCAATGCCCTTCTAGGGCAGGCTTGTCTTAATCCCATTTTCCGGAGTTTTCAGGCTTATGTTTTCAGACACGCTGGAAACGTGAGGTTCTTCCTCGCTTTGGAAGTCAGGAAAGCTCAGTCTTTTCCGAGCAGGGATTATCCTTCGTCCCCAAAAAGCCACCAAAATGGAGTGTCAGTGGTACGTGTGGGCCACGGGCTGCAGAGCTGGCCCTGGGGTGACAGCCTGCCTCCCCCCACTCTGCCAGGAGTGAGGAGCAAGGTGTTGGGAAGTCCAGTTCCTCTCCTCAGGCACAGGGAAAGGCTGTTTTCAGGGTCAGGGCTGGGGCTGCTTCAGGCAAAGGCGGCATCACCAGCATGAGGCTGTCCCATGGGGAGCTGATGGGCATCAGGGACAGCAGGGACCATTTCCACTCCTCTCCCTCACACCCTCCTGGCTTTCTTGCCACACTGCCCGGTGCCCAGCCCCGTGTTACTGGTGCAGTAAGATGATGTGGCTGCTGCTGCTTCCAAGGAGCAGCCTCTCTCGCACTGCCAGCACCTTTAGCAAAGACTGGGAGGCAGAAAATTCCACATCTCCCCACCTCAATTCTGCCTGAATTAGAGCCATAGCCCTGGTAGGACAAGGAATGGGTCCCAGGAGGCCCCCAGAGAACTTTGCCGCCGCTGATGGTACTATGGCAACAAGTGCTAATGCAAAACCCTGAGAAAAGCAGGGGCAGCAACTCAGGGGAACAAATTATCCTCGATTTTTGCCTCGCACAGTCCCCGAGGATGGTGGTGCAAAGAGGGTGAGAGCTCTGCTTTGGCTCCACGCTCGGGATTCATCAGTGAGAAAGCGAGGAATCACACCCTCCGGTGCTGAAAAGAGATGGGGGCGACGCCCAGGGGACAGAGGAGATCCCAGAGCCAGGATTCCTCAGGCTGGGGGTCATTCCTCCAGACCGAGGAGGAAAGGCTTGTGGCGGGAGGAGCCCCCTCTTTTCCCGAGGGTTTTAAATAGGGCCATGAGTCACACTCTTCAGAGAGTCGGTGGCAATAAGATCTATTGCTGTTCAGTGGCCTAAACGGCTTGTTAGTGCAGGAAGATGTAATGCCGTGCTGGAAGGAATTTTGGGGCATCAGCAGCAAAGGAGGGCACGAGAACATGAGTTGCTGAAATGAAGCAGGAGTTTATTCCTGGACTGACTGAGCCAAGAGCTTTGTCGCTGACTTTATTGATGCCGGCTGGCGGCTCTGGAGCTATTACAGCTCCAGCCAACCTGCTGCGATTCTTAAATTCTCTTTTTCCTTTTTTCCTTTTTTTTCCCCTAAACGGAGCCCCCAATCCCCTCTCGTGCTGCGATTGGATTGCAAGACCATCCATCAAGTGGCATTTTCTCATTTATTTCCTCCCTACCTATTTTGTCTTTTAGGACAAAGTGGCTGCGCGTTAACACGGGGCCAATTTGTCAAACCGGAGTCGCTGGTGTAATTCCAGTCCCCTTGGCAAATGGATGGTGGGGAAATTTATGTTTTACAGATGGACCGAGCCCTAATAAGAACATCAGTTGTAGGTGGGGGGAGCAGCAGAACTTGACGGTTTTATCCGAATCCCTCACCACAGGCACCGACAAAATACTGCACAGAAGAGCAAAAGAGAAATGGCAGGCGTGGTGCTGAAATGTGCTCAGCCTTGAACTCCAAATTACAAGAAAACCCTGTTTCTGTCAGCTTAGGGGAAAAAAAAAAAAAAAGAAAAGGAATTTTGTCAACACAGTTGTCTTGGCAACATTAAAATGTATTGCTGCGGTCGGCTGGGAGAGGGGCGGTTCGTGTCAGAGGGGGTGAAGGGGAGAGGGATGAGGGGCTTCATTAAATGGAATTAAAGTTTTGGTGGGGTTCTGCTCCCTCTAATGCTCCGTGATTAGGAGTGTGGAAGATGCTGGTCTGACTGGGATGGGATAGGATAAGAGTATTTCAGCTGGAAGGGATCTACAGTGATGGGTTCAACCGCCTGGAAGATGTGCCAGTGGCTGCTCGTGCCGGCAGGAACAGGCTTTCCCTGGCTGTTTAATTCCCTGCAGAGGGCATGAACACAAAACTGAGTGCCAGCAGTTGGATAAATGTGCAGGTCACGGGGCTTTGGGGCAGCTTTATCCCAACACTACGGTTGTGAGCAAATAGATGCTGGTTTGCTTTCCAGAAAACAACCCCCCGGAGCAGATGCAAATGAGCCCTCCTGGGGACTGGGAATGGATTTATTGATATCAGAAAGCCAGCATTTATTTTACTAACTGTTCTTTTACCAGGAACAGGCATGTTTTGAGTGCAGGCAGCCCTGCTGACATGGAGCAGGTGAGTGGGTCTCCAGGGCTGAGTCCCTGGCACTTCATCCCTTTGGCACCCGCTGGTGGCCGTGGCTGTGGGGAGGGGTCCAGTAGCTCTGCACCATCACTGGGAACCAGCATAAGGGTGTCATACAGATGGCAAAGCACCTCGTTTCATCCACTCCTGTGTGTAAATCAGGTTTACTGGGGGCAAAGAACGTGTTGTGGCCCCGGTGAAACAGCGACTTCCCAGCCAGGCGCACTGGGGATGGGAAGGGAGAAGCAGAGCGGTCGTTTGGCTGGGAAGGGAAAAGGTCTCGCTCCTTCCTGGGTGGATTTTGGCAAGGCTGGTGGGAGGTGGGTGATTAGAGATGGCTGGAGGAACATTGTCTATATATTCCCAGGATTAAAAGGCCACGTACACAGACACACCGCGCCATCGGCCCGAGCCGAGCGGGAATGGAGCTCAGAACTGCTGGCACGAGCGAGCTGCCTGCCAGTGAATCACTTTAATGCTCCATTTTCAGAGGCACAAACACGCAGGTTTACAGTAACTGTGCATATGTTGCATCCCAGTGCTCCTCATCCCATCCACTGACGCTCCGTGGGTCGTAAAAATTAAACGGGCATCAATCCATCAGCACCGGGGTTCTTCCCCGAGCGCTGTAAATCCCACCAAAACTAATTAAGTAGGACAATGGTGCCCATTTAAAGCTGGCACGCAGAACCATGAGCTATTATCGTGGCGAAGACCAGGCTCAAAATCGATTTGGGAGGCCAAGGGCAGCCCAAGTGGCCACGCTGGAGGGCTGGAGTTGGGCACAACTCCCAGCTCTCCACAGCCCGCGGCTGCTGCCTGGGAGTTAAGAGATTGTGTTAAGCTCCCAAGATTGAGTTCTCCTCCGCTTTGCTTCTGAAATCAAATCATCCAATTAACATATGTGCTGGAGTTTGGTGCTTGAAATGTTATCTGGCAACTTGAGAAGCTTTTTGTTGTTGCTTTTTTTTTTTTTTTTTCTCTTGGTAGGAGTTGTTTGTGGAGCGAATGCTTTCGTCACTGTCGAAGGGGAGCCCGTTTGCTGCTCTTCCTTTGGCTCGTTAAAGCCTCCAAAGGAGGGATGTTCCCAGGGATTGGTGTGGGGATCTGAGTTAACACTTGTCTGGGGTGCTACAAGTTTGCACCTCTGCAGGGTTTTGTTGGAGTTGGAGTTGGATTTATGTGTCGGAAAGGGAAGGGAAACTGAGGCAGGCAGTGGGCTGGCACCGCCTGTGGGTGTTTATTCAAGCAGGATGGCTCAGCAGGGAGCTGAGCCCGGCTTTGCCCACAGCACTGGCCACTCCTGGCTCCCTTTCAGGGGTGAAAGAAGAGTTTCCACCCCAGTGAAACCCCGTTCTCGCTAGTTTTGAGGAGTTTGTCGTGACACCACCGCCAGTAGCTTTAAATGTACAACCTGGCAAATGTCCTGCAGCTCTTGGGTTCATAAATCAGACTCCCAGTGGTGCTGGGAGGGAGAGCTGAGATCTCAGAGCCGGGCCCAGCTCAGCCACCAACAGCCGCCGTCTGCCCTTCGCTTCACGGGGGCTGAACCAGTCGGGTTCCAGCTGAAATGTGTCCCCTCTGGGGTCAGACCTCCCAGGACACCCCAGGAGCTGGGTGTGGGGGAGCCCTGACCCTCACTGGGTGTTTGGGGGAGCCTTTTGAGCACTCCCAGGGTTCTCCTGCTGCCCTGACCTGCTCCCTCTCCCTCCCGTCTCCGCTCTGAGTTTGTGCCAGACTTCAGAGCTGAGAAACCATCAGGCTCCACGGTCTTAAGGTTATTATCCAACCTAAATGATGCCATGATTCAATGAAAATGCTTGTCCAGCTCTTCCCAAAGGAGCAGAAGGCTTCAGGGGCTTAGGGACAGGTTGCACGTAATGTCCTTCCCTGTTTTCCAGCCAGTCCCTGGTGGGATTCCACAGCTGAGGAGGGGAGAGGTGTGCAAGGTCCAAGAGCAAGTCACCCTCTGTTTGTAGGGGACACACTCCCCCTCATCGAGGAGAAAGCCCTGGCTGGGTGTTGAGGTATCACCCAGAATTTCCACTGTCCCTCTTGTAAGGAATGCCGAGGCATCGGTGGATTTCAAGGATGAGGAATGGTGCGTGCCCAGAAATGATGTTGTCCCCTGAGATCTTGCAGGCTGGAGCTGAACATACACAACAAATGATGGGCCTTTTGGTGGAAATAACTGGAAATTGGCCCTATGGGAGAAGAGTGAGGGAATAAACACTTTGGGGTTTCCCAGCTCTGCCCAGTGAGCTCAGCAGGACTGTGCTCCCTGCAGGCACCGCGGGAAGGTCGAGCTGGGCTGAAGGGCATCTTCTCCTCCAGCTGTTGAACATCTGGCTGTGTGAGCTGCTGGGGATGCCCAGCAGTGACAGGGACTCGTGCCAGGCAGTCCCCAAGATGGCCTTGGCCCTGCTCAGATGGGCACAGCACGAACACCGACTCGGGCGGCGTTGAGGAGTCCGTGAGCGCTGCTGCCGGTGACTAATCCCAAGCAAATAACAGGGTTGTCCCCTTGAAGGAAGCTGGCAGTGCCACACTCCCGTGGCACTTGTGCTGCTTTCAGAGCCACGCTCGTCCTACAGCGTCAGCCAGGACGTTAGAAATGAGTCCTGTCTGACTCAGTGCCATGCCGGGACATCAGGGTGATGGTCACTGTGCTTGCAGGGGGACCAGTGGAGGGGCTGGGGGTGCAGGGACTGCCAGGTCCCTGGTGGGCTGCCAGGAAAAGAGAGACCCTGGCAGGGAGAAGGAAGCTGGTCCTGTGGTTCAGCACTGGCACCAAAAGGCCTGAGAAAAAGAGGGAAGAGTCGGCCGGGGTCCTGCCGGTGAAAATGGGCTCTGGATGGACGGGCTGGGAAGGAGAGAAAGGGACAGAACCTCCCTGGTAGAAGCAGATCTCTGCTCACCTCCATCCTCCCCAAAACTGGGACCTTCCCTCCCCAGGTGGCCTGAGGATCTGGAGCAGACACCCTGCTCTGCTGCCCCGAGCCCTGTGAGGTGGCACAGTGTTGGTCCAGCTCCAGTGGCCTCTGGCGGGGGTCACTCGCAGGAATTCACCCAGCAATTAGTGCTTATTAGCCCTCGAGGATGTGAATCCCCACTGGCCCACTCAGTGGCATTTAACCCTGTGCACGTTGCTGCTGCTCTACAGGGCCGAGTCCCAGCAGGGGAAGGGCCACAGGGGTTAAATCCATTGGCTTGGGTCGTCCTTCTTTAATTGTTTCATTCTTTACTCGCCTGTAGAAAGTGCAGTCTGGGGTCAGCAGCCTTCATCACATGAGGATTAAAATGCCTGAGCTAATGCCAGGACTGGTGTCACTGGCTGCTCCTCAGATCCCTGTTTTTCCCAGCTGGGTGCTGAGGGAGCTCCTGGCAGAGGGGGGGACTTGGTGCTCCATGTCTGAAGCTGCAAACGCTGCCCTGAGCATGGGGAGACAGGAGAGTGTTTTCCTTGTCATGTCAGCACCTCCAGCCTGCAGATCAAGGGCCCTCTGTTCCTCTCCCCAAACCCCAGATTCAAAAAATGAAAAGAAGGCTCCTGCATTTCAGCTTGCTGCAAAATGCCAGGGCACGGTCCTGGAGGGAAACGCTCTCCAGAGTGCCTGAGGAATGGGAGGGGAAGGCAGAGAGGGGTTGGGAGCAGAAGTTTCTCAGCGCAAGCCTAGGCATGTAAGAACAAGGGTCCCATCAGGAGTCAATGAGACGTGGCTCCCCGAGCCAGCTGAGGGCTGTAGACAGTCATGCCCAGCTGCACGAGGCTCCCCCGAGAGCTGGGAAAACTCACTGCGTGTTCTCCTGGAGATGGTTTGCCATCAGCCGAAGCAGTTTGTGTGGGAACAGTTCAGAGCCGGATGGCAGGGCTGGGCACGGGGGAGTGCGAGCGTTGCCTCCTCATCCCCGTGCCAGGCTTGAAATATGTGGAGAGGAGGGGCTGAGGCGATGATCCCTGCAGCCAGGCTTAAAAGCAGTTGCCTTTGCAAGTTCCTAACTCAGGGGAAGGGGGCTGAGTGTCCTCTTCTCCTGCCTCGCTCCGCTCGTGGCTGCTACTCCTGGAGCCTCCAGACCGACTCGCTGTGACAGCATCTCCGGAACGGGTTTCCTCCTGGGCAGGGATGCACGTCCCCTGTCTGCTTCTCGACCATCAGGTTGTCGGATGCTCTGGAAAACACATGGAGACAGGATCCTCCGCCGGCAGAAATCGCCGCCGAGCTCCGTGCGGCTTTGCCCCTTCCCCCAGACCTGCCGGGCGTTCGCTGGCAACCCCCGGGCAAAGCGGGGAGCGCCCGAGCCGGGCTGCCCAGCAGCCCCCTCGCCAGGGCTCCCCCGCTCCCCCCGCGCCTTCCCGGCCCCCGCCGAACAGATGGTGCCGATTTTCGCAGGGAGGGGGGATGGAGGAAACAAAGCCCGGAGCGATGGGAGGCTGCAGCCTGTCTCCCAAACGCAGCCCGGGGGGTGACATCTGTGGGGACGGGCTGATGCGTGTGGGTGCCTGTGGCGTGCCGAGCCCCGTGCTGAGCAGGCACTTACGCCCGCCCTGTCTCACTTTTCTTTCTCCTTTGTTGTGTGTGTTTTTTTTCCCCCCTTCCTTTCCAGATAAAGAGGCTCGTGGACGGTCTGCAGGGATGTCGCTGAAGCGAGCGGGCTGCCTCCCTCCCTCTGCCCAGCGCAGGACCAGAGGCTGACTGGCAGCTGGCATGTTGCCCCCTCCAGCCCCTGCTTGTTGGCCACGCGATGCCCAGCCCTGCCTGCCCTGCCTGCCCTGCCTGTCCTGTCCCTAGCCTCGCCTCCCACCCGTGACACCCCCTGCCTTCCCCAGGTGTTTCGGGGCGCGGTGACACCCAGCATGCCGCAGAAAGCCACCCCGCAGCCGAAGCCCTGAGGAGTTTCCCGGTAAAACCAGCTCCCTGAAGGCCAGAGCTGCCCCTTCCCCGCCCCGGCGAGGACGAGCATCTCCGACAGCGGATTTCTCTGCGCTCTGCGGGTGTTGAGGTCCTGGTCTGCAGGCTCGAGGAGGGGCTGCCATGGAAGAGAATGTGTTCAGCGTGCAGCAGATCCAGCCCAACGTCATCTCGGTGAGGCTCTTCAAGCGCAAGGTGGGCGGCCTCGGCTTCCTGGTGAAGGAGCGCGTCAGCAAACCACCCGTCATCATCTCCGACCTGATCCGGGGAGGGGCTGCGGAGCAGAGTGGCCTCATCCAGGCTGGGGACATCATTTTAGCCGTCAATGGCAGGCCCCTGGTGGACATGAGCTATGAGACGGCGCTGGAGATCCTGAGAAGCATCGCCTCCGAGACCTACGTGGTCCTCATCCTACGGGGCCCCGAGGGCTTCACCACTCACCTGGAGACCACGTTCGCAGGGGACGGGACGCCCAAAACCATCCGCGTCACCAGACCGCTCTGCCCGGCTCCCAGGGCGGTTGACTTGTCCAACCCAAGCCCGCACGGCAAAGAGCAGCCCCAGCCCGAGCGCGCCATGGGCTCCCTGTGGACCAGGGAGATCGGCAGGGAGGTGGAGCCCATGGTCCACGTTAACGGCGTCCTTACCGGCAGCAAAGGGCAGGACACCGGGAAGGGCAAGGAGGGGGCTTGTGGCCGCCCTTGCCTCAACGGCGGCGTGGAGGACAACAAGCTGCTCAAAGAAATCGAGCCCGTCCTGGATCTCCTGAAGAGCAGCAGTAAGGACAGCGATGGAGATGCGCCCTCCAAGGTAGAGACAAGGGATATAGAAGTCCAGGTGGACTGGTAGGTCCCTAAATACCTTTTTTTTTTTACGTTCGGTGGAATGTGCTGGTTTTGGCTACGCGAGGTTGAGGTGCCAGGGAGCGCCTCTCCAGAGCTGGCTGCTGTCTGGCACAGCAGGGTGGAGATGGAGAGGAAGGGCTGCAAAAGCAGGGGGAAGCAGTTGAAGAGGGGAAGATGAAAGCAATGAAAAACTGGGAGAGGACTGTGGAAGAAAGGGAGAAACCATGTAAGCTTGGGAAATCGGGCGGAGCAGGAGTAACGTCTCCTGGAAAGCTGAGCTGGGATGTGGTGGATCACGGGCTGGGCTGGGAGGTGTTTCTGTTCCAGGTTCTTAATCTCAGTTGTTTAAATTTGAGCAAAGTCCCGTGTCCTGGTGTCCCCACCTGCCAGATAAGATTCATGTGTAGCCTGTCCTCGCTGTCCTGCTTTAGAGCTCTCCGGGTGGGATCCGCCGTTGATTAACGGCGGGAGAGGGAGCGGGAAGGTCGGAACGGCAGGGCACGATGCTCCCCAGGAGAAATGAGTGCAAGAACCTTCTGTGCTTTCGGGAGAGGGGAGGGGAGCCCCAGCCCAGCTGTGTCTGAAGCCAAGGGGACCTCTTTTCAAGGGCAGGGACCTGCCCTGGTGCTCTTGTCTTCTGGGAAGCAGGGAAATGTTTCCATCGAGAGCTCAGGAACGGCCAGCCCTTGTTGAAAT
Source organism: Pyrocephalus nanus (assembly GCA_038380795.1). NCBI lineage: Eukaryota > Metazoa > Chordata > Aves > Passeriformes > Tyrannidae > Pyrocephalus > Pyrocephalus nanus. The sequence goes on from CM076278.1 coordinate 2,558,412, forward strand.
GCAAGAGCGGAGCTGCCTATTTATCTCCTGTGCTCTTTCTGGAGCAGGATAATTATTTCAGACCTGTTTGCAGGGGTAACAGGGGTGGGGACGTCGACAGCACCTGTCCCACGGCTTCTTGAGGATGGTGAAATCCCATCTTGTGGGTGGAACAGCTTAATTTTTGATATACCCTCCTTGCAAGGGGCCATGTGTGTGGTGCTGCCCTCTTGATCTCCCTCAGCATTTCCCTCATCGCTCTGGAGCCGGAGCAGCTCCCTGTGGCCCTTCCTGCTTTACAAAGCTGTTGTTAGAAGCTATTTTTTCTTTTCAGTACCAGCTCTCTCTCTCTCCTCCTGGCCGTTTATTAGCAGGGCTGGGTTGCCTTTTGCTGTTGCCTTTCCCCGAGTCCCCAAACACATTTTAGTGGTGTCAAGTGCTGCACCGGGTTGTGGCTGCCCTCGGTTATTGACTGGCTGCAACAGCCTGGAGGGTTTGCTGGAGCTGCAGGTCTCGGTTCAGCCACACAGGGATTTGTAATTTCAACTTCTCTTGCTGCACACGCTTCCTTAGGAAAGGGGAGGGTGGGGGGGAAGGAGGAATTGCGTTCCTTTTTCTTTATCAGAAACCAGAGGGGAAAGGCACAGCAGGGTCCCTACGTGGGCTCCCAGCCAAGGCTGAGCTCCCGAGCGCTCCCATCCCAAACCGACGCCCACTCCCTGTGTTTTCCATCTCCCTTTTTGTGTTGTCAGTTATTTTCATGTGGTTTCTGCTCTCTCCCGAATTACTCCTGTTTGCTGTGGAGGACACGGTAACTCAAAGCCCGTTTGGGTGGTCACGCTGAGTTAGAGGGAAAAAAAACTCCCTGCTCAGCCCGGTGCTGGTGGCGGGTGGCAGACGCTGGGGAAGAGTGGTGGGACACTCTCAGGGACACCCTTCCTGCCATCCCCTCCCCTCCACACGTGCCCCCAGGCCTTGTACATTTGGAAATTGTTGGTTTGGGGCTCTGCTGTGCAGCAGGAGGTGATTTAACCCCCCCGTCCCGAGTCCAGCACGCTCTCCAAAGGCTGGGGCTGCCTGGCTGGACTGTGGGTCCCTTCACTCAGGACCAGCCCATCCTGGGAGAACCTGCTCGAGGCAACCACAGGTTTGAGACACTGAAAGGGTCGTGCTTGTCTACAAAATGTGCAGGGGTGCTTAAAAGCCCCCTCTGGTTTAGCCCAGGCTGCTGTGGAGGGGTTGGGGGTCGCAGCCCAGCAAAGCCCCCAGAGGACACAATCCTGAGCGCTGGTCCAAGGTACAGCCTCACCCTTCAAACTCTGCTGTGGTTCCATCCCACCAGCTGCAGGGTCTCTGAGGAAATTCTGCTCCAGCTGTGGGGTAGGGATGAAAAATGGTGTCTTTTCTTTGAGGAGTCTCTTCTATGCAGAGATTAAACAGAAACGCTGTGAATTCACATAAATTGAAGGACCTCGAACTGGCAAGTGGGTACTTCACCAAAACCTCACGCTTTTTTTTCTTTTCTTTCAACACCCTTAGAAAAAAATAATCACATAATCTTTGTAGTCTGGGACTGAGAATCCACTTTTCAGTCAAAATCTCCTGCTTGATGAGAAGCTGCAGCCTCGTTCTTGCGGTAGGACTCGGTGCGAGATGCAGAGATGTGGGAAAGGAGTTGCACTGCAGGGAGAACTTGTTGAGAGCTGCTCTGCGGGGCAAAGGGCGTTCCTCCCGTGATGTGCTGGAGATGATTCATCTCCTCTGCTTGGGCTCAGGCAGAGCCAGGGCATCCTGAAGGTCTGCTACAGTCAAAGTCGTCTTGGTCCGTAGGAGAAGTGCAGACAGGGCAGGGAGCGAGGGCAGTGGGTAACCAGGGAGACTGTTGGTCAGTGCCAAAGAAACGCCAAAAAAACCCCCAGCAAGCCTCACCAGATTGATGGAGCTCTCGTGCTGCAGGCTGTGACTCCTCCAGGCTGGGGGGAGAAGCGAAGCTGGTGTCAGTCAGAGCAGGAACAGAGCTCTGCCTGGACACCGGGAGGGTGCAAATCCTCATTTAAGGTCGAGCTTGACACCCACAGCCCGGGCAACTTGACCATCATCAATCCAGCTGGAGATGCTGGTCTTGGGATGAATCCAGCTCTGTCTCGCCTTCGCCTGGTGCTGACCTTCCCAGCCTGCAGCACTGTGTCAGAGCTGCTCCAGCTCACGGAGCTGTGACAGCTTTCTGAAGGCAGAAGGGAAGCAAGTCTGAGGTTGTTCACAAGGAGCCAAAAACTTCTCGTTCAAGGTGGGCTCTGCCAAAAGTGATTCAAACAACACCCGGTGCTTCGGGCTTCCAGCCCCTGTCTCTGGTGCTACTTCCAAGGAAAACTGGGAACAGTCAAGTCCAGTACCTGAAGGGAGCCTTCAGAGGGCATTCTGTGATTGATGGGTTCTGAGTTCGCTCTGGGGAAACAATCAGTTCATCTCCGTCCCTTGCACTGCCCAGGGGAGTTATCCCTGGAATGACCTGGCTTTTCCTCCCTGCTGATTTCCCTGCCTGTCCGTGGGACGGGCTGTGGCCACGACTGCGTGTCTGCTCCTTGGCTCAAGCCATCTGCGCTGAAGTCAGTCATGAAACAGAGCATGGAAGTGGGGAGCAAGGTATGATGAGAGCTGGCATTTCTGCCATGAGGCTCACCGTGGGCTAGAGAGCAAAAATAGAGTTTGATTCACTCACTGCCAGCTAACCTAGGTCTGTTTTTCCTTCTGAGCTCTGGGGAGATTGTCATGTCCCATCTCCCCTCCTTCTCCCCCCCTCGCCACCGAGTTGCCAGTATTTATTTTCCTTCTCAGGTCTATTCCATAACATGAACAGCATGATGGAAACATGGCAGTTTCGGTCCAAAAAGCAGCATCAGCAGCCCCGAGAGGGAGAAGTGTGCTGAGAGCAGGAATTCAGTTTATGAAGGGTTTCAAGGTTTCAGGCTCCATCCTGCATTGGAACAAACCCCATAATTTTGCAGTTCTCGAAGAGAAAATTCTCTTCCTCCCACCTCCTTCGCCGCCGCCAAAATGTCTTTGTGTTGCTCAAAACATTTCATTTGCATTTCTGATGTCTTTGTGCTTGGACACGAAACTTCCAAACCTCTGAAACCCTCCTGTTCGTGCCATTCTGCAAATGGATGCAGGGAGCTTTGGAAGTGAATAACCCTCCCCTTCTGCCTTGGCTGATTCTTCTTCCTTGTCACTCTGGCTCCATCAGGCTGATCCACAGAGGCATTCTGTGCCTGCAAACAGCATATTCCACCCAAATAAAGCCCCCTGGAGCTGCCTTGGACCGGCCATCGACCCATCCTTCATCCCTTCCCCCTCTGTGCTGCTTCTTCCATCCCGTGGGATGGGCCAGCCGTTCCCTGTGTGTAGTCCCAGCAGACAAACTGGGAAGGGATAGGAATGGCCGTTGAAGCTCGATGCTGGTTGAATTTTGAGCAATGCTGGTGGGACTTTGGGACGGCTTGGATCTGTTCCCAGGTCTTTATCTGCCGGTGCCTGCTTCACGACATTTAACAGCCTCATATTTCACGGGTGTCTCTGAAGCCACTCGGCTCATTAGCTGCTGATGCCAGCGCTGGGCACAGCCCAGCCACGCTCTGACCTTCTGAGGCTGCAGAACCTTCTTCAGGCCACTCCACGTGCTCCCTGGGAGGCTTTTGCCCTGCTCTGGTGCTGTTCCAGATCCCCTTTCTCTTTTAGGCAGTGGTTTCTTGCTTTGGTCACTCTGCAGTTGCAGGCGGTCCCTGCTGCCTCTCTGGGGAGCCCATCCCACCTTTTGGAGTTATTCCTTCTGCTTCCTAATTCCCACCTCCTTCCTGAGCTCTGCTCCATCCTCTCTGCACCCTGCAAATCCCTTCTCCTGCCCTGCCCCTTCTCCTGCCTCTCCCTCTGCTCTTACACAGACCTTGCTTTCACCCTCCGGGGGAGGAGTCTGCAGCCAGCACGTTTTCCATGAGCTGCCAAAGGAAAGGAAGCAAAGGAACAGCAGTTTCTGAGGGTGCCATGCCCTCTGGAATATGGTTTTCCACGGGGCTAAAGGAAGGTGAAAGGCAAAGCCATTTAGCCCAGCACTGGAAGGAGGAGCACTGCAAGCACCCCCGGGGATGGATCAGGAGAGGGGAAGAAGGGAAGGAGAAGGGATTTCTCTCCAAGGCTCAGAGCAGTCCCGAGTTCGAGTGTGGGGTTTTCAGCCCCCCAGGAGAAGGGCCTGGAAAGAAGGAGTCCATCCACTGTGATCACAGCACAGGGTGACTCTACCAGTGCCACGGCACGAGAGCTGTCGTTGGACCTGTGGGCACCACCATCCTCCTCATCAGCTCGTCCAGAGCAGTCCCTGGGGGTGGCAGCAGCCAGTGCTATCTCTCATCTCTGCCTGGGAAATCAGAGAGATCCTTCTGCCAAGGAAATTCAAAGGAGAGAAGTGACAAACTTTCCTTTTCTCTCTCTCTCTTTTTTTTTTTTTTTTTTTTTTTTTTTTTAACTTTTTTTTTTTGGAAAAGCTTTGGAGAAATTTAAGAAAGGGCTGTCTCAGCAACTTCCCTTCTGCTTCATCACTCCGAGCACTGCAACATCATCAAATTAGTCAAAAGAAAACAGTGGTGCCTCTCATTTCTCCCAACAGCCAGATGCTCTTTCCGAGGGGAGGCAGCATCCGAGGCTCTTGCACCAGTGGGGGAGGGCAGGATTCCTCTTTCCTTTTTTAAGTATCAGATTTTGCTTTCAGAACAGAAAACAACCTCAAAAATGGTCCCTTTCCCCAAAACCTGGTCTGGATCCAAGAGATCTGGCTGGTAGTATTTAACAGATCTGGCAGCAGGACTGCTCAGGAAGGGATCTCTGGATCCTGGATCCGGCCTTTGGGAGAGTTCAGCCAATCCACGGCCTCCAAGGACACACCTTCAGCACTGCTGCCTGTTCCTCGGAGACATTAAAGTGCCCCTTCAAAAACTCTCATGGAATGGTTTGGGTTGGAAGGGAGCTTTAAGGTCTCCTTCCACCCCCTGCCGTGGGCAGGGACACCTCCCACTATCCCAGGTTGCTCCAAGCCCAGTCCAACCTGTCCAGGATTTCTCTCCAGGCTGCCAGGAGCCAAGGGCCAGCTCCACCCTCTCCCTGTGAAGCTCCCAAGGCAGATCCCTGGGAATGCCCAGCCTGGCTGCCTGGAAACACCCCTCGAGGGAACTGCACCCTCCCCACTGCCCACTGGAACAGCCCTTAGGGTTCTCCTGCTGATAAAGAGCTTTTGGGAACACGCTCCAGAGGCTGAGCCCGGGCGCGGTATCTCTGCCGCTCTCCTCGAGTTGTGAGTGGCATCGTGGCACGGATGTCACCGTGCAGGTCACCCCTGCGCCTCTGCTGGGGGCTGGAGTGACCACGGCAGGAGAGGAAAACAACTTACCCCAAACACCCTGTTCCTGCCCGAGCTCACAAACAAGGCGATTCCAAGAAAGGGGCAGGAAATATTTGTAAAAGGAAACCATTGATTGTTTTTAATGTTTTTTTCCCCCCATCTGCTCTAGGACCGGGGTGAGGCTCTGGCTGCTCTGAAAGGGCTTTTCTCTCCTCGTCTCTCTCCAAAAGACAGAGCCGGATACTTCTGGGCAGCCTCATCCGGGGGGAGGTCTGTGCCGGCTCAGGACACGCACCCGGAGCCCCGGGAGGGAGGGAGGGAGGGAGGGAGGGAGGGAGGGATCCCCTGCCCCGACCCCGAGCTCCAGGAGGGAGAAAAGGAGGGATCCCCTGCCCCGACCCCGGGCTCCTGGAAGGAGAGGGATTCCCTGCCCGACCCCGAGCTCCAGGAGAGAGGGAGGGAGGGATCTCCTGCCCCGATCCTGAGCTCCGGGAGGGAGGGAGGGATCCCCTGCCCCAGGGTTTGGCCTCATGGCTCTGCGGCAGCCACGCGTGACTGTGCTTTTCCAGCCGAGGCTGAGGGTGAGGCAGCACCTCCCTGCCGTGCTCACACAGCCGTGAGCCCGTCAGGAACAGCAACACACACAGCCCGCTCCTGCCACACTTGCAAACACGCAATGAATGGGATGTGGAGCGTTTGCTCCTGAGCATCCGACCCGGAATTCATCCGACCCGGAATTCATTGTTCCTTGGGAAGGGGCATGGAATTGCAGAATCATAGAGCATGCTGAGTGAGAAGGGACCCACAAAGACCATCCAGTTCAACTTCTAGCCCTGCACAGACACCCCAACAATCCCACCCTGTCCCTGGGAATGTTGTCCAAACCCTCCTGGAGCTCTGGCAGCCTTGGGGCTGTGCCCACTGCTCTGGGGAGCCTGTTCAGTGCCAACCACCCTCTGGGGGAAGAACCTTGTCCTGAGATCCAACCTAAACCTTCCCTGCCACAACTTCACGCTGTTTCCTCAAGTCACAGAATCCCAGAATCCCAGGATATGCTGAGTTGGGAGGGACCCACAAGGATCATCCAGTTGAACTCCTGGCCCCGCTCAGGCTCATCCCTAAGGGTCCCACCCTGTGCCCCAGAGGATCATCCAAACCCTCCTGGAGCCCTGGCAGCCTTGGGGCTGTGCCCACTGCCCTGGGGAGTCCTGTCACTGGTCACAGAGAGCAGAGACTGGTACCTGCCCCTCCACTGCCCCTCATGAGGAGGTTGAGGACCTCGATGAGGTCTCCCCTCAGTGTCCTCTTCTCCAGGCTGAACAAACCTTGAGGCCAGCGACTGGGAGCAGGTCTGACTCTCCGGACTGATGGATCCCCCTCCAAGCTTCCCTCGTGCTGCACTGGGGTTGCAAACACCTCTCTGGAGAGAGCCAGGGGCCTGCAGGTGTATCCTCAGCACCGTTCTGGAGGTGCCTGTGGGATGTGTGGCACGCTGGGGTCTCTCTGTGGACCCCAAGCCTCTCCTGCGAGCAGAGAGGCAAAGTCCATGCCTGCCCTTGGAGAGGCACCGTGATCTTCTGAGAGGCAGGTTCCCTCTGCTCAGCCCCAAGCACCAGGAAAACACAGGGATTTCTCCCACTGCCTTATGGATTTAGGGCTTGTGTCTCGATTTTGGGCCAGCCATGAGGAGCAGAGGTGGCTCGTGTGTGCTGTCACCTCGTGTGGGCTGTCACCTCGTGTGAGCTGTCACCTCGTGTGTGCTGTCACCTCGTGTGCTCGGTGGCCCTGTGTCGACCCGGCTCCACCCTCCCTGACAGAAGGGGGCTCAGGGCAAGAGGGCAGGGATGTGCAGCTGGGAAATGAGTGTTCCCCAGGAGATTTAACAGCTGGCTTTGACTTAGAGGGAAGAGCCAGATTGGCTGAGTTTTCATCCTGCTAATTCTCTGTCTTGCTGCTGGGGATTATCCTGCATGGAGGTAGCCTGGATGTGTCAAGAGACCCTAAAGCTTCCCCTTTGGGTGGGATGGCATTGGGCAGAGCAGGATTGCCTGGGTCATGGTTGTCCCTGCCCTTGGGATCTGCTGGAAAAGCTGGAAAAGCACCAGCACTGTGCAGCAGAGATCCAGGATCTGCTGCCTTTGGCTGTGGTGGAGGTGCTGGGGTTGCTTGTGTGTTATCTGATTGAAAGCCTTGCACACCCTGGGAGGAGCCAAGTCACCACAGAGCAGTTTTCTTGTCCTTGAGGGAGGGGGCAGAGAAACCCCGATAAAAACTGCCCCATGGCACCTGTACCTCCCCATTTGTACCAAGCTGGCCACTCTCACCCTGAGGCAGACAATGTCTGGAAGGTGTCCAGGTGTCTAATGAAATATTTTGGCAGCTGAACATTGCTCTGTAAAGACAGGAAAATTACAGAAAACATGGAGCACAGGGAGACCCTCTCTCAGGGAATTACTTTCCCAAAGATACAAGCTGGGGGATGAGGAGGATTGTGACACTGAATTTGTTTGTCTTCCCATGACGGTGTCAAGAGCATCATGTTGGTGTGAGTTATGTCCTGAGTGCAGAGTGTCCTACTTCGGTCGGTGCCCAAAACCCGCCGTCACTAATGAGAAGGCTCATTATTGACTTCAGTGGGCATCTGGAAGGCTTTTAAGAACTGACAGCAGGAGCCAAACAATTGCCAGAGTGCGTCACCCCGCTGGTGCGCTGAGCAAGGGCAAAGGCAGCGTGGGCACGAGCCGTGGGGCTGTGCCTGCCCTGGCCCCACACAGCCCAGCCCAGCCCAGCCCAACCCAAGGGGCTCACCGGGGAGGTGGCGCTGGTGACACAGATGCCACCACCTGCCTTCTGTGAATATCACAGCTCCAAACCCCCTTTGTTCTCCTCCTTCAGAGTGCCCCTGTGGCACTGGTTTTGCACCCCCTGCTCGGGTGGCATTTCAGACGCCCCCGGGGCACGTTCCCCAGGCAAAACACGTGCAGCAGGTTTTGTGTCCCCGTGAGTTCCTCCAGGTTTTGTGTCCCCGTGAGTTCCTCCGCTCTCACTGCACGGGCCAGGGCAGCCAGCGCTGGGATACCCTCAGTCCCCAGCCCTACCCACACCCCCAGCTCCGGGGGGACAACCCATCCGCTTGCTTGACTAAAATCGCTTGCACTCACCAGCTTTTGCAGCGCCTGGAAAGGTCAGGAAGAGGAGAGAGAGCTGTTTCCCACCTCCTGGGAACCACCTATTTGTTCTTGGGCTTTTTGCCTCTTCTCTGCTCATAAACACCAAGCTGCTCTGCAAACCCAGCTCGTTTTGCCGGCAGGTTTTGCAGCTGGAATTGTGTGCGGCTCCCCTTTCCGCGGCTCCGTGCTTGCTGTCACGGGGTTCCAGCCTGGTTTTTGGGGTGCAGGGGGTCTGCTGTGTAACCTGCCAGGGCCAGTGTTGGGGCAGGGGTTTCCTGTTGTTCTGCAGGCGCTGAGCTTGCCCACGAGGAGGAATTTCCATTGTGTTTGGGTTGCCCTCTCCGTGGTGATTCATCGCCTTGGCCGAGGCAGTTTCCTTCCTTCCCCGCGGGGCAATGTGCAAGGCTTCACTCCTTTGGGAAGCAGCTGGAACAGGAGCTGTCCCCACGGTCCCAGCACCCAGCCACCCTCCAGTGCACTGACCCAAATGGTTTTTAACCCTTCAGTTTCAGGGAAGGGGAAAACAATCCTCAGAAAGCTTTACCGGCTCGGATGGACAACGACCGCGGCCTGGGTGACCTGTGGGAGAAGAGCAACGCGCCCGTGGTCCTCAACAACCCCTACTCCGAAGCAGAGCAGGTAAGAGACCGTGGCTCGTGCTGCTTTGGGTGGGAAGGGGGGGTGTGGGGGCACGTGGCCCGTCCTGGTGGGCTCTCACACCGCAGAGAACCTGTGCTTTGATCCCCAGAGCTGCAGCTGGTGGGGTGCAGACCCCACGGCTCAGACAGGGTATGTAGGTCACTGGAGAACGATGCTCTCCATCCCAGGGCTGATGTGGGATGGGAGCACAGCCAGGGACCAGGACTGTGAAACCTCCCTGGGGAATGTGATCCCTTTCTGTGGCAAACGGCCAAGTTGCATCATTAAAGTCACTTTGATTCCTATGAGGGTAATTCAATAGAGCACTTCAGATAATACGTGGTACGGTGCCTTTTCATCTCCTCACACTCCATGGGCATAAATTCTCAGGCTTCCTTGCCAAAAGTAGATTAACTCCACGTTTGTAGCAAAGCCAGAGACGTAAGGCAGACCCTGCCAGGCCACAAGATCACCTCGGGGAAAACATGACGTGGGTGATCCCTGCCAAGCCTGCTCAGGCAAACTTGTCTCCCTGATGGGATTAACCAGCAGCAAGGCAGGACATGGGGGATCAGCCTTGGGACCATCTTGTTCCAGTCACTGCCATGGTCAGGGACACCTTCCACTAGCCCAGGGTGCTCCAAGCCCCGTCCAACCTGGCCTTGGACACTTCCAGGGATCCAGGGGCAGCCACAGCTTCTTTGGGCAACCTGTGCCAGGGCCTGCCCACCCTCACAGCCAACAATTCCTTCCCAATCTCCCATCTCTCCCTGCCCTCTGGCAGTGGGAAGCCATTCCCTGTGTCCTGTCCCTCCATCCCTTGTCCCCAGTCCCTCTCCAGCTCTCCTGGAGCCCCTTTAGGCCCTGCAAGGGGCTCTCAGGTCTCCCTGGAGCCTTCTCTTCTCCAGGGGAACCCCCCCAGCTGTCCCAGCCTGGCTCCAGAGCAGAGGGGCTCCAGCCCTGGCAGCATCTCCGTGGCCTCCTCTGGACTCTCTCTCTCCACACGTGCTCCCTGTGCTGGGATCCCAGAGCTGGACACAATTTTCCTGGCACTCCTGCATGGCACTTTGTCCCCATACACTTTGGCAGCCTCACAGTGCCCGAGTTCCCCCCTGGGCCATGTGAGCCCCACTGTGCTGGTGCTGGAGCACACACAGGGCAGCTGAGACGCTCCTGACCACACCAGCCTTTCTGTGTGGTGTTAACCAACCTGCTTGGGTGCTGAGATACAGCTGGGATGGATCCCCCCCTCCCCCTGCCTGGCTGGAGCTCAGGACCGAGGTGAGGTGTCCCAGCAGCACAGGCAGCTCACGCTGGGTGTCACCTACAGGGCCACACACCAACGGGGCCATCCATGGGCATGTTCTGCCACTGGGAGGATGTCCCTGGGCAGCCCCCTGTCCCACCACGTGGTTCATACACCAGGGCAGGTCTCACAAGCCCATCTCACCCAAGCACAGGTCACAGCCCTGCTCCCTTTGCCCCAGCCCTGGAAAGACTCTCGTTGTTCCTCCTTTGCTAAGCTCCTCGCGGCTCTGTGTCTGTTACTATAAGCACTTTATAACCCTCTGCGTTCAGAGCTTAATTTCTCTCCATGTTAGAGCTGCCAAAACCTTCACTCTTAAGCTGCTATTAAACTCTTTATTATTTTTATTTTTTTATTTTTTTTCCCACTAGATGCACAGCTTTCTTTTTATCCTTCTTATCCCCAGATCGTTCCGCCTGCTCTTCTGGGAGCAGTTTGGTTTCCCCCCCCCCCCTCTCCCCTGTGCTCCCTGCAGCCGGCATGTGCTCAAGGCAACTCAACTTCTTTCGAGCAGCAATAAATACCATTAACACAGGGCAAAGCCAAGCCAAGTGGGAGCTTTCTCCACACCTTGCCCTTTCAAGCGGGGCTCGGTGGATTCGCTTGGCCAGGTGGTGAATGCTCGCTGAGGCTCGTAATGAGGTGCTGAGAGACCCGCAGGGCATCGATCCCCGGCCCCCTTTTCTTCTCTGCAAAGTCATGCAGCGTGGTTTTCGCTTGTTTCCCAGGAGCCCAATCCCCCTGACCCTCCACCTGACTGATGGAAAGATGTTGTAGCTGCTCCAAGGTCCTGTTTCAGCCCGCGTGGATTGATTTGTTAGCAGCTCCAGGTACTGGGGAGGCTCGTGTCCCTGTAGCTCCCAGGGGAAGAGAGTCATATCAGCTCCATGCTTGTAAGGGTGATTTACAGCTTTATAGAAGCGAAAAAAAAACAAAACCCACACTTTCAGCGAGCAAAGTCTGGAAGGAAATGTCAGCATGGCAATATATCTACGACCTGGGCTTCTGCTGCAGTCTTCATCACAGAACCACAGAATCTGTGGAGCTGGGAGGGACCCACAAGGATCACCCAGTCCAATCCTCAGCCCTGCACAGGCCCAGCCCCAAGAGTCACCCCCTGTGCCCCAGAGGATCATCCAAACCCTCCTGCAGCTCTGGCAGCCTTGGGGCTGTGCCCACTGCCCTGGGGAGCCTGTTCAGTGCCAACCACCCTCTGGGGGAAGAACCTTTCCCTGAGATCCACCCTGAGCCTGCCCTGACACAGCTCCAGCCATTCCCTGGGGGCTGTCCCTGCTCCCCCCAGAGCAGAGCTCAGTCCTGCCCCTCCTCTGCCCCTGCCCAGGCAGTTGGAACTGCACTGAGCTCTCCCCTCAGTCTCCTCTGCTCCAGCTGAACACACCAAGTGCCCTCAGTGTCCTCACAGGGCTCCAAATCAAGACCTTTCCCATCTTCGTTACACTCTGGCTTAACATCTTCCTCATATTGTGGTGCCCAAAACCGCCCCAAGATTCCAGCTGAGGCCTCCCCAGTGCAGAGCAGAGCGGGACAACCCCTCCCTTGACCAGCTGATGCCCCCCAGCCCAGGGGTTCCAGCAGGGAACCATCGCAGGGGCTGCACCGTCGAAAGGTGAGGACCCGGGGGTCCCACTCAGATCTCGAAAGGGGAGATGCTCCCCGTCATTCTGGCCCCGAGGAGCACCCAGGACTGCGTTTGTGCCGGCTGCAGACAGCTCCCAGGCTGCGTGCTGCCGATAAGTGCCACCACGCTCCCCGCTAAAAGGCGTCTGCATAATGCATGTGCTGCATTCGCCTCCCCGGTTTGTGCCACTCCTGAGTCACTGATATCACAGCTGCCTAATTAGAACATGAAAGGATCTCACACAGCCTCCCTGACAGAACGAGGGGTAATATTTGGCTTCAGCTTTGCCGTGCGGGGAAGGGACACACACACACACACACACACACACACACACACACACACACACAGAGCTCCTTCCCAGCCCCTTCTGGGTGTCTCTCTCTCCACAGCTGCTCTCTGGTGCTGTTGTCAGACCTGACACCTCTGCTTCTTGGAGCTGGTGTTGCCTTGGATGCTCCAGCCTGGCTGGCATCCCAGGGTTTCAGCATCCCTCTGCTCCAGGGGCCTCTCTCAGCAGAGGCTGAAAGGGCTGTCGGGCACTGGAAGAGGCTGGTGGAGTCCCCATCCCTCTGGGAGTGTCCAAGGAACAACTGGACGTGGCACTCCGTGCTCTAGTCTGGTTGACAAGCTGGTGACGGGTCACAGGTTGGATTCGATGATCCTGGAGGTCTTTTCCAACCTGAATGATTCTGTGACTCTAAGATTCAAGCTCTCCCAGATCCTGCAGGGAGGAGACAAACAGGAAAGGAAGCAGCTTTGAGGGAGCTTAGGGTAAAACATCTGCAGGCAGATGTTAGCAGCCAGTGTCCTCCTGCTCAGACCGTGAGCTCGCTCCGAGGGTCATGGCTCCACCTGGATTCACGGCACAAATCCACCTGGATTCACGGCACAAATCCACCTGGATTCCTGGGCCGCCCCTGCTCTGCCAGGACGTTGTTTAGCAGCACACCTTGACAGGAAATCAAACCTAACTGGGGTTTAAAAAGTGCCGGCAGCAATCAACACTTCCTGCCCGGTGCTCCCGATTGCTGTCTGGCGGGTGGAGGAGCAGGTGAGGATTGGTTTCAGCTGCATTTCTGAGCAGCACCTCTCAGCTTCGTTTTACCAGCCTCACAGAGCTGCTCTTCGAGCAATCAGGCTCGGAGGGAAGGTGGCAGATTGTTCCCCTCGGTGCTCAGGGTTGTTCAGAGAGCACAGGATGCTGTAAGGGGCTAAAGAATGATTTAATTCTCCTGCAAGAGTAAAACAAGCAGGGGGGAAAAAAATGACCAAGAACTGGCACTGCCAACATTCAGGTCAGATTCCCTAAAGCTGAAAAAAAAAAAAAAAAGAACTTGAAAGTAGTGTTTTTCTAGGGTTACACTGAGGTGGTTCTTCTTATTTACTGAGCTGCTTTTGAGCTCTCTCCGTGGTTCTCATGTTTGGTTTTTACAGCATGGGAAGGGGAGGTGAGATCCAGCGTGTGGTCACTTGGCTTCAGGGGCTTTGAAACCCTCCTAGGGAAGATTGAAGGATTTGTGACAAGAGGAAAGTCACAGAGATCTGTGGCAGCTCAGCCCGAAGGGGGTCCTACCCAGGGCTCAGGCTGTAAATCTCTCCCTGCCCCTCCAAGCTCTGTCCCTTGTTCCCAGCATGTGTTTTCAGTGCACTGTGAGCCTCAGGCTGCTTGACTGTAAAATCCCTGTTTTCCAGGGGGATAAAAAAGGTCTGGAGCATATGGTAAAAACAAGGGCTGGGCAAGAACTCTGGCCAGCAGTGCCACCAGGGCAGTGCATAGGTGTCAGCTCAGCACAGCCCTCAGTAATCAGTAATCAGGCAGGCAGGGAATCTCTCCCTGCTCTGGAAAAGCAGAGCAATCCTCTGTCTGGCAAAGCAGGAACTTGTCAGATCTGGAGCCTCACCTGCTTGGTCATCCTTGTGGCCCCTGTTGCTTTCCCTCCTGAACCAAGAGCTCCTTCCACCCTGTGTTGGCTCTTCTTTGGTTGGTCTTCCAGTGTGTAACTCTGAATTTGGGCTATTGCTGCCAGTGCAACTGTGACAGGGGCCCAGAACCCTCAAAAGGGAGGGTGAGACTCTGCACAGCTCTGCTGACAGCAGTGCTATCTCCAAAAAACCCCTCATAGATGGATTGGAAAGGGTCACCAGCCACAGGATTCATGTAGGGAGGTTGCAGCAAGCTCAGGTGTAATTTGCAGAGATTTAAGTCCTGCAGTGGTGCCAAATGCAAACAGGTTTGGCCAGGATGCTCTGGGGGAAAATGGATCTCCCCCTGAAACCTGCAGCAACAGTGCTGTGTTCACACTGATGGAATTACATCCTCCTGCAAGGTCTGATTCCCAGGAGAAACATCCCTGCTTTCCAGAGGCACTGCAGAGCTCCCTGTCCATGGCACACTGGCAGACACGGAGTGCTCCTTAGGCTTTCAAGTGCTTGGGGTGAATAAGGGCCACAATAGAAAATTCAGATTTTATCCGTGGAAACGTGCAAAAAGAAGCACTTGTAGCCAGTTCTGCTCCTCACAAAGCTGTGTGCTGGCTGAGACTCCCCTCCTGCTGGCACAGAACTCAAGAAGTGCTGGGTGAGCACACCCAGCAGAGCACCAGGGAGGGCTGGAGATTCGGAGCTGAGCTGAGGTATCCAACCATGCATGAGTCAGCAGCCCTCCCACTTGCATAATTTGTCCATCCTTATTCCTAGGACCTTCCAGCCCTGCTATCAAAGGAGAAGTGCCTTAGGCTTGCTCAGAGGAATGACCAGCTCTTAGCTGTGTCAGTGCTCCAGCCAGCGAGGCTGAGCTGGGCACCTGCAGAACTTGGCCAGGTGATGCTCCTCGGAAAGGAACATCCAATCCACTGCAGGGGTCTTCCACACAGCATTCCAAGTCAGTTCTGCTTTTATCTCCTCTTCTACAGCTTTGCCTGTCCCATAACCTGACACGACTTCTCAGTTGCATTAAGACTTGGCCGCCCCGTTGTAGGATCCCCCCAAAAATTCCAAATATTTGGATAACACACCTTGTCTCACCGTACCACCGCTGGAATTTAGGCACAGGCGTCCTCTAACACAAGCTGCTGCCCCTTGTTGTGCCCTTTGCCTGTGTCTGACCTTGTTCCCGGTGTTCCCTGTTGTGCAGCCGCCTCCATCCGGGCGTCAGTCCCCGACCAAGAGCGCGGCCAACGGGAGCCCTTCCAAATGCCCGCGGTTTGTGAAGATCAAGAACTGGGAGACGGGCTCTGTGCTCCATGACACCCTGCACCTCAAGACTGCCATGGTGAGTAGAGCTGGTGGGACTGGCCAGGAGCTGTGTGAGCACAGCTGAGTGGATCACAGTGTCCCCCCGGGGGGGGTTTGACTGCGAATGCAGAAGTGGCGGAATTCCGGTCAGTTCTGGTCTCCAGGAGGGTTGGAATTTCAAACCCCTGGGGGAGAGGGAAGTCCACCTGGGATAAATAAGGAAGGGCATTGGACTTCATGTTAAGCTGGGGCAAGAATCCCATGAGCCCTGATCATCCCTATTGGATGGGACCAGAGTTGACTGCACCTGCCTGAGCTGCCTCACACAGCGTTAACATCAGAGGTGAAAACAAATACCCTTGGAAATGTCCCTGTTTGATAAAAGATACCACCAACCTCTGTGTAGGAATCGCTGATACCCCCAGCCCAGCTCAGGTAACCACGAGTGCTGCAGTGACCCCAGACACACCTGTCCCCTCCTGTCCCACCAGGCCACCGCCTGCACCGAGCAGATCTGCATGGGCTCAGTCATGACCCCCAGCCCCCACATCCGCAAGTCAGAAGACACCAGGACAAAGGAGGAGGTGCTCCTGTTGGCCAAGGACTTCATTGACCAGTACTACTCCTCCATAAAGAGGTAAGTACAGCCTGGAGAAGGTCATGGGCCATGGGCAGGGGGGGGGATGAGAGGATTTTTAAGGTCCCTTCCAACCCAAACCGTTCTGAGATTCAATGATTCTATGGTCCAAAGTGCCACCTCCTCTGCTCCCCACCCACCCAGATCTGGCTCCAAGGCCCACATGGAAAGGCTGGAGGAGGTGACCAAGGAGATTGAAGCCACTGACACCTACCAGCTGCGGGACACCGAGCTCATCTACGGAGCCAAGCACGCCTGGAGGAACGCAGCCCGCTGCGTGGGCAGGATCCAGTGGTCCAAGCTGCAGGTAAAAGGGGTGCACTGGAGGTGTGGAGAGGCAAATCTTGCTCTTCAAACACCCAGGGAAGCACAGCACAGGTCCAGCAGTGGGTGTTCATCACACAGCAGCTCTGCTCCCCTCGGCAGCTTTGGGGGTGCACAGGCTGGGAACTCAGGGGAAGAGCCATTCCTGCAAGAATTTCAAGCTTCCTGCTGATTCTCTTTCCTGGTTTCCCCATCCTCTTGTAGATGCCCCATCCCTGGAAGTGTCCAATGCCAGGCTGGACAGGGCTCTGAACAACCTGGTCTGCTGGAAGGTGTCCCTGCCCATGGCAGGGGGTGGAATGAGATGTTCTTTAAAAATCTCTTCCAACCCAAAACCATTCAATGATTCCATTGTGAATCCCTGTCCGTCAGACCTGGCTGACCCCTATCCTATTTCAGCATTGAGTGTTGATCTACAAGAGAAACAGAGCAGAGCCCCAAAATTGTTGCTGGCTGAGCCAGGAACAGCAGCAGGTTGGGAGCGCTGGAATTAGGAGGTTTTTGCCTGAGCAGCAGATGACTCACCTTTCCAAAGCAAAAGGGGCAGCTGGATTAGACATCCACGTGTTCTAAAGGCAGAGAACACATAATTACGGAGCTTTAAAACCCCTGAGAAGCCACGGTGGTGTCTCGAGCTCTCCACGTGCTGTGTTCCATCTGCCTGGCCCTGCCCTGGGGGTTGGAGCCCCTTGCAGCGTCACCGCCACCTCTTCCCCTGTTCCAGGTGTTCGACGCCCGCGACTGCACCACAGCCCACGGGATGTTCAATTACATCTGCAACCACATCAAGTACGCCACCAACAAAGGCAACCTCAGGTGAGCCGCCGGGGAGTTTATGTCCGAAGGCCTCTGAGGTGGGCTCTGGGCCCTGCTGAAGTTGTCTCCTTTAGCAGCAGGAGGGTTGTAGCCCTCACCCGTGTTAGAGGGACCTGATCTGAGGAGAAGGTGTCCTGCTGGTCCAAATCAAGCTCTTGCCCTCTGTGGGACCTCAGAGGGCAGTTTTTCCAATTGTTTCTCCTTTCCTGCGTCCTGCCTCAAACGCAGAGCACGGGCTGCTCTGCAGATTTGGCTGAACCCCCATGTTTCCAGCCAGCTGGAAGCACCCCGAACTCCGGAGCCTTGCCACGACTCCTTCCCGTGCGAAACTGTTTGGGGCTCACCCAGGAGCAGGCCCCAGGGAGGTGGCAGGCGGGCACAGCGCCTTTCCCCACAACACTTTCCCCCCTCTCCTGGCGGCCCCGGCGCTCACCGGCGCTGCCCCTTCCTTCCAGATCCGCCATCACCATCTTCCCGCAGCGCACGGACAGCAAGCACGACTTCCGCATCTGGAACGCCCAGCTCATCCGCTACGCCGGCTACAAGCAGCCCGACGGCACCATCCTGGGAGACCCTGCCAACGTGGAGCTGACCGAGGTACCAGACGATGCCTGGTCATCCCGGGTGGGCGTGGGGCTGGCAGGGGGACACCTGGAAATCTGAGAGTGCCAGGGGTGAGGAGTGCCTGGGTCAAGCAGTTTGGCTCGTCCAGCACAGAGTGAGGCTGGGCTTGTCTCGCCCTCAGGTGTTTTCTCAGGAGTAAAGAGTATTTTTTTCGCTTTTCCCGCTTTTCTCACTCGTTTTCCCCCTTCGCCGTTACAGGCACAAATGGCGTTAAGTGGATTTTCCAGAGCCACGTTCCTACCTGGGATCTAGTTCTGGGCTCGTTTTCGGCCCAAATTCCCCTGACTTGGCCATGGGTGGGCTGTGACAGGCAACCCCCTCAGCTGGAGGTTATTACTCAACCATAATGGAACCGAGCATAGCTTGGAAAACCCTTGGGAATCCTATTAGGAGCCGTGTGACTCCCTGCCCGTAGTGCTTGAAGAGCAGAGACTTGCTGGGACATCTCACCCCACTTCTATTTCCGCTGCAGATCTGCATCCAGCAAGGCTGGAAGGCGCCCTACGGACGTTTTGACATCCTGCCTCTGCTCCTCCAAGCCAACGGCAATGATCCAGAGCTCTTCGAGATCCCCCCGGAGCTCGTGCTGGAAGTGCCCATCCGGCACCCCAAGTAAGTCAGAGGAAGCCCCAGAACTGCTCGAGGGGGTCAGCAGGACTGAGATGCTCTGGATCCACCCCAAGCCACCTCCTGTGCTTGGCCTTTCCTTGTCATGGCTTGAGTGCTTTACCCAAGACCTTCTCACGGGTCTTCCCTTTGCTCAATCTGGCGGAGCCTGGAGATGGAAAGCAAGCTGTGCCCTTGTCTGAGGGATAGTTCCCCTTTCCCTGAAGTCTACCAGGACTTACACCACTCTACAACACTCCTGACACATCACTTTCCCCCCTTAAACAGCCCCCAAGGGAGGTGTTGCCTCCAGGGTTCGTTCTGCTCACGTCCTTCCCCCCAGTAGCAAAGTGACCTCCTCTTCTTCCCACCAGGAAAGGTCTGGCTGGTTGCCTAACCCTGTTTGTCCTGGCAGGTTTGAGTGGTTCAAGGACCTGGGGCTGAAGTGGTACGGCTTGCCAGCAGTTTCCAACATGCTCCTGGAGATTGGTGGCCTGGAGTTCTCCGCCTGCCCCTTCAGCGGTTGGTACATGGGCACCGAGATCGGCGTCCGGGACTACTGCGACAACTCCCGCTACAACATCCTGGAGGTAATTCCCGCTCCTCCAGGAGCTCCTGGGGGGTGTGAAGTTAATGGGGAGCAGGCAGGACACTGGCATGGTGTTACCTTGAGTGGGAGAGTGCAGGATATCCCTTCTCCTGGAGCCACATGGCCCAGGGCGTGACGGACTGGCTTTTGTGTAGCTATCACAGATGCCTACTGAGCTCCCCACAGACTTCCCAGAGCATCCTATGGATCAGCAGGCACCTGGTCATGTGCTTGATTGAGGTCATGGGTGCTGAGACACTTGGTGGCTCCTCGGGGACACTCCTGCCCATGGGAACCCTCTGGAGTGTTCAGCCATGGCCTGGGGGCCACCCACACTGGGGGAGATAAAGCCCAGCCACAGGGAGGTGCCAGTGCAGGGCATCTGGATTCATTAGGACATTCCAAGGGGAATGTTGTGTTCTTATTGGAGGGGCTGCACTGTTCCCCAGGCACCTGAAAAGCAGAGGGGTGGGAGCAAGTGTGTGTGTGTGTGTGTGTGTGCAACTGCTCTCGACGGCCCTTCAGGCAGCATTCAGTCACCTCCCTCTGCTCAGGGGGGAAGGAAGGTCGTGCTCCTGCCCTGGAGAGCAAAAGGCAGGACCACACCTTCTCAGGGGAAGGCAAAACATCAGCTCTTCCCTGCCCTGAGGCTGCCTTGTGCCAGCCTGGGTCCCTCCTCTGGGCTCCTCTCCCCACGCAGAGATCTCCAGTCCTTGGTCCTTGGCCATTAAAAGCCCTCACCTTCTGCCATGTTCTCTTGCAGCAAGTGGCCAAGAAAATGAACCTGGACATGAGGAAAACCTCCTCGCTGTGGAAGGACCAGGCCCTGGTGGAGATCAACATTGCTGTGCTGTACAGCTTCCAGGTACCTCCGGAGCAGGGCTCTGTCCGGGTCGGGCTTGAGGGACACGGGGAGTGGGCTGGAGACATCAATCCGAGGAGAACACGGAAATTGGGCTGTGCCTCCCTAATTTGGGCTGTTCTGTGGTGAAATTTATAATCTCTGTTCCCTGGATGTTGTAAAGACAGCGCTACCAGTGTCTCAGTTCTGCTGGTCCAGAGGGAATATCCCTAGGGAACAAGATCCAGCCCTTCTGTCCCATCCATGGGGCAAAAATTGGCTCCCCCTGGCAGCACTTAAAGGTTGAGTAGCTGAACTAGTCTTTGGCAATCCAACTTCAGGGGGTGGGAGCCCTTCCCAGAGCTGGATCAGAGCTGCCCCGTGGAGGTGTACAAGCCATGAAAGAGCTCTCCAAGGGGAGGAGCAGAGGGTGCTCCATCCTCTTCATGCCATCTCAGTCTTTGCTTGGCCCACAGCAAATAACAGGAGCAGTGATCCTGTAGCACATCTATCCAGGAAGGACTGGGGCAGCTTAAAGCTTCCTTGGGATGACCAGGGTCAGCAGCCACCCTGGGTCATCTCCCAAGGTCCTGTAAGACCACAGGAGTGAGGAATATTTGGGACAGCTCCAAAATCTTGGCTCTTGCCTTCTGGGGTGTAGTACCAGCTGTGGGCTCTGCTCTCTCCTCCCCCAACAGAGTGACAAGGTGACCATTGTGGATCACCACTCGGCCACGGAGTCCTTTATCAAGCACATGGAGAACGAGTACCGGTGCCGTGGAGGTTGTCCTGCCGACTGGGTGTGGATTGTCCCGCCCATGTCTGGCAGCATCACCCCAGTTTTCCATCAGGAAATGCTCAACTACCGCCTCACACCCTCCTTCGAGTACCAGGTACTGCCCTCACCTTCACCTCCCACCGGTGCCCAGAGGTGGAGCCAAGAGCAGGGTGGGAGCTGCAGCTCAGAAGATGCAGGAAGGGTGGGAACACCATCTAATCCCTTCAGCAAGCTGCCCCTCGGGTCCATGACAAGCCTAATTGATGCCCTAATGTCATGTACTAAGCCCCTGGATGTCACCCCTTGTCTCGGGGCAATGGCTTTTTGCCCCTCTGTGAGAACACGGGACACCAAAACACCCAACCCTTTGACCCCCCTCCCCCTTTAGGATCAAGCAGAGCTCCTCCCTTTGAAGAGCCTAATTTTGCACTGTGGTGAGCGAGGGAATGACCTGGAAAATGACTGCATCCCTGCCCTCTGCAGCCTGCAGGGCTGAGTGGATGGCTCCTGCCAGCCTGGGGATCCAACAGTCTGCCGGGGGGCTCCTGCCCAGCGGGACCAGCAGGAGGCTGAAATGCTGCTGCTGGAGTGTCTCACACTTCACACCACGGGGGGAGAAAAGCCCCCAAGCAGACACTCCCTCATTATCCAGCCGTCCCTGCTCGGGTGGTTTCCACACAATGTGACCTTTAGTCAAGAGCCCTTAAGGAACAATCAGAAACCAGGAGCAGTCTGTTCATTTCTATAACCAACCCACCAGGAACCCCGATGGTTCCTGGCCCTGACTGCAGTCTGTGAGGGCACGGAATCAGCTTCTGCGTGCTTGTTCCTGGCTTCTGCTGCCTCCCCTTCCCAAAGGGCCTCTTAGGGAAAAGAAAAGCCACACCAGTGGGCAGGGGAGGGGGAAGGATTTGCTGCTATCACCTCTCCCCTTCTGGCGTTGCCTGCCTTCTTTTTGCCTGTGGGTTATTAGTGAGCATCTCAAGAGGTGAGGAAGCAGCTGGCCAGATGCTGTTACAAGCCAGCAAGGTTTATTACACTGCAATTTTGCTGTGCATCCTTCATTGCCCAACTGCCCAAAAAATACACACACCCCCCCCCCACTCCCCCGGGGCTCCAAGGATGAGGGAGGGCTGTGAAGAGCAGGCCAGCTGCTCCTCCCCTCCCTGACTCGAGGAATCCAACCCTCAGTGCTGTGGGCACAGCATTCCCAAAGCTCTGAGCGCTGCTGCCCTTCTCTCTCTCCAGCCGGACCCCTGGAACACCCACGTCTGGAAAGGGGTCAATGGGACACCTACCAAGAAGAGGGCCATTGGATTTAAGAAGTTAGCAAAGTAAGTACCAGCAGGCTCTGGGGAAGCCTGGGGTGTTTGGGGCTGGTCCTGGTTTTGGGCAGGAGTTACCCTGTGAGGGAGGGGTGTGAGCCTGGACCTC
Organism: Pyrocephalus nanus; assembly: GCA_038380795.1. Classification (NCBI taxonomy): domain Eukaryota; kingdom Metazoa; phylum Chordata; class Aves; order Passeriformes; family Tyrannidae; genus Pyrocephalus; species Pyrocephalus nanus. The sequence continues at coordinate 2,580,414 of CM076278.1, forward strand.
TGGAGGCTTTACCACGAGAGACATTTGGACAGACAGAGAGTCCTTGAACTCCACCGAAAGGTGTGGGAGTGGGTGAACAGCAGATGTTGCACTTTGTTCTCCCAAGCTGTCCATTCTCCAGTAAGAGATGCGCAGGGATGGCTTTCCCACTTCTTGGGGGTGTAATGCCTGGTTGTCCTTTCACAGCCTCCTTGGGGCAGGGACATCTCCCCTCACCAGCTAGGGCTGTGCTGGCACAAGAGACATGAAACTCATGTCTGTATTTCTCTTTTCCTTGGTGATTTTTTACCTCCTTGAGGTCTCCAGTGAGTGTCTGACCCTCCAAACACCCTCCTTGCAAGGAGTGGGGGAGACAGGAAGGAGGAATCTCCCTCCAGGCAGCAGATGGAGCAGGGCTGAGCTGAGATTTGCACTTCATGGTCACTTGACCCCTGGAAACGGGCCACGCGAGTCCCTCTGCCCTGCCAGAGCTCCGAGTCAGCAGGGGCAGAGGAATGAAGTGTAATTTGGACCTTTAGGCTGATCCTGGCCCAAACGCCTCCCCCGTGGGCCGTTGGCAGAGAGGTGCTCGTAGGAGCTGCCGGCCAAGGCTGGGCAGGGCTGGGTCTGCCCCGGGTTGGTGGCCAGGCTGCCAGGTGGCCCTGGCTCCTCACGGCATCTCCCCACGCTTCAGCTTCCACCAGCCCCTCCTTAGCAGTTTGTTCCCACTCTTCAGCTGTCACCTCCTGCGAGCTGTTTGCCGTGGTGCATCCATAAACATGATCAGCAGCTGATGAATGTGCTCCTTCAGCTGACACCGGAGCCTGAGCCTGGGCAGGGGAGAGCACGGGGAGATTAATTGGGTCATTGAGTGAGGAGAAACAATGCCTGCACTGGTGTGTGCCCGGGTGAGGGATGGCTTTAGAAAAACGTGAGCATGGCAGGTAATTTAAAAAAAGGAAAATAAAAAAAATCTCCATTGTTGCTGGTGGAGGGAAAAGGAATTCTTTTTGCAGTTGCCCATTAATCTGAGCTGATGAGCTGAACGAGTGGCAGACCCAGCCCAGCTTGGCACCGGTCACGGGGTGGGGGGGGATTTTGTGCCTGCTCAGACAGGTTGTGCTGGTTCTGGCCAAATCTGAGCCTTCAAACCTGCAGTGCCTGCCTGTCCTGCCCCTTCCCTGCCCTGGGGCCTGTGCAAGTCCTGGGGACAGGGGACATTTGCCCCAAGGGAAGGCAAAGCAGTGATCATAGAGCAGCAAATAGAAATGTTCCCGAGGCTGACTTTGTCATGGGGAAGAGCTGCCCAGGGGAGGCAGGATGAACCATCCTGGTGGGGTTTCTACCACTTCTTTCCTCCCTTTTCTTTTTCCCCCAAAGTCATTCTCCCAGAGCATTTCTTCCCTCCCCCCAGTGTGACCAGTCCAGCTGCAGTGCCCACTCCCCACAGCTCATCTGAAGGGGGTGCAGGAGTGCTGCTGAACTTGGGAACCTGAGGCAGGCTCTGATCACCCTGTCAAAGGGAATCAAGCAGCCCTTATTCTTGCAAAGGCCACAGAGCTGCTCTGTGCTCTCTCAGCCTCCCAGAAACCACCCTTTCCCTGTTGCAGCATCAGGCTAAATCCAGGCCTCTGGTGGCCCCATTTAAAGGCTTGATGGTCCACTTAGAAAAGGTGAAGATACTCTGCACTTAGGAATAACAGTGTTGATGTGATTATGAATGGCCCTCTCGTGACAAACGGGCCACAGCAGGCCCAGTGCCCCAAAACTGGTCCGTGTCTCCCTTGTGCCCTGTCACACTGCAGCCACAGACAAGGAGTCAGCATCCCTAGTGCTGCATCACCCTGGATGGTGAGGATTAGAGAGGCTGGTGACCTCTCAGGCCCCTCTGCCAGAGCTGAGCCCATGGGGAGAACTGCAGGAAAGGCAGCCAGTCACGACTGCAGCCAGGGGAGGCAGCTGGACACAGCTCAGAGAAATGGGCAACCTCTCGGCCCTGGCAGGAACTTCCCTCCCAGGAAAGTTCACAGTGTCACCGGAGTGCAGATCAGAGGGACTGCAGACAGCTCTGTCTGACCTCCTCGGTGTCTCAGGGCTCTGGGTGTCAGGTTGGCCGAGACACCTCCTGCAGAAAGGCAGCCAGCTTGGATTTAAAGGGATGGAGAAGCCCCTGTTCCTGCTGTGCCTTCAGAGCTCTGGTTGGTGCCCAGCTTTCCCACTGACATTTCCTGGCCGCTGCTTTCAGCAACTTCTACCCCCAGTCCTTCTTCTGCATCTCTGCCCCTGCAGAAATACCACCCCCACACCTGGGTTAGTGTTTTCCTCCTTCCACCCATTCAGGTATTTCAGCTCAAGCTCCCCCATCCCCTCTTCCCCTCTGACCAGCCAGGATGAACATGCTCTTCCACAGCCTCCCATCAGAAGTGATGCTGCAGCTTTTTAAGGCAGACAGCTCATTTAACAATGAGTAAAAAGGTCTGGGCTGGAGGCACTGACAGCAAACTGGTTCCCTCTTGCTTCCTAGGGCTGTGAAGTTCTCGGCCAAGCTGATGGGACAGGCCATGGCCAAGAGGGTCAAGGCCACCATCCTGTACGCCACGGAAACGGGCAAGTCCCAGGTCTATGCAAAAACCCTGTGTGAGATCTTCAAGCACGCTTTCGATGCCAAGGTATTGTGGCAGCTCCTGAATCCTGCAGGGTCCGGGGCACGGAACTGTGGGTGGGCCAAGGAAAGAGAGGAATGTTGGAAAGCGCGTGGTTTGGTGCAGGTGGAGCGTCCTGGCTGCCAAGGGGCTTCAGCAGCTCCCAGGGTGTGACTGTGGGTCTGGGCTGAAGCCTGCACAGGAATTTTTCCAGTTAATACTCCTGCATTGTAGCACACATCATTCCTGCAGCCCCTGGAGTGGTAGCTCCACGGTTGTCCATGTCCCTCAGGGCTCTCGTCCTCATCCTCCCTGTGTGGAGGTCTCTGCCAGCGCACCGGCACGGAGCCAGCAGGGACGTGTCCCATCTCCAGGTGGGATGGGGTCCATCCCAGCAGGCTGGCTGCTGGTGGATCTCCCCACCTCCCACTGAGCTCTCTGTCCTCTCCCAGGTGATGTCCATGGACGAGTACGACATCGTGCACCTGGAGCACGAAACCATGGTCCTGGTGGTCACCAGCACCTTCGGCAACGGGGACCCCCCCGAGAACGGAGAGGTAGAACAGGGAGCAGGGGTGGGGGCTGCAGCAGGGGACAGGCACTGGGGCATGGGGAAGAACATCCTCTTTTCGCTCAGCCTGAGCTGGAATGGCCCAGGACAGCTCTGGGTGTTGTGTGATAGTTGGGGCTGTACCTGCCCCTCTCCAGCCTGCTCAGAAATAGGGATATCTGCTTATTCCCACTTACAGCCACCGACCTGTGGCTAAATTCCTCCTGTCCTGTGCTGTTGGGGTCACCCCTTGGCTGGGGGCTCATCCAGCCCTGCACAACAGTGGTGCTGGCTGCAGGGAACAGCAGGCAGGGACAGAGGCCAGGTTGTGGTCACAGCCTCATTTCCTGCAGGGACTGGCAAAACTGACAGCCTTTTTTATTCCTTTTCTGCAGAAATTTGGCTGTGCATTAATGGAGATGAAGAATCCCAACTCCAACCTGGAGGAGAGGAAGTAAGAGCACTCCAAACCCCTCCCTCCCCACTCCAAGCCCCAGCAGCCCCCCCAGACAGGACACCCTGCTTCCCTGCCTTCATCCTCTTGGAAGGGAGTGGGAAATCCTCATGCAGGTGTCACATTTGCAAAGATCCAAGGGATGGGACCTGCCTGGAGAACCAGGGAATGGAGAGAGTGGAGGTACCAGGGAGGTCAAAAGCACTGGGCCTGTGGACTCCAGCTTGTAGTTGCATTTCAAAGCTGCTTTCTTCAGCTTTAAGAGTCAGGAATCTATGAAAAAAAACACACCAAATAAAAGTAGGAACTCCCCCAAAATCATCTGAGGGCTGGAGCTGTCCAGGAGACACAAAAATAGTACGAGTTGGAGGTAGAAGGGAGTTCCCTGCTATGTGGATATGTAGGTGGGAGGAGGGCTTGGGAACCAAATTTAACTTCCTGCATCGTGTGAAAATATTTCTAGGGAAAACAAGAGCTGTTATAAATCCTGTGATGTTTGTAACAGCGAGTCTGGAGCGGGTGCCTTGGAGACAGAACCCGGGGTTGTAGAAAACCCCCCCATCGCTGGGAGATGAGCCCTGAGCATCTCGGTGCAGCATTCCAGAGGCTGGGAAGGGAGGGCAGCCAAAGTGTTAATAATCACCCGGGGTCTCCTCTGCTTTTAGCTGCGAAGAAGAATCTATTTCACGGAACTGGGACACTGCTCTGCTCTGGAATGTCTCCTGAGTCAACAACCGGCAAAAGGCTGCTCCTTAATTAAGGATGAATTAGCCCCGGTCAGGGGGGTGCGGGGGGATTTCCCCGCCCTGCCTTTCCGCCTGAGCAGCGCGGAGGGGGGGCTGCAGGGCGGTGACAAACACGGCAGCCACCAATTCGTGGCTCTGCAGTGCTGGCCACGCTGCAGCCCCAAAGCGGTCCCCTCGGGGAGCAGCCAAGTCCTCTGATGGATCCCCGCGGGGCTGCCGAAAACCCATCAGGTTCCTAATGGCTCGTGCCTTAATGGGGACAGCTGACAAAACAGGGATGCCCTGGAGGTGTCTGCACGGAGAAGGGGCATTTCACCCGTGGTTCTCACCCCAAGGACCTTCGCTTTTTGGGGTGCAGCAGCGGGCTGGGTGCGGCGGCGCCGCCCGTGACGAGCTGGGCAGGTTTGAGGAGGATAAACCCCTCAGTTTATAAAAAGCTCGGGGCTTGCTGTCCCAGTCACCTCTAAGTGTAATTTCAGGGCTGGCAGGAGTTTCTGAGAGCCAGGACAGCCTGTGGCTCGGTTACCTGACAGCAAAAGTGGGCAGAGTGCTGGAAACAGCGACCCGCGGGGACAGATCAGAAGGGCGAGAGCTCTTTTATGTGGAGGAAAGGACACAGAAACGGAGTGAGGTGACAGATTTCATGGATGGAAAAGGTGGCTGCAGAGGCGGAGGGAATAAATTGCTGCCTGTGCTCCCTGCAAGACAGGCCAAGAGGTCACAGCTCCGGATGGCAGGAAGAGATCACAGAAACACGGAATGGTTTGGGTTGGAAGGGACCTTAAAGGTGATCTTATTCCACCCCCTGCCTCGGGCAGGGACACCTTCCACTAGCCCAGGTTGCTCCAAGCCCTGTCCAGACCATCCTTGAACACTTCCAGAGGTGGGGCAGCCACAGCTTCTCTGGACAACCTGTATCTGTGCTTGGGATTGCCCAGTCCATGTCCAGGACTTAAACATGAAAAAAAGCTTTTGCAGTGAGAAAAGGAGACCTGGAGGAGGCTGTCTGGGGAAGAGGGACAGGGTCAGCCTGGGGTCTGTAGAAGAGAGCTGGAGAGAGCAGCTCCTGCCCACTCACCCCACTGATTCCCAGCTCCACGTCCAGCAGGGAATGCTGAGGGTGGCTGAGACCCCTCCAGGTGGGGTAGCCTCTCTAAATCTCAGTGTCTGGAGGAGCCTGCCAGGGCACCGTGGCCGTAGCTCTCTTACCACAGCCCTGTGGCTGTGCTGTGGTTGTGGATTTGGTTCCTCATGTCTTCCAGCAAGGGTTTCCCAAGGCATTCATCAGCCATTCCTATTTAAGGACCCGCTGCTCAATGCAGCCCATCCTTCAGCAGTCGTTTCCCACCACAAGGACCTTCCCACTGCCAAAAAAGCTACTGGTGCCCCAACTTTAGACCCAGTACCCACCTGGGGAATCCGGGCTCTGTGCCCATCCAACCCCAGGGGTTGTGCTGCCCTGCCCTCCCCACACATCTCGGGGCAACCTGGGGGGAGGGCACGGGCACAGCAGAGAAAGAAGTGGTGGAGTGAAGCAGAAAAGCGTGGAAATCTGGGAGGGGAGGCAGGAGGAGGCTGTGGAGCAGCCCCGGAGCCCAGGGCCCTGTGACCCTGGCAGTCATTTCTCTCCAGGGTTGTCTCTGTGCGTGCCGTGCCGGGTGCAGGAGGTCTGCCGTGACTCATGCACACACCACTGCCTCACTGCTCTGCCAGTATATTTAGAAACCCTTGTGGAGAGCAATTTTTGAAGATGGTTCAGTTCAGAAATACTTCTGCTGTTGTCAGATTTTTTTTTTTCTCCCCGCTCCCCTTCCCCCTCCTCATCCCCTCTTCTCTCACTCCTTTTTTTTTTTTTTTAAATTTATTTTCCACTTCCTATGAATGAAAAAAACCCTCAGAATATCTGTTCAGACACACACCCGACCTTGTGTGGTGCCAGGGAAGGACAGGTAGTGCCAAAGGTCCTGCCAGCTCTGCACCACTGGGGACAGTGGGGTGGCCAAGGACCTCCTGCAGGTGGCCCAACCCTGGGAGGGAGCACAGGGAATGTTGAACCCTGAGCTCTGGCTGGGTCTCCTGCACAATTCTGTCCCCCTCTGTGTGGGGGAGGACCCCCCACAGGTGTCACCTGTGGGACACTGGCTGTTGTTGCTGTTCACAGGAGCTACAAGGTCCGTTTCAACAGCGTCTCCTCTTACTCGGATGCTCGGAAATCCTCCAGCGACGGCCCTGATTCCAGGGACAACTTCGAGAGCACGGGGCCTCTGGCTAACGTCAGGTAAAGGGGACGGGGTGGGAGGCAGGAGTTGCTGCTGCAGGAGGGACAGAGCAGGAGCTCTGGTGTATTTTGGCCATGTGCATACCCCTCCACGCTCCCTGGGGGGAGGTGGGGCAGGAGAGGGAGGTGCCAGCATCCCTGCCAGCTGGGCAGCCACAGCTGAGCTGCCTCTCCGCAGGTTCTCCGTGTTTGGGCTGGGCTCACGTGCCTACCCCCACTTCTGCGCCTTCGCCCGGGCCGTGGACACCCTCCTGGAGGAGCTGGGCGGGGAGAGGATCCTCCGCATGGGAGAGGGGGACGAGCTCTGTGGCCAGGAGGAGTCCTTCAGGACCTGGGCCAAGAAGGTCTTCAAGGTAAAGCCGCTTCCCTGGTGCTCCGGGAAGGAGCCGGGGGGAGAAGGACGTGGGAACAGAGCTGCTGATCAGAGCTGGATCCAACCCCAGCCTGCCTTTCCCTGCACTGGGACACTCTGGCACCCCCCCCAGCCCACGAGGCTCCATGTTTGGGTGGAGGTGACGCTCTGGTTTGTGCTGCACTCCAAGGGTGAGCGCTGTGTTGAATTCCAGCGTTATCCCAGGAGGGCACCACGAGGCATGCCCATGACCACTGGTGTAGCCCTACATGTCGGGGGCTCCTTCTCCTTGCTTGGCAGGGGTGGGCTGGGACGAGGGGGCTCCCCAGGGGCAGGGGGAGATGCCTGAGAGCCCGGTGTGTGCTGCAGGCAGCGTGTGACGTGTTCTGCGTGGGGGACGACGTCAACATCGAGAAAGCGAACAACTCCCTCATCAGCAACGACCGGAGCTGGAAGAGGAGCAAGTTTCGGCTGACCTACGTGGCCGAGGCCCCAGAGCTCACACAGGGTATGGAGATGGGGGTCACCTGGAGCGCTCTGGGCATGGGGCAGGTGGAGGAGACATGGTGGGTTTTACTGAGGGCAAAGGGGCCAGACCTCCTTGCTTTGTTCTGTGTTAAACTCCCAGCGTTTCAGCCTTGCCTTCCACCACCATCACGTTTCCAGGGAGCAGCCTGTGATGGTCTCAGGCCCCTCTGGCTGGTCCCTGTCTGTGTCTGTAACAGAGATGTTTGGAGATGATCTGATCTCCCTCCTCCTGACCCCGTTTTTTGAACCGAGGAGCTGGAAACCTGGGATCTTTCCAAGCTCTCCCCATCCAATGCCGCTCCACGGCAGGTCCAGCCCACCGACACCTGGCCCCTCAGCACGGCTCCTGCAGCTGAGGATCTGCCGCACCGGCTCAGCTCTTCCCAAATCCAGGCACTTTCCTGCCAGCCAGGTGGCCCTGGCAGCGACAGGTGCCTGTGGGCACGTGAGGGCACATCCCTGCGTCTCCTACGGGTGGTTTCAAGAGCCCTGCCGGGTCACTGGCAAAAGGGACACGTGGTTGGTTGTCCCCCGGGGTTTCTGATCCCCCAGGCTCGCTGGAGCTGGGCAGGAGAGTGGTCCTCTGGCTGTGGCCAGCTCTGGCCTGAAGGGCTGAGCCCTCAGCAGTGACCAACAGCCCTGGGAGAGCCAGAAGGCTCTGCTGAATTCCCTCCCTGGCACTTCTCCCCCTCAGGGCTGTACAGCATCCACAAGAAACGTGTCTATGCAGCCCGGCTGATCGCACGCCAGAACCTGCAGAGCCCCAAGTCCAGGTAGGAGGCGCAGCCGTGCTGGGAGCGGGGACAGCCTCGTGGTGCACCCAAGCACCCGTGCATGCACTGCTGCTGCCCTTGACCCCTGCGTGCCCCGTGGAACCCAGCTCTGTGCAAACCGGGAGCCAGGCTGGAAGCCACGTGAAGCCGGAGAGGGGTGTCCCCTGCCTCTGTGCACGGTGAAACCTCTGCTGCTGCCTCAGTCAGCCCGGGGGATGGGAAGCTGGGCCGAGTGGCAGCCAAAAAACCATCAAATTGCTGAAGCAAGAGGTTAAACTGGTTTTTTTTTCCCCCTTTTGAAAAGCCCCCAAGGGCGAGTCAGCGGCACGGGGGGGGCGAGGCGGGGGATGCAGCGTCCCCTCTCCCTGCTGTGACCTTGGGGACACGCTCGGGCGGGGGGGGGACACACCGTGGGCTTGGCCGTGCCACCAGTGCCCAGCACACCCAGCAGCTCCTGAGGCCAGAGCTCAGCGACTCCCCCAGAACACATCCTGCTTTCCCTCCTTTCCTCCCCCAAAACGCATCCTGCTTTCCCTCCTTTCCTCCCCAAAACGCATCCTGCTTTCCCTCCTTTCCTCCCCAAAAACGCGTCCTGCTCTCCCTCCTTTCCCCGCAGCCGCCTGACGATCTTCCTGCGCCTGCACACCAACGGGCACCAGGGGCTGCAGTACCTGCCCGGGGACCACCTGGGGGTGTTTCCCGGGAACCACGAGGATTTGGTCAACGCCCTGATCGACAGGCTTGAAGATGCCCCTCCAGCCAACCAGCTGGTGAAGGTGGAGCTGCTGGAGGAGAGGAGCACGGCTCTAGGTAACCAGGGCCACCTCCTGCACGGGTGGCCTCTCTCCTCCTTGCCCAGCTCCTGCAGCAGCTCCTCAGGGTGCTCCTGGGTGGCCCCCAGGAGAAATCATTTCCCATCTCTCTGCTGTGTTTTCCTGGACTGGGAGCAACTCCTTCAACCTTCCTCTGCCCAGAGCTGTCGCTCATCTGCACTTGGGATGCAGAGCAAGGGGCTGAAGGGGGAGCAGGGCCCTGGGGAAGATACTTCTTTATTCCTTGGGAAAATTAAAAGTGTTTGTATTTTCCTAGAAAGAGCAATGTCTAGGGCTGGAAAGAAGAGTTGTTGATGGACCATCCCAACACTGTATTTGGGGGATAAATCTGATACAGGCATGCACAGTGTAACCAGAGCTGGAACACATTAATCCACTGTCTCAGAGCAGATATGGGGGATGAAAGCAGAGATTTGCCCACCTTGGCCCTTATGCTGATCCCACACTTGTGCTGCATTCCCTCCTGGCAGGTGTCATCAGCAACTGGACAGACGAGAACCGTGTCCCACCTTGCACCATCTTCCAGGCTTTTAAGTACTACTTGGACATCACCACCCCTCCCACACCCCTGCTGCTGCAGCAGTTTGCTTTGCTGGCCACCAGTGAGACAGAGAAGAAACGTCTGCAGGTCCTCAGCAAGGTAAGGACCCCAAGCCCCGTGTTCTCCAAGGCCCTGGGGGACAATCACAACCCCAGGGCGTTTTCATCCCACACTGTGGTGACAACAGAGTTCCTCCTGCCTGCCTTCACTGCCACCTACCATTTGGGATATCAGTGGAAGCACCTGGCTTGGAAGAGGTGGATGCTGCAGCTCTCTCCTCCCTCCCTCCCTCTCCCTCTGGCTGCAGGGCCTGCAGGAGTACGAGGAGTGGAAGTGGTCCAAGAACCCCACCATCGTGGAGGTGCTGGAGGAGTTCCCCTCGGTGCAGATGCCCTCCACGCTGCTGCTCACACAGCTGCCCCTCCTCCAGCCACGCTACTACTCCATCAGCTCCTCCCCAGAGATGTACCCAGGCGAGGTTCACCTCACCGTGGCCGTGGTGTCCTACCGCACCAGAGGTACCGTGCCAGGGGGAGCAGGGGGAAAGCGTCACCCTTGGCAGAGGGATGTTGTTTAAAGCCCTTCTAGCTGTTGGATTCCCTCAGCTCACGCCATGGCTGTCCCATGTTATGGAGAGCACCCGTTTGTGAAATGTCTGTTTATTCCAGAGGTGCCACACCTGGGTTTGGTACACAATCCAAGCTCCACGTAGGGCTGTGTTTGCCCAAGCCAAAGCCCACTTTGTGTGCCCCTAGGAAAATTTCTGTACCTGCCCAAGCAGCCCTGGTGATGGTGTAGATGGACAGGGCCCCGGTGCTCCTGCAGCAGGTGGGACACAGGGAAGCCCTCAGTGGAGCTGCCACAGAGGGGCTCGTGCCTGGGAGCAGAACAGCACGATGCTGCTCCTGCCAAAAATGACCAAAGAAGGGTTGGGTTCTTCCTAAATATTGTGGAGGCCCAGCTCTCCCAGGTTCTGGGTGAACTTGGGCAGCTCCACAGAGGGATTTGAGTGCCAATTCTGCCAAGTTCATGGAGAATGGGTGCAGAGATACTGACTGTTTCAGTGAAGTGTTCATGTGGGATGTGGCAGGGAGGGTTTTAGGAAAGAAGACAACTGGAGTTGTTGGCTGGTGTGTCAAGTACAGACCTCCTTCCCTCCCCTTCCAGATGGAGAAGGACCAATCCACCACGGAGTCTGCTCCTCTTGGCTCAATCGGATACAGCCCGATGAGGTGGTGCCCTGCTTTGTCAGAGGGTAAGTGTTCCACAAGGGCTGAGAAAGATGGGGTGAGCCCCCTTGCAGGATGACATCTCTGCCCTCAGTTCTTCTCATGGTGGGAGAAAACAGGGCTGGATTTGTGAGCAAAAACCCTTGGGGTGCAGTTCTGCACTAAAATGTCGCTCTCTGGGATTTCACCTCAATTTCCACCCCTCCCTGTGCGGGGGGTGTCTCAGCTCGCTGTGGGCAGAGGCGAGGGAGGGATCTTGGGTTTAACTGGTGTCTTTGGTGTGTGCAGTGCCCCCGGGTTCCACCTGCCCCAGGACCCCCAGGTGCCCTGCATCCTCATCGGCCCCGGCACCGGCATCGCCCCTTTCCGCAGCTTCTGGCAGCAGCGGCTTTTTGAGATCCAGCACAAAGGTGGGTCAATGCTCCTTCCTCCTGCTCCTCATCTCAGCCACTGCTCGGGAACCCTGGGCTGGTGGCAGAGGGGTGGAGGGGTCCAGTCTCCTCACAGGGATGTCAGGGAGGTGGAATTGGGGATCCCTGGGTTCACTGCTTCCCATCCTCGCCCAGGGCTGAAGCCTTGTCCCATGGTCCTGGTGTTTGGCTGCCGGCAGTCCAGGATCGACCACATTTACAAGGAGGAGACGCTCTTTGCCAAAACCCACGGTGTCTTCAGAGAGCTGTACACGGCCTACTCCCGGGAGCCAGACAAACCAAAGGTGTGTGGTGGGCACTGCTGCGGGGCTGCCGGGCAGCCCTGGGTGGCCACGGCCCACCAGCACACGGTGGAGGTGCCAGTGCCTGGGCACACCCCGGTGGCTCATGCGTAGGTGTGCAGGATCATCCCTTCCCGGGGCACACCCCCATCCCTGCACCCCCTGGTGCTCATGCTTTGCCCTGGGGGGCTGCAGCCATCCCCACCGGGTGGGAGCGAAGGAGGGAGGGGGAAGGTCCATCTGGGAAGCAGGCAGGTGAGGAGGGACGTCACCTGGTGGGTGACATCGCCCAGAGCCAGCGCAAAGTCTGCTCCGAGTTCCCACGGGCACCTGAGCGGGCCTGGCAAGGAAAGACATGGTGAAGGTGTGACTGTGCAAGAGCAGGACGATGCTCTGCCACCCTCCCCATCTCTTCTCTATCCCTGTGGGTGCTGTGAGGCTCAGACTCGTTCCCCCAAAGAGGTGTCACCTTGCACTGCCGCCTCAAGGGCAGCTGGTGCACACAGAGCCTGCAGGTGGGTAGGGCTGAGAAACTGGAGTTAATCCCAGCTCCCTCCTCCTCCTCCTCCTCCTCCTCCTCCCCCAGAAATACGTGCAGGACGTGTTGCAGGAGCAGCTGGCCCAAACGGTGTTCAAAGCGCTGAAGGAGCAGGGAGGCCACATCTACGTCTGCGGGGATGTCACCATGGCCGGGGACGTCCTCAAGACCATCCAGCGCATCGTGAGGCAGCAGGGCCAGCTGTCGGTGGAGGAGGCGGGCGCCTTCATCAGCAAGCTGAGGGTGAGCGGTGTGTGAGCCCTGAGACCCCACACAGCCTCCTGCTGCGGGCACTGCACCTGCTGCCTGCTCCTGCTGCCTGCTCCTGCTGCCTGCTCCTGCTGCCTGCTCCTGCCAAACAGGCTCTGGGGGAAAAGCTGTTGTGCTCCTGCCCCCGCTGCCGAGGCCTGGGTGAGGTCAGGAGGGTGATCTCCCAGAAGGTCGGGTGCACAGTGGAAGCCTCTTTGCTCTGCAGGAGCCCTGCAGCCCCCTCAGCCCGTGCTGGGCTCCTGGGATGAGCTGCTGCTGCTGTGCTGGGCACTGGTACAGAACCTTGTGGTAGCCCAGGCAGGGCTTATTCACCTTGATGAGTCCCTCCATCAAACAAGGATTGTTTTTTAGTCCCTCCATCCCACCTACCCACCAGTTTGTGGGTGCCCCTGTCCAAATCTCCCCACCCATGCGTCTGGCAGGACGATGTCCCTGGGCAAACACAATGCCCAGGTGTTGCAGCTGGAGCCCACACGAGCTCAGTGTGGGACAAAAGCCCCAAGGATGGCTGCTCAAACGCCTCTGCTTCTCCCCAGGAGGATAATCCAGCCTGATTCCTATGGGATGACCCCTTCTGAACCATGTGCCCCCACTGCACCCAGGAGCTGAGGGAGCCCAGAGTTGGTTGTACACGGGCTGGCTCTGGGCTGCTTGTCCCCCTGATGCCAGGCAGTCCCTGGGCTGCAGCTGAGGAGATCCAACACAGGGAGCAGCTCCTGGGCTGCCCCACACTGTGACCTTGGCAAGGTCATTTCCCCTCCCTGCTCATTCCCGCCCCTCTGCCCTGTGATCCCACCCGCTCCCGCGCCAGCCCCCAGGACCTCTGCTGTGTGTTTGGCACCTCCCCACCCCGCCAGAGCCTGCAACAGCACCAACTGCTTGCAAATGCTCCTTTTTTCCCCTCTGCCACCCTGTCCCTCAGGATGACAGCCGGTACCACGAGGATATTTTTGGAGTCACCCTGCGTACGTACGAAGTGACGAACCGCCTTAGATCCGAGTCCATCGCCTTCATCGAGGAGAGCAAAAAAGACACGGATGAGTGAGTTGACACGTTTATTTTAACCCCTGCAATGGTCTCCCAAGTGCGTGGGCTGCAGGATGGGGAAGGGACGGGAAAGGGATAGGGAAGGAAGCTTTAACTTCCTTAACCTCCCTGGTGCTGAGAAAGGCATGGATTTTGGCACTGGAAGCAGAGCTGCCTGGCAGCGTCTCTGAAAGGGGTGTCACCTCACCAGGACAAATCCCCCCGGCTTCCTGGGTTACTGCACCGAGTGCTCAGACACCATCCTATCCAAAGGGAAAACATGCTATCCAAGGAAAGCAGCCCTGCCCTCTGCCTTCCTCCAGGCTGGAGAAAGCCACGGGAAGGGGTGACTCTCCCCAGCTCCAGGGACCTGGCTGGCAGCAGGTGGGAGAGGTCTCCAGGCTACTCCGTGCCTGGTTAGGAAAGATCTGGGGATTTTTCTTCCTGCTGTTGTAAAATCAACCAGAAGAAGTAAAAAGTGTTGACATTTGCTGTGTTTGTTTCTGCTCCACCATGTCCTGCCATTTGCTCAGCTCTGTCGTGGTGGGATTTTCCCTGGCTGAGCAGAAGGATTATTTAGGATAAAGGATGGGCAGCTGAGTGGATCTTGCTCCTTGTGCTGGCCCTCTGTAGCCTGGGGGGCAATCCCTTCCCTGTGCTGGCCCAGAGTGGGTTTCCCAACATCCCTGAGGATTGGTGGGAATTTTCCTCCCAAGGCATCACATCCTTTGGGGTCTGCACTGCTCACAGAGCACCTGAGAGAGGGATAAAGGTTCCCTTCCTGCCCACCCCAGCCAGCTGCAAAGGGCTCTGTAAATCCCTGCCTGTGGCAAATCCAGGTGGGGATGATCCCATTCTCCTCACTGCTCCCCTAAGGCCGGCCTTTCTCCCCTTTCCCTTGCAGGGTTTTCTGCTCCTAACTGGACCCTCCACCCCAAGGGGATGCCAAACCAGTCCCAGCACCTGCTGCCCCCTCCAGCTGGAGGGCACTGGGTTTTGTATTTCACGGACACGGTGGCTCCTTTTCCACGGGGAACTGCCCATGGAAAGCGCTCTGTCTCTCATCCTGTTGTTGTGTCCTGATGATGATGATGATGATTTTTATTTCCTTTTCTTCCTCTTTCTCTTGCTCTTGTCCTGTGGCCATTTCTTCCCCCCTCCCATCCCCCTTTTCCCTTCCCTGGATTTCCCCACTGAAGTACGATGGCTTTATAACCCGCAGTGGCTCTTTACAGAACTCCACATTTCCCCTCCTTCTCACGGGGGCACTTTGCAGCTGCATGAAATCACCACCTTCGTGATCACCCGCGGTTTTGGTGTTTTTGGGGGAGAGCAGAGGTGGCAGGGGGTGGGCAATGGCTTGGTCTTGTTGCTTGACCGGAGCAGGGGGTTGTTCCCCCCAGGATCCCCCTTTCCCCAGCTCGGGGCTCGGCTGAATCCTCGTGTTTTCATGGCTTTCCTTTGGACTTGTACATATGCCCGAGGCTGGCGGGCAGATGATGTTCAGTGCCCTCGTGCCTGTGAATTTTGTTCACCCCCAGGCAGCCTGGATACAGATGTGTCTGTTTGTGTCAGGATTTATGTGCCATGGTTTCTCCTAAATGGGCTCTGTGCTGTGTTTGCCCCTTCCTCTGCTCCCTGTTCCCTGTGAGCCTCTCCCTCTGCTCAGTCCCCCACTTTTGCTGGCATGAAAGTCTTCCCCCAGAGGAGCAAGCACAGAACACGCAGGCTGATGTGCATGCTGAGGAAAAGCTTGTGGCAGTTCTCCAGGGGGTTTTACAGGAGATACAGGATCTGCAGCCACGATGCTGGTGGGAGAGATTGGGACTGGCTGCATTCCAGAGCTCTGCACGCTGTGAACCCTCTCCCAGGTGAGCCTGGAAAGCCGTGAGGATGAGAGAGAAGCGTCTCCAACTCCAGCTGCAAGAGGCACCTCTTGCTTCAAAGCTTATTTGGAAGGCAGCACATGGAGGGTTGTGGAGGCTCCAGGTCCTTGGTGAGGATGTGCCAACAGAGGACTCTTGAAACCCCAGAGAGCATCAGCTCCACCTTCGCAGAGTGTCATGAGCAGGTCTGGCACAGCAGACCCCAACCACTTCCACAGCTTTGGGAGCAGAAAATGCCAGCATGGAGCGACCTCCTGCCGGAGGAATGAGAGTGGCATCCCTGTGGTGAGCCAGTCCCCTCTGCAGGAGCACGAGCTGTCCTGGCCAGGACATCTCCTGCGAGAAGGGAGGTGAGGTCAGCTGCAAAGGTGCTGTGTGATTCTAGGCTCTGACACCCTCACACCTCAGCCCTGCTGCAAAAACCTGGCCCCCAAAGCAAGCTGTTAACACACAAAGGTCTCAGTCCCTTTAACAGGGAAGAGCTGCCTGCGAGGTAAAGCACGTGTGACCTTGTGCGTCCTTCCTCCTCCTCCTCTCTTCCTCACCCCGAAGAAGGTTTGTCCTCCCTCGTTGCCAGGACAAGGACAGCAGGACGTGGCTGCAGCTCTGGCTGGAGGCAGGGAGAGGAGGTTGGCATTTTGAGGTGGCAGGTGCTGGTCCTTTCCTCCTGCCCCTGCTCTGCTGAGCTGTGCACTGAGGCTTGTATGGAGCGAAGAACCGAAACCGGCCACGGCAGAGCTTTGTCCAGGAGCTGCACTGGTGAGCTCGCTTTCAGAGGGCTGAGATTGTCTGCCCTGAGCCAAAGTCAGAACAGAAACAGCTGCAGGAGGTTTGCTGCTCTCCCAGCCCGCGGAACAAGCCGTGCTGGCTCCCCTGCCCCGGGCTGTGCGGTTACTCCCACCCTCATCTGAGACCTCCTGCCCTCTCCTTCCTCTTGCCTGGCCACATCTCCACATGCCGTGACCGTCTTCTGCAGCTCTGACTCCGTGAAACTCCAGCCCAAAATCCGGGAGCGAAAGGGCCCCTGCAGGCACCGGGAGAATGTGAGATCCTGGCCTCGTTTCTGCTGGTCCCAGCAGAGCGAGGTGTGAAATGCGAACGAATGCTGCCACGGTGTGGCCGGAGCCGAGCTCGCCGGGCTGGCAGGAGCCGGGGACATGGCCAGGTTTGTGTCAGCCCCCACCCCGGGCACTTCGGGACCTGGAGGTGAAGGCAGGGCAGGGCAGGGAAAAGGGCAGCCCACGGTGCATCTCTGTGGGTTGTGCCCTAATGCCGAGGCGGGCAGTGGGATGGGGGTCCCTTTGCTGGGTATCTTTGCTGGGTATCTTTGCTGCTTCCTGGGCAGAGGAACTGTTTGTGGGGACAGCTCCCAGGCTCCAGAGCCTGGTCCTGCCCCCCGACCCTATGGCTGCAGAAACACAGCTAAAGAAATAAAATCAAACTCATCCTCTCCTTTGGGGAAATTCAGTTTTGGCTCCAGGCTTTGCGCTCTGGGCCTCCTTTGGTAGAAGGAGCGATACAACCTGAGGAGGAGGGAGTGCCCAAAGAAATGCCCTTGTCTTCATCCTCCTTCCAGCTCTCCTTGTGTTGCTGGCAAGTAGTTTCCTCCTGTCCTGCCTTCTGCCTGCATGGCTGTAACACCTCCCACCTGGCAATCCTGTCTCTGCTGGATGGTGTGTCTGAGCTGAACGGGCTTGCTTTTCCCACACCCCACAACTTGCACCCTTCTGCCTGAGCTGCCGGTGAAAACAGCAGGGCACTGTGTGCCTTGCCTTCAGTGGGGCCTCCAAAGGGGTCTGTGCCAGGCAGATGGCAAAACCCTCCCACGTTCAACAGGCACTGGACCGGTGAGTCCTTCAGAGCCCTTTGGAAGGGAAGTACTGAACGTGTTTTAAGGCCGTGCTCCCTGCCTGGCCCTGGAGGAGAAGAAACACCATCCCTGGTGTGAAGGCCCATGGAGTTTGTGTCCCGCAGGGCTCCTCTCTGCTCCCACTAAATAGGACCACTCACTCCTCACCAGCCACTCTGGGATTTTGGGTTCAGTGTTTTCTGTTGAGTCAGTCTCAGGTGGCTGAATTTCTCTCCTTCCTCCCCTTTGCCTGCGGGGCCTTCGCTCTCCCCTCGAGCTTAATTTTCTCCCACAGCACAGGGGGAAAGGAACTTGTGGATCTGCTTTGTTATTCCATAAATGTGGCTCCTCTATCAGTTGTCTAGACTCTGCCCATGTCCATGTGACATTTCTGACGTGTGGGTGTAGCCACAATGTCTCTGGCATGAATAAATGCAGAAGGTGAGGTGGGGTCTGCCACAGATGAGCTGCTCAGGGGTGTCACACGTGGAGGGCCTGTGCCCCCTGGGCACTCAGCTCACAAATCTGTCATCTCCAGGTGCCTGCTGCCCATGCAAGCTCCTGCACAGCCCCCCAGGAGTCCTGTGCCAAGGGCAACTCATGGACACCCAGCCAGACCCAGTGTCCCAGTCCCTCTCCTGGTGGATATCCACCACCACCATCACCCTGTTCGAGCAGCTCTGCTCCTTTTTGCTCCCCAGGTACTAAAGAGGCTCTTCTCTAAACAGGAGATTTGATTTTGCAAGACACAGGGAAGTGGGGGTTTTCTGCAAAGATTCATAGATTTTTCAGTCGTCTACAGAAAGGCATTATATGGACTTGGAAACTCCTGGAAAAAACTTCTCTGTTTTCCCAATCTGCTGTGCCCACCAGCAGGGAAAAATCAGTTGCTCCTTCGGTGCAAGGGTATCTGGCGCCTGTGTTGTTGATGAAATTCGAGTGTTTCATCTCCCCAGAAGGACAGCCTGGGAGTTTGTTGTTCTTCTGTTTGTGAGAGACAGCAGGAAAATAGTGAGATGTCTGCCATCAGGAGTGGCCTCACAGAGATGTCACCTCCACAGCTGTGGCTGTGACGGCCTGAGCTCATCACAAGTGAGGAACCGAGCCTGCCACACCCCTACTGGCCAGAGAAATGGCTCTGACTTTGGCTGTCCTCCCTCCCTGTCCCCTCCTGTGCCTCTGTGTCCCCAGGGGTGACTGTTCACCCCCCGAGCCAACGTGTCTGTGCATGACCAGAGAACCTGCAGCTGTGCCCTGAGCGAGGAGAACCACAGCTCCTGCAGGAGAGGAGATGGGAAGCGCCAGGAGCTGCCTGAACCCGTGTCCATCTGTCATTGCTCCTGCAGTCCCTTCGCTGTCGGTGTCGGTGTGCGACGCCTCCCACCCCATCCCGGCTGCAACCAGGCTCCCTCTGCCACTTCCCTCTGGACATCCCTCTCTTCTGCCCCCCAGCCCCGCCTGCCCAGCCAGAAGGTGCAGCCAGCTGCTCGGCACGGGCAGGTCCTGGGAACGGACACGGATTTACAGTGCCTTGTGCTGGGAAGAGCAGTGCCCGTTGCTGCCCTCCCGCTCCCGCTCTCCGGCTTCGTTTCACAAGGGAAATTCCGGGTGGGCAAATTCCCCCTGCGATCACAGGGAGCAAACCTGCAGCCCTGCTCAGCTGCCCTCTGCGACTCCTCTGCCAGAGGTGGGGATTTATGGGGGAGTGGAGGTGTGGGCACCGCTTTCTGTGAGCACCAGGGGTCTGTGAAAAGCTTCCTCCCACTGCAGAGCCCATTCTGATCAAGCTGGTGGGGGGGCAGAGGGTGTGCCTGTGTCTGAAGCCTCGTGGACCTGCACCAAGCCCAAGCCAGAGCTGCTGCCTCCTAACTTACGACCACTGAAGCCACCACATTGCCCTCTGAGGGCTCCCACCGTTTTTTGGAAGGATAATTTCATGCTCAAAACTAAATTTTGTTCCTTCTTCCACTGGGGACCAGTTCCCAGCTTCAGAATTGCTCTGATAACTTTGCAATTGCGTTGATAGTTCCAGAGGGGAGCCCAGTCCCTTTACAGAACAGATGGAGACACATTTTCAGGACCATTCAACTTTACTGTAACTCTCTTTGTTATGACAATTTCTTCTGCTATGACAGGAAGAGCAAAATTTGGCCAATGCTCTTAAAAAACTGTATTCCTGAACTTAGTGGACAAACTTAGTGTAGGATCCAAGTGCTCCCAGGTCCAAAATGCCTTCCACACCCCCCGGCTTCAGTGGCCCTGGGGATTTGGGCAGCTTGCAGGGTCAGGCTTGCACAGCAGCAGCAGCAGCAGCAGTTTTATGATGGCAATATTTTTGCTGTGTCAATCTGCACTTGCACGTGCCTGCAATGCATGGCTCCTGCAATCCATCTGAAATCCACCCTCCGAGGGAGGTCTGAGCTCCAGCTCCTTCCATATGGCCCTGCCTGCTTTAGAGGGAATCAGGGGAGTGGGAGAAATCTGAAGGGGCTGCTGCTTTAAAGCACTTGGTTCCAGAAGTAAAACAGAGCTTAGGAGAGGTCAAAACTGACTTGATTTTAGCACAGGTAACTCATGAAATATTCAAGCATTGTGATGTAGATCCACCTTTTTTCCTGCTGTGCTGGGAATGAAGTAGACTGGAAACTCTTGGCCTCCACCTCTACAGGTGTTTGGCTGTGATGGAATTTTGAGCCATTGAATCACAGGGGGAAAATAAAAAACAACAGATTGTGAGTTCCCAGCTGAGCAGTGGCAGCTTGTTTAGCATTGAGAGTCTCTCCTGCCTTATTCGTGTCCTACCTGGCCGGATTTTGGGGAGGGAGGAGGGAAGGAGCACCTCAAAGGGAGAAAATCAGACCTGTGAGCCTTGCCTGGACAATCCCTGGTTTATCAGGAGCCAAGGCTCTGCAGCTATTCCTCACTGCTGTGGGGGGAAAGTGGGTAAGACCCTGGGGGTTTCTGTTGTATCCGTGGGCCAAAGCTTGCAGAAACTGCTCTGGGGCTGTGGAAAAGCAGGAACACTGGGGATCAGCTCCTGCCAGGCCTGTGCACAGGTCTCTGCAGGGCTGGTGCAGGAACCTGCCAGGGAAAAACCTTGGGCAAAGTATTTTTCTTCCAGGGGCATCCCTAATACTTCAAAAACTGAAAGACTGAACACTGAAAAAGTTGACCTGAAAGAGCTTGTTGCTTTGTTTTCATGTGTTGGTTCTGAACCAGAAAGCAAGCAGACAGTATATCAACTTGTTTTTGGATTAAATCAAGTGTTTTGCTCCTACAATAATTGCTAAGGGAGATCTCAAAATTTTCCAAGGGCAACAAAATGGCCTTAATCATCCGAGACATTAATGCTACTTGCTTCTGAGCCTGCTTTTTTGATTTTTCCTCTCTGTGTGATCGTGGCATGGAATCATGTCTGAACAAAATACACTTTACAGCAGTCAGGAAACAGAAACAGGAGACGGTGTTTCAGAACCTCCAGCATTGAAACGATGGCTTTGAAGCCAGTGAGATTCAATGCCAAATCCCTGCTTTGCTAGAGTTCTACAAAATAGGCAAATCCCCACAATTCCCAAGGTTGAATTCCCATGCTCTGCTGCCTTGAGATGCCTTTAAAAACCCTGGGCTCTGTGTGCCGTAAAGAGCTTGTGAGTAGTCTGCAGCTTTTCCAGAGTGCACACAATTCCCCAGGCAGTGGATGAGCAGCGAGATGACTTTCAGCCAGGACTCATTGCTTTTTAGATTGCATGTAGTTAGAAACATGAGTTCTGCCAGCTGCCCGGGGAATTTGATATTCAGTGCCAATTAATTTTTGTAATAGGAGCAGGGATTTGTTCCCTGGGCTCCCTTAGGCACCTTTGAAAAGTCTAAGACTCAAAGGTCGGTTTGGATTCTTTGATTTCCTGGTGGCCTTCTCCTGAAGAGCAGCGGTGCCACGACGAGGAAGGGGACTGCTCTGGGGAGGGCGGCAGCTTTGGGGCAGGCAACTCTCAAACTCTCTGCTGCAGAGGTTTTCTAAACTCTTCAGATGTGGGTAAATTCCGCTGGGCTGGATGACACTCTAAGCCCTGGCTGCTCTCTGGTCCTCCTGCTCCCTCCTCCCTCCCCCTCAGCACCTCCTCATGTCACTGTGCCTTCATTTGGTTTATGGAACGATGCCATGATTTAAGACCGGCACGTCGTCTTTACTCTCCCTTTGCATCCCATACGACAGGTTCCGTGTGGAGGGGAGGGGGGAGCTTATTCTGTAGCTTTTTGTGTGATGCCAAGGTGGGTTTCCCGTGAGGAGCGAGGGGGTGGGGGCAGTGGGAGCGGGCTGAGCCGCTGCTGTGTTTGGTCCTACCAGTGCTTTAAGCGTGGTCAGAAACGTGGTTCTCCCCTACCTCCGAGCTCTCAATGCTGCTAAAACCTCTGCCATTCGTCCAATGTACTCCAGCCCCTCTCTCGGACTGACTCTGGCTCTGTTTGCAAGATATCCACATTGTTCTGAAGCATGCACCTCTCTCTGTATAGTTCCAATCTTCTGATTTTATGGAATACTTATGCCTGTTTGCATTACAGTCAAAATAAAAAAGTGAACTAAAACCTAGAGGGCCTCGTTCTTCTCTTATCCCTGGGTTTTCAGCTCGGAAAGGCCTCTGCTGATCCCTTGGCCTTGCTCTGCTCTGCCACCTGTAATGCCAGAGCACTATAAATAGCTCGCTGGCGTCAATCAGCAATACCCGTTTACCTGCCAGACACAAACACCTCCTTGGAAGGCTGCTTGAGTCACAAACACTCCATGTTTCACATCATTTAGACCATGTCCTCGGGGAAAATGTCACAGTCAAGCAAGGAGGGCTGTTTGTGCACAGTCCAGGGCAATTTTGGTGCTGGAGCCTCTGGAATGCAGCAGCAGCGCTCCAGGCAGGACTGGAGAGACTTGGGAATGGCAGGATGTGAATGAGGCAGAAGGATGGACATGGCTTTTCCCATGGGAAGGCAGCATGCTGTTCCAAGGGGGAACCTTCCAGTATATATATAAAAAATAGGGAGAGTGAGTTTTTACATGGACAGATAGTAATAGGGCAAGGGGGAATGGCTTCCCACTGCCTGAGGGCAGGGTTAGAGGGGATTTTGGGAAGGAATCCTTCCCTGGGAGGGCGAGGAGGAGCTGGCCCGAGGGGAACATGGCTGCATGTTACCTCAGCATGGCAGCAGTGCCACCTCAGGGACTGCAGTGGTGTTACCTCAGACAGCGTCAGTGCCACCTCAGACATGGCAGTGGTGTGACTGCAGACTCTGGTGGTGTCACCTGAGGCACGGCAGCTGTGTCACCTCAGACGAGGCAGCAGTGCCACCTCAGGCATCACCACAGCAGTGGGGCTGCTGCCCAAACTTGCCGTGCTGCCACCCCAGACACAACAGCACCACACTGGTGCCACCTCAGTGGTGCTGCTGCCTAAACTTGCTGTGCTGCCACCCCAGACACAACAGCAGGCCCTGCGGTGCCACCTCACGCACCACGCTGGTGCCACCTCAGTCCCCACAGATCTGCTACCACAGGCACAATGGTGGCATCACCTCAGGGGTCAGTGCAGACACTGAGATGATGTTACTTCAGGTGTCAGTGCACACACTGAAGCAGCATCACCTGAAGTGTCATTGCAGATATGGAGGTGACAATCTCAGGGGTCAGTGGAGGTGGTGTGACCTCAGGTGCTACCACACACATGGCAGCAGAATCCCCTCAGCCAAGGCCTCCCCTCTGTCCCCCATGCCCTGTTAGCCCAGGCCCTGCCACCCCCCGCTCCTGCAGCCTCCCCCAGTGCCTTGCTGACTGTGGGGGAATGGGGGTCCCATGTCCCCACCGCCCCTGGGGCTGGGAATTTTGCAGACCCACCTAAAGCCCACCATGCCCCTTCCCAGGAGAGTGTCTGTGGCACTTGTCAGGATCACAGACAGGTCCAGGCTGGAAGGGACCACAGTGGGTCATCTGGTCCCACTTCCCTGCTCAAGCAGGGCCGTCCTAGAGCACATGGCACAGGATTGTGTCCAGACACTCCTGGAATATCTGCAGTGAGGGAGACTCCACACCCTCTCTGGGCAATCTGTTCCAGTGCTCGGTAACTGCACAGTGAATAAGTTCATCCTCATGTTCAGGCAGAATTTCTTGGGCAGCAGTTTCTGCCCACTGCTTTTCATCCTTGTGGTTGGCACAACTGAGAAGGGCCTGGATCCATCTTCTTAGAGAATTACAGGATACACACTGATGAGGCCCTCTCTTGGAACTCCCTTTTAGATATTGATACACATCAGTGAGGTCCCCTTCTGGCACCACCTTTTTGATGTTTATATACATTGACAAGGTCCCCTCTTGGAAGCCCCCTTTTGATATTCACACACCTTGATGAGGTCTCTATTTATACATTTACACACAGAATTGAGGTCTCCCTTTAGCCATTTACACACTGATGAAGTCTCTACTAGACGTCCACACACCCTGACGAGGTCCCCCTTCAGACACTCACATGCCCTAACGAGGTCCCTATTAGACATTCACACACATCCATGAGGTCTCCATTAAATATTTACACACTCTGATGGGGGTCCTCCTTTACCCTCGTGTTCCCCCCCAGCGCCGAGTTCTCCCCTCAACCCGTTCCTGTCACACACTCCCTCCCCTCCCCCTGTCCCTCTCAGAGGCTCCCTCCTTGCTCTCTCCCCTCACTCCGTACCCATCAGAGGCTCTCTCCCCTCACTCCGTACCCATCAGAGGCTCTCTCCCCTCACCCTGTCCCCGTCAGAGCCTCTCTCCCCGCTCTCTCCCCGCTCTCTCCCCTCATCCCGTCCCCGTCAGAGGCTCTCTCCCCTCACCCCGTCCCTGTCACTCGCTCTCTCTCTCCCCACTCTCTCCCCACTCTCTCCCCACTCTCTCCCCACTCTCTCCCCACTCTCTCCCCTCTCTCTCTCCCCACTCTCTCCTCTCTCTCTCTCCCCTCTCTCTCCCCACTCTCTCCCCTCGCCCCGTCCCCGTCCCTCACCCCCTCCCCGTCCCTCCCGCCCCGTGTGGCCGCAGCCCGGGCCGCCCCTCCCCGGAAGCGGCCCCAGTGACCGCAGGTAAACAGCCAAGATGGCGGCTGCGGAGGGCGCGGGCCCGGCGGGGCCCGGCGGTGGCGGTGGCGGTGGGACGGGCCTCACGGACCTGCCGGGCGAGCTGCTGGAGCTCATCCTCTGCTGCGACGTGCTGGGCGCCGCCGACATCGGCCGCGTGTCCTGCACCTGCCGCCGGCTGCGCGAGGCGTGCCAGCCCCGCGGGAAGGTGTGGCGGGAGCGCTTCCGCCTCAGGTGCGCTCGGCGGGCACGGCCCGGCCCGGCCGGGGCAGGGCAGGGCAGAGGGGGGGACCCGCCGGGCGCTCCGGGGAGCTGCGGGGGGTGCCCGAGGCCTCCCGGGCCTGGGAGTGATCGGGGCGGGGGGGTGGAAGTGCAGCCCGGCTCGCCATCCCCGTGTCGCTGCCCGGCTCCAGCGGGAGCCCCGCGTGGGCTGGACGAGCCCTGCGGCGCTCGGGGTAAAGTCGTGGAGTGGTTTTGGGTGGGAAGTGGCCGTAAAGATCATCCGGTTCCGTCCCCCCACTGCCGTGGGCAGGGACGCTTTCCGCTAGGCCAGGCTGCTCCAAGTTTATCCCACCTGGAACGCTTCCAGGGATGGGGCAGCCACAGCTGTCCTTCTGCGCTTCCACGAGGGATTTACAAGGCTGCCTCCCCCCCTGAATCGCGCGGGGTGGGACCGGGCCGTGCCTGCTGCTTGCAGGAGGTCAGTCCTGGCGGCTCTTTGCTTGGAGACCAGTCCTGCAGCCCCTTCCACAGCCAGGATCAGCTGCACTCCCCGGATCCAGCCGGGATCTGCCGGTGACACAGACACAGATCCACGTGCTCTGGAGTCGTGGCTCTGCCTCCCTGACCCCGACAGCACCTTCCAAAACATCTTCCAACACCTGTCCCTTCACAGGACTAACCCTTTACAGCAGAGGGGCGTTTATTTGTGGTGCTTTGAGGAGAACTGTTTCCACAGGTACCAAAATCCTTGGCGTGGACTTTTGCTGCTGCTGAGTGTCTCTCCCCCCGGGGCACTCACAGGGTGCCTGGTGGGGGCAAAGCTTTGTTGTAATCCTTGAAACTGTTCACATTCTGCCCGGGAACGAAGCAGGGGGGTGACATTGCTGATGCTGTGCTGCTTTCAGCGGTCCTGGAGGCACCACCACTCATCTCTGGGGCCTCCAGCCTCTCTAGGACAGAACTTTCTCATCTGTTACCTGCTTTTTTTGCCTGTTCTGGCACAGGAAAAGTAGCCAAATTGCTTTCTCTAATTGCCACTTGGCTCCTAAACTGTAGCATAGCCCAAATGGGAGGATTATTCTCTTTTCATGGGTGAAAAAGGCCTATTGAACAATTACAGCCTCCCCAAATCACCCGACCGTGGCTTGGGATTGACTTTCACCGATTCAGTGGCTGTGTTTTCTGGAAGTTCAGCACTGGTTGGGATCCAGCAGCTGGAATGGGATGTGGTGGGTGATTAGCACACTCTGCTCTCCTCCTCTCTCCTTGATAATGGAACTTTTGGCAGGAGGTTGCAGGTTGACCTTGTTGTCCTGGCCGGATTCCATTGTGAGCAATTGCACTCTGTCTTCCTAAAATCCCCAATATCGTTTCAACCCAAGAAATTACCCTTTCTCATCCCAAAATAAAGGATTGTGATGGTTATTGTGGGGTGGCTGCGTTTCAGCAGTAAATGAAAGGCCAGGGATTCGGGTTGTTATGTAATTTGAGGTTATTTGACTTTATTTTGTGAAGGCAACTGCAGGGCAGTTTAATAATTAACTGGCAGTGAAGTATCTTCCATGTGTGGTCAAACCCAACTGTGCATTTTGGTCACAATTTTAATACAGGAGTGGTGATTTAAATGTTTGGCCCTGTCTCTATTTTTATACATATATATATTTATATTAGTATTTTTATATATAATATATTCAGATAAACCTGGAAAGAACCTAAGGTAATGTAGCAATAGTGATTTAAACATCTCAATTTATAAAAATAATTAAATAAATAAAGATAGACAGAACATGAAAAAAATTCAAGGCAGTGGTTGAAGGAAAATCTTTTATATAACCCAGTAATAATTAACAGAATTTCAAAGCATGAAGCAAAAGTCCCAGTGAATTGCAAGAGACCTTCCTCTCAGCTTTCTTGCCAAAATATTTTCATCTGTGCTGATTCTTCCTCGTGTTTCTTGCACAAGTGGTCTCAGAATCTTCACAACAGCCTTGGGAATTGCTGTGCTGGCACATATTTTATTGCACACCCACTTTGTTAGAAAAGGTGCTGCTGACAGTCCCCAAAACACGACCTGAAGTTAGATTTAGAGTTGAACCTTGAAATTCTTAATGGGGTGTCTTAGTTTTTAAACTTTTAGGCTCAGTAAAGCAGGTTGGGGAGGTTTTTTTACAAGAACACTAAGGGTGTCTTTTTTTAATAATTATTTATTGTGCCAAAAATGGACTGGGAAAGCATTCTGCTGTCGAGATTTGACTTCTGGGCTCTGTTTTCCTCCAGTAGATGTTGCCACCAGCAAGGGCAGTGGAGGGAGCTCTGTTTTGTGCAGCCTTTTAATTAGACCCCGAGGTGGCAGCAGGACAGTGTTTGGTGCCAAGTTGGCCAACATGGGATGCTTCTTTGTATATTGAACTCTTTTAATTATCAAACCAAAGCATTTAGGATATTTGGATGCTGCAATCCTGGTGTGGGAGCCTTTGAAGGTTTCCTCTCGGCAGGCTTTAGGAAATCTTAACCTTAAAACAATCCTGAACCTGAAATCGGGGGGTTCGTGCTTTGATGTTTGGGTCAGTTTTACACAACTACCTTTAAAGCTGGGCAGCCTCTCAGCTCCTCAGTGGTTCCAGTAACACTTCTGGGGGCTCTCAGGGCTGTGGAATCCTAATGCTGCTGTTCATTTGTGTCTCCTGGGGTAGGTGGCCATCCCTGCTGAAGTATTACAGCCACACGGACGGGGTGAGCTGGCTGGAGGAGTACAAGGCCCGGCACAACGCGGGGCTGGAGGCCCAGAGGATTGTAGCTTCCTTCTCCAAAAGGTTCTTCTCAGAACATGTGAGTCCTCTGTATGTCTGTGTGACAGCCTGGCCACTTGTTCAGTGGAATCATTATTAAATAGAATGATTAAGGTTGGAAAAGCCCTCTCAGATCATCAAGTGTGACTGCTAATCCAGCACTGCCAGGTCCACCACTAAACCAGCTCTCCAAGGTCGTATTCTTAAAAAGTTCTTGAGCCATTTAAAAGGTATTTATTTCTCCACTGATTTTGCCTTTTAAGTATTATTATTATTATTGTTATCAGGGAAAGGTTCTTTCCCCAGAGGGTGGTTGGCACTGAACAGGCTCCCCAGGGCAGTGGGCACAGCCCCAAGGCTGCCAGAGCTGCAGGAGGGTTTGGACAACGCTCTGAGGGACAGAGTGGGATTTTGGGGTGTCTGTGCAGGGCCAGGGGTTGGACTGGATGCTCCTTGTGGATCCCTTCCCACTCAGGATTATGCAAAGATTGAACTTCCTTGATTTGAATCCAGACTTCTTGTTAGTTGATCTTCTCTCTCTCTTCACGTCATCTCAGCTATGTAGTCAGAAATTCCATATTTCCTCACTTGGTGTGAAAATGCTAAACCCCAGCCAGCAGGGGAGAGAGGGCAAAATCCAAAGGTCCAACACACATTCTCTGATTGCATTTTCCAGCTTCAGAAACCTCTCTGCTCGTGGCTGTGTGTTCAGCCCCAGCTCTGGGAGCTTCTGAAGGCCGGGGTGGTTTTGTTGACACGCAGCAGAGCCCCCGAATTTCTCGCTGCAGACCTTGAGCCAGGCTGTGCCCTGGGAGCTGTCACAAGGCATTTGAAAGCAGGAGCGAGCCACAATAGGGTCACTGAACTGCAGAGGGTGTTATTGAGCTGCTTCACCCAGCCATGACACCAAGATGCTTTTGTGTTCAGTGGGGAAAAAAAGGTGAAAATGGAGTGTCCTGGGAGGCTGACTCACACGTGGAGCAGCAGATATTTCACTGTCTGTTTGCTTAGTGGGTGGCTCTGGATTTTGGCAAGTTGTCCAGTGGGATCAGCCTGAAATTCTGTGAGATAAGCATAAGTGCTGCCTGGAAATGTGGCTGAATTTAAAAGTTCCCACAAGAGCCACTAAACAGCCACCCCTCTGTACCTCCTGTGCAAAAATATCATGGTCCAGTAGAGAATTCCCCTAAGATACAGGAGATCCATGTTAAAATCCTCTCCCCTGACTTTAGGCAGGGGTTGGCAGGTAGTTTCTCTCCTGGAGAAGGTGGCTGTGGACCCAGTGGGATATTTGGTGTGTCTTGGCTGTTCTGCTCCACTGCAGCTGCAGCAGCCACACATCTGTCCGTGGAGAATTGTCAGAGCATTAACTGGGAAACGCAGCTCCTGGATTGCTGTTCTTTTAATCACGTATGCAAAGACTTCTGAGAGACCATTAAGCAATACCCAAAGGCCTGATAATGAGAATCATCTCCTGTGGGGCAAGAAACTGCAGCTTGAATCCCTGCTTAAAACTGAGAGGGAGAGACTTTCAGCCCGTGTCTTGTACTGAGAAGTGAATTTTTTTATAGTTCCACCAAAACTTCAAAAATAATTCTGACTTCTGGAAGAAAATAGCTCTTCTTAATTTAGATGCCTAAGTGGTTGATTCAAAAAATAAAGGCTCCTGCCTCTTCATTCCTCATCCCCCAGGATTAATCTTAGGCACTGGGGAGTGTATGTGGAGGTTCAACCAACCACAGGCAAAAGTTGATTCCACCTTAAAATTGCTGCTTAAGATGAGATGTGCTTGTGCTGGTCCTTAGCCCGCCCTGGGAGCCCCAAATGCTGTAGGATTTGGCTCAAATTGCTGTAGGATGTTACCAGGGCTCCCAGTGGATCCTTGTAGTAAATCCATGGAGGACAGACTGTGAGCGTTTGGTGAGCTGGATATTTTGAAGGTCTTGCCCAGATTTAAAAAAAAAAAAAAAAAGGGGGACCAAATTGGGTTTGAGGCTTTTTATGAAGTTCTGTTGTGCTGGGAGGGAGCTGTTGGGCCCTGCATAACCCACTGTGTGGTCTGACAGGTCCCCTGCGATGGATTCAGTGACATTGAGACCCTGGGGTGCCCGAGTCACTTCTTTGAGGATGAGCTGATGTGCATCCTGAACATGGAAGGAAGGTAAGAGAGAGAGGGGGTGAGAAATGATGGGATTTTCCCCCCTTTCACCAGCTAAAGGAGAGCAGTGCTGTGGTCAAAGCCTGACCTCAGCTCTCATCCTTGTGTCCCTCGTTAAACAACACCCCCAGGCTCACCAAGGCTGGCACATATTCCTGTCTTTCCTGTGTTTAATTGCAGAACAAATTTAATATTTCCAGAAGAAACCATGTGAACTGTCCCACTAAAAGGAGTCCCCTGGCTTGGTGCTGCTTATTTCCTTGCCAGTTCATGGCTCTTGGGACATGTTCCATGTACCCTGTTCCAGCAGTTTTTAAGGACTTCCCATCCTCACGTTGCTGTTTTTATCTGAGCCTGGAACAGTTGGCTGAACTGATCTGCAGGATCATTCCCACCAGAGGGAAGCAGGGACACTTGAGGATTGCCACCTTGAAGCCACGTAGCATGAAATTACAGCTCTTTGTTTTCTTTCCCTCTTGTTGCTTTTTTTTTAGCTGTACTAGGTTGGTACAATTTTTGCCCCCAAATCTGAGTTTTATTCAGGGTTTAGATCTCAGTTTAACTCAGCCACTGCAAATTTTACAGTTCTGTAAATTGTTCAGGCAAGTGAAATGCCCAGCAGGTAAATAAAACTTCTGGTTTGCATCTGCCTGGGTTTTCTCATCAGCATGATGAACTCTGGGCAGGAGGAACAAGTCCCTGCTTTACTTGGAGGTTTTTCTGCTGGTAGCATCATCTAACCAGGCTGGTTGTGGTGTGATCAAAAGCAGTGATAGATTGCTCTTAATGGGGTCTAATAGCCCTGATTAGAGGGACTGTCAGTGGAGCTGGAAAAAAGCCTCACTGGAATGGCAATCATCTCATTTTTGCCTTTTCACAGCCATTTTATTACCTTTGAACCGGGACTGAGCATCCCTCACTTAACAACTGGTTAAAAAGCTCCTGAGCCCTTTTCACTGGCCAAATGCCTCCCCATAAAGCAGAATTGCTGCTAATTACCCCCTGATTAGGCTGTACTCATTGCCATTCAGCAGCATTAGGCTAAATCATTGCCCTGGAAGACATCCCAATAAAGCAGTTGTCCCTATTGAGGCTCCCAGTTTATTGGAAGAGGATAAAATGTTATGGGCTTGGATTGTCCTCCTGTCCAGGAGGATGGAGAAGCCTGACTTGACCTGCAGTCTGCAGGACAGGAAGTGTAAGCAGGGAAAGAGGTTGTTTTGTTTTTTTCCTGATGCAGGAAACTGGGCTTGTTTTAAACCCATGGCAAGGGCAGAGCCTGGGAAAGAGGAGAATTTTCCCTTTGGGTGTTTTTGAGGCCAGGGCTTGTTTATCTGCCCGTGGTGTGAACACTTCTGGGTTTATCCTGTTGCAGGTGGCTCCTCAAACCTCACCTGGGCAGTAACAGCTCCCCAGGGCTGCTTCTCTGCCTCCACTTGTTCATTTAAAAAGTGGTGTAAAAAGCTTTGGAACTGTGTCATCTACAGACCCAACTGTTGATCCCTTCCTGCCTTTTCAGAGCAACAAGAGCTGATTTTTCTCTGGGGAGTTGTGGGGTTTTTGTGAATACTGTTGGGTTCACATTCGTATCCCTCATCAATTCATTTTTAATGCTGAGAGGGTGCTTTCAGATTGACTCTGGAGGGATCCACTCAGACAGAGGGTAATGTTTTATGAATAAAATATAGGATTTTTTTATCATACATTCCTGAGCTACTTTAATTAGGATCTGTGTTGTTTCCCATGAGAATGCACCTGCTCAAAGTTATGTACTGGTGATGGGATGAAAATCAGAGATGGTAGGAACAATGTTTTGAAAGTGTCTTGCGTTGTGGGGGTTTTGATGATAAATTTCCTCTTAACTTTTCCCTCTCTGGCTGACTTTTCAGTGACAGCATTGTCAAACTCGTTAAAAAAAGGGAAATAATCCAAATTATAAACTCGTGTTCACCAGGGAAGTTCAATCAAACCTTCACCCTAAAAATACTTGCTTAGGGCAACGCTGCTTCTTGTATTTAAATGTGCAGGAAAGGCCTCACCTGGAAGTATTATGCAAAGAAAATCCTCTATTTCCTGAGGCAGCAGAACATATTAAAAAACCTGAAGGAGTATCTGCAGCGCCCCACTGATCGACAGTCCTTCCTGGAGGGTAAGTCTTTGGCAGAAATCCCGTGTTGGGAACCCCCTGACAGCTTTCCCATCGCTGCTGTTTTGCTTGGAAGGAGCTTTCCTTGCTTAATATCTCAGCTGGACAAGGCCTTGGAATCGGGGAAGGAACGAGACAGTTATTTATGTGACTGAATCGTGTGGGTCACAAATAGGTGCACAAATAGTCTGCCATGAGGGGCATAAGTTTAGAGCCATATTAGAGCACCAGAAAGTCTCTTGTGAAGTTCCACCTGGCCAGCACAGGGAACACTTTAAGGGGACTAAAAGTGGGGCCCTGCTGAATCCCTGGAATCCCCTGCCATGGATGTGCTCACAAAGCGACGTAGGAAGCTGGGAGAGGTGTGATCCCTGCAGAATTCCTGCAGGTGTCTGCAGCTGATTCCAAAGAGTGGATAGTGTGAGGTATTGGAAAGAGCAGTGATGACGAGGAGAAGGTCCTGTGACAGGGATAGTTTTTTTTCCTGAAGAGGTTTGGGCAGAAGGAAGATGAAAGTTTATTCTGTTCCAGTGGGGGTTTTGATAAGAAGATGGAGGGCAGGTGTGGAAGGGAAAGATGAACGTAGCAGAAGAGAGTAAGAATGATAGCTGTGGAGGATGCGGCAGGAAGAAATCAGAGCTGAAGCACAAGTGAAGTTGGGGCTGTTTCAGGCTGTGAATAAAAAGCACTGTAAGCTGGGAAGGTGCCAGGGCATGCGGTGTGACCGCAGAGCTGGCTGGTTAAGCCTGGCCTAGCAGCATACCTGCTCAGTGTACAAATCCACTGCTTTCCCCTTCGGGATGCTGGAGAGGAGAACACTGAATTTAATTGGTTATTTATCATGTCAGCTTATTCCTTGCATTTTCTGTGATAAACCCAATATGAGGCTGCACGTTACAGAGCGACAGCTCTGCTGCTCTGCTGCAATCCCTCGCTGCATGCCTGGAATGCAGAGCAGGCAAAACTAAGCAAAGGAAAAAAAACTGAAGTCCTGTTTCTTATGTAGTTTGTTTCTTCCAGGTGCTGTTTTGATTGATCAATACTGTAACCCCCTGTCAGACATCTGCTTAAAAAGTGTCCAGGCGCAGGTGGACGATATCACGGACAAAGTGCGCAAAGTCCTGCGGACCAAAAACCCGAGGCACCCCAGCTTGGCTTCCAAGGCAGGTACTGTACAGAAAATAAAGCTTTCCTGCAGGTCAGGGTCCAGGCAGCCAAGAGGAAACAGCTGTTGAATCGTGGCAGCTTGAGGAGCTGCTGTTCTTTATCCCCTGGCAAACCCATTCTGACCTTTGCTTAAACCGTCAGTCGAGAAAGAGCTGTTTGTTCAGCCACGGAGACCTCACAGCCCGGGGTGCATCCATCTGATGCTGCCTAAGCAAACAGAGCTGGGAGGGGAATTCTTTCTTGTTCCCATTTATCCCCGAGGCCTTAACACTCCTGCTGTGGGCAAGGAAACAACCTCTCCCCTGCAAGTCCCAGAAAATCAGCACAAATTAAAAAGGTGCATGTTTTAACATGGCCAAAGGTCAGTGTTTCCTCTGACAGTGTTGGAAAATTACCTTCAGCTGGAATAGCTGTTACTAAGGTGCATCAGTCTGATGCATAAAACCACTTGATTGAATTAGTGGCTCGGTTAGCAATTGCTTGGTTTTATTCTGGCTTTTGAGTGTGGCAGTGGTAGGAGCCACTGGCACTTCTCAGCTCACTTTGATTTCTTTTTAGGCAAGGGTGTCACTGTAAATTTATAGGATGCAGTTAATAACAGACCCTCTAACAGTACTTCCCTCTGCAGTAATGACATGTTCTAAATACTCATAATATAGCAATTCTTGATTATGTGGGGCCTTTAGGCAGCAAACAGGCTGCTCAGGAAAAAAAAATGCTTTTTATAAACACCCTGTGACGTTTGCTGGCTTTCAAGGCCGGAGTGAGTCCATGTGAAGCTTCCTGGTGTGAGGATCACTGCACCAAGGTGAGGTGCTCTTGTTTCCTCAGTCTTTGTTTCACTGCATGTGCTTTCAGGGGAGGTCTCTGTTCCAGAAGTGGAACTCCAGAGGCAGGTGCTCGATGCCATGAACTGTGTCCTGTATGAGCAGTTAAAATACAAAGGAAACGAGCTGGATTACTACAACTCCCTGAATTCATACATCCACCAGGTACACCTCTGGCAAAACAATATGAGACATTCTATTTGTGGTGTTTGTTTGTCCAGATATAGCCAGGCAAATAATCCTCTGTGAAGAACCAACTTGCTGTAAAATACAGTATAATATTTTAAGCCATATCCTCTTGAGTTGTGGTGTTTTCATTTGTGAAATCAAACCTTAGGAGGGTTGTATTTTTTCTCAGCACCCCACGTGTCTTTGTCACCTTTGTCTCCCCCCAGGTTTTGATCCGCAGGACAGGAATTCCCATCAGTCTGTCTGTGCTTTATTTAACAATTGCCAGGCAACTGGGAGTCAAGCTGGAACCAGTCAACTTCCCCAGCCATTTTCTCCTGAGATGGTGTCAGGGAAAAGAAGGGTGAGTGACAAGCTGAATTTTGAAGCCAGAAAGCATTTACAGCTCCAGACCTGCATGAGAATGTGTAATTATTTTCCACCTGGAAATATAACTTATACAGAGGAAAACATCAGACCTCTGAGTTTCCCAGAACTCAGCTCTGCTGCTGCTGCTGCTGAGTGGGAACAGATTTCCTGAAATAACAGTAACCACGAGGTGATATTTCTCTTAAGAAAATTAGGAAAGGGAGAGAAGGTCCCAGGTAATCTCTGTGTAGGGGGGGGTGAGGAATAAGTGACACCTGTTTTACAGAAGTGCTGAGGGAAGAAGAGAAATGCCTAATCCTGCTTTACCACCAGACCCTTCCTCACGCTGTGGTTTCCTTGTGGTTTCTTAGGAGCACGGATATTTTTGACTACACCTACATTGATGCCTTTGGGAAGGGGAAGCAGCTGACGGTGAAGGAGTGCGAGTACCTGATCGGGCACCACGTGACAGAGGAGTTCTATGGCGTGGTGACCTCCAAAGAGGTCCTGCAGCGGATGGTGGGCAACCTGCTGAACCTTGGCAAGCGGTGAGTGGGGGATCTGCTGGCCTCTGAAGGCCCCCAGGGTATCCTGTCGTCATCATACCCAAAATTGCTCCTTCCTGTTTCGGAGTGAGTGCCTCAAAGAGGTGTCAGTCACCCCAGGAGATCCTCAAAATTCTTTCTGTCACAGAGCATTGTCTGGTTGCTTTTAATCACCTTTCCTGAGTAGAAATAAGAATATTTAGTAAAATTAATGCCCCTCAAGAAAATAGATCTTTTCTTTTTTTTCCTTTGTGAAAAGTTGATAGGGACTGTCCACCCTCCACCCTTCCCTCAAGAGCAGGGGCCTTTGTTTTGATCTGATAAGCACAACCCCACATGCTCAAAGGAGCAGTTTCAGAGATGCTGTCGGCGTGTAGAACATCTAAGTTTTATTTTCCAATGCTCCTGATAATCCCTTTCCCAAGTAGCCCCAGAAGTCACAGGAGTGAAAAGGATTGCTTCAGGTGTTTAGGGGAACAAAAGGAGATTTCAGAAGGGAGTGCAGGATTGTTTGAGAGCAGTGGAGTGGGAGGGCAGAGCCCAGTCATCAGCTGTGCAGGGATTCTCCTCCTGAGCTGCTGGATGTGCCCAGTCCATGCTGGAGTCGCTGAGGGAGCATGCCTGTACCTGTAGCATCATTTTTGGGGACTCTCCCTGTCCACTGGACTGCTGGGGGTAGGGGTTGCAGAGCCTTACAACTGGGTTTCTTTTCTGCTGGCAGAGAAAGCACTGACCAGTCTTACCAGCTCTTGAGAGACTCCTTGGATCTGTACCTGGCCATGTATCCGGACAATGTGCAGCATCTAATGCTCCAGGCTAGGTTATACTTCCACCTGGGAATCTGGCCAGAAAAGGTACCTCTCCACTTGGTTGGGTGGTTTGGTTTTTTTTTGGGTAGGCTAAGCACTGTTAACACTGGGCTATTGATTTTTGGACTGCCTCAGCTTGTGTTACAGTCTGCCACGAGTTGTTTCCATAATAAATGCAGTTGAATGAGTGATCACGTTGCAGAGAATCAATTCTTACCATGCAGAGCAGGGAAGAGAGGATGATTCTTGCCTGCTTGTCCTAGGGGGAGACTCATGAGCAACCTCGAGCCATAATTTATGATTTACTGCCCAAGCCTCACAGCTTATCTTTCAAACAGCGCTTTTAGCCATTAAGTTGCGAGATCATCCTGTTTGGTTTATGCCCAAATTGTGATAAAAGTCTTGCTGGACTCCTGTAAAAGGAGCAGTTACCTTATCAGAAAGCTTGAGGAAGTTATCTCTTATAAATGTGGCCAAAGCTGTTCTCTGGAAACTTGGCCACACAACTTGTGGCTCTTGTGAAAAAGCAGCTTTGATATTCCTGCCCTTGGAATTCTTTAGGACTGTTACCTTTAGTGTAGCAACTCAAGTCCTGCAGTCTTGTGAGTGTGGGAGAGAAGGTGCAGGGATTTATGAGTTGTCTAAATCATCCAGCTCTTTCACTGGATCAGGGGGAGGCACAGGGAAGAAGCCTGTAACTCAAAAAAAAAGTATAATTTCTGCAGTGCAGCAAAGAGCTCAAAATTTTCTGTGCTGCTTCAGTGAAGCTCAACTTTTGGGCAGTGCCTGTGCCAGTCCCAAATGTGAGGGGTGGGGAGGGGGCAGGAGTATTGGCTGGACATCTGAGCAGGAAACAAAGCTTTTCCCACCAAATTATCCGAGACAGGACTGCTGGAAAAGCTGCCTGCCTTCCCTTGGAAGAACAGAGCGTGCTGAGCTCGGAGTTTTCTTTCTTACAGCAGCAACTTTTAGGGTGACCACAGGAAAAACAGCACAAGGGAGGAACTCACTGATACCAAGTGGCAACTTTACATAAATAGGGGAGAGCTCAGGGAAACACTGGAAGATCTTCGTCCCCCTTCCTGGCCAGATGCAACGGAAATGGGCAAATTTGGACTTCCCAGGATTGCATCCAGTCCTTCCAGGCAGTTGTAGCTGAGCGGGGAGACAAGACAAATTTTATAGGGGTCTGCCAGATTTATGGGAAGTGGTAGAAAATCTTAAAAGTCCTACAGAATGTTGTCCTAAACGTTTGCAAATGACAGTAAATGAAATTCCCGAGAACCTCTGGCAGCTGTGGTTACTGTGCTAGGCCTTTCCCCTTCCTGTAGGATTTTTCAGGATTTTCACCTCTTTCTGAGTTCTTCAGGGAATTAAAGTGGCCATGAAGCCTGAGCTGTGTTTCTTCCCATACCAAATTACTCACCTGTTCTTTTTTTTGATTGATTTTCCTCACTTCTTGGCTGAGGGAACCTGAGATTTCTGTTCTTTTGCTAATGCTGCTCTAAATTTAAGAGGGACCAAACCTTCCAGCACGTGATCAAGGAGACAAACCCTTTGCCAGGTGCTAAAGTGTGTCAGATTTTGGGGCTGTGGCATCACTTGAGGTATTTTATGTTGGGACAGCTCTGTGTCTCTTTTCCCAACATGTTTAGGCAACAGGTTGGGCAAATTTTTAATCATTTTTACCAAAAAAAGTAAAATTTGCGTCACCTACCCCTGACAAACTTAGCAGCAGATGCTCTGATGTTGTGCCAGAGGGTGTTGGAAGGCTGGAATCCTGGATCTACAGGTTGGCTGCTTTAAGAGCACGTTTAAAGCCAGGGTCATTTCCTCATCCTGAGACAGGCAGGTTTTCTGTCTTGCTCACTCTTCTGTGGGAAAGCAGCACAGAGGTTATTTGCCTTTCCTTCAGTGCTGCCCTGTTTTTCCCTGCCAGGCTCCCACAGACACACTGAGGAACTCGGTTCTAAGTTAAAATATTAGTTTTTTAAGTACAGCAGAAGTCACGTGGAGTCTCTCCACAGCAGCAGTTCGGGGGGCTAACAGCACTATCCTCACCACATTTCGGGAACCCTGAGAAATGCCTCTCAGCCCTGTGTCACAAACTGCCAGGGCACGACCTGGTGGGGCTTAGTGCTCACCAGTGCCCTTCCTTGGAAGTCAGGAGCTGTACAGACAGGAAAGCAGAGCGCTGTGTGCAGTTTGTGCAGATTAGACGTGAGGAGCGTGCGACAAGCAGAGAGCTCAGCGTGGGAAATCTCTAGGCCCGGGCTCTTACAGCAGCTGGGTACAGGAATAGATCTGTCTGTATTTACACAAGTTTGTGCTGCTGCAGAGGCTGGTTCTGAGTCTCTCTTTGTTTGGGTTGCCGAAGGTCCTGGACATCCTGCAGCACATCCAGGCCCTGGACCCGTCGCAGCACGGGGCCGTGGGGTACCTGGTGCAGCACACCCTGGAGCACATCGAGCGGCGCAAGGAGGAGGTGGGGCCCGAGGTGAAGCACCGCTCGGACGAGAAGCACAAGGAGGTTTGCTTCTCCATAGGGCTCATCATGAAGCACAAGAGGTGAGCTCTGCACAGCCCTCCCCAGAGCAGGGGGGTCTGTGGTGGCAGCGGTTGGAGCTGCCGGGGAGGCGCCCGCGGTGGGAAATGCCAGGCACGGGCGTCTGTGCCGTGGAGCGGGTAGGGAAACGGGAGCAGCTCTGTCTGTGCCGGCAGAGAGCGACTGATTGCACTGCTGAGGGACTGCAGAAGGGGTTGTGAGGGGCTCTGAGTCCTGGGGTATCACACAGGTCAAATTTCCAGCCCTCTCCGAGAAACATCATCATCGGTTAATGAGGAACAGAATTAACTTCGAAGGAGATTCTTACATTCCTAAGAGCTTATGGATCTCTCCCTGTGCTGTTGCTCCCTCCTCTCCCTGCACTGCACAGGGGCTCTGTGTTCCTGTCTGTGCTGCTCTGTCACAGTGACATGCCAGCATGGCCACTCCTCTGACTCAACAAGACATGTTTTAAGGGCATCAGCAGTGACAGTTATAATACCTCTCGATTAATCCCATGAATATTCTGTAAATGATGATGCCTTTGTTTCTGGGAGCTCAGGGATGGGATTACCACGTTTGTGTGATGGCACAGAGTTGCACAGTGCAATAGGGTGGTTCATTCCCTCCCTATTGCTTGTTTCCTGTACTGCTTTCTCGCTTCCAGTCTCTCCCCTACCCTCTCTTCTTGCTCACATTTGGTTTTCCTTTGTCCTCAGCTGTTTATTCCTGTCTGTTTACCCAGTCACTCCCAGCCATTTCCCTCCACCTCAAAACACACACACTCCATCTTCCTGCATTGTTTTTTTTTATTTCCCTCTCCTCCCCTGTGCCAGCTCACAGGAGGTCCCTGTGCTGTCTGTGCTGTGTTAGTGTGGAGGGAGGAGAGCTGGCTGTGGGGTTTTCACGGTGTTTGGGTGTGCAATTCCCCCCGTTAGGTACGGCTATAACTGCGTGATCTACGGCTGGGATCCCGCCTGCATGATGGGGCACGAGTGGATCCGGAACATGAACGTGCACAGCCTCCCCCACGGCCCCCACCAGCCCTTCTACAACGTCCTGGTGGAGGATGGCTCCTGCAGATACGCTGCCCAAGGTGAGCAGGAGCCTCCCTGTGCCGTGTCTACAAGTGCACTGGGAGAAAGGGGATGCCTAAGTGAGTAGCTCCTTCATGTGGAACATAAACTGTCAGCAGGGAAGGAAAAGAATCCTGAATCTTGTTTGCTCTCCGTGAAATCAGCACTGCAGGGAATGGGCATCGAGGCCTGCTCTGGTGTAATTTCCTCTTGCCCAGGAAGTGTCTTTAAACGACCTTGTTCGTGACAAATGTGACTGGTTTTGTGGTTGCTGCTTTGAAGGAAGCAATTGGGCTTTTGCTGAGGGCTGAAGGTCTGCCAGCAGCTCTTCCCTGTGGGAATAATAGCTGTGCCTTGGGCAGGACCTGCAGATGGGATCTGGGGAGGGAGCACACGGGCTTTGCTTGCAGGACCTGCCACTGAGACAGCACAGGATCCCAGAGAACACAGGTAGCCTGGCTTTTAGTGCCACCTTCATAACAACAAAAATTAATGTCTCCTTACGAGTGCAGAGAGGTGTAGAAATCTCTCTATCACGTGTTCTTTGTGCAACATCCCGTAAGGGGAAATTCTTGATGCTCAGAATTTGTGGTTAGGACACGGGAAGAGGTGTCAGGGTCAGGTTCAGAAGAAAATTAAACCAGGAAAGTGCATCTGTGACCCTGTATCTTGCCAAAAGAGTGTTTGTTTGCCTCGTGTTTGTGTTCTCCCTGTGCCAGGGAGGCAGCTGCACAGCCAGAGCGTGGTTTGCTAAGAGAAGGTGTGGAAGCTGCTGGAAATGCTGACCAAGATAGAGCCAGCCCTTTTCCTTAGGTGCTCCCTGGATATTCTCTCCCCACAAGCAAGAGGTGGTTTTACAGCAAGGGACACCTTTGGAGATTTAAAGTGCAGGTGTTTCCCACTGTCCTAGACTTGCTTTATATTCAGTGGTCCAAAAAAAAGAGCATTGCAACTCAGCCTGATGGTCCATATTAGGCAGGGCTTGGCCTCTCAGAGAGTCTTACAAACCAGAAATTCTTGTGTGCCGTGGGTTGATACTAAAATTTGTGCATCTTGGTGGGGACTAATCAGGTAATTGTCCACAGGGCTGCTGGGGCTGAGTCATTGCTTATCTTTTGCCTCATGGTTTGTAAACAGGCAGAATTCTGGCTGGTCCCACGGTGCATTTCAGCCAAGCATCCAAGTGTTTCGATATTGCTTGGGAAACCTGTGGGGTTTGTCCCTGCTTGCTGCCTGGCTGTTGATATCCCCTCCGAAATGCATCCCAGGATCACCTGGGGAGGATGATTTCATAACCCCCTGACCTGACTCTGGGGAGGGAATGTGAGTTTTTTTACTGAAAGAATCTGAAATAAATCTGCACGTGGAGTTTAATCCGACCAGCTCAGAAACAGCACCAAGCTCGTTTCAGGTAAATGCAGCTCAGTCCGAGGCCTTCCTGTAGATGTGATTCCAGAGCACCTGTGTCACGCAGCGAGTTTGCTGCCTGCGTTTTGCATCTGTGGCTCAGAACTGCTTGTCAGCACGTTTTGGGAGGCTCCCACCTTGTGCTGAGCTCGCCTGTCTCGGGCTCTCCCCCCCTGCCAGCTCCTGCTGCTCCCTGAGCGCGGCTCCCTGCTCAGCCCTGCTGCTGCAGAGCCCTCGGATGGGAATTCTTTTCCGCAGTGGTGCAGTATCCAGAGAGGTCCTTTGTGAGCCTGGAGGACTGGACTGCACCACTGCTGAGGGATAGAAAGCCCTG
Organism: Pyrocephalus nanus; assembly: GCA_038380795.1. Classification (NCBI taxonomy): domain Eukaryota; kingdom Metazoa; phylum Chordata; class Aves; order Passeriformes; family Tyrannidae; genus Pyrocephalus; species Pyrocephalus nanus. The sequence goes on from CM076278.1 coordinate 2,621,254, forward strand.
GTGCCTCTGCAGCAGCTTCAGAGAGCCTGCATGGATTAATAGGAATTCTCTGGGCTCTCTGTAGGGAACTGAATTTCAGAGACGGATTATTCCTGAATGACGTTCTCTGCATCACTTCTTGTCCCTGCCCTGGCCAAAGTCAGGCTTGGAGACTTAAGCAGTCTCTTTTTTTCTTTTTTTTTTTTTTTTTTTTCCTAGATAATAGTTCCTGTATTAGCTTGCACTGTGCTGGAAAAAAATGACATCATTTGGGGACTGCTGCAGGGCACCTGTGTGGGATTTACTGCCAGTCATGCTGACCCTGCAGAGCACAGCAGCCCTGGGCTGGGGGGTCACCTTCGGGTTTTGGTGTTGGTTTAACTCGTGTTAATCAGGTTGTCTTGCAGTCCAAAGGAGGAAATGGGCTGCTGTGGGGAAGAATCAGCATGCCTCTCTTAGAAACTTCCGTGTTACTTGGGGAAGTTTGGGTTTAGAGGAGTTGATTTTGCTGCGAGATGCCCCAAACCCGGGCTGGGTGCCTGGCATGGTGGAGACACAGACTGAGCAAGGAACCATTTGGCTCCTCTGCCAGGACAGCCTTGTGCAGGTGGGCTCACCTTGGAGCATTTGAGGAGGATCTCTCCCAAAACTCATCTCCCGTGGGCTGTGAGGGATCAGGGCTCAGTGCAGCAGCTTCTCCCTGCATTTACCAGAGTGGGAGCAGCATCCTGCTGCTCCAGCCCAGTGTCAGGCAATCTCAGGCATAAAACAGTTCTCATGCCACTGGTAAATGGGGTCACTTATAGGTGAGACTCTGTGCCCACTCAGACTGCCATATTCCATACACATTTTCCTGGATTAGCGTTTGTTTTAACTCAAAACATCAGGATTTGGTGCTTCTAGAGCCAGAACCAAGGCCTGAGGCAGGCTCGGGGTTTCTTACCATCTCCTGTGGTGATAACTGATCCTCTCCTTTCCTGGCAGAGAACCTGGAATACAACTCCGAGCCTCGGGAGATCCCTCACCCCGACATCGGCCGCTATTTCTCCGAGTTCACCGGCGTTCACTACCTGGCGAATGCCGAGCTGGAAATTCGGTACCCGGAGGATCTGGAGCTCACACGAGCCACGGTGCAGAAGATCTACAGCTCGGGCAAGGAGTGAGCGCAGAAGGCAGCGTGGGGACAGAAGCAGCTGGAGCGTAGCTTTACCCTCTTGGCGAAACTCGCGCGGAAAGCGAGTTGGGTGACAATCCTTTGGCTTAATAATGCATTGAAAACTGCATTGAACTCTGAAACTGGTGCTACTGCATCTTCCCCTTGCCTGCCTGCTCTGGCCCAGGAGCCACAGGGACACGTGGGCAGTTGAGGCCAAGCAGAAGGGTCTTGCAGGGACAGCCGTGCCAAGGAAGTGCGTGGTCCTTGGGAAGGGTCTGCACCAACTTCTCGTCCTGTGGTTGTCTTGCCTTAGGAGGCCGACACAGCGAGATCCCTGGTGTGGAACGTGGAAGAAGCCCCTCTTCCAGAGAAGGAAGTTGCTTGTCCTTGCAGCACTGTGGGGTTTTCGTTTGGCTGTGTCTGTTTGCTTTGGGTTTTAATGTATATCCCGTGCAGGTGATAGTTTTTAAAGCCTCTCACCTTTCCCTGTCGTCCTCTCCGGTCTGAAGTTTTGGTCAGGTTTTGCTTCACCTCTCTCTGTAGTCTGATTGTTCCTAGAGCTACTGTTCCAATCCTGAATATCCTTCTGGGCCTGGCAATATCCTTTTGGGCCTGGGAAAGAGCCCCAGCAACAAAACCAGCAGCACTGAGGCTTCTGGGGGTGGCAGGCACTGGTTCCAGCGGCCACCTCGCTGAGGACACGGGACTGTCCTAAAGCAGCAGAGGAGCTTCTCGTCCTTTTCCACGCCTGCTGAACACACCCAACCCGTGTTCTGTGATCTGTTCCTCATGTGTGTCCAAGGCAGGACCTGTGGCACGGCCTGAGTGCTCCCAGGACACTTTGGAACCCCGTGGCACTTTGGTGGGAGCCTTGGGGCTGGTGCCACGACGACTCTGATGTACAGGGAGCTGCCACCTCCAATCTATAGGTATTTATGCAATACATTGGAATTATGACTGGAAACTGGCCATCCCTGGAGTCAGCCAACCTGTGTATGGAAACAAGATGCTGATTCCTGCAGCTTGAGGCCTTCTTCCTTTTTGCCAAAAGAGACTGGATTCTGGGGGAGCACAAACTTTGCTGCCTGCAAGGGAAGAGCTGTAGCAGCTCGAGGCACATGAATTTTAGCATGACTTAAAGACCCAGACAGAACCACAGCAGAAGAGGTTTTCCTCTGGGTTCAGGGGTGCAGAGTGACAGTGTTTGTGCATATCTTTGTGGTTTCTGAAGCAATGTGTGTAGAGTAGCTGCAGCTCCTGTCTCCTGTCACTGTCCAGTTGCAACACAGTAGTTCTCTCAGAGCTGAGAATTAGGTCCCTGTAGAATTAGGTGGATGCTCTTACTCTCTTGTAGCACTTCAGGTGAAATCACAGAACTCTGCCCTAAAGCAATGCTTGAACTGCATGTCACCCTCCTGCAGTCCTGGTCACCCCCCTGCAGTCCTGGTCACCCCCCTGCAGTCCTGGTCACCCTCATTCAGTCCTGGTCACCCTCCTGCAGTCCTGGTCACCCTCCTGCAGTCCTGGTCACCCTCCTGCAGTCCTGGTCACCCTCCTGCAGTCCTGGTCACCCTCCTGCAGTCCTGGTCACCCTCCTGCAGCCCTGGTCACCCTCCTGCAGTCCTGAGCACCCTCCTGCAGTCCTGGTCATCCTGAAGTCCTTGTCATCCTGCAGTCCTGGTCACCCTCCTGGCAGTCCTGGTCACCCTCCTGGCAGTCCTGGTCACCCTCCTGGCAGTCCTGGTCACCCTCCTGCAGTCCTGGTCACCCTCCTGCAGTCCTGGTCACCCTCCTGCAGTCCTGGTCACCCTCCTGCAGTCCTGAGCACTGGTTGTGTGTGAGAAATAAACACTAAAAGCCCAGCCCGTTGCCCCTGGAGTGGTGGTGATGGTCTGCAGGGACCCCAGGCCTTTAGGGACAGCAGCCTGGAATGTGCTGAGGAATGGGGAAGGTGCTCTGCTCCAAGAGGGAGCTGTGAAGGATCATAATCACAGAATCCCAGAATAGTTTGGGTTGGAAGGGACCTCAAAGCTCATCTAGCTCCCATGAGCAGGGCCACCTTCCACTAGAGCAGGTCTGCACTGAAATGAACTTGGAGGGAGGGAGGAATTCCCATTTTGAGTCAGGGTAGGGAAACCTTGGACAGAAATCTTAAAACCCATCCCTGTTCCTGAGGGTCGGAGTAGACCCCAGCCCTCCAGCCCTTTTTGAGGGTTGAAAGCAGATCCCAAAAAGATTCCTAGCAGGGATGCAAAGTTGGGAATGTTGCTGTGGAGTCCCAAGGTTGATGCTGGCAGCTGAGAACATGCAGGGCAGGGTTTGGGCTCCCTATTCCCAGTCCCAGCTCTGGATGTCACCGAGTTTCCTTGGCCTCTGCCAAACGGGCAGTCTGGTGACATCTTGGCCTGTCTCCAGTGCATCAAGGGAATTACAGTGAGCTCACAGGAGCCCTCAGGTGCTGCCTGAGTGCCAGGTAGAGTCGTGCCATAAAAAACCCACAGGAGCCAACAGAAGCCACACAAAGTTGCCCTGAAAATCGGTGCTGGCCAGTGCTTATTGAACCCACGTGGCCAGGGCTCCCAGAGCTGTTCTGTGCAAGAGGGAGGGATGTGCTGTGAGGGACTGGGTGCACAGGGCAGCCCAGCAGCCCTGGAGCTAAATCCTGATCCCTTTGGCAGGTGTTTTGTGGGGGAACTGTGTCCTCAGCCAGCTCAGCTTTGCTGTGCTGCCCACGCCTGGCAGTGGGTGTTGGTGTGACCCAGGAGCACCGACACAGCCTTGGATGTGCCAAACCTGGAAGAAACTTGAGGTGTTTCAATAGGCACCACCCAGCACCAGCCCGGGGGACAAGTCTGCTTTTGGGACTTCAGACAAGCACAAAGTGTGTAAAGCCCCCCTGTTTGTTCCCATTTGGGTTGGGGTGGCCCCTCTGCCACCTGTGCTGTTTGCTCTGGGTTGAGTTTTGCTCTTGGTGAGGAGGAATTCCCAGCTGAAGTATCTGCAGCTGTAGGAGGCTTCAGCCCAAGCATCCAGGGTGGCCAGGGAAAGCTGGAAACCCCCCAAGGATCCCTCTCTGTCCCTGCTGGAGCAGCCTCTTGGAATGCACATCAGATCCTGCAGGTTGCACATCCGAGGTCTCACACAGCAGGAAATGCCTCTGTGGGATAGTGGGGTGACATTTGCTGTTTCCCTGTGCTCCCTCCCCTCCTGGCAGCACAGGAGGGGGTTTCCACAGTCCCCTTTTCCCCAAGAAGACTGCAGTGGATCCCAAAAGTTCCTTGTGTCCATGAGTAATGTCCAGGTCCATGTCAGTGTTCACGTTACAGATGGTGCCGATGCACAGTGTGCAGTTTGTCCTGTCTCTGTGGAGCTCTCCAGCAGAAGGGATGTTTCCTGGAAAAGGTGGAATTGCCTCCCTTCTCTCCCACCACCCAACCAAGTGGAAAGCCTGGCCAGGTTCCTCTGTGCAGTGCCAAAATCCTCTGGTCCTGCATCCCCTGGGAGCAGAGGGGTGAATTTCCTGCAGCTCAAACCGCCTTCTCCCTTCCCTTTCCACGTCATTGGCCATCTGTCCTGGGGGCAGAACAGCCCAGGGTAAAATCTGGAGGGTGAAGGAAAAACAGAATGAGGGAAGAGGAGGCTGGGAGGAGGCAGGGAGCAGGAGGAATCCCTGTTTGGATCCTTAGGAAAAGGACAGGGAGCCGAGCAGCAGCAGCCGTGGGCTGATTCTGAGCGGTGCCACTGGATTTGGGGGCTCAGGGACGTTACAGGGAGCACCATTCCCAGGTTTCCTCCAGCAGGGAGTGAGGCAGCAGCACCTGTGGGAGGTTTGTCCACCCTTACAGGCCAGTGTCTTGTGAGAGAGGCTGCAGAGCTGCTCCCAGCCCTCCACCCGCAGAGTGTGCTCCCTGGCACAGCTGGTGGTGCCACATCCTCTTGGGAAGCCCTTCCAGCCCTCCCTGACCCCTCTGGACACACAGGACCAGCAGGAATGTGCTCAGAGCACCCTGACACAGCCAAGGGCTGGGGGGGTGGCCTCTGTGACAAACCAGGAAGTTTGTCACCAACCTCTGCAGGAAAAACAGACCCTGGGACCCTCCAGGCCTGCCTGGGGCCAGCAGAGCGCTGTGCCCTCTGGGACAGGAGGGTGAGGAAAGGCCTGGGGCTGGAGAAGGGCTCCTGGGATGTCCTGGGCACACCAGGTCACTCAGGGTGTTGTCCTGACTGTTCTGGGCATCTCCCAGGGCCCTGCCAGCCTCCCTGCTGGCTCTTCCCCCGCAGAGGACACGGGGACTGTGCAGGCAGGGACAGAATGGTGCTGTGTTCCCCCACTCCTCCCTTCTCCTCTGGGCTGGAGGGCCTGAACCAAACAAAAAGCTACATTTGATGGAAAAATGCCCAGGGGGTGCAGAGCCCTGAGTGCCAGGGGCCCCGACACAGCTGAGGTTGCAAGATGGGGACATCTCTCCTTCCTCCTTTTTTATTTATAAGCAGGTATTTTCCTGGATCTGGGACAGCTGGAGGCTGGAAATTATTTGATCCCTTTCCTGTTTATATTTGGCTTTAAAGAAATAAACGACACTGACTTGCTACCCCCTCCCACGGTGTGCTGTGCTTTCTGAGCTGCCTCCCAACCTCCCTGTGTGCTCTCCCGGCCGGGCTTTGCTCTTCCCTGTGCCCGTGGGAGGCTGACGTGGCCCTGCCAGTGCCAGAGCCCGGTCTGGCACCGGGGGGGAGATGGTGACAGAATCATCCACCTCTGCACCAGCCCTGCCAAACCTGCCTCCTGCTGCCACACCCGGGCACCACAGCCAGGCTCTGCACTGGGCTGGGATTCCCTTTTGGGGGGTCCTGTATCCTCCCTCTGAGCCCCCTTGCCCTGTCCCCACGCCGGGTGTCGGTGCAGCCCTGGGCAGTGCCAGGGCGGGGGAAAAGGGCTCAGGTGGGAGCCGGGGGTTCCCCTCGCTGGGGGAGATCCCGGCCCGCATTCCCGCAGCCAGGCTGGGCAGGGAGCGGGGGGACACTGGGGGGAACTCCACACCTTTCTCCTGGGGAATGGTCCCCGTGCAGCGCCAGAGCCACGAGTGGGCACAGCCGGGGCTTGGGGTGCCACCAGCTCAGGACGGGAATGTCCCCGCTGCCAGAGGGTCCCGCCCAGGCCGGGATCTTGTCACGGCTCTTCACTCTGGAGCCTGAGGACTGCGGGGGGTTAACCCTGGCCCCAAGGACGGCTCGGTGTTAACCCTGGACCTAAGGACGGCTCGGTGTTAACTGTGGAGCCGAAGAACTGCGGGGTGTTAACCCTGGCCCTAAGGACGGTTGGATGTTCCCTCTGTCCCCCTCCCTGCTCGGTGCTCTCTCTGTCCCCGTCCCGGCCGGGTGTTCTGTGTCCCTGTCCCGCGGTGTGTCGGGGCGCAGGGACCCGGCCCGGCCCGGTTTTCTCTGTCCCTGTCCTGCGGTGTGTCGGGGCGCAGGGACCCGGCCCGGCCCGGTTTTCTCTGTCCCTGTCCCGCGGTGTGTCGGGGCGCAGGGACCCGGCCCGGCCCGGTGTTCTGTGTCCCTGTCCCGCGGTGTGTCGGGGCGCAGGGACCCGGCCCGGCCCGGTTTTCTCTGTCCCTGTCCCGCGGTGTGTCGGGGCGCAGGGACCCGGGGCGGCCCCTCCGCCGCCTCCCCCGCCTCGCCCGCCCTTATAAAGCGTTGTCGGCGGCGCTGCCGCTTCAGCGCCCGCGGCGCCGCTCCCGGCACGGCCCGGGATGGGCTCCGCGCACTCCGTGCCCGCCGAGATGCGGGAGCTGGCGGACAGGACCGGCTGTGAGTACCGGGGGCACCTTGGCCACCCACCCAGCCCACCCCGCGGCATCCGGACCGTCCCCCCCCGAGGGGACACGGGGTGCCCGGCCCCGCGGGTGACATGTCACCGCGGCAGGACGTGTCACCGCGGGTGGGGAAAGGTGGCACATGGGAGGGTGAGGGGGTGCAGGACGTGTCACCTGGGAAGGGGGGGATGCGGGAGGTGGCACCTGGGAAGGCGGGGGGGTGCGGGACAGACATGTCACCCGGCGAGGCGGGGGGGGATGGTGCAAGAGGTGTCACCTGGGAGGGGGCTGCAGGAGATGCCACCCGAGGTGGGGGATGCGGGACGTGTCACGTCATGTCACCCGCGGGGGGCTGCGGGAGGTGGCACCTGGGCGGGCGGGGTGTGCAGGAGATGTGATGTCACCCGGTGGGAGGATGCAGGAGAGGTCACTCGGGGAGGCTGCAGAGGTGTCACCTGCGGTGGGAGAGTGCAGGACGTGTCACCTGGGGGGGAGGGAGGGGATGCAGGTTTGTCACCCGGGGGACGGCGGGGGAGAGAAGGGGAGGGGGAATGGGCAGGAGGGTGTAGACTCGTCACCAAAGGGTCGCCAGCATGTCACCAGGGGGTGGGGGACGCAGCCGTGCCCCCCGTGCCACGAGGCGGGGCGTGGAGCGGTCACACGAGTGAGCCCCAGAGAGGCTCTGCCCGCCCCCGCCCCTGGTGCAGGGAGTTGTCCCCGCACGGCTGCTTTGCCTGGAGCCGCCGGGCCGTGACAGCCTCGGCGCTGTTACGGGGTGGTTCGGGACCAAGGGACCAGCAGGCAGGGAGGTGCAGCAGGGACAGCCCAGGGCTCCCAACAGGGGCTGGGGGGTGGGACAGGGTGGTCGCGTCCCTCCTGGGAAATGGCACCGCTCCAGGACCGGGGCAGCCCCGGGCACAGAGATGGAGCTGCTCCCACCTGGATCCTCCGGCTCCCGCCGTGCTGGGAGCAGGCTGGGATGGAGGGAGGGGTGAGGGGGCAGCTCTGCCCGAGGCCAGAAGGTGGAGAGGGGGCTGAGAGGGTCCAGCAACTCTCCCCAGAGCTGCTGCTGATCCTGAGGTCGTGGGGTGCCAGCCCTGGCAGCCCAGGGTATGAGGAGGTTTTTGGGGAACTCCCAGGCCTGGGGAGCAGCAGCAGCTCCAGCACAGGCAGCACCTGCCCGTGGGAGGCACCTCCCCCACGCCCCAGTGCCCCGTGAATCAGTCCCAGGGAGGGGTTCACAAGGGCAGCTCCCCAAAGAATCCCATGGAAACCAGAGGTGGGAGGGCAGGGGGAGCACAGGAATGGGGTGCATTTCATGTGCTCCCAGAGGGACTCTCAGGGTTCCCACCGTGCTGTGGCTGCTGCCAAAAGAACCTGGGAATGCAGGGGTTTTACGGCCTTGCTGCTGCAGTGGGATCTCATGGAAGGAATCACAGCCACCCTTGGTCCCGTGGGAGGAGCAGGGACAGGGCAGGGCCACCTGCCTGTCCCCAGGATGTGCCTATGGCTTGTTCCTTTGCCTTCTCCCCCACTGGAGGGGCACCCTGAGGGGCTGCTCTGGGCATTGGAGCTGTTTCCCCTCCCTGACTCCCTGTGATCATCCCAAAGCTGCAGCAGCCAGTCCTTCTGGGGCTGAGGAGACTCTTCCCGGGATGATGAGACCACTCCCTGCACCCAGGCCCGTCCCAGGGGGAGGACAGTGCAGGGCTGGGCCCCCCCAGTGTCCCTCTTCCCTTTGCTGGAGCGGCACAAACCAGCACAGGCTGGGAGCAGCAAACCCAGCTCCCTGTGGTTTAAATCCCAATTTTTCTCTGCATCCTATTCTCAGGGATATTCCCAGGGATGTGAGCAGCCTCTGCTGCCCTTGAGCTGGCCCTTTCTCCCAGCAAAGCCTTTGCCCCTTGTGCAGGTTTTCCCTTTTTATTTTTTTTTCTGGAAAGCACTGCCCCCCTTGGCAGGGCAGAGTGAGGTCCTGCTCTGGGAGGAAGACCTGGGTTTGGAAAAGCAGGAGGAAGAGCCCTCTTTAGGCCTTGCAGCTGCGAGTTGGATGCAGAGCAAGGCTGTGGACCCATCACCAACGTGCCACTGTCCCCAGTTTTTTGTCACATTGGGACATTTTTTGGGGGAAGATCAAAAACTTCTGGTGTGCAACCAAGCCCCAGATGCCAAAGGCCTGGTGTCCCAGCTGCTCCCACGGTGACAGCGATGTTGTCGAGGGAGAAAAGTGAAAGGTCACTTCTCCATGGCCAAAATTGGAAAGCCAAGTCCAGAGAAAGTTTCTGTGTGTGTGTGTGTGTGTGTGTGTGTGTGTGTGTGGACAGTGCAGAGCAGCAGCCTGAGGGATCAGGGAAAAAAAAAACATCCTATGGATGAATCAGTGGGGCCCAGGCAGCTGGGAATCAGCACCAGGGGGTTCAAGGGGCACCCGAAATGCAGGGGGTTAAAGGTGCTGGTGGCTGCCAGTGCAGGCCCAGAGCCCCAGGACCAGCACAGATGGGTTTTCCAGTCCATTTAACAGAGGTCTGTGAAGGCTCAGCCTCGCTGATCAATACAGTTGCTATTTCAAGGCCGTGGAGCAGCAGTGAGGAAGGCGAAGGACATTATTTAAACATCAGAAAAGGGGAGAAGGGAGGCAGGGAGGGAGAGGGGGAGGCAGCAGCACTGGCCCAGCACTGGCCTGGTGTCTCTCAGCCACGGCACTTAACCATTTGCAACCCCTCAGCTACACTTTCATGTGGTTTTCTCTTTCTCCATGGTCCAGGGAAGGCTGATGTCCAGCTGCTGGTGCAGCCCTGCCCTGGGCCAGCTCCTCAGCCACCCTGTGGGTCCTGGTGGTGCCCAGACTACTCCTCCAGCCCCTGGAGACAGGGCTGCAAACCATTTCCCTGGCTCCTGGGAAAGGCCTCTGTCAATATTTGCACAAGAGTCAGGCTCTGTGTGTCCTCAGGGGGTTGTGGAGCTCGGTTACAGCCGCAGGGAGCAGCTGGGGAAGGATAAAATCACCTGTGGGTGGGACTGGGGAGGTGAGAAGCTGCTGCTGAGCCTCTCTCTGTAACCCCAGCGCTCCTGGGGCTCAAAGCAAAGCTGCTGCACCCCAGTTCCAGCCCTGCCCCAGCTCTGGGGTCGCTGCAGCCCCAGTGCCCACCTCGGTGGTTTGTGGTGTCCCAGTTCACCCCGAACAGCAGCAATTTCCAAGCTGGGCTTTGCTTTTGGGCCGTCAATGTGTGCCCCCCGTGCCAGCCTTTCCTCCCTGGCAAGGTGCTGCTGTCAGCTCTGGGCATTGCGGATTCCAGGGGTATTCCCTGCCACCCCTGTGGACATGGGCATGGGTCTCCCAGGGAGCTCAACCCCCCCATCCCCTCCCTCTTGTCCCCAACAGTCACCTCGGAACAGATCGAGCACCTGCACCGGCGCTTCAAGCAGCTGAGCCAGGACCAGCTGACCATCCGGTACGGCATTCCCAGTGCTGGCATTCCATTCCCAGTGCTGACCATTCCATTCCCAGTGCTGCCATCCCATTCCCAGTGCTGACATCCCATTCCCAGTGCCAGCCATTCCATTCCCAGTGCCGACCATTCTATTCCCAGTGCTGCCATTCCACTCCCAGTGCCAACCATCCCATTCCCAGTGCCAGCATCCCATTCCCAGTGCTGCCATCCTGTTCCCAGTGCCAACCATTCCATTCCCAGTGCCGGCCATTCCATTCCCAGTGCTGGCCATTCCATTCCCAGTGCCAGTAGCTGCATTCCCAGTGCCAACCATCCCATTCCCAGTGTTGCCATCCCATTCCCAGTGCTGGCCATCCCATTCCCAGTGCTGCCATCCCGTTCCCAGTGCCAGCATCCCATTCCCAGTGCCAGCATCCCATTCCCAGTGCCGGCCATCCCATTCCCAGTGCTGCCATCCCGTTCCCAGTGCCAGCATCCCATTCCCAGTGCCAGCATCCCATTCCCAGTGCCAGCATCCCATTCCCAGTGCCAGCATCCCATTCCCAGTGCCAGCATCCCATTCCCAGTGTTGCCATCCCATTCCCAGTGCTGGCCATCCCATTCCCAGTGCTGCCATCCCATTCCCAGTGCTGCCATCCCATTCCCAGTGTTGCCATCCCATTCCCAGTGCCCTGGCCAGAGCAGCACCCACACCCCCACCTTCCCATGGGTGCCCAGGCGGGCTGTGAGGATGAGTGTGCCCCTCCCAGCCCTCCCCAGCCCTGCTGAGCTGCCTCTCCACAAATGATCCCGGGAAAAATGAGCAGCAAAGCTGTGACCTGAGAGCAGGGTCGTTCCTGACCAACAGGCCCAGCTTTCAAATCGGTTTTGGGGAGGGAATTGGGGCTGCAGTTGCCTTGTCCCCCTCCTGGGTGTCTGTGCAGGGAGCTGAGCAGCGGATCCTTGATATCCCTTCCTTCAGGAAGCTCCGGTGCTTCCCAGCAGCTTCCCCAGCCAGGGAGCCCAGGGGGGGTTATTTCCTGACTCATTTGCTTTGTAAACAGTTGACAGCAAATGACCAGCACAGGCCCAGCCTGGGGGCACAGCGGGACGTGGAGGAGGCTGAGGGCAAGTTGGGCAGCAGGAGCTCCTTCCCCTGCCTCACTGAGCCCGTTTGAGGCCCTGTTCCTGGGAAAACTCTTTAAAAACCACCCAGCCGTTTGCAGGCCAAGTCCTGCCATCATCCCAAGTATCCCAGAGCTTCCCAAAGCCCCGTTTTAGTGGGGACAAAATTCTCCTATAGGTGCTCCAAGCACAGACTTGCTCTCTGTCTGAATTGAGGCACAAAGGGATTCTCACCCAAAACCTCTTTATTTTTCCATGATTGCTTGGGAAGAACAGGGTTGGGGCTTCCAGTGGCATCTCCCTCCTCCTCCATCCCTCCCTCCCCCAGTGGCATCTCCCTCCTTCCTTTGCAGCAAGGAGAATTTTGACAGCATTCCCGACCTGGAGTTCAACCCAATTAGGGGCAAGATCGTCCACGCCTTTTTTGACAAGCGGTAGGAGCAGCCCCAGCACCACGGGGAGGGTCAGGGTTGGTGCTTCATCCTCTGGGAGTGGGATGTGGATGGGGACAGATGTCCCTAAAGGCTGGGATGGAGCAGGGGTGGAAGGAGGGGAAATTACAGATGTTTAGGCTAAATCTTAGGGACAAACCAGGTTGTGATGGGGTTTGTAGCGGGTGGGAGGGGGGGCTGGAGGGTCCTGCCCTCCCATCTCCCCGCTGTCGGCAGGAACCTGCGGCAGGCGTCGGACGGGCTGGCGGACGAGATAAACTTCGAGGACTTCCTGACCATCATGTCCTACTTCAGACCCATCGAGATGAACATGGACGAGGAGCAGCTCGATCGCTTCCGCAAGGAGAAGCTCAAATGTGAGGCCTGCCGGGACTGAAGAGGGGGTGGGAAATGTTGGGGAGGGGCCGCCCTAACCCTGCCACTCCCCTCTCGTCCCTTCCCAGTCCTGTTCCACATGTACGACTCGGACCACGACGGGAAGATCACGCTGCAGGAGTACAGAAATGTAACTACGGCCCCTCCCGCCCCCTCTCCGGGGCATTCCCGGCCCTGGCTTTGACCTGGCTTGGTCTGGCAGGTGGTGGAGGAGCTGCTGTCGGGGAACCCCCACCTGGAGAAGGAGTCTGCCCGCTCCATCGCCGACGGGGCCATGATGGAGGCTGCCAGCATCTGCGTGGGACAGATGGTGGGAGCTGCCCCCCTGCCCGGCCGGGGCGCTGGGGGGCTGTGCTGCTGCCAAAAACGGGGCTGGGAGGTGCCTGTCCTGCCCAGGGCACCTCCCAGCTGCTTGGGCTGGAGGTGTTTTTGCAGGCAGCAGCTTTCAGGGTGGGTTTGTTCCGTGATCAGAGCCCAGGGGGGATGAGCAAACACCCTTAAAGTCTCAGAGATCGGGGAGTTAGTGCTTATGGAAAAAGGTGGTCTGGGAACTAATTTGGGGCTGGGTACAGTGCTGTGCACTGTCCCACTGCCCCAGGGGACTCACCCCAGGCCACCCAGTGCCCCCAGCCCCTGTGCCCACTGCTGAGGGGCAGCTGTGATGTTTCCTCTCTCGCTGGCACAGGGGCCGGACCAGGTGTATGAGGGCATCACCTTCGAGGATTTCCTTAAGGTTGGTGGCGTCTGCCAGGAACGAGGGGGCTGGGAGGCCTCAGGGACCCTGGGGTCGGGTCCCTGGCCCCGCTCAGCCCCGTCCCCCTCGCAGATGTGGCAGGGGATCGACATCGAGACCAAGATGCACGTCCGCTTCCTCAACATGGAGACCATCGCCCACTGCTACTGACGGGGAGGAGGAGGAGGAGGAGGAGGAGGAGGAGGAGGAGGAGGAGGAGGAGGAGGAAGAAGAAGAGGACTCGGCAGCAGCTCCACGTTCCTGGCACCAAGCGCTCTGTCCCCGCCCGCGCTGGGGCTGCCGCTGCTCTCTAGAAACATAAGAGGCTTTTATCTGTAATAAAAGGTATCTCTCTTTTTACTCCTTGCTCAGAAATGCTCCGTCCATCCATCCCCCAGGGCCTGGTGGGGTGTGTCCCTGTGCAGAAACCCTGCTCCACAAACCCTGCTCTCCCCATAAATCTGCATTTTCAGCCTCTGTCCTGTGCTATGAAGGGAAGGAGCCGTGAGCCCCCTGATCCCGGGCCATGGGGGGAGTGCGCAGGCAGGGATGGGGATGCCGAGGAGCAGGAGGGGAGGGCAGCATCCTCAGCACCCGAGAGGACAATCACATCCCACTCTGCATCCCCACAGGATGCTCAGGCCAGCAAAGATGGAAACAACTCACGGAATAACCCCAGTTTAAACCCAAACCAGCCCCCAGGGCCAGGAGGAGCCAGGCTGGCACAGAGGCAGCAGGGATGCAGGGACGTGGGCTCCTGGCAACCAGGTGGCTCCTGCCCCCACATGTTCCCGCTGGAAAAAGGCACCGGAGACAGGGGGTTGTTTACTGGTATTAATGACTGGATGGCTCCAGGCGCGTTCCTGTCGCTAAGGCAGCCTGAGCTGGGGAGGGAGGGGGAGAAAGAAAGAAAAAAAAAAAAAAAAAAAAAAAAAAAAGCTATTTTTAGAAAAGCGGGAGAGATTTATTTGTTTTATCAAAAATGGCTTCCCCTGGTGACATGTTCATGGCTGGGAACAGAGCCCTCTCCCAGCCGACAGCGGGCGAGGGGCTGCGGGAGCCGCCACAGCCCCTCCATCCCCGCGGGCAGCGAGCCTGGGCACCTCCCAGGCTCAGCGCAACAGCACTGCCTGCTTTGCCCTGTTACTGGGGGTCTCTGCTGTGCTCAGGCTCAGATAAATGACTCCCCTCGCAGGCTTCGGCAGCTTTGTCCCCTCGAAATCGCCACTGCCAGCCGCTGGACACGGAGCTGCTCCGGAGCAGCTCCTGGAGCGGCAGCGGGAGGAGGGAGAGCTGGCAGCGCTCACCCCGCACAGCGCAGCCCTTCCCTGCAATGCGGTCCTGGCCTGGAGGGACCCGAGCTTGGTTGAGGTGCCTGGTGCTGGCACACGGTGCTGAACTGGGCTGGGAGCAGGATTGGGGCTGGGCTGGGAGCAGGATTGGTGCTGGGCTGGGGCTGGGAGCAGGATTGGTGCTGGACTGGGGCTGGGAGCAGGATTGGTGCTGGGCTGGGAGCAGGATTGGGGCTGGGCTGGGGCTGGGGGTGAGAGCAGGATTGGGGCTGGACTGGGGCTGGGAGCAGGATTGGTGCTGGACTGGACTGGGAGCAGGATTGGGGCTGGACTGGGAGCAGGATTGGGGCTGGACTGGGGCTGGAGGTGGGAGCAGGATTGGTGCTGGACTGGGCTGGGAGCAGGATTGGTGCTGGACTGGGGCTGGGGCTGGGGGTGGGAGCGGGGTTGGTGCTGGACTGGGGCTGGGAGCAGGATTGGTGCTGGACTGGGGCTGGGGCTGGGGGTGAGAGCAGGATTGGTGCTGGACTGGGGCTGGGAGCAGGATTGGTGCTGGACTGGACTGGGAGCAGGATTGGTGCTGGACTGGGGCTGGGAGCAGGATTGGGGCTGGACTGGACTGGGAGCAGGATTGGTGCTGGACTGGGGCTGGGGGTGGGAGCGGGGTTGGTGCCGGTGCTGGGGGTGGGAGCGGGGTTGGTGCCGGTGCTGCCGGGAGGGGTGCTGAGCACCAGGGATTGGGAGGGGATGGCAGTGATGGAGCTCCCGGCTGTTCCCACACGGCCATTCAGGCCCCCAGGCTGCCCCGCAGCCCGGTCTGCATTTGCAGGGCTCTGGGGTTCCAATCCTGCTCTCCTCTGGCTCCTCTGGACACCCCTCTCACGCCCGGCGGCCCCACAGCGGCACAACCCAGGGCACAGGGGCGGTGCCGACCCCTGAGTGACACTGAACTGCTCCTGAACCTCTAATCCTCCTCCTCCTCCTCCCTGGGCCGGCCCCTCTGTGCTCCCTTCCCACCCCACCCACGTCAGGACACAACATCCAGCTCCTCCTCCCAAAATCCCCGGGTTTCAGGACTCAACCCAGGCTCCTTCCCCTGTTTCCTCACCGGGATTTCCCTAGAGACACTGCAGGACCATCCCACTCCCTGAAACAGCTGCAGTTCCGTGCTCCTGGTCACCCCTGGATCCCCCAGAGGGGCTGTTTGTCCTGGGAGGAGCCTTTGGTGTTGCTGGGACTGCAGGGTTTGCCATCAGGTGGTGGTCCCACTGCCCCTCCACGCTGTGCTTTCCTGGGACAAGATATCCAAAGGGGATCCACGGCAGCCAGGGCTGGGCACACCAGCAGTGCAGGGGAGCAGAGGGCAGGAGGACTGAAGAGTATTGATAAGAGGGTAATTAATTAGCTGTCCCCAGTATTCTGTGGGGTGGTGAGGGAAGTGTGGGAGCAGGAACTGCGGGAAGCAGGAGCTGGAGCCAACGGAGTCCTGTGCAGGAGATGGGATGAGGTGGAGAGGAGGGAGGTGAAAGCAAAGGGCTGATGATGAAGGCCTGGTCCTCAGTGATGGATCCTCCGGGGCAGGAGCATCATTCCCGTGCCAGAGGAAAGCCAGGGAAGCACAAGCCAGGGCTGGTGTTACACACAGCAAACCCCAGTGAGATGGAGGATAATAATCCTGTAAATCACTGGGAAATCTGGCAGAGCCCTGGGAAACCTGGCAAGGGTGGGGCTCCTGTTGCAGCCCCTCTCTGACAGCAACTGGAGCAGGGACTGATGGAGGTGGGCAGGGGCAGGAGAGCAGAACCCAAGTGGGAAAGGTCCCAGGGTGGGAGGGGAAGGTGCTGCTCGAGGCAGACACCCCTGTAGTCCCTCTCTGCACAAAAAGCACCCACTGCTCCTCTCCCACCACTCCTCAGCATCAGGAGAGGGATGGCAGCCCCCGAAATGCAGGAATCACTCTTCCCCCACTGCCCAGCTGGACGAGGTCACCAAACAGAGGCAAAAAGCACTTTCTGGGGAGCTCTTGCTGGTGGGTTGGCCCCAGAGCGTGTGGAGGATTTTCCAGGGCAGATTTTCCAGCACAGCTGAGCACGTCCTGCCCTGTCCTTCCCGCTGTGCTGAGCAGCTCCGGGGCTGGGCAGCTGCTGCAGGCTGAGCACACACAGCTCCCCTTTGATCTCAGATTCCCTTTGGAGCAGAGATCCTTCTCAGGATAGAACAGACACCTCTTTTTAGCTGAGGGTCACTGTCACCAGCAACAGACACCAGCAGTTGTTCTTGAGGCTTTTTTTCCCCCTGAACTATTTTCTCCTCTGGTGCCTTTGGATTTTTAGCTGTCCCCAGTTACCCAGCCCGGCTGAGGGTCACCAGCCTGGCACATGACACCAGTGTGAGCCCTCACCTTCAGCCCAGCCCCTGCCAGGTCAGTCCTGACTGCAGCTGCTCAGCTTGACCAAAACCAGAAGAGATGTCCCTTCCCAGTGCCCATCCTGGTCTGACACAACTCTGGGCTCAGCTTTGCCCTCACCTGCACAACCTGCACTGGGGACCAGGAGCCCCCAGATGGGAAGCCCAAAGGTGGCACCACCCCCCACAGGATGGTGACTCCGTTCCTGCTCCTGGAATTAAGGAAGAGGCTCCAGCTAAACGTGCCCCAAGCCCAGCCTGAGCAGCCAGGCTGGGTTTGCTCCTCTCCAGCCCCACTCCAGAGCAGGGTTAATGAGCGCCCAGGCAAACAGGACAACAGCCCTTTTCACAAACCACCCTTCAGCTCCCCTCATGGATACTCTCCAACAGCCTGAGTGCCCTCATTTGCATCAGGAATGCCAGTTCCATGCACACACAACCTTCTGCTGTGCTGCAACCTCCTGAAATGAGTCCCAGACCCAAAGGACCACCCTGTGATCCACCCAGTGGAGCTGCATCCAGAGCCAGGGAAACTGGGAGCTCCTTTCTCCACTGAAGGGGACACAAACCTCCCAGGATCAGGATGGGCTGGTGACCAAAGAATGGGTGACCTGCAGGGCTGAGAAAGCAAACACTCCACAGGCAGGGGCTGCAAAGCATCCCCCTCCATGGGCTCCAGGAGGAGGCGGCCTCGGCACAGGCAGGGCAGGAGGAGAGGGAGAAGGAGGGATCAGGAATGTGCAGATGGACTCCAGGAAGAGGGCTTGGACACGTGGGCACAGCACCAACTTATCTGCTCCTTGCAGCAGGGAGAGGGAGGGAGAACAAAGCTGTCCTGAGACAGCAGAGCAAGATGAGCAGAGCCAGAGCGGGAACAGGGCAAGGGCTGGGGCAAGGAGGGAGGAGAACAACACTGGGAGCTCTCTCTGCTCAGCACCTCAGGAGTCACAGGGCTGAAGTAACCCCCTCCCCAAAGTCATTTATGCTACAGGAATTTGTCATGTTTCTGCTGAACTCTCATCCCAGCTGTGCATCCCTGACACTTCTTGCTCTTCCAGGAATGGAGGGAGGGGGCTGGCTTCCCAGAAACAGGAAAACAGACCAAAGCTTTATGAAAGAGCAGATTTATTGGTCAGACAGAATGACTTTGCCTCTTGCACTGCTTGTTATCCATCACAAGGAAAAAGCCAAGTGTTAAAAACCAAGAACATGAGAAATTTGGCTCAGGGGTCATGGAAAACCAGCCCAAGCCAAAGAAGGAAAAGCTGCTCTCCAGGCAGGAGGGCAGCAGGAAGCTCTCCAGTGACTGCAGAAGGGCTGAAGTGACAGCCCAGCCCCTCTCCTGCAGGTTTGGGCACATTCCTTCACCCCTCCCAGGCACTTTCATATGGATTCCATCAATCCAGCAAAAAGATGCTCAGTTAAAACTTAACCTCGGTTAAGGGAACTGGCACGGCTTTGGTTTGCACCAGTTAAGTTTACAAGGGCAAACCACAACCACAGAGCTGTTTTAAAGGAGTGAAACAGGTCCAGGGCTGGGGCTCTTGTTCCAAGCTGGTTTCCCCTGTGTCAGTGCCACCTGGGTTTAGGGTGAGTGTCCCTTCAGCCTGGGGGCTCCTCCACAGCACTGGTGACCTGGGCAGGGGCACTGGGGCCAGCTCAGGATCAAATCCCAGCTGGGAAGCAAGGACAGCATCAGAAATCAAGCCCCAAGCACCAGGGCAAACCCTCCAGGTGCTGTGGAAGGACATGATCCAGCAGAGGACACACCTTTGTTCCAGTGCATGGGGCTGGTTCACCCTGCAAGACTCAGGAACAAAATCCCACAAACACGTGTAGGCAGACAATTAAAAAATATTTAATCTGGAGATTCAGGGGATTAAAAAAATAATTCATTTAAAATTAATTCTGATGTGTATGTGGTCTGCTGAGTTCCCAAGCATCCAGTCTGGCCCGGGCCAACCTTCCCCTCCCTCTCTCCATCACCTTCCCCTCTCCCAACCTTTTGTGCGTGGTCCTGTTCCTTGACACATCCCAGTGCATTCCAAGGAAAACAAGCACGAGCAGCTCATTACCAGGACACAAATACCAAACCTGGTTGTGGCCCAGCAACATGCTTTCCCCAAGTTCCTGGTGGGCTTTTTTATCCCCCTCTCGGTGCAGGCAGGAACTGCTGGGTGTGCTCCCACCCCTCACACTGTGCCCCTCCGGCTTCCAGAGCGTGTCCCCTGCCAAGGTGGGACCAGCAGCACCTTTCCCACAAGCAGCAGGATTTTGCTTCAGCCTGCAGGGTGATGTTCACGTGCAGGGTGGGCCTCGCTGCACAGCCCCACATTCCAAGGATGTGCTCCAGGGCAGCCCTGAACTGCCTGGGTCCGGATCCCAGCGTGTCATCCCGCAGCCAACACCCCCCTCTGAGGGGCCTGTCCCTCGTGGATGTTGTCCTGCCTGGCCCCAAGGAGCCCTAAATGCTGTCGTAGGGCACGGCCAGGCCGATGTTGTAGCTGTAGCCCGTGAGCTCGTCGTAGGACGAGCGGCAGATGGGCAGGACGCTGTCCCCCGCCAGCTGCTCCCCTGAGAACTCGTAGGAGTAAATGACCCCTCGGTACCTGCACAGAACACAGCCAGGACACACCCCTGAGCCTTCAGTGCGTGCCAGGGAAAGGAATGACCACCATAAAGGATGGTCCCAGTTAAAGAGCTCGGTGCTCGGGGAGCTGATATGAACCCCCCTCCCTCCTGCACCAGCCTGTGCAGCGCAACACAGAACACCCCTCCTGCCTCCCTCCAGGGACCCAGCAAGCCCTGGCAATGAATCATCCCCTCCAGCACTGCAGAGACGTGACTGTCATCTGCTGAAACGTCTCCAGCCTGCTCAGGACGGGGGAAGAGGAGCCCATTGTCGTTTGATGGTTCAGCCACACAGGGAGCAGCCTGGGATGCAAATACCAAAACCTGCCACTTAAATACCAGTACTTTTCCTTCAGGAGGAGACATCATTGCTAATATTTAGAGCATGGAAAAGGCTGCATTCCCTCTCTGGCTTCAGTGGCCTTTACGTTCCCCTGCTGAGAAAGAAATGCATTTTTTTGTGCTGAACAAAATAAAGAGCCAATTCCTCCCTTGTTTTGAAAACATTACCCTTAAACTTTTTTTTTTCTTTCTTTCTTTTTTTTTTTTTTTTTAGATGCTTTGCCTCCTCTGTTCCTGCTCTGGATTATGACTCAGGGGCTCAGTGTGCTATTTAAAAATATATAAGCGAGCAGATCTGTGAGAGCTGCCTCGAGACTCACTTGCGGTGCACGGCGGGGTCGTCGTCCGTGCCGCTGCTGCCCCGAGGATTCCTCTCCTCAGGGATGTTTGCCGTGATGAGACTGTGAGAATTGAACCACACGTGGCGAACTGGATGCCTGGAAAACAACCCACAGCTCTGGGTGAGGTGCCACCCGCACTGGACTCCCAAAATCCGAGCGCAGGAAAGGAACCGCTCTGGATTAAACAAGGATTCGTTTAGGTCGGGGCTCGTTCTATGGCCAGAGGGTGGGAACCTGCACCTCTGGCTCTTCTACTCCAGCCTGGAGGAGTTCCACACATTTTCTATCCCCATCCAGAATGGTCAGAGACCAGGAACCTGCACCTCTGGCTCTTCTCCTCCAGCCTGGAGCAGGAACCTGCACCTCTGGCTCCTCCTCCGGCCCGAAGCAGATCCCACATGTTCTACCCCCATCTAGTGGGCTCTCACCAGAACACACGTGGAGGTCAGAAAACCTGTTCCAAACTCGGCTGTGAGGGATGGGGGCTCTCTGTGCGTTTGCTGCTTTAAGGACTGCAGCACATTCCTGGGAAGAGCAGGGTGCTTCCCAAAATAAAGGGTAATAAAGGACCCCCAGGCACTGAGCTATGGCTCATTTAGCAATGCACTCTGTGGCACGGAATCATGGAATATTCTGGGCTGGAAGGACCCAGAGGATCATCAGTCCAGCTCCTGGCCCTGCACAGACACCCCAGCAATCCCACCCTGTCCCTCAGAGTGTTGTCTAAACCCTCCTGCAGCTCTGGCAGCCTTGGGGCTGTGCCCACTGCCCTGGGGAGCCTGTTCAGTGCCAACCACCCTCTGGGGGAAGAACCTTTCCCTGAGATCCACCCTGAGCCTGCCCTGACACAGCTCCAGCCATTCCCTGGGGGCTGTCCCTGCTCACACCGAGCAGAGGTTGGAGCTGCCCCTCTGAGGAAGCTGCAGAGTCTCCCCTCAGTCTCCTCCTCTCCAGCTGGACAAGCCAAGTGCCCTCAGCTGCTCCTCGTGTGGCCTCTCCAGACCCTTCCCCATCCTCATGTCCCTCCTTTGGATGCTCAGTCTGGTCTTCACTCCTTTTCTCTCGCTGGGGAATAAACTCACCCCAAACCACCGCACCAGCATTTTCTGTCCAAGCAGGAGTAACTTGTCCCCTCCTCCCCACGACCCCAGCATGTCTCCTGTCACCTCCCTGGCTTCCACCCTTGTTTTCCATTCCTGGGGCTGCAGCCATGGATAACACCACACACAGCCCTTATCTCAGAAGGCCTCTTTGACTGAAGCGATCCCTTCTGATTCCTCTGTAGATTAAAGAGTATTTTAAATGTCTCATCTAATGGTTTCACTTTGAGGACATCCCCCAGCTCAGCCCTGCCCTGCCTGCCCTCCTCCTGCAGCAGCACTAATGAGCGTGCCAAGGAGACAATCAATGGAATATTGTCCTTAATGCATCAGCCACAACACAACAGGCTTTATCATTCCCAGGGTCAAAACAGAAGGCAATACCTGCTATTAATCAATGACAGCTCCAGCTTGAACTTCTCTGCCTGTAAATACCTCATCTAGCTCCTCTTTGGGGGAGAAAGAAAAAAAGAAATCAGCATCTATCTGCTCATTTTATGGGTATCACTCCGAGCTACAAGGGGCTAAATCCTTGAGTCTTCACCCAAATGAAGCCAAATCCCTGGGAATTGTGCCTGGATCAGGAAATCTGAATTTGGCTGTAGCAACTGTCAGCTCCAGGATACTGATCTCTGCTTGTACTCCCAGTACTGAACTACTTGTACTTTCAGTACAAACGGGTATTTTAGTATTTAAATGAGTTTAAATACCAGCCTGGCTTTGATCAGCACCGTTAAGGGAATGTGTGAACGTGACGAGCAGAAACACAGGGACTGGGGAGGGATCCACTGGGTGGAGAGAGCCAGATCCAGCCACTGAAAACAGCCAGTGCAAGGTTCAATGAGCAGAGTGGCTGGGGATGGGGCAGGGAGAGGGCAGTGACTGAACTTCATGGAAAATCCAGGGGGGAAAATCTCCCTGCTCCCCAACACCGCTCCTGAACTAATGAGCAAAAGCCCACGGCAGCTAAAGGGCACACAGAGAAACACATGACTGCAGGTGGGCAGGCAATCTGTTCCCAAATCACAGGAACACTGAACAGAACTCTCCAAAACTAATCCCCTTGGTGCCTTTTGGACACCATCTCCTGCCCACACTCCTCCCTCCCGCCGGCCAGGGCCCCACTCGAGTTACCTGGCGTGCATCTCCCACAGCTTGGTGCCCATCCGCTGGTCCCACACGCACACCAGGCCCTCTTCTCCTCCACTGACCACCTTCCAGTCGTCCATCTGCACCGCAGACACTCCCAGCTGGTGGGCATAGAGGGAGCACACGGACTCGCCCCGGCGCAGGTCGAACACCCTGACCCTGAACCAAACCAGGGAGAGAAAACGGGGATAAAACCAGCTGTGCACACCCAGCCGGGGGGGTCTGGGAGCACGAGCATTTCTGGGGTCATGAAAACAGATCTGGGACAGCAGCAGCCCCGTGGCCACTCCAGGGCTGGAAAACCAGCTCGGTCCATACTTTTCACCACTGAGTTTTTCCTCGGACTTCTTGTTACCAGAGGGTTTTTCAGGCAGACTCTTCCCACCATACAGGACCTCCCTGACCTAAACAAGGCCTCTTGACAGGTCCTAAGACCCCAGCTCTGGGATCCCAGCACAAAGAAGGACATGGAGCTGCTGGAGAGAGGCCAGAGGAGGCCACGGAGATGCTGCCAGGGCTGGAGCCCCTCTGCTCTGGAGCCAGGCTGGGACAGCTGGGGGGTTCCCCTGGAGAAGAGAAGGCTCCAGGGAGACCTGAGAGCCCCTTGCAGGGCCTAAAGGGGCTCCAGGAGAGCTGGAGAGGGACTGGGGACAAGGGATGGAGGGACAGGACACAGGGAATGGCTTCCCACTGCCAGAGGGCAGGGAGGGATGGGATACTGGGAAGGAATTGTTGGCTGGGAGGGTGGGCAGGCCCTGGCACAGGTTGGCCAGAGAAGCTGTGGCTGTCCCATCCCTGCAAATGTTCCAAACAAGGCTCGATGGGGCTTGCAGCAACCTGAGGTAGAGGAAGGTGTCCCTGCCTGTGGCAGGGGGTGGCACTGGATGGGCTTTAAAGGTCCCTTCCAGCCCAAACCACCCTGTGATTCTCTGAGTCCATGATACAAAATAAAAGTGCCATTTGGGGAAAGCTCCTCTGTCTGTGCCTCCCAAAACATCAGCAATGCCCTGAGGCACAAACTCCTGTGCTTTGGGCACCCTGCTAACACACCCTACCCCTGGCACCCAATCCCCATCCACCTGGGATGAGGGGTAACATTAGTACCAAGATCAAGGGAAAGGATTCCAAAGATTTCAGAAGACACTAAATGTGTGGCAAATTAAAAGACAAGAAAAGGGAATTACACATTTACACCCTTGACTTAATCACTAACATTAAAACAAAGCCATCCACAGGCACCCAGCAACCAGCATCTCTTCTCTCTTCAAAAATGCAGCCACTGACTGTGGGCAGATTCCAGGTACATCTGATTTTCAGGCATTGTTGACCCCTCAGACAAAGCATTTGGAAGAGAAACATAAGGAAGACTCAGCCAGAAAAGAACTACAGGAGAAGAACTGGGGATTGCAACCCCTGCAACAAGGCCACAAAACCAGTTCAGGTTAATGGTGGGAGGTTTTAAACCCAGCACATATCACAAAGGAGTGTATTTTTCTGATCCTTACACATAAAGATTAAGAGACGAAGCAAAGTACACCACTGAATAAATAAATGAATGCAGCAAGTGAAAACAGAAGGAAAGGGAAAATACTGATCTCAGATTTGAAAGGAAGCCAGAGAAAGTTCCTCCCAGCTGATGGCCATCAGGAGTGAAAGCATCAGGTCCACATTAACTCCAGAAAAGGCCAAAACACACTTGTTCCAACACATTAACTGTGCTTTCTTCCATACCCCTGCTACGACCCTAATGGTGTTGTGCAAGCCTTGCCTTTCCCTTCCTCAAACAGAGATTGCAGCGTGTGATTGTACAAACAACACATTTCGGTGGCTGAGGGAAAAAGGCAACACAACAGTCCAGAACTCCAGCAGAGCAACATCCATCTGACACGCAGCAAAACACGCTGGAACGGGCCGAGGAACACGCTCCGTGTGGCTGGGATGGAAACATCCCATCCTTCATTTGGGAGGGAGACAAGGACCTGCTGCCTCCAGCTCCAGCAGAGAGGAGCTTTGGCTCCATTTTGGAGCTGTGCTTTGGGGGAGGATGGGGTATTTTGGAAGGGCTGCTGTCCTGCCTGTGCTCTGCACGGAAATCAAAGCTGCTCCCGTTTGGAAGGCTCAGCTGGAAGCGAAGGCCCGACTGAGTCCTGCTTGTTCCATTAGCCAGCGCCCAGGCTTCGGGCAGGTGTCCATCCTGGCACGCCCCTGGAAGAATCACAGGCACACTTGTGCTGCTCAGATGTGCTTTGAAGGAAAAAAAAAAGGAGAAGCGTTTTGCCAACCTGATGCGACGCTGTCAGGCAGACCTGGCACGGCCCGGCTCCTCCTGCCTCAACAGCTGGGCTCAGTGGGAGCGCTCCGGGCTCATCCCAGCTCCAGGAGCGGTGGGGAAGGTGTTCTCATGACCAGGCTTTGACCCTCCTGTTAGACTGACTCGAAATGAAGCTCCCCTTGCCTCCAGGAAAGCACAGAATACATGTTTTGATCCACGCTCCCGGCGACTGGGCTTGCCATGTGTTTGCTTTCCCAGCGCTGTTCTCCATCCCAGCTTCCCACCACGGAAAAGCAGGATCAGCACACGCTCCCTGCTGTCACATCTCTTGCCAGACTGAAGCACAGCTCGGAAATCAAATAAATCAGGAGTGTTTTTGACGGGGAGGCAGATTTTACAGGTCCTACCAAAACCATTTCCCAAGCGATACTTCTCAAAATCACGGATTCAAATAAAAGAACATCCTATTCGAGTGAAATTGTGCAATTGCTGCATTTAATTCAAGCAGTAAGTGTTCCCACTGGCCACCAGAAGTTTGAACTCCCATGGCAAGGTCCCTCTTTGGTAGATTTGCTCCTTAACAGGGCTGTGGAGGGTCCAGTCTCATTCCACCTGTGGGTGCCCAGCACCTTCACGCAGCAGCACGTGAGGAACTGACCTTGGAGGTACCTGTGGTCCTGCCTCCTGGATGCCACATCTGTTTGCTGAACTCTTAATTCCTAACTTCTGGCTATTTTAGTGAGAGCCAACCCCTTAAACTCAGTCAGCTGAAAACGCAAAAAGCTTTCTGGAGGGGAAAGGGAACAGACTCCAAAGGGAGTAAATCCCAAACCCACTGAAGGCACATCAGCTTCAGCTACTCTCCTGTCACCGTGCAAGAGATCAAAATTGGAGGCAGTTTCACTGGGCTGCTTTGGAAAATCAATTATCTGCTTTTAGAGGGGGAAAAAAAAGCCTCCCAAGGACTCAAGTCCACTCATCAAACTCCAGACATCTCCTTACCCTGCGTGCCGAGCAAGCGTGAGGTTTGCTTGCACTGCCTATTCACTGAGGAAAGGAGGGGGGAGAAGAAAAAAGCTGTTTGACAAAATAATCATTTTTGCAAGCTGCTGCTCTGGCGGGACAGAGGTCTGGGATTTGGCAGAGGGAAGTGCCCGCCTCCCAATCTGATCCTACCACCACAGCACAGCACCACCTGCAGCCTGGTGCCCGGCACTGGGGGGGAAAAGGAGGAGGGAAGGAAGCTGGAGCCATTAGGGACTGGCTCCCTGCCATCCCACATCTCCTTTGGAGCACTGGATCAGACCCCATCACCGGCTCGCCAGGAAAAAAAAAAAAAAAAAAGGAAATCTAAAAATTGGCCTCCGAGGGTCTTTTTAAGCACTTTAATCCTCTCGCGCTGCCCGTTCCCAGCGCGCCCGCTCCTGGCACCGGCGGCTGTGCGGGGAAAATCCTGCTCCCCAAGCCAAGGAGTTAAAGAGAAAGCTGCTAATCAGCTAAATAGAAGCTGGAATCTGTTCATATGGAAGTCTCTTTTTTTTCCCCTGTCACCTGAGGGACATCGCAGTGTTCCGAATCACACTCTTGACATCGTTTGGCAGACGGGCCCCCTCCCGTCCCCCACGCTTCATCCCCGAGGTTGTTTTTTTAATATCAGAAAGTGAGCTTTTAAATGCCAAACTAATTTTGCGGGTGGTGGCGGGGAAGGGGGAAGATATTCCAAGTGGTCTCGCTGGGCTGTGCACCAACTGCGTCCACCAAATGGCTGGAAAAGCAGAGTCTTCCCAGGGAGCTTCCCGAAACAAAGCCCCGCCGACAGGCACATCCAACTATTACCTAATAGTTTGTTCCCTCAGGCCGTGGCTGCATTTGGAACCACGAGAGGGGAAACCAGTTCCAGCAGGTCCAGATGCAGGGCAGCAGGGTGGGAAGGCTGGTGGCACTCACCTCCTGTCCTTGTTGCCCGCCACGAGCATGTGGGGAGGGCTGTCGTGGAGGTTGACACACGTGAAGTCACCTGTGGAGTTGCCCACCTTGGTCAGGCACTGGTTTGTTTCCAGGTTGTAAAGAAGGATCTGCCAGAAAGGGGACAAAACACAGGGCATGTTCATTCACAGGGCACCACAAAGAGGTTTTGCTGCAGCACAGAGTAGAGTTGTTACCACCAGAGTTGTTTTGTTTGTTGCCTGGCATGCCACACATGACCAGGATGCAGGTTTAGCCCTGTTAAGAGGGGGATACAACACCCCAGGAACACACCTCTAGTACTCCTAGAGATTTTTAAAGCTTCACTCTTGTTGCCCAGTCCTGCACCACAAAATGAGCCTCTCCTCTCTCAACTCCCCCCTTCAGATCTCTGCACAAATGGGAAATAAAAGGCCAGGCAGCATCAGTGCCTCTGCTCTGGCAAATGCTGAAATAATACCTGCAGATTGTGTAATATCAGTGTCTGTCAGGGGGGATACAACCTCAGAAATAAGGAAATCAGGTTTTCCCACTGGAATCCATCAGGAAGCAGGGATGCACCACCAGTGCCACCCAGCAGCAGACAGGGCAGTTTCTCCAGGTCTGTGTGGAAAACCAAACAGTTTCTTCATCAATTTTCACGTTGGAAGTTAAGAGCAAAGAGCACCAGCACCGAGAAGGTTCAGACAGATGGGCTGAGAGAGGCAGGTCCAGTCAAGTGCAGCGGAAACTGCAGGGCAGAGCTGAGAGCTGCGGTGCAGATCACTCACACCAGGAGGAATATCACATCTGAAGTGGCAGCTCAGATGGCAAAGGCATAAAAAACAACCCCGATTTCAGGCAACATCCGAAATGATTCATCCAAAGCCTGGACGAGAGGGATGAGCTGTTCCCCCTCAGTCAGTTCAATCATGTTTGCTGTCCTTCCTCTGGGGCCAGATGAGATTTATCTCTTTGGGCCTTTCAATTTAGGAGAAACAAGTATTTTTAGAAGCAGGAAAACGTCCTGGTCGAAGCCCAGCGGAGCTCAGCACTGCACCTGGCCTTACATAACTTCATAAACATTATTAAATTTCACGGTGATGCTCCTTTCAATTAGAAGAAACCTGTGAGCATGAGAGGAGTTAATGGCACTTAAAATATCAGGAGAAGCTCATGGCAACATCAGCAGGGCCACGGCAACGTCACATCGATATCCTTTACCTCCAATTTGCTGGTTATATCCAGTGCAGCTTTAATAAATATTACACAATCTCTAGGTATTATTTCAGCATTTGCCAGAGCAGAGACAGTGATGCTGCCTGGCCTTTTCCTTCCTACTCGTGCAACTGTAGAGATCTGAAAGGTTGAATTAAGTGAAGAGAGGCTCATTTGGTGATGCAACAAAAGTGAAGCTTGAAAAATCTCCAGGACTTTTAAATCCTCTCTCTCTCTCTCTTTACAGAGAGGCAGAGAATTTACAGGTTCCCTCCACCTGCCACTTCTCCCAAGCAAAGAGCAGGCAGGGTTTTTAATTCAGACATGTTATCAGCTCCCTACTGGGATCAACACATTCACATCCCACTTCCTGAGGTGCTTATAAGATTTATAATCTCCCAACCAGTCCTTTGTGAACTTATCTGCCTCCAAATACCAGTCTTTAATGTGTTATTTTTCATCCTTAAGACCCAAAAAACCAAAGCCATTTTTACCCCAAAGCTCTGTGAAACCAGGGAGGCTCTATACTTGCAGTGAGGCTTAGGGCATAGAAGTTGCTTAAAAAATACATTTAAACTGGCCCACCAAGGAGAAAGTTGCCACAAACTGCATGGAGATGTTAATCTTCGAGGTGCAGACCAATTTTACAGGCTGTTCTCACTCACAGCCCAGCTCCCAGCAGCTCACTAACCAAACCCAGAGACAATGACGTTCTGGCAAAGGCACCTCGAAGAGTTTTCACCGCAAAGGAAATTAATATCTGGGCCTGGCAACCAAATCTCTCCTTGGAAAGTTCTGAACAAAAGACAAGAGTCAATAAAGTGCTGAATTCAACCTAAGAACAATAAGTGATGGGGTCAGGAGTGAAGTATTCCAGCTCCCAGTTAAGCCTCTTCCCAGCTGGATGGAAAAACTCCAGAGAGGAGAAGGCCAAGAGCTGCTTTCCCAAAAGTCCCCCAGGGCTAATGCTGACAGGGAACATCCATAAACTATTAATTTACCTAAATGGCCGTGGCTCCCATCTACCCCATAAACATCTGATACAGCCTTGAAGATTCGGCTCTGGCCATGGAAGACCATAATGGAAAATTGCTTCCCCCCTCTGTCCATCAGAGGGAATGTTACACATTCCCCCTTTGGCAGCCTCAGCTCCAGCCCGGGGGCAAAACTCACAGGTACCACCAGCTGAGAAAATCACTTTCTCCTCACATAACCTGCAGATGGCTACTAATTTAAAGGGTTTGCAGCTAAGAATCTGTAAAAAAAAATAAAGCTTCACATGCACAAAAATGGAAGGAAAACTTCTGCCTTGTCATCTCCTACCTCCTCAAATTCCTTCTCTTCTCATGCCAGTCTCTCTATCCTTTTAAAAACTGTTTATTTTAACGGCACTGATTGCTAAAATAAAATTTCTTTCAAACTTTATCACACACACGTGTCTTTCCAGCCAATTAGCCCCATCACTGGAAGATTCTCTTTGTGATCCTCAGGATTTGTCTATCTCTAAATTCAACTTGTCCTCAGCGATTTCATGCTCTGCAAATGAATTCCAACATGTTTTCGTGGCAAACTGATAAGGAAGGAAGCAAAAAGCACTCAAGAGTGCTGGGTTTTTTTTTTTTCAAGTCTAAATAATGATTTCTTGAAGACAAGGGGTTTAAAAGCACACTGAGGACAATTTTGAAGTTCTGATGAGCTCTCCTATAATATCCCAAGGCAAGAAGGATTTTCTTTACAAAGGCCAAGGAGAAAGAATGGAAATACCTGGTCAATAGGGACTTGAAATAAGGGCCTGTGTGTTAAAGGGCAGATAAAGCCTAAGATCTTTGGGAGGTTTATAATCCTATAATGCACACTGCAAGGGGATTACCCTTTTAAAGGTATTTATAATCCCATAATGGACACCCAAGACCAGTGACCTAATAGGTACCAACCGAGGGGAAGCGAACCCAGAGCGCTTGGGTGTGAAATGAAGTGTCCTGGGATGACACACTGACGAGATCCCTGCCCCCAGTGGGACCTGGGGGGGCCACAGTGGGGAGGAGAAGCGTTAAATACCCCGGGCAGACCTTATGGGGAGCCAAGGCAGGGGCTAAGAAGTGTTCCCCATTAACACTGCCCAAATGAACGGTGCCAGCCCCTTGGCCAGCAGCCAAGCAACCTCCCAGAATGCTCAATAATTCAGGGAGCCAGGAATAGCCAGAGTACCTTCAGCATTCTGTTTAGTTAAAGACCACAGAGATTAGAAAACACATTATCCACCTCGCAGGCGATTCTTCCCGTGTTACGAGTCCCTTAACGACCTTTACCACCCCTCCCTCTCCCTCTCTCTCTTTTAATAAGGCTGAGCAAATGGGACTTCATTTTCTCCCACTGCCACAGACTAGTGCTATTAATTATTCATGCTCATACTCTCCCCCTTTGTTAAGGCAGTGCATTAGACTAATTTCCCTCTTTGCTGGGTGACTTGGGCGAGGCTCAACCTGTGGCCGCTCTCGGACAGGCGCTCCAAGAAGCTGGAAAATTCACGAGCCAAGGGAAGGGGAGAAAGGAGAAGTTGCTGCAGAGCAGTGGGTACGGGGAACTCTCTTTTAAATGCTGTCCAAGAACTCCTGAAAGGGGAGGAAAATTAATTCCCAAAGAATTAAAGCCCCTGCAGCCAGAGTGGCTGAGCTGGGAGCTTTGTTGCACGGTGCAGCTAAGTGAGGTCAAGCGTGGTCGATGTGCTCTGGGCTGAGATACTTCCAAGAAAAACCAAGGAACTGAAGGACACGCTGCTGATGGAACTCTTCCATGCGTGTCCAAGGCCCCAGCAGGTGTTTGGGGATCCTGGGTTGCCGGAGATGTCTTTTTTGGACGGAACAGCGAAACAACAAATCCCCCAGCGCTCGTTATCAAAGAGCCTGTGGTGCTTTCCACAGGAGCAGGGGTGTCCAACCCACTGTCCTGGCCAGGAGCCAGCACCCCACTGCTCTGGGGAGGAGCTGCCTGCCCTCTGCAATCCCAGGCCTGCCTCCTCTCCAAAGTGAGGACACTGGGAAGAGCGAGGTCTCTGTGCTGTATTTTCAGTTCTTATTTAGCTCAGGTATCGAAGGCAGGATGATAAATATCAGCCAAAAGCGCAATTGTAAAACCACACTCAAAACCTACATCCTTTTCCTCACTGAACACCACACAGGATACATTAAAGAGCCACTTTTTCAGGAAGAATCGTTTAGGATGGAGATTTCTGACATTTTAGAGAAGGAGGATCAAAAGAAAAACCCAGGAACAAGCAGCAAGCCTGGGTACAGAATTTACATTTATTTTCATTTTATTCTCCCCTCTTCCTTCTGTCCGTCCCTCTGCCAACTGGAAAAAAGAAACACTGCCTGAATACACACAAATACTGCCAGCAAAAGAAAGGGTTGTGAGATTTCAAGCCCTCCCTAAATAAAAAGGGATCCTGTTTTTTTTCCTCAGATCAAACCCATCCCAAAAGCAGGAAGGCTGCCCCAAATGCATTTGTGGCAGAACTCATCAAATTAAGTACAACACATGGCACACTCTGCTGCAAGTTGGGATTTTCATTTCTAAAGTGAGGTGGGAAAAAAAAGAGTATTTTTAAAGTTTACAAAGCTCAGGGGCACAGTCTCCCAGTGCAAATGTATTGGATTGCCTACTGTAAATATGGCAGATAACAATGCAACAACAACAGAACCAATTTCACTGTTAACAAATGCAGGGTCAGCACGTTGAGACTTGCACCCAGAGATAAAGTGTTCTGGCTCCATAAATTCAAGAGATGAGCTAAGATTTAAAAGGGAGCAGCTGAGGGAGACAGACAGACAATCAGAGAGAAAGAAAAAGAGTAAATCAAACACAAACCAGCCAGTTTGGAAAAAAAAAAAAATTAAAAAAATAAATAAATAAAAAGCAGTTAATATCCATGAATAATGGATGTTTGATTTAAAAGCAGTTTACTCCAATATGATGTAATTTTTGACAATCAGCCAGAGAGACTATTTTGCAGGTCCCTGCCAGATATAAGTCATTGTGTAAAGCTGGTAACACAAGGGTTCCTCTGAGCATGTGGAAAATTGACTTTCATGCCATCCTGGAGGTGACTTTGTGCTGGCAAACGTGGGCTGAGCTGCACCAAGAGCCCGGAGCCACGCTCAGAGCCCCCCCGGAGCCCCCCAAATCCCCGCTCCTCCCCACCCCTCCACCTGCTGCAAAGTCACCCCCCGAGCTGCACACAAGTGGAGTGTGTCGGGTGGGTTGTTTTGTTTTGTTTTTTTTGTTCCCCTTTGAAGTTTTTGCCTCTGCCCCGAGTTCCAAAGTGAGGCTCCAAGCTGGTGGGAAGAAGGAGAGCCAAGCCTTGCGCCGGCGCTGCCAGCGCACCTGCAGCCCTCGCCGTTCCAGCGCCGGACACTGCCAGCCCCCGGGAGCTGCCAGCCTGGATGGGCCTGGGATGGGCACAGATGTCTGCTCTGACCTGCACTGGGGGCTCCAGGCTCACTGCACTCGTGGCTGCAGCCTCCAGTGCCCGCTGAAGGGATGGTGTGTTTACACACCCAGCTCACTGGGAAAAACAGCCCAGGCCCAGAAATGAGTTTGCCCCAACACAGGGGAAAGGAAAAGCAAGGGGCTTGCTAAAAAGGGAGTTATTGAAAAGCAAAGGAGTTATTAAAAAGCAAGGGAGTTATTAAAAAGCAAGGGAATTATTAAAAGCTGCATGACTCTCTGAGTTTTGTATCACCCCGAACACCCCTGGCACATCCTCCCAGCTGTGTTTTCCAAACCTCAGACACACACCGAAGCTGCCCTGTGAGGCACTCACAGTTCCCCTAAATAGGGGCAAAAAGCAGGGTGTCATTACATCAGCCAGTCCAAAAGGCATTGATTTATTTATTTTAACTTGCAGAGTTATTTCTGGTCATTTCCAGGGGTTAATCAACGCATCATGTAAAGCTTTAAGCAAGGGGAAGTTGTGGTCTCTCTGCTGGACTCTGGTCCTTGCAGTGCCTGACAGGGTTCAGGTCCTCAGACAGGTCTGTTTCTCTGACAGGACCAAAGAGTTTGTAAAGAAAAAGGTATTTAAAACACCTTTCAACACCTTCAGAGATCTGCTAACACTCTGCAGCTCCGCAGAGAGAAACAGTTGGGCAAGTCCCATATGCTCAGATTCAGTCCCCAGCCCTTCTACTATGAAATCAAGAGTTCCTAAAGATTAATTTATTGAAAATTGGGTTATTCATAAGGGTCACAGGGGTTAACAGAAGTGGGGGGGAAAAAACCCAACCACCAAACACACTTTTAAAAGAAGAAAAATCAAGATAAAAAGCTTCTTTGGTAGGAAACACACCCACACCCAAATCCTCCCACGTTTATTAACTTTTTTTTTTCTTTTAGTTCTGAATGAAGAACTAAGCCAAGTACTGCTTGTACCAAGAACTGCTGAATGTGTTCAAAAATTTGAACTGAATTTTAATTACAAGAAGAAAGTCGGGTTTGAGGGTTTTTTTCCTTCCCCACCCCAAGAGAATAAAAATTTCAAGAAATGAGTTGCAAGAAATAATCAACATATAAATGTAAAGAAATAATTCACGAAGCTCACCTGAACTGCAGCAGGAGACCAGAGTCACCTGAGAGCAGATGGGAGGTTATAAATACCCCAACTGTGAGAAAAGCTTTGCTCAGACCCTACAGTCAGATTGCATCAGAAATTTGATGAAGTCAATCCTGACATTTATCATGCTCCATGTTAAAGAGGCTTATATTATAATATATTTTATATATATATATTATTATTATTATTATCCATGTACAAGCCCAGATGGGAACACAGATCTCCCTATTCCCAGAATTTGGAATTCAAGGGAAATAGTGCATTCTACGCTGAAATATTATTGAATTATTGAAATATGACTGAAGAAATTCACAGCTTAACATTAAAAAAAAAAAAGAGCCCCCAAGCAATAACCAGACAAACTTCCAAGAAACAACAACATATTTGGGTTGTCTGATGATTGAACCTCCCAGAGCTGAAGCATTTCTGTTCTCCCCCATTCCTGCAAAGGTGTCTGTCGTCTGACAGTAGGCGAGTCTAGGCCGTGGATTTGATGTTTTTCTCCTCTCCAACATAAAAGATCCCACAAATCTTATGCCTCAGATCTCCCCTCTGCTGTCAGTTTTGGTTAAATTTAGAAAATGATTAAAAAAAAAAAGGAAAAAAAAGAGAGAGAGAGGCAGGGATGATGTCTCGCCGAACTATTTTTTCATCAGCAGACTATTTTCGCCCAAAAGCAGGTTACGAGGAGGGAGCTTCCGCTGAGGGGGAACAACAACCCCAAGGAAAAAAACAAAGCAAACCCCAACCGGGGAGGAAACCCAGCCAGCAGCAAAGGGGGCTGGAATCCTCCACCATCAGGCTTCCAAGATGGAAAGCTCTCCCCAAGACAGATTGTCAGCTCGTGACCAGCGTAATCAGCCAAGGCGAAGTCCCTTCACGTCTGTGTGGGGCCAACAATTATCATAAAGAGACGCCGGTAATTAATTTCCGGCGTGATGTCAGCTGGAGCAGCAGTGCCAGGCAAGTGTCCTTGTCACGCACATCCCAGCCCATCATCCTGATCAGGATGCAGGGCTCGGCACAGCCCGCTCTGGAGGAGTTGGGGACTAGGTTAGGAAGGATGTCCGGCCTCACAGAGCGGGGCTCGGGGCCCTCAGGGGGTTCCTCTGCTCCTTCATGGGGCACAGAGGGGGTGGCAGAGGGAATGCCCCTGAGTGAGGCAGTTTTGCCTCCTCAATTCCCAGCTCTGCAGGGAAAGGAACTGGATTAGGACAGTGAGGGATTTATAAAGACAGCAGGGCCTCATCTCCCAGCCCTACGGGGTTTATTTGGGGCGGCCTCCCCGGGGAACGTGGATTTTAAGGGGAAATGAGATGCAGGTGGACACGTTGATGCCTCACACAGAGGAATTGCTAAGGGAAACTCTGCTGTTCTGGGGAACAAGCAGCCAAGGGAAGTGCTGGGTTTTTACACCACAGACCACAGCTCTTTTCATCTGGGCGTGCTCGCCTCCTGCTCCTTCTCCACCTCCCCTCACTGCTGGCAGTCCACCACAGGACTGAGGTGTAACACACGGATGGAATGAAATCTGGGAGTGGAAACTCTTCCCAAGGCATCTGGAAACAGGTCTGTCCACAGCCTGGTCCCTGCCCTGGAGTGGGGCTATGTCCAGGAGCTGCTTCCTGGGATCTCAGGGATTCCAAGATGCCCCAGAAGCTGTGGCTGCCCCTGGATCCCTGGAAGTGCCCAAGGCCAGGTTGGAGGGGACTTGGAGCAACCTGGGCTAGTGGAAGGTGCCCCTTCCCACGGCAGGGGGTGGAACAAGATGGTCTTTAGAATCCCTTCCAACCCAGCCATTCCATGGGTTTATGATTTATGGCACTTCTTTGGGTCTGCAATCCCACAGGAACCCCTCCTGCTGTCAGAGGAGCTTTGGAAGAGCTGCCTGAGGAGCATCCCTCAGCCACGAGGCTGCAGCAGGGCTACAAAACCCGTGTGGTGTTGACCTCCCCTGCCAAGCTGTGCTGATAGAAGCAGCAGACTCTGCCCCAGGGAGCTTCAAACCCCTCACTGTAACTAATTCCCTTAATCCAGCAGTCACACCACCCTCACCAAACTGGAAGTGGCATGGTTCAAATACTCCAGAGCACAAGCTAAAGATCCTCCTCCCCCTCCCCACATCAAACATTTGCTCGTACAAGGAGTTGTTTTTTGGGGGGTTTTGGGCCAAGTTCCCCCTGATGCCACTGATACAGCACAAACCAGGTGAGCTGGGCCTTGCTGAGGAGCAGAGATTGAAAAGGGCTTACAGTGAACCCAGCTGGCTGAATAATAATCCCTCACTTCAGCCCAGGAGAAGAACACACATAAACATCAAATTATTGCACAAAAGAATGTCTTCCCTCTGCTGCCAAAAGCTGAAGAGCAGGGAAGGAAGTGCTCAAGCAGCATGAACTCTTTTTTTTTTTTTTTTTTTTCCTTTGTTAATGACGAAGGTATAAAAATCTTAGCCAAAGATAATGAAATACCTGGTTGGGCTCATTCAACAACCAGCCAAAGGTTTTGATCCCAAAGGCAGCTTCCTGGGCAGACACATCCAGACAGGTGACAGGCTGGCCATAGACAGAGTGGAGGATTTTGCCAGGCTCTTCTGCTTTCAGGAGGTACACAATGTCCTCTGCAGCTGCCACTGCCACTGGGCTGCCCGTAACATCTGGAACCAGATCAAGGAAGTTGACCTGAAAAGAGCAGACTTTTTATTTTTAATACATCACCAACTCTCCTACATCATTACAGGCTGAACTGAGCAAACTAGCCATGTGTGGTTATGGGTTATGTCTCGTGTCATCCCAATTATGGATTAATTTCAGACAAAGACCAAGAACCAACTTTCCTTCTGAATTTCTGCAAGTTTAGCTCCTATGATGTCACTCAGCTCACAGTCTTTAGAATGAATCCATTAAAAAGAAAAAAACCCTTAATCAGAACACATTACAATAAAACATCCCAAAATGTCACATCAGAGAAAGGAGCAAAACTTAACACACTGATCAGCTGAAGGACAGAGAAGCCATGAGTTAAAGCACACAAAGGAAATATTGTGGCTGGAATGTGAATAAGGTGCTCCAGAAGAGGAAACACATTGATATAGCTCCCATGGAACAGCTGATGTTTACCCTGCAATCATGCAGGGTTACCCCAAATCACCAGAGACATCACATCCCTCTAGGACAGCCCAAATGCCATCTCCCAAACCTTCTGTCAGGAGACCACAAGGATGCTGCTCTTCCCATTTCAGTAAATAATGAAGATCCAGCTGAAAAGTCTCACCATGGGAAGGGGCTGAACTCCTTAAGAGCTGATTCCTAACCCGGCCTTGGAATATAATGTGGAATCTGAGTGTCCCACAGGACAAACTGACCTGCCACAGCAAGCAAGATCCAAAAAATGGATCCAACTCCAGGGGTGGTTTTACTGGGAAACCTCTTAAACCAACAAAATATTTTAAGCATTGCAAGACTGACTTATCTTTGGAAGAGGGGATTCATCAAGAGTGGTTTAAATCCCTTCCCACCCATTAGCTGTGCACTCAGCTTCCTCAATTATTCCCATGCACTTCCTTCCCCTACCAA
Source organism: Pyrocephalus nanus (assembly GCA_038380795.1). Taxonomy (NCBI): domain Eukaryota; kingdom Metazoa; phylum Chordata; class Aves; order Passeriformes; family Tyrannidae; genus Pyrocephalus; species Pyrocephalus nanus. The sequence continues at coordinate 2,658,202 of CM076278.1, forward strand.
AGAAAAGTTGATACTCTGAGAAATAATAAAACTTCAGAGAATGGGACAGCTTTTGATTTTTAATTAAAAGTCTCAAAAACTTCAGTGACAGAAGGTGCAACCTGAAGGGTTCCAGCTTCACAAGTGATACTATTAGCTCTCCTGCAATATCCTGCCTCAGAATTAATCAGACAGTGCTGATCTGGAATGAGACCTGGAGCTTCAGCTCCAATTCTACGCGAGAAAACTGATTTACAAAATGAGCCAACCTAATGTTGACAGGGAAAAGAAAAAAAAAAAATAATTAAAACCAGCCAACCTCCTGCACCATATGGACCTGGGTTCATTTTCACTTGTAGCCTAAGCCAGCATTTCACCCTTGCTCCTCAGTGCTGAAAGGCTCATCCATTAACCCGCTCCAGAGCCAGAACCCCCAGCTGATAAGGCTGTTAGCTAGTTCAGCGAGACTTCCACAAGAAGCTGCACCAAAAAATAATCCCTGGGTCAGGAAGCTGAGCAGCCTGGAGACTCACCAGTTTCTGGATCTCAAACGTTGCCGTGGTGTGCCAGAATCCTCTGTCATCGGGCCTTTCCACCTTGACCTCGAAGCCCGACGCCGTGGCCACGGCTGCGCCCTCCGGCCCCAGGGCCAGCGCCTGGATCCTCTGGTTGTGCTGGTAGTGATGGATTGGCCCCCGCCCCAGCAGCAGGTTCCAGACACTCACGGTCCCTGGGCACCAAAAGAGAGCCAGTGGGTGTCACCTGAGAACTGAACAAAGCTTTCCAAGAGCGTTCAAAGGTGCAAGTTCCAATCGGTGGCGTGGGGAACAAAGCGGATGTACAGAGAGGAGAGTGCAGGGCGGGAGAGCAGGACCTGGGGATGCTGGGCCTCCTCTGAGCCACTCAACAGCTTCAGAGGAAACTGGATGTGCTCTGGCCTTAAGAGGAAGGTTTGGAGTAGTTTTCTTAGGAATAAATCCTTCCCTGGGAGGGTGGGCAGGCCCTGGCTCAGGTTGGCCAGAGGAGCTGTGGCTGCCCCTGCATCCCTGGAAGTGTCCAAGGCCAGGTTGGAGCAACCTGGGCTGGTGGAAGGTGTCCCTGCCCATGGCAGGGGGTGGGATGAGATGAGCTTTTTTAAGGTCCATTCCCACCCAAACCATCCCAAGATTCTCTGATTCCAGGCTCTGCTGCTCTCTGTGATTCCTAATTTTTGAACTCTCAATAACGGGATCTACCTTGAGGAATGCTCCTTGATTTCCCTCACGTTTCCATGTTTGGAGAAGATCAGAATAAACAGACATCCAAATTTTTGTTCTACTATAAGCACACCCTCCAGCACAACAAAAACTACCGAGGACAAACCCAGGCTCAAATTTCAGTCCCTTTGCTTTGCACCCAGGGAAGTTTCACAGTGAGGAATCCGAAGCTCTGCACACATAGGTCAGCAATTTTAAAACTATCTTTAACAGTTTACAACCAGCAGCAAAACTCCTCATCCTGATGCTGAGGGAAAACAGAAAATGCAGAAGAATTTGTGGCACGAGGTGTGATTTTGGGGGCTGTCCTGTGCAGGGCCAGGGGTTGGACTCGATGGCCCTTGGGGGTCCCTTCCAACTCAGGAGGCTCTGTGATCCTATGACTCAAAAAGAATACAAATCCCAAAGAACACAGGAGTGAAGTCAAAATACAATATATTTGTGACTGCACTTTTCCCAGCAGGGATCCCCCATATTCTATTTAAAATCCTGCTGCATTAAAGCCATAATTTGAGTAAGAGCAACCCGAGGCAGAGGGAACAGAAGGGCTGGGTGGAACTGGAGCCTTCTGGGCCACCTTTGCACTGAATTAAGGGAGAAACAATCTCGAGGCAGGGCTGGAGAAGCCTTCCCTGGACTCAGGCATTAATGATGAAATGATTAATGGCAGCTCTTCCTTCAAAGGAGACATAAAAGGCCTGACAGGCAGCTGGGGATGGGCACCAATGCCAGTGTGCAAACACTCCCCCCCAGTCCCAGAGGAGGTGAAGCAAGAGTGTGGTAATGAAACTGCACATAGTGAAATGGTATCCAAATGAGTTTAAATTGATTTATGCCCGCTTTTGTAAAGATTATTTGGTATCTGGAAAGTGCTACCGATGTGAAATAATGCAGATAATCCTTAAGATCCCTGTCTAATGGCACTCCCCCTGAATATTTATGTTCCTCACCATGGGAATGAGCACCATAATGGGGACCATTTTTGTTTTATTAGGGATGAATATTTAAATTAATCTGCTATTTGCCTAAACAATTAGCTGCCTCTGTTTGTTTACACAAAGCCAAAACTGCAATTAGGCTTCCATCAAAAAGATAAGTCCCGACTAAAACTGTCCCGATGGAGCCGTCAGGGCTGGGAGCAGAACTTCCCAAAATTACTTCTTAGCATAATGGTAATTATGTTAATTGCTTAAAAGGTAAATAACTGCTGAACTGGGTTGGAAAACCAGACTGGGAGGTTGTATTGCTCCCACTTAGCTTAAAACCAGTTAACAAACCCAAATGGGCAGCACAGGCTCCCTCCCCTCTGCAGCAGCTCTGAGGCACCTTCCTAAAACAAAGGCTCATCTCCAGGACAGAAAATGGGGAGAAAACAGGTCAGGAACAGGGAGATCAAACCCCCCTCAGTGGTAAAACCCTGTGGGGATCTCGGATCACAGGGTCAGAGCTGGAATTTTTGGGCAGCCCATGGGTATCCCTGCCAAGCTCCTCCAGGAGGGAGGATTTTCAGTTTGGATTTTGGAGAATATTTATCCCAGCTAAAAGACCACCTTTGTGAGGGGGAAAAAAAAAGATGCTGATTTGCTTTCAGTGAAGCCTTTTGTTTACACACCTCTGGGATGAGCATTTCACTGGGTTTAGTGGTGTATTAATGTATGGGAGTTCTGGAAAATACAAAAATAAAAAAAAAAAATTGAAGTCAAAGAACCCTCTTCTGACCACAGGAGCAAACTGGGAAACCCAGAATTCAGAGTTCTGCTCTCTAAATTTGGGTAACAAGTCATTGTTACTATGATTATTATATTATTATTATTATTATTACTACTGCATCTCAAATACCACAAAAAGAGACAACTGCGGAAATGGCTCCTGCAATAATAAAATGGTCTCAAGACGGGTATTTTTGGTTGTAACCAGATGTTCAACAGCAAAATCTGCCCAAAATAGCACAAAATGTTATCGGTGTGTGCAAAAATCTGATGCACAATATGGTTGTATCAAAAAAACAATCACAAATTCACATGTAATGAAGGAGCACAAAGCAAGGAGTAAAAAGGGAAGTTCTTGGAATATCCTGAGTTGGGAGGGACCAACAAGGATCAAAGAGTCCAACCCCTGCATGAGAGCAGGAAAACCTTATCCAGCTTTACACAGAGAAAGCAACACTCCATGGGATTTAGCAAGAGCTAAAGCCACAGGTGCCACTCAGAATATTCTGCGTTTCACTGCAGAAACAGCCAAAGGTATTTATGAGCACACAGGGCTCTGCACCAGTCCATCATGGGGGTGTGAGAGCAAGGAAAGAGACCTCCACGAGACAGTTCAAGTTCTTAGTGTGGCAACACAAAAGAAATCAGGGCTAAGATTTAGCAGTCAGATGAGATCACTGCTCTCCACAGTCCTGCCTCGAGCGCTTCATTTCCCAGGCAATTTCTCAGCTGGGGTGAAGTTCAGGTTGCAAACGTTCACTACCCCTTTTATCTTTGTAACACTGGAACCTCAGAAGGGTCAGGAAATCACTCAGAGTGACAAGCAGGGCTTTCACAGCTCCCTAAAATCTGCACCACGGCTGTGACGGTGCCAGCTGAACCCCAACAATAATTCCCCACAGCGGTTCAGGCTTTCCAGCTCGCTCAGGTTTGCTCTTGGCTCAAGGAAACAAGAGCAAGGCACTGCAATCACTGACCCTCGACACGGCAGTCGCTGCACCAGCCTCGCTGCTCACCCCTCTGTCCCAGATCTGACAAAGAATTCAACTTCCAATCCCACATATTGTTGAATTGTGGCCTGATGAAAGGTCCATTTACTGCAATTCGCTCCAGATTGGAAAGTACTTGGATAAAACATTGACCATGAGCCTGTTGTGCCTCACCCAGTGCTCTGCTGATCCTGACTGACCTTCAAATTTAGGAGGCATCAGCCTCTTGCTGTATCAAAGGTGGGTGGCTGGAGACTCTTCTCTCTCCATGAGTCTCCCCTTTGCAGCTGGGAGCACAAAACACATCCTAAAAGCTGCTTTTTACATCTATTTTCACAGATTGCAGGCAAACACACTTACCACAAAATCAACAATAATAAAAAAAAAAAAAAGTATTTCTTTTCCTAGAAAATCCTCTAATCCTCGGTCAGGGAGGAGAGGCAGCACAAACACAGAGGCAAACAGAGGGAAATCTCATTTGTAAATATTCCAGTGGCTGTGTTTGGCAGTGCAGCAGAGGCCCCCTCAGAGCTCCTCCTGAGCCTGGCACAGCAGAGGAGAGGTGCCCACCCCTGCTACCTGCTCGGGGTATTTTAGGACTCGGTGACTCCTTACAGGGAATTTTTTTTCCTTCAAACTGAGAACATGGATTTATCTCCTCCTATTTTTCAGGCACATCATAAGCCTGTGAAGTTACAAACAGTAGAAGGAATCCATGCGTGGAAATGAGCACCAGCCTGGAGTACCAAAACTACTTACTGTGAATTTTGAGTCTCTCCCCAAACCATTTCTCGTCAGAGGATTCCCTTTACCCTCAGCAGATGTTTGGAGTTCCTTAACTAACTTTTTACATTTTGTTTTGACTTCTGGCAGGTGCTTAGTGAGAGATTAGACCCCAGTGATAAGTCCTGCCTTCACATCACCATTACCACACCAGTCTGCTCCAAATGTTGCCAGGTTTTATCTCCACCACCCTCCTCACAGGCATTTCCACCTCAGAGTCCCTCAGAGAAGGCACAGGCGAGACAGAGAGTATTTCATCCCCAACTTGGGGGTGCAAGAGGCAGAATTCCCTGACTGTGGTGGGAAATCACAAGCCACCTACCCAAACCAAATGTTTGCATCCACAGCCACCTGTATCCAACGGGAATAAATATCCCCCCACCTGCTCCTGCAGGGTTCTTCCCTTTTTCCTTCATTTCAACCAGTCTTTCCCTGCTCCTGCTCTCCTGGAGCACGTCCTGGCACCAAACCCACCACCCCATTTCTTGCAAAGAGGGCGCAGAAGGGACAACACCCCCGGGCCGCTTTCAGGGCCCCAGAACGGACCAGACAGCAGATTTCCAGTCCCAAAATGGAGAGCTGCCAAAATTCCCCTCCTGGAGCCCGCCAGCCCGCGAGAGCCCCGCTGATGGATCAGCAGCCACCCTCCTCTGCTCCACAGAGCCACCCTGCAGCTTGGGAGGCACCACCAGCTCCTCCCAGCGGGTCTCCAAGCACTCCCCGAAGGGCAGCAAGCGCAGCACCCCCCTGCTGTGCCCACATGAGGATGGACACGGCATTTAAAGGGAGGAATCAAAGCAAGGATGTTCTCTTGCTGCAGCACATTGTTCTCCAGTCAAACTCCGTAGCTCCAGAGCGCAGGGGGGAGAGCGGTGGCTGAAGGAGACCGCTGTTTCCCAAAAGCTGTGGCTCCCAGCCAAAGCCAGGCAAGCATGGAGCAGATGGAGTCCTGGCAAGGCCTCTCCTGTCCCTGCATTAGCAGCATCTGCTCATTACCCAGAACCCTCGCCTGCTTTATCTAATGCTCCAGGAAAAGCATTTTGATTTGATTCATTTCAGTTCGGTAACGTGCAACACAATTAGTGGTAAAATCAAACTGGAGGGCTGCCAGCGCTGACAATAGGAAACAAGGCAGAAGAAATATGAGGCCAGTGGGTTGGAATTCAAAAATCACAACTGTGGATCGAGCTGCCAAGTCCCGTTGCCCCAGGTGTACATCCAGTGCCCCCGCTGAGCGCTGGCACGGGCACGGGGAACTTCATTTGCTGCCCATCCATTTCCCTCTCCTTGCAGCCTCGCTCCTCACGGGTTGGCATCGCCACAGACGCTCAGGAGCCACAATCCCGCTCTTCCTTAGCGGAGTTACAACTCCCTTGGGATGAGGGATCCCAGCAAGGCACATCCTTCCCCCGCTCCGCCCGCCGTGCCTCGGGAAGCGGTGGCTGCTGGGCAGGCACGGGGTGAGCAGGAGCTGCCCGAGCTCTTCCCTGTGATCGGGTGCCAAGGACATCTCTGCGTGAGCTCTGCTGAACTGGGAGAAACCCATGTTATCGGGACGGGTCTGGGAGCCAGGGATTCGACAGGGAAGTCTAGACTGTGCCTGACAGCACCACCTCCAACACCACCAGATGGTTCCTCTGCCTTAGTCAAACTTACAAACAAAGAGGGAAAAAAAAAAGGGGAGCTGGAAAAGTACAACAAAGAACAATCAAACGCATTATCTTCAAAGTCGTCCTCGCCCTCCCCGAATTCAAAATAACTCCCTCCACCAAATTGTAAATATGTGCTTCCAGCTCGCAGTTAGTAAACATTTCTAAAAATGAGGCTTTAGAATTCCCTATTCCCATAGAAACTAATCTATTCTGACCGGGCTCCTCGAATCAGAGCCACTGCCATATCACAGAGCCTATTAAAATTTCCACCCAGAAGAAGAAAAGACGCCGAGCTTTATGCAAACTAGTTCAGTCACAGCACTGACAACGAGGAGCATGACAGGCAAAAAAACCCAGACAAATTATTGCATTAGTCAGTGGGAAACTAGAAAACAAACAAAAGACCCTCTGCTAGTCGTCGTTTGGCACGCTGGACAGAAAGCCAACATTTGAAACTATCACTGTGTTATAATTCCTGAGACTCGAGTAAATACACTTAATGAGCAACACCAGATTTGCTGCTGTCAGAGAGTGGTGAAAAATCAGCAATTTTTAGCCACAGAAAACCACTCTAACATGAGCCAAGCCAGAAATACAGCTGAGGACGCTGATGATCTTAAAACATAGAAAGCATTTAATTTACCTTTCAAATAAAATTCGGCCTGCGTTATCCATCCCTGGTTTTGTTTTCACCTGTAGAAGTGCCAGGATCACAGGCAGTATGTGTACAAAGCCCCCTAAATATGCTTTATTTATACCCAGGAGATATTTTTAAGTGTCGAATTATGGAGTTTAAAGAAAGATGACAGGGGTTGATTCTGCCTGAGCCCCTCAGCTCAGGATCCCAGTCGGCCAACACTGTCCAAACCCGACTTTTTTAATTGCTGCTCCCACATCCAGAAGAGGGTTGGTCTCTGGCTCTTGTTGTCCATTATGTAAAACCTCTAAGGATATTTAAAACAATGCTTACAACCAGGATTTTACGAGGGCTCCACTAAATATTAGGTCAAAGCTTTTATTTCTCTGTATCAGAGTATACAATAACCCACCACAAACAATACTTCAGTGCATCCACACACCAAGCCAAGAGGGAGAGGGATGTGGATTAATCAGACATGCAAGTTTACCACCATTCCCATAACAAAGCTCCACAGCACCCCAAGGGAGTTTTGGACAGAGGAGAAGGCTGGTGGAAGAATATTTAATATTTTTATAGCAAAACAAGTTATTTGCTTAAGATAGCTTGGCTGGACTACAGCCTGGCACTCAAGCTTTGTGTAGCAGCTCCAGTAGGAATTAAAGCTCAGTTTTAATGGGTGCTATGTTCCAATGCCTCCTAATGCATTTAGGGTTATTGGCCAACTTTCTCACATAAAAGCAAGTGTGTGTGTGTGTGTGTGTGAGTGGATACACAGGATTACAGACACACAAAAAGCTGAGCACAGCTGCTTCATTTTTGTAAAGCCTGGTTGTTGGGGTTTTTTTTTGTTGTTGTTGTGGGGGTTTTTTTGTGTGTGTGTCTTTAATAGGGAGGAGAGTTGTGGTTCCTCACCGTCCTCGTGAGCTGCCACGGCCAGGGAGCTGTTTATCCTCACAAAGCAGACGTGTGGCCGAGCTCCAGCATCGCCAGGACCCTGCGCTGCTTCCAGCACGGGGGCTGTGTAGTCCCAGGTGCGAGTGTCCCACAGCCTCACTTCTCCTGAGGTGTATCTGCAAAAGAGGGCTGTTACTCATCCCAAAACAGCTAAGAGCTAGTGCAGGAGAAGGGAGGAAGAAAACAAAGGTGTCTTAAAACCCAACACCATGTATAGCTCCTGGACTGATCCCCTATGAACAAGCCCATCAACTTTGCACATTTGAACATGGCATCAAGGCTGCCAGACAGATAACTTGGATCTGTAAGACCCACACAAACAACTGAGCTCCTACAGGTTACCAACTATCATATTAACATGCAAGGAGAGAGGGCTCAGCAGAAAGCTCAAGAGCTGCAGGAGAAGGGAGGAAGAAACAAAAGGCATCTTAAAACCCAACACCATTTACAGCTCCTGGACTGATCCCCTGTGAACAAGTCCATGAACTCTGCATATTTTACTCCCTGTTATTGAATCAAGGCTACCAAGATGGGTAAATTGGAGCTGTAAGACCCACACAACTGAGCTACCACAGGTTACTAACTCAGTATTAACATGCAAGGGGAGAGGGCTCAGCAGAAAGCAGAGGAGCTGCAGGAGAAAGGAGGAAGAACAGAAAGTGTCTTAAAACCCAACACCATTTACAGCTCCCAGATTGATCCTCTGTGTACAAGCCCATCAACTTTGCACATTTTACTCCCTTTTATTGAATCAAGGCTACCAAGACAGCTAAATTGGAGCTGTAAGACCCACACAACTGAGCTAGCACAGGTTACCAACTATCAGTATTAACATGCAAGGGGAGAGGGCTCAGCAGAAGAAAAGGTGATCAGTAACGACCCCAAATTACATCATGGCAAAACTTCAAACTGTCTCTTTTCAGTCCTCAAAGGTTTGTGATTGTGGTGGTGCCAAGGCAAGGCTGTTGAATCAGAGCATTTATCCATCTACACACAACCACCCACCCAACCTACTGCTCTTTATAGAAAGAAATTTCTCAATGCCTCAGCAACAGAGCAGATTTACCTACATCTCTGAAGACTAATTAATTCATTCAACCAAGTGCTGTCTTTAAAACTGAGGCTTTTCCTTGCAGAAGGCTCACCAAAATATCACAGAAGCTGTAGTTTAACATCAGTTTGTCAACGAGAAATAAAAAAGCAGCATGAAACTTCTCAGATAAAATTGAATATATCCAAATGAATGGATGTTCAGCAAGCAAGAGACTGACTGCTCTGGGCCACCTAAGCCCACATAACATATTATCAAAGGAATAAAAAACAACAGGCAAAGCAGAGGAGAAGGTTCTTCTAGGAGTGGTCAAAGATCACAGTTCAACAACCATTTAGATCAGTTTTGTGATAATTCACACTGTCAAAGGCTCTCTCTTTCTCTGCCATAGCTGATACTTGGATTTTTTTGGAAGATCAAAGGCACTTCCTCCTCTGTCAGATTTGTTGTTACATCCTGACTTTCAGGGGAAAAGGATTATAAAAGAATGGTTCTTACAAACCTCCAAGGACTGGTGGTTGGGAAAGGCTGTCCTGGGTTTATGAGGAAAATAAAACAGTTATTTAGACGGGAGATGAAGGAAAGTACTTCATATAGGGTTTAGAGGGTGCTGGGTTGGACTCAGGTACCCAGATCCTCAGGCAGGGCCATGCTCTGGATCCAGGTGCTGTGGATCAGGTCACTCCCAACAACTCCCCCTGCAAATGCTCCAATTTATCCAACTAATTGAAGTGCCCAAGGGGGAGGTGAAATCAGTCAGGCAGAGAGAGACAGAGATGCACATTAACCCTCTGCACTGCCCAGGAGGAGAGGGGAGAACAGGGTGGGACAGCCCTTCTCCCTGCTCCTCCTCCTGCAAAATCCTGCTTTCATTTCCCATTTACAGCAGCAGCACTTTAAGAGGACAGGTCAGGGAAGAAGCTTCCCCCAAGCCAAGCGTCTCCCGTTGGATCGGACGAGCGAGTCCGGCTCGGATCACAACAAATACCTTCAGTTTGCTAAACTGGAAAGGGCTCATTTCCTTTTCAAATCCAGAGATAAAACACGAGGGGACAGGGAACTGCACAGATCTGCTGCAGTCCCCCTCGACAAGAGCCACACAAGGCATTCTGGAAGCATTTTAGCTCTGAGCTGATTTTCCTTTCCTTACGTGAGGGGTTGGTTGGGGTCGTGTTTTCAGGCGTCTCCTGAATGCCAAGAGCAGCAGATTATTCCCAAGGGAAGCCAAAAAATTCTCTTGTCCCTAAGTGACCCTGAAAAGCGAATTTCGAAGGGAGGCATAAAATCCTGGTAGAATTGACAGAACTGACAGAGTATTTGTTTTCATCCCGAAATAAATAAGGAAGAACAGCATCTCCTCCTAGTGTAGCTCTCACACAGTCCAGTCAAGGGAGATATACATATATATATATATATATATATATATATATATATATATTTCTTTTTATAAAAGAAAGACTGAGATGGAGAAAACAATGCCAGGAATAGAGGAGAGGCACAGGGCTGGATAATCCTCTGAGCTCACTCCAGCTGGGTTCTCTACAAGCACAGAACACGAAGGATCCAGGGCTCAGGACACTGTCCCACACACAAAAAATAACACTGCAATTCTGGGATTGCAGATCTGACACCACAGCACCCTGGTAAATGCCTGAATCAATTTTATCTCAGAATTCAACCACGTCAAAACTTAGTGTGAACCTTTCTTTGCTCATGAAGAACCACCTGTAAGCTGAGCTCACACTGGAACAAAGCTGAGCTCAAACGCTTCTGACCAGCAGTTTGAAATCAGTTCGACCCAAATTCTGCCCTGCAAGCACCCAAACCTACCTTCAGGTGTCTGTCCAGCACAGGACAAGTGCTCTGTGTTCCTCAGGAAAAGGAAGGGCTAAACCTTCTCTGCCCCATCCTTCCTGCATCCCTCTCACCCCATTTCCCACTCAACACCGCCGTTCCCACCCTTCCCAGCCAACCAGTCCCTCAAGGAATTGGAGAGGCGTCACAAGACCGTGCTGGAAACACAGGTGGAGATCTGGGGCCAGCGTTGGGAAATTGGGAGACACAACCCATCCCCTCAGCTGACAACTCAGCCCCTTGGCCCCCACCACGTGCCCCTCTGCAGCACACACTGGGACTGGACCAGTGTTGATGGAACAATTTCAAATCCACGTCCATCCAGTTCAGAACTAAAAAAAATCTGATGGTTCAGCTCCCCCAGCTTTTGATGCTGTTGTAAAGAGCAGCACACTTTCAATCTGTAACCACAACAAAAAGCTTTTAAACTATTAAAGCAGTGCCTTGCTGTTAAAAAAAAAAAAAAAAAAAAAAAGGCTGCTCTGTGGCAGATAATTGGCAAATCTGCCAGGTCAATGTAAATGGCTGGGGAGAAGAACATGCTGCACTTCACAGAGCCTATTTCTAGATAATTTCAGGATTTCTATTCATTTCTATCACAACTTTTGCACTTTGCCCTGAAAATTTCATTTGGATTACTCAATGAAATAACCACAGATGCAAATCTTCTGCCCAAGAACACACACAGTACTCCAAACCCAGTCAGCTGCTGATTCTTCTACCAAGATGGTTATGAAATGCCCACTTAGCTCTCTGCAGGCATGAAAAAAAAAACCAAAAGAACTCAAAACTCTCTTCCTGTTTAATCCAACAATGAATAGCCTATTTGCTCTGATACCAACAGCACTCAGCTGCTGCTTTTTCCCCCTCATGAGTGCAATGAGATGATTATTACAGTGGCAGGTAAATACTTTGATATCTCATGTAAGACACCGAGAAAACCCAACAAACCAACCTCAAAACCTGAAATAACCCACATGAAGACACCACACCTGCTTTGCTCCATTTAGAAGGCTTTCCAAGTCTTGCTCTCCTGAGCACAACAGGTTTGCTTCCAACCCCAAATTCCCCCTCTCCTGATCCCCCCTCCAAGGTGTTCCATCCATGCCGTGCCTGGCGCTCAGCTTTGGGTTTTGTCCTCCTCACAGGCACAATTATCCCTCCCTGATGTTCAGCAGAGAGTCCTCACACAAATAACTCAGCTTCTCTGATGGACTTACACTCCCCTTTGCCCTTCTCTTTGGAGTATTTCAGTATATACACATGGGAAAGACAACAGTTATGTTTTTCTAAATATACTCCTCCTCCTTGATAAGCCAGCTCTGTAATTCTGCACAGATACAACTGTCAAAACTAGCCAGGAAATTCAGCTTAAGCTTTTACAGATATGCATAAAAACCTTGCTGAGATGGAGCAACCGTAGATGGAACGCACGTGGCAGAGAGAAACCGGGAAAAAATTAAACTCGTGTGTTATCTACGAACGAACCACAATAAAAATACCCACTGACTAATCAAAAGCATTCTGACCACTTTTTACTGGCAGCAATGCCATAATGAGATGGACATTTTCCCTGTGAGTGGAAGCAGAAGGAGCTGGGGGTTAAAAGCTGCTGCTGTCCCAGGGAAGCAGGTGGTGGAGTGTGGAGCACATGTGGGAGGGAGCAGAGAGGGAGGCTGGGCACGGCTCTAATGAAGTGGTGCTGAAGAGGCAGACGATTTCATAAGGAGAAAAACATCAGGAAACTGGTCAAAACACAGAATCTCATCTGAAAAAGCTCAACTGCGTCGGATGGCACCAGCCAGAACGAATCTGGGGAAGGGGAGGAGGGGGAGGCTGATCTCTCTCCAGAGCCCCAGATGTCTTTATCGTTGCCTAATGACAATTATACTCAACCAATTAAGACACTGCTATCACAGTTGCATTGTTAGGAAGCCTTTGGCCCTGAGTGTTGATGGCTGTCTAATTAGTGTTTGTGCAAAGTACAACTGCAACTAATATATAAACTGACAAATACACAAAAGAAAAACTGTTAACGGGAACATTTTCCAAACAGCCGAGGCTCTGCTCCCCCGGTCCGTGGCAGCAGCACAGACAAACTGCTTTCCTCCGTGGCTTCTGGACTGCTGGCACTGCAGAATTTCACTTCAAACAGGGGGTCAGAGGGACCATCCCTGGGTTTCTGCTGGATCAGGATGTTGGATCAGGCAGTTTTGCTGGCTGCCTCCAGGGCCAGTCCTACCACACCACGCTGGGCCGAGCACCAAAGAGCTCCGCTAAGGCCCCTCAGAAATCAGACTGGGTGGGTTTTCCCCCCATTTTCTCTACAGAATTTGCAGCAGGAGAAAGGGGAAGGAGAAAGAGACCCCTTTGTTTCACAGTCAGGTTTGATTTCCAGAAGGCGAAGCCTGTTCGGTTTCCAGATACCTGCGGTGATCAACAAACCCAACACACAAAAAAAAAACCCAACAACTTTGTTTCAGGCAGTCAGCGACCATCTGTTAATACTCAAAAGATCTTATTATGAAGTCCTTGAAATGTCAGTGCATTTTATTGAAGTCAGTAGGAATCTTGCTCAAGTAACAGTCTCCATCCCTGGCTCTGTTTAAACGGCTGCCTGTTGATAAGCACGTCAAATAATGAGTATTTTGCATCGTCTTGCTGCAACAAGCACCTCAGAGCTTTCATCCTGATTCCACCAAAAGCAACTCACCAGCCCTTCCCGTGGTTAATTAAGGTATCCAGCCAGTGGCCCCCTCAGCAGGCTCACGAATAAGGCCCAATTAAACATGCAAACCCAAGTCCAAATGCCTTTAAGTTGGTTCAAATTGCCCCTCGGCTCCATCTCCTCTCTAAGGCTCGAGTGAAGACAGTGCTAACTCAGAATGTCCCACAGCAAAGCACCTCCTCCTCAAGGAAAGCTGGAAGGTGCCTCAATCACAACTGAAAATAGCAACATTAAACATAAATTGATTACATTTACAGAAATAGAAATTAAATATAAGTAGGAGCTTTATTTTCACACTGTTCTGAAGTGAGGGATAATGCTCAGATACATCTACCACAGGGGGAGGTGCCTCCCAGGGTAAAGCTGGATTATCAGACAGGTGAAAATTCCCCAAGCCTTCCTGCCCTCGTTTCCAGTTATTCATTCCAGTTTTTCATTTGGATGCATGGATTCTGCCACAGGTAGCTTGGCTAAGGGGTCCCTGAAGGGAAGGATTCAGGAGAAACAGTCCAGTGGGAAGGAACACAAATGGGACAGCCAAGAGCACATTTTCTGCTGTTCTGTGGTGCTACACCATAAAATATCAGAAAACCCCAGACGGGGTTAAACCAAAACCAGGGGTTTAAACAATCCTGATGCTGGTGGAAGAACAGGGAGAGCAGGAAATTCCATCTCCCCCATTCCATCCCAACGTTATTTTGGGTTATATTTGCCTGAGACAGGAGGGCAGCTGTGACAGAAGTGACTAACGTGGACCAAAAGGGACCTGGAAAGATTTCACATGCAGGGAGCCCATCCTGAGCATCCCTGTGATCCCTTCCCAGACTCCTCTGCTGGGAACTTCACTTCCCAATCTATCAAACCCACGTCCATCTGGGGCCCCACTCACAGAAGGAGAGCTGCAGAGAGTTCACACCTTCCTTCCTAAGGCCTTTTTTTTAGGAAATCCTCGCTCTAAAAAGTGGGTTAAGATGTTGGGTTTTTTTTTTTAAAGGAAGAGTGTAGCCCTCCTGCAGCTTAACATTGTTATCCCTAAGAAAATCACCATTTCATCACCCTTAATTTTTCTGCCTGCCTCACCTTCTAGGTGAAATGGGTGAAAAGGTCCTACCAAGGGAACAGAAACAGGCAAAACCCTCACAAAGGCAGAACTTAAAACCAAAGTGTTTGTAGTGATTCTGCTTTTAAAGCTGAAGAACCTCCCACCATTTCGAGCAAGGTTTGCACCAGCAGTAACTAAACCAGCTGCTCCACCAACAAAACAGGTTGCTGTGGGCACAGGAGGAGAAAACCCTGGATCTCAGAGGAACCTGAGGGGAGTTACGATGTGAGCTGGGAAGGCTCTGCTCTGGGTGCATTTTGGAGATCTCTGGGTACATTTTGGAGATCTCTGGGTACATTTTGGAGATCTCTGGGTGCATTTTGGGGGGCTCTGGGTACATTTGGGGCTCTCTGTTTCTCATTTCTGGAGGGTTCCAGGACCCCCAGGCTCAGCAGGCCCTGGCTTTTGGGCTTCCAAGGTGTGTTTTGGGGGGCTCTGGGTATATTTGGGGGGCTAAGGGTAAAATTTGGGGAGCTGGGAGTACATTCTGGAGATCTCTGGGTACATTTTGGGGCTCTCTGGGTACATTGTGGGGAACTGGGGGTACATTTTGGGGGGCTCTGGTTCCCATTTCTAGGGGATTGTGGTTCCAGGACTCCCAGACTCAGCAGGCCCTGGGTTTTGGGGTCCACAAGGTGTGTTTAGGGGGTCTCTGGGTACATTTTGGGGGGGCTGAGGGTACATTTTTGGGGTCTCTGGTCCCCATTTTTGTGGGAGTTGTGGTTCCAGGATCCCCAGACTTGGGAGGCCTTGGGTTTTAGGGCCCCCAGGGGTCCTGTGAGTATATTTTGGGGTGTTATTGGTACATTTTGGCTTCCAGGAGCCCCAGACTCAGGAGGCCCTGGGTTTCAGGGTCCTCAGGGGTGTATTTTGGGGTGTTATTGGTCCATTTAGGGCTCCAGGACCCCTGGACTCAGGATACAGATGCACAGAGCACCTTGGTACCTCAACACCTTCCCCTGCTTCCAGCAAACCCCACAGGTAACCCAACAACCTCGTGGTCAGACAGGCTGGAAAAGCATCTCTCACAAACACCCAAGTGTCAGGCTGCTACTCCTGGTTTCACCTGCAAGGCTCTTTTCCAGGAGCCGACACCAAAGCCACCCCCTGTGTCACCCGACCCTCTGAACTCATGATGTCACCCTGCTCTCAGCCCTCATAAAGGTGACTCCACTTGGGTAAAAAAAAAGCAGCTCTGACACTCAGTCCTTCCTCACAGCGATGGGAACGTGCAAAGAGAACATCAAAGGTCTGGGGGGAGGCTGAAGGAATTTATTTTCACCTTCTGCTTTGTTCCTCTCACCGGGAATGGAGGGAGAGACCCAGCAAAGCTGTGCCACCCCCTCATCCCCCCCCAGTGAAATTCGAGCAATTAAATAATTAATTCAGGCCCTTGGAAGCCTTCAGTTTGTTTTAAACTTTGATTCGTTTTCGTCACTAATTAATATTTTGGTTTCCTCGGGTCTGCACACGCCGAATTAAGAAGCAGGAGCTAATAATAAATACAATAAATACCCAGGGAATCAGCTCGGGAGCCCCAGAGCAAGGAAAAAAATAAAACCAAATTAGATGAGAGTTGCCATGAAGTTCTTTTAAAAAAGTGTTTTCAAGCCTTTCGGGCTCTTTTCACACATCATTATGAAAACCAAAGAGAGTGGCAAGCCCAGCTTTTAAAAAGTCATTTGCAGGTCACCTTTGAGCAAGAGGAGAGGGAGGTGATGGAAGAGAACAAAGGAACCCACCAGAGAGGAGCAGCTACTTTATTGTGTCTCTGTGTTGCTCACAAAGACTTGAACTGAAAGGGCCAAATTGTTTGAGACTCCCCAGAACCAAGACAAGTGGACAAAGTCGTTTCAGTGCATTTAATTTCTCGGTATGGGGAATCAAAATGCCTCTAAACCACCTGACTCCCCTACCAACCACCCAGGATGTTTAGGAAGTTCTTCCTTTGTTTCTCACTGCCTGTGGAAATGCCACCCCAAAAAGGGAAGGAAGTGTTAATTTGATTTATAAACCACTCAGAGCAGATGGATCTCACATGCCCTAACCCAAGAAAAGCAAATCTCTAGGAAAGCAGGCAGCACTTGGTGGGGAAGGAGGAAAACACCTGAAATTAAGATTTAGGGAGAAGCCAGGGCTGATTCCCTTAGTCTGGAAGAGGGACCCCTCAATGGCACCTGCTACATCAGCTTGTGGCCCTTACATCTCCATTTATGCAGCTCATCACTCACAGTCTCCCTTCTCCTTCCTCAGTCTAAGAAAAATTAAGAAAAAAAATAGAGAAAAATCCACTACCTTTGTATTTCTGGGTCTCTGGAAGGGTGTTGTGGCTCTCTCTGTGCCTCTCCTGTTTCTTTTCAGAGCCACCAAGAGCAGCAGTGAAGCCCCAAGGCCCTTTCTGCAAGCGTTAAAAAGTGAACACAACGCACAGTAAATTCCCACCCGACTCACAGCCCACTCTGGGGCCAGCCCTGGGGGGGAGATGGTTGTCACCAGCACAGGGCAAGCTCACCACGTGGCTCCAGAACGGGTATTTCACACAGACAGCACGACAGTGCCACAACATGCCACGGCCTTGTTACACCACGGGATCCTCGGTGTCCTGACAAGAGTTCAAACGAGGACCAGATGCTCCCACATCATCTCCAGGAGGAACCAACCTCTGACTACAAATGCCCACCGGCGTGGCTGCCAGCGCTGCCAAGAATTAAAGGAGGTAGCAAAAAAGTAGCTGTTTTACTGTCTGGACATGAAAAAAAAAAGCCCAGATAACTTCAGGTTTTATTAACAGAAAGTGAAGAAATCCAGGCACGCTGCACAGGAGCCAAGCAAATGGCAGCATCAGGCACAGTGAGCCTCGGCAGCAGCAGCAGTGATTTATAAAAGCCAAGCAAGCAGCCATATAATTGCTTTAAGTAAGCTCTGACTCGAAGACGAAACTACATTTGAATTGAACACGGGGAGGGGGGAGGAGGGACATCATCCCTTTAAAGAGGATCCTCGGAGACGCGTAACCCGAGAAGGGCTGGTGAGCGCACGGCATCGATCGGCAGTGAGGTAACCACAACCACCGCCCGCTCAAATGAAAAGGGATTCGGGGGCTGACCCAGAAAACAAGCGTCGTAACCGCTGGGATGAAATTTTAATGACCGACACGAGGCTGATTGAATTCTCCGCCGTCAGCTCGCACAAAGGGAGCCGCTCGAGGCCGCCCTCCCCTCCCGGCTCGCCTTCCACCGCATCCACCCTGGATACTCTGCCATCTCCTGGCTCCGGCTTTGGCAGCAGCAGGAAGGCAGCAGAGCTCCTGGAATAGGCGCGTCTCTCCAAGGGAGGGCTCATCCTGGAAAGTTTATCCTTTGCTTCCCTGGCGAAGTTAAGAAGCAGAGCTCCCGAACCACCTCGGACGAGGTGTGCCCCTACAAATCCCACTCGTGGCTGCTGTTTTAACTCTGCCCGCAACCCGGGCGAATTCCTTTTTGGGAAGATGGAAAAAAACCTCTACAGCAACTCAACCAGAAATTCTTCCACTTCCCAGCAGAGTTTGAAGGAGTACAGTGACAAACACACGGTCAGGTTCAGATCAAATCAGATTGTTTCCAGGCTTGCTCCAAGGCTCCCAAAACACACCAGCCCCAGTATTTTTCTTGGGGAATCCTCCCTGTCCAACTAGAACTACTCTCTCCAGCTAGAACTTGATCTGGATGCTGCCATAAAAGACAATTAAAGATGCTTCTATTAGCAACAAAAGGAGGGCTAAGAAAAATCTCCATCCTTTATTGCACTGGGGGAACACGTGACAAAGGATGGGGAAAAGGCTGAGGGACTTGATGCCTTCTTGCCCTCAATCTTTAATAGTCAGGCCAGTTGTTCCCAGGGTACCCAGCCCCTGAGCTGGAAGACAGGGATGGGAGCAGGATGAAGCCCCCATAATCCAAAGGGAAACACGCAGACAGGTCCCTGGAGCAGGTGGGATTCACCCAAGGGTGCTGAGGGTCCCGGCAAAGAGCTCCCCGAGCCACCTTCCACCATTCACCAGCAGTCCTGGCTCACTGGGAGACTGGAAGTGGTGCCCACCCAGCAGATGGGCTGGAAGGAGGATCCAGGGAACTACCTGTCAGCCTGCCCTGAGTGCCAGGGAAAGTTAGGGGGCAGAACAAGGGGATGTGCCAGGTCCTACCCTTGGAACCCCATGGAATGCTCTGGGCCTGGGGAGGAGAGGCTGGACCTGCAGAGATGGCTGATGGGGGGGCAGGAGGCCAATGTGCCCTGGGCTGTGCCAGCCCTGGTGTGTCCCAGCCCCATGGGCAGTTCTGGGCCCCTCAGACAGGAGAGACACTGAGGGGCTGGAGCAGCTGAAGGAGCTGGGACCAAAAACCTCGCTAAAACCTGAGTGGCACTGCTCATAAAAACCCCGGGAAATGCCCCACCACAGCGCTGCATTAACATCAGGAGCACCCCCAGCTTCTCAGGCCTGGCAAAGTCACACACCAGCTCAGTTTACACACAGGACAGGCCTCGCTGTAATCCCTGATTGTTCACATGCAAAGCTGAGCACAGAAGTGTTTGTGAAACCAGAGAGAGAATCATTAAATGTAACAGATAATTGATATTTATGCCGAGGAGAGAATTGACTCTGTAAACCTCAGCTATTAAATTACTTGTTCGGTACTGAAAGAATGCAACAGTTTGCTATTGATCACCAGATTCATTACACTTTTATGGCAAATCTGAAAGCACAAGGCCATTAAGTACAATATTACAAGCTGGGAGAGAAAGGGGAGGGTTATGTTTGGATTTAAAAAAAAACAACAAACCAAACATAAAATACAACAAACAAGAAAACCCCAACGAATTCCTCAATCTACGTGTCATAAATACTTACCAAATGCACATAACAAAAAGTCTTTCCCTGCACCATTTGCTAATGTCCTTGGAAGTTTTAGTTATCTCATTTGCCATTTACCACTTACCAAATTAAGAGAGGCTTTCAGAGACCTCCAGCCACCAAAGCAGAGTGAGGGGCAAGCAGTGAACAGCAAAGGGCAGAACTTTTGTGCTGTAACATCCTATAAACACTTCATTTACTAAGCAGGTATAAAGTCAGGCAGCTGAATTCTGATTGTTTCTTTATCAAACACGTTCTCCCAGCTTCATAAAAAGTTAATTCATTTTTCTCAGAGAAGAGGAATTACTGCAGAGTAATGTAAATGAACACTGCTTTTTCCAAGGGGTACACACGTGCAGCTTCTCCCTCAGTAGTCTCTTACCTGCTCACCTATTTTCAGGAGCTTTTCAGGAGCCTGAATTATTCACTGGCACCACCTCCCTTTATGGGACTGATGCAAACTCACCAAAAGAATCAAGAGATGCTGGAGGAACTGGGGATCCAGCATGAAAAGAGTGTGTGAAACAGCTTAAACCCAACTGCTGTAACACAGCAAGCTAAAACATCCACTGAGTTTGGCAAGCAGGATTAATAACCCTTGTTATTTAAAGTATTCATATGAAAGCATTAATAACCTCTATTAATACTTTGGAAATGTAATTTATTCTCCCTAACTTCCTTCTGATTACAAACACAATGGATGTAGCAGGAAAACACCACATGGAAAGCACAGGAGGGGGACGATCAACAGTCAAATGATAGGATAGCAAAGGGAACAGGAAGAGAGCAGTGGAAGAACATCAAGTAAAAGACAAAAACTCCAAATAAACCAGCTCCTTTCACTCCTGCTGATAGTTTAGATTTCTGTTCAGTTGCCCAAGAGCATTCAAAAGCACTCCCATGTATGAGAGAGTTTTCAAGGCACCTCTCTTGGAACCAGGTTGTGAATTTTATGGCATTTTACAAGTGGTTTTCTCTAATCCCACAGTGTAGAAGCAGAGTATTAACATGAAGTGCTACTATAAAATATGGAATTCTGGTATGTTAAGGACAATGTGCCCTGACTGCCTCTGGCTGAATTTTAATTACTCATGGCTACTAATTACTGAACCTGTAAAACTGAACTAGAAAACAGGTAAACTTTACACCTATTTAGACAGTCACAAGAGTTTGTGAGGGTCTTAAAATTGTATTTAAGAGGATAAACCAAATTAATAGTTAACATTAAATCGAGGTCCAGAAAAAGCTTTATATTAGGAAAAGAAAACTTTTGGGTTTATCTGTTTTGGGGTAGGTTATTTCCTGCCCACCCTGTCCTTTAAATAACAACTGAGGAAAGCAGCAGCCCTTCTAAAGTTATTTCTGTGTGGGCTGTGACAAGATATCCTTGTGATTAAGAGATTTTCATGGGGAAAAGTAATAAAAAAGGGAGTTGCTCAGTAGATATGTACAGTGTTTAACACATTCTGGGTGCTTCCAGAGCAAAATAATATAGATACAGTTCATCAGAAAGCACTTTACTGGGACTGCATGTATAGAGATAATAGAGATAACTTTAGAATAGTACAATAAAAATATGCACTGCCGAAATAATTTGCAGATAACCAACATTATCAGTCACTTAAGGGCGTTTTATGCAGGATAACCACCATTATCAGGCATTTAGGGACAGTCTACCCATCATTATCAGGCATTTAAGGACAGTCTGTCACCAGGAGGGACTGCAGTCAGGGAAATCCACCCTGGTGCCTCAAAGAGGTGCTGCTTTTGGATGTGCTGAAGGCAGGACACGAGGTATCAAAGGGTGAAGACAAAAGGAGCGTTTCACAGCCTCCCACTCACCCAGCAATGACAACTCCATCGCAGGAATGGACGTCACACAGGACCTTCCCCAGCTCGTACCTCAGCTGGCTCACGGCTCCGATCCGGTTCTGCCACAGAGGACACAGCGGCTTGAAATTCCAGCTCCTTCATCCACCAAAACCTGCTGGGTGGGAAACCCCTGAGCTCTGCTTTTGCTGCTGCAAAGCAGCTGAGAGGAAAGGCACTTCTGTCCCATAAACCCCTCAGCAGCTTCCACCCTTTAACAGGCAAAAAGGAGCTGCAATACATGGTTATGTTTCTTCGAAAAGGATTCTGGGCAGCACTGGGGGAAGATGTTGGAAAATTCTTTTAACTTTGGGGCAACAGTGGTTGATCCCTCCATCTGTGCCAGCTGCTGCTTCCTTATTTCCCTGTATCAGTGACTGACATGTCCTAGGAGGTGTCTTGGCTGTGAGAACAAGGATTGTGTGTCAGGGCAAAGGGTGATAAGAGAGGTACATTATAACCTGACCACATACTTGAGATATGGTCAAGGAGAGGAGATTCCTTAAAAGATCTTGAACCACATCCAAGAAGTTATTAGCACATGTGCATGTATGCAGGAAATATAATTAACATGTAACAGAAAGGTGATGAACAGTTATCAGTTTCCTGACTATAACCCAGGCTGTTGGATTGCTGGGTGTAGATGACATGTGGACTTATCCCCAATAACATGGAGTTATTCCCCTGCATAAACCAATATCAGCTTTCTAATCCAACAAACTCCTTGCAGCCTTTTATTTCCAACTTTTCACTCCCACCTACTGGGACCAGGTTCCTGTTTTTCCACTGAGGAAAGCCCCTCTCACCTTCCAGTTGTACTTCAGCGTGCGCTCCCTGGCCCGGCAGTTCTTCAGGGCCAGTTTCCAGCAGGAGTGCTCGGAGATGCTCATGTCCAACAGGTACCCCTCCTCCTGGCACAGCCTGTACCACAGCACTGCGTCCTCTGCAAGGATTTTCCACGTCCTGCTGACCTAAAAATCAAATTTTAATATGTGTGTCTCACGTATCCACGCCTGGGCAACGCTGGGAGGAGCATGGTGGGATTCTTGGGGTGTCCTGTGCAGAGCCAGGAGCTGGACTGGATCCTGGTGGCTCCCTTCCAACCCAGCTTATTTTATGGTTCTGTGATAAATTTATAAGTGAAAATTACATTTGTTATAAAATTCTTTATATAGCACCTGAAATACAAACATGTAAGTCGGCGTGGGCCTGCACTGAGACTGAATTCTCAGCTCAACAAATATATTTGTTCGCCCTTTATACCACTGAGTGTATAAAACCCCCAAACCCTTAACAAAATGCTTGTTTTCTGTGGGGTTCTTTTGGAAACAACTGAGTTTCTACTCCACTAAAACTCCATGAAACACCGACAACCTGAAATATCAGTGCACTGGAAAACTTTAGAGGGAAAAGCAGCAACAAAACAATTAAGGCAGCAGTGTAAGCTTAGAGAAAAATATGATTTTATCTTCATATTTGGAGCTAAGAAGCCCTCTCATATCACACCACCACATCTCCAAAGTCCTACTGACAGTGCCTGATTAGGGCTATGACATTAGTGATTTATAACCTATTGTATTACAGTATGCATAAATAGGAATGAATTATTAAGTTTTTGAGGCAGCCTCAAAGTTGCTGGCCATTCCAGAGAGAACAGAGCTTCATCACAATCAATTGTGGGCTCGGAATTAAAGATTCAAGAGGTAAGAGCCAACTTAAGTAGCGTTTGTTCCCTGTAATTCTTAATTTAAAATAAAACATAAAAAAAAAAGCCAACACAACAGCCGTAACCAATGAAAGCCACGAGTGGTGAGAGCAGCAATCAATCGTGCTCTGCTTCCAAAAAGATCCCAACAACCTCCTGAGACTGACATCATTTTTAGTAAATTACAATTAAGCATCTAATGCCCATTTCAAGCCCAAGATTGAACCGAGAATCGAGGTCTGCCACTGCCACTGCCCCTCCCAGCACCATCTCCATGTGTTTATTTGTTCTGGGCTCCCTCACAGACTCACCACGGCACAGGGAGGTGAAAGAGGAGTTATTCCTTTTTATGACATTAATCTCCTTTGTATTTTCACATTGCCACACACCAACCCCCCTGCTTCAAACCTAAACCCACGGCTTTCAAATGGAAAGGAGAGCTTCAGAAAATTATATCTGATGAGGAATAAACATCAGATCCTGTGGGTTGGAGATTTGCACGAGTCCATGAGCTGTTGGAGGCTTATGGAGAGGTCAGGAAAACAACCCCTGCCTCCAACAAATCCAGGAATCTCAAGAGTTTGGAACTCGTCAGCCTGCCCAGAACACCCACAACACAACACTAAGGGCCAGAAAGCACCCAAAAACACCACCCTGAGACTCACAGGTCACAGCAGGTGCAAAAAGATCTCACACAATCAGTCCCAAAGCTCCTGCAGACTGTCCAGTCCCCAGACAGAGGGACACCCTGCTCTGCAATGCCCTGCTTCCTCCAGGGAAAAAAATGTTTCATGTGGGAATAACCTCCAAATGTTTTTAAAAGATTTGATACAGGAATATCCAAGTGCAGCAAAAGAAATATTGCAGTTAATCATCAAGAGACCTCAGTGCAAACCAGGAGACACAGACAATCCCCTTCCATCCCATAACAGGGAAAACAACCTGGACAGAGCCATCATTATGCCTTTAAATGACACAAACAGCACCGAGTCTCCTCAAGCATGACACATCCCATCACCCTGCAATAAAAAAGCAGTGCTTGTCAGTGCTCCTGTCCCTACAGGGACACACTCAAGAAGTTCAAAAGCAACCAAAAGACACGATCCAAAATCCAACCCATCAGAGCTTAGCGAGGAGTTTGCTCTCGATTTGATTTTAAACTAAGACAAATACATATCTTATTGCTCAGAGAACACAAAAACCAGCCCAGCTTTGTGCTGACACACCAGAGGAGCAGCTGTGGGGCAGGCTGGAACCTCTGCCCCCCTCCCAAAACACGTTCAGTGAGGGACAGGCTGAGCACACACACACAGAGCCAGCACGGCCAAAACCAGGCCAGCCCTTGCCTTGCTTTAAAAAACAAAAATCAAAAATAAACACACACCTTCGGAGTTTGCCAAAACAGACAATATTGTACAGACCTTTCAAGTTTCAGGGTCTTAAAAGCGTTTTATAAAGGCACTAAAACAAAAGAAAAGGGGGCGGGGGGGGGGGAACATAAAATTCCGACTGCCTTTTCAACTTTCCAGGGGAATAAAGATCCTATCCTATTCTGATTTTTTTTAAATCAAATTACAGCGAATCCTGCTGCTTTACAAGCCTGGATTTCCAAAGAGTTCCTCGCACAGCCTTCTCCTACGGCCCCAAAACCCGCATGCCAAGGCCTTGTAAAAGCCCCACTGAGCGAGGCTCAGCTGCACGAAATCACTAATAAAAGAGGCTCAAGCATTTCCCTTTACAGCACCACTGTGAGCTGCTGCATTAAAACCAGCCTTTGGCTCCAACTCAGCTTTATTAGATCTGCCTGACTTCAGACTTTCAGGTGAGGCCCCAAAAGCCAGAGTGGTAGGGCTTTATTTACCAGCCACACTTGCCCCGTGGGTTGGAGGGGCTGAGACGTGCAAAGCTCTCATTAAACCACAAACATCGCTGTTTCCAAATCTACACTGCCCAGAAACTCCAGAAAAAACATCAGTGACAACATCTTTGGAGCTGTTTATAAATTGAGAGTCCCCTATTTATTTTGTTTTTAATGTTCCCATTGTCTTTTTACTACAGAAAGTTTGGGGTTCCCCTGAGCTCCACACAGGAACAGTTTTATAACTCATAGTTCAGCAAGTAATAATGTTCTGAAGGACTTCAAAGACCTCTGCTGACAGAGATTTTGCTATTGGAGTTTGCCTGTGGGAGATTTCCCCCCCCCCAAAAAAAAAGCCCCACCTCTTCCATCAAATCCAAAATTTCTTCTAATCCCATCTAAATCAACTGGCTCAAATCCTAATGAAGGTTTATTCATCCCTCTCCATCTGATAACCATTTTTGTTTCACTAGGTTTATTTCCTTCCCCAGACACACAAAGACACAGTCAAGGCTCATTTGCTGAGTCCAGGGGCCTCAATTAGAACTATCTGGACTTGCAGTCCAGGACAACACAGAGAGCCAAACAGTCCTGGATCCAAAGCCATTCCCATGGAAAATGCTCATTGTTTCAATTCACAGCCATGAGCACGGAATGGTTTGGGTTGGAAGGGACCTTTAAGACCACCCAGTGCCACCCCCTGCCATGGGCAGGGACACCTTCCACCAGCCCAGGGTGCTCCAAGCCCCATCTAACCTGGCCTTGGACACTTCCAGGGATCCAGGGGCAGCCACAGCTGCTCTGGCCAACCTGGGCCAGGGCCTGCCCACCCTCACAGCCATGAATTCCTTCCCAATCTCCCATCTCTCCCTGCCCTCTGGCAGTGGGAAGCCATTCCCTGTGTCCTGTCCCCCCATCCCTTGTCCCCAGTCCCTCTCCAGCTCTCCTGGAGCCCCTTCAGGCCCTGCAAGGGGCTCTCAGGTCTCCCTGGAGCCTTCTCTTCTCCAGGGGAACCCCCCCAGCTGTCCCAGCCTGGCTCCAGAGCAGAGGGATCCAGCCCTGGCAGCATCTCCGTGGCCTCCTCTGGACTGGGCAGGATCAGCCCAGCACAGGGGGGTTCTGGGTGCTGGTTCATGTCCAGCCTCTCCCCCACCAGCACCCCAAAATCCTCCTCCCCAGGGCTGCTCTCCAGCCATTCAAAATGCACACGAGATCTTCCCCTTTTAGATGTATAAACACCAAAAGCAGAACAGTTTGACAATCCCAGAAGCCCTCGAGCAGCTGAGACTCTTGATTTATGTGAGACAATCCTTCCTAAATTCCTAGAAACAGCCTCCCTTGCCCTAGATACATAAACAACCGTGTTGGTAAACACTTCCAAACCTACCCGAATACAAAAACAGAACAGGTCAAGGGAATTTCCCACTGATCTGTTCAGAAACTAAACTGCCTCAGCACTGCCAAAATTCAGCACTACTGCCCAGCAGCATTTCACACCACAGAATGGAATCCATGCAGTCTCTGGGATCTACTAAAAATCAACAACTGTTGGAGAAGTTCACAGGTGAGACACATCCCCTTACTTTACAGCATAAAGACCAGGTCCTCAGGTCATGAGTAAATGAATTATTTCTGCAGTTTCAGCCCCAAATGACCCAAGAACTTATGGTGTGTTTCAGTTTGTCACACTTGTGGTGTCCCAAGGGATTGGGTTTTTTTTTCTCCCCTACATCACAGCCAGGAGGAAGAAGTGACTGAGGGCACCACAATTTTAGGGCTGCACAAGGATTTGGGATTTCAAGTGCCACACAGGTATTTTGTGTTTCATGGTACTAATCCCCCCCCCCAAAAAAAAAAAAAAATCAAAGAAAAGCTGTGGGGAAGTGAAGGAGAGGGAAATATCAGGGTGAAATTCAAGTTCTGCAGACAGCCCGTGGTGTGATTAAATCTCAAAGAGGCTTTGAAGTCAGGCTACTTTCCTGTTAGTTGGTTACCAATTTGGCATCAGGAACTGAGCAAACAGGTTCTCTCCAAAGGCTCTCACATGGATCACGATGCCAATTCCACTAACTGGCCCCATGTCCCTAAAATCCCAAGGCACCTTAATAAAAAGAAACCTTTCTGGGATAACACTGTAAAGCAGCAGGGCTTTCTGTGGAACAGAAGAGGGCTTCCCCCCCTTCAAAATCCAAACCACCGAGAGAAAAATGAAAATGGCATTTATTTTTATGGCTTCGCTTTTCATTTGAACGCTTCAAAAAGAAGCCAGCTCTGCACTGGATATCCATCTCCCTGGGAAAGGCCTGTAAAACCCTGGGCACTTGCTCAGCTACCTGGCAGCTGCCACACAGGAACAGGGATCTGGGCTGAGGAGAAATGTGGAAAATCACGCGTTCAAATGTGGAAAAAAATGTGTTAAAACGCTTTTTTTTTATGAGAGCAGGTTCAGGAGAAAAGCCAAAGTGAGAGGGAGAAAGAGAAATCAAGAGCAGCCCAAGCAGAGGGAAAGGGGCAGCCCTTCCCCAGCCAACCCTTTTACCGTGCCATGAGGAAAAGTGATCGTGCCCGAGGGGGGGGAAAAAAGAGAGAGGGAAGGAATAACCTTAAACTAATCCACTTCAGAAATGCAACCCCGTTCCATTTCATGGGATGTTGCCCTTACTGATGGTTTCTCTCTACCTCAAATGACAGAAACCTGAGCATATCTGAAAGCTTCAGTCTCCTGGACAGCCTCAAAAAAATAATCCTCGGGAATTCTTTCCTCTGCAACAACAGGAATTAATTTCCTTTTAACAGTCCTTGTTGCTAGGAAGTCAAAGTTTTAAGCAATAACCACCTGTGGCTGTTTAACACTATGACACCCTCACACTGAACACGAAGAGCCCAATTTCCTTTCAGTGCCTGTGCCATTTGGGGAATATTTGTGCCTGTTTTACCATCCCCCCATCAGACCCTGTCCGTCACTCCTGTCTTTACACACTAACATTTCTTTCTCTGGAGTGTTTGTTACACAGAGAATGGTTTGGGTGGGATTTTTGTGAAGTTGCAAGACGTGCTTTGTACATAAATTAATGAGTACCAGCCTGGAACCCTGAGCAGTGGCCATGAGAGAAGCTGGCAGAGAGTATCCACAATATTCTACTTCATTTCACTGGGTAATCAGCACTTCCCAATTAAGTTTGCTTTGGTGGCTCATTCAGAGGGGAGGTTCATCATTCAGTGGGTGAAGAAAGGAAATAAAGAGGCTGAACAACCCCAAGCAGGGTGAGGTGTGAGTGTTTCATAAAGCTACTTGAAAAGACAGGCAGTTTCTAAACATGAATTATGGACCGTGCCTGAGCACAGACCGGTGAATGCATCATCTGAAAGTATCCCAAAATAAAAATATGACCCCCTTGTGGGGCTGGGGGTGAGGAAATCAGAGTCATTGAAGAATTTACCCTCACATGAAAACACTGCAGACAAAAAAAATCACTGTTCCAATTTCTGTGGTTCCAGGCACACATAGGAGTGTGAGGAACAGCTCCTGCCATGCCCTCAGCACTGCCAAGTTCTAAATATTGCAGCAAGACATTCACTTGCTTCTGAACACGCTCACTCGAATCAAAATATCTCTGCAATATTTATTTTAAATTTTGAGGCTTTGCTTCTGCCTGAGCCACGAATGTTTTATTTAACTCTACTCAACCGCAGCCATAAACCCAGCTCGTGGATTCTCTCTCAATATTTGGCTTTGGAACTGTTTCCTGTAAGTAACTGGGGCTGCCACCCACTTTTCCTGCATCAGGATGGCTGTTCCTTGATTATTTCTGCTCATTTTAGGCGGTGTCAGAGAATCACAGTGCCAGCAGCACTTACCTGAGCACACCTGCCCAACTCAGCCCTGCCCAGGTAGCGGAATATCTTCAGTGCCAGCTCATAGGGCAGCTGCACATCGAAGAAAGGAACCTCATTGATTTCATTCTGAAAAGAGAGGAAATCATTTTCTTTCCTGCACAGCTTGACAGCAGGGGAAGTTACCACGGCATGAAGCGTGTCCTCAGCGCCACCATAGCTCCATAAAAAAGGCTGGGAGTTATTCCACCTCTCCTCCCTTTAATGGAACATCAGCACAGCCAGGTACCCAACCACTCCCTGCTCTGAGCCAGGTAAAGGAGGTTGAGTGGAGCTAAAAAGCAAATTGAGAAGAACTGTAAGGCTGATCTGAAAGGCAGAACACAAGCTCTAGTGAAATCCTTTATCTACTGTTCCAGTGCCAAAAAGACCCAATAGATAAGCACTCTGAAGACATGCTCCCGTTATTAATTTCACTTACAGCATTTCAAACACAGAGGATGGGAAAAGGAACAAATATTTTGATGTAAAACTGAATGGAAGATGATGTTACACTTTCATTAGTGACATATTAATGTCTTTTTCATATGAAGTGTTCCTGCTTTTAACTGATCAAGTATCTCAAACAAAAATTTAGAACCAAATCCATCAATTTACACTAACAGCTAAATGCAGCACATGGATTTTTTTTCCTAGATGTATTTAGTTCAACTGCATAATTATTACATATTCTTCCTGCAGTTATCACAACAAAATTTGTCTTCTCTCTCCCACTGCCTGGATATTCCAGATTTTTATGCTATGCAGCAGAGAAGGAGTAAAACCAGCCCGTTCTGACCATTTCTGTGTCACTCTTTTTGCTCTCCAGTGTTCTCTCCTGGTTTCTGCCTCTCCCCAGGTGCTCCTGAACACCTCAGCACTCTCCATCCATCCCCATGCACAGAACCAGCTGCTCAGTTCAAACCACTCTCCACTGGTTGCCTTCAGAAAGTCAGGAAGATCCCAAATCGGGATCGCCTCCTGCCTCTTTATTTCTCTGTAGGTCTCTTCTAGAACTACACCCTCTCCTTTAAACCTGAACCTTTCTCAGGACCAAAGTAGAAAAAAAAAAAAGGGCGATTCTGGGTTTCTTTAAAGCAGAGTTACTCAGGGAAATCACAGTACAATGTGGCTGTGGGGAGGGTTTTAATGCAGAAGATATTCTACAGCAGGTCAGTGTTTACACAACACAAACACCTTAGGTCCTTTTAGCAACAAAACACCAATTTATGCAGACTGGAGCCTCACACTTGCTCTAATTTACTTAAACCAGGACAATTTCCCTGCCCAAGCAGCTCCTTTCCCCTCTCCTTTCCCCCTGCCCGAGGAGGGCTGGCTCCACTCCCCGCTGTGGCTCTGCAAGGAGATTGTCTGCCCTGGTGTGATTTAAATCCCTGCCATTTCCAGAGGGGACACCGAAGGCAAAACACAAAGGGAACACACAGACAGGCTCCAGGCTGGCCAGATGTGAATCCACCCGGATCCAGGAGCCCAAACAAACCAGAGGAGCCATTGGGCAAGGATTATTAGCCCCAGGCTTATGAGCTCAGGCACTCAGGCACGGCACCACCACGGATATGCTGCTTCCAAATTGGACTTGACTCACTTCCAACCAGCAGATCCTGCTCTGTCTGGACAGACAGAGGTGTCATCAGGACTGACTGACTGCAGACACAACAGGCAACACCTCCGGTGCTCTCAAGAAAAGGTGGGGAACATAGGAAAAAACAGATAAGAGAGATGATTTTTTTTAAATAATCTGTAATATAATTTAGACCCTCCTTCAAATAAACCCAGAATTGCCTCTTTTTTTCTACACTTATACTGCAAAGGGTCCATTAAATGAGAAGTGGTTGTAGAAGAGACCTATAAAGAAACGAAAGGAAAGTGCCAAGAGGCAGGAGGTGATCCAGGTTTGGGATCTTCCTCACTTTCTGAAGGCAAACAAGGGAGACAACGACAGAGCACAAGCTCATACTCATTCCATTCTAATGCCATCCTAAAATAAGAGGCAGATCAAGGTCATCCCGCATCCCAAAAACCCCAGCAGCTTGTCCTCAGCACAAGGAAGGAGGGATGTTAAGTCAGCACCAGCCTGTCTAAAAGTCTACTGGAATGAATCCAGAACTCAAATACAACCAGCCCCTCTGAGACAGATGCGGGCTCCTGTGTGCTAATGGAGCACTAATTCTGTAAATGGATTAATTTGTGCCTTGCAGACAGAAATTTAATCTGTTCCTTTTAATTTTTTTAAAGCAAAGAGTAATTAGTCACAGGGAGGTGAGCGAGAAACAAGAAAATGGGTTTCCCCCCTAGTTTTCCTACACTGTAAATAAAACCTCCGTGGCATTCAGAAGATTTACCAAAATAACTTCTATCTGGTTCAGAGCTGTGTTTAAGACTATTGCCAAATTAACTCCTTTATTTAAGGAATTAAATCTTGTTTTCTTATTACTGTGCCTTGTCACAAGGCAGGATATCCCCAGTTATGCACGGGCACCAAACAGCCCAAGTAAGCAACTCCCTCCTTATCCACAATTTTCCTGCACAAACAGCTCCTTTACATTTCCTTTAAGGTTTTTAAGAGCAAATATCAAATACTATTTCATAGAGTCATGGACTATCCAGAGCTGGAAGGGGATCACGGAGCCCAAGCCCGGCCCTGCAGGGGACAAGGCGAGAATCCCACCCTGTGCCATTAAAGAGTCACAGAATACTCTGAGGTGGAAGGGACGCATAGGGATGACATGGGAAGAACAGATTTTAGAGGGTTAAAGCTGTGTAAGTGGGATGTGCTCGGAAACTGAGGTTAAAACAAGCACAGAGGAACCCAAAAGCAGCATTCCCCCTTCCTGGGCCGGGCACGGCCGAGCCGCTCTCTCCGCGCCGGGAACGGGCCCTACCACGGCCCCCTCCTCCCCCTGCCCGCCTCCGTGCCCGGGGCAGGACCCCTGGCCCCACACGGCCCTACCAGGTCTCGGATGAGCTGCCCCAGCAGATCGTCGCCATCGCCGGCTCCGTCCCCGGCGGGCTCCCCGGCGGGGCGGGCGGGCGCGGGGCCGCCCAAGGCCGGGGCGCCGCCGGCCAGCAGCCCGCGGGCCAGCGCCAGGTAGCCGGGCTCGGCCGGGGGCTCGTCCCGGGGCCGCTCCTCCCGCCGCGGCCGCTTCACGCCCCCCGCCCGCTCCTGGGGCCGCTCCCGGGGCCGCCTCAGCTCCGCCGGCTCCGCGGCCATGGCGGCGGGGCCGGCCCGGCGCGGAAACCGCGCCCCGCGCCCGCGCGTTCCGCACACACAACGTTCCGCCGGGGCGGGCCGGGCCGGGAGCGCGCCCGCCATGGGGTCGGGGATGGGGCCGTGATGGGGATGGGGCCGTGATGGGGATGGGGCCGTGATGGGGATGGGGCCGTCATGGGGATGGGGCCGTCATGGGGATGGGGCCGTCATGGGGTCTGTGCCGGCATTTCGTGGTCCCCACACGGGCACCGCGATGGTCGCCTGAGGGCCCGGCTCTGGAGAGCCGAGAGAGGCTGCGGCGACGGCAGGGTCGGTCTGTGCCCTGCTGGGAGCCCTCAGCCCCCTCAGCCATGGCCAGGGCAGATCCCCCCGGGAGCCCCGAGTCTCCTCAGTTCCCTCAGCCATGGCCGGGATGAGGGCAGGTCCCCCCGGGAGCCCCGAGTCCCCTCAGTCCCCTCAGCCCCCTCAGCCATGGCCGGGATGAGGGCCGGTCCCCCCGGGAGCCCCGAGTCCCCTCAGTCCCCTCAGCCCCCTCAGCCATGGCCGGGGTGAGGGCAGGTCCCCCCGGGAGCCCCGAGTCCCCTCACAGCCGTGCCCAGCCCGTGCGGGTGGTCGGCCTTGGAAGTGGCTGCTCCGGGTGATGGATAAACCCCACTTGGATCATTTTTTCTGTTCAGTTTGCCAAGTCTGAACCTGAGCTGGCGGGCAGGGGTGGTCCCACCTCTACGGTGCCCGTCACACCCGCTGGAAAGGTGTGTTCTGCTGTTCTCCTGCTGCCTGCACAGCCCCAGAGCTGTCCCTGTCATGGCACTTCGGGGAGGACACGACGTTTGCTCAGCATCTCTCCACCATCCACCCACCCTGGAGATCAAAGGCTGCCTTTCAAACAGTGCTGAACCCAACTTCTGAACCACAAATGTGGAGCTGCTGCTGCCGCTTCAGCCAGTCCTGCTGCCCAGGGGAGGGAGAGGCCACGGGTGTTCGTGTCTTCAGCACAACTTCTGTGGAGTCTTCAAGGAAATAAAACAGGTGAGTGACCTAAGTCAAACAGGTGGTCCTTGCTGGGCTCTGGTGAACAGGCTAAAACACAGCCCCTGCTCTGGGCAGCAGCTGAGGGTACCCTCACCCTTGTGTCCACCTCCATCTTCCTCAGTGGCCACTTGCTGGTTCTCCTCCTTGGGAGCTTCTTGTTGTCCGTGCGGTTTATAAAACCACAAACAGGTGGTTTGGGTTCCAGGAAGAACCCAAACCACCTCATTTAGGGGAGGAGCTCCTGTGTGTAGTAACCATGCAGAAAAGTGATGGGTGAGAGGCTGGACTTGCCCCAGCACCCAGAACCCCCCCTGTGCTGGGCTGATCCCCCAGCGTGGGCAGCAGGGCAGGGGGGATTCTGCCCCTCTGCCCCTTCAGGTGAGACCCCCCACACACACACAGAGCTGCCCCAGCCCTGGGGAACAGCACAGGGAGCACGTGGAGCTGCTGGAGAGAGGCCAGAGGAGATCTCCCTTCAGAGAGAGGGAGCACCTCTCCTACTGGGAAAGGCTGAGAGAATTGGGATTGTCCAACCTTGAGAAGAGAACACTTTATGGTGACCTAATTGTGGCCTTCCAGTACCTGAAGGGAGCCCACAAGAAAGATGAGGAGAGACTATTTACAAAGGCCTGGAGTGACAGGACAAAGGGGAATGGCTTCCCAATGCCAGATGGGATATTGGGAAGAAGTTGTTCCCTGTGAGGGTGGCACAGGGAACCTGTCACAGGTTGCCCAGAGAAGCTGTGGCTGCCTGATCCCTGGAAGCGTGCAAGACCAGGTTGGATGGGGCTGGGAGCAAACTGGGCTAATGGACAGTGTCCCTGCCTATGGCAGGGGGTGGAACAAGGTGAGCTTTAAGGTCCCTTCCAACCCAAATCATTCTGTGATGCTATGACTTGTTTTCCCTGTGAAACAATCACTTGGGCTCAGGAGGATCCCCCTGGGGTGCACACAATGACCATGGTGAGCCCTGCCAGGGGAGGGACTGCAGAGCAGGAGCTGCCCCAGGATTGGGATGAAGGGCTGCTCCAAGGAGGGTCTCTCTAGACCCCTTTGCAATACCAGGGTGATTTGCCAAGAGGGTGGCAGCAGCCTCCCTGCAAGGCAGGGGTAAAACAGGCCAGTTTGGGGTGATTCCTGTCCCACAGATGCTGCCATCCCAGGGCTGGTGTGGGGGGGGGTCCTGCCCGGGGGTCCCAGCCCTGTGCACTGGCAGGGGGAGGCTCTGCCCTGGCTCAGTGCTGGGGCTGCTCCTGCATTGGCCACCCGAAATGTGATCCGAATCCATAATGTTGTGGGTGATGAAATCGGCTCCAGCTCTGTGTAATCCCCTCACTGCCCCCCTGCATCTCCTCACTGTCCCCTCCTCCAGCCCTGCTGTCTCCTGCATCCTCCTGCTCTCCCTCCATCCCATAATCCATCCCACACAGGATGTCACCTGCATCCCCACACTCTCCCCTCTATCCTACACTGTCACCTGCGTCCCCACCCTGTCCCCTCTATCCTACACTGTCATCTGCATCCCCACACTCTCCCCTCTATCCTACACTGTCACCTGCGTCCCCACCCTGTCCCCTCTATCCCTATGCTGTCTTTCCATCCCCACAGTCCCCACACTGTCCCTTCCACCCCACACTGTCCCATCCAACTCCCACAGCATTCCTGGATACCACAATGTTCCACCACACAAGCACTGTTACCTCCACTCCCCCCATCCCCCAATGTCCCTCCATCCCCACACTGTCCCCTCCATCTCCATGCTGTCTCTCCATCCCCATGCTATCCCCCCATCCCTATGCTGTCCCACTGAATTCCCACACCATCCCTGGATACTAAAATGTCCCACCACTGTTCCCCCCACTCTCCCCATGCCTCCCCCACAAGCACTGTCCTCTCAGGTCCCTCCACTCCCACACTGTTCCTCCATCCTTTGCTGTCCCATCAAATTCCCACACCACCCCTGGATACCAGAATGCCCCACCACACAAACACTGTCTCCCCCATACTCTCCATGTCCTCCCATTCTCCCCATGTCCCTCTGTCCCACTCTGTCACTGCCCTGTCCCTCCATCCCCAAACTAACCCCCCATCCCCACACTCTCCCCCCTCCTCTGGGGGATGGGGGGGATGCTATCCCTCCATCCCCACACTGTCCCACCAGAATCCCACACCCTCCCTGGATACCAGAACGCCCCACCACACATCCCCTGTCCCCCCGTGCCCCCCATGTCCCTCTATCCCCACACTGTCCCCCCATGCCCACCCTGTCCCACCCCACACCCCCTCCGCACACCAGACGGCCCCACCACCCAGCCCAGCCCGTGTCCCGCACTCCCCCTGCCCGCGCCATCCCCCCCGTCAGCCCGCCCGGCCCCGCCCCGCGGGGGCTGATGTAACCGCGGTCCCCCCCGTCCGCGGCCGGTCCCGCCCGTCGCACACTCCGCGGGCTGTGAGCGAGCCGAGCAGTGCCAGCCATGTGCCCGTGCGCGCTGCGCGGCCCCCCCGCGCCCTGCAGCCCCTGCGGGCCCGGCCGCGCCGCCCGGCCCGAGGCCGCTGCCCGCCGGGTCGCCGCCCGCCTGCGCCGCCTGGGCGATGAGCTGGAGCAGCGGCGCAAGGCGCGGGGCCGCGGGCCCTCGGCCGCCCGCCGCCTGGCCGCCGTGGCGGGGCTGCTCTGCGCGCTCACGCCCGCGGCCGCGCTGGCCTGGCTGATCCGCAGGAGGAGCCTCTAGGGAGAGCGGCGCCGCACGGAGCGGGGAGCAGGCGGGACGCGCAACAGGTGGGCAGGGGATGGGATGGGACGGGACGGGACGGGGCGAGGCTCCGCACGGGGCAGGGCTTGGTCCGGCCGGAGGGATCCGGCCCCGGGGCTCGGCTCGGCGGAGCGCGCTGTCCGCGGTACCCGCCGGGCTGCGCAGGGTGATGCGGGAGTGCACGGAGACACGGGCGGTACAGGGGATGCGGACTCGCACCGACCCCGACCCCTCTGCCTCTCCTTCTCCCTCTCCCTGAGCTGCCGGGACCGGCGCTGCTAGGTCGCACTGACCCCGACCCCCTCCCTCTCTCCTTCCCTCTCTCTCTCCCTTTCCCTCTCCTCCCCACCCCTGGGCTGCCGGTACCGGTGCTGCCGGGTCGCACTGACCTCTCTCCCCTCTCCTGTGTCCCCTCTCCTCTCTCCCTTTCTTCTTTCCCTTTCCTTCTCTCTCTCCTCTCCATCTCCCTCTGCTTGTCCCTCTTTCTCTCCCTCTTCCCCTTTCCCAGGACACCCCAAACGCCCCCTTTACCTGTCCCAAACTTTCACGGTTCCCCCCCGCCGTGCCTCCCCTCCGCCCGGGCCGTCCGTGCTCCCGAGGGGCAGTTTCAGCTCCCTGCCGGCAGCTCAGGGGGGTCGGAGCAGGTCCCGCATTGCCTCGACTGCCGGCCCTGGGGGCTGAGGGTGCCCTGCACGCCCGTGCCTGCCGAGCCTCCAGCCCTCTCTTGTCTGCAGAGGAGCTTTCCCCGTGTCCTGCCATTCCCCGGTGGGCTCTAGACCCTCGGGTGCTGCGGGGCACCCACTGCTAAGGTGGCCAGGCGGTGGAATGTCCCCACAGCATCATCCAGCCTGGCTGTGTCTTTTGGATAGTGCCTTACTGAACATACATGGGGTCACCTCAGGGATTTTGGATGCTCTGAAATCCTCTGCGTTGTGGATTTGTCCCCCGCAGAGCTGAGGAGCAAGGGCTCTTCTCTTGGCTGCTTTAAAATTGCATCATAAACATCTCCGATGTCTGTCTGTGTTCAGGGAAGACTTAAAGTGCATGTGTAACTTTCAGCATGCACTCATATCTCACCAGCTTGGATAGGGGGGTGTGGAGGGAACGTAGGGATAGCAGAGAGTTTAAAAATAAGGTTTTCCAGCAGGTTTGTGTGTTTGCACTGTGTGTGTGATTTGGGGGGGTCATTGTTGTCATCCCTCTGAGCCACAACTGCTGTGTCTGTGAGGATGTTCCACTGGTCACCTTTGGAAAGCTTTTTATGAAACAAAACCAGAACAAAACTGTTTGTTTTTCTGATGAATCAAAGCCTCGTTTTCCATGAAATCAGGCTCTGGATGGTGCCTGCAGAGCTGTGCCCAGCAAAGCCCTCGGGGGTGGTGTCAGTGGTGCGGGGCTGTGGTCAGGGGCAGAGCGCACACACCTCTCCCTTCCCATCAGTTTGGTTGTAGTGTTTGGAAACAAACCCACCCACCTGGCTTGGTGGCCTCTCCGACCTTGAAAAAAGTTGGAATCCAGGGGGGAAGTGCAGTGATCTCCCTTACCTAGTGTCTCAAGTGCTCTTGTCCTTCTCACAAGCTGGGGAATTTCCTTCCTGCCCAGGCTGGGACTTAATCCCAGGAGGAGGTGGCAGGTGAGAAGGGCTGGCAGAAGGAGCCCATGGATCCGTGCACACACTCAGCCCAGACTCCCTGGCAATCCCACGAGGCCAAAGCTGTTTGGATTCCTGGTTTTTTGTGCAGGTTTCCATAGCCCTGTTGAGCAGTCGCTGTTCTTTTCCCCAATCTCTTCTGCTCTTGACTCTGACACCCTCACCTCCGTTTCTGCACTTCAGGCCCACCAATAACCAGTTGCTTATAAGTGGCTTTGATGAGGACGCTGTGGAAAAGCCAGGCATTATCCCGGGTGCCTCCAAGGCGAGCTCCCACTGTGGAAAAGCCAGGCATTATCCTGGTGCCTCCAAGGCGAGCTCCCACTGTGGAAAAGCCAGGCATTATCCCGGTGCCTCCCCGGCTCCTCCGGCACCGCTGTCCCACTCCTGCCTGGCAGCTTCAAAGGCTGCTGCTCACAGGACGTGCTGAGCCGCCTCCAAACGCCCGGGGGGCTTCGTGGCCACAAATACAAATGTGAGTCTGAAAGGGACATCCTGGTGTGCGATGGGAAGCAGTTTCAGGAATAAAGATGTGAGGATTAACAGGCTCCTCCTGGCAGTCTCCTGGATGCCCCTGTGTGCAGCCTGTCTGCTGTCACACTTCTGTGAGGCTCGAGTGACCAAGCTGCAGGTGGAAATACAGTGCAGCCCCAGAACGATTAACTACATCATCTACACCTCAGTTTCTGGTTTGTTTTTTGTTGTTTGTTTGTTTTTGTTTTTGTTTTTGTTTTTTTTGCCACTAGGAAACTTTTCATGCTGTAATTTGCTCCCACCAGTGGAGGTTTCTGACTGTCTCAGAGCCTGACAGTGCAGAGAGCTGAGTTAGGCTTAGAGATGAGGTAAGACAACAGTCTGTCATTAACTGTGCAGAGTATTCACGAACAGAATACGTATTTTTCTGCCACCCTCAGAGGACTCTGCACAGACAATAACATTATTCTGCAACAAGCTGGGAAGTCCGGGCTCTGAGCATGGGATTTCTTGGAATGGCTGGTAAGAAGAGAGTAACTCATACAGTTAATGAGGATGCTGCAGAGTCAGCATTTGTCTCGTGATCTGGCTGTTGCAGAAGGAATAGAGAAGTCAAAGGCCACTGTCAGCTGGGTTTACTACCAGAGTTCCCCTCCTGCTTTTCCAGGCAGTAGCAGGATTTGTGTTGGCTGCTGTGAGCGTACAAACTGTTCTGAGGCAGGAGGTTGGTGGCTGTTCCCTCAGGTCCGTGTGGCTTTCCACAGCAGCACAGCTCAGGGAATAATGCCGTGCTCCAGGGAAGCTGTCCTGCTCTCACAGCCCCCGAGGGATGCCAGGGAGGGCAGGATTAGGGCCGCTGCCTGTGACCAAATTGCATCTGCGGACCGAGCCTGGGGTTTGGGGCTGAATCCTCCACAACTGGCAGTTTCAGAATATGTAATCTGACATCACCTTGAATCTCCAACCACAGGGCACGAAGTGTAGTTGTCAGGTGCCAGTTTGGCAGGCAGGGGGACACTTGTATCTCGCTCTGTTAGCTCAGGAGTGGCAGTGCATTGAAATCCAACCCCCCTGGTCCCTGCCAGCTCCACCAGCCTGGTCCCGTGCCCGCCGCGTTGCCAGGAGTTCCCCCCACGGTTTGCTGCGAGGTTCACGCAGAGCCGCTCTGGCCGGAGTGTCGGTGCGGTTAATTAGCTGCGTTAAAGCTGGGCTGGGGGGAGTTCGGGAGGTGTCACGCTGAGCTGTGCAGGGGCACAGAGCGAACCCAGGGCCAGGGGCAGTGCGGCTCTGCGGGAGGACAAACATCCAGCGTGTGTTTCTCCCGCACAAAGAGCCAGGCACTGCTGTTGATCCCCCTGGATAAATGCGGGAGAAGGAGCTCTTCCCAGTGCCAAGCACCCTGCTCAAAGGTGCCAGCAGTCCCTGCCGCCCTCACTCCAAGTTCACGGTTAAATTGCTGAAGGAAAGCCTTCTCTCGACAAGCAGGCAGCAGACTTTTCACGAAGAGCAGCCCAGGAAAGGCTCGTTCCACAGGTGGACTTTCTCGGTGGAAAGACTGGAGCCCCAAATGTACTTCTTTACTGCCCGGGTTCCCCGCTCTTCCCGTGCAAAGATCTCCCGAGTGCTGCCCTGGCAGTTCTCCTCTTCCTCCCTCTCCTGAACACCCCCCTAATCGTTTGTCGGTGTTCCAAGTGCCCGTTCCGCCTCCCGCGGAGCTGCTAATGAAGTGTGAGTGTTCCCGGGGAGCGGCTGCTTGGGAATTTGACGGGGCTGCTGCCCAGCCCTTGTGTTCTCATTAAGCTGCCGCTGTGCGAGCAGAGGGAGCGGGGGCTCCTCGGCCCGGCCCTGCCCCCTCGAGCCCTCAGCGACGCCAGCCCTCCCATCTATTTTTCCCTTTAAGCGTATCGATAACTGTTATTTTGTTTATTAGCGGTGGGACGCGTGCCAAGAGAGCGGCCCGTGTAATCCATTTAAATGGAGCAGCCCCGCGCTGACACAGTAGCCGGGAGCACAACTCCTTTTTCCAGCCGCTCCCGGCGCTGTGAGCTCAGACTCTCCTACGGCTTTGCCCCCTCTCCCTGAATAAGGATTAGTCAAAGAAGCGCTGAGATGGGACCCCCCACCTGAGTCGTTTCGTGCCCGTCCCCCTCCGCATCCCCCGAGAGGAGCAGCCTGACTTTGCTCTTTGCAAAGAGCAGCTTAGCGAGTTGTGGGATGAAGCAGTGGGATTCAAGGCCGGAGAGTTCCGAGTAATTGAGTAATTGTCTGTTAAAGCAGCGGGACGTGGCGGGGCTGCCCGAGGTGCTTTTGATTTGTCCTCTCACAACCCTTACTGCTTAATAGGTGCAACGGCTGAGAGCAGCTTTCTGAGAGGTCTCGCTGAATGTCCAGGCAGGGGGAAATACTTCACCGAAGGGAATGTTGGTTCCCAGGAAAAAATGTTTTTATTATCACTTCAATCCATGATTTCAACAGGCAGTGAAGTTTTCACACAGGAACTGTTATAATTCCTGTTATTTTATAAGTAAATGAAAAGTGTTGATATTTGTGGACAGTCCCCCTTCCCCCCCCCCCAAAGTTTCAACATTTTAAGAGTGACACATAAAGTAATCAATTTTTCATCAGCTCTCCAGAAGGGATGTGCTGGCTCCCTTTCCAACTCACTATCCACCCTGGAATTACAAATGGGATGTAGTTTGGCTTTCCCCAGCCTGTTTCAGACCCAAAGCACCGAGTTTTGCGCTGTCTGCTGAGTGCCTATTGTGGGAAATTTGGAGTAACTCCACTGAAGTCAATTGGGTTGCCCTGGATTTACGGTGCTGTAAATGAGATCAGAATTTGGCTCCGAGTATATTCCATTAATGAGTCAGATACTGGCAGTGCAGCCAATATGCACCCAGAAATGGCTTTAACACAGCCCAGGATATTCAAAATTGGTTTATTGAGGGATGGGCTGAAGGCCAGGATTCTGGGGTCCTCTTTTTATTCTTTCCATGAAAATTCACCTTCGTGCAAAGGCCAGCACGGGGCTGATGCAAAACCCCAGAGCCGGTTGAGCTCCTAGGAAGGGGCTTGTGAGGTGCATAAACGTTGTGCTGAGCTCTCTGCCTGCCCCCGGGGCAGATTTATCGCTGGGAGTTCAAGATGTGCTGGGATTTATCAACTTTTCCAGGTTTTTATGGATTTTTCTGTGCGTTAAGTGGCAGGGGGAGGCAGTTGGTGAAATACTGGTGACACCGTGGATGATCTGTCGCCGGCCACGGGGGGCACAGCAGGACCAGGGGTCATGGGGGACAACTGGAAGTGCTGCCACAGGAGGAATAATAAATGAGGCTTAGAGGGTTTTGCTTCAATCCCTTTTCTTCAATCAACCCCTGAACTCTTTATTGCAGTGGAAGTGGAGTAAATACCCCCCCTCAGGGTGTAGGGACAGCATCAACACCATCCTCCTCCGTGTGCCCCGCTCCCAGCTCGGGTTGTGCCCTGCTCTCCCGCCCCAAGGAGGGGAATTTTGGCATCTTGTGTGCAGAGTGGAGGTGCCCAAAGCCCCTCCTGGTGGTGTTTGACAGGCTGTTCCCACTGGGGCTTCAGATCCCTGGGAACCAGAAAGCAAGGCTGGAAAGTGAGGATTGCCACATCTTGTGTGCACACTGGCACTAACTGGGGCAAAGCAGATGTGGTTCAATCTTCTGTGGCACAACCAGAGACTTTGCAGGGTGCTGCAGCGGGCACTGGACAGGCTGACACAGCTCAGGGAGTGTTTGGACGGGGGGGATTGTTGGGGTGTGTGTGCAGGACCAGGAGTGGGACTGGATGACCCTTGGGGGTCCCTTCCAACTCAGGATATTCTGGGAGGCTCAGCCCAGTCGCTGTGTCCCGGTAACCTTCACACTGGCATGGACAGGTTGGGAGGGGATTCCAGAGTCAGGGCCGCTCAGGATCCGCCCCAGAGCTGTTTGCCAGCCCTAATTACACTCTGACTCCAGAGCTGCTGCAGTTGCACGGTCCGTGACTGCCCCTCCTCTCTCCCAGCCCGGTGAAATCACCTCATCCCGGGGAGGGAGGTGTCTCTCATTGTTACAGTCTGTGAACGATGGGACCTTCCCCAGCCAGGGCTGGTGCCATCAACAGCCAGGGATAAACGCTGGGAAATGGGGATTTCAGAGCAGATGCCCCTTGGGCTGCTCTGCTGCTAATTTGCACTTAGATGGGTGCCTTTCTCTGAGCACTTTATTAATTAAGGCTCCCAGCCCACCTATGAGGCAAATAAGTTATTAGTGCCCTCATTTCGCAGCAGAACCGAGGCAGTGGTTTGCCCCAGGCCACAAATCTAATCAGTGGCAGATCCAGGAATGAGTGAGTTCTCCCAGTCTCCTGTGGCACTCCAAGCACCCCCTTTCCTACCTGTGACAAAACGAGTGGCTTCCCTACGAGGTAACATCTGTGTTAAGGTGATGGAAATGAGGATGGAGCACCAGAAGAAGGAGCCTGGTGGAGTGGGAGCTCACCAGAAACCCCGCAGGGGGCTGAAGGTGCCGAGCCACAAACCCTAAATTCCCATCTGCAGCTTCAGGGGGAGGGTTCAAGCATCAATTTGAAAGAAGCCTTTATTGTACCCAGCGCATCAACACGATTAACACCTAGTTCTTTTTGCTTCCTCAGGCTGGAGCAAACCCTGTGCCCTTGGAGAAAATTGTTTCCCCTTTTCCTCCAGGGAAAAATCCAGAGCCCGAGCAGCAGCTGTGAAAGGGGTGGAGCGATAAAGAAGGAAGTGGGAGATGCTGGAGGTGCTTTGGGCGACGCGACGAGAAGGATTTTGCGCGGGAAGGAGCTGTTCAAGGGCCCGGCAGCGAACCAGAGACACAAAAAAAAAAAAAAAAAAAGCTTATATATAGAAGAATGTAAACCCTCCTGTAAGCAGTGCATGCCTCGTGAGAACGTAAGCGACATTCCCTGTAGTGCCGGTGGAGCGATCCCGGGATGGGCGCTATCCCTGCCGGAGCGCCGCCCCTTTCCCGCCCCGCTGATGGCAGCGGGAGCGGCAGCGACCCGTCCGTGTGGAGCTGACAGCCCTTGGAATGCCGGGCTGGCAGCCCTTGGAATGCCG
The DNA here is from genome assembly GCA_038380795.1 of Pyrocephalus nanus. Classification (NCBI taxonomy): domain Eukaryota; kingdom Metazoa; phylum Chordata; class Aves; order Passeriformes; family Tyrannidae; genus Pyrocephalus; species Pyrocephalus nanus. Next base: position 2,701,338 of record CM076278.1, read on the forward strand.
GGCTGGCAGCCCTTGGAATGCCGAGCTGGCAGCCCTTGGAATGCCGAGCTCACAGCCCTTGGAATGCCGAGCTCACAGCCCTTGGAATGCCGGGCTGGCAGCCCTTGGAATGCCGAGCTCACAGCCCTTGGAATGCCGGGCTGGCGGCGGGGGGGATGTTTGTGTGGGTGTGTAAATATTGACGCTCCGGCACCGGGTGGGGATGGGCTTCTCCTCTGACTTTAGTTTCTCTGGTGCTACGTTTTAATATTTTGTCTGGGGGCTAAACTGCCTCTCTGTGGTGCTACGGTTTCCCCAAGAGGATGCTCAGAAGCGTGGGACGAGGAAAGATCTATTTTGGTTATTGATATTTATACACAAGATAGCAAAAAAAAAAAAAAAGATAATAATAATAAGACTTGTTGAGAAGGTGCTATTTTTTTTCCCCCCCTTTCTTTCAATCTCCGCAGAAACTTAAACCAGATAATCTACCCCTAGAACTTTATAGAACTCTTTTTTTTTTCCTTTGGAGCAGTTGTTTTTCTTTTGACAGTTTGCAGCATTCACTGAGGTGGAAAGGACACACCAGCTCTTTCCACATCAAAGTCTGCTGGTGCAGCACCTGCTGCAGCTCCAGAGCTGGGAATTCTCCTGGATGGTGGTTTAAGCAGTCCCAAATCCTGTGAGCCAGGGGAGAGAACTCTAATCACTAGAGCAGGGGATAACAGGAGAACTTGGCCTTAGAAATTAAAGGGCTTTTTTCAGTCTGGTACTGAGCACTTTTTTCACTGCAGCCAAAACTACCTGTCAGACTTTGGGTCCCTTCCAGATCCTGCTCACAGGAATGACTGGGCACAGCTTTTTTTAGGAACAGCTTTTCTAAGCTTCTGATATTTGCACCAGAAAATTCACCCTCCCGTGGTGGTGGTGGTGGTGGGGGCATTTTCAAGGAATGTTAGAACCCCATTTCCAAAGGAAGTTTGGCTCCTTGTCCTCTAAAAACACTCCCCACCCCTTTCCCAGCCCAGGAGGAAGCTGAGTGTCCATCCAGCCCCTGCCCTTTCACTGCTGCAGCAGAAATGTTTCCAAGCAAGCTGAAAGCCGAACTCTCCCCTTGTCAAAGATTCCCTGCCGAGCTGGAGCCCCTCGGGCACAGCCCTGGGTGTTCCCGATCAATCCATGGGCTGGGCAGTCAGTTCCTGGCTGTTCTGATCCCACTCAGCGCCCCCAGGGGCTGTGCTGGAAGGGCAGGTGGTTCCCAGGGAGGAGCCTTGGGATCTGTAGCCCCCTGGTTGTCTGTCCACAGCCTTGGGATGGTTTCAGGACCCCAGGGAAACATTTTCCTGCTGTTTCTGGCCTGATGCTCAGCAATCCTGGGCATCCTGAACCCCCTCCCAGCTCAGTCTCCTGCTGAAAGAAGTACAAATTCTTCTGGCAAGAGGAGGAGCCTCAGGTGATCCCAGCAGTGATTCCAGTGCTGGACTGGCCACAGTCTTAAAAACAGGAATTTCTGCAAGTCACTCCAAGGTGGAATTGTGTGTGTGGAATCACCCAATGCCCCTGGAGCAGGAATCACTGATGGGGGAGGGCTGGATGTGGCACCTGCAGCTCTGTCCTCATTCCAGGGGGGTGTCCCGAGGCATTCCTGGGACAGCTCCCTCAGAGGGCACGGATTCCTCACCCTGTCAGCTCTGAATGTAACTCACCCCTCCCTGCAGATGCATTATCCCGTTTTCCCTGGTTCTCCTGCCCCTGCAGGCTCTCCTGGAGCCCTTCCCACAGAGGCAGTTCTGATGGAAAAGGGGGGGAGTTCTGACCCTGCCTCAGGAGAGCCCCTGCAGTCAGGGATGAGCCTCAGGGCAGAGATTGGCTGTTCTCCCTCCATTCCAACCCTCTGTAGGATTCCCAGACCTCAGAACTCCCAGGGGATTGGTCTCCTGGGTGCTTCCAAACACTCAGCAAAAAAGTTAAAGCCCCGTGGTGCTGCCGTGGAACAACCAAACCTGGGCTGCTTCCCGGGTGGGATCCAGAGCAGCTCCAGTGCCCCAAATCCCGCTTTAATCCTGATTTGCTTCACTTTTGTAGTTCCGAACTGGATGTTTAGCATGAACTGAGGGTTAATTTTGGAGTTTTATAGCCAGAATTCCCTGTACAGACCCGGAATTCCTTCCTCGAGGGCGCGGATTTGTCGAAGCCTTACATTTTCTGGTGTAATTGCTATTGTTGAATTGCCTCCGTTTTTTGACAAGGGGTGTTTTTATCGTTTTTAGAAGATCTGCTTTCCCCCTGGGTGGTGTTTGTACTGGCAAGGGACGCATGCTGTGAACTCCCTGTGAACTCCCTGTGAATTCCCCGTGAATTCCCTGCCCGGCCATAGCCAGGCAGTGTCTGTGCCCTCCTCGAGGGCAGGAAACCAGCACAGTTCCTCTCTCCCCCTTCTTTTTTCGCAGCCCCGGGTTTGGATCAGCTGGGAGGACCAGGGAGTGCTTTTTTCTGAAGGGAAACAAAAGGCCCCGTCTCGGGTTTCAGGGGGGCTGAGATCATTGTCTGCCTGCGCTGCCGCCGCTCCTGCGGCTGCGGGGAAAGCCGGGATGAATTTTTAAAGCAGCCCCAGGCCGAGGCAGCTCCCGGCACAGGCTGGAATTCTGTATTCCAAGGGGGAAAAGCAGCCCAGAGTGGGTGCTGGTCACCTCCTGTCCTGCTGCCCGGGTCAGTCCCAGGCTGCCCCACTGGCTCCCAAACCCAGCCCGGGGTTCAGCACACACATTCCACAGCCCTCCCTCTTCTCCCAGATCTGTTTTCAGGGGTAAAAACATAAGGAATGGGACCAGGCCTCCTGTCAGACACCTCTGTGTGCCCAGGAGAGGCATCACCAACACAGACACGCAGCAAATCACCCAACCCGGGGAGTGAGGAGGGAGGGGAAACCCATCCCATTCCTGCTGCAGGGCAGGGACGGCCCTCATCCAGCCCAGCCAGTCACTGAAGAATTCCCTGGAATCACCAACACTTCCTGAATCAATTCCATCCGAGTGGTTTTGTCTCTGTCACACTAAAATCATGTTTCTGTATCACAGTAAATTACAGGGGTCTTAAACCCCCAGCAGAGGCCGAGGCTGTGCCTGCCCCTCAGCCCCTCTGCAGACAGAGCTGGTTCAGCTGCTCTGTGTCCACAGAGCCCGCAGTGAGGCAATTCCTGCTGGAAACTGCTCTGCCAAGGGCAAAATGGCCCACAGTGAGGGCACAGAGGTGCATCCACCTTAATGTTGAGTTTTCCTAGGAATGGTTTAAAATGTCTGTCCAGGATCTCGATAGGAGTGAGTAACAAACTACCTGTGCTCCACATGAAATCCTGGATTCACGTTTTCTGTCCATGTCCAAACCTTTGGCTGTTTCCCACCCCCAGCAGCTGAACAGCATCTGCACAACGTCCCTCAGAGCCTCTTTGCTCCCAGCAAATTGAGTTTTCAGCCCAGGCCTCAGAGTCGGCCCCATCCCTGTGTCCCCCTGAGCTGGACCCACACCAGGAGGGGACACCGGCCATGCCAGCCCAAAATCCAGGAGATTTCAAGGGGGAATGACATGGGAATTGGGCTTCCTGAGGAAGTGCAGGGGAGGGATCCTCATGTGCTGCTCCTGTCCTGGGCTTCTCACCCTGTCCCAGCCGGAATGTGCAGCCCCTCACATTCCAAAGGCCACCTTTGTTCCCAGCACAGGGCAATTCCAGTGGCTTGGATCACCTGCAGCACGAGGATCTCTCATATCCCAGCACGTGGCACTTCCAAGCACAGCTCTGCCCTCCACAGGAGTGGGAGAAGCTGCTGTTCCAGCATGTCCAGTGCCCACATCTGGGAAAAAATAAATTAAACTACAAAACACAAGAACAAGCAGATCTTTTTTCCCAGCAATATTTATTTGAGCACAGGAGGGAATTCTGATGTGACTGATCCAACCTCACTGGGCAGGAAAACCTGAGGGCTTAATATTTACAGAAAGTGACTTTGGAGCTTGATAAATATTCACTGGAAGCTTCTGGCTGTTAAATGGCCTTTATTAATTACCCCATTATGGTTACCCCCTTGATTAGTTACCCCCTTAATTACTCACACCATCACTTCCAGGTGGCTCCTCAGCAGAGCAAACCCAGCTCAGGGGGGTTTTAATTCCATGGGTATTTCCAGCATCGCCTTTCCAGTCAGTTCAAACACCAGTTCACCACAAAACCCTTCCCATCATCAATCCTTAGGACACTTCCCAGTCTCCCCCAGGTGCATTGCTAAGGGAATGCCACGGATGGAACTCCAGCAGAGTCACTGTGCAGGTTTCCAGCTCCCCGAGGCAGGAGCAGAGCCCACAGAGGCTCCTGGTCCTGCTTGGAAGGGGCTTCTGTCTTTTGTAAAAGGAATTTCGTATGCTGAGACTCTTTGTACATATTTATAAGGACTTTATTAAAAAAAAAAAGAAAAATAACTGTTCAATGGCAAAAAAAAAAAAAAGGCTCTGGGTTTTTATTTCCTCTCTCAGAGTGATTTCCTCCCACAGCTCTCCCTGTTTTCCCATGGAAATCAGCAGATTCCCATCACTGGAGCTGAAGAGACTTTAAGAATTCAAAAAATATTCTCAAACTTTCCCTTTGGTTTCCCGCCCAATCAGTCACTGCCTGGTTCTGGAGCAGCTCATCCCACCCTTTCTGCAGTGCTGGGCCCCTCTGACCTCCCAAACTTGCCCACACACATTTTCCAGGAGCATTTGGAAAAACAAATCAGAAGTGGCTTTTCAAACACTTGGAAAGCAGAAGCACCAACCCTTTGGTTCCCTGAAAACTGGCACTGGAGCCTTTCAGGAACTGCCTGCCCATGGAATCCCTCCCTTTCCCTCTTCCCAGTGGATACACCAGCCTGTCACACACAACCCCATTCCTGTGCCCGCCCTGCTTCCTGCCTCCCCCCATCCCAGAGGGGCCATTCCCACTGCAGGCAGCAACCACATTCCCAGGGCTAATTCCCTGCTTTCCCAGGATCCTTCAACGGGAATCAAATCACTTTGTCCTGGAAAGCAAAGCTTTCCCTCCTCTGTTTCCCTGCATCTCTCAAGCCACGTTTGGACCCTTCCCTGCTCAGGCTCTGCCTCTCACCCTCATCCCTCCTCCAGCCACATTCCTAGGAAATGTGGAGCTCTAATCCCGTTGTTTTCCTGGTTTGGGACCCAGGCAGGTCCTGGATGTGAGTGGGGCTGTCCTGGAGCAGGTGCAGAGACCCCTCAGTTTGTGGGATGCTCCTGGTTTGGAGCTGGATTTTCACCCAGACAAATCCAACTCGACTCCTGTGAGTCTGTCACTTCAATCTCCCTCTGTCTCCCACTGCTCTCATGTACTGGGAAATCACAAAGTCTCACCATGAAAAATAAAAAGGGAAACGTTACAAAGAAGAATAAGTGTAATTCCCAGCTTCCCCTGCCTGGTCCTTCCCAGCTGGTAAATGATTTTATCACGCTTGCAGACCGTGCCATCGCTGGAACCAACTGCACAAACGGGGCTGCTGGAGAGGACGCTCCTCCAGCCCCAGGGAGCCTTTGGGCACGAGGTTCTGAAGGAATCCCTGCTTGGGAGCGGTTCCAGAGGTTCTGTAACAGCCACTGTGCCACCCTGTAAAGCTCTGGATCCAGGGAATGTGGGGCCACAGAATGGGAGAGCCCTCAGCAGAGCCCCAAGCCAGGCCCAGCTTTGCTCCAGCACATCGGGTCCTACCCATGAAATCCACAGTTCCTGTGCCTTGTCCACGTGGGATTTGTCCACACTGAAAGGTCAGGGAAGCAGGGAACATCCCAGGCAGTTCAAAACCACACCAGCTCAGGAAAAACCCTTGGCTGGGCCACACAAACCACTTGTCCTTGCCTTGGAGGCCGCAGGTCCTGGCCAGTGACGACTGTTCTGGTGCTCCTGGGGGGCCCGAGCTGGGAGGGGCTGACAACAAACACTGGGGGCAGCCAAAGGGGGGCACGGGGTGACTGTCCAGCTTTTCCTGCCCTGTGTCAGTAGACCTGGAAGTGGGCAGAGGTGGTGCCATCCTTCCAGCAGCGCAGCGTCTCCACGGTGACCGAGCGGCACAGGGGACACGTCCTCTCCCTGTCGAACCACAGGCACAGGCACTCCTCACAGAACACGTGCTGTGGGGACAAGGGCACTGTCACCAGGCAGCAGGGCCCCCCCTGTCCCCACGGGAGCAGGGAGGGATCCACGACAGCGATGCTCACATGGAAAACAAATCCCAGCGTCACCAGCACATCAGTCTGTTTGTCAAAGCCAGTCATTTATTATTTCTCAATATGGCACTAGAGAGGGACATTAAAAAGGCCTAACAGGGCAGGGAGAGGTTTCCTCTGCCATGTTTCCATCTTTACTTTTATCCCCCCTGCCCCTTGCATTTGCTTCATTCTGCTCCCAGTGCCCAGAGTCCCCTTCCCATAAATGCCAGAGAGCTCCTATCCCACCACCTCCCTTCCCTGTGCCTGGGGTTTTCCTGCCCCTCCAGGATGCAGGATCCCGAGCCCAGCAGACAAAGCCCGAAGGGAAAACGCTGGGGCAGCATCTGCAGCCTTGCCATGAGCTCCTCTGGTCCATTCCCAGCCCCCAGCAGGACCCAGACCCAGACCCAGCCAATGTTTTCCGAGGTGCCTCTCCCAGCTGCAGAGGAACCAAAGGAATGCCAGCAGGAGGGTCTGGGCTCTTACCTGGCACATGAGGATCAGGGGCTCCCTGAACTCTGCCTGGCAGATGGCACAGATGTCCCCTGCCTCGCTGCACTGCTGGCTGGTGGCACGCACCCCGTAGGTCTGCGGGGACAGGGGGAAAATCCCAGTGAGCAAGGGTTGGGAGGCTCAGGGAGTGTAAGAACAGGCCTGGGAGGGACACTGGTGTCGTGTCCCCGTGTGGGAAGGGAGGTCTGGCAGCAGCTGATTCCACCCTTCGGTGCCTCCACTTGTGCAGCAACGATGATGGCACTCAGTGAGCTCAGCAGGGAGCTGGGGGATGAACTCAGCATTGCTGGCAGAGGTGTTCAGACAGGGGAGCTGTTATTATTATTATTATTATTATTATTATTATTATTATTATCATCATCAAACAACAGGAGAAGGAATAACAGCAGCACCCACTTTTCCTTTCAGATAAGTGGAGGGCAAATGTTTCCCCCAGTTTAACAGGACTGGGGGAGACAGAAACTTGCTGAGGGAAAAGGACCAGCCCAGGCCCACAGAACAGGCAGGGTGAGCTCCAAAAACTTCAGTGGGGTCTGTCCCTTTTGTCCCAGCACGTCAGTGCAGCACATCCAAACAGCAGTGCCTGGGATAACTCCTGATCTCCTGGAATGTCACTGCCCATCAGGCACTGCAGGGTTCTGGTTAAAGCCCCTCTCACACTGCACTGCAAGGTCCTGTCAGATCCTTGCAGGTTCAGCCTCAGGGGATTAATCCACATTACACAAAGGAACAGCCTCTCAGCACAGCTGGGACAGGGCAGGTGTCAGGAGAGGTTCCCAACACCCCTGACAGGGGGACAGCTTGTCCAGCACGTGACTATTCCATGAAGGATACACTGAGCAGTTCTCAGCTCCATCCTCCAACAGTAACGATTTCACCTCTGAAGTTGCTCTTTTATGAACAGTTCCTTACCTGGGGGGTGCAGAGGACCTTCAGTGCCTTCCTGACACTTCCCACACGGCCACAGATGTCAAAAGACTGCAATAAAAACGTCCCATTTCAGATAATTTTCACAAACTCTGTGTGTGTGTGTGTTTACAGTCCAGAAACTCAGGAAATGGAGGGGGGGGGAAGTCACAATGGTGCCAAAAGGGAGGGAAGGGGAAGGGAAAGGGGAAAGGGAAGGGGAAGGGGAAGGGGAAGGGGAAGGGGAAGGGGAAGGGGAAGGGGAAGGGGAAAGGCAAGGGCAAGGGCAAGGGCAAAGGAAAGGGAAAGGGAAAGGGAAAGGGAAAGGGAAAGGGAAAGGGAAAGGGAAAGGGAAAGGGAAAGGGAAAGGGAAAGGGCCAGCCCTGCAGAGGCACCACAGTGCCTGGAGTTGGCTCCCTGTTGCTTTTCCTTGGTTAGCAGGACTAAGTGGGCTCACTGCAGGGAATGCCAGTGAGATCATCCTGCACTAGCTGTGGAATCAAATGATGGCACCAATAATGCTTCCAGTCAGCATGTAAAAGGCTCCCAGGGTCCCTCCAGTAATGCTTCCAGTCAGCAACTACCACTGGAGCTGCCACTGCTCCAGACTCTTCACCTCCTATCGAGGATCAGCTCCTTCCCACAGCCCAACTCGCAGCTCTTTCTGGCTGCTTTGCTTACAGTGTGGCTTCTGATGCCTTTGCTCCAGCTCTGATGTCTCTCCTCTTCTCCCAGTCCACTTTCCCCCTTCATTTTCCCCCCTGTACCCCAAAAGCTGCTGTTTCAGTGGTGCAACACCCCTTTCTCACCCATGCACTGGAGTATGTTGCATCAGTCACCTCTCATCATTTTAACAGCTGGGTCACAGACAGTGAGTGCTTCTGCTCAGGACGGGGACAAAATAACCCCTGGATGCTCCTACTGGTGAACATCTGGGATTTCTTCACCAAAACCAGAGGGTTTGTGCCTACACAGCCCCGAGAGAGGCACCAGGACAGCTCCCAGGAGCTGCAGGACACAGAAGCCTCTGGAAGTGCCCCTGCCCTCGGTGCAGGGAAGGGGCTGCAGCCCCAGCTGAGCCCTGGAATTTCACCAGGAGCTCTCGGTGCCAAATTGGCTTCTGTGGCTTTTCTGCTGTGGTTTGTGGCTTTGCTAATGGGGGCTCCTCTGGGATATTCTCAGACCTGCAGCTCCTGTGGCTGTAAATGGGATGCACACACCTGGCACTCCGTGCTCCGGGTTGCAGGAGCGTGATCCCACTTTTCCTTCCTTCCCAAGCAGAGTCTCTGTGTGGAGGGGGCTGATCCTGGCCTGGACACGCTCAGGAGCTGCCACACAATGACCTGGGACACGTCCCTGGCAGCTATTTCTACACCTCAGACTTGGGACTCTGACTTACAAAGTTACACCTACTCACAACTGTACAGACAGATTTTGTGCTCTTCACATCCTTATTTCTGAGGGCACATTAATTACCCCTGTCCATCACTGGGATCCTGGACCTGCAGCAGCCAGCCCAGCACCTGGAACAGGGCAGAACTACTTGTTTCCTGCAGGCAGGACTTGGATACCGCTCTCCCTGCCTGCTGTGAGTGACAGAGCACCCACCCTGCCTGGAGAGGCAGAGGAAAGCTCGCAGGGAAACACTAAACTGCACCCTGCCTTTCAGTGCTGCCTCTGGAAGCCTGGAGACAGCTGGCCATGCCAGCACTGCTCCCCCTGCTCCTCCAGCCTGTGCAGGAAGGCATTAGAGAGCTGCAATGACTTCATGAGGCTGATGCAACACCCCTGAGCAGCCACAGACCCTCCCCAGCTCAGCAGTGCCCACAGGACCCTGCAGGTCCCTCCTGGGCAGTGACAGCACCGGCCTCAGGGGGTCTGTGTTCCCTTCAGCTGTGCCAGAGGGGACTCAAGAGGTGGTGCTGACCTTGCAGAGGCTGTAGCTGATGATGAGGATTCCTCCCAGGAAGTAGCTGCTGGAGGGATCATCCCCCATGATGTACTTGTACCACAGCTGGATGGGGACCAGGGATCGGAACAGCTGGCTCAGCTCCTCGATGACCAGGTAAAACTTGCCCTGTAAAGCCACACGAGGGAGATGGGAATCACCAGGAGGCCAAAGGAAGGGCAGGGCTGGTGCTCACTCTGGGAAAGGCTGCAGGGACACACAGCTTCATGCTGCAGGGCACCAGCAGCAGATTAATGGGATGTAAATGGTGGATGCTATTAATTATGAGGAAAGGGGAGCAAGGTAAGTCCCTTTGATTTTACACCTTTCTGAAGGTACAGGGATTAAATGTAAGGTGACATCAGACTTCCTGACAACTTTCCAGATCAAACTAATTATCTGTTTATCACCATCCTTACCCTTGCCCTCCCACTCAGGTGTGTGGTGGCTCTTGTACAATGCAAAGATAAAAAGACTGGTGGTGAAAAACAAACCCTCAGGGCATGGAAATTCAAAATACTTCCTGAGGACCTTAAGGAAGAAATGGGGGAGGAGGGGGATGCATGATGGTTCGAACACTTCTCTCTCGAAAGAGACTCAAAGAATGGGTGACATCCCGTGTGAACATTCAGCAGAGCTGTCCCTGCCATCCTGGTGTTTGTTTGGCATGGAAAGCTTTCCCCCCTCGAGGGGGTGACACACCCCCCCTTCCCGGCTCACTGCAACCACGAGGAGCAACTGTGAAGTGCCCTTTTTTAATGACCACATCACTGCTACTTTAATATTTTAATAATCCTGTTTTCTTTCCTTACCCGAGGAACGAGGGGATGTAATTTAGGGCTGGCCCTAATGAGGGCCGGTTTATGTCCCAGGCTGGGGGCAGGGCACTGGGGCAGGGCGAGCCGAGCCCAGAGCGATCCTTCATCTGCACTGACATTATCTGGGCTGAGAGGTTCGGGTTCGTCGCGTCAAAAATCCTCTGGTTCGATAAGATCTCGGAGAGGGGGAAATTCCCCCGGAATGTTGCTGTGTTGTCCCAGATCGCTTTGTCATCAGTGATGTCACCGCAGGCCAATCGCTAATTGGGGAGGTTTGGAGTGGGGATTAAGTCCTGGCAGCCGGCGAGGCAGCAGCCAGCGCCCTTCCCCGGGGGCTGGGGATGAGATCACTCGCAGGCCATCCTGCTGCTCCCGACAAATCGAATCCTTCGGAGAGCTCTGGCATGCTCATGATCTCATACCCCCCGGGACCCGGAGTGAGGTCACACCAGCGGTTGCTAACGGGCCTGGGCAGCTTTCTGCCTCTCTGCCTCTCCCCTCCTCCCCCCGAATCCCAGGTGGCACCACAGAGCACAAAACCCACCGGCAACAATCCTAAATGCAAGCAATTTATTAAATTAGCACCGAGGTCTCTCTCTCCAGCCTCGTGCTTCAATGCAATCATCGTTTATTTTGGGAGCTGCTGTGGCAGAGGGTCACTGTGCTGTCACTGCCTTCCCTCTGATGAAAGCCACCAGCAAGAGGAAGGCAGCAAACTGTTTGTTTTCCCTGACTCGTCCCTCCCCCCGGCTCCCACCCCTCATCTCTGCTGGATCCTTGCCTCCCCAGGAGCTGAGATGGGACAGGTCACTGCTTGCTCTCCCATTGCATCAGCAGGAGCTGCTGCACCAGATTTTGGGGTGCCAGAGCTGCAGCTCTGCTGACAACACGAGTTTTAGGGTGCTGGAACACCAGAGACCACGGCGAGATGTGAGGAAAGGGGGCTTCACCACAGAGAGACAAATTCCACACCTCAGGTCAAGCACTTCTATGGGAAGAGGAGAGCTCAGGATTTTCACACAGCTGCACTTTTCCCTCTGTACATGCAGTATTTCAGTCTATAAGGTGGAAACCCTTTTTGCAATCAAACATGCAGCTTCTCAGTATTTGGTTAAATCCTCACCACCTGATGGCAGATCTGCATCTGATCCCTCCACCCCGCTCAGAGGAGCACATTTCTAAAATGTCTTCAGTCCCTTTATGACATCACCACCACAAAAAACCCCCTTAAAACTCCCTTATTTTCGCAGTGCTGGCCTAAGGGACAGCTCTGCTCTGCACTTCCTAAATGAGAACTCGAGGCACAGGAGGATGAAGGTCAAGGTAAGGCTGTTTTGGTGTCCAAGCTGAGCTGTCTGGGATTACACTTTTTATAAAGCACTTCATTTCACAGCTCACATTACCATTAAAAACTGCAGCCCTGACTCCAGTTTTGCAGCTGTACATGACTCTTCTAGAACCACACAGGGATTATCTGGCAAAGCAAAGGACAGAATTTAATCTTGTGGCTCAGAAACTTGGACTTGTGGAATGTTCCTCTTGTTTTCTCTGAACCCTCCAGTTGCTACAACAGCTTCCTTTCAATCCCTCACCTTCATCCTCGGGGCACTGGTGATGGGGGGAAGGAGTCTTGCAGTGAAACAACACGGAACTGTGTAATTAAAAATCCAATCCCAACATACACAGAGCAAAGGAGGCAAGGCAATGCTAATTCCCCAGAGCCCAGCTGAGCCTCCATTCCCTGGTTCCTTTTGACATGAGGCTTTGCACAAGTGCCTGTGCCCCCCCCCAGGAGGAAAGGAGAGAGGCAGGGTAAGGTCTGACACGGTGGAATTAAAATGGGATGCAAGAGAAGTGAGAGAAGTTGCAATGAGGCAACTGTAAGTCGTGATTAGCGCTCAAGGGAAGCTCCAAGTCTCACTTGTTCTGTTGCCAGCAGCATTAGGACGTTTTCTGACACAGGAAGATGCTGGGAAGAAACTTTGGGGACCTGCTGGCAATTTGGATGCGAGGAGAGCACGTCTGCTGAGGCTGCAGGTCAGGCTGCCAGGGTAAGGCAGCCAGAGCAGCACACGGGATTGTGGCACACAGGATGCTGCTGAAAACCCAGGCAGGACTGCTGAGGAGTCATTTCCAGGTGGGATTAGAGGGGGAAATGGGAATTTCAGTTAGTGCACAACACTTGTGAAAGTCTCATCTTGGACAGCTTAAACTGGAAGGTTCAAGTGGGAGAGCAGCTGGGAGTTGTGACTCTTTTAGAGTTCAGCAGGGCGTGTTAGGGAGGGGGGCATGAGAGCCCCCACTGGCTCTGGTGCTTTAGTTACCCTTTGTCTTGTGTAAATAACAAACCCCATGCCTGTGGTGCTGGGACACCTCATCTGTCCAGGCTGGAGCAGAGAGGAGTCTTTGCAGAGCATCCTGTGGTTCTGTGGCCCCAGAGGATCAAAGCTCGGATTGCTGTCCAAGATTGGTGAATCTGTTCCAGATTTCTCCAGAGAGCATCTGAGGTCAGCAGGGAATTAGAGGATGGGCTATCCTGTCTGGAAACACCACTTTAACCACAGTGTTGGGGAAGAGCAGGATTAACCTGCATGTCACACTGTGGAAGAGAGCACAGGTAAGGACCATCTTCACCTGGGTATTTTCCCTGAACCTCATCCATGTGCCAGCTCCCAGTGCTGTTTTAACACCTCTGTATGTTTTGATCAGCATCCAGAGGACTCAAATGCTCCAAGAGACCTTTATTTCCTCGGGACACCAGAAAGGTGCAGCTTCAGAAGGAATATGGGAATCCTAATGTGCCAGTGTACAGGGCAGGGCTGCAACCAGCTGTGCCAGGAAATGTTAGGAAACATGGAATGCACCTGAAGGAGGTACCTGCTCTAAAATCCAAGTGCAGAGCTGGGTGAAGAGCTGCTGGGACACACAGGCCAGGTTTCCTCTGACCAGCCTCCAGGAGATGGTACTTTAAAAACCTGGGATACCAGTTTCTCACAGTTCTTTTGGGTTTGTTTCCTTCCTGTGCCCCCTCCCCCCCATGTCTCACTCCATCCTCCAGGATAACCAGCTCAGATTGCTGACAGCAGCATGAGGAGGGGATGGGAGACTTGCAGGCACCTGGGATTTCCTAAGTGAAATCTTTGGCAAGTGTGCCTTTTTATTATTTATTTCCCTATTTCTAATTCCACCCCCCTCAAGCTGTCATTCCTTAGCAGTGCAAATGAAAAGCTGCCATCCATGGGTGTGCAACAATGGAAGCCTCTGCAGGCCACATGGCTCCTGCAGTTTAATTTACTTTAATTCATTTTATATTGAACCAAATGATCTTATTTGCCTGTTTGTTGTTTTTTTTTTTTTTTTTTTAATGGAGAGCAGGGTTGGGAGCCAAGCCCCCCTTCCAAAGAAATGATGAGCCCAGCTGAAATTAAAACTTGAACTTGGTTTAATGTGCCCATCAGCTCGGGGGGAAGGGAAGGGACACCTTTAGCCACAGGTTTGATCCTTCTCCTGCCAACTCCATGGAGGGGTGAGATCAGTCCTTTTCCTGATTTTCTCTCCCATTCCCCAGCTCTTCCTTCCCTGCTTTCCAGCCTGATTGCAGCCCCACAGCCCCCCTTGGCACCTCTGCTTTCCAGGCTGCTTTGGAGCCTGGCAAGGTCTGGGATTATTTTGTCAAGTTTTCAGTCTTCCCTCGTTCTCTGCAGGAGTTTTTTGCAGAGATATTCCACTTTTGAGTTATTCAAGCCTGGAGAACTCTAGCTAGTTGTGCTCTCTATATAAAATATATAATATATCAGTTCTCATGCCTCACACTCCAAGCACTCCTGGTCATGTTTATTGCCCTCTGTGTTCTGATGGCAAAGACAACCTTATTTGTCTGCTTTTCAATATTTGCTTTCTCTCAGTCAAAGCATAAACTGATGCTGTAAATCCAAATGTTATCCCACACCAAAAGCTGCCCTTCCTGGGATGGGCCATGCTAGGAATACATGAGCCAGGTACTTGGGGGGAGCAGAACCGAGAGCTCCAGCCCAAATTTTGTACGTGTTCACTGTCAAAATGCATCTGAGGTAAACAGAGTTTAGTGCTTTTCACTGTTTTCATCAGTGACCTTGATGGGACAGAGTGGGTTTATCAAATCTGCAGCTGACACTCAGCTGGGAAAGGCTGTAAATGCAACAGGAGGAAGGATTATAATCCAAACTCATCCTGACAGGCTGGAGAAATGCTCTGGAAAACAGGGAGGGATGAAGACAGTCCAGAAGAGAATAATGAGATCTGGAATTAAAAATCTCTGATAAAAGACTCAAAAAAGTGTTGGTGTTCAGTCTCCAGAGAAGACTGAGGGGAGAAAGGAAGGCTAAGAGAAAGAACAGAATCTGACCTTGCTCCAATCCCAGTGGATATGGAGAGGTGAGAGCCTTAAAAGAAGGATATTCAGAGGAAATGCCTTGCACCAGGGAAGAGCACCCAGCCTTCAGAGAAGACCAGAAGCTCAAGGAGCAGCATGAAAAGCCAGACTGGCTTTGGAGGTGCCTCTGAGCTCCCAAAATGAGGAAAAACCCGAAGAGCCTGCTCAGAGATTGAGAGCACAATGATCAAAGTTCCTCATCCCATCCCTGGACAAGCTTTGTGATCGCTGCTGACTGCCAGGTCTGCAAGGAATGAAATCCCTGTGTCCCACTCACAGCTGGGCTGAACTGCACCCCTGACAGTGCCTCAGCTTCCACTGCAGGCCCTGCACGAGGGGGGCTGTTCTGGCTGGTTACACTGGCACAGAAATTCTCACTCTGTATTTGTATATCTTGAATAAAATCTCCCTTTGCTCTAATTTAATTTCTATTTCTCCAGCAATGTGATAGCACTGAGTGACAGCCACCCCCAAGCTGGGCTTAAAGCAGCAGCTCTCCCAGGAGCATGTGGGGAGGACAAGAAGAACTTTGTATCTGGTGAGTGTTGAGGTGTTTTGGGGGTTCCAGTCCGAGCTGCTGGGGTGTCCTGGGGCTCTGCTGGAGCTCCCCCACCCCACCTTGGTCTTGCTCAGTTGGTTACACCAGATCTCACCCCTGGTGGGCTTAAGGGTGCAGTGCAGAGTGTGAGGGGGGAAATGAAGATTTGTGGTGGGAGGGAGCAGCAGTTTGGGATGTCAGGGGACACCAGGCCCATCAGCAACATCCTGGGACAAAAAAAGGGGCTTGGAGAAGGTGGGGAATGGTGCTCTCCAGAAAAAGGTATTAAAAATGAAGCATCTGTGCTCTGAGTCATTACAGGCCCCTGACAGATGTGATCTTACCAGCCTCCCCCTGTAGCTGCAAATAAAGAGCCCTTCCCTTTCTTCTCTCCAGACAAGGATTAATGAGTACTTGGGAGAGCTCTCAGACAGGCAAGCAAAGGCTGTGAACCTTTTCCAACACTGCAATTTATCTTGGGGAGACTATTCACATCAGTTTTCCCTCCCTCCCCAGGCTGGATTATGCTCTGACCCACCACATTAATCTCCCAAAATATAATAATAATAATAGAAGAAGGAAAAAAAAAAAAGTTGGACAATTGCCAGAAATAAATTAATAACCATCTCAAATAGCCCTGCTGTGCAGCAACAAACTGCTCAACTCCCCTGCCACCCCTGTCATTTCTGAGCAAAACTATTCCCAGTTTAGATATCCCCCTAAGTGCCCTGCCTGAGACTTTCCAGGGATTAATCTACATAGTGCCTTTCATCCCAACAGCTGCCAGAAAGTTCCTTTACTGAGTGCAAATAATCCACGTTGCTGTGTTTGCCACTGACATGGAGAGGCTACCAAGTGGATAAAGAGGCAGCACGACAGATCTGCACCAGTAAACATATATGAGAAGATATTTTAAGGGAGAGAACGTAGTGAGGAAGTTTCAGAAGTTAGGCCTAGTCTACGTATAACTTCATAATAATTCAAATATGTGAAGCATTAAAATATTTCCATGGTTAGTTAGAAGTGGTGCTGTCTTTTGTGGCACCAGTAGCTTCAGTTTAATCCTGTTACTGCTTTGACCCAAGTGGAAAGGCAAAGACACAAGTTCTTGCAGCTTCTTCCCTTTAAGTGAAGAGATTTGTGCTTTGGAAATATGTATTTACACAGATTGCTCAGAAAACAAGAGAGTCAACCAGACAGGCTGTTTTATCTCACTGCTGGTACCTCTTCTTCCTCCAGCAATGCCTTCCTCCTCTCTGGACTTCCACCACTTGCTGGTGTTACCAAACCCTTGCTCAGGTCAGTGATGGCTCAAACCCCAAACCTTGATACCCAAGTGCCAAAGTTTTAGGAAGAGATTTCTTTATTTTTATTCTTCCATTCATATCTGGCCCTGGCCCAGGTTGCCCAGAGAAGCTGTGGCTGCCCCTGGATCCCTGGAAGTGTCCAAGGACAGGCTGGATAAACTTGGAGCAACCTGGGTTGGTGGGAGGTGTCTCTGCCCATGGCAGGGGTGGAATGGGATGGGCTTTAAGGTCCCTTCCCACCCAACCCATTCTGGGATTCTGTGACTTCACGCTGCAAACGTGCCCTAAAGGTATCAGATTATCAAAGATAAGTATTTGTACATCAAGAGGAGTCTCCTACCTTGGACTTGACAGCCAGGATGATCTTGGGCAGGGCCACCACGAGGCATTTGAGGGCGATGGTGAGGTACTTGAGCACAAAGTCAGCGATGCCCACGATCCACATCAGGTCGAAGAAGTCCAGCCTCTCCAGGTTGGGCTTCAGAAATATCAGGCTGAAAGGCACGAGACACCAAAGCTCAAACTCCAGGGAGAACCTCACCCAGGCTTCTGGTGTCCACTGGTGGCCAGAGAGAGCCTCCAAAGTGCCCTGAGCTGCAGGGGAGCTCCCGAGGGCAGCAGGAGTCAGACATGCAAATCAGTGCCCTGGTTCCTCTGGGGCCCCTTGGCTTTGCTCCTGCCCATTTCTGCTGAGGTCAGCAGGTTTGCCCACTGTCACCAAACGGGACCCAAACCTGGTCTGGGAGGCTGCAACGTCCACAACTTGCACTCCACGCTGCAACAGAGCCTTTGGTGTGCAGGCAGTGCCTTGAGCTCCACCTGGTTCTGTGACCTGAATGCAAAACCTCACCCTGTGAAGTCCCTACTCAACATTTGCTCTTTGAAACAAGTGCAGTGTGGGGCAGCAGAATCCCACACAGCAACGGGCAGCAGCCACTGACCTGAGCAGCAATGAGGACTGGACCCTACTCAGGCTGAAGGACCAGGATTCATCTGCAGGGTGTTCAGCTACTAAAGCCTCGTGGTAAAAAGCAAACACTTAACGAAAAAAAAAAAAAAAAAGTAAAATAACCAACCCAAAATGAAAGGCCTGAACATGAATTTAAAATACTCACAACACTGGCACAGCACAACAGGTAAAATTACACCCTAAAAACAGAAACAGAATCAGAGGCTTTACTACTAGAAACAGTAAATAAATAAAAATACTCGAAATAAATAAATAAATAAATAAACCAGGAAATGAAAAACAAGCCAGAAAGGAACAAACATGAAGCAGCTATTTCTAATTTGACAAGCCTGCCCTGTGAATAGTCCCAGGTCCCCACACAGCAGGCAACAGATGCACCAGCTCAAGCATTCCACAGCAGCACCCACAGGAACAGGGCTTTTCCAGGGAAATGTGGCCCAGCCTGTCCACTGGCAAAAAGCCATGCCCTAAACTGTCTGTAGGGATAGCAGGGTTATGGGCAGGCCTTGGCTCTTCCCACACACAGTACAGTTGGGAAGAAGCAGGGAAGCAATGAAATAACTGGCAGAGAAACCAAACCCAAGAGCTGTGTGGCCACAACCCAAGTGATGCACGTTGTATTTTCAGCCTCAAGTCCTAAGTCCCCTTCAGTGGAACGAAGAAAATTCTAATTAGGGAGATAATTCATATGGTTTTAGCTACTAATAGCAAAACTACTTTCTAACTACTAATATCTAAATTACTTTCAAACTATTATGTTGTTCCATTTCTTCCTATTTATTCTACTAACATCTCCTTGCTTAAGCTGTGCATCTTTGCTTCTTGGCTGTCACAATTCCTGCATGATAAGCAGGGGTAGTGCTGAACCAAATCCACTGGTACAAACTTTTCTGTACTTGAGAACTGCTTTAGTGAGAATCTGAAAGGCAAGGATATCTTAATTATCTCAGATCCCAGTGCCTCCAAGCCCTGAGGACACTGAAGCAAAACACTGCTGTTTTATCTCCTGTCCTGGACTCAAAGCTTGACAGGCTGAAGAGAAAACATTGTAGGAAGAGGAAAATCAGCGGGTCTGTGTCTCATCTGCCTCTGACACCTGCTCTGTGTGGAAATTCAGAGGTGCCTCTCAGAAAGGATCCACCCTGCTCTGAAACACGTGGGGTGTCATCACACCCCGTTTACACCCCGGCTGTGCCATTTAGGGCAGAAATGACACACATCCTTCCCCTGCTCTGAGAGGTATCACAAAGATGGAGCCAAGACAGCAGGTGCTTTGGGCATGAACACCACTGGGGGGAACAGTGGGCCTCCCTCTTCTCCTCCCTGAGCAATTATCACCTGCTTCCAGCCTGGAGCACGGGAATGCTGCCCACCTGTTGTAGAGCTGCTGGGAGCTGAAGGTGTAAAGCAGGTACAAGGTGTTCCCAGTGAGAAAGGCCAGGATCCAGAACACAACCAGCACTGATCTCTTCTCCTGGGCAACAGAAAGAAGCAGAGAAGATAAATTGGAAGTCTTGGGGGTTGTGCTGAGGCTTCTGCTGCTGAAAAACTCAAGGCCCATCCCAGGGGACAGGAATATGTATTTAAGTGTTCAGTAATTAGTTTATTTACACAGGACTAAGGCCCAGAAGCAGGCTGCCAGGTAAGGACACACATAAACACAGGCAGAAATGGCTCTCACACAGCAAACCTCTCTGAAATGAATTGAAATATGCTGGGGAAGGTGACAGCCTTCCCTGCAGAATGCAATCTGCAAAGTTGGGATCTTTCCTGGGACATCTAAACTCTCCTGGTATTTAAAAACTCAGTGTGACAAGCAGATTGAAAAAAAAAAAAATAAAAAGTCAGTTCCATATATTGTCCTAAATTCTGAGCTGTCACCTGGTTAGAGTGACACTTCAGCAAAGGGGGGTTTATAATAGATCCAAAGTCACTCAGAGGAAGGCTCAGCTAAACCAGATACAACCCATAATCACGACCTGCAGCACATCTGAGTGTCATGGAGGTTCTGGAACATGCATTTTTCATTGAGGAAATAACTGAAGGCCAAAAAGAGGTGCAAATGTTGCATTTCAAAATAGCTGGAACATTACAGGCAGAAGCTGGATGGCAGAAGATCCTGTCCTGGGTCTTGGCCCAGGGGTAATTTTGAAGAGTAAATTTTACTCCTGGGAGGAAAACACCCACCATTTTTCTTGTGAGCTGATTTATTAAGGAAATAGATCTCTGCAGGGATGTTAGGCTGAGATTTAAAGCAGGGGGATGAAGGGGCACACTGCTGGAAGGAGAGAGGTGCAAAGTGCAAGGCAACAGCCATCTATTACATGGTTGTGCAATTCATCTCTTCATTCAGCTTTGTAGCACATTTATTCCACTGCTGCTGGTAGATACAAGTGCACACTTGTGCCACCCATGTAATTTTAATAAAAAAGGAATTCTAGTCTTGTGCTTTTAGTGCTGTTGAACTGCTCTCCTGACACTGAAGATCACGAGGCCTGGAAAGGTCTGCTGGTTTCTGCATGTTCCCAACAGAGCATTATAAAGATGCAAACAAGCAGCACATCTACAAAATGTTTCAGCTAAACATCCCAAAACATGATCTAAATGCTGATGAGTTTAATCTCATCATTAACAAGTCATATAGCTTTCAGCACCTCTGCTGAAATGGGGAAGCCAAGGTGCAGAGAAGTGCTGGAAGATGCACTGGCAGTCAGTGGCAGGGGAGAGGCAGATTACAACACCCCTGACCTGTCCTCTCTTTGTTTACTGTGTCTACACTCACCAAAAAATAGGGTAAAAACAGGGGGAGAGCATCAGTGTGGAGAGGTAGGGAGGGGAAGGTGGGATTAGGGCACAGTTCTCTTGTCCTGACAGATCTGTGCCCATATAAGTGCAGTCAGCCCTACAGTGCAGCAGGAGGTTTAACACAGGTGCTGTTTTGTGCACAGAGGGTGATGTTTCCCAGGGATAAAAGGAGGTGAAATGCTGGACTCACCTTCAGAGCGACCTGCTCTCGGAGCGTGGAGTTGGCGTAGGCGAAGGTGCTGGCCATGCCAATGCACACAGCAATCCCTGCAGGAGAGGCACTGTCAGGGCTCAGCCCTGGGCCAGGGACAGCACCCTGAGCCAGGGACAGCACCCCTGAGCCAGGGACAGCACCCCTGAGCCAGGGACAGCACCCTGAGCCAGGGACAGCACCCCTGAGCCAGGGACAGCACCCTGAGCCAGGGACAGCACCCCTAAACCAGGCACAGCACCCCTGAGCCAGGGACAGCACCCCTGAGCCAGGGACAGCACCCCTGGGCCAGGGACAGCACCCCTGAGCCAGGGACAGCACCCCTAAACCAGGCACAGCACCCCTGGGCCAGGGACAGCACCCCTGAGCCAGGGACAGCACCCCTGGGCCAGGGACAGCAGTCCTGAGCCAGGCACAGCACCCCTGGGCCAGGGACAGCACCCCTGAGCCAGGGACAGCACCCTGAGCCAGGGACAGCACCCCTAAACCAGGCACAGCACCCCTGAGCCAGGGACAGCACCCCTGAGCCAGGGACAGCACCCCTGGGCCAGGGACAGCAGTCCTGAGCCAGGCACAGCACCCCTGAGCCAGGGACAGCAGTCCTGAGCCAGGCACAGCACCCCTGAGCCAGGGACAGCACCCCTGAGCCAGGGACAGCACCCCTGGGCCAGGGACAGCAGTCCTGAGCCAGGGACAGCACCCCTGGGCCAGGGACAGCAGTCCTGAGCCAGGCACAGCACCCCTGGGCCAGGGACAGCACCCCTGAGCCAGGGACAGCACCCCTGGGCCAGGGACAGCACCCCTGAGCCAGGCACAGCACCCCTGGGCCAGGGACAGCACCCTGAGCCAGGGACAGCAGCATCTCAAGCTCAGGAAGAAGATTACTGGGTGCCACTCTGGGTGCACTGGGAATTTCAATGTACAGGTGACTAAACCAGGGCAGTCTGAGCTCTGTATTTCACATGCAGGGTAAATGAAGATGAAGCACTGCAGTGAGCACCCAGCCCAGCACACACACACTGTCCTAAGGTCCTGAAGGAGAACACAAGTGCTCCTGGCTGCATTGTACCAGCTGACAGTGTTACAACAGCAGCTCCTGGAGGACAGGGCACACTCTCAAAAACCTACAGGGTAGCAGGTCCAAAGGCCAAGATGTTGCAGACTTGAATTAACCAAATCCCTGTCAGAGTTGTAAGTGGACTGAACTGAAGCATTACTGGTTTCCCAGTGTTGATAATCTCAGAATGAGTCAGATCCTCAGACATGCCACACACACATACAATGTTATAGTGCTAAAATACTCAGGCACCATTAAACACAAAACCTGGACAGACATATTCTTCATGGAACTCTGAAGATCTCAACTGCAAGATGTAACTGCTGATGTTTGACTTGATTTCACAGCTACCACCCTACCAGCTAGACAAGTGTCCCATCCCTCAGAACCCTTCTGAGCTCCACACAAACCTTTGCTAGTCACCAGTGTAAGCTCTGCCCACCTCTCCCAGAGGGAGAAGCCTTGGGAACATCCTCAGCCTCACAGGAATGTCAAGGGGAGATCAGCAAAAGGAACAGAACTGGGCAGGACAGCAAACATTTCCACAGTACTAAACTACCTGCAGATACTCTGCTGGGTGTACCAACTGCTGTTCAGCTGAGGGCCTGCAGAGCAGGGAGCTGGTGAAGGTACTTTCAAGCTCTGTTAACAAAGACTGCCTCTGGAGAAGCTGCAAGCGTTTGCTGTCTGCTTTCAATACTTTTCTGCACCACACTCACTGGACTCCTCAGTGTTCAGTTTTAACTGGTGCCATCAAAATTCTTAGGGCAAGTGTAATTAAGTACAATATCTCCATTTGCAGGCAGGCATCAAGCATTGTTTCTGTTGGTTTAAATATTTTTAGAACAGCCTGGAGTGAAAGTAGGGTGAATTCATCACATGCATTTGAGTGTGTCCCCTTTGTGCCAGACTACACCTGGCCACTGTCACACGGATAAATATATGGGACACCAAAGCCTCTAAGAGGGTTCTAAAAGGATGGGTGCTTACCAAGCTTGTGCTGGAAACAAACTTTCGCCAGGAGGATCAAGATGAAGGGAAGGCCCTTCTGCAGCCAGCCAATGACAGCCTTTAGCTCCGAGAGGGCCGGGGCCGGGGTGCCGCCCTGCTCCTCCGCGCCCTCCTCGGCGTGGCCGTGCCGGTCGGCCCCGGCCATGTGCAGCAGGGACGAGCCGCGGTGGTGGCCGTGGTGGAAGTGGTGGGAGGGCTGGCGGTGGTGGAACGGGGCTCCCTCGGCACGGCCGGCCCCCTCCTCCCGCGGGGCCGGCATCTGGATGAACACCTCCCCGCCTGCCGCCGACGAGCCCAGCACCAATCCCGACTGGAACGGCGCGGCCGTGAGCGTGCCCGACGGGATGCCGGCCAGCCCCGAGAACAGCTGCTGCGGGGAGGAGGCCTCGGCCTTGAGGCTCTCGAACACCCCACCTTCATCCACGCTGGTCTCCGAGCTGACCGTCTGGCTCCGGTTCCTGCAGAGGGACGGCAGCAAAGCGATTAAAAACGGAGCGATACAGAACTTCACGGGCTTTTGTAGAGGTTCGGTGCTCCTCACACGCTCTGAGAACACGGAGGTCTCCACATGACAGATGCTTTTCCCTCCATGTGCAGTTGGACAGTCACAGCTGCAGAACTGGAGGCCAGTAACCAGACTCACAGGATCAGAGAACCTCTACAGACCTAACCAACACGCACCAGGACAAGCTTCCCAAACGTCCCATCGGAGGAACCAAACAAATCACACATCCAACACCAAACTCAACATCACCTACACTGACTTTAGCATTTAAAGAACAAAATTCCCAAACACCCCATTTATTTTTGGAGGAACCAAAGAGAAATTACCCATCCAACACTGAAGTCAACATAATCTACACTGACTTTAGCATTTAAAGAACAAAATTCCCAAACACTTCTTGGACTTTTGGAGGAACCAAAGAAATGACACCAATACCAAATGCAACATCACCTACACTGACTTTAGTATTTAAAGAAAAACATATAAAACCCTCTGGAACCTGACACAATAAGACAGGTCATATTGCATACAAACAAATGAACAAAGGTAACTAAAAGAAATTACTAACCCCAAAACCTTCTGTCTTTATTTAGGGCTGATCACTGTCTGCCCACTGATGAACTGCACCAACAAGAGGCACAATCAGCTGGGGAAGAGAAGCTCTTGTGTCCCTGAACTAAGAAAGGAGGTGCTCATGGGTCAAGAGAAATTCTTGTGTTTTGATATTCCTGGCAAACTAGACATGGATGTACCCAAATTACTGGGCACTGGAAGGAATTTGTTCTGGCACTGATCCTTTCCAGATTACAAAAAGTCTCAACAGCTTCCTCCTAACACCAAAAGACAACAGGTTTCCTTCACCTGAAGTCAACACTGTGGTACTGAGATGAATACAAAGCAAGTTTAAATGGCAGGGAACAATCCAGGTAACAAGTAGAACCATCACTAGGCAGTAAATGCTTGGCAGACAGCAAATACCTCTCTAAATTGCAAAAGGAGAGTGAAGAATAAATAAGTTCAGCAAGAGGCCAAGCCCACAAATTAAGGCAAGTTGCAGGGCTTTGGTCTCTCTTGATTTTAAGCCCTGGAGGTCTCCAGCTTTAGAAACAGTGATCACAAGCTGAGACAGCACGTGCAGACACATACAGGGCCCTCACCCTCTCATCCTCAAGGGCTCAAAGGCCTCCCCAGGCCCCTTGCAGGGCACAGAGCACTGCCTTTCCCCTCGCTCTGGGGACAGCATCAAACTCCCTGGGCACACCTTCCCACCAGGCAAGCTCCTAACAAGGTTTTTTACAGCTACACCCCATTCCCACCGCCCCTCCACAGGCTCCAGCACGGAATCGAGTCAACAAGACACGGCACACCCCTTTGTGGTTGAAACATTCACCAACCACCTCTGGGATTTTACACTTCAGATTCCAATTCAGGGATGGATCCGCAGCACAGGGACAGAACGTGACAGTACTGGGGTCTGGGAACACGAACAAACAGACAGGGTGGAACCCAGAGTTACAAACAAAGGCACAACTATTGTTTGGAATAACACACCAGGAGATATGGCTGTGCTTTCAGCAGGAAGGAATTCATCTGGGACATGTTTAAAAACAAACAAGGATGAAATTGTGAGCCTGCTGCTGAAGTTAACCAGAAGGGAAGACGAGTGGCAACAGCATTTCGTTCTATTTTTAGAAACCTTCAGCCTTTCTGATGACATGTACTTAACCTGTTAAAAACCAGAAGTATTTATAAAAGCCAGCTGACATTACTCTGCTTATCTTTTGCACTCAGGAACAGACACACATCCTGAATATGTTTTGACTGTTCAAACAGGTCCTGAAGTGTCTTACAAGTTTGTGCAGACTCAGAGAGCTCTGCATGGAAGACAAGAAGGCCCATTCAGCATCTTATGTGCCTCTCAAGCCCCAGCCTTGTCTGCTGATACAAACCCCCCAGACTGCACTGAGGCCTGGGCAGCATCATGCAGAAAAATGGTGAAGATGGCTTTGTTTTCCCCTGAAATTAAGAACAGTACCATGCTAGCAGGGGTCATGACAGCAAGGTACAACTTTACTTGCAAACCCAACAAACTTTCACTTATAATCTCAGCTCAGCCAGAGCAATGAAATTTGTTAGTTCCATCTTTGCCTTAATTAGATTAGTTTCTTCTTCAGGAAAAAAAAAAAATCAAGTTGTAACTCTAGGAAAGCACTAGGGAATACTCAGCACCAGAACAACAACAGTGGCAAGGCTCCCTTGCTGATGCTGTAATTACAGAAGTGAATTAAGGGCATTCTGCATCTAAATACTCACATACATGAAGCTGGATACAGACTCTGGGAACATGGAAAGGATCACCCAAACTCTTTATAAAACACTAAGTCGTTGAAAGCTTCAGCCCAGCAGACTTTTTAAACACTTTATTAACAGGAGTATAAACAGTTTCTGTTCATACAGGTTGATCCTTGCAGACTGATTGCACTCAGGATCCCCACAGGACTGTGCCACAAATCATTCAGGGCCTACATTCTTTTCATAAGGATCTGTAAGTTTTATAAAGTAAAAAATAGATATCATGTTCTTTTCCCAAATGCTACAGTCTGCATTTGAAGGAACAACACTTAGTATCCCAGGAATCTTGTAGTAAATGTTATTTAATCCTAACCTGACAGCATCTCTTTTGAGTTAATACGTAATATTATGCTCTTTTTTTAACCAAAACAGCAATATTAGAGCTCCAAAATGCCCTGCCTGTGCCAAGCCAGCTCCTCATGTGCCATAGTGGATCATCCTGGAACACTGTGGTGGGCAGCAGTCAATGCTGGCACGAGGGAGAAAAGTAAATCTGTGCCTCAGCTTCCCGAACTGGAGCAGAAAGCCTGGCCCCACCACACCCACAGGGATTCTGTCCTTCTCAATTCTGAGTTTCCATCTTCTCAGCCCCCCCCCCACACTTAAATCAGAACATTCCTCTTCGGAAACCGAAAGCAAGGTGTACCTTTCAGGAGGCGCGCTGTCTGTGTTGCTGCTGTGCCGCCTCTGCATCTTCCTGAGCACCCTGAAACACAGCACGCTCAACATCAACGGTGTGGGGCGGCAGATCCCAGGGGGGCTACAGAGACGGGCCCTGGGGGTCAGGGGGCTGTGGGTGCCACCCAGCTGGGCACATGGCTGGCACGAAGCACCTCCCGCCGCGGCAGAGCCCCTCCGGCTGCCAGCTGCGGCTCAGCCCGCTCGCACAGAGACGGCTCCCAAGTGGAAAGCGGCAGCACAGCACACGGGGCTCCAGCAGGGCGGGAACGAGGCAGGACCCCCTGGGCAGGACAGGGCAGTCACAGGGAGTGTCCAGCTGTGTGATGGCACCTCCTGGGAAACACCTTGAGGATGTCTAACAGCGTGGCTCCTGATGTGATGTGCCACTCATCGCTCCTGGGGAGTGAAGCCCCTTCTTCCTCTTCTGCAGAAATTTGGTCTGTAAAACTGAGAGGGAGGGAAAAAGCAGACGTATAAACATCTTTGATGAAAAAATATAACCAGGTCACGACAATATTCTTTTAAATAACTCTCCTAACTACAAATTTTTTACCTTGTAATTCCCAGCAGGTTTTTTTATCTCTTGCTATAAGTTTTAGCTTGTGCTGCATTTTCACAGCCTAAATTATTTTTATAAGGATCTGCAAGTTTTATACGTAAAAAAGAGATTTATGGATTTTTTCCAACTGTTATAACCTGCATTTGAGGTAACAACGTTTAGTATTCCAGTAATCCTTTATATGCTTTCCCTGCAGTAATCCTACCCTGACAATATCTCTGTTGACTTGATATATAATATTATATTCTCTTTTAACAGAAACAGCAATCAAGGTAAGATGAACAGGCCAAGACAGGCTGGCCCATGCAGGCAGAGCTGTCCTGCCTGGGAACAACTTTGAGGTCACTGCTTATCAAAAACATCTGTCCATCTTCCCATGCTACAAGCTGAGAGCCAGAGCCAGTGTAGAGGTAACTCTGGCACCTGGCAAATCCTTCACGCCCTTCCAAATCATTAGAAGTCTGGACTGTGATGTGGGGTGACATCACTCTGCACAAGGACATTCAGCTCCCTGGGGAGACACTTTCTCTTTTGGCATCAGCCATGAAGGGGACAGTGACATGAATGCCAAGCACTGAAGGTGCAGGACATCGTGAGATGTGATGGTCTGTTCTGCCCAGAGGCCTACAGGTCTGAGCAGATTTAAATGGCCTTTGTTCCAAAACGGACTCAGCTTCAGTACTGACCGGTCCTGCTTTTTCCAGATCAGGGGTTTTCATCTTGCTGCACTTGGCCATGTTTTAACAGTACCTGAACAACAGAGAGGTGCCACTGTGGGAGAGATGGAAGCTCAAGAGGGTGCAGACAGCTCATACATAGTCCAAGCTGCTCCAGATTTCAAACTCATCACAGGTCCCTCGAGCTGGATGACTGCAGTGCCCCTGGCTGCCAGTGCTCACAGCACATCTGTAAGAAACACATGCCCAGGGTCATTTTCACCACAGCACAGAGACTATAAACACACATACATCTTAGAATGTGTATCACACATATGTATCACAGTTTATATTCATATATATATATATATCTCCATATTTATACACATATATCTATACACACACAACTATACCTCTATCTATATATATATCTCCATATCTATATATAAAGCTATATATATATATACATACACACTTATATATACACATATATGTGTATATACATATATATACACACACACATATATATACACACATGAATACATATGTGCATATGTTCTATATATACAAACATATGTATACATATATGCTTATACACACATGTATGCTTACATATATATATCACATATTATATTATACATATATATTATACACATATACATACATATTTTGTGTACTTGTATATATGTATATATACATCCATATTATGTACATAATATACATATATATTATATGTATATATATGTGTATATATTACATATATGTATTTACTATATATATATTATATGTATAATAATAAATAACAAGAATTAATAATAATTACTATAAATAATAATAAATAATAATTAATCTAAATATTATATTTATATATTACATATATGTATATAGATATATACACATTTGTATCTATATACATAGATATATATACACATTTATATTTATCTATCTATAGATATATAGATAGCTCTATAAATACAGTTCCATGCATACACACATATATCTATGTACACGCACACAGACATAAGCGAGGCCTTTTTTCCCAATTAATCCGATTCCCGCTGGCATACGTGGCGCAGTGCCCAGGGGGGAGGGAGCCGGCCCTGCCCGGCCCGGGAGGTCCCCCCGTACCCACCGCTCCCGGTGCCGCTCCCGATCCCGATGCCGATGCCGCTCCCGGTCCCGCCCCGCGCACGCCCGGCCGCGGCTTCCGCCCCGCTCCCGGTGCCGGCGGAAGCGCTCGGGCCGCGCCGGGGCCGCCGCTGCCGGGGCCGCCGCTGCCGGGGCCAGCCGGGGATGCCGGGCGGTCCCCGCCGCAGCTGAGCCCCCGGCCCGCCATGCTGCCCTGCGGGGCCGTGCTCTGGCGGCGGCTGCTCAGGAAGCGCTGGGTCCTCGGCCTCGTGTTCGGGCTCTCGCTCGTTTACTTCATCACCAGCACCTTCAAGCAGGTCAGTGCGCGGCGGGCCCGGCCCCGGCGCGGCTGGGGGGAACAGCGACCCTGCGACCACGGGCACTGTGGTTCTTTACCTGCTGACACTGATCTCCAGAGTGATGCTGCCGTAAGAGCTACAACGTAGTTATTAACACACAAGAGTTTAAAATAGTAATGCCTGATACTGTGTTTGACAGCAACAGTGTTTTGAACCAAAACTGGAAAAAGAAAATCTCGGAGGGACTGCTGTTGTTTGTTGTATTGTTGTGTGTTGTTGCTTGTTGTATTGTGTTGTTGGTTGTTGTATCTCTTGTGAGCGGTACTGCCACTAGCAAAGGACTCACCAAAGAGACATATGTGCAGCTGTGGTAATTTAGGATAATTTATACCACTTTTGTGGTTGCAGTGACCAAGTTCAGCTGTGTTGGCTGATCTCTTGGTGAGTTTACATGCCCCTGTTGTACTGGGTTGTGTATCTTCCTGCGTATTGCACAAAGTAAGCTACTACAAGTAGTATGTTGGTAACTCCACTGGTGCTGGAGTTTGCTGTGCTGTGGAGTTTACAGTTACAAGGCATTTCTAATTGTGGCAAGAGCACGTGGATTGAAGTGGCAGAAGGAACTCGTATGTTTGGTTGCATGACTGTCTTTCCTTGCAGGAAGAGAGGATGGTGAGAGATCGGAATCTCCTCCAAGTGCAGGAGCACGAGCAGCCCATCCTGTGGAAGGTGAAGTTCAGCCCGGGAAATGGCAGCCAGCTGAGTAACCAGTGCAGGAATTCTGTGCAGGGGAAGCTCCTCATTACAGATGAACTGGGTATATTTGATACTAAGACTTTATTCTGCACGTGGCAGTGCTGAGCGCTGCTTTGCCCGTCTGTCAGTGGCACTTCCAAGTAACAACTGCTCTTTATTAAGGTGTTTTTTTTTACTCAGCCATTGGCATTTTCTCCCCTGGCTGGATGAATTTCCCTGTGGTTGCACACAGAGTGGTTTGGTTCTGTGCAGGCTCAGCTCGGGCACAGGGCTGTATGAGTGTGGCTGTGCTGCTCCCAGGGACACCTCAGAGTCAAAGAATCCCACTTATCTTTGCCCAGAACACACACATTGAGTCCTGCTCCATTTACTGCGATTGCTTGCAGAGCTGTTGGTGTCTCCCTGCAGCGTTCCTACTGTCAGAGGTGTTAGGGAGAGTAATTGAGGAAACCCTACTGACTTGTAGGGAGGCAGCTCAGGACACGTGTAATTAGTGCTCAGTCACAGTTAACAAGCTCATCTGACCCTTGAAACCCAAGGATATTAACCACTTGTTTTAAGTGTTAAGAGTTAAAGATCCATTCTTGCCCTATACAGGTGCCTCCCTGCTGTGCTTGTTGCTCAGGCAATGAATCTTTCTTGACCAGAAATCAAGGCTGTAGAAAACCCACCACATCTTTTTTGTGATTTGCATCAGTGTTAAATTTGGCACTGCCCGAATTATGCTTGGTGCCAGTTCCTGAGGTCTCCAAAAATGACAGCTCTTTCTCACAGTCTGACACTGTGGTAGGAGTTTCCATAAGGACATACACATGGTTCTGTACTGCTGATGGTTCCCCACTCAACCATGAGTGTAGCAGTTATCCAGCGTGGATAAATCCAAGTCCCTTCAGACTGAACTGTAAGGAGTGTTATCCAGACACAGACCTGCTGAAAGAACACGTGTCACAGTGTTTTCTCCAGTACAATCACCACCAATCCCCTTCCCCTTTCACAACGGGGAGTTATGCCAAAAAGAAATCAGGACTTAAAAATCCTGCATTTGAACACTCACAGTGTACATACAGCACTTATCAGAGTAGGTACATAATAGTTGTGCAGATTACACCAGGCTGTTTGAAACGTCCAAGTGTCATTGCAAAGAATTGCTACTGCCAGACAGAGGGGGATCATCACCTACTAACTGATAAATAAACCTGTTCTTAAGTAACGTGACTCCTGCTGTGGATACAAGGGGTATGTCTTGCCGTTGTTACTCCTGCTGTTGTTGCCAGGGTACATCTGTGAGAGGAAGGACCTGCTGGTGAATGGCTGCTGTGATGTGCACGTGCCCAGCACGAAGCTGTTCAGCTGTGAGAGCTGCCTGCCCAACGGCTGCTGCAGCGTCTACGAGTACTGCGTGTCCTGCTGCCTCCAGCCCAGCAAGGTGAAGGGACCCCCTCCCGCTCTTCAGGTTCCTCTGTGCCTAAAAGTGCTGCTCTGTGAGGAGCTTTTTCCCTTAGAGGGGACAGTTCCTTCTCTTGGAAGGATGAGGAAAGCCTGCAGGGACCATCTGGCAAGCTGTAAACAAAGCTTTAACAAAATTCATCCTCCCCACCTCCGAGGGGAAGTACTGGGGGCCTTGCAAAGTGTTTCAGCTTCAGGGCAGTTGCATTTGCTGGAGGGAAATTATTGCAGAGAAAGCTATTCCAGTTTTGTAATTGGCACTTTATCCTGTATCCTGTGAGTTTCTCTAAGTTGTCTTCCTACTGCTGGGGTTCATGAGGGATAAGCCTTTCAGTGCTAGAAATCCTATGTGGAGCTGCTTACTCCTCCTCTGATACCTGAGTTGTTCAGGTGAGGGTGGGCTTTGGTCACTCCTTACTGAAGGACAGCACTGTTTTATCTTTTTTTGCTGACTGCTTTAGCAACACCTCCTGGAGCGTTTCCTGAACCGGGCAGCCATTGCTTTCCAAAACCTCTTCATGGCAGTGGAGGATCACTTTGAGCTGTGTCTGGCCAAATGTAGGACTTCATCACAGGTAGGCCACAAGGACGTGTCCAGGGCCCAGAAAAGTGCCCTTGAGAAATGAGTTTGGTCCTGTGTGTTGTGTTTGTACATCCATGGGTGTGTTCACAAACGCTGGAGCTGTGGCTGGGAGCTCATCTGCAGGCAAAGTGCATGTTCAGAGCAGGGTGAGTTGCACACTCGCTTCAGAAAAGAGGTGCTTAACTAAAAAGAGCTCAGTGACCAGAGGAGATCTTGGGTGAGTTCTGAGGGACATCAAATAAGGATGAGAACAGTGAGAGCTGTTCCCAGTAGCTTCAGAATGCTATTTATTTTCTGGTACAGTTGGAGACTCACCATATGCTGACATGTGTTTAAGAACAGAGGTGAACTTCTGTTACCTGTGTGATTTTATTGAGAATTAATTTTGGTCTAAGCAAGCATTGGCCCTCTTAAAAACTGCTGCTGGTGATCTTATGCAGCTTGAGTATTTAATGTAGCAATAGGGATGGACTGCAAACAAAGGATATAGTTCCAAATGTCTCCAAAGCTGGTTTTGGGGGGAGGTTTACCACAGTATCTGAACTCTGGCTTTATCAAGAAAAATGCACACATCTCAATTAGCAACTTTATTGTGCCTTGCTTGCTTTAGGACATTTGGTGATCCTGCCTAAGCATATACATATATATATATATATATATATATTTATTGTAGCTATCCTCACTTGAGTACTCTCCTGAAAAGGAGGTTCTGGGTATGGTGCAACATTAAAATGCTGTAATTTAGCAACTGTCTCTTGTATGTTGGGAATACAGAGTTGCCTGACTCCAGGTGGTAACACCAATGTGTGGAAGAATTTGGGAAATCAGTGCTGCGGGGTTTGGCCCTGGGTGAAGGGATGTGTGTGTGTGTTGTTACAGCTTCTCCTCCTCTCCCTGGCAGAGTGTGCAGCATGAGAACACCTACAGAGACCCCATTGCCAAATACTGCTATGGTGAATATCCCCCTGAGCTCCTGCCTGTTTGACAGCTGGGTGATCTGAGCACCAGAGGGAAGGAACTGGACACTGGAAGCCAAAGGAACAAGAGCCCAGCTGTTGCTTTACGAGAGCCTCAGTGCAGATGGCTTGTGTTGCGTGTGGGGGCAAAGCCAGAGGGGGCAGAATGAGCAAGGAACTCCAGTTCCCTGGGACTGAATCTTGCTTTCTTCACCTTGTGATGCACCTGTGCTAGCACTGGGCTACAGTACCAGGGCATTCTCGGAGCATTCCCTCTGGATTTTAGCATCTAGGCTGTAAAACACCACGGGAAGAATATCTAACGTGGCTTTGCAGCTGTAAACAGAGGTTCAGTTGTGTCTCTGCATCCCAGAGGCTTTCCAGAGAGACAGTAATAATTGGAGGATTTCTGCTTTTAGAGAGCAAAGCACGCTCTGCTTCTCTCTCTGGCACCCCTCTTGACATGCATGGTGTACACTACATGTGTAATTATGAATTATTTATTCATTTTATATGGATTACTAGCTGAAAGTATCGATGCTTTGCATAGCTAGTTGTTGATGCCTTTTAGTCCCTGTTTTGCTATGTCAGCTAGAAAGGATGTTTTAGATCCTGACTAAAGTTGGTTGGTTTTTCTTCCTCCTTAGTCTAAAGGAATTGTATTGGGATTTGTCACTACAGTGCTTATGTTCCTCTTAGTGAGTTTAAAGCATTCAGAACTCCAATGGAGTTGTTATTCTGTCCAATTCCTGTAGCACCGGAGAAGAGCAGGGATCTGCCTAGGATGGGATGTTTGTTAGTTGTAAATACTTCCCTTGTTACTCTGCAACAGTTTCCTCAAAGAGGAGTCTTAGCTTTGTGAACAGCTCTCTGCTGGTCCCCGTGCCGACAGGGGACACTGCAGAGTCGTTTGCTCGAACTTGGTAATTCAAACGTTCTTCAGTCCTGGTTGTGCAGGAGGCAGAAGGGTGGAGCTGTTCTGGGACTTCAGTTTCATGATGTCCTGGTGCAGGAAGTGATCAGAACATCAGAACGTGCCCTCTGAGGACAACTGTGTTGCATGAGCTCAGCTGAACGGTCAGGATGCTTTTAATTTGCTGTTTGGCACACTTGCTACTCTGGAGTTTTGGTCTGATCAGAATGGCACTAGCCCAGGGCTGGTTCTCCCACAATTTCTCCTGGCTCCCTAAAGTTTAAATTGTCTCCCTCTAAAGGCCACACAACACAGAACACATGGGTAGAGAACCAGGAAAATGCTGAGTAAATTTGTGCTCCCCCTGCGAGTCACAGGACAAAGTCCAAGCACTAGACTGAACTGGGTTGTTCTTTTCTATAAAGAGACTCATTTCTCTTGTTTTTACCCCATCCTCATGATTTTGACTTTGTGTATGCTTGCTTGAACTGCACTAAATA
This sequence comes from Pyrocephalus nanus, assembly GCA_038380795.1. Taxonomy (NCBI): domain Eukaryota; kingdom Metazoa; phylum Chordata; class Aves; order Passeriformes; family Tyrannidae; genus Pyrocephalus; species Pyrocephalus nanus. The sequence goes on from CM076278.1 coordinate 2,735,389, forward strand.
AATAAATAAATAAATAAATATGTAGATGGAAATCTAGAGAGGCTTTAAAGAAAAAAAACAACAAACAAACTCAAACCCCAAGCACGGTGGTGGAATATCCTGGTGCAAAAGATCTGTAGAACGCTATGCAATTACACGTGACATAAACAAGAAGTAGTACCATCACACCCATTTGCGTTGTTTTCACTGTTCTTCCCCAGAAGTCATCGCGTGAAATAAGGGCTCCATCAGCAGTTTCTCGTGGCAATCTTGTTTTTCCCCAAGCTCCGGAGCTGTGGCAGTAGCCGTGTGTGCAGTTCATCCCTTTGCTGCCATCCTGCGGCACCGCGCAGGCACGGCGCGGTGTGAGGCTGCAGTGTGGGATCCTGCCTTCAGAGGGGGGCAGAGGTCGCTTCTCCTTTCCGTGTTCCCAGCACTCCATAACCATTTTCCTTAGGGAAGGGACACGGGGTCGGTCTATCAGACCATTCCTGAGATGCATTCCAGCACTTTGTGTGATTGCACCGCGACTGACGAGGCCGAGATACCGATGGCCTGCTCTTGCTTGCTTTTCCAACTTGATATTCATTCCTGAGCAGGTGATACCACTGCTTGAAGCAGTAATTGTAAGAAATCGTAAGGACCAGCCCAATTTGGACAGTGTTTGTGAGAATTCCTGGCCCTTTTCTCGCCTAGAAAAACAGGATGAGATCAGAAGTGCATTGTGACCACTGTCAATGGGACAGAAACTGCATCCTCCCTCCCTGTTTGTTGAGCTGTTCAACTAGTACCTGTAGTAGATGTTAAATCATTAAAATGTTCCCAAATACTGCCTGTTCTCATGTCTTTCCTTGAATTACAAAGCAACTCTACCAAAAGGTAAGGTTGGAGAATGCAGTGGAGCAGAGAGGGACACTTCTTGGAATATCTGTAATAAAAAAAGCAAGTAGAGGTCAAAAGAAAATCTGTTTCATTTTAATCTAAGACAAGAGCATGCTTCTATCTATGATTAATAGAAAGATCAGACCCTCTGCAAAAGTGGACTGAGCAGGAAAGGAATGCAAATGATTGCTTCATGTTGGGAAGATTCAGTGAGACATGTCAAATCTGTGCTTCCTGATAATACTTCTGTGTGGTTTGAGTGGTGTCCATCCCTCTTGCAAAAAGCCTTCTGATTCTGTGGTTGTCTGACATCTCATTTCTGCTTGTCAGCTACGAGACTGGGGTTGTGGATGTGTGTTTGGCAGCAGGTTTAATGAGAACACCTGATGGAGCCCCTGGCTCTGCTTATCTGCACTGAGGTCCCTGCTGGGGATAATTGGGTGGGTTCTGTGCTTTTTCATTTCTGTGGTTTGGAGGAATATTAATGCTAGTGAAAAATGGTGGCAGCTGCCATGTAATGATACAGGTACAGGATTTAGTTGTACCAATTTGGAAACTGATTTTTGCAGAAGGGGAAGGTGCTAACTGCCATTTCTGCCAAGTTTAAACCTGAGCCATTGGCCTGGACAGAACCTGCTGTTCTGCTCCATTGGGATGGTACATGGAGAATGGGTAAAAATCCTTCCTGTGGTGAGCTGGAGCTCTGAAATGGCAAATGCAGACCTCTGACTTGAGGCCATCACTGAACAGCTGATGAGTAGGGATAATGGTTTCTGTATTCTCAGACTCTCACTCATGTGGTGGCAGTTCTTTACCTCCTGTACGTGTTCAGGCTCTGATTGCTTGGAGAACTTCCTAAAAAACTGTATTAGGAGTCAATTTGTGAATATAAAGCACTATGCACAGCAAATCTTAACCATGAGTCTTTGATATGATTCACTTTTAGAAAGCAAATCCTTTCTTACTTCCCTTGTCATTTAGCTGGACAGGCTTGAGCTTTAGGATTTGTTCAGTCTTGTGGTAGTCACTTAACTGCAAACACACTCGAGCCTTTTACCAAACCCCATAATGTGATATTTGTTCTTGGGTTATTCTAGTCAAGGAGAGGTGGGGGAGGAGGTGAAAAGGAATTTTCTAACTCAGCAAGTTCCACAAAAGATGGAGTTCAGCAAATTATCGGTGCTTTAATAACAGCCCTCTTGCATTTCTTTACAACCTGAGGCAAACAACTAACTATATGCAGAGGGGGAAAAATGCCAACTTCAAAACCTGCAGGGAATGATGGGAAAGTACTTAGTTCTTCATTTTTGATCCGTGTCTAATTAAACAGACAGTTCCATCTAATATTTTTGGTCCATTAAGGTCTGACTTGTAACAACATGCAGGTTGTCTTCGTGATGGTTTTCCTTCTGAGGCAGTCCTATGGCCACAGGTTTTTCTCAGAAATCAGGGGTTTAGCAGATTAGAAGTGTATGTCTTAAGCAAGAATTCTCAGGATAGCTTCAGACTGAAGCATGTTTGTTGCTGTGGTCTGCTGTTTTGCCTGTGGTAAAATAACACAAAGTTGCAGAGTAGAGAAAATGGAAAATGAAGAAATTCATTCTGGCTGAAATCTTGCCTCATAGAAGCTTTTCTGTGTTTCAATTAAGGGGATAGAAGACCACAAGCTATAGTTGCAAATGGAATGGGAGGCAATTGTTAGGCTTTTCCATAGATGAGATGACAATTAATCTGTTGCTACTGTTAATAGTTGAAAGGAAGACTAGCACCTGATTTCTTGCCAATTTAATGGAAGCTTCTAATAAAATGCAGCTCTCATTTATCCTGTATGTTTTCCATCTCTGCATGTCCCTACTGAGCAAGGCACAATAAGGGGAGTCAAGGTAAATTGGAATCATGTATCAGTTTGCCTGTGTTTTGTTCCTGTCCTGCCCAAAACCTGTTTAGATTTTAAACTCCTCAGAGCAAAAAGACAACTCAGCATTTGTAGTTCCTACAAGTTCTGGCCTCACATGGAGCCTTTAATGTATCTATTGATATGAACAGTACCTGTCTTGCACAGATATGAAATATCACTATTGGGAGAAGTGGGATAAGGTTGGGTATAAGCCACGAGTGTGACATTTTTGTTTAAACACTAAAAAAAAAAAGCAGCATTACTGACATTATCATAGGCATAAACTGCATCCCTCAGCTCTGTCAGGCAACACTCACTGTGCTGTATCCACATCTTCAAACAGAAAAATGTAGATTAGCTGCAAACTGCAGTTACAGACCTGCTTGGTAATAAAAGCTGTGCTGTCTGAGGAAATAAACGTGTTCATACTTGGATGAGCAGGGCCCTAATTTATCTAAATCCCCGATGCCTTAAAAATACACATTCAATTAAAAAATTCCAATCCTCTGGAGTAGCAAATGCATACGAAAGTATGAGTAAGCAAATGTAATGTACCTCTTCTGATGTCTTTTTGTCTGCTCAACTACAAGCTTACCTCTAGTAGCATCTGAGGCGGTGTAGCAACGAGGATCTGCCAGCAGAGGTTACCACAGCCTTTGGATAAAGGCTGGTCCTCCTCTCCATGGAGCTGGGCTGGCAGAGGGCCTTGGGAGCTGGATTTCACTTGGCAAAAGGCAGGCGAACCTACGGGTACAGAACACGACTCAATGCACTGCTCCAGGAAAAAGCGTGGAGCGTCTATCTGGAATTCTGCCTGAAGCTTTGGCCTGGCCACCTAAACCTAGAAAATAAACTTACCTGCCTGGGTTTTAATCTACTGGTGATCATGGGTGCTAGTGTGGGAAAAGAGACATGATACCTGGGTAGCTTTAATAACTGCTGTATAATAAAAATAACAACCTGGCCCTAGGGAGGCCACATCTGGAGTAGTGTTTAATTCTGGGCTCCGCAATTCAAGAAAGACAAAGAGCTATTGGAGAGGGTGCAGTGGAGGCCACAAGGATGATCAGGGGTTTGGATCATCTCCTTTATGAGGAGAGGCTGTGAGAGCTGGGCCTGGTTAGTGTGGAGAAGACTGAGCGGGCACCTCATTAATCCACACAAATATCCCCAAGGAAGTGTCAGAGGATGGTGCCAGGCTATTTTCAGTGGTTCTCAGCAACGAGGAGCAACAGCCATAAACTAAACCACAAGAAGTTTCACCTCAACATGAGGAAGAATTTCTTTCCCTTGAGGGTGGCAGAGCCCTGGCACAGCTGCCCAGGGAGGGCGTGGAGTGTCCATCTCTGGAGACATCCCAAACCCACTTGAGTGTGTGTCCCTGTGTCACCTGCTCCAGGTGGCCCTGCCTGGGCAGAGGGCTTGGGCTGAATGACCTCCAGAGGTGCCTTCCAACCCTAACAATTCTGAGATTCTGTGAACTACAAGAATAATAGCAAGATAACAATAATAATAATAATAATAATAATAATAATAATAATAATAATACCTCTGACCTGCACAGTAGGGGTAGAAATCAGATAGATCTGCCCAGCTGCTGCTGTGTGGGGGCCTGTCATGGTGGCTCTCCTCACGACACAGGTGAGGCAGTGACAGAGGCTCTTGCCCTGAAGGGACTGCTCTGCCCTCGGGGCCGGGGGTCCCTGAAGGTACTGGATGAACCTGAAAGTACAGGAACACCCTGAAGGTACAGGATGACCCTGAAGCCACAGGATAACCCCCTTTCCTCCCCGTTCGGCCCCGTCTCGCGCCCTTTTCCCCTCACGCGCTTCCCGCCTCCATTACCGGCCCCGAGGCGGCCGCTGTGGTGACGAGCCGGCCCCGGGACGAAGCTCTCGGACAGGACGAAGCGTTGTGCCCCTCAGACCGGTGTCCTGCGGCTCACGGAGCTCCGTGACCCTTCCTGGACCGGGGCACCGACTGGACTGTGCCCTGCCCCGCCGGATGAGCGGAGGTGAGGCTGAGGGGGGCGGCCGAGCTGCCTTGTCTCTGTCCTAACTGTAGTTTTAATCACCCTTACCCTGACCGACTGCAGCTCAGTGACCCCGCTGCGGGTTCATGTTTGGTTAAAAGGCCGTATTTTAACGTGTATTTAAGTGTTGCCCCCCGCGCTGCCCTGTGGTGTCCCGCAGCCCGTGGCCGTGTGGGGTGTCAGACCCAGCCCCGCCCTCAGGGATGGGCTCGGCCCCTCAGTGTTGTGATTTTGCTTTTTTTGATCTCCAGCCACCCCTAAACCCGCTTTCATTTTATCCGCATTCAGCTCACTGAATGCTCTTGTTTCTCGAATTTATTTTTTTTTTTCCTCTCCTTTCCTCAGGCCCCTCTGTCTGTTCTCCCTTCCCCTGCTTTGCCTTGGCTCTGTCTCAGCTGTAGTTATTGAAGGTTGAAATAGGATAGTGGGACTTCTGTGTCCTGGAGGAAAGGTTGTGGGTTTTTTTAAGTAAAGATGATATTCTTTTTCTTTCTCTCTCCTAAATTTCTCTTCACCACCATTTTAATCTGGTGCCACCTGTAGCTTTCCAGTGTCTCAGTCCACCTTTGCTTTGTGTATTATTTATGCAAAATTTCAGTGTCGTGGTTGTGGTGTTTGTTAAAGGCACACCAGTCTCAGGTTTTGGGAGAGAAAAATATTCATTTTCCACACCTGTGCTGTCAAAGTATGAATTTTCCCATTTATGTTGCGTTTGCCCCTAAAAAACTCAGATCTTGTACCTGGATCCCGCTAGGCAAATGCATCTCAAAGATATGGGTTTTTTTCTTTGATAAGTACATATTTACATTTTCAGTAGCAAGTGTTCTCAATCTATTTGAAAGTTACTGAAAACCTCTTGGTTCCTGAAGAAAGCATTTTTCCTCATTCCAGTATCCTGGTCCGCTGCCAGCAGCAGATGAGGCTTGCTTGCAGGAGATAAATGACTTGTGTAAAAGAAAGGTGTATACACCATCTGATGTGAACATTTATTGGGAAAAGTTTATATTTGGAAAGTAGACTTTTAGTAATACTGAAGTTAAACTTTTTTTTTTTTTTTTTTTGAGTAGTTACTTAAAATTTTGTTTTTATTTCAAAATTAGCTCAGATCAGTTGTGCTCATGAACCTTCATTTCACTGTGTGGAAACCCAGCCCTATGCTGAAAAGTAAGTATAATATATATATATATATAAATATTTATATATATAAACAATTATTTCCTTCTTTGTTTAATGGCATCTGAGAAGACTAGTTCTCAATGCTCAACATGCCCTTTTTTTTCGTCCTGGTGTTTTTAAATTTCAGGCTGTTTTCTATCTGTATCATACATGTTTGTGGTTTTAAAAGCTTGGCAGTTGGAAGTGAGGTGATTTACTGGTGATCCCTGAACTCAAACAGCAGTGAAGAATGTTGAGAGTTCTAACTTTAGGTGTTCAAAAGTCACAAGCCAGGTCTGCTCCTAAAACCATAATAAATTTACAAATAAGTGGGAATGTACTTGTTTATCATCTGAAGATGAACCAACGAAGTTTCAAAGTTCTGAGCTCCTCTTTACAAAAGTAGAAGTTTAATTTGTCTTATGTAAAAACTGAGGTTTCTATGGGATTACCTCACTCCATCAGTGGAAAGCAAAAACAAAAACAACAACAAAAAAAAGCCACAAATGTTATGAGACCCATGAAAACATTGTGGGAGTTGGTGACTGACAGCTCTGTTATTTCTGCAAGACCAGTGAAATAAAAATCAAACTTCACCCCATGGGGACTTATTTGCTTCTGATTATGAAATGGAAATTCATTCGGGTTTGGGGGTTTTGTCGTTGGGTACACTCAGCTACAGAGGGTCTGGGTAAGGAGCTGGAGTTTTTTTAAAGTCAGTTTTTCTGATCCTGAATCCCACAGCTCAAAGATGGTGCAGTTGGGGGCAGGTGGAATTCCTTTGGAATTTATTAAGTGCCAGTAAGCTGACTGGGAGCTTTGGACCTCATCAGGATTCTCCCTGGCTCCCTGCCAGCTGGCTTGCAGGTGAGTTCCATCCAAAGAGCTGATGTATTCTGCCCTCAAACCCGAGGGTTTGCAGTGGGAACGCTGCCGGGGAGCGGGCTATTAAAACAAATTAAGCCATCTATTTGTGAGCATCCCGCCATGTTACACTGCCTGCACTTGTCACAGCCCTGCCACATCAAGGTTAGAGTGAGAAGGTGACTAGCTGGCAGTCACTTAATCAAAGGGAGACGCTGATGGCTCAGGTAGCCCAGAAAGGGTGAGGTTTGCATGCTCTGCTGCTTTTAACAGCCAGATAATGAATATGCTTTCCAGAACTCGTGTTTCTCATAGGGGAAGCGGCAGCTGCCTGTGATCTGTGTCGCTGTCAAAGGAAAGTGAGATGTAGTTAATTCAGGGCTACACAACAAAGACATATTGATCAGGGCTCTCCTGGCTGTGGCTGGATTTCTGCAAGAGCAGGGACTAGGACAATGCAGCAAACCAAATGTGCTTTGTCTTAACCCCAAAAAAGGGTGAGTTCTTCCCACCCAGAGCCGCTGCTGAGCATCAGCAGGTTCAGAGCAATTCTGCTCCAGCCTTCAGAGGGTCAGGGAGATACTGAAATCAAGTGAAAAGGGCACATCTTGCTCACGTCGTTATAAATACACTTCATTTGTAGCTATAGGGTTAAACTCATGGACTCAGTACAAACAGCTTGGGGGGGGTCGGTTCCACATGATATAAAAAACCCTGCAACCCTGTGTTTATGGTGTCTGGATCAAGTCATGGTGAGCTGCTTACAGATGTACTGAATGTTGCAAGAATTATATAGAGTGAATGCATATATTATGTTTCCTCTGTTCCCTCTCTACTAGTAGCACTTGGATGGGGATGATTATGTGCTAAATATTTACTAGAGGGTTGCTGTGTATTTTTTTAGTGAGAATCTAAAAATCCTATACTGGTTATGTAATAACAAAATGTAATTATTATTTTTATTTCTGCAGTTACCCAACCTGTTGTCTGTCTGCCCACTTTTTCTTCCTGTTAAGTTTCCCTTAATAGCTGTGCCTGCTTCTCTTTTGTTCGTGTGTTGTGCAGAAGAAAAATGGGCACTAACAGATTTGCTAATTACTATGAAATTCTTCCCAGGCTTGTTCAGCTCAGATCATTCTATTAGCTAAAGTAATGGAGTGCAGTGGCATGATGGTGCTCTCACTTTTCATTGTCTGAGGTCTTCCTGGTGCAATATATTACTGGGATTGGCTTCTGGGGCTGTCACAGTAGCTTTTGATTCCCCACACCTGCTGTTTTGTTTTATCTCAACATTGCTTTTTCACCACTGTGTTCATTCTCCTTGGCCTTCCTAGGTGACTTTTAAGGGCACAGGACTGTTTGCCCCCTTTTTCCTCGGTTTTTGCTGGGAATCGGAAAGGCTGAGGACTGTTGTGCTCAGTACCTCACCAGTCCTCTCTGCTGTCAGTGCATTCACATCACCGAGCAGTTTCCTGGCAGTTTTCAGCTGTACTTTTATACCCAAAGGCACAGTCTTTACCCTCCCTGCATCATTTCACTACTGACACCTATTTTTCCTTGCCCATCAGCGCTGTCAATGTCATCTTCCCCGGCAGTATTTACAGCGGCAGACTTTGGTCTCATCTCTCTGATTATATCAGCTCCAGTGATTGTACTTTCACCTCATTACTGAAATAAAGTTAACATTAATGAGAGTCATGCAGCTAAACCTCTGCTCACCTCTCCGGAAATTTATTCTAATGATGAAAAGGAGATGCATGTGGATCTGTTTAAAAGCAAGCCAGCTCCTTCTCCCACCCCCACCCAGCTACCTGCCCAATTCAGCGGGAAAGTCTTTTGTTATTAAGAGCTGATGATGCAAAAGAAGCCAAACACATTATACAACATTAACAGGGAGGAATTATGTTGGTTGAACACTGGTCTGCTACGGAGTTCCTTGATGACCCAAATTTCTTTGTTCCTGCTGCTTCAGGAAAGGGGTTTCTGCTTCAGGAAAGGGTTTTCTCAAACCTAACTGACAATAAATTAGCCATAAAGCTCTTGGAGGTCCTGAGGGGTGTGCTAGGAAAGTTCAAGATATTATCAAGGGTAACAGTAATCACACTTACAAACAAGAGGAAGCATTGGGAGGTAGAAATTGTTTATAGACGACACAGCAAGGCTGTGAATTGAAAGAAGAAATATAGTTTAGATAAGCAGAGTTCATGAGATAAGTGCACATGATGCATGTGCCCAGCAAGGGTGCTCATGACATCTTTTACTGATCGGAATTCGGATTTACATTAAGAGCAGTTATTTTGCCACTGGTCATTGCTAGGGAAGCCATATCATGAGAGGTGGTTTGTTTGGGGTTTTTTTTGTTTGTTTATTAGTTAAAGGTTAGAGAATAAGAATTCACTTTTTATTAAATCTTCTTACAAGCAGCTGCTGTGACGTGGCCTCATCCTGTCTGAGGCCACTGCCTGCTTTGGCAACACAGGTTAACTGGAAGGGGATTATTGACTAAAAGGAATACAGGCTCAGAATCAACCTTATTGTTTGATATTTTCCTTAAATGTTACCTCTTCATTTATGAAACTGAAGCTGAGCCTAGTGTAGCTGAAGAGATCCAACATTATTCTTGCTAAAATTTTGCATATATTTAAAAGAAGATGTGAGAAGGATGTTCACCTTACACAATGTTGTGAGCAAACCAACCTTTGTGTTCAAAAATAACAACTTATGTCTTACTAAAAAAATACCACTGGGCTGCACAGGAAGTGTAATGTTTTAGACCCCAAGTGTTCTAAAATGCTGCCTTGGGCTCTCAAGGAAAAAAATAATCCAAGAATTACCAAAGCATGGTTGATTCAGAAGAGGGGGGGGGGGAGTGAAATAGTACTGTGCTGGTAATCATGCTCTGACCTATTTTGGATTCTGGGGTGTAGGTGTAGAAGCATTTTCTCCCTTGTGCAGGTTTGTGGTTTTGACCACGGAGTTCATGAGGAAGGACATGTAGACTTGTCACCAGCAGAACAGGTTTCCAGGAGGAAGGCTGTTTAAGTTAGCCTTTTCAAATGTCAGAATCCTAAACAGAAGAGATGAAGTTGGGTAAAGGTGACCCTTCCCAAAGGTTGGGGAAATAACATCCTCGCCCTTTGGCAGAGGGGGGAATTGCAGCCCAGTGTTCGGGAGACATCGGCCCTGTCAGGGGCTGCAGCAGGACTGGGCTGGGGCACAGCATCTGAAACTGCTCCTGCATCACTCCTGCTCTGCCTTCTGGACACTTCTTGCTGAGATTGCTGCTGTTGTGCCCTAAGATAGCTCTGACTCATGTCTGGAGTCACAAACCGAGTGTGTCAGCCTGAAATGTGCCTTATGAAATAATAATACAGATTAGGTTTCATTTGAGAGACTTTTTGTCCTAAAGCAGCTTCTCTTAGAGGCACAGACAAAATGAAATACTCTCTGAATAAGCAACATGAATTCAATAATTTTCAGCTCCTGTTTCATGCTCCTGCATCCCTCTTTTTCAAAACCAATCTACCAGCTGCGTGTATTTACTTCACAATTTGTTCTTTTTCCTTTATGTGCACATCCCCTCTTCTCCCACCTGCTTCCCAGCTTGGCTTTTCCTCCTCTTGGTGCCCAGGAAATGCCAATGTCTGGTTGAATGAGCTCTGCTATAAATCAAAGTGTCATCACTTAGCTGGTAGAAGTGATTTAATTAATGCCTCGTGCCCTCCCCAGAGCCTCTCCCCACCTGACTGCTAATCAACCTGCAGCAGCAGGAGGAGAACGTGGCCCCCCTTACAACTGTGCAGGAGACACCCAGGGAAAGGCACCTGATTGCAGCTGCACAGATCAGCCTTGTCACTTGTCTGCTTCTTGAAATGCTGCTGCCCTGGTGCCTTACAAGCCAGGCTGAGCTCCATTCACAGGGAGATGATCCGGGATCAACACCAGCCATCGCTCTCTGTCACCAAATGTCCCTGGCAGGTGACGTGTTTCGATGCACCCTGTTGTGCTCAGGGGTGTTGTAGCAACTTGAGTGCTCTTTTGGCTGGGAAGGGGCAGTTCCCCTGGGGACAATCCTGCACACCGAGGTGGTGCTGTGAATTTAGCACTGAGCCAAAAATGGGTGTGCCAGTGTGGAATTACGGGGCAGATAGTTAGCAAGTGGAACCCTTTGCTCGTCAGCTGCTGAGTAAACAGCTGGTGATTTGATCCCAGGTGTATGTGCACCAAAATGATCATTTTTGTGCAAGCCACAGAACTTGTCCCTGTCAGTTCAGTGGCTTCCACCACTTAAGGCAGGATCTGTGGCAATGGGAGCCTCAGCTTCCATCTGTTGGGATGTCCCTGCTGTCCCAAATGCCCCTCGTGTCCTTGGTGTCCCAGATATCCCCAGTTCTTCCCCAAATATGAGCAGAAGAAGAACCGAGTGTTTTATTTGTGACTATTCATAGCTGTGTAAGCAATCAGGATAAATATGGGACATAGACCTTGTGGGAAGCAGTGGTTTTCTCCTGGTAGATGGAATAGAAAACAGTCAGGATCCTGGTTTTTAGGCTTGGCCACTCCCGGGGTGCCAGATAACCATGAGAAAGACACTTGTTAGCTGGGTTTGCCCCAACTGTGACGTTTGCTGCCCTGTGACAAACACGGAGCGGGGTCAGCTCCCCGCTCTGAGCAGTGGCACCAGCTCAGGGACAGAGCTGAGTGCCACCCCCGTGTCCTCGCGTGTCCCCCGGGCTGCCCTGAGCCGCAGCCCCGAGGCTGGGTGATCCCATCCCGACCAGGGTAATTACCGGGATGGTTTAGCAGCTGTTTCCTTTGTTAGTCCGTAATTTGGAGGGTTCATTACATGGACATTTAAGTCCTCTCCAGGCAGAGATTTGGCAGACAAAGCCCAGCCAGGGAGCTGTTTAATCATTTGTTAGTTTGTTTATTTTTGCATCTGTCGGGCAATTCTTTGGGTATTTTGTGTACAAGGCAGCAGAAGACAGAGCTGCAGCCATTTCTAGTTGCTTGCCACGAGGGTCTTCACTGATCTTTATTCCTCTAGTGGTCACTTATGATTTATTTGAAGGAATAAATTTATATTACTATATTAAAAGAAATAACAGCATTTTCTGATTCTTCACCGATTTCCTTGTTTAATGCATGTGCTTTGCTTTACTTATTTCCACAAACTCTGCAGCTCTGTGATTGCTTATTGCTGGGTCTGTTGTTTCATTCTAGAGCAGCAGACAAAGACAGCGTTCACTGCATAGCTTTGATACTATTTTTATCCTTTCCCCAGCTTTATTTTTTTTTTTTTTGATAGAATGGAAAATCTGAAACCAAGCTGCTTAAATCTCTATCATTTTTGGTGATTTAAATTGAGAAGAACTTTTAAAGCAGCGATATTACTGCAATTTGAGCCCAGTGCAACTTGTAATAGAGTTTGTGCCTACTGAGGAATGGAGGGATTCTTTTTTGGGCAGATGCTGTTGAATATAACATCTGTAAATTTGATCTCTGAAGGCAGCTGTGTCCTCAGGCTTTCTGAAATTCCACCACATCCCTCGTTTCTGCTGTTTAAACCCCACCTGAGCTCATTTAAAAGCGAGAGGCACTGATACCCACAGCAACCAAACAAAAGTGCCTCCCTCTGTAGGATTTTGCTTAGGGCACAAGGCTGAATAACTGGCCTTGCTGTCAGGGTTGTGCTGCAGGTGAGGGAATGGAGCCATTCTTTAGCAGATATCTGGATATTAAGGAATTTTGTGGCTGGCAAGATGCTGAGCTTATAAAAGGTTTTCTCCTCTTAGCAGTACCTGATGACTTAAATAGGAGTTGTCATCAGGACAGCAAAGCCTGTGCTTGCAGCCCAAACCCTGTTCCTGCTGCCATGACAAAGGCAGTGTTAGCCAGGACTTACTGATTCATTTGTTTGAAGTAAAATGTATTGCCATAATCCTTCTGTCCTTTCCCCCCCGTCCCAAGAAAATTGCTTTTCAATGAAATGAAAAAGTAACTTTTGATTTAAGAGGATTAATTTCTGAGGGGGGAAAAACAGTAGCCAGATGTTTCCATTTCTATGTGTTCAGAAATCTAAAGCTTGGAAATATTTTTTTCCTTAAAATTTTTTGCTGATGCAAATTATTTAAACTTACTTACTCTAAATAAGAAATAAACATTAAAGAGTAAGTTGCTTTCAACGAAACCAAGCCAGAGGACTGGATAATGTGTAGCTGACAGAGGGTTGGACTGGGAGCCTGGTGGGAATCTTCCTTTTTGTGGGGAGTGGAGGAGAAGAGCACTGTCATTTCTGCAGGTATCAGGAATGCAGGGCTTTTATTCTCTCTGTGTTCTGCCTGTCCTCCTCATTTCTGTGGGTGTATTAAGTGGCTCTTGCTGAGCTTGGTGTTGAGATGTGTCACTGTGATAAATCACCTTTTACTGGAGATTATATTTTTTTCTTCAAATGAAGCTGCCAGCAGGACACATTTTAGCAGTTGCAAGTGACTGCAACATTTCCTGTCACCTTTTCTCTCTCCTCAAAACATTATTCAGTGCATTCTGGTTGAGTTCTGTTGAGGACCATGTTTTCTAAAAAAAAATAACAGAGGTGGCAATTAACAGCTGTCAGCACCAGCCAGGGATCTTTATCAGTGTATGAAAATCTGGTTTCCTCCCACCTTGCTTATACTTGAGGAATCCCAGCCTGCCTAGGATATTATCCAGTGAAGCTCTCCAAGATCAGGGATGCAGGAGAGTTCCCAGGATCAAACATCAGCCCCGTGGGGTGTCTGTGAAGGATAATCAAGGTGGTTTTTTGCTCCAGCCATGTGAACCCACGTGGTTAAGTTTATGGCATCAAGGTCATCCAATGTCTGCAGTAAATTGACTGCCCTTTAACAAACAGTTGTGCCATTTTGTCATCAGGCAGGACTTTGTTGTCGTGCTGATGTCACTCTTCTTGCCTCCTAAACAAATTCAGAATGAATGTGGGAAATAGTGTCTCATATTAGTAGCAAGAAAGGAGTAACATTATTTCATTACAATAAAAATAACCTCTGGATCTTTGTTCTTTTTCCAGGAGACAGGATATCTGGGAGATTTTCTTGAGAAGTCTTATCAGGGTCATCAAAAGCTTACTAAATTATTTTTTGGCAAATTGTTAATTAGTTTGGACACCTTTGAGGAAATATTTTTGGCAGCCCAAGTCACAAATAATGAGTGGTGACCTCTGAAAGCTTTTTGGTGTGCTTGATAGTCACTTGGCAGGTTACAGTTTTATTCCCCAGGAAACAGCTGGTCAAATCCCAGCTGGAACCCTGAGGCTCATCAAAGAAATGGGAATGGGTTGTTCATAGTTATGTAAAGTAAAACATCACCTCCTTCCAGAGGTGTCTGGGTTACTCAGGTATAAAACTGAGTTACTTGCCATGGAATAAATGGTGTTCCTGGTCAGGCTGCCCAAACACAGGGAGAAATGGGATGTGAGTTGTCCAGGCTGACCCAGCTGGCCCCTCTCTCTCAGGACTTCTCTGCTGGTTGACCTGCCTTGGTTTCTTTGCTCTAAATTTTTGGAACTCACTCCCATTTTTTGTTTCCCCTCTCGGTTTTTCCTTTCAAATGAATTCCACATCATTTTGCCCTTGAATGCCATTTTTTAGAAGTGGTTGTGTGTGAAAAATCTGTGATGTGATATATTCCTGTGTGAAAACCAAACAGTTTCAGAGTTGACTTAGTACTTCATTCTGTTCTCCCTCCCTTTTAAACTTTACATTGCTGTGGACACTCAAAAACCATCTTGATTTATGAATTTTTGGAGGGGAGTGGGTTTGTTTTTTCTCTTGAAAGAGATGTGAGGAAACACCAACAGTACAGTGGGTCCCATAGAAACCTCTTTTTGTGTATTACCTGGCCAGGCATTTCCTAGCTGAATCTGTCATCTTTCAAAAATTAGGCATTTTAGAAAAGGAGGGAGAAACAGTCTGGATTTTCAAAGCTGATTTCCGGGTGTTAAATGCCAAATCACAGATGCCAGAGCCCTTATTTTGCCAATATCCTCTGAAGGTCAGTCACATCCTAGAAAAATACTGTCAGCTGAGGGTCCTGGAGAACTCCTGGGGCAGTTGTGGCCAAGATAACAGATAGGGACATCAGCTAGTCCCACCAGGACAAGGAGTGTGGCTTGGCCAGGGAGCAGAGCCCTGCTCCTCTGTGGATCCTTGATAAACACCTTTAATTATCAGCGTTGTCATTTGCATAATGGGCTTGGACAGCTGGCCAAGCGCAGAGAATGCAGTCACCACATGCTCTCCCGGGCACAGCAGAATCCCTGGAAGAGCGGAGGGAGGGAGGTGAGCACGGGACTCATGGAAGAAGGGGTTAATTGTGCTGGATCGGGAATTTCTTGTGCATCAAGAACTGCTTTCTGTGGGTTGCAGGGAGCTACTTTAGGGTAAACTCCTTTTTTTTATTTTTTCCCTGGTCAGTCTGTAAGTCTGGGGGAACAGCTCTTTGCAGAGATCCAAGGATCTCGTGCAGTGGTCAGCAGGGCTTGGCTGTCCCGTGGTTTTGGCTCCGGCTGCAGCTGGAGCGGAGCACGCGCTGCATCTCCTCGGGTGCTGGAGCGGAGCAGGCTGCGGTGGCAGGAGATGGATGGCTCTGTTACCTGGAAGGCTCTGCCACAGCTGTGGGCAAGGGCAGATGGCACACAGACAATGGGAACTGCTGCTCTTCCCGAGCTGCTCCAGATGGGAGGCCTGGGAAGGGAAATGGAAAATGCTCATTTTGTGCTGGGCATTGCAGTTCTGCCTTCCCTGCCCTTCTGGGAGACACTTCTGCTCCAGTGCCACGTGATCCAGGGTGAGCACAGCCAGCCTCACTGAGCTGCTTTAGGGTTCCCTTGGAGCCTGGGGTGTATGTAACCCTCTCTTTAAGCTATCACCAGTCTTGAATGAAATGTAATAAATACCATAATTTCTGACACCCCGTGGAGTTCCCAGTGAAGCTTTTGGGCTGCAGAGCCACGACCAGTGAATGACATTCAGAGAGGAGAAATGCATCTGCTCCATCTGGGGCAGTCAGAGCTTGGCTGCCAGTGCAGGAACAGGAAACAGGATCGCATCTTTCAGACTGACACAGCTTTTGGCATAAATGAGCTTTAATTGTATCCCTTTGCTGGGGCAGTTAGTGCTGTCCATCAGCAAAAACTCCCGTGGGTGCTGCCCCTCTGTGGGATCTGTAGAGCCCCTGAGGATGGGGCAGCACTGGCACCTTAGGAGGATGGAGCAAAACAGAAATAAATTGATTTTTTTGGGTTATAAAAATTGACATTTTACTTGTCTTCGTGGGCATCAGGTATCAAGGGTTTCCCGGTGGGAATCTCCTCCTTTGGTGAAGTGGCTAAAGAGGAGTGAAGTGCTGTCTGTCAGCACGTGCCAACCTCTGCCAGCACCCTGGTGATGTCCTGCTAGCAATGTGATGAGTTGTGTGAATGTCTCCAGGCTCTGGCTGAGGGCTCACAGGCAGGAGTCACGAACTCTGAGGAAGGATGTGGGAAGTCAGTCAGCTCCACAACAAACCCCTTTCCCAAAGAGCTGCTGTTACTTTCCAGATACAACATTTTCACAGGACTATCAGGGTATTTTACAGAAAAATTTTGCTCTCACACATGAAATATTAGGGATTGGGTTGGGTTTACATTTTTTCCCTGCTTCCCAAGTGCTTAGTGAATGAAACAAGCAGCAGAGGATGAACATTCTCATCAATCACCTTTTGTTTGTATATACTAGTCAAGACCTAAAAATCCTCTTGGAGGGAAAGAGGAAAAACTTTGGAGGTTTGGGTTTTTTTTAAATTTTAGTTCCAAAGTAAATGCTTCCAATTGAAGCCCCAAAGCCCACGAAGTAACTTTGTCAACTGGCTGCATATTGGCATAAAATCACTGGGAGATTGTCCCTTCCATGGCCAGCTGTGTCCATAATTCTGGCACTGTGGGCTCTCCCCAGCAGCAGCTCAGGGCTCCCTCAGAACTTTGGGGGGGATGCTCAGCAGCCCCAGGGGTTGTTCAGAGTTTTCATGTCACATAAGCAATTGCAAACATCCCATTTCTAACCCCAGCAAACCACTCAAGTTATTATTTTCCATAGCAAATTTCCTGCTCCTCCTCCCTTTCTAGATACACCCCCTCTTCTCCCCAGTGTTTCAAAGTTTTCTATTTCTTAAATGACTTCCAACTTTAACCAGCAGTATATTTTTGGTGTGACCTCTTGGAGCCAGAACCTCCACAAATACTGAGGAGGACTCTGTAACATCAATTTACCCATTGTCTGGAATCTCCAGTGTTTTGACACCAAGATAACACCTATCAGGAGCACTCAGAACAGGAGGTTAAATGTGTGGGTTCATCACAAAATGCACTATTAAGGAAAATAGTGGTTAAGAATGACTGCACCCTGCAGTGAAACAAAAATAATAATTGGGTATTCCAGGGCTTGCTGTTGAGGTTGACATCCTGAATTTATTAATGACCTGGAAAAAACAGACCATAAGCTTTCAAAATGTGTGGATAAAAGCTATGGAGCTTGTAATGTCCGTGCAAAGATCAGTAAATCACTGGGACAATCATTATTACAGTAGATGAATTTTCATCTTGGCCACGTGTCAAGTCCTGTGTGCTGGCCAAAAGAAGGCGTTTTCTCTGTAGAATGCTGATGGATTCAAGCATTCCCATGTCCTCTGAGGAAATACTGAGCAGTCTGGGTAAATGTTTCATTCAGAAAACATCCACCCAGGGAAGTTTTTAGCAAGGGACACCTTGAAGCAATGTCCATGCCTCGTGCATAAACCCACCTGCTCATCTCCAACCTTGCTGGGTTGGTTGCCCAGCTCAAGGTCTTCTCCTCACATCCAGTGTGGTTTGTGTGATGCCTTGGCCACTGGTCAGCACTTTTACAGGGTCACAGAATCTGTCCCAGGGGCATAGGGCTGTTCTGGAATTACATAGGAAAACAAATTTTTCCAGAAGCTGGGGCAAAACTGATTTGTTCCTGGTGAGATGGGGGTTCTGAACTTCCCATTTTTATAGAACAAGGTAAAGAAATGGTTTACATTGCTCAAGTGTCATCCACACTTGTTTTTTCTCTTTTCTCTTTTCTTATATGCTGCCTAAACACTGGAATTCCAGCCTTTTAGGGACATGAGAATTGCACAAGACACACCCTAAAATCAGTTAGCACTGCATTACAGACGATCTTCATCATGCTGGGGTTCCAGGGACAGTTTGTGTAAACCTCCTGTTGGGCACAGGAGTGTCCTGTCATTATTATAATAACTTCCTTTCTTTGTGGAGTTATTCTTGGGTTACTTTGTCACGGATGGTGAAATGCACCTTCAAAAAACGTGTCTGTGGTACCAGCATCAAAGACCACTAAGGCTTCATGAGTGGGCATCTGCTGCCTGTGGAAAAGCTTTCAGCAAAACTCTGTAAAGCAGTTTGTGGCTTCCTTGTTTCCTTTAGCTTGTGCCACCTTGGCTCAAAGCAGTCTGAGCACTGATGGATTAACACCCCGTAACCCCGAGGGCGTGGGAGGCATTGCCAGGGCAGGGACAGCTTTAAAGCTGTGTAACTACTGACAGAGACTGAGCTGGCTTTGCATTGCCCACAGTTTGCCCCCTGGTTTGCAGAACCCCAGAAATACAGCATAGAATAGGGTTCATTTTCATTTGGGGGGCTGTAAACAAGAAAACTTTGGGAAGGTAACTGAGGCTTGAAGTTTTACAGCTGCTCTTCACCTAAAAGAAAATGAGCTGCTCGTAGCCAGGTGTAGTTTGGGGATCTGCAGACCCGCAGCTGTAGGTTTATTGATTGTGGGGGAGATCCCAGGTGAGTTCAGAGCTGCAGGGGTTCCTGCTCAGCCCGTGCCTGATGGCAGGGATCATCCCAAGGTTTCCCAGCAGCTGGAGCAGCTCCTGTGTGAGCAGCCAGCTGACAGAGCCAGAGAGGAGGGCATGGGATCTGCTCCCGTTGTCAGTCAGCACTTGGGGTACTCACAGCACCGGTCCCTGCAAACAGCTGAACACCTCCTAGGTGAGAAGTCTCCCTCCAGAAATCCCTGTCTGGCCACTGTGGTGAATTGATTTTGCTGGAGGTGTGTTTCTCATGAAGCTGGGGCTCAGCCCCCTGCCCTGCTCTGCCAGCAGCAGGCACCCCATTTCCCACAGGAATCTTACTGCACCTCATCCGGTGTCCTGGGTTATTTTGTGCTGCTCAACTCCAAGTGCTCTTAACTTTACTGAAGGTGCCTGTGCCGTTGTAAGTGCCTGCTAAATTCCAAAAGCTGTTCTGCTGTGCCTGCTGCAAATGCCTGGAAACGTTCCAAGTCCTGGTCTGGCATTTAAAAGGGATTTTCCAGGATGTTACAATTCGCCCAGCGCTGTAACTGTGCCAATCCAAAGGCTTTGCTGCCTTCAAAGATACACTCCTGAATGTAGTAAAAGTGTGTTCCAAGGCACACAAAGCATTAAAAATACCAGCTCAACCGATGGCTTTATTGGCATAGACATTAAACTTTCCAGAAGTGCTCTCTCAGGCTGTGTGAGCTGCTCAGAGCTCCAGTGCTGCTGTGTGTGTGGAGGTTTCTGTGACAAAGCATATTCCCCTGCCTGGAGTATTCCACATGCAGGGGGAATGCCCACTTCCCTTCTTCCCAGTAGGTCACGTCATCCAAACCCAAATATCCCTACAATCTCAGTGCTTCCCGGGAAGAGAGGGGCGAGATAATGTGTGGGAGCAGCTCTTTGGGCAAAGAGTGGGTCTGTTTATTCTGAAAATAGACCAGTCCGTGGCAGCAGTGATATGACATTGTTAAAAACTGAGTTACTAAGTGTTTCAAAGACTTGGTGAGTGGGAGAGAATATATTTAGCAATAATTTAAGTGCTGCTTCCCTGGACTGAGTGCTTTGCTGTGTCTGAGATAAACTGAGCTGTTTGTAATGAAAAGGATGACCCTGTCCCTACATACAGTGCAAAACTGAACAGAAGTGAAATGAGATAATTACTGCTGAATGGCTTAAACACAACAAACCAGGAAATCTGGCAAAATGGCACACAGTTTAAAATGGGTTTTAAACTGTGCTGTTGAAGCCTCTGAAAATTCAAGGTTGTTCAAATGAAGTTGCCTTGGAATGATTCTGCAGATCCCAAAGATGGCATTTTGTCATGAATTTAAACTACAGGCTTCAACCAAACACAAGTCCTGGGATCAAATCTAAGGTGAGTGGCTGAAATGTAACTGATATTAAAAGGTCAGACAAAGCTGCTTAAAGGTACATACTGACCTTACACTATCATAGAATCCTTGAGTGGTTTGAGTTGGAAGGGAACTTAAAGGTCTTCTAATTTCAACCCCCTGCCATGGGCAGGGACACCTTCCACCAGCCCAGGTTGCTCCAAGCCCTGTCCAACCTGGCCTTGGACACTTCCAGGGATCCAGGGACAGCCACAGCTTCTCTGGGCAGCCTGTGCCAGGGCCTGCCCACCCTCACAGGGAAGGATTCCTTCCCAGGGTGATGGCTGAGGGTGAGTTTTCCTGGCTGGCTGAGCCGTTTCCAGAACTGCAGGTTGAGGTCCCAGCTGGGACTCTGGAATGCTGCAGGTGGCTGTGGAGACCATCCCACCTGCCCTGCCCTTACTGGTTATCCACTGGTCAGCTCCAAGCATTCCATGTCCTCCTAAGAACAGCAACCAGGAGAGCAGCCAGGAGTTTGCCAGGACAGCCAGGCCGCTTCTCTGGGATATAATTAAAGTGCTGACAAGCTCAGACGTTAAGACACATAATAAATTAGTTATGGTACCTGAGTAAGAGGGGTGAACTCTGCTGCAAAGGCAATTACACAGAATTCCAGCCTTGGGACCACTTCCCCGTGTTCCTGTGCATTGGGAAATCACATACAAATTTTATGTGTCTGTAGAAAAACAGAGAAATTATTAACATAATATTATCATAAACATATAAATGTTTAAAGTCCAAGTGAAATCGAGGAAGGTTATTGCAATAGCACCTGGTTTTGACAGCGTTGTCATTCCTCTGGCTTCAGATGCAAAGCAACTTCAATTTGCATGGAAATGCTCTTTATCTACTGCTATATGGAACAACTGGACTTTTAATTACTGAGCTGATATTTAAAACACTCAGCAATCTGCTATTAAAAAACTACCAGAGCTGGGTTTCACAAGATTGCTTCTTCAGAGGTGATAAACATGCTGGCTGTGTTCAAGTGGTTTTCAAGCCCTGCAATCACCACAGGAGCTATTTTAAATGCTGTATTTGCTAGTTTTCCATTTTGTCATTTGCTCTTATTTTAATTTTTTCGGTGTTTTTCATCCCTTCTGGCCACATTCAGCTTATGTTTAGCATACCCATTTGTTTGTGTTGGAGGATAATTTTACTCATACCAGCCAGGCAGATTACTGGATTTTTATATCTCCTGTTTTAAAATCCATTTCATGGAGGGTGGAGAGGGCTGGGAAGGGCCCTAGAAGAGCTGCTGACCCTTAAAGAACAGTTATCATTTCCCTGGCAATAACTTGCCACTTGTCTCCTGAAAGGAATTGCCTACTGTGCCTCAAATAATGAGGGACACTGTTATATTTGCTTTCACAAAGGCTGAACAGCTAACATACCAAATAATTTATTTTTTCTTACTCTAGGAGGACTGGAGCTATTTTCCCTGTTGGCAGTGTGGTTCAGCTGGGTTCTAAGTGGTAAGTGTGTAAATTTTAGACTTAACAAGAGTAGAAGGTGGTCATGAATAGCAGTATTTCCTGTTTGAGGGTGTCACTGAACTGCACCAGTGTCTGGGGGAGAGAAGGTGACAATGGAACTGGCACACTGTGAACATGATCCATGGGCAGAATGTGAGCTGGGAAGAATCTGGGGCAAATGGCTGTCCAAAATTAAATGTCCTGTTGGATCTTCAGTGCCGCAGCAAACAGGGCTTTAGCTTTTCACATCTCAGCCACATCATTTGCAAGCCAAGCAAAAGTGGCAGAAGAGGCTTCGAGGTGGAGAAAGACAATATCAGACACAAAGCACTTTATTTGTAAACCTGAGCAGTGCACAGCTTGACTGAGGAGAAACAATGATGTAATCAAAATTAAATGGAGTCCGAGACATTATTAGGATTACCATCTCTGTTGATGAAATGGGCTGCTGACAGCAGCAGTGCTGCTGGGCCATCAGCCTTGCACTCCTGCTTGACATCTTA
Organism: Pyrocephalus nanus; assembly: GCA_038380795.1. Lineage (NCBI taxonomy): Eukaryota > Metazoa > Chordata > Aves > Passeriformes > Tyrannidae > Pyrocephalus > Pyrocephalus nanus. The sequence continues at coordinate 2,757,447 of CM076278.1, forward strand.
AAACAATATGATGGATGCCACCAAGTTTTTCACCCTTATTTGTGTGATGTAAGAGAATTTATTTGATGGGTTTCAGATCCATCAGATCCCGCCAGTTCAGCAGGACCCTGAGCACATCAAAATATTTACCTCTTATCTTAATTGGAGGCGAGTCCAATCTGTTTCTTCTACTGTGGTTCCAGAAGCAAGGGCTTGTCTACCTGCACTTTGAACTACATTACCAAAGCTCTGTTTTGATTTATTCTGGCTATTATTATTATTATTATTATTATTATTATTATTATTATTATTACTCAGGGCAGGTCTGCTCCTTTGGCCGTGGCATTTTCAAGCCTCCTTACCCCTCGTTAGTGTGTGATGAGCTCTCATTGCTGCCCTGCCCAGCGCTCTCCCAGGGCTGTGTGTTTTCCAGGCACTTTGCAGGCAGTGCAGCTGGACTCCTGGCTGTGGCTGTGCTTCCAGGGAGCCATGCCCTGTCTCCCTGCCCTGTGCCTGGCAGCGGGATCCCCTGGCAGTGCCAGGGCTGGCAGCGGTGCAGGGCACAGATTGTCACTGACCCCTGCTGCAATCCGGTAATTGGGATGGAGCCGCTCCATCCCCTCTGGTCCTGGCTCTGCTAAGCTGGGCTAAAACCTCTTGAAAAGGGAATATTCGGCTGGAAATGAAGAGAGGGGCGCTGGCTCTGGTTTGGCCTGGCTTCCAGTATGGCAAATACCCTGTGATCCTTAACAATTAGGGGAAATTAGGATTTCCTGCAGCTGGCACTGACGGCCACAGCTCAGTTTGGGAGTGCCTGAGTATCCTCAGGGGGGTGTGTTGAAGGAGACCTGCCTAGGGAAGGGGCAGCATCCTCACAGGTGTTGGTGTGCTGCAGGAAGGCTCTGGAGGATGCTTCCCACTCGCTTTCCATGATCCATGAACATCGTTCCCTGCTGCAGGATGGTGAGAGCCTTGTCCTGATTGCTGCTGCTTCTCTGGGCTCACATGGAGGGTCTGGGCACGGGGCTCATGAGAAGTAGGAAAATGGCTTTCAACATGAGCCAAGCCCTTAGATTAGGAGGTTGCAGTGCATGGAAATGTCCCCTGTCTGTGTGCTGAACAAAGAGAAGTTACAGCCTTGTGGATGTAGATTCCCCCAAAACTAGAACAGATTTGGAGTTAGAGCCTGAGCCCCACTGGCCACTCAAGCACTGGCTCACTGCTTCCTCTCTCCTGTAATATTGTCCACAGCATTCTCAGCTGTGTTAATTCTCCTGCTCCTCCATTCCTGTTGGAGTCTCATCTTTAAAATCCACCTTCCCAGATCAGAGTGTCTGGCAGAGACAGTCATTAACAAAGGGTAAGAGGACTGAGGCCACCCTTCCCTCTGTCTCCCGTCTTCCTGCTGAGTACCTGGCACAGAAATATTCCTCCTGAGAGGTGCTCTGTGTGGGGCTCCTGCTGCCTTGCCACCCCCACTCCACGCTGTGGAAAAGCAGGAGGTGCAAATCTCTGTCTTGTGTACGCAGTGCCTCTTGTCCCCAAGGCTCAGGAGGTGGTGGTATCGTCACTAATGCCTTGCTGATTTTGTCCAGGGACCTCAACATCCAGGCTGGAAGCAAAAGTGTATTTCCAAAGCCAGGAATGTGGTGTCACTAGAGGGCATCCCGTGCCTCGTCCCAGCCCCGGCCGGCAGCTCATCCCGGGGGGTGGAGGGGCAGCCCGGTGAGCTCCCTCAGCTCCCTCCTCTCCCTGGGCTTTGTCTGCCTGGAGCTTCTCTGTAGGTCAAACCGCTGGATAAGGGTGTGATTTCCCTCGTGCAACAGCCGCGGTGTATGCAGTCAGCGCTGGCAGTGCTGTGTTACAGACTGGTCCTGTTTCTCTCCAGCAGCAGTTGTGAGTGTAGCTCTGCAGTGTTATACCAGTGCATAGGTGGGTGGGAGTGTTACCATTTTAACTGGACTAGAAGGAATAAAGCAATATAACGTGTATAAATAGTATTTACAAAAGCTTACACAGAATAAAAGCATCCAGATCAGCAGGAGTCTTCTCCTCTGAGGTTACTCAGTTTACTAAAACTTAAAAGACTGGAATTTGTAAGTCAGGGAGAAGCCTTTGTGATTCCAGCTTTCGGTGAAAGCTGTCAGGTACACACCCCCTGCATCCTGAGCACAGAGGTCTCAAAGAACACAGCGAAATGCTCTAAGTGGAACACTTTAAAAAAACCCCAAACACCCAAAAATAGATCCCAGTAATGCAGCAAGAGAGAAGGGGGAGGGTGAAGACAGCTTCATTTTACAAATGTCTTTGTTGAGACAGTAACTGGATCCAGGAATCCAAGTCACAGCGGGATTCCGGGAGTGCACATCTGCCTCCCAGCCCTCGTGTTCCCAGAGCAGCGATGCTGAGTGGGATCCTCAGGAGGGGGCTGTGTGGTTCTGCCTCTGAAGGCAGATTTTAAGGGCCATTTCTGGGTGCCCTGAAGGAAATGAATGTCTGTTTGCTGATGCTGAGCAGACTTCCCTCCAATGTGGACTTGTTTCCATACCTCAGTGTTGTCTCAGGAGAGAGATACTGAAATAACTTGAACCACGTAACTTATTAGACCTGCTCCACAAAGAACCAGTGTCCAGCTCTGGCTCCAGGTGGGACCCACTGCCTGTGGCAGCAGAAAGAATTGCAAAAACAGAGCATCCTCAGCAGAAATTCGTGGAACACCCTACACTACATGTCCCTCAGGGGCACAGGCAAAATTTCCCCCTGAGCTGGTCCTAGACTGGAACCTGTTTGTTGAGTAACCTGCCTGTGGGGAACCATCCTGGGCTCTGCAGAATTTCTTTACTGTAAATCCCCACAAAGACTAATTCCTCCATCCCATATCTCCCTGTGTTATCGTGCCAAGGTTTCTCCTGAGTTTACTTTGCACAGGATGCAGCCAAACATCAGGGCTGCTCTCCAGTAGCCACACATGGATATTTTGTGACATAAATTGCAGCAGGCAAACGTTTGGTTCTCACACAGGGCCTCCCCACAGCCATATCTGCTTTCTTTCTGTCGTGTCTTTTCCATTTTTACAGGGGGGTCACAGAACTGAATGGAAGGAACAGATTGACATCCCCATCCTTTTCACTGACTCCATACCCACGTGTACCCTCTCTGGTCATACTCTGTTCCTCGGGGCATCTCTGTAGCCTCTCCTGTCCACAAATGGGCCAGGTCCAGCTTGGCATAGGTTTTCCAGCCTTGGAATCCCTTGCTTTTGCATCCTGTGTTCTGCTGTTCCCCAGATCACACAGATCCACTCCATTCATTTCCAGACCCACGGGAAGCCCCAGCAAAGGCAGGGGCTGGGGCTCTGTGGCAGTTCTTGGCAGGAAGCTCTTTGCATAAAGCCCATTAGGGCAGCAACAGCTGAGCTTCCCCCTTAACAACTTGCAGAAGCAGATTGGAACAAATTGTTCTTGTGGTTAGTTGTTTTGTTTTTTTTTTTTTTAATAAAAATACATATTTTGAGAGTAAATTTTAGTGTACGCACACGCACGCTCACTACTGAATTGTTTTAAAATAGGAACAGAAAAAACCCAGATGAAAACACAGGTCAGAGTGATGCTAAAGAAGGGATAAATATCTTTCTGTTCTGTTTGATTTTGGATGCAAGAAAGAGCAGGAAAAGATTCTGAAAAATGAGTGTTTTCTAACTCACTGTTAAAGGTCTGAGGCCTAAAACTGATTCTGGGAGAATTTAAACACACAAAGGGGAGCAAAATGCTCATGTTGTCTTTTCAGGTCAGTAGGATTTGAGTTCTTTTCAGCTCTCCCTTGTGCCTCTCACAGTCTCTCCTCCTCCATGTTTGTAGCAAGCCATAAAATTCTAGGAGAAGCTTTGGGGACTCCCAGGGATTATTAGCCAAGGATGCTCCTGCACATCCTGTCACATGGCTGTGCCAGTCCCCAGGCTGACAGAGAGATGTGGAAGTGGGAAACCTGAGACACAGGTGTGTGCTGCATTCACAGGCATTGCTCTCTAATTAATTTGGTTTTTTTTACCTTGTTACATTCCCACTTCATGGATGTGGAAAATGATAAGTAAAAATGTGGTGGTTCCTTAACAGATTTCGTGGATATAAAGGCTGATAAGCTGTTTGCCCAGGGCAGGGATCAAGCATGCTCTGCATCTGTTCTGTGCCTGGGAAAGTGTTAGATGGCATAGATGTGTCAGAACTCCTGCTTCTCTGACAGTTTGTAATTGCAGGTGAGTGTATTCAGAGCCTGGGTTTCCAGAAGTTACCTGTGTGTGAGTGAATGAGGAGATCACCAAAGGCCTTGTGTAAATGGTTGTACAAGCCAGTACATAACCAGTATATCCCATTAGGACCAAAAAATCCAGAGTGTGGCACGTTCAGCTGTGGTGGGAAGGGCTTTGGAGCAGGGAACTGCTTCCCTGCAGGGATGGGGGGAGCTCAAATCCAGGGAATCCACGATAACTAACACAGCAGCAAGCAGAGTGGGGGAACAAGCACGTCCTGCAGTGCCCACACTTGGCACACACAGTGCTCCCAAAGGGTTAAATGGAGTTGTTCTCGGCAGTGTTTGGCCTGGCTGCACATTAGAGCTTATTTTAGCTGTTCTTCCTAAACATAGCAAAGGTCACCAGGGAACAGCCTTTGTTGCTGAGTCTTATTGGCCTTGTTCCTCGCAGGGGTTTTGCAGGAGGACAGGATTGTCTCACTTACCAGGATAATAGATGACAAGCCTGGCACTGATTAACCTCATTTTAATTGATAATTAATTTTAAACCCTATTTACTTTCCCTGGAACAGCTGAGACTTCAAGGGAATCACAACAGAGGTGAACAAGAACTGAAATCTCCCCCAAGGAAATGATTCAGGCAGGAAGGAGGGAAGGTGAAGATAGATGTGTATTCAGAGTGGCACTTAGGATCTTCATTAGATTTATTGCTTCTGCAATGGAGGCCTCTCACCTGTCCCTGGCTGTTCCACCTGATTCCTCTATGAAGGCATCCTGGGCTTACAGTGGAAAGACCTCTACACTCCTAACTCAGGGTCCTGCTCGCCAGTTAACCTGGTTTTTGCTTTATTAGAACACCTTTTAGCTCGTCTCTGAGCCTGGCAGATTTGTGGAGGGGCCTGCTGGCCATCTGGGGGAGATGGATACTCCTTTTAGACTTGAAATATATAAGATGCTCTGTAGTTTTACAGCAGAGACAGCTTGAAAATGTGTGTAAAAGGTCACTTTTATTCACAGCACAGCTCTCTGCACATCCTGGACTCGGTTGTGCAAATCAGAGCCTTTTGGGATTAACAGCTGCACTGAGTGTCCTGGCAGTGCATTGCTGCAGGAGCTTTCCTTGTCACAGCTGAAATCTCCCGAAAGCCACAGTGTGTGCAGTGTGCCCTTCTCCGGCAGCGCCTGGAGAGGGCTCCGAACCGTGTGACAAACGTTGAGGAGTTAATTCCTTAAACACCTCGGAGATGTGTGTCATCCTTGTGGCACCGGCTTAGAAAATGGGAGCCCGGGGAATTCATTCAGGGTCACATAACAGCCATGGCTCCTCCTGGCACCGGAGGCTGCTCTCACCTGATTTCCGGGACGCCGTTCCTGCACGAGCCGCATCCCGAATTACCTTTTCCATGCGGATTGCAGCTCACGTCTCCGCTCGGGGGAATTACCATCGCCATTTACCGGGCTGTCGTGTGGCCATTCGGTACCCTCATCCTCTGCCGCGGGGCTGTTGAAAGCAGCGCAGGTAATTTAGGGTGAATTCGCAGCGTCTCACTGGATGGGGGTAATCAAGGGCCATTCTCATCGCTCGGGGCTCTTCACGCACTCTGAATGTGAAATGCCATCTGTGACAGCTCCGCTGCCCTTACCGAGCAGAGCACCCGCAATTACCTCTCTTGCAGGTAACATGGAAGAGCACGGCTTTCCAGAGTCCTGCCCTGAGTTCCCAGAGTGCCTTAGACTGGACAGTTCTAGAAGAAAGATTCCTTGGGGCAGCTTTGTACCTGTCTTAGAGGAAGGGTATTTTAGCTCCTGTTTAATCAGATGGAACTAGCAATACCTTTCCCCAGGACATCTGACACTGCATTTAACCCTTTAGAACTAATAGCAGCTGATCCCACTCCCACCTTTCTCGTTTTGGTGAATGACTGAGCAGTGGATGCTTTCATTTGTCCCAGTGGATGCTTTCATTTCAGGATCTAGGTCTTGCCAGCTAAATAGTTAGCCTTATAGCTCTGGGTTTGTTTCGGTGAGAACAGGTCAGCTTCACTTCATTTACAGGTCAAACCCCACCAGTAACACCCAGGGTGGAGTCCTGCAGGTTCCAAATGGAGCCTGAAAGTCACGGTGAGTTCCTTCATCACTAGCAACACTGAACTCCCTGCCAGTCATTCCTTCTTTTATGGAATATTTCTAATCCTGTGCCAAATTAGGACTAGACCCCCTCTCTCAGGGCAGGTTTTGGAAGGTGCCCAGGCTGCTTGCAGAGCTGCCCATTGCCAAGAGTTTTCCTGGACGGATCCTACCACGGGGAGAGTTGTTTGAAAATGTGGCCACACTTCCAAGAGCTGTTTGGAGGTTTCTGCCTCTGCTCTGACTTTGCCTGACACTCAGACTGTGGCTCTCAGCCCAATCCTGCCAGCTCTGGGGAGGAAAATGGGATGGTGAAACCCAACCTGATGTTCAAGTGCCAGCTTTGCAATCTCTTGCATCTGTCACACCACATGAAATGGGGGTGATTTTCTTCTGTCAGTTCTTCTGAGGGAGCTCAGAGTTTGTTGACAGAGAACATTCTGATGCATGCACAGAAGGAATGTGGATATTCTATTAATGAGAGCAATTTAGTTTTAATAGCTGCTGTGTGAGCGCTGGATCTGCTCAGGCAGAGACAAGTTATTAAAGGTGATGGTACAGTGATGATTAGAGCAGGCCCCTGGCTACAGCCTTTCCTGCATTTAAAGTCATTTCAAGCATCAGGATCTCCCTGTTACAACTGGCAGCACAGGTGGTTTACCTGCCTGCTTACACACGTGTGGGATTCCCCCAAGCTACGTTTCCGTGGGGGTTTTGATAACACTTTCTCTCCTTCCTCTGCACTGCAAGGAGGGAGATATTTCCCCTTTGCTTTCCTCCCAAAGGCTGCAGTGTATTTTTAGCTGCTCAGGATGTCTCCAAATAACACAGTGACTGTGAACTTGCATTGTCAGCCTTCCCTGTAAAGCCCCTCCTGGGAGGTTTATGGCTCGCTCTCCCCAGCTTTGCTGATGCAGAGTGTAATGTTTATACCTGCAATCAAGCACTGCAGCCCAGTGCTGGCAGCTCCTTCCTTCCTGCTCCCCCCTTCCCTTGCAGCTCCACTCTGGTGATACTGGATTGATAAAGTGCATGCACTGCTATAAAAGTGGGGGAAAGAAAAAAAAAAAAGGCATTACTCGACAGCCACAAGAACTTGTATGTGCTCTGCCCAGCGCGACTGAGATGCACTCGGGGTCTGTATTTCTTTTTCTAGATGATTTATAACGCCTTCCTCCCCTGCACTGCTGCTTTCCAAGCCGTTTAATGGGGTTTGAGATTTACCAGACAAGAGGTTCAGCTACAGTTTATAAACTGTTTTTCTTTTAAACAGAACACAAAGGTTAGTTTCTTTCTTTCTTTTTTTTTTCTTTTTTGAGTACTTAACAGATCTTTTCCCCCAAGTATCTCCTGGCCTGCAGTTGCCTCAGCGCTGCTCATCAGCATCTTTACCAACTCACCAAAAGAGCACCTTTGAAACAGGGCCCTCATCGAGATGGGAAAGTGTGGCTGATTCGATTGGAGCAGAATTCTAAATTAGCTTTATTTGAGCATCCACAATGCAGACAACTTTATTCCAGTTTAAGAGGGTCCTGCTCATGCTTAGCTGTGGTTTACTGTGCATTCCCAGCCCCTGTCAGCTAAACCAAAACAAACACATCTTAGGGGCTGCTGCCAGCGTTTCACTGCGTGGGTCTGAAGTCACTCTTTGCTTAAACCAGTGCGGCTGTGGCTGAAAATAAGGCCACATGCATCCCGTTAATCGTGACGGCAGTGCCAGCAAAGTGCCCGTTTTCCACGATTGATGTCTCTGCGAGTTCTCAGTCCCGGGCACGGAGCTGCGAGCGGGGCCGGGCGTGGAGCGCCGTGCAGTGAAGGATGTGGCTGATGCGTGTGTTTGTGATCATTGTAACCCTGCAGTGGTTACCACTTTGTGTGGCTGAGGAATCTCTCCAGGACCCGGAGCGCCTCTCCTGCCCATCTGTGACCCCGCCCAGCTCCCTCGGGAAGCGCCTCACTGGGTGTAACTCCCGCCCATCAGCGGAGCTCACTGTGTAGTTAAAAGCTGCTCCAAGCTGAGCTATTTTTGTTCATTTATCCTTGAGGATTCCTGCTTAATTAAAATGGGCCTGGGGGAAGAACGACTCTCTTAATTTATCTTTTACCAGAGAAAATGTTTGAAGGCCGTGATTTTATGCAGATTTATTTATATTAACAGAAGATACTGCTGGATACCCAGCTCTTTTTAGGCTGATTTTTGGGGCTCTTTGGCTGCTTCATTAAATTTACAGAGTAGCAGCAGAGGTACTGGACTGAGGAGGCATCATGGAAGCACTGCAAAGAGAGAGAGGAGTTAAGTGTATCTTCATAACAGAATTCAGTCAGACTTCTGGTTTTATGCTTCTGAGTCAATATTCCTGCTGTTCCTAGAGCTTAAATCAACATCCAAGGGAGATTTTTCACCTTTATCCACTCACAGCAGTTTCTGTCACACCTCTGACTTGGGCTCCACAGTACAGTTCCAGCTTCTTAGGTTTCCTTTTATTATTTATTGCAATAACCCCCCTGAAATATGAATTTCCTCTATGAGTCCTTTGGTTTCTTGGATCTAAACCCTGCCATTTAGCTGCTCCTTACTAGGATTAGGAGGTTAAAAGGTTGCTACCTCACAAATGTAGCAAGTCAGTCTATTACCTACCTGTTTTCTCTCTTTTACATTTTACCACCTTGAAAAGTAGCTTTGATCCTTGGCCACCAAAGCCCATCATCCACTTTGGGTCTGAGGAGGATCTTTACTCGATAAGGAGAGTATAACTTATATTTTAGTGTTTCCTGGTAGGGCTGGAGCAACTGTTCTCCCCTGAAGTTGCTTTGCAGTGTGGTGAGTGCTGTTTATCAGTTGCTGCACTTCAAACATGTGAAGGACAGACATATGGTTTTGGTTCAGAAATGCTTGTTAAAAAGCTTCCTTCTAATCGAAGGTTAAAGAGAGAGTTCAGTGCCTGTGTGTCTTAGAACAGGCTCTAACAGCTGTGGAAATGGAAGAGCTGATTCTCCAGCAGACTTTTGGAGCAGAATTACCTTTCTAAAGCACATAAATTAGCTGGTAGGTTGTTTTCTTACTTATCAACATCAGAATAATGAATTAGTAGCTTACACTTACGTGTTTTAACAGCGAGGCCTTGAAGAAGAAAGAACTTTTCTCTCCCCAAAATGCTACTTTCAGGTAAGAGAGAGCTGTCATAAAGCAACATCTCTTTTGTTCACATTTTCAAACAATTACTTTATTTTTTTTTCACTTGCCCCTATTCCATCTCTCAGTAACATGGCCTATTTATCTTGAGAGAGGTTTTAATTACAGTAAGATCTGTGCCTGGTGCTGGGTGGCTTCCTCAGAGCTGACAGAGTTGGAGAGAAGCTTGAAGGTGAATCACTGCAGGTCATCCCTTTGGATTTGCCGTGTGGGAATGAAGGGGATGTGCTGTCGAGGTACAGCCTGGCTCAAATCCTCCCTCGGTGCATCACCAGGTTTTGAAAACCTTTCCAAGCCACAGCCAGTGGTGTTTTGTTGTGAGGAGCTGGGCAAAATGTCAAAGGTGTGGCTTGCTCTGCCCTCCTTGCCTTGCAGCACTGAAGCTCCATGATATGACTCAGTGGCTCCGTGTGCTGCTGTTCCCACCAACCCCAATCAGCCCTGACTCAACCCCCGGGGCCTGGTGGGTCCAGCTCCTGTACCAGACCTGTTCTGGAGCGAGCCTTTCTGTTCTGGTTAGGAATGGCTGGACAAGAACCCGGAGATTTCAGTCCCCAGCAGCAGGAAAAGGTGCTGCCAAAGAGGGATCCTTCCAGACCGTGGCTTTGTAGCAGTGGGATTAGAAATGTCAGCTGTAGGAACCTAAATCGGATTTAATCCCGTCCGTGTGTCTGACTCTGAGGTGCTCCATGGGAGTGTCCCACCACCAGCACCTCCATTCCTGCTTCCAGCAACCTTCCCTCAGGTAACCAGCAGCACGTGTGGCTCCCAGAAACATTTACACAGGTACCTCCTGTGTTTTGGGACAATGTGGACAGGTCGGCCACTGCCAGGACTCGCTTCCTTCCCAGGGCTTGGCTCTAACGAAATGCAGAGTGGAATAACAAACCCCTCCCAGCACAACACCTGCCGTGGATTCCCCCTGAGCAAACTGACCACGCTGACTTGGGGAAGTCCTTAAACCAATGGCAGCAATCACAAATGACTGATCTGGGAACCTGCAGACTGGCCACGTCTCCACAGATCTTCCACTGCTTTGATTGCTCCCTTTGATACTCCAAGGTCTTTGTGGAGGGCTGCTCAGGAGGCCATCAGGGAATAGAGTTAAATAATGTTTTTATTGTGTTTGCTTCTGTAGTTTTATGAGTGTTTATATGTGGGCTTGACTGCGAGATGCGAGGCCAGATTATGCACTCACAGCACTGTAAATGGTTCTGCTGAGAACCACGAGGGACTCCAGACTTGCCTCGCTGTAAATTACACACGGTCCCACCTGCAGTGTTTTAAGGGCTAAGGAGGTTAAGGCATTGTTCTGAACAACCCCTGAAATAACAAAATGCTTATCTCCAATTTTACATTTCATCCCAGCCCTGGCTCTGCACGCAGCGAATAAGCCTGCAAAGCCATATCATAGGTGCCACATTTTGGGTTTTGGTTCCCAAGATGCTTTAACACAGCAAGGACAAAGCCCATTAATCCAAAGATAGCACAGTGCTACAACAAAACAGAGCTGAGCTGTAATCCTGAAGATTATAGTTTCAGGAGAAAGATTTAATGTCACCTCAGGGTGGTTGCTTTTTTTTTTTTTCTTCTTTTTTTTCCCCCCCTTTCCTCGGTTCTGTTTTGTTTTCAGGCAAACTTCAAAGTGCCTCATTAGATGCCTTCAGAAGTCATGAAGATGAAATGAATAAGAAGCGATTCAGGCAAATTGTTGACTCTGGAGAAGGGTTTTAAAAAACAACACCACAAAAGCAAAACCCCCAGGGACAGCTGTAATTGCATATCTGAGGAGTATTTCAGCGCTGGGCTGCCAGCCCCACTTAGCTCAGGCACCTTTTCCTCATCCTGAGAAGGGCTGATCCTGTTTGTCCTGGCTTCTCAAACATCACTCCAAATTTCCCCTGACTGTCTAAATTTCCCTTGACTGTGTCGTAGCGATTGAGCCTCACAGACTTCCTGTGGGGAATGCTTTATGCTCCAGAGGAGATTTGCTGAGGAGAGAGATATTCAATATCTGGTTTTTAAAGTGGGTAGGAATCCAGACAATTCGATAGCCGTGGAGGAAAAGGGATTTATAAAAAAATGTTTGTATTTGTTCCTTTAAATCTGTCCCTTCGTTTCCTCTTCTCTCATCCTGGGATGAGAGAAGGAAAAGGATGAGAGAAAGAAAAGGAACAGGAAAAAATAGTCTCTCTGATGGATGGTTTCCATATTGCCAGGAGTGAAATCCTGAGGTCCTGCTGAGCAGTGAGCACTGTCCTTTAGGATCAGTGCTTTGCTCTCAGGTTTAGCCAAGCCCAGCCCTCCTTGGCACTCCTATCCCTTTGTATCCCACAGCTAAACCACAGCCAGTCTCCCCTGCGTGACCCTGCTCCTGGGAACAAGTGTGGACAGATGCTCCCTGAGTCAGCGAGGAAGGACTTCCCAAGCCAGGCTTTTTGGGACATGGCACTTGGCAGTGCCGGAGTGCCGCTCCAGGGAGCCTCTGGAAGACGCTGAGTGGGGACAGGGACACCCAAAGTTCACAGAATCACAGAATATTCTGGGCTGGAAAGGACCCACAGCCATCAGCGAGTCCAGCTCTTATGGATGTGCTTCCTGGCTCTCCCTGGCATTTCCTGGCTCGGTGTGTGTCCCAGAGGAGTGAGCAGGGATGTGGTGGGATGAGAGGGCAGGGGGCACTGCCTCCTTCTCTTGTCTGGGCTAGACTGGCACCCACCTGCCCTGCCCCTTCCTGCCCACCCTCTTACTGGGGTGACAGTCCTGCCCCCATGGCTCTTTTACACCTGCTGTCTTTGGAATGAGCACAAGAAAAAGAGGGAAGCTGGAAAAGTTGTTTATGTGGGGTTTTTTCCCCACTGTTTTGCCTTGGTCACCTTTGTCATGTGTGCAAGGACCACGTGAAGCATCACCGGGGACAGAAGCTCTGCGCGTCACACACACACATGCACAAGCTTTTCTAAACCTCGCTGTTTTTAGTGGAAAATAAACTGTTCTCCGGTCACAATGATCCTGGGGAATAGAGAAAGGCGAGTTAATACCTTTTGTTGTGCTGGCTGACACAGTTGAAAAATCCCAGGCGTGGTTTCAGGCTCGGAGCCCCTCCTTGGGTTACTCCAGGCTGTGCTTGTGCCACTACCAGCGACAGCCAGACGGGGCTGCTCTGGCCCTGGGATTCCAGGGGAGAAACCAGTGGAAAACAGGCGCCGGGGAGAGAACGATTTGTTCCAAAACATTTGCTTTGTAACAGGGTCATCTATAAATTCTGGGATTTCCTGTTTGCTGAATGGCAAGGCTTTCTCTTTTTCAGGTTACACACTGGAATAATTTTATTACGGCTCACTGTAAGCTTCTTTCCTTTCCGAGCTCAGATTTGCAGCCCTTGCACGGAAATTTCCCAGCTTTCTTGGGGTTTTGAGTTGTATCCTTGAGCACCGTCCTCCTTGAGCTGTGCTTTAATTTCCTCTGGGCTTTGGAAGTGGTGAGATCATGGTAGTTTTAGGGGAAAAGCATCAGACATATTAATGGGACCTTTTCGTGCTGATGTAAGTCTGCCCTGGATACTGGGAAAGTAAAACTTAAATAAGCTGGAAAAAAGAGTAATTTAAACCACAAGGAGCCTGATCCTGCATCTTGTACACCTTGTGGATTTGCTGACTTGACTGGGAGTTGTCATTGTTGAGGAAATAGAGGGTTTGGGCTACAGCTGGTCAGGATGTTGTTGTTTGTTTGTTTGTTTGTTTTTAACAATTTGGTTTCAGAAAATGCCCATTAATGGGTCACCTTTGTCAGGGTGGTTCCTCAGGGTCAGACCCTTCCAGCTAAAGGAAGAGACACCTATCCCACAATATTCCCTTACAAAGATGTGGCCTCCAGTTGGGAGAATTCACCTGAGCTGTTAAAGATCTGGGTCGGGTCACAGGTCTGGAACAGGCAGGGACAGTTTTCCACGAGTGCCTCGAAGATGCCTTAGCGCCTTTCTGTTCCATGGAACAAGTGGGAAACAATCACAAACCGCATCCTTTGAGAGCTGGTGATAAATGAGGAGAGGAGGAGAAAGGTAATTGTGAGTTTTGTGAGGTAAGAGAGGTGTTTTGTGCTGCAGCAGGAGATACACCCCGTGATCTGCTCTCACTGCTGGGATGAGCCCTTTGGCCAGAGCTGTTGTCCATGGCTGTGCTGCTCAGCACTGCCAACTTCCACGGGGACAGAGTGCCTGGCCTGGGGAGTACTCCCTGATTACATTTATAACGAGGGAAAATTAATTTCCCGTAACTGGGGAGCGGATCTGCCGACTCAGCTCGGATTCTTATTAATGGCAGAAAGTTCAGGAGCTCCGATTTTAGAGACGTCTCTCGCTCGACGTGCTGGGAGCGTTTTGCCTTTATGCTGAGTTTAGCAAATGAGATTCCAGCCCTTGACTGGCATTATTAGGCACTATTGTAACAATAATGAAAAGGAGATGATTAAAATCTGCCTACTAGTGGCAGGGGTTGATGTTGCTATACAGCAGTCTGAGGAGGACGGCGTTCTGAGCTCCTTGCCTTCCCCACTGATGTGAGCACAGCATTATCCGGGAGGTAAAATGGAATTCTCAGAAGAGATGGAGTGGGTAATTGCTGTTTTTATTTTAACTTCTTTTCACATGGAGCCGATGCTTCCCATGGAAATTCAACTTCGGCGAAAGCCTCAAGACTATTTTTGGCAGCAATTAAAAAGCATTCAAGAGCTGCCTGTCACTTCAGCTCACAGATTTCCACGGGGTGCTTTATTTGTGCTCTGTGAAAGCAATGGGAAACACAGCAATATGGCTCCTGCTTCCCTTGAACTGTCTCACATCTTGTGGCAGCGACTGACAAGCCATTTTTCTTCACTGGGAGCTGTTCCTCCGGATACCACAGCATGGAGTTGCTGATAGGATTCTCCCAAGGCAAATAATGGCATCCAGCACCCACCAACACCTGCTGTCCGGTGATCTGAAAGCGCTTTGCGGAAATATCTATTGGGATTCATGACTGTGAGACTGGTAACGTTGTGTTGAACGGAGTTTACAAGGGGAAAAGCTGATTGTTGTCTGTCTGATGCTCAAAAGCACCACTAATTTAAAATGTCAGGGCTTAATTTGAGGGAGTTGGGTCCTGATGTCCAGAGTTCCCAAGTGCTTCAGAAGGGGTTAATTGCTAAGGAATCGAAGAGCTGGGCCAAGAGCTTCCCAAAATGAAGAACCAGCTGAGGAGGTGCTGCAGCAGAAAACGTGTCTGGTATCTGCTCCAGGGGCCACCAGTGGAGCACTGAGGCTGAGGATGAAACTGGGAGCTCTTTTATTGGCAGGATCCTCTGCTCATACAAATATTTATAAGGCTGCTTGAATACATCTCTGTGTGGATTCTGTGGGAGGAAGTATGAGATGTATGTGTGGTATCTCTGATAGAATTTAGCTTGCTGTGTGGGTATAACCTAAAAAAACCCATCAGATCGAGGGTACAACTGCGTTGAGCTCATCTGATGGATGATCTACCCGGCTTCTAAAAAGGGGCTTTCACCAAAACCCTTCCCACCTCCGCATCCTGGGTCTGAAAATCTTTAAAAATCTCGAAAATCTTTAAAATGTTAGACCTCAAATCTTAATTTTAAGATCTGTGCCAGCAGGCAGTAATGAACAGAGCTGAAATCACGGGGGCAAAGGGTTCTCCTGGCACATCCCAGAGTGACTCCTGAGCAATCCTGGAGCCCCCAGTGCTCACAGACCCCACCTACTGCTGCAGTTCTTGCCTCACTCAAGAGCCACTCCGTGTCATTCAGAGCCACATTTGCAACTGCAAACCTTTTTGCTTCCTGTTCTGCACTGGTGGGAGGAGCAGGGGGAATAAAAAGGTGATTTTTAGGAGAGCCTCACCAGGGCTGTATTGAAACGTATATAACAATTATAATTTAAATATAAATATACCACGAGTCTTTGGGAGCCAGATTTCTTTTCTATCATCACTGGGGTTTAAGACACAGAGTCACTACTTGGGTTGTAAGACCTCAGGATTCCCCTGAGAAAACCACTCTGCTCCTCCCCCGAGTGTCTGGTTGTGACTGGGATTCCTGTTCCCCATTCCAGGTGTTTGGCCAGAGCAAAGTGAACAATCTGAAGCAACCAGGACTTTTCTCCCAATTTCAGGTGCAACAAACGATTTAAAAACCAGAAAACTCGGTTTACCTTCAAGGAATTATTGGCAAGCGGGTGCTGCAGTCTGGAACAGCACCTAGATGGAGTCTGAGCTTTAATCTTATTTTTAGAAGTCCCAATCAGTAATGCACACATTTGTAATCTGCCAGTAGATGTTTGGAATTTGCCCATGGGTGTTTTTATCCTGGCCAGAGTGATGGGCACCGAGGCTGCATTTCAGGGTGAGGGGTGGCCACTGAGAAGGGGAATTTCAACATAATATTAGAATTTCAATATAATAATAGAATTTCGATATAAAATAGAATTTCCATATGATCATATAATTTCAATACAGTAATATAACTTTGGTGTAATAGAATTTCAATATACTAGAATTTCAGGACAATAATATAATTTTGGTATAATATAACTTCAATATAATAATAGAATTTCCATATGATAATGGAATTTCAATATAATAGAATTTCAGTATGATAGAATTTCAATATAATAATATATTTTCCATATGATAACAGAATTTCAATGTAATAGAATTTCAATACCGTAATATAATTTCCATATGATAATAGAATTTCAATACAATTTCAATACCATATAATTTCCATATGATAACAGACTTTCAATATAGTAGAATTTCAATACCGTAATATAATTTCAATACCATATAATTTGAGCTGTGATATATGAGTAGAGGTGGGATTCTGATCCGTCAGCTGATTCCTCTCTGTTCAATCTCTTCTGGGACTCTGGGAGTGAGCTGAGCCCGTTCTGGGGAGGAAAAGTTGGATGCTGGGATTATGTTTTTATCCCTGTGTTTTTACGTCCCTGGTGCTGAGACTGTGGTTGGGGTGGGCAGTAAAATCCCTCCTTGCCCCGTTTTTCGGCTCTGTGTCACTGCAGGACTCCCAGACCGAGCTGTGGAAGGTGTTTTGCTCCTGCTGTCAATGATTCCCAGCCCCAGTGCCCCCACACTCTGTACAAACACGCCCTGAAAATTCCCACAGTCAGTTCCTTCTGGTTCTTTGGAACTGCTGCCGGTCCAGACTACGGGAAGGATAAAAATCCCAAGAGGAAATGAGTCACCTCTGAGCAGGGAAATTCTTTTTAAATAGAATTACAACTGGCTGCCAGAGTTCCTATCCAGGTTCCCTGCATGGCCAAGCTGGGTGCCAGTTTTTATAAAACATATAATTTGTGCAGTGTTCCTGTCAATCGTTCCCTCTGCTTACGATGCCCGTGAAAGCCCATCCTATTAATTTAACTGAGACATTCTCTGGGAACTCTATGAGATGCTTTTCCTCATTAAATTAATATTACACACCTCAAATAGAATTTCTGGGCACCCATTGTTGTTTGCAGAATCATTATGTAAATTGATGGCTGATCTCTGCCTTTTTGGGGTCTGACCGCTGGAACTTCCTCTTTTTTCTTTGCCTCCTGTCTGCTCCCTCCTCCCCAGCCTGTGTTCAGTTATCCTCTTCCTTTGGATTTCTGGGGTCCTAGGGAACCTTGACAAATGCTGGGTATTTCCATGGGAATTGCTTCCCCTTTGGAACCTTGGTAAGTGGTGGGCGTTTCCTTGGAATTGCTACCTTTTTGGGATCCTAGGGAACCCTGATAAGTGCTGTGTATTTCCATGGGAATTGCTACCTTTTCAGGATCCTAAGGAACCTTGGTAAATGCTATGCATTTCCTTGGAGTTGCTACCTTTTTGGATCCTAGGGAACCTCGATAAATACTGTGCATTTCCTTGGAATTGCTTCCCTTCTGGATCCTGGGAAGCCTGGTGAACGCTCTCCTGCTGTGGGTGCCTCAGTGCAGGTCACATTCCAGCACAACCCTCACAGTCCTGAGCACAGGTTACATAAACAACCCAATTCCCTTTTTCCCTGTGAGCTCCCAGCTTCCCCCCCTGCACTGTGCCTTCTCCCAGGCTTCTCTTGGAGCTGTTTCTGTGTGGGGTGACAGCAGGGGAGCAGCAGCAGCGGGCTGGGAGCCCTTTAAAGAGTTGGGGCACTATCCAAGTGTGAGGGGGTGACTGTTGTGTGCTGGAGGACAGCCTGTGCTCCCAGGGACAGGAACAGCTGCCACTGCACCATTGGGGCCGGACAGGGGCCCAGGGGAACAGCAGCTTGTTCAGCACTGACACTGTCCCAGAACCTGGTCCTGGCCCTGGGCTGAAGGACCTGCCTGACACCTCCTGATTGGACTTCAGCTCAGCTTTGCTGGGGGCTCAGGAGGGGAGGTGGCCCTGGCTCTTGTCCTGCAGCCAGCAGGGCACAGCTCAGCTCACAGATGGGCTCTCATCTCGTGCAGTGGCTTTGGGAGTGTGTTGTTGATTAGTGGGTCAGTGTGTTTATCTGCCTGGGTGCTCCTTCCCTCCAGGATTGTTTTTGCCTCCCAGCTGTGTTTCCTGACTCAGCACATCCCCAGGCTCTACAGGCACAGAGTGCCCTCCAGCAGGACCAGGAATGCTGTGGGCAAAGCAGGGGATCCCCCCTGCTGCCTGCCCCAGCCAGGGAAGGGAGGGACACGTGGATAGAGGTGTTCAGAGTGACAGGAGTCATCCACTCCAGGACTGTGCCCACAGACAGGTTGTTCACCGAAGGGCTGGACTCCATGGTCCCTGTGGGTCCCTTCCTGCCCAGAATGTTCTGTGAAATAGGACAAATACGTGTCTTTATGTCAGAAATGTATGGTGTGTGGAAGTTATTATCTCTGCAAAAGTCCTCAGTTGTGCAGAAAGAACCCCCACCAGGCTGGGTGCTGTGGGGAACGGAGCCTTCTGACAGGAGCAGGGAGGAGCTGGTGCCCAGCAGATCAGCCCTGCAGGGAGCTGTTCCTGTGCCTCACTCCTGTGACAAGATTGGCTCATAAGTACCTCGAGTCACTTTTTCTGGCAGGTTCCTCACACCCTTCCACGGGGCAGCCCCACACGTGTTACTGATCTGTGGAATGTTTGCACCCTGCAGAGCTGGGGGGGGTGAGAGTGTGGACAGGAACTGGGAAGGGGTGGCTGGGAACACACCTTTGCCTGGTGCTTTGAGCAATGGAATAAGGACAGGAAGATTGTATTACCAGCTCTGCCTTTGACCTTGGCCAAGTGAACTTTCTCTTCCTCCCTCTCCATTTTCTGCCCTTCCTTTACATTGTTTGTAATTTTTGATCTGAAGGTGGTCCCTCTTCACGGGATTGTTCATTGTCTAACAGTCAAAAGCTGAGCTGATGGAGAACTTTTCGGTTCTATGAGTAAGTAATAATGTAATAATGAGGAATGTAATAATGGAATAACCATGTGAAAATGAATCTGTTTTGTAAAACGCGGTGGGACTTGCATGAACAGCAAAACACCAGTTAGAGTGAGCAGGAATTAAATGTCTGGTGTAATTTGAGTCCACTGTAGAAAAAACAGCTAAAATTCCAGTTGCAGTGAGGTTGTTGTGGGCAGCAGGAAAGGGACTTTTTGTAAGCATGAATGAGACTTTGGCTGTTTCACAGTTTTATCATCTGCCCATAAAGGAGGAAAAAGTTCTTGAATTGCTTGGAATTCTGGCAGCTCCTCTGTTTGGAATTGAGTCTTGTGGCAGTTGCTGAGTTTGTAGTTTGATGGAGAAGGGTGAGAAAACTCTTTTCCCTGGGACCATACAAGTCTTCCCTGACTGTCTGGGTGTTCTGCCTGTGGCAGAGGGAAGATGTACTTCCCATTCCAGGCAGAGCAGATGGATCATGGCTCTGGCACAGCAGGACCCTGAGTGTCCTCCAGCTCTGACTCTCCTGAGCACCTCCCTTGTCCTGCCTCAGAACCAGGCACAGCAGTCTCGTTGGCCAAGCCAATCTGCACCTAACGACAGGTTTGGGAAGTGCTGTATCCTGCCCAGGAACATCCCAGATCGTGCCTTGTTTTGGAGTCCCTCTGGAGATGTTGCTTCCCTGAGCACCTGAGCGCAGGTGCCACTGTGTGGCTCGTCCCAGCCGTGCTGTCACCCCCTGTCAGGTGGTACTGGGGACCCAGCCGTGCTGTCACCCCCTGTCAGGTGGTACTGGGGACCCAGCCGTGCTGTCACCCCCTGTCAGGTGGTGCTGGGGACCCAGCCCTGCCTCGGGGGGCTCCAGCACATCTCCCCCCACCCACCAGGGCTGGCCTCCCTCAGCCCAGGCTGCAGCTGGGACTGCATAGCAACAACAGCCACTATTTGTTTACTCCTTCTCAAAACTGCAACCAGCACGTCTTTCTGAAGACAGAAGAAGGCAAAAAAAAAAAAAAAAAAGGGGGGGAAAAAAAGAGAGAAATTAAGCTGAGGCTTCAATATGACTCAGTTCAACCAGCTTCAGAGTAACATTTGGCTCTGTGGACAGCAGTGACTCCTTACACACTTGATTGCTCCATTTCCTCCCTGCCCCCTCAGCAGACCTTTTTTGTGCCAACTCACACAGAACTGGCCGAGCACAGGAAGCCTTTTGCTGTGTAGGAAGGGCCTGAGCCCTTTCACATGCTCCTGTCTCATCTGTGAAATCACAGGCACATGTGGCCTTGGTGCTAAGTTTGCTGATCCTCTGTTGAAAAACAGGTTCTTTGGAAGCCAAACCACCACAGTCCATCCATATGTGTGACCTGCTTATGTGTGTATATATATATATATATTTATTCAGAGAGAGTGAGGGTGCTCTGTCATGATTTGGGTTGACTCAGCAGGATTTGCAGCCAATGCTATTTCTCACAGTGCTGCTGAGACAGAGATTTTAATGTGTGAATAAATAACCAACGTGATCTGCCACACACAGACCTGCTGAGCCCTGTCCCATGGGGGTGCAAATATTATCATGAAGGAGAAAGGTTTCAGAGAGTCTTCCCCCTTCGTGTGCTCCAGTCCTGTGCTGGCACAGGCAGCTGCACCCCATGCATGGGCTGACACAGGGAACAGCCCTCACCTGAAAGCTAAATACTGTGTTTTGCCCTCATTTTGTGAGGGAGGAGAAAGGTTCTCTGCCCTCCTGTGCACACAGGGCTGACAAAACACTGGTGGGTGGCTCATAAGATCCTAAAAAGTGTTATCAGCACCACACCATCCCTGTGCCTGGGAAGCCTCAGTGCTTGCCCTCCACCTTGATAAGAAAACTGCTCTGAACAGCAGGCACCCCCTGCAAGGTTAGTCCTGATTGTTGAAGGAGTGGGAACCTGTTCTTCAGTCTGGTTTTTCCCTTTCTAAATGTCATGGCTTTTCTGCAGGCTATGCCAATATTTTTGTGCCCACAATTTTTGTGCCCGCAGATCTTTGACCATTTCAGTGGTGAATAATTAAAAATAATCTCGGCCAAGTGAAGTGGTTCCTCTGGCAGAGGAACTGCTGCTCTGGAAGAGTTCAGCCACCTCCACAGCCGAGACTGGCAGGTGGAAAATCAGTCTGTGGAAGTTTTACCCACCTGAGCCTTCCAGGAATGACTTGTTTTGTGGGTGCAATTTAGGTACAAATCCCAAACCAGTCTGTCTGGGTGGAGCAGAAAGAGGTGGAGGGAACCACCTGACTCCTGTGTGAGGGAACAGCAAGCCCAAGTCAGCAAGGTGGTTTAATGGACTGCTCCTGTTCCTTCCCTCCAGTTAACAGGAAGGTGTTAAAAATTTGGCTCCTCCTGAGGAAAGGTGTCTTCCCTTCCCTGCCTTCCTGCCCTGATAAGGGAGAGGAAACTTCCTTCCCATTTTATGTGTGTGTGTCCCTGTGCACCTCTGGCCGTGTTGTAGCATCCTGAATATGGGATTTATGGAACCTGCACTTACAGAAACTTGTGTGTCTTAGAACCTGCTCATGAACACAGCTCACACAGGAAAGTGAGATCTTCCCTCCTTCCCCCGAAGTTCTGGCTGCTCCAGATCAAATCCAGCATTCCACCTGAAGCCTGGGATGGGCTGCTCGTCCATATTTCTGTGGGATCTTCTACCTCCTTTCTGCCCAGAGGGAAGAGAGAACCCTAGCACTCAGGTAATCAGTGGAATGCACTTAACCCTTTCCCAGCGGGCTCAGCACCTGCTGCTGCACAGCCGTGTAGCCAAGCACTCAGGAGCCCTTTTTGTTTCCCCCCCAGTCTCATTTTTCCACAATTCCCTTCTTCTCATTAAATCCCCGGCTGTCCTGGGATTACTGAGCTGCACCACCAGCACTGTCAGTTCAGGAGCTCTGCAGCCCTTTAATGCAAGGCCCATGAAAGAGGAAAGGTGGAGAGGGTACAAGGGTTCCCAGCAGAGGGGAACAACAAATTCTTAACAAATGCCTGTGCTGGGGGCTGGGCCTGCCTGGGCTCCACCCTCCCTGCCTGCCTGGAGCACAGTGCCTGGGGTGACATCTCTGTCCTCTGGCAGCCTGAGCCTGCCCAGCACCATAAATAATGCCTTGGAGCAATGTGAGCTGTGGCAGCCTGAGGACACTGTCACAAACACACACAGCCAGGCTGGAATCCTCTGCTGTGCCCACCAAAAGGCACTTGGCAAACGAGGTTCCACTTGCTCTGTGCCCAGCATGGAAATCTGCAGCGGGACAAGAGGAGTGTCATTGATTGTCTGAGTTACAATGAACAGGCTGTGGCAGGTGATCATCCATCACAGCCCTGCTGAGAGTTCCAGCTCTGCTAGGAGACATGGAGAGAGCTGGAACGGGAGCAAGGGAGAGGAGAAGTCGGATTCCCACAGAAATAGAGGAGGAATAGAACAGAAAAAAGGGTCAGGGTGGAAGGGAGAGGGCACTGCAACCACTGCCCTGATTCCAGGATCCAAGGGATGGGGGTGATGGGTCTCTCCTAAGGGGAGCAGGAGGCCAAAGCAATTCAAGGCTTTTGTTTCTCAGCCCAGCCTTCCCAGGGACAAAATTATTGCTCTTGGAGAGGAGTGTGAAGACATGGTGAAAAAAATATTTAGGGAAATGGTGTCTGTGGCTGGAAGGACAGGGGGATTTTCCTGAATATTTCCAAGCGTTCCTCATGGGAAGCTCCACGCTCCAATTTCCACCCTCTGTACTGAAGCTGAGTAGGCAACTGTGGGAATAATTTTGCCTTTTAAAATACCCAGTTTCCTTTGTGTTGCTCATTATCTTTGCAGTCTGAATGATCAGATTGGCTTTTTTCCAAGTTTGGAAAATGTTGTCTCTCTCAGTTGCTTGTGGACAGTTTTATGCCATTGCTTTGACAAAAAAATCACCCAGACTGTAACTTGTCGTGGCACTGTTTGTATTTGCTGCTTGGTTGGATGCTCAGACAGTTCCCCTACAGATCTTTGCCCATAAACATTTAAAATTCACTCCCTGCCAACACCAGAATTGTGGTGTAAATGCTTATATAAAATAGATGTGAACACAACTGCTGCAAAATCACCTAAACAGGGTAGAAGAATGAAGGAAACGTGGTGAAAATTCTTAAGATTACTGTGAAATTTTAGAGAAATTGTTATAAAAATCTTTAAGGCTATAATAACTTTTCTTTGATCAACCAGCAACTGAAACATGTTTTCTTGCTGTGGCTTGGGCTTTAAGATTAAACTTCTTGCCAGAAGGTAAAAATAATTCCAGCCTGACTTTGGTGACAAATCTCCAGCTGAGACTTCTCTGTGCAGATGTCCAATTTCAGTCGTGTCTGACCAGAATCCTGAGATCAGGGAAGCAGTGGCCGCTTGTTCCTTGAATTCTTTCGCAGGAATTTGACTGAGGCATCCAAGTTTTCTATGAGAACAGCAGTGGTGGAGGGGGGAAGGCTCCGTGTAAACCACTGGCTTCTGAAAACTGGGAACAAAATCCTTTCTTAGGAAGCAGAAACGGGGGTGGGAATGGAAAAGTCTGGGCAGAGAGACTTGCTGGATCCAGGACGGAATATTTACCTTCTCACCGTTCGCTTTCCTGATGGCTATTTTGTGAGGCAAAGGAAAACATGGGCAGGGATGCAGTTGGAGGAGTGAGAAATCCCTGTGGAGGCTTTATCTGAGGGGGGAAATGGGAGATGGTTTGTGCTGGGGAGCTGCAGGGCCCTGACTGTGAGTAACTGCTGCTGGCACAGCGGGGGTTTGGTTTGGCCCAGACCTGCCCTGGGAACAGCAGAGGAGCTAAAGCCCTTGGAATTCTCTCCCTTTACGATTCACTCAGCAACTTGGCTTCCAAAGAGTAATAAAGAGGGAAAAAAAAAAAAAAAAAAAGAGAGAGGCAGGAAATGTATCCAAATATTGAAGCCAAGGTTTGTGTGTGAAACTGTGAGGCGGAGATGAAAGCCCCACCAGCGCTGGTGTCCCGGGGGGAAGGACTGGAAGGGGGCTGGAAGCAAGGGCTGGTGTAGATGGAGGGGGATGGACCTGTGGGGGCAGCGGCTCCTTTTCTGAAGGGCTTGTTGAGCCCTGTGTGCAATGTGGTTGTGATCCTGGGAAGGGAGTGACCTCCTTCCCCAGCAACACCCCGGAGCCGCCGTGGGGAGAGGGGAAGGAACCAGCCCAGCCTTTCTGTGTCTGTGTGTTTGTGGCCGTGCAGATTTGTGTTGTTCCCATCAGGGCTGCCTTTACCCAGGGCTGTGCCCTCTCCCTTCCCTTCCCTGTCCTTGGGCTTCACGTTGCTCTGCCGTGGAGGAGAACCACGGAGCCAGCCAGGGATCCGAGGGATCCGGCGGTGGCAGGAACAAAGCTCGCCACGGCATCCACATCACCTGGTGCATAGTGATTACAACTGGTGCAGGTTAAAACATCACAATCAGGGCTTTCCCCCTCTTCTTCTAATTGCTGCAAAGCTGTTTAGTCAGTTCACATGGGACACAGTTTAGTCCATGTGAAAGGAATGTAAAATACAATTTTCTGTGTGGGTATTATTTGTTACATTATGCATTTTTAGCCTAGAGGATGAATTATATATCTTAAATACCTGTTTCAGCACATAACCCACTGATTCACAGACATGTGGCAAGTGCTGGAACCTTCAGGTTATGTACAAACCAAACTGGATAGATTTTATTCCTGTCTTAATGGTTTGTGAAAGGGCAACATAATAGCTTCCATCGAGGAACATTGCTAGAAACAGGATTATTTAAAATTCCAGACTTTGTCGCACGTGCAGTCTTCCTCTTTTTTTCTCTCCTTTGTCCCAGGCCAGATCATCTGTTAAGTTGACAATATTTTTCTCCTTTTTTTTTTTTTTTTTTTTGAATAAATATAAACAGGAGTGAACACAGAGTAGAAGCCTTAAGATATCCAGTTTTTCACTTGACCTTTATGAAGAGCCAATTTGTGCTTTGTTTCTTTACCGTGAAATCTCAAATGCCCCCCAGTCCCTTCCTGGGTTCTGACCACAAGCAAGGCAGCTGATGGTTTGCTCTCTCAGGGGCTGATGCTCAGGACACAGGGGGGCATTTCTGCTCTTTGTTCTCCCACTGGAGGGGTCGGGTTGCAGAGCTCTGGGGTCCCCCCAGAACGTCCCTGTCTTTGGGGTGACTGAAGCTGCAGTGTCAGTGTGGGAGGGATCCTGACACCCCAGAGCTCTGGCTGTGCGGGTGCTGCTGGCCAGAACAAGTCAGGCGAGTTGCTGAGGCCAGAAGTGGCAGCTGTGAGGGGGTGACTCACGCTCTGGAGATCCCCCACCACGGCACAGCGAGCCTGAACTCCGGGAACAGGGAAGGATGTGTGCTTGCAGCTGCCACAGTCCTGCACAACTCCCTTATGGGATGGGACGGGATTGATGGGATGGGGTTTCCTCTGAATTCATCTCACACAACATCACACGGGGGTTTTCTCACAGTAATTTGGATTCTGGCTCCTGAGGTTCAGTGGGAGGATCGTAGGCTGTGATTTTTAAAATCCTCTGGGTAAAACTTGTGGACAGTCCCTCAGTGACTCCCAGGGCGATGTGGCATGGACAGCCCTTTCCCAAGAGGAGCTGCTGCTCTGTGTGTCTCCAGGTGAGCCCTCCTGCTCCTGGGGGCACTTCCCAGCTGGTACCAGGCTTGAAGGCACACGTGCCTTGCCCTTGTTCCTCGTGCCACACCCCGAGTGCATATTTCTGGACACAAGGGAACATGCCTTGTCCTGCCAGCTGTGCTCACCTGTTCACACATGAGGCTTCCCAAGAAGATGCTGCACTTGGTAAGGAGTCACAGTTTCCTGTCAGTTTATTGCTAGGTTAAATTTAAATTCTGTTTCTTTAGAAGTGTGTGGCACTGGCTTGAAAACCCCGTGATGGGGTGGCTGATCTTACCAGTGGCATTTCCTTTCTGGCTGAATCAGAATTTGTGATTTGCAGGCTGCTTTGATGCCTTAGAAAGGCTGAAAGTTCAGCAGAACTGTGTGAGCTGAACATCATCTTGTACCCATGATCTAATCAAGGATTACATTTTTGGATATTCAAATACTGTGCAGTATCCCCTAATTGCTCAGTGTTCTAAAAGCAAAGTTAACACAAAAAATCAGCCCCACAGAATAAATTTAGTGTCTCCTCTTTTCAAACTTTCTAATCCGTGATAATAAAAATTCTTCTTGCAAGGTATTTTCTGTATTTTGGGACAGTAGAAGGCATTTAAATGAGGACCTCAAAATGCTTTGTGAGCACAGATTTGTTAAGCCTCCCAAGGCTCAGTGGAAGAAAGTGAGTGTTATTGCACTAGAAGTCTGCAGAATAGTTGGAAGGAGAAAAAAAAAAAATCCAGGCCTCTGGATTCTGTGACTCCTTTCCCTTCAGCAAGATCTGCCTCTCACATCTGTGACTCAAAAAAAGAAATGATTTTTCTTTATTGCCATGAGACGCAGTAATTAGAATATGGACACGGTCGGTGGCTTCCTGAGCTGCACCGATGCCACCAGTGCATCTTAGAGGCACTTGGGACTTTGTGTTTGCCTGGAGATAGCACTGGAACTGTTCTGTTCCAGAGCCAAAGGCTCTTCTCTCTTGGGCTGAGAAGAGACTGCACTGGCTCTTTGCTCTGAAGAGACTGTGATGTTCACATGGGATAAGATGCAGGCCTGGCCACTCCAAAAAGCAGCGTGCCATCTGTGTGTCCCCATGAAGGACACACCACTGAGGCTTCCTGGGCAGTCTGAGTGCATCTTGATCTGTGCTTTCCTAATCAGTCCCTTGCTTTGTGTGTGCAGTGATATGGCTTTATGTTGTATAATTCATTTCCCTCTACAAAGGGCTCCTTGTCCTGGCTTGCCAGTGAGACCCTGGAAATGTGTGTGTGTGTGTGTGTGTGTGTGTGTTGCTCAAGCAACTTCATTTTCCCCCCCTTTCTGCTTTGGTTCCTCTTTTCAGCCATCTGCTTGACATTACTGCTTGCCTTTTGTGCCAGCAGAACTTCCCAAGCCAGGTCCAGCTCTTCTCTTCCATCAGCCCCCTCATTCCAGCGTCCCCCACCCACAGTGCCAGGGAATAACAGTGCACAGAGGTGTTTGAAAGTGCCTTTGTTTACATAAAGGTGCCTCTGTGTGTGATCATAAGGGTGTTGTTTAAAAACCCATCAGCCCTGCAAAGCAGAGCTTTGGAGTCCATCAGGAATTGGTTGACTCTGTCAGTGCTCGTGGTGTGGACCAGGAGAACGTGATGGAATCATGGGATGGTTTGGCTTGGAAAGGAGCTTAAGGATTGTCTCATTCCAAGCCCCCTGCCAAGGGCAGGGACACCTTCCACTAGCACAGTTTGCTCCAAGTTTATCCAACCTGGTCTTTGACTCTTCCAGGGATGGGGCATCCCCATTTTCTCTGGAAAAGATGCATTTATGCTCCGTGAAGTGTTTAAAAAGCAGTTAACGCTGGAACACTGCCTGAGCTGCCAGCTCTGGGGAGGAGGGTGTCTTACCTGGTTTTGTGGGGCTGGGTGATGGATCCAGCCTTGCTGGCCTTGTCCACGTAGAAACTTCTGCTGACCTACCCTCAGAGAGGCAGCTCCAATGCTCTCACCATTCCAGCATTTCTTACATATGGATGTGCTTATTCCAGTGGAAAAGCATTCACCCAGGGAGTAATGTTATTGCAGCAGTGAGTCTGTGTCATACTTATCCTGGAGGATATGAGGTCTTTAAGTGCTGAAAGCTTTAAGGAAGAAACGGTGGTGGCCAGTGAAGGGAAATTAAAAAAATTCTGTTACTCCGAGGAAAACTGGACTCCTTTATTTGACCTTCCCTAAGCTAAGGAGTAACTGGAGTATTATCTGTTCATCATAAAATATAACCCATATACACTTGTCATCTTGGCCATGCCCTTTATTTCCCTCCCAAAGTGTACTGTTGGGATGGATTGGTACTGGGCTTTGAGGATTTCCTCCGTGGGTGTGGACTGGAGCAGCTGGGTGGGACCAGCGAGACCCAGCCACGCTCAGCCCCCTCTGTTGTTCTCACCCAGGATTTCCCCCAGGTAAACACAGCTTCCCGCCCTGCTCTGAGCTCAGCTGAGCCCTCCTGCTGCCCAGAGGTCACAGTGAAACCCCAGTTTGTTTTTCACAGGTGGAAGGAGCAGCAGCTCCTCGTTCCTGCGGCCTCGTGTGAGCAGGAGGTGTCGTCCAGCCGGACCCTGTGGCTGAGGGGAAGCGCCTTGTGGTTGTTTCTGTTTCCTCAGGACTTCTGCCTTTCCCTGCACTTGTCAGCACTGGGCTGCAGCATCCGTATCCACTCCTCAGGATTGAAGCAGCAGATCTTTAAACTTAAATTTAATGCAAGAAGGACTTGCACTCTGGACCTGTGTGAAAATCAATGGAAACCAGCCCATGGCAGTTGTTCCCCTTCTACACTTTAAACAACAGCTGTTGTTCAAACTGTTCCTCGAGTCTGGAATAGGATAAGCCCTTGGAGAGAAGGGTTATGTACAGAACACGAGTGAGGTGTCCAGGGTTGAGTGAAAACCACAATTTATTGGCTGTTTTTACAGTTTATCTTGCTACCATTTTATAGACACACTTCACAGAGCACCGTTCCGTTTATTGCTGGCTGTTGCCTGGGTGTGCCAGTCAGTTTTACAGCTCAGCAGGGACCCCAGAACAGCCACACGGGGTCTTGCTCCCAGGAGTTCACCATTCCTACCTGCAAAATAAGTTTTGATTGCTTCCTATCTCTGCTGTGGCTTCCTGGTCGTTCTAGTGTGGCTCTGTTCCCCCTTCGTGGATGGATTGCAGACAGTGAGAGCAGAGCAGCTCGGGGCAGGCTGGATGTTGTTTCTGGTGGTACCTGGGGATGATTAAAAGGGAAATCCCTCCCTGTGGAAACCTTCAGGTAGGAGAGGGAAGATACAGAATGTTACAAATAAACTGGGGAGCTCAGCAGGTGTTAGGGCAGCAAACCCATTCCATCTGAGGTGATTCCTTGGCTCTCCAGCTTTAGTGTGGAATCTGCCTTTTCCCATCAGAGCCTCTGGAGGAGAGAAGTGTCCGTGTCTCCGTGAGCGCTCGTTGTCTTTGGAAACAGCCCCAGCACAGGAGAGCAGGTATCACTGAAGTGCCTGATTTCAGAGCCAGCTCTGCTCTTGGAGAGGCCCCTCCACACCTGAAGTACCTCCAACTGTTTGTAGAACTGTGCTGCCTTTAATAGATAGAGATCCACTTGTGGTGGAGCCCAGGGATGGGAGCCCTCAAGGAGAAAGGAGTTGATCTTCTCTTTGTGGCAAGTAGGCAATTTCATTGTCTGTTATCAAGCTACACTGACACTGTTTTCAAAACAACAGCTCTGTGTTTTTAACAGCCATAATCCTCACCAGGAGAAGATGAGGAGACCCTCACTGCACCCTCTTGGAGGTTTTGCTTTTCCAAGGAGTCGTAGAAAACTGAGGTTATTAATTGTGGATGAAAAACATGGAGCCATGCACATTCCTCTGGGTCTGACAACAGCAGGGTTTCATAATCTTCCTAAAATACCCCAAGTTTCTCAGCTAAAGATTAGGACACAGCTACAAAGCTTCATTATAACCCAGGAGACTCTTCATTAAGAGGTTATTGGGTATTAATTGTCTATTGCTGCTGACAAATATTTTATAAGCAGGTTCTTTTCTGCCTGAAGTCGGATCACAGGTGCATTTGCACAGACCACTAATGCCTGTGGGCAGGTGCTGCAGAGAGTGTTGTGGTGTGGTGTTACAGCAGGGAGAGGTCATGTGAGGGCATTTCTGTACAAGAATTGTCCTTTTTGACCAGGCAGGCACAGCTGGACAGTTCCCAGTGCCACAGAGGGCACAGTGAGCTGGGGGTGCTCTCCCAGTGCAAAGGGGGGACCAGCCCAAGTGGGCTGGGCTGGTCAGAGTGGTTTGTCCTGAGCCTGGGAGAACCCTTAGGGGGAAGGCAGTTTGAAGAAAGCTGTTGGTAATAAGCAAAATCAGGGTTTAATGGGGTTCATAGAATCGAACAGAAATAAAACCTGTGTTTGCAGAAGAGGGAAGAGGTGAAAAGCTCAGAGCAGCAGTGGCTGAGCTGAGAGGCTCAGAAAGCAGTGCCCAGGCAGCCAGTCTCCATTAAGATCCTATCCATAATGCATGAGGTTTGGGGACCCAGGGGACTGCCCAACAAAAAGGGAAGGATCCTCCCAGCTCCCCTTCAGCGAGCGGGGTTTGTGTCCCGGAGGGACGGGAGAGCACTTTGGGTAATACCGGCTCTCTCTGGCAGGGAGGGGATGGGCACTAATGCACTGCAAGCAGGGCTGGCTCCCCTTCTCTACACTCACAGGCTGCTGTTCAGGGATCACTGCAGGCAAACCAGGCTTGC
Source organism: Pyrocephalus nanus (assembly GCA_038380795.1). NCBI lineage: Eukaryota > Metazoa > Chordata > Aves > Passeriformes > Tyrannidae > Pyrocephalus > Pyrocephalus nanus. The sequence goes on from CM076278.1 coordinate 2,787,847, forward strand.
TTTGGTTCATCAGCACTGCTGTTCTGTTTGGTTTGTTGGGAGCAGACTGCAGGAGTGGATCCCTGCCAGGTCGGGAATACCAGTGTCCTCCTGATTGTTTAGTGGAGCCTTAAACCTTTAGTTGCTAACCCTCTGTTACTCTGGTGTGAGTCTAAAAATATTAGGTGTGTATTGTAGTTCAATAATTCTGAGTTGGAAGATTTCACAGGAAGGCTCTTGATTGAAGTACCAGGACAGAGTGGGCAGCTTGGAAATGTGGCCATGGCCTTTTCTGACACCGTGCCTTGGTCCCCACACATTTGCCTGTCTCCTGTGCTGCAGTTCTGTGCCAGACCTGCTGCCAGTCCCTGCAGTCCTGCTTCTCCTTTCTGCTTCGTGGGGGCTCTGGCATTGCTGAGTGTTCACACCTGCATCACAGCAAGTCCTCACACCGAGCTGTTCTAACTCCTTTCAGCACAAAGGCGACGTGTTGGAAAAGCGGAATTATTAATGGGAATCTTCCCCTCCTAAGAGCTGGTTCTGCTAGAATGGAGATGCAACGTTGGAAGGACTGAATCCAACGGGGCCTGAGATATTTCTGAGCTGTCCATGTTTTATTTCTCTGGGGGCTTTACACTTGTACAGCAGCACAGAGCTGGCCCTTGGGCTCCTCCCAGGGACTGTGGTGTCTGACCCTCATCCATCCAGGAGGGGAAGGAGCATCTGTCAGTTCATCCGTGTCCAATTCCTCTGCAGCCAACTGTGGAATCCTGGAGAATGTAAAGCCTCCATCCCAGACACCACAAAGTCTCCAGCTCCCTCCCGCTTTGGCAGGAGCTGAGGGAACAGCTGGAACAGCAGGGATGGAAGCTGCAGTACCAGAAACAGCTTTGGCTCCACTGAAATCAAACTCAGCAGAGTATGATGGTAAATTCGCTTCTCAGGCCTGAGAGGTGCCAATTCCTCCTTTTTATTTATTTTTTTTTTCCAGAAAGGCCTCCTGCATGGGATTCACTTGGACAAGTAAGATTCGTAGGGATCTTCATGGTCTTGAAGTGGTGCAGTGTGGTCTGGGGTGAGACAAGGAGCAGATCCCTGAGTGTTCAGGTTACTGGTAGAGATTTTGAACTCAGTGGCTTGGGGGAGACTCTACAAATACTCCTGGTGGCTTTCCTGAGGCAAAAGCAGAAATAAAGTTCTTTACCCAACTATAAAAGGGACCTGATGTTGATCTCTGAGTACAGCTGATGTAAAGAGGGGAGGGATCAATTTTTCTTCATGATGGATAAACCAAGAAAAAAGCTGCCTCCAGTTGGGCAAGGAGCCTCAGACAAGAGTGTAGGAAACCTTTGTCAATGGTAATGGCAATAAAGCACTGAAATGGGTTTCCTAGGGCTGTTGAAGGATTTTAGAAGAATTTGTACAAGCACTAATGGACCTTGCTGCAGGGGAGGAAGAAGAATTGGATTGCAAGGCTCTTCCAGGCCTTGATTCCGTGATGTTGTACTGGGTAATACCTTTGGGCAAAGCCCTGGGCTTGTGCTGGGGGGTTTGTTTTGCTCCATTTCTTTCACAGAGATGGAGGAGTCCAGGAAAGCTTTTTCTTGTGCTCCTTTCTGTCTTATCCTTTCTCATCTGTCCGTTTGGACACAGACACAGAGTTCTTGCCCCAGCCTGGAATCCAAAGCCCAGCTCACCCAGGTGAAGGTGACTGAAGCTTGGAAGGGGCACTTTTGAGCTGGGCAGTTCCACACACTTGGCCTGATGCCACGTTGGCTCCTGTGGAGCCAAGGTAAAGGCTGAGCCAGCCTTTGCCAGCCTCCCTGCCAGCCCGTGGGAGCCTGGCAGTGAGCACTGTCCCTCCAGATGTGCCAGTGCCAGGCTGTGCCAGGTACTGCCAGCTCCAACCACACAGCCCTTGGCAGCTGAGCCAGGGCAGAAGACACTGGTGGGCTTATTGCACTTCCTTTCAGGACAAATTTGTTTCCTAACGTGTGGTTTTCATTGTCACAGGCCCTGAGGTCTAAGGAGTGTGTGACCTATGGGTTTATGTTTGGCCCAGAAAAATTTCACTCCTCCTACCTCTTTATAAACCTACAGAGTCCCACGTGACATTTGGTTCATCTGGGTGGTAATTGAATATTTTTTTTGCCTCAAAGCAGCTTCATTTAATACCTGAAAGGAAAAGCTGCTCAGTTTGGGGGGGCTGTGGCTGTGTCTCTCTTCCTCAGCTGCAGGGATCGTGTTGCTTCCACAGGGAGTGGGCACTGACCGGCCAGGTGATGTTACTGGGAGGGAGGTTATCCTAACCTACGCTCTTACAAAGCCATTCCCACCAGGGATCAACAGCACAGACCCTTTCCAGAGCATTCCAGGGGGAGGTAGAGGTTCCTGCACACGGGTGTCCTTCAGGTTGCCATTCCTGTCTTCTGATCATGTGCGTTTTTTCCAAGCCCCAAACACTCCAAGACTGAAGAGCATCCGAAATCCTGAGGAAAGCTGGCTTGTGATGGGATCTGTTAAGGAGACAGGAGGCTGAGATACTTTATTTTTGTTGCCTGTCCCCCTGCAGTGTCTCAGCAGTGCTTCCTGCCATCCCCAGGAATGCAGCTGGGCTTTGGCTGTACCCTGCACACCGTGCATTAGCTCTGGGTGTCATTGTTGTAGCTCCTGGGAGGTTTTTTTCACTGGCAGTGACCACTCCTTCAGTGGGACAGGACAAGTTTTACTTCCCTCTGCATCCTGCCCTTTGGAAACATCCCCCCTGGGAGGAGCAGAAGTAAGCTCTAAGTGAGGAGAAGCTGTTAATTGATTTAATTTCTAGCTGAGCCTTCTCTTCTCTCTTTTATCCACCATTCTGTATAATTTTTTCCATAGGCACTGAGAGAAGATTGCAGCAGGTTTGTGTTCAGATCTCCTGGTCCAGAGTATTTTATTTCAGTGTTGCTGGTTTGCTCATCATCCATCTTTCATATTTATCTCCTTAAAACTGTTAACTGGCTGGTTTTCCCCAAAGGATGTTGATGGTAGTGACTGATTGCTGTGTCAGAGGTGCTTTATTTTGGGTGCAAATCTGATGGTGTGGGAATCTAAGACACCTAATTTGAGACTGGCAGGGAATTCATGGAAGTGTTGCCTGTTGGGCTGCTGGGCCTGGTCACTCCAGGGCTGGTGGGAAGGGACTCACAGGGAGACTGAATCGTTCCAGTGGGAATTTTCCTTTAAATGCTCCTGTTATTTTTCTATAAATTTAATGGTAAAACACCTTTTGTTCTTGTGGGACCTTTACAAAATGGAATGCTGTGCCCTGGTGCTCAGAGCCAGCAGAGGGAGTGTGAGTTAATGCTGGATTTGCCTGTGTGGGGAATGGGGAATGGAGATACCCAGGGGAAAACCTCAGGGAAAAACCCCTGCACCTCATGCTCCTTTCAGGTCCCCTTAGGAAGGAGGACTAAATAACAAGCCTGCCAAGCAGGAAAATGTGCTGGGAGGGACAAAACGATGTCATTCCATGCTTCCAAGTGGATATTTAGCAGCAACAGCATCAAACAGAGTGAACCCAAAAGAGAGGACTCTGGAGTGTCGTATTCTGAGGCAGCACAGGGAGCCTGCTGGGACTTGGGATGTGTTCCCCCATTCCAGGAAGGAGGGGAGGAATCCCTGCTTGCTCAGGCCGTTGGTGTGGTTATTTCTGGGTTACTCACTCTCTTTTCCTCTCCCCCTCCCAGCAACCTCTGGGTTTCAAGCCCTGTTGTGCTCAAAGTGGAAGGTGTTTGATGCATCTTCATTAACCCACATGGAATGCTGCTCCTGTTTTCTGCCATGGAATGCAGCTCCTGTTTTCTGCTCAGGAGACACCTGTGCCTTCTCCATCTCAGGTCTCAGCTGGGTGTGAAAGTGAGGGAGAAAAGTTTGTTTGTGTTCATATGTAGGAAGCTTTAAGAAAATCAATCTTTTCTCTGCTTTTAGAATATAAATTGTGTGTCCAAGAGACCCTCAAAGCAAAGGCTGGTGTCAAACAGGGTGAGGATTTTCAAGCTGTTGCATTTTAAGGCCTGTCAGCCAGATGGTGAGCAGGTTGGGGTGTGTTGTGTTGGGATGTGTGTCATGTTCTGGCTTCTCCAGCCGAATTTCCTATCAGAGAAAATCAAACATCTTCTACAGGCATGAACCTGGAAGGCCCTTTTCCCTCCCCTGTTTGCCTGACACGGGTCACACCAGTGCAGATATCAGTGTGTGAGGTTCCTGTGGAGCAGCAGATCAGCAACAATCGTGAAGGGATTACAAAAATAATAGGGCATGCCCTTGTGTTATTAATCAATCATGAAAGTAATTGCAGCTCATCAACTGCTTGGCCTTGTCTGGGCCATTTCTTATGTTCGTAACGGGAGAGATTTTTTAATATCAGAATAAATCCAAGGGTTTTCACTTCTCAGAACAGGGAGATTCACCAGCAGGTCACTTTGAAATTACAGCAAATAATGGATGATATTAAGGATATTAAGGACACAGAGAAATGAAGGATAAAGTAATTAATGGAATTAAAACATCATTTTCCATGGTGTAGATCAGGAACATTGACTTGTCCTGGAAGAGGCTGAATTCCTTGCTCCAGTCAGATCCTGTCCCGTGATTTCCTCCCTGATAATTTATGAATTACAATCTGTGTGTAAATTCTAATCCGAGGAAAGATTAGTACGAAGTAGGGGAAGTTCACATCAGCATCAACTCAAGGGGGGAAATATCTGGAGGTTTGACTTGTGAAGGCAAATCAAAGGAGTTTCTTCATGTACAGCTTGATAGGGAAATGTGAGGGGGAAATGGTCTGATAACGGGAAATGTTCCAGCAAGTCACCAAAGAGAACCTGGACCATGCAGCATAAAACCCTGAGGAAAAACCATTAACAGATGATACAAAGCAGTGTCATTTCGTGAGGTAAAAAGAGGTGATGAAATCCGTTCTTGCCTCTGAGTCAGTGAGGAGAGGACACATTTCTAAGGATGTGCCAGAAGTGCAGTCCCTGACTAAGCCTGGTTCCTAGAGTGCTCTCACTGCTGCACTGCTCAGAGCAGGGCCTGGCTGCTCTCCTCAGCCCCCAAGATGAGTTCACTCTGTCAGTACTTTCAGTGCCTCATAACAATATTCCACGTTCCTGCAGCCCCTTCCAGCAGATAATCTTGAGCAGCTTCAATTATCACTTCCTATCCCCTTGGTGATCAGCAGGTGCCCTGCTCCTTGCACACAGGCCATGCCCTGCACTGACACACAGCGTGTGGGAAAAGTGACATTATTTGGCAGTTTGTGCCGGGCCAGGGCAGAAATTTATTCCAGGAGAAGTTTTCCCAGCTGACAGCTCATGAGCATTCCTTGGTGCTCGTTTTCTGGAGTGCAGGTAAAACCCGGAGCGCTGTAGCAAAGAACCATCGCACACAAAAGCTGAGAACACCAGAACCTGAATCAATGTTTGTAAAGAATCAAAGGCTCTTTTGTCTACCCTGACACCTGATACTCTGCAGCAAAGATTTCCACTCCTGGTGAATAAAACTGCCCAAGGCCTTGTTCCTTCCTCCACCTACCCAGGGAGTAACCTCTCCAGTTGTTCCAAAGTGCATCCCTACACGGTGTCAGGAGGAGGGTGCAGCAGGACGGATATAACGGGAAAAACCTACGAGGCTGAAAATAAAAACTAAACAACCCTCTGATGTGCAACATCTAATCCCGTGGTGCAGCTGACCCAGAATTGTAATGCAAATATTGTAGTTCAATCAGGCTATTTTAAGGCAGGATAGGAATGAGGCTTCTCCTTTCCCCACAAGGAATGTACATCATTGCCTCTTCTTTAATTTCCTTTTGATTAAAAAAATATTAGGCTGTCTGAAGAGCGTGTGCTGTCTTTGCTGTGTGTTGAGGGAAAGGGGGGAAATCAAAAGGAATGAGAAATACAGGTGAACTTGTCAATTCAGGTTCACTGGGAGAAGCTTAGAACTCTTTGGTAGATGCGCTTGATGTGCTTTAGTTTGGCTGATTAGGAAATTCAGTTGCTTTGTTGCTTCCTAAAATTCTGCAATCGACCACTGAGTTTCTAAATAAGGAGGGGACAAGGGGATGAGAGTCAAGTTTTTGGGCAGTTCTTCCCTCCCCAGTTGTTCCAGGTCTATTTGTACAGCCATTAGTTCAACGGGTAGGAGATTTCCCTCCCCTCCTCTCCCTCCCCTCCCCTCCTCTTCCCTTCCCTTTCCCAGTAACCAGTGGCAAAACCTTTATTTTTGAACTTCACTTGTTTTTGAGGTTTGCAAAATATTCACAAAACGAAAGAAGGGCTGAAAGAAAGCAAAAATCCCACTGTTTTGCTGTGTTTGTGTTCTCTGACTGGATGTTCTGGCAGTTTTCCAGGTGTCCTTTGGCTGCTTTGGATCCAAAGGGGGTCACTGGTGTAGTGCCCGTGCGACTTCGGAGCAGCTGCCGGAGCCCTCGGAAAGCTGATGGCTCAACCTACCCAGCCCCGGGAGACTGAGGAGAAACCATCTCTACTGCTCTTCACATTCTCTGCAAAGTGTTTGGGAAGTGTCAGCTGCAGAAATCATCCCTGAAATGACTCTCCAGGACACCGTGGGGACAGCGGCTTTTCCTGACGGCGTCATGGAGACACTGGAGAGCAGAGAGTATTTACACCAGAAAATACCAGGTGATGGCTTTGCTGTTAAAGCAGTATCAAAGGAGCTGAGGAAAGGGAAGTGCTGACAGAGAGAGTGAGCTCTAGGAATACCAGGAATATCTAGGAATGTCAGGGATATCCTTAGGCGCTGGAATGTTGGTCTGGTTGAAGCCCTTTCTGGTTTTGCTGTCCCGTGGCTGCTTTGCATGGTGTGGCTCTGCAGCAGCACTGGGCTGACCCCAGGGCTGCTGGAATGGTTTTCCACCAGGATTTGCACCTGGCAGTGGAACAGCAGCCTGCCCTGCGTGGATGTGCACACGCACACGGGTAAATGGTGCCTGACAGTCCCTCATCCCCTGACTCTGGAGAGCCCTGGTGAGGATTCTCCTCTCTGGGGTGTCTGTTATGTAACAGTTTCTGTTCCTTTGGGTGCCGCTCTGTCACTCCCACACTGCTCTGCCGAAGCCAAAGGCTGTTGCTCTGCAATGGGACTGGGAAAATGTGACATTCTCAGCTCTGCCCGGGTTCCAGGAGCTCGTCCCTCCTCCCGCACACGCCACCGTTTGGTGCACGCCGTGGAAGTGTCGGTGGATCCGAAAGCTCAGCGGTGCCAGCTGGAGGGTGGAGGGAATTCTGGGTGCGTGGCCACGAAGGGGGTGAACCCTTTGCTTGGGGCAGTCTGGGGCAGGCAGTGCTGGGGGCTGCTGGGCTCAACATTTTAGGGGACTGGCAGCTCCAAACCGACGGCCCTGAAACTGTGCCTGTGTTCTTCACATCGTGCTTTTAGGGGCTGTAGAGACACTTCCTTTGCTTTCCATGATTTTTTTAAGGATTTTTTTTTTTTTTTTTAAGTTCTTTTCAGCCTCTCCCTCCCTTTTGCAATGCATTAGTTACTATAGTAACTATGCTGGGAATGGTATAGAAGGAGGCCAGTGCACCCTGGCAGGGAAGTATAAAGCCACTTTATGTAATAGTTTGAAATTTATATCATGGTTTTGAAAATACAGCAGTTTTGTGGTGGTTTCCATGACCACATGTGTGCTATGGGTATATATAGCACTCTTAGGTCATCCCTGGTAATTCCCCTGTGCTGCCAACATCCCGAGGATGCCAACAGCCCTGCCTGGAATTCTGCTGCCCACACAAAGCGTTCCGAGATCCACTTTCACCACCATCCACTGCCACCTTCCCAGGAAGCTGAGTTGCTGTGGAAAAGGGATGTGTCCCTGTGGGCACAGAGCTGTGGGACAGAGAATTTCACTGCCACCCTCTCAGTGGGTGCTTGGGGGGTGTCTGGACTGGCCATTCTGGCATGACTGAAGTGCTTTGCCTGGCTGTATTCCCTGACTATATTCACTGACTATACTCTCAGGATATATTCCTTGATTATATTCCCTGCCTGTAATCTATTCCCAACTATATTTCCTGACTATATTCCCTCATTATATTCCATGCCTATATACTCTGACTATACTACCTGATAATAATCCCTGCCTATATTCCATGACTCTATTCTCTGCCTGTATTCCCTACCTGTATTCCCTACCTGTATTCCCTACCTGTATTCCCTACCTGTATTCCCTGCTTGTATTCCCTACCTGTATTCCCTACCTGTATTCCCAGCCTGTATTCCCTACCTGTATTCCCAGCCTGTATTCCCTGCCCTGGTGTAGCAGCTCCAGCCTGGGCTGTGCTCCTGCTCCCTTCTCCCGAGTCAGTGTTTTCCCAGGTGGATGCCAAACCCTGCAGGAAGCCAGGGCAGAGTAGGAAGTGTTCCTGGAGCCAGTCCTGGCCTGCAGCTCCTGCACAGCTCCAGGAGACCCTGCAGCACGAGGGATTTGGGATCAGGATGTATCCCAGAGCTGGGAATTTCTGCCCTTCAGCTCACAAGAGACTTTCCTTTTCCAGGGGGTGTGTTTGAGCCCAGCCTGCTGTAAATCCTCCCCTCAGGAACTGTGTGCTCCCTGTCCCTGGAGTTCTGAGTGAAAGCATCACCATTCCTGCCTTCCTGTCCCGTGCTGCCAGCTCTCCTGGTTTTATGGAGTCTCAGGATAGCTGTATTTTCAGGAAGTCCCAGCTCCTGCAGGAATGCAAACATGTGAACTCCATTTCACTCCGTAAAGGGCACACTCCGAGTTTTCTCAGCTGGGGAAAACCCTGAACCAGCCCCTCAGCAAGTCTGGGAAAGAAAAGGTAATTTAAAGGTGTCTGCTTTTTAATATAGTCTGTAATTTAAGCAGGTACCTTTTCAAGTTCCTGACTCATAAGTTTTGGATGTTTGGACTCAACAATATTGTTTATTTTGCTGCCGTGCTCCACTCGGGAGCTTGGATATCTCCCAGTGGTGGAACATCCCTTCCACTGCCTTGTGGAAAAGTGAAGCTTCAACTAGAAACTCATTTAAAAATGTTTGGAGATCCTTGGATGGAAGCTGTGAAAAACACATCTGCCCTCTTAAATATGCATTAATGTGTAAAACACATTAAAAATTCAGGCCTTAAAATCTTCATCACATGACCTGAGAGGCTGCTGGTGTCTCTCTCTTGACTTGTAAGGCAGATTCTCCATGAGATGATGAATTCCTTGTTTAACCCCTCTCAACCACTTCATGTATGGATCTTAAGAGTGCTTGGGGGCAGGGGACAACAGGAGAGGAAAATGGGAAGGTCCTACCAAGGGGTGGAAAAGGGGAAAAAAAGTATGATCAGGGAAAAAAATAGTGAGGAAACATTTCCCACCTCCTGAATTTCTGCAGGTTTCCTTGGCCCTTCCCTTCCCAGTGACTACTGGCACGATGCTTGGCCGTGTCCTGCATTTCATCCTGCAGCACATCCAAGCCTGGTGTGTTTTTCCTTGCAAAGCCAGCTGTGTGAAAGGTTCTTCACTGGGTGGCAGTGGGATGTTCTACTGCATGTTGGATTCCTGTCACTGGGAGCCTGGAAAAGGGGGAAGGAGCAGGAGAGAAACTGGGATGTCTCAGCACAGACCTCTGGCTGTGGAGCTCAGTAACCTCCCCAAAGCTCTGTGGTGTTCCAGCCAGCTTGGAGAAGGGCTTGGAATGGTGCTCCAGGCAGGCCTGGGAGAAATCTGCATTGTTCACATTACTGCTGGTGTTCTCTGCCTTCTGGACAAGAGCCAACAGGAAATTCCTGGGACAGATCTTGCCACTTTTTTTTTTTTTTTTTTCCCTTTAATAAAATATTTAGAGAGAGAAGAAAAAAACCAACAACAAAAAAAACGAAAGAGAGTGAAAAACTGAGTTGTAGAGAACAAAGAAGGTGAGATTGACCTCATGTCAGAGATGGGGAAAGTTTGGATCTTCCTTTGTGGGTTTGTTTTTCCCTCTGAGCTCTGAGGGATTTATGACCTCACGTGTGTTGTTGCTGTGACATCAGATGGCGTTGCCACGGGAACCATTTTATGGTGAGAAACAAAAGAATTTTGGAGAGTTCCTCGGCAGCACAGGACACACAGTGCAGAGGAGAAAGGGACTATTTTTGTCTGGATGATAAATCTGCTTTATTAGGCCCGGGATTTTGCAGCTCTGTCCTGCTAGAAGCAAGAATAAAGCTGGCAAAAACAACAACTCTTGCACCTGTTAATCGGGGACTGAATTCGTCCCAACGTGCAAAATCTTGGGAATTTCCTTTCTTGTCTCCCCCTCCAAGTGACTGATGGCTTCCAAATGCTCCGGCATATGAGGAGAAACAACAATCTGCTCGTTGGAGCTTTGCAGGAGCAGAAGCTTGAGAAGTAACAGGAAGTTTGTGTTGCTGGGGGTTTTAAAATTGACAATGTACAATCACGGGCAGAATGAAGGATCTGAGGATTTGTGTTTTGCTTCCATAATACCTCCAAAATCGAACGTCACGAGGGATTTGGGAATTTGTGTTATTAAACATAGAGGTCTCTAGTTGGTATTGGTGGGACCTGCAGGAAAGATGGACCCACAGGTGAAAAAGAACAAAATTTGGTGGTTGAACAGGGTTAAAATGTAGAAGAACCTTTGAAAAGAAACACACAGGATGGACCTGCTAAACCCACCAGTTAACGTGTAGCAACTCCAGGGACTCTGTGTCCATGAAAGCAGCGAGTGTGTGATGTCAGTGCATCCCCAGGACGCTGTGCCATGCAGTCTGCACGGGGATCCACACACGGCCTGCTGCTCCTTCAGCCAAGCATCAGCACGGGCTCTGAGAGCGAGTTGGGAGAGATTTTAACGTTCCAAAAGAGCGTTTGCTGTTTCCCAAAGACAGGTGATCTCGTTGCTGTGTCGTTGCTGCAGTGAAAGGACAGTGCACGGGAGGGGGGAAGGTGGGTGAAACGCCTTCTGGTTCTCCCCGGCCTTCCTGCTCTCAGGGATTCCCGAATTTGGGTGCAGGGCAGCACTTTGCAATGTTTTGGTGATCTTCCCTTTTGTAACCTGGGGAGAGAGTGAGAGAGAGAGGATGAGAGTACCCGTAATTAGCACCGATTTGTGTCTGCTCCCCGCCCCCCCCGCCGCTGCAAACGCGCTCCTGGAGACCTGAGTGGATCTGAGGGAGGATCGGGGATGCAGAATCCCAGCATGGGAAGGGGAAGGGAAGTGCTGCTTAAACATTGACACATTGCCAGATGTAGTGCTTTTTAACATTGGTGGAGGCTTGTTCACACTTGTCAAATCACACTGTGCTTGCTAATGTTGCATTTTCATCAGATGTATTAACTCACTCTATCCCCACTCTCCAGCCATCCTTGTATTTTCATTTCTCCTTCCTTACCTTCATTCTACTGTGCTTTGTTTCCCCTTTTCACCCTTATCTTGTGCTTATTTTATGTCGTTCTTTATTCCTTTCTGCCTGGCTGAGGGAAAAGAAAAAAAAAAAAAAGAAAATCAGTCTGACCCAATCTCCATCTTTTTAGAGCACGTAGGTTAAGCAGATGCCTGCCTGGAGGAGTTTCCAGCCTCAGCCTGGTGCACAGCACACAAGGAATACACGGGCTGATATTCCAGAGTGGGAGTAGCTGGTTGTTAATCAGCAGTGGAGGGATGCATGAAGGAAACACGTTTGGGATTTTCTTAGGGGAGGGGGAAAAGAAAAAAAAAAAAAAGTAAGGCAGTGATTGTGTGCCCTGAAGGAAAGGGATTTTTTTTTGGTGTACCAGTGGGTAGTGGCAGTGAAGAAAAGGAGCTCAGACCTGAGGAATATTAGGATGCACCAGAAATAACAGATTACAGTGCTTGGGAGTTTCTTATGGGTAGAAAAAAAAAGCAAAAAAAAAAAAAAAAGGCAAAAAAAAAAAGCAGGCTCCTAAATTAGTTGGGGAAAATAGCTGGGGTTTATGTAGGAATTTAAAAAACTAAATAAATACATAGAGTAGCAGAACATTCCCTCTTCCCTCCCATTTCAATGGACACAAAAGCATCCTCATTGCTTTGCCCCCTCAGCTCCTCTTCCACCTTTCCCTGTCATGTGGAAGGAGGAGAAGGGAGCCTTGAAGTCTGATTGGGTTGGACAGGAGGAATACTGAGAAGATCTTGGCTGAGGGCGGGTCTGGAGGGGGGTGGAAGGAGTTGTCCTGAGAGGCTCCAATCTGGGGTCTCCTCTCATCCTGTCTGACAATTCAGGCAGTTAAGCAAGGCCAGTGCTGGGGCAGAGCAGTTGCCCTTCAGGGCTGTGGGAGCTGCTGCTGCTGGAGGGAGAACGTTCAGCAGCACAGAATCCTGCAGGATCACTAGGACAGCCTGCAATGTGTAGGTTCTGCTGTCTCTCTCCCCTGAGGGGCAGGTAACATTTTATAGATATATATTTTTTAACTTTAGGGTGTAAACCTTTGTCTTGTTACGGTGAAAAATGTATCTGAATCTCCTCTTCACATTTAGAACCTTTTGGAAGCTCCAAGGGAGGTTTTGCCAAGGAAGGGTTTCAGCCTGTGCTGCCCCAGCAGTGCCCTGTGCAGTACAAATATGCACATTTGTGTCAGACATGGGTTTATCCCAAACCACCCACCCTTCCACTGGGGGGAATTTGAGGCTTCCCTGTGTTTGGGGAAGGGCTTTCATGGGACTTCAGGAAATTAAGGAGCATGTTGGAAGGTACAGAGCTGCTGGCAGTGCTGGGATGGCTGTAGGTGGGATAATGAGTCCCTGCCTCAGTTATGGTTTCTCAGCTGAAAGAGGCTTTCCCTGAGTTAGTGTTTGATTTGGAGCAGTTTTGAGGGAAGTCCCCTAATCCCTTCTGCTTTCCCTGCTTTGGAGTGAATTTTGAATGCATTAACTTGGCTTCTTTTGGAGGCACTTGCACAAAAAACGTCCTTTTGGAGCAGCACAACCCCCAGCCGGGATGTAAAGATCCAGAGCAGTGACTGGTCCCGTGGATGCTCCTGATCCCAGCTTACAGCAGGATCCAGGCTGAGACCAGTCCCCAGCAGAGCTCCAGGGCTGCATTCTGTGCTCACTCTGATCTGCTGGTGTGCTGCTGTTGTATAGATCACGGGCAGGATGGAGCCACGAGTGCCTGCATTTTAAATGTCAGAGTCAGCTGGAAAGATGAGGAGCAGGGGACACAGGAATCACTCCCGTGGCAATCCATCAGCCCACCCCAACAGTTCCTCCAGGCTGTGAGCAGCCCTGTAGCTGCCCCTCAGTTTTGGGTGTTAGTGGACACTGCAAATCCTGGTCACCTTTGCACCCCCCATCCCTGCTCTGAAGTCATCCCTCTTTCTTCCACACAGGAGTACGATTGGCAGCTGAAAATATGTGAAAATCCACCTACCAGGCAAGAATTAAAGGAGGGATATTCAAAGGACAAGGATACCCGGGAGAACCTTCAGGGAACCTGCACTTTCCATTCCCTTCCTTCCCCATGAAGATCAGTCTCATGAAGAATCTGGAGGTAAATGCTCCTGCTTCTCCTCTTTGGGGTGGGACAGCCCTTCTCAGCCTTGCCATCATTTTTGCCACTGTTCTAAAAAAGGGGGAAAGATTTTAACCCTTTCATTTTAGAGCTGGAGATCAGCTGGGGTGATTCTGGGCCCTGGGGCTGCCTGGGGTTTGCTCTTGCTCCGTGACCAGCACACCCATAAATTGTTTGGTTCCCTTGAGGAGGGTTCTATCTGTCATTTTGAGCAGGTTGGGTTTGTTTCTTTTCAATCCTTAACATTAACTTTAATATTAAAATTAATCCTTAATATGTGGATGTTTGGCCATACCTTTTCCAGTGTCAGAACATTTATCTGCGTTATCTTTGCCTTAGAGCCGATGGTCTAATTAAAATACATCATTATTGACTGAGCTGTGGTGTTTTTTAGGTTCTCAGCTGAGAGTTTGAACTCAAAAGAGTGCATAGGAACAGAAAGGAGTTCTGTGTACCCTGACTCCATGTAGGAATCATTTCTGGAAAGGGCTGAATATTTTAGCTTACAACTTGTACAGGAAAAACCTAGAATTGCAGTCCCACTCCTTCACACTGATTTCTAAGCCCAATTTTATTGGAGAGGAAGAACTCCAACTCCATCTCTGTGCGTGGCTGTGGACCATTCAAAGTGTCCCAAAGTCATAAATCAGATCCCAAAAACAAAGAGATGGTTCAGGATTCCTTTCACTTGCTGGATGGCCTTCAGGGTTCAGCTTTCTGGATTTTCCTACAATCTTTTAATTGACAGGGAAGACTGGTCAGCATTTTCTTGATTCCCGGAGCTGGGTCTTTATGTGAAATAGAAAATACACAAAATACTGCAAGACTAGCCTGAAAAACCCACTCAAACCCCCCAAAACAGAACACCAGCACTTCCCACTGAGCTCCCAGGAACAGGAATAGTTCAGGAATTGCCTTTAAAGGTGCAGATGCCGTTTGAGATGAGCATCCAGCCCGTTTGATCCCTTTCCTGGTCCTTCCCCCCTGCTGCAGCGGGAGCTGTGCTGGCTGGTGAGCTCCTACACCCATGTCCAGAGATCCCTGCGGGCTCTCCCCTCGCGCTGCCCCTCCTGGCCCCAGCACAGCCCTGCAGGGCTCCTTATTGCAGGTTAGAGGCACACAAGTGTCCCCTTTCTGTCAGCAACTGGCACTGTGAGTGTTCCCGGCCGGAGCTCAGGCCCCTGCAGCGCCCTCGCTGACTGCACAGCGGGACGAGCGGCACTGGGGCCTCGGAGAGCCCGGCAAGAGCTGCACATCAGCACACTCGGGATAATCCAGGGTGGAAAAGACCTTGGAGATCACGGGCTCCAACCATCCCCCAGCACTGCCAAGGCCACCACTGACCCCTGTCCCCAAGGGCCGCATCCACGTGGTTTTAAATCCCTTCGGGGATGGGGACTCCACCCCTGCCCTGGGCAGCTGTGCCAGGCATGGGCAACCCCTTCCATGAAGGAATTTTCCCAATATCCAATTTAAACCTCCCCTGGCACAGCCTGAGGCCGTTCCCTCTCCTCCTGTCCCTGTTCCCTGGGAGCAGAGCCCGACCCCCCCTGGCTCCCCCCTCCTGTCAGGGATTGCAGAGCCAGAAGGTCCCCCCTGAGCCTCCTTTTCTCCAGGCTGAGCCCCCCCAGCTCCCTCAGCTCCTCCTGCTGCTCCAGCCCCTTCCCAGCTCCCTTCCCTTCCCTGCACACTCTCCTACCTCTT
This sequence comes from Pyrocephalus nanus, assembly GCA_038380795.1. Lineage (NCBI taxonomy): Eukaryota > Metazoa > Chordata > Aves > Passeriformes > Tyrannidae > Pyrocephalus > Pyrocephalus nanus. The sequence goes on from CM076278.1 coordinate 2,803,082, forward strand.
CTCAAGGACTTCAAGAATGTCTGAGGTCACCTTGTGGTGCCCAATTTACACCCTCACAAAGCCAAGGGAAGGTTTTTGGGTGCTCAGTTACTCTGAGCTGAGCTCAGGGACAGTCCTTGTGCTCAGTATTTCTCGGGTGAGCTGGAGCTGCTGCAGAGTCACCCCAGAAATCTCTCCAGGTCACAGAATTGTTTCCTGGAGGTTTTATATCTTCCTAGAAAATGAAATCCTGCTATTGCCATCTCCATTCAGTGGCATATTTTGTGAAATACTCATTTGGTTTTATATTGCACTTCAACTGCCCACCTGCATTCACTTCAGGTTTGGAGCTCTGATCTTGTGCTGTCCTTCCATAAACATCTCCTTCCTGAGAGATACTTTTTAAACTGGATCATGGCAAGGACATTTATAAAACAAAATAACCCCCCCAGGGGATCAATGAACTGTGATTCTTTGGGGTTTTGTTTTGGGTTTTGGTGTTTGTTTTTTTTTTTTTTGGTTGGTTTGGTTTGCTCTTGTTTTCTTTTTTTTTTTTTTTCCCCTTTCTCAACAGCAGAAAAAAAGACATAAATATAAGAAACTTGAATTCTCTAAAACAAAAGTTCCAGATGGTCATGTGGCCACAGAAACAAGAGCTTTAAGAAAACATTATAAAATTGAGAGATTCATCACAGAACCTCAAGAGTGGACAAAGCACTCACACTCACCCCCATCCAAAGCTCTCGTGGTGGGCAACGAGAAAAGCAAAAAAAACAAATACCACACATGGTGAATGCTTGGGGGAGAGTCACAAAAAAACCCACAGCACAACCAACAAAAATAAAACCCAAACGGAAAAAAAGAAAAACAACCCAAGTTATTTATTTGTATTAATGCCCTCCATCTGCTCTCTGACTGGCTAATTCTTCTAAACTACGTGGAGATGCTGAGGTCAGACACAAAGTGGGGAATGAAGTCCAGAGACTCAGGGGAAAGGCAACTTTGTATGAGAATAATTAATGGAAAATCGTGGCAATAACTGATTTATCTCTTTCACTGGCCTCTTGCTCATGTGTCCCTTTTGCTGCTCAGAATCTCGGTGTTTTTGTGAGGATGAACAATATAACCCTGGGGATGGCCTGGCTCCCTGGTGGTATTTATAGGGGAAGAGATTTTTGTCTCTCTGGTGTAAATTGTTTGAGAGTTTGGGTTCTATCCCAGCTTTCTCCAGCTGGTGCAGGTTTCCCGGAGGTGCTGGCACTGCAGGGCTGGGATTTGGGATCTGCTCTCTGCTGGGCTGCCCTGTTGGAATTCCTCTCCCTGCTCTGAGCTTTGCTCCTCTCTCACAAACATCTGTGTCCCCCCAGCTCGGGGAGTTTGGGGTGAGCCCTGGGGTGGCTGCAGCCCCGGGACTGTGGGTGTCCCATGGACACACCCACTGGCCATTGTTGGATGTTGGTGGATGCTCAATCCACAGCCATAAACCGTTCACAGCTCAAGGCCTTTCCTTCCCCTAGACCACCTCACACCCCCAGAGGGTTACTGGATGTAAAACTCTGCTCCATCTCCAGCAGCTGCTTTTTTGTTGTCTCTTTTCCCCCTTGGCTCCTGCTCCATCCCACTTCATTTGTATCCCCTTTCCCTGGAACCCCAAGTTCCTCTGCAGAGGGGCTTTGTCCTGCAGAAGCAGCTGCAGGAACACCCTCAACTGGATCCCAAACTATGAACTGTGTGTGAAGCTTGTAAGTTTGGGAAGGTGTCCTGTCTAAATCATGATGTTTTCCCTGCCTATAAGTATTCAAAAGAAATTAATGAGAACTGAATCAAGTTGTGAGCCCCCTGGTTCCTGGATCAAAGTAATGACCACGTGAGACCTTTCACGGAGGGTGCCAGGCCCTGTGGTGCCTCAGGGCAGGGCAAATCAGGGGTGCCCATGTCGGTTCTGCCCCTGCCTTTCACTGCTTTCCTCCTTTTTATGGTTTTCAGTGTCTTTCCTGGTTTAGGCCTTGCAAATGTTTAGGTCACCACTGGCTGAAAACAGAGGATGGGGGGGATGTCTGAGCTGAAATTGGGTTTACTGAGGGTTCATATCCAGTGCAGGGTTCACCTGTGACAGGTACTGCTGGGAAAGGTGTGTTAATAATGTGTGATAATGCTCAGAGTCCAGCTAAAGGCACCTGCAGTATTTAGGACTGGGGCAGAATGAACATTTTTTTCAGCCAAAGGAGTTATTTGTTTACTCCAGAAAAAGATAGAGACTCATCCCAAGGCTGCTACTTCCATGATTCCCTATCAAAGTCACCCTCTTATCTCAACTTTTGGGGGCTCTCTGTCTGTGAGGGGTAAACAATGCACATGGAGCTTTGGTGGGGTGTGGAAGTTGCTCTGGCAGCTCCATGGGGCTTGTGAATGCCAAGGTAAATAAGAGCCCACTCACTGTTATTGTCCTCATTTCCTGCTGCCCCGGGGCACTCACAACTTACACACCCTGTTTTCCAAATGGTTCTAATTTATTTCTCATGAGCAGAATTATCTCATGAGGAAAACTCCTCCCCTTTGCAGCCAGTCCTGCCTCTTCTTTCACAGCTGGCTCAGAGGAGGGGACCAATCCAAGGGAAAGATTGGGAATATCCCACTGAGTGTTCCCCGCTGGAGCATGGCTGGGACACACTCAGACTCCTGTTGATCTGGAGCTCTGGAATTCTGTCTTCTCCAGCATTAATCCTCCATGCAATGCTTCCTGCAATCCTGCACAATATTTCACTCCTTCTAATCCCTGCAATCCTGCCCACAATATCCCATTCCTTCTAATCCCTGCAATCCTGCCCACAATGTTTCATTTTTATAATCCCTGCAATCCTGCTCACAATATCTCATTCCTTCTAATTCCTGCAATCCTGCACACAATATCTCATTCCTTCCAATCCCTACAATCCTGCCCACAATGTTTCATTTTTATAATCCCTGCAGTCCTGCTCACAATATTTCACTCCTCACAACCCCAGCTCGTGGTTCTCTAGCCCCTCCTGCTTTTACCCCTCATTCTGAGGCTGGGACATCCTTGTTATTCCAGTCCCACATCTCCCATGTGCAGCCTGGGCTTGATTTACAACGTGCCTTTTGCATCAGCTGCTCTTGAGGAAGAGCAAGAGGGAGGAAATAGCCAATTTTATTTTATTGTATTTTAACGTTAAGGCAGTGACATAGTTATAGGCCTTCAGTTTTTCCTCTGTTGGGAGGGTATCTTCATTTTTTCAATATTTTTTTCCCCACTTGATTACCATCTCTATCGACTCTGGAATGGGCTTTGAGAGTGCAGCAAATGATGTGCAGTGATGGCCACATGATAATTGATAATGCAGGGGGAAAGACATCTCAAAATAAGGTTCTGAAGATTGGTTAAGCAGATAAAATTACTCAAAAAATACCATAAAACTATTTCAGTGAATGCCTGAGTTAAACTACAGCTTGGGAACGGTGTCCTTAGGCTGGGCTTAAATTCCACCTGAATTCCTGCCTGAGCACCCTCCCAGGGGAAGCTCAGCAGTGATTTCCAAGCTCAACAGTGGGAGGGTCCCTCTTTAATTCTGGGGGGCTCACAGACTGTATTTTCCATTTTAGGGTTGCAGAGGCTGTGGTGGAGAAGCCTTTTGGAGAAGTTCTGCAGCAACCCTTGAAACCAGAAGGCTGTTGTGCTTCCATGCCCAGTCTGGGAGACTGAAAAGGTACAGACACCCCACTAAACACTGAACATTTCTAGCCATACTGCAAATTGTTATGAAAATCAAATTATTGCCACCAATGTGTAGCTATTTCTGTTCTCTCTTCTTTGCACTCCTGTGGTTCAGGTTGAGGGAGGTAGAAATCAGGATTAGTCTGTTTTTTGCCCCTGTTTTCCCTCCCCTGGTCCTGTGCCCTGGGACAGTGTTGTGAGAACTGGGATTTTCCAGCTCCACTCAGACTTGGCTTTCATAGAACTCTTTTTTTCTCTCCCCTTTCTCTTTGTGACTGAGTTTTTATCCCACTTTTTGGAGTGGCCATTTTCAAGGCACTCATTTACAGGGCTTTAATTCTGATCTGAGGCAGTTGCTTCTGTGCTAAATAAAGCAGCGATTAATTATTAAAACCCTACCTTTTGTGGCTGAACATTCTCCCTTGTAGCTGTTAAACTCCAAGACATATTTTGCTTTTTAATTATTCATTTTTTTTTTGTCAAATTTCGTTTGTGAGTGTACAGGAAGTGTTTTGTGGGAAACTGGGAGAAGGATGGTCTGGAGGCTGCTGTGGGAGCCGGAGTCGGCTCTGGCTCCAGTTCATCCTTCCTGGATGGACCTGGAGTGCCCTGGGTGTCTGTCAATGCCTTGGAGAAAACAGCTGATGGGTTTACAGCTTTGGTACCTCCTCCTCTGCCCCTCTCAGGTGAGATCCCAGTGGGAACAGTGTCCAGCTCTGGGATCCCAGCACAGGGAGCACGTGGAGCTGCTGGAGAGAGTCCAGAGGAGGCCACAGAGATGCTGCCAGGGCTGGAGCCCCTCTGCTCTGGAGCCAGGCTGGGACAGCTGGAGGGTTCCCCTGGAGAAGAGAAGGCTCCAGGGAGACCTGAGAGCCCCTTGCAGGGCCTAAAGGGGCTCCAGGAGAGCTGGAGAGGGACTGGGGACAAGGGATGGAGGGACAGGACACAGGGAATGGCTTCCCACTGCCAGAGGGCAGGGAGAGATGGGAGATTGGGAAGGAATTCCTGGCTGTGAGGGTGGGCAGGCCCTGGCCCAGGTTGCCCAGAGAAGCTGTGGCTGCCCCTGGATCCCTGGAAGTGTCCAAGGCCAGGTTGGAGCAATGTGGGACAGTGGAAGGTGTCCCTGCCCATGGCAGGGGGTGGGATGGGATGAGCTTTAAGGTCCCTCCCAACCCTGGCCCTGTGTCTGTCCTGCAGGATGATGAGGCCCTTCAGTGTGCCCAGGGACTGTCCCAAAGATCCAAACTGCTCTGCACCCTCGGGCCCAGGGCAGGTGAACCGTGTGCCCATATGGACAGCCGGGTATCCTCCTCCTCTCTCCCCACTGAGACCCCCTGAGCTGGAGCAGGACAGACCCCACATTTTTGGAGGAACTGAGCCACCATCGCTTTGCCCTGAGAAAAACTGGTCCTGTGCAGCAAGAAAAATGGCAAATTTATTTGCTTAAGCTTTGAAAGATATTTATGAGCTTTGGTGAGGAGGAAATTTCTCCTTTGAACAAAGCCTTGTGCCCTGGATTCTTTGTGAACCGGGATTATTCATCTGCTGTGCACGGGGAGGACCCGGCCCAGCCCATCTCTCCTCACACGCTGCTCCAGCAGGGCTCTGGGAGGCTTCTCCGTGCTGGAAACACCACAGGAGCCTGTGCAGGGTGGATCTGGAGTCGTTCTGTGCTGCTCCAGTGTGGGAGTGACAGGGACAGAGCCCCAGCAGTGGGAGGTGTGTGAGGGGAGCAGAGGGGTCAGTGCTGCTCACAGGGACGCTGCTTTCCACTGACACTGCAGCCTGGAGCTCTGACCTCCTGCTGGTGTTAGCACTTACTGCAGGGGATGAGGACTGTGCTGGCTGGCCAGGCTCCAGCAGTGAGTTCTTACATTTTGCCTGCTGAGATTCCCTCTGCAGTTTCAGGTACATGAGTGCCCCACTGTCCTTGTCCTGGAGGGCACGGAGGGGACGCCTCACATCAGCCTGGAACTTCCCAGGAGGGGCAGCTCCAGTCTCTGCTTCCTGGGGGAGCAGGGACAGCCCCCGGGGAATGGCTGGAGCTGTGCCAGGGCAGGCTCAGGTTGGATCTCAGGGAAAGGTTCTTCCCCCAGAGGGTGGTTGGCACTGAACAGGCTCCCCAGGGCAGTGGGCACAGCCCCAAGGCTGCCAGAGCTGCAGGAGGGTTTGGAAAACACTCTCAGGGATTGTTGGGGTGTCTGTGCAGGGCCAGGGGTTGGGCTGATGATCCTTGTGGGTCACTTCCCACTCAGGATATTCCACTATCCTGATCAGTTTTATCTTTATAGCAGGATGCAGCAACTTTGTGTAATTCCCATTTCCCGCCCCGTGCAGTGGTAAAGCCCTCTCTGGGTGTACACAAGTGTAAACGAGGGATGATGGAGAGGGAACCGTGTCCTTCTGTCCTCCCACAGTAGCTTTGCTGGAATCTGAGGGAATGATGCTCCTTTGAGGGAGGATAACAGTCCCAAACTGACTGAGCTGTTAGGAAGGTGTATTTGTGCCCAGCTGCCAGCTTTGGATGCCTCTTGAAGAGGGAGGTTGTCTCCAGGGATTTGAGGCCAAATCATTCAGCGATTCAGACACTGTGACTTTAATTTCAGCCCCATGTCTGTGTGTTATGAAGATCCAAGCCCTTGTGAGGAGATGCTCGAGGTCTGGAGGCTCTGAGTGAACAACAGCCTGGAGAGGACTGAGGATCAGTAAGCAGAGGCACTGTGGGGAGACAGAGGCTGTGGGAATTTGTTCCTGAGGATGTGTGTGCTGGTTTTGACTGGGATGAAGTCACTTTTCTTCACAGAGGCTGGTGTGTGAAGGTGGGAAAGGAGGAGGAAGGATGTTCAGAGTGATGGGGTTTGTGTTCCCAAATCCCCATTAGGTGTGATGGGGCCCTGCTCTCCTGGGAATGGGACGTTATTCCTGTGCCTTGTGCTTTACAAACAAAACAAGCTGTCTTGGAGGGCTCCTAATAGGGAGCAAGGACAGAATAAAGGGAAGCACAGTGTGCAAGTTCAGCTCTCCAACAGATGTCCAGACTCCTGCTAATCACAAGGATTTGTTGATTACCTTGGGCTTAGAAACGTTGCAAGGCAGCCACAATGAGTGGGTGTGGGGAACTCCCAAACCAGGGATCCAGCCCTTTGACTCGGCTTTTTCCTATTCCATTACTGAACTGTTGGGACAAATTTTGTGAAATTCTTGGGAGCTGGAACTCATTACACTACAGGGTGGCTCCTTTGGTCAGACTCCTAAAGGAGGTCTGCTCCTGAGTCTGCTGGAACAGCTGATTTGTGTTCCAGACCTAAAAATTACCACAAGTTTTCACAGTGCCAGCTGGAGCTCTGGGTGCTGGATTCTTTCAGCACCCAGTTCTTTCAGATCCTTTGTTCCTCTGGGTGTTCTGGAATCTCTGGGCACCGTGTCCATGGATTTTCCAGCCTCCTTTTTGCCAGTCAGACCCGGCCCTGCTGAGCCTGAGGAGCGTTGGAGCTTCGTGTTGCCGACTCTTCCCACTCCCCACGTGATGCCAAAATTACAGAACCATCCTGATTTCTGGATCAGCAGAGTGACATGAGATTAACCAGTCTCTCAGATGAGAGGTTTGATATTCCCAGGAGTTCCTCCCCACCCTTTTGGTAGAACTTCATGGTGTGACTGCATTTCCCTATGTAGGATCTCCCTGGCCTGGGTTCCTTCCATGGCAGGGCTTTTATTTCCCTCCTGTGTGATCTTTCTCCTTGGGATGACAGAATACTTTCTTTATGGCAATCCAGAAATGCTGTTGAATGGTTATCCTGGAAAACAACATTTCCCTCTCTCTGGAAAGGATTGTGCTTCGTTACATCCGTCCAAAACAAGGGAGATTTCATATTCTGGGGGCCAGAGGAGGCCTGGGGTTTGGTTCCAACAGCTCAGGGAATTTGGCAGGGATGTGCAGCGTGGTGCTGATCAGATTGCTTATGAGAGCAGCGAGGCTGGAATGTGTGCTGTGGAAGCAAGGAATCACAGAGATCTCAGCTATCTTCAGCCCAAATTAATTAGCATTATGTAAGTGGAGAGAAAGGCAGAGCTTTAAAGGGGAGGGAGACATCTGTTATGTCTCTGAGTTTCCAAGCCTGCCTGCAAATCCAGGTCTCCTGGGAAGGCAGAAGGATCCCGGTGCTTTGGAAGGAGCACAGGGAGCCAGGGATGAGGAGTGACTGGCTGAAACCCAGAGGTGTGGTCACTGCTAATCCCACTCTGGCCTCCCGGGGCTGCTTTGCTCCTGCAGCTCCGGGTGATTATTTACCCTTCCCTCACGCTGAGGAGCAGACAGCAGCAAACTGACACCTCCCTGTGCTCTCCCAGCACATCCAGAGTGGCACTTCTGCCACGCTGATGGATAAAACTCCCCAGCTCCCTCACCTGCACACCAAGGAACTTCGCTGTGATCCCAAGAATTCCTTGCTGGGGGATGTGCCGTGTCTGCTCCCAGGTGCTGCTGCCTGAGGCTCAGGAATATTTCTGAGTATCCAGCAGGCAGAGAAGCGACTGCAGTGCTGAGGTGGGAGGTAACATTCCAGCCATGTGGAGAGCACTGCTGGGAGCTGGGATGTTTAGCTAAGGAAACACTGCTCTGGAATAAGATGTGAAGGCAGACGGGCTCCTTCTCCCCCCACTGCTCTGCTCGGGTGGAATCCATTAAAGTGTGTTGGGAGGAATGAAAGGAGTGGGGTCAGGTCAGGCTGCGTGGCCAGGGAGGGCAGACAGGGTTAAGCAGGTCAGGGCACATTTCTGTGTCTTGTGTGGTTCTCCAGGAATTTGGGGTCACTGCTTAGGAGCTGCTGTTTGATCAGCTGTTGGTAATTTGAGCGTTGCACAAGAGCAAGTAGAGTCAGGGATGACTCCTGAAGGTGAAGGATTGGGGAGAGAATAAAAACAACAGGAATGAATGGAACACCAATACATTAAACAAAAAATGAAACGCAGCAATCCTTTCTTTTATTCCCGTTTCAGATGGGCTGCCAGGGTTGGTTGACCTAGAAACAAGCACTGTGTGTGTTTCCCTGTGCTTCCCGTGTGTCTGGGGAAGGAGGGCACAGGGAGATGGATGAGCACAAGGTGTTGTTCTCCTGGGAAAATTAACTTGTCACTTCAAAAGTGCCTGGGCACCAAACGTGGACAATGGGTACTTTGAACATCTGCTGAGAGATGGGACCCTGTTGAAGGGCTGAGAAGAATCTTTATCCTGTAATTGCCAAGTATTTAATTTTTTTTTTTTAAGGTATATTATCAGGGGGTGGTTTTCATCACCATTCATCAAATGGCAAGGGGAGGCTCTTGGAGGTTAAAGAACCCCCCAGAGGTCAGCACAGCCCTGTGCTGGCAGCACTGAAATCCCTGTCTGTGAGAGACAGCAAAGCCTGGGTGGGTAAATTAACTTCTCTTGAATGATGGAAATGTCAGGAGAATCACGAGGAGAAAAGGCCTGGTGTCAGCAGCTTGGAGAGGGGAACTTCAGGATGGGTTTCCTGTTCCCAGGGGAATGGGGAAGGCAAAGGAAAACTGTGTCTGTTTGGGTTTCTTATTTCTCGGTTTTGCTGTTTGAGTTCTGAATGAGAATTGGGCTCAGGTGTCCCCAGATCTCTTACTCTCTGTAGGCAAGTCTCCCTGTAAAGTAATATTTTCAAGCCTAAATACACAGAATAAATAGAATAAATAGAATAGAAAGGCAACTCCACCTGAGCCTGTTAGTTTATTAGTAAGTCCTTCTCCATGAGAGCTGCCTGTGGCTCTCTGTCCCCTGCCATCCCTATCTTGGATCTCAGGTTCTCCAGCAAAGAGTCACGTGGTTATTGAAGCACTCAGTGAACTTATAGGACCATAAAACCTTAAATATTACAATTATCAGTTTTATAGGGAGTGAGTGGCTTAAAATCATTTCAGCCTAAACAAGTTTAATCCATGACAGAGTTTCCAGTTTCTGGGGCCTGAGAATGCTTCTGTTGGGGAGAACAGAAAGAATCACAAAGATACTGCAAGAAATTTTGGACTTACCTGCTTCCCAAACATGGGAGCAGCTCTGGGGGAGAGGTGGCATTTGGTGATGGAGGGGCTGGAAAAGCAGGATTAGAGAGGTAAGATTTCCAGGAAAGGCAATCCACTGTCGTACCCTAAGCCATGGAGCTCCAGGCACTTCACCATTCCAAGGCAGCCCCTCCTCTCCTGTGCTTTGGGATCTGTGCTCAGACCATGCCCTGCCTCCAGAAAACACCTGTGGGAATTGTTTTCTGTGTTCTATTTGAGGAGGAACAACACCAGTCAAAAGTTGGTGACTGATTCTGGTGTTTTCCACCTGTCAGTAAACCAACCCCTGCAGTGTTTCCCTCGGGGTTATGAGATGTGGACACTCCAGTCCCACTGTCTGACTTTCAGTGGCTCATTAATAATGAGTTTTCCTCCATAACTAACAGGAATAGTTCCTTTAAAAACAACCCAGGCAAATGTACCCTTTTTATAGCAGAGGGAGAAGGATAAGTGTCAGTCAAGACTGGTTCCAAATCTGTCTCCAACCATCCCTCCTCCGGAATCAGTGATCCTGGCTGGGTGCCATCGACTAGAACTCCTCAAAGAGTGTTTGTTGTGCATTTCCACCGGAGAGGGATTCACCAGGGAAGCACAAACAGACCCTGCTACTGAGTTTCCTTGTGCTCTGAGCTGTTTACGGTGCTGTTCAGCTTAGTTTCACTTTCTGGCTGCTGTTTCCTCCTGCTCTGTGTTTATGGGGATGCAAAGGAGCTGAAACAACTCACCTGGCACCCCCCTGTCCTTGCCAGGGGGACTCTTCCTCACCCTGGGCCTCAGGAATATCCACAAACATCTGAACCCGCTCCAAAAATGACCGTGGAGATGAGCTGGCTTTGGAAGAGCTCCAGCCTGGCTAAGCTCTGCAAACATTCAAGTCTTCTGGGTTTAAACCAATGTTAGGCTTCAAGTTATTCACCAGTGGTTTCATTTTCTGGTTGAGGCAAAGCCTGGGAGATGGATCTTCAGGACACAACCATCCTCAGATCCCAACCCGTGGGGAAATGGCCGCGAGTGGCACCAGGGGAGGCTAAGGCTGGATATCAGGGAAAGTTCTTCCCTGGGAAGGGTGGCTAAGCTTGGAACAGGCTCTGCAGGGCTTTCCCAACCCTGATGATTCCTGACAGGAGGTGTGTTAGGGGTGTGCTGTACCTTCAGAGGGTGGTGTGAATCTCCCATTCTTGGGCTTAAATGGTACAAAAAACTCAGCATAAACTCGGGGATGGATTTCACTTGATGACAGTTCTTGATTTCATCAGAACCCCAAGATGTTTGAGATTTCTTGTCCAGTTTGTCTTTGCTTTTTGCCTTCTCTTCAAAGAAGTTGTGTGGAATATTCCTGAAGTTTTACATAACCCTGTGGTTCCTTAAGCAATTATTCAACATAAACCACAAAGGGACAAAAAGTTCCTGCCCGTAGACAGAACCAAGTATTTTAGTAATTTATGATGGGTTTTTAAATTTACATTTATTTATGTTTTTGGGCATCACCACGTGACATTTGCCATTTTTACAGGTGCTGGGATGATTTATTCTCAGGTGATGAGCAACACAGAGATTGTTTTGGTGCTGAGGGGGCAGTGGAGGGATGGGAATTGTAGGGACTGGATGTCAGGGGTGTTGCCTGTGGAGTATGGCAGGAGAAAGCACAAGGGGCTAAAGGACAGTACTCTGGGTGTATCTGCTGTCCCAGCCCTGCCAGGCAGCAGGAATGTGGAGATGCTGCTGGGTGGAAGATCTTCAGTTGGTAATTAAAACTGTCCTGGCAATTACAAGGAAAAACTCAGCTCTTCTGGTATCAAAAAGGAACTTAAAACAGAAGGGATGTCACTTCAAACCCTGCCCGACTTACAGACCCATTAAATGTGTGATAAAGATGTGGCTGTGGAGAGAAGGATCCACTCCTGACATGGGGTGACCAGAGCAGGCCCTCAGATAAAACAGTGCATGGCTGATGTTTCCCTTCTGCCGCTGTGATTCCATCATTTCAGCAGGAATGCTCATGCTGGAGTGTGTGCAGGGAAGGGAACGGAGCTGGGAAGGGGCTGGAGCAGCAGGAGGGGCTGAGGGAGCTGGGGGGGCTCAGCCTGGAGAAAAGGAGGCTCAGGGGGGACCTTCTGGCTCTGCAATCCCTGACAGGAGGGGGGAGCTGGGGGGGGTCGGGCTCTGCTCCCAGGAACAGGGACAGGAGGAGAGGGAACGGCTCCAAACTGTGCCAGGGGAGGGGCAGGGGGAACATTATTAGAAAGAAATTCTTCACAGAAGGAGTGGTCAGGCCTTGGCAGGGGCTGCCCAGGGAGGTTTGGAGTGCCCAGCCCTGGAGGTGCCCAAGGAAGGACTGGCCATGGCACTCAGTGCTCTGGGCTGGGGACAAGGTGGGGATGGGGCACAGGGGGCCTCGATGACCTCAGAGGTTTTTTCCAGCCTCAGTGGTTCTGGGATTCTCTAATTCCAGAGCTAGGGCTAGCAGAGGTAAAGCAATGCAGAAAGGTGAAGCTCCCACCTTTTCCAAAGGGTATCTTCCTGGGAGAGTTCAGCCTTAGGAAGAGCAAACACTCCTTTTTCGTTCCTCTGCGTGGCCAAAGGCAGGAGCAGAGGGAAGAGCTCACTGGAGTGTTTGAGGAGTCTGAAACAGTGACCTGCAGAGGCCAGGGCAGTCTGGGGACAGCTTCCATGTAACCAGGGGTATCCATGGACAGTGGGAAGGATCAGAGTTCATCCCTGAGCGGGGCAGGACAGAAGATCCCTGGCTGTCATTGCTGTGTCACAGCCAGCACCTTGCTGTTCTTCAAGGGCACAGCACACATTTGCCTCTGGAGCAGAGCCTACACATGCTGATCCCACAGGAACAGCTGCTTAATTAATAAAGCCAGGGGGGAAATCCTTGCTTGGCTTGGTTCTGGCTTCCCTGACTTCGGGGCTGATGAGGCTGAGGAGCAGAACTCCCCAAAACCCGTGTGCTGGAGCGTCCTGGGGCCTCCCAGCAGCAGAGACTGTGAGTTGTGGGGTCTGTTTTGTGGGAAATCAGAGCTGTGCATCTGCAGAGCTCTGGAGCACCTGCACTACAGACAGGGCTTGACGTGGCACCTGAGCAGCTCCTGGAACTTGGGGTCTTCCTCCCTCTCTGGAAAACGAAGTCCATGGGAGCACAGTGGGAAGGAAAATCTCTGTGTTCAGGTGTGCGAGTCCTACAAACTGGAAATACATCCATGCTTCTGCAGAGCTCTGCGGTGGATTGTTCATTCCCACCCAAAGAATTTACCCACGGGATGAGGGAGAAAAGGGGAGGGACAAGAGTAAGATGAATTTTGGGTAAGAAGCTGTGGATGTAAATATTTTTATTTGATTTTTTTTTTCCTATTGGTTAAATTGCCTTCGAATTTCAGATGGATTATTCCTGGGTTTTTTTGGCTCCACGACATCCTGCATCAACGAATTCCACAGATTCAATTACGAAGAAAAATCCCTGTTTTGTCTGGTTTTAAACTAATTTATCAGATTTCTTCACCACGGCTCCTTAATCCTTGTAATGTGAGAAACTGCAAATAATAATATTTCACCCATTTTATCCATGGCAGGCAGGATTTACATCTCTCTGTCTTCATTCTGTCTCCTCTGAGCTGAAGAGAACGAGTTCATCCACCTTTGGTCACTGCCACGGGGTCCTTGGGTGGCTTTGCTCTTCCGTCTCTGTGCCTGTGAAATGAGGACAACACTCCCCACACCTTCAGGAAACTGGGGCTCCTGAGGAATTCCTGAGGAATTCAGGGGCTGTGACACAGGAAGGGGATGTTTGTAGCATTCCAGAAGCTGCATCTGAGTTAATTTGTGGTGTAAATGTACAGGTGGCACGAGCAGAGGTTTGGTTGTTGTCGCTCTTAGGAAATGCAGGGATGATGACGGGCACCAGGGTTTGGTCATTGCCTCCCAGGGCACTCCCAGAGTGATCTTGGCTCTGACAAAGGGATATTCCCGTGGAAGGAGGGGGTACAGTGAGCCCACCCCAAACTGAAAGGCAGGTCTCCCACCCCTCCTTCCTTCCCGGGAATCCATCTGGAAGGAGGGGTACAGTGAGCCCATCCCAAACTGAGCAGTGTTACCTGAAAGGGAAATCTCCCACCCCTCCTTCCTTCCCGGGAATCCCTGCTCCTGGGAGGCAGCTGTCCTTCCCAGCCCAAGGGAAGGGAGGCGGATCCTATTTCTTAAGTCACTTTACCATAATTAATTTTCTCTTTGTCCCTTTCAAACCCTCCTTTTTTTTTGCCAAACTCTTTGAGAGGGAGAACACTATGAAAGTTTAAACAGCAACTTGCCAAGTCCTGCTGGCCTCTCCTCTGAGGGGTTTGTCTGGACCTCCTCCCTTCACCTCTAGAGCCTCTTTCCCCCTTTGGGATTGTCTGTGCTGAGCACTTTTGTTTCCCTCCATGTAAATATCCCGGTGAATTCCAGCCCCACGTAGCAAGGGACGTGATTGGAATGGGGAGCCCTGTTAAGTGGCACGAGGAGATGCTTTATTTCAGCCGGGGAGATCCATCACCTGGGCTGCAAATTATCTGCTGCTGACAGGGGGAAATGTACTGTAACCTGCTGGAAGCAGAGCGGGGTCTGATGTGTTGATACAGGGGGGAGAATGCACCCCAGGAATGGCAGGAACTGTTCCTTTTCCCCCTGTTTTCCTTCCCTGTAGCAGATACAAGGGAATATCTGCTGGTAGAGCAGGGGTGGGTGGGTCTTGTTGCTTCACTCATTAATTGACAGATCGGGGGCTGTGGAAGGGGGACGGTCACAGCAGCAGTGATGAAGAGCCACCTCGCACAGAAAGCATTACAGGGCTGAAATTGGAAACCCAACACGTTGTAAAAACCTCTTTTTTGGGGCGACTGATGGATTGTTTGCAGGCAGGAATTAAGACCACGTCCCTTCCCTCCAATGCTTTCGATGGCAGGACCAAATTTCATTTACTGTCACATCAAATCTCGGATTAACTTGTCATCTACTCCATCCAAGCCAACAGAGGTGGGCTGGATTAACAGAGGGCAGTATTGATTAGGAGTACCTATAAACCAATAAACCCAACGGTGCAGAGCACCCTCACTGAGCTCTGATGAGCAGCAAAAGCTCCCTGCTCTCTGGTCTTGTTTGCTTCTTTGCTGGGTACACTGCTGTGCTCAGTGGATCCCAGGAGAAGTACAATCCATTTTTATACAATCCTGTATTAAAAAAAATCCATAATATATATGTATATATTTGCCACAATCCTGTATAAAAATCCATGGAGATCTGTTGGGATCTGGCAGGGGGTGGGTGTTCAGAGCTGGCTGCTCACACAGGGGGTTTGCAGATGTGAATAACATCATTTACCAGCGGTGTGGGTTAAGGGCATCACCACATTCAACCTGAGGGCAGAAGAGTTTTGTGCACACAAACCAGGCTGGGCTTTCTCCCTCTCCCCTCAGACTGTTTGATAGTGCAGCTGGGACTATCTGTATTCACTGTATTCCGTTTTAAAGGGTGTTTTATTTGCCAGAGCAGGTTTAATCACTGGCACTGCCATCCCTGCCAGTTTCCCTGCTCCATCACCACAATCTTCACTCTCAGCCACTGCCACAAAGCACATTTCTACTGAAGAAACCCCTTGGCAGCTGAAACACAACAAAAATCTCCCCTGTGCTCCCCTGGGAAGCAGAAGGGCCTATTTTTCAGATCCTCAGGTGCTTCAGTAAATACACCTCCTCTTTGTCAGGGTCTGTCAAACCTGTACTTAAACTGGGCCTTGAGATGGCAGAGAATTGCAGGTTGGGTTTCTCCTGAAGGGGGACAGAAGGGCAAAGCTTTGTCTGGAGGAGGAGGGAAGGAAAAGGAGGCTTTTTGTTTTCCCAGCACTGGCTGTTGCAGTGAAGTTGGAATGAAATGTTCCACAGCCCTCACGACAGTCCTGACCAAACGTGGTACATCTGACATTTATCCCAGAATTGGAGTGAGGGGGAATCTGAATTTCAAAGGTTGGACTTGATGACCTCAGAGGTCTTTTCCAACCTAGTTGATTCTGTGGTTCTGATAATTCTTGCAATAATTCCGGCATATGATTTTTCCATCCCATTCTCTCCTAGTTCTAAACTTCCAGGAAATGTTGCTGTAAGTGCTGTGACTGCACATGGTTCCCACCAAAATCAAATCTCTGATAACTTTGGTGATTATCCTTTGTTCCTAAACGGGGCTGGCTTTTGCCCCATCAGCAGCAGGGAGTTGTTTCTGCACAGCAGCTCAAGTTTTCCAAGTCTCTTTGAAAAACAGCAAGTAAATAAAAATACATGCCCTGTGTTACTGTCAATCTTATGTGGGAGCAAAAAAGTTTTAAAAATAATTTTTAAAAAAAGTATGTTTAAATTACTTTGCAACATGGCAGGATGGTCACTGGACTTTTAATTTTACTTTTAAACCACCCAGTTGTGCATTACCCAAAGGATCATTTCCTGCACCGGTATGAAACAAAAATAGTTTTGCTCTCAAAGCTGAGATCTGGCACTTGGGGCACAACTCCCTCTCCAATCTGCAATGCAGATGCTGCTGCACAGCACATTCCCAGGGCCTTCCCTGCACTCAGCCCCTGCAGGAAACCTCCCTGCCACCCGTGGGAGCTCCTCACCAGGGAATGGGCCAGGGGGAACAACATCCCCTGATGGTCAGCACCAATCCTGGTTGGATTCATCCTGGTAAAACCATTTCCAGCTGGTTCTTCTGCAACCAGGACCTTTCCTTGGAATAGCCCCACTCTGGAGGTGGAGGAACTGGATTTGGGTGAGGGACAGCAGAGCTCTGGCCCTTGATCCCCTCCTCTGAGCTGGCAACTCTGCAAACCCACCCCCTAAAATCAGCCCTTGGACCCAAACCCGTGCTGGGTGTGCAGGAAGGATCCATTTCCCCACAAGTGCAGCCTTGAAGATGTTTTATTCCTTCCACTGAATTCACCACCGTCCCTCCAACCCATCCCTTCTGTCACATGTGTAGGATAACCTGGAAAAATCCCCCAGGGAGGAGACTCTGGGGATGAAGTGGAAAGGAATCCTCTGTGCAGGAAGGATGTGCTAAAGCAGCACCAGCCGCTGTTTCTTTGTGCCTGGAGGCAACACAAGCAGGATTTTCTCTTTAAATCACTGCTAATTAGTATGGATAAATCTAAGGAAATAGCAGTGATGA
Organism: Pyrocephalus nanus; assembly: GCA_038380795.1. Lineage (NCBI taxonomy): Eukaryota > Metazoa > Chordata > Aves > Passeriformes > Tyrannidae > Pyrocephalus > Pyrocephalus nanus. Next base: position 2,820,057 of record CM076278.1, read on the forward strand.
ATATTAATTGAAATCCCCCCCCCAAAAGCTCACCTTAGATGGATTTTCAATTTTTCTGTTGGGTTTGGGGTGGGGTTTTTTTGGTCTATAAAGTCACACAAATAAATTGATGTGTCCTAAGAAAGAGTGGAAAAGCAGGGAAAGTGTGTTTTGGTAGAAATTTCCAGCAGAAATATTTGTTCAGCCACATTGAAATCAATCTCCTCCCTAAAACACTGGATTTGTGCAAAACAGGGAGGAGAAGACAGCCATGCAGTCTATACACAGGGCCAGGGGTTGGCCTGGATGCTCCTGATGGGTCCCTTCCAGCTCAGCACATCCCAGGATTCTGTGGCTCTGTATTTCCATCCAGGTTTGGGGAATTACTGCAGGGACAGGGTGACATTTGGAACACCAGTTTTTGTTAAAATGACACCTGAACAGTCCTGCTACAAATGGGAGGGGCTGGGACACGTTGGTTGTTGTAGAAAATGTTCCTTCAGTAGTTTTGAAACGTTATCTCTCCCCTTGCAAGGACTGAAGTTGGGCCAGGAGAGCTCATGGAGCAATTCCACAGCACTCAGACTCTTTGTGAACTACAGACAGAAGAAAGGGATAAACCATGGAGGGAACTGGTGCTGCAAATGGTGCTGGGTGAGTTGCTTGTGTTCTTCCAAAAATAAGGTCTCTAGAATTTTTGTTCTATAGGAAGAATGGGAAGACTCTCTTTGCATCTTGTTACTGGCCTACTACGTAAAATTTCTGTCTGACTGCTTAAAATTAATTTCCTTTATAGGCCAGTGTTAAATATGGTGCCAGATCCACCTTTGTCTGGAATTTTGCTCTTTGTAGAGATGTTATTTTTAGATGTTTTGGACGAGACAAAAAGTGTAAGTGCCTCTCTGGGTTCTGTGGTTTCTGTGCTGGGTTGCTCCTTTGTAATTTTTTTCTCATAACCCTGGGCAAGTCACTTCACACCTGCATTTCAGTCAGCCCCACAGTGGGTGCCAAGGGCTGGCACCTGCCTGCTGACTCTGCCCTCTCCACAGAGCTGAGGAGGAGCCTCAGCGAGGAGGAAACCGAGACATTAATTAGTATCACTAATTGATATTGTCTATACGATACAGTGGGGCCAAATGATCAATACTGGTTTAAATATGGGGGTTGTTTTAGAAAGGGAGGTGCTGCCCCCACATCAGAAGAGGTTCTGAGAGGCTTGGCTTTGCTTCCATGATTTATGTGTTTTTAAATGCATTATTGACCTTTTCCATTCAGTGGAAATGAAGGGATAAAATGATGCTTTTCAATGATAAAACAATCCAAAAGGGAGCATGGTGATTTCAAGTCTTTCCCTTTCTAAGGTGTAACCAACACCAAGGCCAGGACCCACCTCAGGCTGTGGGCAAAGTTACCAGTCCCAGTGCCCCAGGCCAGCTCAGGGGGGATTGTGTGATCCCCCAGGACAGGCTGGGGGAGAAATGTGGAAATCCTTGTGATCCAAGTGTGTCATAGTTGGTGATTTCCCACCTCTACCTGTCACTGCATGACATGGGCAATCCCCCAAGGAGCCTCCAGTCCTGGCCAGCATTCCTTGGAGCAGGCCGTGTCCTTTGGCCTTGGCCAAGGTTCCAGGGGGAGGAGGATGAGCCAGTGGCTTTGGGAGCCTCCAGTGCTCCCTGTGTTTGCTGGGATGGGGAATTGGGACATGTTTTGGGCTGCTCTTTGCTCTCTGGACAGAGCTGGGTGTGTTTGGGGCACACAGATCCCTCTCCTTGCTCTCCCGTGCCATGATTGGTGTTGCCCGAAGACTGGGACCAACTTGTGCTCCAAAGGAAGTTGGCACCACAGTCTGCTCTATAAAAAGAATCCTGCAGTCAGGATCCAGTTTCCTACTCTGAGGCAAGGCAGGGTGTCGAGTCAGAAATTCCGACCCAGCGGGTCAGGAAGGATTCCAGGCCGTCCTGAATCACAGCCCCAGTGTGTTCCCTCCCCTTCACCCTCTGGCCCTGCTCCCGCTGGGATTACAACTCTGAGCTATTTTATTCACTGCAGCGTGTGCCTGGTGCTTGATGTGAATGCACTCTGTGTTTGCCAAGGGCTGGAAAGTTCATGTCTTAACTGGCTACTCCTGTTTCTCCTCAGCTTACTCTGCACTTGACCAGTTCCTCCCTTCCCTTCAGAACATCTTTCTATCCCTAAAACACAGAAGGCTCTGAACTCCACCCTCAGCTGATGAAGATAATTCCTCTTGCTGTTTCCAGTGTCCCTGCTGATGGAATTTCACCTGTGGGCTGTTTGGGTAGAGATTTCATTCCATACTTATTTTTCAAGTATTTGTTAATCATTTTGCAAAAGACACACGACTGCTTTTGTGGACATGCCGGTATGAGGAGCTTTTCTCACCTGCCTTCCTGTCTGTGTGTGTGTGCTTGGCAACCTCGATGGAGAACAGGAAATATTTCTCATAGCTGACACTCCCAAGTGGTGCTGACTCCCAAATATAAGGTCACAAAAATACAGGAGAAACCGTAAAATGTACATCTTATTTTTTTTCTGTGATTGAAAATTTCAAATCTGTCTGGAAAGGAGGCAAAATGTAAAATAAGGAAATCACTTGTTGAGGAGAATTGCTTGAATTCGGTGAGATGGAGCCAGTAGGAAATACCTCCCTGGGTGGTTTTACTAATCATTTGTTGTATCCCATCCTCCTGGTTTTCTTTCCCCCCACCTCGAGGGTCCCCTGAATGAGCTGACAATGGGATTTCTTCCTGCCCACCCTTCTGCAGGCAGCTCATGCTGAGGGTGAAGTGTTCAAGGTGAAGCTAAAGCAGTAATTAGCAAAGACAATAGACACCTAAAAAAAAAAATAAAAAGGGAGAAAATCTAAAAGGTGGAATAACAAGGCTGGAAGGGAAATTACCTTGCAATTGTAGCACCTCTTGGGTGAGGGAAATTCCTGAGATGAGCCGATTCCCTGGAGTTTCAGTGGTTCTGTGGATCAAAGAGACGCTTCTGCACAGAGCCTTACGTGTCATTAGGGAAAGCAGGAGGTGGTAAAACAAGGCAAAATAAGTCTGTGCCTTAATCACTGAGCTTTAATAATTCCCCTTCTCTTTTGCCCAATGTACCTCTCACTCTGCACTGGCTGGACTATCATCAAAGCAGGGGTGGGGAACACCCAGCCTGCAGCAGGCACCCTGTAATTTAGTGCTTGGGTCATTTCCATGGGAGATGAGGGTTTGAAGCTCCTTGGGGAGGTGTCTCCCACCTCCCTGTTCCTGCAGAAAGAGGGGACATCAGCCCAGCAGCCAAAGGGAACATTTTCCAACAGGATGGCCTTGGGTACCTGAGCTGGAGGAGGATGTGCTGGGCTGGGGATCCAGCTGTGTCAGAGGGGAGCAGAGGTGGCCGTGGGGGTCAGCACGTTGTTCCTGAGCCCCAGGAGGGTCAAACCTCGTTGAAGGAGGAGATTTCACAGCCCCACCCCTCCCTTCAGGGGTCCCACTGGGCTGGGAGGGACACCTTGTCTCCTGTGAGCAGCTGCTGAGGAACAAACCTTCCCCATGAGCAGTAGGACGGTGAACAGGGCCTTCCTGGGGCTGGGGGTGCATCAGCCTCACTCCTCTGCACATCCATCCCTCAGCTCTTGCCCTGCCACATCAACCCCTCTGGGAGCTCTCAGGATCAACCAGGCCATGGTGAGTCCATGCCATCACCTCCAGCTCTTGATTTTTCACTACTTTTTCCTGTAAGATGTGAAGTGATCAGGAATCCAGGACATATTATTCCAGGCTGACTTGGCACAAGTAAAAAAGGGCAGAGTGTTTGGATAACTGAGAACCTAGCTCTTATTTTTCCTCCTGGATCAAAAATCCAGTGCCTTGCTGGCAAAGCCTATCCCAATTCCCTTCCCCTCCCAGGCAGGCTTCAAACTGAGAGGTCAGGCTTCCCTTCCCTGCTTTTGCCCCAGCACATGCAGGTTGTTTTAGATGATGATCCCTTTGCAGCAGAAACAATGAACTGCATGAATCAAACCTGAAAACTGGAGCCTGGCAACAAAGGGGAGCAGGGAAACATTAAAGACAGCGTGGTAATAACAGGCAGGGAGGAAAGGGAGAGATGGGGTAGGAGATAACAGGGCATGGCTGCAGCACACAAGCTAAGCAGGAAAAATGGGATGGGGAAAGGAATGTGGAAAAATGGAGAGGTAAGGATTGAGAAATCCGTCTTGCCAGGTAAGCAGGCTGAGTTGTCTGACTTGGGGAAAAGGGAAGGTTGGAACTGTTGACTGACCTCTGATGAAATCTTGCAGGTATTTTCACATCTTACTAAGAGTAGCAGAGCAGTTGTATTGCATCATGATCTGGGAAATGGAAGTATGTTTTGGTGCTTTTCAGCTGAATGGCTGTTGGATTCATCCAGATCCTCGAAGTGCAGTTGCTTTTATCTGAGGTGCTGTTATGGAGGTGGAAGAAAAGGTTTGGTGCCCAGCCCTTGGAGCAGAACTCAGATTTCCTGGCCTGAGGCTCTGACACCATTTGTTCAGGGAGCTGGAGGCTGTGGCCCAGCACACACAGCTCCTCTGGGGTTGGCTTGGGCCAATGTCCCTGACCAGGTGGGGGTTTTTCCTTATCCTTATCCTGGAAGCTGCTCTCAGATCCGTGTCCAACAGATGTTTGCCGTGACCCCTGTGCGTATTCCAGACTCACAGCTGGTTGTGGGCTGGGGTGACCACACTGCCAAAGCCCAAACCCAGCTGGATGTTTCCCAGAGGCTCCCTGGTTGTGCAGTGCTCCTGTGGGCAGGGGTCACACACAGAGCGTTTGCTTCACGGGCAGTCCCACTGCACACCCTGAGCACCCCTTTCCCACCCAGTGCTGCTTCCCTTTATTCCTCCTTTCCACCACATTTCCCTTGTCTTGGTTGTTTGTTTGGGCACAAAATCCCCTACACAAGCAGCCCCTTCACAGATGCTGTGAGGGACAGTCCTCCCTTCCTGCTGAGCCTGAAGGCCCGATGTGGCTGCTCTGATGGGAGAACTTTGGGACCCTCACACCAGTCCTCCCCGAGCTGGAGGAGCAAACCCCAAACCTTGAGCTGCTCCACATTCCCCTCCTGCCACCCCCAAAACCTCCTCAGATTCACAACGTGTGGTGTCATCTCGCAGGCTCTGCCAGTGAATGCAAATGGCATAGAGAGCATGTGGAACAGATGGAACGAGACAAGCACGTAAAGAATTAAAGTATTTGTGAGGGAATTTGGCAGGGATGTTGGAATGCTTCAAGCGCCGCGGACGGGGGTGGAGGGAGCCCGGGATGAGTTGTGGGGGCCCGTGTGCTGCTGATCCATTTCTCTCCGAAACAATATGTGACCTATTTCTGTAATGGTGCTAAACATAGCAACAAATATTCCCTCCTTCCCACCTTCCTCCGGGAAGCTCGGCTACTCCTGCAGCCGGAGAAAATGTTTCCTTGGGGGAGAGCTGGGAGCTGCTTGATTTTCCAGGGAAGTAGCAGGTTAAGTCAAATTAGATTAAATTAAAGAGAGCAAGGACAAAAAAACCCGAAGGCCTGGGTGGGAATGGGGTGTTACAGTCAGGGACAGTGCAGGTCACCAGTGCAGAAACATTGCACTAATGCAGGTGTTGAAGTTACTTCTGTGAAATGTCTCAGGGTTTTCATTTTGAAATGGCTTGTGCCAATTATTTTTGAAGTGACTTTTTGGGAGATTTCATGCACACACACAAAGAGTGTGTTAAAAAAAAAAAGTGTAAAAAGTGTGGAAAAAAACCCAACCCAGGATGAAATTTTATGCAGATTTGCCAAAGAAAAGCCTCTGGAAAATGGAATAAAAACAACGAGCTGCCTGATCATGGGCTTGTGCAGAGCAGTTCCTCGAAGCAGACCTGGGCACTGACATTTTGGATCAGCCCCTGGCACAGCCTTTTCCCTGGGAGGTGCATCTGGAAGTTCGTGGTCACGGCGTGGAGCTGCTTTGAGCCTGATGTGCTCCACACCAGGAGGGGCAGGAGGACAGCCCCCTCCTCAGTCCCACGCTGGGACCTTCAGCCTGTGTCTCTCAGGGAGCCCTAAATCTGTGGGTGAAACTGTTCACTTCTCAGAGGAAACATCCCCACTCAGAGCTGTGGAAAACATCCCCACCCCTCCAGCCACGGGGAAAAGCAGAAATGGGGACCACAGAGGTTTGGGAAGGGAAGGAGGGACCCTGGTGAGAGTGAGCAGGGCAGAGCAGCAGTTCAGGGCAGGGAACACCTGATGGTGCTCATTAAATCCCTGCCACAGCCTCTCGTGGTGCTGCTGGGCTTTAAAGGAGCCCCCAGCCAGGGAGTTTGCCCGGAGAGAAGTCCTGAAACAACCACGTGAATGGAAGAGACAGGGCAGGTTTCCCTTGATAATCATAAAGGGCTCAAATTACCTTCCTTTCCATCCCCAAAGGGGGCATAAATACTTCATTTATGAGATTGTTTGCGCATGACTAATCTATTTCTACTTGCTAATTGTAATGACTAATGTGTGTTACAAGACAAATATTAGCTTGTAATAATACCTGAACACGGAGATTTATAAGTGTTAAGCAAAAATACAAATAATTAGCAGAAGCTGGCTGGCATTATCTTTTAATTAAGTGTAAAGACACTTTCATTTGAGAGCAAAAGGCTGAAGATCTCTCAAGAAGCTGCAGGAATAACTGGACCACACTACAGTTCTGACAAAAGGGCAGGTAATGTTTAATTTTCGTGGGAGCTGAATTCAGTCCTCCTTCCCCCACTGACGTCAGGGCCAGAAAAGCACTCTGGGCCTGTCCCTGCCTGCTGAGCCCATCTGTCCACTGGGAAGAGTTTGGCAGAGATCCCTGAGGAGAAGTAATTAGGAGAGACAGGAGCAGCCCAGCTCCGAGGGGAGTTGTTCGTGCACTGCCCAGGTGAGTGCCCGCTGCTCACAGGGCTCTGAGGCACTGGGTGTGAACCACCAATACCCTCTGGGCTCGGGCTGTCTGCTTTGTTTGAGTAGAACCTGAAAATTTTGCTTCATTTAAAAGTGGGTTCTCTTAGAGCAAAGTGCAACATCCCCTCGTTCCACGTGATAGAAAATATCTCGGTTTGTTTGGAGTTCTCAGCCCCAAACAAATGGAGGTGCACTCCAGAATGGGGGACACACACCCCAAAGTGATTCTCCAGCTGTTTCAGGGTACATTTGGTGTACAGGTCAAAGCCCCACAGCTCACATTACAGTTGAAAACTGGATTTAAAGGAACACCACTGGCTTTGGTGCCTCCTGGATGCCCTCGGAGTCCTCACAGGCCACCACCTCCAGTGGGATGAACCCTCCTTGCCCAAGAGGCACAGCTGGAGCATCGATTCCCACCTTGTTCCAGACTGTCCTTGGTGGAAAATGAGCTGTTTCATCCCAGGCTGGAGGCAGAGAACAGCCCAGCATGTGAGGAGAGAGTGTGACCTCAGGGAGCAGCCACTGACAGAAGCAGGTATGACACTGGGACACGGTGGGATGGTGTCAGACACCAGATCAGTGACTGTGGGGTCAGAGCCACCTTGGGGGGGTGTGAGGGGGTGTGTGTGGACACGTGAGAGCTGGGCTTCTACAAGTTCCAGTGGCAGCTCTGTGATCTGCCTCTCCCTCTTTCTCCTTCTCTCTTTTTGCTCCCTCTGCTCCTCTGTCTCTTCTGGAGCTGGAAGGGTTGGAGTTTGACTGAAGTGTTGTGGATAGATCAGATCCCAGGTGTTGTGGATTGACAGCTGGTATTGCAGTGCAACATTTTGTCCAGCCTGTGTAGTGCCCTTTTTGGACTTCGGCCAAGTTCCCTTATTTTCTCCTCTAAATTAATCAAGGAACCCCTTGGGAACAAGCCCATGGCTTATCCTCTTGGTGCTCTCTGGAGATATGAAAGACCCCCATATATATATTAAATTAATATGTATATTAGCCCGTGAGCTGCAGCTCCTGGGGCTGGAGTGTTACAGATGGGAGGGTCCCCTCTGGCAGATCCCTCAGGGTGAGTGATGTGTCTGACTCTGCAGTCCCAGAGAGCTCCAACAGAACGGGAATGTGCTCATCAGAGGTCTGATCCAGCTGAATCTTAGTAAATATTTCGTGTATTTACAACACAAACAACAGCAGATCAGTGCTCTGCCTGCCTTCATCACACTGGCTTGATCAAACCAGAGATTCAGTGGAATTACTGCTCCTGAGTTTCTGGTTTTGCTCAAACTTTACATCTACGATTTTAGTTTAGATTTTAAACAAATGCATTCCAAATACCAATTTGGAACACCAACTGTGTTTTGTCAAAATACTGTATTATCTTGAAGTTCTGGAATAGAATATAAAGTGCTGTGACTCGTGGCTTTGTCAATCATTTAAAAAAAGATCTCTGTCAGCAGCGCTCACTTTACCTCTAACTGAAAAAAACCAACCCCATCCCAGAGTAAGTTTGTGTCCATCAAGCCCCAAATCAACAAGTACAAACACTGCCTGTTTCCTGGTGTCAGGGGAAGGGTTTGTTTCACTCAGGAGAAGTGGATCTTTGCCCATTTTAGGTCCATATGACAGAAAACTGAAGGTCACCCCTGGCTGGACAGGACCAGGATCACCTGTGCCTTCAGGAAATATTGGATTATCCCCTCTTGGAGCAGGTGGGAGGCAGGGACACCCCTTGGATTGGAGCAGGGAACACCCCGTGGCCAGGTCAGTGTTACTCTTCCTATCTTGCTTGGCAAATCCATTCAGATTTTTAATTTTTCTTCTGCATAAAAGTCCAAAGAATCTCAGCAAAACCCCTCAGCTGAGCTGGTGTGTGGGCATTTTATGTCTTAGGCGAGGCCAAGAGGCTTCAGGCTCCACAGGGAAAAAAATAAATATATCCCTGTGTAATTCCTTTCTTTGTGTGTCAAGCAAAGACAAGCATTTCAGCTTCTTCCCAAAATGAGTGGCAGAAAAAACCCAAAAAGCAACATTCACTGGGCTGCAGGGGAACAGAAGGCTGAGCAGATATCTCTGAGCTGAAAGATAGGTTCCCTTTAAACAAACATTTCAAGGCATGGCCAGTTCCTTGGGTAAGCAAATTAAATTAAAAGCAGTTGAAATATTTTATGATATGTGAGTGTAATGTCTTATAAGGCAAATATTTTAAATTTTTGGGAGAAGGAGTGCTCGCAAAATAGGGTTTGCTCTGTTAATTCCATTTTAAATTAGGGCTTATGAAACCTTAAAATCTCAGAGAAAGGGCTTGTTTCATTTAATGGGGCTTGGAAAAACAGGGATGTCAACACAGGGCATCCATGGAAGTCTTATGTCTCTAATTCCTTTATTCCTTCTCCTAATTTCGGGGCGAGCTTTCAGCGCCACGTTTATCCGCAGTTGATGGATCACTGAGCGCTCGCAGCTGAGGAGAACGAACATCAAAGATCTCCAGTGAATTATTTTAATGGTTGGATCTTCACCAGGGCGAGCTTCGCCTTTTGTGTGTTTTGTTTCCCACAGAAAGGCGGTTCATGTGTGCTGGGAGGGCAGAGCTGGGCTCTGGCCGGGGCCCTGCTTTGATTTGCAGCGCTCAGAGCTGAGCTGTGAGTGAACCTGACAGCTCCCTGGCCGAAGGGCAGTCCTGATCCCCACGTTCCACAACAAAAGGGCCTTAATGAGGTCAGAGTGGAAGCAGAATGTAAATCAGGACATTTCTTATTCAATCTCATTATTACTGATGAGCCTGCACAGAGTGGGGCGGGGGGGGAGCAAAGGCAGGAGCAAGAATGGGCATAAACTGGGAATACTACAGGAATTCTCCATATATGGAAATGGGGGAATGCACAGGCAGCACCTCTGCCCTTTGGCCAGCACACCTGAGACTGATTTGGTCTTCAGGGCAGGTATTTTTAAGGGACTGAGTGTGAACCTCCATCCCTCTTTAAATGGTGAAGTCCAAGGCAATGGCATCTGCCTCAGACTCCTTGCTGTGCATCCCAGAAATGCTGCTGGAGTCCAGGATGCAGCACATCCCAAACCTGCTCAGTGCCCTGTTCTCATGGCCCTTCACAGCATAACTGGAGGTCCAAAGTGTGGGAGCACAGCAATGAGATCTGCTTTTAGTGGTGAGAAAAGTAAATCTAGAGAGGAAAATTCAGCAGTTCAAGTTGAAGAGTGTCTGTCAGGACCTGAAGGCGAACGGTGGGTGAGTGTGTGCCATGAAATGTTAAAATTATCCCTTGCAGAGAACCTGCACAGGGGTTGCTACAGGCCTGAAGTTCCAGAGCTGTTGTCTAGGAGGGGTTTGTCACATCTTCCCAGACTGGGGGAGCTGTTTCCACCTGGGAATGTTTGAAGCAGGAAGAGTTGGAGGGTAACAGCAGGTGAAGAGCTGAGTTAGTGCAGGCTCTGATGTGGTCAGTGATCACACACCTGAGCCATGGCTTGTATTCATCTTTATTTTTGGTACAGAACTTGAGCATGACTTTAAAAAAAAAAAAAAAAAAAAAAAAAAAAAAAAGATTTCTTAGGGCTGAAAAGAAAAATTACCTTATCTTTTCCTGCCACAGGAAAATAAAAGGATTTTTAAAATTACAAAAAAAAAAAAAAATCTACTTCGTTTTCCCTTCCTTTTGCTGCACTATGGCCTACAAAGGCCACACTGTCCCTGGTAGGTTTTTGGGGGCTTTTTGTTTTAATTTTAAGCTGCAGAGCAAACCCTGTAAGTTTGGCAGCAGAAGTCCTTATAGATTTCAGGGCAATATTTTGCAATTCTTGTTTTTGCAGCTATAAACACCTTCTAATGCCAAGGGGGAAGAGGATTTTAATCCAGATAAAATGAGATCCTTAAACACTGAAAACTGTGCTGGGATTTATGGGCCAATTTGAATATTTGAGCTCCCGTGCCAAAAGCTGCACATTCCACATGTTGCCTGCCTGGCTCATTCCAAAGCTGCATCACCCATCCAGAGCAAGGAAACTTGGAGTTTTGTTCTCAGCATGTCTTCACCAAATGTTATTTCCATATTTGCTTTGCCTTTTACCCTGAAATCTTTTCATTTTGGTCTGTGTGTGTTGTTTTGTTGGTTTTTTTTTTTCCCTCCTGTAGTATTTTTATCCCGCATCTTATTTAACACCTTTTAATAAGCTGAATTCTTACCGAGCGAGCACAACAACATCTGAAAGATGAAATCTCTCTCTTTGATGGTATGAAACCATGACCCAACAGGCCCATCCCCTGCCTGGAGGGCTGGTGGGAGCTTCATGTGAGATGATCAAACCCTTCAGAAAGCCAGGTTTGTTTGCTCGCAGTGCGGGGTTTCTCGCCAGCATCACGATTCTTTCCTCTTCTGAGTGCAGAAATTATTTACAATTAAAAAAGCATTTGCCGGTTTTGCTCCGCCTAAACCGCGCTCCCCTTTCATTCCTAAGCAGCTCCAGTTGGGGTTTGCTCCTTGCTGGTTTTCCAGGCAGCTCGTTTGCTTTGGTTCTGCAGAGCATTTGGGTGAGGAGCTGCAGTGGAGCCTCCCAGGATGAGCTGCTGCTCAAAACTGCCCCTCACTGCCACTTACAGCCACCTTCCTGGGCCTTCCTTCTCCTGCCCAGTTCTCTCCGTGCTGAGACTCGTCCCCCGTGCACTGAAGTTCCCAAAGGCCTCTGGGACACCCAGACCATTCTCATTCTTTCCTTAAAGAGAAAAAATGAGTGCAAACTCGTTCACAAGGACAGTGATTTGACAGTCAAATGGGTGGCCGTACGTGGCACTGCCTGGAGCTCGAGTTTCCCATCTTATCGCTGCTTTCAGTGACTCCTCTTTTTTAGCATTGCATATGCTTTAAAGTAACAGTTTGCATTTTGCTCCCTGCCAGTTATACCTGAAATGTCATCTAAATATCACCGTGGTGGAGGGAAGGAACCAATCTACTCAGCTCCTGAGCTGTTTGCTCCGCTCCTTCCATCCAAAGCCGCTTTTCCAGAGACGTTCCTTGCCTTTTCTCCAAGTCTTTGCTGGCAGTTTAAACTTCACACAGTTTTGCCATCCTTTTTTCCCTGGCTCCCTCACACTTCCATCACTGGGGAAGGCACCCTGGGATTACTCTTTGTGACGAGCTGGGCAGCTTTGGCTCCTTCCTTTCTTTCCCTGTTCGTCCCTCTGTCCATCCCACTCCACTCCTGCTCCTCCATCCAGAACAGTGAGAGATGATCTTGTCTCTTCCTAGACATTAAAACATTGTCTGTCTCCTCTTCCCTGCCACTGCTTCCTTTCCTGCCTCCCTTCTTTTACAGAGAACAAGATAATTTGTCTGTTTTTTGATAAAAATACAGGAGCACATTTGTTCCACCAGAGTCAGCTGAAGAGTCTCCTTTTTGCAGTTATGCCTCCACTATTAACTCCACTTTTCCCTTTCCTAATGACATGACCTTGGGTTAATCCGAGTCCTCTGCAGCACTTTGCAGATTTCTTTCAACATTATCTTGTAGGTGGAAAAACTTCCCCCAAATTGGCTTTCCAGGTCATTAATCTTTCCTCGAACTGCTCCTTCAGAGAGACTCTTAGTCCGCTATTTAAGCAACTAAAATCATTTTCGGGGGTGTCCCACGTGTGTGACCCTCAGGAGGGGTGTGGAAACGTTGGCCTCTGCCCTGTGTGTGCTTCCCTGAGCCCCCAATCCCAATCCCGAGCAGTTGTGCCCTGTGGGAGGGGTTTCCACGTAAACCCTCCCAGTGACATCAGCAGGCTGAGGGGACTGCAGGTATTTACTGATGGAAGGCCCTTGTGGCCCCCCTGCAGTACAAGCAGGTGGGGTCTGGCAGCACTGCTGGCAGTGCCTTCCCTTCATCCTGGAGGAGGAAATGCCAGCAGACTGTGCCAGGACAATGGCCCTGCCCAGTGGGAGCACCAGGAAACCTCTCAGGTTTGGGGCCATCTGCCTTTGTGCACTGACAACTCCATACTAGTATTATTTATTATATTATTATTATTATAATATTTAAAATACCCTTGGCCTCTACAGCTGCTCCAATAGTAGGGCTGACCACGTGGATTTCCCCTGGGTATTTCTGGCTAATCATGGGAGCAGGGATGGCTGATCCACACTCCACACTCTGATCCCTGGCAGGGCTTAGGCTGTGTGGACAAACTGCTCTGCAAACAAACCTCTCACTGACGTATTTTGTTTCCTCTCTGAGCTGCCCAGCCCTTCAGAAAATCAATATATTGTTTGAAAGCTGCAATTTTTTATCTTTACCAGGAATAAATAAACCTGCTAATGCAGCCGTCCCTGTGCCTTAATAAAATTAAAATTAAAATGTTGCTTTACAGGCAATCTGGACATTATCAGTGTTTTAAAAAGAAGAGCTATTGAGTATGGGTTTGATGTGTGAAATTTTTTTACTGTTTTTATGTTAAAATTAGATGTTGTTAATTAAGCCAGTGAACTAGTTTAGTTGTTTTGGGTTTGTTGGTTTGTTTTGTTTTTTTTTTCTCTTAAGTCTTTAATTTGTAGAAGTAAAAGTTTTTGGTTCAAAACCAAAAGAATTTTCAGTTCATATTTATAAACACTTGAGGGAAAAAAAAAAAAAAAAGTAAGTACTGGATTAATTAAAAAACACTTAAAAATTAGTGTAAACTCATAAAAAGTGGACAGTGAGGCCAGTGGGAACATACCTGAAATGAGGGTTTGTATCATAAAAAACTACAAGCTACAGAAATTGTGGTCCAAGAACTAAAATTCTTTAATAATTGTCCGCGAACTTGTTCACTTGAGTACAATTTATTTAAGAGCAGGAGGGAAACAAAATTATTTCATTTTTTGCTGTTTGAGCTGTAGAGGAGTTAGAGACCATTTACTTGCTTTACATTGACGGTTTGGGTTTCATACCCTCCCATTCCTGGGTGTTGCAGGCAGCTGGAAAGGGCAATGCAGAAAACAGCAGAAATGACATCAGACACAAGGCAATAATTATTTATCCTGCAGCAGCTGGAGTTGGTGCTGGTGAATAACCAGAATGCCCAAGTCAAACTCATGGAGGAGCGTGTTTCACCCAGACACGAGTTGCCTCCCACATGGAATGTCTAACACTGCTGCTTTTGGGCTCTGACAGGACTTGGCTGAACTCCAGGACTGCTCCTGGGGTGAGAAGGGCCCAACTCTCCACGCTCAGGACGGGTTTGAGTCTCGTATTCCTCCAGGAAGAACTCGGGTGTGTAGCAAAGTGCTCGTGCTTTGGGCCAAACTGAAGCAAACAAACCCCGATCCCAGCCCTGCTGTGCCCTCCTGCCACCTTTGTCTCTTCCCCACCATCAGCTGGAAGCAGAAGCAGCACCTGCTGGTGGAGACAAAGCGTGCTGAGCCATCCCCCTGGAAGAACAGGTTTGGTCATCCCTGGGAGCTCCGGGGAGGTTGTCCCAGAGTTAAATAAGCTGGGCTGTCCCTGTCTGGGCTCAGCTTGTCAGGGCTCCTTCCCAGCTGCTCCTCAGCTCTGTGTGGTGGGGCTGAGGGGGGACCCAGCTGATCTCCAGGGGCCTGGGGACTCCTTTCTGTGGAGCTGCAAATTAACCCAGTGACAGGATCAGTGCAGACATTCCCGTACCTTCCCACCCTGCAAAAATGGTTGTTTTGCTGAAGTTGAAAGCCCAGTGTTACTGTTCATGGCCACTGATTGATGGGTGAAAAGGAGGAGAAGAAAAAGAAGGGAATGAAACTCGAATGCCCTGAGCTGGGAAACACGTTCCTCCACATACCACCTTGGATAATTGAGCACGAGGAAGTGTCACTCCTGTGTGATATCTGTAAGGGGAACAATCTCTGTTTGAAGCAGCACAGTTGTCAGAAGACAGCGAGGCAACTTTCCCAGCTTGGGCCTGGGAAGTGAAGGATTAGACTGTAATGATTTCCCCTGCCTGTGAGAACTGAATGTGGTATAAAGTCAGGCACCAAGCACTTAGAGAGATGTAATCTTTGTTCAGTTTAGAACCAAAATGGACCTGGCAGTGCAGGGATGGGGTCACAATGTGTGACCAGCAGCGTTTCCAAAATGCAGGTGACAACTGCTCAACCTCAGAACATCGACACAGTACAGGGCATTTAGGTACAGTAAATGGTCTTTAAATTATAAGAGGGGAGATTGAGATTAGGTGGCAGGAGGAAATTCTTTATGGTGAAGGTGGTGAGGCCCTGGCACAGGTTGCACAGAGAAGCTGTGGCTGTCCCTGGATCCCTGGAAGTGTCCAAGGCCAGGTTGGACGGGGCTTGGAGCATCCTGGGCTGGTGGAAGGTGTCCCTGCCCATGGCAGGGGGTGGCACTGGGTGAGCTTTAAGTTCCTTCCAACCCAAACCATTCCATGGATCTATAATTTTTAATTTACAAAGTAGTTAACATTCACAAGACTACTGAAAAATGGCCTAAGCAGCACAGGGTGGGTATATTAACATTTTTCCTCCTGAAAATGAACCTGAATCCTGTGTTAAACCCCCTTTTTTTCCTGAGAAAATCAAGAATAAGTCACCTCTAACTTGGAAGGTCCAGAAGAGGAATTGTGCTGGCTGGAAACACCATTTGGAGGGTGAGCAGCATGTGGGGAAAAATCAGGAATTCTGCAGCGTCTAACGGTGCACAGTATGTCCTCGGGTTCTCAATCCCAAAACACTTCTATAATAAGGAAATAATTTCTTTCCTGGTAGGGGATGTTCTTTTATTCCAGAAATAGAACGGCCCGTCCATCAGAGGGCTGGCTGTGCCCTGGGCCTCGTGCAGAGATGGGCCGGGTGGCTGGGGCTGTGCCGGAGTCACAAAGAGCTGCACTATTTGAAGGCGGAAGGATGTGGTTTGGGGTTGGTTAATACACACTGCCTGACATATTTACAAGTGTCAGATTGTGCTCTCTGTTTATAAGAGCGGTGCCAAAAGGAAGGGGAGTAAATGTAGCCCAAAGTGCTTCCCCGACTGCCGGTGCCAGGATGTAACAAGGGATTTCACTTTGACTGGGTAAACTGCAATTGTAACAGAACGTGGATCATTTGTGTTTGGAGGCTCTGCTCCTCTCCCAGGCCCAGTCTTTGCGGGACAGAATTCCTGGTCGGTGTAGCTGTGAGGGGTTGGGGTGGATGGTGGGTTGGGTTTGTCAGAGGAAGGACACTCATGGTAAGAACAATGCTCTGGGTGGAAATCTTCTGGCCTAAATTCTCTCTCTCTCCATGTACGTAATTTGGGTAAGTGCCTGTTTGTGTGAGAGATTTGTGACCATGAGGTAAGTCCAAACCAACTCCATTCAGACTTTACAATAGATGCTAATCTGAATTTATTGCCAAGACAAGTAAACTGCACCAAAAAAAAAAAAAAAAAAAAAAAAGATGTCTAAACAAGATTAAAATCATGATAAGGAAAGCTGCCACTGAGCACAGAGTGAGAACTTTTCCCACTGAATCAGATCATTGAAAACTTTTTGTTATTAAAGCTCAACTGAATTGCTAAATATCTTCATCTTTTAAGCAGCAATATTTGCTTTCTACTCCTGTGGAACTCTCATGTCAGGATGAAGCTCAGGCAGGTGAGCTTTAATCTGCTTCTGCTGGTTTGAATGAGCGGGTCACTACGTACAGTGAAATAACTATTTGTGGTGAATTGTCTATTTTAGATAAAGTATTTAACATTTATTGTGTATTTTATGTATATCCATTCTTCTTCTCCGGACCATGACTATCAGGAATGACTTTAATTTCTTTATTTAATTCAGGTATTTTCGAGTTCCTTTTAATACAGTAATAACAACACCCAAAACCTTTACAGCTATTCCGGGTTAAACTCGGCTCGGGGGTGCCGTCAATCGGCTGGGGCCGTGGAGAAGTTTTGAGGCCGGTTTTAAACTACTTTGGGCGCTCGCAGGTGCTGGGGGGACCCACCGGGACCGGGATCGGCCCCGAGCGACTTCTGTTCCCGCCGGGAGCGGGCTGGGGGAGCCCCGGGGCCACCGCATCCCCACCGGGAACGCTTGTCCCTGTGCCACACAATCCCAGAATAGCCCGACTTGGAAGGGACCCACAGGATCATCAGTCCAACTTCTCCCTGAACAGACACCCCAAAATCCCACCCTGTCCCTGAGGGCGTTGTCCAAACCCTCCTGCAGCTCTGGCAGCCTTGGGGCTGTGCCCACTGCCCTGGGGAGCCTGTTCAGTGCCAACCACCCTCTGGGGGAAGAACCTTTCCCTGAGATCCAACCTGAGCCTGCCCTGACACAGCTCCAGCCATTCCCTGGGGGCTGTCCCTGCTCACCCAAGGAGCAGAGATCCCGTGCCGGGACGCAGCGGGCGGGACAAGCTCCCCGTGCCCAGGGGCGGGACAGGGGACACGGGATCCCCTCCCCGCAGCCCCCTCCCCGCTTCCCCCATGCCAAGGGGCGGGACCCGGGACCCCCTCCCTCCAGCCCGCTGTTCACAGCCCGTTCCAGGGGAGCGGGACAGGGGACACGAGATCCCTGCTCCCCTCCCCATGCCTAGAGGTGGACCGGGAGACCCTCGATCCTCTCCCCGTTCGAGGGGCGGGACAGGGGACATGGAACCAACCCCCTCCCTGTCACCCCCCTCTTCGCCTCCCCCTCCCGTTCCAGGGGCGGCACATGGGACCCCCATTCCCTCCGTCATCCCGTCCCGTTCCAGGGACGAGGCATGACACACGGGACCCCCCTCCCCTCCTTTCCTTTCCCCTCCCCTCCCCTGGGCTCCTCTCCCTCCCGTCCCGCTCTCGAGCGCCCCCCGCGGCCGGGCGGGCGCAGCGCAGGTCTCTGCTCCTGGGCCGGGGCCCCGCCCCCGCCGCTCTTGTCACGTGGCCGCGCGGGGCCAATGGCGCGGCGCGGTGCGGGCCCGGGCGCCATTGCTGTCAGAGCGCAGGAGGCAGAGCGGGCGCGGGGCTGCGGCCGCCGCGGCACGGCCGGCACCGGCGGGGCTCAGCGGGGCTCGGCCCGCCCGCTCCCGCACCCTCGCACCGCGCCCGCCGCAGCGCCAGCGGCACCGGCAGCGGCGGCGGCAGGAGAACACCGTCCGCGCACAGCCAGCGGCGGCAGCAGCGAGGGGCGGCCGGGCGGGGCGGGGAGGGGACACAGCGCCCCCCGCCCGCCGCCGCCGCCGCCTCACGGGGCCGGCACCGGGACCCCCGCCCGCCCCGCGTCCCGCACGGACCCGCCGCCCTCCGCGCCGCCCCCGCCCGGGGGGGGCCGCACCTGGACGCGGAAGGGCGGCCCCGGGCCCCCCCCGCTCCTGCTGCTCCTCCTCCGCCGCTGCTCCCCCCGGCCCCGGGGAGAGGGGGCCGCGCCCGCCCGTGCGCGCAGCGGAGCGGGGCCCCCCCGGCTGAGGATCACCGGGGGCGGGTAACGAGGAGCAGCGCCCCGAGCCCGGCGCCGCCGCGTCCCCTCCCGGCCGCGGGGCCCCGCCGGGCCGAGGGGCCGGAGCGCGGCGGCCGCCCCGGGCAGGGCCGGGGGTCGCGCCGGGGGCCGCCCGCCCAGCGTCGAGCCCACCGGGCCGCCCCCCCAGACATGCCCCGCCGTGGCGGCCCGGCTCGCCGAGGATCATGACTGCGGCGGCGAACTGGGTGGCGAACGGGGCCAGCCTGGAGGACTGTCACTCCAACCTCTTCTCGCTGGTGAGTGTGAGTGTGAGTGTGAGTGTGTGTGTGTGTGTGTGTGTGTGTGTGCGGGCGGGGGGCGCTGGGCGGGTGCCCGGGGGTGGCTCCGAGCCGGGATTGCCGGCTGGGTGACGCTGCCGGGGGTTTATAGGCAGGGCCCGGGGCTGCTCCCGCGCTGGCCCCTCCCCCGGGCCGCTGCCCGTGTTTGTTTTGCTCGGTAACTCGCGTGTCCCGCTCGGGGCCGGGGGTGTCCCCGCTCCCCCGGGGCGTGCGGGGCACGGCGGCTCCTCCCCGGCACCCCGCGCTCTGTGCCGCCCGGCCGGGGGGTTCTGTCTCCGCTCACAATGACAAACGCCATTTCAGCAGCGGCGAATGCTCATGGAGTGTGATCGCCTGTCGGACTTAGCTCTGGGCTCCGGTGACGGCGTGTCAGCTGTTGTTACAGCCTGCTCCGCTCTCCGCCTGCATCGCGCTCGGGGGCAAGAGGTTAAAAAAAACACACAAAAAAAAAAAACCCAAACAAAACAAACAAACCCGAACCTTTTAATATTTTCTTCTCTGCGGAAAAGCAGTGGCTGACAGTGTAGTGTGCCGGGTTGTTTGCAGAGATGCTGCCCGCCCGCCTCTCTGGGAGCTGACAACTTCCGACGTGGATTTAACGTTGCAGAAATTGTGGTATCAGCTCTGATACAGGCTGGCAGTTTCAATTTAAAATGCAAATTCGTTTGTGCAAGGGCACGGAGTCGTTTGGAAATGCGTTCGTTGCTTTATTTTACCTGGCACACACAGCAACATTATCCCTTCTCGGCTGGGCAACAGCTGAGCGGGCTTGGATCATCGGGAGCCTTCTGGTGCTACAGGGATAATGTCGGAGGGGAGGAGGGACTTGTGTGGTGGAGTTAAAACCTTGTGATGCAACTTTGGGGGCAGCACGTGTGAGAGGTTTGTGGTGGGTGCCCCCGCCCCGCATCAGAGCTCTGCCAGAATTCGAGGTGGGTGCGTGTGCTGTGCCTTTTCTGATAGGAAGGAAGAGACTGTTTTTGGCTCCCTCATAAAAATTGGGAGGGGGGGGTTATGAATTAAGGATGCAAATTATCAAGCTCTTTGTTTTATACTTTTTAACTTTATGGAAGGATGTTATTTTGCTTTTTTTTTATTTTATTTTATTTTTTTTTTTTTTAATCTATGCGTATTTGGTGGTGGTTTTTGGTTTTTTTTGGTCATCCTTTTTAAGAATCTGGGGCAAGAGCCGTAGTGGCTTGTGCTGCTGGAAAACCCGGAGGTTGCTGTGTGAGAACAGACACAATTCTTACTTTGGCTCGTTACAGACTGTTACGTTATGTAAGTTTGTCTCCGCGCCTCTCTCTGAGGGCGTTCTGTAATATTTATGAATATGTAGCAGCGCCGAGTGTATCGAGGCGCAGGAACGGCGATTCGGGCGATTGTTACCGTGATTTCCACTACGCTGCTCTCACCTGGCGAGGAAAATAATGCGGGAAGCACGGGGGGAACAGTCGGGTGTGACCGTGGTCGGGAGTCCCCGGTCGTTGATGCAGCTCAGGGTGTGTGTTTGGAGAGGCAGAGCTGCTGCTGGAGTTGCAATCTGCGGATCTGTCACTGGGAAAAATAATCGCTGGCATGCCGTTAGCATAAATTATGAAGTGGAGCTATTTCCTACTTATTGTGGGTTGCTTGCCTCTTTTTTTTTTTTTTTTTTTTTTTTTTCCTTTCCCTCCCACCTGAGTAGAGCAGGGAAATGATCAATTTGGAATGGGTGTGTGATATCATTGAAATACGCTGAACAAACTTCTGTTGCAAGTGGCTTTAATAATGACGAGTTTAACGTGCAACCCTTTAATCTCCCGTGTAATTTAGTGGGAGGTATCTCTACCTTAATGTGGTGCTCTGTATGAAACCCTGTTTTTATTGTGCCCTGGCTCTGCTTGCAAAAAAATATGCAATAAAGCAGTATTATTATTTTTTTAATGTAGTATATATGAAAGCTATTGGGGAGAATAATTTCGTATTATGTTAGTATTCGATAGGATTTACGTATCAGTGAAAGATACTGAGAACTGGACTGGAAATATGTGGCCAACACATTGACCCTTTAACCTCAAATTGTCACGTTCATCTCAAAATTTATGAAGTGTTAAAGCTACAGTAGTCTGGATTAGCAATTAGAGAAACTTTTTCGCTAATTGTTTGCTTTGCCAGTGTCACAGAACCAAATCTGAATCAGCTGCTGGGGGGAACCCATTCATTCTTTGGGAGCCAGGTAGATCACAAAGAATTCTCCAGCTGTGCTATTAGAAGTTGACTTTATTTGTTTTGGTTGTGAATCACAAAGAAACGCTGGTGGCTGGAGAATTTGCAGTTCTGAAACATTACAGTGTGTTGTGATCCTGTTTGCTCACGGTTAGATGATGTTCCTTGCCACGCAATTCCTCTGTGGAAGCGGGAATGCCACCCGGACAGGGCAGAGCTCTGTGCCAGCCTCGGTTTAACCATCCGTGATTTCTGTTTTTTCTGCAGACACTTCAGGCAGGGCAGGTGCTGTTGCTTTTTCTGACTCTTTGAAGGGGAAATATCTTGTAAGAGCCTTTGGGAGCTGAGTCTTTAATCAGTGACAAACAGAAGGTGTAGATGAGCTCGGTGCTCTGGCTCAGAGTCTGTCACCGGGGGGAGGGCACGGTCTGAGGAGCAGCTTTAAAGCTCCCTGCGAGTGTCCAGGTGCTGGGGCTGGCAGGGCTGGGGTTCCTGGAGTGTCCCTCTGGAATCACGGCCCTGCAGCCCTTCCCAGCACCACCATTGTGTGTTGTTCTCCACTCAAGCGGGAATCCAGCTCTGGAAAATGGGTTAATGTTGGTGTGCTCTGTCAGGCAAAAACCCTGCACAAAGAAATCCGGAGTCTTGCTCGAGATGTAAAGCATTTCCCAGTAAGGTCTGATATTTGTCATCAGAGGACACCTCAAATAATAATTTATTTCATCTCTGTGTGTCACTGTAATAGGTTTGCTCTTTAAGAACACACTTAATTTGCTGTTTCTAGAAGAAATTAAATTTATCTTCACTCTGTTTTTGCAGCAGTCAAAATGTCTGCTGCCCCTTCTGAAAAAGAATGTCTGTTTTGATAAACAGTATTTAACGACCCATTGTAAGGGCCAGTTTATTTGAATACTAATTAGGAGTTGTCTAATAACTATTTAGAGACAAAATGTTCTGAGGTAATACCGAGGCTCTGTACTAAAACTTCAGACCCAGCTGGCAAACAGTCTCCCTGTGAATAATCCTTAATCACAAAAGGAGCCTTACTGAAATTAATTTGACTTTTCCTGTGAGTAAGGGTTACTCATCTGATGTTGGGCTTGCAGGAAGATGTTTCCTCCAGTGCCTGGATTAGCTGCCGTGGTGGATCCAGAGGCACGAGTCAGTCTTGGGGAAATTGGGATGAAGTTGCATAACATTTCTTTAACTGGAGCTGGGCAAGGTACAGCAAAGCGTGTCAGGAGCGACCTAAAATTCGGAGTTTCCACGTGGTGAAAGATCAGGCACGGCAGAGTTTTCAGCCTGGGAAGGAGGTGATTGTGTGATTGTGCTCTTGGCAAGTGAGAGCAGTTTAGAGAGGATTCACAGAAGCTGCCGTGAGTCCTTGTGTGAATGCATCCCTGCAGGAGCCAGAGGGGTCTGGGCAGCAGGAATTGTTTTTGTTCCCCTTGGGGTTCAGAGCCAGAGTTCCAAAGCGGGAAGGTCGTGGCTGCTGTTGCTCTTTGCGGTTCCCAACCAGCAACAAGAAGGTGTTTTCTTCTCTCAGTGAGTCGTCTTGGCGTTCCCAGAACCAAATAAAAGGAGTTAAAGGACACCTGAGGTGGCATTTGGATGATTCCCTTGAGGTTCTTAAAGGCAGCAGAAAGTGCCAGCTGTGGAGGCTCCCGGTGAGATCCTCCTCGGAGTTGCACAACCCTCAGTAAAGGGCCCGGTAGTGAGTGCTGATTGCTCAATCCCCTCGTAGTAAATTAAATTAACCAGTAGTTGTTCTTGCTCCTTGTGTTGTCGTAAGTGCAGCGCTCGGAGCGGTGGGCTGGGATTTTGGCATGCAGGATGTTACAGCGCTGCTCAGGAGATATCTGTGCTTGTTTGGAATGTTCTGTAGGTGTGAATTTACATGGATAAATAATTAAGGAGTGGAATTCACCTCTCAAGTTTTGCAAAAGTATTTGATCCTCTGGTTGCCTTTATCCTGAGCTTTATTAGGTAACAGGGTAGAAGTGGAGAAATGACATTAGAAAGCTTGTTCACTCCTCGGTAATAAAAGATTATTTTGGGGTTTAAATCACTCCAGTGGTAGGGTTTTATTATGTCAGAGTGTTTGACAGTTTAATGGTAAGTGCCAGAGTGAGGGTTTGGAGAGAACAGGCTCAGATTTGCAAAGAGACTGGGGCAGAGTGACATTCAGGGAGAGGAGCTGAGGAATCTCTGGGGTAACCAACCTTTCTGGAACCTTGCACAAGGAAAATGAGGGGTGCAGGAGCGACACTGGCTCTTCAGGACAAACCACTAAAAAAAATACTTGAGTGAAATATTCTTCCCTTGAAATCCTGAGTGTCTGCTGAATGTCCTGGGCCAGGAATCCTCCCCCAGAGAGTGTCCTGATTTTGGTTGTGAGTCTGAGATTGCTCTTGAGAACACCAACCTGATCAAGAAAATACTCTAATATTAGGCTGATGAATTAAAAACATAATCCTTAAAACATCTTAAGAATAAGAATTTCAGCTTGCTGTAATACTAGCTGGAAATCCGTATTTTTAAAAATTTTCTGTATTTTTAATGCAGAATTGACAACATAACCCCAGTCCCAGATTCATTTGATCTTGAATTTTTGTGCCTTCCACTTCAAAGAGCACTTCCTCACGTGAAAGAGAGCAAAGAGGGAACTTCTGAATCCTATCTGCAGACCTTTCTTCTATTATTTTCCTTCTGGACAATGCAATTCTTTTGAGAGAAATCTAAAGAAACTGAAGGTTTTGATCTTCAGGGAGAAAATCGCGGTGCATACGCGATGTATGCGCTGACGGTGTTAAGTTGGGTCGTTAGCTGAAGAAGGAATCTTCACGGCTTTTGTTTTCATTTCTTCGCCGAGCTCTCAGAAGTGTTGCACAAAGGGGGGGCGTGCAGATGCACTGCCGTGAAATACCGAAAAAAGTCGATGTTTTGGGGCCGTTACACTTTGTGACAGGGATCACCTGTGCTTGTTTGGAGCTCTCTGTTGGGGGAGGAGGTGGTTTAAGTTGTTGTCTCCGCTTTTCCTGATCCCAGTGGAATTAGACCCAAGTTCCCCAGTCCAGCGTTACAGCCCTGCTTGTGGCAGCACCGTTTTCCCAGGCTTTGGGCAGAGCATCCCTGCTGGGGTCAGGAATGCTGCAGGAATGGTGTGGCACCTTCCTGCCTGCCCTCCTTGTCTCCCCAGCTGTTCCAACTCCTCACGGTTACTGTAAATCCTCCAGACCTGTTCCCCTCTGCCTTTCCTTTTCCCTGGAGAGCTGCCTGTCTCCAGGGATCACCCCATGATAAATTTGTATCCTTTGTTTTTTTCCTGGCCGTTCCTTTGTAGCTGTGCAGGGTTACATTGACACCCCCAGACCATCAGAAACCCTTTTCCTGCCCTTGCCCGTGGGATCCCACGGACAGCCCTGGGTGCTTGGGCTGTTCCTGCTGCAGTCAGGGCTGACAAGTGTAGTTTATAGAAAACTTTGGAGCCTGTGTGTGCTCATTTGCTGTTCTGTGGGTGAGTGGTGCACTCTTTGTGTAGAGTCTGGCACCGTGGCATTTGCATCTTGTTGGTGCCATAGTAACACAAATAATAAGCAGAACTAACTGCTCTGACTGCAGACATGCTTGTTTTGTGTTAACTTGCCAGTTCTCAAAGTGCCACGAGTGCTTTCCAGCAGAAGATCCCAAACCAAATCCAGACAACCTGCCTGCATGGAATGTGTGTTTGCACGGGGGCACCTTCGTTCCTCAGACCAGGCTGTGGCACCGCTTTCATTCTGAGCTCTTAAGCAGTGCTTTAAAAATAGATCTGAGTGCCCTGACATCAACTGGTAGCTTTAAAGAGAAACCAGCTCATAAAAATACTCTGCTCATCTCCTCGAAATGCGACTGAAACCCGGTGTTGGGATCCCTGTGCACACAGGGATGAGGGGCTGGATCCCAGGAATGCCTGAGCAGTTCCTGCTGGGGCTCAGCTCCTTCCCGAGCTCTGTGATCTCTGCTCTGCCAAGTGATAACGAAGGCTGAGCATAAACCACTTTAATACCAGAGAGGAAGTTGAGCTTTTCAGGGGTTTTAGCATCTCACAGAGTAAGGGGCTGCCTTACCCCGCAGACGTGGAAGATTTGAGCTTGTGCTGTGAATGTTGATTAATTTTGGTAAATCCTGGCTCTGGCTTCTTCCCTTCATCTGCAGAAAACCCCCGTTATTTCTCATTGAGTCATGTGGGGCTTAATTGAGGAGCACAATTGCAGTGCCATCCCTGCTTTTGTTTCTGTGAGACAGGAAATGTTATTGTGTGGTGCTGCTGGATGAGGTGCCCCCAGGCAATATTTATGTTCATGTGACCCACACAGATGAGCTCAAACATACACAAAGACCTCGTGCCTGTATCAAGGAATGTGTTTAACCGGCCTAGGAAAATGGAGAGGCTGCTAAAATTGATTTTTAATAGAAGATACGGCACATAAATGTCTGCATCCCTCCTGGTTAGGCCCTCGCTCTGCTTTCTTCAGTCAGCCAGTGGTGCAGTGTAGTGCACTGTTCTAGTTTATGAAAATTATAACTACAGAGGAAAAGGTGTGGGTTTTTCCCCTCTTTCCATTTTTCTCCCTCCCCCTTCACTCTTCTTGCATGCCTTGGTGACCTCAGAAGGGTTCACAAACTCACACTCAAGCCTGGCTCGTGGAGCTGACCCTGTGAGAAGCTTTTCCCTTCCTCACTCCCTGCCCAGCTCTGTCCCCCTCATTCCTCTCTCCCCACCACGTTTTGGCAGTGGCCTGGATTGAAGGGAGATCAAAGTGGCTTTGTAACCACAATCCCTGTCTTAGAGAAGGAAATTTAAAGCTTGTTCAGTAAAACTTTATTCCATTCATCTTTTAGCTTTAAAGGAGCTGTGCTGTGGCCAGGGCCTTGTGGTTGCCTGTTCTTACAGCTCCATCTTTGCCCATAAAATACAATATTTCGTGAGAACAGGGGATTGAAAGCAACATTTAAGAGGAAAACTGTTCTGTACCTACTGACCAGGCACTGGCAAACTCCCATTTTCTGGTGCTGATGCTTTCGGAGCTGACAGCTATGAGACAGAAGTTTCACAATGTGTTGGTTTTCTGCAGTGTAAAACCATGACCTGGTTTTTCACAGGGTCTCTGGTTTGCTAGGAAGCTCTCAAATCTGATGTGTCTGCACTCGGTGTCAGCCCTTTATGAGTCTCACTCCAT
Source organism: Pyrocephalus nanus (assembly GCA_038380795.1). Classification (NCBI taxonomy): domain Eukaryota; kingdom Metazoa; phylum Chordata; class Aves; order Passeriformes; family Tyrannidae; genus Pyrocephalus; species Pyrocephalus nanus. Next base: position 2,846,140 of record CM076278.1, read on the forward strand.
GTGTGTCCACGACATCACTGAATTTGTAGGTGGTTCTGACGAGCTACAAAATTAATTCCTGGAACATCTAGTAGTGACCATGTCAAGTATTTTTATTAAAAAAAAAAAAAAAAAATTTCTTTGCTGAGAGAAAAGGTTAATTGGTTACATTACTCGACTCTGAACGAGCTGCTTTCATTTTTTTAGCCCAGTATATTTCTGGTTATTTAATTTTCCATGTGTACTTTAATAAAACTTTGACTTGAGCTGTCCGTGGATTTCCATAATTCCCTCCTGGCGGGAGCTGCTGGATTCCTGTCTTTGCAGGAATGACAGCGAGAGGGCTGGCAGAGTGAACCTGCATGACCAGTCATGCCGTGGGTTTCTTTACTGCAGGAGGATCGCACACCGGCATTTTGGATCGCACAGCCGACCCCCTGAGCTCAGCGGGCTGGCAGTGGCGAGCAGAGCACGGGGACGGTGCCGAGGAGCTGTGGGATGTGTTCCTGTGCTGCCCCTCCCCGTGCCGAGGAGCTGTGGGATGTGTTCCTGTGCTGCCCCTCCCCGTGCCGAGGAGCTGTGGGATGTGTTCCTGTGCTGCCCCTCCCCGTGCCGAGGAGCTGTGGGATGTGTTCCTGTGCTGCCCCTCCCCGTGCCGAGGAGCTGTGGGATGTGTTCCTGTGCTGCCCCTCCCCGTGCCGAGGAGCTGTGGGATGTGTTCCTGTGCTGCCCCTCCCCGTGCCGAGGAGCTGTGGGATGTGTTCCTGTGCTGCCCCTCCCCGTGCCGGGGCAGGGAGTGAGGCAGGACAGGGGTGGGACTCGGGTGTTAAAGGACCCTGGGGCACAGCAAGGTCCTGAGCTCCAGCGCAGCAGCTTTTGTGTGAGGGCAGAGAGGGAACTGCGTTCTTGAACTCTCTGTGCCAAAGTTTACTCGGCTCGGGTTGTTACTTCCTCCAGCACACCCTCCCCCCACCACGGTTTTTTCTGCCCATATGTCAGATTACTTGGTTTGGGAAACATCTGATAGTCCATTGTATGACTCTGATGTTTGACATTTCCTTCCTCCTTCAGTTAAAAAAAGCTATAAAAGAAAGTTAAAGTTGGGGGGAGAGAGACTGTTCCTTCATGTACTCGCAGATCTGCTTTTGCTGGCTTGGGTGGGTTTTTTTCATATGTTGGGCTACTTTCCTGTAAGAGAGGATTTTTTTAATTTGGAAAACGGGCAGTTCTTGGTTTTGATTCTGCCTTTCTGAAGGGGACTTGCAGCCCTAATCACTCACCCTCACGAGGGAGGGATTCTGTGGGCAGCAAGTTGCGTGTCTGTTTGCTCTCTGTGTGTGCTGCTCAAGTGTGCAGTGGTGGTTTCCATTTTATCTGTTCTCAACCGGCTACCCAGAAGTTAAAAGATCACTGGTTCCCTTCTGTAAAGCCACTGGCTGCAGTGATATGGAACCCAGTGTAAAGCAGTGTGTGTGACCTGAGCTGCAGGGTGGGCCACCCCCCCAAACCTGCGTTCTGGTGATAAGAGAAGAATTTATTGAAGTCCTTCTGTCTTTTGTTTTGGAGGTGGCATTTTGCTTCCAGGCACTGTAGGGTTCCATACAGCCCACAGTGGTGTGTGGTGGGTTCTGATGTGGGGAAATCTCGTTCCCCTGGGAATCACCAAGGTTGGAAAACAGCTCCCACATCATCGAGTCCATTTCTTCCCATAAAAACACCCAAAGCAAGTCAACATCCCCCCCAATGTCTTGTAAAATGCTCTTGGCTGCCTTGGACTTATGGGGTGGAGGGGGTTGTTCTCCAAGGACATGGGCAGGTCCTGTGTGGCAGCATCCCCTGAAACCCAGATTGCTGCTTGTTTTATCCTGCAGATTGGCTTTTCCATTTCCCCTTCCCACTCCCTGTGATGAGATTCCAGCACAACAACTTCCCAGGCTGTGCCTGTTGGTGCCAAAGCACAGACACGAGTGGAAGTGCCTGTGGCTCTCAGTCCCAGCCAACCTGGGGTGCTGCTGCTGCTGCCACCTTTGTTTCCTTGTATTTGTGCCTTGAATATTTTGGATTTGAAGGTATCTTTACACCTGGTGGCTGAATCTGAGCCCTTTCCAGCTGTGCCTATCCCAGTGTCCTCTCACATCTCTGAGCTTGGTTACAGCCTGGGCAGGGAGAGGAGCTGAGCCAGGCACCAGCCACTCACAGCAATGCTGCTGTTTTCCTGGGATGGGAACAGGTCTGAAAAATTCCCTACAAAAGTTCTCTCTGCCTGTAAACATGATCAGTTTACCTGGAGAAAGATGCAGGAGTAAGTCAAGGACATAGCTGCAGTTCCCTTGAACAATCTCCCTGGCTCTCTGTGTTGGGCTGAGAGGTTTCTTGAACCAGGTGGATGTTTAATAGACAGTTTCTAAACTATATGTAAGTTTTCATCCTGACACAGAAATTTCAGCTACCTCATTGTGGTCTGAGTCTGCATTCCCTTAATTTAATTTGGTATCTGGAAGGCAACCAGCAGCTCCTCTCTGGAGACCCTCATGGTTTCCCTCCTGTAGACAGAACAGTCTTAGTCCTGGAATGATTTTTACTGTAGGGAATATGTGCCTTTTGACCACTTGTGCAATTCTTTTGTTTCCTCTACTTTCTGATGTGCCAAAAGGAGTTGGTGATGAAGGTGCAGAGCTACTTGTGAGTCGTGGTGACCCAACAATTTCTGTGTCACCTTCGCTTTCCTTGACAAGAATTTCCAGCATTCGGGTTTGTTTTGCCAACCTTGTTTTTGCAGCGGGCTCGGGAAGATCCTTTCTCTCATTCACTGTGTGGATGTGTGCTCATTTTCCTTCTGCTGTGTTTGATTGTAGTCATCTACTTCAGTATTTAACCTTGAAATTCTGGGAGGATTTGGATCCGTATCAGCAATTTGGGCCTTTTTACCAGATTACTCTTTCTTTTATGCTTGCCACTCAGAATGTCTTTGTTGGGAGCTTCTGCAGCTGCCAGAGCTGCTGAAATATGAGCATTAGTATCGGAGCCCTTTTATATTTTCCACTGGGAAGGATGGTGCTTAGTTGCCACCTCCAATTCCTTTTGAGATGGGTCTGACTTTTGTTTCTTTGAAAGAAGCTGGTAATCTTCCCGACTGCCTCCTCTCCCACATAGGCAGAATCACCCTGGAAGAGGAAAAAATACCTCATTTCTGCCAGTATTGCTATTGGTTTGTGGCTTTTAATAATTATTTGAGGAGTGTCTTGGTTCCCTGGTGCTGTGACAGTGTCTCAGATGTCCCCAGGTAGAGGATATCTGGTAATAGGATTTCTGTTGGGGCTGAATCCTTCTCTGAGACTTGGCCAAGATAAAAGATGACACTCAAATGCCCTGACACTGTTGCTTGTCACAAACAGCTCTGGAGCAGGAGCATTTGGATCATCTGTTCCAGGGGGCATGAGGGAGGGAGGCAGTGTGGAGTGGAGGGATTTATCCAGCAGGGAGCTGTTTATGGTACACTGGGTGTGCTGAGCTTCTTGCTGGTTTGAAGAGCAAATGAATAACTAACAACAACAACAAAAAAGGTAATTTTTGTCATCCTTCATTTGTAAAAGCTTGTTAGTGGCTGCCCCTTTATCCTTTTTTATTTTTTTCCAGCCACTTGACTGTGTGCTTATACAGGGAAAGGATTAAAGTCAAACATGTCATTGTGCTGTGGATCAGCAGCATACTGAGAGGAAGGAGTTCCCCTCAGCTGATGGCTCTGTCTCCTCAGATCACACCTGATTGCTCAGGCCAGATTTCTGAGAAATCACTGGATTTTGAGATGCCAGTGCAGCCTGGGGGGATGAAGCTCTGAGCAGCTTGAGCAGGGCATGGGGGATTTTGGTGGCCATGTGAGGCCCCTTTCAGAATTAGGTTTTTTTTTTAATGTGCTGTTTTTCTCTATTCTGGATTTCAGAGCATGGGCAGGTTTGAAGGACTTGATGCAGTTGCTGTAATACTTGTCCTGCAGTAGCTTGGCCTCCCAGAAATGCCCTTTGGAAGCTGAGCCCTATCCTGTTCAGAACATGGAAGGGTTCTCCTCTGCCGTGGGGGCAGAAGGGAAAACCCTGAGGGGAACACAAACCATTCTCTCCTTTATCATTCCTTCCTCCCCAGGGCAGGGATCAGCCTGGCACACATTTTTTGTAGGGCTGAAATGGCTGGAGCTGTGCTGATATTCCCTGGCTGTGTGAGGATGGTGTAGTGAAACGAGACACTGGAACCAAAACAGATGGTGCTAATCTTGAGTCTGTCTGCAAGATCTTACAGCATTTAATTAAAATGGTGGTGTAATTCCCATGACACCTTTAACTACAGTTTAAATTCTTGGACTATGAACTAAGGGCTTTCTTATGCAGATTTTCACTCATGTGAGTCGTCCTCTGGATGAGTCTCTGGTGGCTGCAGAATAGCTACTTACTTGAATGGAGCCCTCAAGATGAGACTCATAAAACTGGCAAATGTATATATGGCATTTCCATGGGTTATGTTCCAATTTGAAGCATTGATTGTAGACTGAGGATGCTTAGGAACTGATCTCCTACGCAGAAGCAAACAAAATTCTGGGTTAGAGAAGTTGTTTAGGCTGTGCCTAACTTCAGAGGCTGGTAAATAAAGTGTTTTAAGGTACCTTGGGAGGCTCAGCACCTTCCTGCTGGTTAGAAGGGCATGTGGTGAAAACTCCTATTTTCCCTTTGGTTGGGTGAAACTTGTTTGTGGAAGTTCCCTGGCTTAAAGGACGAGGTGTGGTTTGGTTTTTTACAGTACTTGCCTCTTCAGACAATTAGAGAAACCTCTGTTTGAAGTGCTGTGCAGCCCCAAAGCTGTCCAAGCCCTCTTGCCCAGGTCATTTTTATGCCTGGTTTTTGTTTTGTTTCATTTCAGACGGGAGAAGTGGGGGAAAAACAAAATGACCTGAACGCTGCTGTGTTAGGAGTCTTTGAGAAAGTCATGGTTGGAGCTGTGAGGGCCTTGTGGTGGATATGTATTTAATTTTCCTGCTCATAACATGCTCGTCTGTAGATCTCCACCTCCTTTTCAAGTGTATCCTTCCTGTTTTGGAAGTACTGGGGTAATGACTTTCTTCACTCTGGGGCCTGACTCTGCCTTAGTTTTTCTCACCTTTCAGCAAAAATAACACAACTTCATCGTTTTAGCCGTTGTTTTTAATGTAGACAAGTACAAAATAATACAGTGATAACTCTGCTTTACATTTGGTGTGTCTAAATACCAGAATTCCTCAGACTTGTGATGCTCTACCCCTTCCTGGTTCGGCTGGGTCTGTGTTTTTGTACAAGCTCTCCGAGGGAGCTCTGTGTGTTCCAGTGGGTGGAATTACTCAAGTCATGCACAGAAGGTAATTTAGCCTTGGCCTGTCCATTCCCCCTCCAACACACAGGCCAAGAAGCATTTGGTGGCGATGAGAAATAAAAGAGGAGGTGGAAGATGGGTTTTGTTTGTGTTCCATCTGCGAGGACTGCAGAGGAGGAAAACAGTCACAGTGGCTACACAGCACTAATTATATCTTCAGGGTTGCTGGGAACACGCCAGAGCCAAGTTGTTACTGGGGAATTGTGATTTTTAGCAGCCCAAACTCTGCCAACCTGGATATGGAGCATGATGAGATCAGCAAGACCCTCCCTGCCTGCCTCTTATTCTGATGTAAGCCTGAAGGGGAGAAAGGATGAGAGCTTAGGTTTCACCTCTCCTGGGAGTTGGCAGTCCTGGAGCCCTCAGCTGTTGCAGGTGGATGTGGAGGTGTCTGTTCAGGGCAGCAGATGGGTGGCTGTGAAAGAAAGTGCTGAATTTCTGCCTCTCTGCTGGTTTCTGTGTGTACAGGGGTGTCAGAGGTTGGAACACTCAGCTCATCTGAGGCTGTTTCACTGTGCAGAGTGGGAGGAGGGGCACGGAGGGGGAAGGAAACCCGAGTTTGTGCTCCTTCCCAAGGGAATTTGTGCTCCTTCCCAAGGGACTGGGTGATGTTCCCTCCTTGGCCCCGTTTCTGACTGGAGACATTCCGTGGCACTGTTTTCATTAGTGCCTGTTTCTCGGGGATGTTTTGGGTGGGTTTTGGATGCCTGTGTGGAATTTGGGGTTTGAACACACTCTTCTACCCTGACAGCTGCTTTTTTGGACAAGTCAGAAACAGCTCTTTTGGTGTCTTGGGAATTGCTCTGTAAGGAGTTGGATGGAAGTGAAGGGTTTGGATATTGCTGCTAGGGATCGGATTTCTGTTTCCTTACATGCTTGGCCCAGTGCATTCAGAGCTGGCGTTTCACAGACACTTTATTCCATGTCCAACTGCACTGAGATGAATTTAGGAAAAAACTCCTATTTAAGAAAAAAAAAAAAAGCCCCTCTTATCTGAGCAGTTGAACCCTTCACAGCACACCCCTCCAAGACATACGTTCCCTTCTAAACCAAAGCAAAAATCTCATTTAATGCATGATTTGCTAACAGTGTTGGTTAATAGTAAGCATTTGTAAGTCCTTTTTTTTTTTTCCTTGCCAGGCTTTTTAGTTTTAAGAACATTGTAGCAACTGTACTAAGCCAAGACTGTGCATATGGGAAGGGATGCAAGGAACACAGATTACATCACCTGGCAAGAGTTCTGCTTTGTTCTGCATTCATCTCTGACCAGTTGTGAGCTAAACAGCATGTTCACAGTTTAGTCCTTGGGTTGGCAATCTTGGGTTCTGTCTCAGTGAGTATTTCAGGCTGCTTTGGAACCAGTCCTTGCTACGGGGAGCAGCTCTGCCTCCCCTGACCTGCTCTGCTGTCCTCACCCTAAATGGCAGAGTGTCTCGGTGGCTGTTGGATGAATCAGGTGTGGGGACTGATCTGAGTGGGGGAAAAAGTCGTTTAATGCAGCACTTCTGATTTTGAGTCAGCTGGGCTCGGGATGAGTCTGTGCAGCAGCGGCCCCGGGGAAGGAGGAGCAGCAGAGGGAGGCAGGGAGGGCAGCTCTGCTGTGGCACTGGTGTGTGCTGGGGTTGTTGGTGTGCACTGACACTCTGTGTGCAGGGCTGGGGTTGTTGGTGTGCACTGACACTGTGTGCAGGGCTGGGGTTGATGGAGGAGTGCAGTGACACTCTGTGTGCAGGGCTGGGGTGGTTGGAGGTGTGCAGTGACACTCTGTGTGCAGGGCTGGGGTTGTTGTTGGTGTGCAGTGACACTCTGTGTGCAGGGCTGGGGTTGATGGAGGAGTGCAGTGACACTCTGTGTGCAGGGCTGGGGTGGTTGGAGGTGTGCAGTGACACTCTGTGTGCAGGGCTGGGGTGGTTGTTGGTGTGCAGTGACACTCTGTGTGCAGGGCTGGGGTGGTTGTTGGTGTGCAGTGACACTCTGTGTGCAGGGCTGGGGTGGTTGGAGGTGTGCACTGACACTCTGTGTGCAGGGCTGGGGTGGTTGTTGGTGTGCAGTGACACTCTGTGTGCAGGGCTGGGGTGGTTGTTGGTGTGCAGTGACACTCTGTGTGCAGGGCTGGGGTTGTTGTTGGTGTGCACTGACACTCTGTGTGCAGGGCTGGGGTGGTTGGGATTGGAGCTGTCCCTGGCAGGGACATCCCATCCCGTGTCTGCTCGGGGACTCCGTGGCTGCAGGGTGAGCTCTCAGGTGCTGAGCTCGTAAATGTTTGTCTTTCTCTTTGTTTCTCATCTTTAAGTTGGTGAACTGATTCCACTCACCCACTGGGAGATGGGCAGGGTGGGTGGGATGAGGAGGAGCTGCAGTGTTTGCCCAGCCTGTGCTCGGTGCTGCTGAAGCACAAAGGGAACCAGGCTGAGCTGTTCAGAACAGTCCCCAGAGCCAGGGGACAGTGGCTGTCCTGTCTTACAGACCCTGCTGCAGATGGAGGCCTCTTCAAACAGGGGATGTTTTGTTTGTTTAAAGGAATTAATGCCAATAAAAGTCCACGTGGATGAGCATATTCCCCCTATAGTGTGTTAAATGCTTTTCCCAGAACATCTGTAGAGGTGTAGAAGATGTGAAGTGCTCCGGGTGCAGTCCTCTCTTTGGATTCCTTCTGCATCCCAATCTCCTTCAGAATTCAGTTTGATTAACGTGGGGACACAATCTAGAAGTTCTGAGGGATTAGTATTGATGTTTATCTATTAAAAATTTAAGCAGAAGCAGACATACCCAAATACAGCACTGAACTGCATCTCAGCCAGTTTGGGAAACGATGTGTGAGATGTCATTTCATGCTGCTGCAGAGTCCAAACCCCCTGGACTCCTCTTTTCCTGCTCTCAGAAGCCACTTGCGGGGTGAGTGGGCACTGGTGGGCCGGGTTGGCTCTAGTCCTTCCTCACAGTTCTGTGGAATTAGGCCCTCCAGAAGTTGGTTAGTGCAGAAGTAACTTGGATGCAGCTCTGCTGATTTCTCTGTGCTTCTCTTGCCTCTGTTTCCTCCCTCCACAGTGGGCTGTTGGGGTGACACCTCTGAGCTGGCAGGAAGCTGCAGGAGCTGCTGGGAACAGCTGAGCTCTGCTTTCTGCTCTGTGGATCAGGCTGTTGGCTGACATCCTTTGTTCAGTTGGGGTTTTTTGGTTTGGGTTTCTGTCATCTTCCTGTTCCATGTTCTTGGTGACTTACCATGTGTTCCTGGTTGGTTATGACGTGAACATTCAACATTTTTTCCCCAGGTTGCCTGTGCTGGCACTAGATTCTGGTGTTTCTTGATTGTTGTTGTATTCATTACAGTGTTTGACAAACTCTGCACCTTCCTTTCCCAAGCTGTAGCTGGAGACACACGTGGAACAGATGTAGATGTTTTGGAGGAGCACGTGGAAGTGCTTTCTCTTACAAGACTGTGTTATGTGTGTGGTATTCCAGCTCTACACAGCATCCTACTGGGGAAAAATTATTTAGCCTTCCCTTTTGCCTCTTTCTACTCCACTCCCGTGCCCTCTTTGTGCCAGGAACGTGGCTCATGGCTGTGCCTCTGGCCCAGTCGGGACTCTCTGTCCTGATTTTCTGTTCCACAGTTCCCCAATCCTGCGGATGGCTGAGCATTCCTGTGTGAGTGCAGGAGCAGCAGTGCTGGCCCTGGGAAGCCTCCAGCGGGGATAATCCAGGACTGGCTGTGATTCCACTGCTGCTGGGGTCCTGGCAGGACACAGGATGGTTGTGGAGCCAAAGGTGCCTGGTTTGGGGGCCTGCAAACAGTCAAACCAATTTCACTGCTCTTCAGTGTTGTACAGAGTTTCCCTTCCCAGTGGAGGCCCTTCAGAGCAAAACCTGCCACGTGGGTTGTCAGTGTTTGGGGAAATAGTCCTTGAGGCACAGCCACAGGAGCTGGAGCCACGGGCCAGATCCCTGCTGGGTCAGGCACACGTGTGGGGTGAGGTGGGACTGTGTCAGAGGATGCATTTATAAGATCAGATGTCATCTTCAGCTCCTCCAGTTAACCAGCCAGCTCTCGAGCAAGTACCAGCCCGCTGCCAGTTGTTGGGGTGGAGAAAAGTACATTTTAGAGTTCAAACTTGTAAAGGAACTGAGTTTGTGGACTGGAAAAGGGAAATCCTTCTGTGTGTGCCGTGGGGATTGGGCTCAGGAGGAGGGGTTCAGTGTCCTCGTGCAGATGATGGGTATGGGAGGAATACACGATCTGCGACTCTTTGGTTTTCTTTACTCATAAAAATCCAATCCCACAGCTGGTGTTCCCTTCTCCCTGGCAATAGCTGCTCCTGTCAGAGGTGTGGATGTGCAGTGGGGTTTGTGCAGCTCTGACCAGCTGGCTCTCCCTGCAGGGCCACTCCAGAGCCCGGCACTGCGGCTGCTCCCGGGCAGCCAGGGCAAGGTGTGAACGCTGGAAATGAGGCAGGGCAGGGAATAACAGCACTGGGAATGTGGAAAACACGGCTTAGAGAGCAGAGAACAAGCCCAGTGTGAGCACAGTGTGGTCACACCGCTTTGTGTGAGAGCAGCTCCTGCCAGATTGTCCTGGGGGTGTTCCCAGGGCAGGAGAGGGGGAGAGAAAGGAGGAGGGGGGCAAAGTGGGAGTGGAGGACAGTCAGAGAACCCTGGAATATCCTGAGCTGGGAAGGACCCCCAGGGATCATCCAGTCCAGCTCCTGGCCCTGCCCAGACACCCCAACAATCCCCCCTGTCCCTGAGAGCATTGTCCAAACCCTCCCTGAGCTCTGGCAGCCTTGGGGCCGTGCCCAAACCCTGGGCAGCCTGTTCAGTGCCCACAGAAAACCTTTCCCGAATGTCTGGGTACCAAACCTGTGACATCCCCAGGGGGAAGTGGAGCTGTTTGCTCTGTGGCTTCCAAGTGCCAGTTCTTGGGCTGGCCCTGAGCTCTCACGTGGGGAACGAGCCTCGTTCCCCCTCCCTGTTTGCTGGGTTGTTCCCTTTCTGATTTGTAATGTTACAGTAAAATAACAGTAAGGGTAGCAGTGAATGAATCTGCTGGAAACGAGTCAAGTTGTGGTGAAAAACCTAAATGTAGCCAGTTTTCTTCTGTATTGTCTCTACCTGTTTTTGTTTTTTTTTTTTAAATTTTTTTTTCAATGAAGGGTTATAAAGGAAAATATGATGTAGAAGGAGTTAAGAGAACAACAACCATAATAATAATAATAGATGAGTTGAATTAAGTGTTAAGTTAGATTAATTAAATTTAAATAAAAATATTTATGTATAATATTATAAAACATAATATATAAAAATAAATAAAATAGTTATATATAATTCATTATATGTAAGTAATATATTTCTATACATTTAACATTAATGTATCATTATGTCAACATATTAGTTATATCAGTAATTAAGTTATGTATCATATAAATGTATTTTATTAATAATTTATATAAGTCTAATATAATTAATGATCTATTACTAATATAATTAATTAATAATTGCTTATATTAAAATATTATTACTACAATATAGTTAATTATATGAATATGCTACTACTATATAATGCTATATAGTATTAATGTATATTATATATTATTTGTATTAATTACTAATATATTAATACATAATATTTTAATATATTAACAGTAAGTTGTATTAATATATTAATATTTTAATATATTGTTAGCATTTTTATTATATATAACATACATAACATATATATTACATAGTATAATTAATAGTTATATATAATATGCAGGTAATGGTGGAAAATAAATATAAACCACATAATAATATAAAATATATAAATAAAATTAATAACAATTAACCAACGAAAACGAAGCAAACCGGTCCTACGAATATTACCAAAATTCTGAAATGAAGTGATTTTTTTTTTTTTCTCTTTCCCCCCCAGGCTGAACTGACGGGCATCAAATGGCGTAGGTACAACTTCGAGGGCCACGGGGACTGCGGCCCCATCATCTCAGCGCCGGCCCAGGATGACCCCATCCTGCTCAGCTTCATCCGCTGCCTGCAGGCCAACCTGCTGTGCGTGTGGCGCCGCGACGTCAAACCCGACTGCAAGGAGCTCTGGATATTCTGGTGGGGGGACGAGCCCAACCTGGTGGACGTCATCCATCGAGAGCTGCACAGTGAGTCGCGCTGGCCTCGATTGTTTGTGTGCTTTTCCAGTGGAAAGGGAACTTGTCGTTAAGGCTTTAACTTGTGGTTGTGTCACAAATTGTGGTTTAAGGCCTCTAGGGGAAAAAAAAGGCGTAAATTTGACTTTTTTGCTGCAGGTGATCTGCAGATAAGATGCAAAAACCTGAACTGGCAAGAGGGCACAGCCTTGAGCTGTGCCAGGGGAGGGCCAGGTTGGACATTGGGAAGTTCTTCCCAGAGAGAGGGATCAGACACTGGAAGGGGCTGCCCAGGAGGGGGTGCAGTCATCGTCCCTGGGTGTGGCATCAGTGCCATGGGCTGGGTGACACCGTGGGGTTGGGTCACAGGTTGGACTCAGAGGGCTTTTCCAGCCTGGTTGATCCTGGGATTCTGTGACCTGTGGTCAACATCACGACTTAGATTTCTGTGAGCCCTCAGGTGCACTGTAAAAATAGAATAAATTCTAGTTCAAAGGGTAAATAATTATGGTGATACCCCCCCCCCCCCCAGCTCTGGCATAAGGTAAGAGCTGATGGCATAAGCCACCTATACAGAGAGTCAGGGGAACTGCAAGGCACCCCAGGTAAATCTGCAAGGTCAGAACTGCCCACCTTGGTCATGCTGCAGGATGTGAGTGCAAACTGAGGCAAATTACTGCAAGTGAGAGTCTTACAAAGCAGGAAGGGGCAGGCAGGTCCAAGTGCCAATGATAAGTTTGTGATTAAAAGCTTTATGCAACTGGGATTGTCCTCAGTGTCTCCAGAACTTGTAGCCTTAAAATGATCACAACTTTATCTGTTGTGATCCTTTTTGGGTTGACTATGTCCAGTGTGTAATTATTTATCTTCAGTGGTGTGTTGTTGCTGTGACAAAACATAGTTTGCCTGAAAATGTTGACTTTTATGAGGTGTTTTATTAAGCTGTGTGAGTTTTACCTCTTATTTTCACCTCGTGTCTTGGATGAAAGCAACTAAAGTTCTCCAATTCTGGACTAATAATAGGAATTAGAAGTACAACCAAATTAATTATAAGGATCAGATCCTGGTTTCTTGTAATAAATTTTGACCCTGGTGGCCTTTAGGCCTTCTGGTGAATTGGTGATAAAATTACCAAGTGATAAAAGTACATAAAATATTGTATTTATCAGGTGTTTTCTGGTTGTCCCTTATCTCCCCACCTGCCCTCTTTGGTCCTGGGTTATGAAATATGATTTTTTTTTTACCATGGCTTTATTCTGAGCCCCGTTACACACTCCATGCCCTGAGTGGGACTGTTCCTTGGGCAGCAGAGCCTGTGAAATCACAGACAGGAGCCCCGGGTGTGCCTGGGTGTGTTCCACGCAGGTAGCTGTGGATCATGCATAATTGAGGAGATGGCTCACGAGTGCTGCACTGAGCCCTTCCACTGGCGTTAATTTTTTATGAGGCACCTGTTTTGAATGAAGGAATGGGTAATATTTCTCCTTGCCCCGCAAAGCTTCAATAATATATGCCTTTCTCTTTGTGGAATGTAGTTAATTTAATATTTCAAATGCAGGGACTTAAGTGTCATTTTATTTGAGGGGAGTTCCAGGCGGTGGCTTCTCTGTCTGCTGTAAATTGATGTAGCTTGTGTAGATCTGACATCTTGGCTACAACAACATAATCCTTCTTCCAGTGGCAGTGGAATGGAGAAGCATTTAGATGTGTGGAGAGTGCAGAGCGGGGCAGAGCAAGCAGAGAACGGTGTCACTGTGGCACGCTTCTCACCTGGCCCAAAATGTCACAGAACCACAGAAGTAAGGTTGGAAAAGTATCACTGAGTCCAACTTGGGACTGATCCCTGAGTGCCACATCCAGATTCACCCGGAGGGTGTGAGGAGACACAGAGCTGAGTTTGGAGATGGAGAAAGGAGGACCTTGTGTAACTCGTTCAGGGGGGTGAAGTATGTGGTGACTGAAAGGAGGGCAAATCTGCTCCTGCTCTCAGGGGAATCTGGGAAGTCATTTCCTTTTCTACTCCTTTCCACTGCAGGTTTTGGATTTCTTTTGTAAAGTGTGTAAATCATGCAGGGATTTACTCGTTCTGTATTAAAAGCAGATTGAGAGGCTTGTAGTGACTTATCAGATAATGACTCAAAGGGATGTAAATTGTGTAAGTGCTACAGGTTTTACTGCTGATAGGGCTGCCGTTCTCTTTTCAGTGCATTCTTGGAGTTCAAACATCAGCATTGACAAAATATTGAACATCAAATTCTGCCAGAACAAGGCATTTATGCCCATTGATTCCTGGGACAAAGGGCAGTGTTTGTGTTCGCTGCTTCACGCAGCAGCAAGGCAGAAGGAATGAGGTTGTTTTGCTTTTATTGTGTAAACAGACCACAATACTGAAATATTTGATAGTTGGAATTGGCTTCCTGAAAATATAAAGGACATTTCCCTACAAACAGAAAATAGGGAGGTTGCTGAGGCAATTCCCTTGCCTGTGGTGATGTGGGGCTTGTTTTGGGATTACCTGGTCAGGGAATGAGCTGCTTTGGCTTCAAACGTTGTTCCTCAGGCTGGGCTCTCACTGGGACTTAGTTCTGTGGCCAGAGCTTTGTTGTGGGGTTGGACTCACATGTTTAGGAGCTCAAGTCCCAGGAATCTGCTGCTGTTCAAATCCAGGTGGAAGAGCAGAGTCTGTCCAGAGCATGAACGGCTTCTGAGAGGTCTCAACTTTAGGGAAGAGCAGCTGGTTTATAAGGTCGTGAATTCTCACCCAGAGTGACCTTTTGGATTTCTCTTTTCCTGCCTAGGACTTGTGCTTGGAAAGTGAAATTTTCATTAGGGTAAGAAAAATTTAGGCATAAATTTAAATAATTTAGTTTTAAACACTCTATTTTGGTCATTCAAGTGTAAATGATAATAATTGATTATTTTTTTTTTTTAATTAGAGTCATTCAAATAATATTGTCTGATATCCAGTGCTTTCAGTAAACAGATGAAGAGCCCAAACTGAGAGTTGTCTTTCAGAAGCACTTTAAGAAAGTTTTTCATAATAACTCCCTTGAATTGCTTTCTTTTTACAACATTCAAGATTTGGTAAACAACAATCTGCCTTTAATAAAAGAATTTCAAATAGTCCCGGGGAAAACAACTTAGTGGTTATAAACAGGAGGTACAAGGAGCAGTTGTTTATGTAGCAGCTTTCCAAAACTGTGTGGATAATTAAATGCTGTCACGGGAGATGAAATAAAAACAATGATTTGCAGAGCAGTTGTGGATCAGTGAAATAGCTGGAGCAGCCAGGCAGCTGTGAGCTCCAGAGGTGGGTCCTGCACAGACTCCTGCAGTTCTTCCTTTGCACTGTTGGGCTGCTTCTTACTGGGATGGGGTTTAAAATGTGAAGAGACATTGGAGGTGTTTATTCTGTCCCAAGAGAAGAAAGCTGAGTGGGCACCGAGTGGGAGAAAAAATGGAATGACTTTGTGAGCATGAAAAAGTTGGGAGTGTCTCAGTTTGTGGAAGTTTTGTTTTCTCTGGGTGCTGTTTTGTGGTCCTGCTGCCTGCAGAGAGGGGGTGTTACAGCAACTGGACCTTTGCCCATAAACCTGTTTTCTTTGGTAAATCCCACAGCAGAAATGGGAGGAGGAGGGGAGGTTGTGTCTCCCTGTTCTTTGGCAGGAAGGTTGTAGATGTGCAGGTTGCAGAGCTCTCACTTGCATTTGGTGACTGAAAACCATCTGGAGCAGCACAGAGAATTCCTACTGAACTCTTGGGTTCTCCTCCCACCCCTGCCCCGTGTTTCCCACGTGGATTAGGGACAGGGGAGATCTGTTCCTTAGTTCCTACTTGCCCTATTTGCCCTTGCCAAGAGTTCTTTCCTCGGACACTTTGAACAACTCCAGCAGTTGGACTCTGATCCTCGTGGGTCCCTTTCAGCTCAGAACATTCTGGGATTCTTTTCCTGGTGGTTTTGTCTTGTCATCTTCGTGTTGGGTTTGTGGGAATACTCAGCTTTGTCTGCTGCATCTGTGGTACGGAATACTGGAATTCCTTGGAATAATGCAGGGATTATGGTGTGCACCACTGCTGAGGGGGAGTTGTGGTGACCCTGGAGGTGGGCTCTGGAAAGCTGTCAGGACATGAGATGTGATAAGATTCCTTAGATAAAACTGCAGCCTTCTGTCAGCTTAGATTCTGGAAGGTATTTGGGATTTCCATCTGGAAATCCACTCGGATTTGCAGCATCTGCACTTGATCCATTAATTGCTGGAGCTGCTTCATCCCCCCCCCCCCAAAATGATATTAATACACTTTCTGCTGCATTGCCTGTAGAACATGAGGATTCTGATGGAAACTCTTATGCAGAACAGATTATCTTGAATCAGTTAGGTCAGTCTTTCCTGAAAGATTGCTGCACGTGATCCTCCCAGCTTGGCGAGGTGAAAAAACGCCGCTGGAATTGGAGCTGTGACAGGAAAAACGCGGAGCTTCGGCTCGTTCCTGTTTATGAATTCCTGGCATATCAGGGTGACCCAGTCAATCCCCATGTGCTGATAAAAGGGAAGAGGGAAAATGCTGCCTGTGGGAAGGGCTGTGTGCGAGGGGTCCACGTTACCCCTCGTGCTTGGGGCTCTCTTGCTGTTGTTTCTCTGCCCGAAAATCGCCGGTGGGTAAATCTGCACCTCCAGGGAACCAGAACATCCCAGCTCTGTTCTCCAGGGTGTTTCCTGAGGGGAATAACTTGCCCCAAACCTCAGTTTAGGTGGTTTTTACCACCACTAGGCAGGGTTCTGGATGCTCACTTGGTAACTGCTGGATTTCAGAGTTTAATTTATCAGTCACGCCGCTTCAATAAAGTCAATGTTTAACCTGTGAGTGTTCGCTGGTTGGTGTTTTTCAGTATTTATTGGGGATTAAAAGAAAAACAACGGAAAACTTGATAGTTTCTGCTAATCTAAAGGATAATAGAGGAGTGAAAACCCCCTACTTTCTATTTCAATTTAGGAGTGTATTTAAGGTCCTTTCGAGGTGCTGTTTTATTTCTGCAGTCGTGAGGACCTGGGAGCTCTGTCAGGAATCTCAGGGTATGTTCTAAGCTGCTTTGCAGAGAGATATGTTAATTATTGAATGAGAAGACGTTCCTGTCTGTTGGAACATGTTTTAAGTGTGTGAAGCAATGCATGAACTGAAGAATAAGCCCCCCCTTTCCTGTAAAATAAATAGGATATAACTCCACCAACCCCATAACCAGCGTTACTGGGAGCGAGAGCAGCTCCCAGTGTGTGTGGAAAAGCAGTTTAGGCACAAGGAATCAAAGGAACCTCACAGGAGCCCAAATGCAAGTATTTTTGAAGGCTTTCAGTTGGAAAGGCAGCTCTGAATATCAAGCAGCTGAGCACCACTTATTAATAATTTGAAGTGAAATCTGAAAATGGTTAATTGCCGGTTCTCCAGCGCCGAGTGGAATTAACAAGTAGGTTCAGATGACACAAGACTTTATTGGAATATTAAGTTACTGAAAAGTCTTGTTTCTGGCTTGATTATTTTCAATAAGACAAGTCATTTGCATTTTCTTAATTGCCTGGCAGAGATTATTCCCAAAGACACGAAAACAAAGTTAAACTTTTCCATCCTCTGGGCCGGAGGATGGGATTGAAAAGTGAATTCATCCTCTCTCAGCTGGCAGAATTGTGCCGTGACCCTTCTATCTGACACTGTTAATTGGTGGCCAGTGATTGCCAGTCGAAGTTCAGCTCAGACAAAATAAACTTTTTTCTTTTAAGGAGGCATATTAAATGAGGTTATTATGCCATCATTTGGGATTAAGGAATTGCTTCATGGGAAAATGCCAACTCCTTTTATACACACGGGGTTGACAAGAGCCTTATTGTGTCTGGGCGAGATGTCTTCATTTTGTCTTGCTCTCTTTCAAAAATAAAGTGTTCTTCCCACCGCTCCAGCTCCTCCTGCTGCTTTAAAGTTGGTTTATGGTTGTGGACAGCAAAGGCAGGAGTTGTTTATTGCAGGTAATCAGGATGGAGCGTCCCCTTTGGAATTCTGCCTGCACTTACCTTTTCCTTGGCTCCCCTCTGCCTCAGTGGTTTTCCCTCCTGGTGAACAGTGAATCTCAGTGTTCAGGGCAGGATCAAAGGAGGATGTGTGGCATTCAGGAATTCATTACCAATTCTGGTCAGAAATGGACTTCATTGATCCCTTTGGGTCCTTCCCAGCTCAGGATATTCCATGGACCATTCCCACGTGCTGCATTTCCCCCTTTCCACGATCTAAGCCTGAAAATTCACCAGAAAATTCCGACCTCGACCAAAGGGCCCTGTGTAAAATAGCCCAACGCTTTCTAATATTTTATTCTATTTGTGTCACTCAAGAATTAACATTTTAATTTTTTTTCCTGTCTGGGAATTTGGAGTTTTTAATTTCAGTTGCAGCAAATTACCTTCTGAAAAGAGTTTGGAGGCGAGACAGTGACAAAAGGCAAAGGCAGGAAATTCTCTCCTGAATCCCATCTTCCTGCTTTGCAAATCTAAGCTCAGCTCAGCTGAAGCAGTTGAAATTTGGAGTAATTAATCTTTAGGTTTTATTGGCCACACAATAGTTATTGTTTCTTCCCTGGTGTTTTTGTGGGAAAAGGGGTTGGCATTCCTTGGGCAGCAGGAACAGCTGCCCTGTGGAGGGAGCAGCTCACGGTCCTTGGGCAGAAATGTTCCAGCCAGGCCGGGATGTCACGGCAAATCCGGGATACTGAAGGTGGGATGGAGCTGGTGCCACCAAAAGCACTGCCCTGGAAAGTGCTGGAAATCCCCAGCAAGGTTCCAAACAGCTCAGCTCCCTCCCCAGACCAGCAGAGAGAGAGAGAGAGAGGTGTCTCTAATGGCTCAGAGAGAACCATTGTCCCAAACCCGCCCGGGATTAACTGGAGTGCTGAGAACAAACCCTGAACAACTCCTGAATGTAAATAAAATGGATGTGTTACCACAGGCAACTCGGTGAACCACGTAATTAGGGTTTGTTTGTTTTTTTTTTTCCATGAAAAACGAGACGTTGTAGTGCAGCTGCAGCAAAGCAGCGTGTAAAGGATTTATATTCCAGTTATATGAAAATTAAACAATCATTAAAAGGCTGTATTTTTAAAAGCGCTGCTTGGGGGGGGAAGCAAGGGGAAAAAAAATCCAATCAGAAGAATTTATTTATCAGCAATGTGTTGGGCAATATCAGCCCCAGTAGTTGATGTTTTTTTCTTTGCTTCAGGGGATCTCTTTTTTTTTCCCAGTGAAATGAACTCACTTCACTGTATGAAGTAAATCTAAGTTAGCTTGAAGAGAAATCTGCATTAATAGAGCTCATTACTGGTGTTTGTATTTTCACATTCTGAGTAATTCCAAGAACACAGGGTGAGCTCCACTGGTGAATTTAGACTCGAAAAATAACACTAATGGTAAAATTGTGTACAACTGCTTTTTGGTAAGGCCGTTTTTAGAATAATTAATGAACTCTCAGTGACAAACAGGGTTCTGGATTGCAAACAGAAAACATGGGAACACGACTCTGCTGACGTTAACAGGTCATTTCTCTTTAGAGGGAGATGTTTTCCATTACACAAAAGCTATTTTCTTGGTTATGAAGTCCCTATTAAAGGTTATAAATCTTAGTACAGAATTCTTTTATACCCCAGTTCTGGGACCGGTTTCATTTTAAGTGGATTTAATTATGCACCTGCACTTACTTATCCAAGGATTTGACAGGAATCTGTAAGACAAGTGCCTTGGGTACCTGGAAATGTGGCCATGTGGCAGTTTTGGGATCTGCTCTGGGGCTCGGGGTGTGGGGGACCAGCCGTGAAATCCGAGAGCAGGCGGGGCCTGGGGAAGGGAGCTTTGGAAAGCTGGAGGCTGTTCCTGAGGGTTTGTGAATCCAGCCGGGCTGAGGCTGGAATGGGTCCTTTCCAGAGCAGCCTGGTGTAAATATGGAAACAAACCCACTGAGTTAAGTGGAAAACAACAGAGCTGTAAGACATGGTTAAGGACCAGGTGGAATTCTTACCTTTGCTCTTTGCCCCCGGAAACGGGGGGTTTCAATAGGAGAAGGAAAAGGGTGGAGTTCTGCAGCTGGTTAAATAATAAATATTTAATTATCATAATTAATTATTAAATATTAGCCCCTTGGTTAAAAAACCCAAACAGTATGAGTGATGCAGACACTCATATAATGACAACTAGAACTTGAACTTGGGGTGAAATGGTGCAAAACTGATATTCCTCCATGTGCCTGGGAACTCTGCCACTTCCAAAGGGATCAAGAGGAATGTGTGTTTGACAGAAGCTTTGTAGGTTTGTTTTAAGGTGCAGTTGGCATTTCATGTTTATTTTGTATTAGCATTATATTTTTAATAACTTAAAGATAACTTAAGGGTTCTGTTGCTGTCCTGCCCTCAGCTGGGAGTCCAATCTGGATTTTCTATACAAAGCAAAGTGAGATTTTCATTGCTCCAACATAAATACTCCAGTAAAAAGGACCCCCTGTCCCAGATGGATGTGGGATTATTGCTCAGCCCCTCTTTGCTCAACCAAAGTCCATAATAAGCATTATTTTATTACTGTTTTTTTTTTGCTGTAAACCACAGGTAAGGCCTGGGAAGTGTGAAGGAAAACGTGAGACTGTCACTGCTTAGTTTCAGAAATGAAGCTGGAATTCAAAATCCCTCACTTTTGGGATCTGTGTTCCTGCCTGGCCTTGTCCTGGAAGGTTCTCAGTGATCCCACAAAGTGTGATGAGTGAGCAAACGTGACACAGCTGAGTCCTGTGTGGGACACTGCTCAATCATTGTGTGTTAACAGTGGGACCCAAAGATCCTGCTGCCTAAAGAAACATTAAATAAATTGTTATGTGCAAAAACCCCCCTCACTGTCTGGGAGGAAGTAACTTTTGAACTTACTGGGAATTCACGTGAGTTCAGTTTTCAGTTCTCCAGCCAGGTTTTACAATTACTTTACACACTGATTTATTTCCCAGCAGTAAAACTACCAGCAAGCCCCTGTTACACATCCCCTGGGAAAATGCTGGTGTGCTTTACCCTTCCCTCCTCGGGAGCACAGCGCAGTTCTCGTTGTGTCTGTTAACAGAACGCACCAAAGAGCAGTTTCTGTAAGTTTCTGGAACTCAAAACTGGCCAAAATATGGCATTTCTGTCTGTGCCACGTTCAGAGAAAAGCCCATCTTCCTGCTTGTGCTCCCCAAATGCTGAAAGAAGCAACTGACTTTTTTGTGTTTGTTTGTTTTTTCCCAATTTTCTTGTGCATTGGCTCGCTCAGTTTAATTGATCCGTTATCACTTCCCAAAGTTGGATTCCTCCTACCTGGGGAAAGCTGTGGCAGTTTATCCCTTATTCCCAGTCCCACTGTGGGAGGTGCCAGAGCCTCATGCGGTGCTGATGCAGCTGAAAGCCCCGGGGGCCGTGAAGGAGCTGAGAAGGCTCCGGTGATTCATTACTGGGAGTTCAGAACCTTCCTCCGCCCAAACTGCTGAGCTGGGGAGTTCTGTGCGCTCGTTTGTCTCCGTTTTAATGGGATTAAGTAATTATGTGTGCATTTTCTTTCAACCAACCAGCCTGATAAAAGCAGGCAAAAACCAAAGAGAGCCCATAAATCCTCGGCTCCTCTGTTCCAGCGAGAGTGCTTTGATGGCACTGCAGTTTTAGGTCTCGGTGCATATTTTTAGCTGCTCTGCCGGGGTGAGGAAGGCTGGAGGAGGAGTTCGTGGAACTGATGGGCTGAGGGTCCTCCCCTTGGGAATGTGGCTGGGGAAAGTGGCTCCCAGCTCCGGGACAGCGCTTTAAGGGAGCAACCCATGGCCCTGGAGAGCAGAGATGACAGCTCTGGGACCTGGGGCAGAGTCACAAGTGACTCCTGCTCTCCCTACAAGTGCAGTATCTGCTCATTGTAACCAACCACGCTTGGTATTGATGCTTTGGGTAATGTCTGTCAGAGTTTCAAAGACAAATTTTGCTGCCTTTTTTTTTTTTTTTTTTTTTGCCTGTGTCCTGCAGCTGTGAAGATTTTCGCTGTTTATTTGTCAGCTTGATATCCATCTGATCTTTCAAGTGTGAACTGCTTGTCTTGTACCGTGGAATATGCCAAGGGGAGCGTTTGTGTTTAATGAATTCATCAGGTGTTTGGGGTGTGATACCATCAGCCCACTCCATTCTCTCCAGAACTTCGCTCTTTCTCTGCAGCGTGTCTGTGCATTCAGTTTTATCTTTACTATTAATTCAAATTAAGTCTTGGTTCGAGAGCCTCTGTAATCACTTTAATGAAGTGGCTGTGCTTGCCTGCTGCTTCTTGTTTATTTTAAATATTGGTCTGGGGAAGTAGAGGTTTTAATGTATTTAAAATGATAACTATGTAATAGTCCTCTGTTCGTTCAGCTTTAAGGGCTCTGCATATAAGATGATTTTTTAGTGTTGTGCTGTCTCATAATTCCATGGGAGAACAAACTCCTGTTAATTTTCTGTTAGTCCATACTTGTCAGAGGGAAAGGTTTTCACTCCTCTTCTGCCTTGAGGTTGTGTTGTCAGCAGATCCACCTCTGTCCTGGAGTTTCCATGTCACACTTGAGGGCACAGGTTGTGCATTTTTGGAGTTGTGGCTGTTTAATCCCAGGTATCCATTTAAAGTAACCTGTCGGGATGAATAATGAATGACTGTGACCTAAAAGTGATGTTTGTTGTTGTCTGTGCAGTTTGCCAGAGGCTTTCTGTGGTTGCTGGGATCAGCACTGCACGTGTTGGGCTGGGAACAGTGACCTGTGGGGCCTGGGATGGACGTGGACAATTCCCCAGTGCCGTGGAGGGCAGTTAGCACTCCAGCCTGTTTGCCTGCCTCACACATGGAATTGTTTGTGTCCTGGTTTCTAAGGGAGTGCACAGGTTCCACTGGAATGCTGGACTCCCAAATCCTTATGCTCCCTCTCCTCTGGCTGTTCCCAGTGCTTTGCCAGCCACTCCAGTGGCTGCTCTGGCTTTGGGATTTGTAACCAGGAACTCGGGGGTGCCTCAGCATTTCCCCCCTGGCCACCCAGTCCAAGCTTCCTCAGCCCTCTTGAGCTGTGCAGTTATCCAGGATGTGTCTCCAGGATGTGGGACAGGAGGAGGAGGGAGTTCTGGTCCAGGGTTGCTTTTCTGTGCTGGGATAAACAAGGGGGCAATGAAATGGTAAATGAAAGTTAAACCTGGTTTTGGCCTCACCTCGTCTCTGTGTTCTGGGGAAGGCAGAGGTTTGTGGAAATGTTTAAAAGCAGCAGATACTCATTTCCCTCTTTTGTTGCTCACACTACTCCCAGCTAAGTCTTCTTGCTAATCCTCATGTGATTAAGAGTGTTGGATGGTGACACAAAGAACTCTACAAAGTAATGCTTAAGGACATCCCGCTGTGTGCATTTGATGCCACATCTGGGATGAGATTATAAATAAATAAATGAAAAGAAAAAAGGAACAAAAGGAAAAATACAGCCCTGAAATCCCACCAACTGTAACTTTTTAAAAGCCTTTGATTACACAGTGCTTGAAGAAAATGGAAGGAGTTAAGATATTTTGTGTAAATATATTAGAAAAGAATACAGAGTACAAAGACTCCTCGAGGTTGGTTGGCTGTGGTTGTTGTTGGTGTGTACAAAACACACAGTCAGCGTGGCCTCAGCCTGCCACTGGGACATGCTGAGCATTTGCAGATGTAAACCCCCATCATATGTGAGAAATGTGACATTTTGTAACCAAAATGAAACCCCACAGAAAGTGGGGATTGCAAGAACTTTATGCCATCTGCCCTGACTTTGGCTGGGGCAGCTGCCCAGTGGGCAGGGGGAGTTCTCAGGCATGGGATGTGCTGTGGAAACGGGGCTGTTGATGCAGTGGTACTTCATTTAATGGAAGCTTTGCAAAGCATTAACTGTGCAGTGTCCAGGAGGGTGAGAGACACGAGAAGTGGCATCACAACCAGAAATTACGGTACCAGAGTTTTGTGCAGGTGCACTGAGTGTCCCAGAGGTGGTGTTTCTGCCAGGAGGTAATTCAGTGAAATAGGGGCAGTTCAGCAGGGCAGAGCAGCTGGGCTGAAGGTCCTGTAGCCCACAGTGTGTGAAATTCAGGGGGTAGTTTTGCACCAGAAGCCCTCCCCAGGCACTGCTCTGAATTAGTTTAAACTCGGTTCAGCCTGTTGGGGTTTGGGGGGTGTGGATGTGCAGCACAGGGCCTGGCTTTGTGGCTGCCAAAATAATCTGGTTTTCCCTTAGCAGACCTGGCAGAGTGAGCAGGGAATTGGTGATCAGAGCTGCCCTGTCTTTATTTATTACTCTTCAATAATGAGAGTAATTGGTTTGGTTGGTCATTTGTCTGCAGTGGGAGCTTTGCACGGAGGGCTTTAGTCCCTGGTGGCTCCTGCCCTCGAGAGACAGAAACCTTGTGGTGACAAGACTTGTGCCAAAATTGGTTTGTGTCACCCTGGTTTGATGGTGGGAGAGATTTGCTGCTCCTGAACTCCTGGGGCAGGTAAAACAACCCTGTCCCTCCTGTGCCCACTGAGCTGGGTGTGCCCCGTGTTCCTCGGCTGTGGGGTCGGGAGGGGTGGATGTGCAGGGGCCAAATAGCTTAAAATCTCCTATAAAAGTTGGAATCCCTCACGTTTCAGCCCAGTTTTGAGGTCTGAGGAGACTGAGCCACCAGAGGTATGTGGGGTTTTGCTGTGGATGCCCCTTTCCTTTGTGATTCCAGGCTGGTTTTCCACTCTGAACCGCACTGTGGTTGTGGGAGGGAGTGCCTGTGGTCCTGCCCCTCCGTGGAACTGCAACATCAACCACCCTTCTCCCTGAAAATTCCTAAATATTTTAACATTTCATCAGTATGGTAAATATTTTGCTTTAAAATGGGCACCACTACTAAATGCAAAGGATCCTTTGGATGTTCCCTGGAATGGAGATGGGAAAAGATAAGAAGCCTTTACTACTGACAAGGGTCACTATCCAAGAGGGTTTAGCCTTGTAAGTAATGTGGTAATGGTTGGCTTGGTGTCCCTCTGGCTTAAAACTAAAACATCAGCTTCTGATTTACATAGCTGAAATGATTCTGCCGTTATTATATTTATACTTGTTATCTTTATATTGATTATATTTACCTTGGTCTCTCCTTGTGATTTCTTGTTGAAATGCTCGTGCAGAGGGTTTGGAAGTGCCACGATCAGTCCTCTTCTTTTCGAAAGAAATAGTTAACAAACAGGGAAATGCCTCTGGAGTGCTGAGTTTCTGGCAAGCCCTGTTGGTACAGAGTGTACTGGGCTGGAAATGTTGCCGAGTTTGCACAAACTGTCTGATATAAAAAGCACGTTTTTGTTATAAACACTGCCTGCTCAACAGAGTTGTTGCTCTTACAGAACAGCTTTAAACAGGGACTGTTGCTTTTGAGTAATATTAAATATTTGTCTTCTGGTGAATGTTTTCATAGGAAAAAATCACTGCAGATAGCAAACAAACCATTCCTTTTATTATCCACTATAAGTGCACTTGAACTTCCTTGTTTTTATCTAGGCTGTTTCACTTCAATTTATGTGTTTGGGAGGGGGGTTTGTTCTTCACTTGAAGAAGCTTTGGGGTTTTTTCCTTCCAAAAAAAGAAAGGGAAAAAAAAAAAGTATTTGTACAGGTGTCTTCTGATTTCAAAGTGGGCTTTGTTCTTTCTAAGCTTTGTCTTGTTGTTCTCCTGGCTTTGTGCTGACGCTTCGTGGCTGTTTCTGGGCTGTTTCAAGTGACAGGAGTCCCAACAGCGGTGGAAAATACCAACTAAAATAAACATTTTCAGGAAGTGTGAAGCAGGGGGAGTGTGGAGACCTTGCCGAGCTCAAACCCTGCTCAAATGTTCCCTGGGAGTGGATTTAGAGCACATACATATATTAGGCTTGGAGATTTATTTGCTGTGGCTCTCTGCAGTATTAAATGCTGTGAACACACACAGGGTGTCTCTAAAAACTGTACTTGGTGAATGTTCTGGGGGTAATAATTTATAACCAGCACCAACTGCTGCTTTTATTGTTCAGAGTGATTGGTGTGCTCTGAATTCCAGGCTCTGTCCCCCGTCCTTACCTGATCCTGCAGTTTATATATCACTTTTTTTCCCAGCTCTTTGAGGTGATGCATCTTTATTTTTTGGTTTCTTTCTGTGTAAGAAAGAACTGGATGGATAAACAACCACTTAGGAGCCAGGTTGTATTTTTTGAACCACAGGAGCTGGTTACAGTCAGGGGTGATAATGGCTGAGCTCTCTCTGCAGGTTTGTGGGGTTGGAAAAGGAGGACAACATTAATTTGACTTATTTATGTCTTTAAAATAAAAATACACGTATTTTAATTTGGCTTGTCACTTGTAATCCATTCTTATTATTTTACCAATTTTTTTTTTTTCAGGGGAGCTTTAGATGGTCCAGGTAATTATTTGTGTTTGCTACATCTAATATAGTGGATACCTTTATTTTCTTTGCACTGGGATTTTACTCAATCATTCCCATTTCATGGATTCACCCTGAGTATCCACCTGGAAGAAACTTTCTGGTGGGTAAAACCTGGAGAAGGGAGCAGCTTTTATTTTTAGATCCCGAATGAGCAACATGTTTATCCCCTCTGCAACAACAAGGAAAATCTAATTACTCAATGCTGAACAAACGAGCCAAAGCAAACCTTAATCCAGCCCTTTTCTTTTGAGCAAATTAAGGGGGCATGTCCTTATTTAAATATCTAACGAGATCCTGGAAAATTTGATTAAACCTGCTAAGGAGCCCTTGTGAAATGCAGCAGAGGTGAAGGAGGAATTACACTGCAATTGAGCAGAAATAATTGTTTTTGTCAAAGAGCAGCGCTGGGTCCTGGAATATGTGATTATTTTTCTTTTCTTCTCCGTGTGTTTGGTTGGGGTTTTGTTTGGGTTTGTGTTTTGTTTTGTTTTTTTCTTGTGAGCAAAGCCAGTCTCCTGCTGTCTGCCCTGGGAGTTCTGCTCTGGTGAGATGCTGTGCAGCCAAAGACTTTCAGAGTGAGGGGAAAAAGGAGTTTGTTTTTACTGATAATCATTCCAGACATCAAGGGAAGAAAGTATCAAAAGGAAACTTATTAGAGGTCAACAAATTTTGATTAAAAATGCAAGATTTGGGAGGGTGAGGCCGGTCTGAAAGGAAATTGGGAAATTGTCCCTGTAAAACACGGCCCTTTTCACTTCACCTGCTGCATTTTGTGAGCTCCTGGACGTTGCTTTTACCACAAAATTTGGTAAAATAATAAGGATGGATTAAAAGTGACAAAGCAAACTAAAACGTGGGCATTTTTATTTGAAAGAGATAAATAAGTCAAATGACCACGTTTGTCCTTCCAGGCTCCCCCTGTGCGGGTTCCTGAGCTTACAAAGCTGCTCCTGCCTTGTCACTGGGTAAATGATTAGCAAGAAACAAGAGACCCTTTGGAATGTTAATTGCAAATCGAATGATTTCCTTTTGAAATGAACCTGAAGCGAAGTTCTAGCGACTGTCACTGGGAGGGAAGAGATGTGGGAGCACAAACCACCCGAACTTTAAAGGGGGGTGGGTCTGGTGGTTTGGGCCTAAAGGGGATTTCCACTGGCATTTCCAGCAGCTTTTGGAGGACAGTTGGAAGAGGGATTTAGTTTCAGAGTATTCCATAGCTTTATTTTAAATGTTTTTACAGAACCATTTAGGTGGGAACAGACCTTCGAGACGGGGCTGTTCTGCAGCTTCTGACAGGGTCAGGTTTTGGGGCTGATGCATTTCTCCTCAGAAATAGTTTTAATTCCAGTGTCTGAGCGTTGGATCAACAAGGAAAACTGAGGGGAATTCAATTTTGGATTCCTGAGCCTTCCTGACAGGATGTCAGTCAGTGCTGCTTTAGTAGAGGTGGTTTAGAACCTTTCAAGGCACCCAATTAAAAAACCAAACCACAGAGAGCTCCCAAAACCAGCAGCAAACACCCTGCTCCCCACCCCTCTCCCCACCAGGTCACACCTGGGTTTAAGTTTTCAGCTCCTATCTTTTTTTTAATTTAAATTTTTACTTTAAATACCTTCGAATTTAACGGCCAGAGCAATATCATTTCAACACTAAGCGTGTGTGTGACTGTAAGATACGAACCCCAGAAGAACCAAGGGAGGCTCCAAAGCCAGTAAAAAGGATAAAAACATTAAACTTTCAAGGAATGTCTTCTGTGAAGGAGCAAAAATGTGTGTTTGTACTACAGATTCTGTTGTTTTGCTGCTAATAATTCAAAGTCTCGTTTGCTGTTTTCCAAAACAGATGAGAAATCCCCCTATTTGTGTCTCTGTGTGTGCCTGTGTCTGCAGAGCTGGGGAGTTGGGGCTCATTCCTCCTGCTTAAAGTAGGGCACAAAACTTCCCCCGAGTTCTCACCGGCTCTCTGGAGCTCTGGGCACGCTGAAGGTGTTTGGAAGAAGTGCTGCTGATCGGGGAGAGGAAGAAGGATGTTCTAAATCGGGTTAGAAATGACTCCCTCCCACCCCCCTTGCAGCATCTGATGTATAAAAAGAATCTGGTAGAAGATCTCTGCTTGTTCTGCCCCAGCAAACCACGGGGAGAGAGAGGCTGTTTTTAACTAGATGACATATTTAGTAGTTGCCTCGCCAAAAAAACTTTTCCCCTTTCAAACTGGAAATAGGGTTTTTTTGGATTTTTTTTTTTTTGTTCTGAAATAATGATCTTTTTATCTGCGTTGCGTTTCTCTCCCTTCTCCGTGGAAGTTTATTTTTGTGAGGCTTTTCCAGATTTAGGAGCTGCATTTGATGACTCAGAGGATTTTTTTTTTCCCCCCCTCTCTGCTCTATGCCAGGTATGAGCAGCTGTGTGCTTGGTAATGAGCTTACTCTGCTTCACCACCGTGTTCTCCTTGCTGTGTTCTAGCTGAGGGGGAAAAATTGCTGATTATTTCCCCCCCTCCCTTTGCTTTTTGTGCTCAGCCTACAAAAGCCAGTCCTACCAGGCTCTTGAAACAGCCAGAATGTTCAGATGGAGCATCCAAGTACGAGGAGAACTGGAGAACTGCTGTAAATAATCTTTTTTCCCCCCATTCTTCACTTTCTCTGGACAGCATTTTGAGAGCAGAGGCAACCAAAAGCAGATGGTTACTGTAGCTGGGGTGAGTGGGGCCAGTTTGACTTGGCTCAGGGTATTTTCTAATTTCTCTCGTCTTGCCTGATGTTCAGAAAGGCTTTTATAACAAACTCATTGAAGTCCTGACTGTTTTCATATAACATTTGATCTCTTTTTTCTTTTTTTCACCTATAAAAGCAGAGGAACCACCTCTGATGTTTTTAAGCACGTCCTTATGCTGGTGGGTTTTATTGCCACTGTGGTTTCCTCGGAGCTGGGGAGCAGCAGGATTCGTTTCCTTGTGCTTTGCCCAGGGAATTTGTGGCTGCCCCATCCCTGGAAGCTTCCAAGGCCAGGCTGGATCAACTTGGAGCAGCCTGGGATGGTGGGAAAGTGTCCCTTCCCATGGGACTGGATGAGCTTTAAGCTCCCTTCCCACCCAGACCACTCCGTGGCTTTCTAATTCAGTGATAAACAACACCTCTACTAATTGACTTTTTGATTCACTTGAACTTCAGGAAACAAAGCAGCAGCTGGAGCTTCCAGGAGCCCAGTGGAGGGTGTGCTCTGAGGAGCTGCATTAATGAGAGCTGAGGGGGAAGTGAGGAGGTGACACTTCTGGTGTGTCTGTGACCATCTCGTAGGTGATGTTGAGGATGCTCTGCATGAACCTGTGTTTTGATAAAATAGACACTTCAAGATACTCAAGATTGTTTTTGTGGTACTTCATTAAATGAGCATCTGCCCCGTTGGAGCTTTGTTATTTTAAAGCTGATTATTTTACAGTGCCTAAAAATGCGTTTTCCTTGCCATTTGGGCAAACCAAACCTGCCTCCTTGTCCATCTGTGGCTGCTTCTGTTCGGGGATCTTAATGTCTATTGTGCAAAACTTGCTGTGTCCTGCCCGGATTCCTTGTGGGGGCTGTGACAGCAGAGTCAGGAGCTGTGAATTGCTGTGATCCCAGACGAAACTCCTGGCACTTGATGGGTCCAGCAGGAGAAATTACTCAGCAATTTCTCCACAGGGATGAGGGACCTGTACAAATTTCTGCCAAACAAACTGCAACTTACAGCCCTTGCAATACCAAGAATGGGGTTTTTTTGCTTAATATTTAATGTAGAGGACTGAAACAGGTAGAAAACCTGTTTTGGAGTGTAAGTGGCAGCAGCATCTCCAGGCACATTGGCACTGCCAGATGCACGTGGCCATGCTTTGTTCTCATTTCTGGTGGTGTGGGGCAGAGTTGGACAGAAATGCTCTATTTGAGGGTGCACTCTGAGCTATCTTCCTGTGCATTATGGGCTGGGTCAGTGTGCATTGTGCTCTATTTTCGTGTGCATGGCAGGCAAGCGCAGTTACTGCCGTGGAGGGAGATGCCTAAAAATTACAGCCTAGGGGAGCACTGACACCCCGGGCAGCTCAGGACTTCCTCCTGCAAGAGGGCTCTGCTGCAGGAAAAAATATATTTGTCAGCTTTAAAAAAGGTTTTCGTTACAAAATTGAGGTGTTTTGAGCAGAAAGGGTGTTTGCTGTGGTACCAGTGCAGTGTTTCCCCTCTGGAATTGCTGAGGGTTTTGGCTCAGGGGGGAACCAGAGACCCTTTGGCCGATATATTTTAGTTACTTGGGTTACCTGGAGAGTGTTGGTGTGTACCTACACAAATATATATTCTCAGTGTATAGGAAAAGCAGTGTTTGGACTGCATACTAAGCATCTGTTGTGCTTCAAATGCAATTAACTCCACATCTTCATAAAAACACCCCGGACTGCTCGCAGTTAATGAGTGTTTAATTTTATTAAGGTGCACGCTTGGGGGGTGTGTGGGCATGTGAATCCAGAACATACTTGGAGTTTGCTGATTGCCCCCTATTCACCCAGTGGTTTTAGTATTTCTCTGCATTGTGCACCGAGCCTTTGGCCTGTGAGAGGTGTTCATTTTGGCACTAGGACTGTTTTTAATCATTTTTTCGGTATTTGAATTGGCAGGTGGGACCGAGAGGAGTAAACAATCCCAACTATTTTAAACTACACTTAACATCTGTTTTTTAAGATTGGATGAAAATCAGCTTAAACCTCCTTTGTGCCAACATTGGAATAGCAAGTAAGAGAAAAATTACCATTTAAAAACCAGAGAATTTGAAGACTCTGCAAGTGAATTGTTTTGATTAATTGGTACCACCTTGGGCTGATGGGACTTTATATTAAGATTTTTTCCTCACCTTAGGGAACAGATTTTTCCTTGATGGGTGTTGCTGTGGCTGTAATAGTGCTTTTGCTTTAGAAAATCGTCACTTTTGTTGTCTCTCATGCTCTCTGTAAAATGCCAGCGTCATTTGGTGTTAATCCAGGCTGATTTTTTAATTTTCTTACTCTGTAACCAAAGATGCAGCAACTGGAACAGTGAAATGTAGGGAAGGTGATTTAAGGTGGGAGCAGAGAACCAGAGCAGGACAGGCAGGGGCTGTGGGCTCTCAGGGACAGATGGTCCGAGCTCCTGGAGCAGCACCTGAGTCCCTGGTTGGATGTGCAGCTGGAAAGTCCCATCAGAGGGACAATTCCAGGCACAGACCTACCTGGAGCTCAGCCTTAGGCTGCCACCCTGGCTGTGCCTGAGCTCAGAGCAGCTGAAGGGGATGAGCCTCTGCTTTGCTCAGGGATCTGACAGCTTGAGGTAGGATCAAAGATCCATTTCATGGCCCAGAGCTGATCATGGCCCAGCAAATGCCCAGGGAAGGCCCACCCTGCGTGTCCTGCACTCCTCCTGTCCCCAACCCCTCTGAAGGAGCACCATCCCCTCCCCCTGAGCCCCTGGGACAGAGGGTGACACAGCACAGGTCCTCCTGCCCCGGGGGAGCCCTCAGGGCTCTGGGGGTGGGGGTTCTGCAGCCCAGGGCTGAGGGGAGGTTGGAGGTGATGTCAGACCCTCCCTTGTGGTGCACAAAGAACAGCAACAGGTCAAGAGGAGAGGTCAGACAGACCTTGCTCTGGAGAAGCAGAGGACCCTGCAGGTTTGCCAGGGAGCAGTGCTGGCCTTCAGCATTTCTGGGCTGCTTTGGTGGTTCTCTTCAAGATTGGGCAAGAGAAAAAAAAAACCCAACAAAAGAAACGCCAGGAAAATGAGAAAGTAACAGTAAAGATGCTTTCCCTCTCTCTTATCTGTGGCAACTGTGTCTGGACTCCCCCAGCCCAGGAGGCACAGCAGTGCATGGGATGCACCCGTGATCTCCTCATGTTCAGGCAGAGGCTGGAGTGCAAGAACCATCTTTCTGAGTTAGGGAGAGAAGACCCTGGTGCACTGTAGGTAAAAACCTACTCAGAGTTGGATTGTTGTCTTGAATTTTCCACCCACACCTTCCCTTACCTCAAAATTTGGCTCCAATAAATGTCTTTTGTAGCTTTGGCTGGAAGCCAGGTGGACACTTCTGGGAGAAACCGGTGCCAGGGCAGGAAAATCTCAACTGGGACTGCTATTTCTGCTTAAAAGCTTGGTCAGACTTAAACACTGAGGAGTTTTTACGCAATCTGCTGGGAGGAACACGAGTGATTCAGCGGTGTTTCCAGTTAAGAAAGTTATTAACTGTGCCTGGCCCTGTCCCTTCATCTTCAAGGAGCAGCTGTTCAAACCCGAGCAGGCCAAACTCAAGCAGCTTATCTAAACCAGGTGGCATGAAAGGAACTCCAGTGGGGAGAGGAAAATAAGTTTTGTCTCCAGGCAAACAGATTGTTGCAGGGTTTATCTGTGACTCTGCGTTCCTGGAGACACCCAGGGCCGGGGCCAGGCTTTGGGAGAACTATCAAAGAAACCTGGAACAGAGTCAGGCAGCCTGTTAATAGCACCAAAAAACTGCAGGATGCCTTATCCCAGATGAAAACTTGTCAATAATAGACCTGCATAATCCTGCTTCGTGCAGCAAACCCCAGATATTCAGGATTTTGCTGCAGTGTGTTTGAGTTTATTCCTGGCAGGCCTGGGTGGAGCAGGGAATGCTGAGGGCCCGTGGATGGATGTAATGCTGGGTGGGAATTCTTATTAAACCCTGCCAGCCTGGCTGGGAGCTGAACACCCCCATCCTCACACTCTGAAAGGAACCAAATTTGTTTAGTCTGCTTGAGCAACCAGCATTCCTGGGGTCAAATAAAAATTCCCCACCAGGCAGATGGAGCAGTTCATCCTCTAATTGCCCAACTTTGGGTTTCTGCAGCTCACTCCTTGTGCTGCATCGCTGTGCTGGGACAGGGACAAAGGGAAAAGGAATTCATAGGTATATGAATTAGATTCATTAAAAAAATCAAGGTGCTGAAATAACACTGGATTGATTATTCCTGATACCCAGCAGGAAAAAGATTATTAAGGAAAAGTTTAGGATCTGCAGGAGCTTCCAGAGTTTTCCTGCTTAGTGGATGTGTCCAAACCTTACACATGTTAAACTCTGACAGGGGTTTCCTGTTGTTAAGACCTGGAATACTTTGAGGTTTATGAATATAAAGGGGAGTAATTGCAATGGTTTATATAAATATATAAGTCACTGTACTGTTATTTATATTGGTCTCTTAATAAGCATTAAAATTACAGATGGACCATGATATGAAAATAACTTACTGCAGGAAAAATCCCCCAGGATACCTGGTTATTCCCAATATCTGCTGCTGCAATTCAGTGAGGGAAAATGTACGACAAGCCCATGTCTGATGATGTTGTGCTCTCCTCCTGAGCCTACTCTTGAAAGATCTGTGATAGGAATAAAAAAAAAATAGAAGTAATTTTAAAAGCTATTTTGCTTATCATTTCAGAGAAAGTTCAAAATGGAGAAGGGATTGGGGTGATTAGGAGCCTGTCATTACCTATCATTTTCAGAGTGGTTTATTTGGGAGATAAAAAAAAAGGCATTTTATGGCATAATCTTTTTTTTTCCCTGTGTTGAAGTTTCATTCAGGGTGATTTCAGAAAATGATTAATACTTGGTGTACTTTTCTGACGACTCTCCATGTTTATCTAATAAGTGCTGGAAAATCACTTCGGGATCAGAATGTGAATTAAAAAGCGAAATAAACCCACTCCTGTCCTGCTCCTGGCTGGAATTTGGCAGCCTGACTTCCTGAAGTAAAAACACAGAACTGAAAGGTTGGGGTCAATGTGTGACCTGAGGGTTACCAAAGCTTCAGTTTTTAGCACAGAAAAAGACTTCCAATAAAGCAGAGTGTTCAATGTACGTTTCTGGGCTGATGGAGGGGTTCATTTCTGCCTTCAGACACACCAGCAGTAGTTTTTTGTTGTGTCAGGGAAAGGCTCAGCTGGGTTGGAGGTGAACATCTCCAGTCCCTGGTGTGAGCCCTTGGGCTTTCCCTGCCGGTGCTCCCTGCGCTTTGCATTGAATTCCACGAGCTGCCCTTTGGGACAACAATTACAAACCACCCCCTTGGGGTTGTGGGGGTTTGAGGTTTCTGTGAATCCATCAGCTCTGGAGGGGTTTTACATTTCATGGAACTGCCTTGGCTGTTTGCTGGATGCCTGGGAACAAAGAGCTGAACAGTTTGGGGAAATCATCAGAAACCACTGTGAGTTCATCGGGTTCAAACTGAGAGAGGGCAAAGTCAGGTTTGATGTACCAAATAATCCCTCCCTAGGAGGGTGGGCAGGCCCTGGCCCAGGTTGCCCAGAGAAGCTGTGGCTGCCCCTGGATCCCTGGAAGTGTCCAAGGCCAGGTTGGAGCAGCCTGGGCTGGTGGGAGGTGTCCCTGCCCATGGCAGGGGGTGGGATGGGATGATCCTTCATGTCCTTTCCAACCCAAACCATTCTGAGATCCTGTTTTCTATGATATTTTTCCCTCATTATTATTCTTCCTAAGCTTTTATTTGATGAAAATGTTTATGAAGCATTAATAAATAAATTTAACATATAGATTGAGCTGCTTAAAATTCTGAACTGCCAAAATACTGGTAGGCTTTCAAAATACACTTGGCAGCCAGAAGAGCCCTGTCTCCTACTGAGCTTATTATTTAAGATCATCTCCCTGCCTAGGGCAGAGCAAGTAATTTTCTCTTCAGAGAAAATGCAGGGGGGAAAAAATTATTTAAGAAAAGAAAAAAACCCAACTGTTGAAGCCCAAAAGTGGATTTTTGGACGTGGATTTTTCAAAAAGCCCCCACAGTGAAAGGCAATGTCCTTACCTTTGGTTCCATTAGATGAAAGCCCTGCTGTGTTCCTGTGTGCTCTGTTACCCCAGGGTTGCAGGTGCATTGTGTTGTGCTCTCAGGTGAGGATTAAGCTGCCACAGAAGGTGTTGGGGACTTTTTTCCACAATAAAATCACTGGCCACCCCCAAATGGCCCTTTTAAAGCTCACTGGAAACTTGTTTCAGTCCAGAGCCAGAATGTGAGCATTAAAATATCCCCCCTGTTGGACTTGGGGCTGGCTCCTCATCCCACCCCAAAAGATGGGCTTGGTTTGAGGAGCCCCTTTCAAGGGCTGGGGTTGTTTACAGGGACAGGCTGGTGGCAATGAATACCCCCAGCCCTTCCCACTGCTCTGGGGTTTGTGTCTCAGCATTGCTGGGCCTTTCTGACACTTCTCAAATGAACAGACATTCCTGGGGCAGCAGCAATATTGACCTCTCCCCATAAAGCACTGCTGTGTGAATGGATTTTCCAGGGGATCCACTCTCCATCCTGTTCTCCAGGCACTGTGCCCCCCAGGATGTGCTGCAGAGGGGCTGCTGCTGCTGCTCTTTGTATTGGGGGTCATAAATATCAGCTCCCTGCCCTGGGATGTGCTGAGGGCCCAAGGAATGTGCTGGCACTGCTCCCCATCCTGGGAGCGTTCCTCTCCCTCCATAAATTCTGCTAGCCCTCCAAATCACTGCAGAAAGAACCTTCCAAGTCATTTGATTGCCTTTGAATTTCTCGTTGGTAAATCTTGGCTGTGTCAGGCCATTGTTCCCTCTTTGCTTTCCTCCTGAGGTCAGTCCATGGCCAGTCCATCTCTCCCCAGCTCCGACCCTCCCTCAGGACTGATCTTTATTTTCATTCCCTGGTGAATCTGGGTTACAGCTCAAACACCAGCTCTGGTGACTCGTGTGCCTTAGCCAGGATTTACGGCTTTTCCCATCTGTCAGAGGAGGTTCAGCCCAATTTATATTTGTTGTTTCAGAAACTTGAGCACATCAAGCTTGAACACAAATTGCTTTTGGGGGCTTGTGTGGGTTAATTGACTCTGTGTTGGGATCTGATGGCTCTTGGTGCTGCTGCCCCAGTTCAGGTGACACTCGATGGGTTTTTCTGTCTATTTTTTATCCACTTGCTTATTTGTTTTCCCTCTTCAGCTCTCATGTAGAGCGAGGGAAGAACTCTGTCAGCTGTAAAAATATTTGACTGTACTTTGCAAATATGTTTATTTGTTTAAACTGAGAAATACTGTCACTAGGAACAGGCTGAGTGGAAGATGATGAGCACCAGTGATATATTGCGGTGTTTAGTCACATTAGGGCGTTTTATTGATGTGAAGGGAGACCAAAATTCTGAATTATTCAGCTTATGAAGTTTGTAGATCCTGTTAAAAGACCTGCTTTGCTTTGGAAACACATTGGTGCTGTAAGGAGAGAAATGAGCTGAAGGCTCTGGGCTCAGTGGGGTGAGCTCCAGGCTGGCTGGGGGGGCACTGCTGGCCCAGGGGGTGCATGGGGGTTCTGGCCTGGGGTGTTGGGGTTTCTTTGAGTGCACACTGGTCTCTGTTTGACCCAGACTCACAGAACTGCTGCCTTTCCCCACTTCCCTGGATCCTGTTCCGTGCAGGGACGTTCCACAGCCTCTCTTGTGTTTTCCAGGCAGGAATCAGCACTCCTTGGAGCGAGGCAAACCTGAAGGGGTGGTGTCTTTATTTGCATTTTTAGTAACCTGCAGTGATCCCTGGATTGTGTAATCACCGTATTTGTCCTCAGTCCCCTCAGCTCTCAGTATTTATCCACTCCTTGTTTACTTCTGGCCAGTGATTCCACGCTGGATCTGCTGGGGGTCCCTGTGTCCCCAATCTCCCTTCCCTCTCCAATGTGAAGGGTGAAGAACTGACTCTGCAGGTAACACCAATCTCTCTGGGTTTCCTGCTGCTCTTGGCACTTGCTGCTCTCTTGGGCTCCTTCCTGGATCTCCCAGAACCATTTAGG
The DNA here is from genome assembly GCA_038380795.1 of Pyrocephalus nanus. Taxonomy (NCBI): domain Eukaryota; kingdom Metazoa; phylum Chordata; class Aves; order Passeriformes; family Tyrannidae; genus Pyrocephalus; species Pyrocephalus nanus. The sequence continues at coordinate 2,882,945 of CM076278.1, forward strand.
CTGGAAAAGCCCTCTGAGGTCGAGCCCAACCTGTGCCCGATCCCTGCCTTGTCACTGCTTGGGCAGCTGCAGGGATGGGGACTCCCCCCCCTCCCTGGGCAGCCTTTCCATGGAGAATTCCTCCTGAACTGTCCCCTGTCAGTGCTCAGTGAACCAGCACTGTCTGTCCATGCAGAGATCTGTCCTTGCTGCCGTGGTGAACACCAGGGCAGGGATCTGATGTGTTTAAACTGCCAGCAGGCTGGGATTTGTCCCAGTCTGTGTTGGTTTGGGTTTGGGGGTTTTTTTAAATGTAATAAAGAATAAACCCATTAAATGCTCAGAATGGAAATTCTTAATTCACAGTCATTGTTTGGGGTTACTCCTTGTTGGAGCTCACACTGGGAGTAAATCCAGAGGTGCTGTGTAAGGGAAAACTGTCTGAGGGCTGCCTGCTTAAAATGGGGAAAATAAGTAATTATTCTATTCTAATAACTCCTGCAAGTTCTGCTCTTGAAACAAAGCCTTGTGGATGGTGTAATGTAAGGCTCTCTGCTGAAAAAGCATCACAATTTCTACTGAATAATGGTTTCTCCTTTCTTAATCTTCATTAATCTCATGTTAAATCCAGAAATTCTTTTTTTTTTTAAGAATTACTGGAAGTGGCTTTAAGGGGAATCTCTCTAAAAAGGATACCTGGTAGCAGTGGGAGTAGGGAAGCAGTAACACTCATTTGAAGGTGTCCTCACCGCTGCTGAGGAGAAACAGGTGCATTTAGGACATGTAAAGGAGAAGGAGTACGAGGGGGAAAAAATACTCTTAAGCCACATTTTTTTTCACTATGTTTTTGTTTTGTGGGGGTTTTTTTTATTTGTTGCATAAAGATGGAGCTCAGAGGTTTATTAATTACCTCCCTGTGAGGAGGGAGAACAGGAGCTCAATTGGGGGTGACCTTCCTGACAGGAGCTGATTTGTGGGTCCCTGATGTTGCAAACTGTAAGGTCTGAAAGGCACCCTCTCCAAAAAAACAAGGTAACCCCCTCCCCCCGAGGCAAAACCACTGACACATCAAACTGTTCCTTGCCATCCACTCACGTCTGGAATCCACTTCCAAGGGCTGCCCTGGATGAGAGGGGTGTTCCCAAACCCCCAGGGAAGCATTGGGTGACTGTTTTTATGAGTGTATTTACTGAGCAGGAATTCATTACCTGCCTCTCTCTCGTTCTGTGTTACTGCATTCAAGCTCTTACAGAAATAAGAGGCACAAAATGTGGTGCTTTGAGTGTCTCCAGGGAGTCCCTTCCTCAGCTCATGCCACAGGGGGTGACCTGGGCTCGGCATTCCAAAGGGAACGACTGGAATTGGGAGTGTTGTGTGCACTGAAGGTGAGGCTGGGATTGGATCAGCACCACCTGTTCAGGGGCTCATCCTGCAGGCAGGGAGGAATCGCTGCAGCTGATGGGACCTCTTTAGGAGAGCAAACCTGCAAACATCTGGAACTGATTCCCTGGACGGGCCTTAACGAGCTGTGTGAGAGTTTCAGTCCTTGCACTGGAACCAGGGCTGGGACTTGGCTTTTGCTGCTTTTTCTCTTGTACTTCTGTTTTGGTTTTGTGTTGTTGTTTTTTTTTATCCCAGGCCACATGTGGGTTTAGCTGCACTGATTTCCTTCTCACAGTCAGAGCTGTGGGGAGCAATTTTAGATCACTGCGAGTCCATAAAGCCGAGCCCTTGTTGATCACTTGAAATGTGGGGCTTTTCTTGCTCTTGGTGTTGCCCAAATTCCACCCAGGCCTGAGGCTCAGTGTTACACATAATATACTCCTTTATAAAGACAGAGTTTAGCAAGGCCCATGTAAAAAGCAGGATTATTTATCTGTAAATCATTAACAGAACTGGTGATTTCTTGAGGCATGGTGTAGCCTCACAGTCTCGTTCCTGATAAGCCATTCCTTAAGACCTTCCTGAATAAAATATTCTTGATGGGAAAACATTTGCTGACCTTCCTCAAAAATTAGTCTGTGTGGAAATAGAGGTGCTGATAAAATACATTTTTGGGTTTGTTTGTTTGTTTTTAAATAGGACAGATTAACCACCTAGAAGCCAGAATATTTTCTAGGAATGATAGATTTCTTCATTCCTTGTGTCTGAGATCAAAATAACCTCGGAGCTAATCTTTGCATTTTTGATTTCCTCAATTGTGGAAAGACACAAGGAATTGTGTCTTTTCCCCTATATCCCCTTTCCACTTGCATTTCTCGGGAATCTGCAAACCTCTGAATGCTTTAAAGGTGTTCAGCGACATTTAGGGATGGTAAATCCGACCTGCTACCAGTTCTCTGTTCCCAAACCTGCTCAGGCTTTGCAGCATCCAAACCCCGTCCAACCTGGCCTTGGACACTCCCAGGGATCCAGGGGCAGCCCCAGCTTCTCTGGGCAGCCTGTGCCAGGGCCTGCCCACCCTCCCAGCCAGGAATTCCTTCCCAATATCCCACTTAAACCTCCTTTCAGTTTGAAGCTCTGGGGCTCTTGACTGAGTAATATCAGTGGAACAAAAAAAACCTGGAGTGTCTTACCTGGAATCAACACAGTGATATAATTTACCAGGAATTTTGAAGTGTGAAGCTCCGTGTTAAAATTGAAGAGTTTGAACAGGCAGGGACTTGATGGAAGCGGTTGGATCATCTCTCAGAGTTAGCAGAGCTGGTCATGTGTAGGTGGACTCTTTAAAATGTAAATCAGGCTAAAATGAGCTGTTAAAAGCATACTGTGAGTAGGTTTTGTTGGATTTGTTTGTGATCAAATAATGCAGGGATTTGGGAAACATAAGAAGCAAAAATTCCTCTTTTATGGATTTTTTTTTTTGATAAGCAACACAAAGAAGTGATATCCGTTCCCTTCCAGCCTCCCCCCTCCTGCAGCTCTGGATATTGCACACCTGTAGCTGGAATCCAGCACAGGATCCAGATGGATTGCAAGGCCTTTGGAAAGGCTGAGGGGGAACTAAACCACTTTCCCACTCCCTTTATCCTGGTGAAAGGTCCGGTGTGGTGCCTGACGATCCCACAGTTGGGAGGAGGAGCGGCAGCCAGATGGGTTTTATAGGGAAGCTGTTTAATTATCTGCCTTTCTCCTGCCTTTACGGGCTCAAAATGTGAGAGTCTGAAGGCATTAAGTGTTTTATTGGACTGGCTGTCCTTATTGATGGCGTGACGGGTCAGGTGGTGATTTAAATCACATTTTGCTGCTCTCACAGCAGTTGTGCCCTCGGGAGGGGGATGAGGTGACGCTGGGGATAAACCCCATTTTTTGGGGGGGTTCCAGGACCTGTCAATGGCTGGGTGAGAAACAGGGCAGAAAGCTCCCTATTGGAGTGCTCCTGAAACCCCCTCGTGACTTTTTAATGGCTTTACAGCCTCTTAACTCGAGAGCTGAGAACGAGCTTTAATTTGCGACCTTTTGTTACTGACAGGGTTCTGTTTTTCCCTGTTTGTTCCGTGGCAAAGAGCGGCAATCCCCGTGCATGTCAGGAGTCACCTGTGTGACTTCCACTTCCCAACCTCTGTTTACAGGCTCTTTATTTCGACCTTTAGACAAACACGCTTTATTGGCACCGTCACAGCCACACGTGGGGTTGTGGGAGGTGTCCCTGCCCACGGCAGGGGGTGGAACGAGATGGGCTTTAAGGTCCTTCCAACCCAAATCATTCCATGATTTCAAACTCTGCTCCTGCACGGTGTTACCTGTGCTAATTCAGACATCCTTGTCTTCTTCCCTCCCGTTTACCCTGGGAAAGCTTGCAGGGTTTGTTTGAAATAACACAAGGGGGGTGTGTTGAACAAACCCCTTGCTTGCACTGTGTGAGTAGGTTTCTGACAGAAATCCATGAGAAACAGTTAAGGAATAAATTAAAGTTGGAATATTAATGGTATCCAGAGCAAACAATTGCCTGTGGATTGCAAAGTAATGGAAATAATATCTGCTTTGAGAAATTACCCCAAAATCTCTTTCAGCCTGTAATAATGATAATAAAATAATGTTAAAGTGCAGTATAATTATTTCATTTTTTAATTTAAATTCTGTGCAGTGGGTGTTGCTTAGTGCACAAGATGAATTGTTGAATAATAATTTTCTCCAGGCTGATAAAGAGCCTTTCTACAGGTGCATCAGCCAAACTCTTGAATCATTTTGAGATTGGATGCCCTCACTGCTGTGGACTGGATGAGTGGCATTGGCACACTCACCATTTCCACAGCACCTTTATATTGGAGGCTGGTTTTTCTCTTCTGCTTTAGCTCACACTTCGATCTTTCCAAGTTTCAGAACTGGTTTTGTTTCCCTGCCCATTTTTGGGTTTAAACCGCAGGAAAATGACCTGCAAATGGGTGTGGAAATTTTGAATGCTTCCCTTGCTTGCAGGGCAGAGGGGGTGGAAGTGTTTGAAACTCTGCCTTTCCTGCCAGGGGTGGTTTGTGTTCCTTTTCCACCCATGAACAGAAGATGAATTAATTGATGAATGTACAAGGAATCCAGCAGCAGGAAGTGCTGCAGCACACGCTGGGCTGGGGGTGCAAGGCTTGGCTGAAAGAGCCCTTCCCTGAAAGCTTCAAACTTCACACTCAGCACTTGTGAAATCCAGAGCTGATGGAACTTGGGAGTCTCTGCCTTTCCAAAATGTCCTGCCTCCATTCCATCCCCTTCTGTGGACTCTGAGCTGCACTGATGAGTTTTTAATGTGTCCATCAAACTCATTTGCCTTGACTGTCACAGGGGGTGATGAACTTTAGTGTTTTAGCTGTGCTGCTCTTCAGGTTTTGGGTGCAATCCTGATTCCTTCCAGTAACCTGGGCTGTGTAACCTCCCTTCCACCTTTTATTGTCCTTGTCCTTAGAGGGGATGGCAGAGGAGATGCTTGGAGTGCCTACAGAGACACAGGAGACCCTGGAGGCCTTGGTTTAGTCATTCCTGATTTATGGCCCTGGGAACAAAGGTCTTTATCTTTCTCCAGAAGCAAAAGAAAACAAAGTGAGCAGAAATGCCAGAAAATGAGCAGTGGCATGTTTCTGGTTTGAAATCAAGTGAGGAATCGGGAAAACAAAACATTTAACACTGACCTGTCAAAATGGAGTTGCAGCCAGTTCTTAAGGTGTTATTATGCTAATTATTATTATTATCCCTTCATAAAACAGCTGAAAAAAATTATTTTCTCTGTGTGGATTTTTGGATTGAGCTCTTTTAGCCCCTTTTTTTTTTTTTTCTCTTTTGCTTCCAAAACCTCACAACTCCTTTTCATGAGAAGAGAGACTTTGGTAACCGCCGTTGGTTTGTCTTGTAGCTTTTTTTGGTGCTATAAACACACAAGCATTTCCAGGGTCTCTTTGTACTCGTTTCTCTTTAGGCAGTGCTCAAAAAAAAAAAAAAAAAAAAGTCCAAATGTTATTGTTTGAAGTGTTTGGGAGTTATTTCTGGCAGGGAATGTGCCTCGTCCCAGCCAGGCTGGATCTGCTGTGACTGTTCCCAGTTGGATCCCTGAGCTGAGGCACCTGAGGACAGAGTTCTGCTGGCATTCCTGCCTGGATGCAGAGCCACAGCGGCAGGGAAAACTGGGAATTGTGCCTTTCTAGAATAGAAAAAAAATCACTTCCACAGCGAATTATCTTCTCCTGGAAGCGCTTGGGGAATTCTGGGTTGCTCTGCCCAGCTGTGGCACCTCCAGTGTCAAACACCACTTTCATACCTGTGGATTTTTTCTAATGGATCCTGCAGGGTTTTTTTTCCTCTTCCAAGCCAGGCTTTGCTTCCCTCTGCAGTAACATCTGGTTTTGATATAATGAGGAATAGAGTTGAACACTTCTTCAGAGCTCCACTCTGTTACAAATACCTTCAGAAATTTTCTACCGTTCAATAATAAAATTTAGTTCGTTTTATAGAAAAATTCCTCTGCAGGTTTCTCTCAGTCAACCCCTGAAAGCTTCCTCTGGCAGCCCTGCTGTTTTCTGCTGGAGCTGTTTTTATTGGGTATTCTTTCAGGAATTAGGCAGTGGTTGATCCTCATTATGGGAGGGCTTTCCCATACCCTGCACGAGTTACAGCCTGTGCTGGTGCTGCCATTCAGAGCAAATAAAGCTCTTACCAGGTTTGGGTGGTGGGGTTTTTTTGCCTAAATTCAGATTAATCAGCTGTGGCAGCAGTTGTTCTTTGATTCATTTCTCCCGAGGTTGTCTGTGGAGCAACAACATCCCTGTGCCTGTGCAGGTTCTGTGGGACAGCCCAGCCTGGCTGGGCATCATCCCGGCCCTGGAAAGCCGTGAAACCCCGGGAATGGGGGAGGAATGTGAGGCTGCCCTGGCTCTCTCTGCTCTGCTCCCTCCCGTGGGCAGGGCAGACTCTTCCCTTGCTGTTTTCAAGAGGCCATTTGCTGGTTTTTGTCAAGAAGAAAAAGCCTCCCTCTCTCCTCCCCCCTTTTCTTTTTTTTTTTAAGGCAAGGCTCTGCAGGCCCTGTGAATTATTAAGATCTGTTAGCACAGTTGCTCTTTCTTTGGGGAAATTGGCTGTCAGAAGTAGCAAGAGAGCTCTTAGAAGTCTCTTTGCTTTTGATTAAGTGGAACAGTTGGATCGGTAACAGATTCCAGATTTTCTGTGACAGTTCCTCCTTTCTGCACAACCTGTGTGATGAGAGGGGCTCTGGGATGTGCCTGTGCAGCTCCAGCCCTGGGCATGTGCAAAGGCAGGGATTTATCCCAGTTTCAGGCACCGTGTGTGCACACACAGACCCAGACCTGTGTCACACTGGGCTTCTCCTCCAGCCCAAAACATCACCAGCTGTCCACAGGGATGGATTTCCTGCTGGCTGTTCCCTCGTGGGGTGGAATCTACAGTGGTCCATCAAATCCTGTCACACTGGAACATCATTTCATTAATTACAGGAGTTATTAATAAAGTCACGGTCCAAATTCTTTATAATTGCCAAGTGTTGGCTTTGATGATCGTCTTTGTGAGAATCACAATGCTCAGCTTTCCTCCTGGGTAGAACCAGGAAGGCTGGCGGTGGTCGAGATTTTTGGGGTATTTGGGAATATTTTCCTTGTCTTCCCTAAGGATTTCTCCTGGGCAGGTCCCTCCCCTCCATCAGCTGTGTCTGCAGAGGGTTTGGTTGTCCCTGAGCCCTTTGCTGTGGAACATCCCTGTCTGAGGGTGATGAATATGCATTTCACCCAGAGCTTCTGGGAGAAATGTTTTGAAGTTGTACCTCCTCTTGAAACAGGTTTTCAGCTCTGAGGATTAGCTGCCTGATTAGCATACATTAGCATATCTAACTGTCTGTGCCGTGCAAGGAGGTTTGTTTGTTGCAGGAGGGTGGTAGGAAATGTCTTTGAATCTTTTAAATTGAATATTTTGGGGTTTTTTTTCCTGGACAGTTTTGACCTGGGCCACATTAAAAAGCTGGAAGGACCATGGAGTGAGCTTTCAAAGGGGCAGCAGGATATAGAGATCTTGGAATTTTCTGGTTTCACTGCTGTCTTCTGGACTCAACATGGACAAACTTGGGGCTTCTGGAATGTTTTTGGTCCCTGTAGGGGAGCCCTGGCTGTGCTGCTGGACTCAGAGAGAGATGGGTCAAGGTCCAGCTGGGGGCCTGGTGGGCACTGAGTCGAATATGGATCCTGTGCCCTGATGGATAATTGCCTGGCATGGATAATTGCTGCCCTGGGAATGGGTATTCCCATCAGGATGCCTCAGGTGGGTGGGCTGGGGGAGCCCAGCAGGAGCTCCTGGGGGCTCTGCAGGAGCAGGCAGGAGGTTCTTTCTCTGCATATGGCCAAGAAAAACTACAAACAACAGAAACATTACCAAAATGGACAGAAATTTCCATTATGTATCAGTTGTTTGGGGTTTTTTTTTCCTTCCAAGAAGGATGTTCAGCCACTGGAACAAGCTGTCCAGAGAGATGTTGGAATCTTCAGCGCTGGAGATGCTCCAGACTTGCCTGAGCAGCGTTACCCAACTTGTGATCTGCTTACAGGGATTGGCCTCAGGAGGTTTTCAGTCTGAATTTTTCTGTGATTCCTTTGCTGGTGGGAAATTTTTGGAGGCCAGCTCCTCACTTGAGGAATGGTGTGGCCCAGAGCAGCTGTGGGAAGGAGCTGCCTGTGCTTTAACACGAGGGTGATGTCAAAGAGATGGGACACGATGAGCAAATCAGTATTATGAAGAGAATTTCCCTCCCAGGTGCCTTCTGTGCCACACTGTGGAACTTGCACCCTGTTTTCTGAGGCAGGAACATTTGTCCTGCAGGATTTCAGTCTGTAAGAAATCAAAGTGCCCTGAACTGAAACATCCAGTTTGCTGTTTAAAGCCGTAGGAACATTCACTGGTGGTTGGTGCATTGTGATCTGAGCCCCTTTTATATCCCCCAAAATATATAAATAAATATATTGTTACCACTCCATGGTACAGCCTGAAAGCACAAACACAGCCCTGGCCATCCCTCTGTCCCTTCACTCTTGTTTTCTTCCCTTCTAACGGGCCACAGTTGCTTTCTGCTGGAACTCAGAATCCCAGTTTCCTGCAGCACAGCAGTCAGGGCTCAAGGAGATGTAAATTGAACAAAAAGAGAGATCCTGGGTGCCAGCTCATTCCCCACCTAGCAGTGATATTTTAGAAACTGAGAGGAAGCTGGTAAGAGGGAGGGAATAATTGGTGAGATACAATCAAGCTATTTTTCTCTTAGCATGTTATCTGCTTCCTCTTGGAAGAAAATATTTCCTCTGAACTATCATCATATAAAGGTTCCACCGTGGGATTTTATGGCTCTGGAACCAAAGGCTGATCTGGGGGGGAAGTTGCTAATTAGGCAGAAATGGGATTTAACCTGACTTATCTTGAAAGGCCAGTTCATCCTGTCATCTACGTTCAGTTGGGAGAGAGCACAAGTGTAGAATCCTTTCAAGACACAAAATCAAGTCCTGCCTTTGTCAGAAAAACAACATTTTCACCAGTGTCTGTGGGCCAGAGCTGCTTGTTCCTTGCTTTCAGAGTGTGGAAGGACAAATGGTTTGGTATCTCCAGTGGGATTTCTTGGCACAGCCCTGTGTGACGAGAAGTTACTGAAGTTAAGGAGTAATTAATTCCTCCTTAAAGAGAAATGAAGGTAAGGAGTGAGGCTGGGCTTGTGCAGTGCAGCCCCCCAGTTTAGGTGAAGGCAAGATTAAATCAAACCCTGTCTGGGGCAGCTGGAGATCCAGTTCCATCCACACAGAAGGATTTTGGAAGCTGAAATGGTTTGGTGGGTAAAGCAGCAGGTTTGTAACTCAGGAGAAGGTTGGATTTTGTTGTTGTTTGGCTCTGGTGGGAACTCCCACACGGGAGGGCTGTGCTCAAGGGTTTCATCTCCCCCGAAAGCCGTCGGAGGGACGGGAATAACCTGCATATAAATGGTTTATTAAGGGAAAGGCTAAAAGATCATTGTGCTTTATGTAGGCATTGGGCTTCGGTGAGAAAATGAGATTGCTTTGCCATTAGGGAGGGGGGAAAATTCACTTTGCTGTGAGCCACAGACAGGCCTGAAACCTTCAGAATTGGTAGATGCTAATTAAAAAAAAAAAAAAAAAAAAGAAAAAGGAAAAAAAAAGTGAAAGTATTTTGTCAGTGTGTTGTCTTCCAAAAAAACCCCACTTACAGGCGCCACTGTGAGCAGAGTTTGGAGTGGAGTTTCCATGCCAGGGTCACAGAGCAGGGAGAGCACAGGTGGGATTTACGGAGGGCTCAGGGCACTGCTCCTTCCCCCGGTTCACTTTTCCTTGCCAGCTTTATTTCCTGGAAGCAGATTTTCACTGTGGCTCTGATGCAAGTGAAGTGAAGTGTGCCTGGCTTTGGGAGCCCGAGGTAGAAAAGGCAGTAAGTTAAATCTGAGCAATGTTGCCTCAGTGTCACAGGAATTCTGGATTTACTCCGTGGCACGAAGTTTCCTGGTTGCTGATTTAGCTCCTTTCCCATCTCTTCAGGTGAGATCCACAGGGAATGTTTCTCCTGTAGCTGGAGACATTTGCTGCACTTCTCATCTGACCTTGGGGGTGTCTTTGGATTCCAGTAAAGGGCTGTAAAGAATTTAAGGAGTTGAAACAGAGAGTAGAAAACACAAAGTAAACACAGTGGCAAAACCTCAACTTAATAAGTGGATAATTTATAAATTTAACCCAATTTGAATAGTGTAAATAATAGCTTTGAGTTGTGGCACTAGGAGGGGGTTAAAGGTATAAAACTGGAGCCTTTGCTTTCTTGCTCCAATTTAAACAGTGGCCGAATCTGGTTCCTCACTGTTAGTGGCACCTGAGTGTATTGAGCAGATTTTGGTGTCACTGTGGATGGATTTGTTGCCTGACAACCACCAAAATCCATGTAATCATGAACAATAATGGAAGAATTGAATTGGTTGTTTAGGTGGAAGGATAAGACACGTTTGAGTCACTGTGGAGCTCCAGAGTTTGGCTGATCTGGGATTCAGGAGCTGAGTCCAGGCTGGCAGGATGTCCCTGCTCAGGTGGTGCAGCGTAGGTCACAACTTCAGACCTTCCTAACAAAGCCATTTTTCCTGGAGCAAACTGCAAGGAAGCCCCAATTAACTTAAAACACTCACTTTTGCTGTCCAGGAAAGGGAGCCTGCAGCAGCTGATGGCTGTCAGCTCCTCCCAGCCTGGGGCTGTGGGCAGGGTGTGAGTGATCTGTGAACACCAAAACCAGGCTGGCCCTTGGGATGGCAGAGTGGTGCAGCATAAATAACTAGAAATTGTGGTTTGTTCCTCGGAAAAGGAGGCATCCATAAGAAACAACACAAACACTTAACCTAATAAAACATTTAAGGTCTTTTTTTTTTTTTTTTCCCTTCTCATTGCAAGAGGAGAATTTGACCAGCTGCAAGAACGAAGCACAACCTCCCAAGCTGTGTGCAGGCAAAAAATAAAATACAAATGTGCAGTTTTCATAACTTTCATAATTTACATAAACGTGCAATTCTCGTGTTTGCCTGCACTTGGGAGAGGTGCAATGTGCTCTCCCCTCCCCTCCTTTAAGGCAATCACAGTTCTCTTAGGGCTCAGGAAACAAAAAGCATCATTGGAGAATGTGGGTACAATTGTCAGGAGACCCAGAGCTCAGACTTTGCAGGTTTGCTCCTGGTTTGCACAGAACTGCTCTCTGCCCTCCTCTGTGTTTTCCTCCGTGTTTTTAGTGGCAGGAGAAAACGTTATTTTATCAGTGTCTTCTTCCTTTGGACTCCAAATTAGTGTGAATTAATCACAGTTAGCGGCTGCTCCTGCAGGAAGCACTTGCAGGATGGATGGCTTTTGTGTGTGTTTAATATGTTGATACTTCTTGTCAAATAGACTTTCTCATCCTGAGTGTTCTCTGAGTAATGGAAGATGAGAGGGGAAGGGAATTAAATCCTATTTATTCCGTGGCTTATTGTTTCTCTCTTTCATCCCTGAAAGCCTCGGGAAGATTAATTCCTGGATGACAAACATCTCCAGCTGAAAAGGGGTGGGGCTTGGGGCTCAGAATAAATTTATTATTACCTTTGCAGTAAAGAGATAGGAAATAATGCAAAGTTGACAGAAACCCCCAAATCTCCACCCAGCTGTTGACAAATGGACAAAGGACTGTTCCAGAGTGGGTATTCCTGGCCCAGCCCAGGGCCCTGTTCCCGGGAGGAAGCAGAGCAAACAGCCCAGGGGGGAGCTGGCTCCTGGTTTATTTGGCCCTCCTCGTAACAGCAGAAACACAAAGTTTGTTCTTACAAAGCACTAAAAATGTCATAACACAGAATGTCCTTTTTAGGCCTGCCTGGGTGCTCTGCAGAGCAGTTATTTATGTGCTGCAGCTTTTCTGCCACTGAAGCAGAATTACAATATTTTAGGTATCCAGGGAGTTGTTTTTAAGCCCTTTGGGCGCCACAGAAAGGCAGCATTTATTTGTAATTGCTGGGAGTGCTCCGTGTGTGGCTCGTTGGGAGGTTCAGGGCAGGGATGAGTCGCTGACAGCACGTGAACCCTGATGCACAGTCAAGTATTCTGCAGGAATTCTGGTTACACAGTCATTAATCCTGCAGCTCATTTGCCATTTCCAGGAGGTTATTTCCCCTTAGAAAGGGGAGGAGACCTAAATATTCCAATTTCTGTTTTAAGGTTTGAATTTTCCATCCAAAGGCTGAAGTAATTGCTGGTGTTTCCTGCAGAAATGTCCCCTCCCTGCAGATCTCCTGAGCTGCCCCTGGCACGGATCTCAGACAAACCTGAACCTGCTTTTAACAACAAATTCCCTTTGGTCTCTGATTTTTGGAGTGATCCCGTGCCGGTTTTGGTGCCTGCAGTCTGTCCCCCGTGTGTGTTGGTCATGGGGTGAGGGGCTGGGGGATCCTTCTGTGTGGTTTTTCAGATGAATGGATTCCCTCTGTTTGGTCTTTCTGCCAAAGCACAAATATCGAGTTACTCAGCCCCTCTGCAAAGAGAAGGAATCAAACACAGGCTTTTCCATTTTTTTTTTCTTTTTGGAGCCTTACCAGTTGTTTCCTATAATATGTGGGGTTTTTTTATCTTTTAAGGGAGCAAGCCTTGTACAAAATGTTTTCTGCATTTTGATTATTTCCTTTTAAAAACACCAGAAGTAGTAAATATCCCATTGCTTTATTGAAACAAAACCCCACCCAAAGGAGAATCCCCCAAACCAAACCCTCCCACAAATGCAAGGTGAGCCCCCAAGCAAGGCTGGGTTTATTTGAGGGATTAGTTTCTGTTTCCTCGTGGCTGTGGCTTCCAGACACAGATCAGGACAGACAATGTGGTTTTGGGGGGGAACAGATGGAATAAAACATCCCAGGATTTGCTTTGAAACCGTATTTAATGTTTATAAATGTTATAATACTTAAAAATAGTTTGATTTGATTTCCTCTCCCTCTTTTCAGATGTGGGTATTTTCCTTTATAGTAAATTCAGCTATGTGTGTATATATATATATATATTAAAAAAAAACCCTTTGGTTTTGAATTCTTTCAAAGTCAAAAATCAACCCATCCCAGATCAGTTTTAACCCAGATATTTCAAACGTGATTTGGTTGGAGAGAAACAGTTCTGTGAGTGCTCACAGCAAATCTCTCATCCCTCTGGGCAGATGCCATTAAATAAACATGTGTTCACTACTACATAAGAACATTATTTTTCTAATGTGGCAAGTGCATGACAAGCACAGAAGGCTCAACTGTCAAACTTGGAAAAATATCAGTGGAGCTAATTCTGGGCCTGCTCTGAAAGCAGCTTTTGCATATGCTCTGAGTGGTGTTTTTCTGCATGAAATTCTTTACTTTTGCTTTTAAATACCCAGCAGAATCTGGGACTGGGATAAGCCCTGAGGTACCAGAGCATCCCCTTCAGGGCAGTGAGTTAAAGGAGGATTTGTGCTGATAACAAATAGGTGGTGTTAAAACACCTGGCATTTGTCGATGTAATTGGCATTGATTTGATTTGATTGAGCAGTTCTGGAGAACTCTCTCCTCTTTAGACATTTCGAGTGGGCTGAACAGAGGGAAGTGAACACAAAACCCCCACCTGCTCCTCTGAAAACGAGGTCAGTTGAACTGCAGTTTGGAGATGGCAAATTCTGCTCTTTGTAACCCCTCCTGAACGGGAAGTTCTGCAGGTACTTGGCACAAAATCCAGTTTAATGGGCGGTGCACTCACTAAAATAAATACAAATATATAAAATACTGTCTTTTAAAACAAATCTTTTGGATTTTTTGCTTCTGTAGATCTTCAGGCCTGAATAAACCAGATAGCAGGATAGAAAGGCAACATGTTCTAATACCTGATAAAAACACCTTTAAACTCAATATCTTCAGTTATTTCCAATTAACATTATCAGCTCCCTGCCAGAGTGAGACCAGTGCAGAACCCCCCTGTGGTGAAATAATCAGATTCTCCTGTTTTAACCTCTGTCATGGGGCTGTTCCTAAATCCAGGCTCCTGGTTCCTGTGTGTGGCTGTGCAGGTGGATCAGGGGGTGTGTCACTGCTCTGCTGGGATGTCACCATGTTAACTCTTCCAGAGCCTGGTGATTTGCTTTGAAATTATTGATATGCCCCCCCCTTTGTTTGAACTCTGTGGAAGGGGGTGACTGTAGGTGCTGCTCTTCTGCTCTGGAGGGTTCCTTGCTCGGGTTCTTGAGGCAGGGAGAGCTTTTGCTTTGTGCTCCTCCTCTGACTCCCCAAAAGCAGGGCCAGTGCAGAAGGTGGGAGGTTGGAGTGTCCCATTCCCTGGGGATGCTGGAGTTGGGGTTTATCCTGCCAGGGAGGGGATGAAAATCTGTGACAATTCCCTCCTGCACCCGCGCCCTGTTCCTCACCGCTTTGCATCCCTCAAACCCGCCGTTCTCTCCTGCAGCCCAGTGTCATATTTACTCTGGGCCAGTGGGATTTACAGCCCTGGACTGTGGCTAGAAATGCACAAATGGATTAGAGCTGAGTGGCTGATGTCACAGGAGGGGGAACAGGTTGCCTGGAGTTCTCTGTAAGCTGTGAGGAGCTGCAGGGGTGTCAGCTCTTGGGACAAGTTCTGGGGAGAGAACTGGTATTAGAAGAGAACAAGAAATTCGGGATAAGAAGTGAAAAAATTTGGTGAAGCTGGCCTTGGACATTTCCAGACCTTTTGTCTTTTAATTCTTTTTTGTTGTCTAGTTTGTAGTTTGCCTTGTAGTCTTGGAGTAGCAAAGCCTTTGGCTGCAAAGTTCAGCAGCAAATAGCATCTGTTTTTTGGAATCCTGGAATAACCTGAGCTGGAAGTGACCCCCAAGGCTCATCCAGTCCAGCTCCTTGATGCACAGATACCCCAAAATCCCACCCTGTCCCTCAGAGCGTTGTCCAAACCCTCCTGGAGCTCTGGCAGCCTTGGGGCTGTGCCCACTGCCCTGGGCAGCCTGTTCAGTGCCAACCACCCTGTGGGGGAAGAACCTTTTGCTGAGATCCAACCCAGCCCTCCCCAGCAGAGCTCTGCAGGCAGGGGGAGTGTTATCAGCGTGTCCTGAGAAATGATCAGGATTAGTTTATGGAATTAATCAGACTGAAAACCTCAGGAAGATCAGCCCATCCTCCTCTGCTGACAAGTGCCCCCAGGTGTCCCCACGCTCTCTGTGAGCAGGGGGCAGCAGGGAAGCCTTTCCCCTGGGCAGCTTTCCCTGGATTGCTGCTTCCCAACCTGCATGGTGTGTGCACTGTGGAATGATGGCTTTCAGAGGCCCATTGGAAACTTGAGTGAATTGTCAACAGAGATGACAGTATTAGCAGGGCCTTCTTTCCTGGATGCTGCACAAACACGATCTAATTAATTAGATCTATCTGACAGAAATAACCAGTGGTGCATGTGAGGAGAGCAGGAGGGGGTCCTGGAGGGTCACGGGGGGGAACTGGGATGGGCTCAGGCTCCTCCATGGGAATGGAGCTCTGGGCAGCTCCCCAAAGTTCCCCATAAATTGCCCTTTGGGGCGTTCCATGTGAAGCTCCCCATGAAATAGTTTTGGTCACAAATTCATCTGTTACAGACCAAAAAAATGATCCAGAGAAACCAAAGTGTGTGAATGTTTTAGGCAGCAGACAGACAACAAAAAGGAACTGATTTTACAGCAGCTCAGGTTGAGGTGACCTGTCCCTAACATGTCACCTCTCAGCCCTGTGCCCTATAAAACATTGCTGATTTCTGGGTTTGAAGGAGTTCATTTCCCCAAACCACTAAAAAGGATGTGCAGAAACAAACACAGCCCCTTGCTCCTCTGCTCAGTTACTTGTTGTGCCTCATATTTACCCAATCAGTTTGGATCTTTGAATAAATGGGGCTTAGTGACATCCTAGACACAGTCAATTACTTTTTAAGGTTGAAAAAGCTGGAAGTTTAGTAATCACAATGCTGAGAATTGTCTGAGAATGATTGTTGTAGATTTTTCCAAGTAGTAATCACAGGCCCTGCTTAACCAGCTCCATATGGCCCAAGGCATGTAGGCAGGCTCTAAGTGGGACAAAGAGTGTTGGAGTCTAATGAAATATGCAGTAATCATCAGGGCTCTCTGAGCTCTCTACATTATTTCACACTGCTGCCTTGAAACAAAGAACAGGATGTGGCACATTTAATGCTTCCCCCTGGAGAATCCATTGGAGTAAAGTTCAATTTTTAATTCAAAAGGCAAGGGAAGCTGCTGCGGAATTAAAGATGTGGATGCTGCCCAGATGAGCTATAAATAACTTATCCATGAGCAGCAGGACCTCTGCAGTGGTCAGGAGGAGATAACTGCACACCCCTTGGAGGGCACACTCATCCTGCACCTTTTCTCTGGCCTTTGGGTTGGGGGTTGTTTTTTATCTGCTGGGTAATTCAGTTATAAAAGTGCCCCCCGGTTAAAGGGAGGGGCAGTTTGGTGCCGCGTTCCCTCGGCTGGTGTGAGGGTTCTGATGCAGGGGAGTGAGCAGTGGGACTGTGGGGTTTGATGGGAGGGGCGTTCCCCTGCATTTTGCCTGGTCAATCTGGAGTTCCATCACGGAAGGTGCTCCTTGGGTACCAACCCCCCCAGGAAGAGCCCCAGCCCCTGCAGGGAGCTGCTCTGCCCTGGCACAGCTCCCAGAGAGAGGATACTGCTCTTGGAGTAGGTGATATTGCAGTCGTGATAGATCTGGAGCTGCTTCTGAGCTCCCTCCCTCCCGTTCTCCTGTTTGGGTTTGGATGTGTCCTGGGATCCACTGGGAGCCAGGCAGGACTGAATGAAAGCTTGCCCTGACAAGGCTCTGGTGTGCACTTGTTGGGTGGGAACATCTCAGAGTTTGGAAGGGATCGTTCCCAAGCACTGCAAGGACTTCATGCATTAAGTACTTTCTTTAAAAAAAAATAAAAATCTGTGTTTAAAAGTGCTTTCCATAATATTTTCTTGAATAATTAATTTATGTAATGCTTTTAAAGGGTGGTGAAGAATATAACACTCTTTATTATGAATATATATACATACATACACATCTTCCTTTGATACACCAAAGTAAGAGTTTATTAAACAACTACAGGATGAAGCCAGTCATTTCCCCTTCTTTCTTAATTTGTAGTTTGAAAAGGAGCCAGATGAGAAGTTAATTTTTTTTTTGCTCTTAGTTAAGCTCATGTGTATTTGACTGTAACTTTTACCAAAATGAAGTTTATTTACAAAGGTTTGCCCACTGACTGCTGTATTTCTCTGCTTTTAGTGTTCTCCTGCTCCATTCATCTTGTACTAAAGCAGTGACCAACAGGACGTGAGGCAGGAACTTTTGAGCCTTTTGGACTAATTTGTGCCTTTAAAAAGCATTTAAAATATCCAGAGAGCAGGAGGGAGTTGAGTGGGGTTGTTCTTTTCTTGAGATGGCGAAGCAAAGGCATTCAGACCAGTTTTTGTGAAGTGCAGAAGTGACAGCAGTGAGAACAAGTATCTGTTCTTTACAGATTCGCTGGCAATTCACTGGGAATTTGTTGGGACTGAAAAGAATTTTAGGTGTAAAACTCTGCTTATTAAACTTATCCCATCACAGTGGGAATCTCTGTCCTGGTGGAATAATTTGTGTGTCTTTTGCTGTTCTGCCTTGAAAAGATTGTCACGTGTGGTGAAATTTCCCTTCCCTAAACGTGGGTACTTGATGCATTTTCTGGCAGTTTTTCACAACTTGATTGATTTTAATCTTGCAGACATTAAAAAAAAAAATCAATTATTTTCCAGAGTTACCCCCACTGACCCAATTTTGATTCCTTTCTGACTTCACAAGGTGAAGGGGCAGGAGGAGTGATCCAGGGGATGGTTTTTTATGTAAGACAGCTTAGGGTGGTAGCTCAGAGCAATTACATGCAGAGTTATTAAACTGGGATTATCTCCCTGTTGCTACCCTCTTTAAACAACCTAGATATGCTCTGTGGAAGTTTAAATGCATTAGAGGTGGATTTTTATGCCAGCAAAATAATATTCTGGAGTAATTGTGATGCTTTGTGCTTGAAGGCAAAGGCCTTTTACAGGCTGTAGGGGTATCAAATAAAATAAATTGTCTGTAGCATCAATCATTGATCCGTTAGTTATATTGATAATTATGTTTTATCAGGGTAAAGAATATATAATTCAATACATTTCCAGCAGGGTATGCTTCCAGTTGGTTTGTATTTTATTGGAGGGGGAGTGAGCACAGCCAGGCTTTTAGTAATCTTCAGATGGAGCTTCATTTGCTGTCAGATTATGTTTAAACGGTACAAGTGAGTGAGATGCTGTGGGTGAGAGAGCCAAGGCTGCTCTGATGTGTCAGAGGGGGGGTTTTTCCTCCTGATTTGCAGTTGGGAGTGCTGGGATTTGTGTTTAGCCACGGAGGGGTGTGGATGTGGTTTGCAGTACTTAAGGGTCGCCTTTTTTTACATCCCCAGCGTGACAAAACCAATTAGGTCTGGCTTTGCTGCTCCCGGGGTAAAGAAGGGGAGAATTTGGGGTTGGATCCATCAGGGATGGAAAATCAGCTCAGCCTCGCTCATGCAAGGGACTGTCCCGGTTCTTGCTGGGTGCTCTTATTTTTTGACGCTAAAATCGTTGTCAGGAAGGTGAATGATGGTGTCCATTAAATGTCAGCTGGAACAGCCCCGGCCGCAGATTTCTTCCTCCCCCCTCTCCCTGCCGGGCGATGCCGATCCGCAGCCTCCCTGTCAGAGCAGGGCAGCATCCTGGAGTGCCTGTGGAATTGCGGGGTGCCAGGGGTTGGGAGGATACTCTGAGGGAGGCTGTGGCCCGGGGCAGGCACGGGAGGACAGACCCAGCCGGGCTGTGTGTGGGGTGAGGCTGATCCGCAGGGACGGGGCCAGCCTGGCACCGCTCCGGGATTCTGGGATCCCCCTGTCACCTCCCATCACAGCCGCTGGGCCAGCACCGCTCCGGGATTCTGGGATCCCCCTGTCACCTCCCATCACAGCTGCTGGGCCAGCACCGCTCCGGGATTCTGGGATCCCTCTGTCACCTCCCATCACAGCCGCTGGGCCAGCACCGCTCCGGGATTCTGGGATCCCCCTGTCACCTCCCAGCGCAGCTGCTGGGCCAGCACCGCTCCGGGATTCTGGGATCCCCCTGTCACCTCCCATCACAGCTGCTGGGCCAGCACCGCTCCGGGATTCTGGGATCCCCCTGTCACCTCCCAGCGCAGCTGCTGGGCCAGCACCGCTCCGGGATTCTGGGATCCCCCTGTCACCTCCCATCACAGCTGCTGGGCCAACACTGCTCCGGGATTCTGGGATCCCCCTGTCACCTCCCAGCGCAGCTGCTGGGCCGGTACCGCTCCGGGATTCTGGGATCCCCCTGTCACCTCCCATCACAGCCGCTGGGCCAGCACCGCTCCGGGATTCTGGGATCCCCCTGTCACCTCCCATCACAGCTGCTGGGCCAGCACCGCTCCGGGATTCTGGGATCCCCCTGTCACCTCCCATGGCAGCTGCTGGGCCAGCACCGCTCCGGGATTCTGGGATCCCCCTGTCACCTCCCATGGCAGCTGCTGGGCCAGCACTGCTCCGGGATTCTGGGATCCCCCTGTCACCTCCCATCACAGCTGCTGGGCCAGCACCGCTCCGGGATTCTGGGATCCCTCTGTCACCTCCCATCACAGCTGCTGGGCCAGCACCGCTCCGGGATTCTGGGATCCCCCTGTCACCTCCCATCACAGCTGCTGGGCCGGCACCGCTCCGGGATTCTGGGATCCCTCTGTCACCTCCCAGCGCAGCTGCTGGGCCAGCACCGCTCCGGGATTCTGGGATCCCCCTGTCACCTCCCAGCGCAGCTGCTGGGCCGGTACCGCTCCGGGATTCTGGGATCCCCCTGTCACCTCCCATCACAGCCGCTGGGCCGGTACCGCTCCGGGATTCTGGGATCCCCCTGTCACCTCCCAGCGCAGCTGCTGGGCCAGCACCGCTCCGGGATTCTGGGATACCCCTGTCACCTCCCATCACAGCCGCTGGGCCAGCACCGCTCCGGGATTCTGGGATCCCCCTGTCACCTCCCATCACAGCCGCTGGGCCGGTACCGCTCCGGGATTCTGGGATCCCCCTGTCACCTCCCAGCGCAGCTGCTGGGCCGGCCCCGCTGGGTGACAGGTCAGGTCCTCTCTGAGGATGCACAAACACAGGGGTGTTGTTGGCTGAGATGTTAGGAAACATCAAGTAGGCTGAGCTATAATCTTCTCACGGCTGTGTTTTTTTAAACAGAATTGCATTTTTTAGTAAAACAAAGCCTGGATTTCTAATACCTGTTTTTGTCGGCAGTAGCCCGTGGTGTGGTGATGAGCACAGAGCGCTGGGGGGGTGGAGGGGCCGTGCAGAGCTCTGGCCTGGCTGGCTCTGTGTGCCGGGTGCCAGCTCGGGCTGTGCAGAGCTGCTCTCTGGGGGCTGGCAGGAGCACTTTTGGGATCCCTGCACTCCATGGTGCATCCCAGAGACATTCCTTAAAGCCCTGTGCTGCTCCTGCTCCTGTCTGGTCCCCTGGGAGGGGGCTCTGGTGTGTTCAGGGCTGTTGAGTTTGGCACCTTCTGTTGCCCTTTGACCCTGGGCTTTCTTAAGCCTGTGGGATTATGGGGGGCATATCCTTCAAGGGTAAGAAGTTCTTAATGTCATTAAGGAGCTGTTGCTGAGCTGTTCAGAGCAGGTGGACAGGGCAGTTTCTGCTGCAGTGCCTGTGTTGGGTGGCTCCCCTGGAACAGGGACCTGCAGGCTCCTGGAATAAAATTAAAGGGTTTCAATCAAGAAATATTTCAGGAGTGAGCAATAAATGTGGATCTACACTCTTGGTGTTTCTGAAGAGCTCATGGCAACCTTCTAGAACATGAAGGGACTCCGGGAGAGCTGGAGAGAAACTGGGGACAAGGGATGGAGGGACAGGACACAGGGAATGGCTTCCCACTGCCAGAGGGCAGGGAGAGATGGGAGATTGGGAAGGAATTGTTGGCTGTGAGGGTGGGCAGGCCCTGGCACAGGTTGCCCAGAGAAGCTGTGGCTGCCCCTGGATCCCTGGAAGTGTCCAAGGCCAGGTTGGACAGAGCTTGGAGCAACCTGGGCTGGTGGAAGGTGTCCCTGCCCATGGCAGGGGGTGGCACTGGATGAGCTTTAATGTCCCTCCCAACCCAAACCAGTGTGTGAGTCCATGGAATGGGAATGGGTGGGTAAAGTACCAGTGCAAAGAAAATAAACACAGGCGGGGGGTGAGGGTGTAGGAACAGAAGGTGTTTGGTGAATTACCCTGGAGAGTCCAGTGGTGAGAGGCTCAGGGGAACAGGTTAAAGATTCCTGATTGGAATGTGGAAGTGAAAACCACAGGCAAGAGCAGGGAAGATAACTGTGGATTGTTGAAGGTGAAACCTGTTCTGTGGTCTGAACAGTGTAAATGTTGGGTGGTGGGTTTGAACAGAGGGCATTCGGAATTTTTTCCATTCCATGTGCAATTCAAGTGAGTTTGGAGAGGGGGAGAACACTTCACTCCCCATGGAAACAGGTGAGTTCCTCACCCTTGAACTGGCAGGCTGGGAGGGAAGTGCCACAAGACCCCAGAGAAGCAGGGCAGGTTTGAGGGGGTTTTTCCTATTTGAGCTGCCAAGGGAAATCCTCAGGATCTGTGGAGTGACTGGGGATATCCCAGTGTGCAGTGGGTTAGACAGCACAGGGATTCTCCTTGTCCAAGGGCTGCCTCCTCCTTTGATGCACCTTTGGTGACAGTGACAGCAGGGAACGTGTCCTGGGAATGGTGTAATTCCCGAGTATTCCTCGGCAGGCCAGCAGGGCTGGGGAGCCAGAAGTGCCCATTCATCCCCCACTTGCTG
This sequence comes from Pyrocephalus nanus, assembly GCA_038380795.1. Lineage (NCBI taxonomy): Eukaryota > Metazoa > Chordata > Aves > Passeriformes > Tyrannidae > Pyrocephalus > Pyrocephalus nanus. The sequence goes on from CM076278.1 coordinate 2,904,792, forward strand.
TGTGTCTTTGGACTTAGTTAAATCCACTTCCAGAACAGCTAAACTGTTTGGGGAAAAGATTAAAGGAGACAGCTTGACTAATTGAAAATGAGGGAAATCCTGGATTCTCTTGGTTCTAAAGGATGTAAATTGACTGTGAGCACTGGGTGTGCTTTATACTGTGTTATGCTTTTCTCTGAGCTAAATCATTCTTTCTCTCCTCGTGTATATCTACAGATAAAGGAGATTAACTTGCCATAATCTTAACTACTGTTTTAATGAGGGAAAAGTAAATTTTGTTCCAGTTTGTTCCCGGAGTCCCCGGAGAGCAAAACTTGAGGAATAGGTGTAGGTAATAATTTTTTTAAGGGGCAATCCACAAGCCCAGATTTTTCAGAAATGAAGTACCTGCCCCTGCTGCTGCCACGGGCTGTGTGCAGTAAATGGGACTGGTTAGTCCAGAAGTAGCTGGGATGAAAGGAAAAGGAGGAGGGAGGGATGGAAGGAGTGCTGGGGTGGTTGGCCACTGCCTGATGTTTAAGGTGGGAGTTCAGAAGGTGTTTCCAAAAAGCTGAATTCTGAAGTGCTGGTCCATCTGTTGCTGTGCAGGTAAGAAAAAAAAAAATAAATAAGGAATTTGGAATCTTTTGGGAAGCACTTACGTAGAGAAGCATTCGACAGCACTAAATTAAAATACACATTTGTGTGTCTCTTTTCTGCCTGTGGTTTGTACAACAGTTGGTTGTTCCTGAATACGCCTCCTTAGTCGAGTTCTTGTTCTCCTCCTGCTTCCGAGCCCTTTCATTTTGTTTCTGCAATGAAGATGTAACAATTTATGACATCACATTAATATCCATGGCAACAGCCTGCAAAGTGAACAACATATTACATTTGCATTGCAGAGCCAGCAGTGAGGGAGACGGCTCCTGGTGAAATATGGATGTGGGAAAGGGCTCCAGCAGGGAACTGGGGAGGGATGCCTGGGAAGGGTGGATGTTTTCTGTGGATGTGCAGTCTCAAATTTTGTAAAACTGATCTTCAGAAGGAGTCCCAAGGACAGAGGAGTCTGGAACTGCATCACTTTTTTGGTTGGATAGGAAGTTGTTCTTTCTTCTGGGCTGCTCCCCTCATCCCAGGGGACTCCTGCTCACTTGGGTCCTCTGCGTGCAGTAACTATCGTAGGAGTGATCCTTATGGAGCAGGACTGGCTTTAAATTAATAATTGCTGTAGATATTACTATGAGAACAAAGTGCCTGCTCCATGGCCTGGGCTAGCCTGTCAAATCTTGGTGCTTTGTTTGTTGCTGTGCAGAATTCCAAAGACTCAGGCATTTCCAAAATGCCTCTCCAGTCTTCAGGAATTTGTTTTTCCCATCCCCAGTGCCATGTTGTGTCATCCTTATCCCCCCCCACCACCTCTGATACCTTCTGTTTATAAATAAGGACAAATGAAGACATTCTTAAAAATAAGAATATGCTGATTAAAAAAAACCATCCAGATCTGACAGAGCTCCTGTAGGGGTTGTTGTTCAGCGGGGACAGAAGTGTGTGTGCCCTGCTGTGAGTGGGGTCAGACAGCCCTGAGAGTGCTCAGGGAAGTGTCTGTGAGGGGCAGGGACACTCTGGGCACGGCTGCGTTGATTCCTTGATGGTTTCCTGGTGTTTTCTGTGCCGAGAGGTGCCAGCAGAGCAGGAAAACCCCCTCGGTGTGGCCCCATCCCCACTCGCTGCAACGGCCTGAAGGGGGAACGGGAAAACTCAGGAATTCCAAAACTTTGGGGAAAGACCAAATGTTAGGGACGTCATTAATTAAAAATCAAAGATGCCTGAAAGTATATAAGTGTCTGTTCAGCTGGTGGAAGCAACAGAGATGGGGGTTCCCAGGGATCTTACTGAGCCTTTCCCAGGGGATCCCGGCTCAGGTTTGATCCCGGACGCTTTCACTGGATTGTTTTCCAAGGAAGTTACTCTGCTTTTGAAGCTGCTTCATATGGAGGTTTTATTTTAAAAGCAGCACTTAAAACTGTCTCTACTCCAAACCTGCTCTCTTCTAATATGTTTATTATTGAGTGTGGTCAGGGTGTTTTTTTTCCCAGAAGGTTTATTTTTAGCCCGTGTGATCTCGGATCCTTTTCTTAATGTGAAAAGCAGAGCACAGGGCCTGGTCCCAGCCAGCTCCCTCTGCTGGCTCCTCTCACAGGACAAAAATAGCCTTAAAAACCTGCCTGACATTCTGCTGCCTCACTATCAGAGCCTTCCTTGGCAGAGCCCAGCACAGCAGCTCTTATTTGGCTTTTAATTCGGTTTAACCAGCGGCAAACTCCAGTCAACATTTGCTTACAGAGGAGCACGGAGTATTTTGGCCTCGTGGGGAGCACTAAAATCCAGCAGGGAACAAACAGAGTGGCAAAAATACGGTTGCCTTGTCCCTTGAAGTCTTTTCTACCCTTTTGTTCTGTGCCTGTGGTTTGGGAAGTCTGCTGCCCTTCCAAAGGGGAAATGGTCTGCACTGACACATCTTGAAAAAGAAACTTCGTTCGTGCTGTTCTTAATACCTCAATTTAAGGTGCGTTTTCAGGGTTTTTTTCCCAAAAAATTTCTTGCAAAACTTAGAGTCTTTAAACTCACCTTTTGTTTCTAAAAGAATTTTTCCAAGTATTTAATTTACGAGCATCAGGTCTGACCAGAACCATTTTTGCACTGGTGTTGGTCATTGCTGGAGTCTCCCCTGTGTTTGTGAATATGTTTAAGCATTATAAGCTGAAATTTATTTTATAATTTATAAAAATCACAAGCTGAGAGTCATGTCTGGACAGACCTCCAGGATCATGGGAAGCTTTGGGTCGGAAGGGATCTTTGCTGCTCCAAAAACCAGCCAGCAATATTAAATTATATTAAATTCGTGTTTGCCTGTTGTTAATTCATATTTTATATTTTTGGTGGTTGGTGGGTGGGGTTTGGGGTTTTTCTTGGGCCCTTCTGCTTCAGCAGGTTTTTAAGAAAACAAATTGCAAACTCAATTTTGTCGTTCACTGCTGTGTGAAACCTTGTAGTGAATTCCAGAGGGGAGGCAGAAAAACAAGCAGTAAAATAAGCTTTAAAGCGTTATTTTGAAGTGATGGATAAGATAAAAAAGTATGTTTGCACATCCCTTTTCCTAGTTTAGGCAGGAATATAAAGAGGACTTATCTAATATGTTCCATGTATAACAGAATTGGTGTTGTAGTTCACACTTGGAACCTTCAGCTGGTGTGTGTGTGGCATGTGATGTTATAAAAGTATTTCCTGTATCCTTTAGTTCAATCACAATTTGGTTTTCTCACAGTACATCATTTCAAGTAAGTTAAGGGAAAGAAGATTTTCTACTGAAAAATGTTGTTTCTGTAACCATTATATATTGAAAAAGACATAAATAAAGGGCAAGAGGGAAATAGGAGTGTGGGGGCTGTGAGGTGACACAGGTCCAAAAGCAAGTGTGAACTGAGGAAAAACAAGCACAATCCCTAAATTTTATGCAGAAGAGTAAATGCAAGTTTGAAGTAATGGAAAGCCAAATATTGCCTTGGTTAGACAAGCACAGAGCTGAGGTGGAAATATCCCAGCCCCTTGTTCCCCTGAGAAGAGCCCAGCTGGGTGGAACTGGGGTCACGGGGAGACTGGGCAGCGTTACACCCGGAATTCCTCCATAAATCTCTTTGGATGCCTTGGAGATCTTGTGTTTCCTCCTGTTGTGTTCTCCCCATATCCATGCAAACCTGCTGGAAAGCAGCAGCTCATCCTGCCAGGAGCTGCTCTGTGCAGGAGCTGACACCCCATCCTGGCTCTGCCCTCGCCGGGAGGAGGGAACCGAAGGGCAGGGAGGGGCTCTGGTGTTGTCCCTCCCTGAGGAATCCTGATTCCATGTCCCCTGGTCACTCCATGGAGTGCCCTGAGCCAGGGGAAGTCCTGGAATTGCTCTGGAAGATGCCGGGGAGGGATGTCCCTGCAGATGTTGAGATCAGTGGGGGCTGGCTCAGGAGGAACAGGGATAATTCCCACGGGCTGGGCTCGCTGGGATTGCAGTCTGACGTGGGATTGTCTGTCTGGACAATGGTTTTTAAGGCAAACCTGTGCTGAGGAGGAGGGAAGGAGCATCCCTGTGCCGCTCTCTGGAGGGATCTGTGTTCCAGCAGTGATGTCTTGCATCCTTTGGGAAGGCTTTGGGTTCCTTTCACTTTCCAGGTATGGATTAATACAGATGCATTGTCACTCCAGGGATGGCTGGATGGCCCTGCCTTCTCCACAGGGACTCCCTGCCCTCGGATATTCTGTTACCTCCAACAGAGCTCTGGGCTGTGGGGATGGGGGAGCAGAGTCCTTGTGCCAGCAGTGACAAACCACAGCTGAGTGCAGAGAGGAAAATAAAAGTCCTTGCTCTCATCACATCGTGGGTGCAGAGGGAAAGGTGTCCCTGCTGCAGGTACACTGCAGGGGTTTGGTTTTCTTGGAACCCACCGAGATCAAAAGGCAGAAGGGGGTGGCTGGAGGTGATGTGTGGAATGAGGGTCGTGCTGGTTGTAAGGCCCAGGTGGTCACTGAAAATGGGAGAAAACAAAGAGACCTTGGAGGTTTGGAAGGGGAAAGAAGAGAGCGAATCAAGTTTGGAGAGTATGGATTGTTTCTGAGATTAGGAGAGCATAGTAATACTTGTAAACATTTCCTTTGGATTTTTTTTGGGGGGTTGCTTTTGTGTTTTTCTGAGGAAAAAAAAGGAGAAGAAGAGGGACACGAGAAGGAGCAGAAAATTAAAAGTTCACAGATGTGGGAGGAAATTCTAGAAACTCCCAGGAGTAAAGTTAAACAAATACTTCTTTCCATGGCATCCTTAGCCCAGAACACTTTAGGAGAAGATGGTGAGAACCTCTCCAAACATTGTCTGGTTTCACTATGGTCAGGTTATGCTTTTCATCTCTAGGAAACACCTCTGCAAAGAAATACAGAGCGGCTTGGAAATAAAAGTGCTCAGCACAAACACACGGTGGGACAAATGAAAGGGCAGAAATCAGGGACTGGGGGGGTTTCTGGCACACGAGAGCGGGTTTCCCACTGCAAACAACTTCCCACTTGGCTCTTGGAATCCGTGTGAAGCACATAAAACTGAGCCTTGTCCCTGTTCACTTTGCTCTTCCCTGGGACGGGGCTGGTGACTGTAGGAAGCGCTCGGAGCAAACACCACCCGGCAGATCCCTGGTTTGGAATCTAATCCCTGGTTTGGAATCTCTCCTGTCTCCAGCAGCGGCTCAGCCCTGCATTCCTACACACAGAGAGAGCAGGCCCGAGCTGTAATTACACAGAAATGCTGCTCCTGCTTTCCCAGATAATCGCTGGGGTTAACCAAGACAGTGAGAACACAGCCCTGTGAAGATGTGGTGGTGGATCTCTGGTGGGAAGGCAGCAGGGACCGGGAGGGAGGAGAGGAATGCGGGAGCGTGGGACAGGGGGAGGATGCGACACCGAGTGTGTATTTTATAAAAGACAACTTTGTACCCACGGGGAGAGAGGAAGCGATAAAAGTAATCCTTTAAGTAGTGCTAACACAATCTAAGTACACATAGTTACCTACCATCTGTTTTCCAATAAATAGCTATTATGCTAATTTCTGTTTCAATGCGCAACAATTAAGGCCGGGGAGTATTCCTGTGATATTCCACAGCTGTTGCCTTTGAAGGTTTTATTTATCCTTCTGATGTGCAACAATTTCGGTTTCGTAGCCGACTCTGCTTGGGAGCGTTGGGTTTTATACCGAAAATGGCGGTGGCTGAAATGGAGACCGGGGTTGTGCCTGAGCAGCACCTTCAGCGACGTCCCTGTTGGCATTCCCATCTCCCTGGAACGGGAGCTGCTCAGGATACCTTGGCAGGACCTGGATTGGAAACGTTCTGTGCCTGTTCAGCCCCTGTTCCCCCCTGAGCTCTGCTGGCAAGCAGAGGGCTCGTTCTGGGGAGCGTTTCTGCTGTGTTGGTTCATTTTGGCTCGGGGGAGAGAGCCGAGATGGATCCTCGGGCCCAGGCGAGCGAGCAGCACGATTTCCCTACAATCATAACCAGCACAAGGAAATTAGATCTCTAAGTGGGTTGAATCTGATTTAGTAATAAGTCAATTTAATCACTAATGACTCCAACGCAGATTTTACAAGGTGATCAATGGCAGGATGGCAATGATCGATCAGTAGCGTTGCCTTTAATTGGATTTTTATGGGTATAATATAGTTTTTCAGAATTAATGTACCATTGCTTTGCATTGTTACTCTTTTAACTCAAAATTTTTTATTTTTTTTTTTAAGAAGAAATGATGCTTCAAAACACTGCTCGGCTTTTGAAATACTGCCTTTAAGGGCACCTCAGTAAAAATTCAGATGAAAAATTAAATGCTTGCCTTTGGTGATTGAATTCCTGGTTTGGTCAGAGGTTGTTGTCGGCCTTGTGTCTCCGAAAAGCGCAGCTGCACGTGGAGAAAGCGCAGCTTCCCTGCGTGTTCCGTGGGAAGCAGGAGGCCCAACGTGACTCCCGAGGAGCTCCCTGTCCCCAGCAGTTTGACACAGTAATCTTCCCTGGCAGTAATCTCCTTGTCCCACGTGTCCTGCTTTAATCTATCAGCGTTTCTGCAGCGGGCTGCGAGAAATTGATTTTCAGTAATTTTAATGGCTGAATAACCGGTCCCGTCCCAGAGTGGTTTTTTTTTTTTTCCACGTTTGCAGTGGCCAATGTGGTAACCGAGGGCAGTGTTCTGGATAATGGGTTTCATTAGCTCTGCTGCCTGAGGTAAAAAAGCAGTAGGTGGGAATAAAGCCTTGTTTTTGATGTCTAGACGTTCATTTCAGCTGTTGCTGCAATATGATACATTAAAAGGAAATATGTAACATAGCTCTGAGGAAATATGTATTCTTTGAAACTAATTCTGCTTTTAAACTGCACAAGGCAGGGTGACCTGAATTATTAAAATGTGGGTGGCTGGATTTCTTAAAGGTATAACTATCTCTGCAGCCTCAACTTGCCTTCTCTCCTTCCTTCCCATATTTTCTTTTAAGTAAAATATGTCAGTTTGGTCACTGAAGCAGAACAGAGATCTTATTATCTTTCCAGTATCTCTGCTGGGAGACCTAAAATTATTGAAGTATTTGCTTTGATATTTGGCTGCGACTTCTCTCCTTGAAATTTTTATAATGGTTCTTTTTTTTTTTTTTTTTTTTTTTTTTTGAGAACATGGCTGACTTCATAAAAATCATGAGACACTTTGAAGGCCTTAATATCTCTGACTTGAAAATCAAAAAGACCCCAAGCCAACTGAGCTGCTCATTAATGTATGTTTAAATTATCAATTTCCAGTGTAAGTCTAAATTATTGTAGTTGCCTTGAATTCTTTCAGCATCTGATCTCCAAGAATAAACTTAAAAATCAGCACAAACCTTTTATTGATTTTTTTTTTTTTTGAACCCGTGAAAACAAAATCATGACGAACATCTAAAAGCTTTACATGAGAAGGCTGTTGATTAATTCCCATTCTGGGTGGAGACCAGCAGTGGGATTTAGCACCTCAGCTGTCATCTATTAAGTGTCAAATACACTTTTTTTCTTGGTTTGGATTTTCTGCCGTTCTTGATTTTTTCAGGAGAATCTGGATTTTTAGAGACAATATTAATAGACTCATTGTTTATTTTGAGAGGTAATTTTTTTATCAAAATAACAAAGCACATGTAGTAGTTGCTCCTTTTGGTGAGGAATGTGGTGGTAAGGTTCTCCCTCTGTTGCAGGACAGCGAGGAGGGGATGAGCTGCTGGTTTAAATAAAGTAAATGCTACTCCCAATTGCCATCCTTGGCTCGTGCAGAGTGGGCACAGGCTCGGATGGGTCAGTCAGCATATTCAGATAAACATCTGTGCACACAGAGGGAGCTGTGTGAACATCGCTGTAAATCCATCACATCCATCGGTGTGAAGCTGGAGGAGCTGAGGATGTGACAGATGACAGCCTGGGCCCCAGGAGGTCACCCAGTGTGCCACCCTGCTCAGGAGGGGATTGCTGCAAACAAGGGATCAGCTCAGCCACGGCTTTGTCTCCCCAGCCCCTGCAGGGTGTGACCCATGGGGTGTCCCATCTGCTGTGCTGCCTCTCCACGCTCCTGTCTCTGCTCTGGCTTTCCTTGTGTCAGGAACTTTACAATTTACAGGGACAGTCTAATTGTCCGTGCTTTGCCAAGGGTTGTTGCTGGTCACCACGTGCACCTTGAGGCTGAAACCTGCTCCAGTTATTTAAACACTTCTGGACTCTGGATCAGGAAGCTGAAGAGCAGAGAGGAGGTGAAATGCTGCACTTCTCATTTTTCCTCCTCATTTTTAGTGCATCAGACATGTGTCCATGCCCTTAATTGTGAGAGGTACTTTTTTAGCAGGATAAAGAAGCATTAGAGGTAATTACAGTAAGTACAGTGCATTAATATATCAGGGAATTAAAAGGCATTATTTATTATAGGAAAATGGTTATGGCAATGTCTTACGATATACCTAGAATTAAATTTAATGGGGAAATAATTTTATTTCCATTTCATATATAATTTAGTTGAGTGCTGAGCGATACCAAAACCAGTTTGGAAAATCAGAATAGCGAGGGATGATCCCAGTGCAGACTTTCCCCTTTTCCCTGTCCCAGGCACTGCAGCTCCTCAGCCAGTCTGATCTCATCGTCAGACACGACCCTCGGGCTCGGCTGCCAGGACTTCCACGGCGAGGTCAACGTGGCTTTTTCCTGCTTTTCCGAGGATTTTGGACACGTTCCTTGTGCTGAGGGTGGGATAGCCGTGAGTGCAGCTGGGCAGTTTCCATTCCCCCATCCCAGCCCTCCTGCTGGGATGTGCAGGGCTTTCACATCCCGCCAGTCCCGGTTTGTGGGGGGTATCCCAGAGGAGCTGTGCAGGGAGAAACAGCAACAGGGCATGTCCAGTACCAAAATAATGTGGTATTGAAATTATTCCTGCTCTACAGAATAGTACATTTAAACGGTGTAAAGCAGCACAGTCTGATCTGACTGCTTCTGTACTGGCAAAATTATACTGGCAGAAAATAGTTCTGAGAGATGATGTTGTTGTTCTGTAGCTGGGTCCTGTTAGGCTGGGAGTGGGTTAATGAGTTAGGATTGAGAACATCAGAACTGGAGGGGGGAACTCTCCTGCAAAATCATGGAATTGGTGCTTGTCTCTCCCACTTTGAGTGGATTTCTTAAAGCAGGGACAACAGTGGCAGTACCCTAGGGAAGGGTGGAACTCAGGGAGAGCTCAGGGCTGTGTATTCTTTGAACACAGAAATTCTGTGAATTTCTTTTGGCTTTGATTCTGTAAACTTCATGATGCTAAAAATGTGATATTTTTATTTAAATATGGAATTTTCATCGAGTTGAACTCAGGTGTGATCTCTTTCATAATATATATATATGTGTGTATATATAGGCATATATAGAGATATGTAACTTAAAAACTACATATGGAATCAGAGAATCAGCCAGGTTGGAAAAGCCCTCCAAGATCATCCAGTCCAACCCTTGATCCAACCCTGCCGTGGTTCCCAGCCCATCCAGTGTCACCTTAAACACCTCCAGGGACGGTGACTCCACCCTCTCCTGGGCAGCCCATTCCAAGGGCTGAGCACTCTCTCTGTGAAGAATTTCTTCCTGATATCCAACCTCAACCTCCGCTGGCACAGCTTAAGATATAACTAAACCCTACATGATTCCCAAGTAAAGAAAAAACATATGTCTATATATATTACATGTATATATATGCATATATTATACACACATATATATAATAGAACCGTTGATGTCTTTGGGAATGGTGTAGTTTTTAAGTGCATTGCTGTACCTGCCTGGCAGCATCCTGGCCTTCAGTGGTGCTGAGCTATGGAGAATTCAGACATCAATCGTTCTGATCAGGCAGGGAGGCTCTGAGTTTCCCAGGAACACAGTTCTGAACGCAGCCCCGAGGCCATGGGAAGGTGTGTGCAGTAAATGCAGCCATGGCCCATCACAGCCTCGTGTCGGGGAGGGTTCCGAGCACGCCGTGCTTGCAAAGGAAGGGGATTTGGCTCCCGCGTGTGCCTTGCCATTCTCCTGGGGAAGGTGATTTAGGGACTAAACCCTGGCTTTTCCATTCTGCACGAGGAGAGAGGCTCTGTTAGCGGCATTATCACCCTGCCCATGCAGCAGTGGGCCTTTCCTCGGTGGGGCTGCAGGTCCTGGGGATGCCGCGCAGCAGCGAGCAGTGCTGGGCTCCCAGCACCGGCAGTGTTAGTGTTCGCCGGGCAGCACAAACTCCTGGGAAGCTTGACTTTTAAACGCGGTTGTAGAGTAAACTCTCCTTAGATAATCATCTCTGCACGACAGACGTGCTGCTGGAAGGTCTCCTCCTGTAAATCGGCCGGGGAGGGGTGTGAAGTGTTCAGTGCTTAACATACAGTAAGCAGAGTTTTATGTTTGCATTTCTAAAGATGTGCCGACTGTTCCCGCAAAGTTGAAATGACAGAGCTCAGACAATTAACAAATTCTTCCTCCTTGACGAAGTTATTTAATCATCTGTTTTCACTCTGCGTCTTCTGGCTGAATGAGATTTGGAATCTGGTGCGGGCATACCAGAAATAGCTCAAAAACGCTTGGTAGTTTTAGCAGCCAAATCCATGAGCAACGACAGCAGATATTTCTGAGCTTTGTGTATCCTTCAGGTGCTTGCTTCGTTCCTTTGTGAGAGATAATTAGATTTTCTTTTATATACATTTTTTTGCTTTAACTCCAAAATAAAATCCCTGCAGTTTGGTACCGATGCACAGTTTTTATTTCGTCCCAAAATCTGCAGGTTAAGTCAGTACAGTGGAGGAATTTCACTTGAGTGTGACAGTGAGAGGTTCAGGGGAGTTGTTTAATGTCGTTTAAGTTATGTAAATTGGTTTCACACCTTTAATGATTCGCTTTGTTTCTTGATTGTCTGCATCTGTGGTTAAGTTTCTAAAGGAACTCTGAGCAGTGGTGGCAAGGAATGATCACGAATTCCTCACCCCTGTACTTGAATATTGAAGGCTACAAACAAATGGGTTTGCTTTTATGCCTTTGTGTTGTTTTTTTTTTTTTTTTTCATTTTTAATTCAAAGTCGGTGTCTGCAGCTAGTAAAGATTAAAGCTACTTGGGCAGTGTAAGTAATAGTTGAAACAGTTTATTGAAATAAGCTATTGTTGGAAACTTTTGGATAAATTTTGGATAAATGTTTGCATTTCCCTGTCCTGAGCATGTCGATGTTTTATGTTTTTGCAGTGGTGGAAGAAGGATTCTGGGAGAATGGACTTTCCTATGAGTGCAGGACCCTGCTCTTCAAAGCAATTCATAATCTTCTGGAAAGGTAAGAAAAGTTCTAGGACTCAAATGTTTCATTTTGATCCTTAAAATAATGCAGGGATACCTACAGAGCATTTATATTTTATTGCTCTCAACAGTTTTTTAGATGTAGAACTGTAGTGCAAGAGAACAGGGTAGGGATGGATCTCTTAAGTCATTAACTTTGGTAATTTATTATTAAATGCTGTGCAAGCTGATTAAACAATCCTACAAAGGTTAATGTTAATCTATATTTCTGCTCAGATTTTTATTGGGGAGCTGTTTCAAAAACGAAACAGAAAAGTTTTCACCTTCCCGAGGTGTTTACAGAGAATAATTGTATCTGACCTTCAGCCCCTTAGAGGTTACATATCTTGATGCACATCTTAAAGCTCTTAACTCTCTTTTTCCATTCTTCCTAGTTACGTGTATGTCACAATTTGATTAAATTTGTGCACAATATTCGGGTTGAAGCTTAGCAGTTCCTGGTTCTGAGAGGCCTAATGTATTCTCATATATTGATCATAAATATATATATATATATATATATAAAACTTGACTGCAAAGTTATTCTGTGATTACTTAATACACTTAAGGCTTTTTCTTCTTAATCCAGCTATCAACTCTTAAGCTAACTGAAGATTATCTTGTTATTAGGCCTGTAGTGTGTGACGTGGCATCTTGGACTACAGAGTTTTATTCTTTCTGTTTCTGCAGTTCATCAGGACCTTCCTATACTGTGTCTTAGTTCTTACAAATTCGGATATCTCCTCAGAATTAAATTTCATCAAACTAGTCCCACTTTTTCTCAAGTAGCAATAATAATAATAATATTTAATAAAAAATTTAATGCACCTCGGTGTTACAAAATATAACACTGTGTTACAGCACTTTTTCAGGAGGCAGCATTGGCTATTTTTCTTTCAGAAAAACAGCAAATACTTTGATCTCATCACATGTAGTGCCCTGTTTGCTTTGCTGTGGGTTTGTTAGTGATGAGGTCTGTCTGATGTTCCCAGGGCAGTGTTTCCATGAGCAGGGTGACTGTCCCCTCAGGGGGTTACCTGTGTGTCTGCAGGGTCCATGTCCACAGGTACAAGGATTAGGTGTTGTATTTCCTATTTTCTGTCTCACCAGTCCCTTTAGGGGATTTTTGTAAAAGTTGTAGAGTCCTTAGAGTGAGTAAAAGTATAAACTTTAAATTCCAAGTGTAGAACGTTCACTAGTTCTTTTATAGCTTTGCAGTGCAAAAGGGAAAACTGATTTGATGTGTGTTTATTAATCTGTAGTACTCAGTGACATGTACTCCCAGTGGCTATTTTTATTCTTGGGACCTCCTGTTAAGTACATTTTTGGTTGTTTTGTTTTAAATAACCTCCCTGAAATCAGCTGGCAGAGGAACCTGTTCAGAACTGCTGTGTCCAGCTGGGGCTGAGAAGTCCGTGTCTCTCAGTGTCAGCTGGCAACACCTCAGGTGTTTGCTGAGAGCCTCAGTTCATGCCCTGACAACCTGATGTGATCCCTGTCCCGATAAGCTGATACAGTTCCTGTCAGGATAACCTGAGGTGATTCATGTCACGATAAGTGGATATGATTTTTGCCACGATGAACTGACACAACCTGTGCCGCGGTCCCAGCCCCTCGCCCTTGGACATGAGCGTCCCACCACCCTCCTGACAGCATTTTTGACAGTATTACAGCTGAATTTACTTCAGGTCATTCAGTTTTTAATGTCTCTTTGTTTGTTTGTTTGTTTGTTACACCAAGTCTTAAGTTAACATCCTAATTATTTAAAATAATAGCAGCATGTGTGCAGGCTTTACTGAAAAGCAAAGGAGCACTTTAAAGACCCATCCTCTCCTGTGTTTAGGAAAAGCTCCGTTAATAAAGCAGAAGGCTGGAATTCCGTTTTGAGGCAGTGAGAGGGCTGAGGTTTTGGGGGGTTTTGGGGTTGTTTGGGGTTCGCGAGGGCTGAGGGAGAAGGGAGGTGGCGGGAGGGGAAGCCGTGAGGGGGGAGCTGCCCCTCATGGAGGAGCCGTGAGGGACCCGTGGGGACAGCGAGGGGCTGGCAGGGAGGAGAAGCCTCTGCTTCAACCTTTCTGCAAGGAAAAGGACGTTTGCACAACTGTTTGTGTCATTTTGTTTACCCTCAGTACCCACCTTAGCCATCAGGTGATGTTAATTGGCAATATAGAAAACGTTGAAAGAGCTGAAGGAATGGTACTCAAAATATTACAGTGCTGTTTCATAATAATTAGTGTGCCCTTGTCAGGTCGTGGTTTGGTTTTTTTTTTTTTTTCATGGAAAAGTCAGAAATACAAGAGGTCAAGCACCAGGGAAGTGCTGAGGGAGGAATGGCCCAGCCTGGGCCAGGGAGAGCGGGGGTGTTTCATCTCCCTATTTCATATCATTAAATAACTGCTTTCTGTGACCTGTTTTTTGGTGTGTTTGTTTTTGGTTTTTTTTTTTAACACGAGTCCATTGTTGCAGCTGACTGTGAAAGGACAGTTACCTTTAGTGCTTAGACAGCAAAAATAACACCGTGCTCGCCCGGCCGAATCCAAGATCGGAGCTGCTGCAGTCAGGGCTCCCGCTTTATACGAGATTATTCCTTAAATAACCCATGGTGTAGTTTAGCGTGGAGGGTTGACTGGTTTTTAAGGCCAAATCTACCCATGAAGACTTTTTTTTTTTTTTTTTAAATGGGAAAGCAGCATTAGTCTGAGGCAGTTAAACCTGCCGTGGTGAGGCACAGCGGTGTGGCCATGGAAGTGACTGTGGGATGGGGGAGAGTTTATTATGGTTTTTGCTACTACAGGTTATTTTCTTTAGGGATCTGCTGTAATCTTCACAGGCTTGCTTTTATTTGTGTAAAACACGCTGGCACTGACAAACTGCTCTGATAGCAAATATTTCCTAGGGAAACAGTTACTGAAGCTCTTTTTTTTTTTTTTTTTACCCTCCACCAATGTCTTCTGCTGGCTTAGCTTTCATATTCAGTGGCTGAACTGGATTCTTTTTGCTGTAATTGAGAACGTGCTGTTAGAATTTTCTTCATTTTTTAACTTTGGAAAACCCTGCCAAGTTCATACAGAAGAATCAGGAGCATATTAGTGTCTACATTGTCAGTCATCCATTTTCTCTCTGTGTCTTCTAGGTGTGCTTTTGAAGTACATATCACACAGTTTTTCTAAACCTTGAAGAAAGTACATTCCCAGAACGTTTCATGTGATTTTTGATTTTTTTTTTCCCTTCGTTTTGGCTAATCTCTAGCAACTGCTATAGGAACAATCTACTGGAAAACTTTAAAAAGCAGAAAAATACAGTTATTTCTTCTAAATAAAAAAACCACTGAATTGATGTGAAGTGTAGGGTAAAGCTTGTATACTGCTTGTCTATATAAACCACTAGCAACAAATGACCAGTTTTTAAGAATTTTTGAAGCATGTTATGTACCTGACTGAAAAATATTCCTTAGTAATGAATTTCTGGGTGTGATCCCTCGGGCACCATGTCCCACTGCATGTTTAATGTATGGAGCACACTTTGTGCTGGAATATGTTGCTGGTGTGATTCATCTGCACAGGTGGACTTAAGAAAGGCATCAGGCACTCTGACTTGTCGGTTTAAATTGGTTATTGATCACTTTGCATCCTCACTGTTGGGGTTTATTTTTTTTTAGAGCCACAGAATAAGTAGTTTCTGTAAAGAAAGTGTGAAGTTTTAAAGGGATCAGCAGAAAATGGTAACCTGCTGCTCTGATTTGGTGATGTGGGAGTGCATTTGTTGGAGGGAGGTTTTCTGACAGAGGAAACAGTAATTGTGGAAGTTTCAGCACCTGAAATCCTGCTGTGGATCATGTGAAGGAAAAATGGTTCATTGTTAATATTTGCTTAATGCAATTTCCTGTCATTCCTGTGCTATATTACACCACTGACATGCCAGAAATACAGCAGTGCATATTCTTTATGGTGGAGTCTGAGAGGGGGACTGAATAGAAAAGAATCAGTGCTCATGAATGGCCTTTGTTCAGGAAGAGGAGTGTGAAAAGTAGGATGATGGATCATTCAGGAGAAAAAACAGCTCTGAGCAGAAAAGGTTCTGGCAGAGATGAGGGGAAAATGCAGATGTGAAGTTCAGCATCATGAGATGGGACGGGGATTCTCTGTGACTTCTGTGGGAAAACAGAAAGGGACAAAAGATACCAAGTTGATTTCGATAGGGTGGAAATCCAGCTGCCTAATCCCTTAAATTCAATGTCCTCAGAGGCTGCTTTTAATGGCACCTCAAGATGTAATTAGTAATTGCTGCTGTAATTGTTTTCTAGATGCCTGATGGATAAAAACTTTGTAAGAATTGGAAAATGGTTCATCAGACCCTATGACAAGGATGAGAAGCCCGTTAACAAAAGGTAAGGAGATCTCTGTGTCGAGTCCTGCTCGTGCCAGTGCTTTATCTTGCATGATGGTAATTTGAGGATGCATTTTGGTGCTAGTTCTTCCACTTCTTTTACTGCGTAACAAGTAAAATCACAGACACTATGTGTTCCCATCAGTCATACACAGAAAGCAATTAAGTAGGTTTTCAGCCCTTGTTATGATAATTTAAGATGCGAGGGCGAGGTTGGTATTTATCCATTAACTCCCCAGAAATGTCACATTTATTAATATCTTTTGAGCAGCATCTGCCCGTTTCTCTCATTATACAACGGAATTGTAGGTAGTTGCAACGAATTATTTGAATTTCTGGGCACTAAACCCCCAACCTGGCATTTCAAGCAGTAAGATAAGTAGTCCTTAGATTTACTGATTTATTTGCTGTGGAGATGCCAGCCTTGATGCACAGCTTCCAGTCCTTAGGCTGCTGCCAAATCAGCCCTATAGGGGCGATTACTGCCCTTTTCCCACAGCCACATAACCATGGAGCAGGGATATCTGGCTCCACGCTCGGTGCTGTTTCCTCTCCCAGCTCTAAAGGTTACGATGTTCTCAGATCTTCTGGTACTTGCATTTATAGTCATCCGCTAAACAAGTTCTGTCAAAAATAATCTGAGTTAAGCTGAAACACAGATTTTCTAACGGGAATCATTTTGACAGAACTGGGTTAGGAAGTGACTAAACAGGCAGTTATGCTGGAAGATTTGATGGTAATGAGCAGTGGAGATGAAGTGGGGTGGCAACTTCTTCATCCAGCGCGGCTGCGGTCGCAGCAGTGTGTCTGCTGGCAGCGTAGGTACAGGTGGAAGCCGTTCTGCACATCACACCTGCCTTTTCCCTCCCCTCTCCTCACCTCACTGCATTGTTGAGCTACAGAAATGTTGCAGTGCAATGCCACAAACCGTTGGCTTCGCTGAGTAACAGGTTTTGTGCAAAGCAGGTACTTCCAAGCAGCAGTTTTTGAGAGAATGCAGTGATTACACGTGGCTCTGTCTCCTTTCTCGAGCCAGAAAGCGTTAACTTAGCAGGGGGGCTGTCTCTCTTTGTGCTGTTTGCTTTGTGGCTGGCACTGTGTGTGTGTAACCTTTGATTTCCCATCGATCCCATGGCAAGGAGCCACGGGAAGGTCCAGGTTTCTCTGTACCTTCCTCCGTCCTGGCTGTGCGTAAGCACCTTCCTCCTCCGTGTTTTCACTGCTGCTTTTCTGGCCACACCAGCATCAGCTTAATTTTCTGGAACATTAATTCCCTTTAAGTGACGTAAGAAGTGGCCACTTCCAGCTTCTGGATTGGGGAGGCAGTTCCTTTGGGCTGAAGCTGTTTGTTTTACCCACGTCACTGCAGCCTGAGCGCTCAGATTAAACGTGCTCGTGAGTCTCCTCCTCTCTGTTCCTGGGGGGTATCAATTTAAGGAACGAGGCACGTGATGCAGGAGATGTCTGTCAAAACCAGCAGCAGCACTGGCACGGAGGGCATTGTGTCCTTAGGATTCTGACAGATTAGGAGGTCCTGTGTCTGATTTACAGGTGTGTGACACCAAATCACTTGCCCAGTGTGAGGGTCTGCAGGGCGTAATTGCATTTGTAAGCAGATGTTCAGCGTGCACAGAAATAGATCTGGTCTGCAAGATGTTACGAAACCTGAGTTCGTGTGGAACTCAATTTGTGTCTGAAGTATTCCATACATAAAAGTGGCACTGAGGGTTTTAGGGTTGAAGGGTAGACTCTTGGTTTGAAGGAGATAAAGTTTATTGTTGGATTGGTTTCTCTGGGTTTTTTCATAAGGTACTTGTCAGTGTAGATCCTCTGGATATAGACCATTTCAAAAGCACTTATTCAGCAGTAATAATTATGGCCTAATTTGAAACAGGGTTTGTGTTGTTTCAGGTTGTTAACTTTTCTGCTATAAATATGTCGTTGGAATTAACTGATCTTGCTGAAACACGGCAGTCCAGACTGCAAAGGTGGACAGTAGAGTCACCTGCAGGCAGCAGCAGCAAGTTGTGGGAGGCTTTGGGGACTAATCTGTCCAGACACCTTTTATTTAATCTTCTAAGCTTTCTTTCTCAGTACAGCACAAAAAGCTATCTTCACACAAATTGATTCCTGCTAATTCCAGATAAATTTTTGTGGAGCTCTTGCTCTAAGCAGCCTCTTGTTCCAGACAAAGCAAGCAGGAGCAGTGGCAGGAAGAAGGGGCCAGCTGAGAGTGTGTAGGTGCTTCAGCCCTATGGGTAATCCCTTCATAACCAAAAAAGTGTCATTAAAAAAAATAAAATTATTCCAAGTCATGGTAATATATAAAACACTCGAAATAAATTGCATGTGTGTCCAGTGGTCAGGTTGAAGGGTGGGGGCAGGTAATCCCTGTTGAAAATGCCCTGAGTGTGGAAAGAGAGATCCATATGGATCTGTACCCCCTTGAATGGTGAAAAACAGCAGGTTTCATTCTGGCAAAGAAACAGAACCATTAGAGAGAAGAACTCTGATTTTATGCTTGTGGCAGAGTTAGTCCTCTCAAGTCTCCAACATCCACTGACTTCAGGAACACACTGAGGAGTCCGGGACTGGGTGTGAGTGAACAGGGAAGGAGTTAAACCCCATAGGACTGACTTCCAGGGAGTAAATTCCTTCAGGGCCCGTGGGTTTTGTGAATGGCATTAGAGGCGAAGGTCTGTGATTTTAGAATGAAGTCAGGGATGAAGTGGAGCATGGCAGTGGCCCTGACCTACTTCTGAGATGTGAGAGGAGCCTCAGCTCAACAGAGGGCCTGGCCTTCCTTCCCATCCCTCTGCAGGATGGGCTTCCCTGCCCTGCCAGGAGCAGGGAGGGGACAGCAGAGGGAGTTCCAGACAGATCCCTCTCCTCTCGTGTTTGTTTTCTTTACAGTGCAGACCAGATCCTTTTGACAGGAAATTTAGTGCAGAACTTGTGGGTTTTCTTTCCCGGGTATCTTTAATATCATGTGTCACTTCCCAAACAGCTCTGCGTGTTTTATCGTCTGCACTACAGCAGTGTGTGTCTGAAATGGCTTTCACGCCACTGAGGGAGAATGGCAAACTTGATTATTTTTCTGCACAGCTTCCCAAAGGGAATCTGTATGTTTGGAGTTCACAGAGCTCGTCTGATCCCAGGCATTGGTAGTGCCTTCCGCTGTGGGGTGGAAATTCTTCCTCACAATCCATTCAGAATCCCTTCCTCACAGTCCATTCAGAATCCCTTCCTCACAATCCATTCAGAATCCCTTCCTCACAGTCCATTCAGAATCCCTTCCTCACAGTCCATTCAGAATCCCTTCCTCACAATCCATTCAGAATCCCTTTCCAAGTTTTGTACAGGTTTGGGTTTAATTTGCTCAAATACAAAGAGCACCTGAAAAAATAATTGTTGCTTTTGGTAGCTTAAATAATTCCTGGGTCACCTCCCCTTCCAAAAGGGAAGGTTCTACCAGTGGGACATTTTGAAGCAGAGCTGGTTTCTTGCCGTGTTGCTCGGGGAGAAGACAGGAGGGTAGGATGGTGTCTGTCCACAATCACACCACTGATTGTGACCCCCTCGTGTGAGGTGCTGGGCCACAGAAATCCCTGAGTTAGGAGTGTGTGGGCTGTGTCTCCATGAACATTTGTGTGTCAGCTCTGCCCCTGGAGATCCAACCCATGGATTTTTCCCCTCTAACAGAGCTCATCAGAGCACCCACAGCCAGATTTGTGTTCAATTCACTGCAAGCACCAAACCCAGGCACTGATGAGTGCCATGAGACACTTTGTGCTCTCTGACATCCTGGGAGGAGTCACAGGACTCAGCCAGGGAATCCCCAGCTCGGTACACCAGAACTGACACTGAGCGTTGTGGAGAGCAGGGAACTCCTGCCAGGCCGTGTCTTCACATGGAGACGTGAGGTTTGGGGAGCCCTGGAGAGGAGCTGCAGCTCCAGGGGGAACAGGGAACCAGTCTTGTTTGGAATCCCACAGGGAGGTTTGGTGAGCCCTGGAGAGGAGCTGCAGCTCCAGGGGGAACAGGGAACCAGTCTTGTTTGGAATCCCACAGGGAGGTTTGTTCCTGGCCCATGGCAGGGCACAGATAATTTCTTTTGGCGAATGGTGTGGAGGTGATGCTGTAGAAAAGTATATTTACAGTGTTGCCAACAGCATTATAAATGAGGAAAGACTAGGATGGAAAATAACAAAAATCATTCTTAGTTTTAAATAATGTGTTCTTATTCTTGACTTGTCGAAATAAATGTGATGGAAATACTGAGTAATAAGAAGTATTCTGTATTTTCCAATAATTCTCCCTACCCCTGTAAAAATAAGCTTTTCTGTTTCAATTTAAGAGGCTTAGTTCCCATATTTTCATATTTTTGAGGTTTCAAGTTCTGAAATGTTCTGTTCATCTTTGCTGAGTTTCTTCTGAGGATTACTTGTGGTTTCAGTAAAACCATACAGCAAGCTGCTGTGTTACATCTCTGGTTGGTTGGTGTTCTTTTAATTGGTAATCTTGTGTGTGCTAAAGCTGAATTCACTCTTACCTTCTCTGAAATGGACCCAGTGGAAAAAGGACTGTGTTCATATTTTAGCAGAAGGAATAGTATTGAAATACAGATTATAAAATCTGGGGGTTTTTTTCATTTGCGTTTTTCAGCAAAAGCTGAAAATATATCAGGGTGATCTCAAAGTGTCCTTAATATCAGCGTGCTTATGTTCAGTTAAAGTATTTTAAAATAATTGTATTGGAGCTTATTAATTTAATATCATTAATAAATATAATGTATTTTTATATTTTATAGAAAAAACAACAAAATATTAACAACTAAGGGTTACCTAAGGTTGCTGTTGAGGTGGTTTGGGAGAAGGCTGTTCAAGCATTACCATTTTATTTACTATTATCTGTTGTTATGTATGCTGCTGGGAGTCTTGGATTATTTTGTTTGTCTGTGTCACATTCCAAGAATGTAAAAACCTTGATGGAAAACATTAGCAAAAAAACTGTGCTGGGAAAAAAAGCACTTTGGACTGAAAATAGTGATGTTCTTGTGCTTTATCATCAAAGTAACTGTCTAGATAAGCTGTAAATTAAGGGGTATTTGGTGTTAAATTGTCTTTTTATTGTTTTTATTTTATTTAGTGATGAAAATAATAAAGCAGCATTTTGTCAGAGCCGGTGAGCCCTGTCAGGGAGCACTCTGTAAAGGCTCAGTGAGTGTGTCAGACACTGCTGGGCTTTAGGACTCGAGCTGGAGTAGAGTGGGGTTTGAGCAGCCCCTCAGTCACGGGACCCCAATCCTGCAGCTCCCACCCAGGGCTGCATCTCCACACCCAGGGGAGGGTGTGGGGCAGGGCTGGCACTCACAGCACGGCCTGGCAGGGCAGTTCTGTTCGGGTGTTTGTAGTCCCTGGTGTTGGGAGCACAGGAGACAGGCCCTGCTGACCAACCCCCACCGGGTGAAACGAGCTGTTACCAGGATCCTCATCCCCTCCTGTCCTGGGAAAGGAAAACTCCATCGTGCCCTCTGCCTCTAAAGGCTCCCAGTGTTCCTGGGCTGTGCTAGAGCCAGTCCCACATCCAGGGTGCTCTCCCAGGGCTTGGTACCACTTGGATTGTGGTGAGATCCCACTTTGGATTGCCTTTTTCCTTCTGAAAGACTCCGAATCCATCTATTTCCAGTGTATGTTTGTAACTACCATCCCCCTGTAGGGTTCTGAGGAAGCCTGGATGTACAGGGTAGGGTGTTAGGATAAATGTTCCATGTGTTTCCTCTTCTACCATCTGGGGGGATATGGTGGCACAGGCTTTTGTGGACTCCAGTTCATAATGCAGAAGAGTTATCTCTAAGAGTTTTGAAGGTAAAGATCTTTTTTACTGATTTAATTAATGTAAATGAACAAATATATAAAGGTGATTGAGTAACCTTTAACTTCTGGGTGTTGTAGAACCTTCTCTTGCAGTTATTATTTCTGGGCATCGTTGTTTATCTATACAAATATTTATGTATATGAGGTTACTGGAATGTCTACATATATTCCAAATATTTCCATTGTTTCATGCAGTTGAGAGATTATTTTTCACAGTTTTGTAACTTTTAAAAATTGTAGTTATTTAAACAATTGAAATACTGAACTAGGAGTGTACACAAGGCAGGCAGTTCAAGAAGATCAGAGTTAGCTATTTCTGTTTCTTTTATTTTTCATGCCTTATTTGTGCAGTTCAGAAGCGACTTGGTCTCTTCACTGAGTGTTTTTGGATCCACTCGTGTGGGACACTTGAACTTCAGTAATTCCATAGGAAGCCTTGGCTTAATCAGGACTTGGTGACCAATTAGTGCAGTCCCACTGATGTTTAAGCTCCTTTCCTCGTTATCCCCTCCCCACTGGCACTGAGTGTGCAGGATAAAGTGCGTGTCCCTGACTTGCTGCTAATGGGATTTGTCAGGGCTCCCAGTGGCACTGTCTGCCAAACACAAGTGTTGTCACTTGCTGTATCACTGATGGATTGACTTAAGGGCTTCTGCAGATATTTGGAGGGCCCGAGTTCCGAACACTGAAATCTGCTGCAGCTCCAGTTGTAGGTGCAGCTGCAGGAACCTCCCCACACAGCCTGCCTGGCTCTCTGGAACTCCGGCTGGGTTTGGTCCTTGAACTGCTTTAAAATCCCTGGAAGCAGTAGGTGCTCTTGTGAGTTCTGCAAAAACAGTGGCACTACAGGGTTTGTTTTCAGTCCAGCTCAGAAGTAAATGCACTTCCTCATATTCACAAGCAAAATCGTTGCCTAAAGCCAAAAAATTCTTCAGTCTCTCTCCAAAAATAGGAAAGAAAACTTGAGTTGAAAGAAATAATATTGACTTCATTGTTTTGTCTGACACTTTTACACCTCTTTAAAATAACTTGATCTTGAGATAAAGCTTTGTGTCAGAGCAGAGTTAGGGGGGTTATTTATTCTCCAAGTCTCCAAGTCTGTTTTCTGAGAATTATGTGCCCTTAAAAACTTTTGCTAACCCTTATTTTCTGAGGACTCAGACTTAAATGGTGACAGGGGGAGGGGGGGGTGGTTTTAAACTGAAAGAGAGTAGGTTTAGATCAGACAGTGGGAGGGAATTCCTGGCTGTGAGGGTGGGCAGGCCCTGGCACAGGTTGCCCAGAGAAGCTGTGGCTGCCCCTGGATCCCTGGAAGTGCCCAAGGCCAGGCTGGAATAACCTGGGCTGGTGGAAGGTGTCCCTGCCAGTGGCAGAGGGTGGAACGAGCAGTTTAAAGCACTGCCAAGTACTGTGATCTTTGTGCAGCACCACGGGAGCCGCTGGTGTTGTGCAACCGAGTCCCCTGTTTAAGAAATCACCAGATTTTGTGATATAAATGGACTGTTTTGTGACTGCTACAGCAAAAAATTATGGAAATGCTTATTTTTAAAAGGTAATTGTCTGGAACCATTTATAAAGCTGAAGAGAAAGCTGAATTAGTCTTGTGAATGCTTTTAGTGCCTTATTAAATTGTCAGATTCAGGATAATAAGGCAGTTTTAAAGTAGCTTGTCTTTGGTATAAATTTGCTGCTGGTTTAGAAGATAACAAACTGGAATGAGCACTCGTTGTATCATATATAATCTAAATAAAGATGTATAAACCAATTCTTGGGGGTGGGCCCAGTAACACAAACAAACCTACATCTGCACAAGAACAGAGAGCTGTGGGCCTTCCTTTTCAAGGCTGAAACGAAGGACTGATGTTCAGCAATCACAGAGCAGGTGCATCTTAAAAAATATCATCAGTGAACTCTGTTGGCTTGGATTCACTGAGGGAAGCAAAATTGGGCAGCGTGGCTCCAGTGAGAGGACAGAAGGAATGCTCACTCAGGTTTTGGGGTTATTTCTTCCCACCTTTCCCCCTCCTCTTTGCCTCTGAGGGCTCGTTCTTTCCTCTGACGTAGTCACTGAAACCAAACTCTGTTCTGAGCTCAGCACTATTTATTTTTAATCCTGTCTGGAGCGGGAGGAGCTGCAGCCACAGCAGCTGCCTTTGCTGCTACAAACTGGGTGCACTTGGATCAGTGAAGTGCAGCAAGAAGCCACTGGTGGTTGTTCTTGGCTGCTCTCTCTGAGTTGTTGTAGCAAGAAGCACTGCCTGGTGGCTGGGCTTTTAATTCTCCTCTTTGAAAAAATCTCATCTAGTTAAAATCAGCTTTTCCTTGGAGAAGAGAGGGGCAGGATGGGGAGGGAGGGAGAGGTCCTGGCAGCAGGTGTGTGATCAGTTCCCTGCATACCTCCCAAAAGCTGGGATTCCGGGGGGAATTGCTGAGAGCTGCTCAGAGAGAGAGCACACCTTGTTCCTTCAGCCTGAACTTCTCACGTGTTTCGTGTGGTCTGAGCCTGAGGCAGCGTGGAGAGCACGTGTGGAGCAGGTCCTTCCCCAGCCCCAAAGCCTGGGCAGCTTCCAAGTGCTCTTAGTTTGGCAAAGAAGTGACCTTTTATATGTTCTGAGTGTGTGCACTTAAGAAGTTGAGAAATCCTGGACAAGTGAGCAAACACTGGATAATATTTTAAAAACAAAGCCTGGATTCTCTCTCAGTGTGTGGGTCAGAGCTGACTAAATTCCCTCAGGGTGGGATAGCAGGCAGGGGATTTATGTCAAGTTTTGCTTCTGGAAAACCAGTAAACATAAAAACACCTGTAATAAATCAGGCTGTGTTTAGTCTCTCTACACCTTACCCTGATAACAAAGCAATTAAGTAATTCCTGAGGGACGTTCTCCCAAGCTGATCTTTCCCAGTGCTGTGCTTGATGCTGCCATCTGCTGCCATTGGGTCTTGGGATGCAGCAGGGATCAAACCACGGCTTTTCTCTGTGGTAAATGTGTGCTCCAGACTCTCTGCTGTCGTTACACTCTGCAGGATTGCTGTTGGAACCCTTGGGTGTGGATACTGTTCTTCAGGATTTAAGGCACTGCTGCTGCACTTGCTTTTTGCCTTGTTGTTCGAGTTCTGTGTGGATTTGTGAGAACCAGCCCAGCTTTGGGCTGAAAAGCAGTTTTCCTGGGGTGCACTGTGTTGTGATGGCCATATTTGTGTGCAGCACTGCCCTGCCAGGCATGGGAATACTTGGGAAAACTGACACTTGTGTGGAAACTCCCTGATTTTTGTCCTCTGTCAGCTTGAATGTCATGGTGACAGCTCTTCCTTTGGAGTTTCCCCTGGGAGAGGGGAAGGGGGAAGACATTCCGTGAGAAGTAGGAGCTGTGGGTGCCTACGTGAAGGATCCACGGAATTCCAAAGCATGGCAGGGCTGGGAGGGGCAGAACCTCTCAGGACAAGGTGGTAATTCAGGAGCAGATTGAGTTTCCCACCAGCCAGGGGGATTTTCTGTCTCCTGAACAAAGCAAGCTGCAGAAATTACTTTGAGGGATCTCATCTCCCTTTAATCTCTTTGTGTTACCAGCTGTTAAAGACATGGGGAACTGCAAGTGTTTTTTGGATGATGATGTCAGTACATCTAATTATATAATTTCCATCTGCTGACTGGAAAGCTGAAGGAAGAACATTAAAATATCTTCCTTTTTTTCTTTTTTCTTTTTTTTTTCCTCCTCGTGGAAGGATCCAGCAGTCTAAAACACGGAACTGGATGTCTGATGTCCGGAATTCTCTCTGCCCTGGTTTTCAGCTGATGTGGGGGCAAGTCTGTGTGCTCACACAGTGCTGCAGAAATCACATTTGTATCTGATGTTTGGAAGAACAGGGGGACACACTCAGTGAAATTATTTGCTGCCCCTCCCAGTTCCTAGAAAAAGATTTAATTTAGGAAGGAGAGGAACTGTTGCCTGAAGGGTATCAGGCTGTCAGGATATCAGAGGGACCCTGAGCCAGGCGAGGTAAAAGCAGTGGACAGGAGAGGGACAGCCCAGGCAGGACTCTCAGTTCGTGCCAGGAGTACAGTTATTTTTCTGTACACTTGGTCAGCTTCCTGCTGGGTTTGACAATGCAGCTTGACATATTTTTGTGTTTTACAGCTGTTGATGAATTTTTCTTTTGTGTGTTTAATTGAGTTTGAACCCACACAAGAATCTCAGCCTGCACAAATGCTGGTTGGTAATTGATACCATAGCTCGTCTGTGCACTGGGGGGAAAAAGGTTGGGGATTTTGGTTTCATTTTTTCATTTTTTAGTGTAGTGTTAGAGCTCCTATTCCTGTGTGAAGGAGAGAATGTAACTGTCCTTTTGGGTCTCAATCCTTTTGGTTTTGGTACGTGTCTGCTCTCTCCCTGGTCACTTCATCTCCTTCACAGTGAAGACTTTTTATATGCAATGATTTCTTATTTATTTTTATGGAATTACCTTTATAAGGAATCATTACTTTTTCCCCCTGCTCCTTTTCTTTGTGTTTATTTCTATTGAATTTCACTTGTGAGGGTTTTTAGGGGTTTTCCCCCCACTGTTAATTTTCTTTCCCCTCATCCAGTCACTGCCTCTTGGGAAGTTCTCCTGCAGTTCTTTGCCTGGAATTCTAGTTTTCATATTTTCCCAGTATCACAGTAGTGCTAAAACTTGTTATTTGGCTGTTTGCTGCCTCCTCCTAATTCTCATTATTTGGTTTTAACAATTGTGACGTTTCTTTTAAATGCAAAGTTAAGTGCAGGGCTGTGTCCCGATGCCGGGGAGGAATCAAAGCAGGGTAAGTGATCTCAGGAGAGGCACTTAAGTAGCTGTAGTGTTTGTATAAATGAGAGAATTAAAAGAACTAATTAAAGTAAGCTGGAGCACTGAATGAACTACCCACACAGAGCTGTTTAATGCAGCTCAGCCCAGACCTGGAGCACGTGTGCTGAGGGTAAAAATGAACAGGGAAATAAATATGTCACTGGTGGAAGTTACCACAGAAAAAGCTATTCTGAATGAAGGAATTAAATCCTGGAGAAGAGCTGATTAAGAAATTCTACCAGCCAGTGAGTTTAAGTGTCCATGCCCCCACCCTGTGCATCACACGGTGATTTTATTTACAGGAGGTAGCACTGAGACTGTAAATGGTTCTAAATTCCTGCTCTGTTGCAGTGACAGTTTGATGTAATAAAGTGTGCAGTGCACCAGGATTTTCTGTTGTGCTTCACCTTCCCCAGGGCCACTGTTCTCATAAACCCCTGGATGCTCCCAGTCCTGTCACACTCACACACACTGGGGTCATTTCAGCTCCATCTTCCCTTTATGTAGCATTTATGGTCTTTGAGCATTCACTTTGGGTGTAAATTACCAGTTCAAGAGTATAAAAAGAGAACTCTCTTTAATGCCCCCAGTTTTGAATGACAGTTTTGTATGAGTGGAGATGATTTACTTCGAGCTGAAAAATAAACTAGTCAACCCTTGGAGGTTACACTGTCCCAGCAGAGATCTGGGGGTAGGAGTGCTGCTTTGGTGGGGTTTTGTTTTGCTCCAGTTGCAAACTGTAAAATGCTGTTTTGAGGCAGGGCTGACTTTGGTTTATGGGATGTTCTTTGTGAAAATTCTGTTGGTTGTACATTTATATTGAAGGGCTCTGTCATTTGTGTGGTATTGCAGAAAAATCCAACTCTCCTGGAGAACAGATGGACCAATAAACTCCCCACCAGAACCCTCCCCACTTATTTTAGAATCCCTTCCTGGTGCAGTGCAATCAGCAGCAACAAAGGGCTAAAAATAGCAGGGCTCTATTTTGGGCTGTCCTGGGGCCTCTCTGCTTTTTGCCACCTGTGTGTGACCTGCCTCCTACCTGCAGGTTTGGGTTTTCCCTCTGCTCCCTGTTTTGTGGGGAACTGCTCCCCTAAAGCTGAGCACACCATTTCCTTGGTGAGGAATCAGCAGATTAAAGGAGGAATACTTGGCTTCCTCCCCTCTGGGGCCAGGGGGATGTTGTTCTCACTGTTACAAGAGGCTTCAAAATTTCAGACCGCTTTTTAAGATGGTTAAGCAAAACTATTTAAAGGAAGAAGCTTATAATTGAAAGAAATAATCTGAGGTCTTTCAGAAATAGTTATATTTTCTGTGTTAATGAACAGTGAGAATCCCAGCTGACATCAAGTGCTTACAGCAGTAATTTCACCTGTCTTCACACTCTGCAGATGCTCCTGCACTGAAAATTCCACTGCTTGGTTTTGAAAAGGGCTAAGCTGACTTTATTGATGGGATTTTACTGGGAGGCTTTTAAACATTATTACTTTTTCTAAAGGTGCCTATAAAAGCCAGTCGAGTGAATTTTTACACCCTGCATTGGTGGCGTGGTACAGCAAATAAACAGACTAAGAGCAGTTTATAGTAAAAACTACACTGGAAATGTCAACATATACTGAGCAGGACCAAGCTGTGGTGAGTTACACACACAAACCAACCAGGAGACAGGAGAGCATCAGACAGGTTTGTTAAACACTCAGGTCCAGAATCTGTAAGGTTATTTTTTTGTTGTAGGTAAGAGTCTCGAGAAACTTGTTTTGGGGGCAGCTGGTGGGATTTGTGTGGTTTAACGTGCAGGGAGCTGCCTGTGGGGCTGCCTGGCGTGATTAGGGACCCACTCAGTGTTTGGTCTCGAGGAGCTGGGCATTATTTGTTTCTTTAGGATCCTGCTTGGTGTATTTTTCCATCTCAAAGCTTTTAAAATCTAGCTCTGAATCTGGTTGGTGATGCAAGTCCTGTGTTCAAGAGGGGAGTAAAGGAGATTGAATCCCACTGAGGGGGTTTGGGAGATATTTAGTGTTTTAAACACCCGAGTATGTTTTTGAGAAGCACTTAACTTTTCTGGAAAGTTTTAGGTGAAAGCTTTAATGTTGTCACTCCTGTTAGCTCCCCTTCCCAGTCAGCTTGGCAATTCCTGTTCGGTGAGGAAGGCCTGTCCAGCTGTTTGTGAGAGTGGCAGCAGAAATGCACATTTGTGACAGTGCTGGGTTGTGGGCAGGATTCTCTCACCCTGCACTCACAGGCTGTGTGTGTGTGTGCCCATCATCTCAAAATACAGTTATTATGCACAGTTTCTGTCAGCACGTTGGGGAATGTGGTTGGGGGGCAAACCCCCCTGAGCTGCCACCCCGCTCTTCCTGCCTTTCTTGTTTTAAAACAATCCTGGAGCATCTGTCATTGTCTCACACGATTTCCTGCAAAGCTGCCTGTGGCACTTCCACTCATTCTTTATTACCCAGGGGCTTTGCTGGCTATAAAATAACGGCTCTGACTACCTAATAGCTGATCCTCAGCCCTCCCTGAGGAAGAGGGGTGCAAAGCTGGTTTTACTTTTGGTTTTTGCTGACCATGCAGACCTGGCCCCGTGTGAGGGCCTTTCATCCGTGGTGTCCAGGCAGTGGAAGGGAGTCCAGGGACCTTCTCCCTCCCCGTCCCAAAGAAAGGCACTGAGCTAGTGGGGTCCAAATATTCTGCCTTAGTGCAGATGCCACGCCTGGATGTGATTATCTCTTTAACAACCCCTTGGGTTTTTGCTTTGTTTACCAGTTTGGAGGCCCTTTATGCTGAAATGAACTCTAAAAACGGGACAAGAATTGTGATGTCCGTGGGATCATCACTGCATGTGCACACACATGACATCATTTGGATGGGCTGAGGTGTGTCGTTGCTGCTCTTTTTAACTAAGTTTTTTTTGTTAGGAAGAATGATTTTCATCCAAAATGCATATACAGAGCTGCCCTTCTGTTCTGTAGCTGAATAAATGAAAGGTTTTTTTCCTGTAAAAATTTTCTACAAAAACCTATATAACACCAGTTAAGAATTAATTTCAACTTCCTGAACCAAATGGTTTTGATTAAAGATCAATATGTGGTAAACACTTCACTATTAGTTCATTTTGTAGTGAACAGTTCCATTGGGGTTACTTATAAAAAAAAACCCCAACTTATAAAACATTCTTATAGGTATGGTTGAAGAATTAAATGATACTTGTGGGGGCTGGTGCTGGGAAACCCCAACCACTGTACCAGTACACCCTATAACCTGCTAACCTGATGCTATTGACTGCAAACAAAAATCAAACATAGCAGGAAGTTGTCCCGAACAGAGGGCAAAGGAATAATTAACTGCCTTTTTTTGTTTGTTTGTTTGTTTTTTCCCCTTTCAGTGAGTTCCTGGGAAGTGCAGAGGTGTTGAGGTGCACCTTGTGAGCAGTGACACCCAGTGAGAGCAGTGGCCAGGGGATGGGTTTGAGGGGGGATTTCTCCCAGGGAGCACAGATCATACACACCAATGATGTCCAAGGCAAGGGGGCTCTGCACGAGGGGCAATCAGGAGAGGAGAAATGTCCCCAGCGTTGTCTGTGCTGCCTGCTGGTTCAACATTCCCCTGCCAGTTTGATTCCCCCCAGATCTTATTTCAAAAACACTGGAGCCGCTCGGAATTTCAGGACATCCCGTTCCTCTGGAACCACGTGGTTGTTAAAATCCTGTCCTTGCTCCCCTGTCTGCCTGAATTAGGGTGCAGTCTTCCTTTGCACATTCCAAACCTGTGAGCAGCTTCAAAGGGATGCTTTTCCCAGCCTCCCAGCGATCCTCCAGCCTTCTGATCCTTCTGGAATCCCATCTCCCTCGGAAACTGGGCAGCTTCCCTGGCTGCTGCAGGAGGGCTGAGCTGTGTTTGCAGCCTGAGGTGGGGTGGTGGGAAGGCTTTCCCAGCTTTTGACCTGCCTCAGCTCACTGCTGGAGTTCCCCTGGCTGCAGCCGTGCTGGGTGTGTGTTAATGGACCCTCCTGCACGGCCCAGCACCCCCAGGAACGGGGACTGTGGGTCCCCCTCACACCAAACACGTACATTGTCTTGGCTTTGTGATTAGCTCGTTAATTTTATACCAGCCCTGTACCTGTGCAAAATTAGAACTTCCCCAAATGACATTAAATTCCTCCTTACGTGGTGTGTTTGGCTGGGTTTGCTCACAGGATGAAGGGAATTTGCAGTTTGCTGCTTCCTCCCCCCTCCCTGTACCCTTTGGATTTTGCACAGGTGATTGTTTGGGATTGGTGGTAGGTGAGTGCCTGTGTATTTAGAAATATCATAGTAACTGCTTTTGTGATTTTTCTTTTTTTTCCTGATTGATTTTGTGGGATTACTTTGCTTTTTTATACAAAACAGCTTGCATTTCAAGGAGCACTTCACATATATAATCATATTTTCAGGAGCTTCGTTTACATGAGAAACGTTGTAGCCAGGTAACAGTTTCAGTCAATATTTGGGTTTTTCTTGCTTGCCACTTGCTCTGACCTAGTTCTCTTAGCAGATAATAGCATATTAAGAATCTTAACAATTTATTTTTTTTTAATTAAAATTGTGTCTTTCAACAGGAGCTTTAGGAAAACATTTACTAATGGTTGAAAAATGTTCACTGAGCTGTCCCACCCAGGTTATTTTAATTTTGGGAGAGCTGTGGGAGCTTGTTATAGAAAACTGTGAGGAAAGCAGCATTTCTGACCCACTGCAGGGCACAGCCACCTTCTCCAGGAGTGGAACGTCAGGCTTAGTCAGGAATGGTGCAGGAAGTTCTAGAACACACATCTTGGATTGCAGGAATTAGTGAATTTATGTTCTTTTGTCAAGCAGCCAAACCCCAGGAAGTGGTTGAACTCAACAGTTTTTAATGTGTGTCTGCTTTGACTTAAATTTTCCTTTTATTCTGCTGAGAATCCACTTTAAACACTGAGGTGGAGGGTGGGCTCCAACAGGAGAACCATCCTTGGTCCCAAAAGGAAACTTTGGCTGCCTCAGCAGGGAGGGTGCAGCCTGTGCTCCTGGTTCCTCTGCTCAGCTCTGTCACCCTGTCAGGGCACCAGTAAGGGCATCAGATAATATCCCACACTTGAGGGTGTTTTTTCATAATTATCTGTTTAACCTTGTGATTGAGGGTAATGCATCTTCCCCATCTGTTACTAATTCAGCTGAAGTGAAGCTGGTTTGTCTGTTTGGAGCCTGTTGGTGCAAATGCTGATGGATAATCGTGAGAAGCCATTAATGCTGTAATTAATTAACCGACTTTGGATCATTTTGGAAGGTATCAGTGGCTATTGATGCAGGCCACCAGCCTGGATTCTGGGCCCAAAACATCCCAAAGCTCTGCTGATTCCAGGGGATGTTTTGCCATCATTGTGTGAAGGAATTTTGGAGATGCTGTTTCAACTTCCCTATCCTAAAACCGATCGCTGCACTTCCCACTAATGAGCGGGCTGGGCAGAGAAGCCAAGAAATTAATGGACCATAGAAACTAAATTACCCTCTCAACCCTGAAGGGAGTCTTCCCTCACACTCAGCTCAGGGACTGATCCCAGCACAAGGAAAGCAGAACCTGCTAAAGCCATTTGCTGGCACTGCCTTACCTTGGTACTAAATCTGTGCAGCTTTTTGCAAAGCCAGACCGTGCCTTGTTCCTAAAGAGTTTTCCTAGCTTAGGATTTCTTTCAGACTTCCACATGTAATAAAGCTTGGCATCTACCTGGAGTGATTTCCCCCCTCCTACTCCGCTCCTTTGGATTCCCATGGCTGCTGGAAAATCGAAATCCTTTCTGCTTTATGGAGAGAGGTTTAGAAATGGAAATTTCAGGGCTGTCTCGGATCACTGTTGGACTTCCTCACCATCAGCCTCGATGCTGCAGCAGAATAAATGGTGGGGAAAAACAAGGTTAACTACAAAGTTCTCGCAAGGCACATGTTTTTGGGTACTTTGAAGAGTCTTGGTACGGTTTTGTTAAGAGAAAATAAAGCTGTGCAGGATCCAGGGTGTAATGAGTTTCATCTGGTTGCATTTTTGGCAGCAGTTGCAGGGTGTGGGGTGTGCCAGGCCTGGGCACCAGCTCAGGGGCAGGAGCTGCACTGCTGGCTGTTCCTTGCAGCAAGGCACTGTTGGGATAGTCATTCCCAGTTTTCCCAGCACTGGGAAACCATTCTGAAAGAGCAGCCTCCCTATGTGATTGAAATCAGAATATCACGTTCCACCACTGTGGGCTAAAACTTCCTTGCAGAAGGATACGTGGAGGGTTTGGTTGAGTTTCCAGCCTTTGCAGAACTTGTGCAGCTCTCCTGCTGGGGTGAAACAGCAGGGGATTCCTGCAGGGCTTGGGGTACAGCTCTCCCTTGGAAGATGGGTAACAAAAACAATCTTTACATCTGAATGTGATGCGTATTTTCACAAACATGTTATTTAATTTTTATTATTGAGATTTTTTTTTCCCCTCTAGCAGATACCTGTTGAGAGTTCTGTGCATGTAAAATACAAATGGGTAGCTTGTTGTGTAATGTGAAGGTTCCTGTGTCATTCACACACCCTGACAGAAACAAATTGCCTCGCTGCTGGTACTTGTTGCAGATTGCTGGCTGGCTGAGCAGAAGATGTTCACAACTTCTGTCACTTATGTATTATTGGCCAGTGTGACAAAACCCACTTACTTGTTAGGTTTTAATATTAATGAACGATCATTTTACACTTAATTTTTGCATAAGGACTGCGTAAAATTCTGTGCTCTTGGGAAGCTTTTTTTTTCCCTTCTGAAAGCCTGTCTTAAATAAAAAATGTCTTAACTAACAGTGTCCTAAAGAGGGAAAATAATATAGAGACTTGGATCTTCATGGGGCACTGGAGCACCAAGGTGTGAAACCCTCTTGCCTCTGGTTAATGCAGCTGTAGGTTGTGTTGGGGGTGGGAAACGGGGCTTTTCTTTCTTCTGGAAGTTTGAGTGGTTCCAATTCTGTTGCTGATGATTGCAGCAGGGTAACATTTACTAACTTCACCTGCTGCTTCTGCTCCTCTGGGCCCTGGACGTGGTGGGTGATCTTTTGCTTCCTCAGGATCGTGAATGTCCTACCCTTTGGGTTTTTTTTCTCCCTTTGAAATCTCAGTGGGCTTTATGAAGTTGCTGAATGAGCTTCATTTCCCTGAGAAATGCAGATGCAGTTCAGTTGTGAACTAAAGTGTAAGTGCTTGGTTTTGACCACAAGTTCCAGTGATGAGATGAGAATAGAAATCCATCTCCTTTCCCTGCTCCATCTAGTCCAGTCATCCAGCCTGCCCCTCAAGGCTCTCATTTCTCTCATTAAGTGCCAATCCTCTGGTTTTGCAGAAATTCTTTGAATTCATTCCTTCATGTATTCAGCATTTTCCCTTCCAAGGGTAGGAATGGGATTCTCGTGTTCTCCTGCTCTGATTCCAAGGGGATGCTGGGGTCACTGCACTGGGGCAGTGCACAGAGCTGTGCTGGGGCTGGGACTAACAAATCCACTTTTATTGTGAATACAGATCATTGCTGAGCTTAAATTAAATCTTAACTGATGGTGGTTTTCTGGCTTTGGACAAATGATGATGAAGAAAGAGGGTTTTATTTATTTATTTATGTATTTATTTATTGGGGTGGGCAATTCTTCAAGTGTCCCTGAAGTGCCAGCAGCTCAGACACCCCCTGAGTGAGGTCTGGCCTGTCAGCTGGTGGGTGTTGGCAGCCAGTGCTGTGGAGGGGATGAAGGTGAAGCAAAGTCTTGTGTGAAGCTGTTTATTGCTTGTCCCCCTCCCTGTGAACGGTGTTTGCCACATCCTGAAGGGTTCCCTACCCCAGTGTGGTCATTTTTCCCTGAGTGCAGTTAAACTACACCAGTGTAACACTGTGAGTGTGTCCAAGCAGTGATTTCCTGCACCTGCTTTGGGATTTTGTTCCTGAAGCAGAGACAGAGGATCAGAAGAAACAGGAAAACACTTTGGGTATTTTGCTTAGTCACTTACTGTGGTGTTTTAGCCTAATGAGCAGTTGCAGAGCCTTGTGCTTGCTTTACCCTCTCCAGTGTTGAGCTGTAGAGCAGCAGCAGAGGCTTTGTTGTTTTTCTTCCCGGCACAGGAGGTGTTGTTTGCTAACGATGGGTTTACTGAGGTGCTGTATTATTTCAGAGCAGTTTTTGTTTCTGGTACTCCAGGGCTGTTTAAAGCACAGAAAGGCAGTTCCAGCAGTGACTCCAGAGGGATTGTTTCATCTCCTCTGTCACAGAGGAAGGTGCAGGTACAGGGATGTGCTTTCTGGAGGCTGTGCTTGGGAGAGAGCCACAAAATAAGACATAAATGTCTGGGTGCTGTGTGTAACCAGCAGGGTTCTCAGCAGGAGATCTTTCGTAGCTCCTGACACATCCCCTGCTCTTGGACACACCACGTGATTCCCTTTGGAAGTGCATTCCCCACAAACAGACCGACTCTGAACATACATTCAGGGTGTTTTTAACTTGTTATCCCAAATCATGCCTGCCAGTCTTATCCTGCCATGAGAGATGGGAGATTTGGAATCACAAAATGCCACAGAGATCCAGGAAGGTGCTCCTGGTGGCCCTTGGTCCAGTGAGATGGGGGAGGTTGGAGTCAAGAAGGGAGACTGGGAAAACCCATTGTCCATGAAGAGGAGAGAAGGGCCAGGCTTTTCTGCACGATGGAACTCTGTGCTTGTCACATGCACAGAGAAATGAGAATAAACATGGAATTGGTTGGGTTTGTTCTGACAGGTTTGATAACAAAGATGGCAGGTAGGAAGAGAGGTTTGGGGCTTCAATCTCCAACAGCCTCCCATGCTCTGCCAGGCTGCAGTCAAGGTCTCAAAAAACCCCCCAGCAATGACCCAGCCACCCCCCCAAAAAAAAAACCCTCAAAAACCAAGAAAACACACAAAAACCCCCAAACACAGCAAAATCCCACCGACAAAACTACCCCCTATCCGCTGTACTCCACTTTCCAAAATAAGTAACTGGATTTTTCCCTTACTAAAAAGAAATACATTTTACAAGCTGGATAGTGTCCTCTTTTTTTTCTGTGTCTCCTCAACTTGGTAGCCTTTTTTTACAGTTCATGTTTTCTGCCTGCCCAGAAATGTCAAATCCAGTCAGAACTTTTTTCTCAGCTGGACCAAGAGAATCTTCTCCTTCTGTTTAATTCCTTTAAAAATAATTTAAAAGAAAACCACGGCTAAGAAAATACTTTCTCCTTTCAGTTTGTGGCACTTTTTAAGCGTTCTCTTTGCGTTTTTGGCCCCTTTGAAGTTTGTTGTTCTCTTAGATCGGCTGGTTTGGGTGAACAATCACCTGTTAGATGAAATTCTGGACTGAGATGCAGGTGTGACTTGCCCTTTGTGCCATTCTGTGTGCCCCTGGGTCAGGTCTGTCACGGCAGGGACAGGACAAGGGACACTTTCTGTGCAGATATCTGCTGCCATCGGTCGATGATGTGAGGAACCAGAGCAGAGGAAATGGGTGTACAACTCCTTTTCTTGTGGCTCCATTTTTTTTAATGGTGCTCTGGGACGTTTTCTCCAGGCTAGACAGAAAAAACCTTGGATCCTGGAGCTGCAGACTGTGCTGAGGGATAGCACTGGGGTTTCAGTCTCACTCATTTCCCTTCTCCCACGTTTTTCACTGGTAGCACCTGTGTTTTCTCTGCTTCTGGATTCTTCAGGAATAGGATGGGGACAGCAATAGCACAGACTTGAGTTTAAATATTCAGAGATTTTGGCAGCCTGTCAAGTTGCTGGGCCGGGGGAGGAGGAACCAGAACTGGGAAGTGGTTATTTACTTTTTCTTCACCCTATAAATCACTCAAATTTAGCAGTATTTAATTGAAAGCACGAAGGGAATGTTTCTGACCTCCAGGAAAATCCTGCCAAGTCTCAGTGACCCGTTTGAAATAATGAAGTTTTAGGGGTTGTTGGGGAAGTTTTGTGAACTTTGTGCAGTCCAAACTCTGCAGAGGTATTTTAAGTGGGGCTGCTTTGCCTTTGGACACTGAGTTTGTGGAGCTCAGCTTTTCCTTTTTTTTTTTTTTTTTCTTTTCATTTTCAGACAGAAACTTGTTCTTAATTCAAGGGGAAAGCTAAGGAGAGAATAATTTATATTGTAAGTTGTATCATAAGATTTCTTGGTGGAACTAAACACACAAAACCTTGCCCTTGGTATGAGAATAATTATTTTCCCTTCTCATGATTTTTCTTGAATTGTGTTCTTGGAACATACTTTCTTTAGTTTTCAGATAATTTGTTTATAATGTGTCTGTGTAAATGTTTAAAATACAACGAATCTTGGACTGATGCACAACAATAATATTTCCCTTTCATTGCTATTTATTTGACCCTCGTGTGCTTTCAGGAGAAAAAATAATTTTTCTTTTCAAAGTTTTTGCTTGGTTGAGCCGCTTATGGAGGAGGTGAACTCCTTGGCTCATCTCAGATTTCCCTTCCTGTTTAAACAGAGAAATCCTGCGTCAGTTGGGATGCCCTTCAAGGTGTTGTTTTGTGGGAAAGTCAGACATCCCATCCTGTTCTAATACTGTGATATTGGGAGTGGGTTTAGTAGGCAAAACCCCTCAGGATGTTGATTTTTTTTCCCCATTAAAGATTGTGTTGCTGGAGGTCACTGGTTTGGGATCTTGTCCCATACCTGGGTTACCCCTCTGGGTAATGATTTCCTTTCTGGGGGATCCATCTCTCCCTGTTTTGTTACCAAATTATTTCAGGTACCTCATGAAGAAATGAAATTATGGTCTTTGTACACTGTGACTGAATTTATTAAACCAGTCACTGCTTGGTCAGAAGAAGTGAATCCTGATTGCAGAGCACTAATCCTGGAGGGTGACTATGACAGAACCTGAAATTTGGGGCTTTCAAGTTAAGAAATGAGAGTGTAAAACTTAGAGATACAGAAGGCAGAAGAGCAGGGGGACACAGGGAAAGCCTGGAGAGAGAAGGGATGGGTGAGGACTAAAAACTCACCAAAATGAGCACGATGATGTGGGACCTGCATTGTCATTTTCCAGAAGAAACCATTCAGGACATGGTTGGGAGCTGGAGTGCTGGAAAACGGAGGGGGAAAATGGTTGAGGGAACTCTGCATCTTTAACACTTCATATCCCTGCTGATGCAGGTCCTTCTCCACTCCTAAATGTGGTTTGTGTGCCACCTGCTTCCACTGCACTCACTCTGCAGGGACTTCCAATGGGAGGCAGCACGGAGGAGCTAAATTATTTGGAGAGGATTCAGTGATTGACTTAAATGTAAAGGGATTAATTGGTCTCTAAACTAGTCAATTAAACTGCACTCCGAAAGTGGAAAGATCACAAATGCGTGGCAGCGAATAAATTAATGCATTTTTCACGGCTTTAGAATTTTCTACATGTTGCTTAATTTGTTGTGAATCATAAAATTTATTCCATTAATTGTGATCGTGCTGCATAATGGACACGTGTGCAGTGATTCTGTGCCCCCACCCTCCTGAAGGACAGCTGGGAGCAGGCTTAAGCACGAATTTCAGGGTGCATTAGGAGCTGCTCACAGCTTTTGCAGCCTCTTACACAGACTGTACAGCAAATGAGGACAAATTTTCCCTGAGATCAGGCTGTAAAACGAGTGGGGTTCGGGTCTCGGGGGAATCTGGTTTCGTTCTGGGTCACTCGTTAAACCCTGAGCTCTTCAGTGGAAGTGGGAAGGACGTTTGGTGCTTGAGCAAGGTGTGCAGTGCAAAGAAACACGGAGGGATGGAGGGCTTGGCTTGGCTTCCTTGTTTTGGGGTACTTTATATTTGATTCTTTTTTTTTATTTTTAGTTCAGTCAAGGTATAATTATTTTCTTTCACTTCGCAGCAGTGCTGTCCTCCTGCCACATTTAAGAGTTCAGCTGCAAAGCCCCCCATCAAGATTCGTATCTCCTCATGTTTTATCACTGAAAATATTTTATTATTCTCATAGGTTTGTGATCATGCAGAGGTGGCAGAAGAGTTTGGTTGTGGGAGAAACGAACACAGAGGGGGGAATCCAGTCTTCCAGCACCTGGAAATGCAGTTTGCAGGTGTCATTGAATTTTGGTGTCGGATGGTCAGGAGTTCCAGGAGTGGGGCTGGCTCCTCCCTGCAGAGCTACCAGTGCTGATGTTGATTTGCCAGGGAAACTAAAAATTGCCTCACAAAAACGGGTGCAGGGGCTTGATACCCAGAGAGTCTGAATTTGTTTTCGAGGTTGTGTGAATCTGTGACATAAAACTCGTGATAAAGTGTTTAGTTCTCCTTCTCCCTCGAGGAGCCCGTGGGAAGCAGCTGCTTGAAAGCACAAATCAAAACTGCATTAATAGGTTTTAGATCTTGAGAATAACAATAATCTTGCTTGTTGAGCAAACTGAGTAACCACAGTTCCCCCTGTTGATGTGCTTGCTTTGTGAATGAACCCGGTAAATTGAATTTCATCTGCAGTGAATGTAACGCCGACAAAGGGAGTTGTGGCCCTTCTTCTCCTCGGGTTTGCTGTGGTTTTTTTTGGTTTTTTTTTTGTTTTTTTCAGGACTGTCCTTTCTGAATGGCCTTAATCTACTGTAATGCTGCTTTGGATAATAGCACTGGGCTTCCACGGGGGTGAGGGGGAGCATTAACCTACATTGCACACGGGGAAAACGAGGCTTTCCCGGGGCTGCACTGGAGAGGAGGGGCCTTGATGGGCTGGGGGTTGTTAGTGTAGCCCAGACGTGCAGAGGGTGTTTGTGTTGGTGCTCTGCTTGTTGGCTGTGCTGGCAGGGCCTGTGTGTGCTCGGCTGGGGAGTGTTTGTGCCATGGAGAGAGATCCCTGAGGGTGTGTGAGCCTGGCCGTGGCTGGGACCCTGCCAGTGATGCTGCCAGTGACCCTGCCAGTGATGCTGCCAGTGATGCTGCCAGTGCCCCTGCCACTGACCCTGCCACTGACCCTGCCAGTGCCCCGGGAAAACAGGCACAGCACCGGCTGCTGAGAGCAGAGCAGTGCTGGGACTGCAGGAGACATTTGTCCTGCAGGAGATCTCAGCTGGCATGATTTTCTGAGCCCCATTTTTAGGATTTATGTAGAATCCTCCGGGAAGGTTTTGGACAAATTCACTTTAAAGCTGCACATAAATCCTCCCCAATTTAAACACCTGATGCAAGGGGCAGTGACTTCCTCTCTGCTTTACTTGAGCAGCCTGAGAATCACCTCATGTCCATGTATTATTTTTATCTAGTACTTTATACCTTCTAGTCAGGGTTGTGGTGGAGTCCTTGACAGCTGTTTTTGTTCTCTTATTTTTAATTTTCAGCTCTCCTAAGCTGGTTTGCACAGCACTGTGGTGGTTGTTGTAGTCAGGGTTGTGGTGGAGCCCTTGATAGCTGGTTTTCTTCTCCTGTTTTCCATTTTCAGCTCTCCCTAAGCTGGTTTGCACAGCACCGTGGTGGTTGTTTCAGCTCAGGGTTCCCACGTGAGGCAATGTTTGGTTTCTGAGGACCTCAGAGCGGTTGTTTGTACACAGAGCAGCACGTGTAGCACAGAAACAAACAGTGTGCCCTTTCCGGGGCTGCACACAATCACAGAGCGGGGCTTAGCTCAGGTTACAGGGGTATTTAGGGTAATCACCTCTAACAAATGGCCCTTGAGCTCAAAGCCATTCTACGGCAAAACAAATGATCGAATGCATTCCATTTTTTTTAGCTTTCTGGGCTTCTTGTGGTGTAACTCGAGGCAGAATTTAGTTAATTTAGTTAATTTTTGACGTTTTGTTCTGGAAGAATTCAGTGTTATCCCATGTTAATGCTCTGCTCAAAAGTGCAGTTTGGAGCCTGGTAGAGTACAGGGCAAGGACTGGTGACAAACTTGTCTGTGTCTCTGGGTGAATCTGTGCCACAAGGACATGTTAACAGGGAGAATTGCCTCGTGATCACTGAGGGACTGCTAATGACTTGTGGCTTTACTCCTGCACTACTGTGAATTTATGAAAATGAAGCTTCTAGTGCAGCTGTGGTTTGATACTCCCACCTACCTGCATGTTAAATCCCCTTTTTGTTTATGTGCTGAGCAGGATTCCATCACTAACCTGACTCTGAACACACAACCGGTGCAGTTATGGGGTAAGACTGAAAACTGGGCTCACTTAATTTAGGTAAAATCAATGCCCACCCGCCCCCAGCGTGCAACAGCTGCTCATTCCACACAGATATTCCTGGAAAGGGTAATATCCTTACTCCTGAAAGCACCTTCATGGAGGGGGGAAGGGAAAGCCTTTTCCAAAGCCCCAGCTCCGTGTGGGTCTGTGACCCACAGATGGCTCGTTCCAACTGTGCCAGCCACTCTAATCCAGCTCACATTGGGAGCCACAGTGCCTGAGAGCTGAGTTATCCCTGACAAAACTGCCAAGGGAAGCCTGTGTTTAAGGAAACCCGGGGTTTAGACTTGGCAGGCCTGAGCTGTTGAGAAAAGGTCAGTTTATGCCTCAGGCTCTAAAAAAAAAATGGCATAGTGGGCTTGGCGAAGCTCCATCAGCGCCAGCCAGGCTTGGTCTGGAGTTTGGGGTTATTAATATTCAAAAGGATCCTTTTCCAGTCCTGCTTTCTAGAGCACAACTGCTCCTGGCAGTTCTGAGGGGATGGTGGTTAATGATGCTGGGGCTCAGGGCACAAAGAGAGGGGGATCCCTCGTGGAACTGGATGTGTGGCTTATTCCTGTGGTCAGCAAGGCATGGATGAGTTCTGGGGAACCTTGGACAGAGGAGCTGATCTGGCTGCATTCCTGTGTTAGGGACTGTTAGATCTGCTATGGAGATGGATTTTCCAGAGGACCCATTTCAAAGCCTGCGCTGCAGACGTGGAGAGAGGGGTGAGAACAGCAGGGGCTTTGGGAACTTTACATGCAATTTGCCCCGGTGTGTTGGTATTTTGAGCATGTCCAGCATGAAATAATGCATCCCTTCTTACAGTCTTCTAGTTCATTACGATTCATTTTGTAGTTGTCACCAGCTGGCACTGTTGCTTTTAGAATACCTGGTATTACTGGTACAAATACAAGCAAGTTCCTGATTTTTAAGGACATCGTACATCTTAGAAAGCTCAGAATTTCCAGTGAAAAATGTGTGTTTGTTTTGGTATTAACCTGAAAATAACTTTATTCACCTCCATGTTTCTTGATTGGCGTGCTTTTATACTGAGTTTTAAAGCCCATATCCTGCACTGCAATAGAAATGTGGTCACACCAACTCCTGTGCTTTCCAAACAGGGTTCAGACACCACAAAGAATTGTAATCCCTAAAGAACACAATAAACCTGCAGAATCACTTTTTGGTGCCCACCTTTTAAATAATTCAAAGCAGTCGTAGCTCTATATCAGCACTGTTCTGAAGTGCAGCCCAAGTGCTAAAAACCCAAATGCATTCAGTAATGATCAGTGCCTGGAGCTCCAACGCTGTGGCTCAGTGCTGACTGCAGCACTTCCCCTGCCTCTGCCAGGGGGGAATGCTGCTTGGGATTTCACTGCAGAATTGGGATTTCACAGCTCCACAAGCCACTCAATCTGGTGTTGATTAGATTCAGTAAAAATCAGATTTTATAAAAAAATTATGGTTGAGCGCAAAAGAACTTCAAGTGATCTGAATTTCTGTTGGAGGGAAGTGGCCTCTGCTTATCTGCTCATCTGCAGGTGGTGTTTTTTCTAACCTGAGGTGTCTTAAATGTTGCTGAGTTTTGAGTGTTGGTAGGAAGATACTCATGGTCCTCACCTGTCCAGAAGAGCTGTTGGGTCCCTGTCCTTTGACCCACAGGTGCCATCCCACGGGAGATAAATCAGGGCCTGCTTGTGGAGCAGGAACTCTCTAAAGCCGTTCTGAACGTGTTGGATTTTCAGCTTGAAATGTTAACCCAAACCCTGCGCTGCCACACTCTGATTCAGCTGGTTTATTTTTCTTTTATCAGATGTATTGACCAGCTCTTTGTGCCATCTGTTGCTAAATTATATTCTGATAAATATTCTCCTTTATCCAGGCCCTTTCAGCCTTCCTGCTTTTACTCCACGTTGCCTTTGTTATTAAATGATATCAGGAGCAGAGAAAACAAACACCTATCAGTGGCCATGGCAGCCTCCTGCCTGATTTAGTTATTCAGGGTTGTATATTTTGGATTATTTCTTCAGCAGTCTGGGAATGCCTTCAGTTCATCTTACAAGTCATGAGAAGCAGCTTTAGCTCAGAACAGCACATTCTGACAGGCCACATTAAATGCACATGTGCAGCCAATAATAAATCAATGAATTTCCATGCTCAACATGCAACACTTATTTAATATAGAGAAATAAGGGGGTTGTTGTCAATGTCTGTGGGAGATTTTCCCCTGGTATGGTGAATTACTTCACTGAGGAGCACAGGAGCAAAACTCCTTAAGGTGTACGTGGAAGGAACTCTCAAAATGCCAGTACAATGGAGGAGCTCCTTGGAAATTCACATTATCCATTCATAAAAGCCAAATAATAAACTCTGCTGTCATGTACTGCAAAAATACCCTCGTTTCTTTCGAGGTGTGGGTATCAGGGCAGGGAGGGGATGGGATGGGTGTCACTGCAGGACACGTTCCCTCTGCACTCAG
Source organism: Pyrocephalus nanus (assembly GCA_038380795.1). NCBI lineage: Eukaryota > Metazoa > Chordata > Aves > Passeriformes > Tyrannidae > Pyrocephalus > Pyrocephalus nanus. Next base: position 2,947,915 of record CM076278.1, read on the forward strand.
GGAATAAACCCCAGTGTCCCTCTGGGTCATTCTGGCCATACACCCATGAACTGGACCGAGGGAAGGATGGGAGCTTGTTGGAGATGGGATCAGGAGAGAATCCCCTCGGTGAGCCACATCCCAGCCTTGGCAGGGGGCTCTGCTGGTGACAGCTGAGCGAGGGTGGAGATAACACAGCAAGTGTTGAGATAATGTTATCTGAGTGCCTGCTGTGCTGGGAAACTGGGACCTCGGTGCTTTACTCACCCACTGCCAGAACACTGAGGGCAATTCGTGTTTATACCAAAATTCTGCATGGACATCTCATACATTAAAAAAAATACAGCAGGATACGTGAGACAACATAAGGATTTATAAATACAGTTATTCACAGGCCTGGTTTCTCCTGTGTCACCAAGTATCAGTGTCCCTTGTGACACTGCTGCTCATGATGAAGAAAAGCTGTTTCAGGCCCTGTGATACAGGGAAATAATTTCCACACCTGGGTTCAGCTGGTCTGCCTTGGCCCTGGGACAATCCTTAGCCCTGGAACAAGCTCCAGCTGGAGGCAGGGCAGTGCCCAGCACTGTCTGCAGCTCCAGCACACAGAAAATGCTGAGTCCAGGGTGGCACTGAGTCTCTGGGGGCCAGGGGGGAATGTTTGGGGTGACAGAGCAGCAGGAGTTTCCAGGTTGGTGTTTCCCATGTGTGGGTGTGGATCTGTCTGAGGCAGAGGCCGCGCTGTGAGGGCTCCATCCCAGGGCAGGGGTGGGTTTTTGTGCTGCCTGCCCGTTTGCTGGGAGGCTGCTGCTTCCAGAAGACTCTGGAATTGGCCATGTCTGGAAATGCTTTCATTTTTGGTTTAGTTGTGGTGTCTGCAGAAACTGTTCCCAGTTGTGCTGTGGTTCTTGACTGCATGTTGTGAACTGCCAGAGCTGTCCTGAATACCTGCTTTGTCTGATTCCAGCCTGGGCAGGGTTCAATTCCAGCTGCTGGGCAGAGGGTACCTCATGGGGTGCTGACAGGCCCGAGAGGTGCCACGTGAATGTCTCACCTCTCAGACTTTGTCACATTGCTTGTCCCACCAGCCAGGCCCTGCTCTCATCCCGCTGCCTCTCCTGGATGCTCCTGCCTGCCTGGGAGCAGTGCAGCCAGCCCTCTTCCCAGGGAGTGCCTGGCAATGCCTCTTTTTTGGGGATTTGGGGGATTTTTAACCTTTTGAACATGCAATTTCCCCTGAAGGCCAGAAAATGTGTCCTGGCCTTTCCCGTTTGCTGCCTGGTCTCAGTTCCAGGTGCTCTCTGCTCTCCTGGTGGGTGTGAGAAGCTTTCCCTGCTGCCACAGCTGTCCCTGCAGCTCCTGAACTGGACCATGGCCCGTCCTAGAGGAACATGCTGGAGTTCTGGGCACGGGGACAGTGCATCATTCCTCTCAGCTGAGGAGAATTCCACTGTGCACTGCCCAGAATTTAAGGCCACTCTGCCTTGCAAGCAGAGGCTCTTCTGACTGACTTCTCTAACATCACAGCCTTTCTTCCCATCCCACTGTGGGAGCTTGTTCAAAGTCAAACTTCACTGAGGGATTTTTATTTCCAGATGGTTGAAGGAGGGGTGATTTTCATCCTGGGTTGTTAATTTACTCTGATTGTTCAAGGGTGTTACTGAGTGTTGGGGTGTCCAGGTGCTGCCATCTCTTGCCCCGACCCCACTGTGACCTGTGCTGTTGCTTTAGACAAATTTAAAGGGAATTATTTGGTTCTACCCTCACTCTTATGTTCCAAACCTGCCTTTTCATGCCCTCTTTTTTGCAGTCCCCATCACACAAGTGATTTGGTGTGACTGTTTTCCTAATGCTCGTGCCTTGCTGCTGCCTCTTTTCTGAGATCAGACCTGATAAAGCTCATTTAGGGTAACTGTGAGTTGAGGGCTTTCAGATCCCAACCTTAATTTTGAGGAGAATTAGAGCAGCAATACACTTTATTGGTCATAAAACATAATTAATTGTCCAGAGTCAGTGGCCTTGTGGACAATTGCTTATAAAATAAAGGAGAGGAACAAGAGGCTACCAGCAGCCCAGAGGCAGGGGAGAGAGCTCAACCTCCTCTATAGAGAAATCAATATTTTAAAACACTCATCTTGAAATGGTTCTAAAAATAGGATTCCCAAATCTTCACCATGTTTTCCTAAGGAATCTTCAGTGCCAGTCTTGGCCCGTGGCTCCCCCTGCACTTCCCAGGTGTGTTAAGAGGCTGCAGCGTTTGGGACAAACCCAGATCAGAAACTGTGGATTGCATGGCAGGGGGGATTGCAGTCACTGAAATAATAATGATTTAATTCACATCGTGAAACTATTGCCAAATGTCCCTCTAATAAGGAAGAAAAGAATCGATTATGTTCAGTTGAGGGTTTTTTTGGTAGATTGTTCTTCCCCAAATCCCAAAGCAGTTGTTACTGGCAGGTTTTATTATTCTTTTCCTGAGGTAATTGGTCTCCACGTTTGTCATGTATTTTCAAATCTGTTGTGAGGTACAGGTTGGCTTTGTACACAGGTTTGCTTCGGTACCTGCGCTCCAAACTCGATTTGAAGTTGGCATTTGTGTCATTGAGGTGATTAAAAGTAATCTCTTTACAGCTTGAATTCCAGTGGGTGCTTATATAAACCTCCTATCTGCTGGAAACAATACCTGAACACTTCAGATGTTCTCCTTTCCCTGCCAACGTTGTGCTGTTTGAGCACAGATTTTCCTAATCCTCATGTGATTTTTATATATACAAGCAAATTTAATGTAGTGTTATTTTCTTTGAGTCATTTATAGTGACTGAGGGGTTGACATTCATAAAGATCATGAGAAGTCCTAAATATTACGCTGACAGGGGATTCAGCTGCGTTTTTAGACATCTCCAAAGTTATTTAAGGTGATGAAGATCCCAGAGGAAACAGCTGAAAGGCAGTTGGTGGCAGCTGCAGGTGATCAGGTGCCAAATTGAAGGTTTGACACTCTATTTGAAGGTTTTTCTGTGTTACAAGGGGGAAAAAAACCCTGCAATTCTTAGGAGAGGGACACAGATCTTTTCTTTTATTGCAAAAGGTTGTGTGTCATTGCCATTTCTTTGTACTTCTGTCAATAGATGCCTTTTGTTTCAACACTTATTGCTATTTTAGCACGTAAGTCTCAGTGAATGTAGTGGAAATATTCCTGGAAGTGCATGCCAGGGTGTTCTGCTGGCTGAAGAACACAGTGCTCAGCATTTTCCACCCCTCAGCCTTAATAAATAACATATATTCTATACATGTTCTACACTTTCTATTTGGGAAGGTGACATCCTGACCATCAGGCACCTGGAAAGGAGGGAAAGATTTCTGAACCTGTAAAAACGAGACAGTTCCTGCTCAGTGTGACCAGAGAGCTGTCACAGATCTGCAGCCTTTTAAAATGGTTCTAATTTGTATAAAATAGGATGAGAAGAGCAGGCCTTACTTAAATCTGTGTTGAGATTTTCTCATGGAAAACTGCTGGCAGCTGCCCCTGGCTGTGGTGGCACTGGCTGTGTGCCTGACAAGAGCCAAGGAAAGCAAGGAATTCAAACCCTCAAACTCTCACTGGTGGGGCTAATACTGAATTAATCCAGCTGAAATGTATTTCCAAAGAAATTAACGGGGACATGGCTGAGCACTTTCACTTCATACCACACCCCAGGCATAAGTAATTAAATTTAAATTTCTCCAATATTTGTTTTCCCAGTGTATTATAAATGCTTCAGTCTGGCCCAGGTTTCTGATCTGGAGCTTCTTCTAGGGAATATATGTGGATGTATTCCTGGCTCAGGAATGGCTCTTCCTCAGTGTGCTCTGCTGCCTTCCACACCTCTGTCCTTTCTGCCTCACCCCTGGGGAACAGTTCTGACCCAAACCCTGACTCTGGGTACTCTTTGTTCCTTGTGTAAGTCATGAGCACGTGCAAAGGGAATGGACAGTGCAGCTGTGCAGAGTTAGGGACTTTCTAATGACTATACTTGAATAAACTGATAGGTTAAGGTGTTAAACAGACTTTGTAGGGTAGGGGAGTTTGGAAGCCCTTTCTTGTGCCTTTCTGGTGGTTCCTGATATTTTGAATATCTGATCAGGAGTACAGACATGGGTGTGTCTAAAAACCTCCAGAGGCGGGGGGGGGGGACTTCTCAAAAGCCTGCCAGCCTCAGTTTTTGAACCAGCTTGAAAGAAATGTAAATAAAGTAAAGCAACAAACCAGCCTGAACGTGGTGCTGTTTTTAGGAGCCCCAGTCTGATCTGCATTTTGTGTTTGGCTGGTTTTTGGGTGCTGGTGATGCTGGGAGGCTGCAGGGAGGAGCTGGCCGGGCTGGGTGATTTTGGAGGCCGGTGGGAGGTGCTGGATGTGCTGCAGGGCTCAGGCTGTGGGGAAGGACGGGCTGCTCTGAGCTCGGGGAGCATCCTCCACTCGGATTTTATTGGGAAATCTGGCTCATTCACAGTGAGAGTGATTTCTGCAGCCTGGTATTTAAGGAATTGTGAGCTGTGCTGCAGACAAGAATGTCAGGGGCTGGGAGCACATTCCAGAGCGGGATCAGCACAGAGTGCTGACAGCGTTTCCTTGGAACGAAATTCCGCTTTGGTACCAAAAGCAAACGTTTTCCTCGGGGTCTGCCAGGAGCTTGGGAGGGATGGAGGAAGTCCCCAGGCCTTGATCTTTATTATTTTTGGTCCTGAGAGCTGGAACCAGAGGAGCTTAACTCTTCTGTCACTGCTGGCTCTGCAGCACAGCCAGGTGGGGGAGCCCAGGAGGACTCAGGACAGAGGGCTTGGAGCTGGATAGTCTGAGCTGGGCAGGCAGTGCTTGGGACAGCAGGGACAGCAGCCCCAGGAACTCTGCTCTGAAAGAAAAAATACTGGAGTGATGGAGTTGTGTTGGGCTCTTCCTAGAGCTGAGCCTGGTTGAGTTTGGATCCAGTGCTGGAGATGATCCATTTTTCACTTATGAAGTATTTATTGCTGGGTATCAGCACCAATGTTCATTCCTATTATTCTCTGATCTGGCCCATTTGCAGGAAAGCAGAAGGGGCTAACACTGTGTCTGGGTACCTCTTCCCCTGCAGTTACAGTTGGTTGTGTACACTTACTCTGATCTTAATGATTAATGCTGGTGTTGATGATTCTCCATTGAAAGTCCTGGCATGCATTCCCTTCCCTCCAAAACCATGGATCTTCAGTCCTTCAGCCCCTGGCTGTGTGTGTTTCTCATTCTCACGGTGTTTATGGGTAGCTGTGAATGTTACATGGTTTGTTCCTGCCAGACCACTTTGCAGGAGACTTCAAAGGGCCCCTCTGTGGTCCCAAAAGGCAATTTTTTCCCTTCAGGTCAACAGCAGCCAAGCAAGACCCCCAGTCAAACCCTCTAGGACGTGTAGAATCCAGAGGATTTCTGTCATATCCCGAGGACAGGGGTTGGAAATAACCCCTTTACAAATAGCTTTGCTCTCTGCCTTAGAAAGGCTGACCTGCTGCTGTGGCCTCTTTGCAGACATTATCCCCACTTGATCTTAGACCACATTTCTCATGGTTTGTTTTTTTTTTATTTCTTAAGACCTTTTTTATATTAAAGGCTGTCATCCTGTGAAGGATGGGCAGAATGAAGTGACAGCATTTTCAACACCACTCATTTTACATTTAAGTGGATAATCAGTGGCCAATCCATGGTTCCCCTCAGCCCAGTGTCAACATTTTGTAATATTCATGTGCTTTTATGTTCCTTAGTGGAGATTCTCATGAGGTGTTGGGCAAACACCTTTCAGGTTCCCTTTTTTATTCCCTCAAATAGAACTTGAACAGAACTTGAATGAGGAATTTCTGAAGACCCCTATTTTTACTGCCTGGCTCCTGGTTAAAATCCCATTTGTTTGTAATGAACTTATCATTTTAAACCAGTCGGAAGACACATCTCTGAGACAGCTGCCAGCACTGTCAGTGATTTGTGCAGTGACAGATCGTTCTGTCACATTTGATTATCAATCAGCAGCGAGCCTCAGGACAGGAGGGTGTGTGTTTGGATGCAGAGCCTCCTCAGAGTCCCCTCTCCACACTAACTGAGCTGTTTCTCTTGCAGTGAGCACTTGTCCTGTGCCTTCACGTTCTTCCTGCACGGGGAAAGCAACGTGTGCACGAGCGTGGAGATCGCCCAGCACCAGCCCATCTACCTGATCACTGAGGAGCACATCCAGATGGCACAGTCCTCCCCATCGCCCTTCCAAGGTAGGGCAGCTGGGCTGGGAGCTCTCTGGGATTCATGGCTGGGATCAGTTCTGCTCAGGAAGTTGTGGATGGAAGGGAAAAGGGTTGTTGGGATTCAACGCTGTAACCAGCCCTCAGTGGTGTGGGAACTCCCCAGCAGTTCCTGCCTGTTAACACTGCTTTTAAAGGTACATTCTTAGAACAAGGAAAGCAAAGAAATGAATCATTTTTGTTTAAAAGTACTATTTAAGGAAGTGAGTGTACTAATTTATTTTATGTCTGGGCTCAAATCTGTAGCTTCAGTGCTACGGGAATACAAATACTGAGCTTATCTGAATTAGGGGTGCTTTCCATTCATACAGTCAACTATTTACTGTTCTGTCTTAAAAAAGGGTGTGAAAAAGTATCAGAATCAATGAAGAACTTGAAGTATCTGTGGCTGTTTACTTGCCAGTGTGAGAAATTAGAATTTTACAGAATTCAGTTAATGGCTTATTAAATTCGTGATGCAGTTTTGGTGTGATGCTCTACATTAAAAAAAACCCAAACCCTTCAGGATTTTGAGTCATTGAGTTATGCTGTCTTTACTACAGTCTGAAGTTGTAATTTCAAACCAAATAAAGCAGAAATCTTTATAAAGTTCAAAATACAGTAAAAAAAAAACCGCTGCACCCAGAGACATATAAAATGATCGTTTATAGAGATAGTAATTTATAGAAGCTTTATTGAAAAACATTTTGTTTCTAAATGTAAAGCTTTGACAGAGGCTCAGGCACCTAAATCATAGAAGATTTTATTCCAGTGAGCTGAATTCATGACTCTCTCAAGTCAGATATGGCTAAAAGCAGAACTTAGTGTGAATGGAAATACCTGCTGTTGAACAACTGGTTTTCCTTGTTTGTTGTGACTGCATCTTCTTCATGCCTTGGGACCTGTAGGAAGTCTCATGTTCCTGTCCTCTGTCCTTCCATGCTGTTTCAGTACACTGGAATTAGTGGAAATCCATTAATTGTGGGAATTGCTGTTGCCTGAACTGCAGACAGGTCCCCTGTTAGCTCAGGAGGAGCAGGGTAGGGTTTAGGATCACACCCTGGCCAGCTCTGCAGCGGCTGTCCCTGGAGCCAGAGCCTTGCACCGGGGGCAGAGCTGTGTCCCCAGCGGGCTGGGGCTGTGCAGGGCTGCAGAGCTGTGTCCCCAGCTGTCAGGGCTGCAGAGCTGTGTCCCCAGCGGGCTGGGGCTGTGCAGGGCTGCAGAGCTGTGTCCCCAGCTGTCAGGGCTGTCAGGGCTGCAGAGCTGTGTCCCCAGCTGTCAGGGCTGCAGAGCTGTGTCCCCAGCTGTCAGGGCTGCAGAGCTGTGTCCCCAGCTGTCAGGGCTGTGCAGGGCTGCAGAGCTGTGTCCCCAGCGGGCTGGGGCTGTGCAGGGCTGCAGAGCTGTGTCCCCAGCTGTCAGGGCTGCAGAGCTGTGTCCCCAGCGGGCTGGGGCTGTCAGGGCTGCAGAGCTGTGTCCCCAGCTGTCAGGGCTGTCAGGGCTGCAGAGCTGTGTCCCCAGCTGTCAGGGCTGCAGAGCTGTGTCCCCAGCTGTCAGGGCTGCAGAGCTGTGTCCCCAGCTGTCAGGGCTGCAGAACTGTGTCCCCAGCTGTCAGGGCTGTCAGGGCTGCAGAGCTGTGTCCCCAGCTGTCAGGGCTGCAGAGCTGTGTCCCCAGCAGGCTGGGGCTGTGCAGGGCTGCAGAGCTGTGTCCCAGCTGTCAGGGCTGCAGAGCTGTGTCCCCAGCTGTCAGGGCTGTCAGGGCTGCAGAGCTGTGTCCCCAGCGGGCTGGGGCTGTCAGGGCTGCAGAGCTGTGTCCCCAGCGGGCTGGGGCTGTGCAGGGCTGCAGAGCTGTGTCCCCAGCTGTCAGGGCTGTCAGGGCTGCAGAGCTGTGTCCCCAGCGGGCTGGGGCTGTCAGGGCTGCAGAGCTGTGTCCCCAGCGGGCTGGGGCTGTGCAGGGCTGCAGAGCTGTGGTGTCCCCAGCTGTCAGGGCTGTCAGGGCTGCAGAGCTGTGTCCCCAGCGGGCTGGGCTGCAGAGCTGTGTCCCCAGCTGTCAGGGCTGCAGAGCTGTGTCCCCAGCGGGCTGGGGCTGTGCAGGGCTGCAGAGCTGTGTCCCCAGCAGGCTGGGGCTGTCAGGGCTGCAGAGCTGTGGTGTCCCCAGCGGGCTGGGGCTGTGCAGGGCTGCAGAGCTGTGTCCCCAGCTGTCAGGGCTGTGCAGGGCTGCAGAGCTGTGTCCCCAGCTGTCAGGGCTGTGCAGGGCTGCAGAGCTGTGTCCCCAGCTGTCAGGGCTGTGCAGGGCTGCAGAGCTGTGTCCCCAGCGGGCTGGGGCTGTCAGGGCTGCAGAGCTGTGGTGTCCCCAGCGGGCTGGGGCTGTCAGGGCTGCAGAGCTGTGTCCCCAGCGGGCTGGGCTGTCAGGGCTGCAGAGCTGTGTCCCCAGCGGGCTGGGCTGTCAGGGCTGCAGTCCCCACACAGCTGCTGCAGGGCTGGGCTCTTCCCTGCAGTGCTGGTGAGTCCCTACGGGCTCAACGGGACCCTGACGGGCCAGTCCTACAAGATGTCGGACCCCGCCACGCGGAAGCTGATGGAGGAGTGGCAGTACTTCTACCCCATGGTGCTGAAGAAGAAGGAGGGCATGAAGGAGGAGGAAGAGCTGGGCTATGACAACGATTTCCCCGTGGCAGTCGAAGTCATTGTCGGTGAGTTTCAGTATTTTCCTCCTCGTGATTTTGGGGGATCTAATTAATCAGAGAGAGCCATTATAATTTTCCTATATTCTCTCGTAGCTCTCTTGACACTGGAACATCTGAGTAGTTATCTTGCCTCAAGCTTTTGTACTCCCTGTATCCCACATGCTATTATTCACAGTACTGCGCTGCTTGCTTCAGCTCTGTCCTGGTTGCAGAGGGTTAGATGTGTATTAGTATGGAAATTCCTCAGCTCTTTTTATATTTCACATAATAAGTTTTGCCAAACCGACGCTGGAAACAAGGGCAAGTAGCTGAGGCTGCTGGATATTATCAGCTGTGTTCAAGACTTGTGGTTTCCCCTCCCTCTCTCTGCAGGTGGTGTGAGGATGGTGTATCCTTCAGCCTTTGTTCTCATCTCCCAGAGTGACATCCCCGTGTCACAGAGCGCTGCCAGCGCTGGAGGCCACGTCAATGTGGGACAGCAGGGGCTGGGAAGCGTGAAGGATCCTGCCAGTACCTGTGGGATGCCACTCACTCCCCCCACCTCTCCAGAGCAGGCTGTTCTGGGTAAGCACTGAGCCCGGGCTGGGATGTGAACAGGGGCACGTGGAAGGCAGGCAGGGGACTGAAGGTTAGGGGGGAACTTCTCCTGTAGCCAAGGCTCAGAACACCCCCAAAGAACGCACACTGGCAGAATTTGCCAGTTTATGAAGTGTTGGTGTCCTTGTTGGGAGGGTGTGGATTCTTTGCGGTAGAAGAGCACAGTGAATTTCCCCTGAGAGAGGGGGATTTTAGGTTTGATACTGGGAAGAAATCTTTCCCTGTGAGGGTGGGCAGGCCCTGGCACAGGTTGCCCAGAGAAGCTGTGGCTGCCCCATCCCTGGAAGTGTCCAAGGCCAGGTTGGACAAACTCAGAGCAACCTGGGCTGGTGGAAGGTGTCCCTGCCCGTGGCAGGGCATGGCATGAGATGATCCTTAATGTCCTTTCCAACCCAAACCTTTCTGGGATTCTATACCAGAGTAAGTAGCTCTTTTTATAAAGAACTAGAAATTCAGCCCTTAACTAAGCATTTATGTTGGTACAATAAAAACCTGCAAATTCCAGCTGCTCTTTTTGCCCAGCACAGTTGGGTTTTGATCAAAGACCATCTGAAAGGAATTCCTAAGCCTGTGGAATGGATAAGCAGGAGCTGGGCTTCCCAAGGGAGGTCTGGCACAGGCTGGCATCACATGCAGGTGGCACACAGTACATGCAAGGCAGTTCCCTGTTTTCTGGGCATTCAGTGTGTCCTTTTCCATGGATCCACAGCAGTTCTGGCTTGGCACGTGGGGTACTAGATCCTTAACATCTTGTCTTGTTGAAGTGTAGATGTGTATCCTGTGTCCCCTCAGACATGAAAATGAGTATCCAAACCTGTCAGCCTCTGGAATACCAAAAGGATCTCGAGATTAGTGGCTGTCAGTGTGGTTATGCTGTAACAAACTCAGAACTGCAATTTCAAATGAGAACTGAGGATCAGAGGTGTCAAACATCAGTTTGAGTGTAAACTTCTGAGATAATAAAGAAAAAAATAACTGATATAGAAAAAAGAAAAAAACTGATATAGAAACAAGAAATGCTGTGATTTTTTTTTCTTCTCTTAAAGTGTTTTGAAGGCGTTTTTACAACTAGGTTTTTTTTTTCCCTTGTGTAGATTATCTTCTGAACTTGCTCTTTGCAGACTCCCCAAGGCAGTTGAGGGTGTCTTGCCCGACCCATCAGCTCAAAGCAGGGTCAGAGCAGGTTGATCAGGACATTGTCCACTCAGGTTTCGAGTGTCCCCGAGGACAGAGATTCCACAGCCTCTCTGGGCAGGCTGTTCCAGTGGTTTCCACCTTCACAGGAGAAAGTTTGGATGGAATTCCTGGTATTTCAGTTGATGCCCATCCCCTCTCATCCTTTCACTGAATGCCAATGGTGCCTACAGAAGACAATCAAAGTATTTAGTATTTACTGCTAATAATGCAGAATGTGAGCTGCAAATTCTCTTGGAATAGTGTTTTTCAGGGGAATTGGTATTTAAAATAAGCAAAAAGCTAATTAGTAACAAACAGAAGCAAGACAATCAACGTTTAAATAAGTCTCTATTCAAGTATTGAAGCCATGTTTTAATGTGCTATTGTATTTTTCAATTTTTCAACTTGTACAATATCACAAGGGGGATTCTCTTTCTGAATATTTATAAACTATCAGTTATATAAAAGTGTTCTTGTTGTCCAATCTGGCAGTCACAGCCTCTGTTTGATCTCTGCTATTGTTTGAGAGCAATATGAATTCCTATCACAGGGGTGCCTCTCCAGCGAGCAGTGAAAGGATCCCTTTATTTTATATCAAAAAACATTTTAAAAGACGCTGAAAAGCTGGAGAAATAGATTGGGAAAACGTGCCACACGGTCCAGAATCAGAAAAGGGGATAAATAAACTGGGTTAGCCTGAGGCATGTGAACCACTCTTCAGTTCTGCCCAGCACCAGTTGAAATGTGGGGTTAGTGCCGTGTCCAGTTTGGGGAAGATGGAAAGAATTGAGGTTGTTTAGTCTAGAAAAGCAGAGTCTGAAGGAGAGAATCAAAGAGCAGGCTTTTCTCTGCAACCAGGATGCAATGAACCCAAACTGGAGCAGAGCAAAACCAGGCTGAACAGGAGGGAAAACTTGCTCTGAGGAAGGATAATGAAGTGCTGGAATAAATTGGCTGTTGGGAAGCTACAGAAGTTCCATCAGCAGAGGCCTGGTGGGTTTTGGGGGGTTGTTGGGGCAATTTCCTATGGCATTTTCCCCAGTGGAGCCAGACTGGGCCAGGGGGGCTGTGCAGTGCCCTCCCCTGTTCCACCACTGCCTGGCACAGATGTCTGTGTGGGTTCCAGTGCTGTGCCAGGGATTTCCATGGATGAAATCAGTGTCAGGGCACGAGAACACAATGGGCTTTCCTGCTGTGCAGTTGTGTCTCGTGCTATGCTGTGTGTTGCTGTACTGTACAGTGGGAAATACGACATAATTACAGAAACCAGTAATTAATGCACTCCAGTGTAACCTGAAAGCCCTGGTAGCTCCTTGGTTATCCTCCCATCCCTCTTATCCTTCTTTTCCCATCATACTTTTCTTTATTTTCCCCCTGCCATTGCCATATATGGTGCATCTGGGATTCTAGAGCAGAGTACAGGATGTTTGTTTATATGCACATTACGTTTGTCTTTATACACACATTCCTTCCCCCCCTTTGCCAAAGGAGCGTGGATTTGTCAATTCTGAAGTTTTGACCTATTTTTCTTTGATCATCTGTCAAGTTCCCAGCATTCTAGAACATTTAAAAGCCAGGGAAATAAATGGTTAGAGTCACAGGCCTCAGCATGTCCAGGGTTTTTGATTTTACAAGAAGATAATCAGGGAAGGTCTGACTGGATAAATAAATACATAACACGAGGAACCAAAGAAGATGCAGGGTTAGGCAGCTTGTGCCCAGCTTTCAGAGCTGTGTTTTGGCAGTCAGCTGATGGAGAGGAGCAGAATGCCCGTGTGGCTGCAGGGACGAGCAGCAGCCAGTGCCTTCAGCAGCTCCCACATTGCGTCAGGCGGGAGGACAGAGTGTTCTGGGCACCCAGCTGACCTTGTTAAAATGCAGCACATCCTTCCTGGCTCTCCCCTCCCCAGCCCGGGTGGACCCAAAGCTCCCTCTGCTGCTGCAGCTCGGGCTTGGCAGGCCTGGGTTAGCCCAGGGCACCGAAACAAAACCTGCACGGCAGGAAAAGGAGCAGCTGCTGCTGCAGTGCCTGGAATGGCTCCTGCAGCACAGAGAGGGGAAGGGCAGAGCACAAACCAAGGGTTTTCAGGCTCTCATCTCAGACTGTTGGGGTGATGTCTTTAGTTGTTATCTCTTTGATAATCAACACAGAGAATACATACTGAGAACCTCACCTACTGTGCTAATAATGTGTATTATATATACACTAATGAGCAGCTGCTGGGAATTTCTGCACTTCTCAACCCTAAAACTTGTTTGGATTCTGGTGTTTCAGTTCAAGCATGTTATAAAGAAATAGCATAGAATCCCAGACTGGTTTGGGTTGGGAGGGACATTAAAGGTCATCCAGTCCCACCCCCTGCCATGGGTAGGGACACCTTCCACCAGCCCAGGTTGCTCCAAGCCCTGTCCAACCTGGCCTTGGACACTTCCAGGGATCCAGGGGCAGCCACAGCTTCTCTGGCCAACCTGGGCCAGGGCCTGCCCACCCTCACAGCCAGGAATTCCTTCCCAGTATCCCATCCCTCCCTGCCCTCTGGCAGTGGGAAGCCAATTCCCTGTGTCCTGTCCCTCCATCCCTTGTCCCCAGTCCCTCTCCAGCTCTCCTGGAGCCCCTTTAGGCCCTGCAAGGGGCTCTCAGCTCTCCCTGGAGCCTTCTCTTCTCCAGGGGAACCCCCCCAGCTTTCAGAGATCACACTAATCCTTTCTTTCTTCAGTGAGGTTTTGTACTGAGTGTAAAGAACTGATCCTTCCTTTGAAATAGTCTACATAAATGGTTAGTTTTCTTAATAGATGCTTTTAGAACCATCCATACTACAGTAAATTTATTTAATCTTTAAACAACTCACCAAAGACTATATCAATTCAAGTTTAACATCCAAAACTCTATCTGCACTATTTCTTAGTGATTCAATCCAGGGCTTTAGGGGCCATCTAAAATACCTCCATGTATTATATATAAATAAATAAGTAAATATATATCTCTAAATAAATATAGATATATAACATACAGAGCATATTGCACCACATGGGGTGCAGTATTGCCCATGTACCTGGTGCAGCCTTGTGCCACATTTGTTACCTCCAGTTGCTTTGCAGTGTGCCTGGTAAGGATGTTTTGGGCATTCCCTGGTGAGTGGGAGCACCCTGACAAGGGACTGCCAGGAAACGATGCCACGAGTGCCCGGGAAGAGCAGCTTTGACACGAGTGCTTTGTTTCTGCTGCAGGAGAAAGTGGCTGCTCCCAGAGCAGTGTCAGCCACTCAGCTGTGCAGGAGGGCACGGTCAGTGTGCACAGTCCAAAGAAATCCAGCAAGATTGCTCCCAAATTCCACAACCGAATGGTTCACCGTGTCTGGAAGGAATGCATCCTCAACAGGGCACAGTCCAAGTAAGTCCTCGTGGCTCTTCTAGTTTATGACAGAACATACAGTTAAAATATTTTAAAAAATAGTTATTTCTCACAGAATTCTTTTGCCACCACTCAGAGCTGCTGATGCTGAGCAGCTTTATCAGGGAAGGTTTGTCCTTGTGCTCAGCTGAGGACTCCTGACACTTCATGTTGTGTGTCCTAATTGGGACAGCCCTGGAGGCTGCACATCTGTGGGATGTGCCTTCAGCTGGGTGCTCTCACGCTGCAGTTTCTGTCTCCTGCACTGAAAGCTGGGTGACTGCAGAGCAAATATTTGGTATTTAGGGCTCTAAGGGTAATATTTGTAAAGCTTTACATTATGTGTGTTGGACCCAAATTTCAATTGGCAAGGAAATGGTAAACTGATGTTGGTATCAGAGGCCTTTCTGACTGGAGATTTGAAGTAAATCACGGCACGGTGTGCCCTGAAATCTTCATTTTTTCCCCTTTTCCCCGCAATTTCCTCATTGGATAAGTCAGAAGAATTTCCAGATTTGGTTTAAATTGCTTGCCCCTTGCTCCTTGTGCTCAGACTCCAGACAGAGCTGTCTGATGAAGAGCTGGGACCTTCCTCCCCCCGAAATCAAACTATAGCTTCTGAGGAGTAGTACAGGGATCTGCCATCTGTTTCAAAGGTCAGGGCGTTTCTTCGAGGGGAACAAAGTGAATTTCTGCACATGCTGCATTTATGAAGTTTTGTTTTACAAAAGGTGATGATTGCTAAAATGATTTTCTCTCCCTCAGGAGGAATCAAATTACAACTGCAAATTTGGAAGAGGAAGTTCCTAACAATGCTGTTTCATGGGATTTTGTGGATCCAGTCCAAAGAGTCAGTTGTTCTTGTTCCAGGTGAGCTTTGAGGAGAATAAGCACTTGGAAGAGCCCTGTTTAGTTCAGAGGTACACTTACAGAAGGGAGTTATGCTTTAGCTGAGACAAGAGGAAATTCCAGTATCAAAACTGTGATCATCACTCCTGTTTGGGTGATTAACATGCATCTCATACCACTGTCACTTGCAGGAGTCAGTTCAAGTGGAAAAATTATCATCTCAAGTCTAGGATCACTCCAACTGTTCTTGTTCCTAATGAACTCATCCTTCAGGCTTTTCAGAGCTGTAACCTCTGGAGTGGGGAAGGCTTGTGAGTGAAGAGGGGCACTGGCTGTTTCTGAGCATCCTGATTAAGGGATAGTGCTGCTGTCCCTGTTTGGAGAAAGAGGGAAAACCATCTCTAGTCAGTCTGCCATGACCCCAGAAATCATCCAGGAGAATGTTAAACCTTTGCAGCATTGTCACCCACTGTCAACTGATCAAAGAGAAACCACAGCTCACTTACACAAACACTTGAGGAGTTTATTAAATTGTGTCATCTTTGATGGGTGCTTAAAATTCCAGTGCTCCCCACTTAGGAAAGGCAAACCAGCACCACCATTCCTAAAATTATCAGAGAGGTGTTACAGGGCTAGAAAAAAACCCCACGGTTTCCTGTGAAACAGTGCTGGAAAACTGCTTCTACTGAAATCCTTAATTCCCATCTGCTTATAAGATAGGTCATAAAAGCCTCTTTACCTAAAGAAGTTGTTCCTTAAGCTCTTTGTGTAGAAGAGATGAAGGGATTGTGCCTCATATGAGGGTAGAGTGTTCAGCCTGGAGACTGTGCTGGATGCCCAGGGAAGGGTTGCTTTTCTGCAGCCCTTTACCCCTGGTTACCTGGTGCTTGTGTTTATACCCTCAGGAATGCAGAACAGGTAAATGTTTTGTCAGAATGCCAAGTGTTTCCTGTGGAAAACTGAGGTCCAGCTTGGCCTGGAAGGAGTGGGGAGCCAATAATGGGCAGTGGAATCAATAATGGGCAGTGGAAGCCTGATTCTGTCTTCTCATCCCTCCAGGGGGGAGTTAGTAAACAAGGCAGGGGGCAGATGAAAACATTGCCCTTAAAACTGAAGGCAGTACCTGATTTCCAGCAGCAGTAAATGTCTCCTGTGTGGCTGCAGACACCGGGCAGCTGCTGTCACACAGATACTGTTGGAGTCACTGCCCTGCCCAGCCCACGTGCTGTGTAAATGTCAAGATAGGATCTTAAATCAGGAGTCTGCAAGGGCTCTTTGGTGCTCAGCATCAAATCCCGCCTTTTCTGGACCCAGCTGGGTGTGTGAAGAGCAGAATGTCTGGAATCCTTCTCTGCAGTCAGTGAAAATACAGGGAATGATGGAGAATTCAGGCAATGAAATGGTGCAAGGACACGCTGAAGGCAAATCTCCAGGTACCAGGGCATCAGCTCCACATTGGGGTGACTGCACCACTCACCATCTGCTGTGTCCTGGCAACAGCCAAGCCCACAGGGACGGCCAGGACAGCCCCACTCAGCAGGGATGGAGAGGGGAGCAAGCACAGGTTGTGTTTGTTCCCTTGGACAGGGCTGGGTTTCTCCCATCTAGTCCTCTTCACTTGTGATCGTGGACTTTATCTTCATGAGTTAAAAGCTTATTACATGTTTTGAAACGTTCTTTGTTGTCCTGCTGTTCACAGGACAGGGGTGGAGTGATTTATTTTGAAATGCTGTTTGATTTTAAACAGGTTTCAGTGTTGAGCACAACATGTCTTTTGATTTCTGCTTAGATTAATAAAGCCAAATAAACTACTAAACAAACCAAAACCAAACCCCAACAACAAAAAAGAACAATAAAAGTATGGACAGAGTTACAACATCCTCTGAAAACATCTCCAGTATGATGAAAATACTGTTTAGCAGCACCTGGAACTCTGAAATTCAGTCCTGTGCTTCCCAGCCTCAAAGATACTGGCTACAGATTGAGAAAAAGCCATATTAAATATGAAGTCAGTTGTAAGATTGTATTTTTCTGGTTTGAATATTTTAAAATATTTATTAATCCTTTCTTCACCAGGTGGAAGGTGCTTTATTTTATAGTTGGTTTGGTTTGGTTTTGGACTGGATTTGTGCTTATCTTCCCTTACCTGAGGTGGAGGAGGAAATGCCATGAAGGCCTCCAGCCCTGGTTTGAGTCTGTGAACATTCCCAAGCCATTCCTGCTGCTCCAGAGGGAGCAGGAGCAGGGCTGGACTCCCCAGCAGTCCCAGTTTGAAAGGCTAACCTGCTTTATGGCAATGAAAGCAACAGCAACTTGGATTTTTTTCATTAATTACCTTCCAGCTGATCTTCTATGCACATGAACTCCTTCCCTTGAATGCTGTTTTCTGGGGACTCCCCTTTTCCATTCACGGGAGGAGCAGCAGCCGAGCTGGGACCATCCCGGGCTCTGTTAAAGGACCGGGATCAGACGGGAGGTTGCTCAGTGCCGTGCCTTGCCTTTGGTTTTCCCGCCAGCTCAGATGACTGTAGAGGCCAGGAGCGAGTTGTCTGAGTTGTCTCTGCCTCTCTTGCAGGCACAAGGTGTTGAAGCAGCGCTGTGCCGCCGGCTCCAGCCGCCCCCCCACGATAAATCCGCCGGGATTCGGCGTGGGAGCGCCGGCAGCCTCGGCACTGCCCCCTCCTGCCTCCTCAAAGCACAAAACCACCGAGAGGCAGGAGAAAGCAGATAAACTGCAGAAGAGGCCCATGATGCCCTTTCACCACCGGCCCTCTGTGACCGAAGAGCTATGCATGGAGCAGGACACGCCGGGGCAGAAACTGGGATTGGCCGGGATGGAGCCCTCCTTGGACGTCCCCAATTCCAGGAAATACGAGAAGCCGCTCTCTCTACCTGCTAGAAACCCAAGCAAGCAAATTAATATGAATCCTATGGATTCACCCCATTCCCCCACTTCCCCTCTGCCCCCCACTCTGAGCCCCCAGCCCAGGGGGCAGGAAGCAGAGACCCTGGACCCCCCCTCCGTGCCCGTGAACCCAGCGCTCTACGGCAGCGGGCTGGAGCTGCAGCCCCTGCCCAGCCTGGATGACAGGACAGTCCTGGTGGGCCAGAGGTTACCTCTGATGGCAGAGGTCAGTGAGACAGCCTTGTACTGCGGCACAGCCCCCAGCAGCGAGGCCGGGGACGTGTGGAGGACCTACAGCGTCCCCTCGAGCGACGACCCCGAGTTCCGGCCGCCGGAGCTGCCCTGTGACAGGTATGACGGCAAGGTGGAGGTGAACCCCGACAGCACTGCACTGAAAAGGTGAGAGGGCAGGGGGGCTTCGAGCTCTGGTCATGGCCAAGCTCTGTTTTATTGACACTGAGATGAGTCGAGGGTTCACTGCACCCCCATGGTCAGCTCCTGTTGCGGGATGACTTCCCGTTCCATGTCTGGCTTTCTGTGGGACGTTGTAAGAACTGATACAATTTTTTTGTGACCTACACCAGAGAATTTGAGCAAATGTTAAAGAGTTCTCTTAAGCTTGTGTCTTTTTATTTTTCAAAAAACCAAAATATCCATTTTGCTGAGCAACCTTCAGCTGCAGAAGGGCTCGGTTTGGAGTGAAATTCTGTTTATGGCTCCACTGCAGTGGGGTTTGCCCAGGGGTGGGGGTTTAAAATTGCACTGTGCCACACCTCCTGCAAGTGGTAACTGTTCCTTTAGTGGGGAATGATTCTGCTTTTTGTAACCTCACTTGGAATTAGTAGAGGCTTTGCTGGGTAACTTCAGTCTCTGGAGAATGGAAACTCAAAGCCCCAAGAGGGGCAGCTGCAAAGTTCCTGAAAATACACATCAGCAAAATTACAGTGAACACACTTTGACTTCCTCAGTGAAGACCATGAACAACTGCATTTTAAGGATTTTTCAGCTGTCTCCTTCTGTTTTTATTTTTGTATACATAAGTTTTCTTTTATGCAAAGGAAGTTATTTGTTTATAACTTTAATGGGAGAATTTAAATTTATTTTATGCCAACCTAAGAATTACCTCTGCATTCTGGCAACGCATTTAAAAAATGCAGCAGAGAGAGCAGTCAGTGAAAGTGTGTAAGCAAAAATTACCTGAGGAAGAGTTTTTGAGTTATAAGAACACTGTTTTTGGTAATTACAGTGGAGTTTGCTCAGCCTTCCCAAGCTGTATTTCAAAGTGTTTTGATTTATATAGCAGCAACATTAATTCTTCTTTCATTGGTCTCAGTACAGTAAAATATTTAATACTAAATGTAGCCAAATACATCCTTTATTTGAGGAAAAGACCCCATATTTCTGCTGGCTCAGGGTGGGGAAGGAGTGAGCCCTGGGCTGTGTTTGTTTGCTGTGGAAGGTGCTGGTTTTGTCTCACGGTGCCTTTGTTTGGTTCTGTTCCCTCCCAGGCTCCTGGCACAGCCCAATAAACGGTTTAAAATTCTGGAGGAGCAGAAGCCGGTGCAGCCCCTGAACTACCTGGAGCCTCTGCCCCTGCTCCAGCAGCCCGGGGAGGGCTGGGGGGACACCAGTGACCCCTACACCTTCGAGGACGGGGACATCAAGTACAGCTTCACCGGCAACAAAAAATGCAAACTCGGGGCTGACAAAGATCCCTCCAAAAAGCCCAAGGTGAGGTGCAAATGCAGAGGGTTTGTCTCTGGTGTTCTCTCTGGGTTTGTGCAGCACAGCATTTACCCCCCAGCTCCCTGGGGAACACACAGACCTGTTCCACAGATCAAAATATGGGAGATGTTGTGTTTCTTTCCTGCACCAGCACTGGGAAAAATTCATTTAATTGGGGTATTTTTGAACTGGTATTTCCTGCATATGTACATATTTTTGCTTATGTATTTTTATATATATATGTATAAAACTATAAATTTATATCTATATTTATATAGATATTCAGCTGGCCAAGCTGAATATTCATCTACGTATATGTGTGTGTATATATATATATTTATATATAAAGGTGAGAGGGACATATATATATATAAAAGTGAGGGATATATACATTTATATTTATAATATATAGAACTAAATATATATTAATATATATAATATATATTTTTATATATATATTTAAATATGATTGATAGCTAGCTAGATAGCTAGCTAGCTAGCTAGATAGATAGATAGATAGATAGACAGATAGACAGATATTCAGCATGGCCAGCTGTTAGTTCCAGATTTAAGCTAAGAAGTAAAAGATTTTGAGTCTTATATTCACTTGCAGAGATTAAAGAATTTGGTGGTTTGGGGTTTTTTTTCTTGTTTGCTTCAGCCTGAAGATCCCTCAGTGCAAAGCTCAGGTCTCTCCAGCACAAGTTTTTCCTTCCCTTGGGCAAAAGGTGGTTTTTTTGTGGAGAATCTGGGGTGATTAATTACCTGTACTGGCTGTCAGAGCTAATTCCATGTGTGTGGAAGCCTTTACAAGTCATACACAGTGTTATTCCACGTTTTTCCTGCTGTGTATGTAAACAGCAGGCAGCTTTGCTCTTCTCCCTCCTTAAATTCTTTTTTACTTCCCAAAACATTTAATTTAGAGCTCTGAGTTTGGCTGGACATGGGAAAGCATTTGTTCTGACATGACTTAAATTAATATCCATTAAAAACTCTGTGATTCATTTTTTTTTAATACAGCCAGAAGATGGAATTGGTGCCAAGGAAATCCCCCCAACGGGACATTCCACACCAGTTCCTGAAGGAAAAGATGCCATGTCCATTTTCAGCTCTGCTCCTAAGGCTGGTGAGTAGCAGCTCCTGGATTGGCTCTGCAAAGCAAAACCAGCCAGTTCAGTGCTCTGCAGTAACATCTGAAAGGAAAAATCCCACCCTGAACCTCTGACTGTAACATGAGAGCTACAGGCAGCTCCTGAGATGGAGAAGATTTTGCTTGTGTGTTTTATAATAACACAATTAAATGTGATTTTAGAATATTAAATGAGCAGCAGCTCCCTTCACCCTTCCCCGACTGACCTCCAGGGGTTGCTTTACCCTTCCCTGCAAGGCTCTTGCTGGGCTCCAGAGGTTCCCCAGTGCTTCCTGCTTGTCCCCTGTGGGAGCACAGCTGGAAGAGGTGGGTTTGTGTTCCTGTGCTCCCATTTTCCCTGTGTTCTCCCTTTCCCCGTGGCAGACACCCGGCAGGACAGCGCTGCCGGCCGGGGCGGCTCCGGGAGCCTCACCCAGGTGACGGATCTGGCTCCATCCCTGCACGACCTGGACAATATCTTTGACAATTCGGATGAAGATGAGCTCGGGGTAAGTCCCTGCAGACTGTAGACTGTCCCTGTAGACTGTTCTGTAGGACAGCAAAAAGCAGGAGGAGGATGGAATTCTAGCGGGGAGCGATTATCCCTAGTAGATAAGGGAGTTTCCAGGTAGGCAGGCCTGGATTTTAGCTGGGAAGAATTGCTGGCAAAGAGAGGATTCATTTCAGGAGATCCCTCAAAGAGAGAAATCATCAGGGTGTGCAGTTCAGGGATTTCAGGAGCTCACTCAGGGAACATCAAAGCTTGTGTTGTCTGACAGTTGTCTGTCAGGATTCTGTGTGTGAGAAACATGGAAAAGATCCAGGTTTCATCCACTGGTGGTTTGTTCTTTTACCTCCTCTGAGGACCTGCCCAAAGACAAATTCAACCTCACAGAATTTCAGTAACTCTCTGAAGCCATGTTTCTCTATTCCTAGACAACAATTGTTGCTGCATGTTAGGAAATACAAAAGGCAAATCAGATTGATATCAATTATGAAGGGAAAAAAGGCCAGGAAAGGCAAAGATCTGAATAGTTGCTATCTTTATAATAAACTAATACACCCATAATGATACAGAAAGTGATCCTAAACTGATTGCTGCTGTATAATAGTGTTGAGAGATCTAATGTCTGGTTGCTGGCAGTGCTTTGGAAGTGCAGCAATTTACTTTCTGTGCTTCCACACAAGCCCCACTTCAGATGCCACAGTTAATTTGCAAATCTCCTGGAGGACTGTTCTGTGAAGTTGTCCCTGATGCTCCTCCTGTCTTGCAACTTGCACGTGTTGGGCTTGCTCTGTGCCATATTCCCATTATTGTCTCGGAGTGATCCAAGCATGGAATCGTGTGGAGCAGTCACGGGCATTTCCAGCTCAGGGTTTGTGGTGACATTTTCAACACAGTTTGTGTGTGCATAGGAATAGGTGTCTATATATATGTATCATTATCTGCAGGGTGTACAGACAGGCAGATATTTCAGAGACACTGGTGTTGTTCTAGTGTTGAAAGAGGGGAAAAAGAAATCCAGGCTCCTCGGGGGGAGCAGAAAAGTTTTCTTTCCTGGGAAATGGCACTGGGAGAGGCTTCAGAATTTCTAATGCTTTCTGAATTTGGTGGTTGGCGTTTCTCTTGAGGTGAAAAGGTAACGTATTTGTGTGAGAGGAGGAAGGTGAGACTTTTTGGTGTAACACTAATGAACCAAATTACAGATTAATTAGCGGTGAGGAGGAAGAAGGTTTGATATTTTTTTTGTGGCTGTACCTGTTTCCTTTCCGGCGCAGTTGTGCTCAGGGAGGTTTCAGAATTTGCAGCCTGTTGTGCACGTGGAGGTTGCAGTGTCTGATGTGTGCTCTCCCTGCTCCCAGGCTGTGTCCCCAGCCCTTCGCTCCTCCAAGGTGCCACCAGCGGGGTCCGAGGAGCGGCCGCTGGGCAAGGACGGCAGGACGGCGGTTCCGTACCCCCCCAGTGAGTACCAGCCCCTCCTGGAGCACGGGGTGCTCCCCTCACATCCCCTCACATCCCCTCACATCTCCCACACCCTGGGGATGTCCCTTCCCAGCACTCTCTGTGTGCTTCGTGCTGTAATTAGCAGTGTCAGAACCGAGGTGGGTTTCCATCAGTGCTGATGCAGACTCAGGCTTTCACTCTCCCTGCTGAGGTCTGGGACTCTTTTCTGTTGCTGTTGTTGTCTGGAAGTACAGGAGGGGTTTGTTACCCCTCCATTCTCAGCTCAGTGTTCAATCTCAGGCACTTACACCATTTCCATATCCCTCTTTAAGTATAAATCCTTCTTCTAGGTCAAGGAGCGTTTGGACAACGTTCTGAGGGACAGGGTGGGATTGTTGGGGTGTCCTGGGCAGGGCCAGGAGCTGGACTGGATGATCCTTGTGGGTCCCTTCCAGCTCAGCATGTTCTGTGATGAACAAAATCAAAGAATATAAACCTGTGACTTACCAGTTGGCCATTATGGTACAACCTGTCTTTGGAAGAAAATTGCATGGAGCATTTGACAAATTCAAACTAAAAGTGCCTTCGGGGTTTAATCTAGAAGCATGATTAAAATCAAAGGACGAGGTTCTGACTGGAGGCACGTTGGAGACCTTTGCAGATGGCTGTGGGAGTGGTGCTGGTGCAGGCACAGCACATGGACAAGGAAGGCTATGGGAGTGCAGGGAGCTTGGACATCAAATCTGGCGTGCTGAAATTGTGTGAAATGCAGATTAAAACAAAAGTAGCTTTTTTGTAAGGACTGTGCCAACAGCTGCTGGGAATGAGGAGTTTTATTCTGAGGCTGGAGTCAGCTGGGGTCGGGCTCTTCTCCCAGGTAACACAGCTGCCCAGGGCAGGGGTGGAGTCCCCATCCCTGGGGGATTTAAAATCCCTGTGGATGTGGCAATTGGGGACATGGCCAGTGGTGGCCTTGGCAGTGCTGGGGGATGGTTGGACTCGATGATCTCAGAGGTCTTTTCCAACCAAAACAATTCTTTGATTATCTTAATTCATGTTGGATTTGTCTTAAGGTGAAAGGGAAATGTGTCTGTGTGAGAGGAGGAAGGTGAGAATTTTTGGTGTAGCACTAACGAATCAAATTACAAATTACAAATTACTTAGTGGCGAGGAGGAAGAAGGTTTGATTTTTGTGGCTGCTACAAGCAGAAATCCAATCTCTCTGCAAATCATTCTTTAATGCCTTCTCATTAACTTCAGCTGGTAATGAGAACAAATTGAGGTGAAGAAAAAACCAGTCTGAGGGAGATGAGTCAGAGTTTTATGGACCCATAAAAGCTGTGCTGATTTACTCAAATGTAGAAGTCTGAAGTATACAGAGATTGGATTTTGACAGGTTTAGTTGATCCATAGCTTTTTAAAATATGCAAAGCTTTTTCAAGCATGACACACATGAAAATGAGTGATGATAGCTGCCTGTTGCTGTAGGGTTGGGGGACTTTTTGTAATTAAACTTTTTTATGAATCTGCACTGCAGGATTTTGCTAAGTGGATTGAGCTGGAGGTGAGAAAATGATGCAGTGAGGGAAGTTAAAATTACACTGCACTGGTGGTTTGTGGCTGTGGCCTTGGCACCAGCAGTGCAGGCACAGCAGTGTCTGTGGGGAGCTGAAATGCCTTGTCCAGCAGCATAAATTCCTACTGACCACCTCTCATTTTACCCTTCCTTCCTGTCCCTATGCAGTGTCTAAACATACCTGGTAAAAAGCAGAGGTGGCCAGTCCAGCTGCCATCCTGAAGATTCTATTCCATAGTGGCACTGGATGGAAAAGAGCTTTTCCCATTCCACTGAACCTGTTTTCAGCATTGATTTATCCTGGGTCAGGACAAGAATGAGGTCAAAAGACTGAGAAAGTGGGGAAATAAAAGAAAAAGGGCTGAGTGGAGATAATTCATAGGCTGTTATTTACTCTGCTGCTGCAGGCTGTGAAGGGCTTTGGGTTCAGCTTTGGCAGTTATGACCAAAAGAGCTCCATTTCCAGGGACCTCACCTGTTTGGGTTGTTGCACTCAAACAGCCTGGCTGTGTCACCTCTGGGCACAGAAGCACAAAGTGCAGGTTTGGCTCTGTGAGGGCAGAGTGGGGACACATCCTGGGGCTGCAGCATCCTAAAGGATGTGCTGTTACTGTAGGATTTCATATAATGTAATTCTAATATATAGATATTTTAATATATAATGTCAGAATTCTATATTCTAGTTCTGTCAGTTATTTCTGCCCTTTTCAGGTAGTTTTTGAGCACAGTTTGGATTTCCACAGCACAGTGTTTACCAGCCAGAAATCCCTCTGTTGATTTAGGAATTTTCCATCATCTTTAGGCTGCAAATGTTATTGAATGCAAGGATGTCCTGCCAGCCTGGGGGTGGAAATGGGACTGGGCATTCAACCTGTCAGAAAAGGGGAGACACCTGTGGGGAGTGACCCTTCCCTGACTGCACTGCTTCACCAGAGGGATGGGTCTGTCCAGAGAGGATCTGTCCTAATTCGAGGCAGGAAAATGCAGCATTTACTCTGAATTTCACACAAAACAAATGTGGAAGGAAACAGAATGTAGCTGGGGAAGAACATAAAAATCTTTGCTGAGATCTGTCT
The DNA here is from genome assembly GCA_038380795.1 of Pyrocephalus nanus. NCBI lineage: Eukaryota > Metazoa > Chordata > Aves > Passeriformes > Tyrannidae > Pyrocephalus > Pyrocephalus nanus. The sequence goes on from CM076278.1 coordinate 2,973,220, forward strand.
TTGATTGCATTACACTGTCTCAGGCGTTTCTGTTGGGGTTGGTTGTTTTGCTTGAAGAGAAAAACAGGCAGTGGATGATTCCATTACTCTCATTTCCTGAGAACTAGTTCAGGAATTCTCCTGACTTAGTGTCCTGTGGTGCAAAATGATAATTGTGTGGTTTCCTCTGTCACTTGGCACTTTGGAGTCTGGTTCTTGAGCAAAACTGCCCATGTTTGTGTAGCAACAGGGCTTGTGTTGCCACGGGCCAGATGAGGCTGCAGTGGGTGTAGGAGAAGAGAAGTACAGCTCAGTGCACCCTAATCCCAAAGGCCTCCTGATTTAGGGCTGGTGTCAGCCCAGGAAAAGGGAAGAAGCCACTCTGTGACTCCTCAGAAACAGCTGCTGGGTGAACTTTGCATTGGTGTCAGTTCATCTCTTCTGTTTCGAGGCATTAATTTATTGCTGCCAAACTGTGCATGGAATTTGTGTGTCTACCAGCTCGTTGTTTCAGCTGCACAACAAACTTGCAAAATATCCCCAGGAATTGCTGGAATTTTTCCCTAGGAGTTGACTTTTTGTCTAGATTTATGCTGCTCCAAGAACTCTGTAAGTCTGTAGAACCTCTGCTGGGTTTTAACTGATGGAATAAGAGCTAGCCTTGGGTTGGGCTCTTTTGTTCTATGGAATTTCCTCGAGAATTTTTAATTTAATGCCTAAAATGTGTTCCTGCATCATCTGTAGCTGTGGCAGATCTCCAAAGGATGTTCCCAACACCACCTTCTCTGGAACAGCACCCTGCCTTCTCCCCAGTCATGAGTTACAAAGATGGGATAAGCTCCGAGACTGTGACCACTCTGGGCATGATGGAGAGTCCCATGGTCAACATGGTTCCAACACAGCTTGCTGAGTTCAAAATGGAGGTGGAAGATGGGTTAGGCAGCCCCAAACCTGAAGAAATCAAGGTAACATGCCAAAAATTTAGTATTTTTATAAGCTCACCTATGAATGCTTTGATTTTTAGAAATGAGTCACATGCGGGGTGTGTAGCCCACCAAAAATGTGAACTGGGCCCATGAAAGTCTGTAATAGGGGAAAAAATTCTCCTCTAGTAAAAGAGCTTCTTAATCATGTCCCTGATGTTAACTATGGGCATTTTTCTCGTGGTGGTTTTATGCCTGTAATGTTTTTGGGTGTGCTCAGGAAACAAGCAGTATTGTCTGTAAAAATGAGCCCTGTGCCCAACAGAAAGAATGTCCATGTATGAGAAAACACCACCCTTGTGCCTGAGTGGCTGTTAAACGATACATTTCCTCAGATAATTCCTCTGTCGCACCTTTGCTGGGTCACCCTCCCTGAAGGGTGAAGTGGTGCCCTTTTCTCCCTGCAGTGTTCCCTTCTTGGTTAGGGATGAAACTCTCTGAGAAAGCCCAGGGGTTGAACTTGCTGTGTTTCTTCTCCAGCTGATGTTACTTCCCAAGTGTTAAGGCCAGAAGGGACCATTCTGACCTGACTTTCTGTGTGACACAGGTCAGGTAATGTCACCCTGTTCCTTTGGACACAGGGAATAAAAGGGGGATGCCCCCTCTCAGTGCTTGACAAGGTGCAAGGGAAAAATGCAAAGAAATAAGGAAATGCTAAATGCTGTTACTGTTCTAATACTGATTTTCACTTTGCAGTAGTGCCCCCAAAGGACTAGCTCTGTTCTGAAAGAGACTGGGAACAGCTCTAGAAACTCTGGCTGAGGTTCTTGTCATCGCTCTCTGCAAGCAAAAGTGGCAGTCAGTGAAAGCCCAGCTTGACTGAACTTCATTTATAGTTAATATTATGCTTGCTAGACTGTTTAGATATTTGTATTTAATACTCTATTTGTATTTATTAATTGGCATGTGCAAAGTGTCCCCTGTTATTACTAAAATTCTATGACTTTTATTCAGAGGCTGCCTCAAGGCACCTCAGGTTTCTTCACACTGTGACTCATTGTCAGGACAGAAGTCATGCAAAGATCAATCTTTTAAGTGCCTAAATTAGGTGCTAAAGTCAGGTAGTGTGAAAATTTCCCAGAGCACTACTCATGTTTCAGACAGAGCTTGTCCTGAAGGAGCCTGCTCGGGCTGTGAACCTCCTGCCACGAGGCTGGGCAGCATCTCGGGATTACAGGGAGCCTCAGCTGAGTTTCCTTGGAGGAATGCTCTGGAATGTTTTGTGGAATGAATAAATATCCTTAATTTTGGCGGGGAAAAAAGCAATTGTAGAGGGTTGAAAGAGTGCAGTGGGTTTGAATTTAAATACCTGAAGAACAACCCGACCCTGTTGTTGTAACCGGTGTCACTTTGGTGTTTCAGGACTTCTCGTATGTGCACAAAGTTCCATCATTTCAACCTTTCGTGGGCTCCTCCCTCTTTGCTCCACTGAAGATCCTGCCCAGCCAGTGCCTCCTACCTCTGAAGATCCCAGACAGCTGCATCTTCAGGCCTTCGTGGGCTGTTCCTCCCAAAATCGAACAACTCCCCCTGCCGCCCGCAGCCACTTTCATCAGAGATGGCTACAAGTGAGTGCAGTCCTGGGGGAAGGAGCTTTTGTCCAGCCCAGGCCTGAAAATGATTCATGAATTGAAATGGCTTTATAACCTGCAAGAGTAACTGAAACCTTTTAGATTTGTGGTGGTCTGAGCTGAGGACAGTTCTGATCTCAGGGCCGTGTGGTTTAAGCCCAGCTTTTGGCAGTCAGGGGTGTTTCAGTGTCCACTGCGCTCCTGGTGCTTCTACAGAGCAGGGACACTCAGGACCTGAATGAACTGCACATTCTGATACAGGAAAATCCTGGGATTTAGCATAAACCAGAAGTGTTAGGGAACAAAATGACTGCACTGAGCCCCCTCGTGTCTGTTCTTCCCATCTCCAGCCCAGTCAGGCTCCCTTCTGGTTGGTACCTGTGTGTCAGTTTGAGCTCCAGACTGATGATCTCTGCCCCTGGTGGTTCCAGTTTGCCTCCTGAGGGCTCTGAAGATGTTGAGAAGGCCTGTGAGAGCTCCTCTGTGCTCTTGGTGAGCCCTTCTGAGCTCCCGTGTGTTCCCTGAGTGGGTGACCTGGGACAGGTCCGTGGTCTGTCCTGTGCTGTCCTGCCCTTTTTGACACCAAAAGAAGAGATGCCAAGTGGTGTGACCTGTAAGGAAACACTGACATTAATTTTCAAGGCTTGTATTCCTCACTCAGTTCTCAGAGATTAGCAGTGTTTGTGGAGGAAATTCACTGCTGGAGGTTTTGAAAGCTAAGCAAGAATTCGCACCATTAAATTAATAAAACCCCTTAAAAGGCAGAATAATCGTACAAAGGTCTCCTGCTGCACTGCTTCATTTCTGGAGGAAGCAGGCTGTATCTTTAAATCAGTCTGTAAATCCTTTAAATCAGTCCTTTTCCAGCCCCAAAGGATCCTTCAGTGCTCTCAAAAGAATTGCAAAGAAGAAATTGTAAACCCTTGATACAGTGCCTGGGGAGCAATTTAATTCTCAGGTTTGTTCATAATAGTAACTGATGCACCGGGCCTGAGCTGGTTATTAATTTCAGGTATTTGTTGGGGAAAAAACCCCTTTCATTTTCAATCTAATCCAATTAGAGTGAGGATTATTACTGCAGGCTTCCCACAGAGTGGTGATTGCCAATCAAGGTTTCTAGGTCACCTTTTCTTATTAGTCTGAGGCACTCTGTGCTTCAGCTCCACGGCTCCTTCAGCCTTGCCTCATTATTTTTCCCTCTCCTGCTTTGAGGTGGACTCACATCAGCTCAAGGTAATAAAATGATTGTAAGGAATAAGGTCTTCACTGTTTTCAAGTCATTAGTGAAATGTGAGCATTCAAATGATGGTCCTTTTCAACAACACCTGGAATATGCTGTGAGAGCAGATAAACATGGAAAAACCCTGATTGCCCTTCTCCATCCAGGGACTCGTTGAGTTCTCGCAGGCTTTCCTTGCCCTGATAAGGAATGAACACATGGCAAGAGGAGTGACCTGGAGGGGGAACAGTAAAGATCATATTGTTTGGCCCCAAATCACCAGTGTCGTGATAGGAGTCACTGCAGTGGAGGAGAGATCCCGTGGCAATGTACCAGCTGTTCTGAGGTCACTTGAATTTGGCAGAAAATGACAAAGCCAGAGTAAGAAAAGCCAGCCATGAATGGAGATGACCCAGAGATGCAGCTCTGAGCTTTGCTGGCCTAAGAGTTTGTAATGGAACGTGTCCCGTTGGGTTTGAATTTACAGACTGGGACATACTGTTATCAGCTGTGAGGGGTGTCATGTACCAGCACGGCTTGTGACAGCTATTTAAAGGGATCACTTCTAAAACAAAGTAACTTTTGTGTGCTTCTGAAATACTTCCCTCATTTCCACTCGTCTGTGTATCTCTTCACAGATAATGGTGTTTACAATAACAACTACAGTTCTTTCTCTTTCCCCTGAAAGATTTACCAGTAATCTAAATCTTAAGTTGTTACTTCATCTAGAGATTGTTCTCAAGAGCATTTGAGTTTTTAGGCCATGGGAATAATCCTTGAGAGGGTGAAGTGCCTGAGATGAAACCTGTTATAATAACAGGAAACAGCGGTGTGTTCATGGTGAGAATTACCAGCTGTGTGGAGAGACGGGAGTGAAGGTGGTGGGCAGTGTGTTCTTTACTGCTTTTCAACGAGCCCTTTTGGTTTTCACCATCTCCTTTAAGTGTTTAAAAGTGAGTTTTGACCAAATCAGTCTCCACAACCGACCAGTTTGTGCCAGGATGTGCCGGTTTCCCAGTTTGTGCTGGGGTGTGCCCATTTCCCAGTTTGTGATGGGATGTGCCCGTGTTTCCCAGTTTGTGATGGGATGCACCCGTTTCCCAGTTTGTGATGGGATGTGCCCGTGTTTCCCAGTTTGTGATGGGATGTGCCCCTGTTTCCCAGTTTGTGATGGGATGTGCCTGTTTCCCAGTTTGTGCCGGGATGTGACCCTGTTCCCGTGTGTTCCTTGCAGCAACGTGCCTAGCGTGGGGAGCCTGGCGGACCAGGACTACCTGCAGATGAGCACCCCCCAGATGAGCACCCCGGTGACGCTCAACAGCGCGGCCCCCGCCAGCAACAGCGGGGCGGGGGTGCTGCCGTCCCCCGCCACCCCGCGCTTCTCCGTGCCCACCCCGCGCACCCCCCGCACGCCCAGGACGCCCCGGGGCGGGGGCACCGCCAGCGGCCAGGGCTCCGTCAAGTACGACAGCACGGACCAGGGCTCTCCCGCCTCCACGCCCTCCACCACGCGGCCCCTGAACTCGGTGGAGCCGGGCACGGTGCAGCCCATCCCCGAGGCACACAGCCTGTACGTCACCCTCATCCTCTCCGACTCCGTGCTCAACATCTTCAAGGACAGGAACTTCGACAGCTGCTGCGTCTGCGCCTGCAACATGAACATCAAGGGCGCCGACGTGGGGCTGTACATCCCGGACTCGTCCAACGAGGACCAGTACCGCTGCACCTGCGGCTTCAGCGCCATCATCAACCGCAAGCTGGGCTACAACTCGGGGCTCTTCATCGAGGACGAGCTCGACATCTTCGGCAGGACCTCGGACATCGGCCAGGCCGCGGAACGGCGGCTGATGGTGTGTCAGAGCGGCCTGATGTCGCAGATGGGAGAGGGAGCCAGGAGGGGCCAGGAGCCCCCCACGAGCCTCCTGCTGCTCCTGCAGAACCAGCACACGCAGCCCTTCACGTCGCTGAGCTGCCTGGATTACATGTCTGCCAACAACCGGCAGGCGCTGCCCTGCACGAGCTGGAGCTACGACCGGCTGCAGGCCGACAGCAACGACTCGTGGGTGGAGTGTTTCAACGCCCTGGAGCAGGGCCGGCAGTACGTGGACAACCCCACGGGGGGCAAGGTGGACGAGGCCCTCGTGCGAAGTGCCACTGTCCACTCCTGGCCTCACAGCAATGGTAGGGGCACAACCCACCCTTTGGCCCCAGGACTCGTTTGAGTCCTGGCAGTCGTGACCCGCTTCATCTTTATGTGGGAAGTGACAGGCCTGAGAATACACTAGAAGTAGAGTTCTGGAAGCTTTACAAATGATATCTGAAGTACTGATAGTCTGGTTACATCTCAAGTACCGATAGTCCCGTTGTCCTCAGACTTTGCGGCTTAAATTGTGACAGAGTCTAAGTGGAAGTTCACAGATCTGAAGCAGAGAGGCAAAACAAATCCAGGTGTTTGGGGGAAGGCAGAATTATGGCCCCTCATTTTCTGGAGAAGGGTAAAAGCAGTCAGCAGATGAGAATTGCTCTGTACGTGAGACTTGGGGGGGGGGGATAGTGTCCAGGGAAAAATAATTATTTTATAATTAAATATTACCTGTTCAAAGATGCTCTGACATCTTGTGAACTGAGCTGGGCAGCGGTAGCACCGGAAGGTGTGTGAAGGCTGTGGTGACAGCTTTATTGCAGCGGGGTTTTCAGAAAGCACCACATGAAATGCCCTCAGGCTGATTAGAGTTGCCCAAATTCCGTGGGCAGCGTGCAGAGCAGTAGGAAGGCACAGTGCACAGAAAATGTTGTCCCCTCTGAGGAATTGCTGGTGTCCCTCCCTGAAGTGATGGTGCTCCTTGTCCTTGCAGTGCTGGACATCAGCATGCTCTCCTCCCAGGACGTGGTGCGCATGCTGCTCTCGCTCCAGCCCTTCCTCCAGGACGCCATCCAGAAGAAGAGAACAGGAAGGACCTGGGAGAACATCCAGCACGTGCAGGGACCACTCACCTGGCAGCAATTCCATAAGATGGCCGGCCGGGGAACCTACGGTATGTGCACTGTGGGCCATGCCCAGTTGGAGTGGAAGCAGAGTTTCCTGGGAATGGGTTCTTTCTTCTGGAAATGTGTTAGGAGGGGGCTCTTCATGCAGCTTGGGGTCGTGGGGAGCTCTTCACGTGGCTTTAGAGTGCCCTGAAAGGCATTTGAAGCACATCTTGAACAGGTGGTGGAGGCTTTACCCCTCCGGACAGGTGGACATTTACAGAGGGCAGAAGTGGTGGGTGAGGCTCAGCCCCCGTCTGAGTGTGGGGTTGGGCTCAGACTGAAGCAGCCGGGTGTAGACACAGCGTGAGCAGGGGGAGCTGCTGAAATCAGCCACAGCCCAAGGGGGAGAGGGGCTGTGTGAGCTGTGCAAGTCCACAAAACCTGGGGGTGCTTTCTCCACACACAGCTTTGCTTGTTCTCGTAGCCTTAATAAGAGGCTTTGTTTTAAATACCTGGCTGTGACACCTCTGGGAAATGCAAGTTACAAGCCAGGTTTTGCATGTGCACTTTTGCAGAACAATGACAGACATTTAAACCTGTATTTCTTATTTCAGGCTCAACCAATGCAGTCTTGGTTAGGTTTTTTTTACTACAGTTTCGTTCTCTCTCTGTTGGTATTTGATACACTGGTGCTTTCCTTGGGGCTGGGACGAGTGGGGGTAACTCCAGCTCCTGTCCAAGGCTGTTGTGCTGCAGTACTTGTAGTAATCTGTAACTTTAAGAGTTAGCATTTGCCAGTCGTTGCCAGAGAATAAAACCAAAATTCTCTGGAAGTACAGAACAGAGCCTTTGATAGAGAGTCAGTGAATTTTACTGAACTTTTTAATAAAGTTGAATTACATTCTGCAGAAACTACTGGGTATATTTTAGCTTGACATTTTCAGCAATATTTCTTCCACTGAGCTCAGTGCCTCGGAGTCACCCTGTTACCCTGGATAATAATCCCCTCCGTGGGGACAACAAGTGCTCAGAGCACTTGGAGAGGGGCAGGAGGCAGTTTATGGAACTGTGATCACTTGGTGTGGTATTACATACCTGGGAATAAACGACCCTGAGCTTTGGTAATTTTGCACAGCCAGGTGGAGGTGGGTGAAGAACTGTAAAACCAGATTTTGTGTTTTCCTGTTATTACTTGTGACAGAACAGGAACTCCTGAGCTGTGGTTATGGATATGACAAAAGAAAACCAGGACCAGACCATGACGTTTCTCAAGGACAGTATAAATCTCCTTTATTGAAAATGTTTTTCAAGAAGGGCCGTGTGAGAACGTGGTTTGCCAGGGCTGTCACACCCTTGACACGCATTTCCACTTGATGATCGGCCTCAGCATGGCAAGGGATTAGTGATTTCCTGTTGTTTTAACATTTCTTCTTTCTTTCTTTTCTCCTGGAAGGCTCTGAGGAGTCCCCCGAGCCTCTCCCGATCCCGACGTTACTCGTGGGCTATGACAAGGACTTCCTGACAATCTCTCCCTTCTCCTTGCCCTTCTGGGAGAGGCTCCTGCTGGACCCATACGGGGGCCATCGGGACGTCGCCTACATCGTGGTGTGTCCGGAAAACGAGGCCTTGCTCGACGGAGCCAAAACTTTCTTCAGGGACTTGAGCGCTGTATACGAGGTTGGAAACAGGGACCACGCTGAGTTACTGCTTCGCAAGTGTCACTTCTGCCCTGGTGCAGGGTCACTGGGAGAAATCCGTGGTTTTTAAAGTCACAGCTCTTTGAAGGAGGGTTCTGTCTGAGTTACCCTGTGATTCTCTGGGCAATTTGGGGGGTGTGTCCCCCCTGCTCTTTGCAGCACACAGAGGATGTGGCAGTGGCTTTAGTGCAGCCTCACAGCGATGGCCCAACCAAGCCTAAAGAGCAAGGGGCAGACCAAGGAGCTGCTTTCTCAAAACTGCTAAGCTGGACATAAACCATTAATTGTTTTGGTGTGCAGGTGCTGTAATCCCCAGTACCCAGGATTCCTTACAGAATCAGCCAGGCTGGAAAAGCCCTCTGAGATCATCAAGTCCAACCCCACGGTGTCACCCAGCCCATGGCACTGATGCCACACCCATTCTGTCCCTAAACAACCCCAGGGATGGTGACTGCACCCCCTCCTGGGCAGCCCCTTCCAGAGTCTGATCACTCTGGGAAGAACTTCCCAATGTCCAACCTAAATCTTCCCTTGTGCAGCTCAGGGCTGTGCCCTCTTGTCCTACTGCTGGTTCCTGGGAGCAGACCCCGATCCCCCCCAGCTCCCCCCTCCTGTCAGGAGTTGCAGAGAGTGCTGAGGTCTCCCCTGAGCCTCCTCCTCTCCAGGCTGAGCCCCCTCAGCTCCCTCAGCCTCTCCTCACAGCACTTGTGCTCCATCCCTGCCCAGCCCCTCTGCCCTCCGTTGCCCCTCCTCCAGCTTTGCTGTCAGTGCCTCCAATCAGCAGTGAAACGCAGCCTTTCCTCTCAATGCATTTGTTTTGGTGTGTGCTGGGGATGGAGGCTTTGGGCTCCAGCCAGGTTCTTGGCATCTCCCCACGAGCGTTTCTTCTCCCCCCCCAGATGTGCAGGCTGGGCCAGCACAAGCCCATCTGCAAAGTGCTGCGTGACGGGATCATGCGGGTGGGCCGGAGCGCGGCCCCCACGCTGCCCGAGGAGCTGGGCAGCGAGTGGGTCACCCAGCCCTGGGGCTCCGAGGATGGGGACAATCATTCCAGGCTCAAACTCTACGCCCAGGTCTGCCGCCATCACCTTGGTGAGTCCCGGCCGTGTGGGGGGCTGGGAGGGCTCGGCCGGAGGTGGAAATGAGGGTGGGGGTTCTTCAGGCACAGGTTAATACCTAATTCAAAATTAAAAAAACTGTTATTTTACCTTAATTTCTTAATCCTTCCATGTTAAATTTGCCTCCTTTTTGTTGTTGTTTATCGCTCTGGGGATCACGTCAGAGATTCAAAAGCCAGTTCTTATCTCTTTAAAGCGGTCAAGGTGTTTGCATATCATAAAGATCACAGTATGATGGAATGGTTTGGGTTGGAAGGGACCTGAAAGCTCCTCCCATTCCACCCTCTGCCATGGGCAGGGCCACCTTCTGCTATCCCAGGTTGCTCCAGGCCCCTGAGGCATCTGGCAGGGCAGCACTGAAACTTCCCCACTGGTGATTTACCACCTCTGAGAGCAAATAAATAAGAAATTTTCATTTATTACTGATAAATAATCACTGTGATCTTTTTCTGCTACTGAGGGGCAGAAATAACTGTAATAAAGTTTGCCATTATTGTAGCTCAGACAAAAAGGACTTGCAGGCTTTCAGCCTGGCAGAGATAACCTGTCCCAGACTGCAGAGCTGAGCACTGTGTGACACTGTTACTGCAGCACAGGCTGGGCAGAGATCAGGACATGGCAGTCACAGTCACAGAGCTCTGCAAAGCCAGCCCTGCTTTTAAGACGTTTGATCCATATCAGTCAGAACTGAAGCCCTGAAGAGTGGATTCCAAAGCAAACATTTATAGTGGAAATTCTGTTAATTAGCATTTTATGTTCTTGGAACATTCTGGAAGCACAGACAGCGTTGTCTGACCTGCTGGTTGCTGCAGGTTCCTCTGATGGGACTGTCACTAATCCCTTCTCCTCTCCCCCTCCATTCCAGCACCTTACTTAGCCACCCTGCAGCTGGACAGCAGCCTGCTGCTGCCCCCCAAGTACCCGGCTCCTGCACCAGCCAGCCAGGCTCAGGCAGCTCCCGGCAGCGCTGGACCCGCTCCCTCCAACCCCTCGTGTGTCTCTGCCGGGGCTCCCGCCACGGGCGGCTCCTTCAGCTCCACGCCCAGCGCTGGCACCACCAGCCTTGCCGCCGGCAGCACCTCCTCCTCGGGCTCCTCCGTGCCGCTCTCGGCCTCCTCCGCCACGCCCGGCACGGCCGCGCTGCCCGCCAGCTCCTCCACGCCGGGGTTCACCGGGAGCGCCGGGCAGGGCGGCAGCACCGCGGCCGAGAGATCCCAGGGCGGCTCCGGCCCCGCCACCGACACCGAGCCGGGACAGAGCCTGCCCCAGCAGCAGCAGGAGGGGCAGGAAGGGTGAGTGACTGCAGTGCTCTCATCCTGCTCCTCCTCACACCCCCCGGGCTGCCTTCCTTCAACCCTCACGGGAAGGGTGGAAGTGGAGCAGGGCCCGTTCTGGGTGCTTTGTAGCAGTCACTGGTAAAGGGCAGTTGGAAAAACAACCCTCCCCCTTTTTTTGTTCCAAGAACCAAAGCCTGGTTCAGCTGTGTGGATTTGGGTGTTGGAGCTCTGGGATCCCCCACCTGGCCTGTCCTTGCAGCACCACCAGCACAGAGGGGGTCTCAGATGCTGTGCCAAACCTGCTGGCCTGGCCTGCCTGTGTCAGGCTCTGCAGGATATCCCCTGGAGCTGGCTGCCCCTTGCACACCTGTAATGGTGACAGATGCAAAATAAAAGCCACAGATTTTTTTTTTTTCCCTAATTTTCTTGCATTGCAGAGGTTGCTTTGCAAGCAGGTACATGGTGAGGTCAGGAAACAGGATTGGAGTCCTGTTACTTTAAAATAAATTTCAGCAGCACAACTCTTTAAAAGACTTTGCTATGAACAACCATCCATCAAACATAAAAACCAGGGAAAGGCTTTTTGACATTGTATGTAAGTAACTTCCTGAGGGAACATGTTTCTCATTACTCTCATAATAATGCATATTGCTAATAGTCATGGTGTGTGTGGTGGAGTTCCTGTATGTTGAGGGAAAAGCCCACATCCTGTTGTAGTGTGGGTTGTCCTTGAGACATCTGTTCCCTGATCTCTGCAAAACACCCTCTGAGCAGCTGCAGCAGCTTCTGACAGTCTGAGCTGCTTTGATCACTCACAGATGTTGAGCCTCCTGCTCGTGGTGAGGAGTTGGAGGAGCAATTTACCAAGTGAAAAATGTTCAGTTGCTCCTTCCTTTACCAGTGGAACCTTCCCTGTACCTGAGCAGGACTTCAGGCTCCATGAATATTGCTTTGCTGTTCCCAGTTCCTCCCTCCACCTCTCCCAAAAGCAAACCCTAAATTGCACCAAAACCCAGGCAAGCACCTATATGAAAAGAGAACTCACAGAGCTAATAGTAGTCAGCTCTTCCATAATCTTCAGACATAATCTATTCTGATTGCATTAAATGAGATGATGTGAGACTCTTTAATGCATAACTAAACCCAGGTATTTTGGATTAGGAACCGCAGCGAGTGAAAGTCCCGCCTGTCGCTGTTGTCACTGGTTTTAGTTCTGCTTCTGGGCATGGGGATTCCTCAGCACTTTCCTTTCCCCCACCACCACCCCATCTTTGCAGAGTGTTCAGAAAAGCAGATTGACCCCTGTTCCTGTGCCTGTCCCTCTGTGTGTGTGCAGTGTCCCTGAGCGGGAGCGGATCGGGGTCCCCACGGAGCCGGAGGCTGCCGACAGCAACGCCTACCCCCCTGCCGTGGTCATCTACATGGTGGACCCCTTCACCTACACTGCAGAGGAGGAGTCTGCCTCAGCCAACTTCTGGCTCCTGAGTCTCATGAGATGCTACACAGAAATGTTGGATAACTTGCCTGAGAATATGAGGAATTCTTTCATTCTCCAGGTAGCGCTGCCCTTCCTCTGTGTCCTCACCTCCCTCTGTCACAGCACGTGTGTGACACACCCTGCTAAAAGATACAGAGTGGCAGATAATAGAGTATTTAGGTGACATTTAGGAATTATTTTCTTGTCAGTGTAAGGTTATATATATAAAAAAACCCTTGCTTTTTGTTGAGGAAAAATTTCAAGCAGCCACAGTATCCCTGTGTCAAATCTGTCTCCTGGAGAGGGATTGCAGTTATTTCAGTTGCAACTTGAGTTGCCATTGCCAAAAAAGTCCAGTTGCTCCTTTGATTGCTTTACATGTTGAGTTGTTTGCTGTTTATATTCCCTTGATTTATGCTGTTTAATCCAAAAGAAGTATGTGAAACCAGACATTTAATGCATAATATAACTATTGTACTGTTATTATCTGCTGCTTAAAAATAATTTACCATGTAACTTGGCATATAATAATAGTTACTTACTCTGGAATGACTTAGGAATTGAATTTGTGCAGCCAGAAGCAGCACTTGGCCTCTTGCCCAGCCTTGCCTGCATTGCCAGGGCTGCTCGGTGCCAGAGGCTGAATGAGTGTGGGGAGAATGGGAGGCCAGAGGGCACAGGCTGTGCCTGTCCCTGTGCAGCACGGGCAGGAAGCAGCTGGGAAGGTTCCTGAGGGCCTGATCCAGGTGTGCTCACCTGGGCTCAGAAGTATTTCAAATTATATATGTATATAAAAAAAAAAGAGAACTGTAAGTTCTTGAGATGTGACATCGACCCTGGATCTGAGGCTGGATCAGACAAGCAATGGACTGACCCTTTCTCAGTACTGATTGTTTTCTGGGCATTACATTACTGTTTGTTCCTTGAAATATTTGGCCAGTTTAAGTCAAACCAGCAGTTTTCTCTAAGTAAGGGGTAACTGGTCTGGTTCCCAGCACCACATTCTCACAGCTGTACCACAGCACAGCCAAATATGCAGTTACTTCCAAATAAATCCACTCCAAATGTTTGCAGTTTATTACAGTTCCTATACAGAGGGGAAAGCCCAGCTTCTGGAATTCCTGGGTAAAGCTGTCTCTTAAAAACACACAGCCACGTTTAGTAATAGAACGTGCTGCCAAAGTCCTGATGGTTCAAGCAAGAACCATAAAGTAGTAAAAGTTTTGTGATACTTAAGTTTTATTACTACTCAAAATATTTGTTGAAAAAATCTGTTTGGGCCTTGCAGTGTTGGCTGCAACGTAAATGTTTGCATTGACAGTTTCTGCTCTCACTGTAAAAGGAAAGCAGCTTCCAGAGCCACGTGTGGGACTTGTACAATAAAACCAGCACATTAAAACAGTCAGGTTGAAGGGATTTAATTCTAATTTTAAAGTGGATTTGAACTGGAAACCTGATTTTTGTCATGCTTTGTTTACTTCTGTGCCACTTCTCCTTCCTGCTCTTGTTGTGCAGTTGGGTCTTCACCACCAAACTCACCTCGCAGGCAGATCTGTCTCCCCGTGGCTCTGGTTCTTGCTGGTTGAACGTGTGGATTCACTTGTGCTGCTTCATTTGACTGTCTGAAACAACGCTGAGCAGCAGCACAAGGTGGCTGAGCTTCCAGTGATTACTGAATTGAAAAGGAGAAACAACCACACAAATCATTCTAACCGGATCTTAACTGTGCTCTCTGCACTCCTCCTTGAGAATGACACCGCAGTGCCACTTCCCAGCTCTGAGCCCGAGCTGTGGAGCCAAGACCTGCCTGGCCAGCAGGGACTGTGCAGCTCAGCCCACCTGCAGATAAAGGTTTTTAAAAGTTCGAGGTGTTTTAATTGGGGTGTTTGATTTTAGAGTGAGGATTGAAGAGGTTCAGATTCACTGTCCCAGTGCAGTGGGAGCAGCAGTTCTGTCCCAGGGAGCGCAGCCAACGCTGCAGCCGTTCCTGCCCCAGGAATGCAGCCCCGACAGGAGCTGGGGTGCAGAGTGGAGTGTCCTGGGTGTGTTTGGTGACTAATGAACGTGTGAATGTGGTTTGGTGTTAATGAGCAGCCCTTGGAAGCCTTTCAGTGCTGCTCACGGTGTGCCTGCGTCCCCAGATCGTGCCTTGCCAGTACATGCTGCAGACAATGAAGGACGAGCAGGTTTTCTACATCCAGCACTTGAAGTCCCTGGCGTTCTCCGTGTACTGCCAGTGCAGGAGGCCCCTGCCCACCCAGATCCACATCAAGTCCCTGACGGGCTTTGGGCCGGCTGCCAGCATTGAGATGACCCTCAAGAACCCCGAGGTTGGTACTGGGGGCAAGGAGTGAAAAGCTGCTGATAAACTGTAACAACTTTGCTCCAATATCAAAGCAAGAGTAGAGAGAACACGTGCCGGGGGGGTTTATCGAGGTGCAGCAGACAATGATGATATAAAGGGGAAAGACAAGCTAATGCTAAATAGAAAATAGTAGGAAAAATGTCAGATTACTTGCTTTCAGAACATTTTAAGCTCCTGGTTTTGAGTCATTAAGTAAGAGGTTAAAGATCAGTGTGAAAGAAGAGAAAATGCACATCATTACTGGGGATTCTGAGTCATTTTGTGGTTTTAGTCTCTAGTGCTCCACCAAGAGTTTATGTCCAACTTGTGTTTCTGTGCACATATTTATGCATAGATATGAAATAAGTTCCTGTGCCTAATTACAGATGGTATATTAATTCCCTGAGGTAATGAAGGAATCCCCCTCTTTCCACGGGCTTATCTTTCATCTGTTTTTTAAAGTGTAAATATTCAAGCCTTGTTTCTGGAATTTCAGGGGTTTCAAAAGCAGGATAATCCATCCTACTTTCTATGAATGTTTTTCATTCTTTGAAAGATAACGATGAATATTTTATTTAGGTTTAATAGACAGTAAACACTTCAACACTTTTGAATAAAGGGATAAAGACCTGCCTGTTGGGTTTGAAACCTGCTTGCAAAATCCTCACAGGCCCAACCTGTTGGCATGTTCCACTGCTCACATGAATCCACAGGGTTATAAAGGGTAATAGATTTGTGAGACTCCTTTAAGCATCTCCCTCCCTTTAACTGATGTTCTGCTCTCCTGCCAGCCTGGGATGGTTCCTTCAGAAAGGGACAGGAGCAGAAGCACGACATCCCTCCATGTGTCTGAGAAAACACCATCCCTTACATTTCCTCTGAGCTGATTACCTTGCACTTTGCATTTCATGTTTAATTTCCTGAAGATGCAAAAGACGGCAAAAACAGGGGAAAACGTTTTTGTGAGGCACTTGCATTTAGCACAATTAATTAGTCAAATCTGTGCTCTACGTGCATTTGCTCTCAGTCTGCACTGCAGGCTCCCAAACTTTGCTGAAAAATTAAGAAAACACCCTGACTGTTTCTTAATTATGGAGCGTGTCTGGTCAGGCCCTTCCCAGTTGTTCTCCACGGAGGAGTTACAGAGCAAAGATGGCTTTGGGGTGACCATGTGGGAAGCAGCTTTGCAGGAGGAGACCTGGAGGTGCTGTTGGGCACGGTGGAAGTGAGGCAGAGGTGGCTGGAGCAGGGCAGGGGCTGTGGGGCTGTGCTGGGAGGGGCTGCAGGGCAGCCAGGGAGGTGCTGGATCTCCTCTCCTCTGGCTCTGGGCTCCTCAGAACAACAAACACAGAGCAAATCCAGCCAAGGGCCTCAAAGATGGTTGAGGGACAGGAACATCTGGCAGCTGAGGAGGTTTAAACTCCTGCCTGTGTTGGAGACGGGTCCAAGGACTGGTTTCATACCTGTGTATAAAAACAAGTGTTTAGATAAGGTTTGAAGTGCATCAGCTTTAACTACAGCAATGAGTTATCTACACCCCTCCTTTTCCCAATCTCTCTCTTGACTAGGAATGCCTTGAACTTATTTACAGTTTCAGCCTCCCCTCTCTCTGTACTCACTGCCAGTGTTTCTTGGGATAAATCGTTTCTGATCTGTCTGCTGACCACCGTGTTGTCTCTGTTGCAGAGGCCCAGCCCCATCCAGCTGTACTCACCTCCTTTCATCCTGGCCCCCATCAAAGACAAGCAGACAGAGCTGGGAGAGACCTTTGGGGAGGCCAGCCAGAAGTACAACGTGCTGTTCGTGGGGTACTGCCTGTCCCACGACCAGCGCTGGCTCCTGGCGTCCTGCACCGACCTGCACGGGGAGCTGCTGGAGACCTGCATCGTCAACATCGACGTGCCCAGCAGGTACTGCTGGCCCTGGGGGCTGGGGACACCTGTGTCATGGTGTCACCCCTCACACACGTCCCTTCCAGCCCTATTTCCTGCTGCAGAGATGGTGGTGGTGTTACAGTGATAGCGTTGCAGTCGGCACTCTGATAATTTAGACTCTGCAGAGGAGAAAGCTGCTGAGTTGCACTTGTTTTACAACTTGTTTTACAACTGTTTTACCTGCAAATCTTACCTTGAAGAACACCTGGTGTGTGGCTCAGCAGTTTGACACTGCTTGATGCCACTGCAGCAGCAGTACTGAGAGCACACACGTGGGTTTTTCCTGTTATGAGCAGTTAAAGTTGTCAGGGACTGCACAGAACTGTAAGAACTCCTTAGAGGGTAAGCAGTGACAGAATCACAGAGAACAGAAATCTAGTCCTTGATTCTCTTCTCACTGTTTTTTTTCCCTTCCTCAACCTGCAGGTCGAGGAGGAGCAAGTTGTCTGCCCGGAAGATCGGGCTGCAGAAGCTCTGGGAATGGTGCATTGGAATTGTCCAGATGACATCCCTGCCCTGGAGGGTCGTGATCGGGCGGCTGGGCCGGCTGGGCCACGGGGAGCTGAAAGGTGGGGAATGGCAGGGGGGCTCAGAACTGATCATTGGCCTTTAAAACTAAAAAACTGAGAGGGATCATCACAGAACCAGAGAATCCTTTGGGTTGGAAAAGCCCTCTGAGGTCATCGAGTCCAACCGTTCCCCCAGCACTTCCAAGGCCACCACGATCCCATGTGCCCGAGTGCCACATCCACGGGGCTTTTGAGCACCTCCAGGGATGGGGACTCAGCCATTCCTCACAGCTTGGCATCACCTGCACTCTGCCATCATGTCTAAGTGACATTAGATGGAGTGAATTTAGCTTAACCTTCCAAAGCCCTGTCTCTGCTTCTTAAAACAGTGGCTTTACAGCAAGGTAAACAAGATGCACCAAGTTTGTCACTGACAGGATAAGCTGTTGTTTACTCTGATAGATTTTAGTGAGGGTAAACCTGGGTGGGAAGGCAGATACCAGGCTGGCCAGGCTGACTCCTCAGAAGTTCATGATAATCTACACCAGGACTGCCAAAACCTTTCCTCTCCCTCTGTCCCCCACCCCCTTGTTGTCTTCACACCAGAGCCCCTTCACCAAGTGGATGTGAGTGTGAAGTTCCTGGCAGGAGAATCCCATGATCCTCCAGCCTGGTGTCTCCTGGGCGGTGCAGCCAGGACTGGAGGGCAGCAGGCTGCAGTCCTACCCTGCACTGAGCTCCTGTGCTGGTGTGCATCAGCACTTTGCCTGTTTGTACCCTGGCTCTGACGTTACTCCCTGCAGGATTGGCACAGTGTCCTGGGCCTCGTCACACGTGAGGAGAGCTCTGATCAGCAGTTACTGTGACACAGAAATACAGACAGGAGTCAGTTCTGATTCCTCGACTTAAACAGCACCAAACAAACAAATAAATCTTGCAAAAAAAAAAAAAAGTTACAAAAGAAAAGTGCCACAGAATGAAACACTGCAGGAGATGTCTGAGCACCCAGTGTGCAGGGGGAGTTCAGGGCCAGGGAAATACAAAGTGTTCTGAGTATTCTGCTGTTTTCAGGGCAGTGCTGGCTCTGTCAGCTCCCCATTCCCTCTGTCCTACCGTGCTGCTTTCTCCTTGCAGACTGGAGCATCCTCCTGGGGGAGTGTTCCCTGCAGACAATCAGCAAGCAGCTCAAGGAGGTTTGCCGCATGTGCGGCATCTCGGCAGCGGATTCCCCGTCCATCCTCAGTGCCTGCCTGGTCGCCATGGAGCCTCAGGGCTCCTTCGTGGTCATGCCAGGTATGTCCATCCAGCTGCTGCAGTGCCAGATGTGCCAGATCCCTGACCACATCAGCACAGTGACCTTGGGATTGCTGCGAGGACCTTGACTAGCGTGGGGCAGAAAATAGGCTGAGCCGGCAGAATTCCCTAAAATACCGTGGGGAGATGCTGCACTGGGAGTGCAGGCTCCTGGGGGGAAGACTGGTGCCTTGAAATCTACATTATATGAGGTTATTTGTGGCAAGATGACTGTTGAACTGCTGACCTTTCCCCTGGGAGGCCAAGGGCTCAGGCAGCCCCATTCCCACGGGCTGGAAGGTGACGGTGCCAACACCCTCGTGCACGGAGGAGTCTGCAGTGGGAAAGAGAAAGGAGCCTCTGGAAGGGGGAATAAGAGTAAACCCACTTGCCTTCTCATGTGCTGGAGTTACTTAGAGAGTTCACTCATAGCAGCAGCCCACGGGGTTAAGCTGAACTAAAATTAAGTGTTGAGATTCCCTTTTTGTATTACCTAAGCACGTACTTTTTAATGGATGTGGTGCCATCCCCCTAACATATCCTTACAGACCACTCTGGGCTTTTTTACATTTAGAAAGAAAAGATTAGTATGTGGAACAGAATTAACTGAGCTTGAAAATTCCTTATCAAGTTGAGTATTTTTTAAAATCTCAAAGCAGAGGTTTTGTAACGTGAGAAAATAGATGGCAAGTGTGGCTTTTTTCCCATCAACCAAAGCGGGGTATATTTCATAATTATACAGAGGGTGTGAAAAATCAATTTGACTTCTGGTTCAGCAAATGAATATTTGATGAAGGGGCAGCAGAATGACAGGAAAGGTGGGGCTGAGCACTGTCTGTGCAACTGGTGATCTGAGTTTTAAGCTCTGCCAGCAATGTATTCTTTTGAAGATCAGGCTCTTTAATACGTGCATGAGCTTGCAAACCAGGTGGGATGGACAGGACTGTGACTGCACACAGACCACGGGGAGGGGATGCAGGCTGAGCTCTGTGCTGTCTGTGCCCTGGCAGATGCTGTCACCATGGGCTCCGTGTTTGGCCGCAGCACGGCGCTGAACCTGCAGTCGTCCCAGCTCAACACGCCCCAGGACGCCTCCTGTACACACATCCTGGTGTTCCCAACCTCTGCCACCATCCAGGTGGCACCAGCAAATTACCCCAACGAGGATGGGTTCAGCCCCACTAACGGTGAGTGGCACTGGGGGGGTGAGAGGGGCCTTTCCAGGGAGCTGAACCGAGTGGGAATAAACACCCTCACCGACCCCACAGCACCCTGCTGGGCTCAGAGGGAGCCACACGGGGCTCTGTGGGTACAGGGGCACACTCTGTGCTGTCCCTGAGCCTGCTTTCAGACAGTCACACTGATTTATTCCCAAAGGGACGTGGGCCAGTCGTGGCACAGACCAGACAGTGCTGTTGTTGTTGCTGTGGCTGGGTCAGACCAGCTCGTTTCCAGCAGTGCTTCAGGCTGTGCACAGAGCTGGGAGCAAGGAGGCACTTGTAGAATTCTGATCCCCCTGTAAAAGAGGTAAAATAGCCCAACCTGAGACTTCCTGATGCCCCCAGAGTGCTTTCACACACACACTGAGCCCTGCAGTTTGTGCCAGCAAGACTCTGCTTAAGGCTTGATACCAAACGAGCATTTTCCTGCTTTGTCACAAATCCTTCAAATGATTGCCAAGTAATTTAATCCCAGAGTCACTACAAGCAGGTACAGTAGGAGTATTCAATAGTCCAGTCTGGAGAGGAGGGCAGGCCCCCAGGTTTTTAAGGGAAGGGTGCACTTTGATGTGTCCCTGCTGGAATGTCAGAGGGCCCCGTGCAGGGAAGTTGCCCCTCTCAGAGCCCCCCAGAGCTGTGCTGACAAACATTAACCTGGCTTGACCTGCCCTTTGGTGCTGCACATGCTAATTGGAGTCAGGTACAAGGACTGGCCTTTTCCAAAATGGTGTTAAATTTAATTTTCTTAACTCTGTCTCGCTTAATGATTAAGCTGCTTCCTATGCCATTAGGCAGCTCATTTATGCTTTGGAGGCGAAGCAGAGCATGACACGAGCTCTGCTTTGTTTGCTGGGGCTGGAGGACACAAGTTAATAAACCTCAGTTAAGTCACTGCTCTGGCAACCCAGAGGTTCTCTTCAGGAGATGAAGGAAAACAACCACCTGCCTGTTTCAGTACTGGGACTTCAGGTGAAATCAGTTCAGGACACACATCCTTTTCTGTTTTATGTGGAGTAAATTCCTCTTTTTCAAGAGAAATTGTTATTTATTATGATATGCATGACTTCTATTTAGGGCTTCACGTCTTAATGTAAATTTGGTTGCAATTCTAATTAATCCATTTCATTTGGGCAGCTCCCATATCCCTTTCTACCCCCTAAAATGTACTTTAAATGTCTGTATATACTTTAAATATCTTTTCCTGCCGAGGAATCTGGGTAAGAAATACCCCCCTAACCCCCCCTGTGCTGTCTGTAATCCTCTGCTCTGTGTTTCTGCTGCCTTGGCCTTCCCTCCTCATGGCATTGGAACCCCTGTGCCAGTGCCTGGGCAGTGAGTGCCCATCTCAGAGCAGCAGACACCCCTTCCCTGTGCCTTGAGCCCTTCCCACTGTGGCTAACCCGGATTAAACCAGCCAGTGGATCATGCTGGGATTCCTGGGATGGAAGTGGGATAGGAGAAGCTGCCTTGTGTGGGATCCTGGGACAGCAGGTGGAAGAATCCCCAGGTCCATGTGAGGGGGGAGCAGCCTTGCTGTCCTCAGGGGCTCTGGGACAGTTCCTGGGAGCTGCCAGGGCCGTTCCCAGAGCTGGGAGAGAACATTCCAGAGGGCTGAGGAGCAGCACCCGCACAAGGGACACTCAGGGGTCTGGCTGATGCATTTCAGGGTTTGTTGATGGGTTTCTGGGAGCAGCTGCAGAGGGGTGCCCGTTTCTCTGTTCCAAAGCTGAGCTGGGTTCTGTGGAGCTGGTACAGCAGGATTTTTGCTCCCTCCACGGCCTGCTCAGGTTTGTTATCTCAGCACTTCTCTGCCAACTTTCCCTTTCAAGTCTCTGCGGTTGCACTCAAAGGTTCTGAGGAGGATTAAACAGTGAAGGGTTTATCTCTGCTTTCATCTGCCTGGGGAGTATGTAAAAGAAAAAAGGGAACGATCATTAATTAAAGGGGATGGTAATAAATTACAAAAATGTCTCGGAAAAAAGAGAGTGCAGCCCGTTGGAAATGATTTTCCTTTCTTTTCCTTTTCAGATGACATGTTTGACCTCCCATTCCCAGATGACATGGACAATGACATCAGGATTTTAATAACAGGGAATCTTCACTCTTCACCAAACTCCTCCCCAGTTCCTTCCCCTGGATCACCCTCTGGCACTGGAGTGGGGTCTCACTACCATCACAGCAGGGTAAGGCTGCAGCACCGAGGGGCACCTGCTGCTTAAAATGAAACACGAAGAAAGACCCAAATCCTCCAACAGAGTCACTCTTTCCTGTAGGTTCTCACACATAATTAGGTCAAGAGCCAGCAAAACTCAGGTTAGGATGGAAGGTGCTGGTTAAATACCCCTGCAGAAGGTGCTCATTTGCATCTCCCACGTTAATTGTTGGTGTGCAGGGTAACTGAGAGGAAGAGAGGAGGAGAGAGAAGCTTTAATGCTGTGTGGCAGAGCCACAGCTGATGTCCTGCATAAAATCCAATCTGTTCCCATCCATTCTTTTCTGGACAATCCCACAGAACGGCCCTGGCACAAAGTGACAAGTTTCTGAGGGAAAGGAAGCAAGGGCAGCCCTGTTCCCAGGGATTTCAGGGAGGTCAGAAGGGAGATAATTCTCCCAGAGATGAAACCCTGCCCATGGAAACTCCACAGGTGCTGGATGGTTATGCAAATGTTGTTTTCTCAGGAATATTTAGCCCAGAGCACATAGTGTGTGTAAGTTATTTCTCTTTGAAGTGGCTTTTATAAAGTTAGTTCCAACATCAGTGATCACTTAAAATGCAAATTATTTTTGGTAATTCAAGGTATTTTTTTGAATTGGCTTTCGCCTAACTTAGATCAGGTTTAATGGAACTCTCACTCCTGCATTTAATTGTGTAAGACTGAGCTGTTCTCTTAAAATGGTTTCCATCACAATTAGGTAGAAGTTTGATGCTTCATAATTTTCTGTGGAGAAGTTTTGTTCTAAAAGTAGTACATTAAAAGCAGAAGCATATTACTTCTTTACTAAATAATACAGTACTTTATTACAGAAACAGCCTGACTTTTATACCAGAAACAGAGAACCCCCTGCATTTAAAAGTTCTGGGTTAGTGATCTGAATAATTTCCTTGGATGGGCTATCACTGTTCTCAGAGGAGACTGTAAATCTGGTAGCAGAGGAGTGCAGAGCAGATGCTGAGAGGAGGTGCAGGTACAATTGGATGCTCCCCCGTGGCTGATGCTGCTGGTTGAGCCCCTGGCAGAGCTCAGCATTTCCCTCCTGTGGCTGAGGTGTGTGGAGACAACAATTCCCACTGCCTGGCTGAGTGGTGGCAGTGTCACCCCTGCAGGGACAGTGTCCTGTCTACATTCCCTCTGCCAGTGCCTCAGTGGTCACTCACACAGTGAGGGAGGGAGCGGGGACTCCCCCTCAGCCTGACAAGTGCTGACACTGCATTTTGAGAGCTCAGGCCACACCACTTGGTGTTGCTGGTGCAGCTGCCCCTCCAGAGGTAGATAACAGATCCCTGCTGTCCCTGCTTGCTCCAGACTGGCACATGGAAGGTTCTGAGCTCTGTTCCCAAACCTTCCAGCCATGAACTCCAGCTCCTCACTCAGGACCCTTCCTTTTGCTCAGGTCACTCAGGCCTGTCCTGTGGCACTTCCACAAACTCCTCTACAGGACTTGCTCTCCGTGGAGCTGCTGGGGATCAGCCCTGGGAGTTAATGGCCAGGAGAGACCTGGCCAGAGTAATTCAGATTAACCATTAACACAGGCCTGGTAATTGCAGTGTAATTCTGTTTTTAACCAAGCACAGCCTGTGATCTTCCCCTCGTGGGGCGGGAGGTCAGGCCTGTCCCTGTGCCCCATAATTGATGGCTCAGGGCTGTGCCCAGAACAGGCTGAGCCCGCTCCAGGCTCCATGGAACAGTTGCCTTCCTGGCATTCCTGACCAGCATACTGCAGCTGGTTTGGGATTGAGCTGCTTTCTGTGCAGGGGAATATTTTAGGGGTTTTTTTTAACCTGTTGACATTAAAGACATCTATGGATTAAGTGAGCTGCTCTCCCAGTTCTGCAGGGATACATTACAAGCTGAAACACTTTGCAGGCATCTTTTGGGTTTTTCCTCTATGAAATAAGAAAGAGTGTTTCCAAAATGTGTCTTCCAGACACATTTAAAATAGGAATATGCTATGGAATGGACTGGCAGGCACCTTCTGATACCTCAGGAGATCCCTGTGGATTGTGACAGCTCAGGGCACTCAGGGAGCTGTTCAGAGGCACAGCCAGAGCCTGGTACCTCTGAGTGACTCTGTAGCATCAAATTCCACATGTTCTCCATTCAGTTCAGGAGGCTGATGGTGGTGTTTGGGAACCTGCAGTGCTGCTGGAGCATCAGCCTGGAGAACCAACCACGGGGGAAAAGGGATTAGACACCTTTGAGCAAGGTTCATGAATGACTCATTAGTGATAAGACAGTAATTAGCAAACAAAGCCAGTGTTACTGGAGTGGTTTGTCATGACCTAAACCAACAGAGCTGCCTTTCCAACTCCTCTTTCAGAGCCAAGGGGAACGTTTGCTGTCCAGGGAAGCCCCCGAAGAGCTGAAGCAGCAGCCCCTGGCTCTGGGATACTTCGTGTCGACTGCCAAAGCTGAGAACCTCCCGCAGTGGTTCTGGTCCTCCTGCCCTCAGGCACAGAACCAGTGTCCCCTCTTCCTGAAGGTCTGTCCTGCTCCAGGGAGCAGTTACTGCCGTTGCTCTTTCCCTGCCTGTACAAGTTGCACGCTGGAGTCTGTGGTGTGGGGGTGAACCCGAGGCCTCCCCCCAGAACTGCAGGAGCTTGTGAGGCTCCCACAGCAGACCTGGCTCAGCTGCTGGAGATTCACCCAGCCCTGGGCAGGCTCCTGCAGCTTCTTGTCTGAATGAACCAAAAAATGGCAGCTGGTGAAGAGCAGGGGGAAAATCTGTCTTGAATAGCATCACATTAATTAAGAAGTCCTAAACATCTTTTTCAAGTCTCTTAAACTAAATTTATTCCTTAGGCAAACAAAGCCATTCCAGGACTGATGTGAGCAATGACCCACAGTCACCATGGCAGGCTGGGGCTCAGGCAGCACCCCAGGGGCAGAGCACTGAGCCCTGGGCCTTAAACAGAACCCTGGGCCCTACACTGAGCCCTGGGCCTCACACAGAACCCCTCATGGACACGTGTCCCCCAAGGTTGTGCATTTCTTTAAACCCACACAAGGGAGGTATCAAAATAATATGAAAAATCAACCACCCCGGGTTTGGGGCCAGAGATGAGGTTTTATGCTAAACTTAGAGCTGCCCTGCTGCTGGGAGAGCTTGGAGACTCGGGGTGGTTTGGTCCTGAAATACCAAAAGAACCACTGGCACAGCCCAAGGGTTTCCCCATCTCTTCCTCCCTAACATCACAGAACAGAATTCAGGGTTCTTGTTTTAAAGATCTTTGATTCCAGTCAAAAAGAAAAGTCAGTTTATTAAAAAATGTAACTGTTAACTTGTAAATACACGTGGTCATGGTGGGTTCAGCACAGAACTGCCACCTTTCTGTGCTGTCCTGAGGTGAATGGATCTGTTCCCTGCCATGTGAGGATTAACTTCTGCTTTCTCCTCTGCACAGGCCTCACTACATCACCACATCTCTGTGGCGCAGACAGACGAGCTCCTGCCTGCCAGAAATTCTCAGCGAGTTCCTCACCCCCTTGACTCTAAAACTACATCAGATGTCTTGAGGTAACACCTTTCAGGTTCTGCATTTCCTCCCCAAAGGTTTGGGGTATGACTTTGGGGGTTTCAGAGGGATCTTTCCAACCTGGCAAAATTTTTTGGGGTTTTACCAGCAGTTTATAACAGTGCTGTGCCCTGCACGTGTCTCTGGGCTCTGGGGCATCTCCTGCTCCAGCTGCTGCCTCCTTTCCCCCCAGGGCAGGGCTTTGAGGGGGAATTCAGTGGGTTTGCTACTCCTGGGAACAACAATCCAAACTCAGAAACAGCTCAGCCTCACCAAGGAGATGCCTTGGTTTGCTCCCTCAGGTTGTCTTGTTCACTCGGGGTCCAATCTGGGCTGTGCCAGTAGTTATTTTTACTCACAAAACTGAATAGATTTATAGGAGATAAAAGTACCCTCCTGATACCACTGTCTTAGGAATTGGGATGTTCCTGGGTTAATCCAGGGGGGTGTTGTGTTGCTCAGTTTAACCAGAGGCCTGTTTGCCCCCAGAGCTGTGTTGTGAGAGCACACAGTGCAGGACACACCAGGGAGCAAACAGAGCATCAGCAGGGAGCAGGAAGAATAATCTAATCTGGAAACTGCTGGTGTATTATTCCAGAAGATCTGAAGCTGCACCCTCTTGGAGGGCTGAGCTCTCACAGCTGTCTTGGGGTACTGAGTAAAAGGAGGGTGCAGTGATGCACAGGGAAGGGATGAGGTGCAGCAGAAGTTACAGGGGGAGAAATCCTGCTCAAACACAGGATCCCAGGAGCAGTGTGATCCAGTACTGGCACAGAGAGGCTGTGGAACACCTTAGAGGTGCTCAAGCCTCAGGGCTTTGAAGGCAGTGGCACTGGAACCTCTGTGAATCCACACTCTGTGTATTGGGCAGGCCCTGCCTTGCAGTTGGGTTCCAGTTCAGACAGTGCCAACCACAAAACTCTGCCTGCACTCCTTCCCTGTGAGGTTCCCGCTCTGCCCTCCCCACGGCAGTGCTGTCAGAGTTTGGGGTGTCAGTTTGGGGTGTCAGTGCCCGTGTGTCAGTTTGGGGTGTCAGTTTGGGGTGTCAGTTTGGGGTGTCAGTTTGGGGTGTCAGTGCCCGTGTGTCAGTTTGGGGTGTCAGTTTGGGGTGTCAGTTTGGGGTGTCAGTTTGGGGTGTCAGTGCCCGTGTGTCAGTGTTGGGGTGTCAGTTTGGGGTGTCAGTTTGGGGTGTCAGTTTGGGGTGTCAGTGCTGGGGTGTCAGTTTGGGGTGTCAGTTTGGGGTGTCAGTTTGGGGTGTCAGTGCTGGGGTGTCAGTTTGGGGTGTCAGTTTGGGGTGTCAGTTTGGGGTGTCAGTGCCCGTGTGTCAGTTTGGGGTGTCAGTGTTGGGGTGTCAGTGTTGGGGTGTCAGTTTGGGGTGTCAGTGCTGGGGTGTCAGTTTGGGGTGTCAGTTTGGGGTGTCAGTTTGGGGTGTCAGTTTGGGGTGTCAGTGCTGGGGTGTCAGTTTGGGGTGTCAGTTTGGGGTGTCAGTTTGGGGTGTCAGTTTGGGGTGTCAGTTTGGGGTGTCAGTGCTGGGGTGTCAGTTTGGGGTGTCAGTTTGGGGTGTCAGTTTGGGGTGTCAGTTTGGGGTGTCAGTGCCCGTGTGTCAGTTTGGGGTGTCAGTTTGGGGTGTCAGTTTGGGGTGTCAGTGCTGGGGTGTCAGTGCCCGTGTGTCAGTTTGGGGTGTCAGTTTGGGGTGTCAGTGCCCGTGTGTCAGTGTTGGGGTGTCAGTTTGGGGTGTCAGTTTGGGGTGTCAGTGCTGGGGTGTCAGTTTGGGGTGTCAGTGCTGGGGTGTCAGTGCCCGTGTGTCAGTTTGGGGTGTCAGTTTGGGGTGTCAGTTTGGGGTGTCAGTTTGGGGTGTCAGTTTGGGGTGTCAGTGCTGGGGTGTCAGTGTTGGGGTGTCAGTTTGGGGTGTCAGTTTGGGGTGTCAGTGCCCGTGTGTCAGTTTGGGGTGTCAGTGTTGGGGTGTCAGTTTGGGGTGTCAGTTTGGGGTGTCAGTTTGGGGTGTCAGTGCCCGTGTGTCAGTTTGGGGTGTCAGTTTGGGGTGTCAGTTTGGGGTGTCAGTTTGGGGTGTCAGTGCCCGTGTGTCAGTTTGGGGTGTCAGTGTTGGGGTGTCAGTTTGGGGTGTCAGTTTGGGGTGTCAGTGTTGGGGTGTCAGTGTTGGGGTGTCAGTGCTGGGGTGTCAGTTTGGGGTGTCAGTTTGGGGTGTCAGTTTGGGGTGTCAGTTTGGGGTGTCAGTGCCCGTGTGTCAGTTTGGGGTGTCAGTTTGGGGTGTCAGTTTGGGGTGTCAGTTTGGGGTGTCAGTTTGGGGTGTCAGTGCCCGTGTGTCAGTTTGGGGTGTCAGTTTGGGGTGTCAGTGCCCGTGTGTCAGTTTGGGGTGTCAGTTTGGGGTGTCAGTTTGGGGTGTCAGTGCCCGTGTGTCAGTTTGGGGTGTCAGTTTGGGGTGTCAGTTTGGGGTGTCAGTGCCGTGTGTCAGTTTGGGGTGTCAGTTTGGGGTGTCAGTGCTGGGGTGTCAGTTTGGGGTGTCAGTGCTGGGGTGTCAGTTTGGGGTGTCAGTTTGGGGTGTCAGTGCCCGTGTGTCAGTTTGGGGTGTCAGTTTGGGGTGTCAGTTTGGGGTGTCAGTGCCCGTGTGTCAGTTTGGGGTGTCAGTTTGGGGTGTCAGTTTGGGGTGTCAGTTTGGGGTGTCAGTTTGGGGTGTCAGTGCTGGGGTGTCAGTTTGGGGTGTCAGTTTGGGGTGTCAGTTTGGGGTGTCAGTTTGGGGTGTCAGTGCCCGTGTGTCAGTTTGGGGTGTCAGTTTGGGGTGTCAGTGTTGGGGTGTCAGTTTGGGGTGTCAGTGCTGGGGTGTCAGTTTGGGGTGTCAGTTTGGGGTGTCAGTTTGGGGTGTCAGTTTGGGGTGTCAGTTTGGGGTGTCAGTTTGGGGTGTCAGTGCCCGTGTGTCAGTTTGGGGTGTCAGTTTGGGGTGTCAGTTTGGGGTGTCAGTTTGGGGTGTCAGTGTTGGGGTGTCAGTTTGGGGTGTCAGTGCTGGGGTGTCAGTTTGGGGTGTCAGTTTGGGGTGTCAGTTTGGGGTGTCAGTTTGGGGTGTCAGTTTGGGGTGTCAGTTTGGGGTGTCAGTGCTGGGGTGTCAGTGTTGGGGTGTCAGTTTGGGGTGTCAGTTTGGGGTGTCAGTGCCCGTGTGTCAGTTTGGGGTGTCAGTTTGGGGTGTCAGTGCCCGTGTGTCAGTTTGGGGTGTCAGTTTGGGGTGTCAGTGTTGGGGTGTCAGTTTGGGGTGTCAGTTTGGGGTGTCAGTGCCGTGTGTCAGTTTGGGGTGTCAGTTTGGGGTGTCAGTGCCCGTGTGTCAGTTTGGGGTGTCAGTTTGGGGTGTCAGTGCCCGTGTGTCAGTTTGGGGTGTCAGTTTGGGGTGTCAGTGCCCGTGTGTCAGTTTGGGGTGTCAGTTTGGGGTGTCAGTTTGGGGTGTCAGTTTGGGGTGTCAGTTTGGGGTGTCAGTGCCCGTGTGTCAGTGTTGGGGTGTCAGTGTTGGGGTGTCAGTTTGGGGTGTCAGTTTGGGGTGTCAGTTTGGGGTGTCAGTTTGGGGTGTCAGTGTTGGGGTGTCAGTTTGGGGTGTCAGTTTGGGGTGTCAGTTTGGGGTGTCAGTTTGGGGTGTCAGTGCCCGTGTGTCAGTTTGGGGTGTCAGTGTTGGGGTGTCAGTTTGGGGTGTCAGTGCCCGTGTGTCAGTTTGGGGTGTCAGTTTGGGGTGTCAGTTTGGGGTGTCAGTTTGGGGTGTCAGTTTGGGGTGTCAGTTTGGGGTGTCAGTGCCCGTGTGTCAGTTTGGGGTGTCAGTTTGGGGTGTCAGTGCTGGGGTGTCAGTTTGGGGTGTCAGTTTGGGGTGTCAGTTTGGGGTGTCAGTTTGGGGTGTCAGTGCCCGTGTGTCAGTTTGGGGTGTCAGTGCCCGTGTGTCAGTTTGGGGTGTCAGTTTGGGGTGTCAGTGCTGGGGTGTCAGTTTGGGGTGTCAGTTTGGGGTGTCAGTTTGGGGTGTCAGTTTGGGGTGTCAGTGCCCGTGTGTCAGTTTGGGGTGTCAGTTTGGGGTGTCAGTTTGGGGTGTCAGTTTGGGGTGTCAGTTTGGGGTGTCAGTTTGGGGTGTCAGTTTGGGGTGTCAGTTTGGGGTGTCAGTGCCCGTGTGTCAGTTTGGGGTGTCAGTTTGGGGTGTCAGTTTGGGGTGTCAGTTTGGGGTGTCAGTGCCCGTGTGTCAGTTTGGGGTGTCAGTTTGGGGTGTCAGTTTGGGGTGTCAGTGCCCGTGTGTCAGTTTGGGGTGTCAGTTTGGGGTGTCAGTTTGGGGTGTCAGTGCCCGTGTGTCAGTTTGGGGTGTCAGTTTGGAGTGTCAGTTTGGGGTGTCAGTGCCCGTGTGTCAGATTGGGGTGTCAGTTTGGGGTGTCAGTGTTGGGGTGTCAGTTTGGGGTGTCAGTTTGGGGTGTCAGTTTGGGGTGTCAGTTTGGGGTGTCAGTGCCCGTGTGTCAGTTTGGGGTGTCAGTGTTGGGGTGTCAGTTTGGGGTGTCAGTGCCCGTGTGTCAGTTTGGGGTGTCAGTTTGGGGTGTCAGTTTGGGGTGTCAGTGCCCGTGTGTCCCGCAGGTTCGTGCTGGAGCAGTACAACGCGCTGTCGTGGCTCACGTGTAACCCGGCCACGCAGGACCGCAGCTCCTGCCTGCCCGTGCACTTCGTGGTGCTCACCCAGCTCTACAACGCCATCATGAACATCCTCTGAGCCACACCGAGCACTTCTTCCTCCGGCCTCGGCCTGCCCAGCGTGCCACAGCCTGCAAACCCCCGTCCCGCTCCCCTTCAGACCAGACCCCGCTGTGCTGCTGTCCCTCCAGGAGCACACGGGAACCCTGCAGTGTTCACAACAGAACCACCCAGCGACATCTCTGGCAGCTTCAGCCCAAAATCTGGGAACATCCAAGAACAGTGAACACAGAGTAACCTCAAGCCAGTGTTAGTTTGGTGGCCCAGTAACTACTGGTCAGTGTGTGATTATTTTTTTTACTATTTTATTTTTTTAAGGAAGACTATACGGGATCTTTTTTTTTTTTTTGCATCAGGAACTGATACACAACCAAGAGCAGGCTCGGCCCTGCCAGCAAAACCACCTTGTAGTGACCAGTTGGGGTGTTTTTGTTGTTCGAGCGT
This sequence comes from Pyrocephalus nanus, assembly GCA_038380795.1. NCBI lineage: Eukaryota > Metazoa > Chordata > Aves > Passeriformes > Tyrannidae > Pyrocephalus > Pyrocephalus nanus. The sequence goes on from CM076278.1 coordinate 3,003,702, forward strand.
CGTAAACTGGGACTTTGCAGGAGGAGAAAAAACCACGACCACAAAACCACACAGTTGTAGTCTCGTATAAATATTGGAGTTTTCTGTCTACCTGGAGTTCCTGTCAGAGTGGATTGGGATGAATGCATGCATTTGTTACCTGTCCATGTAGATATGAATGGTCTGGAGATACTTTATTTATTTTTAGGTTTGGGGAGGGGAGGGATTAAATTATAAAGGACCAGGAACAGTAGAAATATCTTCAAAATCCAGCTCCGTTCCACTGTGGGGTTATTTATCTACAGACCTCTCACTCTTCTGACCTAGAAATCAAAAGTGAAGCTCCTCACAATCCAAGCCCAAGCTGGGAAGGGAAGGATATATTGCATTTTAAGGAATTCTCACCTGGGTTTAGCCTGGTTAAAGCAAGGAATGGCCAGTGTTCAGTGAAGGAAAACACTACCTGAGGGAGAGGAGTGAGAGGGGGGAAAAATACTTTAAAGCCCAGTGTAAGGGCAAGTGGAAAGTGGTAAATTAATCTCTGGTAGAGCTGCGATTGAAACATATTTCCAGTAAATTTAGTGATGCTAGAAAGGTATTTACTGAAAGCCAAGTCTCCCTTGAATTCTGGGCAGACTCGTCCATGTACATATCCAAAAATACGTTTGTTTTTTTTTGTTTGTTTACACTAAATCAGTCGCAAATCTGGTGTATTTTTTCTGCCTATAGGAAGGAATATTATTTCAAAGAAATAATTTTAAAAAGTAAAACTAAACGAAGCAAAGGTTCTACCATTCAAAATCAGTACTTGAAAAGCTCTGGGGGGCGGGGGCAGAGCGGCCGTGCCCGGCGGCACCGTCAGCGCTGGGGCCGAGGGGTTCCCGGCAGGATTTGGGGACTCCTTCGTTCCAGGCTCTCCCAGGGCTGGGGGTGCCAACCCCCTTTGCCTCCTGGTTTGGGGGGCTCTGGGCAGGGCTGGGGGTCGGGGCACTCTGGTGGGGCTGGGTCACCTTCTTGACCCATCCGGGGAAGGGGGGAGAGAAAAAAAAAACAAAAAAACCACCGAGTTGAAAAGTTCTTCCAAAAGACTTTCGTGTGTTCTGGTTAAAAAAATAATAATAATAATAATGAAAAAAAAAATAAAAATTTAAAAAAAAAAAAAAGGAAATTCTATGGTTTTAAAAAGTATTTTTCTTGAGATGATGTAACATTTAAAACAAATTCTATAAAATAATTAAAAAAAAAAAAAGAAAAAAAAAGAATTGCTTGTGTAATGAGAAGGTGGAGGCAGAGGAGGAGCCTGTAAATGGATTATTTCCTTCTCTGCACACCCCTCCACGTGGGTATCGTATCCTCTTTGCAATGTATAGGTTAAAAAAAAAAAATCTGATATCAAACCATTTGTATCTAATGTGTACAGTGTAAAATTGACTTTAAAAATATTGCAGTACTATTTTTTCTTAATCAGAAAAGAAAATTCTCAAGGCCTTTTGAAGAGCATAAAAAGATGAAGATTGTAAACTTGTATAAAAAAAAAAAAAATTTAACTTGGGAAGGAAAAAAATGTAAAGTAGACATTTGTAATCTTTTACCATTTGGGGGTTATTTGTTCCCAGGATTCATCTGAACTTTGGATTATTATTATTTTGTTTATTGTTTTTAAATGGGCCGTTTTTATCCAGGGGCGTTTCTTCCCCCCAAACCTGGTTCTAAGCAAAAATTAGAAATAAAAAAAAAAAAGGGCAGCAAGGAGTAGTTTTCATCTGGTGTCTTTTATTTAATTTTTTTAAGTTAAGAGAAGCTGGTGACATATTTATACGTTTTTGTGCAAAATAAATGAATGGCAATAGATTTTAAAGAAAAAAAAATCTTATGTACTTCAGTGTGAAAAGTTCTGTATAATATTTCCCTTAAATATGCATTATTTTACTTGTGAGTTTTTTACTGAATTAATCTGAAATGTACAAGCCCTGGCTTTCCTACAGAGTGAAGAAAGTTATTTTATTTTTTCTTTTCTTTTTTTTTTTTTTTTTAATTTTTATTTCTACCTTTGGAAAATCATGCCTAACTCAGAATTCTTCTGGCAGTGGTTTGGGCTGACGGGAGGGGAGGGTGGGGATGTCCAGCATGCTTGTATGTATATTTCAGAACCTTTTTTAAATGTAAAAGCTGTACATTTCTGGGGAGTTCTGAAGTTCTTTTTCTTTTTTTTTGTTTTGTTTCCTTTTTTTGTTTGTTTTGTTTTGTTTTGATTTTTTTTGGGTTATTTTTTTTTCTCTAAGCATTTTGCAGTGAGCTTCTTTTATATATAGCCGACAATTTGAAAGAAAACAAAAAAAAAAATGTGAAGTTCATTTTAAATCTACAGTATATCGCTGGTACAATACACTAAAAAAAGACTTTGATAAAAAGAAACAATAATAATAAAAGACCTCCATTTTAAATGTCATTCATATATACCTTGTGGATGAGAGCTATATACTTTTACACACTTTTTTAGATGAATAAATTATTGAATTACTGAAACTGCTGGTGGAGTTTTCTTCTTGGGGTGCCTGTGCAGGGCCAGGGGTTGGGCTGGGTGATCCCTGTGGGTCCCTTCCAGCCCTGGATGCTCTGGGAGTCTGGGATGGTGGTCCCTGCTGTGGGCAGGGTTGGTCTGAAGGGACCACACTGGGGGTTTGCAGGGTTTGTCTGAGCACAGACGGGCAAAAATAACCCCCAGGGAACAACCAGAGCTCCCAGGGCTGCTCCTGAGCGGGGCCAGAGGCTGTTCCACATCCAGCTCCCACAGGAATAGCTTTGGGAACACTTGGGGCTCAACCTTCAGGTAATGTCTCATTTTCTGTCCTTCAGGAAGTGACGAACCTGGGGCCTCCCTGAGCACGTTCTGAGTACTCCAAAGTGCTTCCCTTTCCATCTTTAATCGTGGTATCACCCCCAGCTGTGACCATCCTGGGATGTGGGGGGATCCAGCTGTGACCATCCTGGGATGTGGGGAGATCCAGCTGTGACCATCCTGGGATGTGGGGGGATCCAGCTGTGACCATCCTGGGATGTGGGGAGATCCAGCTGTGGCCATCCTGGGGTGCAGGAGGGATCCAGCTGTGGCCATCCTGGGATGTGGGGGGATCCAGCTGTGACCATCCTGGGATGTGGGGGGATCCAGCTGTGACCATCCTGGGATGTGGGGAGATCCAGCTGTGGCCATCCTGGGGTGCAGGAGGGATCCAGCTGTGACCATCCTGGGATGTGGGGGGATCCAGCTGTGACCATCCTGGGGTGCAGGAGGGATCCAGCTGTGACCATCCTGGGGTGCAGGAGGGATCCAGCTGTGACCATCCTGGGGTGCAGGAGGGATCCAGCTGTGACCATCCTGGGATGCAGGAGGGATCCAGCTGTGACCATCCTGGGGTGCAGGAGGGATCCAGCTGTGACCATCCTGGGATATGGAGGGATCCAGCTGTGGCCATCCTGGGGTGCAGGAGGGATCCAGCTGTGACCATCCTGGGATGTGGGGGGATCCAGCTGTGACCATCCTGGGATGTGGGGGGATCCAGCTGTGACCATCCTGGGGTGCAGGAGGGATCCAGCTGTGACCATCCTGGGGTGCAGGAGGGATCCAGCTGTGACCATCCTGGGATGTGGGGGGATCCAGCTGTGACCATCCTGGGATGCAGGAGGGATCCAGCTGTGGCCATCCTGGGGTGCAGGAGGGATCCAGCTGTGACCATCCTGGGATATGGAGGGATCCAGCTGTGGCCATCCTGGGGTGCAGGAGGGATCCAGCTGTGACCATCCTGGGATGTGGGGGGATCCAGCTGTGACCATCCTGGGATGCGGAGGGATCCAGCTGTGGCCATCCTGGGATGTGGGGGGATCCAGCTGTGACCATCCTGGGATGCAGGAGGGATCCAGCTGTGGCCATCCTGGGGTGCAGGAGGGATCCAGCTGTGACCATCCTGGGGTGCAGGAGGGATCCAGCTGTGACCATCCTGGGATGCGGAGGGATCCAGCTGTGACCATCCTGGGATGCAGGAGGGATCCAGCTGTGGCCATCCTGGGGTGCAGGAGGGATCCAGCTGTGGCCATCCTGGGATGCAGGAGGGATCCAGCTGTGACCATCCCGGAATTCAGGAGGGATCCAGCTGTGGCCATCCTGGGGTGCAGGAGGGAGCTCTGTTACAGCAGTGCTGGCTGAGGGAGTTTCTGCAGACCCAAATTGCTTTCCAGCTGATCTTCAGAGCTCCCTCCCTGGCAAAGTATCCTAAAAGAACTCCTTTTCCATGAGGAGCTGGAGCCCACTCGAGGATCCAGTGACTGGGGGCGGGAATTGCCACTCTGTTCCGTGGGTTTAGGATTTTTTAGTTGTTAATTCCAGCCCATGTGCATTTTGGTGCATCTTGGTTCTGAATTTAGATACTCCCTAAGATTTTGCCTTCTTCCTTTTTTTTTTTTTTTAACTTTCAAACTTGTACCCTTTAGTTCACCTTACTACTGGTAAATTATGGTACTAAGTGACACTGTACAGTTAATTACCTTGTGTGAGTTCCCACAGAACAGTTGCACTTTGCTCTTCCCCTGTGAGTGCTGTGGGTACCTGCAATTGCTGCATTTGTTAAATTGAGATTACTTTGTGGCTAATTTATTGACTTTAAAGACAAAACTACAAATTAAATACTCTGTTCCACGAGGACTGTTAGGAAGAACCGAATGAAAACACTAAAATCTCAGTTGATTTGTAGGAATAATGGAATATTTATGATGATGGGCACAGTACTGTGGTGATGGACCCTTTAATACCAATAAAGAAAATGTTTTTAAAGATCAGGCTGACATTAAACTGCTTTTCCTCTCCCAAGTGCCGTTTCTATTTCTGACAGAATGTCATGGCCACCTGAAAACCATTTCAGCACATGTAGAAAGCATCAGAAATCATGAAGTAAACATGAGGTTTATGGTCAGTCTCTCACCATTTGCAGTGGAAATGGAAGCAGCCCCGAGATCCCCCAGCAGGAAGTCTTTGGTCTCTGACAACAAAGCAGGATTTATAAAATTACGCAGCTTCCACTTCCCTGTTTTGACTCTGACCTTTAACCCTCAGCCCGAGGTTTCTGGGGCAGCCCCTGGTTTGGCCTCGCTGCTGTTCCCTGAGCAGGTCCCAAAGCAGGAATCCCAGGGAGATTCCCAGGGGACGTGGAAACCTCAGGGCTGTTCTACTGAAACCTGAATTACCTTTCAGAGGCCTGGTTGAAGATGGCACCGGTCTGGGTGTGAGGCCAGCTCGGAATTCAGCCCTGAGCTGTCATGGGTGGGACCCAAGCTGAGCCCATTCCATGTGTGGCAGCTCTGCCTCTGCTTCCAGAGTGTAGCCAGGATGAGCATGTCCAGTAGAGCCCACAGAAGCCAAACCCACAGAACACAGGCTGTTTGTCTGATGAACATGAGCTTGTTTGCTTTTTGAAACCTTCCAGAACTACGATTTTAAAAAAAGCTTCCCCCAAGGGCCCCTTTGCAGCAGGGACTGTTGGGTGCTCTTCTTACCCCTTTTGAGGCCCTGCAACACCTGCCAGAATTCCCTGGCTCCCCCTGGTTGCTCCACAGAGCCTGGGCCCTTCCCAGGCAGTGATGCTCACCCAGCTGGGTCCTTTTAAGGGACACAGAGGCCAACAGAGAACTGACACGGCCCACGTGGCAGCCAGGGCAGGCCCGGGGCCTTCACAAATGGAATTTATTTTCCTTACACAGTAAATTGGACATATGTTTAAAAAAACTCCTACCAGCCTGACACTCTGTTTTTATTGGAATATTTTGCCATTGGGGAAATGTCAGGCTGGTCTAAACCTAGGAACAAACTACATCCTCGAATGCATCGCTGCTACTGAGTGTTTTGAGAGCTTCCTGCCGACAGAAGCCCCATTAAAGAAGGATCACACAGCCCTGCAGGAAAACCTCACAGGTTCCTGTAATTCTGCACAACCCAATCCCACTGATGATAAAAACCCAAAGCAATACTTTTTTGCCCGTGCCGCTGGGTGAATACTGTAAGAATTCTCTTTAAGCCAGCCTTTTTTTCAGTAGTTTGTGATTTCCCGCAGTCAGTGGCAGCTGTGACACGTCACATCAATCACATCCATGCCGTCTGTGCGGGATTGTCCTTATGGATAACGAGGAGCCACATCCCTGTTCCTCCAGCAGGGGTCACGTTTTGATGGCAAATGAAACTCCGGCTTGTTCCTAGACCGGGCTTAAAAAAACCCCCAAATTAAAGTGCTCACAGCTCCAGAGCCGGATCATTAAAGGTCAACCACGCGAGCAGGTGTGGGTTCACCGGTCAAAGCCTCCACCCCACTTGTAATCAGCGGCGGTGGTAATTTCATTAGTGCCTGGGGACAAGACAAGCCGGGGGAGGCAGGTGAGGGGAAAGGTGCGTCTGGGCAGGGCAGGGATTGTTAATCCCGGCAGGGTAATGGCCCGTGGAAGTGCTAAAAGAGGGGGCTGGAGCAGCTCCCCGAGCCGCCGGGTTAGGCAGGGTTGGAGTTAACAGTGATTGCCCCGGCATTTCTTTGCCCCTTCAGAGCCGGAGCGTGCGGGACCGGCGGCAATGACGGACCTGCTGCCCCCATCGAGGGACAGCGCTCAGGGAAGGGACCTGCGCAGGGACACGAACACAGCGCTCCAGCCTGGCCTCAGGGTGACTTTAGCCATAAAAACAGGGAGTCCGAGTGGAAAACAACTTGTGCTTCGGAGTGGGCCTGTCCTGTCCCACCAGGGTCCCTGTTCTCTGCTGCAGCAGGGACAGAGGGGCAGAGGACACCCCTCCTTTGCTGGGAGCAGTGGAGCTGCAGATCCCCCCATCACTGGTGTGCCCTTCTCTTTGCTCTTCGTGTTGCTACCTGGGTTTTATGTTGGGCCTTCTCGCTGGTAAAACATGGCTTTTATGTAAAGAAATATCCCACTCGAGTGAACATCCAACGCCCTTTCCACAAGGACACCACCTCCCCTCCCCGAACAATTTCAGCCAGAAGCCAAGAGAATGGATACACTTGTGTTCCCCCAGTATCTGTGCTCTGCTCAGCCGTTGTTTGGGTGGCTGAGTGCTCTGTCCACAGCCAGCACAAACCCCGTGCTGCAGATTCTCCATCAGGGGCCAGGGGGATGTGGGGTGACCTCTGTTACAGGTGCAAGACTCTCACCTGCAGCTCCTCCAGCCCCGTTCCTTGTTGGTGGGGACTCTTGCAGCACAGAGAGGTGAGGGGCACCGGCCCTGTGTTAATGCATAACCTCGCAGTGCCCCAGGCCAGGCGCTTATGGAAGGAGCTGCTGTTCCAATTTGCTGTGCAGCCACTCTGCAGCCCTTCAGCCGCCTCGGCAATGCACTGGCAGTCAGTAAGGGTACAGAATAACAGCTCCACATTTAATAAGCAAATAGGGAAGGCACCTTAAAGGGATTGGGCGGAGAGGAAAGAGCTAAACTCTTAATTCTGAACCTGCCCAAACTGCTGGGTGATTTTGGGCAGATCGTTGGCTTTGCTGCTCCCTGTCTGTGTAACAGTTGATGGCACTGACACATTGTCTGGAGCTCTGGCTCATTGGAAGGGAAAGACTCTCAACAGAATGCAGAGCATTAGTTTGCAAACTTCAGTCAAGGTGATAAAAGTTATCCAGGACAATAAAAGCTAAAACTTCCTGCAAGGACTTACAGAAAGATCCCAGAGTGTTGTGGAACTGGCCAATAAAATGTCAGAAGGAATTCACAGTGATACACAACAAAATTTAAAGAAAACTATGCCAAAACTCATAGATGTGGAGCTGCCTCTACACTGGGATGCAGGGTCCTGAGATATCCTAAGATAAATGTATCCTGAGGTAAATTAGGATGTAACATTCAAAAGATCTCATAGTCCCTGCAGGTACTGCCATGAATAAAAGTAGCACAATGCCTTTGAAAAACTGACTGTGAGGACACAAAGAGAGAAAAAGATTCAAAGAGGAATCACAGTCAAGCCACTGCACACACACAGCTTCCCTGGGCCTTTGGGATGTTCCCGGGTCCATCCAGTCACAGACAGGGTGGAACAGAGCTGCAAAGGTACAGAGCAGGATGAAAAATACGATTGAAGATGTGGAGTGCCCATAATAAAAAAGACTAAACAGATCAGCATCATTCACTCCAGCAAAAAGGAAGTGGGGAAATGGGATGTCTGAGCCAAAAATGAACAGAGGGGGCGAGGGGTGATGCCGCTGAACCAGCCCAAGCCCAGCCCTGTTCTGCTTTTCCCGTGTCCTCACACCCCAGGACACAGCTCCTGGTAACAAATCCCCTCCAGAACCCACGGGATCGAGTCATCACTTGCACACTGCCCAGAACTTTCCTGCCAAAACTGGCTTCCCCCTGGACTGAAGGCAAGGGCAGTGAAATGCAGAGATGCCCTGGTGCTCCCGCAGGTCGGTACCGGGCAGGGACAGCACCTTCTCCTCCTCCAGGTGCTCCTCGGGCTGTGCTGCAGGTGACAGGGCCGGGGCTCCAGCAGGTTTTTATTAAAGAGCTGCTCTCCCCATTCCCGACCCAGCATGTCTGAGGAGCTCGGCTGAAATTTTAGCATCGTTAACACCCCATCAATGCCGTGTGAAACACGCCTGTGGGCCAGGGCTGGGGAAGCATCCATCTGGAATCCATCCCTGGCCTGGATCAAAGTCACATGAGAGCCTGTCCCTGGACATTCGGGAGACTCTGCTGTGGGAGAGGAGCCCTGCAGGAGTCCCGAGCAGCTGAAACACCTGATCAGGTCTGGCTGTCGGTGGCACCACCTCTGTCCATGAATTGTGCTCTGGATGCCATTGCAAAGGGACCTCGCCCATCTCTGAGCAGCAGGAGCCAGGTGAGCCCTCACTGCTTTGCAAGGTGAAACAAAGCTGGAGCTTCCAGCGAGGAGCGAGTCCCAGCTGAAGGGGAAATCTCTGAACTCCTGCAGTTAATCTGAGGAGGAAGCAGAAGAGCAGACATTCAGCAGCTGGCTGGGCTAGGAGCAGATCAGTGCAGAGATGGGACAGGGAATTAAGATATTCCTGCACAAAAGCCCTGCTTTGTTCCTGTTGTACTTTGTGTCAAGGCATCAGGGAAGGAGCTGTAAAATTTAGGACAATTTTTTTCAGAGTCCCATGCCTTGCCTGAGTGATAAAAATTGCAGGCCAGAAGTGTATCACATCAGCAATACACATCTCAGGGCATTCAGGGCCACACCAGGCACACCAATCCAGCTGGGAACAGGACACTGTGCCCAGTTCTCCCTGCTGGCCTGGACCACATCCTGAACTTCTCCAGAGATGTGGGGTCTCCACTGAGCAGCAGAAAGGAGGGAGTTCCATTTGGGATGGTGCCTGATAAGTTCCCACACAGCAAGGTGGCTGAAGGCTGAATTATCTCCATCAGAGCAGTGAAGGACTGATATGCTTGAACTCTGTAAGGCTGGAGTTACTCAAACACCTCCTCTGGCTTCAAGACTTTGGAAATAAATCAGAAGCAGGCTGATTAATGCCAAGCTCACGCCCTGCTCCCCCTAAAGGCTCCAGAATTCAGGCATGGCATCCTTTGATCCAAGAGAAGACCTTGCAGTTGTATCTGTTGTGCTTGTCTCTCAACTAATGGACTCCTTTTCCCAGAGATTTTAACTCTGGCAGGACTTGGCCCTCAGCACATATCAATTGATGTATAGTGCTTGTCTGGGCACATTTGGACCAGTCCTGATGCTCTGCCCCTTTCTTCTCTCCCCCTGCCTTCCAAATAGCCATCCCTGACTGTTTACTTTGGCAACGCCTGCAAAAAAAAAAAAAAAAAAATGGTCTCAATGAAAAGGAAAAATCCATTAGGAAAAGCCAGCTGAGTGCTAAAAGGCCCCTAATCAGTCGAAAGTTTAAAGAGCACCGCTCTGAGAGGGGCTGTGGTGCCTTTCCAACACCTTCCCAGCAATGTGTGAGGCTATGACATGTCAGAGTGAAGCCCCAAACACAGGCACTGTGCCAGAGGAGCTGCTCTCCCCGGGGCCGAGGGCAGCGGGTGTGCGCGGGTGGGTGGTGAGGAGGGAGCTGCTCGTGTGGAAACAGCTCCATCACAGCAAACAACTGCACCAGAATGTGTAAGATCTCACCAGGCTGGTCACAGCACACAGCCCTGGCCGCTCCCAGCCAAAGGGGAAGTTTATCTGCAGCTCAGGATTACAACTTGGATTTTCGGGGTGAGGGGATCTCACAAAGCCAGCTGGGGCAGGAAAGCAGTGCTGGAAGAGGATCTGCTGCTGTGGAGAAAGAAATGCCCTCAAAGCATTGTCTCCCTTGTTGTCTGAAACCCCGAATTCAGCCAAGAGCTGCAGAAGGCAGGGACAGTTCAAGCTCAAATGCAGCTGCTCAAAAAACACCTCTGAGCTGCTGATGCAGCTGAGAAATGATGGTTCCCTTCAGCCACGGGAGGTAACCAATGCTCCAGTCCGGGTAAACTTCCCTGCTTTGGGCTGAAAATCCTCTGTATTTCAGACACCATCATCTAACATTTCACAAGGTCACCAAGCTGCAGAGTTCAAAGCCTCACACAGAAGTCAACAAACCACTCCTTTCTGTTCCCCTACAGAGAAGAAAGCTGCACGTTTTTCTTTCAGGGAGTGATCAAAACATTTGTAAAGAACCTGTTGCTCTGTGAACTGGGGTTTTTTTTTAAAGCTTGATAGAAACAGTCAGGGTTAGGTTTAGCTCCTTCCCCTTCATCTTCTGGAGGTTTTAATCCAGTGTGTGAGGGAACTCAGGCACAAATAACCTCTAGCAGGTCTATGCTGCTGAATTATGTGTACATTGCAGCACCACAGGTGTGCTATTATCTGTCACCCAGGCTGTGTAGAACCCTCCATTCTATACAAAATAAGACATGGCTAAAAAAAAAAATCAATAATTGAAATTATGTGGGGCTGCACATAAAGCCATTCAGGAGGCAGAAGCCCCAGTATAGAAATATGAGCCCTTCAAAGCCCAAGGACAAATGTGCTTCCTCTATCTGGAAACTTTAAACCTCGGTGAAGGAAAATTAGAGGTCCTATATTATTTTAGGATATTCCATGAAGATTATCAGAGGGCTGGAGCCCCTCTGCTCTGGAGCCAGGCTGGGACAGCTGGGGGGGTTCACCTGGAGAAGAGAAGGCTCCAGGGAGAGCTGAGAGCCCCTTGCAGGGCCTAAAGGGGCTCCAGGAGAGCTGGAGAGGGACTGGGGACAAGGGATGGAGGGACAGGACACAGGGAATGGCTTCCCACTGCCAGAGGGCAGGGATAGATGGGAGATTGGGAAGGAATTCCTGGCTGTGAGGGTGGGCAGGCCCTGGCACAGGTTGCCCAGAGAAGCTGTGGCTGCCCCTGGATCCCTGGAAGTGTCCAAGGCCAGGTTGGACGGGGCTGGGAGCAACCTGGGCTGGTGGAAGGTGTCCCTGCCCATGGCAGGGGGTGGAATCAGGTGATCTTCAAGGTCCCTCCCAACCCATTCTGGGATTCCAAGTGTCTTTGTGTCAACTTTTAAGACTCTTGTATTTTACAGGAAAGCAAAAAGCTATTTTTGGTACTCTCAGAAGTCTTCCCATAACTCCAGAACCAGCAGGTATTCCAGCCTTCCCAAGGGCTCCTGGACTGGCACAGTGTGGACAGGCTGCCAGAGCAAACCAGCCCCACCTGGGCAAGGCTCAGCCCACTCCAGTTGTTCAATTATCCTGTCAGAGAACTTGATGAGTTCAGCACTTTCACCTGTCCCTGCCAGCCCTTAATTCCCAGCTGTGTGTCCTGCTGACCAATCCCAGCAGCCTTTCAGGTGCCCACAGGGGATAGAGATGCCCACACCTGCCCTCCTTCCTGCCTAGAGAGGCCTCATAAAAGACCTTCATGGGCAGGCTGAGGTTTTTTTTGTTTGGTTGTTTTTAAGTTAATTTTTTTTTTAAATGTTTGGAGGTTTCTAAGCTGTTTAAGGAGCTGTTACCAATCCCTGGGATCACTTTCTGCCTACAGAAGCCTGCAAGGTAAGAGGAATTCTCTTTTGATAAGCCTTTTATGGATGTGTTGCTATGTTGGTATTTTTTTTTGCTGTGCCATTTGGTGATTTGGTTTATTTGTTTCTTTATTTGGAAGGACAAGTGCAGATAAAGATGTTTCCTGGTAAGCTGCTGGGTTTTTTGTTTTTTTTTTTTTTTTTTTTGCCTGGTGTTGCCTGTTTTGAGGACTTGTGCTTGTTCTGGTTGGGTTTTAGTTCTCTGACTGCACAGGTTAGGTTTGAATATGACTGAAAGTGTGGTCAGGTTTGTGTTGGGTTGTTTTATAACAGGCTGTAGTGACTGCTTATATTCCTCCAGAAGGAGCTCAAGAAATAATTTACATTGCCTATACCCTAATCTTACAATCAATAACAGATATTACTCTAATTTCCATTGCCCAGGAAGTCTGAAAAGCTTAATCAGCAGTGATGACCTAAACTCTGATTCACAGGCCTACACTTGGCACCCTTCCTGTCCTCTCTTTTCTTATCTTCACAGTAAGAAAATCAGCTCTTGGGATGTGTATTTGTTTTTCATGTTGAAGAGAGTGAAATTTCAGCGGTGGGTAGAAATTTTCAGTAATAAATTGAATTTTCTGGTGCAAAGAAGGACTTGCTGAAGGACTGGTGATGAAAGGCTTTAGAGGTGCACTGAAAGCCACATAAAGGGATGTATAACAGGAGGCACGATTAGATTTTATAGAATCGGTGGAGGTGAAGTTTAGGCAGCAAAACGTGTGCTTTCATTTTCTGTTGGTTTGGCTTTGTTGGGTTTTATCCCCTAACTTTTCCACCGTGAGGTTTCGGTGCTGCTGAACTCGTGACTCGTCTCTGAGCAGGACCGAGGTGTTCCTTCTCCTCCCCAGCCGGGTGGAGACAGTGAGGGTGCTCCAACCACCATCCCTGCAGCTCTCCCAGCCAAGTTCAGAAAGGATCTGTCACTTGGGCAGTGAGAGTCTGCGAGACTGAACGATTTGCAGCTCCTGAACGTCTCTGGAAGAGCGAGGGTCATAAAAGCCCTTCTGAATGGGCACTTTACTGACAGCGCTCACCTTTAATGGCCTTTTTGTGAAGTTACAGCTTGGCTTTTAGGCCCTTTTTGCAATTCATCACTTAATCCATACGCGCTCCCCTGGCCAAGAGCCGGACAATGGGGCCCTCTGTGTCTGGTTTTGTTATGGAGCAGCCGGAGTGGCTTTTAACTAAAACAATGTATCTGAAGGAGAAAAATGTATTCACCTTGAATTCCCAGCGGATCCAGCTTACTTAAGGCAGCTCTGCAGACACCGGTGTGTGCAATCAATGAAATCAAAACTGAAGCCATGCAAGTATGGCAGAAAGGAGTAACAATGTATATGCCTTTGCATGTATAAAATATGAGGGGAGGAAATGTGCAGGGAGAAAGGAAACGACTTGCAGCGAGCTCTGGAAAAAGACAGTTGTTTTGTTTTTTTTTTTTTTTTCCTGATATGAAGTTTTTCATGATTAAATGTAAGGGTGTATTAGATTGGCAGGGAAGGACTGTTACACAGGCCTGGAAGCTGCTGGAGGTCCTTTCAGAAATCATGTGTCTTCTGGGACAGATCAGTCCTGTAATCCATTCATCAGTTCCTGTTAGGATCTGGAGGTGGTAAAAGTGATCCCCCCCAGCAACGCTGCTGCACGGGGGGCTCGGGGGTTACCTGGGAACACGTAAATCCAGGGAGCCTTGGTGGCAAAACAGGGGTAACCCAAACCCTGCTGGGACCTGGAATACATCAACCTAACTTGCCTAACTCTCCAGCTTCTGGATACAGATGGAAGAGGTGTCTGCACACCCTTACTTTGGGGGGAAAGGGGAAGGATTCCTTCTCTAGGCACCAAGGAAGTTGTTACCTTTGGCACTGCTGCCCATCTTTGATAGACACCAGTAATCACAGGAGGGAACACCTCACTGAGATGATCATTTGTGATCCCACATGTGCTTCCTCTTTCCAGGGTGCTGATTGCTGTGAATCCGGTGGGAGCAGGGACAGCTGGTACAGGGAAGGATTGGGATTCAGTGTGGTGGGGGAGGATTAGGATCTACATTATCACCTTTTGGCTCACCTGGCCACTTCGAGGTGGGGCCCTCAAGTGAGAGCACTTGGCAAAGGGTAATCTTTATTTTCCCAAAACTTGAGCTGTCAAATTCAGATTTTTTTTTTTTTTTTTTTTAATGAGATGAGAGTTTTGGTTTAGGTTCCAGTTAAGCCAGTGTGGAAAGCTACACATCTCTGGAGGTTTCTAGAAGCACTTCAAAAGACTGAAGTCAAGTCTCTAGAAAGCTGGCAGGGAACACTAGACCCGCCCATGGAATTTATCTCACTTTAATTTGGCTCTAGGCACCTAAAGTAAAGCCACAAATTTGGCAGTCTAATAAGTGGGTGGCCAGTCCAATACTTTACAGAGTAGCAACCATTGACCTCAGTTAATTTTCTTTCAACAGTTGATCTCTTTCTACACTCATTCCACCCACGTCCTGATTTTTATCAGGCCTTCAGCTTGCAAGGAATCTCTCTCAGAAAGCGAAGCAGAACACATTCCCCTCCTTGACTTAGATGTGTAAGTGAAACCAAATCAGGCAGCAAGAAATGGGCAACAGTGGCATTTGCCTGTGGGGCCTGGAGCTGAAGGCCCTTGTGCAGCGGGCCCTGCTGAAGCATTAGCTCCATTTGCTTTTTGTCTCTCAGCCCCCCACACCTGCCTGCCATTTAGCTGCCTCTGAAGGCTGGCCAAGGGACAGCAGATCAAATAATAAAAGCCACATTGAGGCAGTGTTTGAGCTGAGGCAGCATGAGTGGAGGCGAGACGGGGCTTGGAAAAGGCTCCCTGTAAAAGAGCCCACACGTACATGCGAGAAGGTCATTAACTCGTGCCTCGTGCTATCTTTGCAGTCTCCGCTCCCTCTCTCTCAATTATTACATCAGAAGGAAATGAGAGAGCACTTTGCCAAATACTAATGGACTTGATGTTTTCATAATCTCAAGTGCACAACAATCAGAGCTGTTTATTTTCCAAAGAAGATGGGAACCAGGGGAGGAGACTGAAGACTGTGCCATTCTGTTAAGGAGGGGGGAAAAACCCTTATGGAAGAGAGCTGAGACTGGAAAACAAGCACCCAGGAACACTCTTGCTGTTCCAATTCTAACACTCATTTCTGGGATAAAGGTAATGAGAGTGGCCAGATACTGTCCTGTCCCAGAGCTCACTGACAGCACAGGCCCAAGCTTGTAGAGCACTTTATAATCCCATTTCAGCTTGAATTCAGAAGCTTTAGTTTGCTTTCAGTGTGTCTGAAGGTAATGACAGTGCTCCATATTTGTTACTGAAGAGTAGCCAGAACCATTCCCGGATGAAATGAGGTGCTGAGGGGACAGAGGATGTGACTGAGCTGACAGGAGGGGTCTCTGCAGGGGCATGGAGGAGTCAGCTCTGTTTGCTGTTCTCAGCAGTTTCCCCACACCTCGAGCCTGGGTGAAATCCCGGGGCTTGTTTGCAAAGGGAGTTTAGTAGGTACTTGTGTACCCTTAGGTTTGTGTTGGTGCACAAACACTGCAGCTCCCCTGCAGAGCCAGCTGGGACGGTGAGGTTTCTGAGCTGCTGGAGTCACCAGGCTGTTCCTCCTGGGGAAGGACTGACATCCCACTGGGGTGTGATTCAGGAGCTTTGGAGGGCATTTTTTTTTTTTTTTTCCTCAGGAAGTGCAGCCCAAGTCATCGACAGGAGGATAAAGACACTTCATGTTCCTCCTTGCTGCTCAGACTGTAGAAGCTTCTGCCTTTGACAGGAGCCTTAAAATTGCAGTCCTCATTAGAGCAGAACAGACACCATTAACTGGAATGTGCACAGGGCTGATGTGGAAGTGATTTACCCAGCCACACAAGTGAATTTTCAAAGGGTCCCCCAAGAGCATCTTATATTCTCCCAGATAACCTTTCTAAGGTCATAACCAGAAAAAAGGCTTTGCATAATTTTGGAGAGTGTTTTGGGACTTAAAGACAGTCCCAGTGTGTGCATGTACTTATTTATGCTTGTTATCCACTGCCAGTGTTTGTCTGTACTTGCAAATATTCTGGGCCTTCGACAATTCTGCACGGGGTTAAGAAGCAATGGGGTTCTTAATTACCACTATTTAAGCATTTTTCACCCGCTTACCAGTTAGATTCCAGCTGTCTTGCATAGCAAAGAGCTTACAGCCTTGTCTCCTCCGGTCCTAACATTGATGTTGCGCGTCCTGATAGTAAAACAAAGAGCTGACTCTCCGAGGAACGAATAACACAAAAGTCGAGTGGGAAAGAAGTTCCCGTCCCTGCCGTTAAAAATCAGAAGGCTATTTCGAAATGGTGGATGGAGTACCGTAGGAGAGGCAGCGGAGGAGCCGAGCGGGGCCGTTCTGTGCCGGCGGCTCCCGGGAGGTGTCGCCGCAGCCCAAGGCTGGCGGGACACGGGCTGAGCCTCCGAGCGGGACGGGGATGCTCGGGGGACACCGCGATTCCAGGGGTTAGGGACAGACTGCCGCAGGTCTCCTTTATGGAGCTCTGGCAGCGGCAGGTTGAGTGTCCCCGTGCAGATCTCACGGGCTGATCAAGGGCTGTTTTACTCATTAAAGCAGGGCTTTCACTGAGGATGTGGTTGTTGTAGAGTATTGGGACTGTGGCGTGACTGGAAGGCAGTGTTGGACATCTTGAGGACCATGTCATCAACTCCATGGTTTTAGGGCATCATAAGTGTCATTAATACTGATAATAATACTTGAATAAGGCAGTTATGTAGCACTTGTGTTTGTGGCCATTGATGGTACAGCTTTGCATTTCCAAACAGTCCTTGCCCAGTTCAGCAGGGGGTCGGGACTGGTTGGTCTTGTGGTGGTTTCCAAGTACAAACTGGGCACCAGAGGACAATGTAGGGTGGTGACAGAGCCACACACAACAGACTGAGAGGTTTTCTGTCCACCTCTGATGCAGGAATATTTTAGCATCAAGCTTTAAGCATGTTTTGCATCCCAAACTATAATTATATGCTGCTGGTATATGGGAAGAGAGCAATGTAGCTGAGATAGAAGGGGTGATCATTCCCCCCCAAATTAAACTGTATGTAGGAATACTGAATGTGGATGGGCTGCCTGTGTCACTCAGGAAAAAAAGTAAACAAAAAATAAACCAACATTCTACACTGCAGAGACAATACTTAGAGGGATGTTAAAAAAATCCCCAAAACAATGCAAGAACCCCACCAAAATCCTAAACCACTGGGCAGTCACTTCAGTCCTTCAGAGCTGATGGTGGGAAAAGTACCTGAGCCACATCATGAGTAGAAAGTCCATCCTCCAAGAGGAAACACAATGGGATGCTCTGTGAGCTGTGTGGATTCTCCATCTGTTCCTCTTCTGTGCTACTCCTGAGAATCTCATGGAAATCTCTAATTCAATGAATTCTACCTTTTCCCATGTCTTGCAAGGGCGTTCCTTCAACCACAATTAAGAGTTTCTTCAACATTTCCCACCCAAAACTGTATTAATTTCTCAAGCAACCCTCTCCATCTCTCCCAGTGTATTTCTGCCCTTCACACCCACTGGTGACCCCACCAAAGCACCTTGTTTACTGTTTTCAGGTTCCCTCTCCTAAGTTTTTCTGGATGCAGCGTTCAGGAGTTCTCCTTCTAGGAGTTTCACTTGCATTTTTAGTGCTCTGAGATCACTATTAACTTTGCCCCCCTTGTTTCCTCCCGTAAGAATTTAAGTGCACAGCTCAGGCAGGTACTTGTCTCCCTCTAAGCAGTGGCCAAGGGCTATTCAATGATTTGGGTTTATACAAATCACAGTGCCTGCCTGCCTAAGTAGCTGTGAGACATGGTGAGAGCACAAATTCTTCTGTTAGAAACAGCTTTGTGTTTAGAACTGACTGATGAACACTTAGAACTTCCCTCAGTGAGGGCCAGATGAAAGCTGTCCAGCCCAGGTGAGCATTTCCCAGCTGTCAAACCTTTCCTTCTTCTCTGGACAGAGTGGGGGGGAGTGTTAGTTTTTGGTTAAAACCTTTAGTGTTGTGATTTCAAGCTCTTTTGCCTTCAGCTACTCTTAGATCATAGAGTGGGTTTTTTACATGTTCGAATTTTCCTCCTTAAGCTTCTCATGGAGTACCTGAATTTGTGAAATATCACTGTGTGATTGTTGCCCCTCACCTAGGACAATTAAAAAAGCACTTAAAACCTTGTTTGCACCTTTTTTCATATTGCATCCTCTCAGCTGTGTATGTGTGAAGATGCCCTAGGTATGGACCAAGCCCATAAATTTCAATGCTGGTGACAAAAGGAGGTTAAAATGCCAAACAACCAATGTAATTTCTCTGGCATTAAATGGTTGTCTCACCACTCAGCTGGTCAAGTGTCTGTGCTGATAAACACCTTTGTTGCCAAAGTGCTGGGCAGGGCAGGGTTCTCCTGTGCAGCACATCTGTGCCTCAGGGTTAGGATCTGCTTGCTGGGACTCTCCAGGCTGTCCTTCCACTTGTGGTCCTCCTGCACCGTGGGATGAACACAGGCCTGTGGAGAACCCTGGGGAAAGAGGAAAAGGGCTGATCCAGCTGTGAGACACTGGAGTTGTTCTCATCAGCTATTCTTGAATAGAAAAATGTAAGTTATGGTACCCTAGAACAGGAATGGCCTATTGGAAAATCCCCCCGTTAGAGGAAAATGTTTTAAAAAGTCATATCTTCCATGAAAACTTCGGAGTTTGATGGGTTTTAATTCCATTATTTTCAATGACACTGTAATTCTGGGTGCATAAAACCCACAGAAAGGTTGTGCTTCCCTTAAAAAGTATAAGAATGGAGATCTATGGAGAAGCATTGACAGGTAAACATTTGAAAGGAAAACACGCGATGGAAGAAATGCAGGCGAAGGGTCTGCTGCTTTTTGCCAGCTCTGGAACAGCGTTGTCCAGCTGCAGCATCACCCATCAGAAACAAACAAACAAACCAACAAAAATCTCTGAAGGTCACATTTTCAGCCTCCCGGAGCACTCGAATCTAGGGCAAGTGTTACGGGGACAGACCCAGGTCTGCTGCTCTGCGCGGCATTCTGCCTTTTGTGCATCACCATGGTAAACAGTGAGGGTTGCCAGGAGCCCGGCCGCATTGTTTGTCTCTGCTCCCTCCTCCGCTGCCCCCCTCCTTCCCCGAGTGCTTTCTCGGTGATTAGTTACCGAGCAGAGGGGGCTCCAGTTACCGCGCAGCCTGCCATCCCTGCCCGTCTGGTCGCAGCCAATATCCCACCTGCGATGATAAGGTTTAAACTTGTTTAATCTCCCGGCTTAGCTGCGGTGTTTTAATATTTTTAAAATGGTTGTTTCAGAAAAAGAGGGATTTAAACAGGTTTTGAATAAATAATAAAAGCCCTTCTCACAGGTTGCAATGCAGGCCGGGAGGCACGAACCATTTTCATCAGGTCAGGTTTCACGTTGGGTTATCCCAAGGTGGCCTGACTTTGTGGCTACGGATTTACAATGAAACAGTCAGATGCAAAGCAGTTTATGGAGGAGAAACTGCTTTAATAATGCATTTCCTGCTCAGCAAACAGCAGATACAATGACATTCATGGGGAATGGGGAAGGGAATGAAGTCTCGCAGAAAAGGAACCAGTTTCTCCCCAGAGTTTAATAACTTTTTGTGCTCCTACAATGTATTTGGGGAGATAAAGGTTGACCTGAGAGACATCAGAGTGTACAGCTTTGGAGGGAGAAAAAAGACAGGTTTGAACATCTCAGGCCTGATAACCTGAAGCTCTACCTGCATTGTTTCAAATTTAAGGGAAAGGGAATAGGCTCTCATTTCATGGTCAGGTTTCACTGGCATAAACATAAGACTCTTTCTCTGGAATAACCTGGATAAAGTGCTTTGTGCTGGTGTGTAGAGCACGTTGATTTGTCTCCCAGTCTTGCTCCCTGGACTGTGTTCAGCCCCAAGAGGAGCACTGACAAGCTCCTGACTTGTGTAACACCAGCTTTCCAGAAGAGCCTGGTCCTCTCGGTCTGAGCCACTGGGCTGCACATCAGGCTCACAGAAGCACATGTGGGATTGTAAAGCCTGGAAAACCAGGCAAGACTTTCATAGCTTTGTTCGAGGCAGTTCTCAGTTCTCCTGCGTTCTTAGGCACAGTTTGTGTCAAAATTGGGGTAAAGCAAAGCACAGTGACTAAAGCAGAGGGGGCCTGGCCTTTTTTGGGGGGCTAAGGCCTGCCAGAAATCAGGGCACTGATCTCTGGCTTAGTTCCAGGAGAGCCCAAGCAGCACTGACTGGGTGACCTTAGTGCCATACAATCATTTCCCTGAGGCTGCAGAAAAGAGGAGGTGGGCACAGAGCTGTTGTACAGATAGTGTTTGGATTAATTCTGCTTTGGGAAAAAGCCTTGTCAAACACAGTGGTTGGAAGTGGTCTCAGAAGGGGGAACTTGGCTGCATCAGCTTCAAGAGAAGGGAGAGCCATTTTGTCTCCAAGATGGGTCTGGCCAAGCTCGGAGCTGATGCTTGCACAGATGAATTTGGAAGTGCAGCTCGTATAAACTAATTAGCTGTGACTGGTTAAGTTAGCCATGTCACCACAGATGGCCTCCTTACTATCCTGGCTGAGAAGAGGTGGACACCCAAATCACTCTGGGGTGGCAGTGAGGACATGGAAGAGGCAAACATTTTTCATTGGTGTATGAAACCCTCTCTGATGTAGCTAAAATTACCTGTGAGCTCCTCCAGGAAGCTTTTATGGACAAAACAGCAAATAAGAGCAATTTACTTCATAGCATATAATCATATTTCCAGTGTTCTTACCTATTTGACATAACCACGGGTCAAAACCATGTAAAATCTAGATGAGATTGGGTAAATACATAATAATAACAAACCACTGCCTCCACTGCATCTTCTGTTTGAGGGAGAAGAGGCTGTTGCAGCATGATTTCAAAAGCACCACTCTAGTTTTGCATCACCTTGGAACAGTGAATATTATCCCTATCTTTTTAGCAGTGCCACAGAAGTCAAGTAGGGACTTGCTCCGTGTGCTGCTCACTCTGTGAGAAGCCCTGTGGGCAGAACCTAAATACCCTCAACTGCAGTTGTCTGCCTCGACATAAAAGCATCCTTCCTCACCAAAACCAAACAAACCCCACACCTAAATTCTTCACGGGAAAGATGTGGTGTGGCAGGCTGAGGGGGATGTGTGGAACAGGAAAGGTTTTATAAAAGGAGGAGGGGGATAACAGTGAAACTGGGACTCATTTTTCTATTAAAATGAAGTGGAGAAGAGCAGATTACTTTGGGGATTCTTAAAGGAATGAGGGCTAAAAATATCAATATCAAAGTGAAACTTGAATGGCAGGGCAAGCAAAACATCCTTCCATATGTTCTGAATGTTACCTAAGAGAGCCATCCACACCCCTGGTCATGTGTAAGGAAGAATCACTTTCTTCAAGGGCCCTGTGGTAACTAAAGAACTTGTTTTTCAGTTCAGAGTTCAAACTTACAAGTTTAAGAATGAGCTGAAGTCCAATTCTAGTGAAAGAAAAAGGTCTGGTCAAATGTTCTTTAGTGTTTAGCTGGAACATCACTAAATCAGGCAGAGGCAGGAAAGCTCTGTAGTTTGCCACTGGATACCTGTAGGAATACAAATCAGCTCTGCTGATTGCCAGAAAAGCAAGGATCTGGATCATGTTTATCACACGTGAGCACTGCGTTCTAAGGCAAAATTTCATACAACAGGCATGGGCTGCTATGGTGCTTCAGCTTTTCAGCCACCACCTGTTCCTCCACAGTTTTCAGTTCAGTTTTTCAGAGTGTTCTGATTGTTGTTGTTTGGTGTCAGGTCATACAAATAAGGAGAAATTCAGGGTTTTTTTTTGGTGTTGTAAGTTATGTGTCTGGTTTGTCCCCTGCTGTGGCTGCTCTGAAGGAGGCAATATGAGCATCACTGTTGGGCAATCCCAGGGGGATCCCCCTCCTGATGCCTGGGATGCTCACATGTGTGAGGGGACTCACATGGCAACACAACTTGCTGGGAAAGGACTTTTTTCTTGCCAAGCCGCTGATTTGGGGGGCATTCCTGGGGGGCAGGTGGGAGGTTATCTGTGTGCAACCCCTCCTCCAGTAAAGACACTGCTTAGACACCACCACCCTTGAGTAAACAAGAGATGGAGGATTGATTTGTCCAGTAAATCACATGTCACCAGGAGGATGAGAAACACCATTCCATCCTTCTCCTTCTGGTGCTGTTGAGCAGAACAGGCTGGATCACTGAAATAGCTGCCTGGAGAGGTTACTTGGAACCAAAAATAATCTGCTTCAGCCACTATGCTGCCATAGAGCCAAATTGTAGCAGCTCAGATAAATAGGTGGGAGTAATGGGATGGAAGAATCTATGGAAAGATCTCCTTCAGAGGAGTTTGCTGCTGGTGGAAGGATGCTGTGGACTATGCCCTTTTAATTTTTAGGGTCTGATCTCCAAATCACATACTCCTATGAGTAAATCCTACCCACAAAGATCTTGTTGACTTGCAACAATCCCCCAAGAATGCAATTTGTAAGCAAGCCAGCTGAGACTTCAGCTTCTGCCTTAGAAGAGCACTTTTGTTCAGACTTCATATTCCAAAACACATAAGAAACAAAACTATATTTTCCCAGATGAAACTAGCCCACTGCCCTCCGTGTCAGAGGCTCTGCATTGTTTGTGGAGAAAGCAGCTTTTCCCTGCCAGCCTCCCGTGTCCTCAGGTGCAGGACATGCATATAATTTGCTCTTGTACCTCAATCAGTGAGCAAGCAGAAAAATAGAGGAAATTAATTTCTCTCGTTCCTTTCCCCTCTGTCCTATTTTTTTTTTTTACAAGAGCCTTTTAAAAATGTTGCTTACTATATGATTATACACAGCAGGGGTTTGTAACAACCTCATCTTAACTCAACCACCTCTGCCCTTGCTGCAGAACCATTGGTTGCCTTGGCAATCTTCTGTCTGTGGTGCTCAGGAGCTACAATTACGATGCTTTTCTCAGTAGAGATCCTCTTAGCTCCTTTTCTTAGAAGTTCGTGACAAGGAGACACAGGAAGATGCACATAATGGATTTTATTGCTCCAGCCTTCTGCCTCTCCTCCAGCCCTGAAGGAAGCAAAGCTGCCCTATCCAAACCCATCTGCAGCAAGGAGAAAAACCTCTCTGTTTGCTGTGAGGAAGTGCTGCCACCGAATGTCACAGCTGGGCACGTGAAGCCACCGGAGGTGGTGACTCCGAGTCCCTACAAACCCCAAGGACTGGAGCAGGAGCCTCCTGGGCCATTCCACAGCAAGGAAGGGACCCTTGTTCTGTGTTGCATTGCAAAGACTTCCCTCAAAGGTGCTTTCTTTGCAAGGAAAATGATGGCGACTTTAACTGCTGGCTCTGCAGACTCAAGGGAAATGCAGATGAGCAGGAATGGGAGGGCTGGCTGGCTCAGCCTCCATCAATTTAGATTTACAGGCCAAAGCTGGTGCTAAACTGCACCAGTCACATATTGTCTGTGTACCCAGTGACAAACAAAAGTAAAACCTGTGTCAGCTCTGTGACATTTGCAGAAGACACTGAGATCCAGCGACAAGGATGCACTGTTTTTCTTGACTGTTGTTCTGCTGGATCATCACGGAGGTTTAAATAAAAACAATCCGTCCCTGCATTTGAATATGACTGGTGGTGGAGGGGGAGCAAAGCTGCCAAGCCAGCAGTCACAGAGTAGAGCATTATTTTGGGGAGATATCTGAGGACAGCAGTGAGGTTAGTCCTGCCTCTGCTCTCTGTGAGCAGTGGATGGATGCACAAAGGGGTTATAAATTGCTTTATCTCGATGCTGGGCTCTGTACCCTGCGAGCACCTGAGCAAAGACTCCTGGTTCTCCTCCTGCCGAGGTTGGGAGGCTGCAGTTTGTGCACAGTGAGGGAAGTTGTTCTCCCCATGCACAAACCGTGGCACTTCCCAGCAGGGATGCCTAATTGCAGCTGGCATTTTGGACACTCTCAGTGCCTGTGCCAGTGGGCACTTGGCTGCTGAGCAACATCCCTTCTGACACGAGCAACGTGAAAACTGCAGAGGAGACGGAAATGCTGAACTGCTGGTTCGACAATTAGGAACCTGAAGAGAATTAAGCAGTCCTAAAGCCTAAACAGCTCAGTTCTAACTGACAAAACACAATAAAACAGGGAGACAGGTTTGCAGTTTTGTACTCGTGGGTCTCCTTCTCTTTCTCCCTTTCCCTCCCCCCCGTGCTGTCAGCGTGGCCAGAGATGCTGCTTTGCTCTGAGGTGGCAGCCACCAGCAGTGGCTGAGATGCCATTGTTAATTAAAGTCCTGGTTCTCAAGTGCTGCTCAGATGCAGGGAAGGGTGAGAAATGCCACATCTGAGGGCCATGGAAGCAGTCCCATCTCACAACCGAATTTGCTCATGCTGAACACTTCCAGGCAGATCACACTGATGCTTGGCATGCACAGAACAAATGCAAATCTGACTTGAAGGAACAAAACTCCACCGATAATAAAAGCTCCTAATTCAATTTAGAAGCTACAAGTGATGCTTAAGAAGCAGCTCCTCTCATACTGGATACTCCCTTGGTACCCTGTGAAGGGTCCCTGCTCTGCAATGGCTGTGCAGAGGGAGGGAAGGAAAGGGGAGGTTCCTACAGGACTGAAGTGCAGTGATTCTTCTCAAAGTTTGGGAAAAATCAAGTGCTACCATCTGACTTGGCAGTGCACATGCCTGGCAGTGAGTCTGCCAACACAAGTGCTGGAATTGTTCCTCATACAGGTGTAGATGTATCCAATGAGCCAAGGTGGAACAGATTTCCATCCATGGGAGCCACCACTTTCCTTTGCATCAGAGGAGGAAAGGACTGCAGGCCTTCACTGTGGTACTCAAGGCTTGAACATAAAGTCCAATTCTTGTTGGTTTGGTTTTTGTTGTTGTTTGTCATTTTTGTTTTGTTTTTAATATTTGTATTTATTACTGGTGGCTTCACTGTAACAGTAGATTTTGATGGGAAAATGTGATTCAAAAAATGGTCTCCTTGTAATGCTCTGAGCAGCCCTCTGCAGGAATTAATCACAGAGCAAGAAGTCAAAGTAACTTGCTTTCAAAATTACTTTTATAAATAGTGAGCACATGGAGAAGACATGTGCTTAGAGTGGCCTAACACAGTTTCCTTGCTGTTAAGCACTTTCTTATTCCTGGACTAACCATCTCTTAGATTAACCATCAATTTTTCCAGTGGTCATGTTTTGGAAAGATGGAAACTGGTGTCTGGAAGAGTCAATCAAAATGATGAACAGTGAACAATCATTCTTTGTGATCACAGCATTGTGCTGTTCATCCCCCCAAACCTGACATGCAGTGACTCCATCAGGCAATGTTAATCCTGTCTCATGGTCCTGCTTTCAGGATGCAGCCATTTCCCAAATCAGGGACTGTGCTTTTCTGAGTGATCTGTAGTGTAAATTAAACTCTTCATAACGAGCATATGTAACTTGCCCAAATGTAACCCAGAAATACAAATCACTGCTAGTCTTGTCTTTTAGTCTTTATGGAAGAGCTGGTGATACTCAAAAAGCTGAACTCTGGAGTTGGAATGGGAGCTGATTGCCCTGGGCTCCCCGTGCTGGCAGTGCCATTTCTCTTGGGTTGTTCATCTGCACGATTTCAAGACAAACCAGCAAATGTGATACCCGGGTACCCTTGACTTTCCACCAGCAGAGTCAGGGGCAAAGCCCGTGTTTGATTTTCCTTTCAAGAGCAGGAAATCCAGTAGAGTAGTTGGAGCATTTTTCTGCTTCAGCAAGGAGCCAGCTTGGTTTGGGTCAAACAAGGGGTAGCATTTACCCACCACTTACCTGCAGCCCCTCAGGGCAGCAATTGGCAGCTGTTTAATTTAAAGCTCAGGGCAGAAGGCAAAGAATGATGAATCCATTGAAAATCCAGTGAGACATTAATGGAGAGAATACAATGACAGCTGGAATTTGGAGGGGATGCCAGGTTTAGCACCTCTGTACTTGCAAAGATGCTGCAGGATGTTTGGGAACTGGGTGGATCTACGTCACTACTGCATTAGCTGGGGAGCACTGACTGTTGATTGCCTTGGAATTCCATTTAAAATGTTTGGAATTTGACAAGATCATATCTTGAGGTGGCATGCAAGCTTCAACTGCACTTAACTAAATCTCAAAGAATCTCTGCATCTTTACCTTTCTGCCCTCTTCTTTTTCTTGTGTTTGTTGCACAGTCAAAGGAAACAGCTTTTTATGTGAATGAAGATTAATAAGCAGCCCTGCTGAAGGGTGATGGTGTTAAGAGCAGGGTCCTCTAATAGACACTTTAAAATGTGTTCCAGCATGTGAAAATGATAGGCTGTCAAATCACCTTTCAGGTGTACACTGGGATAATAACATGCATTTGAGAAAAATGATAAGGTAAAATACACATTTTTACAGCATGAAGATAAATAGTGAAATACCCACTTGCTTGCCTCAGTGGAAAATAAGGAAAAAAAAATCCTTTTAGAGTGGAACTGTGAGTAGTCTGGACATCTCCATTGCCTTGTGCTTGAAATATCATCAGTTGAGTGTGTCTGTTGTGATATTTGTGCTTGAATTAAAGATATAAAGCATTTTCAGTGTCCATTTATCAGCTGCTATCAAATATTCCCCCGAGGATGAAGGCATCCCAGGACAGGCTTTCTGTAAAGGTTATGGCCATACTTTCAGTGTGTGTGAATTTCTAGGCAGCAATAAAAAGGGATATTTTAGAAAAATGCCACAATTAATGGGAAACTGTTAATAAAAATAAAGCAGTAGCATGTCTGGTTTGCTTGAGACCAATGACAAAACGTCACCCTTTCTGTTTGGGAAGACTCTTGACAAATAGTAATTCAGGCTGTGGAGTAGGGAATAGCTAGCTGTCTCTATTTTTTGGGAGTGTACTGCAGTCCAGATTCCCCTTCCCTGATTGCTGCCTTGACCTCTTAGGAACAAAATGCCCAAGAATTGGAAGTTTAACTGAAATACATGCAGTGAGTAACGAGCATTTTCCCATTCCTTTTAATGTTGCCATTTTGAAGCACCTGATAAATATCAAATCTTTTCCTTTTATATCTGGGAAAAAAAACCCAAAACAAAACAAAAAATAACAAACCAACCAAACAAGCAATGCCCAAAATGCCAGTCTGAACCACGCAGGGAACTTTCCTCACCTGAGCAGTTGCCCTGGGGAGTCAGGGTAGACACCCTCCGTGGAGTTGTTCCAAGCTCTTCAAACCAAGCATCAAAGCAGCAGCCCTCTGGCTCAGAGGTGGGAAAATGCTGCCCTGAGGCTCAGCTCCCGTGTCAGGCAGATAGCAAGCAATGGGCTCATAAAACAATACTTGAAGGAAGGTAGAATGGAGCAGGAGGGAAAGGGAAGAGATTCCTCTTAGCTGCAAAGGGAAGGGTTTTCGATCATAATCTCTGACAAAGAACAGCACTATTTGGACAGTAAATCACTGTGGCCCAGAGAAACCTGTGCTGATAAAAGCTTGACAGGCCAGGGAAGAGGTTCAGGGTGGCTTGCAGGGAAAATCTTTCATTCCAAGCACTCACAGCAGACCAGCAGAGGCAGGAGGAGCAGGTACAGGCAGGCAGTCCTGAACAGGAGGGCAAAATGGGATTTCAGCTCTTTGCTACAAAGAGGAGAGGAAAGCCCCTCTCTGATGCTTTTAGCTGGGGAAAAAGAGAGCTGCCTTAAGATTAGGATTCTTCTCCCTCTGTGTTCTTCCCATCAGTTCCTGGGTCTGAACCCCCAAGGACAGGGCAGCAAGGCAGGGTGTCAGTTCTGTGCAACAAACCTGGGCAAGCACTGCTTGTTGGGTGGCAGGTGGTGGTGGCCAGGGAAGGTATTTGAAGTCACATAGTTTGTTAAAAAGCCTTGGAGAAAGGAAAGGAAGCACGTGGGAGCTCACACTTGAGCACAGTAAGTGGGCTCAGTGATGTTCAGTGCATTGAGAGATCCCCCTTCATGCTCTGGGCAGGGAATGAGGGACCTGTCACACTGCATTTCTGGAAAACTTGGACTTTTTTGAACCTGCTTGCTTTGTAATGGGGTAATTATCCTGTTCTTTCCCTTCCTTTTTCCTTCCCCCTCTTGTCCTTGTGCACTTCAGTTTTGTCCCCATAGCAGGAGGGTGTTTAATGTGGTGTCATTCACATCTTCTAGAGGCAGGAGGAGGGAGATGGAGGAAAAGCAGGTAAATGAAGCATTTAAGCCCTTTTCTCTTGCCTCCTCAAACACAGTAGGGATAGTATCTGAAAGACCTGAATTAAAGAGGTGATTAGGAAGGCAAAAAACAAGGAAAGGTTTAAGAAATGTTCAGATTTTTTTTTGTTCCTTTGCTAACAGAAGGGCAGATATGGAAGACTACACTTTGACATCAACCTTGATGCTGACTTTCACACTATTCCATTTTAATTATACCTTTCCAGAGGCTGCTCCATAGCATTAGTGCAGAATCCTCCCAACACTCTGATACACCTCCTACTTTCCAGTGTTCCTCTTGTGTTCCATCCCTCCCAGGTTTCAGGGAGCTTGATACAAGGACTAGGTGATGAGAGAGAGCCCCCCAGGCAGGAATTTGCCCCTGAGCCATTGCTGCCGGTCCTGCAAGGGTATATCATGCCAACAGAACAGCAGAGAGGCTAAAAATGCATCCAAGATTCCATTTGTGACATTTTAAGCACTTAAGAGTTCATTGAGGGTACTCTGTGGTATCTAAAGGCACAACCCAGCAATTGTCTCCCTTCTATACTTGAGGTTTGCCTTTTACTGCTCAGAGCAGGTTCTCTCTGCAATCATCACTTGCCCAGAACACCTTGCTGTGTCCTGTTTTTTGCCTTTAACTGCTGACCCAGCTAACTTGGCATTCACAGGCACATTGCAATTTATTGTGTAATTCCTTGGTACAGCTCAGGGGACGGGGAGGGAGAAAACATACATAGGTGTAGAGGCACTGACTGTGCTATGAATGAGCAAAAACCTATTTAAAGAGTTTTAAGACATTTAAAAAAAGGCAACAAAACCCCAACAAACAGCCAGAATCTGCTGCCTTCCTTGTCTAGGATGGAAAGCTGGAAAGGGGAATTCCGGCTCCTGCCATTACAAATAAATTGCCAACAGCAAGGAGGCACTAACCAGTCAGGCACGGTACTTTCCCCAGGAGAAGAGAATCCTGTTTTATCACCCAGAAACATTCTAACCTGAGGCAACTGATCTTAACAGTTCAGTGTCTTAAATTTAGGGAGAGAGAGAAAAGAACTTGCTCCTCACGGAGCACTTTCCTCGGGAGGCCTCTTGGTCACTTTGGCTGAACAAAGTGTCCCTCCTTCTGTCGAGCATTTACCAGCAACACAGTCCCAAACTCCACTGACTGAGGCTGTTTAAACTGGGTACACCTTGTAAACCTTCTCACTGGACAGACAGTGTCTTTGAGCCACTATCAACTCACACAAGTGGAGTCAAATTAGATCAGGTCACAGCTAAATCCATCCCAGCATCCTGTCTGTTACTGTGGTGGTTGGTGGATGTAAATGGAAAGTAATCCTGTACCAACCCAGTCCTCCATGGGAACTGGGGTTGTTACGAGTACATGACTGATGCTCTCATAACAGGCTTCCACTGCAATGAAACCCACCCTTCTCTTTGCTTTCCAACTGCAACCCTACAGTCAACAAGTTTGCAGAAAAACGCGTCTGTAATGGGTTAAGATAGGGAAAAGTTCTCAGCAGAATTCCCCACACGTTGACAGAAATTAATGTGGAGATGACAGATGACTTCAGCTGAAGGGAGGGGTTAAAACAAAGTTGAGGGCTTGACAAAGTCTTCATCCTTGGAACTAATAACTTGTTTTAAAAGCACCCATTTGCTTCTTGACTAACCCTGTGTCTCACTCCTTCCTTAAAGCACTGGCACAAGGGGATATTTGAGGATAGAGAGATGCTTTCAAGCTCAGGTTTAGCTCTATTTTAATTTTTAAAATATTAAGCCTAGGCACAGAGAAGACTAACACTGTTCAGACCACTCAGATGTTAGGTGTGGGCTCAGTTTACTGCAGGCAGAAAGGGAAAATGAAACTGTCCCTTCTAAATCCTTTGCTGGATGCTTTTAGTGTGAGGTTGACAAGTAAAGGAGCACTGGAAGCACTTTCGTGAACATAACCTTTGATTTTTTTTTTGGTTTTCTTATGAATGCCCACTCTCTTCTTCCTCCAAGAAATGGCTTGGTCTGTTTTGAGTTGGTGTTTCTTTTTGTAAGTATTATATAGAAATTTTTGCTTCATTTTATTAGCAAAATTAATAATTCAGAATTTAGTCAATGTAATATGAACTTGATTTTTTTATGTCTTGATTTGGTTGTCAGACACCACCACCCCCAATCAAATTAATTATTGAGGTTTAATTGTGGGAGATCTTGTGCTTTCTAAGAAGCTGAAGGGCAAAGACGTCTCATTTGGTGACATTTTCCAGCCAAGAGTGGTGAGGGGATAATGTGTTGGTGTTTCTCTGTTCCAGTTCGATGGGCTGGTACAGGTGGTCACAATCCTGCAGGGCTTTCCTAACCCAGAGCACATTTTCTGGGAGTAGGTAGCAAAATGCCCAGCTGAGATCCTGCTCTTTTCAAAGATCAGATCCAGTGAAGCTGGAAGAGAACGTGTGAAGGAATCCCTTAGTGCCACAGTGCTCTGCTGTCCGTGGTGTCCTACAGAAAAATGAGCTGCTTTTTGAAATAAACCAAAATTCAGGTGGATTAAGTTGTGCTGTGGGGAAATAATGGCTTCACAGTCAGGCATTCAGATGAAAAGACATAATTGTACATGTAATTACTTCACTATCAGTTTCTAGGACCTACCTGCCAATTAATCACCCGGTGTGGGAGGCCCTCATTTGAGGAAGGGGGTAGGCAGACCTTGCTGAAGTTGTGACATCCCCTGGCCCCTGTGTGCACTCGGGGATGTCTCTGTTTGCTGTCTCAGGGTGGATCTGTGTCCTTGGAAGGGAGGATGTGCCCTGGCTGTCCCGTGGGCGCTGGGAGGGGGGAGCAGGTCCAGCTTTCCAAGGTCAGGATGCAGCCCCCCCGCGGCAGCGCTGCCTTGGCTCACCCAGCACGGCCCCTCCTGCTCTGACAGCCTGGCAGTTCATCACCCCCCAAAGCTCTGATCTCCCCTGTTTGTCAGCAGAGCTGTCACAGGTGAAACTGTGCAGATTTCCAGCATAGGTGAATTAGAGAGTCAAACGTGGCTGGGGGGCAGAGGCAGGGCAGGCAGGGACTGTGCAGTTATTTAAGGCTTCAGGATGTCTCGGGCACGGTGCTGGGTGCTCCGGGCTGGCTCTTGCCCATGACTGCACTGGAAGTGGCCTAAGGGACAGTCTTGGAATTCTTCAGATTGTCAGGGACCTGCTGCTCAGCTAAGGGGCTACATAGGGATTTCTCAGCTCTAGGAGGGAAGGATTTAAGCCCTGTATTGGGTCACCTTTTAGACTTTCAGATTTCCAATATTCATCTCGAGAAGGGCTCCTGAGACTCAAACCTCTACGTTCTTATACACATAGCTTTACTTACTTTTCCATAAAGTCTTGTGTTTTGAAGTGGTTAGGAATCTTATGAGCACAGCAAGTAGAGTCCTGTATGTCCTGGAGAGAACCCTGGCTCTGAATGTGATGGTAATTCTGTGTTGTGATTCAGAGCTTCCCTAATTTGCCAGAATGCAGAATGAGGCTTAATTGTTGGTTTGTGATCAACAGTAATGAACACCCAGCAATCATTTGAAGGACTCCTCAAAAAAAAAAGCAGCAGATACCTTGGGCAAAGCCTAACCATGACTGACAGTGTAGGAAAGGGAAAGGTTATGGGTTTATCAAGCAGGAAAACCAGTCACACTAAAAGCAAGAAATGTAGTAGCTAGAACTGATCAGTCTATCACACCTAGCTAATCCCACTGGTGTTCCAATAATAATTTGATAGTGCTCTAATTTCTCTTGAACTGGTCATGCATTTAACAAATACACAGCAAATATTAGAGAGCTTCATTGCATAACATTATTATTCATTAAATAAAATTTCTCCCCTTCCCACTGGTAATCAAGTGGCTCAGTGGCATGCTGGGAGGGGGAAAGGTAAAAACCAGGGTTTATTAAATACAAAATTGAGTGGCAGTGTGAATGAAAGCTAAGTTCAGTTCTTTCAGCTAATTTTGTGAGAGCCTGAGGATGGAAAGAGGTCAGTACTCTTTGCAGGCAAAGTCAAGGGTCAAAATGTGCTACTTGCACATTGAGTATTTCCATCTCCCCTGTCATTTGTACACTGCACCTACTTGAGTGACTGTGGTTTGTCCCCCTCTTCCTGGTCTCTCCCACCTCGATGCTACAACACACTTCCCTTGGGAGGAAAAGAGTGGTGACAGTGATCAAAAGAGATAATTTGGAAGTCCGTGCCAGGCATCAGCACAGGAACTGTCTCATAACAGAGCCAGTTTAACTCTATGAAAAAATTTTGTTCTAACAGATCTAAGGCCCAGAACATTTCCCAGGTGCACCAGGAAATTTCCTGTTTCCCTGGTACCTATTTCCAAGGATTTGATCAAGTGATGAAGACACAGACCTTCTTCCCTTGCAATTCTGTGCTCTGACACTTTTCCCAGTCGCCAGCTCCCTGAGAGCAAAGCAGGGTATTGTCAAAGATATTCAGAGCATCTGTTTGGATATGATCTCTCATAACTAATGCCACCAAAGTGTCCCAAAGAATACAAAGCACAACAGAAGCAGCTCAGGTTCATACCATGAGTGCTGCTATGAGTAATGAGGAAAAGATGATGTAAAATATGCAACCACTTTTTATTTAAAATATATTTATCTATTCTGTATTTGGAATGAATTGCCCAACTGAGATATCCCTAAATGCCAGCAGAAATGTTTGGAGATAAGGAACATTTCAGAGGTGAGATTTCCCCAGTGTCCCCTATATGGGCACGTGCTGACTCCTTGCCATGAAAATAAACCCACCATTCTACCAAACAGTGTTTATGTGTGAAAGAGTTGGCACAGATAAATAACTCGGGGTTTAGGTAAGCCAAGGTTCTGTCCCTTACAGGGACCAGTACAACTGCTAGAGATGGAGGTGAAATGCAATAAAAATCAATAGGACAACTTGTCCCAAGGGGAATTCTTCCTAATGGTGCAAAGTTAGGGAACGGCTGAGAGATGAGTTCAGACAGTACAAAAGGAAACAGAGATCCAAAAAGGGGCACATGCAGGGAGGGCTTTGCAAGTTACACAACCAAGGCATTTGTTTTTTCCGTGCAGACTAAGTTTCTTTGGTGTTTATAGGATGGTTTTTTACACGCTTGGTGGTGGCAGGACAGCGCAGAGGGCTGCCCTCACCAGCACCCATGGAGGGTGTGAGTGGCTGTGCAGGGTGAGCACTCCCAGCACAGCCCCTCGGGAGGGGCACAGCGAAGCCTCGGTGCATCTGGAGGGGTGTCTGGTTTCTGAGGCAGAGGCAGAAGCGGGACCCCAAGGCAGGCTCTGTCCCTGACCCCCTTTGCCCTCCCTTGTTCTGATCTTTATTGGGCCGTCTGCCTCGTAGCATCAAAGGCAAAAGCAGGCCCGTGATTTGTCCTACAACAGCTCTATAAAAAACATAATTGCCCAATAACCCTCTGTCTGCAAACCAAGCCATCTTCCTGTTTCTTCTCTCATAAAGACTATTTGACAAGCCTGTTCCATCAGCTTATAAAAACCTAGAAATAGTTGCCTTCCCTAGAAAGAAACTACACAGAAAACCAGAGAGAAACTTGTTTTTCTTACATGTATATGTAGGGTGTGTAGACACACAAATATATACACACTAAGATTTCCACAAGTAAAATACCTAAACTACTTAAGACAGCCAACTTACCTACTGGCACAGGAATTATTCCTTCTTCAAATAAGGATGTAACCCTACAAACTGAATTCATGGAGTCAGAAATGCTCTCTACAAAATTGAACAATAGTGTGTGCTGCTAAACTAAAAAGGGAATGACCTAAAAGAGATGCAGTAAGAATCATTGTTCTGAAGTTGTATATGATCAGACACAATGTAAGGTTTAATTTTTTTTTTGTCTTTCTCTCTTAGAGCTTCTTTTCTCACATAATAACACTGTTGCAAGACTCACCAATAAAAATGATTCTTCAGCCTTCCTTTTGATAAGTGTGCAGATGTAAATTGTCCAGTCACCTTCTGCTTAGTGTAGGGAGTAGCTCATTTGGGTGACATTCTGTCCTCAAGCATCCTTGAGAAAATACAGAGAAACTCCAAATTAAAATCGTTATACCCAAGCTTTAAATCTAGATCACTTTGTGCTTCAGCCACTAAAAAGTAGCTTGAAGTAATCCTTTGAATAATCTTGCTTCTGATGAAAGTGTTTTAAAAAGATCAGTTATCCAACAACTTGTCTGACTGTCACAGGTCTCATTTGAAATATTTGACGTAGATGTACAGTTAAGATTTGATTTGTGGTGCTGAGATTTACACTCCTGGCAAATGTAAGAATATTGCATTTTAATTTACTGTCAATACAAAATAGTTGCTTTGATATGCCTGAGAACAAACGCCTTGGGATCTGTTCCTCCCCAATGACGTCAAATAAGAATTCCTCTATGAACATGAGTGGATGGATGAAGGATGAAGGTCTTCAAAAACAAAGAAATAATTTATGGCTGCTGCTATGGGTCAAATGTTGAAGGGTTTGCTTTATTACACATGCAAGCCTGTTGAAGTCAATAAGGACCTCAACAAGAGAGGTGGTGTCAAAGCTAAAGGGAGATGCTGATTTCAGATTCCACTGAATGCTCTGATTTGGGACCCAGGATTTCATTTTAGTGTTCTTTTTCTGAAACAAGGGTAAAACCAGCTATAGCTGAGACCATTCTGAGCAGATGTATCCATAGCTATAATGGTGAATAATGGCAGCCGCTGTAAATTGAAAGTTTCGAATAATACTATAATTTCATTCACAGTAGATAGGATGTCTCTTCATATATTTTCATAGCTTTTTTTTCAGTCTTACATAGGAATGAAATATTCCTTTTCCATTCAGTTATCTGTGCTCTGGTTTGTATTCACGTAGCTAATTGTCTCTGTGGGACTGGATCTTGGTTACAGTTATTTTATGCAGCTGACAGTTGCTGCTGGCTGATAGTCTGGTTCCAGCTTTCACTCTCTTGTTCCTTGTCATGCACTTGGTTCATCTCTGTTCAGGGGCCTCCTGTGATTACCCAATCTAATCATCAAAAAAGACCATTTTCCAAACCTTCTTCTCTGTGTTCTTTCTGTTCATCCCAAGGTCAGCAGTGGGACTCAGCTCTGCACCTCCACAGTGGATTCCACTGTGACTTTTCAGTAGTTCCACTTCTGAATTGGAAGTGGAATCTTCTAGCCCCTCTCCAGGCCCTTTCCTTCCCTTTGTATCTAGTGAGAAGCAACACCTTTTCATAACTGGGAAGAAGGAATCTCCCAAGCAGATGCATTTGGAGTGACCTGCCTGGTGTGGGTGTGAGGGCCTGTGGCCCCAGGCAATCCAGTTGGCTCATCCTGCAATGTGAGATTGGAGTCCAGCTTGTCTCAAGCACTGTACAAGTGTGAAAGTGAGCCTTGAAAGAGCCAAAGTCAGCATCTGCATCTTTTTCTTGGTGTTTCAAATCTTCTTGGTGCTTCCCTCTGTCTCTTCCCTGGATGGTTTGTTCCCTCTTAGTTCATCAAAGGAGAACACAAATATCCCGAAACCCTTCCAGCAGCAGTGTGCACACATGGAGTGAGTGCTGAGCCCCTCCTACGATGAGATGTTATTTCTGGTCAGTGAAGACTTGAGGCAGAGTCTCGCCTACAGCAGAGCAGGGCACAGGTAGTCACACACCTGGCTCATCTCAGTCTCACTCTGGGCACTGCCCAACCCAGGAATTCCTCCTCCCTTGTTTCCACCAGTAGCCTTGTCTTGTGTTCAGTAGCCTCCTCCTCCTCCCCCCCAGTTTGTCTCGAGGACTCCCCGGTGATTTCTCCTGCTCTTTGCCGAGGAAGCCCCTGGGCAGCACCGCAAACCCTTCCCTGGCCCCGCTCCAGCCCCGCGTGCCCCGCGCAGATCCCAGGCCAGTCCCAGAGCCAAGTGCTAGCACAGGTACCTCCAGCTGGGGGAAGCAGAGAACCGCAGAGCTCCTGGCTTTTGGAAGGTTCCTGAGCGCTCCCTGCTTCAGGTAGGAAGCTGCCTCCTAAACGTGCCAGACTGCAGGTGGATAGTTGTGCCAGGGCCAACACCAGCATTGGCTCAAAATCCTGTATGGGCAGGAGTTCCCCTCTAAAAGAGGCACTGGGTTGGTTGGTGTTGTCCTGAGAACAACTGGACTGGCATCACCTTTGGGAAGATGGATCCACTTGGAGGTTTATGTGTCCTTCTTCCATGTAAACACCAATTTGGGAATCTGTTTCAACCTCACACCTACAAACTTTAAGGGAAAATTAGACCCAAAGGTGGGGTTTCACCTGTGGCTTTGGGACTGATGCAACACACTGAGGTTACAAGAAGCAAATGACAGGATGTTGGATAGATCTGTTGCAGGTTGGAATGCTAAGCTTGCCTGGATCACCAGGCTGTAATGCTGTATTCTCTTCCTGAGGTTGTGTTACACCCCTTGAGTGATTACTGCAGCAGCAATTCCTAATTCTCCAGTATTGGAGAAGAAGAGGCTATGCACCATTTGTGAGGATATTTACTATTAGTATGCAGTATTTATGCAGTAAACTGTATTGACCTGCATGAGGAAAGCAGAAAGGTGCTGGACACAGCACTTAGCGTTGTGGACTGAATTTTGAGCAGAAAATAGAAATTAATGCCTGCTTTTAAAAAAATGAATCAATGTGTCAATGGTAAAAAAGTCCATGCTGAGCAGAGGGATTTTATTTACAGTCTCCTCCAAAGATGCTGGGGTAGTAAAAAAATGATAACTTGTCTTGAAACATTAATAAACCTGAGTTGGCCCATGTGATACTGAGATCTGTGGCCCAGCACCTTCAAACCCAGTGCTTTCACTTCCAGACTCCCTGCACAGCAACTGTTGCACGGAGTTGTTTGAACTGAAGGTCTCAATCCTGCTTAGCAAATGTGTATGGTATAAAGTTGAGCTAAACCAGAGCCTTGTTAAACAAAATAGGGCTCAGTGCTGGCTTGGCAGATTGCTCCTGCTGTACAGAACTGAGACTCAAAGTAGAAGCAGATTAAAAAAAAAAAAAAAAAAAAGGTTGTGGAAGAACAAACCTTTCCTCTTGCTCCATCACTCAGGCTCTTACACATGTTGAAAAATAAACAGCCACCAACTTTTACAGCAGCAGGATTTGGAGTGTGCTATTGGGAAACCCACTAAATCTTTAAAGGAGGTACCTTTGGAAATATTTTATAGACACTCATCTCCCCAGCAGGAAAGCTAGTGCTGCAAGGAGACATCTTTAACAAATAAATAATAGTTTATTAAGTCACTTGTCTCCACAGCAGGAAATAAACTTGGGGGGTGGGGAAGGAGGGTGGTGGGGTGACAAAGGAAGGGAAACAAAAAACGTTACCCTTGCAACCCCTCTGCTCCACCAGAGCTGTATTTATTTAAAACACTCTTCTCCTAAGACAGATGGAAAAAATAATTAACCCAGCCACCCACCCCTTTTATTAAACTGCTTTGTGACCACCAGGGATACGATTAACATGGCCACCATAAAATCCCAGTCCCCTACCCTCAAAATAAAGAGGAAAACACAAGCAAGAGCGAGACATGGTGCAGGGCAGGAAGTAAATTAAGAACCTGCCTCTAGGGCAGTGAGAATATTTTTCTGAGTACCTGCTGGAAAATTTGACAGGACAATCATAGGGAGGGAGTTTTCTCACTTGAGGGCTCACAGAAGAGAATCTTCCTCTCAGGCAGCCAACTTGTGTGGAACTGCCATCGCTTCACAGAGGGCAGAATGGCAATATCCAAGTTGTCCCAAACTTCCCCAGTTTTGAAGCTTGCCCAAACCCTCTGTCCCATGTGCAGTCACAGACAATTCTTGTGGTGAGGAGTATCTCATAAAATCTTTTAATTCACTGGGCTCTTCTATAGTCCTTCTCTTGCTGCTGCAAGGTATTCCATGCCTGCAGAAGGCCAGGCCAGATTTGCCCAGGAAAAGCTGTCTTTGTTTATACAGTGTAATGGAAGTCTGGATTTCTCCAGCTGATTACACACCACAAATCTGGGTACATGGATTCCAAGCAGGAGATTTTCTTTTCCCCCCTCTACTAATACCTTTTATAGTCACCTACACCTTAGTTTCCAGTTCAAACCAACCTCCTGTCCACAAGATCAAAAATACTCAGGTCAAAGAAACTTCATCCCTTCGTGATGACTTTTCGTGATTTCTTAAACTCCACTTACCCTGCCTGTCATCAGAATCATGGGAAAACCAGGAGATCTGCAACCTGTCTGTGGCCATTCACATGTATTCTCACTGGCACAGTGGCTTCAAAACTAGATGGAAACAAAAGCTAATTCATAGAAGGTTGGGGCAGGCTCTGTGTATGTGAGAGTTTGCAGTTGCAGGGTCCATTCTGGAGGCATCACTGTGCTCACAAAGTGACTTTACTGTATTATCTCCATGTTAAGTTTAGCAGTGAAGTTACCCTTTCTAAATGTGTGCATGCTGCCATCGACTCCTGACTGCAGCACTTCATCTGTCAGGATTACCCCAGGCTAAAGGAGAGCAGCCAGAATGGCTGAGCAGAAAAGGCTTTTCATCACAGCAGCCTGGCTGCAAAATGTGCTGCTCAGTGTCTACCAGTGCATGACGGTGCTGGGCAGCCATGCCAAGTGTGGCAGCCTGCAACGAGAGGCTGCCAGGGGAAAATGATAGGCATCTCCAAGGTGTAAGATCTGTCAGCTTCCCAAAGCACAGATTTCCATTCTGTGATTGCCAAGGAAGCTCCTTGCACGCTGTCATCATTGTATAAGGAAGCACTGAAAACATCCTGAATATTTTGGGAGAATGCATTTTCCTCGATACGTTTGATTTCCAGCTGACCTGGGAATCACTTTGCTCACCTTCTGTTAACCACAGCCCTGAGGGCTGTGTTCTTTATCCCTCAGGAAAAACTGCAGGCCTAAGGGCTGAGTCAGAACTTGTTCCTGTGGAATAAGCTCGTGATGAACATCCCCTGTGCTGTGGTGGATGGTGACCACGGGGGGAGAAGTGATAGCAGCTCAAGTACAGGATGAACAAACCACTTGTGTGGATAAAAGGTGTCCACTGAGTTGTCACAGTGACAACTGTTTACAGTGTCCTGTAAATACAGGAAAGAGATGCCTGGAGTGCATGTAAAAGGAGCATATAATCCAGACTGATAATCTGGACTGAAATAGGAGATGCTCCCACTTTAATAAGGGTTCTTTTTGTAGAAAAAACAGAAGAATACTGTTAGCACTGCATAGGTCAAAATCTCTGTCCCCTTAATCAAGTGAAGTCTTTAGTAAAAAGGTTTAAAAATGAACAAGTAGTATCATTTCCCCATCTCTCTGTTCTTACTATCCAGGTGGGTCAATAGTAACCAGAATCAGAGAATTAGGTAATAATTATATCTAATAATTACATCTGATTATTAAGGACAGGTTTTCCAGCCTGTCATTTCTTGGAAGAGCCAAGCACTGCATCATGGTGTGTGTTATAGATAGTTGGGGGTAATAACTAGACTATTGGATGTCATTGCAGATGTTAGGGAAAGTTAAACCAGCTGAGTGTGGTTCAGCAAAAGGGCACTGAGTCAGGAAACTCTGATTGCATTTATTGCTGCTTCTTCCACTGGAGTGTTTTGAAACCTTGAGTAAATCACTTTGTCCCTATCTATGAAATGATAAGGACAAAGGGGCTTCCTTTATAGGACATGTATTGACATAAATGGATAAAAAGTGTTCCCATGAAAGATAAATGTTATTGGATTGCTGAGACTGGGCTCGAAGCATTCCTGGAATGTACAGTCTAGGTGGAAGTGGGAATATGCTAAGTGAGCTGGATGTGGAAGTCTCATAGAAGTATCTTCTATGTGGAGGTGACAGCAGCATGGCTGCAATGTCCTGTCTGGATGGCTTTCCTGCAGCAACTGCATCCTGTTTGGTAGAGCTTGGGATATCCTCATATGGCTGTTTTAATGCCTAGACACTAACTTATTTAACTACATTGAAAATAGTTCCAATTTATGTGAAGTTTAGCACATTCTCAGGATCAGAAGCCAATACCCAGGCCTTGGGATCTGAGGGAGGAACTGACCTCTCTGGATCTGCAGCCTCTGGTTATTGGTAGTCCCAGTATTCCCATCCTGCTGCTCTGACAACCAAGCTGCCCACCTGGCAAACAGTCAGGAGCCAGTTGGTGTGGGCTGGCCCTGCTCACTGGCATTTTCACCCACTGCTTGTGGGGATGGATCTCCAAAGAGATTTGGAGGGTTTTAAGCAATTTCCTGAGTTTTACCTATCAACAGTGTCTTTATTTCCTGCCAGTTTATAAAACAGGATTAAATGACAGTCACAGACTTGATTTGGGTTATTCTAAATAGCCCCACTGAGCTGCTCCAAGTTCACACTCATTTGGGATCCTGCTGCAAAGGCTACAGGGACTGATGGGAATTTTCAGTAGACTCTTTATCAGGTTTTCCAGCCCTGATTCTACATTGCTCAAATCTATCAAAATGTTACCACTCACTTGAATAGAAGCAGAAATAAAAGCCCAAGGAAGTGCTAGTTCAGCCCTCACTGTGTAATTTTTTGTGGATTGGAAAGATGTAACAAAGCAGTTAGAAAAGTAGTCTGACCCCTTTATTGAATGCATGTCATAAATTTTACATTTAAGCAGTTGCAAGTAATATTTAACTAAGAACTAGTGGGTGCTGCTCTCTGTTTTCTTCTGAAAGAAATCGATGTTTTAGTTCTATGGCAGAGCTGTATGAAAAAAGGATTAAAGTGTACATGAAGGTTTTCAATATTTGGCTCTTACCTGACATTTCTGATAGCCCAGGGTTTAGCTTCTCTTTGACAATTAAAATGTTAAGGTTTCAGGATTGTGAAGTAAACTTAACTGGTTGTAGCTTGGGGAGTTATCAGGGGCTTGACTGGGGATGTTACAAAAGCTGGAAGTGCATTGGGTACATTGTTTGCTCTGCTTTTTTTGATTTAAAATGGGTTTTTAAACCAAGTTTCCCTGTTTGTTTATGGACATGATTTGCCTTGACAGCTTTGTCCTGCTGATACCCAGATCAGCGATCCCTTTGTGCATAAGACACTGTGGGAAAAGCATCACCCGAAATGACAACCAGAGCTTTCTTTTTGAGGGGGAATGGGGGGTTTGTTACTTTTTCCTCTTATTTGGCAGGTGAAGAATGAAATAATGAAAGCAGATAACCTAAATCAGCACCTAGGAGGACTATTGGGTGATACTGGGGGATTAGAGAGGGAAAAACTGCTCAGCACTGACCATTGTCAGCAAGATCAGGTAGAGTTGCTGGAGTTGGTCTCTGGTTACTAAAGATAACAGTCTCCATCAGGGAATGTTATCTAGGAAGATTTTACTGGACACAAAGTTCAGGTTTAAGGTCTTAAAAGGTGATCACAAAATGTGAAATTTGCTACCCTATTTCCAGTGTCTTTTTCAGTTAAAATATATAATTTTGCTCTTAGGTTTAGCCCACTTTTGACAGACAATTCAAGGAGATGACTCAATTGTGCCAGGAAAAAAGAAGTCTTTCTAGGAATTGATATTTAACCAAAATTTTCTACTCACACCAAGCAACCATTTGTCCATGAATTATTGATAGCTTTCCACAACATTTTCTAACTTGAATTTAACCTTCTTTTGTCATAGTTTTTTGTATCACCTCTTGGGATGATATCAAAGCTGAGGAGGCTGGGAACCTGCTTTGCTTAGAGAGGATGTGACAAGCACAAATGTCTGCTTTGGCATAAAGATTCCTGAGTTTAAAAAAGCAAAAGTATTAGAAAGCAGGAAATCCTGATCTTGGAAGAAAATTACTTTATGTACTTCTGAAAACTTGGGGCAAATTGAATTACTGTCAGGCATGAGGGCACAAAAATATTTGCTTATGATTTCAAAATCCTGTGCTTGGTCAGGTGTCCTAAAAAACACTGTAATTGTTCACAACTGTTTATCTGATTAATCAATCCTGTTGTGCCATTTGACTGAAAATGCATTATCTGGCAAATAAGTGAGGATTTCAGGCCTAATTACATAGAATATCTATTTATGTAGCCATCTACTTTATCCCATAATAATAAATAATAAAAATAGTAATAAATAATGTGTGAAAATGGATTTGAGGAACCTGATCAAATATGCATTTATTCAACATAGTCTTTCCACTGGCTCCAGTATCCACCATTGTTCATGCTGGAATGCTGGAGAGTGGTAAAATGAAGAGATTTAGTAAAAAATGCAGAGGAATTCGTCACTGGAAAGAATGTTGGTGTTTGTTCAGCACATAGAAATTCTAAAACTCTGCAAGGCACTAAGTGTGATTAATACATCCCATCTCTCATTATGGGTATAGTTGAAATTGCTGTGGCTGTGACTCACTTAACCCTGTGTTTGACTGCAAGAAAGATCCTAAACCACACCACAGTCAGATTAGGGGTGTGCTGAAAGGCCTTTGCTGCACTGGGGCAGATCTGAATTAATAAACAGACACCCAAATCCAAAGTGATGCCATAAAATTAGCTATTTTTCTATAATTGTTCTCCAAATATGATGGGCAGAGAAAATCAAAAGTGAAAAATCAAGTACTTAGAGTTTGTGGAATAAATCAAAGTTGTCTGTGTACAGCTGTCCTCGGCCCCAGCCGTATTTATGGCAAGGGAGATGCCAGACACACAGTGATTATGTGCTGGGGGTTTTACTGCTGCTTTTGCTACCCCTTGGTCAAGCAAATCTCTTTTAAAACAGAAAAAGAAAAACTCGAGGAAACTTTCATCTGGATTAAGAACTCAAGAAAAAAAAATGGGTGAGGGAATTTGAAGAAAGGGAAGCTTGGCCTAAGTGAAGACAGTTCATACACACTCTTTTTATAACTCAATAATTGGGATAATGCAGCAGTTGAATTCTCTCTGATAGAATGATTATTAATCTTTCTTCAAACACTGTCTGTAAAATAATAAAACCTACACCCTCCTGACTTAAATTTGTAGATGTTACACTGTGTCTTAGCATATTACTCAGAAAACCTTCAGAGGAAATTATTTTCAGAATTTTCTTAGCCCAAGGGCAAACTATATACTCGGGTCTGGGTAGGATTTTGTTGTTGTTGTTTTGGGTTTGTTTGTTTGTTTTTTTCCAAGCAAAGAAAGGTGGTTGGTCTTGGTTTGGTCCATCATAACAATAAGCAGTTCTTCATAAAATATTTATTCAGACTTATCTGGAGAGAAATCCCAGCACCCACACAATGGCAGTGTTGGCAACTCCTAGTGCTGCTTTTGGCAAGTTTTTTAAATTGTAGCTCCTGCTGTCCTAACTTATTTAATCACTGTGTGAGAATGGACATAAGAGTCAATGGAATATGTGATTTATTTCTCCACAGAACTCCTTTAAAAAGTCTTGTAATTTGGTTGCGCTGGGAATGTGGGAATGGACAAGGTTAACAGAAACAGGAAAGGAAAACAGGAAAGAAAAGGGGGGATAGATGCAACATTTTGTGAAAAGATCCCGCTTTGGCTGCTAGAACCATAAGAGGCACGATGTGATAGCAGGTTTATTAATTTCTAATTCTGGGCAG
Source organism: Pyrocephalus nanus (assembly GCA_038380795.1). NCBI lineage: Eukaryota > Metazoa > Chordata > Aves > Passeriformes > Tyrannidae > Pyrocephalus > Pyrocephalus nanus. The sequence continues at coordinate 3,047,650 of CM076278.1, forward strand.
GGCTTTATCTGCCAGCCTGCCTCCCCCTCCTGTCACTGCCCCCTCCCCTTCCCTGCCGTCCCCTGGGGCAGCTCTGCGGTGGGGCTCAATCACTCTTTTATTAGTTGTGATATACTGTGGCTAATTCCCTTAATCTGGACCTTGCTTTCCTATAAAGCCCAGACCTCAGGTATTGAATTTCCCTGATCAAAGTGCAACCAGTGTGGGACACAGCAATCTCCACTAAACAGGGGAGCTTGGGAAAGCTCGTAAACGGAGTCAAAGCAGCGCACACACACACGCACTCGCAAGATGGGGCAATCAATTGGTGGAACAATCACGTGTGAAATATTACTGGCTCCTTAAAGTGCTGGTTCTGGGATTTACTGCAGTGTATTAATCTGCTGTGCTTAATGCATTGACCTTTCACCCCCAGCAATTCAGTAGACGGCTCTTGAATTGCCAGGAGCTGATACAATGGATTAGGAGCAGGAAGAGCCCACCTCGATCCAGGGCCAGCCAGCCAGGAACAACTCCATCGTGCTCAGGAGATAGTGCCACACAATGGGACTGCCAGGGACAGGCTGGCATTGACAGCAGTTTCTGCAAAGGCAGATAGTGGGAACAAGGCTTGTTGTAAAACAATAGAGAAGGGCTGTCTTGTGACTGAGTCACAAGACAGGGATATAGAAGAATTGGGTTTATTCCTTGCAGTCATTCTCTCCTTGTGTGTGACCTTAGGCAGGACAATTCACTTCTTAGGGTTGTGTCTTTCCTATCTGTAAAGTTTGGGTAATGGCACCTACCTAATTTCCTCAAGGGCAGTGGGGGAAGCTTTGTTCACTGACGTTTGGAAAGTTCTTTAGAATCACAGGTTTAACAGTGTTATACATTCATGTAAAATACTACAAAATCCTGGTCATCAAATATCCATCTAGATGGAGAAGAGAGTGGAAGAGATCCTCCCTTCATATGCACACCAGGAAAAGCAATCATTAAATCTAAAAACTTTCTCTTCAAAGTGCTGTGTTTACTTGAACCAAAAAGTTAACTTGGATCTAAAAATATGTCCTATACAGACTTGCAGAAATATGGAAAAATCAATGTTATGGAGAGTGATGCATCTCTATAATGGTGAGATAATCAAATGTCCTTCTCCTGCTTACTTGGTCATTCAAAATCCTGATATTTCGTGTACAGAAAACCCTTTGGAATTCAATTTCCAATGTTAACTCTTCAGTGCCATCTTTATTCCATGTAATTAAGCAAACAGTGCTACTGAATTTGAGAGGAGTGTCCAAAAACCTCATAAAGGAGATTATTCTAAGTAATTGCTATCAAATGCCATTAAATTCTGAATAGCGTTAAGCCCCCTCCACCCTCCTGCACAGGCACTCTCATTTAGGATTAAAGGGACCTTTATTTGATTTGTTTTACTTCAATACAAAATAAATTAGTTTGACCTGAATTAAGGCCTCTTTGATACTCGGGAAGAGTGTCTGCACAGGGATTTACTGGGCTTTAATTGGTCCACTTCAAAAGTTAATTTGGATATTTTTTCCTGACATGCTCCAAACCCCCCCCAGAGTAGATGGGTCATATTTGTGAAATGGCAGAGAAATCAGAGCAGGGGGCTCTGTGAATGCACATTCAGGATCTCCCATTTCCATGAGCTTACTGGCACTGCTGTGGACCCCTCAGAACTGGAATATTCTTAGATGATGAATAATGGTGATATTTGTTTCATCAGCCTTGGGTTGTCTCAAGTGAGATCTCTAAGCTTGGTACGTGTACTAATTCAACAGAAAGATGACAAACAAAGCCATCCTGGTAGGCATTTCAGGCTGCTGTGAGTCCATGCAGGAGGAGGCTGTCCCCAAAAAGTTCACCTCATGTTCCCTTGTCCCCAGCTGCATGTTTCCCCATGTCTCACCACTTCACCATCTGCCCCGTGCCAGCAAACACTCACACAGCGTGGCAAATGGAGTCGGGAAACCCAGCCAACCCAAACCAGCTCTGAACAATTAAACAACAACAAGAGAGAGAAAGATGAGTTACAGAAGAGTCACTGCATGATGACTTGGGCAGGCTTAATTTTGGTTGTGTGACCGTATCCGAGAAAAAAGCAGGATGAGTTCTTTTCCAGAGCTATTTCTTACAGTCCACCAATTATATGAGCTTTGCAAGTTAGTTTATAGGAAACACCTGACTTAGGACAACTGAGGAGAAAGGGATTTAGCCCCAAGAAATCATCCTTGTGCCAGCTCCTCTGAATGGAAGTAGATCTGAGTTTCTGAGCAATATTTATACCTTGCTCACAGAATATTCTGATTTGGAAGGGACCCACAAGGATCACTGAGTCCAACTCTTAAGTGTGGTTAAGTGTCTTTCCTTCAATTTTTCACAGCAAGCATTGGCAATGACAGTTGGAAACTGCCTTTTAAGTGCCCAATTTATTGTACCTCGGAGGGGCCTGGGTTTTGGAAAGTGCTGGGAGCCCATTCTGTGAGAATCATCCCTCACGGAGGGCACTCAGAACTGCCAATCAGTTTTGATACTCTTGGCCGTATCTAAAAGGAGCTGAGTTCACATAAATTAACTTTTTAATTAAGCCAATGCATACATATTTTAATCCAGCCACGTGAACATCAAGAAACAATCTTTATACGTGAGGCGCTGCTGATCACGTGACATGCGGATCAGACAACACATCATGCATTTCAAGACCATCTTGACTCCAAACATCTTGGTCAAAAGGCCTGAGTGCTCAACTTGAAGAGCTTTGAAACCAGAGCCCTTCAAATTGTAACGCAAGGCCTTGGGAGTAGCAAAGGGCAGAAGAGATGAATGGCGTGAGAGCCGAGAGCGGATCTGAGCAGAAGGGATGTCACAGGGCCACAAAGGACAGTTGGGAATGTTCGTTGCCCGGGTGGGTTGTGGGCCCTGCTGCTCCCTGCCTGACATCAGGCACTTGGAATGCCAGTAATATAACACCCCTGCGACACTCGGGGCTCCTGCCGTACGGTTTTATTGCCCTGCTTCCACTCTCTCTGGTTTATATCGGATTGTGTTTTCCAAAGACAGGCAATAAAGAGGGGAGGAGGGGAAGGGGGATTTATAGCCTGCTAAACTAAACTTCCCTGGGCTTGCTGTCCTCTGTCCCAGCCCTCCTCTCGCTGCCCTGAGCGCTGGGGAGGAGCAGTGCTTACAGCAAGGGCTCAGGGTGTGAAGGACGAGGCTTGTCAGGGACTGCTTGGGCTCTCTTCTTGGGAGGTCAGGGAGCACCCACGGGTCAGCCACCGGCTCAGTTCCTGCAGGGTCCCAGCCACTGCTCCGTGCTGCTATGGCAAAGGATCGCAGTTTTCACATGCTGGTGATCTTGAGACCAGTCTGGACTGGCACACTTGGAGCTTGCTGTTCGTGGAAGGATTGTGGAACAGTTAAACTTAAAAAAATCTGCCTAAATGCATCTTTAGTACTTGTGCTGCTACTGAGGAGTGACTGTCAAGGTCTCTGCCTCAGCAGATGTAATGTGAAGGTTTGGCTTGCTGTGAGCTTGATCTGAAGCACAGTGTGACAGTATGATGTGACCTGGGATGTTCATAATACAGATCTAACTAAGCTGAGAGCTTTCAGAATGTGAAGACAAGAACCTCCAGAACATCCCTGTGCCACTGGTTGTGCTGTCCCACAGTCTTTAAGGTGTCTGAGGTGAAGATCTGTAGCTGCACTTGCAGTTTTCTTGTTTTTTTCTCTTGTTTCTGCAAGAGGGAGCTGGAATCCTGAAAGGCTGCCATGTGGGCATGCCTGCTTTGTGACAGGCATGACAACAGCACCCTGGGATTCAGATATGCTCTGTAAATATGGGAGGTGGGGTAGAGAATGGAGAACAGAGATGGGCATGGATTTGGGACAGGGAGAACCATTTCTACACAGCAAATACTTGGTGAAATGCTCACCCTAGGTATAAGTCTCTGAAAAATGATTTTTACCTGAGATGAACACACAAACTCCTGTGCTGGTCAGAGTTTTTAACACATCCAGTTTTGCCAGTTTTTCCTGGAAGATGGGATAAATAGAGTTCTTTCCTGCTGGATTTTCAGTGTGATGTGGTGTAGGACTGAGAGAGAATGAGGGCAAAGCAACTTTGTGAGTGGAGTAAATGTGTTCAGGTACCTGTGGCAGATGGATGGGGAGTTGGGCAAACACCAGTAAAATGCAAGCACATGCACCACATAAACAGTGACATTCCAGTGAGCTCCACTGTCCTGTGATAAAACTGTCAGGTGTCTCTGAACGGCCTGTCATCAACAGAAACGTTAAACCAGCTCTCCCAGCATGATCTCACAGTGCCAGGTGCTCCCCTCTGGTGTCTCCTTCCCTGGTTCCCGGTGAGCTCCAGCTGTGCCAGCTGCCCTGGCTGTGGTGGGGCAGGTGAGCACGGCACACACCCCCAGGCAGGGGAAGGCATTGCCTCAGCTTCTCTGGGGGAGTGTAACCAGCAGTGATGGGATGAAAGGCAGCATAATGAGTGCAGCCTGCAAGGGATCGGTGCAACCACGAGCCTCAAATTGTTTGAAGACAGTGCTGAACAAAGGACAAGAGGGAACCTTCAGCAATGGCAGAGATGAGTGGAGCAATGGGGGTTTTGAATGTACCATTTCTCTGGCTGAGACACTGCTGGCACAGCTGCACAGCACAACAGACCAAACACTACCAACCAAAGAACCATTAGCTTAGGAAGTGGTTTGCTTTTTTCCCTTTTTAACCTCCTGCCATGAACCAAAATGGCATTTGTGCTCTTTAGTTCTTTATTAAGAGCCAGACAAAGGACTTGGAACTTCACTCTCCAGAGGATTTGGGGTTTTGCAGCATTACAGGCATTACTTACAGGGAGAACTTGGTTTCAGCTCAGTATGAGGGTCTGCTCTGTGCAACACGTGAAAAAAGAAAGGGGGAGTCTGTCACTGTGTCACTTCTCCCGTGACTCTTGCATGCTGGGCCTGTTTTTTCTTTCAGTAAGAAGTAAAATGGCTCCAACTTCAGCTTTTCTTTTTTTCTCCTATTTTGTACAGAGGCAGCAACTCTTGTAAAGGGTTTCCCAGCAGGGCAGGTTCTTGTGGTTTTATACTTTGTTATATTCCCCATTATAAGAAAAAAACCCCAGCATATAATGGGGCAGAGCAAACCTGATATTCAGAAAGCATCCACCACATGCAAAGAGTAATCCCTCACCTCTTCCCTCGCTGTAGGGACAAGAACCTTTGTATACTGTGTATTTACAATTACTATCTGTTAGAAAGGCAGCAGAGAGATACATGAATGTTCTGCAGGCTCCAGCCTGACTTCAAACCTTTGGGATGACATGAGAGCTAATGTTAAATACAGACATGTCTCTAGAGACAATTTCTTCTGTATTATAGACTGATCAGCAAAGACAACATCAGAATAATTAAATCCAACTTCTTTTAGAAAAGATCCAGCATAAACTGGCCAAGGACTCATTTTCACTTGTTAGTCACTGGAAGATCAAGTAACTGCTCTGCACACTTCTAAATAAGCCATAACACATCTCTTCATACCTTCTTAAATTTTCCCTCTTCAGAGGGACAGCAAAAGATAAAGGCACCATTTACACTCCAGAATTGCAGATTAGGTCTAAGTGGAAGTTATATTTGCATGTCCTTCACTGATCATCCACTTGGGAATTAATTTTCCTCTTTGTGAGTGAGAATGCAAGTGCTCTCATGCTTTTTAAACAATACTATCACTTTTTTTTTTTTTTTTCCTCAGGGAAGTTTCACGTTCAACTTCCTCTCTATTCTGAAATATTTAACATGAACCTCTGCAAAGACCCCTGACAAACACTCTGCTCTTTAAACAGCCACAGAATCTCAACCTATCTTCGATGCTGCCACAATTTCAAGTTCAGTCTGGCAATACACAAGTTACAGCTCCACGTGCTGCCATGATTTCAGTATGTAAATCTGATATAAACTCCTCTCCCACCTTCCTGTTTTTATTTCCTAGTTGCCCTGCATTGCATTTAATGTATTTAACAATTGCTGCATCTGAAATATTTCTGGTGAAATGAAAACAAATCCCGTGCCCCTTCCTCCTCTATTTCTGCTGCTTATTAACCCAAGGTGATTTAGGACGTCCTTGAGCCTTACAGCAACTGAAATTTATTTTGGGAGCTGTGTGCTTAGGGACATGTGGAAGAGGTTATTTATTCCAAAGGGCCATCCAGCAGTGATGATGTCATAGGAGCCAGCAAAACACCGTATCAACTCAGTTGGGTTGCTACCAAATCACTGCCTGGAGTTTCCTACATGTGGTGGCACCTGCTGATATACAGGGTGCCTCTCTGTAGCTGGCACATGCACTGCTTATTTTTCTGATAAATACTTCAAATTAGCTTTTGTCCTCTTCCTTTTGGCCTTCTCGAAACCCCTGCTGGCAAACTTTGGCGGTTTCATTTGCAACAGGCAGAGGTCTGTTGTAAACAAGCTCCATCTCTACAGTGAACTGCGGTTCAGTCACGGCAGGCTGAGCTCACAGGCAGCTCTCTGTCTGCTTCCTTTGCACATACAACAGCACGCGACAGATTTGTAAATAAAATGATTTATAATGAGGATATTTTTCTGTAGAGTCCTATGCAGATGTAGTTGAGTTTGAAGAAACTCTGCCTCAGGTAGCTCACATGACTGAGGCCTTCTTCAGAGCTGTTCCTAAAATTCCTGGCAGAGAGGAATCCCAGCAGGTCACCGAAACCATCACCCTGTGCAGGGTAGCTACATTTGTTCCTCAGTGGGGAGTCAAGGATTGGGATAGGATGCTTTTTATGGGCTGAAATACAGGTTTCCTATGCAACCTTGGAGAGTTTAATGGCACAGCATAAACAAAGCACTATAACCCCTCTGTTTCTCACATGGGCATCGAGTAGTTTAAAGACTGCTGATAGAAGGCTGTAGGGCCATGCACTGCTGGATTGAAATGCATATAAAGGTGTCTGAAGTGTTGGGTTTTTTTCATGGTTTGACACCCTCAGCATCTGATTGAGTGGAACTTGAATGTCTAAGGGAAGACTGTCTGAGTACTGAATTAGGCTCTTTATATTACTGAGCTATTTGTAAGCAGACTGGGACATTCTGAGATTTCAAATTATGCATTATTACTTGCAAATGTTGCTGTGTGTGCAATATCCCTCCTTGCCAATAGCTCATAACCAGGCTGCTGAATATCCCACCTGCACATTCCCCCAAGGTGGGCCCGTTCCAGGACTCAGGTGATGGGAATACCTTACGCTCACTGGTGGCTGAACAGCACATTCCAAGTGTGTTACAAAGAGCTGCTCTTTCAGTGTGTGCTTTCTGCAGATATTCAGATATTAAATTCTCCCTCTGCAGGTACAGTGCTACATAACTTCAACATTCCCTTCAGAATGCCTACAGAGTATCCTGCTGTGATTAAGTCCATAACTCTTTCAAAATTCGAGGGTATGTTCACAGAAATATTACTCAACACTTGGCCTGAACAAGTACAGGAGTGGGGTTGTCTGCTAGAGAGGTGGGCAGAGTATTATTGGGACATAATGGGAGTAATAGGTGGGAAATAGTTATTTGCTACCTGGGAGCTGGGGGAGGAAAGAAGGTAAATGTAAAGAGGGACCACACTTTCAGTGTAAGGCTGAATAGGTCCTTTGGTACTGATGTTGTCTCAACAAATCCAGTGTGCAGTGGGCAAGGACCCAGTGTGAGGACCTTTGACACCTTTCCTGCATGATGCCCTGAAGTCAGAAGTGGTCCCACTGGTCTTGATGTAATTCTATTTTAATTTACACCAAACTTTCCTCTATATCTCTTTCACTAGGATACTACAGACAGTCACTGGTATCAGTCACTTGCTCTAAGCAAACCCATTCTCTTAACATGGTCTTTCCCACACTTTTCTTTGGAAGCTCTTCTTTTTTCCCCCTCCTTCAAAATGCATTGTTTCCTCCCAGTTCCTCTTCTCCATTCCCTTAACTTCAAGCCAACAAAGGAGATTATATCCCACAAAATAGGGCAACGTCATCTCTAGGGAAGAATTTGGCTCTTGTGTTCCTCTCCTACTTCTTTAATTCTTCTATTTATATCTTTTCCCAATGCCAACTCCTCATCTGTTACTCCTTTGCTCTCCTTCACTTCTTATTCCCTTCATGGAGCAGAATCTTTCCTATATCTGCTACAGGCTCCTTAAGGCGTCTCTGTATGGTTAAAGGGTCCTATTAACAACAGAGATTGTTTGTATGACCTAATTAGATTTCCACAGAGACAGCCTTAATAGGCCCTTTTGGTTTTTTGGATTGTCTGCAAAGTAATGGTGCAATGGCAGTGTTCATTTTGCTTGGCTGTATCAGGCCATATATCACATCCTTTTCCTTCCAGTCCTTCAAATAAGCTTGTCTCATTCTTATTTTGGTTTCAAATTATAGATTATAAATTTCACTTCTCTCCACTTTTTCCCTATAATTTGACCCCCAGCTGTTGAAACTGCTCCGAGTGATTCCCCCTGCCCACCATCCACCCCACGGTTTCGTATGAAAGACAGCCCTGGCTTTAGGAACAAATGACGTCCCTCGGACCAGCTGTGTCTAATAAAAACCCAACCTCCAACTCTCACTTCCCTTCCTCAAAAGGATAAAATTGATTTGAAAGTGCTGATGATAAGATACATGGGAATACAAAATCTCTTTCAGTCAACAGACCAAAGCTGTGCACTGTGACATCATCGTATCCAAAAAGGAACGATGCTGTCAGTTCCTCCACTGCCCTATAACTAGAAGTTATTACACTTGTCCTATAGAAGGGATATTTGTTCACTTAATTTAGCCTTGTTTAGTCTGGCAAGAGCTGTTTTCATTCCTGAAGTGCCACAGAACACCAGAAAATACCAGTTCCCCTCTAGGGTCCAGTAGAATCAGTCCTTGCTGTGAAAAACACTTACTCGCGTTGGATGGGCACCTGAAACAGTTCCCCAGTCCATGCTGCAGGATTGCCTAACCCGGGAAAACAGGCTGGCTTTCTGCTGGAAAAGAGCCTGCAGCACCTGCTGCACACACAGATGGGCTGGGAGGTGGCAGGAGCCTGCAAAACCCACTCTTACCTGCTGCTTGTCCTGGCAGGAACACCAAGGGCTGCCCTCAGAGGGTGTGTGACAGAGCACAGCTGCTTTCAAACCACTGCACAGCCCGGGCAACCTGCACAGAGAGCAGAGATGGTCCTTGGGGCTGAATATTCAAAAAATCTTCTGTTTCCCTGTCTTTTCCTCTCATCAGCCAGAGCGGGATATTTCTGCATTACTTAGTGCTGCAGGCAAAAACAATGACATTTTTTCCCCCCGTTTTTCACTGGAGATTTATTCTGCTCAGCATCTCTAAACTTCTTTAAAAACGTGCAACCCTCTTTCTCTTCACCCTTTTCTGTGCTCTGCTTTGACAGTTTGGGATATTTCTGTAGACCTGTTTGATTGAGAACATTTAATGGAACTCGGATGCATAACATTATTTTACCAAGGTTTCTGTTATATCTGGGTCTCAGTCACTTTAGAGATGGCACTCTGGTTTTTAGTTCCATTTCATCCTTTGGTTCTCAAATAAAACCAGCAGATACAGGATGGCTACAAATGATCTGAGAAAAATAGCTTTGTAAAGTTCAGAAGAGGTTTCTTGTTTTAGCCATGGAATGGGGAGATTTAAATGCAAATTTAAGGCCTTTGTTACAACCACAGAGGGTGAAAATTTTGATGACTGAAAGAAATGTATCAATGCTGTATTCGAATTTTGAACAGATTTGGCTCAGCAAAGTACAATGATTTGATATTATATGCAGAAACTGAAGGTGAGAACTTGTGCTTTGCAACAGATCCTTCCACAGGTGGAGTCCTGGGGTTAATCATATGTAATTACCACAGCAAAACAATCGCATTCCAGCTGATTCTGCTGCTGCAGAGAGGCTGCTCTTTGAGCCCTTACAAGGATTTTTGACGAAGCTGAGCTCAGTTCATATGCAATTGGCCTATTTCCGATATATTGGCAGTACTCATACCTGGTTTTTGAGGTCCAGAAGGTTACATTTGCCTTGCATGTTAAAGTCCTATTTCAGGCATCTCAGGTGTTTCCAAAGGTAGGTTTGTATTCCTGTCTCCCTTGAAAACTTCCCACAGAAGTCCCTTTTTTATAACCCTCTCTGTTCTGCATCAACTCACCTGGAGCAACGGTTGGAACACTAAACTTGGTACCAGCTTGCTTTCAAACAGCTTGTTAAAACCAGGTAGGAATTTCATGTTTTAAACATCCAAAAAGCAATCAAGCAAAAAACATTCTGCACCAAAATATCCCAAATAAACCCCTTGGTTCAGGCACCTGGTATCAGTGGTGCCCATCCTGCCAGCCATTCGCTAATTATAGAATAACAGCATATTCAAGATTTTTGTAATTACTCAAAGGAGAATCTAAAAACATCTTAAAGATTTTTGTAATTACTTAAAGGGAGAACCTACAAACCTTCTGATGACCATGCACTGCAACACCCAGTAGTCCAGCATCACTGATCAATGACGACAGTAATTTGATTAAATAAAGAGTCTACAGTGAGACACAGCAGAATAAACTTCAGAACAATGAGAACCCCTGAGAGAATTTTACTCCCATGAAAGTATTTTATGAGGAATCATCCTGATTCTTTTTACGATCCTGAGTTTTTGTCCTTATTATCTGAATGCTTAAGTCTTGCCCTTGCCAGTGTGAACCAGGAGGAGACCGGGAGAAAGGGCACTCAAGCCCTCACAAGGGGAAGAGAAACCAGGCCATTTTCCATCTACTTCATGGTGACAAATTCATTTAATTAGTCAAATTTATTTTCTTTGACACAGTAGGCCACGAGTGAGTTAAACAGAATGCCATGAAGCTGGGTTTGGGAAATGATTATCACCCTCATGCCCTGCTCGAGGATAGTCCCACACTCTCCTTTTACAGGGTCCCAATGCCATCAATCAGCAATCCCACCTGGGATTTTCCTTGTGTGACACCAGCACCTAAATAATTCCCCTCATGACTCCTGGACTTTGAAAAGAATGCACAAATGTGCAGCTTATCTTAAATGAGCCTTGCAGCACAGAAACTGTGGGTTGTGCAGACTGGCTTTTCTTAAGCAGAGGACACGTACTGCAAAATAGTGCAGTAAATCATCAGTCTTTTTGTATTAATTGGATTATTTGGAAAGTCTTCTTGAACAATCATGTAAGGCTTTCAGAGCAGGGTCCACATTGTGGTCGTGGAAGTGTCCAAGGGCAGGTTGGATAAACTTGGAGCAAGCTGGTCTAGTGGGAGGTGTCCCTGCCCATGGAGGGTGGGTGGAATGGGACGGTCTCTAAGGTCCCTTCCAACGCAAACCATTCCATAATTCTCTGTGACGCCATGAGGGATGTTCTGCTCAACCCTGCCCGTGGTGTCCCTGGTGCTGGAATGCGCTCCTGGCAGGACAGAGGTGATCATTTACCTGCTGGGGTGGCGGTGGACACGGAGCTCGGAGCGGGGTCTCCCTGAGGCGCGGAGGGGTACGAGGCTCGTGGGGTGGTGAGGCGGCCGCTCGGAGGTGCCCTGAGGGGCGGAGGGGTTCGCGGGGCAGTGATGCGGCCCTGGGGTGAGGGCGGAGGGCTCACTGCGGACACAGCAAATGTGGATCCACAAAATCCCGGAATATTCCATGTGGGAAGGGACCTCTGGGGATCCCCCAGTCCAGCCCAGTGCCCAGGCAGGGGCAGGTGACACAGGAATGTGCCCAGTTGTGTTTGGGATGTCTCCACAGAGGGAGACTCCACGCCCTCCCTGCACAGCCAGTTCCAGGGCTCTGCCACCCTCAACATAAAGAAGTTCTTCCTCGTGTGGAGGTGAAGTTTCTGCTGTTTTAATTTATGGCCTTTCGTGAATGTATTGGTGTTACAAATGCATCTGTAACTCCACAAACACTTCAAAAGTCGTTTTGAAGCCACACGGCTTCAAAAGTCATTTGCGTTACAAGCGACTTTGAAGCTCTTGCTTGTGCCCTTTCAGAATCAAAATGCAGTTTAATGCTCGTTCCAGTGAAAAGCCTGAAAACTTGGTTGTGCCCCCAAGTCTGCCCTTCCAACATGGTTTATTTTTGCTTGCAAAGGTGGACAGTGTTCCTCAAAATGCTATTTTTCTAGTTCAGCAGACCCAAACCTTTCAGGTCATGTTTTGCTCCCTGATTCCCGCTGCGTCCTCTGTGTCCCAGGATAAAATTGCTCCAGAGCCTTTGGTGGCTCATGTGGGCTTTGCTCAGTAAGGCAGGACTGGCTTCTCCAGGAGACCTGTGAACATGTACAGCCGTAAATATGTCCTTAGTGCAGCTGTTTAGTGATGACTCCATTGTTGTTTATGGATAACCCCGGTAGGGTTGTACAGTGACAGGGCAAAGCTCCAAGGGGCTCAGCATCTGTGAGACCTGGGCTAAAAATGAGTATTTCCCACAATGAAACACTAAAAAGAGGAAAAGCAGGGTAGTGATGAGAAGCTGGAGGTGCTGGGCAAGCCAGGTGTGACCCAACAAATTTATTTATAGAAGCCAGGCACTTGTTTCACGTAACCTCTTTGAATCTTACTTGGAGTAACACCATTCCTTTTATCTTAATTACCTGTCACTTCAACTGTAAACGAAGTTTTGGTGGGTGTTTATGCATTAGCTACAAGGGATTTGTTTCTACAAATACCCTGATAGAATTGTAACCATGAATCTTCGAAGTGGAGCCACAGCTCCTATTTTAAGAGAACCATTTGTCAACATAGTTTCTAAGGATTTCCTCATCCCCGAGGGAAACTGGAAGAAAACTGACTGTTGGTTGGTTGCTTTGGGTTTTTTTTTACCCATTTTTAATGCATCTCTATTAGGGTTGCAGGCGTAACTTTCTCTCCACCTGGCCAACACCAGTGTTCTCATGCAAGGTCTTAGTCTTCCATCCTAAATTTTCACAGTGTACCTGTGCTAGTTATGAAATTAGTCAAAACACATTGTTCTGGAAAGCTGAATGGGCCTCCTTTTGATGGAAATGGGAATTTTAGACCGATTTGTCCAAAAAAGAGAAGGAAAAAAACCCAAAAACATTCAAAACTGAAAGCCCAGTGTTCCTTGTGGTTTCCCAAACAATTGTGGCTTCATTATCAGTTGTCTGTTAGTTAAGAGAGTTGTTTAAAAAGAAAACAAAACTTCTATATGAGAATTGTTGCTCTCTCTTTTGCTTTAACATTTGCAAAACATTCCTTGATGTTATATCTCTTCAATGTCAATAAGCTGTTTGAATATGTCAACTGAAATCCATTTAGATTCTGAGTCAGACATAGATGCAATATGTGGGTTGCTTTAAAAAAAGGTTTAAAGATGGTCTAAGTGGGCTTTCCCATAACTAATATTCCTGCTTCATTCTTAAGGTGGGAAAATCAGGTAAATAAGTACTTTAGTAATGTACATGGTATGAACAGTGCTAAGAACAGCCCTTGCTTGGGTCGTGGCTGCTCCCACTGGGAACCATTCCCAACAAAATGATAACACAAATCAAGGTGGCCTGGATGGCACCTCTGAACTGAGAACACCCCGTGTGTCCATGGGGAAGTGCCTGGTGGTTTTAGCTTAGTCTGTAAATTGAGTCTTAGTCTAGAACTGAGCGTGGTGGATCTCTGCTGGAAGAGCTTGATGGTGGCACAGGCTGGTGGCTGTCACCTCGTTCAGAGGCAGAGCTTTATCCCCGTCTTACCCCATATCTCCTGCTCGTTCAGAGGCAGAGCTTTATCCCAGTCTTACCCCATATCTCCTGCCCCAAGTACCTTGGAACAGAATAGGCCCTGTGTGCTCCCGAGCAGCCTCAGTGCCCTACAGAGACTCACATGTTCTCCTGATTATCCAGCACACTTAAACTTTTGAGTTATAAGGGTGACCCCAGCCAGTTGGCTGAAAAAATACGTTTGACATCATTGAAAATGTATGCTGCTGTTGAAGCATGGATTTTAATTTGAGGAAAATGTCGGCCGTAATCTAGCATACATTAAAAAATATATCTTTTTATTTCCATATGGGTCACGTTAAGGAAAATATTAAAAAGAAAAAAAAAAAAAAAAGCCAAGCCCTATTATATGAAGTCTCATTAAAGCAGCCTGGAAAAGTTTAGCCAATTTACAGGCTATACATCTTAATCTCCCCAAATTACAGGAACGATAGGAAAACGGGTGGGTGAGAGGGAAAGCGGGCCCAGCAGAACCTGGCTGAGGGCCAACCAATGGATCAAGTAGCCCTTGCTTTCACTTGACTGCTACCCCTTGTTATTTAAAGAAAAGAAAGAATTTTCAAAGGAAGGCCTGGAAATGGCAAAGCATGGGATGTACTTCCTTCTCTGGATGGAAACTAAGCCCCAAAGCTTGGCTATTTTAACAGGGTGCTTTGCCCCAGCTCTCCAGTGCCTGGAGAGAGAGATTTCTGAGAACTCCTGTGAGAAAACAAAGCATCTGCAACTCTGTTCTTTCTATCCTGGGGTAAAATGGGAGCAGGGGAGGCAGTGTGGCACCTTGGGAGAATGGACCCATGGTCATCTTCCTTATAGCTCAGGGACAGAATGTAAGAGCTGCACATTCATGAAGTGTTTTATTTCCTCTGTGGCTGTGAGCAGGAAGGTGATTGAAGTACTGATGGTTCCATCTTGGATAGTGTCTGCAGGGAAGCCAAGGGTGGAATGGGTGTAGAGATGCTAAAGGATGCAGAGGCAAAAGGCAGGGAGCAGTGAGGTATGGAATGGCAGAGAGCTGATTGTCATCGCTAAATTCAGTGCTGTGTGTGTGAAAACTGCCCAGTCATTGCTCTTGCTGCTGTAGCCCTGTGTTGCAGAGCTCTGCTCCAACAACAGAGGGTGTGTGAAGGGAACATGGAGAAGTTGGGGATATAGATTGCTGCCTCTTGCACTGATGTAAGAGACAGGCACTGCAGAAAGCAATAAAAGGAGGTGAAGTGTCCAGATGTGAATTAATGGATATGTTAAGAGCCAACAAAACCAAACCTGAGAAAGAGGAGGAGAGAAGCTACAAGATCCTAAGTGTTTGCAAATAATCCTGCTCTTAGCTCAAGCCAAGGCTGGCCTAGTGCTTGATCTGTGAAGAGAGTGGGGAAGGGCCTGAATATATCTGCTGGAAAGGTGTTGGTTGGTCCAAAAAAGACATTGTTTCTGTAGTATATTCAGTGAATAAGAACTTGCCACTGCAGCTCAGACCAGAGCTGTCTGTCAGAAATCAGTGGTGTTTCCTCCTGTAGGTAGGATTGTAGCTGACCAACCTCATCTCCTTGTTCTGTGGTACCTAAAAAGCAAACTAGCAAGCTGGCTGGCTGCCTTGGTGGATGGAGGTGCTCACTCTTCACCCTGATGGATGTGTCTGTGCCCACAGGAACCTGCTGTGCATTTATGTATTTATTAGGCAAATTATGGATGACTGACAGAGCAGTTGTGTACTTTTTGGAGAGGACTTTATCTCCCTGAACCACTTGTTTCATACTTTCAGATCAGGGCATGCACTGCAGGGGGAGTTGCTGGGGGTAAGCGTTTTCCTGTGCTCTGGCAGGCAGCCTTTCACTGTGGTATTCCATGGGCTGCAGCTCGAAATTTCCTGTTCCTGCTTTCCTATTCCTCGAGCGCTCTGGCCAGGGATTGCCCCATTACTACCGTGACAACCACAGGGAGGGGTTACACTTTTTGTGTGGCCAGCTCTGGCTTGTTGGAGGAGTTTCCTACTGCCTTGTTTGCTCCAGGAAACCCAGAGCTTGGCAGATGGGCCGCACAGCCGGCTTTCTCCTGGATTTGGGAGTGATTTTTGCGTGTGTGTTCGCCGTGCCCTGCCTGTTCCTTCTCTTGCATAAGCACTTGCAAACATTTCCCCCGGGGGCTGAGGCATTTTGTGTGCCTTCCACGTGAAACGGGTGCATGTGGGAATGTGAACATGGGCGTGTCTTGGAGGCAAGTTTATTAACACAGCCAGAGATAATGGCCCTGGCAATATTTGGAAGCATCCTGCTCCATTAAATGATAGACTTGGTGGAGACAAAGAGATTAGGGAGAGCAAGGGAGATTATTTCACAGAGCAAAATATCACTGTAATTTGCTGGTCTTAAGAACTTTGCGGAATTTGGTGGGAAAAATTAGAGGCCTTAAATATGCTGAAGTTCCTGCAGTTGGACCTGATGACTGACTCGCTCCACCTTCCCAGTTAGTGTCCAGGAAAGCACAAAACAACCTATGTTTGTACACTCATATTGTTAAAAACATTTCTCAGTGATCAGTGGCATATTTTGAAATAAAAAACCCAATTCTTGGCTTTGTAGAGGTCTGATGGGGTAAGGAAATAGTGCGTATTTTCTCCTGATTAATTTAATTTTTTCCATCCCTGTTTTTGTTCATGGTTTGTCTGCAAACAGACTTCAGAACATCCTGACCATTCACAATTTATGGATTCCTTTCATCATCTTAAATGCAAATACTTCAGGGCAGGGCCAGGACTTCTTACATGTTCCTACCATGCTGAACACAGCAGTGTCTCAGTCTGGAGTGCATTTGGTTGTCTGGGCAATGCTTTTCCTGTGTAGAGTAATTTATTTTCAATAGAGAGTTTTGGGCCACTTGACCTGTTCCTCATGTACTCCATCTTCTCACAGTTTCTTTGTTGGAGTAAATATCTACAATTTTCTCAGCATTTCCACTGGATTTTCATGACTTCCATCCAGTTCCTCCAGCTGTTCATATTCCCATTACACAGCCCTGCTGTGGGCTGAGTGACTTTGCTTTGAACCCAGCTCCTAACACCTCCTCTCAGGGAGGGTACAGACTTCATGGATTCCTCCTGGTTTGATTTGCTTTCAATAGTTCTTTCTGCTTCCCATTCCCATTCCTCCAGATGTATCTGAATACCTGACAGATGCAGAAATCAAGGTCTTCTGGCAAAAAATAGCCAAAAATATACTTATTTATTTACTAACTTCTTCACTGAAAAGCATCACTTCTGTGATGTATTTCTTTGAGCTACCAGCAAGAGTGTGACATCATCTTCCATGTGATTTCCTCTGTCTTAATTTTCTTTTGCTGTTTTGTTGTGTTTGTTTTTTTCTTTTATTATCTTTCAAAGAGCATTTTTAGACAGCCTACAGTTGAGTGGCTAAATGGCTGAGAGAGGTGCTAGGGAGCAGAAAGTCTCTGAAATTCCCCCTGAAACACTTGAAGTCCATTCTCAAACATGGAGCTTCTGGGATGCAGCCTTCCTTCAGTGGGATCTCACTGAGCTGGTCACCAATCCCAAGCTTCTGCTGTCACATTTGGGATCCCAGAGGAACTGAGGAAATAGAATGGGAACAGAAGTGATGGCACTTGTGACTTTTGTTAACCTTTGAACCTGCTTCTAGGATCTGCACATAGACATTCACAAAAACTACATTAAAGGATTCCTTTAAAAAAAAAATCTTTTTACCAAAAGGAATGTGGAAAAGCAGTAGCTCAAGTTAATATTTATTTTATGAAATTCTCGAGAGTCAAATCTAATCTACAGAAGGTAAAGTACAGCCACAGGAGGAGGAAAGGGCTGGAAGAGGAAGGAAGCACAACACACACACACAGAGTGGATGGTGGTGCAGTGGTGGCTGTGTATCAGCAGGTTTGAAGGAATGGATTCAAGCCTGGGATTTGGGAAGTTTGGTGTCTGATCCTGCCTGGCCTCCAAGGATGGCATGGGACAGATCCCATCACTTTTTACTTTCCACTCTTCAAGCACTGGAACAGACACTTCCCAAAGCATCTGGTCATTCAAAGACACCAAGGGATAACTCTTACATTCCAGTCAGATTCTTGTTCCTTTACACTCCCCATATTCCTTTTTGGAATCTCGGGGCCTTTAAAGCTCTTTGGCTGTGCTATGGAGCTCTTTTTGTGTGTAGGAATCTTTGGAGAACAGCTGATTGTAAATTGAGCACCAATTGTTAACCTTGTGCAGGTGTTCTTTGTGCACACCACGAGTGTGTGGGAGCAGCAAGGGACTGTAAGAATGCAGGGACGAGAAACACCAAGCAATTTCAGTTTGCTGTTTCTTCATCACTATAAAGGGAACCCTTTATTCCACAACACTGGTCCTTACAGGTACAGCAGTTGTGTTTTATTTTACTTGGAGCTCCTGAAATCTCCTGCCTCTTTCTCCCATATTAAACACCAGAGCAAGGCATTCCAGACTACACCTCTATTTGTGATGGTGTTGCTTGAGCTTTGGGAAACAAGGACTGTAAAAACTGGTCTGTGAATATATATCTATATATAGGTATGTGCATAATATAAAAAAGGAAAGTTTTCAGTCTTAGAATTCTTTCTTCTATATGTTGTCTTTGCTGCTAATTAGGGATAAATATCCTGTAGCCTGCATGAAATTCCAAACATTGTTTAATGGGAATTTTGGCTGTTCTCTGCAACTGGAAGTTGAAAACTGCAGTTTGGATGCAGAACGCATTTCCTGGGGCAGCCTTTCCCTAAGGCGCAAAGTTGACAAAGATTTTGCTGGCTGCCCAGAGCTAGAAGAAGAACTGTCGTGCTCTCCTGAGGCAGCTCTGCCCCTCATGTGGGAAGGAAGTTCATCCAAGTTGCCCAAGATGGGCCTGAGTCTTTCAGAGCACAGATACAGAGAATGTCACACGGGGGCTGTGCTGACACTGGTGTTGTTTTCCTCCACCAGCGAGATGAATGTAGGTCATTTGGGCAGAGCCCAAATAGGTAACCATTTGCCTGTGATTGTATCTTTCCCTCTCCTGTAGAGGCACCACAGGCAAATGGAGGCTGTTTGGGGCTGGTATCTTGATAAGACCTGGTCTAATTTCTGCTCTGCTGCTGATCCACAAGTCTTTGTGTGGTCTGCAGTCCCCATGACTGCTGCTGTGTGGAGCTTTGGGACTGCTGGTAAAATGGCCCAGGGAGGGTGCTAGAGCACTTGGGAGGCTCTGCTTCTGTCTCCACAAACTGATCATTCCTTAAAATATAAACTTATAAGTGATCCTGATCTTGAGAGGTCTTTGAGCTGCTCTTCCCACTGGTGATTGTACCTCCTGACTTGCATTTGGCATCACTAAATCCACTTGAAGAGGTGCCTGTAACTGAGAGATCTGTGTTTGGCTTTTCTGGTCATTATGCTCTTCCCTGCCTGCTTCTCTATCAAACCAGCTCCTCTGTTTAGTTAAGAGAGGGATGAAAGAAGAAAAAAAATCCAGTTCTGAAAAATGCTGTGTAATCAGTTCTGAGGAATCCCCTTTGATGCAGTGGCTTCAAGAGAAAAGAATCTCCATATCGCATTTTCTGTTGTCTGAGTTTGAAGAACTTATCTCACCTCTTTCCCCACCAATCATTATTTCTTAAAAATAATTAATATGGTCAACATTGAAACCAGAATTCAAAGCATGTTTCAGTGGAATTCTGTCTGGGCACTTTTGAAAGCTCAACCCTGTGTCCTCCTCTGAAGCTTTTCCTTCTCTAGAACATGCAGTGCTCTGGGGGGGAGATACCACTGAACATGTTTGCAGTGTCCAGCTATCCCAGACTCACCCTCAGAGCTCTGGAAAATGCTGTCCTGTTGCTGCACATCCCTCTTGGGAACTGAACCTTTCCCAGACCTCGCAGACAGGTTTGTGCCCTTGGACACCGTTCCCCTCCAGAGCCCTTGGACAGCCCCTCCAGTGTCCCCAGACTGGCAGGGACCAGCCTGGAACGGAGACAAAGGCAGGGAACAATGGAACCACCTTAGCCAGGGCTGCAGGGAATGTCTTTGTGCCGGCAGCTTGCACAAGGAGTCAGGCACACACAGCTCCTGGGAGCTCCTGGAAAGCAAGAGGAGGGAGTTTGCTTTCTTCCTTCCCTTCTTCTCTTTTTTTTTTGTCAAAGTTTAAGTTGATTCTCTCTTCTGCTTTCTTGCCCCCCCTTCCCCCTCTGCTCCCTAAGCCTGCTTTTGATTTGGTTTTATTGGCTAGTGAAAGGAATCATTTACTAGTCAAGGGCCAAGCAGTGACAAAGGAATGCAGGTAAATTAGTTTCAGTTCCTATTTCTCCCCGTCTTCCTCCTTTGGAATTTGAGCTTTAGAAAATAAAGTCCTTTTAGCCATACCGCCCCTCTCTTTTTTTCCTAAAAGGATTTCCCCCCCTCTCAACCTCTCTTTCAAGAACTTCGTTTTTGTAACTAAGAAAACCCCCATTAAAGTACCTAAAATGTCAAGGTGTACAACACAGTCAATGAAATCCGACCAAAATGCATTTAAAAAAAAAAAAATAACAAAAAGCTTTTTGCATGCACCTTAAAAATGCAGAAGTAAACTGAGAGTGCCATAAAGCTCATTTTAATGAATAACTATGTACACACTGGGAAGTTTTACATGCACATATATCATGCTTCAACTGCGAAAATATAGTTAAAGTTTAAACATTTTGCAGAAGAAAATATGCATAAGAACTTGCAGAGGATCAGTGTGGAGAAAACCTGTATGTTCAGTCTTTCATCACCGAGTATTCTTGAAGAAATTAAGCACTAAACTAATAGTAGTAGCATTCAAACTGTCCAGTTTTTTTGCCCCCCCCTTTTTTTTTTTTTGGTTTGGTTTGGTTTGGTTTTTTTCACTTTGTAGTTTGTCTTCTTTCAGACAAAATGCTTCAAATGTACCTGGATGTTTCACCCACTGTACTCTGGTATAAAAATCTTTAGAGACTGAGGCCTTCTTTTTGCATCTCACTGGTGTCCTTGGTAAATAATGTAATCCCAAATGCTCTGTGATCTTAAATAGTACAAGGCATTGTGGTGTTAATTGGTAGCTATTCCTATTAGTTCTTTCCAGGTTCTTAACATAGAAATAAACCCATGTTTTGTCTTTTTTGTTGTTGTTGTTGTTTTCTAACACAGCAAAAAAGTTGCTTATTCAGTCTTTTAGCTGTAATTAGATTCATTTTGTGTTTCTGCCTGCACAACACAAACCTGAAATACAAAAGAACTCAGTTCTGCCTAAACAACAATAAAGTTTTGGACAGCAGCTGGAAGAGGCCAGGAAATGTAAGTTCAGTCTGATATTCCCCACTTGCCTCACTCTATTGTGAGTACATTTTGTGGGGAAAGAGCACAATGATGAGAGAGGTAAGAACACAGAGTCGGTCCTAACACTGCATTTCCTGGCTTTTGTTGGTTTGTGTCACAGCCTTAAAAAATTGTCTTTAATTTCCTCAAAAAGGGGGCAAATATATTTTCCAGCAGGGTGTAATATATACAAACATAATTTATCTGTCCAGTCAGAACATCAGCTGTCGGGGGAGCACGATCTGAAGTCGAGGAGAATTTCTTAGGAAAATCTCCCCTGTGTTTTCCAGCTGTGTTTAAGTAAAGCTACTTCAGTTTGTGATTTCCAACTGATATTTAAATGACTTTTGGGGACCAGAGAATTCCTCCTGCCAGTGGAGCAGAACCTCTCACTAAACACCCATTAAAGGTGTTTTTCCAAACGATTCCTAGGGTTCAGTGGGAGCCTGCTTGTGCTTGATTTAGGGCCACCGAGCCAGCTTCTTTTCTCCTGGCACATTTAGGGAGCACAGAACTTGCTGGGAAGTTGGGAGATCAGAGGGAATGAGATCTGTTGTCCCTTGAGCAGAACAATCCTCAGTTTGGATCCAGGGGCTGTTGCAATGACTGGAAGTTGTGCACAAGAAATGCAGCTCCTGGTTGTGTCAGCGCTGATGGGATGCTTATTCCTTGCTTAGTGTGAAAGGAAAATGTAGATTGTGCTCTCAAAATGGTTAAAGTTTGTGTATATTCATAACTGCACGGCTGACAAACTGTGGAGGATTTTATCTGCCATAGGTGGGTTTTTCCTACTTGGTGATTGTGTCAACAGAGGCTGAAACATTTTCACATGTGTTTGAACTGTTCACATCATGCACAAGGCAGGCACCTCCACTGATTAGATAAATATATAGATATCAAACCTTGCTTAAAATTCTACAAGTTCTTTAAAAGCATCACTGCAAGCACAAATAGATGTTTGTGCTCTGAGCAGCTTCGTACCAAGGGTGTACGATATTTATACAGGTTTCCACTGGAAAACATTTATTATTATTATTATTGTTATTATTATTATTATTATTATTATGTAGAGGTTTGGTACATTTTGTATAACTGTTTTGAAACACCAGAATTAAAAATATGAGATTCATGAATGCCTATTAAAATTTTCTCTAAGTACATACAGAGGAGGAGACACCAGAAATATCAAAATCGCCTGAAATATTCAAGTGACTTGAGAATTCCTGAGCCTGGTATTCTCTTTACCATTGGAAATAAATATATGTGTGCCAGTAATCTAAAACTTAAACAGTCATATTTCCTGCTGCAGTGAACTTTTATCTGGTTTTCCCTGAAATACTTGCTTGGGAAGGAAGTGTTTACACAAGGTTAAGAGAAACAGTGAAGGCAATAACAGTGAAATTATACAACAAACAGCAAATACTGTGTGATGTGTTGGCTCAAATGTGTATTAATTACACATCTTGAAATGTAATAATAAGTAACAAATGTGTAATAACATTATAATGAAGTCTTTCTGCCTCTCTAGCAACTTTTACCAGATAAACAAAAGCCTTGGGATCAACAGACCTTCATGTCTCTAAAACGTAATGAGCAGTTTTCTGGTTTGCACCCCCAAATATATTTTGCATAAAGTAGATCCTTATAGCCTGCCACACTTTAGATGTGTTTATTACTCAGAAAAATAACCGAATTCCACAACTTGGAGCCCAAAGTGAAACAGGCAGTTTTGTGATGAAAGTATTTAGGTCAGTGTGTGACTCCTGGGTGTTTACTCAGTGCTTTTTAAAAATGATCATATAAAAATATGACTGATTTTACATCATGTGGTGAAAACTTTCCCTGCTCGAGTGCGATGCTGCTGAACGTAAGAGTTTGAAATATTTCGGGGAAGCCCGTAGTGATGAGGATTAAGCTCTCGGGGAGAAAACCAAGCAGTTTTTTGGGCTCTTGGCGCTAATTCGGCTGCTCCGCCGTGTGCCGGCGCCTCCAGGGGCCGCTGTGACACCACGAACCTTACAGGGCTCCTTCAACCGGCAAAACATCCAACTTCGGGATCCTTTTTGTCTTCAGATGTTCCAAACCAGGATTCCAGCAAAGGAAATGAAAAAGGGAAACCAAACGAGCTTTTTTTTCCTTCCCCCCCTCCTTCATCTCTCTCTGGTTTCTATTTGTAAGACTTTATTTCTACAACAAGCACAAACCACTAGAAAGGCAGAAAACAAAATATGAATTTTTCCTTCTTTTTTTTTTTTTTTTTTTTTTTTCCCACTGTAAACCTCTGTAAAAACAATGAAAAAATTCTGGACTATATTAGATAGCCTGTTTCTTGTTTCTCTCTTTTTTTTTTTTAATTATTTTTTCCCCCTTTTCTTTCCCTTTTCTGTTGTGTTCACTGAGCTGTTCACATTTGAATTTTGGGGGAGGAAATGATGCTTTGTAGAAGTACCCAGTAATTACCAGTTGGACTGAACTAGAGGCATGAAATGATTACATTTTATGTCAAAATACTTCCAAGCAGGGCAGAAAGTTGTGCTGGCTTTGGTAGTAAGAAATCTAGCAGAAATCATAGACTTCTAAAGAAGGAAAGGGCATGTAATATTCAAAAGAAAAATGACACTTGCTGTATGATAAAGATTTAATTTTAAGTCTCCATCAAACGTTGTCTTAGATTCTGAAAACAAATAATAAATGATATAAAAGAACTGTAGTTGATGGATACATTTAATTAGGGTTTATTTACCGTGGGCCGTATAAACACTTTTGTTTCTGTAAGGGGAAGGATTTGTATCTGCAAGTTCTGCCTTGAACATTTCAAGTTAAAAACAAATGTTTTAAGAAAAGAAACTAACATAAAACAGCCCAGTGTTGGCTTTTGTGTCTTTGTAAATGTCTGTGGCGGTTTCGTCTTGTCTGAGGGAAAGAGCCATTCATTAAATTAAAAGTGAACCAGTTAAACTGGACCTTTCATTGAGGAAAGTCTCCCAGTGATCCGTGCTTTATTTGGGGGATTGTCTTACAACACAAATAAACCGAGGGGTTTTTTATCTTGGGATCTAAAAATACTGGAAAGAAAGGAAATCCAAAGCAAGGCAGAAAATACTAGGAAATAATTTCCTATTAAACAGACCCTCTGCCTCCATGTATCTCAAATCATGAAAGCACACAAGAGAGAGCAGGGCTCAGATTCCTTTTTCTCTCGGGTTAAAAGCCAGTGACAGAGGAAATCGAATTCAAAGGTCCCGTCAGTGTTTGCAGTGTTCAAAAATAGATAGAAAGGAACATACACTGAAAATGCATCGCCACTGTTGGCTGGCAGCAAACTGCTGAATGCAGATGGTGTTGCTGACTCCAAACCCACTGAAATAGCACCCCGTGTGCATAAATATACTTAAAAATGCGTAGATATTCAGGGCAGAGGCAAAATATTTATTCCTTTTTTTCTGGGCAAAATTCTTGGGCATTTGTTTAGGTGCTTGTTTTGGCTGACTTAAAAGAAATTCAGGTTTGACTTTTTTTTTTTTTCTTTCCCAATCTTATGCATGGCTTTACCAACTCTGCTTAGGAACACTGTGTGATAACAGGCAACAAAGAAACAAATAGTTTGGAAGAACAATTACTGTGAAAAATATCAGATAGTTAAAGAAATATTTTTTACCTTAGGGTTGCTTTTCTGCTGCAGTTGAAATCTTGGTGGTTTTATTTATTTTAATTTTTTTAATCTATTATTATTTTTGTGAGGAGTATTTGTGAGGATTGTTATATTTGTGTGGGGTATTTTCAAGATTAAACTTTCTTATCATTGTGTGCCTAATGAAAAACAAGCAGAGTAGTGTACTCCGAGGTGCAGGGCTGAAATTCAGAATAAAATAGAGTATTTTACACTGAAATTGCAGGATTAAATTTTGGAAGTGCTAGTGCTTTGACAGAATTTGTGTTTCTGGATGGTGAAACTCAGATGCTCCAAAGGACTCTAAAAATGTCCTGACAAGTTTCTTGATGCTCGTGCTGATGAGCACCCAAAAGGCACCAATTCCTCTGCACGTTCTATACAGGCACCCACATTTATGTACCTGCTCTTTCACAAATTTTGTCTTCTGTGAGCACTAAAAACAGCTTTGCCTTTTAGCTCTGCTTGTCAGCAGAGTCCAAACATAAATACAGCACATCTCATAAAGCCTCTTCTGCGCCCACAATGAGCCTCTAATTAATTCTGCATATAATTCCATAACTTTTATTATTAATAAGTATTAATACAATTTAAAAAAAAAAAAAAAAAGAGCTATTCTCAGGATTATGACTCTGACCCATAATATCCAGGATGGAAAAATAATAATTGCATTTCTTGTTTTGTTGGCATAAAAATGGAACAAAACTAAATGAAATGAAATTGCCACCAGGCCCTTGTAATAACCAGATCACTGTCCTGTGTGTGTGATTAATTTTTTTAGTGATATAATTATGATTGTACTCATGGTGCAAAAAAATTTTGTCACTAAAGCCTACTTTTGTGAGTAGTGTGTAGAAACTTAAATATATATACATATATAATGTATATATTAATAGGTAGTTGTGACAGAAAGGACGTGGAAATTTAACCCTTGGTGGTTTCCTGGACGTTCCTCCTGGGCAGTGCAGAGGGAACCAGCTGGGAAGGGCTGCCTGACCCACAGAGGGAGCACCGAAGTGTGGGTGGGAGAAGTTAGTGATAAAAGCCCAGATGGGGAAAAGGGAAAAGATCTGGTCTCTTTTTCTCCCCAGAAATCTGTTGGAAGTCTGTGCTGTGTAATTCTGGGAGCAGTAATGGGAATTTTCCTGTCTCTGTAGGTCTCCTCCAAACCCCGGGGTTGTGGGGCCGTGCCGGGTCCTGCCCAGGGCTGTCAGCGTCGTGGGAGCTCCTCCCTGAGCAGGTACTGGAGGATGGGATTATACAGGTACCTTGTCTCATGCCCTGCTCAAACACAGCTCCTTCTGGGTTAAAACACAGTAGCTCTCAACTGGAAGAACTCAATAATGGTTCAAAAATGCACTTCTCAAGCTTTTATGGGACTTGCCAGAATACTGAAGGCAGAAAGCTGTAATGAAGTGGGAAAAGAGAATGTGTGCTAAAAATCAGTTTATAAAACGAGTTCACACTCATGGCTTACCTTGAAAATTCAGGTCCAGTGGAAGCTGGAAGTTAAACTAATACTAACCAGGCCTGATTCAAAAGGACTTGATTTGCCTTACACCAAAACAAAGTGTGTTTCTGACTGCTGTTTGCTGGTAGGGGAGAACGTTTTCCGAGGGCTTTACTTCTCACCTGGGCAAGTAAATAAGGATTCAAAATATTTGCCCAGGGCACATCAGATACATTTTGCTCCTTCCAAAAATATGGTGACAAAAATGGCCAGCAGTGCTGGGCTGCCAAGGGCTCCTCCTCTCCAAGTGCTGATCATTTGTAATCTGTGGCCCCTACAACTGCCAGTGTGGGCTACCATATATCTGATTTATCCCGAAGTGTTGTTTATAGATGGAAAGGAACTTTGTGCTCTGCCTGTTTGCCCAGGATTTCCTGACATTCAGCAGCCTCTCTGGAACTGTATTCTGGTTGTGGCTGCTGAACGTTCCCAGGTGAGGCAGAGGCAGCTGCTGTGCTGCACTCCCGGCTGGGATGTGCCCCCTGCACAGGGCTCTGAGCAGGCAGAGGGAGCCCAGCACCCTCAGCACCCTCACACTCCTTGCCCAGACACTGCATGTTGCTGTCTAGAAGCCCTTTCTGTCCAACAGTCCATACTGGGACCAGTTCACAGCAGCACTAAGAGAAAATTTCCACAGGCTTTGCACACTTGAACTTCAGGCAGTTCCCTCCTCCCAATTAAAGCTGCTGAGTGGGAGTGCACGGATTCTCTTCTGGCACATGAGTGCTGCTTTCTGACTGATACAGATGAGAGGGGGTTGGTGTAGCTTAATAACAGCTGTGCTTTGAAGAAATGTTTGGTTTATGCAGTTAAAAAGGAAAAATTGTTTGGGGTTGTAAAGGCCTAAAGGGCATAATCTGCACTATCTGATCCATTTGCCTTCTGAGCTACTACACTGAAGCACAAAACAGCCACTTGATTTCTTAAGCACCTGAAGAGGAGGAGAGGCAGGGGCTTGGAGGGTGGAGGAGAAGGGAGCAAACAAACCCTGCTCGAGGCTTTCACAACAGAAGTTCCATTGTTTTAATTTACAAACATTTAACACATGGAAAAGCTGCCATTCTCCCCAGTATTTCCATTAACACGTTGAAATCACAGTTGTTGGAAATCTTGGTACAGGTAAAAAAGTTCTTTTCATAAGCTCTCCAAGAAGAGTGAGGGAAGTAAAATAAGAAACAAAAACCTTTTTTCCTGATTTCCCCCCTTCCCCCCCTTGGCAAAGTCACCTAAAAATGAGGGGATTAACTATTACGAATCAATGGGAGGTACTTTTGAAAGAGGAAGCATTGCTATCCAGATTTGAGGGAAATGAAGTGTTTATTGGAACAAAAATATCCTCTTTGTTCAAACGTTACTTCACTGAACTGTGTATTCCCTTCTGAGGAGCATGAAAAGCAATTGAGGAAAATGTTTTATGCCACTACTCCTTTCTTTTACCACTCATGTCTTTTGTCTTCCTTGAAACTCCTTTTCTCTGTGTCCATCTTTCTCATTAAATTACCAACCAATGCTTTTCTAATTAATGCCAGTTTAATTTAATGTGCAATGACGCTGTGTCTGTGTGGGGAGTTTGATTTCTTTTTGTGACTCTGGCCTGACCATTGAGATCAGCAGCATCTGTACAAAGCTGAGAAGTCCCTTGGGGCACCAAGCAACACTTCCAACTCCCTTTTTTTCACAAAATCAAAGTGACTGGCATGTAGGATTAATAGAAAGTATCTCTCCATAAAATGACTCTTTGCTTTACAGCTTTCTGAATCAGTTGATACTTACTCGCCTTCTTCTAAATTACTAGAGATGATAGAGTTAGTTACAACATTATTATAATGCAAATTGGGCTGGAAAAACTATTTTTAAGAAAAAGGATGACATAATGCTGGCAAATCATGTCTATTGATATTCCATAAGCATTTATATAATTATACCAGTTGTTGGAAACCACTAAAAAATGCTGCATGTGAATATATTTCAGCCTGTGGGTTGACTACAAACAGTTTTCAGAGACTTTTTTTCCTTGAGTATCCACCAGTTTTTATGCAGTGGGTCATGCAGACCGCACGACGCTCCTTCTGTCCCGGTTTGGTTTCGTGGCTCGGTGTCAGCAGAGCCCTGTCAGGCTGTGTGGGCACTGACACAACACCCACTCAGCAGAGGCAGAGCAGCACAGCTCCTGGTGGCATCTCCCTACCCACAAACACGGGTTTTCTGGCAGAAAATGAGTTTGTGCAGGATGGACTGAAATGGTCCCAGTTGCTGCTCAAGTGGCTTCACGGTTGGTGGTTTGCTGGGGGCCGGCATATACTGCTGTTGCTGGTCAGAGTGGTCTTGATAACTGTTCATGAGCCCTTTTTTGGCCTTAAGTGTTTGTTGTTCCCACTCATATTATTCCCTTCTATTTGTTTTTCCGGTAGGATTGAAAAGAAAGTGTCACTTCCAGGTGTGTGATGAACTCTGTCCATCATAACTTAGCTCTTGGTGACTTCATGGCTCCTCCTGTGGTGGTAATTGAGTTTCTCCTCTGCTGGCACCATCCTGCAGCCTTTAGGTGAACACAGAAAATGAAGGAGCACCCTCATAGTTTTCCTGCGAGATTGTCCATTGAAGCAGAAAGTACTTAGGGGACAGTTCAATTTTGAGGCTTGTTTTTATTCCAGGAGAAAGATTTGCAACGTGCTGATGTCTTTTTACAGGATGCAGATGAGAGTGTTTAAAGGGAAACTAAGAAAATGCACATACTTTGAGACACATATATATGCCTCTTACACAACTTCCACCCATTCCTTCATACAACCACTATTTACATTTGGAGCTCGTGGTTTCTTAAATGCTCAGAGCCTACAATTGAGCCCAGATTTCCAAAAGTGCTTGGCACCCAGCAGTTCTCACTGAGACGTTTTTATGGCCAGATAATCAAAATTGCTCAGCATGGTGGAAGCTGGGGAGTTTTGAAAACCTAGCCACTTATTTTAATGCCCAAGCAGAGGCTGGGTTCCTCAGGAAAGCTGGTTCATATATTGCAGTTCCAGTGACTGTGCATCAATCCTGTAAGTACATTTTTTTCCTCTTGTGGACATAAAGTCTATCATATTTGTGCCCACTTAAAAACTTGCCCACTCACTCGTCCATAGGAATTGTAGCTACATCAGTTACAATGAATTCATAAAGTTGTAGGTACCATAGGAAAGAAGCAAAAGTTCAAATGAAAATCAGATCCAGTAATTACAGGATTTTTCTACCAGCATTTTTCTTTCAGGCTTGACTTGAAGTGAAATAAAGACAAGAGACACCCGTTTCCAGGTTAGGAAGCAAACAAAACCAAATTGTAGAGGGTGAGAGTTGCTTATCTGAGCTGCTTTTTATAAAGCAGCCTGACAGCTGAAAAGAAAAACACTGGGGTAACTTGTAAAGTGAATAAGTTTAGCTCTTACATGTGCAATTTTCCACTCAGTGTTCCCTGTCCTACTGAGCAGAGAAACTCAGGAGTGTGTAACGTGCCAGTAATAACAGTGAGCATTTCCTTTGTACCCTGAAGGCATTAAGAGCTCCCCCCACACCCCTGTGGGGCAGGGAAATGGTGGGACTGCCACCTCGCCCCTGGCACAGCAAACACACCGGCAGAGGTTAAAGCTGAGGTCTGCCAGGAGAGTTGCTGGCTGGGTTGTTCCTCTCTCAGTTCTTCTCACCCTTGCAGAATCGCCTCTCAGTGTCCCAAGAGATGTTGGCATCAGGCAGAGGGAAGGGCAGAAAGTCTCCTGTGCTGGAGGGGGTGTGGATGCAGAGCCAGCAGAAGCCATGGCTGACACAGAGGTGGGAGATTTTGGGAGAACTGTGTCACGTGAGCCTCCTTGTTCCCCCTGCTGGCACCAGCTGCCAGGAGCTCAGCAATCCCTGTGGGAGATGAGCTGGCTCCTGGGAATCCTGGAACAGGCAGCCTCTGTCTAGGAGGGGTCTGATGCCTGTGGAGAGGCTCGGTGCTCCAGCTCAGGGACTGGTTCCTGCCCGTGCTGCCCAGTAAGTGTATTCTCAGAGTAGGTCACACAAGCAGAATGCCCTAAATTGGAGCCTTGGAGTAAAAATCAGCTTCCAGTGTGTTCACCCCCAGACTGTCAGTTGTGCCCAGCTCCTGTTGAACAGCACAGTTCTTTGCTCCCTCGGTCTGCAAACGGGCCCTTTTCTTGCGAAAGGTTGAGCAGAACTGGCTTTTCAAAAGCACCCAGGTAATTTTTCCTACCCTCCATACCCAGCAGTGCCACAGATGCTTATGAGTTGGAGCCCCATTAAAAATCAGCAGATGGAGGCCCAGCTCCTTGAGTGTAATCAGGTACCGACCTCTTGCTGATGGATGGATTTATAAATATGTCTAATATATTGGACTGTGGCACGTCTGAATTGTCAGAGAGGTCTGACCGTCCCTCCAGACTCAGTTTTCCTTTCCATGTGCACTCTGTGCCTCTCAGCTTGAGCACCAGCTCTTCTCTTCCAGAGCCCTCAAAGGCACTGTGGAACAGTGTTTATAGGGTCTGGGACACATTTTCCTGGGAAACCCCTGGCCTTGGGATTGTCCCACTCCTCTTTATTCTTACTCTGTGCAACATATTTGCCCACTGTCCTTTGCTTGTAAGCAGCAAATCCGGGAGAGAAGCCTGGGGAGAGGTGGATTATTCACAAACCTGCACCTAAAAACTTCATTTAGGTAATAAAGAACAATAATGTGAGTCACTGTAGGGAAGAGGTAGGTGAGAAGTGACTTCTGTGGTGTGGGTTGATGAATTCAAAAGGAATTGGCCTTTTAATTACTTCGCTACTTTTGGAAATACAAGTCTTTCCTTCAAACAAAAGGAACTTAAGCTTTTCAGACAAGGAGGTTTCTGACTGACTGGAGGTGTTATGACATTAACTGGTTGCACGTTCATTCTGCTGCTGGATCAGCTTCCCTGAACGGTCTTGTGAAGAAACCTTTGCCAAAAATCATGTTCGAGGCTGGCTGAGCGTGGTGGTAAATGAACTCTTTCATCTGCTTTCTTCCAGTAACAAGTGCCAGCTTAAAAGGAGAGTGCTGAAAAGGGCAAAATAAATGTTATGTCAGTACACTTATTTTTAATAGCATTACTGGTAGTGGCTGGCACTACAGTATGTTAAAATCCTTTGTGCCATTTGCTGCAGGAGGTCCAGAAAACCGGTATTCATGTTTGCATAATTTGTGGCAGCATCTGATATTCTGAATAACAGGGATCTTAGTAGCCTCCAGCTCTCCATCCCCTACTTCTGTGCAAAAAAGCCCCAAACAAACAGTGTTGTTTATTGGACAGGTAAACACACTGATGACTGGCAATTGCTGTCGTTAAAAGAAGACCTCAAACAGTGGCCACTTCCTTGGGGGTCATTAAAAATCCATTGGCAACTGTGTACAGCTTAAATTTACAGCTTCATCTCCTGCTCTTGCCTTTGTGCCTCCTTTTGCCCTTGGAATTTCCACTGCAGAGTTGTTCACTCTCTTATCTAAGCTGTACAATTCCCGAGTGGGATGGAGGACAGACAACAGCTCCTGCTGGAAACAGGGGGCCAGTAATATCATCCACCTTAATGCATTTATTTCCAGCTCCCCTTGCACTGTTGTCCTGTTCTCTGTCTTTTCCTACTTGTGGTTTCAGCCAGAAGCCAAAGTTAGGTTACGAGACTGCAGCTGAAGCCCCGAGCTCAGATCTTTCAGTGTCTGACTTTCATGTGATTTCAGTGGAGAATTTGTCTCCTGTGCAGGTTTCATGCGGTGTTCAGTCTGCAAAATGAATGATTTAATTGCCCTGCAGGGTATGCAGACCAAATAAAATTAAGTCCACATGAGCTACTGTCATCCCTTTTGGCTTGACAAGAAAAGGTGATGTTAGTTTTGCATCTGCCTTAGTGTGATTAAATCTTTCAGTACTTGGGGTGTGTCGTATTCTGGAATTTCATTAAAACTTTATCGTTAAGTGAAGGGTCAGGTTGCTGGTCTTGATCACTGGAGAGAACAGCCTGAAAGGGTGTTCCCTAAGCGTGGTAATGGCTGAGGAAAGAGAAGGCAAATGAGAACACTCCCCACTTTGTTCTTTTGCAGTCTGAAGGTGCTGGTTGCTTTTCATTGATTTGTCTCTTTATCTTTGAGACCCTGTGACCGACTCTGCTGGAACTGTGAATTTACAGGTTGGTTTTGCAAATATGGGAAGGGGCTGTTCTTAATTCTCTGGATGCCTAAACTTGAGCAGAGTCCTGCTGGGAAGTTAGGGATGGCCAGTGCTGCCCTGGCTCTCAGAGGCTCAGTGTGGGAGCAGATTCATGTTCTGGAGAGTGTAGATATTCCCTGGCACTGAGGCAGTGTGTGTAAACCAGGCTGCTGACTTGGGATAGCCATGTCTGTAGGATTGTATTGGCACAGGTATTCCCTTCCTGTTGGGCACTGCTGGGAATGCCTTGGATTTCATAACCCAAACAAGAAACAGAGATTCCATTTTCATGGAAATCAGTTGGATGGGGAGGGAATGGCAGGGAGAAGTAATTCATATTCACTGGGATGTAGAAAAAGTAAGCCAGAACCGTTTCTTAGCAGCAGGCAGGTCTATGATCTTAGTCCCGTTAGGATCCCTCTGGAATGTCGCCCATTACTGCAGTGGAGTTGCAGTGGATTTTTGGGAGCAGCTCATCTGACTTGACCCACTGGGAACTGAGGTTACTCTGCACATCCACATTTTGAGATCAGCATGTTTCCAACCACACTGTCTTTTCTAAATTCTCTTCTTTTCAGGGCAATCAGCATCTGCTTTAAGGTTATTTAATGACCCTTCAAATGGGAACAGTCCACTGGCAAGGCAACAATAAGTTACTAAAAATGATCCATGGAAGAGTGTAAAAGATTTTCTTGTTCTGTAACTTGGAAGTTCCTTCACTGCTCAAGAATATAACATAATATATTATACATACAATATAATTGCTACTTTCTCTTTGATCCCTTCACAGATTGTGGGGTCTCTTTCACTGGAGTTTATTCTTATTTCAGAATATTCCCTCTGTTACAGCCTCTATACTCAGTAAATGAACATATGGGGAAGGACATCCAGGATTTAAAACACTTGGTGAGGGAATGACAACTGTGTGGTTGTTTTATGGTGTCTTCCTCATTTTTCAAACTACTACATAATCCTTGGTGGAAACCCCAAATGAATTTGTGTGATTAATTAATGGCTTGGTTCCTTACCAGGTATGATTTGTTGTTAATGGAGCTATAATAGGGCTGTGTTGATTTGTACCATGAATCCAACTCTTTGAAGTAAAGAACTATAGAGTATTAAGCATTCTCTGTGGGTGTGCAGAATTAAATACTGTCCACGAGGTTTGTGTGTGTATACATGAGTTAGAATTTATTTTTTTGGGTCCTCACCTCCTTTGTGGTGTGTTGGAAAGAGCAGGTCTGGGAAATTCCCTTCTTGCCCCACCTCTAAATGTTCAGCAGTTCTCTCTGTGCTTTATGGTGAATACTGTGCTGGGAACAAACCAACCAGGTTTATGTCTTTTTTCTTTTTTCTTCCCCTAAATGGTTCAAAAATGTCACTTCAGGCTTTTCATTGCCAAGGTTTTATTTGAACCAATGGGGAGAGAGGCAAATTCAGCAACCAAGAAGTTCAGCCCCCTTGGCTGAAGCCCCTCCTGGGCTTCAGGCTAATTTGAAGCAGTGTGGATCTAAAGTTGTGGCCTGGTTCAATCCCTGGTTGAGGGAACCCTGAAGTACCTTCAGGCTTGCAATGAGCCAGTAACTGGATCCTTTTGCTGTTTATCTGAACTGACCCTTGAATTCAAAACTCAAGGAAAACTCAGGATGTGAAACACTGAGAAATCTAAGGAAGAATCACTGGAATTGGGACCCCCATTCCTTCCCCCCTTCTCTGTAATTCTCTTTGTTCCTCTCTGTTATTCTCCGAGTCACCTGTTTCCCTCTGAATCCCCACACTTCTCTGTGCCTCACCTGTCACTGGTGGGATGGAATTTGTTACCTGTTGCTGTTAAACTGGCTGTTCTTCCCAGCTGGCAATTTAAGAGCCCTGAAATGCTCTCTGAAATGAATGCATTTCAAATGTGTTGTGTCAGTCCTACTTACTTTCAGTTAATACTCTGCTGTCCCCACTAAAAATAAACCAGCCAACCCTTCTCAACAGAACTATTAAAACATGTAATAAATTAAAAAAAAAATCTTTGAAATTGAGGCTCAAATGTTCTAATCTGGACTCCAGTTTTACAGGGGGAATGAAACCCTGGGGTGCAGGGGGTTTGTAATCCAGCTCCACAGTTCACACTGCACCAGTCTGAGTGGCATCATCGGTAATCAGAAGATTCAGTGGGTTTGAATTGTTCTGGGATTTTATTCTCTAGTGGGCTTTATAAACACACAGTTTTGGTGCAATGAAATATGAAATGATCCTAGAAATGAGAGTACTGGGGACTTTCAGTTTAGAGGGGGTCCATTGATAGTGTATTTGAAAACTTGAATTCAGAGTCTGATAAAAACAGGCAATCAGCAGAGGGCACAGAACTGTGGTACTTTATCCTTCCCAGCACCTTGGCTTTGATACTGCATGATGGAAGGCTTGGAAAACCAAATGGCAGGGAAAGGGCTGCGGAACAGGAGTTCCTGGATGTTGGATGAGAAGATCCTGCAGTAGTTCCCATCTGCAGAGGTCATCTGGCTTTAGCAAGAGTCCACAGCTGATGTAGTTCTGAAAAATGATTTTTGTAACCCAACTGAAAGCAACTTGAACTGGGCTTTGGCAATTATTGGCTCCACTGTCCACATGAAGGGGGCAGGAAAGGAAGGAGGTGCTCAGCTGTTTGTTCTCCTTAGGAAGGAGACTCTGGTGTTGGTATAATCAGTAGAACACTTGGCCTTCCCCCCCTGCATCAGGACCACTTTTCCCTCGCAGAGCTTTTATATAGAGCACAAGGACCTATAAATAAAAGGGAGCTTATAAATAAATACAGCTGGGAGCCGACAAAGGCTTCTGACAAATGATGTTTATTGAATTTCTCACGTGTGGTCCAGTTTGAATCCAACCACGGGCCTTTGCTAAGTTTTTGCAAGTATATTTTGTGCCCAAGCCTGCGTTGAGCAGACCAGGGAGCTCTGGCTGGCTGAGGAAAGGACAGGAATGGGTGAAAAGAAGAGGTTTTAATGAAGTTTATGCTACTAACATTAGACAAATCAACCCAAGATCTGCTGCCTGTTGTTTCTGTGAGAGGGTTTATGAGAGAAAACAATCATCTCACTGCAAAGCTCAAGCGTTACACACCCCTCTCAGGAGTCAATCCTGATGTCATTGTCCCAGAAATGCACTAATCCATTCCCAGATTGGAGTACATTGTGTTGTAGCCTTCAGAACCCGGAGCCAGTGATGTAGGTGGGGATGGCCTGCCATGGGAGGTGCTGGATGGACAAGGGCACAGACAGCCCTGCTCCCAAAGGGCTCGGAGTTTTCCCCTTCAGCAGGAGCTGCAGCCTGCTGGGTGCATGGAGCTCCTTGGATCTCACCCAGAGCCACCATGGGAGCTCTAGTCAGGTAAATTGACAAAGCATTAATTACTTCAAAGGAGAGCTAATGAGGCAATAAACCACAAGGGTGAAACTCCAATGGTTTATGGTACCATTAGTAGACTGAAATGGAATTATAATTAGAGCAGGGCAAACGATTCATAGTCCAC
Organism: Pyrocephalus nanus; assembly: GCA_038380795.1. Classification (NCBI taxonomy): domain Eukaryota; kingdom Metazoa; phylum Chordata; class Aves; order Passeriformes; family Tyrannidae; genus Pyrocephalus; species Pyrocephalus nanus. The sequence goes on from CM076278.1 coordinate 3,083,692, forward strand.
AATTTATCCAATGGATTTAGTGCTTGTTTCTGTTCATGAATTATGCACAAGGAGACATATTTTAGGAATGTATTCATTGTTTGAAATTGCTCAGCAGCCACTTTATATGGAGGTGTTCCTGCCAATATGAGTAGCCTTGCACAGTTTGCATCTGGTTTCTCTTTGCTTGGGGCCTTTGTGGATGTATTTGTGCTCTGTAGAGGGTCACCGAAATACTCTGCTGTTTCTACTTCCTGGAATGTTACAGAAAAGCATGTTAATTGCTCTGGGATATGTAACAGTTACCTAAATTTGCTGATTTGCTGGAAAAACATTTCTTGATCTTCAGGGATTGTCTTTTTTTTTGCCTGAGGAACAGTCTTTTTGCAAATAACTCAGCATCAGAGAAGGAACCTCAGCAATATTTATTCAAACATCCATCCCCCAAAATGGATAAAACTTGTGTGTCCAAATAAAAGCGCGGTTCAGAAATGATGAAACAGGCTCAGGAGAGCTTTGTTCCACTGCTTAGATCTTGACTTGAGAGCAGAATAATTCAAACATTTGTTGAGTGACAATCTTATCTCAAGCTTTGAGGTTGTGTGGGGTTGAGCTCATAAAATCCCTCTTGGAGCTCTTCCAGTTTGCATAAAACACTTGTCCAATGTAAGGACTGCTCCTCTGCTGTGGGATATCTTCCCTGTCTCTGCTCTCATTAACCTGGCAGTATTTGTACAGGGGACCAGTGTTGCTGAGAGGGATCTGATGTTTGGAATTGGCTGGGCACACTCACGGATGCTCCTTGTCCCTGGAGGGAGTGTTTGTGCCTTCCTCTTGCTGTGCCCACACTGGTGTGTGACAGGTTTATTGGTGACATCCAGCTCCCTTTCAGACCAAAAACTGTAGAGATGCAGTCCCTGAACTATCCAGTGAGACTCTGGTGTGTCAGCCTCTGACTCAGAATGTCTTGGGGCCTCTCTGCCTTCCGTTTCCCTGTTCTCTTCTGGGAGGACCCCTTCAGAACAGACAGAATTAAGCCACAAACCTTTATCTTCTAAAGCTGCTGTAGCCACCAGCCTGGCAATCAAGCCTTTACTTCTCTCAGGTGATTGACAAGCTGAGTGCCTTGCAGTGGAGGTGCTTTGTGCTGCCCGGTGCTTGCCTGGCTCCACGTTTGTCTTCCTGAATAAATCATGAATTCCCCTTTTTGTATGACATGTTAAGGCCATGATTTAAGAGCTTCAACATACAGCTCTTGTTTGTTCTTGCTTTTGTTAATAACTAATCATGAATTATCCATGAATGGGCTAATTAAGGCATTAACCATATATTATATGCCAACCAAAGAATGAGATCTTTCACAGACATCCACGTAGGTAGGAACTTCTTGGAATATCCCTGGGCTAGGGATGTCTGCATGTATTAGGGAAGATCTTCCCAATTCTGGCCTGCAGGGTAGTCACAGCATAGCTCAAAAATCAAAACAAGTCATACATGGAACCAATGCCTTGTAGGGAAAAAGCTCAGGATCCCAAAAGATGCAAATGGTGAAATATGGATCGGGAATTTTGTAACATCCTTTCCGAGAGGACAATATTATTGGAACAGATTTTGGGTTTTTGTGTAGAACTTTCTATGGAGCTCAGGTGGAATGAAATGAGGAATGGAGAGACTGCCCATGTGCTGTGAGATTGTTTTGTGGATTCTAAAGGTGTGAGTTTATTAAAAGAGAGACAAAGAGAGAGATTTCACAGCAGTTTGTGTTGGTTTATACCCTGGGTACCTGTGGACACTGTTCTGCCATGGCAGTGATGAAAATTGTTAGTGCAGAGGAGAAATGAACAGAAACTCAAGGCAAGAGCCTTGCAGGTGGCCAAGGCAGAGCCTGAGACAAGTAGCAATGGTCTAAATATCCCAGAACCAGGACTGAGGGTGCTGATGCCAGAAATGCCATCAGTAACACCAGCAGTGGTTCTCCAGTGTTCCTAAATAAGCTGGGCCAGACTAACTGTGGTTCTATTGCCACAGTGAGCCTCTCTCCAGGAGTCTGCAGCACCCCTTCAGTCTGCTGCCATCCCAAAACATCTTCTCATGTAGCTGATACCTGCTGGGCCTCAGAATGGCCCTGCAAAATGCAGTCTCTGGGTCCTGCAGAGCTCCTGAGGCTCCAGGGTTTGCACTGCCCAGCGAGCACTGCACGCTCTGTCCCCACTCCCAACTTCCTGTGTCTTATTTTGGGCATGACCCAGCAAAACCCAGCTCTGAGTCAGTGCACAGCAAAATAACAAAGTTGTCATTTAGATGTTTGAATTAAAAAGATCGTGGAGCCTGTTCCTACCAAATGACTTTTCCATCAAATATTAATAAGCTTGACTGGTTGTTTTTTGTTTTGTTTTGTTTTTTTTCTTCAGAAGAATAAAAATCCGAGAGACATAAATCTATATTAAAGACTAAGTGCCTACCAAATGGAACTTTATGCACATTTGCTGTGGTTTCTCGCTTTCTTATTACTCAAGTGTTACAGAGGAAAGCCAGCAAAACCCACAACATTGCTATTTTCTCTCTTGCATCTTTTAGCCCCTACATTTCAGTTAGCATGGATTTCTGAGTGCCTGGCTAAAGCACAGATGACATGATCCATGATGAAAGCCAAAGGGTTAATCTTCTGGGGACTCAAGACTAATGGCCCAGTAATGCTCACCCAAGAGGGAATTGTTGTGGCTGTTTCAGGGCTCAGCCCTGGACACTTTATAATAATTTGGAGATTTCCATCAGAACTTAGGTGGCAGTAGGAGCAGCTTTTAGTGAGGGACAGCAGTGCTGAATGTGGATTCTTGTATCCTGGATCAAAACCCTGCTCCTGCCTCTCCTTCATCTGCTCCTGAAACCTCCTGTTGCAGTTCTGTATGTGGCAGAAATTCAGAAGAGACTTTTATCCCTTTCACTGTGGCCTTGAATTTTCATTAAAGCTGCTCTTGGCAGCTCCCCCTTCTCTGTCCTGATTGTTATTTAGGTACTGGAGAGTGCAGATTGCTTTTGGGGGCATATATGTGTGTGTCACCCCAATGTTTGTGTATAGATGTACATTTACACAGATGTATGCATTGTATAGACACAAATATATGTTTATATACATTCAGACAAGTCATGGGCAGTAGAAATGTCCATGGTTGGTGAGCAGCACATGGGTGTGTGCATGGGGGGACCTGGGCAGGTGTCACGTGTCCTGTAGGGAAACAGGGGCAGGGATCGGATTCCTCCCTCTGATTTTTGTTGCTGTGAGAATTCTGACTGGCATCAAACTCTCTGGTGCAAATGGTTCTGATCTGGGGGCTCCTCCCCAGGTTAATGTGCCCACCAATCTCCCTCTCATTGCAGGAAAGAAGCAGGAAGATGGAGGGCAGGGGAGGGAGCGGTGTAAAGGTCAGGCAGCATCACAGCCCCACGCCGAGATTTATAACCCTCCCAATTCTGCCTCTCTGGGGCAGCACATCTTTACAGACTCCCATTATCTCTATTAATCCCAGCCACAAGGTCATTACTCAGGCACTGAGCCTTCCTCCAGCATAAATATTTATCCAAGGCTGACCTGCGGCTGCTGCGCTCGCCTTTTATTTGATTTCTGCCGCCTTTTGTGTCTGTCACATAATGTCTTTAGCTGCTCTGTCTGGGACAGGGGGAGCGTGCAGAGGAGCCAGGGAGGGGTGAAGAAGGGAGGGAAAGACAAAGAGGGGCGGGGAGATACAGAGGATCATTTTATATGACCCTTTATTTCACACCAGCTGAGGATTTTTAAGCAGTCCGTGTTTTGCCATGAGATGGTGAAACTTGTGACAATTTCCTTTTATCTGCTCAAGGAGTGCAAGAGTCTTTTATGTATCAGTGCTGCTTTTGCTGGAGATTATTGGGATTTTAGAAGCCCATTCCAGAGAATAAGCTGGGGATAGTTTGCATGCAGGCATACGTGAGTGAGTAAATAAATATGCCATCTCACATGACTTCATGATCATGCATCTCTGCTCACCTTAACACACTAACACTGCTCTGCACCTTGTTCCTTAGCTTCTGGGAGGCAGGTGCAGACACCTGCAGTGGCTGAAAGGGAGTGGAAATTCCTGTGCTTCCTGGCAATACGTGTTCCGAGGGGCAAGGACAGTCTTGGCATCTGTGCTGTGGACTGTGCTTGTCCTCTGGCACGGCTCTATCTGCCAGTGGTCAGGGATGTATGAGCAGTTTGGGGACAGCAATGGAAGACTGAGACAAGTGTAGTGCATGCCAAGGACTGGATGGAAGTTTCCAAGTGTGATAAAAACATGAGAGCTGAAGGGAGGAATCCCGAGTTTAACCATGTGTTAAATGTGTAATGGCACAACCTGTCTGACTGCCACACGGACTGGATGTTCACCGGCACTTGTGACTGCTGACACGTCCCTGTGCAGTGGTGGTGGAGATTCCCACACTGAAACCAGGGAGTTTGCTGTAGGAACAGTTTAGCACTGTCCCTGCATTTGCACTTTGGAGCCTGATAATTTTACTTAATAATTTTGCTTTCTCTATTTCCCTTGGGGTTGGACTCTGCTGAAGGTCACAAGCTCCATGAGGCAGACTATAGCTGGGATCTAGGACAGCAAAAGTGCAGTCCCCTGTCATGGGCTTTTTGTTGTTGTTGCAGAAACACTGTTCAGTGTTTGCACAGGATTCCTCCCAACACCCTTTAAAATAGTAAAAAAAAAAAAAAAAAGGAAAATTAGACTAACTTCAATGTGGCCTTCAGATATGTTTTATCTACTTTCTGAAAGATTCCTTAATTTTCTTCTTTACTCCTTTGGAGAGTTTGATAAATGCAAGTTCTGCCTGCCTTCAGGATGCAAATCCTGCTCATGCCACCCTGTCAGTGCTGGCTGAGGAGTCTCAGTGCAGAGGGAGAGTGGAGGTCTGTCCTTAAACCAACACGTTGTCTTTTGTCATCACTGCAAGCGAGGATTTTGCAGCTTGAATCCCAGACAAACATCCCTCTGTGTGGTCTTGGTCTTCCAGCCTGACTCAGTTGCCTGAACTAATCACTTAGATGTATTTCTGAGCAACTCCTGGGTTTTATTGTGTGCAGCTGCCCCCCACCCCTCCCTCAACACAAAGGTCTTCAAGTCTTTGAACTGTTTTGTCAGTGCTGTGGAAATGGCTTATTTCGAGAATCTCTTCTTTCCCTTGCCCCACCTGAGGATATTTTTTCCCTTCATAGCAGTGGTTCTGTAACACTGCACTTGCACGGGCCCAAAGCTGCCTCTTTGGTCTGTGAGGAGGTCACAGTTTTAAAATTAAAGCTCAAAAAACGGCAGCAAAGACATACACCAAAACCTGCCCCAATCTGGTCTCATTTCTGTAGAAGAGGAGGTTAGTGAATGTCTCTGATCAAGCAGAGTTTTGAGCTGATTCCCCAAAAACAAGTGTGCTTGGCTTGTTGGAAGCAGTGTGGACCCCCTCAGGTTCTCCCACAGAAGCTCTGGGCAGGTGAAGCTGAGGATCACTGACTGCTGGAATCCTAAACCAGGGAAAATGTGGGATGCAAGACTGTTCCTGTTTTTTCTCATGCACTAGGTGAGTGAGAGTATAACTGAAGCTGTGGATGTGGATTCACGGGCAACCACTTTGTGAAAGAACAGCAGAACCCATTTGTGTTTCAAACAAGTCTTTTTATGACTAATATATCAATTTACATAGTCATATGTACATGCACGTATACCGCACACAACAGAAATAATCTAATTTTGCACAGTGTTACCTCCACACTTCTCAGCAGCTTCTGCACTTTAAATTCCCTTCCTTGCTGCCCCAGTGAAGAAGAGGAATAAGAAATAACTGGTGTTGTTCTCACTGTTGGTGGGTACAAGCTGACCAGAGCAGCAAAGGGAATGGCTGGGCAGGGTTTAGGATGGGTGTGGGAGGGAAAGACAGATGATGGAGGGAATAGAGGGATTTACTGATGCTTGGGGTGGCTCTCTGCCTCCTTGCTGTCACTGATGTTTAGTGTCTGTAGGTGAACTGATTTTAGTGAAGAAAAAGGGTGAGGGACTGTTGTGGCATCTCCCCCCAGGCTCTGCACCAGCACAAGTTGAGGCACCCCTGTTCTGTGGTGCTTCATGTTCACATCTCCCTTCCCCAGCTGGCAGATGGAGCAGGGAATTCCACAGGGGGATGGAGGGAGGGAGCTGTGTAGCAGTTGCACTGAAATGAGAGAATTTGAGAGGGGTGGGGAGTGTATAAAGTGCACATTACAGCCTGTCCCCTCGTACCAACTGGGATATTGAATACTCTGAAGCTGTCTTCACACTTTCCTTTTTTGGTTGCTCCTGTCAAAACAAAAACCTACATCCTGAGTATGAAAACAGAAGTTCCTGTTGAGAAGCTTCAGCTGGAGCTGTGGGAATTCTGCAGCTGAGACAGTCTGTGTTGTGTGTATGGGCAAGCATATGGAAAGATCCCTCCCTTCCTCCTTCATGAGGATCTGCATTGATTCAGGTGGAAGAATTGATGCTAAAAGATAAGGGAAAGAAAAAAAAAAAAGGGTGGATCCATTCCTTTTTTGGGATTTGCAGAGCATTTCCATACCAGCCTGTGAAACAACAGCGGTCACTCCTGCTCTGGGACACAAATTACAGCAAAAACTATTTGAGTGATGATCAGCAGTGAAGCAATTCAAATAACTGACATTTAAATTTGGGGCTTTTGGGGGATTAAAAGCAATAGAAGTGAATGAAGATGGCTCGTCCCTGTCAGAAATACTGAATATTTGAAACAGAGATTTCAAATAGATGATTTCATGCAATGTTAAAGATGTGATCTGGTAATTAGGATCACAGGTCTGTGAAAGGAAGGGGCTGTGCTAACCCCAGATAGGTAACAGGGAACCCATCCTGTGTGCAGCTAGGCAAGGTTCCATCAGCTGGCAACTTCACATGGAGCTGACAGGGAATTACTTCTTATTTTGATGCAGATACTGTATCTTCGAGAAGATGGGAAAGTCCAATTTCCTGACGAGTTTTGATCTTAGAACTTCATAAAGCAAAGCCATGAAAGGGGATCACAACTTTTCCTGGGTAACATTTCTCCTTGACAAATTGCAAATCTTCTGGTTAAAGGGAAGAAGTCTTAAAATTGTTAAAACTTATTCTTTGCCTTTTACTTGCTTCAACTGATCACCAAACCCATGTTTTGGTGCTTCCTTGGTGCTTCCTTGAGCACCAAATGAGGGTTTTCTTGGTTTTGGGGTTTTTGTTTGTTTTGTTTTGTTTTGCTTTTTTACTGGTTCACATTTTTTCAGAACTTCAAGTCTTCACCTTTTATTACAGTGGGTGGAATAACCCCCCTGCCAATTATTCCCAGTATGACAAACCATTTACTGTCTTTTTTGTTGTTCTCCTCTGAGAACACTCTCTGTGCTCACTTGTGCCCACCCAGCATGTCTGTCCTTGGATTTTGGCATAGCAACTCTTCAATTCCCTCTTTTCTTTTCTGAACATTTTCCCCATTTTATTTTATTTCTCTCTAAAGCCTGGAACTGCTTTTTCCTAGGCCAACCTGGGGTTCTTTACAAGAAATGGTAGTAATTCATTCCAGAGCTCTTTGTTCTGATTATCTTGTCTGCTTTTATTCCAGTGATTTAAGCAAGTTATTGAAATCCTTCCCTGTCTTGACAGTGTGTTAACAGACACTTTTGTTGGAATGAGAGAGCCCTTGTCCCATGGAACAGTTGCAAATGAGGATAAAATGTATTTCTTATCCATATTGCATTTTTAAACTGCACTGTAGATCTGGAACTTGGGGGGTCAGTGAGGTCAGAGGAGGATTCAGAGAGCCTGGAGAAGTGGCTGCATCTTGCAAGACCAAGTTTTTATTGACTAAAGAGCAGGGGTTATTTACCATCACATTCCAATCACAGTATTTTGTCTGTGGCTGTGCAGTAGCACCGTGTAAATGTGGGATTAGAGGCTGTGCTGTCTGAGGACCTGTTTTCCAGAGCAGCAGCTCTCCTTTGAGAGGCAGTGGAGAAAGTAGCTGTGGGTGGAATTTCCCAGAAGAGGCTGGCATGAAGTGAATGTGGAAGAGTCTTTAGGTGACTTCAGTTCTGGTTCACTCACACAGTCCTCAGCCAGTGATTCAGGCTGCCAAGTGACTCCCACCTTAACTCCCTGTAGGAGTTCACACCCAGTGTGCTGTCAACACACTGCACCTTGACTTGGACAGCTCTGTGGAGTAAAAAAACTTCATTAACTGCATCTCTGGGAGGTTCCTGCTTGGCTGAGATCCCTGGGTTTCAGGTGGTGAGCTTCATTTTCTTTCTTTCTTTTTTTTTTTTTAATTATTATATTGACAATATACAGCCCCCAAGCCTGGTAGTAACACAGAACTGCATAAATCTGCTGCTGATTTTTATCATGACTGGCAAAGTCCATCTGTGAGTGCCCAGAACAAAGCAAAGGTGGAAGCAAATATTTTAACTGCATTTGGGTCATTTTTATTATAAAGTGGTGCTTGGGAGTGGTGGGCAGGCACAAAAAACTCGCACCCTTCAAAACAGCGGTGTCGGCCCCACGTCCCTGTGCGGTGGAGCAATCCCAGTGCCTGCGTGATGAGAACTGAGAGTGACTTGGGAGCCAGGAAACACGAGTTCTTGACTTGCCTGTGGTCACACAGCACACTGATTTCCCTCCTTGGTGTCTCAGTGGTTTCATATGGAACGTGGTGCCAAGGATGCTTACCCGGCCCCGTGAAGCCCCCTCTGCTCTGTGCATGTTTAGCGGTGTTGGGGCTGCACAGCGTGCTCTGAACTGCCCTGCCCCTGTGTGTGCAAGAACAGGGAAAAGGAGCAGGAGCACACTGGAGATCGTGACAGGAAGCCTTGCTGCGTGGGGGTGAATGTGGACATTTTGGCACTTAATGGTTTAAACAAGAAAATGAAACCATCCATTTTTTTATTGCTTTGCTTTTCGGAAGTGTGACAATTGCAGCCCGTTTCAGGTAAAAATCTCAAAATAAATCCCTCAGAGGCACCAAATAAAGCAATTTTCTTGCTCTAAGCTCCACTCCTGACTCTCATATAATGTGAACCACATGCAGTTGCTAATGTGTATGTGAGTGCACATTATGTGTTCCTATATGAGTTGGGAGGTGGTGCATTTTAAAATTACACATGAAGGATGCTGAGCTTGTGTGAACAGGACAGCCCTTTATGGCTTTGAGCTGGAGTTCTGAAGTGAACCATGCAGAAAAGAAAGCTTTGAGCAGCAGTTCTATTCAACTCACCCATTTGGTGGATGATACAGAGTGAACTCTTAGAAGAACAGCTCAAGTTGCAGGAAGATTCTAAGGAAGAAGTGTTGAATTAAGACTAAACCATGAAACAGAACATAGAATCTGTAACTGCTGCAAAGTGTTGGCTCATTTGGTGAGAAATTCTGTTCTCTGCAAGCATTTGAAGTTGCTACTTTAGCAACCCAAAGTGAGCAGTTGTTGGTGAGCCTGATCTATGCAAGTGAGCAAAGGATGATATTCCAGAAATAGTAAACAATTATAGACAGCTTTCTAGAAATAGAAATAGCACAAGACTTGGCCATCAGGAGTTCCTACTGTTTGTACTGCCCTATACAATTTAGAGTGCTAGAGCAAATGTTTCTGAGGATCAAAGTTCAAGCAGTGTTTTACATGAGCTATAGGGTGGGAAGTTCTCTCTAGCAGTGATGTGAACCAAGCTGACTTCCTGGCATTTCTGTGGTTCAGGGATCCTCTCTGTGATGTGGGGTAAGTGTATTTGCAGGATTACAGGGGGGTTAAGGAGCTGAACAGCAATCACTGAGAGATCAGAAGAGGAAAGAGCTGATAGGGAAGGTGCTGATACTGTAATAATTAATTTAGTCAAGTAACTGGGGAAAGGCTGGGTGGGAGGGAGGGCTGAAGTGCCCATGGCCTGCATCTCCTGGGCAAGGCAGGTGTGGAAGCTGCAGTGCCAGGTCCTGAAACGGAGTGCATGGACACACCATCCCTCCCCCCTGCTCTGTGAGCAGCTCGTTTTCACAAAGATTGTGCCTAAAACAGTGCAAGTACTCGGTGTCCCTCACGCTGGGAAATACCATCTTTGCTCAATTACTGGAAAGTCCCCCCCTGCCCCACAGGGAGCCACGGAGCCGTAATGGAGTTGAACACAAACATTTGTTGTGTTTAAAACCCCTGGTGTAACATTGCTGTGCAACTTCGGATATGTCAGTTCCTGTAAACGCTGCCAGCCCGAGCCCAGCAGTGCAGAAAGCGCTGGAAGAACCCGCTGTGGAAGCGAGGTTTACCAACCTCTTCAACGTTTCATGCTGGCTCCAGTGATCTCCGTGGCTCCCTGGTTCTGAGAGGGCTTCCAGCTTCCTGCTTGTGACATCTCTGCTGATGTGCTCAGACAGAGGGAATATGCAAAGGGACGGCTGCAGCTCGGCGCTCGGGAGATGTCATCTCCCATGGACGTCAGGCGGGGGAGCAGCAATTAAGGCTCCAGCAGAGTCTCTGCTCCAGCTCCAGGCACGCTGGGGGAGGAGAGGAGAAAGGAAGAAGGTATAAGGGAGAAGTAAGAGAATGCAAAGCTGGGGGGAGAGAAGGAGAGAGAGAGCAAAAGGTTGAAAAGAGGGAAGAAAGGGAAACTATGGTGTGGGAGAATGGGAAATAAGAGAAGCATGGGGGAAAAACTAGGAGAATGTCCAAGAAGGGGGAGTGATGGAGAGAGGGGAAGCAGCAAGGAAATAAAGGAATGAACATTTTGAACATGTGACTTGCAGAGGTGAAAGAAAGAGGAGGTGACAGAATGAGACAGTTGGCAAAGGCAAACAATCAAATAGGAAGGTGAGGGTGACTTGTGTGCATTTAGCTGTTCCCTGCTGGCTGGTGGGAAGGGAAGCACATTGTCCCAATCCACCAACTGTGGTGCTGGAGAATCCCTTTATTCCTGACTTCCAGTGAGCTACCAGTGTAAAACAGCTGCTGTTTCACAGCTGTGTCTCAGTGGGGAAGAACATCTTTGCAGAACTGAGAGGTGTTAGATGGGCAGGAGAGGGGAGAATGACTGCAGTGCTGTCCATGTGTGTCTGGAGAGACCATCTCTGCAAGGCACAAATGCCTTCAGTGCCTTCAGCCAGGGCACAGCCCCGTCAGGCCCAGCGGTGTGCACACAGCACATTGTGTGTAAGGGGTGGAGCAGGGAAAAGATTTGTGTGTTCAGCACAGAGGATGCTCTTAAAGAGGTGAAGGATCTGCATAAGGCAGTGACACCTGCCATAATACCTGCCATTCTCCTCCAGGGTCACAGTGTGGCACAGTCACAGAATGCAGCAAATTTTTGATACTGATTTCTTCCTCCTGAGAGATGATGTTGCCTGTGCATCACCAAACTTTCCCAGTAGAGCTGTGAAGAGCGGTGGCACTCAAGTATTTTGGATTTTAAGCCCCAGTTCAGAAGAGCTCGTGACACCAAGTGCTAACATACCCTTTAGGCTTTCTTTTGATTTCTTAACTCCAGTTTTGTCACAACCCTATCTTCTAATCTATCTTTAGTAAATTCTGGTCTGGAAGTATGAACCTACTGATGATCATAGCGCAAGCACATGGGAAAAAACAGGCTTGGGGTTTGTTCTGCCCTGTGTATCTCACTTTTAGCCTGTCTCAAACAGTTACTACAGGCTCCTTTATAATTAACAGAGAAAACCATTGAACTACTTTCAAAAACAATTCATCAGATACATCCAAGCCCCCAGTTTACAATGGCTAGCTCAGAATTAATGCTTAAAAGTAAGACTTGGAAGACAAGGCAACTTGTATGTCACCTGCTGTGCCATGAAAAAGGTCTTGTTAAATTACTGGAACAGACACAGAGATCAGCCCCTTAGGAAACCAAAGTACTGCAAGATTTTGAGATTACAGCTGAATTAGGAGTTCAGTGTGCTTTATGAATCTCAAATGTTTTCTTACTTAATGGCATTACTAGATCGTTTCTATCTTTCCAATTACGGTGCTTGAACACAAAGGGGGTTCATTTCTTGCAGCTGTTAGTTCTCTGCCTGGCTTTGTTCATGGTTCTCTTGCCTTTTCCCTGCTGCTTGGCATCATCATGACTTTCATGGGAACTCTGGTAAACTCAGATCTTCTGTTTTGTTCCTGTTTTGAACTTCTGTGCTGGAGCCGAGCGTTGGATCCTCCGTTCTTTGTCTTCCCCTATTTTTATACACGTTATTACTGTTGGGAAGAATCCAGTGCCTTTGTCCCATAATTCTATTTCAACAGCTGATCTAGGAATGGTGAAAGGCCATAGGTCATGACCATCCCATGGGATAGAATCATGGAATTGTCTAGGTTGGAAAAGGCCTTTAAGATAATCGACACCAGCAGCTCACTCTTCCTTTGCCCACTCTGAATTCCTGCCTGGCTAAAAGAAACCAGCTTCTCAAAGACTTCTTTTCCAGAGCCTCCCAGTGCACCAGCTATTAAACCTTGAAATACAATTTGGAACATAAACTATGATGGGATTATTAAATCTACAAGGTTTAGCTGCAAAGAGCGGGGCTGTTGCCAGAGCTCTGCGCTCCAGCTTATTAATAGCCCCTAAATTGGGGTGAGAGCTGGCAGAGGGCAAGCGGGGAGCGGGCTGGAGAGAAGCACAGCCCTTATGCATTCAGGATCCTTTGGAGTATTTTATTTTCCCCATCTGGATTCCCCCTGCCGAGCAGCGGGCCGGGCGCTGCCAGACAGCTAACTAGGAGTCAGGAGTCAGCCCGGTGACGTTTGGCATCGCTGGCCTCTTTGTGCCAGCGGTTTAGTGCCAAGAGTAATTGTGATTTACACCCCTTGCCCCTTTGGTGGCAAAATGGTTTTGATTAAGTGCATACCACGTTTATTAAGTCTTGCACAACCGAGCGCGGGGTCTTGGCTGGGACGCCGTAAAAGGCAGCGAGATTTACACATCTCGCTGCAGGATTCATTTAATCTCTTGGGGATTTACTGACCTTCAATTAGAACTGTTAAGTACTGTTTACTTGGTACCTAAATCATGTAAGGCCCAGCTAGAGTTGCCTCTTTTTTTTTTTGGTTTGTTTTCATTAGTAACGCTGTGATTAAATGCGGGAAGAGAAGGGAAAAGGCCCAAACACTGTGGACGCAGTGAATACACGCCCTAAGGAGAAAGACTTTGAAGGTTTTAAATCAAAATACTGAACAAACCAAACTCATGTTTCCTTAATGATCTCTGATATGAGGCCACTGGCTCAGCTGAAAGACAAAAAGTGACTTTACAGGAGTTGTGCACGTACCAAAGGACACCTTCTTCCCTGTCTTTGCAGTCTCCTCAGCCAGTGTCTGTGGATTTGATGGAAGGATCATTTTTAACTTCAGAGAACTTCCAAACAGGTGCTGAAAGAACTTTTTCGGTTGACCATGGAAAATTTATCTGCTTTGCTGCCCAAAGTCACTGGAGTTATCTCCAGGTAAGGAACTTCTCACGAGAGAACTAAGTAAGAGCAGTCATTTTGGGAAATAGGATTGTTCTTATTCAGTGTTCCTAGAATATCATCCCCACCACTTCAGAAAGCCTCCTGTGGCTGTGAGGAATGCAAATGAAGTTTGAGTCCATATTACAGAGCAAAAATGTCAGTATTTTAGGTCTAGGCTACCCTTCCAGCTGATTATCATCACAGTCAGAAAGGGAGGTGAAAGATGTGTTTGTGAATGGAGCTCTGGTTAATGGTGAGATTTTTTTAAAAAAAAAGAAAAAAGTCTTTGTAAATAGCTTCTGGTCTTCCAGTACACGGTATTTTTAATAATTGGCTGGGAAATGTTGGCAGATGCCGAGCAGCTGGGTGTGAATAGTCCACGTTCAGAAGTGGACTAATTTGGTGTAAGTTTTTTGTTGGGCAGGTTGATTATGTGACACCCTTCCTGTGCCCTGATACAGCAGCACTGAGGACCTCTTTGCTAGGATGAAAGTGGAGTTTGACAACCTGAAAATCCCTTTTCCACAAGTATTCTCTCAATGTTTCTTTAGAACTTGGCTGCTTCTGAGATTTTTCCTGCCAAGAAACTGGTCGGCTGGACTGCTCATGGCAAGTGAACCCCAAAGGAACGGGAACACGGGCAAAATGAGTTCATGGGTTGGAGAGCCCCAGAGAATGTGGAGCATTCAATCAGCTCTCATTAGTAGCTCGGGCTTCTTGCTTCCTCCTGACTACTCAAATTAATAACCCAGCTCTCCATCCTTGTGCTTTCTCTGGCCTGGTGTCAAGAGCAAGGGAATGAGGTGTGGAGGGGGCCAAGGAAACAGGGAAATGGCACATGCCCTCTTAACTCGAGGTGTAGAAAATTCACTTGAGACCCGAGTCAGAAACTGCTCTCACATCTCCTGTCACTACCAGAGAATTTGCAGGTTTTGGTTGCTGAGCTGAGTCAAATCAAAGTCCGCTTGTTTTTAAGGTGCATCAGTTAAAGCAGGTGTGAATTCTGGATTCTGATTTTTACATGACTTCATCTGTTTAAGGACATGTGTGCACTCAGTGGTAAATAACTGAAGGAAAGGAAAAGGTCCTTTAAAATGTTTTCCATATTGGTGGCATCAGGCAGCCCCAGGCCAGTGTGATATTAAAAGGCAAAGAAAGGAGGTAGAGGAGGTCTCAATATGACCATGTTTTTCACCTTTCTCTCTAGTTTAAAAAAAAAAGTATTTTCTATTCTTACAGCATCACCTCCTCGTGTCCTGGTGACTGTCTTTGGTTGGGTAAACAGGGAATTGTCCCTCCTGGAGCTCTGGTTCTACTGAGCCTCCTCCAGCTCGGGGCTGGTTTTGCAAGTGCTGTTATGTAAACATGAGGAAGTTTATAAAAGGCTGTAGTGGTGCACAACAGAGTGCTGCCAGGTGTATAACACTGGGAATTGTCCAAGAAGTTCAGCAGTTCCCAGTACTTTGGATGCCTCACTTGCAGTATCCCGAATTTTACATGGCTTGGTTTGCACGCTTTCTTTGTGTGGAAATACTGCACCCCACTGCCATGGCTCTCATGATTTTCTTTTCAAACTGGGGCCTTTAAAAGCCCAACTTGCAGATCCACAGGGGCTTTCTGGAGTTCCAGATCCAGCACACATCGCAGTGGGTTGGACCAAGCCTTAAATTGTTTCTAGGTTTATAACGGGCCAGCACAAATACCCAGGCTCAAACTGGTTTGAATGCTGAGGTGCTTGTGGCTGTCTCTGTTTTGGTGGTTGTTGTGTTGATCAAGGACCGTGGAATTGGTGGGCGCAGTTTGTTGCCCTGGGGGTGAAGATAACGTTGTTGTTAACACAAGTTTGGGTTATTTGACAAACCGGCGTGGCAACGATTTCAACAGCTGTGTTTCTTTACCCACTGTCAAGCAAAAGCAAAGGGGCAGTTGCAGGACAGGGCCCCGCTGGGAGGGGGCGAAACACCCACCCCCCCGATGACAGCGGGGCTCTGTCCTCCGGTGGCTACTTGAGATAGGCCAGGCAGTCCTACAGCCCCCGAAAAGCTGCTGCTCGCTGATGAACAGGAGGTGCTAATCCCCTTCTTCCTAAGAGACCTCTTTGTCCAGAAGTGTTGGGATTTAATTGGCTTGTTCACACTTTCTCCGGCAGGCTCCGACTTCTAACACTTCCTCCACACCCCGCCCCCACTCCTGGTTCTTGGTGTCAGCAGGGCTGGAAGTGTTTTAATTCCTTTACAGACACTCCTCCTGCACACCAACTGCACGACTGATTGCACTGCTGGGCTCGGCGTGCTGGCAGTCGTTAAGCCAAAAGGGCAGGGTTTTTTTTTTTGGTCTGGAAGGATTTAGTCCATTGCCCTTGAACACTTGCAGGGAGTGAAGCATTTTTTGTGACCAAACCAAATTCTTGGCAGGAGGTGGAACGAAAACCTTAACTTGTACTGTACCCATTTTTAATTTCCTTACTATTGCTCAAATCTATTCTACCCTGACTTGTCTTTACATAAAGCAATTAGCAGCATCCACTGGTGGCACTGAGAGATTCAGGCTCCTCTGTGCTGGGTGGTGGGCACCGACCTGATGAAAATCTGGTTTCTTTTCTATAAAGAATTTGTCCTCTGAATAAAGGTGAATCAGAGCATAATGAATGAGAAAGAACTGCTGCTTCTCCCACTTGATAGAGAAACTAGAAAGGTTTAAATATATATTTTTTGTTTGTATGTTTGGAAATAAATACAATTTGGCAGTGCTGTTAACTCGGTGTCCCAGGAGCTTCAGAGGCTTCAGATCCCACTGTACTTACCAGGAACTTTAGGACAGCAGGGTCTGTTCTGGGGCCAGCTGTGGCCATGTGGTAGGACTGGACAGAATCACTTTTGCTCTTACTCCTTCTCCCTATCTTGTCTTTGTGTCCGTGGAGCTTCCTGGGACAGGCACTGTAACATTCTGGGTGTGTTTGCACAGTGCTCACTCTTTGGCACACTCAGGCTTTTGGGATCCCACTGAACAAGAACTGCAGTAGCAAAACTCAACTTTCTTGCTGGTGCAGAAAATCAGGGGAAAATGAGAAATTAGACACCAGTGTGGGCTTAGATGAGACCTGTTGAGTTTCTGATGCTTTTTGTTTGGATGACAAATTCCCTCTCTTCCATCTTCTGTCTGTGCAGCATCAGCCAGTTTAGAGATTGTGACAGCAGGTGCTGCTGGAAGGGCCTCGGGGTAGGAATGGAAATAGAAATGGGGCTTGTGGTCACACTGATATCAAGGAGAGAGGAGGTGAGAGATCAGAGAACGAGCCTATGAAAATTAAGATGGGAAAGATGTAGGGTCAGAGCAAACTCAGGTTTGGGGAGAGGTTCCTACACAGATGTGGCAGATCCAGTCATTAAGGGCCAGAAAGAGAACTAAAAGTGGATGGTCTTAGTGCTGCTCAGAGCTACTGAAAAGATTTACCTCTGTAACTCTTTGAGGAACATTCACCAATTGCACCAGAGATCTTACAAGCCTGGGAAGACTTAAAACACCCTGGCAGTGTGTCCATGTGTAGTCCTTGCACTCTGTCTTAGAGCTGAGAGCCTCTGCAAAGTCTGTGTCACTCCTAAATCATTGTTCCAAAGAAAGTAGGGGGCTGCCTTTTCTTTTTGTTTTGGTTGGTTGAGTCATGGCCAACAAATAGAAAACTCATTCCATGGTTATCTGAAAGACGATGTCACATACAATGGCAATTAGAAATATTTCCAAAATTAAACCTCCAAAGGAGGAAGCGAATTACAATGCAGGCAACCTCTGACCCTGGAGAATCATAATGGCTTCCTGCATTTGGAGATATTATGAGCTGAAGCCAGAGAGGTACTGCTGCTGGGTCGTAATAAGTGTTAAAATTAGAACACAATGTGGTAACCTTGGGTGTGTCCCTCTGATCTGAATTCTCCTCCCACCCACACCTCTGTTTAATAATGATGTGTTTTGAAAGGCCTGTGTCTGGCTGCCTGACTGTCTCGGCGCTGGCCCCGTGTCCATCAGCTGTGGTGGTTATCACTCTGCCAGACCGTGGGCTGCGGGCCAAAGGAGCACAAAACCACTTGTTTACCCCATAGTGTGGGAACAGTTCTCCAGAGTGAAGCTTTGCTGTGCTGGGGGCCAAGGAAATCAGATGTGGGTGCACACAAGCTCTCCATCTCCGAGAAAGCTTCATCTCAGTTTTATTTTTGAGGGTTTTTAGTTCACTTTCTGGGCCTAGACCTGCAGGCTCATCCCTTTGGGAAACAGGGATCCTGTTGTTATACACACCCCCAGCACAGGCTTATTGTTTCTGCAAGAGCAGAACCCAGAGGGGGCTGCTCTCACTGGGCCAGGAGTAAAAGACAGCTCCAGAAAAGAAAAAAATTACAGTCTAAACAGACAGGGCAGACAGTGGGTCTCTCCTGGGCAGAGTGACAGAGATAAGCCGGCCTAGGAAATGTTAGGACATTTAAAATCTTTTCCTGTTCTCTCTCGCAGAAGAAAGAACATTATATTTGGCTACGTACACAAATCCAGATTTAAAAATAGCTGGGTTCCTTCCTGACTGAGGGAGAAAGACAGAAATGAGTCAAATTTATTAGCCGCCTAGCAAGCTTGCATTGAATTTCTGCTTGTCAGGACTCCCCCCAAGTAATTGTGTTTTTATGTACCAGTTGGTTGGGGGAGCGTTTCACAGGCAAATACCTTGATTTATGCGTGGATATGCAGGAGAAAAACAAGCCCGGTGTTTGTGTGAGTAAATTCCAGCCACAGAAACGCTTGAGAAGCGAAGCCAAGGGGGCAGAATTGTCATTAGACTGATTTGGGAGCTGGATTTAGTTGAAGGGCAACATTTTAAAAGCACCTAAGTGACACAGGAGCCTCGGGGCAAGTCTTCCCCAGGTGGGGCTTGTTAGGGGGAGCGCGGTGTGGTGCTGATGGAGCTGGGCTGCGGCTGGATCGGCACTGCTGGGCTGCCTGCTGGATTTAGCAGCTTAGGGACCTCTGCCCCGCGAGTATTGACTTTCACTGCTCCCATTCTGAAAGGTGATTTAGGCGTGAGCGCTGGATTTACAGACGTATTAAGGTGCCGATCTTCCACTGAAGGCAACTGAAGGCCGGGAGCTTTGAATGCCTTTTTGGAGGGTCTGAGCCTCGGGGCCAGATTTTCGGAGCTGGAGAGATGCTTGAAATGCCTGGTGATCTTTACAAAAGCACCAAATGAGTTAGACCTGTCTCCTCTTGATTTCAAAGCGACTGGCTAGTAGAGATAAGAGGGTTGGTCCGGGATCTGTGTCTTAAGCTGCCTGTATGGCTTAGCTGAGTTGATCTTTAGGAGAGCACATCTTACCTCGAAGCCCAGCTCGAGTCTCACTGAAGGTCAGACTGTTGTGGGTATTTCTGAAAATGCTGCCTGCCAAAATCATGAGCAAACAGAAGGGGTTTGCTGCAGTGAAATTACTGACCTACTCAAAATCCACGGTGCTCTGCATGTGCTTTACTTTTGTTATGCAAGAACAAAACCGAACGTGGCAGAGGCAGATGGGATTGCTGTGCTCCCCCCTGGAGTACCAGGGATTTAGCAGTGGGACAAGGTGTTCAACACAGAGAAATGGGGAGAAGCAAAGCCAGCAAGGTGCCTGGGGAGAAAGAGTAAAGGGAGCATCGACTAATGGAGCGGGGAAAAGGAGAAAGAAAGGGAAAAAACGTGTTCAGAGTAATTTGCGCAAGATATTCCTTGTCGTTGCCTATAACTGAAGGCTTTGAGGACAAGGGATAACGTTCCTCCTGCTTTTAAAGCTGCGTAAGAATCTCCAGCTCTGTGTTACTGGGTGAGGACGTTTCCTACCGTCAGACTTGATGGCTGATCTACTGAGCAGCCAGGGCAGCTCCAGCATCACCACTGCCAGTCCTGCAAGCAGCCAAACCTCTGCAGTTCTCTTCCCCCATTGCTGTTGCCATCACAGTCACAGCTGGCCCTGGAGCCTGTTTTGCTGTTCTGAAAGGATGTTAACAGGAGAATGGATTTGCTATTCTTCCTGACAGCAGGGGAAAAGAAAGCAAGATTTTTAACAGGCTTTCCCTCTTGTCCAGCTGTAAAGATTCAGCTCTTGGTCTTGCCCCTGTGGCCTGGCTGTCTGAGATCTGATTGCTAGGGAACTGTTGCAACAGATCCTGGGCTAGTATGGAAAATCCCGTCTCCTGATAGGGCTGCTGAGCAGATAAAACCAAAACGACAATGATCTGTGAAGAACGTGTCACAGAATATCCGATGGTGCAGTGAAGCAGGGACAAAGGCTTGACTCAAACTGAAATGGATGCGGGGCAGATTTAGACTGATCTCCTCCCCTCAGGTGGATCTCTGAGAGGGGACAGTGTGGGCCGAGTAGCCCCAAAGCTCCCTGAATCCCCCTGGGGCTGAAGCAGTGAGGGCAGAGAGGAGGGCAGGGCACGTCCCCGAGGAGCCACCGTGCTGTGCCGGCCCGTTGGTGGCTGTCGCTGGCAGGGCAGTGGCAGTGGCAGTCGGAGGGGCAGGGCTGTCTCACCTGCCCGCGGGGCCCAGGGCAGGGCAGCCCCGGCACAGCCTGCAGTGCCTTCCCTACACGTCCTGCTCTGCCCCGTGCCAGCGAGGGTGTCTGAGTGAAAGAGAGCCCAGCAGACAGGGCTGAGTGACAGGTGCCACTCATGCAGGCTGCAGGGTCTTCAGAGGGAAGGAAAACAACTCCTTCGTGTCCCCGTGTGTCCCCCTCCCACATCCCCAGCTAGGGAGCCGCCCCAGGGCTTGCTCCTGGTGCAAGCAGCCTCTTGGTACGTTATTTTCCTTTCAAGTCCCTCCCCAGCACAGACCTGTTTTGCTCCTGTTTCCCACTTTAGCTTCTTGCTACAATGTCCACATTATTATTTCTCAGTTGAGCCTTGAAACGCTCCTCCTGCGAGTGCTCGCAGGCTCATTTCCACACAATGAGGGCAGTTAGCAATTTCTCCCCATCCCCATCTGCTACCTGCCTGCTCTGGGGGACTCACTGAATAGCAAGAGGCAATTCTGCTGGATGCTGCTGACAATTTCTATTAAGGAGAGCTGAGACCGTATCAATTAAATAAATATATTATATAGACACAGGCAGCCTTTAGGATTTGCTTCTATTTTCTGCACTGCTCCTTGATGTCGTGCCTCGGAGACATCTTACCTCGGGTAGCAGCAGCTGCCAGCAGGATAAGCTGCTTTGGGTCAAGGGAGCCTCAGCTCCTGTGAGAGGATGAGTGGAGCTGAAGGAAGAAGGGAAGTGGCAGGGAAAGATCCCCCTTGGGTACTGGGTAACAGATATTGGCTCGGACTTGGGAAACAGCGGAGAGGAACCAGGCTAAATTTAAACAGATAAAGAGGCGGATAAAGGGAAACCAAGCAAAGCGTTAAGGTTTCTGAAGCTAAAAATCAGGCTGGTCTGCAGCAACCCAGAGCATTTCCCCAGCAGTGCCAAGCAAGCTGGGTGAAGCACCAGAGGAAGGGCACTCTGGGCTGCCCTTATGGGCTCTTGTGGCCAGTGCAAGTCACTGAGCCGTGGGGAGGCTTTGGGCAGGTTCTTGTGAAGTCCAGAGGGTGCATGAACTTGGTAGCTTGAAGCACTCTGTGAGAGGAGGCAGGGGGGCCGGGTTGGTAAAGCTGCCAGTCTCAGGCTCTTTACAAGAGGAAACTGTCTGAGCTCCTCCTGTGAGCTGCAAAAGCCAGATGATGGTGTGATAGGAAGGCCTGGGAAGGTGCACAAGGAGACAAAGGTACATGCTGAGGTGAGAGCTGCCTGTAACCACGAGTGCCTCAGGAGGGAGGAAAGGGGACAGCACTGAAATACCAGAGGCTGGAACTGCAGTTGTTCATCTCAGATCAGGTGTCTGATACCTTTGAGAGTCATCCCATCAAGGTGGAGCCTCGAAACAGCACCACTTGATGTCTTAGGCTAATTCTGCAAATGGTGAGCCTGGAAGGATGAGGCAATAACTTCTGATAAGCTTCACTGCTGGAGGTCTTGTCAGCTCACTCAGAGGCTGGCAGGATTGGCACATCAGGAGGTTTGCTGCTTCTGCAGCTGCAAGGAAGGAATTTGTAGGCTCTTTTCCATCCCTGTTTGTTCACCCAAGGAGGGCCTTGCAGAGTTCAACCTGTAACCTCACCAGCGTGAGAGAGGATGGGGGAGGTTTTTACTTGAAGGCTCTGGAAGACACTGTTAGAAGCATCAGAGTTCTAGTCAACAAGAAGGTGATAATCAACCCCATTTCTCCTTCCCTGAAAAGCCAACTCCTGCTCTCCCAGTTCTTGCTGGGCCAGAAGTGAAGATACTTATCTGACATTAGCAACTCAAAAGCTTAGAGTTGTCCCATAGCCCTCTTTGCTTTTGGCCTCTGAGGCAGGTATTGCCTTTTCCCCGGGGGCTTTAAGTGTTTTAAGGGTTTCAGTGTCCACACCTAGTGTGGTTGTAGCCCTGCCCCTGCAGTATTGCAGCCCCACTGACCCCAGGGCTGGTATGCACAAATGTACCTCACCTTTCACAACAGCTCTGACTGCAACTCAAATAGCACACTGCTGGTTTGGATTTCGACAAATATGTAGGGAATTATTGTTTAAGAACACTAAACATGGGACTTTCCTGGTGCCTCATCCTTTGTGAATACAGCAAAAGGGATAGACATGGCCTGGTTCGCTGTGCCTTGTGGGATCAGAGCAGGTACCTGAGAGCTTTCTCCACATTTGTGTTCATCAATAAGGGTGTTTATTGCCTCAGATTTTGAGGTTGATCCTTTCAGATGTGGCAGACAGGCTTATTCCGAGGCAGATTCCCAGCTGCTGGGGCCGGTTTCTCCTGGGAGAGAGCAGAAGTTGTGCTCACTGATAAGACATGTACTTTTCCCATCAAAACCCTTAAAGTTCACAAAAGTGATCTGTTGTGAAAGTGAAATGGAAATATTTGAACCAGTGATAGCTGAGCTTTGTTGAAGTTTTAATGATTATAAACTTCCCAATAATATGTTAATATAGACATTAACTACGCTTGCTCTGTGCCCTAGGTCTGTATCTGAGTTACCCAGATTATTTGTGTAATGTCTGATATCATCATAATATCTATTTCTCCTCAATGTCTGAGTTGTGTCCTATGAGCTGGATGGATTCAGGGATTTCTTTTTAACAACTCCTGTTTATCATAAGTTTCTTCAAAGAGAAAAAAACCCCCAAACCAAAAACTTGAGTGGATTAGGCAAGTAAGAGCCATAAACAGGGGCAGAAGAAAAAAGCCATAAATCTAAAGTAGTTTTACAGGTTGAATCTTTGCCTTTTGGCTCTTAGTTTGTATTGCCCAATGTGTTACCAAGAAGAGCAGACATTTTTGTTTGGCTAATAACAGGAGAGAGATGTTTGCACGATTCTTATGTGCTTTTTTTTTTTGGTGTTAGTCCTAAGGCTGGATTTTTCATGGATGCAGCTTTCTTTAAAGCTGTGGGGAAAAGGAAAGTTGTTCTCCTACTGCCTCTGCTGCTCCATCCCTTTCCCTCCTTCCCCCTCCTTTCCTCTTGGGTTCCTTGCCTTTCATGTCTTTGTTTGACATCTAGGAAAGAATCATGAGGTGCTGAATATTATTAACTTCTAAACACCTAAGAAATCAGTAGGAAATCGCAAACATTTTGGCCCCCTGACAGTCTCCGTAAATGACCTGTCCGAAATCCCTCCCCTTCTGAGATGAAAAGAGGGAGACAGGCAGAACGGAGGAGAGAACCGGGAGAGCCGGGGAGTGAGAGGGATACACAAAATAAATGAGAAATATGATTAACTTACTTCCTTGGCTGGGTCTACAGCTGGTTCTGGGTATTTAATAAACAGGTTGACACTCCAGGTTCCCCTCATTAGGTGATCACTAAGGCCTGGGCTGTCATAAATCAAAGGGCCAGGTTATCAAGGCCTGTGATCTTTAACTGTACAGGGGCGCCCAACTGTCTGCCATAACGAGGGCTGGGGAGCACAAGCTGTAAGGAATTAACCACTGAGGCACTTCATACCCTGCACAGGCACCAGCACTGCCCTGGCTGAGCAGGGACTGCCCAGGTACCGCTCTGGGCTCACACTTTGTGTCTCACATCAGCACTGAGGTGTGGGGGGAGATTGTAAATGCACCGGGGTGCAAACGTGCCCGGGCCAGCTTGTGGCTGTGTGCCAGGAGAGGGAGAGGACTCATCCCAGCTTGTGTGCTCCTGAAAGGGAGAGGGACAAGCAGAGGAGCCAGTTCTCTTCTTGGCTTCAGGGAGGACACCCAGCACAGCCCAGTCTGGTTCTGTCTGTGCCACCCCAGCTCTGGGCTGTGCAACTGTTGTGGTTTTAAACCTGGCCAGGGACCAAGCCCCAGCAGCTGCTCCCTCACTCCCCCACCAGCAGCACTGGGCAGAGGACTGGGAGGGCAAAAGCTTGAAAACTCAGGGGTCGAGATAAAGGCAGCTTAACAGGGAAAGCCAAAGTCGCACACACGAGGCAAAGAAAAACAAAGAATTAATTCCCTGCTTCCCGTGGGCAGCAGGTATTGACCCATCCCAGCTGTGTCCCATCCCAGCCTCCTCGCCAGCACGGCAGTATGAAAAGCAGAAAAGGCCTGTGTGAGCCCTTTCCAGCAATTGCAAAACCATCTCTGTGTTATCAGCCCTGTGTTCAGCACAAATCCAGCCCCGTACCTGCCACTGTGACGAAAATTAACTCCACCCCAGCCAAAACCAGCACAGCAACTCTAATGGAATTCTGGCTCTGCAAGGCACACTGTGGTGCTGGGGCAGCTTGGCCCCTGTGCTGCCCTTTCTGAAGGCAGGCACGGCCTGCATTGCTCATTTTCACAGTTCAGGTCAGGCAGAAACTTGGTGGAAGTTGTGCTGTCTGAAGCTACAGCCTGAGGTTTCCTAAGAAATCTGGCACAGGAGAAAGTTCTGTGAACTCCTGAGTAGGGCAGAGCATCAAACCATACAAGGTTGGGCAGCAAACAATACAAGAAATACAAGTAAGAGACAAGTGGACTTTTTGGGGAGAAAAAAACGTGGTCAATCTCAGGCCCAGTTTTGTGAGAACATGAAATAATCTTTAGATGCTGAGAACGTTCTCCAGTTCCTGGTTTTTCCCAGTTTTTGAATAGCCATTGGTGCCCACAGAAACAGGAAAGATTTGGGAGGAGTTTCTGGGTGGATTCTGTGGGACAAGATGCTTGGTGACACAAACACCAGTGGGGAAAGAAAACTGAACTTTTAGCTGCAATTTGTGTTAAGAACTGAAATGAGCAGTTGAGGACAAAGGAAATAGGAGGCCTTCCCAAAGGAGATGTGTATTCCTGTCCAGTGTATGGCAAACACTGGATGCCCAAGTAATGTTGTTGGAACTTCTGCAAGGGCAGGAGTGGGGGCTGTGGGCTGTGTCAGTGCATCTTTGGCTGCTGCTGAGGGCTGGGGACACTTTCAGTGGGGTGTGTGTGAGGAACACGCTGGTGGGCCAGGGAAGAAGCTGAGTTGTGCTTGTTTTCCGAGTGATCTCCTGAGCTGGGCCTCAGGATTGCCTCTTCCCTTGGACAAGAGGATGATTCCCTGTGGAAGAAAGACTGTGGGAGATGAGATGGCAGAGAGCTGACTGCTGTTTTCAGGGACTGAAGGCCCCTGGAGCCTCATCCCAGCAAACATGGATTCACTGAAGCAGCTGTACACCTTGTCACATCCTGTGTGAAGGCCCACATCTACCTGTCTCCCAGATATTCAGCTGATAGGATAAGTGATGTCCCTGCAGTTAAGCCGCTGCTGAAGTTCCTCCAGGGGCTCAGAAATCACAGCTCCAGCTCCGCTGCCGCTACTGCAGGGCATTCCATGACTATTTATAATGGCCTGGGTGGGTTTACTGCTTTACAGATTGTAATGCAGCTCAGTGCCACGGGGGAGGAAGAGGCAGCACTGGAGCCTGACGTGCTGCCCCGTGGCCAGCAGAGCGTGTGCTTCGTGTCAGGCTGTGAGGTGGAAGCGTCTGGTTCACAGCAGTGATTTCAGGGTGTTTCCCTGCCTCTTTCTCCCCCTGTTTCCCTCGGCTGTGTCACACTCCAGCCTCTCTTCTGTCCTTAAGCACAGGAGCATCTCTGTTGTGAAAAATCAACTGGAGCTGTGCTTGTAAAGAGCAGGAATCTTGAAAGAATCTGGTAATCCATATGGATGTTTTTTTTTAATTTCAGTCAGTAGTATACAGATTTTGGAGGAGGTCAGACACAGATCTTCAGATGTTTGCATAACAAATGTTTTCAGCTTGTCAGATTTACATTTTGACAGCAGGATCAAGAGCCTGAAGTTTAAGAGAGGCTCAACACCCAACCTGCAGTCTGTGTAGTTTGTCCTTTTGAAAACCAGCTGTGTTCTTCCTCATAACCATGAATGACTTACCCACACAGCTGGAGGCTCACACCAGAATTTTTTGAAGTGCTTACTCATTTTAGGATTATGAAGAGAGGTTTTACAAATGGTAGATGGATAATTGAATACCTTCTTGAGAAAGCTGGTAGGAGTAGGATGCTGAAATGCCCTCCCTGCCTCCAAAAATCACTCCATAGGCCCTCTGTCATTTGAGTGATTTTGAGAATGCCATTCTGATCCTAATCTTTGCTCATCTCTTTCTTTGCACTTGGACATATCTCTCATTGACTGTTGTGGTAGTTCTTCTTGAGTAGCCCATTTTCTAAACTTCTTCTCCAATAGTAAACCTTCTAAAAGTGCATTGAAATCAAAAATCTGTGTGAAAAGCATTTATGTTACACCTAAAGCAGGTATACCACGATTTGGCCCTGTATAGTCAGGTTATTGTATCCACACTCTATATTATTAATCACTGGATTGTGTATCAAGACTTGGGGTTCTTGAATTTCAACCTAAGGATATGAGTTACCAACTCAACCAAGCAAGTGAAAATCTTCTAAGTTATTGCAGGAAATTGCCATCACTACCAATTTGTAAGGGGTTTCCTGTGTTCTTGTTAACCAGTTCCTTTCTGTACCATATATTAAGGCAAAACACAAAATCCCTTTGGGCAGTGTTTGCTGTCCCATCCAAGCCATGGCTGTCCAAGTGTGGCCTGTCAGTGTTCCAGACCTTGGAGAAAAGGTTTCCTGTCTTCAGATATTAGGGAATAACTACCTTGCTCAGGATGTTCACCTTGTCCTGCTTTAATACCCAGTGAAATACAGGGATAGTTTGGATTTGCGTGTGAGGACATTCTGACCACCCCAACTAACTAATCTTGCATTGCATATTGAGTATTGGGACAGGGACAAAAAAAAGACCACCTGATATCCTGGGTGGAGTCCCAGGCCTGGGCATTGCCTGTTATCCAGGTGTGGGTCATTGGCTCGTTCTCCTGCCACTTGCAGAGTAACAAACTGAGGGTTGAAATGGGTTTGTGGTGGTACAACATCCATTGAGGGAGGAGGAGAGGTGGGGTTTACCTCAGGCTTAGAAACAGCTGAGCTGTTTCACAGGAGGGACTGGAATATTCTGAATCTGTGTTCTGGCTGAGCTGGAAGCCAGGCCAGGCTGCAAATGAAGGTTTTGTAAATCTAAATAGAGGAAAAGTGGTGGGAGAAAAGGATTTGTAGGGCTCCAGAAGACATGGACTCTGATCTGAAGGACTGGCAGAGCTCTAGGTCCCCGTATTCTGCCACGACTGCTTTTCTTTCTCAGCCTTTTCCTTGTAACTCTGCCAGTGTCCCACTCCCTGGTGACTCTAAAAAGCCCTGGATTTAGTTGAATTTAGTGCAGCAGAGTGAGTTGGATGTTTTGAGGCACAGTTTAATCCTTTGTTTCTGTAAGGTACTAACGAGCTGTTTCCAAATCCTCTGGTGCCGCTGCAGAGTAATTTCTTGGCAACTTCTGTGCTGAAAGACAGAGCTCAGGTGATATAATTACATGTGATATAATTAACACCAGGCTAAGTGCTACTTAAGCACCTGGTATTGCTTATGTGATTCTGAGTTATGCAGACCTGACTGTTAACTTTGCCATGAGTAAGCATATGTCACCATCACATTAGACCAGCAAGCCTCACTGTGAGAAGGCCCCTAAATGTGCCCTCTTTAAATGACTTTATTCTTCTTATCTTGCAACTTCATTGTTTTTCCCAACTTAGGACCTGAACTGAGGAAAGTTTCCTTCCAGCTGGAGCTGTTGCTATTCTTACAGTTTTTAAAATTATATAGAGGTGGCTGGGTGGTAATTAATGGAGGTTGGGGGCTTACTGGAAGCAGAAGAATGTGGTCAGGTGCCTGGCATTTGACATCTGCACCAGACTTTAGGCTTTCTAGAGTTTTCCTCCTCTTTATAGATGTTCTTAGATGTGGTGTCAGAAATATTTGCTAAAGAATTCCACAGTCTGTCTAATGCTGACTTGCCTTATTTCTTAAGGAAACTCATTTGAGTGGTTCAGCTGATTGGAAAGGTGTCCTTGGTGGGACTGAACACTTGCTGGAGGAGCCCTGTGATGGGAAGGACTGTGGTCCTTGGTGGAAGGTGGAGGTTTCATAACCCCCCAAAGGTGTGGGAACTGCCAGTTCTGCTCATGAGGGGTCTGTGAAGGGCTGAACAGGGGAACAAAGTGAAAAAGGGGAATTCATGGTCAGGATGCTGTGGTTATTTAATAACTTCAGAAGTATTTTATACACCTTCTGACAGTTCACCCAGAGGCTTTTCTAGGGTCAGCGTTTGCTCAAGTTGTATTTGTTGAGAAAGTTAGAGAGCAAGTGGGAAAGAAATAAAGCACAAACCAGAAACTTATTTCAACATATTTAACTTGTTACCCATTTCTTGATGTCCCCTACTGGAAAGGAAATAGGGGGAACCTTGGAAACCCAAGCATTTTTGGCTGTAGTTAAGTTAGGAGCACCCTGGTGAATTATTTTTCCCTTTTTCAGTCAGGGCTGTGGCTTGAACTGCAGATCAAAGAAGAGCAGCACTTGGGTTAATCTGGCATAAAAATCTACTTTACCCCAAAGAGACAAGAAGAAAAAGAAACTGTGGGCCAGGCTCCATGGCAACTGTGAGTTAGGTTGTTCCACTGCTTGGTAACTGTAACAGTTAAAACAAAATAGTACTCGGGCAGATATATTGCTGCCACACTGGGAGGACATTCCCTCCCCAGCCAGGGGGGTTCCTGCAGTTCAGGGAGTGCTCACAGCACTGCATGGATCAGCTTCTGTCCCTCTTTCCTCACAGCATTGCAAAGAACACAAGGTGGCCAGGGATGTGACTGCTTCAGAAAATGCATGCTGAGGATGCAAGGGCTGCTCTTCTCCTTTGAACCTGTTCTGCATCACGGGGTACCTTTGGAACCATCGATGACAGGGCGGGGGTTGGTTGTGGGTGACAACAGCAGACGGTGCCTGCTGGTGACACCGAGAGACAGCGCTGGGTGTGGAGCAGGGGCTGCACTGTGACCTCCTGTGGGGCTGGGGGTCCGTCCTGTGCTGTCAGATGCAAAACTCACTGCAGGCTTTGATGGGGGACTTGAAAGCAGACGCAGGATTCTCTGTTCCTGGTGAATCCCATGAGTCTGCATCTTGCTCATCAAACCAAAACCTTGACTGCCTGTGCTGAGTGATGTGGGATTAGCAGTGTGCTGGTTCAGGCCAGTCCAAGCAGGGAATTCATAGGGAATTTACCCAGGGTCTGGGTCTGTCTGGTCCAAGCACAGCTGCAAGAACCAGGGTCACAGTCAGGATGCTCCTGATTATTCCTGTGTCTTTCACCACACAGGTGTTTTACCTACCTGGTGCAGTTACACCCATCACCCAGCCCAGGCTCAACTGCTTATCCATCTGCAAGTACCAAGTGCTGAGGTACCAAACTGATCCTTTTCAGAGCTGGACAAGCACTTGCAGGGGAGTAGAAATCCCCAGAATGGTTTTATGGCTGTTACTTTGGCTCTTGTTCTGCTCCTGTCTGTGAGTGTGTGCTCAGGCTATCCTGTGGCAAAGGTCTCTAAAGTCCCTCTTTGAAGGGAATTCTCTTTCCTGCCTGGGTAGTTGGATCATTTTATTGCTTAACTGTTTTACTAGAAAATTCATGACACTTAAGGTAATCCCAAACCCAAATATTCTTGCCATCAGCAAAGCTGGTTACATTTTGTTCTACCACCAAGAGACCAGAGGAAAAAAAAAAGGAATGCCAGTCTTTTTTATAACCACTACTTATCTACTGCAAAAGAAGAATCATGTCCTGTTCACTTCTGGATGGAAAGTAAATACAGTTCCATTGATCTTTTTCCTTCAGCAACGCTTCTGAACCTTCCTATCCTTCCTGGTGGTCTCTTGTCTGTCTAGAGCTGTGTTACAGTGAGGTGGCCAAAGCTGGATCTCTTGGCTTAACTTGAGGCTTACCTACAGGGAAATGACATTCCATTCTTCACCTGTCAGGACATTCTGGGATAAGACATCTTCCTCCTTCTTCTCCCTGTTTTGGTGTCATCAACTCATAGATCAAAGTTCAGTTTGAGTTGTTGAAGACCCTTCTCTGAATATTGCTGATAATAGTTTGTATCTGTTTGAATTTGTTTATTCTAGATTGATTTCTTGCCTCTCTGTTTTGTTCCATCTACACACAATTGATCTTTTTTTCTCAATTGATTGAGATTGTTGAC
Source organism: Pyrocephalus nanus (assembly GCA_038380795.1). Lineage (NCBI taxonomy): Eukaryota > Metazoa > Chordata > Aves > Passeriformes > Tyrannidae > Pyrocephalus > Pyrocephalus nanus. The sequence continues at coordinate 3,113,854 of CM076278.1, forward strand.
TCCTAATGACCTGTCAGACCAGTCCCTGTATCTCCAGGGGCTGTCTATGCCAGTGAAGCTGGAGCTGCTGTGGTTCCCCTATGCAGTTTGATAGCAAATTGCTGTTAATTTAAGAGGATTTTCCAGATTGCTGTACACCAAATTGTGGTGGGTTTAATCTACATTTGATTTCTCTTCTGTGCTCTGAAAACATTATGTGGGCAAGGATTAAAAGCACTGCTTTGTTACTTCACTTTTCAAGGCAAATCACCTTAGTGCTTCCCCCTAATCATGGGGACTGTTACCCCATTAGATGTAACATAACAAATGGGACATAATTTGTTCCTGGCCATTCTGTATTGACAGATTTTCATCATTCTTTCACCTCCCAGTTACTTTTAAAATGATTATTTAATTAATTTTTTTTTAAATCTCTCTACATATTGCAGCTGAGTCACGGTAGTTTGCTGAGTTGTGCTTTCAAAGATGGGTCCTTTGTTTGCCTTCTGTTTGTCCAGAACTTCCAGAATTACATCAAAGTTAATAGTAGTTATTAACAGATTAACTATTACAGCTACTTTTGAACTCTTTAGGGCAGACTTCATCAGCTCTACACACTTGGTTGTGTTCAATTTAAGGAGCTCAGGGTGACCCAACTGTGGCTTCCACAGGGTTGGAATTTTTGGTGTTCTCTCCCCAGACTCCATTTTTACAGGAAGGTGCCTGCTGCCATTCCCAGTTCCTGGCTGTGTGGGCTTGTGGTGATCCAAGCCCTGTGCACAGAATCTGTTCCACAGCTTGGATAATTTATGATGTTTCCTTTCCTCTCTGGGGGAGGAGGATTTAGCACACAGCCCCCACTTGGGCTGTACTGACAGAAGTGTCATTTAACCTGCTCTGTCTTTGTTCTGGACTGTGTCCTTCTATTGATAGGAGAAATTACCTCGAGTCACCATTAATCTTTTAGTGAATTTGGAAGTGAAGAAGGCATTGATGACTTTCTTATTTTTTCCTTTCTGCTTTTTATGTGTGGTGTGTTCAATTTGTTTTGCCGTTCTGTCCCAATTTTTTTTCCCTTCCTCGTATGCTCTTCCTTGGTATAAACCCTTACTTGTGTGTCCCTATTTCCATGTTAGTGTTTTTTCTTTTTTTTTGATTAATTAACATCAGAGACTTTCCATTTCCCTTCTGTCAGTTTGCTATTGTACTCTTTGTAGAGTCTGTCCAGTAAATTCCAGCTTTACACTGATTCCCATTGGAAGTCTTTCCAACAGACCAGTTTCCTCAGCTTGCTGGTATCTCCTGTTTGCAGTCCAGTGTCCAATCTTACCACTTCTCTTAGAGCAAAATGTTGGAGGTCATGATTCTGTTTCATCCAAGGGACCTTCTGGTTGCCGTTCTCAGCCAGCTCACTCCTGGTAGGAAGGAAGATGTTGAAGGAAGATGTTGAAGGCAGCCGATGATGGGGTTCAGCTGATGCAGGTTCAGCTCCTCCACCTTCTGCAACAAATGTTGTTCCTGCCACGCTTTCAGCACAGGGTGAACAGCCTAACAGCCTGTGACTGGCAGTGGTGCTTTTCTCGTGGCTCAGCAGCTCATTTTCCAGGAGCTCTGGACGACTCCTGTCACGGAAGTTTCTAACGGCGCCGTTCGCCTTTTCCTGCCTCCGACTAAACGCAGTATTTCTAATTCCCAGGCACATTGAAACTCAACTTAATTTGATGGTGGGAACTATATTTACAAAAGAAAAAAGTCTACCTGAGCTTCCAAGGGCTGTTTTGGTTCCCCCACGTCTGTGACCCCCTGTCCTCTGCTCTTGGTGAACAAACTTGACGCGAGTGGGTTTGGATTCGCGTAAAACCACCGAGAAGGTGTTGTCCGACCTGAGCCTCCCGGTGCCAGGAGAGCAGGGAGGATTTGCCCTGGGAACAAAACCAGTCACTGTTCTCTTGGGTGAAGGGCTTTGCACATCTATCAGAGAGCAGGAACAACAGCATACGAGTGACGTGCCCAGCTGCACACAGCGTGTCACCAAAGAGCTGAACCGAGCGGCTCCCAGGGGCTCCCCACTCTGAACATGGGCAGGTCAAACCTGCAGCAAAAGCCACGGATTCAGGGCAGTGGGGCTGCTTTAATGCTCTGTGGAAACAAAAAAAGGGCTAAATTTGCAGCTATCCCTGAGGAATTACCGGTGAGCACTATCTGCAAATAATAATTTAATCAGCTTATTTGGCTGCCCGCGGTCACAAAGCTGTAATTGATTAAAAATGATCCTTGTTGTAACAAAATAAGGCCACACAATAAAAAACGAGATTCTGAGGTGATTCTAATGTGCCCTGCTCTGGCAATATGATAAGTAGCAATTCTGTAGAGTACCAAAGCATCTCACAGCAAAAGGTTTGGGGGCTGTTACAGAGAAGTCTTTTTTTCAGACTTTAGAGTCGTTTAGACTGAATTTGGACTTCTTTCTTTTTTCTTTCCGTTTTTTCTTCTCTCCTTTCTTTCTTTCTTTCTTTCTTTTTTTTTTCTTTCAGTGTATTCATGTTTCCTCAGGAGCTGAATGGGGGAGAGGAACTTTCTTTCAAAGGCTCCATGGCCCGTTTCCAATTCTGATAGATAAAGTCAACCTGCTTGGCCCCACCAAGGGGAAATAGGATGCTGCCCCTTTAAGCGGGCTGTGAGGAGTATGGAATTACGGCTAACTTGGTTTGGAGCCTTTGTGTAAGGCTTTCAGGAAGAGATAAACCATTAATCATGCACAATTACTCTGACCTTGCATGAACTAAAGCCTCTCTGAACACATAAGATTACGGTCCCCGGGGACCTTGAGACACCGACACGATCAGCTCGGGCCGAGGGCACGGAAATGGCTGCACAAAATGGCTGAAGGCTCGGCCTCTCCTGCCTTCCCCCAAACCAGAGCCTTTCCTCCCACCCAGCACGGGGGGTTCTGTCTCCCGCAGTGTGAACCAAGCAGAAGTCCCTGCCCTCGTGCCAGGGTTGGATGGATACGCTCACAGAACGTGGGTGGAAGTGATGGCAGTGCTTGTGGAATAAATTACATTTGGGGTTTGATCAGATGGCGTTTAAAACTTACTGGGGTGGAGCATTTCCCACCTATTCCTGCTGTCTCCTTATGGGGGACCCTCTTTTTCTCTGGGGTTGCTACAGCTCGTAGTACAAGTGCTGTGGTCAGAGGCAGAGATTCTTGGGTAGCTCTGCAGTGCAATTCATTTTTGTTGGTGTTATTGCTTTCCTGGTAACATCCCCACCTGTTCTAATGACATTCTAGATGATGATTTTTCAGATATTAGTCTTGTTTAGGATTTCTTTCACCTCTTAAACTCCTTAAACAACCATGTCTCACACACCTGCTCTGATATACTTTCCCCTGTCTCTTCTTTTCCCCTCCTCCTGGCACTAGCAGCAACATGTAAAATAATATTGATAATGATGATGACAAATAAGCAATTAAGTATTTACTCATTAAGTAATCATTGATTCTAACTTGTGATTTTTCAAAATTAGGGTGAGCTAAAAACGCACACGAACAGAAGCTCAGCTGACTGACTCAGTGAAACGCAGTTCCTTGTTTGTTTGTTCCCTACAGCTTCATTCACTTATCAGATTTATACTGCTGGAAATATCTGTTTACATATGTGATCATTTGGTGTTGTTATTAACTGAAGAGCAGCATCTATTCTGAACTAATTTTCCATTGCTAGGACTGTCTTTTCTCCTTTCTCATGAAGGAGTAATTGTATGTGTGCCTTTGGATCTGCAGGAGGAAGGTTATGCTGATGTAACTTAGGAAGTTACAACACTTAGGAAGTAGGACTTTAGAAGATTTGTGTGTGGAGAAGCCTTGCAGAGCACTCCTCCTAATGACCCCACTTTACACCTTTAGCAGATTAAATACCTTTGAAAAACAAGTGGTCCTTGTGTTTGAAAAACTGCAGAAAGGGTTTCTTTTTAGCACCTTGATTTTATACCTGTCTGTGAGCCATCTCTATTAGGAGGAAGGTTGACATGAATGGGAATTCTGCTGTTTTAGCCTTTATTTTTCTGCAAAAGCATTCATGTTTTAACCCAAGCCTTTCCCTGTGTACCTCTCAGATGGCACAGATTGCTGCCCTTTCCTTCACTCTGTGTGTGACAAAGACCTGGAAAAACTGATCTTGTATGGACTGAATTTATCAGCATTTTAAGGTTCCAGTGACAAAATGTTCTGTCCACTGAAGCAGCAAATTTCTAATTTTTCAGAGCTGTGGTTTTAAGAAGATGGAGGTGCCTCATCCTGCCTGAAAGGACTGGACGGGGATTCCAAACTAAAACACGTGCCCAGTTCTGACCAGCACCTCTGTGTTGCTCTGTTAGAGGATGGGTAAGTCCAAAAGAAATAAACATGCTCTTCGTGGGCTGAATGTTGCAGAGAAGGTGTATCAGGAACTTCTCTTCCCCTTTAAAAGGAATTTAGAAGGTAGAACCACGACATCATAGAAGATCCTGACTTGGAAGGGACCCACAAGGACCGTGGAAATCAACAAGTCCAGGGGAGAGGAATTGTTTTAGCAGGTCAGACCTCTGGCAGGAATGTCAGACCTGTTGCATCAGGACATCAGTCACTCCTGAGCTACTGAAGGTAAGAAAAATGCTTTTAAAAGGAAAATTTCTCTGGGTTGTTTGCTGCAAACCTTCTGCACAGCGTTCCTGGGTCACGATCACAGTCACTGTTACAGCCTGGGCATGGTAAGAGCTGATTCTGGGCTCTGTCAGAAGGGTGTTAAAAGGCTCCCTGTGATTGAGGATGAGAGCCTGGTTTGAGGGAGCTGTCCAGTACTAGCTGGAGAAGACAGACACTGTGCTGCTCTTCCCCCTGGATATTTTATTAAGTTCTTTCCCCCCTCCCTTTTACATTTTCCCCTAACACATTCCCAATGGCTAAAGGGCTGTTGGCTCTAAGAAATATTCAGAGAAAGTAAACTCATTAAAACAAAACAAAACAACCCCTCACAGGCAAACTAAAGTGGAATGAGTGGAATATGTAGTGGAAATTTAATGAAGAGCATAAAAATGAACAGAAGGAGGGGAGCATCTAAGGGGAAAAAATACCATTTATCTGCCATCAACCAAAATGTAACAGCCTGTAAGGGCAAGCTGATTTTGTCATCACTAAAGCAAGATGTTTCTGAACATTGCACTTGCTTCAGGAAAAGATATATTGGCAACATAAAAGCAAGATGTGACTGACTGGGCGAGCCAGTCAGGAATAGATTGCCATAGGATGTGGTTGATCCATCGGCACGTGGAGAGTGCAAACTGAGACTGCATGTCTGGCTTAAGGCAGTCTGCATTTCAGCCAGGAGACGCTGCTTTTGGCGATGCTGGGGTTGTGAGTGGGGAGGGAGGACTCCTTTCACTGCAGGAGCTTTGAGCAGTCCATGTTTTGCAGGATTTCAGGCCACACGACGCTGTTGGTCCCTTGTGGTGTTGGATGTGTTGACCAGTGGAATTGTCTCTGGCTGATGTGTGGTGCTGAGGCACAGGCTTGCCCTGGTTGTGGTGCTGGGGGGGCCACAACTGCCCAGGACACTCTTGGGCAGCTTGGATCCATAGCCAGTTCTCAGAGAAGCATGGAATCTTAACCCTGCTCCTCTTTTAGCAATGGGCTGTGGAAGGGATGGGAATGAGTTGTGAGTGGGAAAAGGCAGGAGCTTGGTATTAGGAGGGGATGAGGGGGGTCAGTGCCGGAGCATGTGCTTCCCTGCACGTGCTGCAAGAGCCCGAATCAAAGGTGGATTCTCATCTGATGTAGCCCAGCTCCAGTCAGGAGAGCAGCAGCTGAAGTTACATCAGAGTTGAATCAAAATCAAGCTTGGAGGGAGCAGTATCAGTCCCACGTTGTTCTTCTGCTTTGTTTTTAGTCCTGTTGCACCTCGTTGTGACCAATGATGTGGAAAGATCCATTTTAAGAGGTTTTAGAATGTATCTCTTTGCCTTTTGAAGGGAAAAACCCACTGCTCTTTGGTTGCAGTGCTACACTACAATGACCAGTGCTGCTCCCTCCCTTAAAACTACCTCAGCCACGAGTAACCAAGCTGTTCATCCCTTGGACTGAAAAGTGTGGATGTTTTCTGTAGTTTTTAGATTTGACTTTTCAAAATCTGAGAACCTGATCAAGCAGATTCTGCAAGTCCTGGACCCGTCCTGCTTCTGCCATTGTCCATGTGGAACCTGAAAGCCTTTGTTTGTGGGGTGAGGGGGATAAAAATGGGGAGAGGGAGACGCTCAGGCAGCACAGATCTGTGTGACCTCCCTGCTGCTGCCAGCACAGGTGACTCAGACCAGGGGAAGAGCTGGCTGAGGGCTGCTCCACACTAATAGGGGAGAGAGAACTCGAGGGGTTAAAGGCAAGAGCATCCCTTTTATAATTAGGACAGATCAGAAGTGGAGCAAAATGTTCTTGCAGCTGAATCAGCTGCCCTCTAACCAGCCTGGAGTCTGGAGCTGGGGCCTGATGGACACTTGTGCAGAATGCAATTTAATCTGTAATGGCTGAGGAGGACTCCTCAAAGTCTGCGGCAAATGGCAATTATTGTCCCTTTTTGTCACATCCCCCCCAACCAAAACAGAAAAAGAGGAAAATTAATGAAAATAACAACAGGGAAGGATCCTAACTAGCATGCCCTGCCTCCCCCTTTCTCTTTAAAAATCCTCTGCAGTGTAGTGGCTGAAATGAGCTGCCCAGTATAATAAAATCTCTGGAGCACCAACGTGAAACCAGAATTCCTCCCCCACGCACAGGCACACACACCCCTTCTCCCTAATGAGCAGGGAGACGCCAGCTCGGGGGCTGCAGCCAGTGTTAAATTAGCAGAGAAGGCCATCCAAGTGGGCTGACTCCAGCCTAAACTGCCTTAAGTGTCTGTTTATTAAATCACACCAGCGCTTAGAGTCTGCCCTGCTGCCACATCAGAGCTGTCTGCACACAGACAAACCCTGGGCAGTCCCAGGGGACCCCGGGCCAACTGGATGCTGGTGGTAACAAAGGCAGGGGGAGGAGGGAGCAGCCCCTCCCCAGGAGCCCCTCGTTAGGCTCCATCGGGTGTTGTTCTCCAAGAGCAGAAACCCCTCTAGTCAGGGTGACTGCATTTCTAACGGTGGGGATGCTGGATCTCTTGAAATGGTAAAGTTGCCTTCCTCTCTCCTTGTTGCACAAGTCGTGGCAGGCATTTGCTGGCTACCCTGGGGTGTGAGAGCCTTGGAGAGCAGCTTCCCTGGGTCAGCTCCTCCTGGGAAGTGTGGCCTTCAGTTTAAACTCTGCTGAGCTGCACTGGGAGCAGGTTGGTAACACCTAACCATTTTCTCCAAGAATTCCCTGGTGTCAGTCTATCTAAGGCTTTGGAAACAGAGAAATCCACTGTTCAAGCCTTAAAGCCATCGTATTAAGGCAGGGAAAAAGAATCAAGATGCTTCTGTACATTTGCACACGGTGGGAGGTGCAGGGAGGGTTTGAGTCTGGAGGGGATTTCTACATTGACTGCAAAACACTAATATTGCACATTCTGCAGTTAGGGCAGACAGGAGAGAGACATCCCTGCTGTAAACCTTGTTCTGTCAATCAGGAGACATCACTATTATTGCTGCTGCTTCTGAAACAAGTTGCTCACCAACAGCCCTACTACAGCCCCTTCTTTGTCAAGGAACAGTTTTTAAATACAACTGGAACCAGAGCTGCTGGTTTGTGACCCCTACTGCTTATTTCCCCCATGGGTCTGTCTTGCTCTCCACTCTGTTCTTCCAAGACAGGTCTTCTGTTCTGCATAAATCCATGGAGAGGTGTCTCAGGGAGAAGTGGGATAACCTTTTCATCCCATAAGGAAGCCTAGAATGAAGTTTTGGAAAAGTGTCTGAAACAGTCCAAGTTTGTTCTTGTGAATTCCATGGGTTAGCTGAACATCTCCTAAATGTGCCATCCTTCCACTTAGCCCCGATCTGTCTCTGTAATAAGACTTTTAACCTTCAAACAAGTTCCACCACGTGTTGTCAGGTCAGGAAGTTGGGTGTACAGCACGCAGCTCCAGTTGTGTTTATTGTTAACAAATTGGTGATACTTCCATGCTTGTGTCCCCTGCTCAGCCTGCTGGTTTATGTCTTCCAGGAGGGGTTTTTGCTGCCCTCAGGCTTCCACTGTGCAGCCCAGATGGCCCATCCTGTGAGAGCAGGTTAGGAGTCGTGGTCAAGCATCCTTCTGTGAGGTGGTGGCCCGCTGACACTGGAGAAGAGCAGCAGTTGTTGAGCTAATTTGTATGAGGAAGGAGCCATGTAAAGTTTAATATGAAGTGGTTGGTGTAGCTGGCAGAAAGGGAGAGGTGGGCTGTTTTCCATTTCCCTTCAAAATGTCAAACACTAATAGTCCCTTCCGCTCATCCCGAGATTGCCAAATAATTGACTCCCGCCTACAGCAAAAACCTCCCCGATCCACAAAGCAGGAAGCCGATGACAGCAATTGCCTGAACGTGTCCAAATTAGTCAACCCCTTGCAACCCCAGCAGGGTCAGCAGTGGCAGCCCAGAGGTCGTGGGGCAGCAGGAGATGGAGGCTGAAGATTGCCCTGCTTCCTCTGCCCTCTCATGCCTCCAGGACACAGCGAGGACATGAGGGATTCCCAGCTGGAGCAGCCGGCACCTGAGCTGCGTGTCCAACAGAGATGTGTTTATTCAGAAGATCTGCTCTGAGTTAGCCAGAACAGGGCTGGGGGGAGAGCAGGGGAAGTGCCTGGCCCTGGAAGAGGCAGCAGAGCACGTGTGTGTGTGTGGGGCTGACCCGGTGTCACACAGCCCCTGCCGTGTTTTCTCCAGGGTTTCCTTGCTTTGCTGCTCGGCACTGACCTGTTTACAGCTCGCTGGGGTCTGTCCCAGCGCTGGATTGTTTTTTCTGTGCCTTCATTTGCTCTTCTGCAGCTGTGCAAGGGACTGCAGGAAAACTTAGGGACACAGAGATACACACACAGGCCTGGAGCTTGGAGAGGAGCCAGAGGAGGGTGTCCACCAGGCTGTTCCTGAGGTGGGAGCCTCATCAGCACATCCAGTGAGGTGTGCCGGGCTCTTTGGTTTCATAGAGTGGTGGAAATAAAGCAGCAAAGAACCTCTGGCCCCGTTCCCCTCTCTCCTGTCTTTGAAAGGACTGCAGTGTTCCTGTGACTTCTTGAAGGCACCTCAAGCATCTGAGGGTTGTGGCCTTTTCATAAGATTATTTTAGGACTCAGAGAGAGGACGGAGGGAGAAAGAGAGAAGCATTGTCTCAGAGCTCCCAAGCAATGCCTCTGTTGTTACAGGCAGGATGAGAAAGTTTCAAGAGCGGGCTCTTTGTGTGCTGGGCTGAGTTCCTCCGTGTGTTTCCCAAAGCTGAGGAGCTGGGGCTGGGGAGCCTGCCCTGACAGCTCCCTGAGTGTGCTGCTGCAGGTCAGGACCTCTGCCCAGGGAGGGAGCACTGCCCGTGGGCCTCCCACGTCTGCGCTCGGAAAGCCGGGCTGGGCGCTCTGTCACACTCTGACAAAGGTCACCCTCACATCCCGTCTTCTGAAAGGTCACAGCATGACCCCAGGTGCAGGAGAAGAGAAGGAGGGAGAAGGCAGCTTTCTTCCTTATTTTTATTTGTCTTTAATTTGTTACTTCTGCCTGAAAAGATATACTTTGCCTTTGCTCTCGTGCTGCCCCCTCTCTCGACCCACACCGGCACCTTCTCTTCCCAAATGCTACAGCATAAGCTTTCCCTTTCGAGGTTTCACTGGCTGGTTGCTGGATTTTCTCCTCTTTGTCCTCTCTGTAGAATTATTTTCTGCACTTCAGATGCTGTTGGCAGGGATAAATACAGGAGGTTTCTCTGTCTGCTCATTTTAATGACTCTTTTCTTAAGGATTGAACTGTGTCACCAAAGACAGCGGTGCTGGACATGGTTCTCTATGAGGGTGGTGTAAACACAGGAGAGGGAGTTTTAGAGACACAGTTGACTCTGTGAGGGTGATAACTTGATACAAGTTATTTTATTTACAGCATTCATTCTCCACCCAGAATTTCCTTAAGATCTTTAAGTGGAGATGTAAAGAGTTAGAGAGAGAAACATGGAGGAGTCACTTTTCAGAGAACTCACTGTAACTTTTGTACAGGAGACAGCCTGTCCCTGGCTGGTCTTTGGAAAACAGATAACCAGGTTTTCACTTTGCAATAAAATGTAGGAATGTACATCTATCTCCGATATCTGCAAGGGCTCTTGCTGCTCACACAGTTGGGTCATGCCTCACAATATGTTTTTTAAGATAGTGTTCCTGTAATAAAGGTACTTGCTGCGATCCCAAAATAATTAAGTAGCGAAAGGCTGTCTTACTTTCAGCTGTGTAAATACCTTAAAAAATCCACACCTAATTCCCAGGATCTAAAAGGGAATTCATGCAGCTTGCAGACTGCCCACCAGGCCAGTCTACCTGTTCCTGACCTTTAACTGAGCAGATCGATAGAATTCTTGCATATTGGCCAGACCACAGAAAAGGCAAAATGTGTGGAGAAACAGTGAGTTGTATAAGGTCAAAACCCAGGTCATGGTCGAGCTGGGAATGCTGATGAACTGGGCTACCTGTTGAGGAAAGAAAGGAGGAAATGGCCATGATGAAGAGTGCCCAAAGGTGGTTTTCCAGGTTCCCAGTCAGAAAGGAGACTGTTCCACTAATTGGGTCTTAAAAGGTCTTTTCTATTCTGTTTAAATTCTTATAATATGCCCCTCACCGAGATGTGAGGGTGTCTGTCTAAGGATGTCTCTCTTTTCATCCTTTTCAGCTGTGTTTGTTTTCCTCTCTCCCCTTACCCATTCTTTGCGAGTTCATGAAGAGCATTCAGACCCCACGAGGGGGTCTCTACAGATCCCCTAAGAAGATTAAGCTCTCTGAATATTTCATGCCCCTGATTGACAGTTCTTGAGGACCTCTTGTAAGCCTGGCGCCCGTATTCTTGGTCAAAAAAAAGAGGGAGAGGGAGAAGGAGACAAGAAAATCACATCCACGGGAAAAAAATTGATCCTATGGGCCCGACCTCTGCTGACAGGAGGCACTTCACGGAGGCAGCTCCTCCCGGACATCTCCCCCTCCCTCCCCTCCCCAGCAGCCAAATAAAAGGAAGGTAATGGGATTTTAAGAGGCAAGGAGCAGCCAGAGGAGGAGGTGGCTGTGCCCCCTCCCCGGTGCTTTGGCTCATGGCCCCTCAAGAGCCATTGTGCCTCCGTCCCTGCCTCATTCTGTGCCGTGCCCGCCCTCCCCTAACGAGCTGGCCCTCATTAGGGCTGAGCTGGGAGCCAGCCCTGCGCTCTCCGTTCCGCCCCATTAAGGGTTTGCCCCTGGTTGACAGCGGGGAAAGGGAGCCGGCGACCTGTAAATCCTCATCAGGCTGTTCAGAGCCTCCCTTCCCCCTTAATCACCCCAGAATGGGCAGCTGAGAAGTTTCTCCTTTATTTAGAGAGGCAGGGCCGAGGAGATCCACTCACGTGCTGGGTTTGGGAGATGTTCCTTGGTGGAAACAGGAGGGGGAGAAAGGCAGAAACAAACAGCTCCCAGCCCTTCTTGCAGCTGGAGCACAGGGAGATCATTTAGTGCTGTAGATGCCAGTGTCCCACTGCAGTGTCCCATGTGCTGCTGACCTGGTGCTGGAGCAGCAAGTGGGGTGCACAGAGTCTGTTCTCCTAGCCCAATGACATTTAGTGTGGGAGCTGTTAAATATACCTGAGAACTGTAAATCTTACCAGGGATAGGAGCTGTAACTACAGAAACACTGACTGTGACAGGCCCCCACGCAGCCACTTGCTGCCTGTTGGCTCCAGAGGGTCACTTGGGGTTCTCAGGATCTGCCTCTCCTGGATAACCCCCTTCTGGGGCTTGTTGGAGATATAGGTGTAGATTTCTTGGTGTGGCTTATCCAAACTTGGGCTCACAGGCCTTTTCTTCAGCTCATTTTCAGACCAAAGAGGAGCAGCTCAGAGGAGGGTGCTGCCAGGGCACGTTGCAGTTCTACCAAGTGTGTGACAGGAGGGAGAGGAGAGGAGAGGAGAGGGAGCTCAGCCCTTCTCATTTTGAAAGCACTGGCAACAGCCATGGTTTTGAGTGTAAATGAAGCCACAGCAAGTCAACCTCCTGCCTTACTCCTTGTAGTGCAAGGATGGCCCGTGAGGCATCCCTGAAGTCCTGCATTGCCCATGCAGGGGTGTTCACCCACCAGGAAGGGTGGATGCTCAGGTGGGAGAACGTGAACCAGACAGTCCTGTCAGTGTTGGTTCTGGACTCACTTTAGTTAGGATGGTTGGAGGGAAGCATAGGAGAAGGAGAGCAGATAAGTCAGAGGCCTCTGCACAGCTTCCTGTTGGCAGGTTTGTGGGAATCATCCCTGGTGCTGGAGGTACCCCCCAAATGTGCTCCAAAGGGATTATGGCCGTGCAGGTCGATGGAATGGTCACTGCTGAGGGATGAGGAGACTCTACCAACTTTTGCAGTGCTCTAATCTTTCCCATGCTCAAGACCCCAGAGTTTTTGGACTCAGAGTTTCCTTGCAGATGTTAGACTTGCCTTCTCAGCCTGGTTGATCTGCAGCCTAACACAGATCTCTATTAAATCTCAACATCCTTCTGGGGGGGTTCAGTGTTTCTGTGTGAGGCACAGCTGGGCCCTCCAGCAGCACTTCGGGCCATGTGAGAAGGGGACTCTTCGAGGTACATGCAGGATGTTATATGTCAAAGGCATAGACAATTTTATAAAGCATTTGTTGAGCCAGGAAGTTATCCAATAACATCACCTCTTTAAAGTCAATTATTATTTTTAACAGCTGACTGATGTCCCATTTCCCTGCAATGCCACCTTGGTGCAATGGCAGTGCCATTCCTCAGTAGTGCTCACCCTGCCAGTGTTCTCTGGGTGGGCTGTGCAGCTGATCTTGCTGCTCATTATTGTGGTTTGGGGGCAAGAGCAGAGCCCCTGGGTGTTTAGAACCATGACAGGAAAGATGTGTATGCACATAGAATCAAAGGAAGGGTGAGCTCTTGACTCATCTCTCACCACTGGTATGAAGCTTTATAAAGGCTCCATTGTTAGGGCACAATCTTGTCACCCTCAGTCTAGTCCTCGTGTCATTTGTCACTCCTGGCACTGCCAGGTGGAGCTCAGGGTCTCACCTTGTGCCCTGCCTGTGTGCTGGGAATGCTGGGCAGACAGCAAACCATTCCAGGACTGTGCCAGGGGGTTGGAAGAATTTAATTCTCTCCCAGTGAAATGAAATGATGGGACATGGACTAGACTTTAATCTTAACTGGAGACACTGATATGAAGTGGAAAGAACTAGACAGACTTCCTCTTCTCACTCTGGTCAGGAAGAGTGAATCCGAGGTCTGGGAGCTTGTTCCATAAGTTTTGAAAGAGAAAGAACCATACCCACAGTTTTCCTGTAGTGGGTACAATCTCTACAGACAAACCCTGAGATCTGAGGTCAGTGAAACCCTCTTTGAATACAGGTCTGCAGTGTGAGGATTTTCTGTCTGGTTCCATAAAAGCCCTTCCTCTACTCAGCTGCTTTGTCAGGCTGAGCAGAGCAGCTGAGAATGACAGAGCCTGGAGACAAAGCTCCCCCTGAGTCATTCCCAGCTCTGACATGGTTTGCCCAGTCTCTCTCATGGACACAGAGAAGGAGCTTTTCAAAAGTGACTGAATGCCTACCATCCTCTCATCACTCCTCTTTCAATTCCAGATGAGCAGCAAATAAAGCAGGGGAGGCTGAAGGTCATTTTTCTCGATGGCAATCTCCTGGCAGATTTGTGCTTCTCATCAGCCACACTGTTTCATCTGCAAAAAGAGATGTTTTTGTTGGAAGCAGTCTGCTGCCCTTTGGGACTGATGGGGTGTATTCAATGCCCAGCTTTTAGGTATCTACCTGCACTGATAAGAGGAAGAGGCTCTCCTCATGTGCTGTTCTCCTGCTCTGAGTGCTCTGGAGAAGCCTGTTTGCCTCCCCCTCCTGTCTGCACAGAGACTTGAGGGAGAAATCCCTGCCTTGACTTAGATACCTGGGGTATAAATAGGCAGGCAGTGAAAACACCCCTCAGTTCTACAAGCCCCTTTGCTTCAGGAGGACTCCAAAGATCCTCATGTGCTGGGGTGTTGCAATGGTCAGGAAAATTCTGTGTCTTTTTCCAGAGGCAATTTCTACCTCTTGTATTAAGCACGGTGCTGCATACAGCTTATTGATAATATCAATTTTTTTTTCTGGTCTAGTCATGCACAGAAAAATACTTACAAAGGCCTTCCTCATCTTCTGTTTCTGGACACCTGATCTGGGACAACAAATTGTTCTGTACAGCTCTCCTGAGCTCCCTGCAGAACTGTGGGATGATACAAGTTGGAGGGGACTTTTGGAGGTCGTATGATCCAAACTCAGAGAAGAGGGGAATAGCACTTCAGAGTCCTGCTATCCATCCTTAATCCCACACAACTCTCCCTTCCCATCAGGGTTTCCAAGAGAAGGAATTGCTGCCTCCTGCCAGCCCTCCCTGCTGGAGTGGGTTTTGTGAATTGAATGTGGCCAAAGGAGGCTCTGTGACCTCTGTGTGGGACAGAGCTGGGCTGGGTCTGCTGGGGGGGGTGGGTCTCAAAATTCAAATTCATGTCACCCATCCAAGTGGAAAACTGCACAAAGCTGTGGTGCTGTGTATGTTTAAAAATGATTATCACAGTAACACAAAACTAAGGGTTTTCATAAGGTAATGGAAAATCTACATTCCCTTTTAAAATGCTTATGCAGGTTCAAAACCAGGGTGGAATTTAAACTTGGTTTTTAGGGTTCTGGCATTTCTGGATAACTTTTTCCATTTTAATTTGTGGTCGGGAATAGAACCAGGAAGACCAAGATACCTCACAATTGACTCAAGCTTTTGGAGTTGTGAGCAGAAGTTAAAATGTCCTAGAAATCTCACACAAGCTCCTCATTTCCTCAAAGGTCTGGAGCCCAGTTTGGCAGAGCTGGGAAGCTGCAAAGGGATCTGTCTGAATGGGGCCCTGTAAAGGCAGGATCAGGGTCTTTAATACTTTTTCCCCATCAGGTTGCACTTGTTGTTCCACAGAGTCCAAGCAGGTTGGGAGAGTCCCTGCCTCTGCCTTCCCTCATACAGGAGATTTTTCACTGAATGTTGTCACAGCCATTTGAGGGAGTGAAGATACCACCAGAAAGAAACACTGGCCTTTTCACCCAAAAATGAGGGGTTTTTTTCTGTAAGAAAAAGGATCACAATTATGTTTGCAGAGGCTGCATTTTGCCTTGAATAAGCTGGCTAAAATTTGGAGCTGAAATCCGTAAACCTTTTCATCTGGGGCAGAGAGATTCCTTTTAGATCAGTTTTGCCAGCAGTGAGAGCTGTAAATGTGCTGTGACCCAACGTGCCATCAAGTGTAGGTGTTTGGAAGCATGTGGGGAGGAAGGAGTTAAGGATTCTGCTCCATGAGCCATCCACAGCAGGGAATGACCCAGTTTAAAAGGGTTAACAGTATTTGGTTTTTCAGAACTATTTGTTATATCAAGTTAGTGCAGCAGAGGTCACACAGGTCACTGTGCCTCCCCCTTCCCTTTCCATCCCCAGCCCCTGCCCCGTTCCTTGTTTCTCCTCTAATCTGATGACCTCAGACACAGCTCTTTCCTTATGATGTTCTTGACAGCATCTTCAGACAATGTGCAGCTCGACGCCAGTTGTCTTTCCCCTTTTCTCCTGTCCCTCAGGAGAAAACCTGGGATGCTAAAAGGCACTTTGTGCAGGGGGGGGGAAAGCCTCAGCAATTTGTTCTGTGGTTTTTGGACAAGAGCAGCTCAGAAAACAGTTCTCCCTGTATGCATGGCTGTCTTTCCTCCCTGTGTGTGTATTTGTTTCTTCCTGGTTTGTTTTTTGTTTGTTTGTTTGATGGTTTGGGTGTTTTGTTGTTTATTTTTTTGTGTGTGTGTGATTAAATCCTCATTTATTTGCTGTACCTTCTGGTCTCTTCTATCCTGATTACTGAGTGCATCTTGCTGGAGTTCTGAGCAGATGCTTTTTTGGGAGTACAAGTTAACGTGTTACTCTGCAAATTGGGAATGGGAGGGTTTAGCTGGAATTTGCCCCTGGTTTTAGTAACCAAATGAGGTCAGATTTGCCATTGTAACTGTGAGAGTTAAGTACAGAAAACCTCGCTGAGAGGGTTCCCATCCTCACCCCTCCCCTCTGCCACCTTCTGCCAACTGAAGCTTCTCTTAGATTTTGGTCAGTGTATTTTTATGACCTGTTTTCAAAGGTACTGAAGGTCCACTGAAAAGGAGACCCTCAGGTGTTTGATGTCTTTTGAAAACCAGACTGGAATCAGGTGATAACCATTATACTTCTCTATTTTTTCATCTTACCAGCATCACTGTGTTAACTTTCTGTCATACCATCCCCAAGGAACGGGATATAAACCACCCCATCTGATATGAAACAGGGAACAGTCTCATTCTCCAGCTTTCTCAGGTGCTCGTGTTTTACTGTGTTTCTCCTTCTCCTCCACCTGTGCCCTCCATCCAGTCAGCTGATTTATTTTTTTTAAGATATTTTTCAAGAATGTTCCCTGCTTATTTTATCCTGTTGCTCATTATGCAGGCAGAGCTGGAGGAGTTCCACAAGCACTTGGGGGTCAGCTTAGTAAGGGCAGAATGGACTGTTTTATTCCTCTGCTGTGGTTTGACAGGTTTCTGAGCAACGTGCTTTGCTTTTCTTAGGATGGGGTACTCTAGTCCTGGCTGTCCTAAATCCGCTGAGGGGAGGGAATGGCCACCAACAAGCAACTGCTGGTGGTGTTAAAGCTGTTCCCTGCAGCCTTCCCAGAGCTGGGGAGCTGCCAGACCTCAGTGTTTTTAACAGATCTGAGGGATCAGTGAGCAAAAATGCCTGTGCATATTTGCTTGAATTGAAAAGCAAATTGCAGCTCAAGAGTGCGTGTGTGGCTTGCCTTTGCTTCGTGGTCACATTCAAGTACATCAGGGCTATTAGTGTGAGTGTTAATTAGAAAGCAAAGTTTAAGGCTGTTACAACTTTTTTTATACTACAAAAAAAAAAATAAATCCAAGATTCTTAGTTCAGTCACCACAAATTGACGTATCTGGAGAGCAGACACTATTCAAAGTTTCATGTAACTGGCAAAAGCAAATTTCAAGTAATACATTCAATTGTCAGCTTTTCCAGTTCACAGCTTGCCTGTCTGTTGACGTTACAAACTCCCTTTCCCGGTGGCACGAGCAGTGACACTGGTAGCGATGGAAATGGTTATTTTGAGTGGCATTGCTTTGCTGGAGGAGTCATAAAACATGTTGGCTAATCACCTTCTTCAGCTGAGCAACTGTTGAACCTACTGGAAGAAAATGTGCTGAAGTTTCACCTTTCCTAACCTTGGGTGGAACATTCCTTATGTTTCCATTACCCAGGATAGTGCAGGTCTTGAAAGCAGGAACTCAGTATTCCAGAGCTTTGCTCTAGGCTCTCTGGGAGGGTTCCAAATCTTTGCTCCAGCACCTGCCCAGATGTTTCAGGATTTCTAGACAGCCATGGAGTTGCTGTGTCATTTATTATTCAGTTCTTTTTGCATCTCACCCTTGGCCTCGGGACTATGGGTTTTTGGAAGCACAAATGTGGTGGAGAAAAGGAGTTTCTGGAGGCATGAAACACCTTCAACTTTTGTGGGTTTTTTTGGTCGTTTTGTTGGGGTTTTGTCCTTAAAGAAAAGGCAGGACCCTCTTCTGCCATTGCAGCATTTGTCTTACCCCCCCAAGCCCTCTAGGCTGAGGGGCACTATTGTAACAGGGAAATCCCACGGAACGGAAGATGTCCAGTTTCTGCAGCGGGGGTGGGAGAGCATCAAAACAGGAATGGGAATTGGCAGCAGGAGCTCTGAAAGGCCAGAAGTTTCCAGCTCCCAAAGACAGTGGGAGAGGAAGTCAGTGAGTGCAAAAGGATTCCCTCTCTCCCCACCTCTGAGCCCCCACCCTCTGTCCTTCCTCCACACCCCACCCGGGGAGATGGGAGAAGAAACTTGGCAAGCCATCTTGTCGCCAATCAATCTGTGGTGTAACAATTAGCACTTAAGCAGCACTCACGCTAAACACAGGCTCTGAAAACACTTAAAAAGGAAAAGAAAAAAAAAAAAGGAAAAAGACATCCAACAAACCAACAAACCCCAAACCCCAACACAACAACAAGAGGGGAAAGCTGGAACGGATCAATGCCACGCCAACCAGGAGGCACCTAATACCCCATTATTGACGGGGGCGCTGGCGGCGGGCGCTCCCCGCGCTCAGCAATTAGGCAGCCCCACCGCAGGAACGCACCCCCCCGCTGCCCACCGCGTCCCCCCAGAGGTGTTTGATGACAGCTTCATTTGTTAGCGTGATCCCAATAGCTGCCGGCGCCGGCATCCTTTCCATTACGGCAGAGTGCGAGGGGAGCCGGGCGCTGGGGCCGCTCCCCCCGCGCCCCCGGCCTGCGGTAACAGAATCCAGTAGACACGGAGTCTGTCTGTGCACTGGCTAAATTGATTGTAATGGCTTTCTTAACGTGCTGAAAGAGCCGACTGTTTTCTCGCCTCTAAGAAAGGCTGGAGGAAGGAGGGAAGTGACTCCAGCGGCTGCGGCGCAGTGGATGAAAGTAAACTTTTGTTTAGTAAAGCCCAGCCGACTGCAGACTGTCTCTGGCCTTTCAGCCAGCGCTCAGCAACGCTGTGCTTCACAAGAAAGGAGAGGGGGCAGAAAACAAACTGTCAGCTTCCTGCCTTGGCTCTTGCTCCCAGAATAACCCCGCTTGTCTGGCTGCACTTCCCAGAAGCTCGCTGGAAACCTCTTAATGGCCTGGAGTCTGTAGGATGAGGCTTTCCAGGAGAATTTGTGCACGCGCAGGGTAGGGCATATGAGCTTTTAAATGCTGGGCCAGGCTGAGCTTTACCTCAGAAAGGTGTGTTGTGCTTAGGAGAAGCTAAGCCAAGCCTGGAGGAGGTAATGCCTCCTGAAGGGTGTCCAGACAGCATCTGCTATTGATAAACTGGTGTTTATCTGGGAGGCCAGGAGCCATCCTGAGACCTCCCAAGTGGAGAGCCTGTCAGGCTGTCTGTGCAGTTGGATCAAACCATCCGTCACTCACTCAGACCTGCCCGTCAGGGCACACCCAGCAGGTGCCACTCAGGGGCTGGGGCTGCACCCTGAGCTGCTCTCAGGTGTGTGCAGCCTGTCCTGCCCCTCTGCACTGCACTGGGATCTGCCTAAGGGCAACAGTGCTGGGAGCTGCCCACAGTAACCTGGCCCCTTTTATCCTTGGACAATCCTTGTGCAGTATCTGAGCTGCCTTTGGCAGCAAAGTAAAGCAGCTGACACACAGATGTTTATGCTTTCCTGGGAGGCAGTGTTTGTTGTCATAGCTCCGTTCAGGTGGTGTGGGCCATCCCCACCCAGTGGGGCTGGGGGACCAGAGTCTCATTCCTTGGAGATACAATTTGGGTCCCTCCTCCCTTCCCATGGAATGACTCTCCTAGAGATACCACAGACTGGTAGATACCACAAAGGTTGAGGAGGCCCAGACACCTGGAGTGCATTCTTAGGGAAGAGGAAAAGGATTGAGGTTGTGCTGCAGTGTGTCATCGGGTTGCAGGTGGTCCCACACCTTCCCACCCTTGCCTGGTTCAGAACTTGTGTTTATTTTCAGATCCTGTGAGTAGAGAAAGGGGCTGCAAAGTCCAGCTCCTCGTGCTGCTGTAACCAGAAGCTGCTCTCTGCTTCTGACCAGGAGGCTTTAAGATGATGCCAGATGGGGCCACTAAAGCTGTGCAAACAATAAGGAGCACATAGGGGAGTCTGTTAATGGGTTTCTTTTGGAAGCATCAGCTGGAGCTGCTGAATGGGGCACATGACCTATTAAAAAAAGCCACTTGAGAAATCTGTATGGCTGCTGAAACGATGGGATTTTTTTACCTTCCCCCTCCATGCCAAGCCACTAAGGGGCTGACATGCTGGATGCTCACACACTTGTGTTTGCAGCACTTGCCAAAACCCTTCATGGCTCGTGCTCGAACGCTCTGAGATCCACGGGCTGGATGAAGTGTCCCAACCACATCGGGGAAGCCACATTTAAGGAGGTGGCTCCCACAGAAGTGTTGTTTGATTACCACTTCTGGGAAGGGGGAGCCCACTGTCAGTGCAGGCTCTTTCCATGGTCACAAACCAACATTTTCCGTGGGGAACGAGCAGCACGGTCAGAGCTGGCTGACAGAACGCTGTGAGTGCAGAAGTTCCTCAGCCCTGAGTTCTAGGGGGGGGTTGCGTGGTCAGGTATTGTGGTACAGCTTGGCAAAGCTGTGGGTTTGAGCTCACAGGAGGATCAGCTCCTGATTCCCTTTTTGAAGGGAAATGCCTCTACCTGCAGTGGCCAGAGAAAAAATGATGTGATGGAGAAGTGATGTTAAAGAACATACAGATATGCTCCTTAGCAGAATCCAGATCTTAATTTGCTCCAGACTGTGAAAGCATTGTCAGTTGATCTGTTTTTGGGAGAATACTCCAACAGCCTGGCTTCAGTTTGAACACAGGGAGCTGGTGACACAGGGGAGGATCAATTCTGTGGTGTGCACTGTGTGCTACTTCATTGGATGGGGCTTGAAAGAGGAGAATTTCCTGAGAAATGTCAAACACTAATTTCTCAGTTGAGATTTGACTCACTGTGCTTGATTCTTTACTATCTGAAGCACAGTCTTATGGTTTTGTGATGGGCAGGTCAGTCATCTTACAGTGCCATTCAAACAGGGTGGAAACTGCAGGAGAATTGTTGAGTCTTCATTCCCATGAGGGTGCAAGGCTTGTTCTATTCAGGTGACCCTCTCCTGAATGGTGCTGTTGTATTTGTTTCACAGATAGTGTGATAGAAAGGGGGTGACCTTGCTGTGATAAAGGAAATGACAATAGAATCTGCCTCAGGAATTCACTGACAGATCATTACATTCAGCTTGGAGACAAACTCGGAATATTTCACATGGCAAAATCAAAATCTCCGTTCAGGCTAGTGGTGCTTTACACTGGCATGGCAGACAGAAAATTTCACTGTGCCACAAGCTCGTGGAACACAGATTTGTCTCACTTCAGAGGTGTTTTTTTGAGTCTTTGTAAGCAGCAGTAAAGAACTGATAAGGGAACTTTCCCTGTGTCATCATTTCTCCTGGCTTTTGCTGTGTGGCTGTAGCCAAAAGAGGGAAGGAAATCTGGTCTAGTTCCTAAATCTCCAAAAGGGGGAATATGCCATTCTGCAAATCCTTCAAGTCCCTTGCCTGGGAGCCTTTCCCATCTGACAGGAAACCTCTCCTGAAGGAAAATCAACTCGAAGTGTTTTCCCTCCCATTTGCCACACCTTCCAACTTTGGTTGCTGAGAGGAGAAGAGAAAGGCTTTTAACACCATCCAGTGACCCAGCCCTAAGTACAGTCTCCTGGATTCGATCTAGCTGGGGAGACAGGAGGTCAGCTCCAGGGGCCAGGGAAAGTGAGAGAAACCATGTCACCAGGCTGCTCCCGCCGTGTCGGAGTGGTGAATGATGAGCGTGTGACACGGGAGAAGGAGCGAGGGTGCTCACCTGGAAAATGTTGTGGGGAGCCTGTCATGGGTGTTTAAGTGCTGACAAGATGTGTCTGAGATATCTTTGCAGTGCATTTAGGATGAGAGTAACCTGGTTCCTGGTTCAGAAGGGAAGTTGCTGCCCTGGCTCAGGGAGGGGGAACGAGGAGCAGATTGATGGGAGGACTGAAGTTCAGTGTGGAGTAGTTCTGCTTTCCTTGGGTAAGGACTGAAAGAGCTTTAAATCACTGATGGTGATTTAATCCTGCCATCATCCCTTAATCCATGGGTCTGATCCCAAATCAAGGGCAACCAGCAAAAACTCCCTTTGCCCAAAGAGGTTTTGCAGCAGGCTCTGCTTCAGGAGCATCTCCAGATCAGTAAATCCTTGGATATGCAGCAGTGACTGTTGTGTTTGTGTCTGGAGAAACGGTGCAGCAGAGCACACGGTGCAGAGCTGCTGGTGCTGCTGAGGAGCTTTCCCCTGGGATCCCAGTGAGCCTGTTCCAGGTCAGCTCCATCCTCTGTGTCCTGCACTCTGCTCAGCTTTGGAAATGGTCAGGAATGTGCAGGGGGATTATTTGGCCTGACAGTTAAGAACCAAAGAAGTTTCTAGTCCTGTGAAGGAAAGGATCTCCATTTTCTATAGTACATTGTAATTGTCTTAAATAAGGACTCACTGAGTCTTTAGCATGTACTTGCCCATGCCCTGCCAGCAAACACACATGCACTGTGGAACAAAAAGTGTCTTTTAAAGAGGTAAAATTCTGGCATCAGCTTAAATTGCAAAATGAACTGAGTTCCTTGCAGTTTTCCTGCTTAGGATACAATAAAAAGAAACAGAACCAGATCCTGATCTGCAGCAGGCCTTTTCCATTGATGTGTCATCAACACATCAGTGATATCAAGGTTAAAAATTGACATTTTCTACTACTTATAGGAGGGCAGGAGTTTGAGTCTGTTGTTGTTTCTCTCCCTTTGTTTGTTTGTTTCTCACACCATTAATTGCTCGACTTGTGTCCTTCTGCGAGAGTCAGCGGGGAGAGCTTGGTAATGTTTAGCCCTTGAGCCCGACCTTCCAATCCCTGCAAAGTCCAGAGGAGAGGAAAGAGTTTTAACTGGATTTAATTGGGGTCGTCTTTGCCCGTCAGCCTCGTCCTCCTCAGCACCTGGGGGGTTTGAGCTGGGCCCTGCTAAGTGGTGGAGAGGAGAAGATTTCTCCACGTCAGAGCCGGGCAGCTGTCACTGCAGCTTACTGGGCAGGCAGGGAGATGGTGCCTGCAGGAAACAGAGATGGTTCCCACCTGTCCTGAGCTAATGAGGATGTTTCTGATGTCAGTAAATGTTTCCTGATCACAACAAAGGGCCTGTGATCCTCCCAACCCACTCAGGAACAATAGGCAAGGAGAAGAGGTGGGAGACAGCAGTGGAGGAATTGGGGATTAGGATGAAGGTGAGACGTGGAAGAACAGAGAGGAAAGGGGGGTATTTGAAGGAGGGAAGAAAAAAGACAGGGAAAGAGCTGAGGAAGGAAAACAGAAAGTAGAACACAGGGCAGAAAGAGAAAACGAGGATGTCTGGGTGGTGCAGGAGGGAAATGGAGAAATAGATGGAAGGGCCTGAGATGAGAGGCAGTGAGAGCACACTGGAGATGGACCAGAAGAAACAGAGCTACAGAAGCATGGAAGAAAGCATTAACAGGTGGAGAGATGTGCTTAACCAACACATCCTTTGCACAGGACAGTTTGGGAAGCCCAGAGTGATGAAGGATGGGACAGAGTTTCTAAGAGGAATTTTGCCCATAGAAAAGTTATTGGAAATCAGGAGAAAGTACTTCTGATGAACCAAATTTTTAATCCTACTCTTGAAGTATCTATTGACTGAAGAGAAAAAATGAGGCATCTGCTTCCAGTTGGAAGATGGGAAAAGAAGTGCCCGTGGGCAGGAAGCCTGAGGCAGGCACTGTGTGGGAGTTGCTGGTGGAAGGACCTGCAGGATGGACGTGCCCCAAACACACCCCGGGAGTGGGGTAGGAGTGAGGGTCAGGCAGCTCTTGGACTGCTGGAAATGGAGATGAGGGGCTCTGAGTTTACCTGCCTGGCAGACTTGGCCTTGGGTGTCCACTATCACACATTTCCCCTGTCTAAAATCTGACAATATTTTTCCAAGAGAAGCTTGGAAGTAGCAGAGCCATTTTGAAAATCTGGCCTGGGAGCTGAAATGGCTCTCTTTTTTTTGTAGAAATGGAGCCAGGATCTGCACTCTGGGCAGGTGTTTCTGCTCTCAGGGGATACCACTGATACAAAGGCAATTTTACAGCTATAAATGTGTGTGTATGTATATAAAATATAGATAATATTTTATGAGATATTTGATCCAAATAACTCTGAAAATCACCATTTGACTCTGTGTGACCAAGCAGAGCACACATTGTGGACTCAGTCACACAGTTCAACCTCTTCACTCACGGACCAAAAAAATGTCCATAACTCATTTTGGTTTGTTAATTTACAATCTGAACATCAAGAACTTTCTGCTATTAACAGCAGATGTGGAGTTTGAAGTGGTATTTTTTAACAAACATTATGGTAAAGTTGGGACAATACTGGTATATCTGTAGGAGCTGTAAGTAATTTCAGGAAATTCCCAGAATTCCCAAGGCTCTTTGGAAGGGAGGAGAGCTGTAGAGAGTGTTTGTTGGCAGTGTCTTCCTTTTTCCTCACCATGTTCCTTACTTGTATCTGAAATGCTTAAGCAGAAATTTTAAGAGCAGAAATGTCTATTGGGCTAATGTAAGCTGACCAAAAATGTAACACAGGGAATTAACTTCCCTCAGGAATTCCACATCAGTCTTATAATTTCCTTTTTGCCAGCATCTCAGGGAAAATCCTCAGTTCTGGAATACAGCAAAGGAGAATCCATTTTAAGTGTTGCACAAACCATGAACATCAGCTCCTGAGTGCCCTGCTGGGGTGGCAGCTCTCACCTGGCACTTACAGACAGAGGCCAGGAGCTGCTGCAGGAGATTTATCTGGGAATGTGCAGCACATCAGTACTTGCAGGAATAAAATCATGGCTTTATAGCCCTTAAAAATATGCTTCACTCTCACCCCCTACTCCTTTATCCTTTAACATTTCCTCCAGAAGCACCAACAGGTCCTCCTCACACATTTTTGCCAAAATAAGGTTTGGGGTTATTTTTTTCCCTCTCCCAAGAACAATATATTTTACTATCAACACTTTTCTATGTGCTGATATGGCTTTAAATTCTGTGGAAAAATCTTAGTTTGGAAAATTGATTCTTCCCTTTCCTGGTATCATGTTTAGAAGTTCTTACGTGTTTTCCATGTTTCTGTTGGTTTTCAGTTGCAGTACTTGGAACAACTGTGATTGATACATGTTGCATTGAGGGTGTGATTTATCTCACTGTGGCCCAGCTGATGATCCTCTGCTGTCTGAGGACCCCTCAATTCATCTTAAAATAGGTGTCAAAGCAGAAATGAGTCCTGTTCAGAGTCCCACTGTCCCGTTAAAAACAGGAAGACACTTGAATCTACACAAGAAGGACAAATATTTACAGTGGTGCTAAGTAGCAGTTGTCCTTCAGGGGTTTAAAAATAAAATGAAAGCAGAGAATATGCCATCAAAGGACGTCCTGTTGTAGCACCAGGAGCAGTGCGGAGTTATGAAACCGGGTACAAAAGCCACAGGATTTAAGAAGGGAATTTTAAATTAACTGGGAACACATGCCAATTTTTTTTTCCCTGCATTAGAAATTATGGAATTTCAGTCTTATTAGATAAATAAAGCTGTTAAATTAGAGCTGTGCAGTGCTGCAGTGGCACAGAAGAGTCACTCCACTTAGGTCTGCCAATTATCCTCCTCGTTTCCCAGCATTTGCCACTGGCCAGGAGCAGGGATGGGAACCCACCAGCTCGTTTCCTAACCCAGTTTAGTTCTGAGTTAAGGACACATTATTAGAGTTCATTGCCCACCAAGAGCTGGAGCTCCCCTGTGAAATGCCAGTGGGGTGGATCCAGGGAGGGGTTTTCCTGGAGCTGTCCTGCCCTGGCCCTGTGAGAAGCTCGGCCATGTGACGGTCCCAGCTGAGCCCTGGGGAGCTCAAAGCGACACAGCCCCTAAAACTTTCCAACAAAGACATTGGGGTCTTCCTCTCTCCTGCCCAGCCCCTCGTGCTGCCCTCCCCCTTCTCCCCTCCGAAGGAGTGAGCGCTGATGGAAGGGGACAACACAGGGAGTCAGTCCCGGGGAATGGGAGAGCCTGGGAGGAGATTGCCTGGAGCAGCAGAGAGGACACAATTACTGCAACCACCGTCCAACCAACCCCAGCCAGGAGACTCCACTTTATCTAATTGAGTGTGAAGGCAGGCTGGAGACACAGGACCCGCTCCTGCAGCCCCCCCTGCCTCACCATAGACACTATTGGCTGCTAATTGGCGCCAGTGGGCTGGTGCTAATTGTGCTGATGTCTTGGGCTGAGGACAGGCATGTGAGGGATGGAGGGGTCTGCTGGGAATAGGAGGAGGGGAGAGCCAGGGAGACAGTGGTCATACAAGTTGGAACAGGGCTTTAATTTCATATCAAATATTTAAGTAAGTGAGTGGAAGATCTGTGAACTCTCTTTGTGGTAAGCCACAAAAGGCCTTGGGGAATAGCACCCCCCAGCCATGAGCTGTCTGAAGGGCTCTGCTCCTCCTCCTCCTTAGCTTGGTTTAATTAATTGTGAGAATTGCTAACGAGCCTTTATTCCTCCTCATACCTCCTCTGCTTTCTGCCACTGCTGCTTCTTCACTCTTTATTTCCAAGATCCAGCTTGTCCAAGTCCAGGGCCGTCAAACATTTACTGGCCTTCTTGGCACAGAAATTTTGGCTGAGCAGAGTGACAGCTCAGGCTGTGACCGTGTTCATCACCCCCAAACTGGACAGGGTCTGCTTGGTGCATGCCAGGCCAGGATGAGCAGTGGTGACTCTGTGGAGTCTCCTTGCAAAGCTCCAGCCAGGCTTCTGGAGGTGGAAGTTCACCAGGTGTTTGTCAGACTTGCTCACGTGGGAGGTGCTGGTGTGGTAAATGCACAGATACACATGGAAAAGTTAAAAAGCTGGCCTTGGAGACACTGATCATTTCTGCCTTTCGGGTAGATGGCAAAGCGTGTCTGTCCTCTGTTGTTTCCATGCTAGGACTTAGTTGTGGTAGCTAGACAGATAAAAGGTCATGTTTCTTGCTCTAAAAGAGTACAGATTTTAGCTTTATCCCAAGTTAGAGTTGTCCCAGTGCCCTGCCCTGCAGCAGGAGCAGGGCTGCTCTTGGCAGTGGCAGTAAAGCCCAGAGCTGGGTTTGCAGGAGGCAGGTTAACTTTGGTATTTTGGCCATTTGATCGAGGCTGATCATATTCCATTTATATCATTTTCCCTGCTGACTGTGCCAAAGTTCTCAGCTTTCATCTGTCCAGGTCCTGAGGACCAGCTCTTTGTTCCAGCACAACTTGCTGTTACAGAGCTCTTTGTGGTTGGCTTGGGTATTTTCCCCCAAATCCTTTTCTCTCTTTGTGCTCCCAGAGAGTTCTGCTGCCATATAATTTGTTCTTCTGGGATGCAGATTGACAAGGGCAGAGAGTGATGCCCTACAACGTATCTGTGTTATAAATAAATTGTTATTTAAAAACACATGCATACATCAATTTTTAACGTGGACAGGCCAAATCTGCCCTGACTTGGGGATTGTGGAACAGCTGATTTCACCTGAATTCAGAGCCTGTCTCTCAAATGCAGGTGCTGCAGAGATTTGGCCAGAGCTGAAGATTTTCAGATGTTTTAAGCTCTCCTCCCCTCTGTGTTTTAGGGTCAAAGTGACATGACTTTGATTTGGAGAGCCTTGGAACCTTGTGATGCAGTTCTGTGACTGATTTAAGACAGTGTGATGTGGGAACCCATCCACAGGTCCCTGATCCCCTCCTGGCTGGGGGTTCCTCTTATCTTGTTTGAATAACCCCAAGTAATTCTGAGCCACCTTTGAAAACAAATCTTATTCCACTGAAAGCAATCATTTCCTTTCTTAGTTCACCATTAGTTTTCAGCACAATCAAGGCTTTAATATGGATCATTCCTTCCCAAAGGAGGGGAAGGAAAGGTGTGATTAGGGGAGTGAGAGAGAGAGCAGTGATTGCTATCTTGTTTTTATTAGAAATCACAAGATGTTCCTGTCCCCAAATCCTCTTAAAAATGGACCATAATTGTAAAAATCACTTGGGCCTTGCAGTGCTGCACAACACAATGCATAAATAGCTTTAGAATTAGGATCCCTGAGCTGCTGTAATTGTGTTACATGTCACACAAATGTACCACAGTGATGACTTGTTTGGCCTCAAGGCACTACTGCTATAAAATGTTCAATATTAAATAATAATCACAAAAAGTACTTTAATAGGTTCTCTGGGTAGGATGTTCCGAGTTCATAATATAACTCACAGGCCACTGAGTTCAGATAACAGTTTCAACCTAAAATTAAATTTTCATGTACTGATATCTAGGCAATGTTAAGCTTTTTATAAATTATCACAATGTGCAGATTCTTGGGTGAAAGGCTGAGGCATCCAAAGTTCTCTGCCTCTTTCTTCCTCTCAAAATGTAAGCCCAGAACTGATGGATGAGGCCTTTAAGCTCCTCTGACAGCACGTCACTTTTGCTAAGGCAGGCACAAAGTGAGTGAAAGCTCTGCAGTGATTTGTTTCAAAACCTGAGTTCCAAATCCCAGGCTCGTGAACAATCAGTCCTGTCTCACCATCAGAATACTCCCACCTCTTCTGTGCAGACACCAGCCTCTGGAAGATGGCATCCTTAGGATAGCCTGAGAGCTTGGGAGAAAAGCAAACCGGTGGAGGGCAGGGATGTATCGGGCCAGACTTGGAGCAGCTACAAAGAGATGCTGGACATGGCTCTTCTCAGTTCAGTTTTCCCCTTCAGAGGAGTTCAGGGCTCGTGAGGGTTCGTCAGATCCTTTTCTCAGAGGATGTGACATTTTACTCCAGGGCTGCTGATGGATCCTACAGGGTGTACAAAGTACCTTTAGCACCAGAGCTTGAATTCTGCTTATCAGTTGCTTGTTTTCCTTGTCCCTCTGGATGTAACTGCAGAGCAGTGCTGAGATAGCCAGGCTGGCTCCTAAAAAATGCAGTGGCCTGGTTGGTGGAAGCCCTTCTAAGACCATGCTCGTGTCCTTTTCTTCCTTTTCCTTCCTTCCTTCTATTGTGATTTTTTGTGCTTTCCCTTGAGTCAGCACTGGTGATCTCAGAGAGGGGCAGTAAATCAGCTCTTTGACCCAGCTGAGAGCTCAGACACCCCCTTTTTTCTGTCTTTTTTTTTTTTTTGGTTGTTTTAATTTTCCTAATTTTGCTCTGCTGATTTGTAGATCAGAAAGCTGAGCTGCCTGGTTGGGCAGTGGCAGGGCACTAGTGCTGATGGAACAGGAACACATAGTTAGGAGCACTGAGACTGTCCCTTTGTGGCCTTTGTTTGGCCTAATCCAGCCATAAACTTAATCCAGCAAGTGCAGTTTGATTTAATCCAAACACCCCCTGCTCGACCACATATGGGGATCGTGTCACAGAGGGCTGGGCTCGCTGAGCTCAGCTGGGGTTCAGTAGATCCCTCTCACAATCTGTAGTGATGTCACTGAAAGAGCATCACTCAGGATGTGCTGAGAGGGATCTCCTTGCTCCATGGCTCCTGGATCCAAGTCAGGAAACATTTCCTTCCAATGGACTCGTGAAGTGCTTCCAACTGGGCAGGGACTGGTGCTTTGCTGAGTAGGACTGGGCAGGCTGTTACCTGTCAGAGGGAACATCAGGCTGAATGTCTGCAGGGCTGTGGGGCCCTGGGCAGGGTCTCTGTGGCACTTGTGTCCTCTGTCAGCTTCCAAGTGCAGCACAAGAGACAGCCCAGAGCTCCTAATTCACATCTTCAGGCATGACACTCCCCTTTGGCATCGTGCTGAGTCTGTGCTGAACCTCTGAATCTGTCTGACTGTGCCTTAGGAAAAGAGAAGATCCTACAAGCTTCCTTCCAGTTCAGCCCAGGGGGTGTGTGGGGTTATTTCTGTGAGAAAACAGATGGCACATTTCAGTGCTCTCTGAATTGGGAAAGCAAGAAAAGCTGCCATTTAAGGGATTCAAGAACCAGCAACTGCTTCCTCACTTTTAATGGGTTAATACCCCAGAACAAAACTAATCCAGAGTCTCTGCTCACTTCAGCAGGCTTGAAATTGGGGCTTTAAGCAGAGGACAAGGTAGGTTCTCCTCTGTGTATTGTCTTCAATAGGTCAGTGCCAAGTGTGGGAAACTGAAGAACTGAACATTTCTGTCAACGTGGGTCTTTTTTGTCTTCCTTCAGAGGTTTTCACATTTTATGCTGCAGCATTGCTTTGAAAGACAACTGTGAGCAAAGAATAAAGGGAAAACCCCAATTCCTCTGGCTTAAATTGCAGAATAGTTTTCCTTTAAAGCCTCTCCCTCCATCCCAAGCCTTCCCTCTGCACACACATTTGAAGTGAACTCACTGTGCTGAAAAAGATTGGTTTGACAGCGCTGATGATTCACACCTTCTGTTCAGCTTCCTACTCCAAACCAGCCCAGGCTGAAAAAGGAGAGGTCAACTGCTTTAAGTAAGGCTATGATTGCAGTAATTTTGACAGGCTAGGAAGTATCTGAATCCAGGACCTCACTCTTCCGTTATCCAGTGGAAAAATTTGCTCCCTGTGTGTTTTGTTGTGTGTGATTCGGGTGAGACACTCGATGTAGACCTCAAAATGTGTCCTGAAGTCATCTCTGGCTTCCCTTTTAGACAAACCAGTTCTCACTGAGACACTCAGGCTGTGTGATATCACTGCTGTGAAGGCTCACTTTCCCTGCCCTGCAATAGGGTAATTTTTAGGTGGTGAATAGCTATTAATTACTGCTGCTTTAGTGTCAGCACACGAGAACACTCTCACTGGAAGCCAGAGTGCTAAAAGTGGGTGGCTGTTAATGGCCAAGGAGGTCGCTGGGACGGAAGGACTGAGGTTTGCTGAGTGTCTTTGCAAAGCAGTAAAATGAAAATGCATCTTTGTACTCAGAGCACGAAGCAGCACAGCAAACACAGCTTGGACATGCAAGGCCACAACCCAGCTGATGGATCGACAGTCCCTGCTGGCCACGCTGAACATTTCCCTGCTGGAGGCACAGACACCAACGCACAGAGCACCTCTTACACTGGTCAGTTCGACCCCTGGATGTAGAAACGTGGCTTCAGGGGAATCGGTGTCTGTGTGCACCAAATCCCATCTAGACCTGTCCCTCCCTGTGCCTCAGAATCGCTGAGGCCACCTGCAGCTCACAGGGGCGCAGCACGCGCAGCTTTCCCTTTCTTCCTCGGAATAAAAAACCCCAATTGATTTTTACTCTTCATGCTTCCGTTCCCAGCTCCAGCTAACAACTGCCACTGCTGTTCCTCGTCAATATTTGATGAGCAGGCTGAGGTGCAATGGAGAAGCCCTGCGAGTTTCTCCTCTTAAATGGTCTCCGTGAGGGTTGAGGTTTTTGTGGCTGGTGTTTATTTTCTCCGCCTGTTTTCCTCGGTTGGTTCAGTGTCCTGAAGGTGATTGCTGCTAAAAGATAGCATAGAAATAGGGCACCCCTCCTTCCCCTTTCCCTGTTCATGCCTTTATCTCTCTGTTTGCACTCCTGAGCAGGGTTGTGGATGATTTTGTAGAGGTTTGAGTTTTTAGATCCTCTATGAAATTCATCAGCAGTGAAAGGCCAAGTGACACTCCTCTGTACGTAGTCGACATAACTTCTCCTTAACTAGTTTTTCCCAGGCTTTATCCAGCTAAGTGTTCTCAGGAAATGAGCTCTCATTTTGAAAATTATCTTTCAACTCACACAATTAATGACCACCCTGGTACCTTCCTAAACTGTGCCTAAAATAAGTCACTCCAGAACAGAGTGGCGTGCCTTCAGGCCACATCTCTGAGTTACAACTCTTCATTTATTCCTCACTTGCTGTAAAAAAGAAGTTTCCATAGTACCTAAGAGAGAATCTTCTTTTTCTTGTGCTTTTTTTTCTGACTTTGAATTGGAAGCTCTGTGTAAATAAAATGCAACCTAGAAATTGGGAAGGAAGACAGGACTGAGAAAAGGACAGATGGACTTTCCTTTTCATCCCCTCTGTTTGCATTGCTGGAATATGTTCTTTGTTCTTACAGCTCAGCAAATTCTACACAGAAACTGTAAGGTGAAACTAAAAGATAATGATTTTCCTTGGTCACATATCACAATGGGGTGATGTTAGCAGTCCTTATTCCTGGATTTCTAATGTCCCTTCACCTCCCTGGGGTGCAGGGCTATCCTGTGAGTCACTGCATTGCTCTGGGGTTGCAGTGGGACCAGCTCTGATCGTGGAATCTGTTTTAGTTCCAAAGATGGAAGTTGAGTGTCCTCCTGTACCTTACATTATGTGCTCTCCAAAGCTTCTAGAAGGTTTCAGATTTTTTTTTTTTTCTACTGGAGAGAAGAATTTTTATATCACTCTCCTAAGGCCTAGTAGATTATAGTTCAGAAATTTCTTTAATTTCTTTTTCTGTCTCTCCCTTCCCCCCCATATTTTATGTCACTGTAGTGGTGGAGAAAGCAGGAAAAGGCATCAGTTCCTGTGGAGGTGACTCACAATTCTTCTCTTCCTCAGATGCAAGGGTTTGGATGATGACTTAGGGAAACGGAATGAGCAGCATCCACCAGATACCCAACAGAGCTCAGCATCCAGTCAGGGCAGCAAAACAGGCTTAGTGTGTTTGGTTAAGGATTTTTGTTGGCTTTCCCCTCCCAAATAAGCTTTCTGTGTCAGGGGCTGCTCTGTTAAAACTCCCCCCTTGGCTGCTGAGCTCCTGGAAACCCGGATGAGCTCTTTGGAAAAACGTGCCCCCCCTGGATTCAAGTGACGAGCCCCAGGGTGCTGTGAGGGGCTGGCAGGGAGCACAGCAGTGTAAGAGAATTCCCAGTCACAGGTCTGGAGCTTCTGGGCAGGACTTTTCCATGTGGGTTTTTGTGCTCAGCTTGCAGCAAGTGTGTGTTCTGATCTGGTAAGGAAAACCAGTGGATCATTCTTCAGTTTGTGGCAAAAGAAAACAAATCAAGGGGCGATAGTTTGTATGAAGCAAACCACTTTTTTTTGCATTGTTTTAATGCTGTTTTTTTTCATTTGGGAGTGGTATAAAATAGGAAAGTTATACAAGTGTGGGCTCTTTTGAGAGATGTGGTGGCTTCACTTCAAATAGAAATACCTGGGGGTGTGTTGCAGTTTTGTGAGTGTGCTCCTGTGGGGGCAAAGTTCAAGCCTCTCCTTGTTCTGTGCTGTGCTCTGACCGTAAGAACCACTTTAGAAATGAGCATTAAGAGGCATCTGGGGGACAGTGTGGGGAGCCAGGTAAGTGACTGAAACATCTGCAAACACGTAAGAGGCAAGAGAAACCAGGAGCTCGAGGCCAGCAACACCAAGTGCCTTCTAAATGTGTCACTAATCAACTGCAAAACAAGCAGCAGCAGAGAGAAGGGCAGAGCTGGGCAGAGCTCTTGGGATGGCAGCTTTTCCTTGGCAAGGCATAAATTTGGGCTTGTCTGATGTGTGCTGGGAAGTGCTGCTGTCTCTCAGAATGCAGCTCTTGCCAAGTTCCTGGGATGCTCTTGGGGTGACACAAGGCTAAGCAAGAATGCAGAACTCCTGGGTGTTGTTCCATTTGTTTGGGCAATTTTTAGGTTTCTCAGTTTGCTTTTCTCTTACACTTAATTAATTTTTCCCCCTCTTCCTGGAGAGCACTGCTTTTAACTCTCATCTGCTGCCCTCCTTCTTGTGTTGGGGATTTTGGGGTTGCTGGTGTCCAGCATTCTGGCTCTGGGCCATCTGGAAACCCTGAATCCAGTGCAGGACAGGTTGGCTGTACTTGTTTCACATCTACAGGTGCTGACAAATCTGATTATCCATCTGCTGCACATCTTACAGAAAAGCTGTAGCTGAATCCTTGGAATTCAGTGACAGGACTGAGGAGTTTCACAGGCTCTGAAGCTGGCAGTGCTTGTCAAGTGTACTGGCTGATCACTCTTGTCCTGTGCTGTTCTTTGCCCTGTGCTAGTGCTGCAAGTTTTGGGAGAAGCAAGTGTGGTTGAACGTGGCTGCTTCTGATTTACCGATCTGATACACCTGATTAGAGTTGCTGACTGCTCTGCCCATCCTTGGGAAACCGAAGGAATGTGCCAACAGCCTGGGACAGCTCTTTAATCCCCCAGCCTCAGTTTAGGATTCACAGCTGCTTGTTGATCGAAGAGCTTTGGGAGGTCTGCAGTCCTTCTCTTTACAACTTTTGTCAGCCTTTTCCCTTCTAGGTCCCTTGTACTAGTGAACAAGTCTGGTTTCTCCCTGTGAAGTGACTGTGAGGTCTGTGGGCAGTGTGGAGTCACTGGACAATGCTGGGATCAGCTGTCCATGTGGGATCAGTGCCACTACGGGGCCAGCTGAGTAACTTTAAAGCAAATTGAGTTATGTCATCTCTAACACACACCTTTCCCTGTTTCTTGAACCCTAAGTCTGGTTTGGATGGATACACCAGTTTATTTTTCTCCTTAGTCTCGCATCTGAAGCTGTTCCAGCAAGTGCAGCCCGTGGGCAGCACGTGGGATGTTTCTGTGGGCACTGCAGACACCCCTGCCCTGCTTCCCCCGCCAGGCACGGTGCCCAGAGCCCAGTCCCAGTGACACCGATCCAGTTCTGTCCTCCAAATGGCTCAGCAAACCACATCCTTTCTCCAAGAGAAAAATGATCTCTCTTCATTTGTAATATCTTTCCTGAAATGTGCTATACAATCATGTCTCTAAAATATATGAGGCGATAGAGCAACTATATTGAAAAATAGCACATACTTGGTCAGTTCTACTAATAAGTAAAATACACAGGTCTGAATATGACAACTGTATGTGTTGAAATATATTGGAAACATATTTGGATCGTTCCATGCAGACTGAGACATTGAAAGCTGGCCAAATCTGTAAAAAATTTAAGTCTGTGTTTTATATATTATACACTTAAAAAAGCATTTTCGCAAATAGATAGCGAGGAACCTCGCTACGAAGATGTGGGAAATACTAAGCAGGCTTGATTTTTTCCTGCTGGGAGGCAGTGATCATGGATGCTGTGTCATTACAGACACTGTGGGGAGGGTTAACGTGGCTGCTGGCTCAGAATTTGTGTGCTGGGCCCAGCACGGGGGTTCATTGATCTTAATGGAGACCACTCAGGATCGCTGCAGTCCGACAGCAACGGCTCCCTTGGCACTGCTGGTGCTGAGTTAACTCCCAGCATTTCTTGGATTAGCCTGGGAATGGACAGGGAGTGGGAGTGAGGGTGTTTCTGACAGCTCTGAGATGGAGGAGCTTGCAGTTTCTGGAGTTTGAGTGTTCAAACAGGGAGCCCTGGAGAAGGGATAGGACCCCTGAGAGAGTGCAGCTATCCTGGCCTTTCCATGAAGGCAGGCATCTCCATTTAGTGGAGGCTCCTGCTGGCATTCCAAAGCCTTCTCTGGGGAAGCCCAGAGATGTCTGGGTGCCCTCAGTCCTCTGGGAAGTGCCCTTTTGCAGCGTGGCACACCCTGGCAGAGGTAGCTGTGGTTAGGGCAGGGCTGCTGGCACCGTGCAGCTGGGATTCCCCTGCCCCTTGTGTTTGCTGGGTTTGCTGTGATGCCCTGCTTTGAACACCCCAGTAAATGTACAATAACTACAGATAGTGGATGTAGCCTTCCAAATCAGCACTACCACATTCTATCCCTAAGAACACCAATTCCCCCTTTTCTGGAATGTTGTCAGAATCTAAATTATCCTTTACACCTTGGGGTGTATTTTTACATCTCTGAAAGGCCTGGGGCAGGACACCCTGATGTTTTCCATGGAGAATCCAGGGCTTTCTGTTTGCCTGTGTGCTGTAGCAGCAATTAGATGTCCTGTGGAGATGGAAGCTCCAGCAGGAGCTCCATAAACACATTGTGTCTGCAGGACATGCACTGGCTGCGTGTTCCTGGGTAGGGTTGGGATGGTCTGCCTTGCTGAGGGACCTCTTATGTGTTGCCAGGGAAACTGTGGTGATGTCAATTAAAGGCAAATTAGTGCCCTCAATTTAGAGACCAGTGCTCTAGAGGTGGTAAAAAAGGCACAGGGGCTGTTTGAAGACTTGTGGGGAGAACTTGATCTGTTTGAGTGTTGGGTTGTAGAAACCAGCAAGGCTTGGCTTCCTCATCCAAGATAGAAAGGAAGAGCACTGTCCCCCGAGCTGACCTTCCTGCCTGGTTTGCAGGTGAACAGAATTTATTCTGATTCCTAAAACTGTCTAGTTCCTTCGTCAGGAAAAGCATTAAAGGCAATTTGGGGTCCTCAGTCTGGCTCACTGTGTAAATCAATCATTGTCTCACAGAGGAGTCGTGGATCCCGTGATGACCAGGTGAACGTACTCCTGCCAACTGCACAACACAGAGTTTGTGCAAACATTTATTTGTGTGCAGAGAGGTGGAGAGAGACCAGCCCGAGACAGAACTGAAAGCCGAACACATCAGGGGTCCTGCCGTGAGGTGGGTCAGGAGTGTCCAGACGAGAATCGTGGCTGTTTTACTCTTCTGGGATCCCCCGTGCCCTGGAGATGAGCCGCTCCCGGCGGTGCCCACGCCCAGCACCAGCCCGAGTGGAGCTGGAAAAGCACCTCAGCATCTCACAGCCCTAATGAAAACAAGGAGCGAACCAGAATTCTCCCGAAAAAATAAACAAGCCCACTTTCCTGACCTCTTCCTGACCTCCCAATGAGGTGCTAATTACTCGAGGATTAGCACCTCTTCTGTATCACAATGCACCCAGCCAAGGAGCAGGAGGCGACAATACTCGGCACGAAATGCAAATCCACAAGAATTAGTCCAAGGGCAGGAGACAAGTCCCAAAGTTAAGGACAGAGAAACCTTCTCCATTGTGAGTTCAACCTGTTGGCTGAAAAAGAAAGTGCCAACTAAGTGCTTTTTGGAGGAATTCGGCAAGAATGGAATCTTTTCCCCCACCCTTCCCCTTCGTGTTTTTGACTACACAGCTCAATAGAGATAATTTCTTCAGCGTGGCTGCAGTGAGAGCAATATCAGAACAGGCTTATTAAAAATTCATTGCACCAGCAGAGGTATCTTTATGTATCTGTATCTGTGTTGAAATGCCATACCCGTTACACTCCCTGCACTGATAAGCTGGAATGAAAACTCCATGAGTTAGGGCTGGCAAAGGAAGCCCCGGCAGAGATCCCTGTGATTCAGGGGTGATGTCCTGCCAGGCTGAGGCTCTGGGAGCTCATGAGCTGTGTGAGATGGTCTCTCAAGGTTGTATCTGTCACAGGGCACAGCAGTTGGAAGTGTTTGGAACGGGCTGCTCTTGTTTTCTGTACAAAGAGCACAAACATGCCCTGGTCACACCAGAAATGCCCTCTCCTGTGTGGGGTTGCACACTTGGCCTCGATAGCTCATGGCTTCCCATTCCTACAAAAGCCCTGCTGAGCAGGGAGGGTTCAGAGCTGCACTGGGACGTGTTCTTTGGGTACAGCAAGTTTGTATTTGTGGTACTGCTGAGGAGTGAGATACTGATGGACAAAACCTGCATACCTGAGGGAGCTGGTCCCTGGAGCGCTGGAAACCCAGAGCATCTCAGTGTCTGTTTGGTTTGCTGGCAGTTCTTGGTTGCTTCTGAGAACCAGCCCATGTTTGGGTCTCAAACACAAGGATCCTGTGATTATCTAGAAATCTGCTGCCTTGGGGGATTATGGGAAGTGATAAAGTCTTCATGTGATGGCTACTCATCCCTATTTTGGCATTTTCACCTATTTGGTCCCGTATGGGATGGGAAATAAATTGCTCTGGTATAAGGCATTATTATATTTGCATGAGGCTTTGCACTGGTGCTCTTATTTTTGGTAGAAAACATAGTTCTCATTAAAGTGTTGCTCTTGGAAATAATTTTAATGGTAAATCAGATTTTTAGGAGCTGACTCCAAGCATGGGCTCATCCCGAAGCCAGGTCTGGCATCCTTTTGGCAGCAAAGGTATGGAGAGGTGAGATCCCTGGTAGGCAGCAGATGCCACTGATGTTTCTGCTGGAGTATCACCACAGCACACTGTCCTTGCAATGAATGTGAGAAGGAAAGGCTCTTCTTTCACCTCTCACCTGTCCTCAATCAGCAATTGCTTCTCTGCACAAGAGGTACTTATGTGTTCTTTGGTATAATTATACTGGTACCTCTTCATTTGTGTGGGTAATTTTATCGTACAAGGAGGGTGATTTAGGCTGTTTCCTAACACTGATGGAAACTTTGCCCTAGGGAAAGAATTTCTGAGGGGTGGAGATACCTCAGGTAGACTGGAACAGCCCAAAGTCTGGTGGCCAAGGTGCTCCAAGTGCCTGTGCTGGCAGGTACTGGGTGAGACTGGAAGATCCTGGGAAGCCCCCTGGGAGCAAACTGGCCCAGCTGTCCCCTAAAATAGGAAACAGCCCAGTGCTTTCCTGGGGAAGAGAAGACAAGCTTTAAACTGGAGTCTCCTGGAGCTCAAGGACCTCTCCCTGGCAGCAGCTTATTAACTGTGGTGGGTTGGTCTTTTCCTGAGTGGAGATTCACTCCTGAACCCAATACCACTGTTCCCACTACATTTTTCTAAATGGTGCTGCATTCTTGGGAGAGGAGAAGTTCCTGGTTTGGATAATTGTCTTTCCCACTGGAAGATCTTCCCATCAGTGAATTCCTGAGCAGCTCTCCACTGAGCAGCTGCTGTGCCCCTACCAACTACCTCAGTTTAGGTTCTTAGGTGTGAATGGGAGGGCTTGGACAGCGGTTCAGGAGAGCTCTCTTGGGGTGAAATACATCCTCTTCACCTCAAGTCACACTTCTCAGAGCTGTTCCTTGCCTTGCTCATGGCAGTTTGTGCTGTGCAATCACCACGTCTGTGTGGACTGCAGCCCTGCAGAGGAGCTGTGCTTGCAGTTCCTCGGCTCCTGGGCACAGCCCTGTGGGTGGCTGTGGCAGACACACTGCCTGCTGTCATTTCCCGGTTGGAGAATTGCCTCCCAGGCTGTCAGATGGGCCGGGAGGCTCCCTGTCCACATTGTTCTCCTGCAGAGGATATGTGCAGTATGGGGCCAAGGTGACACAATCAGCATCTCCTCAGCGTAGTGTCTGAGTGGGGCCTTGGAATAATACCCAGATTACTATCTCCAACTTATCCTAAACATGCCTGCCTCCTTTTACAGTTTTCGTTACAGAGCATTGTTGCCAGGATGGATTTATGCTGGGCCATTTCCCACTCCAGCTGCGTCATTACAATCATTGTCATGAGAACACAAAAGCAGAGACTGAATGCCTCGTGCCTTCCGACAAATATATTTGTCCCGTTGCCCCGTGGTGACCTCTGCAGTGCCATGTGGCTCGATCTGCTGGTGGCTACTGAAGCCAAGGCTTCCTGATGCTTGATTGCCAGGGATCCTCCAAGGCCAGGGCCACTCCTTGTTGTCTCGAATAGCCTGGCTTGAATTTGTAAGGCAAAGCTGCCAAGGGAAGAACAATTCCTAGAGGACAGGAATCAAGTCTTGTGCCCACAGCAGTTTGGACCTAAATAGGTGGTTTTTTTGCTCTTTGTCTCAGAGACTCGTGCCCACACCCCTTTCCATGCACAGATTCCTCTCTCCACCAGAAGGCACTGTTGGACAGGGCACAGAGCAGGGGGTACAGTCACACTCTGGGGTGATGTCACCAGAGTCCCCTCCCCTCCCAGTGCCTCAGTTTCCCCATCTGCCCGTGGTTCATGCTCTGAGAAACGTTGACCGATGTGGTGCAGAGCAACTGGATGTTATTAAACCACCAAAGGAGTCGGTCAAACCATATCCGTGCTTTAGGAAAGCGAGATCAAACCAGATGCCTCCAGGCTCCTCTGCATGACACAGAGCCACAGAAGGTGAAGAAACTGTTCCTTCATTTATTTCATTGGTTTCCCATTGTTCTGTGCCCTGCTCTCATCTCCAGCCTCCTGTGACGTTTTGCCATGGGGCTTGAAGGAAAACAACCGCCCCTGTGCTAATTTTATAAGCTGATGTGGCTGTAACATGCAGCATGTGGGGTCGGTGCAGGGCCTCAGACACAGCCTGGCAGGGCAGCCTGTGCTGCTGAACCCCAGCTGTCACGTTGGTACCAGTCAGAGACCCCTTTCTGCAGCAGAGAGTAGATAATCATCTGCTGCTCGTGGTGATGGCTCTCACGGCAATCAGGTTTCCTCCATCCGTGTGCTGATGCTTTGCTGGGTCCTTTGAGCACCTCCTCGGACAGGAGAAAGGTCTTTGCCTTTCATTTGGTTGGTTTGCAAAGCTCTGTGTGGCACAAAGTGGGTTTCTCTACTGTTCATAGAATAATCTGAAGAAACTATTCGAGAAGAGTCGCAGTTCCCTTTGCAGGATGAATGTGTGACTTCCTACCAGTCTGCCCACCCAGCTGCAGCCTGGGTGTTGTCTCAAGGTCATGGATCTTCAGCCTGCCTGTCCCCTTGAAGGTGTCCTGAGAGCAGAAAAAGCTTCCCTGGGTACCATTTCCATTGTGTCCAGGGGAGCTGGGATGAGGCTGCAGAGCCTCCAAATCAGTTATGTTCTGTTGCTCTTCACAACATCAGCCTGAAGGGCGGGTCTCCAGCTGGCTGAGCACTGCACTCTGCCACTCATTCCTTCCTGAGGGATGGACAGGAGGCTGTGTTGCCTTTTCCCAACTCCCCAGGGGTGCACAGATTGAATCCTCTGGGGCTGCACACCCACCCTGGCAATGACGTGAAAGGATCCCTTCCCTTCCTTCTGGCCAGGGCTTTGGGCCTCTCTCAGGTGCTGTGTTTCTCTTCCTTTCCCCTCATTGTCTTGCGTTTCTATCCTGCTCATTTCTAACCTTTTTCCAACTTCAATCTCCTAAAACAATGGTTGAAGTGACCTGGCCTAGGCCTCACTTCTATTTGAGACCAACCCAGTGAGGAGGGAATTCTTGAATGAGAAATAATTTCATATCTGGACCCCACTCTGAGACTCAAACCAAGAGACGAGCTTTAGGATCCCTGTCTTCTGTGCCATGAACAGGGACAATCTGGTACCTTGTGCTCATCACCTCTGTGATTCCTGGCTGTCAGCTGCTGCTTGTTGCTGGCATCCTATGGAGCAGAACCAAAGATTTCAGGAAATGATGCGAACACAAAATTCTCCCTTCGCATCTCAAGCTCCAGCAATCTTATCTCTTCCTTCCAGCCCTCGGGTACATTAAATGGTTTGGCCTAATGAAGCTCTCTGATCTTAAAATCACTCAAATCTCAATGACCTCCTGTGGCAATGGGTAATATTTAAAAGCCTTATGTGCCTGCAGAGGCTCCTTGTCTCTCTTTTGGGTTAATAGTTAAAAATTCATGGTTGTTTTTCAAAACCTAAATTGCTTTACTCTCTGCAAATGATTCCCCTCTCAATTCAAAATCAAACCTTTGTCTAGACTCAGCAGACTCTTGGCTAATAGCTCTGGCAGGCAAAGATACCAACACTTTATCAAGATATTCACTTTCTGCCCCAAACTCCCTCAGCTCAATTTCCCGAGGTGGTTTTTGTTTGCTCTCTCGCAGCGGCAGAAGAGTGTTTAGCTAATTGGGTTAAGGAGCCTTAGATGTTCCTTGGCTCTCCACAGAGTGTTTCTTTTTTAGCAGTGCCAATTTCCTTAACAAATGTATTTCATTGTGTGGTGCATTTGATCCTCATATCCGGAACTGTGTGTGAA
The DNA here is from genome assembly GCA_038380795.1 of Pyrocephalus nanus. Classification (NCBI taxonomy): domain Eukaryota; kingdom Metazoa; phylum Chordata; class Aves; order Passeriformes; family Tyrannidae; genus Pyrocephalus; species Pyrocephalus nanus. The sequence goes on from CM076278.1 coordinate 3,155,371, forward strand.
TCCTGAATCCTGAACCACCCCGGAGCCGCCGCTCCAGCTGCCGTGGTCCTGACTGCGGCTCTGCCCGGGCTCCTCTGCCTCAGAGAGCGACCTCAGAGAGGGACCTCAGAACTCAGGGGCCTTTCTAGAGAAAGGAGAATAAAATTAAAGATAAAACAATGCATCTCCTTCGACTCCATGGTTGTGTTCCCCCCGTGGAGCTGCTCCTGAGGCTCCCTGGCCTCACCCTCAGTGGGTCTGTGTGGAGGTTTTCCTGGAGTCTTCTCCCAGGTTGTCTGTAGAGAACGACCTTGCCCTTCCCTCGGGGATCAGAGGAGCCCAGCAGTGATTCCCAAGCTTCTGCACCCAGATTCTGAGCCTGGGAAACACGTGTAGGTGTCAAGCTGGGAGTTCTGGAAGCCTGGCTGTGGATGTCAGCACTGCCAGGCCTAGGCAGGAATAGTTTATGGTGGATAAGAGCTTGGCTACAATTATTTTATTCAAAGAACAGCTTTGGTCTGAGATTTTCTGTCTGTGCTTAGGGTCTGACTCTTGTGAGTAGAGGCCTCTTGGTACCTAAAGGAAGCCTTAAAGGGCAAGCAAGACTCAGGTCTCAGTGAGCACTCAGTTAAAACTCTTCTGTTTTTGCATCTCCTCAACAGACTACTCAGATATTGAGAGTCCAATTTGCCTTACTGCTAAACCCCTGCTACAAATAGTACCAGAGAGACTTGAAGTCTTACATACATTGGAAATCTCTTTTATTTTACTGCCAGAATGGTGTAAGGGAGCCTTAGTGTAAATGTGAAGCAAACCTCCAGTCTTTGTTGCAGTACTGGGTCATATAAAGCTTTGATTACACAGTGTTTTGTTCTCACATGAGGAAACCTCCACTGGAACTGGAAATTGCTGTGCAGCCTTAATCCTGACACAGCTGCTTGTGCTACTGCAGGAGTAAACAAAATAATACTTAGCATGTATAAATATTTTATTTGCATGCTGAGGCATCCTAAAACTGTATTTCTCAGCCCACCCAAGGTGAAAATAAATACTGGCTTCTAGATGGGGAAGCCGAGGGAGAGGGAAAAAAAATGAATCAATCTGTATCACAAACCATTTTAACCACCATCACAATTTTAACAAACCATCCCAAACACGAGTAGTGACTGCTCCATGTGCTTTTGGCAATCCCTTCTTCCAGGACACTGTAGGTGTATGGAAACATTGCTATTTCCATACAGGAACATGCAGCTGGGAAAGAGAGGACTAGCTCTGGGTAGAACAACTGCTCGCCATGATTTTCTTTCGGGATTAAAGTGGGCAGCTCTCTGCCTGGCTAAAAATAACCACATGTTAAAATATGCAATCGTGGATCAAATGGAAGCAGAGCACGATGTGGGATTTTTGAGTGGTTTGTGATTGGAATGAAATCAAATGTTAAATGAGCGTCACGAGTGTTCAGCTGCGGTGAAGGCTGGTTTGGTTTTGTGTTAAGGGCAGAAGGGTGGGCAAGCAGCACTCCCTGTGCTGCACAGGGACCCCTTCCCACCTGGACACGGGGTCCTGGCTCCAAACTGGGCACTGACTTCCAGCAGAACAGACTGCAGGAACTTCCCACGCAGTCACAGGGCCATCCTGGCATTTCAGCTGTGCAGCACTGAAAACCTCTGAAAGCCTCTGAAACTGTGAATCAGGCCTTCCCAAGTGCAGACTGGCTGAAAATTATGAGATTAAAAAAAAAAAAAAAAAGACATCTAAACCCACATTTGTTTTTTTTACATTTGCCTCCAGGTTTTTCCTCCTCCTGGGTTGTATGTCTTCAGTCTGTCCTCTGAAACCATGACCATTAGAACCTCTTTTATTTAATTCCTGATGAAATTTGACAATCTTGTGCAACCACATCAGTGCAGACACCAGTGCTGCAAGGAAGAGAAGGAGGGAAGAACCAACACTGAACTGAGGTACAAAGTTGTGTAATTCAGCGCTCCAGGGTGTTCTTTTTTTATTCTCCAGACCCAAATATTGCCTTCCCTCACTCTTCCCAGATGGGGAGAAGGTGAGCCTGGAGTGGGAAGCACCACGTGCAGGGAGATGGCATCTTTTCAGTCTTCTCGTGTTCAAACCTTTGGGGCCCATCAGTACAAATGACTGTGGTTGAGGTTCCCTGGTCCTCACTGTGGATCTGAGGGAGGGTTTCAGTGGACAGCCCTTGCCAAAGATGAAGTTGGAGACAAGAAGCAGCAGAGTCCTGGTGGCTCTGGCACCTCCTCTCACCAGGTGCAGGCCTTTACTTATTGGAGCTTTCACAGCTGAACAGAGCCAGGCCCAAGAGGAAGCTCCTGGTGGGAACTGAAGCAGCACTTGGTGCAACCAGAGAAGACGGCAAAGGTAAAAAAAACATCTTTATTTCTCTCTGCTCAGGATTTACTAGCCCTCTAAATGCAGAAAAGCTTCTTTTCAGGCTGCAAGAGGTTTGTGTGATGTGGAGGTGAGTGCAGGGACTGGGTACTACCCAAGTGTCACCTTTTTGGGAGGACTCTGTTGGAGTTGATGGAAAAGCTGCTGTGGGTCCCAGAGGAAGGGATGAGGACTGTACTGGGAACAATGAAGCCCTAAAGGTTCATGTTCACTGCAGGATTAGCTCCTACCTTGTGTGTTGGAGCATGAGCTCCACTCCCACAGGAGAACTCCCCACTCAGATGTAGGAGTGCCTTTATTCCAAGGGCTGGATCCAAGAGGAGCTGCTGGTGTTTGGTTAATGCACCTCCAGCCACTAAAACACACCTGCATTTGAGCCCTTCCACTGCTCCTCTTCGGGTGCGATGGGAAATTCTCCTGTGGGTGCCTGGGGAGGAATCACTGGAGCAGCCCAGCTGTGCCCAGAGTGGTGGTGTTTGTCATGCAAGCGAATTTCAGATGCAGTAGCTGGGACATGAGGTGATGTGACTGCTCATCCTGGTGGCTCAGGAGTGGTAATTTGAGGTAGGCAGATGAAGTGCATTGTGCAGCTGAGGCATTCCTTTAAAAACCTCCCTTGAACTCAGGAGTGATGCCCACAGCCCTTAAGAAAGGCATGTTCTTGTTGTGTGGAGGGTCAGTAGATGCTGGACAAGGAAGAGTCTCACAATACAGGAGCTTTGTAAGACGTGCTAGTGGTCTGAGGGTATCATCCACACCTAATTCTGGGATGGAGCTGAGCTCCTCAAGTGATTCAATGTGGAAATTTTGCTGGGAGAAGTGTGGAGCAGGGGAGGTGGGAGTCCCAGGGCAGAGATGCTGCTAACACCCAGCAGTAACCGGTTACCCTGCTTGGCAACCCCCTTGCTGCTCTAGGTAAATGGAAATGACTTCATTATTTGTTTGTCCCTTGTCCCAGTGCCTTTTATTTTTAAGCCTGCATAACGCAAACCGCAGCCCCTGGGGAGCTTAACGAGGGTCTAAGTGGCACCACCGTTCCCCGCTAACAATGGGCTTTTGTTGTTCACACTTTCCCTATCAGAGTGTCCCGGAGGAACGTCCTTGCTTAGGAGAGACTATATTGTGATGTTATGACCTCAGAGAGGGGTGGGAGAGGAAGGGAGGGTTCAGGTGTATCTTTAACTTACTTGAATAACTTTCTTCTCGTCGTGTTTTCTTCCCACCAGGATCTTTAATAACTGCTCCGAGGGGGCTGCCTCGGAGCTATAAATACCGGCGCGTTATCACCCGGCCGGGCATTGTGTGCGAGCGCTAATTTCTGTGCTGGGCTTGAACTTGTTGACTTGTGCTGCTCGCTGTCAGGAAATGTTGGGTGGGAAAGGATTAAAGAGCCTATTGATGTGACTCGGAATCTCGGGCCAGGAAGGCTGGTTGTATCATCTCAGATCTAGAGACTGCCGTGTTGATATCCAGCTTTGGCTTTTTTTTTTTTTTTTATTTTTTATTTTAATAGAGTGGCTTTAGTCAGCTCCCTGTTCCTCCCTCCCACCCCCCACGGCAAGCACACTGACTCCGGCACTCCAGGCCGGAGTCTCCAAGGAGGAAGTAGACCCTGTAGGCGAATTTCCTGGTATTATGCCATTTTAACAACCTCTCTCTTGATTTAGGTGTTGCAGGCTGGCTAAGAATATTCCTTGACACTTGAAAGGGACCTTTATTGTTTTCTTAATTTGTGAAGAATTGCCTTTTTTTTTTTTTTTGGTGTGTGTGTGTCTCTCTCCAAACTTTTCTTTGTAGGGTCAGACTGGAGCCATGTTATTGTTGTTAAATTTAGATCTGAGACTATATTAAGTCCTCTGGCAGTCTGCCCCAGCGCTTTCACTTCTTAAAACAGGAAGGCAGGCCTTGGCCTACTTGTGCTCATGTACTTAAAAAGGGTGAGAAGAAGACTTTTTACACTGCTGGGAAATAAATATGAAACTGCACGGTGTGTATACAACCACTGCTCTGCTGGAGCCAGCAGGGAATTTCAAAGGATTAAGCTCCTTAAGCCTCACAGTTCTTCGGTGAGAATTAAGCATGTTAGAGCCTTTTGGGAAAGTTTGTCCCCAAAATAATTCTGTCACATCGGGAAAGTCTCAAAGGGTGGAAGGTGGGTAATGGATGAGCCCCCTAAAGGTCTGAGTGTGGCTGGGTGCAGGATGGTTGGTTACCAGGGCTCTCAGCTCCTGCCTGCACGTGGGGTGAGAGCTCTTCCAAAGCCTTCTGGAGGGTCTCCTTGGAAAGGTGCCCACCATGACAAACAGGGGGAACAATTCCAAAAAAAAAATGCCCAAAGCGCAGAAAAATCAGCGTTTGGGGAAGGAAGGAATGGCTGTGTGCTGTCAGACCCCCTGACGTTCTATCTCTGACTTTATGTAGTGACTTAGTGTGGAACTTGGAAAAATTATTAAGGATTTGTCTCTGCTCATGTGATTGTGCTGTTTGGCCCCCAGATGTGAACACCAGGAAGAACATCCCCTCGTTCTGTTTGACAAACTCCATTAGGATCCTTTCCCTGCTCAATGTGGAGCAGCTGTGGGAAGGCATCAGGGGACCATCAGCACCTGAATGATCTTTTCTTCGTTCTCAGACTGAAGTAGATACACTCCATGCTGAGTGAAAACATTGCTGAGCTTCTAAATAATTCCCTCTCAGCTGGGTAAGGTAGTCCAGGCTGAAGGCAAATCCAGAACAGGTTATGTGTGGTACAAATAGTACAGTTCAACTTCTTGAATTATTTTTGTGCACCTCAGAGAAGGTAACCTGGCTTCTAGGATTGCAGGATTCCTGTGGAAGGCAGAGAGTGGGGAATGCTCAACTCTTCAGGAGTAATGACTGACACAGATTACGAAGCCTGGCTTTGAAATGTCTGGCATCTGAGTTTGGAAGCTGCCACTCAGCATTTGGGGTGAAAACCATCCGTCCATGTTTGTAAAGAGCAACTTGAAATATCAGTCCCTGAACAAAAAAAAAAAAAAATAATTGGTGGGAAATGGAGAAAGCATGACTACATTAATAACTTTAAATTTTCCTGTTTAATTTTAACCTCTCTCAGAATTTTTGAGTGCACTTGGTCGACTCTTGCCCTTTCTAGGGACGGCCCAGCCAGAATGAAAGGCAACACTGCAGCACCTGCAGTTTGTTCTTTGCTGAAGCTGTGGCTGGGTGTGCACAGATGGCTCGGTGGGCTGCAGGGCTGTGCTCCCCTCGAGTTTTGACTCTTTCCCTGGGCCATTTCTGTAGCTAATCCTTCCTATCAGCAGACAGCCAGGAGCCAGCAGCCCATTGAAAAGGGAACCAGGCTGAGGACAGGCTGCTGAGAGGAGGAGAAAAACTGTTCCTTTGAGGACTCTATAGATTTTTAATTTTTTTTCCTCTGTGTAAAAGCATTCTTATTCTGATATATATGATGGGGCTGGGGGGCCACAAACTGAGATAAAAATACCTCTGAGCTTCACCGAGGCTCTTTCCAGCTTTTCATAATTCAGGAGTGTGTCAATCACAGCCACAGCAGAGCCTGGCAGGCTCTGTGTGAGGATGTGTGGGGAGGGCTGGGGGCAGGCAGAGACAGCGAATACCACTGTCCTCCAGCCTGCTGACAGCCCTGCTTCTCAGGATACCACTGCAAATGGGTGGGCAGGAGCGAGTGACCCCTTCTGTGGCACTACAAATGCTTTACTGAATTCCTGGGAGGTGCAGGCTGGTCCTGGAAGGGTCCAGGTTCTGTCTGTGCATCCCAGTTCCAGTGAGGGGCTGGGCAATGTGTGTTCAGTGACACATCTGTGCACGTGCAGAGCTGAAAGATTTGGTTTATCATCACAGACCTGCTCAGGGTGAGCTTCTCCAGCACATGGGAGAAACTTGCTCAGATCAGGGTTGTCTTTTACTGCCTGTTTTGAAGCTGCACAAAACTGAAATCGAAAGCTCCCAAGCCCCACCTCTTGAGCAGTATCATCTCAGCCCTTCCAGTTTTGTGGCAGGTGAAACACAGGAGAGGAGGAATTCAGTCAGGAATTCAGTTGGGCAATCAGTCCAGGACACCCTGAGCAATCGGTTCAAGGCAGGGGTGGTAAGAGCAAGCCAAGGCTTAGTGAGAAGTCAGCAGGGTCTGGAGGATTGCTGGAATTTTCTGTAATAATGACAGCTTTGAAGAGAAAGGAACTGGAGGCTCTTGGGCTGAAATGCCATTCCTTCTCTTCTAGGGAGGCTTTTATAGCAAGGGACACTGTGGAAAGGGGGTAATAAAAGAACATTCTCCTCTTTTCCGAAGGAAAACATTGTAATGTTGCCGAATAATCTGGTTGGTTTTGCTTCTGTGTGTTTGTGTGTGTGTGTTTGTTTGCTTTCCCCTCAAATCAAGGCAGCATTCCTTAGTTTCAAACAGTTCTTCACCCAAAAGGAAAACTGCAGTGCCAGAACTGAGTGTCTTTTCCCTGGATCCAGTCCTGCCTGCTCTTATCTTCTGGCTCCTGCAGCAGGGCCAACGATAAGCCAGGACTCAGAATTCTTCGGTTTGCACAATCTCCCTGACAAACACTTAGATGAGAGACAAGAAAACCTGAAAGAGTGTAAAAAGCTCAGGCTTTCTGATCCTCTGAATCTCCAGATAGCTCAGCTAAAACAATCCTGAGTCTAACTTTGGAATTGCATTACTCAGGGCAGTTGGGAGGGGAGGTGAATAGGTGGAAAGGTTATTTCTGTTTGTACACGGGATCTAAATTCCCCAGATCCATTTTCTAAGGATTTTCCTTCTTTATCTTTCGTTTCTCCTGGCCCTAAATTCCCCTGCTGCCTAACTGGCTGCTGCCTTGTGTCTGAGCACGGTGGGATGCTCTGGAATGACACGCAGCCTGTGCTCCTGTCATTATCTTGGCCTGGAGCCTGCGAGCTCACAAGGCAGAGCACTCAGTTATTTCGTGCCTTCCTTCCAGAGACAGAAGAGGTGGAATCTGTGATCAGTCTTTTCTAGTGCCTCTTAGATACTTTTAGCTCGGTGCCTTCTTGTTTCCCCCGTGGCCTGTGTTGTCTGAGCAGACATCACGCTTCTCTCACAGCGCAGTTTTTGCCTCTCAGTCCTTGCCGTCCGTGTGTTGCTCACCTGGCGGGGCCGTGGCACGTTGCTGCAGTTTGCTGAGCAAGGTGTTGCAATTTGATGAGTGTGTTGGTGTCCAAACAGACAATAAATCGATTGCTGCTGGAGCCAGGCCTGGGGATGTTGCCTGAGCAAACAGGCTCTGGCTCCGTCTGCCAGAGCACACCTGTCTCCTCAAACACGGGGTTTGCTCTCTGCGGAGCCAAGTCCCTTATCCGTGTCCCTTCCCAGGAAGGGACAGGTGTCCCCTGAGGTCTTTACAGCCCCCAGGCCACCCCTGGGCAGGCCCCAGTCCCTGTTATCAGCCCCCTGGCTGTTCCACAGGGGGTGTGCTCGGATCAGAGGAAGGAAGGTAGAGAGTCACAGATACTGAGGCACGGCCGAGAAGCCCAGATCAGCGGACAAGATGTCTGAGGCACACGATGCTTATCTGCTGCAGTGGGTGGAGGAGGAAAGGGCATCCCTTATCTCTTCTCTGGTTCCCAGCCCGCTCTGGCTGCTTAAGGAGGCTCGTTGGAGTCTTCCCACATTCCTGTACCTTCGGGTTCCTGCTGGACAGGAAACGGCCGCTGCTCCAACACCCATTACATCTCAGCTGGTAGTGTCATTTACAGCCAGATTCCCAGAATCCCCAGTTTGGGCTGGGGCTTGCTCAGTGACCCCCCTGTGAAAACACCTCCCTGGGAAAACAACAAAAGCATTGAAACCTGCCTAATTTGTTGAGCAGTTGGTGAGCCTGGCCCGCATCCTTAGGCACTTCAGGAAACAAACCCGACCCTCTGGGAAGAACTGGAGAGCTCCAGTATGTGTAAGGTTTAAATAGTACAAAAAGGTAACCGCTCCTCAGCGCTGCAGGATGAGACTGACCACAACATTATTGGTTTATCTCTGAAAGGACCCCGGTGACACAACATTGATAGCTCAGATTTCTACCTGTGCAGATGCTCTTGTGCACTCCTTTGGTTTCAGGAGCAGGAAGGTATGAAAGGCTGCAGAAGGAATGAAAACAGAGAGGTACAGGTGACACTTCAGTGACATAACCCACAAGTCCAACAGTCTTTTGGGTCTGACATTTAGTCATGCTGAAAGTGATACTCCTGCCAGTGAATGTGGTGCCACTGTCAGAAGCACATTTTCTGACTGAAGATGTTTGGTTTTTTGTTTGTTTAGGTTGGTAGAGTGTTTGCTGCTGAAGGGAACGTTAATGGTGTGCTAAGATGAGAATTGTTCAGTATTTTGGTTTAGGCAACCTCTTGAAAACTATTGATACCTATCACAGTTAACAGGATGAAATTGGATTTCTTCCTTTCTCACCACCCAAGTTCTTGAACTTTTTCCTCATGACCGTGCTCTGCTCAAAACACTATTTTAAAAGTATAGTATATATTATTTCTGGAAAACTGTTACAAGTGCTCAGGGTAGGTGTCACCTTTCACCTGTGAAATATTCATCCTTTGCACTGGGATCATTAGAAAAGAAAAATCTTCAAAGTGTCCAGAGGATCTGGAGGAACTGAGATGCTTAAAACTTTGGGTAATGGGTGTTTTTGCATCAGTGTGATTGAATTTAACTCAGTAGGGTTACTAATTGTTTTGCTGATGATAAAAGGAGAATCAACCACGTGCTAATGTGAACCTATTGGCATGCACAAAGCTGAGCTGGAAACCTCATTATCCTGCTCTGGTATTGTTGTACTGGTCACTAAGCCCTTCTCAGAGACTCACAGGATGGTTTGGGTTGGAAGGAAACTTAAAGCTCAACTTGTTCCACCCCCTGCCATGGGCAGGGACACCTTCCACCAGCCCAGGTTGCTCCAAGCCCCATCCAACCTGGCCTGGGACACTTCCAGGGATCCAGGGGCAGCCACAGCTTCTCTGGCCAACCTGTGCCAGGGTCTGTTCTCCATCTCTTTTGGTCTGTGTGTGTGTTCAGTCTGAGCTGGCAGAGCCAGGATGTGATACCTGTGCTTTGAGATCATTCTTGCATATTTAAAATGTCATTTCTCTTGAATCAGTTCTGGTGGACTTGATAGACAAAGACCCTTCTCTCTCATTATACAGTGCTACCTCCTGCCTGTTGCCCCCCAGACCTGTTGGAGGTTAACCCCTTGTCAACCCAAACTAGGGCACAGATTTCCCATCTTTACAGCTGCAATCCCACTGAGACATTTACTCCTGGATGCACATGAGGAACAAGCTGTCCAGATGATGTGATGTGTGGACATGGGATCTGCCTCCGCTGGGGACCTTCAGCAGATCTCATACTTGTGTCCCTGTGTTCCCATCCGTGTCCTTTGCACCTCACTGCGGGCTGTGGAACACCCAGGACAATGAGTTTTGCCATCAGCTGCAGGTTGAAGGTGCCAGTGATATATAAATCAATACTGACAGGAAGTTCCTCAAAAGCGACTCTTGGACAGAAAAAGAGTGTTGCCTGTCGGCTGAGTTACTGTGCTGTGAAGAGACTTCTCTGAGCTGCTGGGAAAGGCATCTTCTTCCCTGCCCCTAGAAATGCTGCCTCCAAGAAAAACAGATCCAGGACCCTGCAAGCAGAGAGAATCCCAGCAGAGCTTCCAGTTGCAGGGAGAATCCCAGCAGAGCTTCCAGTTGCAGAGAGAATCCCAGCAGAGCTTCCAGCTGCAGGGAGAATCCCAGCAGAGTTTCCAAAGTGGAGCTTTGCTCTGTTGACTGGAGGGTTGTGGTACCTCAAGGCTGTCACTTGTGGCAAGGTGTGCTCAATGGCCTGCAGCTGGAAACCAGCCAGCAGCTGGGACACTGAGTGTCAGTCAAGGGTAAAAAGCTCATTTAAAGACATAACTGTGGATTTAAAGGTGTGCTCCTCCAGCAGGTGAGCTGTGTTCTACTGGTGGGCTCTCCAGCAGCTCCAGCGAGGGGCAGGCCAAGTGGAATGAACTGGTCTGGAAAACACACAGATTCATTCTTTAAAGAGATCCACTTTCCCTTTCATATGTCATTGCAGTTTTATTCTTCAGGCGGATTCAATCCTTTACCAGGTCCTGAGCTGGTTTTGGTGTGTTCTGATACAAATCTGAGGTGAATTTTGCCATTCCTTTTCACCATGGGCTTTTATATTCTGCAGATGTGTTGCAGTCTTCCCTGGTCATCACTTCTGAACCTTCTTGAAACCCATGTGAATGGAATCAGAGGTTATTTGCCTGGTCCTCACGGTTAAAACCTCAGAGTATCCTGTGTCTTATGCTCAGTTAATCACTTTAACAACTATATCTGCATGCAGGGGATGATTACAGCCACAGATTGAGAATCCTGTTGGAAAGCATTTGAATAATTGTGGAGCTGGAAGGTCTTATAGACAAAACAAGTAGCGTGGAGAAGGACAAATAGATCCAGATTTTGAACCTCTTTTGGAACTCTACCCCTGTTATGACTGCTTCCTTTTAGCTGCCATTGAGACTACTAAAAATTCCGACCCAAATATGTGGAGGGAGGCATGAAATGCAAACCCTGTGAGCTGAACTTGTGCAATTGTATTGCTGTTTCTGGCAGTACCAGGGAGGACTGGACTATCTGAGTGAGGGAGATTGGCATCTCTGTGTTGTCCATCCTGCACGTGGATATAATTAACATTCTATTGCACCGTTGTCCTGCCTGTGACCTTGGTGAGGTTCCAGTTCTGGACCTGCCTGTCTATTGTCTGACACTGCCTTACATCTTCAAATACATCCTTCCTTCCTGTGGGAAGGAGAAACTCTTGAGGCCAAGTGTGTGGCTCCTCCTGTGCTAATTGGCGTCTTGGTCTTCGTGGAAATTCCAAAATGACCTGGAATTCATTTTCCAGGCCCGTTTTCCTATCTTAGTTCTTCGATATCTTTAATTTGCTGACCTCTCTCACGCCTTCCATCACATCCACCACCTGACTGACACCCTGTCAGGACATGGTTTGGGCAGTCCCACTTCCCTGTGTTGGGTAATCCTGGATCCAGGTGTGTAGGAAAACTAAAGGATTCAAAAGCTCTTCAAACAGAGGTCATCCATGAACAATCCAGCCAGGGCAGCTGTCAGTGGCCTGGTTTGTGTGTGTGTTTCAACAGAGAGAGCCCTTTAGAGGACCATATTTTCCTCTCTTTTGTGCAGAAATGCTCTCTTTCTTTAGAGAGATAAGGAGGGAATTGCTGGGGGTGGCAAAGAGGTGAGAGTACAAATGAGGAACAAAATCCTATATTCATTTCTGTTCTTGAGTTAACGTTGTTACTTGGGTATTGCAGACTGCAGTTAGTACCATTAGGATACTGGAAGTACCAGACTGGTTGGAAAAAAAAAAGAATTCTATCAAAATCACCCTCCCAGGAAAATGAATTGCACCCAAAACAAACATTTTCCTAGAAAGCATCTCCTTTGTTCAAACAGAAATCAATGTCTCTGTTAGAGGGCAATTTTTAAATCTTGGAGTAAAACCTTCAGGCTTTCAGTTTGGGGTTTCCCACTCCCCAGTTCAAACATAGTTTTGCAACGGATGTGTTATTTTTGCATCTCTTTCTCTGGGTCGTGACTTTCCATTGATTCTGCCTACAGCTCGTGGGCATTTTTGGATTACAGGTTGCCCAGTTGTTCTGCCCCTCGATCATGTGCCTGATAACCCTTTGTCCTGTGCCCTCTGTCTCTGGTGCTGCCCCACACTGTGCCCCCCAGCCCCCTGTGCCCGTGGAGCAGCTCCAGTGGGATTGCCCAGGATCCATGAGCGTTGGGTGAACAGCTCTGCTGCACAGACCGCCTCAGGGGGGTCAGCTGTGCTCTGCTCTTTCCAACTGAAGCAATAGGACAATCTCCCTTTTCTTTCCCCTTGCTGCTTGTTTGCATGAAATGCAGAGGAAATGAGTGTTGTGGGGGTCCTGTGCTTGTCTGTTCAAACAGGCACTCAGTGGGCACAGTGCTTTGGGAATTGCTGCTGGGGAGGGAACAGAGTCCCTGCCTGGGATGAAAGTAATTACTACTGTATTTCAGCCTGAACTGAATGAATGGGTTGCCCAAATACCCTCGTTGAACCACTCACTTGTCACTCCCCAGGCTTTTTAATTTTAGAGACCCAACATTTCATTCTAATTGACAAAGTTTCAATGGCAGGCTCCAAACCAGAAGCAAAGCACTCAAAACAGGGAAAATGCAGGAGACTCCGGAGGTCATTCATATATCAGAGGCTCTGGACATCACTCATCTGGAAAGAATTCAAAATTTGCCATATGTTTCTTTTGTAAAATGTTTGTAATGATATATCACAAATATTTAAATATTAGAAAATTGGCCAATTTCCATGGTATTTAAAATATATTGCATTGTACCATGTGAGCTGAATTGTAAGGAAACCAGCCAATTTTCTAAATTATTTCTAAAATCTTCATTGCCTTATGATACACACATACCAAAGCATGCCTAATAAATAGATATTTATGCAGTATGGTTAGGGAAACATATACCCCTAAATCTGTGTGTGTGTTATATATGTATATATAAATGGAATAGATATTGTTTTTCCTTTAGAGTTCCTTTATTTATTCACTGAACACACAGATGACCCTCCAGATGCATGCCAGAAATACAGGGTTGTTTAGCCCTTAATGATGACATTAATAATGTGAGTAAAAAACGCCTGAACTTTAGAATTAAAAGTCATCGCTGACATGGTCTGGAAGCAGCAGAGCTCTGCTTGTGCATGTCCTGGGCCATGGGGATGGCTTGTCACTTCCCAACTCTTTTAATATGATTTCTGAAGGTTTATTAAGTTGAACGTCAGGCTCCAGGAGGAGGAGTCGACAGGCTGATCCGATCCTGCCAACATCCTGGCTTTTGATAGCTGAATAGTTTGCTGTTATAAAGGAGATTAGAGTTAGCTTTTAACTTGGTTGGTGTACATTTTTCACACTGGGAGCTTATGGATGTCCCCTGTTGGCTTGGGAGCTATTTTACACTCGTGGACAGGAGGTGGTGAGTGTGTCAGTGTGGACTCACAGACATGTGTCAGAGTGAATGACCAGTGTGGACACACGGACATATGTCAGAATGAATGGCCAGTGTGGACACACGGACGTGTGTCAGTGAATGGCCAGTGTGGACACACGGACGTGTGTCAGAGTGAATGGCCAGTACGGCCCTCCGGTAACCCTGGTGTGCAAGGGGTCTTCTGTTTAACCTCAGGGAGAGTTCCAGGCACTGATCAAGGGCAGTCTGTGTCCCTAAATTCGCCTTCTGACCCGTTCCTCTTGACTCATTAATCCACAGTAACTTAAATTTTACGTCCTGCGCCCTCCAGTATCATCCTCACCCCCTGTTCCTCGGGCACCTCTCTCACTCTGCCGTGTGAAACGTCCCACCTCGGTTTCATTTGGCAGAACATTCCTTCTCCTCCTGCATCCTCCCCCCTGGCAGGAGTGCCCTGCCCCATTTTCCCGTGTCTCCTGTCCTCCCTGTCCCTGGAAGAAGCCGGTGAGCCGCAGATGCGCGGCGCGGCTCCGGTAGCGCGCTGGCGGGCACACGCAGCAGATTGTCCGGTCACCCTTAACGCCAGCAGTGAGATTTATTATCGCCATCGCTCTCGGGGAAATGAGCCCGGGGAATTAATTTATGGTGTTTTGAAATGCTGGTGTCTTATCGAGGCTCTGCTTGCTCATAGCCAACCTCCCCCTTACCTTTGGCCGCAGGGATTGCGTGTTTAATGCGGGCAATTGACAGGGCACAGGCGAGCACAGTCACACTCCGGGCCCTTTATGGCATTTGATCCTTGTACAGCAGGAGTGACCCCCTCCAGCTCACCTTCTCTCTCAACATTGTATCTGGGAGGGGAGATAAATTCACAGTTAATAAAGATAAGGCCGGGAAACTCCCTCTGTGAACTGGCGAGCAGCTCACAAGCTGCAGTTGGGTTTGTAACAGCAGGATCTGGTAATGCCGTGAACCAAAAGGAACCACTGTGCAGGGAACAGGAGTTGGGAAATCTCAATACCTTGGTTTCACTGCACTGGACAGAAAGATTTAAAGGGTTGAAGTCCTCTGCATTAGAATACTATTGATAAAGTCCTTTCATTTCCCGTGGTACACACGGCAACCTTTGTGATTCTTCAGCATTTCTGTGTGTAATGGTGCTCTTGGCAGGGCAGGCTGGTGAGGGCACATTGCTTAGCCAAGCATCCAAGGCGATGCTGAAGATGCAGTGGTGACTCTTGCCCTTCTGTCTCCTGCATTATTCATGTTGGTATTATCATTAATTAATGATTTATGGAGCCCATTTTTCAAACCACAAGCCCATTTACGGCAGCATAAAGCAGTGCGTGTGTAAAACGTGCACACACACACACAGGTGCTTTACCCTGTGCAAAGATCCCACTTTTGGGGTGGAGAGTCCTGTATCCCAAGGAGCTGGAGAAGGATCATGGATAAGTCAAATGTAGTTATTCTGAATTGTATTTAAACATCAGCTTCTCTTGCAGAGTTTGACCCCGTCTCTCTACTGCACAAAATGGCACAAAATCAAGTGGATATTCCCCCTGCAGGGAGTTCCATCCCCAGTACCTGGCCAGGATGTTGAGGGGGTTATTTCATCATGGTAATGGAGATATTTGTGCAAGATACGGTGCTTTTCTCCTGTGAAATTACACACCTCCAGTTAAACAGCTGTCCTGGGGTTTCCTATCAAACCACACATCTAGAGGTCCCCAAAGGGATTGTTTTCCCACAGTTCCTGCAGCACTTCTCACTGTGTTTCTCTCCTTTCATCCCAACTCGCACATATAGTTGTGTGGTTGGAAAAATGCTCCAGGAGCTTCCTTTTGAGCTTCCTTTTCTTCTTGAGCTTCCTTTTTCTTTGGATCAAAGCTTTTTCTTTGGATCTGTTTGAGTGCCGGTCTGTATTTTGAAGGGTTCTGTGCTGTCCATCACTATCATGTGATGGTATCAAACAAAGTTTGAGAGAAAACCCAGCTGATCTTGAAAACAGACGATATGAGAAACCCTGAGGGGGTGACTGTGGTCACTTGTCCTTCATCCAAACAGGTTGTATCGCTGTCATGTCAGAGCTGGACAGAATGTACCGGGCACTGCTCGCCGTACACATGAACTTTGAGGTCTTCGTGTATCGGGTATAAGGATAAACATCCTCGCCTGTATTTAAACCTACATCTTCCTCTCCCAATCAGATAACGTGGTGGCAATTGTGTGGGGATTTTTTTGTTTGTTTGTTTTGATTTTGTGGTGTGGAGCCCTGGCAGGAGGTTGGCTGGGGATGGGTTACATCAGTGCCGCTGAAAGCTCTCTCTGTAGCTGTGCCACACAGGTTTACCTCCGTGCCCATAAAACCACATCCACCAGGGACCTCATCAATGCAAATACACTCAAGGGCAGCTAATGAGGATTTTAATTTAGCTTTAAATGCCTTTGGTGCTGGGTAGGCCTTTACAGCGCCAGGCGGGGAACTCTCCGAAGCTCTGGCGGCTTTCGCCATAAATGTCACTGCACCGTATTTATTATTTGTTTTAGCTGCGTTTCCAACGACCAAAAAAATCCTCATTTCTCAGATTACACCGATGCTGTGTGTTACTTCCCAGCACCTTGGTTTGTTTAAACACAGTGCAAAATGCTGGAGTTGGCCAGAAATAATTTTCCCTTATGGGGCCAAATGTGCGAGTGGGGGAGAACTGACAAACATCTTGGGAAAGACTCTGAGGGAGACCCTGGGAAGGTCCTGACTTCACTGGGTGACAGGGTTTTATGGAGGTGTGGGCTGAGGTGTTACAGGTACCTGTGATCATCTATCAGCATGGATCCTTTGGAGCACTTTCCCCAGGGTTATTCGATAAAGAGCGTTTTGCTGTGTGTAGCTGAGCCAAACATGTAAGATTAAGGTTTGTCTTGCCAATGTTTTATAACTGCCCAGACGTTTGCAGGCAGCGATTACTTATTAATGCTGCTGTTATATTGAGTGTCACCTTTCCTTCTAATTCCTTCAATCCTCAGTGAGTCGTTACAGACTTCAGAGCTGACTTCAACCTTTCTCAAGGCCTGTGTTTGCCAGACCCTATCAATGGGAGATTTATTGCCCTGAGGTGGTATTTTCCAGCCTTGGTCCAGAACTGCTCTCTTTTATGACAGGGTAGGGGCAGACTTTTCATAGGCTCACAGTCTTGGTGCTTGTTTGAGGTTTGAGGCACCTGTCTCAGGGTGTTATATGTTCCCATTACGAGGGAGTTCTGGTGCTGCTTCTCCTCTTCTTTTTCCCTTTACTTCTGCTGGTTTTCTCTCCCTCCCCCTCACCTGCCATCTTCTCTGGACCCTTTCCAGAGTCCCCTTTGCACCGTCTTTTCCAGCTGATCTCCTACCCCTGGAGTGCCCAGAAATTCCAGCTGTTCTTTGCCTTTTCTCCCTCTGCAGTCCTCCCCTTCCACAACCTCTGTCTCTTCGCCGTTTCCCACAGGCCCCAGTTTCTGTAACCCAGTTTGTCCTGCACAAAAAATTTGTATCTGGTCATATTCTGGAATCTAGAAAAAAATAATCTAAAGTTCACCAGCTGGCTGTGATTTAAGGCTGCAGTATCTTATGTGACATATAACTTCTTTGAATCACAGGGAGACAACTAAGATCCCCAAAGCCCTTTTCTCCAGCCCCTGGGATGCTGGTGTGCACCATCCCATGTCAGTGCTCAGTCCCACAGTGGTAGGGGGGGTGATGTGTT
This sequence comes from Pyrocephalus nanus, assembly GCA_038380795.1. NCBI lineage: Eukaryota > Metazoa > Chordata > Aves > Passeriformes > Tyrannidae > Pyrocephalus > Pyrocephalus nanus. The sequence goes on from CM076278.1 coordinate 3,172,595, forward strand.
GGGCAAAGGGGCCTGATGGATTGCTGGGATAATAGTTCTTTGCTGTATTCCTCCAACCAGTTTGGGATTTGTAGTGCAAGCTTCCAGGAGTTTGTTTGCACAGCTGGAAAGCTGCTTCAGCCAGCATGATTCCTCCATTTATATAGTCCTGCGGACTGACATGTTTGGTAGCCGTGGTGAGGTGCCTCTCAGATCTTCCACCAGCGCCTGGCCTTGCTGTCAGAAGGGCACCAGCCCTTCAGTTTTGTGGCCATACTCAGCAGAGACCAAGGATTAGCCCATTCCTTTGCATAAGCTTTGTGTACAGACAAAACCGAGGTGAAAATCCTCCTTCTGGCTTTTCTTAATAGAGTTTGCAACACCTGCCTTCCCCGGGTGACAGGACCAAGTGTCCAGTGAACATGAGAAATACCCTCCTGTGTACAGACATTCAGGCACTATTAAAAGCCCACTGCTGAGCCCGTGCTCCAAACTGCAGCTTTCTCAGCTGTTTAGGTGAGAGCTGTTTTGAGCTGTTAGGGTGGCTCCTACACCCGAAACACTTCACTGCTTGACAGCTGCTCTGTGGCCCATAAACAAAACGAGTCAGAAATCCCAATTTCATCATTACAGGTCTCACAACTGCATCACAGAATCCACTCCCACAGTTTGACAGCCTGGAAGGAGGTGCTGTAGGTTTGGATTAATTCCTCTTGGAGTTTCAGAAACAGGCCTGCAACGCCAGGCAGAGGTGGAGAACCAGAGATTTGGCAGGGAAAGCTTTCCCTTCCCAGGCATGTACTGTTTGAAGGCCTGAAACGAAAGCAAGTTTTTCCAGCCCTTTACAAGTTGGAGAAATCCCTCCCTCTGTCCCACCTTCCAGCATGAAATAGTTTCCTTCCCAACACCTGTTTGAGCCCGACACAGGAGCCTGTGTGTCGGCCTGTCCGGGGAGACACTGCGGGCTGGCAGGAGCCGCCTCCCAACCCCGCCACTTAACACTTCAGCCCGGAGCGAGAGCAGCTGGTTTGCTCCGCGCCCCATAAAACCCTGAACAAACTTTTACACGTTTGTGCTGAGAGGAGGGACAGATATCCCTTATCCGCAGCACGGCGGGGCCGGGCGCTATCAGCGGCAATAATGGGGAGTGCGAGCGGTGATAGGCGCTGGGATGGGCACCGCGGCAGCCCACGGGTTATTGCGGGGCTGTGGCGCCGGCGGGGCTGTGCCCGTGTGCCAGCGGCCCTGCTGGGCACAGGAGTGCCTGGCTGCACTCAGATGGCTCCTCGTCCCCACGTGGGGATGAGTAAACACCGCCCAACGTGCGCATCGATCCCGGCCCGCCTGCACGGCGGGGAGCTGAACTTTCCCCCACCGCTTGTTTGCCCCGTCTCCCGTTCTTATTTTCGCTGGCAAAACACAAAGCGAGGCGAGTTGTTGGAGTCTTGCTCCTCACAGCCCGTGTGTCCTCCCCAGAATATTTCACTTAGTGGTTTCCAAGCCTGTGCTGGTTTAAAGGGTCTGTGTAGAAACTCTCTGTCCTGCACTAACGACCAATGCTCCGCTGGAAATCAGAGCCTGTGTTAGCAGATGGGTGAGGATAGGGAATTCAGCTTCAAGGCTGAGGTTGTCTTTGCTAATCCTGCTGTAAGAACTGTGGTTTCAAGTCAAGTATCTTGCAGCACAGTAAGCATAGGGAGATGACAAATATGGAAACTTGATATATCAAGTTGGTTTGGTTTGTTTGTTTGTTTGGTTTTTTCATGTGTTGTGATACTGAGATGTGCAGAGAGTTAAGGGCAGAGCTAGAAGCAGAATTGGGTTGTCTGATCTTGGGAGAATATATTTAAAGATTGAGGGACATTAGATGACTCAATTCTCTATTTCTTTGACAACCTTTTCTTGAAAGAATCATCTCTTTTCAATTAAAACACCACGCTGTTTAAATTTCTAATGCTAATTAAAGGTGTCACTTGTTACATTTTCAAGAACCATCTTCTAATACTGTCAATTGGTTTCTGTTCAGAGTTGAGTTTACTGAGAAGACTGATATAAAGGAGTTGTTATTAGAAAAGGATGAAGGAAGAATCTTCTACCAGAAATGAAGAGTGATGCTCAGACAGTAGGGCCGTGGGAGGATGGTCCAAAACCCTGGAAATTAAAAACCTTCTTGTGAAATCTGAGAAAGTTTGACTCTAGTTCTGGTCAGGGTGAGGTAGATCCAGGCTTATTACCCAGAGCATTTCTCCATCCCAGGAGTGATGTGATGATACTGTAAGAGATGGAAATGACAGATGATTCAAAAGGAAAAGCAGTGCTTAACTCAGACATCAATTGCCCTTCCCTTTGTCATAGGAAGTGCTTTACTAAATGGTGCTGCTAAATATACTTTCTGATTTTTCTGTAGACTCTAGATAATGTTCTCAGGAATTCTGAGTAGCTCCAAGATACTGAGTTCTGACAATCTTCAGTAACTAGGAATGCTCCATTAGCTAATTGCTCAGTGACAGTGACCTTTCTGAGTAAGTCCACATGACAACCACATAAATGCCACCCTACTGCTTCCTGATTAACTTTATAAGCCATTTGCTGTATAACTTTAGTCCTCCTCTAACAGCACCTTTGGCTTCATGTGACTTTGTGTGTCACAGCTGGTCCAGGGGACGGGCTTTGCTTGTTTAGAGTCAGCAGGGAATGTCAGCTGCCTTTACAGGAAACACCCGAGGAATTTTTTCAGGGAACCCAATCCACACTGATCGCTGCTCCAGCAGTGCCACGGGGTGTTCCTTAACACCCTGCTCGTGAGCTGGCAGTGGAGTTGGCTGTTCCAGATGTAGATATGAGGTCAAGACTGAGGAGCAGAAGAGGCAGTATGGGAAGGACTGACTGGTACTGCCCAGAACTCTGTTGCTTTGCTGGCTCGGTGTCGTGTCAGGAGCAGGGTGAGGCAATCACGGAGATGCCTGGAGTGTGTGAACTGTTCTGCCTCTGTTGCAAGTATGTCCAGGTCTCAGTGGTTTAGGTGTAGAGTCAGGCAGTGCAACAGAAGGGTCCATGGTCTAATCCTCACCCTTACTCTTCATGTACCTCTGTGATTTGGGGTGATCAGAATTTCCCATACTGGGTTAGTCCTGAGGCCTGTCTAGCCTGGTATCTAATCATGGAGCTTTTGGGAGAGAGAATAAAGACAGGATATATAACTGGTCCATCCTAGCTCCCTGATCTTGGTAGCCAAGGTATCAGAAGAGTTTAAAGCCCTGTGCTGAAATGCAATAGCAGTGACCTAAATAGTGGAAAACTAATTTAATTAACTGGGCCTTGTTGTGAAGGCAGTTGATGCTCCAGCTCTTTTAAGAGTTTTCCTTCCTCTTCAAGACATTGTGTTGCCCTTTTGACAGCATTTTGAATAAACCTCTGCTATTTTTTTTTAATAAATTTTCTTACTATTTTTTATTTTGCTGTGCATGCGACTCTGCTTTTTACCCAGCTGATTTATGCCTAGGCCAGATATGTAAGCTGTTGGCTAACACATCTCCAAGGTTTGCTATCTTTCCCTCCTGCAGTTTAGTTACAGATATGGGCCACGTTGTGTAGTCAGGGTTTAACCCACCAGCTCTGGGTGAGAGTTTGGGCACCATTTAGTGCCTCAGCCCTTTGCTTCTGATCTGAAGATAAGGAGGAGGTTAAATGACTGGAGCCAGACTGGATGGAGGTCACAACTATGGCTCATGTGGGTGTGGCCCATAAACTTTTATGATGGCCTTAGATACTGCTTAGAGGTTTGTGGCTATTTCATCTTGGATCTTCCAGAATCTGCCTTTCACAGGGAGAGACACAGTTACAAGTGGTTGTGTCGTGAAAATCCTTAATAATCCCAGGTTTATGCAGAGGGTTTGTGCTGTGGGCTTTGCTTTTGTCTCTGTGGAGGTTTCAGTAGAGCCAGGAGGAAAATGAGTGCTGGCACTCTTAGAAGAAGAAAAGTCCTCTCTGTTTCTGGTCTCACACTGTGTTATCACACAGATTGTGACATCCTGGTCACTGCCTACAACCCCCAAAGCATTCATCTGCCAGGGGACACAGCTCAAGGGAGAATTAAGCATGTAGGATGCAAAGCCTGATGCAAGTTTAGCTTCACCAAGCACTGAGTCAGAACAAACCTAGAGAGAGGCTCAGCAAGAGTTATTGGTGAGGAAAAAAGATAACAGTGTAACTGAGCAGTTTTCCTATTGTTTCTCTTTTGATATCGTCCACTTCTTCTGGTTTTTAGGCCCCTCTCTAGTCCAGTCTTGCTCAAGCTCCTGCAAAGAGCACTTTTGTCTGCCCAGTGTAAAGCATGGTTTAAGTCCTGACAACCAGATTTTTAAGACTGCTCAATTAGATGTTTCCTTCTCACCCTATGGCAAAGTTAAGTTGCTGGTGCCATTGTAAAGGCTGCTTGGGAGTAAATGTCATCCCAGTGACAAGCATTGTGATCATACTGGGGATTTCTTCCTTCTTTTCATGTGTCCTGTGTCAGGCCTCTGCACAGAGCAGACTGTCTGGGCCAGTGTTTCCTCACTCTCTTGTGCCCTGTTGCTCCACACTCAGCACTCTGAGTTGTTTTAAATTTGGTGATGGTTGATTTATGGTGAGATGTGTAATGGTATAACCAAAAGCAGCAGAGGAGGCTCTGGGGTATGAGCCTGGTGCTGTTCCCTCTGAAGTTGGTAATAATAATAATCCTGATGACTGGTTGGAAAAAAAGCGTGCAACTGTTGTGCACCCCAGAGCCTTTTCCTTCTGGCAACATCTCTGTGGAATTCAGTGCACAAAAATTATGTTCTCTATCTCTTTGCCCTTTTTATTCTCCTGGGTTCTTTCTCTTTTACTTCTTATGCCTCATTTGTTCCACTGCTCTGAATCATAACTAGTTCTGGTAGTGAAACACATCTACCGGGGGGATGCACGGCTGTTCTTGCAGCCCGTGTTCCTTTGATGTGTTCTTTGAATCTGTTATGTCTTCCTCTGAGCCTGAAGAGATGTGACAAGACAAGTAATACAGCTGGTAAATATTTTAGCATCCCACTTGGAGCACTTGAGACGGGTCTGGTAATGTTCTCGGTGTCATTGAGTCGTTCTCACATGGATAATGCAGTGTCTCCAGTGCTCCAAAGGATCTGAACTCTCTAATAGCAGCTCAGATTTTGGGTGAAGAACATTTGAATCTCCATCCCTGACTTTGTTGGGATGTCTGGCCCTGGAGTCCAGCCTTGCTGTGCTGCTGCCTTTGGCTTTCCAGAGCTGCTGAGGGAAGAGAAAATGACTGTTCCTGTGTGTCCCTGAGGAGGTTCATCTGCCTTGGTCAGAGAGCCCAAGCTTTTGGTCAGGGTTTAAGTAGCTTTACATTTAACTGATTTTTGGTAGGACCAGTGCAGTGTAGGGCTCCTGTTCTGCTGCATCCTTTGCTGCACAAACTTAAGTGGAAACAGCAGTGAATGTCTTTGGACTTAACCCATAATTCCAGATTCGCAGTCATGGCCCGAGAGGTTTTAAGGTGGTGCAGCCTCTCCACGTGTGCAGTTCTTGGGGCAGGATGGACGTGCAGGGATGATGGACTGTTAGTGATGGCCCCAGGAAGAGTGTGGCTCTGTCACACCATCACAGATAAGTGACGTGCTCTGGCAGAGCAAAAGCAGAGATCTGACTTAGCTGAGCCAGGTCTTGAGCTGGTCTGAATAGCACAGAGAGCCTGTGGCTGTGATTTTCAGCGTTCTTAATTTGTTAGTGCTGAGCTGACAGAGGGATTTGTACCTTTAGAGTCCATACTTACCTTCAGAAAGCTCCCTGTGAATTGCAGCCATCAGATCTCCACACAAATTTTGGGTAACTGTGGAAATATCTCCTCAGTGCCTTAAACCACACCAAAATATCAAGTTATTCCAATGGCAACTGGAAGCCATAGCAAAGCTCAAGTCCCTGCTTTGTGCACCTAGAATGAGTGATGGCCTCACAAATGGAAAAAGAACATTTCAAAATAAGACAAAAGTAAGATTCTTACAGCCATTTCACAGGAAGCCTGAGGAACAGTCATGCTTGATGTACACAGTGGAGGGTACAAGAAAAGGGCTGGAATTAATATTCCCACTCAGGAATGTCTCCTACTCCCCACCTTTCTTCTGTTGGTCCGTTAGAAGCAGCTGCTTCCAGTCAGCATTCCCTCAGTGAGATGTGATGTACAATCTCATCAGTTCACAACAGAATTTTTCCTCAGGGCAGAAAATCTTTTGGAGGAAAGGTGGAATTTTAAGGGTTCTGGTCTGGAAAAAAACAAAGAATGAAAAAAAAAAAAAAAAAGCCAAAAAATTCTTACCTGAGTGACTGAGAAAAGGAAATCTGGTTAGGGAAGGCACACTCTGGGCTGGGGGGATTCTTCATGTGCTTCTGAAATCACATTTCCCAGAGACTGTGGCAGACATTGTGACATTGAATTTCATTTTCCTTTACATTTGTATACCAAAAATAAACCCTGCCTAAGTCATTCAGCGTCTTCTTGATGGTTTAGAAGCAGTCAGGATGACAACAGCTACTGGTCAGAATTGTCAGAACCAAGCCTCATTATCACAGCTCGCAGTACTTGACCTGGTGTCCTGGCCAGGAGGAGACATTCAATAGGGTGCCAGATTCCCTCTGAATTAAGATCTTGCATAGGGAATTCATGCTTCCTAGAAAGATGCTCTTCCTGCTCGTAGATATTACCAGGGTAGTGCTGTTACTGAGGTAAAGTGGGTGATGAGCTGGGCCCCTCCAGTTCTCTGTTCCATGAGTCTTGCAGGGTAATCAGGGTCACAGAATATATCCCTTAATTTATGAGAGAGGGTCCAAGTGAATGAGGAGTGTGGCAGTGCCTGAGCAAGTTTGGCAGAGCCTGTCTTTCGGAGCAGGTTTGCAGAGAAACTCCACACCTGTATTTTTACAGGTGGGAAAAGGCCTGGATTTCAGCCTTGCTTAGTTTTAGCGGTGTGGACACTGATTCCCATGATAAATGTAGAGCTCAAGATTTAAGAAACATAAGCTAAATGTTCCTTGTTCTTCCAAGTTGCTTTGTGTCCTGGTACAGGGAACACAGGAGTGTACTGAAGCTAAATAGCAGCAATACCCCAAAGTGGGATATGAATGGATGGGGAATACAGTCCTTGCAGAAACAGCCAGAGGGCATCTTCTGAGGAATGCAGAAGATACTCAGTCCCACATGCAGATTTGAGGCTTAATAGGTATTTAGATGGCTCATTCCTGCTGGAGTCAATGGAATTGAATCATCTGGAAGCTTGTGAGAACCTCATGGAGCAATGAATTCTCTTGTCCAGCCTCATTGTCCATCCTAAACTGCTGGTACCCAAGGACTGGTCAGTGCTCTGTGACTGGGACCGGCCCCTCGAGGATTCCAAGAGCCTGGACATCGTGTCCATGGTCAGTGCCTGCCTTCCTTGCCTTCTTTCTTCCCTCTGTCCTTCCCCTCTTGCTAAATCTGATCAGGACCTATGACAACATCTTGGTCATCTTTCCTCCAAACTGCCCATTTCTACCATTGAAATCAGATTTGTTACCAAGTTTTTAGTTAAAACTACTTCAGATGTTCTCAGCCCTCTAAGTTGGGAATGAAATGTTTGAAAATACTTGTAGGAAGGCAGAACAGATGTCACAGAACTTTGGACTTCCATATATAAATCTTTTATCAGGGTCTTCAGAGCTGTCCGGATGTAATCGGACCTCGTGGGTTTGAGAATCCTGAATATTTCTGTGGGAAAATTCTCCATTTTCTATGCACCCTGGGTTTTCATCAGCACAAAAAGAAGCTAAAAAGATGTTGTTTTAAAAATACTGGCATATCTAGATTTTTATCAAGCCTCCCTAAAAAAAGGAGAGGGTTTGGCCTAAAAATTCTATACAAAGATAAATCTCGTATCAGTGCACAGCTTAAAAAAAAAAAAAAAAAAGTGTCATTATTTTTAGCCAAACAGACAAATACATGCCTTTTTATTTTTATGAGTTTGTTTTGGTTGTTTTCTTTTTACATCAGAAAATAAACTATGGACGAGCATGGGAAGCAATAAATCTGGGTGTGTCAGCAGTAAGTGCCCTAACAAGTTCACGTTGCAGAGTGGTATGAGATTCCTCTGGGAACATAGATTTTTATATACATGTCAGAGGTCTAAAAATACGTTGCTGGAATAAACCAGAGTGTTAGAAGAGAGGAAAGGGGTTTTCCAATTTGTTTTATTGTTCTTGTTTTGAAATGAGAAATCATAATCTGAATGGGAAAAAGTTGGTTTGTTGTTTGTTTGTTTGTTTGTTTTTTTAAATAGTCACAGAAAATGAGGCAGATTAGACTGGGTTTAGTGGACTGATCCATAGGGGAATGCCTTATGTTCCTCTGGGATGACTGGTGGTCTTTCCATTTGCTTTAGGCAGAGCTGTGTCAAACCCAGCAGTCCCAAGGGGTGTTTTTCCCTTCAGGGTGGGCAGGAGATGATGGATCATGGAATGGTTTGGTATCTGCTCTTCCAGCATGGCCTGGATGGCTGTGCCTTGAGTGGTGAGATAGGATCCAAACCTTCAGTGAGATAAACCATGGATGTTTAGCACGTGGGATCTGCGGCCTGCAAAGCCTTTCCAAGGGTGGCCCCTCCTGGTGCTGCTCCCCCAGCTGGGAGATGGGGCTCAAGGTCTCAGAAACACGAGGCCAGAGGTTCTGTGCTGCTCTGACAGCTCTCAGGGCCCAGTTTCTCATCTCTGGTCGCTCTCAGGCCCATCAGCCCCGGGCACAGCCCGTGTGAGCTTTGGGAAATCCCCGTCTCCCTGCTCGCTCTGTTCCAGCGCCCGGAGCGGGATGGCCCCGATTTGCGTGTGCGGAGGTTCCGATCCCGGGGCTGTGGCTTTGAAGCAAGGAAGGCTCTGGGATGGGATTTGGGCAAGGGGACAGGAGTTCCTTGCACGAGTTCCAGTGGAAAACAGGAAACGGGCAGGGTGGTGCCTCCTGTCCATGCCAGACCTCGGGCAAGCGGCTCTTTCCTCACGCCAGCGCTAACCTTGCCTTTGATATTTATGTTTCCTTGAGGTGCAGCAGTGTGAGGAGGCTCCATCTGAAAAGCAGCACGTTTGGGGGCTGAACACAGGTACCCACAGGTGGGTGCACATGCACCTTCACTCACTGGAGTCAGGAGAAATGACCAGGCCTCTGCACCTCTGCAAAAGTGCCCTGAGGATGAATGGAAGACTGATTTTGAAACAGATTGCCTGTCTTATTTATAATAGCCTAATCAGGCAGATCAAGAGAGCCTTTTTACTTGTGTTTTCTAATCAGAACATACCACAAAGTCTGTTTGCTTATCTCTTAAACGTCTGCTGTCCAAACAGAACATTCAGTATCTTTGCAATGGCAAAGGTGAAGTCCTCAAGTCCTGTCAGCAGAGAGAGGGCTCAGGAAGATTTGGAAAATAATGGTGTCATTCTGTGGCAGTCCCTCGGTGAGGTGTCGGGGCTGCCCTCATGGCTGGAGGTGGAGGTGGCTCCTCTCTTTGGCACTGGCCTACACCAGAGGCTGGGGTGTGCAGTTGTGGGTGACTCCCAACTCACCCTGAACGGTGTGTGGGCTAAAGACGTGCTGGAAGACTCCTGTAACTTCAGGAATGGTGGGGAATGTTCGGGTTGGAAAGAGGAATGCAGTCACCAGCTTCACTGAGGATGGACCCTGCCTCAGCTTTACCTTGCTGGCATGGGTGGAGTCAGTTCTTTCTAATTTTATCTTCCTTCTGCATGTTCTGGCAATAAACCTGCTTTTCAAGAAACTGGACTAGGACAGACCAGCTTTTTTTTTTTTTGTTAAGAAAGGGACAGAATAGATTTGTGTGTATGAGTGAAGAAGAGGCAAGTGTTCACTTAATTACCTTTCAGCTGCACACAGCACATGTCTGTGGTGTATAAATAGCATGAAGAGTTAAGCCTCCTTAGTCCTTCTCCTTCTTCCCTTGTGCAGTGACTGAGTGATGACTGCAGTGACTCCCCTCAAACAAACACCTCTCCCCCTCCACCCCCCGTGCCGAGATTCTTCTCCTTCCCTTTCTTTTTCTGCCAAGATAAACTGTGTGTGTAAATTGGATGAGCACTGAGTACGTTAAGGGGGAGGGGGTGGAACAAAAATAAGACCCTAATTAATAGTTTTGTAACTGAGGGAATGAGGAGAATAATTCGAGGAATAACAAGAACAGCTTTTCAATCTGTTCCTTGCTGTGTGTTTGTGCATGTAGTTGTACACTAAAATAATTCCAGCTGTCCTGCCTTCTTTTAATAATGGTTCATTGCTTTCCTGTTGTGGGGCCATATTTGGACAAACATTAACCAGATCAAAGCCTAATGGATAGTTATGATGGCTCTGATTCAGCAAAGCACTTAAGCAGGGTTTCATTGTAACTTCAATGGGACATGCTTTGACTGCAGCAAGATGTAAGCATTTCTCCAGCCAGTGACAGAAGAAATGCCTGGGTGACTTGGGGGGTTAAAACTTGAAGGTAAAGCCAGTTCCCATTCTGAAGAAGGATAATGGAGTGAATCTGGGCCATACCCATCACACAGTGTTTTAACAGCTGCTCAACTAGAGCCAGAGGAGGTTGTGGAAACCGAGAATTCCAGTCAAAGCAAGGAAGGACAGAGGAGCAGCACAAAGGAAGAATGGGAATGTGCCCATGGAGCAGGGCCTCAGACCTGGCAGTGAGCATTACAACAAAGGCCTGCCTGTCCCCAGGAACTGTGTCTGGCACTGCCTTGCAGCAGGTGCTTAGAAAAAGTTTTAAGAAATAGGAGAAGTGCTGAAGACTCCCTTCCCTGGTGTGGACACCAGCCTGGGGATGTGCTGAGCTGGATGCTGCACGTGGGTTGTTGTTTTGCCAGAGAGGGTCCCTTCATCCTGACAGGGTTTAGCCCTGGTGCTGGAATGATTTCATAGCAGAGAGTTCCAGTGTTTAGCAAGACGTGAGGAAAAGAGGCTGCAATTATTTTTGCTGAAATCCTCCCGTTGGTTCCTCCTTCTTGATGATATAAAATCTTAGAGTACAATTTTCTTGTCTCATCCAGGCCATTAAAGTGTAATAAATTATGGCAGCTTCTGGGATTAAAGATACTTTTTTTTATTTTTAGTGGCTGGGCTACACAGCCTTGGAAACACTTGGAATTCCCCTTTGTGATTGTCTGGGAGTTATTTATAGCAAGTTCTTACCCTGATGGCAGAGTCTACATCACAATTTGGGAACTGCTGATGTGAAGGGGGGGGGTGTAGTTTCATTTAGGAGTTTTGCTCTCTGTGTTTGCCATTTCACATTTCTGGTTTTTAAGCCGCTGTCGTGAGTGAACAGAGGCAGTTTGTGGCACACTGAAGGCTCGCTCTGCTTTAAGAACTCCCTCTGGGGCAGCTTTCTGATGAGAGCATCATTACCATCAGCCTAAGCCACATGTATTGGGCCTGTGATGGGCTGGACTGTCCTGAGGTACAGCAGTGGCAGCCTGGAGAAAATGGAGACATCAGGGGAGGAGAGGGAGGGGAGTTTAATTTCCTTTACCCTGACATTGATGTTGTTGTAAAGTCTCTGAAACAGCACCTTCTGGCTCAGAATTAAGCAGCCCCAGTGACATGTCTCAGTTTGTCCAGACTGGTTTTCTTGTCCAGTTAAGTGGGAGAGTCTTATGCCTTTAAAGCTTCCTGGCTCCCAGGAGGAAAATGCCAAACTTGTCAGAGAAAACAAACAGTGGCTGTCCCAGGCTGTGTGTGTTCCGATTAACGAATCTATTAGGCTATAAAACCTGGGACCCCCTTTCCCGGGGAAAGAGCATACATTAGGAAGCTGTTGACAGTTCCCAAGTCTGACCCCTTGCACAGAGCTGGAGACCTCTCAGCAGCTCCGAGGCGGCCGGGCCGTGTGTTCGGGGAGGTGTTTGAGCTCTGTAAATGCCAGATGCGCCCGTGTTTTCATCTGTAACGTGGGGGGCCAGAGGCAGAAAAAAGGAGGAGCCGCAGCACAGCTGAGTGTTTCTGCTCTTGTGATGTGACCAGAAATGTGTTTGCAGCCACATTACCTTGGGCTTGGGTGTTCTTGATGTCCACAGACTGAGCAGGGCCTGGCTGAGTGGGAGGTTCCTCGGTGGGTTTGCTGTTGTCACAGCAAAGTGTCGGAGTTGGTGGAATTCGCTGCTTTTGGCTAAAAGGGAAGCAATCCCTGGTGGTGCATTTAGCTGTGCTGACTAAAGCATTTAACTTCCTGAGATGATGCAAACCCCACAGTTCTGACACTTGAAGGGGTACAAAACCCATTCCACAAGAAAAGGGGTGCTAAGCCCTGTGTTCTTGGTGTGCTCCTGTGAAAGCAGTTGCATCCTTTTTATTTCCCCCTGCCCCTTTCACTTGGGCTGCTGCTCATTAGAGATGCAGCATTTTTCTCTGGCATTGTGGTATTTCATCAAGCAAAAATTCAAATCACTCCTGCATTCCTTCATACACTGCTGAGTGTTTTTTTTCTCATGGAGTGTTGTTGGAACATCTCTCTTACAAGGAAAGCTGAGGGAGTTGGGCCTGTTCAGCCTCCAGAAGGGACAACTGAGAGGGGACCTCATCAGTATCAATCAGTACCTGCAGGGAGGGATCAGAGCCCAGCAATGGGACAAGAGGCAACAGGCAGGAACTGGTGCCTGTTGGAAGTTCCACCTGAACATGAGGAAGAACTTCTTTCCTTTGTGAATGACCCTGCACTGGAACAGATTGCCCAGAGCAGGTGTGGAGTCTCCCTCCATGGAGATATTCCAGAAATGTCTGGACACAATGTTGCTCTGGGGTGACCCTGCTCAAGTGGGGAGGTTGGATCAGATGGTCCCTTCCAACCTGACCCATTCTGTGAATATTTTGGAGCCTCAGTCCACTGCTGTGTTCTTGGTTGGGTACCCAGTGCTCTGTCTGTCCCGGGCTCAGGGGGAGCTGTTTCAGAGCTGGCTTTTGCTGCAGTTATTCCCAGCCCAGCACACGCTGGGAGCAAGGCTGGTCCAACCAGTGGTCTCCCCAGCCCATTTTGTGAGTGAGTCATCCCGCTTCCTGTAATTACCAATTAAGACAACAAACCCGTGTCAGAATTGAGGAGTTCCCAATACGTGGCCCAACACACTTTAGACAAATTGCTGCAGTGAACCGAACCTGTTCCTGGCTCTGCCAAACCGTGGAGAGGCCGAGGAGCAGCCTCTCCGTCCCAGCCCCTCGTGCTCCTTGGCCACAGGTGGGTCGTGGTGGTTGGCAGCCCGGGCTTTGTGCAGCAGGTGGCTTTCCCCCTTGATACAGCACCCGCCGTTCGGGTCAGTCCCTGGGAGGCCTCCGAGCGGGAATCCTGAAATTGGCTGTGGCGCGCTGTAATTCGCCGCGTGAGATCCCCGCGCCTCCCGAACACAAGCCTCGTTGTGGCTCACAGCAGGATGTTCTCTTAAGGAGCCCAGCAGAGAGCTGCTGACAGTGGCACCGGCGACGCTAATCCGACAGCGCATTGGTCATGGCTCCTCGGGTTACCCGCCGGGAACTGTGGGAATGAGGGACCTCGTGCTGCAGGGACACAGCCGGGGCATTAGCGGGAAGAAAATCTATCCTCTTCCCATCACTTCCTGAAGGGTATGTGTCAGAATGACGCACGAACTCCGGGCTTTATTTGATGAGGGGGAGCGAGAAAGGAATGAGATGGTCCCGAGGGGCGCCCGGTTTGGCTTCGCGGGGTCACGATGCTCTGGAAGTTCATTTGGAGTTGCTGAAACCGAAGGAGTGGAGAACAGTCCTGGCTGGATACACATTTGTCATCTTCGTGACTCAGGAGGGCTCTTGTGGATATTTTAGACAGCCCGTGGATTATGGTGGGTTTCTGGATGGCTTTTCTCAGCCTCATAAACAGACCTCAGGAATGAGATGGGAGGATCCAAGTGATGGTGGCACATTCTGGGGCCGAGTACATTCTGCCCAGATGCTTCTGAATCTCGGGAGAAGAGACACTGGGAGTAAAAGCACCACTGCCCACATTGTGTGCTGCCCCAGCTTTCAGGTGAAGCTGCAGCTTGTGCCTCAGTGTCTGCTCCAGTCTGACCTGACGGTGACACGAGAAGTGGAGCTTTAATGTTTGATGAGATCCTCGTGTCCTCTGGGTTCCTGTGCTCTGAAAGATACTTTTCATGCTTAGGGGGAAGTAATGCTTAGAAAACGTGGAGTGTGGCCTGTGGGGTTCTGTGCCAGCAAAGCTGCTCCCAGGCTGTGCCACCCCCTTGGCAGAGGGTCTGTTACAGGACAGTGGGTGAGTCCCGTGTGGTGCCATCAGGGCAGCCCAGAGGGCTCTTTGGGTTGTAGGATGTAGGTACAGTCAAAAAAATGTGCAGGACAGAGGCTCTTTGGGATGTCCCTGTGTTTGTGCTCGCCAGTGCAGGGCTGTGCCAGCAGTGAGGAAGCCAAGTGCAATCTGCACTCACTAAAGCTTCATCACTTGTTGGTCAAAATCTCTTCTGTTCTGTTCTGTTCTTTTCCCCTCTCAGGTCACACAGGTTTTTGGTCAAATGAAGAATCTCAAAAATAGGTGCTGAAATCCATTGGTTAAAGCAAAGACAATGTGCCCCACTACCAGTTTTGGAAACTGGTCAGAACACTTGGATACTGGGAGAGGAAAAAGAGCAATTTGGTATTTTTGTCTCAAATGAGAAACTTAGCAATTAACTTTTAAGTTATTTTCAAGTTTTTTTCCTTGGGCCAAATAAACTGTGTTGTTTGAGGCCAAAATGTTACTAGGTTCTGTTTTTCAATTCTCTGGAAAAAAAAAAAAATCTGAAAAAATAGTGTTTATTTTGGTTTGCTGCCCAACTAATCTCTCTTCCTTCATTTTTCTATAATACAAACAAATACAAAATCAGTTATTTATGCATCTCAAGTTTTAGCTTCTGTTTTAACCATCCATCAAAGTAACAGGCACCCCAGTACAGTAGTTTTTTTCTTTACTCTTCAGAGCTGTATTTCTGTGCTCTGGTGGCTTGTACGAGTTGCACTGGGAAGGAAGAAAGTCAAGAAATCAGTGGGATCTTGGGTTCCATTTTCAGAGCTGTTGAGTGATTCCCCAACTGGATGGAGAGCCTGGCTGAATGAAGGTGTTAACCTTGATCCTGATGCCTGTGTCCCCCTCGCCATCTGAGGAGTCAACAAATGGTTTGTTTTAAGTCTAGAATGTGGTTTAGTCCAGGTGCTGCTTCTCACAGCCAACCCCATCTGAAAACAAATGGGAAGGAGGCCGTGGGTGTCCAAAAAAGAGGATTTGTTTCAAATGGGAAGAATCGAGTTAAAATACAAGAGGATCACATAATCTACCACCTCCTACAACCCTCGTCTGGTGGCTTAACCTTTGATGCTGAACTTTATTTTTCTTCATTCCTGTTGCTCAGACTCTCTCCCTGTTTCCCCCACGGCTCGAGGGGGAGCCCAGCAGTGGAGCTTTACCCTATGTGCACGTGGCTTCTGCCCTGATGGGCTTTGCTTGCCGTGGGATTATTGTTTCACTTCGTAGCACGATCATTTCCTGTGCTCCTTTGCCCAGAACTCCTGCCCTGCGTCAGCACACATCACCTGGATGCTCGAGGTGCTGCTGGGGATGTGGTGCCCGGCTGGGAATGCAGGAGCTGACTCGCGTTTATAGCAGCGTTGTCTCCCCTCCTCGCTGCCTTTCCGTGCCACTGCTTGGCCTTGGGGAATCATTCCATGTTTCTGTGCCCCTGCCGGGCTCAGCTGTCCTTCCTGCAGGGAATTCGGGCAGGGCGGCACCTCGCAGAGCGGGTCTGCAGTTTCAGCGGGTGCCTGTAGGTGCTACCACAATACAAACAATAATCAATCACCGGCCGACACCTCCGAGGCTCTCACTGAAACCAAACACAATAAAAAAGCCTCCCCAGGGGCCGAATCTACCAGGCTATGTAAACGATTTTTTAGTGAAAGTGGTGGAAACCCCATCTCCTGGGACATTTAAACCCCGCTGCAGAAGGCAGGAGCAATCAGTGTGTTGGCAGGAGGATCAAATAAAGAGGACTTCATTATTCTGGGCTGCCTGTCCAGCACAGATCACCAGGAGCAAACACAGTGACTCAATAGATCTCTTTCGGCTCCTCTCCTCCTCTGCAGGTCCATAAAGAAGGTAAAGGAGGCCTCAGTCAAAATGGAACAAGTATTTTTAACCTTCCTGATAAACTCTGATCTTTTTCTAGTTTAGCTTTAGGTGAATATTTAGGCCATCTCCTGAACTCCTTTGTTCAGGTCGTTTGCTCCAGCAAAACATTGGGTAAAGGAGTGCATTTGGAGAAATATTAGTAACTAATTATAGGGAGATCATTGCATTAAATCAGGAGCAAAACATAATGAGGGAGTCCTGGTGAAGCACTGCTGCTCAGTGCAGGGGGAATCAGAGGTAGACCCAGGTAAGAGAGGTTCCACAGAACCTGTGTGTGATCTGCATAACTCACATTTGACTCTCTTTTGTGCTTTGGTTTTATTTAGTTTCCCCCATTCAACAGAACATAAAATTCCCAGGGAGGTGAGCCCGGGTAGGAATGGAGTGAAACGACCCAATGGATTGAGTCAGGATCGTTCCACAGCCCGTTTTATGCTCCTGCTCACCAGGCTGATCCGCTGCCGGGAAGCTGCTCCATCCCGGATGGAAACAGTGGCTCCCGACTTGGAGCCGGTGCTAATCCCTACGAGAGGCATCTTTTCCAGCAAGCCCTGCAGGTGGCACAGCGAGCCTTGTCTTTCCGAGCCACGGGAGCAGTCTCTGCCTTCCCTTCCCATCGTTTTACAGTGCAAAAGCAGCTGCGGTGGGAGAGACCTTTAATACAGAGAAAAAGACTGCCGTGATACTCTGGCTGCTGAAATATCCTGTCTTTTCCCAGCCTGTTTCCAGGGCTTTGCTTTAGACAGGCACAGAGAAAGCAGATAATTTTCTTTTTGCTCCATCAAGGTGCTTTGGATGCCCTTATGCTACTTGCAAGCCAACCTCCTAAAAACCGAGATAACTCTTTAAAGTCTTGTTTGCACACTCCTGGTGTATTCCATGTCAGGCAGGGCTCCTTATCAGCAGATCTCTTCTGAAGCCATTGGAATCAAGTGGAACTGATTTGGGAATTGTGAAAAAGGTGGACAGAGAAGGGCTTTGTAGCCTGCAGGGCTGCTGGGAATTCCTGCTTATTAGTCCTTGTTCTCACTTTGCTTCTCTTCATGGCCTTGGGCAAGTCACTTAACTTCTTAATCTCTGGCTCAGTTTCTCTGCCTGTAAAATAAGATAACTATTACTATCACATACCTGTCTGACAGGATTTTCTCCCCTAGTAATAATTAACATTTGTAAAATGCTCTTTGACTATGTTTATTTTTATTATAATACTTCCAGATTATATTACAATACTGACGCTGTTGCTGGTGCAGATTTGAGCTCCTGTACAAGATTACACGGGAAATTAAGTCATTTTTCTAATAAGATATAAAACAACTTGTGGTCGGTGTGGTTAAGCTGAGTTTAAAGCTCGTTTGCAGCATGACAACAGTGTGAAGGAGCTGAAGCATCACAGGGAATCCAACCCCAGTGTCTGTGACAAAGTGAACTACAGGCACGGGAGATTATCCATGATCTGATCTTAACACTAACAGAAAGGTTAGTTATTTGAAGGGTTTGATAAGCAGGGCTGAAGGTTTGAGGCTTCCTTTGCATTACCAGAAGGTGTAAAGTCTTGTCAGGTCGTGTCTCCACGCACGCTTAGATCCTCCTCCTGCAGCACAGGCTGGGCTGTGAGGAGCTGAACTGGGGCTTTGTGTTTGTGAGAACATTTGTGAGCCTAAGGAATATTTCTTTGCATTTTTCGGGTTTTTTTCTTTTTTTTTTTTTTCTGCAATCACAGAATGGTTTGTGTTGGAAGGGACCTTAAGGATCATCTCATTCCTCAAGCAAGAGATGTTTAGAAATAACTTAATGTTTCCTCTCTGTGTGAAGGGAAACAGGTCAGGCTCTGACCTTGGCTTTATGAACCTACTGTTGCTCCAGCAACTCATCAGCAAGAATTCAAAGTTTGATTTTTGTGGTATCCCTTTGTGCCTGCCCCTTGAATGCTTTAGTTTCCAGATCGATTCCTGCCTCCTCTCCCTCTCTTCTGATCTCATCTGTACCTGTGTGAACTCTTGGTGTCTCTCAAACCTGTGGCAATGAGTTCCATTATTTAACAGCAGTCTGGGTAAAGCAACTCAGCCTTTGTAATTCCGAGCCTGGTGTCTGCTGCTTCCATCTGATACCCCCAAATCGTTATGGAAAAGTATTATTAAAATACAATCAGTGTTTATTTTCTGTCCAAAGTTCTCGTGGCCTCTGTCACAGGCTGCTCAGAGGATGCTTTTCTAGGGAGGAGAAGGGATGGAATTAGATGTGAGGGGCAAAGATAGTGAAGAAGAAGAGGGCTCTGAGGTTTTGTTCTTTGGGGTTTTTTTTCCATGGACACTGCCTTGGGTTGGTTCCAGACAATACTGGAACAGCAAATGATGGGATATTGCTCAGCAGCTGAACTGCTTTGGGACTTTTCAAGCTGTACCATGTCCGAGATTAGATTAGAACATCTTCCCTCTGCCCCACCCCTACATTTTTCAAATCAAAATATATTGATTGAGTTTAATTCATCTGGGAGAGAAAACATGTCTTTAAAGGTTTGACTGATAAAAAAACCTGTGAGGTGGTGCCAGGGGTGCTTACTCTGTGTTGGCAGTTTTTTGTGAGCATCCAGCCAGTGTTGGAAGGAAAGTGTGGATTGGGCAGACTTTTGTGCTGACCACTGAGGTGAAGGATGAGGCTGTTTGGGCCCTTCCTGAGCCAAGGGAGGCTCGTCCTCCTGGCACCTCTACCTGGGTTCTGGAAGACCATCCAGGGAAGGAGTAAGGCCTTTTAATCCCAAGTCCATTTTTGTGGTGGGATGGAAAGGCAATGACTCCTTGAATGGCTTCTTCTCTACTTGCTGTGCTCTTTAGCACCCACACACATGTAACCTGTCAAAATAACAATAAGGGAAGTGTAAGATAAGCAGGCACCAAATGCAAAGAGGCAGAAAATCAAAAGTGACTCCTTTTAACCTGACAAAGAGGAATCTGTTGACAAAGTTCCAGGCTTGGTTGAGCAAAACAAAGAAGAAATAGCACTTTTTTTTATTTTAAACTCATCTTCCTCCCCCCTCCCTCCCCGCCCTGTGCTCCCCTGGAGAGAGGTCTGGATGTAACACTATTGCTAGGACTAGGCCTCTGATTAAGTTCTGTTTTTCAAAGGTGATCCCAGCGTGATTAAAACCAGGTGGCCCCACGGCGCTCACGGAGGGAGCCAGATGTGCTCTGCAACTGGATTGCCATTTCCTAGCCCAGCTGCAAACGTTTGATTGTCCACTCGCTCTGGGTATTGCAGCCCTGACCTCCTCTCTTCCTCGCCTCCCCCGTCTCCTGTCTGCTTCCCCCAGTGACATTTGAGAGCAGAGAAGTCCCTTTAGACTTGTTTGTCACTGTTACAACCATCCCTTTCTCCCTTCACCTCCCCACTCCCAGCCTCAGTGCTGCACCTCCATTGCTCACAGATGTTGCAGGGTAGGAGCTGACAGCGCTGCATTTACCTCTCCCTTGCCTTTATTTGGATTTTTTCCCCCCTCTCCGTGTTCCAGCGTGTGTGCACTGACCCCAAAGCACTCCCGAGTCAACTGGCAGCGTCTGAATCCACTTAGAGGTGAAGGGATAAAGCAATTTTCTTCGAGATGTAGCATAAGCTGTTTAGTTTTTGCTGTCTCTGAAGGCCTGTAATGAGAGGGTGGCCCTGTCCCAGAACAAGCCCCGTCTCACCCTGGTCTATAAAATTTGGAATAGGTTAATCTTTTCCCACAGCACTGGCCCTGTCAGCCCGTTTGTGCTGAATTAGGGCTCTAATGCAGGGATGGTGTCAATAATTGCCTAGTAAGCCATACTTAAAAAAAGAGTCACAATCAATCGTCCCAACATTAGGATGTCATAATGCATCAGTCCTGCATTAGGAAGTTGTAATCCATCAACCTGACATCAGAAGGGACAGTGGATGGTGGGAGCTCAGTTCAGGCCTAGTACAAGCTGGAACTACTCCACAGGCTTTACATCAGCGCTGGATTTGGTCTCAAAGGTCTCTCATGTTGTTTTGTTTTCCCAGCTCCCCTTTGCAGTTTAATAGCAGGGTTGATGAATATTGAAACCTCTGGGAAGAGAAGGGCTGGTGATGCTATTTATAAGAGATCTGGGATAACACAGAGTTTTGGAGTTTCTCATCTCCTTCTGTCTAGCAAAGTATCTTTTTTCTTCCTCTCACACACGAATCAAGTTATCCATAATGATTCCTGCCCTGACTGGTTTCCACTTTCCCTGGAAATGCCCATGTGTGGTAGTTTGTAGATCACTGTAAACCATTTTAAGGTTCAGCTTCCCCGAATCAGACCTCAGGCTGGTTTGCAGCTCCTTTATATCACTTTCCCTGTTGTTTAAAATCTTTAAATCTTCCTGTTTGGGGCAAAAGCCCCTCAGCTGAGCTGAATGTTGCTTTGGTTTTGTGGAACAAGCCCGAGGTTGGCAGTTGGTGCTGAAATCCAGGTCTGAGTTCAGCTCCAGGCAGGGGAGGCTGAAGGGTTCCCTTGACACATCACGTGTGTATTCAGGCCTCAGTTTTAAAAACATCCAGACATTCCCTGTCAGGTGAGGCCTCAGGTGTGCAATTCCAACCCAGGCACCAAATGTCTGGAATTCTGCCCACCTTGACGCTTGTCTCCTCTCTTCCCAGGCACAGCCACTGAGCTAATTAATGTTTTATTCATGGAAAGAAGAGCCTTCAGCCTGTGTCCTGAAATAAAAAACAAACAGAAAATGAACTATAAGGAGTTACAGGGATCAAATCTTTTCCAGAGGCTCTGGAAAGGCAGCTGCAGAGACAGCCCTGGGCTGCCCTGCTCGCCCACCCCTTGGTCCCTCAGTGCCTGTGGGGAGCTGGCTCTGGTGGTGTTTCCTCAGCTCTTGCTGCCTCTTTGGAGATCCTGAGGTGCCAACAAGGTGAAAGCACAAGCTCTGGTTAATAGAAAATTCCACTTGGATTATCCTTCCCGAGGTGTTTGATGACTGGTGAGGGGCTGGGTTTGGATGACATGGCTGATGGGACATGGTGAGCAAGGAGGGCAATGTTTTCCCCAAATTAGGGTGGAAAGTCACTAAGAAGCTGCTGTATTTTGGTATGCAGAGCTACCCACACCAGCTGGAGAGGGGTCAGCATGGCCAACAGTCTTTAGCCCTTCTTAAAGGTGCTGTCAGAGGCTCCAATACAACATCTTTGGAGATGAATCCTGCTGGGGGTAGAGCCTGGCTGTGTGCTGGGAATTAGGAAAAATGCAACAGAAAGGCACAGCTAATCCCCCAAAACAGAAAAATAGGAGAGGATTCACAGAAGGTGAAGCCTTCTGCGGTAATAATTCGATTTAAAGTGTGGTGTAATTTCTTCTGGCGATGAGGAGGGAGAAGCACTGAGGATGGAAACATGAGAGCAGTGAAAGGCAGAGTGTTGGGCAGTGGCAGTGGGCCAGGTGGAGCATCCACAAGGCCAGACACAGACCACAGTCTGTCTCCACAAGTGTTGGTTACTTTTACAAAAGAAAACAATCAAAATAGTTGGGTTTAATCTTCGTGTGTTTCTGAGTTGACATTTTCGTGTGAGGGAAGGTGAGTTTCCTGTGTGAGCCCAAAGGTCTGTCACGTGAATCTTTATATTTTATGGGCTTAAGTTTCGCAATTACTGGTCCTACATAGAGCAGTTTCTGTGCATGGATGAGAAACTGAATAAATGTGGTAATTTTTGTTATTTTTAAGTGAGGGGCAGCTTTTGATGTGAGAAATTGGTTAAGCAGGAACTCCTGACTGAGATTTTTCCAAACTGCCTCGAAGCCATTTGGAGTGGGTGTCCAAAGGCTGGAAATCCTCAGTGCCTTGAAATAGGGCTGAGATTGGTAGAGCAGATGAGAATAATAATCTATTCCCAGCACTTAATGTGCCATCCCTTTGCTTTCAGCCCTACATTGGTGAAGGTCCCCATGGCTAAAAACGCCCCTGCAGTGGCTGAAGGGGTTGGTCACTCTGCCCCATCGCTCCCTCACAGCTCTTGGAGCTCTGCCTTGGAGAGATCCATGGACTCTGGAATCTCTTCCATCTCATGCCGTTGTATTTCATGGATGCTCTGTGGGTGAAACACCGGGGTGGCCCCAGGAGAGAAATGCAGTGATTTTGCTCCTGAAAAGTCCACACTGGCAAGACTCAGCTTAAGGGCTGAGAGGCCTGGGGTCGGTTTTAAGCTCAGCCTCTGGCTTGGTTAACCCTTTGGGGAGGGTTTCAGCCACAGCCCCGTGCCAACAGTGACCACTAAATTCAGCTTTCTTGGCTGAATTATCTCTGATGCCACGGGAGCACCACTCGAGAGTGACCTTCGTAGTTGATCTGGTTCTAATTATAATCCAAGGAGTTTTAAACATTCATTTAAATGTCTTCTTAATTGCAACCTAATTTCTTCAGTTGTAGCCCATTCATCAGTTGTTAATCATTTTTTAATTGTGTGGAAAGTTTGAAGGGTTAGTAACAAGTCATTTGTTAGCTAGAGGTCATGAAAAGGGTTATAAAAATTGCTTGACTAATTTTAAATAATAAATTAACAGATGGATGGTGTTCCCAAATTGTAAAGTATTTCAATATTTGCAATATTGCAAAATTATTACAGGTCAGGAAGGATGGATTGTATTTCTTGTCCAAAGATGGATACTGAATGCGTGTTGTGAGCGAAACTGTGTTGCCCTTGTTCTCAGGAAAACAATGAATGACAAAGTGAATGCTTTTTAAAGATGTTTTAATTGGAAGTGGATGGACGTGACTATGAGAATTCTGATCCTAATCTTTTAAGGCATGAACGTTACGTGAAGGAAACAAAGAAAGAGAAGCAGTGCCTTTTTCAAGGTATATATATTTTTTTAAATCAGACCTCTTGACTGTTTCTAATAAGGCCAGCTGTGAGCAGGAGTCGCTGGAAGAGGAAAGGATGTGAAGCTGAAATGAAACAGTGTTTGGGATCGCATTCGTCACATTCGCGGGGTCGGATCTGGTGTCTCAGTTCGTGCTTGGCTTGGTCTCCTTCGCAGGGATGACCTTGCTCCTCGCTCCAGGCTCATTCCAGCAGTGAATTTGGGGACTGGGAGCTCTTAGGGGTGATTTCTTCCAGAGAACAAGAGACTTTCTGCACCTCGAAAGTGTCAGGCTGAGATTGAAGGTGCTACGAAGATGGAATAAATGTCTCATCAGCTCCCTCTCTTTGGATAGAGGATCATGGGGTCAGTCTGAGCATTGGGAGTTTGGGAAAATCCCTGCAAGGTTGTAAAAAAAAAAATTTACAGGAGTAACAAGAGTCTAAACTGTGCTGAAATAATCCCCAGAGCATCACGCTCCTCACACTGCAGGAGTTGGAAACAAAACTTCTCTGTGCCTTCCACGCTCCGAAAATAGGAAGAGTGATGCTACATCTGGTTGTATTTTCCTAGGAGAGGTGGTGGAGCAGGGAAAGGCAAATTGCTGTACAACGAGGCAGCCTTGCTAAAAGTTGTCCTGTAAAAAGCAGAGGGACTCCTCGCTCTTCTCCCCCTCCTAAACACCGGCATCCCCCGAATCGTGACATTTTCACAGACTGGCTGTTCTCTACGGATAGAATTTCCCATTTATTTCCCTGGCCGTCCTCCTTTGCCTCACTCCTCAGCTTAATATTTTGTAACTTTTGCTCCTGATAAGAAACCCCCACCTCCCTCTGCCCCCAGAGCTGCCTCAGAGCCGTCTGGCAGGTGATTTACTGCCGGGCCGGGGGCACGGTTTCTATGGGAAGGTTCCCCCCATCCTGCCGTAATTTAGAGCCGTTTCTTAAATCCCCCCAGGAAGTTCAGCCCTGGGAGCTTCCCTGCTTTGTGCCCAGCCCGGGAAATGAATGTGCATCATCTCCAGAAGGGGCTGCAATCGGCACCTGGGCAGGAGCGGAGGCAGCGGCTGCGAATGGGAAGCGGCTCTTTGCCGTATATCAAAGAGGCATTTTAGGATATATCGCCTGTCCTGATGGGATGGGAAGGGAGCTGCAGGCAGAGCTCACGTTTGGAGCGCTCTCAGCGGAAGGAACAGATTATCAGAGGGAAAAACCCTTCAGACAGCGCTCAGATGGAGCAGCCCGAGCATATTTTGCTCTCGTGGGACTTTATAACCCCAGTGAACTGTAATCTTATTTTTTTTTTCCCTGTTCTTCCCTCCCTGTTTTTGCCCCCAAGGCTGGCAGCATTGAGAAATTTGTCTCCTTTGAACAAAAAAGAGGAGAAGGAGGGAAAAAAATCTCAAGGAAGGGGTAAAGCCTAATTTTCCTGACCCTGATAGTTCACACAAATCATGTTGTGGGAAGGGCACTTGGAGGGCTCCAGACAAGGCACAATCCAGTGTGAGCTGGATCCAGTCAGGAAACCAACAGCTTCACAGTTCAAGATGGACCTGATTTTACTGGGCTGAGTGTATTTTATACCTTATTTTGTATTTCCCAATATGAAACACTTGTTTTTCCTCCCACTTAATTTATTTTACATGGCACGGAAAGTGCAGATTTTCAAGTGAAAAGAAAACTTCTCTCCCTTCTCTGCAGTGCTGCCTCATCCATGCAGAGGATGGTGATGGAGCTGGAATCCAGGACAGAGTTTGAGTCAGTTTCTAGAAAAATGGTGCTTATTCCGTGAAAAGAGGAGTTTTATTGTGGGGACTTAGTGCAGACAGCCACCAAGCAGATCTGTGGTTGAAATGACTTACAAAAGGCTGCCCCTTCGTTTTTATTTGTGTTTGTTTGTTTGTTTTCGAGGTTGGCCTTAGTCCCTCTTCCTAATGAAAGCCTCTAAGGGTTCTCTGTTTGGTTTATATTTAAAAAAAAGAAAAAAAAAGGAAAAGTATATTGCTTATGTCTTGAAAATATCAGAAATACAAATTTACCTTGTTTTCCTGGCGGACTGGTTGTGTTTGCCAGAGACACTGTGTGCTCTGGAATCTTAACTGGAGGGAATTTTTAGGGGAAGTTATTTATGTCTGATGTTCATGTTGATATTCATAGTGTTAAGTATTGACAAAAAAAAAAAAAACAAAAACAACCCCAAAACCAGAGAACACTAAATAGTTTGTTGCCAAATTCCTTTTCTTGTCAAGTTCTTCCAGCCTTTTGTGTCCCTTGTGTCACCATTTCAGTGGCAGTGGGTTCTGGCTGTGGCAGCAGGAAAAGGTCCCACAGGATGGGTCGAGGTGAGGGAGCAAAGAAAACCCAAGAGCAGTTTAAGCTTCATTTACATTTAGTGGGACATCATCTGGGGCATTTGTGCTTCGAGGAGTGTTGGGCTGGGCACTTTCCACCCCCACTGCTCCTGTGGAGAGGGCTGGAATGAAAGAACCCCAAAATATGTCTGTTGGGAGGGGTCATCCCAACTTAGCCCACACCTGGGACGAAGGGGTGGGGAAATTTGGGCAGGGATAGGTTTCTGTGTTGTGTTGTCAAGGGTTCTGCACAGAACATTTCAGGTGCCACGTTCTTTCAAATGTGTAGAAGAAATGGAGATGTTTCTAATGGGGGGCTTCATCTCCAGCTGCGTGGAACAGAGAGCTGATGGAACAGGTCTGAGCAGCCAGAAATGCTTCTTTGGGCTTTCACCTTTGTAACTGTGAAAGTGAAATAACTCCCACCCCCCTGTGCTGGTGTCAGTCTGTAAAGCTGCAGCTCTTCAGCATAGCGCTGGTTAAATATAAAGAATGTAATGATCTAACAATCTTAACATTTTTTCTGTGTATGCACAGTTTTCCTTCATCTGATAGAATATAAAGCTCAAATAGAAAGATCAAATTGAGATTTCTCTGCTGTATTCTCATCAAGATGCAGCAGTTGGTCATGAACTGATCTCACTCTTTTGGAAAAGCTCTTTCCTTTTTCATCCTGGACTTGTCCTTGACTAGTTGTTTAAATTTGGGGGTTCCAACCCACTAACTGGTCCTTTATTGCATGTGTTGGGTTTGTGGATTTGAAGTGGAGCCTCCAAAGGAGCTCTGGGGTGGGCTCAGGTTGTTCCTTCTTCCTCCCAGTGTTTCCAGTTGCAGCATCTGGGAGTTCCCCAGACTTGAATTTGGCTGTGCAAGATGTAAGAGGAGAGGTTTTAAAATTCTGACTTTATCCTGACTGATAAAAGAAAAAGAGTGAGAAAAGATGATGAGGTGAGGAAGGACGAGTGACTCCAGATCACTTCTTTGTGAGAATTAATTTCCTACAGTTGCTGAATTAATGTGATCAGTAACCAGGGTCTGGAATGGACAGGAACACTCAGAGGGATTAGGGCAGGAATGAGCAGTTCTTATCCCAGGAACCCTTTGGAGAGGAGAAGTTTATTAAAACCTCTGCATTAATTGTCATGGATGGTGCTGGGATTCCTCTGTAAATACAAACATTGGCCATACCTTAGAGAGGGCTCTCTCTGGCTCTTTGCTTAGGGATTGTTCTGATTATTTAAGATTTCAGGCATTTACTGGGGTGTGTCCCTGTTCACACTGTGACTTCTGAGCACGTGTGTTAAACACAATTGTTTTTAGTGGGCAAATGGAATATGTGAAGGTGCACAGTGACCCGAGGCTCCCTGTGAAGGAGAAGGCTGTGAAATGTTGCATCCTGGCTGCCTTTGCCTTTCCCTCCAGGAATCTCCAGCCTTCTTCAGGCAGTGCTTGCAGGAAAAAAATACTCTTGCTTTCAGAGGCAGTAAATGCTAAACAGACCAACTGGTGATCCAGCCCCCTTCTCCCCTGAGCCTCTCCAGGGGAAATTTTCTGGGAATGACTTTAGCAGAGCCTCTTGAAGAGTCATGAAATACACAGCGATGAGATCACAAGGACTCTCTTTAATAGGATTTCTTTTTTGGGGTCCCAGGAGTAATGTCATGCCAATAATTCACCACTGCAGCTCCCTTTCTGTTTCCTACCAGCAGTAAAGAACCCTAAACAGCTTCCTTTGAAAAAAGCATCCTGAGTTCAAGGGGGCCTGATCCAAAATGCGCAGCAGTCAGTAAACACTAATTTCTGTAATCTTGGTACAAATCTGATACCAAACCTGTTTGACACCAGTGGGTCTCAGATTTGTGCCTGGTTCAGGTTTCAGTGTTTCACCCTTGTCACTTAGAAAACAGAAACAAAGCAGAAAAACTCAAAGCCAGGGAGCTGCAAGGAAAATGATATTTTGAAGGATGGACTTGGGCCAGACCAGGAAATGTTGAGTTATCCCACCAAATCCAGTAAAGAAAACATATTTATAAATACAGCCCTGGCTTTGCAGAGAGAACTCACGTAGTAAACGGGGAAACAGAACCATGTCCAAAATAAAAAACATTTCCTGAACTCACTTAACTTCTCTTTCTGGGGGAAAAATAAAATCTAGGGGAGAGGTAAACTTTGGAGCCAGATCTTGCAGGTCATTCGAAGGGAATGTGAGCAAGGCGAGTGTTTTCCAGATTCCAGACCCGAGGAAGGACCTGTCCTGAGGGGTTTATGGTTGGAGCCTTTCAGCTGGACTCTGCTGATGTCTCTCCACAGAACTGAGGTGCTTCCTGCAGCTCCCAGGGCCTCGTGTCACACCTGGAGGAGAATGGGATCTTTCTCAGGGCACCCTGTGAAGTGTCTGTGTTGGTTGGACTCAGTGGGTAAAACCATCAGGTTTTATTGTCAATTCGAGGCAAGGAAAAAAAAACAACCCTGAGGTAAAGTGCTTTTTGACACAGTTTGGCTTCTTCTGCTTCTAAGCCTGAATCACCAAGTGCAGACCTCAGAGGTTTTTCTGTGTAACATCATGGGATATCTCATTTGAAAAGCCTTGTTCTCCTGACACTGGTGTTTGTGAGGGCAGGCCAAAACAGTGGGGATTAAATCTGTACAGTGAGTTTTGGGTGCCTGAGCTACCGGGCTGCTCTGCTGAGGATGACTGGTGAGAGGGATGGCACTTGTCTTTCACTGCCCACAGCCACTGTCCCTTGGCACCCCCCTGAAGCCTCCTCCTCGCCTGTCATCCCTGTAGACGGATCATACACATCTCCCCAGCCCGTTCTGCTCTTAAAGGGGATGTTAAGCAGGAACACAGGATTAAAGAAAGCCAAGTTTGCTCGCAGCTGCTCCGTCCTGTCCGTTCCACTCAGCGTCAGTGGGATTAAATGCCTTCTTTTGGGTGTCAGGTTCTGCGTGTGCGCAGCACCGAGCTGGCAGCACAACCCACTGCCCCCATCGCTCTCCCTTCCCAGATTGGTTCCACCTTTGGATCTGTTTCCCACCCCACTGGCCGGTGTCAGCAGCCTGTTTGAAGTTGAATGAGTTAGCACCAAAGAAATAACTGATAAAAAATACACATTAGCACCGAGCAAACTGCAAAGCAGGGCTTGGCTTCCTGACGGGAGCATTCAGTAGCATCTGGGAACTCTCAGTGTCCAGGAACAGGCTACATTTTACCACAAATATTTTAGCTTGATTAACAATTTTTTTTTTTTTTCCCAAAGGAAACAACCAACTCCAACACACAAATGGTATCTTGTGCTGGGATATTTGAAATAAATATTGTCCATCATGGACATTGCCTTTCATTCAGGGTGGTCACTGCACACTTGTTATCTTTCTTTCTCTGTGTAAGTAGGAATTTTTCCCCAGGAACATGGATGTTGTCGGGGCAGGAGGATATGTGTGTGTCCCAAGCTAATCTTTGGAGAAAAGAGCAGTGATAATAATGAGAACGGGCAGCTTGTGTCCATGAGCTTTTTGGGAACCAACACTGGCTGCTGGGGTGGATTAAAGCCAGGGAAATTTCTCATATTTTGGGTCAGTTATGGAATGTCCCAAGTATTGTTTTCAGGGGAACTTTCTAGGAAATATTTCGTAAGTGTTTTCGTCTGTGATCTGCTGTTGAGCTGCTGCAGAGCCTGTCTCTGGGGTTCATACTGGTCCTGTGCCTCTTCTTTGTGTTAAAGCCTTTAGCCCATTTCTCACCTCTGGTTTTAGTGAAATTATCTCATCAGGGAGCTCAGTCTGCTCCTGTGCCTGAGACAAAGCTCCAAGGAGTCTCACACACCCAGGTATATGGCACCTCTGTAGGAGAGTTCCCTTACCTGTGTGTGTGTGTGTTGGGGGGAAATGACTCTTTGAGAATCTTGATGGCTGTTTTGCTTGGTTTCAGACCCATAATTTTCATTTTTAAGCATTCCCAGGAGCATCCTCTCCTGACAGGGCACCAAGCAGTGCTTTTAGCTCTGAACACATAGGAAGCTATGCCAGATAAAAGTGATTTTTTGTTTGTTTGTTTGTTTCTGGAGGAGATGTACTATATATATACCTAAAATATTTCCTTAAAAAACAAAGCATCCCTCTTCCCAACACGTGATCTGTGGGTTAAGGTGTCTCCTAATGTGGATTCTCCCACAAAAAGAGCCCTGTGGTTTTTGCTGCTGCTGCATTAAAACCCCTCAACTTTGTCTTACTGATATCTTTATCAAATTCCTGTTGAAACATGTTTTTTAAAAAACACACACACACACAGAGACACAACCCAGCAGTGAAAGCTCTAACTTAACGCCTCATGTTCTTCTCAGATTTCCAAAGCACTGAGGCCTCAAGAATATGTTTCCAATATCCTCTCATCTCTCTCTGTTAGTGTTTTACTCAGCTCCATGCTGGGGAGGTCCTGACCCCGGCAATCTCCAGGGGAAGGGGTTGGGAAGGGGGGTCAGGCCATGGTGGAAAGCTGCAGGCCACAGCCTGGGAAATCAGCCCGCTCCCCTCCGCTCCTCTAATACGTTTAACCTGGAAGGGGCCGTTGCCGGCCAAAGATTAGATTACCAATGTTGGCATGTTTGGCCTAACAAATGGCAAATGGATGACGTGCCAGGCAACAGCTAATCACTGCTGACACAGATCTATGGAGAGGCCTTTCAGAGCAGGGGATAGTTCACGTCTGCAGAGAAGTTTTGTCTTGCCGACTGAAAGCAGAGTTGAGAAGGCCACCGGAGTACCTGTCTCTTTGAATCTCAGGGCTCCCAACCCGGGTGTCATTCCTTAAAGGTCTCACTGGCCCTCTCAGAGGACGATCTAAATGTCCCCTGCTCCTCCAGGCGATAGGACAGGAGAGCTTGAACCTTTCTCGTCGCAAAGCTGCTCTGTGTGTGTTGTATCTGTGCGCACTCGTGCCTTGCCTGTCACTGATTCCTGGGCAAAAAGGGAAGATGAACCCTTCCTGCAGTGTTGATTTGAAAGGAGAGCGGGGTCACCAGCCTTACTCAGAGAGATGGTTTTTGAAATGTTTTTCAAAATGCCTCTCCCTGGTCACGGCTCTCGGGGTGTTTCCTGGCTCCTTTTTTGTGACGTGGCTGTCACAGGAGGGAGGGAGGGGGAGGTAATGGCTGAGGTGCCACTGCTCTCTCAAGGCCACTTCAGTTCTCGAGCTTAATTTCAAACTGCCTGGTTTTTGGTTCCTCTAATGTCTCAAAGTCTGTGTTACATCTGTGTTTTCACCTCTGCTCTTGGCTCACTGAAGAACAAAGGTGTTAATTCTCGTTCCAGGTGCTCCACGTTTTGTGAGTTCTAATTCCAGGCTTATGCTCTTTTAATTTTCTTGGGGAGCAGAATGGACAAGGATTTGGAAAGACCGTGGTGACAGAAAAAGGTCTTCCTAAATGATAGGTTCTCATTACTATTGGTGCTTTGCATCCAGAAGGTTCTTCGTGTTATTTTGCTAAGTCTTGGATGTTTTCTAACCCTGCCTACAGTCATTCGGTACCACTGCACAGCAGGAGGGTGTTTTGCCCCCTTATAAATATTCTGATGGAGCTGATCAAAGCAAGTGGCAGAGCCTGGTTCATCCTCCTGGCCTGTGAGCTGCTGGCTCAGGTTCTCTGTGGCTGCTTTGCTCCCACAATAGTATTTTCCCCATAGCTTTTGAAATGTGTTTTGCACCGTTTGGTCTCTGAGTTTGCTCTTGAGCTTTCCCATATTTCTAAAGTTTCTCCTCCAGGGGAGCAGGGCACAGATACTCGGTGCTGCTGTGGTTTCCACACTTGGGTACAAAGTTCCTTTTTGCCTGGCAATGATGACCATGTGTTCTCTCCTGTGGAGACTGGACACGTGTACCTGTCACTGGTATCCTCTACTCCCTTCTTGGGTGGGCCAGGGAGGAAGAACCTTCTCTGAGTGTAATCAACTCAATCAGCCTGAATCTTGAAAGGAAGAGCTGTCTAATTTGTTAAAACTATCCTTCACAACATCCCAATTCTTAACTACTGTCCTGTAAAGCCTTAGTCAGAATAATTGTCTTTTAGCTTTGCAGTTCTTCAGCTCTAAAATTAGACTGAGTGTCTTACTGAATAAGGGAGCTCTGAGGGCAGCAAGGAGGAGGAGCAGAATTGCTCTGAACCACTTAATAGTCTAAACAAGGGGAAAGAAGATTGCAGTGAGGTCCTGTTTGAGAGCTCTGAGTGTTGTTGGGATAAGACTAGTCTATTTGGGAAACTCAGTGCAAAATCAGAGAGCATTTAGATGAGACACCTGTCTCATAGGAGGAACAGATGCTGTGCTTTGCTTGAGGAGGGATGACTGGGTTGGACATGGAGGAGTAGGTGATGGGAGGGGAGAGGAAGAGTCCTTTAGCAAAGTGGAAAATTTGCTAAAGGCTGAAACTTGACATCCAGGAAGCAGCAAACAGAGTTAGGTGTCAACCAAGGGGATTACCAGAGATTCCACTAAGAGAGCATATGTTTTGTTTGCCTCACTGAACTGATGGCATTGGATCCAAAGCCTCTCTTTCTGCTTTCCTGTGAGCATTTAGAGCTCAGATGCTTGATGGCAGGATATCATTCTGGTACCTCTCTTAGAAGGCATCTGCACAGTTGTGTTTGATGCTGTTGACAGCCTGGTCGGCTGCCAGTCAACTTTATCTTGGGTGTCTGATTTCAGCTGTAAGAATTTCTGCTGCAGATCAATCTGGTGCACCTGTGTGCCTGAGACCTTCATAAACCTTGTCAGGCTAGGATATACCACAGATTATGTTTCCTTGGTCCAGAACTCATCATACTTAATTTTAGACAGAACTTTCATCAGGTCAAAGTGAACTGTCTGTATTTCTAACACAGCCATGGAAGAAAACCAGGCTCTTCTGCAGGGAGTGCTCCTGCTATCCTGGAATGGGAGATGCACGATGGAAATCAAGGAGTAGCCCTTTGGAAGCTGCTCTGCCTTTTGCAGATAGTCTAAGTGACTAATTTAGATCTGGAAAGCTGTTAGTCATGGTAAGTGAATCCCAACTTTTGGGAGGAAATCAGTGCCAGAAATTGAAGACTGAGTAACTTCAGAGATAATAGAAGACCTCCAGGTGCCTTCAAGTGCCATTGCCAGTGATGTTCTGCTAGATCTGCTATGAGCAGGAGTGGCTACTGCTGTTTGAAATTGCTTTTCTTCATATGCATTCCCAGATTTTGGATGTTGGCTCATTGTTGGAGGAGGATGTGCTCCACCGTGGCTCCTTTCCCGTTCCTGGCTGTTGGGATGGCCAGTGCTTTATTACGTCCATACTGACAAGATGTACTACCCTATTTCATTTCCAGCAGGGCCATCCAGCATCAGAAGTGTGAGATTTGTCTTCCTTTCTCAGTTACAGAGAGCAGAGCACTGAGCAGGGCTGCACGTTGATGAGGCTCGAGCATTTGTGAGGCCTGATCCTTTTTTTATATATATATTTTATTTACACTCTGGCTTCAGAGTTTTGTTTCTGTATCCATATTATAATGAAATTCTCCCATGTGAGGGTGGGCAGGCCCTGGCACAGGTTGCCCAGAGAAGCTGTGGCTGCCCCTGGATCCCTGGAAGTGTTCAAGGCCAGGTTGGACAGAGCTTGGACCAACCTGGGATAGTGGAAGTTGTCCCTGCCCATGCAGGGGGGTTGGAAGGAATTAAGCTTTAAGGTCCCTTTTGACCCAAACCATCCCATGATTCTCTGATAATCATTCTAGGATAACAAGGTGGGCTTGCTTTTGCTCTTAAAGTGATGATGGACCTGCAGAAGGAAGAAGCCAGGAAATTGTAGTTGTAGACACATTGTGGTAAATTTGAAGCCTTGCTTTGAAACCAATAAATGGGTGTCTAATTTGTGTAATAGTACCTCAAAATATAGCCGTGAAAGGTAATTCAGGGTTTGCATTTAATTGTGTTCCTGTGTCTGGGGTTATGTGCCCTCAGTTTGCTTGTTATGTGTGCCTTGTGCATGGAAATGTGTGCAGTCCTAGGACCTGATGTTCCCTATCACATTTTAAATGCTCACAGTCCAAGTAAAAACAAGGGAGGGAATTAAAATGGAAAGGTTTGAGTTTGTGTTTTGTTTGTTGTTTGGGTTTTCCTTCCAGGAGTTGTTTGCTGCTTTTGTTGTTTTTTCAGAAATTGAGAGGGGAAAAAAAAAGAAAGGCTGAGGAGGCAAAGTGGGGCTAATTTGTGCATAAGGAGGCTGGAGTTGGGCAAGACAGAGCCTGCATTGCTGTGTAGCCCAGGAAAGTCTCCCAACCTCTGTCTCAGCCTCTGAAAGCTGTTCCTTGGCCATGCGTGCAAAGGGTACGAGATGGAGGCAGAGCAGGACCTGGGGGAAGGAAGAGAAGAGAGCCAAGATGTTGAAGGGGGTGGGGGAGATGTGGAAACAACAAAAACAGTTACAGGGCAGAGGGAAGGGAGGATGGGTTCAGTTTAATTAGGAGGGAACACGAGAGGAAGCTCCCAGAGCGCACACACACACACGTGCACACACCCTCTGCTCCACACCCTCACCCCCCCAGAGGAAAAAAAAGAAAAAAAAAATTCATCACACCGATTTTTTCATGGTCTGGCAGTCAAGTGATAAAATTATCAGATGAGGGTCCCGTTCTCCTTTCCCGCAGTCACTTTCGCCAAGTGCACCACGTCTGAAATAATGAAGCAGATTTGATTAAATTTTCGCTGGCTGGAGCAGCCACGCTAATTTGGAGATGGGCTTATTAGTTTAATGACCGATCCGAATAATCAGAATTCATTAGCATTAGTGCCACTATTGTCAGCTCAGCGCTCGCCCAGGGCTGCGGCGCACGGGGCTGTGTGGCTGTGCAGGGAGGCTGTGCTTATACAGGGTGAAAGGGAGAGGGGGCAAAGCCAAAGAGGAACCAGAGCTGTGCCTTTACATTTTGTACCCCTCTCCTTCTCGTCCCTTGTCCATCTGCAGGCTGCTGAAGGAGGAACCCAGATCGAAAATGAGGCTTTGTGAGTGTCAGCCGCGGGCAGTGCAGGCCCGGGGCAGGTGAATTCGGGGCCCAATTTGCAGATGGAGGCAGTCGGGGTTGTTTTCCTGTAGGGTGCTCTTGGAATGGCCGTTACTCGGATCTGGAGATGCTCGGGAAGGTCCTTGGGGTTTGGAGCTGGGAGGAGCCACAGGGGAAGCCCGGAGATTTTAAGGTATTTACTCCGCTTCTCTCTAAGCACATTTGCAAGGAGTGAGCTGTCAGTTGGTGGAAGTCTCTCAGAAGGACTTTGGGCCTCGTTTCCTGTCACTGTGAAGGTATGATCTCACAGCCCTTCTACCAAAATCACTGAAGCTTGTAGAAGGTTGGCTTAAATGAAGAGAAAAGGAATTCAGTTCCCAGAGCTCTGATGGTGGTAGCAACTTAGCTGTCAGCTCCAACTACTGCTCAGTTAAATGCAATAAAACAAGATTAATTTAACATTAGGGCTGCACAAAATGTCAAAAAATACAAATTATGAACCCTGATGTTTACTCAGGCTGACTCTGTGTCATGTCTGTCTTCTGATAAACATCTTTTCATGGAGAATATACTCTATTAAGTCCTGTATTTAGCAGAAAATGCGGGAACATGCAAGACAACTTACGCTGCAGGAAAGAATAAATGTTGTAGTTGTTAGCAGTGTTTGCATTTCCTTACATTGTCATATTTTAAAATGGTGAAGTTGTATCACTATTTCAGTGATGATTTCAGCTTTCTTTTGTTTTGTTTGGATTTTTTAACCTAATATTTTGGTTCACATTTCAATGTGTTTTGTAACAAGTGGGTAAATATGTAACACCTTAGAGCTAAAGTGAGCAGGAAGCCTTCACTTTCCAGAGGATTTTTCCAGGCATTGCTCTAAAATTTGCGAGACAAATAGTTGTATTAGCGCAGATTTTATTCCACCTGTGCAGGGCTAGGGCTGTGGTGGGGGAGAGCCTGGGAGATCTAAACCTGACAGGCCTTGTATCTACATCTGTTTACCTCCTGTTGGAGCACAGGTGTTGTTGAGATGGGATCTACCCCACCTTGCTCCTTGGCTTTCCCTCATTTCTCTGCTGCTTTGAACAGAGGTGCTCTGCTTTTCACCTGAAGGGGCATTCCATCACCATTATATTGACAAAGTAAGATATATTCCAATAATATCCCAGAGCCTGGGAATAAATCACGAATATTTGGGGAAGCGTTTGTAACACCCATCTGTCCGTGAGCTCCCTTTAGGTATTGATGTATTGAGGGGAGCTCAGAGCTGGAGTCAGGTGAGTAATGGCAAAGCCAAACGCATTTACAGACCTGAGGATGATTGACTACACAGAGTTCCTCTCCTGCTACTCATTTAAACACACCCAACAGTTCTGTGCTGCGGGAAGAGAAATTCATTTTAACTTTGCATCTTCAACTGAGATGCCCGAAATGGGGGTCCTTGGCCCTTTGACCTTCTTTGGAGGGATGGTAGAAAGGTCATCCCTAAATCACAGGACTCCAGGATGTTAAAATGCATTTAAGGACTGATGAGGAGACTCTTCCCTTGCAAGTCTTGTGTCCCAGAGGAATAAGTCTTCTGGAGAAAGGACATCACTATGAATGGGCAGTTTAGCTGCTTTAATATAACCATGGGCATAATTTGCATTAATCAAGTGTGGAGAACTGCAAAAAATTCCCATTTGCCTTTGCTAACTTCTGCTCCTCAGTTAGTTACACTTTTGGGTGTAGTTCCTTTCACTGTGCTCAGCATCACTGATAGTCCCTCTGTGTTATCCTGAGGAAAAGGAGGTTAGGACTGAGCTTAAATCCCAGCAGTGTGGTATTGGTGGGCATCTGGAACTGAGGCTGTGAAGTGTTTCCCTCTTTTCAGGAGTATCAGGTGAAGAAGGATTCAGTACTGGTGTTTGGGGTCACTTTTCCACTCATTTCCACTGGGTGTAGTTTACCCAGTGCTCTTGGATTCATTTGATGAATCTCATCACTGCATCACTGTGATTATTGTCACTCCTTAGGTTATGTCTCTGGTGTCTCTTCTTGTCTGCCAGATGCAGGAATGCCACCTTTTAGAATTCCTTATTCCTGTTTAGCCATTTGAATAAGGGAATGGACTTCAATGATCTCTTAGTTTGCCGGTGTCTGACCTCTCCTGGAAATCTGCCCTTTAAGAGATTCAGTAGATATTAAGTCCTTTGAAATCTGGTGCTGACTTGATGCTTTTGAGTCCTTTAAGAACGTGACTCTTATTCATTCAATAGTCTGACTCCATGTTTCAGTTTTGGATGGAGTTGAGTGACAAACATTAACCTTGAATTGCTTTTGGTGCAGTGTTGGGCATTGGAGGTATCAGTCCTGGGCTCTGCTTTGTTATTAACCTGTTGTTCAGATGAGTCACTCATTTTCCCCTGTGATCCATTGTCCTGGGGAGTCTGCCTGAGTCCAGCTTTCACACTGGGCTCGATACTGTGTTGTATCCAGAACCAAACAACTGAAATTGGAATTGGACTGTGATCATCTTCCTTTTCCTGCGTGTTCTTCCTCTTTCCTCCCACCTCACCTGACAATGTCAGAAGATAATTGCTGCTCAGATGGGAAGCACCACACTGGATCTGGTCAGCAGCCTCTGCAAATGAAACTAATGCCAGATGCTCTAGATGAAAGTGCACAACCTCTAAATGAAGAATTTTGCAGCTGTGTGCCCGTAGAGAAGCTCCTTTGGTAGCTCTGGGTCTAGCCCCAGACACACAGAAAAAGGGAGTCACTGTCTGGGGACTCCTACTCTCAAATTCCTCCCAGGAAACGGGATGAAGTGAACATTAGAGGCTGCACCTTGCATACTCTTCTTGTGGCAGGAAATTCTGGCAGCATGTAAAAAGTTGAACTGTGATCCTGCCTTCACTGCACCCATACAGATCTTCACAAAGTATGAGGCATTTAAGAGCTCCAGAACTGTAAAGGTGTGGCTTAGCCTTGTCAACAAGGAATGATCCCAAAGAACCCACCTTTAGAAACATCTTGGTCTTTCTCCTGACCTCAGCTTTGTTTTCTGCCCCAAATGTTGCCCAAGCACAGAGTGCCTGAAGCACGGCTGGGCTGCAGCTTCAGGACACTGGGAAGCATGTAAATCCTACTGCTTTATAGGGTGGGATTTTATTTGTTTTTCTAGTCCTAATTTGTTTTGAATGGGGACTGTAATAAGCAAGGTGCACAAAGGTGTTTGTACTGCGATTTTTGTACCAGTTTGAAAAGAAAAGGTGTCTTTATTGATATGGATCACACTGAAACTCTCTCATGGTCCCGAGCTGTGAGATTTTAGCCTCAGTTTGGGTTGGTCAAGCTGTTTAAGATTTAGCCCACAGCTGAGCTGTTTGCTTTCACTTACTGGATGCTTCATTATAACAGGGTTTGCAAGGTGCACTCTCTGCTTCTAGGAAACAGTGAGTGACACTCCTTTCACTGCAAGTAGATGTGCTTTGCATATAAATTCACCCCCACGAAGTTTTGCAAGCCACACACAAAAAGCCTTTCTCCCTTCCATTAATTTTAGTTGCTATTCCTGAGCACTAATATTGAAATTCCTCAGACATTGAATTGATCTTGCTGGGTCAGCGCTGGCTCCAGCCTCTCCTTGTCACCAGTGAGGCTTTTCTGCTGTCTCAGTTGGCAGACGGAGGTGGAGGCATGAGGGTGTTTTGGGCATTTGCTTCCAGTTTGGGGAATGCATATGCTTGCTTGTTCAGGAATTGGCTGTTGGGAAATAGAGAAAAACTGGCACTGAGGGTGTTCCCTGAATAGTTAAAATGACTGCTGGCATCTGTCCCACCTTCCTGTGAGGTCAGGCCCTCTGTCTTTTTCTGCGTGGAAGACACAACTGGCCTAGGACTGGCACTGCCAAAAGGTCCAAGTGACCTTTAAGTGTCCCCTGAAGTCTGGATAGCTAAAGGGAGTGTCCTTGGCTGGTGGGTCCATGGGGATTTTGAAGGGCACAACACTTCTGTGATGAATGAAATGGAGGAGGAAGCTTGAGAGACCTGTACTTGAGGATGGGGAGGGTCAGAGATGATCAAAGAATCAATTAGGCTGGAGAAGATCTCTGAGATGAGTCCCCCCTGGGACTGACCACCACCTTGGCACTGAGTGCCATGTCCAGTCTTTCCTCAAACACCTCCAGGGGTGGTGACTCCACCACCTTCCCAGGCAGCCCCTTCCAATAATGCAGAGTGGAGTCAGGAAATATTCTGTGTGCAGGCACACAGAATTGTTGAGGGGCCAGGACATGGGAGGAAAATGAGTCTCCCACAACAGGATATCTGCTAAAATATGTGACATAAGAAACCCAGTGCTTCAGAAATGCGAGAGGATGACTGCAGTGCACACAATTCCAGGGATGAGACAGCACTTCTGTTCCAGCAGAGGTAAAGCAAAGTTTAAGCTCCGTGTGGGATGTCGGTGTGTCAGTTCTGTTGACTGCACAACCACCGGCAGTGAGTCAACTGGAGCTGACCATGTCTTTCCCCAAGCCATGCCAGCTCTAGTCTGGGCAAATCAAGAACGTGTCAGCTTGATGGTATGAGGATGAGTCAGTCTGCAACACCTAAAAGCTGGCACGAGAGGAGTGCAGTGCGATTTCCTTCTCAGCTGGCACAGATCCAGGGCCAGCAGGCTCGACGTGAGCCAAGCACGGAACGGAGGGAAGCTGTGAGTTAGAGCCTGCTTGTCTCAGTGCAGGGGTTTCACACAGCATTCTGCCAGGGGTGGATGGTGCCTGTGCTTCTGGAGGAAGAGCTTGGAGCCCATAAAACACCTACAAATATCTGCCTGGTTCATTGTCCACACCAGACTGTGTGACAGCTTGTCTGTGTGACAGCTTGTCTGTGTATGGGTAGAAAGGTTTTCTGGGGAAATTTAAAAGCTGTTCTTGGTGAGACCAGGAGAGCACTTAGAACAGCCTCATTTAGTGGCCAAAATAGTACCAGGACGTGGTATCAGCCCGGTATTTTCTTCCCTGAGCCGTTTCTTGTGACTTGCACTGGTCTGGGAGGAGCAGCTGGGGAGGGTGGGTTGGGAAGGAGCTCTGCCAAGCTCCTAAATTTCCAGGTTGTGTGCAGTTCCCCTTGTTTTGAAATCTTTGTTCTATTCAGTAATCCCCTCATTTTCATGCTCTTCATGCTTTCCCGTAAAGAAAGAATTTATTTCCAAGGACCCGCAGGTTGTGCACCAGCAATTAAATAATAACAATTTCTGGCTTAGCCCTTTGTAGACTCCTGATTTACCTGGTGTGGGTTTGTTTTTTTTTTTAATTCACTCAGAAAAAAAGACTCTGCTACATAAAAATAATCCATTTACAGCATAGACTATTGCTTCATAGAACGAAGTGTGAGAATTACCATCTGAACAGACTGATCAGCTGCCATTAGAATTAAAATGCACATTCAGGTGGAACATTATTTACACTACAGACAGCTGAATTTAAAACACACCAGTGAAGGTTCTTTTCCAGTTTTTTTTTAAATTGGAAACCAGCCTGTTACATTGCATCACTCCCTGGGAGCATGAGGCAGCCTTTCAGGTTGGAAACTACTTTAATTATGCCGGTCTGCCCCGTGCTGTGGATTCCTGCCCACGTGGAGGGGGGGACGGATCCTCCCTGGGGTGTGTCTGTGCCCTGATTTCACCTGCAGCCCCGCAGCTGCAGAGCCCAACTGTTCCTCTCCCCGTGGCCCCACACAACACCTTGCTCAGCCCTCCCCACCTGAAGGCACTCGGGGAGTCATGAAACAAGCTGCTTGGGTTGCTAGGGAGTGGCAGCAGGAAAGCTCCCTTTGGAGTGGGATTATGGGATATAAACCGGGCACCTACGCAAACCTCCGCGTTTAATCTCCCTGATTTATTGGTGTGAGCTTCTTGCACCTCCAGGGGTGGTGTATTATCTCCTGCCCCTGCAGAGGGGGAATGCCTCTTGTTCCCTGCTCCGTTTGCTGACTGGCAGCCAGAGGAAAACCTGTGGAAGGTTAAGCAGTGGGTTGGTGGCAGAGCAGAGCTTTGGGGATGGGTTGAATTGCAGTGGCATTGTTGCTCCTTTCAGCCTTCCCAGCTCCAAGGTGCTGTGGGGATTTAGAGCCCTTATAGTCCCACAGAGGGAAACTTCCAGGAGGAGCTTTAATCCAGTGGCTGGGACTTCCAGGCTCCCAGTTCTGTGGGAATGCTCGGAGGGAGAATTGGTTCTGACTGGCTTCCTGGGGTTTGAGGCTCTGCCCCGGTCAGAGGATTTGCCCGTTCCCTGAGTGCTCCCTCCAGGATGAGTCCCAGCAGCCAACAGAGCTTCTGCTTCACTTTCACTTGGGCAGAAAGGGAGAAGGGGAAATTCACTGGGAATACTTGGAATATGACTCTGCAGGCTCATGGCAAATCCTGCCTTCTGGTCAGCCACAGCGGGTCGGTACAGATCATTCTCTGTGGGTGACCACTGACAGCCACGATGTGTCTGTGAGAGGCTGTTTGAGCAGAGGAGAAACTGGGAGGGAATTGGCCTGTTTGTCAGAAGTTTTCAGTGTTGCAAAATGCACCTTTGATATTTTTCCATGGCTGTCCCAATTTCCACTTAAGAGGAAAAAAAACCAAAA
Organism: Pyrocephalus nanus; assembly: GCA_038380795.1. Taxonomy (NCBI): domain Eukaryota; kingdom Metazoa; phylum Chordata; class Aves; order Passeriformes; family Tyrannidae; genus Pyrocephalus; species Pyrocephalus nanus. The sequence goes on from CM076278.1 coordinate 3,213,655, forward strand.
CAGACTCTTTTCAATAAAGAGGCTCCTGACAGGCGCTTCTTGCAACACTGGCACTGATTTTCCCTTCTCAAAATTGGCTGACTACAAGCCAAGATTGCAACACGTTTGGAATCTGCTGGTCAGAGGTTTGGAGCTGGCTTTCTTCTGAGGTTTCTAGTTCTTCTTGGCTTGGGAGCAGAGGTAGGGGTGCCAAAAGGTAGAGGCGTAAAAATCTTCCCTTTTGAAGTTAATCAAATGATTTGAACGTTTCTCACCTCTACTTTTAGACTGTTGGGATTAATCCAGTGGCATATGGTAACCTTGAAGGACCTCCAGCACCTGTATCAGAGTTGTCTCTCTGGTTTTGATATGCCTGAGTTCTGCCCTGCAAAAATCCCCCCTGGTCCCTGATGACGTTCACGAATCGCTGTGCAGCTCTGGGGGGTTTCTCTGGAGATCCCCCAAAGGATCTCCAGCAGCCATGGCCATCCCAGGAGTGCTGAGGGATTGTGGCCCTGGGTGTGTGCTCTCAGATCTGTGTCTGCAGGAAGACAGGAGAGCCTGAGCAAGGAGCCTGTGACGAAATCTTGGGGCTCACAGGTGAAATGCAAAGTTCATTTAAGGTTTATTTGCGGCCCTTCGCGCTTTTGGTGTTTACTTACAAGGTAACAGGGAAAAAAACCCTCAAATTACTCTGAGAGCACTGCAGGGAGACAAACAGGGATTTTGGGAACTCCTGGGCTCCAGGACATGTGCCTGTCCTTCTGAGCAGGCCTTGCTGGCAGCAGTTTAAACCCAAAGGATGTGGTAGAGCTGGATGGTTGAATGTTGAGGTGCAAACTTTTTGGAACTGATGGATTTATGACCCAGTGGTTGTCAGTGCTTTGCCACAAACTTTCTGTGTGACCCCAGGGAAACTGCTGAAGGTTTCTGTGATTAGGATTGGGAGTTTTGAAATATAAATGTTTTAAAAAGACCATTAAAAAAAGAAAGGCCGCTATGTTGGAGCAGAACAGCCTGTTGGTACTTGCGCAGTAACTTGAGCAGCAACTGGTTTGTCTATGGTTAAACTTGCCAGACTTTTAGTTCCTCAGGAACAGGACTAATTGTTTTCTTCACCTGACAAAAAGCGTTGAGAGGATGAAAGGTTGTGAAGTTGCCTTTAAATTCAGGGGTGGGGAGAGCGAAATGAGAGAGAAAGTGGATGTGTCACTGAGTTAGGGAGGTGAAGACAGCTCCTTCATCCACGAGGACATTCTCCCACCCTGGTGCAAGACAGCAAAGGTAAGCCAGAGGTGGGGGGAGCAGGCCACGAGCAGCATCTGAATTACTGCTTTTTTCTCCAGAAGAACTGTTAAATCTGTAAGATTTTAGCAGAAAAGGCCTTTGAGGACACCTCCTTCCAACATGGGGATTATTGGGATCAGAAGGCACGGGGATCTCAGACCCTTGGCTTTGCTTTGCCACCCAAATAAGGAGTTTTTGCTGCTCCTGAGCTGGGAGGATTTACCCACTGAGCTCCTGGAGCAGCAGGATGGGAAAAGCCAAGGAGTAGTTACCAACAGAGAAGTAAATGGGAAAGAAAAACAGATTAAAGCTGGGAACTAAACTGATCCAGAACTAATTGTTTTTTCTTCCCATGACTTGGAAAAGAATTCTGTAGTTGTTGTGATTATTCCTTATGGTGGTTTTTTTTTGGGGTGGTTTTTTTTTTGTTTGTTTTTGTTTTGGTTTGGTTTGGTTTTTTGTGGCTGGCTGGCTCCAGAATAGGAAAGTTCAGAAGCTCTTCAGGAAGGTTCCTGGTGGCATCAGGAGTTCCAGATTACGCAGCAGTTAAATTCAGATAGAAATCTGTACTTGCTTTGATTCAGCACAGCAATTAAACCATGTGCTTCAGATCCACTTGGGATTTGAACATAACCTAAAAGTTAAGCATGTACTTAACATTTTGCTGAGCTTTAACCCTTGCTGCAACACAAACTCCTTCCTAATGAGTGTTGGCAGATAACAGGCCTGTTTCTCAATAATGTTTGATTTTTTTTTTTTTTTTGCAACCTAGGAGCCTTTCTCTCAGCTTCAGTGGGCTTTGGATCAGGGCCCAAGAATGCAATCCAGAAATAATAATTTACCGTATTTACATTGCATGTAAATTATATATGAAGAAATGAAATGGCATAATGAATCAACCACAGGGGCTTTTCTTCCCCTCTGATACCAGAAGAGAAAAAGCCTGTAGGCAGCTCACAACTTTTCTTACTAATACTCTTGAGCCCTGCTCTTATTAAGTCTCCTGTTTTCTCTGGCAAAGCCTCCCCGAATGTTACCCTCAGAACAACCTTCTTAGTCCATAAATGAGATTTTGATTCTGCTGTTATTAAAATGTACCACCGAGCACAGGGTTTACTGGTGGGAAAATCCCATTAAGTATTTCTGAAATACCCTTTAACTGCTTGATTTTTGAGATGATAGGCAAAACCTAACACTCCTCACAATTACGTGTACAGTGGCTGGTACACTCACCAGCCTGGTGATATGAAGGGGAGAAAGCAGATATTGAGTCTTGTGTTTTAATGGCTTTGCTGTCTGGAGGGTGTGGAGGGCCATAATTTTAATATAAATTGGTGCTTACTGAGGCTTTGAATCTGTTCTGTTCTGTCTGTGAAAATACATTTCTGGGATGGAGCAGTCCAGGATCCCTCAGAGATGTAACAGGGAGTCAACAGGTAGAAGGTGGAGCTCTTAAAGCAAGGATGTATTTTGTATTCAAAAGACTTCATTGATAAGGTGACAGTCCAGGGGGGTCTCTGTTTCTCTGCACTGCCACAGGTGCATCACTAATTTTGTCACAAAAAAGTGTTTTAGGTCCCTCAAAAAATCACCAGCAAAGGTACAGGCAAAAGCAGGTTGTAAAGTGAAAGCATCAAAAGGTTCATTGTCAAAGTTCACTCTGTTACTTTTTCTAGGTGGTTAAAACACACACAGAGAGAAATCAGACTGAAGTTTAAATCAATCAAAACCTAAAATCTAAAATCAACCTAAAATTTTCATTGTGGACAGTGGGGATGGAAAAAGGGTAAGGGTGTAAAGAGTAAAGATAAAAGGGGATAAGAGAGAGACCCCCCTGTTGAGCCAGAAGGTTCAGAGCAGACCCCTCTTGCCAAACTTAGCCCAGGGCTTGACCAGTGGTTTAGGCTTAAAGGTTGTAACAGCACTTAAGCCTAACTGAAATAATTTAGCATAAGGTACCACAGAATTTACTAAAGCACAGCAGTAACTCTCTTGTAGGCCTGACTTATTTGTGAATCAAACCTATCCAAGAATCCAAGAGAGCACCTTCCACTAGACCAGGTTGTTCAGAGCCCCATCCAGCCTGACCTGGAGCACTTCCAGGAATGGGGCAGCCCCAGCTTCTCTGGCCATCTTGATGTTTTTGCTCCTTTGTTGTCCACCCCTGAGATGGCTGATCCTGTTCCCTCTGACTGAGTCTGGGGAGTCTCTGAATCCTTTTAGCCTCAACTAATGCTTCAGATCTCATCTCAGGGAGGGGATCTGAACTGAGGCTGTGAATTCAGGATCTGTTCCTTGGGGCAGGTAAAACGTGGCTGCAAAAAGCCCAGCTCCTCTTCTTTGGCCAGTAGTTATTGCTCCATTTGGTGAAACATTAGAGCAAGAGTATATTCATAAATAAATTTAAAAGGGTTAGTGCATGATGAATAGACTGTGTAAGCATATTACAGGCATGGTTATTATGTGATACAGGTGATCATAAGTCATGGTTAAATGCAACCTATTGACCAACTGGACTCTGTAAAAGTCTGTAACAAGACATTAGGCACTTGTTAACAGAGCTAGTAATCATTTATTGATCCTGCATGCAGTATTCATACATCCGCCACCCTGGAAAGTGTGGAATCCAATTCCAGGACCTCCTTGCAAGTCCCACTTACTATAATGGGTGACACAAATCTCTCACTGGTGAGTGTTGAGCTGTCAGGTATTGTCAGGGCTGGGAAGAGGCTGGTTCTGTCCTCAGCTGCTCGAGGGCCTGGGGCTGTAACACCAGGGGTGTTCTCAGCTCTGGGCTGCCTGTGCTGGAGCTGTGCAGAAAGAACTAACTCAGGATTGCGAAGGATGTTGATATTTTTATGTTTGGTTTTTGTTCAGATTAGAAGTGAAATACCCACCTTTTGAAAGTTGTCACTCAGAGGTGTTGGGACCATCGTCAGGGACAGTCTGATTGGGCCTCCTGTTGGGAGATCATGGCTGGAAATCCTCAGGTCCTCGTGTCTTCAGAAGTCCCAGCAAAGGCTCAAACAGATCTCAAAACTCACAAGCAAGGTAGACTAACCCATCCCTGCTGAATCTTTCTGTTTGAAAGAAGCAGTAATTTCCAAAAGCAGTGCTGAATTTGTCTACCAGCTTCATCAGTCCCATCCAAACACAAGTGAGAAAGCAGGGTGATCCAACCATCCCAACACAGTGAGACAAAAGGCAAATAAGGTCCCCAAAAATCAGAATAAAAGTACTCTAGGGGTTTGGTAATGGCCTCCCTTAAAGAGATGGGCAGCTGATGTTAAGAGAGGGGCAAATTGTTGGAGGGTTATGGAGGGAGGAGGTATGAAAAGGTGAAAGGTGCAGAGAAATGAAAGGGAAAGGAAGAGAGAAATAAGGAGTGGAGAAATGGAGAGAAGCTGAGGGAATCACCCTCATTAAAGGGTGATTCCTTCCTGATCCCTACTTGTTAAAGTAAGGCAGTGCAATAATAAATATGTTGGAAAGCCCACAGTGCAGCCCTGCAGTGCAGCGTGACACTGAGAAGAGTTCTGCATTCCTCTCCTCCTCCTCCTAGTGGGAGGAAGGAGTGAGTTCATCAGGAAAGTGAGAAAAAAATGATGGAATGGCACATTCGTGAGGCAACATAGTGAGGAAGTAGAAGACTTGCAGCCCTGGAGGCTGGGAGAGGATGGCCCTTAATTCCCTGTCTCTCTGTGTTCCTCTGGCTCTGGGACCCAGAGCACACACAGCCCATCTGATTTAATAAAGGCAGGAAGCAAACGGTGCTGGAGCCATGAGAGACTGCAGATAGGGGTTGGAGAAGGGTCAAACTCATTAGTCATATGATGTGATGTAGAGTGTGGGGAGGGGGAGACGCTTTGAGGGTTAAGAGGAGTGGAAATGGTTACAGCACTCGAAAAATGGATGTTAACACAGCTGACGGGAGTGCTGGGCTGCAGTGCGACTTCTGGGGGTAAGGACAACATCCTGGCCTTTCATCCTTTCCCTTTTCTCACTTTGGGTCATGGCTTTGTAGTTCCATTCTTTACAGCTCGTTCAGTGTTCCTGAGAGCTGGGCTGTATGGGGTGTCTGCAGCACCCAGGGCCTCCAATCGGGGGGTCCCTGCAGGGCCATCGCTGCTTCAGAACCTCTGTCCCTCCCAAAGTGATGCTCCCTCCTGGCTGTAGCAGGAGCTTCTCAAACTGTGTGTTCCTCCTTCAGCAAGACTCCAAATGAGCTTTCCACTCGCGTGCTGAGGAACTTCAAAGGGTGTTTGTTGACCGTGGCAAGTGATGAAGCACAAACCAGAGAGATAACACGGGAGAAAATGCACAACCACGGCCCACACATTTACTCCTCTGGCCCTGTGAGGAGCCTGATGAGAGATTCCAGGACTGCCACTATGCAGAGGGAAGTTTTCCGTGTGTTCTTGGAGCAGGAGCAGCACAGGTGGTGCCAGGTCAGGAGGGAAGGTGGTCAGTGATTCCAAATAAAGGGGTGCCTTGCTTAATGTTTGCTCTTGAGCAGACAGCAAAGAGCTAAGGAATGGTCACAAAGAGATGCCACTGCCACTAATGAACTTGCCTGAATGTATGTTCATTAAAGGCACATTAGCAGTTTAAAAAGTGGTTTCATCCCAGGAGGAAGTTCAAGATTCCTGCGTGATGTGCTGCCTTGCAGGACAAACTTTGCTCGTGGCAACAAATCTGTTTATTTCTAATGTTGTCTTTTTTTTTTTTTTTTTTTTAAATCAAAACCAAGGATTTTTTTCCTGTAACATGAAACTAAAAACAGGCATTATAGGCACCAGGTCAGCAAACAATGAGAACAGATTTGAACTTTCCCTCAGAGATGTTTATTGAAGTTCAAGGGTTTTTTATCACTCCCTCTTTCTTGCTGTGGAAGGAAATCCTAAAATAGAACACGGTCAAAACTTTTTTCTCAGAGTGTTTCTGGTTCAGCAAGGAATTACAATTATTGAGTCATAAAGGGTGGGAAAATGCAATTTTTAAGTGAGAATGTTTTCCTAATTTTTCTCCCTTGTAACTTCCCTGAAGTTTTAAAGATGCCTGCAAAATTTAAAACCTTACATACAACTTCCGGAGCTGGCTGAGCTTGTTACGTTCCCTGAAGTCTCCATTTCTCTCCCCAGTTAAAGAAGTAAATTTAATTTGGTAAAAACTCCTCCTGCACCAATCATTATAAACTCACCAGTCCTGGAGATAATTTTTCATCCTTCAGGGGCTGCTGCATCCATATTGTCTCTAATAAATGGGCTGATGAATGAGAAGGATCAGGCTGTGAGTTGATACAGGATTAGGAAAACTATGCAGATTGACACCCTCTGAGTATCTTGTCCTGGGTTTCCAAGAGCATCAGTAGTTTAATGTGCTATTTTTTATAGAGATGTGATGTCTTCTCCCTCTTGGGGTTCCCCCATCAGAGCAAAATGCCTTGTGGGGCCCTCCCAGGAACCCCAAAACTCCCAGCAGGCTGCAAGCACGGGCTCTACCTGGAGTAGAGAAGCGATGGGAACGGCAGAATATCTGTTCTGCTGACTGATGGGGGAAGGCTGTGTTTTCATACCCTCAAATGCTGGTGATAAATGGTGAATTAATGCTTATTAGATATGCTGAACGGTTTAGAAATCCTGGGAATGCAGATACTATCAATTGATGGATTAGTTATAATCTCATAACGAGCGCTGGAGGACTGGGCTGGTTGAAATGCAACATTTGGAATAGGTTTCGTTGCTTTTTTTTTGGCCTGTTTTGTGTTCAGATGCACGGCAGGTACCAAAAAACAGCTGTGGGTACGAGTTCTGGCTTCTTCCCTGCTCCAAAGTCTGGTTCTTGCCTCGGGTAGGAAGCCTCTGTGTAGCTGTAGAATCAGGATTATGACATCAGAGAGTGAACACTTTGGTTTGGTGCTTTGATTGCAGTGATGTTTTGTCAACCTGGTGCTTGTGATCCTTAAACCAAACACTTATCCATAAAACATTATACCATTGAACACATTGATCCTTATCATCCTGCAATCTACTCTGTTTACCTCAGTTTTTCTCTACCAACAGTGTTAAGATCCTATTAGTCTCTTTATATTGTTTTAAAACATGATTATTTTACCTGCCCTTCAGTAAGGCACCTGCAGCTTTCTGGGGGCAGAGAGATCCCCTGAGCAGCGATGATTTGTGCTGTTCACTGTCTCCTCCTTTGTAATTAGGCTTTTCTCCCTTCCTCCTTCCACCCCCCTGGCCTAATGTGTCCTCTTTGCTGCCTCCCCCAAGACAGACAAACGTGTTTCTTGGAAGGTCAGTGTAACCTGTAGGAAATTCCTGCTGTCTCTGAGCTGGCTCATTCATCACCAGTCATAACCATTCTGGAATGTGAACTCGTAGCCTGTTATCTGGCTACTGCTAGTGATGATGCCTGGAGACGACAGCTTGGTTTTCAAAAGCTGGGTTGACCCTGAGGGGCGAGGAAAACTTGTTTTGACAGAGCAAACATGACACGGAAGCGGCGCAAGTGCCAATATGTGCAGGAACAAGGTGTTATTTTCTCAAGGTGGATGTTTTTTCTTTCCCCCGACTGGGGGAAAACACAGCAGCTCATGGGCAGACAAAATATTTCGTGTGGTTTTGCCTTCCCCCAAAAATGTCATTAAAGCAGAAAGGCTATTTGTGTGTGTTTGGAGTGGGAGAGAAAAGAACGAAATGGGCTCATCTGGGAAGGCAGTGAGGGGTGTCCTCCTCTCTCTCCCCTCTCCAGCAGCAGCGGGTCAGGTGAATGGTGCAGTGGTTCATGGCTTAGTGGTCCTGAGACCTCTCTGATGCCCTGCCCTTGTCCTCTTCTCCCCTTCCCCACCTGTCACTTGCAGTTTGCTGTCTCTGTCTCAATAACCTGGTGTGGTTATTGTTCCTACCCGTTCTGCTTCCCTCAAAGACGTAAAAGAACAGATGACTCTGTATATTTTAAAATGTCACACTGACATTGTGGCATTAGTATAATTTAAGACAAACATTGCCAGTGAATTCACTTTGCTTTCTACCTTGTCTCGTGTTCCTTGTTTGTGGGGCTCAAAGTCTTGTGGTTTCACGACACCCTTGATCCTGCCAAGCCAGGGGTTTCCAAGTGTTCCAAATGGGAACAGCCAGATGCTTCTTCCATCACTTGGCTGTCCTGAGTTTGGGAGCTGTGACTGCCACTGTGTCAGAGAGGAGATGTCTCTCCTGGGATATGGCTCCTTTTTGAGAGGAGAGCTTCTCTCTGGGAACCGGGATTGTCACTGAACCATGAAGGAAGAAGCAAAGTGCTGAGGCAAAGCACCCCACAGGTAAGAATAATGTTTGTGAAAGCCAGGAGTGGAATTTGCTCTTTCCTTTCCAGTGGCATCTGTCATAGACTGTTTGTAAAGTCTCTGGTTCCGTGTGCTGCCACCACACGTGATGGACCTGAGTGGTGTTTTAAAATGTAAGTCACAAAGATGGTCTTGAGTGTGTGAGCAGCAGCTCAGGCCTTACAGAAACCTGTGTCTGAAGGCAGAACCTGAAAATATTTAGCAAAGCAGACAGGATGCAGTGTTCCCTTTCATAGTCCCCTCTAAAGTACTACAGAGGTCTGAGGACATCTTTCACAACTTCAGTGTGAAGTCGAAAAACACTTGCTGAAGACTTAACAACACGCTGTGATTGTGATAAGTTAAGATGGTTTGTGTTTGAATGCTGACAACCCGCTTCCTTTTCATGCTGGAACCAGCTCTGACCTCAGAGCAGTGTCAGGGGGAGAAGCAGCATCTTTCCATGGCTGGTGGGAGAGAAGCAGTGGGAAAGTGCAGTCGTGGGCAGTCCCATGCAGGATCCTCCTCTGTGTCCTCCAAGGTTAATTCCACTGCACAGCTGCACTGCTTGGGGCGATAAGGATGCATTAAATGAAAAGGGATTTCCCTCTTTGGGAATCAAATTAGAGCAGTCCAGATCAGGCCAGTTCTTTTATCTCTTTCTCACCCCAACAGGAAGTTTAGACACAAGTCCCTGAAGGTCCTTTTCTGGTCAGAAACATCTGCAAGGCACTGAACTGAAGGAGTGTGGGGATAGTGCTGATATCCTCGCTGGTAGCTGGGAGGATGGACACTGAGGAGCTGTGTCCTGTGAGAAAAACGAGGGGGCTGAATGTACAGACCTTGCAGATTGCTCAGAGTCAGGGATTAATCCTGAGAGTAGATGGCAGAGTCATTCCTAGGGAGGAGAGCTGCCAGCAGTAGCGCTGTCACTGCAGCACTACCTTCTCTAGCACGTGGGAGGCCCCCAGTCTCTGACCTCTATGCAAAGATCTCAAAATAGGGAAGGAATAAAAAAAAAAAAATACAGCTGAAAAAAACCTATTTGTCCTGTAAAGTTTCCTGCCTGAGCACAGATCAGACATGATGTGTTCAGCAGAGTGCTTGGATTCGAGGTTCATCTGGCTGGTTACTGGGTAGGACTCTCAGGATGGAGCTAACTCCTGATAAAAATTATTGACTGTTGATCTGAAACTTGAGTGAGAGGAATTGGTGGTCTCAGTCCCATCCTGATTAGATCAGAGCTGACAGAGCTCTCTAAGTTGGGCTGTGGGGCTCAGCTTTTCCAGGAGGACTCTGTTGCCATCACACAGGCAGGGCAGCTGTACAATGCTCCTCGTACCAGCACTTTGTGTGTGTTTGCTGGCATCAAGACTTGTAAGACTTTGCTCTTCCCCCTGTATCAGACCTATAAAACCCCCTCCAGGGACTGGCTGTATTCACCATGAAATCCCATAGAACTGTCTGGTAGCTGATGTAGCAGAACTTCCCTCCTGTAAAGAAGCAGCAGTGATGAGGTGCCTCTCTCTTGGAATTTTTTTCTGTGTGCACTAAAACCACCTTTTAAAGTTGGTTCTGCTCAAGGTCACTTGAATATGGCCAGTGCTATAGAAGCCTCTAATGCTTTTTGCAACAGTAATGCCTTCATTGTCTATGCAGCTAAATTGCAGTCAGTAGAAATCCAGATGTTTGTCTGAAAGGGAGAGCATGTTGAAGCATTATTTACCTCGCAGCTCACGCCAGAGATGCAAAGCAACAGCAGCACATTTATCGCTGTTTTGGCATTAATCCCATGAAAACAATGGGCCAAATTCATCACTGATACAACTCCATTGTTTTAGTGGAGTCTCACAAGAAGAGACGTTGCCCTGGTACAAAGATGGTGTTGCCCCTCTTTGGAAAGGGTGGAAAAAGATTTTTGTCTCCTTTGATACCAACACAAACGGCCTTGTAATCTCCACTGGCACACAAGAACAGTTATCAGCCTTTCAAAACCAATACACACAAAACAAGACAATAATCCCGAGGTTGCCAAGTGACATCCTCAGATCATTTCCACAGGCTTTTGTTGTCTTCTGTTTCTGGCCAGGATTCCTGTGGGCTCGCCGATGTCGCTCTCTGTGCATCCCGTCATTTATCCTGTTCGACAGCCGGCGTCGGACACTGAGAAATCCAGCAAAGAAAGGCAGAGGTCAGGCTTGTGACATCTTCTGAGCTCTGCATGTTTGTGTAACCCAGCAGGGTTCATTTCCATCAGGGCTGGAAATAGCAGGGTTGCTGCTGCTGGGAGTTACTCTTGGTGGGAGCGTGGCTGGGAAGAGCTGTGAGGAGGCAGCCCCAGTGCTGTTCTGGTCTCACTGGTTTCTTGTGAGGGCCCATTCTCTTTGTGTATTGCTTGTTAGAAGTTTATCTGCTGAATAAATGGGGGTGGAAAGGGAGAGTGAGAACCTGTAGCAACCCAGTGGGAAGACACTAACACTTCCCAGTGAGTGGATCTTTGTGGTGGCTCTTCAGTGGCTGCAGCCACAGAGGGGAAGGAGGAAGAGCAGTGAGAACATTTTGGGCATGTGCTGGAAAACTGGTGGAACTGCTGGGCCTTGTATGTGTGGTGGAGTTTTAGATGCTTGTTCTTGTTTTTTTCCCCAGACTTGGCAACTGTTTAGTTCATAGCCATGGCAAAGGGACCTCAGTCTTTGTTTCCTACTGAGAGCAAATTATCCTTTTCTTCTCCTCACTCCCTGTTTAGTTTTCCTGAGCCTCAGTTCTGTCCACAGGAGCTTGTCCCCTGGGAAAGGTGGATTTGTTGGAAGAGGCAGTGGTGTGACAGTTCCCTTTTCTTGACATGTCACTGTTGGAACTTTCTGGCCTTTTCTGTGCCTTTCAGGAGGAGACACTCTACAAGAATTATCCCTAAAGATTTTCTGGACTGATATGCAGGAGATCTGATTTCCTGAGCTAAGAATTAATAATAACCAGGTAGTTATTACCTCCTTCTGATTTGGCTAAAACCAGGGAGGTGACTCCTGATCTTAATCCTGACTTCCACACACAGGCTGTGACACTTTCAATTAAACACATGTGCTGGAAACAAAGACGAAACTTTCATTTGTGAAAGCATTGGGAAGGTGTCTGTGAGTGCCTGAAGTGTGCTTTGAGACCCAGGCATGGAAGGTGCCAGATATATTCAGCATACCCAACATCCCACAATGAATAACTCAAAAACGTAGATAGCCTTAACATTTTGTACTCCTCGTGTTCTTATTAACAGTAGCAAAGGTTTATTTGTGTTACCATCATGGAAAACCAACACCAGGGAAAGTGGAAAGCTGGACACAGACTCACAGTTCATTCCCTGGGCTTTGTTATTCCTTCTTCAGGGCTTTCCTGGCTCTAAAGCAGGAGAGGAAGCTGGAGATTGTCCTTAAAGACAAGCACGCAGGTGACTGAAATACTGCTCCTCTAGTTGGTTTAGTTAGTTAGTTAGTTCCTGAGGGTTTGCTGCCTGCACTCCTGCTCTAGTCAGACTCCAGCACATGAGGTAATGGTCTCCATGTGAAGTCAGCTCAGGGTATGTGCACTCTACCAGAACCTCCCTCTCAGGCAGTAAATCACCCTCCTGAGCAGGTTGAGGACAGCTTGGTCAGATAACAGCGCTCTGTGCTGGATGGGGACTCGCAGTCCCTGCCACGGCTGAGCCTGGCTGAGTAAACATCCAGGGAAACATTTTTCTTGTCCTTACAGAGCTTGCAGTCCCCCCGGAGCAGAGGCAAAGGGGGGGAGTCTGAAGGAAAACAGAAGCTGAAGTTGCTCAGCCCACCATGCCCATCGTGCCTGTGGTGGAGCTGGGAGCTGACTGCAGGTTACTGTGTTAATGTGCAGGAACAGAATGACTCTTAGAGGGTATTTCTTCATTGTAGTTACCTGTGTTAATATGCAGGAACAGAAAGCCTCTTAGAGGGTATTTCTTCACTGTAGCACACCTGGGGAGACCTCTGGTTTAAGGTCACACAGGTAGGTGGATGTGATGGCCTCATATGAGTATAAATTGGATCTATCAGGAGGTGAAGCAGCTTTGCCATGAGCAGTAGATGACCAGGAAAGTGGGAATTATCTGTTCCACATACAGAGCAACTCTAGACTGGCATTAGCTGGGCTGTTCTCACAGCATTTGACCTGCCCCAAGACCCCTGCTGCTCCTTTGTAATCATTCTCATTCATTCCAAAATGATTCTGAAAACTATAAAGGCTTTTTCTTTTTATTTTTTTTTTTTTGGTGTAGAACCGTTTCTCTGAGCAGACACAGTGGTCAGAAAGGTGATTAAGAGAGTCTGAGCATCTCAGCCGGTTAGACAGCCAGAGCTGCTCTCCTGCAACTGGAATTAAAGATCCAGATGATGTGTTCAAGATTTATGGTTTCCACTGGGGTTTGTGCTGCTGATGTTTGTTCTGCTTCACACAACATATTACATCCCATAATGAACTCTGTCAGGAGAAGAGAAAATAAAGCCATTGTCTCCTGGCAGACCCGGCCCCTGGAGTCACCCTTCAGCGCAAGGTGTGGATGTGTAAATGTTCCAGGGTGGGAGGTGTAGCTGGAGCCTGCTGAGGTTGGTTTTGGGGGAAGGAGAAGGGGCTTAGGGTGTGTCAGTAAGGCAAGGAGATCTCATACAGAGGTCAGAGATTACTCACAAAAACAGGATTTGGCCTGTAGCTGGAGGAAGGTTGTGAACAGGTATAGGATGGTTCCTCTCCAGATTTCTTGATTCCCTTCTGCAGCATTCAGAGAGTGATTTTGTGAGGTCACAGACTGAGCCCAGATTTTGGTCTTTCTTTGAACACTAAAGTGGTTAACAAAATGGACAGAGGACTGTGTTCACCCCCAGAACTGCTGTGCACCAAGGTGGGGTTTGGTCTTGCTGTCCCGCTCCTCGTGGGAGGAGACACACAATGTGATTCCTGCGATAGAACACCAGGACAGGGAATGAAGCTCCATCAGAGAAGCTCAGGTTGGACACCAGGGGATGGTTCCTCACCCAGAGGCTGGTCAGGCACTGGAACAGGCTCCCCAGGGATGTGGTCACAGCACCAAGGCTGGCAGAGCTCAAGGAGCATCAGGATGATGCTCTTAGTCCTGTGGTTTAGTTTTAGGTGGTCCTGTGAGGAGCAGGGAGCTGGACTCGATGGCCCTTATGGGTCCCTTCCAACTTGAGGCACTCTGTGACCTCTCATTCACTGGGATTGTGTGGGAATGGGGTGAATGAGGGGGTAGATTCTTCCTGCTTTTCAGTGCTCTCCAAGAGAGGCACAGGATTTCACCTGCAGAGTGTGTGCACTTAGAAACACATTGTCCTGAGTGGAGCTGAGGGAAGCTGGAGATTGGAAACATTAAAATACCACAGCGAAGGTTGCTCTTGCAGTATTTATGATTAGAGTGAAAGCAGAATGTACCAGAAAGCTTCTGTTGGTGTCTCTTAACTCTTCTCATGAGGTTTCCCATCCTTCATCCTCGAGAGCCTGGGAGAATTTGGATAGACTTCAACTACACACCCAAACTTTGTGTGATTATCTGTACTGAACATCTGACCCCTTTTGAGGTTTGGGCATCTTTGGGCAAATGGAATCTAAGAGAGATAAAATCAGGCTTTATTTTTCATGCCTGAACTTCAAAAGTGCCTGTTTTGGTTAATGAAGCTGTGGCATGCCCGTGGGGGGTTGTGTGCCTCTGGGGCTCTCAGCATGGCCCAAATCTCTTGCTAAGACTGGTGCAGGTTGCCAATGTGCTGCCCCACTATTTTTCACAGCTCCATCACTAAAAACCGCTTTTTTTCTATTCAGATAGAAATGTTCTCCTTGCTTGTATTTCCTGGACACCTCATGGGACTGAATTTTAGCCCACGGTGGTGTTTCAGACCCTCTTTTCTGTTGCTGGTCCATTTGGATTTGTGCTGTGGAGTTAATGAAGCTAACAGAAAGCAATATGATTTCTGATTTCTGGCTGAGGCTCTAGATGCTCAATGGGGTTTTTTAATTCCCCAGGTTGAATTAAGTGAAACAGTTAGGAGGGTGTTAAATGACCATTAGTGAGTAGTGAGAAATTGCTGTTCTGATCCTTTCTGTCATACCCAAGGTCCTAAAACTTTTCTGGATGTTCTTATAAATCATCTCACAGTATTTGCAAACTGTAATTGCTTCTTGAATTACCTCAGAGCAAACTTACTGATGGGACTGACGGGCCTTTGACCTGCCAGTTGCAGGTGTTTATATCAGAGTGAAGTGGAGGTGAAATCAGACCTTCTTGATCTGGCAACGTTTTTGCCTCCACTTGGAGCTGATTTTATTGGAGGGAAATGACCAGGCAAGGCATTGCACATTATCTGTGATTCACTGAGCCCTCACCTGGCCTGTGTCAGCTTCCCTAGGAACACAAACAGTCCCAAAGCCTCCAAGAGAAGCTGAGCAGATGTGGGGAAGAAAGAAACCAGCGTGTCTGGGGTGTATTTTTCTACTTGCTTACACCACCATAACTCCACTGAACCCCGTGGAGCTGTTCTGGAGGGAAGGGCTGTGGGATCAGCACCCTTTCAGCATCTGCAGATGCCTGCAGAGCCCCACACTACTGGAATTGCACTGGATAAACAAATCGGAGGTGGGACACGTGGCAGAGGGGAGGTGGGGGGAGAGAACAGCCTGGACTGACTGACAGACAGACAGACAGACAGGGCTCCATAGACAGCCAGACAACAATTATAAATAGCACCCTTTTGAGCTCTGTTTGATGTGTTGCCCAAGGCCAGGTAGAAAATCTTTCCGTTGCTGCCTCTTCAACTAATCGCTTTCCCCTCATTTTTCAATAAAGATTCCAAGTTTGGTCACTTCTTTGGCACATTTGTTTCCCATTAGAATACTTTGTGCTATTTCACTGTGTTATGTTAGATAATTGCTCTAATAACAAACCAAGGGAAAGCTTTTGAACATTTTAGGAAGTAATTTTTTCCCCTTATGAAAATTCAGCGAACGCTGACAGAGATCTGGGGAATAGCTGAGGGAAGGCAAAGGGAGAGGAAGGGGGAAAGGAATGTATTGACTTTTATTGATGGTATTTCTGCACTTACATGCAAACCACATGCCAAAAATTTAATTGCAACCCAACTGAATATTTATACAGCACTTTATCACTTCCAAAGCTTTTTAGTGCGCATTGTTCGAGGGAACCTTCGCGGTATCCTGTGAGCAGGGACACGAGGTTATTGTGTCCTGCCGCTGCTGGAGAAGTGAGACAATGTCTTTTTTTTTTTTTTTTTGGCTGGCAAAATGGTTGCAAAGCAAAGATAGGAATTGAAGAGGTCCTCACACCGCTAAACTTCCCCACTTGCCATATATCAAGGGCGTGATTGCTTCAAGTGCCTCAGTAATTGTCCAGCTTGGCTTCCGCTCAGGGCAGAGCGGGTTTTGAGCCGAGTAGTGCGGGAGAAAACAATTAGAACATGTTTAGTACTTTCAATAAACTCCCCCTCTGTGTTTGCATAGTGCCAAGATGCCTTTAAGAATTTAGTGTGGTCAAGGGGATAGGGAGATAAATAATACAAGTGGAGGAGAGGAGGCTTTGGGCTGATTTACTGAAGCCTCTTAGCTAAATTCTTTCCACTCATGCTCTGGGAGAGGTGGAGCTTTTGCTCTGCGATGTCTGTGCATTTCCCATCTTACACAAAAAGCTCCAAGTGCACTCAGGGCTCGAAATTAATTCTGGGGTGGAGGTGTCTGAGGTCAGAGACAGATGTTGATGAGGGTGCAGGACACATGATATGTGTGCCTGACCTGCCATTAGGCCTTGGCTGGGTCTGTGTGTGCTTTCCCATCATTCAGAGCTTCAGTTCCCCTGTTTCACAGAGGGGGAAGGATGGCACTTACCTCCCTTGCAGAGTGCTTTTAAATCTAGTCTTGAGGAACACATGGTGAGAGCTGGGTTCAGAGCTCCTGGCTCCTCCTGGAAGTAGCCTCTACTCTTGCCTTAAAGCAGGATTTTCACTTATTTACCATCTTCCTGTTTTCAAACCATCTTGATACTCGTTGTGGGAGGGGAAGGGAAATCAGAAAATAATGTTCTGCCAAATTTCACTTCACTTGACCTCTGTATTTGCTGCAGATGGCCCAGCTCAGATCCTTCCCCTGCTGTGGTCCACACCGATTGCATTGGCCTTAGGTGTGGCCTGCCTGGATTCTGGATTTCCCTGCTGGGGTCATCCTTCCACTGAGCCAATCCTGCCAAATCCCAAACAGCAGCACAGTGATTGCTCCTGCTGATCCATCACCGCTGCTTTCCCCAAGGCCTCCTTGGAGTGTGGTTTTCCTTTCCCTCTCTCTGTGTTGGCTTTGAGTCTTCCTCAGCACAGCACAGCTGCTGGGTTACACTGCCTTGGTCCTGGTCTGGGAGAAGAAAGAGGGAGAGGCAATAAAAGTCATGTGTGTCTCCCCCTTTTGTCTCCCCTTCTTTCTGGGAAGCTGTTTGGATGCTGCAGGATCCAAGGCAGGAGATGCACGTGCTGAATCCGTGGGTAAAGGGACACTTCAGCTTACAGGCACTTCTCTCCTCTGCAAATTCCTGAGCAGCTGACAATCCTTTGATGACAGCCCCAGAGAGTTAATGAACTAAAAGGGCTGTGGGTTATCTGTTCCCAGAGATTGGGATTGGGGAGCGTGAATTAAATGGTCTTTTGGAAGATGGGAAATAATTATTCTTCTGCTTCAAAGCCATGTCCAATTGAATGATGTCGCCAGCCCGAATCAGCAATCACAGTCTCTGATGAAGACCCATTAAACAGATTGGGCTGAGTAATGCACAGGAAAAAATGTCAGGAGCATCTTTAATTCTGAGTCTCTCAACCCTACAATGGTATTTTTTTCTTCTTTTCTTTTTTTTCTCTCTCTCTTTTTTTTTTTTTTTTTTTTTTAAAGAAACTCTTTAAGTGCCTTGAGCTTTTCTACCTCAGCACTTCCAAGCTGGAAATAGCTGGGAATGCATTTCTGCACCATCCCTGATGGAAAGGAGAGGACGTGAGTAGCCAAGTTTCCTGGGTATTGTCTGGGATATCTGAAGGGTATTGTTTAGGGTACATGAAGTAAAGAAACCTTTTGGGAAAAGTTTTGGGCAAGACCAGTTGGCAGTTCTTCCTCTGGGACATTGTTTTGTAGGGCACTTCCTTCTGGCAGGGGTTGGGAGGGAACAGGCTACACTTTTGTGCACTTCAAGAGGAGGGAGAGTGTTGAGTGATCCTTACTGAAAGAAAGACACATTCTTCTGTACTTTGGCTATTGCAAAAGTGACATAATGAAGTCAAACATTAGGGCATGATCATTAGGGGAATTCATTAGGAACGCTTGGCTGTACAGTGAATTCAGTTGGAAGTTATGAACTATAACTCCTTAGTGTTGTTGGAGGCAGGGAAATCTTATTCCAGTGGTTTGCTTTTTCACCATATGAGCTGTGACTCGAGGTGTGTTGCCACCACAGGTAAACTTTGCCATTCTGTGCACGTGCCACAGAAACAGCTCCACGGGTTTGGCAACAGGTTAATCCACTGGGTGAAGTCCAACATCTCCTCCAGAGGACAGCAAGTCACAGAAACACTGAAAGGGGACTGAGAAAGGCCCCTGTTTAGGAATGAAGGAGTTGTGACTTGTGTGTTCCACCTCCCTGTGACACCTCACCTTAACCCCTAGTAGATCAAACCTGTTCCATCCCAATATCCCCAGGACAGGCCTGGGAAGGGGCAGTGCCCCAGGTGTTTTGCAGAGATGTAGCAAAGCTCAAATGTTTTAGGCCTGTACTAAATAACAGTCCTGGGCTATTTTTGAGGATGTTGCTCTGGGGTTACGTGAGGATGCTGAGGAGTGACAGCCCAGCCTGGAGCATCGTCACTCTCAGACCCTCCCATCTGACTGAGTTTCCTCTGCCCACTTGGCACAGCAGCAGTGTGGTGTCTCATCCGGACCAGCCTCCCTGGCAACAGTGAAAAGAGACATTTCTGAGGCAATTTATCTTAAAAGAGCCCCCCAAAAGGGGTCAGATGAAGTATGGTCTGGAAATGCCAGTTTCCTTCCGTTTAATGATAAAATGGAGTGGAGTTTACTGGCTCAGTTGCAGCGATCCAAGAGCAGATGGAAGACATCTCACCTCTCATCCCAGGGGTTAATCTCGTTTTCCTTCCCTCCCCACAGATACCCCACAGATTTCCATCTGTCACAGATGGAAAGAAATGTCTGAAAATGCGGCCTGAGTGGCATCTTCCTAATTGTACAGCCTGCCTGAAACAAATGGCCCTCCCACTAAAGACAGGATCACAGAGATGTGTGTATGGGAGGACCATGTGGGTTCTCCCTGGGACTTGGCTTTGCTTTACATCAGCCCAGGACCAGTGAGGGGATCTCCACAGAGACTGATCAAACAGCATGTCCTTAATGCCAGTAGTATATTGGCCATGCACAGCACGTGCAGGAATGTCATTTGAGTAAAAACTAGCTGGTGGTTCACTCAGCTGAGAGCTCAGGAGGGTTTACCCAGCTCTGGTGGGGCAACCCTGTTATTCCTCTGTTATGAACAGATTGCACGTGTTCTCTGTCCTGTTGAGGAATTATTTGAAGCCCAGTAGCCAAAATTTATTTATTTAAGAACTAAAATCCACTGATGGCCCACTGGGTGTTCAGATGCCCCACTCAGTGCAGTCTCTGGGGTGCTGCAGCTGGTGCAGCGCAACAAGGAAGGGCTTCACAACAGAAATGTTTGTAAGCTCTGGAAAAAATACCCTGGGAGGGCACAGAAATGATCTGGGGACTTTCAGCCTGCACTGGCCCCTCTGGTGCTGGTGAGTGATGCAGGTGTTGGATCAGAGCCCCGCTCTCTCCCTGGGATGGGATGTCTGTGGGCAGCCCTGGTGTCCTGCACCCGGATGCGGGCACGTTCCAGCTCAGTGGCAGGATGGCAAACAATGCCTGCTTGTTTGGACCACAGGTTGTTAAAATGCTGCTCTGGGGGCTGTGTCATGGTGTTGGAATGTGACTGGGTGTGAAAGACATGGCAGTGTTTTACTGGGGTGTCCTGCAGGGCCCTGCTCGGGGTGGGAGGGGAGGCTGCGGGGCACAGTGCTCCTTTTCCACTCCT
The DNA here is from genome assembly GCA_038380795.1 of Pyrocephalus nanus. Classification (NCBI taxonomy): domain Eukaryota; kingdom Metazoa; phylum Chordata; class Aves; order Passeriformes; family Tyrannidae; genus Pyrocephalus; species Pyrocephalus nanus. Next base: position 3,233,400 of record CM076278.1, read on the forward strand.
ATCTCAACCTCTCCTTAGAGGCTTTGTTTTCTAAAGGACTTTAGCTTTTATTTTGCTCTCTGGTGGGGTTTATCCACCATCCTCTACCCTTCTTTTGACATGCAGTAGCTGAAAACTAGATGCTGTTCTCCGATTGCTGAGAACTGACCTCCACTGAGTATGATGCTCCTGGGAATACACTGTGAGATTGGTCTTACTGTGACAGTCAGACAAAAAAAAAAACCCAGAGGGGTAAAGGAGGAAAAAACCAATTCCCTGGGAAAATGTCTCTTGAGGAACCTCTACTGCCTCTGAAAACTGAAATGGTAATTCTTGGAGGCTGGGAGAGCGTTCTGCAGGAGGAACATTCCATGCTGGTCCTGCTCTTCAAGTCTTTCCTAGAAATGGTCACAGTTGTGTGCAGGACGCTGCGCTGAGCCCGTGGCCTCCCTAGGAATGACTGTTCCTATGGCCTGAGAAATAAAGGAGACAGGGACACTCTGCTGCTGGTGGTGGTTTTGTGGCCTTCCTGCAAAGAGGAAAAACTGAGGATTTGGAGCAGTTTGTCCACCAGTGATCCTGCCCAGCCGAATGGAGCTGGGCAAACATCCACTGGGGTTAATGGGATGCATTCTTCAGGACGGCTGGATGGGAGATTTGGAGATGCTGGAAAATTGTCTTGTGCCAGGCTGGAGTGCAAATCCTGAGATATGTCATGTGCTGACAGGCTAAGTGGAAAAAATGTTAAGTTTTGCTCGGTTGAAATGTTTTGTTTTGTCTTCTCTGTGAAAAGCTGAGAAAAAGGGAGAAATGAAATATTTCAAACTTTAATTAAACTGCACAGAAAGCTCTTTTGAACAGAAAGCAAATGTGCAGTGACTGTTCAAGCAGCATGTTTTGATTATTTTGGATTTTTTCCCCCCCCAATCTTTTTTTTTTTTTTCTTTTTCTTCTTTTCCCTTGTGTCTGGAAATTTAGTGACACCAAACCAGTCCTAGAAAAAGAAAAGGTTTTGGTTTGGACGAATCTTAAGTTTTTCAACAACAACATACTTTGTGAGAAAATTCCCTGCTGCTTCTGCTCATCAATAAACTTGATGAGTTTAACCAGTCTCATGGCTGGCTGGGGAAAAAAAAAAAAGATCCCCCAGTTAGAGAAGTGGATAAATAACTTGGCACAAAGTCCTTCTCTGTTGACTCAGTTTACTTTGTGGACCCGGGCACGATTGTCATAATAAATTAAAGCATGAGCATTCCCATTTGTCACTTCACCACTTCCTTTTGCTGCCTTCCAACATGTGGTAAAACCATTAGTTTTAACACAGAGAGAGAAAAGAGCAGATGAGGGGAAAAGAATAATGCTGGAATTAAGGGGCGAGAGGGGAGGACTTCCAAGGTGGAGTGAAGGCATTTGGGGGGGGGCACAGTCTTATCAAAGCCATGGGGTTTTGTCATCTCTGGAGGATAAAAAGAGATGCTGGTTCTGCTGGGACTCACTGATAACCACCTTCCAGCTTCTTAGGGTGCCCCCAAATCCCAGGGTAGAGGAAGGCTCCTCTCAGTCACTGCCTCTCCCGGTATCTTTATGAGCCATGTCCTGAACTGCTCAGGTGTGAGATGTTCCTGCTGTCCCCTCAGCTCTGCACAGCTTCTCCCCATGATCCCCTCAGCTCTGCACAGCTTCTCCCCATGACTCTCAGCTCTGCACAGCCTCTCCTCGTTGCCCCATCCTCTGTCCCATTGTCTGTGGTGATTTCCTACAGCTGAGGGAGGGTGTGTTCAGATCAGGCCCCTCGTTGACAAGGTGTGAACAGATTAATGGCCGTCCCATCCCACCTGGAATAGACCTGGCCCAGGAGGGCTTTCCGGGGAATCCCCCACCGAAGGGGAGCCTGCAGGAACAGGGGTTTTCAGCTCTGAGCAGGAGCAGAGGTCATGCTCAGAAAGCGAGAAGGGTGGTGGTGGGAAGCTCAGAAGAATGTAAGTCTGGGATTTGAAAGCATCACGCTCCTGAATTATGATTATTTATTGCTGTGATAGTGCCTGGAGGCCCAGCCTGGTTGTGCTGAGGACTCTGCAGACACAGAACGGGGAGACAGTCCCTGCCTTGAAGGTGGATGAGGAAAACCTCCCTGCAGGGGGCTGGGAACAGGTGTGGCACATATCCATCAACCTGATGGAGCTGTTTACGAGGGGTCTCTGTGAGCTGGGCGAGTGTAAGAGAGACAGCAAGACAAGGAGAAAGTTGGATGTCACTTTTCACCTCCCTGGCTCTAAAGAAGGGGCTTTCCTTCTTTTTTTTTTTTTTTTTTTTTTTCCCCATTAATTATTTTTATCCTCAGCTTTCTTCTCCAATAGTGATTGTCTCCGGGTAAGATAAGAATTAACAGCAATTTTTAAGTGATTTTGCTAAAAATCTGGCTGCTGAAAGATGTGATTCAGTAATTGACTCTCTCTCTTTAAGCAAGTCACTTCTACTTAGACTTTTTTGAAAGGTTTTTCAGTACCTAGACCCCATAGCTGCTCTTTAAAAATCGAGTGCTTTTTATCTTTTAGTGCCCCAGTCTTACTTAGTCTGTGAATAAGCAATCAAATGAGTAAAAAAGTACGTTTTTGCAAGTTTAATGAAGCCTGGTGTCCCCATGGACTTGTAATCTTGTGTCTTACAACTCAGAGAGCTCGTGACATCCCTGCCCTTACTGTGTCCCCACTACCCTGGTGTTGGGCAAGGCATGAAATGTGTAATGTGGAGGTTTTGGGGAGGAACCTGCTGCTGCTGCTGCTCGTGCTGAGTTTTTAATGCCTCTCCTTAATTTGGGAAACTCCCTGAAACCTTCTGCCCCTTGGTCAGCTTTGCCCAAGGTTGGAGCACGGGACCCAAAGCTGTGAGATCAGGAGGGCAATCAGCATCAGAGAAGGTGTGGGTTTTGGGGGAGTCAGGCTTGAACAAGGGATCACTTCCCTCCTGGAAACCTGGGGAGCAAAATTGCTAAATATTGAGGATTGCTGGGCTGGGGAAGGGTTAATGAAATGCCTGCTCTGAAGCTCAGAAAAGAGGGAAGCAGAGCATTCTGCACCTCGGTGGGACACGGTGGTTCTTGAGTACTTTGGGCAGGAAAAGAAGCAGGAGAGAGATGTATAAGTTTTTTTTTCTTTTAGTTCTTAGAACAATCACCACCAAGATGAAACTTGGCTATTCTTAGTTGCATCAAAGGTCTCTGCATAATCTTTGCTGCTGAATTATGGAATATGATAGCTTTTATTAAATCCATTACAATTACAGCCTCTCTGCTGCACAGGTTTAGAATATGGAATAACTAGGGTGCATAATTTCAAATAAATATTTAAGGTTTTGATGCGTGATACAGTTTCAGACTCTTAAGAGATCGAATTATATTTGGATGGGGCTGTTTTCTTTTAATTCACACAAACTTTCCTATCCAGCTACTTTAAAGTGCTGGATACTTTAAAAAGAATTCTTCATACTGGGGAAGGGATCAAAGCTGGCACTGTTTTGCTCAGGATTTGTCTGTAGTGGTGATTTGGGTCTTCTGTAAAGTAGATGGGTAAGTCAATTTTTTTTTTTTTGCAAGTTGGAACTAATCTCAGGATTAGCATGCAGTTGGAAAAATTACTAATAAAAGTCTTGTCAAAAAAATTAGGAAATACAAAAACTGGACAAATTGTGTTGAACAAAGAAGCAGGAAGCGATATTATTGCAGAATTTGGATTGTGGGCACAGGAGTAACTGGAGAACAGGAAGTCTGAACGTGGCTGTTGAACTGGGTCTCCAGCAAGCAGCTCCTGGTGGGTTCTCCATTGCTCATGGACTTCCTCCTCCATGGGAGTCGCTTCCCAAAACCCACTAGTAATAGGAATACCTGTTCCCCATATTAGCAAGGACGACAAGGACTTGTTGTTCGGAGGAAGAGGCAGGGAGAGCTCACCTTGCAGGTTGTCCAGGCTCCAGTGGAGCTCCCGGAGAGCCGCTCACCCATCACCTCTTCGGAGGAGCAAGGATGGACATTTCTGAGGGAAGCCCCCCCGTGGATGACTCTGTGTTCTTCCTTTGTCTTCCCCACACCTGCTCCCTGTTCCCTTCCGCTCTCCCCACCCGCCCTTCCACCCAGAAGATGCTCAAGGTGTTGGCTGCGCCCGGGCTGCCAGCGCTCTGCGGGGACGTGTTAATGATGACTGGCAGGTCTTAAAAGCGCCGTTTCAACACCTTGCTGTCACCACACCTCATACTTCAGCGGCTTAGCACATGTTCCAAGGTGTTTAAAGAGCTTCCCGTGCAGCCCTTTTCCAGGCACCAGCCCCTTGCCAGGAGCGGTAGCGCTCCTGACCGCGCTTTTCTGGCTGCGACCTTGTTAGTGTTTGCCTACGACATGTAAATGAGCAGCGCGGTCGTTAGCGAGAGAAATGTGTAATGTTTTCCATTATGTGGCAGGCTCGGAGCTGACAAGACCAGAGCCTGTGTTCCAAAGTCTAAAGCAGTTGGCAGGTTTCTCGGTACCAGTTTTTTATGCCCCCGAGTGGGTTACGGAGCAGAAAAGGGGGTGGAGAGGAGAGGAGAGGGAGGAATGTGTGTGGATGTGTGGTGGGGGGAGAGTTAGCGGGAGAGAAGGGCCATTTGCAAGCCACCAGCTCTGGATGTAACTCGATGGGCCTTGTGGTGGTGCTGAAGGGCCCGTTGGAGCGTTTGATTGACTCGAGGCTTGATGCTGCTTGCCACTTACCAGCACTTGTCTTTGCTCATTAGCAGGGGGATTGTGGGCAAATATTTAGATATTCAAGAGAGGAAATGTTAATCTTTGCAGTGTTCAGTGAATATTTAAATGAGGCAGCAGGCAGCTCCACTCTGTGTTTGACCTAGACTCACAGTGCTGAGCCAAGGCCTGAGCCTTGGGATGGATTTAGAGTCTGGTGCCTCCCTACTGTGGGGGTTCAGGTCATGCAGTGGAGTTCAGACTTTCTGGAAAAGGCAGCGTGGTCAGTCTGCACAAGCCTGTTAAATATAACACAGCAGCTTTGATCTGGCCAGATTTAGGCACAGAGAACTGCAACCCCCATGAAGTTAGAGGGGTATTGGCTTGGTGTGGACCCTCTGCTCTAGGCAGGGATGGCCTCGCACTGAAGGCTGGGAAGTCAAAGGAGGAGCACTCAAAGTGCTCTGTGTGATGGAAGATGAGAAAAATAGAGACACTCTCTTGAGGTTTGGACAGGCAGATCTCCCAAAGAACAGCATTCATCAGGAACTTTGTGTGTTTGGAGATGAAGGTGGTATTTGTGCTGGTGTTGGACCACCTGTGTCCTTGGAGTATGGAATGGTCCCAGGTGGGGTGAGTCTGCACTGACAAGCTTGAAGCAGGTGATGGGAGTGCCTTGCATCGTGTTATTACCCAGAACTTTTCTCTGTATTTACTTATTTCAGTTTATATTCCTTTTGGTTTCTGTCTTCTAGAATGATTCCAGACAGCAAACATGGAAGCAGCAAAATTGAATTTGAGTGTGTTTCAGCTTTGTGGGAAATGGATGTTGAATCAGCAGTTCCTGATGCCTGCACTTTGAATCTTGCTTGTTTTGTATCGGAATCAGATCAGGAATGTTCTGATCTATATCCTGTCTGAATTTTGGATATTTAACACCTGCAGTAGTTCCTTACAGAAAAGCTCTAGACTAGGAGTTACTTATGGGAATAATATGATTAGATGGGGTTAAAAGACAAATATATCTGTGTACATCACAACTGATGAAGGGTCAAGAGGATTGAATCTGGCAGCTGATTTTTTTAACCCATGTTTTAAGGCTTTTTAACCTAAAATGCCCATGGTACAGGCTTGAACAGGGTAAAGGAGTAGGTGAGTTCAGGTCCTTCCAGGGGCTGAGCATTTACCCTGCCTTGTTTGTATTTCTGTGGGTCACAGCCTCTATGTTTAATGCAATTCAGTCAACCTGAAATTCTTCTCATTTAATTTTATTTGATTTACAGCAAAATCACCCAGGAAATTATTTACTTATTTCTAAATATGATCACTGGCAAATATCCTCACAGGATGAAGTGAAAAAACATTTATATGGATTTTATTATTGATGGAGTTCCTAAACACAGTTTACATTTTCTGTCTCCCATGTTCCAGTAGCTGCTAGTCAGTTGAGTGCTTCTCCAGTAAATTTAAGGCTTAGAGAAACACTTGGGAGTTGCAGAACTCCTTTTAGTGGGAATTAAAAGCCAGTTTCTGTAGGTTTAGGCACATCTGACAGTTCCAGCCCTCTGTTCTCTGCTGTGCCTTCCTACCTGGGATCTCTTCCTGTTCCCCCTTGGGCATTTCTTTCTTTTTGTCTTTATTAGTCTTTTCCTTTATGTCATATCAGTGCTTTGGGGGATTTTGGGGAGGACAGCTTGTTCTTGTTCCACTCTCCATGTGACCTTCACTCAAGACAGGGGGTCAGCAATGCAAACCCTGGTTTTATTCCTCGTTGCCGACTGCCCACTGGGAGTGAGAATCAGCAGATGGATCTTACTGGAGCCAACAGAGAGCAGTGACTTCAGTGACAGCCACTCTTTTAATCAGCTGGCAAGCTGGTGGTGGTAGGCCCCAGATCCCATGTTTATAGCACCTGCTTTCACCGTGGCTCTTTCGGGCTGTGGGTGCCAGGCTGGCCGAGCTGCTCCGTGGGTGCCGTAAATGGCTCCGTGCGCCGGATTTTTGAAATGCCCTCTCTGAGCCTGCTCTCATTGTCAGACTTTTTTGCTGTTGTTCCTCCTGACTAACCCTGGCATTGTGTTCAGAAAGCTCTGGCTCGTGGCTCTGTGCAGATATAGGGCACTTGCTGCTCTAGGGGGACACAGTAATGGGCGAGAGCATCAGAGCCTCTCCCGCGGTTGGGGTTGTCAGCTGCACTCGAGTGCATCACACCCAGCCAGGAAAATCCCTGCTACTGCTGCTTCCAGTGATACTCCCTGTTCAGAGCCTTCCCTGCTCCTCCATTACCTCTGCCTGGAGCCCCAGTGTCAGTGAAGTGGTGGGACTGGGGGGCAACGTGAAAATAAATGTAGAATTATCACCACCAAACAAATCCCCACCGCTCTGTGGAACTGTCCCCGTCTTTGCACTCTCTGAGGGTTGTTCTCCAGCTGCTGAGTTTGAAGTGATGTTAGGTTAGGACACATAAAAACATGTTTAACAGGGGTTTGTGTCAAAGATCCAGTGTAACACATCTCTCTGGGTGGAAACAGGCTCTGTGTCTCCATCCACCGCCTCTTCCTCTGGAGCTTCTGTCTCGGCAGGTGTCTGCAGAGAAGATGCTGAACTGTAGGGGCTTGTGCTCAATAAAGTTCAGCACAGCAGCAATAATCCTGGTGAGAGGAAAAGTCAGAAAGCTGCGGGATTTCATACCCAGAGGCCAATCATGGGATGGTTTGGGTTGGATGGTCTAATGGTTATCTAGTTCCAACCCCCTGCCATGGGCAGGGACACCTTCCACTCGACCAGGCATTTGAATTTAAACATTATACCCCTTTTCTGCATTTTCCCCTTCCAGCTTAAGGTGTTTCCAGCTGCTGGTGCCAGACTGAAAAGCAGATGGGCCTCTGCCCTATCATGGAAAGTGTCATCTCTGTCACTTGTTCAGTTCTACCTGTGATGGTTCAAAGATAAAAGTAATTCTTTAATAGGTTTTAGAAGATGGTGTGGAACAGATCCACATATTTAATTGCTGATACCTAGAAAAGTTTGTCTGACAGTTGTTGCCAGGCTGAAAAAGCTGGGGCTGTTTGGGCTGTAGAAATAAAGGTTGTGTGGGGACCTCACGTCACCTTCCAGGATCTGAAGGGGCCTGCAGGGATGTCTGAGAGGGGCTGTTCCTCAAGAACTGTAGTGACAGGACAAGGGGGAATGGCTTCAAACTGAAAGAAGGGAAATTTAGTTTAGATATACCGAAGAAATTGTTCCCTGAGAGGGTGGGGAGGCCCTGGCACAGGTTGCCCAGAGAAGCTGTGGCTGCCCCTGGATCCCTGGAAGTGTCCAAGGCCAGGTTGGACGGGGCTTGGAGCACCCTGGGCTGGTGGAAGGTGTCCCTGCCCAGGGCAGGGGAGTGGAACTATTTGGGCTTTAAGGTCCCTTCCAACCCAGAACTCTTTGTGATTCCATGAGTGATTGGGATGGGCAGTCACATCCACTAGGAGAGATTCAAGGTTGGATTGAAGACCTATTTTCAGAGGCAGGATGGATTCTGTGCTGCTGAAATTATTCTTCTTCCTAAAGGAATTTACACTCTCTTTAACCCTCACTGCTAATTCCTAACAGGAATTATCACACTGACTTTTACATAGCAGTGAATTCCAGTCCACGTGGAGGGACACTCCTGTCCCCAGGACTGTTCCTCTCTGGTTCTGTCACTACATAATGCTGCTGTTGGTTCGTTGATTTGGGGGTTTGTCGCTGTTGTTGTCTTGGTTTTGTTCTTTTACAAATGAAAAAGAAACCAAAAAAAGGAATAATTAAAAAATAAGCCTTCCCTTCATCCCCCCAACCAAACCCAGAAGCCAGAAACAAAGGAGGCAGTTTGTGATTTTTGATTGCATGTGGCAGGAAGAGAATATTTAATTCAGTTTCCAGCGCGAGCCATTGTGAACTTGAAAGGGACGTTGTCAAGTAATTTGATTTTCCCACAAAGTGTTGCAACGTACCGAGGAGAGTGTCTTTTTGGTGTGGTAAATGCCAGGCTCCAGAAAGGAAAATGCTACTGAAGCAGCTCCAGCTGGCTGGGATCCCAACCTCCATTCCCAAAGCCAAGGTAATGGCATCAGCAAGGCTGGCAGGAGAGTGGAAACAAAACAGCCCGGGTGTCTTGACTGCAGGCTCCCTTTGGAGCAGCTTCCACGAGAGGGAGGGGAGGGGAGAGGAAGGGGTGGGTGGAAAAAAAAAAAAATGTTTGTCCAAGTAAAAACTGTTGGGAGAAAAAAAAAAAAAAAGCCCAGTGAAGGAAAGTGTTGACGAACTGTGCAGTTCTGGGGAAATCAAAGCCTCTGGGGAGCAGTCTGCCTCAGCGAGAGACTTCAGCAGGAAAAATCTAAATCCTGAATTTTTTTTTTTTTTTAAGTGGCAAAATGGTAAAGGTTGGCAGCGTTGAAAGATGTTATTTTGGTAATAATCCCACCCCAGATTTTTTAATGGCATGGTAAATTTCTGATTCTGAGGTGTAAATATTGCATTCCTGTGGGCTGTGTTTATGATGTCAATATTCAACCCAGTAAAAATATAACTGTTGATATCAAAACGAGACCTTTAAGCTCTACCAAACAAGCTGTTGTTCCCTCCCCCAGGATTGGTGGAATTGGATAATTTTGAATTTTTTCGTGTTCTGGTTCAGTGCAGTTAAGGAGTTCAAATAATAAACCTAAAGGACTTTTTAGTGACAAGAAAGGCTCTAATTCTGCTAAGGAGGAACGCAGGGAAATGAGCTCCCAACTACCCACACCCATCTGCTTGGAGCTGTGTGATGGCAGAACTGGCTCTGAGGATTTTGGGGTCGTTTGAGAAGCTGGAGGGACTCCCAGGTGCTCTTTGGTTGCTGTTCTTACAGTGTTTGGGGTGAATGGTAACCAGAGAATCATCATGGATTTTCCCAGGCTGACACACGAGCCCCAGAACTGCACGGCCACCCTACCTGTGCTGGTCCCAGCGGGAGCAGATGAGGTTAATCCTTTGTTGTGTGCGTGTGAGGAGTTACTCTGTTACGTAGGATGGGTTTTGCCTTTTGTTCCGTGTTGTTGGGCAGGAGCCAGGGGATTAATGCAGGCTGGAACACCATCCAGAGCATGACACTGCATGGGAGGTGTTGAATTGGGTACTGGCAGGTACTGGTTTGTTCCTGGCCCACCCATGGACTCGTTTTGTAGCTGTCTTTGCCTTCTCTGTGTTATGCCATTCCTCCCCTCCCTGGAAACACCAGGTAGTGGGGCTTTCTTGTGCTGCAGGGGGATTACCAGGCTGGTCTGATGGAGAGAAGTGTCAGTGAAGTGCCCCTCAGAGTGGCACATTGTGCAGTGCCTCTTTAATTTGCCAAACAGCATTTGAAGGAGGGTTTTTTTTAGTCAGGAGGGGTCGTGAAGGAGCAGGAATAGCTGCAGAGATGGCCCCAGAGACCAGTTTTATTTCTGCATGGCCAGTAAAAAACTCTTTGGAAACTGATATAAAAGTGATTTCTGTAGCAATGAGCATCCCAGTTCAATCAAACCTTGTGGGGGAGAACTTGTGTGTTAATATGTTTTGAATTTTCTAAATGAATCCAGTGGTGCAGGCCAATGGTTAGATGGATTTCCAATACATAGGTGAGATGACAATGTGGAATACTGGGTGGCATCAACACTTAGTAGGAGAAGAAAAACAAAGAAGGAAAAAGTTATTCGGTAGGGTTTAGAAATAACATGTAAATTAACACCTAATATTATAAAAACAGAGGAAATAAATGTTTCTAGAGGAAAAAGTGCCAAGGTAATTGAGGCATCTCTTTCAATTAGTGTTAGAATTGTTAATATGGCTGAATATTAAGTAAGTAAACTTCACCCTCTGTGTAAGGAAACCAAACTTGGTGAGTGGGGAAATAATGTCATTTTGTCTGGAATTCTTATGAGCTGTAGAAGTGCATAGGAAGGACAGGACATGTCCCAGAATTCTTTAAGGTTCTCAGGAGCAGGAGGCACCTTGAGGGGTTAAAAGGTATATTTTGAATCCTTGGAGGAGAAAGGGGGGCAGGGAAAGGGAAGAGGAAAAGTTGGGAGCAGCTCAGTATTGCAGCAAATACTGGCAGTGGCTCCTGCTGGAACTGAACTCCTTTCAAGTGATAAAGGTGAGTCCCTTGGATGTCAAGGAATATGGATGGATTAAATGGATCACATCCAGCAGCTCTGGAGGGTGTGACTTCAAAACCCTCCATGGGTTTTACTAGTGGTTTACTAGAACTAGTTTCTTCTAGCTCTACAAGTAATACTCTGAAGTGTAATTTCTACAAGTTTCCATTTGGGTTATCTTGGTTTTTGTTTGTTTTTTTTTTTTTTTTTCATTTTTGGCAAACTTTTTGCAGACAGGAGAAGGCAGGAATGGGACAGGCAGGATTGTACTGAGCTCTACAGTTGAGTGCTGTGTGTTGTCTGGGAAATCACCGACTTCTGGGCTATATTTCAGTACCTGGTAACTAAAAATGGCTTTGTGGTCAGAAAGCCATTGATGTTTGCTTCAGAGGGAGGAGGTATTGGCAGATGCCCAATAAAAGGCAGAACGGTTTTATCATCTGTCAAGGAGACAGGATGGTGGGTTTTCAGGACTGCTGCCTTGTTTTATAATGTAAATGCCCATGTCTATTAATTCTATTCTTAATTAGCTGTATCAGTCTGGGTTTGCTGCTTTTGTTTGATGCTGGGTTTTTATCTGTAATTGACTATTTGCTTTCATTTTTTTGGAAAGGGAAAGACGTAAGAGCAGCTCTTGGAGTCAGTCTTTATCGACTGCCTGTGCAGTTCCTGGTGACCCTGACCCACATCAAGAGACTGTGCCCAGGCAATAATTAGCGTGTCACCAGAACTCCCTGCTGATCACACCGACACCCCACAGCAGCCTCCTTTGCTTTCAGGGGAGCTGAGCAGGGAGAGGGAACCAGCAGGCCTTTTTTTGTTCCCTTTTCTTTCCTGCTGTGTTCTCAGTCTGCCCAGATCTGTTTGTGCAGCAGATCCTGGTGTTTCATTCCCGCTGGTATTTTATTTAGGATCAGGTGTGCACACAGCCCCCTGCTCAAGAGGGAGCAGGACCAACTCATGTTTCCTCTTTTGGGGTTGCAGCGCGTTGGTCCTGACCTGGGTGGGGTCTTTATGGTGAGGAGACTCCAGCCCTTTTTCCTGCGTGGGGTTTATGGTGAGGAGGCTCCTCTCCCTTGGAAGCCCAAGGGAATGCTGTGAGGGCTCCCTGCCCCGGTTCCTGCTGGGAGTGAGGTGTGGTGCTGCTCTCCCGCTGTGTCACTGGGGTTTATGGCCCTGGAGTGACGCAACCGCTTGCAATGTGCAGGCCTTGGAAGATACGATCGGGACAAACTGAGATCTTGGAGCTCAGGCCCCAACAGGCAGCTGGGGATCCTGCTCACCTGAAGGGCAGGTACTGCAGTGCCTGCACACACACCCTGTTAACCACTGCGTAGTCTCTGAAATCCCCACTTTTACAAATCCTTGCAAGTTGACGCTGAAATGGCTCTGAATCCAGATAAACAGGACCTTGGGTCTCTGATTCATGGACTGTTGGTAGCTGGCAGTGGATCCATCTGCAGATCCAGGCGTAAAAATGTCAGGTCTCTGAGAACTAACCCAGAAATACCCACAGCTGTCACAGGAGGTCACAGGTGTTGGCTCTTTGTTTCTTTGCCTGGATTTTTTAGTCTTCTTTTATGAATCTCACTGAATCTACTTTGAGGACCCTGCCACTGAGCTGAGCTGCTGGATAGGTCAGGACTTGCTGGGCCAGGCCTGTGACTGTTTCCTGGACGTTCACCAGCCCTGTCTCCATGTATCCCTGCATTTCCACATCCCTTTCTCTTTTTATGCTGACATCTTCCCGTGTCTGTGTCTCCCTTCTCCCCAGCCTCAATCCTCTGTCTGTTCCAGACATCACTGCAGTGTGTGCATTATTCCCAAATATGAATGATTTTATTCAGTTAATTCTCTGTCAGGGAAAGAAACTTCTTTTTCTTCTGTTTTTCCTCTCCCCACTTTTCCTCATTCTTCCTTCCCTGCTTTCCTTTACCCATCCCTGTGCTCCTTTTCTCCATCCCTCCCATGATCTGAGCACATTATTCCCTTTCAAGCTAATGGCTTTTACCTGCTAATGGAGAGCTGTTCCCTCCTGTCCTTTGCTCCTTGGCAGCTCCTGAACTTTGCCATTTCCCGGGATGTTTGATAAGCCTGGAAACTCCTTTGGCAAGCACTGGAGCAGTGCAGGACTCGCCTGCAGAGGGTGTTTGAGTGGATGGTCACAGCTCCTCTTTGGGTCCTCACACCTGCACACTGTCCCAGTTCAGCCCTGGCGGCCTTGCAGAACTTCCATTAAACATCCAGCTACAAAGTGGATTTTATGAGCCACATTAAGGGGATGATGCAGCTTTTACAAGGGAGGGAATATGCCAGGGAAACCCTGCAGTTAAGATTTCCCAGTAGGAATGCACACTGCATCCTGTTTTCAGTGCATGTAGGAGACAGCTCTCACCACCCAGACCTCCTTTAGCCCCTGGTTATTGAGGGAGGATGTGTAAAACAGTCAGCCTGTACTCAGCATCCCAAATTCCTGACTTTGTGACTGTCCCCTCTGCCCTCACCTGTTTTGTGTTCCTCAGGGCTCTCCAGCATTTTTTAAGTGGAACATCAGGCTGGCAGATGCAGAATAAATGCACTCTAAGTGGTCCTGGTGATGTGGTGTCTTTGGCACGGATGTTCAAGTGGCTTCTTGTTGTGCCAAGGAGGGGGAAAGCCTGAGGGAGACCTCCAAACCTTGGGCTGTGGGGCAGAGAGTCCCTGGGATTGCTCCCTGTGAGGGCAAGACATTCCAGGGTCTGCTTGGGGAACAACTGTAGGCAGCAGATGAGTTTTAGCATGTCATTTTACAGCAAGGACAGTGAAGAGAGTGAAGCCTGGCATTTGGAAGATGCAGGCTCTGTTTGACCAAATGGCTGGGTGCTGTTGAGTTTATCCTTCCCTGCTGTGGTTTGGCTTGTTCAACAACACCTTCAGGACAGGAGGGATTTCCTCCTGTGTCTCTGGCACCCTCAGCACAGAGCTCTTGTCTGAAGAGTTCCAGACTCTTGTGTGTCCATCGGGCCTCTGCACTGAGGTGACCTTGTAATTAATTCTAAGAAACCAACAGGAACAAAGCTCAGATGCTCAGCCTGTATTTTAGTATTTTTTCCTCCTCTTCAACTTGCAGATTCCTTGAATAATTTTAGCAGCAAATTGGTAGCCAGCATATTTATTTGAGGGAAGGAAAACCTACCTGATCCTTCCACTTCCCTTATTCCTGCATTTCACGAGAGCTGAGCAAGTTTTGCATTTTTTTAATCCCTTCTCCCAGCAGGAGCCCTGCTGGGGCAGGTGCACTGGTACAGGGTGATTGAACCCTGGTTGTGTTTGCTCCAAAACATCAAATCAGCAGGTGCTGGATGATCCTTAAGCACTGCCTGTGTGCTTTGTGGTAATAAAGTCTCCAAAAAAAAAAAAAAAAAACAAAAAAGGAGGAGAGAGAAGGTAAAAAGCAGCTTTGTTTCCTCATTGTCTTTGAATCCAGAAGGCAGCAGAGGGGTTTGGTTTGTTGGAGGAAAGCAAGGTCAGCTTTAGCAATGTCTTCCAACACATAAATATGTTTCTGTGTTGGTATTTTTTTATCTCGTGTGTGATATATTTTTATGGAGTTTTGACTTACTTTATTTACATATATTATAACCTCCCTACTGAGTAAACAAGAGATGCCCAGCTAAGCAAACAAGCCCCAGGGTGATGGGAGAGGGAGAGAGAAAGGAGAAGAATAGTGAGAGGGAGAGGAGAGGAGAGGTGGCAATAGGAAAAGGGTAAACAGACAAGCACTAATTAAGGCCTTCATCACAAGCAGGGAGATGTGCGAGGCTGACAGTCAGTCAAGCAGATAAGGGGAGATGAGTTAAAATCTAGCCCCAGGTTTTGAAGGCCCCGGGGCCCTGGCAGACAAGAGCACAGTGAAGCACAGGAAGCCACTGAAAGGTCATTTGCATGAAATGATGTTCAGGATCTTTGCTTTTGTTGTTGCCCTGATGGCTTTAACCCGTTCCTGGCCCAGGAAAGGCGCAGAGATAAGGCACTGCACGTGGCTCAAAGGCTTCCTTTCGTGGCTTTTTGGGGAGCATTTCTCCAGGGAGTGTGTGCTTGGCAGAGGGAGAGGGGGCTCAATTCCCACGGGAGGCGAGGGGAGCCGAAATTCCTTGGCATGGGATGTGCTCACTTTCCAGCAGAGCATAAAAGGGAGAAACCACCAGGATGGGAGACCCTGGGCATGGAATGAGCCACAAGCTTGCCAGGCTGAGGGAGGATGCAGGGACCTGCATTGGTCAAAGGCATTCAGGTGTTCTCCAGACTGAGTTCTGTTCCTCTTTCCAAGAGCTCTGGACACAAATCTTCAGAGTTCCCATTATGGAGCGATGTCAGAATCTGTCACCACTTGGCCTTGCTGTGGTGTCACAAACGTGTCATGGCTGTCAGGAGCACTGCGCAGGTGGCTCCTGTCTGCCCCTTCGGCTGGAATTGAAAATACAGCCAAAATTGTTGGCTCGGGAAAGAATGGGCAAATTGTAGTCGCAGTCTCTTCTCCCCGAGCTGCTTCAGGAAACAAGATCTTGCTCAGATCTCCAAGGGAATTCTGACACTATAATTATTATTATATGTTCTCAGTGTGCTTAGGCATTTAGGCAGGTTGTAATTCTTAGTGACATGGCAGGAGAAATGAGCACAGAAATGCTCCCCATTTTGGAATAGTCAGCCCAGCACAGTTTTCCAGCCCCCTCCACTTGTGTTTAGACATTTGGTAAGTCACAGTCATTGCTCTTCTACCTTTTGTTTGTTTGTTTGTTTGTGGAGTTTTCATTTGTTTTGTGGTTTTTGTTTGGTTGGTTTGTTTTGTTTTTATGAAACAAAAACTGGTTATAGCAAAGCTGAGTGGATTAATTTGGGGTCTGGGCTACTGGACTTGAAGGTTCTGCTCCAAACCACGGCCACTTCATTACAGCCTGACCTTCTCCAGCTCATGTCAACTCCCTCTGAGTAATGTATCTCTCTGCTACAGAAGGGCAATAAGCTTCACTTGCCTCCAAGACAGAGGATGATTGGAATTATCCTCTCTGGGATCGGTGGAGTGCTCTCAGATCCTTGGGTGCAAGTGCAGTGGCTAACAGCAGAGCAGTGGGTGGTAAGGCTGGATGTTTAAATGCCAGGCTTAAGGCCAACCCTTGTTGGGAAGCCTGTGAGGTCTTGAGAGGCCTCAGCCAGTTCAGATGTCCAGTGTCCTGAGGAAAACCTCACTGAAGTTTTCCAGGGGATTGAGCTCCATTCAGATCTCTGCCAGGTACAAACCCCTTTGAGGTTCACAGCAGAGCTGGAGGATTCCAGCATGAAGCCCATCTTAGACCAAGATCTGGTGTGTGATGGTTGGCAAGCTCTTGGGTTTTCCCAATGGAATCAGTGCTGTCCAAACCAGTTCAGGTGGCTCAGGCCCGTCAGGAGCAGATAATCCTGTTCAGTGCTGTGGCCACAGCTTCCCTGGGATGATGCTGAAACTAATTCATTTCTGTGCCCCTAGGACACAAATCATCATGATAACAGAGACATCTTTTTCTTCAAAAAACACCGAAAATTGTTTCCAAACTTTCCTTCTGCTTCCCTTTGCCTTTTCCCCCCCCTTCCCTTTGCTTACAGCTCACCCTGCATTCCAACACGGCGTTACACGCAAAGACCCCGTTTAGAGGGGTATTTTTAAAAGCTCCTGTGTGGAATCCGGGGAGATGATGGCATGCAGGGTTGCAGGTAATTGTTCTGTGTTAGGAATACAGTGTCATGATTGAGAGGGGACTTTTCTAAAGCAGGAGCTGTGAGCACAGGCAGGAGTGGCAGAATATAGATAGCCTTTGGCTAACTGCTCATTGCTCCTGCTCTCGGTAGCGTTTTAAAAGGCCACTGTCATCAAGTAATTTTTCATCTAATTCACTGTATGTAATAGCTTCTTTAAGAGCCTGGAAATGATTTTATTTGCCCTTTTACTCTGGACAAACAGCAGTTTCTTTTTCTTGGCCTAACATTCCATCGGGAAGACAAACCCAAGCCCTGTTCAGGGTGTTTTTGCTTCAGATTCCACATAATGCCAGTGCTAGCATCAGCCTGAGAGGAAGAGGGTTCTAAAAGTGTGATTAATCTGTTCAGTGTATGACCTTGAAAGCTGAGCAAGTGGAAAGGAAATATTGATTATTAAAGGTGAGGTCTATGGTTTGGAAAGAAACTTTATGTTGCTGTAGTAAGAGAGATCAGTGGATTCATATGTTGAGGGAAGTCATTTGTATGAAAGAAGAGTTCTTGTGCTCATTTAAGGGGGGAAATGTGTGTCATTCCACTCTGTGTTTTATGGGAACAGGCTGCTGTTGAGAGACAACCCTGTAAAAGTCCTGCAGGGAAATATTCCAAACTGATCCTGTACCTTGGGGCAAAACACAACCTGGAATTGCAGATTCCCCTTCACATCAACAGCAGAGATGGCCAGGGCTGATGATGTGGCACAGGCTCTGTAAAAAAGCAAAGGGAAGAAACATCATCCTGCTTCTTTTCAGCCACTGGGTCTGGCTGTCCAGAGGGAGTCTCTCCAAGAGGAGACTTCGCCCTCCTGTGCAGGGTGGTCTCGTTCTCCAGGGAAGAGCAGCCTGGGCATCCAGCACAGCTCAGAGTGAACGGGAGGGGGAAACTCCCCGTTCCACCAGGTTTTAAGTAACCTTGGGAATGCAGCTGAGCAAAAGACTTGCCAATGGCAGCAGTAGAAGTTGGAGAAACACTGAGGTTTTTTTTTTTTTCTTTTGTCCTCTCTTTGCGCTCCAGCTTTAGCACCGAACGTGCCTAAACCCCTGTGACTGTGGGTCAGGGAGGAGAGGCAGCCAGAGATTTGTCAGGGACTGTGACTGTGTTGAACAATACCGAGGTATTTCCAGCTCTCCATTTTTAAATTCTCATTTTAAGACAAGGCCAGGCTCTGCCACGCCGGCGTGGTGTGATCCGTGCCCAGCAGTGTGGCACAGGGTCGGGGAGGTTCACTCCCCGCAGGGAGTAGCTTGTGATTTCCTAAAGCCCAAGCAGGCGATTTTTCTCTCTTCTTTCTCTCTCTCCTTTTTTTTTTTTTTTTTTCCCCCCTTTCCGCCTGGGAAGGATGCAGCATCACAGACCTTGTCACCCGGAGCTTAGAGGACAGCAACCATATGCCTTCCGACCTGCCCTTGCTTTTCTAGGAAAGCTTCAGCCTGCTGGGCATTTCCCATCAGAATCGTTAAGGGAGAAGGGCTGGGATGTGGCCCGGGCTGGCGTTCCTCTGGTGCTGAGCAGGGGTGGAGGAAGGGGGAGGGCGAGAGGGGAGCGTGGCAGGGGGAGGAGGGTGAGGAGCCCGGGCTGCCAAAGAGAGGAGGAGGAGGAGGGACGGGAGAGAGGCGAGATTGGCATCTTGGTGTGCACGAGGCTGGCCAGCGTCAGGACAGCTTGATGAGCCTGCAGGCTGCCATCTCTCGCCGTTGTTCTGATTGCAGTGATGGGCTTGTCTGGTGGCTTGGACACCAGCTTTCATTATCATGCTCTGCAACATTTGCAGTGGCGGGGAAGGAAGGGAATGGAGGAGGTAAAGAAGCCCTGAAGTCACACACACTCACACACACACACAAAGCAGAGACAGGAAAGGGAGAGAAACAGCCTTGGCTCCAGGCTATTGATTTTGTTCCCTGACACTTGCTCATTTCCCACTTAGTGCTGCTCACCGTGGTACCTTCCCGCTCCCCCTACAGCAGCTCCTGAAAGGAACAATGACCCGGAGTGGCAGGGGCTTAGCAGCTGAGGGGTTGATCCAGTGGTTTGAAGCCATTTTGGGAACAATCCCGTGCGCTTGCAGCAGCACACAAACACTCCAACATGTCTCCACGCTCACCGAGGAGACAATTCCACCTGGTTTTATCACTGTCGTGCCCAACCATCTTCCCCCTGTGTGCCCTGGGCTCCTTACATCTTCCAAACACTCCTTTGCTCCCCAGCCTCTCCATCAGTCTTGTCCTGCAGTCAAGGTAGAGGGATCTGGAGGCAGAGATGTCCAAGCTGTCGTCCCAGAGAAGTGATTTTTTTTTTTGGAGGCATAGCCCCAGTGTTGCACCGTCACTGCCAAGGCAACAGCTTTACCCTCAGCTGCACCATGAGCCAAACCACCGGGACAACAACGTTATACAGGCAGCATCAGCCTGTGCTTTTGCCCTTGGTTGTAACTTTATTCCTTGTGAACTGGGCATTGTGGCAACAGCAGTTCTGATCTTTGCCGGTGTTTATTCTTTTACTGTAACCAGGGAAGGAAACAGGAGGGGTTGAGGAGACCAGGGCTTGCAATGAATAGCACTAACCTTGGTGCTCAAAGTGCTTGAACCTCTGCTGTAGCTGCCAATATTTTATATCTTCTGGTTATAGACCAGCACCAAAAAGTTTAGGGGCACAGAGAGGACGTGCTGAGTTGATGCTCCTTTGCTGTCAGCATCGTTGTCCTTTATTTAGCTGCTTCTGTCAGAGCTTCTCCTCCCCTCTGCTTGGAAGTTTAGTTCAGCTGTGAGAGAGGAAAAGGGCTTTTGGGGTAATGCAGTTCCTTGGTCACTGTCTCCCTTTCTGGCCTGAGCACACACAGATGCACAAGCACACACGTACGTGGCCGATTTTCCCCAGCTTTGTGTCAGGGGATGTTGGAATGCCATGGCTGGCAGGAGCTACTAACTGGATTAGCTGGTAAATCCATCTGCAGCTCCCAGTGGGAGGGATGGACAGGTTCAAGATGAATAACAGCTTGTCTGAACCAGCAAAATGGATTATTTTATGAAAAAAAGAAGTGAGGGGGGGATACCTTTTTTTTTCCTTGCAGACTTTTGCCTGAGAGAGGGAAGTTATTTCAGGAAGGTAAAGAAAGAGGGGATGGTTTTTGAAGAGAAGGTGATTCTTACTGCACTGCTAAATACAGTTGTCCATCCTTTTTCAGTGAATTTAACTGCATCTTCTTCCTAGTACAGTGTTCCTGTATTTCCTAAAACTTCAGAATTAATTTGAGACTGTAAAGGGTGATGCAGCTTATTTTTTTTTTCCTTCTTCTCCTCCTTTTGTTGTGCAGGATGTAAACCCCTTCCAGAATCATGCCTTGGTGCTGACCCCAGTGCCTGGGGTTTCAGGGGGCACTGTCCCTGCTCTGGGGCTGGTGTTTGACAGGAACTGATGGAGGGGAAGCTGTGGCTTGTTTAACAAGAGCCGTGCTGAGATCACCTGGGGCTCAGCAATAACCTCACTGCAGGTTTACCTGTGCAAAGGGAGCGAACCAGCAGAACCTGAGATGACTACTGATAGACGTGAGCAAAGCTGCATTTGCTGATGGCTTGCTCAGATAAGTGGCTGAGGAAATAAAATTACCTTTTCCTCTCCCTGCCCTCATCCTGTTGCATAATGTTTCCCACACAAAACCAAATCTGCTGCAATGAGAGGGGAAGAGCCTTTCCCTTTTCTTTCTGGTCGTTTTATCAGTCCACAGTGGTTCCAGCTGAGTTGCCGGATTGCAAAATGCTTCTGGCAGCACTTTGTTGTCATAGAAAGGCTTGGGTTAGAAGGGACCCCAAAGATTCAAAGATTGGGAGTTCCAAACCCCTGCCATGGGCAGGGACACCTTCCACTGGACCAGGCTGATCCAAGCCCTGTCCAACCTGACCTTGAACACTTCCAGTGTTAAGGACAATATTCCTGCAGTGCCTACAGAGGTGTAAGAGGGGCTGAGAAGAAGAGGGTGAGGTCCTGAGGGACCTCTTCCCTTGGAGCTGGGAGCCCTGCACAAAGCACAGGAGACTCTGCCCTGAGGTGTGTGCTCACATGCAGCATCTGGCAGAGAAGGGTCTGTGTTCTTTAAAGATTCTTGGGACCAAGGGTAAGAGCTGTAATTAATAACAGCAGCAATAATAAAAATCATTTGGGTGCCATTAAGCAGTGACCTAAAAACCAGAATGGCCGATGAGAAGTCTTTGGTCTGATCTCTTCCCCCTCCTCCCCCTTCTCCTCCACCCACGTCTCTCTGCTTATTTCTCTCTTTCCTATTTTTCTTTTCTTACTGATATGTTTTTTTTCTGCTCTGGACATATCCTTGAATCCCGGCCATTCCCCCAGCTTATGGGATTCCCATTATACACGCTTGACATTTAACAGCTTTGGCGTCTTCCATAGCTGGGAGTGAAAAGAGAAAAAACAGCTCAGGAACATAATGGAGCAAAATCTGCATACTGAGCCCTGGTTCCATGTCCCTTTACACTGTTTACTTAGATCTTAAAAGCTACGAGCTGTGGCATCTACTCAGACTTCATCAGCCCAGGCTGCCCTGATGCTGGCCTTGGAGACACCGCCAGCTCCCACTCCCTCTGCAGCCACCTCCTCGTGTTCTGCACTTCCTTCCCTCTGCTCCTCCAGTGCTGGGGAGCTGGAAGGAGCCACGGAACACTTTTGTGGGAGCAGAATGTGCTCCCTTTGCTTTAATCAGAAGTCCTGCTGATGCCCCAGAGCTGCATTTCTCCCCCCCCAACGTGAACATCGGCCGTGTTTGCTCCTGTTGGTGTCCTCTCTGCAGTGCAGATGGGGTGAGCAGGGGAGATGGGGGTTTTAAAGTGACTGCCATCATCTTCATACAAAAAGAAATCATGCCACAGATGAGTGGAAATACCTTACCTCAAGTCCTGCCTCCTTACATGCCGGCCTAGCTTTGCTGCCTTTAGGAGTCCCTTGACATTCCCTTTTCTTTGTGAGCTTTTCTTGGTGAAAAAGGGTTATGGTCAGATGGATCTCAGCATCATGAGCAAAGCAGTAATGATGTCCAGCCTTTTCTCTCACTAGATTTATGATTCTCTTTTTTTACTTTTTTTTATTTCAATTTTTTTTCTCCCTCTCCTCCTTCTATTCCATTTTCCTTTCTTTTCCCAGTGGATGTGAGTTTTATGGACGGGCAAGGAGCAGCACAGCATTCACAGTGACCTGTCCATTATGTTAGAACTGGAAAAATGTCTTAGGAGTATTTAGACAGTCTGTTTGATCTCTTTCCTTTGCCTGATAAAATTCGGGAGTCAGTCTGAGAATTTTAGTGTTGATTTTTGTCAACCATTGGGGACAATTTGACACTTCCAGAGTTTTAGATATTTATAAAGAAATAGATATTATAAAGAAAACTCAGGGGAATCAGCTTTGAATTAGACACCTTGGTTTCAGACATCTGAGTTAGATGTGTGTCACCCCATGCTTTAATTCCCAGCAGCTTTGAAACTCTTACCACAGCTTCTCCTGATGCAGCACCTTCTTTTCTATCTTCCAGCATCTTCCTTTCCTCTTCCCATCTCTTACACCTCACATAAGTCAGGAATTTCATTTTCAGCGCAAAAGCCAGAAGATTTTCATTAAAAGTAACAGTGGCACATTTTAAAGCTCATGAAGGCAGATGTGCTTATGACCCAGTGGCTGGTTACTGAATGGGAGCCACAGTTATCAGTGAGACTTCAGTTGTTGTAATATGGGAGATTTTATATGGCTTGTGGTGGCATCCACAGTTTTATTAAACAGATTAAAAGGACATCATCATCAAGATGTGAGACAGCTGGTAACTGGTGGGTGTTAACAACAAAATTCCCTTGGAATCATCCGTGGTGGAGCACGGGAGAGGTGTTCTTGGTTCTTTATGGGCCTCTTTGAGGGCCTTGCTTGGCTTTTTTTTTATTATTTCTGACCCAGCAGCACAGAAGGAAATTATCCTCTCTTAGTACAATTTCCTCATCTGACAAACTCCACAGAAATGTCTCACAGGTGAAAATTTTGGCCTGTTTTCCCAAGGGATTTTTTTCGCTTTGCATTAAGGGCGAAGCTCTGCCTGAAGCCCCTGAGGAGGAACTTCTCTGTAGTGCTGCTGTCTTTGGGTCCTGCTGAGCTGCAGGGTGGGCATTTAGGGTTTGTTCCATGCCCTTCCCAAGAGTTGTGACCCCAGGAAAGGCTTGCTTCCCCTGCTTTGGGACTATATTTGAAAAACCATTGCAGACTTTAGCTATCCAGGCTGGAAGATCGGGATGTCCAAAGCTGACTCTCTCCTCTCCCAGGACAGCCCTGAGCATCCTCAGGCAGCCTCCTGCCCTGCACTGATCAAATCTTCTCTTTAAGGACCCTGTGAGGAAGCAAATATAGACTGAAGTCCTTCCACACAAACTGCTGTCCCACCATTGTCCTCTGGGACTGGAGAATCCCTGTGTACTCAGGTGGAATTCCTGATTCCCATGCTGGAAGTGGAGTGATGTTTGGCTCACTGGGTTCACCACCTTTCCTCAGGTCTGCACCTTTCAGTCTGGGAGATGGTCAGATGTTTCTACCTCTGCCCAAGCAGGTCAGCATATTCTTCCAGGGCCATTATCCTGCTGCTCCCACAGCCTTCCTTAGGAACACAGCAGGGAGCTGCATCAAGGAAATGCATTAAGACGAATCAGCAAGAGAGAAGGGTACCTCTGGGCCAACTCCCCTGCTCCTCAATTATTTATACTTCATAATTTCCAGCAAATCACTGGCTGTTTATTGGTGCTCATCTATAATTGAAGAGTTTCCTAGATCACTGGCCAGCTTTGCTTAAGTTGTAGCTGGCCGTGCTTTTTGAAAGCTGTTACGAAAAGCCCGCAGGGAAAGGCAGGGTCTCAGGAGTGGCTGGTCATCCATTGAGGATACACCCTTTTAATTTTTGGCTTTTGTGGGCACCTGGGACTGGGAGGTTTCCAGCGTGTGGTTTACCATCTCCATCTGACCGCACCACCTTGCGCTGCAGTGCCAGGATGACCCTGCTCGGGAGGTGGTTCAAGGATTCTGCCTTCCCAAGGTCTTGCTCACACACTGTGCTGCCTGCTCTGCCAAAAAAAAACAAAAACAAAAAAACAAACCAAAAAAAACCCAAACCCAAAGAAACAAAACAGTGGAAGGGTTTGATGCTCCTGAAATTCTTGGAGGGGCCGTGAAAAAGGAGCTACTGTTGTGAATGGAGATGAAAAGCCAAAGCCTTGAAAACCTTCAAGAGCTCAAAATCCAAAGGATTTGAAGATAATCAAGTGCATTCTTGTGCAGGGGACAGAGTTGGCTTTGCATGCTTGGTATGGCTCCTTCATCAGGCCTGGCTGGTCTTTCTCCAGTGACATTTCGTCTTAACTTTTCTCTTTTGACTTCAAAATTAACGAATTTTGGCCGAGGCAGTCGAGCACTTTTGTTTGAAAACACCAAAATGTGCTATTTCGAAAATTTTTATTTTACTGTGCTGTTTTCAGATTTAAAAAAAAGATAAATTCTGGAATCAGCTCCTTTCAGCGTGAAGAACTTCACACCGGAGCAACTAGGAAATTCTACTGAAAAAATGTTTTGTTGAAATGTTCCCAACCGGCTCTATCCATCACTTCCTTTCACTACTTACCCAATAAAAATAGCTCCCACATACCGCCGCAGTCAGGAGTGCCATGTTACAGAAGAAGAAATAACTAAGCCAACAAAATGACTCACATTCCAAAGATAATATATAAGGTAGGGCCTGGCCAACTGGTTAGATTCAAATTAGAACCAGCCTCAGCCTTCCTGCCCGAAACAAACTGATCGCAAAATATGATCTGTTGTTATTTTTTGATGTTTGCTCCTTTTATTTTCGCACCCTTCCACTCATGATCCCGCTTCTGCCTCAGTGGAAGGGGACACGCTTTTAATGCTGCCATTTCTCCTCATTTTCAGCCTAACTAAAAGCAGGAAGGATCAGGACTGTGGCAAGGAGATTTGTTCTTGGAAAGAGATTTTTTTTTTTTTTTTGAGCTCTGTTTCAGCTTGGAGTTTGGTTAAAGCAGATCTAGAGCTCTGCACAACTGAAATTTTACACTGCTGGGTTTCTCTCTTTTCTTGGAGTGATATCTATTGAAGCAGCAGGGCCGTGGACCTCACAGAAACCAGCCAATATAATTCTGATTCTGTACTGTGCATGAGCATAAAGAACTGGACCACTGGGCTCCCACGTGCCCTTAGAGCCTAAAATATCCCTCTTAATTTTAAACCTATAAATCAAAGGCATAAAACTTTTAATTTTATTGTTGTTGTGAGGTGCTGAACTAATACCCCAAAGTTTTTAGCTCGTTAATTCTGTCGATCTCCACAAGAGCTCTCGTTCCAGCAGAGCGAGCCCTTCATGTAAAAGCACAACTTTTCAGCCAGGCTGGTGGTGCTTTTCGGAGCAGCTCATGGTTTAGGGTGAATGCATTTTAAAGCAATCTATAAATCTTTATGATCTTTGTTTTTCTTTCTCCTGCGTGCATACTTGGCAGGCATTTCCAGTTTGCATCACTGAAAATTTGATTCACCTCTGTGTACAATGGGTGAGAGTTGCCCACATCTGAGGAGCCAACATCAAGCCCTTTGCACCTTCTAAATCTTCAAAATAGGATTGAAGCAGGACATTATGGTTTGCCAAACCGTTGCAGTGCCTCCCCCTGAAGCTGAGCCGAGTTTCAGCCAGGCAGAATGAAGGGGGTGAGGGTGGAGAATGAATTACTGTGACCTTGCAATGTGCTGTGAAAGAAAAAAGTAATTTGGGGGCCGCAGAACTGATTATTGCTTTCTTTTCTCCGTGGCTCTGGTGCTTTTAGATGGCTGCCTGGACGATTGCATTGCATTTTGGGCAGCCTCTTATCAAAATCTGGAAGCTTAGGGGAAAGTAAATTAATCTTAAAGGTCTACAGAGACCAACTTCTGGGGAAGGGTTTTGAGTCCAGCAGGTTTGGTTCAGATGAGCAGCACACAGCGGGGATGGAGTAAGAGGGTAAAAGAATAGCTGGGAATGGTGAATAGATGTGGAAAGGGGAGATTTTTCTGGGTGTGGATTTTGTCTGCTGGAGGAGTCTGTGTGTACCAGTGGGAATGTTCAAAGGGAGGCTGAACAAAGTCCTGGGTGATGTGGTGGGCATGGCCACTGGGTCACATTATATGGGAGTTTGTCTCTGGAATGTTCTGTGGAATCTCCCAAGGGTATAAAGAGCTGGGTAGCTGAAGGTTTGGGTGTGTGGTGAAGATCTCAGCAGAATTCAGGGACAGTCAGGGTGTGCTGGGGCAGTGCTGCCCCCAAAGGTGGCAGAGTCCCTGCCCCATAAGGGAACAGGCCAGGCCAACACCATCCAGCTGCCTGCTCTCCATCCGAGTTCCCCCTGGATGTCTGTCCATCTGGGCTCTCCCACTCTCTCGGAAAAGGAAGGAAAGTGCTGTTTTACACAGCCAGTGAGGGAGCTCAGGCTTTTCCTGAGCACAGGCAGCTCCCAGCCAGGGCCTCTGCCACAACTGCAGCCCTGTCACACAGGGCAGGCACCTGCCCAAGGGGTGTGTGCACCTGAGGGGCCCCAGGCTGCTGCCACCACCCTTCTGAAGGGAGGAATGGGAAGAACAAACAGCCCTGGAAGCCACAGAATCATGGAGTCACAGAATGGTTTGGGTTGGGAGGGACCTTAAAGACCACCCAGTCCCACCCCGTGCCATGGGCAGGGACACCTTCCACCAGCCCAGGTGGCTCCAAGCCCCGTCCAACCTGGCCTTGGACACTTCCAGGGATCCAGGGGCAGCCACAGCTTCTCTGGGCAACCTGAACCAGGGTCCCACCACCCTCACACTAAAGAGTTTTTTCCCAATATCAGACCTAAACTTCCCCTCTTTCCCTTTGAAGCCATTCCCTCTTGTTCTGAGGATTGCTGCATTCGAGAGAGCTGGAGTTTGGAACTGCCCAAACTCCCAAGGTGTGAGTGAGGGATGGAGGATGAGGAAGGGACAGCCTGAAACTGGGACTGGACCCTTTGCCTTGGATCTGAAGAAACAAATCCAGCCAGGGCGAGGGCACGAGGCACTTCACAGGAGAGCTGTCAAAAAGCCTTTCGTGCCATATCCCTTTGACTCCCTCTGGCTTTGAACCAAGCCTGGGACCGCCAGTGTTTATGGTGCTCGGTGGTGTTTAGTGCCTGGCTGTTACTGAATATCTTTGCTGTGTGTTAACAGAGTGGTTTCTGGGGACACTCGGAGGAGTTAAGGAAAACAAGCTGGAAGTTAAAGTGGACGGTGGGATCGCTGCAGTTTGGTTATAACTGAGTCCTTCTGCCCAGCTCTGTAGTTGCATCAGTGACTATCCATCCTCCCACGTGGAGCAGGATGCTTTGGAGATGCTCTACCTATCCCTGAAGTGTCAGGTGGCATTTTCCTTTGCTCAGGTGTTGGGAAACTTCTTAACACTCTTGCCCAACATCCCTGACAAAGGTACTGATTATTGGAACGATCTGTGCCAGGAAATAAATAAATAAAAGCCATAAGAACAGAAAGTGCACCCTCCCAAGATAGCTTTTATGTAGCTAGAAAAGTGAGGTGGTTTCCTGTTCTAAATATTTAACATGATGTTTATGATATGTCCTCTGGGGGAAGAGATGCTTGAAAGCTAATGTTTATGAAGTAAGTCTAGAGGGGTGGAAAGGGGAGGGAGGGCACACTAACTAGGAAAAAAAAAAAAAAAAGAGGAGGAAAAAAAGAAAAAAGAACCTCAGGAGATGTCCTGATTTATGGCTTTACTTGCTGGAGAAAAATCTCTGTTTTGTTAAAAAGGTTGCAACTGAAGGAAAGCAACTTCAACTCTGCTCCTTTTGAAACCAGAAACCTGTTCCCTCAGTCCAGACAGGATCTGAGCCTGGGCCAGCAGGAATCTTTCACTGGCTGCTGCCTTTGTGCTTTGGAGCCCTGCAGAAGGTGAATGTGTGTCTGCATCACGTGAGGGCTGGACTGATGGGCTGATGCTTCAGAAGCTGAGCTACGTTTCAGAAAGGAGGGGTGAGTTCAGTTTCCTACTCTGCCAAAGGCTTCTAGTGTGATATTTGGGTGTTTAATCTTCCTTTGTCTCTGCTCCCTGTCTGGGAATAGCAACAATTTCCTGATTCACTGGGAGATTGAGAATAAATCACTTTATTGTTATATAGTTAAAAAATAAAGGCCTGGATAGCCATTATTTTAGGAGGGGTGACTGAACTCCTTGTGAAGCACACTCAGAATGGATGGTGTTTTTCAACCCAGGTTATTAAAAATAAACCAATGCTTGGCTTGCTTTACCTTAGTAATTCTGTATGTGAACTGCAGCAACTCAGAACCAACTTCAGAAGTCCAGAGAAAGGCAATGGAGCTGGGGAAGGACAATGGAGCACCAGGAGCAGCTGAGGGAGCTGGGGGGGCTCAGCCTGGAGAAAAGGAGGCTCGGGGGGACCTTCTGGCTCTGCAATCCCTGACAGGAGGGGTAGCTGGGGGGGGTCGGGCTCTGCTCCCAGGGAACAGGGACAGGAGGAGAGGGAACGGCCCCAAACTGTGCCAGGGGAGATTTAGGTTGGATATTGGGGAAAATTTCTTCGCTGAAAGAGTTGTCCAGCCCTGGCACAGCCGCCCAGGAGTCCCCATCCCTTGAGGGGACCTGTGGATGTGGCACTTGGGGACACGTGTCAGTGGTGGCCTTGGCCGTGCTGGGGGATGGTTGGACTCGGTGGCCTCAGAGGGTCTTTTCCAGCCTCAGTGATCCTGTGATTCATGATGGCTTTGCCATCCCCACCACAGGATGTAAATCCCCTGTGGAAAGTTGTAGGTCAGAGAGGTGGCATCACCAAGTGTTCCCACTGCTCTGGGTTTCAGTAGGGGGGGTTCCTGACACCTCCTTTCCCTGACTGTGCCTGATGGAGGGGATGCAGTTAGAGAGGCAGGTCTGAAGGAGGTCAGTGCAGCTCCTGCCCCTGGTGCTGGCAGATCTGCTGGGTCCTCAGCGAGCCCTTGGTGGTCCCTTGGAGCCTCAGATCCTGGGACCGAGGAGGCTGGAAGGTAAACATGAGAAATTTCCAGCGTAATCTTGTCTAAAATGAAACTCCCCGTGGCTTTAGCACTGGCCTTTGAAGGTTTCAAAGAAGTCAGAGGCCAGGTAGAAAAATCCCATGTCTTAATCAATATTTTAGGCTTTTTCTCTGTGTTTGGCTCAGCCTGGCTGGGAGTCAGGCCGTTTGTTTCAATTATTAAATCCAGATTTATGACCTGTTGTTTTTCTTGGAAATAGAGCCAGGCTTGGGACCAGTTTTCTCCTTGCAAATAACTGTGGCTGCATAGATTTCATGCAGGTAGAAACGTGTCTGTCGTGTTTATAAACACCCAGTTTCCTACTGGTTTGCTCCCTGTCCCCGTGGCTCTGACCTCTCTCTCCAAGGTGTAACATTCCCATGTCCCTTTTTCTGGGATTACTGTGTTTTGCACAGGATTATTCTGCGTTTGATGGCTTTTCTTTGACTTGCTCTCAGTAAACTCTTGCAGGACTTTTCAGCAGAGAAAATCCCTGCACTGTGACAGGGTTAGGGTTAGGGCGATCCTGGTTTGGGGACAGGCAGGTCTGATCATTCCAGCATGGGAATATTTCCACTGGTGTTGATAACAGCAAAACACTTCTCACTCAGCTCCCTGCTCTGCTGTAACAACTGTAATCCAGTAACAAGCGTGGATGTTTTCCTTTTATTTAGATGTTTGTGTCTGATTGTTGTTAAATAAAGTAATTTCGGTAACGGGGATGGTCGAAAAGGCCTTTGAACTTGGGTAGAGTTCAGATGTTTTGGGTAAAATTTATCAAACAGTGAAAGTTGATAATGTGTGACTGTAGTAACACGTTGAAAAAGCAGGGAGACAAGTCTGCTGCTCCTTCCAGCTAACCAGTGGAGCTGCAGGAGGAGATGAGAAGAAGGTTCTTCCTTTAAACCATGCTGATAATACACAGAAAAGGCTGTTGTACATACGTGGCATTTAATTTTTTTTAAGTGCTCCCCTTTGCCCTAAAGTTGTGAATCTCTTAAATTCCAACGTGAGAAGTTACCAAACATAAGAAAAACAGCAAACCCTTCCCCTCCCCACACCCCTGCCATGCACACCCCTCCAAAACTTCACGTATTACCTGAGCATCTGGAGCACCGAGCTGAGGGGAACATGGTTTTTAAAGTTTTTTTTTTTTTGAGCAAAAAATCCCTAACTCTAATCTATAACCCCCTTCAGACCTGCCTCTAGGGAGAAACCCACCAATTACTATTTACTTTACCAACCTGGAGTGATTTGTGGACGTATGTAAGAATTATTTACGGTTTCATGCAGGAAAAACTTTCAGCTCCCTATTTGCCCTTGTAAGTAATGAGTTGCCTCAGGGGATCAAAGGTCAGATTTTGGTTTTAATGCCCACCTCCTTTTAAAAAATAAATAAAGCAATCTATGTGAAAAGAAGAAGAAGGAAAAAAAAAAAAACCCAACCTCTAACAGTCTGAAAAGGCTCTGACTCCTGCTCTGCTTTGATGTTTTAGGTCTGGAAGGGATCATAAATTTGCTGGTGTGAGATAGAGTGATAATAAATGTAGCTTTTAACTGCTGGGTTTTTAGCTCACACTGCATCCATTATCACTGGCAACTGCAAAGGGAATGTACTTTTTTTTTCCTTGTTGCTCTTTAGAAAGATAAATATTCACCCCCCTACCCACTGATATCCCAAAAGCTCAGATGAAGCTTTTCCTTGTGATCATTCACCAACAACTTTCATTCTTGGCCCAAATGATTCAGGGGTGCTGATAAGAGCCCAGGGGGGTTAACCTGCCACTTAGTTCAGCATTCCCTGTGTCAGCTCTTCACTGGATGGATATTTTTCCAGCAGTTTGAGGGGTGGTGAGCAGAGAACAGCCAAGGAACAGCTTGAAACAGAGAATTTGTTTGTGCCTCAGAGTCTGGGAAATCTTGAGGTTCCCAAGAGAGCTGGAGGCAGAATGACTGCTTGGTTTTAGAAGGACTTTTCAGCTCTGTTCTCCCTCCTTCTGTGAAACTCCTTCCCTGGAGCCCTTCCTTCCTCCTTCTTCCCGATAAATCAGGCACGGTGTCACTGTGTGCCCTGTCACCACACCTCCCTGCCAGCCCCAGGGGGTGTCGAGCTCAGGCAAGGGGCACTCTTGGAAAGGACTTTAAAAGTCTGATGGACACTGGGTGCCTCCCTGGAGCGGAGCTTCCAACACCAGAGCCCCTGTCGAGTCATGAGATCCTGAAGTGATGCTGTTAATAAATTATTGCAGCCACTTAGATGTCTATTAATGTCCTTTTGCTGAATACCAGCAGCCTCACGTTCCAACAATTTCCACAAGCACTTATTGATCAGGTATAGATTGGGAATGAATTTTGCCAAATCAGTTTATTGTCCCTATCTATCTCTTTCCAGCTGCTTTGCTGTGTGGAGTAAACACTTCAGCTATTGTTTTTATTTTCTCCTAGATCAGCAGTTAAGTCATTTTTACTCAACTCTCATCCATTATGGATCACTTCTGTTGGAAGTATCATTTGTTATTATTTTTTAAAGTTCAGCCATAGATTTCTTTCTTTGGTCTGCTGCAAAACTTAATGATTTTCCATATGTTCTTTGAGGCCTCCCATCTAAATGAGAATGTCATCCACTCTAAACTGTTGGAAAACTCTGGGAGTAGAACAAAATACTGGACAGCACTTTTAAATAAACAACATTCAGTGGGTATATTAAAAAGCACTCACTTGATCTTTACTTACAACTCACATACAGTTAATACTGCTATTTGTGATACCTCTTGCTCTTAGTTCTTTAAAGGGTTTTTTTTTATGTCTTTATTGAAATTGCATCTATCAGAGGATACCTTTTCTCACTTGGCCTTTCTATCCCAATCCTGGAAATCAGCCTTTTTATCATAGATTCAAAAAAAAATGTGAGGCCGAAGGGATGTGTTGTGTAGTGTGAATTCTTCAGGTCCTTTGAATGCATTTAGTTACCAGTGGCCAGCCCAGCTTCCAGAAAAGTGCTAACAGGTAATTCCTGTGGCTTCTGAGCATTTAACTGCTCATTTGGATATGTCTGGGTGCAGCTTCTGACCGAGCCAACCCACGTGGTTTCACTTTAAGCTGCAGTTCTCTCTCTGCCTTTTCATGGTATCAGCTTTACTTTGACTTTGTCTTGGGGGCAGGCAAAATTTTTACCGAGTTCATCATCTTGTTTTTCTGCTGAGCCCGTGTCTTGCAGTGTATCTGAGGATTATTGTGGAGTGTTGTCTGAGTTCCTCACACTTTGGCTGCTTGCTTTGACCATGCCTTTGCTCCTCTCTGGGTCTGTTCAGGTGGCCAGATTTGTCACCCTGAGGTGTGTTTAGCCTTTACAAGGTGAGCCATTTCATCCCCCAAAGTTTACCTAGGACAGGTGGGTTGTGTTACCTTGGGGAGATGTCTATGCCATTGGCTCAGCAAAGAGCCTAGAGGATTGTTCTAGGATAGACCTCATTTCCTGACTCCTAAAATTAACTCAGATGGATCCTGCTCAGATGCACGTGGTTACAAATTTCTATAGCCCTGGAAATGTTTTTTATGGAAAATTTTTATCTTAGCCATCTGATTTTATTGAGAGCATCTTACCTCTTGAAATTGGCTGTTTTAATCAGGTCATTCTCAGTTCTTTGTTTTGATTTCCCCTTCTCAGACTGTCCCAACTATCTGGGATGCCATGTAAGAGAGGTTATTTAGTTGTCAAACAGCAGATGGATTGCTCATCCCGTGAGTAATCTCACAGTAAAAAGGAGACCTGGATTTCAGTGACCACCTGGAACTGAGTCTGGGAAAATATCTCAGCTTAATGTAAACTTGAGCTGGACTCTGGTGGCTGTAAGGCTGGGCTCTAGATAAGGTCCGTTCTGGGATTGAAAACATCTGCTTCCCTGGGCTGGATCTTGTCCATCCTCCTTGGAATGGGACAGCTACTCATGGGAGACGTCAGCCAAGCTCTGGATGCAGCTCAGGTTGTAAAATCTCTCAGGAAGCTCCTGCTGTTGTCCCTCAGCACACCCTGGAACTGGAATGCGTTGGGAAGATGCATCTTTACCACTACACTTCCAGCTGCAGCCCCGGGAGCGCGGTCAGGTGGGAGGAACTGGTGGTGGCTGTGTTGAAACAACATTTCAGTGCTTGGGATGAGGCAGTAAAATTCAGAGAATGTGAGGAGCTGGAGCTGGGCATCCTCAGCTCACCTGCAGTAGCCTTTGGAGAGGTGTTTGTGTCCGTGTTGGTGCATCCCAGCTGGAAGCTGCATCGCTCTGCTCCATAGCAGAGTGCCCATCTCACTCAAGGGATCGTTATTGCTGTGTAGCCGTGATGGCCTGAGGGTTTGAGAGGGGCAAACTTTTGTTTCCAGAGCAGGAGATACTTTCTTTCATTTCTTAAAACTTGGGAAATACCTAGAAAAGCAATAATTAAGTTTTGGTTTCATCTCTCTTGAGTCATTCCCTATTTCAGACAGACTAGCCAAAGCTGGGTACCTGCATGTATTCATGTGTTCTCAAAAAACGGTTTGGGAACAAATTCCAAGGGTAAAAACCAAAGAATTCCTGATTGACCTTAGGAATGTCACCTCAACACACCCTTTCCTTTTGTTATCAGTGACTAACACCTATTCCCTCCATGAGCAAAATAATCACTGGGGGGTGTTGGATCGTGTTGAACTGGAAACAGGGATAAGGAAATCTGAACATCAAAGCAGTGGTGAGGGAGGGCTTATCTGTGGAGCAAAGGTGGAGTGAACATCCACCAGTGCCTCTGAGAGGTTTAACCTCCAGCTCTGATAGTCTGCACCGCACAGAGATCCTGTTGGATTTCAGCAATCAGATAGAGACAGGTAGGAAAAAAACCCACCAAACTTAAACATTCAGTAATCAGGATTACACCCAGCTAATGGAGAGAGGCTGTTTTCCCCCTCCTTCCCTATCATCCTGGTCGATTCCAATTGATCCGAGTTGTGCTGAGCGAGAGCAGTCCTTCAAAGTTTATTCTGGTGTCAATTTTTATAGTTTCCCCCGCTGATCAATAGAATGCATAATCATTAAGGCAAAGTTTGTGAAAGCTAATCCTTCAATAGGAGTTTTATGAATGGCTCAGAGTCATGGCTCTAACCATTTGGATGTAAGTGGAACCTTTAATCAGGTGAGTGACAGGAGACAGTCAATAGGATTTGCTGAGATTGGATTCTGATTTTCTATACAGCTCTGCAGAGTGAGCAGGAGAGAGGGGAGTGGGGATGGCCAGAGGAACACACACAGGCTAAAATGGAAGGTTCTCCTCTTTTATTATTTATAAAATGTATTTCCAATATTTTTAAAAAACACTTTGCACTTGCATATCATTTTTCACCTGGAGAGCTCAGATGGGGACATTTGCTGATTAAACACTACATCATCTTCTTGTGAAGGTGAAGAATTAGCCCTGCTTTACACTGTGAGGGCTTCCTGCACCAAGTTTCCAAGTGCAACATCTTTGTAGCTTCTCAGCAAGGCGAGAGAAAGCAGAGGCAGATGGAATGACTTGCACAGAGCAGGACAGTGACAGAGGAAAAAGGAACCTTGGGAGTTGAATTGCTTTGAGTTTGCCCCCTAGACATGTGACTGGAATGTGGATTTGTTTTTTTTTCTTTTTTGATGCACCCTAAGCTCTTGAATGAGGGATGATTTGAAATGCATAAACTAAAAAGAGGAGTAAGGAGTTATCTAAAACGGGGAACTGGAAAATCAGAGGGTGAGTGAGATGAGCTGTTGCACTGAACTCCTCACTGCTCAACTGACCAAAAAGCACTTGGTGACAGCATTAATACCTTCCTTCTCTCTTTTTCTGCCATTTCAAATGCAGTTAAATGATTAGATCAAGGATCTCAGCAAGACACCTTTTCTAGCATCAAGAAATACTTTTTCTTGGGCAAACAACTTCTTCCTGCTGAAGGGTCTGCCTTAGAGTGGCAGAATGAGAAGAAAACAGCCAGGGGAGAATCTGTCCCCGTTTGGTGTGTTGACAAGTGAAGGGCCAGGTTTCAGTGGTAGCACAAAGGCAGTGGGATGCTCTGAGCATCCCTTACCTGCCAGGTTGGCCATACATTGAGGCAGGAAACCAAACCTGCTGAGGAGCAAAGCTGGGGTTTTTATTTGCACTTTCCAAGAAGAACAGAATAACAAATGTGAGCAGTATGATTTATTTAATTTTTTTTTTTTTTTTTAGCTGAATGTGTTTTCTTTATGTATCACTGTTTCATAGTCCCCAGAGCATTCTGTCATTATGAGTGCACAGCAGCAGGAGGAGACAGGTGACAAGAAAGAGAGAAACTCTGCTTGTGGCAGCGTCCTCAGCAGTTCAGGGAAGTCAGTCCTATGCAGGAAATACACCACCACTTGCTAAGAGATGAGCTTGGAATAGATTGTGCCACGGTAAACTCGAGGACTGGGGGGATACTGGCTCCATGTGCTGGCCCTGACCTGGAAAAGCAGAGTGAAATGCTCCCAGGTTTCCATGTACAGGCAGGGCTGTGATAGAGCTGTGCTGGGTGTGCAGGAAGACCCTACAGTCAGGTCTTGAAGGAAGTGTGTGGTGGATGAAAGCCCTCTTGCCTCACAGAGGAGTTACCACCCAGTGACTCTTGGTACTTTCACACCTCGATCTAGATCTGAACTTTGTGTCTTGACCCCATTGCTGAAAGATTGTTTTTTGGGATTTTCTGTGAAACACAAGCCTCTGCCCTGAATTGCTTTTGAGTGACAAACAGAGATGTGGGGGCAGTTCCAGTCTAGGAAATTATTAGTTGCTGAGATGTTTTTCAAAGCTTTTGGTCTGACAAGAGCTAACCTTTGATCTGGTAAATGAGAACTTCACCCTATGGAGGTGAGGGAAGGGGAGGAGAAGGGAGGATTGATAGACAGGAAGGGGAGGATAACTTGGGAAAGGTCAGTGGGACTTGAGATCTGGCTTTGTTCCTTCCAGCTCAGGTGGAAGAAGAGACTGGGGGAAAGGGTTATACATCCTCTGTGGGGCTCAGGAGACCACAAGCAAGCCACCTTGTAGACTGTGAGAGTGCTTCAACTTCCATTCCTCTCCCATTCCTTTCTTTAGCTTCTTCTGACCGCCCTGGTCTGCTTTGCTGGGTCAACCAGCACTTGGGAATGGGGTGTGGGAAGTGTTTATCCCACTCAGTGGCTGCCTCTGGGCTGTCCTGACCATCCAGCTGGGTGTTGTGTGGAGCTGTTTCTGCAGAGGTGTCGCTTCCAGGACGGATGGGGGTTGTGATCAGGCATTTGGGGGCCCACTGGACCTTCTCTTGTTAACCCTGAGTGTAGCCGTGCTGTCAGGGAGCTCACAGAGCCCGTGGGAGTCAGAGGGCAAAGGCAGCCGAGTTCACACTGGCCTTGGCAGGACACAACATCAAAGGTGCTTTCCCAGAGTTATTTCTCCGAGGCATCAGGGGAGTTTTATGAGTCTTGGCTCACCCCAAAGCTGGAATGCTGCGTTTATGACACATCAGTTTTTCCTTCTCTTTTGTCACTGCTTTCCTCCCGGCTGACCAAGTAGTTTTCCTGTTATCCCAAATGCTTCATTCTCTGCTGGGCCCTTCCAGAGGCTGGTGGTGCCACTCACCAGCCCTGCTGAGATGCCTCTCTGTGAGTGATGACCCTGTTCCCAGTCCTTCCCCACACCCCCTCCTCCTGCCTTTCACTCTGGTAAATATTTTAGTACTCGTTGAAATCAATTGAGCCTCATCAATTGGAAATAGAGTGTAAATCACTGGGACTTCTGCATTCACCCCAGAAATCAATTTTCACACATTAGGGCTATTAGCTTATTGAGAAGTGTGTGATAAATGGCTGTGGGCCATGCTGGAGCCACACCTGCCAGCTCTACATTTTGCATCTCAGATAGGCTGGGAAGCAGGGGATGCCAAGGGGAGGCAGATCTCGGGTGGGTGGAGCAGTGTGGGGTAGGAGACACGAGGGCCATGCAGCCAGACAGGCCGTGCCTGGAGATCAATACCAGCACCAGCACTAACTCATCCTCGCAGGGTCTGGGGGTGGCTCCCAGCCAAGGCTGTGGTCAGGCATCTGATTCTTTTTCTCTCACAAAGATGAACATAATTTGGGGAGGAAAGGTGAAATGCAGATTACAGACATTTAATAAAACTAATGCAGTAGTTTAAAAAGGAGGCTTCTGTGTGAGTAAATATCTGTCTTTCACACAGCAGCTGCAGGCAGGGGGTGGAATTGCCTCTCCTTCTGCCACCCCAGTGCTCAGGGTGAGTAGATCATAGCTTACCACCAGCTATGATCCAGGGATAACTTGGATTCCCACTCTCACTTTTTAATTCCTTCCTATCCCCTTAACTTCTAATAGTGGCAGCTAATTAGCTAATTCTGAATAAGTGTGGGAGAGGTGAGGGATGAAGTGTCCAGTGCCCAGAAAGTCCTTCCAAGGCCGTCTGGAGGATCTTGGTCTGTATTTCCAGGATAGGACGTAACTCATTCTTCTCAGTTACTAGTGCCAGTGAAAAACATGGGTG
Source organism: Pyrocephalus nanus (assembly GCA_038380795.1). Lineage (NCBI taxonomy): Eukaryota > Metazoa > Chordata > Aves > Passeriformes > Tyrannidae > Pyrocephalus > Pyrocephalus nanus. The sequence continues at coordinate 3,270,646 of CM076278.1, forward strand.
ACTCCAAGGACTTGGAGGCTCTCCAGTGCTGTACTCTGTGTTTATGTGCTGTGCAGTTTGGCATTTTACACATATGAGCCACCCCTGGAGCTGTGGCAGTCATGCATAAGTAGGGCAGTCTCTTTGGCTAGAGATCTTATCTCCTCCCTGTCCTCACAGAAACCTCTCCTTAAAAAGCATATGCTTCCCAGTATTGGATATTTGACTGTACAACAGGAAAAAAGGGAACACCAGGTCACCGGATAGATGGTGCAATGCCAGGAGCAGCTGATTTTCCTGCTGTGCAGTGAACACTGGGCTCATACACCCCCGTCATTCTAGGAATAAAAAGCAGAGTTACTTTAGGAGGCATAGAAGATCTGTGTCATCAAAGGTTCTTTTTTAAGATGAGCAGTGTGGGCTTAGAGGCAAAGCTCCTTCCTGTGTACATCTGGAGGAGACTGACTCAGAGGCTCCTTGGTCAGCCCCTTTTGATGAGGAAGCCCAGGCCAGAGGTGCAACACAAGTTTCCTTGCTCAGACACTACAGATGTGCCGTGGGCTGGTTGGTTTTAGTGAAAGTGCTGTTGGATGGACTTGAATTGCATCAGGAGCATCCCAAGAGCGAGGGGCAGCAGAGAGAACAAAGATGGGAAGTTCTTGGCTAAGGCTTGCAGGTAGCTCTGACCTGCCCCTGGCACCCACTGTTTTGATGTTGGTGCCTCCTCGCCCCATATGCCTCTTTCCTTCTCACTTGGTTGCTTTGAAAGACCAAGCTGAGAGTCCTGACTCAGTTCTGGATACCCTTCCAGGCCAGCTGGAAGCAGGAAGCAGTGACCTGCTCCCCCAGGAGTGCCCGCGTGGTTTGGCAGCTCTCGCAGTGGCAGACAGCTGCCCTCAAAGTGTTCACACCTAACAGCTCCTGTGCTTCATTCAGCCACATTTCTGGAACATTTTCCAGCCCCTCCATCCAAAATGTTGTCTTTCTTCTCCCTCACAAGTTTCATATCAAGCAGCACACCCCGTGCTGCTCAGGCCTGTTGGTGAAGTCATTCCCAGGGTCTGGATTTGAGGCCGGCCGGCTGCCATCAAGACTCCCGGGCAGGGCTGCATTGCTTCCCTGACAGTCCTGGGCTCTCACCCTCAGCTAATTACTTTGATCCTTTACACTTTGTAAAAATTCTTACAACACAAAATAAGTCCCCCCTGGCTTTAACCTTGTGACCTGACCGGCCCTTGTAAAAGGGAGGGAGAAAACCCCCGGTCGTGCACACCCAGACACTCGCACACTGCCGCATGTGCCTGGATCCACATCCCCACAAAACTGCCTAAAGCCTGGGGCTTTAATAGTTTCCTCCCAGGACTCCCACAAAAAGGCAAATAAAACTCCTTTTACAAGATAGCAGAGCAGCATGAAGGATCAACTTCACCAACAACAAGTTCTTTCTTCAGTTCATTTGTTTTAAATCTACTTTTCGTCCAGATTTTGATCCTCTGAGTGCCTCACCCTCCTCTCCCCTTCTCTTTTTGCCTGCCCTGCTGCCAGCAGCTTAATGACTAAAAGAAGCAGTGTATTTTTTTCAGGATCTGATTGTTCACAGGGAGTAGCTTGTGTGTGATCACACGGTTTTAAATTCCCTTTCCACGAACAGGGAATGCTTCTCCTTTCTTCTTCACAGGACCCAGCTAAGAAAAGAAGTGCAGAGGTGAGAGAGGGAAAACCATCCTATTTATGAAGGGCACTTAAACAGACCAGGGATCTACAGCCTACAAGGTAGCTGAGGAGAGATGCAATACAGGTCTATAAAATCATAAGTGGTCTGGAAAAATAAGTAGGTTGTTACTCTTTTACCTCAGTTAGTACAAAAAGCAGAGCCAGTTCTTGACACAGCGTGTATCCCTGAGCTGGGGGAAGCATCACAAAGAATGGTAACTTGGGGAAAAGCATAAAGAAATTCAAGTCACTCTATGGTTTAGATTAAGGATGGGGAAACAAATTTGTATCTTGCTCCCTTACTGGCTGACCTGTATTTGTAAAACTTCCAGACACTTAATAATCCCGAGACTTCTCTCTCCTTGACATATTTGGTGAAGAATGCTCAACATTTTCTGAAGTTACCATAAACCAGAACGTAGTGCAAGCTGCATGCACATCAGGATTCAGGAGCCTTGCCTCTTCAGGAACACAGAGAAAAAAATAAAACCCTTCATTTGCCAATGAAACCCACATCTGAATGCCTTTATCATTTCCTCAGTTAAGCCAAAACCAAACTGTTTGAAAGCTTTTAGGCTTTCATTTATTTCTCCCTTCTTTCTAGTATTTTCTGTTTCCCATGCTTGAATTAGAACTGGTAAAGGAAGGAGTTCAGGAATAAAATCCTGGATAGTCTGTTCTTCTTAATAGATCACTTGGATATGACAGGAAAAAAAAAATAAAAAAAATCTCTAGGCTCAGATGGAACCAAGGGTGTCATCTCACGTTCTGTGGGAGCCAGGAAATGGATTCTGAAAATGTTTGAAGGGGAAAAAAAACCCTATTTCCTTCTGGTGAAAGGTCTGCAGTGACTCTGCTATTCTAGTTTGCTGGACATCAAGGTCTTGGATTCAGGGCTCAAGGCAGTGAGTGAAACCTCCACAGCATCGTTGCAGGATGGCTGTGTAGGCAATACCTGTTGTATATGTTCTGTAGTGAGAAAAAAAAAAAAAACCTGTATCATGAATGTGGGCAGTTTCTTCAGGTCCATTTAGCAATTCTAATCCCAAAATAAAAGCAGAGGCTGTTTTTGGCTCCCCCCATGAAGTCCCTGTGCACCCCTCAGGGTGAGGCACAGCCACAGTCTCTGGCTGAGATCGGGGGGAGCCGTTCAACAGGTCGAGGCATAATTAGGAAAATTAATGTGTGTTTGAAGCAAAGGTGGGTTTTGCTGATTGCTTGGGCATTAAGGCTTTGGGATCAAAACTGGGACGGAGAGGTTATGAGGGATCAAGGGGGGAATCTTGGTAGGATTTTCATACTCACCTTGCCCTCTCCCTTCTTTGAAGAGGAAGGTTGTTTAGATGAGGAATCCCATGGGCTGGGATCTAACTTGTTTGTCCTTCTTTGTGCAGCACCTAGCCCAGGAGTCCCATGGCTTGGGAATCTCTGGGATCCCTGTACTGTGCTTTGGGAAGAAACTATTCCTGCAGCAGAAAAAGAATTTTCACTGCTGCCCCTTCCCCCATGAGAGACTCTCTGTGGGTTTTCTCATTCCCTCCAGCCTTTGTGAGCGTGATTTTATCCCATGTCAAGGGAGGCTTGAACTTCCCAGCACTGAGGTTTTCCTCTGTTTTTGTCTAGCTCAGCTTCCCACACGTGTGAGTCTGAGTGGAGCCATTTCTGGGCTCAGTCTCTGTGGGGTGCTCCCCGTGCCAGAGCTCTGGCCACAGCCAAACTCCAGCCCAGGGCTCCAGGATGGGCTCTCTTTCCCCAGGTTGCCTGCTTGTACTAAATACTGGGGCAGCTCTCTAAAACACTGAAGGAACAAAGCATGCAAGGCAGTAAAATGAGGCAATTAAACCTATAAACCCAGGGTTTACAAGGGAATTTATAGTGTCAGAGGCTTTTTATAGCTTTTTTAGATTAGTTTAAATAAAAAAAAAAAAAAGGGGGAGAGGGAAAGAGAGAAAGAGAGAGGGAGAAAAAGAAGACCTGAAACTTGAGGAGACTTAGAAGTTCAGAGAGAGACTTTTAGGAAGCACAGAGGGGTAATAATTAGAGGCACATTTTCCATTTCACTGTCTTTGCAAATTGAAATTAAAGGGGGGAAAAAAAAAAAAAAAGGCATGCACAGAACAACAGGCAGTTTACATTGCTCCCACATCCTCCTGGTAGCATTTGATTTTTCTATTTCTGTCCTTTTGTTTTCTGGCCAGGTGAGAGCATCTCATCACCTGGGCAAAGGGACTAAAGGGAAAGAGCAGGGAGAAATTTAGGTCTGGTTGTTTTCCCCTTTCCGCTGTGCTCGCTGGCAAAGCTCAGTGCGTGCCCTGCAGATCTGGGAGCTCGTGTTCAAGAGGTGAAACGGAGCCAGCACCTGATTAGGGCAAATTTGGGCAGGTGAGACAATAGACCCTGTGTTTTAAAGAGCTGGTTGTGTTTCACTGGTCCCTCCACAGGCACAGCACACACACACCATGTGAGTGAGCTCCAGATTGCCTTTGGTGTGTCTAATCAGACCCAGTCCTGGCTTTCACTGCTCCTGTGTGAACTGAGGGAAAGGTGGCTCACATTCCCCCAAATCCTGCATCCTTCTCTGTGGAAGCATCTCCTTTATTCGGGATGGTTTGCTCCCCATCAGTGCTTTAGACGTGGTGTTTTCCCTTTGCTCCATTCACACAATCACAGCACAGTTGAGGCTGGAGAGCACTGATGGAAGTGTTCTAATCCAATGTGCTGCTCAGAGCAGGCTCAGCCAGTTTGGGTTGCTCAGGGGTTACCAGGAGAGACTGAAGTGAAGAAGACAAGGAACAATTTGGCCTTATCCATGACTTTATTTTACCTTTTACCAGTGAGCTCAGTTTTTCCTGGATCTGACTCTTGCTGCTGCTGTTCCTGTAGAAGCCTTTCTTGATGCCCCTGACCTCCCTCACCATATTAAACCCCAGATAGGCTTTGGCTTCACTAAATCAACCCCAGAATGTTCAGACAGTGTCTCTGTTTTCCTTCTGGGTCACCTGGCCCTGCTCCTGCCTTGTGTATTCTTCCTTGTATTTTTGAGTAGCATCAGGACCTCTATGCCCATCCACACGAGCTTCCTGCTGCCTTTGCTTGACTTCCAGCTTGTCAGGAATGGACCATTCCCGAGTTGGAAGAGGTGATTCTTGCAAATCATCACCACTTCTGGACCCCTCTTTTCTCCCCTCTGTATCCCATGCAATTCCTCTGAGTAGATCCTTGAAAAGTCTGCTGTCCTGAACTCCAAGGTTGTGATTCTGCTTTTTGCTTTGTTGTCTTCTCACAATTTTGGTCCCCTTAGAAGTGGTCCCAAAGCCTGTGCTCTGTCTGGGCAATCTTATTCTCTCATCTGAATTTCTACCACTGTAAGATTACCCTTTCCATGGTGTATGTAGGATTTTGCCCACTGCAGTGCTGCCAGGGAGCTTTGAGGGTCAAATACTTTGCTTTGTTCCTTCTCTTTACACTCTCTTCTAGCTAGTGTATGGAATACTTTTGGATTGTGGAGGATAGGTCCTGGATTGTTGCTAGAATATGCAATTAGTAAATTACTCATTAACCATAGCAATTCATCTTCCTTCTGCTGTGCAGCTTTTTATGTAAACCTGCCTGTTCTCTCAGGCAATATAAGGGCCCATCCTTTGAAAAATAAACTTACAGGAAAACGGGAACCAGCAGCCTGCCCTGCAGATCAGCCTGAACTCCTGAGTGGGACACTTGTGCTGTTGGAGGGGGTGACCCAGAGAAGGTTTTACCATCCTTGGGTTCTTCAGCGAAAGGGGAAGTCCCTCATGGTAATCTTTGATTTGTCTGAATCAAATCATTCCTTTTGCTCCAGTGCAGCATCCAGGGTGAAGGGCAAGCAGGGCAGACAAAACCTAAAATGAGTATGTGTGTGAGAGAGAGAGAAGGTGAAGGTAGAGGAGCAAATTCAGATCTGATACGGGCACAAGCGGCTCCGAAGGGTTACTCTGGCCAACTTGCAAAAGGCATGAACAGTTCTGAGCTGTATTTCCACACGACTTCTCATCTGAAAAAAAGGTTAAAAATGAAGCACAGAATTACCCATTTCTGGGGTGATTATCTTCACTGGAGATGTTATCGTTTTACAGTGAGATCAGAGTCAAGCCCAGCATTTTTGAAGCAGTGCTTTAGTTTTTGAAGTCTGCAAATGTGTGTTATTGCAGTCACATGATAAATAGTTCTGCAATCAATAGAGAAAGCTATTAAAAATGTGGTTTTGTCTCTGTCTAGTATGGTACATTAGGACACATGTATCATTCTACATTCTCTTTCCCTCTTTATCCTTATACATATGTAGGGGCGGAAATTTTAAAGTACTCAACGTTGGTCAAACTGTCCCCAATGGAAAATATAACATTGACCTCAAATAGCATCCCATTTTAGGTCAGTGATGAGTGATTTTAAAAATGCTACCGTTAAGTATATATTTAAAGAGAATCACTAGTGGAAGAGTGAGTCTGTCTTCCCTGATCCCAAAGTTCTGTTGGAGAAATTGGTGATGAGAGGTGGAGAAGGTGGCTGGGCAGAGCTCACTGTGTTGGTCGTCCCAGTCCAGTACTGGTTTGGTGTTTCTCTTGTGATTTGCCACCTGGGATTTATTTTTTTTTGCAATCTGAAGAGCTGCCCAGGAAAGAAAGTGAGCCTGCAGTGACTCATTTACATCTTCTACATTGTCAAATGCATCAAGAAACAAAGGCCTGGCTGCCTGAAGCTTTCACAAGAATAGGGGATAAAAAAAAAAAAAAAAAGCTTTACGTTTGCTAGTTGCTAAACACAAGTTTTAGGAAGCACTGAAGTCAAACAAACAACTTTTACGAGCGAGAAGATCCATCTGCTATCAGCGATCTTATAGATCGTTCTGTTCTGTGATACTTCAGGATTTCAAATAACATCTAATGGGCCAGAACGTACAAAGCAATCGATGTTACTCAACCTCCCCAGCCCTCAGCTGCAGGTGTTTGCTGGTCCCGGCACCGTGGGCTTGGAGCCAGGGCCTGGGCTCGTTTCAGCCCGTGTCAGCAGTTTACAGCCTGCTCAGGACCTGGCCCCAGATGCTTTGAAGAGGAGAGTCTTGGCCAGCAAACGGTCTTGGTCTGCTCTAAAAAAAGCTCCTTCCCTGGTAGCATCGGGATGCAGAGCCACTGTGCTGCTCCAGTGCTCTGAGCCCAGAACCTGAGCCTGCTCCCCGTGGGCTGCAGCAACCCTGGGAGAGAGCTGGACCCGCTCCAGCAGAACAAAAACGAGCTAGCAGGGGAAATGAAGGGCTGTGCTTCACGCATGTTTAGTCTGGTTCGCAATGCCAGCGCTCCCGGAGACCTTTGCTGGGAATGCAGCTCCTCCTGGCAGGCTCACGGTGCCGTCCCACGGGCAGCATTGATCGGGAGCAGCCCTCCCAAACCCAGACGTGCACCTGGCAGTGCGGAGTGCCTGGCAGTCTGTCTCCCCTCTGCACCGTGGCAGCTCTTACCACTCTTGGCTGCAGGCTCCTGGTGGCCAGCAGAGCCCGTGGTTGGCCCGAGAGCCTGGCCGTCTGTCTCTGCCTCTCCCCCTCTCATTTTGTTGGCTCCGTGTGTTATATCAAATATCTTTAAAGAGCACGGTTTGAATGATGGGGCTTATAATTCCATCTCGGGAGTTGTGATGACTCGAGCTGGGTTCTTGTGGTTTATGATGTCACCGGGACCCATCGATGGAGCCGTAGCCCCATAATTCACCGCTGCCCTGTTATTTATTCTGTGCCATAAATGGCTGCAGTTTAATCACAAGAGTAAACTGCTGAAGCATCTTTGTGGAAACTGTGATGTTACTGTAGCAGTAACTATGGCAACAGCCATTCCACCCTGGTGGCTGATGCAGGGGGAACCAGTAACTCTGTGCACCCAGTGAGACAGGAGCGAGCACCACCCTCAGGGAGGGGAACCTGAGGGACAGGTCCAGACACGTTCTCAGTGGAGAAAAATCCATTACTTGCTGCTCAGGTACATGCACTGCGTGTCATTTGTAGTCTCTGTGAAATTGGGATGTGGATCCAGACTTCACCAACCTTGACAGGCTTCTGGCATTGATTTCAGGCAAAGAGATTTTTAGGAAAAACTCCTGACTCCTCTGAGGGGATGGGAAGCGAAGCCATCTTTTCTGTACAGTTTTTGGTTTCTTTTATTTTTCCTTTTCCAGTTCATGTATAAAATAAAAGAACTGAGGATACTTGAACCAAATGGTTCAGCACTTCATACAATTCAGGTTTGTGTTTGGGTTTTGTGTGGACAAGAGAAGCAGGAAATTCATCTGCACTGTCCTAATTCTTCTTGTCTTGTGGCCTTGTATCCCTCTCCTTACAAGGCCTTGTAGGATCTTGGATTTTAGTGGTGGTGGGATATAATGTACCTTGATGGTACATAAAGTTCCTCAGTTCTTTCTGGCAAAGTAAATTTACCAACCTATTTAATGATGTCATCTGAAGATGCCTGGTGGTTGTGGATGTGCAGCTGGAATTGGAGAAAGCACAGGGCTGTGATGTGGTATCATAATAGAACATTATTATAACATAAATATTATTTATTGTTTCTTATTGAAGTGAGATTTTTGAGAAGGTTTTGCTTTCCAAATATTAAGTTTCCATTCAAGCCCCAGATTTTGTAGATTCCCTCCTTCCCCCCCCCAAAAAGCAAACCTCTAACTAAAATCTGTGGTTTTTTCTCATTTTAAGAAAAAAGTAAGACACTTTTCAAATATATCTGTGTCTCCCTTCCTTTCTCCTTTACTTCCCTCCACTTTCTACATTCGTTAATTTTTCTCCTTGGGAAAGAAACGAGGAGAAAACCCACTCTCTGTCCATCCTCTTTCAATACCCTGTGAATGTTTGCAGCCCTCAGCTCTTTTTCTCCCCTCATTTCCTCTGCTCAGCAGCCCCAGAGAAGTCCCACAGCCCATGCTATCAGTGCCCTGACAGTCTGCTGCTTATGGGTAATGTCATTTTACAATGTAACTTTTTTTTTAACTAAAGGTTTATGATTTTCTACAAGGATCCATTGTTTTAAGCCACGTAGCCAACACGTGTTTTCTTGAGGTATCACTTACCTTTTAAGCAAGTAGCAGTTGAGTTTTGGTCAAGCCAGGCTTGGCTGTCTCTGGATTCCTACAATTATTCTGTCCTGGTAACCTGATACAGCCCAGGGAGGGAAGAACAGAAAGAAAAGCCTTTTAATTTATGGTGGGTCTCAGTTCTAATCTTGTAGTTACGTAGACTTCGACTTTGCCCTGAATCATTTTTAATGACAGTTGAAGAGAAAAGAACTGAAAAGCAAATCTTACCTTTCTCATCATTGACAGCTTCTCATAACAAATCAGACTGTTTTATGGCACGGCCTTGCAGTGTGGGCATGATGCACGGGAAGGGCTGTCCAGCAGGAGAGCAGAGCCTTTTCCTGCCTAGCACAGGATAGATCTGTGCAGCAGCAGCTTCAGAGCTGCCTGTGAGCAGCAGTTTTTCAGCTTGTGGAGTCCTGAACGTTGTTCACGGAGCCTCTCGTAAGGAAACTTGTGTTTCCTCATAAGGAACTTGGTATTCTTGGTCACCTTTTAGAAGGTCTTTAGAAGTTCTCCAGCAATGTGCCTGGAAAAAGGGGGGAAAAAAGTTGATGTCGAAGCCCTCATGGATTTGAATGTAGCCAAAATATTCCTCCTTCCCTCCAGTGAGCCTGGTGACATCTGCATGTAAAGAGAGATCACTGGGGAGGCTTGGGGGTCACCAGTTACAGCCCCAAGGCTGCCAGAGCTCCAGGAACATTTGGACAATGCTCTCAGGGACATGGTGGCATTGTTGGGGTGTCTGTGCAGGGCCAGGAGTGGGACTCAATGGTCCCTGTGGGTCCCTTCCAGTTCAAGATGTTCTATAACTCTATTTGCTTTGGAGTCAGAAAAGAAAACCATCTGCAGAAAATGCTGGTTTGGTGGTTTGATCCTCAAAAACCATTCACTTTGGAGCTGGACTCGATCCTGTGGGTCCCTTCCAGCTCAGAATATTCCGTGATTCTCTGTGATCTTGCCAAGAGACCTGATTTAAAGGGTCACCCTCCATCAGCAGAGCCCATGGCTGTGCACTCAGTGATCAAGAGGCAGGAGTTTAATGCTGATCCTCCGAGCGGGGCAGGAGGAGGCACTGCCAGCGCTGCTGCTGTGGTGCGCAGTGGAGTTAACGGGGAGAGGCTCTCGCTGTAATTGGATACTGGCAGTATCCTGCTGTGCATCTACAGGGCAACTTCCCATCAGCACTAATGTGGCTTTCTGAAAGCTCCTCTCTTTTCCTGGCATGGTCACTCCTCACTGGTTTTGTTGGGAACTCCCCCACCTCTTGTGAGCTTGGCCCACCAGGCCTCTGAGCTGCCGTGCTCTGGGTGTGTCACTGGCCATGGCATGACCCTGTGCCAGGCTGAAGCTTTCCAGTGCTGCTGAAACAAAGCCAAGACATTTCTTGGAGCCCAGAGGAGCAAGGACACACCCTGCATAGCATGAATACCACATCACCAAGGACTTTGCTTGATTTTTGCCATTCTTGTGTTTCCTCCATGACCTCCAACTTTTTCATGTATGGAGACACGAATCCAACTTAGGTTGGCTACACACTGTTCCTTCTGACACATTTTGACAAATAGGGTTTGATTTTACCCTGGAGGTCTTTCCAGGCTTAATTTTATGATTGTGGAAGGTCATCAAAAGGGTAGTGCTATTTAAAGACCAAATCGTGTCACATTTACTCACGGGACTAATGCTCTTTTTCTTGAAGATGTCCATTCATTTCAGTGGAACTATACATGGACTAAATGGCACCAGTTGTAAGCAGAGGCACTGGAGCCTGTCTTACTCATCTCAATGGACTACTCAGAGAGTGAAAGTCAAGTCATTGTCCTTGCCATTGATTTTCCAGCCCCTTTTATTACGAGGTGGCTTTCTGGACCCACCTAGTGACTGCCCACATGGGGATTTATGAGTGAGATCCAACCTTTTTGCAATCAGAAACAGCCACTTCCACCCCAGAAGTAAATGGCTTAAATTTTAGAAGTGGCATTTCAAACCCTGAGTTTGTTCCCCTTTGCTCACAACACTCTCTGGAGCATCGTATTTCCAACTTGGTGGATCACATTTCCAACCTGGTGGGGCTCCTTATGGCACTGGGAACTGCTCACAGGGGTTAAGGGTGAGGCAGTTCATACTGATGGTAATGTGGTGGCACAGCTCTGGTTATACTCCCACAATCCAAAGGTTCATGTTCCTTGATGGAAGCTGAATGTTTTTGGGGTTACAGCTACAGTACCAAAGGAAGAGCTCTGAGTTCACTCAGAGAATCATTTAGGTTAAAAAAGCCCTCTGAGATCACTGAATCCAAACATTCCCCCAGCACTGCCAGGCCCACCACTAACCCATGTCCCCAAGAGCCACATCCACAGGGCTTTGGAGCACTTCCAGGGATGAGGACTCCACCACTTCCCTGACTATCCTGTGCCGCTGCCTGAGCACCCTTTTCATGAAGAAATTTCCCCTGATATCCAGTCCAAACTTGCCCTGGCACAGCTTGAGGCCGTTTCCCATTAACCAGTCCCTTGTTCCCTGGGAGCAGAGCCCGACCCCCATCTGGCTCCCCCCTCCTTCCAGGGGGTTGCAGAGCCAGAAGGTCCCCCCTGAGCCTCCTTTTCTCCAGGCTGAGCTCCCTCAGCTGCTCCTCTGTGAATCAGAATGTGTGACCTACTGAACTACAGTGAAACCTGGGGTGAGGCTTGGAGTTGATGCTGAAAAGGTATTTTTCAAAGCCTTTCTTATCCTTTTCATACTACTGGAACTGCAAAAGGAATCTCATTTAAAATATGAATTAGAAATTTTATACTTCTTATGGCTCTGTGTTCTTGGGAAGCTGATACTCATCACTTGCCTGCTTTCTTGGGGGAGTGTGCAAAGAGCTTTTGGAACAGGTTTCCTACTTTTTAGCTAATGAGGAGTGGGACAATTATTTATTCCAAGAAGCTGGATCAAGGTTGACAGCCTGGGGGTAGACCTGAAAGAACAGTAACACTTTAGGCTTTAGTTGCTCTGAGATCCTTCAGAAACAACTGCCTTGATCTTTTAGTGCCCTGGTAAATAATTTATTCTGATCAACTACTTGCAAATTCCCTCTCACCCATCCTATGGGATGGAAGGAGCTGGGTATGGAGCTGCTGGCCATAACCCAGCAGGTGAACTGCAACGGTGCAGAGCTTCAGCTGGGCTTCCAGAGCACCTGGCAGAGCTCCTGGGTCGGGAGCAGCACCAGAAATTCAAATTCCTCTGACAAACAGGGTGTCTGGAGCCGGAGGTTTTGGATGGGATTTTTCCCCTCTCAGGTTGCAGGCTGCAGGCAGGACACATGCTGTTGAACACACTGCATCCCCTCTGCCTCTCCCTCCTCCCACACTGTGCCTTGGTGCTCCCTGACAATTTGTTTCAATTCCCCTTCCCTTCAGCATGACCAAGGGTCCCCCAGGTTACCCAGTGATTCATCTCTCTGGAATTTGGGAGTGCTGCTTCTCTGCTCCTACCCACACTGGCAAGGGGGTTATTAAAGCATCACAGATTACCCAGAACCTCTTTTGGTGAACATTTAGACGAAGAGCACTTGATGCCAGACGTTATTTTACATGTGTGTTCTGACACCAGACGTCACTACCGCACCTCACCTTTCTCTGCGTGCGTGGGTTTGAGCACCTTCGCCAACTACAACCCTGTTAGAGGATCCCTGCGGCTTTGGGAATGTACACTGGGAATGACTTCAAGTGGAAGCGTGTTTGGATTGTCCTATTTCTATTTCTGAAGGCCTCTCAAGGGAGCTCGCTCTCTCTTCTCACCCCATCGCTTCCGATGGGGCCGAGTCATCGCGTTCTGTGTGCGCACAGTGACACCTCAGAGAGACTTGGACTGTTCTCTTGTCTCACTTCCACTCTCTTCCAGGCTGGATGCACACCCTGGAGGTATGTGGTTTGTCTCAAGATATAAGACTTCCCCCCCTCAGAAACTGCATTACTTCAACAAGCCACAAAGGGCTGGCAAGAGGGAGAAGGATGCTCTTGTTAGCGCAGCTTTCCTGGGAGATCTCCTCTGTGGGCTCCATGCAGCTGGAAACAGCCTCTCCCTCTCCTGAGCTCGCGTGTGTGGGCAGGCACACATCCCCTCGTGCAGCAGTTGCACTGATGTGTGAGTACAGACACAAACACTCGCTTACAGATGCACAAATACCTTCCCTTTGTTGCCCTCATGCGTGCGTGTAGAGGTGGAAATTCTGTGAGTGATCGTCACCCCCTGCAAACTCCAACCTGCTCCTTATGCAGGTGCCCCAGAGCACCCCTCCCCTGCATGCACAGATACAGGTGCATCTCCACAGCCTGCAGAGGTGTTGCAGGATTTGGAGGGAGAGATGAGCAAACTGAGCCTGAAGGCACCTCTTGAGGTTTAGTCCAACCAGTGCTCCAAGCAGGCTCACCCTGAGTTCAGAAAAGGTTGCTCAGGGCTGTGTCCAGTCAGATGTTTAAAACTTCCTGAGTCAGAGATGGGATAGCCCCCTTTTTTTTTTCCCCCTATACCCAGGCAGAACCTTCGCTCCTTCAATATTTGTCCTTTCTTTTGACCTTCAATGTGTCTTTTGCTCCCCCTGCCACACACCTGAGCTGGAATTGGAGTGATAACAAAATTCTCAGTACAAAACCCAAACCCTGAGCTTTGCTTCTTTGCAGTCTGTGTTCAGTTTTAGTAGATCTGAGACCCTGAGCAGTTCCAGGAGATCACAGAGGCTGACCCAGCTTTGGGAGAACAGGATGGATCAGATGACCTACCAGATCTCCTGCATGTCTTATATTTCTGTGATGTGGCCATTTTTGCTCCTTTTTTCTATTTTGGCCTTGGAGACCCACTGAACATTCTGCCTTTCCTGTGTTTGGAGGGATTCAGCCATTTGAAATCCTCCTTTCCCAGTGGCCAGTGTCCACACTGGTCACAACCACAACTGCCTAAATCACAGGTTTAAAATCTTGAAGTAGTTAATTTGGGGAAGAATCTCAGACTCCCTGGAGGCTTCTACCTACCTATTACCTTGTGAAACATGTGCTGAAGGGGAAAGGGTTTTTTTTTCAGCTTTTTTTCAGACCCCAGTTAGGAGAAACCCTGTTCATACACTTTCCAAATTAAAGCAGAAGGAAATCCTGAGCAGAGCCCTTCAGGTGAATGGGAAAAATGGAAATACAACTGCAAGGTTTCATTTGGAGAAAAAAATATCTGAAGGAATCTTTCACTTTTTCCAGCCTTTTCCCATTTTTCCAGTCAAAAGTATCTGTTAAATTTTGCAAATGCTATTGGTTAACCCAAATCTGGCTAATCCAGTATTCTGGTGACTAAAATATGAGGCTAAAAAGTTCACCCAGCGTCAGGTTGTGTTCTGTTTGTGAGGCTGATTTCACGTAACAGCAACTGTGGTGAAATCCAGGCACTTGCCAGGTGGGCATTAAGTGATGTGACCTTGTGACTGTCACAGCTGGCTCAGTTTCAAACCAGGAGAAGATCTGGAGCAGGGTGTAGTTTTTGGGGAGGTGTTTCTTTCTCGTTGTAAATCTTATCTTTCAGGTAGGGGATCACGGTCAAGGCTGAAGACCTGGCTACTCCCCTTCACCACATTTTTGTGATTTATTTATTTTTCTTTGCCGTAGATCAGCCTGTGGGTGAGATGACTTCGCCCAGGAACTCTCCACCACTGCTGAAGGAAATAAAGGCTAAAGACTCTCATCTGTCCCCAAAAAGCAGGAAGCACAGCCATGGATGAGGTAAGCACAGCAGCCTGAAATGGCTTTGAGTTGTTTTACTCAGTGCAGTGCAGGGACCACCAGTGTGTAGAAGTACGTGTTGTACTGGTGGTGAACCAGCAGATCATGGAATGGTGACCTGGGAATGCTTTCAGACATGGACAGGTGTGGATATGTATTTATATACATCTGTTTTACCTACCTAAGGCTTGGAGTTGGGGAGGGTGATTATAGGTTTGCTCAAGACCAGTATTTGATGGAATGACTTCAGACTGATAATATATTAATAGAAAATAGTAGTTCAGATCTATTATGTATTTCCAAAGATGCTTACTTTTAAGGCTTTAGTAACAATTATTTGTGAACTGTCTTTAAATTCACACAGATGTGAACACCCATCCTGTTTATGTTCCCATGTGCACCCTCGGTGGGAAGTGTACGAGGACATTGTGCACGTGTGAGGAGGGATTTCTTGTTTGGTGTGGACATCCTTCCACTCAGGCAGTGCCAGGGAGATGTTCACAGAATCACAGGATGGTTTAAGTGGGAAGGGACCTTGAAGTTCATCCAGTTCCACCCCTGCCATGGGCAGGGACACGTTCCATTAGCCCAGGTTGCTCCAAACCCCATCCAACCTGGCCTTGGACACTTCCAGGGATCCAGGGGCAGCCACAGCTTCTCTGGGCAGCCTGTGCCAGGGCCTGCCCACCCTCACAGCCAGGAATTCCTTCCCAATATCCCATCTAACCTTGCCCTCTGACAGTGGGAAGCCATTCCCCCTTGTCCTTTCATTCCAATCCCCTGTAAAAAGTCTCTCTCCAACCTTATTGTAGGCTCCCTTTAGGTACTGGAAGGTCTTCCCACAGCCTTCCCTTCTCTGGGCTGAAAACGCTGTCCATGTTCATGGGCAGGGTTGCAGACTGTGTTCACCTATGTCAGGATGTGCCTCTGTCATTGCACAGCTCCTCCAAACTGTCACATGGGTGCATTTTAGGACAGAACAAGCTCTGGCTAATTCAGGAAGTGACACATGCTTTTACATTCGGGGGCCAAATCCAGATTTTCCTGCTGAAGCCAAAAGTATAAGCAACACAATTCCATGAGCATGTTGCCTCTGAGTGACAGTTTGAGTGCAGGGGGGTGGCTGGGTTTGGCTGAGCTCTCTATTGCTCTGAAAAGAGCAGTCGATGCCCTTGACTAGCGAGCCATGCCAAGTGCCACATGTGCAATAGTGGCCAGGGGCCTGGCCACTCTGCCCAGCCAGTCCCTGTGGATTTGGATCTGGCCAGAAGCAACCATGCTGCTTGGGAGACAAGCTTCTCTATGAAATTCTTCTCCAGTGGAAGGTATCCCTGCCTCTGGCAGGGGGGTTAGAACGAGATGAGCTTTAACCCAAACCACCCTGTGATTCTGTGTAATTTGTGTTGCTTCCCTGTAGGTACTAAAGGGTTAAAACTCCCCTCTGTCTCAGATACAGAGCAGGCAGTAAAAAATTGTGACCCTGCAGGTTCCCAGGTTGCTGTTTCTGCGTGTGGATCTGGGTGTAGGGTGGGTTGTCCCGCTGTTGGCAGGGGTGAATATGTGGGAGAGCAGAGCCTGGTCACACGTCTGTGTCGGTGCAGCTGTTGATGGGCACGGGGGTGTTTGTGTCGGCGCTGTCTGGGGCAGGAGGTGCGTGTGCTGTGTGTTATTCTCACATCCTTGCTAGCAGCAAACAATGTCACGTCCCTACCTGGACTGCAATGTGACACACACCTCAAAAACAGCAGCAACAACAAGCTCCAGAGCCACGGCAGAAAGCAGAGCTGCTCTTTTTTTGCTCATCAGCCAGGAAATCCTGCCAGCCCCGGCAAAGCATGCCGGGACCCAAACCAGCTTTTGGGCTGGGGCTCACGGGGGGGGGGGGAGCGAAAGAGAAGCAGTAATTTGTTTGCCATCGCCCTGGAGCCAGGAAATCCAAACCCCAAGCATTTCCCAGGCCACAGCACGTGGGAGTTGCAGGAGAGTGTCAGTGAGTGGCTCCCAGGAGCACACCCACCCGCACACACGCACGGGCAAGGGGCTCTGCTCCGGCACCACCGCCCTGAGATGCTGAGACAATCTCGAGTTTTCAGGCCATAGCTGTCAGGATGCTTCGGTATATTCATCACCCCCCACTCCATGGTGATAAAAATTTACACAGCCAACGAAACGAAGATTAATTTCATGTGAAAAGCTGACAGAATGGCCCATGTCATTGCTTTATTTGTGCCAGCACTCAGTAACTCGGCGCAAGTTCCATTGAGGTGGCAGACACCCCGTCCCCTTGAGCCATCTCGTCTCCTCTCTAATGATGCCACCGTTTTGACAAAACCAAGCAACACAGCCGGTATGTGCGAATTTGGAATTAATTTTCCTCAGAAAGGTCAAGTATGTTAATGAGCTTTTGGCTGCCTGCGTTTTCTCCCTTGTGTTTCTCCCCCGTTAATGGGGGGAAGAGGGGGAGGAAAAAAAAAAAAAGAAGGGGGAGAAATAATTACAGAAATAAAAACGAAGGAAGGAGGAAAAGAAAGAAGCTGTGAGGATTTGGAAGAGGCAGGATTCAGCGTGGTTTTTCAGGGGCTCTCCTTTTGCAGGGCTGAGGCGGGCTAATTGTATCAGCGCAAGTCCGTGCAGTTTGCTTGGAGCTGTTGAGCAGGGCCAGGGATGTCATGGATAGCAGAGTTGGTGTAACCTGGCACAGAGGGGGTGAATTGCACCTCCTTTGCACTCAGGGACTGAAGGCAGCCCTGTGTGTTGGCAGCTGCCTTCGTTTTCCATCACAGAATGGCTCAACGTGGGGCTCTGTGCGCTGAGGGAGCAGAGAGCGAGGGAAGGGGAAGGAGAGAAGGAGTTCACGGGCTCCAGCTCTTGTGCCCATTATGAGAGGAAGCTGAAAGAAAGCTCAGCTGCTCTGGGAGAAAGGCCAGGGCCCACTAACTCATCCAGCTTAGAAATAGGACAAATAGGCAGTTTAAAGAGAGATTGTCCATACAAGCGGTATCAGATGTTTGAGCTAAGTGATGCCAACCACCTCTCACCCCTGTGTTCCTCAGATTCCTGCCTTTATTCCTGCAAGTTGGAATTTGCCTTGATTTCTCAAGGGGTCGGGTGATGATTAGCAGGAGGAAAGGTGGCAGAAACAGCAGATGGTGTGTCAGGGCATAAGGGAGCAAAGCTGGACTCCTGGCTCTGTCACACACGAGCCACACTCTCCTGGATAGGACATTTAGGGTAGGATTCATCTCACCTAATTTTAGTCTTCTTAAGCTAAGTATCCGGACTAAACTAATTGTCCAGGTTTCTCTTCTTGTTAACAGAGAACAGTAAGGAGGAACACATATCCCACCTAATTTAAGATGAGAGAAATTCCATTCTGGCAAGGAGTTTCTTTCTCATTGAATATAAAGTGAACTTAAACAATTAGTTTGGACTGAACCCCTACCTTTTAGAGTCTTAAAATTATGAGGTGTGATTTCCTCCTCATTCTCTTCTCCCTGCTCCCATTCTGGCTCTTATTTCCAAATAATCCCACAGGCAGAGGAAATCTCACAGTGGCTGTATTGGCAGGGTAGGATCAATGCCTTTCCCTCAGCTTGCCCAGGCTGTCTCCACGCTTATCCACTCTTGTGGCAATGCAACCTTTGGCTGTGATCTGGTCCTTCCTGCCTGGCGCTGCTGGAGCCAGCCCAGCACACGGAATCTTGGGCACTGTCCAGAAAGCCTTTGTTGACTTTGGAGGGGACATGTTTTGCCATCCTGGCCACAGTGCAAGGAGAAATGATGTGCAGTGTAACAGGGCCGGTGTCATATTTAAGGGTGTCCTTAATTAGGGTTTTGCTTTGTTTTACACCTTACTCAGCTGGTTCTGGTGTGTGGGTTCATCTGTGCATGGTCCTGGTGTGTTCCCCACATGACTCATCCTGCAGCGGGGCTGCCTCAGACTCGTGGCTGGGACATGGATTTCAAAAGCACTCAAGTGACCAAACTTAATGATTTTCAGCTGACCCCTAGCATTGTCCTAAACAAGGAATTCCTACCCATAAACCACTGTGCTGCCCACGCTCTCCCCCTCTTTCCCAGGCTCTGTCGTGTGCGTGGGGGCACATTCTGCTCTGCTGACCCTGCTGCAAGGTGGGGTGGTATCTGGGGACAGTGAGATTCACCAGAGGAGCTTTGGACTGTCCCTCTCCCATGTGCTTGCCCAAATGGTCATGGGCATCACCAGATGTATATCTTTCCTTTCTAGAAGTTGTTGTCTTTTTAAGTGGTTGCTTTATTCTTCCTCAGAGGAAGTTTCTACGATGGAAGGATATTATTTGCTCAGCTCTGATAAGGTACAAATTTAACAACAAATATTAATTTGTTCACAGGACAAAGGGGGTACAAGAGATACTTTAAATATTTCAGTGGCAAATGGTATTTTGAATCCTCAGTTCTAGCAACAAAAAGAACACAGGAGGTGTCTGCACAGAGATTGCCTCGTTCGTGGCCATGGTTGAAGTAGGGCATCCCTGTCCTGTAGTTGCCTGGGATGTCAGAAGAGGGTGGGATCTATAAGAACTTGAGTTCTTAGGGAACTTCTCGCCCAGCAGCTCCCTGGGGCTTTAGCTAAACTGTGGGATATTCAATGTTCCCCAGCTCTCGTGTCAAGGACCATCTCCTCTCTTCCCAGCTGTGAGATGTGGCTCTGCACCATTTCTGTGTCCTCCCCTCCCACGCTCTGGTTTCCGCAGGGAGGAATCCTGGGGATGTGAGTCAGGGAGCTGAAGTGCTCTGTCACCAGTGGGAATGATTCAGGCCTGAGACAGCACAGCACACCTACTCTGATTTACAAACTGCCCTCGGGACACTCCAAGCCACATTTTCCCAACACGCCAAGTTCTTGAGAAAAACCAACCACTTGTTTTGGTGCTTAAATAGAAACATAACCCCTCAGAACAGGCGTGGAGTCCATGAGATGCATCAGGGCAGTGAGTCTGCTCTCCTTCCCTAGTACTGCTCTCATGTTCATGGGTATCACGGAGCACGGTGTCCCTTCATCCCTGTGTTGTGGGGATTGTTTGTGCCATCTTCTCTCAGCTTCTGTTCCTTTCTGTCCCTCTGTTTTTCCCCTGTGTGAGAGCACTGGTGCCTGCAATGGGAGGTCACCAGTGAGGTTACTCAACTGGCTCCAAATATTAAGGCTTCCTGCTCTGCTGTGAAGAGCTGCCAAGTCCCCCCTCCCCGCTGCTCACCACAAACCCAGTGCCTCTTTGTCTCCCCCTCTCCCCTTCTCATCCCTCCTCCTACCAAGACTTTCAAATCTCTCCCCAGCAGACAGAGTGGGAGGACAAGGCACCCCGAGCTACCCTCAGGTGGGTTTGCCTGAGTTCCCAAAGCAGTGTGGCCACAGGGTGATGTTGTCTTTGCCCCTTATCAACGTTGCCAGAGGGTGAACTGTCCCCATCTGTCCCTCCAGAGTCTGTGGCAGGTTCCTGTCAGGACCTGAACCAGTAGTTGGGCTGATAAAAGGCTTTTATTTGCACTGGAAAATGTCCACAGGTTTTTCTACCAGCTGAGGGGGTCTGTGGATAACTGTGAAGGGGTTCATGAGCAGTGATTAAGGAGAATGTGAATTTTGTCAGCAGATGGGAATGGGCTGCACAAGGACCTGTAGCTTCCTTACAAAACTGGTAGGGGGGTACAGATGGATAGGAGTTAAAAATCTCTGCCCTAGCCATGAACCTGGGGAAAGACAAGGAATCTTCTGTCTCAAAGGAAGTGAAACAGCAGCCCCAGGGCTGCCATTTTCCCAAGGGCAATGTGGCAATGGGTGATCAGCCTAAAGGGAGAGAGCTGCCTTTGGTGGGCATCTGAGCATGTGGGGAGGGAGCAGAACACAGGGAGAGCTTCATTTACAGGAACAGAACATGAACCAGAAAAGAGAAACAGTTAGAACAGGATCCTGTGATGAGCAGAGGAGATAAATAAGGTGGTAATGGAGGGAAGATGGGAGGGGTGGTCACAATTTTTGTAAGAACCAAGGGGAGTGGGGACGCTGCTCCAGAAAGCACCGCAGAGATCAACCACATTCAAGTAAAAACATAATTTTCTGTAAGAATAATACAGAAGCCCCACACAGTAATGGTTCAACAGGATGAGGAAAAGCTGCCTGCTCCACCCCAGTATGTGCTGAGGTAAGGGTAAAAGCAGAGCCCCTCGGGCAGGAGCCTGCCAGCAGTGCACACTGGGCTTCAGACACATCTGGGGTACTCGAGCTGGCAACGATCCTGCTCTCAAAGTAGAAGAGAAACAGCTGCTTTGGAAGAGGATTTTTAGCCTCCCCAGCCATGGCTGAGCCCCTTCAGCTCCTTGTCTTTGCTCCTAAACTCTCTTTCTTAAAGATCTCCCAGGAGATTTCCTGCTGGTGTGAGTGCTGCTGGGGTCACCAGCCAGGAGCTCTTGTCTTTTTCCCAGGAACTGTGAGTCTGCAGGAAACGTACCCTGAGGAGTTCTTTGTGAGCATCACACCTGAATTTGCCCCGCTCTCTCCCAGTTTATGCTAAATGGAGACCACAGAGACCTCATTTAACGACTGGGTTTGTGTAGGTGTAAAGCTCTTTGAGGTCTCCATAAACATGGGTGTTTATTCATTTAGATTTCATTTTGATTTTCTTTTAAGATGAATTCATTAGCAGGGAGAAAGCCAAAGCCTCACTGCAAAAAAATCCAAGTCTTGGTTTTCTTTTGTTTTAAGCCATGAAACAAGTATAAATTAACTAATTTCTAATTATGGTCTCGGGGCTGATCCTTCAGGGTGCCACCATCCGTGTGGTCTGTGTTCTGGGAGCTCACAGACAAGGAAAAGCTGAGAAAAGCATGGAAATAGGAGGACTGGGGGCAGCTCTTGCCTTGTTTGATGGCACCCTGTGTTAGCTGCTCCTTTGGTTGTTAGGGCTATCACATTCCAGGGATGCATTGCTGCGGTTAAGGGGTGAAGTGAGACAAATGAGAGGACAGAGGTTACACACATGAGCTACAAGGATGTCCCCGCTTCGATGCTGGGCAGAAAAATCAGATGGAGTGTGTTTGCTCCTGCCCTGGGGCTAAGAGCAACAAAGGGAAAGAGCAGGGGATTTATCTAACTACAGTCTAATATTCCTTTGGCTGCAGCAAAGGCTGCAGCACTTCCCGACTATCGGCTGGCGCTTTCACTCACACACATCTGTGATTGATGGGCAGAGAGTATAAACACCTCATTAGTGCTATAATTCACCGGTTAGGGCTCAGACTGGGCTGTGGAGGAGGGAGGGGGGGGAAAAAAAGAGTTGAGAAAGTTTAATAAAGAAAAAAAAAAAATGGAAGAAGGAGAAGAACGGATGTAAAGGCCACACAAATCATTCCGGGGAGTTATCTGACCTGCTTTGAAAACTTTAATTGCTGATAATGGACAACCTGTTGGGTGGTATTTTATTAACACTAATAGATTTTTACGGGATATTTCTCACATTGCTCTCCCAGAGCCTGAGGAATACATTAAATATTAAAAGTTAATGCTCTTGGTTGCTGTTTCAAGGATGCCCCACTGATAACGAGCTTTCCCGCAAGTTAGAAACCGGGAGAAAACATGAGCTGCCTTTGCCACTTACGGCCTCTGCAATAATAATGAGGAAAACACTCGGTGCCTGGTGTGCACCTTGCAGCTGAGCTGCTCAAGCCTGGCCTAAATGCTCTGTGAAGGCAGTGCCCAGCCCAGAGCTGGTAGCTGCATCTCATCTCCAATCCTGGCTTCACAAGAGCTGGATTCCAGAGTCCCACGCTGAAAGCAAATGTTTGTAACCCCCATAGGCTGCTTTACATTTCAGTTATTCAAAGCAGAGGCTGAGCCGACAACCCATTCCTGTTTCTCAAGAGAACTTAGGTCTGAAATGGGTGATATTTTTCTTTAATGTGCTGAATGGTTTTGTAAGAGTGTTGCTTCTGCACTGATCTGTTACAGAAATGACCCAGCTACCTGGAGCAGAAATGGAAGCACCCCAGGAAACATCTGTAGAGGCCTCCAGGACTGTGGGCAGCAAGGGGGGTTCTGGAGGAGGCTCCAAGGTCCTGCACACAGCAGACAACCCCCAAAGTATGGAAAAAAAAGGTCAGTTCTGTGCTGTAAAGGGATGGATCCAAGCAGCCCAAGAAAGAAAAGAAATTATTGCAACACTGGGGAGGTTTGCTGGAGGGAAAGTAAATTTGAAACAGGGTGAGCAGTAACCAGCTTGTGTGGTGAGTCAGAGGGCTGGTGTTAGAACTGGAAAGTCATAATACACTTTTGTGCTCATGGGTAAAACCTGGACTTCCCCTTTAGTGCCTTCTTGGGATGCACCAGCACTGCCAGCAGTGATGGCCTGGGCCTAGAAAGCCAAGTTAAATGTGTAAGCCCTGCCTGTGGTGGCCTTTCCTCTTTGGAGCTGGGTCATCTTCCCTGGCAGCAGCAACGGGCTCTGGTTTGGATCTCATTCCAACCTCTGTGCAGCCACCTTCTTGTGCCAAACCAAGCTGGACGGGATGGCCCCATCCACGCTCCCTGGAACAGCCCTGCTCCAACTCTGGTGAGTAACTCAGCTTTCCTGCTTGGCTGGAGAGCAGCTTCCCAGGCTTTACTGTGCAGGCCAGCGAGACCTCACCAAGAGCCTGGTTCCAGCTGCCAGGCCCTTCTGTAGGCAGCCTGCAAGAAGATGGATTTCCACACCTCCTTTCTCAGTAAGCCTTTTCTTGTAGTCATGCCATGAACTCCTTCAGCTGGACTGTCTTGGTCTCTCCACTCTCCTCACCACTGGTGTTTCCAGACAAGGAGGAGATGCTGTCCAATCTACCTACTCACCCTTGGCAGCCATTCCCACCCTCCTTGCTAAAACAAGGCATCTTTTCTTCTGTATTCCCCTGTATTCCGTGCCCCATTTCTGTGGAAGTTTTTCAGGTTAACCAAAGGTTCAGCTGCCTTGGGGTGGTGCAGGCAGAAGAGGAGAGGCTCCAGTGCAGTCTCCTCTAAGTCTGGCTTTAATAAGTGAGATCTCATTCTGGCATCTTGAAGCTGAGCTGCTAGAGCCAGTTTTCTGAGGAATTAGGGACTGATCACAGAGACCAGTTGTATTCTCTTACATATGGACCTGCTGGGGTCAGAAACGTGCATGGCAGGTTTTAGACTTTGCTGGGGAATATTTCATTAATCCTGTCTGCACTGGGGGGGTGTTCAAGGGCCCTCAGGGACTGGACACCAGCTAGTCTGTGTCAGTTGAGCTAAATGCCATTTTTTCCCCCTAGACCATTACCCAAGGAGTCTTAATATGAATAGATAGGTGGTTAGTAAGTATGTTTTTTGTCCTACAGTAAATGACACCACAGCAGCCACAAGGTAGGTGTAAACAAAACTGGAAACATCAGTTTCTGGAAGGTCTTACCTTTGGAGTTAGACCAGGTGCTGAAGCCATGATGGGGCATAGGCAGGGCCATTCTCTTGCTTTCCTCAAACACAGAGTCTTTAGATTGCTTGGACTGAACTCCCTTCAGGTGGTTTAACAGTCTGTTCAAACTGTGTGTCTTCTGCCTCTGAAAGAAGGATTTGAATCACAGGATAATAGAATGGGTTGGGTTGGAAGGGACCTTAAAGCTCATCTTGTTCCAATCCCCTGCCATGGGCAGGGACACCTCCCACTAGCCCAGGTTGCTCCAAGCCCTGTCCAACCTGGCCTTGGACACTTCCAGGGATGGGGCAGCCACAGCTTCTCTGGGCAACCTGTGCAGGGGCCTCCCCACCCTCACAGGGGAGAATTCCTTCCCAATATCCCATTAACCCTGCCCTCTGTCTGTTAAAGGCCATTCCCCCTTGTCCTGTCAGTTCAGGTCCTTGTCCAAAGCCCCTTCCCAGCTCTCCTGGAGCCCCTTTAGGCTCTGGAAGGGGCTCCAGGGTCTCCCCAGAGCCTTCTCTTCTCCAGGCTGAACAATCCCAATTCTCTCAGTGAATCTGGGTCCTGCCGAATTTGGGAGGAAGAGCCAGGAGAACTTGGTGCAGTGGTTCTTTCCAAAGGATAAATCCTTCGGCTCCCACACTCCAGGATGTGCTTTGTTTCTAGACTGCTGTTCAGCAATAAAATGGTCTTAGTTACTTAACGGGAATTGACTTTGTCCCTTCTCCTCCCCCTTCCAGCCCATCCGTTCCCCCCGTCTCCCCTCCAATAACGGCAGCTTTTCCTGATTGACCCCATAGGCTCACGAAAAACCTTTTTACTTAAACGTGTATTGACCTCAGTCTTGCTGCCCAGTGAGTTATGTCACAGCTGGCAATCTGAAAACAATAAATCAGGGCTCCAACCTGGGGAGCTGTCTCCTGATGACACAGATCCCAGCCTTCGTCGATGAAGGTTGTACCAGGTGCCTTCGTGTCTCTGACAACTGGGAAGGGAATACCCTTTTTATGTTTCTTTTCTGTCGTCATCCTGTAGGCCCTGTGATTTTTTTTTTTTCTTCCCTTTGATTTGGGTTTTGTTGTTTTTTTTTTTTTTTTATTTCCCTTCCCCATCTGTCTTTGCACTGTGTATAAAATTTCCTGCCTTGCCTTAACCCAGCCTTCAAAGGGAAAGAAAAGGAACCTGTCAGACTTGACATCTTGGATGGTCTTAATTCTTAGGTAGTGTTAATTTTACCAGTCTTTCCTTCCCCCCCCTTCCTGTTTGATTTCTGTGTCGATTTGTTGTTGTTTTCCCTGACGTGATTTTGTGATCTGGACAAACGCACTGGACAAATGAGAAATTTAATGATACTGGAAATATTTCTCCCATATTTTGTGAAGCAAACTGATTCCTACAGACCCTTTGCCCCGTGACTTGGGATGTGCTGGCTTGAAACGTGAAGCATCATCACAAATTCAGTCAACCCTTCTGTCTCTATACAAGTATTGATCAAGTGGGAAGGAGGGAATTCGGTCCACGACAGTGTTTGCAAAAGGAAGATCTGGGTCGTGCTTGACTGAAACAGTAAAAATGCCACGAGTTTTCATAATTCCCTGTTCTTTTGGGGAATCAGGGAGGCATAGCTTCATCTTCCTCTTCTCACAGACTACAGCAAGGCTTGAGTATCTCACATCTGGCCATGGGTGGCAGGGCCAGAAAAGGATGGATATTAGCTTGCTTTCCCACATCTCAAAATAGGGCTACATAAACAATTTTTATAAACTTTATTCTGTCTGTGCTGGAATACACTGCTAACAAAGCCGGGAAAGAAAAAGCATAATTTTTAGTTCCGGAATTAGTAGGAATACTACCTTGGTGACAGCCCCGTTGCTCGTTAGAGATCTGATCTTATGTCTGTGGCACATTCCTTCGTGTGCCATGTGAATTCCTCAGCTCAGGAATGTCTTCAGTTTAGGAGATGTTACCTTTTCCTCAGTGTCCTGACTGACTTCAGCAAAGGCAGACAGATGAGTTTGGAGATAGCTCTGACGACGTGCCTGGTGCTCAGGCCAGACCTGGCGAGGCTGGGATCAGTCCAGGGCTGGTGTTGGCTCTGAATGTCACCAGGGGAGCTGGGAGGGCCCTCGGTGGGTTCAGTGCTCTGGATGGAGATCAGACCCCGAGATAACAAGGTGATGACAAGCACCCTCAGAAATACTGACACAGAGACAGATAAAAGAAGATGCAGTAATAGTGTGTAGAAATAAATCCTTCTCGTTCTTCTTTTGATCTTCTGCATTTCTTAAACATGAGAATTTTCTTAATATCAGTTTCTTACATCATCCATAAGCTCATGCCCTGCATTATAACAGCCCTACAAAAATGTTACTCAAAGAAATGGATTCAGGCATTTATTTTAAAGACACTGGATTAGGCACTATCTGTATTTAGATTAAATTCCTCCCCCACAACGTTTGCAATGTAATGTTTGTGGTCCTGGCATGTGCAGCACTGCCCAGAGAACGGGGCTGGCTGGAAATTCCCTCATCTGCATAAATGCAAATGACCAAAAACTTGGACTGGTGGGAGAAAAATTAGTAGATTATGGGTTTTATTCCTCCTTTATTGATGTAAATTGCGGGCATGTGTAATGATAGTTGTGATTTTTAAAGTGGGCTGCGTCCCTTCAAAGAAAATGTGAGCTCATAAATCCTGTGAGATTAGAGATCCTGAGGCCCGATGTGGCCACGGCTCCGGGGGTTATGGCATTCCTCAGGACAGCCAGGATAGGATGTTCTGTGACCCGGCTTTTATGAAGATCAAAAGGTTTAAAACTGTTGAGAATAAGATTTTCAGGTCGTCCGGGGGGAGACACCAAGCTGTCAAGTGGGAGGAGGCTCTTTGAAGTGTGGAGATAAGGACCTTTCTGACCCCCAGTCAGGTATGAAAGCCATTTCCAGGCTGCAGAGGAGCGTGGCATTCTGCTGGACTTGGGAATTCATGGAACAGGCCAGCTGAGCTGAGCCAGGCGAACACCTGGCAGTGTCTCAGCCAACCCATGAACAGGACCAAAACCTGAATGTTTGAAGAGGGTCGAAAGGACTGGGAAAATGTAAAAATTAATGTATTGGAGGAGGTAGGAGTTATCTGTGGGAATAACTCCCTGCACTCCAACCAGCCTGAGTCCAGCACAGCACCCGCTGGGGGGAGTTGGAATAAGGAGTGTGCTCCCACATGGATTATCTCAGCCTTGTATCTGAGCGTGGAGGGACAGTGGGAATGCTCCCAGGGAGCTTCTGGGTGGGAGAAGGGTGAGGAGAGACAGAAAGTGTCCTCACACCTCTGTGTTCTGGCCAAGAGCTGAGCCACTGCAGGGCCAGGAGGGAGGAAGCAATCCACTGCTGCTGGAGGCCAGGAATAACTTGTCACTGTCGGGAATGGCTGTGGGAGAAGCACAGCACCGCTTTTCCGACTGTCCCAGAGCTCAGCATCCAGCACAAACTCTTACATGTTTGTTCCTTCCCTTCTCAGACTCCTCAGAGGGGTTGGCACTGGCAGCTGGATTATCGTGGTGCCTTGAGAAAGAACTTCTGCACAGCATTCTTCATGTAAGCAAAAGCTGTGAGCACTGCAAACCTTCCCAAAAAAGGATTCCCCTGAGCTGGTAAGAATAATTTCTGGTCACATTTATAGAAGCTGAAATGGCATCTAGACAAGATAAATATCCTTAATGCTTTGTCATCTTTGTGCTGATGAACTAAAGATACATTTACTTTCCTGTAATGACTTTCTAAGAGAAAACAGCTAAAGAAGACAGAATAAACATACCATTTCATGACAGATGCTGTTCATACATATGTTTCCTCTGTAATAAGCTCTGTCCTTGGCTGACAATAAAATAAGAATTGCCCTTAGCCAAAATCTTGAAAGCTGAAGGTGAAAACAGAGTGGTAGGAATCACATGGCTTTATAATCCATGTCCAAGCATTGAATTCCATCACAGCAACAAATCTGGGTTAAAAAAAATCTTGTCCTAATTATGACAACTCACATAGATACTCTCTAGGAACTTCTGTATGTGGGATTGGTCAAAAATACACTGATAGTCTGGTTCCCATTGCAAAATGCCATTTTCTGGTGGAATTGGTTGAGGAAATCACAACAATTTGGTTTGGTTTTGTTTTGTTTTGTTTTCAGATGAGTAATAGAGAGAAGGGCCTGACTGTGTTGAAGCCATAGGTTTTATTTAGGTGTTTTTCTTCTTTTCCCATAATTTGTCACTTCTTTTTCTAGTCATGTTACACTCAGAGGCTGATCCCTGCATGGGTTACAAATATTTTAGCAGTAGGATTGCAGGAGGAGCTCCCTGTTTGGTTCCTCTTTACTCCTGACTGTTCAAGTTTTCTCTGTCATCCTTTTCAAAGCAACAACATCCCAAATACCAGAGCAGAGTATGTTGTCAACCTCCCCCTCCGCGGTGTAATGAGCAGGATCCTGTGTTAACGGGCCCACTGGTCTGATCCACAGGGAAATTACTGTGTCCCTGTATCCCTTTAATTGTAGGGTTCAAAACCAAAGCATGGAGACACACACAAATTATTACATTGTCATTTAATCTGGAGTCAGTCCAGTGTGAACCCTGAACGCCTGGAGCTGGTCCAGCCGAGTGGCAGGAACGGGGCTGAGAGTCCTGGTAAACACCACATGATTTCTGGTATTTGCAGGGCATCTGCTCTGCCTGCCCTTGCAGTACCTTTGGCTGCTCTGGAGAAGCTCCTGGGTGACTGGTGGTTTTATTAGGGCCTGGCCCATGGGAGGGTGAGCCATTCAGCTTGTCAGCGTGCTCCCAGAAGAAAAGCTGCAGTGAAAAAAAAAAACAACCCTTGCTCTGGGCTTTGAAACCTGAACTGCAGCCAATTCCAGCTGAGGGATGTGACAGTCGCCTTCGCTGTGAAGTTGCCATCTGAACAATGGCAGTGTTGTGTGGCTTGAAAGGACCAGTGGAAGGGATAAGTGTCTGTGGTGGCTGTGAGTGGGCAGGTCTGTGTTAGAGAGCAGCCCAGACCCTTGGCCTTGCCTTAAAATGTGCACCTCAACACCCACAGTTAGACCTGTTCCAAGGGGACACATATGCATCCCAAATTTTCTTCTCTTCCAAGCTCTGTTTGGCTGCTGGACCATCTGGCCACGCTTCTGCTCCTTTGAAAGCCCTGCCTTAATAAACAGTCCTGGGAGCTCAAGAAGGAAAGTCACGGGAGGAGAACAGGAAGGGGGATTGCTCAGAGATGTGCTATTCCTTAATAAAATAACAGCCTGAGAGGAGATCACAGCTTGTAACAACCAGTGAGATCCTGCTGCTAAGATTCCCTGCAAAGCTGCTCCTCTCGGGGCCAGGCTTCCCATCCCCAAAGCCAGCTGTGCTGTGCATGTGCTGCACAGCTCCCCCGAAGTCACGGCACGGAGGGCCAGAGTTATAAAATATTCATCCAAATCGCATCCAAATCTCATCTTTTGTTTTTGATTTGTGGGGACAAACAGCTCCTCTCTTGCTCTTTTTGATTTGCCGCTCCTGTAAGGTCCCAGGCTGAAGTCGTTGCACTGGGTCTGAGCTAGTTCAGCCTGGGAAATGCTTGAATTAATAACACAGTGGATGGGGAGAGGGAAAGAAGGAGGTTGGTACCTGCTGTGACCCTTTTGCAGGTGGGGAGCTGAGGCCTGGAAATGGAATAATTTACCTTGAATCTAAAGAAGAGGTGGTGGCAGGATAAGACAGCAACTCTCTCTTCTCCATTCAAGGCACTTTTTTGACCAGTGTTTTTGATGACAGAGGAAATGCCCAGCCTGAAGGTTGGCTGAGAAATGGTTGCTTTAAAGATCAGTAATATTCATAAACAAAGTTCTGCTGGCCTTGGGTTTGCTCCTGCACGGTCATGTTGGAGGTGAGGATTGCTGTTTTCCCACCCAGGAGCTCCAGAGCACCCCAGACATCTCAGATTTACCATTTGTGAGGTTTTTGCTTGGACTCTTCATGCAGGTCCAACCACAGATACTGCCCCAACAAGCTGGAATCCTGGGAGAGTGTCTGAAGCATTGAAATCCCAGGAGGACAAAGCTGTGGGGTCACTTCAGAGCTGGGTTAAACCAAAACTACCAGCAAGGCCTTGTTGACATTTCCCTATGGACAGGATTTTGGATGGAGTGAACCAACACCCTGCTTGGGGTGACAGCTCAATACAGCCCATGGTTGACTAGGAAGTATAAATAGTGCAAAAATAGGAGTTCTTATTTTTTAAAAAGAATAAGAAAATATTCAGATGTTCATTCAGCAAAGATGTAACCCCAGACACCAAGACATCAGCTTCTCTTCTTCTCTCTGCTCTCTCTTTCCTGTATGGATGTGGCACAAACCTCTTTACAAGTCTGTTGTAGGCTACAGGTATTTTCTTCTGTCCAACACTGTGATGCAGTAAGAAGCAATACAAATGCTATTTGCTATTTACCAGTAAAGAGTGGGGTGAAAATCCTTGTGTTACAAGAAGAAACATCCCTGTAGAGGCTACACCTCCTTCCAAGAGGCTGCCCATACCCATTTCCCAAGGGTTAGGGCTGTGCTATTGCAATTCTTCATGAGATCTTTCTTACACAAGCTAGAAACCTTGCAGCACCCTTCATTCCCTTTGTGCAGACTAGGAGCAGATGTTGGGAGAGGATCCAGGCCTGTGTGTTGCACTCAGAAGAGGCCACATGTATAAATCCCCCTTCTTTCTTCAGCTGTAAAATACAATGTATGCACCTTATTATCAGAGAGACACCCAGAGTACAAGGCAGAGCATAAGCAGGAGAATGAAGGGTCTAGGGAGATTTCTCACCGTTCAGAAAAGCTGGAAGAATTTTGTTTGGAAAGCCAGGCTTGAGAGGAAAAGAACAGGAGTGAAGAAGGAGGAGCCACTTTTAAGTACAAAAACGTCTGAAGGGAATGGGGAAGTGCGAGGTTTCAAGGCTATATGAGCTGGTGTCACATGCAGGGATAAGAGAGCCTTGATTTAGGCTAGAGACGAGCCAGCAGGCAAGGAATTTGCTCCAGACAGAGCCCTTCCTAGATCCTATGTGCTACCATAGCTAACAATCATGTCAATAGGGTTTAAAAGGTGATTCAGAGGAATTGGGAAGCAAAGACAAATAAGGTGGGTGGCTGAGGGAGGAATGGAAAGTCCAGTGGTTACTGAGTGAGGCTTGAGTGTGATGAAAATCCTGGCTGTGCTCCAGTACAAGATTTCCTATCACATTAATTATATTGCAACAGGCTCCAGGGCTTTCTGTGATACAGACTCTGTGCATCAAAAATGCTGCACAGACACCAGGGGTGGAGTAACAAGATAAACTTGCCGTGTTGTCTCCCAGCCTTCCATGAAGATGCCCTCAAAGATGAAGCCTGAAACTCCTCGGTGCTGGTCCCTCTGTGCACCTGGGAAGAGAGTGAATGATCTACAGGGAACGAGGAATAATAATTAGCTCTTGGAAATATCATCTTTCTCTCAAAAATTAACTCCATCCCCTTTCCTTTTGGGAACATACATATGCTCTTGGATGGCATTTTTGTGACACCTAAAGGTGTTACTTGAAAAGCATTTCTTTGAAAATACAGAAACGTGGTCACCTAAACCTGGGTGAAGATATTGGGAATATTGTGGTACTGCCGCTGTTTCTTGTGGGCAGGACTCTTGGCAGGTATCTCACGAAACTGGATCCATTCAAACCACAGAACTGAGGGGAGAATTCTCTCTCTCTGCCCTCCAACTCTCTCTTTTTCCCCTCTTCTCTTTTTCCTTCTGTCTGGGTGTACTGGATGGCAAACAGAAAAATAGGGAATCAGTGTGGAAGAAGTGCAGTCTGGGAAAGGCAGGTCACAGCAGGGGTGATGCCATGCTGAACAGCAGTGAGACCAAAGCAGAAGCCAGACAATGTTGACAAAAAGGAAAGGAAGGAGCGAGGAGCTGCCCCAGCATGGTCCTTCTCCTCTAATGGAAAAGGAAAGTCTGATGCTGTGTTTTCCACTCTTGACAGTGGCACAGTTGCTTCCTGTCACCTGGGTATGAGGTAGATGAGGTAGAGTGTCTGCAAGTTATGCCTGAGTCACCTCGGTGGCTTCTGCAGTGGGGGAAGATCTGAGTGTAACAGCCACCCTTCCCTGGGAAGGGGTGTCCTGCAGTATATGGAGCCAGGATGGCCTCACACCTGGGGTGTGAGGACTGCAAGGCCTGGTTTTTACTAAGACAGTTGGGGTAGGAATGAGGTTGGGTTTGAAGTCTCCTTTATCACTGAAGTGTGGAGATGTAACTCGAGGAGGACAAACAACCACCGAAGCCCTGTTTGTTGCCACTGCTGTCGTTCTCCTTTGTGCTAGAGGCGAAGACTAAAGCTTTGTGCTGGCCAAGGAACTCCTTAAATCCAGAAACAGTCTTAGGAGGCTGATTCCAGGTGCTTTTTTCTAACCAAAAGCATATAGAAGAGATGAGAACTGGATCATTTCTGGAGTACCCGCCTGCCCTCCCAGGCTGGTGACGCATTGGCTGTGAAGATACGGACTGTCCTCTACTGCTGCCTCCTCTGGAATGGCCAAAGCAGAGTTAAGCTTCCTTGTCCCTCTCTTCCCGCCCCCCCCCCCCCCACCAAAAAAAAGTGCATTATGGGATTCTCTCTCCTGCCTCTCCCTCCTCTGTGCAGAGCTGTGTGTTTGAAATGATATCCATTTCTCTTTGTGACAGCACACCGTGACTGCCGCCTTGACGTTCTGCCGAGCTGACATCCCAACCGGTGTGACACTGATGCCTTTGGGCAGAAATCAGAGCCGGTTTGCTGCATGGCTCTGTGCAGCCACGGCGCCTGTAGCGCCTCGCAGAGCCCCCAGTGCCCTGCCGGGGAAATGGAGCGAGCACGTGGGCCCCAGATGAACCCGGAGCGGAGCGCGGGCGTTATCCGCAGCCGTCCTGCTGCCCGTTCCCAGTTTTAAGTGTCCACATTGACGTGGGTTTCTCTTTTTTCTTTTTTTTTTTTTTTTTTTTTTCCCCCTCCCTTTCTCTCCCTTTTTTCCCTGGCCTGTGAGAGGGTTGGTTTCCTGTTTCTCCCCCGGCTGCAGAGTCCTTGGGGACCTGGGTTTCCGTGAGCTGGAAAAGGAGCGCACAAGCGTCTGATCAGCCCTTATTAGTGTTGAGAAAGACATAATGGCTCCTGGCTTCTGGGACCATTACCTGTCATTTACTTTTATTAAGTCGGTGATGAGAAAGTTTAAAATTAAAGGCTTTGTAAATTGGATTCCAGTTCTAAAGGGAGGCACCGACCAGGAATTCAGTGCCAAAGCCTGCAGATGGGCTGCTGGGAACAACACCGGGCTGGGGCATTTATCTTCAGCTGCTTTGGCAAAGGTCTTGTGCCAGGGCGTGGAGGGGAGGCAGTTTGGGCAAAGCCTTGGGGTATCAAGGAATCTTCAGCTGTATGAACCAGGCTACTCGTGTCCACACCTCCAGCTGCTGGTCAGGAGGAAGGGGATCTTCCGGTGGAGCCATTAGCCAGCCTGTGAGTTCTGTTCCGGCTGAAATGATCCCAGGCAGGTCATGTCATCTCCCTGTGGTTCATCTCCTGGTTTACAAGGAGGAGGGGGTGGTGTTAGTATTGATTTTGTTTCTTACCTGTTGCCTGGTTTGGGCAGTCAGCTCTTTGAGCCAGGGGCTGTCCTTGGTTCTTGTGTTTACAGCAAAAGCTCCAGCTCCTTTGGGTTTCAAGACAAAAACGAAGACTTTGGTTAAGCCTGGAGCAGAAAGCAAGTAAAAGAGATGAGCCACCTAGTGAAGAGAAGGATCTTATTCTTAGGGCTTATAACACTGCTGTATTCTGTGCTTTTGGGACTTAATCTTTGAATCAACCATCCAAACATATTTGCAAATGAAACACCCAAATTACGCTAAAACAATCAGCTAATTATGGTGTGACAAGGGAAGCTCAGGGGCCAATCCCAACAAAGAGCTGCTGTCACTTCTGTTCTCTCAGCTGAATAAAAGTCTTGTAGTGACATTGCTCTGATGAGAAGCAGCATGAACGAGTGGTTGTAAGTACAGTCTGGGAATCAGAATTCTTGGTTATTGTGTCTCAGTTTGTCTTTGACTGGAGTGACATGGGAGAAGTCACCTGAGGTCAGGATTTTGAGGTTGCCTCCTGCCCACCCTTGCATTGTTAAATGCACAAATTTCGCCTGCACAGCTTTCCGTGAAGATTTGAGGTTCCCACTGTGTCTCTGAGAGGCAGGATGCAGTGCAATACAGTGCTCCACCAAAGCACAGGGCTTAGCCAGCTAGGAATAGATTGCAAAATTAAGTGTTTGTCTCCTGAAGGCAGAATGTACAAGGATGAAGCAGATTCCTTTTAAACTAATGGTTTCTTGGGAAAGTATACCTCAGGTTCTCTCTGAGTAGCTTGGCAGTTTTTGCTGTGTTTTGCCATTTATATCTATTTTATTATTATTATTATTATTATTATTATTATTATTATTACTGTTGTTGTATTGTATCATATTATCTGTATTTACATCAGAGGTAAGATTTGTGACATTTGCAAGGGATGCCCCCTGCCCATCCTCCCTGACACCCCCATAGCCAAGCTCTGGGTGTGAGTCCACACTTTAAGGAGATTCCCCTCCATTTAAAGAACCAGGACAGAGAACAAAGTCTCACACCACCCAAACCCACAGGCCTTTCACCTTCTTTCCCCAGAGGGGTTCCAAACCACTCAGGCAGGTGGTGGGATAATACACCCAGAGGAAACTGTGACACCAGGGGATGGATAAGGAGGGCCAAACCTTGGGCCCAGAATTCCTGCAAGTGAGACCGAGCATGTATTAACTCCAGGCCGTTCTCCCTGTCTCTCCATAGGCATAGCAGCTCCTGGACTTCAGCTAATTGCACCACTCCCTTGGAGGAGCTCTCCCAAGTTTCCCGGTGAGGAGCTGGTCTGTGAGCTATTCCGTGGTTTCTTACATCATTCCTGCATTCCCAGCCCTGCCACTCGACCGCAAGGCTTTCAGAAGGTAATCTGGGGAGATTTTATCAAATGTGAAACCTTCCTAGACATTACTAGAGCCATGATGTAATGAACCAAGGGTTTGTTCTTTAAATTCCACTGAAAAACCACTGGCCCCCAAAAAGTTGTTGCGGGGGAGCTGATGAGTTTTAAGCGGGAGGCTGAGATCTTGTGCTGGGCTCAGCCCTTCTGGTGC
Organism: Pyrocephalus nanus; assembly: GCA_038380795.1. Taxonomy (NCBI): domain Eukaryota; kingdom Metazoa; phylum Chordata; class Aves; order Passeriformes; family Tyrannidae; genus Pyrocephalus; species Pyrocephalus nanus. Next base: position 3,305,877 of record CM076278.1, read on the forward strand.
AACAGAATGGGGAGAAAGGGTTTCCAGCTCAACCCTGTGTCCCTGCCTTCATGAAGTCTGGGCTGGATTTCTGAGGTGGGCAGTAACCTCTTCTCAACACCCCCTCCCTGGTGTCTGCTGCTGTGGTGGGAGGTGTTGCCAAAGGAACAGGCAGCACGACCGGGCTGTGTTGTACCTCCCTGCTCATTGCTTCTCCTTCAGAGTTCTGGTATTTGTTGTAATTGTGGCTGTTCTCACTTCTGTGAAGACAATTCCAGCCCAAAATCTTGCTCAAAAAGACCAAAACCCCTGACATGAGGTGACATGAGGTGCCCTCGTGTAACACTGCTTTTTTAGGATCACCCCTGCTGGGGCTGAGATCTCAGTGCTCTGAAAGACCTTTAAACCCTTTTTTATTCAGAGGGACCATGAGTCACGTGAAGCCTTCCTGGCATATTTATATCTGCCAGACGAGGATGAGGCTGTCCATGCTTTGATGCTGTGGATTTCAGTACCTGTTGAAATCCCCTGAACAAATGGTGCTATTAATTACGGGGCCTGGCTTTGATGAACGATGCCTAGGGGACAACATTTCATTTTGTCTGGGGGGAGGAGGCGGGATGAGGCGTTTTGGAGTGTTCAGTGATGCAGGAGAGGTCCTGGGTGTTGCCTGATCAAGGGGAAGTTGCTTCCTCTCCCCAGAGTGCTGTAAAGTCAGTGTCAAGTCACTGTGGCATCTGGGTTGTGTCACCTGCTGAGGGGGCTACCTCTTTATACGTTAGATTTACTCAGACAAAAACCCATTCAGCCCTTTACCTAAAAAGCTTTTAGAATTGCTCCAAAGGTTACAAATAATTTTGTCATAAATGGCTCCTGCCTGCCTGAGGCCCTGCCCCGTCCCCAAGCCATTTTAACACCAGAGCAATGAGTTTGGGGTTCAGATTAGACACACGAGATGGGGGAGGGCCATGAGATGTTCTCAGGGATCACACCACTTTTCCTTTCCCCACATCCTTTTGAAATTCTCAAATTGGTCAAAATTTTTGACCAAGTTATAAGAAAGCCTTGTTCCTGAAGTGGTGAAAAAAAAAGCTTTTCCCACAGCTTTGATTTAGTTTCTTATTTGTGTAGATCATTATGCTTTGGTGCTGGGAGGTCAAGTTCATGCCAAAAAGCTGAACTAATTTTGGAGGCACCTGAAACTTTTGTTCTGTACAGGCAGCACTACTTGTTGTTTCAGTGTAATCAGTTGCAGCCATCTGAGAACATCTCTGATGGGTTTCCAAAAAGGTTTCTGGACAGGGTAAAGGAGTGTTAGAGTCTTTCCTTCTGGAACAAGAGGACTTTTGGCTTTTGGCCACAGGAATGCCAGGTAGTGGGTTTGTGAGGTACCAGCTGATGTGGTTGGTAGAAAACAAGACCATTCAAAAGGGAGAGGAAAGGAAGGAAAGTGGCATTGAAACTAAGGATGGGAGGAGTATTCACTCCTTTTAGAATACTCAAAGTGGAAAGGAACAAATCGTGCCTCAGCAAAGACAGGAAGCATGATTTCTTTTAACTGAGTTTAGTTTACACTGGAGATGTTTTCATGATTTAGTAGTTCCATGTTCCAGTTTAGTGATTCACTTCAGGATAATCTGAATAATGCCTCGGAAAATCCAATTTCTTATTATTGACTGTAAAGATTTCCTGATGATACTGGCTCAGGTGAAGAGATCCATGCTGCATCCATCTACCTGTGCCAGAATCAGGCCCAAGGTGTCAGGGAAGGGCAGTTCAGTGTCAGGATCTGAGGGCTGGAGACCTCACTGCAGTAACAGGGCAAGAGCTTGTCCAGTAATGGAGGAACAGGGAAGAAGGGAGTAGGAAAAGCAACTGGATCTCAGCTGGAGGAGCAAAGGCACATTTAGGAAAGTAAAAGTTCAAGTGAAGGTCAAATGAACAGGGAAGGCACATAGGAGAACAGAACTGGGAAGCAGAAAGGGTTTTCAAGCTTAGAGCAAGCACATGGCTATTCAAAACTAGAACAAGAAGTTGAGTCAGCCCAGAACAAACCAGTGCTGATGGTGTGAGATGGGAAAGCAGAGCTCAGGTCTCCACCTTATTCATGTCATGGACTAGAACCAGAGTGTCCCACCGTGGGTCTGGGGGTAGTGGTTCAGCTGCACTGGATGGCTGGGAGGGATTTTGGAGCTTGTCTTCCTGGAAACATTCAGGTTTGTGTACAGGGTAAATACTTGCATGTAGTGTGAAACTCCAGACACCTCACATCATACACAGTAACCCTAAAAAGCAGACATGGAGTGGAGTGGCAGAAGAAATCCCATGCAGGTCCTGAGAACACACTCTTCTTGAAACTCTTCTTTTTGTGTGAAATTTCAGTTTAATTCAATTGACCTTTCCCAGTGAAGTAGCACTGAAAAATATCCTGAACAGCTCTTGCACTGAGACTTTGGAGTCAGGAGGACTGGAAGAACACTCCAAGGAATAAGTCTAAAGCAAGTAGAAGGAAATAAGTAGTGACCTGAGTGGCTAAAGAACTGCAGAGGGCATTGTCAAGGAAAAACAGGAGCAAAGGCACAGATATGGTGAAGGAACATTTAGAAGTGTAACTGGAGGGTGCCTCTGTGGATGGCTGTGCTGGACATCTGATGCAGGAAGTCATTAAGCAGATTACTGTGATAACAGGGAAAGATCAGCCATGGGAGGGCCTGGGGGTTGTATCCTCCCTCACACAATGGCTCCTGGCAGAGATCAGGTGGTGGATTGATTTTTGGTCTGACTCAGTGGTGTTTGTGATTCTTGCTCTAAGAATTTCTGCATCATCTTGCCCTTGTGACAGTCCCAGGAGGTTCCACTGGGTTTGGTCAGCCTGGTGTGTGTGTGCCTGACCTGTAGGGTGTGCCTGGGATGGGACTGCAGTGCTCAGACACCATTTCTACCTCCATGCAAGACTAAGGGGATGCTCCCCTTGTGCCTTGTTTCTCACAGGGTGTGAGATGGCCCACCCTTCCGTCAGTGCTTCCCAGATTCCAAAAACACAGAGCAGGGGATAAACTCCAGCAATGTGTTTTCCAAATTCACTATGGAAAAAAAAAAAAAAAAGAATTAAAGGCAAGTGTGAAGCCTCCTCCAGCTCCTCCTGTCGCTTGGGCATGCTCGTGCCACGTGTCAGGACAAACAGAGGAGACATCTGGAATGGGTTCATGTGAGTCCATGGGGTTTGGATCCTTTTGCGTGGGAAATCCCTCATACTCTGCTCATTCCACTGACAGGCAGTTCATTCCTCCACATGACAACACAGAGACAGACCCTTTGCACAGCTTAATGGAGGAGGATGTTGTGATTGTGATCCAAAACCGTGTTCACAGTAACATCATCTGATGTTTAGCCCTCCAGATGGGGAAGGCTCTTACATCCAGAACAGGCATACTGTGTATAAACCACTGGAAACCGCTCTTTTTGTTAACTCAAGGCAAAACCTGCTCCCATCCCCTGTGGTGGTTTTGCATGTGCTTAATTCCAGTGATCCAGTTTCTACCTCACCACGATGGAGTCTTCCCAGCTGAGGATCTGTTTCACACCTTTCACCTGGCTGGGGTGCAGCCCACACCTGCAATCCAGCCTGAACAAGGGATTTAAACACATCCTTACCCGAAACTGGGCCTAAAGTGGGTGAAACCTGGCGCTGAGGGGGCACATGAAGTGAATGCCCTGTGAAAAACACAGAAAAATTAGGTAGGGTATGAACCTGGAGCCAGTGTTTGCTACACTTTTATGTGGTTATAGGGCAGCTGTCTGACCTCCTCACCTAATTTGCAAATAATCTTGTCAGGACAAATTAGTCCATGCTGAGCCTGTGCTGTTGAGACTAGATGGTTATCAGGACCTGCACTAGTGAGTTTTAAGGTAGTTCTGGTGTCTCTGCAGGCAATGGAGTCACAGGAGCAGTGACTGCAAGTGCAGAGATAGGCTTTTGTATTAAACAAAATAGACACAAAACCCTCTTCTGCTGAAACCTGGAATTAATGGGTTTCCTAGCTGGTTTCTGTCAGGCCATTTTCGGTACAAAGGGTGAGTGTTGAAAATAAAGATTTAAACTGCACTTGAAAAGTGCAGCTCTGAACACTCTGAATTGCTTAATTCATCTTAATAGAGGTGTTCGCTCTGCACCCGAAAAGCTTTTAGTTGAGATTTAGCCTGTGGTTTGATATTACAAATTGCTTGGTGGTAACATTGGTTTAAGACACTGCTGTCTCCTGGCCTCTTGTTCCTGCTGCTCTGCTGGCACAGCTACTGCTGTGGTTGGGAACCAGATGGGAGGAGCCATCCGGCTTGGAAAGGGGGAGGAAAAAGAGGTTTCACATGTTTGGTTTTTTTGTTTGTTTGTTTGTTTGTTTAAAGCAGGAAAGTTCCTCTGCCTGGTTCAGCTCCTGGTCACACGGAGTTTTCCTGGCACAAACGAGTGGAAAGAGCACTTTGGCATGGAGGGGAAATGAGCAGCAGAGGGTGAAAGGTGAGCAGCAATTACTGGTTCTGGGAATGTCCCAGTGTACTTTAATATCAGCCCATGATCTGGAACTGATCTCACCATGTGAAGAATGCTCAAATACCTTTCAAATCGTTGGGTTTAATCTTTGCTTTTAGGTGTCTTGGCAGACACTTCCCATTTGTGTCCTTATCTCCCAGTCTCCAGCTGCCTTCAAAGGTTTTCCAGCTACTGTGTTCTGCAAGTTCAAAACCCTGCAGCCCACTGGGACTGAAAATGTGTGAATGAGCACAGTGATTGGAGTTGAATGACAGTGTAAGTATCAGTTGTCACTGCAAGGAATGCTTCCTTCATTTCCAGATTCAGTTCCTTGAGAAAGAGCCCCTTTCAATAAAAAATGAAAGCGGCGTTTCCACGGTGACTTTCTCAGATTTAGAAGATCTTGTCATTTAAATCCAGTTTGCCATGGGACATAAAGTTCATTTGTTATAGACCACATCAAACCAGCTGAGTCCAGAGGTACCATGAAGAGTGTGGTGATGTGCCTGGAAAACAAACAAACAAAATCTATAAAATCAGACTTTCAAGGCACTAAAAGTGGGAGATTTATCTCATTGCAAGTTTGCCACCCTGCTCCCAGAAATGGAGTTGTCTGATAATTAAAATTCCCTCCAAACATGTTAAAAAACAAGCCAACCCAGAACAGTGGAATACCCAAATGATTTAGTCAAAGAAATATTTGCTTTCTTTAATGAATTATGACGGTTTTAATGATATTTCCCTTTATGAATTCGAGTTGTACTTGACAGGAGAAAATTTGTACCTCCAAAACCTGTGAAAAAAAATGTGTGCCTGCCTTCTGCCCGTCTGTCCCTTCATGCACAGAGCAAAATTCAAATACTTTCCATGGCATACCTGTGGAAAGGGAAACTTGGTGAATTCAGTCTCTTTGGCTATAAATAGCAATATATATGTGCCCTGACTCAGCTTGAAATCTCAGATGTCTCCATTGATTAACATATCTCATTAATGGGACTGCTGGGCCCTGAATGTGGAGTTTGCTCCGGAGTTCAGCGTGTGACGAGCTGGGAACCCCTTTTCCCTCTCCAGCCTTTCACTGCATCACCCAATACTGTGGAAAAAAAACCTGGAAGATAAGGAGAGAGGATTTCTTCACAGAGACATGCAGAGGCAGCTCAGGGGAATCCTGCCCAGCAGAGGTTAATGTGACCCACATATAATTGTGTGAAAAGATGCCACTCTGCGCCTTTGTCAAAGAGGCTTCTCGTTACAGCCCCAGCTCCCCAGTCCCCAGCCCCTTCAGCAAAGCACAGTTTTCTTGCATTAAATCACCACTGCCCTCTTGCCAGCTGCTTAGAGTTTGCACATTATACGGGAGGGAGATATCTAATATATATTTATATATTTTTAAAACGTGACAGATTGTCTCGTAACATATGGGGGATTGCCTTGAAATGAGCTACGGGCTTGTGATGGCCGAGGCAGCTCTGTGTGTGTGTGTGTTTGGGTTGTGTTTTACTCCTTCTGTTGGGAACCTGAGAGGCAGGGACACTCGAGCTCTTCACGTTGCTTTTCCCCTGAAATATTCATGAGGAGCTAACGACCCTGATTCTTTGATACCTGCCATTTATTTCTGTGCCCCTGAGATAGCTGCTGCTAAGTACACATGTCAGTGACATGCCTGAGCGAGCGGCACGATAAGGAGAGGGAGGGCATCCCAGGAATAACATTACTTTGTAAACTCTGAGGGCATTTTAGGAGCCTGCCATGCCGTCTTAGCCACCCCACTTCGTTTTTCTGACCCAAGCCTCTTTGCTTTGCTGCTTCTCCGGCTTTTTTCCTTCCGACTTGGAAATCTGCTAGTTCGCTGCTGCTTCTCCTGAAGATGATCACTGGCTCGTGTTCAAGTGAATTGCTAATTAGTTAGTTACACTTAGGGTTTTTTTAAAAAAAGAGATGCAGATCTGGGGAGACTCAAGGAATTCTTCTCCAGCCAGAAAGAGATCCTCATGGAAAAGGACTGCAGGATTCGATGATCAGGGGCATTTTGGTGTTGTGTAAAGGGATGAAAAGATGAGGGTAGAGCAGAGGAAGATAAAAAGAAGATTAGGTAAGCAGGTAAGCACCAGTATCACCTTGTAAATGTGACATTTAGGCAGGCAAATCTCATTAATTTGTGTGATACTGTTCTTTGGAGGGATTGTAGCCTGCAAGGCACCAAGCACAAGGTTTTGAGGGTGAAGAGGTAAATTCAGTAACTGAAAGGGTTACAGAAGTGATGAAACAATTAAATATATGGGGAAAGAGTTCCTGACTAAAAATTAAATGAAGTCCAACCCAAACCAGTCTTCAGTGACATCGCTGGATCAAGGGGTAAATGTGGCTCCTTTTGACTCCAAGTTATTCCCTGGGCTTCCAGAGACATAACTCGTGTCAGGGCCTGGATTCATCCTGCTTAGTTCAAGTTGTTTATCTGAAGGATGGGATGGATACCCTGGGCTGGCTGACTGTGCTTTCTGCAGTGGTGATCTGGGGAGTGAAGGCTGATGCTTTCCTGACTGGGATACCCTAATTCAAGCAGGGCTTTGGGTGGGAACTGGAAAGGTCAGATGGAGACAGCTGGTCCCTGTCAGTTGGGTGCTGAAGAAGGGACTCTGAGGGGTAGATTTCCTTCACCTAAACTGTGATGTGAGGGAAGCCAGAGCGAGGGAGACAATGGAGCAGAACCTCTCCCATGGATTTTCTTCTCACCATATTTCATACAGGAAATCGCAGCACTGCCTCTCTTTTGGACTATCATTTTTCCCTCTCAGAAGTCACAGCACATGGTTGTACTGCAATGTACATTCTCCTGAAGATAACTTCCCCCCTCTGTAAGAAAATACGGGGAAAACAAAGAGGACACAAGGGTGGATGTAAAATTAACAAGGCCTGAGGGGCTTCTGCATGTGCTTCCTGAACTGCAGCCGTCCTGGAGAGACAGGAGACAAGGTGGCTTTGGGAATGCAGCAGAGTCCAGAGAGGCATTTATTTAAGATTGATATCAAACCTTGGAATTGTGAGTGGGAGGATTTTTGAGGGAGGAACAGGATGTTGCCAGGAAGGAGGGAGGCTGGCTAGGATGATTTATTGTAGGGGTCAGTCGCAGGAAGTCGCTGGAGATATGTGATGGTCTAAAACACAGGCCAAGGAACCCGCACGAGGACACTGTTTTATGCTCTGAGATTCTGGCTCCTCTCAATAGGGCCAACAAAGTGGCTGGGTGGTCTAATTAGGGTCATCCTTGGTGGTCCTACATGCATGTGTTTTGGTCAGCTTCCCTGTCTGTGTGTGTCTCTCTGTGCACAGCGACCCATCCTGCTCTGGGGGCTGTTACAGAGGCTCCTGCCATTAAAAAAAGAAAATTCACTGCACTTGGAAGAGAGATTTCAGGCCTTTTTAAAGTCATTTGGTGCTTACACAGATAATTGTGCACGTGGGGACACGAAGCAGTCATATTTATCATTAGGCTTCCCTCCTCCCTGTAGGAAAATTCTCTGTAACCCGAGAAATGAGAAGACTGGCAAGAGCAGAGGAGTCTTGACTGGGAATGACCTCTCAGGCCATAAGAAGGATTGGAGAGTTCAGCTGGATGTAGAGCTTCAGCTAGTTGTCAATCTGAAATCTGCAGCTCCACATCAGTGTAACAGGCCATTTATGTCTGGCAGCACTCCTGTAGGAATCTGTGCTTTTTTATACTCATGGCTATAAATATATTATTGATCATTAAGCACAGCCACCTTCTGTCCAACTTACTCCTGAGTGTCATTTATGTGTATTTTGCTGTCCTGTCTTCTGACCTGGAGTCCTCTGGTGTCAGGAGCAGTTGTCCTTCCTGAGAAGGCAGATGTTGTGCCAGAGAACCCTCAAGTCCAACAGGCAGGAGCGTGGCAGAAGGATTTAGGCTCCCTGGGAAACACAGCACGGTTGGGAAGGCAGCAGTGCTTTGGAGTGAATGGGAGGGTGCACTTTGACTTCAGATGACCTTAAATGACTTGCCAAAGCTCACACAGCACAGTTAGTGCCTGGGGACAGGGCTAAGTTCATCTCCTCTTTGCAGGGGTGAATATCTAGACAATTCCCCCATATCCCTGTTCAGCCTCTCATCCTTGCAGACTTGGCTGTGTTGTGGTTTCCTTCAGTGCTTTCCACCCCTGCTGCTCTGCTTTTGTTCCTTTCTGCAGCTCTTCTGGCCGTCCCCACTGATAATAGATTAGATCTACACGAGGGGGAAACATCTGAGCTTTTCATGCTGTCCTTTTATCTAATGTCCTCCAGCTCGTGGTCCTGTTGTCCCTGCACAGCTTGGCCTGTGGTGATGTTCACTCTCCTGCTTACAGTCAGTGAATGATTTATCATGTGTTATCAGTAGGACTCTGTACAGTGTCCAGGGACAATGTTTTCTTCCATCTGGTTCCAAGCTGGTGGAACACCCTTCCATATGGTTTTCACATGTGGTTCTCCTAGTACCTCCTTTCTATTTTTTCCCCTCTGGATTCATCATTATGCAGTTTGTCTAACAAGTACACTTTGTTTCACTTTATAAATTAACCACATGCATGAATTAAAGCTTCAGCAAATGTGGCTATTTCTGAAATGACAGAGAAAACCTTCACAGCTGGGTGAATCTCTCTTCTGGAGGGAATATCCAGTCCCACGACATACTGGAAGTTAACTGCTGCAGCATTTCACGCCCCTCTTCAGGGAGGCATTAATCTATGGCTTCTTCTGGAAGAACGTGTGGAGACATCTTTGGTTCTGTTCTGTATTTTGAAGGTTCTGGTTGATGTGGGCAGGACTAAGACCACAAAAACATCTTTTTATGTAAATTCTCTTGAGACACAGACAGAGATCTCCAATGACTTGATATTGGGCGTTCCAAGAGACAAACAGCTGTGTCTCACCAGAGTTCTGGGTGATCCAGCCTGCAGAAGGGCTGCTCTGTCAGGATCCCTGGCTGCTGCATTTGTTGATCTCTGCAGGTAACTTTTTCCCTGCGGTCTTTGTTGATTTTATGTTGTTAGACCCGGTAACACACTTTTATCTTATCTGCCTTTTTCTCTTCTTTGCTGTCCATGCTGTTTGCCGTTCCAGAATAAATACTGGAGGCCAGTGCACCGTGTTCCTCCCCCCGGAGCGTGCAAATATTTGCAGCGCGGCATCCTCTGAGCCCCGAGACGTGAGCGGCGACACGAGGAGGTGCAGCCGAGGGCAGGGGCAAGGCCAGAGGGTGTGAAACCAGCACATGACCCCCAGGGCAGTTGGCCTGGACAGTTTAGGAAGCACTTGCCTTGCCTTCAAAGCAACAGGGAAACGAGGACTGGACTTTGGAGGTGTACGTGTGATGTGCACACGTGTGTGAGTTGGCGGTGAGGGGGGGCTGTGGCACTGATGGACTGCAGCCAGTGAGTGTGTAATGCCTATAATGTGTGTGCTCAGTGGTGTAAGTCCTATGAGGAGCAGCTGAGGGAGCTGGGGGGGCTCAGCCTGGAGAAAAGGAGGCTCAGGGGGGACCTTCTGGCTCTGCAGCTTCAGTGGGAAACTGGGGGGATTGGGCTTCTCTCCCAAGCAACCAGTGACGGGACAAGAGGAAACAGCCTCAAGCTGAGCCAGGGAAAGTTTAGATTGGACATCAGGAAGACATCGGGGTGGCCAGGCATTGGAAGGGGCTGCTCAGGGAGGTGGTGGAGTCCCCATCCCTGGAGGTGTCCAAGGAACAACTGGATGTGGCACTCAGTGCTCTGGGCTGGGGGACAAGGTAGGGATCGGGCACAGGTTGTACTCAGTGATCTTGGAGGTCTTTCCCAACCTGAATGATTCTGTGAAAATCAGAGGTTCTTACAGCTCCACGATGAAGTCCCCAAAAACCTCAGAAAGGAATTACGGCTGGTGTTACCTTAGATCTGTTCCCTAATTCACCTCCTTGTGGAAAGCACCTTTGTGCCAGTGATGTTCCTTTGTGGTGTGTCACTCTTCCCCCATGCACAGAATGTGATGGGGGATGCACAGAAGTGCGAGTGCCTCTAGTTCTGTGGTTACTGCTGGTTGTGTAGGTGCTACTGGTAGACACGTGTGTGATTTTGCCCTGAAGGGCACCTCCCACTGTCCCCCTTGTTGACTCCCACCTCTCTCACCTCCCTCACCTTCAACTTGGAGCCACCACTGGGTTCACCAAGAGGGTTTTTTTTTGTGTTGGTTTTGGGGTTTTGCTGTTTGCTCACAGGTGCCTTTCCCCAGTTTGAAGTTGCTGCCTGCCGGCCCCGGGGCCGGTGACCCCTCTGGGAGCTGTCGGGACACCCGGCACACAGTGGGTCATCTCCAGGGAGGCTGCTGCTTTTCCATCTGGGGCTGCTGGTCTGGACTGGATCCATCCTGTTGGCAGGGCTGATGGATGGCCTATTGACAAGCAGGGTGACCCTTGCTCAGCAGATTGACGTGCTCCCTCCTCACGGCCGGCGTTTGATGCGAATCAAAGAGGTGGTCAGGTCATCAGAGCAGCCAATTAAAACGATAAAGAGGGAGGAGTGGAAGAGGAGGTTTTAACTCTTTCCGCCCCATCGTAAACACCTTCATGAAGTAGAGCCGAAATGAGGCCTGGGAAGGGCAGGGGGGGTTTAAAACCAAAGACCCATCTCTGTAAAATTTATCTGTGGGAGCTCTTTAAAAATTGAGCAAGCAGAGATCAGGAAACAATTAACTGTCTATGTAGTTGTCAGTTATTTAGGGCCTGGATTGAGACTGGATCAATTGCTTTCCTTTCCATTTTGTATTTTATTTCTTAACAGCAGATCATAAATTAGACCATGGAATTCAGCATAGGGTAATGAATATATAATAGTACCTCTCAAACTCAAACACTGCTTGGAAGACATGAATTTTCTATCATTGCAGTTGCTACCTGAAAAGGAGAAAGACACTCCCATTACAGTTGCTGGTAGCTGACAGCTGGCAGGAGGCAATAAATTTAGGAGTTATTTAGCATCAGCTTCTGAGTAATGGCATCAGAACATGCTCTTCACTGGAGGAACCTAATGAGGGAGAAGTGCTAGAGCTGGGAATTTGGAGTGCAGCTGGGATCAGGGATAATAAAAGGTCTTCTGATCTGCCAGGAGCTGATGTTCATACCAGTGCAGGGTCAATCCCAGTTGCTTCAGTGCTAATTTGAGGGGCTGTGTTTTTAAGACCATGCAGTCTTTCCTAAGATGCAAGGAAAATGCGCCAGAACTCGTTTTTTTTCCCTGTTGAGCTTTAATCTACACTTGCTCTGAATTTCCCAGGTACCAGTTTTAATGGAAGTGCCCATAAAATAAAGATTGGATGAGTTAAGAGTTAGAATGTCACCTCTTGAACAATTCATCCCATCCACACTCAATTTGTGGTTCAGACACAGAATTTCACGGCAGCATCATCAGTGCTGTACTTCGGTTTCCAGCTTATAAAAGGGGGAACAACTACCTTGTTTTCCCAAGAATGTCAACATCTGTGAAACACAATAAGGCTAAAAACTACCTTGGTGTCCTGAAGACAAAAAAAATCCCCCTACCCCCCTTAGAAGATACCCTGCTATCCTTGAGTGCAGCACAAGCTCCTCACAGACCGTCCTTCACCTGCTTGTACTTGTTCGGTTTTGCTTTAATATCGTCATCTAACTAATGCAAAGGCATTGAATCCATTTTCTGACTGTTGGGTAAATGATGGTTAAGTGTCAGGAGATTTATTTAATTGTCTAGCTATTAAAAAAAAAAAAAAAGATAGGTCTGCTGAGTGAAAGCTTTTATGCTTTTAAACGAGGTCTTGTTGTGATTAGAGTTTAAACAGCACTGATTTCCTCAAAAATGCATTGGCAATAATCTCTGGCTTGTTTGATTGTCCACATAACTGCACCACCCTCACTGCCAAGAAACTCATCTGACCCACCAACGATAAGAATAGCAATTTTTTTCCATTAAGTGTGCAGCAGATCTAATGTTCAGGGCCAGGAACATCTTCATTAGGCCGTACGGAAAGTGAACACATTGTTCACAAATCAGCCCCACAGAATAATGGACTGGAGAGGCTTTGGAGGTGAGGGCTGGAGGTTGTGGGGGTGGGAAAGGGGCTTAAAGCTTCACAAACCACATACAGAGAGGATTTTAGTGGGATACGGGCAATTGATTCCCTTAAGTGTCTTTGAAGAGGCCGGTGTAGAGGTGGAGAAACTCCGGATGACTCACTGTAATCCTGCTCGGTCTCCTCACGGCTTCTCAACGCTCATTTTACTCTTTTCTATTTCTTTAATTCGAAAAGCCAAGAAAACAAAGCCAGTCCAGCTGGCGTGACCAAAACCCCCAGCACCACGGTGCCAGGTTCCCCGAGGTGAGGGGATGATCTGAAGGTAGGAGGGCTGCTCCTCAGTCTCAGAGAGGACATCTCCTGCTGTCCTGGCTGCTCCTGGACATCTCAGAGACCACAGGACATTGGAGACGTTTAGGAAATGCAAATAGGCCAAACCTTTTCTCTATGATTTTTTTTCCCATGGGAAATCCACTTCCCTGCTAGCTCTTGCCCCAAAATCTGTCATGTGCCAGGCGTGCAGCTCAGGATGAGCTGCTTGTGGGGTGTGAAGGGCCTGGCCTACGGAAAATACCTGTACCCCACAAGCAAAGAGAGAGGATTTCTCTGTCCTTCTTCATGTCTCCCTTAATATCCTATTCACTGATACATTTAGGCACTGAGAGCTACTGGTTCCAGGTGTCAGGCTTGGGTAGGATTAAGGCTGACACTCGCCCTGAGTCTTGAGCAGGAATATTACTTTCCCATTTCTCACTGCCACCCCCTGCCTGGGAAATCCCAGCAAGGAGATCCCCGTTGTGCCCCTGTCAGCACCCCCCGCAGCAGAGGAGGGCTGTGTGTGAGCAGGGCTAAGCTCCTTTCCCTCCTCCTTGCCCTCATCACTCCTAAGTGCCATTTAGCCACGTTGGCTGCCTGCTCCTCCCGGCTGGACACCGATTACTCCCTGTTGGAGAGCTGTCAGTAAGGGGAAAGCCATCCATCCCGGTGGGAAGTAATCTCACCCAGCAGGGGGGCACCTCTTTCCAGCCAAAACAACGTGCCTTTGACAGGCTTGATGTATTTATTATCTTCTTGGGGCAGAAATGCTGCCACAGCAGGCAGGAGGTGGGGGGAGGATGCTACCAGCAGTGGCTTGGAAGGGAAAACAAGGAGTACAAAGTGCCAGGGAGCTGCCTGCAGGGAGCAGGGGGTTGGAGCTGGATGGTCTTTTAAGGTCTCTTCCAACCCAAACCATTCTGTTTTGCTGTGATAAGGAAAGAGGAGGGTACATAGGAGAGGAAAAGCTTACTGTAAAAAGGCAATTCCTTTTCCTCGTGTGCTTAACTCATCTGCTGAACTCGAGGGCTGAAAGAAAGCAAACAGCAAGTGAAAAAAGAGAGTTGCAGCCCAGGTGGGCTGTGGTGTCCCAGCCAGGCTGAGCCTTTGGGGGTGGGTTGGAAGGGCTGTCACCCTGATAAAGAGCATGAATCCCTGCCTCTTGTGCTCCCTGTCCTCAGGGCTTGGCTCCCCTTTGGTCCTACACTGTGCCCTGGGAGGGTTTCACACAAGTGCTGTTTGTCAGGAGGTTTGGCCAGACCCAGTTTGGGTCCATTTTGCCTTCAAAGGACATTTTGAGTATAAAGACAAGCAGTCAAGGTATTTCAGGGGCAGAATTATGTCCCATCCTCTGCAGCTGGGCCAGTTCATAGGACTCATCAAATTTAAACTCAGCCTGGTTACCAGGTCTTGAGCTCCTGAGGATTGATCAGGAGCCTGGGCTTTGGGAAGACAGCATCTGATGTGGTCTCTGAGTGACAGGTGATCCATTTCTTTTACTTCTTTTAACATCTAAGAGTTAAATCACCTCGCAAAAATCTAGACATTTCTCCAGCTAAAAGTTCCCTGGGCACATCCAGGTGTTTCCTCTCAGCAGTAACTGATTACAAATTGGCAGGGCCTGAGTTCACCCATAGGGTGTTATTGCCCTGACCAGCCTCACCTGGGCCCATCTCACAGCCTCTGCTCATTGGTTTGGGGCTGTATTTAAGCTCAGTCCCTCAGCATTGTTCTCTTTTGCTAGCCTGAGTCCACCTTTGGCTTTTCCCTTTGTGGCTCACATGGAGGATTCAAGTTCTGTAGTGATACACAGGACTTAAACCCCAAAATTGTCTGACTGGGGTGTGTTACCTGGTGACTGTGCTTTTGGCAAGAGGAAAAGAAGCCCAAAGTGGCGATAACTGAAAAGTAAACTCTTTGTTGTATGAGTACCATGGCAAGTGGGGAGCGTGCAAGTGACTGTGGAGTCTCCTTAAAGGATGAGAAAAGTGTTCCCTGTGCCGTGAGGAAACCCCACTGTGGGGTGAGGTGACTTCTGCTAGAATCTGCTGACACAGTGGCTGAAATGAGCTGCTGCTTCAGAGCTGCCTCTGCTGCAAAGGACCCGAGCAGGAGCGACTGGAGGAGGTGGAAGGAAAGGCACGACCTGCTCCTAACCGTGAGTAAGCAAACTTTTCACTCTGTTTGGACTAGGGTGTGCAGAGATTGATAGAAGAAACATGTGCAGTGGGCAGCAAGCCTGCATCAGGAAGGTGTTGGTGTTTCCTGCTTGGAATGGGCAGTGGAGGTGTTTAGAGCCAGCTGGCTCTTTGGAGAAACTTCTCTTCAGAGGAATGTTGGAGGTTTGGGGCTTGTAAGTAGTAAAAGATGCTCACCTGCTTCTGGTTGGAGCATGGCTGAAGGGAAGGTGCCTGAGGAGCTGATTTGTCCATACTGAGCTTTTATTTTTGTTGTGCTGAAGTTGGCTGCTTGCTTGGTTTTCTGGACAATTGTGGAAGGTGGGGAAGTGTTTTCTTGGCTGAAGAGAGGCCAGATATGCAAATTCTTGTATGTCAGACTCGAATTCTCAGAGATGGCTTTAAAGTGGTGAGATTGTTTTGGTAATTCACAAAATCATGCTCAGGTGGAGAGCTGGGTGTGGTCCTGCTCAGACTGGCTGAATAACAGGACCTGGACTAAAGGCTGTGGTACAATGAACAACCAGACTACCTCTCTCTCTTTTTCTACTTCTTTCTCTTTACATACCGGTTTTAGTGCTAAGAACTTTGTGAAAATAGAAATATTACTGTTATTGGTGCAGCCAGAAGCTTTTGAGATGGGTTATTGAATGAGATCTTCCTGTTTTGTGTGGATTGCTGTAGTGCTCCAGGGTGTCCTTGGTGCAAATGAACTTTGATTTGTAAGAGAAAACTTTGCCTGTGCTACCACTGCCTTTCTAGGTGCTTTCCAGCAGTTGTTTTACAGTCTACCATGAACACTCACACTGGTTTCTCCCTTCTGCATGACCCAGGTTTCTTCAAAAGCACTAAGGGGCTCCCCCAGCTATTGATTGTTCCAGCTGCAGCCTTGGGTAGCTGAAATCTAGGAGGCCACAGCAGAGAGGTGCATTTGTGGTGTAAACTCTGCAACCCCTGCAAAGTATCTCCTCCTCTTTTCATTTCCACCTATACAGGGGAAATGCTGTGCTGTACTGTTCATTAGATGATCTGCAGAAGTCATGCAATCATAGAAATCACAGTTTCTGTGAATGGCCTGGGTTGGAAGGGACCTCAGAGTTCGTGCAGTTCCAACCCCCTTGCCATGGTCAGGGATGCCACCCACTAAATCACGTTGCTCAAGGCTCCAGTGTACAGCCTGACAGCAGTATTGGGTCCTTCTGGGATTTCTTTATCTATTCAACTCTTATTTTGGGGAGTAAAAACTGTGGTAAGGGGAAAGTGTGATACTGGTTCAGCTCATTAAAAAATGCTTTGTTTGGGGTTTTTTATTTTATTTTAATTGATGTTAAATATATGAAAGGAGGGTGTAAATGCAGTCCTTTGAGGTAGAAGCATCTGCATAAACTTCCTGCTCATAGTGAAAGTCTTTAGGAGGAGCAAAGCCTTTCAGTGTGCCCTCAGGATGGCGAGGTGCTGGGCTGCTGTGCTAATCTCCTCTGGAAGGCTGTTCCACAGCCAGACTGTTTTCACTGGAAACACTTTGTTGCTGTTGCGATCCATGCTGGGCTTTGTGACCCGTGAGGTGCTGGAAAAACATCTGCACTGGCAGAGCTCTTGGTGAGGGAGGCGGGAGAGCTCCAGCACAACTCACTCCTGGGCCATCACCAGTTCTGCCATCGCCTTGGTTACAGCGGGGAGGCACAACTTCAAGTGGGAATTATGCAGGGGTTTACTCCTGTAGCTGTTAAATGCGTGAATTAAGGATTTGTTTTCCTCCTCCAGCCCTTCTGTCAGCCCAGTACCTCCTTAACCCCCCGAAATCAGACAGATGTAAAGAGCAGCTCCTCGCTAAGCGCAGGATTTTTTTGTGTGCGACCAGCCTTGGCCCGGGCGTTGGCTCCGTCCTGCTGTGATTTCATCCTGCCCTGGTTTGATCAAGTGTCAGGGTGCCCTTCCTTGCACACCCCCATGGACCCTGCACCACGTGCTGCTCTAATGGCTTGGCCAGTCCTGCAGCTCCTGTGGCTGCGCACGGAGCGCTCGCCAGTCCATGCCGGTGGTTTCCTGCCGTATTTCATGGCTCTTGATGGCAGCTCAGCTGAGGAGTTATGAAATTCATATCCTCTCTGCCGAGGGGAAAACGGCAAGGGGAAGATTTAATATCCCACAGGGTGGGTGTAGGAAGTTGTACCAGAGGGGAGGAGGCGGGGGCTAAAGCTTCGTGTCCCTCACAAATCTACGCGAGTCAGGCTTTCCAAAGGTTGGAAAGTGGGAATGACACCAGCTGAATTACGTGCGTGGCACAGCGTTACAGCACTTGGGCTGAGTTCCCTTCCCCACCAGTAATTCTGGGATTTATGTTTGGAGGAAATGGCCTTGCTTTGTTTGGTGATGGATTTCACTCACCAGCACCACAAGGCTGGGCCATCAGGAAAGACAATCCCACGGTAAAGTCCAGCACCTATTCCTCTGTGTTGCTTTGGGGTCACGGATTAGGATCAGGTCCTGGTATCCACAGCAAACATTGCATTTTGGGGTTTCCAGGGGGAGCTGGAGCGGATCCTTCTGGACAGTACATGGGATGAAAGTGTGTTCTGTGTGTTGGGCTGAGGACATACAGTGATCTCCAGGTCCTTCATCCATGAATGCTGTGCTCAAGCTGCTGCTTGCAGTGGAAGGGGCAAGGTCATGGATGAGGATGTGATGGGATCTACTGGCCAGCCTGGGCCTGAAAGGCAATGAAGGCAACACAAATCACATGTACAGTGTTGTATCAGCAGCAGAGAATCACAGGATGGTTTGGGTTGGGAGGGACCTTAAAGACCCTTTAGTTCCACCCCTTGCCACAGGCAGGGACATCTTCCACTAGACCAGGTTGCTCAGAGCCCTGTCCAGCCTGGCCTTGCACAGTGTCAGGACTAGGAGGGCATCCTGGCATGGCTCCCATCCCAGAGCAAATCACTGCTCTGTGCTGAAGCAAAGCATGTGGTGGGAGTCACACTGGGGGGAGGAAAACAAAACTTAAGGGTGTCTTAGAAAGTCCTAAACCCTTTCTGAGTCTAGAGGAATGCAGTGACTTCTGCAGCCAGTTCTTGAGGCAGAAGAATTGGCAAGTGCTGGCAAGAACCTCCTTTAGGCAGGCAGTAGGGGTGATGCCTTGGTCCTGCTTGGTGGACACACCAACCAGGTGCTGGGGGAACGTGGGGGCTCTGGGCTGGAAACCATCAGGGACCAGATAAACTCAGCCCTGGTCATTCATATCCCCTGCATGGAGCCCGTGGTGTGTATTGATGTGCTGTGGCTGGACTCTGAACACTGTCCCTGCTCTATCCCTTCTCCATTGGCAGTCCTTTAATGAGGAAAAAGGTTGGTTGTATTTTTTTTTTTTTTCTCATTTCAACCGTCTAAAAACAAAGTTTTACCATTTACATGGCCTGAATCCCAGAGCTGCAGCCTGGCTTTTTGTGGCAGCTCTTGTGGTGAAGCCAAATGTCAAGGATCAGCAAAGTGGTGCTTTGGGTTAGTCAGGTTTTACTGATGATTTTCCTTTTTTTTAAAAAAAAAAAAAATTCAGTTTTATAACAACCTATAATGAAACAGTAGCTTTAAAAAGGCTCCTGTATTTTCTTCCTTTAAAAATGTAAAGGCTTCATCTCCCTTCCAAACTCACCAAAAATGTTTCAGCACCAAATTGCTTTGACGTCCACAGAAAATGGAAAAAGAATTTAGAGGAGATGGAAAAAAGAAATAACTGAAAAGCTTCACAGATGGAAGATTTCATGCAATGAATGAAAGCAATTTAGGGAAAGGCAACGAAAACTAAAATATTAAAAATGCTGATGTTCAGATGGCAACTATTTTTGGACAAAGAAACAAATTCAATCCTAGAAGAATAACAGTTGCTGTCTCTGGCTCTTGGAGCCTTTTATTTTCCTTGTGGATGTGTTGGATATGGAGCTGTCTGGTTGCTTGTTACCAGAGTCATTTTAGTGAAGCTGTTTCTGCCACGTGGTCCGTTCTCAGCTGCCCCTTCTGACAGGAGACATCAGAAGCAGGAGCAGAAGCTACTCAATCATAGTGACAGAACCCCTTTTTTTGGATGGTAAAATGTTCTGTTGGTTTCATATATATATATATATATAACCTCATGTTTGTCTCTCTGCTCACATCCAGCGTGTCTGAGGAAATAGAGCTCGAAGGGTGGTCCTGGGAGATTCCTGCCCCACCCTGCAGGGCTTAAAGGGGAAGATCCCAAACCCTGAGTGCTTATTCCTGCTGCTGAGCAAGCAAGGAATAGGGTCATGGAATATCCAGAGCTGAAAGCTGAATATCCACGAGGATCATTCTTCCAGCTTCTGGATGCCCAGGCACCCCAACAATCCCACCCTGTCCCTCGGAGTGTTGTCCAAACCCTCCTGGAGCTCTGGCAGCCTTGGGGCTGTGCCCACTGCCCTGGGGAGCCTGTTCAGTGCCCAACCACCCTCTGGGGGAAGAACCTTTCCCTGAGATCCACCCCGAGCTCCAGCCATTCCCTGGGGGCTGTCCCTGCTCACAGAGCAGAGATCAGAAGTGCCCCTCAGGAGGAGCTGCAGCCCCTGATGAGCTCTGCCCTCAGTCTCCTCTTCTGGAGGGTGAGCAAACCAAGTGACTTCAGCCATTCTTTGTATGGCTTCCCCTCTAGACCCTTTGCCATCCTTGTAGCTCTCTTTCGGAATAGGTAGCTTGTTGAGAGACTGGGGATTGTCCTAAATTTTGGTCTGTCACCAGTGGGAATGCTGTAAATGCCAGCTGGAACTCCCGTAAACTCCTCAGGTAGGTGATTGAGAAAATGTAGCTGGTGATACCTACAGATTTTGCCAGCCCTCCCCAAGAGGATCTTCCCCATTTCACAGTTTAGCCTTATGAACACAGTGTCACCTGGTTGGTGGTGTGGAAGACCTGGAGCTTTATTCCCAAAGCAGGCACTGGCCTGCAAAGTGGCCTCAGCCAAGTCACTTCACTGCTTTGTGCTTCATTCCCCTGACTGCAAAACAGGGCTGATAACCAGCTCGGCCGATGACAAGTGTGAAAGGAGAGATAAGCCTTCTCCTTTGATGTTTGTCAGGGTGCTGACCTAGATCTGCACAGTCAAACTGCATGTAAGCTGCAGAGTGTAGTTCCACAGGACAGCATCTGTGCAGATTCAGGCTGGCTGGCAAGTCACTGCCATCCACGAAGGTTCCAAGCGTCAGTGTGAGGCAAACAGACTGGCTGATGCTCCCTATTTAGAAGGGAAGATGTGTGGTTTGTCAGGCTCAAATTCCCTGGAAGGATAAAAGGAAATTTTTGAGGTTCAAATCTCTTGGTGGCAGTGTGTGGCTTCAGTTTGACATTCATCACAGGGCTGCAGTGGGCATGTAGTATGTGGATATGGATGGATAATATACATCTTGAGTCCAATTCACTTTCAGGTCCTGTGTCCTTAAATCCTGTAAGGTCCTGTATTCCTGTGGAGCAGCTGGATTCCTGCCCTGGCTCAGCTCAGAACAAGTTGTGTCTGTGTTGGGGTGTTACAGACTTTTCACTCATTTGGCTTCATCTCTGGGCTTTTCCCCTTCTTCCTTCTCTGTCCCAGGTGAAGAGGACTCCTCCCTTGCCCCCTGCTTAGGGACAGGGGACTTGATAAGGGTCTTTCCTGTAGATCCTGTGGCTCCAAGGATACTGGCAGCAGCACTGCTGTGTCTGTGCTGTGCTGGCCAGTCCTCTCATTGCTGACATCCAGCTTCTCCAGGAGAGGGATGAAATCCAAGTGGCAGGGCAGGCACCTCTGAGGAGATAGCTCCTAACTGTTCCCACAGAGCTTGAAGAAAAAGATTTGACGGATTTACAGAGGAAAATGGCTGAGAAGGGATTGATAAACACACAGAGAGATCTAACTAGTGTGTCCCATCACTCTGAATAGCCGATCATAGCGAAAGTGCTTCGGGGCAGTGTCGGGAAGGATTTGTTGATGTGAACTCGTGTCTCCCTGAGAGAATCATGCTGTTTCAGGGAAGGGACCATCCAGGGAAGGTTGTCGTGAAGAAAAATGCAACAACAGTGGGGTGGGGCACGTGTGTCAGGAGGAGTTGGCGAGATGCTCACCAGTGCTTTCTGAAGGCAGGGCTGTGACGATGCCAGCCAGGATTTCATAGCTGAGCTTCCTCACAGCAGCACCGAGGCAAACCTCCTTCCCCCAGTGCAGGCATTTCCCACAATAGGCTCTCAGTGCCAGCTGGGAGCCCAGGCACAAGGAATTCCACGCTGCAGTCGGGAATCTTCTCTAGTTCCCGTGCTTAGGGCTATCCTAAGGTGACTCTCTGCACAGCAGGCAGCAGTGTGAGCAGGCTTAACTTAACATCCCTGGTACAAACTGCTTCCTACCATCCCTTCAGTGATGGGGAAGGAGAGAAAACATGGTTTCTTCAGTGAGCTCTTCAAAGGTCAGCCTGCTCTTGGAAGCAGGAGGAAAAATTTGGGCAGCTCTTGCTTAAAGATCTCGGGGTAATGTCCATTGCTGGGTATTAATAATTCAAGGAGGACCCTGCACCACAAACACCTGGTGTTTGGACACTTGGTGGGCTCAAGTGAGGGCTCAGTTTGTAGTCAGTGTGAGCACCTGAGTGGGAGGTGTACGGGATATACCTTGCTAAAGTGCCCTAATGTGCAGAACTGCGCTAAATATTCCCTAAAATTCTGCTTTGGCTTGTTACAGCACACAGAAACCATTGGATGCAGCACTAGGGAAGCTTTTTTTTTTTTTTTTTTTTTTTTTCACTAGAATTGGACCAGGAGGAGAATTTTGGCCAAAATTATTTTGTGAAGTCTTGCCTTATGTGGAAAACACCACTGCCAAGGGAATTGTCATTTTTTTAATACTGAGTTTCGTTTCACCTGGATTGAGATATTTTCTTGGACAATTAATGGACTGAAAATACACTCTCCCAGCAGGGCACAATCTTTAAAGGGATGTTTTCAAGATTTTATTAGCAGATATCATATGTTTATTGATCCTTTTAAAAATATTTTAGCTTTTTTCATTTAACTATTCTGCATGAGAGTCATCATCAGAGTTAATAATTTCTGGTTGTTATCAAGGGAAAGGATCCAAAGTTGCCGTGTTGGTGGAAGCATCCTGACAAATATTTATACCCTGCTTTAAAGCTCAAACCCAGGAAATTCAAAGTGCAAGCGAAAAGAAGAGCTACAAAGGCTCTGAAACTTTCAGAAGTGTGAATAATTTATTGTTTGCTTTATCAGGGGAGAGGTGTCCAGCTCTTGGAAAGCTTTCTCCTAAAACACAGCTGGATTTAGCTGAACACAGGCTTGTCAGGGATATTTGTGTGCCTCAAAGAAACGTTCTAATTGTCTAACAAACCCCAAAACAGCTTGGCAGGTGGGGTGGCCACTGCATCCCATCCCCTGGGAGGGCTGAGGTGAGGCAGCCCTTTGCCAGGGTGTTTTCCAAAGCTTTTGTAAACAAGATGTGTGTGTGTGTGTGTGTCTCTTACACTTCAAGCAAGGCTCCACAAATTGAGCTGAGCCGCAGCAGCTCTGTGAAGGCTGGGTATGCACACACAGGGGCCTGAGTTGATTTATCTTGATGTTTGGTTGAATTCTTCGCATTTTGGGTCCCTTCTGTAACCTTTTCACCTCGTTCTTTTTTAAGGTGGCTGCCTGGCTGTTACAATTTATCATGAACACATCTCACTTTCACTTCTGGCTCCTCTGACGGAAGGAACAGCCGGTCTCCGGGAGGTCAAAGACATTATTTTTCCCCTCATCTTTCTCAGTTTCCAGCACATATTTGTCACTTTGAAAAAGCATGAATTCTGGATTTGATGCACTTTAATTGATTTCACCCTCAACAAGTCCAACTGTCCATCAACCTTTTCCTTTTTCTTTCCTCCCCTGCATTTCTTTCCTCTGTCCCTTTGCTTTGGGAGTGATGTTTTCACCCGCCTGCATGTTGGAGCTGTTGCAAAGCCCATGACCCTATCAAGCCTTACTGTCACTAGCCATTTCTCTCATTTTCCTTATCCTCCAAGTTGAACTTTGGATGCTGAGCGAGAATGAATCCGCCTTGTAGGAGGACTGGTCTTGTGGTATCTTAGTGATGTGCTCCTTGTCAGAGTAAAAGGGATGGCCGATAGCAAAACGTTGCTGATTCCACTTATTCTGAGACAACTGTGTAGGATTATATCTGCAAGAGAATTATTAATTAGTTCTTGATATAAAGTCATTGGTATTTAAAATAATTTGTGGTGCTGTGGCAGAGATGAGTGTGCTGTTTCTTCTTTCCTCCTGGAAGGATGTGTATTCCCAGTGTTGTGTGGTTGTGAATCCAGTGTGTAAACTGGCATTGGCACCTCATAAAATGAGGTCATAGAACCATAGAATATCCTGAGCTGGAAGGAACCCACAAGGTTATGAGGTTCACTTCCTGGCTCTGCACAGGACCAACCCAAAAATCATATAAGACGCCTTTGCAGTCTGGCTTATTTGGTGAATTCTTCTGGCTTAAGTGGAGTTAGGGAGTAAATTGGGTATGTGGGTGGATAACAACTTGCCCTTTGTACACAACTCCTATAAGTGTCTTGGAAGCCAGGGGCTGGTTACAGTGGAGGCTGAGAGGTTAACAATATTCCCCTCAATGCTTTCATTACATCCTGGTTGTTATCAGGACCTGGAGCGGGAAAGAGGCTTCTGTTTACAGCAGAGCAGTGAGATTTCAAGCTCTCTGCACTGTTCTATGGTGTTCACCAGGACTCGGAGAGCAGGGTGTTCTTTGGGCTGATGTGCTCTTCGAAGAGCTCCAGCACTCAGAGTGAGCAGAACTGGCTCACGATACTTCAGGAGAGTGTTTTCAAGGTGTAGCCCAGGGTCGCTAAAAAAGGCAAAGCTCCTGCCGGGGTGTGTGCGGTGTGAGCGGAGCGAGTGGGAACTGCTGTCCATGGTCCTGCGTGTCGGGGCTGCCGTGCTGGGGCTCGAGCAGGGGGTGGCTCGGGCTGGGGGCTTGGAGAGGGTGCAGATCCCTCCCTCCCTCTCTTCCTGTGCCAAACGGTGCCAGCCAGGTCTGCCAGTCCAGGTCAGCGTTTGCCAGCGTGTGTGGGGAGGGAACTGAGCGTTCTTTGAGGAGTTCTAGAGGGCTTCCACCAGTGCTTGTGGACCTCATGCTGACCCTCTCCTTCCTTTAAACTGGCAGAGGGTGGGTTTAGATTAAATATTAGGATGAAGCTCTTCCCTGTGAGGGTGGGGAGGCCCTGGCATAGGGTGCCCAGAGAAGCTGTGGCTGCCCCATCCCTGGAAGTGTCCAAGGCCAGGTTGGACGGGGCATGGAGCAACCTGGGCTGGTGGGAGGTGGAACACAGGGCTCAGAATAAAACTTTATTAATATGACATTAGGATGTTTTAAAGGACATACAATGATTTAATTTCTTTTTCTAAGTAGGTACTGTCCATTTCAGTTCAGTTCAATGCTATGTGTGTGTGGCAGGGAAATTTGGTAAGCTCTGAAGAGAGACCATTAAGCTACTCTGGGCATTGCACTGAACAGGAAGGAAAATTACATGGTGAAGAGGTGAACTGATGGCTCACTGCCTTCTGAAGAGTCTTTTCTGTGGGCTTTGTCTCCAGCGTAGAGTTCCAGGAGATGCTGATGTGACATGAGGTTTCACATGTGTGTTGGGAAATCAGAGTTTGAGGATTTGTCTTAAAAGGGAAAAAAAAAAAATACTTCAATCACTGCAAGACGTCCTCTAGGAGTAGTTCTAATGAAGAAGAAATCGGAGACCTTTCTCCTCACCTATAAAGTAATCAATTTGACTATGATTAGAAAGGTTGAGGGAGGAAGTTGAGATGTTTTCAGGTCTCTGGGCCACAGCATTCTCATCTCTTCTCTAGCAGATACTGGCTGAGGAGAGAGCTTGGCTCAGAAGGTGGGGAGAGCTGACCCCATGGCAGGATTTTCACACTTCATTTGGGGCAACATCAGCAAGGTTTTAATGTGGGGTTTTTCTGTGCTGGGTAGGTGGGCTCTCTTGGGGAGGGGCATGGAAGGACTATCATTTACTGGAAACAAGAATTCAGAATCTTGTAGAATCACACCAGTAATCAAGGTTTCCACTTGTTTCTTCAATACCCTTGACAATGCTGGGGGATGGTTGGACTCAATCTCAGAGTGCTTTTCCAGCCTAAACAATTCTGTATTCTGTCAGGAATGATACAGGCTGAGGAAACAACTGTGTCAAGGTAACTTGGCATGGCAGTGCTGGAGCTGGGAATACCACAGACCCAGTCTTCCCATCGCTGGGATCTAAGTTAGGAAAGTAGGAAACACTTGCTCTCCATCAGGGCTGCTTACAGAAGCTTTCAGAACAGTCCCAGGACTATGGGAATATTCAGCTAATGCTGGAGTCATTTTAAGATGTGGGCTCAGGTTTGATGCTTTAGACGAGGATCATCCTTAAAACTCAGTCCACTTCAAGTCCAGTGTGCAGTGTCCCTAAGAACCACTTTGATCTTTAAGAATCCTTCACTGGGGGACTGAGATTTGAAGCAGCTTCTGTGTTCCCTTCCACTGAATCAGAGAGACCTGAAGCAGCACCTGCTGCTGAGCAGCTCCACATCCATGAGCAGACACACCTTCCTCTCCCCAGCCCAAATCCAGAAGATAATGGGAATTTACCCAGGAGGGACTCTAGAAGAAGCTGCACAAGCCATGGTTTGGCAAAGACATGGAAATATTTCAGAACACCTGTTTTAATAGATAGTCAAATGAGGAGAGGGAGACAGAGCTCCTGCAAAGGCAGTGCAGAGCAATTGCATTAGGCAGTTGATGATTTCAGTCTGAATTCCCCTCTGAAATCTTCTCTTGGGAGTCTTAGTTCTTAAGTTAAATGACTAATTAGAGCTTATTCACACCCCAGATAAGCCCAGCAAGGCAAACTCCTAAGAGCTAATGCTGTTTACTTGCTCCCCAAGGAAGCTGAAAGTCTCAGGAGCTTGCAGAGGAATTTTCCTCGTGGAAATCTGTGTCTGCTACCAGGACATGGGAGAATTTAGGCGGGAGGGAAGCAAAGAAAAATCCTCCCTCACCAGACAGGCCCCTCTCTCAAGCCAGTTTCTTTGCCTTGTTCTTTCTCTGCTTCAACATCTTGTTCAGGGGGAGAAAAAATGTGAAACAAAGTGCCCCAAGCTGAGAGATGTTGGGCACCCAGCAGGACCCTGACCTTCCTTGTAGGTGACAAATTGGATGGCACGTAGGCTGAGGAGGGAGGGAGGGGGGTGGCCTGCAGGGGGGTTAAAGTTACAAAGCCAACATCTGTTACTGAGGGTATTTAGGGGCTGCAGTCCCTTTGGGAAGGCACAAGGGAATGGCCCTGGGGTCACCAGAGGACAAAGGCAGGAATGGGCACAGCGAGTGGCTCTGAGTGGATACAGAATGGGTATAAATACATAAAATAGATACTGAGGGATTGGTTGCAGAGGGGTAGAAGGTGGAGAATGAGTCTTAGGAAGAAGGAAGGATGTGTTCATCTGTGAGGTACAAAAATCTGGGTCTGGTTTTCTTATCTCAGGGCCCCCACGGGATTCAGTCACCTCTGAGTAATGGAGGGCAGCAAAGCTGTTTTTCTTCTCTTTCTCTTACCAGGAAGTGATCATCTCCTACATTCATATGTTCTTTTATCTGTCTCTGACTTGGATCTTCCTTGCTATTTGGCACCGTGAGCCACTGCAAAAAAATATTAGGTGGGACTGGCAGTCTGGAGTCACCTGGAGAGATGTTGTTGTGCCCCAGCTTCCATGGAGGAACAAGAGAGCCTGCACAAGGCATCTCTCCTGCATTCAGCTGTGAGGTTTGGCCCCAAATGCCTTCTGTCATCTCAGCAGACCCCGTCCTTTTGGCTTTAATTGATTCTGTCTGGCTTTAATGTGATGTGAGAAGGGACCTCCCACCACGAGCACCCGAGAGCCCGGTTTGTGAAGGGAGCTGGAGGTTTGGGTGCAGCTGAGAGAGGAGCAGGGTTGTTTTGTTGTAAGAGGGAGGCAAGGATGCTTTGGGAAAGACACTGCAAACCCACTAACAATCCAAGTGAGGCCTTTCACTTCCATGCTGGGTTTGTGGAAAGTGCTTGCGTAACAACTGGAAAGCGAACTGCTGAAATAATAATTTGTCATGATAGCCCTGTGTAGGGTTTCCTGAAGTCATCCCCAGCCCTGTTGGGTTGGCTCCATGCAGAAGTGCAGTGGGAGACAGTCCAGGAGACCTGGCCATTCCCTAGGGATCCAGGGGGGAAAGGAGAAAAGGGAATGGCTTTGGCTTTGCTCACCTAACTGCGTGATGGCAGAGATGAGAATAAATAGGGAAGTGGAAAAGGAAACCTCCATTGTGAGTCTGGTCAGACAAAGTCTAAACAGTTGTTGAGTTTGTTTTATCAAATCAAAATATTTTGGTTCAGTGGTGTGTTGGATTGAGTCAGTGTGTCTGGGCTGACACAGTGTTGGAGGAACACTCTGGTTTGAGGGGGTTGTATCCCTGTCCCTTTGGGGGGGGGGGGGGGATGATCAGGAGCTCTGCTGTCTCCCCAGAGCCATAGGAGAGGGTAGCAAGGGGAGGCTGGATGAGAGCAGCCCCATTCCCATGGCCCGGGTTTAGAGTTTTCAGATATTTTAAGGCCTCTTCAGAGCTGCTCTGTGGCCCTGCTCAGCCTGATTAAGTGTGCTGCTGCTTGGACCACAACGAAGGGTTTTAAGTGGAACGGTAACATTTTTGAGGGAAAATAGATGAATAAGTATTCAGAGTTAATTATCTGCAAAACCCTGAAATGGCATGAGTAATAAAATATAGATAGGTACACATTTATTCTTATCATGCCATTAGTGGTCTGTGCTTCTGTGGCAGATGGTGGTGTGCTGTTAAATGTTGCCATGCGTGGGAGTAAGAAGAGACTCCAAAATACACAATTGTTGCCTGATATCACTGTGAAGGCTCAGGTCTTTGAGAGCATGATCTGGTTGAGGTGTATCTTGCCCAAAAAACATGGTGGTGAGGACCTAAGAACAAAAGTAAAGCAGCTGAGGTTAGGCTGGAACAGATCCCTTGTGGCTCCCGACCTCTCCCACATCTCTCCCAGACACAGTTCCCAGTGAGACCTCATTGTTCTTCTAAAAACAGCTTTGTTCCTATCTGGTAGTTTTGTTTAGGATTTCATAGAAGCTGTAAAAAGTAATACCATGTAGTTGCTTTTTTTGAAATATTTCCTCCTTTCCTTCCTTGTCCTAGAAATATTGTTGGGTTTTTTTTTTTTAACTTATTTTTCAGCCATTCCACCTGACCCTTCAATATTTCCATATTTCAAGGAGATTTAGCCAAATGGTGTGTTTCCATGGCTGATACGCAGCAATAATGCAGGGTTAATACCTAATTAGTTCCCAGGGACATTGAGCTTTTCATGGATATTCAGTAACAAAAGCGACAACAAACAAGCTGAATTCCTAGGTCTTAATTCATCGAGGAAAGAGGAACCTAAAAATGCAGGAATTATTCAGTGCTCTATGAAAGCTCCGTTCTTTCCCTCATGAAGCCCAGAGGATGCTATAGTAGCTGACAGGGGAAATATAACCTCCTCCTCCTCCTCCTTCCCTCCCTCCCTCCAGGGGGGCTGTGTATGTGTCTGAGTTTGCAGCCCTGACATCTCCCAACAGGAAAATTCCCAGTTCTGCAGCGCACTTTAAACAGCTCCTCGCAGATTCCCCTCCCTGCCTCAACCCCCAGTCAGGCTGACCCTGTTTTTTTTCTGACATCCAGCCATACCTGATCAGTTGTATCCTGAGCAGCTGGATGTGATCAGAGCTGGCCTTCCACCTCCCAGGATGGCGAGCATATGGGCCCGGGGGCTCCAGCCATTATGTTCCTGAGCACTGAGCTTGTCTGCCTGTGGCTACACAGGGTTTTTCTTCCCCCCCTCTCTCTCAAACTATCGCAAATAAACCTTTCTGATAAGTAACAGCAAAAACAAACAGGCCCTTTGGCTCTGCAGGCAGTGAGAAGGAGGGAGGAATAAAAACCCCAGCCCAATAACAAAATCTTTGCTGTGTTTAGGCAGCACACGCAGAGTTGCCTCCAGGAGGGAGGAACTGTCTGCCCTCAGCCAGACAGAGCTTTTCTGGGAGCAGGAATGGCTCTCTCAGGGTGATTAGCCCTCGGTGCTTTACAGTCAGGCCCTGGTGTGGGGGCTCCAGGGGATGGAGGAGGTTTGACTTGGGGGCTCCAGGGGATGGAGGAGGTTTGACTCTGAGAACAGCCCTGGAGATCATCCAGACCAACAAAGTGAGGCTTTGAGCTGACCAATGTGGGCAGTCTGGTGTCAGCCTGGAAGTCACAGAGGGTTGAAGGTTGAGAATGGCTCTTGTGAGGGCACTCAGCCTTAGCCCCAGGCAGAAAGGGAAGAGCAGGAGGCTGGTTCAGTGCAAGAGTTCGGGGCAGTTATGGGGAGGAGACTGTGGACAATCCCATTTGTGTCCTTTCCCATTGGCAGAAAGTGTCTTGCCCTCTGGAAGGGGTCACAGGAGGCCTCTGGCACTTTGCACTGCGTTTGCCAAGGGGAGCATAACCAAAGCAAATCCCCCTGTCTTGGGGGTTCACTGGGGTGCTTGGAGAGCTGAAGAGGGGTCCCTGAGCACCTTCCTTCACCTTAATGTGTCCTGAGCCCTGATCACTGTGCAAAACTTGAGGAAAGGAATGTGTTATAGAAATGGTAGGTCTTACCTTCCTTGTGTTTTACTTTGCTCTGTGCCAAAGAAATAAAGCCTCAGCCTTCCCAAAACAGTCAGAGGTGCACACTAGGGCATCCAGATGGGACCTAAAATTATGGTCTAAGCCTAAGGACGGAAAAAAACCCCCTCACTTTGCCCTCTGAATCCCATCAGGGGCCCACACAGGCTATTGCTGCCCTATGTTGAATACACTAGGGCCACAAGAAACCTGTGGATGTGCAAAGTGGGGGGAAAAGCTCATTCTGTGGTGTTCAAGAAATATGATGAACTCAAAAGCTGCCTCAAAAACACCTTCTAGGCCAGGAATCTGCATTCTGTATTTGAGGGGTTGAGCCTCCCAAGTGCTCTCCCAGCTGGAGGGCGATCCTCATTCCCTCAGTCAATAAATGATGGACTTTTTCATCTTGGAGGCCAGACCCGTGAGGAGCCTTTGAAGCCTTTGCCTGGGCAGATATGGCCAAGGTTATCATCCTGGCACGTCCCCACTGAACTCAGACACTGTCTTGAAAGGCTGCCAGAGTCTGCACCACGCTCGTGCTGAAAGGCTGGAACCACATGAAGGGGCCCTGTGGCCCTGTGGCCCTGTCACCTCCTCCTGCTCCTGGTGACAGGAGCCAGAGCACCGATGTCACTGCACAGTCACAACATGTGGCACCAGCTACAGGTTGTGTCACTGCCGGTGTGTCCTCTCTGAGGTCTTCAGTGGGAATTATTCCTATATATTGATGGAGTTCTGTGCCCCTAAATGCTTGAACTATGGAGAGGAGCAGCAAATCCATCTGGGAAATTCATTCAGAGAGGGGGAAATGAGAGCAGAAGCCAAGGGATCTGCACCAAGTGGGCTGAACATCACTGTCAGCTGGATCCCAAGCAGCTCCGCTGAAGCAAACAGCATTAATTGTAGATTTATGCCAGCCTTTCTGAGAGTCACTCCTGGGGCAGAGCCAGCTCTGGTAGAGGATTAATCTCGCTGGAAAACTCCCTCTTGTTCTTTGCCTGGTCCCTGACACTCGCACACGCACACAAACCAACCCCGGTGACCCCCCGACAACCCAGCCAGCTCACAGGGAATGAAAGGATGTGAAACCCAAGCTGCCCCTCCAGCACAGCCCTGCATCTGCCACAGCCCTTTCGGAAGGCAGCACTAGCCACCTGCTAGTTGTTTTGCTCGGAGAGAAAATGTCTATTGGACACATAGGAAGCAACTAATCCGGTCCCCCGGGAGGGACTGGCCATTTGTCATTCCCACAGTCTCCAGCACAGGTACTCAGCACCTTCCAGGGCTGGGGCACTGTGGCTTTTCTCTGGTTGTTTTTCCCCTTGGCAGTAGTTTGGTGTTTGATTTTATCTAATTGTAGCATTTCTCAGCGTTTGCACTTGGTCATCCACGTCAGGACAGTGAAAAATACAGTGTGCCCTATTCCCACACATGCACCCCTTCTTCTCAGCTTAAAAACAAATGGAGAAAGCCATGATTGCATGTGCTGGGTGTATGTCTCCTTTCTGTGTGCACACAAACTTTCTGATGAAGGATTTGTGCAATTTAGGATTTCCAGAAACGTGGATCTTCTCTAGTTCTCACTTGTGTCTCTCTGTGCCTAAAAAGTGGTCAGTGGCATCCTCTCCCCACGCTTCCATGGTGTCATTGCACTCCATGTGGCACAGGAGCATGATTTTATTTTAATTTTTTGACCCAGATTATCCAGTGGAGGTGCTACAGATGCTCCCCTGGAGTCTCAACAGCAGAAGGGATACTTTAATGATCTGGAGCAGCAGGCTAGGATTGCCTCCGTTCCTCGGGAGCAGCAGGCTCAGCTCCACAGGCTGCTCAGCCATTCCTCTTTCCAAGGGCAGTAAATGGAAAACCCTCCATTTACTGCCTGCCCGCAAATTTCAAGTGAAAGAGGTAGGAGGGGGGGAAAAAGCCAACCCTGAGGCCAGTTCCTCCGTGGGTGCAAATCAGTGTGGCTGTGCTGGCTTACACCAGCTGTGGGGCTGGCCCCGAGGTTTTGTGTTCCCATTATCCTGGGGCTCATATTGCAGGAATGCAGGGTTGGCCAGATGTGCTGGCCACAGTATCCCCTCCCCTCCCTAAGTGACAGGGTCCCAGCTGCCACTCCCTGCCCTCGGAGCAGCCTGGTGCAGCCTGCCTGGCAGCATGGAAGGTGCTGGGGGATCCTTGGGAATGGCCACCAGCACTTCAGCACTACCCCAGTTCCACGAACACGACCCTGAGTAAGAGCAGTGGAGGAACTTTTCCCCCTTTGTAAGTGATGTTCATCTCCTCCCCCAGCCCAGCATATGGAATTCTGGATCACATTTCTCTCTCTTGCCAATAAATATCACAGATTTATTGCTCTCTACCTGGTGGGCAGTAAATTGCATTCCACCTCTGTTATAAGGCTCTTTGCTATGACACAGTCTTGCAGCTCCATTAAACCTTAATTACAGCAACACTTCATCGGGCCTCCGCGATGGCCCGAGCGCCATTGCAGTAAGGAGGACGTACGGCCAAAACAGGCCGATGCAGAGGGGCTTGGTTTTGTTTTCTTTCCTCCCTTTTTTAAGGATTAGGGAGAGCTGAGCCCGGCGAGGGGAATAGATGGAGCCTGAGCCTCCTGCTCTCTGCTCATTTTCCACCACAGCTGGCTTCACCTGCCGCAGCCCCGGCGGCTCCTCCGCGCCCTGATGAAGTGCTCGGCAAACAGTGCTCCGAGTTCCCTCTATTAAACGGCTTATTTGCCTTCGTGCTGATGAGATGAGTCCTAGGTGGAGTTATCCTGGGGTTTGATTGCGTGAGGAGAGCAGAGTTTGGCCAAACAGAACACCAGGAGCAAAAGGGGGCACTTGGGTTTCTGTGGACTGTGGCAAGACAAATCTAAGAGCAGCCTCGCTGCTGTGCAGGCTCCTCCTGCAGCAGGCAGATTGCTCTGTGTCAGCTCAAGGCGCTGTTTCTGGTGCCATCTGTCCTTCCCTGCAGCCTGTGACAAGGAATGAGGCATTGCAAGTGCTGGCTGCTGCCACAGCTCCTCAGAGGCCAGTGTCTCCTGATGTTTTCCCCAGGCTCCTCTGTCCCCTTCTGAGACCACAGGGAGGGTTGGAGAGGGTGGAGGGCTCAGTGCCTGTGGACATTGGATGTGTGGATAGACAGTTCTCATTTCCCCCCTCCAGCCAGGCGTGGAGGAGCTCCAGGAGAGGCTGTCCACTGCCTGTGCTCCCTCTGGATTGTTCTGCTTGGCCTTGTGGCTTTTGTTTTGGAGATCATTCCAGGTCTAGGATGAGCCCCCCAGCCCCTCAGGCAGGTTCAGTACGAGTGTGCGTTGTGCAGACACCTCTCCTCAGATGGATGCTCAGACCTTTCTGTGGGATGATGAGCAAACCAGAAGGCTCTAATGGCTGCACCAGCCACTTGGATTCGGTGCAGGGGTCCAGAGGTGAGCGCTGTGTCGGCAGATCTGCCCAGAAGAAGGATTGTTCCTTTCCCAGTTAGGAAATTATTTGCCTCCCCGGCCGTACTGGTGTGATACCAAGTGTCAGATGTGGTGTAGCTCTGACAGGAACTGGAACTGCTGGGATTATCCTCAGGATTCTCTTCGCCCACACATCAGTGCTGATTGTGACTGCTGTGGTCACTTTGTGTAACGCTCATCATCCTTGTGAGTCCGCTCATATGAGTAAGGATGTTTATTTGACTGCATTTTACCACATCTATAACTTTATCTGGTCAAACATCCCTCAGATATCCACAGGGAATTGTAGACAAGCAGCACAGAAAATGACACCACTGCTAGTGCAGAAAGCAGCTACCAGAAAGCAACTGAAATCTTTCTACAAATTCAATTGCTGAACTCTTCAACAAATAACCAACACATGGCAAATACTTCCCTTTGGAGAGCCTGTGTCAGAGCCTTGTTTGTCCTTATTCTCCCCTCTTGCAGCAGCCTTGAGATGTCAGACGTAGGAAATGCGGCCACAGCTGTTTATGCACTTAGAGGGTTTTTTTCCAAGGCCACATCCTTCTATTCTCCCGTAGATTGCTTGAAAAGACGCTGTAGAGGCTCCAGAAAGCCAAGGTCTATGTGCCACGTGCAGGTGTTGCCAGGAGATTGACGTTCTGAGCATTTGAAAACTATCAGAGAACTAATTTGGTGGTGGTTTGTTGGATTGGTTTTTTTTAATCTCCTTCCTTCCCTCTCAAACTCTGCATTAGAAGACTTTTTGCAGTAGATTGATATTTCTAACAGAGCCACGTTATTCAAGCTGTAGTCAAACATGATAGCATGAATTAGGAGGAAGATGGGTACCTTGTCTTCTGCAAAGTGTTCAGCTTCTCTGGATCTTGGTCTGGGATATATTGTCCCTCACAAAGCCCTGTCCAGCCCTTGACTTCTCTTCCTCTACAAGAATTTAAGTCCTATTCACCCTAAGTGGGTCAGAAAATGCCCCTGCTTAGTTTTCTTCTAGGAAAATGCCATCACCTCGATGAAAACTGATGATTTTTCTATGTGCAAATGGATATGTTTTGTGGAATTCTTGTTTGAAGTAATGTAAGAGGGAAATAATGCCAGAGGGCTGGCTTTGGTAGGTGCAAACCAAAGGAGTTTGTTCTTTCTGCACGAGGGTAAAAATTTTCATTTTTAAAATGCAGTTCATATGTGGACAAATTAAAGATGTGTGAAATTAAATGGGATTGTTTTGAAGGGATTGAAAATAAATATTTTGATTAACTCAAATGAATTTAAAAATAAATCATGGGGGGAAGTAAAATGTTGGGGGAGGATTTTTTTTTTTTTTGGTCCTCATTTGAAATGAAAAATAATTTGCAATCTTGACACTTTTCATGGAATGAAAAGTCCATTTGCTGATTAAGGCCCGGATTCATCCTGGCTAATTTCAGGCACTATTGAACTGCTTAGTGCCAAAGGGCACTTTAATCCACCTGAGATTTAAATTGCCCTCTGGAGGTACCTATTTCTTCCACTGATAAGACAAGGGCAACGTGACTTCTCCTGCGTGTGCCTGAGAGAACCACCCGAAGTTGGGTGGTGTGAGCAGGGTGCAGTGCTCTGCCTTGTCTAGGTGACCTCCCAGGTCCCTCCCAACCCAAACCATTCCTTGATTTTATGAATTTGGCTGCTCTATATGCTGCTGTTGTGTTCATGTGCTCTTCCATCTTTCCCAAAATAGCTGGGGGACTTGGGTTTAGGTTGGACTCAGGAATTGGACTCGATGATCTTTATGGGTCGCTTCCAACTCAGGCTATTTCATGATTCTAGGATTGTGGTTTTTCTGAAGGAGGAGGAGATTTCAGCTGAAATACAGTTTTTTATCTGCTTGTTTCCTGTTGGTGGAAAAAGAAAATCTGGAGGGGCTGGCAGGACCATACCTGATGAGAAGCAAAGGAACAAGATTTGTGGCTAAGGCTGAGGGGATCTTTGGTCAGGTTGTCCGTTCTCTTTCAAGCACCACGTACCACGACTTCCAGCTCTCACATCTGGCTGGCAGAAGGCAGGTCCTCTTCAGCAGCTCCTCCACAATGTCCTGAACACTTTACTCCATCTTCAGTACTCCTTGACCCAGAACAAAAGTGAAAATATTTGGCATGCCAGGAAAGGTTAACAAATAAAGTGATGCACAGCCTTCTCCTCCCCATGACATCACTTCCCTGGGAGAGAACAATCTTCTTCACATCACACCTGGCAGTCTGGTGACAGCAAAGGGACACATCTGCTGCAAGTCTTTTTCCATGCTGGGGTCCCAGAGTGCTGTCCTGCCTGGCTGGATTCTCCACTCCCCTCCAGGGTGAGGTGGAGGGTCTGGGCCACTTTGTGCCACAGCCCCAACCAGTGTAATCCTGTCACCTTCATGAGGGCTTTTGGTCATCTGTCCACTCAGCCAGCTGGATTTGCTTTAGGTAGCTGGACATTTGGGAAGTATTATTTCTTTTAAATATGTAGCCTGTGCTGTTCTTATTTTGGGCTCATAAAACATAATGAGATATGGGTCAACATTTAAGTCGTGTGGAAAATTACCTCCTGGAAGACTTTGTGGAGCCGAAAGCTTATCTGGTATTAACTCTAATTATACTCCATCGAGCTGTACAGCAGCAACTGTGGCCTTGGACTAAGACCTTATTCTCCTCCTAGAGAGCTCCCTATTGCTGCTGCATCTGTGCAGTGGGATGTGCACTGGGACACGATCCCATGTGAGCATCATTCCTCCCCTGCAGCGTTTTGGTGGGAATCACGGAACGGTTCGGGTTGAGAGGGACCTTAGAGATCATCTAGCTCCAACTCCCTGCCATAGGTAGGGACACCTTTGACAAGGTGGAGCTTCTCACTGCATCAAGCTCTTTTCTTGTCCACGGTGGAGCATTTTATTCATATTTTCAAGTTTCCAACAACTCCTGCAAACTTCTTGCAGCAGCTCCCTGGCAAAGCACGTCGGATGTGTCTGAGCCCTTCAGTCTGAGCATCGCGAGCATGTGCTTTTGGAGGCAGCATGGGAGGGTGGGGGAAGGAGATTAAAATACAGTTGTTGGCTGATATGAAGAAAAAAAAAACAACCCTTAAATAAACCACAAATTACAAAAAAAAAAAAAAAATCCTGTGAGAAAGAAGGAAAGTAACAAGTCTGTGGAGGATGGATGTTTGGAACTGTTCAGCCTAATGCATGCCAGATTCCTTCTCTCCTCTCTCCCCCCCGCCCCCTCCCGCTGCCTTCCCCTTACCAAATGCTGTCTGCTAAACTTCTGAAACACCCTTTGCCTTTTTGACCCTTCAACTCATCTTGAACTTAGGAAAAATTGGGGAGGCGGGAAGCAATGGTTGCCTACACAGTGCGTGTGGCTGTGCCGGGGCAGGGGGGTGTGCGCCGGGGGTCTGGGAGGAGGGGGGGGGCTGACATGGCTTTGTGTGCTTGATGCTCCCCTGAAAACAATTTGTATCCTGTTAATAGAATTAGTAAATATTTGTAGCTCACTTTGAAGCCTGTGTCCCCAGGGGAAGCATGGGGGTGGGGGGGCACAGAGAAATTAGAGACAAGTCCCTGGTTTAGCCATCCCGGCCCCTTCCCCCAGCCTCTCTCTTTCATTTTCCCCCTCCTTTATGAAGACACTAAACAGACAAATTGGAGGTTTGAAACGAGGCTTGTGCTGGTGCCTGCGGAAGTGACAGGGGTGGTACGAGGGGGCCTGATATCTGCTAATGCAGAAGCCATTCACAGCTAATGAACCCATTTGGGAGCCAAGTTCCTGAGCGGTGGTGGGGCCCGGCCAGGCACAGAGCCCCCACGATGGGCAGGTGCCCAGGGGTGCTGGCAGGGCTCTGCAGCAGGGCACTGCCCCATGGCACGTGGGGGTGGCTCTGGCTGGTGGGCTTTGGCTTGTGGGACTGTTTGCCATCCATCGCAGCCCAAGAAACCCCAAAGGGAGATATGTATGTACATGTATAACATCACTTCTTCAACTCGCAGAATGGTTTGGGTGGGAAGGGACCCTAAAGATCCTCTTGTTCCAGCCTCCCTGCCATGGGCAAGGACACTGCCCACAGACCAGGCTGCTCCCTCTCTCTTCTTCCTGTGTAGGGTTATAAACTGCTAAAGGACAAAGGAAGAAGAAAGTGGTCTCGGATCGGAAAACTGAGTCATGTAGGGCTGAGATGTTTCATTTCCCGTTATTATTTCCGATTCGCTCCTCTACGGAACTGCCCAGATGCACAGGCTGAGGTTAGATCACCTGCAAGTTTTTAGGTGGTGGATGTGTTCCAGCTCTCTGCTTCCAGCAGCTGGCAGTTGAAGTCCATGTGAGTGACAAGGGCCACCCAAAAGGGGGATCAGTTTTGAAACAGTGGAAATTTAAAGAGCCGGGAGCATCTCCAGGCATGGCAGCGTTACTTGGGAGGGATTTTGAGAGGCTTTAGGGAGGAAGTTTGTACAAGTTATGTTGCTTTAAGTGCAGAAGGAGGCTGTGTTGTGCTGTTGTTTAGAGAAACATCCTCTCGTTGGTTTGACAAATCTGCCCAACACCGTAGTCCTCTGATCATGCAAAGCTCTTGGCAAAGCAGCTGAGCTCTTACAGGTGAAGTTGCTTCTGAAGATGCACATCTGAAGTTAGCTTTTGCCTTATACACAGTCTGTAAACAAACTGTTAGGTGGGGGGAACCGAGGAGGGGGCACCACATAACTTGGAAGCCATCGGGGTTGGGTTGGAAAGGCTCGGCTTGCGCCAAAGGAGTTGCTGTGCTCCAGGTGTAGTAGAATCAGATAACCTGGATCTTCTTGAAGCTTTTCCAAATGAAACTGGTTGGACTTGAATTCCTGTGTTTTGTGGGCTCACTGTAATATCAATGCTTTCTATGAAGCCATGTGAACCCTGGCTGGGAAGAGGGGCATGGATCCCTTCTCCAGCCCTGCAGGTGTGAAGGCAGCACTCAGCTGGGAGAAGGAGCAGCTCTGCTGCTGCTGGAAGGTCAGCCCATGCTGGGGAGGAGAGGCAGAGAGCGCTGGGTGGGGGCCAGTTATAAAAACCCACTAGTCTTACTGCATGTTCTAGAGGATCCATTTGT
The DNA here is from genome assembly GCA_038380795.1 of Pyrocephalus nanus. Taxonomy (NCBI): domain Eukaryota; kingdom Metazoa; phylum Chordata; class Aves; order Passeriformes; family Tyrannidae; genus Pyrocephalus; species Pyrocephalus nanus. Next base: position 3,344,291 of record CM076278.1, read on the forward strand.
TCCTTGGAAGCAGAAAACAGGCAATCCTAACTGGTGATGTGGCTGCCTGGTGGGTGACCCCAGGCTGTGCTGGCATCCCATGCAGCTGAGAACATGGGGGAGGTTAGGGAGTGACTCCCAAAGTCCAGGCTCTGAGGCTGGAAATTTGCTCTCTGAAATCTGGAGCCTGTGAAAAGTGCTGAAGAAACCTCAGGTGGGTAATTTCTGTGCTGAGGTAAAGCGCGAGCAAGGCAGGCTCTGTAACTGTTGAATGTTGGGTTGTCTGTGTGCCAGGAATATTTAATGGGATTGACAGGCTTGACTTCTCTAGCAGTAGGCAGATAAGTGACACCCAGCCAATGTCACCTCAGCAAGTGCCAGTGGAGAGAAGCAGGGGGCCAGGGGGTGATCCCTCAGCATCTCTTGAGTTTTCTATCTTCTCCATGAGCTACCAAGTCACTCAGGATCACATGTGCTCCAAGTTAGGATAGATAAATCCATTTTTCAGCTGGGAGTTTGGTGTCTTGGAAGACTGCAGCCCAGATAAAATGATTTCACTGGTTCATACGTGGTTGGAGGTTGGCTTTCCAAGTTTGCTCACCTAAAGAATGAAAACCTTTAAAAAGCCCTGACCTTGAGCTGAAATAAAAAGTTTACGTAAGAAATGAGACCATAAATTGTTTTAAGCTCATGAATTTTCCTTTCTTGAGAACGGGCTTAGGAAGAGAGAAACAACTGCAAAAATTCTCTCAGGTCCTGTTGGTTTTCTGTGCAGAGGCAACTACAGAAACGTTCACAAGGTCTTTACGAAAGAAAGCTTTGAGGAAAATAGTTGCAAAACATATTTAGTGCGCTTCAACCAGCTGGATTTTCTGGCAGCTCCAAAGAAATCTAAACAAGGAAAATGATTGTCTTTTTTTGGTTGTGTTTTGCAACATTTTTTTTTTTATCCAGACTGGACAGTACAAAGCACATCCTCTGTGGGAAGGTGTCGCGGGCTGCAGAGGAGATAAAGTTCCCTGTGATTATATGGGGTGTTTCTCAACTGAGAGTCAGCACATGTGGAGGTCCAATCCTTTTAACACACACATACAGGGAAAAGAGAGGAAGTGGAGTCCATTAAGGAGAATAGTAAAACCAGGAGTCAAGTAATGAACGAGCGGCTGATCCAGCAGCGTCATGTGAGCGCCTCTCACTCCCACTCCTTGCAGGAGGTATTGGCCAGTTCTGCAGGGCTGAGCCCCGGATCCTGTGAGCAAGGGCCTCTTTTGCAATTCTATATGTCTGCTCTACCTTTTCCAGACATGCATCTCTGGTTTTATTAAGCACATGGCTTGCCGTGGTCCTTAAGTTCCCAGCAGCTCTTTCCACTCCCATTCCCACCCAGAGCTGAGAGACCTATTACCAGGTAATGATGTGTCAAGCAATAGGCAAGGTGGGGAAAATCACTGAAGGAAAACGCTGATGTAGCTGTGGAAGCATCCATGGTTGTTTTTTTTTTAAGGCTCTTCCATGAGCTGGTTTTCTATACCCACAGCCTTTAACTTGCTGATGTTTCTCCTTAGGTGAATGGGTGGGTTTGGGCACTAGCAGAATGGCAGCAGGTCTAAATAGGGTTGTAATGTTTCTTATCCTAAGGTGAATTATGTTTTCAAATCCCCAGACTTGGAAAAAAATGCTTTGAAGTAACGAGGTTTAGCTTCTCTTGGGTCTATACAGTGACGGTCAAATTACCCGTAGTTTTGTGTTTATCTGAAAACTGGCAGTGGCTTCCTTAGGTGATCCAGGTCTCTGAAAACATGGCTTGATTTCTTCCAAAATCAAGTGCAGTACAATTCAAAGCTCGCCCTAACTCTGTGTGGCCTGGCTTGTCGGGGTCCAGGCCAACAGGAGAGGACTTGCTCCATTTCCTAAGGGAAGTTTCAGTCCCAGCAGAGGCCAGGACTGGAAGCATTTTAAATCATGGTGTTTAGAAAGCTCTGCAGTGCCAAACCTGCTCATAGATGAGCTCCCTGGGGAGCATCAGACATCAACAACGTGGGTCTTCCTGGGCAAAACCAACCTGTGATCCAAAGCCTGACTGGAGGCTGCACCTTCTCTTAGTCTTGACCTCAGCTTAAACCAAGGGTAAAACTTGCCCAGCTTCTTGCTCCATCACATAGCATTCTGATGTTGTCCCATATGTTAAATGTTTTGTCAGTAAGTGAGGAATCCAGTGAACCTGATATTTAACAAAGCCATTTGAAAATTATTCCTGGATAGCAGATCTGCAAATGTTCAGAAACTCCTTTTTTTTTTACGTCAAATGCTCAGTGTTGCATTTGTGAGATTCCCTGCAAAGACTCAAGCCCAGACTGTAAAATGTAGTTTGAAATTTAATTTTCATCAATATCAATGTGGAAGAGATTAAAATGGGAAAGTCCACAAGGAGAAAGATTTTCTTGGTAACAAAACAAACTCCACTGTGAGCTGGTGACAGATTTTATCAAAAATATTTTAAAAGCTGTCATTTCGGATTGTTTCTGCTTTACAAGGCTGGAAACGCTCTAGAAGCTGGAGCCATTTTTAATCTCTTTAGGAAACTAATTTTACAAATCAGCCACTGTATCTTTGATTACAACAAACTTCACTTTCTGAAAACAGCGGCTGTGGTGAGGGGGGAAAAAACCACATCCTTGTTTTGCAAACATTTTGGTAAATTCATTAAAAATACAGATAAATTATTCCAAAAGGATCCAATGATCTTTAAAAAAAAAGGAAGACAGTAAAGAAAAATTCTGGCTAAAAAATTTGGTTTTGAAGAAGAAAAAAAGGCCTGGTTTCAACACAAAACACTTGGGATGCCAAGAATTTAAGCCAGCTGTCATTGTCTTTTGTGTCCATAAACAAATGCCTTGGTGTCCCTAACAAATCTCAAATGAGTAAAAGGAGAATGGGAAAAGTAAGGGCTGCCTGTCTGCAGTGCATGTGCCAGCCAGAGGGTCTGACATGGGTTTGGGGCTGTTTCCTTGGCGTGGTTGGGGAGCTGCTGAAGGTTCCAAGTCTGCACCTCTGGTGAGAGCACCTGGGAGAAGTCAATCCCTGTACTTGAGATCCAGGGAGAGGAGGTGCAGCTTGGCAGTGGGTTGCTGGAGAGAGCCCCTGCGCTGTCCAATGTCCCACCATTCCTGACCAGTGTCCCACCATCCTGAACCAGCCATTCCAGGTGTTCAAGGCCAGGTTGGACGGGGCTCTGAGCAAGCTGGTCTAGTAAAAATTGTCCCTGCCCATGGCAGGTGGTTTGGAACGGGATGATCTTTAAGGTCCCTTTCAACCCAAGCCACGCCATGGTTCCCTGATTCCCATTTTTTCCATAGCTGTGCTGCGGCACTCTCTGGGAAGAGACTGGGCACTGTGATGTGCCAGCAGAATTTTTAATGTCTTGTTGGAACTTAATGGCTGCTATTTGCTCCTTAATCTCCTTGGTCCCAGTTCCTTTATCATTTTATTTTTCCTCTTAAAGTCTTCACCCCAGCTGATGGTATCCCTGGAATGTGGGGGACAGTATCCCCCTGTATCGTATTTCTTGCAGCACTGAGAACAAAGCCCTGGAAATGTGGATGAGGATTTGGAGCAGTGCATACACAGCTTGCAGGTGGCTGCATCTGATCACTCTTTATTCTGTCCAGTAGATTCTGGAGCCTCAATTGCTGTAATTTTCTACCTTGTAGGATTCTCTGGTGGCTGCTAAGTTTGGGTTTTCCCTTGTTCAGGCTATGATGGGAAGTCTTTTCAGCCTGGCTTCCTTGTAGTGTGATACGTGTAGGAACTATGTAACCCTGAGATCTTTGTTGAAAAATTTAGTGTTTCATCTAAATAAAGATCTTTGGCTCAAAGCTGGTGAGGTAACTGTGGGAGGACAGGCTCTGATCACACCAGCCTTGTCTCTGTAGGAATCCAGGCAAAGGAAAAAAAAAAGGAGCTTACATCATTTCTGAGTCTTCTGCCTCTGTTTAGCTTCAAGTTCTTGGTGAAGGTTAAACAGAGATGTTCACCAGATGGTTCATCTTACCAAGCATCACTCCTTTCATGAGGGTATTTTTATATTTCTGTACTTCTTATGTGATCAGCTTTGGAGTTTTTAATTGATGGGGACTTTTTTGGGGGGGAAGGGGGAGGTTTAGCCTGAATTTATCCCTGTGACTACACCTGGACTCAGTAAATGACTGGACATACCTGCTAGAGTGACACAGACCAAGTTTTTTTTGAGCAGGGGGTCTGTCAGCTGGATACAACATCCATATGTTAAACACTAATGTAAACAGACTCTCCCTTTCCCTTTGGAGTCAAACCCAAGGTCGGGAGAACATGAGGTGCTCAGCTGCACTTCGTTCCCAACGTGACAGATCTGCAAGAGGCATCTCCAAGTGGCTTGGGATGCACTTGCATTTGTGTGGGATCCTGTGTGGATCATTGTCCTGCTCATCCTTGGGCACAGAAACCCTGCCAAGCCTGGGAGCCAATAAAACATCTGCCTTTGCACCGAGGAGATGCCACAGACACGGACGACAGTGTCACTGAGCTTAAAGATCGAGGCTGGGCAGAGCACGGGGTGGAGTGAAAAACCTCCCAGGGTAATTAATCCAGTCATATTACTCCAGCTTTCGGCTTTGTGTTTTTTTTTCCTAAAGCTGGCCTGCAAAACCCAGGTCTCAATTAATACTATTATCCCGGGGATGACATTTCCTCAGTCTGTCGTCGGTTATTTTTTAATTCTCTAATTTGTTCTAATCTGCGCATTGCCTGCACATCAAGTCAGCCATGAAGACGCTGCATTTCCAGGTTCCTTCCTCTCCATCCTCCCAAAGAAATTAAAGCAAGGAGGCTGCGGGACCACAAGTGCAGGAAATAGAATTAGGGAACATATTAATTGGGGCATCAAGTAGGATTTTGTTCCAGGCGGTTTCCTTCCGTGAGCCACTTTGATGCTTCCCCTTCGCAGCTCTGTTTCTCATTAAAAGTATCCCTTAATGGCAAATGTTGTTTATGCATGTTGCAATTATGTCATGCTGTAACCCCTGTGCTGGCAGGCTTGGCTGATTGGCGGCGAGGAGGAGGAGGAGGAGGTCAGTTGTGGGGAGGAAGAGGGGGGAGGACGTGGGGTGGGGAGGTAAACAACAGACAAATAGTTTCAGCTTTGTGGTCGAAGGCGAGGGCTGCTCTGAACCCCTCAGTGTGCTCATCCAGGCTGGACCCTGTGTGAGAGCCAGGCCTTGCTCCTTCCAGTCAGGTTTAATTCCTTCTGCTGTTCACTGGCATTGGGGGTGCTGGCGCTGCCAGAAGAAATGGCCGGGTAATACCAAAGCTCTGCTTTGCAAAGCAAACCCTGAGCTCTGTTTCACTGTTTTAGCTACTGTTTGATTTAGGAGAAGTAGGATTTTGGGTTGGTCAGTGGGGTTTTTATGGGGAAGGGACTGGGTCTCTTCATTATTGTGCTTTTCACTGGCCTCTCGTGCATCTTGTCCCGGCAAACCTTCCACGGGGATCCTCTTCGGGGCACTGAGATTTGCTCTGATCTCCTCAGACCCTTATCCTTGAGCGAGGCTGCTCCTAGGTGACTTTTGCCAGCGCTAATTCAAGGCTGTGAGAATAGCTCATTTGTGGGAGGGTATTTATTTTTCCATCCAGGCAGCCAAAACCTCCAGCTTCCCCTCTCCCTTCGCTCGCGCACCGGGAGTGCAGAGGGTTCATTCTGCCCTTGATCTCTGAGCTTATGTGATCAGCTCGAGGCAAACCTGATGGTGAACTGAACATTTCCCTCCCGTTTTTCGCTTGCTCCCGCTCCAAAATGGATTTGCCCCCCTTGTCTAGATCTCAAAAGCAAAACAATTAACAGCCATAATGAAAGAAAACAGCTCGTGTGTGCGGGGAGAGCAAGCCAAGCCATGTCCGTGCCCAAGCAGGTTCAGAAGCCAATACAAATACTGCTGCTGTGTTTTGGAAACTCTTGGCCTCTCTGGATTTTGGGAGCCGACACACAGCGACTGAAGCTGATGGCGAAAGCAGTGAACAAAAACCTCAAAGCTGTAAAACCCAGAATGTAAAACAAATCTAAGAGGGGAGTTAAAAAAACCCCCAAAACGCTCCCTCCTTCCTTCCTAACTAATATCCTACCTAAAGTGACTGGAGCCTGAGCAGGCAAACAGGCTGAGGAAACCACAGGAGCTGGTGACTGAGGGGAAGCAGACAAGTGTAGGAGTCACAGAGGAGAAGTCACTCGGTGCCTAGAGCCAGAGCTGCTGTGAAATGACTCATTTTCACTTTGCATGTATGATATTTGCATGCAAAACACATTCTGCGAACCGTCACATGGGTATTCTGCTCATGGGTTTTGATCCGGGATGAAATTTCACCCTTTCCTCCAGCAAAGTCGTTTATCTTTCTTTCAGGGAGGAGGGAGGAAGTGGGAGGGAACGGCACGGGGAGAGAGAAAGAAATTGTCCTTCAGGCATAAAATTCAGGGATTTATCCCTCAAATGCGGTCACTCAGCTGCTTCCTAACATGGGCACCCAAGTGGGAAATGCTGGTGAGGGCACAGGGTCGAGGCAGAGATGGTTCTGGGCTCTGTTACCTCCACCCACCACTGGCCTGAGTTGGACCAGTCCCAGTGCAGTCCTTGGGCAGGAACTGGGAGCCTTTGTACTACTTTGACTTAAATCCTTCTTCAGTTAAAATGGAATGAAGTAAAACTCCTGAATTAGACCTGTGGTGTGTTCTGGGAGTTGTGAGAGAGCCAGGGATGTGCCCTGACCAGAGCAAAGAGCTACCTGGCCTTTGATCCATTCCCTGGGAATGGTTTGCAGTGTTTTACCAGGTTGCATGTGGCAGACTGGGGACCCAATGCTTTTCACTAGGTGAGAATCTGTGGGTGCTGTGCCATACTTCTTGCTCAGAATACTGCTTGTGCATCTTCCTCCCTCACCTCAGGAGGAAAATAAGCCTCAGAAAAAGCCAGAAGCTTAAAAAATTTGTAAAGGAATGAATGTAACTGTCCCCCTGCCCACTCCTGTCCTTAGACAGAGCCTTATGCCAAGGGATGACGATCCCCCAGGTTTGTTCTAGCAGCATCCCTCACTTTGGCTGCTCTTTCTCTGCCCATCTCTTGCACATCTTTCCTTTCTCTTTCTTTGAGCCTTAACCCAGGGGTGGTTTGAAGGGTTAAACCCTTCAAATAGCCATTGAGGATCTCAGCAGGCAGCTGTGGTGTGAGTCCTCTGCTGCTGATGTGGGGCTTTGTGCTGGCTCTCCACTGCCTGTGAGGAAAATAACTCTATAAATGACCTTCACCGCTGTTTTGGGTGGAGGAGCAGCCCTGGCTGGACCATAGGGAAGCTTTTCATACTCCTTGTGGAATATTTATGGTGTGCTCATGAGGTTGGCCTTCATGCAGCATGTTCTGAAACCAACTTACCTTTAGGGACCTTCTAGGTCAGTCCTAAGACATCTCTGTGAGAGCAGGTATGTTGGATAATGTCTTGGTCACTGCTGGGCCTGGTTTGGGGCAAAATAAACCTAATTACAGTTTTTAGGTTTTTGAGATGTTTTGATGTGTCTCCCTCAGCATCCCTTGGATGCTCAGTTACAGACAGACTGTAGTGTGATGATACTAAGAAGTGCCAGCACGTGTGCCGGGCTGGATGGATGTTGGCTCTCATGGTCAGGCTGATGACTACAGGGAAGCCTAAGTTGGGAATGACTGAAGAGCTTGGCAGAAAGTAAACATAATAAGTCTTGGTGCTGTTCCTGAGGATTTCACTGCTTTAGGGCTTGGAGTGACCTACTGTTCCTGGAGGAACAAAGTCTCGGCACTATCAGCCCTCACTTCATCCATACTGAAGGGATGGAGTTTCCCAATAAAAGGCTTTCATTCATGCAGTCTGTTAATGTTCTCCTGCCACTTCTTCTCTGCCAGTGCCCGTTTCCAAAGCCTCCCAATGCTCTGTGTAGCTGTAGTGGGAGGGAAAGGCAAACCTTTGGTGCTCTGGTAGTGCGAGTGAGCTGAGTGTGTCAGCAGCTGCTGTTTGCCCTTCCAGGTCTTCCCAAGCCAAAAGGAGCCAATCCAGAAGTGGGAGCCTGCCATTCCTGATGCCTTTCTGCCACACCTCTGTCTGGAGGGTTGATGGCCCTTTAACTTTATTTAACTTTATTTAACCACTACACTTACACACGCAGAGGAGTTTCTTTGGCGCTGCGGTCCCCGATGCTTACGAGCCAGATCCTGCTGGTTTTGGCATGGCAGACAGGGAGAGGCACGGGATGAATGCAGGCAGGGAATGCAGGCAGGCTGCCACTGTGGGCGTTGGGTTACGGGGCCTGTGCTCCTGGGAGCCTTTTCCCTCCAGTCGTGGCACCAACCGGTGTCTCCGCTTTGGGATCCACGGCCCGAGGGCTGAGTGAGTGCGTGTGTCACTCACAGCAGGTGTAGTGCCTTGCTCAGGTGGTGCAGTTTGGTAGAGGGGTCCATGCCAGGGCAGGGGGTGGTACCAAGAGGGGGTTTTTTGGATTTGGCCTTCAAGAAACTCCTTAGTGGTGACTGAAGTGGGAGGCTCACCCATGCAACCATCACCTGGTCCTGCAAAACTGTGAGGTGGGTAAGGACCTGCCCTCCAACTCCAACTTGGAAGCAGCAGCCTTCACCTTCAGCCCCTTCACCTGCATGAAATGATGTCTCTTGTAGAGTGTGTCACAGAGTTAAATCTGTCCAGTTGCTCTTAGGATATACCTGGAATTTGGGTTGTGCGCTGCCCCAAACCTGAGCTCAGATCAAGCTCACTGTGTTCTGAGCATGGGCTGCTCTCCACAACAGAGGGGTGATGAGCTTTGGGGCACTTCAGCAAAGGATAAAACCTGGAGCCCAGCCTTCCCCTTAGCCTGAGCTCAGTTGTGTGGTAAGGACAGGTAAGCTTCCTGTCCATGTGGAGGCTGCTGCACTGGCACAAAGTTTGCCAGTATTTTTTAATGACATAACCCAGCATGGCTGTAGTAGGGCACAGCCAAGCATCTGAAGAAACATGGCAACATATCACTGCAGTAGTCAAAAAGGCTTTGAAAGGACCTATTTTAGTGCCAAGGTAGAGGAAGGACATCCCAGAACTAGCACATCTCATAAACAGAGGCATAACAACTGCCTCTGGCACCTTTCTCTGAGCCTGTGATTTTTACAAGGACTTGTATCATTTCCCAGCTGTTGGAGATGTTGAATCCTGAGTTGGAGGGTTGCATGGGCAAAAGAGTGAGGCTGCAGTGTGTCAGTTCAGTTCTCCTTCTCTTAAAATGTCGTTTTCTCAGAAGCCTAAGCAAGGAAGAAGGTGGCAACACCCGGTAAACAACCTTACATGAAGGCTATTTTGCTGGAAATGTTGATAGCTAGTTCCCAAAAAAATACACAAAGCACTGATAGCATAGCACAGAGTTCAGCTTGTGCAATCAGGAGTGTGTGTGTGTAGTTATCTCTATGTTTGTTTGTGAGATACATCCTTCCCTGGAAGTAAGTTTTGGAAAACAGCTGCTGTCAGGTGAATTTGTGTGTTAGAATTCCCTGAAATATCCCAATCTGTCTGCACTAAGTCACTGGGAACAGCAGTGATAAACCCCAGTGCTCGTGTCTGTCTGCCTGGGTTTCCTGACACAATTACACAGGCAGATGTGTAGGGGTGTGTGGATAATAAATCCAGCTAATCAGCACTGGATGCAGGCATGGATTGGCACCGCAGCACGTGTGCTCTGGGTCGGGCATGTGCCAAAGGCTGCATCTGCCTGATGGCACTGTGGCATTTCCAGATATCTGGGTGTCCACTTAGAGCTGCTGCACAAACCAGTACCCTGGTACCTCTTTCTTTGCCGAGATTGTTTTTAATCTCTGGCCAAAAGGGGACATGTGAGGCCATGTAACGGTGTGGTGACCTTAATTCAACTCCCGACCCAGGGCTTGGGTAGTATTGGAAAGGCCAGGGCAAAGTCCCCCCTTTGGTAGTAGAATTTTAATCAGATAACCCCAGAAACCCCTGATGAGAGATTTTGGCCTGTCCTTTTTGTTGTCTCATAACACCAGGGAGAAATGCTGAATGTGCTGCTGTTGGGTGATGCCTCGGGATGCTCATGAGGAGATAACGCAGAGGCAGTGCCACTCCTCTGCACCCCTGCCAGCTCCTTGGTCTGGGATGTAAAACAAATACGATTCAAAGAAGAGGAAAAGTAAATTGGACTGGAATTAACCCCACTGCAATCTGGCTATTCCAATGTGCTGTGCAATTTTCTGCCTTTTTCCTGCCGTGCTTTGCTTTATTCCCCTAAATCTCCATTGCCCCCACTAACGTAGGCAGAGCAATGCGCTGCTGGTTTTATATGTCCTGAAAATTGCATGTGTTCCCATGTTCTGCTTACAGCCACCACACTTCACTGTCCCTGCGGTGCTGGAAATCTCTTCAGATGAAAGATTTTCATATGAAAATGCCTCTGTAATTTAGTCTGCTTACGGAAAAAAAAAAAAGAATGGAAACGCCTAAAGTCAAGGGAAGAGCTTTACAACTTGGGTGGCCAAGGGTTACAGGTGGGGGTGCCATGGTAAAACAAACCCCAACTTTAATTAGAGAAACCTCTGTCAAGGAGGTTTTCTTTTTTTTCCTCACACGCACACGTACATACATGTGTGCACTTCTCTCCTGCAAACGGGCCTTCTGTGAGGCTGCGGCGAGCAAGGCTCGCTCTAACACACGAGCTCCTCTTCTTGCCACAAACCCTCTTGCTGACTCAGTCCTTGGAATCCTGGTGTGAGTGATGCCAAGTTGCACCGGGGCGTTGCTTTTGATTTGGTTGCTGCTGAGTATTGGGGGGGGGGGGACAAAAAAAAAAAAAAATCTACATTAAGGCATTTTTCTAGCCGAGAGCTGAGAACCCCAACTTTGGATCCCTGGCTGTGTTTGGTCCGTGAGGTGCTCAGTGCACCTGCTGGGTCGGGAAAGGCACCCGGGGGAGCATTCCCTGTGTGAGCCTCCTCGGAGTCACACAACTGAGTCAACAGCATCGTCCCAATTCCAAAGTGTGGGCGGAAGGAAAGAATCACCCTTTGTTGCCGAACCCAAAATCCCGGAGCTTTCTTTTAATTTGTCGGTGTCAGCGGATTCTGGGTGTTTTACTGCCAGCAGCCGGATTGAACTTCCTTGAAGTTGCAACATCAGGAGGGTTAATTATGTACAAAGTGCTGGCCAGTGCGGGGGTCTGGCACGCAGGGATCCAGCTGTGCTGGAGAGATGATCCAGAGGTGATTGTCATGGCCAGTGTTTGCGTGTTCCTGGGGATTCTGGGCCGGTTGTGTTCCCAGTATGGGGTCGGTGGAGGCAGGGGAGAGAGGCAGGCTCTGGAAGAAGCTTCCCCTTCTGTGAAAGGCCCTGCTTCAAAGGGAATCACGTTAGTGTGTGGAGGATTAGCATTCCCAGGAATGGAGCTGCAGCCCTTGTGCTTTTAATCTGGTTCCTTTTCAACCCTTTCTGGGGCTGAAAATGCAATTTTTGGCCATTTCAGAATCATGCTTTTGGAATATAAGAAATAAGCCTTGGGGGGGAAAAGCAAAAAATGTCAATTTTGGGGCTTTTCTTTTTTTTGTATGAATGGATGGTGGCTTTGCAGCTGAAGGACTCCTTTAGTGTTAGAGGAGAACTGATGAATTGAACTCAGCTGAAGCGTGGGGAGCTTTTCCTGTAAGGCATGGCTTGAACTTGGTGTTGAGGAGATCCTCCTCCCTCTGGACTCCTCCAAGTGTGTTTGCCAGGTCCTCCAAAGAGGAAAACAGTTTACTCTGCCCTTCCCAAACAAGCCGCAGCTTTGCCAAGCCTCCGTCCTCCCCCTCCCATCAGCACTTAAAAAACACGGTTTGTGCATTTCCCAATATTTGTAACCTCGTCAGTCAAAGGGCTTATCTCCCTGATAAATAAAAGGGACAGAAAGCACACACGGGCCTTATCGGGGAGCTAACGGAGCGCTCGCGGTGCCGCGCCGGAGGCGCAGACACGGGAAGCGAGTTCTGTTAACAATCTGAACAGTGCCATTAAAATGTGGGTCGATTCCCTTTTCACTTGCGCTCGTGTTGCCCCAGTTTGATGCCAAAGCCGTTCTTCGGACGCTGGGCTTAGCCAAGATGATGGTGTTGGTTCTTAATGTGTTTTAATTTCCCTCTTGTCTCCTTTTGCCTGGCATCTGGCAAAGCCCGAGGGACCACCCAGCCTGGTTCAGCAACTTCATCACAGGATGGTTTGGGTTGGAAGGGACCTTAAAGATTATCTCGTTCTACCCCCCTGCCATGGGCAGGGACACCTTCCACTGGACCCTGTCCAACCTGGCCTTGGGCACTTCCAGGGATCCAGGGGCAGCCACAGCTTCTCTGGGCAATCTGTGCCAGGGCTTCACCACCCTCACAACCAAGAATTCCTCCCCAATATCCCATCTAACCCTGCCCTCTGGCAGTGGGAAGCCAATGTGCAAACTCTGTCCTTGATGCTTTCAATTTAAGGTCCTTTGCCCTAATGGCCAAATATTGTTCTCCTTTGCCCAACACAGAGCACTCCAATGTCTCTGCTTTTATTTTAATACAGTTTTTACTTAATCGTGACACAATTCAGTTACAACAGCAGCAGAGCAACAGATGCCTTAAATGTTTGGCTGTCCTTTGTCTGCCCTTAGGTCAGATGTCAGAGCTGCCAAATATCAGCCTTGCCAAACAGGGGAGGGGATAGGACTTAAATGCAATATAAAGTGACTTTTTTTTTCCTTTTCTTGGTGAATTGGCCGTTTTCCTATATGCTGCAACACTATTAGAATCCCCTAGCCCCCATTTTCCTGTTAAAAATACCTGACAAGAGAAAGCACAGTTGTTTGTGCTGCTGGTGGGATTTTAAACAGCAGTAGAGTTTGACTCAACTCCTGGCTGAGATGGGCACTGCAACCATCCTGTGTCTCCCTTATTCTGAAGTGAATGGCTGTTTAATCCCCATCCCACAGAAAGGAAAAAAAAAAAAGTCAGGACTTTCTCGTCCCCTGAGATGGGCTTTTTAATTGCTCTAGCTTGACACTCCAACTTAGTGTCCTCATGGCCACTGATTGATTTCAATTAACATTCCCATGCTTCAGGCACTATAAATAACCCTTGTCTGGCCGGCTGCTTCCCCACTGCCAGCTCAACCTTTCTCCTTTAGCTGCTGCTGCTGCTCATCTTGCTTCTTGGCTTGGCCTCAGGCTCAGTCTATAATTCTTTCCAAACTTCCCTGTATAAAATAATCATGTACATGAAGTAAAACAGGAGTCTCATATACACACTTAATAACTCTTGTGTACTGTATGAGTGGGAATTCCACTTTATAACCCCCAGAGCTTTCAAATGGTTCTCATTTTCGGCAGCATTCCTCCTGCGAGATCTAAAACTTCCCATTTTATCCCAAGCCGTTTCTTTGCCTTTCAACCTTTTTATTTCTCTGTTAGATTTCGGGGGACAGGCGGCCTCATCGTTCCTTTGGGCTGTGGTTTCGGAGCTGATAGTGCTGCTCTTGAGCTCTTAAGCCAAATGTCAGGGTTCTCTTCCCAGGGCCACATTTTCCAAATTAAAGCTTCGGCTCGCTCGCAGTTCAGAGCAAAAGGCTCCGAGTCGAGATTTAGACTAAACTGATAAGATAAGCTTACAGGGACCTAGAGCTAATGTTCTACATGTGTTTGTCTGTCTGCCTACCTGTTATCTCTTTGCCAGTGAAAAGGAGAAGAAAGAATATCGTGCGTATTTAGACTCTCACTGTATGTGACAGCCAGATAACATCTGTATATATCTATATATGTAGATAGAGATATATGGATGCAGGAGCAAGACTGATAGATAAGTAAGAGGTAGCAATCCACGGAATTTCTAAGGCCAGAGGGGACAGTTGCATCAAAGCCATGTAGAACTGGAGGGTTTCAATTTGGGGGGGTGTGTTGTTTAGATGACGTTTTGAAAGCCGAGGGAAAACAGACACCTCTGATAAAACACACATGTACTTCTCTGTTTCTCTGCCAGCTGGAGATAGGGTTGGAGTTTCCCAATCTGGAATGGGGAAAAAAAAATAATAATTCATGGTTTTTCTCTATTGTGTCTGGCTTTTTTTCTTCATTTTTTTTTCCCCCTGGCAACACATTTGTTGTAAGATCTCGAAACAGCTCCCCAATTAATTGACATTTTAAATCAGGAAGGTTCGTATCGATTTGGGATTACTCCACAAATATGGAAGAAGTAAAGGGGCATTGCCCTCAGATGCTCTGGCTTCAGAAATTCCTGATCCCTATAGAAAGGGGTAAAGCAGAGATATAATAAAATCAAAGGCAGGAGCTTCTCCACGTGCTTTGCTAGAGTTGGCAGAGTGGGATGTGCAGGGACACGTGCGAGTGGTGGAGCCGAGGAGAGCAGGGAAAGCTCACGCGTATGAGGGGTCATGGCTGGTGTCCTGCCCACCCCTGCCTGTCCCCAGCTCACCTCAGGCAACCTGCCCTGCTGGCAGACACCTTTTGCCGTGCTGGCAAACACCCTGTGCCGTGCTGGCTGCTGAGACTCTGCTGTTCCCTCTTGTGCCACGGTGCCGCTGCGTGCGGAGCCCATGTGCTCCGTGCGTGTCGTGCAGCCGCTGCTCACCCCTGCTAATTGAAACAGGGTTTGCAATGGTACATTCTTTGGCTTTTTTTTTTTTTTTTCTTATTCCTCATCCCCTTTTTCCACGTTTGGAGCCTGGCCTTGGTCCCTCTGTCGTGCCCCTGACTGTTTGCTGAGCTCCATGTCAGTGCTGTGTCTCCGTGGTGGTCAGCGCTTGGCTGAATGAAGAGATCTTAAAATTGTGGGACTATTGGGTGGCTGGACCCAAAAACTGGAGCCTCTACTTCATACATGGCCTCACCAGTGCTGAGTAGAGGTGGACAATGATCTTCCTTGATCTGCTGTCCACGTTTTTTTTGAATGAGGAAGTTGCCCTGTGTGTAATGAGGGGATGCTGGTCCATCCTGGTGCCCAGTGCAGAGCTGGTACTGATGCATGCACTGGTTCCAGTGCTCTGGAATATTCTCAATCCATGGACCATATCTCAATGCTGGCAGCTGAATCTCCCTCTTGTTTCTAGGACCGCCTGCCTGCCTTACTTCTGTCAGGTTTGTGGTCCTTATGCCAGTGCAACTCATTCACAAAGGACAAGAGGCTGCTCCATGTTCTTAATTCATGTTAATTTTTCTACCTGTTCTTTGGCAAATTCAGAGTTTGGTGCCAATGCCTTCAGTTTGTGGTTTGTAGCTGATGTCAGGCAGCATCAGTGAAAAAATTAAAAACCTGTATAAAGTAATTCAATACATTGGCAATTAAAAAAACAAAACAAAACTTCAGTGCTTAATTTAGAATGAAAGTTAAAAGCCCACAAATAGGAGTGAATTTTCATTTATGTCTGGTACAGTGGCAATAATAACATCTTAATGCCATTTAGTGCTATTCAAGGGAAAAACTACAAAGAAGGAGTCTTTTCATATAGGAATTATATTTCTGAAACTCGTTGAAATTTCCCAATTTGATAGGTTGGGATTGGGCAGAAAACAAAAATATCGACCCCCTAAGTCAACAATATCAACAAGCATTTATGGTATGTTGCAGTCCTGAAAAGTTTTCCTTTTCCACAAAAAACAGTGCTGGAAAAAAAAATCCACCTAGGTCTAATCACACGATCTCCCAAAGCTATTAGTGGACATGCTTATAGATAAACAAGAAACAAAACATCCTGAGAGCAGTGGGAGAAATAAATAGATTTTCTGGAAGGGAGAGTGAGTGTGAGAGCAAGGGGAGTAACGGGGCAGATGTGTGCGAGCTTGAAAACTGTTTTTTGCATTACAGGATGTCATTTATTTAGTTTGGAAAAACATGTTTTTACGGTGTTATTCTGTGCCTTTCAGAGTTCTCATGCACTGGGAGCCAGCTCTGACTTCTGTGTCAATGGGCACTTGGGGACTTGAAGCCCTGAGTTATTTGACTGTCAAATGCTGTTACTAAGTCACTGGAAATCACTTTTCTTTTTTTTTTTACAAAATTAATTTATTTTACTCCAAGATGCCCAGAGCAATCATTTATATTATAAAGCTGCAAGTGGCAGGTGGACGTCTAAAAATAGCACATTCTGAAGGCTCAGATACAGACACTGGAGGACAGGTTTTCCCCTTATTCCTATTCTGCATTGTTACTTAAAGTAAAAAAACCAAAATAGGTGAACTGTGGGAAGTCACGTGGTGTAAAGCTATACATGCTATAGTCTTGTCATTTGTGTCAAATTAATCAATCACAAAAAGGTGTTGGGCCAAACCTTGCCAAGTTCTCTGTGTTGTTGTGCTGGGCCAAAGTCTTCTCAGGCCAACTGCTGTTAAATCCCAGAACGGTTTGGGTTGGAAGGGGCTTTAAAGGGACCTCTAATCCCACCCCCCCTGCCATGGGAAGGGACACCTTGCACTATCCCAGGTTGCTCCAAGCCCTGGCCAACCTGGCCTTGGACAGTTCCAGGGATGGGGCAGCCACAGCTTCTCTGGGCAACCTGTGCCAGGGCCTGCCCACCCTCACAGGAGAGGATTTCCACCCAATATCCCATCTAACCTTGCCCTCTGGCAGTGGGAAGCCATTCCCCCTTGTCCAAAGCTCCTCTCTGTCTCCTTTGTAAGGCTGCTAAATAGGGATGTTGGCATTTTGTCTGTTAAAATGCACAAGTTGCTCATGTGCCAGTCTGGGGTAAGTTGTCTGGGTCTGCAGAAACATCTGAGCTGTGGGAATCTCTGTATCCAACAGATCCCTCTGGGCTCCCTCGTTACTCATGGATGAACAGGACATGCTCAGGGTGCTCTGCTCTGCAGCCTCCTGCAGGTGTCTGTCCTAGATCTGAGGGGCTGTTCTTTTCTAGCCCTTTTTCTCTCTGATTTCAAGGAGAAGACTTACCAGTCCGTGCTGCTGGTGTCTTCTAGGGGAGGAACAACCCACCACAGCAGCCTGTGATGGGTTTGTTTCTAAAGGTTCAGAGTCCTGCAATTCCTGCTGGAGTTTGAAGGTGGGATGAGCTCTTAAACTGAAACTTGGCCCCACACCCCTGTTTCTGCCTGGCTTGAGGGCTTGTCCCCAGTTCACTTCCCAAACTTCTGGGAAATGTGGTCCACCAGATTATGAAGAGGTGTGGAGATGTGTCTAATTCCTGACCCATTTGCCTTGGCTTTCCTTACATGAATGATTTCTGTTACAAAACTTACACAAATCTAATTAAATAGCTGAGCCTCTTCTACCACCTGGAAATCTCATTGAGAATGGAAAGAATTTGACCTTTTGTTTCTCATTCTGGACTTCAGCATCCCAAGTCCTCCTTGGCTAAGCTTCATTATGGCCATATAAAGCAGTACCAAAAGGCTGCCTAGACATCGCTCCCTTCATGCCACACTTCGTTTATAAGCCTGGATGATGCTTTTGTCCTGGACAGCTTGCCCTGCCCTGAAATATTGGCAGTCTAGATGAGAGGAAAACCAGATTAACTGTTCCTGATAGCAGGGGAGCCGAGAGCTGGTGTGAGGAGCGGCTTCCGCTGGCAGCAGACGCTGCCAATCCAGCAGCTGAACACGAGCACCCTGGGCTGGGGTGGCCTTGTGTGATCTCATCTCCCGTCCCTGCCACGGCTGCTCCAGCACACCCTCGGGTGGCATGGAAAGCTGGAACCCCCATAAAAGCAGAGGTCATGAAGGAAATGTTTAACAAATGTTCAGCTGCCGCAGCAAGGCTGCTGTAAAAACCTCCTGGTTGCGTTTTGGGGCTGGCGCTCACCTGCTTGAAACTATGTCAGACTTCTGAGGAGTGAACTGCTGTCTGGGAGTGGGACAAGGGAGCTGAGAACATCCACTGAGTGGGATTAGAGCTTTACCTGCAAGGTGGGACCTGCTGAGTGCTGTGGCCTTGCCTTTAACTGTGAATGAGCTACTGCTGTGTGCAGATCAGATTCACAGAATATCCCGAGTAGGGAAGGGACTCACAGGGATCTTTGAAGTCCAACATTGATCCTGCACAGGACAACCTCAAAAATCCCATCATGTTCCTGAGAGCATTGTTCACGTGCTTCCCAAGCTTCTGTCAGGCTTGGGACCATGACCACCTTTCCAAATTCAGCTGCTGAGGCTCCACTTGATGATCTCCCATGGAGGAGATTTCCAGTGGTGATGGAGAAGGACTGGTCAGTATGGTGGAGCTGGAGACCCTGCAGCCAGGGTCAGCTGGGGACCCTGGGGTCAGTTTGGTGCGGTGAACTTTGTGAAATTCTGAGCATTTTAAAGAAATCCTCAGCTTGGTCTCTTGATGAGTCACATCTCTTTTCTCCAGCCAGGGGATGTGCAGCAGTAGGAAGGAAAGAAGGGAACTGAGGTGTAGTCAGAAAATGAAATAAGGAGAATAAGAACACGGAGTGTTGGTCAGTGAAGGGGAGACCACCCCACCACTGCCACTCTGTGTAGTGTCAGCCCTCCCAGCCCCACAGGGAGGAAGGAGTGAGGCAGCCAAACTCTGCTTTGCTGCCCAAGCACTCTGGACTGGCACAGGGTGAACCACTTGGTTTCTGATCACTTTTCTTTGACTGAACCCACAGAGATATGGTTTATGCAGGTTAGCGGACCATTTTGACCTTTTGTCTGCTTTGTCAAAGACCAGAGAAAAGATTTTGCAGTTTATTTTATGTGGGGCCAGAGACTGACTGGCCATGCATGTTCATGGCTTTGATAAAAGCCGAAGTGCCAACTGAATCAATAAATTAATTTTGACAGCTCGGGTACATATTGCTCTTCTCATTCAATAGCCAGTTAAGTGACTTTTCCATTTCCATCACCTAGCCAGTGGCAAAGGGAGGCTTTGAGTTTGGGAAGTCCTGATGCCGTGCCTGAGCACGAGCCACTGGGGCATGGCACCTCCATCCTGCAGCAGGGCAGGAATGGGCTGTGGAGCAGACTCAGGAGGGCTTTGCATGACTGGTCACATGGATTCAAGCTGCAGAACACAGTAAAATCTCATTGATGGATTGTCATTCACAAAGCTTTTCTAATGAGTTGTTCTTTCTGTGGGGAAAAAGGGTTTCTTGTGAGCTTTGGATGCCTTGGTTGTACCTCTCATGCACCAAGTGCAGCCCTGTTCTGCCACTGTCAAGGCTCAGCTGGTGCAAAAAAATCATGACCATTTCCATTCCTCCTTTTGCTTGATCTTCAAATGATAATTTTAACAGTGCACAGAATTTTCACATTTCCCTTTGCATTACCCTTACAGTTCTATGACTGTGCAGGCACCTAAAATACTCAGCAGGCAGACTCGTTGCTGTGACTCAGCCCCTGCTTCTATGGGAGACATATCTCATTCTTTTCATTCCCAGCTTCTCCCCAGTTACTTATTACTACATGTGAGCTGGTCTCATCAGTCCCAGCTGATGGTAATTTAAATTCTTTTTGCTGGATCCAGTCATCCTTCCATGTTTCTGGAGGTGGTGACCACACTCACCTGGCAGGATTTTCTCTTTCTTCAGGAGTTTCCCCAACTGACTGTGTCACCCATCTCGCCTCAAAATCCAAAGGCACTTAGGCTGAGAACAAGGAGCATCTCTTCATTTACTGTATGATGTGTCCTTAACTTCCCAGCTGGCCAGGAAATGTGATCACCTCGAGTGTTTTGTTATCACAGGCCACGTGTTTTTCCCTTTTCATGGGACAATGGTAGCAATTATCTTAGAGTTTCACTTTAATTCACTCCTAGG
The DNA here is from genome assembly GCA_038380795.1 of Pyrocephalus nanus. Taxonomy (NCBI): domain Eukaryota; kingdom Metazoa; phylum Chordata; class Aves; order Passeriformes; family Tyrannidae; genus Pyrocephalus; species Pyrocephalus nanus. The sequence goes on from CM076278.1 coordinate 3,364,097, forward strand.
TTGGATGTTTTCTTGGCTGATGATCTGAGATGAGTTACTGGGAATGTTTTGTACTGGGCTGTGCTGCGGATGTGGCTGACAGTGACTTGATGTGCCTCTCAGGGATGGAGATTGAGGCTGTAACCATCGCTTCTGCCTGCGTTGTGCGGCGGTGGGTTTGTTCTCGTGCTTGTTGTGTCTTCTGGCTGCTTGTTTGTTGTGGGCATTGTGTTTTCATGTTCTGATTTTGGGTTATCATGTAGCTGGGGAGACCACCACTGCTCTGCCTCCTGTTGTTGTGGCTTCCTGCAAGCCAGTGTTTGTTGTGGGGGGTAAAATGTGGTGATGTTTTTCGGCTTGTTCCTTTGCTCAGGCTGCTTGATGTTTGCATTGTAGCCATAGATTTCCGTGGTAAAAACAAAACAAAAAAAAAAAGAAGAATAAACAAGCTTTCCCTTTCCAGTCATTTGTGAAACTCAAACATGATCTTGCTCAGCACGACCACGAAAACTTGGAGATCAAACCGAGTAAATTGAAAGTGTCCCACAACACAGAAATTCCCTCCTTCCGCCTTTCCCCTCTTGTCTCTCCACAACCAGATTCCTGCAGCCAATTCCAAGCAGAAGGGAGATTTGCCTGGTGCTAAGAGAGCTGCTTGTGCTCCCACTGAGTGGCATGGAACAGTGGTGATGGACCAGCACCTGAGCAGAACTTTATCCTTGGAAGGAGAAGACTTTAGTCTCTGAACTGTAAATTCATGCCTCTGTCAGACTTATGATTCCATAAGTCCATTATATTTATCATAGAAGAATAAGGTCTGTGGCAGGAAAATGGAGAGGAGGGGTGGGGGGCAGTGGTATGTGTTTATATCAAGCTTTACCATGCACAGAAAAATGTAGTTTTTGAAAGGCTCTGTTTTGGTGATTTGCTTACAAGCTCCATTCCACTCCTCTTGTTTCCCCCACTGCTCCAGTGCCAAATATCTCCCTTTACCTGAACAGATTAAAGTGGGGGGGGATCAGGGTTTTATAAACCCAGCATTTCTCCCTAAAGACAAACCCACTGGGTAATCGGGGTGGGAAAACATAGCTGCAACTCACTTAAAACGAGCCGTTTGAAAGCTGCTCGTGAAACCTTTTCCCCGAGTCTTTGCCTTCTTAAGGGTTGGAAAGCCCCCTTTTTCCCTCTCCCAGACATGATCAACAACGCTGAAATTCAGACAGTTGTAATCAGCTCTAATAGGAGCAGAAAAGCCAAGTTCCACGCGTTATTATGCCTCAGCCCCTGTAGTGCCGGTATCCGGAACCTCACTTGTGCTGGGATAACAGTAAACAGATGTGAGGGCAGTACTTGCAATACTGAGTTACCCTTTTAAAATCCAGCTTGCCCCATGGATTTTTACAGTTCTTGTTAAGGCCCCTTCTTACTGAACGCTTTTTCTTCCCCTCTCTCTCTCTCTCTCTCTCTCTCTCTGTCTTTCCTTCCCCTTTTCCGCGAGGTTCTTTTATTTTTTGCAGGATCAGCTCCTTTGGCTGATTCACCGTGCGGCTCCATAAATAGTTGGATTGGCATAATTGAGGGGTGAACAGGATTTGGGAGTGAGTGGCTGGTGATTGAGAAAGGAGGGGAGGGGAGGAGTGTGATGGGATAAGCTGGGCTTACCACCGAGCGCAATGTTTGTGGAACCACGGCTTTTCCACAAGGAGCCACAAGTCTACTGGAGAAGCAGAGAAATGCTCCGACTACTGGAGGAGCGAAACTCTACTCCCCAGGCCAGACACTGATATCATTGCTCCAAGAATATTGGCTTTGGCTTTAGTCTTGGCCTTGTGCAGAAGTGAGTACCTGTGTCTTAAAACACTGAGCTTTTCAGCAGCAATGGGCACAGGAGTCCCCCTTGAAGTCTGTAGGTGAAACTGCTCTGAATATCTTTGACATCAAGGCACAGAACCACACTGGCAGTTTTGGTGCTGAGTTGGGTCTAAAAGTCATGTTAAATGTCTGCCTACAGTGTTGCAGGGCTGGGACGTTACACCAAACCTAAATCTATTGATTTTGAGGAGAAATAACCATTTTGTCCGTGGTGGGGGCAGTTCCTGGGGTCACACAGATGTTTGGTGTGGTGGGTGCTCATGCCAATGGAAGAAAAAGTGTAAAAAAGAGAGGAGGAGCCGGGGAGGGAAGCACAGATTTTTAGACTGTTTTCAGCTGATTGTCAGAGATGGCACCTCAAGGATTTGGTTTCTCAGAACATCCAGCTGGGGTGTCTGTAGGCAGGTGCCCTGCTCTTCCCCCCTGCCTTTCCACTGCCCCCCCTTCATGCTGGTCTTGCTGCCACAGGGTGAGCTGCCTACATTACAGAATGGTTTGGGTTGGAAGGCAACTTTAAAGATTGTCTTGTTCCAACTCCCCTGCCTTCAGCAAGGACACCTTCCACTAAATCAGGTTGCTCAGAACCCCCTCCAATCTGACCTTGGATGTTTCCAAGGATGGGGCATCTACCACCTCTCTGAGCGACCTGAATCAGCTGATCCTGTGAAAAATTAGCCCACCAGAAGAAAAAATTTTCCTTTTGGATCAATGTACTGGTCTGATCCATTCTGGACCTTCATCACTGCCAGATCTGACCATGAAGAGGGCGAGGGATTATAAGCAGAGCAGCAGGAAGGTGAGTGGGCAGTGGTGAGCTCTTCCTGAGCAGGGAGAGGTTACATGAGTGTGCTGTGAGTGAAGGAGGGTGAGTCTGGCCTTTCCAAGTGACTAGTCCAGCAATCAGCCTGCCAGCACTGGGGTTTTGGCAGCTTCAGTTCAGCGCTGTCGTCAGCTCTGCCCACTTCTTTGCAGGCTTCCCAAAACGTTGTAATTTGTAGGTGTAGTATTTTTAACCATGCAATGGGTGTCTCTAGGCACACCATGACCACAGGGTGGCTTTTAACAGAGGGGTGTGGGCAAAGAGAAAGGGTTTGGTTTGGTTCATGAGCGCTGTTGAGGGGCTTTCTACCCCTGGAGAGTGAGGGCTGGGGTTCCTCTGCAAGAGCTCTGTCTCCTGTTCTCTTGGCTGTGAGTCCACAGGGAGAAGCTGGAGAGCTGGGGATGTGCGTGTGGATGTGGGCAGTGACGCATTCCTGGGGCATGTGCAGAATTCCTGTGAATGACCACAGCACTTTGCTGAACAACTATCAGAAGGTTTCTCACCCTTCCTCGAGGGAGGATGCTGTGCTTCCAAAAAAGCCTCCCAATGGATGTAACACTATTCATCCGGTTCTGTTACGACCGTTGCTCTTCCTGTGGCTGTTTTGCTCTTCATTATCTCCCTGGGAAGAGGTTGTTCTCTTGAGCAACAATATCCCAGCCCCAGTTTGGTTCCTGTGGTGTCCATATTTAGTGGGACTGTTTCTGATTTAGCAGCCGCCTTTGCACGGGTGTGAGGACGCTCTGCGCCGTGCGAGCGACGCTAGACCAGGCTTTGCCCCCCTGGTCTGTAGCTGGAGAAAATGTGTGAGAGATTTCCCTGCTGCTAGCAGGCATTGTGTTTGCCTTCCTCCTCTTTGGGGGTGGGAGAGGTTCGGGGAGAGAAGAAGGGGGAAAAAAAAAAAAAAGGCTTTCCAGTGGGATGTTGGGACGGGAATGTTCCTGCCTGTGTTCCCACATTGTTCCCAGCCTTCTGCCAGAGTCCAGCTGTATGACACAGGCCTCCAAAATGCAAGGGAGGTTCTCTGATGAGTGACACACGCGATGGCAACTCGCAACAGCCATCTGGTGGGTGGTGGAGCACGTTCACTGGTGGGGAAGAGGGTGCTGAGGGCAGCGTGGCCTAAACCAGCAGCGTGAGTTGGACTCTGGGCTGCTACAGGCCTTGGACCCAGACCCATCTGTGGCCCTCAGGGTTTGTGGAAAAGCTTTAACTTCTTGACAGCCCCTTGAGAAATGTTTGTAGATAGCTAATGGGGGTCATCATGGACAGGCTGGTAGCCCAGTGTCCAGGGATTTCTGGAGAGAAGACCAAAGGAGTGCTGAGTTCCAGGGAGATGGGAGCAGAGGAGCTGCCTCCAGCAGCAACAGAGTCTTCCCTGCTAATGCTTCCCGGGGAAGGGAATTTGAGGAAATGCTTGGATAGGAATAAGTAGAGCTGGCAACAAATGTGCATTTCATTTTATGAACATTTCATGGTGAAACTTAAAACTTCCACAAAATTTGGGGGACTGGATAGCTCAGGGGATTAGTAATGGGATACAGAGCCTTTCATCTCACCAGTGCTTTTTCAACTGCAGCTCAAGTCAATACCAGCAACTGAAAGTTGTTACCATCTGATGGCTTATGTGTAATGAGTTGATGGTCTCACTCCATTTCCTGGTAGTCAGGTATCTGTGGCTGACGCACACAAACGCACCAGAGAGCCTTGGCTGCTCTCCAGCCTTGTTGGCAGCCTCTGCCAACCCCTGGATGAGTCCAAGAGTGAAGTATCCCATTTGCTTCTTAGCTGGGAGCTTTATCAGGTAGTGTCCTGGCATCTGCAGCGTGTGAGAAATGTGTAAGGTGGGGAAGCAGGAGGCAGTTTTAGAGCAGTGGGTTTATGGAGGAATCTTCCATCTGTTTGAGGTCGACCAGGAATACTGCTTTGTTGCAAAGACCTCCTCTTCAGATGCTCACCCCATCAGCAAAGCTGTGATGTACACAAAATTTATGATTTCAAACAGAGGAAATACATTATGGCACAGTGCTTTCTGTTTAAAATAATGTCACTGGTTTTCTCCCACTGCCCAAAGTGGTTCTTACTGGAACACGGAGCTCATTTTAACAAGCATTTTTTTTATTAATGCATCTGTGATGTGACTTTAGCACAGGGCTGTGCACCAGCATCCCCATTTCCAGCTGGGGAAACTGAGGTAGAGGGAAACCAAATGAAGGAGCAGTTATTCCAAGATGAAAAATTCAGGAGTTTGTGGGTGTTGGCCCTGTGCCAGCAGCAATAATGGATTTAGACCATCAGTACGCTCTCTGACTCTCTCTCAGGACATCTGCCCTTGCTCTTTCCACCGTGGATCTAAAAACAGCCCCTCAGATGGAGCCTTGGAAAAGGCTGTTGCCTGGGACACGTGTTCTTTCCCATTTTGTGCTCCGGAGACCTCGTAGTCAGGGCACAGTTTGGAACAAGGAGGCTCCTAGTGGAGGTGTTTAAGTGTAGATTTTGGTGGTTCTGTTCAAAGTCATCAACAGACTTTGTTCACAGGGTGGTGATGGGCTGAGGAACTGCTCACAGAGGTGACTGAGCTGTGGGCCTGGTTGTGGTGCCCTGGTGAGACTCCCCCAACACCAGTCAGTGATCCCTGGAGAAACCATGCCCTGACGGGGCATGCAAGACTGAGCATCCCTCATGCTTTGGGGATTTCCATCCCTGTGGATAAGAGGAGGATCCCCCTGGCTTTGCCCTGTGGGAAATGGGTACCATGTGGTGGAAGCTGATCCCTGCAGGAATCTAAGGACCCAAGTGGCAGTGGGGTGAGCCCCGTGTGCCCCCCTGGCCTTTCCGCAATTACACCAAGCCAGGCACAAGCAGGCCATGAGTAAACAAATGATGTCATCTCCCACTGACGTTATTTTTAAGCACATTGTATACATTACTTGTCTGTATGTATCTCTGGACTGTTCTTTGTGTGTCCCCCACCACCACCACTGGCTTCTCAATCACCCTCAGAGCTTTTTTTCTTCTTTTTTTTTTTTTTTTCCCTTTTGGTTTTAACCCACATCTGTAGATTTGCTCTTGACAAAAATAAAGCCATCCATCTCCCTTGGCCTGCCAGCCTGTCATGTAAGCTCAGGAAAACTGGCTCGGTCAAGGTTTACAGAAGCTGTCGCTGCCTGCAGTGGGAAAGGCACTTATCTGTCGAGGAGGGTTCGCAGTTCTCAGGAATGCATCCTTCCCTGGGACCGAGGGGGTGGCTTTTGTTTATCCTCTGGCACACAATGAAATGATGGGAAAACATGCTTGGATGCACTGCAGTAGTAAGGTGGGGCAGGGCAGCGGTTAAAAATGGAACAGAGCCTTTGATCCCCGGCCAGAGCAGATGACTCCCAGGGTTTGGGTTTTAGGGTGGACGTCATGTTCTTTCCCTCCATCTCCGTGCACAGATGGAAGAGCTCCCCTCCTACCTAACGAGCGGAACTAAGCCTCCTAACTCAGGCTGGATGGAAGGAAGGGTTTTGGGAAGCCGTGCCCGGCTCAGGTGGGTGCTGGAGGGGGGGTTGCAAGTCTGAGCCTTCCCGGCAGCCGATTCCTGCGGCTCGATGTGGCACGTCCCAAGATCTCAAAGCACCACACAGAGAGCAGCTGAGCCTCTGAGCTGCTGCCTTGGTGGGGGACGAAGGGGCTGGCCGGGGCCAAGCCGTGAGTCATGACAGTGTCTGGGCCCTGGGACAATGTTTTTCCTGTTAATCTCCCCCTCCATCTCCCCCATAAAACACAATGGAAACTCCTTAATCCAGGAGATAGCCCGGGGCATACCACAACTCCAGAGGGTCCTCACAGGAGGCTCCGAGTCCTCCCCAGATTTCCCAGAAGCCAGACCAGGTAGTAAATAACCACACCAGTCCAAAAGATCGAAGGGGAGCGATAGAAGTATTACGTGCTTGCGCTTAGTCCTGCTCTATCCCGGATCTGGAGTGGGACGCTCAAAGACTCTGGAGCACTGACTCCTTGGAGCCAAAGTATATCATCTGTTAAGTCTCTGGCACGCCAGACTTGCTTTAGAGTGAGCAAATTGAAGGTCATCTCTCAAAATCTGGTTAATGCCAGATGCCAAAGTAGACAGAGAGAGAAGCAGAGGGATGATGGATACTCAGATGTGTAGATCAATCTGTGGCTCAAGGCATGTTTGTTTCTGCCTTTGGTTTGCTTTCTGTAGCCTTAGTATATTGTTTTTATTATTTATAGTGTTGGGGTGGGGGAGGAATCCCGTGTGTTTGAATTTATTTGCTGTGCTGTGTGGCTGATTTGGAACACGTCCTGTTGAGGGGGTTTTTGTTATATTTTTTTTTATTTTTATTTTTGCTAAGGAGCTCGGCAATCATTTGGCTCTGACCACAGGAAAAATAAAAGGAGAAAACCAAAAGAATCCCCAGATTTCATTTAACCGTTTACCTTTTCAGCACTTGGCCACTGTGCACATGTTGGGAATGGCCAAGGGAACCTGTCTGGACTCGATTCAGGAGGTCTTTGGTGGAATTTTAGCACATGCCTGAGGCCAAAAAGGCCGTGCCAGCCATGGGCACGGGGAGATGGCTCCGGCTGAGGCGGCAGCGCTGCTCCGGAGATGGAGCGTGGCAGCTGTTCAGCAGCAGCACGGGAGCCTGAGCCAGGAGGGAAAGAGGATCCATTACATTGCAAGTTTAGCTTTAAACTCGCCTCAGTGTTTGAACGTGAATCATTCATTCCACTGGGGAGATGGCTGAGAAGTCTGGGCAAAAAAAAACAAACCAGCAGAGCGCTGCAGAGGAACATCCAAGGGATGGGAGTGGGGGACTTGGACCCAGGGGCTTGGGCAGCTCGGAGGCCTCCTTCAGATGCTTAACCAGGAGTCTCGCTGTTCCCTTTTCCTTGAGCAATTCAGGGTTCTGGGCTGTTTTTCTCCTTGCATTAGTGGGGTTTTTTTGTATCGTTCTGGCTGGCAGAAAAGACCTGCCACGGTACCTTGGGGCTTTGCTTCTGAACTGAGCCACGGCTCCCCTGCTTGGAGCCAGCTCGTAGTCCTGGGAGGAGGGAAGGCAGTGGCAAGTCAGGGAGGGAGGCAGTGTGAATGCCCAGTTTGGGGTACCAGATGCAGACAAGAGCTGCTTCTGTAAACAGTGCTTGGAAAGGCCCCAGTGCAGATGCTGACGTGGATTTTGTCCCTTTAGCCAAAAGGCTGAGTCTGAGTCAAGAGACTGGAACCCAATTGTAGGGCAAGGGAAGGAAACTTCCTCTTCTGCACAAGACTTTGCTAAAAAATCATGAATCTGGAGGCACTGAATGTAGAGCTGTGTGATTCTGGACAGAAGACAAGAGTCATCCTCAAGCCTCAGAGCCCCTCAGCAATTCAGTTCTCCAGTGAATTCTTCCTTCCCAGTGCCTCGTGTCAGGGATTTCCCCAGCCACATCTCTCTGCAAACTGGAACTAACAGCTCAGGCTGTGCAGCCAAAAAACCAAATTGGACACTTGTCCTCTGAACACAGGGGACAGTTCTGGCCTCTTACATTTGCAAAAGTAGTTGAAATGTAGCTCTGAGGCCAGGAAACCCAACCCACATAGCCTGGAAGCTTCGCGTTGTGAGCCGGCTGAGGCGTCATTAATTCAGCTGCTTTGCTCTCCCAGAGCTCTGCTTGTTTCCCTTGCTATGTGTAAACCTTGGCACTTGGCTATTTCTGACTTTTCATCTCTGCTGAACTTGACACCCAAACAACCGACACTTTGGCTGAGTGGACACTTCAGCAGAAACCTGAGTTTGTGGAATTGCCCACCTTTGGTGCCATTTCTAACTCTGAACTTGGACTTTGGGCATTTGTTTATCATTACTGTGCTTTCAGGGAAGAGATACTGCTGCTGGTTCCTTCTTTATCCCTTCTATTGTGTCATTTCCAAGAGATTGGAGGGGAAGGAAGTGCACAGATGCTTGGTTTTTAAAATATGCAGCGTTGCCCTTCCTAATGAGTTTTAAGGTGTGTGACTGTCAGCACCAACACGTGCATTTGAATTATTCTCCCACTTTGACTATTGCAAATATAAAAATTCCTACCAATTTTGTAACTATTGTAAAAGCAAAGTATGTCAATGGAGGCTGCTAAATGGAGATGAAAGGTGGCCCTGGCCCATTTCAGACTGTTTGGATGGGAACCTGCACCCCTGTTTTCTTTTGGAGTGACCCTCCAAGGTGTATTTATGTTTCCATGGCAAAATTCAGTGCAGTATGTGGTATTGTGGGTCTCTGCTGAGTATACTCCCAGTAAAACTGATCCAACTTTTCTTCTCTCTTTACTCTGTGCAACAGGTTACACTGAAAAGAACAAACAGATTTTGGCTAAAATCAAAATGTTTTTCAGGAGTGTCAGCTTTAACTAAATTTCCCGGCAGATGACGTTGGCATGACTTCCTTTAGCTTTCATGTTTTGTTTGGATAACATCAAAAGGCTCTTGTTTCAGTGGACTGGGATCTTGTCATTTCAGCACCAGCATTTCACTTCATCTTGGTTTCTCTGTTACTGTAAATAAACTCTTTTGGTGTTACAGTGAGCGAAGGGGTTGGTGACCCCACACGTGGTGTAACAGACCTTTAAAGGGAAGGGATGATGCCTGTGTGCCCCTTCCTGAAGGAACTCAGAGACCATGGTTTTTTAGGGTGTCTGCAGGAGGGGTGGCACTTCCCACCACAGTGACTTACAGAGAGGGAGCACGGAGGAAGAACTTTATGGTCTTCAGTGTTCAGCACCAAACTGTGACTAAGTTGTTCTCACCCACAGCAGGGCTTTGGTTTTACCAGGAGGGAAAGGATGTGATTTTTTTCCTAACTAAAAACTCCAGGGCTTTCTACTTTGCAGAAAACTTCAAAATCTTGGCTGGGTTTTCTTCAAATGGGCATCTGAAGTAAGTTTTGTCACAGTGGAGGTTGTGGAAGGGGACATGGCTTTCTGCCTGACTGCAGCACCCAAGAGCAGCCAGTGTTGAAAACCCTGATCTGCTCCTCGGGACAATCATCTAGGACTGCAGCAAATGGTGTTTGTTTGGGTTGGAACCCACAGCAGGGTTTGAAATGAAGGTTTTCTCAAGGCTCTGAGAAGCACAGCTCCCCCAGCTTGGGGGCTGTTGAGTGTGTCCCATGGGTAAACTCCTGATCCATTTTTTCATCCTCAGACTCCCCTTCAAGAGGTTTATTTAAATAACACTTGTTTCAACACATAAAGTTTCCCTGGGAGGGTAAAGAAAGATCCTTCCCCCATGTCCTTGATGGGGGGGAAAAAAGACAGACTGAGCTCTGAAGAGCAGGTCATGGTTCCTTACACTGATGTGCAGAGAGTTTTTGTTGCTCGCTCTTTGGTTTCCAGGCCCATTGGTGTTTTCAAACTAAACCCCAGAGGATGATTTTCCCATTTACGAGGCTGAACTGCATGTCTGTGTCCCTGAATTCATTGTGTGTGTTTGCTTCTCAGCAGGTGCTTCTACTAAAACCGCAGACCTGTGGGATGGAAGCACAGACAGGTCTTTGGAGACACTTTATCTCCCTCGTCGGTGCCGGTGGGGAAGGGAAAGGGAATTCTGCTGCTTTCTTTCCTGGCTTTGGTTTGCAGTCTCTTCTCGAGGCTGTGAGCCATTAAGCAGGGCATGCTCCTTCCCTCCGTGCCTGTGCTTGAGGCTTGGGTTTACTCAATCCCAAGATATATGGTTGCATTTTGAATGAAAACTACATCTGAAACCAGTTTTATCAGTTTCCTGGAAGATGACAGGGAGAAAATATGTGAAAAATGTCTTTTCACCACTATTGGGGCTTTTTTTTTTTTTTTTTTTCTGTCCTTTGTCACCCATTGCATCAAGCTTCCTTATCATTTGGCCATGAGAAAATGTTTTCACCCAATAAAACAGGGGCCAAACCCTCATGGGTTCATTAAAGGGTGACCGGTGTGACCGGAGATTCCTGATCTGGGGTGTGAGGGGAGCATCAGCTCTGGGATCTGCGCTTTGGTCTGGCATTTATTTGCCTGGTGGTGATGGTTTGGGGCAGGGAAAGAGACACACATTTCTCCTGCTTAAACCAGCTCTGCTGGGCTGAGCTTGGTTACTGTGGGCGAGCTCAGCTCTGCTTGCAGGTAACTGAGAGGAGCAACCAGTGTCATGCTGAGCTCCTCGTTCCCCCACCCCTTGGACAGGGAAGAGCAGGAGGTCCTGTCCCTGCTCAGCTGCTCTGGGGCTCCCAGAATGAGCAGCCATGTGAAGCAATAAGGGAGTATTTGACAGCCCGTGACCATTTTGCACAGAAACAGGGCAAGAAACCTTCTCACTTTCATGACATCCCCGCTAGGCAATATATTTTTCCCATTTCTCCCAGTGGATGCAGCTTTACTATCTGTGTAACAACATATTAGTTAGGTCACTTCACAGCTATGAGGCTGTTGTGCGGATTCCCTCTCTTCTAGGAATTCGGGCGATGAATCATCAACACTTACAGCCGTAGTTTGATGTCTTTATTCACACTTAATGCTGGTACTTGGCCGCAAAAGTAATCCTGTGGAATCCAATGGGACTAACTGTGGAGTTATATACTATTAAATCTTTGGCCTTTTAACAGTGTAATGGGTTACAGCCAGATTTGTGAATTAAACTGAAATGCAGTCCTGACTTTCTCAAGCTTTAGGAGGAAAACAGGGCAAAAAATTTTCATGATGAAACCTAGACCCATGTGAAAATTCCCCGCTAGCTGGCTTTGTTGTAAACCCTTGGATGTGATCCTCTAGGGGAAGGCGGTCGGACCCACCTGGCCTCACTTCTCACAGCAACCACTGGCGCTGGGAACAAATTACATCCCAGGTTGGGGCTTTTGTCAGGGTGGGGGTTTGTGTTAGTTTGTTTTGTTTGTTCACTATTGTTGTAATTAAGAGGTTTCAGAGCACAATAAATAATTGTGTTTCCAGAGTAACGGCTTTGTAATGCTGGATGTGACAGGATGTTCTGTCTCGTGCTGAGTACCCGAGGGCTGTGGGAGATGCAGCCACAGGAGATGCAATCCCGCTCTCTGGGAAGGGATTTGGGATCTGATGAGGATGTTGTTTATTTGTAGGAGAGCATTGGTCTGGTCTCCATTCAAATTTCTGGAGTTTTCTGAATCTGAAGTTTGTCTTCGTTGGAGAGTGAGGGAGTGAGCAGCATTAACCAACTTTTCCCATATGGAAAAAAATTAAATATTTGAAAAAGCAGCAGTGTTATCATTGGCCTCCACAGGATCTTGGTAATATGGTTCTTGATAAACTTCAGTAACACTAATTGATTTATAGTAGATATTGGGAAGAAATTGTTCTCTGGGAGAGTGTGATGCTCTGGCACAGGTTGTCCAGAGAAGCTGTGGCTGCCCCTGGATCCCTGGGAGCGTCCAAGGCCAGGTTGGATGAAGCTTGGAGCAACCTGGGCTAGTGGAAGGTGGGATAGGGGTTGGAATGAGGTGGTTGAAGGTCCCTTCCAACCCAAACCATTCTGTGGTTCTGTGAACACTGCAAAAAGAAATAGGGATCCAGATCTGGTCAATCACAACATTCCTGTGCCTTGGTGTTATCTAAGAAACACAAAATTTATAGAGGTGTGTGAATCACAAATCTCCATTCAGTGAGCTCTGAGGAGTCAATCTCAACCCAGTGACGGAGGGGATGGTGCCATTCCCCATTCAATGCCCTGGTGTGATGAAATCCTGCCCGGCCCCGGAGCAGGGAGCAGCTCCTGGAGCGTGGCCGTGCCCTGGGCGCCGCGACAGCCCCTTTCAATGTGCCCGAGACAAGAAACACCAGCGAGGAGCAAAGACACTCTGGTGCAGCTGTATAACATTACACTGCAGGGGAGGAGGGTGGGGAAATGAGGAACAGCCATACATCCTCCCTCGGACAGGGCTTGGTTTACACTGCCCCGCTGAGGGTTTATTTTCTTTCATACCAGATTGGGTTGCGGCGATGGGGGCTGTACATGAAAACATGACCCGCCGTGGCAGCTCCGTGGCTCGCGGCGCTGCTGGTCCACTTGCCCCAGCTCCTGCAAAGGGCCCAGTGTGGAAGCCTAGAAGTATTTTACTTTTTTCTCAGCCTCTGCCTCTCCCCACTCCACTCCCTCTCCCCTTCCAGGGTGCTTTTAATCCCTTCAGTTAATGTGAAATTAAGATAATGAGTCAAAGAGAAGAGAGGACTGGGAAGGGGTGGGGGGAAGAAAAGAAAATAGAAAGAAGAGAGATTCTTCTGGCAGATAATTAGGGAGATTGGTTTACCAGCCAGGGACTAATGCTGGCTTCCCAGCTCAAACAGTCCCTCGTGACTCATTTTGTGACTTTAATTTCTATGGGGTTCCTTAAGCAGGTGCCCTCTGACAGGTAGTCAATAGAGGACTTCTGGCTGAGCACCAGAGCCTCTTTGGAGAGGTCAGACCGGGAGGTCAGAGAGCGGGGCCTGGGAGGTTGGCGGGTCAGGAGCCATCACGGTGACAGATGAACCTAAACGTGTTCCCTTCTCCCGGGCTGTCCCTCGCCGAGCGGCAGCGCCGGCGTCTCTCGGGGCCGGCCCCCTCCTTGCTCAGAGCCGTCCCTGTTCGCTGCCGCTCACACCTCTCAACTGCTCTTCATTAGCCCGGGGGACAGAGCTCGTTCGCAGCCCGCGATCCGATGGGGAGAGGGTGCTGTCTCCATACCTCTCAACTGGTCCTCATTAGGTAGAACAGTCCCCTTTTGTCCTGCATGAAGCCCCCTTTGTTTCTGAGCCGCAGCGGGGCTGCGGGAGCAGAACCTGATACAAAACAATGCGGCATTATTTAGCCAAGGGCCTAAAGTCAAGGAGGGAGCAGCGTTTCGGGAAGCTCTGGCTGCCGTGGCGTGTGTGTGTGTGAACACGCGTGGATTGTAGCCGTCCATCTGTCTGTCCCTCCTGCTCTGAGCTGGGTTCCTTTTGCTGGAGTTCACACCATGTGCCACCAGCCAGTGTTACAGGATCCCCTTGGGAAGGTATTTCTAAGGTGGTGTAACAACTAGGAACCCCTTCCTTCAATTTTTCTGCTGTCAGGGAGCAACTTTCAGTCTATTTCTCTGGGTTCTGGGGAACTCTCCCCTTTCTCTGAGTGTTTTTCAGGGGTCCCCTGCACTGGCAGCATCTCCCTGCTGGGTGAGGGAATCTGGGACCATTCTGCTTTGCTTTCACCCTTGCCAGGCTGTGCCTCCCTGCTGCCAGCAGCTGAGCTTGTGTCAGTTGGAGCCAGATTAGTCATTCTGTCTGAGACTTCTTTCAGATCGAGGATAATGATGGCAAAAAAAGAAATTAATTTTCTTTATAATTGGATTCCTGCTTTTCCCCAAAGAGCTGATGCCTTTTTAAGAGGCAGCGTCTCTCACCTCGGTGCTGGTGGCTGTGATGCTGCTGCAAAGTGTGGGATCGCCACAGGAGTGTCTGGTAGGTTATAAATCGGGTGGCAGAATTAAATGCTTACATGCCTGGAGTGCCAAGGTCGGGTCCCTGATCCCATTAGCCGCTTCTTTCGCCTCGAAACAGCTGGAGCAGAGCTGAGCATCAGCTGCAAAATACCTCATTTCGAGTAGAAACTGCAAACTGGAAAGAAATGATCCCAACTGTTCTGCTTTTGGGTCCCTTCCACTGCAAACAAGTGAGAGGGCTGAGATTAAACAGGATTAAACCCCTGAGAAAGAAAATAAAGCCTGACTTGGGAGCAATTGGAGGAGCCAAAATGCTGCTTGCAGTGAACAGTGTTTGCAAAATTAAAGTTGCCTTTAAAGTTTTTTTTTTAATAAAAAAAGGACACCCAATGTGCATCAAGCCACAGCAGAGTTTCATAGAGGCATGAGTGAGGACAAGGAGCTCATTGTCCATGTGCCACTGATCCAGAGAGAGGAACCTCTCTGTCCTGTGCCAGAGTCTGAATATGAAAGTCCTCTATAAATCCAACCTGATTTGAGAGCTAATTGGAGTGGGAAAACCAGGACAGCGGTATGGAGAAATAGGGCTTTGTGGGTTTCCTGGTACATCTCTCCCAGAGAGATCCTCCTTCGTTTGGAGAACGTTTCTGTGGCCTGTGGGGCGAGCGTTCACACCGACATCTCTGCCAAGGCTGTTGCGTCACGTTGGCCAAGGTTTATTTTGATACAACCGCAGACGGCGTCACGTGTTGCACAACGGTCCCACCAGCATTTTGGCCACCTTGGGAAGCCCTTGCCCGAGCTCTGCCATCAAGTCCAAAGGGTTCTGTGGGAACTGGAGTGATGGCTGTTGTTCTGCATCTACGGCCTGTTGGATGTTCCCACCCTATTGTGCACTTTAATTCCGTGCAACCCGTGCAGAGAAACTGGTACCGGCCTCCCGTGTGAGTCAGAGAGCAGTGACACACGCAGGGTTGGGTGTCTCTGGCAAGCAGATGTTTCAGTGGGCAGCTAAGAATTTTTGTTGGGGGGGATGGTTGGTGTTTTTCCTGTAGAAACCTCCAGAGCCACTTGCGGAAGGGCTGGGAATTGCACTGAGGGGCTGAGCAGCGGTTTGGTCGCAGGATGGTGCCTTGCTTTCATGTTGTGCTCCCACCTTGCTGGCGGGTGTTTTGGCATCACCCAAGCAGCTCGTGTCAATGCCCAGGGCTCGCCACACCTGCAGCAGGGCAGTCGCCCAAGAGGAACCAGATCCACGTGGAAAACTGGGAGCTGTTTGCTCCTGGCGTTGGAATTGTTCTGCTGGCCAAGCCAGCACAGCCGAGTTGGGGCCTGGCACAGCTCTGGGCTCCAGGGCTGCTCCCTGTTTACGGCTCTTCCAGCGTGTGCAGATGCCGTAGCAGGGTGGGACTTTCAGTCTTGCAGTGGAGGGTTTTGTGTTTTGTTTTGAACCGTAAATATAACACAATTGTGTTTGTGTAATGCAGTTCTGTGAGATGCTGCGTACGAGTTTTAAATAGAATAAGAGTTAAATTTAGACTGGGGGGGGTTCCCCCCCCCCCCCCCCCCATTGATTTTGCAGAGATAGATTTGTGTTTAAAAGACTTCTCACCCTCGAGTTTACCGGACTCTGTGCTGCATGATCTCATTGCTGGTATCTCGCTCTTTCTCCACCCTTCCCTCCCGTTGTTTGCTATTCTGACTGAAGATGAGACATAAAAAGTTAAACAAACTTTTTTAAGACAGGGAACGCATCATCCTATGTGTTTATGCAGTATTAAACACAACAAGATCATTATCTGGAGACACTGGAGACCGGATTCGCTTTGGATATAAATGAGCAAAGTTCCCATCAAGGACATGATTTACACCAGCACAGGGTTTGGCGCCAGGGTGTATAAAGATGAGCAAGGAAAAAAAAATTCGCTTATGCAGACTTGGACTTATTAAGCATGTGAGCATTTCTTATTAGCCTCCAATTAGAAAGTGGAAAAAAATGATCAGAAGAAGGAAAACAAATAGGCTGAACATAATCGCAACAGCAAGCTTTCAAATTATTAGTGTATTTGTGTTTTTAAACCTGGCTCCGTTCTTTTCCAGCCAGCAACAAAGTGATGGGCTCAACAATTAGTTCTGAATTTTCCCACTTCTTAGAGGTCAACACTCGGTACTTTCCTCCTAATATGAGCTGAAATGATATCTGGGATTTGGAGCCGACAGCCAGTGATGCAGAGGGGTTTGCAGATGGCCCTGGCTTTGTCATATGGGATGTTAGGAGCAGCTTTTCTTCAGTCCAGCCTCTCCCAAGGTTATTTTGAAGTTTCTGTTGTGATTCACAGGTCCTGGGATCTCTGCAGTAAAGGAATGGAATTTTGTGCTTGGAGGCAAATCCTTGGGTCAGCCAAGCAATAAACAACACTTCATGTTTTCAGGACTGTCAGATAGCAGCATCCCCTCAGAAGTCTTTGAAACAAAGTGATTTTAGGTTTCCAAACAGCTTTTCTGAGGAAGGAATTCATAATCTACCCAAACCAGGCAGAAAGTCAGAGCAGGATCCCAGCTCAGGGCTGTTTCTGTCCAGCTGTTTTCCTGCTGCTGCTTCCATCCAACTGTTGCTTCTGTCCTGCTTCTGGGGCACCACAGCCATCCTCATGAGAAATTCCCTTCTTTTAGAGCACATAAAGAAGTAACTTCCCTGTTGAACAGGTGAGGACACTGGGGAGGTGGGGTTAATTTAGCAATATTTTGGGGGAAGAGGAGGGATGGCACATGGTAGTGCCTGTCCCTGGGTACATGACCTGGATCATGTCTCGGGTGTGCTGCTGGTCAGGCTGTGCTGATGCAAAGGGGACAGCAGGACACTGTGTCCCATCAGTTATCCTCCTAATTTTGGGCCTGTAGGGTGAGGGAGTGACCTGGACGTAGGAAGGCAGGAACTCTGCTCCTGCTGAGCTTTCCTGGCACTGTCATACATGACTTAGACAAAAACTATTGGGTAAAATATTGGAAAAATTCTGATTTCTCAAGAGTTAAAAGGCTGGATTTGTATAAAAATATTTATTTCTCATCTCAGATATTTTCAGTGCTGAAAGCATTCTTAAAGGCAGTACCAACTTCTTTAACTTACTGAATCTAATTTCCAGTTGAAAATGAAGACACAGTGAAGTTTTTTAGGAAGTTGATGGGTCTTTCTAAAAGAAAAAAAACAAAATCATCAGTTTTGGGTTTTATTCTCTTAGGAAGGAAAAAAGTATCTGAAAGACTTTTGGAGGAAAAATTGGTGGGCGAGCCAAATTTTTTAGTCATATCCTATTCACAGTTTTTATTCAGCCTGGAAGAATCTCCCAGTCTGTCACTGGTTCTTCACTTGTATCTGTGAACTAATTACAAGTCTCAGCTTCTTCCAACTCTAAGAAGGGCGGGATATATCTGGGGAGCTTGAGCAGGCAAAAGTAAGTCTATTTTTCAATCTAATATGGATCCAAGGCTAATATGGATCACCCTCTGTTACCTCACTCTTCCTTCAGGAGAGAATGGCCAAAGCTTCCTGGCAGCAGAGATTTGATGCACAAAGGAAATCTGAGTAATTTCCCACTCTGTGAGCTCTGGAGTGGTTGTCTCCCAGCTGGTGTAGGGTTTGAACTGGTGGATGGAGTGGCACGTGCCTCATTCCCTAGGCCTCCTGGGGATGTACCAAGTGTACGTGACATTTGTTGGGTTCCTTTGTGAAGGTGGGACAGTGCTGTGGTGGAATGGGATGTAAGCTGATGCCCATTTTTTGCCATTTGGGACTGTCTGTGGTCTCTTCCGTTGCTCCTTTCCAGGACTCCCTAAACTCCATGCTAATTGGGTGCTGGCTCCAGGCTTTCTATTTTAATGCTGTTTGATGATAATAATCATTCCCGCAGGATGAATGGGGGAGAACAAAGACAGGAAACGTCCCCCTGATTAGATAGAGGCAGGAGAGCCATTGGAGGAAAAAAACAAATGACAAAAATGACAAATGAGGGTCCTGTAACTTCTGCCATCCTCCTGGGGCATGTGGAAGGGCCTGGAAGGATACATGAATTAGACAGTTATTTAGTGGTTTGGCAAACCATTCCTTGGAAGTCTTCAGGTATCATCTCCATCTGCAAACAAAGGCCAGAGGAGAGATAAGGCCAGGCAGCTACCAGAACTGAGCTGTTCTGGGCACAGCTATACAAACCCTCCTTCATTCCAGTCGTGTCAACACTCATGTGACCTTTCCTGTTGCATCAATGCCATCACTGGAGCACTCAGGTGTAGGTTTAGGTGAGGAGCAGGATATGAGCTACACCTACAGCATATTCACAGCTCAGACCTGACCTCCACTAGTTGGAGAATGACCTTCTTTCGTGCTGGCTTGTGCTGACAGAAGGCCATGCCCAGGCTCCTTGGGAGACAGCAGAGGAATGGGCCATGCTGTTCCTCACCAGTGACCCAAATGTGTACGTTTCTGCAGAGCAGATGGATGTGCTCTCCTGTTTGGCCTCTCAATTTATGGGTAAATCTGTCTTTGCAGTACCATCAAATATTTCCAGGATCCTAAAAGGGGCTTGCAAGTGTCTTGCTGCAAGGGCAGGAAAGTTCTGCAGGAACCTGTGCTGAGCTTTATATGTCAATTCACACATAGAAATGTGAGTTTGGACCAGATAATACTCAACCCCTTGTCCTGGCCAGGTACCAGAGGTGCCATTAGGGTCTAGTTTTACTTGGGCCTTTCACTTCTTCAAATACAGAAGTGCCCTGTAAACCAACCAAGAGCAGTCTAGTATTTTGGGGGGAGAAATGCTCAACCAAATCAAACTCTTTGACTTCAGTCAAATTGTCAGAACATTGAAGCTTCTTAAAAAAGGAAAGGTTTTTATTTTCAGTGGTTGAAAACTGAGTGGGAGCTGGAAGTACAGGGGAGCTGGTTCTGATTATCCCCAAATCCCCAACATGCTGTTGTGCATTTGGGTTGTATTTTTGTTTGTTGAGCTTTGTTTCAATTAATTCTATTTAGTGCTAGTGTTGAGAGCAAGGCCTTGGGTTTGCTTGTGATCATTGTGCACTGAGGGTATGAACAGTCTGGGCACCCCTGAGAAGCCCCCAGAACTTGGGCTAGAGAGGGCTCTGAGGTGCCCAAGGACACTTCCACAGCTTGGAGAACACCTCCAAAAGGTTTTCTGAGGCTGAATAAAACATAAAGGCCCAGTTTCTTCTTTTCTCACTGTTTTGACTGTAATAGAGGCAAAAGCCTGACCTGGAGAGCAGCACTAGGTCTTGTATCTTTGGTTCATCTTCACTGATGGGAATTTGTCCTGCTGACCCCTGGAACAAATGGTTAAAGTGGTTCTCAGTGATGTATAAGTTTGAAGCCAATAGAAACCTGCTGAAAGGAAATGGAAATATTCTGATTTGAACACCTTTACCTTAAGCTCTGGGATAAAGTATATTTTCTAATGCTGCAAGATTTTTGTTGATGGCATTTTGAAAGAGGGAATGCCTTACGAAAACAAGTCTTCATCTGTGTTTAGTGCTAATTTATAACTGCTTTCTAAGACCTGTCCGTGAACCTAATTAGGGACATGCCTGGAAAATACTGGATTGGCTTAAATCTGCTGCAGAGTCTTTTTAGTTTCTTTTATCCTGCGTTTCTAAATTAAAGAAATGTGATGATTTAAGGCGTTTGATCTCCGAATGTTGCAATTTTTATTAGCATTTGTTTCCAGTTGTGTGTGTTTTCCCAGTAATCGGTTTATGGAACCTTTCACCCCCAGATCTCCTCCTCCAGTGTCACGTGCATTGCTCAGGTCCAGCCATCTGGCTCTTCTCTCCCACCACTGGGCAAATGGAGGGGGGTCATTTTTTCTTTTCTGGAGAGGGAGAAGAACAAATCCTTCTGCCACTGTTGCTGTGTTGGATGGTCTCAGCAGGGTCAAGGACTTAAAAACTGCAGTGTGACCCGCTGGTCCCTTGCTAGGTAGGATATTCCAGCCTGGGACTGAGAAGTACTAAGTTGCTGGAAGTTCTGCCAAACAAGTCAACCTAATGAGTGATTTCACTTTTGAATCAGATCTTTTACCCTTCCCCCCTCCTTTGGAGGGTCTAGTGAATCAAGATGTG
Organism: Pyrocephalus nanus; assembly: GCA_038380795.1. Lineage (NCBI taxonomy): Eukaryota > Metazoa > Chordata > Aves > Passeriformes > Tyrannidae > Pyrocephalus > Pyrocephalus nanus. The sequence continues at coordinate 3,384,338 of CM076278.1, forward strand.
GCTTCAAACCACTCGTTTCAAAATCGGGCAGATCTTTCTTCCCCATCTTGGGATCAGTTCAAGCTCTCTTTGGAGTCCCTAATGTTCACAGGCAACAGCCCAACAGCTGGCCTAGAGCAATACTGGAGGCAGAGCTGGTCTGACTTCAGAAGGGAAGTTTTAAACAGGTCGCTGGAGTTCAGAAATCTCTAAGACTTTATTTTTATTCTTTATTTCCAGGAAAACCACTTCCAAAAATGTTTCTGTGTCACTGCCATTCCCTTTTACCTTCATATGTGTACGGGAAGGCCCACTATCTCTGAGTTCCAGTAGACCACACCGCCTCAGTGGCTCCTTCCCTGCCAAATCTCCCTGTGAAAAATCCGCTTTGCCCAGAACGCCGTCCCGGCAGCTCTGGTGCATCCCAGATGAGCTACCGCTCGAGCAAAGTGCCATTCCCCTTGTCAAAAGGGAAAAGCTGTAATTTGGTTTGAGCAGCCGCAGCTCTGGGGCTTGGGCTGCTCTCCCAAAAGCGCAGCCCGTGACTCTGACCCTAAATAGGCTCCGTAACATGTCGTTCCAGCCGCTGTGTGTGTGCGCGCGCGTTGTTAACTGTTTCCATGTTTTTGACAGATGGCTTGGTGTACCTCGCAGCAAAGCCAACATCCTGTTGAACAAACAATGAGGGAAGAGGAGGGAGGAAGAATGGGGTGTGGGAGAGAACACAGGATGCCATTTATATTTTATTTGTGCCAGTGTTGGGTATTTTATTATTATTATTATTATTATTATTTTTAAATCTCGCATATGCAGCACACTGAGAATCTGGGGAGAAACTGGAACTTTGAGGCTTCATTTATGTGGAGTCTTCAAGGAGAAGGTTTCTAAACCTCCCTCCAGAGACTGTGAGACTTGTCATTACTCCTGTTTGTACTGACCTCATGGGGAATCATGCCATTGAATGAGTGGAGTTACTGTGTTGTAAGTCTTTTGTCCATCAGGCCCTGGCAGTGATGTTTCTTTGGGAGAAGCTTCCAGGGTTCAGGCTGTACAGTTCTTTGCTTTCAAGGTTTATGTGCATGTCTGAAATGCCAGAAGCCCTCATCAGGCTTCATCTCTCAGTGAATTACTTTGCTAAGTGAGCCCTTATTCCATGACCCCAGAGTTGCCATCCATGGTCCAGCGCATGCTTTAACAAGAGTAGATTATCTTATACAAGATTGGAGTGATGTGATGTTTGTTTTTTGGTTGTTTGTTTTTTTTTTTGTCAGAATACTGGACTGGGACTTGGACTTAGATCTAGGGGCTGAACTTGGCGAAACCAGGGCAGAGTCCTGTCAATCTGTAATGTAAACAGGAATATTTGACTGCTTTTGCCAAGTATTTTCAAGACCTAGCGGTACAGAATGCTTGGAAGCATCTCCAGACAGCAGAGAGCTCTCTGTTACTTTGATGGCCAGCACAAAACTGTCTCAGACCTGTAGGCAAGCTGTACTGGTGGCACTGACAGAAGAAGAATCCCAGGTCAGCCACAGAGTGGGGCCCAGGTGGTGAGAGCTTGCTCAATGAATGCCTTGAGCAGCAGCACAACTTCTTGTCTCTTATTGTTGAGGTCCTCATGGGCCGTGACTGCTGATCAGACTCTCTGTACACACGGAGTGATCACACAGTGATCACACAGCGATTTCCAGAGGTCTCTGATGGCTGTTGTAGGGGCTGGTCCTGTCTCAACTGTCGCCTCTGAACAAGGGCTGCTCTTGCAGGATTCCAGCCCTTGCCCTCCCTGCTCGGTGTGATTGATTTCGATGGACACAGAGTGCAGCTGACCCCAGCTCCTCAAAGAGAAGCCGACTCAGCTCAACACCTCTTTTTCATCTGTGCCTCGCTCTACACTTTGCTCTGCTTTCTGTCTTCTGTGACCCAGCTCTTCTGTTTGCCTTTGGATCATTTTTTTTTCTTCTCTCTCACATGAACCACATGCAAATTTAATATCTTTCTCTCCACCTTTTATGTTTCTGCATCCCTCCCTCTGGTGATCTCGTCCTAGTTTACAATAGAGTTCTCACTGGTCAGACACTGTGCAGGCTGTGACTGATGGAAGCAAATTAGGGTTTTTCCCACCACAGAACAAATCAGATTTTGCCACTGAGTCTATAAAGACCCTCTTAGGTTCTCAGCACAAGGGAAGTGGAAATGGTGATAGCTCCAAGTCTGATACCCCTCTGCTTCTGTGCTTGCTCTTTAGTAACTCCAGGTAACCTCACCTGGATGATCCCTTCTGAGATACTGGGAGGGTTTCTGGGAAGATGAACCAGGCCACCAAGTGATTGCTGGAGGCATCTGGACAATAATATTCTGTCTGAGTATCAAGATACCCATCCTGAATTGCTGCTCACCACGTTACCCCAAGGCTGTACCCATATCCCAAAACCAGGGTATATCAGTGCTTCTCCCCTGAAAGCTGCCAGTTCCGAGATGGAGAAGCATCCACGTAACCCCCCCAGTTCTGCAGAGGCATTTGCAGGGATCCCAAGTGGTTCCCTGTCCCTGAAATAGCACAGCCTGTTAAACGCTACCAGCTGAACAAAACCCACGCGCGGTGGCAGGAGGTTTGGGAGGCAGCACGATGCCAAGTCCCCGTTTGCAATCCATCATCCCCCTTTCCACAAGTTTCCCAGGCAATGGGGATGTTTTTCCATCCTTCCCTGCTAGTAATGAAGTGAAGTATAAAGTGAGTTATAAAGATGTTTAAAGGAGCTTTTGCCCTGGCCTGGCCTGGAAGAGCTGAGGTCATTCCCAGTGCACATTAGTAAATATGTGTAGGGTCTTTGGAACTTTCCTCCAGAGAAACAGCTAATAAAGCTGCCTGTGTTTGTTGTTCATGCCAAGACACATTCCAGCATCTGATTATTTTATGTCATTACTTTAATGTGGAAAGAAAGAGGGAAGCATTGATTTTTCCAGGTGGATGGGCCTGGTTTGGGGAGGTCACAGCTTAGGGGTAGGTGTGTTGGATTCAAACTGACCCAAACTACCCTGCCAGAAATAAACTTAGTGTAACTAAACTTTAAATTTTAGTGTAGCTAAAGCTGAAGAAGGAAGGGTATGGCAGCAGAACCACCGACTTCCATTCCGAGGCATTTCTGTGCTTGCAGATTTGATGTGGAACTGAAAAAGGAAAGAAAAAGGGACAATGGTGTTGTAATTGCTTAAGTGGCTGGAACTGCAAAGGAAACGCTAGAAAGTCATGTAAAAGACCTCCCTGTAGCCATATGTAGTACAGAAGGTACCAAAGAGGAATTTGTGCTCCCTCGGAAATTCTGTAGTTTGAGAGGGAGGAAGGGATTGTTCCCAGTCGGAATAAAATGCCAAACTTCCCGTGTCCCACAGGCCTACTTAAAAAAGGGATTTAACATTACCAAGACACTTTGTCAGGGGGATTAGTTGCTTGAACTTTTTTTGCTGTGGTAAATAACGCAGAAACGTAACAAACATTCTGACATTTCCACGAGAAAGGAGTCATCAGAATCAATATTTCTCTTTAGATCTCTGTTCTTTTAAGATAATTGCCCTGTTTCAGCTCTTTTAAACCAGCTGTGCTCTCAGTCTGAGGTCTCGGTCCTTGGATATGTGACCAGTCTGTACTCATGGGAATGGGGAATAATGATTTTGTGAAACTGGATATGTGAGCATGGACTCGCTATAATCAGAAAAAGTCATATATTCATGTTCTGCAGGTCTGGTTTAATTTTTCACTTTTGTGTCACTTCATTGGCATTTCTCTTAATTCTCCCCAACATAGCCAGAATTGGAAACAGGACATCTTAGTCTGGGAATCTGTGGCCAGCTTCTTATCTCTCGTTGGTTTTCCACTACTATAACTTCAGTGACGGATCATCTTTTTTTGTTTAAATATTCTGGTGTGAGAGAAATGAAGACCAAAGGACCTCGGATAGTTTATGATGGGTTACTGGATATAAGTGGAAAATTAGAAGTGATCCACATCCGGTCTATCCAACTCTGTTATCCATTTAATCACGGCAATTCCAGGCACTGTAAATTTCTAAAATGTTATTTGAAAGTGAAGTGGCTCGTTACGACTGATGTTGCTAATCCTTCTGCTGGCAGTAGCTCCGCTGCCGAAATGACATAATTTGTGACTTGCAGTGATCAATGGTGGTGTAGGCAGGTTAAATCCAAACCCCAGTTTGCAATGGTTTTGCTCATATCTTACAACACAGTTGTTAACTACGACATGTGGCTGTTATGTTTGACGTTAGATGGCGAAGGGAAAATAAATATTTAAGCCCCGTTTATGTGTGGTCCTGCCAAGCAGAAGGGAGAGAGCAGGCTGGGGTCCAATACTCCTAACTGGAACTACATGGCTTTTGGTTCTAACTGAACATGGAAATTCCTGGGTTATGCTCTGCATTACGAGGGCTTTCCTCCTTGTAAATAGTATCCTAAAAGAGTTGTCGTTAATTTTCCAGGTCTGAGGGTAGGCAAGAACTAATAGGTCTCGTTTTCCAGATTCTAGGGAACACTTTTCTCTGTAAGCAACAGAACAAGATTGGCTGTTCCCAAGAGCTGTCCAAGTCTGGTCTAAATTGTAATGTAGAATTCCTGTCCAGAAGTGGTCTGTGTGAGTAAATTTTCTTCAAAAATTCTTTGAGATCCTGTATTCAGTGATTCCTAAACTTCTGCTGGAGATACATTTCATCCTGCAGCAACTACAGCTATGAAGGTCGTGGGCAGTGCTTGACCAGCTTGGTAAAATGGTTTTACAAGCAGGCAATAAGTTTATGCAGAGCAGCCCATTTTCCAAGTTGGTGCCTAAAATGTAGATGAATTTGTTTGAAACCTGAATTGGAGCATACTGACCTCAGCGTTTGGTGGAACATTGCAGGGACGAGCCCAAGGAAAGGGATGCTTTGGATCCTGATGAAAATTTTCAAAGTGAAAAGATCAAATGTGTCTCAATCCTGAAAAACTGGGTCTAATGCAGAGGGAGGAGCATCATTACTGGTCTGTTGGTAGGCTCAGATTATTTAATCCCGCTGTGTTAGCACCTTCTAAAATGGCGTTTAGTACAGCTCTCATTCCTCATCCACATTTTTGGTTCCATTCTGCATTTGCAGAAAGTTTCTTATCAAAAGATAAAAATTCAAGGACTGTATGTAGGTTTGAGAAAGGAAATGAAAATTCCTGGCAAGCCAGAAGTGAGATGCTGGGTTGGTTGCTTAGCGTTCTCAATAAACTGCTGAAGTTTTAACACGGCCTTGCTCCTTCAGCCCAGCTTCTCTTTCTTCCTGGCTTCAGCTGTGGAAAAAAATAACAATAAAACTTTGTATTGTAACGCAGAATGTAATGTTCACAATGCCATAGAATTGTTGCATTCACCCATCACGAGAACAACATGACCATGGTTGGGATCCTGGGTGGGCTCCAGGGGGTGAATATCAGCAAACCCTACGGATCTGTTTGGGGGGTTTTTTTGTTGGTCTCTCACGCAAAGAACTCATGTCTCCAAAAAGGAAGCGTTCCCAGTGCCTCAGAAACAGCTTCACACCCATCCTCAAGCTCCAAGGACTGTAGGAAGCGTACAGAGCAGACACAGTAATGTGGGACAGACATGAAAATCACGGATGACCTGCAGTGATTCCTCTGCTGGGCAGCACAGGGGTGCACAGTACGTTATGCCATGCATCTTGGAAACCCCTCCAAACCTCCAGGGCTGGACATGCCTCCAGGGATTTGAAAAACTATTGGAAAGCAAGGAAAGATGGAAATATGTATGTACCGGAAAATATAAGGATTATGGTTCCCTTTGAGATCGTTTCTGTGGTATTTTCTTGGGGGTGAGTGGTGAAGATGAAAATTTGCATAATTTAACCTTTCAGGAATCTTTAGCTTTTTAATAATGATATTGGTAAAAAAACTGAGATTATCTGAAGCAATTAGCTTGCTCTTTTTTGTAGCCTTGAGCCACTTCTGAGTTACTTTTTTAACAGCAACCATGGACTTTGCACCCTCCACCTTATTTTGAAAGCTCAGAAGTTCTCTTTCATGACTGTTCTGGACTTACCCTGGGAACTCAGGATACTCTGGCTGCAGTGCAGTAGACCTTTCATACAGTTCTAAAGCCTGCTAGAATGGGGGAACCTAAAAACCAGGCTTGCTAGAGACTGGGAGAACGAGCTGATTGGTAATACAGCAGATTCCCATTGGAAGCCTTAGAGTTTCTGCGGGGATTCTGTTGAGACCAGCATGTCCCCAAGGCACATCTCAGAATTTGGCACATTTGGACTCTGCAGTTTTCTGAGGCCATTTCTGGACCAGTTTGGGTCCAGAAATTGGTGGTTCCATGCCTTTGGTGAAGCTGCAGCACTGAGTGTGTCACGAACACAAAGGCTCTTATATCCACTCAGCTCTGCCCCACTAAAGTACCTCCAGATGGACAGATGACCTCCAGAGGTCCCTTCCAGCCTAAATTATTCAGTGACTCCGTCTCCAGCATTCCAGAGGGAGTGTTAGGTGAAACTGGGACTGTCCCATATGGGGAGGAGGATAGAGTTATATCTGCAAGTCCTGTATCTTGACCCCATCCTCTGCCCTGGCCATCCATCACGGGGCAATGGTATTTTATTCTACCAGGATGTCAATCACCATTTCAATTAGGGAGTGGGAGGAGAGAGTGTGGATGATAGCACCCGATCTTCCATTTGATTTAGGATGAATCACACTTAAGAGGGCATCTGAGGTTAAAGAACACAGGATTCTGGACACATGTATAAATCAACAGGCTTGAGGTTTGCATTATTCACCTTCTGGAGTATGAAGTGATATGACTCATTGGATCATAAAAGAGATCAAATAGCTTTGTTGCTAATAATTCTTTCCTTGACCCATTCCCTGGCACATTAGGTTTGTAAACAGAGTTTTAATGGCATCCCTTGGAAGTAATAACATCACGCCTTTATAGCACCTTGGCTGACTGTACACTCCTGGCTATAACTGTGCTTGGGTTTAATCCTCAGCCATTTGTGGGAACTAATGTGCTTTCATATCTTAAGTTTGCAGTTATTGCCTTTTTGAGATTGATCATCTCCAGTTACTCTGCCTCCCACCCTCCTCTTCCACAGATGACATTTGAACCCTCCCAGGAGCCCACAGCTCAGCTTTTCCCAAATGATAAGCGCTCCCTGTAACATTCTGGTGGAGATAAGATGCTTGAACTTCAGGGTGTTGTTAATGTCTAATGAGCTCATGGCGCCGTTTGCTGTTTTATGGCTAAATCGTGATTGTTCATTAACAAAAACAGCGCCAGGGCCATGTGCCAACTTTGGACGGAGGAAAAGGTAAAGCAGAGCCGTGTGATGGAGGGTGATAAGGATGTGGCACCTATGGTAGGACACACAGACACTTCCTGCTGGCTCCTGTGCCCGTTCTGTGCGGCTGCTGCCGTGGAGAAGCCTCAGGTGGAGGGAGAGCATCTCCAGTCCAGGGCTCTGGTGCTGGGAGCAATGAGTACCAGGCTCTCACCACGCTGTGGCTTTAAAGGGACATGTTATCAAACAAATCCCAAGTTATTATGCTCTGGTGTGATGCTGGTTTTTGCCCTGCCTTTGCAGCCTGCTTGGTGTTGCTTCATGGAATCATTAGGGTTGGAAAAGGCTTCCAAGATCACTGAGTCCAGCTGTTAACCCAGCACCACCATGTCCCCAGGTGCCACATCCACATGGTTTTGAACACTGAATCATAGAATTGTTTGGGTTCAAAGGGACCTTAAAGCTCTTCTCATTCCAACCCCCTGCCGTGGGCAGGGACACTTCCACTAGCCCAGGTTGCTCCAAGCCCTGTCCAGCCTGGCTTCGGACACTTCCAGGGGTGGTGATTCCACCAGTTCCCTGGGCAGTTTCATTTGCCTCTGTCTGCCTGTCTATCTTATTTGCTGACTGCCTTCCCCATCTTCCAGAGATTTATTCAGAAAGAGACAGGCCTGGGGAGGAAAGGATGGACCTTCCTACCTGCCCATCCCTTGTATTTCTTTCCTTTTCAAAGAAATTAAAATATCTGGGCCAGGGAGGGGAGGAATGGGGTAAAGGACAGGAGGGAAAGGAAAGAAGGTTGGGAACTGTCAGTGTAGAACTGCTTATTCAGTTAGTCTCAGGTCATTGCTGAGCCTACAGCAGATAGGAAACCTTTGTAGAGACAAAAACTGGAACAGATTCTCAGAAGTTATTTAAGAACTGGGACTTTTTTTGGTAGCTAATTTATTCATGAGATGGTGGACACGCAAAAGCAGCAACAAATTCTGTAGCTGCAGTGATCACTGAAGAGGGTTTCACTGCTCCAGGGCTGAAAGTCTCTAATTAGAGCCTGGAATCTTGACTGTTGCACATAGATGGACCAAGGAACTTAAGGAGAGTGTTAGATAGGGAAAAAAAAATGTGAAGGATGAGTAGTAAGTGGGAATCTGGGAGAAGTGGGGTTGCTCCACCTAGTCTGAAGGACATTCCGTGTCAGTTTTCATGTTATCACATGGTCAGTTCCTATAGTTAACACAGAAGCTCTTGCATTGAGACCTAACAAAAGACTGCTCAGTGACAGCATATAAATAGCTTTTGAACTGCCTTATATTTATATATGTTGGTTAAGCAAACTTACATGGATAAACAATAGCAATATAAAGCCCTTTTTATAGATATTGCTGTGTACATGCCACAGAGCAGTCTGATGTATTTACTCCAGCTTGTAAACCTTGCGTGTTTAGGACAGGATGTGTACTCTTCAGCATTTACAGTTGTTTAAATGGAGGCTTTTGTGGTGGTGCTGTCGTGCAAGAAAACACCAGGAGCCTGGGGCAAAAAGTATTAAGTGTCAGGGGAGTGGATGTATTAAGCAGGAGATTTAATTAAAAGACCATCATGATACTTTGTAGCTAAAGTGTATATTCAGTCAAAAACTGAATATAAGAGCTGAGTAACCAGCTGAGATCCATGAAGAACTTTTGGGTGGACACTAGGGCAGTGAGATTACCGAGTACCTATGGGATTTTGTAAGATTTTGTAGTACTGAGCTCATCTAAAGTCTCTGCAGTGATTAGTAGAAACCCAAAGGTTCAATTCCTCCCTGATCTTGTAAAACTGCTCTTTGCCAGGAGTGGACTTGGCTCAGGGAGGAAAAACTTCTCCCTGATGTGTAGTGGAAGGCAAACACTGGATTTGGGATGCACACCATGCTCCTGCCAGCTCTGCTCTGGAGGAGTGGGGCTCAGAGAGCAGCAGTGAACAGCCCTTGCAGGACTAACAGAGCTGAGATGGGGAATTTTGCCCCAAATCTTTGAAAGCTTTTGAAGGGAGAGACTCTTTCCCCTTCTCTTTTCTCTTCCCTTCCTTGTGAGCGTGGATGGGAATCGGAAGAACATCCCCAGGGTTCAGGAACACAGAAACCTCATGTCTGAGGACAGATGGTCAGCTTGTTTATGCTGAGGGATTTCCCCCATTGCTGGTTTATTCTAGAACTGCACTTCTGTGTATAGCCTGGCCAATAATGCCCAGCTCTTTCCAACCACTGGACAGCAGCTCTTTCCAGAGGAGTAATTGCCTCCCTGTCTTCATGTGAGGAAAACCAAAGCAGAACGAAATGGTTGAGTTACCCAGGTCAGAAGTTGAGCACCAGGCTCCAGAAGCTGTCTGGGTGTTAGGGGATGGTAAAGTTCCCCTTAAGCAGCTTCTAGCTCGGATGAACCCGCTCTGGGAAGGTCATCTCTGGACCATCCATGTAGGTGGACGCCCTGAAGCTGCTGTTTGCTCAGCCATCAGCACTTTTAGTGCCTGCTGAGGACACTCAGTCTTCATTTTGTGAACTTCCATCCCTCTCCGTGATGTTTCTCCATCGCAGCAATTCGTTTCTTCCCTCCTCTCTGGCTCCTCCTGTGCCTCCCAGGGTGGCTGTTCCACAGGCAAGGCCAGGAAGGCCCATTACAGTGTTATCAGCCTCTTCTTTTGTATCCTACCGAGTGAGAGGAACCACCGAGCCCACTTTGCCTTCAAATGTTTAACAGATTGGCCCCGGTCTAATTTGTGCCGCCGTGTTTACAGAAGGTGGAGGACGGAGGGGAAGGGGGGCTGCTGTGTGAGAGAAGAGGGCACGGAGAAAAAAGAAATTACTAACCCTCCATCAAAGAGCTGCTTTCCTACTTGTGGTTTCAAAATGCTTCCTCCTTCCCCAGCTATCCTGTAATCACTCTCCAACATTCACCAGAGCAGTGTTTACATCCAGCCCTATTACCGGCAGGGGAGACAGGAGAAATTAAGGGCTCCCATGCCCCATTATCTCCCCCTCTTCCCCCTCCTCTCCCCCTCCCACAGGCAGACACACTTCTCTCCCCTTACCCCTTCTCATCAAACTCCTCCAATTCATGAAGGAGTAAAAGCCCTTTAATGGGATTCTGGAGATCTTAAAATCCAGGTGGTTTGTTTAAAAAAAAAAAAAAAAGGGGGGGGGGGAAAAGAAAAGAACTCTGAGGAAAAACCACCACCAGCTCACTGTTTTGGGCTTCTTTGTTCCTTTTCCACGTTGTCTTGAACCTTTTTCTCCTCCACAGCTCCGCTTGGCAGCCGGGGTGAACTGAAGTTTGACTTGGATGGTGAGTGAGACCACACAGAGCTCACCCTGGCTGGAACTAATTTCCGATGTACAGCTGAAGAATCCCATGCGCACACACAAACACAGCAAGCCCTTGCGTTTCCTTTTGATTTCCTTCTGGTGCTTCCTTCCCCAGATACCCCTTTTTATCAGAAGCAGAACGGGCTGCAGTGCCAGTGCCGGCGCTGCCGGGGCGCGAGGCTCTGCCCCAGCGTGGCAGCAGAGCCGGGGGAAGGCGGAGGCTCTCAGATGTCGGGCAGGCGAAGAGACGTGTGAAAAATGGCGAATGTTGGACAACAATAAACGTGGATTAGGACTTTTTTTAACCAAGGGTAAAAAAGGATAGTCATCTGGTACTGGCACTTGACGGGGACTTGAGGTCTGATTCCAATTCCTTGTTTAACCACAGATTTCCTCTAAATAATTCTCGTAATCTCTTGATTCCCTAGCTGAGGTCAGGGGCCCATTGTTCTACACCCTGTAACAACACAATGGGACACAGTTCCTGCCCCAAAGAGCTTACAGTGAAAACAATCAAAGAATGAAAAAGAAACCCAGGCTTGCCTGGAGTTACACCCTGGTGTTAAATTGAAGATTAGAACCAGACCTCCTGACTCTCTAGGTTTTGAGTCTTCTGCAATTGTAACGTTTTTCTGGCTCCTATCTTAAGATTCACACTGCAGTGTTAAAGACCATCAAAATAGAAAATATTGAACCTATTACCCCTCGGAGCAGAGGAGAGGGAGCTGTTTATGATGGACAGCTCTGCTTCTATAGGAAGGAGCTGGTTGTTGGTTCGTACTTAGTGTCGCTGGCAGACAGAAAGAGGTTGGGGAGTTCGGGAATCCGGTTAACCTTTGGGGTTACCGGATTGCGCATGACCCGGGGCGAGGGCCCAGTGCTGCGATGGGCTTGGTGGCTGGTGAAGGCGTTGCGACAGGCTGCATTGAAGTCCCTTCCTCAACGGGATGGGAAGTGGCCGTGGGCGTATGGGGACATTTAAGCGGAGAACATTCACTCCCACATGTAGGAGCTGCTGGAACGGCTCCGCGCCCGGAACTCGCTCCCCTCCCAGGGCAGGGATGCATTGAATGCGTGGGGCGGCGCACACGCGTGTGAACTCGGCCCAAGCCCCCTCGGTGCTGGCACGGCAGCGCCCGCGCCGCGGGGACGCTCAGGGCCCAGCGGTCCTGGGGGGGGATGACAAATTTGAATGAGGGTCTGGTCGTACTGGCAGGGCTCTAAAGCATCCGAGCACGACACGCTCTTCGTGACTGGCGGAGTAAAACTAAAGCAGGCTCGGCAAACACCGCCCTCGGTATCGCTCAGTGGAGGGAGGATCTCGCCATAAGTGTCGCTGGAAACCTCACGGGGTTATTGCTTTTATAAAGTCTCAGTGCCTGGAATGACCGGATAATATGGCAAGTTATAATTTGTGTATGCTCAGCCACATACTCTAAATTTTCCTTTGTTTCCCAGACTCGTATTTCCACCTCCAGAGTATTCCAGTGGCACTATTCGGGCTTTGGATGTTGAATATTATAAGTGGGGGAAAATGTGAGTGCTCATATCCCATGTTTTCCTTTTCCTACTTGTCAGTTTATATGAAACTTGTCGTCACTTTGAGATATTTAATTTCATCTGGTGGGTATCAGTTTCCAGACTTTTCAGAGAAATGGACACATGCACATCTCAGGGGACTGCAGGATTCATCATCCCTAACTTTGGGCATTGTCCATGTGTTGTACATGGCAAATGTACTGAACATGTACTGTACGTTGTAGGTGTACAGATTTCCTCTCCACGTACACAAGCACAGAGGTTACACCTTAAATGTGCTCTACATCTGCTCAAAGGTGGGGAAATCTACATTTTAACCTGTATTTTATGGTCAAGGGAAACGGCTGCTTTTACGGCCAGACTCGACAGCTTTATTTCAGAGCTTCATTAGGATGAGAACTTTGCTCTCAAGCTGATTTACTGACATAAAAGGAGGATACCTAGAGCCTGCTGGGGTATTTGAGTGAGTCAGCAGTGCTGTGTGGTTCTCTCTGAGGGCAGTCAGTGCTCCCATGTGGTCCTGTTGGATGTGCAGTCCTTGTTTCCAGATCCTGAAGGAGAAGATTTGTGCCCAAGAGCATTATTAGTCACGTAGTTGCCACTGGGAGATGTGTTCCTTGGCACTGTGTCTGAGCTGTTGAATGAGACTTTATTCTTCAGACTGAGGGATGACAGGTTTGACCGTACAATGAAATCAGCTTCATCCTCCTGATACTCTTAAATTTATTTTCTTTGTTTCAGAAAAATGTGGGGAAATTACTGCATTTCCAAACATCTCTTCCAAAGGGAACTGCACTTTAGACCTCAATTTCTGTAGAAGTGCTGGCACAAAGGGTAAGAGGGGGAGCAGGAAAATGATCTAAAGGGTCACACTAAGATTACGTAGTCATTTCTGCTAACATGAAATGCTCCAGAATCAAGAGATAGGTATCAAAACTGATAAGATTTAACAGGTAAAAAATCTATTTGGCTTCTGGATTTTTTGAGATTTGAGATGAACTTGGGTCACACTTTCAAGATTTTACTTGCAACACCAAGGAAACTTCCTTCTTTTAATTTATTTTTTTCAGTTAATGAGAACTAAGACTCTCCTGTAATTACTTGTTTCCTGGAGTTGGGGCCTTTAAGTAAATATCAAATATCCAGAGATGTGAGTTAAAGCTGTGAGTTGCCCATTCTGTTTTATTTTATTTTAGAGAAGGCTTTCTTCACGTACAAGATCTAGATATCTTTGAAACAGTCAAGGAAAAAGAATTATCATTAGTGTTTGTTAGTTCTACTAATAGCTCCTATAACAGCTGTTGGGATTTTTTTTCTTTTTTTTCCTGTGAGAATTTATTTTACTGGGAAAAAAATTTGGAAAGTATCAAAATGTTTCTTTTTGGAGAAGTTGAAAAGCTTCCTCTTGACTTAATTCTGCCTTCCATTATAGTACACGTTATTTATAGCATAAGGGATGAAAGAGCTGAGTTCCATCTGAAACACTGAAGTGGAAATTAGACAGTCAGTTCTTGTTGAAAAGAAGGATTGGGGGGGGTCACAACAAACTATTTTCACTAGTTTTCATCTCTGAGAGTATGGGCTTTTCATGCCAATTTAAAACCAAGCCAATTATTTGAAATGTAGATATCTCAGAAACTTTTGCTGTACAAACACTCAACTTTTGATCAGCCCTTTCTATTATTTCAGAGGAAGATTATAATAGAAACGCAATGAGACAATTTGTTATTTTCTTTTTCTCTGCTTTTCAACTTTATTGGCGACCCATTTCAAAAACAACTGTTGCAGGCCAATACCTTGATGCAACATTAATAAGAATAAAGAGGCTTAAATTATGGAAATAGCTGCCTGTGTGACACATTAGAAGTTTTACTCTCCATTTGGCAGATCTATGGTGGATAAAATTGTGTGTGCAGGGATGAAGGGGAAGAAACTTGGATAAGAGTGGTAGTGTCTGCTCCAGGATAATGAAGAAGACAGATACATGCAGAGATTTATTTTATTTGCTCTTGGCAATTAGCATTAACAATACTGTATCTGGGAAGCTGGAGCTGCCACAGATAATAAATAATGTTATTGCTTTTGAGATGGTTTATCCAGCTCGAACAACAAGGGCTTGAATTAGTGGGGGCTCAGCACCTCTGAAAGTGCTCTCATATGTGCTCTAATCACATAAAATTTTAGGCATCCAACATAAGAAGCCCAGGGCAAGAAAAGTTTGCTTAAATGCTGTATAAGAATTCCAGGGCAAGAAAAGTTTGCTTTAATACTGTAAGATGAAAGCAGATCTGCTCTGAGTTGAATAAGCTGCATTGCTCAATATGTGTGATAGTCACTCATTCCCCAGCCCACGCTTGCCCTCCTGCTTTGCATATGGGGTTGGTGGTAGGGACCCCACTGCCCTCTTGGAATTGCTTCAATTCCCAGCTCAGGTTCAATGTCCAGACTCCATCTGACTGCTGGAAGGGCTGAGGGGTGACTGCATGGTCTGTTCTGCCAGACCATCATGAGAGGGAAGAGGATTGCTGAGGGCTACGGGGTCTTAAAGCACTTAAAGCATCATCTTCCAGGAGCTTTAATAGAAACCAAGATCACAGAATCATAGAACGGTTTGGTTTGAAAGAGAACTTAAAGACCATCTAGTTCCACTCCCCTGCCATGGGCAGGGACACCTTCCACTAGCACAGGTTGCTCCAAGCCTTGTCCAACCTGGCCTTGGACACTTCCAGGGATGGGGCAGCCACAGCTTCTCTGGGCAACCTGTGCCAGGGCCTGCCCACCCTCACCCACTACCCCATCTAACCCTGCCCTCTTTCTCTGTAAAGCCATTCCCTCTTGTCCTGTCAGTCCAGACCCTTGTCCCCCGTCCCTCTCCAGCTCTCCCGGAGCCCCTTTAGGCCCTGCAAGGGGCTCTCAGGTCTCCCTGGAGCCTTCCCTTCTCCAGGTGAACCCCCCAGCTCTTAGCCTGGCTCCAGAGCAGAGGGGCTCTAGCCCTCAGAGCATCTCTGTGGCCTCTTCTGGACTCAGTCCAACAGGTCCAGATAGTTTGTTTTGCATTTGTCCTAAATACCCATGGCTGTACCATAGACTGTATATTTACACCATTTGCACCAGGGTTCCATGCAAACAGGGTTTGGTATATTTGTTACCACAGATCAGCTGAGACATGGCAGCTCAAACACTTGGGGCTGTGCTGGTCCATCCTCTTTACCCACCTACATGATTTCAACTAGTTCTTGCTTTGATCTGAGATGGAGAACTGCTTCTGGTCTTGCTGAATTTCAAACAGTTCTGCTCTGCTGTGAATCCCCTGGCTGCCAGCAAGCTGCCCTGATTTGACATAATGCAAATGACACACGAGATGGGTCTGAGAGGTACAAGTAAGCCAGTGGCTGGTGTTTGGCCAGTGTGGCTGCTGTGAGCTGGCCTTGGCTCAGCCTGTGGCAGCTGTGGTAAAAAACCCCCCAACCCTGGTGTGCTCACGTGGCATTTCGTGCATTTCACGATGCTTTGCAGCTGTAATGTAGTCCTGGTGACAACTTCACAAGGATAACAAAGCAAGTACTTCTCAAAGCAAGTAAGGGGCAGGAGGTCAGTGGTGCCCTGAGCCACAGGACAGGTTAGAGGAGCTACAGGAACCGTGGGTTTCCCATCTACGTGGCAGCTCCTAAACACGCCATCCTGAAACCCTGCCAAGGCAGCAGAGCCAGGAGGTGTCTGGATGCCCTGAGCCAAAACACAAGCCGCTGGCTGACTTCAGAGCAGGAAACTTGGGGTGCAGGTCTGAGCTCGCACCGCAGTGGCCTGTGCAGTGCCTGCAGCCAGCTCCTCGTGGCACTGGTGACGCAGACGCTCCGGGCGGCTGCCCCGGCACCGAGAGCTCGCGGCGGCGTACGCGGCAGGAGCTGTGTCACCCACGCCTGGGAAGGTGGCTGTGTGGGAGTGTTGAGCAAGATCCCGAAGCTCAAGGGAATGTAAAATCCTTTCCCTTCCTGTCTGTGCTCTTTTTTGTGTGTCTGGGAAGGAGAGGCGAGGCCGCGCTGTCTCCGCTCGCTCGCTCCTCGGGAAGGGTCGGGGAGCTGGGAGCCAGGGACTCGCGCGCCCCATTCTGTCGCAACATCCCAACATCAACACCCTCTGATCTATGGTATCTTGAGAGTTTGCAGCTCTTGTGTGGAGATGGAGTATGAATAAGGGCCCCCCAGTGTATTGGGAATCGGGCCTGTGGGTCTCCCGTGTCAAGTGAGTCATAATGTATTAGATCCGAGGACTTCCCCCACGGGTGTTTAGTCTCAACAAACCCAGCTAATTCAGATTTAACTTAGCTCTTAATATGCTACATTGCTGAGTCTTCTAATTAATGCCACATGTTGCAGTCAGCTGTCATACTGAATAAATGTTTACAAAGCTATTAATGTACTGTATTTGTAAACCAGACCAGCTCCTTTTTGGAAATCATGTGGTATGTGTTTTCCCCTCAAAGATGAAAAAAGTTTTTTAGCAATAACGGATACTTTATTTTTGCAGCAACAGCCACTTCCCAGGAATTCATTGCTGACTTTCTTGGGCCGCAGCCATTATGCCGGGGAAGGACATGGGGGAAAGCGCTGTCTTTCCAACGGGGATGCTGAGCTGAGGTGGGATGAGGGGGCTGGGAAGGAGCCCTGTGCCAGGGGAGTTGCTGGTGAGGAGGCACAGTCCTTGTGTGTGTGTGTTGGTGGCTCTCCTGTCCCCAGCTGCTGCGATCCCAAAGCGTGCGCACGCGAGGACCGGCGCTCTCCCTCCCCTCCTGCCACGTGAGCGGGGACGCATGGCCACAGCTGAGGGAACAGGGAAGGAGCCCTGTCATCAAGCAGTCTGCGGGCCATCTGCCTCCAGCTCAGGGGCCCACGGGGCTGGGGACACAGGCTGGCCACCACCATCCCCACATGGCCAGCACTTGCCTGGCATGGGGACTGGGCAACTGGAGCAGCGGGATTGTGGGGGTGGGAGATCAGTTTTCTCCCCAGAGCCATTCCCGAACGGCTTGCTCTGCCCAAGTTTGTGTTTGCTGTTCCCTTAGTTTGTTTGGTTGTGTCTTTAATTCCATCCTGGGTCTCCAGGGAAACAGCTTTCTTCTGCTGGGATTCCTGCACTTCTGTTTCATCTCTAATCTGCCGCAGAAACCACACGAGATGCCAAAGGACTTGCGAGCTTAGGGAGAGCGAGGGTGGGATCTGGACACTGCCCCTGGCTCCCACTAGGCAAGGCATCTGGCTCAGAGATTCAGGGACATTGTCCTAGCTGAAGTCCATGGGAAGTGAATATCTAACACTGAGCTGAGCCTCCATAAAAAAATAAGGTACTTAGAGGTGCTGTTTGCATGTCCAGTCTCTGAACAGGGGCTGATGGCAGAGCCCCCCCCATGACAGGGGTTGTGGGGTCATGGGTCAGGATGGCAAAGGGGAGCAGGAAAGCTACGATCCTCAGAAGTGGTGGGATCATCCTGCCCTTCAGTGTGTGGCTGAAGATGCCAAGCCCATGCAGGGAGGTGGCCAGGATAAGTCCTGGGCTTGTCTTGGTGTACAGGAGGTTTGGGGATGAAGCTTTCCATCAGCTCAGGGAAGGAGTATGAAATAGAGCCTTGGGGTGGGTGTCTCAAAAAAGCTGAAATGCTACTAAAAAACAGGGAGGAGAGAGAGCTTTTTTAATAATTTTTCTTACATTAATGCTGTACAAATGAAAAAAAGCTGAATAAAACCCAATCAGCTCTCTGCTCTTCCTGACCCTTCACAAATAAAACCCTTTAGTTGAAAATCAACCAGCAGGCAAAGAGCTGATGCTCCCAATGCCTTGAAAAGAAACTGGGTGGCCCTCAAAGAGCCTATTGAGAAAGTTTTCACTTCAGCAATAAATAAGTAAATTAAAATGGTGTTTTCTCTGCTTTTAACTGGGTGAAATTTAGGCTAACACTATTTTTTGAAGAATTAATAGTGAAGCCCATCCAAGCAAAGCAAAGCAGTTAAAGCATTTCTCTAGTGGAGCTCAACCTTTTGCCCTCTTCCTACACTGGCTTTGACTGGCTTCCCCCACACGGGGATCAGCTGCAGACCTGGACATCCAAGCAGGGCAAATCCAACCTTTTCCTGGTCACTGCACCTGAGTGAGAAGTCAAAAAGGAAAAGCTACTCTTACTTAGGTACTTCATTCATCCTTCTCTCTCTCTGTGCATGTCCTGCAGCCAGCTAACAGTACTGAGCCTGCGTGTGGGTTGTGTTCTCCACCCAAAAGTGGAGAGATGATCCCTTCAGCTGGAAAAAGTTTTGAGTGCTTTATCAGGGAATGATGCTGCTTAAGTTAAGGACTGCACCTTGCAGCCTTCCTGTTTTGTTTGGTGCCTGTTTACAGCCTTTGCTTCCCTGGTGCCAGTGGCAGGTGGAAGGTCCTGCTGTAACACACAGCCATGTGCTCCACGCAGGGGTGGGCTCACTTGGTGCCCCACGAGGCACCAAATGTGCCAGCAGAAACCTGCCAAATAGCATCTTACATCACTTTAAGAACTGTTTTAGGAAATGGCTTGCACACTTTGCATGAGAGACAGCAAGGCTGTAGTGCCAGTTAGTCCAGGCTCAGCTCTGGTGTGCTCCAGTTTGTGTACAGTGAACATGAAATATTTTCAGTATTGCCCCTCCTTAGGAGCAGTATCGCTGCTGGCAGAGTTAGCAGTGTGTGCCTGGCTGTTACCTGTTACTTGCCAGCTTGTTAAACCCCCAGCAGAGGCAGCAAGGGGTCGGTGGTGGCTGGTGGGGCACAGCCACGTGGCTCTCAGAGCCTCACACTTGCAGGGAAAAGGGGAGGAAGTTTAAGCTAAGATGCCTTGTCATTTAGGATAATAGTCTTAATGCAGTATCCCTTTAGGACTGTGTTTTGAGGGGCTACCCTGAGTTGTGAACCCTAAAATATCTTGCCTTCACTTCAGTCAGCACTGAAGCCAAGCACACACCTGCTCTTGCTGTGGAGCCACCTCTTCCTTTATCTCTGTCTTTAATCCCCTGCTTCCCAGCCCGCCTCACCAGTGGAAAGTGCGCTCACAATGTTAAACTTCCCTCATTAGGCTGAACATTCCTCTTTTTAACCTTTTTAACCTGCAGCATTCCCGTTGGGAGGACCCTGTCTCCATACTTCTCAAATGCTCTTAATTAGATTGGGCATTTCTTGCCTCCACTGTATATTTACAATTTAGGAACAGGAAAAAATAGAGCCTGCACTTAAGGGCCTTCTTCCCTTCGGTCGCTTCCCGTGCTTGATGTGTTGGACAGCAGGAGGTGGAAATTTTAAAGCCCAGAGGAGCAGAACTTGTCTGGGAGGACAATCCGAGGCGGTTTAGGTCATTATTTAGGCAGGACTAATTTCATATCTTGATGGATTTTTACATCAGCTCCCACTTTTTTCATTTCTATCCCCCTGTGCGCGCATGTGCATTTGCACACACACACACACCCACCCTATTGTCTGCCTTTTGCTCTTCTCCTGCCATCAGCCTTTTATTATTGTTGATGTCTTTTCATTCCTGATGCCAAACTTGATTTGGAGATCGCAGTACTGAGGGCTTCATTTGGAGCACTGTAGATGGAAAACTGAAGTCCTAAGTGACTGGAGCCCTTGGCCAATCTAATTGTTATTGACATTTGTGTCTGATTGTTCATCAAGGGGGATTTGACTTGCAGGCCAAATCATTCTATTACCAGGGTTCCTTTCAGCCTTTTCTCTAACAAAAAAAAAAAAAAAAAGAAAAATCCCACCCCAGTCAGCAGCAGCAGAATCAATGGCAATATCTTGAGATGTGAGAGGGGGGAGCGAAGATGGAGGAGATCACGTCTGTCCCGTTTGAAATGTGCGAGCTAAAGATCCGAGAGCCGGCGGTGTTGCCTTACAGGGGGAAAAAGGATCTCATTAACAGACTACCGTTTTCATGGCAAGGTGAAGGAGGCAGAGGAAGGAGGGGCTGGCAGGGCTAATTATATTAAGGTCATTTCACCTGTCAAAACTTTCCCTTTAGTGGTGTCCCTGGTGCCCTGGGATAACATCCAGATTTGTCCTGAATGGTGTCTCTGTTCCTGCTTAGGAGCCTTGACTGGTGGATGGTGAAGCGGAGCTGCATGAAAGGAGCCCTGAAGGCACCCTTTTGCCTTCTTTTCACCCCCTGCTCTCCTTTGATTTTGCTTTTCCCCCCTCTTGAGTTTCACAGTGGGTAACGATGAAGCCGTGCTGTGCTGCTCTCCCCGGGAAGCACTGAGGCAGCTGGCACACCAAACATCCCCTGTTCAGCCAGGTTCTCTTCTCTGTGCGTTTCAAACCCATTTACACCCTGCTGCAGTGCCAATTTATCCCCCTTGAAAGCTCTCCTCAGGAGCAGAGAGGGATGGAGCAAAGCTGATTTTGCTCATTAGACTAATGGTGGAAACCGGAACGATGCAGACACAGGGATTAGAACAGAAACAGGGGAAATATTCTGTTTATTCATTTGAAAGAGACAGGGGTGAGGAGGGGCTGGTAAACCAGAGCCTCCTCATCCTGGTGATGAACCCTAGAATTACCTGCCCTCCTTCAGAGGATCGTTCCGAGTCATTAAGTTATTTCATTTTCCCGGACTTTTGGGGGGGGGGAAGGCAAATTTCTTCAGTTAATCTTTCTCTCAAGGTAGGTGGAAGCCGTGCAGATGGCCTCACATTAGCAGGCAGAAGCAATTTGGGGAAGAAGGTGATGGGAGGAGCACAATGGGGTTCATTCATGGTCACGTAGGTTATACAGGTCGCCACAGAAACAGAGCAGAAATTTCAGAGATCAAAGGCTTCTCCACCAGAAGTTGCTACCTAAATGTGTTGGGCAGAATGAGAGAGAACTGCAGATGAGGAGGAGGTGCACCAAATTCCCCTGGCCTTCAGCAAACAGCTCAGTGAGTCAGATTTATCCTGCTGAAGTGGCATTCTTGGGGTTGAGAGATGGATTTGGCTTAACATGCCCTGCCTTTGAGAGATGCTCAGGAGCAGCCGTGAGTCATGGACAGTGGTGACGTAGGGTAGAATTTGATGAGTTGCCCTAAACTGGGGCATATTTGGATCCTGAGATTGGCTTTTGAGTAGGAAAATAAGCAGAACCACATAGTTACTAATAGTACATAGTTACTATTACTTGTTTTTAATTAATTATTTCATTGGAGAGATGAGTAAGAGGCATTGAGCTGTGGATGCAGAGTGGAACTGCCTGATGGACATCACTATTAAGGTTGAACTGTTGGATGCCTGTATTTGGTCCTATCAAATGTTTTAATGGCCCTTAGTGTGTAAAAGGATTCTTGGGAGGCAAAAACCTGAAGTTTGGGTTACTGAGAGTGCCAGAGGGTCTTGTTCAGACTGAGACCTGTGGAACTCTCTGTCGCACCAACCTCTGTCATCCCCATAGTTTGTAGCAGATGAACAACAACCACGCTGGCAGCCTGTCCCCCGTTTCTGTCTGTTTGGTGAGTGCCCTTCCACCCTCTTGGCTATTGACCCAGCTTAATTCAGCAGCAACATAACTGGCCAGACTTGTCTCTGACTCTCTAATTGCTTCATTTGGTTTTGGTGAAGTCTTTGGGGAGGTAGTTCTCAATAAACACCACTTTCTCCTTTGGGGAGGGCACACGGGTGGAGAGGTTCCAGACGATGCTTTGGTGCTAAAGAAAGAGGGGGAAATACCCAAATGAGGAGAGTTCTGTGCATCCCCACTCTTGCTAAAATACACCCTGGGGCCCTGCCCAAGTTGCCGTTCAAAAGCCTTCCAGACTTAGAAAAAAACATTGGCAAAATCTTCCTTCTTCGTAGCACAGCTTGTGACTTGGGCCTTGAGGAGGATGAATGAATGATTTTAAACGCTTTTAGGAAAGGACATGCCAGAGTCTTGATCATATCAAGGGCAGTGGGAAGCGAAAATATGTGCTAGGGCTGGCACTTGAGTATCCACCCTCAGTCTCACTTCTGCCAGGTGTTCCTGCTGTCGCTCCCAAGGCAGTGATGCTTCCAGTGCAGTAACCTGAATCATTTTAAATAGCAGAGTCAGAGACAAAGCACAGTATTGTAGGCAGCAAAGGCTGAATAAGAAGACCCTTGGGAGCCCCGCCACTTCTCCCTTTAATCTGATCAGCAAGCAGCATTCTTGTAATTCCCTCCAGGTCACTCTGAATTCCTGCAGTTTCTCAGCCAGGTTGAAGCCTTCCCCTTGGATATTAAATAATCTGCAGGCTTAGAGAAAACAACAGAGCCGGGAGCAAGGCAAGGCTTAGTTTATATCAGAAACCAACAGGAAACTGTGTCCTTCTCCCAGCACCCCTGAGACTCAGTAATTTAAGAGTTACCTTGTGTTGTGCACTCTGCTTTTAAAGCACTTTGCAAGGGTGTTCTGAGAGGATGTGTTGTGTTTTTATCACAAAAGACACGGTGCCCTTATATCTGTTAAGTTCAGCTGTTCCTGGCTTACTTCAGGTGAAGCAGCAGCTTCAGTGGTAACTCAGAGATGTGGGACTGCTCTCTTTTCCAAAGGGATGAGAATTACACAGCCTGAGGCAGCTCAGAGAGAAGAAAATCTTCTCATCTCTGGTCAAGGAAACAAGTCTGACATAGTGACTGCTAATGGCTGGTCACAGCCTCCTCTCTGACCAACTGCTGCAGCGGCCCCTTAGAACTGGGTGATTTGTGAAAAGACCTGTAAAGAGGAAAAAGGTACCTTATTTCTGTGTGAATCCAAGGTACCTTTAGAGTCGTGAAACCTTTTGTGTGGGAGAGACGGCAGCAGAGTCTAGGGATGCATTTGCTCCAAGGCAGGTGAACAGCAGCTGTGAATGTGCTTCCTGTACATCCTACCTGCAATAAACACCCGGTGCACAGTGGCACAGAGCGACCTGTGGCCTTGTAGTGCCCTATCCCAGTCAAATCCTGCACTGCCAGTTCTTTGCTGCCCTCTTTGCTCACAGAAGCCAGAGCAGTGCTCTGGTGGCTCAGTGGCCACAGATCCAGCTTTAACCAGAGCTTTGGTGCAGGTTTGGTGTTGGGGGGATTCTTTCACAGAGCGCAGGAATTGCTGCCTGCTCTCTGTGCCATTCCATGGGGAAAGGCTGTGCAGTTTGCTCTGCCCATGCCCTCAGAGCTCTGCCAGATCCTGTATTTGATGAGTGAAGGTCAAGCTACAAAACATATTTATTCTCTCAGGAAGCAGACAAAGCTTTTAATGGCTGGGAAGGTGGATGACAGTGAGGGAAAGGGACAAGAGGCTCCTAAAGCTAATGCAAGCAAGGTTGGCTTGGTTCAAATTTCACCTCTGTGATACAGTAGAGCCCACACTCACGGAATAAGGCAGGAAGATGAAAAAAAAAAAAATTGATTAAAAACTGCTTTTGTCCCTTGCTGGGAAGTAATGGTGTTTCCAGAATTCCTTGTTTCAGCTGCCCCGGGAAGACACTTTGATTCACTTCAGTGGATGGTAACTCCAGCCTGATGTGAAACTCTGAAGGTTTTAAATGACACTGAAGAGATGAGACTGTTCTGAGAAGTCAAGTGTTACTGGTTTTTGGAGGGGGAACTTTATTTAGAAAAAGAACAAATTTTCTTCCAAAATATACAAAAGAAATATTCCTACTGTGGAAATGCACAGCCCGAAGACTCAGATGACATTAGGTCACTGCTTTCTTTTATCAATAACTTTGAAGTCTTGTCCTAGTTTTCTAATTTAGATTCTTTTGATAAGGAGTTCTCAGCAGGCCTGGGCAAAAGCCAAGACCCTCTCCTGCTAATAATGTGTTGGGAACACAACTACCGGTAGCAGTTCCAGTTTTGAGGATGGGCCAGGTCTTAAAAGTGGCTGTGGGGACTCTTCAGGGACAAAAGCCAAGATTTTGGACTGCTTTAGGTTTCTTCCAGCTCTTGGACTCAAGGGTATGAGCGATATGCTGGGTTTGATCTTGAAAAGCTGTTGCTCCCTTCCTGGGCTGTGCTGTGCCAGCCTGGACTGCATGCACAGGGGGGATTTCACTGTGCCTTGCAGAGCTCTCTGTACACTTGCTCTTTAAATTCTCTCCCGTGTCCTGGTCAGGTACCACTTCCCACCTCATCTGCTCACAAAAACTTTCAAATAATAAGATGGGGAAATAAATGAGCAGCTTGGAGTTTCACTTGTTTTTGAGCAGGTGCTCTTGGGGATGAGCCAGCCCTGGGCAGACCCCATCTGAGTCTGAATGACATCTGAATGAGATCTGTGGAGGGAATGGGAAATGACACATTTCTAGAGCAAGCAGTGACTGATTTCTACCAGTGCCAGAGTCCAGCTCTTCTTACCACCTCACAGTAGGCAGTCCTGGGGGCATATTTGCATCCCGGGATTGGCTTTTCAGTAGGAAAATAAGCAGAAGGTGGGTAGGTGCAAAGGCTGCCACTCCCCAAGGAGTTACCTTCTCCCCTGTAGTCATGGGGGCTGCTCAGGGACAGTAGACAAAAGCTGGAAAAAGTTCTTTCCCTGCTCCAAGACCCAAGACAGTCTGCCAGCTGAGCACAGCGTATCCGCAGTCTCCCAGCTGTGTCAGCAATAAGAAAAAATGGAATTTTTGTGTTGGGGGGAGCTCTCTGGAAGTCTCAGCCATCCCACCTTGCACAGGTCACTGCAGATAACTGAGCACTGGGGAGTGAAGGTGTTGAGTCATTTGTGCTGGTACCAGCCCAGCACTGCCCTGTGCCTGCATGAGCCATCTCCATCCTGTGTGCTGTGCCTGCAGAGCAGGACCTGAGCCCCAAAAGCTACATTTCATTTAGTAATTAATTAGTGATTCCTGACCCGGCCTCAACACTCTACAATAACAGGATTGCAGCTGTGTACGAGCCCTCTCCTCTCTCATTACATTAACTGAAATCCCTCACAACAAAGCCATGGGCTGCCTGGCAGGGCAGGGATAAACCTCTTGCTCTTCGTGATGTGTTTCCCTGTGGAATTAGTGCTTGCCTGTTCCCCCCACCCTCAGCGCCTCCTTGCCTGGGGGCATTGCCCCTAAAGGCCTTGGCAGTGCCAACAGCACAGATCACCCAAACTGCCCATCAAACCCACTCGCCAGCTGGGACGGGAATTATTTGGGAATTCTCCACAATGCCCTCTGTAGGCTCTGGAGGAACAGAGCACGAGCTTTCCAGTGCCAGGGGAAGCGGGAATGGGCTGGGGCTGCAGCAGGATACAGCTGCCTGGGAGCTGGAGCAGCACCGGGAGGACCTGGCTGTGGTTCCTCGGCCAGGCTGGGTCAATCCCGGCTTTTCCAGCTGCCTGGGGAAGCTCCGCAGCGAGGAGGTAAGCTGGGAGCTGTGTTAGCGTGTCTTCCGTCTGGCACGGGGGGGGCTTTCGCGCTCAGAGTGGTTTTAATTATTTGTTGGAAGATTTTGAGAGCTCCCAGGGCAATGGAGAGGCCTCAGTCAGTGTTTCCTAGCTGAAGGCATCTATGGATGTGCGTTCCTCGCCTTACTCACAGCTGAACCTTGCAGCAACAGAGCAGGGCTTGTGCCAAGTGCCTGGGTGGTTCCTTGGTGACTCTGGTCGCGGGTCTCAACGGCTGGCAGCTCCAGGCATGTTGGAGTTTGCACCAGGCTCTGTGGAATTTGCAGTGAAGTGACTGTTTCTCCCGAATTATCACTTCTAGTTTTGCCTTGCAGCAGCACCGAGCACGTAACCTCACCGGGGGTAAGGCGTCATTTGTGGGAATAGCAAAGTAGCCCTAAAAAGGGGGGCTTTGGCTTGCTGAGGTGAGTTGTGGCTGTAGCTGCATCCTTGTGCTCCTGTCCCTTGTTGCACTATGCAATTCCTAATGCTCAGGACCTGCTCAGTATCAATACTTGAGCAGGGAAGGAGTCTCCGCTGCTTTTTTCCTGGAAGAAAATACCAGCAGATGCTGCTGAGTAACCAAACCCACACTTCCAAACAGGAAAAATCAGGAGAAACAGATGCCCTTCCCTGCTTGGCCTCAGACTTCGTCTCATCTGGGCAAACTGTGCGAGGAGCCAGTCCAGAATTTTTTTTAATGGGGTTCTTGAAGTCATGACTGCGGGTGAGGTGGGAGCAAAGGGTCATAAATGAATGACCTTGGTGGTGTGACAGCTCTGGCTGAGGACATCTCAGCTCCAGTGTGATCCACAGGTTCCCACAGCACAGGGTGTTGCACAGCACAGCTGCTGTGTAACCCATGTTGTCCCCCTGTGAGGCTTTGGGGCTCAGCTCTGAGATTTATCTCTGTCCCTGTGACCGGCCAGCATGTTCCTGGAGACCCCAGGCAACTTCTCCTCAAAGCTGTGATGCCGTTGTTGTCCTCACCAGCCTGTGCAGCTGGGAGGGCACGGGGGGAGTGAGTGTGGTACAGTTGGGTATAGTGTGAAAGGAGAACACAATAGAGCTGGTCCAGATGTTGCCACATCAGTGGGGAAGGAGAGTGGCCAAGAGCTGTCACCAGGACAGTCAGAACATTGATGTATTGGGCCAGCCCTGTCCCCTGCTCTCTGCAGCTGCCTTCCCACCCTCAAACCTCCTTCATCCCTCCCATGTCCTCTCTCACCCATTCCTCTCATCTCCTGCAAGAGACTGAAGGGGCTGTTTCCATTTCTCTCCAGCACCTGTGGATATTATACGGGCAAGAGATGGACAGACTGGCACTGGGTAGCTTGGAGTGTATGTAGGCAGTGCTGGTGGGCTCTGCTTCTCTTTCCTCACACCCACCCTGCAAATCCCAGCGTTGGTACTTCGGCAAAACATGTGACACGATGAGATCCGATACTGTTCCATCCTTGGGGAAAGAAAAAGCACTGAGTGATTTCTTTTGTTTTAAGCTGTGTAATTGGTAGGGAAAACATATCCTCATCTAGTGGCTTTTCTTTTATTGTCATGTTTAGGAAGTTTTTTCGCATGTCATAACATTTTGTCTGTTTTTACTGAAATCCTTCCACGAAGGAATGATTGTTTGCACAAACAGACTGACATGTTGATACAGGCTGACAACTGCATGGCTAAGACCAAAATAAAATGTAAAGTAAACACATTTGCATAAGTTTATAATATGACCCAGTTCTTAGGAAGGGGAGGAAATGGGGAGATGTGAATCTAAGCAGCTTATCTTGCATCTCCCCTTTCTGCTGTGCCCCTCATTCTTAACCTCTGCTCCGTGAGTGCCATGGGAGAGTTGTCTGATTTTTCCATTCAGATTTGAAACAACAGGTCCCTCTTGTAGTTCACTTGTGGTTTTGTTTTGCTTAGAAGGGAGGGCACGGAGGAGGGAGCATTCCTGGTTTTCCCTTCATGTGAAACTGGTTGGTCTTTTCATCCCTTTCTTCTCAGTTACACTTTAAAAGGATTCTGTCAGTGTATTTTCCATCACTTTAAAATTGCATTGACATGCTGCTGTTTTGTCATAACTGTGTAGCATCACAAAATGCTGATTTGGTACTATCTATTTCTTGATCTGCTTGTGGCAGGATTTCCTTAAGGATTTTGAGACCAGTGCCTCTTTTTCCAGATGAGAAAACCAGAGCACAGAGCAGTGATTTCCTTTTGGACTCAGATCACTGCTGTCCTGGCTGAGTGAAGTGAGATTTGTTAGTTCTCAGCTGCCTGGAAAGGATACAGCTCCCTTGTCAGTGTGTGTGACCAGCTGGAAACAAATCCTTACCCAGAATCCCAGGGGTGTTCAACCTCCAGTTCATGGCATTAGTCAGGTCTTAGTTTTCACAAAACAATTCCCCAAAAATTATGGGAATCCTAAAAATACCTTTTGAAGGGCCTCCTCTCAACCTGAGAGGGGGCCAAAGGGTCCTTATAATTAAAACTGCAATGAGCCCGTGCTCCATAGTTGGAGTGAAGGAATGAAGGAGATCTTTTAACAATAATGTTAGGTCTTTGTAGCAGAAAAATGTCAGATGGCAAAGATGGACTCCAGGTCCACCAAAGGGCATTTCTCTGACTTGCACAATTTCTGCCCACAGTTAAACACCCCTTTGGCTATTGAGTTTCCTACAGCCAACTGATGGCAGAGGAACTGCTGAACTAAACACAGTGGTGTCATCTGAACCTCAGAGGTTCCTCAGCCTTCTGCAAGCCTGGCCCCTCTGATGTCCGTGGCCCTGATCATTAAAGTTAGTAACAGTTATTGCAAAGCTAACTTTTCTAGCAGCTTTGAACACAGCCACTTTCTTTTTGATAAGGAGGAGCCAATTGGTGCCAAATTATCTGAGTAACAGAGCCCTTGTGAGCAATCCTTGACGTGGACAGAACAGAATTACAGTTTCCAAAACTCCTGAAGGGAGCTCAAAGCCCTGGACTCTTCAGGCATGAGCAATTCAGATGCACCATCATTTAGAGTGTGAATTTCTGGGGGAGAGTGTGATTTCAGGGAGTACTTCCTTCTGGGTTTCCTTTTGCCTGTTTTGGGCAGTTTCTGGGTTGGTGAGTTGTCTTCTGTTGGGTGCTCGTTATTTTAGGAGCTGACCTTAAGTCCTTGGAGCTGTGAGGTCTCACAGTGACCCTCATGTCACCCTCCTTTGAGGGTCCAGCTCTCCATCCTTATGGATTGCTCAGCAGCCCGAGCTCCCTCCAGAGCTGCAGAGCCAGTAGGGAAAAGCAGCTGTTTTCCTGCTGGCCCCTCAGGCTCTGAGTTCCAAAGGGAACTGGAGGGTCAGAGCTCGGTTTGTCATCCATCTGACCTCATGGTCATCGGGGGGGGACTTTTCTAATGACACTGCAAATGAGTGGAGTGGCACGAGGGTGCTTTGTCATGGCAACATCACCCTGGAATAACATTGGGGAATGGTATTTAGGTTTTTTTCCTGTGTTGTTACGTATGCTGGTAAGAGTCTAACAAGAAAAATATGTGTTTATGAGAATCCCAGACACAGTGTCCCCACAGCCAGACCCTTCATGTGTCTTTATTTTGTTGGATTTTTGGGTGTGTCTCCCTCTTTATGGGAATTGCACACCCAACCTTAAAGAAAGACAAAACATTCAGGATTACAAGCACCAGTTTTGATTTCCAAAAAGCAGGGATGGGGCTGTGACATCCAAATTATCCATGCACCATGACTGTCCCATTGATGGATCTTCTGAAATGGTGGGGTTGGGGCAAATGCTTGAGACTAGTTAGAACAAAACTACTGGGTTTGAGGGAGAAAGGAAACCTGTGAAGGGACTGATTTACATTTGTGTTTTGTCGTTCTGGGTACTGTTATGTGACACACATCCACTTTAGGGCACTGGTATTAAGCTCTGATGTCATATGTTGCAGGTTTCATGGCTTTTACAATTCTCTTAGAAAAGCTGAGAAGTTTTGGTGTATGTGGGAAAAACATGGCAGGGATCACTGGAACTGAGTTGGTGAAAACTTGAAGTCCCAGCAGGTGTGTTCCTAAGGCCAAGATGCTCAGAGGGGTTCAGAGCTGGATGTGGCTCCTGGGATTTTTAGCTGTGCACTCCCATACTCCCCAGTTATCTTAACTGAAATGAGAGTTGGGGTTGTACAGCCTGGAGAAGGCTCCAGGGAGACCTCAGAGGCCCTTCCAGTGCCTGAAGGGGCTCCAAGAGAGCTGGAGAGGGACTTAGGACAAGGGATGGAGGGACAGGACAAGAGGGAATGGCCAAAGGGAGAGGGCAGGGGAATTCTTCCCCGTGTAGGTGGGCAGGCCCTGGCACAGGTTGCCCAGAGAAGCTGTGGCTGCCCCTGGATCCCTGGAAGTGTCCGAGGCCAAGTTGGACAGGGCTTGGAGCAACCTGGGCTAGTGGGAGGTGTCCCTGCCCATGGCAGGGGAGTTGGAACAAGGTGGTCCTTAAGGTCCCTCCCAACCCAAACCCTTCTGTGACTCTCTGAAAATGGGAGACCTAAGTATATATTTGCAGGTTTTGGAGGTGATCAGGAGTGGAAGGGAAAATGCCGTGCCTGGAGCTGAACTATTTTTTTTCAAGGACCAGATTCCCCTGCTGGCCTTGCTACAAGCTTTCTGAGAAACTACAGACCAGTCACATATTTCCCTCCTCTGCCTTGGTACTGTTGTTTGGAAATTAGGAATAATTAGCTGGTTTTTTGCCTGTTGCATCTGTTCAGACCACAACCAACTGGAACTTGACTTTCGGCTGTGTGGCCAGACGTGAGGGCGAGACGTTAATCTGAACGTTTGGCTTGTCTGATCGTTTTCATAGCTAATGTATCAGATAAAACTGAGCACAAGAAGAACATGTCTCATTCCTGACTCTGGTCTAAAGGGTGGCTTGACAGTCATGTGTTTCTGTACCAGTGGAGCTTTTTTGTTTTAAGCCAATGTAATTGTGCTGCTGCATCTGTGGGTGGGAGCGATTTTGGACTGGAGATGTTAATAGCTCAAGTGGGGTGTAGGACTCCAAGAACAAAGAACAGGGAAGTTGGACTCTCAGATCACAAATGGGAGATGATAGGGATATTATTTGAGTCCTCTGGATCTTATGTGATGTGTATTAGGTCATCTGAGTCCCCTGATGGAGGTGGCTAATAAATCCAGCTAGTGGCAATTCTACCACCCCAGCTTTCAAAGTTCACTTGTTCGTGCTGGTAGATAAAAAGATATTAAACATATGTTATTTCTTAAAAATCCCTTCCTATTACCCTGTGTCTCACAGGTCATCTGCACTGGTTTTTCATGTCATTGTGCTGGGGAGGAAGACAGGGCTTGAGCTGGGAATTGCTGGGAAGCATCGCCCTGATCATGCTCACGCTTCAGATCGTTTACACAAGCTTTGTGAATCCAGTGCTTTGGGAATATGGCTGTCCTTGCTTGGGATATGCTGGAATGAACTAAGCGTGCCACTTCCATGAAGTGGGGGAGCAGTGAGTCACACTGCACAGAGTCACTTACGTAGAAGAACTCCCTGCTAGGTGTCAGAAGAGAATGTGTTTTGTGCCTGTAGCCTCTGGGGTTGGGCAACACATGCTGTAAAAATGTTCTGGATATGTGAGAAACCAGCGAGAGCTGGGAGCTCTGACCAGATCACAGGAACACACAAATCCTACACAAATGTCCAGGAACTCTTCAGTGGGAGAAGAGGACACGAAATAAACTCAGGCTTCTGGCAGTGTTTGACAGGGTTATGGTTTGTTCCTTATAAAGAGTGTATTTTTTAGATATACCCTGCTGCACGTTTGGATGGAGCTGCTTCCACTTATGGCAGGACACCCAAGATCACAAACTCCTTCCTTCCCCATTCCCATCACAGAACCCCCTGAGGAAGGGAACAGCCTGATATTGAAATTTGCCTGTAAGCTAATTAGATCAGGATCCCTAAACTGCTGCGAGGGCTGTTAGATAATACATGTATAATTATTTTTTTTATGGCTTTTTATGAAAAAGGAAGTCAGGCCTGGGCTGGTGAGACTGGAAGAGCAGGGAGTGGATTGGCTGTCAAGGGTCAGCCTCCCAATAGCCCTGTGATCAAAGGCTGCTCTCAGCAGCATGAGTTTATAGGCAGCCAAGACAAACAATGAACAACTTTATCTCCTTTCAGAAAAAAAGAAAAAAAAAAAAAAAAAAGACTTAAGTTCCAGGAAACCATTTCTGGACCAGACAAATTTCGGTTGTTATTCCCTCTCTCTCTCCTAGTGCAGCTATTTCTAGAAGAAGGACGATAACAGGGAGGCAGCAGAGCAAAGCCCAAACGTGAACCACGCTGTGCTGCCTTCTCTGTTGGTGTAAGCTGGTGCAGACCTGGGGGAGTCCAAGCAGCACAACCAGTTTACTCCTGCTGAGAATCCGGCCTTCACCAGCAGCTGTCCCTGGAAAAGCAACAGGAAGCTCTGCATTGAATCGTGGCCATTTCCCCCCGGTTCCATCCCTTCTCCCAAGGTGTTGCCTCACTTGTTTGCAGCCAGAATCTTGCCTGCTTGCCTGTCCCAGCTGCAGCCTCCAGTGTCAGCTGGTCAGGACACAGCTGGCCAGTTTTAAGCATGCTGGCTTCGGCCTCAGCTTGCTGAATAAAGTCAGCAGAGGGGAAAGACATTTTGGGCTCCCGTGTACTTGATTATTTGTTTGGGAGGAGAGGAAGATATGAGAAGAAAGCCTCTTATTCCTAAAATGGAAAAAGTTGCACAACTTTTACTCGGGTTTGGAACTGAGGGAAAGGAATCTTCTCAAAATGCAGAGTGTTCTTGATTTAAGATTTCCTGTTGGATACGTTTCAGAAAACTATTTAAGTCATAAGTGGCCAGATTCTCAGCCAGAATAAATCTGTAAAGCTCCACTGATACGAATCAGCGTAGGACACTGACCCCAGAGTAAGATCTTGGGCCGAGGTCTGCTCATGGGTTGCAAAGATCTCTCCTTGTTCGTGGGCTCAGAGCAGGACTAAATCCAAACAGAAGTGGTAGCCCTGAGGTTCAGAGCTGCATGTGGGTGTTTAATCCCCTTGCAACGCTGACCAGCTCCCCCCACACACACAGTGACTTGGGGTTTGGACTACTCTTGGAAGATGTAAATGCCTTAACTCAGCATGGGCTGTAAGGTTTGTTTTTGTGTTATGCTAAATGGGCCTGGTCTGACCATTCAGGGGGGAGGCAGGAAGACCCCCAACCTTTCAACCAAACAGCCCTGGGGGTTCTTGTACACATCACTGCTCTCTGTACTACATATTTCTACCCTTCTACACACTGAACATGGAAAATATTGTGAGAAAAGCTTTCTGAGCCAGGAATAGTGCTGAGAATAGAGGCAAAAAGCCCTGGGGGCTCAAGAGTTTCCACAGTTTTTCCAGATGTCCATACAAAAAAGTAGTGGAGAGTTGGAAGAGCATGGCCATTACCTTTGATGGGTGCTCCTGAAACGATAGCAGAGATTGTTGTCCTGATGTGCAGGAACAGAGCCATGGGAATGGAGCTGCTGCCGAAGTCAGGGATGAAGTAGCAGGAGAACTTCACCTTCTCTTCTTCCCTGGTAGACTCAAAGGAATTAATCTAATTTCTGCTATGGGTTTTGGGATGGAAGAGGGAAGAGAAGGGAAAATTGTGTCTAGGCCAGTGACATAATCAGTAGCAGGACTGGTCTTCTGGTTCTCTCTCTTGGGGTCTTGTTCCATGGAATTAACCAAGCTGTGGCAGTGGCTCCAGCCTGGGGGGGAAGAGCTTTCTCCAGTGGGTTTCTGTGCTCCAGCAGGAAGGTCTGAGCTGAAGCAGAGAGTGACTTGTGGATGGTGTGGGTTTGTTTTGAGTACCATTTGATTTATTTTTTTGTCTCTTCCCCTTCCTTCCACCACAGGAAGGAGCAGCTGCTGGACACCTACATACTAGGAGAGGGTTTCCAGGGCTGGAACAGGAGGGCCCTAGATCTTCTTTCATTGCCTGGCACCGCTGTTCCAGGATATTCCCAAATCCCTGACCTTCCTTTCACACCCGTCAGCAAGGGCTGGGCTGTGTCCACTGCTGCGGTCTCCCCTTGATGTCTCATTCTCTCTGTTCACGTACTTTGTGTTCCTCTTTCTTTCTCCCACCCTTCAGAGTCAACACTGCAGCAGCCTGTGAGTGACAGCAAAAAATGAGTGACTTTATTTTGTTGAACTTTATTGACTGGCAGGCCTTTGTTTTAAGCCCACAGTGTTCAGTTTGCTGCCTGCTGCTCCTGAGCTCCAGAGGCACCAAAGCTGGCAGACTGGTACTAATGTACCTGGCACCTCCAGAAGGTCTAAGAGAATGAGGTACCCACTTCCCCAGGGGTTTCAGGAAAGCTCAAATCTCCCATTCCTAGAAGGTGCCCATGACTCCCCCAGCCAAAACGTGCTGCGTTTCCATAACGTGTTTCATTATTTATATGGTATTTCTGCTTAATTACCAGACTCGTGTGAAGATCTCGGGGTGCTCTGAGGATGCCAAGGGGTGACCTCACCTGGAGTTAATGAAACTCTGGTGACCGATAGACCTGGGACTTGCCCAGAGCACAAAGCACTGGGCAACGTGAGCCGGCTCCATACCTCCGCCCTGATGAGTTACCCCCATTCTGCTGCTCCAGAGAAGCTGGAAATCCAGTTTAACCATCTGCTTGGGAATTCCCCTGTAGCTGGAGGGGATGGAGCATTCTCACACCCCAGCATCGAGGGTGCGGTTGAGGTGAAGGACGCATGCGTGGGATTCGTGTGCGCTGCCTCAGCCAGGCTGACCCCCAGACTGCCCCTTGGGAACTGGGGCAACTGGTCAAGACCCAGCATGGTATTTTGGGCTGCCTGCTTTTTCCCAGGGTTGGACAGTGTGTCCTGAGCATCTTGGAAACTCGGTGACTAAGTTTGTGCTGGGATGTAGCTGGAGGAAAGGGTCTGATGTTCCTCATCTCTTTGGGTGTAATTTGCTCGGGAAGCAAAGGACAGAGCCAGAATGCGCTCGAGCACAGCAGACTTTATGGGGGGAAATGCTCTCAGAAAGGGAAAGAGCTCCTTCTGCAAGTAAGGACCTTTCTAAAATACCTGTAAGCATCCTCAAACGTTTTTTAAAAGTGCTCTGCAGCATAGCACTGGTTCTTCCAGAACTCATATTGGAAGTTGTGTCATCTTCCACTGTCAGACAACAAGTTGGAAAGCCCCAGCTGTTGAATGACATGTGGCAGCAGCATGTGCTCCAAAACTGGGGAGAAACCCATAAATCAGTGACATCCAAGCCACTGGTTTGCAGGGTTGGGGTTGGGTTTTTTGTTTTTTAGCAACTATGTTTGGCTTTTGCATTCATCCTGATTTCCTCACATAAATAGTTCGAGTCTGGTGGGGAAGTGATTTGTTGATGGAGGAGTTTGTTGACTGTGAGCTGGAGAAGCCCTGCTGCTGTGGCAGGACAGGTGAGCTGCTGTATCTCTGTGCTGGCTGGTGGAACAGAATGAGCTGAGAACTTCACCTGGAGAAAGGTGTCTTATTCTGCAGTATGGGGATCTACTGCCAAAACCTGGAGGTTATTGCATGAGAGGACTTTGGGAGGCCAACAACAAGGTTGTCTACTGCAGCAAGGGAATTTTTTCTTTATTTCTCTGATAGAGCTACTGGTGAGAGCAGCTCAACAGAGCTGACTGAATCCCAATGGGGCATCACCATATGGAGAGGGCAGCAGTTGGAGACTTGCTCTGTGCTGGGTGTGAAGACCATTCTTATGACCCAGTAGTCAATATATTGGATAAATCTGTATCCAGCAATGAAGTCTGGATTGAGTTAGAATTGCTCAATGACCTATTAGTGCAATGTACTTGTTTTTTTTCCTGGCGTGCCCAGATTTTTCTCTACCCCCAGTGTCTTTTTATTCTCCAGTTCACAGATAGTTGGGAAAATACGCTGCCTTTATTTTCTGCATGGCAGAAAATATCTTCATCTTCTGCCTTTTTTTTTTTATTATTATTTTTATTTTAAGCATAATTAACAAAGCAAAATTGCTTGCAGATTCTGTTTCTCAACGGTCAGAACGTAAGCTGTCGGTTTTGCTCTGGGCTTTTTTTAAGGCTGAATTTTGAGAAAGAGGGGATAGAAGAATTAAAATAACCTGCTTTTCTGTAATGAGTAAAAACCAGGAACCTTTTCATGAAAATTGACTGACAACAGCACTTTTTTATGGGGAGGAGGAAGGATTAGGGTAAAGAGCAGAAAGAATAGCTCTAGTTA
The DNA here is from genome assembly GCA_038380795.1 of Pyrocephalus nanus. Taxonomy (NCBI): domain Eukaryota; kingdom Metazoa; phylum Chordata; class Aves; order Passeriformes; family Tyrannidae; genus Pyrocephalus; species Pyrocephalus nanus. Next base: position 3,420,185 of record CM076278.1, read on the forward strand.
AAACTCATTTTTGGCAAGTAAATGCATATCAGCACACTCGACAAAATTCCACCCTGCCTCTGCTCTTGCTGGATTGAGTTGGATGCTGTTAACCTCCCAACTGCAGTTTCTTTTGCAAATATGGTTTTCATTTTGCATGTTTTGCTGCTGTTTAGGACCTTATCAGTTCCTTGCTTGACAAGAGACGCTTCTGCTTTTTCTTCTTAGTTGTAATCTCCTTTCACAGTCAAACTTGAGCATTTCCCATCATTGTCGTGTTGTTTCATCGCAAATGAAGTCGTTCTCTTGCCTGTCCCCCCTCCCCTGCTGTTGAGCTTCACGATGGGGAGTGTGGAGGAAGGAAAATATAGAGCTCATTTATTTTTAAGTAACTGTAACTAATGGCTTGATCAGCTAACGTAGTGGAAAATATGCAAACTGCTTGGAGGAGAGTGGATGTTAAAAATGTAACTTCAACATTATTGAGACATCTTTCAGCTCTAATGACAGACTGAATAACAAACATGTCAGAAACTTTGTTGCTTCTCTAAGCAAAACCAAATAATTTAATTTATTTTCGTTGATGGTTTTGCCTTTTACATATTCAGCTCCTCATCCATTTTGCCATAGCCCTTGTCAGATGTCCTTGTATAAACAGATTTTTTTTCTTAAATGGTAGAGTGAGCAGGGCAACAGGACTTCTTCGTGCCTCCCTCTTTTCTCTGCCCCACACTCTTTTGGCTTATCCCATAAAACTTAATCCTCAAATATTCCTGCTGTGGCTCCGTCAGGTGCGTGGTTGGTTGTGGTTGTCCCTGCTCCTCGAGCAGGCCCTTGGTTGATGTGAACTGTCACCAATTTATTAACTTCTCTACAATGAAATCACCTTGCATCAGCTGATGGTCTGGTCCCTGTAGTCTGGAGCTGTGAAATGTCTTGCCCAAGACTTTGTGTAAATCAGGGGCTGCTCGGTCTGCTGTGGACAGTGGTCTCATCTCTGCAAGCCTGCCATGGTGGCATGGGCTGAGAACTAGCACAGTAGACTCTACCATGGGATCTTTTTTCCCAGTTCTCACAGGAAATGGGGGAATAAAATCCATTTGCCTCATGGGACAACCCTTGAGAAAGTGCGTGTTCTCTTTTGAGGTATCCTGCAATGCCCGTGTGGGGCAGGCTAAATTGGATTTCCATCCTTCCCCGTGGAGGGGCTGGGGAAGCCCTTGATGGCTCCGTGCCGTGCCACACCTGCCAGCCCCTGCAGCTCTCTCTTCCAAACTGCTCCTTGCCCTCCTTGGCACAAGGAACCAAACCTGCGTTTCTCCCTCTCTGGAAGGGAACCGGACCCCGGAGTTGACCTGCGGCTTCCCTCCGTGCTGCAGCGGGGACACGGCGGCTCAGACACATGGTTTTTGCATGTGCCTTCCTTTTTAATTTACTGCAGAGCTGCAGCAAGGCATTCCACCCACAGGTGAGATCCTTGGAAAACTGACTGCCCAGAGCTCTGGAGCTTTCAGCCTTCACGCTAACGCACGGGCCCAGCTGGCTGGAGATTAAAGAGCGCAGTCGAAAACCAAAAAGCATTTGAAATTGCACCACTGAGCTGGCAGGAAATTCCAGCTTTCTGTAGATGTCGGAGGCGTTGGAACGGCGAGGAAGCAGAAGGTAATATTGAGAGGTGAATCGCACCATCAGCGTTTCGGCAGGGAGGATTGTCCCACCCCCAGGCTGTCCCACAGCCTCGGACACGGGTTGTGCATGGTGGGGACTATCCCCGCTCCTCCCAAATTTGGGAAGGGGGGGAAGAGGAGGGAAGAGCGTCTTGGCTTGCAGCCTGGCTCATGCTTCAGCTATCTATCTACAGAAGAGGCCTCTCAGCTTGGTGTGAATCCCAGCGCGGTGCTCAGCACTTGCTCTGCGGATGGAAGTTCCAGCCCTGTCAGCCTCAGCGAGCCCCAGGCGTGCCAGAGATCTCCAGGGCAGATTGGAGGCTTTTGTTGTGCCCAAGATAAACGCTCCCTCTGCTTCTTGGACTGAATTGCTCATACTCTTGGAAGATAACTCGAAGATTAGCGGGGGTTTAGCTGCTCTGAAAGGAGTCAGTGTTTTGTGTGGATTGATCCAAGAGATCTGCCTGGAAGGAGCAAGGGTAGGAGACCAAGAGGACTAGATGGTTTTCTGGACCTTTACCCTTTATTAGTGCAGGCATGCATGGGCCTGAAATGAGACTGTTGGTGAACATTGGTTCTGAAATCCTATTGGAAATCCGTGCGACCGCTCACTCCCTTCCCCTCCTAAATGGGCTGCCAAAGATTATCGCTCCAGCGACAATGCTTAGAGGCATCTGAAGAACTTGAGGCCTCCTGTGAAGCCATTGGCACCAATGGAAGACTTCAGCTTCCTCTCTCCTCGTCCCCTTTCCTCCCCCAGCGAGAGCAGCAGATCTCGGATCAAGCCCTGCCAACACGAGCGGTGGAGAACAGAATCTGCATTGACGACAGATGGAACGAATGTTATGGATGCATCCCAGGCCCTGAGCTGTTGCGCCACATAAATCAGGAGTAAAACTTTGCCAACTCAGAACGCTTCACAGGACTAGACTTTCAGCCAGCTTAATGTCTGGCTTTGCAACCCCAAAACTGTATGGTCAAAAAAAAAAAAAAAAAAGGGGGAAAAAAAAATAAAAATCGTGAATGTGTGTGCCCTCACTTGAACTTCCAGCCAGAGGAGCTGGGTTTGGTCCAGCTCGTGGAGATGAATGTGTCTCTGTGATAAGTCACTTCTGAAAGATAATTTATGGTTTGAAAGCCTCACCAATGGGCCGTGGATGCTGCAGATGAAGTGTGAGGCTCCAGGCTGCAGATGCTCTCGGAGCTGCGCGGGTGGCTGGATGTGTGTGGTGTGGCCAACCCCAGCCAGTCGACTCTGATTAGATACCAAAAAATCAGGGGACCCAAAAATACTTCATCTTGCTCTCCTTGCTCGTGTGCCAGTGGCTGGATCACTCCCTCTCTGAGAGAAGCTTGAACCACGCACAAGCACTGTGTGTGAAAACTCTCTCCCATCATGAAAGCTGCTTCCCATACACGGCATAAATCCCAAGTGCTTGGGATTTAAGACAAAAAAAAAAAAAAAAAAAAAAAAAAAAAGGCAAATAAAAAGGTTTGCTGTTAAAATTATGACTTGGCAGCCCCATAGATGTGTGTGGGGGGGAAGTGCCTGCAACCTTTTTTAGAGGCATACTTGCCCTTTGGAAAACGAACTTCCATTAAAGTAACAAGGCTTCACCCTTCTTGGTGGGTTTTTGGCAGCATGAGGGGGAGAGGAAAGGCTGAGCCTATCCCTTCAGCTTTCTCACTCCATTTCAGCAATGATAAAATGAAGTATTTTAATGCAGCACTTCAGATCTCTGACAGCTGTGGTAGCCTGGTGTTTACAGAAGACATCCTGTTGTTCAAGGGAGACACTTCTGCCCCACTGGAATGAAGGTTTTTTTTATTTTTATCCCCTCCCAACTGCTGCTTTGTGCAATTCCCACTCCAAGAGGCTGTTACAACGGTGGCTCTCTGCAAATTCTGGAGTTTGTAACAGCAAGTTCTCCACCAAAAAGCAGATCCAGCTTGTGGAGAAACTGCCTCAGCACCCACACGGGGCTGGGAAACACTTGGAATGGTCATGGAAACTCTCACTGCAGCACTCAGTCCAGCACGTGAGTGAATCCTTCTGGTATTAGCATCCCAGCCCTCGGCAAAGCGGGATGAATCATAAGGAAATGCCACCCCAGGGAACAAATTGGTCATTGTTTGAAAGAGCTGATGGCTCTTGGACAGGCACTGGGGTAACTGTGGGAGCATCTGCAGGGAGGGAGGCTGCGTCCAGCTCGCTGCATTCACGGCAGCGCTGCAGGAACACGCCGGCGAGGCTGGGCATGCTTTGCTGCCTTCCCAGGAGAAGAGCCATTTCCCCGTGTTTTTGGTGCCTTGATCTTTCTAAATAAACAGTTTCTTTGTACTGAGAAAGAAAAAAAAAAAAAAAAAAAAAAGGGGAAAAAAAAAAGCAGCCATTGGTGTACTGCAAAGCTTTTTTGGGGAAGCAGGGAATGTGGGGACTTCCATCTGCTGGCAGCCCCTTTGGCTCTCCACGGGGGCTGTTGGAGCCTTCCTCCTCTGAGCAGGGTGATGGGAATTATAGCTCCAAACCTTAAATAGCTTTTTCAGTTTTGGATCTCCAAGCCTGCTGCGTGTTAGGATTTTCCCCAGCCTCGTGTGGGTTTATGGCTTTCTTTGGCTGTTGCTTTCCCTATGGATCTAAAAGGGCTCACAGGGACTCAGTCAAAGGCTCAGGGTCACTGGGAAAGTTAGTGGCAAAGCCAGATTTAGTAGCTCATGACCCAGCTACCACCATGCTGTGGAGGAGCTGGAGGAGGGTGAATTTTGGTGTTTTGGTGCTGCTTTGCTTGGCAAAAGGTTTAAGATCCAAGGGTAGAGCCTGGTTTCCCTCTATGGGGTCTCCTCAGTGGGAAACCAGGTAAAGATCCCAGGTCTTTCTGCAATGACACAACAAACAGGAAACCCTGTGAACACCACCCTGACGTTTGCTGCATGTTCCTGCTCAGGAGATCACAGGAGCTGTGACCTCAGAGGCTCATGATGTCACTAGGGAACAATCTCTGTGGATGCTCGTGCGTGTTCAGCCGGGTTGGGTGGAATAAAGGGTGGGGTGAGTCCCACAAGCTGATGGATATCTTGCACCTCGGGCCACTGATTTAAGGGGAAATGTGTCGCCGTCCTCCTGTCTCCCCACAAAAAGCCTTAGATGGAAGAAACCCAGAGATCTTATAAGATCTCTATCAGAGGACTTGCTTTCAAGTGACAGCCGTGTCTTTAATCCAGAGAAATTTCTGTTGCTATTGATGCCCTACAATAAAAACAAAAGTAAAGAGAGAGAAGAATTAGGAATGGGGAGACTTGCTTTTAAAAGGCTTATAAAAATACATATAAAGCAAGAGACGACAAGAACAAAGGGGTAATGGAAGCCGACAGACAGTTCTCATGCCATTAAAACTGCATCTCAAAAAAAAAACAAACTCTCTAAAAAAAAAAAAAAAAACACAAACCCCTTAAAAAAAAAAAAAGTTAATCGTTATTCTGAGGAGGGGGGGGAGTGTTTTTATTGTGAACATGTGCAAATGGAGGCTTCAGCCATATAAACCCCATGCCCACAATAAGTATATTTGTGTAGCAATTAATGTGAGATCACAGGCTCGGCTTTTGCCAAATAGTCGTGTCAGCATGGGGTATATTATGTGTGTCAAGAATCCAGTTTCCAAATGTGGAAGACATTGGGCTGGTCATAATTAAATGTTTTGTCATCGCAGGGCAAAGCCGCGTGCGCTTCAGCTGAGCTGCACCTCCAACGCCATCGCCGAGGGTTTGCTCTTTTGGCAGCTCTTTAAGGAAACTTTATGCACAAGGAATTTCAAGACACTTGTAATTAGATCTCAAACCCCCCCCCTCCCTCCTCCTCCTTTTCTTCCTCTCTCCCCCCCCCCACCCCCGAAATGCAGAGGGTGATTTTGATTTTCTCTCTCTCTCAGTAAAGAAAACTGAGTTTAAGTTTCTCTTTATCGTCACAGGGATTATCTCCCCGTTTGCTTGTGTTGAGGCATCATTTCCATGGATTTCTGTCGGGGTTTCTAGTAACACTTCAGTGAATCCAATACTTTCTGGGAAGTTTATTACAGCAGCTGCTAAAGGCAAAGCAGAGGCGTCCAAATAACGCAGGAACACACATTTACCACACTTACAACTCCAACAGATTTAGTTACAAGAACTGCTGCAATTCTATTTTCTTTTTCATCCTTTTTTTTTTTCCCCTTTCCTTTGCCTTGTGGTCTTATTAAGACTCAGCAAAGGCTGTGGTCCTTAGTGCTATGTCTTTGAATTAATTTCAAGTAAAGCAGAGGCTGGAGTGGAGTGTGGGAAGGTTCTTGGCATGGATGGACTTGGCTGGAATTTTCTGTAAAGAGACATTTAAGGGATGGGGAAAGATGAGTGTGTGTGTGTATGGGGGGGGCAATATTTTTTATATGCTCCGTACAAAAAGCTATCTACAGAGCTATCGGGCTTTCAGCACCCCAGTCTGATCCAAGGGTGTTCAAAAAGGGCAACACGTCATAAATCTGGAAGTCTGGCTGGAACTTGGAAAGGTTTTAAAGGCGCTGGGGGGTGGGAGCATCCCGGCTGGGCTGGGCTGGGCTGGTCAGTGCAGCCTGAGGCGGGGGAAGCACCTTTGAACAGCTTCGGGCACCTCGCTGGGGTTTTTATCTTCCTGCTAAGTGGATATCCCAATTATTCCTCCCCACCCCGCCCTCTTCCATGGAGATGGAAACAGATGTGTCCCACTGCAGAAATGCTGAGCAGAGGAGAAAGAAGCTTGAGAGCTTGTAGTGATTTCTCTCTCTCTCTCTCTCTCTTTTTTTTTTTTTTTTTAAGTTCCTTAATGATTTTCTCAGTGGTGATGTGAGACATCGCTTTAGAATGAGGAGTGCAGCACAAGTCAGTCTTTATTCCACCTTCCCCAGTGCTGCTTCAAGTGATTTTCCACTTGATAAGAAGCGGGAGAACAGTGTAAAAGATGGATGAAAGATGAATGACAGAAACACTGTTGCTTCCCCACCCTCAGTGCCTTTTTCTGCATGAAGTTAGTTAGATGGAGATGGGGAGTGCTGGATTTTGGAGCCTTTCTCCCCCTCCACTGACTGTGTGTTCCCCAGTAGTCCTGGTGAAATCAGAAGGGAGGTCATTGCTGCTCCACAACTGCAATAATCCCTCTTGTTTGCAGATCCCACGTGCTGGGCTGGGACGGACAGCTGGCCTGTACTGAAACTTATTTTAAAAATTTTCCCAACTGTTTTCAGGCCTCACACTTTCCAAGTGTGATAGGAATATGCAGCGGTGATGGGGACACATCTTACTTTAAATGAGCAAAATGATCATTTTTGCCTTTTATTAACTTTAACCACAACCCTTCGGGAAGGACCGCAAATAAAACACCAGCCATATTAACTTGGGGAGGAGGTGTTTCTTAAAGACACCTGCTAATTTATTACACCCAGTATCTTAGCAAGGCTCTAAACGAGAGGAGTTCTCACCTCCCAAGCAGTATTTTACAGGAGGTGTGTAGCGTGCGATGACACGGCGAGCCGAGCTCACGGATGGCTTGGTCTGTTTGTCTTGTAGGTGTTGCAGCGGGATGTGAATTCTTGTTATTATTTTTTTTTTTTTTAAAAATCCCCTTTTCTGCAAATGATTCATCAAACACCTCGTCCTCATTGCATGTAACGTCTTGTTGGTCCTGGAATTGCTCTCTGCTGAGTGCCTGCACCGCAGGGAAGGCGCTGGGTTCGATGGGAGCCGGGATGCTCACGAGAGGAGCCTTTGCTCAGTCTGTGCTTGCCTCCCATGGCTGCGTCGTGGAGAAGCAATCTGGAGGGGTAGAGGCCAACAGGGGTTGGTTTCAACTTGTTTCAAAGAGGTGAAACCCTTGTTTCCTCTAAGTTTTGCCAGTGATGTTGTGGGGGGTTTTTTAACGTGTTCCCTGAAAAAGCAGCGCGAACTTTGTCCTCGCTTGGGAAGTCCACTGAAAGGGAAGAAACCAGAGTGAACTGGGTGATCCTCTTTCCAAGAGGGAGGCAAATTATTTGGAATTAGTGGTGGGGCCACCTAATCTTATTAGAGCTTCTCCTGGAAGGCAAAATCTCAGTGAATAATTCCGCAGAAATGTCAAATATTAACAGCGAGGCTGGAGGGAGGAGGGGGAGGAACAGCAGCAGCGATTTGGGCTGTATTGCCCTGCTCAGGGTGCTGCCTGTGAGAGCAGGGGTGCCCTTCCCATCCCCGCTGAGGGGGCTTGCAAGTTGTTCTGTGCACTTTTTATGCCTTCTACTGTACGTGTGAAACAGGCTCTCTAGATGGAAGGGCTGAGGGTGGTGATGGTGCTGAAGGTGCCCAGCATCTGGAAAAGCAAACCTGTGGGGTGGGGGATACCTGTGTGAGACTCACCCAGGGTTATGATGGCACTGAGATTTGTGCAGGAGGTGTTTGTGTTTCTGCTTCTCAAATCCTACTTGACACCAAATGAGCTGTTGGAGTTGGAGCTGGAGTTGTTTCCAGTGCAGCACCCAGGGCTGCTCTTGGAGGTTGAGGTGTGGTGATCACATCCAGGCAGCAGAGGTGACGGCATCTGCATGGTCTGCATGCTCCATGAATTATCCAGGGCAGAAAAATCCCCCCAAGCTAAGAAGGGGGATTTAAGGCTGCACTTGGTTTCTCCAGGTTGATGGAGTGAGTGACTCTGTGATGAGGTTACCTGGGTCTCTTCTCCAACGACAGGCGAAGTGTCTGACCCACACTGAGGAATGAGTGCTGGCTTTGCAATCAGGGAGGTCATCCTGGGGGTTTAATCTGCCCTTTGCAGAAGCAGTGCTGCTCTTGTCCCTCATGCTGATAGTGCTGCAAGGCAGGGGCTGCCTTCTGCACCCCAAAAGTCCCTTTGGGCCAGTGGGGCTACTGCAAGTGCTGCCTGAAGCAGCCAAGCAAAAAAACCTCGTCTTTTCCTTCACTCCCTACCAAATCAGAGCTCCCACTCTTGAGCAAGGAGCCAGGCTATGTCCCCACTCCTGAATCCTGGCCCTGTGGATTACAGCTCTGTAACACCTGGGCAGACCTTTCTGCCAGCAGCCCCAACCAGCACTTCCTGCAAGAAGAGGAATTTTCCCCCTGTCCTTGCCCTCGATCGTGGCTACTCTCCCTGAGGAAAGCCTGGCTCTGTTTCCAGGCTGAACTCTTGAACCTTCCTCCTCCAGCCCCGGCCAGGTCGTTACTTTTGACACTCTTTACCCGACTTACTGCACAGCTGAAAAAGAGATGGACAGCCCGACCTGGCCATGGCTCCAACAGAGCTGGCTGTTCCCAAAGCTCCCTGCCAGCCACTGGCACCCGTTCAGGTGAGCTCAGGGTGGTGTGGGACTTGTGACAGCACAATGGACAAGTGCCATCGGGGAGGGAAGCAGCCTGCCATCTGCTCTTCCTACTTGTATGACTTAGTTGAGCGTATTTTTCTTGATCTGGATCCCGCATTAATTGTTTCCCGGAATATTTTGCTACATGAATGTCACGCTTCTGTCTGCTTGGCTTGCCCCGAGTTGAGCAGAGGTATTTATGAGTGGTTTTTTTGCGCATATTTTTCACCTTTTTTAAATGCTTGGCACCGTCCTGGATACTGGAACAAATCCTTCCTGTTAAAAATACAGACCTAAGTTTTCCTGGTTGGGGATCGGAGGGAAAAGCTGTGGTTTAGTTACTCAGCTCCAGCTTAGAAAACGTTGAGAGGGATGGAGAGCCCTGTTGCTCCTGCAGAGGTGGAGATGGCTGGTGCAGAGGTCGAGTCTCTTTGCCCACACTGGTGTAATTCAAGAGTAATAGTTAGAAAAAGCCTCCTCCTCTCCAAAAAGAGCACGGAGGAAATCTGTCCTCCCTGGGGCTGCTGCAGAGTCACGTCCCAGGTGCCAGGGCAGGGTGGGAGCGCTGGGCTTTGGCTGCAGATCTTCCCCCCCACCCCAGCACACACAGGTTTCCTCTGCTTTTCCCTGCACGTGAGACTTATTGTGGGGTTTTATTTCTTGTATGACAGTCTCTGAACTGGGTTCAGGCACACGATCAAGTTGCTGGGGCTCAGCTGCTGTGCAATAACCAGCCATGGGGGTATTCCAGACTTGGACAAATACAAGGTAAAAACTGTTCATTTAAACAACTTTCACGGAGTTTTAAGCAAACCACCATTTGCCCTGTGTGCAGTTAGTGGGACTGACAGTAGTCTGGTTTGAACCCTGAGTGGGTTCACCTACTCTGATGGTTGCTTTGGACCACAAGAGAAGCATCCTAAATTTATCTGAAGCCAAGCAGAAACCTCCTAACCTCGAGCCTGACTAAAGAGCCTTTAAGAAACTTGCTTGGTTCAACCAAATAGCCTTCAAACCCTGTTGCTGGTGGGACTTTCTCTCATGGACTGGAGAGCAATCAGAGAGCAATCACAGTTTCTATGCTAGCAGAGCTCAGCCTGTTTGAATAAACCCAGGTAGTCCTGAGCAGAAAAATCCATGTGAATGCTGTTTTGGGGCTGGCAGGGGGGAGCCAGACTGGGGGCTGTAATCAGGGCCATGGTGTGGGGGCCAGACCAGCCTGTCCACCTCAACCTGTGTCCCTTGGTGACATCCCCACACCACAGCTCACTGTGCAGCCATGTCCTTGCTCTCACTGGGCCAGAGGTAGCTGGATGCAACACCCATTATGTTTCTGATACATTCATGGGAGAGGGAGAGTAAGAGCCACAGTGGAAAAACTGAGTGTGGAGGATTGTGGATGGTGAAGGAAAAAGCAGGGTCCCCGTGCTGTGGCGTGGATGAAGGCAGTCCCAGGATTGTCTTCCCTTGGGAAACTCTGCAGAGAAGCTGCTGGCAAGGATTAACTCAGCACTTTGCCAGGGTCCAGTCGGCTGGGACATGTGCTGGTCCCTCCATCTCCCCAGGTATCCAGCTCTGCCCAAGGTGGCAGGATGTGTCCATGGCCATCCCTTTTAACACCTTTTGTTGCCTTGAAGTTGCCTGGCTGGGAAGTTGAGGTGCCTTTTGGGTGAGACATGAGACCAAGGCTGTTCCCGATCAGGAAGGATTCCATGGCACCCATCCCGACCGAGCAATGTCAGCCCTCGGGCTTGGCCCAGCTCCAGTGGCAATAACATGACACAGGGTTTGTTAAACCCTTCCCACCTCCCTCACCCTCTCATGCCATTTCTACCAGCTTTGTGAGCAGCAGCAGCCCTTTGGGGGGGTATTTATTTGGCACTGGCAGGCTGTCCAATAAGTAGGGGAGCAAAGACTGTAGCTGGGCAGTGTTTTGAATGTCTCACTTCATCTCTAGCCTCCCTTGGAGGCCAGGGATTCATATCCCCTTGGAAGGAGAGGTTTTCAGACCCACCAAGCTCTTCTTCCAGCTTCAGCAGGAATCAGGAGGCTGATGGTGAGCATGAGGCTGTAAACCTTATTGGGAACATGAAAGGATCTCTGAGGATCCCGTGCTTCCCCTAGAAGAGATATCCACTCATTTTCACCTTGTGGAGAGGAAGGATGCTGGAGCATAGTCTAGACTGCTTGGGTGTAGGTGTAAATTTAAAGGCTCAAAAATTAGTCAAGAAGTAGGAAAAATAAGTCCAAAGACCTGTGAGCCCCTCTTCCAAGGGAAGGTTTCCGATCTGCCTGTCAGTCACAGCCCCAAACTGCCCATATCCCAGTGCACCGAGGGCCTGGCTCTGTCCTGCTGTGGGACAACTGCCCTCCAGCCCTGTCACAACTCCTCAGCTAAACAGGAGCTTAACTGTGTCCTACCACGGGCCAAGAGCTTTAGAGCTGGCATAGCAAAACATGATTTGGAGATGATTAAGCATCTGCCCACGCTGTCTATTATTGGAACTGCGTCGTAGCTGAGGCCAGGGAACCGTTTTCCGAGCAGCCTTCCCGGCTTCCTGCAGTCGATGCTGGAAGTGAGCAAAACAACATGTTTACATTCCTGCACGCCCAAAGCTGAGCAGGTTCTCAGGTGCCACCTCATAATTCATCCTTCTTCTTTCTTTTCCCGTATCCCCCAAAGTACTGCAGGAACCCCGAGGCCATCGCTTTCGTTCCGGGGACATTTCTTGGGGCTTGCAGAATTTCAGAGCTGCCTGCAAACAATCAAATAAACAAAAACCCCTTTATTGCATAAATGAGTGTAATTTTTGATCAGAATACTTGCTGATTCCTATTATTCTGCTGATTCCTATTTGTTTTGGTTCTTCTAAGTCTATTGACCTGCTTTTTTTTTTGTATGTTGTACAGAAGGATAAATACCAATTTCTAGTCGAGACAACATTCTGGTTTGGTGTTTGGAAATGCAGTACCCCAGCCAAAATCCTTAATTTTCAGACTCTTGGCACTTGGCAGGGTTCAGCTCTGAGCCTTCAGACTAGACACTGAACTCAGACCAGGAGCTATTTTCTGCTTCAGGGAAAGCAAAGTTAAATCTAAAGTACAGGGATAAAACTTTGCAGGCTTGAGATTTACAACTGTTGGGACTTCCCTGCTCAGCAACATTTCTGCAATGGGTTCATGAGCATTTTGTCCTTTTCTGCTTTTATTACTTGTATCATTATATTTCTTTGGAGCTCTGCTGCTGTAGTTGATTTCCTCTATCCATATGAAACCACGGCTTTGTCTGATGGACGAAGCTGCAGCAAATATCTATTTAGCTCTATTATTTTCCAGTAACTGCCTGTAATGCCAGCAAAGGAAGAAGTGCAGTACAGCACCGTGCAGACCAACCCTCAGCTCTCACAAGTGCCATAAATCAGAAAATAAGAAGCTCACCTAAAGTCAAGGCGGGGGGGAAAAAGCCACAACAGGACATTTCTGTAAATGGAAACGGCTGCAAGTCCCATATGGATGTCCTGCTAGAGGTCCCCTGCCCTGGCAGGAGGTACCTCCCTCACCCCCCCCGGGTTTTCCCCCAGGGGGATGGGAATTCATTATTTTGCTTTTTTCTGAGCCATAACAACATAATGTTTTGCAGAGCAGCTGAACAGAAATGCCCTGGCCTCCAGAGTACATCAGAATATTCCCCTTTGATTTTAAGGGAGGGAAGATAATTTGCAGAAATAAATTCAGGGGTGATTTCAAAGCCACCATCTTCTCCCTGTGCCCCAGCGTACTCGGTGATATTCCCTAGAGAGCGATACTAGAAATACAGATGTTGGGTTTGCCTTTCATGTTTTCTTGGTGTAAATATCGGAATAAATATTTATCAGTAAACAGAGCAGATTTGTTTCTAAACTGGAGTTGGCTGTGTTTGTGCATAGTTCTCCATGAGGGGTTTTTAGGAGTGGTGGAGGGACTGAGCTCTGCAAAGAGAAGAAGTGCAACAGATTTGGCTTTTCATTGGAAAATGCTGTTTAGTGGAACCAGTTTTTACCTCACAAAATACGCTGATGGCAAAATATTACATAATAAAAGCAAACAACACCCTCTCCCCCACTCCCCCAAAAAAATGGGAATAGGGAGTTTCCTTGCAAAACGCATTATCTGGATGTTTTCAGACTGAAAAATCTCTGTTTTGGTTCATTTTTTAACTCATTTCAGAGGAGAACCCACAGAGAAATAACTTAACAGAGGCTCCAAACCCAGATGAAAGAACTTGCCCTGACTGAGACGAAACATTTTGTTGAGCTTGAAAGTATTTGTGTGCTTGGAAAGCAGCTTGTTGTATGTGTGCAGGGTTTGTTTTGGTGCTGCATGAAATATTTTTAGGATTTATGGGACCTGCTGGTGACTTGGAAGACAGAAAGCGCCTTTTTCGGCACAGCTGCAGCCGTTCATGTCCCCTGTGTGGGCACTGAGGAGTTATTAAAGCAGTAAATGCATTTTGCAAACTATATTGTTTTCAAATATATTTTTTTTAAATGTAAATATATGTATAAAATCAAATGTATAGGTTTTGATGGGAGCAGAGCACGTGTGGGTGCATCCCACAGCCAGCTGAAGAGGGATTTAAACACAGAGCAGTGGGGGAGGTGATGGGGTTAACTCGTTTCCATCATCCATGTTACACCATTTGGAGGGGAGATGTCCTGAGTCCTTGATCCCACTTGAACCTCCCTAACTCAGATATCATCCTGACCAGTGCAAAGCCAGTTTGCTGCTGGGCTGCTCCCTGGACTTGGGGTCTCCCCTCCACTAACCCTTATCCTTATAAAATTGCTGCGTTCCTCTGGGAATACAGAGCAAAGGAGGAAAACCTCAGTCCCCCCTGCCCTTCACACCTGTATCAGATACCACCTGAATCCTTTCCCTTTGGGAAAGACTGCCTTCCAAATGGGATGCCCACAGGTGCCATTCTGAGTGGAGAGAGGGATGTCCCCTCTCCCCCATGCCGGGGGCAGGTTGTAGGGCTGGGAGAGCGTTTGCTGGAGCGTGGCTGGAAAGCGATACACCCTCAACTCCTGCTTTGAGGGAAGGGAGGGCGCCAGGGAAATGCAGGGCATGGTATTTATAGCCTGGTGTGATACTCCATCCAGGGAACGTGGCAGGATTTGCCTCGATCGAAGGATTAAACCAGAGCGAGCGATGAACCTGGAAGGTGGGAGAGCGTTTGTGCGCCCTCCTGCTCTCCAAACCTCAGGGCCCACGCTGAGCCTTTTGCAGGCAGAGCTGGAGAAGGGTGGCAGGAAGATTTGTGAGCGAGGAGAACGGAGGAAAAACCTGCTTTTATGGGAGCATTTTCCTCAGAGCACTTTCACGGCGCCCGTTTAAAAGACACATTTATCTCCACACGGATTTGTACGTTCAAAGCAGAGGGGCTGGATGGGTAAATCCCGAGATTCAGGGGCTGACTCATCTCTGTGTGTTTGAGGCAAAGAATTTTCCACCTCCTTAAAGCTGAAAATGTTGAAGAAGTCCAATATTTCCATTTCTTTTAGCACATCAGAGCACGGCAAAGAGAAAAAAGTTTGGGGGAGAGGCACAGCCCTGGTCTGAGCCTTGAAATTAGTTGCCTTGAATTAGGGAATGAAATAAGCTCAGGAACAGGAGGGGGGATTGCATCCAAATGGCTTTATTTGATGACAGGGACATTATGTGTCCCTTCCCACTCTCTCTGCCAGTCCCTAGAGAACAGCAGGTCCCAGGGTGTGTGGAAGGGCGAGGGAACACTGTTGCTGCTCTCTGGTAAATCCGGAGGGACTGGTGGAAAACGTGTGACCTGGGGTTCACATCACTTCTGCTGATGATCACAAGGAACTTCCCTGACCCTGGGAGACAGGGCTTTACGTGCAGCGCCTCTCCAACACAAACAGGAGAATTCAAAGCTACTGGATTAGGAGCTGGTGTGGCTTCCATTAACCCAAGGGTTTTGCCGAGCTGACTCCTGGAAGAGCCGTGCATCAAACGTAATGAATCAGAAGGGAAGCCCATAGATCAGACGAGCCCCATGACCTCTGGAGTTAGATAGCATTCCCGACAGCCAGCGTGTTGGGAAGGGGGGAGCAGCAGAGAAAACCAGGCTGGCCTCCTATTTATTAATTTCTTTAACGTCTTGATAATGCTTTCAGGTCCAAACTTGTTAATTTTCCTGATGTATGCCTCTGGTTTTGTCAGCAGGGATGGCTGGGGGCTGAGCCTCTGCAAGCATTAATACAAGAAAAGCAGCCAGGGAAGAAACGCTGCCCTGTAAGCAGGGGAGGTTTTACTGCCTTACAAGCAAAAAAAAAAATGCCGAGCCCTTCCAGGGAATTCGCCTGCTCTTTGTTTTCTCTTTGCATGCTGCAAATATATGAAAATATTGATGCATTCCCCAAGCATCCATCTCAGCCTGGAAATGCATCAGGGAGCCCAAAATGATCCACGCACGGGCGTGTGTGTGTAAATAGATATTGTTACACTGAGATCTTTCCTCACTGGAACCAGATTAGTTTCATGCACTGATTGAGTTCATTCACCGGCCAAGTGGTGTATAAACTACTGGAGGCATTTCTTTTTTTAACCTTAAAAGAAAAAAAAAAAGAAAATGCCTAAAGTAACTCCAGCAATAGTTAGGTGAGCCCCTTGCCAGCTAGGATGTGCCTGCACATACAGACACACAATAACTTTGTCCGTTGCTGTCATAAAACTAAAGGCACTTATATGAGGGTGAGAGGTCAGGGGAGACCTTGATTTAATAACAGGGGAAACATTATTTTTCTGTTATTAATTACGCATTATCCATAGTACATTTGCTGCACTCACTTTAGATAAGGTTACATCTATATTTTTGTTAAGCAAACTTCTCGGGTCACACAGGGGAAGTTGGGAAGGCAGGGAAAAAATTGCTTTAAAAAGGTGGGGGAAACGCTGCGATGCTGTACAGCCTCAATCCGCTCTTCTGGGGACTGATCCTTGCACATTCCTGGAATAGCTGACTTGGTGAATGCTAAACAAATTGAGGTGCAGAAGAAACTCGGGGCAGAAGCAGCGTGGAGTTCCCAGAAAGTCCAGAGGGATGGATGCATCCTTACATACGTGCTCTTTTCTCCGTCGCTTGTAGCTACTGGATCAGTCAAATTCAAAGTGAAAAGTTATGCTCAGCGAGAGGGAGACTTAAAAGTTCAAATCCAGGTCTGGTTCAGTGCATTCCTTCTCATTTCCTTGCCTTCAGCTGCTTTGGAGGAGTCTGCTGTGAGCACTTACCCCGTCCCTGCCGGGGGAGACTCGCAGCCCACGGAGATGATGGACAGTGGGTGTCGTTACAGGGGGGAAATGTGGGGTCAGCTCCAAGAGCTGGCCCAAACTGAGAAGTGCAGGTGCCTCTGTGCTCCCTTCCCACCACAGATTTAGGAGATAGCCACGTCGCTCCCAGGGGTGGATCCATCTCCAGTTTCCCAGCTGAGACTCTGCTTAAGAGCTGGGGGCAGGGAACGGGCAGTTGATGTGAGAGAAGGAAAAAGAAGTGAGAGAAAATAAACAACCCTCAAGGAATCCACTCCACGCAGATGGATGGTTTGTGTTCCAGGGAGATACGAAGAACCCCTTCACGTGGTGTCAGCGCTTGGGAAATCTTTCCTCCAAAACTAGATTTTGGGGGGAAGAAAAGAAAAATAGAAGGTTTTGTTTTTTGAGCGTAGCAAGGCTCGCTGTTGGGATTTACCCACCTGAGACCTCCACCCCTGGGAGCACAAAGGGCCGAGGGAGATGCTTGCCTCTTCTCTGGGAGAGCAGATCATTCTCTGGGCTTTTAATCCCGTAGGAAAGGAGTGCTGCTGCTCTGTGATTCCTTCACTGGCTCGTTAAGGTTGGCAGGTCAGGCAGGTTGCTAGCTGTGGGTATAATCCCATGGGGACTCTCTCCTGCGTGTTAGGGACAACTCAGCGTCCCTGCAATGCTGTGCCCCAGCTCTGCCCCCAGCCCTACCTCTGTCAGTGCATGGGGAAAATGGCAATCAGCAGCCATTCTATCCAAGCTGATCTCAAATTTTGCTGTTTCTTTTCTCAACCCCCTTAGGACATAAGGGGATGCAACTCTGGGTCTGTCGAACGAGAAAATAAACATGAAAGTGTCTGCTAGTTTGGGTGATATATATAACATGGCTGGGGGCTGTATGTTTTTAGCAGTTAGTTCCCTTTTTTTTATGAGCTTTTACATATTCCAGCAGTGCTCACGTCACCAGTAGCCACTGATTCATGTCAGGGAGGGATCTCTGCTGGGTTTCCCCCTTGGAATGCATCCGTGGTGTGTCCCACAGGTCTTGTACAAATGCAGGGATGGAGACCCTCTTGTTTCTGCTCTGGCTGAGCTTGTTGCCTGGCCCTAAACTCAGAACTTGTCCATCTTTGTGTATTCATCTGTTTATTCCATGTCTTTCAAATGTGGCTTCAGGTGCTCGTGGGGTGTGTTTGTTCTTAGACCTGTGAAAGACACAAGTGGAAATGACTTTTTGCCAGAGACAGCAAAACTCTGGTTCTGCCTTGGTGACACAAGTAAAACACCCTGCTAAGTGTGGGGACACCAGTTTCTGTGATTTGGCCAAATCAGCTGGGTGTCCTGGCTGTGATTTGAATAATTAATTTACTTGCTTCATTTATGTGAACACGATGACAGCTCCCTACTCTGCAGTCCTGGTCCCCAAAGTTGAGCATCGCTTGGATGTCCCTTTGGAGCGTTTGCTGCCATCTCCCACCATCACTTTTCACTAGTGCTCTTCATGTTATTTCTTTGGGGGGTTGTTTTATTCCCCACTGCACTGTTTCTAGTGGTAAAGTCAGTCAAAAACAGCAATCAGCTGTCCAGCCCAGGATGTCATACTTGGGTCAGTGGTGTCTGTCACTCTGAAGGGTGACGTGGTCCCTGGTGCTCTGCCTAGTCAGGATCTGCTGTTGCATGTGTTTTGTTCTAGGATATATCCATTTATATGGAAAATTATAAATCCATTTTTATACTCGTAGCAAAGCAGTTTGTGCAGATAAAACTTTGAATTAAACTTGTCTCAAAACTCTCCTAAAAAGCCCAGTTAAGGAGTTTCTCTGCTTGAAAACACACGTGCCTTAAATCGGGGGATTGATTTAAGTATAGTTCTTAAATCAACTTAAATTAATGTTCCTGCTACAAGGAGCGTTCATGCAACACTCATTTCAACCCCTGCATTCAGAGCCTCCAAGCTTTCCTTCAGAAGTAAATAGGGAAAAAAAAAAAAAAGGGAAAGCAATCCCTGAGCTGAATCACAGCTCTCGCTCCCACGCAAAGTGGAACGATTAAAAAAAAAGGATGCTTTTGTTTTAAGTGTAGAACCAGTCATAATAGGCACAACAGGGAAGTACTTAATAGGGTTTCAGCTTGCAAAACAGTAATTAGAGATGATATTCCTCTGATTGCTCAAGGCTGCGTTTGTGATAGGTCATCCCTCAATCGGGGCTGAATATATGTGATGTGGAGGCCCATACTTGCAACATTACAAGGCAGGCATGCTTTTCTTTAATCATTATTATTTCAGTTACAACCCAGATGAGTGATCCCAGCTGGTAGATAAGAATCAAACACACACAAATAGGGCTCATCTTTCTTAACATATGGAAACCTGAACTGCAGAAGTCGTCTCCATCTCAAACCCTGCTCAGCCCCCGTCCACCCAGGCAGTGTTTCTGTGCTGTTTTAGCTCTAGTTAATTGATGAGCAACTATCCAAGCTGAGCACAACTTCTCAGTGGGTGTAGGGGCAGGGATAACTTCATTTCTAAGGGCTTGGAGTCCTGCCTGACTCTTCCTTTCTTCTGAGCTTGAGGTACCATCTTTTCCTGGCTGACTCAGAAACATATTTTGCGTCTGCTTCTTCTCCCTCTTGATAACAACTTATTGTCCCAGCTACCAGATATCCAAATAGGGTGGTTTGTTTTTTTTTTTTAAATTCAAGGGAAAATAGATCCTACTTTTATGAGATGTTTCCTATAGAGGTTTTAGAGGGGATTTACATTTGTTTAAGGGGGTACCTGCACTGTCAGAGCAGTGACAGGACAAGTCCAAGGCAGGCACTCATCTTCCATATGTGAACTTAGTTTGTCTTCTATATTAAAAAATAGAGGGGGTAGAAAATCCCTGATGAAGGGGAAGGGGCAACAATGTCTAATCACTGTAGAACCATCTTGAGCTAATTGAGTTTGTCTAAAATTCGTCCAGCCTTTAAGGTCTAATAGAAGATGATGGTCTTAATGCATCACATGCCTTGGAGTAAATGGATACTCTGCTTTAAAGGCCCTGTTGATGTTATGTGAAGGGGAACAACAGTTGTTATGATTCTGAAACTCAGATTGAACCCAATTAATCAATGCTGAGATGATTTGAATCATGTGGCATGCATGGTCACCTCTCTGATATTCTATCCTTATCCCTCCCTAGACTGAGACATGATTGATGTCAACTGTACACCGAATTTTTCAGGGGGAAGGCTGAGCCAAGTCATTTGGGCAGAGAAACAAATTAGATCAAAAGTGTGATCCAGGGGAAAGGAGATCAGTTTCAGAGCAGAAGCTTAAATTTCTTTTTCTACCTTGGGTGCTCTGTCCGGGGGTGCACAAGCCCTGGGGACTGCACGTGTGTGTGTGTGAGTGTGAGCACCGAGCCGGGATAGGACACTCCGCAGGAGATGCCTCGGTCAAAACCCCAAAGTGCAGAACTCATCAGAAGGCACGTTTGCATCTTCAGGCAGCTCTTCATGTAAAAATAATCCCCAGCCATCCTCAGTTCTTAGGTTACAGCCAGCCGTGGTTACCTTGTGACTTTCCTTGGAGAAAACGGATCGGGAAGAGGGAGGGGGGGGCGGCGCCCCCGGTCCCCGCGCTGCGCTTCACACCCGCTGTCCACCTTTGGCTCACGCCTTTAGCGCCTTTCCAGCCTGCCAAGCCTTGGCCGGGGGTTCGCGGGGAGGGGGGAGATTTTTGATCTCGCCTTTTATTTCCTTGGGTTTCTCCTGCTGGATTACAGAGAGCAGTGGGAGGACTGGGTGGCTTGGTACGGGTGTTTCTAAGGACTGGGTGTTTCTTTTTGTGTTTTGTTTCTTGTTGTTGTTTCTTTTTTCCCTTTTTCCTCCTCATTTTTTTCTTTTTCTTTTTTCCTTTTCCTTTTTTTCCCTTTTTCTTTTTTATTCCTTTTTTCTTTTTTTTTCCCCTTTTCCCCCATTTCTATTTTTCTTCTTTCTTATTCTTTTTTTTTTCATCCTTTCTTTCTTCTTTCCTTTTTTCTTTCTTTTTTTTTTTTTTCTTTTTTTTTTCCTTTTGGGTTTTTCTCTTCAGAGATTCCACTGTTGCCCTCCTCTCCCCCTCACATCCTAAACTTCGTGCAACCAGTTTAAAGGTGGGCAGACTGTCCTCGCCGCGCGTGGGCACCCAGTTTTGTCCCAAAAGGGGGTTTCTAGTGGAGCGGGCAGAGGGATCCCAGCGGCGCTGCCCTGCCGCATCTGCTTTATTCCTACTTGGCAGTGTAATAAAAACTCGCTGTTTCTTTACACGCGGCTCCATCCCGAGCTGCCCTGACAGCTTCACAAAAACGTGGGATTTGAAGAAAACTTGCCCAAACCCCCTGTGATCTGAGCAAGAGTGGGTTGTGGTCCAGCTCCCCCCTCTCCGCAGCCCCGCGTTCCCCTCCGAGGGCCGAGGCTGTTGACGGGACTCTCTGGGATGCTGCGGCAGGAGCTGCTCCCTTATCTTGTCCGAGTGCCATGGCAGCGGCGGTATGTCACATTTATTTCCTACAAGGAGCTAAAATCACTTTCGCTCCATGCCATGTCGCCTGCGGGAAGCGGGGAGGGAGGGGGGGACTGGCTGGGACCGGGATGTCACCACCCCGTGGGGCCGGGAGCGGGCAGCAGCTCCGGAGCCGGCCGAAGGTGAAGGCACAGGAACCCCCGAGTTTCCCCAGCGTGTTCCTATTAAAGGGGTTTTAAAGCCTTTGCGACCGCAAATTTTCGGTGTCTGTCTCCAGCTCCCGGCGCTGGGAAGGCTGGAGGACAGCGGGCTGGGAATGCTGGAGTTTGCTGATGCTCGGAACTCAATTTTTTTTCCTATTATTTTTTAATAGGTGCTTTCCTTAATTATGATATTAAGCGATTCCGTCTAATTTTCATTAAAGAGAGCGTTCTAACAGTTCGATATAACCCCGTCTCATCTCTTTAATAGCTCTAAAAGCGTCTGCGGGGGAAAGATACCTTAAGGAAGTTAAATGATGTCAAGATTATTTTTCATTACCGCAGTTTTGTACAGTTAGAAAAGCAACAAACACTGTTAATCTGGTTCAGTGAGGGGGCAAAGCCTTTAACTACACATTTTTTTTTTCTCATTAAGTTCATTTGTGCAAAAACTCTTGTAATATAATTGCGTGTTTATACTACCTTTGCTCGTTTTCCTCCTATTTTTTAACCCCCGATCGAAAAAAAACCACTGCTGCTGAAAATCGCTGATTATCCTGACACATTTTTCCCCCCCAGTGGAAACGCTGATGAGTTGAAGCACAAGGAATAGGAAATTCTGACGGGAGATCTATTGTTTTTCAGAAAGATCTGAACAATAAATGTCATGTAAGGCTCCGCATGTGTATATGTGTTAATTAGAGGCTGGATAAATAGGTGCACAGAGGAATACAAGTAGTTTCCTTAAGTTTCCAGGGATGGGTTACAGTTTATGTCACAAACAAAAGAAAATTGAGCTTGGGGGGTTTTTTTGTTGGGTTTGTTTGGGGTTTTTTTTTTTATGATGGTGCATAAAACCTTCTCGCTTTTCTCAGTACCGTCCATTCAGCCCTTCATGTCTCTCGTCCCGAAAAAAAAGGAAAGAAAAAAAAAATAAACATAAACGGGGAAAACGGGGAGGTGAGCGTTGCCTGAAGAGTTTGGAAGGTATAAATTCATCCCCGCTTCCCTCACAGCCGGAATTCTCGGGAATTCGCACACCGGCGGGGAGAAGGGGGCGAAGCCCACGCTTTTCATTAACACCTGGCCAAGAGGCGTTTGCGGTGAAAACGCTGAATTTTGGGCTGCCGGGTTGGCACTTTTCCCTCCGCGGAGGTTGAGCGGCCGCGGCGGGGACTGAGAGGGGTGCGGGGGGTCTGTCCCCACTGTCCCCGTGTCCCCAGCGCTGTCCCACTGCTCGGAGCTTCCATCTCTCTGCACCAGTATCACCCCTTCGCACAAAAAAAAAGAAAAAAAAAAAAAAAAAAGCAGCTACTTTTGTCTTACAAACCAAACCACTTGCCTCGAAACAAACAAACCAACCCCAAGTCTTGCGGTGAGAGCACCCGCATCCCACCCCCCTCCTACTCTCGGAAGCCGCCCTGGGTTCCTATCGATTTTATTTCTTGCCCAGAGCCTCCTACAAAATGGCATTTGCCGGGATGTTTTTCCCTGCGCAGCCTGCGTATCGTCACTCAGCGGCAGAGCTCCCTCCATCCTCCCTCCTTTTGTGTCCTTCCAGCCCTCTGTCTAATTGTATTCCCAATTGCATTTGCTTTGATGGATTTACTTCCTTTCATAATTTCCCAGTTATGGACCCTGGTTTTGCCTTCCCAACACTTAATGTGGAAAAAAATGTCCTTTATGTGCTCAAGTCGAGGAGAGATCGCTTGCTTTGAAGGGCTCTGCTGGGGTGTATTAGGGGTTCTCCCCCTTTTTGTCAGGCCTTGATACTTCTCCCTTTTTTCAGCGGTTCTGTCGTGTCTCCCCCTTCCCTTCCTGATGTTTTTACAGCTATAAACCCCCCAGGGCTCCCCAAAAAAGACAGGCGGAGAGCAAAAGCGGGGAAAGCTTTAAGGAGAGGGGTGAGGGGAGTATGTGAGGGAGATGGAGGGAGAGGGCAGGAGTTAATGCGGGCGGGGCAAAATCGGGGGTGACCTGCCACTGTGTGGGTGCTTACCGCATAAAACATTTTGTTATACAGGTGGTGGGGAGGGTGCTCGCCCTGGGCGCTGATAATACCGATGGAGATGGAAGGGGTTTTAGGAAGCAAATGGGCAGCTGGGACTGAAAAGATCGGTGGGCAGGGATCGGGGCTCTGGGAGCATCTCGAGGCCCGTCAGGGAGCATCCCGAGCCCGCGGAATCCCGGTTTGGCGGGGAACCCTCCAGCCCTGCGATGAGGAGCAGGAGCGCTTTGCTTCCCAGTGCCTGTCCGTGGGACAGTCCTGGCGCTGCCGGCTCTGGGGAGGGCGGGACACGCGGCCGCGGGTCTGGGAAGGTGAGGTTCAACCCCCCTGGAAAGCAGCCGAGTGCCAAGGGGCACCAAATCCCCGTTCATCGGAGAGGGACGTAGCGGAGGGGGAGGAAATCCCGAGGGAAGGAGCCTGGTGATATGGGAGTGAGGGGGCCCGGGAAGCAGAGGCCCCCCGGGAGACCCTGCCCGCGGGGGGAACGCTCCTGTCACCCCCTCGGAGGTGGCGATTTCGTTTACGTCCCTGAGGACATAAGGCGGGATGCTCCCTAACCCGGAGACAGCGGTTCTTGTGCTGAGCTCCCCCGGCTATAGCGGAGATGCAGGAGGAGACCCCCGCAGCCCCCTCGCCGTGGTTTTTGGGGGAGGGATGATGCTGTTCTTGTGCCTCCGTAGAGCTGCTGCTCTTTTCCTGCTTTGGGGAAATGCTGATTCCCCCCCTTCCAAGCTCGGCGCCGTCCTGGTTTAAAAGATTTGCAGCGTTATGGGTTGCAGACGTTTTCTCTGCGGGGACAGACGTGGGTTAAGCGGGGATGAGCGGGAGGAGGCCGGGGGTGCTCGGGGGTCTGGAGCCCATCGCCGTCCCCCCGAGCCCGCTCCCAGCTTCCCTCCAGCCCCGGGGGGACCCTCCATCCCCCCACACAGCTCTGTCAGCGGCCCCCGCACATCCCGGGGCTGGAAGAGGATTTCTCCAAGGATGCTTGGGTCGAAAGGATGAGGGCGATGGGGAGGTGGATGCGGATTGGGCTGGGACTAAAAACCGGTAGGAAACACCTAAAAACAAGCGGAGCTGGGGGCTAAGAAAGGGAGACGCTGGAATAGCTCGGCAGGGGGGACGTCTCCGCAGTCCCAGAGGAGCTGGCTGTCCGCACGGGGTGTGTTTGGGAGAACCTGTAGCTTCTCCTGCCTTCTCTTTTTCCCTTCGTTCCCTCCGTGTCCCTGTGCTGAGCAGGGGTGATGCGAGGCTTGGAGCAGGACACATCTTTCTGCAGGGGGCTGAGCCCTTTACCCTCTGTATGTATGTGTTTGTCCCATTTCACGAGTTCATTCCCAGGTGGAGGGGCATTCCCGATGCGTTGGACTTGGAAAAAATACTTTCAAGCCCTCTCAGAACCCTTTTCTCTGTCCTCCCTCCCTCCCCTCCTGGGTGAGCAGCCGACTCACCCACCCCCAGTGAGCTCGTACGGGGGAAGAGGGAAGAAGGGCAGGCAAAGAGGGGGCGAAAGGTTATTGAGGCAGAAAATAAATCCCAACACCCTGTTCCCCCCATGTCCTTTCTCCTGTCCCATGTATCAACAACAACAATAACAGCCGGGCTGACACTCCAGCCGTTTGGGGAACAATCCTTTTAATCGGGGAATAATCCACGGGACACTTTAAAGAAAAGCTGGAGCATTAACCCTGTGCCCCAGTATAATTCTTCCAAGAAGCATCTGGTACTTATATCACAACATGGGATTAGCTTTCTCCTTGCAAGTACTGCAGGATCAAAGGGGTTTTCCTGTGCTTTGCAGGGACCTCAGCGAGGTGCCCCTGCTACTCCTCCGTGCCCATGGCAGGCTGTGTCCCCACAGGACACTCATGGATTCCCGTGGTGTTTCTGTGAGGAACAAATCTGATGAGCCCAGATGAGCCTCCTGCCAGGGCAAAAAGGGAGGTTCAGGGCTTGGCTGGGTGGGGGATATTTTAGGGCTTATCCCACCCACTTCTGTGCTGCCAGGAGCTACTTCTGGACATCGTGGCCCCAAACTTCACAGCTCTCCAGCTCAGCAGCTCTTAGGGGGGAAAGACCAGAGCAAGAGCTGCTCTCCAAGCAATAGGACGAGAGGACATGGCCTTAAGTTGTGACAGGAGAGGTTTAGATTGGATAATAGGGAAAGCTTCTTCACTGAAAGAGTAGTCAAGCATTGGAACAGGCTGCCCAGGGAAGGGGGGGAATTACCATCCCTGGAAGTGTTTAAAAATATATGGATGTGGCACTTGGGGACATGGTTTAGTGTTGAACCTGGCAGTGTTGGGTAATGGTTGAACTCAGTGATCTTAGAGGGCTTTTCCAGCCTTAACAATTCCATGATTCTGTGATTTCCCTGTCCCTGCTCCCCTACTCATCCTGCCCCAGCTCCAGTTTAGGCCTCACTGGTGTTCTTGGGCTGGGTCGTAAAAAGATTTACAAGACACTGTTAAACCAGCAATAAAAACAATTAACTTTAATGGCACCTTGGTTGGGTTTTTCTCTCTTCTCTCCCCCCCACCCCAAAGCCTGCAGCAACCCAGGGACAGTGCAGGACCTGGTGGGGAGAGACCCCAGGGAGGGAGGGGGCAGCCGGCTCCCAGCACCCTGCCTTGGGGGTCTGAGGAGGTTTGGGGCGTGTCCTCCTCTCAGCAGCCTCAGAGGAGCTGCTGAGCACTCCCCACACCAGCAGTGGGACCTTCCACCGCTCCCTGGGAATCCTCACAGGGCATTCCCGGCCTTTCCCAGGGCAGGGATGGAGGAGCAGAAAGCTGCTCCCATGCCTGGGGCTTTTTCCTGCCTGGCCCTGGCTGAGCCCCATCAGATACCCCACAATCCTGGGCTCAGTCAGGGTATTTTTCTTTCTTTAAAGTACAGGAATCCATTTCTAAGAAACTGGAAATGCCAACAGCAGCTATCAATCAGAAATGGCCAGAGGATGAACATTACCCAAAGTGAAGCAATTTAGTAAAATCATCTCTTTCCTTCCAACTTCCTCCCCCCTTCTCCCCACTGAAAATTAAATTATTAGCTCAGCAGTATAAATGATAGTGTGGCACCAGTTGGAGATGCTGTTTGGGGTGAGTTCATTAGATAAATGGCACAGAGGAAGATTTGCAGAAATACAAATAAAAATTGATGTTTACTTCTGCTGATCACCAAGGGGGCTTCTCTGTTAATAATGTGAGCTCAGGCATATTTCTTGTAGTGACAGAAGAGAGGACCTTCTTTTCTTGGAGTGCTTCTGTATTGGTATTTGAACATCTGGACAGATTGTACAAAACATTTGCTGAAAATAGCACTGCTTTGTTGAGCTTAGAAGTTATTAAAAATAAAAGAGCTGGCAACAGCAAGGAATCATAAAGTACATTTGGATTTCATATGAAATTTCCACCCTGAAATAAAACCATAGTGTTTTACAGAAGATGAGAGATCCCAACCAAGTCAGGCTCCGTAAAAAAATCATCAGCCTAAATATTTCAAATACTCCTTAAGTGTTCACTTCTCCAAAAGCTTTGCTGATGGAGAGAAAACTTGTTTGTAAAGATAAAATCCCTCCTGAGCAGAAGCCTGGCTGAAGCAGCACCGCTGTAGCTGACATTCCCAAGCCAAAGCCCTGGGATTGCACCTAAAAACCCCATGAACTGCATGTTGAGAGGCTTCAGCCCTGAGTTCACCTGCAGGAGATGGGGATGAGCTAACCCAGACTGAAACCTTCCCTTACAGCAGGGACACCCATCCCCCTGGGATGAAGGGGGACGACGTTTGTCATCCCTTCACCCTCCTGCTTTTTAAAGCCCAGCCGGCTCATTTCTCACACTCCCAAACGCAGAGGCATCTTATTAGCACACAGATGCCACCATGCAATTTGCTTTAGGTTTGTGCCTCGAGCTTTGCCTCTGTGCAAGTGTCCAGAGAGAAAGAGAGAGAGAGAAAGAAGTATAATTATCTGGCTACAGCTCTGCTGACACAGGGCAGGGCCACGCCGACAAGCCACAGCCTGTCAGCTGCTCCACACTAACTGTCCGTGGGGCTGTTCTTACCCCATCCCAAATGGGAAGTCACCCAGAGCAGCGCCTCCTCTTTCCCTTTTCACCCCACACAACTTCTCCTACCCTTTCTCCTTGCTAAAAATATTTGCCGTGCCTCATAAAACGCTTTGGAAGCATCAGGGTTTGCAGCGCTCCGAAAAGAGGGAGATTAAAAATTGCCAGGGCAGAGTTTTTCTCCGGAGTCCCAAACCCTCCATCTCTGGTGGTTCCAACAGTGTGGAAACTTTCCTCTGAAGTGGGTGTATTAATTGCTGGCTTATTTCTTTCTTTCCCCTTTGCGTGTAAAGCAGGGTGGCTGCTGCAGTCTCGAGGAACAGCTCACACGTGGGGAGTAAAAGCACGGACAGGTAGTCGCATGCAATTAAACATCAGGAGTTACCCACGTATCAGCAGGGCTGCGCTCCCTCGGTGCCTGCTCTTGGCATGCCCTTGGCCCAGCCAGTCCTCCCTCCCTCTGCCAGCCCTTTAACACTTCTCTTTCCCACTGGGCATGGATCCCTCAGTTAGTGGTTCAACCCTGGTGACAAGCGGTTTGTTTTCCAGTTACCTTGGCAAACCTCGCAAAAAAACCAGCTTCAGACTCTGAGGCTGGAAAACGCTGTCCCAGCCACCCATTCCCAACACAAAGAGTTTGTCCCAGCTATCCACAGGGAGCACACACACACACACACAGGCGGTTAATGTGCTTCAGCTAACGAGCAGTAACTCGTTAAGTTTCAGTGACTTAGTCCTTTATGTTCGCCTGTCTATAAGGGAGAGACCACACAGAAGCAGAAAGAGCAGCCAGCTCGCTGTGGCCCCCGCTCGCCAGAGTCAAGGGGGGAGGTGATAATTATTTGTTTGGACTCTCCTGTTTTAGGAGAGTCGCCAATTGTTTATTTTTAAGCCGATCAGGAGTTGAACCGTGTTTGCCTTGTGGCTTTTAAACCAGACTAGTGAGGGAGCAGAGGCGTCGCCTACACGCTCTGAGCAGGGCGTAGAGGCAAGGAGCGCAGGGGATGCTCGGGATGAGGGGATGGGACTGCTCTGGGAGTCATTTGGGAATCTCGGCTAATGATAATTGTGTCTTGGAGGTGTCATATGCGGGCTGCCGGCAAGATGAGGAAGACAGGCACCCCTGACAGCTATCTCCACAGTGGGAGGGGGATTAGGGAATGGTTTTATGGCTTTTAAGTGCCCTCCTCCCCCAGCTTCATAACAGATAGCCAAAGGGGGAAAAAAAGGATTCTGTTTCCTCACTCTGCTCTCGCTGGAGCTCGGAGCAAAAGGGAGACAAAGCCCAGGCTTATCTCCTAAGTGTTTCCCACTGCCTTGCTTAGCTCTTTGCCTCCTCTAATTCCAGTTGTAGGCCCCCTAATTCTCCCCGGGTGTTGTAGATGAGGCTGGAGACAAGGCTGGGCACTTTACAGGACCAAGAGACCCCACAGCTTGACCCGTGTCAAGCTCCCACTCCAACATGGGGATGTACGGAGCTGCACGGAGCAGCTCAGGAGAGAGCAGGGATTGGGGCTGTGGATTCATGGATCAGGCTCCTGGCTGCTCCCCTCTAGCAGGACACTAAAGGTTCACTGTCACCAGCCCGATGTTCCTGCTGGTAACTTGAGCCCAAACTTTCTTATCACCTCCCAAGGGAAGGCAACAGCAGCGTCACACATAACTCCTTGGGGCAGGAGAACGACAACATGGAACTGCTACTTTAAAAAGCCAGTCAGAGATAAGCTTTGCTTCTTTTCCTTCGTTGGTTATACAAGCCCTACTTAGGGGGAAAAAAATAAAAACAACATTGGAGACAGACTTGAAACAACTGCTCTCTGCTGGAAGAGCGTGTGTGTGAGATATGGAGTAGATTACAGCCTGACATGGCACGTAAAAACACTCTTTCCTTTTAACACCTTTATTGCAAGTTTTAAAGGGCAATCAAAATAAGTTCTTGGCTGTTTGCTTCTATGCTATAAAAGGACACTCATACCTGTGAAATCTTATGACCTACAAATAGTGAAAATTGTGTATTTTTTTGCGTCACTGACCTTTTGAGTGAGGCCACATGAATAAAACGAGAGCCAAGTGCTGGAGATGCGTTTGTACAACAGGAGGATGGTGGGGACAGTGCTGGTTTCCACCAGAGTGAGTGGGGGGAAAAAAAAAAAAGCATTGTGAGCATTTGCTTAAGGAAAATTAATCCTGTCCCGAGGTAGCACTGTTTCTCTGAAGTCAGTGGAATGATGCCAGCGTGCGTTGGGCCTCGGAGAAATGCACAATCCTGCTTGGAGGAAGGCACCTGTGCATGGTCTTAGATCCTTCCCTGCCTCTCAGATCTCCATCCCAAGGTTTTCTTTACTGCTTTTTCTCTGGGAGGTCTGGATAGGTGCATTTACATCTGAGAGCTTAGAAAGGATGGGTATTTAATAAAAAAAAAATGTCCCCAACAGCCTTAACTCCGGGCAGGAGGGAAGGGCAGTGAGATTTCCCTCCCTGCAACCTTCGCTCCCTTTGGTATTATTTTTATTTCTGCTGCTTGTTGTTTTGTTGGTTTTTTGGGGTTGTTTTTTTTTTTCTTTTTTTCCCGAGTCAAACTCAATGAAAGTCTGAGAATGAAGTCGAACAAGTGAATTTTGTGGCCTTGCCTACACAGGGTCATGAGATTTTGCAAGAGCCCAGGGCCTGCAATGCCTTGAGCTCTCAACGGCAGCGCTTTGATTCCTTGGTCATGCTGTGGCTGGGGAAGGTGGTTTTCTGTAAGCAGGGCTCCTACAGGTACCTGGCCTGTATGTGGTGTTTGGAAAAAGGTGCTGGAGCAGTGGTAGCACTGGTTCAGCCGGGTGGAGTCTGACTCCATCCCTCTGTCTGGAAACGAAGCAAATGCCTCTGCCCCCACTATCAGCTCTGTGCATCATATGATTCATGCTTGAGGAGTCCCAGAATTACAGCTGTAAGGCACGTTGTGTTTAGGCTCACTAAAATCATTCTGTCATAAAAGGGGTGGCGTTGTGGGCGCACTGGGGAGGGAAAAAGAAAATACAGAAGGAGTCACAAAGGCAAGGCAGGCAACCAGCCATCTTGTGCAATCAATATTCCTGCAATTGTTTCCTTACACAGAGTCCAGTTCTCTTAAAATGCCAAGCACCTTGCTCAGGGCAGCTGCCTTGCTCTTCCCTGGGGGCACAGGGAGGGCACGGAGCCACTGTGAGCCACATCCAGCCTTTCCCTGCTCTCAGCATGCCTAAAATTATCAATTTTCATTTGTTTCTAAATTATCCTGGCATGACTTGATTAAAGGCTGGTTGAAATGTACCATGCAATCTGGTTCATCTCCACTCTGCTGTTCTTTTTCCTTTTTTTTTTTTTTTTTTCCTGTGGATAACGAGGGGCTGGACTTGGGGTGAAGGATCTTTTCCAAGCCTGTGTCTCAGAGCTGCCCAGGTGGGGGGCAGCGAGTACGTGGAAAACACCCCAGGTAGTTGATGTATTCCTGTGTTTGGGAAGTGAGAAAAGGAAGAGGCATTTCACCATCATCTCTTCTACACCTGTTTTGGCCAAAGGTGCCACAGCAACCCTTTGTTTGTTCCCGTGCCACACGTGGCACGTGCCGAAGTGCAGCATCTGCTCACAGCACACGGGAGAATCATTTCAGTGCCAGGCTGCTGCCAAGGAAATCCCCATCCTCACTCCTTGCTCAGCACCTTTCAGCTCTGCGAGGCTCCTTGCCCAAGCTGGGGGCTGGGGGGGCTCCCTGAGTGCGATGGGAGCAGGTCCTGAAAGGCAGCCGGTGACAGAACCGCTCTTCTCCCATCCCTTTCCAACTGGATTTGGGAAAAAATCAGTTTAGGTTGATACCCAGCTGCTGCTCAGCTGTATTTCCAGGCATCCCACCCTTCTGTATGATCCCCCTGTTTTTTTGCAAGCACTCCCACCTAGGCTCGATTTAACTAAATAATTTCTAGTTGCCGGCGAAGCACGAGGCTTCCTTTCTCCCATGGGTGTTTCTGAGCCGATGGGTCACAGCCCATGCAAGCTCAGGGAAAAAAACAGCCAGTGAAGGGGAGGGAGGAGTGAGGGGGAGGGAATCGCTGAAAACTTTATTGCAATCGAAAGCCAAAAAAATCCTGCTCCTCCGCTTTCCTGGTGCCAGGTATTCTCTGCCGGCGCGCTCTCGGAATGTCTGCCCGCCGAGGGAGTGTGGGGACGGAGAGGTGTCGCTGAAACACTTCTGGTTTTACTTTTATGGGGAATGAATGGGCATAATAACAGGGTTTTGGTGTTGTTTTGTGTTGGCTTTTTTTTTTTTTTTCCTCCCCTGAAGTGATCAAAAAGAAAAAAAGAAAAAAAGACCGATGAGTTGCTCTAGATCAGGCTCTTCTCTGCAGCTCAGGATCAGCGTTGTTAGCACGCTTCTGTTTATTATTCTACCAGGTCTAATTGCTATTAGTCATAAAGTCGTACTACAGTTAACCACTCTCCAAATTCATCCTGGGGTCACCTCTCCTAAATTATTTCCATGCTGGTCATTTGCCATTTATTTCCTTCTCCTCTGTTTTCTGTCTCAACAAGTTTTTAATCTATGACAGCACTTTATCTCCCAACCCCATGATTATAAAATTTCCTTCAGAGACTCTACTGAAGGGCTTTATCAAAAGCCCTTTGAACCTCTCCATAAATTAGAATCTCTGTTCTCCTTTTCCTACTATTTTGTTAACTCTTTCAGGGGTTCAGTGGGATAAGGAAGGTTTAATTCACCTTTACCAGGACCGGATTCCCATCTCTTCTCCTTTACTCAAGGCAAATTTAAATCACTGTTTTGGCATTATTTTCTCTTCTTATCACCCCTCTCTCTCCCTGCCCAACACATCCAGATCCCTGCTTGGGGCCGCATGTTGGTGCTCTCCTAACTGAGGTATGGCCTTGACTGAGCTCCCATCTCCCCTCTACTCAGCCTGGCACTGATGATTGATAATGTGGAGCAGATCCTGCTGATGCTTAGTGAGGAACGGTGCTCATTTACTCCAGCCCACGTGTGGCACCCTCGTTTTTCTGCTGGCAACAGGCACTTTATTCTCACAAGTATTTGGCATTCTCAGATAATCTTCCCTTGGTATTTCTCCATTTGCTGCTCTTTGGCTGTGGCCTGGCCTCTCATTTTGATAGGAGGTGGCCCTTGCTCCCTGCTGTTATGAGCAGATCAAAGGGGTAGGTAGGAGCAACCTTGTCTGAAGGACAGAGTGTCAGACTGGCACTCTGGAGCCTTGGATTATTTCTCCCTGCCTCTATTCTTGACCAGATAAGTAACCCAGGGTGAGTCAGTTCAATTCTCCTTAACCCTCCCATTTTCCCTCCCACACTCTTTCTGTCTCTACAGCTTAGCTTTTAATATATCCAGTGCAGGAAATTGTCTCTCGCTGTGTGTTTGCACAGTGCCTGTTGCAATGAGATCCTGCAGGAAAAATCATAAGTCAACTTGGAAATCTTTTACTTGAATATCTGAACCTCCTTTCCCTCTTTGATGGATTCTTTCCTGTAACTTATTCTCTGGCTGCATGTGGGTAATACACAATTATTCCTTTTTCTTTCGGACAGTTGCTAGGAAAAGGGGATTTAAGTGGCTTTGCCCCTCCCCTCCATTCCCTTTCCCTGGTACCTTTTGACTGCAAATGGTGTTTTTGGTCAAAGTTGACTGAAAGTTTCATAAAAGTTTTGTGAAAATCGACAGCAGTGGGATAGAGGAGGAGACCATTAGTGATCCCCACTAAAGCAGTGGGTATTAGAGCAGACACTCATTTCTGGGAAGAGGCCTGGGAATCTGCACTGGGAGCAACTGCTTGGTACCCAGAGCAGGTGATAAAGCATCACTGGTGTCCTTGTGTCAGTGGACACTGGATAAACTGCTCGACAGAGTTTCCCCACCCCTTGTGCACAATCCTGGGGGACAAAGGAGGGATGAGTTCTTACCTGAGCCTCAGTGTGCCTTAATTAAAATGGGAAATCAACCACGGGTCCTGGTTCAGATCTGGTGCTCGTGGCCCTACGTGCTGCTTGTGACAGAGGTGTCTCCTGGCAAGCCCAGGCACTGAGGCTGTTTGCAAATACCTCCCCTTTGCCCACACACTGAGCTCTGGGGCAGAAGAGGGGGAAGATATTGCCTGCTTTCCTCTTTTCCCCTCTAGATATCTCTTCAATGAAAATACAGAAAGGTTGAGGTTTGGTGGCTCATTAATAGCACACCCTGTTATCAGCTGAGTGTAACAAACCGCCAGTTTTGGATGCCCTGGTTTCTTCCGAGTGGGTGGTTTGGAAGATGATGGAGTTGGCTTTCTGGAGCGCTGCAAAATCCTTCCTCTGAATATCTGGCTGCTCAGCAGCCCTGAATACTGAAGCCTTCAGGGCATTTTTGAGCTGGGAGTGTGGAAAACGAGGAATCCTGAATGAACAGACTCGTGAAAATTAGAGGTTTCTCTCTGCTGTGCCTCAGTTTACTCATAAGTAAATTGGGCAAAGTAATCCTTGGGCTTTCGCCCCAGGGGCCCCCGAGTCAAAATTCTTCAAAGTCCTTGAAGGCATTTGAATGAAAGACTCTGGACCTGATAATTACAGAGTGTTGTGCTTGCATGAGGCTATGAGATAGGGAAACCTGTGCCAGGCAGGGTTTGGAGGAGAAAATCAGCATCGCCCTGCCAAACCCTCCCAGGAGAGAAGGGAAGATTTACTGTTGTGAGCGTCAAAATTGGCTGTTGTCATTTAAGGCCATTGCAAATGGATTTGTGGCAAGACTGTATTTGCACAAACCTGGCTACCAGGCGGAAAGAGCAGCCTGGCCAGGGTGAGGCTGCTGCTGGTGGTGGTGGTGGGATTTGCATAGGAGCAGGTTAGGAGGCAGTGCCTGCCTGGCCAAAGTCAGCTCAGCCCTCCCAACTCAGCCAAGCTCTGCTCATTTCCCTAAACTGAATTTTTGGCTTCTTTCCTTGAAAAACAACATCTCGAAGAGAGAGAGAGAGAGGGAGAAAGGAGGTCAGCTGTGTCAGAGGATGTTTTGCCTGTCTCCCTTAGGACTCGGTTATGGATTTAACACGAGATTTCCTTAAAGCCCTGGGAAAAAAGCAGGCTTCAAATTGTAGGTCAAAGCTGTGATTCACCCTTTGGTTTCTGCTTTGCTTTGGGAGGGAGGAGAAGCAGTTTGGGTCAGTTCTGCCCTGTGCAGGGGCATGTCCAAGCTGTGCTGGCTCCGAAGTGGTCGTGGGATGCAGGAAGGAAGTGGGGAGCAGGGCTCTCCTGCCCATGCTGCTGTGTCCCAGTCCTCTTGCCCTTGCTGAGGAGGGAGATGTGGCCCTCAGAGGTTGATTTTCTTCCCCTGTCCTCTGTCTGGCACTGCAGAGAGGCTAGAGAGGAGAATATAGGGTGTCTGCTACTGTCACTGATGTTCCTGTTTAAAGGTATAAACACGCCTCGGGTCTTCTTTTCCTTGAGTACAGGAAAAGCTACAGGACCCCTCCCGGCTCATTGTGCTGACACCTCTTTTCGAGGTGCCATTCAGGAGCTTTCTGCATCAAGGGAGATGTCAGCACAAGATGATAAATGATGAGGTGCCGGCGTTATTGCTAAGGGCCCATTAAAAATGAGACACCTTTGAATTCACAGGGTAATAACAGGCACGGGGTATGGGTTATTGGTCTCTTTTTCAGCAGAGAAATGATAAATGTTCCTGTGGAAAGAAGTGCCACACCCCTTCAAACAAGTCACCCTTCCCTCTCCCATCAAAATTCCTGGGTCAAAGGAAAGGATTTAATTTCACTGCTAACACTCAGCCAGCACAAATATGTGAGAGGTGCGAAAGCCACCTGTTCTTGGTGCAAACCTGGCAGGGAGATGTGCAAAAAGTGAAGGCTTCAAGGCAATTTGGCTGTCACTCATCTTTTCAGGAACTTTGGAGTGTGTGTGTGTGGGGGGGAAGTGTGTGTGTGGAGGTGAGTGTGTGTGTGTGTGTGTGTGTGGAAAACTAAGAAAACTCTCATTTGTGGTGAAAAGTGCAAACAACTTCTTTCACCGTTTCTCTTCTTAAAAAAAAAAAAATAAAAAATCAAGGGTTGCCTCACTGCAGAAAAAAAAAAGAAAAAGAGAACTAAAAAATCTTGGTCAATATTTTTTTGCCTGACTACTTGCAAGGGGCTGATTGTGGCCCTTGGAAATCCCACTGCTGATGACTTGGCTCAATGCTAATCTCCAGGTCTTTTGATCTTTATACATTTAGGGCTTGACCTGAAGTCTGGAGAAATTAATGGGAGCCTTTCTCTCTCTCTCTCAGTGGGTATTCGCTTAGGGACTGATTAATTGATTTTTAGCTTTGTTGACTGTGCCTATATCATGGACTCAAAGTACACCATGAAAGTTTAATGAAATATTAAAATAGGATATTTGTTGACAAGAGTGACCCTGTGTGTCATGCAAGAAAAACTGCACGTTTGGAAGTGTCTTCTGAATGCCCTCAACTCCCTCCAAATCTGGCGTTTCCCAGCCATGTGCTCCATCTTCAGGACTCCAGTGGGTGGACAAACCATCTGACCGTGGCAGGTCCTGAGCAGGCTTAGAAACATCTGGGGTTTCTGAGCACACCCTTTTCCATGCCTGGAAATTATGGGAAATTAAGCCTGGGCTTAACACATCCAGTCTTCCCAGACGTGGCCATTGAATATATGCAGATCGGTTAAACCCAGCGCTGCTGGGATGCCCTGGGATGTGCTGTGTACGTTGGGTGGAAGTGGGAAGGAAATCCAGTGTGTTTGGGACCTGACAGGGCAACACGCATTCCCATCTGGGAAATCCTTGATGGGCACAAAGGGGATCTCCACCAGGAGGTCACCACGTCCTGGCTTTGGTAAATGGAGGTGAGAAGTGGCCTCTCACCGAGCAAAGCCAGCTGTCAGCACTCTCCCCTTTGCAACCTCCTCCTGGAACAAACTCCAGCAGCTCCAGTGATCCCAGAACACGGGAGGGGAAGTGTTTTTTTCTGAGAGGCAGGGTCCAGGTCATTTAAAGCAATGGGGGTGAGACCTTGAACTGGACTTTGTGGTTGATCTGAGATCACCAAACACACATAGTGTGCCTGAAATTCTGGACACAGTGGCTGAGTAAGTTCCTCTGTGGAGAGATGCACTAAGGTGTAACCCTGCATGGTCATGCACCTGGATTGATGCCTCCCTTTAAATGTCATCTCATCAACTCTAAAGTGGCTAGAAGAGACAATTCAATATTGAATTCCATCCTCTTCCCCCTGCCAATCCCAAAGAACATCTCTGTCTCTTAAAGAGGCATTTGCTCTACAGAGCAGTCATGTGCAAATTCATCTGCGTATTCACACTGCAAAGGAGAAAAGAGAAACCAAGGGGTTTTTTTAAGTTTCCAGAGGATATTCTTGGCCTCATCACTTCCTGCAACGTCTTCATTGGCAGAATCATCCCGGTTCACCTCAGCCTCCAAAAGGGAATGCAGCAGGGAGAGGCACCCCTGATCCTTCCAGGCTATAAAAGGTTTAACTCCTCCCCCCATCCCCCGTTACTCCTTTGGGATATCCTCGTCCATCTTCACTGGGATGAGCTTTACCACAAACGATATTATCTCATGATTACTAAGCAGTAATGGTGTGTATCATAGGTGAAATGGTGAGTTATTAATCTTAATTATCCCAGGGAAGGCACTCTGAAGTTGCGCAGCCTATTCTTCTGGCCAGAGACTCAAAACTTAGCTTTTAAGAGGAGGCAAGCTGTGAAATCTCTCTCCAGGCACCTGAAGAAGCCTCTAGAGCTTTTTAGAAGTGCCGAACCTTTAGATGTTCCCAAAGATTTTAGAGGAATCTGGAGTGCTTGCCCCTGGCTATAACCCCATTCCAGGGCTTAGGGCTGTCGCCATGAGCAGAGGGACCTGTTTGCAAATCCCCAGGCTTGCCTCATTTGGGACAGGTTCTCTACACTTTCCTAGCCCCAGGGAGGCAAGAGTCCTCCTCTGAGGCATTCCCAGTCTTTTCTGTTGAAACTATTTGACTTTGTGTAATTGGGAAATCATCGCTGCAATGAGCCTAAGAATAGACACGGGGTGATGAGAAACCTTCTCTGGGTTGGGTTTTTTTTTGTAAGAACATGTGGCTTTGGCTTCCTTGCCCGTTGCAGGAAGAGGATTCCAGCTGGAGATCCCCAGCAGAATGTGGCACCTTAAAAACTTCGGGTGAAAATGCTCAGAGCAGCTTAGGACCTGATGTTTCTTCTGTGCATGAGGTCCTGTGTGTGCGCTCCGTGTCAGAGCACTTTGCTGCCCAGGAGCTCTGTCCTGGGAACGTGGTGGGCACGTGGGATCCCTCAGGAGACCTCAGTTATGTGCTGCCATGTCGTGTGGCTTTTATATTTGTCTCTTTGGCTATAACTTTAGGCGCCCATGCTGGAGGAGGGCATCCCAAGGTGCTGTTAGGTGGTGTTTTCGTGAGGTCGGGTGATGAGATGTTGGGCTGCGCTGCCTGCTCACAAGATGGTTTTGGCTGGGGGCTAATGAAACTCACTCCATCCCTCTCTGCAGAGGGGCTGGGACCCTCAGCAACACCCCCCCCCCCCCCACCCCCAAGCCCTCAGGCAGAATGGCTCAGCCAGCCCTTCATCCAGGGGTGCTGAATGCAGGGCTTGAGTGGTCGTGGCTCCACCAGACGCCACACTTGAGAGCTGGCTTTGAGGAGGGCTTTCAGCAGGCACTGGGAGGTGGCAACAGGCCCTTGGGTTGGGAGATGGGGAATGCAGCCTTTGTCCTCTCCACAGATGAAGATGGCAGCCAGGTCCAGCCAGATTCCAGAGGCATCTGGACAGCCTCTGTCATCGAGGTGGGATGTTTGGGGGCGGGGGGGGGGAATGTGGAGACAGGACATAAGGGAGGTTATCTCCTCTCTGCCTTCTTGTCTGGGAGGGGACAGCTGAGAACTGGAGGAGGCTGTGGTGGGAGGCTGTAGTGTGGTGGTCACAGGCCTTGGGCACCCTGCACAACCAAGGAGGTGCCAAGAAGGGGCTCCACGGGGTCAGCTGTGACATTTGTCTTCCTGGGGCAGGGGGTGGCTCGGGGGAGCCTGTCAGTCGGGTCCGTCTCTCTGTGCTTCATGTAGTGCCACAGGAAAAAAGGGGAAAGGGCGTTGGAAGCAGGAGGGGTGAGGGGTGGGGGTACAGAGAGGAAAAGCAACAAAAAAGCCGAGCGAACCTGCTGACTGCCCCAGACTATGCGGCACCACTGGTCATTTCTGCAGGCTATAGGGGTTGTCAGAGTAAACTGTAAGGACAGGTGTAAATCTGTCCTGTCATTCCACCCTTCCAGCATCTTCTCACCTGAAGGGCTCCCATTTATTGCAGAGAGCAAGCAAATAAACCCAGCCATCGCTTTGACTCGCAAAGGGCATGAAAAGACACCCCGTGCCGCCGGTTAACCTCCGTCCTCTGCCTTTCCCCTCCCGTGCGGAGCTTTTACAGCCAGCCTGAAAGTAAATCCCCCCCCCCCAGCTGTTTGTTAAAGCAAAGCAAATAAGGGCTATTACAGCTCAGACCAAAATCCACTTGTTTGCAGTCTGATTTTTAACTGTCATTCCAGCAGAGAGAGGGAGGGGGGGGCTGGAGGCTGGCCCCAGCCCAGGGCAAGAGGGGCCATTTGTCTGCCAGGAGGAGAGGGGTTTCGGCAGCTTCCAGGGTGCTCTGGGGCGGGGGGGGAGGATGCTGTGGGCCTCTCTGAATCAGGGGAACATCTGCAGAACGACCCCAAAGTGTGTGTCGGGTGGGGACGTGACCTCTGGCTGCGGTTTCGCTGCTCAGCCAGGCAAGGCGGGTCCCTTCTCCCAACTGTTTCCTCTCCTTCTCTTCTTCCCTTTTGCAAATTGTGCCGGTTTGATTTTTGTCCTCAAACCTGGAGCGAGGATTCCTCTCCCTCTTTAAGAAGCCATCCGCAGCGTCGGGCTCCCCATGGTTTTCATTAAGAAGGGCATGGTGTGTTTCCCATCAAGAACAACTTTAATCTTGACTGAGTTCTGAAAGCTAAAGGTTTGCAGTTTTCTTCGGCCACCTTTGATTATTACTTCTTCTTGTTTTCCAACTCAATATTATAGATCCTCCCTCCTGGCTGAAGTCCTTAATGGCCCGGTCCATCCCCACTCCCCCAAGTACCCATTCCGTAGATGTAGCAAACTCTAATTAATTATAACTTATCTCATGACTTGTCAGCATCACATGTTTGATCCTGTTTAGAAACCATATTCCCAGGGGACGGAAAGACTCGGGAGTAGGTTGATGCTACTCAACAGTGATTTAATGGACGCATTAATGCCGAGACAGATAACTGTGTAGCCATGTTAAGTAATACATCAAGAATCTTTCCAGAGAGGCAACTTTACAGGTCACTGCAGAACTGCTAACTGATATTAACCCGCTTTGCATTGTGCTGTGCATATGGGCGCTGGGAGTTCACACACTTTCTTTTGTTTGTGGTTTTTTTCGAGCAGCCTCTTCCCATTCCCCCCTGGAAGCGATGGAGATATTAGACGCCTAATGACAATGTTTCACACGCGGGGGTGGGGTGAGGAGGACAACAGGCTCGTTAGCGGGGTTGATTTTAAGCACACCCAATTACTGGCCCGGAGGAGGCCGGGGCAGAGGCTGCTGCCCGGCCGCGGGGATGCTCGGGGCTCTGCTGGGCTGTCACCAGCCCTGCGGCCACCGCCGGTGGCTCCGCGCCGCCCCGCGCGGGAGGTGAAGGCAGCTCCCGGCCAAACCCGGGATGCGCTCCTTTTCCAAAGCTTCCCTTCCCAAAACGCCGGCGGCTTTCGCCTTCCTCTCTGCCCCTGCTCCGGGAGGGACGCCCTCGCAGCCTTCGGGGAGCTGTAACATCCCTTTTGCTCGGGATAGGGGAATGGCGGGGACTTGCGCCGGCGGCCCTGGAGGCCCGGGAGGTGGCCGGGAGAGCGGTAGCAGCGCCCGGGAGGCTGCCCCGGCCCC
Organism: Pyrocephalus nanus; assembly: GCA_038380795.1. Taxonomy (NCBI): domain Eukaryota; kingdom Metazoa; phylum Chordata; class Aves; order Passeriformes; family Tyrannidae; genus Pyrocephalus; species Pyrocephalus nanus. Next base: position 3,460,232 of record CM076278.1, read on the forward strand.
GGCGGGCAGTTCGCGTCCCAGGCCCGTCCTTGCTCAGCCCCAGAGGAGGGATGCGGTGTTCCCGGAGGACGGGGATCGCCCTGGCTGCAGCGGATTTTACCGACGGCCAAGGTCCCTCTGTTCGTCCCTCGGGCTCTCACAGCCCCACGCGGGATGGTGGGGTACCTGGACGCGCGCTCCTCCCATAACGATCTCCTCCCGGTCCGCCACAGCCTGGTTCTCCCGGCCCCGTCCCGCTCGGTTACACGGACCGACCCCCCAGCAGATCTCTCCAGAGACCCGTCACCCCCTCACAGGGGTCCCCTCTCCACCTGGGAGCCCGCAAAGCGGCTCGGGGGGGACACCCACACCCAGCTGACGGTTCCCGTGGACTGAGGGCTCCCCCTCTCTGCTCCCCTTGCTCCATCCCGGCTCCGCTCTAGCCCCGGGAACGACTGGGGGACCCCGGAGTGCGGCTGCCCCGCCGGAACCCCCGTGCTCGGGACATCGGCACGGCGGGAGTAACATTTGCCTTCACTGCTGAAGGTTTTGCTCCCGTGAAGGCTCCCCTCCCGCGGCTGGAGGGAAGGTGCTGCCGGATCCCTCGCTCGTTCCCATCTCTCTTCCCTTCTCCCTGCCAGCCGGACCCTTCAGGGCAGGCGGAGGGAGGAGTGTGCCTGGGAATTCACCTTGCTGGGAGCGAAGGGAAACTCCCTTCCTCAGCCCGGGGACACCCTGGCAGGGCTCCGCCGGTCTGGGGCCGCGGGGCTCCGCCGCCTGCCCGGCGGGGCGGCCCGGAGAACCGGGAAACCAGCGGGTGGCAAGCCGTGCCTTCCTTGAGGAAAGCAGGCCGGGAAGAGGGAGAAGCCAGCCAGGCTGTCGGCAGGACGGGCGGGGAGCGGCGTCCAGGCGGCTCCGCGGGTGGGCAGCGGGGACCGCCCCGTCCAGCGCCGCGGGGAAAACTCCCTCCGGACACGGGCCCGGCTCTTTCCCGGCTCTATAGGGAAAGGCAGGAGCCGACGGACCGCGGAGACCCAGCCCTTCAAACGAGAGGACGGGCCAAGCCCCACGTGCCCGGCTGGGGACCCGCTGCGGGCAGCCCCGGCTCCGGCATCTCTGGGGGTTCCGTCGCCGCCCCGGCTCCGGGATCTTTGGGGGCTCCGCCGTCGCCTCCCAGCTCGTGGGGCGGTTTCACCCACTGGGGAAAGGGGGTTTCTTATGTTTGTTTTTTTTTTTCTCTCGGGCCGTTTGCAGGGAGGAGGGAAGGGAAGGTGGTGCGGTTTGCCCAGGTTGCGAGGGGAGGATTGTGTGCCACTGCTGATTAAACGCTCTCCCCGAAAGATGGTATCCGACATGAGATAATGAGGCTCTGTGACCGGCCCCAGGTTCCCTTTAAGTTTTCCCATGGACTCGAGCTGTCGCCAGTTCACAAAACGACAGTGTAAGACAGCACCACGCTACTCAGATCCAATTTACGGCGCACAAAAGCTGATCCCCAAATCCCCACTAACAAACCGGGACCCGCAGACAATTCCGATAATGTTTAGTTTTTATTCATTTCTCGACTAATTAACTGGAATCCCACCTCCTCTTCCCCCCTCTTGACAGTGCCCAATTAATCCGCAATGTATGTCAAAGGTCTGGAACCCACTGTAAACTCCTAAACCTTTGCAAAGATTTGTGTGTCTCTATATTGATCTGATTAGGACCGAGATGCTTTTTCCTCGCTATTGCTGCGTGAAAAATAAAACTGTCGCGGGTTTGGGTTGGTTTTATTATTGTCCCAAAAGCTTTACTTTCCCCGACTCTAATAGGATTTCTCCAAGGCGCTTTCAAACCTCCCTGCGTGTCCATGAAAAGGCTTAGATTTTTTTTTTTTTCCCTAGCAGTGGCTCCAAAGGGAATCAAGTGAAATAAAGTTATCTGCGAAACAGGAGTGGAGCGTGTGTGTGCGCGGCGGGGAGGGGGGGGGGGTTAGACTAAATTTGGATTCGCTGTAAATCGGCTCGCCTTGGAAAATAAACGGGAGTGGGGAGGGATAAGAGTAGGGAAAACTTTTTTTTTTTTTTCTTTTTTTTTTTTTCTTTTTTTTGAGAAACCTTTTCTTTTGGCCAGCAGCTGGGTTGGTGGAGGGCTGGGAGCGCTGCTCCCCGCCGGAGCAGAGCGATCCCCGCCGGCCGGGGCTGCCGCCCGCCCCGCTCCGCTGTCGCTGGGGCTGGGGCAGCTCGTTTCTAATCTTCGGAGGGAGCGAATATAAAAGAGGAATTTATTAGCTTTCAGGCCATCAGAGGAATAAACATTGATTTTATTGACCTAATTATGGGCCAAATGACTCCTTCCATCGATCACGTAAAATACTTCATTTGGAGAAAACCAGGCGCAGGCGCCCGGAGGCGGGGAGGAGAGCGGGTGGATGTGCTGCGAGAGGGGAAGAAAAGCAAAAGCTCGAAAATGTATGGAGAGGTTTTAATGCAGTTAACGTGCCCGTCGCGCTGGAGCTCAAGCCCCGTCTCCCAGACGTTACAGTGCGGATGTTTTGCAAACTAAAGCTTTTATGTCGAATTCCAATCCGGCCAGTCAATTTGGCTAAAACAGCATTAAACAAATGGACAGCGGTTTATTTATATTCCCCGCACACACACTGTACTTTATAGACAGAAAAGAATTACTTGAAATGTATTTTACAAGCACAGGACAACACGTCGTTTCAGCCCGAGAGCAGCGATTTCTCGTAATTAGAGTAAGCTCGACACTAATAAAGAAGTAAACAGGCTCTTTTTTATTCTTAAACCCAGCTACTGTCCCCAGCGCTTTGCTGCGCGGTGGGATTGTGGTTTGATGGTAGGAGCGGGCGGTGGGAGCACCTGCCCTGGAAAGGGCGCAGCGAGGGGCGACTGGTGCCTCTCCTGGTCTGACCAGGACGAGCAGGGCTCGTGAAACGCGATTTTAAAATTAGGGGGGGTTGTTGGCCGGTGGGTGACAGCGAGACGTGACTTCGGATTTATTTGCTTGAGGGTTTTATTTTTGGGTGGGAGGGGTGGTGGTCACTGTGTTTCGGGAGAGGAGGCGGTGATGGATGAGAGATGCTTTTGGCAGGGGTATTTGCTCCCTTCTTATGTCACCTGAAATATTAGATCTCATACACCTTCACCCAGCTTTCAGCGTAAGGGGAGGGGTGGTGGATATTTTTAGTCCAGCTGTTTTGAAGACCGGATCTTTCCCTTCCCGGTCCCTAAACTCGGCTTAGCGCTTCTCTCGCCCCGCCGCGTTATTCCTCCCCTCCTGGCGAGCTTTGCAGCTCACCGCCTAGATCTGAACTTCCCCCAATCCCCTTCTCCCCGCTTTCCCACCACCCACCCCCGGGACAGGTTATCCTGTGTCACCCGCAGGTCCCCGGCGGAGGAGCAGGGATGCTCTGGCCGTGGCACGCATTGTCTCTCAGCCCATAAACGCCTGGCTGTCACTTCCAATAGCTCTTCTGTCGCGATCCGTTGTGATGAGCGGTGCCACTGCTCCAGCCGCTGCCCCACTACGGGAGCCTGACCCCCTCCGCCGGGCAGAACCGGGGCTGGGGGCGCGCCGGGCCGGGCCGAGGGAGCCGGGCCGCCCAGGTGAGCCCCGCTCCGGCAGGTGGGAGCCGCTGGCCGCGGCGCCATCCCGTGGCCGGAGCCCACGGAGCGTTCCGCGGGGCGAGCCCGGCCCTCCGCGGGTGCCGCCGCCTGGGACCCCCGAGCCCCCTCCCCGTCCGCGCTGGCAGCGCGGGGTTCACCCGGCGTTCACCCCCTCCCTCCCTCTCTCTCTCATTAAGATATGGCTTTATGCAGAACATCTGTAAGGGAAGGCAAAATAAATGACAACGCTTTTACACCACTTCCTACTTAACTTCTCTTTTTATGTGGCTGCTCTGGATTTTCCGACCCTTTGTACTGCTCGGATCTTGTTTGGATGTTTGTACATGTAATACTCTGCCCACTCCAGCTCTTGGGACGGGCTTGCCTTGTACGTTCTTTCTCTTTTCCCCCTTCTCCCACCCCCGTCCCGGCGTGCAGAGGGTTTCACAATCTGTTCTGCTCACTTCGCTGTCGGGGGACGAGCAGCAGGATTTGTGCTGCCTCTGCGGTGTGAGCCAGGGCAGGGGCAAACGGCTCCACAAGTGGCGGGCATTAATCACACCTTGTCTTTGCAGAAGGTGAGCTCCAGGCACTGTGCACCCACTTACTCGCTCTTAAGATCCCCCCTTCTCCTCCCAGCCCGTCGCCTTCCTGTCTCCACTGAACAGCATTTTTCCTTGACCCGGGATCTGGACAATTGTCCTAATGGTATTTAAAGAAAACAGGGATTAAACATTCATTAATGCTTTTTTCCCTTATTTGGACTGTAACATCAGAAAGTTGAGTGCCCCGTGCACGGAGTGTGTGTCAAGCCTCACTCTAAGGAGGAAAAAGCTGTTTGAGGGGGATGGCTCCCGCGGTCCCCGAGGTGATTTGGGCTCCTGAATGCCCTGAACTTGGCGAACAGGGAACCACTTTCTCGGGTGCCTTTACGCTCCCAACCCCGTAAGAAATGGTACCAAAATGAGGAGGATGTGGCTGTGCTCTACGGGAGCGCATTTCCTTTCTCATCCCGAGCATCAGAAGTGATGCCTCTGCTCCCCGTCTATTTTGTCCTACCCCATCTCCCCTGTAACTGGAATTATTTCCTCCCGCCGCCGCTTTTCCGAGATCGCTCGTGAACGTTTTAGCTTCCCCTTAAGCCCATGCCATTAAAGAAGCGGCTGCAGCAACAGGTGAGCAGCGATTTTTCAGGGGTAGGAGGTGGCGGCCGGTGGCCCCGGGGGGGCTGCAGGCACCGAGCCGCCCAGGCGCGCATCGACCGTGGGGAAGGATGCTCCTCGCCGCGGAGCCCGGCGCCGGGGCGGGCCCGATGGCTCCCCAGCAAAATCTCCTGCGGGAAAGAAAAAAAAAACCAAACACAAACCTTTCCCCTCTAACCCCAGTTCCAGCAAGGGGAAGGATCCGCTCCGGGAAGCGGAGCGAGAGCTGCACAAATACTGTTTACACCTGCGACGCGGAGCTGGCTGTATTCTGCTCCGCTCGGCTTTAATTGGAAATCTTTTCCGTCTGCCCCAACTCCCGGATCATCTGGCTTTAATAAATTTTCACAACACTCCTGCTGCTCCAGAGAAACGCTGTGGCAGAAGTCGGCTCTGCCCGTGTTTCTGAATCCCAGCAGAACAGTAATTACCGTAGGAGCAAGAGTGGCCTGGGACTTGGTTTTGGTCCAGGGGAAAGGGTGGAGAGACGAAACATGGCCATGGAGTGGGGGCTGTAAGGTTAGAGATGTATATACACACACATACACATGTACAGAAAAGCAAGGAGCAAGTGCAAGATCGAAAGCAGAGCCCGTCTTTGCTGCAGCCACGTGTGCCATTAAAAGCAAATAATTCAAAGTACTTTTAAACTATAAAAACATGGGATCTTTCCCCTTCTGTTACTTTTTTTTTGGGGGGTGGGGGGAGTGGGGAGAGGATACAGATCCCGTCTCCCCTTCTCGGATGACCTCGAAGGACCGGTTTTTTCACTTTCCCATGTGTGCGAGTTTGCGCTTTCCGGAAATCAATCTAAAACTTTGTTCAAAATACTAAAATAAAACAGCGCTGCAAAACCTCCCACGCCCTAGAGACAGAGAGGAGCCCCTGATTTATTTTTTCTGCTTTTTTTTTTAATTATTATTATTTATTTCCATCTTGTCGTGCTCCCCACGGAAATGATCTCCAGAGGGTTTTCGCCGGATCGTGTGTGGATGTGCGAGCGTGTAGAAGGAGCTTTTTGGTGAAAAGCAGCGGGCAGTGCCCCCACAGAGCAGGGGGTGGAGGGTGGGCTGCCCAGAGACCCCCGGGGCGGGGGTGAGGCTTTGGGCTACCAGTCCTCGGCCGGGGATGGTGTCACCTGGCAGTAGGGAGAGTTGGGAAGCGGTGGGGAAGGAAAAGAGGACTTTCTCCCTCCACTCCCGCTGTCTGGAGTGCCGCTCAGAGGGAGCCCGCAGCCCCTTGCCCTGCAGTGTCGCGTGGTAGTTTTAGGCTGACCAGAGCGGTCAAGTTTTAGTGAAACTTTGCTGCTACCTAAAAAGTTTCCCGAAGCTGAGCTGGCACATTTTGGCTGCCTTTTGCAGTCTCCCTTTGAAGGGAGGGAGGTGAAGCCCTTCCCTCGCCCTTCGCAGGCAGATGCCAAGGGTCAAACATACAGAGAAGCTGCAGGAGAGGGGGGGAAAAAAAGTTCCCAGCCCCTTTCCCCCCCGGACTTCCTAACTGGGGCATAAAAAATTTAAAACTCTTCCCTCTTTCCCCAAAAAATCGGTGAGGTTTGTTAAATTTCTTTCTTTGCGCCAAGGATAAATTAGGAGTTATCCTCCTCACGCGAGGAGGAAGGAGTAAAATGAAGGTATCGGGGACACGGTCATGCTGCAGGTGTCCCACCGCTGTGCCCCGAGCTCCTCTGCTGACCAGATGCATCGAGAACATGCACCTTTAGCAGTTTTTTGGGTCCTGCAGCCCATGGCGAGAGGGAGGGAGCGGTGCCGGGCGCGGGGTCCCGCCGCCCGCAGGGACGTGGCTCTGCCCCGGCCCGGGCACTCGGGGTCGGGGGAATTCGCTTGGGCACGTCAGGGGCTCGGGGCTGGCAGGAGTTTGTCCGCTGCCTCCTCTTCCCTTTCATGTCTCCCCTGCCTTGGGGTGTGCGTGTGGGGGTTATAGCTCTTTAATTGAAACCTAGTAAGGAAAATAGTAATGAATACCAGGCTCCGATGGAGAATACGTGTCCGCGGCTGCATGATGAGTGTTAGTTCAGCAGACTTTAAGAAGCCGATTCTTCTTCCCTGTCATTTCTCTATTGACAGCAGCCCCTATTAGATTTACCATGTCCTTTTGCAACAGCTGTTCCTCCCCCCGCCCTCGCCCGGGCCGAGGTATCAATCGATGACCGGGTGACTTGGTGGCATCTTGAAGAAAACGGGAGCAAAGTGTGTGTGAGTGGCGGTGCCGGAGGCTCTGGGATCCCCTCTTTGCTCTGCTTCGATCCCGGCGTCTGCTGCGTGCCCGGTGGGGCTCAGCACCCCTCGGGATCCGGCCCTGTTCCGAGCCCCGGGGGATGCTGCGCCCGCCCCTCGGGGCCGGGGGTGCAGAGCAGACGCCCGGGGGGCATGTGGAGATGGGAAAGGCTCCGGTTCTGGGTTGTTAAAGAACACGGCTGATGGTCAAAGAAGATAAAATCGGCTTCTTTGCCGGGTGCTCTCGAGTGCCTTGTTCTACTGGGTCTGCGGGGAGGCGAGGAGGGGGGGGCAATGCCGCATCTGGAGAGCTGGAGGGCTGCTGCGGGAGGAACCGGCCCTTCTCGGCCCTCTTGTTGTGTTGTGTGTGTGTTTAAATAATTGAATAAACGTATCCACTCCTTCCCTCTTTCTCCCTCTCACGCAGACACACAAAGACGGCATTGAAAAGATAGATCTGTTTGACTATAGGAAACGACAATTAGTGCGACTTCCTGAGAGGCAAACTGTATGTATGGCCCGGGTATTTAAAAAAAAAAAAAAAAAGAAAAGAAAAAAAAAATCCACACACACAACCCTTATCCAAATAGTGAACTCTGTTTACAATTTCTGCTTGGCCAACGGTGGTGGAAGCAGGAGGATGGGTGCAGAGAGGGCGAGGGAGGGAGCAGGGCTTTCATTTCGCCTCTGCCAGCAACACACTGGGGAAAGGAGCAAGCCCAGGAGGGCAGAAAGGGCCGCCGGGACTGTGTGTACAGTGGGTGTTTGTGGCAAGGACGAACTGAATGTTGCAAAAATGGCTCTGAAAAGGTAAAAGGGATGTGAGCTGGGGAGAGAAGAGGTCCAGCCCCAAACCTTGCTGTGCCCTGACATGCCCTGTTTGGTGAGGCCAGGCCTGGCTGGTGGCAGAAGGGAGAGCTGCAGCAGCAGACCTCTGGGTGCTCCTTTATTTTCTTTTCTAGTCCATGGCAGAGTGGAGGCAACCGGAGAGTGTCAGAGCAGCTGGGGACAGGGACAAGGTGAATACAAGTCTTGTGGGGAGGGGAGGAACCTGAGCAATCTGAGCACTAGTGACGTTTGTCATCATAATCCCAGAGCCCTGATGGTTGGGCTTCCAGCAGAGCCAGAACCTGGCAGGATGTGGGACCAGGCCCTGGGGTCTCAGGAGGCGTGAGGAGTTGTGGGCTGTTCCCGGCAGAGGCAGGGAAGGGTTGCTCGCTGTCGGCATGGTGGTGACCCCATGTAGGGGACGGCGCTGCCTGACCCCACAGTAGCTCTGGCACAGTCAGTGCTGCACTGCTCCCACCAGGCTGGGCCACGAGCAGCCTTTCCCAGAGGACTGGCGTCCCACTGAGGGGTGGAGAAGGAGAAACCTCTCTAACTGCTGCTTTCCTCTTTTTTCCCCAGTGGTCCAACAAGGCACATGTAACACTGTCTCTGGGCTGCCCCCAGCCCTGCAAAGCCCTGTTGACTCCCCTGTTGTGAGGGGACCTGATCCCCCTGTTCCCCCCCTCCAGTTCTGTTCAGAGAGATGGGAACAGCCCCTTTGACTGTGGTGGGACATGATGGGGTCAAGCCTGCCCAAAAACAGACATGTTTTTTTCTCTTCTTACTATTTTTAATGCCTCACGACGCTTTTTTGGACACTGGCAGGTTATTTTTCAAAGTTTTGGGGCCAGACTTTCCATGAAATCCAACTGGCAATTGGAAGAAGGGCTCTGCCAAAGGGAAAGGCAAAGAGGTGCTGCGGTGATTCCCCCTCCCCCCCAGCAGTTTATATAATACAAGCATATAGACTTGCTCCCTAAGGGACCTGCTTCATTCCACTTGTGGCCTGCAGTGCCACTCTTGGTTGGAGCTGTGTCAACATGGCCCCCGTTCACTGACACCTTTTGTGGGGCTGGGGAAGGGCCTGCACAGGGCTGGGAAGAGGTTTCCCTGGGAAGAAGCGTGTAATTGCCGCTCACCAGACGCCCCCCGCGCTCCAGCCGGTATTTACTGCAAACCTGCCAAAGTAAACCAGCCCCGCTGCCTTTTATTTCGGATAAACACAGCGCGGCCACGGTGGGGTGTTGCCTTCCGAAGGGCTGGAGACAGGAGTGGAGGCTGCGTCGCCGGGGGAAAGGGAGGGAGGAGGGCGATGAATCCTGCAGGGTGCGGAGCTGCCGGCAGGCAGGATGGGTCTGGGCCCCCTGGGGATGCTTGGAAGCGGCAGCGCGATAAGGAAACGCATAGATAGGATGCAAACCCCCACTTAGGTTGTGCACGTTGGCCCTGCTCGCCGTGCACCAGGAGGGCTCGTTCTTTCCCGCGGAGCACCCACGAGCAGCCAGCCACACGCAGGGGGTGTGAGGGACACCCTCGGTTTTGCTGTCGGAGCAGGGATTTGCCGTGTGCCCCGGGGCACGGATCCCTCCCGGTGGCACACACCCACACAGCATCTCCACGTAGGCACACAGGCCGTGCAGCTCACACACCAGCCCTCCACGCACGCACACACGCCTCGGAGCTGCTCCCGCAGGCCTGGGAGAGGACGTGTGGGCCCGAAAGCTGGGCTGCCTTTATTTTCCTCTTGCCTCCTTCCTCCCAGCTGGCTCTTGAGGCCACCGGGAGAGAGCCAGAGCCTCTCTCCTCCCACACCTCCAACACATACGCACGGGGCAGGCTCGCTGCAGCCCCGAGCTCTCGTGCAAACGCCAAAAGTTGCTTAGGAGGGTGAAATCCGAGGAAGCAGGGCTCTCCCAGCCGCTCAGCCACCAAAGGATCTGAACTGAACTGAACTAGGGAAAACCTAGTGAGGTGCTGGCGATGGTGGAGCGGAAAAGAGCTGGGGAAGGTGGGAGCCGCTCCCCCCCGCCCTGGCCTTTAGCTCTTGTCCTCCGAGATTAGACAGCCCCGGCCTGGCCGCTCTCCGCGGAGACAGCGGAGGGCTTTCATGCCTCTTTGAAGAGCCAAGATAGTGTCGGCCTTGGTGCAAGCCCAGGCTGCAGACGGGCCGAGAGGCGCGGGGGCAGCCGGCTATCTCACTGCGCTATCACCCTGCCTCCCCCTCGACACTAGCCCCATTCCCACCTCCACCCGGCTCCCGGCACTTCGCCATCGGCCACCCTGATCTCCTTTTTTTAATTATTATTATTATTTTACTTTTTTTTCCTTACCCCACTTCCACCCCTTCGCTTTGCCATTCATTTCTGCGGGCTTCCTTATTTATTTATTTATGCGCCTCTCTTATTTATTTATTTCTGGCAAAGAGGCGGCTAACAAGTAGCTGGAAGCACTGGCCAATATTTAACTAAGATGGCTGGCCATCAGGTCCCTTTTGTTTGCTTGCAAATTAATCATCCAGCGCGCAGTCGGCGCCAGGGTAGATTTATCACACACAGAAGGGGGAATGAGGCGGCCGAAGGGAGACAAAGACTGTTCGCACCTTCCCGCTTTTGATCTTAGATTAGTGCAGCCTCCCTTCATAATACGAGTCTCCGGGGGGCTTCGTCGGGGAGGTCACTCGGAACTGGCGGAAGTTTGCACGCCATTAGGCAGACGCTGGAATTGGAAATCATAAGCGGCGAAACGCTTTATTTTCGCTCCGCGGGCGGGTGCGGAGCGCGGTGCAAGGTGCGGGGCGGGCGCGGAGGGCGGCGGCGACTCCGGTGGGTGCCGCGGGGCCGAGGGCGAGCTCCGGCGGGGCCAGGGGCGCGGCGGGGCCGGGGGCGGCTGCGCTCGTCCCGCGGGAACCCGGGGGCACCTCCCGGTCCCCCGCGAGAGCGGCGGCCCGCTTGGGGTAAATCGCAGCAAACTTCTTGGAGCCGCCGGGCGTTTGTTGTGGGCGCTGCTAAAGGGGAAGGCATAAGGGTTTTGGGGGTTCCCACCGCGGCGGGAGCCCGAGAACCGGTTCCGAGCAGAGGTTGGAAAGACTCGCTCTCTTCCGTCGATAAGGAGCTGCACAGCGCAGCCGAGCGCTGCGCGGGTAGCCAGGCTCCTGGCTCCGTGAAACACATCAGACTTCCCCCCCACCCCCCCATCCTCTTTGAACGCATTACTCCCGCTTCCTTTCCTCCCTCCTCCTCTTTTCACCCCCACCCCCGACCAAAGGGGAGATATTTTGGTGAATGCAAAGCGATCCTAGACGCTGGTTACTACAGGGACTTCACCAAGCTGGCGCCAAGCGCTCTTAACCATGTGCGTCAAAAATGCAATGTTAGAAGAGCTAATCACTTTAGAGGTTCCGCTCCCATCTGCGCGCAGCCAGCGCCGAGCCCCCGCGCTCCCCCGCTCCGCTCCCGGAGGATTATCCTCCCCTCTTTAAAGCGGGGTTGGGGGCGTCAGGAGATCCCCCCACTCCCCAGGGGAGACTAATGATTCGGCACCTCCCAGCGGTGGGATATCCCCCCTGACACACCCGCGGGCGCTCCGTGCCCTGCATGCCCACGGCTCCCACGACACGCACAGCCGCAAGCCCCCTTTTGCTTCCCTGTGCTGTCACCCCCCCACCAAGGAATATGTCTCCCCAGAAACTTCCCAGGAGGATCGTGCCCAGCTCCGTGGGGTCGGATCAGACCCACGCGTGACGCTCTCCCGGGGGGTGGGGGGGTGTCTCTGGCTCCACGCGAGCCCGGGCACGGGGGTAACCCGGGGCTGGGCCCCCCCCCGCCCGGCGCTGCCCCGGCCCGGGCGCAGGGAAAGCCGCACTTCCCGTCTCCTCCCCGCGCACCTCGTGGAAGAGGAGGGGTGTGGGAGCGTAACCCTCTCGGCGCCAGTGCCAGCCGAGTGGCCTTAATCCTCAGAGCCAGAGAAAGGAAAAAAATGGAATAACAAATAAATAAAAATCCTATTTTCCAGCCGTCGCCGTCGCCCCTCTTCCCTCCTAAGCCCCTGCCGCGATCTGCAGCCGCCGGGTCCGGGGCTGAGCCGCCAGCGGCCGCTGCCCGCCCGCCGCAGCCTCCAGCCGCCCACCACAACAATAATAAGGGCGGCCGCGGCTGCTGGAGCCGCCGGAGCCGCCGGAGCCCAGCCCCGAGCCGAGGGGAGACCCGCAGAGCCACCCCCCGGGCCGCCCCTCCACCTCCCGGGGGTCACCCCCAGATTTGCGGGGGGGAAGGAAAGCGCCCGGCTGCCGGCCTGGAGGGGTCGTTTAAAGAAAGCGACTTTCCCGGTGGAGGGGAGGGGGGTGGAAAACGGAGCGGGGGAGCGGCAGGGAGGGTGGCACCACGCCGGCGGCTGCGGGGATGGATGGGCGTGCGGGGCGGCGGGGCCCGCGGCCTCCCGAGGTGGGTCCGGGGCGGGGGGGACACCCGGGGTGCCCCCCGTTACGATACCAGCGGCGTTTGGGGAGGGGGGGTTGGGCTCGCAGGTTCGGATCCCAGCACCACGCGTGGAGTTTTCCCCCCCGGTCCCGGCGCTTTGGAAGCTCCTACCGGGGAAGAGCGGACGGGCAGCGCCCGGGAGGCCGGGGGGCGAGGCGGCCCCCAGCACCCCCCTAGAGGCGGGCGCTGCCGGCCCCTTCCCTCCTCCCTCCCTGCTCCCTCCCCTCTGATCATGTTGACATATTCACACGGCCCGGAGTACTAGTGATGCTTTGCTGCAGCGTTACAGTTTCCGACACCTTCTTTTTATAACTCGGCGCTGTCCCCCTCCACCCGAGCTGTCAGAACCCCGCCTATGGAGCCTCACAATTGGTCCGAAAGCGTCAAAGAGCCAATCAAGGCGGCTCCAGCTCCCCTGTAACCCACAACACATCCCTACGATCGGGTGCACGCAGAGCACAGACTCACAGGGAATTCTCAGAGCCGAGAGGCTCCTTCTCCCTCTCTCTCTCTCTTTCTCTTTTTCTCTCTTTCTCCCTCCCCCTTTTTTCCTTTCTCTTTCCCTCTCTCTTTCTCCCTTTCTCTTTTGCGGAGACAAGAGTATAATTCTGCCAGATTTTCTTTTTTTTTTTTTTTCTTTCTTTTTTTTTTTTTTTTTTTTTTAATAAGGCAGAGCGAAAGAGAAAGGGGGGGGGATTTTTTAAAAAAGGGGAAAAAAAAAAAAAAGAGGAGGGTGAAAGAAAGAAGAGATCCTGATGGGAATCAGGGCACCCTGACCAGCTTCTGCTTGGAGAGGGGGAAAGGCGAGGCGGAAACGAGATTTCCCTACAAGTTTTTTGCTGCTGAAGGTTGCTCAGGAGCCTTCCTCGGCCGGCGAAGGGGGGGTGGGTTTGTTTGCTTCTTTCTGCTTTCCCTCCTTTCCCAGCCTCTGCTCTGCAGCCTGACCGTACGGAGGAAAGGTGGAGGGGTGGGGAGGAGGGGGGGCAGAGCCAGCCGCCCAAAAAGAAAACCCAGCTTCGAGCCGTCACCCTCCGCCACGGAAGGAGAGAAGGGGGACTGGGACTAAGAGAAAAAAAGAAGAAGAAAAAAAGGATTTCGGCTCGTCCAGCCCTTCTGCGGCAACAGGAGCAGACAGCGAACCCGGTGGATTTTTTTTTCCCTCCGTTCTTCGGCGTTCCTTTTCCAGCGCAAGGACTTCCACTCAGGAAAAAACCCCGACCGACTAAAAAGCAAAACAAAATCCCAGAGACCGAACACGAAAAAAAGCAAGACTAATAATGAACAATCCTGTTAATCCGCTGTCCCGAGGGCTGGGGATGTGCCCCGGCTCGGGAAGTTGTAGGCTGTAGAAGTTCTGCCTCTCCCCCGTGTACTGTGCTGTCTAGAGCTTCTTTATCCCATCCTATTTTTATTTTTTTATTATTTTTTATTTTTGGTGCTTTATTGCTGTTATTGTTATCTTAATTTTTCTTCTTCGTGATGTGCTGTTAGAAACCACTCCGGGACTACTCCAGCAGTAGGAAGACCGAGGAGTGGAGTGGATGAATTTACCGATGAGAGATCCAGTAATCCCTGGGACAAGCATGGCTTATCATCCTTTTTTACCGCACCGGGCACCGGACTTTGCCATGAGCGCTGTGTTGGGACATCAACCTCCCTTCTTCCCGGCTCTGGCTTTACCTCCCAATGGGGCGGCCGCCCTTTCCCTTCCCGGGGCTCTGGCTAAACCCATCATGGATCAGTTAGTGGGGGCTGCAGAGACTGGTATCCCCTTTTCTTCCCTGGGTCACCAGGCAGCAGCTCATCTGAGGCCTTTAAAAACTCTGGAGCCAGAAGAAGAGGTGGAAGACGATCCGAAAGTGCATCTGGAAGCTAAAGAGCTTTGGGAGCAGTTCCATAAAAGAGGCACGGAGATGGTGATTACCAAATCGGGAAGGTAGGTCTGGGTCGGGGGTTCGTGCCTTTTTTGCTCCCCCTCTCCCCCCACCCCTCAGTCTCTGCACCCCACCAGGCTGCTCCAGAGCAAGGCTTTCTCTGCGGGCGGCTTTCTGCGTAAATGTCCTTTCACCTGGAATTACTGAAAGTTTTAGACAGCTGAAGATCCGAGCCCATCTGGGGCACCACGCTGCAGGGAAAAGCCCAGCCACGAACCGGCCCTGCTCAGCGTGTGCGTGTGCAGGGGGCGAGAGGGGTCCCTTCATGGTTCAGTAGCTTAATACTTTCTGGAGAAGACTGGGAACAGGAAGAAAATAATTTGGGGTTGGAAAAGGGGCTGGCCTGGTTTCAGCCTCGCTACGCGCTGTTTTTTCTTCCGTAAGAAAGAGAAAGGGGAATAAAGGAAAAATCCTTTGGAGCGGCGTGTGGCTGCTGGTGGGGCAGGAGCTGCAGGAGGGCAGATAGGCTCGGTAGATCAGCTTGTGGCTCTCTCAGTGCAGGGATTTAGGCGGCGTTTGTGCTGACTAATTATGTCTGGAAATGCACAAAAAGGTGACAGAACTCCCCAGCGGTCCTGCAGCCGCTGCTGGAGTGGCAGGGAAGGGTTTTTGCAGCTCCTCGTTGCCTGTCCCTGTATTTATATAACCTTCACGTGGGAATGAATGAATACACACGGCGCGTCCACGCTCGGCATTTCTGCTTTTTATAGGTTTACCCGTCTGAAATCCCTCTCTATATTCGCTACTCATTGACATCTGGGTTCTTTTACAACTCTGCCTATTGCTGTGATGACACATAGGGTGAAAACCCCCTTGGCGCCCGGGTGTTTTTCTAAGGGCCTCTCTGAGAAACCTCCCCAGCTCTCCGCGTGTGATTTGCCAGGAGAATTACTCGAGGAAGCCACTCCTGAAAAGTCTTCTTAGATGGCCTTCAGCTGCCTTGCAGGAGCTTCACCTACTTGCAAAGCACCAGTTGCAGGCTACAGGCTCAGGGGGAAAAAAAAACATAAACGCAAGCCGTAAAAGCAGCAAGGAGAGGGGGGAAAAAAAAAAAATCCCCTCACCCATTTTACTGCCTTCCCGAAGTTTTCTCTGTTAATTGTGGTCAAAAGTTTTTGCGTGAAAGCCTTGGCCAGTATTAAGGGCTCTTACATGTTGCAAAGTCATGTGTTTCCTTTTAAGTTGAGATTTGCTGAATGCCAACCGCTCGATATAATAAACAGCAAATTTGTGGTATCCTGTTGCAGTTTGGAGCCGGACTTGGGAGCGGAGGGGAGCGGGGTTTGCAGGGAGCCCTCGGCACACGGGGGGATCTCCGGCAGGCTGGAGCATGGGGAGAGCCCCGGCAGCCACCCTGCCCTCGCTGGGGCTTCTTTTTCTCCTCTGCAAAGTGAAAAACTCCCCTCCCTGCTCTTCATCGTGTGACTGTGTTATAATAATGCAGAATATTTATTTTATCGGGGTGCGATCTGTTCCCATTTCTTTGTTTAGCAGGCGAAAGGGAAACTAATGAGGGATCAGAGAGCCCCAAATGGGCCTTTGCTGTTTAGGAATGGCAGAGGTAGGCGCCTGCTGATTTCTAGGGAACGCGTACCTCTCCCATCCAGGGACCATTTTCTCCTAAAACTTTTAAGCGTTTGAGAAGCTTTTCCACTGGGGCCGGGGTGGGGGAGGCCTTTTTGCTGGACACACAGTTACTTTTCTACTTTTGAGAGCTGAAGCAATTGCTTGGTAGACACACTACCGAAATTCAGAAGCTTATTTAAACGCCGTAATTAATTTTATTTTCATCATGTCTTTTCTTTCTCCCTCCCCCCCCCCTTCCCTCTCTCTGCCCATAGGAGAATGTTTCCTCCATTTAAAGTGAGATGCACTGGACTGGATAAAAAGGCCAAGTACATTTTATTGATGGATATTGTGGCGGCTGATGATTGTAGGTACAAATTCCATAATTCCCGGTGGATGGTAGCCGGCAAAGCTGACCCTGAAATGCCAAAGAGAATGTACATCCACCCGGACAGCCCGGCCACCGGCGAACAATGGATGTCCAAAGTCGTCACCTTTCACAAGCTGAAGCTCACTAACAACATCTCTGACAAGCACGGATTTGTGAGTGCCTTTTACACCTTCCTTTGGGCCTCCCCCCCCACTTTCCCTCCCTCGCCACCCGGCCAGAGCAGGGGGTCCCAGCGCGGGGGGGTTTCACCCGGAGCACGGCGACTGCTCGGCCGGGCCGTACCCACTGCCCCGCTGGCAGCTCCCGCGGGCTCCCGAAATGTGGGGAAAACAGGGAATAAATACCCCTCCACGCACACGGGGACGAGCATCTCTCCGGTTTATGATAGTCCTTGATTTTTCCCCCCTGCTGCGGTCAGGATTAAACGCTGGAGTTTACTCTGTAACCTCTCCGTGCCACTCAGTATTTAACTTTAGAGATATATTTCCAGCGTAGAGCAACTCGATATTTCTCCGAGCTGCGGTGACTTTATATATCTCTATATATTTTTAATAAAGTCGATCACACTTTTTAAGCGTAGGAAAACGATATGCATATGTGTATAAAGGGCTTAAAGGCCTAAGTACGCAAACGTTTAAATCTATATTAATCTGGATAATGTAAAGCAAGCCGGAGTGAAAATAAACAGGGACCAAAAGCAGAGGTCAAGTTGCCCATTCATGTCTATCCACTCCTTTACATTTACCGGGTGTGCAGAGATAAAAACTTACCCTAAGAGTGAAATCAAACAAACCTGCTGATAAGTGCTCTGACGATCCTTGCCATTTCTTTCTGTTCCTGGGAAAGCCTCGGCCTCGGAGCCGGGGCTTGCTGGTGCTGGCCGCGGCCGGGGGATCTCTAATGTGCCGAAGATTGCATTTGCTGCCTGTGATTTGATTAGACGATACATTTTTGCCTTTCGCAGAAGGCCTTAAGTGAATTGGGGCACGCAATTAGACCGAGCCGAGGCTCTCGTGGTGGTGCTGCTATTGTAGCTGCTGCTGCTTCTTTACTTGATTTTATTTCTGTTATATATATATATATATATATATATTTTTTACACTTTGAAATCAAAAAACATTGCGGCCGGAGCCCAACAGCTTCTCCCAAACATCTCTGATGGGATTTCCCCCCACTCCCTCCGAGAGGTCCAGGGAGAGCCTAACTCCGGCGAGCTGGAGCTGTCAGTACTTTTAGTTGGATGCTGCAAGGCGTGTGCGAGTGTTTGGAGTGTGCTCGGCGGGGAGGAGGAGTGAAGGGAGGAAGGAGAGGGAAGGCAAATTAGGAGGAGAAAGTGCCGATGGCTGGGGGAAGTGCGAGGCGGGGGTGCTGCTCCTGCTGACCGTTTTCTTTCCCCCCTCTTCTGCCCTCTCTGCTGCGGCCGCTTCCCCCCTCACTCCCCAGACCATTTTAAACTCCATGCACAAGTACCAGCCCCGGTTCCACATTGTCCGAGCCAACGATATCCTCAAGCTTCCCTACAGCACGTTCAGGACCTACGTTTTCCCGGAGACTGAATTCATCGCAGTGACCGCATACCAGAATGATAAGGTAAGGAGATTAAGAGAGGATTTGTTTTACGTGTTTTGGCTTTTAAGAGAACTTTTACTCTGCACTCTTCCCTTAAAAATCACGAAGCCCATCCCGTTCTTCTCTGTCTCCCCTCCTCATCTTTCCCCCCAAAACCTCCTTGATCCAACTTCGGGAAGGCGCCGGGGCAGGGGGTCGGGCACTCTCCTAATACCGACCTCGGGGAAGGCAATTAAAAGCGAGGACTGGGGGTGGGGGGGGGGGGGGAGAATGCTTAGGGTTCTTTTTACCATTTTCTTTTCCCGGTAGCGCTCCCCAGTATGGGGAAAGGGATGGGGTGGGGATCGCTGCTCTCAGTGTGGATTTAATCTAAGATGCATCAGGGAAAAAAAAAAAATAAGAAAGACTCGGCTCCGTGTGTCGAAAGACAGAGGAGGAGAGCAGCGGGGCTGAGATTTTGTAATTCTTTCTGGCCTTTGTGCTGTTTTAGCTCCTTTAACAGCAATTGGCAATAAGGCTGAAGCACACGTCTGGTTCCTATTATTACTATATTATGATATTTTTTTTTGCATCCTGCAGTGTTTTATTATTTTTTGTGGTGCAGAAATATGCTCTGATCAGAGAGGGGTATCTCGCTTGAATTTAGCTGGAAGGTCTGAATGAGCCCGGGTGAGAAAGTTTTGCAGTGCTGCAGACGCTGCCTTTCCATTTCTGCTGGTTTATTGTCACTTGCGACGAAGGTGGTATATTTGGGAGAGTGGCAAACGGCGAATTTACGATAATTAAGTCAAGTGGAAGGAAGCGAAGGAGCCAGAAAAGAGGCTTTGATTTTTGTTTTTGGTTGTTCTTTTTTTTTTTTTTTTTTTTTTTGGTCTATAAATTATAACTTTGAGTTCGTGTGCGTTAAGTGTGGAAGGTCTGGATGCGCAGCGCCCGCTCGCTGCGGCTTCCTCGTGTCTCTCTTTCTGTCCCTCACACCCCTCACCAGTAAAAATCAAGGGCCGAAGAGGGGGGGTCTGCACCTTTCTGCCCTCGGTTTCCAAAAAGCCACTTGCCCCTCGGAGCTCGGGCTGTTTCCCTCTCTTTCTGCGGCCGGGCGCTTGCAAGGAAACTGAAAGAAAATGAGTGTACAGAGAGTAGACTTTGCTTTGGGACTTATCAGCAGGGCTGGTCGCCCCGGTCTATCAGCTGGGGCCGGCTTGGTTGAAGGACAGAAATGAGCATATTTGTCTGATTGCCATGAAATCGGCTGGAAAGCGGCGTGCGGGAGCGGCGGGGAGCCCTGGGCTGGGCGCGGGGGGAGCAGAAAGCGCGGCCGGGAGCACCTGGATTAAAAGTCCCGCTGGTTTTTAGCAGTGGGTTTTCCTGCTCTTTCCTCATCCCGTGTGTGCGGCGGGGGGGCGGCTCGGGAGCCGGGGCTGGTCCTGCCCGCACTCGGACGCAGGCGGGGTTTCCTTTTCGTGGTCCTCCTCTGCTCCTAAACTGGGGGTTGCTGCGCTTCCAGTCCGGTCCAAGACCGGGAATGGAGCGGCGGGGAGGCGGAATCTCCGTTCCCATCGCCCACATCCCGTTACAGCGAGGGGAGCCCCCGGCCAGGCTCTGAATCCGCCTCCGCGCATCGTATGGGCGGAGGGACTTACGGGATGCCCCGCAAGCCCCATCGCTCCAAGCAGCCATTCCCTGCCATAACCCGAATCCCGAGGAAACTCAAACCAAAAAACTTCCACCCACCCCCCAAAAAATACGAACTGGTTCCTGGCACCCCCGGCGCCCCAACACACACACACACACACGCAGAGCATAATGCGATTATATAAAGTATTTTATTATAGCGAGGGGGTGGGTATGATTCCTTTGCGGTTTAATTATGGCATTTAAGGAGTTTTAAGCACAGGCATAACTTGGATGGATCGCATTGCACGGCTCAATTAATTCTGATGTGGTGGCAGCAACACGGGGCTCTTTCATTGCCACCACAGCCCGGGTCACTGGTCAGCCCGGCGGGGGATTGGGGGTGAACTGCCTCCAAACGACCCGGGAAAACGTGGAGATCCCTCCAAAACGGGGACCTTTGCCCCCTGCCCTGTCCTGCTCCCGGCGGGATCCTGCCAGCGCTGGGGGAACTGGGAAGAAGGAGTTTTGCTGTTGTTTTTTAACGTAAAAATGCCCTTATTCTGCCCTCTGCCTATTTTTTTTTTTCTCTCCATCCTCTAGATCACTCAATTAAAAATTGACAACAACCCCTTTGCCAAAGGTTTTCGGGACACCGGGAATGGAAGGAGGGAAAAAAGGTGAGTCTGGCTCGATTATATCCAGGCACCTCGTTTGGTTTTCATGTGTAAAGCTCAGAACACGAGCAGAGGTCAAAATCACCTCGACTTGCCTCCAAACCACACTTCTCCCCGCCAAAATCCATAAGGATCTTGGCGCTAATAACCCCAAACGGATTGCATGGGAATTCTTTCCTGCTTTCCGCATTTATTTTTCACATTGCAGGGGATGACTGGCCAAAGGGAATGCAGTACATTAAGCAAATATCACAGGAGAAAGAAGTTTCCCTTAAAAATTTGTGAGGGAATGTTCCAGTGTAGTTTGACTCCAGGACTGGAGAAGAGGGAGGAGCGAGGGCTGAGCGCTGCTTGAATCTCCTCTGGCATTTTTCAGAGGATTGTATCGAAAAGACTGAAATGTGGAGGAGGACCATATAAATAAACTGCTTTGACAGAGGTATCCCGTTAATATAGAAGTAATAATGATAGAAAATTCTTTATTTTCTCCAAAAGCAGCAGGACAGAGTTTGTGGCCCAGGTAGATGGACAGAACTCGTTATAATGGGACTGAAGATTTTTATTTTTAATATCAGAAGAAAATACAAGGAGAAAATAGAGAAAGGGACTTTTTTTTTTTTCCTTTGATGAGGGATATGTCTGTTTTGTTTTGTTACAGCAGACAGGATATTTTAGCCATTTGCACTGGGGTTTAGATAACGAACAAATCTGTTCCTCTTTTTTTTTTTTTTTTAAAAAAAAAAAAAAAGGAGGGGGGGTGGATGTGATGTAAAACAAGAGGCCTTTCTCCCTGCCCAGCACTGAGCCCAGCACACACACACAAACATGCACACGCTAGCTCCTCTTGTCCGTCAGTGTGAAAATAAAGCCAACGCTGGAGCCACAGGACGGAAATTATTTCTAATTTCTTTCTAAATATAAATAGATTTTTACTCCGGGTTAATTGTTGGTGAAAAGATTACATAAAGTGCCTAACAAAATAACCACTTCCTAGCAATCTTAGCAACCATTAAGATGGCTCATATCTCTGGAACATCCTCGCCTTTTAAAAGCTAATCTCCAGGGAATGCTTCCCTCGCCCCTCCGCCCCTTGTCTTTAATATCTGCCCTCGCTGAGGAGCCGCTCACCGCTTCCAAGAAATCTCCTCTCATTAGCAGCCAAGCCCTGCCTGCCAGAAACGAGCTCTGCTCCTCGGGGGGACCATGGCTCTTAATTCCCCTGTCCCACTCATCCCCAAATAGGAGCTCAAGAAGGGATGGGGGAGGAGGGGGGTGCCGGGGTGCGCTCTGCCAGCGGGTTCGTGTGCCCGCAGGAAGCAGCTGACCCTGCAGTCCATGCGGGTGTATGACGAGAGGCAGAAGAAGGAGAATCCCACCTCGGACGAGTCCTCCAACGAGCAGACGGCCTTCAAGTGCTTTGCCCAGTCCTCCTGTCCTGCCGTGCCTGCCGTTGGCACCTCCAGCCTCAAAGGTGAGAGCTGTGGCCCCTGGACCCCACCCAGGAGAGCCTGCTCTGTGGGTTGAAACATCCCAGCTTCTACCACTGCCCTCTGGCACCGGCCTGTCTTCCTTCCTTCCCTCTTGCTTCCTTCCTTTTTACTTCTTTTCTCGTCTTTTTTCTCTCTTTGTACTCTTCTCTCTCTTCCCTCTCTTTATCTCTTTAGTTTGTTGCTTCCTCTCTTCTTTCCCTTACTCTCCTTCTTGTTTTCATTCTCTTTCCCCCTCCCTCGTCGTCTTCCCTCATTCCCTCTCTGTCTTCCTCACTCTTCCTCTCCTTCTCCCTCTCCCCCCAGCCTCTCTCTGCCTTTGCTGCACATTCATCCCTCCCCTCCTCGGTTCAGAAAGGAGCCAGCTCCGAGTCAAGGGAGCAAAGACAGACCACGGGGCAAAAGTTCAAAACTGGAGTCACTCCATTAATATTCCTCTCTGAATCTGTTATTAGAGGAAGGATCTTTCCCCTGGATACAGTCCCGAACTTTGTTATAGAAAAGTCACCCTGGGTTTCTCTCCGTGCAGGGTTGGGAGCTGTCTGCAGCTCTCTCACATGTATTAATCCATCCAGGGGCGGGAGGGGGGGTGCAGGGGGAGGAGGAAACAACCTCTTTTTTGTAGTTGCTCTACTCGTTTTTTTAAAGGGCTGCCGAGCTGAGGGGAGGGGAGCTGGGAGGGGACCCAAAAACCAAACCAGAGCTTCGCACCTGGGGCGCTGAAATTAGGAGATGAAGTGCAGAGGAATCCATTGGAGCCGTGCAAGCGTTTGGGGAGAAGGAGAAGGGGGGGTCCAAGGGGTGAGGAAGGCGAGTGGGAGGTCGGTTTCTCTCTGCGTTTTTTAAGTTTGCCCACTGAAAGGGATGAAAACTTTGGAAAACTTCGTAGGAGGCGCATCCCTAAGGCCCTTCAGCCCAGCCGCTGCTGTCCCATCGCTGGTGGGGGGTCCCTGTGAGGGTCCCTGGGGGCTCCGGGCAGCCCCGGGGAGCGGATCCGCTGGCCCCGGGCCCGCCCGACTGGAGGGTCGCTCCTCCGGGCTGTGGCTTTGTTTCGCAGCCAATTTTGCTGCGTTGTGTAAAACTCGGGCTGGCTCGTTCGGGGCGGGCGGTGGGAGCCGGGGGCTGTATTTATTTATATAATTTTAAAAAAAGTATTTCCATACAAACCTCTGGCCGCCCAGGAAGCGTCTCTGCCCTCTCTGGCAGCCCGATGGGGATTTCGGGATGTGCGGTGCCGGATCCCAGCCCCGGGCCCCCTTTGTCTTGCAGATCTCTGCCCCAGCGAGGGAGACAGCGATGCAGACAGCAAAGACGATCCCTTGCTAGAAGGCAACGAGTCGGGCAAAATCAGCACGACCACCGCCGGCACCCCAGCGCCGGCCAGCTCCGCTGCCACCGCGGGGGAAGACCCCCGGGAGAAGGGAGGCAGCCCCTCCAAAAGCCACTTCTTCCCCGGGGACTCGGCAGGGAGTAGGAGCCGAGAGAGGACTGAAAAAGCCCCTCCGGACTCCAGGCACAGCCCGGCTGCGATCTCTTCCAGCACCCGGGGTGGAAGCCTGAGCGGCGAGGAACTGAAAAGCCCCCTCAGGGATGGCCCCAAAGTAGATGAGAACCGGCTGCTGGGGAAAGAGCCCTTCGCCCCCCTGACGGTCCAGACCGATAGCACGGCCCACCTGAGCCAGGGACACTTGCAGAACCTCGGCTTCCCCCCTGCCCTGGCCGGACAGCAGTTCTTCAACCCGCTGGGGAACGGGCACCCGCTGCTGCTGCACCCTGGGCAGTTCGCCATGGGGGGGGCTTTCTCCGGCATGGCCGCGGGGATGGGGCCCCTCCTCGCCACCGTCTCCGGGGCATCCGCCGGGGTCTCGGGACTGGACAACACGGTCATGGCCACGGCGGCGGCCCAGGGACTCTCAGGAGCATCGGCGGCTGCTTTGCCTTTCCATCTGCAGCAGCACGTCCTGGCTTCGCAGGTACCGCAGCCTCCCCCCGCCGCCCCCCGGAGCAGGAGGGTTTCAATCCCGGGGGAATAGAGGGACAGCGGGCCCCTCCTTTAACTCCCCCGCTGCGGTGTCCCCTCCACTGCCTCTCTCTGCGGGGGCAGTCACAGGGTTTGGCGGAAAGTCGGAGGAGGGAAAGTCGGGAGGGGGTGGAGGGTGGCCCAGCTCGATTTCCCGGAGCTCTCCCACTCTCCCCGCTGTCGTCCCACTCCTGTGCTCCCTGTGACACGGTGCCGGGGCCAGGCCTCTGCAGCCCCTGCCCCCGCCGGGGGTGAAGCTCCGCGGCGTGGGGCTCGTTGGAGCCTGCGGAGCGGAGCGGAGCCACCGGCGGGGGAGCTGCCCTGAGGGACGCGGGGGGGCTACACCTGCGGGCACAGGGCACTTCCCCCAGAGAAAGAGAGTCTCGCAGTGAGGAAGATAAATGCCACAGCCCCCGCTGGGCCACGACCCCCGCAGCGGGAGGGGGGCCGGCGGGGTGGGTGCTGTGCAGGGCAGAGCATGGCCAAGCTCTGCCCCGTTGGGTCCTCGTGGTTTTGGCCTCGGCACTGGGAGGACGGGTCTCCATCCCCTCCCGAGGGCAGCAGCAGCTTGGCCGCTGTCAGCTCCCCACTGACGTGGGGGTGCCGCGAAGCATCTCCGGGGGTGGGTGTGCAGGCCGGTAACCCTTTCCCTTCTCTCTCTTCCCTTCCCGCAGGGCCTGGCCATGTCTCCCTTCGGAAGCCTCTTCCCCTACCCTTACACCTACATGGCTGCGGCCGCCGCCGCCTCCAGCGCCGCCTCCAGTTCGGTGCACCGGCACCCCTTCCTGAGCGCCGTGCGGCCGCGGCTCCGCTACAGCCCCTACCCGCTGCCCGTGCCCCTCTCCGACGGCAGCAGCCTCCTCACCACGGCCCTGCCCGGCCTGGCCGCCGGCTCTGGCGAGGGCAAGGCGGGGGGGCTGAGCGCCAGCCCCGGCTCCGTGCCCCTGGACTCCGCCTCGGACCTCACCAGCCGCTCCTCCACCCTCTCCTCCGGCTCCGTCTCCCTCTCCCCCAAACTGGGCGCAGACAAGGAGGCGGCCACCAGCGAACTGCAAAACATCCAGCGCCTCGTCAGTGGGCTCGACCCCAAGCAGGACAGATCCCGCAGCGGCTCCCCGTAACCCCCCCGGCCTCCGGGAGCTCATTTCAAATCAGTCTCGCAGTGCACTTTGTTTGAAAGAAACCACATTCTCCACCCCGCGAGTGTTTTGTTTTGTTTGTTTGTTTGTTTTTTACCCCCTCCTTATTTTGTTGGTTTCGGGTTTTTAATTTCTCCTTTTTTTTTTTCTTTTTCTTTTTTTTTTTTTTTTTAATGTAAAATCCCGCGGTTTATTGACAGAGAGGTATCTGGTGGAGCAGAGGGGAAGAAGGGTCGGGGATGGGGGAGCAGAGCCGAGCTGGGAGTGCTGGGTCGGAGCTGAGGCACCGGTGGGGTTTGTGGCATCCTCCTTTCTTTTTTTTTTTTTTTTTTTTCCTAAACTGTGTAAAAAGAAAAACCAAAACACCCATTTAAAAAAAAAAGGAAAGAAAGGAAAAAAAACACCTAAAAGAAAAAAAAAAAAACAACAAAAAAATCAAACATGAATAAAAATTAAGTGATGTTTTTTCTTACCGAAAGAAAAGTGTGCAAGTAACTCGCATATTGGTTCTTCAACAGTTGTTTCTTGGGTGGGTTGTTAATGACAACCCCCTTAGTCGATATTAAGGGAAGCTGTGTGTTTAAAATATTATTGTGATGTTTGAGAGCCAGTTGGTGGCTTTCTTTTTCTTTTTTTTTTTTTTTTTTTTTTTTTTTTTTGCATGTTCCATAGTAGTCTGCTTTTCCTTGGGGAGGGGGGGTATTTTTTTATTTCTATGGGGTTTTGTTGTTTATTTTCAATGCTCGTTTCAAATCCCAGGGAAAAAATTATTAATAATAAAAACAAAAATAAGACTTTCGTCCCTCTACCTTAAACATCCTCCCTGTAGCAAAAAAAAAAAAAAAAAAAAGTGTAGTTGGAAAGAAAAAAAAAAGTGAATTTATTTTATCTAAAATTCTCTGTAGCTTGACTGTAGGTTTATCACAGCTTTCCCTCTTTAATTGTATATGCAATAACAAGGTTTAAACATACTGAGAAGAAGAAAAGAACGGACACTATTATTAAAACAAAGTATTTATGTAATTATTTGATAACTCTTGTAAATACGTGGAATATGAATACTCGAAATTAAACTTTAATTTATTGACATTGTACATATCTCTGTAAATATGACTGCAGCTGTCTTCTTTTTTTTTTTCTTTCTGTTTTTAGTCGTTTTCATTTCAAGTTTGTAATTCCTTTAAACATACACCCCGACCCAGAGGAGAAATCCCCCCATTTCTGAGGGCTCACTTTTTAAATCGGAGCTCAGCCCAGAAAAACCTGACCTGGTCCTTTTGTGAAGGAGCCGAATGCAAAAAAAAAAAAAAAAGCAAAGCGGAAAGAAACCAGATTAATCGAAGACCTTAAAAAAAATTAAAAGAGGTAAAAGAAAAAGCAGCGTGCCATGGTAGCTTTTAATCCTCAGTTTCTTCAGTGTTCAAAGCACTACTTGCCGTATAAAATGTCAACAAGAAGATAATAATACACATTAGAACACGACAACAGGCTTCTCCAGTGGCTTGAGAGAAAAGCAAACAAACAAAAAAGGTGAAGATTCTAGGATTTTCTTTACTTTGTTATTATTTCCCCCTCTTTCCTCGGTATGTCAGAAAACAACCCCGCGATGGAGTTTTACTACTGTGCTTATTGTTGTCTTTGTTTGAGTGAGTGCATATTTTCTTGGGTTGAAAGTCAGGTGCTCGGAGCTGGTTCAAAGGAAAAAAAATGAAGGTATATTTTGTGTTATATAAATGTTGAGAAGTTCTTGCTATTTTTTTTCTGTAATTTTTTTTTTCCCTTTCAAAAGTCACTGAAGTTTCAATAAATTTTTATTGAAATGTCTTGGGCGTACTGTGAAATGCCTTCACCTCAACCCTCCCCAAAGTGCCTGGGAGGACGGAGGGGTTGAAAGATATATATCCCTCCCCTCTTCTGCAGTTCTCCTCCACCCCCCACCTTCCCCTTCCCAATATTAAGATATTTCTCCTGGAAGGAGCTAGTACGAACCAGTCGGGATGGTGTCGTTGGAATTGTTGCGGGGAGGTGGTGGGGGGGAAGGACGAGTTTTAAGCAAGCTGTTTAATGTACCTTTTCCGTCTTTATCCCTCTCTCTTTTAAAGTCGATCCAGAGGCTGCTAAAGTCACCTCTTTTAATGGAGCAATATTAAGTGGCGTTTGAAAAGTTAATGAGAAAGGCTCAGCTATGCTTTTATCTGTCATAAATTAATAACGCAAAAGTGAAGAATTAGAGAATAGATCAGTTAAATTTTAATGCAGAGCCCTCCTTCAAAGTTTCCAGGTAAAGTGCTCAGGAGTTGATGGTGTTGCTGGGCTCGTTTTCTCTCCTGTCCGAGCAGAGGATTTGGCTTTTCCATTAGATATCACCTGGAAATACATTATTGTTTTCTTTATATTTATTCCCTCCCCCCTCTACTTGAATCACCTCTTCTCGCCCTTAGGCTCACGATATATTGAGATTAAGCTAGAAAATGGCTGAAACGGGGACAGACATGCAGGCTTCGGGCTGGACCAGTGGCCTGGGAGGTCACTGAGAGGAGAACTAAGGAGAACTGGCAGCCACTGCCTGTACCTTTGCCAGTCCATGAGCACATCATTTAGCAGAACATATATATTTCTTGTTAATGAGATTTTTTTTTCCCCCATCCCTTCAACAGTTAGTGGCCCGTATATTGGAAAGTGATTCATCCTCCGCCAGTAATAAATATTATAAGGATGTACTTCCAGCCTGTATCCTGTTTTATGCTCTGCCCGCCCCTCGGCCAGCGGCCCCCGGCTCCTGCGCCGGCGAGATAAAGGGAGGAGAAAGTGGCGATATAGCTTTTTTTCCCCCGATTTTTTCAATTAAAAAATCCCCCCGCGACCTGTTCAGGTCCCCCTTGGTGGGGGAACGGGACCCTTCCCATTTCAACTTGGGGGTCGGGGTGTATTTTAAATCCACGCTGCTTGTGGTTTGGGCTGCGCGGGATTTTTTTTTCTCTCCCTCTTTCCCCACCCTCGGATGGCCCAAGGTGATGGCTGCTGGAAATGTCACTCGAGCTGATGCTCCCCTCAGCCGGCCCGGGAGAGGGGGGGCTTTTAGGGATAGAGGTGGCGTCGGGTCTGGCAAAAGAAACGAAAAAGTCCACCCGAAGAAGGAGGCAGCGGCTGCAGCAGCCAGCCCCGAAGGCTGCAGCCCCACAGGCCCGTTCCCACACACGGATCCTCCACGCGGGTGGGAGCCGGAGCCGCTCCGGGAGGGGGAATCCGGTCCCGGGGGGAGCAGAGCTCTGCCAGCCCCTCCGGGCTGCACAACCATCCCTGCTCCGGCGCTCAACTCTCTCCTCCGCTCTGAGCCCCGGCCTCAGCGGCAGCGCAGAAACACCTTTCCCTGAGAGACCCCGCAGCCCCTTCGCTCCCGTCTATTTGGCTTCAGGAATGATGGGAGGAACCTTTATTTTTTCGCTCGCCGCAGCTGCTGATCCCCCAAAGCTCTTAGAGGGGGAGGACTGTTATGGTCTGTGTGTGGAGGGGAAAAACGTCCTAGTTGGCGGCTAAACTTGCTGTTGATATTCAGAGGAAAGCAACACACACTCATACACACCCCCTCCCTCCTCGTCTCGCTTTCCTGCCGGCCCAGGAGCCCGGTAGCCGCTCCACAGGCCAGGCGGGCACCGGCAGCCCCGGGGCACCGCAAAACCCGAGCTCACGGTTTATCCTCTGCAAGGCTGAGGGTGCAGCGTGATTGATTTAAACGCCCCTCTTTCCACGGGCCTAACGCTGACCTCCCCCTCTGCCGTGCCCTTGCAAGAAATCCGTGTACCGCAGGTGTAACTCTGACTTGCAAATGGCTTTATCTCTTGTGTATCTTATTTGTATATAGTAACGTTAATGAGTAACTCTTGTGGCGCTTGTGGATGGAGGTAAACAGCGAGCAATCTCTCTGGATTATCCTGTCTATTACTCACCTGGCGCCTGTCTTGATATCCTCAATGGTTTTATGGCTGATGCAGGCGACCCGGCGCTGGGTGGGGGGTGGCCGGCGGCGGGGGGGGCTCCGGCGGGGCGCCGGCGCCATCTCTCGGGCAGCCTGAGCAGCGCCGAGAGACCCCCGAGGGACCCACGGCCCGTGGGAGGGGGGCACAGCACCCACCGAGGTGGGGGGGAGCTCGGGGGGTGGTGGGGTGCGACAACATCGCGACCGCCCCATCCCACCCCGGCTCCCGGCCGGGCAGCGCGGCGGAGCTCCCCGCAGGCTTCCCTTGGAGCTGAGATAGGTTTTACCCACGGGAGTTTTTAGCCCCGAGTCCAAAGTCTCTGGGAAAGCGGTGCTGGGGCCGCACCGTCGGGATGGGGGGGGGGGGGGGGGGTAAAGGACGACACACGCTCCGGAGCCGCAGCGACCCGCGGTGGGGGGGACAGCGACAGCGACACCCCGTCGGGGCGGGCAGCCGTCGCCGGAGCACTCGGCCCACGCTCCGCTATTAGTTAATTATTGATTGATTACAAGTGAAAATTTATGACCCTCTTCTCCCCCACACCCCCCGCAGCCTCCCGGCCCCTCGCACGCACACACGCTCCTGCCCTCTGCAAACACTCCGGGGGAGGCGGGAGGCGTGTTGTTGTTTTTGGCCTTGACAGCTTCCAGGAATATGAAATATTTAAGCCCTTCGGTCGATCTCCCGTACTCTGGACGCCCTTTTTTTTTCTTTTTTTTTTTTTTCCCCTCATTCCCCCCTTTCATGTCCCGGCTCGGAGAGGTCCCGGGGCCGCCAGGCCCCCTCACCGCACACAGCCGGCGTGCGGGCTCGGAGCACGCCAGGCCTCGCAGATCAAAGGGACCTCTCCGGCCTCCGCACAAGGGAGAGGGAAAAAAAAAAAAAAAAAAAAAAAAAGGTTGATTTCTTTAACGATTGTTCGTAAAAAGTCTTGGAAGCGGGGACTATCCCGCCTCCTCCCTCGCCTCGGGCTGCAGGATTGCACCGGGAAACGATTTTGGAAAGGTAGAAAGAGGGCTTGGGAGAAAGGAGAGAAAAAAAAAAATTTAAAAAAATTAAAGAAAATATAGAGGAGTTGCTTGAAATTTAGCAGCCGTGTGTCTGCAGGAACGCACACGCCATCCCGGGTGGGAGCTCGAGTGGCAGCCCTGGGTGGGCAGCGGGGTCTGGGCCGCGCTCAGACGTGTGCCCCCCAAAATGGGGCGAACCCCAAGCCCCTCAGTGTGTCCGTGTGTGTGCGGGGGGCGGAGGGAGGGCGAGCCCCACGAGTTTTTACAGGTCCTGCTGCGTGGGGGGACTCTGGGTAGGGGGTCCTGCACCCCGGTGACCGCAGCGCTCTACCCTGTCCGGGTCTGAGAGACGGACAAGCGGAGGGATGGACGGACGGACGGACGGGTCGGTTGTTTGTTGTCTCGGGAGGGTAAATGGTCTGATGTGGCGATTGCCTCGAGGCGCTGGCGCTTGGCACGGCGGAGGCGAGCAGCCGTGGCACCCTGTGGAGACCGCCCTGCTGCCCCCCCTGTCTCTGTCACCCCGGTCCCTGTCACCACGGCCCGGAGGGGCAGCCGGCCGGGCGGATCCGTGCTGGAGGCGCCGGGACGGCGGGGTTGGGATCAGTTTATGGGGGAAGCGGAGCGGGAAAAAACTCCCTCCTTCGGCACCTACAGCCGCGCCTTGCAGGGAAACTCCCGTCCACGGGGGCATAGGGGCACCCCCCGAGCCTTCATCCTCTTACAGTACAGGCACATTCCGGGACATTCCAGCCCGTGGAGCTGAGGGTTCGCATCACATTATCCCCCTGACCTGCCGACCTCTCCCGCAGCTGGCCCCGCATCCATCTCCCTCTGCACCTGAAGCCTTTTGGCTACTTGTGGGGAGCAAAAGCCAGCGGCTCCCAGGGGACCAGCTCCGCAGGGCGATGCCTGGGGATGGTTTAGGGGGTTTGTTGTTGGAGTTTGTGTTTTGGTTTTTTTTTGTTATTGTTTGGTGGTGTTTTTTTTCCCAGTCAGCCCCAAACTTCCCACGTGCTTCTCCCCAAAGCCCGCATTATTAGGGAATAATTAAGGCGTGTAAAAACACGGCGAGGCGAAGCCCTTTAGCTTGAAGTGGCCGTTCAAGGCGCTGGTGGAGCTCCTGGCCTCAGTTTCTCGCCCCGAAGCGAACAGGGTGAGCCCTGAGGTCGGGCCGAGACTCCGGGGCTTCTGCGGGACTTTGGACCTGCGCTTTCCTCATCTGCTACCGCTCCTCGGAAGCACAACTTGCAGCCGCCTCGCAGACACCACCTTTGGGTTTTCTCTTTTCCTATTCACCTCTTTTTTTTTTTTTTTCTTTTTTTTTCTTTTTTTTTTCTTTTTCTTCCTTTTTTTTTTTTTTTAATGATTTGATTATTCTGAAGTAAACATGTAATCATTATTTTTAAACGCTCTCAGCCGAAACAGTGTTCGACCTCTAGCGCAGGTAATCGCGGCCATAGTTCCTGCTGAATTTCACCTTGGTCTCGCTAAACTCAGCTTCCCTCTCATTCTCCCCAGTTAAGACTTTCCTAGACATGGCATTGAAAAAAAACCCCAAACCAACACCAAGCGGGCTGGGCTGTGCGAAGCCGACCCGACCCCACGGACATCCCGGCTCCCTCCCCTCCCGAAGGCAGCCCCCCTCTGTCTCCGGCTTCTCTCCTTTCCGAGGTCCTTTCAAGCTTTATTTCATTTCAAGCCGCCAAAGCGGCACTGACAGAATAAAGTTATCAAGGAAATAAGCTCGACAGAAAAAGCCAGTGGTGCTTTCCCCCCCCCGGACCTGCTCCTTGCAGTGAAGGTACGAGCGGAGCGGCTCCGGGGAAGGGGGGAACCGGCCGAGGATGGGGAGGGGAGTCCGGCTTGGGGCATCCCATCAGCTGGACTGACGGGTCCGTGACACAGGAGGGTTTTCTTGGGGCAGGAGGAGGAGGCGGCAGGAGGGAGGTAGCTGGAGGGATTTGCTCCAAGCTTTTGTGCCAGACGGGGAGTCTTTTATCTGGTTCCTCTGAAGGAAAGGGGATCCCTGCCACCGCGCTGCCGGATCACGCTCCTTCGGGAATGTGCCACCGCGATCTTCTGGCAGGATTATTTCCCTTTTGCCCCGAAACGTTTCCTAAGTGCTCTCGCATTTATTTTTCACAGGTTTCTTGAAAATATATATTATTTTTTCCAGCTTTCCCTTGCTGTCCATCCGTGGCCTTCCCCGCAGATTTTCGAGGGGCGATTTTTAAATCCTCCGTTCTCCTGAGTCCTTTTTTCAGCCGGTTTTCATTTCTCTCGTCTCCGATCTAAAAAGCAAGCAGAAAAAGAATCTCCAACCTTAAATACAAATATAAACCAGGTCAGGAGGCTCTCCCGCTCCGCTTGCTGGAGCGGGTGGGGGTAGGGGCTACCCTTAGGAAAAGTGAAAAGCTTGTTTTAATGGGCGGTCATTGCTAAATCTCACCTTAAGGCCAAAACGACTCGCGACCCATTGCCCTCCTGACGATGTATTTATTTGTCTCAGTGGCACCAGCCGTCAGTCATTAGTGGGGGGGTTAACCCGAGAGCTGCCCCACGGTGGTGGCGGTGGTCTTGTGGCTTTTTGGTTTGTTTTAAATACGATTTCTCAGCAGGAACCTCTCCAGAAGAGGAGGAATAACCTGTCCCGAGAGGGCTCCTCGGTGGAACACGGGAAAAACACGCATGGAAGCGCAGCGAGCGACGACCCCTCCGAAAACGCTTTGGTCTGAGCAAGCGGGATTCGGTTTGCACCCCGAAGGGTTCGCTCTCAGGAAAAGCGGCGCTTGGGCCGGCAGAGATGTTATTTAATGAATAACGACGCTTTCCAGTATTAAGAATAACGGAGGCGAAAACAAATGCAGAAGCCCGAGTGCCCGCGGGCAGCCGAGCCAGCGGTCGCCGTCCCCGGGACCCCGAGTGCAGCCGGGCAGCAGCTCCGGACCCCCGCACGGCCGCGGCTGTGCTCGCATGCACGCAGGTCTGTGGTTACAGTCGCTCGACCGAGCTCCAGAGCCGCTCCGTGGCTGTATATCTCTTTATTTAGATACAGCTTTCTCTTCACGTTATGTATATAAAATGCTAAGAATCTTTCTATAGATTTCAAATATTTATGCAGTTCAGATACGTGTGTGTGCGTGTCTGTCGTTTTTATATAAAGACAGTGCAAAGAGATGTGGCTGTGAGCGCATTATTTCAATCTGCACAAGACGTGTGTGGTGTGGGACACCGGGCACGGTGCGTCCCCGTCCCTCTGCCCGCACACATCCCCTCCGGCCCCCGGCTCTCCCAGCCTCTGTCCCGCCTGGCCGAACACATCCCGGCTGGGACCAGGGGGCTCTAGTTGGTGGATTTGGGATCTGTGGCTCGGTTAGCTTTGTAACATTTTCGTTATCGCATATTCCAGGTAAATTCACCTCCACAAACAGCATTTCGCCGAGCAGCCCCGGGGCAGCTTTGGGGGTCCCTGACCATCGCCCTTCCAGGATGGTGGGAAGCATGTAGGAGCCTTCCAGAGACTTGTGTTCACACCTCTTTCACAGCCGGCT
This sequence comes from Pyrocephalus nanus, assembly GCA_038380795.1. NCBI lineage: Eukaryota > Metazoa > Chordata > Aves > Passeriformes > Tyrannidae > Pyrocephalus > Pyrocephalus nanus. Next base: position 3,493,496 of record CM076278.1, read on the forward strand.
CTGGTTTGTTCCCTCTGCCAAATATTTAACCAGCGGTGGAGAAGAGAGATAAACCATGAATTTCATCCTCCTTTCCCCCCCAGCTCGGCATCCCGCGGCTCCAAACTTCTGCTGTCAGGAGGATGGACCGACGGTGCGGGAGTGCTTGGCCTGGCTGGCACCGGGCAGGGATGGATGTACGGACGGATGGATAGACGGATTGAGGGTGGGAGTGAGTGGTGTCGTGTGTGGCCTCCGTCCTTGTTCCACGGCTCATGCCGTCCTGAAACAGGGAAATAATGAAATTAGGGACTCATGAAATCACGGCAGCAGGCAGGACATGGATGCCCGGTTCCAGCAGCCCCCACGTTTAGGAGAAGGAGAAGAGGGTGCCTTGTTGCTGGGGGTGTCCCCTGAGGACGGGGCTGCTGAAGCCGGGGCCGTTCCGGTGCCAGGGTTGTTCCCGGGGCCGGGACCGCTCTCTCCCGGGGCCCGGTGTCGCCGTCAGCCGCTCCTGGAGTGCCACCTGGTGGGAGCAGCCCGGCAGCACGGGCAGGACTCGGCTCCAAGGGTCCCCGCAGCCCCCCGGGAATCTTGTCCCCGAGGCTGACAGGGGGAGCGGGTCAGCGGCAGGAGGGGGGTGTGGGGTGTCCTGGAGATGACCCCGAGTGCCTGGGCATGAGGGATGCAGAGGATACCAATAGCAGCGTCCAAAAGGAAAAGACCCGAATTGAAAGTGTTTCAGAGTCAGAAGAAGAAGAATCTCCTGGAAACCCTGCGAGCCCCTCTCCTTCTGTTCACCTGTAAGGCTGAGAGCGTGTGTGCGAGGCTGGCATCAGCACCCCCAGGATGGCTCCTGGGGATTTCCACCTACTCCCCAGAGAACCCTAGAGCTGGGCATTCATAGGGAAGCAGCACTGGGCCTGGCATTTTTGTAGGAAACCTCCCAGAGTTTTACAGGGGTGTGTGTGTAGCTGTGCTCTGAGACCAGATGGGCCCTTAAAATGAGCTGTCACCCTCCTGGCTGCACCTGAGGGCTGGTTTGTGTGGCACAAGGCCGCCTGGGTTTGTCTCCTTGGGTTTTTGTTGCCTTCCCTCACATATCTACACACACAGTTATTTTGCTTCCGTGTTTTTGTCCCTGCTCATGTGTCAGACTCACTGCTCGCTCGCTTGCTCACAGATCCAAATGTGGGCAAGCACAATAATCTGTTTACATCTTGTTTTGGAGTTTTATTCATACTCCTCCAATTTGTCTTACACTTCCACACAACTATCCTTCATAAGCAGTTTGTTATAACCTTGTTATAGTTGTGCTCTCTGTCTCTTGCCTCATTACAAAACGATTCTGCACCAGAAACTGCCATTTCACATGAAACACTTCTGTCCGGGCCAGAGATTGACTTGCTTTGGTGAAACAGAGGGGCACTAAAATGTGAGAACAAGGATGTAAAAGCAGAAAGACATGCATCAAACTTCAGGGGAAACAATGGGAATGATATTGATTGCCTTTTAATATGCAGTGATCACACAATGGGGAAGAAAGCCTTCCCAGAAAAAAAAATAAGGCACTCACCCCACTTTGGAAGCCGGGAGCAGAGAAGTGTAACTTTGGGGCTAACTCAGAGGGGACCTTATCCCATGGCTTCTGTAGGGAAGTGGCTTTCCAGGTCTAGCAGAGCTTCCAAATGAAGTGCTGTCCTACTTTCTGGCTGTCTCTACAGGGTGATGAGAAATGCCCATTGTCTGTGCCCGGGCTGGTGTGTGCTCTCATTAAGGCCTTTGAATTGTGTGTGTGCATGTCGGCGTCAGAGCTGTTTGGCAGGGAGGGACGGGCAGGGTTTCTGTGGAAGGTAATTCCCTGGTCCCAGTGGTCTCAGAGGTTTTTGAAGGATTTTTAAACTCTCAGAGCCTCAGTGCCTCCAGGAGTGGTGGTGGGTAGGCAAGATGGTGGCGGGTGGGATGGTGGTCCTGTGGCTGCATCACAAATGTTTAATGAAGCTGTGCGAACAGAGCTCTGGGGGAATCCACAACTGCGAGGGCAGAGCCTTCCCTGGGAGTAGCAGCACTAATTTGAGGTGTGTCAAAGTAACCCCACTTTGCTCCTTGGGTGTTGGGTTCTGATCTGAATTGACAGGGGTTAGGCAATTCAGAAAACAGCCATCCCTGCCTTCCCCTAATGACATCTCAAGCCCAAATCACTTCATTTTCAGGGAGGATGGTGTAACACACAAGAAAAAGTGTCAGGAAACATGAAGGCACAGCTGTTCTTTCCACTTGGGTAGCTGCAATCAGTTTGAATAATGGATATTCTGTTCAGCTCCTTTGACAGGAACTTTGAGTCTCCAGCTCCTCACTAAGAGGAGACACGCTGATTTATCATTTATTTATTGGATTATAACCCTGTTTTATGGGTAATCAATTGCTGCTTTTTCAGCTTCCTCTTAAATCACATCACCCTGGTGCAATCAGGGGGTGAGACCACTCCAAGTGCACAGAGGTTTCCCTTCGAAAAATACTTCCATCAGATTTTGAGGTGTTAATGTGGGCAACCAACTGATGGAGGAAACAACAGGCAGGGTCTGATTTGTCCCTGTACTCTGGGGTTGGGCGAGGGCCCTCGTGGGGGAGGGGAGGATGTGTGATGGAAGGTGACATTTTTGAACCTGCTTTGTGGCTTGGGGACCTCGGTGCTTTCCCCAGCTCTCCCTTGAGCACTGTGCACATGGGGGCTCGCTCTGCTCCCTTGCACTGAAATGTGCTGTGACAGAAATGACACCCATTTGGGGGCTAAACCCTATTTCTCATAGAAAAATAGAAGGGGACACACACTCTGAAATGTCAGACAGCAGGAGCTATGAAGGCTGCCCTTTACTCCTGGGACATCACTTGAACACCCATCCAGGTATCTCCTTGCCTTTGAGCGGGACTTGACATGTCTCCAGTTGTGTGTACACACAATATTTAGGGCCTTGCACAGCAGCGTGGACAGCTCTGCAGGGCCTTTAGGTGCCTTCCTGGCATGGTGCTACCCCTCCTGGTTCAGGCCTCAGGCTGTGCCCTGGTGCAAACCCTTACCCAGCGGGAGCAACTGGGACCAGCTGTGGTCAATAGAGAAAAAATTAGGTGTGAACTTGCTTCAGGGAGGAAGAAAGGCCTGAGCCTTTATAAGCTTGATTCAGGGTGGGGGTAAGGTTTTTTTCTACAATGCTGCAGTGTTTGAAGGAGCTGTGAGAGACCGTCTGGGAGAGGACCTGAGATGGGGAGCTTTGGGTTCGCTCGGGAGGTAGGAGCTGTGTGAGAAGCGATAGGGATGTGGGGTAGGCAGTGATGAAAATGGTTGCTGTGTGGTTTCCTTGCTACCCTTAAGAGCTGGGAAGTGGGTGTTTTGCTGTTTTAGATGTGCCTTCCCTGTGACTCCAAGGGCTCCAAGGACTTGCAAGTTCTGAGTACTGCTTCTTTGGGGACAGGTGTGATGAGCAGACACAGAAGCAACATGATTTACATGGAACTGAAGGGTGGGGGAGAAAGCTGCTCTGTGCAAATCTGAAATTGGTGTGTGTGAAAGTGTGGGAAGGGCTCGTAGAGGTTCCCTATGGTGCTGCTTCTTCTCCTCCCTGGTCCTTCAGCTGATGCTGGCTCTGCTGCCCTCCACCCGTGGCTGCAAGTTCCACGTTGAAAAGAGTTCAACAGAGGGGTCTGGGGTTTTCCATGGTGTCTGTGCAGATATCTGGCTTGTTTCATGTTTTGCTGAGGCTCTTCCAGACTTTCCCTTGCTTGTCTGTGGGACTCAAGCTAGAGCTAAGCAAGCCCAACATGGTTTTTAATCCCTGGGTGCCAATGTGTCCCCACAGAGAGTTTGTATCCAATCTGCACCTAAAAGCGGATGTGAAAGGGTTTGAGTTATGCATGGGGTCCTGTCTTATCAGTCTCTGTGCTCTTTGATTTTTGGAGTTCCTTGGCTGGAGAACAAAGGAGGCAGCCTGGGTATGGGGAGGATGTTGAAACTCGGGGATGAGTGCGGCAAAGATTCTGCTCCAGAATCAGGAGTATAGCTGGAAGGGAAGGAACTTGATAAACAAGTGACATGCTGCCTCTGGCTGGCCTGGCAGCCTTTTATCCTTCTGCATTCATCTGCCAGCCTGGCTGGTCCGTTTGACACCTGCTTTCTTATGTGAGAAGTCCCCAAACTGCCCACGGTGCTTCTTATTTTTAAGGTCCTCAGTCAGGTACAGCATCAATGGGTAATTTTCCATTCTTGGCAAGGCACACCCCAGGAAATCTGGGCCAGCCATCTGCTGGTAATGATTGTCACCTGGGGCTGTGGGTGCTCTGGGGCAAGTACAGCCAGTAACCAGCATGAAGGAATATGGTAGGAGTTGTGAGGGGAGCTTCTGTGTGTTACTCAACGCTCTGGTCTTGCTCAGTCTGAAATGGAGTAGAAATAAATACTGGTTTTTAGAAACTATCCCTAGACAAATGTGATCTTTTGGCTTTTTAAGCAACCTCTACTCCCTCTAAAGATTTAATGTAGGAAGCAAAAAAAAAAAAGTTGGACGGGTGTGGAGGGCAAGACTGGGTGGAATCACCTGATTTTCTGATGCATGTTCATGTTAATCTTACCTGTCCCCTACTGTAGCCTGCTGAGTATTGTTGTTTGCCCCTCAGTGGGTGAGTTTTCCTGTGCCCAGCTTGGCCAGCCAGGTCCATGATGGGAAGTTCAACTGCAAAACGTGTTGTGAGCTGAGTCAGTGACTTGCACTGTGCTTGAGTGGAGGTTTGAATCAAGGCCTCCAGAGCTGGAGTGAAACCTGGGCTGCTCAGTTTTGGTTCTCACTGTGCTGGGTTATTGGTGTGCTCCAAAGCCTCAGTTTCCACCATCTCGTGTAAAACTGAGCAAAACGTGGGGAAATAACCCCGAGTCCTTCACCTGGATTTGCCAAATAAGGCTCTGGGTGAGTAACACCTGTTTGTGTTGGGTTTACTGAAAATAAGGCTTATTCCTGCAATATTTCTAAAATCCAGCTTGTCCTAAAGATGCAAAGGCTTGGAGCTGGGTTTGGCTGTGTAATGGACATCCTCCTCACCATCTGGGACTGATAGGTCATCAATAAGTCAGCAGGAGGCCAGCATTTGTACAGTGGGTTGGCAACAGTTGTGTGTGATCTTTTGCAAGGAAAATAGGCTCCTAACGTGAAGATAGCAGGTATTATGTTTCTAGTCTTTGCAGAATTTATGCAGATACAGACTGCTGGGAACATAACCCAGCCTAGAAGGTTGGGGTGTTCACTCCTGTATAAAACATCTTCCTTGATGATGAAATCATGAAATGAAAAATTAATCCAGTACAGTAGCTTTTCCTATTTCCTCAAGGATCGAGTATCTGGTATTGTCTTGTGGCAAGGATGAGCACATTCTTCAGGCAGGTGACAAAAGTCACAGAAGTATCTACAGCTTTGAAGACTGCCCTGGCAAATCAGACCCTCCAGAGGGGTTATTAACCACCAGAACCAGTCAGAGAAGTGGGGGGGTTGTGTCTCCTACAGTCTCGAGATCCAGTCAGGACGGATCTCTGGAAGATCCTCAGTCTCAAACAGGAGCACCTGGCTGATGCTGGGAAACCCATAACACTGAAAGTCAGAACAGAACAACCTGCTGCCTTAGTGGAAGCCTCTTTTTGGGTTAAGAAACGTGCTATGATCATAAATATCATAAAGAGAGGAGAAAAGGGAGTACGTGTTGCCCTTGTTCTGTCAGAGGAAGGGCTGGGTGCTGGTGAGGCAGCTGGGATCCTGCTTTGTGCTCGGATGCAGAAGGATGCACATCAGGCTCCCATAGAGCCCTGTTTGCATAAACCCCCGGTGAACGTGCTGGCGTTTTAAGGAACTATATGAAAATATGCCACTAGATGGCCCCAGGAAGAAGGCGGATCAGGCTGCGGGGCCCGAGGGAGCGAGGGGAGGGCAGCAGCCTCCAGCAGGCACCTGGGCACCCGGCGCAGGGCTCAGCTCCCCGCTCCGGGGAAGGGCTGGGGTAGAACAGTCCAACCGCTGAGACACCGCTGGTGGGAAAGAACAAAGTGTGGGCAGCACTCAGAGCTCCCACACGGCCTTATCTTAGCACCTTCTGTTGGACTTTGTGCCATGGGAGTGTGCTCCGGGGATCACACAGGTGTGGTGCCTTCCCGGGGGAATGGGGTGAGCTGCCTGCTCTGTTGTCGTGTCCTACAGGAGTGGTGGGAGCTGCCTGTCCTGGTGTCATGTCCCATAGGAGTGGCATGAGCTGCCTGTCCTGTTGTTGTGCCCTACAGGAATGGTGTGAGCTGCCTGTACTAATGTGGTACCCCATAGGATTGGTGGGAGCTGCTGTGTCCCATAGGAATGGCATGAGCTGCCTGTCCTGTTGTGCCTTACAGGAATGATGTGATCTGCTCGTTCTAGTGCCATGTCTCGTGTCCCATAGGAATGCTGGGAGCTGCCCGTTCTAGTTCCATGTCTCGTGTCCCATAGGAATGCTGGGAGCTGCCTGTCCTGGTGTCATGTCCTGTCTCAGCACCCATCAGTGAACTGGGTGGCAGCCCAGCAAAGCTGGCACGTACTGGTGAGTCCACAGCCTGCACAGAGGTTGTGTGTCTGAGTGCTGCAGCCCTTATCAGGTCAGAACTGCCCAGATTTCTCGGATAACCCACAAGCAGCACCCTCCACCTACAACAACCACCCCAGCAGCTATTCCCAAAGTAATATGTTAGGGCCAATGACCCATCCAACCCTGTGATGAGCAAACCCCGGGGGTCTGCTACCCTGGATGGTGGGACCTGGATTTAGAGCTGCTCTTCAGGGGACTGTCTTCTATCTGGGATGCAGAAGCAGGTGCTTTTTGTTTTTACCACAGTGCAAGGGAGCCTTAACTTTGGGAGGGGACACCAAGTGTTCGAGGTCAGGCTGGATGGGGCTTGGAGCAACCTGGTTTAGTGGCAAGGGTGTGGAAGTAGATGGTCTTTAAGGTCCCTTCCAACCCAAAGCATCCTATGATTCCAAGTGTCATGTTGTGGTTATTGTTGCTACTTTAATATGGAAGTAGGAGCACAGTCCTGATACAGAGGTAGCTCTAGTTAATCTAGACCTTAATCTAGGAAGGAAAGGTGGTAGCTGTGCTCAATTCCAAGGGAGCACAGAGCCATATCCCAGGATTAGGAGGGGGGTGTAGAGCCTGTAATGTGCTTCTGGCCCGTACTTCAGACCTCTGGGAGCCAGGAGGGATGAGAGGCCGTGGAGTTAGAGCAGAGCAGCACTTCTGTCTGTTGTGCTGATGAGCTCCTGTGGAGGATTTAATGAATGGAGCTCCTCTGATGGATGAGATAGGAAAAATTGCTAACCTGGGGAGGTGTAAAACAGTGCTGGGCTGTGCCACAGAGTGAGCCTGGCCTGGTGGTCCTGCAGGAGAGGACGTGGCTGCTGCATGAGCCAGTTCAGGAGGGGAAGCACAGACAGGGAAGGAGCTGGCTGGAGCTGCCACCAAGTCAGCTTTGTGGGACGTGCTGGCACGAAAGTCTGCACTGAAATGAGCTCTCAGAGGCTTTGCAGTGCCGGGGGTGGCTGTGAGCTCTGCCAGGGAGGGCTGCAGGGCAGGCTCCCCGCGGGGCTGCCGGGGCTGCTTCCCTGCCTCGCACCTCGCCGCCAGCCGGGGAAGTACCTGCTCTCCTGCAGACAGGGAAGCTGTGTCCCTCTTCCCTCTGATATGGAATTCCTGTGGGGCCTGAGGCGAGCAGCGCTGCTCTTCCAAGCCAAGCTTTGCTCCCGAGGCAAACTGGGACGGGTCCAAGGGTTTGTCTGGTTTCCTTTCTAGGTTTCCTGCCCTGTTTAGTGGGATTAATAACACCCAAGGGTGTCAGAGTTGATTATTCATCAGGCTTCAAGCGCTCTGAAAAAAAATGCTGTGCCATCTATTGTTTGAATTTATAAGACATTGCTGCCTCTTCTCTCCCAGGCGAGTGACTGATGTCAAAGGACTGAGGTCCCTTCTGTGGCTTTGCTTTTTGAGGGGCACGAGCTGTGGCCCTCAAAAGACCCCAAGACCTGTCTGTCATGCCTGCTGATGTCAATTGGACTTGATGGTGCACAGGAGGGAATCACAATGCACTCAGGAGCAGTTTGATTTAGGAAGTGGTCAAAGAGAAAGGATGAGACTCCTCCACAAGACCCTCTGATTTAAGGAACACCCAACCTTCGGCTGGAAACCTCAGGACAAGCTGCAGTTTTGTACGTGGCCATTGGCTGTCAGGACAGAACTCAGTATTTTGGGGTGAGAAGTGCAGATTTCCACCCCTGTGTTTGAACTGGCACAAATCAACTTACACAGTTTATCCAGATTTGAGCCACAGGACAATTACCCCTTTTTTGGTCTTGATATAACCAGCTTGAGCTGAAATAACACCTGTTAGGAAAACAGTCTCTGGTTAGCCATGGATAAATTTAGTTAAGCGCGGCTCAGAAAGGGATTGACAAGCCTGAGACACCTTGTCTCTCTAGTCAGAAACCTTTTCCCTGAAAAGCTTCATCTTCTCCCTGCCTGTTCCTAAATACCAATTCAGAGCCCTTGTTTTCCTCCCAGCCCTGTTTCTAGAAAGCATCTTGAAAAACAACTGTTTGCTGAATAAATTCCATCTGACAGATAAACTGAAACCTGCTATTGAGCCCTTTTGGGCTGGGGATTCCACGAAGCTCTGATGTGTCAGATTTTGCTTCTTTTCTGCCTGGGAGGGTTAGTTCCAGCTGAACCATAGCAAGGACTTGCTGAGTCAGTCTGTCTCTCTGCTGCTGTGTTGGATGGGAAGTGCAGTGCACTGCCTGACACCTGCTGATGATCTCAGCCAGGGTTTTTTACCTGTGGGAGGAGGAAATTCTGGAAGGGGAAATGCAGAAGGGAGCAGGAATGACTCCCGAGCATTTGGAGTCGAGCTAAACCTGTTCTGTGGGGTACAGGTCCCGCTGAAGCCCTTGAACACTTGCTCCAATCACTAATTTTGTGGGATTAGGCAAGGGAACCTATCATCACATCCCCGAGGATTTCACTCCCAGACTTGCTGGGTTTATTAGGTGGCAGTGTTGGTAGGCTGGGATCCCTTATGATCCAGGCATTGGAGAGGATGTGTGCTAGGAGTTCATCCAGCCAACTGCAGGTGCATCATGAGGCTTTTGGTGTCTTGAATTTTAGGCCTTTTAGCGATGTGGGGAATTTGGGAATGTTTTGTGGTGTTCCTGATGGATGCAGGCGGAGGAAGTGGGTATTCAGAGAGATGGAGAATAGCATGGATGGCTGTGCCTGGAGGAAATGGAGGCAGTTGCCTCAAATGGCTCCTTTTATCCTTATATTCTGTGTCATTCCCACCCTGTAGTACCAGCACGATGGCAACAGTGCCCAGGGTCCGAGTCTTTACTGTCATAGAGTCATGGAATGGGTTGGGTTGGAAGAAATCTTAAAGCTCTCCTAGTTCCACCCCTCTGCCATGGGCAGGGACACCTTCCACTATCCCAGGTTGCTCCAAGCCCCATCCAAGCTTGGACACTTGCAGGGATGGGGCAGCCACAGCTTCTCTGGGCAACCTGTGCCAGGGCCTCATTAAGAATCTCTTCCTAATATCCAATCTAACTCTGCCCTCTGTCAGTTTGAACCCTTTCCCCTTTGTCCTGTCACTCCATGCCCTCATAAAAAGTCATGGGAGCCCTTGGAAATATCCCAGCAAAATGGGGGGGGGAAACTCTTGACATCATAGAAAGAAGATCTCTCACTACTGCCAGGCCCCTCCTGCACGGTTTGTGCGTGGTGCTGGGTTCCTGCTTTGGCTCAGCAGGGTGGGGAGATCTGGGACAGGAGAGGAACAGGCTGTGCTGGCCCCGTGCCGTGCCTGGGCTGGAGGCAGGAATGCTGACCTCTGCCAGCAACACTGGTGGTGCCGTGGTTTCCTAAGCAGAGCTGTTCCCAGGCAGGGGTGGCATTGGCTTTGCCTCTTCTGGAGCAGCTTTGGAAGAAAGCTGGTTACTTCTCATCCCTTGTTTTGACTGCTGGGGGTAGCCTTGCCTAGGGGGGATCCCAGCTGATGGGTCCCACCCATCTCTTTGCAGATGGCTGAGGGTGGAATGAACCCTCCATGTAGTGCATCCCTGCGCTCCCAAACTGCAGCAGGGGGGCAGGGGAGAAGTGGTTCCTTCTTGCCCCTTCTCTCTCAAAATGGGTGTGGGAGGCTGGTCCATGAGCCAGCTGTAAATCAGTATGCACGAGGAAGGCAATTTTTTTTGCAAGTGAAACCTGCCCTCACCAAGCCCTGGGGGAGGGAGGGAGGAGAGCTGCAAGTGTCAAGGTGAGACGGAAGAGCAACAGAACGAGATTTAATTTCCTTCTCAATAATTTTCTCAAGCTGTATAAACTTTCCTTATTTAAAATAAATACTCCCTGGAAACACATTCTGTGTCAGTGGCCCTGTGAAAACACCCCCAGTCACAACCTGTGCCTGTCCCTTGCTTGCAGCCTCAGCCAAAAGCCAGCAGTTTTACATTTTGCTCTATTAACTGGAGCTGTAAATTTCCTTGTGCAAAGTCTCCCAGGCTGTGGAATGAATTTAAGTAAACAGGGTGTACAATAATAGACTTGTGTTAGGGCAGGTTTTTCAAGTGGCCTGTAACTTTTTGGAGTGAGTTCGTCTAAATCTTTGCCTGTTACGGTGGAGAGTGGGTGAGCTTGTCCAGAAGGTGGAGGAAGTCAGAGAAAAGACCTGCCTGGTAACAATCTCTGGCTCCTATCTGTGGTCCAGAGAAGAGCATCCAGTGTTTGATAAGCAAAGAAATCAAGTGAGAGAATACCTTACCTGACCCACGGCAGGGGAGTTGGAATGAGGTGATCTTTAAGGTCCCTTCCAACCCAAACTTTCCTATGATTCTATTATTCTATTATGTTTTTTGGTTCGAGACTTCCATAGTTATTTTGTTCAATGACAACATCTCTGTGAGATGTTTATAAGGAATCTGAGAGTTTTTTTGGTGTTTTTTCCCCTTGACCTACAATATGCTGAATGTCCACTTTAAAATCAGTTTTGTTTGCTTTGGTGACCATAGGATTAGCTCCTACTCAGTTATTCTGTAGTTTCCCTACAGTTATTCTCTGTAGGGAAAAACACAAGAGGAGTTTTTCCTGTAAGTGTGATGGAAACCAATACTCTGTTTCAGGTTTGAGGGCATCATTGCTCTGAGACTCCTGAAATTCTGCCTGCTTGGTGCACAGATGTGCTGGATCCATTTCTGCCTCATATTGCCAAGGACTCTGAAGGGGTTCTGGGGATGTTATGAGGTGTTCATGTTTCCTGCTGGTGCAGGAAATCATCTCTACTGTGAATGTAACCTACTTACCTCAGATGGTTGTTCGATTTTCAGGTAAAAGCAGGCTCCAGGTGAGGCTGCAAGTGAGGAAAGACTGACCCCACTTTGCAAGCTAAGCAGGTTTCCTACCTGATGCTTCTGCAGTAGATTACAGCTTTTTTTCCCCCATGAACTTGCAGTTGAAATGCACATCTGGTTGGTGTCTTTAAGTCATCTTGTAAAGGGAACTTGATCAGTAGATAAAGAGGAAAGGAACTTCTGGCTTGTAGGCAGCCCTTTGCTGGAAAAAGAAAAAAAAAAAAGAAAAGGTTGTAAGGAATAATTTGGCATAAAAGCCCACAAATAGACGTTTCTTTTGGCTGCCCTGGGTTTGAAGATGTTGTCTGGTTATCTAACCTTTCACCAGCTGGCTCTTGTAAAACTGCAGGCAAAGTGGTTCTGACTTCTGCTGAGCTGTGTGTGGGGGAAAAAAGCAAGAAAACATCTTTAAGGTCCCTATCCAGAACTCAGTAAAACCCGTGGAAAACCTCTGAGTCCAGGGGGTATTGGATCCTTTCCAAAGGGTAGAAAATGCTGGAGAAAGGTTGAGCCCAGCTTGTGTTAGATCTAGAAGCCAAGGGAAATTCTCTGCTCCTGGGAATGGAAAAAAAAGTCTTGGCAAAGCCTGGATCCCACTGCTGGAGCAAGTGATGCTCCCAAAATGGTAGAAATTTACGGGATAGGAGGAGGATAAAGCCTTGTGTACTGGGGCACCTGAGCAGCTCATGAACTGGGAATGTCCTCTTGATCTTTTTGTGCTTTATTGGATAAAAGGAGAGTGGCATGGCTCCTGCTGCTCATGCAGAGTGATCCTGCACCAAGGCTCAGCTCGGGTGCTTTTGTGGCATCTCACCACAAGAGATGTTGAGTCTCACTCCCGTGGCACTGAGGGTCCCGGACCTGCATGTGGAACTGGCTGCATGAGAACAGCTCTGCCCAGCTAAATGTGTAAAGGCTTTTAGGTACAACAAAGTGTTTGCTTTGGCTTTCAGGAGAGTGGAGATACCAAGGATGGAGAGCTGCCAGTTGGCTGATCACCAGCCACTGACTCATAATGTAAAAGTGGAGTCCCCATTTTTTTCTCCCCCCACTTCTTGACAAACTTTATAACTGGCTTTTTTTTTTTTTTTTTTTTTTTTTTTTTTTTCTTTTTGAGACGAGGAGGGAATTCTCATGGTTTTAAGCAAATCACAACTGACTCAGCCTAAGCCCAAGGGTGGAATGGCGAAGGCTTGATGGATTAAGTGTCCTGGAACAACTGGCTACACAGCTCTTTCTTGTTTTCTGGCTGTGAGGATCATCCTTTTGATCAGATTCTTTTCCCTGCCGCTTTCCGGGTTGTAAATCCAGATTAGTCATGGCAGGGTGGCAAACCATTAATATGGAATAGGAGGTTAAGCCCTGGGAGTGCGAGGGGTCGTCTCTGGGGAGTGAATACACCCTGGTGGCCAGGTGGGGAAGTGAGGACACCGAGGAGCCACATGAATTTGCTGTTTGGAAGGGTTGAGAGCCTGAGACTGCTACAGCAATCCATATTTGTGTAACCTGCTCTGAGATATGTCTCTAGCTGCCCTACTACTGATGACCTGCTCGACTGTCTGACTTCCAAGGTCCTGGCTTGATGTAAGACTCAGACTTATGCCCTGTAGACAGAGGAGGAAGCCGTAGTTTGGCCATTTACCATCTCTCCTGTATGTCTGACCTTTATTTCCTGTCTGTGGTCATCGTTACCCTCAGGATCCACTGGGTAACTGGTCTTTGAGAGCTGCTGCTCATCTCTTAGGTGCTGATGATCCCTAGTGGAAGTGAACTTTCTTGCTTCTCTGGTCATCCAAAGGTCCGGGAAACTGGGTGGGGGAGTTTACAGACCTCTGAAACTGGAAGAAAACACTGAGTGACTTAAAATCACAGAATCATTAAGGTTGGAAGAGACTTTTAGGACCATCAAGTCCAGCTGTTAACCCAGCATTACCACTGTAACCCCTACTTGTCAGGTCTTTGGGGACCCAACCAAGTGAATTGCCAGGAGAAGGCAAAGGCTTTTGAAAAGCAAGGGACAGAGTATCCTCATTCCAGTCTGTGTGCTGAGGGAGGAGCAGTGGTGTGCACGGGAGTGCCACAACTCTGGCTTGTTGTTCACTGAAATCCCTCACCACCTGCCATAGTTGAGTCAGACCAAAAGGCTTGTTTTAAAAGCCAGTTTGGGTTATACTTCCCCAAACAGCTTCTGCTGTGGCTTCAAATGCGACTCCCACCACAAAATGATCTGTGTCCAAAGGTGGGGACTTGGTAACAGATGAGAGGGCCATACAAAACTGTGGTTGCCATGTCCAAGCCTCAAAATGTTATTTTAAGGCAGTACTTTAAAGCAGTAAACTTTTAACAGAATCTGTTTGCAGTGGGGTCCCAAAGGTGCAGCTCACGGGAGATAGCAAGGAATGCCGTGTGAATTTTGCAGATTTATTTGCAATAAACTGATTTGCCTGATGAAGGTGGCTTACGAGCACAGCTGCTGTTTGGTGCACGGCTTTTGACATCAATAGTGTTATAGCAGGGGTGAAATTGGCCCTGCCTATATTGTTGCCAGTTGCAAGAATTTATCATCCACCTGTGCTCTGATTTACGTGTGTGTAAATCCCAAGTAGCTCCATTAACATCAATAAAGCTGCTCGGAGAGATCTCTATCTGAATTGCTTGCTGAAGGTTGCTCCTGTTGCTGCTAGCTATGCAGGTGCAGGGATGTGGTTGGGTTCAGCTGGGAAACATGATGCCATCCAAGTGTGTGTCTAGCATGCAAACAAGAAAATGCTGAGCTGAAACCACAGCGCTCATTTAAAGGGGGAACGCTGTCAGGCTTTGGAGAGGAGGTTTCTCTTTGGCGTCTCAAAATATTTGAACGGGCAGGAATTTCTGAAGAAAACGTTGCCCTGGGAATATTTCCCCGGCAGGGGAAGAAAACGTCCTGCTCCTTTGTGGGGGACAAAGGGAGATGGGCTGGTTCCAGATCAGTTTTGGTGACAGAGTTGGGATGAAAACAGACGTTGTTTCTATTCATCATTTACCTCCTCCACCTTCACTGTGCCTGTACATTCAACAACTGCATGCGAGGACAAAGAACAGTAACTTGCTTTTTTTGCAAGTGTTTATTTTCTGGGCTTTTTTTACACAAATTGTAGAAACTGGAAACACAGGGAGCAGCGCTAAGGACATGGGGTGGAGCAGTATTTTGTATTTTTTGTAGTATTTTTTGTAGTAGCAGTATTTTTTTGCACGGTATTTTGTCTGTATTTTGAGTCAGTTGTCCTGTTGTGGCAGCAGCAGAAATAAAAAGGCACCTGGGAAAAAAGCTGTCCCAGGGAAATGAGCTAGTTTAGCCCTTGGAGAAGCTCTCCTGGACTGGTGGCTGTCAGCCCGAAGCATTTGGGGCTGACAGCTCTTCTGAACTGCTCATGATGTTACCAGAGACTCTCATGGATGTGTTATCTGTACAATTTCTGATCTTCTCTGACCCAGTTGTGACAGTGAGCTGCTGCCAAGGGGATTTTGGGATTTTCTTGGTTAATTTGACAGCTTTATGGATTAAGGTGCAAACCAATATCAATTTTGATTGGGTTTTGCAGTGTGGAAGGCAGCTTTGTGGACTGGAATTTCTCCCAGTTAGCAGAAACATAAGGATTGGAAATAGTGTTCAAGGTGGTTTATTTTTGGAAGTGTGTGTTCATGTTTTGGGGGCCTCCATCACTTAGCTGGTAGTTGATAGGTACAGGAAAAGAAGAAAATAGAACCACTGGCAAGTTTGTTATGGGTTGTTTTTATAGATTAAAGTAGCTGTCTCCATGAAGTGAAAAATGAGGTCTCTTTTAAGGAAAAGACTTGGAACATCCCACTGTTTTCCATTGCTGGATGCTGCATGGTCTCAGCTGGTGACAGGAAGGAGATTCCAGGCTCAGACTCTGGGGAGACTGAGCATCTCTGTAGCTTTAGGTACTCATGATCACCTCTGCTGTGTCTGTGCACAGTCACTGTGTCCTACAGGTCTCCCCTTTGGCCAAATCCTGGTTATATTCTGACACCTAAAAAATGGTCAGTATTAGAGTGGATATTTTTAGCCCCTGTTTTGTCTTGATGTTAACGTTTTCTCTGAGCTGGAAGCAACACAAGACAAAAGGTAAAGACAAAATCCTTAGCCCCTAAACCACGGGCCTCCCCATATCCTTCATCCCATCCCCTTCATCCCATAGAACACTGCAATCCTGCCTTTAGCATGAGCAAAGCGTGTGCTTTCAGGTTGGAACCTTTGGAGCTGGTGGATCTTTATTATGAAGAAGTGTCAGAAATTGTCAGTTTGGATCTGATACTCATTTACCTTCCAGGGCCCCTCAAGCAACTGGTGCAGTAGTTGCAGTTCAGGTGTCTCATGTGCCTATTTTTCATGGAACAGGTTTCCCACCTGGGCTGTGTCTCCCATGGCAGACCGTAGCTGTAGGTCTCCATTGGGAATTCTGGCTGTTTTTCCCACAGGCTAATGCAAAGCACCACAGGGGATGGGAAGTGGGCAGGAGTCTGTCATACAGAGGGAAGCAGATGCCTTGCCTTGCATCTACATTTGGAATGGCTTTTTGGTAGTAATGCCTTTTTGCCAGTATTACCTTTTCTCTTGATTTCCTTTCACTAGGGGGGAATATGCTGCAGACAGCTTTTCTTGGGGATAGAGGGTGGAGTGGCTCTCGTAGCAATGCCACCTGTACAGTGGTGTGAAGAAGGAGACCATTAAAATGAAGAATTCCTTTCCAGCCTCGGTGCTCTTGTGGGTGTAAGCAGGCTTTCTAAAAATAGGCTCCTTGCACTGAGCGAAAATGGGATGCCCCAGGCATTTGACTCCGTGCAGCTCCCCTCCTTCTTTCCCTGCTTTTGAAGTTGAATGCTTATGGATGTTTTTTAGCTTATCATAAACCCATCACAACTGGCAGTGCTCCACTGTTCCAGGGCTGAGGGTTTTCTTTCTCAGCCTCCACCCAGGCATGTACCTCTCGGGAAGGGATCACGTGAAACCCTCTGCCTGCTGTAAAGAGGAGGCTGTCACTTCTCCCTGCCTCAAAGATCGTGCTTAGCATTTATTTCACTGAGAAAATTTCCCACCTTCTGAAGGACCTCAGACACCGGCTGTGCCCTTGATCTCGGCAGTTCCTGTGACAGACTAGTTCTTGTGGCCTTTAGTCTCTGCACTGAACCCTTAAGCTTGTCCTAAGGGGCTGGATCAGCCTGTGGAGAGGATGGAATTTCCAGGAGTCCTTCTGTTTTGAGTGTCTCTCTCCCAGAGATCCCAGGGAGAGGAAAACTCGCTGTTGATACCTGCGGAGATGGAAGCATGGAATAGTTTGGGTTGGAAGGGACCTTAAAGATCATCTGGTTACAACAGCCCTGCCACAGGCAGGGGCACATTCTGTCAGACTTCCACTAGATTTAAGAGACACTTTCCATTAGATTTAAGGAGCTGTTGCACCATCAGCAGCAAGATGAACTGGAGGTGTCCTGTACCAACCTTTTTGTCTGTGGGGCACTTTAGGGGACAGATCTGGCTGGGAACAGAAGGAAAGGACACTTAGAAAACGTTGTTTGGTCCGTAGCATGGCTCTGGGAGTGTGAGGCTGATGCAGAAGCTGTGAGGCACTGTGAGGTGGGTGCCACCAGGAAGACGTAGACAGAACTGGGTGACTTCAACAGATCTGTGCTGAAATATCCATGTTGGATGTGCATGTGAGCACTGAAAGACTAACCACAGACTGCTGGAGGCTGGGAAAACACAGTGGGAAAGTTGTGTGGGCCCCATTGCACCTGCCTGGTGTGGTTGCAGTCAGGATGCTGCTCTCACCTAAGGCCTGACTGCTACAGCTGGGCTTGGGGGGGGCTGTGTCACAAGCTGTATTTCAAGGAGCTGAAGGAACTGGTTTCTGCACAGCTGTGGGATGCCACATGGCTTGTAGCTGAGGCCTGAAGAGGTGTGCAGTCTCCCAGCTGGTGCTGTGTGTGGCTCCATGGGTGGAAGTTGTGTGCAGAAGCTGAGACGTGGGTTGACCACAGCTACAATGATCAGCTGGGAATGGTTGTGCTCTTCCCACTGTTTGCCCACCAATCCCAACCTGGTGCCTGAGGTCTTGGTCAGCAGCTCTGACTCAGTCCTCATTTGTGTGATGAGCAGACAGAAAGGCCCCCCAGGTAGGCAGCATGATTGTGGTGGTGCCTTTGGAAGTGAATCTTGCTGAACAGGACATGTGGATGAAGAGCTGCTTCTCCACCTTGCACCCCAGCACAGGTTAACTCACTCATAGGTTCTGGATTAAAGGTCCTTTCCCTGCAGAGGGGAATGGGATTCACACATTTGGCACCCTGATCCAGGTGTGCAGGCTTGAGGCTGCCAGTCTCTGCACACAGAGGGGTTCAAGGGATCTCCTCTGCACCCTTTTTAGCAGGTTTCTGCCATGGGAACCTTTGAGGAGAAGGAGAGATGGGCAAGAGAAGTGTGGAGAAGTATGGAAGGTGGTTTGAGTGCTTGTTTATCAGTGAAAGGTGCTTTGTCTCCTCCTTGAATCCAGTTGAAGGCTCTCGGATTTGAGAGCTGGGTTAATTTAAAACTGGCTTTGGTTTCCTCTTAGTGAAAAGGAAAAGCAGTGGGGCAAGTAAACTATTCATTTTAGGAAGAATTCTACAGGATTTCCTAAAAAAAAAATCTTCCAGAGAGGAATAGAGTAGAATGTGTGGGGATGGAGTTAATGCAGAGCCAGTGCACAGGGTATGACCCTTCTGGAGGGCCATTCAGGTATCCCACAGGGAAGGGGACACTGCAGTGTCACACCACAGCAGCCTGCTCCATATTACAGATATATTTGAGAAAAAGCTCAGCTAGAGAGTGTGCGCAGGTGGAGATAAACCCAAATCCAGCTGAATTTCGATGCTTTGTGACATCTGTTTGCTCCAGGTGTGTGTCCACAGATTTTAACAGGCTTGGACAACCATTCCAGACCCTGTTACCGTGTCTGTGCCCTGTGTGGCTGTAGAGGTGGGTGATATCCATGGTGTGAGATTCCTTTGGTGTTCAGGGGAGTGGTGATGACTTTCCAGGCGTATCATCGCTGTTGCTTCTTGAGGAGACAGTTTAATTCCCAAATCTGCTTTGAAAACAGTTTGTCTCCCTAAGAGCATTGCTCCCTGGGTCAGGCTCCCCGATAACATCAGTGTCTGTGCTGAGGGAGGAATGTATTTTGGTGGATGGTGCGTTGCAAACAAGACAGATAAATAACAGCAATCCATGTAGACAGAGGTAATTAAAGTGACAGCCCCACTGACAAATAGCTGAGTAAATGGATGGGGCGATTTGCTAATGAAATGAGTATAAATGGATATATGGATGTGCAGGATGGGGGAAATGACAGAAATATGAATTTGGCTTATTCCCAACAGGCACTCTCAGGGCTGCTGTGTAATGATTTAGTCAAACAAGGCTTTGTGTCCTAAATCATGAAGTTGTTGCAGATTGCAAAGACTTTTTTTTTCCCTGTGGCTAGATGCAGGATTGATCTGTAACTGGGGTAGGAGTGCAAATTCCTGCCTCTCCGAGCAGAGAGAGGCAAAACAGGACAGCTAATCCCAGTACTGTGCCAGTGACTACAGGTTAAAGAGCAGATTACCTTCAAGGCAAGGAGATATGCAAGTAATTTAAAGAAAATTCTAGGGAATCTGTCTCCTGGTGCTTTAGTCCTGTATTTAAAGATGGTGAAAGGTGCAGTGATGTTTGGAAGGGTTCAAGTTGAGATGAAGTAAAAGTGAGAAGGGGAGGGTCCAGGATGTCCTGATGGCCAAGTTATGCCCCCTGAAAGTCCCCAGATGGTTCTGAAGTGGACAGGTTGTCCTAAATGTGGTGTAACCACCTATTTAAGGCTGGGAATCTGATGTGTATCAGCCTCTCTGACCCTGAGTAAGAGAAGCTCAAGCTGCTTTGCATCTGACACCAGTGCAAGGATGGTTTATCTCACTCTTAGACAATTAGAGTTTCAGATCTTCAGTTATACACAGTTTGGCAGATAACCAGCTTACTTGTATTAGGTTTTTTTGGTTATTTGCTGGAAAACACAGGATTTTTTTGGCAATATTGATCACCTTTGGAGCAGAATCTGAATAGTCAGCTCACGACCTTACTAGCCATCAACACAACACTTGTCAAAGATAAGTATCAGTCTATTAGTTGCTGTATGCTTATCTTATTCAAGCCATATAATGCTATATAAAGTCATCCCTACCTTTGCAGCCTCTTAATGCCCTACATGTCTATGGCCAGCTGACTGTACCTACAGCAGTCTTGCACATGCAGCTATTTTGAGGGGAAAAATGGGGGGAAAAAGAATCAGAGTTGTGGAGCTTGGAGTGATTTCTCTGACTTAATGGAACAGGCACACAGTGCTGTGTGCTGAGCAGCACTTCAACTTCATGTGCTCAGGGTGGGGAAAAAAATGATCCTTTAATATGAAAATGACATGATGCAGCGTGTGCTATTTCTGGAAAAGAAGCGTGTTTGGAGGGTACACATTAATCTTCATTAAATCAGTGTCCTGGAAATTGGGGTGAACAGAGGTGCAGAGGGGAGGTGCTGGGAGTAGGAGGAGATGGGGCAGAGCAGAGTGTAACTCTGGCTCCGGAGCACACATACCCCGCTCCTTTGTGCAGCTCACAGCCTCAAAAGTGCTGCTTGTTGGGACTTGAACTTGAGTTTTGTGAAGGGGTGTAAGATGGAGGAGGCAGGAGAAGTAGGCAAGATAACTTCCCTGGAGGCAGCATTTCTTCTTAGAGGCTGCTTTGCTTTGTGTGCTCTTCCCTCCTTGGGATTAATTAATTTGCAGTGGCGGGGAGGCTTTTGAAGGCTGTGTAATGCCACAATCCCACATGTCCCTTTGTGTCCTGCAGGAAAGGCAGATAAAACAAATAATACGGCAAATTACTCTGAAGATGGAGACCTGCCTCCCAGCCTGGGTGGTTGCTTGCATTTCCAGAGAGGGAAATAGCAGGTGTAAAGCACTTTCCCCTTGCTCCTGTGTGGAGCTGGGCTGTGTTGGGCACTGTGGGCGGCCTTGGGCAGGGCACAGTGCCAGGATTCCCTTCCCAGCTGTTTTTGAGCCAAGCCCTGGTTATGATGGTGCCTTGGCTGCTCCATTCTCTTGCCTGGCACGTCCTAAATGCTGCCATTTCCTTTAGAATATTTTGAAGTCACTCTTAGCTGAACTAGGTGTGTTTTGTGGCAGCATGTTTTGCTTCTGTATTTTGGGGCAAGTTTCTCTGGAGAGCTCACAGCCCTGGTTAATGGTGCAGGACTTGCCTGTTGTGGCAGACTCTTGTCCCTAGGAGGGAAAAATGAAGCAAGTGAGTGTCTTTCACCTTCCTCTGAGAAGTTTTGCTTGCCTTGTCTACGTGCTCCTTGCACTGAGGAGAAATCAGGTGCGATGATTTCCCCAGGCCAGGAGCTCCTCTGGCTTCCACTCAGCCTCTGCAGGACTCAGTCCCTCTTCTTGTGTGTCTCTGCCCAGATGACATCCCTCATCTGAGACTTTTTGTATTAACTGACAAAAGCTTAGAAGCACTTTCCTTCACCAATTTAAACTTTTCTCCATCAATTTTGCCCTCCTGGCTACCGTATGGACCAAAATCTGAGTGTTCAACACTCCAGACAGGTTATGTTTGAGGGACAGTGCAAGGTTGTGGCTCATGATTTCTCCAGGATTTTGCAATACATCTTTCAGACAAAAGAGTTGACAAAGCCCAGTTCTGGGTGCCTTAAAAATATTCCTCCCACATACTATCTATTTATAGTGATTTTACTCTCTCAAGATACTTTAAGGCTTTCCAGTTTCATGTTCAAACACAGAAACAAGTGGATGCTCTTGCTTGTCAGTCTCTTGAATGTGTGTTATGTCTTGAAGTTGCAAGTAGAGACTAAAGCTGAAAGAGAGTTTTTCAGCCCAGATCTTGTCTTGCTGACACTGAAAGATGGGACGTGTGTGGTAAAACCAGCCTAAAACTCACTTTTCTCACAGGAGCTGGGGAACTCCTCACTGCATCATTGTAAAACAGCACCAGAAGGTTTGCTTTCTTCTTGGTGCCTTTCCCGAATTCCTGTTCGTGTTGAGCAAAGAACGTGATTGGGGGTAGATGTATGTGCCACAAGTAATGTAAGGCTTGCTAACCAAGTCCAAGCCTGGAATTTAGGAGTCTAATCCTTACACGAGGTGCAGTGTAATAAACCACTCCAATTACAGGGCAGACTGGTGTGCACATGCTTCGTCCTGAACGCAGCTGAAATCTGCCTGCTGAGTTGGCACAGCTTTATTTTTTATTCCAGAGTACTGGTGGCAGCAGAAGAATCTGTGGGGTTTATTCAATTTGACCATAAAGCAAATATTAAGAAATCAAGGATGCAAATTTTATCTTCAGCGGTTCACTGTGCCCCTGAGATAGATCCGATGCAAATGTTCTCTTCTGGCCTCTTGGTCTTGTTAAATATCTTTCTCATGCTATTGCAGAGGGGAGGTTTTTGTGCCAGGCATAATAAAAATATAACCTGTGCCCCAAATCCTGGCACTTTCATGTCAGAGCACAGTAAATGTTTGCAGAGTTTTGATGCCCAAATGCTGGTATTAAGCTCCTGTCAGCTGTGCTTTGCAGGGAGGATGAAGTTGTTTATCCCTCTTTCCTCTTACACAAGCTTGTTTAGGTGTAACCTGCTCCTGTAAAAAGGAGTTTCTCCCACTATAACACCTCTCTGCAGAGATCAAGTTATGTAGTATATAGATTTTCACCTCTAGATCACATATATAATACTCTCTGGTGCTTTGGAATGTTTATAAGTCACTCTTAGCTGAAGCAGGTGTATTTTGTGGCAGCATGTTTTACCTCTGTATTTTGGGGCAAGTTTCTCTGGAGAGCTCACAGCCCTGGTTAATGGTGCAGAACTGGCCTGTTGTGGCAGACTCTTGTCCCTAAGAGGCATTGCAGAGCCATAAACAATAAACCTCCATCTTCATTCATGAGCTTTCCCATCATGTGGAAAGAGGAGGAAGGACTGAGGTGCAAAAACTGGTGGGGAATGTGGCTAAAGGTGGTGGAGAGGCCATGAGCTGCTACCTATAGCTGGTAAACATGGGAGGAAATGGGTTGCCATGGTGATTCCTGTCAAAATACTCTTGCCGTTTCCCAGGCACTGCTGATGTGCTTGTTGGCTCTGTGGCACAGGCTTGTTTCGAGTCCTCAGTGGCACAGCCCCATCAGCCTGTTGGCTGCAGGTGTTGGGAGGTTTCACAGCTGCTCCCATAACACCCAGATCAGAGGAGAAAAGGGATCAGGCATGCAAATGACTGAGCAAGTCAACGGCAAATTTAATGTCTTGTTGCATTTTCCTTAGAGCTAAAGCAATTAGCTCAGGTGCGGAGCCTTGGGTCAGATTTACCTCTCTTCAGGGCTGTTAAAGGTATATTTTGAAGGCTTTTTGCAAAAGCAGAGCTCAGGTGGCATCCCAGCATTCCTCCAGGCTTATGTAGTCTTCCATGCTTGGATTGTGCTTGAGCTTGAAAGGAGCCCCTTCTTGGAGAGCTGGGTTAAAATATTCTCAACATCATCAGCACTGGAGGTGTGAGTGTGTTCCCTGTCAGTGATGTCTTGTTACTGGCTTATTGTCTGGAAATAGGGATGGGGAGCCGTGGTGGAATTGTCAGGGCTTAGCAAAAATCAATAGCTGTATTTTGCTTTTGGCAGAACCGCCCATGAACCTGTGTGTAAGGCTGGTTTCGTTTCCAAGGGCGGACGCCACGACGCTCCTTCACATGCTCCGTTGGCTCTGAAATGCCTTCCATGTTGGGCAGCGAGCTCTGATGTGAGATGAAGTGGTTTTGCAGTGCTCCCTGCTGTTTCCCTGGGCTCCAGGGGAAGGCAAGGAGCTTAACTGGTCATGTTCCACTTATCTCCAGCTGTTGAAACATCCTTTTCTGGGTGATGAGGAAACAGACTGTGCAGACTTGAGGCCCTGCTCTTTGCCGGGTATATCATGTCCATTTATCTTTCATAAAATGTTTTTGAGTTTAATCTCGCAGTTCATCTTCATAACACCCATCACTCTGAAAAACAACACCTAGTTATGGACTCAGTAGTAGGTGAAGGAAAACAGAGGAGTGCTCTGCACCAAAGTGACTTCTAGAAGCTGGGGCTTATTGCTCCTATTTTGCAAATAAGCCATTAATCACGAAATAAAAGCTTTGCACATAGCTAGGAGTCCCATGGAAATTCTGGGAGTGCTCTTCTGGGCTCCAGCCTCATTTGTGGTGCTCTTGGTTCTTTTGATATTTGTTGGCACTGTAAAATGCCTGGCAAGCTCACAAGAATTGACAGAACAGTCTTTAAGAAAATGTGGACCCAGGTGATACCTTCAGCCTGCTGAGTTATGTACTGGGGCAAAATGCAAAGGAGAAATCTCTGTGCCATGACAGAACTGGTTGTACTGTTACTGCTTTGAAGATATCTGCAAGATCTAGCTGGGGAGCTGGGGTGGGATGCATTGTCTAGGAACTCCATACACAGTTTGAGGAGCTGAGTGGATACAGTTTCTGACAAGATGCTGAAAGTGAAGATCCCTACTGTGTTAGGGAGAGATTAAGCTGTCACTGAGAACTCAAAACATTGAACTTCTGGTTCACTCTGTTGCTCTGGAAACCTCAAATCATATTTGAGGCGACAGCAGCACTAAATCTCAGTAAATGTGCCATTTGATGTCAGGTTCATCCGTGGGAGGAGGTAAAGCTCCTTCAGCCTGCTCACCTTGTTGGTGGGATGCAGAGATCCTCACTCTGCTTTCCTTTCCTCATATGTGAGGCACTCACAGCTCATTTAGAGGAATCAGGAGATATAATTAGTGTTTATGAAACGCTTGGGGATTGTGTAAAACCAATCATAAAAAAAAGGGGAGCTGTGCCAGAGCGCTGACAGTATTTACACAACATCTGAAGGCTGCCTGTGTTGGACTTTATCATAAGGAAATATGTGCAGGTGCCAGAACTTAAGCAACTGTTAAATGCATCCTTCTGGCTCAGCACTGCCATCCATGAATCCTGTGGGAACGCTCAGTCCTTGAAGCTTAAGCATAATGTTCTGGCTGGTTATCATCCAAAGCTTTATGTAGGGGGAGACCACCTCTCTGCTGCTTGTCTGGAAGAGGGATGATGGATCCTCAGGGAAGCAAGAATATTTGAGGATTGCAAAAGTGGTTTGAATTCACGGGGCTTTTTTTTTGCCTTGTTCTCAATTTTCTGCTCTTGGCTTTCCCTCCTCTTCTCTTACACTGAAGAGTTGTTGGGGTGGGGAGGGTTTAAACCTTCCACTGGAATGAACTCAAGTGGCTTCCTTTCAGCATGGAGACGGTATCCTTCTCATTTCAAATGGCACCTCCAGCTATCTAGAAGGAGACTGGGTCTTCCAAGTGTTTAAAGTCTAAAAATTGGAAATTACTACCTCCTTTTAAAAGCTGGGATTGAAGGAGTGCTTGGGGATACCATCAGCATGTCAGGGTTAATTCCCTCCCATCGTGGTGAGACCTTGGATTCAGCATCCTGATGGTACAGTGGGATGCCTGATGCCCCACTCCTGAGATGTGCCCAGTGTGGGATGAGGCACATCCCAGGCTCTTGCAGAAGGATGATTTAGGGACTTGTTACTAACAGAGCTTCCTGAATTTCACCTTGACTTTCCATGAGACCCAAATGGTGCCTTGTGCAGCTGACAGGCCTTATCTTCATGGAGGACTCTCCCCCTCAGATGGGGGCCTCTGCTGCAGAGGTGATCACCTTTGGCATTGGGAAGATGCTTTTCCAGGAAGAGTTGGTGATGGTACATTATGATCCTTGGGGGAAATACAGCCAGGATGGACGTGCTGTTTGTTTCTTGTCTGTGAACTGCCCAGAAAACCAATTTTTTTTTTCCACTATTCCTTTGCTCAGCTCTTCTTGCCATGATCTGATACTCAGCTGTCTGCTGCAGATTATTAGTTGGATATTTATCAGTGACTCCTTTTCTCCACCCAGTTGTTTGACTTTCAGATATTTGTTGGCTATCAGCCAGGTAAGCACAGGATGTCCCTGCATTTTAATAGCATTTATTGCATCAAGACACATCTTTTCTGCCCTGGCACGCTTTTGTGCAAATACCAGCAGGTCAGTGGCAGAGTCTTTCAAAAAAACATCTCCCAAATGAAAGAGTAGAAGTCCCTGCACTCCTGAAAGCTGGATTTTTAGAGACTTGCTGAAGGCCACAGGGTATGTGGGGAAGGAAGAAAAGGGCTGCTGCTTGCAAATTCCTCTGGTCTTTGAGCTCGCTTATATGATTTAAACGTAAGAATATGGTTTGGTTTAGCTGGAAGAGATTTATGGCTTTTGCAGGAGATAGGCTGAGCAGACAGATCTGAAAACCTTTTTGAATCTCAAACAAATAAATGCTGAACATGGCATGTTTTATTATCTTTTCACTGAATGGTGTCCTCCTGTGTCTCCCACAGACTGCAGGTCAGCACTCAGAATATTCAGGCTCTTTCAAAGCTTTTGGGTTATATTGATCACAGGGGCAAACCATGAGGGACTTGCAGTGAAATAAATTCATTCCTTCTGTACATTTTGGTATATTCCTTAAGAATGAGGAAGCTCTCCCTTCCTGGAATTTCAAATGCCTTTAGATGTTTGATCAGATCCCATGCGAGACCAAGTGGTGTGTTTTGGCTCTGCATTCGAGTTTTCTTTTTGCTTTTCTTGAAGTTATTAGAGAAGCACAAAGCCCTGGCAAGAAGTGCATTTCTTTACATTCTGCTTAACGCTGAAACTCCTGTCTGTGTTTCCAACTTTCGGTGGAAGCAAAACTGATGTGTATTTTCAACAAAAACAGGAGTTGGACTAAGGCAGCCCCTCCTGCTCCTGTGTGTGTGGAGAGGGAGGGGATGGAGAGGGAAAGCGAGTGAGGCTCAGCAGCATTTCTAATCAAATCCATGGTCTGATGACTGTCTTAATCTAAATTAGTGAAAACATCCTTCGAGAGGCTGAGGCCCCGCTGTAGGTGCTCCAGGGAATTCAGAGCCTTCTTTCTTCCTGAAAGCTGGAATGAATCTGATGTAAGCACCAATCTGATGAATTGTGCAGGGCGTGGAATGGCAGTGGGAATTACTGGGAGATGGTGTTTAAATGGACTTGGGCAATCTTTCACCCATAGCTGGATGGCATTGTTAAAAATACCAGAGCCTTGAGTGTCTATTTTTTGATGCACAGGGAAAGCAGGAAGATTTAAACAGAGCAGATGAAGAAAGCTTATTGTTTCCTAATTCAGTATTTGCTGTTAAAATGGTGTTGGCTTAGAATTTGTTGCCTTTAATTTCTCTGGGAGCTCACAGATTTCAGTGGGAATGAAGGACAGAGTGAGCTGGGTAACTCCCCCCCAAACCCTGTGAAGCTCAGGGTGGCTGCTCATTCAACAGTTTAACTCAGAAAGGGATTAGATTTGGGTCTCCCATGCACTGGATGAATATTTTAGCCACCAGCTACACTACAGAAATGGTTCCACCGGGTTCAGTGCATGGAAGGCCTAGTTCTCCAGTATAAACTGGGATTTCAGGCCAGGACCTCTGCAGCACATCTTGTTCTTCTGTAGTAGCTGGCTCTTTTCTGGGTCTGGGCTGCCCATACAGAGGTTGTTCTCCTTCTGAAAATGCTGCTGGAAATATTTCCAGCTCCATCAGGCAGTGGATCACGAGCTCCTGTGTCAGCTGAGAATTTCTTTTGGATCCCAGCTTTAGGTTTGACTGTCCAGGTTCTACTTCAAATTTCTTCTCCCCCCAAAATGCTGGTACAGCGCTGCTTGTCGTAGGTTAAAAAAAATAAATTAGTGAGAACTTTGATTGTGTGCTCTTAGGCTCTAGTTCAGTCTCTTCAGCTGAACTCCCACGACTCCCTGTCAGAAGCTGCTTCAGGAGCTCATACTGGGTTGAATTTGTGACACTTCAGCAGTTCTTGAGTTGCTAATTTGTCTCACAGCATGGTTTTCTCCATTTCTAACCTCGTGCTCTCCTCCATCCTTCCTCACCTTGAAGTGGGGGGAAAAACCCAAACCAAAGAAATGCAATCCCAAGTCTTTGGAGTAGAAATTACCCCTGAGGCACTGACTGTGACTCGGGGTATCCCTTAGACGGTAGGTATCAGTTCTTGCAACACATTTGCAACACAGCAAATGCAGAGGCATTTCTTAACAAGGACCGGGATTTAAATGGGTATGAGTGATCACCCAGTGGCTGTGTTAGCTTAGAAATGGATTTAATTCACTGTGAAATCCTCTGAAATGTTGAGGCAGGGTTCCTGGGCTGCTCCTCCTTGGAGAAGTGAGAAGTAAAAGAACTAGACACCTCTAGAAGAATTAATGTCTCAGTTTCTTGACTGACCTTTGTTGCCTTTATCTTTTCTGAGGCTGTCCCTTTGCTGACATTTTCTCTGAAGAGGCTGCAGTGGTTTTCACACCTCAGGCTGGCAATCTGCTCTTGGTTTCTTGAATAACCCTTTGGCTTGGATTGAATGAAACCTTCGTGGATGAAGAATTGGATGAAACCTTCATTGAAGGGGGTCTCTTCTATGGCAGAGGGTGGTCTTCAAGGTCCCTTCCAACCCAAACCATCCCATGATTAGTTCTCCGCCCCGAAAGGCTGGCAGCTACAGCTGCTCAAGCAGGTGCTGTCTTCTGCTCTGCCTGGATAATGGCATTTCAGCAATCCACACACACCTTTAAATCCCTTAATATACTTCACAGCTTTGCTGTACTTAACACACCTGGTGGTTAAGTGTCTCTGTTTCTCTAACGATCTCCTCACCTATATCATGTTCATCATTATTTATGAGGATCATGTCAGGAGTGTATTGAAAGGTGTTACCCAAGCTCTCAGCCCCGCAGGCCATGTTCTGATCTCCTGAGTTATGGCAAGGAGCCTTTGTCCCACAGAAGGAAAGAGCCTGAATTGTGAAATAAGTTCTGCTCAGTGAGATTAGTGATTTAGTGTTCTGTTTGGAAAGTGCCTCGGCTGAAATTTAAATTTTAAAAATAAAGTTTGCTTCAGGAGTTGGGTTAAGTGGCACAAAGGATTTTATGGTAGGAGCTAATCACTGGGTAATTTTCAGATACACATCCAGCCTGCTGGTTATTAGGATGGAGCAGAGGTAGTAACACTACAGGTACTCTAAGGACTTGTTGCTGTAGCTTTGTGAGAAGATTAATTAGGCATTACATGAATTTCTAGGGTATTTGAAGAAAATCAGAGCTAGTTATTTTTAGAGAATCTTCCAAAATACCCCTCCAGAGATGAAAGAGTTGTGTTGCAGTTCAGCTTTGCCCCCAAGATCTCAAAGTTCACAGAGGCAGAGGAATCTCTTCACTGGTTTACAGTAACCAAGCTGTGAAAATTTAGAATTATGAGGGAGTGAGTTGGAGAAATGAAGCCGTGAAGCTTCTGTGATGTCAGTATTTTAAACCAAAAAATATTCACCCAGGATATGGTGGAGGGGGAGAACGTCTCTGCCCAGAGAAGAGACACTTCTCTCCTGTGGGTATGCTCTGTTGCTCCTCCGTGTTGAGCAGTTGCAGGCTTGTTAACAGACATGTTTTGTCACTGTCAGTGGATTTATCTTTTCCTGCTGGCTTAGCAAATGCTTCTGTGGGGCTGCAGTTCCCCCCTGAAGCTGTTGCAGGCGATGGAGTGGGGGACTGGCCCAGGTGCACTAAAAGCTGGGCTCTCTGAACAAGTGTGGGGTGAGATCTCTGAGCTCTGACTGCTCACCAGGAGACTTCTCTGCTCAGAGGCTGTTAATTGATTCTCCCTTCCTCCCTGAAATGAAGATGGCTGCATTAAGAGAGCAGTTGGCTCTGCCACTTGACCCAGAGGAACATTTCCATTAAGCTGCAGGGCCTGCAGTGCACCCAGATCCCTGGAGGAGCAGATGGTTAGTTGCCTCCTCTGAGTGCCTGATCTGGAGAACAAAGAGCTGCTTCCCTGAAACAAATGCAATGAGCTGAGCCGGTTATGAGCTGCTCTGTGCAGGGCTTTGCCTCTGCAGAGGAAGCAGAGGAAAACTCACTGGGCTCCAAGGAAGAACTGTACCCACACCAAGACATCCTTTTTGTTGCCTGACTTCACTGGTAGCTTTTTTCTTGCATGTCTCAGGGCTCAAAGCTGTCAGGGAAAGACCAGATGCTCCCTGTTCATACACACTTTGCTGAAGTGTTTCCTTTTGCTTGGAGTATCCTCTTTGAAGCCTGAAATGAAAATGTCTTTGATTTCTGCCTCTTAGCTTATTTTGAAGCAGTGTGGTTAGGAGAAGAAGTCCAAAGTTTAATCAATGGGCCCTACATCTGTATCTGGAAAGCTGCAGGACATGGGAATATGCTGCTAGAGCAGTGCAGCTGTGGCTGAGAGGGTGTGTGGATGTGCTTCTTGAGTATCCTCTGGTAAAGCATCATGTTGGGGGCACACTGTCAGTGTAGGGTGTTCAACCAGTCTGAATAAATCTGAATAAGAAACTTTTAGGACTCTTGACAATTGAATTTCCTCACATGACTTAACAGTAGAGTCTTGAGATGGATTGTAATACTGGTGGTACCCAAGCCACCTCTTTAAATGAAGCATCTCCCTGTGTTTGTATCTTTGTTGTGCCAGATGATCTATAAATTTTTCCAGTGTGGAGAACACCTGGAGATCTCACAGTGCTGGTGTTACCTCCAGCTCCAGCAGTCATGGGAATCCCTGGTCTGCTCAGTAGCCCAAGCCATGAGTCACAACATGGGGTGGGGAGAATAGAGGAGTATTGAAAAACGTGTCATTAAAAGCAGAGATGTTCAAAGAAGCCTCAGACAGCTGGGAATGTGACTCCAATGGCAGTGTCCTGGAATTTGTACTCCTTGTGCTATGTTCATGACCACTCTGATTTCCTATTCTGTGGATGCAGCTTTTTGGGACTTTCTTTTGTCACCATCATGTGTTCAGTGTGCAGGGAGTGCCACAGCCTCTGCCAGAGTGCAGCCAGTGTTGGTAGCACAGATGCAACTGGGACAGTTGTACTGGGGTGAAGCCAAGTGGGTTGTGGTCTCCCAAAGGCAAGGTCCGAGTCGAGTCTGGTCCCAAAGCTCTTCCTTCGAGCCCCTCTCTTTCAACATCAAGTCCTTTTTGGGAGCTCTGGTGTCACAGGGCTCAGATTCCAAGCTGGTTCATGGCATTTGCTTTTCATCCCTCACCTGGGAAGTCTGTGCTGGCAGAGTCGATGGAAGGGCTGTGGGTGAGCTCAGCCTGCCCAGGGCCCTGTGCTGCCTGCAAGGAAGTGTCTGCTCTCTTCCAGCTATGGGAGGAGTGGGAGGGAGTGAGAGGAAAACACCTTGTCCTCTTTGTGCCAGCTGCAAGTTTGGCAAACTGCTGTGAGCTGTCAGAGCTCTGGTGCGGTGCCTGGGGAGCGCCCCGGTGCCACAGAGCTCTTCAGCTCCTTGTTGCCCTTCACTCCAGGCTCACCAAGCAGCTGAAGGATGTTTCTCCTCCCTCCCCAATGCTCTTCCCCCTGCTGGCTTTGCAAACAGCAAGGTTATAACCTGAAAAGTGCTTCCAAATTGGTTGGGCACTGGTGTGTTTAAAACCTGGATGAAACCCCTGTGTGAGGCAGTCCCTGTCCTGAAGGGTTTGGTCTGTGCTCACCCTCTGCCTCTTCAGTCTGGTGACACAGCAGGGACTTGACTGAGGTCACATAGCTGGTTTTGTGGCAGAGGAGGGTTGAACCTGTGTGGAGGGCCAGCAATCCTGCCAAGAGCTGGGAGACAGGGCTGCAAATAAAGCACCTTATCCCTCCTGCCCCCAGCACTGCACTGGCAGGGCAATGGCTTCAAACAGTGCCTGGGAGCACCTCGTGTCCTCCCTGCTTGTTATGCATGGCTGGAGAAGGCCCAGGGAATGTGGCAGTTTGGTGACAAGCAGGGCTGTTTGAAGCCAGGTTTCCTTGGGCACGTCCTCCTAATCCACCTCTAACCTTCACCAAGGCAGAACTGGGGAACAAAGAGCGTTTTCTGACTTTTGCAGGGCTCTGCCTCACACAAGAACAAGCTTGCAGAAAACCACGTTGCTGGCAAGGGCTGAGAAGTGGGTGGGACAGTGCAAACAGGCTGGAGACGGAGAAATCCAGCCTCAGAAAGGAACTTTCACTCTGTCCCGTGACGCCTCAGGCAGGGATTTGGATCTGAGGAGTAGATCCTTCATCTAAGTTTGGAAGAAATGCATAAAACTGGGAGATTTGAGGAGCAGGGAGAGTGTAGCCTTAGGCTCAGCTCTGCGCATAGGTGCTGTACAACTGGCACTACAGGTCTGTCTCTGCCAAGAGCTTGCTCTGCCTCCTGCTCCTCCTGGCTGGATTCGCTGCTGGCTGCAAACAGGCTCATGTCAGTGTGTTTTCCTCTTGCCCACATCACTCAGGCAAAGCTGTGCTTGGATCTCGGGCTTGCATGGATCTCCAGACACAACTGAGGGCTGGAGAGCCTGGATTTTCCCCACACACTGGCTCTGAGTCCAGTCCTGCACTCAGGTCCAGTGGAGCAAGGGCATCGTCCAACCCTTGTCTACCAGGGAATAATGGATTTCGGAGTAAATATGGAGGATTTTGGGGTGCCAAGGTGATGCCGGCTGTCAAAAGAAGGACAAAGATGTGATCCTTTCCCTGTTTCTTGCTTTGAGTCAGGGGATAAAAGAGAGGGAAGCTAAAAATAGTCCTTAAAATAGTCAAATCCCAGAAATTCACTCCTTCCTCGAGCCTTACAGGATCAGAGCATGAGATGACAGGAACAAACCAAACCCAAATCCTTTGTCCCTGCTTTTCCTCATGCAGGTCCTTTCCTCAAAAGCTCCTTCCTATTAAGCAGGAGGGACCTTTTCCTATTCCCAAAGCCAAGCTGAGCCCTTCCACAGGGCAGAATAATTGTGTCTTCAGGGAAGGATGTGAAGGTTCTACTGCAGTACAACCAAACTCACCCTGACCCTTCCTAGAGCAGCCAAGAATGGGGGCAACCTAAAGGAACTGAAGGCTTTTGGCCTTCCTTTTTAGGGTCTTTGGACAGTTGTGGAGGAAAGCAGCTTTGCCTGGGGTTGCTCCCTCTCTCTTTGCCCCATTTCTAGTCTGTTTGCCTTGAAGTGGAAGGTGGGGGGGATCCACTTTGTTTCCCTCTGTGTGTTCCCATGCAAAACCCCAAGACCATCTGTAATTTTGCCTTATTTAATAGAGAGTATAATAAGATTTTTGCACAACTTCTTGTACCATGTATTTCTTAGGAAAATTAATGGAGGAGTGACTGACCCCTTAACAGTGCTGGGAGGGGAACTTAAATGAAAATCTGGTGGCTAAGAGGAAAGTGTCTCAGCTGTACCTATGAGCAGCTGATTTTATGCCCTCCTCTCCCTCTCTAAAACTCCTGCACTGTTTGCAAATTCATTAGATTAGAGATGATTTTGACGAGTAATTTGCAGTTGTCACAAATTTGAACAACAGCAATATAACATGGAAACCACAGAGAGAAATTGTTTTGGATAGGTATGAAAAAGCCACATCCAGGGGAGATTGTGTTGGATGGATTTTCAGCATGTGAACTCATGCTAGGTTAGGACATGGGCCTGTTCTTTCTGGGGGTAAATCTCGAGTCATGCACTGCCAACTGAATGGGATTAAGTTTGGATTTAGTCTGTTCTCTTGACATTTAGTCTGGAGTTACTCTGCTGTGAATCTGGAGGAAGAAAGGGATCACTGGCAATTAGAATTAGATATAAATTCAAAGGCAGGGTATCTTTTCAGGCCTGTCTGCTGTGGAAATAGAGCAAGTCATCAAAATGGGCTGAAAGTACTGGCAAGATCATTCACAAAAGGCTTTGAATGCTGCTGCTATCTCATGGAAAAGGACCAGATGGTACTAATAGTCTGCACACAAGGTGTTTAAACTGATCAACCCATAACCAGCTCATTGCTTGAACATAGTACAGTGGGGAAAGGGGTCTTGGGAACTTAAGAAAATATCCTGCTGCAGAGGAAGCAGATCCTTGGAGTCCCCCCTGCCATCTTTCTGCCCAGAGCAAGCACGTTTTTAATTCATCTGGTTGCATGTACAAGGTGTGCTGCTCACCCAGCTATCAGATCTGGCAGGCCTGGGGGAACTTTCACCACTGGCTCCCATCCCAAGCCTCTCCCTTCAGCCAAGGCCACACCTGGCTGTGGTTGCAGCACCTCTGGAGCTTGTGGTCCCCAACCACTGACCTGCTTGGAGATCCCCAACATGCTGAGGGGGGGAAGAGGGAGGAATCCTTGCTTTGCACGTGTGAGGGTGAGTTCCCAGCCTGCAGCATCGCTCCATCTGCCCCCTCTGATGGAGACCTGATGCTCCTCCAGATGTGCTCCCTGTTGTGTCACTCTTTGACAAGGTTGAAAGGACACAGCCTGGGATGATGTTTTTGAAGGGGTTGGCTTGTTTTGCCTGCAGGGAGGGTCCTGTTACGTGCCTGATATGCAGGGAAAGATGACATTATTGATGTCCAGGAAGGCATTAATACCAAGGGGTTTGGTCCCTTGCAGGATCTGTCAGAAAGCAGGTGGAAAAGACTTTTTAATGTGATATTTTATGAGGTGCTGAGAGTCCCTGCTGCAGTAGGGGAAAGACCCAAGCTGGTATGAAAAGAGATGAGTTTGCTCAGAGGGGATAAATCATGCAAATAAAGATAATGGCCTGGATTCCGTCCCGCGTCTCGCTGTCCTTAAGCAGCACACGTATCCTGCCAGCATCCCTGGGACGATCATTCCCTGTGTTCCCTTTTGGGATGTGCATCCCTCGGGCTGCAGCGGGAGCGGCGGCCACGAGAGGGCAGTGGAAGGATGCGGATTTCGGGGCGATGCCGCGGCTGGTCCAAACCATCCCAGGGCTGTGCTTCTCAGGAAAAAGAACTTTTTCTCCTCTCCCCCTCCATTTTAATCATAAATCAGCAAACTGGAGCTTGAAACAAGGTCGGAACGGCGCAGCCCCAACGTCACTGCCTGATGGTGGTTTTCTTTGCTGCCAGGATATTTTTCTTCCCGCAGCTTTCACAAGTCTGTTGAGTTCTGCTCATCTCCCTTCGGTGATCAGAGAGTCCTGTTAAACTGCAGCAGCTCCAGTCTTCAGGGGAAGAACAATCTGGTTTCTGTATCCAGAATGCTGGAGATAAATCCCTGAACTGAGACAAAAGGGATAAACAGAGGAGACCATTTCAAAACTGTATTTTGTCCTGATTGTGAGGTTACAACTTCTGTCTGGTTTTCCTGAATTTTTGAAGCGGGGGATATGTGGTTTCTTGGTCCCAAATGGTGACAGGGAGAGGTTTCCCTAAAAAAATAACTTCTTGCCTGCAGAGAAAGATGCTGTGGGAACATGCTCTATTCAGTGGAGTGCTAGGGGAAATTCAGAAACAGTTTGAAATTGTTTATTTTCTCCTTTCACTTTAAACTTGTACTTATTCTGACTCAGTCTGGTTCTGATTTTTGGACTGCACATTAAAGGAAAAATTCTGTCTTAGAACATTTCAGAATTTCTATTCTACAAAATATCTCAAGAGCTTGACTTTAATTTTTTTTTCCTTTCAACCTGAAATCAGGAGGAAGTGAAATCAACACCCTGTCATTTCTTTTGGAGAGAAAATCCTGTTTGCTGATCTCTTCCTGATATTGGCTCTCTGATTTTGCTGGTGTGTTGAACTGGGATGATGGCTTGGCTGTGCTGGAATGTGTTCATAAGAAGTCTCTCACTTCATCCTCTGCCTGACATTTGGTGCTTAGGGCCAAGGCAAACCTAGATGCAGTTTGAGTCCTCGTTGAACACTGATCCACACTTTGAGATCTGCAGATGGGAAATCTCTCAAGAATTATTATATCTGGCATAATTTTTTTTTTTCCTTGGGAAAAGAGCCCATGAGCTGGGGATGGAGAAGGGCTGTTGTAAAGAGGAGAGATTTTTGACCTCTAAGTATGAATATATTGAGAGCTGCACAAAAATGTGCAGTCCTTCAAGGAAAATAGCAGCTTAGACAGTGCTAAGCAGCAAAAACCAGAGCCTCGGTGGTGCAGAGCCTGAATCCCTGCCGGGTCCCAGCAGTTCTCCTCCTTCCCCTGCTGATGGCAGTGCTCTGACTCCTAACCCCGCTGTGCGGAGGGACCTTTGTGCAGCCCTGCAGAGTGATCAGAACCCTTTTGGGAACTCAGATGTGGCCCTGGATAAACATTTAAAGGGGAGAAATGACGTGCATGATTGTTTTAAAGTTAGTGGGTTTCCAGAGGAGCCTGAGGCTGGGATATAGGTGAATCTCTGGCAGATGAAGCATTTGGAGTTGCTGTTTGTAGCCCTGTGCTCACAAGTTCTCCTCTGCCTCCCTTCTCCACCCAAAGCTGAGGGTTTCATCACTGGCTGCAGGCTGGCACGGCTTAATTGACCAGCACAAGTCTGGCATCTGGCCTGGAGATTGCCTTTAGTGATCAGCTTGATCCTCAGCTCCTTCAGATCGAAACTCCTGGAGATCAGCAAAGAGCAGGAGAACGCTAAGGGCTCCAGGGAATCAGAACATGCTGGGTTAGAAGGGACCCACATGGATCATCCAGTCCAACCCTCAGCCCTGCACAGGCCCATCCCCACCAATCCCACCCTGTGCCCCAGAGGATCATCCAAACCCTCCTGGAGCTCTGGCAGCCTTGGGGCTGTGCCCACTGCCCTGGGGAGCCTGCTCAGTGCCCAAACCACCCTCTGGGGGAAGAACCTTTCTCTAAAATCTAAACTTCCCCTGACAGAAGGGAATTTCTGCAGTACGTGCTCACATCTTCCTGGGACATATGGAATGAGGGTGCCACAGGAGAGAAATTACTTTGTTGGCCATGCCATTATTCATTTTGAAGTTAAATAAATTTATTCCAGCATTAATACCACCCTCAGATTGGAGGAGTTTCTCCAAGCTGTTCAGTTTGTGTAAAACTGAAAGGACAGGTGAAACCTCTGGAGAGATCATTTCTCCAAAGTGTGAATCCTCAGTTCCAGGTCTGAAATGTCTTTCTCTTTAATATAATCCTTTATCAAATAATGCAACATTAAAGCAGCCCCCATCTCTAGTTATAAACCAAGAAATGGGATTTTCACTTGCAAAATAAGGTTCTCTGGTGAAGCTTTGATAATTTAATAAAAACAATAAATAGGGTGTTTTTTACAGTTGGCCAGCACTTTCTGCAAAGTGGCAAATAAGCAATTGAAGGAAAGACAGAGCCAGCTCTGAGCTGTGAGGTTTAAATCAAAACATGCACACTTAAAAAAAAAAAAAAAAAACTCAGGGTTTTAGAGGCCCTGAGAAGGAGGAAGGGCAATTCATCTGCCTTGGGTTTGAGCTGGTGGCTTGGGTTGTTCAAAGAGAGAGACAGCACGTGTGTGGGAATGCTTCCCCTGGTAAATGAAGATATTCACTCATCAAAGCAGGAACCTGCAAACGTGTGCTTCATAAAGGGGGAAATTCCAGGCATTCTTGGGGAAATTACAACTTTGGGACCGCGGGATCGAGCCTGTACCAGGCAAAAGCACTTGTAGACCATCATGGGAGTCTGCCTGGTGCGTGAAAGGCTCAAGTGACCTACAGGAGTGCGATAGTGGGTCGTAATGTTCCTGTGTGAGGAGGGAAGGAGGCGTTTTCTTCTCTTCGTGGCCTGGAAATCTCTTGCCAGCGCAGCATTGCACTTATGCTGATGAGCACAGCTCCTTGTGGCCACCAGTCAGTCACAGAGACCCCAACACCACTGGGAGTCTGCACGCACAAGAAGCAGCAGTGTTTGAGCTGCTAATTGGATGGGTAAGTTGCCCTCTCCTGAGGGCCAAGATGAACTTCCCGTTGACCCCAAAACTGGTTTCTGGAGGCTGGAACGGAGCCCAAGGTGATCCGAGCAGGTGGCTTTGACCAGCGTTTGCCACCCTGGCTCTGCAGAGCTGGTGGGCTTTGGTTGCTTCCAGGCTTTTCAGAGTAATTTGGTGGAAAAAAAAAGGAAGAATTGGATCCCGGGCTTGCAGGATTCAGTGGCACCCCAGTTCCCATGGGATCACCCAGACTAATGCTTTGGTGTAGTCAGGAGCTGCTCCTTCCCAGAATAATCTTTTGATCCTCTACTCTGTGGGAAGGGGGAGGTTTTTGTAAAAGCAGTATCGGGCAGCTCTTGCCTTCTCTTTGCTCTGCTTCAGGCCGTTGCTGACTCTTTGACTTGTTCCTACAGCCACTTGCATCATCCTGACTGTTGGCAGAGCTACAATGAAACTTAAAATTATCTCTTCTTTTGCACTGAAACCACCTAAAAAAGCCCAGCTTGTCATATGCAGATGCAACCGGACAAAGAGCCCCTGAAGGAAGGGAGTTGTGTTTCATCGTGCTGTGGGAATGGGTAGAAAGGGAGACAATCAGGCTGAAAAGTTCTGAGCAGATGCCCAGTGAGGCTGGGGATGGGCTTGTAGGGTTGGAAGCAGGTCAGGGCTATACCCTGGTGTGGTGCTATGTAGTTGTTATTTAAAGCCCCACAGCTTTTTTATCAGTTTTCTTCTAGAGAGGAAGGGAAACCTTCCAGGTGGGTTGTCTTTGTCTTGGGCCACTTGTGGTCATGTGTACATGGTGTTACTAAAAGTGCTTGTTCCTCCATGGAACCCACATGGCATCACACTGGGGGAGCCTTATTCCCACTTGTGTTGAATATTCCCCCTCAAATTTGGCAAAGGCATGGAACTAAAGCACTGACAACTGCCAGGCAAGTCTTAATGTAGCTCTAAACCATGTTCTCCATCTCCCCTGTGGCCTCCCTGTTCTTATATTGCTCTTTTTTTTTTTAAGTCTTTGGTGCTTAAGGGTCTCGTGCACAGCCAAAACTCACGTTGTGTAGAACTAGAGAGCAGCTCACAAGCCTCAAGAGATGAACAGTGTCCCTCTTTGCCTGTTCGCTGCAAAAATATTCCCCTGCCTTCCTCTCCTTCATCTGTCCAGCAGCCCTAAGTGGCTTTCCAAATGTGTTTATCTGGAATTCTTTACATTTTTGCCCCACGTCCCTTGCATGGGAAGCAACGGGGCTCCGAGATGCACCGTGCTGAAATCAGAGCTTAATGTACATCTGGTCCCTGGCCTGGTGCAGAGTTATCTAGAGGAGATGATCCTGTTGAAGGAAGAGCACAGAAATCAGGCCAGTGCCCTCTGTGAAAATGCAGGTGATAAAGGTGCCCTGTGATTACATTCCTCCTCTCCGTGCGTCTCAGCATCGCTAATCCCTCCTCGGAAGAAGGCGAAGGAAGCTGGGAGCTGTAAATTACAGCTCGGCTTAATTGGTTTGGGAGGCCAGGCTGGGAATGCACAACGTATCTTTATGTAACAGAAGTGGTTATTAGCGAGAGATGCAATGAAATGGGGGTTTCAACCGGTTGGTGTCTTGTGGTTGGATCCTCTGGTGTCTAAGAAGGTGCAAACTCCAACCGAAGCTTTTCCTGCCGTTGGGGCCTTCTTAATATTTCTCTCTCCCCTGTGGATTCTCCAGTGTCTAATAATATTACTAATAAGCTGCAACGTGAGCTCAACAATTTCTTTCAGTGTGGGCATTAATAGGCCTCAGGATACGGGAGAGGGCCCTATTTTCATAAAACTTGTAGGAACTGTAAGACCTCTGCCCCCTCCACCAAGCTGGGCTGGAATTGGCCAACAAATTTGGAAGTTATTGGAGACGGGGGAGATGAGTATGTTTGTTTTATTTATATTTTATATATGTATCCCACGTGCAGGCTGATTGCAGAAACCTCATTTCTTAAGAGACCAAGCTTAAACCTTATGTTTGCCTCTCTATTGTAATAAACTGCGTCTCCTTTTATTTACCCACCTGTAGGATTTGATGATTTCCCCTTCACCCCCCCCCACCCCCCCCAATCCCCACTCCTCAATTTCCCCCATATCCTGTTCCCAAAAGGGCTGGGGCCCTTCCCAAGGGATCATTTCATGCTGTTTCCCAGGAGGTCTGCCTTGAAGGATGCAGATATGTAGGTGCACATGTGTTATGCTTGTATGATTTGCTCAGCAGCGAGAGGGGAAAGGTTTATACAGAGATAGCCTGCTCTGCTCTTCCCCAAAGGCACTTTAGATTTGTGGGGTTTCTTTTGAGCCTGTCAAAGGCATCTGTATCCCCACAGGAGAAAAAAAACCAAACCCAAACCAACCTGAAACAATGCAAAATAGGAGCAACACGGGAATTTTAAATACGTTTAGTCCAGGAGGCCACTTTTATTTACTTGGAAAGGATCTTTCTTTTGGGGACTGTTTTTGATGACACCTGAAAACCCAGCAACGCCGTTTCCGAATCGGAATCCGAGAGCCAAGATGCTTTTAGTGCTCCTTCGGTCCTTGTGCGTGCACACAAATTATCCCCTCGCACACACAACGTTATGTCCGTGTTTTCCTCTCCCGGCATTCCAGCCCGCTCGGGTCGACCTTGTCTCTCCGGGTGATTTAGGTTTTAGAGAAGGAATGGGTAAGGATTTGCTTTGACATTTAAAGGCAATCCAGGTAATTGATAGCACTGGCAGCGTCCATCTCTCCCTCCATATATCTGCACAACAGTATCTATTTTTGACGTAGCTGACACGCCATTTCCTTTGGCAGCCCAAGGGCGGCTCATCTTTAAATTAAACTCGTCTCCGACCCTTCCAATCTGTGAGCTGTACGGAGGCAGACACGGGTGGGGTACATCATCTGGAGACTGTGCAGGCATATTTGAGCAGGGTGATGTATTATCAAAAGGGCTCTGCATTACTGCTAGCTGGAACCAAAACAAGCTCTAAAGTATTAACTAATGACATGGGAAGTCCCTTAGGTATCTAATCACCTTTAATGTTCAGATTTAGAAGACAACTTTAAAGGAAGAAAAAGAGATTAGCGGGTCAGGTCAGAGCACCCCTTCCCCCCTCCCTCCGCCCCCAAAATACAATTGGCTTTTTAAAGTCAAAACCAGATTCATATTTCACCTCATCAGTAAATACACCATTAAAACCTAGAGCTTGCATCTCAGCTTTGCTGGAGTTTGGAGGGGTTTGAACCTTTGGTTTGTATCAGAAGCCATGATGGGCTTGAGGGTCTGGAAAAATCCCCTTTGTGAGATCTGAGCTGAAGTTTGGCGCTGTCTGGGTATAGGAATAGGAAGCCCCTGCAAAATTTCAGCTGTAGATTCCCAGGTTTTCAGGCACATAAACTGCTTGGTCTCCAAACTGTGTTGCCCTAATCCCTGCAGTATGTTTTCCTTGTGCCAGAGCTCCCTACCTGGACAGAGGTGCTGTAGGACATGCCAGTGTCGTAGAGGAAATCTGTGCAGGGGAAAGGAAATACTGATTTGGCCTCCCAAGACTCAGGCCAGCATGTGGTTTGCAGAACTGGCTCTGTGGACTGAAAAAAAAAAAAAAAAAAAAAAAAATCCTCGTAAGAAAAGGAAAGCTGTTGTCAGTAAATTCACTTTCCTGCATGGATGTGGACCCAGCTGTATTCCTTTGACTTGGAGCCCGGCAAAGCTTGGGGGAAAAGACTTTCAACCCTGTGCTTTACCCAGTGGGCCAATTCCTGCCTCCCACACCAGTCTCTCTCCAGCTTTGAAGGAGTGAGAGATGAGGTTTAGGTCTCCACTTGGGGATGTTGCTGCTGTTCATGGCAGGAGAAGTTCTGACTCCCAGCCCTGGTTCCAGTTTAGTTACCCAGCTTCAGATTGGGATTTCCATAGTAGATGAGCAAGTTTTGGCATCCCAAGTCCTGCTGAGCTTTGCAATATGTGTTTTTGTGCCATTCTGAGACCTAGCAGTGGTGCATAAGACCTCAGCAACCTTGGGTGGAAATTTTGAAGGAATTAAAGTGACTTCAAACCCTGGGTTCCACTGATTTCTTTTTCCTCCACTAGTGCTTTGACATTCTGTGCCACAAACTTGGGCTTTCTGGAAAGTTTTCCTTCAATCCTTGCTCTTTTAAGGGTGACCTGCAATCCTGAACCCCCCAATGTTTGTAGAATATTAGTGAAATGTGAAGTTGCTCAGCATCCCTCCAAGTAAGGTTCAAAATAAAATGCTGGGCTAACAAAAAATCTGTTTTCTTTCTGTTTTCCTTACTATCTTCTCTTCAAAAACTGCTTAGGTATAAGCCTAGTAACTTTTTCATGTCCTCATGTTCATTTATGGTTTTCATCCAGAAAACCTTTACTTAATTACCTTAAATTGCTAGTCCTTTCTTTTGAGAGTATGATTTGTGTCAGGGCAAGTTTCAATTCCTCTGAAACAAAGAGAAGACTGTAAATATGACAGCTGACCAGTGCAAGGGCAAGCAGGATGGAGAGAAACCCATAGTAGTGTCTTTTATTCTTTATTTAAAACAAAAAAGCCACATAATCCACCCCCAACAAAAGCTGCGGAATTGTATCTGAGCTGATGCATTCCCCCAGGGCTGTGATGATGACATAAGCCACTGGAGCTCTCCTCTCATATCATTTGTTATGATGTCACCTCTCCAGACATATTTATAATTTTGCCATTTTGTGGTTCCCAATCATTTATTCCTGTTAGATAAATACACGGATGGGGGCCTTGGTGACATCATGGTAAACCACGGGAGTGAGGCCTGAGTATTTTCTCCTTGTGTCTCTGTGTCTGGCAGTTTTCCCCACTCTTGTGTGGTCACCCATGGGGAATGATCCTGATGGAAGGTTATTCAGGAATAAGGACTGGGAAGTGCTGATGTTTCCCTCTTTTCTGTCAGTGCCTGTAGGTCGCCACTGGTGTTATGGTACCAGCTGGTGGTCGGTTAACCTGAAGGACCTCTTTATAAAGGAGCTAGAGATGTTTCCTGGGACAGAAATTGAGGATTAGGGCAGCCAGCACACAGAATCCACCTGCTCAGGGCACTGTGCACCCAGGCTCAGAAGGGCCATCAGGGAAATTGGGCTATTTCAGGGATTTTCTGGTGCCTCGTGCTCAAGCGTGTCCAGGCATAAAGATGGAAATGACACTTTATCTGCCTGATCTGTGAAACAGACAGCTTAAATCAGGTGTTTAAATGGATAAGAATAGGTGAGACCCTCTCTGTAAACCTATTATCATCGCTGAATTATTACCACTTTGGCAAGATGAGAAATGAGCAGTGCGAGTGGGTATCCCACACTGAGCCAATCCATCACTGACTTGTGCTCCCTGTCCTTCCCTTGGGAGGAGCAGATGAAAGAAGGCACTGAAATCTACTTGGCACGGCTGCTGCCTGCACACTCAGCTGGAGCCCAGCCCGCTTTCATGTTTCACTTTTGATTATTGAAGTCCAAATTGTAATGGGAGATGATTGGAGTGGCAGAGAGGTGATGGTGCCCACCTACGGGAAACGGCAGCGTTGGGCTCCACCACCAGAGCTGGGTGGGCAGGGGCTCTGACTCGCTGCCAAAGTGGAGCTCCTGTGGAGAGGGGAGGAACAGAGAGATACCAAGACAGTGGAGGCTCCAAGGAAGGTCTTTAGGGGGCAGATTCTCAGTGACACACCAGCTGTTGCTTTTCTTTGAGCATGATGCTGTTTGGAGGGCTTGGGGTGATACCACGTTCCAAGATCTTCCTTGCTAAATGGACCCTAGGGAATATGGACCGTTCTAGAAAAAGCCATCAAACTTCCTTGGGGTCTTCCATTATCCTGGGCATGTCCAGGAAGGATTTTGTTTTTCTCATGAAGATGTCAGTGACAGAGGAAAAACTGGTGGTTCCTTCAGCTGGTGCTCTGAGTGATGCTGTATTAGCATCATTCCTTGAGCTCTTGGAGGACTAATGTTTGCATCTCACACGCCTCTGACCCAGCCCCAGGGATGTTGGTGTTCATCTCTCTGCATCTCTTGAGAGTGCTGTGAAAACCACACTGGTCATGGTACAAATATTCTCAGTATTCAAAGAAGGACAAATGTTTTCTGCCTCTTCATGCCAAAAACAACAAGGGTGCTTGAGGGCTATTTTCTACTGCCATCTCCTCATTCCAGTGTAAGGCTGTGGCTCTAAATAGGGTTTTACTGCCCTGTTACCATGGGTTGTATGACTTGCCTGTCTCTCTTTTTTTATCTCCCAGCAAGGAAGTTTGAACCATAGCACTGTTTGGGATAACCCTTGCATTTGTTCATCTCTTTGTGCATCTGGGCACATCTGCCCTGCTGAGGGAGGGTGATGAAGGTGGGGATGACAAGGGGCTGCTTGCACTGCCTTGGTAGATGTGGCTTTAGGTGCTGAATGGAAACCTCTCAGGCTCCCTGTGTGGAAGGTTGCACCGGTTGTACAATCGGTACCAAGAGGGGCTGACCAAGTTGTCAGCCCCTTTTTATTCCCCCCAAAAAACCAGACGCCCAGTTGCTGGTTTGGCTGCCAGAAATTGGGCTGGAAGGCTTCAGAAGAGGTTGCACTGGGGTCCAGAGGAACTAGTGCAGATTTTCTGGTGCCTGGGCAGTGCACGTGCAATGCAGAGCTCTCTGCAAACTCAGCACGAGGAGATGGATGAGATTCTGTGAGAATGTTGTGAGGTTCAGATAAAATCTGCAGTTCTCAGGGCAGGGTCTCTGTGTGGTGGTGTTGAGGGTAAATGGAGTTTACCCACTTGGAACGTGACTGACATGTTGTTTATCCATTTCTCATCTACACCAGGCAATGGGAATAATTTCTTTTAATATCCTATCTTGACATTGGAAGGGAGGGGGGGTCACCTCACAGGGGGCTCAGGAGCAGGTGCACGGGGGTCCTGTGGCATTGTAGGGGGCTCTGCGCTTGCTGGAAAGACTGGGGGGGGGCGGGAGGGGGCTTTTCACCCAAAATTTATACAAGAGTGTACTGCTGAGGAGAGGTCTGAACCCCCCTGAGTTATGTAGTGCACTGTGCAGAGAGCACCCTCACTTGTGTTCTCTCTCTGCTGGCATCTTCTCTCATAATCATTCATCCTCTCTATAAACAGATTTCCCAGTAATGGTTTTCATTTTCTTTGAAGTGTCCCATTCATTCTGCTGCTCTGCCCATTCATGTGCTCAGGGTTCCTTGAAAGGAAGACAGACACAAACATCCAAAGTGCTTGAAATATGCTGGTGGGGGAGGGGGTGGGCAGAGGCATTTCTTTTAAAATA
Source organism: Pyrocephalus nanus (assembly GCA_038380795.1). Classification (NCBI taxonomy): domain Eukaryota; kingdom Metazoa; phylum Chordata; class Aves; order Passeriformes; family Tyrannidae; genus Pyrocephalus; species Pyrocephalus nanus. The sequence goes on from CM076278.1 coordinate 3,538,164, forward strand.
TATATCTATTTGAGGGGACTTTCATACTTTTTACTTTTTCATCTTTTTTTTTTCTTTTTTTTTCGCACCTAAATAATTCTCTTTTGATTTTTGGGTTGCTTTCCCCCCCCCCCCATACAGATCCCAGTTCAGCACGGTTTCTAAATTCTACCCCTTGCAATCTGTTCCTGCTGCTTTAAACTATTAATAAATGGAAAGCACGTTCTGGAGGCTGTTTTAATCCAGCCCCAAAGTTAAGCAGGTGCTGAAGTGGTTTGTTGATGGGGTGCATTGCTGAATCGGGACCTTCTGGCCTAAGACACGACTGTCATCAGGGCTTGGTGGCTGAGCTCACGTGAAAAGAAGGCAACATTTGGCCCTGAAAATCAGGAATTTTGTTTGTTCTCTGTGAGGGCCGGGAACTGTGAGGATTGTAAGGAAGGGCTGAAGGCATAAACCCGAAGTGATGGTCAGTTGTGGAATGCTGTGCTCTGCAATACTTCACCTGCATCAGGATCCCTTCCTGCTGTACGAATAGCCCAGATTTAAGGTTGAATCAGTGCAAATACTGGTTTATTTTGCCCCAGTGTCCTTTGTCATATCTCTGTGGGGTCTGAAGTGCCCGGGGCTTCCTCATGGACCAAACTTCACTGATCCTCCTCCCCTGGTTGAAAAGGCTCTTTGCTCTACCCCTGGGAGTTAAGCAAACCTATTTCATTTCGGTGGCAAGGCGATGGTTTGCGATTGGCTCTAATCATGTCCTCAAAGATCTGTCCCTGTGTAAGAGGAGGAGACCTTGGGATTCTGATTAAAAATAGAATCAGGCAGACTTTCCAGGGGAGGCTGGGTTCAGGTTTAGAGCAGAGATGAGCCCTCATCCCGTGTGAAATGTCTGCAGCTACTCCTGAGCCCCAGCCCTGCGAGCCTTTGCAAAACCAAGCGCCCCGAGCGAGTTCTTGTCTGTGCTTTTTCTCTTGACACTTGGCATTTCTGCCCACACATTCAAGATTGCACATGGCATTTTGGACTGTATTTGTGGCCAGCCCGGGGTTCTTTCTAATTATTGTTATGTCATTATGGACTGGGGGTTTGGTATATGGGAGAGAGAATGGCTTTGCTGTTTCCCCACCAGATTTTTGCATTGGTTTAGTTTTTATTAGGACATGTTTGGCTTTGATTTCAGATTTATGTGTAGTTCTGTTCTATCAGGCTCCAATAGGCTTTTTGAATCCAGGCCCTCATATAAATGGAGAATTATGATTCCAACATTATGCCTAGTAGCAATAATAATGAGAAAGAACTGGAGGTTCATATTTTGCAAGCCTAAATTCTCTTTCAAGGCAGCGAACCTCTGCGTGGCTGTGGACCAGGGAGGACACTGTTTCAGGTGGAAGGTCTGTGCCTGTTTGACTAAGAGGGGTGGGGTCTGGACCAGATTTGAGTGAGGAATAGAACTGGGGGAAGAAGGGAGGAACAAGCCAGCCCCCAGCATACCACAAATGTGTTTTATATTGTAATATCAAACATTGGCTTATTCTGTGCTTTCTGTTAAAACAAGTCATAAAAGAACTACTTAAAGGGGACTCCATTCCTATATTTTATATATACCCACAGAGAACATGTGGAGTGCAGATAATGGTGACCAACCTTCCCCCGCCGCTTTACTCCTTCTCCCGCGCTCCCCCCCCCCTCCTCCTTCATCTCCGCGATCTAATAAGAAAAAGAACAGAGCCGGTGTTAACACAGGAGGGGTTGTTAATCTATTCGGAAACGGATTTTCGGGTCCAGGCATACTATTTTTTATTTTTTGGGGGGGGAAGCGAGAAGAGAAAGGAAGGGATGGTCAGTCACCTCCTTTCTCGGGGCCGGAGGGGAGGGCAAGCGCGGTGCCCGGAGAGGTGCGGGGCAGCCAGGGCTCAGCCCCTCGGGGAGCCCGTGGAGGGGGCGGGAGGGGTGGTCAGCTTGGGGTGGGATGTAATTGATAGCAGGGAAGAGCTGTCACAATAGCAGGATAGGAAATCGGCTATCCGGGACAGGGCCAGCTTTTAAAAGCCCCTAATCTGCCAGTCTATGTATTAAAGGGCTGATTTGAGGGGAGGACACGGGGGGAGGGGGGTTAAAGAGGAGGCCTGACTCCTGTTAGCTCCTTCTAATGAGGCAGTTGAATAGCATTTAAAAGGGCTCCTGGCCTGGCATGAAATCTCACAAAGGAACCTCCTTATTTTAATGCACGCAACTGACTTTGCTTTACAAACACTTTTATAGTGTCCAGACACTTACAAATCGACCTTCAGTGATTCTTGAGTTAATACGAAGTCTTGGGAAACATTAATGCGCTATTAAAAAAAAAAAAAAATAGTCTCTCAATAGATCTTTCTAGTCTTACAAATACGCTCAGAGTTCTGGAGTACTCAACTCCTGGTATAAAATGTAAAGTCGTTTAAGGCTATTAATGGGGGGGAGGGAGTCGATCCTGCATTCCTTGCCCGACTCTCTGATTTAAGCTATTAACCTCCCTCTTGTAGTTGTTTGGTTTGTTTTTTTCGCAAGTAAAGAGCAACGGATTTTGGCTTCGAGCAAACATATTTAAAACCTCGAAGAAGGGCTTGTGTGTCGGCAAGTTTATCTTCCCACCTCCGCCCCACGATATGTCAGTTGCTTTAATAAAAAATCCCCTATTACCTCTCCCTACAGACCTCGGCTCTCTAATTATCGAACAATGAGGGGAAAGAATTTTAGGGGTCCTATCCTGCCAAGCAAAAAACTGGAGGAGATGGGAACGGCGAGATCGGGTGCTGTCTGAAAGCAGCTTGGAAAATACCCCCTTTCCCTTACAAAAAAAAAAAAAAAAAAATTCCGTGCAGCAGAAGGGAAACGGTTTAATTTGGCAAGCGAGATTAATGAGGGATGTAGAATGAGTGGAGTAAATCGTAGTGGAATAGCTCAGCGAGGCAGGAAATGTGTGTGTGTGTGTACACATGTGCAGGGTGGGTATGTATATAGTATGTATAGCTTGTGCTGATCCTGGGAGAGAGACGCTGGAGTTTGGGTTTGGGAGCTGGGATTCCCAACGGGTTTGTCCCACAGACACGGAAAGGGAACGAGGAAAAACACAGGGAAAGGAGTGTTGTGAGGAGGAATGGGGCGAGAAGTTGAGGGGGGCTTTTGGGATGGGTTTTGAAGGGGGGGAGTCGCTCTCCCGACCCGCGGCTCCCCGGCAAACCCTGCCGTTTCTAACAGCGAAAACTCGTTTCTCACATCATAGTTTCGAGTTTTTTTCCTCTTGCCGTGGCTCCTCCGCCGAGCTGACCGAGGGAGAGGCGGTGGGAGCCCGGCTGTGGGGCGGGGGGCTCCCCGCAGCCACCCCGGCGCTGCGGGCGGGGGGCTTTGCTCCAACGCTTGGGTGGGAGAGGGGGAAACAACAAATCCAAACCCAAACCACCCCACTCTCACTGTCCAAATTATCTCCTCTTAACTCTGGGCTCCGATAAGGCCAGACTGAGGCGGCCGAGCCGGGGATGTGGACCCCCGCGCTCCTCTTTTGTCTGGTTTTCCCCCATCTCCCGGCTCTCGGTGGGTTTTTCTCCCTTTTTTTTTTTTTTTTTTCTTTTTCTTTTTTTTTTTTTTTTTTTTTTCAGGGAACAAAGAACCAATTTAAGCTCGGCTCAAGCCTTGTTCGTGCAGAGGCGACCGCGCCGCTCCGCGCAGCCTGAGCGCGGGGGCTCCACTCCAGCGCAGCGTGGAGTGGAGAGCCCAGAGGAGCCGGGAAAATAAACAACTCCCTGTTTTATCTCTTTGCTTCCCCCCTCTTCGGTTAAATTTGCGGGAGGGGGAGTGGATTTGAGCATAAGAACAGCTGCTTAAAGTCTAATATAGACAAATAGACATCTTGTACAACATTAAGTTTTAGTAGGCAACTCATTTGTTTTGAAGTGCGCTTGCAAATAGTTTGGCAAAGAGCTTTTTCCCCGTTTTCCTGTTCTTGGAAAGTAGCTGGAGTGTTTGCTGGGATGAACCGGGATAGGGTGTTTGGGAAGGAACAGGGCGCTCTGTCCGTGAAGGCTTCCCAGCCCTCGGGTCGCTCACCTCAGAGCTCCGGGCTGGGGCTGGATCCCTTTTACGCAGCCGAAAAACTGATGGGAACGAGTCCCAAATAAAAGCAGACGTAGAGGAAGACTGTGAGGATAAAATAGATATTTATTATCTGGGTAATCGGTTCTTCTGCAAAGAGCTTTAGAGAATCTTAAAGCTTGCAGAGCTCTGGGGCGTCCCTTTCTTTAGGCTTCTGAGATATTAAGCCGAAAAAAAACTTGGCACGGGGGTATCTCGAGTTTGTAAATTCAGGCTCGGCCATGGGAAGCTGTCGGTGATGGAGAAGGGTTCTCCCGCCTCGGCAGGACGGACACACGGAGTGCTCCGCGCCTCCGTCAGGGGATGGAAAATAATATGAATTATAATTCGGCTCCGTATTTTATAGGAACGGTGGAGCCAAGAGCACGGAGGCAAAAAGCAAACCTGTGTCCGGCCAACCGTGAGGAGAGCGGCTCCAAACGACAGGGTTAGAGTTCAGGGGGGGGAAATTAAAATAAAATAGGCAAATTAACTGGAAAATAAAGATTTTGTTCGTGGAGGTGAGTGCCTGGGTGCTGTCACCCACTGAGAGTGCCGGTGTCTCTCCTCTCCGGGCGAAGGAGCCGCAGTCCTCCCCCAAATCCCTCCCTGTAGCAAAGCCGTTAGGACTGGATATAGGGGGAAATAGGGCAAAACTGCAATTATTTGTAGGCTCGTAGGGATAACAGGTCCCTCTGCTTGAGCTGCTGCCCTCTCCTGCCTTCCACGTTTATTTGTATAGACAAATATTCCATAGGTTACCTAATTTTTTTGTTTAGTTCGTTATGGACATAAACTCTTTTTTTTCTTTTTTTTTTTTTTTTTTTTCTTTTTTCTTTTTTTTCCCCTGATTCGTACTAAGACGATCTGTTGAATTACTAGCTTGATCAGGTATATGTTTGTCGAGGTTTGTCTTTTTCTCGCTGAAACCAATTTCTGGAGCTGCCCGTGCAGCAGCCCCGAGCGAACACCCCTCTGGACTTTACCGCTTGGCAAAGATGTGATCCGGGGATTAAAATACGGGTGGGTTTAGGCTGGAATCCTTTGAGTAATTTTTTTCCCCTTGATTATTATTAAAAAAATAATTAAAAAAAAAGAAAAAGTAAAATAAAAGGACAACCCCCCCTCACAAGTAAACAAAAAAACCCCAAACAAGAAACCAACCCAAAAAACCCCTCTATATTTGACCTATTTAGGAGGGTGGGAGGAGTGTAGAAAACTGCAGCGCGTTTTTGGAGTAGGAAGGGAAAACTGGGCTTGCAGAGCTTGCGGAAGGGTATTAAATCCCCGTTCTCTGCAGCTGCACGGGGCTGTGAAAATCCTCTTGCAGGGAGATGGGAATTAAGGCGGAGCGCAGCTCCAGGCGCAGAGAGCCGGGGCCTCCGCGGGCCGAGCGCACCCGCGGAGCGGCCGGGCGGCGGCCCGGAGGTGATTTATTGTGTGTTTGTTTGAAACCGTTCCCCCAAAACAGAAACAAACCATTGATCTCGCTCAAAGGCGAAGACCCTCGGCCCTGCAGAGGCTCTGGATCCGCGGACGATGCGCGGGGGGCGGCGAGGGCTCCGCGCCGCGGCTCAGGGATGGGGTGGGGGGAGACGTTTTCTCTCGCTGCTCGGAGCCAGGGAATATAAATTTTTCTGCCCCAAGCCTTGGCTTGGCGGGGGAGGAACTCTCCTCTCGCTTTAAGTCCCGACTTAATTTTTCCGCTTAAGGAAGCCATCGAGCCCTCCCGAGCACCGAAGGTGCTGCCGGGTCTGTTATCCCTCAATTATAACTCCATTAATATCTTCTGCTCATGGTCAGCAGCGCCTCCGCGGAGCAGGAGACGGCCCTGCCTGCGCGCCGGGCGGCGGGAGGCAAAGCGCGCAGCCGGTGCCAGGTATTACCCTTATTATTCCTTTTATTCCTTTTATTATTTTGTATATATTTATATATATATAATATCCGCTGTGTCTGCTCCTCTCCGCGCATCCCAACTCCCTGCGCGGCGCTGGGAACCGCACCAAGGCCGAGGTGTTAACGAGGGGACTAAAGGGCTGCGGAGCGCGGCGCGGAGCCCCGCGGAGGGGCGCGGGAGCGGCCCCGCACCGCCGGTAGTTGCTGGAGGAAACGCCTTGGGTTTCTTTACGGGCTCATTTTCTCAGAGGAGGATTTTACTGCACGCGTAAAGAATTTCGAAAAAAGCAGTGGTAAATATTTTCTCTTCTGGCAAGTTATTTATTGGCATGAAGAGAGGATTTTTTTTTTCCCTCTCCCCCCCCGCCTCCCCCCTTTATAAAGCTACATGTGGTGACCATATAGGATCAGAAATAATGTGGCCTTTCTGGTTTTTGAAGAACTGCTAATGTCATTAAAGGTCTTCCTAACACGCCAGCTAGGAGTTCAAAAAGCCTCGCCTTTTATCCTGAGCATATATTTGGTTGTTTATAAAGTGCAGACTTCCTTATGCTTCAAGTGCATCAGGAGGATTTCTTAACTCTGTAGAAGGATCTGTTTTCAACTATATTCTTCTTTGGAAATTGGACTGTTTAACTGGTGTCTTTCACACTTCTTTGCTGGCTGCTATTTTTATACATTCAACCGCAGATGAGGTTTTCCCACACACAGAAGCAAACAAAGAATTATCCCCTCTGCTTCGTATTACAGAAAATATCTGCGCCGGCCACTAATTGTCCATTAGTGCTAATAAGTGGCTAAAACAATATTAGAAGATAACCCGAGCAACCTGTCTTCTTTATTTTAATTTGACTTACTGAAGTGGGGAAGGTTTTGATGAAGACCCGACTAGACGTGTCCAGGGAATCTGTGTACTAAACTTTTGGACTGTTGATTTTGAGGGTCACTTATCTAAGCTAAGTTCAAAGTGTCACCTGCTTTAATCCCTTTTCTGTCATGCTCAGAGAGACTCCACACAGCACACAGTTTTCTTCTCAGAGTGCCTGGAAAAATGTCTCTGTCTCGATTATTATTTTTTTTCCCCCTCACAAATACATCAGGAATTTCTCCCCCTCGATTCTAGACTCTTAGGAAAAACTCATTTGAATTCGGTTATTAATATTTTCCGGGCATGTTCTTTTAGTGTGTCATTTATAATATATTAGGATGAATTATATGGGTTAGGGAGTTTTTGGTTTTTCTGAAAAAAAAAAAAAAAAAAAAGGAGGGGAAAAAAAAAAAAGAAAAAAGAGAAAAATCCAGAGAAAGAAGGCCTATTCTATTAAATAGAAACAAGATGTTCAAATATAGAATACATGAATTTGAAATCTGCTGTTTTCCTCTCTCGGATGCTGATGGCGTTAGGAAAAAAAAAATCCACTTTGCTGCTTCTGCAATTTAAATCCTTACACAGAAACATAAATTATCCACTGGGATATTATTTTTAATTAAAATTCTCTTTCCTGAAGGAGTTGTTTTTAAACTTCTCTTCGGTTTTCCTGAAGATTTTTCTTTTCCCTCCGATTTAACATTTTCATTAATTGAGGGATTCTTAAGCCGGGTCTCGCAAGCGGGTTGGTGTTTTTGAAACTTTGACAGAAAACAGTCCACTTGTTTTGTTTTGGTTTGGGTGAATGGTTTTGGTGAAAATGCATAGTTTTGAAACAACTCCGAGGGAGTGGAAAACTTCTTGCTCCTCAGACACGTCAATGAACAGTGTTCACACACACACAAAAATCTCATGTTTTTTCAATGAGCTCTTGAATGTCAAGCCCCGCACTAAGGCTTTAGAGGGGCAAACCTAAATTTATGCCTCTCCAGCCAGTTTTAGGCACCTAAATAGAAACGGAGCCGTTCTCAGAAGTGCTGAACCCTCGCAAATCTGGGTGAAGACAAGGAAGACAGCTCTGGTTCATCGCCCCTAAAATCGAGTCCCTTTTCTCTCGCTGCCTGCATGTGACTTCAGGCACTTGGACTGGCTCCTGAGTTCAGATGCCTTTATCATTTCCTCTCAGGGAAGACCTGGAGGAGCAAGGAAAAGTACTTCTGTATTCAGCAAAGTGAGAGGCTTGAAGCACTTGGTGGACTTCAAAAGGTTTGGGAGGGATAGGGCAACCCACCTGCTTTGTGTTAGATGTGTAGATGGTCTGAGAGGAACCACCTCGGCCACTCAGCCCGGCATTCCCAGGCAATCCCGTAACGAGCCCCAGAAGTGTTCCTGGAGCATCCACACCACGAAACACCTCCCAGTCCCCGGGAATTAATGTTCAGGTGCTGGGAGGAGAGATCAACCGGTTGCCAAGTGGTTGAGGACCCTGAGATCGGGGGTGTGTTGGCCACAGATTTTCAGGGCTCTCGTTGTTGCCAATCTCAGGCTCAGCCATTTTGAACACCCCACAGGTTTTTCTGTATTTTGGTTTGGTGTTTTGTCTGCCAGAAATGTCCCCTCCTGTCCCTTCAGGCGCTCAGGGGGGGAAAGGAAGTTTGGAGTAAAAATTAAGAAAAACTAAAGAAAATCAGCTTCTTTTTCTTCCCTGGGAAATTCTTCTGGGAAGGGAAAGTGGAATTTTTTTGGTTATCTGAAGCTGGCGAGAATTAAGGCAATGTGTCATCTTTTTTTCATGGGTATTTTTAAGTTTGGGTGGGTTTTTAGAAATGCTGGGGTCCTGGCTCAACAGCTGAAGCTCTGCTGACCTGTCAATCCTGCTCTCCATTTGATGTCACCAAACATGTGTCCCGTGTCCCAGCAGACAAGGAAGGTGAATGGGAACTGAGGGCACAGACAGAATTATTGGGGCAGGTACATCTGCTGATATGTCTCAGTGGTTTCATTGACTTTTTTCCTTTTTCCTGTAATTTCTGAATCAATCATTCTGCTATCAGTTAGCTCTAGAGATGGATGAGTAACACCAGTGAGATAAAAGAGTCAAGACTCCCTTTCCTGTGATTTGGCTGCTTTTTGTTAACAGTGCTGAGTGCCATTATTTCCCATAAAAGACATCTGGAAAATCATCGATGTGTGGTGGAGAAAGTGGCTCTTCTCTGCTTTGTACTCGCCTTTGATCCAACATGGAGCACAATTCACTGCCTCTTGAGATCAATAGCTGCCATCCTGGCACATTTTTCACTCTCTTATGCTGTGGGTGATTTGAAGCACTTTAAGAAAATATGAATGTTAACTGCTTTTTGTCTTAGAACGTGTTTATTTATGAATTTGTGACAGCAAGGCCAATGCCAGGAAGAGAATGGCATGGACCAGCTGGATATTCCCACTCAGTACAACCGGTTGAGTTGTTCCTCTGAGTTGGATTGGCTTCACCTTTGTAATAGCACACGACTAAAGATTTACAAAAGTCTGGGTGGCCGTGGCTGGGCTGTGCAGGCACGGGGTAATCAAAGCAGAGACCTCTGGAGCCAAAAGCATCAGCTGCTCTAGTCTGAGTTTAAGCTGCCTACCTGGAGTAGGGAAGGGTTCAAAGCTCTTTGGATGGGGGGTAAAAAAAAGGGGGGGGGGATCAGAGTGGGAAGGGTTTTGTGGGCTTGGGTTCAGCAGGAGGCTTGAGCTGTGCTCTGGTCTTGTTAACCCAGAGAAGCCAACCTGTGATTCAGGAGTTTTATGTAGCACTCTGGTGTTTTGGATGTGGTTCCTGTGCCAGGACTTTACGATGGTGAGGCTGCCTCTCCTCTGGGTAGGAGTCAGGGCTGAGGGGGCTGGCATTAGACCCAGCCCTGTGCTCAGTACAACCTCATCCAAGGCTGAATCCCTGGGATCTCAATCCTTATGTCCCACCAGTGACTCACTCCCTGTTTTCCCCATCCCTGCCGTTTGATTCCTCAGTGAAAAGACATCTGGATGGGTGAGAGTGACCGTGTTAAGCTTTTCCTTAAGAAAGCAGCTCTTGGATGTGTGAGAAGGCTTGACAGTACTGAACAGGAACTTGTGACCTATATATTCCATGAATGGCTCGGTCGGATGGACTTTGAGATGTTTGTCTGCTCAGTGCCTCTGCTTTCCAGCACTAAATCCTGTAGTACTCGACCTGAAAGGTCCTGCTAATATGAGTAGGATCAAGCACAGAGCTACAAAGAGCAAGGGAGGTCATTATTTTCACAGGAACTGAAAGCTGGACCCTAAATCTTCAGAGGAGAGCGGTGCCTAGAAACCGGCTGTCTAATATATCTGCTGTGCTAAACTGGTAGCAGGGAGGAGAGAATAAAAATGTGTTTTGCAGTATAATATTGCTTTGTGCCTCCAAAAAAGGCTTCTAATTTTATGTTTTAAAGGCAAACATTACAGCTAATTGAAGAGCAGGGAGGAAAAATGGATCTCCTTTTCTAAGTGCCAATAAGGCTGGGTTCTGGGCCAGTGGTTCTGTGAGAGGTTTCCATTTACTACCTGTCCTAAACCTCAGGTATTTTAGAAGGAAAATGCCTGCCATATATTAAAGAGAAAAGTCATTAAATGGATGTCAAAAAAAAAAAAAAAAGGGAGGACAGAGAAAACCCATATGACTGAATTTATGGCTTGCTTAAGAAGCACAAGGTAGCACTGAGAAAACATGAATGGGAGCAAGGGGGCATCCATGCCATGGAAAAGGCATTTACAACTTGCTGCCTGCCTAGTGGTGACCTCTGAAGAGGTCGACCAGGATGGCAGTGTCACTGTCCTATCCCTTCAGCCCAGACCCTCCTCCTGTGTTTTCCCCCAACCCTTCCTTCCTTGAAGAGAATAATCCTCTTCCTCCTCCTCACGGGGAGTTGGATTAGGCCCTGTGCCCAGAAAGCTGCTCGGATTTTATTGCTCTGTTGAATGCACCCATTTGCCTCTGGAGGAAACTGCTGGAGCAGTCCTGAGCCAGCAGGAAAGTCAAGGCTTTGTGGGCATCCAGGCAGGAGCCAAGCAAAATGAGCAAGGGGCGAAGGGAATGCTCTCAGGGACAGCAGATTCAGAGCTGGGGCTCAGCTTTGGGAAGGAGGGTGCAGGAAGAAGGTGATTCAGCCATGACCTCTAAGGAGGCAGAGGGTTCAGAGTGTGTGGTGTCACACCAGCAATCAGGCTGGGGAAGGCTTAAGAAATCCATGTACCGGAGTTATCCTCTTCATCCAAGCTTGTGCTGTTCCAGAGGTATGGGCAGAGCTTGGAGCAAGAGGATTCCCTCCAAAGCAATGAGTGGGACTAAGAGGTGGGCACAAGACAGGCAGGACAGCGAGTTTGGCAATGCTGTGAGTTCCTGTTGAACTTGAGGCTTTCCTTTTGTACATCCAACCTAAATTAAAGAACTAGAAATCCTACCCTAGAGGGCATCTTGCCCTTCCTAGCCCATTTCCTTCTTGTTTCCACTGTGCAAATCATCACAGGCTTTAGGTGTTTGGGAGCAGGGAAATCAGAAAACACCAGGGTGGAGCAGTGACTCCCACACTGTGAGTAGCAACAGTGGAATGAAACCTGCTTTGTTGTTTTTTCTCATTGTCTTTGTGCTTGGGTTGATGTCCCAGCTCAGTTCCAGTGCCAGCCAGCTGCTGTGGAAAGGGATGGACTGAACCCTGCCTTTCCTCACCTCCATATCCGTCTCTTCATGAGTCCCTTGCACCACACCTGGAAGGGTCTGGCTGTAGGGTGAACAAGTTCACCTGGCTGAGCTGATGGCAGATTAACTCCATATAAAATATGGTAAAGGACCTGGATTTTTTGTCAGATCAGGTACTGGACCCTTCATGGTCCTGATCCCTTCTCTGCCTTGGAGAGGCTTTGGTATGATCAAGACAAGAGAGGTGGCTGCCAAAGATTTTTTTGTTGCCAAACTACTACTGTGGAGGGGAAAATGGGGGAGAAGATCAGTGGGAATCCTGCTCTGAATTTTTTGGGATAGGCACAGAGTTTGGGAGGAAGCAGATTCGTTTTCTCCTCTGCTACTGGTATGCCCTGTGGTCTTGGGCACCTCTCCTAATCCTCCTGTGCCTGCCTTGTCCCATCCTTCTGCCTCAGGAACTCTGGAGAGACAGGGTTGGCCTCTCCCTGTGTGTTTGTGGGATGCTTCACACGGTGGTGTCTGTCACGGTGTGGCCTCTGGACTCTATCACAGCCCTACTACTATTAATAATACAGAGGATTAGAAAGATAAGCCAGTTACAGCAAGACTCGGGCTTGTCAGTGCTGTCCACTGACTGGTGGTATCTCCTAGGTGGGGGAACTGCTCTGCTCTGTTTATTTACAGTCTATAACTTTGCAAATGGTCTAATAGCGGCTCAGGTTTTATTTCTTTGCAAACCCCTCAGCGTAGGAGACATCTGTGCTGACAGAATTATCTTTTTCTCCTTTTTTTTTTTTTTTTCCCTTTTGCCTACAATGGTGTCTTTAACGAGAGCTGGGCTTTAATTGGAGGCTCAGATGGATCCCTCCCCCTCAGCTTGGGGGGGGGGGAGACGCCTGACAAAGTAATATATGGGCAGATTGAGTACACGTATCTCAGCTACGAAGCACAGTATGTCATACATTTAATGTGTATTTAATCCAAAGAAGCACAATTATTTCACTTATCTCTATGAGAAGCACAATGAAATTCTGCCTTTTTTTTTCCTGTGTGCTGAGCTGCCTTGTTGCAGCTAAAGGCAGGAGTTGCTCCGCAGCTAAGGTGTCCCACCCGCTGGTGCTGCGGGACCCACGGTCACAGGTCCCCCTCTGGGCTTGGTGTGGCTCATCCCTTCGTGAGTGGGGGGGCTCCAGGCTCCTCCAGCTCCACGTGGGGATGCTGGAGGCCTTGCTGTGTAGGAGGGCTGTAGGACTCCCTGGGGTCACGGCAAGGTGAAAGTTGTTTATTCCACGGTGGAGGATCTAATCGAAGCTGGAGCGGAGGGACAACCCCGTGCTGACTGATCTCCCTCTAGGGGCACTTTTCCTTTTTTGATGTGATACTAAGTGGATTTTGTCTCCTGGCTGATACAAGAGGTTGGTTTTTTTTTTTTTTCCCCCTTGTCTGAAGAGTCGTGGTGTTCCTTTTGCAGATGGGGAAAACAAGGCTCAGGAAAGTGAAGGAGCAGGATGTGGGTTTTGAGAGCCAGCCTGTTATTCTGTCCCCTGAGCTGAGCAGTCCATGACCCTATGCAGCACCTTGGCATGAAACCAAGGGGTAGCCCAGGGATGATGCTCATACAGGCACAGATCAGCTCCTGGTCCTTTCCCCTGGGTAGTGTCCGAGCCATGAGGTTTGAGTGAAATCAAGCAGAGAGTCGCTGTCCTTGAGAATCCAAGAATTTATGAGACCATCCAGTTCCTTCCAGCTGTGAGACCTGACTTAGCCCTACCCAGCAGCCAAATTGTAACTCAATCACGCATCTCTCTCTTCTCTTTCCTGCTCTTGTATTTTACAAGGGGGATTTCGGAGAGATGCTGTGTGTGTGGAAGAAGGGATGAGGTGTATGGAACGAGTTTTATAGTGTGACAGATATTACCTGGGATCAGCACAGCCAGATTGGGGCTTTTCAGTGCTGCTGGGCAGATGAACTTGCCAGCCACACCAAAAGAGGCTGGGCTGCTTGTGCCATGGAAAAGGGGAGGGGAAGGAGCTGGCAAGGAGTCTACCTGGCTTTGGCTTGCTGCTGGCTGCAGCCTGGCTCCCCAGGGCTCTGGTACAGAGCACAGCTCTTTGCAGGCTTGCCAAGGCACCTGCTGCACTGTGTGTGTCAGCCCTCTGCACTGCACTTGTTGAGGTTTCTGCACCTTCTTCCCACCCTTTGCCACCAGTCCATGAACACTCCCTGCCCCACTGGTGAGGTGTCAGCTCCCAGTGCCACTCTGGCTCTCCCGTAGTCATGCTGTGTGAGGTGTTATTCCTTCTCCTGGAGAACAGCTTGTCTTGTGGTTCTCCCCTGACTCCTGCCAGCATGGGCAGTGGTGGACCAGCCCTCCCACAGTGAGAGGCCCCTCTCCTAAGTGACCTCCTCTGCCACAGCAGATCTTAAAAGCATGTTTGGAAAGGACAAATGAGTAGTGAAACTCAAAAGAGACTTGACAGTCAAACGTATTCTCAGAGAGGGATTTTCTGGTGTGTAGTCCAGGGAACTCATTGCTGTGTGCAGCCTTCTAAAGGTGCTCTGGTTTGTGGATTCTCTGATGTCCAGGAGTGTGGCTGAAGTCTGTGGCTGTCCCAGTGAGGGCACTGATTTTTTCCTCTTCCATGTCACATAGGAATGTTGCTTCCATAGGAGTGACAGCAGGCTGCTAGAAGTGGTGGCAGTGGGACAAACGCCCAGCAGCTGTGAATTAGATAGGAGAGACAAATTAATTAGTGGAGGCAGGTACCTGCAGGCAGGGCTCATCTCCTTTCCTTAGGGATACAGGCTGAGCACTGTGACACTAAACACATCTCTAAAAACGAGGGCTTTTCACCTACAAATAGAACCAATAAGGTTTTATTTAGTTCCTAATTCTGCAATTTTGCTTCAGGGTTGGAGCTCATCTCCACAGCTTTGGACGATCACAAGTGCCTGCCTGCTCATGGCTGGTGAGAATGGGGGAGCACTTCCCAAACCAGGCCTGCTGTGTGCTGTGCCTGTTGGGCTGAGGTACTGATGGGGTGTCCAGAGGGTGGGAGTGGGGCTCTGCACAATTTCAGGACCAAGATTTGAGGAATCTTATGGGCACCCTTAGTTGGCATCTCCCTAGAAATGACTCTTTGCCCCGTGGACTCAGCCTCTCCTTCCTTCCTCCCAGTGTCGCCAGGCTCTTCCTGCTCTCCTTTGATGGCACTGGGACAAGTTAATAAATAATCCCAGGGCTTCCCTGGTGTAGTACAGACCTGCTGACACCTAGCCTGACCCTCTCTGCTGCTGACTGGCAGGTGACCCCACAGCATGCAGGTACCACAGCTGGGAGAGGTTGTCCCCCACCCTGGCAACCAGGATCTTGTGACAAGAGCAGTGTTTACATGAGTGGGGAGGCCGTGGGGTTTTCACACTGGGATTTGGGAATGCTCCCCTCACCCTGTACCTCCTGAGTAGTTGGTCAGAAATGTTTGTGAAGGGCTAGAAAGGAAACCTGTGTGTGTATAATACCCCAGACCAAAAAGCCAGAAAAAATCTCCCTGAAACCACAGGGTCAGCCTGGCAGATTTGCAGCATTAATTTACTGGTGGCTTAAACAAATAGAGGCAGATTTGCACTCCTGCCTCCCCTCCTCTGCCATCCCGTGCTGTGCTGCACAGGGTGGGAGCCACCTTTGCTGTGAGATTCCCCGGTGTGGTGAGTCTGGATGGTCCTCTAGGTGGGTGCTGTGTGTTAGAAACGATTCCTGGTGACTACACTTCCCTTCCCCTCCCTCCGAAGGAGAAGGGGACTGAAGGGGCAGTCTCCTCATCAAGCTGCTGAGTTAATTGTCGCCGTCCACGCTCTCAGCCTGCGGTCGATGGAGGGAAACGCCGCTTTAGCTCTGACCCCACTTCCTTTCTGGTGACGTTAATTCGCTTGACCCGGTGTTTGCTGATCTCCCGCTCCCCTGCAGCTGACAGGGGGTGAGAGGGAGGCAGGCGGGAGGCTCGGGAAAGGCAGGGCACGTGGTCCCACTGTCCCGCTGCTCGCTGAGCCCGCAGGAAAGAAGTGCTGTGCTCCAGAGCAGGAGCAGAAACTCCCGTTGTTCGTTTAATTTCAAAATGGGAATCCCGATCCCGGATTCCCCTTTGCTGCACTGAAGGGCTGCATCCTGTGTGGGGATACCGTGCCTCCTGGGAATTCACATTTGAGCCTCACCTCTGCCTTTGCCCGTGTTAGACCCAACATGCTGCTGTTGGGTAGTCAAGAGCAACTTAATGTTTAACTCAGGTTTATGTTGTTACTTCTAAAAACTCCCTCACTGGAGGGTCACTGCCTCTTCAGGATCATAAAACTTGCCCCCTCGTGTTTTCCTGGACATCACTTACCCATCCACTGTCTCTATTTGTGGTGCAAAGATGAGTATGTGAGGAGGCTCAGATGTTTAAATATGTGATGTGAGGGGATGAATAGTTTGGGTCAGTGGCCAACTCTGAGCTCCTTTTCAGGCTGTGACAGGAAGGATCTGTGGTGGTCCAAACTCTGCTGCATGTCTCAGTTCTGCCACTGGGAAGGGATTTTGTGCCCACGGCATCTCGGGAAGCTCTCCTGTGTGGGAGAGGGTGGGTGGCTCTGCTGTGGCCTCTCTGAGGTGACTTTGGTGCCTGGGTATGATGCCTCTCCACCTCCAAGTTAATTATTGTTGCAAGAATTACAGGTCAGTGCTCAGATTTTGTCAGCAGTCCACTGTAATCTCCTTGAAACTGCCCCCCGAAATCAAAGTTTTGCTCCAAGGAGAAAAATTTGGGCTTTCCAAGAGGAACATATTTGTTCTCCTTTTGTCTCCTCTTTAATTTCTTTCTCATCCCTTTCAATACAGCCCCTTTTCTCCCTGGAAGGTGCTGTCACTAAGCTCGCTTTTACAATTCTGAGTCTCAAGAATCCGATAAACCTCAGCTGATTTTTCCAAACGGCTTGAAGTGGTGTCAGGGCCATCTGCTCTGCAGGTCATTCTAAGAATTTGCACCGTAAAGCTTTGCCATGTGTTCTCTGCAGATTACACACACCTTTGGCTGGGCTCTTGTTGTTAGCTGCTCATTATTGGTTGGTTTGAAAAGCTTTCCTTATAAATGCCCTGTGTCCCAACCACACGTGTTGTATCAGTGGTTTTATAATGACCCATTTGGAATTATTTAGCCAGGGAACCTTGCAGTTTTTCCTTTCAATGTGTCCTTATAAGATGCCCAACTTCTACAGTTAGTCTATGAATGTACCCACACTATTAGATCCACTTGTTTATAATAGCAACCAAATGTCTTCAAATATTCAAGCCTCCTTTTATTTTTTACAGCACTGGCAATAAGCCTTTACATGTTAACTCTTGGCCTCTCTGGGTAACCTCTTATTTAAAAGCAACTTAATTGACTTTACCAGGCCTGGGCTATTTTTCATTTCTTCCTAGAGGACTCATTACTGGAGATGGATGTTTATAAACTGGATCTGGATCCTTCTCTCTCTCTCTCTCTCTCACACACACACACACACACAAAACCAACCTATTTTACCCCTTCCTGCCTGTTTACATTAGCAGGCCATAATCATATTCATGGCTTCACATAGTTTGGCTGAGATTTTTGTAGTGGTGACCCAGTGTAAAGAGAAAAAGGCAAATAATTGAATAGCAAGTGCTGAAAGAAAAAATGCTGAAATACTCAAGTTTTGAGGGACTTGTGTCTCAATGAAACTGTCAGGTTTAGAATAGAGGTCCTAATAATGAATTAATACAGATTCTTTGAAACAGGTAGGGTTTATATACTGGTACAGCTTTTGGTGTGTGATGTAAAACAGGTGCAATCCAATGGTAAACTGGGTCCATGGTTGGGTCTCTTCCCCTTTCTTTGCCTTTGGAAGTAGTGGTATAATTATTTAGGAAAGAGAAGTAAGACAACTCGAAGCAGATTTTAATCAGGCTACAGTCCTTGGCAGAACAGCTCTTCAAAAGTTGTGCCCAATAACCTGCAAAAGCTTAAGACATGAGGATTTAGTCCATATGAGCCTGCTAAAAAGGACACACTTAAATGCACAGCCTTGCAGTGGATGATGCATCAGACCCTCTGTGTCATGAGCGTTTTCCTGGTGCTGCTGGATCCGTTCTGATTTCCAGCAGTGGGACTTTGTGATCATGTCCCTGGCTCAGTTTAAACCCACAGCCCCGTTGTGACAGAGGGGGCTCTGAACACCCCCTGCCTTTGTTCGGTGTCTGTGCTGTTCTGGAGCACCTGTGGAAGCCCTTGGAGAGCCCCTGGTGCTCTTGTTATACATCCATCTCTGCATCCTGGAATGCCTGTTGAAGGTGAGAGAGGTAGAGACACCAATTATGCCATATTCTTCATCCTCTTCCCCCCCCTATTTCTGCTTTATATCAGCATTTTTTTTCCCCATGAGCTTCTGTCTTATTTTAAGCCTCACATCAGTGGAGATTTGCAACACTTTCCACCTTCTCGGCCAGCAGAGCTTCTGGGAGGATTTTCCTGCTTATTATTAAATTTGCCTCTGTTTCATTGGGTTTTTTTGCCAGGTTCTTGTTTGCCCAGCAGGGAAGAGCAGCAGGTCCCCACCAGCACCTTGTCACTGCTCTGGAGAATGAGCCAATGGGTGGACAACAGTCATGGGATCGAGATACTGGATGAGGTGCTTGTATCACCTCCCAGAGTCCCCGTGGTTGAAGAGTGTTATTTTCAGATGCTCCACAAGATGCCCATGGCAGAGTTGAGAGGGAAAAGGTGGATAGTCAAGGTCCAAGGTTATCATATTTATCACATCTACATAACATATCTATTTGATGACATGGGACAGAACCCAAAAAGATATGGGGTCTTCTCTGGCCCTACCTGTGTGCAGCAGCTGATGAATCCTACCCTCAAAATTAAGGATCTTTTCTACCCTTTTCAGCACGAGCAGTTGTTTTTATTCTTTTTTAAATTTCTCTGGGTGTTTTGGCAGTTGCTCAGCAATAGGGTGCACGTCCCCCATTTCCCACCTCTGTGTGTGAGCAGGGCTCCTGCTGTGGTCCCTGCCCTCCTGACACCCCTCACTGCAAACTTCAGGCTATAACCTTCTGCCCCACGCTCTCTCTGGGACTAATAAATTATTTTTACTTTTTTTTTTTTTTTTTTGATAAAACCACAACTGAAGAATTTGGATTTTGAATAATCTTCCAGCCACCTTTTTCTGAATTTAATCCTCACAAATAATTTTGTGCTCTTTCTCAGTCTTTTCTTCCTGCTTTTCTCTGTTGTTTTCCCCTCCCTTTTTAATCCTCTCTGGCCTTTCATGAGTTCCCTTAACTGGGTAGCATCTGCCAATTTTATTAATGGGCTGTGTAATCCATTTACAGGGTCATTAATGAAAATATTAAATAAGGCCAGACCTAACAAAAGATCCTTGGAGTGCTCTGCAAGATACCTCCCACAAGTGTAATACTTGGCTTACTGCCTTTCTGGCAGGTTTGAATCCACAAAGCAATGTTCATATTATTATTATTGTTATTATTATTGGCACTAGGTGATAACTAGAAATCCAAGCCAAACCCCAGGTTTTTGCAGCAATAGGAATGGTGCACATATGCTCTGATTATTTATTAGAAAACAGCAGAGAGTGTAGTGGGGGTCCTGGTTTTGTCCAAGAGCTACGTGGAGAAGAGGCAATCACCGCTCTCAGGGTGGTTACAGTACAAAAAGAGGGACTTAAATGAAGGATGGGAAGGGTGACAGTGAGATCAAGGGCACTGCCAAAGCTTTGCTCTCTGACAGCAGCCATGGAAGAGCCCACACTGCCTCTCAGTCAGAAAGCACTTGTCTCCATCTGCTTGATTCTACCCTCCCCATTAAAGTGTGTGAGCCTTGGGTGCTCCATAACCAGCTTTCAATGCCCCGAATTACCCTTTTTTTGTAAAGCAGCAAAATCCAGCATCTTAAGGGGGATGGGGGGGGAAAAAGGAAAATATAGAAACCAGTCTGTGTCTTCCAGGCTGCTGCTGCTCGGTGGACAAGCTTGAGTGCCTGATAGGAAACATGAGCAGAGGGGATCAGGGAGATTTTAAGAATTCCAAGTAGATCCCAAATGAAGGGGATGATGAAGGGAGCACAGTGCACAGTAGGTGGTAGCACAAAGCCACAGGGAATCTGGACAGAGAGAAGAGGGGGAATAGAGCAAAATGCTCGATGAAAAAAGATACTGATGGGTGCTTTTCTGCACTAAAAAGTGAATTTCCAGAGTTACTTACAGCACTGAGAGAGCCAGCTCCCAGTCAAAATCCCACTGCCCAGGTTTTTAAGATCTCAAGTTAATTAAGATCAATGCCTGGGTATATAAAGTGTGTATGAGGATATATGTATATATATATATACACCTTGTATAGGGACGTATTTATGTGCACACACCCACGGATGTTTACTGTGGATTATTTTCATATCAGCACATTTATCAAACCTCCTGGTGGCTGCAGGCTTAAGGCCTTCAGCTGCGTTTTGGGAGACCTGTCCTTGTGCACGTGTTGTCTGTGTACGATACTTTTAAATATTCTCCTTTCCAGGTGTGTTTTCCCACAGTGTGTATGTGTCTCCCAGAACCCCTGCGTGACTGTATGGGGAAAACAAAGTCTTTTTGTTACTTTGCAGCTCAGCCTGAGCAGCTTCCAGGACTCTTTGCAGACCCTGAAGTCCAGGCAAAAAAACAAACAGAAAGGGTTAGGGGTTGGGGTTTGTTGG
Organism: Pyrocephalus nanus; assembly: GCA_038380795.1. Classification (NCBI taxonomy): domain Eukaryota; kingdom Metazoa; phylum Chordata; class Aves; order Passeriformes; family Tyrannidae; genus Pyrocephalus; species Pyrocephalus nanus. Next base: position 3,558,479 of record CM076278.1, read on the forward strand.
AGGGGGGAGAGAGGGAGAGGTTTCTATTGAAAAGAAGAAATTTCTGACCATGTTCGTTTTATTGGCCTGGAGGAACCCTATAGATTAACAACCAACAACTCCCCCCCAACACACACACACACACACACACACTCCTTCACTGCCACCCACCCCCACTCCAACCCGGAGACCTTAAACAATCCGGTAGAAGGTGTGACTTCAAACTTGGTGGTAGGGATAAAGAGAAAGGAAGCCGGAATGTAAGCACTTGTGTGATGTGATTATTCCCAGAAATGCCTCGACATCTCCCCGCTGTCCCGGCACGGCTGCCAGCGGTGCCGCGGAGCTCCGGGCCGAGGTGGTGACCGCCGACGGCAGAGACACTGCGATACCTTATCGGGGAGAGGCGCTGGGTCCCCTCGTAGTTACAAGCGGAAATAGGGCCGGTGGCCAGCGGAGCCCGCTGCCAGGGCACCCATGAGACCTCTGCCGAGCCCACCAAGGTAAAGGGGCTCCCCTGGTGCCCCCCCCGGCTGCCCCTGCCCGGGGACCACCCCACGGCTCCCCTGGTGTGGACTGCAGGGGTTGGCATCCGTCGTGGGGGACGTGAGTGGGGTCAGCTGTGACGGGGAAAAAGCGTGGGGATGAATTCTCCCCGTGCCCACCCACTCGAGTGATGGGCTGACGTGCGTGGGGCGGACCCGACGGGGCGGACCCTGTGGTACGGGGGTGCTGGGGGCCCACCCGTGGGTGCGGGGGGTTCGGGGTGCGTGGGCTGGGAGCGTTTTACTGTTGCCTCTGGGCTCGCTGTCATCCAGGTGTCCATACCCGGCAGAGGAATTTGGAGGGAGGTCTGGGGTTGCCTGTGCCTCTGTCAGGTTTTGGATGTGAATGAGCCTAAAGATGCTCTGGTAGAACTTGCCGAGTCACTTCTCTAAGAGTCGGACTCGATGATGCTCGTGGGTCCCTTCCAGCTCAGTGTATTCTGTGCTTCTCAAATGCTTTATTAATAATTTGTTCACCTGAAGCGATGCCTGAATCTCCAGCTCCGATCCCATATGTCAGGAGAGAAAAACAATACGCTTATTCTCCTATTTTTTTTATTATTATTATTTAAATGATTTCATTTACAGTGGAGGTGGAAGTGGGAGAGGGCTAATGTAGAACAGGTGTTTTGATTTCACGTTACTCTTTGAAAAGCAAATCTCGCCATTTGGACCCTGTATTCGCCCTTGGTTGGGAAAGAAATTAATAATAGGAATTGTTTAGGAATTCATCAAAGGAAAACCCACCCCCTTCTCCGCCTCCCCTTCTCTGAGCCGTCGGTGGGATCCAGGACCCCCTGACTGTAGATGGCACAAAGCTTTGGTGTTTGATTTTTAATTTTTTTTTAATGTTATTACTAATTTATTATTTTTTTTTTACTTGATTTGCTTTCTAAGGCGCTGTTTGGCGCGCTGTGCATTAGGATTTTGGCACTGTGCATTAGGAGCTTGGCATGGAATGAGAGGAACTGGCTCTTTGCCCCTCTCCGTGGGCTTCGAGGGACGGGGCTGGCGGGGAGATGCAGCCGCGGGCGCGGAGGATCAGCTCTCCCGCGCATCCTCCGCGCGTAACGGGGCTCCAGAAACCCGGGGTGGGGGGACACGCGTGGCTTCGCAGAGCTGCTCCCGAGCAGCGCCCGGCCTTCTCGGGGCTCTCCGCTGTTGTTCATGTCCAAGAAGTAGCTCAACACAAATATATATGTATTTATTTCCTGCTTCCTTCTGTGTTCCACCACGAAAATAATGAAAACCGCAGGATCGTGTAAACCACGGCCCGGGCTCCCCGTGCTCTCTGTGTCCACCGAGTGACATGAAATGCCCCTGGACGATGTGAGGGTGCCGGGAGCGAGTGGGGGCCCAGCTTGGCCCCGACGGCCGCTCGGCCTCAGCCCCCAGAAACAATCGGGGCCACGGGAATGGATAAAATATTTGGGTTGATTTTGGTTTGGTATTTTATTTCATTTTTTACACTTTATTAAATATTACCCGTCAGGAAAAACGCCTTTCGATGCTTTTCTCGTTGCCCGAGAACTCGAAGGTACCTCCCCGCCCGTATCCAAATTGGCAAGAATGAAAAGCGGTGGTAGGGGGGTGAGAAATCGTTACACAATAATGCTTTTGCACTGGGGGTGATTTGGAGTAAAACGGTGACTGCAGAATTAACGCCGTGTTTGGAAAGTGATGGTAAACCACTCTGTCACGCCGGGGGTGTTGTGGCTGATTTTAGGATGGGGTTTCAAATACGCCTAAAATGTGAGTAACTTCTGGCTTATATTAGTCAGTGTCAGGATAAAAAGAATTCGGGATCCTCAGTAAGGTTCGCTCCTAATTTGCCAGATTAACCAAAATTTTGGCGATTCAAGAGCTTTGTTCTGCACTCGGTTTCAGGGCTTGGGCTGCTGCTGTGGGAAACCCGTGGGTAAAGACATCGCTACAAAATTTCATTTCTCCTGCCTGATCCTGCTGTAGGTGCTTGTGCCCAAGCAAATTCCTGGCTGCCGTTGCTGACTGCTCCAAGAAAGCATATTTTCCTGGAGCCCAGGACAATTTTCTCTATCCTTTTCTTTGCGAGGCTGCTCCCTGCTGCAGAAACCCTGGCTAATTTTACCGGATAATCTTAATATTCACCACAAAGCCAAATGAATGAGCCGGCCCGTTCCTCCTTTGGTTTTAAAGGTTGTCTCAAAGCTTTGATTTGAGCTCAGAGTGGTTGGTTGGGAAGGGGCTGCCCGCATCCCTTTTGAAAAGCCAGGGAGGAAATCAGAAATGAAACATCTTCCCTCCGAGATAGAGAAAGTCCTGCAAAAACTCTCCAGACACTCACCCCTGCCGGGTTTGCTCCAGCAAGTGCATTGCAAGAGCTCCAGGAGCGGGAAATTCGTGATTTTAAACTACCGAGAAAGGAAAAGAGAATTGTTTTCCGTGTGGAAAACTGGGAATTCGCCTCCTTTTCCAAAGGGGAAGGTATGGGGGGAAAAAGGTAGGGTTTTTTCCCCTCCTCTTGTAATTTATCTCTCGAGTGGCTCTGGTTTGGTAGTGATCACGATGCTGGTTTTTAATCCCGAGCCTAAGGGTAGCGGGCTTTGCCCAAGGCCAGGCAACTCCTTCCCCTCGCAGCGTGGCCCCGCGCCTGCCAAAACCAGGGGTGCCTCGCTCATATTCCCTTTAATCCCCCTTTATTTCCCCCCCAAAACCCCCAAAGCTTCAGTGATTCTCTCTAATGCCCCTCAAAATACCGCACCAAACCCAACCCAGCGCCGTTGTTAAACCTGGATTTACTGGGAGTCGCAGCTCGAGTTGGGGGAATTTCTTCCTTTCACATATTTTTAGAGTAAATCTTTTTCTCTCCCTTCAGACACTCCTGGATTTCTCCCCCCTCCCGCTTTGGCTGTGTGGGGGGGGGGAACAGTGTGATTTAAACCCGCCGTGCGCAGCCCGAACAATGGGAGCCGTAAACCCAGACTATAAGAAAGTTGTCGGCAGGGACGTAGGAACCGCAAACACATTTTTTCCCCCCAACCATACAATGTGGAAACTCTTAAAGGGCGCTATCTGTAGACATCTTGCAATCACTGGTCTTCCTTGTCATCTGAAGGAGAAAGGGGAAAATATATTATGTGAAGACACACTTTAAAATTACTTATACATTTTAAACATGCTGGCAAAGGGAACTGCCTGATAAACTCTTGCCCAGATTTCCTTTTTCTGGGGTAAATTATTTCAAGTTGTTACACAAATATCTCCCGCCTCTCCCTCTTTTTCCCCGCTCCTTCCCCGGGTTTAATTCAAACGAAAACAAGCTCCTGCAGCCCCGCAAAGAGCCCGAACGTGGAGGAAAGGCAGGGCCGGTCCTGCAGCCCCGAGTGGGTCGAACACCCACCTCAACCGCTCCTAGAAAAGAGGAAAAAATGAGAGTAATTATTTAAATGGGTTAAAACGCTTAACAACAAGCCGGCACTGCGCCTGGTGTCGCAGCCAGGTGGTAGCGGAGCTGTGCTTGGGTTCCCCTGAGCCAAAATCACCCAAAAGCAGTCGGGACAGCGAATTATTTCTCTCCTAACGAATTTCCGAGCCCGGATTCCTGTGCCTGACGGCCGGGGATCCAGCCAAGAGCACGCTGCCGCCTGTAAAGCCGCCAAGCTGCAAAGGCGGAGGTTTGGCCCTGGAATAAGCGGTGCGACTTTCCCACCCTGCGGCCGCACTCCTTGGCTTTGGAAAAAGGATTTATCCGGAGAAAATAGCGGCGTTAAAAGGAAGGGAGGCTCTTTTTTATTTTTTTTTTTTTTCTCTTCGTTTATCTGGGGTAACATTGATTTTTTTTTTTTTTTCTTTCTCATTTTTTATAAAAATGGGGAAAGACACGGAATGGGGTAGGGGATGTACTGCCTGGTTAGGGATATCGCTTAGTGTGGAGAGGGAGAACGGGGACATTTGAGGGATGGAGGCAGCGCTGCGGGAGGAAGGATCTGGCCCCGATCCCCAGGAGTGAAGGGGTGGGGGGTGACCCAAAGGCAGGACGCGCTGGGACCGGTCACACGTTCAGGGAACGGAGGGAGTGGATGAATGGATGAAGCCTTGAGTCTGCTCCGGGTCTAAACCCAGGAGGTTTAGGCAGGATCGGATCCTCCTTGGCCAGCGGGGTCTCCTGCCTCTGCAACCCCCCACCCCCCACACTTCCAGCGTCTTCAAACAACGTCCGTCGCACAACCTGAGGGTAACGGGGGGAGGGAGAGGGGGGCTTTCTTCTTCTTTTTTTTTTTTTTTTTTTTTTTTTCCCTTAAGTCTCTTTCAAGCTGAATTTATGTTTGTGTGATGAAATGCCCCTCTGTGTTTAACATTCCCAATGATCATTTGTTTCCTTAGCTCCATTACTCCTTTATGAGAGCGCCTTTCGCCCGGGCATGTTTAATCATAACCGCTTACGCAATATTTTCTTTGGGATAGATTCACTCAGCCTTATTACATATCAATTATTTCCTTACAACTTCGTTCCACACCAGCTGCTTTGTTATCTGGGCCTGCCACCCCTTACCCCCCCGGTGTGTGGTGGGAAGGGAGGGAGACGTTTGTTTTTCCTAGGATAAAATACTGCTAATAATAATGCAGATTGAGTGGAAGGAGAAGGGGGGAAGCGGCGGGGCGGGGGGAGAAGCCCCGCAGCCGGCAGGGCCGGGGATGCTCCGCGGTGCCGGGGGCTGCATGTCCCTGCCACAAACTGCTGCTCGGAGTCCCCTTCCCCACTTCAGGGACCCCCTCCCCGCAGTGGGGCTGGAGGGGGACTTCCCCTTTCCCAAGGCTCCTTGCATCTTTTTTTGGAGTTGCTTTACTGTGTCTGAGCCTCCCAGGCTTCGTGCTGGCTCAGAGGAGAGATTTTCTGCTTCACAGTCCCCGGGAGATCTTTACCCACCCACCTCCCGCCGTCATCTTCCACAGCCACCCGCCTGGAAAGGACATTTCGAATCAATTCGAGCCCCTCCCGCCCCGACTTGTGTTCGAAATTTTTTTTAGTGCAAGTTTTATCGGGGTTTTGCGTCGTAAACGCGCTACCAGGCTCGGCTTCTCCCATGCTCCTCCTTCCGCTGCCGGATTCCCTGGGGTGCCTCGGGATGGGCCCCTCCCGCCGCACCTGAGGGCGCTGCAGCGGGGACAGCCCGGCTGCTCCTGACTCCCGGTGCGTGGGGGTGTTTTCCCCTCTTCTGGTTCCCTCGCAGGCAGGGAGAGCTGCGGGGCTCGGGATCCCGACAGATCCCCCATCCTTCCGTCCTCCCTTTTCGCCTTCTGCTTTTTGGCCCCAAAACTCGAGTGACATTTCCCGTTTGAGGAGAGCAGAGCAGCCCAGATTTCTTTTCTTTTTCGCTTTTTATTTTTTTTTCTTTTTTCCCCCTTTTTAATTTTTATTCTCCCTGATGCCGAAGAACCCGCGATCCTTCGGTTAAGTCATGTCTTTATAGGGGAAATATATATATTCCTTTATGTGGGCTATAAAGCTGCACTGGGGAAGCAGGAGCGGCCGGTGTGCGTTGAGGTCCTGGTTCATGTGTGATCGTGGCTCGCCGTGGCGGGGACTCTGAACCACGACACGAGCGTGGGGACACACACACAGATTTGAAGGGTGGCAGGAGTCCGGACAAGACGCGCTGGGGAATTGAGGGGGGGCTAAAACCGAATTTCCTGGCTCTGGCGAGCTGGTCTCTCCATCATCTTTACGCGCACACACATATATGTGAACAGATGACTTGGCACCAGCGAAAAATACTTAAAATAATGCCTCTGCCTCTGGCCAGGCCTGTGTAAATATCTCACTCTCCCACATGCCCGCCTAGCTTTTCCCGATGCTGCGTTACTTGATCACAAATACATAATTTGCACGAGTGTGTGTATACACAGAACCGCTTTGATCTCGGCGCAGAAATGCCCCCCTCCCCTCGCCTTCGGAGGGGCTGCAGCTCCGAGAACAAAAGCGGAGAATAAAAATGGTCAAATAACACATTTTCAAATGGGAAGCGTGTGTCGGCTTCCTTGAGTGGTTCTGGCACTTGGAAAGGAGGGGGGGGGGAAGAGACTTTATTGAACGTATAAATTTAAACTTAGTTACCGCTAACAGTTGCCTTATAAAAGGGGTCCATATAACCCACATCAATTTTTTTTTTTTCTCCTGGAGTCCCCAGGCGCGTTTCCCAGCGCACCCGATCTCTTGGCAGCGCCAGCCTGCGAGGAGCGGGGCTGGCTGCGGGCTTTCGCAGGGGGAGATGTTTATTTTTCAGTCATTGTTGGCTCCCTCCCCTGGATTATTTTACTGCTGCGGATTTAAGCCCTTCTACTTATTTCTTGATTCTCTGGCAGCGCTTTCTGCGAGTGCTCCCAGCTCTGCGCTTTCTCCCTTCGCCGTGTCTCGGGGTGGTGAAATTACAGGGTATGAGGGAAATGTGTAAATTATAGGGTTTATTAAAACGTAGGCGAGCGCGGCTCTCCAGGCGAAACAGATGCAGGATGGCTTGAAGTCAGCCGGCCTGACAAACTGCAGAGCAGGGAGGCAGGGGAATCATTAGAGGGACATTTCCCGCAGGGAGAGAGGAAGAGGCCCCGGGGTGGGGGAGCGGAGGCTCTCCCTCCAGGAGCCCCCCAAAAACAGGACAGATTCCTCCTGGGTAGCCCCTTGGTCCCAGCACGCTGGATGAAGCCTCTGAGTGCTCAGACCCTAAACGCCGCATTCCCTCTCTCCCAGTCCCCGGGCGGTCCGAGGGACTTCCCCCCCTTCCTCTCCCCACCCGGCCACAGACCCGGCCCCGAAGGCGATGATTTATTTAGGCTAAAGCGTAATTCTCAGTTTATAGTTTGGCTTCTCCGATATTAACCTCAACTGCTTTTATGTGAATCTTAAGGATGATGAAGGGACTTTCTGCGGCAGGAGAAAGCTCTCAGAAGGACCTTGAGGTTTGGGCACCGAAACTTCCTTTTCCCCCTTTCCCTCTCTGCAGGGAAGAGCAAATTGGCAAGAAACAGGGCTGTGATGTAAACGTGGAGTGGGGAGGGGAGAAAAGAGCTCTGGGTGAGGTGGTCTTGGTGCTTCTACGGCAGAACAGCCTGCAGCAGGGGTTCATCCTGGGAGATGGAGGTGAATAAAACAGGCTGAGATGGCACCAGGAGGTTGAAGGCTCCTGGCAGGAGCCTCTCCAACTTTCCCTGAGGTCAGGTGAAGGATGGGATGGGTGTATTCTCCGTGGCAGGACTGACATACACAGTGCATCCAGCACAGTGCCGCTCTCTCAGGAGCTGTTGTCACTGTCAGAGGACACACAAACATCCAGTGATCCCTGCTCCTCTCACTGTGGGACCTGGGGGCTGGTCCACGCTCCTACCATCACCGTTTTGCCCGTTCTTCTTGTCACTGCTTGTCCACCAACCCACAGTTTAACGGGGAATGTTGTCTTGAAGACAACTTCTTGTCCACGAGTGGCCTCACACCCCACTTCCTTCCTCACTGGGGGCTGTGATGCCCATGTAACAGTGTTTGCTTTCACAGCAAGACATCAGGAAGGCAGACAATGCTGCTTTAGCCTCCTAAATTCGGTTCAGAATGTGGTAGCCAGGTTTAAAACAAGGTAGTGAGCCAGGAAATTCCACTCAGCCTGCTAGGATGTCTTCTGTGGATCCCAAGTGGTCGAAGGTAATTAGTTTGAGCATTGTGTGACACTTGAAGTCCCTCAGAGAGCTTTATCAGCCCTGACGTGCTGCAAGAAGCAGGGAGCACCCTCCAAGCTGTAGAAAATCATACAAAAATCACACTTGGAAAGATCTTGCAACCCTTCTAGTCCCACGTATGACCATAAAAGATCCTGTAAAGGGGATTCAGGGGATGTTCTATCCATCAAAATAACGTGACTGAGCCTTTTCTCACCGCTCTCGTTTCAACACCTCGTGGAGCTGATGAAGTCTTTATTTATTCGTGTGTTTTCTGTTTGTTTTGGAGGGTGTCACATCTTGGCACAGCAGCAAAAAGTAGACAGAAATGTTAACAAAGGAAAGCGTTATTTACTAATCCCTTCACGGACTCCATTTGAGGTAACTAAAACACGGTCATAAAAAGAGTAATTAAGAAGGGCACTGAAGTATTTATTCAATTCTAGTCTTCAGGAGCCCAATTCGGGGATCTCAACCAGCCTGTTTCTTTTACCACAATGTGGCCGTCATCCCCTCCTGCTCCTTGGGCTGTGAAATCTCCCTCCACAGTAAAATCAAGCTTTTCTTGGTTTTACAGTGTTGGATATCAGTCTTGGCTCTCAATTTATGGCCTGAAAACTCAAGTATGAGCTCATCTGTCATTCTTCCTCTCTCTCTCTCCTTTTTTTTTTTTTTTTTTTTTTTTTTTTTTTTTTTTTTTTAGCTACTACAATAATTTAAGAGGAACACATGGAATAGGAAATGGTCCTTCACAACTTTGGGAGAAGCCCTCTGTGAGTAGAAGAGGAGACAGGTCTGGGTAGTAGAGACTGGAAGGGCAGCTGGATTTTAAATAATAATGAAGTGGAAGAGCTCAGGCTGAATAGTGGGAACAGGAAAAGGGGGCACGTCAGCAGGGAACAGGAGGAGAAATCCTCCTCGATGAGCTCCATTCCTCCTCTAGGGAAGTCCGTGCTCTAGACAGATGCAGGAATTGGTGAGAGGTTTGTGCTCTCATTCAGTGAAGTTTCTTAGCTAAAATGCCTTTGAAAGACAAGCAGATTTGCAAATAAAGGACTGTCAAAACCAGCTCTTCAGTTCAGATTTCTCTCCTCTTTGAAAGAGGAATGGGAGTCAAAAGAGGCTGGTTGCTGAATGGAAAAGTGCCTGATGTGATGTGGGGAGAGCTTATGCACTCAACAGTTGTATTCTCAGTGCAAAGAGGGGGCTTTTGTGCTGGTTGAGATTTCAGCAAAAGCTGAAGAGGAAATGAAGCAAACCCGTCTGCATTTCCAGAGGGAATTCTGCAGTGTGCAGAATAGAAATATCTCCCTCTTTCCCCTTGGACTTTGTGGCTATTTTTGTGTTACCTTAAATCATGATCCTAGGTTCTTGGACTGCTTCTTCTGGGGTGCTATTCCTAAAAACAGAAAGAAAATTCTATCCCTAATAATATTTTCTTTCTATCTTTGAGCGTTGGCTTATTTTTTTCAACGATTTTTTTTTTTTTTTTTTTCTTTCTGAGACAATGAGGTCACCTTTTCTCTTTCACTGAGGGGAAGGAGACCTTTGCATAAACGTCCATACTTCACCTCGGTGCTTATCTCAGCCATACATAATTCTTCCAGTGCTCTACTGATTTCTGAGCTCCCCCTCCACACACGATGTGGCGAGTGCAACACTCATCCCTCAGCGTGGAGGACCAGGGGAGTGGATTCATGTGTTTGGAAACATCAGGACAGCTGGTCAGGCAGTAGCTATCAAGTGTGAGGGTGATTAACTGAGCGGAGGCCTCCAGGCTGGAGCAGCAGAAGTATCGGGCTGTGAAGATGGAGGAAGACAAGTGTCAAGTGTTGGCTCTCAGCTGCACATGGAGCTCGTGTTATTCCATGATCTAATGCCCAGGCCAGTCACCCCCTTGTGCTCAGATGTCCCCCAACTAATGAACTAAACAAAGCGAAGGTGCCAGCTGAAGCCTCTGGTTAAAATGGTCCTGTTAGAGCTTTGGCTGTGCTTGTAGGACGTGTAAGGAATGTTTCTCACGGATGTAACCGTCGGGAAAAGAGTGCAAAAGGCAGGTTGCATGCGGGAGGCAGTGATAAACCAGGCATTATTCAGTGGGAGGGAGATCCTGCCTTGCTACCGAGCGGGTCTGAGCTGCTGCTGCTCAAGTCAAGTGGCTTGGAACGTTGCCTGTGCTCTCTGCTTCCCTGAGCTGCTCCTTCTGCTGCAGATGGATCCATCAGGCTCTGCCTGTTTCCACTCCTGTTCCAGCCTTGCCCGTCCATGTCACGTTCCAGAAGAAGGAAAAGGTCACACAGCTCACTGATGGTTTCTCTCTTCTGTCGTCTGCCTTTGAAGTCGCTGCACTGTCATCATCAGGTTCACTTTTGTGGGTCCAAAGCGTCTCTGCTGCAGATCTGTTGTCACAACAATGTTTTTGCTTCCCCGGGACAGAGGCACTTGGCTCCTGCCTGGGGAGCTCTTGCCAAGCTGTGTCTCTTGCCTGGTTGAGGCAGGCTAGGAGGGATGTGTTTACAAATGTTCATGTGCCAGGATGGGAAGGCACCACATCCTTTATTCCTAAAAATGCCTCGCTCTGTTGTAATGATCCCGATCCCCATGGAAATGAGCAATGCGTCTCTCTCCTGTCTACTGCTGTGCCTTCAGTTCCTCTTGCAGCCACTTGGGACTCAACATCTATTTTATACCCAAAGACAGAAAAGACTTAAGGATTTTATTGTGTGATACAGAAAGGACGCTTTGAGAATTCCCAGCCAAGACTCAGTGGAGGTGCAAATGAAGCAAAACTGAAGCAAAACTGAAGTAGGCTCTTTGGGGGGAGGGATTGCTGCCGGTGGGATATCAGCCACAGTGGTACTGGCTTTTCCATTTGAAAGGAAGAGCAAGGATGTGGGAAGGGAAGAGGTGTACGAGTCCACTGTGGGAGAGCAGAGGCTGAAAGGAGGCCCCAGCACGAATTCTTCCCTTCCCACTAACTCAGAGCGTTTTCTCTATTCTGTACAGAACGTGATACTCTCTCAGGAGTGACCCTGCTGACCTCCTCCCTCCTGATAGGATGGCGAGTAAGTGAGTGCAAAATAAATGGCACCAAATAGACCTTTTCAAAGCGAATGGGGGAAATAAATCAGGTTATTCTGGTGCAGCATTGACAGCATGTCAAAACAACTCCCCAAAGCGTGAAACTTGGCTGGGGAATGGTAATTCCACTGCCATGATACTTACATGCCAGATGTATGGCTTATCATCATGTCTGTCTGTCTGTCTACCTGTCTGCCTACCTGCTGTTACTGCAGGATCCATTCTCTAAGCACACATAAGCTATTTATGATCTTATCTCCAGTTCTGGAGCGGAAAATGGGATCTAAATGTGCGAGGATTACTCAGGGAGGAAAGTCTGCTGGACTGTAATGGTTGGTAACTCAATGTAGCAAAACAAGTTGCTAGTCAATGCCTTGTTAGATAGGTGGTTATGTTTTACTTATATTTTATTTATTGTGGAAGTCCTGGTGTCTTGCTGAGACCCATCACAGGTGGGCGACAGCAAACCCTGATGGGTGCTGCACACTCAGGCTGGCACTCAAGGCTTGTATTATCCAGGCCACCTTTCCAGCTTCCTAAAGAACGGTGACAAACAGATCTAGAGCTTTTCCTGCCAGAAAAAAAAAAAAAAAAAAAAAAAAAAAAAAGAAATAAAAAATTGCATTGCACAGTATCCTGCTGAGACCAAGCCTTCACGCTGCACACAGAAAATCACCGCTCGGTAATTCCACCAGGAAACCAGGAAACGAAACCCAAACATGATGAACCCCTCCAGAGCCCTCAGCATTGATCTGTGCTGATCAGTAAGAGCTGATGAACGAGGTGTAAGGCATCGGGCTGCAGAGCTCCACGCCCTCTCCTGTGCGGTTCTCCAGACACACATCGCTGAACTCGCTGTGTACAGGAGCCTTTGAGAGGGAATGCATTTGTGGATTTCGTGCCTGGGAGCTTCACGGTTGCCCCAGCATGAGCAGAATAAAGGAGGCTTAGAAAGGCTGATGAAGTTAGTTAGTATATTGGAACATTCCTGTAGATTTCTACAAGTCCAGAAAAACTGTAGAAAATTACAGTCCCCGGTAATTTCCAGGGCTAAAGTCTGAGCTCACTTCCAGTAGTGCAGCTGCTGTAAATTTATACTAATTAGCAGTCGTCTGAGTAATTTGGGGAGTAGTTAATGTTTTGGCATTTGTGTGCTTGTTTGTTTTTCTTTTTGGAGGATTATGGGGAAATATATCTGTGCTGCACATTGGATCTGGGAGCAGGAGGGGGTGTTTCTGTCTCCAGTTTCGGGCCAGATTTCCCGGCTGTGCAGGGCCTGTTTGCAGAAGTGGAGCTCGGGACATGGCTGAGGTCCTGGAGCACACAGTCCCCTTTGATTCCAAGCAAACCCTATGGCTTAGCAGCAGCAATCCAGTCCACCAGGAATTTTGTGTTTCTGGAGGCGATCTTGAAATTTTTTCTCCTCGGGTAGGGAATTGCAGGGGTCTGAAGGAGCAGGATGTGTTTTAAACAAAATTGGTGCTGTCAGTGAGAGGTGGATGAGACAAGAGCTTGGATCAGCTTTGGGAAGATGCCTCATTCATAAAGCATCCCAGATCCACAGGCGTTGGCTTTGCCTAGGCTGAAATCTTAGGACTGATTCAGGACTGAGTTGCTATGCAGGATTGTCTCTTACTTGTGTTACCTTCTGCTCTTGAAAACAACCCCGGCAACAGCAGCTTCTGCCCTACTCTGCATGGAGACTTGAATAATAAAATCAGGGGTGAAACACACACCCAAATCTGTGCCCCTGTGGCACAGAATGGGAGGCACTGTGCTGTACCAACTCATGCCTTGTTTGCTTTCAAAAGGCTTGTACTTCACCTGGATGAACCTGTCCTGGTTGCCTGTTCCGTAGGAGACCCAGCTCAGGTGAGACTCACAGCTCTAAGCTCATCACGCGTATTTATTAGGACTGAGAGATCTAACAATCATACTCGATGTCACAGGTCTCTGTTATTGGTGGAGGGGTAGGGACATGTCATCCCCACTGTTGCAGGACTAGGTAAAACCCCTTTCTTCTGACTTAAGATGAGCCTGGAGTAACCAGTGTGGTCTAAGTGTCTGATGGAGTGGGAGTGAAGAGGGAAGGGTTCCACTCAATTAGCAACAAGACAGGAGCAGAGCCCAGGTTTCATAATTTCCCAGTCCCAGGGCTTCCCCCTGGTTTATTATCCTAATATCCCCTATCACCTCGGGTTATAACCATCACTCTTCAAATAAAGAGCAAGGGGAGACGTCACGCATAACTGTGCTGGGGGTGTAATCGCCCTGCAGTGAGATGTCAGAGCCCTGCTACTGGAAGATAAGAGAGGGGCAGCAGAGCAGGAGAAGAGACCACCTGCCTCATGGAGTCCAGGCTCTCCCAATTACAGGTGACCATGTAATAGCTGCTTAATCCAGAGGGCTCCCCAGAACATCCACTGCATGCGCTGCAGGCCGTAAAACACTTCCCAACACCCTATAACAAATTTAAGACCGTTAGTACAAAAGACCAAAAGCCACAAAAACTTGAACATGCAGGAGAGATCAAGGGCATTGCCAGTGTCCCGGGTCCCAGCAGTAGCAGGGAAATTGTTAGGTGAAAATGTCCAGATGATCTTAGGAAGTGGACCACGGCCCACCCTACAGAGGAAAGCAAGAAAACCCCACCAGTCCCTGCCAAATCTGACCCGAGGGGAAATTCTTTCCTGAATACAGGCCAAAACCCAAAGTAATTGCACATGTACTCTTTAAAAATGGATTTTATTTAGGAGAAACACATTGTCATCATCATCCTGTAAACTGTGCCAAATGTGTGCTGAGGACTTCCCATAGAAGGAGAAATGGAGAGGCTGCAGTGTTTTGTAGAGATGCTGGGATGAGTGAGGTACCTCCATCCCACCACAACCTGAGTGGTGCAAGAGGGAGGGCCCTCTGTAGATACCCCAGATTTCTTGGGAAACGAGGCATTACTTAGCTGGAGTTGCTTTTCTCTTTTTTTTTCTCGCCAGAGTCTCCAAACAGTTGTGCTGTGTTGGATTGATGGCTTATCACCAGTGTCAGTCTCCTGAAAGCAAGACAAAGCTTTGTGGAGGGTTTGCTCAAGGTCCTGGCCTGAGGAACCTTGCTCAGGGTTGGTCCACCCACTGTGGCTGGTTTAGCATAAAGCAGCCACTCTGCCTCTGATGGAATCCTCTCTGATGCACAGGGCTTGTAAAAGTCCTAAGTACCACTTAAATGCAAGTAATGCTACTGAAGGACTCGTTCTCAGGGCGAATTTGCTTCTGTTTCCTGCAGTCCCAAGCCCCGTTTTCTCTCTTTTCCATCTCTGCTCTCTCTGATTCCACTTGGTGTTCTCAGTTAAAGCAGCCTGAGCTCTGCAAGGCTGCAGCTTAACCGTGTCTGTAGGAGCAGATGGATTTTAGAGCGTTTGCCAGGAAGGCTTACCCAAATTACAGGGTTGCTGAGCTTCCAGCCTTACTAATATAGCCAGCTCTGTGCTCTGGATAGAATTAAGAGAGGGGCTGGGAGGGAATGAGCGGAGGTTGTTTTATTCTCTTACTGTCCTTTTGCAAAGCTGTGTGATGCTAAAGCCTCTTATTTCTGTAGAGGACGAGCCCACCATGATATCTCAAAGCACTTGACCTACCCAGGACCTTAGAACTAAATAATGGCATCAGGAAAGACATCAAACTACTCTGTCATTTTACAGACAGGTCCACAATTTTTCAAAGAATTGTTCAAAATCACACAGAATTCTTGGACTTTTCACGCTCTTGGCCAGTGTCTGAGATCCAGAGATGTTGCCTTTACCAGTTGGGGGAATCAGAGTTCACATGGCTGGATCTCCCCAGGATGCTGGTCTGGGACACTCTGCAAGTGTGGGATGTGCTGCTGGCCCTGAGGCCACTTGTAATAAGGACAGTTATGCACTAGGGACTGCACAGACACCACTGATCCAGTCTGGAATCTGCTGACCAGGATGAGCAGCAGCTCTTACCCCCAGGGTTCCAAAACCCTGTCAGAAACATAGGTTTTTGCATCCCACTCGAGTTGAAGTGGACACTGAACTCTCTTGATCTTGTCCCATGATTGTGTCAGGACAATGGTGATACACGAAACTGGTGTTTCCAGCTCCATGGGTGTCACCATGGGATAGAAATTTGGGGCAGAAGGATCCTGGCTGGGCACTTCCTTAGGGTGAGATCTTAGTCCTGCAGCTGGAGTGTTTGCCAGGGGTGGATCTGTCCCCCCTTCTCCAACCCAATGACCTTGGACTCTGTTCTGGCTGGGCTGAGGAACCCCTCTGGCCCCAGGAGGTGGTTCACAGGCAGCCAGGACAGTGGCTTCTCTTTGTAATCCAGCAGTGTTGCTGCTCCACTGAAATCTGGTGGCAGGAAAGCTTTGGCAGAGGGAGGGCTGTGAACAGCGTGGGGTTTCCAGCATTCCTGGCTGACCCACACTGAGCATTCAGGGCAGGGAAACTGGTTCAAGCATCTGCAATTTCACAGTTCTTCCTGGCCCCGACTCTGCTCTGGGTGGACATCCAGGGCCAGCCCTGCTCTGAATCCACTCTCAGGAAGTTCAGGCAGACTTCTGAGCGTGCTGAGCTTTCTGGCAGCTTGGTTTTGATGGGAGCCTTGCTCCTGGAGAAAGCCAGGAGGAGTGTGGTCCATGCAAGAGCTGGGTGCCAGCCCTCCCAGCCAGCAGATTCCTGCCAAGCTCCCATCCGTGTTCCCCACATGGGCCCTTAAGGGCTCATCCAGTTATTACAGAAAATATAAGATATAATGACAGGTAACCTGTTAAAGTTGAAGAACAAAGTGTTGCTGAGAGAGTGTTGGCATCTGCTTTTTTTTCTTTAATAGGAGAATTTTTATTTATATATATTTGGAAAGAGCAGGTTAAAAGCAAAAGTCAATGTTAAGTTAAAGTGTGCATGCAAGAAATAAAAATAGCCCATGTTGGACTAGGTGGGGAGAAGAGGAGGTTACACTATTTCCATTAAAAAATGACATTTAATGGAAGGTGAGCTTGAAACTTTGACAGGGCCATGTACATCCCCTTTGGACCCTGCTCCTGCAAAGCCAGGGTAGCACAGCTTTACCTGCTGATGATCCCTTGCTGATTTTTGTGCCCCCTTTCTGAGTATGGAAAAAAATTGCTGAATTTTCTGAAGTTCTTGTATTGAAGTCAGCTCTTACAGACAAATGACTTACCTGATGGGGATTTTATTCGGGAATTAATTGATGTGCACCTCTTTTATTTTTCCTTCTGTGAGGGGAAAAGGATATTAAAGAATGTGCTTGAGTGCCACTCCTGTTTCTGAAGATGCCCCAGGACATTTGTTTGAACTTTTCTAAAGCTCAATTCCTCCCTGTTTCAGCACCTGCTGAGCCTCCAGGCCAGGTCTGGAGCACATTTGCTGGGATGTGGGTCCCAAATCTCCATGGTGGGACCAGGACTTGGCTTGTCTATAGAGAGGGTCCAATGGGATGTGAGCGGCTGCTGTTCCTTCCAGACCCACTCAAGGGAAATCATACCCAAAAATGTCATGGAAAGGCAAAAAGCACAAGCACAAGGGGGAAAAGAACCAAATCAGCCATAGAAAAATCCTTAATCCTCCCAAAAAAGCTCCAAAAACCCACCTCCCATCCTCTTCTCCATGGTTTTGAGTGGATGGTTGAAAGGGGTGAGATCTGTTTTCACTCAAGGGAGTTGGGGCCATCCTGACGGTGTTGTTGTAGTGGGGCAGAGCCTGGTCCATCCCAGGGGGGTGAGGTGGCTGTAACCCCAACCCAGAGGGCTGGGCTGAGCTGGGCAGAGCCCTCACAGACATTAATAACCCAGGGGAAGGTTCAAGCTGCTCTGGCCAGAACAGGCCTCGCTGCTTACCGAGCCCGAGCCAGTTGTAGGGGTCAAGCTAATGCTGACACTGGGGCCTTTGATTGTGTTTGATTCATGTGCCTACACCACTGGTAGGTCAGATGGGCCGTTAATCCCAATCCCTTCCCCCTTCCACAGGTTAAAAAAAAAAAAAAAGAGGAAAATGAGAAATAAGTTTAGTGGGCGACTTCCCGGCTCCCTCAAGGCTTGTGATGCCAGCTGGCTGCAAGGTCTGGGTGCTCACAAATGCATTTCCTCCTCATTTTGTGGTTTTTGTTTTTGGGGTTTTTTGGTTTTTTTTTTTGGGGGGGTGGGTAACCTGCTGCACTGGGTGGAAAAAAACTTTCAGCTGATGTGTGGAGCAGAGCCAGGGCTGGTGGTGAGGTGGGCACAGTGTGTTTCAGGCAGATCTGGTCTGCCTGGGAAGCTGTGGGAGAAAGGGGGTCACTCTGCTTTGCTGTTCGTATTTAATCCCAGGGATTAAATTTCCATCTGATCTCGGCAGCTGGAAGGTTGGGGCAGGCAGGGTTGATGCAGAAGTGTGATCTCCACCCGTTGTCCGCCCAGAGCTTTTGTCTGGTTGAATGTCTGTTTGGATGTGATGGAGAGTTTCCTCCAGTTGATAAAACGTATTTGGTGTCGATAAAAGACTCAGGGAACAGATTAGGGGTGTGCTCAGCCAGCACACGGAGGGTGGTCAGCGGGATTGAGCTGCGGGGACGAGCCACCCTCGGCGGGCGATCCCTAGGGAATGATCCCTGCGTGGGAGATGGGGCTCTACTCTCGTTTGGGATGCAGGGCTTCCCCGGCTTCCTCAGCCTGTGCGGGTGAGTGGGAGTGAGAAAAAGCCATCGCTGTGGTTTTAGGAAGAGAAAAGGCCGGGAAGCAGCAGCCGAAGGGGGGTCCCGGGGGCGCGACACCCCCTTTGGAGGCTGAAAATAGAGTCTGCCGGGCCCTGGGCTGCGGAGGCTGCCGTGGGCAAATGACCAATTAGGGAATCTTTGTCAGATTCGGGAAAGCCGAGATAAGTCTCTTTTATCAGCCTATAAAAATACCACTTTCACTTATCTGGAGCTACCTACGCCGCCCAGCTGCGGGAGCCGCGAGGGGGGAGCGGAGCCGCTCCGCAGACAGAGGAGGAGTTTCGGATGGGCTTGACAGACGTGGGGGGGGGTGGTTTGGAAAACCATTTTCTGCCTCTCCCTTCTCCTCTCTCCCCCCCAGAGCCCACCACAGCTCTCCTGGCCGCAGGGTGGGGAAACCTTCCACCCGCTCGTTCCACAGATCTTCCCTTTTCCTCTTATTTTCCACCCTTTTTTCCCGGCGTGGCTCCGCGGGGCGGGGGGGCTCGGCCAGGCAGCAGAGAAGTTATTAGGGCGATGCTGAGTGGGGAAAGGGCACCCACGGACACGGGCGGTTTCTGTACCCACGGATGTGCCAGCATGAACCCACAGGCTGCAGGGGAATGCGAGTGGGTAGAACTTGGCTCTGTGCCCACTTGTGCTCGGATCTTCCCGTGTTTTTATGGAAATACTCAGATCCACGCAGCCACCCTCACCCCGAGGCCGCGGGCTGACCCATCCGTGGGTCTGGGTGTTTTCTGAACACCCAAAATCGCGTTCTGTGTCTGTGCATCTGCATCTGAAGGCATCTCTGTCAGAATACCCACACGCAAACAGAGGATCAAGACGTGGAGAGAGTGCTAACATGAATTCCTACTGTGGGAAAACATGCTGCACTTTGATTATTTTCTCTGTGGTTTCCAGGCTGTTTGGGTTGTAGGAAAACCATCAGATAGAGCATGGAGGGGGGAAAGAAACCCATCAGGCAACCCAGCTCACAGCACTGCTTTCTAGGTTTTCGAGAGGTTGCTGGGGGAGAGAAAAATGCGGGGGGAAACACGGTCTTCGTTAAAATATTCCCCAAGCAAGTTTGATAGGGTGGGAGGAAACCCCCCTCGGCCCTCGTTGCCCCCAAGGTCCAGGCCCACAGGACACCCTCCGGCTATTATTTTTTTTTAAGACAGAACTAACAAATCTGTCTGGCAGAGACAAAATTAGAGCCTTGGCCGCCGTGGGTAGTGCCAGGGTTGAAGTTGCCTCTCTTGGGGTTTGGGCAGGCAAAACTTCGGGCAGAAGTTTTTTCTCCAGTCGTTTATCTTTCGAGGAATAAACACGCGGGTGGAGAGGAACAGGACGCTGCCACCGAGGGTGCCACGGAGAGTGGGGCAGCCCTCTCGGGGGGGGAACTCGGAGAAAAAGGGGCAGCCTCCCCCTGCGGACCGGTATCTTTCGCACAGTTTTGCTGGAAGGGCTTCCAAATTCTTTTCCAAATATAGCCCCGGGGCGGCCGCCCGCCTCCCACCTCCCCCGTGTGCCCTTCACGCAGCCCAGGGACAAGCGCGACAGCGGGAGCCGGGAGGAAAACCGGGAGGGAGGGACTCCCAGGAAACACGCGTGGATGATGCGGGGCCGATCCCCATCGCCCTCCTCTTTCCCCGGACTTCAAGCAGGCTTATTTTTAAGGGAGGAAATGGATCTTTTGGTCCCTTGTACCCTGCTGTCACCTCCAGTGCCTTCCCCGAGGATGAGACCTTCCCCCTGCCCTGTCCCGGGGCAGCGATGAGGGCCAAGGGTTTCTCCCAAACCTGGGAATTCCCACCCAAAAAGCCTTGGCAGAAAGGAGCGTTGGTGTGTCCAGAAGTGCCCGAAGGAAACGCTCAGCTCCCGTGGGGGGGACACGCAGCTTTCAGGAGAGATAACCCCCCGGCATGTCCCCAGAATTCCCGTCCTCGAGTGAAACCTGGGCTGGGAGAAGGAGACAGAGGTTGGGGGGCATCTGGGGTGAAGGGACCCCTCCCCAACAGGCCTGGGAGCCTTCAAAGACCGTTTTAACAGCGATAAATGTGATTTCCACCCCCCGTTTCCATTACAAAAGGCTCTGCTTGGGATATTTCTCCCCCATCACGTTTTTATAGCGAGATCAAGGACAAACTTGTTGCGTGTCCTTGCGGTTATTTTTTTCTGATGTTCTTCCATATTAAAATTTTTTTTTCTTTCAAAATGCTTTTCGGGGCAAAGCTCGGAGAAGTTAGCAGTTCTCCCGCTGCAATTAAGAGGGAGAGGGAGCGAGATCTTGATTGCTTTTGCTCATTCTGATCGCTTCGGAGGTGGGGAAGGGGAGGGGGAGACGGGACGACGGGCGGGAATTGATTTTAGATTTCTCTTTTATGTTGGGTCTGGTTTCTGGTGATTAAATTTCTCTCTTATGTGGACTGAACCTCTGGATAACTGATTAATAACATGCCACTTGGCGCCAACACGGGGTCTCGAGACCTTTAATCGGCAAGATGCACAAGAGAACAGAGAGAAACACAGAGCAGGACAAAACTCCACCGACTATTTCAGCCTGCTGGTCTCTGCCTCGGCGGATTTTTTTTTTTTCTTCATCTTTTCAGTATTTCCTGCTAAACTCGTAAACTTTATTTGATTTACAGCTATTTCATGAACCTGCTTAAACTAACATGTGTTCCGTCTTGTCCGACTGAATCATAAAAACAATCTTGGATCCAAACGAGATTTTTTTTTTTTTTTTTTTAAGGGAAGAAACGAGTTATTAATGACAGAAAATAGACATTGTCTTGAACGGCGGCTGCTCCGGCCCCTAGAGCTGGGAGGTTGGCGGCTCCTGTGCCCGCAGCCTCGGGGTGGGGGGAACCGGGCTCGGCTCCGCAGGTACCGCCTGTGCTCCTCCGAGGGAGGATTTTGCGCGAGGATTCGAGCGCTCCTTCTCTCTAAAAAGAATTATTCGTTGGAAAAGAACGATTTCCGAGCTTATAGCACCTAAAAATGCGCTGGCAAAGGCCCCTGTGCTGGCAGCCTGCAGACACGCACAGGAGCAGGTAAACACGCCTGTCTGCCTCCCCAAAAACCCAGTCAGGCACGAAATGAGCTTGTAATATTTTCTGAAAGGGGTAAAAGCAGGATTTTTTTTGTGCCCACAGCCAGACCAAACCAGATAAACACGTATGGGGCAAAAACTCTTTAGATGCGAGGAACAGGTATCAATCTACAGCTATGTGGAGATGGAGGAGCACTTGGGCTTATAAAAAAATTAGGTTCACCACACCAAGTGCCAACACCAGCACCTATCGCACCCAGATATTCAGCCCCATTCCCCACCTCTGTTTGCGTGGAAAAACATTGCAGGGAAGCTACTTGCTCCCCTCAGAATTGGATCCTTGACGCTTTGGAAAGCAGGCTGCGGTGATGCCCACATCGCTGGTGCTTCCCCGCACACCCGTGGGGCTCTGACCCTCAAAAACAGATTTATCTTCTGCACTCCTGTAGCTCAGGGCCCTCAAGTTACAGTTTGGGGCCTCATCCAGACCTGGCACAAGGGGCAACTTCCTCCAAGAGGGGAAATGCTCCCTTTTTTTTTTTTTTCCCCCCTCTCTTTTCTCTTCCTCCTGTGAACATTTTTTGGCACTTTACGTTTTTCTGAAAATAATGTCTGTGGAGCTGTTCGAGTTTTTCACGTCATCTGTATTTTACCCAGCAGATAAAAGATGGTTTTTAGGATGCCCGTGGCACCAGTTCGAACACGGGTTAACGGGGTTCTTGTGCTGGGGGCCCGCAGTCCTCCCCCCCCCCCTCACTGGGAGTGTCTCTGGCTCCCAAAATTTGTGGGTATTTGTTAATACAAGGGATAATATTGGCATAACAGATCGGCCGGGCTGCGCTGTCGCTCTGCGTTATTTAGGGCAGGGGAAGAAAAGCGAATGGGGGCGAGAGAAGGGGAGAGAAAAGGAAAAAGGGGAAGAAAGAAGGCGAGATGGGTTGGTAAGGAGGAAAAAGAGAAAGAAAAATGAGTTGGAAAGAAAGGGAGGAAGAAGAAAGTTTGCCGGCATGAGGGAACTGTGTGGATGTCCCCATGCCCAGGGCTCCTCTCTCCCGGAGAGCCAGGGCACGAGTGGGGGTGCAGGGGAAGGAAAGAACATTTACAGGTGCTGCTTGTGCGGCCTTTTGAATCAGTGCCTGATTCGAAACCTTTGGGGTCGGGCTCTCATCCCCATCCGCCGCCTGCGCCCCCCCTTCAAGGTCATGGCAAGATCACTCCCAGGGAGAAAGGCACGGGGGGCGCTGAGGACTTTCCCCTTCTTGCCCCCATTAGTTTCTTCTCAGGGCGAGAGCGAAGGCCTTATCTGCCTTTATTTTCTCCTTCGGGCCGCGATAAGGGCCTGATTGACACCCTGTTTGGCAAGACCAGATTAGCCTGTCCATCCCGGTATGGATAGTGCGACCCGCTCCATCAGGAGCGTCGGGCATGGATCAGGGTGGGGGATCCCTTGGGCACCCTGTGCCAAAAAATCACCCGGTGGCAGCGGGGAGAAAGAGAAAAGCAACCTAATTGCCTCTTGTCGTGAACAGCACAGGAAAATTTGGGAAGGGGGTCGAGCCCTGTCTCCCCCCGGGTTGCAGTTAATTCCGGGAGAGATGCCTTTTTAGAGGGAGAGAAGGAAAAGAGAACAGATCCCTTTAGTTCCAGGGATGCTCCAAGCTTAATTTTGGGGCTCTCTCGTCCTGCCTGCCGTCGAAGAGAGAAAGGGACCTCCTTCCCACGCGTGGGAGGCGCGGAAGGCCAACTCAGTGCCCGCGCTTGCCAAACTCTGCCTCTGCCCAGCTCCTTATTTTTCATTTTCGTCACCATTTTAAAGCCTGGAGTTGGCCTGGGAAATTAATGGGCTGCAGGGAGGGGGGAAAGGGTTTTAATTGAAAACTTTTTTTTTTTTTTGTGGTCCTAAAGTAGCCAGAAGGGCGGGGGAAAAAAAGCAGCCGAAACTACAAACTTTAAAAGAAAAACGTTATTCACCTGTAATTAAAAAAAAAAAAAAAAAATCATAAAAAAGCTCGACCCAGGTATCTACCCCCGAAGGCTCGTCTAAGTAAGAAATTCTAGAGCACTAAATGCAGGATTTTGTAATGGAAATAATGACACGAGAGAACTGTATTGGCGGTACTTTGAAGCAAATATTTTGTTGATAAACTCTCAGACCAAGGCAGCCAGTCCTTGCCCCCGTAATTTAGAAGAGAAAAAACGAAAAAAAGAGAGAAAGATTAGGAGGAAAAAAAACCCAAACCACACAGGCCCCCCCTCCCCCCCCCCCCAAGTGAACGGACCAAAACGCTTCCAGAGAGGATGATTATTTTAAATACTTGTTTTCTCCCAGGTGCGTATTTCGCCAGAGTGAAACGCGGCCAACAAATGGGAGTAAGAAATAAAAGAAGAGAGAACTGGTCGGAGAGGGGAAGTAAATTATCTAAAAATGGAAAGGAAAAAAATAATCCCTGCTATGAGGGAGCTCAGTCTCTGTGAAAATGTGGGAGGGAAAAAAAAAAAAAAGGGAGTTGGAAAGCCAAAACTGCTGATGTCTCTGTATTTCACAAGCCGGGCGGCCACTCTGCCCCGTCCCTGGGTAGGGTGGCTGCCGAGGAGCTGCGGTAGGAAGGCAAAAGCCTCTTCGATTTGGTTAAGCCGACCCAAAAAGTGATTTTAAAGGGGTGTGCGTGTGGGGGGAGTGAGCGAGTTCACGCTCGGCATTATTTCTTGCTGCTGACACCTCGACCCTACTGCGAGCCTGCACCCCGGCCATCCCCCCTCCCTCCACCTCCCCCGGGGAAAACCCGAAAGGAGAAACCTCCAGGGCGAGGGACACCCTCCAAAGGGAGCAAGAGGGCAGAGGGGCTGTGCAGGGCTCCGGCCATGCAGGCCCCTGAAGCCGGGGCTCCCCGAGGCCGGGCGGCGGGGCCGGATCCTGCTCTCCCGCCTGCGCTGAGGGGCTGAACCACCGGGATCCAGCCTGGGGGGCCCGCACAGGGCTCGGGGGGTGGGGGGCAGCCGAGCACCCCACATCCACATAGGTAAGTGCCCACGGTGTCTGGATCTGTGGCTGCGGACGAACGCGTGTGGGAGAATTTATGTTTATATCTAAAATATATAAATATATATGTAGTGGCATTATGGTGCATAGGCGGTGCGTGCACATCTATCCCCTCGCCCGCGTTCTGCGGGTGCGCAGATTTGCTCACATTCCCACTGAGCTGTGCGGAGGATGGGGCAGATCGGTGCTTGTGCTCACCCCCCAAAAAAATCTGTTTAAACCGCTGGTAAAACGTAAATATCCATATAAAACCTGTAGAGGATGGGATAGGGGTGGCTTGAGCCGGCAGAAATGCTGCTGCGCCTGAAGGTCTCATCACCTGCACATCCACGTACAAGCGGTTTTATGGTGGGCTTGTGTGCCTAGGGATATTTAGTGCACAAACAGACAAGTATATTCGCGGGTATCTCTAGGTCTCCGCACTCGCGCTGTTATAGTGCATGTTTAGCCCAAATACATGAACGAAATAATATATAAAATACATGAGATATAAAATTTGCTGAAAGACTGGAGCAAAGAGGCATCGCGTGTGGGGGCGTGTTTGCCAATGGTGTGTCCAGACTCCCGTATGCACACCTATACTTAAATATATATAGATATGTATATATTTATCTGCGTTCCTACGTGTGCTGGCTTTTTTACCCCTCATCTTTCAGCGGTGCCGGGTGAAAATAACCGGTAGGTTCCCAGCAAAGGGATCCCGGCGGTTCTGGGCTCAGAGGCCGAGAGAGAGCGGTGCCCGGGCGGGCAGGAGAGAACGATCCCAATCCTCGGGCTGGAGCCGCCTCAGGGGCTCCGGGGGGACCTCAGGGGACACCAGGAGGTGGGGTCGGGCTGTCGGCTGCGGGGGAGAGAATTTTTTTTCTGCTTTGGGGTAAGGTCTTATCCTGCTCTGGCAGCCCCAGCACCTTGGGGCAGTCGGTGCCAGCTGGAGAATCCCACTCAGTGGGTTTTTTCTCCTATCCCGGTTATTTGGGAGGACTCCTAGCTGAGGAGCTCTGCCAGATCCAGCAAATGGGGCGCATCAGGGCAAGGGGGGGCTTTTCCACATCCGACACCCCTCGTTTTTCTTTTTCCCTCTCTGGTGCTTTTCCTTTAGGCCTGGCTTTCCCGGGCCCCGGCAGACTCAGCCTGGGGAAGCCGGGAAGTGCAGGCAGGGTTTTCCCGGGGTGTGGGGGGGATGGCCGCCTGCAGCCTCTCGGCCGGAGCAAGGCTGGGGTCCCTGCAGGCAAACACTCACCTTTGCAGCATCCAGCTCCTGCAGGAACCTCTCGTTCTTCCTTAGGTGTTCCTCTTTATTTTCTTTCTCCCTATTTCTCCTCCCCCCTTTTTCTGTTGGAGGAAGCAACGTTTTAGCTTTTTTTTTTTTTTTTTTGGGGGGGGGGATTTTTTCTTCCCTCTCTTTTTTATTTTTTTTTAATCATTTTTTTTTTTATTTTTAGGTGAAATCTCCCACTAGTGCATCCCAAAATTCCTCTAGGTTGAGGGAGAGCTGGGACACGGGGCAGCGCCGGCGGCGCCTCTGCCGCCGCTGGCTGCACTTGGAGGGAGCTGGAGGGTTTTGATTTTTTTTTTTTTTTCCCCTTGTCAATCTCATTTGGCAAATAATCGCCTCGATTTTACTACTTTTTTTTCCTTTCCTTTTTTTTTTTTTTTGTCTATTTTTTTAAATTAGAGCAAATAATTTGTTCTCGAAGCACCCTTGAATCTGTACAAATAACCAGGTTATCATTTACTATATATAGCCCAGCGTGCTCTCTTCCAGAGGCGCTCAAGAATTCATTGGGCAAGTTCCCTGCTCGCCCTAATAAGATTATTTGTTTAGAAAAATAAATTAAGCTGAATAATGCCAATACCGTTGGATTAATTTGGCTTCTGCTGGTGTAGCGGGAGCTTTGTTACTGGTTTCTCCGTTTTCCATTCCGAGTATGAGTGGGTTTTCCTGAAGTTTCCAGCCACCTTGGGTGATACACACTCCTATATGATATATACCCCCTCCCACCCGCGTCTGTAGGTCTGCGTTCTATTTCTCTGTGTGTGAATTTATCCATTTATGTGTATATATACACACAGATATACTCTATCACTCAGAGATTGCACACACACAACCTCGCTGGATGGATTTCTTTGGGGGTGGGAGGTGTGTATGTGTGGGGGGGAAAGCTCCAGGAATCTCACTGATAGAGCTTTAAAAAGAGGAGAATAATACAAATTAACCTTCCATTACTGCTGCAGTCAACCATGACAGAATAGGCCAGTTGCGTGGTTGGTGACGTCTCCGTGTCCTATAGGAGCAAAGCTCGTGAGATAGCAGCTATCGCCTTGAACTCTCTTTATTTTATCGGAGTATGGCTGGTAATAAACAGTAATATTTAATTTGTCTGAGACCACAAATCGGCTTCTAGCTGGAAGGCTCCTTGCCTTGACATTCCAGTCCTGGAGAGCCTGGATTTGCGTCTTTTTTCTTCAGCTGCTTTATTTTTTTTTCTTTCCCTCCTTCTCCAATCCCCCCCCAACCTGCAGACGGAAATAAATTCGATTTATTTGCATCGTTTTCAACTTGTCTTCAAGGTGTTTGAGAGCTAGTTTGGCATTGGAGAGGTGAGTGCTTTCCCAGGCAGCGGCCGTGCTCGGGTTCGCTCTTCCAAACTTCAGGGATTTTCACTTTTCCCTTTCTTTCCGCCGAGGGGAGGGAAGCTCGTGTTCTCTCTCACCAGCAGCTGCGAGAAACCTTTCTCCTCGTTGCTTTATTTTCTTTATTTTTTTTTTTTTTTTTTTTAAGAGAAATGCCTCTTCTTTCGGGGCGAGCTGGACGCTTTGGGGGGATGTTCCCAGCACATGTGCGGTGCGGGGCCGGCTGTACCCACCGCGTGCTTCCCCGGCATTCCTGCTTTATATTCCCTGCTTTATATCCTTTCTTTCCCACCTTTTCCTCTCTGATTTGCACCTTTCGGAGCAGAGCTCAGGCGAGGGAAAGGGGCCGCTCCCCGCTCTCCCCAGGCCGGGGCTGGGGCCGCTCCCGCCGCCTTCCCCGCGGGGGAACAATCACCCGCTTCGCTCCCTGGTTTATTTGTGTTTGGAAGGGCTCCACGGCTCCTTTCCCCTCTAAAAATAATGAAATATGGGACAAGCTTTGCCCTGTTTGTTTAAGTAGCATTCTCTGGCTTATTCTCTGCGGCTACAAGTGCAGTTATTTTATTATTCTTATTTGCAACAGTTTACTGTTGGCTGTTTCTTCTCAAGTAGCTGTTGGAACTGGCGTGCACATGGAAAGGGTTTGGGAGATGCCAAACTACACCCACATAAGCGCCCCCCTCCCCAATAGCCGCTCACCCCCGGACTTTTCGCTTCCTCACCTCCAACTTTCAGAGGGCTCCGGTGTTATCGCGCCCCGCGAGCGCTGGGAGCGAGGGTGGATTTGCTGAAAACTTCCTCTAAATGCCCAAAAAAAAAAAAAGAAAGACGGAGAGGCAGAAAAGAGTGAAGGATTTTTTTTTTTTTTTCTGTTGGAGGGGGAACGGTACAGAGCCGAGAGAAGAGGGTGGGGGCAGGAGGAGGAGGAGGGTGGGCAGAGCAGATCTAAACCATGCCATTTATTCCGAGTCTTATCAAAAATCCGCCTCGCCAATCTGGTTCTCTTCAGCCTGCAGAATGCGACAGGGAGGCTGTTTACCCTGCGCTGACCTATTCAACTTTACCCTCCCAATAATACATTAAAAAAAAAAAAAAAAAAAAAAAAAAAAAAAAGGGAGCGAAGGAAGATGCAGATAAACCCACATCCCCGCTCCCCGTTGACGGGTTGATTATTTGAGCTCCGGGGGGCTGCGGCCCTCGGTCATGGCAGCGCGGCGAGGGGTGAGGAAGAGGATGGGAAAGGGCAGGGGAAGGAGCCTGGATGCGACCAGAAGCGGGGACAAGGGCCACAGCCCCACCTTCGCTGGGTTTCGATCCCGCTCCCCCGCGTTTCATCCCTTTTTTTGGGGTGGGTTAAACCCCTGAGGCAAATGTATTTAGAGGGGATCCCCCCCCAGCCCCCCAATAAAAGGCCTCTGTGAGCACTAGCAAATATAGAGCTGGGTCTAAATCCCCACCTCTGGGCTGCCTTTGAGGGAGGGAGGGGGCAACCGAGGGTGGTGCGAGGTTAGCGGAGCCAGCGATTTATTTTAAGGTGGGGGGGTGGGGTGGGGGGCAGGATATTCCCAGGCGCTGAATTTTCTCTTTGGTTGGGAGAGATGGATGGAGGAGGGAGGGAGGGAGGGAAGGAGGGAGGGAGCGGAGAAGGAGGTAAAGGAGAGGGGGAGGGTTGCTGGGGAGTTTGATGATTGTCTTTGTGCCTTGTTCTTGTTTGCCGGCCAGAAAAATAGGCTGGAAAAGGAGGTTTGGGGGGGGGGGGGGAGGGGGCGGGGGGGGAGGGCTGTGCGAGAGGGAGTCTCTCCGGAGCAGGATCCCAGCTGGTTGGGCAGTGGGTCCCGGCACTTGGCGAACGGAGCTGGATGAGCCCACGTCACCTCCGCGCTGCTCTCCGCTCCTCCGCGCCCGGCTCCGCGCAGCCACCGCGGCAGCGCCGCGAACCTGCCCGGAGGAGCCACCCGAAACTTTTTTATTTTTCCCAAGAGGGTGCTGTTTTCTCTTTTTTCCCCCCACTCTTTCGTCCTCTCCCTCTCTTTTTTTTTTTTTTTTTTTTTAATTACTATTTTTAATTTTTTAATTATTTTTAGGTGGGGAGTAGAAAGAGTGGGGCTGGAGAGAACTGTGTCTTCCAGATCAGGCTGAGAAAGGGGTGGGGGTGGGGGTTTTATCTTGGTCTCAGGATCCTTTCTAGTGCGACTGACAACCTGGAAGTGTTTGGAAAGAGCAGGAGAGAGAGAGAGAGAGAGAAGCAGGCTTGCATTGGATAGATTTTTTTCTTCCAGGCTGGGTTTTCACATGCTGATCCGCAAATAAATAAATAAAAGGAAATATGCACACGAGAAGCCTGATCCCATTGTAATTTCCATTGCAAACGGGGAAAATAGACACATACATTATTTATATGGAGATGCATTGATTGCATGGAATTCAACAAGCAAGGTAACAGCTCTTCCATTGCCATGTATGTCCGTCGGGGTCTGTAATCTGTGTGTGCGGGTGCGTGACCGAGGGAGAGCGAAAGTGGCTCGTTGGGGGCATTGTTGGCCACAAACCGGCTTTGCCGAGGAGCTGCGAGGCCTCGGGAGACGGGGGGTGCAGGGGAAGGAGGGAGGGCCGCTTTCCCCAGAGCTCCCGCCGCGGTGTGTGGGGCTGGGAATGGGGGTGGGGGGGGGACAGGGCAGAGCTGGAACAAAAGCAGAGAGGGTGGTTATTTTATTTTTTTATTTCCCCCCCTTTTATTTTTTCCTCCCGCAAACCCACTTGGCGTTACTTTAGCAAAGCAAGATGCATTTTTCATCCAGCCACCGCGGCCTGGTTCTGTCAAGCTCCATTTCTTCTCAGAAGCTCTTTTAAGGGGAAAAAAAAATTAGAAGCCACGGATCGCCAATTTGCTCGTAGTTGTTGGGTTATTTTTTGTCGTCACGCTCGTGTATTTAAAATTATTGTTGTCTTTATATCTGCTTAATTATGTCTGGGCGCGGAGAGCACCGGGGAGGCTCGCTGGGGCTGGGCTGCGCTGCCATGGCCGGGTCCCTCTTTGTTTTAATAAACATGCTTTATTTTTTTTTTTTACTTGTGTTATTTTCCCTCGCCCTCCCCGCTAACTTTGCCAGCTCAGGGGCAATATTACTCCAAGCTGGAGGGAAATCGATTAAAAAATGGATAACCGGCACTTCCCCAAGGAAAAAAAAAATAAAACCAAACCAAAAACAAACAACACACCACAACAGTCCAGGAAAAAAAAAAAAAAAAAAAAAAAAAAAAGGAGAGAGAGGTTAAAAAAAAAAAAAAAAAGAGAGGAGGAGGGGAAGAGAAAAGCCTTAAATGGTCCCTGGAGCTGCGGCTCTGCCCCCGCGGGCTGGGCCCGGGCCCGGGGCAGCGGCTCCCGCAGCGCCCCGCGCACTTTCCGCGCTCGTAGCGGTTTCGCTTCTCCCCTCGGTCAGTCGCTGGCTGGTGTACGGTGGGAAAAGAGCCTTTGGGAAGGGAGGGAGGGAGCACGGGCCGTGTCTGTACATGATCTGTAGCTCCAGAGGTGCGGACCTGCAGTCCCTTCGCTTTTTGTCCTTTTAAATTATATATACGTACATGTATATATTACCCACCACTAACAGGGAAGATCATTTCTCCCCCCTCCTTTCTACTCCCAATTTTCCTTTGCATTTAAAGGAGAATTGCCTTTTTTCCCCCCGTCTCGCTTTCTTTTATTTTTAACAGCTTTCAAATATTGTAGCAGGGCGAAGAACTCCTTTAAAAACATTCTCGTGTATTTAAACTCAATATTGCCTCCATATGCTTGGCCTTTCAAAATTGAATCCCCTTCTTTGAAACATGCAAGAAAGACTTTTTAAAAGCTACTAAAACTCTGTACTTCTTAAGAACAAAAAAATCTCAAACTAACAGATAATTCAATTGCTTTTTTTTTTTTTTTTTTTTTTTTTTTTTTTTTTTTTTGTGCTGCTGTGAAACGTTTTCGATTCTTGGTAGAGCCTTTAAAGCTAAGTCAAAATACTGCTTTTAAAACTCACTGCGGTTACTCGCATTAGATAGAAGCCTTGTATTTTTTAAGCTCTTTTACTCCGCTGGTGTAGTTTTGCTCTAAATGTCATGGTTTAGTTCACTTCAGCCCCGATTCCACCTTCTCGTTCACCAGCCGAGTACACATTACCTTGCACAGTGTCTCGTCCGATTGATTTATTTTTTTTATGTATTTTAATCACCTTGTCCATCCTTGGCTTTTCTTGCAACTGCCCGGGGTAAGGGGAGAGAAGCCTTTCTATTAAGTTAGTTATTTATTTGTTTATAAGAGAGGAAAGAAGTTGTGTTGTCTTTGAAAATGGGGTGATAGAAGCGGTTTCGCATGTCAGTGGTGTTTTCCCAGTCGAAATTGGAGTGGGGTGAAAGCTCCCACTTCCCCTGGGAGGAAAGTGGGGACTGTAAACCCCTGGGCCTCAGCGAGCCCGGGGGGACTGGAGGTGGTCAAGACACAGGGGAGGCTCTGTCGCCCCCACCTCAGACCCCTCGACCTCCAGAGTCATTTGTGTGATGAGCTGGCCGGTCCCCAGCCCCTCGGGTGCCTTGTTCCCCGTGTCCTGACGGGCGGCCCTAAAATATGCTGTTTACCTTTTCCAAAAGATGCATTCAATAATACCGCCTCCCCCTTCCCCTCCCTCTCCACCCCCCCCCACCCCCACCCCCCCAAATCCTATCATCCCTTGCGGGCTGCGATAATAAATAAAAGTCTTTATTTCTCCCTCTCCCAAAGTTAAAGGGCCTCGTTCCCTCCCCGGGCAGCTGGAAGTGAGTTGCGGGATTGCCGGGCAGCCTTGCCCCGGCGCTCCGCTCGCTCCCCGGCGCGGAGCTATACAAATATATATATTTTATTAAACGTCAGCGTTGACTTATGCGTCTCTTATCTCTGCTCTCTCCCCGATGTGTGCCTGCAGTGGGGGATTCGGCGAAGGAAGCTCGTAACATGGCGGATAGCGAGGAAGGCTTCGGGCTCCCCACCACGCCGGCAGACTCGGAGGCCAAGGAGCTCCAGGCTGAAGCCAAGCAGGACGCCCAGCTGGGGGCCACCAGCAAGTCCCCCACTTCCCCCCAAGCAGCCTTCACCCAGCAGGTAAAGACCCGCGCTCCTCTTCCTCAACCCCCTCGTTATTTCATTTTGGTGTTATTTTTCCCTCTCCTCCGCGGTTTTTTCCCCCCAGCTGGGTGGCTGAGTCATTTTAGGCCCCACGGCGAAAAGCCTCACCTGATCGTGGGCCTCATCCTGCCTGAGTGTTATTTAAGGTCGCTCTCAAGCGCTAAACCTGCGGGGAGGTGCGGGCGTGAATGTTGGGGTGCGTGGAGGGGCATGCAGGGAAAGGCACCCAAAATAACAGAGAGGGGAACCCGCTCAGGCAGCGGCGGACACACCCCCACAAGCGCCCACGCGTGGGTGTCCAAATGCACAGACACAGTGTATCTTTGCTGTGCCCGTGCATAGTTGTACAGGATATAAATGTACAGTGTAAGATATAAATTTATATATATTTGTTTGTATATATATATGTGCCCCTTGTCCGCCCAGGCAGGCATATACAGATACAGTCTCTACCCACGAAACGGGCACTGAGGGCAGGCAGGTGCTGTCACGCGTAGGCACCCCCGCAACGCCCCGGGGGCCAGACACACCTTGGGGTGCCCCTCATGCCCTCCATCAGCCCTCGCCCTCCCCCCGGCGCTGCGTGCTGCCGGGACACGCGTGGGCTCCCACGCGGGATCCACCGGCTGCAGCTCCCGGAGGACTCCCGAGAAGGGCAGGACGAGGGGGCAGCGGGCCAGGCCATCCCTCGGCTTGTCCTTCCTTGGGAGATCCCGGTGCCCGGAGCCGTCCCCCGGCGCCCGGCCCCAGCCGGCTCGGGGCAGCCCTGGGAATGTGGGGGGAGGTGTGTGGGGGGTGAAAGGTGGGGAGAGGGGCTTCTCCACCGAGATTCCCTTTCCTTCGGCGGCCGTGGAGCCCTCCGGGAGAGCCCCTGTCAGGTAACGCCCCAACCCACTGTGGGTGCGGGCATGAGGCTCGGCTGGGCCGGGGTGGGCACAGGGACTAGTCCCACCGTTTGCTTTTGGAAACCAACCCTCGAAGCGTTTGACGGGGCGATTTGGCTCCATTTTTAGTGGGGGGAATTCTGTGCTTGGCTTGGTGCAGGGATGTGTTGTGCCAGCGGTGGCATCCGCCCCAACCAGGGGGCTCTCAGTTTTTGGGTAGTGAGGCCCGGGGGGAAGAGAGAAAATAAGGCTGCGAGGGGAGCGGAGTAACACCCCATGCCGCTCTGGCTTGCAGAGTGCAGCCAGCGGGTGTAAATCACTCGTGGGAGGGTATAAATCTCCTCTGGCTGGCTCTGGGAGCAGCTGGGCCGAAGCGCTGGGGGATTGCTCTGGGAGGATGCGGTCGGAGCCGGCTCCGGGGGCTCCCTCCCATCGCCTCCCCGCCCCAGGAGCACCGAGGCCCGCAGGACCCTGTTCCAGGCCCGCCCTAAGCGGCATCACAGTGCTCCGGCCTGAAATCCCCCTCTCCCCGGCTTTGCGGCAGGATTTTCCCGGGAATGCCCCGAGCTCCGGGGCCTTTTCCCTCCGAGTTTCCCGCCGGGGCTGTCGCCGCAGCGCTCGGGGCTGACGCTCTGTGCCTCCCCCTCCGCAGGGCATGGAGGGCATCAAGGTGTTTTTGCACGAACGGGAGCTGTGGCTGAAGTTCCACGAGGTGGGGACGGAGATGATCATAACAAAGGCCGGGAGGTAAGAGGAGAGGGGTGTCCGCGTTCCCCTGCGTGTTTGCTGGGGGAAAATCGCAGCCGCGTGGATGGGGGTGCGTGTCCACCTCCCTGACACTGCGACAGTCACGTCTCTCGTGTCTGAGAACCCCCCCCCCCCCCACCTCGGACCGAGAGCACCCTCAGAGCCCTGCCCGGCCATGGAGAGCCCTCCCTGCCCGGATATATGCGGCAGAAATTGTTTCTTGTGGCTTCTCTCTTAACCAGAACAGTTGGATCGTTAATCCCAATTTCAGGCCTTTGGAAACTTTCCAAGAGAACGCGAGTTGCAACCACTTGGCCAAAAACAAACCTTGTTTGGAGCAGCTCGGTGGGCTATAATTATTATTAATTTTATTATTATTATTATTATTATTTTTATTATCAGCAGATACGCCCTTCTGCATTTTTAAAATATTTTATGCTGTTTGACAGCCTTTCTTATTTATTTTGCTCACACTGAGGTGAATATTCCCAGCACACCCACGCACCCCATTTAAAAGTGTATGCGGTCTTTAGCTACTGTTTATATAGCGATAGCAAAGCTGTTTAGATGCAGAGATAGATCCACATGCTATTTATTTGCGGACGCATCTATTTCTATATGTGTGTTTATCTGCGTGGGTGTGTAGAAAAATATACAGCCTTGCAAATCCAACTTTATTGGGGCTATAATCGATTCCATGACCAGCTTAGTAAACCTGATCCGCAGATATTTATATGTGTATGAGCGTGTGTTGGAGGGGATTTAACATTATCCTTAATATTAATCTCTTAAATTGAAGAGTGGCCAGCTAGACCAAGTGAAACAGTCTCTCCAGTCCCACCGCCAAACTGGGGGCAGCCCGAGGGAGGCTTTTTCGTTGAAATTTTAAATCAGAATACGTGGAGAAAGGGGCAAAAATACCCCTCTCCACTCGTAGGAATAGTAATACTTTTAGATTGTAAGGGCAGAATAAACAACCCAGAGTCAAACTTTCATTTTGCTCTGTCATCTGGTATTTGTTGTGGTCTTCCAAAATTTGCCTGAAGAGGGAGGGGAAAAAATATAGAGCTGGTTGGATGAAGTTTTAGCGAATAGATCTGTCTCATGGCTCGCATTCCCCCCTTGAATCTCGCTGCTGCTGCTGGAAAAATGGGTTTTAAAGAAGGGGTTTGTGGCCAAGAGGACGTGGTATGAAGAGGAGGGGGGGGGGGGATAAGGCCGGTGCCGGGACCTCCCGAAAAAAACCTCAGTTCACAGGGGAAAAAAAAACCTCTCGTAGGGGAGACAGAAACCACCTTGCAGAAATTTCAAACAAAATATCGCCGTGGACAGAACTTTCATCTGGAGAGCAATAAAATAGACATTTACAGTGCAGGGGCTCGAGGGGAGATACGGGATAGGTCTCCTTATTTATAGAATTCCCCACGTTTACCGTGGGCGAAATCCACGGTCCCGCTGCTCAGGTGTTGTCGGCGGAGTTACAGATCGATTTTCAGGTGGAATTTGGTTTCTTCTCCCTTAAAACTTTAACGTTCAACCCCCGCTTTCTCCGTTGGTCGCTTTCCACCCCCTCTCAGCTTTTTACAACCGAATTAAAGCCCAGCCCAGGTGCCTCACGGCAGCGATAAGATCCCGAGCCTCGGAGAAGAGCTCAGTATTTTTAGAGGTGGGGAGGGTTTTTTTCTTTTTCTTCTGTTTATGCGTGTTTTAAGTCCAGGGATACATTTTCATCTGCTTTATTTTTAAATATTTGGAAAGCTCAAACTAAAATAACAGCAGTGTTTTAAGTCCCTGCCTTGCAGTAATGGAAAATATTTCGAAAAGCCCCTGTCTTGTGTGTATCCGAGGGTTTCCAAGGATTTGTCAGGTGTGTTTGCTGGTGTCTCGGGAGGCGCTCACTGCTGCACATAGATTTCCTCTTACACCTGAGTGCGTGGAGGGTTTTTTTCCCTCCTTATCAGCCCATAGAACAGTCGATAGACATAAAAGGGGTTAATATATATGAATTTAAATGTAAACATTTATATATATATTGTATTTTTATAAATATATGTATTTCAAAAAATTTATAAAAATACATATATTTTTGTAGAAATATCTATATTGTAACTTTTTTAAAAACTTTTTTTTTTTTTTTTTTTTGGCAAATCTCCCCTCCTATTCCAGCGGCTTATGGCCAGAGGGAAGTAACTTGTTTCCACAAGTTCTCACGGTCAGATTTGTTCAACAAAGGGGGACTTGAAGCCTTGGCGAAACAAATAATTAGTCAAAACACGAATAGGCACACGAATACGTGAATAAATAAATCTGCCAGCGTCGAAACTGCGATTCTGTCTCAAAAAAATCACCGGGTTGGCCTCGGTAGGGACCTGGAGCGGGAACCCAAATATGTGCTGCACCCAGAGGGAAGGGTGCACCCTGCACTGCCCGAGCCTTTCGGGAAGGTCCATCTGAGAGGGTGGCGTTGCCCTTCTGTTAAGTGTCCCCCCTTTATGTCTCCCCACCCCCCAACACAGTCTGAAACCACCTTGGCAAACTTGCTTTTCACTGCTTTTTATACTTGTTTGGGGTTTTTTTTTTTTAATTATTTTATTTATTTTTTAATAGGCGTATGTTCCCCAGTTACAAAGTGAAGGTCACTGGACTTAATCCAAAAACGAAGTACATCCTGCTGATGGATATTGTACCAGCGGATGACCACAGATACAAATTTGCAGATAATAAATGGTATGCACGCGTGGGGGGAAAGGGGAGGGAGGAGACCTCTGTGTCGGGCTCTCCGGGCTGCCTGGTGGGGAGATATCCTTCAATCAGCTTCTCGTCCTTCTTTTTTCCCCGTGCAAAAAGGAGATGTTGGGCTGCAGGAGCCTCACCTGAGCGTAACGGGATGCTCCCGCAGTCCTTGGGAGAGCAATGCATCCAAAAAAAGGAAAAAAAAAAGGGGGGAAGAAAAGTCTCGCAATTAGCGAATTCCTGTTTGACGATGAGATTGTTGGCGACCGTGGAGCCGATAGTTCAATTATATTAAGGAAGGGAAAATCTTTAAGAATTGGTACTTTGCTCCTGGCTTGAGTCCCGGTAATTAGGGAAAGGAGAAAGGATGGGGTTAAACGGGGAAGCAGCGAGAGCCATCTCGGACGGGAAAGGTGCCAAAGAGCTCAGTAATTCCCCGAGCGGTGTTTGAAATGCCTTTTCTCCCCAAGCACGGTTTGATCGTCCGGCACCGAGCACCTGAGAGATCCCACCGGAGGGGATGGATCGGGAGCAGGAGCCCACGGAGGGGATGGAATGGGAGAGCAGGAGCCCACGGGAGGGACCCCAGGAGGGGATTGATGGGGAGCAGGAGCCCACGGGCAGCCTCCATGTGCCTGGAGCTCAGCCCTGTGTTCCCACGCAGGTCGGTGACGGGGAAGGCAGAGCCGGCCATGCCCGGGAGGCTGTACGTGCATCCCGACTCCCCGGCTACCGGTGCCCACTGGATGAGGCAGCTGGTTTCCTTCCAGAAGCTCAAACTCACCAACAACCACCTCGATCCCTTCGGACACGTAAGTACCAGGAGTGGGAGAAGGGTTACCGGGGCCCCACGGCGTGTCCATGAGTGTCCCCCCGACCCCTGCCAGCGCTACCAAGGCAGTGTCACCCACCCCCGATTCCATAGTGCTGGTGGGGTGTTAATTCCTTCTCGGAGTGGGATGAACCCCTATGAGGACACCCGAAAGTAGAAGCATAAACCTTAAACCCAGGTTATTTCACCACTCTGTGTGGGAATTGATTACAGACCCCGTGGGCTGGAGCTCGCGAGTGGGTCAAACTCGCCCGGCTTAACTGAGCATTTGGCTACCTGGTTTTAATCGCACGGGGAGCCTCGGATGGTTAAAAATCTGCTCGCTGCCTCCGGGAATTTGCCTAACAGGTAAAATCAATCAGGCATAATTATTGGAGTGAATAGGAACTAAAACGGTGAGGACACTTTGATTTAAAAAAAAAAAAAAAAAAAAAAAAAAAAGGCAACAATCAGTAAAGACAATAAAAAAAAGTTGAAGTCCCGCTAGAACTTCTTGGACATAAAAAGAACTTTGCGAGACTCGTGAGGCTGTGAAAGTTTGTGTGAATTCTGCAGCCAGGAACAGCCCTCCTTCGAAGGTCTCCAAAGATGCGAGTTCCTCTGAGCAAATATATAAGTGCATGTATGAATTATATGTATATATATCTATAAAAAGAAATACATATATAATTGAGCGGGTATGCGAATCCAGATCCCACCATCCCTTTCCAAGTGCGTATTTTTCTCCAGTCTCGTTTCAACACTTCAGTTTCATTTTTTTTCCAAGTTTTTTTTTTCCCCTTTGCTTTTTAACGATAAATTCAGTGCTATTAAATCCTTGCCCACGTGGACACTAAGGAGTGAACAAGGGGGTTGGGGAGAGCAGCCAGCCGAACCCCCTGCCCACCCCAGTGCTGAGCATCCTTTTCCAAGCGCTCCTTTGTACCTCCAGCTGGGGAGTTGATTTCTCTTTCCTTTTTATAATTTTGATTTTATTTTGATTTTATTTTAATTTTTACCTTGGACTAGTGGCAAAGCAGTTTGCAAGAGGTGCTTTCCAGGGATTAGGATCTTCCCCACTCCACCCGCTCCGGAAAGAGGGAAGGGAGCAGCTCAGCCAGGGGGGACCCATCCCGCCCCCCGGGGTGCTTTTGGGGAGCAGTCCTGGAGAGGGGGGGATCCGGCCCGCGGGGACGGGGCCAGGCATCCCCGCTGGGAACAGGCGGCTGTGGGGAAAAAGTCCCTCTAAACAAACCGAAGACGCTGAGGGGACAATAAGGGACTTCAGAGGAGGAGCTGCGCCAGGAGCCTCTCAATTAGAGTCGCTGTAATGAAATTAAAAACCATTAGATCGTTCACCGTTGATGTCTACGACTTTCCTGGATGTCAAAGCAATTTGCTTAAACCCCCGGGACGGGGGAGGCGGCGGCGGGACGCGCTGCGTCTCGCTGTCGCCAGGGTCCGGCAGTCATTATCGTGACCGAGCGGCCCCCCGTCGCCGCTCCCCCCCTCCTCGGTCCCCCCATTTTCCCCCGAGATTAACCCGGTACCGAGCAGGGACCACTTTTTATCTAGAACACAGCGCGTCATCCCTCCCCACCTCCGCCACCCTCCTCTTCCTCGCATCCTCTGCTGGTCACTGGCGGGGGGGATGTGTCCCTAAATCTCTCCAGTCCTCCTTTTCCCTCGCTCTTTCTGGACCCTTTGCCCCGCTGGGGTGTGTGGGGTTGTGCTGTCCTGTGGTGGTGAGCTGGGAGGTTTAGGGGTCTGTGAAGGGAGTGGAAAGGTGAAAAGTCTTCCCCAGCCCTCCAGCAACAGATTCTGGATGTCCAAACGTGCTGGGGGAGCAGCTCCGGTCCCCTCGGGGGTGTGGGGGGAAAGAGCAGCACAGCCCAAGGTTGGGGCTGGGGGTGCTGGATGAGGAGTCACCTTTCACATCATCACCCGGACCTGGTGGGCTCCTTGAGCGATGGGGTTTGTGCACAGATATGTCCCCCTACCCCAGCAACTAAATCAGCCCTCCTCAATGAAAAGAGTGAAGATTTTTGGGAAGGGCATCCCTCTTCCCCATTTCCTCCCCTCCCCCGGTCAGTGGGGATTGTGCTGCTCTGTCCCAGCTCCATTCCCACGGGATGTTCTCTCCTTCTCCCCTTGCCCAGATCATCCTGAACTCCATGCACAAATACCAGCCCCGGCTTCACATCGTGAAAGCGGACGAGAACAACGGCTTCGGCTCCAAGAACACCGCCTTCTGCACCCACGTCTTCCCGGAGACCGCCTTCATCGCCGTCACCTCCTACCAAAACCATAAGGTGAGCGGCTGGGCCTGCCCCCGCCCCTACAAACCGAGTCCTGCTCCTTCCCTCTTCCCCCTGCTCTTCCTGAGGGCCTCGGCTCTCCTTCCCGTCCTGCTTCTCCTTGCACCCCTTCTTCTTTACCCTTTTTCTTGTCCCTTCCTTCCTCTCCTTTTTCTTTCCCCTCCTCACCTTTTTCTTTTCCTCTTGTCCTTTTCCTTATTCCTTTTCCTTTTCCCCTTATTTTCTTTAGCCCCCTTGTCCTTTCTTTCCCCCCCCTTCTTTTTTCCCCTTCTCCTTTCTTTTTTCCCCTTTCCCCCCCTCCTCCTTTCATTTCCCCCCTCCTCCTTTCTTTTTCCCCCTCCCCTCTTTTCCTTCCCCTCCCTCCTTTTTCCCTCCTTTCCCCTTTCTTTTCCCCCCCTTCTCCTTTCTCTCTCCCCTTCTCCACTCTCTTTTCCCTCTTCCCTCCCTTCACACACCCATCCCATCCCCTCTGTTATTCCTGGCCACACAAAGCATCCAAAGTCGGGGCTCAGGGCGCGCCGAGGGGGAATGAGCTCAACAGGATGGTTTGCTCAGATGGAGACGACCAACCGAGGAAGTTGCCTTTATCTTCCCCCCCCTCCCCGAGGGTCAAAGGCTCCTAATCTGGAGGAGGGAGCCCGGCGCTCCCCTCCGCGGCCGGGGGCTGATAACCCCGCGGGGAGGGCGCGGGGGGCTGCGGGCTTGGCTGTCGGGAGGCCCGGGAAGGAAAGGGAGGCTCTGCCTGAGATCAGCTCCCCGCCTGCCCAGGCAAACAAAGCACGAAAATAATGGAAGAGGTTTGTCTTCCGGTGGAGTAGAAAAGGGTTGGATGGAATAAGGGTTTTCTAGGGGTGCTGCCGCTGCCCCGCTGGGCGGGGAGAGCCCTTTCCCTCCTCTCCTTCCCTGCCTGGCTTTGGGCTTCCTCATCCAGCGAGGAAGGAGGAGGCTGAGGTAGTTCACTACTGTGGTAGTTATCCACAGATATATAAGTGATGTCTTTCCCCAGCTGCCTCTCACCGCTGCCCACAGGCACTCTGTAGGGCAGAGCCCCATGGAAAGTCAAATTTCCTTCAGCAAAAACCCCAAATTCCTCGCTTAATCACACAGAAAGCACTTACTCCAAGCTTTTAGCTGTGCTTAGGGGCAGGTAGGGTGGCTCCTTTGTACTAGATAGAGGGCAATAATTGTTCTGCAAATGGAGGAAAGTCACTTAGCACCCCAGATAAATCCCGGATGCTTTCCTGGAAATGGAAAGTAGGAAACTCCTAAACCTGCATGAAACAATTGGGTTTCCTCCATCCATCAGTTGGCGGGATAGATGCAAAGAGTAGAGCTGGGCTGGAGAAGAAAGAGTGTTTCACCGTAACTAGGGAGAAAAGAAAATACTTCCCTGCCCTTTAAAATAGGAGCTGTTGGCACGGCCAGGACAAGCAAACTGAATCCAAGTTGAGTCCTCGCCAAATTATGCCTTAAATTATAACTCCGCTGTGGATGCTATAAAATCAAGTTTAACTTCTGCTTGATGGATTTGGAGAAAGAATATAATATTAATAGAACTGGGAGTTAATAAAACAGGACACACTGCCTGCTTTAAAGGCATTTCCCGATGAGAAAACAGACCTGAATTTAACTGCTTTGCTTTGAAGAAAAAATAGGACTGTTTTACAGGAAAATAAATTGTCATGCAAATAAAACAAAAGCAAAGCAGAAACATGTAAGTACAGTAGTTTGGGAAAACTGCCATATTAGGAGGAGCAGGAATATTTGATTGTAAAACAGCAACATCTGTTTGATAAGAAATGACATCTGTGTATCTGTCTCTGTCAAAACATAGGCACTGACAAAGGCAGGAATCCCTACAGACACACACACACTCCCATCCCAGCAGACACATCACCCACACGCAGACACCACGACATCTTTTACACACCCCCTACACATTTTACATACTCTTACATCCCTCCTCCCTCCCCGACACACACATTCCTCCTCTTGCTGCTCTGAATCATTGGGGGAACAAAGAAAAGAGTCGTGGCCGTAGCCCCAAGATAAAGACCCAACTGAGAAAGATAGAGCCGCAAAAACAAACCGGGGAATGATCTACCCTAAATGGCATCTCCCTCCAGGGAAGGGAATAAAATTTGGAGCTTGCCCCAGTGCAGATGGAGAATGATACTGGGGCTGCCGC
Source organism: Pyrocephalus nanus (assembly GCA_038380795.1). Classification (NCBI taxonomy): domain Eukaryota; kingdom Metazoa; phylum Chordata; class Aves; order Passeriformes; family Tyrannidae; genus Pyrocephalus; species Pyrocephalus nanus. The sequence goes on from CM076278.1 coordinate 3,600,027, forward strand.
AGATGCTGCTTTGCTTAAGGAGTAACATCCTCCAGCTGAGTTGGGTGGCAAAAAACACCGGCAGAAACCCGAGTTCAGCTTTCAGAGCTGAGATGTTGCTCGGCAAACCCTATTTTTATGTCTCCTTTCCATGACTGCATTTCTTGCTGCCATAAATTACTGCAGTCCCACCAGTCTGTCGCTGATGCATGGAGTTCCCCGGGGAGGGTCTGCCTGGCCATTTTCCTGCCTATTTCCCCCTTTTTACAGCCATTTCTCTCTCACTCCCACCCATCACCTGCAGAGCATCCTTTGTGCAAACTTTCCCATCCACACAATCGTTCAGTTTGTAGATTCCCACACATTTTACACGTAATTTTTACACACACACACACATATGTAACAGATTCACACATGCATGTGTTTTAGGTTTCAAGAGCTGTGCTACAGTTGAATTATATTACAGTATTAATTGTGTGACTCGCCCACAAATGCATTTGAGTCTGTGCTTACACAGCTTATAGAAACACTTGCCTGATTCCAGATCAGTCAATTTATTTCAATAGCACAGCTGCAATCCCAGTGTAGGGGCTTGTGCTTATTTCCCCAGATATTTTAGACAGCCTGAAAAGATATTTAAGCACCCTGGGATCTCCCTCTCCCCAGCCCTGCTCCCCAAAAAGAGGCTTAAGCTATGAAGAGAGTTTTGGTGAAGTTTTCAGTGCCGTTGTCAGCAGCTCTGTTGACCACCTCCCCCACCTCTGCAACCCTGAAAAACACCCTAGAAATACCGAGGTGTTAAAATAGGTCACATGCACATTTCATTTCCTTGCCATTTACACAATGGGTGCTTGCAATCAGGTTGATTCCCAAATATTAACTTCCCCTGCAGTTAAGTACCATTTTGCTGTAGCTTAAATCATGGTGTTACTAGCTCGTATTTATTAGGTACTAGCTCTCTGCTTAGGACCAGGAAATGAACCCTAATAGACAGAAATAATTAAGGTTCTGCCCTCATGAGGGTTCTTTCAAAAGCAAGAATTCACAACAATTATTCTCATTAATTTTTACAACCTACTTTCCCCGTTAGCTGGACTTGGCTTTATATTGGTGTCCCCCTCCTCTGGATATCCGGTTTTATGCTGACTTTTTTTTCCTTCCCCTAAGTTATTTAACATTCTTGGTAGCCAGAATTGTTTTAAGGAGTTGTTAGCCCCTGCTGGGATGCTACAGGCACCCAGAAATGCAGCAGAGCAAAGCAGAGGACCAGGGAAGGGCATGGCTGAAGGATGGTGGGATGCACTCCCAGGCAGCTGGTGGGCTTTCTGAATAGATAGGTTCAGCCTGCCACTAGAAAGACCCTGTGCTAAAGTGGTGCTGGTAAGTCATGGCCAAATCAGCTGGTGCTCCATCCTGCTGAACTCTGGGGAGCTGCCTGTGCCGCTCGTCCTCTGAGCACGAGGCCTCTCGTTGCTCTGTCGAGGCATCTTGTAGGGCTGCATTGGTGTAGCTGCTGCAGGAGGTGGGCAGGTCCTTGGGCTTGGGATGTTTTCTCCTGAGAGCTCAGTTCTCCTTGTCTTTGGTTGCAGGTGGCCACCACTATCACTTCAGCAGAGGCCACCAGTGTGGTGGCCTGGCTGGCATCTCATGTTGTTCTTCTGTGCAGGGACTGGACCAGGTCCAGTCCCCCAGGCTCTCCCTGCTCAGCCTGAGGTCATTAGCCATGTCTTCCCACCTCCATGGGTAGAAGGGGCAGCCCCTGTCCCTACTCAGGGCTCTTCTCAGAAGGGGGGTCTCCCAGTTGAGAGACGGGGCTCCCTGGGGTTAAATGAGGTGAGATTGTGTATCTTCTCTTCACTGCCAGAGCTGGTGCCTTCTGTGCAGCCCTTGGTCACTCCAGGATGGCAGTGAGAGAGGAAATGAACCCCTCTCTGTGGGGCTCCTCACATCTCTGCTCTCAAATGCTTAATCCCACTCCAGGCCTTGGTAGGAGAATGCTTCCTTCCAGAGGTCTTGTGTCCTTCCTACCTGTGCCTGAACCAGTCTTGTCTCTCTCTGCCTCTCTGTCCTCAGTCTTGTTCCTGCCTCCCTGCCTGCCTCAGAACCCTTTTGTTTCTCAATCCACTTCTCCTCAAGCTCAGAAGAGACACTTTGTCTCTCTCTCCAGTGTCACTCCTGCTTGCTGACCCACCTCCTTCCCCCAAAACACTGTGCAAGGTCTCTCTCTTCTCATCCTTTGTTCTTGTCTCCCAGTTCAGCCAACAGCCTCTTCAAAGAGCCCCTCTGTCTCACACCACTACCTCTGACCAGCCACTGCCTCTCAGTCCCTCCCATTTCCTTCACTGGTTTTGGGTTCAGCACCTTCTCCCCCCTGCCAACACCCCCTTCCCCGGCACAGTCTCCCGAGGCTCTCAGCACAGAGAGATGCAGTGGTGGCAGGGGTGGCCCTGGCCCCTCTCTGTCGCGCTGAGCAGGACCACAGTCACCTGCAGGGTAGAGACAAAGCATTTCCCCACAGTGTGGGGACATCCATGTGTGTTCTTCCCAAGGGTAACCACCTCGACCTCTTGGTCACTGAATGGGGTAACCAGAATGGTGGTGGTTTTTTTTTTTTCCCCCCATTTCAGACTTTTAAGTTGTCCAAGTGGGGTAGTTGTTGACAGAAAGAGGTCAGAAACAAAGAATCCCCATCCCTTGCAGAACAGGAAGTCCCTTTTCCAGAAAGATAGCTCAGAAACTAAGGATCCCCATCCCTTTTCCAGAATGCCCAACCTTTAGGACAGTTTTGGAGGAGCCCAAAGAGGTCAGGGTGGTGTGCTTTCCCTTATCTGAAGTGCTAAAAAAAAAAAAAAGTTGATAGTAAAATAAGTAAATAAAATGGAGCACAGGGCATATACCTGATGTGGAACACATCACCCCTAACAAAGTTTTAACTTTGCCCTAACTTCTAAAATGAACAGCAATTGAGAAAAAAAATCTTATTATAGCAAGTTCTTAACAAAAAAAAAAACCCCAATACTAAGTGGCAGTTTTGATCCTGCCCGTAATGACATTGTGTCCTTAGGCACAAATACCTATATAAATACATGTCCATAAAAAAACAACAAAAAGAGTGTTTTTCCTTGATCTTAGTAGATGCAAAGCTAAATTTGATCATGCTAAGGACGCTGTTGGAAATGTCTCAGCAGAAGTGTGCTGTGGTCAGTTAGCCCAGAGAAAGGAGAGCAGGGGAGTGGTGCTGAGATTTCACCGGGAACTGTCACTTCCTCTTATAGTGAAGGTGAACCCACAGGTCAGATGAGCCCTGAAATGTGTAACTCTGGGAGGCTTCACCCTGGAAAGCTCTTGTCTCAAAGGGTCTGGGGCAGCTTCAGAACTGAGTGGTCAGAGCAGGCTTTGCCATCGCTTTCTCTCAGAACAAATACTTAAACAAAGCCCTACAGTTTTATTGAATCTGTGCTATATAATTTAGCCCTGGGCACTCTGTCTTAATGACCTTACAAGAAGCTGGGTTTTTTCTTTTATTATTTTATTTTTCATGATGTAATTGTCATTTGACTTTCTGACAGCTTTCTCCTCCCCCTCCGTGAGTTACAGTCAATTAAGCAGAGTTTCGCTATGGCAAAGCTGATCCAGAAGGTTATTTCCACCCATGCATTTGCTTTTCCATCTCTGAAACAGTTTGTAAGTCAGGTAAAAACTGGCCAAACAAAATATCTTCCCCAGGTTGTTTTCTAAAGCAGGGATTCACTAACTTTTTCTCTGTTTTCTATTTTGTTGTGTGCGGTTCTGTTAAATCTGGCTGGGACTCCCCTGGCTTCGTGCTAGGGCTGATGCCATGGGTTATCATCTCTGTTCTGAGAGCTCCAATCCATCTAAGTACAGCAAAGATCTGAGAATTAATTCAAAACCTTCTGTAATCCCTGGTTTGTAGATGTCTTCAATCCAGCACATCCCTAATTTTAAGGAGGCTGAAAGCCATGATTTCACTTGGGGCTTTCTGCCACCAACGCGTGTGTTAATACCTTTGCTTGTGTGTTCCTGATGTGGGTTAGGAGACTTCTCTACTCATAAAACAACATATTTGCAAGATTCAGAGCCCATTTGATATTTTGTCTGATATTTCACGAGTGATTAAAAGCCTCATTAATCAAACAGGGCATTCATCTGAGGCCCTTAAATCAGGGGCCAGGGCACTGACGGCTCCTTCTCCAGTGAACAGAGAAGGCTGTGGGCCTGTGAAGGCAGTGCTACCCACCTCAGAGCCCCAGTGCCCTCTGGCAGTCCCCATCTCCCTCCACTGATTCCAGCAGGAACGCTGGGAGACGAGGTTCCTAGTGCAGGCGCCTTGGTTAAAATGCCTTCGGTTAGGTTGGGATGAATCTGGCCCTTTGTACATTTGTGTGCTGGTGCCAATACTGTAAATCCTCGCTCAGAGAAGGGCTTCACTTATGCAAGCAAATATTGCCATTGGGGTCGGCAAGGGAGGACAACTTGTACATTTACTGTGCTTCAGGAACATTCAAAATGTTGAATAATGCCTATTATTCATTATAGAAGAGTCACCACCACCTCGCCAGTGGAAACCGATAGGCTGTTTCTTTGCAAAATGCACAGCTGGTTGTGTAATTATTCAGGGCTTTTAATTACAGAATGTGCCTTTGTTTTGTTGCTAGAGAATGGCTCAAATGGCCAAAGTGATTGTTTGTTTACCCTTCTCTTTGACGTCTTAAATGTGTGTCAGAAAAAAAAAAAGCCCAAAGGCCCTGTTTACATGCTAAATATGGTCCCAATTTAATGGGAATGCCTTGTGGACAAGCATGGGGGAGATAGGGTCTTTGTGAGAGATTTGGGGCTGAATTAGGCAAAGAATGGCAAATAAACAACTGGCCTTTGGAAAAAAAATATGCCAAAAGACAAGAAAACAGCAAAATAATCTGATGGTGCAGACACCTGGCGGGGTTTGCTATTGACAGTAGCCGAGCCAGATTTTCCTCTTTGAATTTTGGCAAAGAGGTGGGTCCAGTTGTTTGTGCTTGAGCTGGTGAACATGAACCTCTCTGTGTTCTCCCACCATCAATCTCGAGCTCTTTCCTTCCCGTTGGCCAACTTTCAATAGGAAGGAAGGACAGCGTTTCCATAAAACGTGGTGAGGGAGGGATGTTCCTCCAGTGGCAAACACAGAGGTTGTCTCTCCTCCTGGGCAAGTGGCTCTCCTGACTCCTGGCTGAGGGCTTAAACTGCCAGGCAGTGGTGGAGAAAGAGAAGGGAAACTGTTGCCTCTTCTGTCTCTGTATTGTTGCAGCAACATCACCCCTGATCCAGACTCGGTCCCTCTCAGCAAAGCCACCAAAGCATTAGCATCAAATTTGGGATGGCACAGTGGGTTAGGACAAGATCCACAGGGAATTTTAGGGTGTTGCTGGTCCACAATTAATATTTGCTTAAATGACAACCTCTGGCTTGAAAAATCCTGCTCAGCTCAGCCATCAGAAGCATGTGAAGGAAGGGAATTGCACCTCTTTGAGTGACACAGTTCCTTTGGGTAAGGGTACCTTCTGTACAGCAGTTACTCTAAATGTTTAACTTCGATGTTGTAAAGTTGAGTCCGAGGGGGATTGATCCCAGCAAACTTTAGAAGCTGAAGGGAGCAAACCAAGTGGGCAAACACATCCCTCTTAATTCCTTCTGGAATTATTGGGAGACAAATAATCCTCCAGGGCTTGATCATCACTGGTGAAGTTGCCCTCCAAGTACTTTAGGTAGTTAGTGCGTGCAGTGCTTACAGGTGTGGGGCTGATTGGGGCAGGAGGTCAGATGCAGAGCACCTGGAGCACATTTAGCTGGTCTGAAATACAGAAAAACTGAGCTTCAGTCATCTGGGTGGGAGGATGTTGGGTCTGAGAGCTGAGGTTTTGGTCATGGCTGCACATTGATGGGAAAATGCTTGTTGGTGTCAGTGGGATTTGTTCAGACATTATGACTTCCAACTCTGGTCCTCTGGTCAGTTCAGCTCTTTTTGTCCCAACAGTAAAAAGGAAGTAAGAACTCTAAGAAAGCAGATTTCCTCCAGAGAGAAATGTGTGTGTGTGCAGTCCCACGTGTTAGTTACGGGACATGCCTGGGAGAAGTGAGAGGTTGTTGACAGAAGATATTTTTCCAGTGGAGCAGTCTAGAGGAGGGCCCATCTGGAGTGGTCAGTGCCTGAGCTGAAGGATGACTCGAGTTCCTGAAAGCTGAGTTTTCCCTCCCATCCCTATTGGGATTGAGTTTAATAAACAATATCCCCTCTCTCCCAGGCCTAATGCCTTGGACTTGCTATGAACCCGTTGCATTTCCTCCCTTTCAGATCACCCAGCTCAAGATTGAGAACAACCCCTTTGCCAAAGGCTTCCGTGGCAGCGATGACATGGAGCTCCACAGGATGTCCAGGATGCAGAGGTAACACCTGTCTCCATCCTGGGGACCCTCTCAGGACTGGGAGAACCACCTGGGCTTGGCTTTGTGTGTCACTTTGTGCCTTGGGATAGGCCAGGGTATAGTGGCAGTGCCTTCCCTGGTGTCTGCACGTGCATTTTACATCGAGTTGTGGAAATACCATCAGGACATGGGGCCAAAATTCAGGACCTCCCTCCCTCCCTCTCCAAGGTGAAGGCCTTCACTGCTGGGTTGCAGGTTGTGTGCTGTCCTTCTGGCTGCAGGGACCTTGTATTTCTTTCTGACATGTTCCCATTCAGAACAACCTCTAGCTTTGTGCTCAACAAACATCTCTGTGGCTGCAGGTGGGCTCAGATCTGTTTAAAGCAGCCAGAGACCAGCTCAGAGAAGCTGTGGCCATCAGGCTACAGTGGAAGAGTTGCTTTTTGCTTTAAAGACAAAGCTCACAGCCTTGTTTCAGGAGTATGTTTGTTAAGGATCCTCCACATGCCTCTGGAGATCTTGGTGTAGAGTCCTGTGTTGTGTTGTCACTGCCTTTTGAGGCTCTTTGGCAGGAGGGGAGTGTTTGCCCGGTCGGTTCTGGATGTGCAGGGCAGGAGTGCAGATGTGGTGATTTCAGACTGAAGGAGGAATGTGTTAGAGAACATTGGGATCTCCAGGGCCAGGTGGCTGAGGAGACCTTTGTGAATCTCAGTTTTGGATGTAAGCACTTCAGCCTGAAAATCAAGCGTAAATCTTTTTTCAAAATCCTGTTTAAAGTCCTATTCTAAATGTCAGGTCCTGCTGGTAATTAACTGCATGCCTTGGAACTTTGTCCATGTGTCAAGCTGCTTCCTGGTGCAAATGTTTCTCAGGAACAGTGCCCTAGCCATGATTATATCAAGGACAGATTCAGATGCTCAACATAGCATTTTCCATTCAGAAGGGGGGGAGCGACTCCAATCCTTTATTCTCTGACATCAGCAGCTCTGGCTCCTGGTGCAGGGCTGGAGGGACCTGCCCTGTGACCTTCTAATGGGGAGGGTTCTTCCCACTGCCCTGCCAGGACCAGCTGTAGGTGGTCACCACAGGCTGGAATGCAGATGTCAGAGTCCCTTCTGGTTGCTGTAGTTGATGACCTGAGCATGGCTCTCCACAGCCAGGAAAATTGTGCTGTCAGGCAGCAAATAATTCCTGTAATCCCGCAAACTCACCCAGAACCCTCCTCAAACGTAATCCTGTGTACAAACATTTTCAGGCTCAGCCCCAGAAAAGCCAATATATAATGTATAAAAAAAGGCATATATAACTCTTAATCTTCTCAATCTAAATCATCTCTGAGGTCTTCTGAATGTGCCCTGTGTTCCCTGCCTGCCCTTTTCCAAGGACAGCACAGATCCTGGCATGACGTGTCAATACTTATTTATTTATGGGTGCACTACCACTTGAAATAGCTTCCCCCCCACCCTGTGCCAGTCTCCCAGCCCCTGCTGGAACTTGAGTAACGATCTTCTCCCCCTCCCAAATTTTTTTTGCTGCAAAACCACCCTTTCATTACGGTCCATGGAAAGATTTGAAGGTTTACATTCGCGGTGGGGGTTTTTTTGGAGAGGGAGGGAGGGAGGGAGGAGGTGGAACAGGGAGGACTATTAGGAAGGGCTCCGTGCCATGTGAAGAGCGTGGCATCAAGCCACTCTGAGCTCGTGCTAAAAATTGCTTGGCATTTTTATGCGGGCCTGTGGTCGCAGTCGACGGCACAGTGAACACTCGGAATATATAAATATTCCCCCTCAGACCTGGCAGGGTTGAAAGGGTTAAAATCCACAGCCTTGGCTTTACAGGATAATTTCTGATGTTCACTTCCTTCATAACTTATCCTCTGTCCCGATAGCATAGAAATGGCTGTGTGCCTTTACAAAGATGTCATTTTTTTTTTTTTTAAAGGGAGGGCAGGATAAGATTATTATGGCAAAATAAAGACCCATTCAAGGTTGAAAATATGAGCCCACCTTTGTGGGTTTTTTATGTACATATATGAATATATGCAAAATTATACATAAAAATATAGGAAAACATACATAAAATAAGTTATATGTATAAATAAATTGTATATATAAAAAATAGATTGTGTCTATAAGATAAAGAACCATTCAGGATCGAGTATGCTAGAGAACTATGACCTGCCTTTTGTGGGTTTATATAGGTTTAACCTATAAATTCATATTAAAATGTAACTTAAGGTATATAAAATATGTTTTAATGTATCAATGTACGTGCATGAAGTTGTTTCCCAGTGATGGACCCTCTCCCCAGCTGGCAGGTATAAGTAAGTCTGTCTTGGTTTTAGGGGAGTGATACCTATTTATGCCCTTGGAGAACATGATGGGGAGGATTTTTAGCGCTATTCCTTCATTATGAAAAAAGTAGCCTGAGAAAACACACATTTTTATAACAGTGCACAGCCTTTTGTATCAGAAACTGGTGACCTGACATTCATCAGGTCACTGATCATCTCATTAAGGGGTACAGCCACAGAGGGAAGGAGTTTTTCATGCTGAGGACAACTGCAGCACCTCTACGTTTTCTCAATTTAAATCTCAAATGTTGCTTAATTCCCTGCAGATTTCCCTTTGAGAGCTCACCCCATGGGTGGCAGGGTGGTGAGGAGTTCTCTGTGTGCCCATCTCACCTGCAGAGCCCAAATGATTTGCTTAGAGCACTTCCCTGCCTTTAAATAGCTACAATTACAGGGGATGAAGTCCCTCCTAACGGAAAGAGCTGCCATCCAACCAGCCCTGGTGGTCTCCTTGCCCCTTTGGCTATCAGAGGATGGGAGGGAGACCAGTTTCTTGGATTCAGAATGATTTCAGTCACCTCAGAGCAGATCTCGCAGTGGGATGAAGTGAAGTAGGTGTAGGTGCTGGTGGAGACTCTGCAGGATGATTCATCCACTGAACACCTACCCTTGCAGAAGGTAGGGACTGAGAGGAAGGGAAGAAAGGCAACTTCCAGTGCCAAGGGTGAGCTCAGAGCGAGGTCTTGAGACTCCCCCTCCATCTCCATTTGCCTCCACGTGCTCTGACCAGGGAAAAGCATCATGTTTGTCCCAGTGGTGTCTGGAGACAGGTGCTTTGCAGGGTAGATGGGGATGTCTTTGAGTCCATCCCTTCTCCATGGCTCTCTCCTTTCCAAGGCCTCCCATGCTGGTTTTTCTCCTCCTATTTCCTAGGGGGAAAAAAAAAAAAGAAAAATTAGTAAGTCTGTCCAGGTAGTAAACTTCATTCAGCAGTGATGCTGAGCCTTTCAGCAGGGGATGGTTTCATTCAAAAAGAATAGCAGTGAATCCAGAGAGATCCAAATTCCAACACAGTCTTCTGATACACTTTCATTTGGCCCCTATTGCCTTTCTTTCCTGAAGAACACAGGGCTCCTTTATCAGCTTCTTTGGTGGGATGGGTTCCCTGGGAGAATTGGCTTTTTCCAGTTTCTGAGCGTGAGATGGAGCTTATTATTTCTTTGATTAAGGAAAAATACCCAAAAGCGTTAAAAAGAAAGGAAAACACACTAGAGGAAAATGCATAGAGGGATGTGAGTTGGACTACATCTGTACCCTGTGGTCATGCTGGAGTTGAAAAACCATAAGTCAGGTAAAAATTATGCAGTTGTGATGCTGGAAATTTCAAGTAAAGTATTCCTTTTGGATCTCTTGCCCCTCTGTGCTGTAAAAACCTCTCTTGCCTCCACTTAGAGCTTCTGCCTGTGCCAGGGGTGATTTGGTGTGGAGTGCAAGAGCAAAACACGTGGCAGAAACCCACAGAGGGTGAAGTTTATGCAGAGAGACGAGATCTGCATTGCAGATACCAGTGCAAGACTTTGCCCTGAAAATTCTCCATACATTGAGAGTCAGTGGAGCTGTACCAACAAACCACAGCCATAGGGCGATTTAGGGGCTTGCATGCAAGTCACAGCTTTTATTATTATTGATTTTTGTCAGTCTGTGACTGCCAAAGGACAGCAGGGGAGAAGAGTTTGTGGGTCTGGGGCTGGAGCACTGTAAGAGAGCAATTCTGTTAAACCCTGTAACCAATTTTTGCTGGTCATCTGCAATTCCCATTGTCTTTGGTGGTTGTTATGGGTGCTGAAGAGCTTCTGGAAGTCTCAGGCCTCGGTAACTGTTCACTCAAATTAATGCAATTTAGTCCTTGAAGTTTCTTACTGGGAAAGCTTTTGAGAGGAGTGATGATTCCATGAAACAGCAACCCTTGGATCCCTTGTTGGGTCCTTTCGAAGTGAGACAAAGATCCAGAATGATCCACAGGACAGAGCAGAGTGATGGGTGTGCTATGGGTCTGTTTTCTCCATCAAAGATCACGAGCCACAGTTTGCTGCCTTTGGCATTAATCCCCAGTAATCTTGTTGGCTCCAAAGGAATTGTTTGGGGGATTCCCACAAAATCAGTTCCGTGATTCAGAGCTGGTGTGACAGAGATGACAGTGCCTTTTGGGGTGGCAGTAGAATAAATGGATAAGCCTCTAGGGATTGTCTACCTTGGAATGTAATCATGTTGGACTGAGAGGCACCAGGCTGAGTAATGCAGGTTGGTCTCAGCCCACTGCAAACAACCTTGTTCTTCTTCTCTCTTCTAATAACATCTTTGCATCCACTTCCATTTCCCATGTTCTGCCATTGAAATCTCCCAAGATCCACGTGCTGTTGGAAACATTTTCAGTGGGAGACTCAGAGTTATAACATTTGGTGGAGAGATTATGCCTTCCTTCAGCAAACATCCCCGAGGAAATTTTCCCTGTCAAAACCCCAGGGGAAACCGTAGGCTTGAAATGTATTCTATAGAATTTGATGGAATTCAGATGAAATCCAAAATAAAACTCTGCAGACCTCGCTGGAGGGGGTATGCACAGCTCTTTTAAAGTGAGAAAGTCAGCTCAAGAAAGCACAGAGTAGCTGCAGTTTCTTCTCTTGAACCTTCTTTGGGGGATTTGCTCAGCAGGACCCGACCTGCAGAAGCTCAGCGCACCACAAAGGTGGTGTCTCTGTTGGCCAGCATCCATTCTCCATCTCCTCTTCTGTTCTTCTTCCTCCAATGTGAAGAGTGGCATTTTTCTGCAGGAATCTGCCTTTTTATTTTACTGATGATGATGCTCTAGATCCCTCTCTGGTGTTCAGGTTTCTTGCAGTGATCTCTTTGGGCAGCACTGCTCAGAGGAGTGGTGGAAGCACTGCTTGAAACCATACCATAGAACCATCATAGAATGATTTGGGTTGGAAAGGACCTTAAATATCATCTTGTTCCAACCCCTTGACAAGGGCAGGAACCTCTTCCACCAGACCAGGTTGCTCTGATCCCTGTCCAGCCTGGCCTCGGACACTTCCAGGGATGAGGCATTCACAATTTCTCTGGACAGCTTGTTCCAGTGCCTCACTACACTCACAGTAAAGAACTCCTTTCTAATATCTAATCTACAGCTACTCTGTTGATGTGAAGCCATTCCCCTTGTTCTGTCACTCCAGGCCCTTGGAAATAGTCTCTCTCCATCTTGTAGGTCACCCTGAACCTTCTCTTTTCCAGGCTGAACAATTCCAATGCTCTCAGCCTTTCCTCACAGCACAGCTGCTCCATCTCTCTGTTCATACTGGTGCCTCCTCTGGACTCTTTCCAACAGATCCATGTGCTCCCTGTGCTGTTCCCCAGGGCTGGAGGCAGCTCTGCAGGGGGGTCTCACCTGAGAGGGCAGAGGGGCAGAATCCCCCCCTGCCCTGCTGCCCACGCTGGGGGATCAGCCCAGGACACGGGGGGTTCTGGATGCTGGGGCATGTCCAGCCTCTCCCCCATCAGCACTCCCAAGTCCTTCTCTCCAGGGCTGCTCCACCTGCTCATCCCCAGCCTGGATTGACACCAGGGTTGGGTGCAGCACCAGCACTTGGTTTTATTAAACCATGTGAGATTCCCGTGCCTGCACCCAATCCAGGGCTATTGGATCCCTTCACGTTCTTGCAGGGAGATCAGGACATTTGATATGTTGATGGAAAGGCTGCAGTGAACAACCTCACACATTTCTCAGAGGACATTTTGACTTGTTTTACTGGACATGCAGCCTCGGGTGTTATTTTCTGTGGGGCTGCTCTGCTGTCCCCACACAGTATTTAATCAGAGGGTAAGGCTGAAGGAAGTTCTCAGTAATTCCTCTCCTACCACGTCCTTTCCTGCTGTAGTTTATCCATTTCAGACTCCCCAGACAGCCCCTTGAGAGTGGTTCAATTTGATTTCAATATGCTGGAAATAAGCGGAAATTAATGTTCATTGACAATAATTTTTTGGTTTGGTTTTTTTCCTGGGAGGTGGTATATTTATTTCAGTCACTTTTCTTTTTTTTTTTTTTTTTTAATTCCTTTTTCTCTGTCTTTTATGGCTGACTTCCATTTCTTTCCTCCTCTCGAGTCTCAGCAGGAAGGACAACAATTGGTGGCCTGGGAAATATAACCCCCAAAGCCATTGAGTTATGTTTGCACATCTGGAATTGGGGTTTGATTCTGCTCCACTGGGCTGGGTGGGTGGAGGTGTTGGGACTGATAGGACAGCAAGCTTTTGTCCTTTTGTGGTGACTGACCAAGGAGGAGTTAAAATCTCCTGGAAATATGGAAAGAGTGGAGAGGAATCACTATGTTCAGCCACAGGTAGTGTAAAATCTGATCCAAGGCTTAAGATTTGATGTTGTGAACAAGATCTGGCCAGCTCAAGGGCTTCAAAGGATGCTGTTGGAGCACAGAAGCAACTAACCACGGAAAAATCCTTTTCCATGTCATGGTTCATCTTGACCTTGAACAGATATCAGTATGATCCTTGGGATCTGATCTTTAATAAGTCTTTTGAATCCTTGTTACCATCACCTGCAGCAGCTCTGGAAAGCCTTGGTATCTAGTGTTGCAGAAATATCAGAAATATCTTCTAAAATAACTCGCTTAGGGCCAGTAGGGGTTGGATGTTTCAACACAGAAACTTCCTGGTTATAAATTGTGCATCTGTGAAAAGACTTTTAATAAGTTTTTTGTCTGGCAGTTGCATTTACTATGCATTGGCTGGTACATTAGGAAACTTGTAGTCTGGACATGAATATACTCTGAAAATTATTGCTCCCTCACAGTATATTAATAAGCAAGAAAGTGGACTGGATGCCACTCTGTGAAGGTCTATATATAAAATTTTTCTTCAGTTTTGATTAGTTTGCAGAGGCAAACAAGGTTTCTGGTTCTGAGATGACAGAATCACCTTGAATTTTCTCCTTGGAATTTTTTGCTAGGTGTGAATTTGGGGCAGAAGTGATCTTACAGAGCTCTGTCTTGGTGAGGGAATCATTTGACCGGGGAAACAATGCCATGTGAGAAAATGAGAGTGAGTTTCCTAATTCCACCTGGCAGAAGTTTGATTTGGATGGAAGTGCTTGGGAAACGCAGCAGGGGTTCACTTGTAAGGCCCAGTCTGTAGGGTTGGGGTTACATGACGAGCTTTAGGTGGAATTCATGTGCTGTTAGGAAAGTTTTGCAGAGCTGGTGTCCAATCCTACGGGTCTGGGAAACCTTTGGCCAGGTGGGAGTTAAGAACCGAGTCCAAACTTCAGGACTGAGTGCCTCCACTACGCTCTTGGACCTCATCCTTGATTTCTTTTCCCCAAGTTTAATAAAAATTGAAGTAATATTCTCTCCTGGTGGCCTCTCACCTGAGATCTTGGTGATGCAGAGATCCTACAGCACCTTGTGTGGCTCCCCCCTTCCTCCCTGTCCCCTCTGCTATTGTAATACACCAACTACAGCAACTAAATATTCATAATTAGCTGCCAACAGGCTTTAAATAGACCAGGGACAACTTCCTTCCTTGTAAACGTTTTTCCCAACCAAGTTTCCTTTTTTTCCCTTCTAATTTTGCATTTTTTAATGCAAAAAGAAAAAAAAAGTAGCCTATTAACACACCTCCCTGTAAAATTAAGTCACATTCTGGGCCAGGGGCAGCAGCCTCTTCCTTGCTGTGTAGACAATTTCCTATATTGACTATATTTTCCCTTTGCTACAATTGTTTTGGACAGCAAAATTTCTGTCATTTTGTGCCAGCAGTGAACAAAACCTTTCATTTCATTAAACTGTAGCCCAGGATTACAACCACCTATTTCGAGAACAGCGATTCTTGGTGGGGGGGAGAAAAATTCTGATCCATTTTATTTTTGTCCTTCAGTATTTAAAAGTGGTAGATGTGCACACTGCATGTTGAGTGGGCTCAGAAAATGGCATAAATGTTTTGAGATGACTTTCTTTACCAAATACCAAAGATAACTCTTTATTAGAGCTCAGGAACAATGTGTAGAAACACAGATATAACTGCCCTTGTGGGTAGAAAAAAGGGTGAAGTGAAAGAAGGACTATTTTAGCTACTTAGTTAGAAAACACTTTCCTTCGTCTCCCTCCTCAAATAGTTGATTTTTTGGCAAAAATAGCACCCATCATGTTTTGACTGAAATGGAAATATTTCAGTCTGGAGGGAAGTTATTGTGATACCTCCTGGGAACTGCTGTTTGGAAACTTGGTGTCTCCAACCTGTTGCCTCTCCAGAGTGACTCCCGGCTCCTGCCGTGTCCCACAGAACACCACAGTCCTCTCTGACAGCCATGGAGGCTTTTGTGTTCCCTGGAAAAAGAAGGAGAGGAATTTGGTTCCCAGTGTGCAAGGAGTGGGGTCCTGACACCACCTGTGCTGTGGCACCTGGGATAAAGATATTGCTCTTCCAGGCAAACAGCTTCTTTATGGGAAGAAAGCAGTTTAGGTTCAGCTCGGACACGAGGAAGAATTTCTTCTCTGAAAGGGTGGTCAGGCACTGGAAGGGGCTGCCCATGGAAGTGGTGGAGTCTCCATCCCTGGAGGTGTTCAAGGAACAACTGGATGTGGCACTCAGTGCTCTGGTGGTTGACAAGGTGGGGATGGGACACAGATTGGACTCAATGATCTTGAAGGTCTCTTCTGACCTCAGTGGTTCTGTGAAAATATATTTTTATCAAGAAAGAACCAACTGGGTTGTTATTTTTTATTTTCCCCTCTCAGCTCATCATTGAAAAAGTGTTGATTTAGGTGAGAAGCATCTGGGATGGGGGTGGTTTCTTGCTGTTTATGTGGTGCTTTGCTCAGTGAGGGTCTGATGCTGATGGGGTCCCTCTGAGCTACTGTGAGAATTTATGGTTTACTGTGCAGATCTAACCCCGTGTTCTGAAGACACATCCAATTCTTCCCCCCATGAAGCAGGGAGAGATGGTAAAAGCAGTCATCTCTACCTCCTCCAAAAAACCCACAGAGAACATGATGTGGCATCATGCCATGGCATGTCCTTTCTTGTCCTGCAGTGTAGCTCACAGGTACCTCATTGGGGGGAAAAAAATGGGGATCTGTCATTTATTTGAGACTTGGATGTTGGTGGTGTTGGAGCTGAGGAAGAAGGAACCAGCCAATCCATGCAGAACCCTCTCATCAGGGAGTAGAGTTAAGGCCATGCTCCACATGTCACCTCCTTGTGGATTGTCTCCTCAGAAGGGAAACATGATGGGGATGCAGCTCTGGGGTGTCATGTTGGTTCTGTTTCCATGAGGATCGCTGTGTGAAAGTGGAGTGTGACAGGAGCAGGCAGCTCAAAGCCATAACCTGGGAGATCCCCTGGAACCCTGAAGATCTGAGGGTCACCTGTGAGGTTTGGTGGCCATGGCTGTTGACCTTCCTGAGAAGCCACCAAAGCTGCCCTCCAGCAAGAGCTCCTGGGGTGGAGATTTAAGTGCTGGGTGTCCACAGGCAGGTCCTGTGAAGCCCACCCCGTATCCTGGCATCCATTGTTGTCCTGTGTATCCAAGGGATAAGACTCTGCTTCCTCCTAGTCCATCTCTCTTTTGTTCCTCGTTCACAGCCTGGACTTCAGTTCTGGGAAAAAACTGCCTGACCAGCCAGCCCAAGTGGGTGGGAAGCCATGCTCCTGCTGGGAGGAGCTGCTGGGCTGCCAGGGGATGAAACCCCACCTTTGGAATAGGCTTTCCTTGGCAAGCCACCAGTGCCCGGGGTTTGGAAAGCTTTCATGGCACAATGAGAGACACATTTATTTGGTTTTGAGCTCCTGGGTGAGTTTCCCCTCCATTACAGCTCGGTTGCTGATGTTTCTGGCAGCCACCACAGCAGTGGTTTGGATGAAAGCTCCCTGCTGTGAGTAGGTTTATATAATTGCCATTGTTAAATTTTGTAAATAAGTTCTGAACTCTACAGCAATAGGTCCTCTCTAAGGGGTATAATCAGAGATTCAAGGCTCTTCCTCCTCATATAACTGGCCAGGTGAGCCTGGTGATGGGATTTAAGGATCTGTCCTTGCTCCAGCAAAATGATTTTGGGCAGGTGGGTAGGGTACCTCACAGCCAGCTTGGTCCAGTGGTTACAGCCTCAAATGAGAAACCTTGTGCTGGAATCTGGGCTCTGGTTTGTGGCTGCTCTGAGCCAGGTGACACTTTGGGAGGTGCTGCTGTGCCACCTGATCTTTATGCTTTTTTTGCAGGTCTTTGTGTTCAGGGAACACCCAGCTGTTTTGGAGACAGCCCAGGAGGAGTTCTGTACCTCTCCTGAAGGCTCTGAAACCTCCTACTCAGCTTCAGCTCTTCCCCCTGCAGAGCAGGAATAATCTTGTCCAGCCACATTGTTGATGTGCTTGAAGAAATATCTCCAAAACACACTGTAGGGTCTTATAGAAGAGGGGATTTCCAAACACCCCTGCTTCAAACCAGAGCTCAGAGCAAGGGAACAATCCAGCCTCGCAATTAGGGCTCATCCTCCCAGCCTGGCTCTGCCGAGGCTGTGGCTCTGCCCTGCATCAAATCTCGGTGATTTATTTATTCCTCTTTTCTGAGCACTCTGGAGTGGAGCTTGTTCTGAGTTCCAGGGATCCCCCATCCAGGACAGTGAAGCTGAGAGACCCTGGGGGAAAGGAATGGGGGCAACTACCATAAGGGAAAAAAAAATAGACCTAAATATTTAATCCATCTCCAAGTCGACTTGGCAGAAATGAGGTTTTTATTTACATGCATGTGCACATCTGCATATACATTATAAACAGTATGGAGTTTATAAACCCTATAAGATGTAGATATAAATCTTGTGTGTTTTGTTATAACTGCATATATCTATTTTAATTAAGGATGTAAAATAGTTGTAGTGGAAGAGGCTCAAATCTAAGGGGAAAGGTACTAAAAGGGAGGGGAATAACGAGTGCTGTGTGGATAAAGTGTG
Source organism: Pyrocephalus nanus (assembly GCA_038380795.1). Taxonomy (NCBI): domain Eukaryota; kingdom Metazoa; phylum Chordata; class Aves; order Passeriformes; family Tyrannidae; genus Pyrocephalus; species Pyrocephalus nanus. Next base: position 3,617,733 of record CM076278.1, read on the forward strand.
ACAGGGCTGCAGCCTCCTGAGAGGGATGTTTCTATTTCCCTGAAAGCCTAAACAAACACCATGACACTAATGTGCTGCCCTCATTTATTAATCCACCGATCTATTTATTAATTGATTGCTTTCCTGATGTGTTTTTATTTTTCATTTCTTTGCTTTTAGTAAAGAGTACCCGGTTGTCCCCCGGAGCACAGTGAGACAAAAAGTGTCCTCGAATCACACCCCGTTCAGTGGCGAGACCAGGGTCCTTTCCACCTCCTCCAACCTGGGCTCCCAGTACCAGTGCGAGAACGGCGTGTCCAGTACCTCCCAGGACCTGCTACCGCCTGCCAACCCCTACCCGATCTCCCAGGAGCACAGCCAGATCTACCACTGCACCAAGAGAAAAGGTCAGGCCTTGGCTGCTCCCTGCTCTGTGCTTTCCCCCTCCTAACGTGACTGTCAGCCTTGTTTCCTGATCCTTGTCCTGGCCTGCCTTGCAGTGACACTTGGGGACGAGTGAGGGATGAGGGTTGTGTGCTGGAGGTGGGCTGGGAGACTTCCCTCACCCTCATTAGCCTAAAATCCCATCCCCACTGCTGGGCTGGGCTGCTTGGAGGGATGGCAGTGCCTTTCACCCACGGTGAATCCACATTTGGAAAGATAACTGGTGCCAGAGATAAAGATGACTTATCTGTCTCCATAGCCCCTCAGACAGGGTTAATCTCCAAGTGGAGATGCCTTGACACTTTACATTTTGCACAGTTTTCAACTCGAGGTCTCACAGCTGGGAGAGGGTTTTCTGTCTGCAGAGAGCAATTCCACTCAAATGCCCGTTCTGATGAACGGTGCCTGGGATTGAAAATCATGATATCCATGTTCCTTCCCCTCTGGTGCGACTGACCTGCTTTGACAGAGCTGGAGGGATCAAACTGTGAGGGCTTTACACTGACTGCTCAGCTCGTCCTGGCGTGAAGAGCCCCGTGATAGCGATGGGATAATTGTTTTGGGCAGGAGCGAACGGTTTGTGGTCTCTCCCTCCCTCTCCCAAAGCAACGGGAATGCTTAAATGCAAAAACACTTGCAGGGCTGAGGCAGCAAAAGCCTCAGATCAGCTCTACTCCAGGTACTCGGAAGAAAATAGGGAATTTCCAGGGCTGAATGCAACAAGGAGCGACAGGAGATGGTTACTGCTGACCCCTATTCCCTTTTCTCAGGATTTAGTCTACGTTGCACTGGAAAAGCTCACAGAAGTCAGCAAGTACCATGGCATTTGAGTGCACCAAGAATTTCTCCAGCCTGGTAGCCTCTCCCCACAGCAGATCCCTTTCCTACTTCCCTGCACGGTCCTATCAGTCAGACACATGTCATTATTTTTAGTAACGTAACCCTGGGGCACGGGGATGTGCAGACACACAGTCTAAGGTAGTGGATGCTGGGAAGTGCTGGCAGAGGAGGCAGGAGGGCAGTGGAAATCTCTCTCATGTCCTTGGTGAATCTCTTGAATGGTGTAAGGACACGTGTGCTCTGTGTAGTTTTATATGTAAAACTAGAGAAGTTGAGATATTCTGGGGGTTTCCTGAGTCTGAGCTAAACAGTGGAAAACAGAGGTGTAATTTTCTGCCCCCTCCAGCTGACCCTTATGGTCACAGAGTCTGTTGGAGCTGGGTTTGGAAATGGTGATGCGAGACTTGAGCTAGATGTAGGGTAGGGAATAAGGAGAAGCAGAACGTCCCCTAGGTCAGAGATGGAGTCTGTGACCTGTCTTACCCCTTTACTGATGGGTGTGAGGTGCTGGGACACAACTGGGTTGCTGCAAAACCCCACTGTTCGTGATGGAAGGTCCCACTCCCCCTTGGCATCCCTCAGCCTGTGATCCATCCCCAGTGCTCCTTTGCCCTGGGAGCTGAGCTTCCACCGCCCCTCTTCCCCTTTGCAAACCCTAACCAAAACAAGCTGCCCCAAATGGCAACAAACCCTTTGGACAATCTCCGAGTGCTGCGTGTCCCCGCACCGCAGGGCAATTCATCATTCGCCTCCGCATTGTAAGGCGATAAGGAATCAACAGAGGTTTCCTTCCAGTTTTGGGATTCCCGCTAAGTAGTGTCTCCATGGGTGGTTTCCCTCAATCCCCCAATTATCTCACTTCCTCTTATTGTCACAGAAGAGACGACTATCTGCCCTGTAATAAGCTCCCCGGCCCCTTTTGGCCCTTGCGAAAGTGCAGGAGACTGGCAAAGGGAGCCCTTGTCTGCGCGGCCGATGGCCCATCAGCCCCCTCATTATCTCCGCGATGGCTTGAGTGGCACAAGCAGTTAAGGGCCTTTTATCAAAGCCGCCAAATGCTTTAATCAAAGAGAAGCAGCGTCCTGTCCGATACCACCGGCTTCTTCCGTGGAGCTGTTCGTCTGGGCAGCTTGAGTCTCTCTTTTCCTCCTTGCGCCTTTCACCCCCCCTCTCCTTTCCCCGCGCATCCAGTAAATCGAAAACAGCCACCAGGGCTTAAAGAAAAGAAACACAAAGTTAATGGGAAACAGAGAGTCAGTATAAGCTGCCAAGCAGCTCTTTGCAAAGTGAAATTAATTAAAAAGAAAGAAAAAAAAAAGTCACTAGAGATGAGCAATTCTGTTTGGATAAATCAGAACGTGATCCAAGGTTTGGTCTCAGACTCTGCTGAGTGTGGCACTTCCTTCTAGCACCGAGCAAAGATCTTTGTTGGACTTGAGAAAATAACCCTACATACAATCTTCCTCTTTTTTTTTCGTTTTCCAGCCTCTCATTTCTGAGCTTTCCCTCATAGTTTTCCTACCATTCTGTAACTCCTACCAAGCATCACCATCTAGGAAAACATGAAAGCGAGAGCGTGTTTGCTCCTATTGCCCCTCTGTCCATTTTCTGGACTGGAAACCTTATTGATTTTGTTGGATTATCCACTTCCCAAACACTGACTCCTCAGTCAGTTTAGGATTTATCTCAAGCGGATTATTTCCTTTTTGCAAGGCAGTGGTTGTGGATAAATGCTCTTAGAGGCAGAGGGCAATTCAGCTGGGTTTGAGACCAGCTCGTGTCTTCATCCTCTGTAGTAAATTCCACCACTGTTTTCCAGGAGAGTCTCTCTTTAGAGTTCCTTCCATCTTGGACATCTCAGAAGGTTTCTCTGTATCCTTTTCAGCTGGGGTCAAGCCTTGGTTTAGGCTCAGTTAGGAGCAGGTCTGTGTTCAGGCAACTCAAAGGAACCTTATTCAACTTCTTCTTCTTTGGTGACCTCAGACAAGGCTTGTGCTCTGTGGTTGACAGTGTTGTTTTTAGCTGTCAAGTCAAGATGGATTCACCGTGGAGATCTGATATGGAGCTGCATTAGGGGAGAGCAGCAGGGCTGTGAGGGGATGTAATCTCTGAAGGCTCCTCTGGTCCAGGGAGGTGATGCTCTCCTGGGTGAGGAAGGAAGGAAGGACACATCCCAGAGCTTCAAATCTGGCGATTACTGGGAGTGCAGGGTCACAGCATTGGGAATGACCCGTGTGTGCTGCAACAAGGTCGCTGCTCCTGACACAGGGAATGATAAGAATCATCCTGTGTTGTATCCCAGCTCCATGTGAGATTGCTTATGGCACTGGATTAACTCCAGTCCTGTATCCTACTGAGGAGTGGCCTCAGTTCTTGACGTGGATTTTCAGGCGGCAACAAAGACCAGTTAGAGCTTTGTCTTTCTCCTAGTTGTTCTCCACCTCTCCCTCTCTCTTTGTTGTGCTGGGAGGAGCACAAAAAGACTTACCAGCAGGCAGCTTGGTTTGTGTCTTTCATTCGGCCTCATATCACAGTTAGGGTGTTGGGTCTTGTTTTCCCTTGTATTATCCTCTCCCTCAGATTTCCTGCGGATTAAATAGTCATCCCTCTAAACCTCTGCTCCCTCCCAGCCTTACACAATCTCAACCACTTGGCAGATTTCTGGGATGCTTGTGATGCTGGACAGGAGGCAACTGGAACAGGCTCTCCCCGGGGAGGTTATAAAAGTTGTCATGTTGGCATTCTGAGGGAGCAGAGGGATGTGGCAGAATCCACCGGCTCCAACCGGCAAGGACCGTATCCTTCAGCCACCTAACCTGGACATGACACCATGGGGAAGAATATATCTTTCTTCTCCTTCCTGCTCTGACGAGGCCAGTGGAAGTCCAGCAATGCCTTTCCTCCTCCTCCTCAAGAACAGGCACCCTTAGTGTGGACAGACCTCTTTGTTGACTGAACCGATTTCTCCCACATCCCACCCAGCTTTTCTTTCACTCAGAGAATCTGTAGGACAAAATTCAGGTGTGGGGCATCTTCTTGGAGTACATGCTGCTCATCCAGCTGATGTTTGGAGATGCAATCAGTTGGCCAAGGCTTGAGCTGTGCTGCAGCTGGAGGTGTTTGTAGCTTGGATAGATGGAGTGGAGCCCAGAGCAAGGTGCCTGCTGGGGCAAAACGAGCTTGCCTGTGTGGTGAGGAGATATTCAGGGGCTGGTGGGCACCCAGCTTTTGCTGTGCAGCCACGCTGTGTGCAGCACTGCAGCTCCAGCAGCTTTGTATCCCTCTTATGAGGAAAGGCTGAGGGAGCTGGGCCTGTTCAGTCTTGAGAGGAGATGGTTGAGAGGGACCTCATCCACGTCTGTGAGTGTCTGCAGGGAGGGGGCAGAGCATGGACCAAGCTCTGCTCAGGGGTGCCCAGCAATGGGACAAGAGGAACGGGCAGGAACTGATGCCCAGAAAGTTCCACCTGAACGTGAGGAAGAACTTCTGCACTGTGCAGTGACCCAGCACTGGAACAGATTGCGCAGAGACGACGTGGAGTGTCCCACACTGGAGATATTTCAGGACTGTCTGGCTGCAATCCTGTGCCATACTCCCTCACTGGAGATATTCCAGAACTATCTGGACACAATCCTGTGCCATGTGCTCTGGGATGACCCTGCTGGAGCAGGGAAGTGGGACCAGATGAGCCACTGTGGGGCCTTCCAACCTGACCCTTCCTGTGACTCTGTGATCTCCCTCTCCCATCAGAGGTGCCTCCTGTGTCTCAGCAGGCAGTGCTGGCAACTTGCTACCTCTGGAAGAGGTTCCAGCTTTTGATGTTGGATTGTCCTTGCCCTACAACCCTTTGTGTCGTGTTCCCTGCAGTGCAACACATCCATACCACAAATGGTGTGATAGCTGGAATAACTGGTATGTCTTAGGTTCCATGTCCTAGGATGTACATCTTTAGGGATGTTAATTTTGATTGAATCTGCCTCTTTTTTTTTTTTTTTTCTTCTTGAACACCCCTTGTCAGCCTTGCAACCTTGTATTGGCTAGTCAGGCTTGTGCTAGATCCATGCTAAATCCAGACTGTGTGGGTGATAATCACCCATTGTGCCTCCTTCACAAAGTTGGGATGAACCTCCTGTAACGCCCTGGAAGTGTGGATAAGCTTTGAACATTAAAAAAGTTGTGTCCCATTCTCCATTGTCTTCTGTCCTGGGGGGTTGACTGTCATGAATCAGAAAGGAGCTCTCCTGATTTACACCAAGGGAAGAGGTGGGCCCAGTGCACCCTGAAGTCCAGAGACTTTACATGTTTGCATTTTGTTCTGGATGGCCCTAATCCTGGAATTGGGAAAATTCCATTTGAAGAGCCATTTGTGTGGTATTTACAACCCAGCTGGAAGTAGTAAATACCGGAAATCTTGGAACTGCTTATGCTCTTGCTCGAGCTTCTTCATTAGATAGATCATCAAATTCCTTGTGAGGGAGCCAGTTTCCACCCCATTCTGCAGGCTCCATTTTCCTTGGATCCACTTTGGAGCAGCTTCTCCTTGGCTCTGGCAGCTTCCCCTGCTTGGCAGAACCTTCTTTTTTGAGGTTTGTGCAGTATCGAGGGGCTGGTCCCAGGAGCTGATTGCCACCCTTGGCTTCCAAGGATGCCAACAAAAGAGGAGGATGGTCAGCATCTCCCAGGATGGTCAGCACCTCCCGGGCTGCCCAGCACCTCTAAGGGCTCAGTTGCAACTGGAAAAGGACAATCAGTTGCAATAAGGGAACAAATCAAACCCAGAGCAGGCAGCTAAGCATCTCCTGTGTCCTGCTTACACTGGTGCTAAGGAGGTAAGAAAACCTTCAGGGAGAGGATTATGGCCTTGAGATGGGCTGTCCAGGCTCCAGAACTGCTGGGGATGAATTTAAACTGCAGCCTTCAGCATTGTGTGAGAGATCTGTTTGCCTTGTTCTCCTTTTGCCATTCTCTTACCTGAAGATGCTCCCTTTCCACCCCTAGATCTGTTCCACACACCATGAGATGCCCTTTTCCTGCCCTGTGCTGGCTCTGGTCTCCTCTGTGAGGGGTGGGGGGACAATGCCAGGTCACACTAGAGAACCTGGACCGGTGTAACTCCATCAGCTGGCACCTCTCTGGCCTGCATGATCCCACCTGATGATTCAGACAGACTGTTCTCTTCTCTTCTCTCTCCAGCAGTTTGAGGTTATTTAGATGGGGAAAATCACCAGGAAGAGGGGCCAAAGGGCAGGTCAAAGCTGTTAGGGTAGGATGTAATCCTTTACTAGTGACCATGTCCCATTTGAAGATGGGTACAGGGTCCTTACACATCTTAAAATGTGGACTAATGGTGCCTTTTCCACGTACAACATCAGCCAGCCTGGCTCTAGAGAGATCAGAAGAGCAATTACAGGAGCTGATAGAGGGCACCCAGAGGGTGCCCACTGAAATTCTGGCTGGTTTTGTGTTTCTCTCTCCACCTGTGATGAATCCTGGAAGCGCCTCTGCCTGTCTCTGCTCTGGCAGGCAGAGAAATGTCTGGGCTAAATGGAAAAATCAGCAACCTCAGGTTGTAAGTCAGGCAGTTTTACACCATGGAAAAACAGAGTTTGACTGGTTTGTGTTGTATATTTAAAAAAAATCAAAATAAAATAAACAGTCAAACCCCAAGCCAATGATTTCTAACGCCAGCAGAGTGATGCGGTTTAATGCTGAAAACTTTATTAGCAGAACAATGCTGCATTTTACAAGACATTGTTTTTCCACCCTAGTGCTCTTATTACTCAGTGGTGGGTTAGGGATCCAAAACTTTTACGCTGGCCGTAAAAGCTGGAGCTCAGGCTGCTCTTGCAGATGTACCCCCTGTGATGGATCAGGGGAGAGGTTAGACCTGTGCTTCCAGCTTTTGTCTTTCAGGGTTCTCCATCCTCCCCACTGCTGCTCCCACATCAAATGGACCTGACCAGGGTTAGGGAGGGCGACACATTTCTGCATCTCCCTGCTTATTGTTTCAGCTGCTTTAAAGATGGGATTGCATTGCTCACTTATTCCATCCTGCCTTCCATCCTGATTTAAAGGGAAGGCAGAGGAGGAAGGTGACTTGATTATCAGGGCTCTGAGTTGTTGGGATGAACGAACCAGGTTTTGCTTTTTTCAGGAAGGAATGAAATGGGACTGTGGCTTTCCACTGAATTCATGGGCAGTGCTGTTACAAAGCCAAAGGACACACAGGGGAATGTTCCCACAGTGTGTACCTCAGTACCTGCTGTTTCTGGGATTTTTGGACCAAGATGAAGAGAATCAGTTTTTCCAGCTGGACTTGGAAGACACCTGGGTGGGAATAATGGGTTATTTTACATGTAGAGTGGATGCAGCTTCCAGGAGAACACACATGGCTGTTTACAGCAATGAGGGTGTGTGCATGTGTGTGTTTACAAGAAACTAAACCTGCACCTCCCCAAGGTGAGAGACGAGCACTCCCATCGGAGCAGCCTGGCAGAATCCCCTCTGCATCTTGTAGGGCAGATTCTCTCAGTCCTCCTTTTTGTGGAATTGTTTGGTGTTTTGTTTGTGTTTTTTTTCCCCCTTAGTATTTTGAGGGTGAAAAAAATTACAGCTCAAAACATGTTGGTTGGAAAAAAAAATTGAAAAGGAGAATTTTGTGTGGTATTCTTTCAAATTTCACCCCTGTTCAATGGGTGCAGCCAGGAGGGCTTTGACAAAGTGGGATGTTTTTCTGCCTGCCCCAGAACTCTTGTTTTTGAAGCAGCAGCAAAGTTAATCCGTGTCAGAACAAGCTCCCCTTCCCTTGCCACGCTGTCCTTAAAATCTCTTGGTGAAGTGCTCGTCCCTGGGAACTTTGCCATCCATTCCAGCAGAGCTGGATTTCATTTGATGACCCTGTGAATGAATAAATAAGTGCACATTCATTTATTCATTTTGCTTCCCCCTGGAGATTTCACCTAAATTGTTTATCTCCTTCCTTCTCTTGGCCCGGGATGCTGCAGGAAACAAAAGGCTCTGCAAGATGTGCCATGTTGTTTCTAGCTGTGAAATTTACTTTTCTTTTTTGTTCCCCTTGGCTCCGGCACACAGCCCTGTGTGGTTTTATGTGCCCAGCTGCCTTGGCACAGTTGAAAACCGGGGCTATAAAACTCCAAATCTGATTGTCTCAACTGTGCCATCGCTGCTGCTCTCCTGAGGAAAGGGGTGGTGGGGGAGGATTTTTATTGTCATCTCCATTTTTGTATCTTTTTTTTTTTTTTTTTTTAATTGTGAAAATGTGTCATTGTAAAGGCTTTTAGTTTAACAGCATCAGCCCTGAGCCCCTCGGGTGGGAGTGGGGACCTCTGTTAGGTCTGCAGGGGGATGTTATTCCTCATGTCACAGTGTTGGCAGCAGGGAGGAGATGAGGAGCTTGTGGGGTGTGTAGGGGACGTCACTAAGCAAGCTGATCCTCAGGATCCCTCCAGCATCTTCCTCGATTTTCCTCCCAGAGCTCCTGGCTAATCTCCTCCCCAGTCCAAGCAGGCAGGGCCAAGTGGAACCCTTGATTTCAGCAGGATTGATTCAGATCAATTCCAGGGAAATGATGGGGATTTACACTGAGAGGAGTGTCTGGAGCAGACTGTGTGCTTGGTAAAATGAGGATTGTGGAGAGGGAGGTTCAGCTGAGGGCAATGGCATTGTTCGCTACCAGGACTTTTCTGTCCCAACAGATGAGGAATGTTCCACCACCGAGCACCCCTACAAGAAGCCCTACATGGAAACATCTCCGGCAGACGAGGATCCCTTCTACAGGTCCAGTTACCCCCAGCAGCAGGGACTGAACACTTCATACAGGACTGAGTCCGCCCAGCGCCAAGCCTGTATGTACGCCAGCTCTGCTCCCCCCACGGACCCCGTGCCCAGCCTGGAGGACATCAGCTGTAACACGTGGCCCAGCGTGCCATCCTACAGCAGTTGCACAGTGTCTGCCATGCAGCCCATGGACAGGTTACCCTACCAGCATTTCTCTGCCCACTTCACCTCGGGGCCGCTCATGCCCCGGCTCGGCAGCGTGGCCAACCACACGTCCCCCCAAATAGGAGACACCCACAGCATGTTCCAGCACCAGACCTCTGTTTCTCACCAGCCCATTGTCCGGCAGTGTGGACCTCAAACCGGCATCCAGTCCCCTCCCAGCAGCCTCCAGCCCGCGGAATTCCTGTATTCCCACGGCGTGCCTCGAACCCTCTCGCCCCACCAGTACCACTCCGTGCACGGCGTGGGCATGGTGCCAGAGTGGAGCGAGAACAGCTAACAAGGGAAGTGCAAGGGCATTAGCCATGGGAAAACTAAAGGAAAAAAAAAAAATGGGAAAAGGAGAAAAAAAAAAAAAAAAAGGCAAAACCCCGTTGATTAAAAAATTAAAAATAAGCGAGAGTATTTTGCAAGACTCCTTTAACTGAATGTTCACCGCTAGCACTCGAGAGGGACGGACACTGACTGAACCCATGGATGAACCAGGCATCAGCCTCGGTGGGACTTGCCCCCCTCCCCCTTTTTATTTTTTTTTTCTTTTGTTTCAAAAGAAAAAACCAACAGATTGGCACAGTTCTTCCCCTGCCACGGGCCCACCCAGTTTGTGTTGCTGCCACCGCCAGCCCCGTGCCCTCGTCCCGTTCCCTCCCCGCTCCTGTCCTCCTGCTCTTTTTGTTCTCCGAGGGACACCAAACTCCTGCTGCCTTTCTCACCACGGTCAGAATGCTTGAAAGGAAACAACTAGGATGTTACTTTTCTTTTTTTTTTTTTTTTTTTTTTTTTTTTTTTTTTTTGTGGTGTTGATGTTGACAATGTTATATAATAAATAATAATATATGTTATTTTTTTCTTTCAATTTTCTCAGAAAAAGAAAAAAAAAAAAAGAAAAAAAGCACTGCCCCTTTTTACCAAGAGTGGAGTTTGGAGTGGTGTTTCTTTTTTTTTTTTTTTTTTTCCATTGGTATTGTTCTTGTTACTTTCCAACAGAAAGAGGTACTGAGAACCCACAAATAAAACTCAGTGCCTACCTCACCCAGGCATTGCACCAAGAGTGAAATCTTCCCTTATAAATGTCCCAAAACATGTCTCTGTGGGAACCAGCCCCATCAACTCATCTCCTTTCTCACTTGTAATTCTTTCATTCTTCTTTCCTTCCCATCTCCTGGTCTTTCCTGGTCCATCAGCTGGTTCTGACGGAAGCATGGGGTTATTTCCAAGCTTGAAAACATCCACAGTTTGACTCCTGCTAAATTATCTACTGGCATGTGGAAAGCAAAGCTCTGAGCCAGCCGGGGAGGGCAGAGGAGGCAGGCAGGGAAAGGAAAAAGTTTGCTCATAAAAATGATGATGGTACTTGTTTGCAATCCCTGACACTTTCATTTTGTCCCGTGTTCCTTTTCTTCCTCTCCAGAACAAAAAAAAAAAAAAATAAAAAAAAAAAATAAAAAAAGGGATACCAGACTGGGTATGCAAAGTGAGATACGAATTAAACGTGTTTAAAAAGGGCAGAAAATGATCATGAGAGGCTGGGAGCAGGGGAGGCAAGAAGAGAAGAAAAAGCAAATGCATGTAAGTAAAAATGTCTACTGCAGAGTTTTTCAGGTGTAAAATTCCCTGGTCCTATTTATTTATACGTGGGAGTCCCAATAACTCATAGTATGTCACAAAGCAAAGCAGCTCATTCAAAGAGGTTCAAATTTTTATTGAAATGGAAGTTTGCTTTCTTTTCTTGTTTTTTTTTTTTCTTTTTCTCCCCCTCTCTCCAAGCTGTGCACACTCTATATAATTTACATATATTTTTAATTAAAAGTAATTCTAATTAACGAAAAAGAGCTATACCTGTGTGTCAGCCACTGGGAATGTGGGTGTGAAGGTGTGGGAATGCTGGTATGTGCGTGGGAGGGAACAGAGACAGGTACCCACAGCCATGTAGCTAAGGAGAAAAAAAATAATGCCTACCTGGATCTGATTTCCCATTTTTGTGTGCCAATTTATGTCTAATAAATACCACACACTCTCAAAAGCAAGGGACCTGCCCACCTATTTTTTTTTTTTTTGTTTGTTTGTTTGGGGGTAATTTTTCTTGGGTTTTTTTTCCTACATGATGCCCATAATTATATGGGGGTTTATAATCAATAATTACGTTGATTTTTTTGAATTTCTGGTGTAGCACAGGAGGTCCAGCATCCCAAGAGGGAAGGGGATGATGGGCTGAGTTTGAGGTTCCTGTGTTTGGGGCTCTGGGCTTGTCTGCTACAGAACTGCCTGGGTCTTCCAGGTCCTTCCCACCCATCCTGTCTCCAAGGAATGTGCTCTCCTGGAGTCACTTTTCCATCAAGGTGGATTTAAAAGTGACTTTGGGAATCCAGGTGGGTGCTGGGGTGGCACCTGCTGGATGTGGAGCTGCCCCCTGTTCCCGTGCAGGTGAGGTGGGTGGGACATGTTTGGCCCAGGGGAGGTGTGGAGTTGTGTCCCAGCCTCAGCAAAGGAGGGTAGGATGCTGTGAGGATTGGAAGCAAGATGGGAAAATCAGCTCCAGAGAAATAAAGAGAGGAGAAGCCCATCAGAAAGGTCTCCTCTGTGTGGCTGGTGAGCCATGGCTGCCTCAGGAAGAGCATGGCCAGGTCCCAGGAGGGAACTGAGGAGGTGTCCCCAGCCTGCCCCACTGGCAGCAGCTCATTTGCACGGTTTTTGGGGGCCTCCTGTGCACCAGAGATCCAGGAACACTTTGTGAAGGCATAGAAAGTGAGCAGGACAAGCAGAGCCCATTCACAAGTGATGGTCCCACCTTGCTGTTCCATGGCAGGTGGGACCTGGGAGATGGGATCTTCTGGGGCTATCCCAGCACTGGCTACAAGCCAGCTTTCTTCTTTCAGATGTATCTGCTTTTACTGTCTTCTGCTTGCAACAACTGGGCTCCAGAAACATGTAGACACAACCAGAACATGGTGCTGTGCTACCCCAGAAGCTCACTCTGGGTAATGACCACATTTTCAGGCAGAAGGAGATGGTGGGCACCACAAAACCCTCCTCTGGGCGTGGCTGGAGCCTCAAGTGCTACACAAAGCTGTTTGTCTCTGTGCAACCACCCCCAGGGAATCACCCAAACGTTGCACTGCTCAGTAAATCACATGTGGTGCCTCCAGAACACGCAGTTGGCCAAGATTGATGGCTGAGTAAATTACATTTTGAGTTCAGGAGTAAAAAATACGCTGCATTTAGCTGTCAGTAACATCATACTTCCCAGGCTTCGTTATTCCACTGCTAATCATGTAATCATCTAATCACCATATGGTAATTGCCATGTAATTAAATGGGCAGTGGTAACACTGTAAGTAAAGAGGTCTCACCCAAAATGTGTGCCCTGCATCTCAAAGAGGATTAGGGACACCAAACTCACATGGTAAATTCCTTCTCAAGCTTTGGAAGGAAAGCCTCAAGCTTTCAACTTGACTGATTTCTCTGAGCTCCTCAGGGTTGTTTTTTAGCTCTTCAGGGATATGCCACGACTTTTTTTTTAGGAGTCAGTGATGACACAGTGGGTTTTTGGCTGCTTAAGAAGCACGTAGATCCCTGAGGATACAACCTTGTGGAGCCACATTAGCATGAGGAATAAGGAGGCCATCAGTGGCAGAAGGATGGACCTGTCACATCAACAAAATCTGGGATGAAGGTAAAGGTGGATTGGGAGGATGTGATGTGGCCTTTTCTTCCTCTTAAAGGTTTTGTTGCTGCTTCAATAGGGCATTTCTAGGCTTTAGCCTTGCTGGAGCCCAGTTGTGCCACATGAGCCCAGGCTGCTCTTCCATTTGAATGGGAAGAGCTGTGAGGAGTCAGAGAGGACATGAAAGGAAAAGGTGACTCTCAGCCTGGCTGTGAATGTGCCTGGTCCACACTGAGCCTTGAGAAAGAGCTTGTGCTTCCCAACTGCTCCAAAACAATACCAGGAGCTGTCAAGTAGAAGGGTTTCCTCTCCCTTTGGTTGTGGTTTTATGTTCCAAAGTGCCTGATGTGATTTCTTTAATTTCTTTTCTTGTGGATTTATTTCTTAGCCAAGTGTAAGAATGATGTTGACAATAATAAACCAACCAACCATCCAACAAAATTAGGGAAAAATTACACAGGATTTACTGTCATTGGAAGAACTGGACAAAAGAGGTCGCAAAATTCACCCTCTTCAGAGCTAAACTGGCAATCCATTATTGTGAGGGTGGTGAGGCCCTGGCACAGATTGCCCAGAGAAGTTATGGGACACCCATCCTTGGAAGTGTCCAAGGCCAGGTTGGATGAGGCTCTGAGCAACATGGGATAGTGGGAGGTGTCCCTGCCCATGGCAGGGAGGGTGAATTAAATGATCTTTAAGGTCCTTTCCAACTCAGGCCATTCTATAATTCTGTAACAGAGGCCTTGCAACCTGGAGAAGACCATCCCAGAGTGCTAAAGGGACCCAGCACAGCCACCACCAGCCTTTCCAGTCTTGCCTACAAGTCCCAGGAGCCACGAAATAATACTCAGCATTGCCTGGTGGTTTCCCATAAGCCCCACTGAGGATGTTGGGCTCCTGCCACAGTCCTGGGGACAGGGGTGAAGGAAAAGTCCAGGAGAGCTGGACTTGCTGGGAGATGAAATGTGTCCTCAGGTGAGGAGGGAGCTGGGCTCTAAAGGGATCTCCAGTGCAGGAGGAGGGTTGGTGAGGTGGGTGGAGAAGGCAATGGTGGCCCATCTTGCTCCTCATGGGCAGAGAACTTCTTTGCCTCAGACCTTTTGGTGAGGAGCCTGGGGGCCCTTTTGCTGCTTTGGCAGCGTGGAAAGTAACCATGAAACATCACCAGGCAGGAGGAAAACAGGGATTTAGAGATGACCCATAGTAAATAAGGGCAGGCTTTGCAATTCCTTCAAGCAGATAAACAGAGAAAACCCAACCTCTGCTAAAAACACCTTTTAAAGAGTGAACAGGAACTCCCAGGCTGTGGTCACAATGCTGTTTTCTCAGCTGCCTTCCTGGGCTAAAATCCTTCCTGCAGTTCCCGTGGCTGGTACCTGGGGAGGCTCTGGATGCCCTGAGAGGCACAGAGAGCTCTTTGTGTGCCCCTATCAGCTCAGCTCCACGTTTCAAATGTCAGCAGCTATGATGCTGAGCGAGTTTGGGAGGTGCCTTTCCCCTGCCATGGGATCAGCAACCCCTAAATTTGAACTGGGAGGTTTTTCTTAGGGACAGGGACTCATGAGAGGGACAAAATCACCCCTCTACTGCTCACTGCTGCTCCCAGGGCAGAGCTAACCTCCCAAAATCTGCCTTGAGGGCTGAGGGAAAAAAAAATATCCCAAAGCCTCAGGATTGTTGTACATAAATCCAGCCCACAATATCATAGATTTTATGGTGCTGCCAACTCTGACAATTTTATGATGGGTCTCATGTGATTTGCAAAAGTGTGGTTTATTTTTCTCTCTTAAGATTTCCAGTTCCTGGAGACCCGTGATTACATGAGACTCTCAAAGGATTAGGAGTCTGTTCCCTACTGCCTTTTTTTTGATTCTTTGTTGGATTTTAGAACATACAGCGAAGCTGGAAACTTTACTGGAGAGAAAAGTGAGGCAGAGAAAAGAAATTACTTGTCTGGAGGTGGGTCTAGAACTCATCATCAGCCAGAAAGTATTTGATTTTTTTAATTTAGGTAATATGTTTTTCTCTGGGAAAGTGGATACCTTTGCTGCCATTTGGATTTTGCTCTTCCAAAATTTCGCAGAGAATTTTTCTACCTGAAGTCGTTTCAGAGCGAAATGCTGATGTGTTTCACTTGGAACCCACCACACCCAGTGGGTCCAATATCCTCTACTTCCTTCGTTGTGTTGAAACCAGACTCAGTGGACGGTTCTGACTGTGCTTTGCTGTGGGTTTTGAAGGTTTTGCCCAGCACCTGTGAGGACTCAGCTACAGAAGAACAGAGTTCAAAGCCAGTGAGTGTTTGCCACAGTTCCCTTATAAGATAAATAAAGGTGATAAATAAAGGCATTCAAGTGCAAGACTTCTACTGTCAGTCAGAAGGGCTGGTGGTGGTGGAGGGGTGATGCTGCTTGTTTGAGCATCCTGGTTGTTAACATCCCCCTGCTCCTGGGAACACCTGGGCAGAGCCCATCACTGCCCATCAGCAAGAGTAGACTCCTGAGGGCTCTGCAGGTGCCCTGTGTTAGGCAGCACAAGCTGGGGACACTCTCCAAGGCTTCCCACCAGCATCGTTTCCACCTTGATGAGCCCTCCCACCACAGGGGTTAAAGGCAGAGGCAAGACCAGGGTCGGGCTTTACCACTGAGATTTTGCATTGGCAGTTTGTAGTGATGCTGTTGGGAGCACACTTAAGCAGGTAAGCAAGTAAAAATAATGGGAATGCGCTGAGGAGATGGAATCTGGTTGCTGTGAATGGGTTTCTGTGTAACAGGTGCTCTGTTACATTTTCACTTGGGGTGTGCAACATCCCCCAGGTCAGGAGGGGTTTGACCTCTATTTAAGACTGAAGAAATGACTTGTAATCTGCCTCAAGGCAAAAGATGTTGCTTGAATTACGATCAGAAAGTACAACCCTAAACTGGAAAGGGGCAGACACCTGCAGCAGCTCGCAGTGAACCCTTTAATAGCAAGGGCTCCACAAGTACTTATATCCATAATTGCTAGTTTTGAGATGTTTTCTGTTGTGCGAGGTCAAAAAAGGTCATTATTGTTTTTAATCATTGTGGTGCTGATAATCTGCTGCTGCTCTTGCTGTGTTCTGTGTGAGCTGGCATGTGGAGGATGCCTTTGCCCGTGTTTGTCACCGTGGTTCTCTCTGCTGCTGTGATACCCCCGTCGTTGGCTCCAGGGATCCCTGAGTCATCAATATTTCACTGCAGCTTTTACTTAGATCTGGATTGCTATGAATCAGAAATTTGTTTGCCGTCCCTGGGGTTTCCAGGGAAACATTCTAATGAAAAGGTAATGAGGCCATCACGATGGACTGCCAGTTCCTCTTTTCCTGATGCTGGTGTATGGATTTCTGCTCCATCCTTTACAAACAAGTCCCTGGACCTGCTGGCTGGGTTCATTCCTGCTCTGGGTGCAGCAGATCTTTGCTGGATGGTTGCCTCCTGTTTAGATTGTTCACTAGGACCTCCAGGTCCTGTTCTACAAAGCTGATTCCTGGCCCCAGCCTGTCCTGTTGTATGGGATTGTCTGTGCCAGAGGGAGGTTTTTGCCTTTGAACTTCACGAGGTTCCTGCCTTCCCACTTCTCCAGCTTGTTGGAGCAGCAGCTTTTCCTTCCAGTGAGTTGGTGGCTCCTTCAGTTTGGTATTATCTGTGACCTTGGTGAGAGAGTGCTCTGCTCTATCACCCCAGCCTTTAAATTATTAAGATATTAAAAAGCATTGATGCCAATACTGATCCTTGAGTAGCCAACCACAGGTTGGATTTTTGTTGCTAATGATCACCCTTTGCATCTCATGGTCCAGTCTGTTTTCTACCCATCTCACTGTCTATTTATCCAATCCATCCTGTGTCAGTTTGGACTGTGGGAGACTCTTAAAGGCAGTTGCAGGTCCAGATGTTCATCAGAAACTTAGACTGGAGAGTGCCCCAATATTTTCCACCTCCAGATCACTGCAAACCTCAGGCTGTCTGAGTGCACCTTCTTCATCAGAGCTTTTAATTAGAAGCACTGTGGCCCATTAACATACAGGGTGGTTTTGGGGGGTTATATATCTGGGGAAAGCAAGTCCAGCTGAAGCCTGGCTGAAAAGCTAAGTCAGCATGATGTATGTGCTGCTGTTCCAGCAGCGTTGGCTGCCCTGCCTGAGCCTGCCTCTTGGCATGACTGGGCAGGGAAGGAGAGGTGATTCCAGACTTGGAGAGCTTTTAGTTTAAGGCAGAGAGTCAGTGGCCCAGGGATGGTCCACGATGCTGTGAGCAGCCTGGAGCTGGTCAGTGGTGAGTTGTACACAGACACTTTAACAGCCTGACTGAGTGACAGGCACCAATATTGTCATTGGGTTGATGCCAGTCAAGGTGGTGATGACAAACCCAGCCTGGCAGCAGCCAGGCTTGCCTACGTGGGGAGCAAATAATAAAACTCTGTTTTGGTTCATTTCCAAGTGTCTTACACTGGGGTTGTGCAGCCAGGGAGGGAGGCAGCACCACCTCATAGCCAGGGTCACAAGCTACAGGTTGAGGCAGCCTTGCTCTGCTGGGTGACCTTCAAAGCCTCCAAAAACACTTTTTTTGCAAGGGAAATTAAATACCACTATTGGACCACTGTGGCGAACTGTGCTTTTTTTGGTGTGTTTAACCAGCACCAAAACACTGCTGAGGCTTGACTGACATCATTTGCTGAGCTTACAAAGAAGTAATTGTGCTTTTCCCTCCATTTTTAGACCAATCACCTGAAACAACAGTGTTTCTACGTGCAGCATCTCCTAGAATAGGAAGCATCAGAGCTGCCTAATTTTTGGCAGAAGGCATCCTACTGGGATGGGAAGTGAGGGTAGTCTTCATTATGGTTATTGAATCCTTTTATAAGGGCAGTTTGATGTAATCAGCTTTTTTTTTGCTGGAAAAAGACAGTTCTCGTCTCATGCCACCCTGCCATCTCAAAATGTTGCTCAGCACTAATCAATATCCAAAAGAAAAACAAAACATGGACACTCAGGGCCAGGAAACAAAAAGCTCATCTCATTCCTATCTGTATTAATAGCTTAAAAAAAAAAAAGTCTAAAGTATTTCCCTAATGTCTGTCTTCCAGACATTGTGGCTGAGTCTATGCCAGTATTTGAAGATTCTTGCTCATAAGGAAGTGAGCTCCTGGTCTGAGCAGGATTATCACCATCCCAGGACATTGCTGAGCATTATAAGGGATTATTTTTAAGGTTGGTTTGCTTGGATTTTAGTCCTATTTACGGAGCTGTTAATAAAGTATCGGAAAGCTGTGGGTGAGGTGTCCTTTCTCATCTGATTGTGGCAGCTTTTAGGAGTATTTGAACAGTTTGATCAGATATTGATGGGGAGGGGGCAAGAAACTTGTTGGATCATTAGCTGGGTCCAGCTGCTGCTCTTTCCAGGAGGACAGAATTCCAAGAGCAGGAGAGGGGCCTGAGAGGTGCAGCTGGCTGTTACAGTAGCTATATATAACCTAAATTAGGGCTTAATCTGAAGCCAAATCTGGAGAGTTAGTGAGCCAGGAAAAGTTTAACAGGTACTATTTAAAGAATGAACGAGCTTGGGAAGCTCCCCAAGTTCAATGTCATCATACTGAGGACCCTCAACAATATTCAAGCTGAAATTTTTCATTCTGGAGGGGTTTTTTTAATTGAAATTGGTTGAATTTTGCTCATGAAGGTGAAGAATTCCCAAGAGACAGCTGCAGTGATTTGATAAGGCTCATTTCTTTAGGAAATTAAGCTACAACAAACTCCTTGGACTAACTAGCCCTTAACCAAAAGGCTTTATCCATCAGTGTTGTCCTTAGTGAGGCTGCTATTGGGGATTCCAGTAGGAATATTCCTTTAGACAGGTTACATATCTACCCATGTGGGGCTAGGCTGGAAAAAAGGTCTTGTGGGTTGTTTTTTTTTTTTTTTTTTCCTGGCTCAGTCCATCCTGATGAAATTCAGTGTAGTGGAAATGTATTAATTGAATCCTGTGCTGTTGGGATTCTGTTCTCCTTCAGGACAGAGAAGTGGGATAACTGGGGAATAAGTTATTTGTACATTAATGATAACAGAAAGTGCAGCCATTGTCCAGACCTGCCCTGTGCAATTTATTGCCTCTGCCATCTGGGATTCAGTCAAGGACATGATGCTCGCCTGGAGGAGAGGGATTAAATGATAGGATAAAGAGAACAAAGTGGCCAAAGCAGGAATCTCCCAGACTCCAGTAAAAGACAAGCAAACCCTGCCCTGCCCTCAGACTTGGCAGTGACCCCAGCAGTGCCGGTGGGGAGATGCTCCCTCGAATCCCAACCTTTCCAAAGCACTTAGTGCTGCTGCTCGTGGCAAGGGAGCAGCTCCTTGGTGACACAGAGCTGTTCTCTGCCCCCACTGCTCGTGCCTGGTGCTGAAGGGCCTCTTTATTAGTGTCAGTGATGACCATGACCTTTCTGTTCAGTCTGTGCCAGAGTTCACGGTGCTGGGAGACCTGGCACTGCTTCCTCCCCATCCTGGCTTTCACTGGCATGGAAAAAAAATCTTCAGGCCTACCTGCCTCCATTTCTTGAAGCAAATGAGATGAGGGGAAATGGAAGAAAATCCCTTACATTGCTGCAATTTTTGAGACATAAAAAGCTTCTCTTTGAGAGCAAATACTTTTTTTTTTTTTTTTTTTTTTTTTCCCCCCCTTTCCTCGTGGCATTAGGGCTCAAGAAATTCCTTGGAAAATAATTTGTCAAAGCCCTGACTGATCAAAGACATATATAAAAGGACCCTTTTTTTTAAAGGGGAAAAAATCCCCCTCCGAGCTCAGAATGAATTGGCAATTCATTTACCAACTGTCAGATAAAGTAGCTCAATCCCTATCACGTCTTTAGCTGGAGCTGTGGCCAGAAGGAAGCAATTCTCGGCCCACTGTGTGTACATGTTTGGGGTATGTTAGTGATTAGGGTATTCCTGCCTGGGGGATGCAGAAAGATATGACTCAGATTCACAAAAGAGCCATAAATCTCCCTCCTTTTATTCAGAATGTGTGTTTTATAGCCATTTCCTGGCCAATTTCTGCCTCGAATAAATATGTAACATATCTCTGTGTGTATAGTTCTTTAAGTCTGAGTGTTGGGCTTCCTCTCAAGAGTGAACTATCTGCTCAGAACAGCAGAGAACCCCATTCAAACTTTTCCTTTCATTCCCAGGAAAAGCCCTCATGGAGCCTCAGTTGCTTGAGCTGTGTCCTGGTGGCACCTGCTCCTGCTCTCCTTCATCTGCTCTGGGGTGACCTGGGAAAGGACTGGGTGGGAGACGTGATCTGAAGGACCCCAATAGGTCACCCAGGCCCCAAGGCAGGATCAAGTAGATTGAAATCTGGAATTTTTGGTCTGAAGGCTCAGGCAGGATTTCAGTAATCCCAGCCATGAGCCAGGCCTCACACAGCACTGGCTTTGAATGTGAAGCTCTGGAGGTGCTCTGCTGACATCCCATGCCTGGGCTGATGCTCACCCAGGAGCTGGACTTACACAGGTTGCCTGTTCCCACAGCTGAAATCGTGTCTAGTTCTCTATTTGTATCTGAAAATGTTCCTCCAGACCCCTGGGACTGCCTTTCCTTATCTCAAGAGCAGCATCACCCATGCAGCTCTCCTCTCCTCTCCTTATCTTCCCACCCCATATCCCTTCCAACCAGCTTGGTGTCTCCCACTTTACTGCTCCCCACTCTCTTTCCCACTCTTGTTTCCTGAGTGCCATTTCTGACTGGATGATACAGAAAGGACAACACACACCTGAAGGAAAAGGCAGGAGGAGCTGGGCAGTATTGTAGAAAGAAGTCCAAGGCAGGGATATTTCTCTGTTCTTAGACCCCCCTCATGGGCTGCACGAGTAGAAATGCCCAATTGTATTATTTTTTGGCACTGATGGGCTGCAATTCTTCACCAAAATCAGCTGAAGTAGCTGAGAAATGCTCACCAGGAACACGCTGAACCATCTGCTCTTCATGTTTAGCCAGAGGTGGAGTTCCAGGAAGAAGGAAGAACAACAGGAACACCTCTGCTCTTGGAGAGCAATACCACTAAGCCTTCCATCGGTGTCCTGCTCTTCCAAGTCACGCAGAAGGCTGATTCCCCTCAGTAAAACAACAGGAAAGCCCATCCTCTTTGCAAGGAAAGCAGTAAATTTTGGGGTCTGGCGTTGCTGGTACTTTATTTTTAGCTCTTCCTTCTAATCCTTTAAGCCTGGAGTTCCTTTCTGTTTCCTTTTCCCCTAAACCAGGAGCTGCAATCGTTTGGAACTGTTTCAAAGTCTCAAAGCCAATGACAAACCTCCCAGATCCCAAGCCAGAGCAGTCTGGTAGGGGCCTAAGGTTTATCTCGTGGAGGGTTTGATCTGAAAGCTGTTGGAGTTGGTGGGAATCTCACCAATCTCACCATTAACCTTCAGGAGCTTTTTTTTTTTTTTTTTTCCTCGTACCTTCAAACATACCCAGCCTATCTGGCAGTATCCAGAGTGTGCATGTTATTTAAAAATAACACGTGTGGTTGCAAGAAACAGGTCTCAAAATGTTTCCTAAACTTTGGTCTGAGGCTGGAATTGATCTCAAATACACAGTGTGACGTCTTGAATAAAAAAAGATAAAGCAAGACAGACACAGCAGATTAATGACCAGAGATGATGGGAATTTCTTCTAAAGGTGAATGGCAGAGGGAAACTTTGTTCACTGGAGTGAAATATGTGTTCTGCATGTGCTTTGGATGCTCTTCAGGGCAAAGAGACTGTCAGACTGATCTTTCTCTGCTGTTCTTTGCTGCTCCTCAGTGATCTCTCTGGAATGAACACGGGCTTCTCCTTGAGGGTTTAGACCCTTCCACGAGCCATTCCCAACGGGTGAAGAGTCCTGGGACTCTCAGTGCCAGGAGACATTTATTCCCTTGAATTATATTCACCTCTCCTGTAGCTGCTGCCTCTGCATCAGTCACTGCTGAAACTCATGTCATTTGTTAGCAGAGGAAATGCCTTCTGGGCATCTCTCAAGTGTTTGGGTTAGTAATGTTGTACCTGAGGTGACAGTTTGATATCAAATAAGGAAACAGCAGATCTGAAACCCTCCAGACAAGTGTCTTTCAGCTCTGGCTGCAGCTTTTAGCTGTAATTTTTTTTTTCTCCCTCTCCATGGTATCTCCATTTAAGGCTCCCTCATGTAAACATTTATAAGCACATGATGGTTTTAACAATGATTCATCCTATTAAAGTCCAAGTGGCTACTCACAGGATGGTTTCCAGAACTAGGCAATAGATATAAAAAGGGCAGGGACCGTGACTTTTCTGTGCTATCTCAAGTGCTTAATACTTCAGACACAACAGGCTCAGTTTCAGAGAAGCTGCTCTCCCTTGGCTGTATATTAAAGCTGCTTAGAAACATGATTTATATATATATATATATATATGCTTTTCCTCTAGGAAATCCTTTGTATTTAAACATCCCAAATAGGCTCAGATTGTTGGGGCAGCCCAAGGTTTTCAGGCAGCTCCAGTGCTGTTTCAGAGCAGGGCTCTCATGTGGATGGGAGAAGGAGAATGGGATGTGATTTTATGTACAGCAGGATTTTTATCAGCTAGAAAAAAAAAAAAAAAGGAGTTGACACCTGCCAATTTTCTAAAATTATTGCTTTAGGGGAGCAATAGAGAGATGCAACATAGAAAAGTTGGGAGGTTTTCCCCTGATTTGTGACATTCTTCTGTTTTTATCCAGACCCAAACCACAGTAATGTGTGGAAGGGCTGTGGAGGGATGTGTCTGGTCCCCAGCTCAGCACAGGGATTTGGGAAGCTCCTGGCTCTGCCTGAGGGACCACGTGCTGCCCTGGAGAAGGCACTTGGCTCTTGAGGTTGTGTCCAAGCAGTTCAAATGCCACTGTGAAGTGGGCTGTGTACCCAGAGGGCTCTGTGGCCCCGGGCTGGGAGAGCTCAGGTGCTGCCACAGTGATTCCCTGCCTGGTGGTGTCAACAGCACATCCCAGCACTGGGAGGGTTCTCCAGCAGAGAGAGATGGGGAAAAGCCAGGGGGGATGGAGGAGAGGCAGCCCTGGGCTGTATCTTGGCTTTTTTTTTTTTTTTTTGTGAAAAACTGTCAAAGCTACATCAGTAATGAGTTTTCTTGGTTTTCTGGGGTTGGAGTTTTTCTTTGTGTGTGTGTGTTTTGTGGGGGTTTTTTTTGGTGCATTTAGACAGAGAACCTCAGAGGAATTTCAGGGATGTCCATGGGGTCTCTTCCAAGCAGCCATGACCTTCATTGCCCATACCCTCAGCTGGCTGGATGTCAGCCAGCTCTGCACTAGAAAGCATGTGGCTTTGTCAGAGGGCTGCTAAGCCTGAGCTCTCACCAAAAATAGGGATTAGAAATGCATTCAATGGTTCTCTTAATGACCTTAAAAAAAAAAAAAAAAAAGAAATGTAGTAGGGTTTTACAAACAGTATGTTTTTCATGTGAGACTCAGATGAAAGTAAAAAAAAAAAAATTGTTCAAAACTGAACCTGTGGCAAAATGAATCTTTTTCATCACAAGATGATTCAGTGCAGAGAAATGTTCTACTTTTTAAATGATTTATCAACTGTCTTCAAATATACCAGGTAACTGAAGTTAACAAATTATCATTCTGTTGAAAAATCACTTTTTTTTTCCTGGAAAAAGAAAAAAAAAACATTTCAAGAGAAAAAGCTTTGTCTGGGTACCAGGGAAGGGCTCCTGGTGATATGTAGCTTCATGCTGTGGTGATAGGGAAAAGAACTGGAGTGAACTGATTATTTACATTTTTATGTGTGTGTGTGTGTGTATAAAAGGTATTTTAGGGTGTCTGTAAAATATCTTTAATCTGTTTGATTGATGGGCAACCAAGTCCTGAGGTAGAGATGCAAACACAATATCTTTGGGGGAGTTACTACCTCATGAGACATTTGAAGAACGGATCTCAGGGCCACTGAGGCTTCTGTAAAAAGAAAAGTTCACAGCAGGATGTTACCAGGGAGAAAACACAAAATCCAAAGCCCCTGAGTGTGGCCAGGCAGTTGCTTTAGAAAAAAAAAAAAAATAATAGAGTTTCCAGGAAAAGCCTCAAGATGATCGTGGTAAGGTTGAGTGAGGGAACACCTGGGGAAGATTGATTAAGAGACAGCCAATGTGTGCCTGTGATTTATGAGGAGTGGTCCTGGCTTTAGTAGGAGTTCTTTGGAGATATTGCTGCTATGGTGCAGGGCAAAAAACTCCTGGATGCAATATAGTTACCAGATTGTCAAACATCACTTGATAAGGTTCCACAAGTGAGATTATTAACTTAGCGAGGGAGAAATGGAATATGAGGTCAAATAAGCTGGAGGGGGGCAGGAACCTGCTCTGAGAGACTGGAATTCTCTCTGTGCATCCAACTCAATATATACATCTGTGTGTGTATATATATATGTCCATCTGTCTGTCCATCTAGCTATTTACTCACCTAACTCACTCCTGCCTCTCCTTCCTGGCAGCTGGGAGCAATTCAGGAGGAATGGCTGCTTCAGCTGGGAGGAGATGATTTCAGGGACTGACTCCCAGGATGCCCCTTTGAACCTGAGTTTTCTCATGCAAGGAGTGGGGTTGCTCCCCTGTGTGCTGGATGGTGTAGCTGGAATCAGATGATGGAGTTTGGAGATACAGAGGCTGGTGAGTACCCTGTGACTTGGATGGGAATCTTGAGGCAAAGCTGGGCACAACCTGGGGGCTTGTTGTATCCCAGTGACTGTGGGTTCAGTGTCTCCCTCTTCTAGTCCACTCTGGCTTTGTGGATCTCCCCAGGTGCCCATCCAGGCTGGCTCCCCTTGGAGTAAATGCAATGGAAGAAATTACATTGGAAATGAAACAAAATGCAGCTCGACTCTGCTCTCATCCCACCTCTTCCACCCCCTCCTTTTTCTCTCCCACTACCAGCAGTTTGATCCACTGTCTGTCCAGAGCCTTTGAAAAGTTTCCCAATGCAGGGTGAGGGTCAAGCCCTTCCAGAGCTCGCAGGGAATGATGGCCACAAATGGGAAACCACAGCTCTGATAAAGCCATTCCTCCTCTTTTAAGTGCTTATACTCTGTCCAAGGCACCAAAGCCCTCATTTTAAGACGTGATGAATAACTGGACTATGCCTGAAGGATGGCTAAATGAATACACAGTGTTTTCCAGCTGGATAAAGACAGGGGAGCAGATAAAAGAAGTTAATAACTTTGGCTTTTGGAGTGATCAATGGCCTCGAGATATGTCTTATTAATGCTGGCAAAATGAAGGATTTTGTTGAGCATCCCTGGAGCTTGCAATGCCTGAGAGCCTGGAATGTGCAGCCCTGTATTTACTGTCTTCCAAGTGCATCAGTAGAGTTTTCTGTAATGTAATCTCTGGGTTTATTTGTTTTTATGTCATTTTGAATTCTCCAGGGAAGAACAGTGACTGGGCTGAGTTCCCTCTCCTTTGATAAGGTTGTATCTTCTGGAATTTCATGTTTGGAGGTGAAGCTTTGAAAGATGTGTCTGAAAGGGAGTGAGGCAGAAAGACAGGCAGCTTTATAGACTCTGCTTCTGCTCTTACTCAAGACAAGGTACCAATCTGCTGCTTTCTGTTCTGCTCCCCAGAGTCTAAACAACAAGAACTCTTCCATTCCTGGTCAATAATAACTCTTGGCACAAAAATGTGCACTTCTGAAACCATACAATGAGACATCAGGATGCTTTTTAGGTCTTATTGAGAAGCCAGACTATTAAAACAAAAGAGAAAGGATGAAGGCATAAAGCCTTCTCATAAATCCCAGATATCTTCTGATGCCTTCAGCTTTAAAGCTACAATGGGGTAAAAACCACAGCTAGAAAAAGAATATGGGACACTCCTTCCCTGAGGCAAGGAATCAGTTAGACCAAATACAGTTATGGCATCACCTTGGGATGCCAAAACAATGATGGCCTTCATTTGGGATTGTATGGAAGGATATTCCTGTCCTATGGGCTGGGGCAATCAGTATAAATCCAATTCTGAAGCATTCTTTTTGAGGGGATACCTAATCCCTCAAACTGAGATTTTTCAAATTAAGAAGGGTCAATTGCTCATGCTCGTATTGGGGAGGTTCAAAGCCAGTGGGACCATCAGCCAAAAGGGAATTCCAGACAAAGCCCTTCCCTGACAGCACTGTCAGATGATGGAGGCAGCTGCCAAGAGGGCCAAAAAGGCCTCATATGCTTTTAAGACCCAGTTAGCTGTTTTTATAGAAAAAGAACTGTGTGTGGGAAGTTCAGAGGGAAAGGAGTAAAAGTGGGGAGGGGAGTGAGATGCAAGAAGTGGGAACACAGATGTGTTTTGGGGGTCCCAGCCCTTTTCAAGAATTGTCTGTAGGGCTGTCTCCTGGGATCTGTGTCCTGACCTGAAGGGGCTTTTCCAGCAAACCCCTGCTCTGGTTTGTTGTGTGTGAGGCTGCCTTGAATCAGCTCCTGGGAAGAGCAGGTCCAAGTGGAGCAGAGCCCATCAGCTTTTCTGGGGGAATGTGCCTGTGAGCTGAATCTTGTGCTTGCATCCAGCTGATCCATGATCCTATAGGCACTGTCATCATCAGCCTGCTGAAAAAGATGGTAAACCACAAAAATAGACTTGGGAGCCCTTACCTTGCAGAGGCTGTACCAGAATTTGCAGCACTCTTCCAAGGCTGGCAGTGTGACCACATCCCCACACATGCTTTCCTTGAACATTAATTCCATCCAAGCCAAAACCAGCCCAGGGAGAAAACTCTACCTCTCAGAGAGATCAGATGTTCTTTCAGTCAGGGCTGTGGGAGTCCTTGTCATCTAATTTTAGCTATTTAAAATGTAGGCATTGAATTTGAACAACCCATCCAGGCTTTTCTTGAAGCAACATTCATGTCCTTTGGCTCCTAGAGATGCTGTAGGTCAGCAGAAAATGCAGATAAAGCATGTGGTTGTAGGGATGCCCCAACAGTGCAAGACAATGCTCTGGCTTCGGGTGAGGACAGGGAGTTGGCACAGAGTCAGAGTTCTGTTCTGAGCCCCTCATAAGCCTAGACAGAAAGATAAACAGAAATGGGAAACAGGGGCTGGATCAACAGAAACACAGCTTCTATTCTGATATTTGCTCTTGGTGGTGGTACTTACATTCCTTTAAAGCAGAGAGCAAGTCATCAACAAGACAATAATAATCACAGCAACAATAAAAAAAAAACCACCTCTACCAGGCCTGTTTCCTAACTCCTGCTTTGGCATGGGCTGTCTGCTGCCTGCTCCTCGTGTTATAGCTCTGCTGGGAAGTGATAAGGAGCACACAACCTCCTGTTCTTTAAAGTGCACTAGAAATAGAAAGAGAGATACAGAGCTACAAAAGGAACCCGCCTGGCCTCAGCTTCCCCTGTTCCAACACCCAGGAGCCCCCTGTAGCCTGGCAAGTCCAGAACAAATTCCCTGTTCTCTCTGCTGGACAGTGGGTCAATCTGCTGCTCAAAACTGAAACATCTCTGCTTTAACTGAATTTGCTGTGATTGAGGTAAACAAAACCCCTTGGTATGGAACCTCCTCTTCATTTTAGGCATGAGGTAGTGGTGGACTTATGAGTGTTAGAAAAATGATGGATTATATATGGAATAGATGGATTATATACAGAATATACGGATTATATACAGGAGAAGTTCTTCCCTGGGAGGGTGGGGAGGCCCTGGCACAGGTTGCCCAGAGAAGCTGTGGCTGCCCCATCCCTGGAAGCGTCCAAGGCCAGGTTGGATGAGGCTCTGAGCAACCTGGGATAGTGGAAGGTGTCCCTGCCCAGGGCAGGGGGTTTGAATGAGATGATCTTTAAGGTCCCTTCCAACCCAAACCATTCTGTCTATTGATTCTTTAGCAGAAAGTTCCAGGGATCATCCAAGTATAATGATGAAGACAAACTCCTCCTGCTGTTTGGAAGGGAAGAGCTCTGGGTGGCTTGTGGGTCATCAGATGTGGCCCCTTTGGGGCTCTGTTGCTTTTTCCTACTGTTCATTTCACAAATCCCTTCCAGGCCAGCACCTACAGAGATTGGCCAACCAGATAGATGATGGAGCAGGGGACTTTTCCAGCAGATGTGGGCTTGGGGCTTGCAAGACCAATGGAAGGTGTCAGACTCTGCTTTCCCTGTACTTGCTGAGGCACTCAGGAGAGGGAAATGGCCTCTCAGAAGCCAAAATCTTTGCCCAAAGACCAGAAAAAACCCAGAAGACTTAACGTCAAATATTTATTTTGACCTCAAGGGATCAACCAGACTTTGGCCATAAGATAAGCGAAGGTGTTTGCTTGTGCAAGCTGGCAACAAATTTCAAACTGTCTCTGCTGCTGGACATGTGCTGAGCTCACACTGCTGTGTCTTCACCACACCAGAACTGCTCTTGTGCTTGCTGTAGCACATGCTCACCCTGCTTTTTCAGTTTTTGGCAGTGGATTTAGTTATGCACCTGCTCAGCTGTTTTACAGAGGTGGACCCAGGACTTCAAAAGCTACTTGGGAATATCTAATCTCCACTTTCCACCCCACTCACACACATATGCTTCTACCCTCCAAAGCAAACACCAGCATGCTGGTGAGGACTGCTCTCCATGAAGAGTTTTGCTCTGTTTTCGAAGAAGAGGCCTGGGAAAACCTGTGGAAACTTTCTCTCTGGCCCAAGCAAATCGAGAGAAAGAAAACATTGCTTCAGAGTCAAGAAGTGGAATGTTTTTGTTTTTTCTGGGGTTCAGAGATGAACTTGAAAGGCAATTTATGAGGGAAAGGGGAATGGCTGTCTGTAGAAACCACAAAAAAGCTTTCTAGGAGCTGGCTCCAATCTTGCTGTGCTTGGATTAACTGCTGGTTCACAACCTGCATGTCAACAAGAGTCAGGCATGATCAGCTCCTCTGCAGAGTGGACCATCTACTTTGGGACACAGGAAGGGGATCTATCCATGAAATTCACCTCTGGATGGGCCCACAAAGATGCAATTGCTGTTTGATCCGAATTAGTTCAGCCTGGATCTGAGCTTGCTAAAGCTCTGCTAAAATCCGAGCCTTGCTCTTCCTCTTGCGCCCCTCCCCAGATCAAAGACGAGGGGATAAAATGAAAGGAAGTGGTTCAAATGATCCTTAAAGAGGAAATTCTTGTCTAATTCTAGGTCATGGCAAGGGCTGTGTGTTCTGCATGGGGAGATGAGACACTCTACCCTGACTGGAAAAGACATCGGCCGTTTTGAAACCAGCACTAAAGACTTCCTCCCATCTGGCCTCAAAAAAAGGAGCAGAAAGGAGAAGTGTTTTTGTGCATGGAAAGGGTGGCTCGTTACGCAGGAGGAATCCTGTCCTGGCTGCCTGGGGAGGCAGGATGTCAGTCTCGGAAGGCCAAGCGTTTATTTTGGAAAAGCAAGCTCCAAGTTTCTCATCTGCACATGGATGTGCTTTGCCTTCCCTCTCCTCCTCCAGCCCTCTCCTCTCCTGTGCCTTTCCTGCCAGTGTTCCTGGGAGCAAGAGGAGCCACCCTCCCAACCCTCCTGGTGGCCCTGTCCCCAACCCTGGGGCACAGTGTCACTGTCACCTGCTGGCAGCAAAGCTCCTGGCAGAGGAAGGTGACACTGGAGGCTGGTTTCATCTTCCCAAACCCATTGTGGTGCTGCCCTGCTGGGAAGCCTTGGCATCTTCAGTTTCCCACACTCCAGCTCGCTCCTTCCACGAGTTTCCAAAGCGCTTTGGGAGACGCCAAAACACCTGCTCTGGGAACTCAGATCCTTGGGGAAAGTTGGCAGAGGTGCTCCTGCTGGACTGGTATGATCTTTTTGTTGTAATTGCAGGTAGATATGATTCTTTCTTTGTCTCCTGCAGCGCCTGGCACACTCTTACTTTATCTCCTCTTTCCCCCTTGCCAACAGCACCTTTCTCTCTGCCTCGTCCCCTGCTGCATTTGTCAACTCGACATGTCAACTCAAGCCCTCTGTCCTGGCTCCCTGAAATGCCACCTCACAGCCAGCACTCAAGTCTTGCTTCCAGGAGGTGCCAGCCAATGTCACTTCCAGAGCTCCTCTCTTCCCGCTGGATGAATAACAGCATCTCTTGGCTGTGCCAGCTCCTGTTCCTGCCTAATGCGCCCGTCTGAAGTCAGTCCAGGAGTCTGATCTTGAATTACAGAATGGCAGCAAGGACTTAATCTCACGTACAATTAGTGGTCAAGACCCAGCTCTAGAGATACAAGCAAGGAGACGCGAGCTCCCGCTATTTGCTTTTTCAGCAACAGCCCAATAATTCCCCAAATCCCAGCTTTGGATCGCTCGGCTATTATTTTGGAAAGGGGAACAAAAATAACAGAGCTGAGCCCGTTGCAGCCCCTTGAAGTGGACTCAAATGGAAATAAAAGCCCTTTTGAGGAGGGAGCTTTGGATTGATTTTTCATTGCATGTCCAAAAATTACTTGGAAGGCCCACGTCGGCCAAAGGCCAGGGTCTGGTCTGCGTACCTGCACTGCTGTCCAGATGGAGGAGAAACAGAACAGATGCATCGAGATGAAGAGAAGGGTTTCAGAGTGTGTTTTGAAAGCCTCCTGTTTGCTGAAAGGACTGGAAAGTGATTTAGAAAACATTTCTAGGGTTTCCTTTGAACATAAGGAAAAAATTGACTTGGACACTGCTAACGTAGTGCCTTTCCAGCCTTACCACGGTGGGGAAATGTCATTTGCTTGCTAGGAACTCAACCCAAACCCTCCCTTGGGTCAGCTGCCTCTGTGCTGAGCAGGCTGGTGTGGGAGGAGACAAGCACATGGGAATTTGAATGAGACTCTTAAAATATTTGGCCTTCCTATAATGGAGGTTAAAGCTGGCGAACACTTCGGTATTTCTTTTCCTATGGCTTTGCCCGAGTGTCCACGGAGATCTGTGATTGCAGTGCTCTCACAGGCTCATTAGTTAGAGGCAAAAGGAAGGGAAATGGATTCTTCCTCTGTACTCAGTGCTGGTGAGGCCACACCTTGAGTGCTGTGTCTAATTCTGGGTCCCTTGGTTCAGGAAGGGCATTGAGGTGCTGGAGCAGGTCCAGAGAAGAGCAACGAGGCTGGTGAAGGGAATGGAGCACAAGTGCTGTGAGGAGAGGGAGTTGGGGGGGCTCAACCTGGAGAGGAGGAGGTTCAGGGGAGACCTCATCACTCTCTGCAACTCCTGACAGGAGGGGGGAGCCAGGTGGGGTTTGGTTTCTTTTTCCAGGAACCAGCAGTAGGACAAGAGGGCTCGGTCTCAAGCTGTGCAAGGGAGGTTTAGGTTGGATATTGGGAAGAAATTATTTGCAGAGAGAGATCAGCCATTGGAATGGACTGCCCAGGGAGGGGGTGGAGTCACCATCCCTGGAGGTATTTAAGGTGAGATGGGATGTGGCATCAGTGCCATGGGCTGGAAACCACGGCGGGGTTGGATCAAGGGTTGGACTCGATGATCTCAGAGGTCTTTTCCAGCCTGATTCTATGATTCTTTGGCTGGCCTGGATCTGGCTGTTTGTAGAGGGCTGGCTGAAACTTCCATCCTCTGGAATCTGAGCGGCTACACCCACCTTAGGAGGTGCACAAGCCTTGGCTGGCACAAGTGGACTCCTGCTTTCTAGTCCTTCAGTGAATCCACACCACCCCCACCAGAGCCATCCCCTGTCAGCAACCTCAGTGTTTGGCCATGGTTAGATCTTCCACCTTCTGCTGCAGATGATGTGGTTCTGACTGGCACCCTGGCCTCTGGATCTGTGCAAATGTGGGTGAATGAAAACTGCGCACCCACTATCCCATCTCACAACTCCTTGGACTTGAAGAATTTCCTTCCATGTGCTTGGCAAGGCAGGAGGTACACGAAACCAGCAGCATCAGTGTGGCTTCACCTCTTGAAAACCATCTACTTTGGGCCCTGGGCATGGAAATTAGACTCCCTCCCTCTTCTCAGTCTTTTAGAGGTGGTTGTTTTTCCGCTACAAAAAGAGAAATTTTGAAAAACAGGGATTCACATGTTTTCCTTTTTCTACTACATTAACTGTAGGCCCAGAAAAAGGAAAACCAGACATCTAGACTAGTATCATCAGCAATTTCCATGGAAACCACGGGGTTTTTAACAGCTCTGGAGACTGATGATGATGTATGTTCACTAAAGGTGAAGTTCTGGCAGCTGGAGCTAATGCTGAAACCACTGGATCTAACATGGAAATCAAAGTGGGACTAATGTTGAGCTTGATGGAAAAACATGGTGCTCCCAGTGAAACACTCAGGCCAGATGAGCAAATCATGTAAAGCCAGTGTGGAAGAAAACAGCAAACTTGACCAAGAATAACCAGTGGAGGGCCAGTGTCCAATCTCAGATATATGGACACCAGGCCCTGCTTTCCGTTTATAAAATTGCTTTACAACCTTCTGGCAGCATTCCTTACCCTAAAAGTGCTGTTCAATTCCCTTCACACTGAAGGCCCGTGTATTCCACCACTGTGGGCTGGTTTGGGATAGCAGAGAACTGGTCTTAAAGTGTCCAGAAACCACATACGATGAGAAAAGCAGAATTGACAAGTGTAAAAGGTCTATTTTTACGGAGTCCAATGATGTGCTTGAGCTGCAGCAAGTTGACAAATGCAACGAGGACTGAATTGATCCAGACTCCAGGCCTTTGTTGTGGGAAGCTATAGAAGTTCCTTAGCTCCTTGAAAGAGGCACTGAGGTCTAAGACACAGGTCTTGCATCATATTCAGTCTCTGAGTTTTGCTGTGATTCTTCTCTGAATGTGGATTTAGGGACTTTATCCTTCATTTTCAGCTTACCTGAGAGATGTAAATTGGTATGTGTTGAACCTGAGAAAAAGAAGTGCACACATCCATCATCCCTGGTACTATCCAAGAGTTTCTAGGCTTAAATGTCTAATGAGGAAAGACCTGTGCCTTGGATGTAGCACTGGAAGCAGCAGTTGAACAGGAAATGGAGCCAGTGCCATAGAGAGAGGACATAGGGGAAGAGCAGGAGAGATCTTACTCTTGCCTGCTGTGAATCATGGCTTGGGGTGGCTGTTCCTGGTCTCTGCCCCAGGGCTGGTTTTGGCTGCAGCATCTCCTGAATAGGAGCACCACTCTGGCAGCAAAAGAAAGTTGCCTTCTGGTGTTACTGTTGTGTGGGTGTGACCTGACTGAGGAAGGGGAAGCTGGACTTCAAACCTGTCTCACCATCTCCTGGACTTCCCAGGTTAGTAGTGATCCTGGAGGACTGCTCTTCTGTCACCACTAATCTAGAGAGCCTGGCTTTGCTGGGCTGACACCCCACTTACCATGACTGCTGACTGGTAGCCTGTGCTAAATAAGAAGGGCTGGAACAAACCCTGAGTATGATGCATGACTTTAGCTGAGGAATTTTTTCCCTGTTCCGTGTAGATGCATAGCAGTGGTAGATTCATGCATGGAAGATCTGTGCCTGAAAAATTGTCTGTCTTCAGCTGTCATCTGCTTTAATAAAGGCAGGCTGGAGAGGGAATAGCTTTTCTTACCTTCGCAGACCATCGCTGCTGCAGCAGCACTGCAGCAAAACTGGATCAATATGCAAAGAGGGAAAGTTGTCTCTTCAGAGAGACAAGCAGACAGACAAATAGACAGCGAGCCAGATTCTCCTCTGTTATATTCATGTAACTCCAAAACTATTAAAAGAACTATTTGTAACCAGGAACAGAATCAAGCTGCTGGCGTAGCTCACCGTAAAAGATTTCCAGTTCAATCTTCGATGGCATTTTAATAGCAACAGCTACTCATCAGCAATGTCAGGGTTAAATACTCCCAGCATGTGTGCAATTGCAGAAATGCCCCAAGAAGAAGCAAGGAAATATTTCCATCCTAAACTCCGATAAGGAGTGAAAACGTGCAACTCGTTCCATATGGTGGCTGAGAGCCCCGAGCCAAGCGGAAAGACTCGGAGTCTGCCAACGAGTAAGAGCTCACAAGCCTGATAAATGAGTGCATTGCTTTGGGAAAGCCAGAGACAAAGTCACACTAGAAAGAAGAAAACAGAAGAAAAGTGAGGAGTCTTAAAAAAAAAAAAAAAAAAAATAAAGCCAAGTCTTACCCATTTGTCTTGCTGGATGGCAGTAAGAATTTCTGGAAATGTTTTACATGTCAGAGATTTAACCAAGCTGGGATGTTTGTGGACAAGATGTTATGCAATGAATAAATAAATCAGGGGAAAAAAGCAAGGGGAAGAGTCTATCTTCTCTCCTGCTTTGCACAAATGATCCTGGACCGAGACAGCTGCTTTCTTCTGGGATACTCTGCCCAAGCCAGGATGAAAGTGCTCACAGGCTGGAGATGGACCATTCTCGGATTTCTCCAGTGTTGACATGGAAGATGACGCTGTGCTTGGTCACGCAGCAAGGAGGGGAAGGGCAGCAGGGAAAAGCTGGAGGACACCTATGGCCAGAGGAGCATCTGAGCACTGGGCATCCTCCTCCAGCAGCAGGATGCAGATTCCCAGCTGCTCCCCAGGACTGTGATCACTGCCGGCACCAGGCGTGGGCCAAACAGAGGTGGGGCCATCTGGCACCCGGGGTCAGGGATCAGGGGAGAGCCAGGCTGAGCTGGAAGGGAGCAGAGGGTCAGGGCAGATTGCACACCTCCTGCTCAGTGCCTGAGATTTGACAGGTCTGCATTCTTGGCTGAAGGGATCTGTACAATGGATTTTTGAAGAGGAGTGGGTAAATTCAAAGCTTGGCTGCTTGGAGGGAAGGCTGTGTGCCTTTGTAAAAGTCTTGTGACTGTTAAGCAAGTCACCTCCTACCACCTGAACATGCTCCCACATGGAGTCAAATCAGCAATAGAGGAGGAAATCAACCATACAGACAAAATCCTCTCTTCCTTCTCCAAACAGGGACTTTTTTTATCCAGGAGCTGCTTTGAAGCTGGGACTGTAAAAGCACTGAGGCTACCCACCACGGGCAGTGATAGGAAATCTTAGCTGGCTCATTTGCCTAAGCAAATCTGTGGTAATGAGATTGTCCTGCTACATAAGCACTTCTACACGGGCAGACAGCGGTTCCACCTGTGCCAGCTCGCTGACTTCACCCAGGCAAGGCATGCAAGAGCATTTTGTTGGGCTAAAAAGAGCAACAGAAAGAGCAAACCCCCCAGGTTGTGAATTGCTGGACAAGGTCATAAATGGTACATGAACTGGCCAATATAATCTGTCTGGAAAGTTGAAAAGAATCCCACCTTCTCGTGAGCCTAAAATATTTCTTTTTCTGGAGTACCTTATTTTCCAACCGTGTGCCACGTTATTCACTTGCCAAAATGTTTGTCCTCTGGTCCGTGCTCCTGTTCTGCAACTGCTGACGAAGCTGGATGCTCAAAATTTCCCTGGCAAAAAGGAAGTTAAAGTTTCCAGTATTTGGTGTGCTGTGCTGGAGCAGCTGTGTGCTTATGGTGGTGCCTGGACATCCAGGTTACACCTGGGCTACAGATAAGGAGGATTTATCAGCTGGAGAAGGTTCAGACAGAAGGAGGGAGGTTTGCTGGGTTGGAGGGACAAGTGGGGACCTCTGTGGTGTGGGTGCTCAGATGATGAGATTGGGACAATGTCCTCAGCAGGGGAAAGGTGTGTCAGCTGCACCTGGAGCTGGGGAAGATGAAGGTGGAGCTCCAGTGGTGCAGCAGGGAGGTTTTAGAATTTAGGAAACCTTATTTCCTGATTCAGGGATGGTGCCTTGGACCATATAGAGCTTCTCAGGTCTGTTGCTGTATCAGCCAGTTCCTTGAACCTGCTTGGCTCCCCTGGAGGGGCTGTTTGGGGCTTGGTTAAATCAACAGGCTGAGCTGAGACTCACTGCTCTGCTTACTGCTAAATCAGAGCAAGATGTGAAACCAGCCTGGTCCTGAGCCTGTCCAAGCACCTCTGCCAGCCCTTCTATCTACAGTAAAACTTGTGTTTTGTTCCTCCCCACCTGAGCACTGGCAAGATGCTTCACTTTGGCTGTGGTTATTGTCCATCCTTCAGCCTCCCCTGTGGCTTTTCCAGGACTGTCACCTCCCCTTTGTGTTGCCCAGTGTGATGTTCATGCTCCCAGGCTTATGGAAGGGAGGTGCTGTGTAATCCCACCACTCTGTGCCCACAAGCCTGGCATTTATTATTTGCTAAGGCTTTCTTGAGCCAGCCCAAGACACTGTAGGCAAGTCTTCTCTAGGCCTGGGCTGGCCAAAATTTCTGTGGGTGGAAAAATCTTCAGAGATTAAATGTTGAGACTTCTCAGATGATGGTCCCTTTGATTTCCATTTAAAAGCAAGTTAAAGAGCTAGTTTTGATTATGACATCTCTCTATCCTTGCAAAACACCCTCCCACTACAAGGCTGATGCATGAATTATAGGGCCAGATTTTCCTTTGTATTTTATTTTTTGCCATCATTTACAGCTCAGAAAAATTCCTGTAAATGCACTCAGTTTCGCACTCTGTTTTCCCACACAGCCTCGATGTGATTGAACAGATTCTGTCAAAGATCTCAAAGTTAGGTAGATTAACATCAACCATCAATGGGTTTGGACCCAGCTTGCTTTACTTCAACCCTCATTTTTATTATACAAGTGAGGATTTGTAGCATCTGGAGAAGTTCAGACCTGGAAATTCCTGTATCAGCGCTGATGTTAATCCAACCAAAGGTGACTGCTGAGAAATCAGCCTCCTTTTCCAGCAGTTTTCTTCAAACAGATGATGTTCCAGGTTGCTCAAGTGCATTTCTGGGTTCAGCAAGTCTCCCCTCGAAGGGGAACTGTTTAGTCCTGTGAATGCAGGGCACCAACCTCACCTGGGAAGGGGATTTCCCAAGGCTGAAGCTCATCTCTTGCATTTTGGCTGTGCAGGCCTCTGCCAGCACCACCGCTGTGGGAAATTTGTCTGCATGTTTTGTGAACTGGGATGATGTTCATGTTCTCCCCAGATATTTATTTTTTAAAGCATTGCCAACTTAGGCAATCAGAAAGCTGTAGCAAACATTGCGACATTTGTTTTTAAAGGTTTTTCTTCCGTAGGAAATTCCTTTAATGAAAACTCCCTTTTGAAGGGCTTCTTGAAGACTGCAGCTTGGAAGATGTCCCAATCTCCTGACCTGAAATCTTTCTGGCTCAGTCTTCCAGATGGAGAAGATACAGCTTTTAAGTCAGGTCCTAAACCGCAATCTAGACTTGTCCTGGCCTAGTGCCTTTTAGAAAGAGTAGATCTGTCAGAGGTCACTCCGTGGAGACATCGGAATGGCTCGGATCAAAGGTGCCTCCAGCCCAATATCCTGTCTCTGATGGTGCCAGCAGCAAATGTTCAGGGCAAGATACAAGACCGTGGCAAAGTCCCTCGTGATACTTCCTATGGTCCTTCCAGCTCATGGCAATTTGCAGCTGAAGGACTTCCTGAGCTCTGGGTCACATCCTCATCCTCGTGTGTAATCGCCCTTGATGGATCTTTCGATGCCTTTAATTGTTGTTTGAACCCATTTACGCTTTGGCTTCTGCCACATCCGATGACAATGAGTTCTGCCACTTAATTATGTGCTGCTTAAAAACAGCGCCATAAATCAGAGTAGCCTTCAATTGTAATAAAAGCCTTGGATTTGGATAAGATTGCCAGCATGGATAAAGTCTACTCAATTGTGTTCGTGTGTTATGTCGGCAGCAATGGGAGCCTCGTACCAAAGCAGGGGGAGCACATACGACGAGTTTATGGCAAGATCTTCAAGAGAGACTGGAAATTCAGGACCCTTCAGCTCTCAGCTGCCTGGTAGCATCTGTTTTGGCAGGGTCTGATTTATACAGAGCTGTCCATCTGTTTTCTGTGCTGCTGCTAGGAAAGGTTTGTTCACTTTTGCAAAGGGCCATGGTCTCTTCTGTTTAATGAGCAGGGTCAGGGGAGTGGATGCTTTTCCTGAAGCAAAGAATCTTCAAAGACTGCACTGAAGCTGTGGTTCAAACCTGCCCAGAGATGTCCTGCTTGCTGCTCAGCCTGGAGGAGTTTCTTTTTGAAAACCTTGGGCTTATTACTCACAGCCATGGAGGAAAGCCTGGCTCTGCTGGAGAATTCTGCTGGGAAATCAACTACTGGATACATCCTTACTTTAAGGTAGGGAAGGGCACCTGCTTTGAAGACCAATCTCACTCCCCATCCACTTTTCACTGGGCAAACCTGGACTAACAAGTGCTTTCTGGAAGAGGAGAGCCCAGAGAAGCTGGGATGATCCCACACTCATTCAGTACACGAGCTGTGGGAGACTGAGCCCTACCTCTGGTCCCCCATCCTGTAGAAGGTTCCCAGAAGGTCTTGCCATCTATCACAGCAATACACCAAGAAGACCTGCTCTGAAGCTTGGCCTTCATTTTGTAGTTAGACATGTCCTGTGTCCTCAAGGCAGCTCTGAGAGCTAGATCTGATCTTCTTCCTGACATTTTTGTTTTTTCTTTCCAATGATTGACTTTGGGGGGATGAGAGTGGCAAAGTCCTCATAACTCTGCAATGTTTTCTTGTTGAGAAAACCCCAACCTTTTCTGTTTCCTCAGAGTGCAGGTCACCTTGGCACCTCCAGCTCCTCAGAGTTTCTCTGGGCCATTTTCTGCTATTAGTTTTTTTTTTTTTTTTTTTGGGAAAAAAAAGGGGTACAATTGCTTAATCCTCCCAACTAAGTAAAATCATCTGCCCTGGTAAATTCTCCAGGAGATGTACAGTTCACTGCTTGTCAGGCCACGATATTAAATTAAGCAATTTTCATCAGATAACACATCTTCTGGTTCATGTAAAACGTCCAGCAAATAGCTGCACTCATAATTCAGCCTGATTGAAAGGGAGCTGCTAATCCATTTCACTTTGGTGAGACTCAGGAGCACGGCAGAGTCTCTCTCTGCAGGAGACCCCAGTTTACAGCCACGCATGTGAACGGGCTCCCCTTGGGCCCTCCTCCCCTCCCCACATCCCCCAAAAAGGGCAGCACATAGTGCTGCTCTCGCTGCCCATCTTCACTGACCCTTTCAGGGCTGCGTAGCGTGGCCTGGATTAGCTGCTACGCGGGGAATCCTTTTAAGAGATGAAACCTGCTTTTGGGGAAATTTGTTCTGCTTCGGTGCCCTCCTGGCAGGTGGGGGTGGGAGTGATCCCGCCCCTCTGCCCGGCCCTGGTGAGGATCATCAGGAGTATTTTGTCCAATTCTGGGCTCTTCAGGGCAACAGAAACATGGAGCTCCTGGAGGGAGTCCAGGGGAGGGCAATTTAGATGATGAAGGGACTGGAGCATCTCTCTGACAAGGGAAGGCTGAGGGAGCTGGGGCTGTTCAGCCTCAAGGAGAGACAACTGAGAAGGGATCCCATCTGTGTCTATTGGTGTCTGCAGGGAGGCAGCAGAGGATGGACCAAGCTCTGCTTGGGGTGGGGAGGGGGGGCATTTATGGGACAGGAGGAATGGGCAGGAACTGATACCCAGGAAGTTCCACCTGAACACGAGAAAGAACTTCTGTCCTGTGCAGTGACCCAGCACTGAGCAGGTTGCCCAGAGAGCGTGTGGAATCTCTCTTCCACTGGAGATATTCCAACCATCTGGACGCAATCCTGTGAACAGTCTCACGCAGCCAAACCCTGTGCCACTGGGAGGGTTGAAGTTTGGTGATGAACAACCAAGGTTTCTGTTTCGGGCAGAGTGACACTGATGCTAGGAGGGAGCAGAGGGACAGCAGTGCCAGGCTGCTGGGAACGAGCCACAACAAGGCTTGCTGTTATATTTTTGATATATATATTCTAGATAAAACATCCATGTCTACACGAAGTCACTCTCTATGATAGTTATGGCACTGCAGTAATGTTTTCTCTCTCTGTGTATTACCAACCTTTCTATGTTTTGCATATAAATAATAATAGCAAGGGATTTTTCCTTTCTTACTCAGATCTTTGTGCACCACCAGAGTTTTCACAGCCATTCCACCTTGGATTCTTCCCACTCCCACTCTTACTACAGCTTACATCTCACCAGTGTGTCCTTGCTGGGTGGAAGATCTTGGCTTACTACTCTGCTGCCTGGGAAAACCCTCCCTTAAATCCTAAATCTTAAAACCTCTTTGCAAATCCTAGAAAATTACACCTGCAAAAAAAACCTAGGAGGAGTTTTGCCTTAATAGAGCAGGATTTAACCTGTTGCTGCCCTTATCAGCTGCTCTGGAGAGAAAAACAGGCTGAAACAGAGTCAGGTGTTTGGCAAATATTCTCATCCTCTCCATGTTCCAGCTCTAACATCAATGACTTTCTGTCTCTTGGTTCAGGCTGTGTTAGCTGTGCAGATTTTCACGCCACTATTAATTGCAGAGCAAATGAACCTTCTTCTGACCATATGCTGCTGCTATAATGTATGCAAATACGTTGTCAGTGACAATAAAAAAAAATAAAAATAAACCCACAGTTGGACTTGTGTTATTGCCAAGAGATTAAATGCCGACGTTTAAAAAAATTGGCAGCGTTTCCACAATGGGACTTTTGTCACATAATGCTGTATCTGCTGGGATTATCCTTTTAAAAAATTGGCAGTGTCCTCAGAAAGCACAGCCTCTAGCTTACATTATTAATTTTTTTTCTTTTATCTTTTTTTTTGTTTGTTTTTTTGGCAGCCCTTGAAGAAACCTCTTTGCCATTTGCAGCCCGGGGACTCTCTGCTTTTACACAGCGAAATACCAGCTCGGCAAGCACCAGATTTCTCCACTCAGCATCTTTGGGACACCCATCGATCAACGACAGGGGAATTTAAGTGAGAGGGAGGGGTGACTTGGAAAATAAACTCCTCACATCCAACTGACGAAGTGGGAAACATCCGCTCCTGGCCCATCTCCACCGGCTCGGATGGAGTTGTGCCAGAGCCGAGTTTGGCCCGGCGTCTTTCAACTCATTATTCTTTCATTGGTTATTTGCTGGAGTGTATTGAAAGCCTGACTTTTACATCTGCTTCCTCACGGGCTTTCTTCCCTTCTGTTTTTGTATTTGCCTTTCACAAGGTTTTTGGTTTTTTTTTGTTTTTTTTTTTTGGTTTTTTTTTTTTGAGGGGGATGGAATCATGGGCTGTGTGCACACACAGGTATATCCAGGGTTTGTTATTCCAGAGACTTGCCAGCAACAAGGTATTTTCACATAGCTGGAAGAACTTAAATGCAGAAAAATTTGCTCTCCAGACAAATATTTAACTTTTTTTTCCCCTTCAGTAAACTGAAGTTTTAATAAAGAGCCCTGTATTTTAAAGGAGAAATCAGTTGCAAAAGACACATTTTAAGCACTGCCTGTACTTTAGATCACAATTTAGATAATTATCACTTAAATAGAAACAATCAATGATAATTAGAACAATTAAGTTCTTTCTAAAAAGTGATTACAAACAAGTCAATTGCTTAGATAACCATTAATTATCTCAATGCCCTCCGTAGGGCCCCATTTCCCAACAGCTCTTGAGGACAAGCTCAGCCTCAGCGACATGAGCAGGGCTCCCTCTTCCTCCAAGTTCACCCTGTCCGTGGGAGGATGGGAGGATGTGCAGTTGGGAGAGCTCAGAGATGGCTTTTCAAACCTGAAGATCAAGCAAAGCTGCTGAAAGGTAAGTAATCAAAATATATATATATACATATATAAAAAATTGCAATGTAAAAAAAAAATGCTTATCAACATTTCAGTTGTAAAATTTGTAGCTGGGTATTTGTTGACCACCAGCTTGCCAAAAGCAGATTGATTTCAGATATAAAATGCTCCCTGCCCAACAATAATATCTTAGTGAAGCTACAAATCAAGCAGTTTGGGCTGCAGCCATGTTTAGTTTTTGGCATGTGCAAAGAGGAACCCACGACCTCCTGCAACGGGAGGAGGCTCCAGAAAGTTCCCAGAGAGAGAATGAGTCTTCAGCATGTTTGCTTATGAGCTTCCCTCAGGAGGGAGCTTTGGAGAAACAGGACAAAACCTGTTTGTGAGCATCTTCAGAAAGATGCAGACTCGCAGATATAATCTAAATTTAATCAAGATGCTTTCCAAGGGGGTGGCTGAGGGCGTTGCTCCTGGTGGCTCCTGCGGGTTCCAGAGGAGCCCTTGGTGGCCAGAAATAAAGGTGATCCCAAGCTCCCTGCTCCTCTGATGATAACAAGGGCCTGTAAGCACGTTTGGGAAGGGCTTCTCCCTCCTTTGCAACGGGAGTGTGTGTTGGGCTGTAAATTTTTTCCAGCTGTAAAGTCAGGGAAAACACTGATAAGCTCTGGCTGTCCCCCCTTGGTCCCCCCCAGCTGGGAATGATGGATTTACCAGAGGCAACTCAACGTACCAGTTCCCTTCTCCTCCACAGTTGGAGCATATGGAATATATTGCGGTTTGAGGGAAATGCATCCTAAGAATTCCTCCTGCGTCTCTTCAGGAACGTTCCAGGGTGGATTACAGCAGGTGTCAAGGAATCCACCACTTAAAGGGGGTTAAGTGACAGTCAACTACAGCCCAAGTCACAGCAGAGCTTTGCATCAGGCTCCAAAAGTCTGGATGTTGCTTGGGTTTGGGTGAGACTAGCAATGGAAGATCCAAAATATTGGAAGGAAAAGAGAGACTTTCCAATGAGAGGGGACGAGGAAATATCTGAGATCTGCCTGGAATAAACTGCTCCTGCCAAGTGTCCAATCCTGGGCTGTGATAAGCTCTTTCCTTATTTTGCTATTTACTCCCTGCTGCCTGAGGAATAAAACTAAAGACCCTTGTTACTCCTCTGCAGGGATTTCCTGGGGGATGCACAGGGAAATGGGAATTATAGGAGGCCTTCAGTTCTCTAGGAGTAATGTAAATTTTTCTTTGAAGTTAGGAGAAATTTGGGTGTTACCAGTGATTATACTTCCAACCAAAAGCAACAGGCCAAACCCTGAAGTTATTCAGCACCAGAAAGGACAGCCTCATCCCCACAGGATAAATTCACTCAGTTTTTTCATTAGTGCCTACAATTTACTTTGGGTAAAAGCAGGATCAAGCTGAAACACCAGCAAAGGCACATCCATTAAGGGCAGTCAGAGCTTCAGCTGCCAGGCTGATGGGAACTCAGAGTCAAGATAAAAATCTGTGCATTGACCCATGAGGCTGAATTATCTACTATATGGAAAACCACTGACCTAATCGTCTTCCAGGAAAAGGCACGGCATGCTGGAAAGTATAGAGAGGCTCGAGGAGAAAACTGGGAAAGATCTCTCAGTGGAAGATCTGGGTCCTACTGTGGGCTTGGAGCAGGTGTTTCCAGTGGTGCTCTCGCATGTGGAGGAGTTTTCTCCAGTGAAGTTTCCCCACAGCACAGAGTGGGCCCTGATTTACTGCCCTCGGAGCATCCAGGCCACCACAACTACATTTGGGTTGGGATTCAAAGGCAGGACTTAACACAGGCTGGACCTGTACCTGCCAGGCTTTCCTTCTGCCTCAGTTCCTCCCTGCTGATCTGCAGCATTTTCTGTTGCTGCTGCCTTAGCCAAGTCTGTACAAAACCCAGGAACATCCTTTCAGGTTGTGCCTGTGCACTGTAGGAACCTGGACACCGATGGGAATGTCAGTGGGTTCACCTGTGCTTGGGTTTTGCCCACATCCTTCCTTTTCTTTCTCCCCATGAACTGTGTTTTGCCAACCAACCTTCCAAAACTTCTTGCCCAGTATCCTGGAAAAAGGGACACCAGCAACATCCCAGAGCACAAGAGTGAGAAACGAAGCCAGTTCTTCGCAGGAGAAAACATCTCTGAAAAAGTATCTGGGCAAATCACTCCCCGTTTTTCCCTGGAAAGGACTTTCACTGGGACTCTGCTTTGTAAGGACAGGCTGGGACATGCAACCCTGTTGGGTGTCCCAATACATTTTGATTGCCAAAGTTTGAGAGCATGTCTGGAGCCCATCACTGAAGGATGTGGGATGATACCAACCATGCTGGAGGAGAGGGATTCTTCTCAAGCAACTCTCCACACCAGATTTCCAGTTGTCCAGACTCCATCCACAGTCAGTGGAGGGTGATCAGCAGTCCAAGAGCCCATCCTTTGAACCAGCTGCTGGTTTTAGGGGGAAAGAAAGGTCTTCTGAAGTGTCAGTCCTTTCACACTGTTACAGACATGGCCTGGGGACATCCCACCTTTGATGGGCAGCTTCAGGTAAATGACTCCCAGCCACTATCACCCCAGGTGAGACAAGAGACAAACTGGAAGGAGTTCCTACAAACTGTGTTATGAGCAAGCTCGTCTCACTCAGAAGTCTCTGTGAATTTGCTACTAAAGTAAGGAAATTCAAAAGCTGGGGAGGTGGTGGACACCTCCAGACACAGGAGATGTCCAAGGACGTAACAAAGTGCAACTTGAATATCTGACACCTCACCAGTGAGCCGTGTTTAATAGGTCAGGCAGCAGAGGTGTAACAAAATCAATAATGTTGGAGTGGAGATCTTTGCAAATGCAACAACTAGGTGGTTTGGGTTTGTTTTAGATTCATTTTTTGTGTCGTGTTGCTGGGGTTTTTTTCCTTTCTCTTCTTTTTTTTTCTTCCCTTCCCTCCAAGTTTTTCGTTGTCTTGTAACTTTTCCAAGTTTAACCCTCAGGAAGACTAAGATCTGAAGAGAATTGAGGTCTATAAGGCCATCCAGTGTTTAGCATGATTTGTGCTGAGAAATATCTGTGAGAGGAGAAAATAGGAGCCGTGTCCAACCCCCCAGGGAAGGAGCTGAGTCTTGCAGACAGGGCTGGAGGCTCCAGCTCAAACCCTGCCAATTGATACAGAAAAACCCCCGTGGCTGCTGTATTACAGCACCAACGAGGAACGTGCCTTCTCTGCTGATCAAAAGTCTAAACCACAGCGTGCTCTGGGCTGCTCTGCCTCTGATCTGCAAATACATCACTGGTTTTTATCACTCATTTTTTCTTTATCTGAGCAGAGCTGGTCTCAAGCGCTACAACCTGATTATCTCCGAGGAGGTTGCCAAAAGCATGTCAGGGACCGTTAAACGGAATA
This sequence comes from Pyrocephalus nanus, assembly GCA_038380795.1. Classification (NCBI taxonomy): domain Eukaryota; kingdom Metazoa; phylum Chordata; class Aves; order Passeriformes; family Tyrannidae; genus Pyrocephalus; species Pyrocephalus nanus. Next base: position 3,662,689 of record CM076278.1, read on the forward strand.
ATAAAGGAAGCGGGAGGAATCAAGTGGTCTGAGTAGGAAATCAGAGGGAATTCCTGGCTGAGGCTGCCGGTCTGGTGAAGGCTGGGACTTGCACATTGCTGTGGAAGAGGAGGACGCAGCTCAGGACTCTGAGGCCTCATCAAATTAGTGATCTGTTAAATGAAAACATCTCCCCCCACCCTCACTGAGAATATATTTACGCATATGCATGAAATCTAGATGAAGAAGCGGCACTGAAAGTCAAATCTAGATGAACAAGTAGCACTGAAAGTTGAATGTCACAGGTTTGGCCACATAAAAGGGTGGATTAGACTTCGATATTTAGCCCATGGCTTTGAATTTATTACCTTTAAAGAAAAGAAATAGTGTCAGTTTGGTTTGCAGAAAAAAGAACAGTAGCACAGCTACTTTTTTTTTTTCTTTTTTTTTTTTTTTTTTGGATGAATTAGAAAATAAGCAACAATATTCTTGTGCCAAAAAACAACCCCTTCTACTCAATTTGAAGTGAAACTAATTTTGTGTAGGAGAAAACTTGATGTTAAATTTTGAAGAAAACAGACATTTCCAACTGAAAGTGGACTGTAATTACACACTTTGCTTTAAAATAATAAAACCAAGTGTGGGAGTTTTCTGCCTTGTTGAGCTTGCCAAATTATTTGTGTTTAAAAAATATATTACGGAGCAGTTTGGTCTTGATTGCATTTCCACTTATTTTGCTTCAAAATACAACTCTGGCCAAAAAAAAGTCCTTAAGCTCTAATCAAGATCAAATTAATCAGACCTTGTTTGCTACTGGTTTGTAGCTACCACATTAGCAAAGGGGATCTTCTCCAGGCAGAGAAAGGGAGTTTTGACAGGAATTAAGGGTCTTGTAACACTGTCTTTTTATTGGTCTTGTCAAGGCTTTCATAGGAATAGGATAAACCCAGAATAAACCCAAATCTGGGCAAGAATTGTTGTTAAAATCAAGCCATCCTTAAGTAGGTAGAGTTTTTCAGCGTTTTTTAGCTCTTCAGTCTTGGCACCTACAAGCTTCTCTAGATCTGGATGGAAATCCTCTTTGCTGTCTTTTTAGTGTCCCTTTCTATCTCAGAAATGGTTTTTGCATTTCCTCACTGTCCCAAGCCCATCTCTGTTCCTTCAGGAGAACTAGGAAGTGCTGCTCCAGAAGTTTTTGCTTTATGAAAGGCTTTTCTTTGCATTTCACTTTTTTGCTTTTTTGTTGCTTGTTTTGTGGTTGTTTTTTTTTTTGTTTTTTTTTTTTTAAATCCAAGGTGATCTGTGCTTGATTTCCTGTGGCTCTGTGCCTCATGGCTGGATTAGCACGAGCCTAATAAGGTGTGAGCTCTGATCTGAAACATTTCCTGGGGTTGGGGCCTTTCAAAGATCTCTCTCCCCTGTGCCTTTTCCAGCCTTGCTGAGCCCCAACCCCAGCCCTGCTCCCAGTAATTCAGTGTTTTCCTTCCATCCAGCTGCCCACAGCCTTTAAATTGAGCCAACTCCTAATGCTTTTTGGGCTTTTTGTGACTGAAATACAACCATGGATTTCAAAAGTTATTACTGGAGGGAGCCAGGTGACACACAAGGATGGTGCAATTCCTTAGAAAGGACTGAAAAAATGAGTTTTGGGTTGAGATCAAACCTTGTGGGCTTCATCCCAGAGTGATGCTGGTTAGGAAAGCTCATGGAGCACAGCTTGGAGGAAAACAGGGAAGGAGTTTCAATCCTAATGAGGTTTATCCCTCCATGTGGTAAAGCTGGATTTAGTAACTGGATATGTAGGGTGAGGACAGGAAAGGGGGAGCCATGTGAAGATGTCAGACCAACCTTAGGACTAATGTTGTGTGTGACTGTGGGGTGGGCACTGCCCAGGCAGATGTCTAGTCCAGAGGTTCTTTATACAGAGGTTAGTGGCTGATGGAACTAGGGGTGTATAACCTGGAGAAAATAAGGATTAGAGGGACTTAATGGTCTCTACAACTCCCTGAAAGGAGGTTGGAGCCAGATGGGAGTCGGTCTCTTCTCCCAGATAACAAGTGCCAGGATGAGGGGAAGCTGTCTCAAGTTGTGACAGGGAGGTTTGGACTGGATATTAGGGAAAATTTCTTCATGAAATATAAATTTCTTCACTTGATATCAAGGATGCCTCAAAGCCACCAGGATGCACCAATGCTTTGGGTGTCTAAAACCAAGATGCCACCCGAGTTCCAGGCAGGACCCAACTGGGGTGGGGTCACGTCCTTATTGAAATAAGGTTTTAAGAGGGAATAGCTTCAATCTGATAGAAAGCAGGGTTAGATTAGATATCAGGAAGAAATTCTTCCCTGTGAGGGTGGTGAGGCCCTGGCACAGGGTGCCCAGAGAAGCTGAGGCTGCCCCATCCCTGGAAGTGCCCAAGGCCAGGCTGGATGGAGCTCTGATCCAGTCAGGTATGTCCCTGCCCATGGCAGGGGGTTGGAACTAGGTGGCCTTTAAGGCCCCTCCCAGCCCAAACCATTCCATGATTCTGTGAACTTCTTATGGGGTTTTTGGGTGCCTACTAAATCACTTGGAGTTTGTTACCCTACCCACCTTCCTCTGGCTGCACCATTTTCCTTAAAACAAGGAAACCATAAAACCATTCCTGCTGTCATTTGTACAGGGCAGAGAAGGAGAGAATCAGAGAAGGAGAGAATCACATGTAGTGCGAGCCCAAAATCCTTCCCTTTGCACTCATCCCACCCTGAGCAGCTTCCCCTCTCCTGCAGCTGGTGATGAGGAGGGCTCAGGGGATGAAGGCCAGCACTATCCCCTTTGTGTCTTAAGGAAAGTGAGTCTTGAAGACAGCAAGTGCCTGCTTTTCCTCCTTTCTTTGCTAGACACAGGGTCATTTTGCTCTTCAGCTGGAGCTCATGGCGGTTTTCAGGATACTGGCAGGCAGGGAGGCAGGAAAGCAGGCAGGGAAACAGGGAGTTAGAGAAGCAGAGAGGCAGGCAGGGAAGCTGGGAGGTAGGTAGGGAAGCAGGAAAGCAGGCAGGGAAGCAGGCAGGCACGCCAGAGCGCTGTCAGCAGCCGCCGGCATTCCCGAGGGGACCGTGGCACCTCGTGTGTTTTGACAGGGGACAGGCTGTTCTCCTGCTAATAGGCTGTTGGACATGGTGTTCGCTGCCCGGCGGGAGGAGAGGGTGGGAGTTACAGACTCCAGGCACAGCTAAAGGTTAGGGATTTAGCGGTGGCACATCCATCCGGAGTGACAAGCGCGAGGATCGATATTCCCCAGCATTATTGCTCCGGAGGGGGCGGCGGGTCAGCCTGCTCCTCCTCGGCTCCAGGGGGGGGCTGGAGCTGGGCAGGGGAGGTGGACTGGAAAATACAGCTTTGGAGGGTGGAGATAGCCCTCTGGCTGGCACCAGGGAAGGGCAGAGCTGGCTTTGGCAGGGTTGCAATTTGGGGACCCTCTCCTTTGGCTTCTGTGCTCAATCCGGGTTTGTTCCAGGAAGGCGAGTTGGCTTTCAAGTCTTTTAGCTTCAATTCACTTCTTATATTTGTTTTTCCTGATCAGAGGAGGCAGAGGAGGTAACAGGCTGGGTTGTTTGTTTATTTGCACATGCAGTGTGTCCACAATTACAGAGTTTAACTCCTTCAGTTTATGAGATAACCGAGAGGGGAAAAGAATTATTAGCACTTGTCAGCTTGACCAGTCTGAAAATCCTGCACAAAATTGCCTGTGTGGTCTTTCTTGTACACATAGATGAGGATGCAGGTTTTAATTAGGTGGTTCCAGCACACAGCCAGTGCCTTTGGAACAGTGATCTCAAACCAGGTCTGATGCTTGCAGAGAAATGTGCCCCTGAGTGCTTGGTACTGATCCCATCCATGAAGGGGACAGTTAGACCAGGCTGGGAATCATCACAAGGGGATCAATGGAACCAACCTGAGTGATGTCCCATCCCTGGAAGTGTTCAAGGCCAGGTTGGACAGGACTTGGAGCAACCTGGTCTAGTGGAAGGTGTCCCTGCCTATGGCAGGGGATTGGAAAAAAATGATCTTTGAGGTCCCTTCCAATCCAAACCATTCCATGACTCTATGATGCAAAATCAGGCAGTTGCAGCCTCATTAGGAAACTCTGCATGAGGTTTTGCAGTCGGGTTGCCAAGCCCCATAAGCCCTTTAAGATCCTTGCTGGGGGAACAGAAGAGCTTGTGTCACCTTCAGGCTGAGATAAATAATAATAATGAGGACAATAAGTGATTTGGAGGATTTTACCAGCATAATTGATGCTGATTTATATCACAGGGTAGCAGAGAGACGGGCTGTGATAGAACGAGTGGGTGAAGTTTCTGAATGAGACAGGGAAGGGGATGACAGTGGGGAGTGAAAAATGAAATGTGCTTTGCTAAAAAAAGCAAGTGAAGCTGGCTCGAGCCCCGTGTGGAGCAAAGCAGGTGACATAAATAATCCCAGCATATCTGCCATTCCCGGAGCAGGGATCACTGGCTCTGTAATTAGATGGAGTTATTAGTGTCTTCAGTTGCTGTATGAGGGGATATGGGGTTCTGGAAGGCAGAAAATAAAAGTATCTCTTCATCCTGTGGAGCCAATTAAACAGCAGTGAGGGAGAAAATGAGTTTAGGTAAAAAAAATGACTGTGTGAGTTATGTGACTTTGAGGGTGGGCTCACAGGATTTGAATGAAATCACCTCACCTCTGGCTGGAGAACTGGTTCCTCAGAGCTTGAGCTAGTCAGCAGGTCTGCTGGGAGGACCCTTCCCACCCACAGGGACCTGCTGGCATCACCAGGACTCCCTTGGGTCCTCCCTGGTGTCTCAGGGAGCCAGAGAGCCCTGTCACTGCCTGCTCTTGCCATGTCCCCAGCTGTGAGCTCCTGATGCCAGCGTCCTCCTTTCCAGCTGGGCTGAGTGTGGATGGCCCAGCTGATCACACAAATAGCACACAGAGGGTGATGGATTCCTCTCTGGGCTGATCCTGCTTTGCTGTAAGGTGGGATATTGCCCAGTGACTACAGTTTATTGACTGTGCATTCAAGGCATCGCTGATCAGCATCAGCAGTGACACAGTGCCTGCCAGAGAGATGAAGCGATGCTGTCCCCCTGCTCACTGAGCTGGCAAGGAAAAGGGGATCATTCCTTTATCATGGTGCCAGTGACAGCTCCTTGGGAGCTTCAGCACATCTGAAAACAACAACTGTTTGTTTTTTTTTTATATATATTTAATGTGAACTTCATGTGGCAACAACCCCATTATGGAAACAACAGGTTAGATCAATGCAGAAGTATCTCCCCAACTCCCTCTGCTGGGAAGGAGGGCAGTCAGAAATCAATGGGGAGCTTACTGGCCTGTGCAGCTGGCTGCCTGGAAGTAATCCCTGTGATGAGCTGTCCCTATTTCCTTGAGGTGGATTGCAGCATGGATTTGGGGAGCTGGATGGCTCAGGGAGCACTCTGTCCATTGCTCAGGACATCCCACCTGCTGGCTCCCTGCCTGACTCTGTTTATCCTCCTCCTACACGCAGCACCACCAGCCAGGGGATTTTCTACTCCCTCCCAATGCTGCCACACAGATAAATGCTTCAGAGACTTCCTGATGCCATCTGTGTGTCCCCTGAGATGCCAGCTTTGCTGGGGGATGCCAGAGCAGATATTGCAAAGACACAGGGGCTGATTCTTCCTCCAGACCCAAGGTACAGCCACAGCCCAACTCCAGGGGTGACCTTCATCTGGCTACTTCATACAGCATGGGGTTGGACCAAGGAGCTTTTCTGACTCTCAGGGACTCAGTTTGAAAAAGTTATTTAACTGAAATGCCCTGGGAGCAGGGACACAGGCAGGACAAAGCTGCCAGGGAGGTGGTGGGCTGGAAGGACATCAGGTACAAGAAAAACAACAAACCATCTTTGGGAACTGCTAAAATATTGATTGCATCCTTCCAGCAAAGCACAGCATATCCCTATTCCCACTGTGCCATCTGTGTTTAAGACCTTGATCCTCCCTCTACCCCTCTCCACTAACACTGGGCAGGATGAGCCCCAGCCTGCTCCTTTAAAGAAGGAACAGTTTGGTGTTTCAAAGTCTTTGCCCAGCAAAAGAGGGATTTTACTCCCTGCAAAGCTCAGAGCTGCTGGTTCACAATGAATTCCCTCCAACATGTGCTCCCAGAGCTCCACTGTGCTTGCAAGCCCAGGGATTCCCCATCATCACCTTCCTTCTTCCCCAGATTGCCACATTTCTGTGCTTCCTGCACCCCAGGCAGGTGGCTGAGGGCACACTGGGCACTTCATCCCTGGTCCCTGCTGTGCCAGCCTCCGTGTCTCCCATCACATCCATGCCCAGCAATGCTGGGGAGGTGGCCAGAGGGCCCAGAGCCACACAAACGGCTGCACTGGTCTCCTTCCCCCACGCAGGAGTCCAAAAGGACACCATGACTCACTCCTTTTCCACAGGCAGCATTGCCAGCTCTCGAAATACTTGATGTTTTTCTTAGAGTCTTGGCTCCTGAAGCCATGTAATTACTCGAACTTTCATTTTCTTTAAATAAAGCCAATTTCTGACACTCGCACTCGCAGAGAACAGCCGGAAAATGTGACCTCCTACGAGCTCAGAAGTCACAGAGTGAAAATTCCACCTTTATTCTTCCTTATTCTTTATTTATTTTAATTTTCTTTCCTGTCATGGTTTTTACAATCTTCTCTTGGGGTTGCTGGAAGTCTTCTTTCTCGATGCCTTGAGTCTTGCAATGTTGCAGATGATCTGGAGTTTGTGCCTCAGTGGTGTTTGACATCTCAGGTCCATTGGCTTCAAGAATTTGTTTTGGGGATTTTTCTGCCGTATAACACAGTGTTTTGGGCTAAAGAAGGTAAGAAAAGAGATTAAAAAAATCCAAACTTAAGCAATAACCCATTGCTGACATGACTTGTCTTGTCTCTGCATGTTCTGGATCCATCCCTTGTTTTGAATTCCAGCAGAAAACCCCAAGTTTACACTGGTTAAAGGTAATTTTTTTCCCAGAAGGTCCCAGGTTCTTTACAAGCTCCGTTCTGCTAAGTGATGCTGCATTGCCACCATGGCAAACACAATCCCACGCTGCACCAGTCCCTGCATGGCAAATGTTTTAGCCCCAACTTGTTTCCCTGCTCGTTATAACCCCACACGGCAGGGCTGAAGATGCCGTTTCTTCTCCCTCCCTACAGGTGCCATGAGGGTAAAAGTCACAAATAAACCTTGTTCTTTCTGGCCCAGGAAGTGGTCCAACATGGCCTGGGCTCTGTGAAGTTACGGACAGCACAAGTTTGGCTCTGGAGTTTGTGATTCAAGAGTATGACGTGTCGAAGCTGGTCTTTTAAGTTTAGAGGAGATGAAGTGCATTCCTTGGGGGATTCAGTCCATCCCAGCAGCAGACACAGCTCGGGTGGGAAAGGATGAAAATGTCAGAAGAGCTGCCTTTTTCACCTTTATTTTGAGGATGTTTGAGCAGGTTTGCTGTCTGTCCTCCAGCTTTGATGTTTAGTGTTAGGTGAGGTGAAGCAGCTCATTTGATGCTGCCATGCTGAGATAACCTACAGAGAAATGGTGCTACCTGGTGATGAGGAAGGAGCCCTGCTGGTCCTACCTATCAGCATCAGGATGGAGATGCTACAAAATGATCCCATCCCAGGCAACACTCCAGTTAAAACTTTTGTTTCATCAGAGATTGGAGCCATGAGACACAGAGGCACAGGAAACCATCCCCTGAAGGTGGAGGAACAAGGAATAAGGTCGTGTTTTCCTTGTTCTGTTCCTGAGATCTGAAAATTTGTTTTCTGTCCTCAACCCCCACAGAATGGCAGCCAACAGTGCAAGGACAGGGGGCCAGGGCATTGTCTTTTATTTTAATAACAAACCCTGGTGATCTCCAGTGAGTGAGAAGCTCACTGTTAAAAGTAATCCAGAGACATTCCAAAACACATATTTTCCGGAGGAGGGGGGAGGGCAAGTGTGCATTTTTAGCAACATCAATCAACCCACTGGGCCAAGTCACACGTTCAAATGGAGACCTAGAAAATATGGAAAAGTTTAAATAATCCTTGGAAGCGATCCAGGAACTGGTCATTCAGTCTGCAGGACCTTTTACGAATAACACTGTAACACAAACCTGTAATGGAAGCACCAAGATCCAGCCCATCGGTTTTCCAGTCTGAATTTCCCATTTCAAGATGGATGACATGGATTGTGGGGAGGGAAAAGAGCAGAAATGATTTGTCTCCTGGCTGGGAGAGTTTGGCCTTGAAGAACTCAGCTTGCAGGAACGGGTTTCTTCTGTTGGATCTCCTTTTCACTCTCTGTTATTTACACCTCTATTACCTGGTCAGGAATTTGCCTTCATTCCCCTGCAGGAGATGCTCTGCTGCCTCCACTGGAGACCTGAGTGCTGTGTCCAAAGCCTCAGAGATTCTGGAGTCCTGCACATCTTTCCTCTCTGTCTCTCACCTTTCTTTTTCTCATTGCAGGCATTTAAGGTTTCTAATTCTGGAGGTGGTGGAACAGATGAAACGGAGTAATTTCACTGCAAAGGCCACCAAAGTGACCTCCCCTTGTCACAGGTGACTTTTCTGTAGATCTGTGACCCCACTTTCCCCAAAGCAGCTGGCAGTGGGAGCAGAAGGGAGGGGAACTCCCCACAGTGAGAGCTGCTCCTCTGCTTTTTATTAAAGCCAACTTGCTTCAGATCTTCAGAGGAAAAACCTCCAGTTTTCCCCATTCCCCAGCAACAACCTTGAGCAGAATCCCCTTTGCCACTGCTAAAAAAAAAAAAAAAAGGGATGAAGAAATAGATGTAGGAGGTTGTGTTTCCCAACTATTTTATGAGTCAAAAGTGTCTAGAAAGGATGGGAGAGGACGGATGGGAGCAGAAAGCACAGCGGGTGGGGGTATTCCTGTGTTACAATCTTGGGAAACCTTTGGCCCAGCAGAGCATCTTGGACTCATGGAATCATTAAGGTTGGGAAAAGCTATGAAGATCATCGAATCCATTTTGCATCAAAAGAGCTCCAAACTGGCATCTGGAAGCTGCTGCACAGGGTCTCTTGGTAACTCCAGACATCAGAATTTAGGCACATCTTCCACCTACCATCAAGGCACTGATGTAGCACATTTATGCATCTTTTTCTTCATGTTAGGATTTTTAAAAAAAAAGTAGCTTTAATACAGAAATGCATTCACTGACCATTCATGCTGGAACAACCTTCCACTTGAGTTTTATGTGTGTTTAAATGTTTTTTAGAAGTATCTGTTTATTACAGCTCAATAAAGTTTTATTTTGCGAAAAACCATGATTGATTTCCTCTGCTTGAAACAACAACCAGTCAACCTCCCCAGCAAGCACCTCCTCCCCGATTCATAAAAATGTGTTAACAATTCATTTAAAATTCATATACAAGCCAAGCACAGTTTATTCATGAAGCTGCACAAATTAATACAAAGCAGCACATTGCCTAGGCCTGGCATAAAGTCAAAGTGTGCTCTGAAGGCCTCCCTCTGCTGTACAACGAGTCAATGTGCTCTTGGAAACTTCAGCAATCAACAGATAGCACTTCGAGTTCCCCCCAGCCCTGCCTGCTTCCCTCTGCTCTCCTGATGGAAACACAGGCTTGGAACAGGATGATCTTCAAGGTCCTAAACCATTCTCTGATTCACTGTTCTATGAAACATGATGCAGAGCAACAATTAAATTTCAAGCTACACGAGACTTTGTGCACCTTAAAGTCTTGTCATCCTCCAAAAGGTGTGTTTGAGAGTTGTGTTCCACATGGTTTATCCTATTTTTTTTTTTCCTTTCTGTTTTGTAGGTCCCCAGATCTGAGTGTTGGGAGCTTGGGAAACAGAGGTGGTTTGATGGCCAGGTGAGCTGATGAGCTTTGTGAGACTGTTGGTTGGGAAGGGGAGCTCCAAAGGGAGACCTTCCTCTGGAGCAAGTACAGGTGAAGCACCCTGAGCAATTCCCAGGTGTGTGTGTGTAACAGAGAGAAATGACTTTTTCACCATGTGGTGTCAAGGGCAGAAATGTCACATTTGTCCCATCTGTCACCACTCAGCAAACCCACCCCAGCAGATCCTTCTGCTGCTCCCACCATCCTGACCCGCAGGGCTGGGCAGTGGGATGTGCTCAGGTCTTTGCTGCTCTTGGAAGATGATTCCTCAGTGGATTTTCCCATGAGGTTGTCCCACCAGCCTGTCCATTGACACAGCAGACACCCCAGCAGGTGCAAATTGTCATCTTGAGGCACTAATTGGCCTTAATTAACCTGACCAGCCTCACCTCAGTGCTCCACTCATCCCTCCTCTTCCCAGGGCCCTGGAGCTCTATGTAAGGGCAGCCCTGAGGCTTTGTTTTCTCCCTGGACTGTAAGTGTGTATGGAAAGTTTCTGCCTCCTGGATGGACTGTGGACATGTAGTGCAGGTAATTCATCCCCTGGGATGCCCCTGAGCCTTCTTGTGGGGGTAGTTAGTCTCTAATTCACCTCCTGCATGAACTTCAGCCCTGTAAGTAATTTGTTTCACGTCCTGTCTGGACCTGGGGCCTCTACTATAGGAATAAATACTGCCATTTGTGGGGTCTGCAGGTGAGGGTTAGGTGTTCACACAGCACTTAAGGCAGCCAAAACAAAGAACGTGGCACAGAAATGCTCCTTTCTGTGCCCCTGCCACATCACCAAACCCTTCCAAAGGGTTTCCTGCAGGTTTCTGCTTGGACACCACCATCTGCCTTTCATTGGAGGTGTTCAGGGCCAACACAGCTCTCTGACATCAGCTTTCCCTTCCCAATTTTAACATCACAACAGCAGCTGTTTTTTTTTGGGGGGGGGAGAGAAAAATGATACTATTAAATTTTCTGACTAGTGTTCAGTGCTAGATTATCTGTGTAGGCATCCAGCCTTGCTCTTCTGATCTATGGTTGAGAATGATCTATGGCAATAATTTGACCTACTGAGTGTGTGTTTGTTTAATACCTATTCAATTCCATTTTCCCCTCTTTCTTCTTTTCTATCAAGAGATGATCCAAGGAAGTCAGTGCCGAAAGGCTGCTTTGCACAGGAAGCCTGGGGTTTCTCCTTGTCAGCACAGCACCTGCTTTTGCCCCTGAGCAAAGCCCTGAAATTGTCTCATTTGTCAGCAAAGGGAGAGAAAGCTGAGACACATCAATTGTCCTTGATGAAGGAGCCTGGAAGTGGCAGGAAAGAAAGTGCGAGGCCAGGCGGGACTTGAGGGAACATCCCTTGCTCCCACCACCTGTGTCGCTCTGAGCAAGCAGCTCTCAGGCCCACAGAGAAGCTCAGGTGTTGGTTGATGTTATCAATAAGTTGTCAGCTTGAATTTCTCTGTGTGGAAGAGGGTCAGTGGCTGTGGTGTTGGAGGCACCTCTCCCAGGGAGGGTATGGAGCAGCCAGGGAGGGTTCTGCCTGTGCAGCACAACCACCTGAGCCAGGAGCATTGTCTGTGCTGCCTAGAGGGACAAAGGTGTGGTGCTTGGGGCTCTCTGAACTCCAGCCTCTTCCACAGGGACCTGTGAGATTTGTGATTGACAGCATCAAATATCCAGTGTGCCTGCTCTTTTTTTTCCTCCTCTGCTGATCTCTTATCTAAAGTGCTTTCTCCCGCCCTCAGCAGCTGAGTTTCATCGCACTGGGGAGGTCCAGCAGCCTGCAACCCCTTGGTAAAACCCACTGCTCCCAAAACACATCAAGGTGACCACAAAATATCCCTTTTTAGCTCTGAGTTCTCATTCCCAAACCTCGAGGAAGTAGCCAGGGTGGCTGAATTGTGTTGAGATGCTGCTTTGTGGTGCATTCACCCCAGGGCTACCAAAGTGGGGAGGGAATGATCCTTTCTGAGGTGCTTGGTCTTGCCTGTGGTGAAAGACAGCTGGAGTTTGGCCCTACCTTGGAATCAGCTGCAAACTCAAGGGAAATCCTTGGCACCAGCTTCAAAACCTCCTGTGCTTCTGGGCAAGGCAGGACCTGAGCAGAGCTTGGCTTTGCAGGTTTGCTGGAGAGCAGAACTGCACTGGAAAACCCCTCTGGGAATATTTAGGTAGTTTCAAGCAAGATAAATGTAGAGCACGTGGGAGAGATGTGGGGATGAGGGGGCAGACATTTCATCAGCTTTGGCTGAGTAAAAAATAGGGGTTTAGCTGTTCCCAATCTTTTCTGAGTTGCTGACTCCCCTCTGAATTCCTCTTGAGTCCTGGACAGGGATTTTAAGCCTTGGTCTCCCTGGGTATCTCTCACAGATCCCTTTGTAGCCGTGGCTCTGAGAGTGTGTGATAATCATTGACTGAAACTTTGCTGGGCAGGGGTGGCACAGAAAAGGCCAACCCTCTGCTCTGTCTGTGCCACAGAACTCTGAGGCTGCTGACGGGCACGTGTGACCTTCAGCGTGTGCGCCCAAACAAGCTGCAGTTGGGGACGTGCTGAGCACTGCTCATTTTCCAGGCTCATTACAGAGTCTGTTTGCAATGTCAATACTCACTAACTGGGAGTTGTATTTGCTGAGGTCAGACAAGAGTGTATTTGAGACCTTTTCATTCTTCTGCAGGGAAGAGGCTGGGAAAGATTGCGGTGACGGAGCCGAGTCCCAGTTCCCCGTTTGCCAAAGCTGGTACTGGGCCAGAACTGCACTCCAAGGAAAGAAATGATGTGCCATGTGTCTCAGCGAGCTGTAGCTCTCTAAGACAGATATCCAAGTGCCCTTTATGGCCAGAGGAGCGATGTGGTGGGGATCTCTCCCCGCAGATCCACCGTCTGTTGGCGGCAGGACGCGGCCACACAGTCAGCCGAGATGAGACACTTCACTGCAGATGGTTAAGCTTAAGCAAAATGCATCTATATTACAGTCTCCTGAACTGAATTCCCAATTGCTTTGGGAACCTATTGCATAGAGGAAAAAGTAGATCATGTTTCACCAGACAATGCCTGGGCTGAACAACTGGAGCTGGTTTTGTAGAAGGCGCAGTCAATTTTTCTCCCAATATTCTGCTTTTTTTTTTTTTTTTTTGCAGGAGGGGGGAAGAGAAAGCCTTGCAGTTTAGAGTCCTTGATGGGGTAAAGGAATGTGAGAGAAGATGGTCACTCCTATGTCTGGCACTGAGAACTGCTACTGCTTGTCCCAGGCTGAAAGTCACAGCTGAACTCTGAGAGAAAACCTGGAAATACAGAGATAACCAGTGATTTCCAGGGTAAGCACTTCATATCTGCTGGATTCCAGCTGTACATGTGGTACCCAAGCTAATTTTTTTTTTTTTTTTTTTCCTGAGAGGTCACCTGTCAGCTCAGGACCAGGTGAAGAAAGCCTGGAATGAAGATAGTGCCAGAGTTGAAAATTCAGGGAACAGGTAAGCTAGAGATAAGTGTCAGTCCAGGATGAGGAAGAAAAGAAAGAAAAATTCGGGTGTGAGGATGGCAGGGGCATGGCTGGTAAGAAGATTTTCTCTTTAACTCAAGTAAAAAAAATTAAGGGTTGTTTTTTCCTCCAAGCCCATCCTGAACTGGGAGAAAACCAGTCTCAGGTTGGAAAAGGTTTGGAGCAACCTGGTCTAGTGAAAGGTGTCCCTACCCACAGCAGGAGGTTGGAATGAGATGATCTGTAAGGTCTCTTCCAACCCAAACCATTATTTGATTCTGCATATTCAATTCCAAAAGTTTAAAAAAACCCTCTTTAGAGCAGTCAACAAATTCCATTTTGGTAGAAAAGCTGATTTGTTTTGAGTTGAATGTAGAAAATGAATGTCAAGGGAAAGTCATTTCAAAGCAAGAAAGTCCATCCTTTTCGTTGGGGAAAATGTCAAAAGGGCACGCTGACATTTACATTTTTTCCTCTCTCCACTTTGTTCCTGAACAAAAATTTGCCAAAGCCAACAGGGTGTCACTTTTTGATGGAAATCTGTTTTGACAAAAATTTTCCAACCAGCCTTTACCAGCTGCACACAAACATTTCCGCTCTCGATTCCAATCGGGGTTTGGCAGGAACGGGGGTAAGGATGAAGAGGGGCTATTCTTTTCAGTACCTGTCAAAGGACCCAGCACTGCTGGAAGCATCCTGCTTCCAGGGAGATCTCAGACCAAGGCTGGCTGACCTGGCCAGGGATTAAAACACTCCCTTAGTGTGGAATTCTCACATGTGAGTTGAATTTGGGCTGGAGAGCTGCTGATCCGGAGTTAGGTCCTGGTTGGGCTTCAAATGGGATGGGATCCCAGTATTTTTTGCTGCATTTATTTGCTACTGCCCCTATCAGTGGAGGATCTGTTGGATATTTGGAAGTTCATCTAGGCTTCATTCAATCTGTAGCCCACAAGTATCTTCTGTCTGGCAACATGGACTGGAATAGCACTAAGAGGAAAATCCTCAAAGCTTTTTGTTCACCTGGTCTGAGGTGCAGTTGCAGCTCATCTGAATGGCCATGATAAATAATGCACACCACTTCTTGTGCCTTTTGTGGGGTTGTTCTGCTGAGTTACAGATCTTTCTTGCAGTTTTTTGTATTTTTTTTTTCTTCATGATGCAGTTCCTGCATCGCTGTTTGAAGGGAGATAAATTTACAAGAGCATGTAGTGACAGGACAAGGCAGAATGGCTTCAAACTGATAAAGGGTAGGTTTAGATTGGATTTTAGGAAGAAATTCTTCCCTGTGAGAGTGGGGAGGCCGTGGCACAGGTTGCCCAGAGAAGCTGTGGCTGCTCCATCCCTGGAAGTGTCCAAGGCCAGGTTGGATGGAGCTCTGAGCATTGTGGTTGAATGGAAAAGTGTCCTGGCCTGTGGTAGGGTGTGGAAAGAGATGAACACTAAGATCACTTTAAATCCAAAACATTCTGTGATATTTAATGAAGATAGGAACATTTCTGGCTCTACTCAAAGGCAAGGTTTGCTTCAGCTGCTTGTGCTTTTTCTTGGCAAAAAGCTGGTCCATCTACAGATGACCGAGGAGGTGGAGAAATTCTTCTTGAGGAGTCAATCTATCTTCTCAATATGGTTAGATTAAGCATTAGCTTGGGCTGGACATCACTTTTAGACTGCCAATTTTAAGCAGGATTAACCCCACTCCAAGCATCTTGCAGTGATGTGTTTCAGGGAATACAGGAGGGTGTGCAGGTGCAGTTTGTTCCTCTGTCTGGGAGGAGACCAAGGCACGGGCTGATGGAAATCTTTGGGAAGGAGGGAATAGGATTCACACAACTCTGCACTTCTGGGTGACATCATCAGCTTGTCTTTAAGGAGGGAAGCTCCTTGATGTCTGCAGGCTACACATCCCAGCCAGCTCCCACCTGCTGACAAGGTGCTGCTGAGGTGTGTGACAATTCCAATGGCTCTCAGCTCCCAGAAATCACTCATCCCTGCTCTCCTGTCCCTTCCTTTCACTGAGGGGCACCAAGGGAAAGTGACAGCTGGAACCTCACCTGACCAGCCAAAAGACATAGCAGGGAAAATGGAAAGGGAGATTCTCAGCATTCTTTTTTCTTTGTTTTTTTTTTTTTTTTTTTATGACCTGCTCAGATTTGTGCTATCTCTGATACCACACCACTCTCCCACTGGCTGAGCTGTTCCTTGGTGTTATTCCTTGGGCCAAAAGCTCCAATGACCAGGTCTCACTCTTGCTGCAGAACACAGCTGCTTTTTCCTATCTATTCACCCAGCTTTAAACACACCCCTGAGCTCCCATGGCTCACTAGCTGAGCTTGTGACCATCATACAATTCTGAGTAAGGACTCTGACTTATGGCCAGTTGTGAGAAAGCATCTATTCCCCCCAAAATCTACGGTGCCAGTCAGTTCTGCTTCTCCTCTCCTTGATGTGCCAGCTGGGTTGGAGGCAAAAGTTGATCAACTCTGTGTCATGGCTACAGAAACATCTGATATGTTCACCCTGTTCTCATGTAGCTCTTCTCAAACTATTAGTCTGGGAGCTGTGCAGGCCAAATAATACTTTGTAGTAATTTGTGAAGTCCAGTTACCTGCTCATGTTTGGATATTTACAGACCAAAACATACATGTTTTTGCTGCAATTTATCCGTGCAACACTTAAATCCAGTGCATGGGAAGGGAGAGGTTGGCTTCATATCAGTGGGAACCATCCTCCTGGGAATGGAGATGAGGACCCAAGCCATGCTGGCTCAATCCAATCCCTCCTCCTGGGAGGAGAACAGCCCAATTTTGTGCTCCATTTCTGAAGACAGGGGGCTAAAAAAAAAAAAATTAAAAAAAAAAATCTGAGCACAAGTGCTTGGACGTTCCAGGGCAGGGTAAAAAAAAAAAAGCCACAGCGGCAATAAAATTAATTTCCTTCTCTAATATATACAAGACTTTCTCCAAGAGAATTATGACCCAAGCTGATCAAAGTCTGTAAGTGGTACTTATGCTATCAGTTTCACCCCCTTAATGCCCTCCTGTCAAAACAAAATCCTTTGGAAAGGCTTTGAGGAAAATCACATGAGCATAATGGCTTTCAGAAAAATGGCCCTAAGTACTCAGTAACATATACAGAGAGGACTATTAGATGGGCTGGTGTAATTGTACTTATATTCAAATGTAAACACTCTTATATGAGCAAGTTACTGCTTTACCCACAGAGCAGAGCGCTGGGCTGGCGGGGCTTGGGTTATCGAGGGAGAGGGGAGGGGTTGGCAGCAGTGGGAACTTTGCCCTAAGACAGGATGGTGACTGCAGGCAGAATTAGATAAAAGGAGAAGGGAAAAGGTGGGGGAAGGATGGGGCTTATTAAAGAACCATTTTCAGACACACAGGGAGAGGATGAAATTGAGGTGGGATAAAACGGTCCTGCCGTGTTGCTCTCAGGTAGGAGTCAGAGATATCCAACTATCTGATCCTTTATCTGCTGTGATGTGTTTGTTTGAACCTGTTCTGGGTGGATTTAGCGCTGCTCTGACAGCTCTGGGAACCGAAATCCTCGGTGTATTCCCAGGATAGACACACCAGGCAGTGCTGTGTCTGGAGCCAGGAGTGCTGGGGAGGCTCCAGCTGCTCAGCCCAGGCCATGAGCATCCAAGACTTGTGGGGTCAATAAAGGTGAACACCTCAAGTGCCCAGTTTTCAGCAGTGGGAGGATGCACAGACAGTTCTGACTAGGAGATTCTTTCCATCTTTGGAGGGTTTGTTGATCCACCTGTAGGGAAACACCCATTTCCATATTTTGATCCTTGACATCTCCACAGGGCACCCCATCACAGGACATGTCCAGCCTTCAGCAGGCACCTCCTGGATCAGTGCTGAGCACTCCTGACATCAGCTCTGCCCTTTCCCATCCCAGTTTGGGGATGATTCTGCTCTTCAGGTCTCCTTTGCTACGAGCAGCAACGTCCCAGGAGTGTTCAGTGACAGGGAGAGGATGAACAGCAGCAGTGGGTGCAGAGTGTGGGTGGTCTTAAATGGGGTCTGTGTTTGGAGAGATGCTGATGTGGTGGCAGCAAAGCTGAGTCTTGGTGGTGGTTTGGATGATTCTGGGTGGAAAAGCTGCTTCTGAGGGTTGATACCAATTCTGTTTCACCCTCTGCAAACCAAAATCAGGCACAGGCTCCAGCACTCATTTCTTCAGTCCTTGCTTTCCCTTTTTCCTCCTCCCTTTTGCATCGCAGCCCTCTCTGTCTGAGGCCAAAAGGTCCTTCCTTAGTCTCCTTCCTCTTTCCCATAGGTTTCCAACATTTCCTCATGTACTGAAGGCCTCTCAACCTCTTTACCACATGACTTTTCTCCCTGGGAACATCAGCTCAGCTCAGTCTCCCAAAAAGCAGGATCAGGCCACCTAAGCAAAGGGATTTTTTTTTTTTTTTTTGACAAAATCCTGGAATATTTAAAAGACTTAGAAAATAACAAAAAAAAAAATCCAAAACAACCCAAGAATTTAATACAAATAACCCCATGGAGTTTCTATTACCCTTTTTTTTTAACCTGGTGAGTTGAAAACAAGGCTTCCCTGACCATCCTTCTCTTGTACTGGGGCAGAAACAAAGTCTGCTGGAGTCAATGAAAAGATATTCATGGATCAGGCTCATCCAGATTCCTAACATCTCATAGAGGTATTTCCCTATCTGTCCCTCCTTCCTGGCCTTACTGTCTTGCTCTCCCTTTGGAGGAAATTCCTTTCCTGGTGATAACCATGTCTCTAGCTCATATTTCCTCTTTCTTGTTGACAGTTTTAAACCAATAGATTTATGAACTTTGAAGTAATAGAAATATTTAAGGCATACCTACTCTTTTCCCTTATCTAGAACAGGCAAGGATTATTTTTTTCTGGACACTGCACTTGTAACAGGAGACATTTGCCTTTCAACCCATCCTTTGGAAAGCCAATCCTGGTTTGCTTAATGAGGACTTTGGTAACCTCTGATTATTCATGTATTATTACCATTGAGTCCCACAGCGTTTTTTGCCAGTTTTTACCCCAGCTGGGACAAAAGAGGTGAATTTTTTGAGGTGGCCACAGCAAACTGGTAATGCCCAGCATCTCTGATGGGCACATGAGGCTGGGGGCTGATGGGTGGATGGTCAACAGAGCAGTTTGCAATTATTTTCCATCGATGCTCATTGGGACATCAGAGTGATTAGTAGGTCCCTTATTGCATCCCCTGGCCCTAATGTCCTTCTCCCACCTGATAATCCCACTCTGCTTCTCAAACTTCAGCTCCTTTTCTGAGTTTCATCCTTCAAAACACCAATAACCCAGCTCCCAAAGTGCTGCAGCCTGGAGGGCAGGGGCAGAAGTGGCCACAGCAGCGAGAGGGGACAGGGAGATGCTCTCATGCCTCGACTAAATCAGGCAGGGAGGTTGTCACAGCCCATCCCAGGGTGTCTGTCCTGGGGGGACACAAATCTCACCCCAGCAGTTCTTACTGTGCAGGGCTGAGCGTGTGCTCAGTGTGAATTCCTCCTTCAAGGACTCCCCAGATATACTTTGTTCATCTTTTAACTCTCTCTGCCAGATCTTTAACAAAGAAAGGGTGGAGGGAGGAGACCCTTCTATAGGAAGTGTTTCTCTGTCATACAGGGGATGGCTGGACAGGACAGAGCTACATCCAGGGCATGCCAACCCACGTGCTGGTTTAGTGCAGCAAACCCCACAAGTGACTGGAGTTGGACAGAATCAGAGAGGCAGCAGCAGCTTTCCCCATTAATAATGTGTAAGATGACTTGGCACTGATGACTTACACCTTCCAGAACTCCCAAGGGGCAGAGAAGGTAACTTTGGTGGTAATTAAGATTTTGCATAGCTGTAACCTCTAAAAAGGATCATTTGGCAAAAATCCTGTAGCAAAAGTATCTCTAAGTATGGCTGGACTTAGGGGAGGCTGAACCTTAGTTCCAACAGTTCAAGACCCCCAAAATGATGCTGTGGGTAAAGCAATAACCCCCCTGTGGTGTGCTGCTGTGAGGTGTAAGGGTTTCTTTCCATGCAGCACTGAGGAGCTTCTCCAGCATGATCCTGAGACTGTATATCCTGCTCCTTGTCAGCAACATTGAAAGCAGGATTTTTCTGGTGGGATGGAGGATTGTATGAAGGCACTGGGGGGCCCTTGGGTGCTGCATGTTCTGCATTGCTTGTGAGAGGGGAGAGCCAAACTGACCTTAAACCAGTGCCCAGGTGAAGGAGGATCAAAAGAATGATCCTTTAGCATTTGGAACAGCTCTGGGAGCCAGGAAGTGGTTGCTGGTTGTAGAAAGATCTGCTTTGGGGATAAGAGGCCTTTAATCCACCCATCCCCAGGCTGCTTGTGTTCCTAAGGTGGCTCAGCACTGGAAACAGGAAAGATAGGCTGGTTTTGTGCCCAAAGGAATCATAGAATCATCACAGAATCCCAGAATGGTTTGGGTTAGAAGAGATCCTAAAGATCATCTAGTTCCAAACTCTGCCATGGGCAGGGACACCTCCCACTATCCCAGGCTGCTCCAAGCACTCTCCAGTCTAGCCTTGGGCAATTCCAGGGATGGGTGTGGACACAGATCTTCACAAACAGTATTTACTGTCATGGTGAGCAGCAGATTTTGTGGTTTTTTGGTTTTGTGTTTTGTTTTTTTTTTTTTTTTCTTTTTTTTCTTTTTTTCCCAGCATTTCTCCCCTTCCTTATGTCTGGCAGCTCCAAGATGCAGCGCTCCACCAAGAAGCAGAAGAGGGAGATCACACACTGGCGTTTCCCCAGCTTTATCAGCTGTGGGCTTAAAAAAAATAAATCATTTTCCTAGGCTATAAATCCAGAACCTTTCACCAACTCCTACAGTAACTCACATGTGCAGAAACAACAGCAGGCTGTTTATCCAAACTCCTGGAAGCATCTGTAGCAGAGTTAATGATTTTGCAGCAGCACTGGTTGCACACAGACTGTGGGCTGGGAGCTGTGCTGCTGCCCAGAGCATGGCAGAGGAAAGCAGAGCTTTCAGAGTAAGAGAAACTGCATTTCCTCTTCTAAATCCCAAGCTGGGATATTTTGGAAAGGTATTTTTTTAAGACCCCCAAATTTTCTCCCTGTTGCTTGTTAGCTGTGATTTATCCAGATCAGCTGTCAGAGCTGCAGGAATTGGTACTGTAAGGGTTAACTGATGTGCTGGGATGTTCCTCTCTCCTCTTGATCCCC
This sequence comes from Pyrocephalus nanus, assembly GCA_038380795.1. Classification (NCBI taxonomy): domain Eukaryota; kingdom Metazoa; phylum Chordata; class Aves; order Passeriformes; family Tyrannidae; genus Pyrocephalus; species Pyrocephalus nanus. The sequence goes on from CM076278.1 coordinate 3,683,294, forward strand.
AGGTCTTGTCTCTGTTAAACATCTCCCCCTCTCTTTTACATTCAGATCCTCTTTTACAAGGCTGGGCTTGGGGAATTTCAGTGCAGCCAAGAGCCATCTCCCCATCCATTAGGGCTCTGGTGACAGCAGGTACAATATCACTTCAAAAGGACCACATTGCACCATTTCCCCCCCCTCCCCAAATGAAACTCTGCCAACAGCAGCTGAGCACAGCACAGGAAGAAGCAGCTGCCCTATTTCTTTGCAAGATTTATCCATTCCCCAACTGGGCCTATTTTGGGGGATAAAGGCAGAGCTGAGCCCAGCAGCCAGGGATGCTTTCTGGGCTCTGCAAGGCTGTTTGCTCAGAGACCTTCACAGTCGAGTTGTAGCCATCTCACCCCCCAAGAGGAGCTGAAGATACTCTGTTTTATCAGCCTGCTGCTGACCTCTTACCCTGCATCAGGCCAGCAAAGGCTGGATCATGTCTTGGCTAATCACCGTGGCTGCCGAGCCCTGAAGAGCTGCATCCACCCTGGCATGTGTGAGCTCACTTTCTCAGCCTGCCCTGTCTTTTTTTTTTTTTTTTTCCTTCCCCCCTCTTTCTGCTGGTTTTTTTTTTCCTCTCTGCTGACTCAGTCTCACGTTTCTCACATCTTTATTTCCACCCTGGCTGCCACCTCTCACCCATCCCGTGCATCCTTTTCTCTCTGCCCCATCTCACAGGGTGCAGGTTGATTCCACACCACTGCCTGTGCTCGTGTGTGGTCCACCTGGGAGGAACAGGGGGTGATTTTTTTTAATTTTTTTTTTTTTTTTTTTTTGTCTCTCCTGCCTGGGCACTACTTAGTGATAACAATAACAGTCAGAGGAAGGTCTCTTGCGAGGGGAGATCAAACAGGAGGTGGAATGTTGGCTTGGACACGCTGGGAGAGCAGCCCAGGAGGTGCCAGTATGTTGCATGGGCAGAGGAAGAGGTAACTTCTTACTTTCTTCCCAAACATCTCTTCTTCCTGCGAGAAAAATGCGGAGGGAGAAATAAATAACACTTGTACCTTTTTAGGTTTTTTTGGAAACAATTAAAAAGAAATCCGAAAGCCTGAAGGCATGCACACAGAGAAGCTCCTAGGCTCTACCTACAGTTTCTTTTTATTTGTTTCTCCCAGAAATATTAACGTAAAAAAATGTATCTTCCTACAAGTCCTTCAGTTAAACCCATTTATTTACAGAACTGGCTTCACCTGCTGCACAGCCCCACACAAATCCCCCAGCTGAATTAGGAGCTGCTTGTAGCTCACACTGAATTTGTTAAATATTTGCTAAATATTTAGCTAGTTTGCCAAATTGCCTCCCCATTTCCAGTGAAATCTTCTCTCAGGTGATTACCAGAGGAGCTACAGGCTTCCTGTGCCTTCCCAGAAATCCTCAGCAAGCCTGGAGAGGATGAGAGTCTCTCCTTTAATTTGCAGTAATGAGTTACAGGGTGATTGAACTCAGAGTGCCAGGTCACTGTGCTGTATTAATGCACAAGCACTGGGGCTCAGACCTGGGCTGTGCCACTGCTCTTACTGCAATTAGGGGGCTGAGGTTTATGGCTTGTAAATCAGCAGGAAACCAGTCCCAAATGTCCAGAGCCTTTCTCAGACCTTGCTCTTGGGGGCAGGAATGTCTAATGCTAAGGGATGGAGAGGCACCTGTTTTTGTGTTCCCATCCCATCTCCCTGCCAGCCACTGTGGACACTTTTTTGTGCTGCACCTGTTGGGGGAATGTTGGATCCTGGGGAGAACTTGTGGCTTCTTGTCTGTGATCCTTAGCCCTGCTGAAATCCCTCTATCCTGAAGGACACCCACTGCTGCTCATTCCTGCTGTAGGAACAGCTCCTGTGCCTTCCAAGGCAGGGAATTTCTCTGGCAGGATGGCTCTTAATGTGTGAATATTTGCAGCTTTTTAAAGGGAGAAATAGATCTGGAACCATGTAAGCCCTTGGGGAGCTCTTTCAGTCCTGTCCCCGCCCCCCCCCCCCCCCCCAGGCTTTCTGATGTTTTTTTTCTTCTGTGTTATTAAGGGGAATTACAGACCACTCATTTCGATTGATGGGATCAGTGTGTAAATACAGCTTGACTGATAATTCAATTAATTGATTCAATTTATGGTTGGTTTGAAAACAATTCTTTCAGGACTCTCCCCAAACCCGTGATTTCCAGAATCACAGTCCCTTCTGGATCTGCACTGAGCACCCCAAAACACAGGATCCCACCACCAACCCAGGGCTGGCTCCCATCAGAGCCAGGCAAGTGCAGGGTGACAGCATCCTTTGGCAGGAGGAAAGGTGAGCTGCTTTCTTTTTATCCCTCTGATCTCCAAACCCATCACATGAAAAGTCAGTTATCACCATCCTCCCCCTGAATCATATTTTCAGAGGGGGAAAGTGAGGCGCTTGCAAATTAATGAGCCTCCTTAATTGCACCCAGGGTGATGCAACATTGCAGACAAGGGCAGAATTTACCCGTTAAAATAACTTAAAGGCTGGAGGACCCTCTTCAACCTCTGCTTTCTTTTCTAGGATTCTAGGATGCTGGAGAAGACACAGGTTCCCCCACAAAATGAAGTGATTCATTGCCAGTGATCTCCTTGCAATGTCAACCTCTCCTCCAGCTACCAACCGTGAGAAACCCAACTTTTTGTAATTAACTCCTCTAAAAGTTGCATTTTAAGGTAAAAAAAGGGTGAAAGGTGGAACTGGGGATTGGGTTCTGGTGCTGAACCTCTTTTTTTCTGGCTGCTATCCTTCCCCAGACTGCCCTCACCACAGCCATTCTGGAGAATCCCTGTCCATCGGTCCGTGAGTGACAGAGATGGATGGTGGTGCTGCCGGGAACGTGCTCTCAGGCTCGGGCTTTCCTCCCAGGAGAAAGCTGGAGGCCTTGGGAGCCCCTGATGAAGATGTAAGAGCCGTGTTTGACACGCCAGCTCTTTTGTTGGGGCAGTCGTGGCTCGCGTCGGCCGCCTGCCAGCCAGGAGCACCACGGGCCTGTCCCAAAGGGTCACCGGGACTCGTGGGGCAAGAAAAGGCTGGGGCAGTAGGAAATATGCTTGGAGAAGAGCTTGAAGAAACGTTTTTTGTGGGGGAAGACAGGTGATGAAAACAACCAGGAAGCATCACGGGAGGGGAAAAGATGCAGGGAGAAATGTCTGCAAAAGGGGAGAAGGACGAGTAAGGGACAGACAAACCCCTGCTGCACCCGAAGGAGTTAACCCCCCGACCGGTGCACTAAGTGGTCAGCAGCCCAATAAATTATGCCCTCGAAAGACAAACCACAATCATCATTAGTCACGGCTCATTGGCCTGTTAAGGCTCCTCAGTGAAGTTTATCTCTTCCCTCCTGTCCACCGGCAGCCATATTTCATGCTCCGAAAACAGCTGACCCCGGGGGTCAGCGAAATGAAAGCCCCATTCAACAGGTCTGCCGAGGGCTCGGCACGGGAAAAAACGGCCGAGGTCAAAATAACATTGAGATACGGGCAGCCCTCGAGCCGCTGCCCTCCCGGAGCAGACACACACCACACGCTCAAGTGACCAAGACATGTTAATCCGTTTCAGGATCAGGCAGGGTCAGGCCGGGGCTGGGAGGAACAGTGGCATAATTAGGTGAGGGTGACCTCCATAAAACAGTAATGGGCTTCCATGGAGCGGCGCGGCCCGTCGAGCTGTGCACCCACTTCCCTGCTCTTTGGACGTCGGGAAGGGCCAAGCGCGGTACAGGGAGTCCCAAATATTGTCCTCGTCGCTGCTGGTGGCCTGGATTGTGGGCAGGGAGGGAGGAAAGCACGTGGGGATACATTCCTGCACCAGCGTCTCCTGCTGCTGCAGGGAAACTTTCGATCCCCGTAAATAAACCTCAGTGGGATTTTAGAGGCAGGTGGTTTAGAAGGAAGAAAAGGTTTTGTTTTCTTCATTTCCAAAACAAAAAACACAGGAAAATGTTTGGAGCACGTGCAGTTTGAAGCTCAAATAGCCAGTGTTGAAAGACCCTGCCTGAGTATAGTGCTGTGAGGCAGCGGGAAAAGGGTGTGCTGAGAAACAAGTGGGCTTTGAAGAATGTTTTGTAGGTGTTATTTTCCTAATACTCTCTAAGTTCGTGTGTGTATAGGTGTGGGAATCTACCTTGGAAGAGCTGGACATCTTGGCGTGGGATGAAGCTCTGCATCCTGGAGATGGATGAAGGGAGAGGAGCTCCAGGCCAGCCACAGCTTCAGCTTCCTACGTGGGATGATCTAAAAGTCCATACTGGAGGGCAGACAGAGGGCTCAGGTAAGTTCATGTTTTTCAAACAATGTGAAGTCATATGCCCCGTTAAAAACTCCAAAATGCCTTTTAAATAGAATTTAATGCCACAAAACGAAAGTCCTGAAGATCAATGTCCTGTGAGTATGTTCACTCTTCACCAATGCAGCAGGGCAGTGTTTTAATTCTAGAGAAGACTTTCTATGTGGTGGGAAGAATGAGATGGTGAGAAAAATACCTTGATTTTTTATGCTTTGTATACACTGGTTTTGAACCTGAATGGTGTTTACTTCTTGACTATAAAAGGGGTACTCAACATTACAACACAAAGCTGTAAACATTTCAGAAATAATCCTCATTTAAATTGATTAATTGAGACTTCAAGGACTTGACTGAGGAACAGCAGATATCAAGTCCAACGTCCTGTTTTTCCAGCTCTTAGGTGGGCAATGTAGCATCATCTTTAGGCAGTCAGAGCTGGGCTAATACCTGAGGGCAGGGATTTATTTATGGGGATTGGAGGTTTTCCTGGAGCAGCAGGAATGTGTCCCCTCACCAGTGCCTGCAGGACCAGTTACCTCTTTATCCCACTTCCTCGACAACCTGTGTTCCTCCAGGTGTAACACATACTTAGGCTCTGGAAGACACGTTGTACCCAGTAATATCATTTTCCTGGCACCAGAGGTCAAATTTAGGGCTGAACCCACTTTGCCATCCGTGTCTCTATAAACCAAGAGTTTTAAAACCAGCTCCCCTAATGACTCTGATCTCTGAGCTCCATAAATCAGGAGGTGCTGGCTCAGGGCTTTTCCAGGGAGGGAGTGAGTAACAGGGGTAACTCTACCTAATGCTTGGCTGAGATAATTCCTTCTCAAAACAGCTTGTGGGGATCACATTTTAAAACAGCTATTTGTCTGCCTATTTATTGCTGCAAGAGTCAGGGGATGTTTTAATACAGAGCAATAGAGATGATGTGATTTGGGACATTCAATCTCCCAGCTCCCTCCCTAATTACAGCTGTTCCTGGGCACAGCTAACAATGGGAGGATGGAGCAGGCAGGTGTGGAGCATCTCAGCCCTGGATCTCTGTCATGCCTGCAGGAGAGCTCAGATGGGGTGAAGGGGTCCTATTAAGGGAGGGAATGATGTGTTTCCTTGCATTTCCTCACTGCTGGCGCTTGCTGGGCTGGACACGGGGCAGCTCCTGGCTCTGAGCACCTTTTGCAAACAGTGATTTGTGGGACTAGGGGAACCCAAGGCAGGATTCTGGGCTGGCTGCTCACAGGGACTGAGCTCTGCAGCCAGCCCTGGATGGAGGGGAGGGAGAGATGTCCCCCTTCTCTGTAAGGCTGGTGTTGGTTCTGTCTCCTCCAGCTCCCAGGAATGCAGGATGGGCTCCCTGTCTCTGCCTTGGAAGGGGGGGTTCTGGCTGGAATGCTCTGCCTGTGGGATTTCAGGCAGCACAAGGATGAGAGGGGAGATATCAGGGAGCTGAGAAAGGAGAGCTCACAGTGGAGCTCTGAAATGGATTCTGTCTCTTCCTCTTCTATCTATACAGGGTCCCCCAGCCTTAAATCCTCTACTGTGTAACTAAAATGACTAAACTGGGCAGAGTCATCCCTCTTCCCTTGCATTCATCTGCCAGGAAGATTTCAAACACACAACAAAATTCTGTTCTAGATAAAAATCGTGAGGGTTTCCACAATATGTTTTTTGCTCTAGTTGGAGATGGATGTCCTTGCTGCAGAAACCCATTTGGGGAGAGTTTTCTGCAAAGCCCACATCCCACCTGGAGCTGCAGTCTCTATTCCTCACCGCTGAGTTCATGGAGGACCCTTTCCTCCCATCCTGTCGGTGGTGCGATGGCACCCACTCTCTTGCCAAGGATCTGGGGTGTCACACCACGGATGCCATGAACATCCTGGAGCTGCTGGAGCAGCTCTGGCCCTCCCAACCTGCAGAAGGTCACAGCAGTTGTTTGTGGGAGCCGGGGGAATTGAGCTGTGATATCCCATGCCCTGACTGAGCGCTGCAAGCACCAGCCCGTGCTCCCTCCCCGCTGGCCACAGGCGATTTCTGAGGACAACGTACAGTCGGGACAAGGTGTGAACTGATGTGGTATTGATTTGTCTCTGGACAAGGGAGATGAAAATGAGTAGCAAAGGAAGAGCATGAGAGCTGTGGAGCTGACAGCAGGTAAGGTTGGGAATTCCTATCCCTTTGTTTACAAGCTGAGGGAGAGCAGATCCAGGGATGAGACAGATGGGACAGTATGTGATACATCTGGCTCTTTGTTCCCTAACGAAGCCATTAGTTAAGTTGAAATAATTAGCTTCTTATGGTGGTGTTCCCCATGCTGTTCACAAGCCAGGGGTGAGAGCTGCCAGGCTTTTCCCTCCAGCTTTCCTCCCTTGGAGCAAGGCAGAGCCTGTTCTCTGTATCAAATATCCCAAACTCCAATCATCTGGGCTTTGGCAAAAGCAAAGGCTATCCTATTTTTTCTGCCTTTCCCTTAAGCCATCCTGCCCTTGCCAGAGTATATGTGGAGTTTAAGCCCATCAGATCAGCTCCTTTGTAATGCCTGGATCAGCAAAGCAAAGTGACAGCTCAGAGTCCCAGTGGTGGGACCAAGCAGGGCAGGGAAGAGAAGCAGGAGAAACGACTGAGCGGGACGACAGGCACGGTGCTGGTGGAAAATTTACAGCCTCAGGCTTGGGCTCTGGGCCCCCTTTTTATTACATTTTACACCGAGTTAGATTGAGTTACCATTTTTTCATCTGCTCCGTCAGGGCTGCTCTCAGATCCAAAGACTACGGGGTTGGAAAGAGGAGGCACAGAGATGCTGGTTCTGACCGTCAGCAAATACATCAGATATGTGAATAAAGAGCAGGCGATATTTCATCAGCTTAGAATGGGATTTAGCTGTCCAGCGAAGTCCGGAAGAAAAGGAGCACAGCCAGCATTTCCCCAGTCCCCAGGACTGTATGAGGGGGATGAATCTCCACTTTTCCATCGTCCCCAGGTAATAGAGGCATTTCTGAGCTGTATTTGCTGCCTCCTCTGTCATCCTGCATCTACCAGTGCAGGATGGCAAAGCTGCCAGCTGGGAATCATAGAATATTCTGAGTTGGAAAGGACCCACAAGGATCATTGAAGTCCAACTCCTGGCCCTGCACAGGACACCCCAACAGTCCCACCATGTCCCTCAGAGCATTGTCCAAATACTTCCAAAGTCTGGCAGCCTCTGCCTTGGGGAGCCTGTTCCAAAGCTAGCCTGGACAGTGAAATTTTAAGAGCTGGTTTCCAGAGTAACTGTGATGACTCTGGAGTTTGGAATAAGAACTAACTTGGGCTCAGGGCTTGGTACAGTGATGTACAAATGAAGATGCAGAAGAGGGAGAATGTACCCTAGAGCTACTAGGTGGATATGCCTCCCCCTAAGGCCCTCTGGGAGGATGAGCTGGGGATGTTGGAAGCTGGCAGAACAAGCTGACAGGCACCAGAGACTTCCAGAGGTCCCTCCTAACCTCCAGGCTTCTCTAAATATCTGAATTAAATTGACTGATGGATGCAGTTGCCTGTAGTCATTCCTTTACCACTGGAGCAAAGGCTGGTGTTGGGATGTTTCCTTTTGCTTCAGTGATTTCACACATGGCACTTCACCCCTGCCCTCTTTCCTGCTCTGCCTCCAAGTTGTCTACTCCTCTTCCAAAGCAGAGTTGCTGCAAGTTTTGTTGCTCCCAGACTGCCTTCCCATCCCTTATCTTCTCTCCTTGGAAAGAGCTTCCTCTTGTGTCTCATCATTTTTCCCCTCCCCACACTCGAGCTCTCCTTTACTCTCCCATTTCAGTTCCCCTTGTGCACCACAATTCCCTTCCTGAGCATGTTTAGATTGGATATTAAGAAAAATTTCTCCACCAAAAGAGTTTTCAAGCTCTGGCACAGCTGCCACATCCTTGAAGGACTTTAAAAGCTATGTAGATGTGGCACTTGGGGACATGGGTCAGTGGTGGCCTTGGCAGGCTTGGAAGGATGACTTGATGGTCTTAGAGAGCTTTTTCAACCTAAATGATTCTAAGGGCCATGTGGAGATGTTTATTAGACCCTTTAAAAGCAGCATGTAGTTTGTAATCTTCAGCTGGGCCTGGTGAGAGATGTCCAGGGAGCTGCCAAACCATTCTGGCAGCATCAACAGTGAGAGCTGCCTGGAGTGCCAGTTCCCAGCCCTTCCAAAGGGGGAAGCTGCACAGCCCCATTGTGATGCCACCCTGCTCAGCCACCCTGCTCAACCACCCTCCACACTCTTCCCTGCTCTGGCTCATCCCTCTGATGATTAGATCCCTAGATGCCAGTGTGGGAACCAAGCCATCCCCTCACCCATCTGCTTGCCCCTCAAATTCAGTATTTAATCTCTCTGGCTTTCAGCTTGGGCTTGTGAGCCATCTTCTCTGCCCTCTCCAGTGCATGAGGCACATGGAGGTAGCAGCTGGTTTAGCAGAACTACTGGAGCCCTTTTCTGCCCCTCATCCTGTAACTGGTCAGGTTTAATATGACTTCTCCACTTGCAATTTGTCACAGCTTTATCAGAACATCTGCATCCTGGCCTCTTATTAAACCCTTAGAAAAACAGAAGTATCTGATGCCTGAACAGCTTTAAATTTGGAAGCAGAGTGGGAGTAGGTGGAAGAAACTACATTCCCCTTCATGTAATCATCATCAGAGGACAGTTCTGAACAATGACCAGAGCGTCCTCGCACCGATGATGACAGCAATTTCAGACTTATCACACCCCAGCACTATATTAAGGCACTGAGATTACAGTGTTATTCATTAGCACAACATCTGCTGAAAATCAGCGTGGAGAAGGCTGCTGAGGGTGCTTAAAAGCTTTATGATGGGACAGAGGAAACACTCCCCCACAGGGAGAATGATGTCTTTGCCCTCCTGGGTGTTGCTCGGTGCTGAAGCTCCGTGGAAACCATAAACACACGGTGCAGCCTTGAGCCAGTGAGGACCTGGGTCATTGAGACAGCAGGTCCCAGCTCTGCCCAACCTTGGGGTCTTGGGTGAGTGTCTCGCTTTTTTCCTGCCTATTCCAAGCAGTCTCTTACTACCATGGACACAGCTCTTTGCATGGAACACCAAATTTAATCCCTGTCCCTATTGCACTTATAACAAACCCAGGCTGGTGAAGAAACTTTCTGCCATTCATCCTGCCTTTCATTAGGAGATGGCTGCCCTGAAGGAGCCTCAACTTTTTCTTTTTCCTCTGACAGATGAACTAAACTTTTGGATAAATTCAGGAGTGACTTGCTGACTTGGTTCCCTGCCTGGCCTGGTTAGTAGCTAAGGTCCATGGCCCTTCTTGTTTTCAGCATGTAGGAATAACTCATTGTGGTGTATTTGCTGATTCTCATGTTTGGCAGTTACAGCAGCATTAAAAAATTCTTTAGGACCACTGGTCTGGCTTTTACAATTTAAAAATTTTATTTTTTTTAGAGTTTAGTTACCTATAATATAAGGCATCAGGAACAGAGGGGCTCCAAGGGTATTTCATGGTCTTGTTGCTAGAAATGCAGAGCAGGCTCTGAACTGTGAAGACCTCCTGGACCTGCAGTGGTGGTGGATTTTCTTCTATCTGAAGTATGCAGGTCCAGAGGCTGTGCTGCATTTCTGAAGGTGATATCTGAGCCTCTCCAGTCATCACAGTCAGTGGCAGCCCACGATTTGATTTCCTAAGGGTGATTTGGGGGATGAGGAGCGTCACTGTCAGGCGTTGTGCTGATGTGCTGCTCTGCACAGCAGTTCAGAAATGCAGTTCAGCCTTCCTCAAGCTGCCCTGCTTCTCCTCAGGAGTCACTGACTCTGCTCTGCAGAACCTCCGCTCGAGGAGCTTTCAGAGGACCATTTTAGCAGCTGGTGTGAACCATCCATCAGTCCTCCTGTCTTCGCTCTAACCGGCTCCATTCTGGGTTGCCTTGATTCAGTTATGATGAAATTTAGAGCAACTGCTCCTGACAAATGAGACTTCCTCTAGTGGGTTGCTTCTTTAAACTGTTAACACATGCTTAAATATTGTCAGAGCTTAGAATGAGAACGTTTAAGTTCTCAAAGATCCTTCGTTATCAAAGGCAGCTGCTGGCGTGCAGTGGATCCCTGCTACCCAACGGCGTGTCCTCGCAGTGATCCTCCACCCCCAGCCTGTTAGCAGGGTCACAGGAGGGATGGCTGCTGCCCTTGGAAAGTAGCCTTGAAAAGCAGTAAGAGATTATAACAGCAGGGGTGGGGTGGATAATTGTTTACAGGCAGAAGAGGAAAGTGATGGAGATGCAGGGTGGACAGCGCTGACTTCCAGTAGCTGGAGGGAGCCTACAAGAAAGATGGAGAGGGACTTTTTACAAGGGTGGCAGGACAAGGGGGAGTGGTTTTAAAGTGAAAGAGAGCAGGTTTAGATTAGATCTTAGGAAGAAATTCTTTCCTGTGAGGGTGGTGAGGCCCTTGGCACAGGTTGCCCAGAGAAGCTGTGGCTGCCCCATCCCTGGAAATGTTCAAGGCCAGGTTGGATGGGGCTTGGAGCAACCTGGGCTAGTGGAAGGTGTCCCTGGCCATGGCAGGGGGTGGAATGAGGTGATCTTTAAGGCCCCTTTTAACCCAAATCATTCTGTGGTTCTGATTCTGTAACTTAAGACTTCTCCACATCTCATATGGATCTCAAGGATCTCAAGGTCTTGAAATGAGAACAAAGGTTTCATGCAACTCCTCTTCCAAGTCAGACACCTGACAGACATTTCAACTAAGCCTGTCCTGCAAAGAAAGAGCCCCCATGAGATTTCCTTTCTGCTCCTCCCAACCTTTCCCGCTCCAGTTTCTGCTGGTGCTGCTGTGACAAGTCTCTCTGGAGGACACCAGAAATTCTGATGGCAAATACTCATTAATTGATTCAATGGGACCAAGGAAAAATCCAATCCAATTAGAGATAAATAATTGATGCCATCGAACGCCAAGACTGGGACAAGAATCGATCCAGGGCACGGGAGGGGCCGACAGCTGTTCCTGTTGTCAGCGTTATGGACCCTGAACTGAGATGATGATCCTTCAGGCTGGGAGTGGCAGCCCGAGATGGACCATCTGAGGTCTCCACACACCACAGAGGCAACCATTTTAATTGTTTCATCCTTAGGCTCTGACCACACCAAGGGCCTTGGGAACCCATAGAGCTCCTGAAGGTTTTAAAGGATGTCTGTCTCAGGTATGGGACAGGTTTTGAGAGGCAACAGCAGGAGGAAACTTTTACATGGGACCTCATAGACCACCCACAGTTTTCAAATAGCTGTTTGTCATCCTACTAAGCCCATACCCTGGAGAGAATAGAAATGTCTTCTCCAGAAGCACCAGGGAGGAGCTTGGTTGTAGTAGTAGGACAGGGTGAGAATTAGTTCTGCTGTGACTTTGTGGCTTGGTGGCTCCAGACAGCATGGGAAGGAGCAGGAAGGAAAGTCCTAAAGAGAATGTGGCCTTAAAGGTACCCTGCCACGGGAGGAAGAGAAGGAAGAGGTTGGGAGTTGGTGTGGGGGTGAGGATTTGCTTCCTGGAGATCACTCCCCTGTTTCCGCTTCTAATGGAGGGACATTTCAGGGATTGGGTCCAAAATGTGTGCAAGGATTTTCCTGAGGAGTATCAGAATAGTTTGGATTATGCTCACCCATCCTTTTCAGTATTTTAACGTCCAAGGGATTGTTGAAAATCTACTTGAGCCAGATGGAGACTTCCCACCAACTTTGGTGGAATTTGGATCAGGCCCAACATGAGTGGGTCCTTATAGAGCCTGGGGAGAAGAGGGGGAGGCTTTGCAAGGTATAAGAGGTGCAGAGAAGCAAGGATTGCTCAGCTGATATCACCCTAGAATGAGCACATGGTGATTTCAGGCAAAGGCAATCTGTTATTTCCACTGCTGAACATTTATTTGGGTCAGGGTGGGAAAATCTGATTTACTTGCCAAGGTCCCACTGGGCTGGTAAAAGTATAAATACCGCATATTATTATGTGTGTATTCTGAAAAGTGGTTAGTGAGTGTGTTTATTACACTTGGCCACTCACAGGGAGTTGTTCTCTCTGCCCCCTCCCCTAAATTCACGTGCTCACCCTGAGTGTGAGCGCTGCTGGGACCTGTAAAACCACGGGGTGGGGATGGAGCCAGAGTGATCCAGTACCCAGCTCCTCCCAGAGCTTCCCACAGAGAGGAAATGCCTTTCCACGCTGTTGGTCCTACCTGGCTGAGCCACTTCAGGGATGTGGGGTGATGATTTCCCAGGTCTAAAGCTCCGTCATCTCTTCAGGGACCTGTTTCAAGCCTCATCTACCAAGGAGGTGAGTTGTTCACAGCATCATGGAATGGTTTGGTTTGGAAGGGACGTTAAAGATCTTCTAGTTTCAACCCCTTTGGGCAGGAACACCTTCCACTAGCCCAGGTTGCTCCAAGCCTTGTCCAGCCTGGCCTTGGACACTTCCAGGGATGGGGCAGCCACAGCTTCTCTGGGCAACCTGTGCCAGGGCCTCCCCACCCTCACAGGGGAGAAATTTTTTCCCAACATCCAGATGGGAACAGCCAGAAGTTTTGGCAGTCCTAGGGATGGCTCCATCCAAGAGTTATAACTGCCCATCCCAGTGCTGTTCCTGGATGCATCTTTCCACTAGAGGATACTGCAGCTAGAGTAGGTGGTCTTCCTAACCTATTTATCCAAAAATGGTGCAATTACACCTTGATTTCTGGGTGTTATGGAGGACAAATGCAGCCTGTCACAGGGCAGGGGCTGCTGTGGCTTCCCAAGAGAGGTTTAAACTGGTCTGTGAATTATGTACTTTGATTTTGGTGAGAGGGTCACGGTGTGCTTGCAGATTAGGTGGCCTCTGAACCGGATGGGTAGTCCAAAAAATCCCTGTTTTGGCTACTCAGAACTGCTAGTGGATTGGTGTTTTCATCTAAATGGTGCTTTCCAGCCCTACATTCCCGACTTTGGGCCAGAGCCTTTCACAGCTGGTTTCTCAAGTCCCAGATCTGCCTTATAAACTACACTGGATCTTATTGATTTGAATCTGTGCCATCCCCTGCTCTCAGTTACCACTTACTGCAGTGGCTTTGGTTGGGGTGGGGGATGTGTCAGCATCGGGATGCTGCGAGTTCAAGGCTCCTGCCTCCTGTTGGCTGAACTCTGCTGCCTCTGCAAATTGGGGTTGGCCTGGCATTTTTCTGGCAGGAATAATGCAGTTCTGCTACTCTGGCACTATCAAAAGCATCAGCACTTGTGTTATAGCAACAGCCAAGAGTCCAGCTGGGTTAAACCCACCAGCAGGAGCAACTCTGAAGGACATGCAAGCTCCTGCTTCCGAGGAAGGTCATGTCCTTCTAGCAAGCCAAGTCCTTTGTATTTACTCTCTGAAGTGTCCTGAGGCAACAGTCTGTTCCTCATGTCTTCTGCAAGCAGAGCAGCCCCATCCCCAGCAATGCACAGCAATCCAAGGGGAAGGAGGTGCCAGGATCCAAGTAAAATGTGACCCTCGCATCCCTCGCAGGCCGGTGGCTGCGTGCGAGCTCCTGGCGCCAGAAGAAGCCACAAAGGCTCTCCCTGCCCTGCCTGTGCTGAAGCTGCTGGATTTATCTCCCTCTCAGTGTGCTCTGCACTGAAAGGCATAAAAGCAGAGGGAAGTCATCTCCCAGCCTGACCCTGGGCTTGCAGGACCCTGTGGACCTGCTCCCTTTCCTTCTGCAGCGAAAGCTGGCATGCACAGCTTTCTCCAAGGGAAGTTGGCATCTTCAGGAGGAGCTGAGAGGTTCAAGGAGCAGGTGCTGTGCAAAGGCAACAGCAGAGCCCCCAGACGGAGAATCCCCTCAAAGAGAGGAGGGCTGGGGGAGGTTTGCTCACACCAAGGTGGTGCTGCTTGCAGAGCTGGTGGATTTGCATATTTGGTGACCTCATGCACATCCCCAGGTTCGCTCCCCCGCTTCCTCCTCCAGCCTCGGAGGGCTCGCTTGTTATTTGTATTCACAGCTAATTAAAACCTCTCTGAGCTCAACCCCCTGATTAGGGAGAGAGGGCTGAGACCACAAGCAGCCCACTGTGGAGGATGCCACAGCCCACAGCCTGACCCCACACCACTGCAGACCCCACGTTTGCAGTTAGGACATTATTTACCCTGATACTTGCAACGTTCTCTTAAAATATATTGAAGGAGAGATTGGGAAAATGAAGTGTATAAGATTTATCCTGCACTAGAGGATTTCAGCATCCAAGAAAGCCAGAGAGTCCAGTCCCTCAGACTTAATAGAAACCTCCTGCTTTATTAATGTTGCCTTATTTTTTTCCCCCCTTGTCCACAGGTCCTGGGCAGAAAGTCAAAGCTGTATTTGAGGAGCTTTCCTGGAGGTTTTCATTAAGAACAGGGCCAGGGAATCCACTGCAAATGTAAAAATAATAGATTTGAGAGCCCTAAAAGGATGGAGATTTACTCACTGTGGAAATATTAGGGAGAAAGTGGGAGTGGGAGGTTCCCATGGCTCGGTGCTGCCTGTCTGGGAGCTTTGAAAGCTGCCTGAAGGCCAAGGAGATGCTGGGAATGGGAATGGGAGGTGAGGTTGCCTCCGAGCGGCTCGGAAAGGCAGCTGCGACTGCTCTGCTGAGCACTGATCCACTGCTGGTGGATGTTCCTGAGACAAGGAGAGTTACAGGGTCCTTCTCAGGCTAAAGAGAAAAAGGAATAAGGGGACAGAGAACTTTGGGGAGGCAGATCTGCTCCTTGTTCACTCCTTGGAGATGGAGGTCCAGGGTGATGCTGATCCTCAGCAGGTCAGGAGGGATGCACAGCAAGGGGGGGACGAGAGAGGGATGCTGCTTGCTGCCAGAGGAGGTGAGCAGTGCCCATTCTCATGGGAATTCTGAGGCCTAGTCCCCTCCTTCCAGGTGACTCTTGCCAGCAGAGCCAGTGCTGCTCCTGTATCCCACAGTTGTCACCTCCTGGCTTTTGTACTGCTGCCTCCACAGATAGATTTGAATTCGGGTTTTTGTCCTTCCAGCTCCATCTGGAGCTGTTTCTCAGCCCCAGCTCTGTCTGCTCTGGGAAGGGGATCATGAGGCTGTGCCCCCTTGGCTGCTGCTGGCAGGAGGGGCTGTGCTCTTCCTCCAGGTGCCACTGCCCTGCCAGGACAGGTCACCTCTGGAGGTGCTGCAAGGAAAGAGCCCCTTTCCCTCGATGCTTGAAGAGTTTTCCCTCCTCACTCCACTTCAAAGTAGAGTAAGCAGGGTGCAATCTGCTAAAGCTGCTTGTGATCAGTTGTTTTTACTGGTGGAAAATGGGTTTAAAGTGGGTACAGGCAATGATGAAAGGAGGAACACAGCCTTTCACTCTGTGCCAGTCTTCCAGGTACACGTGAAGAGAGGTCTGTGGGCAGAGCAGAGCTCCTGCACAAGACCTAAAACACAGTCAGAGCTTCCAGCCAGCTGAGACCTCTGTCCACCAGCAGCCTGGGAGATGGAGAGAGGGAGAAGTGAGTTTTCTTCCCAGCTGGGAAAAAAAAAGCCCTGTGGACGCAGATGGAGACTGACTGCAGTGTTGGATGCCAAAACATCCCTCCTAGGAATTCTGGGAAGGCTCCTGCCAAGCCCTGGTACCCTGGGAGGGAGCATCCAGCCTCACAGCCTGCCCTGAAGCACTTCAGCCCCTACACAGCTCCTCCTTCTGTGCTTTTCAACAGCTCTGGAGCCCCCCGGCCCCGGCTGGCTGCGCTGGTGGGCCGGAGGGCTGGAGGCATTTTCCCAGCGCTCTAATCTAACAGCACCAGTGGGAATGTTTACAGCACGCTGCCACTTGAGGGCTTATCGGCCTCCCTGCCTATCTCCCACTGCTCCAGCCTGATAAACGGAGGGGCTGGTGGCACCCGGGAGAAGGGGATGGAGCTGGGGACTGGCCAAGCACACAGCTGGCAGGGCTGGGGGGCTGCCTCCGGGAGCCCCTCCGGGTCACTGAGGGTGTGGTGGAGGGAAGCAGCAGAGCAGATCCCTTCCCAAAGGATTGCTGGGAGCAAAGGGTTGTCCTTGGGGCCAGCAGCATCCAGGTCTGGAGCAAAGGGAATATCCCATGGAGAGACGATGGGGTTGTGGGAACAAGGAAATGCATCCCCATGAAAATTAGAGGCAGAATTAGGTCGGAAAGATCTCTAAGATCACCAAGTCCAACTGTTAGCACAGCATTGCCAAAGCCACCACAAACCTATGTCCCCAAGTGCCACATCCACACGTCTTTTAAATCCTTCTGGGATTGGTGACTGTGCCAGGGCTGGACAGCCCTTTGGTGAAGAACTATTTCCTGATATCCAACCTAAACCTCTCCTGGTTTTAACCTCGAGGCTGTTTCCTCTTGTCCTGTCATTTGTCCCTTGGGAGAAGAGACCAACCCCACCAGGGAGAGTGGCTTCAATATTTCTATCACAGTGGAAACCAACAGCTGACACATGCCTACCTTAGGCAGGAGCGGGTTTTCCCTGAATTAGCCTAATCAGCAGGGCATAAAAAGCAGCTCACGGGGTGCTGTGCCCCTCTGCTTCGTCGTGGAGTGTGGTGCTGACCTGCAAAAGCCCGGCAGAGTCTGCAATGACCTGGATGCCACATAGAGCCTAAAAGCATGTCCTCTTTACCCACCTGCAGCGCTTAAACCGAGCAGAAAAGTTAAAAAATACGTTTAGGGTTTTTTAAGTCTTCAAGACAGAGAGGCTCCCTGACGTGTCCCTGCGGCCACCGAGCGGTCCCTGAGCATCCCTCGTTCGGCATCCCTCCGGTCCTGGCCCGCTCGGGGCGTGGGACACGCCGCGATTGCCCTCTAGTGGCCCCCGGCCCCGGGGTCCCCCCGCACCCGGGACCCCCGCCCGGCTCAGCCCAACCTCACCCCGGGACAGCTCGGCAGCGCCTGGTCCCCTTCCCCCGCTCCGGGGCTGTGCCAGGGACAGCCGCTTTTGGGATTTGTTTTTTTTTTTCCCCTGGGGTTTCTTGCACAGCAGCCCCCAGACCGGCCTCTGTGCCCCTACACCGCCGGGGAGAAGCTTTTCCCCAAGTAAAGAATCTCAGACTCGAGATTTAGGAGGATAAATTGGAACAGGGAGTTCGTTTCTGAATAGTCCCTGGCTTTATTTTAAATGTATGTTCACGGAATCATTTAGGTTGGAAAAAAAACCTTTAAGATCGTTGAGTCGAACCATTCCCCCAGCACTGCCGAGGGCACCACTAAACCCTGAGGTGGTTTAGTGTATTTGTCCCCAAATGCCACATCTACATGTCCATTAAATCCCTCCAGGAATGGTGACTCCACCACTACCCTGGGCAGCCTGTTCCAGTGCTTGACAAACCTTTTAGAGAAGAAATATTTCCTAATATTCAACTTAAATCTTCCCTGGCACAGCTTGAGGTTGTTTCTTCATGTCCTGTCACTTGTTACCTGGGAGAAGAGAGTGACTTTTTAACCCACTGAGGATGAGAAGCTCTGTGTTTTGGTGGTGCACATATAAGAAACTGCTGCTGCTGCTCCTGCCAGTGTGGCCAAGAGGGAGAGGGTGAGACTTCCCAGGAGCTGGGATCCAGCATCTCTGCATGAGAGTCCCCCAACACAAGAACCAGAGGAAACTGGGAGGTAAATTGAAGGAATGGAAAGAAATAAAAGAGATAGACTTTGTGAATCTCCTGGGATTGAGGCAGGGTCTTCCCTCCATGGAGGGAGGAGAGGGAGAGACACGAGGGAGAGCAAGGGTCTGAAGAATCACCATGGATGTTCAAGGGTGCTGGAAGAACTGTGCACAGCACGTTTTACCCATCTTCCTCTTCACTCCCTCCCACTTTATCTTAATACATAAGGACCTTTTTGGGAACCAAAAATATCCTGCTCTTCCCAGGGTATGTTCCCAAAGTGTTGTTCTGAAGCTAATCCATGCACTAGTAGAGCCCAGGGCTGGATGTTGCTATTCTGGTCCCTGCAGTAACAGGAACAGTTTTGCGTGACTTGTCAGGACCTGCTTCACCCCAGACATGAGATCACAGTCTCATTTCTCATTTATAAATAAATACATTCCTGTCAGGGCTGGAAACATGATGGAAGTACAAAGTGAAGACTTCCTTCCTGGAATGCCACCTCCTTGGTGTGATCTGTGGAGGTCCCAAAGGGCTGGGCAGGGGGAGAAGGTGCTGCAGGAGGGGATGAAATGTGTTGTCAGCCTTGTCTAGAGAGGATTTTTGATCCTGGGCTCCTCCTCCAGCACTGGCTTATGTGGGACAGGGATGGGCAGCAGTGCTGGGACCATTGTCCCTGTGTGTCCCTTTGCAGTGGTCACTGTTTAATATGGGAGAAAGAAAAGGCATTAGATAAGACTTTAAAGTGTGTGGAATCTTTTAATACGGAGGTGCCACTGAGAAAAACTAGATGGAAATTATTTTTTCTCCAAAAAAAGGGTGAGAACAAATGAAAGCACATCACCAGTGCATGTAAATCACAGCCTAGACTGTGACACTGTGCACAAACTGCAGACACACGTGCCAGGTGAAGTGTAATTGAGATGTGGGGTGTGGTTTGCACAGAAAAAAAAAACCTGAAAAGGAGAAAAAAAAAAAAAAAGAGGGAGTTGGAAAAAGTCATATAGAAAAGTCAAAAGACCATGTGGGAAAAAAAAAAAAAAAAAAAAAAAAAAAAAAAAAAAAGAAGAACTGGTACAATAATGGGGAGGAAAAATAGCTGTGAGAGAGCAAGAGGAAGTGAAGCCATTGCAAAGGGTTTATTGTTTTCACCTGAAGGTTTTTTGTTTTCTCCATTAGCTGAACCTGTGCCTGGGTGACTACAGGATTTCACCAACTCACTGTGAACCCCCAGAAGAGTTTTATGGCTCAGGACAGACTCCAGTGGCTGTCACCTTCCAGAACCACTGGCCCAAAAGGCCACAGATGTGCCCAAGCCCTGCCAGCACAGGGCACTCTGTGTTGTCCACCACACTAATCCTTACCTGAGCCCTGCAGAACAAGAGCTGCCCCTCAGGGATAGAATAGAGCACAAGAGCAGCCCTTAAATTATCCCTGCAGTGCAGGGGGCACTCAGGTGTCCCCTTCCATGGGCAGAGCAGAGGGAATGGTGGTACAGAAATTTGTTATGTGCTGAGGAGCCGGGACAGGGACATCTCCAGCTGGGTGCTGTCCACACCCTGTGCCTTCTTTTGAATTTTTCCTTCCCAGGGAGAGTTGGAGGGGGGAAAAAGAAGCCCCCTTTCTGAATTTTTTCACCCCTCTGACTTCAGTAACATTTGATGCTCTATTTTGGGCTTTTCCTAGCTTCCCCCTCCGAGGCTGATCTCCTATTCCCTGGCTCCCACCTGTGAGCAGCATCACCCCCCAGGAGCTTCCAGGTACCCACGGGCTGCCCAAGCCCCTGCCCTGCAGGCTCCCTCCTCCTTCGGGGCTGTGAGGTGCCCTTGCCATGCACACCCAGCAGCTGCTGCTGCTCAAAGCCCGCTGTGATGCTGTGCCAGCCCTCCGAGCGTGGCTGAGGGCACCTCTCCTGCCCACCAGCCTTGGGGAGGGGCCTTAGCCAAGCCCTGGAGCACAAAACGGGCTGTGTGGCTGCTGTTTGCCCTCCTAGAGCCAGGAGGAAACTTGGCAAGGAGGAAAAAAACCTTTAGGAGCCACTGGGATGGCTGAGATTTCTGTTAAGCTGCTCTCAAGAATAAAGAGAAGTTTGAGTGTGAGCAGGTATAGCAGGAGTGGTGTAGGCAAAGGGGATTTGTTCCCATCTATCCAAGAGGAGCATTTGACTGTGCATAATTGTAGTTTTATATCTTCATAAATTGCCTTTGCCACCTGCAGGAGGCTGATCCTGCTCAACTGAGAAAACACCTTTGGTTTCTGAGTGGGGAAGGAGAGTGTTCTGGAAAAAAACAAACACCTCAGCCTTGTATTTATAACCTGGATGTCTTTAACTTTAGATTATGGAGAGCAGCAAGAAGGATTTTAAAAAAATATCTCTCTGTGAAAGAGGGAATGGTGCACGTATCTGTGAGTTGCAGCAGAGTGGAGAACAAAAAGGTTGCTGTTCAGAAAGGGAGGCAGAAGTATAGAGAGCTTAAAGGCACAGAACATGGAAAAACCTGCTGCAAACCCCATCAGCAGGAGAAAGGAAGGCTCTATCCCTGTGACATTGTTCCAGGACTCAGGCAAGACGAACTTCCCTGGAGATGAAAAGCCTTGTTGTGAATTTATTTTGTGCTTGTGTTTCTACAGGGCTGGGTCGGGGATTCTTGTAGGCTTTGTGGTTAAGGGCAGGCTCTCTGCAGCCAAACAAAAAAATCCATCTCCATCCTCGCCTAACTGAGCAGGGACTGAGCCTCCTGTGGTCCTGGGAGATCTCCAGGAGGGACTGGACTGGAAGATCAGCCGGTGGTTGTGCCACCCAGACTAGTACAGACCTGTCATTCAGAGCCCATTGCGAGGTTTGTGTTGCCACGAGCCTGCCAGGCAAAAATCCCCATTTACCTCAGGCTGAGGCTCGTCCTGGTGGTCCAGCTCTCAGAGCCTTTTTGTGAGTGTTCCCAGGCAGAGAAAGGCACTTGCAGTTGTACAGAAAAGGCTCAGGAGTGTCTTCTACAGCATCTCATAACTCCCTCGACAGTCAGATACAGGTGAGGGGTTTCTCCTGCTTGCTTATGCTGCCCCTTAATCCACCAGAATCTTAAGAATTATTTAGGTTGGAAAAGACCCTTAAGAATCACCTCCCTCTGTTCTGCCCTTGTGAAACCTCACCTTGAGGACTGTTTCCAGGCCTGGAGTCCTCGGCACAGGGAAGATGTGGACCTGTTGGAGCAGGTCCAGAGGTCACAAAGATGCCCAGAGAGCCAGAGGATCTCTGCTACAGAGACAGGCTGAGAGAGCTGGAGTTGTTCAGTCTGGAGAAGAGAAGGCTTCAGGAAGAACTTATTTCAGCCTTCCAGTAATTAAAGGGGGATTATAAAAAAGTGGGAGAGTGACTTTTTACATGGGCAGATAATGATAGGACAAGGGGGAATGGTTTTAAACTAAAAGAGGAGAGATTTAGATTGGATGTTAGGTAGAAATTCTCCCCTGTGAGGGTGGTGAGGCCACAGGCACAGGTTGCCCAGAGAAGCTGTGGCTGCTCCATCCCTGGAAGTGTCCAAGGCCAGGTTGGACAGGGCTTGGAGCAACCTGGGATAGTGGAAGGTGTCCCTTCCCATGAAAGAGTGTTGGAATGATATTTTCTTTAAGATCCCTCAAGCCTTTCTGTGATTCCATGATCTTGAAGTCCAACTAGGTAAGCATTTGAAGGGCCATCATAACAAAGGCCCCTCTAGTCTGATGTCTCTTCATAGTTAATCTTCAACTTGATCCTGGTTCTTCTTCCAGGTGGTAGGTCAGGAACCTCTGATCTGAGGAGCGTTTGTGTGTTGGAGCTGCACAAAAGTGCTCTTCATCTTCTTGGGCTTCCCCCTGCTCTGAGCTGAGGGCTGATGTTCTCCAGCCCCAACCTCAACCTCACAGCCTGGCCATTGCCTCAGCCCTGGGGGTGACAGAACTTCCCAACACGCCGAGGGCAACTCAGTGCTGGGAACCAGAGCCAGTCCAGCTGCTGGGAATCACTGGATCCCCATGAATGGCCTCCTGTTTGAGTCCCTGGGAGCACCAGGGAGGAGCTCATAACCACCAACCTTCTTGGCCGTGGTGCAGCAGCTCCGGTTAGAGCATCCTGGGGTGCTGAATGTGGGCCCTGCCCAGCTCCAAAGCCATGCTGTCCAAGGAGAACATTACCTGCAGAGCACACCTGCGGGTCACCTCCCTCTCTCCTGCCCCTTGGCAGCTCACCAAAAGCCAGGGTGTCTAGAGTTGACCCCTGTTTTCAGACATTTGGCTTCCTGTGCCAGGTGCCCAGACTGACTGAAAACTATAAAATAAATCCAGAATTAAACCATTCCTTGGAATTAAGCAGCTCATGCCCCAAGTTCTGTGCCCTCTCCTTCTCCCCCACGCACATCGCGGGTCTCCAGGAAATCTTGTGAGTGGTTATTTATGGGCATGGGTAGTAAAAGGTAGAAGGAGCCTGACTTGGGACTGGCTTTTTGCAAGCCCTCAGGGGACTCTTGTGAGTCACCCCAGGGCTGAGCTTGCCTGGAAGGTGTTTCTTAGTGTCTGCAGGTGGGGTGAACCCTGCCAAGCTAAAGGGGGAAGCAGAGGAGCACGAGACCACAAAATTAGTTCAAGCACCCTCTGCAATGGCTCTGTGGGCAGAGTAAGAGCAAAAACAACTTGTAAGAGCTCTGAAGCTGAGGATGGCTCCAAGCTGAGCTAGCCCAGCTGCAAGCCATTCTCAGGAACTGCTTGCACAGTCTAACTTTGGCCCCCAAATGTCCATATAATTTTATGGCCCCGGTCTATCCGTCGCGCCTCATACGTGGATGTCTCAGCCACGCTTCAGTAATGAGATATGACAGGCTGTACGGTTCTGGGTGATTATGGCATGTGTCATAAAGCAAAAAGGCAATAATCCCCTGGAAACACATTGCCCTGGGGTGTCTTGTTACCATTATGAAATAAAATTACAAATGAAAAAATAATGAAAGCATTCAGGAGCGTGTGCGCCCGAGCCGTGGGTATGGGGGGACTGTCAGGCAATCCAACCTCCAGCCCAAAACTGTGAGGATCATTTATATCCACTGTAAACACCCACTCACCCACCCCCACATGTGTTGCTGACAGCCTGGCCCTGGATGCTGCTATTCCTGCAGCCAGGACTCTGAGGGAAGCAGCTTTTCCGTGGTAGTGTGAGGGGCTCACCTGAGCTCTGCTCACCCCCAGCTCATCACCCGGGGCTGCTTGTCCTTGTTTTATGTCCTTGGAGACATGGAAGAGGTCTCCACTTTAAGCTCCCCCAATAGAAAGCTTCCTATTGAATGAGTTGGACTTTGGATATTTTGGTCATATAATGATGTGGGGATTTTTGCTTCCTGCATTTAAGCTAGAACAGTTTGTTTGGCTAATTATTTATCTCCTATATATATATATATATCAGGCTCAACTTAACTGGGCAGTGCCACCTGAGAGCCATGTGGAATCCCAGAATGGAGTGGCTGAGAAGCTGGCAGTTGATTTTTCCCTGGTTCTCCTTCTCCTGGCCTCCACTCACTGCATCAGCTCAGTCTCCTTTTCCAGGTAGTAGCAAGATTTTTTCCAGAGAAGGTTGGAAACAACAAACTGGGGGGCTTGCCTGAAAGCACAGGGATATCTTGCCTTTTATATATATCTTAATAATTTTTCTTTTTAGCAATAGGATTAGGATGTCACAATTTCTAGAGGTTCTCAGTGTTGTATGAGCACCAGAGGTCTGTCCCAGAGAACAAGAGGGGTGTGAAGAGAAGCAGAAGCAGAGTGGTGATGCCAGCATTGGTCCTGCTTGGTGGGAAGGGGCACAGAAGGGATATAGAGAGTGGTGTCAGGGAGGACTTGGAGATCTTGGGATCTGGAAATCCCAACCAGACCTAAGAATACACACACACACACACAAATATTAGTCATGAAGGAAAACCATCTACTAATATGATAATGGGGGGGAAATGGACAAGGGATCTCCATCCTTGGAGATGTTCAAGGACCAGCTGGACAAAGCCCTGAGTGACCCAGTTTAAATTCAGTGTAGACCTTGCTTGAGCAGTGGGTTGAACTAGAAATCTCTCAAGGTTCTTTCTGAACTGATATTTTCTGTGGTTCCGTAGAAATTCCATGCATTTTGGGGATGTTTAGGAGCACAGTTTGCCTCTCATTTCTGTGAAACCTTATCCATGAGCAGACCACTCTCTAGGACAAGGGAACAGTTGTTACATGGTTTTTTTTTAATCTCTTCTCTCAGCTTCATTTGCATTAGATAAGAGATTGAAACCAGCGCCAGGATCTGGCAGCCAGAGGTTTGTGGGAGGGCTTTCACCACCAAAAGTGTGATGTTAATACACATTTTTCACCCATGTGCAGGCTGTAAACCCACACTTCCCAAGCCCCCAAGCAGGATTTCTGCAGCTGGGCAGACAGTTCCAGCTATTTGTGATGGCCTGAGGACTTTGACCTGCCTTTTGCCTGTCCTTCTCCCCACAGAAATGGTCCTTAACAGAAGAAGGTGCTGAGAAACCACAGCACGAGGGTGTTTCTTTCCTCTTCTTCCTCTTTTTATTTTTCCCAAGCTTAAGAAAAATGCTCCAGAAAAAAAACTTTTTTTACTTCCCACAGTAATGACAGGAGCTGCCTAATTAAGACCTGATTGAGGACCAAGATGTGCTGTCCACCATCCCAGAAAAGTAAAACAGCTTGGATGTTCCGTAGGATCCGATGTTTGTTGGCAAATCTGTGGCTCTTTAGGCAAAAAATATTTGTCACGGGCTCCATTTTCTCGGCTTGCCAGAAGTGAAGTCTTTTCAACTCTCCCAAGTTCTTGTTGAACCAAAAATGTTGCTGTTGAAAATGTTGAAATGGGTGTCTTTTCCTCCTCCTTCCATTCTGTGGGAAAAATGCAGCCTGAGAAATTCTGGTGCCTCGAGAGCTGATTGAGAACTGCAGTTCTGAGTTTGAAAACAGAGAAATGAAATTTTCCCGTTCTGCGAAGCAATCAGAAACCAGCATTTTCCATGCAGTAAAACTGGACAAAAGCAATAAGTGTGTAGGAGGTCTCAAATGCTTCCTGATTGTGGGATTTTTTAATTTTTTTTTAAATAATTTGTTTCAATAAAAATCTGACATTTTAATATGAGAAAATATTTTGTTTGGCCTTTTGTATACATATTTTAAATTTAATATCATAAAAATGCATGATGGCATTTAATATATAATGATGTGTCATGATATATTTTAATATATTTTAAAGGAAACACTCCAACAGAATAATGTATGAGATGAAATTAATGCTCCAACAAAATAATGTCCAAAATGAAATTGAATATTCCATCACTACTTCTGGAAATTTGAGGAAAGCGCTTTGTCCCTCTTAAAAAATTTCATAGAAATCAACAAGTTCTTGAAAAATGTTCTGATTTAATCCAAATGTGGGTTTGGAAGGGCAACCATCGTAGAACATTTTGACCAACTCTTTTGATCCATGGTTTTCTAGTTCCACTTGGAACTCAAAAATGCCTTTTTTTGTTGGTTTTTTTGGGGGGGGGTTTTTTGTAATTTTCTTAAATCAAATTATCTCAATCCCTTGGAAAGAATGGCAAAATAGTTCATTATCCTCATTTCACTGTCAAGGAAGCCAAGTTGGAGGGAGAGAGCCTGGGAGGGAGAGCTGAAGGGGAAGCCAAGACTTAGGGGCCAACTTGGTGCTTCCCACGGCTCCTCCAAGATCAAATAAATCCTGTGATGGCCTTGATGGATCGTGAGAGGGACTGGGGGAAGTCAACCTCTCCATTAAACCCCCTGGAGATAAAATACCCAAAAAAAACGGGATGTTCGTGCCCTGCAGCTGGGCCTTACTTGCATTTTGGCTTGTTCCTTCAAAGTATTGCCATTTCCTGGTTGAATTTTGCCATTTCCCAGTCCAATCACCCCGCCAAGGTGCTGCAGCAGGCAGATTGCACTCCATGTTCCCCAGTGCTCAATTTTCTGTTTATTTGCTGTAAAACTGGCAGTGGGGATGGGCAAGGGGGGAAAACTCAGGGTTGAATGAAGGTCGTGTCCAGTTTCC
Source organism: Pyrocephalus nanus (assembly GCA_038380795.1). Lineage (NCBI taxonomy): Eukaryota > Metazoa > Chordata > Aves > Passeriformes > Tyrannidae > Pyrocephalus > Pyrocephalus nanus. Next base: position 3,709,303 of record CM076278.1, read on the forward strand.
TCAGGCTCTCCTTGATCTTGATGTCAGGAGAAGCTTCCTGAGAACGACATGACAACTGTGGTTTGTCCCATCACAGTCAGGGTTTGTCCCATCAAGTTGCCCTCGACAGATCTGAAGGGGGGTTGGTTGGATTTTCTCGTTTTTCTGGGAGTTAAAACATGTGTTTCTTGTTTATTTTTAAAGTGCCTGGTTTTCTCTGGGGGGGAAATCTCTGCAGTACTTGGGAAGACTCAAGAGTGACAGAGTAGCCTGTCTTTTTGTATGTAGAAACATTAAAAACCCATTTGAGCTGAAAGGGAATATCAGCAACACGATTAACTTCCTTTTTTCCCCCCCGAATTTGTTATTGAAAACAAAGAAATAACCTCATAGAATGGCACTTTTTTATTTCTTTACTTGGAAAAGAAGCTTTTAATAACCAAGATATTGATGAGATATCCTTTCTGCAGTACCTGACTGCAGATACCTCTCCCAGTCTTACAGTCAATCACAGCAGCATTGACCTTGGTACAGGAGGTCCTTGGGCCTAAAACCTTGGTGGAGATTTGTGAGATGAGCTCTGAGGACGTGTTTAGGTATCTGGAGCAGGATAAGCTGTCCCACCTTCTGGAAGTTTCTCTCCTCTGGAGGAGCTAACATGAGGAGGTCTCTAAAAGCTCAGGTAAATTCATGCATTTCTGCTTTTTTTGTCTTTTTTCCAAGGTGAAATCTTACATTTCTGGGGTTTTTTTGGTCCTTTTCCAAGGCACCAAGCACCAATCCCACTGCTACTTTTCCAGTCTGAGCTGTGTTGCCACTGCAGTGATGGGTGGGATCCTGCCCATTCCCAAATCTTCATCAGCCCAGTGCTGTGCTTACATGGATCTGGCTCAACAGCTCCCAAAAATGTGCATATCCAGGGCAGCTCTGTGGTTTCACCCAGCAGTAATTAAAACCCACTAATGAAAAAGTGACCCTCCAAAGAAATCTCTTATCTCTTCTGACAGCCACACGCAGCAAGAACATTAATTTCCAACCTGTTTCTAAACATACTGACAGTGGGTGATTTGGGGAATGAGGGAAGCAATAAACTGGCTACTTGGCCATAAATGAGGAATTAATTGAACACTTTCTTTTAATTTCCCCCCCACCCCTTACCTGAGGCTGAACCAAACATACCTCTTTGGCTGACAATGTGCGTCCTGGTGGAGGAAAGGTGTGTGGTGACTATTTTTTCTCTCTTGGTTGGTGCTGCCATCACTTTGTCCTTGATTTTGGCAGTTTTGTGCCGGTTCTTCGCTCATTTCACACCAGCTCTTGCTTCTTGGTGCTCCTTTTCTGTGTGGTAGAACCAGGAGGGAGATTTGGGACACTGCATTTAGCAGAGGTGTCTGTGTAAAAGATGTTTTGTCCATGGGATCAGTTCGAGGGTAAAGTTTTTAATCAATCATAAAATCCCAGAATGGTTTGGGTTGGAAGGGACCTCAAAGCTCACCCTGTTCCACATCCCTGCCTGGAGACCATCTTAGCCTGGATTTAGGAGCTTTGTCTCTCCTGTGTTTCCCATCACATCCCTGCTTTCACCTTTGCACACTCCTGATCTGGACCTTGGTGTGACTTCAGAAAGCTGCGGTGATCCCTGAAGTTGGCAACAGGTAAATTCAAGTTAATCTCCCTTCCCCAGGGGAAAAACATCTGCAGCTGTGGAAAAAGAAGCGTTTTCTCCCTGCTTGGTGTCCCTGAGAATTCCTCAGCATCAGAGCCCTGTTCCTGCCTGGCTTTGCAGCATCTTTGTCAGCTGCATACTAGGGAGAAACCCAGAGCAAAACACAGGAAACCTCCTGAAAATGATGGTAATGATGTTTATTTATCCAAGCAGAAATAGGAGCATAGTGTGGTTGGCTTAGGTGCTGTTTTTTCCTCCTCTTTTTTCCCTACTCATTGATAGAAAGGACCCATGAACACCCCGGGTCTCTCTTTTCTTTCCAGCTCTGAACTTTTTAGCTAAATCAGTCTTTCCCCCCCTTGGTGGCACACAAAGCTTTCCTGGTGTGACCTCAAACCCCTCTCCCAGAGCAGCGTGCACCACCACTCAGCCTGAGCCCCAGTCAGGATGTGACCCTGCCTTTCCCATTGAGAACATCCACAGCCCCGCTCCTGATTTCGGGGGAGCCAGCTCTCCAGGAGCATATTTCGCAGCAGAATATGGATTTCCAGAGGAGATTTCAAGCTTTCCTTCCTCTTTTTGTCTCTGCCTCTCTTCCCCCGAGCGTTGCCTGGCCCCAATTACAGCCCCAGGCTCTCTCGGAGGAGACATTCAAAGGCAACAAAGCCCCGTCGCCGCCCCTCCCGCCCCACAAAGGCGACATCTCCCGGGCTTCTGCCCTAATGAGAGCAAATTTTTTGTCCAAACATTTGAAGCGAGGAGGTGCCTTCTCCTGCCACCCCCTGCCGGGGTTAATATTATTATCCAGTTCGCTCTGGTTAGAAATTAAAACAAGGGCATTCGCTTCTTTTAATGAGAGGTGACAGTGGCTCCAGCACTTCAGAAGGGAATTAGGGAAGGAGGGATGGCTGCGGATTCTGTCTCCCTGGAGTCTTATCCATCGGCCCTTCTGCCCCCGGGCGGCGCGTGGGATCAAAGGCCACTTACCTGCTGCTGAGCACAAAATCCCCCGGGACACCACGCTGGAAATAACGACCTCAAGGGGCAGGACTTCGCTTCCCTGGGGAGGACGGGGCGAGAAGGCAGAGAGGACCCCACTGAGCTGGTGGGCATCGCAGCCATACCTTCTAAAATGGGGGTTTTGGGGTGCTAAACCTGCCTGGGTTTTGGTTTAGGACTTTGGTGGCGAGGAAAAGTGTCGCTGGTGAAAAGACTGCTGGTTCCCTTCAGGGCAGTCTGGTGAAAATGCAGCAAGTGAAGTGTTGTGGAGAAAATGATGCGTGTACAGATCTAACGAAAAGCTTTGAGCTCTGACTTTTCAATGGGATGGGTTTGACCTCAGAGAAGAGATTTTTTTTTTTTTAGAATTTAAAAAAACTTGCCTGATAGAAACACCCACCAAAGGCTCCCCATGTCTTACCACTGAAAAACAGCAAGCCAACCCAGTCCTTCTCTCTGTCTCAGGATAGGTTTGATTAGAAACGTCAAAAAAATGCGGGGCAAAAATGTGAATTTTTAATCCCATTTTAAAGGCCCTTTACCCATGCGTGAACTCCTCTTTTGAAGTGCTGCAGGCGGCTCTTCCCCAATCTGCTCCCAGAAATGCTGCCTTGGAGGGGCAGATGGCCTGTGAGCCCAAACAAAGGGGGTTTGCTGAACCTTTTGCAGCGATGGTTGCTTGTGGCTGGACACCAGAGCTCCCTGTGCTGAGCCAGGCCGGGCACCTGGACAGGACCAGTAAATCCATTTATTGGGGTGCCAGGGAAATTGCTGGGGCTCTGGAGGTGGAGAGGGATGGTGGGGAGACAACACTGAGCCATGTAACACTGATCCCAGGGTGTGAAAGTGGATGGCAGGGAATTTTCTTGGGTATTTTTTTGTGGGCTGGAACAGCTTATAACTGCCTTGTGAAAGGGATGGGGAAGGAAACTAATTTCTTACATATGGATCACACAGAGGATGCTTTTTCCCCACTCCTCTGCTGTGGGGATGGGGTTTCATGAGCTTGGGGCCTGTCTGAATGACTTCAGGAGCAGATATGAGTTCAGCTCAAATCCTACACTTTTCATGGGATGGTGCCCTCCTTGAGGAGCATCTCAGCTGAAAACCGGTGCTCTGGGTTTCCTAGCACGAATCTAGGGAAGCAGGATGTTTGCTGCAAAAATATGGGAGAGTCAATGGCTGTGTGGATATTTCCTTTCTCCAAGTGCTGAGTCAGAGGTGCTGCAGCCAGAGGCTGGGGAGCTGATGGTTATTCTGTCCCCATGGTGGCACTGGGAGACAAGGGACAGCAAAATAAAAGCTTCAGTGAATTAAAACATCAGGAAAACACGGACAAATGTGTTACAGCTAAAGCTGCAGGGGGGAAACCTTCTCTTTCCCTGTTTTCATCACAGGGGAAATTTCTGCCTCTTTCCTCTAACTGGGAAGCTGAAAATTAATACAGTTTTAGGCTTTTGGATGAGAAGTTTCTGGTTTTGAATGTGTAGGTGGCATAGCATGGCGAAAGTTGACACTCTTGGGGAAAAAGCAGACTGTTTTGGTGCTTGGCTCTGGAGCGGGGCAGCACCACACGGGGAAAGGCAGCATTAATGACCTGAACCCACTCATCCATCTCCATCAGGGCTGGGGGGACAAATGGAAGTGGCTGGGGCCATCCTCCTCACTGCAGGCTGGGAGGGGGGAGCCAGGGAGGAGCCCCCGGGAGCAGAACCGGTGCAGCTCTCCAGTGCAAGTACGCTCAATAAATAACAAGTGATAAACCAGCCATCTCCACCAGGAAATCAATTAGATGTGGGGCCTTTGGGTTGGCTTTTTCCCTTTTTTCCTTCCTGCCTTCCCCTCCTCTTTTCCATTTTCCAGGCAGGTGTCTAAGGGTGAGGGTTGTGGGATCAATTGCTTCTTGAGGCAGTTGTTTTGCTGTTCCCTCCCTTCACAGCTAAAGTGCAGCAAAGCCCGTGGCTCAGGGGCTTTGTACTTCTTTGATGTTTCCCCATCCACTGGGAAGTTGGGGCTGGAGCTGGGGAGGTTGTTGGGGTTACCTGGGTGAGCTGTCTGCATCCCAGAGGAGATGCATCAGCCCTGGGGTTGATCCCAGACAGCAGGAGCCATGGCAGGGGCACTGGGGGTTTTGGGGCTCAGGATGAAGGAGAGGAGGGTTTGGAAGGGTGAGCTATGATGCACTTCCTCTGTCTGGTTTTTGAGCTTTCTTAGAGATGAGAAAAGGCTGGGAAAGGGTTTAAATTCATCTCTGGTCAAGAAAAACCTCTGGGACTATGCTGGCAGTGAGTGGGCAGCACAAGGGGTTTGGCAGCAGGAGAGAGTTTGGGTCAGATGTGCCAGGGACTGGAGAGCTGCAGGTTTCCCCTTGGCACAGCAAAGCTTCCTTATGGGGACTGAGCAGAGGAGAGACTTCCTCGAGCCCATCACTGCCTAGAGGCTGGCAGAGGGATACACCCTGATATATCATCTGTCCCCTTGAGCAATCTCGGGTCAGCCAGGCAGGTTCATCCATCTTCTCTCTCTGAGAAGGAAAGGAGCGAATTCTGTCCGGTCTGGATTCCAGATGTCGTGGCAGTACCTGGGATGCTGAGTCTTGTCAGAGCCCTCAGCTCTGGAGAGCACCAGGCTCTCCTGATAATAGGAGGCAGCAGCAGCAGCACATACCTGTGTGGACAGACAGACCTGCCCCATCCTCCAGAGCATCATGGAAGGGATCAGTCCTTGCTCCTGGTGGAGTTACCACCCCTCAGCCCAGCAGGCATAACCATCTGCACACATGTTCTGTACCTGCTGCAAACATGAAGTATTATTTAAATGATTTCTGTGATCAAACAGCTTAAGCTGATGGAGGGAACTTCATGCCATGGACATTAAGATTCAGCTACCAAGAGATGCCTCAGCTGCTTTTAATTGTATGGACATCCCCTCCTGGGCTCCCAGATGCCAGGCTTAGGCTTATTACCCTGCAGGAACTTGTTAGGCTGTCAGCCCTAAATGTTCAAATATCCCAGGTGAACCACCTCCCATCTTCATTTAATTATATATCTATTCTCATACATATATATCAGGTCTCACAGCTTGTAGGAGAAAATAGATGGCTTGGAAAGGCATGGATGGAAGAGGGTGTTTACTTTGCCTTTTGTTCTCTAAGCATCAGGCAGGGATTTTTAAACCACATGCAGACAAAAAGGTTCAGATTCAGTAACAGGGGCTTGTACATCTGCTGCTTGCATGTCTCACTCATGCAGGAGATGTGTTGAGCTGCTTAAACGTGTGGTTTTTTTGCTCTGTTAACAAGTCTGATGTTGGGAAAGGAAATGTCATTCTGGTTCATCATTTCAGGGTGGGGATAGAACGGAGTCAGAACATCCCCTGGTTTGGGCAAAGCGGTATTTTTCACTCTCCTCTTCCGGAATTCATCGGGATTCTGCAATTAGCAGGAGGGAACTCTGCGGTTTTGTTCGAGCCAAAACCAAATGGAAATACTATCTTTAGAAAGCTTCAGAATGTCTTGGGCTGGGTTTTTTTGTCTGCCTGTCCATGATGTAATCTTTTAACACTTGTCCGTGTCAAGCCCCGTATCTGCAGTCAGTCAGCCCGGTGTGGCCACAGCACTGTGGTGTAGCTCATGTTCAGCTCGTTGGGTCCCCAGGTCAGTCCCTGAGAAGGAAAGATAAGGCCATAAGTTATGTCTTTACCTCCTGGTTGCGTTTCCTGTTCACCCCAAACTAGCTGAAAGCACTGAGGAAGACTTCTCTAGGGATTTCTTCCTGCTTGCCTGTGATCAGAGACTCTGCCCAGGCTTGAGCATCCTTGTGAATTCAGGAGGTGCCCCCGACTCCTACGAGGAGAAGGGGGGTTTGAAAACCAAGCACACTTCTTTTAAGGCCTCTGTTGTGCGTTGCTCCCTCCAGCCCATCCTGTTTCAATCCCTCCAGCCCCACAATGTTGTTTCAGCAATCAGCTGCAAGACAAAACAGCTGGCCCAGCCAGCCGGCCTGCAGAGGTGTGGAAAGTCCGCTGGGGGATTAAGCTGGTCTTACCATCAGTCCTCACTTGTGAAAATACAACCTACTAAGTTTTCCTAGATGATGCAGTTTTCAATTGCTTTTGTTTGCTTTTCAGGCAGGTCTTAAATCAGGCTGTCAGTCAGCCTCCCTTCCTCCCCCCTCCTTGCCTCCAAGGCGGCTTCCAGGCGCTTGCTGGAGGACCTGTAATATCTTTCCTACTGCCATTTATTTATGGGGTTTGCCCTTCCTGCCGGTAGGAGGGGAGGTGCTGTGTCTCAAGCAGCGAGGTGTGTGCTCTGCAGCTCATTCTTAGGAGCTCCCAAGTCGGGGTACCAGGCAGTGATACTGTAAGGGGGCAAGGAGGGGACAATGGGACCCTGCGCTGGCGCTCGGTGTCTTTGCATCGTAGCTCCAACCCTCTCTCCAGCTTTCTGCTTCATCATTTGTGATGCAGCAGACTCAGGAGGGAGGGTGGGGAGATCATAACTGGTGTCTGACAAACCTCTCACCTCTCTCTTCACGCCCGTGACGGGGGGGATTTCCCATGAAGAGCCGGGGGAGAGGCTTTATCTGCGTTTCCTCCCCTCCCTTTCTGCCCTTGGCTGTCCCATCCATCTTCTTGGCTGCAAAAGATATTTGCACACTGTTCTGAGGGTAGAGAAGAGCTGAAGGCTCATTAGAGATCATTGCTGGAGTTTCCTATCCCAGCCAATAATGGTGCCATGGATTTTGGAGGATGAAGTAGTGGCTGAGAGATGGAGGGAGCAGCTCTGCAAGGTGCAAACTCACTCGGCCCCTCACTCCGTCCCACCAGGAGCATTTTTACATATCTTTAGGTGCTTGAATACAGTCCTGTCAACACACAGGAAAGGAGGTGGTCCTGTCTGTGTGTACACAGCAAATCCAACACATCCCAGGCAGAGACTGACTCTGCTTGACACACAGAGCAGGTCAGTGGCTCCAGGACACAGCAGTCCCATAGCAAACATAGCCTAGAGCTGCTCGTTATGTGCTTATGGGAGGATGGTCCAGGATTTCTGACCATCCACAGCAAGCCCTGACCCAGGTCTCTGGGCATCAGGTTACTTCTCCGTGTCATGGTGCACAAATCCCAGTGGAAGAGGCCAGAATCAGAAAGGACCTTCACAAATCTGGCCCAAATCTTATAACCAGCCGTGGCAACGTCTCTTCCCCCCACCCCGGCCTCAATATTCCAGGTGTTTTCTTCCGCCTTTGTCTCATAACACAATACACAAAGGACAGACCTCTTCCAGATATGGGAATCTGGGCGCCAAGTGCGCTCCCAGCAGCCCACTAAATCCTACCCTGCCATGTAATTTAAATCGCAGTGGTTGTGCCTCGAGGAAGGGGGGGGAGGCTGCTGGGTTTGAGTGTCACCTGGTTAATGAACGCACTGTGATACCTTTCCCCCGTGCATCAACAGCAAAAGCCAGGGAATGGAGGGGGTTTGGTCAGCGCTGCTGGCTGAAGAAGCTGATTCCTCTGGCAGAGCTGCTGTGGCTGGTATAACACAGAGCTGGTGTGCTGCTGGAGCTGGGATGACGTTTGCAGACGGGGCTTGCAGCTCTCCCCGAGCTCCCGGGGGAGCTCAGTGCTGAGCTGCTGGCAACTCTCAGCTCAGATAAGGAAGAAGGCAGAGAAAACCCAGGGATTGTCTCATCCTGAAGGGGCTGAGGGCAAGTGACTGGATTTTTGTGGGGTACAAGCAATGCAGAACAGTCCCTTCCTGGCAGAGAGATGTGTCCTCCTGCTTAACTCATAGAAAAATGCAAATCCTGATCTAATGTGGCCCGTTGTTGCTACAGATGTGCAAGGAATCATCCCCAAATATTATACTTAGTGAAAAGCGTGGCTGTCTGAGCAAGGTATCCTAAAGCTGTTTGATGCCAGGGTAAGATTTTGGGGTGCTGACATTCAGTGAGTGGTGGTCCTCCCTGGCTGACTGCAGGGTAGCAACGATGCTCGGCACTGCAGAGTGAAGGAAGGGGCTTCCCAGGCTTTTCTTCTGTTCTTGCTGGCTGATATGAAAGTGGCTTGGACTACTGGAGAGCCCTGGAGAGCCACCGTGCAGACATGTGGCACCTGCAAGAAGGAGGAAAGCCTCTTTGACACAGCAGAATCCTCAGGAGCTCATCACTCCAAGCTTTGAACTGGTTTTACTCCTGATTTCATCCAAGCCAGAGCAATGTTTTCAAGTAGATAAGGTTTTGTTTTCCTTCTCTTCTTTGCATCTTCTCCCAAGCAGCTTGGAGGCACTTGGAGAAAGCTACAACTTCCAGTAACCTGGTGAGGTGAGAAGGACACAAATTCCTTGTCCTAATGTCAGGCAGCCAACCATAGATCAGACTGGCTTTGTTCTGTGCAGCAGGAATAAAAAGGAGGGAGACTGAAACATAGAAGTGTCTGTGCTGTCAAAGGGCCCATGGAAGGAGGGGAAACAGGATTTCCCCTGGGCCAAAGCAAGTGAAGGACCAAAAATCCCTGATGTGAAACCCAGGTTGCCTCCCCTGCGCACATCTGCAGCACTGCTCCTTCCAGTGCCTCCAGGAGAAAACAAGGCAGCAACAAGCCTTCCCAGATGTCTCCAGCACAGCATGGTGCAAAGGCCTCAGGTGCTTTGCAGGGGAGGAAGGCAAGCTGGGATGCACAGCGTGGCCTGAAAGCCTTTGAGAGATGCTCTGGAGGAGAGTTGCATGGTTGCCCTGCTTAGCAGCATTGCTTGAATAGCTTCCCCCCCAGCAGCTTGAGGAGCTCCCCAGGGATGTGGCTCACTCAGCTGTCTCAGCTCCAGGAAGGAAAAGCATCTGGCTGGTGTCAGAGCTGTTTGTGGCTGATGGAGAAACGAGGCATCGCTGCACTGTGCTTTGAACCACGAGCTGCTGCATCCGGGACCTCCTGGACTCCTTCAGAGTCTGTTTGCTCTGGGTCTGTGTCCCCAGGACATCTCCCAGCCACTGCTGCTGGGCAAGGAGAAGGGATCAAAGGAAGTTCTTTAGGCTCTGGTGATGGGAATGACAGGAAACCATGGCACTCCCATGGCCTGGCTTTGTCCCCTTTGCTTCTTGACCCTGGGGGGTTTTGAAGATGCCCATCCTGAATCCTCAGTGCATCCCTGCAGAGGCAGGAGTGAGCTATGGAACAAGGCATCAGACCAAGATCATAAGAGTGCAGCAGCCTGACAGTGAGGAAAAGCATTCCACCCTCTCCCAGGGCTCCCAGAGGAAGGTGGATGTCTGCGTGTCCATTTCTAGATACTTCCCTCCTGGCATTAGTGAAGCCCTGGTTGATGTTTGCAACTGCAAGTGGAGTTTTTTTGGCTTGTTCCATCCTTTCCTCTTGCAGACTAGAAAGCAGAAGAGCTGATTGGTACCCTAGCAAAGCTGTTGGATTCATTAACTTTGGAAAATGCTACTCTGGAGTCTTTACATGTGAGCTTGGCTGTGGTTAAAATAGGAACATTTCAAGGATAAAAAGGATTCCTCAAGGAGCCCCAAAATATCTGCTGTGGGATGCCAGAGGGCTAACATTTTAGCTGAACTCCTCCTCTTTCCAGGCACCAGCCTCCCTGGGAAACTTTTTTAACCTGATAAAGAAAAATTAAATAATGGCACAGGTATAATATTTGATCAGAATTAGTCCAGCCAGCAGCAGCCAAAGCCAGGACCATTCCTCAGGGGGGTTCTGGTGGGGACAGCTGGAGGCAAACCAGGCTGTGATATGTACTACAGACAGCACTGCTATCCTACTCACTGGAGCAGATCTGGCAAGGGGATTTTGGAGCAACTGGAAGCAGAGCTAGCTGGGAATTTTTTTGATTAAGCATGTGTTGGAGTTTCTTGGTCAGATGAAACTTCTCATAGCTGTGTGTGGTGCCTGCCAAAGCTGAAGCTGGGAATGGTTTCCTTCATCAGTAGTGAGAAAAGTGGGGATACAGGAGGAGCGATGGCTTTGTGTAGGTCTGCCCAGGCTGAGTGTTGGCTTCAGCTTTCTGCAGTGGCCAGAAGCACAAGGCATGGCTGCCACTGACACCAGGGGTGTTGGGCCTCCTTGCTCCCCTTTGCAAGACCCCTAATGCTGTGCCAGGACCCCCCATGTGCTGCTTGTTGGTGTGTCCTCAGTGGTGTGGCACTGCTCTGTGCATGGTGTCTTGGATAGAAGAATTTGGGTTGGAAGGGACCTTTAGAGATCATCTAGTCCAACCCCCTGCCATAGGCAAGGACACCCTCAACCAGACTCAGTTGCTCAGAGCCCCACCCAACCTGGCTTGAATGTTTCCAGGGATGAGACGAGCTGCCAAAGGGAATTGCTCCCTCAAACTCTTGAGCCCAAGTCAAGCAACGGTCCAAACTCCCTCAGCTCTCCCTTCACCCTTCTCCTTTCAGAGCTCACAGCCCCTTCTGTGTGGTGGGAAATGGGGAAATTTTGGGAATGTCCCTTTTGGGCAGGCGAGTGGTGCTCCTGCGAGGGAGGCTGTGCTGATGGTGAGCTCCATCCAGCTGTTCCTCCAGTGTAAACCTGACCCAATTCATTAGACACTGCCTGTTGAAAAGGCAGTAAATCACCTAAAATCACCAGTCAGAACTGGCTTTGGCATGTTTTATGGTGGAATTAGAATAATGAACGAGGAGCTGGCTGTTTGTGTTAGTTTTGGCTGCCGAGCTCTAGGAAAAGTCTGGTGTTGAACTTGGTGATAAACTCTCCACACCAGTGGGCTCTGAGGTTGGAAACAACTTTTCAAAGCCTCGAGGGTGAGATGCTGGCACAGCACAAGCTGAATGAACAGTAGGGCTTAGATAAGAGGCATGGATGTGTTTTGGGGCAGGACAAGACCTCAGTGCTGGAGGGTCTCTCCAAAGCTTAGACACCTACAGTCTTCTCCTCAGGGTTGGCCTTCACACCACGTGCTTGAGGAACAAAGTGAGTTAGCCAAGCCTACAAGTATCCAGCTATTTCCATGCTCCATCTAGCTCACTTATACCTCACTTGGATGATTTGGGATTATTCCACACCCTGTGGCAGGTCACCCGTCATTGGTCCTTGGCACGTTTTTTTCCCAGCTTTTCTCCAATATCCTTAGTTGAGCTCATCTGTATAAAATGGGCTTCATGTTCTGAATCTGCCAGGGCTGCAGGAACTGGAGTGAACTTTGCTGTGATTTTCTCTAAGCTTTAATGTGGATTTGGATGCTTCATGGTGGAGCCAGTCCAGTTTTCCTCTGCCTGGAAAACCTGATGAGTGGTTGGTTAATGGGACACAGTCCAGCTTAATAGATGGATGGGAAGCATATCTATATTAGTATTAATAATCCAATAATGCAGTTATAATGCATTATCCAGAATCTAGACATGCTGCAGCAAATTCCCATTTTTCTTGAGCACTCTGTGTCCAGGCAGCCCCTCTGAGGGGTATTGCCTCCTTTTGCTGAATCCAGGTTTTCATTTCCTGGTGGTCCTTTTTGCCCTCTGGTGACTGACTCCTGCTGCTTAGCTCAGAGTGAGACCCTCCTTTCCCCAAGGTTTAGGACCCTTCTGTCACAACCCTTTGCCAGCAACCACCAACCAGACAGACCCTAATCTTAATGATCCCACAGTTTTACCAGTGGCCAAAACCTGGCAGCGCTTGTGGTCTCAGTTTTGCTTCAACAGTTGATTTTCTTCTCTCCAAGGGCAGGAATCCATCAGAGGATTCCAGCCCACCTGGCCCTGTCATTGTTCATCTGGTTTGTTTTGTTCTGTTTTTTGATTTTGAACTTTACATTCTAAAATTGTATAAAGAGAAAGGTTTCATCGTGGGAAATTACTTACAAGTTGTACAACAGTCTCTTCCACCTGGAGAGCTGTGAAATGCAATTTGTAGATGGAGCCTTCCCGTTGGTACGTGTTGCTTGGTCAGGTTGAAGGCTTTGTGAAGGGCTGCTTAAAGTGTGGACCTTGAAGCATCCTCTGTCTGAATTCCAACTACAAAATTTGCAAAGGGGGGAGATCTGAGCACAGTTTTCCACCCTGCTGCAGCTTCTGCAAGTGATCACCTGTGAGGAGTCCAGGTTTGGACTTTCACAGCAGCGATCACAAGATCTAAGAATGTTCTCTCCTGACCCATGACATGACGATGGCCTTTGCATGCCCATTTTGTGCCCAGAAGCATAAGGAATGTCCCATCTCAGTTCACCTCACTCATCCATCCCTTGACTGTCATCCCCAGACAGCGAAATGCCCCAAGGGATTGATCCAGACTCAAGGTGGTGACCACTGTCTGCAGAGGGTGGGGATGAGCTCTGTTCCTGCAGGTCCAAATGCAGCTGATCTTTGCCAGTCATGACTTTTTGCCATCTTCAAAGCTGTTTTGAGCTGAAGCTGTGCATCTGCTTGCCTGGCAGGAGGAGCAGGGCTTGGGGGGATAAGAACACACAGAGGGTTCCCTTTGTGTCCGCTGGTGCCACCCCAAAACCTGGGGCTCTGCCAGCAGCCACCACCCACCAGTGCACTCACTGTGTCCTTCTGTGCCCCTTTTCCTCCTTCTCTATCACCCTCTGAACCCGACCACACTCAGTTCAAGTTTATCCTGGGTTTATTTTTGGGCTGGATCAGCCTCCCCCGAGGCCGGGACCGCAGCCGCCTCCTGGAGAAGTGGCTCGCTCAGGGGCAGCCTTTATCTCTTTGAAGATTAGGGGGCTTTAACATGTCTTTAAAGTGAATTTCTTCTCCCCCCCCCTCCCCACCTCCTCTGTTTTATTATGATAATTGATGACCAGCAAACTTTTCTTTTCCTTTATCTCTTAAATATGTTTCTTTACCCTTAAAAATGCAATATTTCTTTTAACTCAGAATATGGATGGGTCTGTGCGTAGCAGGGCTGCCTTGGAATCATCTGTCAATTTGATCGTGTAAAGCCTCTGTTTTCAGCTGGCATCCAGTGCAGATTTCAAAGCTGTGACTCACCCCTTCTTGCAGAGTTTGCAGTGAAAGGTAAAATTAAAAAAAAAAAATTAATTTAAAATAAATATTTTTCGAGTGGTTAATTGCTGAGTTGTATTTTTAAGGGCTCTGTATCAGCGTGCACAGGAAGGATTAAAAGCACTAAGGGATTTCAGCAGTGAGGACGACAAAATGAATGGTTGTCCTTGGAAATAGTAGTTTGAGAGAAATAAAATTATTGTAAATGAAGTTGGAAGGCCAAAATGTAATTTTTTTTTTTAAAAAAAAAGGTAAGGCAGGAAAGGGGAATGATTTTATACATAGTCAAAACATTGCACTTACTTATAATGTAGATATATTCATGTAGCAGATGCTTGAAACTGGAACTGCCTTTTTCCCTCCATGCACATCATATAAACAGCTAAAACAACTCCCCTTTCAGACAGAAAAGATCTGCTGAGCAGAAAAACAGCAGTTTCCCCAGAAAATGTGAACATGCCTTTTACTTTTAAGCAAAATTTCCCCTCAGTTTATGTAATTTCACCGAAAAGATCATTTCACCCAGATGCAGTGTGCTCTCAGTGGGATCACAGCCTGACATAACACCCAGCTGGGAACCAGCCTGTGTCTTCTGGGCCTGATCACCCAGACCAGGGTGGCCCAGGGCTCTGAAGCCCCGTGTCCCCCAGGAGGTGACAGAGCTCTGTGCTGCTGCCACGGGGGCTTCTGTTCCAGAATCCCAGGCTTTAGCCAAGACAACTCTACAAATTGTGTCAGTGGAAAATGGGTGCAGCAGCTCAGTGTTTCCTCTGTTGTCAGATATTTTTATGACACCTTATCATATGCACCTTAAATCCACGTGTAGAGAGAGCAGGCATTAAAAATGAAGGTTTGTAGCTGCCTGAGGAGCGCTGTGCTGTCTCTGGGTCAGTGGCAGGTGCTACCAGTGGCCAGGGTGTTTCCTAAGGGCAGTCCCTGCTTGGAGGTCAGCAGGGCTTGTCATGCTGTAGGTGACAGTGCCAGTTTCTGCCCCCACTTATTCTGAAACATCCCAGTCCAGGCTAGGGTGATGGAGATGGGGTGATGCTGCTGGTGAGTGTGTGGTGTGGGTCCCGTGGATGTCCATGCATCCAGTGTGTTAAGATGCTCCCCTGCCCTGGGAGCACACAGGACCCAGCAAGCCAGAGTCACCTCATGGTTAGATCATAGAATTCTGAACTGGTTCATTCCTTCATAAGGTTGGAAAAGACCTCTAAGACCATCATGTCCAGCTGTGGGTAATCTTGGCCCTTACCTGGTGATCCCAAGGAAGCTGGGTTTGGTCTGATCCCAGTTACAACATCAGCTGGAACACAACACAGTCTTAAACCAAAATTTGCAAGCAGATGCTGATGAAGAGCACTTCATGGCTTCAAACACTGAAGAAGAACTGAGTTTTATAGTTGTTCAACCCTTGTAGTCAAGAGTGGGAGGGCAATGAAGTGCTCAGGGAACACAGCCCACCTGTGTCCAATCTCATCTACTGAATTTACTTTTCCTTGCACCAGCCAGAGTCTGTAACTATTCTTTTCCTCAAGTACCAGTGTTTTCCCAAGCATTTTGCAAATTGGCACTTCCAGCCTCTCTTCTGAATCAGTCTGGGAAGTGTTACCTGACCAGCATTGCCATGTGAAATGGGCCACATTCACCTTCCCTTTGTGGTTTCAATGCCAAGGGTTGTTTGCTCAAAACTTGTTTAACACCAAGCTCCATTTGGAAGTGGCTTCAGTGTTTTCTCAGCCTCTGAAGACCAACAGCTGGTCACCAGAGACCTGTGTCAGGGGCTCTTACACCTTCATGTGGCCTAGAGCAGCTGAGAGCTTGAAATCAGCACTTTCAAAATCTTATCATTCATTACCTAGTTGTGTTGGGCAACACAAAGTGAAGTAGAAGGTCTGAGATGCGGAGTGAAGGTTGGAAGGAGATGGTGGGGCAGACAGAAGTAGGAAGCCATTGACTACCTTCATCTCCAGAAATACCAGCTCTTTATCCCAGAACATCCCAGAGTTAAGGCTGTTCTCCCAGGGTCAGAGTCTGAGAAGAGGAGCCTTGTGGTGACTCCACTTTCTCTGACTGCTACCAGCATGTGAGAGAGAACTGTCTGTGCTGGTGTGGTCCTCCAGCAGACACCCACCTACTCCTGGGAAAGGCGACAAAGATGGAAGAAGACAGTTTTAAAAGCAGAGCATGAGTCACACAGGGCTGGTGAAAAACTCTGGTGAAGCCTCCCTTGACCAGCCAGGCACCCCCTGCTATCTGGGGGGGCTTTTGGGGGCACTTACAGCAGTAGCAACTGGCCCAGGCTGGAGCTGAGCCTGTGAAATAAGGGATAAAAAGCTGGATTGCAGGTCTGGGGAGCCCACCCAGGGCCCTGCAGCCGGCCAAGCACCAGGCATGAGGATGGATACACAGGCCATGGAAAGACCTCATCCAGAGTATATTTGGTTTGTCTTGTGTGACACAGAGAACCTGAGTTATTATTTGATCCTGCTCTGAGTAATAACCAGATAAATGGGCCTGCGGATTTCCAAATAAACATTTTAATAAATGACGGGTGAATTAAAGGAGAGCTGCTCCCCCCCCCCTCCCCTGCTCCCAATATTAATGTTCAAATGAAGGCAGGCAGTGTCTAACAGAGCCTCGTGTACTGTAAATACATTTCTTGCACTGTCACATATAAACACTGGAGAGACGGAGATCAAAAGGTCTCGCTGTGCAGAGCAGAGCCGTGTGATGAAGTGAACATGTTGCTTTGTGGCTGGGGTGGGGTGATGGGACGCCTGAGAATAACAGACTGGCTGGAGACGTAGGAGCCCAGAAGGCCTGGGGGGCCTCAAAGGGGAAAAGAAAAAAAAAAAAATCCCCACTAGCAGCAGGAAAAATAAATAATTCCGTTATCTCTGATGAATTTCTGCCTTTGATCTAGTTTTTCCTCTCCCTCGTGCTGCCTTTTCTTCCCCCCCTTACTCATAGTCCCCCCCACCCCCCCTCCCAGCTCCCCCTCGGACACTTTTTTCCCCCCTTCCCCTCTCTCACCGTTTGATTTATCCCACGGAGCCTGACGGGTGCTGATGAATGGGCAGAGCTCGTCTGCCCGTAGCCCTGCCCCGGCGTCTGCCAGGACATCCCCGGCTTCTTTTCATTCCTGGAAACCCGGTGTCCCGCCGGGCAGCCTCGGGCAATATATTTGCTTCGCGGGTTGTGCTTTCCTCGGCTGCCTGGGGGAAGATGCTTCCCTGCCTCTCCACGCACACACACAAAGCCCAGCCTGCCCCATCCCGGGGTTATTTAGCTTAACCTTGACAGCTGCTAAATAATTGGGTGTTTCTTCCACAGCCAGTACCTCCTTGCTGAGCCAGGGGAGGCCACATGGGTGCCTCTGATATTTCCCTGCAGCGTTGCCAACCAAAAAAAAAAAAAAAAAAAAATTAATGAAGATGGGTTTTTGGAAGCAGAGGAGAGCGCAGTGGAAGTGGTGTGAGTTAGGACAGTGGCTAAGGAGGGGGAACAGCCTGTTGAGGGGGTGAACAGGGAGCTGTGGTGGGTTCCCTCCTCCTCAGGGCTTGCTGAGCCTCTGGGATGACCCTTGCAAGCAGAGGAGAGTGACACCAAAACATGGTTTGTCTGCAGCTTAGCTCAGCCTTGAAATTCAGGTCCTAGAAAAGCCCAAGTCATGGCAAAAGTCAGCCCAAGTGAGTGACTCAGGGAACTGTCAGTGCTTAGATAGTGATGCCTTTTTAAAAACTTGCCTTTTTTTGTCTCTCCATGCTTGATAACACCGTGAAAATCCATCAAAACCACACCACGGGTTGTTTGTAAAACACCAGCGTTTCTCTGCAACTACAGAGCCAAGAAATTTTGTCCCTCAAGCTGGAAGAAGATCCTACAAGACGGTGTGTAACAACCCTCCTGGAGCCATCCCTCCTGCTCCAGCTGTTCTCCACTGTCCTACTCCTCTGCTGGCAGTGGACAGACCTCTGGGTTGATGCATCAACTGTTTCCTATGACTTGAAGCCAAAATTCACACAGTAGCTTGACCATTAAATTCTTTAAAAGTCCATTAAAAAAAGCACCTCACAATTCTGCTTTGACATCTCCTCTCTCCCAGCCCAGCTGGTTCGAACTTTTACTTCTTTATCACATTTAATATTAACAATTTCCATAAAAATCCCTGTGAAATGCGTGGTATTTCTGTTTGATTCAAGCTCACAGATCGAGTCCAGCTCCTTAAGCAGATTCCCCCCGCTCTCTCTATTTCCTTATGCCTCCAGTTATATTCTGGTTGATCATTCCTTATTTTCCATCCCCTGGAGACGTCTAAATAATGGCATCTTCCACCTCTGGGCTCCTTGGCCCTGAGTGAACTCATCCTTCTTAACTTAAAAATGGATGAGTCATATTTGAACCTATTTACATTGACACAGAGTTTTGGTTTCCTCTGTTCACTGATCCACTTACTTCTTCAAAATCCTCTGTCCTCTAATAATATTCTTGGTGTAATTTCCTATTTTAGTTCCAAATGAAAATAAGGTTTTTTTCATGTAAGTATTTTAATAGTTTTTGTGCAGTCAGTACGTTCATGGGAACCTGCTGGCAAGGAAATACCTCCAGACTTCTTATCCTCACTGAAATGTACACATCCCTTGAAAATTTCCATATAACCCCAGTAGAGTCTCAGAGTGGGTCAGAGGCAGAGCTGGAAGGGGAAACTGGATCTTTCCAAGGCTATGTTTCCTCTCCTAACCCATTTTGGTGCCCACCCAGCCTCGTGTCAGTAATTTTACCTTTGTGTATGGAACAATCAGGAGCTCCACACATCCCAGAAGTGGATTTGGGGGCTGTAAGATGAACAGTAGCAAACACAGCACCAGGGGAGGTCACATCCAGCCCCTGGGCTGGGCTTCAGGACAGAGAGCTCCCAGGGATCATCCAGATGCAGTTTGAAGACATCCAGAGATGGCAAATCCATCACTTCCCACAGGGAGCTGTGCCAGAGTTAATCTCCCTCATTTGAACATGTGGGCCTCAGTTTTGCTTGGAATTTGCAGGGCTTCAGCTTTTGATTTGTCGGGCAGTTTTCCTTGCAGAAGCACAGACCCCTGCCTGGCCAGTGCCTGCTGAGTTTGCAGGCCTGACACCCTGGGGAAGGGCTCAGACATTTCTGGGCTGCCTATCCAAGGTGTTTATTAATTCAAATTTTTTCTATACTCAATAAGAAGCTCTGTTCTCTCACAGTCATCTCCTTTTATTAATAAGGAATAAACAACTGTGTTTGTGTTATAAAGAAATAGATACATTTCCTTAGGTATGGTTAGGAATTCTTATACTTTAAAAAAATGTTCTGATTTAAATAGATTTTTTTTTCCCTCTAGATTTCCCTGAAATGATAATTTGCAAAGAGCAACCAACAATCATTGGTCAGTAAGGGGCCCTTACTGATATCCTGGGGATATCCTGTTGTGCAGATGTGGCTGCAGGCAAATTCTCTGGTGTGGACCAAGGGACAGAGTTAAGCCATTCCCTGTCCTCTAAAGATGATTCCACTGAGTCCCTTCATCAAACAGAGAATATTTTGTTCTTTTTAAAGACTCCTGTTCCAGTGGGGGAAGTTTTGGAGCTAATACAAGAAATCAAGTGGATAATCTTTAAAAATCCTCAGAGCCTCAAGCTTGGGGCTTGGCTTTTTCCAGAAGTGAAAGTAGGAAGGAGACACGGACATGTTGAGTTCTTGGTCTGGGGAATTTATTCTCTCTTTCTCCTAAAATGAGGTGGATAAACAGCTTCCAGGTGGTCTTACTGTAGAAGTGAGGTCACTTCTCTGCTGGAGTGGTGTTAACTAAGGAGAGGTGAGGGCTCAGCTGAGCCTGGTGTAGGTCATGCTCTGATTAAGGGGTGTCCAATCCCTGCTGGGGACAAGGGTGATGAACAGGCTGAAGGCTTTTGCATTCCCTCCCAGCCTTCAGAGCCCTATTGATTTTGGGGAAAGCCCTCTGGATGAAGCAGCCCTTGGTGAGCAGAACACTTGGAGTGAGAAGCAGGAGAGAAAGCTGCTGCCTGCTCCCTAAAAATAAGTCCCCTGCTGCAGATTTCTTGGGAAGTTACTTGAAATCTGCTAAAAGGTCCATAAAAAAAATAAAAAGCCTTGCAATTCTGCTTTGACATCTCCTCTCACCCAGTCTATCTGGTTGAAACTTTTGCTTCTATATCACATTCAATATTAACAATTTCCTTAAAACCCTCTGTGAAATACGTCACATTTCTGTGTGATTCAAGCCCACTGATCCAACAAAGCTCCTTGTGCAGGTTTTTCCAGAGGTTTTTTCTCTGTGCTTTAACTCTCTGCATTTAATTGAGGCTTTGCTGCCTCTGGTCCTCAGTTTCCACCATGTGCTGCTCACCCTGCTGATGGAGGTGACGGCTCTGGGAGATGCTGGGGACCAGCTGAGCAGGCTGGAGCTTACCTGCCAGCACAGGGAGCTGCTTGTAGCCAGCAACCTGAGGAGGAGGCAGTTGATCAAATGTTTTTGGAGGACCAGGACTGTGTGCACTTCACTGAAACAGCCAGAAACAGCCCAGGCTGCGGCCGCTCGGCCATCGCGCCGTCTCCTTATCTCTACTCCGAACATCAGAGAGCTGATCTTGCTCCTGAGGCCAGGACCTGACAGACTTGTACATTAGCACTTTTTTAAAGTGATGTCCACTTTTGAAATAGTACCTGTCCCGAGAGTGGTCACTTCATTTGACAAATGCCAGCGATGACAGCTGGACACCACTTTACAAACTCCAGCCTTCTGCCTGCCCTGTGAGGGAGGAGAGCTGGGTTCCCCTTTGCTGTGTCGAGATGTTTGGATGCTGTGCCCTCTCTTGAGCCCACAGCCAAGGTCTATTTGAACCTTGGAAATGGGCTGTTCCCCCTGGGATATGTGCCTGGAACCCAGCAGCAGCACAGTGCATGGAGAACCATCAAACAGGGCAGCTGAGGGCAGCGAGCAGGCAGATGTGGATTTCCCTAAAGGACAGTGGGGATTTGTCACCCTCTTAATGTCTACCCAGAGCAAGGGGTGAAGCTAGGCAGAAAAAACACTCATCTCCTCACTGCAGGAAGGCTTGGGCTGAAGATTTCTGGATGAGGCTCCTGAACAATTTGGCTGTGCCAGTGCTTGGCTCAAAAGCTGTTTTGCCCTGCAGAGCCCTTGCTCTGGTGGCTGAAGGGACTCACCTGACTCACTGGGGTTGCTGTTGGAGCCTGGGCAAAAGCAGACAGAGAGACCTTAGGCTTCTGGTGACCAAACAGCTGGACAAGGGAGGCAGAGGAGAATTCCCTCCCTGCTCTGCTAAGCCTGGCAAGAGCTCTTGTGCTGTTGCTGGAGCACTGCTGGGCTGTACAAATCCCCCCTGAAACCTGCACTGAACCAACGTGACTGAAGTGACAAATGAAGAAAGCTGGGAAACACCAGACTTTGAGTCACTTGATTAATTTTCTGCCTTTTATTTAAATAGCAGGTTAAATACATAATTTCCTTGGATTGTGGTACCCTGCTGAGGATTTCTGGCAGAGGCCCGAGGACTGTGTTGTTGTGGTTCTTGAGTGATGTTTGTGTTGCACTTAATGTGAATGGGTGACTCACAGGCTTTATACGTGAGGGGTGGGGGGAGCAGCTGGGATGTTTTGGCCGCTTGCCTGTGCTGTTGGATGCCCACCCATTGCTAGAAAACTGAATTCTCAGCCCTGTAATTCAACAGGAATAATATGTGGGGAGGAGCAGAGAGAGCACACAGGAGGGCAGGGCACAAGCAGAGCTCACTGAGGTCTTTACCATCTTCTGGGGCTCAGTGAAGCATCCCAAAATTTCCCAGATTATTCCCATATTCCCAGCAGGGTTTCCTAGAGAGCAGAATGTGCATGTGGGCAGTACAGCGAGTAAGTGCTCTGGGAAACACCAGATTTGCTGTTTGTGCCCAAAGTCCTTCAGTCCAACATGCCAGGCACACATTGGTGTGTTTGGGTCACTGTGGCTCCCTGGCAGTGCCCTGGTGAACACTGGAGACCTCAGGGCAGCCAGTGAGTCCTCCAGAAACCCCTGAACCTGGTAAAATTTTCAGACTGAGGCAGAGAAAATTTATTTTGGGAAGCTCTGGCATAGCTGAACTCTCTTCTTGCTGATCAATAGAGGAAAATGCTCTGAGTGCTCTTCAGGCATCTCCCTGGCCACTGCTCTGAGTTAGTGTGTTGGTTTTCTCTCCCTTGACTCTGTGGGTCTCCCTCACTTCCCTGTGTTCTTCTACACTGTTTCCCCTGCACACCATCTCCTGTGCCAGCCCTCCCTTTCTCCCCTTAACATAAATACTCACAAAAACACAGAATATCCCAGGTTGGAAGGGACACACAATGGTCTTCAAGTCAAAATCCTGTCCCTGCACTGCCCAACCCCAAGAATCCCACCGTGTGCCTGTTGGACAGGGATGGCTCAGGTGGACCAGCTGCATGGAGAGCTGGGACATTGCAGAAGGATGGTTGTCCCTCCTCTTAATTGCCACAGGGAAGTGCTCCAGGCTCATTTGTGCTCCCGGTCAAGGGGATCCTCAGCAACTTGTTCCCAGCTCATCAGCTTTTTGGCAATTGTGGGCTGGGGATGGAAATTAGATGAACTTTTTCTCCCTTGACACGTTCTTAGATGTCTTCCCCAATCCCCAACTCAGTGTGTCCTGGCCATCCCTCCATATCTCAGTGCCCACCTCTTGATAGGGGTGACCTTCCTATGCAGCTGCCATCTGTCCCCATGTGCCTCCCTCCACCTTCACCAAGACCCAAATTATGATGTGAAACTTGAACACTCATGGACAACTGGCACAGCCCAAGCTGAGCCTGCAATTTCCTGGCTCATAAAAACATGAGCTTCCTTCAGGCCCAGGTCTCTGCCAGGTCATTCTGCTCCGAGTCCCACACCACCACCCCAGGGCCCCCCACTCCCAAAATATTTTGCGACACCAGCCCATGAGCTAGATTTTTTTTTTTTTTTTTTTTATTGCTCCATATGTTGGAGACACATGGAAAAATGCATTGGAGAAATCCCTTTAGCGAGGGAGTGAAAAGCCCCCGAGTTTACAGGGTGTTGCAAATAATCTGAGGCAAAACAAATGTTTAAGGCTGCCTCGACTGCCAATTTTGAGTACATTGTTTTAAACGCACAAAAACAGGCCAAGGGGCAGTAGTTAATGGGCCGGTAATTTTCTTCCTTTCTAGACACCCCAGAGCAACAAATAGCAAATATTCCTTGGGAAAGGAATCAAGTGTGGGGGGCTTTTTACTTAACATATCAAAAGACATCATTGACTCGCCCTCGGAGCTGCTGCTCCTTCCAGCGAGGGGCTTTTACAAGCAATAACCTGTTTGGGAAGCAGAGCAGCGAAGCCACACAGCCCAGTTTGCAGCTTATTGTTGGTGCTGGCTTTTATAAGACACTATGGGGGCTCACAACAGACCTGCTTTTTGTAACCCAGTCCATTAAACAGCACAACCTGAGCTAAAGAGCAGCGGGGGACGGAGCCCCCGGGGACCCTCCCGAGCCGACCCCTCTGCTTCTGTAATAAACTCAGCAGCATCCCACTTAGGGCTGGAGCAGCAAAGAGCCTGTACAGAGAGGCTAATGTATTGTTGCAGGGAAGGTCAAGTGTGAAAAGACCCAGGGCTGGGATTTTCCAAGAGGTTTGGGTTGTTGCTGCAAGATTAGTTGGCCAAAATGCCGCTGGTCCTTGCGGGTTTGTTGCTGATGGTGTGTCAAGCCCTGAGTAAGGGACTTCTGCATCCTTGCTGAGAAGGTTTCTCTCAGCAGGATCTTGTGGGTGTTGCATTGATCTACAGCCCAGGAGATGTGGCAGGGACAGGACCTGAGGGAATGGCAGAGGGCTGAGTTGGGGAGGTTTAAGCTGGGTATCAGGAAGAGGTTCTTGCCCCAGGGGGTGGTCGGGCACTGAAAAGGCTCCCCAGGGAAGTGGTCACAGCCCCAAGACTTCCAGAGTTCAAGAAGCTTTTGAACAATGCTCTCAGGTGCATGGTGGGATTTTGGGGACTCTTGGACACACCTCTGGGTCCTGGTTCAGTCTTCACCTGGGCTCCTGTTTCTGCCCAGATGGGCTTTGGCCCCGAGGCAAAGCCAGTGACTCTTTGGAAGAGCAGCAGCTGTTATGGGAAAGCTGCAGCTCTCTGGGATACTGGAGAAAAGTGTGTTTTGGAAGGGTTCAGGGATGAGGAGGAGGAAATACTTTCTTTGGGAGGTTGGTGGTCACAGAAAGGGCGTGTGCTTGCTGTCTGGGCAGGGACCACAGCTGGCAGCATGGGACACTTCTGTGACCAGTCTGTAGACCCTGATGGTCAGTGTTTGATGACATCAGCTGAGGGATGTCCCAAGCTGGAGAGGGCAACCAGCCCTTATTTGAACTTCTCAAACCTTTCTGAGCATTCAATTGGTTTCATCGTCTTATGTCAGGGTGTTCTCCAACTGGATTACAGATTGAAAGGGAAAAATCTTTCCTGTATGAAATCTGCCACCTGACCAGCACCTCGAGATCTTTCTCTTCCACTGTCAGAAGAGGAGAGAGGGTGTCCCATCTGCTCTCTCTGCCCATAGCCTGGCTACTCATCCCATCATGACATGGGGCTGTTGGGAGTGGATGAAGAGCAGGAGCAGCTTTGGGCAAAAATTTGTCACCTTGAAATCCAGACATCCAAGGAGGGTTTGAGTTCCCAGCCTGAGTGCTGAGCTGCAAACCCAAGTTCAGCATTCTGTGAGGTTGGAAATAACCCCTGGCATCCCAGCCCTATCTGCTCTTTCCTGCCCATCTATTTTTGCCATCGAAAAAGAGGGAGAAGAAGGGATTAAACATTTGCTTTTCACAGCCCCCAAATGCTCTGCCTGCGTGCAAAGGGCACAGACACTCTCTGCCTTATTCCCTTTCTGGATCTGCTGGTGTTTTCTCAAGGAATAACCCTCTGCAGCACTTAAATCCTTCCCTCACCTGCAGCCCATCCCCTCTCAGGCAGCAGGATGGAAATCCTGCAGTGCCCAGCCTGCTGCGTGCAGGGCTCAGAGATCATTTATTTGGCCTCAGCAAAACTCAGGGTGGGCTAAAAGTGTGGGGTGGAAAAAAAAAACACCAAACCAAACAATAATTTTTACATTCAATTTAGCCTGACTGAAGCCCCTGGTGTCCTTCCTCTGCAGGGGCTGCCCTTGGTCTTCAGCTGCTGTCACTTGCTGTCACTTGAGCAGAGCATCTTCATGTCATCCGAGGAGGCTGTAGGCATCCAGGAAAGACCTGTGTCTGATTGTCCTTCCCCGAGTGCTTTTAGTGTTTCACTTTGAGGTTTTAACCTTTTGGCAGGTTGTTTTCTCTCTACCAGAGCTGGGGGAGGAAAAGCAGTTGCTAAAAAATGCTCATGGTCTGTGGGATAACACCGAGGTTGGGATTAGGGTTTCAGTTTCAAGGCTGGGGTTAGGGTTGCAGTTCCCAACGGTATTTTTAGTTGGGAAAAATAGAGATCTGGCAATCTGGGAATGTTTTTGGAGCATATTCTGGCATATTACTTTAGAAAAGTGAATTTCCCCTTGAACCCAAACTGTCCACCTCTGTAAATGCAGAATGACCCTGTCATTTGGTTTGAAACAATCTTTCCTTTAAATTTCATTTAATCTTTGATTTTGAGGGTCTTACTCAAATTGACTGAATTACTTTGAAGCAAAATATCTGGATGAGTTCAGTGCTTTAAATAAATTGACAATTTATTTACTTGCAACCCCAGGGTGTTCTGTTATGAATCAGTACAATTCTACTCAAATCCCCTCTGTGATAATTCAGCCACATGTTTTTATGCACAGATACCTACTATTGCCCCAACCCTGGAGGTGTCCAAGGCCAGGCTGGATGGGACTTGGAGCAACCTGGGCCAATGGAAGGCATCCCTGTCCATGGCAAGGGGTTGAAATAAGAAAATCTTTAAGGTTCCTTCCAACCCAAACCACTCTGTGATTCTATTGCACTCCTGAGCCAGAAAAAAATTTTTATTATGAGTTTGAAAGCAATTTATTCTACTTATTTCTGATCGAAAACGTCTGGGTTGCAGGTCTCTGGGTGGATGAAAACTTAAGGAGGAATAATTCCAGTTCATTAAGGGGTTCAGGACTGGGACAGGGACTTCGAGGGCTGGACAGTGCCGAGCATCCCGTGGTCCAGCACTGGGGGATGCTGCAGCCGAGAGATTTCCATGGAGACGGGAAGATACCTAGTCTGAGATGCGGTTTGGTCCTCGCTGATGTTGCTGGGGTGGCTGTAGGGTGGCCGGATCCCCCCAAAGAGACAGTGGGACGCCTCGGGGGGTGCCCCAGCCCGTCCCGGGCCGGCAGCGCTGCGGGGGCTCTCGGGGGGCTCGGGGCGAAGGGGGCGGGTGACACCTTGTGGCGGCGGCTCCTCGCAGGGGCTGTGTCCGACAGCAGAGGCTGCTCTGCTATTCCGGCTCAAATCCTGGAATCTGGGAGGGGGAGAGTTCCTCCAGGCCACCAAACATTCCCTGGGAGTTTGGCTGCAGTCCGAAGCACCCGCACAGCTCGGGCTCTGACAGGGTGTGAGGGTGGAGCTGGGGGCCAGGAAGCCTCGGTGCTCTGCAGGAGGCTAAATTCACCGATTTCCTCCCCCCTTATGCCAACCAGGGAGTGAAATTTCAGCG
This sequence comes from Pyrocephalus nanus, assembly GCA_038380795.1. Taxonomy (NCBI): domain Eukaryota; kingdom Metazoa; phylum Chordata; class Aves; order Passeriformes; family Tyrannidae; genus Pyrocephalus; species Pyrocephalus nanus. The sequence goes on from CM076278.1 coordinate 3,735,655, forward strand.
GTGGATGGGTTTTTCTGGGTTCATGCCTTGATGGGGACAGGGGATGCTCAGTTCACTCTGTCCTGATCCTGCCCAGTGGACTTAAAACCTAATGGAAGGTCTGTAATCAAACATGAACTCACTGCTGTGAGATGCCAGGGAAGCCAGAAATACCTGGGGCTGGAAACCTTAGAAAGCAGAGGGCTGTCTGTCAGGGGATGTTAAACACCAAGGCTTGGAGAAAACTTGGGGTGTCCCTGGACCACTGGCAGCTGAGGCTGGAGTAAATCCATGCACATATTGCTGCCTTGCCTGACTGCCTGAGGCTGGCTGGTGTGAGAAGGAGGATGCTGAGCCAGATGGGTGTCGAGACTGGCCCCTTGCTGGTGTTTTTTATGTATTTTGTGTCTTTTGGGAATCTGTTTCAGACCCAGATGTTGAGATAGAACATCAAGGCAGAGCTCTGAGAATTCATCACACCCTGAACTGCAGCCAATGCCTCTTCCTGTGCTCTGATGTAGGGACCAGGAACAAACGCCCTACTTTCTTGGGAGATGGGGAGGTTTTACAGTGTCTGGCTCTTTAGGCTGCTTATTCTGTGCAGGAGAAGGTTAATCCCTGGGCAGGGATGATGGCTGGGACTGTGCTACTGCTGAGCAGCTTGGAGATTTTCTTATTCCCTTGATCTCCTTATCCCCTGGCTCTCAGCACCCTCCTGCCTCTGTCCTGGCCCCCAGGAGAGACAGAGACCTGCCTTCCCTGAGCTGCTATGGGAGCAGCCTCAACCTTTGCAGTCAGCAATGCCTGGTGCATCCATCCCTCCAGCTGCAGAGCAGCTCCAGCAGGAATAAAGTGGCCCTGGGGGTTTTGGTACCTGTAGGTCACTGGGCTCCTGCTCTTTAGCTTGGACACCCCTTCCCTGACTGCCAGCAGCATGAAGCAGGGTCCCTCTCCTGCTCTCTGTGTGTGTACTTTTGGTGGTGTAAGGTCCCTGGTTTGAGTCCCTATGGCTTTTTGGGGTGGGACTTTCTTGGTTCATACAGTCCATGTGGAAGGAGGACTTGGAATGCAACTGGGATTTCCTATATGATGGAGGGACTGTAGCTGTAGATACTTCAATGCTGTGAATAATCAAGTGGATTTTGTAGTGCTGTGGGGAAGGAAACATGGAGTGAGACCCTATTTTGGGGGTTGTGGTTCTCCTCCCCCCATCATGAACCAATATTGGAGGGGGCAGGTGCTCCCCACAGAGGCTTTTGAGAGCTCCTCTTTAGGCAGCTGAGTTGATGGAGGGTTAATGATTCGAGAAGGATGGAAAGGTTTAACTCTACCCTGCCTCAGCCACCATTTTTCTGGTTGGGTGGGCAGGAGGCTTAAAATGCCACTTTGGCTGGCAGAAAGATGGGGGCCAGGGGAAGGGTGAAGAAAAAAAAAGCTTTTATTTCCAAAAATAACTCTGGAACAAAATGAAGAGGTCAGAGGGCAAGCAGGGAAACAGAGAAGTGCCTTCCCCTGGGTCCAGCACTGGAGTTCTCATCCTCTGAGTACCTGAAGAAGGAAAGCTTGGCTGTATTAAAGGCAGTCCACTGCTGCAGTGCTAAAACAAGCTGTGGCACGGTGAGCACTGGCACGTGTGAGAGCAGACAGGTGATGATGGCACAGGGCATCTCACTGCCCTTCCTCCACTGCCTGGTTGGAGTTGAGTCTGCCCCAGATCATCCTCTCAACAAACTCTTCTCTTCTGGGCAGTCAGAGCTGGGATACAGTGGGACATGGCCATGGTGGCATCACTGTGATGGCCATGGCACCTCTCATCACCTGGGTCTCTGGATCTTGTGTGGTGATGCTGCTTCCCAACCCCAGGACTCCCATGACACTGGCATGGGGCAGGAGGGGACAATGAGGGGCTCCTCTGGTCCCTTACCCACGTGTGTGCTGGTCCATGCCCATGGATGTCTATCTGGAAATGAAGTTGGGATTACCCAGAGGGTGGAAACATCTGTGGGGTTTCACCAGGCTCTGCCTGCACTGGAGGGAAGATCAGCAGAGAGGGAGAAAGGACTGGGGTCTGCTGTGCATGAACCCAAGCAGAGGCATGAGGACATGTGACAGATGGGGACCCCTGTCCATCCCCCCTTTGCAGAGCAGGATTTGATTTGGATAAAGGGAGATGCTGGGACCATGTTTGTGGTGGTCGTGGGGGGGCTCTTCTGAAAGTGTTGCAGGTGGGAAAGGAGGAACCTGCTGCTCTGCTGGCTTTTATTTTTCCCCACTCCACTTGATCTAAACACCAGTTTCCCACCCTTACACTGAGCTCAGGGCTTCTTGAAGATTTTTCTTCTAACATCTTAGCACTGGTCAGAGGGAACAATCCCGAATTGGCAGCTTTTCAGCACCAGGACACAGGGAAATCCCGTAGCCAAATGGGAAAAAATCAGAATGACACCCCAAAAGGTGTGTGCTGACCAAGAGAGACCATCCTGTAGCATCCCTGCAGGGCTCTGTGGCCTCATTATCCAGGACAAGGTGAGCACAGGGGCTGTCCTTCTCCCTGGATCCAGCACCCATCCCTGAACCCAGCACCATCCCTACTCCATGTGAGGGGCTTCACTCTGGGTCCCAGTGCCTGATGCTGCAAAGGCCTCCTCCTGTGCATGGAGCTGTTTGCCCAAAACAGGGATTTACAAACAGAGACAATGCAGGGAGCATTTTAAGACCAAGTGCTGGTTTTGCGTTTAATCACCAGTGGTGGCCAGTGTGCCAGGAAATGCTGTTATTCCTTCCCTTCCCAGAGCTGGGAGATGATAAACACTGGGGTCTGCCTCCATTCAGCTGTGATCCATCAAGGCAGGGGGGGAACTGGCCCCAGAGAGCGAGTGAAGGGAGGTCAGTGATTGTGTAAACAGGCACTTTAGAGTTCACCCCGAGCTGGTATTACTGTAATTCATTAGAGGTGTCAGCCTGCTTTGTAGTTCCTTGCTTGGAGAACCCCTTGCCTGGCAGCTTCCAACATCCAGCCTTGCCAGCAGGAAAATAAACCTCAGGAGATGGCTTTGCAGGAGGCAAAGTTGCAGTTGCAGCACCACCCTTAAAAAAAAAAAAAAAAAAAAAAAGGTGGGATTTGGCATCTCTGTGTTTCCAGGCCAGGGATCCATTGCAGTAACAGAGGCTGTTCCTCTGCTGGGGGCCCTGGGGTTGAAGAGCATTTTGCTCCTGCCAAAGTGAGGAGCAATGTGGTGCCTGTCCAGGCAGAGCACACTCACTGCTGGACTTGTAGAATTTGGCTGGGGAAAAAAAGTGTGAGGGCCCAGAATCCAGTGTGATTTCCCACAGCCAGGATGGGGATTTTATTTGTGGGGAGCCCACTCCCTTCTAGGCAGGACTTTGGGGACCGCAGCATCTTTTCCCTCCGTGCTGGGACTTGTGGGCTGTTACACCTGTGTGGAGCATCCTTTCCATCTCAAACCACTTGCTCCAAACCCCAGCAAAAAGACATCTCTGCTCTGCCCAGGGTGGTTTGGGAAGCCTGTGTGTTCCTCTGCAGCCCACCTGGATGCTGTGCTTGGCAGGGAGCTCGGTGTCAGGATGGAGCAGGGAGCCTGCCAAGCCCCTGAGGAGGAGGAGGAGAGCTGCAGTTCTCTGCCCCTCGGAACAGCTTGTTCCACTCCCTCACCAGCTTTTACTCTGCTGCAACACTTCACCCAACAAAAAAGGGCACCAAAATTCCCCCTCCCAGCAGTGGGGAAGCCCCACACGGGATATAAACTGCCAGAGGCTCATGTGGAAGCTACAGACACTGGGAAGGATGGAATGCTGTGGAGGGCAGCCCCACCAGCTCAGTTGGGCATGCTAGCACAGTGGTGGTGATGCTGAAGGTTAAGACAGGGAAAGTAGAGAGAAAAGTGGTGTTCATCTCTGCCCAGAGGGTAATAACACCTCCCAGATGGGATGAAGCCTCTCTTTCCAACCGAAATATCCCTGCAGGTGCTCCTAGAGGTACAAATCCTGCAGGTACAGCAGAGGAGGAGGTGTTAGGAAAAGCTGGGAGGGCACTAAAAGCAGTTTGAGTTGTGTCCCTAGAGAAGGGATGGACACTTTGGATGGGGTGGCAGGAAGGAACAACCCCGTGGTACTGTCATCACTCGTGGTCTTTGCATCAAGCTCTGCTCAGTGAGGAGGGTGAGCTGCAAGGCACAGCACCTTGTTTTGGCAATAGAACAAGGGGAAATGGCCTCAGGTTGGAAAGTAGGAAAACATTCTTCACTGAAAGAGTGGTTAAGCGTTTGAACAGGCTGCTGTTTGAACTGCAGGGAAGTGGTGGAGTAACCATCCCTCTAAGTGTTCAAAAAACAAACAGACTTTGCCATATGGTGGGTGGGCACAGTGGTTCTCAGTTGAGGGCTGGACTTGATCTTGAAGACCTTTTCTCACCTTAGTGATTCCCTTCTTCTAAAAAATGACTATTAACCCAGGTGACAATTTTCATTTCTCCCTTATCTGCCTCCTCGATACCACAACCTGCTCTAATCCCATCTCTCCACTTGCCAAGCCCATTACAGAGTGCTGCATTCCCAAATAATTCCAACCTCTCCTTCCCTGTGCCGAGGGAGTGAGTGTGTGTTGGCAGGGGAAACAGGCCTGTCGTGGACCCACTTCTGATGCCTTAGTGCTGGAATGAGAAAACAAGTGTGGCCTCCCAGCTCTGTAGTCACTAATAAACCATCTGGCTTTGCTTGTTTTAATTGTGTGGTGCCCTGATGAGGGTCAGCGAGGAGAGAGGGTGCCCTACATTCTCACCCGTGGCATTTGGTCAGGAATAATTGTGCTGAGCCCAGCACTGGGGCCTTTGATTCCCGGCCAAGGCAGGCAGGTGCTTTCAATATTCCCCCTGCTAAGCCTCTCCGGTGGGCAAAAGTGTTTGCAAGATGCACGTGGTGCAGGGGGGAGCTCAGCCCGGGTAGGTGGCCAGTCCCTGGTCGGGGCTGCCCCGTGGTCTCGTGTCACAGCCGTCCCTCGTCGCGTCGTGCCCTTCCCGTGCTGCCTGTCCCCGTGTGCGGCTCTGCCGAGGTGGCAGAGGTGGCCTGTCACCCTGTGCTGCCTCGGAGCAGCTTGAGCAGTGCCCAGTGCTCTCCCCTCCCTTCCCATTGCTGCCTGTCCCTCACTGCTCTCTTAAATTCTCCCTCTGTCCATGCCCAGGTGTCAGCTCTGGTTAGTCCATTTGGGGCGGGATGAAGCAGCTGCATCCCTGCCCCGAGAGCTGTTCCTGCAGCTCAGGAAGCCTCTGGCCACCTCCATAACCCTCACAAAAGTGAGGGTCCTTGGGTTACCCCCAGTGCTGGAACACAAATAGCCCAGCAATGGCAAAGGGAGGCTGTGGTTGCACGCCTGGCTGTGTCACCAGGCTTTCCCCTGTGCCTCAGTTTCCCTCTCTGTTCTTGGATTTTCAGCTTCCGAGTGTTGAGGTGAAGGACTTTGGGCAGATGTGGCTCTAGGTGGGGGCTGTGGGTCCTGGTTTGTAACCAAGTGGCTCATCCCTGCTGGATTCCCAGCCTGGTGCAGGAGCAGACATCTTCATGTCTTTATTTTCCCAGGGATTGCTGATAAATCCTGACTCCATAACCCCGGCCTTGATTGACTCATTATCAGGCAATGCACAGCGAGGAAGCGACCTGTGACCCCGCCTGGGGACAGGGAGTGACCCTGAGGGAGCCGCCCTTATCAGCCCTTTTTAAAAGCTTCCCTTTTTAACATGACAGAGGAGCCTTGGCCAAGCCAAGAAATGCCTAAATAGCTATGGAGTGAAGGAGGGTGTGGGGGGATGGAGGACAAGGGGGTGCAGGAAGCATCAGGCATGTAGGGTGGGTTTATTCCTGCTGGCTGAGTTTGGGAAGAGCCTCTGCTGGGGTGAAAACCATCACATGGTTCCCGTTGGAAGAGCCAAGTATTGTGGTGGAGTGGGGCTGGCCGTAGCTCAGGGGGGCTGAGCTTGCCTGAGTCCACCTGCTCCTCCAGACAGGCTTCCCGCTGGGATTATCAGGAAAAAGCCCAGCGGGAGATAAGAGTGTCTGTGGGGGAAGGTGACATGGGACAGGCTTGGCATCGGGGCCCAGCCCACACATGGGGCTGTCCTACACGCTGCCACCCACACACCTGGGATGGACGGGGTCTGGGAGCTGTGTCCCTGCTGTCCCCAAGCCCTGAGTGTCTGTCAGGAGGGGCGAATTTGCCTTCCCTTTTCCTCCCAGCTGTTTTTATAGCAAGTGACCCTTCAACCCTCGGCTCATCTTTCTGGAGGTGATAAAAGTCTCGGGGCATCACTGACCCGCTTTCCCTTCAGCGCCCTCTCCGAGGGGAAGGTGCAGGAGCTGCAGGGTCTGGAGTGTGCTGGGCTGATAGAGATGCTGGCAGGGCTGCTCAGCATGTAGGAGTGGGGATGAAATCACTGAGGGCAAAAAAAGAGATGGAAACACCACCGCTTGCCTCACGGCAGGGAGGATAACACCCTGCTCAGGATGGAGCCCATGGGGCAGATGGGAGCGGCTCTGCTGCCCCTCACCCTGTGTCAGGGCATGGATCCCTCCCTTCCATGGGCCAAGGGCTGGAATGCTCGTGTGGGTCACTGATCCAACCCCCCAGCTCAACAGCAGGGATTAGCTGGGGTGGGTTTTTGCCAAGTCCTGGCTGTCACTGTGTTCCCACCTTTGATCAGGAGTCGGCATTTCTGAAGTGCTCCATCTCCCACATGTTGCGCTGATCAAAGGCAGCTGTTGCCTGGACCCTCCCCTGAGTCCATTTACACACACACCCCCCCAAAAATACAGAAATAAAGGAAACTGAAGGTGGTGGGGGGGGTGATGGATGGCGAGAGACTGGGCAAGGGGCAGCAGCAGGAAAATCCCTCTCCCTGGTCTCCTCATGGAGAGTCCCATCCACGCCCATCAGAAGGGCTGCTGTGGATCTAAAGAGAGATGCTGAAGGGTGGCTTGGGGCAGCTTGGGAAGGAGTTGGACCCTATCTGTCACCTGGAGGAAAGAGTGTCACTGGTAGGTGACAGCAGTAGACTGGGCCAGATGCAGCTGTGGCAGAGCACAGATAGCACCTCCCATGGCTTTAGGTGGGATCGGGAGGGAGACTGGATTGACCTTTCCTTGAAGTCCACTCCAGTCTCAACAGTTTGTGTGTGCTCAGTACCAAGGTCCCTGCAGTCCCCTCTGCTGGGGACAGATGTTACTGGAGACACAGGGGTGGTGTGATGGGCAGAGTGATGCCATGAGGGGATCGACCTCCCAGACCACCTCCTCCAGCTCTGCCAGCCACCAGCATCTGCTTCTTCAAAGCAAGAGGAGAAAGGTCGGAGACCTGCTCTGGTGGTGGCTCCTCTCCAGGGCAGGTGCAGTCCCATTAACAATGTTTAGGCAGATGATTTATTATTCATTCACAGGACTTAACTCTGCTCTCCAGCTCCTGTAATGCAAAGGACTTGGATAATTTGGGGTTCCAAGACTTTCCTGAATCCTCCTTGCTGACATCAGCAGCTTGTTTGTGCTCGATGAGATGGGAAAAATCTCCCCAGCCCTTCCTCATCCTCACACCCATCTGCTGTTATTCAGCATTACAGTTTAGCTGTGGGGCTTTGAAAAAACACAGTGTCCACCCAAAAACTGCAGATAAAAAGAGGGCAGAGAGCAGGATCATAGGACACACTTGCAGACTTTTTCCATAGCTGAGACAGCAGGTTCAGGGGAGGGTTGGTCTGGTTGAAAGCCAAATTGGGCTACCCATGGTGACACTGCAGCAATCTCATCCCCAGGCAAGGACAATAGTGTCCTGTCCCTCTAGCAGATCAGAGGGTCCAGCAGTCCAGACTGGGCAGAGCCCAGGAGAGGGAATGAAGCCATTCAGAAGGGCAGTTTGTCCTCTTCCTCCTCCTCCTCCTCCCTTGGCCCCATCCCACTGTGCAGCACACAGTAGGGGCAGGTGTATCAGGCAGCCGGTTTCCAAGCACCGTGTCATTAAAGGCAGCCTTTTATCTCCTTCAGCATTGTCAGGACAATTTGATTATACAAGAAGGGTCCAGCCATCTCCTTTCCCAAAATCTAATGTCTCTGGAAGCAAAACTGGGGAGGTTCAGGCAGCATTTCCAATAGTGCTGTTAAAATAATGTTACCCACTTCAGCAGGGTGCCTTGGAGGGGTGTCAGCACACCAAAACCAGGTGGTGAGTGTTGCTGGGTCACATTCATACCTGTCCTCGCTGGTACCTGTGGGTTAATTCAATCAGCAGAAGGTCCTCATCCAGGTTACAGCCCTCTGCAGTAATTCCCTGAGGCTGAATTTTGCTCATTACCCAGGGAAGGATTGACAGTCTGAGTTTCAAGGAAACCAAGCACCTCCAGTGTTTACTGCCATGGAGGGCTGTGGGTGCACTCAGAACACCCCACAACCCCCAAACCTGCCAAGCAGTATCCTGTGAGCACCAGAAGAGCTGCCTGGAGTGAGAGACCCTGTCCCAGTGAAGGTGACCCTGGCTCAGATGGATCTTACCTTCCCTGTTCACCTTCCCCAGTGCCCAGCAGTGACCAAGGCACTCCCAATCAGACAGGCATGAAGGGCATCCCGGGGCTGTGCTTGTCCTTCCCAGGCAGGGCTGGGCCAGGGTTGGCAGCACCAGCCTCCAGCCCACTGATGTCCAGAGCACTACACCACATCACAGCAGCTGTTCTGGCTCAGGGCCACAGCTCTGCCTGCCCAGGGTGGCACGAGTACCACCTGGAGAAGTTGGGGAGAAACCTCTGGTGCCCCTTTGGACAGTGCAGGGGCCATAGAGCAAGAGCAGCATCTCTCCAAACGCAGCAGCAGACTTTGATCTGACCTCTGCCTTCTCATACCTGGGGGCAGACAGGAACTGCAGCAGCTCCTTCCTTTCTCTCCTTCTCAAGAGCACTTTAACCCCGGTGCACTCACAACCCCGAGCACAATGTCAGGGTCCCTTTCCCCCTCCGCCCACACCTGCCTCTCCCCGCTGACACATGGCCCTGACACTGCAGTCCCTTGCCCTAACCCTGCTTTCCAAAGTTCAGTTCCCTGGCTGCAGGCAGCCCATAATACCATTTTACAGCCAGGTGACCCCTGCCCTTTGGTGCTGTGCCAGGCCCTGTCCGGTTGGCTGAGGGGCTGGGCATGTAACGCGCTCTGACACCTCGGCTGGAGGGAGCTCACGGAGGGACCACGGCTTCACCTTCCTCTCGTGTGGGGCTGACAGAGCCAGGGGAACCCCTGGGTCCCAAGAGAGGCACATCAAGTGCACTTGAGAAACAGAGGGTCAGGGCTTTCTTTCCTGGTCATCCGACTCCCAAAATTCAAGACGGACTAAGATTCCTCCCAGGCAAAAATAAAAAGGTGCCCACACAGAAAGCTCTTTCTGTCCATGTAGTGTCTAGAGTGGCACACCAACTGCACTTGAGAGACTGAAGCTCAGATCTTTCTCTCCTGGGTGGAACGGCAATCATTCACTTTTTTAGAGCCCAGGGATTTGGAGGAGTGAGGGAGAAGGGACAGTCATCACTCACACCCTGCCAGCAGCCCTGGGACACCCCAATATCGAGCCAGCTGGGGGTACAGGAGGCAAACCTGGTGCTCTCTCCGGGCAGCACCCTGGTTGTGGGTTGATGTCTCACCTTTGCTGGGCACATCACCTCCTATTACCCTCTGCTTCTTCCTGCTACAAGCCAGTTAATGAAGAAAAACTTGGCACAGCCCTTTTCCTGCCACTTTCCCACCTAGCTCCCACATGGCCATCTGCATCCATCCCATCTGCTGCTGGGAACACCTCACCAGGAACAGGTCCAGCACACAGTGAGCCTGGGACAGGAGCATGTCACACTGGCATCACCAAGGACAATAGTTTTCATGGGGAGAAGGATCCCAAACAATGCATTTGGACTGAGGTTTCCCTGTTGGGATCAAGATTCCTGGTGCCTGGCTCAGTTAAACACTGCTCTCCCAAGTTTCCCAGGAGAACTGGCTCTTTCTGATCCCAGACATCCTTAGGGGTCACAGCTGCAGCAGCTGAGCACTGGGCCAGGCTCTCACTCGGGGAAAATCATCCCCAATTGCAGAAAATTTCCACATTAGGAGGGAAATTGTAGCCTCAAGGGCAGCTGTGGCTGAGGACCCATGGGAAACAGAATGGTTGGACACAGCCAGGATCAATGTCCTGTCCTGGCAGTGCTGGGCAGAAGCAAGAACAGACAAGGTCAGCACTGTCTCCAGCATGGGCAGGAGCTGGGCACTGCTGCTGGCTGCACACAGCAGGTGAGGAGGAGATAGGGAGGGACAGAGGGGGACAAGTGTCTTGGAGAGGACAGGGATGACAAGGGCAAAGTCTGGAAGCGTTAGTGATGGTGAGAGTGTCCTGTCAGTGCCAGCCTTCATCCCAAGTGACATCCCTGACAGCCCAGCCAAGGACAAGGCAGGAGCAGAGGGCACAGGGGGGTGGAAGGGGAGGGAGCTGTGTCCCTGTGCTGTGACACCTCACGGAGACCCCTTTGAAGGGCAGGTGAAAGGGCACGGGAGCATCTCCCCCTGGGAGCCCCCAGCTGGGCGTGTGGGGGAGAGGGGTTTGTGCTGAGCACTTTCCCTTTGAATTCCCAGCACAATCCCACCCTCTCCTGCTTCCCATGCACTGAGCCTGGACATTGCCCCTGCTCTCCCTCCCTAGAAAATAAATGCAAGCGTTTTCCTTGCTGATCGCCTGGGGAGAGAGTGTTGCCTTGGGCTGGAATCTCCAGTTAACAATCCTGAATTCCAGTCCCACCAGGACACTGGGATGTAGCAGTGGTGTGGCTGGGTCAGGGCTGCCTCCCCCAAAGAGCCCCCTTTGTTCCCAGCTGCTCTGAGCCTTTGGCATGGGCTCAGGCAGCTGAACCAGACTCAAAGGGGCATTAGGACATGATATGGGGGGTGTGGAAAACATCTGTGCTGTGCTGGGGCAGCTTGATCTGGGCAGAGGCACCTCCATCCCTTGGGTAACTCCAGTGTGGAGCCAAACTGGGGAGGGAAACAGTGAGGTCTGTGCCAGAGCCTTGAGGATCTTCCTCTGGGAATAAAGCGGTAAAGTCAGATTTTGGGTCCAGGTTACTTGTAGTGCCTTGTGGAAGATGGGCAGAGCTGGGCTGAAGGGCTGTGAGAAGGAGGGGATGTTTGAAGGAGAATAGTTCTGCTTCCCGAAAATACGCTTGTCCTCCAGCAATGGATCTCGGAATCATAGAATATCCTGAGTTGGAAGCGATGCACAAGGATCATCCAGTCCAACTCCTGGCCCTGGACAGACACCCCAACAATCTCACCCTGTCCAAGCCCTCCTTGAGCTCTGGCAGCTTTGGGGCCATGACCAAACTCTGGGGAGCCTGTTCAGTGCCCAGCCACCCTCTGGGGGAAGAACCTTTTCCTGAGATCCAAACTAAACCTCCCCTGACACAGCTCCAGCCGTTCCCTGGGTCCTGTCCCTGCTCACAGAGAGCAGAGATCAGCTGCCCCTCCGCTGCCCTTCTGAGGAAGCTGCAGACAGATGTTCAGGTGAAAAAGGACCCACCGTGTTTAATAATCCTCAAGGGATTTTTTTTTCCCCTCTTTTGTCCATGGGAGCTTCCACAACACATCTCCTGGCCGTGGGGTTATTTAGCTGTTGCTTGGAGGGAAGTTGCTTTCGCTTAGAATCACAGAACGGTTCGGCTTTGCAGGGACCTTAAAGCTCATCTCATTCCACCCCCTGCCATGGGCAGGGACACCTTCCACTGTCCCAGGCTGCTCCAAGCCCGGCCCAACCTGGCCTTGGACACTTCCAGGGATGGGGCAGCCACAGCTTCTCTGCTCCAGACCCTCCGTCCCCCTTCCCTCCTCGCTCCCCCGTGGCCTTTAGAGCGGCTTCCCCTCGCTCGAGCCCAATAGCTCCGCTGGGAATCCGGCTGGGAAAACCGGGAGCGGCGGGCGCCGAGCTCCCTCCTGCGGCCCCGCCGAGCAGCGCAGACGGACTGGGGGACCGCAGCCGCGCACTTCTGGAAAACCCAAGGGTGATCAGAGAGATTCTCCCCCTAGTCCCCCCTTCTCCGCCTGTCCCTGTCCCCCGACACCCCCAGTGATGCCCCCCCCGCCACCCGCAGGGTTCCCCCGTTGCTAAGGGGCCGTTGCTAAGGACCAACATCCGGGTCTCGTCACGCCCCCCGGCCCACGTGACCCGTTGGGAACATGGCGGCGCCCACAGCGCGGCGTGCGCGGCCCTGAGAGCGGCGGCTCTGAGTGCTGCGGGCTGCCCGCCCCGCGGGTCCTGGCGTTATCATGTCGCGGCTTATAGTGAAGAACCTCCCCAATGGGGTGAGACCGCCGTGCGGTTGCGGGAAGGGCCGGTGGAAGGGGTGTGACGGGCATAGAGATGGGTCTGGGGGGACGCGCCGGGGAGAGGCACCGGGAGGGGAGAGGGTACCGCGGTGTGGTAGGGACGAGGGTGAGCGTTAAGACCCCCCCTCCCCTTCCCCCCGGGAGAGAAAGTTCTCGGATCGGTATGGGGAGAGGGAGATGTTTTGATGGGGGAGCAGCGAGGTGTCTTGGCGGAAGGGGCTGTAAGGGGATAAGAGGTGGTGGAGATGTGCTGAGACGGGGGTCCTCGGAAAGCTTGGGATAGGATGGTGGGGCAGGGAGAGCCCCTGGAGTGATCAGGGAGGTGCCCTGGGGGACTGGAAGCAGCATGTGGAAGGGGAGGCATCCCTCAGGGTGGGGGAGCAGAGCTTGTTGTTGTGGACATTGGCCTCCCCTCGGTGTCGGGGAGGTGGGTACAGGTACCCACTGTGCTGCTCTGCCCCAGTCAGGTCCCCCACAGCATTCCACGGTGTTCCCTGCCTGCCCATGTAGGGCGTTCATGAAGGGGTGAAGGGATTTGGTTTCCACTGTGTAGTTTCTACAGTCCTTCAGAAGCCCTTTGATGGAGAACATTTTGTTTTGGACTTGTCCACAAAGCATCTCTGTATTTGTATTCTATGGCTGATTTTCCTTCCCGTTGTCCTTTCTCTTTCCCAGATGAAGGAGGATCGCTTCAGGAAACTGTTTGCTGCCTTTGGAACACTGACTGATTGTTGCTTGAAGTTCACCAAGGAGGGCAAGTTCAGGAAATTTGGCTTCATTGGCTACAGGTCTGAAGAGGAAGCTCAAACAGCCCTGAAGCATTTCAACAAAAGCTTCATAGACACTTCCAGGATCACGGTGAGTTGATCCTTAAAAATTATGTCCTTGGGATTCTCAGGAAAAGTTTGGTATTAGAGATTTTGGTGGTCTTAGGGGTGAATAGCTGGGGTCAGGAAACCCTGAAGGTTAAGGTCTCTACAGTAAAGCAGCAAAGCCTGGTGCCAGCCCTCATTGCTGGAGTCTCAGCAGGTGCTGGGTTCAGCGGGGCTGTGTTTGTGCATAGCAGTGATTCCAGTGCTGGTTGGAGCAGCACAGTCAGATTTTGAGGTGAAATTTTGAATTGCAGCTCATTTTTTCATTTTTAAAGTCACTCATCTTTATGCTGTGAATAGAGAATGATGCAGAATAAACAGGATAACTTACTTGATTTGACTTGCATCAGGAACTGTAGTTACAGGACAAGGGGGAATGGCTTCAAACTGAGGGAGGGCAGGTTTAGATTAGATATCAGGCAGAAATTCTTCCCTGTGAGGGTGGCCTTAAATGAGCACACAAAGTGTTTACCATGTTTGATTGTTTCCCATGATGGAACATGTTGCTCTGTGCTTTTAAAATGAACATGTGTATGAAGTTGCCTGTTCTCCTGCACACACCCTCCATTCCATCAGGGTTGCAATAAAGATTCCTGGGTGAAGTTATGCAGCAGTTACAGAAGCAGATTCTGGAACATGTGTTTAATTAGAGATCTGATTCTTTCCAGGTGGAGTTATGCAAGTCTTTTGGTGACCCTTCAAAACCCAAAGCGTGGAGTAAACACTCTCAAAAGGTTCCTGCCTCAGAAAAGCAGACAGAGAAGCCTGTGGCAAGTGCAGCTCCTGCAGCCACAAAGAAAGTGAGTTTTGCCTGATCCCTTGAGGCTCTGTGTGAGTCAGAGAGAAGGTTGGCCTGGTGTGTGGAGAAGGGGACAGAACAGCTGGGACAGTGGATGTTGGAGTCCTGGTTGTGGGATTTTCTGCCTTGGGATCTCTGTTACCTGGAATTGGCTGTGCTTCTAATAAGCCTTTCTAATTTTTTTCCCCAAGGATAAAAAGAAGAAAGATCCCACGGATAACTTGAAGGAGGTGAGTTGATGTTGAATGCAGTCCCTACAGTCTTGCCAGCTTGTATTAAGAGCAAGAGTTGAATAGTTCCTTTCTATACTGCTTCCCATGCTATTAATTCAGGCTGTGACAGTCCAATTCTACCACAACAAACCCTCATTTTAACAATCCCAACACTGGGGTCCAGTTTTTTAATTGCCAGCTACTCCCATGTGACCACACTCTTCATCCAGGACAATCCTGTTTCAACAATTCTGCTTTTTAAGCATCTGCAAGTTTTTTCCACTTTTAACTTTTACATTCTTTGCTCTTTTAAATATTTTGTTTTCTTTTTTTAAAGTACTTTCTATACATCAATTACTGAAAAAAAAAATGGGAGTGAGAGATCTCATGAAGATTTTAATCACTTTAGGGTCTCACCTTGTCAGTGTAAATTGAGCTCTCCTTAAGGGACTTTTGATTTTTACCTAGCTGGAAATGAGGTGATATCTTTATTTCCAACTCATCTACTAGCTTTCCTCTGTCTATTTTCACAGCTTATCTGCTTGGTTTCTTTTTTAACAGCTGGAAGAAGATAAAAAATTCCAGGAGTTCTTGGTGGTTCACCAGAAACGGTCTCAGGTGGCCACTTGGGCTAATGACACTTTGCCAGAGGAGCCCAAGAAGAGCAAACCAACAGCAGCAGCTGATTATCTCAACTTTGATTCAGATGAGTCTGAGGAGATGAGTGAGGATGGGGATGAGCCCTCTAAAGATGAAGAGGAAACTAAAGGTACCAAAAGGAGCTGTCACCCTTTGCTTGTGTTGGTCACGGTGACTGTGAGGGCAGAGGTGCTGACAGGACCCAAATCAGAGTCCTTCCTTCACACAGAGACACTGTATCAGGGAAGGTTGTTCCTCGGGCATCATGCTCGTTCTGTGTGCTGTGGATGTGTGGTTGTTTTCCCAAATTGGGGAGATGTGGGAAAGGCAGTTTCTGATATTAAGGAGTTAGCATCTGTGTTTTCCCCTGGGCAATGCTAGGGAAGAGAACAGGGCAAAAAATCTGCATCTTTCCCTTAAATGCTGTCCTAGCCTGCAGCTACTTTCATCCCTGGGATTGGCAGAGCTGGATGTGGTTTCTGTTTATTTATTTAATAACCTGTCTGTGAACTTATCTAGTCTGCCTTTGATTGCATATTTCTGGAAATGGTGTGTCCTTGGGCCCTGCTGGAGTTGATGAGAAGGGACAGAGTTCAGTATCTTGGATCCTGAAAGGAAAATTGGAGTAGTGGTTAAACTTAGAAGACTGGGAAGTGTGGGCTGCAGTGTGGTTTGTGTCCCATAGAATCCAATGTCCCTGCAGTTGTGAAAGGTGTGGTTTTGGAGCTGTTCCCCCTCCCTACATGGTATTTCCTTATGCTGTTCTGTTGGAGTGGACAGCGTTTTCCCTGCTGCTCCTTTTCTCCCTTTGGGTAACTCAGATGTGGATGCAACTTGGCAAGGGGTGGAGGAGTGTATTGGAGGGACACCTACCTCTGTGCTTCTCCTTGCAAAATTAAACTGAACACTTTAAAACCTTATCTGTGGTCTGCTTGGAGTATTTAGTTAAAATTGTGACAAAATCCCTTGTCATGGAGTTCCTCAATCTCCTTCCTCATTTGTTTAATACATGAACTGTTGCTCTGAAAAACAGTGATCCAAATTGTCAGCCTGGAAGTGCTGAGTTAAAGTTGCTCTACTGTTCTCAAGCCTTTCCTTCCCATGGAAAGGCCAGAGGAAGGTGATTGTCATGATTGTGCCAGTTCTCAGCTTTTTTCTGGCTGGGGAAAGAGCAGCAGCATCTGTGTGCAAAACTTCTCTGGTCTCTCCTCTCCAACAGCAAAGAAAGGAGGGAAGAAGGCAGCTGACAGCAAAAACCTCTCAGATATGGAGTACCTGAAATCTAAAGTGGTGAAGGATTCTTCCTCCTCATCCAGTACAGAGGAAGAAACAGATACTGAGGAGGAGATGGAAGAGGAAAGTGAGACTGAGGAGGATTTGGGCATCGCAGAAACCGTTGGCACCTGCACAGATAAAAAGGGGAAGGTGAAAGCCCGACAAACACAGCAAGAGGCACCAGTGGAGAAAAAGAAGAAAAAAGGATCCACTCTAGAGGTACAGCTGAATTAGACTTTTGTCTTCTCTAAAGCAGGAGCTGTATGGGTAGTATGTGTCTGTCAGTCTCTCCAGGGCTGAGCTGAAAGCCTGTGAAGGCTGCAGGACCCTCTGAATACCAGCTAGTTTGGCTCACTGGGTGAGAGCCATTAAAATAATATCTTCTTAGGCATGAATTCCTAAAGATCAGCCTTCCAAACAAGTGCTGCTAGTACCTTTTTTTCAAAGGCTTTCCTGTTTTTCCCTGTGTCCGTCCCTATCTGCAGAAAATGCTGTCCTGCACAACTCAGTGTCAGTGATGGGGTTTGACTGTCCCAGCCTGCCCCCCAGGCTGTTGTAGTGATGAGAATCTCTTGATATTCCCTCCCACTCTTCAGCCTCCTGTTTGTTGGACAAGACCATCTTGTTTTGCTGTGGTTTCTCTTCTTTCATTCAGCTTTTTTCCTTTATTTTCCCCATCCTGCTGTGCAGAACCAAGGCAGCTCAGCAGAAGCCAGCACCCCGTTCACAGTGAAACTTCGTGGTGCCCCCTCGAACATCACTGAGGCAAGTTTTGTTACCCACCTGGGGATGGAGGCTTCAGGGGGGTTCTCAGCATGATCTTTGCAGAGACTTTTCACTTATGGAGCAGTTTTTAGGGTTGTGTGGGCAGTCAGGGAAACTTTAGAACTGGCTTTGTGGAGGGATGTTTTGTTGCACAGGGTGTTTTTTTTATAAAAACCTGAATCTGCAGCTTGCTTTTTCCTGTACCTGAGAACTTAATCAGACAATTTGAATTCTTCCTGCAGGAAAAGATTCGTGATTTCTTCTTGCCTCTGAAGCCAGTGGCAGTTAGGATAGGAAAAAACGCCCAGGGGAGGAATTCAGGTAATGTCTATGTGTGGAAGGGGGGATGGATCTGTGAGTTAAGAGACCTCCGGTCCTTTTTATCTGCTCTTTGTATCTGCAGTTTCAAATCATTGGCTTGTGTCCTGATTATTCCAGACCTTTCTATGACTTTGCAGCTCTCCTGCCCTACTTGCTGTCCATAGGATGCCCTGGGCAGAGTAATTTTGGCTGTGCTCCCTTAGGAGTAGCTGCAGGATCTGCCTCCAGAATTATCCTAAACGTCCCAAACCATGCCAAAGAAAGGCCTGTTCTTCTGGGGTAGCTGCAGCAGCACCCAGGGACTGTTCTGGCCTGTGTTTATGGCCTGCAGGGCAGCCTTTAGCCAAGGTGGGTCTCCTGACAGGCTGTGTCTGCTGGAGGTGCCTGTGAAAGAGTCTGGAGCAGTTTCTTGGAGTTGTCAGGGAGCTTTGCTATGTGCTCTTTTCCTTTAATAGCCTAACAACAGATGCACCTTTAATTTCCTCCTGGAGATACCTGTGAAAGCCTCTTTCAGCTGTTAAGTTGGGCTTCTTTGATTTGTATGTAGAGAATAAGCTTTTAAAAGGCAGCCTTCCAGTCGGACGTGGCCATTTTCAGGCTGGATCGAAACTTTAATGGGAGTTGAATGCTTTATCTATAGGAATCTATATTAGAGAAAGCCCAATTCACCCTTAATTAGCCAATTAGTGGCTGTATATTCCCCACATGATGCTCAGTTGAACCTTCCCTTATTCCAAGGTTACATCTTTGTTGACTTGAAGAGTGAAGCAGAAGTGCAGAGGGCCTTGAAGAGAAAAAAAGAATACATGGGTAAGGGCTGTTTGTTCCTTCTTGTTCTGGCTGATGCCATTGGCAGGGTGCTCAGCTGCTGGAGTGTTCACTGCAGGAGTATCTCCTGTTGTTTAGTTTTTTCCCAGGCAGATGGTGGGGGTGGTTCCTGTGCTCAGCCCACACGGGATGAACCTGGTGCCGTGTCAGGAGCGAGTGACTGAACTGTCGGTGTTCCTCTTGGGCCCTCGTGTTTTGACGTGTTCTTGAGGTGTATCTTGTTCTTGAGATAAAAGTAATGTTGTTCCGGTCTGGCTGGGATTTGTACAGATAGTTCTGTAAGACTGTGCTTGAGACCCGTGCCTGGCCTTAGTGGAGCTACTGAAATCATGTTTGCAAAAACCACATGCAGAATGGTAATAGCTGCTTGGAAGCCTGGCTGGCACAGGCAGAGGGGCTGGAGCTCCCTGAAAGGAAGGGAGTCTGTGGAGTTTTTAATAACCTGATTTTTATGAGGACTGATCTCTTGCAGCCCCCACCACCCCCTTTTTTTTTTTTTTTCAAATCAGGCAGAGTCCTAATCAAAGCCTGTAATTGGGAAATCGGGATTGGGATTGTAATGTCTTGTGGGATTGGGATTGTAATTGCTGGTGTCACTGCTGTAACCCTGGGCTCTTTGTGCACTGATGTTGGTTGCCCATGGCCTTGGGAAGCACCTGACAGGCCTCTGTGTGTGGTTGTGGCTCAGGTGGACGATGTGTTGAGGTTTCCCGATGCAGGAACACCCCAAAAGAAGCTGTTCCGGCCAAACCCATTAACCAGCCATGGCAGAGAAAGCTGAGGGACGATGAGGAGGAAGAGGACTTGTCTGAGTCAGGGAGACTCTTTGTCAGGAACCTTCCCTTTACGAGCACCGAGGAGGACTTGGAGAAGATCTTTTCCAAGTATGGTGAGTATTTGTCCTGGGACTGAGACTTGTGGAGCAACATCTTTCCTTTGTAAACACGGAGGTTTTCGTGCTGGGTGTGACTGGACAAAGCTCCATGTCCCACATCTCTTGAATATGGCCCAGCTCCCATCATCTTTATTGCCTGGTGTGGTGGTGTGTGCTTGGCAGGAGACTTATAGATGCTGCAGGTAAGAGGTGAATCTCTGAGATAACACCCCAAGTTTGTTTGGAATGGCAGGTGGAAGCTTGGAGTTTCCCTTTTCTACCTTGAATTTAAACAAATTTAAGGCTATCTTTGCATTTCAGTGTGCTGGGGGCAGACAGGGTTAGATTGTGGAAAGACTAAAACTGAAGATAAATGCAGCTGCTCAGAGCTTGCCTGGTTTGTGTCACGTGTCAGAGCCCTGTGAGCTGCCATGTGGTGCACAACCAGACTTGGGGTGCTTTTGTTGGGCCCACCTTGTCAGCCTGCAGCTCCTGGCTCAGGTTGGTGGCTCACCACACACCCTGTGCAATATCCAGAGCTGCTCTGCCCTCCCCAGCTCCCTCATCCCCAGCTGTGTCTGGGAGATGCCATTTCAGAGGGTTACCCTTCCCATCCCCTTCAGAGGTTCAGGTTGAACATCAGGGTTCAAAGTCAGCATTGTTAAACATCACAAGGGGCTGCACAGGAAGGTGGTGGAATCATCATCCCTGGAGATGTTCAAGAAGCAGCTGGGCATGACACTTAGTGCCATGATCTGGTTGACAAAGTGGTGTTAGATCAAAGGTTGGACTTAACCTCTGAGGTCTTTTCCAGCCTTAAATGATTCTGTGAACCTGTGTGGTGGCTGTCCAGGGGCATCTCTCACCATAAAGCCTTGCCTCCTGCAGGGCCCCTCTCGGAGATCCATTTCCCTGTTGACAGACTGACCAAGAAACCCAAAGGGTTTGCTTTCATCACCTACATGATTCCTGAGCATGCAGTGAAGGCCTTTGCAGAACTGGATGGGCAGGTGTTCCAGGTACAGAGCTGATGGTTTTCCTGTGCTGTTGGAATGCAGCTGGTGGGAATGTTTGTTGCTATGCTAACATGGCCAAGAGTTTCCTTCTGTTCTTTGCTGCACAGGTTGAGTCTCTTCTGCTGTGCTTTTGGTTAGAGTAGCTTGCTTTGAACAGCCTTGCACACACCAAAATCCTGGTAGAGGTGGAGAAAAACTTCCAAGTCTGTCTCTTATATGACCTCTCTAACTTGCAGCTGTGTCTCCTTTGGGAGGGAAGATTCTCCTTCCACCTTGGCTCTTTTACTAGGAAAGGTGCCAGAAAATTTCCTCTGCTCTGCTTAGCTCATAGACTTCTGTGGATTATTTTCTGTGGATTATTTCAAAGCTGCTGGACCTCTTTTTTCTGTCTTCTAGGGCAGAATGATGCATCTTTTACCATCCACAATCAAAAAAGAAAAAATCGAAGATGGGGATGCAGAAGAATCTTCCTCTTACAAAAAGCGCAAAGAGGCCAAGGACAAAGCCAACAGTGCCAGGTACAACACAACCTGCCAAATTCCCAAGTGGCAGAAATGCCACTTGGTCTTTGCAGGGCTGTATAGATTCCCAAAGTCAATAAAGCATTTGCTGTGCAGCTCTGTTTCCTTTATCTCTTACCCACTTGACTCCTCTGTTCAAGCAGTTCAGTGAGCAGCAGAAAGTGAAAGAAACGGGGTTTTGAATGGATTTGTGTATGAGTTTGTACCTCTAGTGTCTAATAAAAGTTGGGCTGTAATTCTTCAGGGTGGTGGGTTTAGATCAATTGGGTCTTTCTCCTCTACTTGGCCACCTTTCCAAAACTGGTAGGAACTTTTTCTTGCGGTGCGACAAATTAGTTTGAAAGGAGTGGCCAATACTTTCTGATTTAAAGGGAAAGAGATGCAACCTTGCTTGCATGGGCTTTGTGGTTTTAGTAAGGGAGTTGGAAAGGTGTGTTCCTCTGAGCCAACACTTGAACTCCCAGCGGTAGCTGCAGAGCTGTGACCAGTGAGGTCTAGGGAAGAAGAGCTCAGCCGGTTGCACTGCTGCCTCTCTCTTTGCCCTCCAGACACGTCTCCCTCATCTTGTCAATTCTCTAGGGATATTCCACCTTCCTTCTCTCATGACTCTTCATTCTGGCTGCTCATGGTGGCATTCAAAGCTGTTTTTGCCCAGGAGTGTGAACTAGAATCCTCAGTGGAAGAAGGGGCTGTGTATGACAGAACCTGCTCTTGTTTGTCTCTCCAGCTCTCACAACTGGAACACGCTGTTTGTGGGGACAAATGCTGTGGCTGATGCCATGGCTCAGAAGTACAACGCTTCCAAAAGCCAAGTGCTGGATCCTGTGAGTTGGGTTATTCGTCAGCTGGGGTGGGAGATCACTTTCCTGCCTGTTTCCTTGTGTCCTGGTCTTGTTGTGCACCAAAAGCCGCTGTGCTTCCATGAGGCTGAGAGATCTGTGGTGCTGTGGCACCTCTATGGGATCTGAGCCTATCAATCCATTTGCCCCTAGGTCAGTGACTCTCCCAGGCCTCTCTCACACTCTGCTTTTCTGTGCCTGAATTTTGCATTTCTTCATAATCAGCAGTTGATGGGAATTTACACCTGAAAGCTCAGTTCCCTCCTGGAAGCTTTGCTTTGCTTTGGGAAGCGTTCAGATTGCAACAGCAAAACTTCCAGCAGCTTCAGAGGAACTGGAGTATTTTACCTTCGAGCTTTCTGCCACATTTCCTTTACATCTGCTTCTTGGAGCAGAAGGAACAGCAGGTGACTGATATTCTTGCCTGCAGGAGAGTAAAGACAGCGTGGCAGTGAGAGTCGCTCTGGGAGAAACCGAGCTGGTCCAGGAAATTCGCCGCTTCCTTACTGAAAACGGAGTCAGCCTGGATTCCTTCAGTCAGGTGAGATGCTCAGCTGGAGGCAGCAATGTGGACCTACCCCTTCTAGTCCTGGTGTCCTCATCTCTCTCTGAAATTGGTAGTTAAATTCTCTGCATCTTGCAGGATTGAACCCTTAGGAATTCTTATATCCATTTGAAAATGCAGCTGCCCTCGGGATAGTTGAAATTCATGATGCGATGGCTTTAGTATGGTCAGGGAAGGAGTGCTGTGTCCATATCAGGGGGAATCTGGAGCTGGAACCTCCATACATGAGTGTATGTGGAACAGGGAGGTTGTACTGGGGTGTGGATCTTACAGGAAGTGTTTTCTAAATGGCTGTTGACCCTCTTGGACCCTGGAAAAGGGCTGGTGTGGAGAGAGCATGTTGTGGCGGATCCCGAGTTGGAAAGTTGTTGGAGTTTACAACTGTAAATCCCATCTTCCCTTTTTTCCCCCCCCACTGAACTTGCCAGGCTGCTGGAGAGCGGAGCAAGACGGTGATCCTGGTGAAGAACCTGCCGGCCAGCACGAGCGCGGCGGAGCTGGAGGACGTGTTCGGCCAGCACGGCAGCCTGGGCCGGGTGCTGCTGCCAGAGGGGGGAGTCACGGCCATCGTGGAGTTCCTGGAGCCAACAGAGGCCAAGCAGGCGTTCACCAGGCTGGCCTACTCCAAGGTGAGGCAGCTGCCAGGACAGTGTGGATCATGGCTGCTTGGGAAGCTGCAGGAGGGAGTGCTTGATGCGTGAGGGGGGCAGGAGTTTTGAGGGGAGTGAGTTATCCCCGAGCCACTGCTGTTACCCTCTGTCCCTTAAATTTAGGGAGTTGCCTGATGCATCCCTGTGCAGCAGTGGCTAAATAGGGTTCAGCCTGCAGAGGATGGCTTGAGGGAGAAGGCTGTGACGTGTTTAGGGGGTTTCTTTTCCCTTTCACAACACAGGAGTGTAATACATGGTAGACTGTGGCCCTGTATGAGGCTGGATCCTTCTGTGAAAGAGAGTTTAGCCGCTTGGAAAAGCTACTCAGCTTTTCCCCTGATGTTTTCCATTACAGAGGGAGATGAAAATGACGCTGAGAGCAGAGGTTTTTCTTCAGGCCTTGCCCTTCAGTCTTCATTTCTTTCCTGTCTTCTCTTCACAGTTTCATTCTGTGCCATTGTATCTGGAATGGGCTCCAATGGGTGTCTTCTTAAGCCCAGCCCCTCAGAAAAATAAGGTTGAGGTTCCAGAAAAGGAGGATAAAGCAGGGCTGGTACCAGGTAAGAACTTTGTCCACCTTGGTGTTGACAGACTGTAGTGTTTCCCTGTAGTGTCTCCCTGCTCATGTCAAGCCCCAGCGTATGCTTTGTCTGGGTGATTTCCCACTGCAAGGACATGATCTTCTTTCTCCCCATTCCAGGGACTCTCCCAAAATTTGAGTGGGCAAGCTCTCCCTGAGTTTGGCTTTGTTGCATCTTACAAAGTTTGGTTTACCCTTTTTGTTTCAGGTGAAACTCTAAAGAACTCGGGGGAAGCAGCAGCACAGGAAGAAGAGGAGGAAGAAGAGGAGGAGGAGGAGGAAGAAGAAGAAAATGTTCCTGGGTGTACCTTGTTCATCAAAAACCTAAACTTTGCCACAACAGAAGACACGTTGAAGGAGGTGAGCCATGCGGATATAGTGTTTAAAGCAGTTAAATTGCAGTGGGAGAGGAGAAGACACTGGGTTATACTGGGACTGGGAGTATCCACTTTATGGTTTCAGGCATCAGTTAAGGCAAATGTATCTGAAACTGTTTTGGTGGGGTTACATTCCACCTTGGGACAGGTGGAGGCAGTAGAAAATCTTATAAGACTTCCTCATTTCCCATTCTTTCTGTAATGCTTCTCCTTGGGATAGGCATTTTTCTCATTCTGCTTTGTGTGTGAAGGCAATGAATAAATAAAAGATGGTTTCAGAGATGTGCTTTTCATCTCAGCTTCTCCTGCCACTGAGCTGTCTGTGCTGCTTTACCTCAGGAAAGCACATGGGAGAGAGTGTAGCATTACTAAAGCCATGTGGGATGCTAATAGCGGAATAGGGAAAAGCAACTGGGAATTCTCAGCTCTGCCAGTTTTTGTGGCTGTGTAAAGTGCCACATTCCATGGCCCAAGAATGCTGGAGCAGTGTCAGTCCATCCTGGACCTGTATTCCTCTGCCTTGGGACTGAGAGACTGTGTAGAGAGCCTGGTCCATTTGGGTCTGGGGACAAATGTAGATGCTCAAAGGAAGACTGGGGCTTGTCCTCTCTTCTTTTTTTGCCTTCTGGCTGTAGTTTTACAAAGAAGTCAAATTAATAGTTAATCTTCTAGCCCCCCATCTTTGCAATGAGGTGAATTCTAGGGACATCACAGGAGTCACCCACCCCTAAGGTCTCTACACTGAGGGCATTTTGTAATCCACAGTGTTGCTCCAGCGCCATCTGGGATCTCTGCACTGTTCCTAAGGGGTGGCAGAGGATTTATGGGAACACATCTTGATTTTTTTAACAGTCTTTTTGTGTGTGTGTGTGTGTGTGTGTGTGTGTGTGTGTGTGTGTACTTGTACAGAGATAATTTTATAAGAAAGACTGAGCTGCAGTGACTGCTTGTCAGGTGTGTGCTGGGGGAGGTGGGCCTGTAAGCCTGTGCTGCTGTGGAAGGGGGGCACATTGTCACTCAAGTTGAGCTGCAAGCCTGTGACAAAGGGAACAGAATCACGTGTCCAAATTCCTTGCAGACATTCTCCAAAGTGGGAGCCCTGAAGAGCTGCACAATATCCAAGAAGAAAGACAAAGCAGGTACTCTAGATGTTGCTGTTCAGTTCCTTCCCTCGGCTGGTTGCTGAGGGCTCAGGTGTGGCATTGCTTTAGCATTCATCTGGCTGAGCATTTGTGTTCTCCTTGGCAAAATCCTTAGTGTTTCTAGAAGTGTTCCTGCTGAAATGGCTGAAAGCAGCAACCAAACACACCCCAGGGGTTCAGTCTAGGAGGTTAAGCTCAATTGTGGGATTTGTGGAGACGTGGCCTTCTCTTGAGATCTTGAGATAGAGAAGGCAGGCTCCTTCAGAATCACAGAAGAGAGCGGGATGCAGGTTGAAAGGAACCGGTGCCCCCCCGTGATTTAACTGCGCACGACGCGCGTTATCCGCAGGAAGGGCCGGGATCCTCGAGGGTGCCTGGCTGAGTGGGCTTCCTTTGCCTTCTGCCTGCCAGCCCTGAGTCCCCCAGGCTGCAGGGACAAGTGGCTGTGCCTCTTGCATTGGCTGCTCTCACTTTCCAGGCAGTTGGATAGGGAAAAGTTGGATTAAGGCAAGCACTGTCTTCTTTCTGGGAGCTTCACAGCTTTATGGGATTTTGCCTTGACAGGGCTTCTCTTTCATGGGATACTTTAAAAACTTGGATCCAGTGAAAGGAAAAGAAATAAAGCAAACTCTTCAGTACTTGTTGGTGTGTCTGGTGTGCTCATGACCAGATAGCAACGTCCCAGTCTGGGCTGATCTCATTCCACCTGCCCAAGAGCTCCCCTTCTGTCCCTGTGGGTCATCCCTGCAGTCTGATACCACTAAGGCTGGGAAGTTGGAAACTGGGTGTTATGTTTTAATTGTGGGTTTTTCCTTCCCTCATTATTAATCATACCTTAATTATGGCTCCTGTACTAGTGTGACTGCAGGTGATGCAAACCTTTGCTGTGCAGGGGTGCTGGACTTGGTGTCCTCTCCCTTGTTGTAGAAGTGGCAGCTGCCCACTCATGTTTAGAGACTATTTGTGTCTCCATAATGGGATCACTTTCTCCTGTCTGTGTCAGCAGTTGCTTTGTAGGACTAGTTTTGCATAGAAATGTTGCAAAGCAAAAAATCTGTTTTGTGTGCAGGATTGGTTACCTCCTTTTTATCATCAGCACCAAAACCAGCTGTTGTTGCTCAGAACAAAGTCAGCCAGGGGTGCTCATAAGGAGCCTCAGAGCTGGCCCTTTGCCTGGGGTATTAAGTTTCTGTCCCTCCAGTTTTGGCAATCAATACTTGCTCAAACAAACTTGATTTGTTTTTACATCTTATACCAACCCTGTTTCCTGGTAGCCTAAAGAGTCCCCTCTCACTCCTGACAGGCACTTTGCTCTCCATGGGCTTTGGATTTGTGGAGTACAAGAAGCCAGAGAGTGCCCAGAAAGCCTTACGCCAGCTCCAGGTAAGCTCAAGTGTTCCCAGCCTGGAATTCTTTCCAGAGGTGTTGGGAAAGGACTTGGATGAACCTTAGAGTTCAAAATGGAGCTGAGGATGTCAGTGCTATGGGCAGGTACAGAAGCCTGTAAAAAGGGCCAGGTTTGGGAGGGAAGGGGTTTGTAAAGGGACAAGATCATGCAGAAGAGTGTTTCCTAGTGCTGATCCAATGTGGAGGTGGCAGAAAATGTACAAAGATTGAAATGCAGTGAGTTTGAAATTTAATGAGTTTTTCTGCAAGGTACCCTTTGCAGAGGGGCAGAGACCCAGGTTCCCCCTCACAGGGAGAACAAATTTTGCTTAGTATTTAATTAGTGCTGCAGAGTTTGATTTTACCCTCTGTGACTCTGCCATTGCTTCAGGGTCTTCTAACCTCCTCTTGCCTTCTCCAGGATTGGCACAGGATTTGGCTGCACTCTGAAGGAATGAATCATAAAAATAAAACATCCAAGTGTTTGGTCCACACTGCCTGGATATTGTTGGCCAGACAGCTGGAGACTGAAGGAATTACTCTGTCAGCTGTGCATGTTCAATGACTGTTATCCATGAGTCCCACCTTCACCAGGTGGTCACTTCACATTCCACAGCCTGGACAGTCTTGGGATAAACGTACATGCTCCATTCTCTTTGAAAGGAAAATGGGTATTTTGGGCAGGGATTGGGCAGCAGGGCTCCAGGATCCCAGTGTAGTGCCATTGCATGTTGTGTGCCCTGTCAGGGATGGTAAGGAAAGAGGCTGAACTCTGGGAAGTTTTGAGGCATGGGAAGCATGACCGGTGTTCAACAGAGAAAAGCTTTGGCTGGGAGAAGGGGAGGACCAGATGGAAAAAAAATGCAAGATTTGAAATGCTGTGCTTATGTCCTGGAAGCTGTTGTGACTCTGACTTTCAGTTACTTTATTTATATTAACTATATCTTTTTTGTTGTTGTTGTTTCTTTGTTTTAACTTCTAGGGCTGCTCTGTAGATGGCCATAAGCTAGAAGTGAAACTCTCAGAGAGAGCTATCAGGTAAATCTCATGTCTCACCTCTGTACCAGGGTTACATTTAAGCTGCAGTAATGCTTGATGGGTTCTCCCCTTCTTGCCTGGCATCTGTGTCATGAGGGATGTGAGCAGGAGTGCTCCAGCTGTTGAACACATCAGGCTTTGTGCTTTTACTCACAGTCAGTTTAGTCAGTTTTGCTTGCAAATTAAAAAAAGAAATTATGAATAGCTCTAGTGGGACCCCAAAAAGGAGCTTGAAGTGAGAACCAGGCTCAGAGTTTCCTTCCATGCTCAAGGAAAAGGTTCCTCTAAACCCTCTGCTTTTCTCAGCGTTGCAAAACCAAGTACAGCCCAAGTTCCAGTGGGTTTAAAAAGTTCTTGGGGATAAATATTTTCTAGGTAATGAAATCTTTTGCCCTAGTTCATCTGAGAAAACAAGAGCTTAAGAATGGATGTTCTGCTGCCAATTCTGATCAAATTAAAACTAGCAGGTTTCTTGCTTGATGAAAAAACTTGGATTTACCTTCTTTTGTTTGGTCAGTCAGGTGCAGAGGAGATGGTTAGTTGTGGGTAAGTTTAATTGAAATTAGGGTCTTGTTTTTTTAGGGTTTCCTTCCTAGTTTTTATTCAGTACAGAATATTCTAAATGCGAAATTGAAAAATAATCCAGATGTTTAAAGGTGAATGTTGGCACCTAAACACTGTCCTTTAGGCATTTTGGAAACCCTACTGGAGGTGGTATATCTTAAATGTCAAAATTTGTTTGAAAATCTGGTTCCTGGGGACCAGAAGCTGTCTGACAGCTCCCTGTCTGCACTTTGTATTTCAGTTCTTTAATAAACCATTTTTATCCATTTTGATTTTTAAAATCCCTTCAGCAGGTATCCAGCCCTCAATGTGAAGTGCTTTGCTTTATGAAATAAGCTGCTGTCTTTTGTATTAGGTAAATTCTGACCTTGTCCAAATGCAATACAATTCTGGAGGTAAAAAAAAATTAATACTCTATTACAAAATTTCACTTGATGTTTCATAAGCCAGGAAGAAAAAGAATCAAAATTGGCTTACGTTAAGCTAACTTTTTACAATATATCAATTAGTACATTCTCTTGACAGTTGAATGCACAAGATCTGGTGTCAGAACAAAAGTCAGTGGAAAATATGAGTCCAGGACCACAACTGGGGTTGAAGATGGACTATTTCATTTGCAGATGTGGGGTTTAAATGGCTGAAATTCCTTCCTTCCTGGTGTGCTGTATGACATTCCCACTGTCGGGAGCGAGGGTGTCAGAGTGAGCCAGCTGCCTCCTTTTTCCACATTCCACATCCTGAAGGAGCCCCAGTGCAAAGGGGGCTCTGCTGCCCCATGGTCCTCACCTGCCCTTGCTGTTGCCTCCACAGGCCCGCTGTGAAACCCTCCCGAAAGAAACAAACTGTCAAGAAGCAGAAGACTTCCAAGATCCTGGTCCGAAACATCCCTTTCCAGGCCACTGCCAGGGAAGTCAGGGAACTCTTCAGGTAGGGGAAAAAAGGGCTTCCTGTTGGGTCTGTGGGGTGCTCCGGGCTGGAGCTGGTGTGATTTTCATATGGGATTTTGTTAGCAGATTTTTAAACATGGTGAGTGTTGTCTTTGTGGAAGTCAACAAGCCTTTTGCTGAGTGTAAAGACAAACGGTTTGACAGTGTAGAAATTCCAGTAGAAATACCAATGTGGAAATTCTGCTGGTGAGATGGTGATCCCATAAGCTGGTGGTGTGGCTGGAGCCACTGTGAGCTGTTGGAGCCAGTGGCCCATCACCGTGCAGTAAATATCCATGGAGCTTGGAGATCCTTGTGCCTGTCAACTAAATTATCTACCCCTGGATATTTTGATGGCTGTACAGCAGCATTCCTGATGCTCAGCACATCTGCCTGGGGAGGAGAACCTGGGTTTGAGTGGGACTGGCTCCCTCCTCCACCTGCCTCTCCCACATGTTGCTGCAGCTCCATCCCCTCATGGAAGGAGCATTTCCATCTGGCTTTCCCTTCCATGGGTGTTTCACTGCCTGTGCCTCCCACACTTGGTGGGGTGTTGTTCCTTGTCTGTAAGGATGTGGGACTCTGCCTGATAATACTCTGTCTGACAAGAAACACCTTGTCAGCCATCAGACCTGCCTGAGATAGTGCTGAGTGTCGGACAGGGATTTTGGGATCCCAGCCTGCCTTCTTTCTGTGTGTTCTGTATGTCCTCGACCTTTTCTACTGCCTTGTAATGCATCCTGGAAAGCAGGGGAAACTTTGTAAAAGAAAACCATCTTTGCTGCTCTCAGGAGGAGAATGTTTAGCTCACTGTCCCAGGCCATGGTCCCTGCTGTGCTTGGAGAAGGAATCTGTGTGGAATTTGTGTTCAGATATGCCCATTGCTCTTTCCCATCTGCAAAATAAGGATGACAGCTCACATGTGCAGGGCATGGTGGAGTACTTGCTGTGTTAGGAGGTTGTCTCTTTGTGGGCCTGTCTAAGCAGAGGCAGGTGCTTTTGTCACAGCTGTGGGAATGAGTTCAGGAGTTCAGGAATTGCTTAACTCTTTGAAACCTGCCCAGATCACACAGTGAAAACCACTGGCAGTGATTTGTTTGTTGCTGAGAAAACTGTGCAATTCCCTGTCTGCAGGGGAATTCCACCTACTTTTTTAGCATGTGGTGTTCTCCTGGCTTGTCTGCAGGTTCCTGCACGGCTGGGAGGCTGTTTACATGCCAGCTATAAGGAAAGCTGTGTGCTGCAACACTGGATTTGGGGTGAATTCTGGGGTTTCCACTGAAGGCAGACCATGACTTGGTTCTTAAACACACATTTCTAGAAAGGTGATGGTAGAATGTAAAGATCCCTGTAAAACAGCAAAAGGTTTTCCTTCCTTGTGCTGTGCAGCTTGGATGCTTTTGCTTCAGTGCTACCCTGGCAGGTCTAGGCAAAATCCCTGGACTTCCAAGTCACTGCTCTGAGTTTTCTCAGCACGTGGAGCATTGCTAATTTAAATCCCAGCACTGTGGCTGCAGAGGTGACCTTCCTAAAGCTTGAGCAAACAAAACCAGGGGCATCTATTTGCTTTCTGGGGCATGGGTTAAGTTCAAGGAGCTGGGAGTTTTATGTGTATCACAAGGACAGACAAGCCCAGTAGAGACTGTGGGGTTTTTTTGGTGTGGATTTTTTTTTTCTTTCTGTCTGGCACTTCAGTGCTGTGGAGAGGAGGGGCAGAGGAAAAGTCTGATGAATATTGTAAGGAATGTGCAACTTCAGCTGCGTGTGCTGGTGACAGTGGTCTTGGAGCGACGTGGGAACATCCTGCATTTATCCTGGGATATTCAGAGATGGGGGTTTTATCTTTAAAACAATGGCTTGGGGGGAGGCACAGCCTTCCATCCACCCCTGCCATCCCTCCTTCCCTTCAGACAGGCCAAAACCAGGCATGGCAGAGCACTGCCAGGCACTTCATCCTCCTAGATCGCTTTGTTTGTGTTTTTAAATCAGGTGCCTTTGCTCTGGAGTTTTTTAGCTCTTTCTGCATTTAGGAGCCTGCCTTATTTTGTGTTTTGCTAGTTATTTATTTGAAATTGCAATCACTTGGCAGTGGAATGGATGGCAGGGCTGCAGGGGGCACTCTTAGCCTGCCCAGAAAAGCCTGGCTGGGGACCACCAGGCTGGGGACAGCAAGGGAGCACCAGGCCACTCCAGCAGGCATTGCCATGCAGGGTGACAGCCCCAGGCCTGTGGAGGTGGGAGGCTTTGCAGGGTGAGCATCTTCTCCATTGTTTCACGTGCTCCTGAGCCACCTTCCAGCCCTGCAGCTGATGTTGTCCCCCAACCTGCTTTCCTCCTGTGCTTGCTTTTTTTTTTTTTTTTTTCCCAATTGCCTGGGCAGGAGAAAAATTAATAAATAAATAAATATATACACACACACACACAATATGTGTGTGCATATATTTATTATGCACAGACATGTATATTGCATATACACACACTGTATATGTGTACACACACTGTATGTATCTATAGGGGGGTGTGTGTATCACCCCAAATACATATATTGTGCCAACACATATTTCCAGAAATATACATAATAAGTGTGTGTTCCATATGTTTCCCCAAATCAATATTTCCATGTTTTGAGCTTTGTCAAGGAACCCTGTCTTGCTTTTCAAATGGCCCCACAGAAGGTGTTAATGACACTGGAGAACAGGAAAACAAGGGAGCTGGGGGGGGTTTGAGTAGTGGATTTTTAAAGCTGTTGTGCCTGTGCTGCTCAGCACTGGCAGTTCAGGGAATCCTGTCCTGGTTGCCTTTAAGACTTTTTGGTATTTTTATTTATGGATCCACCACTTAAATGCTCAGACTTTCCCTGCACCATCGTTTGTGTTCGTACAACTGCCTGTAGAAACTCCTTAATTTTGGACTTTGGGGATATCAAGTTCTAATTCTTGGGCTGGAGAAAGTGGTGTCTAATTTTCTCTGTAGGGGAGTCAGGATTGCTTCTGGTTAACAGCTCAAGTCCTCTGCCTGCAAAATCAATGTCTTGTAGTTCCACCAGCCTTAAGTGCTGCCCACCTTCCACCCCAGCCCCAGAGGCTTTGCTGGGATGTGTGATGCTGGTTCAGATCGTGTCCTGCCACGTTCTGCTGGTGGTTTTGGCCTCTCTTGCACCTTCCTGGATTTATTTATTTTTTTTCTGAGATCCTGTAGGTGTTATTTTCTTCAGAGGGAGAGCTGTTCAATTAGAGGGTCTGCTTCTGGGCTAGGTGTGAAGATTTAGCTTTTGTGGGTGTGGGGTTTTTTCCCCCCCATTTTTGTTCTTTATTAGATTCTACTCTTATCTTTACTACCTGGAAAAATAACAAAAGATAAATGGTCCTTAGTTCTTTCCAAAGAGCCATAGTTAGGGGAGGAGAGACAAAGGGATTGCTATCCCATGGGGGCTGCTAATTTTTTGCCACCAAATTGTGGGCCTTTTATGGCAAGACTTTTTTTTTTTCTTTTTTTTTTTTTTTTTTTTCAAAAGGAGCTCTAGATGTGGAAAGCTGAATTAGAGATCTGTGAAAGGCCACATTTTCACAGATTGGAGCCCTGGCAATTTCTGAAAATTGGGCTCCTTTAAAAATCTATCGCATTAGATCCACGCAGCCTTCGTTGGAAGTTCCAATTAAGTGTTTGTTTCAGAGCCTCCTCTTCCATCCTCCTTCCCCCTGTCTGCACCAACTACATTAATATTAAAAATAAGGCTGTTTTGAAGCTCTTGTAGAACATTTTGAGGAGATGTACGCTTTATTTTCCTCAAAGGGGGAACAATTAGCTTTAGGAAAAGACTTTTAAAAAGATTCCTACCCAACCAAAGGCAACCTGAGGGATAGATACAGTCGAGAGTCTGCTTAGAGTTGGGCACAATTGATGCTTTACCACCAAAGGATGCAGTTGTTGGAGATGCACCTCAGGTAGTGTGTTCTGGGGATGGAGTTGTTCCTTTTCTTCTATGCAGAATAGATCTGAGAACTTATCATTTGGTCTGTGTCTATAATTTCTCTTCAGTTTGCAATGACTGTCACTTCCAGCCCTCCCCTGCCACTTAGCTGTGGTAACCCTCCAAACTCAGAGTGAGATCAGGGGCCAGCACTGTGTGTGGAAGGTGTTTTATCATCCCTCTGGCCATCCCTTGCCTTTTACCTGCAGGAACTGCAGTCAAACACGTTGCACAAAGCTGTTAAATCACAAAATTATTATCAGTTGAGAGACTGGACTTCAGTTTGACTAAAGAAGCAGCGAGCAGAAAAGCAACTGAGAGGTATTCCAGGGCAGGGAACAGGTTATCAGGTGCATTTATCTCCGTATTCTGACTTTTACTGCTAAGAAAGTAACGCTGCTTCTTGCCAAGACCTTTGGGGGTGGGTGTCTCTTTTAATTTTAACTCCTTTGCTGACTGTTTTCTGCGTCCTGACAAAGACGTGGCATTTATTGCATCTGGCAAAACAAGTGCCTGGGATTGATTGGGAGGAAACAGATCTATTCCCTCTGATGGAGGCTAAAAGTGAAGACAGCCAGTGGGACAAGACTTTGGAGTCATGTCTCTTCTAAGAGGAGAAAAATCTCTGAAGGGAGATGCAGTGGATAAAGTGGCAGAGATTTTTTTTTTTTAAGGCAGCCTTTATGAAGTTAATTTTATAAGATGATGCCTTTCACTTCTTCTGACCTATTATAATAAAGTGTAGTTATCAGAATGGGCTTTTCATTTCCCATTATAAAGGACACGGTGGTATAATGAATCCTTCTGCCAGACATGCTTGCTGTTCACACCTTTCTCCCAGTAATGGAGCCTACATGACTGGAGACAATTTCTCCTTCCCAGAGTAGCAGTGCCCTGTTGAAGCTGTGGAAATCTTTGCTAGTGAAAGGCAGAGGAGGAAAAAAATTAGTCCCTTCATAAACATGTGAGTTTGTTCAGCAAGTGCTGGACAGAATTAATTAGAACATTCAATGCAAACAGCCCTGGGATGTCCAGTGCTGTCAGGATTTCTGGATGAACAGTGATGCTTTTCACTTTTAAAGCCCTTCATGTGCTGGAAATGTCTCGAAACCCCGTTGCTGCTTCCTTTTAGCAGCTTAAAATTTTTCTTCATGTTGTAGATGGGTGCAGGGAGAGCTGCAGAAGTCACCACGAGCATCTCCCTGTGGTGTAAGGGTCTGCTGGGGGTAGGACAGGGGCTTCACCGCTGCAGCAGGGGAAGGTGGAGGTGGTGGATGACATCTGGGAGAAGCCAGGAGACATCTGACCTAGGACTGATGCAGTAGGATGGCAGAAGGAACAGGCAGACCAGGGTACCCTGCTTGCAAACCTGTGCATGAAAAGGATGCCCAAAAATGAGTCTTGTTGAAGCAGAAAGACCCCGGGGAGGAAGCTGACATCGGTGGGCACCCTTCATCTGGCCATCAGGGTGTTGGATCCCAGCTTCCTGGCTTCCCCTGGGAATTAGGACATGGGTGCCAGCACGTGGGAGGACTGTGGAATGTGTGTCTCACCTAGAGGCACACGTTGAGATGGAAACCTGTCAGAAACAGTATTAGGAGCAAGAACTGTCTCATTCCCCCTTTGAGCAGTAATGATGCCTCTGAGCTGGGTTTGGTGCTGGGTGGGATCACCATATTGTGTTCTCCAGGAAACAAATGGGTGGTTTAAAAAAGTGACCCTCCCTTTGAGATCTCCAAAGCCATTCCCAGCCTCCTTCTCCAGGCCATTGAGTGCCAGAGGTTACAGACACTTAATGGGATGGGTGTTGGCAGCCGAACCACCTTCAGCACACGGGGTGGATTCCTGTGCCAGCAGCACTTCTGCCTTCTTGTGGTCTATCCCTAGGGATAATAATGTCTGATTCCCATTTTAAAGGTGGCTTTCCACGGTGCAGAGCCATGCCAGGAGCGCTGCAGGGCTGTGTGCATGGAAGAAGCATCACTGAGGTGGCTCAGGGCCCATCCTCAGGAGGTGGAAATGCGCACGGTGTCCGATGGTGCCGCAGCTGATGTGGCACTTGTGCTAATGCTGGATTCCAGCTTCTCATTAGAATGCAAGGTCTGTGCTAGGCTGCTGAGTGTCTGAGGAGGAGCATGTCTGGTGTGGGGGGCTCAGGATGCTGCTCTGGATTGAGGCTTTGCACCCTAGGGCGGCTCTGCCCCTCTCACCCATGGCCTGTGCGGGTCCTGTCCGCCCACGTTATTTAAAAGTTCCTACAAAAATTGCATCTCTGGCTGTGTTTTCTTGTTTGGTTGATGGCTGCCTCCTCCCTGGCTGAAAAGCTCGGCCCCACTGATTGCTTCTAGTGCTTTTTGGTGTGCAAGGGGAACACAAGGTGTGGATTTGTTGGAGCGAGTCCAGAGGAGGTGACTGAGTTGATCTGAGGGCTGGAGTTCCTCTGCTCCAGGGAGGTTGAGGTGCTCAGCTTGGAGAGGAAAAGGCTCTGAGGAGACCTTAGAGCCCCTTCCAGTACCTAAAGTGGCTCCAAGAGAGCTGGAGAGGGACCCTGGAAGTGTTCAAGGCCAGGTTGGAAAGTGCTTGGAGCAACCTGGTCTAGTGGGAGGTGTCCCTGCCCATGGCAGGAGGTTGGAGTTAGGTGATCTTTAGGGTTCCTTCCAACCCAAACCATTCCACGGTGTTTCTTTACTGACACATTTTCCCCAGCTCTGCAGCATCCCTGGCACTGTCTCCTCCCTTCCAGCAGGCTCAGGGCTGGTGTTTCCAGCAGGTCCTGGCTGCAGTGCAGCAGTTGGGCTGCTGTGATCTTCCCTGTGATCCCACTGCATAGCTTGGCTCTCTTCCCACCCTTGGTCTCTGTTAGCATCCCATTCCCCCCCTTTTCTGGGGCTCTTGGAAGATTGAAGTCTTACCCTTTAGGCTGGACTTCCTGAACCACCCCCTGCCATCTGCTCTTCCACACCTTTGGATTGTGTGCAACCTGGATCTGCTGCACAGCCCAGCCCAGGTGCATCCCTAAAGCCTGGCTTAGTACAGAGGATTTACCAATCCATGTTTCCACCTCCAAATGGCAGTGCCAGGGAGTGTTGCATGGGGTGATGCAAGTGCTTTTCTGGGCAGCAGCTTGCAGGTGTGTGCACCAGCATCATGAGCTGGGAGCTCCAGGTGGGAATAAAAGGCTCTGCTGGGCTGATTTATTTCTCTTACTTTCTCAAAGATCATAAATTAAACTTCTTTCTTTTTTTTTTTTTTTTTTGGTCTTTCTTCAAGTCTTTTCCTTGTGTGCTGGAAACCCAAACACAGCAGTGCCAACACTGGATATCTCTTGATATTCAGAGACCAGAAATGTAACTGGCCACTTTAATTTGGCCACTCTCCAAAGCAAGCCATGGGGTGGGGGAGAGTGAAATAGGTTTTCAGCTGCTGTTTTTCAGTTTGAATCATAAAGGTGTTTAACATAGATAAGGAAATGTTTAACTCTGTGTTATCTTGGCGAGGTTGCTTTAAAAGGTGGCTCTTCCCAAGAGCAGAAGGAAGATTTTTTTCAGCATATCTCTTTCCCTGGTTTGAATATTCATTGCATACTTGATTTTTGTGTTTATTTTTTTCCCCCTCTTCTGCACTCCACATATTCCATACCCACGGGTCCCTTTTCTGCTCACCCAAGACCTCTGCTGAGGAGTTTTTAGCTGCCTGCCTTGCTCAGTCCAGGTGTGCAGTGCAAATGAAAGGGAGTTTCTGGGCTGCTTCCTCCCAGCTCCTGCCAGAGCACCCACCTGAACCTCCTGAAGGAACTCGATTTTACACACAGATTCCATTGCTTATTGGTGTGAAGGGGCTCAGGGAGGTGGGGAAGGGGCTGCTTTGGGATGTCTTGTTCAACTTGGGTTTTGCTTTGGGGTTTTTTGCCTTTTTTTGGTGCCCAGTGGGACTGGCACATGTGTGTGCAGACATGTGGGCTGCTTCTCCTCCCTGGAAGCAAAAAACCAAAGCCTGCTTGTGCCATCTCCTGCAAATAACCTACTCAGTGCTCTTAGTATTATAAGGTCTCCTTTTGTCTGAATTGTTGAGTATGTGTGCATCTGTGTATAAGGACAGAAAAACATCTTTTTTTTTTTTTTCCTAATGGTTTAGCCAGTTCTTGTTCACTCTTGAAATTGGTCCCTTGGCTACTGAGTCTGCTTTTGGGGCTGGCAGCCTTTGCAAAATCC
This sequence comes from Pyrocephalus nanus, assembly GCA_038380795.1. Lineage (NCBI taxonomy): Eukaryota > Metazoa > Chordata > Aves > Passeriformes > Tyrannidae > Pyrocephalus > Pyrocephalus nanus. The sequence continues at coordinate 3,772,399 of CM076278.1, forward strand.
AGAATGTTGAAGTTACACTGGACTAACTTTTGAGCTCGTGCCTCAGCCTTTAAGTCAAGGTGCAATCAAGATGATTATTTTCTTGATCCTAAAATTCATCCGTCTGTTGCATTTCTTAACTCCAGCTCTCGCACGGTGCTGTTGACCCATCCACCTCCCTGTCTTTCACTACCATGCACATGTGGGTATTTTCCAGTCTCACTTCCCCAGAAGGTCCTGAACAAGCCTCTAATGAATCACAGTTTTCTCCTCAGGATGACATCGTGTCCTTTATTTGCATCTCTGTTTGCATCATTATTTTTTTTTTCTTAACCTCAAGCCTGCTGCAGCCTTTCCCCCTCTTGTCATCCAGTGGATTTTCAGCCTTGGGATATGATTGCAATTAAGGACCTTCCATTGCCACAGTCTCTCACCTCCCCTGGGACAGTCCCTGTGCCAAAGGCCTTTGGACCCTGTTGGCTTCTGCAGCTGGTGGCACCAGGAGCAGTTCTGTCTGCACGTTGTTTTTCCTGAAGAAACCAAGCTAAGGCAGAGCAGGATGACCATCTGTCTTCTCACCTCTCTTCCCTCCTCCCCCAGCAGTATCCTGAGCACTTCCAGGCATCTGGCAGAGGACAGGAGACCTTAAATTTGAGAGCTTGGTGCAATTAAGCACTGGAAGAAGCTCCTGAGCCTTGCCCTCTCCGGAAGGTGCTGTTATGACCTTGACCCTTATCAGACAACCAGGAGTTCACATAAGCTGCCCTTGAAGATGGGACATTTTTTCTGACCAAGTTCCCATTTATCAGATGCCAGGGAAGCTGATCCTGGGAAAGCCACCTCCTTTGTTCTGCTTCTGTTCTGCTGCCCATCAGTGGTCCATGCACATCAGGCTCTCCCCCTCGTGGGTGGTCTCTGGGCCTTGCCCAGGGATGTTTGGAGGACAGATTTGCTCCCTTTTCAGCCCCCTCATCATCTTTTTTTTTTTTTTTTAATTACCTTGTGGAAACTCACATGGAAAAGCAACAACGATGACTTTTCCAAGCCCAGGAGTGCCAATTTCAGCACCTCAACAGGCTGGACCTGACCACAAGCAGCACTGGCAGGATTTGTGCCAAAACTTGCCATGCAAATTCAGTTGTCGGGGGGGGGCTGCGTGGCCCCTCTTTGGTTCTCTTTAACCCAGCTCCTACTCTTCCCACCCTTTGATCCCACTGCCATGACAGCAACTGAAGGGTTAAAAGAGTCTGGGGGGCGAGGGGGTGGGGATAAGGTATTTCAGATGCTCATTACTCACTGCCAGCTTCCCCCAAAATCACATTAATTTCACGCTGTCACGCAGGACTGCGCTGTCTCCCTCGTCAGCATCCGGGAGGGTGACGGGGATGGGGGGAGTGCAGGTCCCCCCTCCTCACCACGGGTGTGCTTTGCAAAGCTCATTGGTGGCCTCTTTCCTCGCTGAGGTACCGACCCAGAGGGGCTGGCATTGAGCTGGGGCTGCTCACCTTGCAGGGGGATCTGAGGAACCGCCGTGTGCTGCCTCCCGAGGATCATTTTCCACCCCGCTGCTTGTGCAAAAACCCCATGAAATTAGGTCTGCTGCAGCAGGGAAGTCTGGAGGAGGGAAGGAGGGAGGCAGGGGAGCTGCCAGCCTGCCCTACCCTACCTGTGGGCAGCAAGGGTGCTGCTTGAAAGTTGGTCTTTAACCAGTTGCCTCCCTTTCTGTTTTTTAATGCCAGTGAGCATGGCCCGGCTCTGCCTGCAAAGATCGAGCTGCCACTGCCTCCTCTCTCATTTCTCCCCTTCTCCCCCTCTTTGGCTGTTTGCTTGCTGTGTCTGCCAGAGCTGTCACCTCTGCAGGGACTTCTTGCTGTCAGCTGGGACTCTGACAGCTCCCACACAAGCTTAGCATTCCCAAGCCCATCCCAGTTGGAAGCTCACTCTCTGTCTGCAGGCATTTCTCTCTGTCCCCAGCCATTTTTATTACTGTTATCCCTAGAACCTGACTCTTTTTTTTTTCCCCATATGTGTGCTCATATTTTTTTGTGTCTTGGAGCTGGAAGGAGCGACCCCTCCCCTTTTCCTCCATCATGTACCCTGTGGCCACACTTCCTGGAGCACTTGGCAAAATCCAGAGCAGCAGATCGGGGCTCCCTCTGTTTGCAGAGCTGGGAAGGAAACGGCACATTAAGAGACACAGCTCTCCCCACAGCAGAGAGCTGATGGCCTGGGCTGTTTGAGACTAAAAAACTTTGGAATAAACCTTGGTAGAGGAGTTCCCTGCCTCTGGGGAAGAGGAGATTCATGAGCCCCAAGGGATCTGTGGCACTCATGCCCACAGAGCTCTGGGCCCTTGGGAGTGGAGGGTGAGAGCAGCAACCTCTGGTAGCTCCAGCTGTGTGCTGAGACTTATCAATCATTGCTTTGGAAACATTAGGGAATCTAGGAATCCAGGCATTACTCCATTTCTTTAGTCAACTGTGCTCATGCTTTTCTGCCTCTTGATTCCTTTCTGAGGTCCCATCTTGCTCGAAAAGGCCATCCTCTGATGTGTGAACTGAAAGCAGGCTCCTCCTACATAGACACATCCCTTGGGAACATCAGCATCTCCATGCTGCACTTCCCCCACCTTGGAATTGACCTCAGGAGCAGAGAGTGCTGTAGGAAAGGTCTTTGAACCTCCTTTTGCAGGGCTAAAGCACTGCCCCAGTTGTCAGCTGGCACAGTGTGTGTGAGACCAGCCCATGTGATGTTTCCTGGCATTGACTTTTACCCTTTCCCACGTAGGGGATCTTCCACTTGAAGCAGAGATGTTCCCTCTGGGAGGTATATGAGGTGTTGTGGCCATTCCAAGGCAGACAGGTGATGCTGGGAGGTGCTTTCCTGAGTCCTGTTGCTTGATATCCATGCAAGAATCAGAGGAAAGCTCTTAGCTTGGCAAGTTCCTCTATTCAAGCCCAAGCATCTCTTCTCCAGGCGTTCTTACCTGCTCTCATGTTTTGCTCCTTCAGTATGGGTATGGCAGCTTGTCTATCAGCTTGAAGAGCTGTGCATGTTTAGCCTGTAAAAATTAGGATCATCTGTTGAAAGCCCCTGGCCTGGAAGCCTCACAGCAAGGAGAGGTGAGATCCCACCTTCCTGCAAGCTGGGTGTCCCTGCTTGGGTATTCCATGCTGTTGGAAATGCCCCCTCTAGAGAGGGCAAACAAACTCTGGCCCTCTTGGACCCCAGGCAGCCCCAGCAGGTGATTTTTAGATGTGTCATTGCCCCTCTTCTCCCCTCCCAGCATCCATGGGTGCATTACAGCTCGTTCAGGTTGGCTGGTGAGATGTTGCCAGCAGATGCAGAACGATGTGGTTTCTCTTCCTCCTTTGGAGCCCCTCATTTCTGCCTCACGTTCCCCTTCTCAGCCTGCAGCTGCCACACGGCTCTGACAGCATCTGTCAGCCAGGTACAAGTGTCTGCTCCTGAAGACATCGATTGTGAACACCCAGGGCGCTGTGATGAGCCTTCCCAGAGGTTTTGAGGGAGCAGTGGAAGGGGGATGATGGGCAGAGCTCACACCCTGCCATGCAGACCCCCTGCTCAGCGTTCAACTCTGCCTTTGACCTGTCCTGCCCAGCTCTGCCTTTATTTGCATCTTTCTGCCTCCCCCCAGAGAGCAGAGCTGTAAAACACTCAGGCTGTGCATTTGTTGGATGGTTTCATTTATGGGAGAGGCTCTGAGTTGGGAGGGGGCGGTCAGGGCTGGGGATGAGGGGATGGGGAGCATTGAAGGAGGTGCTTCTCCTCATCAAAATTCGTTTATTAAATTAGCAAGGTTGTATCAACAGGGCTCAGGGCTGCTGGTGTTTGTGTACCAATACAGTGATTCTGAGCAAGGACAAGGGTGATGGTTTGAAACTGAAAAAGGGTCCATTTAGATTAGATTTTTATCTGAAGGAAGAAGTTTTTTTCAGGAAGGGTGGTGAGGCACTGGCATGGATTGTCCAGAGAAGCTGTGGATGCTCCCTCCCTTTTCATTCAAGCATTCAAGGTCAGGTGGACAGGGCTCTGAAGAACCTGGTCTAGTGGAAGGTGTCCCTGCTCATGGCAGGGGAGTTGAGTTAGATGATTTTTAAAGGTCCCTCTCAACCCCAACCATTCTGATTCTATGACAGTGCAGGGACATTTGTCCCACCTCTGGACATCTCCCTTCAGGGGGGAGGTGGGTGGCTCTCTCTATGCCTGGGCTCTGCCTCTCTTTGCTGGTTGTGATGGTGCAAAAAAGTGCTCCAGGTGACCCTGCCTTGGCAGGGGAGTTGAACTAGGTGATCTCCAGAGGTCTCTTCCAACCCTAACTGTTCTTTGATTCTGTGAAATCTCTCTCCTCTTCATCCAGTGCAGCCACAATGGCTCAGGTAATGATTGCACCGTTTTCCTCCTGTCTTTTGGGAGTTTTTCATGTGAGAGTCCCGCTGTGTAAAGCAGCCTCTGAGCTTTAGCAGGTGATGTGGTTGTGTCAGGTTGGGAAGGAGTGACCAAAGCACTGGGCACGCCATCACAGCTTGGGTAACAGCCACACCGGCAGTTCTGGGGACAGGATGGGTGAGTTGGGCCATCATCAGTGTAAAAGAGTACAGCTGGGAATACACCTCTGTTCACACTGCTTTTACAGTGAGGAAATCTGCTGTTTTGCTGCCAGTCACGTCTCTGGAGGGGACGGTGCCGGTCAGGGGAGCACGGTGGTGTGGTGGCTCCCAGCCCTGCCTCACCAACGAGCCGCTCTGTGCCTGGATCTCACGCTTTGCCTTGTTCTGATGCCTGGCAGACGTCAGATGTGGTCAGCCTGGGCTCTTCAGAGACAGCCCTGCCCTCAGGAGATCTCACCATCCTCGTTGTGTCTGAGTCACCAGAACAGCTCCCGCGTTCCCGGTGCATTTGCGTGCATTTGATCTTCCCTACGTGTTTCTCTGTTCTCCTGATGAAAATAATTAATCAGGTTATTTTTCTAAGTCATCCTGCAGCTTTACAGGGACAAGACTTAAATAAGGATTCTCTTTAAAGCAGAGCTACATTAAAATAGCTGTCTGCCTATAAATATCTCATTGCTTCTATATTTATTCTTCTCCAGCTCTGTGCAGGAGGTTCTACAGTTGAATATGAGATATATATATATATATTTGGGGCTGATGCAGCTGCTATCTTAACAGCAAGACTGCCTTCTCCAAAGGATGCTGTGGGTACACCTTTGTGGGTCCATGAGGCATGGCTAAATCCTCCTTCTGTGTTTCCTGCTTTGCTAGTTGTACAAATTTCCTCTTGTCTTTGAAACGAGCTGACTCATAGGAATCCTACAGGAGCAGAGATTTGCACCAGACCCTCCTGTGAGCGCTATTTTTAGCATAACTTATTTTTGACCAGAGCTGCACTCTGATCAGGATTTTCAAAAGAGCCCAGGAGAGAGAAATCCTCAAATCTCAGCGCTGTTGGAGCTGTGGGTTCCTTTGAAATCCTGACCTGCTGGTGATTAGGGCAGTGACTTGGTGGCTCCTAAGCCCTGGTCCTGCAAGGTGCTGTGTGTGGGGAGAATTGTGGCTTATGAGTGTGAGCTCTGCAAAAGGCTTTGCAGGCATTGGAGGCTCTGGTTGAAGTCCATGCAAGGATTGAGATTTCATGAGGTTTGGGATATAAGGGTCATTAGTTCTGTCATTTTTACATCTCAGGCAGAGCTGTCATGGGAGAGTGGTTTGGTCCTGGTGTGGTCTGTGGAGGTGGGGGAAGACATCCTTTCTCAGTTGTCCTGATAGAGTTGGTCCTTTCTCCAACAGACTGGAATGTCTTTTGTCTATCCTGGGAAAAAAAAAAAAAGGTAATTACAAAAGGATTAAGAAGAGAACCATTGGTAAGATGAAATCAGAGAATCTGAGAGTGGCCAGGGCCCAGGCAGGGCTGGCCCAAGGCAGCAGAGAGGAGGAGAGCCCTGCTGTGACCAGGACCAGCTCAGAGCTCTGCAAGGTGGCAAAAGAGAAGCAGCAGCAAAACCTGAATAATATTAGAGTGGGATTTTCAACCTCTTTCTGGGTTTGGGATGACCTCTTCAGTCACACGTATCCACCAGGAGTTATCTTTAAATCCTCTGAGTCACCAGCTCACACTCTTTTGGGCTGACTTTTAACTCCCAGCTCCCTTTCAGAGTTCAAGTCCAGCAGTGCTGTTTAAATCTGGGGCTTCCTGAAGCTTCCCTGTGCTAGCTCTGCACCTTGCCCTGTGCCTTGGGAACTGGCTTGGAAGTTGTGAGCATTGAGATGGAAAGTTTCAGAAGGAAATCCGTTTGTGCTTTAACTAAATAGTGAATCATGGTTGTCTTTAAAGCATGGAAATAAATGAGGATAATAGGCAGGTGTCTTGTGTGGAAGGTGTCAGCATGCTCAGCGAGTCCTGGGAGTTTTTTCTGAGTGTCCCCAACTCTAAAAGAGGTTTATAAGAATAGGTAGATTAAAAAGAACTCCTCACCCCAATGGTAGACACTCTTCTATCAGTGAGGACCAGGAAACAAAGCAGGATAGATGTGAACAGATGTGACTCTGCCTGCGGGCAACACAGGTAGGAATTGACCCTCAGAAGAGCTGAAATCTCACTTTGCAGTCGGACCAGGAGAAAGATGGAACAAATCAGGAGATGACTGAGCCCATCCCTCCATCCAAAAAGTGTGGGGAGGCTGCTGGGTGGTTCTCTGCTTGTCCCACCTCCCAGTTCAAGGGCTCCAAGGCTGGGTCTCCTTCCCCCCACCGTCCCCACCTTTCCTTTTGCCACACTGCCCCGTGAAATTCCAGCCTGGGAACCGGCTCTGTAGGGCTAAATTGCTGTGACAGTCACACCATAGCAACTGTACCTGTCTGCCTCCACGAGCCGGGGAGCTGTGGAAAAATAATCACGGATTGGGAGGAGCGGGGGGCTGAGGAGGGAAGGGAGGCTGCAAGGCAACACTGCCACATCCTCCAGCACCACGAATCTGTGCTGTCCAGGGAAGAGAAAGGCCCCATTTAACACCAGCCTTTAAAGCAAATCTCTTTAAGGAACCGACCATCATTAAACCTTGCAAAGTAGGATTAAATGCGGCAAAATTAAGAAACCAAACCTGGTTGCAGCACCTGGTTAGAAATTACTTAAGTGGAGGGATATTAAAATTTTAAGGCTTGCTGCTGTGCTGGTGATGGAGGGTTTAAAAAAATAATAATTACTGTTGTGTTTGGTTTTTTTTTTTTTCCTTTTTGCTTGGTTTTCAGGATTGGTTTCTCTCTGTTTAGCGTGCAGCCTAATTGCGTAATTACACGATAGACTGGAGTAGAATTTAGTGCCTGTAATACCAGTTATAAAGAAGAGCCCTAATTATGTATATCTTCTCAGGTAAATAATACATCAGGGGCATAGAGTGGCCTAATTACTGTTCTGAAAACCTGCCTAATGACTAATTTACTTGGAATTTCAGAAAGCTTTTGATAAGGTCCCTCACAAGCAACTGTTAAGGAAAATAAATCGAGAAGGGGTAAAATGTTTTGCTATGTTTTTAAACAGCCATTTAAGCAACGGGAAGCAGCCACTGCCTTCTGGTCCTGCATCCTGAGGAGAGGGAGGGTCCCACGGCTGCCTGTTGGTCTGGGGCCAAAGCTGTTGTGTTTCTGATCCCACTTTGCTGTAAGTTCCAAGGGAGGCTTCTACTGAGGTCCAATATCAAAATGGGATTTGATATTAACAGGAGTCTTGTGGGTAAATTCACAGCTCCTTGGAAGAAGCACATCCATGTCCACATAGTCTCTGGCACTGGCTGTGGTTGTGGTGTTGAGCATCTAAATAACTGTTGAAGATCTGTGCCAAAAATTCAATGAATTCAAAGACAAACTTTGCTTAGCTGTCTGCAGGCAGGTACGGGAAACAAGGGCAATCCAAAAGCTGGACCATCTTCCCCAGGGCTTGTTTCTGGGTGGATCTTGTGGCCTTCCTCCCTTTGCTGGAGCTGGGGCCAGCACTGCTGTTATTCCATGGAGTGTGGGGGGCACATTAGCTTCTGTGAAGCTTTAAATCACAACCCCCCACTTTGCTTTTGGGTCTCTTCTGGGCAAAAGCACAGCCTGGTATTTCCAAGTGGAGGAGCCACAGAGGGGATTAGCACCGAAGGGTCCTTGGAGCAGCCACGGCAGAGATAAAGCTGGAGGATCTTTGTGCCTCACCAGTGACATGCTAATTGGCTTTTCTTCCCAGCAAACTCTGCAAATGATGCTCTTTAAGTTGCTGGCAAGATGAACAGTTGCTGTGACAGGTGTGCCGAAAGCAGCGTCTGGATGCAATTAGAGAGAGCATCCTGGAGACAGGGGATGGAGCCGGGCACGTCCCAGGGAGTCTGTCCCGCTCCCCCTCCTCTGCAAGGGGCAGGGCTGCTTTTGGAAAGCATTGGTCCCTTGCAGCCAAATTTTGGGGGGTTCAAGGTGGGAATTGGGCTAGTGTAGGATTCCTACAAGCCTGGTGGAAATAGAGAGACGGGGAAGGGTGTTATTTGCGCTGCAGTGGCAGAAAGGTGGAAAATTCCGTTCTATGGGTAATGATTCTCCACATGGGACAGAGTGGCTTCACACTGACAAAGGGCAGGGTTAGATGGGATTTGGGAAGGAATCCTTCCGTGTGAGGGTGGGGAGACTCTGGCACAGGTTGCCCAGAGAAGCTGGAAGTGTTCAAGGCCAGGTTGGTCGGAGCTTGGAGTCACCTGGGCTGGTGGAAGGTGTCCCTGCCCATGGCAGGGGATGGAACTGGGTGACCTTTAAGGTCCCTTCCAACCCAAACCATTCCATGAGTCTGTGACAGGGAAGGGGTGGCCACCCAGGCTGGACACCCCATGTCCCACCACCACAGCCCTCAGCACCGTGCTTCCTGTGGGCCTTTTTCTGGCTCCAATTCTCCCAGCAAAGAGAAATCCCTGGATGACTTCCCTCTCTTACAAGACCAGTTTACCCATTTGCAGCACTTCCAGCTTTCCTGCTGCTTTTGCCACGAGGCTTTTGCTCTCTCTCTTGTACCAAATTCATGTCACACAGGATTTTTTTTTTTTAAATCACAAGTCTTTCTGCTGCCTTCATGGATTGATCGAAGTGTTGTGTGTGTGTGTGTGAGCTGGGTAGGCAGCAGCTGTGGATTTGCAGGCAGCGAGCTGGAAAAATGGGAGAGGTGAGGTATTCCAAGGTCACCTGTATAGAGAGCAGAGGCTGGAAAGGGGCCTGGGGTCTCCCCATTTTCTCCCCAGCATCATTGCTGGCTACTGAGTTCCTTAGGCAGCTGCATCATCCCTTAGTGCTCCTTTGTGCCTTATCCAGACCTGATGGGCATCACCAGTCCTGGAGAGACCCTTTGATTTGAAAATGCCATTCCTGATTTTTGTGGGCCTTTTTCATAAGACTCCTGTTTGAGAAACCTTGTTTCAGAGAAACCCCTGTCTCTGGGAAGATTTGGGAATCTCTCCCCATCCCTTCACTTCCTTGTTTCACTGCCCTGTCAAGCACTTGAAGATTCCAGGGAATGCACTGCAGGTGTTTTGGGAGGAGAATGATGTTGAATGCTGGATGGGATGAGGTTGCAGCACCCTGGGAAAGCAGCTGCCTCTGGAGGGGCTGTGTGACCCTTTCCTGCCATCACCCAGCAGTGCAGGAGAGGGACAATTGGGAATCACCCATATCCAGCTGAAAATACAGGATGCATTGGAACTCGTTATTCCACATGAGCTGAGGATACAGGCTTGAACAGCTCGGAAATCTTGTCACAGTGAGGCTTCCCACAGCTCCAACCCAAAGCAGGCAGGGCTGTGCTTTGTTCAGGTGGTACCCACTGCATCCATGAGTTTCAAGCATGACCAGCAGCTCCTGCCTGGAAACACTTGGTGCCAAAAGGAATGATTTGGGATGAAATGCTGTGGCTGAGCTCGGACAGTTGCCCTCGGTGCTCGGCTTCCCTCAGTGTGGGTGACCAGGAGGGGATCCTGGCTTTGGACCTGCCACAGGAGGCTCTGTGCAGCATGGACAGGTCTTCCTCAGGAAACTGGGCTCAGGAAGGGGTCCAGAGAGGATGACAGCACTTCTCCCTCCAGCACGAGGCTGGCACTGAAAAAGAGGAATCACATCAGGCGAATCCTGGTTTTGCTGCGGCAGCAGATCGAGAGGCCTCCAAACAAAGGCAATGCTCCTGGGCAAAGAGCAGAGGAAGCTGGAAAAACTGATGATCCGTGTCATAAAGAGCAAGGCACAGACATGGCTGTCCCCCTCTTTCTCGCTGGCTTTTCTTAGGGATTTTGCAGGTGGTTTGATTATCCAGCAGGTCTGTCCAGTGCCGGCAAGGAGTGGGAGTGAAGGAGCAGCTCTGCAGTGGGGACCTGCTTCCTGGTGTCACTTCATCCATGCAGATGTGGGCTGGGGGCCACGGGGACACTTGCTCTACTACCAAGTCCCTCCTCCCGTGGCTCTTCCAGAGCTGGAGGCAGCGGCAGTTGGATTTGGCTCCGTGCATCCAGGGGCTCCGCTCCAGCCTTGCCCTCCTGCGCCTTCATTTGCTGATTTTCAGAGGTTACCGAGGAGACATTATTGATGATGATGATGATGGTAATAGGGGAGATAGGTGGCAGATTAATTCCTGAACTCTCTAACAGGATTTAAGCTAACAAGGGAGGAAGGCTTTTTTCCTCCCTCTTTCCTTTCCCTTCCTCCTTTCAGGTATTTCCTGTGCTGGGGATAACAACACCAAGGAGTGTTAAATTGGCTCTGAATGTCCACCCCTGGCTGTCCACATTCTTGTAACGATTTCATTAGCTTGAATTATCCACGTTATTTTCTTGTAATGGGATTAGCTGTACTGGAGTCAGCTGAAGTCCTGGAGCGGGAGGCGGGAGGGACCTTCCACTGCGTATTCCATTAACTCTCTCATGCAGGGGGTGGAACTGGCCATGGCTCAGCCCAGGGGCAAAACCATTTGCCAAGGTCCTGAGTTCCTAAAGGAGGAAGAAAGAAAAAGGACCATTATTATATTTTTTTTTCTCCCCCTTATAATCAGCAAATGGGTGCAGAGGCAGAGACTGGCAGGGCCGTAATTTTCTGGGGGAAGGAAGGTCCTGTTTGGGGGCGAGGGGGGAAAAATAATAAAGTGAAGGCGACCATTGCAAAGCAATTGAGTGAATTCTGCTGGGCTGACGCGTGGCTGCAGCCTGCTCCTGAGGCTGAGGCTGTTCAGGGAGGGAAGGGAAGGACTTGTGTCGCTTTTGGACTCGTCATCCCTGCCCAGAGCCATCTCTGATGAGCGGTCACGCTGCCTGGCTCATTGGCCTGAGCTCTGTCCTAGGGCTGCCAGCAGTCACGAGGGGGGATTTAGGCAGTGGCAGGGCTTGGGATGGGAAGGCAGCAAGAAGAGATGAGGAGGAGGAGCTGGTGGCAGTAGATGGCAAGCAACAAGAAGGTTGGCAGCCTTGCTAGAGGTTTTCAGGTTCAGTTTTTCAACATGTTATTGCTGGTTTGTTTTTCTTGAAGGGATATAAAGGGGCATTTAGGATCCCCCTGAAGTGGGACCCCTGTACACGTCTGCAGAAACCTAAGGGTGACTTTTTTGTTTTCCAAGAAGTTCTGCACTTCTGGCAGTGGACACTGGTTGGTCTCTCCAACCATGACATGGATTCATGGTGTCAGTTGTGCTTTCCCCTACAGAAGTTGGCAACTCAACAGTCCTTATTCAGCTCATGGCTTAGGGTGCACCAAGATCAAGCATGATGAACACATCTGTATGTTTGGGACTTGAAAATACCCATCAGGGACGGAGTGGTCTCGGCCTGACCCAAGGATCTTGTAGTTCAAATGCTGTTATTCGAGATAAGTAAGGGGTTGAAATAGAGGGGTTGCTTCCCAGCTGGAGAGATGTTCACAACTTCTTAGGAAGAAACTGTTCCCTCTGAGGGTGGGAAGGCCCTGGCACAGGTTGCCCAGGGAAGCTGTGGCTGCCCCATCCCTGGAAGTGTCCAAGGCCAGGTTGGATGGAGCTCTGAGCAACCTGGTCTAGTGGAAGGTGTCCCTGTCCATGCCAGGGGGTTGGAACAAGATAAGCTTTAATGTTTCTTCCAACCCAAACCATTCCATGATTCCATGTTTAACCTGATCCAGAGGTACCTGTCCTATGAATGAGCATGTGTGAGTGGCTGTCACAGCTGCCCGAGGCTGTGATGGGGCCAAACTTACACTTTGGAGTCTTAGGGAGGGTGAGGAGAGATTTGGGAGCAGAGGTTGAAATTCTAACAAAACCCAGTGGGAGAGGAGGAGCTGTGAAAAGAGGTGATGGAGTCAGTGGCAGAAGAGGACTGGTGTGCCTGGCAATCCTGGGGTGGAAGCACAGAGGGTTTGGGGCTGTGCCTGTCGCAGGAGAGCCGTGATGGAAGGGGAGGGAGCTGCAGGGTGGAACTTGTGTGTCATGCTGACATAGGAGGGAAGAGGGTTTCTGGAGAACACCTGTATCCCTGTCCTCCTCTGTCCTGTGTCTGCTGGGCTGTGTTGGTGAAGGATGTGCAGGCACCTTCTGGTGAACAGGCAAAGCCAAGTGAGCAGTGTGTTGTCTCCGAGCTGGAATGTGCTCTGTTTAATAGCAATATAATGTCCTATAATTAGCAGGCAAAGGACTTGCCTCCCAGCTGGCCTGTGCCAGAAGGATATAATTACAATCCCAAGGAGTGATGTTCCTCTGACCTGCAGCCAGCTTGCAGTGTACATCTTACAGCATGGAGGAGAAATCTCTTCCTTCTGTTCAGCCAGGGAAGCGGGATGGCTGCGGCACCGCTGGAAGAGCTGCCAAAACGTTGGGAAAGCAGCAATGCCACATAGAAGTGCTGGATCCCTTGTAGGTGGGAGGGAGGGGATGTCCCTTCTGGCATCTCTTGGAGCATCCTGTGTCTCTGCTGAGCTTGGAATGGGTGCCTAGTCGAGGGAGAGGCTGTGGCTGTCTTTATCCTGCAGCCCTGCAGATCATTGCTCAGCCAGGGCCAGAACAGGCTTTTACTGGTTTCCCAGTAAATCTGGATCAGCATAAAACAAAGGTTCTCGTTTAGGAAATAGTAGTTGCAATGTTTGCTCAGGGCTGTCATCCCTTCAGCCAACGGAGTGAAAATGTGCCAAGCCTGGGAGAGCGAGCGTAGGCATGAGGATGGAGTTGCCAGCCTGGCTGGCAGGATTCCTGCAGGGAGAGGGGAGCCCAGGCAGAGCCCCATCCCCAGACTCACCCCACACCTCTGCCTTCCCCTTCAGGCCCTGACCCCACTTGGGAATTCAGGGAGCAGCTGTCTGGACACCGTTTCTCATGCTATGTGGGGAAGGAGGTAATGGAGCAGCTGTGTGCATGGCAGGTCACCAGGGGCTTTCCAGTCCTGCCACCTCTGTGGCAAAATTCTTTGCTTTTGCCCCCTGCCCCAAACCTGCCCAAAAATAATTGGGAGCAGCAACATGGGGAGGTCGTCCATACAAGAGACTTGGTTTTGCTTCCCACCTGGGCTGCACTCATTACAGGTGAGAGTGAGCCCGGTGTGGTGCCACCAGGAACTGTGGGAGTGTCCTGCCAGAAATCCAGCCCCAGTGGGTCTAATGGGGACAGGATTCACCAGGAAGGAGGTTAGGATCTTCTGCAAAGTTAAGCCAGGCTGACTGTAAACCAGACAATGCCTCAAGATGGAAAGGGCTTTGCTCTCACGCCCTCAGATCCTTCAGCCCTGGTGCAGGGGCTCAGGAGCACTGGGAGTGCTGGTGAGTACAGATCCAGAAAGCACTCAGGTTTCACTCTCCCACTGACTCCAGGGGGTTCCCTGTAAACCATGGTGCTTGGGGTGAGGAGCCTGGCATGGTGCTGTGCTCCACACCAGCAGCAGGTTTGGTGCCAGCGCTTTCTGGTCTCTGTCCAGTTTGACAGGAAAGACACATCAGCTCCCAGAGGAATCCCCACCCAGGGGCTGTGTGGGTTTTTTCCCTTCATCTGTGCCCCTTGGAGCTCTGTGCTGGAAAGGGAAGGAGCTGGCAGTGACACCAGGGCTGAGATGCTGTGATCCCCCTGCCTCCCCAGACATCCCAACACCCTGAGAGGATGTGTTTTCAAGCAGCTCAGTGGGGTCTTATGGAAGAGCTGCCTTCTTCCCTCCTGTTTCACTGTGCTCTGGCTTTATTTGGATGGTGTGTTCCATCCCTTTTCCTTCTGCCATCCCCACTCCTGTGGCTTGGAGTGTGGCGTGATCCACGCACAGCCATCCCGGAGCTGGAAGGCTGCAGCATGGATGCAGCTGGAGTGGGAACAAACACGTCAGCACCTGGCTTTCCCTGAGCACTGCGGGGGGTAATTGGGTTCCCTCTGCCTCTCTCCCCCCAAAACCAGAGGAAATAATTGGAAAAGAGAGGTGTGAGTCTCTGCCTGGCACCGCAGAGGAGAACATTAAAGGCCGGAGCTCTCCACTTCATTCGCAGCTCCCGGGATGGTAATTGCTGTGTTGTGGTTTCTAATTAGCGCCGCAGTGGGGGGGACAACGTTCTGCTCCACAACCCCAGTGGGGTCAGCCCTGTCTCCACTGTGCCCCTCAGCTTTCCTCACCCCCTCCCTTTGCCTGTTCCCCCAGATCCATCTCTCTGTGCTGGGTACCGCTGTCCTTTCCCCGAGCCATCTGCCCCGGGAGATGCTTGTACCCAGCATCTGGATCAGATCCCCATCACCTCCACATCTCCAAGCGTGGGTAGCTCGGACTGGGGAGGAGGGAAGAGCCAACTTCTCCCACCTCTGCCCAGGCTGATGTGGGTTAGCACAGCTTCCCTGGGGCCCTCAGCCTTGGGGTCCTGCTCCTGTGGGCACCTCCTTGCCCACCCTGTGTGTTGGGTGTCAGAGGGTCATGTGGTGTTTTAGCGCACAGAGTGAGTGTTGTCTGAGGCTTCCCTTTGACCAAGCACTCTGTTCATGTTCCTTTCATGAGCACTCTGCTCCCTTCAGGCAATGCCCATGATGTTTTCCACAGAGAAACAGGTCGGAGCAAGAGCTCCCCTGCCCGTGCCTCCCATCTTTCCTAGCTAGATGGTCACCTCTTGGGCCACGAGCTCTCTCCTTGCATCATCCTTAACCCAACCGCAGCATTTGAGATGCTCCAAGCAAGAGGAGCCACATCTGTGACCTTGGAGGGTCCCTGTCACCCCCCACCCCCTTGCAGGAGGACCCTCCTGCTGCTGGAAACCCCAGGGTGCTCCTGCTGCTCCCGGAGCAGAGCATCCCCACCAGCCGAGGCTGCTCCCTCTCCTGTGCCGGGGTTTGTTTGTTTGTTTGCGCAGCTCCAGCTCGGAGGGAGCAGGAGGGAGAGAGGGAGGGAAAGCACCGAGCAGGAGACGTGCAGATTCATTTCGAGGCTTCATAATGGTACATTTACACACCACGTTGCCTAAGGAAATTGGGTGGATGAATGCCTGGTCATGCTGCCAGTGCACCAGGTTAACTCCCAGGATTTAGCTTATATCATTTCACGAGAGCGTTTATGGCCTTTACTGTGTTTATTCCCAGGTGCTCTTTGGCACTGCTGTATCCCAGGCTCCTTTTGTGTATGCACGCCTGTGTGTAGATTTTCAAATAAAATAACACATCTCTTCAGACCTGGGCCACATTAAATATTTATTGCCTGTAGTTTGTGCATATGTGTTTGATAAATGGGTGTATGGGGAGGGGAGGAGAAGGGGAAGCGAGAGCTCGGCGGCAGAGAAAGCATTGGCTTTGTCCTGGAATTTCTCCAGGGGATGGCACTGGAGAGGAGTGTCCAGCAAGCACTGCCTTTGGGGCTGCTGAGAGGCTTTTTGGGCAAGGTGGGATGGCTGAGTGCTCAAGACACAAGTTCTTCTCTGGTGACTGGAATGTTGGGACGAGGTTCCTGCTGAGCACAGGTGCTGCCAGCTCTACCCCACAACAGGAACCCCTTTATCTCCCCATTCCTGGCTTTCCATTGACAGTCAGAATGACTGAAGTGCTGTTGGATCTGGAGGTTGTTATGCAGGACTTGGGTCTGCTGGATTTGCCTGTTTCCTTTTGGACATTCAGCAAGATTAAATAAAACCAGTTTATTCCAGCCCAGGGACTAGATGGGAGAGGCTGGTACCTGACTGAAGTGTTAGAACAAGGATATCCAGTTTTAACACTGATGCCCAGCATCCATGGAGCAGAGGGATAAAACCTTTGTCTCCACAGACACCTCTGGGGATAGAGGAGTTACTCTGGAAAGAGATTAAGCCCATGTGGGGCTGTTCTCTGTCTCATGCCCACATCCTATGCACTCCAGCCCTTCTCCAGAAGTGCAAATAAATCTGTTTTGGTGGGAATTTGGAGCAGCCCTATCTCCTGGTAACCTGGAGATGCTCTTTGCCTACCCTGAACAGGGCACAGCATGCAGGCTGGATCTCCTGAAGTGAGGAGAAGCACAGTAGTTATATAAAAGAAGATTTTTGGTTTGTTAAGGTTTGTGACCAGTAAGGATGATCCTTGAAATCCAGGCTGAGTTTTTAGCTGTTATTAGGTGCTTTGGACATGGGGTTTACAAGGAAGCAGAGTGGCTGCAGGACACCTGGACCCAGACTCACCCGAGTCCACAGCCACGTGAGTCTGCAACCAGCACTGGTGAGGTTTGTGATAAAATGATGGCTCTTCCCTTGATCTCACACTGTCTTTGCTTTTCCCTCTCTGATTCACAGCACCTTTGGAGAGCTGAAGACTGTCCGGCTGCCCAAGAAAATGGCAGGATCGGGATCCCACCGAGGCTTCGGGTTCGTGGATTTCGTCACCAAGCAGGATGCCAAGGTGAGCTGTAGTCCTCCACCTCTGGCACCTTCCCAGACAGGTCCTGGAGCAGGTGAGGAAGGGAGCCTGGAGGCTCTGTCCTGCTGAGGCTTATCCCAGATTTGGAACAGGCTGTTACCATTCCCAGCAAAGCTGCACTGAGGCTGAAACCGCCACGTGGGCAACCACTGGAGGTTGTGTGACAGAAACCCCATCCTAGGCCATGGTGGGGAGAAGTTTGGTGCAACCGATAAAATGGATAAAAATTCTTGTAATGTAGAAGGACAGGAGCTTATTTTTCAGGTTTGTCAGCAGCAAGGTGAGAAAGGATGGTTTTAACCCGACATCAACACATCAGGAAATCTCTGTACATGTCCCATCTTCACCACCACCTTGGTTTTAGGGGAGTTTTGGATTTTGTGGCTATTACTGATTTGTAAACTGCTTGAGGCTTGTGTTCATCGATTCCTCTGTGTGTTTTGAGACCCCTTCCATGAGCAGCCTTATCCTGGTGCTTTCATAGCGAGTGTAGCAGAAGATCAGGAGCAGTGAATTGATCTAGTTCATTTATTTTTGTAAAGCTTTCCTGTGTGTTTAAGTTCTGTACTTGCAGCAGAAACAAGGGGATTGTAGCCTGTGTGATAATATCCTGCTCTTACCCTTTGCTAGAGGTTGCAGAGCAGGCTGGCTCAGCCATGAGCTCTGGTGCACTGGGCAGAAGAGGGTCCTTGTTCCTGCTGTGAGCTGCTCTGTGGGCACTCCCAGCACTGGAGCAGGGTGGGTTTAGTCCTGCTGCTGGTTCCTGGTGATTTGAGCAGTATCTGGAAGAGCGTGGTTGTAGGCACAAACCATGGAATGTTATTGCTGAAGGGAAGGGACCACGTGGCTCCACTGACTCCCCAAGACTCCAGATTTTCAGGACTGTGAGCAGAGATGAAGGAGAGAGGAAGGGGGAGCCAGCATAGCCTGTGTTTATGTTTTTAGACAGGATTCATTGATCCAGGATCACAAGGGACTATTAGATCATCCATTCCAGTCTGACCTCCCATATAACACAGTACATGGAGTTTCTTTGTTAGTCCTGTATTGATCCTCATTCAAACTTCCCTCTGCTCAGCTTTCATCCTTGAGGACCCGCTGGCTGGGCAGCCTGGGATGCAGCGAGCCCCCCAGGAGCCTGGTTCCTCTCCCTGCACCGCGAGCTGTGCCTGTGGCTCTGCTCAAAATTCACCTCTGCCTCACTCCACAGTTGTTCAGTCTTTATTTCTGGGTTTTGAAGTCATCTTTTCCTGAGGAAACTTTCAGCAGTTGATGGAAAGATGCATAGAGAGGGACCTGGCTGGTTCTTTATTGCTGCTGTGTTTGGGGGGTGTGAGGCAGCGCCCACTTTTCTGCTGGCACAGGCTCAGTGTTTGCCTCCCCTTTTGATCCCTTTTCATCCCAGTGGCTGATTCCAGCTGCACTGGAGAACTGGGAATCTGAGTAGTAGGAAATCCATCTGTGGCTGGTGAGGGGAGTGAGCCAGGCAGGACTCTGGATCAGGGCACTGCTCCCAAAGCTGTGGGATTTCAGCGCGCAGGGAACAAGGTGCCCTGTGGAAGAGCTCTCAGTGGGGTTTTCTTCTTTTCCAGCAAAGCAGCTCTTCTTTCTTCTTCTTCATATTTTTTTTTCCACCCTCATCTCTTTGAGGGATTTAATTGTCTCACAAGTGGCACATCAAGTACACTCCATTGGCCGTCTGGAAAAGGATGCACGGTGTATTGATGAATAGGATCCTGAATATTGTAAACACGGTCATAATTGGCTTAGAGTTTATTGCTTAGTGAAATGAGAGAGGAGGGGAGTGGGCCTGGAGACCTCTGAGCTGAATAGCTGTGATTGCCAGTGACGTTTTTTGCTCAGAGTGGTAATCTGGAAATCGCTTATAAGCATCTTATAAAACATGATGGGTTTGTAATAGAATAGTTGGGCTGCCTTTGTTGGGCATTTAAAGCCTGTGACCTCCCATGCTTGTCTTTTTCTCTCAACAACCACGGCTGCTTGGAACTGTGGGAGCGCACATGGAGATTTTCCAAAGCCAGGATAGAGATGAGGGGCTCCCCATCTGAAGCTCCTGGTGCTGTACCTGCAGATCTTGTCCCATCAGGCTTGGCTTTGTCTCCTCAGCCTCCCCTGATGCTCTGCCTCCTGCTCGAGGAGACCCAGCCCTGCCAAAAGGTGTTGTCCCCAGGGGGGTGAACGTCAGGCTGTGGGTCACCTTGGCAGGCAGGGAGGTGACATTCAGGCAGGGCATGACATTCAGGCTGCTGGTGGCAGCACCTTCTCCCCATCACCTGCTCATCCTTCAGAGCCCCACTCTCACTCCTGGCTTTCCCATGGTGACGTCTGTGGCCAGGGCTGTCTCTGGGGGCATTTGACGGCTCCCAGGGTGATGGATGGACCTCAACTGGGAGTGTTACACCACCATCAGATGAAATTAGCAGCCCTCTCTCTCCTGTGTCGTGAACATTTAACAGATCACAGCACTCACATGTGCGACACCCAGGAATGGGGAGGAACCCACGGCAGAGACAGCAGTGGGAGGGACAGAGTGATATTCACAAAGAGGCTGATCCAGCCTTTGTTTTTAAACCTCCAGTGCCAGCTGGCCACTAGCTGGGAGTGCATGGAAGTTAGGGATGAGCAGGGGAACTTTGATCCACTGGCAATAACAAAATAACTCGCTTTAAGGAAGCACTAACCATTCGTGTTTCGTGATGTTCCCTGTGCAGAATTGTTGTGGAATTGTTTTTATTTTTGAACTATTAACTGGAAGCCGAGTTTCCACTTTTCTCCCCTGTTGATATAAAAATACATCTGGTCTCCAAATAGAAATTGCCCATTTGGGAAAGACAGCCGATGCTTTAAAAATGCACACACACGGAAGGAAAAATCCTTGTGTGCAGCTGGCATTGCAGAGAGCATCCTCAGTTGGGACTGGTCCTTGCAAGGAAGGGATATTTATCAATCTCCTAATGTTGTTGACCCTTTGTCCCTCTAATGATTCCAGCCCGAAGGCTCTTCGGCTCGAGTATTTAATAGGGCAAGGGGGAATCTACAGGCAGAGCAGCCCTGTCCTCCAAATTAGTACAGCAGTTAGGGATGGAGCTGTCACACTTGGGGGTGACAGACGCCATGGTCCAGTCTCTGATCTCTGCCTCTCCACCGCCCTGGCACAGCAGGCTCTGCTCCAGAGCTCTGTCTGTCTCATCCCAACAGCCCGGGCTTCATCTGGGTTTATTGTCCACCCTTTCATTTTGAGATTTCCTTTCTCAGTCTCACAGACGTTGTTGAGCTGCTGTACCAGCCTTTCTCTGTCCATTTTTCCCTGCTCTGTCCACCTCTCCATCCACCTCCTGGGCTCTAGCCCTGCCCAAGCCGTACTCGGAGGTAGCGACGAAATCCTGCCGTGCTGAGCTGGAATGTTAAGCTTGAACCAAACTCTGCAAAATCATATTCAGAGAAATGTTCAGAAATGAAATTCTTAAGCCTGCTCACATCCTCTTTTCTAAGGGGAGAAGTCCGTAGGTTTTTCATGCAACCCCTAAAGCATTTGGAAAGCAAAAGGGGCCTGTGAGGAGGTTTGACAAGGGGCCTACAGCCTTCGGTGTGGTCTGGCAGGGGGTGTGCTACCAAATGCACCTTTAACAAAATCCTTTTCTGGCATTTAAAAAGGAGCCTTGTGTGGCAAAGGCTCCCCTTTTCTTAAAGGTGTAGGAGGATGTGAGGCTGTGGGAATTGAAGATCTTTTCTGGTGGGTCTCTCTCTTGAGTGGACACCACACCTCTCTTTATCCCTCGTTGGGACTCCGCTACACAACCCTCTGGCTGTTCAGTGCTTGGGTCCTAAAAAGAAGTGTCCTGGGAAGGGAGATGCTCAGGTGGAGGAGCTGCACCCCAAAAATAGCTCCTGCCTCCAGCCCCACTTTCTGTAAAAGCCAGCCTGCTTGTCCTCATTTCATATTTCTCACCTAATTAAAATATATTTTTTCCCTACCTATCTTTTCATTTGGAACAGCAGCAGTGGCAAATTTCTTCCTCTCGCTGGAAGATTTCCAGCAGTGTGGATGTATGGGAATGGCATTTCTCCTCTTCGTCTCTTTGTCTTTTAAATCATCAGTGATTTCTCTTTTTTTGTCCTCCTGAAAAAGTCTTAATTCCTCTCAGAACAGTGAAGAGCTACATTTCATTTTTTAGCTCTTTTCCAGAGAAGTGACATTCGTGTGTTTGTCACCTGAGATGTGCAGCTTCTCTTCTGCAGCCCCGGCTCCGGGAGCTCGTCTGGAAGATGGGTCACAGGGAGCAGAGCTCCCAGCACAGACTGGAGCTTTCCTTCATCCTGGGTGCAAACCAGCTCATTTTGGGAATCTGTTTGGCCGGGAAGGGCCAATGTCACCAGGCTGCTGGCAGATGCGTCTCTCCCAGCGGGTTTCTTTTCATGCAACACAACTTGATGGCGGCATCTGCCTTCCCTCTTGCTCCGTGACCTTTCCCAGTGCTGCCAGCAGAACTAGAGGATGGCTCATCCCAGACTGGGCTGAGCAGCTGTGTGTGCCTGGAGAGGCGTGGAAGCAATCCTGCAAGGAGGAGGAGGAGGAGGAGGTGGCAGAGAAGCAGCTCAGAGGACGAGAGACCACCAAGCGCCGCATGTTACACCCCGTTCCTCACGATCTGCCCTCCTCCACGACCTGCTGCAGAGCACAGCGAGCTTGCAGGGGCTGTGCCCTGTCATCCAACCTTCCTCTTCCCTGTGCTGTGGGGAGTGAGGAATTAAAAAGTATAAATTGACAAATGAAACCCGGCGATCAGAGCTGCAGTTGTCTGCCAGGCTTTGGAAAAGGCTTGTTCTGCCAACGTAAACAGCCATCACAACTCCCTCCTGCCGCCTCCCCCCGAGTGTTTATTTAAGCCAACACATTGCTCTGCTAATTGGAAGATAGGCCTTTAAAACACAGCAGCAGCAAATAAAAACAGCTGTAGCGTGCAGCCCTTCCAAGAGGAATGTGCCTCCCAAAAAGGGGCCACCCTCCAGGGTCACCCCGGGGAGCTGGTGAGAGTTGGACAGTAGGAATGTCAGCCATGTTATGGAGCTGGTGCTCCTGGTGCTCCTCATCTCTCTTTTTTGTAGCAAGTGAGAAAGGGATTCAGAAGAAGGGGGAAATGCAGATTACTGAGTGCTGGTCACTGGAAGCGGGAAGGTTTTGGAGTTTTGTAACTCAGCAGCTCAAAGAGGGTCCTGCCTGCTGAGGAGCAGTTGTGGGCAGCAAAGCCTCTTGCAGGAGAAGCCCCTCTGCCCAGACATGTGGCATGTGGGGCAACCACAGTGGTTCAAAGTTGCCATTTAGCAAATGGCTCACAGGAGAGGTCTGGGCTTCACCAGGACAGTTTTGGAGCTGTTTTGAGGGCCTCCAGAGGAGAGGACAGGTCCCTGTTGGACTGCAGGATGTGTTTCTGTGGTCCTATTTGTTCCAAGTATATGAGTTTGCAGAGCTCATAACCTGAACTAATCCCAGCCTTAGCTGGGGCTCTTAAAAGAGCATGTGGGGCATTTCTCTCCCCCTGTGCCCAGTCATGTGTCACATTACTGTGGAGTACTTCATGCCTGAGGCTGAAAATACTTGACCAGCATGTTTGTGTATTTTTATTATGGGCCCAATTCTTCTCAGTCCTGAATTTCCTTGAAAGTCTGTGAGAAGTAAGGACAAAGCCAAACTTCCCTGGATCGAGTTGCTGTTTTCTGAGTGTCTCTGCTGGTTGCCTTCAGGCATAAAAAGCCATCTGAGCTCTGTGCTGGCCAGCAGACTTGTATTCCACATCACCAATTGCTGCATAAATGTTATTAAGCAGGATCTAACAGTGATTTCTGTAACATAGCAAACCACCATACGCAGAAAGAGCAGGGGACTTCTCCAGTGGCTTCTGCTCTGCCATATTTGTTGCCACTACGACCAATGTCACAAGATGGTTGGTAAGAGGAAGGCAGCTTTCAAACGTGTTGCCCCCAAGCAGAAAGGAACTCACTGCTCACACCTGAGCTGTGCTTTCCTGTGTGCCAGCAGAGGACAGGGTGGTAGAGAGTCATGAGGTTGCCCATGAGAGTCCTGGTTTTCTGTTAACCCCCCTAGTGCTGCCCCAAGGCTCGACAGCCTTTCCAAGCTGCAGCTTTCCTGGCTCAGGTGTGGTCCCATCCCTGAGCTGCTCCCTGTGCTGGATTTCAGCCTGTTCCCATGAGCAGCAGCCTGAGGGAATGGCAGTGGGTATTTGCTCTGCTGCAAGTACATAGAAGATAAATGATCCAGTCAAAACCACTGATGGAGATGAATCCTGCCCCGTCAGAGCAAAGCGCTCAGAGTAGGATGTTCTCTGGTGGCCTTTTAGCTTCAGGGCAGAGAGAGGGACATCTTTGCTTTTCCTCATGTGAGCCTGTTTTTATTTTCTCTTTTAATTTTCTTTTTTTTTTTAAATCTTGCTTCTGCAGAAAGCCTTCCACGCCCTGTGCCACAGCACACATTTGTACGGCCGGAGGCTGGTCCTGGAGTGGGCAGACACGGAGGAGACGCTGGAGGCCCTGAGACGGAAAACAGCAGAGCATTTCCACGGTAACACACAGCATCCTTCTGGCCTGTCACTACAGCCTGGCTGGCACCATCCCATCTGGCACACGCTGCTGGTCCTCGCCAGCCCTTTCCCTACTGCTGCCGGCTTGTGGGAGCTGGCAGGTAGATGCTGGAGCCTGAGGATGCAGGGGGAAGCAGGAGGCAGCCAGGCCAGGGCTTTGTCTGACAGCTCCGTGCATGTGAGCCGGTTAACTCTCTGCCTGCTGGCACTGCCGAGGCACCTCAGTGCCACCTGTCACCACGGTGCCTTTGCTCCGTCCCCTGGCACCCCAGGGCACTCCAGAGCTGGGGGTATGCAGCACACAGATTAAAAAGGACCAATAATTTGGCCAGGGGTTGAGATGCAGAGAGGGCTGTTTGGATCAGGTTGAGAATGACAGCCTCGCAGATGACAGCACTGCAGGCTCCTATTGACAGCCATCGACAGGCACAAATGCATTGCTTGGCAAATATTTATGTAGGAAGGGCTCCCCTGGGCTGGAGGGCTAAGCTGGAGATCAATGTGCCTCCTCCTGCATCCACTCCCAGCCTCTCCTCTCCCTCACCACATGCCCATGGCCCGGGGGTTTGGCAGGAGGAGTTGTGGGGCTGCACATCACATCATCCCTGGTGATGGAAGAGCAACATGCCTCAGTTATTTAGTGATCCTGACCCCAGCAGGGTCTGGCCACGTGTTCCTGAAATAGTGTGGGCAGGGCTGGTTATTCCAGGCCGGGGAAGCTGCAGGTTGGTGCTGGAAGGGCTGAGGGTGGGTAAAACCAGAGAGATGTGGAGCAAAGTGCTGGGATCCAGAGGCTGTTCTCCCACGTGGTGCCAAAGAGAAAACTAAAAAGAGCACAGTGTTATCCAGGCACATGTAAGAGCCTGGATGTGCAGGAGGCAGCAGGGAGGGTGGGAACAGCTGGGGGTTGGATGTGCCCACCCAGAACCCAGTGCTGGAGGGGGGACACATTGTGCTTAGTCACAGTAACGTGAATCTCCACCTGGGTGGAGAAGGCAGCAGATGTGGTATTTCATGCACTCAGTTTTATCTTCAGCATCTCCTTCCCTCCTTTCTCCTCTGCTCAGTCCAGGGGGAAATAAATAGTCTTGGATTTGGGGTCGTTGCAGACTCACAGCAGATGCTGGCTGCTGCCTCTGAGCTCTGCCACCTCCCCCAGGTTTCTGTTTGCCTTTGCTCCAGCCTTCTTGTCTGGGCTCTTCCTCACCGAGCTGGAGACTCGGGGAGAGCATTTTCACATCCCAAGGGGAATGCAGCCTCGGAGCTGAAGTGGCCCCAGGGGCTCAACTGAAAAGCAGGAGCCAGGTTATCACTCCCCATCTTTAGGGATGGGGAATGGGGTGGAAGCAGCAGCCGCTGCTGTGCTCCAGTCTCGAGGGGAGAGCAATAACATCCAATGAGTCCAGCCCTGGCTGATGCACAGGCGCGTCCTCAGCTGCAAAACTGCTGGCAGCTAATCCTGCGGCAGAGCGGGATCTGCCGGGAGCGTGTCTCCATAACAAAGCCAGGCTGGGGCACGAGGCCGGTGCCTGGGACCAGCTCTTGGCCTCTCCACACCGCCCTGGCAGGCTGGAGGGTCACTGGTGGGATTTTATTTCCTTGGGAAGTGCCCTCTCCTGATTTCAAGGCGGGTTTCTGGCAGCCATGCCCAGTGGCTCTGAGGTGAGGGTGGGGAGGGGAGCTGCACTCTGTCCCTCTTGCTGTGGGGGTGCAGAGTGTGATAGTGATAAAGAGGGAAAAACAGCAGCCACCACCCTGCCTGCAGGCCCCAGGGGGATGCTCCTTCACCTTTCCTCCCCGGTGTAGCAGGAGGCTGGTTTTCCCACAGGGAGCAAACACAGCAGTGCTGCCCTGCCTTGCATCCTCCCTGCCCCTGCAGCCACCACTCAGCTGGGCTGAGACCACACATCTCATTGCACTGGTGATAACAGACCAGGTGCTGTCAACCAGAAACCAAACTCACTTCGTCCTACTCATACCCATTTCCCCCACTCTCCTCTCCCCAGGAGCAGCTCAGACATCCCTGTGCTGCTCAAGGATGTCCCCCTGAGGTTTTCCCTCCCACCTCAGCGTGGATGACTTGTGAGGAGGGTCTTTTCAGAGCTTTGCAGGCTGCAGTGGCCGGGCCCATCTGGTCCCTTATCTCCAGGTGGGAAGGGACTGAGCTGGTAATGGGAAAGAAAAGATAATTTAGAGTCTTCAAGGTTCAGGAAACAGTCAAGACTGAAGTCCCTTGTGTCCTCAGCTGCTCTTTGTCCCCAAAAGCCACCACTGCTGCTGTCTTCAAGTTGCTCCCCAAGCCAAGCCCAGCCAGCAGTGCCTGGAAAGCAGGATGTGGAGGCAGATGCCATATAAAGGCACAGTGTGGTAGATGAGGTAGGCCTTATCCCGCTGTCCATCTTAGCTTATTCCTTGCTTCCTGCCCTAGACTTCTTTGCAGGGTTGAGCATTGCTAGCCCATGGGGGAGCCTTTGTCATTTTTCCTTTCTCTGAAAGCCACCTTGATCTTACAGGTGTCTTGAGTAGCAGCAGCCAAAACCCTTCATCCAGCAGCTCCAGTGTCATCCCCATCATCTTTGTCTTAGTAAAGAAACACTCTGGAGTATTTCCAAGTCCAGACCTGGGCTGCAAGACACATGTCCTACCACTGCTTTCCACTACAATTATGCACGTAATTTCTAGACATCATTTACAGAGATTTGGCTCCCAGTTCCAGGTCTCTGCTGTTATTTGTTAAGTTAAAGAGAGGTCTGCTCTCCCAAATCTTTTTTCCATGCAGACGTTTGCCATGGCAATCAGGCCACTTCTGAGCCATCTTTTCAATAGGTCTAATAGATGCAATAAAATGGAATAGGCTTCCTTCCCATTTTGTGTAGTTTTCAGGTCATTCTTTATGGCTTGTTCTGAGGCTTTGTAATGTTCCATGAGAAAGTGAGGACCCCAGATGTGGTCACTGACTGCCAGAGGTGGTTTCAGTAATGCTGTCAGGAGTGAAGCCACAGCTCTGATGCTTGGGACTGCAGCACTGCACTCCACACTGCTCTCCTGCCTCCCTGAGCATAGTCTGTAAGAGCTTTGAGGCTTTTTGCTCATTTCTGAGAGTACTTTCTTTTCATTCTGAGGCAGGAGCACCTTATATTAGAAGACAAAAAGCCACTTTGAGTTTTAATTACACCCTACTCATAATTTGGGGTGACCCACTGCTGCGAGGTGTGCGGAGAGCCTGAGAGCTGGGACAGGAGAGGATTTGGTGCTGCTGAGGATAAACTTATCTACTCTAACTTGTTAAGGAGAAGCCAGGGAAAGGTAGACCAGCAACTGTCCTTAGGGTTTCTAATCCTGCTCATAACCTGGAGCAGGGTTGTGGCAAGTGCTACATCAGGGCAGTGAGGGATGGCAAACTCTGCCACCCACAGCATCTTGGCTCCTGAGTGGGAAACAAGTAAAACAAGGATCAATGATGTCCTTGAAACCACCACCAAAACAGTGACAAAGAGATCCCAGTGCCCTGCAGCTGAACTGCCAGCCCTGGGGGGAGAGGCAGATCTGGATTCATGCCCTGCACAGGGAGCAGCATTCCGGGGTTGCATCCAGAGCCCTGGTGCTGACCTGCAAATCTCCTGCACCCACATAACCACAGCCCACCAAAGGTCTGTGGACAGCTCAAACCCCCTTTTCTCCCCTGCTTGCCCAGGTTGCCGGTGCAGCTCCACCCTGGCAAGCCTCGCTGGGGGCAGGTTTGCGAGGGAGGCAGCGCTCACGCTCTCCCGGGAGCCTGCAGTCCGTGCAGGGAAGGCACTTGCTCCCAATCCAGCTAAATTACTATTGACTTGTGTTCTCTGCGCTTCACAAACATCACACTCAGCCGGCTCCAGCGGGGCCGCCGGTATCCTGCCAGGGCTAACTTGGGAAGCCAGCTGTGCTGGGCCGTTTTTTCCTGCTCTTTCCCATCGATCAAAGAATTAAATTGACAGATGGGGAATTTTGCGCGAGACGCGAGAAAGGGGAAGGAATGACTTGTGGGGGATTTTTTTTTTTTTTTTATAGGAAGGATGGGGTGGAAGGAGGGGAGGGCGAGTGAGGGAGCTGTGTGAGGAGGGGGTTGCAGTTGTGAGTGTTTCCAGCGAGGGCCCCGCTCGCAGCAGAGGCTGTGGGTGGGTGTAAAGCAGCGGAGCCCCACTGCGGCTCAGCCCTGTTATTTACAGTTGTTTGCTGGAAGTTGGGGGTTTGCAAGGGAAGGCATGTTCCACTCTGGACCTGATCCTCCCTGGCAGGGTGGGAAAAGTCTTCCCTGTGCCCATCACCTTTCAGGTTGCTCCTCCTTTGGCCGCAGCCCCCCAGGCTGCTCCTTTTCCTTCACCTCCCAGCCATTTGGCCTCCCTTTTTTCTCCTTTCTTCTTTTCTATTTTTTCTTTTCATTTAGATTTTTTTTTTTTTTTAAGAGAGCATCTGTAACTAATGCAAACACATGCCGTAGCCGGAGAGTAAAACCCTGCAGGATTAGCGTGGCATCCGCAACCCTGCCACGTTCTAATCCCGTGGTAATCCCCCTCTCGGCCCACCCCCGCCGGCTTTGGCTATTGTTTAAAGGAAGCAAATGGGATCGTTAGCGGGCAAACCTTAACCAGCTTGGAGCAGCAGAACGGAAGTTGAACCAATTCGCTTCCCCACCCTCCTGGGTTTTTATTTTCCCGTTTTCCTCTGTGTTACATGATGGGAGAATGTTCCCAGTGATCCCCATGGCCGAGCTGGGGAATCTGGAGGATGCAGTGGGGGGCATTTCCCCTGCCAGCCCCTGCCACGGCAGGTCCTGTGGGTCCAGCATTCTGTTTAGGGATGCTCCCTTTGCATCCAGCATCCCACATCTTCCTCCATGCAGCCCCCATCATTGCTTCCATGCAGGGGAAGGGGTGGAAGGTGCAGGACACACTTCCCTGCAATGGATTTGGGAGCTGAGGCCATGGTTTGATGCTGTTCCCAAGCATGAGGGCAGAGTAAAGGCAAGGGAGAACTGCTGAGCTGGCACCTCTCTCCAGGGTGGGTTATCCCTTGTGCCTTTGGGTGATTGAACTGGGAAGAGCTGCTGGAGGGTCTTGGGGGTGGCACCTTGTGGTCCCTCTTGGCTCCCCTGAGCTCAGCAGGATGGGTGCTGGGAGGGGAGTGGGGTCCACCAGCACCCCTGTCCCTGCAGTCCCCAGGGGGAAGGGAGGCAGATTCTGGCTCTCTGTCAAAGAATTAATTGAAAAATAAAATCATTAGATGGGAACTCCAGAAATGCAAAATTGTTGGGAGTTGGGGGGAGGCAGAGGAGGGGGGGGAGATGTGAGCTTTTGTCAGGTTAATTTCTTCTGTATTGATGTTTTGTGACATTTACTTGTTGTTTATCTCCCGCAGCAGCTGTAATACTAAAAGAAAATGCACAGCTTGTTCCATTTATTTATTTTACACCTTTTCTTTAGTCCTATGGTATGTTTGTTTGTTTGAGAAACCCAGCGAGGCTTTTGATGTCTGAAAGCAGGATTTAAACAGCTGTTCTCCATGTGCTGCTCGCAAGCAGGAGCCGCTGGCTGGGGAGTGAACGGGGGGAGAGGGGGCTGTGCTGTGGCTCCTGCCAGGAGGGCATTTCTTGCCCACCAGAGAGGGGGGAGTGTTGGCCTCAGAACAGGGACCAAATGGCTTTGTCACCCTGATGTGGGGGTGGGATGCTCGCTCAGGTGCTGGCAGCCCCCGGGGGATCCTTGCCCTCCCTTGCTGGCTGTAGCATCCGTGGGGAGGGATGCATGGTGCTGCACCCCACGGGAGTTTGGGGAGCCAGGGGGTCACAGGGCAGTGCTGTGGGTGTGGGGCAGGAGGAGCAAAGCAGGGACAGCCCTGCCCCAGCTGTCTGGGCAGAGCCAGGTGAGGGGTGTGGACTGGGCTATAGGAATTGTATGGTCTCAGCGAGGATGTTGGTGGGTCTGTGTTGGTTGGTGGTGTCTGGGTCGGTCTTGCGACCACTTTTCCACAGGAGATGGGTGAGTTGGGGTGAACAGGGAGGGTTGGCATCAGCAGTGAGCCTGTTGGGGTCCTGGGGCTGTTTGCTTCCAGCAAAGCCTGTGAAGTAAAGCACAGGTAAAAAGTACAGAGTAACAGCTCCAGCCATGGTGCCCTGCCAGGACCTGGTTGGGGAGGAGGACTACATGACAGTTGAGGAGCTTTACCTGGAAGGGGGATGAGGGGACTGGAGGTATCCTGCTACCTCCAGCCCCCTCATCCCTTCCCAGGTAAGTGAGCTGTGTGTGAGTCCAGGCTGTAATTATTGCTTTTCTTCTTGCCCCCTTTGCTGCCACCCGGGCCTGCACAGAACCCTCAAAGAAGAAAAAACGATCAGAGATTTTGAATGAAATCCTGGGGCAGCTGGAAGAGGAGGAGAGCAACAGAGACGAGGACATGTAACAGCTACCTGGTGTCTGGTGAGGTGGGTACCAGGGCAGTGGGGCTGTGGTGGGCACAGCTGGCCCTAAAGGTCGGAATGGCTTGGGCTGCCACAGGGCTGTCAGTGCCAAGCGGAGGAGAAGGTGGAACTGCAGAGGCTCAGCAGTCTCCAAGCAGGGGTCCCACCCTCTGCCCCTGCTCCCTGTTACCCCACAAGCTCACAGCTGTGGTCTCAGGGGGTACAGCCCGGATTTGGGCTGGGTTTAGCCTCCATGTAGAAGTGAGTGCACACACTGCATGTATCCCTGTGTGCTCCCCTGTGTGTTTGCTTCCCTACAAGGGAAGGCAGCAGAACTGCTGCTGCAGCAGAAATCGCTGTCAAGGCACAAATTGGCCCTCACTGTGGCGGGGGGAGAACAGATGGGCTGCCAAGAAATAAAAATGCCTGTTTGGAAACCAACCTGCAGCTGCCACCTTGAAACAGATAGTTTGGCAAAGGCCTTTTTCCTGCTATCACCCAGGGCCTTCATGGTTCACTCCCTCCAAGGGCACCATGCTCACCAAGGTCTGGTTCATGCTGTCTTGAGTCCTGGCTGGCATCACTCTTCCTTGGCATGTCTTCTTGGACATCTTGAGGCTGGAGAGTGTGGGGTGGCAGAGGTTGGCAGGAAGGAGCCAGAAGTAAATGGTTCCCTATGGACAAACACTGTGCAGTCCTGCCAGTCCCCCTCCTCCTTCTGAGATCACTAAGCACACCCTGGGTGGGTTCAAGAGAGCTGAGACAGGCTCATGGATCTGCTTTGCCTGTGTTTGTGGCCATGGTGGAGACCCTGGATTGCTGGTAGGAAACCTGTTCACCAATCACAGTGTCTGGAGAACACCAGGAGGGCTTGTAGGTCCCTTTGACCAGCACTCTGCCCCACTTTTTCCTTCCACTGGTGAACTGGCTACCCACCTCCACTGTGGGGAAACCCTACCCTGGGCTGGGAAACTCATGCAGGGCCAAGAAAGAGAACGACATTGGTGCTGTCCCCACAAGGAAGTTGCTTGGGGCACTGGGCTGACAAATCCCTCTTGCTTGGCACAAAGTTCCCTGTGGTGCCACCTCCAGCAGCGCTGTGTTTGCTCAACACCACCGAGGGAATGATTTCACCACATCCAACCCCCATTTTTCTAGCCCCCAGAAATTACTCCCATTCCTAAATCTCATCTAAGCGGCCCAGGGGTCTCCTGGTTTGCAGGTTGCTCTCAGGCCTGTGTGCTGCACATGTCCTGGGTGGTGCTGAGTGGGAGCAGGGCCTGTTCTCTGTGTATCCACCCCCGGGAAGCTGCCTTGCACTCGCAGGGGTCTGTTTGTGTGGGTGATGCACATCAGAGTGTGTGTATGTGTGTGAGATGCACATTTCTGACAGAGAGGCTGTTTTCCTCTCAGCAATCTCTGCCTGTTGCTGCGAGGTGGTGCCCAATACACCGAGCAGTGGGATGCTCATAACCTTACTTATTACCAGGCTTTTGTTCAGCTCACACCACCGCTGGCCGCCTGAACCGCGGGCGCATCTGGGCCTGGAGCCAACCAATAACCCCGTTAATCCAGGTGCCTGCCCGGGCTGCCACTGGCACTGGGCACGAGCACAGCACCGGGGCCCTCCTGAGGAAAGGGAAGGTGCTTA
Organism: Pyrocephalus nanus; assembly: GCA_038380795.1. NCBI lineage: Eukaryota > Metazoa > Chordata > Aves > Passeriformes > Tyrannidae > Pyrocephalus > Pyrocephalus nanus. The sequence continues at coordinate 3,803,942 of CM076278.1, forward strand.
CGTGACCACAGGAATAATCCAGGTTGGGTTAAACAACCGCCTGCTTCGTGCAGTGCCTTTGCAGGCAGTGCTGGGTCTTCCAGATAATGTTTGTCCCCTCGGAGCAGCTCTGATTTAAGGATCCCTCCAGGTGTACCTGCTGTTAACACCTTCTCCAGCCCGAGGAAGGAGCTGGGGAGGGATTGAGGAGGGGAGGGATGGAGCAGCGCAGGAGGGGCAGGGCACGTGGTGTTGCTCAGAGTCCAGGCAAGCCCTGTGCTTACAGATGGGTCCTGTCCCAGTTCTTCTGGGACAAAAATGTGACCTTCCCGAAACCCATGCTCCCACGGGACCTGGGGCTTGGTATTGGTGGGCTTGAGGCTCCCTGGCTCTTCCTACAGTCCTAGGAGGGGGCTGAGCACTCCTGCTCAGTGACCAGAGCTCTGACACCCTGCACTGGTCCCCTGAGCTGTGCTGCAGCTCCAGAGCCCTGCTACTGCCACTGAGGGGCTTCCTAGATGCCAACACCAGACATTCCTGCTGTTGGGGCCAGGAGGTGCTGGCTCAGGGGACAGACCCCCACAGAATTCAGGGATACCCCTTTGGGATCCCTGCAGAGCTGCGATGTAAAACCCTCATCCCTTATGGCAACTCCAGTGCATCTACCCTGCCCTTTGCAGATGTGTAAACTGAGGCACAGGTGTAGAAGCAGGGCTACCAAAGGAGGTGTCAGTGTGTCACCTGCAGTGGTGGCGTGGTTTTTCCCCCTCTTTTTTTTTGCTTAGCATTGGTGAGTGACATTCCCGTCCCCACTCCCTCTGTGTCTCCCCACTGCCTTCGCCTCCTGACCATCACTGGTCCCAGCAGTGGGTGATCACTGCAGGGAAATTTTACCCTTAGCTAAATTAAATTTACATTTGGCAGGGATGTTTTAACATCCTGTGTGTGAAGGACCAACCAGCAGCCGACAGCCAGTGCAGGGGACAGAGGAGCTGGGCAGGGTCCCTTCCAGGCACGTGTATCACCCAGCACATGATTTAAGCGAAGCTTTGCAGTGTTGCAGGTTTGGGTTGGATTTTCCTGGCTTTTTTTTTTTTTTCCTGGCTTGGTGTGGGGGGTTTTTTTGGGGTTTTTATTTTTTTTTTTCTTTTTTTTTCTTTTTCCCTTCATTGTCTTTTGTGGCGGGGCAGGTTTCTTGCTGAGTGTCTCTGAGGTCTGCAGCGGCGACGAAAAGGATTAGCGCAAGCAGAGCATGTAGGCTTTAGAGAACAGAGCAGAGTTTGGTTTCAACATCTAATTCAATTTGTTCTGCCGAGATTGAAATATGAAATGGTTGCCAGTCAAACGTTCAAAGGGGGAGGAGGGAGGAAAGAAGAGAGGGAGCCTTCTCAAATTTAAATTTTAATGAAAATTAATTTAACCCTTTGATATGTTTTAAAACATGTTATTTCCCGGTCTGGAAACAGGCTGGAAAACATTCATGAGGGTTTCTTTTTTTTTCCTCCGTACCTTCAAACGTAATGAAGATTTTCTTTTTCCCTTAATGATACTTATCTTGTTGAGCAGTTTGACATTGGTTAATTTTTCAGGCAATTTGGTATCAAGGAAATCTGTTTGATGTGAGCGGGAGGGGCTGTGTATGTGTATACAGATATATATGTGCCTGGACATTAATTATGAAAGTGCTGATCGCAGCTCTGGAGAACTGTTTCGAGTTAATTCCTGCTCCACCAGCAAAGGCTCCACTTCTTTGTTACGTGTTAAGAATCCCACACATTGCACCCCTAAAATTACAGTGGGTTTAACGGGAATTTTCTGAAAACGAGCATATACCTGCTAATTACCCTGAATTAAAATGATTGCCTAAGTAGGTCTGCAGGAAATTCATCACTCCCCACTGCCTGGGGTTTTTTTTTCCTCTGATCTGAAACAATCCTAATGATAAAATAATGCAAACTCTCTTAACTGTCCACATAGTTAAAGCTGAGAAACAGCCTCCCACTGGTCCTTAACCTCAGTGGTGCTTCTCCAGCTGAACACTGTCACAAGGCACTTGTTTCGTTTGGGAGGGATAATAGTTTCTTTTAGCAATAACTGTTACTCAGAAAGGTTGTATCGATAACAAATGATTGCACACTAATTGTTGTAATGAGGCTGTGGGGAGCTGTAGCCCTGGTCCTCTCACTTTCCTGGCTCTTGGCACCCCAGGGTCGGTGTCACCGCGTGCTCCGGTCACCCCTCGGCTGCCCTGTGCTCCCTGGGGAGAGCTGGGCACCTGGGGGGCAGGATGCTCACCAGGTATCCTTTTTGGGGTGTGTGTGTTTACCCAGGCTGTGCTGATGGCAGAGGGGATGAGCAGCTCCAAGCCCGTCATCACCCATTGCTCTGCAGACAAGAGCTGGGGTACAGCCACCGTAGATGGGCTCAGGGAGTCTCTCTCAGCACATACTTGGAGAGCTGAAACCAGTAGTTTACACTCAGTCCTGTCTTTTGGGATCCTGGGATACGATGCAGGGTCCCCATGGGGTCTGCAGATCCCAGGTTGGAGCTGGTGGGCTTCTGGCAGGTTGTGACATCTTCATCCAGGGTGAGACCCCAGCAAGCTGGACAACAGCAGGAGCTGTGACATCTGTGGCTGTTCCCCAGGCACTCTCCATATCCCCCTCCCCAGGGCCAGCTCTGGAATTGGATTAGGATATTATTCAAATGCAGCCTTTTTACTGAATGAGAGGGTTAACTGGTTTTAATGTAGAACCAGCTCTCCTTCATTGCTGCCTGTTGCCAGAGGCCTGTGTGGGCTGTTATCTACTTACAGGGACAGCAGGCAAGGCAGAGAGGATATCCAAGAGGCCTGGCTCTGCTGGGCACTGCCAGCCCCTCTGCTTGCAGGGCTGAGGCATCGTGGCTCTGCTGAGCCAGGCTGTGGCACATTCCCCTCTTTGATTGCTCAAAGTGACTCACTGCCTCTGGAAAACTCCTGACCACGATCTGTGTTGTTTTTCTCCCTGTTCCACGGGAGGAGGGGGCAGAAGAGTCAGAGCAGGCAGGGAGCATCCTGCTCTGTGAGCTCTTGGTGGTTTCTTTTCATCACCATTGCACTGCTCCTGCCTACAGATCACAAATTTCAGCTCTTCCCATCCCCCTAGCCCCATCTTGCCTTTGCAAAGTCTTCCTCCTGGGTGTCCCCACTGAGTGGGGCTCTGGGAAGTGCTGAAGGGCCAAGCAAGGCTGTCTCCTTGCAGAAAACACTAGAGATGCCATTCACCAGCCCTTTGCCAGGGCTGCACAGGCTTGCATCTCCCTGTGTCATGCCTGCTGTTTTCCAGCCAGGATCTGTGGAATCTTGAGCATTTTCTCTGCCTGTTTGTCAACAGCCATCCCCTTCTCTCCAGCAACTTTACCAGCTTTGCTTGCCTGCTCACAGAGGCAGTGAGGGTGGTGTCTGTGCATGTTTGCAGTTGTCTTGAGCAAGATGTGGCAGGAAACACACAGGAAGGGTTTAGGCTTGGAAAAAAACAGTGCTTTGGTGGCTAGTCCTTTGAGAGGGAAAAAGCAGTGTGGTCAGGGGAGACCTCACTCTCCACAACTACCTGACAGGAGGCTGTGGTAAGGTGGGGTCTCTTCTCCCAGGCAATTGAGTGATAGGACAAAAAGAAATGGCTTCAGGAGATGTGCCAAGGGAGGTTCAGGTTGCACATCAGGAGGAATTTGGTGGTCATCAGGCATTGGAAGCAGCTGCCCAGGAAGGTGGTGGAGTCCCCATCCCCAGATGTTCAAGGAATGACTGGATGAAGCACTCAATTCTCTGGGCTGCTTGACAAGGTGGTGTTTTGTCAAAGGTTGAACTCGATGATCTTGGAGGTCTTTTCCAACTTCATTGATTCTGTGATTCTGTGAAGGCAGGTTGCTGCTGTTCAGTGGAGCAAAGCTCTCCCACAGATACCTCCCCTCGCTGCCTCAGTTTCCCCATTTGCAAAAGCAGCTGACTGAGGTGCTGGAGGGAGATTTGGGGAGCATGAGCTTCCCCTGGATACTGCACCACATCTGGACCTTACCCTGGGTCACACCATGACCAGTGTTTGACACCACCACCTTCAGCTTCCACCACCACCTTCAGCTTCCACCACCACCTTCCTCACCAGGAAACACAGCAGGAGAATGAGGAGGCAGGGTGCAGTTCTCCTCTCTCCAGAGCACAGCTCCGTGTGACTGAGACACGCTGCCTCCTGTTTTCCCTAAATATATGCATTGGAGAGGGAGAGAAATCGCATGGCCGGGCTTGAGATTTCAGACTTCGCCATTCATGAATAATAATCAGGCTCAGTAATTCACAGTAAATAGGTATCCAAATTGGCTAATAAGGGAGGCTTTCACCCCAAACTGGAGCTAGGAAGGGAGGCAGAGAGAACAGGAGCAGACGTTGGCTGAGGCGCTGTGTGCATGGTGTGACCTGAATCGGTGAGATGCGGGAAGTGCCAGCGCAGCAGTGGGGAGAAGGACCCTGGAGGAGGGGTGGTATCCCACCTCCCCTGCTGTGGGGCAGCTGTGGCCAGGCTCAGGCCCGCAGGAGCAGGATCCCTACAGTCCATAATTAGTGCTGTGTAATTAGGCTTGGCTCTCTCTCCCAGCCCCAGGACTGCACTGGGCTGCTGGGTGTGAGTGTGTGTGGACAGGGAGGGTATGAAGACAGTGTCACCACATCCCCATGTGTGGCATGCCCAGCTCAGGGCTTAGCAAAGCTGCTGGGACAAGGGGAATGAGAGCAGGACAGTAGTAGGGAGGTCTGTAGCTTGAGTCAGGAGAGGTGATCTGGGGGCAAAATGGTTTTCTTCGTGTTCACGCAACTAAAATTTGGGTTTCACTTTGCTGGTGGTTAATTTTCTCCTGTGAGAGCAAATGAGGCAGCAGTGGAAGCTGCATTCAGGTGCAGTGAGGTGGTCTGTGGGTCTTCATCTGCTGGCAACAGGCTCTGACAGGGAAGAGACGCTGCCCCACAGACACCACCTGCTACAGGGAACAACTCTCCAACACCCAACATCAGACAGAGCAGCAGTGATGGGCACTTGGGAAGTCACAGAGTCCTTCCCTGCTGCTTCCCAATAAATATTCCTCTAGCAGCATCTTAAGGTAATGTTAGATCAAGTGAAGATAAAGAAAAACATGGAAAAGCCTCTCTGCAGACCTTGGTCCGTGGTTCAGGCTATTTAAATAGGTTGGGTAGAAGCTGGAGGGGCAGCTGCTGAGTAGCTGGAGGAAGGCTGCCCCTCTGAGGGCTGGCTGCTGCCAGGCGGCGTTTTGCAGCTGCTAAATGACTTTTTAAATTGAGGAGGAACCTACAGCCACGTTTGCAGTCCCCTCAGCTCCCTTATATAGAGCAGCACAATGGCTGGAGAGCACCACTTGGCTCTGTTACCACCTAGCACAGTCCTGCTGTCCTACAGCAAGGAATGGCTGTGGATTCCAATAAACCACAGCAGCTCTGGCCAAAGGCGATTTGCCTCCTGCCTTTCTGCTCTCCTTCCCCACCTCTCCCTTCTCTGTGCCACTGGATTGAGGACACTCACAAAATCTAGCACTCTGGGTGGCCTGGAGCAAACAAACCTTTAGGGTTTTTTCCCATGACTTGGCTTATTTAAGTGTGTTGGCAAGTGGGTTTGGGGTGTGCAGTGTTTTTCCTTGGGGTGTGGCAGATGTTGTTGATGCCCCAGCAGCTGCAGCACCTTAGAGCTGATGGCTGGACCCTCCCTGTCCCTTCCCTACATCTCAAATCATCCCTCAAGGCCCAAAACCGGAGGTGGGATTTAGCAGGTGTAATGAGGACAGCTTTATAAGCCACGAGAGATGGAGAGGAATGTGTGCCCCTGTCTCTCCCACATTCAGTGACCTAAAATCTTCTTTGGAGAGAAGTGTAGCCTGTGTTTGCAGTCATCCTGCTGGTGCTGGTGAGGCTGGAGAAGTGCTCAGGTGATGCCCTCAGTCCATCCAAAGGTTTTCTAATTCATCAGCTAAGAAATCAGACCACAAAAATCTCTTCACAAGAGTTCTGGGTCTGAACAGCCATTCCCTGCCTTTTCAGAGTCCACCCTGTCCCAAAAGCCTGGCAGCAAAGCCCAGGCTTAACCTCAGGCTCATTCCTCCTGCTGAGCTTTGAGCCCCACGAGATCCTTCATGCCTGGCAGGGCCAGGGATCTCTCCTGGTGTTTTGGGTAAAGCTTTAGTTTTGCATTTTATGGTCTGATTTCTGAGCTGATGAAGTAGAAACCGTTTTAATTTCTTTTCTCCCCCAGATTCCAGGTGGGTGTGGGGGACAAGCTGCCACCATGGGCTCAGCCCAAAGTGGGACCCCCCTCCAGCTGCTCCCCCAGCCCAGGGCTGGGAGCATCCTGCTGGGGTCTAAATTAACCCTGGTTATTTCAGCAGAGCCAAGACAGGCAGAGACAACCCATATGGGGCTGCTGGTGGCTCTAGAGGCTCCATGACACTCGATGGGGAGGTAGAAACAGGCAGATTGCAGACAGGAGCTGTTTTAATTTCATCTTTAGATGAATTCAGCCCAGTGTGTCAGCCTGGGCTGAGCAAGCCCTGGGAAACAGGAGGATGGACTGTCCCAGGAGCAATTTTAACCATGTGTCAGACAAACTGATGCAGGGCTGCAGAGGCATCACACCGAGGGGGGGAGTGTCACAGCTCATTCTGCCCCCCCAGCAGGATAAACAGGACAGGCACATCACCCCAGGCAGCTGCAAACTGGAGCAGGAGCTCCTTCCACCAGCAATTTGGGCTGAAAAATTAAAACTAAGAAGTTTCTTTTTTTTTAATTGTAAAACCAAAAAACCAAATCACCCCACTCTTGTGCTTCAGTGGGGGTGTGGAGCCCCGTGTGGCAGTGGGAGGGGGCGGCGAGGGCCACGGCAGGCAGGAGCCTTGGACTTCGTTAGGATTCAGCCCTTAGATCTCTCCTTTCTCTCTGATGGCTGAGTGTGATTGACACTTACAAATTACCCAGCCAAAAGTGTCGAGTCTTTGACCCCTGAGTAACATCTTTGGCAAGCCTGAGATTTGCCAGCATTTTGTCATCTAATTACTACAAATCCCTTGAAAATTCACTGGCTGGTGAATTTTTAATGCGGGACAATTTCAATGTGATGCATCGCCCAGATGGGCACGCGTGCGCCTGCTCCATCCCTCTCCCCCCGCCGCCGCTTCTCCTTCCCTTTCTTCTCCTCCTTCTCTCCTTGCTTTGCTCCACTTCCTCCCCCCATCCCCTTTCTTACCTCCCTCCTGCCCCTGTGCACCCATGGGAAGCTCCCTGGTGTCTCATTCCCTCCTGGGCTCTCCATCCTGCTGGATGTGCTCGGGATGGAGCCGGGCACTTGGTGTCCCCCCAGCCTGGCTCGAGTCCCCCTCGCTGTCTCACCAGCAGTGACAGGGAGATGCTCCATGGAATTAATTCTTTTTCCATCTTCTCAGGTTTCTGGCTGATGGATGGAGCAGGAGAAGCCTCCATGAGGACTCGGCAGCCAGCACACTTGTTGCCGGTGCCGTCCACTCGCCCTGTGAGCCTGAGGGCTGATTTATGCCCTGTGTCCAGCTCTCGGTATTCCCAGCTTTTTAAACAGACCTTAAATTCAGAGCAGGAGGAAAAACCCTTGTCTGCCAGCAGCTCCTGCCCGAGCATCACTTCTTAAATCCAGGCAGGGACGTGATTCCCTTCATCCTAGAAGCCGCCCAACCTGTTGGAAGAGGAACTTGGGGCAATGGACAGTTCCCTGCTGACCCCGGGGACTCCGGAACCCACTTTTAATGTCTGAATGAAATGACAATTTCTGTACATTAAAAACCACATGTGTATTTTAAGTTTCCCACACTGGATCGCATCTGGGGTTTGTTTGGGATTGTTTGTTTAATGCATCTTTGCCACAGCCAGGTAGTTCTGTTGGGCTGATGGGGAGATAAGCGTGTTTTAGGAGGGAGGCCTGGGGTTTGCTGCGCTGGGCTTTGTGCCTGTGTCATTTCTGTCCCTGCTCGCAGGCAGTCGCCTCCCATCTCTCCCTTCCCAGCTTTCAAAGGGAAAGAGGCTTTGCTTTTCAACCAGGGTACCACTTTACATATGTAGGCAGCTGATAAAGTATTTTCACTTCGCCCCTTTCCCCTCTGGGAATCGCTGTCTTACGGCAAAACTGTTTTGTCTGACAAGGGCTGCAACAGATTACACGTGTTGGCTGCAAACATGGGGCCTTTTTTCCCCCCCCTTTTTTTTTCTTTATGAGAACCACATGCCTTTAAAAAAAAAAAAAAATCCCTATCTCTGCACTGCCACGAGGAGCTTTTTTTTTTTGCCTCAAGTCCCCAGGAGCGGCCCCGTGTTTGGATCTGCTTGTGGCATCAGACCTCCCGGGTGATGCACCTGCCCAGGTTGTTTTTCTCACATGGGGTTAATTTGAGCCTGAATCCATGAAAATGCCACTGATTCTGTCAGGGCTGAGCACTTAAGCTGGTCTGGCTTTGGGTTTGAGGTGGGATATTTTGGGACCCCTGGGCATCAGCACCCACAGCACCCATGGAGATCAGCAGGACTCGGAGGAGCTGAAGGCAAAGCTCCAAGTTTCACATTGACAATCGCAGCAGTGATCCATCACACATGTGATGGATTCAGTGGCTCAGGGACATCCCCTTTCCAACTCAAACATGGGCTACAGTTTTATCCCATCTTTAACTGGGAGCCAGGTGGGAAAGGTTTGGGCTCTGCTTTTCAAATTGGCTGCCTAGGCACTGAAAACCTTAAAACCCTCAGCTGGCTCCAGCAGGAGAGGGGCAGAGCCAGGAAACCTCTGCTCAGGAAGGGAGTCTGTCCCAGGCTCTATCTCCTGAGCTGTCCCTTCTAAAAATGTCCCTTGTCCTCGCAGCAGCACTGGCACCCAGAGGGAAGGGCTTGGAGAAGGTGGATTTAGGCACCAAAGATGAAGGGAATACCAGGATTCATGGATTTATCACTGTTAAGAAGCTGCACACCAGGGCTGAGACGTGCCCAGGTTTCAGAGGGGGAAAAATGAGGACACTGCAGTGCCTTGGAGTGGGCACCCAAAACTGGGGGTGCCTGAGGGGACTTTGGAGGAGAGGAGTCCTGGGAGGGGGGCAGGTCATTACTAAGTAATCTAGGCAGTACCTTGCATGCTTTAAAGGGGAAATACAAGATGATTAGTGGTGGGTTTGAAGAATTAGGGTGTGTTACTTCAGGTAGAAGGCAGCTCAGGAGAAATCTGCTCTCCAGGAGGGATCCTGGCTGGGAGGTGATATCCAAGACAGGGAACCCCAACTCAGTGCCATGGGGAAGTGTGAGCTGCTGAAAACATGAGGTTAAGACATGAGGTTTAGTTTAACTTCTGAAACCAGAAACTTGTCATTTTGCACTATGTTTTGTGTGTCATGGAGGACCTGGAGTCACACTGGGGTGCCAGCAGCTCTCCTTTGTGCCACTGCTGATGGATGCTAGTCCAGCCTGCTCCCAAAGACCTCTGGGGACCACAGCACTGAGCAGACTTTGGACCTGGGCACCATCCATGAGCACTGGGGGTGCTCAGACCCAGGGAGAAGCTGTGGTTACCTCAAGTGCTGGTGATCCCACTGGATCCACCTGGCCTTTTCTGAAGGAGAAAGTTCCACAGCAGCACAGCCTGAGTCCAAACTGAGAACACCATCCTTCTGGGCACCTTGTGATGGGCATTTTCATGCCCAAGGACACCCAGAAGCGATGTGAAGCCCAACCTGCTCTTTTCCATGTAAGTGCTTTTTTCTCCCCCATTTTCACATCCTTACTCATGACATCCCATCGAAGCAGCAGGTCCAGGTCCAGGGAATACTTTGCTTCCCCCGAGTTGTTTGTGGAGATAATTAACTGTGTGTTCTCTCAGCTGAAACCTGCCATGGCAGCGCTGAGTGAAGGGAGCCCGAGGCCTGCAGCATCAACAGGGAGAACCATGGATGGAAAACACAGGAGGAACCAGCTGAGAGTGACCCTCACTGTGGTGTTTGCCAGGTGGGACCAGCCACCACGGGCTGCCCCTTCTCCTGGTCTCTAATTGTCCCCCAGCCCAAGGCCATTCCATTTTGGGGACATCCTTTTGGCCCTTTCCCAGCTTCTCTGTGCCCTGTTGGAGCTTCCTCCTCTCCTGCAGATGTGGCCACGGCTCTGGTCCATATCATGACCTAGCAATGATCCTGCTTGATCCTTTTCCCAGCATTCCCATCTTTTCCCAATAATTTCTGACCTTCACCCTCCCATTACTTCCCACTCCTGTTTTTTACAGAGCCAGGTCTGATGATGCTCCCAGCGGTCGGGGGGGACACGGTGAGTCACGGCTGTTGGTTCAGCCCAGGGCACTGCCTGCTGCACAGGGTGACACTGCCAGGCCAGGCAAGCCCACCTGCACCCCAGCACCTCCCCAGGGTCCTCCCAGGTCTGACATCCTGGTGCCCCCCAGCAGCCCCTGGCATTCCATAACCCCCCCTGCTCTCCTCACACGGCGATGCCTGGGTAACTGAGAAGTAATTAGTGCCGCTTGCTATGACAAGTAGTGCCCAAATGTCAAGGAACAGCAAAGTTATTAAACCTGTTTTTACTGCACTTCTGCAGCCAAAGTCTGTGTGTGTGTGTGTGTGTGTGTGTGTGTGCTGAAGTTTTGGGGGGTGAATCTGACCCCAAAGCATTGACCCTGGCAGGTCATTCCCTACTCCCTGCCTCAGTTTCCCCTCCACTGCCTCTATAAGGGACCTGCTGTGTCCTACGTGGGGAAAACCACATAGCTGTGTGATGGGAGAGGGCAGATCCTGCCCTGGGGGTGCAAAGGATCACCAGCATCACTGGTTTCACCAGCTGGGGTGGGCAAGGGCAGCTCAGAAGCCCTGGGAAACCTTCTGCTCCCTTTTAGATCTGAAAATCAGATGAGCTGTAATGAGCTGAAGGGCTGTCCCTGCCCAGATGCCCATCCAAGTGCTCCCACAGCCCCAAACCTGTGTGCTTGAGGCTACAGGCAGGTTTTTTGGGGGGGCAGGCAGCTTGTCTGGGTGCAGGCAGGCAAAGGGTCCCAGAGCAGGACTGTGATGCAGCCTGTGCTTCCCATCCCTGCACCGCGCAGGAGAGGGAGAGAGTGAGAGAAAGCGGGAGGGAAAGGACGTGTCAAATCAATCATATTTAAACAAAAGCCTCTTCGGCCCAAGGGCCCTTTTAAAAGCTGCTTATTTAATTAAAAGTCCCATTTTCCATATTTATGGCCCTTATTCAGTTAAATATTAACCGCCTGGGCCAGGGCTGGTTTATTCTTTGGGAAGAGGCAGAGTTGGGAGGTTCATTAGGGGTTTATCAGGCAGCCAAGGCGCCTGGCAGGTGCAGGGATGGAGGGATGTGGGACAGCACACATGGGCTCATGCCTGGGGACTGTGGGGATAACACCACTACTACTCCATCATCTTCCAGCAGGATGCAGGAAAATAGGGTTAAAAATGGGGAAATTGGAGCTGTTGGGATGGCGTGAGAGATGAGCAGCCACAGTGCATGCTGGCATATCAGCTCCTGTAGGAAACAGCCTGCACCAGCCTGGCTTTGGGAGCTGGAATCAAGGACCTCTAGAGGGGTGGAGGTGGACCTTAGAGTCATGGAGGAGGGCCAGAGCAGCAGAGCTGGTGGCAATGAGTCTGTGATGCCTCCAGAAAATCACAGGACCACAGAATGTGCTGAGTTGGAAGGCACCCACAAGGATCACCGAGTCCAGCTCCTGGCCCTGCCCAGGACCATCCTCCATGTGCCTGGAGCTTATGTAGGGGAGGGAATGAGATGGGATGTGGTTCCTTGGGGGTTGTTGGTGCTCCAAGGAAAAGCAGCATGTCCTGGCCATGATGGCAGCAAGAGGGAGTGGAGTGGCCACCAGGAGGAGGAGAAGGTGCAGAGCTGGGGAGAGATGGGGCTGTGAGGTCTTTTCCAACCTTAACAGTTCTATGACTCTCTCCTGTGTGAGGTGTCCATGCTGTTTCCTGGTGCCTGTTCTTGCCTGATGGAGATCTTGTACCTGGCTGTGTCACACGGGTGCTTGGCTCAGTGTCACCTCAGTGAGAACTGTCTGGTGATTTGAAATTGTCTGACTGTTTCATCCTGCTGGGTGCTGTGCAGGGGGGGTCCTGCCTTGGCTGGGTGATTTGTAGATCATCATCAAATGACTCTTGAATGTAATTTGCATGGTAGCAGTGAAGCAAGAGGGTTCACCTGGGCTCTGTAGCTTTGCTGGAGGCAGGGCTAGTTGGGAGATCTTGGTCTGGCTCATCTGTGGGACTGGAGCTCCAGTCATGTGCCAGCCCAGCTGGGGGGAAGCTGGAAGGTGCCTGAGGCCAGAAGTGCAAAAGTGTCTCCCTCCTTGTGCAGCCTCTTTTCCTCCAACAGATCCCTGGGCAGCTCTTGCAGCACAGGGTTTGAGCTGCCACCATCAAAGTGATCCTCTGCAAGAAACATTGGAATGGTTTAGGTTGGAAGGGACTTTAAAGACCATCGAGTTCCAGCATGTCCACATGTCCATGCCATGTCCAGATACACCTTCCACTGGAAGGGAAACTCTCCTCCAAGGGGAAGACCATGGAGAGGAGGAGCAGCCATGCTCCAAAAGGTGTCTGTGGGTCTCTTTCCTGGCTGGGCCCCGGTACTCACCCCACCATGGGGCAGAGGTGAAGCCCTGGCAGGAGGAGCTGCCGTGTCCTGTGGTGCTGGATCCTGCAGGACAACCTGCTTTCCATGTGCTAGGACATGCCCTGGGGAGGGAGGGTCCCCTGTGAAGGCTTCAGGAGAGTGGAGCTCACCTGGCCAGACAAAAATCTTGCTCTGAGCCTTGTCCACCCGTTCTCCCCTTAATTTCTGGGAGCCAGCAAGTAGCCCTGTGCAGCCCCATGGCATGGCAGGGAATGCAGGGAGGGGGATGATGTGAGCTTCTCCCCCTCCATCCCAGCCTGGTCATCAGAATCCCAGCCCTCCTTTTCCTCTCCATCCAAAATAACAGGACACCGAGCAGGCAGCGGAGCCCAACGGGGACCCTTCCTTGGGAGGGTGGTGCCGGCAGGGCAAGGAATGAAACGGAGCCGGTGATTTCCTCCAGGGAGCGGGGCGGTGAGGAGAGTGGGGGTTGGCTGCTGGGGGGGGGGGGGCGGGGGGGTGGTGTGGGGGGTGGCAGGAGAGGGAGAGACACCGGGTTATCAGAGAAGTGTGAAGACAATAATGCAATCTGACATTTCTGAAATGAGACCCCCCGGTTGCCCTGGCAACGGCTCACGTGGGACCAGCTCCCGGGAGACGGCTCCGAGATGTGCTATAAATGATGTTTGATTAGAATTTAAATCATTTAGGCGGAGAGAAGATAGGCCTTTTGTCAGCGCGGGGACCCGCGGGGGTCAGCCCCCAGCAGCTGCCTGGGCTCGCGTCGGCCCCGGGGCAGCGCCGGCCGAGGGGCGAGGGGTCACCCCCGGGATTGATCCTGCCCTCCCTCCGCCGGGGCCGTGCTGACCTCTCCAGCCGCGACAAGAGGGAGCTTGTGGCCAAGGCAAACAGCGGCGCGGGAGGAACGGTGGTGCCTCGGAGCCCTGGGAATGTCCCTGGCATCGCCCGAGCTTTGGGTTTCTCCCAGCTGGTGCGAAGCCACCAAAATTCTCCCGTGGCTTCCACCGGCTGAGAACCCGGCCCTTGGCTTTTTCAGTGCCCTAATTAAGATAATCACACTTCAGAATCAATTCTGCCTCCCTAAAAGTTTCCTTAAGGAGCAGGGAATGAAGCATGACATTACCTCTAAGCGGAGTGCCCTTCCCAGCTTGCCTTCGGGGATGTGTCCAGGTTCTCCCCACCACCTCCAGACCATCCAGCCCTGTTCTGAGGAGCAGTTTGGGGGCAGGAATTTTGCTGGACAACCATACCCTGAGCATTTCTTGCTCTTTCCAGCTCCTCGATGCACACACCAAAGCCCTTTTTGCTGTACAAAGCCTTCCTTGTGATGAAATATATTTTTTCTGGCTCTGGGGGCTTGGAGGACTTCATGCATGGAGCAACAGAGATGGAGCCGGGGTCAGCAGCCGTGGTTTATGTTCCTGTCATGCCCAAACTGCAGTTGCTGGGTTTATTGAACGAGGTCTCCAGGTAATGAAATGCAGGGAAGCCTCAGCTCGGGTGTGAGGTCTCTGCTTTGTTGCAGCACAAAGGAGTTGGGGTCACTCTGGTTCTGGACTGATGACACGACTACAGTTAGCCTAGTTGTCTTCAGCCAGTTCAGTCAGATGACTTTTAAGCATCTGGACCCTCCTCTGAGGTCTCATGAGCGGTGTAGAGAGGCGGACACCATCAGAGCCAGAAGGCACCCTCGTTTTGGGGTGGCTGGGCATCTGGAGAAGTTGTTTATTTGCTTTAATATTAAAAAGCCTGAGCAGACCTCAGACTGAGTGAGGAATAAAACTGCCTGATTTCCCAGTTGGTGGGAGAACGGTGTTAGAAGCAAACCAGCAACTGGGCACAGGCTTACTTCTTGGAAATTTTTAAAATTGCTTTCTCTTTAATGCCGTAGTTTAGGTTCGATGAATCTTTAGAGCTTGCTTTTCAACTCCCTGAAAATGCCATCTGATCATGAAATTAGAGCTAAACTAATAAGTCTCAACAAATATTAATCTAATGAATTTAGCTTCTATCTGTTTGTGGACCAGCAAAGAGGGGAATTGCAATGTTCTCATATGTATTAATTATTTGAATGTATTCGACAAACCTTTCCTGACTGCTTTGAGTGTGTGCCTTGGTCATGAATATTCTGAGTTTTGTTTCTGGGTTGTGACCACCCTGCACACTCAACTATTCAGCTGGTTTGGGGGAAAAATTCAGCCAAGGGGAGTATGGGTCTTAAAATCATAGAACGGTTGGAAGGGACCTTGAATCTCATCTTGTTCCAAATCCCTGCCCGTGGTCACCTTCCACTGGACCAGGTTGCTCCAAGCCCCATCCAACCTGGCCTTGTCTTGCAAGCTCTGAGCTTTGCTGTAGGCTTCCCATCTTCTGATGGTCTTTCACCTCAGGTGGACTCTCTGAATGTTTACAGGATGAAATGGGTGGGAGGAGAAACTCTGCAGAGCGATCCAGGTTCTGGCTGTGCAGATGTCTTGGTGGCATTAGCCAGGATGAGGGATGTGCAGGGCTGGGCTTGGGGGAATATCAGCATGCTTCTTGACACCTCTGGGTGGTTTTGGTGGATCTCACCATGATTATAAAATCACTGATGAGCATCTGGGGCGTTTCCAGCAAGATCTGTGGTGTTGCACTGAGTTGTTGTGTCCAATGGCTTATTTTTATTATAGGTGGAGTGGTGGTGAGGTATTCCTGCACGGAGCAGCACAAGAGTATGGTGTTTGGGCTTCTCCCCAAACTATCTGAGCAAGCTGGGAGCTTTGCCAGCAGCAAAATCTCTGCTTCTGTCTCTGTGTGCAGCTACAGAGCCAGCACAGCCCGGGTGGATGAGAGCAGGACCACAGGAAACCCTGTGGTCAGCTGGAGCCCTCCCTCCCCTTTCACAGCTCTGCCTCTGCCAGTGAAATAGGGCTTGGAAGCTGGAGACTCCCTGGGCAAGGTCCCTGCTTGCTTCCCAGGGTGCCAAGGGGCAGAGCTGGCTGCTCCTCACTGCTTTGGAGCAACATTTTAATTAATAGGTGCTGTGCTCAGCTTTGGGGCATCTCTATGGAGGGGAGAGCAGAGCCAGAGGGCTGGCCCCTGGGGTCTTTGGGGCTGGATTTTCCTCCTCCAGCCCATCCTCTAGGATTTGTACACTCCCTGCCTGGGGAGAGGGGCTGGATGGCTTTGCAGGGGGGTGAGGTGTGGTGCTGGGGGGGATGTGAGCAGGAGGTGCCGTGCGGGGCCAGCTCGGGGCCCCACTGCGGTGCCGTCGGTGACACCTCGTTAATTGGCAGAAGCTGGAAGTGCAAATCCATGACAGGAACGGGCTTGTCATCGGCTGGAAAGGTGTCCTGCAGCTCTGCCTGCCCCTGTCACCCTGTGCATGTCTAGTCAGGGCTGCTGCAGGTCCCCAAACCCGACAGTGAAGGTGGTCACGGGGGAGTCAGTGCTGTGGTGTGGGGGAAACCAGCACTCTGAACTCGCAGGGGCTCTGCTGGCTTTGGTGGCTGATCTGAGCCTGATGAGGATGGACAAACCTGCTGCTCTTTAAATGAGCACTGGATTGCTGGGTTTGTGGCAGGGCAGCTGGCAGTGGGTGCCCACCAGGCTGGTTGTCCTCCTGCATCCCCCAGGTGAGGGGGCTCTGCAGTGGGCTGGGCTCATGTCCAGCCCTGGGAGGCTTGTAGGGCCTGGGGATGTACAGGGGGTGTGTTTTAATAGGGACTGGCTGCAAAATGGGGATCCTGAAGCTCCCCAGTCAGTGCCAGGAGCAGGAGCATCAGGACAGGCAGGGAAGGGTGACCTGCCTCTGCTCTGAGTGCTCAGTCCAAGAGTTTGGATCCAGAGGGATGGCAGGGGAAAGGTTGCTCAGACCCTCCTCCTGTTGGGGACTATCCTGGTGATCTGTAAGCTCAGAAATCCTAGAGTCACAGAATAGTTTGGGTTGGGAGGGACCTTAGAGATCCTCTAGTTCCAATACCTCCACCATCAGACACTTTCCACTAGACCAGGTTGCTCCAAGCCCCATCTAACCTGGTCCTTCCAGGGATGCACCATCTCTCTGAGCAACCTCATCACCATTGTAAAAATCTTCTTCCTTTTATCTAACCCAAACCATGCCGTGCTCTGCCCTGGCACAGCATTCCCAGGCTGCTTTAGGCAGCTCCTCCTGCAGCATTCCACCTCCTTCATGAAAATATCTGAAATACTGGATTTCTGCCCTAGCTCCTGCCCCATTTTCCTTGGAGTCCCTGTATCAGATTGCAGTGGCATTCCCAGAGCTCCCTCTGACCCTCAGAGTACCTGATGGTGAGGATCTGACAGCCAGGAGCTCATGGGCCTGGAGAGACCTTTCCTGTCCCTCCCTTAGTGAAGAGAAGTGCCCCAAGGTAATGAAGACAGATACAGAAGGGACATAAAACTAAATATATTGCTGTGTCTGATCAAAGATAAATTATTTTTGGCAAATATTAATGTTTCAGCAGGAGTGTGACAGGAGCCACTTCAGTGCCCTGGGAACATCTCTTTATTTCCATTTAGCTCTTTGGTTTGATATTTGAAACCCCCCCCCCCTCCATGACTGGTGCATCCTTCCATGGGAAAGGCACCTTTCCCGTGGGACTGGGGACAAGGGCAGGGAGAGGCAGCCCTTGTCACCTTCCTGGCACCAGCTGCTCCTCTCTTTCCTTGCCTTAAACGTGGGCACTGTGAGGGAGAAGCTGTGTTTGCACCTCAACTGATGTCTGAAGCATCCACTGAGGCTGGGCTGGCTGTGGAAAGGGCTTTCCCACTGGGAAAATAACTGCAGGCAACTGGAGAGGTCAGTGCTGTGGGGTTTGGCATAAATCTCTTGGCTTTGAGAAGGGGAGATACTGGAAGTGATGGCCTTAGGAAAACCTGTTCCTTGGGAAAGGTCAGGGTGGTTAAAGGATGATGCTTTAACACTGGTGTGGCGTTACACAGGGACTTTCCTGGCATCACTGGGAAATCCAGGAGGAACTGTTTATAAGGGCTTGGAGTTACAGGACAAGGGGGAATGGCTTCCCACTGCCACAGGGCAGGGTGAGATGGGATATTGGGAAGAAATCCTTCCCTGTGAGGGGGGGCAGGCCCTGGCACAGGTTGCCCAGAGAAGCTGTGGCTGCCCCATCACTGGAAGTGTCCAAGGACAGGTTGGATGGGGCTTGGAGCAACCTGGGCTAGTGGAAGGTGTCCTTGCTCATGGCAGGTTGGGTGGAATAAGATGGTCTTTAAGTCCATCTTCCAAGCCAAACAATTTTATGATTTCTGAGCCCCAAATCTGCCAATCACCCTTGAAGAGATGAGAGGTCCCAACTCTGCTTCCAGGGAGGCTTTGATCAAAGCACAGAGCCAGGAGCTGCCGCTGCAGCCGGTGACTGGTGGCGTCTGCATCTCCCTGGACCTCCTCCAAAGCACTAAATCCTGTGACCTCCCACCAAACCTTTGCTCCTTGCGGTCTGTGAGGTCTCCAGAGGAAAAACAGCCATCTTCCCCCTTTGTCTGGCTCCTCACAGCCATGGCTGTGGTAAGGACAGTGCAGAAATGATTGATGGCAGGGAGGGAGAGGCGATGCCGGACACTGGGATGGCTGGGATAGTTGGGAACCAAGTAGAGCAGCTTTGTAGCGTTGCTCCTCTCATGGGCTGCTTGGCTGAAGCTCTTCTGCTCTTGGTGTCTCACTTCCAGATGCCCATTTCCCAGAGCACACCCGTGGTTAACCCTTTCCACGCCAGAGCAGCACAGCTACAGTAGAATCCAACTCCTGAACTCGCCTGATTTTTTTTTTTCTTGAAGTGTTTTTTTTGTCTCCAGACATTTGCTGCTTCCCCTTGTGTTAATGCAGGCATCTTCCATCACCAAAAAGCCTCCGGGGCAGAGGCAAATGGCATCAATAGCTCTGCAGCCTGTCAGGAGCACATGCCTGCCAGAGAGCGCCGGGAGGAGGGACAGCGGGACACAGGGAGCAGATGGGGCCACTCCTCCTCCATCACCCCTCGCCGGCAGCAGCCTCAGCCACTTGGTGCCTCTCGGTTCAGCCGGGGCTTCCCCCACCCTCTGACCCCCTTGGCACTGTGCCCTCCTCGCAATTCCTCCCGTTTTCCCCTTTCCTCCTGTAACATCTCCCCTTCCTGCACAGCTGCAGCCCTGTTTGCTGTCCAGCTGTGTGTGCCTTTTGCTCCATCTCTTTTGCTCGTGGATATTTAGGAAGAGAGCCCTGGTTTGGGCTAGTTGGTGCCTGAAGAGCATCAGTCAGTATCCTGGTGAACTGGTGATTGACATAGGGCTGGGGTGGAATACGGGGTGGGGGGGAGGAGGAAGAAAGTGCAAAGAAAACCCGTTTATGTATTTGTCACTCAGCCCGAGAGCAGAAATCCCTTCATTTCTCCGTGGGAAATCAGGGGATGGAGCCACGCTGCTGCTCCCTCTGCAGCAGAGCTGTTGGGTCCTGCTGGGAATTGAGGAGGGGGGAATTGGGCTGGTTTGGGGTTGTGAGGCCCCACACCTGGTAGTGGCATGAGGAGGTGGGACCAAGCACCGATTTCTTACACAGGATCTGCAGGGATTCACTTGGAGCTCGGGTGTTTGCCAGGCACTGCCCCTCTGCCTGAGGGGATGGGGACCCCGAGGAGTGGCACGGGGGGGCTTCTGTCTGCTCAGTTGTGCCAGAGGAACAGGAGACCTCCCAAAAAAACCCTAGGAGCAAGGTGTGCTCGAATAGCCACGCTTTGCTGCTGGCCTGTGCTTCCCAGCCTTTCTCCAGATGAGGAAAACCCCTCAGCATCTCCCACCCGCTGTGGGGCCACAGCCAGCATTCCCAGCATAGGGCTGCGGCAGTGCCAGCAAGCCCCAGGTAATAAACAACCGAAGGTTAGTGAAGCTGTTCTGCCAAATTTACACCCCTTCCCAGCGAGGGGAGGGGGTGTCAGGAGCCGCGGCCGCTCCCCTTGATCGCCGCATCCATCACGGGGTATAAATGGCCGCGCTCCAGGAGGTATCGAGCGGCGTTTGCAGAGACGGTGCCGGCTGTGTCAGCTCCCCTCGTCCATCACCAGCCGGGGACAGCGCTGGCACCGAGCACCGGGAGCTCGGGGAATGCTTTGACAGCCGGGAGAAGCAGCAGGATCCATCCCCCAGCTCTCCCTCCCTGCCCCAGCAGCTGGAAGGTGCCCAGGGTGCCACGTCCCCCTGGCACAGGGGGATGGGGGGCGGGCAGGGGCAGCGTGGTGAGGGGCTTCATCCCACACGGCCTTTTAAAGGGAGTTTTACCAACTCTGTGCTGACTTGGGAAGTGGGGGCTTGGGGCAGCAGCATCACTCCAGCTCCACGATTCTCTTCAAAGCCCTAGTGTTTCCTTCTGTCTTCCAGCACTTGTTTTGTCTCTGTTCCCATCTCCTCTTGCACGTAGCATTCGAGTGGCTCTTACCTATTTATTTTCTCTAATGGCATCAAGCTACAAGTGGCTGAACAGTTAAAATGAACACCATCACAATGGTTTTCTCTTTTTTCTTTTTTCTTTTTTCTTTTTTTTTTTTTTTTTTTTTTTCCCCTTGAATCCGCTCTGGAAATGGGGATGTTTGCTCTTCTCTAGCTGCATTCCCAAGGGCTGGGGGCTGTCCCTTTCCCTCTGTCCCCTTCTGAGCCCACTGACCAAACATCAACCAAATTCCATGAATGCAGAGAGGTCTGAACATACAGAGAGGTCCTAAAATGTGGTGCTCCTGTGTTTTTGGGATGCAAGCAGGTGCCTGAGGGGAGATGATCCTTTGCTATCTTAACCAAATGGAACTCTATGAGCAGTGCTGGGGACAGGTGCTCACCGCTCCTGCAGATGGAGGGCCTGGCTCTTCTCATGCAAAACAGGGAATGAAAACGGATTTTGAGCCAGCAGGAAGGGGGTTCTGTGGGTCCCACCTAGTGCTTGGTGCTGCTAGTGCTTTCCTGGCTTTGCCTCTAAATTCCCTACATCCCTTCCTGCTGGGCTGGGGGTGGCTGTGTCGTGCTGCCCTGGGTGATGGGAACCAGAGTGAGGTCTGTACTGGTTCTGGGAGCACCGAGTGGCCCTGGGCTGTGGGGGTGATCCTGTGTTCTTCGTGTGAAACAGGACAGGGTTTGCAGCCTGAAACCATCCCTGGGGTGTGATGGGTGCCAACACACATTACTGTGACCCTGAGCTTTCACAGCACCCTATAAATCCATACCCATATATTCCAGCTGCCTTGGTGATTAATGCAGCCAGGCTTCTCCAAGTTTATTGCTCAGAAGTTAAACCAACCAACTTCAGACCAAAAACAAGGTTATTTGCCCCTCTCTGAACTGTTTTCCTGCAGTGCTGGCAACCCCAACATCCCAAACCTCGTGAGGAGGGAGAGGGATCTTCCTCCTCTAGCCAGGCTGGATGAGGAAAAACAAATAAGATTACAAACAAGCCTCTTGCAATTTGTGGGTTAATAAAAACATCTCTGCTGGATTTTAGAGAAATATATAACATTGCCAAGCCAAAGCTTTATGAATAAAGTCCCCTGCCTGCTGTTTCTCTGTTATCCTCTCTGCCCCAAAACAAACCATGGGTGACTCCACAACCACAAGACTTTAACACACTCCTAAGTAATTCCTGAATATGGAGTGTGTTTAGGGAAAGGTGGGAATCAGCTGAAGGAGACTCCAGCCTATCCAGCCAGCACTGCCTGGCTTGGGGTGCAGAACCTGGTGCCAGGTGTTGGGGGAGATTTTACCCGAGGTGGCAGCTGCTGGGGCTCCCTGTGATCCCAGCACAGGCAGAAGCCCCTCACTGTGCCCTCAGCACTGGTTTGGGAACCACTGTGGGGTGATGCCGATTGCACAGCAGGGACGAGGAAAAGTCCCATAAGGTTGCTGGGATTTGAGGGCTGGGAAGGGTTGGCCTCACCCGGATGGTGCCAGGGGGCATTCCTGGCAACCCCAGAGCATGGTCCTCACCACGCTCTCAGCTCATGGTCCCCGTGTCCCCCTCAGCCCAGACCCTGCACTCCAACTCCTGCGTCCATCCCCAGCCCCTGGGGATGCAGGGTGGGCTGGAGCAGAGGATGCTCCGAGCTGCTCCCCTCCTCCTGCCGCCTCTCCCGCCCTGCACCAGCGGTGGCTGGGCATGCTCCATCCCCGTCCTCCCCCACGGCTTGCTTTCCTCCTTCTTCCCTCACAGCTGCTTTCTCCTTCTGCTCCTGCTCCCCTCTCGCTCCCTCCACTCTGCCTCAGAGACACACATAACTCTCCCGTGAAATATATACAGTGTAAATATATAAAAAGCCGGCGTTTGCCTGCTGCTTATGTATTCATGAAATAGTAAATAAATTTTATGGGATAATGTGAAGGCTGCCAGGGAGCAGGAGGATGAAAACTAACCCCTAATGAGCCTCCGTGTCAGTTTGGCACACTCGGGATCGATCTGCCGCTTCCATTTAGCGCCCGAGTGTGGGGGTGGAGGAGGCGCTTCCTCGGCGTGGCCCCGAGCACCGCTGACGCCTCGGTGATGGGCGCGGGGTCACCGGCTCGGTCGGGCAGGATGAGGATGGGAGGGGCTGGGGGTGGGCTATGAGGGTGTTGGTCAGGATCTGGGTGAGATTTGGGAGGATGCAGAATGGTGGGGGGTGAGGGTTCCTGGGGAGGGGATGCTTAGGCTGGCACGGCGAGGGATGGGGGGCCAGATGCAGGGTGGGATGCAGGGTGGGATGTAGGCTTGCGAAGGAGGGATGCAGGGAATGATACAAGGTGGGATTCAGGCTGGCACTAGGAGAGATGCAGGTTGGGATGCAGGATGGGATTCAGGCTGGCACAAGGAGAGATGCAGGTTGAGATGCAGGATGGGATTCAGGCTGGCACAAGGAGAGATGCAGGTTGGAATTCAGGGTGGGATTCAGGCTGGCACTAGGAGAGATGAAGGGTGGGATGAAGACTGGGAGGAAGGCTTACACAATGAGGGATGCAGGGTGGGAATCAGGTTTGCACGAGGAGGGATGTGGGGAATGGTGCAGGCTGGAATGCAGCGTGGGATGCAGGGAGGGTCGCAGGCTTGCACGGGATGCCAGACAGCAGCAAGGATACTGCCCTGAGCAGGCAGGCAAGGAGGGCTGGGGGTGGTAGGATGCTGAGGGGGCTGCAGAAGGTGGGGGACAGCCAAGTGAGAGCCAAACATCAACTTTCCTGCCAAGGCTCTGACTCTGCTGCTGATTTTGGCCATGCAGAGAGCCCGGCCCAGGAGAGTCTGGGTTACATCCTTTCACTGAGATGCTCCCTTGGCAAAGGGCAGCTCCTGGGGCTGGGCCATGAAGCCGGTTGGATCAGGGCTGAGAAGAGGTGGGTTTCCCCTCTGCAGCTCCCCAAGGTCTGCAGTCCTCCCCCAGTGAGCACCAGATCCTGCAGGGATTGAGGCAGACAACAGCTGCCCAGGTCACTGTTCTCACTGTCCCATTCCAGAGGGAACAGTGGGGACACAGGATGCTTGGAGAGGAGAAGGTCTGGGTTTGGGAAGTGCCCATAAAACCAGTGAGATCCTGGACACCCTACAGCCTTGTGGGGTTCAGCCTTCCCCCGGGTTCTGCCCTGAGATGGGAAGGAGAGGGACGTGTGTTTGGGGCACTGTGGGTGTAGGACAGTGGGGTTTGCCCCAGTGCCAGCTCTCTCACCCCCATCTTCAAGAGCAGGTGAGGTTTTGGGGTTATATGAAAGGGCCTTTCCTTTAATTCAGTGTTTGAGCAGTAGGGTTGTATGTAATGGGGGAAAAGCAGGAAAAATGTGTGTGCTTCCAAATGCCTGGGGATGTGATGAACACCAGACATTCCTGCACATCCACCAAGCTTTGAAATAATAATATGGGGAATCCACCCACATTCAGGGTGACATTTTAGGGGGTTTGTAGCTAAAACTCAGCCTGGGTTGGAAGGAAGCAGGAATGTTGTTCTGTGTAATGAGCTCAGTTGGTGCAGATCAGCAAAAGTGGCAGCACCATCCCAGGCACTGGGCTATGGCTGTGTCTTCCCAGGTATCCCAGCAAAATTTTGGGCTTTGTTTAGAAAACACCCAAACTGCCTGATGGAATACTGTAGGGGGTAAGAATTATTTATACCCATAAGTACATTGAGGCTTTACCCCTTTTGGTGCACCAACTTTTGAGGTCACCTTTGGGTGCAGCACAGAAGAGTCCAGAGGGAGCCACGGGATGAGGGATGTTGCTGCTGCTGGTGGAAATTTGGCATCAGGTGGGTTTTGCATCAAGGACCGTTGATTTGAGGGAAAGCAGCCCTTTGCCAGCGGAGGTTTTGCCAACTTGTGAAACCTTTGTGATGGGTGATGCAGCAGCATTTCCCCTCCATCGTCACCCACCAAGTGCCGGCGTCTTCACAAAGCTGAGCTGCCCCACACAGGCCACAGGGCTCTGCTAAAGTCGCAACATTTGGGGTATTTAATGCGCTGTTTCATTCCCAGTGGCCACCCTCATCCAGAGGAGAGCTGGAGTCTGGATCTCTGATGCTTTCTGCGCCTCTGTGTGCGATGTCTCCTGTGAACCAGTCTCTCAGCACCGGAGCTCAGCCCCACACCGCACCAGCCCCTTTCCCCCAACCCCTCTGGCTCCCATGGGGCGGGACAAGCTCCAGGTACCGCTGGCTCCCCTCACCATTCCTCTCCCCAGCCCCAGCCCTTCCCTCCCGCGCTGCCTCCTCCCTCCCTCCCTCGCTCCCTCCCCCCTCATATTTTTTTTTATGGACGGAATGAGATGGAGAAGTAAAAATTATTAACCCCGAGGTCAGCGCTGGCTGCCTCATTCCTCTCTAGCTTCAAGCACTTTCTCCCTCATCTGTTTCACAGACAGCGATGTTCGGCTCAACACATTTGCATATACTTATTGCATTTTTTTTAGTCTTTATCTATTTATTTATTTTTAAAGAGACAGAGCTGCTCTAGCTTCTTTTTTTTTCTTTTTTTTTTTTTTTTTTTTCTCCTCTCCTGTGAGCTTTCAGCAGCTGCTGTTTGGGATTTGATTCCCCTGCCAGCACAGCTCGCTGACAGAGGCAGGGAAGTGCAGGACCTGGATGGATGCTGGGCTTCTCTCTCTTCCTCCCACCTTGATTTCACCGCTGCTTTCTCCGTGTTTTTCCTATAAAATGGATGAATTGTCCCTCTTGGCTACTGGGAGAACAGGAGCATTAGGGAGGATGGTCACAGGGATTCATCCATCTTGCTCTTCGTGGTGATGCTTCCCCCCGGAGCACTGGTGGGGAAGGGCAGCAAGAAGCTCATGGTGGTCCCACGTTTGTCCAAAGCAGAGTGGAGATGGAAAACCCTCACCATTCCCAAGGTCTTTCCTGGGATTTTCATGGGTGCCATGGCCAAGCACAGCTGGGCACACAGGGAGGGACTGTCTGTCTCTTCAGAAGCCACTGGCACATGGAAAAACCTGCAGTTATTTAGGCATTGAGAACACCCTCAGGCTCAGCATCCTCCTCTTCACCACGGCAAAGCTTTTCTCCTCCCATCCACCCCAAGGAATACTGGGGTGGGGGGGGGGGGGAGGAAGGGAAGAAAAAAAATAAAAATAAAAAATTAGAAACATTTTATCTTAAGCTCAGCATCTCCCAAAAATCACTGGCAGGTATTCATAATGGTCCAGCAGCTATTAGAGGAGTGAGAAGGAGGGAAGGGGAAGGAAATGAATGCTGGGTGAGAAGAGAAAATTCATAGCCCCGCTGATACGCCATGATAAATAATTATGAGTTATTAATTTTAAATTACATCTTTAATGCGTTGCATGATTTTAATTCCCACCACAGTATTAATATAGGGACTCTGGGTTTGATTAATTTAAAGCGGAACAGAAAGGTGTCGATTCCCAGGGCTGCCGGGGACCTCGCGGGGCTGCACAGGGAGGGGGTTCATCCCGGGATGAGCGTTGGGATGGCTGCTCCGGCTCTGTGGTACGGATGGGGATAGCCAATGATGGGGTGGGAAACAGCAGAGTGTTCGAGAGCCTGCAGCAGCCTTGTTTTGTGGCTGGTGTGGGGGTAATCCACAAGGGAGGAGAATCAGAGATGGGCTCAGAGAGCCGGGAGCTCCCATCGCGCCTCCCACCCATCTCCCCACCAAGGCAGGTGGATGAAGGCCCCCAAATAGCATCCCCCAGCCTCTTCATCCCAAATCCATACAAACAAAACCAAAACAGGGGTTCACCAAAAACCTTTCTGTGCATCCCCCCACGGCCCCCCCACAGCAGGGACCCCCCCACCCCCGCTCCGCGAGGGCCGGGAAGCTGCTCCAAGTTTGCTTTCCGAGTAAACTTCCCCTAAGTGTGACAATCGCTTTAGCTTCCCAGCGAGGATTTACCGGGCTTCTGTTATCTCTTTGAAAGTCGGAGTTCTCCAAATGGGCATGAGAGAGCAGCCGGAGAGGTCAGAGCCAGTTAGGCTGCACAGCCGTTCAAAGCCCCCTTCCAAGCGGCATTAAAGACGGGATTAAGTCTAAGAGGGTTATGGAGGGAGGAGTAAAACAGCCTTGTCCTGCACACAGCGCCGAGATAAGGCTCTGTTCTCTAGGTGTGAACTCCCGCGTGTGCAAGCCCAGGCACTCCGGGGTTTGCGGCAGAAATTGGAAGGATAATACCAGAGGCGGGGGGATCAAGCCGGAGCCGGAGCGGCCCCCTCGCAGGCGGTGGGCTGGGGAGGTGCTGCTCACAGCCACCCCGCTATTTATAGGATTTTTTAATCCAGGGAGCAATGGCACAAGCAGCCTCATTTTTCCACTTGCTCGGCCATGGGAAGGCACAGGGTTTGGGGGGCCTTGCATGCGGGGGTGGGTGCTGGGATGGAGAGCACCCAGAGCCTCCTGCTCCCATCCTGCCTCCTGGGCGAGCCAAAGGGAAAGGTTAGGGGTGGGTTTGGAGTCAAGATGGGGTTGGATGTGGTCCTGAAGCATCACATTGTCCTGAAGGATCATGTTATCCCAAAGCATCGTGTTATCCCAAAGAATCATGTTATCCTGAAGCATCGCATTGTCCTGCTGGATTCCAAAGGCCAGCACATCAGTAGGGTGCTGATCCATCCAGCACTCCATCACACAGTGATACCCTCACCCCAGAATAGTGGGGTTTTCTCCCTTTCCCTTTTCCCAGGGTTGGAACTGGGTTTGGAAAAGCTTCCTGCATCCTCTTGCCTCTTCCCAGATGCTGGAGCCTGATGCAGCTGTTAGTGCTCTGCCAACGAGGAGACACAACCCCAAAATCCTCATGGAACAGCAGGGTTTGCTTTGTTCAGGGTCTGCTCTGATTTTCCCCCTGGCTCCTCCAGGTTCATCCTCCTGGAGGATGATTGTTTTAATCCATTCTCCCTCCTAATGGTGCAGCAGCTTCTTGGAGATGCTGAGACCTGCCCAACTCATGACAGGTCACTGCCATGTGTCCATGGGGGCAGCCCCACATGTCCCTGGGGACAGCCCCTCCGTGGTGGTGCCAGCTCTGGAGATCATAGCAGTGGTTACGCCAAATCCCAGGGATTTTTCTTGGCAAGCAAATTCCTGCTCCCTTTTTTTTTTTTTTTTTTTTTTTTTTTTTTTTTTTTTTTTTTAATCAGTAGGAAATGTTGGCAGGAATTTTCTAGACTTTGGGGATTTTGCTGGGAAATAATAATTCTGAAAACAATCCCTTTTGCCCCAAATAGGGATTATGGGGGTGGTGATTTGGGAGGGTGTTAAATGCTGATGGCTTCATTTTGTGATCTTGACACAGAGGTCCCAGAGGCAGTCACAAAGTGGGGGGTTTAGGGTGGTAATTTTCCATATTAACCCCCAAAGCAGTGCCTGTAACCTCCAGCCTGGCCTGTCCCAATAGAGAGGGATCCAGGCTGGAATCTGTTGGAACTGGATGAAAGGATACATCCAAGCCCATTTGGGCAGACCATGGCAGAGCAAAGAACAGATGTCCTTTTTCTGGGCTCTTCGACTCCTGTTCCCCATCACATCTCACCCTCTGCTTCAGTGGGTTTGTTTTCCCCCAGTGACGCTGCAGAGAGCCCATGAGTGCAATTAGTCACCCCTAATTACCCCTATGCCCTCTCACTGAGCAACCCCCTGGCAGCTACACAGCCCATGGAGGAAAGGCAACCCATATCCTGGGAAGAGACCACAGTGGTGGGATTTTCCTTGGTGGCCATCCCTTCAGTGGCCAAATATTAGTAGTTTTATCCATCTCACAGCATGGCTGAGAAGCAACATCTCATGCCAAAGGGGAAACTGAGGCACAGATGGTGCAAAGCCACAGATAGCAGTGCTCAGAAGAGATATTTATGGGTCCCCTTCCATCTGGAGATATTCCAGGATTCTATTATTTCAGGAAGTATACAGGTACAGGATAGGGATGAGAATGGGGATGGGATGAGTGTGGAGTTGAGGAGGGAGAGGGAGATGGGGATGGGGCTGAAGCACCAGCTGAATTTACCCTCCCAAACCCTGCAAAAAGCAGATGAAAGGCCCAGCTGAGGTTCCTCACCAAGCACCCTCCAAGGGTTGTGAGATCCTTCCTGGCACTCTTTGTCTTGCTTCACCACCCTCAGTGGGTTTCACAGCCCCAGGAGCTGCTGCCGGCAGAGGGAGCGGGAATTGTATGGGATTTGAGCCTCTCCCAAGCACAGTGTTTGTGTTTTCCCTTTATTGGCTGGGTCCCTGGGCTGCTCTCTGAAGAGCCAAGTGACAGTGTTCTGTCTGCACACTCAGAGGTTGTTAAATTAAACAGTTCAGGGAATTAACTGCATGCCACGAGCTGCAGCAAACCCGCTTGCAGCCAGGGACGGCTGGATTTGCCCCTCGCCAAAAAAAACCTAGGAAAACAACGCTACTAAAGAAGGATAACAGAGTCCCTGCCTGCTGCACAGCGGCTTTTATTTCTTTATTGGCTTCGCTTCCTTATTTTTCCAGGTTTGAGGGCTCTGTGATCAGGATGCTCCTCCCTCAGGGGCTGGCTGGGATGGGGATGCCCAGAGCTGTGGCTTGGCTGCACCACGGGCTGGTGCCTCCTTCCCTCGGAGTCCAGGAGGGATTTGCCAGGGCTGGAAAGCAGGAGCGCTCCGGGCTCAGCCAGGAGCTCAGCCCAAGGTCAAAGCCTGGCTGGGTCTGTCCCAAGGCAGGCAGAGCTTAGCTCGCTACAGCCAAGCACTCGGGCTTTGCCTTCCCAAATGTGCCCTGTTTCTTTGGAGCATCTCCTGGATGGCTTCTTGCCCTGTCTGCTCATCCCCCCTGCCAGTGATCCCCTCCTTCCTCACTCCTGATTTTGTCGACCTGGGTCTCCCATTGCCCTTCCCTGTGCCAGGCAGGAGAGCCTTGGTGGTGCTGGGGTCCACTCATTTCTCCTCCTCACCTCCCATCCCAAGGATTTTGGGCACACAGAGCATCTCCATCCTGCCTATCCGCTGGGCAGGGAACAGGAGGAGCACTTTTCTAATTTTTTTTCCTCCAAACCCAGAAAATTAAACGAGTGAAGTGTGGGAGCATTTTCACACCCACAAATCTCACCGAGGGGGTTTTCCAGGGCAGGGCTTGCTTGGTGCTGCCATGGGATTCAGGGATGGAGCCCTGCTGGCCTCACCACACACCCATGTCACGATGCCCTTCTGCTGCATCCAGAGGCTTTTTATGCTCCCTCTCCCACGCACAGCTAAGGATCTCCAAGTATTTTGGGTGATGGGACTGGTTGAGCTCCCTGCTTTCTTCCAGGGCACCGAGCCCTGAGCTTGGGATCTCTCCCAGCCCGGCCGGAGTGGGCTCCCTCCCCGTGCCGCTGTCAGGAGGAAGATGTAGAGCAATCACAGCTCTGTGCTGCAAATATTAATTATCCACTAACTGCTCTCCAGGCAGCCATTAGATCTCAGCTCTCCGACAGCTGTTCCCAGCCACCCGCCCGAGGGATGCTCCGGAGCGGGAGCAGCCAAGGGGCAGTGGGGGGCCGGGATGGAAGGGTTCCCCACACTGCTGTGTCCCACAGGGTGGATGTGCCAGCGAGGGAAGGGAGGATTTTGGCACCAGCATTTTGCCTTCCCTGAAAAATATTCCCATTCCAGCATTTTGGGGGTTCACCCTTCCTTGCTAGCCCTCCTGCAGGAGGATGAGGAGGGTTTTCTGTCCCAAAGATTTTCACCTTTTCTCATTATTTTAGCTCCTGGCCCGCTGAACAGAGTCATAACATGTTGCTGTGATCCCTTGCAAACCCCCCATCCTCTGGCTCATTTTCCAGAGAGGCAAAATTGTTCTGTTTTGGTCCCATCTCCCTCCTTCCATTAGGTGATCCCGTTCCCACCCTCACCCCGGGGCATCACAAACCTTTCCTATTTTCCTACTTCCAGGGCAAATCCATCTTTTTTTTTACCACTGATCCCACGGGGGGGGAAGCTGTTGGTGAGGCCACAGCTGCCCACAGACCCCCCCAGTGCCGGGACCCCCCAGACCCAAACCCTCCACGGCCTCAAAGGTTTCAGCTCTGACTGCACCAAGGAGCTGCAAACCCATGGAAGGAGGAGGCAAATCCCTCAGCTGCTGGGAAGAGGATGGCAAGCATTGCCCAGAGTGGCAGAGTGACCTGAGCTTTTAGGGCTCAGCAGGATGCACACACAGGGATGCTCCCACCACACATCCCATATCCCTCTTTCCACCCGTCTTCCCACAGGCAGAGCGGGCAGATACACCAATAAGGAGCTAGTTAACGAAATAAATGAGCAAGGTAGGCCTGTGCTCATATAAATCTCTCTGAGAGAGCATTTAGACATTCCATATTTGAGCTGGCCATCATTTAAATTACTGCTCTGCCTCCCCTCAGCCCAGCCCCTTATTACCGTGGGTTTAATGCTCCGGGCTTAATTGCAATCGCTGGCGGGCTCCCCTTCCAAGCTCTCAGTGGAAATTAGCTGCCTCTCCTGCCCACTCATTATCCACCCGACCCAGGAGGCTCCAATGTGGTCCAGGGAGAAGGTCTGGGTGTCCCCCAAGGGGTTTTATGGGCTCCAGGGAAAAGCCCCTTATCAAAGGAGCTGCCTGGAGCATTAAAAATAATTGAATGTATTTTAATGCTTTTCTCCAGCTGCCCAGGAAACACTTGGGGTTTAGGGGCTGGAGAACATCTGGAGAAGCTGTTGGAAGGAGGAGAGGTCTTCTTCAAGAAGATGAGCTGTGGTGATGGCTTCCACACTCCTTTTTCCACCATTTATCCTCTTATCCATCCCTCCACCCCCTGCCCTTGGGCTGGGAGGGGTTCATTGCCATCTCCCTCTGTTATCTACCAGAGGCAAAAATAGTTACACCAGAGTTGTGGCTGCCCCATCCCTGGAAGTGTCCAAGGCCAGGTTGGACAGGGCTTGGAGCAAACTGGTCTAGTGGAAGGTGTCCCTGCCCATGGCAGGGGGTGGAATGAGATGAAATTCAAGGTCCCTTCCAACCCAAACTGTTCTGTTGTTCTGTGATCTTTGTCCCTCAAAAAGAGGTAGGAAAATGGAAAGGGGCTGTAAAGAACCACTTGCTGGAAGGAGGGAGATGGGACCAAAACTGAAAATTTTGCCTCTCTGGATAAGGAGCCAAAGGATGAGGAGTTTGCAAGGGCATCACGGCAAGATGTTGAGATCGTGGGAAGGTGTGACTGTTCAGTGAACCAGGGGGGAAAATACTATGAATGCTCATCCCTGAGGGGGAGGATCCAGAAAAAGCTCAAAATTCAGGTCAGCTTTGTCAAAGGGTCCGGTGAAGAGGGAGAAAAAAAAAAAAAAAAAGCATTTTTCCCCAGAAAATTGCAAATGTTTGAGTCTGGACATTTTCCAACGGAAATATTTGGCCACCTTGTTGAAAAACAAGAGGTTTCCTTTACCAAACTTGCCTCTAACCCAACCCAAATCAACCCCAGCCCACACCAGGTGATATCTGTGCAAGTCCAAGACCCTCTCAGGGTCCTGCAAAGCCCCAGGGCAGCAGAAGCCTGTGCTAAGTGACAAGACCAAGGCCATGCAGCAGGGCCTCTGCACAAGGGGGATCCCAGGAGAGGGTGACATGGTTTGGGGGGAGGGAAGGTGGTCCCAGGGATGCTGATCCCAGTGCCTGGCATGGGGGGAAGTCGGCAGTAATTGGCAACCTGGGCTCTGCTGCCCTTTCTGTGGCATCTTGTTTAATTGCACTGGCTAACGGTTCAGGGGAAGAGCTGCTCAGGGGCCTTATCTCTGCTTTCACCATTTTTCTTTCTGGGAAATGAAGTTAAAAATCCCTTCACAGCAGCTCCAGCGGAAAAAAAAAATTAGTCCCATATCACTATTTAACATGCACTGCTAAAAACTAGATAAACACAGGCCGTCACTTGGAGATTAGCTCCTCACATGACTAAATGATTTATTTAGAAGATTCCTTCTTTTCTCTCCCTCTCTCTTTCTCTCTCTCTCTCGCTCTCCCTTTTCCTTGGCTAAGAACATATTAATCAGAAATTAGAGGCAGACTGAGGGATAGAGAACAGACTGACAAAAAGCAAACGCAGAGGGGAAAAGGGGAATGGGGAGCAGGGGCCGAAGGAAGGAGGGATGTAAAGAGGGTAGGGATGAAAATGGGATGGGGGAAAGAGAGGGGGAAGAGTGGAGGGGGACAAAAAAAATGAGTAAAGATGGAAATTTGAGAGGGGAAAAAGAGTGTTTGGGAAGAAGTGGGGATGGGGGGGATGTGCTGGGGACCAAGTAGGGAAGAGAGAGCTAATGCAAAGGTGAAAGGGTGGAGGGCAGGAATGAAAGCGAGGGAAAAATGTAAAGAGGGAGGGAGAAAGAGCCCTAATTGTGTGCGGCAGGAATGCGCAGGGCTTAGCCTGCGCCCCGGGGGACTCCTGGCCCTGAATGATTAAGGTACTTATCAGGCAGGGAGCTCCGGAGGAGCACGGAGCAGCCCCCCGCCCCTCTAAGCCTCCCTCCCGGCCGGGGCCGAGGGGATTTGTGCCCCCCAGCCCCGCTTTCCCACTCCAGGTGTTGGCGATAAGAGCATCCCGGCGCTGCTCAGCCCTCTCACATCCTTTCTGCCTCCCTGCTCAGGCGTGAAGGGAGGGGAGAGGGGCGTGGGGGGGGACCGGGGGCTTCTCGCTGGGGATTTGCAATAGGGGGATAAAGGGAGAAACAACCCTGGCAGGATTAAAGGGGAGGGGTCTCTGCTGGGATAGGTGCTGTGCAGTGTCCCTTTTCTTTTATCCATATAGATAACCAGGCCCTGAGGCTGAGGCCTACAACGATAAGGAGATTAGGAGGATTGGCTCATTTGTAGTGAGATCCTCCAGCAGGGATATTCGGCTCTCTATAGACCCACCAGAAGGTTATCTAAATAGGCTAGACTTGAACTAACCCGGAGCCGGGCCCTGGGGGAGGCTCCCGGGACAAAGCCGGGATGGGAGAGAGGGAGGGAGGGAGATGGGCAAGAGAGATGCTGCCTTTAGCCAGGGACTTTCACACCCATCCATGCCTGGAGTTGGCATCTCCAACAGGAGAAGCCTGGCTGTCCCCTCCAGCTAATGTGGGAACAATTCTCCATCTGAAAGGGCAGCTCAGGGTGCTCCAGAGATGATCCATGAGGTGTGGAGGGAGCCTTCATCACCAGGCTGGAATGCTGGGACAGTGGGATGTTGGGTGCTGGGATGGTGGGACCCTGAGAGAACCCAAAGGATGGGGAAATTCAGCATCCAGTGATGTCAGGATGGGTCAGTGTGGTCGCCTGTCCCCATTGCCAGGTTCACCCCACATGGCATCGCTCTCCTGGGGTCCCACTGGCACTGCCACAGCTGTGCCCAGCTCTGGCCACCCCACACACTCAGTGCCAGGTGATTGGGGTGTCCCGGGGTTTCCTCCCCACACGTGGACAGCAGAAGGTCCCACATGGGTGATTACCCATTTTTCCATCATATTGAACACTGCTCAGCTGGGAATCGGGATTCAATTAAACTTACAAAAATAAGACTTGACTTTTTTTTTTTTATACATTATCAAAACCTTAAATAAATTGGATTCATAAGGAAAAAAAGACCTTGCATTTCCCAAACATTAAACAGATTTTTAGAGAGAGTCTTGGGAGACTGGAATTGTTGTCTGCAGCAAGGGATCCAACCAACTGTCCCCCAGCAAACTTCACCCCTCACATGGCTTTAACCTGAAAAATTAGGACACAAAACTACATTTTCTTGCCTCCAACCTTCAAATTCCTCTCCCAAGTTGGGCAAATCAGTCTTTGAGCTGTACCAATTGAGGAAACTGAAATAAAATTAGAAGGATCTTTACATGTACGATGTTATTAGCAAGGACCACTCTGGTAATTCAAGGTTTAGGTACTTAGCAGTCAACTTTTGGGTGGTTCAGTAATTCAACTTCCTTAAAAACTTCAACTGCAAATACGTACAGCAATCTTTTTATATATGTATATAAAATTGTACATATATATTTAATTTCCATGTGAATAGATTACACTAACTTTAAGCTTTAACATAGGTTTACCATAATGTTAACTTTAATTTTAATTCGATTAAGTTTTTAAGGCAAATGTAATTCATTTAAATTAAAAAATCCAGCTTCAATGAAAAATCAGTTTTTAATTATAACATCCACCTTTTAATTTCTTTCTCTTTTTAATTGATTTTGATCCCCCCTTTGCTCAGAATGATAAGCAACAGTCCTCGGGCATCACGAGTGTCACTGTGGTCACTGGGGTCAGTCACCCCTCGCTGGTGGCAGAACCAGGCCAACCTCAAAATTCCATCCATCACCTCCATTGGCTGCTGCATTTCCCTTAGTCCCAGATCCATGGGCCAAATTTGAGAGAGGGAGCAGGGATTGGAGCTCCTGGATTTGCTCAGAGCTGCTGCAATGGCTCCAAGGAGCTCCAGTGCTCCAGCAAAGTGAAGCTGCCTGTGTGCACATTCCACATGGATGCAAATCCTTGGGAGCCAGGAAAGGAGCTGCATAACAGGAGCAGGGACACCTTCTGCTATCCCAGATTGCTCCAAGACCTGTCCAACCTGGCCCTGAACACCTCCAGGGACGAGGCAGCCACAGCTTTGCTGGGCAACCTGTGCCAGAGCCTCCCCACCCTCACAGGAAGGATTTCTTCCCAATATCCCATCTCACCCTGTCCTCTGGCAGTGGGAAGCCATTCCCCCTTGTCCTGTCCCTCCATCCCTTGTCCCAAGCCCCTCTCCAGCTCTTCTGGAGCCCCTTTAAGCACTGGAAGGGGCTCTAAGGTCTCCCTGGAGCCTTCTCTTCTCCAGGGGAACCCCTCAGCTCTCTCAGCCTGGCTCCAGAGCAGAGCAGAGCAGAGCAGAGGGGCTCCAGCCCTTGGAGCATCTCCATGGCATCCTCTGGACTCGCTCCAGCAGCTGCACATCCTTCTGATGTTTGGGACCCCAGAGCTGGAGGCAGCTCTGCAGGGGTGGGTCTCATCAGAGCAGAGCAGAGAGGTAGAATCCCCCCTTTCCCTGCTGCCCACCCTGCTGTGGGTTGAGCCCAAGACACAGGATGCTCCATGGAATGTCGATCCCCCTCCCCTAGCCAGGCTAAGCCCCTGCTTCCCCTACCCAAAAGGGGCCAAACTCTGCTGGGCCTGCCCCACTGCCCTGCTGGGACATGGATATTGGGAAGCAGAGGTGTGCCCCCCACACCTCTGTGGCCTTCTCTCCGGGCATCACCCCACTCCTCGTGGGAGATACAGCAGCGATACACAGCCACAGCCATTCCCCCCGACAGCCTCCGTGCCTGTGGCTGTGCTTATCTGCACTTCTGACACCAGGAGCCTGAAAGGGACTTCTTCCTCATGTACACCAGCCCTTCTATTCCTCCCGTGGTGTTTTTCCTTTCTGCCTTCCCCGTGGCCGCCCCAGATCAGAGAGCACAGCAACGCTCGGGCAGCCTGACAGCTCACACGAGCATCTTTCCTCCTCCCCCCATGCCGCTTCCTCCTCTTCCCTTTTTCCCCCCTTTTTATATGGTTGGTTTTTTTTTTTTTCTTTCCACTCCTTTCTCCTTCCTCTTTATTTTATCTCGATTTGCCACAAATCTGTTCCTCTACAAAGCAGCTGCCATCTTTGTTCTTGGCCATTATCAGCGGCGGCACACGGCCCGGCCGGGCTGCCTGGCAGACAATTGCTGACTAATAGACTGTCTGAGAGCTATTGTGAGGGGTGGCCGAGGCAGATCTGTCACCGTGTCCTATCACCCGCGCCGCAGTGACACCCGGGGAGTGCGGCGTGGAACAGGGAAAGCGGTGGGAAAAGAAAAAAAAAAAAAAAAAAAAAAAAAAAAGGAGCTGGAGGAGGGAAAAATAAAAAGGAGGAGAAGGAGGAAGAGGAGGAGAAGGAGGAGAAGAAGTCTAAAAGAAATAGGGAGGGGGAAAGACGGAAAGAAGAAAGAAAGAAAAAGAAG
Source organism: Pyrocephalus nanus (assembly GCA_038380795.1). Taxonomy (NCBI): domain Eukaryota; kingdom Metazoa; phylum Chordata; class Aves; order Passeriformes; family Tyrannidae; genus Pyrocephalus; species Pyrocephalus nanus. The sequence goes on from CM076278.1 coordinate 3,840,029, forward strand.
GAGAAAGAAGGGGGGGGGGAAGAGAAGAAGAAATAACGAGGAAACCAAGAGAAAATGGGAGGAAAGAAGGTAAAAAATAAGGAAATAAGGAAAAGAAGAAGGAAGGAGGTAGAAAGAATCAAACAAAATAAGAAAAAAGAAGAGAAAACAAGAAGAGAAAGCAAGCAAGAAAGAAGGAAAGCAAGAAGGAAAGCAAGAAGGAAGGAAAGAAGAAAAGAAAGAAAGAAGGAAAGAAAGAAAGAAAGCAAGAAAGAAAGAAAGAAGGAAAGCAAGAAGGAAGGAAAGAAGGAAAGAAAGAAAGCAAGCAAGAAAGGAAGAAAGAAAGAAAGAAAGAAGGAATTAAAAATTGAAGGAAAATAAGAAGGAAAAGTAATATAAAAAATGGAGGGAAGAAGAATAAAAGGGGATAGAAGAATTTAAAAAAAAAAAAAAAAGTAAAAAAATTTAAAAGGATAAAAAATTGAAGGGAAAAAAAAAAAAAAAAAAAAAAGATGGATGAAAGCAGAGCAGAAAAGGCAGAGCTGCAGGCCAGGTGGGCCTTGGAGCCTCCAGGACAGGCAGGAACAGCGCTCCTGGCTCCCCCTCCCAGGCCAACAGGGGTTGTCCAGAGGGTCTGGTGGTGGGATTTGGGGGTTTTGCCGGGATGAGGGGTCTTTTCTCCCCTCAAAGGCCACTGCCACTTGTGGGAGCCAGCCCAGGCTGCTGGGAGGCCCCAGCTTTGGAGGAGCTCAGGCTGCTGTGCTGTGCTTGGCTCCTCTGGTGGCTGGTCCAGTGTCACACCACACTATTCCAGCTGCCCTCACCAATCCCAGAGCCCACCAGCCTCTGAGCCCATCACCTCCCTGGCCAATGGAGCTGGAAAGGTGATGTCCCGACACCTTCAGCCCTCCTAAGGCTCAGCAATCCATTTGGAAGTGCTCAGCCTCCAGTTTGGAGTGTCTGAGACAGCAACTGCCCATCCAGGGAGGGGACGGGGGTTTCCAGGCTGGCAAGGGGGGAGCAGAGAGGTTCTGGGAATGGCCCTGTGTGTGTGGGGGGGTCTTTGCCTGCCCCCCAGAACACACATGATTATCCTGCTGCTCTTAATGAGGCCTTAGTGCCTGAGAGAAAATTTTGGGGCAGAAAAATGTCTGGGATCCCCATCCAGCAACAACTGCCCTTCCTGGAGAACTCATGGACTGAACCTCTCCCCCTTCTGTGGCCAAGCCAAGGGCTCCATGCAGGGACCAGGAACGATGTCCTGAGCCAGGTAGGTGTCTGCCATGGAGATGAGAGGCAAGGGGGCCACAGCATCCTCACAGAGCCCCATTAGTGCCCCCAACATCCCAAGCAGGGCCTGCCCCTCACCCCACCTGGTTGCCACTGCCTGAACTCACAAAGAGGCCAAGAGGGAAAGGGAAGCAGAATTTTGGGCTGAATTCTTTGGAGTTTGGGTCTTTCAGTTCCCTTCCTCACATCGTGGGCCCAAGAAAGGAGCAGTTCAGTGCTGGGTGTGCCAATGCCAGCTCCGTGAGAGGGGTGGTGCCTGCAGGGAGGGAGCGCCGGGACTCCACGGCGCAGGACGGAGGGGACACAGCAGGGAAGGAGGGGACACAGTGGGGACAGAGGGGACACGGCACACCGGGCAGTGCAGGGCGGGAGCCTGTGCTCCCTGTGGGATGCATCCTGCGGGATGCGCTGGGACCAGGCGGGAGCAGCGAACGGCAGAGGGGGCTGCAGGTCAGGAGGAGCGGGGACATCGCAGGGACACGGCAGGGGACACCGGTGAGGACAGCAATGGAGCAGTTCAGGGCTGCCAGGCCGTAGAGTGGGGAAGGACAGCGGCCTGTGTCTACCCCGGACTGGGATGAAGCCGAGGGGCACGGAGGCATCCCGGGATGCGGCGGCGATGATGCCACTGCTCGCCGGGAAACGCCGGCCCTGACACCGACAATCTGTCCTCCAGGGGGGCCCAGGTGGCTTCCCCAGTGTGGAGTTCGACCCCAAAAAGCACCGGGGTGGTCAGAGGCAGCCCGGGGAGGCAGCTTTATCCCGCTCCCGCTCCCGCGCCGCCGCTCCGTGCGTGTGCACACAAGGTGAGAGGAGCTGAATAGTTGATTTCCCCAGCGGGTTTTGCTCCCGCTTGCTGTAAAGTTGTGAACAAAATGACCGGCCATGCATTGAACGGGCTTACATCGCTCTCCATATGGAAATGAAGATAATCCAAGTCTCAGCTTTGTGTTCTCCAGGAGAGGGAGCGGGGAGGGAGCCGGGGGCCGGGGGGATGGGGCAAGCTCAGAGCTGGGGGACGAATCCTGCCCTGATACCTCCTCCTCAGCCAGGCTTCCCCCCCCAGCCAGCACTGCCCCCATCCCTCCTCCCCCCATTGGGGTGATGAAGACTTTTTAGGGCCACATCAGTTCCCAGTGCCTGGACAGCCCCAGTTAAAGCTAAGCCTGACCATGTACAGGCTTAAATCCAAGCCTCATGTCCTGACATCCCCCCTGGAATATTGAGTTGCATAATTCAGCTGGTTTCTCCCTCTCTCACACAAACACACACACATCCCACCCACCCACGACTGCTTGTTCCAAATAATAACAAAGAAGGATTATTCTTCCCAAACAAAGTCTTACTAATTAGAGAGACTTTTTTTATTTGTCACTTGTAAAACCCTTGAAGTGCTGTTAACAGCAACTCATTTAAGAAAGACTAAAAAAAAAAAAAATCCAAACAGCAAATATATTATCTGAAATAATCTCAAAAATTAAATAATTCTTCACTGGGCACCTTTTAAGGCTGTGGCTTGTGTGTTTGCCTTTGGGTGTTGATTGGTTTGCTTTTGGAGAGGACAGTATCCTGGAGTAATTGTGCTGGTTTATGGACTTTATCATTGGTGTGGCTTGTTCTTAGTTCACTTTTGGGTCTCTTTTTGGAGCACAAACATGCAGAAACACACCACTGACATCAAAAAGACCTGCTGGGTCGGGCTGGAGGAGTAGGAGGAGGTCCAGGGGGTGTGAGGTCTGGGTTGTATTTCCCTTGGCCACCCCACAGGTGACACTGGGTCATCAACAATAGGGCTTCCAAGCTAAATTTCCCATGCAGCAAGATTTGGGGATGGGGACATCCTCCTGCTGCGGTGAGGAAGTCCTCACTGTGGGACGGGGGGGCCAAAGGTGGGCTGGGGGAGGTTGGGCCAGGCTGGGCTGCTGCTGCAATAAGAATAAAGAGATGGAGAGCTCTGCCTCGAGGTGGAGCCCTCCCCCGGGGCACAGGGATGCTTCAATTCCAGCATCACCCCAAAAAAATCGTGTAGATCTGGCAGCTTTGCCCCAGCTGTCCCCGTGCCCTGCGGCAGACCCCGGTGGCAGCACATCCTCACCATGTGCTCTGCCTACCCTCTTCCATGGATAAAACGCACATCCCAGCTTAGCTCGATGTCTTGGCTCCCCCTGTAGCCAGTGGAGAGAGAGGCACCCCCAGGTCCCCCTCCCCAGCGGAGGGGTGCCAGCTGCCAGCCAGGGGAGCCAGGGCTCCCCCATCCCTTGCCAGCCCAGGCACCGTCCCCCTCCTTGAGAGGTGCCACCAGTTCAGATTGCACCCCAAACCCCTCCTCTGGGGGCATCCTCGCCCTGCCCCAGCACACAGCATCCTCCCCAGGGTGGGCACCCATCAGAGCTGGGCAGGAGGTCCAGTTGGGGGACCACGGGGGGAGTACCTGTGCTCCTCAAATAGGACCGAAGAGGATTCCTTAACCCCGAGCTGGCCTAGAATTCCCCCATGGCACGGGCGAGGGGCGATCCTGCCACAGCAGGTGCCAGTGCCACGCTCAGGGAGCCTTGGCATGGCAGGGACACGCAGCTGGCTGGAAATGGGGACAGCCTCTGGATCACACCACCCCGCTCTGGCAAATTGCCGTGACTTAACAAATTCCCGCTGCCGAGCTGAGCTGTGGAAATCGCTCCAGTGCACGTTCCCAGCCCCTGCACATGAGCAGGCAGCACTTTTTGCTTAAGACACATTTTCCTCCTCCGCTTGCAGGGTGCCCCAAGGGTCACCTGGTGATCAGCAATCCCCCAGCCAGTGCCACCTCCCTCGGGAGCTGGGGACTGACAGTGGTGCCCTGTAGTCCTGGGGACCCCCCAGGCTCAGGGTGGGCTTTGCCTTCATCCCCCACACACACCACCACCTTGCAGCACACAGGGAACTGCGTCCAGCCTGTGCCTCGTGGAGACAACCACATCCCACCCCAGGCATTTAGGATTTTCTAGGATCTCTTTAGGCCTCACAGGACTTAATAAATATCAAGGCTTTGTGGAGCACAGGAATTTTGGAGCAGAATTCCCACCATCCTGACTTTTATTTGCTTTAGGCTTGTGGGGGTGTTTTGGAAGGGGAGGCATTGCCAGTGGATTGCCTGGTGGGGTAAGGCCTGCATGGGGTGGCTGCTCCTGGCAAGGGGGATGATGTCATCCAAAAGAAAAGGGGTCAAAATCTGAGGATGAGACTTTACCCAGAGCTGTGCCAGCTTTTGTGTCCCAAGACAAGAACCTAAGGCGTCCCCATGGAAAACCCCAATCCCTCCTGGGCCTTCAGGGGGGAGCTCGTGCCACTCCATGCCTCATGTACCCAGGGCTGGGAGGGGAAAATCAGGCTGACAGATTGTCTTGAGCAGACAGAGATATTTGATAAAAGCCACTTGTACATGTTCCTGGAGGGCTGTTGAGCTCATGGACATGGGGGGATCACACTCTGCCTTGGCCAGGAGCTATTCCTGGTGAGCTTGGGATGGAAGGAGAAGGGGGCTTGCCAAGGGGGTCCAACAAAACCCAGAGTTAATGGGATGAGTTTCTAGAATTTAAGGAAAACGAACCACCTCCTCTTCCCAGGATCAAGCTCCAACCCCAGGCGTACCAGGGCTCAACCTCTCCTGCCGCCCTGGGTTTGGGGACACAAGTGGCAGGGCCAGGCTGGCACCCACAGGCAGGGGCAGGCAGGTTTTACAGAGGTCTGAGCCACACTGTCAGCACGACAGCGTGGGTGTGCACTCAGCCCTGCTGAAAAAATCAAGCCTGGATGGTTAATTAAAGACTTGGGCCCCAAGATCTGCTTATTCAGTCCTGCAGCAGCAGTGCCATAAAATTGTCACGCACCATTTCCCGCACAGGGGCCGAGGCAGCTCCTGGAGGAGCCGGTGGCTTCAGGTGGAAGGGGCTCCTCTGATTCCCCGGGGTCATTTCTCATGGGCTGCAGCCTCAGAGTCAGGTTTTGTCCTGGGTGATCTCAGCAACAGCTTTCACCCTCTCCAGGTGGATGTCCAAGCCTGAATTTGGGCATCTGTCCTTCCTTCTGTCCATTTTTGAGACCGTCAGGGGGGGAAAGCAGCACATCAGAAAACCTCAGTCCTGCCCACGATCTTCTCTCTGCACACCCAAAAAAAGCCCAGTACAAACAGAGGATGTGCTAGGGGATGTGCCCACTGCCGAGTGATGCCCATTTACCCAGAGCTGGGGAGTTCTGACTTCTCACACAGCCCAAACTGTGGCTTTTTTCGCTCAAATTTGGCTGGTTTGTCTAGAGACAAGCCACTTGCTCTGCCTGGGCAACTCCCTCAGCATCCCAGCTCCACACTCCTCGGCTCCAGCAGCCACCCCCAGCCCTGCTCTGCACCGCACGACCCCGGGAGGGGCGATTTGGGGTGGGGGAGAGCAGGCTGGGGGAGCGAGGGGGGCGCTTTTGCGGGTGTGTGCTTTTTATTTCAGTAATTCTTTTATCTTGTTCTCGCACCCTGAACAGTATAAGCGTTCATCAAAGTAATTGACGTGGATGAAATTAGCGCTTCCTGCAATGTCGGACAGATAAACTTTGCTGAATATTGATTTTGCACAAAGAAAATGACATGTGCTTGGTCCTCACCCTTTATCTGGACGGAGCAGGGAGATGCTGGGGGAGGCAGGGGGGGAAGGAGGCAAGCCTACCGCTGGAGAAGCATCCATAAGAATTACTTTTATCTCTTCTTCCACGAGAAGACAACAGAAGATAAGGCTGGGAGACAGTGGTGGGGGAGGTGGGATAAGAGGGGGGGGATAAGGAAGAGCAGCCCAGCAGAGACCTCCGCCGTGGGTTCGACGCGGCGCTGGAAGGGGTTGGGGGGCTCTTTGTGCGTGGCTGCCCTGACAGGCGCAGGATTTGGGGAAGATAACCGGCTTTTCAGAGCCATGTGGCGCTGAGAAAGAGCGGAAAGAAGCACGGGCTTCTCTTTCCCCTCCCCAAACCGCGCGGCTGCGTGTGGAGAGGGCTGGGACTGCCAGGGTGTGTCCTCCTCGGAGAAGGGGCAGCTCCATGGGGTGATGGACACGCTGGTGGGACATGGCAGAGGGATGTGACAGCCCCCCCTCCCCGCCGCTCAGTTGAATCTGCAACGCTTGGGCGTGCTGGGAGCGGTGTGAGCTGTGCCAGCCCCGTGGGAACGGGAGGTTTGTGGGAAGGGAAAGGGTGGGCTTGGAGAAACCCACGTGCGGGCAGGGAGCACCGCCACGATAAGATCTGACTTCGGAGCTTCGTCTTCCCTGCCTTGAGCCACGTAAAGCAAAGCATCCCTGTTTATCACACCGTGCTGCTTCCTTCCAGCATCACCAGGGGCAGAGCCAGAGGGTCACCCAGGGAAACATCCCAACAGGTCGGCTCATCCACAGCTCCTCTGCTCCTCAGGAGGCCAATCCCCCTGCTCCAGTGTTTGCACAGCAGAGCCACGTCCAGCCCTGAGGTTTTGTGCCAACACCAAGCTGCAGGGAAAGGTGCTGCGGGAACAAAGCCTTCGCAGGTGCCGGTTTTCCCAAAGCAAGGGTCAAAGAAGGCTTTGGAGATGCATGTGCTGCACATGGAATATCTCACGGGGGGAACAACAAACCAGCTTTAGACTTTTCAAAGGGAAATTCAAGGATATACCTACTCCTGCCCTCAGTGCTGAGCCAAGCAGAGTCACCTCCTGACCCAGGCCAGTCACAGCTTGGGAAACCTGGGGAGATGTGAAAATTGCCCTGTGTGAGGCTCAGAGGGCCACGAGGACGGACCTGGGGCAGGAAGGCCTGAGCAAGGAGCAGCTCATGTTCACCAGCACAGCAGCAGTGATGATTTTATATATAATTTTAATATATATATATATATATATAATATATAAAGACTGAAAAAAGAAGGATGCAGAAAGTAATGATCCTGAATTTCCCACCCCATGCTGAGCAGAGCTGAGCAAGGAGCAGAAGGCAATGGGGAGGAGACCAGGAGATGGATTTTGAGGGGGAAATCACCCCTTTCCTGAGCATGTCCCCAGATGGGGCCACCAGCAGGGCTAAAAATTTTCATTCAATTCCTGATCAAAGGCTGCAAAATATTCATGGATGTTCAGTTGCAACTAGCAACTGAGTTTCTGGGTGGGGGAGTTCTTTGCTTTGATTTCACTAAGACATGTTGGTGTGAAGCTCCAGCAAACAACTCTCAGCAGCTTTGCAGAAGACAGGTCTTCCTGTGCAAGGTCTTCTCAGCCTTGTGGTGTTTGCTAAAGCCTAAACTGCAGGTTGGCAGGTGGTGGAATCTTGTCCCTCTGTTTTCAAAGAGCTGGACTCAGTGCCCCATCGCCCTGAGCTGAAAAATCATGCAATGCATGCACGGAATGATCCATGTCCAGCTTTAATGGCTTAAATTCCAGAGCCCAGGACATCCCTGGTGGCAAGGGGATTTCCCATGTGGAGCTGAACCCCCCAAAAGACCCAGAGATCTTCCTTCAACTTGTGTGTGTGGTGAAATGCTCTTCTAGCTCAACATCAACCCCTCAGTTTTCCTGTTTTCCCCAAACCCTGGTGGGTGGCAGTTCAAATCTTGCCAGGGCAGAGCCAATAAAAGTCCATGGTCTCCCAGACCAGCGAAAAAGACTCCTTAAAACACTGTGGGCCATGAGACAGCCAAACCCAGCACTTGTTTAACTTCCCACCATCCCAACAGAGCTCACAAGTCACTGTGAAGGGCGTTCAGCTCCTTCAGTTTTCCTGGGAATATCCCCACCTGATTTGATGTTCCAAATCACCTTTCATCTGTGAAGTGAGGAGCCAATTCTGTGACCATTTCCCTTGGGTGATGCTCTCTTTGGATGGCTCCATTTAAACCAGCACCTCTTTCTCCTTTGCACCCTCATATACCAGCAGAGAATTAACATCCTTGGTGGATTTGTTCTGCTTCCCACTTCCCATCAGAGTTTCCTATTTCCTCGGGTGAAAAGAAGCCAGGTTTCATCTCAGCTGGATCATTACAATTTCTGGCTTCTCTTTCTTGATATTTTTTCCCCCCTTAGATATACTAGGCCTTGGAAAAAAAAAAAAAAAAAAGAAAGAAAAAAAAAGAATAAAAAATGCAGCCTTTGGTTGCTGCCTGTATTTTCTAGACACAGTGCCCTGACATTGAGAGCAAACAGTTATTAAATAAACGCATTGTTAGGCATGCTTTTAGTCCTGACACCTCTGGTAAATCTGCATTTATTATTTAGTGAATTAAGTGGTTTTAAATCAAGTTATAATCGGTGGGTGCCCTTGTGCTCGGTATTTTATATCCTCCTGTGCATGCTTTGTTTGCAATTTCTGTACAATTTCTTTAGGTGCATTATATATTTTCCTTGAAATAGCATCACACGCCGCTCGTTTGGGTACCCAGCTTCCCAGGAAGGCTCCTGCCATTAACAGTTTGATGCCCAGCCCCTGTCCCTGTCCCTGCCCCAGACCAGGGAAAGACCCCTGTCCCCTCCCAGCCAGGGCTATACAAGGGAAAGAGACCCTTTAAAAATCACCTTTATCACTGAATTTCATTGACAGCCACCCAGTTTGTGGGCTCACAGCTTAGAGCTGTGGGGCTCTCATGGAGAGGTGCCCATGGCATGAGCAAGGACCACCCAATCTGACTCTTGATCTCAGCAGCCCTTTGGGTGTCTCAGTCTGCTTTTCTTCTTCTGAGAAAAGGTGCTGGTGAGTAGGGGGTCAGCTCGAGCTCAGGTCGGTGTTTTGGCCACCTCAGCAGCACTGCAAAGGCCATTTGTCACCCTTCCTGTGCCTCTGAGGTCCCTCCTGCCACACAGGAGGTTGCAGCTGCTTGGGCTGGATGTTTTGCTTGCTCTCCTGCATACCTGGCAGCAATGGGGCTTCCCAAGGAAAGAGATCCATTGCTTCAGGAGCCCTCTCACCTCTGAACCACATTCCCTCCTCCACAACTCTCCCCAGCCTGTCCAGTGTGGGGAAGGTGCCGCTCCAAGTCCCTGGAAAATGCCAAGCACAGTTCAGGAGGAACAAGCTTCCAGCTGGATTTCCGCTTCCTTTATTCCAGTTGGTTCCTGGGCTGCAACAAACCCTTATACACCATCCCAGTGTCCTTGGAGGACATCCCAGCTACACCAGCTCCACCCCAGTTCAGCCTGGAGCAGCACTTGCACCATCAGCTCCTGGAGCCAGAGCTGGAGCAAGTGCAGCAGCCCAGCACTGCTCACCTTCTGCCAGCACCCACCTTCCAGCCCCTGCCAGGCTGAGGTCACAGGGCACCCATCTCTCCGTGATGTGGTGACCCCCATCTCCCCACGACATGGCCATCACCTCTTTGTGGTGTCATCTGACCTGGCAGACAGAGCCTGGACACATCACTGCCCTCTGTGCCAAAGACCACGAGTAAGAATAGTCTCACCTAACTTTTTGGTGCTTTAAGGGAGCTACCAAAGCCTGAACTGGCTGAAACCTGCTTTATAAGCCCACCCAGGAGGTTGCTTGGATCCCACAGTCACGAATGTGCAGAAGAAAGGGCTCAACCAAAACACCAGGATTATTCAGGGTAATTTCCCACCAGTCTTGAAGGAAATCCTGCCCTCCCTCCTCTAACACCACAGCACTAGAAATGGCCCTGCCGTTGTCCAGGTGCTGTTCTACCTCCTCCTGTCCCCTCTGTCACACATCACGGTACCCTGCTCACCCCCACCTTTGTCGTGGCCCTGATGCCTGTGCCCACTTGCTGCCCCTCCTCGTCCTACCCTGGGGTTGCTGCATCCCATCCTCCCCCACGACCTGCCTCCCCTCCCTGTCCCCCTCTGAGCCTGTTTTCCCATTTATCTCCTTTGCCTGGTGAATATACATAAATATGAGCAACTGTGTCTGCGAGTGACCTTACCTGCCCTGACTAAATTCATGTAGTGTCTGTGAAGATAATTCTAAAGCCATAAGAAGATAATAAAAAAAGGAAAGATAAAAAAAAAAAAAAAAAAAAAAAAAAGGGGCAAGCATTGTGGTTTGTATTCTCTTATCTAACCTTCTGCAGGCCCTGGGTGGGAGTGCAGTCCCTCGCTATTTAAAGGGATGCTGCAGTTGGGAACTGCACGAGGCTGATGCAGAAAGAGGGATGGCCCAGCCTTGGGTACCACCACAGACCGAGCAGGCCAGGTCCTTGTCCCCTCTGCAGTGCAAGTGGTGACCTTCTTTTTGGGGAAGAGAAATCATCCTGTGGCAAAATCCCCCTCCCCGAAACATCTGCCTGGCCCAGTCCTCCCCCCTTTCCTACTCCAGTGTAAGGGGGCATCCCAGCTGGGAAGCACATGGAGGCAGCAAATGGATGTGGGACCTCCGGGATGAGCAGCTGTTGCAAAGACTGAGCTCGGAAAGAGAAAAACAAATCTCTGGGTGTGAGTTTTATGGGTTGGGTTTCTTTTTTTTTTTTTCCATCTAAAAATCCCGCTGCAGCCGAAGGCAGCCTTTGCAGGAGAGGGCACTGATTGCAGGGACAGAGGGAATTATCACAGGCTGCATCACAGCGGTGTCATCTCTGAGCAGAATGGCTTGTCAGATAGACGGCAGTGCGGGAGTCAAAATGATCAGGGGAAACAAAATACGGCAACAAGACCTCGAGCAGATAAACCAGCAGGCCTGGGAGAGAAATCCTGAGATTTCCCCAGCTCCAAGAAATGCTGAAATCTCTGAAATCGCTTTCCCATGGGTTTAAACCTCTTCTGTCCGAGCTGTGCTGCAGCCACGTGCTTGGACCTGGCTCCAGCCCTCCCACCCTCTTTTTGAAGGCACAAGAGTCAGATCAAAACCAGCCTGAGCAACCCCCAAACACCTCTGAGCTTTGCCCAAAAGCACTTTGCCCTTTTTTTCCCCCTCAGCTTTGTGGCTTTGCAATGCTGGGATCTAAGTGGGATAAGCCAAACCATCGTGGAGTTGGGGATAAAAAACTATGGAAGAAACAAATAAAACCCTTAAGATGCAAAAGGAGGATGTGGTTAATGGGATCACCACAGCTCTCAGTTTTGGTCTAGCACGTCTCAGCTCTTGGGAGGAGAAGGGCTGTTGGGGACCTTTGCAGGGATCTGGGTGTTGCACATCCATCCTGGTTGGAGCCACGATGCTGCTGAAGCATCCAGAGCTCCTTGGGTGAAGACGCTCCCTGGGTGAAGCTGCTCCCCCTCACCTTGGTCTGGTCATGCTGCTGCAAACTCAACACCCTGGTGGAAGAGGAGGTGCAGGGGCAAGAAATCCACACACACACCCCCTTCAGAGCCAGGGAGGCAGGTAGGACCTGATGGAGAAGGTCCTGCCTGGCGAGTGGCTGATGGGAAAGGGACCGGGATGGCCACTGCCAGCCCCGGGGAGCGAGATGAGGGACACCAACATGCCTCAGCCCGCTGCTCCCCCCACCCACCCCAGCTCCTCCCGCCCCCGCCGTACACGGCGAGGGCTTTCTGCCGCCTTTGTTCGGCAGCTCCGAAGTGGTGTCGCCACAAAGGCGGAGGTGAAAGGGGTTAATTCGGGGGACAGAGGTAGGATGTGAAGATGCAGAGCGGGACAATGGGCCGCCTTCCTCTTTTGTCGGCGCGGCCATTGTGCCGCGTGTGAAAAATGAAATCTGTTTCATTTTCCTCCCAGATGCGATCGGGCGCCTCTATTTAGAAGCCATCAAAAAAAGCAATCCAAGTGCTCGGGGGGAGCCCATGGAGGGGGGGCACAGGCCTGCCAGACACGGGCGCACCCCACCCCAGAAAGGCCTTTATTTATTTATTTGGCGTTTAACATTTATTTAGATTTAACCCACGCCCTGCCTCCGGCGTTCAAGTGGCTGAGACAACATTCAAAGTGAGCAGGGAGAGGTTTTGGGCAGTGCTGGGGGATCGGGATGGGGTGCTGGAAGGAGCAGAGAGGTCAGGATAAACCCAGCTCCCAGCCCACAAGGCTCTCCATGCCCATCCCATGACCATCACTCTGGATGTCCCACCTTGTCCCTTATCACATTCCTCCCTCCCCCTCTGTTTTTGCAGGAGGATGGGCAGCTCTGGAGCAACTGTTAATCAATATTTCCCCTTCATCCTTGCAGAAGCAGATGAAAGTAGAAGGAAACTCAGTCCCACAGCTCTCCCCCTTCCTATCTCTCCCCAAACCAATCCCTGGGTTTGCTACCAATGTGAGAAATTTTCACCTCCAGTGAAGGTGTGAAACTTGGCAGTTTTGTTCCCTCCAAAGGGAATTACAGTCCTTGTAGAATGCAAACAAACAAACAAATGCAAATTAACTGGGGGAAAAAGCATGTTTTTTTCAATACACGTTTTAACCTTTGCCTCAAATTAACAAATCCAGATGGAAACTCTCGAGTTTTATTTTTTTCCCATCCAAACACACAGCTGGTTGTCCCTCGAGATGCTGGTGTGGGTGAGAGGCACCTGGCAGCAGGGGATGAATTTGGGTGGTGGGCAGAGCAAGCTCTGAACCCCAATCTGCTCCAAGAACCTCCAACTCCACCAAAACAAGAGAGAGGGGAAGGTGGGCAGAGCACAGGCAGAGCAAGGGATGTCTGAGGGGAGAACTGGGGCTGCCATCCTCCTGCTGGTGGGATCTCACTCCTGCTCAGTGCAGCTACTCCCTTTTGAGACCCAACAAACTCATCCCAGCTGTTATGGGGTGTCCTGGGCTGGGCAGTGCTGCCAGCTCTCTCCAGGGCAGCCTGTGTCCCTCAGGCTCCTCATCCCCTTAGGATGGTCATGGCCAGGTGTGGACAGGGCCACGCTGGTCCTCTGTTCTGCACAGCCTCCCTGGCCAGCCCCATCCCTGGTGCATTTTGGGATGTTCACCTGCTACTGGGTGGGGGTTCAGGCCCCAAGGGAGACTGTTTTGGGGTCAGCACTGGTGCCAACTCTGTGAGGAGCAGGTTTGGTACCCAGAACACTTCCCAATGTCCCCCCAGGTCTGCAGACACTGAGCCAAGGGGCTGCACGGGGTGATGGGCAGGAAGGGAGGCTCTGTGGGGTGACAGACATGCCCAAGGCTGCTCAGGGAGCTTGTGGCAGGAGAGGACTAATCTGCTACTGGGGCCACTGGGCCTCTCAGCAGCTTCATTCATAGTCAGGGGACACATACCCTGCTCTCCATCCCATCCCTGACCACCCACCCAAGGGCCCACTGCAGTCACCACAGGCAGAGTTTTGGGGTGGAGGGTGACAAGCAGATGCGGCTCAGACCCAACTTTGCATGATCTCCTTCTCCCAGCGACAGCGGGTGGGATGTGGGGAGGGGCACAGGGCAGGGCCATCCTCCTCCTCCCCGGCTCTTTGTGCCAGAGCCGGGCAGATGGGTGTCCCTGCCAGCCCGGTGGCCACAGCCCCCTCCGAGCCCGGCTTCATCTGCCAGCCAATAACCCCGTGCTCCCACCCACCTCCACATTGTCTCCCCACGAGCAGGAACACATGTCCCGGCCTTCTGGCAGCCCCGGGAAGGCACCGTCCCCACCGCATCCCGGGAGAGGCGGCGGGCGGGACCCCACGGCCAGGGGAAGGCAGGAGGGGAAGTTGGCGGAGAGACCGTGGGTGTCAGATCACATAAATCAAGCTCCGGAGCCTTCCTATTTAACACACTCTTCCCCTTCGAGTTGTCAGTGAAACCGTTAATTAATTAGCTAATCCCGCAATGAAGTGGATTCTAAATGGATCTCCCCTCCCTTCCCCCCATTTAGGTAATTACTGCTGAGGGAGCTTTTGTCAGAGTAATTTTCCAGCAGGGACAGCCCCGGCTGGCCGAGGGAGATGAATTTAAAGAGTGGGGGGGAAATAATAACTCAAAGGGGGAAGATGAAGGAGGACTCCTTCTGCAGGACAGCACACTTTGGAGTCATAGTTAGGGCCAGGAGATCTCTCTCCTGGCCTCTCCTGGCCGAGGAGGTGACCAGCACAGGGCATGTTCAGCACCCACATATGGGAGAGACTGGGAAAGATCATCCCAGCCTTCTCCAGGATGCTCCTACATTGGTGGGTGCTACAACACCAGCCCAGCTTCTCTCTGCCCACACACACAGGCTCCAGCCTCCCCCAGGGAATGTCCAGGCTCTGGATCATGGCAGAGCCACCCAAAAACAGGTTGGATGGGGCTTGGAGTAAACTTGGTCTAGTGGAAGATGTCCTTGCCCATGGCAGGAGGTTGGAACAAGATGAGCTTTAAGGTCCCTTTCACCTCAAACCATTCTATGACTTTATGATCCCTGCAATGATGGTGGTGAAGTCATGGCAGGTTTCCCACACCAGGATGTCCCTGCCTGTCCTGCCACTCAACCAGCACCTCCCATGTCTCTCTCTGAAGAGCTCCCCACAACAAGATGCTGGTCAGCAAGAATGAAGACAAAACCCCGAAGTCCTGATAGGGGTTTCTTTTCCAAGACAAGCCAAGAGTGATGGGGTTTCCATGGCTGAGCAAGAATAAGCCAGCAGATCTCAGCCCAGAACCTGTTGGAGCATTTATTTCAGAGTCAAGGCACCAAAATAGCACTGGCACATCAGGAGCAGCACTTCTCCTTCATATCTTGCTCCTTCCATGCCCCCATGCAGCTCCAAATCCTTTTTTGTTCCTCACTATGTCAAGCAAAGTCGCCAAGTGAAGATTTTTCAAAGGCAAGAAGAGTTTTAGATCCTCAGTTTCATGTCCCCAAGTTCTGCTGTGTCCAACAGAGATAGGGCAGGAGTGGTGCAGGCTGCCTGCTGCAGCCCAGCCGCCTTTGAACTGCTCCAAAACGCGCTCCAAACCAAAGGTTATTGCTGGAAAATCACAGCCTGGCTCTCTTGTGGGTGCAGAGACATCCCTGACAGCAGCCACACAGCTGTAAATACACCCTACCCTGAGCCCGGTCCTGACAACCAGGAGGGTGAGGTCTGATGGGTGGCAGAAACTGGAGTCTTGGGGATTTCTCCCCTCGGAGTGGTATAACATCCTAAAAATCTCCCTGGGGCATTTCTGTATGCTGGGTTGAATAAAAAAAGGTGCAAACTCATCCGAAGCTTCTGATGAGCGTTAGCTCATCACTACGGGGTAGGAAAATCGGTTCACTCAGGGGAGGTTACTCTAATTTAACAGGTGCCTACAGATTGTCTCTAGGGAAAACATTCCCATCTCTTCAAGAGGTTCTCTGAGCAGCCACCCTGCACCTGGCAAAGAGATTCACATTTTCCATCCTTTCCCACATACTGATTTCCCCTGGGAAACAGAGCAGCAACGTCTCCTCTTGGTAGCTCACTGTACCCTATCAGGCTCCCAGGAAAAGCTAATTACTACCAAAAGTGACCCAAGAGAAGCACGGGTGGTGAAGGCAGAACTTCTCTTTCTGACTCTGGAGATGCAACAAATACAGTGGTACAGCTAAAAGAGCTTTAATACCCCTTTTTCCCTAGGGCTCTCCCCAAATACAGCTGAGGGGAACACGGAAGCATCTCTATGCTTGCCACTGCCTTGTTCTGCTGGTGAGGCAGCTGAAGTACTTTGTAGGACTTTCTATTCCTACTTTCTTTCATATGGCTGCTCTTTTTTCAGCTGCCTTCAAAGTCTGGCAGATGCAGCTCCTTGTTGCTTCTCTTCCCAAGGAATATCCTAAACCTCAGTGTTTCACATCACAAACCAGGGATGAACAGAGCATCCCAGGACAGCCCTGAGAAATGCTGGAGGTAATCTGGGGACAGGACCTGCTCTTGCTTATTCTGGTCAAGTAATGAAGAGGATCCCAGAGATGCTTGGAGGGAGAGTCATCAAGCTCTACTAAGACCATGGAAGATCTTTTATAAGTAGTCATGGAACACTTGATTTTTTTAGAGATAAGGCCAGGACATCTGAGTGCCTGAGCAGGACACAGTGGGGTGGAGGCTCAGATTCAGGGTGTAAAGTCAAAAACTACAATTGGCATGGGCTTAACACCACACCCAAAGAGTGCTGCCCAGCATGGATGGGATGGTCTGAGAGGCATCACTATGATTCCTGATGTGAAACCAGCCCAGCTGTGCCCACACACCTCACCCAAAAGCCTGTGGCTGGGACAGGCCACCCCTTCACCCCTGGAAGGACATCGTGGGAGGGGGAAAACCAGCCCAGCCCAGTTACTATCCATCCTTCAGCCACACAGTGCCAGAGGCTGTGACTGTTTTAATCTGCATCTCCCCTCTCACTCCCGTTAGGAACTGAGGGTAGTCAGCTGGAAAATTAAGAGTCGGGGTTGAACCCGGAGGGGCATTAAAAGAGGGACGGCTTGGCCAGCGGATCTGCAGAGCAGCCGGACAGTGCCCCGTGGCATCGCTGCGCCACCTCGGCTCTCGCTGCCTCCCTCCCTCCCTCCCGCGCTCCCCATCCAGCGGTCCCGGCTCCCGCAGCCGGCCCCGCGGTCGGTAAATCAGCGCTGACAGCTCCGGCGGGCACGGCGCGCTGCGAGCTCGTTCCTGCCCCTGCTCGCGGGCAGCTGGCGCGGGCAGAGGTCCAAGGTCAGCTAAGTGTTTAATGGGCCTCCTGCGAGGACCTGCGATGAAAGGCGGGCGGGAGAGGAGGCGAGAAGGGAGCATATGTCACCGCCTGAGCTCCGGGGCTGGTTTTAAGTGGCAGGGGGATGTTTCCCATGCGATAGGCAGGCGGAGAGGATTGCTTTCCCAAACCCCTCTCCTTTTCCAGCAGCGCAGCAGGGACCTGCTGTGGCCTTTAGCACCCAGATGCTCGTGACTCAAGCGTGGGTGATGGACACCTGGATACCCACAGCATGAGGGCAAAGGCCAGCAGAGAGTGGCCAAAGCACACCCAAATCAGGACTCTCCTGTTTTGTCCTGGTTCTGGTCGTTTTTTCCATGTACTAAGTTAGCTCAAAGGATGATCAGAAGAATGGAAAGGTATGTGAGCTGTTTGACAGCGTTGTGATCAGGAGAAACACAGTGAAGACACAGCACCTGGGGATGAGCTGGACCACCTGTAGTCCCTTGGCCAAGCACAACTGGAGCCAGGCATTCCTGACATCTCACCGCAGTGCTGTGGCACTGATAAAACATGCTTCCAGAAGGAAAATCCCTCCAAACTACTGGCCAAGGCACAAACAGAAGTTAATGACCATCTAGGTTAATGGTTGGACTAAATCTTGGAGGTCTTTTTTAACCTAAATGATTCTATGTGTCTATGCATTTAAAAGATGTGTAGACATGACACATGGCATTTAGTGGTGGATTTAGCAAGCTTTTCCAACCTTAATGATTCTCTGATTTCAGCAGAATTATTTCACTGCGGTCCCAAAATGAAAAGGATGTAAAACTCTGACTCAAACTCAACATTTTGGAGTTGTTGAACTGTTTTGGCCTCTGAGTGTCCCCTGTCAAATATACTGATCTCTTCACAACCACCCTGTTTTATCCAGCAGTGTCTTCATGCTGTTTTACACCACAGTAGCTGATGACTCTCCTATATTAGATGATATCTGGATGAACTTGGTGATTTCAGGTTGTTTCCCTGTATCTGGTAGTTCGATAATGTCAAACAGCCACTGCTTTACTGAGCAGCTTCAAGTCAAGTAAGGAAACCTTTCCCACTCTTGCAGCCAAACGCTCAGGGTCACATCCTTAGAAGGGCCCCTGGTTAAAAATAATCATTTAAATCCAAAATAGGTGCTGACCCCCTTCTGCAATAAGGGCTGAAGTTCTCCCCACCCCTCTGCAAAACCTCTTGATTTTAACCAGCTGCCAGATTTTGAGGGGCAGAAGGGGAAAACAGGCAATGTGGGGAAGAGCAAAGGGCTGGTGCTGAGCAGCACGTCTTGGGGTGAAGCAGGAGGGGGAGAGGAGGCCATTGGGGACGTGGGATACAAGGTTTGCTTTTGCAGACTGAATCAAACGTTGGAAAGCCGGTGAATTAGCACTGTTTGCTGAGCAAACGCTGACGGGGAGGGATAGGCAGGGGAAGAGTGTTTGAGCACACAGTCCTTTATTTGCTAGCAAACACATCCAGCTCCTCCTCTCCCCTGTTCCTCCCTAGCCTTCCCCAGCTCGTGCTCTGAAGAGGCTGGACGATGCCTTCCAAGAGGAGGAGGGGTGAAATTCCCATGGGAGAAGCATTTTCTTTCACCGAGGTGCCTGCATTTGAGCAGCCAAGAGGACAGTGGTGGCTTGTAGATGGTTTTTGTGCAATAAATAAATAAATACTCTCACGTTCAACATTACTACTTTGGGCTGTGTTTTCCTTCTCAAAGAAGGATTGAGCCACCAAGAGCACTGCAAAACACCCACTGAAGGGACTTGGGTATCGCTGCAAAGAACCCTGTGCTCCTAAAGACTCAGGGCTCAGCTGCTGCAGAGCAGAATTGCTTCTTGCCAGTCAATACGGGATGGGTTTTTTGGACTCCATTGGCTCTCTGGGCTCTGATGCTGATCTCAAATCCCTCTCCCACCTGCAGTCCCATGGTGGGGAATTAATCTGGAAGAAGTTCCCACACTTGTTCTGGAGATGCTGTGGAAATACGCAGCCCTTGTCCCTTGGCTGGAAGTATCTGTGCCAAACTGAAGTGCCAGGTCCTCTGTTGGGCTGTGTACAAGATGAGAAATGTGATATCTCTGTCACTGGGACTGGCAAGTAAGGGTGGAGCTGCAAAGGGAGGAATCTGGAGGTAGAAGTGAAGGCACCAGAGAGGACAGTCCAGCAGGCTGGATTCCACCTTGTGGCCAAGGGTTGATCAGCATTCAACTCAGGGAGCTGCCAAAACCACTTTCTCTTCAGGTATTCATGATGTCATCTGGTCTTGTGTGCCCACACAATGACTAGGATCTTTAACCTACCCTGTCTGACAGTCACCAGCTCCTTATTTTTGTGTCCAGAATGGAGCCTACACCCTGATGGTCTGTGAGCAGCAGCACTGGATGCTCCAGAATGACCCCCAGCACATCTCTGCCAGCCATTTGTCCTGCTGTCTGTGCCATCTGATGGGTTTTGCTCAAAGGAGAGGAGAAAAGATGGAACCTGTGCTGCCCCATCACTTTGTGACTTCCAAGCAAGCCCAGACGCATCTCGTCTGGAAACTCTGGCTGAAAAACTGCCCACTCTGAAATTCCTCCCAGTTACCTACTGATGCTCCATATCCCTCTGCTCCTGGGTGTTCCTAAACCTCCTCCCATATTCCTCAGGCCTCCCCACTATGCTCTGGTCCGCTCCAGCCTTTGGCCAACAGGCACATACCACAAATCTCCCTCCACTACTGGCCAACTCCTGCAAAAATGCTGGGTCCAGGTTGCCACCTCCATTCATAAAACATCCCACCCCCCTGCAACTGCTGGACTGGCTTTTATGGAACAATCTTAATGTTCATTCACCCTTTGAAGGCCAGGTGCTTAGACAGCAGCTGTGCTGCACACGCTGCTGCCTGAATTACTCATCGCTGGCAACGTGAGCATCATTCATTATTAAACTGCTCCTGTGCTTGGCCTGAGGCTTAATCCAATGCCACCACAGTGGATACAGGAGAAATCCAGCCATCTGTAAAAAGCAGGAACACCCTTCATGCCTCCCTCTGTCAGCAGTGGCACTGTCCTCGGTGATGGTGGTGGCAGCTCTGATGTGCCTCCAAGGAGGGGCCGTGCCCTGGGATCCCCTGTGACACCCCAGGGGAGGATTAGAGAAGAACATACACAAAATCAGACTTTTTCAAGATGTAGATTATTGATGATGGGAAATCTTCAGCACAAAGTGGAGCAATGCTGATTTGCACTGCCTGGCAGCATGGTCCAGGGTTGGGAGTTTTATCTGGGATTAGTGGGAGAAATTTCTGGGGGGGGAGGGGAGGGAAACAGTCTCATTGCCTTGTCCTGGCTAATGCTTTGCTTTTTTTCTGGTGCATGTTGTTGTTAGGAGCTGGATCTAATTAGTCATTGCAGGAAATGCCTCAGCTTCCCCCTTTCCCTACTGCTCAGAGGGGAAGGGGGGAGTTAATCCTGGTCAACGTGGGAACAAACCCTCTTGGTAAAAGCAGGATCTGATCCTATGGACAACAGAGTCCAGGGAGGGGGCAAAGGCACCCTTAAGAAATGCTCCTGGGCTCTGGGCAGATGTGGGTGACCCAGATGAGGCTGGTCAAGGCAATTAAGGGTAATCAGTGTCCTTGGGGCTCTGACAAGGCTCATCTCTGCATCCCCATTCCCTCCAGATCAGTTGGCTTCAGTGTTCTTCCATCAGGTATCATCTCAATAAAGATGTGACCCTCCTGTGAGATACTCTAATTTTTAGGTGCCTGGTCTTGTCCCCTGCTCTTGTAATGCACCACATTCAAGGTTTCTGGTCTTTGGATGAAGAGATTATGGTTTGCAGATAGATTTAATGTCTGATTTACAGTCTGTGAAGAGATAAATGTGTGGATTCATGTTCTGCTGATGCTTCTAGTTTCTGGTGCACGTAACATCAGTGTTAGTAGGATCCTAGCTTCGCAGAGCATGGTGATCTCTTCCAGGTCTATTTATGCAAGGTCCTGGGTATCACAGACATTGGACTTTACTGGTTTCCTGGGGCTAATTAGCTAAAAAAACGGACTCATTTCAATGTTGGAGCCATCTCTCCAGTCTGGGCTCCTCAGCTGAGCTGTGACAAAAGGGACATGTGTGCTTTGCACTCACACAAATGCTGGGCACGGTCTGTTTAGCTCAAAACATCGTGATGGTGGTAAGTGCTCAAACAGCCCCAAGGATCTCCTCACCGTGAAGGTGGCTTTGATTCAGTGGGATGTTTTCAGCATTGCAGGAAATACCAAGGATATGATTTAATCTGAAGTCAAAAGGTGGGACAGGAGGAGAGGAAGGAATTTACCACCTCCTGCAGCAGAGCCAGCACTGGGAAACACCTCCCCACACTTCATCAGCTGCAGTGCACAGTTGGACATAAAGGCACATCTGCCTTTCTGGTACTGGAGTAATAACCTCCAGGACCAGGGAAGAGCAGACACATGTTGTGGTAGCCTAAGGCCTTTACATGTCACTGAATCATAGAATCATGGAATGGTTTGGGTTGGAAGAGACCTTAAAGCTCATCTAGTCCCAACCACCCTGCCATAGGCAGAAACACTTTGCACTAGACCAGGTTTCTCAGAGCCCCATCCAATCTGGCTTTGTCTGCTCTTCTTCCTCTCCCTGTGCCTTCTCCAGGCTTTCCTGATGCCATATGCTGGCTCCATCAGTCCCAGCTTCCCAGGCAGCACTGGAAGCAGAGAGAAGTGCTGGAAGGTGAACGGGGACACCCCAGTTCAGAACTGCTCCACAAACAGCAGTTTGGTCCAAATGTTTTTCTTGCTGACTGGCAGTTTGCACTTGTAGTGCCAGTTTAGAGTGTTTGTTTTCATCAGACACAAGTACAACTCAGAGAGAAACCAACTGGGAGTGGGTTGCACGAGCCATGTATTCACTGTGTCTGGAAAACAGTGCAGAGTCTGCTTCTCCCCACAGTGAGACAGGCAGCAACTCACCCCCACTGGTGGATGTGCCAATCCCTTCCCCTTTACCAGGATTCCTGTCTTCACGAGTGCCAGATGGGTCTGGACCATGCTGGCAGCAGGAATATCCACAGACCCTGACTAAACCTGCCTTGGCCAAGATGGGAGATTGTTCTTTCTGCAGAGAGCTCAGCCTGGTAACTTCTCTTATCAGTTAAGGAAGGCTGATAAGCAGCTACCTCAATCAGTTGCAAGATCTTGGAAATCACATCTAAAGAATTCCCATGGATAAACCCCCATGGGGTGAAACAGTGGATCCCAGCAGATTCAATCTGTTTGCTGCTCTTGTTTCTCAGTGCCGAAGTAGAGCAAGAGCAGCTTCCAGGATCCCCACTGCCTTTGGAAAATCTGCATTTTCAGTCACGATGTTTTTCTTCCTGAGATACAGTGACTGTCCTGACAATATATCAAACACTGACATCATCACTTGGAGCAGAGCACCTCTGAGGTCCTGCCCAAGGCCATGCAGCTGAAGTCCTTGCCTGAGCTTCTGAGTCAAAATCATGGGCAAAGGAGCTATTTTGATCCCAGAGAGATTGTTGACTGAGATCCTGGGCAGGTATTCCCACCACTGAGCTGTCAGCACCTCCACTGAGTGTTTGCAGAGGGTGGTTCACAGCCTGGAGCTCTGAGACATTCCCCCTGCAGGCAAGTCTCTCCTGGCTAAATGTGGGAGAAGACAAACCTCTCCCTCAGTGTCCAGTGGCTGGAAGGGCCCAGAGGTGTGAGATTCTTCTGCATCCTCCGAGGCTGGCCGGCTCCTCAGCCCTTTTCTCCGGAAGGACTATGCCATATGCCTTACATCTGGAGCTAAATAGACCATAAGTAAAGCTTCCTGGGATCAAAACCCACATCAGAAACAGTCAGGGGGAGCCAAAAAACAACCCTCCAGCATGGGGCAGGTGCTACAGACATCCAGATGCACATATGTGTGCACACACACACACACACACATACACTGGTCCCCGTCTTCTCTCCCTCCTCCTGCTCCTTCTCTCTCTTTCATCCCTCTGAAAGAAAACCTGATGGTTTCTGGGCTTTGTTGGTGGTTAGGAGGACACTGGATAAAGAGTCTGAGAAAGTGAAAGAGGGTGTGCAGGGCTGCAGGAGGAGAAGGAGGGGAGAGCAGGAGAAGGAGGGATTCTCGGTATCTACAAGGGAATTAAAGCGCTTTTACCAGAGTGAAGAAATCAGCTAAAGAATGGCAGGCGAACAAAAGCAGCAAGGCTATGGACAAGTCTCTCTGAATAGATCCAGATCCCCTTAAGTTTGTAACACCCCCTACACACTTCTTTTTTTTCCCCTTCCCCCCCCTTAAGCCTTTGCTCCTCACTCCTTCCAAGAACAAATGTAGAGCAAGGGGAAAGGAAAAAAAAAACACCCACCACCACAAGGGAGGGGAGGAGTGGAAGAAAGCTAAAAAAAAAAAAATCAAATAAAATAAAAGGTAATCCTCAGCCACTTTGCCCCTCTGGGGGCTGCTCTGGGCCAGATTAAAGGTCCGGTGTGAAACCATTCTGCTATTCAGATGCGATAAGCAGGATTTACAAGCAAAGAGAAAGAGAGAAAAGAATGGGCGAGAGGAGAAAAGGAGAATTATTTGTGTCTCTTAATACTTGTTAAGCACTTCTCTTTTGCTAGACCAGACAAGACACAGCTATGCTCAAAGTCCATGCACAATCCCGCCCGCTTGTCCAACACCCCCTGCTCCCTCCCTCCCTCCCTGCCCTCCACTTTGCTTTGCTCTCTCCCCCTGCCCCCCTCCAAAGCAAGCAGGCAACACTTTGTTGCTACTGAGCTGAAATTGGTCTCCTCTCCGAGCGGCACACAAAGAGAATGGCAATTAACCTTCCTGTTCCCTGGTGACAGCGATCTAATCAGGGCTGCGCCCAGGCACTGCCAGCAGCTCAAAGGCAGCAGCCTTTGTGCAGGGCTGGGGAGCGCGGGGAGGGGGCGTCCGGCCACGGCCAGACACGGGCTGGGTGCTCCACGGACTTCAAACTTGGATTATTTCAGGCCAACCGGCTTGATTTGGAAGAGAAGGATCCAGCACGGTGAGGAGACCTCGGTGTCTGCCGCGGATGAATCAGGACCACCAACCTCCCTGGGAAATAAGGCAAGGACCTGTTGGAGCTGTTGGAGCTGCAGAGGAGGCCTCAGACGTGCTCTGAGGGCTCCAGTGAAGAAAGGCTGAGAGAGATGGAGTTGTTCAGCCTGAAGAAGACCTTAGAGCCCCTTCCAGTGCCTAAAGGGGCTTCAAGAGAGCTGGGAACAAACTTTTGGTTACTGGCTATAGCAACAGGACAAGGGGTAATGGTTTCAAACTTAAAGAGGGTAGACCCAGAATAGATACAATGGGGATTTTTTTTTTTTTTTATGTTGAGGGTGATGAAACAGTGGCACAGGTTGCCCAGAGTGGTGATAGATGCCCCATCCTTGGAAGTATTCAAGGTCAAGTTGGACAGGGCTCTGAGCAACCTGGTCTAGCTGAAGGTGTCCCTGTTCTTGACAGGGGGGTTGGACTAGATGGCCTTCCAACCCAAAATATTCTATGATCCTATCAAATTCTGGCCAAGGTAGCCCTAATATCTGGTGGCCCAGTAGCACGTGCCCACTGAAGGCAGAGGGCAGGGGCAGAACTTCTGATGTGACAAAGACATTGCAGCAAGAGGTGTCTGGGGGTGACCTGATGGAGCTCCCAGGTAAAGCCAGGCCCACCTTGTGTGGAGCTGAGTGGTCCTTAGGGCCACAGCCTGAGGAAACCAGGGGGTTTGGACTCTCCTCAGCACTGCTGCTCACAGGAGGTTTATCAGTCCTCCCTGCCTTTTCACATGCTTCAGAACAGGAGAACGATTCTTGTGGGAGGAAGGAAGGAGAGGCCAGGCCAGCTTCCCATCCCCAGCACTCTTCTCTGGATGAGAAAGGCACTTTTGGTGCTTCATAGCCCAGAAGGACACACTGAGACCTGCAAACATAGTCCTTGGTTTTAAAACTTCTAGGTAAGCTTGTAAGTTTTTTTTCTTTTCTTTTCTTTTTTTTTTTTTTATTTTAAGTGGAAAATAGAGTTGTTAGAAAAGCCACAACCATCCTTGAGATGGTTGAAAGAACCACTATTCACTAGTGACACTTTTCAAGCAATACTCCTCCACTCCATATTTTTCCATTTTTGTTAGGATTGGGGATGAGGAACAGCCAGTGCTTTAGTAAAAGACCAAGATGTAAGTGTTGGGTTTGTGCTACATTCAAGGGAGAGAACATGAACGTCCTGGAGGTCAGTCAAAAATTGAGAAATGTTTTCATTTCATTTTTTTTAAACCTCTGTTGACCAGTTCTCTAATTGTGACCATGTACCCAAGTAACCAAAGCAAAAGTCTCAGGATCAGCCTTTTGCTTTCAGGTGAGCCTGACCTGAGGTCCCAGCAGTGCAGGAAGATGACAGTGAAATGTCCTCTGGCACCAAAAAAAAAAAAAAAAAAAAAAAAAAAAAAAAAAAAAAAAAAAAAACCTAACAAAAACTCGAACAAATAAACACAACCACTGCCCCCAAAAAACCCTCAGCTTTTTTTTTTTTTTTTTTTGTCCAATTTCTGGCTATTTTTAAGAAGAAAAACTTAAAGCTGTTGCTAAAGCAGTGAAAACTCACCTCTTCCTCATGGATTAGAACTAAACTCTCCTTCTGAGGTGGAGCAGGAGACCTGTACCTCCTTCACCTAGAGGACATCCTGCTGGGAGACAGATGTTCCAGCTTGGAGATTTGACATCACTGCCCATTCCATTCATATATAGGAAGTCTAGTCCATAATCACCTGCTTAAAATCCAACTCCTGATAACGTCTGTGCAGTGTGGAGCTTGAAGTTTCAAGCCTTCTGATGGTGAGGGATCTTCTGTTTGTCTTCTCCAGGGCCTGGCACACCTCAGGATGGGTTAGCATGACTCTCTAAGCCAAAAAGGTGCCAACATCTGTAGCTTCCTAACTCGCTTAGAGGCCTCTCTGCTCAGGTTTAGCCCCAGCCTGGAGGAAAGGAGTGGATTGAGGGAATCCATGGACCAGCCATTAGGAAGGTGATCAAGTCACCGCCCTCTGCCCCTGTGTTCCGCAGTGCTTCGGGGGATGATTGCATCCACCTCGGAGAGATAGGCACAAACATCTCAATTACACCTAAGAAGGAGCATAATTGAGCCTAAATTGATTCAAACAGAGGCAATTAAAGCAAAACTCGGGTCCCCGCTGGGACGCCAAGGCGCAGCTTATTTTTAACTCATAACCACAACAGAAAAATAATGGTTAAAGGGCAGGGTTACACCCCTCCCCTCCAGCCAGGTTAAGCTGTCGGGTGGGGTGCCCACCCTGCCCCGCAGGCTGCCGGGGGCGCGGAGGGGTGCGGGAGGGTGCGGGAGGGTGCGGGAGGGTGCGGAGGGGCCGTTCAGCACCACGGCCAGCGGCGGGGAACTCCCCGCATGTACCGCGCCCGCTCCTCCCCGCTGGCCCCGGGGCTGCCGGACTGGGGTGATGCTCCCCCTGCTCCACACCGAGACAGCAGCGTTCCCAGCACGCCTCCTGCGGTGTTTCCTCCTCAGAAGCAGCGGCTGAGGTCCCTTGGCTTGCTCTGCCTGGAGGAGACAGAGGGGAGACCTCACTGGGGTCTGCAGCCTCCCGAGGGGTAACTCTGATCTCTGCTCTCTGTGAGGAGGGACAGGACCCGAGGGAACAGCTGGAGCTCTGTCAGGGCAGGGTTAGGTTGGATCTCAGGGAAAGGTTCTTCCCCCAGAGGCTGGTTGGGCACTGAACAGGCTCCCCAGGGAGGAGGGCACAGCACCAAATCTGCCAGAGCTCAAGGAGTGTTTGGACAACACTCTCAGGGACAGGGTGGGATTGTTGGGGTGTCTGTGCAGGGACAGGAGTTGGACTCGATGATCCTTGTGGGTCCCTTCCAAGCCAGGGTATTCTGTGGTTCTGTGATTGTTGCACTCTGTCTCACTGTCACGGCAAGGGCTCAGCGAATGTTGCTTTGCGAGGAGGGTTCTCCATCCCTGCTTAGGAGGAGACCAGAGCGGGGCTGGATCATCAAATCACCAAATTAGTGGTTGGGGTTGGAAGGGAACACTGGAGGTCATCTAGCCCTCCCTGCTCCAGCAGAGTCCCGTGAGCACATCACTCAGGACTGTGTCAAGACAGCCTTTGAGTATCTCCAGAGAAGGAGACAAACCTTTCTGGACAAGCTGTTCCAGTGGACAGACCCTCAAAGTAAAGAAATTCTTCCTCACATTCAAGTGGAACTCTCTGCATTCCAATTTCTGCCTCATGCCTCTCATCCTATTGCTCAGCATCATCAGGCAGAGCCTGCTCCATCCCCTTGGCGCCCTCCCTTCGGATCCTTATGGACATGGATACGATCCCCTCCGAGCCTTCCCTTCTCCAGGATCGGATCATCAGTGCTCTGTGCAGAGAGCAAACAAGAAGCATCAATTAGAAGTAATTACCACCCCCTCCCCATAACTTAAGAGGCTACTATTAGGCTTCATTTTTAAGAAAGGTAATTTGACGACCATAAATTACAATTATAAAAACTTCATTAGAGTCGGTAGCAATCCATCCACCATTGTTCTAATTACACACTGTAGGAGTAATGAATGCTAATGGTTTAATGTACAATAATTACCACAATTGAAAAATAATAATAATACAGAACAACCTCAGTTATCCAAATGTCATGGGGGACGTGGAACGGGTTGGGGTAATCGTGGTTTCAGATAATTGAGGGGCTCTTCAGCGTGATTAATAGGTGATGTGACCTCTGGGTGGGGAATGAGGAGTTTTAAATGAATTCAGTGTGGTCAAGTGAGGGAAGGCACAGTGCAGGGGAAAAAAATCAGGCATCTTCCATCTTAGCTTTGAATTTTACTGGCTGCTTTCTATCTGAAGTAAGTTTGCCACTGAACTGTGCCACCTCCTGATGATTTCCAGGTGTGGCTGGCAGGGTTTGAAGCAGAAATACAGGGCTATGTTTGGCATGCTGGGCAAAACACAAGAGGCAATTTCAGCCCCTTGCAGCGCAGAGACAACACTGGATGGTAGGATAGTCCGGGTGGGATGGGGCCTCAGGAGGTCTCTGATCCAACCCCGTGTTCAAAGCAAGCACAACACTGAATTCAGACTGAGGTTTTCAGGCATTTTTCCAGCCAATTCTTGAACCTCCAAGGATGAGGATCCCATTATTTCCTTTGGCCCCTGTTCCACTTCTCATTATTCTCACAGTGAATTTCATTTCTTCATATCCCGTCAGATCCTCCCCTTCCTAAGTTTAGACTCACCTCCTCTCCTGTCATGCACCTCAACAAAGAGCCTGAATACCCCAGTTTCCTCAGGCTCCCTCTCCCTCCAGCCCCTTGAACATCCTGACATCCCACTGCTGAACTAAAACCCATTTATTTATGTCTCTCTTTCACTTATTTATTTATCAACACCTTAGTCCACCCCAGGGGCAGGTTTTGCATTTGTCCTTGTTAAATTACATACATTTCCTTCCAGCCAAATTCTTTAGTCCGTCCAGAACCCTCTGCAAGGCTGCCCTGCCCTCCAGCAGGATGAACCCCACAGTTTGCTCCTCAGGATTGGTACAATCTGAGCTTCCAAGCAGATCCCTGAGGGTGTGAGCATAAAGGTAAGGCATGGCTTGAAGATCATCATTAGCCCACCTTACAGCACATTCCCACACGTTCCCATGGACCTGTTGGTGCTTCTGAGCTTCGTTGGATGGCGTGAAGGACCAAGAGAATTAGATATCTCTCATTTTAAAAGGTCAGGTTTAGGCTTCTTCATTCTTGCCTGGAAAGCAGCCTGACAGGAAGGGCAATGCTGAAGAAATCAGAATTTCTAGTTTATTTGCTACAGGGTGTGTCAGGTACCACTTAAGCACTCCAGAGCCTTTTCTAGCCTTGGCCAAAGTCCTGTGATTAAAGCAAAGTGATAAGAACTTGCTGCTACAGCATCCCTAAGAAACAATAACCTGGGGCTGAGAAAATACTGGGGTTTGGGCTCTTATTCCTGCATCCTTGCTGACATTACAAAATGCAGAAAACCTCACTCAGGCTGTGGGGACACCTCTTGGAGCAGCCCAGGCTTAGGCATTGTTTCCCACAGACCTGCAGCCAACCCTATTTCTGTAAGACATCTCTGGAGCCTGAAAGCAGATCCCATCCATGTCCCACGGACAGATTAGGAACAATAAATTCCTGATACGCTTCCTCTTTAATAGGATCCTAATTTATAAAAATGCAGATAATATATCAATGGAAATTAACTTCACACTTTCCTTACCCTGGCAGGTTGAGCTGCAGGTGAGTGCAATGTAATTAAGAAATTAAAAGGTAATTTCCACATATGCTTTCTGCTAATCTAACTCAGCAATCATTTAATTTACAGCAGGGGGACTGGCAAGGAGGGAAGCCAAAATAAATAAGATAATAGTACGTTTAATCGCTCACTGGAATGGATATAGAATGGAGAGGTGTCTGTGAGGAGCCACAGGGAGAGGTGCAGTGACCCCTCCAGTGCTGCTGATTGAAAGCAAGGCTTGCTTTTAATTTCACTCTCAAGAGTTCAAACTTTGAGCTACTGCCACCAAGTTTCCAGAAGTTCTGATTTCTAAAATAACTTCTTTAAAGAGAACTTAAAAAAAAAAAAAATTCCTCTTAAAAGTGTTATTTTATTTTCTGCAATTAACTCTTTTTGTGCCACCTGACAACTTTGACTTCAAGACCTCCACGGAAGAGAGAGATATTTTTTTAAAGGGGTGTTGAATCCTTTCCCATTCCCAGTGGCTGGGATGGATGGAGCAGATAACAAGCAGCACTGCACTGGGAAAGCCCTGGGGAAACTGAGGCAGGGACTGGCCGAAAGCAGTTTCTCAGAGGCTTCAGCCCGCAGTTCTGATCACAACCAGCGATTGCCCTCCCCGGCCCCCTCCACCCTGCACCTCCCTGAGCTCCAGGTGCCCCGGGGGAGCATGTAGCGATGCAAGGGAGAGGATTTTGGCTGGTATCCGCGCTGTGGGAACACCTGGAGCCATGCATGCCACAGCCTCCTCAATAGAGGCAGCGGCCCCGGCCCCAGGGCCTCAGCGGGGGATGCTCCTCATGTAACTCCGGCTTTTTGTTCCCGAACCTGAGCTGGGGAGGGGGGGGCTGCTTCCCACCTCCCTGCTTGAGCCCGTCCCCTCCTCCACCCTCTGTGTCCCTCCATGCAGAAGCTGAGCTGCTTCCTCTCATTCCCTGGGGTCCCAGGAGCATTCATATGGGAGCTTAATCCTCCCGAGATGTGGGGACATGGGATTACCGAGAGATGGGGCCCACCTTCCCTCCGAGCAATCGGCCTGCCTTCATCATCCCACCCAGACCCTTCTGGATTCCATGTCCTTGGGACAACAAGGACCAAAGCATAGACCTGTGTCCCCGTGGCAAGAGGGCTTTGGTGACTGCTGTGACACCCCTGAACGAGGCTGCATTATCCCCCCTCTCAATAATTTATCTGATGAGTTGCAGCCTGCTTTCGTCAAATGAATTATTCCCAGTGCAGAGGGAGGTTGTATTTGTACTCTTCAAGCAGCTCTAGAAATGGTCAAATAATATTTGCCCAGCAAATTGTTAAACTGCAATTTTTCTGTCAGTCACTGAGTAAATTATTCACTGAGAACTTGTTTACCTGGGGCTGGGGCTCCCTGCCTGCCTGGGACCTGCCTGTACCCTGCCTGTACCCTGCTTAGGACCTGCCTGTACCCTGTTTATACCTTGCCTGAGCCCCTGCCTGCTGCCCTGCCTGTACCTGTGTGGGCAGGCAGGAGCAGGAGCACACCTGAACAAACAGGCAAAGGGCAAAGGGGGTACAATCTGCCTGAGCCCCTGAAACCTGGCAGGTGTCTGTGCTTGCTTTAGGGATGGGGATGGGGAAGAACTGCTGGGAAGCATGTCTGTACAATGCATTCAATTCCCCTTCTGTTCCATTTTCCTCTTCCCTTTTGCCTTCTCTTCAATTTCTTTTCCTTTTCTCTTTCCCTTTTCTCCTTTCTCTATCCCTTTTATTTCCCTCTTGTCTTTTCCCCATTTCCCCTCTTCCCCTCACTTCCCTTTCTCTTCACTTTTTTAATTTTCCCCTTCCCTTCCATTTTCTCTTCCATTTCCCTCTTCCTCTGCCCTTCCCTTTATTTTACCCTTCCCTTTCTCCTTCCCTTCCTTTCCCTCACACACAAATTCCCAGCACTGTTCCACGAGGGCTGTATTTCCCACTGTATTTCCCATGCATGGCCTGGGACGGCCTGGGCTCTCCAGCCAGTAATTCACCACTTGGAAAACGTTCCAGGGCAAGGGCTGAGGAGGGAGAGCCAGGAGCAGGGAGCCAAGGAGGGGGGGAGCCAGAAGGGATGAGATGGGAGTTCTCAAACTGCGAGCCCTAATACTAAGCATGTGGCCATATATTATTTTAATAAAGCCAGCACATCCTGCACTCACGACAGCTGCTGTTCCCTTTCTCTCATCCTGTGAATCTCATTTATTCCTCATTAGCAAAATCACCTGTTTGTCAAATAGGGACAGAGCTGTAAGACATTAAATTGTGCGAGGGCTGACGGGGGCCTGGGGAGCGCGGGGAAGAGCGGGAGGGAGGAGATCCTGAGCACAGATTGAAGCCAGAACTTGATGGAGATCTCTTGAAGGTTGAGACGGAAACGAGGATTTGGGGGAGCGGATAATCCAGCACTTTTATTTTTATTTATTATTTTCCTCTGCCTGTTCTCAGCATCCTGGGAAACGATGCTGTGCCCGGCACCCATGTGAGGGAGGGTTCGGGTGCACCCACTCTGTGGTCACCCATCACATCCTGAGCAGCAAACAATTTAAATCCGTGGTTACCCATCAGCAAATCATTTTCCCTTTTGGAAGAGGTCAGGCCCAAAATTTCATCTGATTCACTGTTGCTGGTTTGGGCTTTCTTTAAATTGAGTGAAGACATTGGTGGGACAGACCTGTTCTCTCAAAGAACAAGGGTTTTGATGAATCAGGATTTTCTAGTAACATTATAAAAAAAGTCCCCAGACTGCACTAAATTAAGTGTCTGTCTCCCCACCAGCCTGGCAATGGAGCCTTTTTCTGCTGGTTTTGCAGCTTACTCGCTGCTTTTCCTAATGCCAGCCCCGGCTTTTCCCTTTATCAGTTGAGTGACATGAAGGGAAACAGCTGGCTGCAAACCAAGCTTTCTGGTTTGCTGAAATTCTCCCTGTTTTTTTGAGATTTGGAGTTTTTGGTTCAAATTGGATCCAACCCAACCATGTGTGTGGGAAAGATACAGAAGGAAACTTGGGGAAGACGGGGAGATCTCGGCCCCCACACTGTTTGGGTGTTCCTTGTACCTCCTTGGCAAATGCAGGGGAGAAAGATCCAGACAGCAGCTCCTGTGACTCCAGTCTCTTCAGGAAAGACTGAAACTCCACGTTCTTCCCTCGAGGCTCTTTTGCAGTTTGGAAAACTCCAGCTGATGTGGGAGGGTTTGATCCCAGCATCGAGATGGAGTTCAGGGATGTGCCGTGGGAACACCTGACCTGCTCTGCAGCCAAAGTCTGTCCAGGGGGACACCTGCCCAATCCAGCCCTCCATCCCCCAGGTGAGGTGAGCCAGTCTGAGGTCTGCAACAGGAGTCACCTGCTGTCAAGAAGGTAATTTTTAAATTTGAGGGAAAATAGGGACTGATAGTGAAGGAGAGGCCTGTGTCTGTGCACCATTTTTCAACTTACTCAATTTTTTTTTTTTCTTACCCTCTTTCCTCCTCCTCCTTTATTTTTTTGTCTTATCTGACTATCCCTCCACCCCCTCTTCTTTATCAATTTTTTTCTCATTCTTTCCTCTACCCCCTCCCCATTCTTCCATCCCCATCCAGCTCCTCTCCACACCTCTCCATCTTCCTGCTGCTGTTGAATCCTTCCTCCCTACCCTCTGCCATCTCCCCATCTCGATCTCACAACCTGTTTCTATCTTGGTGGACATGAGTGGGGACATCCAGTGTCCCAGTTTGGTGGCCCAAAAGTCCCACAGCCCCCAGCCCAGCTCATTTTATAGCTCAGTCCTTTGGGAGACACTTTGTTACCCACCTCCACACTGGCTGCAAGACACGGGGGACAATAGTGACCCCCTCCCAGCCTGCAGCTGCCTTTAATCCACCTGCCTGGCCCCACTCCCATTGCAAAGCAGGAAAGGCAGAACCTGCCTGCACAGGGGCCGGGCGTCCTGGGATGGATCAGCTGCACCCATCACCCCATGTCCAGAGGGATGGACGTCATCTCCCTACCCTCATCCCTTCCCAGCCACCTTCCCCCGGGTGCCAGTGATGTCCCCACTCTGCAGAACAGCCCTGTGTCCCCCATCCCCACCCGCGCCACCACCGCATGTCGATGCCACCGTGTCCCCCCCGCCCTCGTCCCCCCCCCTTCCCTCCTCTCTCTGAAAGTCATCAGGCCTAGCGAGGTCTTCTCCCACTTATGCAGCTCATGAATATTTAACAGCATCTGCTCTGGAGGCGATAAAGCCTACCAATCCTTGACAAATATGGCCTAATCTTTTCAATTTCGGGGTGCAAATATTCCTTCAGAGTCCTGTTTGTCACCTAGATTAATGACTCTGGCTCCCATAAGCCTTTGGTGCTAATTCAAGTGGTGGCTACCCGGACAGAGCATGGTGGAGGGATGCTGGGACACATATGAAGGAGAGATTACTCACTTGAGGGCCCTTCGCTGTAGGGTTTTGTTCCTCCGTTGGCAGTGGGGACGAGGAGGGGGGTCTGGGTGTTTGTTTGTTTGTTCCTCTTCGTAGCTCCTGAATATCCATCCTGGATCCAGTGTGAAGGGGGATACTGCCACGAGGAGGGGGAATGGTTCCCCCATCCCTCTGCTTTCATGGGAGATGTGGGTTTGCCTCCAACCCCCTGGCTCCTCATTT
The DNA here is from genome assembly GCA_038380795.1 of Pyrocephalus nanus. Classification (NCBI taxonomy): domain Eukaryota; kingdom Metazoa; phylum Chordata; class Aves; order Passeriformes; family Tyrannidae; genus Pyrocephalus; species Pyrocephalus nanus. The sequence continues at coordinate 3,873,795 of CM076278.1, forward strand.
TTTGTCACTTGATGCAAACAGCAGCTACCAGGCCACCAAACTTTCCAGCAGCCCTCCAAGCCTGGACACACTCCATGGCTCTGCTCCAAATTAAGCCCCATCCCAAGGACTGGAGGCTGAGATGTGGGATGAAACAGCCCGAGGAAAGAGGAAAGCCTTCATTGCCTTGGTCCAGCCCATTCCAGCACCTCTCCTCACATCCTGGAGCCTGCCCAGGGGAGATACAGAGTGTGGGGTTGGGCAGTGCTCAATAGTCCATAGGAGAGGAGATGGTTTTGTCCAAGATCTGGCCAGTGTTGATGCTGCTGGGACATTACAAGAGCCACAGCAATCCTCAAACCAACACACAGCAGAAGCCCAGACACCTCTGGGCACGTAAGACCAGCTGCTTGTGTTTATTTATTCCCTGATCGAGAGAGAAAAATACAGAGGGGAGCGAGCAGGGGTGAGTGGGAGGGCAGGGAGAGGAGAGAAGGGCTGGAAATCAATGGCAGAGCTGATCAGCGGTATTGACAACCTCACTAAGGGGCTGATGGCCCCCATTCACTGCCCCCACACCCACAGGGGCTGTCTCCACCATGGGGGAACACCCCCAGCCCGGCTCAGCACAGCCAAGTGTCAGTGAAGGCATTAACAGACAGCCAGAAATCAAAGATTTGTTGTGATCTAGCAGTGCAACAATGGCCTGGCTGGGTGTATTATTCATCACCATTCCAGCCCTCAGGGGTGGGAATATGGTGGGATTGTAGATTATTTATTTATATTGTGAATGCTGGTGGTGAAGAGGAAGGAGCTTCCTGCTCTCTGCTAGGCACTGACTCATCCTAGGGGCCTGAGGCTGCCTGAGGGTGATGATTTACAGCAGACTGAAGTAGGAGGTTTGGGGATATCTTCTGGGAGAAAAGCAGAAATTAATGTTGAAACCTGCTGGAGAACTTGCAGGTGAAGCTCCAAACACCATCTATTTGTGCCACCATTTTTGTTGCAAAGAAGGTCCTTGGGATACAAGACTCTTGGAAAGAAGGTCCAGAGAAACCTCTGGTCCTCCTGATGCAAAATTATCTTTTAAGTTCTCTCTTATGGAAGTATGTGAGAAGCTCCAGTGTGGAGGATGTGAAAACATGAAGGTTCTAAAAAACAGGATTTTTTTCTGGCTCTGGACAGTAGGTTTTTCCACCAAAAACAATTGATCAGCTCTGCATCAGGGAACTGGATGTTCCCCTGAAAAATTACTTTACTTGGGTGTAGGAATCTCTGAGATGAAGAGATTGAACCAAAAACCTTTCTCCAACTTTGGCAGAAATCCTGGGTATATGCAGGATAAGGGTACTGAGGAAAATGTCCTTGCTGCTGCTAGGTGGAAAAAACTTTCACCTGATAGAGGGAACTGCCGAGCACAGTGAATATTTACAGCTCACGAGCAGGAAGGAGTTATTTTTAGGGGTTTTTTTACATTTCTGTGGCAGAAAATGCTTCCTCAGCCAGACAAAAATAATATTGTGGATAAAATGAAAGTATGAAACCATCCTTTTTTCGGTAAGCAATAATCAGGAAAATGCTACTTTCACCAGTTGGGAACAGGAGCAAAACTTTTGAATAAAGCGAAAGAAAATAGCTGGGTTTGATTTGGGAGGAAAAACTGCAAACGTGGTTTCCCAGCTCGGCTCCTCCCTTTGGCTTTGCAGCTGACAGTCTCTGGGATTCTTGTCCTCGCTGATTCCCACACCTGCTACCAGCTTTTGCTGGATGCTTCACGCTGGGAATTCAGGGCAGCCCCAGTTCATGGGGGTCGAGCTCCCCAAACGCCTCCAGGTACCCACCACAAGGGCCAAGTACTGCCCAGAGGGAGGTGCAGAAGCCCCAGGGAGCGATGCCAGTCCCAGCACAACCAAATCCTGCGGACTCAGTGGGGGTTTGGGGTTGAACTGAGATTTGAACCCCAAAAAAGAGGAACGGGGAGGAATGGGCGATCCTCATGCAGGGTTGGTGCCAAAGGCCTGACTCCCCACAGCCAGCACCAGCAGCTCCAAGGAAAGTTGAAAAGATTGGCTGAGGAGAATAAAAGCCCACTGCAAAGCAAGGGAATGGTCCATTTGCCCTCGGAAAAAATCAAAACTATCAAAGCACCCGCCAGGAATTTCCCCTGCGCTGCTGTGAGGTGGCACTGACAGGCATCGGCATCCCCTTTCTGTGCTCAGCCCCCCCCGAGTCCCGCTGCCCCACTGCCCGATGGAGAGACTGGGGTACCGGGGTGCTGGGGAGCATCCCACGGCCGCCTGTGCTGGCATGTCCATGTCTGCTTCCCGCAGCTCCCTGCCCCCTCTCCTTCTATTTTTTCCCTCTGAACGGGCTCCAAACGCCTTTGTAATACCGCAGCATCGTTAGGGCCCTCCTGAAACCAGGGCGGGGAGGAGGAGAGAGCGGCTCATTAGCTGGCCGCTTTGAAGTGGGCTCTGTTTGGGGTTCATTTGTATGCCGGCAGAAGGGAAACCTCTGTGTTTCAAGGATGTTTTTCTGGAGGGGCTTCCTGGAAACATAACAAACATGACCCCGAGGAGCGCTCCCCCAGCCCACATAGGCAGGCGGGAGATGAAACGCGGGGCTGTGCTCAGCTCGGCACAAAGGCAGCCCTCTCCCAGCCTGCTCCCAGCCCTCTCCCAGCCTGCTCCCTGCGGCAGCCCGGCCAAGTTCCCTTGGAGAACACCAAAGCTGTCACCGAGAGAGTCTATTTGTTGCAAAACCCATCCATGTCCAAGCCATACAGTACTCAAAGCTCAGCCCTGAATCCTCCTGTCCTGCCTGTTCCCAAATACCACCTCCTCCCTACTCCCCAGGCATGGGCAGGGATGCCACCCACTATATCAGGTTGCTCAGGGCCCCATCCAACCTTGAGATCATAAATCCAGAGATCCAGAGATCACAGACCAACACAAAGAGGTGGAAAGTTGGGTTCCCTCTCCGTGCTGAGGCTCCCTGACTGCCAAGCAGAGAGAGGGATGGTGGGCTGCACTCCTGATGGGATCATCAGCCCTCCCTGCCCCACTGCCTCCAAGTCAAAGGAATCTCGAGCTTTAGGGTGTTTTGAAGGACCTCAGAACACGTTCTCAAGGTTCTCTGCCTGCTTGCTGCCCTGCTGTGCCCACTTCAGGAGGAAGGATGGGCGCCTCCATCCCTCCCCAGCCGGCAGCTGCCATGGTGGGAATTTCCAGGAGAGGAAGAGCAGCCCTCAATAAATAGAACATGGATGGCTCTGCCTCCCTCACCCCGTCTCTCTCCCCTTCCCTTCAGCAGTCTCTTTCTGTGCCTGCCTCTCCCTGGCTCCGTCTTACTCAGCCTCCCCTTCTCCCCCCCGCGTCTCCCGCAGCACTGGCGGTGACAGGGAGCGCTCGGAGAAAGACGAATTGGAATGACACGCGAGCTCCAGCGTGACTGCCGGGGTGATGCATGGGGAGCCGCCACTCGGTGCTCGTCCTGAGTGCTACAGATGAGGGACTGACCTCCTCTGCCAAGGGGCCAAGGACGTTTGAAGGGCACAGCAGTTACAGACGGGGGGAAATGGGGAGGAAAACAGCCCCTTGCGTTTTGTCCACGGTCCTGCCGGAGCCCTGGAGCAGCTCGACAGTGTTTTAAAGCAGGTGACTTCCCAGTGCTCCCTTTCTGCCAGCAAAGCAGCAAAGAGCCATCCCAAATCTCCTGCCTCCTGCACTGATAGCCCTGAGGGAGCACTGGAGGTGTGACAAGGCTCTGCTAGCACCGGGATCCCAAATCCTGCCTCCTGCCTCATTCCAGGAGGATCTGCATTAGCACCAAAGCAGAAATGGGACATAACATGGCAGAGCTCTGCAAGGACCAGGCAAACCCCAGTGCTGACAGTGGTGAAGAGCTCTTCCATCATCTGCAACCCTTCTGAAGTCCCTCTCTGTGACCTTGGCAGCAGAGCAAGCCCTACCAGAGCTGCCAAATCCCCTGGCTGGAGCAAGTTTGCTGGAACCTGGACCTGCTGGGCTGTCACAGAGGACCACAGTGGGCCTGACCAGGTGGAGTTAAATGATCTCAGGGGCAAAGGGTTTTGTCATCAGCTCACAGGGAGGTGAGCCTGGGAGGGACCTCTGTGGGTCACCTACTTTCAACTTCCCCAAGGCAAACGTGACTGAAATCTTCAGCCTCTCCTTCGGGTTGCTCTGTAGCACTGTGTTGCTAGGATGAGCACTAATTCCTCTGGGATATTGTCCCATCCTTTGGGATGAAGATCCAGTGGGCTCCAACTCTGGAGAAAATTGTCAGACAAATCCACTGTTCTTCAAAATGCTGCCTCAGGATGACTGGGAAATTCAGCTCAAAGCCACAGATTCCTGTCAAATTTGGCAAAGCAGCTTGCCTAAATAAATGTGTTTTTAACAGAGATACCACACTGGAGAAGTTGGATCATTTCATCTTGATGTTTTTAACTGAAGTGAAACAAATTTTGGATCTTTCATTTGCTTTGATGAAAGAGAGAAAAAAAAAAGCATTAAAAATAGCATGAGGTATTTTATTTTTAACCAAATATCTCAGTTGGCTCAAAAGAAAAAGAGAAAATCTTGTTGGGGGGGGAGGGGGGGGGAATTGGTTTATTTGCTTGAATTAAAGCAAAATTAAAATCTTCTCCCCAGTAAGCCACCCAAGATGAGCCAGGATCTGGGAATCCCCCATGCCAGGTCCCATTACTACCAGAGAAGCACAGGGAGAGGGTTGAGGGGTGACAGCACTGTCTGTGCCACCCTGGGGTGGGGGCACTGCCCAGCCATGGCCATAAACCCAGGCCAAGCGTGTCAAGCAGGCAGGTTTTCCAGACATCTCTGCCTCCTCCCTGGGCTGAACACCTGCCAGGAGGAGCGGTTGGAAAAGAGCAAGGAAGGAAAGGCTATCCAAGGCTGGACAGATGCGGCCAGTTGGCACCAGCCGCTAAATTACCGGCCAATTTCCCGCTCACAACCTGGGGACCTGGGCTTTCAGCTGAGCACATTAAAGGCTGGAGCCCCTTTTAATTGCTGTAGATCTTAACACGTGTCCCTCAACTCTGGTGTCTCTGACAGCCTGGACAAAGCCAGCTCTGAAAATGGGGAAAATGCCATTACCTGGTTTATTTAGGGTCTTGCTGACAATGTTCCGGACCTGGTGCCGGCACGGTTGGTGTGAGAAGATTCAGGCCTTGGGGCTGATTCCTCTCTCATCCCAGCATGGAGAGCAGGCATGAGCACCATCCCTGCTGTTCCCCACTCCGTGGACACCAAAAGTTGAAGGACAAGGCAAATGTTGACCGAGGCAGGAGGCTGGGGACCAGCGAGGATGCGGTGACCCTGCGGATGTGCCGCTGGGGCTCGGCTGCTCCGAGAGGCAGGACACGGAGCTGAGAAAGCTGTGAGACCCTTAGCAGGTCCTGTCAGCCTTATTCACACGTTATCAGATGGGGGAAGCCCAAAGGGCTGTGAGGGAGGTAATTAATCTTGGTCTCCAGCAGAAAAGCTCTTGGAGAGGAGGGGGGAGGTCAAAACGAGCACTGTTTGAGGAGAGACGGGAACTTTGTGAATGCTTGAATGGTTTTTTGCCCTTAATGTGAAGTTCACCCCAGATCTGAAGACACCTTTGTACTTCCCCCCCGATTTAATTTGGATTTTTATTTGGGATCATCAGTTTCTCCTCACCATAAAACACATCATCATCACTGTAAAGCACTTTTATGACACCTTTATCTGATTATCCGAAAGCACTTAATCAGCATTAACTCATTAAGCCTTCCCAGGCTGCGGTGGGAGGAGGAAGGGGTCGGTGCTGGCTTGGAGAGCAGCCCTGGGCTCAGGGGTGTTTGGGGCTGCAGCTGGGGCATAGCCACGAGCATCCCTTGATACCCAGCTCCACAAGCATTGCCAGAGGGAACTCACTGCTTTTCCTCCGTGGATCAAGGCCGAGCTGGACGGACATAAGGGTTCGTTGGAAGGCTGAATTGCAGCATCTTTCAGGGATCTATGGAAAAGGACCTCACACAGACTCTCAGCATCCCTAAATTGGTGCTAAGACTACGTCACCTGATCCTTGGGGTGGGATTGCTGTGGTTTACCTGCTTGACACCTTTCCTAACATACTACAGGGGATCTCAGAGTATAATACCTGAGGACTCGGAATAAAATACAGAGAGTCTCAGCCAGTTCTGGCTGTGAAGCAGGACAGACTTGTTAAAACAACCCTCCCAACTCACAATTTTACGGCAGCCAAGAAAATGTCCAAGCAAATGTCCGTTTGTTCTTTGTCTCAGAAAAAGGCAGATTTCATTGTGGAGCTGTGGCAATTTTTCTGAGCCCCTGTAATGCCCCATTTACCCATCCCAGAGTTGAGGTTCTGGATGTGGCCCCAAGAATAAAACACCAGAGCATCCCCACCCCACCAGGCTTTGCTGGGTGTCACTGTCCCACTGCATCCAACACAGGGGGTGCCTGTGCCAGGTGGAGGGAGGGGGGACATTCCTGACCCACTCCACAAGGGCAGTGGATGTGGGATGCTGTTGGCTCCCCTCAGCATGGACACCCCAGGATCTCTTCCAGCAGAATGCCAGGACAAGGAGACCCCCCATCCACAGCAGCAGCACTGGATTATTCAGGGATGGCCATTCTCCTGGCTTCATTGGCAAATTAGACCCCTGGAAAGGGGTGGTGGGCAGGGTTGCCCATCTGCTCCTGTTTTTGTCCATCAATTAGGCCTCCTTTCCAGCGTGCTGATTGTGGTTCATTGGTTTCCGCTTCACGTTCCGCGTGGTTTCCAGACACCATCACAGAGCAGCTCTGTGCTGCCTCCAGAGAGCTTTTGCCTTTGGACTCAGGCCATCTTTTTTCTTTTCCCCCTTTCCTTTACCCTCCCCTCACACTGTTTTTGCCCCCCAGGTTCGTTCAAACAGCACTGCCTTGGGCCAGCTCTCTCAAGAACCTCCCCTGACTTCTCTATCACCAGAGCAGAGCCTCTTCCCCACATCCATGTCTCCCTGGTTGGCAAAGCCACACATCCCCAGTAACAGGTCCTCCTGATCCAAACCATTCCTCCCTCACCCTGCTCACCTCCATCAATCCTGTCACCTGTGCACAGGGATTTTCCCTGCAGATGTGGAGCAGGTCCTTGCCCACCCCCAGGTTTGGTGTCACAGCCACGTGGACCATGTGGGTGGCTGGGCTGCTCCAGCTTGCCCAAATCCTCCACACTTTTGGCCAGAAGAAACTTGATGCTCTGGGCTGTGCAAACATCTCTCTTCAAATCCAGGGCATTGGGGATGAAGGGACAACACTGCTGGGAATGAGGCAGCAGAGGAGATCCAGAGCCCAGTGAGGTTGGAGGGATCACGGTGAGGAGAAGGGATGAAGTGCAGCTGTTTCTAGCACGACTTCAGCATCCTGAGCTTGAAGAGAAAAACTTTTGCATCTGGGCTCAGAGGGGTGGCTGGATTTTTTTTAAAATTTGATTAAAAAAAACCCCATGCCTAACTGGATAACATGGTGTGGGCTTGGGACTGGATTAGAGGTCCAGCTTTCATGCCCTGGGAAACCCTGACTGAGTTTAAGGGGAAAAAAACTGGAGGTAGATGGGAAAAAAACAGATGCTGGTTTTTGGGTGCATAGCTGTGACCACCCCATCCCATCAAAGGTGTGGAGTGCCAGGGACTCCCCTTCCCAGGCAGCCTGTGATGTGAACTGCCCCTGGGTGGGCTCAGTGACAAAATGTGGGGGTCTCCCACACTGGCCCAGCTGTCAAAGCTGGTGGGGGGGTACCCCAAGGCAGGGCTGGAACTCAGGAAACTCCTCTGGGGGCTCTGCCCTCCTCAGTTCTCTGCTGCTGGGGGGCTCGGGGGCCATGAAGGGATTTGGGTACCTCTCACCCAAACTTCATACAGAATCAAAGCATCACTTTGTGTCCCTGAATCAAATAATTGATGATTCTGGTGCAGAGAAAAAGATAGCATGAATTGAAAAAACCCGCCTTGGCATGCATGTGGGTTTAAGTCGGTGTTGTTAGTGTTGTCATGGAGGCATCTCCTTCTTGTTTGAGCTCCTATCCTGGTCTTTCCTTGGCTGTCTGGATGGTGGTCCAGCCAGTTTTACCTCCAAAAGGTGTTATTATTTAATTCCCTTTGCAGCTGCCTGCAGCTCTCCATGGCCAAACAGCTCTTTGGCTGATAAAAAAAAAAAACAGTTGAGCATCATCGGTCAGTAAATCAGTGGCAACAGAAGTGCTGAATCATTAAATCTTACACTGTAACCTATTTTAGCCGGGCTTAGAACATATATCCAAGATTGTGGATGAAGGCAACAGGCTTTAAAGGAAAAAAAAAAAAATCAACACCCAAGGGAGAGCAGAGCAATCCTTGGTTTTCCTGGTTCTGGCCAAGATGGCTCCAGCCTATTTTGGTGCCTTCCTGAATGTAAAAATCCTTTTCCCTGTGAAGAACTGTGTATTTTGAATTTTCCCTGAGTTAAAACTTTAAAATAGAACTCTTTTTTTTTTTTTTTTTTTTTAATGGGGATTCTAAGTCAGAGACAGCTCTGAGGGGAATCATGCAAATTCAGAGCTGCTTTCTGAGCCCTGGCTGCACCTTTGGGTCAAGCAGGTCTGAGCATGAGCCACCACTTAGTGTAATCCTACCTTGCCAACACAGAGAGATGTGACTCTTGTCCCACAGAGCAGGTGGGATGCCCAGACTGGGCACAGACTTCCTACAAGCACTCATCCTCCCCATTCCACATCCCATAAATGCACAGCAATTTTGGCATCTTATTTGGGGTGGTGGGGAAGTGAGAAGGAAAACTCAGCACAGGGACACAGCACCTGCTCTTTCACTACTCTCAGCCTGGTTTTTTTTCTCCCTCCTTACTAGATGAAGGGAGAAGTGAGTTTCTAGAAGATATTGGGCAAAAGATCCCAGAGCAATCCTGTCCTGGGAAATCTGTCAGATCCAGGCATTGTTAATAGCTACTCACGCTCTAGTTTTAGCATCTTGCCAGTGAGATAAAAGTGGTTCCAGCCTTCAGCAAGCTGCAAGGAGATGATGATGCTCTCAGAGCATCACCCAGAGTTCTGTCCTGCCACTTGGCCATGGCCAGAGGCTCTTGTCCCATACACTGACCTTCAGGAAGAGCCCCAGCAGAGGACTCCTTCCACCCAGAGCAAACTGCCCAGTGTGGAGCTGACTGGCTCATCTCAGGGCTCCAGCATCTCCCACCCACCCACCTCTCCTCAGGGTTCCCCTTTCCCTCACGTGCAGTAAGCCTAAACCCACCCAAACCCTCTGCTTGTTTCCAGACCAGCCTCACAATGTGGTGAGTGTCATCATCTCACCTGCTGCAACATCACCTTCCCATCCAGAGGCTGGAAAGCAGCATCCCCCACGGAAAACCTGCTCCAGCAGAGCCACTTTTATCCCAGACCAGGCTGCTTCTTGCTATTTGTGGGTGCTTTCCTGCTTGCTCCCAGGTGAGGTGACCACCTGCTTCCCTCGTTTCTGAGGCAGCAAAGTAGAACTACCCTGGACAGAACACAGCACATGCATCCAGCCTCACCCTTGTGGTGGCCCAATCCTGCTGGCACAGAGCACAACCAAGGCATGTCCCCAGCTTCCCCAGGACCCTCTGCCCAGGCACATTCCCTCTGCTGTCACCTCTCACAGAGTTGTTATCTTCTCTGTGGGATCAGTGGTGAAAGAAAAAAGGTCTCGGTCCTGCCCTGGTCCTTCCCAGGGGGTTTGATCAAACCTGGGTAAGGAGATCTCACTCCTCACAGCAGCGACTTTTATTGACCAAGCCTAACTCTTGAAGAGTTCTCACAATATTTCAGGGAGGGAAAGAGCTGGAGGCTCCATGGGTTCCTGTGAGGACCTTCCTCCAGGTTAGTACTGCAGATCCTCAGGGACCACACAACCGAGTGTTCATATTAAACCCTAAAATCAGAGAGGCAAACGGATGAGTGTACAGACAAATGGATGTTGGATGAAGAGAGAAGATAAACAGAAGGATGGAGAGCTGTTGGGAGGAATGGGAAGCAGATACACACAGGGATGGAGGGAGGGATGGCAGGCAGGGAAGGGGACCATGGGATGACTTGTGCAGGCAGACAGTTGGCTGATGGGTTCGATAGAGAAGAGGCACATCAGTGCATTATTTCCTCCTGTTTCTCTTCTCTGGAGCAGAGGAGGGGATGGCCAGCCCTGGGGCCAGGCAGGGGAGTCCTGCAGCAGCCAGGGATATCAGGCAGCAGCAGGGCTCTGCTCTCCTGCCCCAGGACAGTCAGGGGCCGGGGTTCCACCGCCCCACGGGGTGCCCGGCCGGCCCGAGCGTCTGTTCCCTTTGAAGCGGGTGACTCGGGGAGCCGCCGGCAGAGAGGATTTGGCAGGTCGGCACTTCTGCTCCGCGGCAGGCCCCATAACAAGAGGATTGGCTTCCCTCCCTCCAGCACATGGCTCTCCCTCCCCTCCGCGCTCCCCGTTGAACGGCAGCCCAGCCGGCAAGCCCCGACAATCTCCCGTCCCCCTCAGCCCAACCTCATTGTCCCCGGGAGATGCCTCCTTCCCCCTCCCCACCTCTCCCTTCTCTTCCTGGCAAATTCTCCCCCTCCTCCTGGATCCAGCCGCTCTCATAATAGCATCCTTTTCATGGAGACAAATTGTCCAGCCGGGGGCTGCACCTGAGGGCTTTCGCCCTTTAACAAATAGCCTTTTAATTTTCTGCCAGAAGGGCATGGAAAGGGGGGGAAGAGGGGAAGGGGGGGGTCTGGAGAGGGGGTTGCACAGAGGAGAGAGAATCAATCAGACATCCATCTTCATCATTGCTGCCAAGGGACCATTTGCACTGGCTGGATGCCCCTGGGGGAAGGTGGGGTGAAAAAGAGAAGAGGTTGGGGTGAGGGGGAGGCAGGAGGCAGTGAGGGAGGGGGGTCACAGAGCTGCTCCGCTCCTGAAATCCACATGGAATGGTTGCCCTCCAGAAAAATAGACAGCAACCCTTAGAGCCCAGGGAAGGGACTAGAGGATTGTTTTCCAGCTCTTACTCTGCTCTCCAAAGAGGTTGGGTCGAATCCAAAAGAGTCAGTAGCCCTGGCACAGAGCAAAGCAGCAGCCAAGAAGAGCCAGCTCAGGCCATGGGAGATCCCCATCCCTGTTCCCCTGGAAGTGGAGAACTCCAAGTGAGATGAAGAACAAAGAAACACGGGAAGAAGCTCCATCAGCATCTTCTCCTCTCTGTTATTGCAGCCATCATGCACAGCTTCTACCACAAGGCAGAGGAGCCAGAAGAGCTTGAAATTTTCCTCTCCTTGGTGCCTGGGCAGCAAGGAGGGAGCCAGCAGGTGAAATCACCGAATCACTTTCCTCTCCTCTCCTCTCCTCCAGATTCTCTCCTGCAAAGGGATACCTCGCCACAGTGTCAGCTTTAGCTGGAATCTGTTGCCTTTCCCACCAAAAAATAAGCAAAGAGGTTAATTAGATGTTTGCAATCCAATTTACGTGTTGTTTGTGAAACCAGCATTTCAGCTGTAACCCAGCCTGTGAGCCCCCGTGCCCTCGCTCTTTTGCGAAATTTATTTCACAGCTTTGCAGAACTGGCTCAGCCGGGTCAGAACTCTTCCATTATCATTATATCACTGCCTCTTACTCTGTAATTACAAGCTGCTTCCCTCACCCCCTCCCTCCTCTTCTTCCCCAGCCCCCTCCAAGCACAAGGTGGGAGATGCTGGTCTGGCTTTAAGCTTCTTCTACGATTTGTCTCACCCACCGAGGCCCGGGAACAGTTTGGCCCTGGTTGCAGCAGATAAGCAAGGGAAGGTGGCTGGGAGAGGGGGGGGATGCTGTTCTCCAGTCCCCTCTCCCCAAGGATTAAAATATTCAGATGCACGGATGAATAGCAATGAGTGCTGGAAATGAAGGCTTGGAAACTCAGCATTGGAGAGGCTGGAGTCGATCTGGCAGGAAGGAGACGAGCTGCAGAGTCCTGGAAGTCTGTGGCACATCCCTTCATGTGTCCTGGGCTGACCCTCATCATTCCAGACACTGACTGTGAGGGTGCTGGTTGGCACGGGCCAAAATTGTGGGTGCCCTGTTGGCCAACATTCCCAGTGAGCTCCAGTGAGAGGGAAAGGTCCTTGAGGAGCATCTCGAATGCACATCCCACAGAACCAGGAACCAGCATCTCCCTGGGCTTCCAGCTCCTCCTCTGTGCACATAGGACAGTCCCAGGGCTGGCACTGCCACCAGAGGACAGTTCCCAGCCAGCACAGTGGCTCACTGCTGGGCTCCACTTGTGGATCCAGGACACATGGAGCAGCAGCAGGTTCCCCACACCAAGCACCCTCTTCCCTAACCCCCCTTGACATTATGATCCATCTCCTCCCCAAAGCACTAACCTCCTCCACCTACAGTAAGGGGAAAGGGTCACATCCTCACCAGGGAAGGACTGTGTCCTTCTGTCCCAGCTCAGCCTGAAGGACCCTCCCTACCAAAGTTTAGAGAGAAGAAGAAACAAGCAGAGGGATGCCCACACCTCTGGGGCTCTGTAACATCTTGACCATGGGGACAAGTAACCACGGGGCAAAAAAATGAGTTTGGGATAGAGGTGGCACTATTTCTGCCCTGGGAGAAAGAGATGTTGCCTTGCTGTGTGGACAGGGCCTGTGTGCAGCTGGACACGGCCAGCAGTGCCCTGCTTTATTGCAAAATTTGGCTTCACTTCAGTCACCTGTGAGCACAAACCAGACAAGAACTTGCAGACAGCATGAATACACACACACACAGCCAGCTCAATTGCCCATGAGAAGGTTCATGTAATTAACAGGCAGCCAGCTTTTCTTTCTTGTGGCAAAGAAAGGATGGGAAAGGGGGGATGTTTCTCTGTGTCCATCCCCTGCAAGCAAGTTCCTCCAGGACTGTTCTCAGGGACCACAACACAGTCTGTGACAAGGAGCCCAGGGGCACAGAAGGATGGACCACAGGCCTCTTTTCCCAGCCCTGATGCCCCTTCATGCACAAAGTGGGTCTGTCCCATCCTTGGAAGAATTTAAAAAGCCTTTTTCCTGCCAAATCCACAGTGCAGGGAGCCCCTCTTTTCTGGAAATAGTATAAGGATGGGCCTTGCTGCTGTGCCATGGTCTGTGCAGCCCCCCACCATGCACTGGGATCCCCATGAGGTCACTGGGATGGTATTTAATGCTTGTGTCCATCACACCCCTACACCACAAACACTCCAGTTCCCAACCCTAGAGCACATCTAGCTCTGCCTGTGCCCTTCAAACCTCACATGCCGTGGTGTCCACAGGCACACAACCAGCACCAAGCACAAAGACACCTCGATCCCTCCCTAAAACAAAGATCAAAGCCCCTGCTCAGAGCTGAGGGTACCACCCCCTCCCTCTGCTGCTGCAGGAACATTAAAACCCCATTAACCTGGGGTTGTTATTAATCATGCAGCATTGCCCAGTGGGGACAGCCCTGACGTGTGAGTGCCCAGGCTCTCACCAGCTCCCCCGGCCCAGCTCCAGGTGACACAGGCACAGAGAAGGTGGGATTGGTTTATAACCGTGCGAGCGCTCCAGCTCCAGATAATGAATTTCCTCCACGAGGCAGAGGAGGAAAGAGCCTCGCCGAGATTGGAAATAATCACCCCGAGGCAAGGCAGGGACTGGACTCCAGACGCCTCTCACCCTGCGGATGATAATCCCCTTTGTGACTGGGTTAAGGGCAAGGCGAGGAAACCTCGATTTATCATCTGCTTGAACCACATCCATCCTCTGGAAGAAGATTTCCAGCGGTGCTGCAGAGCGCACCCAAGGAGAGGCAGAGATCCCAGGCCAAAATCAACCCCACATCTCAGGAGATGTTCACTTTGGAGACCTGCTGAGGACACAGAGGGGACATCTGGGGCACAGGCCGGACAGATTAATGCCAGAAGAGCAAAGTCTCTGCCTGTACATACGTATGTAGGCTGAAGCCCCATCAAGCCCTCACAGCTCCGTGATATTAAAGCTTTCCCCTCATGCATAGAAGCAAGCAGGGGGGCTAATTGCTTCTTATGACACTATAATGGTAGGACTATTTACACTAGATTAAAATCCAATTCATAATGAGGTATAATAACTTTGCAAATGCCAGGATTTGTCAAAGGGTGAGGAGCGCCACTGAGACAGAGCTGAGCAGCCTCGGACTTGGGGTCTGAGCCTTGGTGTGGGAGGAAGGGGCTCTTGGCAGAGGGTTGGGGGGGTTTTGTTGACTTCTCCCTCTTTGGTTGTTTCTTCCATGGGTTAAGCAGATAGAATGGTGAAAGGGAGCGTGGAGACTAGAACAGCCCTGGAACAGCTTTACAGCCAGGAGGGCGAGGGGGCTGCCCAGGGTCTGCACAGTGCCTGGAGGAGCTGAGCTGTGTGTGGACAAGAGGGTGGATCCCCCACAGAACTATTTAGGTTTTACCTGCCATGTCAGGCACAGAGCTCCTTCCCCAGGCAAGTTTGTTCCAGATGTAGATAAACCAAAATCCTCCAGTCACACTGAATCCCATCAGGCACCAGGCAGCCTCCAGACCAGGCTATGATGCTCCTATGGAAAACCTCACTTGCCTGATGTCACACATCATGCCACAACATCACACACACCCCCCCCCAGAAACTCATCCTCGCTGCCCAGTGGCATTGTGGCCCTTTCCACTCACCCCCAGTCCCATTCAGCCACCCCCACCAAGGACATGAGCAGAGACACACACCCAGCACCTCCATCCCCCTCATGTTTGCCCAGGGATCCTATGGGGAGGGGGGATTTTTGTCCCACAGGGAAGCGGTGGCTGAGATTGAATCCAGTTTGGATTTGCTCCCTGCCTCCCTCACATGTTTACGGATGTGACCTTGAATGAGCCCAGCAACACATCACTCCTGACGCCTTCAAAAGAGGTATTTATTTATTCCCTGCCAATGACATGGACTGATGGTGCCCTCTGAATTTCAAATAGGACTCGGCTCTGTTTTGATAGTCTGGTTGGCTCTGCTGGAAAACAGACAGAGAGGAAAGAGCCCAACAAGCTTCACTTGGAAAGGGAACATTGCTAACCAGATCCCAGGGCTCTGTGAGATTTCTGGATCCCACTGAGGGGGCTCAGTGTGGTGCTGGCACATTGCACAGGGGATTTAAGCAATGTACCTCAGGTCTCCAGTGGTCCCCAAGGTCCTCTGATGGATACCAAGGAGTGTTTCAAAGGATTGTCATCACCAGAGGGGGAACTACAGAAGAAAACGAGCACCAGGCTGGTGGAGCTGGAGGGGATGCTCAGGTTTAGGGTGAGCCCTGACATGCCAGTGTGAGTCACTCTCCCAGTGTCACCAGGATTTCCAAGCCTTCCCACGTCTCCACATCTGTTTGTGTTCAGAACCAGTTGTCTGCTAAAAAAAGCTGATAGACAACCCTCCAGAAAAGTAGTTCTTCAGCACACAATGCTGTGAGTTTGTCAGTCATCCTGCTGGACACTCAGTACCCCCAGATTGTGGCTGCTGGGCCACACGCATCAAGGGCAAGGAGAGCTGGAAGTAATATTTGATTTCCTAAAGGGCAAGACCCTCTTTATATAAACTCTTCCTCAACAGGATCACAGAAGCAGCTACTCCGTGCACAGGAACATAGGAGGAGCGCTGAGTTACAAAAATAGCAAAAACCTCAACACTCTGTGCTCAGAAGAAAATCACCTGAGCCTCCAACACAGCAAAGACAAATTGAATTGTGCCAAACTCACATTCACAGCTGCGAAGGGCTCTTCCTGGCTTCATGTAGCACTCTCCCAAACTGAGGATGTCCCATTACCAGGACAGAGCAAGGTCTATCCCGTCCTCCCCAAGCAATGTGAGACCTGGGACAGCAGTTGGTGTCAGCCTGAAGTCCATGTTCTGCCTCATCTCCATGGTATGGGTGCACCAAGGCAGAAATGTTCTTACCCCTTGGGCCAGGTGTTTTCCTGGCATCCCAGTGAAATCTGGGGGTGAGATTTGGTGGGAAGAAAGATACTGGATCTCAGGCAGGCACTGAAACTTTTGGCTAGACTGAGCTATTTGTCCAGAGCAGCTCCTGGCAGCGGCAGAGCCAAAAGAGTTCTGGCAGCCACAGGAAAGGCTGAGAAACCCTCTCTCCTTGGAGGGCATGAACTGGTCACAAGACTCAGGGCTCTGCAGGGGTACAAGGTGTGTGGGATGAGGGTGGAGGAGTGTCTAACACATCTGCCTGGTCACCACCACCACCACATAACAGACACTATGGCAGACCCTGCCTCGAGACCTGTCAGGTTTCAAGGAGCACCCAGAGCCTCCTCAGAGCAGAGCTGCTCCTCACACTCTTTTACTCTTTTACTCCTTCCTAAGAGGAGGCAGAAGATGCTCATAAAGTCAACCTCAAGCAGAACACATGGATGCTGGATGTATCAATATGTTCAAGCTGTAAAGCAGGAGATGTCGAGGAACCCGGCACCTCCAGCCCGACAGATGGAATGGGGCCCAGGAACACCTCTGACCACATGGCACCTCCTAACACCACCCCAGGAGGGGGCAAGGCTTCTTGGCCAGAGTCTGAACCAATTATCTTCTGGCAAACACGATGTCCTTCGATTTCCCAGCATTGAAAAGAAAAACACAATTTTCCCCCCGTTCTGGTTTTGTTTGTGAGAGGGAGAGCGAGCTGGAGCAGGTGGAGGAGCAGAAAGGGATTGAGAGGATGGCACTGCATCCCAATTGGAAAGAGCCAGTGGCTACTGCCCAAGTGAAATTCCAACTTTATGACATAATGGGCTTTTTCTAACCAGCGCTTGCTATTAACTTCGGCACTGGCTTAAACCCCTTGGCCTCAGGCACAAGCAAAGCAGAGCTCATACACTGTAAATGTTAATACTGCTTTAGCACTGTAATAAGCTAAAAGGTGGATGCAAGATCTGGCACATTAATTCCTTTTTTCATCTTTTTAGCACATTTCAGGGTAATATGAATAATAAATATTTGAGCTCATGAAGGTTAACGGATGGATAACCCTGGAGACTGGGACTCCCTGGGTAGGAAGGCAGCAGCTCCCTTCCACATGTTGGCATCTCCAGCAGAGATCCAGGGAATTTGCCTCCTCCTGAGAAGCAGGAGGTGCTTCTTGGTAGGGAAATGTCTGACATAAAAACTTGTTGCCTGGCATACTTGTTTACACTTCAAATATTTGGGCTGGGGAATGAGTAGAGGCAGATGTTTCCAAGCATCACAGGGCAAATCTATGGAGACAGAGGAGAACCTTCTCCATCCCAGCACAAGCTCTCTTGGTTTCCATTGAACAAGAGCCAGGTTTGGCCAGCAAAGGGTCCCAGTCTCAAAGCTGTTTAGGCATCTAATTCCTGCTGCAGCCAGGTATAGGTTCACCTGGACTGAGAGCCTTGGCGGCAAAGTAAGGGAGCTGAGCACAAACCTGCAGAGTTTTGAACTCCACTTGAGTCTCCTCTCACTGAGGGAATGTTCTAAAGACAGAGTTCTGCATGGACATGACCCAGACAACTTCACCAGCCCCAAGGCTCCTGGTCTGCCCTTGTTTTGCAGGTGCTGGGTCTAACTGACAGGGCTTTGATGTCTGCCAGGCTGCAGCAGCACAACTCCTCGAGGAGAGCATCTGTGGATGCTCTGGGACAGCTGGGTGAAAAACTTCCCTGGAGCTGGGAGAGCTCTGCACATCACCTCTGGATTACAAAAACGTGGAGAGCAAGGCTCTGGGAGAAAGTCACACTGCTTTGGCATCCAGTCAGGTGCCACAAGGGAGGCCCAGCTCATCCCATGTGGTGGAAGCCACGTCGGCTTGCAGGGAAGGAATCAGAAGGGATACAGAAAATCTTCTCATCCAACAAGACAGGAATCCTAAGAAAGGACCATGTCAGGAGACAAAGGGTAAATTTAATGACCCAGGAAAGGAGAGCAGACACTGCAGCAGGTTAATTCCCATTGCTTACCTGTCACAAAGACCTGGCAGGTGGTAGCACTTGCTGGGAGAAAAGGGGTTGGGATGAACATGAATGTGATCCCCTGAAATGGAGGATTGTGGGGATTGCCCAGATTTCATCTGCTGTTACAGCTTTGCCTTCTTGACCCACATGGCATAGACAATGCCTGAGTGCCACATCCAACAAGCAAGCCCTCTTGCTGGGAAAGGCCCAGTATTCCAGCAGAAGTTCTACTCTTATTTTAATTTGTGGTCCAAGGCTGGTGGGCACCAGCACTGTGGGACACAGGGGGACAGAGAGGACACATCCCTGCCCCTGGTAGCTGGTGATGGGCTGGGTGTCATGATGTGTCACTGGAGCTTAAGTTGAAGGAGAAAGGTCTTGACTGTGTCACCAACCTGGGGCAGGGGTTCACTTCCCATCCTGACCCTGATGGGGCGGCCCAGGAGCTTCAGGGGCTGGTGGGGGCAGGGATGCTGCATCCCCTCCTCAGATTCCTTATGCTCCCATCCTGACCAGTGCTGCAGGGAGCTGGGATAAGCAAAGAGCACTGGGCTTGTGCCAGCTCGGGAGGGCAGTCAGGGAGACAGGGCAACTGTGGCCCTGGCAGGGGACACGGGAAGGGCAGGTCGGAGAAGCACTGCTGATGGAGAGGGGAGCAGGGAGCTGCACACCCAGAGCTGGGTGTCAGGGGCCAGGGGGTGACTGCTGCGAATCTCTGGGACCCTCATCGGGGAGCAGCCCACGGAAACACGCAGCTGGGGAGCACTAGTGGGCAGGACATAGAGTGCTGGGGGGCTGCGAGCGCTGCTCCCCCCCGGCACGGAGCCCACCGGGGTGCGCACACGCGTTACTCACCGACCACGGCTGCGCATCCACAACCAGCGCCCCGTCCCCTGATCCGGGGAGGGGGGAGCTGCCCGCCGCCCTTTGGGGTGTGAGCCTGGATGCTGCGCGAGGGGAGCGATGAGCCTCCCGCCCTCCAGCCCCCCCTGTTTGCCTTTCGTTTTGCTCACTGTTGCGTGACCGCCGAGCCCCCCTCCCCTGGCAATCCTTGGGGGATATCAAGGGCAAGGAAGAGAAGGGTTACCTGGAGGAAAGGGTTGCTAAGCAACCCCCCCCTCCAACCTTCCCCCCCAAGCACCGCAAACCCAAAACTCGTTCCAGGCCTGCAACCAGATTAGCATATTAATGAGGCTGTAATTTCCCCGGAATTGTCTGCACGTCTATGCCCGCTCACAGCACACTGGCCCAGGAGTTTGCTATGCAAATAAACTGGTTTTACAGGCTGTGGCTTAATTAACTCATCAAGTTCATCTTCCTAACAAAAAAGGCAGACTAACTGCGGATTAATGGACCTGTGTTTGCTCTTCTTTCTCTCCCCCTCTCACCCACTCCCTCCCGCAGGCACTGCCTCCCTCCAGACCCTTCCGTGCCCGGCCACTCCAGCCTCAGTGCTGGGGAGATCCTCCAGCCTCCCAAGGAGATAAATCCTGGGAAAAGAGATGGGGGGGAAGGAATCTTAATACCGTTTCCAGCAGAGTCGGGGAGGTTTCCTCATCGACTTCAAGGGGAATAAGATGGATCAGGCCTCAAGGATGGTAATTACGCCTTCAGTCGAAGCTGGCAGGTGACCACTTATGAGAAGGAGGTGGCACATCGTGACACTGTCTCTTTAAAATGGTTGTCTCTCTGCGGATCAGGGGTCAGGGATTTTGGGGAGGGGGATTAAGGTACCGTTTGTAGGGGAGCTCTGGCAATCCTGCTCCTTCCCTTATGGTGCAGGGTCAGAGCAGGTGAGAGGGATGCTCTCCCTCCTGGGTTAATTAGAAAGGCACTTCTTGCCTGCATCCCACGCTCAGCAACATGATGTCTTTTGAAAACGACCCCAAAAAATAAGTATAAGGATTTTCAGAGTCACTGGGGGAAAGTTCACCTGGCCAAAAATCTGTACTCAGACTGGACCAGAGCTTACTTTGAACATTAACATCATTAGGAGTTTATCTCCCTTTCACTTTCCCTTACTTTTCTGTTCCCTTCTTCCTTCCCTGGGAAGAGGGAAGCAGTTTCCTGTAGCACCTGGATGGGGTGCAGATGTCCCCCCATGGCTCCCACATGGGCTGGGGGTTGGAAGCATGAGGAGCTTGCTGGGAGCTCTCAGCCCCCAGGCTGTGTGTGAAGTGACTCCACTTGGAGATGAAGTGTCTGAGCGTATCTTTTTCCTTTTAATTCCGGCTGTATTGTTAGTTAATTGTAGTTTGACCTCCAGGGAGGTTTTCCATGGCTCAGAAGGTGGCCTGGGATACCGAATTCAGAGCCTAGGGTGGGAATGGTTTCTTTGGCATTCATAGCATGAACTGTACCAGCCTGATGCACAGAGCCCTGAGGAGTGGAGAGCCCAGAGAGACAAAAAGGCAGGGGGAAACTGAGGAACAGTTCATATCTGAAGGGAGGGTGCCAAGAGGATGGAGCCAGGCTCTCCCTGGCAGTGCCAAGACATAGAACAAGAGGCAACAAGCAGAAACTGATGCCCAGGAAGTTCCACCTGAACATGAAGCAGAGCTTCTTTCCTGTGTGAATGACCCTGCACTGGAACAGAGAGTGTGGAATCTCCCTCACTGGGAATATTCCAGAACCATCCAGACACAGTCCTGTGCCTGCTTGGACAGGGAGGCTGGACCAGATGACCCACTGTGGTCCCTTCCAACCTGACCCATCCTATGATTCTGTTGTGACCCCAAAGCCATCCAGCTTGAGCTCTTGGCTTCCAACTATGCTGGGCACAGCAAATCTGCTGCCCATCACCATCACAGCCCCTCACTCTCACAGCTCTGGGATCTGCTCCTGCAATCACCCCTGACTTTGCTGCTGGAGTGGGGAAGGGGCTGGTTCTCCAGACAGCTGAGCTACCAAAGACCTCCCAGCTACTCCAAGTGCTCAGCTCTGCAACATCTCCCCAAGAAACCTCGGCAGAGGTCCACAACCCCCTTCAAAGAAAGTTTAGGAGCATTCAAATCATGTTCTGCTGAAGACCATCCCTCTTCCAGCCACAGCTGTCTTGGAATGGACTGAAGTGAAGCTTGTTTGCTAAAGTTGTTTTAGACTGGGCAAAGTCCTTGAAAAATCTAACTGTACTCAGAAGCTTCTCTGCATTCACAGGGAAATGGACTGGCTGACCTGAAAGGTCTTTTCCATCTCTAATTTCTGTGGTTGTGTGATTCATCCCTCTTCTTTGAAAGTGTTTCCTACATGAAACGTCTAGTAGAAGGGGGGGAAAAAATGATACTAAATAATCTTTTCTCATTTCCTCTCCTCATTGTCAGAGAACATGAGAGGTGAGGGATGTGTCTGCTGTGACATTAACCGAGCAATGGAACAGAAAAGGCAAACCAGGATTCAGCTTAGCAGCCAAGAATGAAGCTATTCATGCAAGGTGGGGTAGGAGGAGATGTGCTGGAGACTTCCTTTCCAGGAACACGGTTGTTCCCTCGCTTTCTCAGATCATGAGAAAACACCGAGCTGGAGAGCAACAAACACCTCACAGCAACAGAGGAGCGGCCCCGTCCCAGCCGAGGAGAGAACCTCCCTCAGAGTGCTGTTCCCAGGAGGCAAATGTAGCAGTTTCCTGGGATGCTCCTGGGGATCAGCAAAGCCAGCTGCGGGTTCAACATTCTTAACATTCCTCAGGAATTTCTCTCCCAAGAGCTTGCCCAGTTTCCTCTTAATCCATTCAGCTCCTGCCGTGAGGAGTTCCAGAGATAACCCGCTGCAAGAAGCACAGTTTGTCTTAAATCTTGCTTTTACCACCTTCACCTGAAGGCACGAAGGGGGGTTTGGTTTCATGTTGGTCCCCCACTAGATGTTTCATGTAGGTGTCCAAGGCATCACATAATCTCAGAAAGGAGAGAAAAAAGTCCTGAGGTCAGGTAAGACATTCCCCTGGGAATGTAGAAGGGCATCTTTCCATCCTGAAGCAGCCCTGAAAGGGGAGGGACTGGGAATTATCCCAGTCCCCAGGGTGCTCCCCCAGTCCTGTACAACCCCAGGGAAGTTGTCCCATCCCACTAAGATGTGTCCACCACTGTATCTCTCTCCTCTCTGGATTTCTGACACCCCAGTGATGAGGTTTTCTCCTCTCAGTGGCTCTCAGGTGACTCTGGATCTTAGCATTGCATCACCTCAAGAGGCCCAAACTGAAGATCACCAAATTATTCCTCTCTTTTCATGTTGGATAACGCCATTCAAACCATCCCATTTGCTAATCCTTGTTTTCCCACATGCTCAGAAGCAAACACAGGGTGATATTCTAGAAAACATCCCCTTTGAACTGGTTTCTGGGTTAAAAATTGAGCATGAGGTTGGACACATTCTCCCATCAGGTGATTTCCAGAAAGACTGGGGAGCCACCGTGTTTTGGGGGGAGCTGGTGCAGACAGGATGGGACCCAGCTTACAGCCACTAATCTGAAGGCATCAGGATGGGAAGGCAACAGGGGATGGAGCTGCTGCCCCCAAAATGAGAGGGAAGTTGGGGAGGGAGCAAAGGGACAAACCCCTTTAGGAAGACAAACTCAGCATCTGATCCTGGTTCACTTGTCAGTGAGGTTTTGTCAGGGATTTGGAGATCAGAGGTGGTTTGAATGATAATTACCCATCTTCAGCTGTTGCCCAGGAGATGTTTATTTGAAGAACTGTTGTGCCCATAATATAGGACTTTCAGCTCTTTTTGTTTCATTGATTGAGTGGGTTTTCATTCTCTATTTTCTTTCATTTTCTGGGAGCAAGAAAAGTGCTAAAAACCCAAAGTCCTGCAGCATCACCCATTTCTGCAAAAGGTATTTATATATAATTTTTTTTTGTTTAATAAAAACCAAAGCTGAAGTGCTTACAGCCAGGGAATCACCCAAAATTTGAACACTTGCCAGATACTGTTTAAACCCTTTTCTAGATGACATTCCAGGACACAGCTTTTTTTTTTTTTTTTTTTTCTCCAGCATAGCTGCTACTTCCACTAAAGGGGGAAAACATTTTTTTTCTGACACAGCAGAAGTGGGAGAGGAGGGAATCCGAGAGGTGGAAAGCTGGATCTACACAAGCTGAGCTTTGAAGTTAAAATTTGCCCTTTCAGGATTACGGAGGAGAGTGATAAAACAAGGGAACAAATTTACAGAGGGAGACATCAACTCTTTCATCACGAGCAGTCCCTCAGCTGGCAGGGGAGGCTCCTGCTTGCCCACAAGTCGTGGGGCAGGATGCAGAAATTGCAGGGCGAGTCTCTACGGCTCACACTCCGTGGGAGGTCAGACTACACGCTCGTCGGGGTCCCTTCTGGCCCTAAAATCTATGAATCTATTGATGCTCTGAGGCTTAAAAAGCAGCAGCTGCTCCTATGCAGCACCTAGTTCTCATAAGCATTTGGAATAATGGATCCATATTGTGCCAATGCATACTAATGTTAATATACATTTGCAGCACACAATGTGATGGCTTTGGAGACACCCAGGTGTCAGATGGAATCAGTGTCAGTGACACACCGTACCAGGACTTCGAGGCAGGTCCCTGTTGGCTTCTCCAGAGGGAAGCTTTCTCTCCTTTGAAATTATTGTGTTTATCCCTTATGTTTCTGGAGGGGAAAAAAAAAAAAAAAAAAAAAAAAAAAAAAAAAAAAAAAAAAAAGAATGAATTGTGTCAGGCCCTCCATGGAACTGGTGTCCGCAGTTTGTAGCCAGCCAAAGCTTGGTTTCCACAGGGTTAGAGGTGTGGATGTGAGGGAAAACAAAGAGAGATGTTGTACGAGGAGTTCAGAGGTGCAGCGTCCTGCTCTCCCCGCTGATTTCCCCTCATGCACCAGTGCAAAGAAATTAGGAGCCAGGGCCAGGGGCTGCTCCCAGCTCTGTCCCCGCTGAAGTCCGGGGAAGCAGCACAAAGCATTTGCGAGCCAAAGACCTGAGCCTGCCTCTGCCGGATTTAATCCCCCCGGCTTTCAAGTGCAGAATCAGGTTCAGGCTCTGCAAAGGGAAAATGGCCTCTTTAATTGCTGCCTTGGGTTGGGACTGTGGGGCACAACTGTGCTCACACCTCCAGCCCTGCTCCCAGGCAGCGTGTGTGGGTGTGCAAGTGGAAGGTTTGCACCCCAGATTTGACCTGTATAGTTTGTGAGGGTGTGGAGATATGTGCAGTACCTTCACATTTATATAGACGTACACCTACCTTATTTTTTCCCAAAACAAGCAAGCCTGCATCAACCTCACAGAAATTCCCTGGCCCAAATTCCCTTGTGTCCCACTTACAGGAGCACACATGGGAAGCTGCCCAAAACACCATTTTTTTACAGGAACACGGTACAGTAGCAGACCATGCAGCAAGTCCTCAACTGCCTGAATGCTCATTATTCCCGTAGGTAACTGCCCAGTCAGTCTCAGGGCTGGGAACAAGGGGATTTTGTCACCAGCCAGGCACTGCAAGGGTTAAGGCCACCCTTAGGACTCACCTAAAGCAACGCTTGGGCGGATGGAGGTCTCCTTGGAAGCACCTCAGTCCTGCAGGGCATCTTCAGGGCTCCATCCCACGCACACTGGCTGAGGTTGAGGGGCCCTTCCAGCCTGGCCCTTGGCCATCCCTACCTCCCACTGTGAGCAATTGCTTCCAACGGAAAAGGTAAACCTAAGTTTCCCCACACTGATCAGTTTTTTCTGCTCCAAAAGGAAAAAAAAAATCACAAGGAAAAAAAATATAAAGAAACCAACCGCTTCACAAGTCCCCAGGGACTCTGTTACCCTTTGGCCCTCCACAGTACCCTCTTGCCAGATCTTCTCTTGTACCTTCTGGACACCCTGGAGAACCCAAGATACCCAGATGGCAAAGGGTACCCTCTTTATTGGAGCAGGGGGAGGACTGTTTTTGTGGTCCTGATCATGGTTAGGAGAGGCAGGTGCGCATTTCTAGTGAGGTCAACAGAAGGAAGTGGGGATGGAGGAGAGAGGAGCGCAGGAGAGAGAAAGCAAGGTGGCCGTGTGCCCAGGTGACAGTGACAAGTCCAAGCACTGTCACCAGAACTGCACATTAGGCAGCTGATGAGGTTAGAGAGGTCCCATTCTGTCTTTCCATTCCCCGAGGCAATGGAGGTTTTATCACATCCCTGCTCAGCATGAGATGCCTCTGCCCCGGCTTCTCACCCAGGTTGTGAAACAACGAGTGTTGGAGCGGTCCAGGAAAAACTCTCAGCCCCTACTCCTGGCCCCAAGGCAACCCTAGGAAGGGCTCTCTCCTTGGCCTGCACAGAGACAAAAACCTCATCCCCTTGAATAAAAAGATGGGGCTGAGGGACGGTGTCGGCTCTCACAGAGCCTGGGTACGTCAGAGAAGGCAGGGCCACCGAGATGGGTGTTGCAGGGGGAATGTGCCTGTGCGAGGGCTGGTTTTTTGTGTGTGTGCATGAAACGTGTCACAGGGGTGTGCTTCCCAGCCATGGGGGTGCTTGGGATGAGGATCTGGGGGGTGCAGGGGGAGCTTGTGTGTGCAGCAGGCTCTGTGCACACGCGGGGACACGCACGAAGGAACACAGGGAATGTGCAGGTTGGGTGGTGAACGCAGGGAAGGGAGATACGTGTGTGCAGGAGAGGATGAGGCAGACAAAGAGCTGTGCAGGCAGGAAGGGGACACCCCCAAGCCTTTCACCGGGGTGTCAGGGCTGGGGGAGCCGGGTCAGCCCTGGTGGGGACTCCCCAGCCGGTTCGCTCTCCCGGGAGGGGCAATCGGGGGGGCGGTGAGTGTGTGCAGGGACAGGAGCGTTTGTGCAAGTGTCCGAGTGTCTCCTCTCCGTGACACTCGAGGCTCTCCACTTGGTTTTCTCGGCCCCCGCAGCGTGGGGCTGAGCTGTGGGGGTCCCCCCGCCCCGCTCTGTCAGCGCTCGGGGCAGGCAGGCACCGGCATTCCAGGGTTCGGTTTTAATCGCAGCGGCTGTAAGAGTGGAAAAAAAAACCGAGCTGAGATCCCGCTGGCTCTTCCCTCAGCGGCAGGGCCGGAGCTGGAGGTGTCCTGGGCAGCGCAGCCCAGGGTGAAGTACTGGGGGGACACTGGGAGAGTGGAGGGGTCCGATGGGCATCTGATAATTATGTCGTGGTGTTCGCAAAAATTCCAGTGTTTCTGGCCAACGCAGCTTTCTCTGGGAGAGTGGAAATGGGAAAGCAGAGAGGGACGGAGAGATCGGTATGGAATGTGTGTGTGGTGAGAGGGGGAAACGAAAAATAGAGCAGCAAAGGGTGTGAGTAGAGAGGGAGAGGGAAGGAGAGAAAGAAAGAATCGAGAAAAGAGGAAGAACTGAAAGAGAAAAAGAAAAGGGGAGAAATAAAGAAGAAAATGAGAAAAAAATGGTAAAAAAAAACAAGAGGAGAGAAAGCGGGGTGAAAAGAAAAACAACAAAATGAGAAAAACGGGGGGGAAATAGGAGAAAAAATAAGGGAGAAAAAAAGGAGAAAATCTGGGAAAAAAAATAAAGAAAGGAGACAAACAGGGGAAAAACCGGAAAAACAGAGAAATACAGAAAACCAGAAAATGCAAGGAGAAAAAAAAAGGAGAAAATAAGAAGGAATAAAAATGAGAAAACCAGGGGAAAAAAATAAAATAAGAAAAGCAGAGAGGGAAGATCGAGGGCGAGAGAACGAAGGCAACAGAGAGGCAGAGGAGGGTGGAAGGGGCAGCAGTGCCCGGTGCCCGCAGGGCGAGGCGGGGGCGCGGGACAGAGCCGGGAGCGTTTCAGCACCCTGGAGAGCTCCACCGGCACGGAGGGACCCGGGGACACGGCCGTGCCGGGGCCAGGCAGGGCTCGGGGGGCCCGGCGGGACCGGTTGCTGCTCGGGGCCGGTGTCCCAGCAAGGCTCCTCCATAGCGGGGCTCGGCCCTGCCGAAGGCATCGGTGTCAGATCCGTCCTGGCGTGGGACTCCGCGCCCACTCGAGGCGTGGAAGGGAGGGAGCAGCGTCCCTGCTCCGCTTTCCCTGCTCCACTTTTCCCTGCAAACCGCTCCCCCCTTCTCTCGCAGCTGCCCCCTCCCCGCCTTGTCGCCCCCTTTGGTCCCGCGGCACGCGTGGTTCTGGGGCGCCCTCAGACACCTCGTGTGTCCCCCCCTGAGTCGCCCCACGGTGCCCGTGAGCAGGGAGGGGGGAGAGCTGTAATCCCTCATCCCGCCCGCAGGTGCGGGCCGTGAGCTCCCCCCTCCCTGTTTCCCAAGCGAATCCAAAGGAGGGGGGGGGAGACTCAGTGGGGCACAGCCTGAGGGGGTCACCCCACGCCCCGCCAGCTTTGGAGGCCCCATATGCGGGGGGTACCCGGGGGTACCAGCTCCCTGCTCAGTCCCGACCCCCGACGGGAGCACAGGGGCGAGCCCCCTTCCCCTCCCTGCCTTGCAAACAGCACCGCAGCCCCCCGGCTTCAGCCCTGCCCCGCCGTGTGCCCCCCGACCCCCCCGCTCCGGGGGCTTCTGCCCCGCCAGGGCGGGCTCCCCACGCACCGGCTCGCTCCGTCCCGCCGCTGCTATGCGGAGCTCCGCGGTTGCCGCCGGCTTTTCTCATGCAGATTCCCTCTTTCACACCTCCCAAACAAAAGCAAACGGGGGCATCGCCTCGCCGTGTCAACACACACGCTCATTAGCGGGGAGGCGGCGGGGGGAGCGGGTGGGAACGGCTCGAGCAGCCCCTCCGGGGGGGCGGTCGCATCGACGGGAGGTTGTAGCGGGGCCGGGGATAACCCGAGGAAATTTGGAGCGAGTTCTTTGCCGCGTGCCCCTCAAGTCACTAAGTTTCCGAAGGTCTAGGTTCTGCTGTCTCCGCTTCGTTTTATCGCAGCACACGCTGCTCACAGCAAGGCTTTGCCCACCCTCGACTCAGCATCGCGGGGAGCGGCAGCCGCGGGACTCCGAGCCGGGGGCGGGTTAGCCCCGGGGAGCCGTCGGGGAGGTGGGAATGCGGCCCCAGGATCGTGCTGGAGCCAGGAGGGGCTGGGGGGGCAATTGAAGCTTCGCCAATTACCACTACCAGCTGGGAAAAAAAAAAAAAAAAAAAAAAAAAGGGGGGGGGGCTGATTGAAACGGCAGTGGTGGGGCAGGGGGCGATTGGGGAAAGGTCGAGGAGAGCAGGGAGAAGTGGCATCTCGGTCTGCTCTGGCTGTTTCCCAAACCCCAGAGCGGCAGCCCCTGCCGGGCAGGGGTCCCGGGAGGTGTCGGGGGGCTCTGGGGGCCGCGCTCCGCACAGAGCTAGCACCGACGGGTCTCCGAGCTCCGTGGCCGCTGGCGGTACCCGCTCCTCCGCCTCCGCCCGAGATTTTTGGTGTGTCTTCACTTTTGTTTGGGATTTTTTTCTTTTTTTTTTTTCTTTTTTTTTTTTTTTTTCCCGTGTGTGTGATTTGGTTTGTTTCCTTTTTTTTTTTTTTTTTTTTTTTTTTTCCCGTTAAAACGCCTCAACTGAGCCCAGTCCCGCGGCCGCTCCGCCTCTCCCGGGGTTTCTCCCTGTTGCCGGCATCGCCGTTCGTTTTGTGCCTTTTCTTTCACCCCGTGCCGGAGCGCGGAGGGAAGGAAACAAAAAATTTGTTAAAAATAAGAAAACGGGGGGAAAACCCAAATTAAAAATCCCCCGGTTGTTCGTTTGCATTTGGACCTCGGTGGGGTTGCGGGGGTTGGTTTGTTTGTTTTCTTTTTCACACCCCCCGGCGATTCCATAAACACCCGTGGAGAGCAAAGAGCTGGAGCATCCCCTCTCCCCAGCACCTTCCTTGGACCCCTGGCGTGGGATGGGGAGGAGGGGGAGAAGGAGAGGTGGGTCGGGGGGGCTCGGTTGGCACCGTGGGGGCTGCGTGGGGCTTTGTGCGCGGGGCGGGGGTGCCGCATTGTTCGCCGGCGCTGTGAACAAGCACACTCGCACACACACTCACACTCACCTCGTGTCCCCCCGCCCCAATAATACGGAAATTTCCATGTCCCAGCTGCCTTCCCCTTTTAACCTTGGTATTAATTTAGGACGGATCTTTTTAAACAGCCCTGTAATACATTCAGACACTGCTGGAGGTTTATCTTTTTTTTTTCCTTTTTTTTTTTCTTTTTTTTTTTTTTTTTTTGTACCGTGGGTTATATTTACACCCAAAACAAAATAATTACACTTTTGTTGGCGAGAGAAAGCTGGTGATTAGACTGTGGCTCTTTGCAGCAAACCCTTTCTCAGTGGTACACCAGGACAATTTTTCACGGCTGGGTGAAATCAGACGCGGGAGGTAATGAATCCTGTGAGCTATTTAAATTTACAATTTGTAACGCAGTCACTCAGAAACGCCTATGGCCCGGCGAGGAGATGCTTGCTGGGTTTGTTTAATGTTAAAACCTGCCCCGTCCCCCCTCTTACCGGGGGAAAGGAGGGGAGCGCGGGGGGAGCAGCCTCGCCCGCCGGAGGAGCGCGGAGCGGCGCGGAGCCTCCGCCTCCCACCGCGCCCGGGCTCGGCATCCTCGAGCAGGGCAGATCCGCGGAGCCGGGCCCCGCTCCGCGCTCCTCAGCGCTCCTTTTCACCACGTAGGTCGCAGCCTACAACCCCAAAAATAGTTGGAAATATCTACAAAGTCGGCGGCGGAGCATCCGAACAGATAGATAATTAATTACAAAACACAGGGGGAATATGCAAACCGCGTATTACAAATTCTACAGGGCTTAACTGATTGGAAACAGATTATTATCTTGTTTGTCTTTTGTCTGTTTCACTTATCCCTCTGCCGTCTGTTGTGTTGTAAGTTGATACACTTTATTCTTGAAAGGGGATTTTTTTTTCTTTAATAATATAGTAAATTCCATCAACATCTTGTATAAGCGACGCTGCTTCTCCACGCATTACCCTGTTAAAACACAAAAGGTTTATTAGTTACATATAGGCGGTATTATGGGGCCTGAATTACCATCTGTTACCATGGGGGAATGTGGCTGGGGGTTGGGGGGGGAGGTGTTGCTTGGGGCTTGTGAGGTGTTTTTTTTTTCCCCTCCTCCCCTTCCCCTTGGATTTATTTATTCCTTGACTTTCAAACGAAAAAGGGAGCCGAGCGCGGCCGCGGGGAGCGGGACCCCCCGGCATCGTCCTCCCGCATGGGGGTCCCCAGCTGGGGGTCCCGGCTCGGTAGCGGGGCGGGCTGGGGAAGCACCAGGCGGCCGGGAACGGGCCCACGGGTGTGTTCAGGGCCGTGGGAGCGGGACACGGGGGAGCGCAAGGCCGGCTGAGAGGAGCGCGAGTGCGTGGGCACAAGCAAAGGTGCGGGTGTCGCCTCCTGCACCCTTTGTGGATTATCCCTACCAACAAAGATTATCCATATGCTTATCCATCGATTATCCCCGCGTTGCGGGGCGGGACGTGGCACACACAGACACACAGAGTCCCGCACTCAGTGGGTCAACCCCGAGCCTCCCCCGCGCCCGCGTTCCTGGGCGGGACGAGCAGCCTGCGGTGCCTGCGAGCGGGGCTCTGCCGCGGGCTCAGGGGCCACGAGTGTGCGTGTGGAGCCGGTCCTGTGTGCAGGCATATTCCTCCACACCGACACGCGTGCCGCCGCAGCTCTCCATACGCTCCATACGCTCATCCCGGTGTATTTGAGCCGCGCGGGTTTTCCCCGCGGTGCGGGGCCGGAGCGGGGCCTGCCCGGTGCTCCCGGTGCCTTGTCCCTGCTCTGGCGCTGCCCTGGGGTCTCGTCCCGAAATCCGTGGAGGCTGCGGCAAGAGAGGCCCCCGCATTTCCCCACACAGTCCCGCGGGTCCCAACCCCCCAGAAGAGCCCAGGGAATCCCGCGAACTTGGGCAGAGCCCGGCGGGAGCGCGGCCGCGATCGGTCGCGAGTCCAGTCCCTTCTCCTCCTCCTTCCCGTGCCTTCGTCTTTCTTGCCCGTTTCTCCCCTTTATAGCCAGCTGCAGTTTTAATTTCCATTATTCTCGCTTCCCTGGATTTTTTTTTCCTTCTGTCTTTGTTTTATTTCTTTTCCTCCTCTTTCTTGCTCGCTCTGTTTGGAGCTTTTCCCTCGCGCTTCCCTTTTGGTTTCCATTCTTCTCCATTTTTCGCCGTTCTTTCTTTTTATTTCTTTCCTCGGTTTAATTTTCCCCTTTCCCTCTTTTTTCTTCATTTTCTCTCGTCTTATTTCTTCTCTTATTTATTTCTATTTTTTTTTTCTTTCGTTCATTTATTCCTTCTTTTAATTTCTTTTATTTTCCCTTCCTCTTCTATTGTTTTTCCTTCTGTTTCATCTTATCTCCTTCCTTTTCTTTTTTGTTTCCGTTGACTTATTTTTCTTCACTCTCCCTTTCTCTTTTACTTCCTGTCCCTTCTCCGTATGTTTTTCAGCACAAATTTTCTCTTTTTCCTTCTGTGTTTTTGTGTGTGTGTGTGTGTGCTGCTCTCTTTATTTCCCTTTTCCTTCTCTTTTTTTCCCCCCTGAATCTCTTCTCTCTCTGTATTTTCTTAATTCGATTCTCACTCTTTCCACAAACGCCCACGGACACATACAAAACATCCTCCACTTCCCGCCGATTCCCTTGTGCCGTGGAGGATTTGTTACGATTTGGGGGTGGATTTTTTTTTTTTTTTTTTTTTTTTTGCCAATACCGGGAGCATTTCCCTACTCCAGGACGCTTCGCGGCCGCGAAATGCTTCGGGCCGGAGCGAGGAAGAAAAAAAAAGTACATATATATTTTTATATTAAAAAATTTAGATTTTAGCTGGAGAAAAAGACGAAGAAGGGGAATGTAGGTCCGGCCTTTACCTGCCCCACTGCCTTCCTCCTCTTCCTCCCACTGCTGAACCCCAGGGCCACCCCGTCCCCTCCCTAAATCCCCGGGACACGGAGGGAGAGGCGGAGGGGTCTCCCCCCCCCTCACCGACCCCTCTGGGAGCCCCTGGATGGGGCAGCAGCCCCCTGGCCACAGGATAGATTCCCCCCCTCACAACCTCCCCCGGCCGGGTCCGGTCCTGCCCCCCGTCCCTCCCGCGGGTCACAGCTCTGCCGCACCTGGAATTAAAGAGAAAACACAGTGTGGGAGGGGGTAGCTCCCGCCGCCCCCTGGACAGCCCCCCCGGGCCGCCCCCTGCCCCCTCTCTCCCCCTTGGAGCGGGGAAGGGGCGGGGGGACGGCGGGCCCGTGGGACAAAGGCGGGGGGGACGGTCGGGGGGCCCGCATACTTCCGAGGGAACTTTTCATCCCGCTACGCTGCGGGAAGGAGCCCCCGGCCCCCTCCCCGTTCCCACCAACCCCTCCTCACACATCCCCCCTCACCAAAATCCACCCGCTCTCTTTTTTTTTCCCTTGTTTTTTCCCCCTTTTTTCCACTTGTTGCTCTCCCAGACAAAAGCCTCTTTCCCCCTTGTGCCAAACAAATATAAACCCCCAAAACCAAGTGATGCCGTCCCCCGGAGCAACTCGGGACCCCCCGACACCTCCCCGAGCATTCCTTCAAAGAAATAAACAACAAATGAAAATAAAAATCGAGGGGAAAATGGTGGGACGGCGGTATTTTGGCGGTGCCCCCCCAGGCCCCCCAGCCAGGTGCGTACTCACTTCGCGGCCCAGGTACAAGCCACCCTCAACAATAGAGGCGCGTTGTTTTTTTCCCTCTGTGCCAAGCACAAGGCTGGAGCCAATTTAGATATGCTATAAATTAAGAGGTTGCCATGGCTACCGCCCTGCCATTGGCAGCATCCCTGGTGACGCTGCCGGCGACGTCACCAAATCTGAATAAGGATGCGCGAATTACTAAGGCGGGGGACAAAGCTGGCGATGGGGACAGCATGAGAGTGGCGGCGCGGCGGCGGCGGAGCACAGCGAGGCACCGGGGCTGCCGGCTGCAGGGGGGGGTTCATGCACCCCTCCCGCCGCGCCCGCTGCCGCAGAGCCCGCCAGCAGCGCGGCCGCCGCTCCGGCGGCTCCCGGGCCGCTCCGCAGGCACCGGAGGGGGATTTGGGGGGGCTTTTAGTATTATTGTTATTATTATTTCTCGGGGGTGGTTTGGATTATTTTTTGGGGGGGCCTCGTTTTTTCCCTCCCGTCGTCGAGGCTCCGGAGAGAAGAGGGGGAAGAACTTGACAGCCGCCCCACTACCCTCCCCTGAATTTTTTGTTATTCCCTCTTCTATATTTTTTTAATTTTTATTTTTATTTCATTTGATTTTATTTTGCTTTATTTTTATTTTATTTTTTATTTTCCCTTTTATCTTATTTCTTTTTTATTTTATTTCTTTTAATTTATTTTCGGTATATTACAGTTTTTTATTTTATTATTTTTCCTACAATTTTTAAATATTTTATTTTATTATTATTTTCTTCTGCTCTTTTCTTTCTTTTTTTTTATCCTTTTTTTTTTTTTTTTTTTCCTTTTTTTTTTTTCTTTTTTTTTTTTTTTTTTTTTTGCCGCCGCCGTGTGCCGGCGCGGGTCTGGCTTCTCCTTTTGCGCGTCTCCATCCCCCGGCGGAGGTTATGATGGTGCATTGTGCGGGCTGCGAGAGGCCGATTTTGGACCGGTTCCTACTGAACGTCTTGGACAGAGCATGGCACATCAAATGCGTCCAGTGCTGCGAGTGCAAGTGCAACCTGACCGAGAAATGCTTCTCCAGGGAAGGGAAACTCTACTGCAAAAATGACTTTTTCAGGTGAGTCGTCACCCCCCACTCCAACCCCGCCAGCGGGCAGCGGAGGGCGCGGAGATTCACAACGAGCGCGGCCTCTGCTGCCTCCCTGGGGTCCCCCCGGAGCTTTGGGAGAGCTCAGCGGGGTCCCCTCCCGTCCCTCCCTGCCGG
Source organism: Pyrocephalus nanus (assembly GCA_038380795.1). Classification (NCBI taxonomy): domain Eukaryota; kingdom Metazoa; phylum Chordata; class Aves; order Passeriformes; family Tyrannidae; genus Pyrocephalus; species Pyrocephalus nanus. The sequence goes on from CM076278.1 coordinate 3,907,576, forward strand.
GGCTCCACACCGAGCCTGCCCCGCCGCTCCACGGGGCAGCAGCCTCTGGCCCGGGGAAGCCCCGGGGGGGACCCGGCGGCTGCGCTGCGGCCGCTGCTGCATCCTGAGGAGGGGGCAGGGAGGCTGTGCCCCCCCTCCCCAATCTCCTCATGACCTTCCTCGCAGAGCCCCGGGCCCCGCTCCCCCGGTGGCACCGCTCGCCCCGTCGCGTCAGGCACCGCGGCTGCGGCCCCCCTGTATACCCCATCTCCGGGACCCGGCCTGGCACCCCTGGCCCCCCTCCAGAGACCACAGGCCCCGGTGAAATCAGTGACCAAAACCTCCCCCACCGTCCCCCCGAGGGGACCCGCATCCTAAACGCCCCTAATGACCGCGATAAGGTGCCGCTGAGGAAATTAGGGGCCGGGATGGGAAGGGGGGGGGCAATGACTTATGACTCCTAATGCTCTCACTACATCAACGTCACGGGGAGCAGCGAGGGAGGCAGAAGTTGTGCCGGAGGGGAAAAAGGGGGGACCCTTCTTGGCGCCCCGGGGCCTGGCAGCCCCCGGGACCCGGCAGCGACACCCCCTGCTCCCGGTTCTGGAGGCAGATTTTTTGTCTCAGTGGATTTTTTTTGTTTGGTTGGTTGGTTTGGAGTTTGAGGTTTTGTTGTTGTTGTTCTTTTCTTTTTTTGTTTGCTTTTGGCTTTTTTGGTTGGAATTTTTTGTTGTTTTCTTTTGTTTTCTTTTTTATTATTTTATTTTGTTGTTTTTGTTTTGTTGGGGTTTGTTTGGGGGTTTTTTGTGGGGTTTTGGATTTTGTTTTGCTTTTGGAGGGTTTTTTGTTTGTTTGCGTTTATTTTCTTTTTCTTTTTCTTTTTCTTTTTCTTTTTCTTTTTTTTTAAACCTTGGAGATCGTTCCCAGCTGATTCAGATTCCCTGGAAATATTAAAAAAAGAAAAAAAAAAAAAAGGCCCCTCTTGATGAAAGAAAAAAAAACCAAACAAACAAACAAAAAACGCTCTGGGAAGGAAAAGAAAATCGGAGATTTCCAAAGCGCTCTCCTCGACCTGAAAGAATTCCCCCTCGGGAGAGAGGGACGGGCTGGGGACCAGGCGCGGCGCTGGGGATCCTGGGCTGCCTTGAGGAGCTCAGCACCCTCCTCTGCCCGTTGTTCTGGGTACGCGCTGCCCCCAGCACCCGCCTCTCCCTTTTTCCGTCTCTTTGCCCGTGATCAGCCCCATTTTCTCCCCGGAATTTTCAGGCCAGAGTCCTCCGTTCCCCTCCCGGGGGGCACCAGCTTAAACGAAATCCCCCCTGTGGAGCGCGGAAGGGACCCCCCGCCACCCTCCCTCCCCTCCATCCCTTCAGGGGCCAAATCAGTGCGAGGATGCTCATGCGGGGACACTCCAGACCCGCGCTCTCCCCGCAGCCTAATGCCGGGGCTGCGCGGGGATGGAGGCTTTCCTCATCCTCTCCCCAAAGGTGAAAATCGCCTGCTCCCCCAAATCTTCCAGGGAGAGACCTGGAGGATCGGGCTCCCGCGGTGGGATTTGAGAAGGGGGGTTCGGTACAGCTCACGCACAGCCCATCGCCGCCGGGGCTCCAGCTCTCGCTTTTCTCCCCCTTCCCAGGAGGTTTGGTACCAAATGCGCCGGCTGCTCCCAAGGGATCTCCCCCAGCGACCTCGTCCGGAAAGCCCGGAATAAAGTCTTTCACCTGAACTGTTTCACCTGCATGGTCTGCAACAAGCAGCTCTCCACGGGCGAGGAACTCTATATCATCGACGAGAACAAATTTGTTTGCAAAGAGGATTATTTGAACTCTCCCAGTTTGAAGGAAGGCAGCCTCAACTCAGGTACGAGCGGCTCAGCCCGCCGCACCGCACCGTCCCTGCTGCCCGCACCTCCCGGTGGAGGCACCTCCTGGCAGGGAAGGAGGTTTGGATTCGTGGGGCGAGGGGCTGCACCCCGCGGCCAGAGTGACCTCCCCGGTAATCCCTGCCACCGGCACCGGCAGGAGCGGGCAGCGCCGAGCCCGCTGGGCAGCAGCCCCGAGCTGCCGGTACCTCCCGGCGGAGGCATCTCCCGGCCGGGAAGGAGGTTTGCATTTGTGGGATGAGGGGCTGCACCCCACAGCCAGTTGATCCGCTGAGGGGAGGGAGGGATTTGGGGTGAAAGCTTTCAAAGCGGGCGGAAGCCTCTGTGACATCCCCCCCTCTCCCCCCCGCGGGATGCGGTCCCGCGTGGGATGAGCTTTCCCCCCCACCGCCTTTTGGCTCCTGCCCCGTGAACGGCCCCTACGGCAGCGGCGATGCGGGGCGGTGGGGAACCAGGACCATCCCCCGCGCTGGCTCGGGAGACCCCCTGCCCCAGAGCCCCCCTGCGAGAGTGCCCGGTCCCCCCGCGCCGTGGGCCTGATCCTTCGCCTCCTTTCACCCAGAGGCAAAGCTCCCATTTGACTTCCTTGGAAGCTGTCTCTGCGTCAGGAGAGCAGGGCCAGGCCCCCTCCTGCTGTCCCAGCCATGCCGGGCGCCCCTGCTCACCCCCTTCCGTGGGCTCTCTCTCCGTCCAGCACCCGGGGCCGGATCCTGCCACGCCAGTCAGTGGGGCCGCTGCTGTGAGCGAGGCGAGTAGAGCTTGGCCTTGGGGGGGTGCTGGCTGCAGGGTCCCCGGGGGGGGTATCGGTGGCTGGGGGTGGGGGATGAGCCAGGCTCAAGGCAGTGATTTGGGACCCCCCAAATCCCGACGGGGCCCGGTGGCATTTTTCCCAGCGGCACATCCCGCTTCCCAGTGTAAAAGGCGCAGGGAGGAGAGGGGGAGCGTGGGGGGCTGCGGTGGGCCTGGGGGATCGCCCCCTCCCCAGCTCCCCCCGGCTGGCATGACACGGTGCACAGAGCTGGATCGGGCAGCGCTTGCCTGGAGATCTGAGTGATGTTAGGGGATGTTGCTTTCGGGGTACCCGGGGGGTAGATGCCATCTGCACCCCTTACTGCTCTCCAGCACCCCCCAACCCCTGTCCTGAAAAGCAGCTGAGCTGGATGGTCCGGGGAGGGCAGAGGAGAGTGGGGTGAATCTCTCCCCTAAGTCATCCACCCCCCTCCTTTCCTCTCTGGGTCTCCTTTACAGTGTCCTCATGTACAGACAGGAGTTTGTCCCCGGATCTCCAGGACCCCATGCAAGACGACACCAAGGAGACGGACAACTCGACCTCCTCGGACAAGGAGACCACCAACAACGAGAACGAGGAGCAGAACTCGGGCACCAAGCGGAGGGGGCCCCGCACCACCATTAAAGCCAAGCAGCTGGAGACCCTCAAAGCTGCCTTCGCCGCCACCCCCAAACCCACCCGCCACATCCGAGAGCAGCTGGCCCAGGAGACCGGCCTCAACATGAGAGTCATCCAGGTAGGAGAGCCCCAGCCCGCCGGGAGGGAGGAGAAGGGGTCATGACAGGAGCCCAAGGCTGTGACAGTCTCCCCCAGGTGCTGGAAAGGGGTTGGGACACAGAGATTGTTCCCTCAAGGAATGGGACAGGGGAACCCCATCTGTCCCTTGCCAGCGTCACCCCAGGCCCAGCCCTGCTCCCACCCCATTCTCCCGTGGGGGAGCGGGGATCCCCTACCCTGTGCTTTAATACACCCACCCCACGGGAAGGGATGAAAACCATTCCCAAAACATCAGCCTGCCTGGCTTCCCGTGGGGCCGAGCAGGATCTCCAGCGTGCCAGGAGATGGATGCTCCAGCCTTGTGGAAGCAAGGAGGATCTATTGCTCTCTGCAGGCAGCCGGCACTTTCTTACCGCACTGCCCCTGTGAAGAAAATCCCTGCGGAAATGTAGGGATTAATGGGCTTTAATAGAGGCATTAATAGGGGAGGACTCTCCGGCTTTGCCGCTGGAGGAGCTGCGATTCCCGGCTCCCGGCAGAGGGGAGCAGAAGTCCCGCAGGAGTGCGATGTGCTCGCTCTCCCGAGCTGCCCCATCCCTGGGGGAGTGGGACAATAATCCAGACACCCCATCAGGCTGCTGAGGCGTGCAGTTCGGATTAGGCGATGTCCGTGGAGAGGCGGCCGCGTCTCCCCTTTCCCTTTCATTTCCATCCTCCCTGCCGGCTGTTCTGACTCCCTGCCTGCTGCTGCAGGTGCTTATCTCCCCGCTTTCCTCCTGCTTCTGCTACGATCCACAGTCCTATCCCCTTTCTCCTTCCCACTTTTCCTCTCTTCTTCCACTCATCCATAGGGGAAATTTCTCCCTCCTGTATCTTCCAGCTGCCCTCTTCTTGGCGGGGACAGATAGGCTGAGGATGTGCGTGTGGGGATGCAGCTGGGGGAGAGATGGGCAGGATTCTAATACACCTTGTTATTTAGGGGGTGTTGGGTCCCCATATGCTTGTTGGGGTATAAGCAGCAGGAAGAGTGGGGGGTGTTAGCATCATTAAAAAATACCCAAAATGTTGAAAAACCCAGGGTGGGTGCAAGATATCCAACACTTCCACTGACCACACACTGAGGGGGGGGTCGGTGGGATGTCCCTGCTCCCCCATCGCCGGTGGTCACTGACACCGGCCCGGCCACAGGTCTGGTTCCAGAACCGTCGGTCGAAGGAGCGGCGGATGAAGCAGCTGAGCGCGCTGGGCGCCCGCCGACACGCCTTCTTCCGCAGCCCCCGCAGGATGCGGCCCCTCGGAGGCCGCCTCGACGAGTCCGAGATGCTCGGCTCGACCCCCTACACGTACTACGGAGGTGAGGGACCCTGCCCTGTGAGTCACCCTTCCGCTTTTGTTCCTCCATATCGCGCTTCTCCATGGGTTTTCCACCTCTCCTACCCCCGCGCACACAGGCGCGGCCGCATCCCTGCACCCGCAGCCAGGTCCACGCACCCCCGCGCCCCGCCGGCATTGCGGGGCCTCTCTCCCGCGAACAAAGCCCCAGCTGCGGGGCTTTTGTCCGTCTTTCAGGCCGCATTTGTTCCAATTACCTCGCGGGGCCCGCAGCATATGGAAGGTCACTGATGCCCCCCCGCCGCCCCGACGGGACAGGGTGGGCGCAGCGGGGCGGCCCCGCACCTCCCTCTCCCCCCGCTTCCCGCAGAGCCCCCCACAAAAGCTGCATTTTCAAAGCCTCCCATCTGACCAGGGGCTTTCCAGGCACCCCTTGCTGCCCTGAAGTTAGTTTCTAGATGCCTTCCAGGCTGCTTAAACTTACATATAATTTTGCCATTATATATGTATATATATATGTATATATATATATATATATTCCCCTTTTGTATATATATTTTCCCCTATTATATATGTTTTTCCCATTGTGTATATAATTCCCCCATTATATTATTATATTACATATTTTCCCCATTATATTATATATTTTCCCCATTATATATTTTCCCATTATACTATGTATTTTTCCCATAATATATTTTTCCCATTATATATTTATTTGCCCTCATTCTCTTTATATATATTTATTCCCTTTCCCTTTATATATATCTCTCTATATATCTATGTCTATATATATAGATATATATTACTATTCTCCATTAATTAAGCACTAAACGGAGCCCATTTTCACCCCCTCAGCTGACCCAGCCTTGGATTCCTTGCCTTTCCCTCCTCCAGACTGGGCAGAGAGAGGGCGATGGGCACTGCAGCCCTTAGGACAGGCTTATTTCTCTCAGGTTGGGCTCGAAGTCCTACCTGGCTCTTTGGGCCCCGCATCCTGGGAGCCAGCAATGTTTTGGAGGGGACAGGACAGGGCTGGGATGGGGTACAGCAGGATTTTGGAAGGTCTTTGGCCTCGGGGGACGAAACCCATCCTTTTTTCCCCCCTTCCCACAGATTATCAAGGTGACTACTACGGACCGGGAGGCAACTATGACTTTTTCCCCCACGGGCCGCCCTCCCAAGCCCAGTCCCCGGCCGACTCCAGCTACCTTCAGAACTCAGGACCCGGCTCCACACCCCTGGGACCCTTGGAGCCCCCCCTAAGCGGACACCACTCCTCAGAAAACCAAAGGTACACGGATATGATCTCGCATCCCGACACCCCCAGCCCCGAGCCGGGGATGACCGGCTCGCTGCACCCCATCCCGGGGGAGGTCTTCAGCGGGGGGCCCAGCCCCCCCTTCTCCATGTCCAGCAATAGCGGCTACAGCGGGGCTCTGTCGCACCCGAACCCGGAGCTCAGCGAGGCGGCGGTGTGGTAGGCCTGGCGCGGGCACGCGTGTGTGTGTGCAGGGGGAAAGCACCCCCCTCGTCCCCCCAGCCCACGCGTGTCCCCCCTCCCCTCACCCCGGACCAGGGCGCATCACGTCACCACCGTCGGATAAAGAGCCCCCTCCGGTGCCAAAACACATCCCTGCATCCTCCCTCCACCCTCCCCATCACTGCACCCCCCGGGACCTTGGGGCCACCCCGCTACCTCCCCCCTCCCGGCACCTTCCCCTCAACATTTTGGGGGGGGGGGGGCGATGAATGGTGCCCAGCCCTGAAGACCCCCGCCGGTGTCGGGACCACCTCTTGGACCAAAGTTGAACTCGCCTGGACACAGGTCCCACCGCCCCGGTGGCGCCAGGGGAGGGGGGGCTGAGGCAGGGCTCCTCCCTGCTAATTAGCATCCTTTTTAATTATCCCCTGCCACGTCGTGGGAGGGGGGGAATTGGGGAACAGCAGGAATAACCCCCCCTGGCCCCTCTCCCTGCCCTTATTTTTATTGTTCCCATTTTATCCCCAAGGAGAAGGTGGGTTTGGACCCGGTTTTTGGTGATGGGGAGAAGGGGGGTCGTGGGGGGGCCAGGCCCAGGGCTGCCCCAGTGACTGGTTGAGATTGGGCTCCCACGTGGTGGAAGAGACACCAGAAAGAGGCAGAAACAGGAAAAACACAACAACAAAAAACCAATAAACCCCAGAACTAAACCAACTCAACCACAACAGCAGAAATTACACCTGAGCCTCGATGCCGAGTCCCACCCCAACAATTCCCAGAGGCTCCGACAATTTAAGGATGTATTATAGTTTTTGCTTCTAGTTTCTTTATTTTGTATAAAGGAGAAACAAATAAAGTATGTTTTTGTGTTTACTGATTATTTATTGTACTTTAGTCATCGGAGGCTCCGAATTTTTCTATTTTGAAGGCAGGGAGGGGGTGGCACCGGGGAGGGGGTGAGAGGATAGAGAGGGGGAGACGAAAAAAGGAAGGAGAATGGAAAAGGAAAGGAAAAAAAGTTGTTTTCTGAAAGCGTTGTGGGTTTCCTGTCCCCGCTGCCTCTTGCAGAGGCTGTTAGTGTGAATGGCTCTTGTTGTTCAATGTGAATAAAAAACCTTTTAGTTACCTACTGTTCGGTCACCTGTCCCTTTCATTTTATTTTATTTTATTTTGTTTTTTAAGACAAGACCACGGCCGTTGCAGGCAGGGCTGCCCTGCTCCACCACTGTCCCCCAGCCCTGCGTGGGATCTGAGGGAGCAGCCCCCCATCACTTCCCTGGGTGTAACAGGTGCCGTGGCCCCTGTACAATCACCCACCTGGTACCCCAGTTCCCCCCCTTTCCCCCACCTCTCTGGCACTGGGAGGGGGCACATTACCCAGCTCAGCACCTTCCCCCACAACAGAGCCCAATGCACCCAAACCCTTTCTCCCGGGGGGCACGTGTTGTTTGAACCCCTTCCCCCAAGACCCATCCAGGCACCCACAGCCCTGCTGGCAGAGCATCCCCCTGGAGCAGCCATGGGGGTCAGCAGGGCTGCTGCAGGGGGACACCAACAGGGGACATCTCGAAGGGGAGGTCCTTCGACGCCATCAGCAGCTTTTGCCCCATCTGCCCTAGGGGGTACTGAGAACAGCAGGGGCATCTCCTCCCGCAGCACCCTAGGTCAACCCCCTCCTTTCTCATGGTTCCTGTCCCTCGATTTCTGAGATACAAAAATAAAAAGTCCAAGACAGGCTGCAGCTCTGAACTAATATTTAAAATGCAAAATCATGGCAGAGGTTTTCGCCCCCCCTTGTCTTGCAGTAAAACGATATAAACAGAATAAATTACCTTCCCTTGCTGGCTTACGAGAGTCCCTCTCTCCTGACCTGAATTTTAAGTCCTGGCTCGGTTGTAGCACGGAGCACTGATGATTTATGGAAAGCCAGCCACTTCTCTGCATATTTTCTCTGTTCAGCCAAGTGGTGGAATTTATCCTTCCTATACCATTACCGGCATTAATAACAGAGTGGCCAAGAAGCCAGGCTGAGCCTCGAGGGACCCCTCAGCGGGGAGCTGGGGCCATCACAAAGACACGGGTGTCCCATCACCCACCAAGCAAGGCACCTTCTCCCCTTTGCACAGGTGGCAGGAGCTGCCCCTGCTGAGGCAGGAGCAAAGCTGGCTGCTCCCCTCTGCTCCAACCCTTCCAGGCTGTTGGTGGTCGCAGCTAATGGGGGTTTTTTATAAGGACAAGGTAATGTGTTGGTAAGTAACCCCACCTCAGTATCCTTTTGAGGAGTGTAAAATGCAACACAAGGTCATTCACTGGGTGAACATTGATTGCTACGACTACTACTACTACTATTACTACTAAGATTATTATTATTATTATAAAAAAATTAAAGGCATAAACCTGAAGGCTGTTTTCAATCTGCTGCAGCACCTCATTTCTGGGACTCAGGGTAGGACAGGCTCAGGAGGGATCTTGGATGATGCTCCAAACTGCCACATCCCACACAGTGCAGGTGCCTGGGGGCTTGGTGCAGGAGGATGGGGCTCACCAGGAGCAGCCACCAAGAGCAGGGATGATCCCCTGGCTCAGAGGAGCTTTACTAATTGGGTCTCACAGCTCAGAGCGGGGTGTGGGAGCCAACCCTGGGGTTGGGGTCCCCCTCACCCCAGCAGTCCTGAGGAGGCACCAGCACCGTTAAACCCAGCCGGGGATCTCCACCCATAAATCACCGTAACAAGCGCGTCCGCGAGCGTTGTTCTTGTCTGACCGCAGCCAGCTCGGCAGCAACGGGAGAGGAGTGTAATAATTAATAATCATTAGAATAATAATGCATAAAGACAGTAGCAAAGTAATTAGTCAGAGAGGGAGCGCTTGCTAAGCGAGGTGGGGAGCTGCAGCCCAAACAGCCCGGGGAGGAGCAGAGGAGGGAGAGGAGGGGGACAGAGGGTGGGGAGGTGTAGAGGAGGATACCTGGCATGTCCCAGTGGAAGAATGGGATGTGTGGGCACCAGTCCTGCTCTCAGCAGAGGCAGGGCCCTGGCTCCAGCCCTGTCTGTAGTGTGAGCCTCAGGCTCATCTGCCCCACCGTGCCTCAGTTTCCCCATCTCTGCATGGACGCTGTGTGCTGGAGAAGGCTGTGGGAGGAGTCAAGCCCTGCCCTTCTTGGCAGCCTGAAAGGCAGGAGAGAAAGAGGGGAGAGAATGACTGTGACCCCCATGGGACTGAGAGCAGAGCCCTGCCCATGCCATGCCCACACCCACCTCCTGGCAGAGGTGCCCAGTGCCCTGGATCTTGAAGGAGCCCGTGGGCTGGACGCTCTCCAGCTTCATGAACACCCTGGTGCCTGCTGCCTTGGAGAGGGGCAGGCTCTCCAGGACGGGCCAGGTGATGTGGAATGGCTTCTGACCCCCACCAGGCCGGGCTGCCATGGCCCTGGCTACGGATGCTCTGCCAGGGAGAAGTGGTGGAGTTGTGAGTCCTTCCCCACAGGCCCGTTGCTGACTCCAAGTCTTGGTGCAGGGAATAGGAGCCCCTTTGGAAAGACAGGGCTGTCCCAGGCAGACAGCAATAAAACAGAACTCAAAATATCTGATTTTGGTCCCCTTGTTACCAAACAAGGAGCTAAAAGTTGTAATTAATACACTGGATATCTGGGTGCATGGGGTTGCTTATCAAGCCTATATCAGGCTGGCAACGGAGGTCTTAGTGCTGTGGCTGGAGAAGAACATCTCCATATCAAACAGGACCAGGACTCTCAGTTAGGTAATTGAGGGCAAACAAGTCCATATGAGGAAATAATTAATATGCTAATAAACTCAGGGAAGCAATTAACATAGTCCGGCCTTCTTATAAGAAACAGGTTGAATATCTTTATGATGAAAATAAACCAGTAATTCAAGGGTGTGATAGGAAGGGCTATCTCTCACAGGGCTGGCACTGCAAATAAAGTGCAAATAAAGCTTTCTAATACTACAAAGAGTGTTAGAGGGCTTTAGTCGCGATTTTCAGTGACACCCTCACCCAAACTCTGCCTCAAAGCTCCTCTGAGAGCACTCTTGCTGACAGACATTGAGCAAAGCGAGAGGTCCAGGGCAGCCCTGCTCCTGATGGAACTCCTTTGGCTCCATCCCTGCCCCAAGGAAGGCAGTGCCAGGCCAGAGTCCCTGGGTGACACCACTGTGGCAGCTGGGGTGATATTTAACAACTTTTTCGTTTTCTATTTAAAAAAAAAAAAAAAAAAAAAAAGGAAGCAGCAACCCAGCCACTGCTGCCATTCCAGCATGCCCTGTCCTTGGCACCAATGTGCTTGTCCCTCCTTGCTGCTCCCTCACTTGGTGATGGAGATCTCCTATCTAGCAAAACTGAGCCACAGGGATCCCACGAGCAGCTCCCCCTGACACAGGAACCCACACACCATGGGGACACCAGGGGACACAGGCTCTGCCACCCCCACCTTACCTGCAACCCCTCCCCGCACAGTGGGTTATGGACACCCCGCCTTGTCCAGGGCACCCATCCCAGCTTTTGGGATGCCAGCACCCCAACAGCCCACACCTGCTCCATCCAGACCCCAGGGAGCCCCAGGGGCCCCCAGCCCCGGTGGGAACCTGGCACTTTCAAAGCCCTGCCGAGCAGCAGCACGTTAATCCCCCACTAATGACCTCGTTATTCCTAACGAGGCAGATCAAGGGAGCTGCTGCCCAAGAGGATTTTGCACCAGCGGTTTGGGAATGGGGGCACACAGGTGCCTGAGAGGGAAAGGAAAAAGGGACAAGGGTGGTCTCCCACTACTGGAGGGAGAGCACTGGGGCTTCCCTATTTCAGCAGCTCTGCCCCACACCGCCTACCCAGCCTGACGCAGCAGCACAGAACCCTCCACAGCCTGCACCCCAAAAGAGTCTGGCCTGGCCGGGCACGCACCCTCCCACCAGCACAGAAACAGGATCACCCTCTTACTGGGGGGGAAGAAAGAGCACTGCGTGAGCCCAACCCTCAGAGCAGCCATCGGAGAGTCACGACAGAGAGCAAAGCACCGCCACCACCACAGAGCGCTTTATTTGTCACAGCCACACCAGCTCACTGCCCTCCTCTCTGCCCCGCGGGAGAGCCCCAGGATCCCAGGACCTGCTGTTTTCTGGGAAGAGCCCCCCAAACCAGGTGTCAGCACCCTGGGACCGGCAGGGAAGGGGCACAGCAGGGGCTCAGCCCCCTGCGCAGCACAACCAGGATCTGAGAGGCACAAAAAGCCAGGGGAGGGCGGTGTGTCACAGAGCTGCGGTCCCCCCTCATTCACCGGCCCCCCAAAGGGATCCCCCCACAGGACAGACACCCACGGACGGACAGGATCAAAAGGGAAAACAGGGTCACCGCTAGGGAGGGGCGGGGCCGAGGAAGGCCACCCCTCCTCAGCATGCAGTGACCAATAGGAAAAGCTTTAAGGCGGGGCTTAGACGAGGTCACGCCCCCGCCCAGAACAGAAGGATTTTTTGTTTGGGGGCGTGGAATTGTTGTGATCACGCCCTCAGTGGGCGGAGCCTGGGTGTCGTGGTTGTTAATTATTATTGTTATTGTTAAAACAAGTTTTACAAAATAATATTATTATTAAATAATTTTGTATTAAAATAATACTAAATTGTTATTATTAAAATATTACTGATACTATTAAAATATTATTTTATTATTACCAAAACGTTATTAAAATGATAATGTAATATCAAAACACTTTTATTAAAATAATATTATTAAAATATTATTGTTAAAATTATTCTGCATATTATATTATATTATATTATATTATATTATATTATATTATATTATATTATATTATATTATATTATATTATATTATATTAGGAGCCAAACCTGGGGTTGGGGTGCCCAGTGCAGCCAGCGTTGGGGTACAGCATCACAACTACATTGGGGATCCCCACTGGAGCCAGGGGCAGGGTCCCATCCCCGCAGCAGTCCCAGGAAGGCACCAGCACTCAGGATTCCTGCCTGCCTCCAGCTGCAGGGTGACCACGGATGACCCCCCACCAACTGGGGCCATGCCACCCCCACTGGGGTGCCCTCCAGATAACCTACACCTCCAAATCCCTGCCAGGGACATCCAAAGCCCAATCCCCCCAGCTGGCACCGAAAGCCCAAGTGCTCCCTCATCAAGGCAAGGAGAGGGAAAAGCTCCCTGTTGGGGTGCTCAGGGAAGTCATCCAGACCCCACAGTCATGCCCACATCACAACCAGCAATGACCCTTCTATGGGACCATGCTGGGGAAACACCACCATGAGCTCCCAACTGCCCTGACACCCCCAGAGCAGCATCAGTCCTGGGAATAATTTCCTTTTTTTAAAAGCTATTGGTGAAACATCTTTTTTTTTCCCCTGGCCTTTTTTTTTTTGTTGTTGTTGTGTTTTTTTTTTGGAAGGGGAAGGTCTGCAGAAGGTGGAAAGTAATCAGGTTTTGGACCTGGGATAAAAAATAGCTGGAGTAGGCTGGGCTGACTCCTTATAATTAATAGTGTGCCTCGTAATAGGATTCTGCAGCCTTCGGTGCTCCCTGGAAACACCTTTTTACATAAGATATTGCTCACGATGGAGCAGCAGAGTTTTGATTTATGGGGGTTTGGTCTCCAAGAAGCACCTGGGGGAGGTGGCCTGGCTGGTGGGTGGTATGGGGGGGGCAAGGGGCCAAAGGCAAGGAGGGTGTTTCTGGGGGCCTGGCAGCCAGGTCAGGGGAAAGGGCTGTGGGGAGGGATGTCGGTGATCTGGGGGGATGAGCTTGTTCTGGAGCTGGGCCCCCTCTGCTCCAAAAGGGAGGAGGAGGGTGAGAAGGGTTTGGGGCCACCCTGCCCAACATCGCTGGGTGATGCTCAGGGCACAGGTTCAGTGGGGGAACCAGCTGAAGCAGGGGAAGCCCAGAGGGAGCAAGACCTCACATTGCCAGGGGAAGGGAGGAAGGAAGGGGGAGAAATGTTGGGAAGAGGCAAAAAAACCCCAGGAGGTGCCATAGCAAAGGATTAAAGCAAACTCAGCAGTACAGAGTGGGACTAGGGGAGAGCATGAAAGCCTGGGGGAAAGGGAGGGAATGGAAAAAAGAGTAGAAAAATTAGGGGGTCAAGGATGGAGTACACACACTCCCACGTGTTGGAGCACCTTGGAGTCTGGGGGTGTTAAACCCGGCCGGGGATCTCCACCCATAAATCACCGTAACAAGCGCGTCCGCGAGCGTTGTTCTTGTCTGACCGCAGCCAGCTCGGCAGCAACGGGAGAGGAGTGTAATAATTAATAATCATTAGAATAATAATGCATAAAGACAGTAGCAAAGTAATTAGTCAGAGAGGGAGCGCTTGCTAAGCGAGGTGGGGAGCTGCAGCCCAAACAGCCCGGGGAGGAGCAGGGGAGGGGGAGGAGGGGAACGGAGGGTGGGAGGTGTAGGGGAGGATACCTGGCATGTCCCACCAGAAGAGTGGGATGTGTGGATGCCTGTCCTGCTCTCAGGGCCCTGGCTCCAGCCCTGTCTTCAGTGTGACCCCAGCCCCGGCGTGCCTCAGTTTCCCCATCCCTGCATGGACGCTGTGTGCTGGAGAAGGCTGTGGGAGGAGTCGAGCCCTGCGTCCACCAGGCTTTATTTTGGTTATTTCGGAAGGAAAGCAAGCAGAGGGTACCAGCCAGGCTCTGTCGCGTCCCCTGCCTCAGGGTGGGTGTCACTCCATTCCCAGCTGGCTCTTCAGGGCTCGCAGCTGTGCCGTGTTGATGTTGCCTCCCCCGCAGACCACGACCACCACGGAGCCCAGCGGGGTCCGCAGCTTCCCCTCGCGCTGCAGCCGCTGCAGTCGCCCCGTGTAGAGCGTGGCCAGGGCGGCCCCGCACGCCGGCTGCACCAGCATCCTCTCGTCATCTGTGGGAACGAGAGCACCGGGACATCCCGACATCTGCAGGGACCGCCTGCAGAGACAGGGTGTCCCCAGCACCCAGGCCCCAGCACCTCCCAGGATTCAGTGGTTTCCCCATCGCCCTCGTGATGCCTGGCTGGCCCCACTCACCCAGGAACTGCTCCACAGCCCCCACAGCCTCTGTGTCCTCCACCACCTGGGAGATGATCTGGCACTCCTGGGCGCACTGCAGCGCCCGCGCTGCCACTGTCTTGGCTCCCAGGCACTTGGCCACACTGGAACATGAGGGGACAAGGTGGTCAGGGCAGTCTCAGGACCCCTCAGTGAGCTGGGCTGAGCCCTGCCCGCTCGTTGCACACATGGCCGCTCACCTGGTGATGTCAGGCAGGGTGACCAGCCGTCCGGCTTTCAGTGCCTCGTGGAAGCTGTGGGCTCCCCAGGTCTCAGCAGCGATGATGGGGACATCCTGCCAGCCCACCTGCTGCAGGCCCTCCACGACACCTGCCAGCAGCCCCCCACCGCCCACCGACAGCACGATGGCATCTGGTTTGGTCTCCAGAGAGTCCTTCAGCTCCCGGACCAGGCTGGTGTGACCCTGCCTGCAGGGCAAGGGGGGCAGGAGGATACAGCCCGGGGGCACCCCGAGCCAGCCCATATCCCAGGGATGGGGATCAGGGGTGGTAGCTGGGCCCTGGCAGCACTCACCACACCAAGGGGTCATCGAAGGGGTGGATGCTGACCCAGCCCTCCGTCTTCAGCAGCTCCTGGGCTCTCATGTTTGCATCATCAAACGCCTGGGGTGGAGGGCAATGGGGGCTCAGAAGGGCTCTGTACAGCCCTGTAGTGGGTTTCTGTGGCTGGTTTTGGTAGCAGGGGTGGGAGGGGGGCTACAGAGATGGCTTCTGTTGGAAGCTGCTGGAAGCTCCCCCTGTCTGGTGGAGCCAATGCCAGCTGGCTCCAGGATGGGCTTCCAGCCACTGGACAAGGCTGAGCCAGTCAGGAGTGACAGTAACGCCTCTGTGACAATAACATATTTAAGAACAGAAAGGTACTGTGCAGATGAAAATTCCAGCCAGGGAAGGGAGGAGTGAGAACATGGGAACAACAATGTAGACACCAAGGTCAGTGCAGAAGGAGGGGCAGGAGGTTCTCCAGGCACCAGAGCCAAGGTCCCTGCAGCCCGTGGTGCAGACCATGGTGGGGCAGCTGTGCCCCTGCAGCCCATGGGGGACCATCGGGGTGCAGAGACCCCCCTGCAGCCCATGGAGGAGCCCATGCTGGAGCAGGTGGATGCAGGAAGGAGGCTGTGACCCCGTGAGAGGCCCAGGATGGAGCAGGTCCTGTCAGGGACCCGCAGCCCATGGAGAGGGAAGCCCACGCTGGAGGTTTTTCCCAGGTAGGGCTTGTGGCCCCTGTGGGGAACTCCCATCGGTACAGCTCATTTGTGAAGGACTTCACCCCATGGAGGAGTGACCCGTGGGACAGCAGTTTGGGAAGAATTGTTGCCTGTGGGATGGACTCACACCAGAGAGGTCCGTGAAGGACCATCTCCCGTGGGAGGGACCCCACAGGAACAAGAGAAGGACTCCAACTCCTCTCCCTGAGCAGCAGCAGAAACAACAGCTAACTATAACCCCCATTTCCTGTCTCCCTGCACTGCTGGCAGGGAGGAGGGAGAACTTAAAAGGAAGGAGAGATCTGGGGAAGGTGTTTTTAAGATTATTTTACTTCTCACTCTTTTGGTCTGATCCTGTTAGTAATAAACATAATTATTATCCCCACTCTGAGCCTGTTTTGCCTGTGATGGTGATCAGTAAGTGACCTCTTCCAGCTGTTATCTCAACTCCTGAATCCTTCATTGTTTTTTTGTTTGTTTGGGTTTTTTTTTCTCTCCTCTGTCCAGTTGCAGAGAGGAGTGAGAGAGGCTTTAGCGGCTACCTGGCATCCAGCCAGGGCCAACCCACTACAAGTCCTCACACCCCAGGGATGTGTCCCTTGTCACCACGGGCTGGGGGACATCAGAGTGGGTGGGGGTCCCGAGGGTGACCTTGCTGCCATGCCAGGGTGCAGGTGATGGAGGAGGGGGACATTTTGGGATGGGATGTCAAGCACAACCCCAGCATCACTGGGCAGGCTGAGGTCAGGCTCAGCCCCCTCTGGTCCCCCCCAGGCCCCAGTTTTTACCTTGCCATAGACCTCCACAGTCGCCCCCAGCTCCTCCAGCTTGCGCTTGGGGATGGGGCCGCTGGTGCTGGGGATCACCACGGTGATGGGCAGCCCCAGCTTCTTGGCTGCATATGCTGCTGCCATACCAGCGTTCCCCCCTGTGGGAGGCAGCGGCTCAGGCAGGGCTTGACCCCCCACACATCCCCAGATTCCTCAGGAAATCAGCTCGGGATGGAGTTACCTGAGGAGCAGACAAATCGGCGGCAGCCCTTCTTGGCAGCCTGAAAGGTGGGAGAAAAAGAGGGAAGGGAGTGGCTGTGCCCACCTGCCGTGTGCCCCGTGAGGGCGGGAACAGTTCCCTGCCCACACCGTGCCCACACCCACCTCCTGGCAGAGGTGCCCGATGCCTCGGATCTTGAAGGAGCCCGTGGGCTGGACATTCTCCAGCTTCATGAAGACCTTGGTGCCCGCTGCCTTGGAGAGGGGCAGGCTCTCCAGGACGGGTGAGACGACATGGAAGGGCTTCTGGCTCCCACCAGGCTGGGCTGCCATGGTCCTGGCGATGGATGCTCTGCCAGGGACAGGTGGTGGAGTCACCAGATCCTCCCTATGGATCCCCCCAACAGCTTCCATGCCCACCCCAGGCTCAGTCTGGGTCACAGGAGCCCCTTGGGAGGGAAAGGACTGTCCACGGTGTTTTCTGCCAGCTCCAGGATGTAGGAGCACCTATGGGGTCTCCCTGTCAGAGCCCCGGGACAGGCTGTGGCATCCCCTCCTCCATCCTCCTGGACCTCATTTCCCCGGTGTCTGCAGGTGCCCCCTGCACTCCCTGTCCTATAACCAGCCAGGGTCACCGCAGGGTGGGGGTTACCTGCTGTCCCCTGGGGCCTCACTGCGTGTCCCCAGCTGCTCACCCGCCGCCGAGTCTGCGGAACAGAAAAGGGAGAGGTGACGTCGGAGGGGCCGTGCCGGTCCCAGCGCTCAGCAGCGCAAGGGGCGGGGGTCAGACCTTGCCCCAGCCCATCTGTTTGCTCAGCACTGTGTGAGCTTTGCAGCCGCGAGGCTGGATCGATGCCGAAGGCGCCTGGCCATGGCCGGGCACGCTGCCGGGTGTCCTGGCCAGGACAGGCACGTGTGGTCCTGCCAGCCAGATCCCAGCGGCCTTTGAATGCTCGGGAGATGGGATGTGGGCGCCCAGGAGATGGGGGAAGGGGAGAAGCAGCTCCCAAATGATTCTGGGGGTATTTAAGGGTTTGAATACTGGCTGTTCTCAGGTCCAACCAGAAACATGTCCCAGCAGATTTTAGGACTTTGCCCATTGACCCAGGGCAGCCTGCATCCCCCAAATACCCAGGTAAGACACCACCCATTGCCTCCAAATGAGCCATCACAACCCTATGCCCACCCTGCCAAGTCCCACACCCCACAGCAGCCCCAGACTCCTAAGCTGCACATCCTAGGGGGGCTCAGTCCCTCCAGCTGTGTGACCCCCCCCACGATGAGACCATCAGCCTCAGTTGGCAATGCCAGGCACCCAGCAGAGGGTCAGGAGGGGTTTGGTTCAGGGGGACCCCCCTACAAAAGTGCCCCTTGATCATCCCTGGGAGAGGGCCAAGCTGGAGCAGTCTGAAAGCAGAGATTGCTCGGGAATCCCAACAGGGAGACACCACACAGCAGCTGGCACGTGCACATCACAGCCAAATGGAGTGCACCAGGAACATCCCCACCCTCTTCAGTTCTGACCCACTGCCAGGCAGACAGCAACAAAACAGACCCAGAATATCTGATTTTGGTCCCATTGTTACCCAGTGAGGAGCTAAAAGTTGATACAGTTAATGCACTGGATACCTGGGTGCACAGCCTTGCTTATCAAGCCCATATCAGGCTGGAACCAGAGGTCTTAGTGCTGTGGCTGGAGACAAATATCTCCATACCAAACAGGACCAGGACTCTCAGTTAGGTAACTGAAGGTGAACAACTCCATATAAGGAAATAATTAATAAGCCAATAATCTCTGGGAAATAATTGACATAGTCCAGCCTTTATATAAGAAACAGGTTGAATCTCTCTATAGTGTAAATAAACCAGTAATTCAAAGTCGTGGTGTGTCTGACAGGAAGAGATGTCCCTTGCACACCTGGCACTCAAAATAAAGTGCAAATAAAGCAAAGAGTGTTTTAGTCCTGATTTTCAGTGACACCCTGACCCAAGCTGTGCTGCAAGGGCCCCTGGGAGTATTCCTGCTAACAGATAGTGAGAGCTGCAGGGCAACCCTGCCCCTGATGGGATGGGACAGGGCTGGGCCTTAGGTGGCAGGAGCTGGGGAAGGGCTGCAAGGAGCCCCCAACAGCTCACAGGGAAGAGGCTGGGGACGCCCTTGGTGAGACCATCATGTCAGCTCAGCCCTGGGGTGCTCCAGGGTCCCTTTCCACACTACACCTACCTCCTCCTTCCCCCTTTGCCACCCTTTGATTCATCCCTGCCCCAAGGAAGGCAATGCCAGGCTGTCAAACTGTTATTTCCCCTGGCCAGAGTCCCCGAGTGACACCACCATGGCAGCTGGGTGATATTTAACAACTTTTTCGTTTTCTACTTTAAAAAAAAAAAAAACAAACAACCAAAACCAGAAAGGAAGCAGCAACCCAGACACTGCTGCCATTCCAGCATGGCCCGTCCTTGGCACCAGTGTGCTTGTCCTTCCTTGCTGCTCCCTCACTTGGTGATGGAGATCTCCTATCTGGCAAAACTGAGCCACAGGGATCCACACAAGCAGCTCCCCCTGACACAGGAGCCCACACACCATGGGGACACCAGGGGACACAGGCTCTGCCACCCCCACCTTACCTGCAACCCCTCCCTGCACAGTAGGTTATGGACACCCTGCCTTGTCCAGGGCACCCATCCCAGCTTTTGGGATGCCAGCACCCCAACAGCCCACACCTGCTCCATCCAGACCCCAGGGAGCCCCAGGGGCCCCCAACCCCGGTGGGAACCTGGCACTTTCAAAGCCCTGCCGAGCAGCAGCACATTAATCCCCCACTAATGACCTCGTTATTCCTAACGAGGCAGATCAAGGGAGCTGCTGCCCAAGAGGATTTTGCACCAGCGGTTTGGGAATGGGGGCACACAGGTGCCTGAGAGGGAAAGGAAAAAGGGACAAGGGTGGTCTCCCACTCCTGGAGGGAGAGCACTGGGGTTTCCCTATTTCAGCAGCTCTGCCCCACACCGCCTACCCAGCCTGACACAGCAGCACAGAACCCTCCACAGCCTGCACCCCAAAAGAGTCTGGCCGGGCACGCACCCTCCCACCAGCACAGAAACAGGATCACCCTCTTACTGGGGGGGAAGAAAGAGCACTGCGTGAGCCCAACCCTCAGAGCAGCCACCGGAGAGTCACGACAGAGAGCAAAGCACCGCCACCACCACAGAGCGCTTTATTTGTCACAGCCACACCAGCTCACTGCCCTCCTCTCTGCCCCGCGGGCGAGCCCCAGGATCCCAGGACCTGCTGTTTTCTGGGAAGAACCCCCCCCGAGTCAGGTGTCAGCACCCAGGGACAGGTCCTGGGACTGGCACGGAAGGGGCACAGCGGGGGCTCAGCCCCCTGCGCAGCACAACCAGGATCTGAGAGGCAGAGAGAGCCAGGGGGTCATGTATTACAAAGCTGCTGTCCCCTCACACCCAGCCGACCCCCCCGAGAGATCTCCCCACAGGACAGACACCCACGGATGGACGGACAGGATCAGCCCACGGGTGCCTGTTCAGTCCCAGTGGACCTTGACTGGGGGGAATGTCCAGAGGTCCGGGTGGCCCATGTGGAGCAGGGAGCTGCAGGGGGACGTGCTCCAGCGGAAGGGGGGCACATCATCCCAGGTGGGGCCACTGGCAGCCACCAGCCCGAAGGAGGGGACCATGCCCGAGGAGGTGACCTGGATCCAGGGAGACAAAACGAGGTGTGAATCAGCACAGGGGAATGGGCAGCACAGCCTGGGGGAACTGTGGGGGGGGTGCACCCCCCCAAGCAGAGACCCTCCTCAATGGGGCTGCCTGAATCCCCCACCTTCATGTCGGTGCCACCGTGGCAGCGCTGGCGCAGGGCAGGGAAGGGGTAGGTGCCGTTGGAGGGGTTGAGGTCGGAGCGTGCGGAAATGGCGTTCTCGGCGTTCTGGGGGGGGTCGCAGCCCTTGCACCGCGACAGAGGGTCCTGCAGGTAGTTGTTGGACCTGCCAGGAGAGAGGTCAGGAGAGACATAAATTTACAACGATGGAAAAAAAAAAAAATCCCACCCAAGGGTCGCAAACCCCTGGGGGGTTTGGAACACCCAGGTTTGGGGGATCCCCAGCACAGACCTCATGAGGCGGATCATGGAGTCCAGGTCATGGACCAGCGTCTGGTTCCGGCGGAAGATTTGGGCCCGCGGGTTCTTGTCGTAGGTGAACCAGTCTCCATACTTCTTCACCAGCTCCAGGTTCCCGCTGGCATTGAAGATCTCCTCAAAGTACCTGGGGTGGGGGGGACCCAGTGAGTCAGCACTCAACAGAGGGGTGGGGGGCAAGGCCCAGCATTGCTGCCCTCCTTTATGGGGCAGCCATGGGTGGGACAGGGTGGATGGCACTCACGGTACGTTGTAGCTGGCCCAGTAGCCCTGCTGGTACAGCAGCTCTGTCAGATCAGCCTCCACCACCAGGCCCCTGTGCTGGGAGGAAGAGCATTGGTCAGAGAAGAGGGGAAAAATCCAGTGGGGATAAGGGGAGATGCCTTGGGATGGGCTGAGACACATACTGGGGGTCCTTACCGTGTTCCCACCCCAGCCAGGGGTGCTGGGCACCCATCACCTCTACACAGGCATCCCCAGAGCCTTTAGCCACAGACACACCCACATCTCCATTTCCCACTGCCCACCCATTGGGCTGGGGCAGACATGACCCTCAGGGCTTTCCCAAACCCACAGGGATGGGAGAGGAGATGCTTCTGCTGTGGCTCAGCTCAGCGCAGGAGCTGCTGCTCAGGGAGGAACAGGGTCACTCACGGGATCTGCTCCAGCACAGTCAGCACGCCCGGTGATGGGCTCGTTCTGCCTGGCGTGAAGACGTTGTAGTCCACCACCATCCACTGGTTGTTGTACCTGGCACGGAAAACAGGAATTGCATCCCTCTGGCAGCCAGCCTCCTCCCAGGGACTTTCCATCCAATCCCACCTCGCCCTGGGGATAAATTCCCGTGCCCCATCCCACGCCACTCACGTGCCGCTGTTGAAACGTCGGAAGACAGTGGCCCACTCGGGCCCACTGCGGGCCAGCCGGTTGGCCACGATGTTCCTCAGCCACTCCAGGACGCTGGCCCGCGGGTCCAGGTACTTCCACCGCGCCGGGTTGTTGTTCCCGATGGTGGTTTCCAGCGCTACCTGCAGGGAAAGCAGCGATGGGCAGGGCAGAGGGGCCGGGGAGGGGTCCCCGAGTGCCACACCCAACTCACCAGCCCACTGCTGAGGATGTAGAAATCATCCGCGGAGAAGATGGTGCCGGGGTAGGAGGAAAACACCTGGACACTCCCGGGGATCTGAGACTTGCCTGAGGGGGGATGCAGAGGCAGGGGAGCATCAGAAGGGAGGTGTGAGGCGCAGCCCCCCCAGCCCAGCCCACGCACCGCCGGCCGAGGCGCGGAAGGGCAGCGTGTACTTCTTGATGAGGCGCAGCATGGACTGGTAGGAGGTCCAGGTGTCGTGGGCCACCAGGAGATCCCGATTGCCCGGCAGCAGCTTCACCAGGGCAGAGCAGGAGCCTGAGCCCAGGACACGCTGCGGGGAGGAGCGGTTCAGGGCAGACTCCAGGTCCTCCAGGTCACCCCCCAACTGCAGCAGCCTGAGGGGAAGCAAGATATATGAGGTACCAGGTGGGCGAGCTGGCTCACAGCCCTCTGCCTGTCTGTCTGTCTGTCCATCCAGGCTGGAGCCATTTATTCATCCCATACCAATGCAGGGGCTTGTGCTGGGAGCACCTTGGCAGCCACATCAGAGAGGGAAGGGTGATCACAGCAGTGGGGAAACTGAGGCAGGAGCTGTGGGGGGACCCACCGCCCAGACCATGGTGTGGGGAGGAGGAGAAACTGCCTTGGCTCCATCCTGCCCCAGCAGCAGAGGACAAGCACCCACAGAACATGGATGAGGTGAACTGGGAGCAGAACTGGCTGTCCCTGGACATGCAGGAATTGTCCCCACAGGATGCCCCAGCCACACTTTGAGACAACCACCTCCCACTCTCCACCACCTCCAAGAAGGAGCTTACAGGAAGCCAAAGGGTGCCAGGGTGAACCTGCCCCGGGGGAAGTCCAGGCGCCTGTTGTAGCTGTCCTCCAGCCCCTTCAGCTGCAGCAGGGCCAGGCGCACCTGGGGACAGGGGACAGAGCTGGCACCCGGCTTCCCCGAGGAAGATGGGTGAGAGATTTTGAGGGATGAGCTCCCCCATTCCCCCCAGGGGACGATCCGGCAGGTCCCAGTGCTGCTGCAGAGGCAGGAAGAGATGTGGGGGAAATGTCACTGTCAGCAAGGTCATGACTCAGCACCTGTGCCCAAGGGTAGCCAAGTCACCCCCTGGGCACCCCAAAGGCTGCACGTGAAGCTCTAGCACTAAGAAAGTCACGAAGGGCTTCTTCTCGCCTCAGGGAGGAGGATCCACATGGCCACATCCCTGTCATCCTGCCTGGAGCCCAGCCAGGATATCTCACTGCCCTGTCCCCTCCTCTGAATTGAAGCCCCAGCTATCCCAGGGGAATGCAGTGGGGTTCTCCTGGGGTGGGGGTAGCCCATCCTCACCTGGTGCCAGTACTCAGGGTCCTGCCCCTTCCCCATCTGCTCCTCCATCCAGCCCAGGTTGGCCTCCAGGTAGTCCCGGAGCTTCTGGCAGTACTCGCTCTCGTACTTGAAGGGGCCGCAGTAGCCCACCATGGTGTTCATCCAGTGCATGTACATCAGCTGGGGGGCACAGCGTGGTGTCACCGGCAGGTGACAGCCGGGGAAAGAGGGAGGGGAACGGGACATGTCCTCCAGGGCCCCATTTTTGGAGGGGTCACCCCTTACCTGCTCGGTGACAGCGGCCTCGGCGAGCCCGGCAGCGTAGGCCTGCAGGCTGTCATTGTACGATGCATTGGTGGTCACCTCGAGGAAAGCCCAGCTGGGGAGGACACGGTCACGGAGGGAGGTCAAGGGTGGGTCACGGGGTAGGGCGATGCTCCCCCGGGGCGGCCCCGCCACCCCATCCCCGCTCTGCTTCATACCACCCCCGTCCCATCCCGCCCGGGTCAGCCCATGCCGTCCCTACCCGACGTGGGGGATGCGGTCATCGAGGCTGGCCCAGGCCACGGCGGCGGGGAGGCGGCCGGGCAGGACGCGCAGCCGCCCCGAGCCGGGCTCCAGCAGCACGGAGACATTGCGGGGCGCCGGGGCGGGCGCTGCCCCGGCCGGGCCGGCAGAGAGGAGCGGGCAGAGGAGCGGGGACAGCAGGGACAGCGCCAGCAGCGCCCGCGGGGCCGCCATGGCGGGGACACCGCGGGGCGGGGGCGGGGCTTGGGGCGTGACCACGCCCCTGAGGGTGAATGGGGCGGTGTGCTGGTGGGGCGGGGCTTGGGCATGGCCACGCCTCCATCGGATGTCCCGCCATTGCAGGAATGGGGCGGGGAGGGGGCGGGGCTTGGATGGGGAATGAATTGGGCGGGTCCCCGGTTGGGGCGGGGCGTGCCGGTGACCACGCCCCCAGCGAGCCCTCCGTGGGATGAACGTCAAGGAGGGGCGGATTTTGGGGCGCGCCTTGTGGTGTGACCTTGGCCCGCCAGCCGGCCCTGCGGGCTTGTGGACGCCCGCAGCTCCCCAACAACCCGTGTTCCTCCTGTCGTACTCCCCCACGACCCCACGCTCATATGCACGCCCCCATTTCAACGCCCTCCAACGCCCACGGGAGATGTGTGCAGGTCCGCCCCCCCAGCCCCAGCCATGTCCCACCACTGAGGACCGCACATGTCCCTGTGGGGTCCAGCCCCAGCCGGTGCAGCCCGCGAAGAGCGGCTCGTGAAACCTGTGGCTAGTGGGGGGGAAACTGGGCCCCACGGGTGTTCGGAGCAGGGAGACACACGAGTTCCTGATCCGCCTGTGGGCCCCAGCCCTGCCTTGTGCAATCGCGGGCGGCGCCTGTCTACTGCCTCCCGCTCCTCTTCCTCCTCCTTCTCCTCCTCCTTTTCCGGAGGGCAAAGTCGCTCTGCGGCGGGAGTGTTCCGGGTGGGCCGGGGTAGAGGGCTCGGACCCGCCTGGTAAAGTCACGGTGGGCTGCACACAGTCCCCCCGGAGAGTGCCCCAGCGGAGGCGGAGAGGATGCCACACGCCCGGGGCTGTTCTAGGCAGGGCGGCACCTCAAAGCCACCGCTCGCGTGGGCACGTGGTGGCCCAGCACGTCCCACCAGCTCCCAGTTGCTGCGGTTAATTTCCCAGTAATGCCCAGTGCCCACATGTTCCTGTGCTCAGCGCTGTGTGAGACTATCCTGGCACCGAACGCGGCCACTCGTGGGTGCAGGAGCCAAGAGGGGAGCACAGGGACACGCGGCAAGCACCCAAATTTGGCCTAAAACCACAAAAACCGGCTGAGAAAGCATCCCTGTCCCAGAGGGGTCTGGGGGCAATGACCCAGGCAACCTCCTGGTGGGGCCGGGGCTTCCACCCAGTGTGTGCCACCGGTCTTTGGGTACCAGGAAGGACCTGGGATCCCCTGGGAGGCGCTCCCAGCTGGGCACTGCCTATATTTTTTACTTTGCTTCCTTTCCCCTCTCCACGGGGAGAAGGGCAGAATGCGACTTTAGGGAGAAACTGTCCAGGGTGGAAAGTGGATCCTTGAATCCCATCAGGATGTTGGGGCTCCAGCCATGGAGGGTAAGCTGCACATCCTTCCCCCAGGAACACGGCTCGGGGTCTTGCACAGGGCAGGGTTGAGGCTGGGGTGTCCCGGAGCGGGGGACACCGGGGCGGAGAGGAGCGCCAGCAGCACCCCCGGCCCCTCTGTGGGGTCTCGAGCCACCGGCACGGGGTCTGCGCAGCCCCGGCCGTGCCTGCGATGAGCTCACCCGGTCTCAGAGGGTCACCCCAAAGGGGGCTGTAGGGGCGCGAAGCACCCAGGGAGGGTGTCCCGGCTTGAAAGGGACGGGACGGGGCAGAGAGTCGCATGTGTCCCCCTTCCGCTGCCACCCCGGCACCCGCGTGGGAAAGTGCCGCTGTCGCTTTAAGGGCGGAGGGTGGCGGCCCCTTTAAGGAGAGGGGGGGACGTGGGGGGGGGATCAGCTGCCCGCGCACGGCAGCGGGGCCGCGCCGACACGGTGGGTCCGCGCCGCGGGTGGGGTCCCCCGGTACCCCCGCATCTATCCCCCCGCATCCCTGCCCGGGATTCCCCACCCCTCGGGGTCCCCGTCCTCACCCGCATCGGGATCTCCCCCTACCTCCCCCAGCCTTGCGGGGTGCCCCCAGGTCCCCTGGTCCTGCCTGGGGTGTGGGTGCCCACCCCCATCTCCCTGAGCTCGGGGAGGCCCCGGGGCTGAATCCCCCTCCCAGCGGGGTCGTGGCGGGGCAGCGAGGGCTCAGCCTGCCCGCGGGAGGCTCTGCCTTTTATCCTTTTCATTATTTTTATTTTAAATAATAATTCCTCTTTTTTACTGTGAATTTTTAACCCCTCCTCTCCCCGCCCGTGGAGCGCGGGATGGGGGTCCGGGAGCAGCCCCCGATCGCTCCCCCCGGGGGCCACTGCCGGCGGTAGGTGCCCCCCGGGGCTGCCTCCCGCCATGGGGCAGGGGGCCATGGGGCAGGGGGCCGCGGGGCTAGCCGGGGTGCTCAGCCTGGCCTGGGCACAGCCAGCCGGGACCCCACTGCTGCTGGACGTGGGGCGCACGGTCCCTCTCGGGGGGGATGCTCTGAGCCACGGACGGGGCCTGGATGTGAGTCTGGGGGCTGCGGTGGGGTTTGGGAGGGCGGCGGGAGGGATTTGGGTGCTGCTGGGGTGGTGGAGTCCCGTCCCGTCCCTTCCCTGCTTCCCTCGTCCCCGCCATCGCAGTTGGGATCTCACCAGGATTTCCTCCTCTGCTGGTTTTCTCCTCCGAAAACCTCGCTGCCTGCCAGGCCGGCGCCTTCCCATGGCCGGGGTTGGGTGGGGGCTGTGTGGGGACAGGGACAAGGGTGTGAACAAGGGCTTCCACCCCTGCTGGCCCTGGCACAGCCCTTGACCCACGCACTCGTAGCACAGGTGGGGTAACTAAGGCAGGGGTGATGGTGACTGCCGAAAGCAGCCCCGCGGAGGGGCAGGGTGCCCGATGCGGGGCGTGGGGAGTGCTTGGGGTGGGCAGAGTCCCCTCAGGGTGCCCGATGTCAGCCCTCGGGAAGGGCAGGGGGTGCTCGGGGTGGAGGGAACCCGGCTGAGCACTCCCTGCTCTGCCCCGCAGTGCTGGGAGGTTCGGAAACAAAACAGCTCCGAGTGGTGCCGCTTCATCCGATCCAACCCCGACTGCCGGATGGACGGGGGCTTCCTCGACTACCTCAATGGGGTCTTCTGCGTCTTCCCCCCCCGGCTGCTGCCCCTCGCTGTCACCCTCTATGTAAGGACGGGAGCAGGGCAGTGCTGGGGGATGCTCTGCTGTGGGGGCGTGGGTTCGGCACCCCACTGACCCCTTCCTGTGCCACCCCTGCCCCCGCAGGCTCTCTGGCTGCTGTACCTGTTCATCATCCTCGGTGTGACAGCAGAGAAGTTGTGAGTGGCCCCGCAGAGGAGGGGACGGTCCCCAGGGTGAGGGGGAGCCCCGTGGTCCCCGAGCAGCCCCATCAACCCTCTCCGCCTCCTTCTCTGCCTTTCCAGCTTCTGCCCCAACTTGTCGGCCATCTCCACCAACCTGAAGCTGTCCCACAACGTGGCAGTATCCTTGGCAAATCACATGGGACCTCATCCGAGGAAGGGGGCATGCAGGAACAGGGCAGAGGAGGTGGCTGTGACAGGGTCACTTTGTGTCCCCTTGGCACCGTGCCAGGGGAAATCAACTCTGCTCACGAGCCTGGAGGTGGCACTGGGACAAGCAGTCGTGTGCTGGCACTGGGCAGGAATGCACAGCCCCCCTGTGCCCCCACGGGGGACGAGACCCCCAGGCCTTTTCCTTGACGTGCCCTTCTCCATGGCGTCACCTTCCTGGCCTTTGGAAATGGGGCGCCGGATGTCTTCAGTGCCGTGGTGGCTTTCTCCGACCCCCGGACAGCAGGGCTGGCCATCGGGGCCATCTTTGGTAAGGGGACCCCCACTGCTGGCTCCTCCCTGGGAGCAGCTGGCTTGGGACACGTGTCTGGGGTGAACATTGTGGAGCCGTGGGATGTTCCCACGCACTGAGAGGGTCCCGTGGTGCTGGCAGGTGCCGGTGTGTTCGTGACCACGGTGGTGGCCGGGGGCATCGCCCTGGTCAAGCCCTTCACGGCTGCCTCCAGGCCCTTCCTCAGGGATGTCATCTTCTACATGTTGGCCGTCTTCCTCACCTTCATGGTCCTCTACTTCGGCAGGATCAGGCTGGGAGAGGCTCTGGGTGAGTGCTGGGGGGGTGCTGGGGCTGGGGGGTGGTGGGAGCAGCCTGGGGGTGCCATAACCCCCCCATCATTCCCCCCTCCCAGGTTACCTGGGGCTGTACGTGTTCTACGTCGTCACCGTGGTGCTCTGCACCTGGATCCACCGGCGGCAGCGGGGGGATGGGACGGGCCCCCCCGGGCCCTGGGAGCCAGGTAAGGGCCACCTGGCTGTGGTGGGACCCCGGGTGGGTCGGGGTGTCCTTCCACTGTCGCCTTCCACTCCTCCTCTCCCCAGAGATGCCGACGGATTCTGAAGAGCCGGAGCCCTCAGGCACAAACAGTGACTATGGTATGTTCTTCCTGCTGGGCTTGGGGCTGCCTCTGTCCTCAGGGGTCCCAGAGACTCCCAGGCTGCTGCGTGTGTGACTGAACCCATGGGGTGGGCATGGTTGGGTGCTGCCCTGGGGCAGTGGGATCCCCCTGGAGGCACACAGGGGACTGCAGACCCATGCTGGAAGGGCTGTGGGAGGGCCAGGGACCCCCCCTGCCCCTGCTCAGCCACTGTGGCCCCTCTCAGGTGAGGAGTACCGGCCCCTGCTCCCCTCCCAGGAGACCTCCCTGCGCATCCTCACCACGGCCCTCAGCCCCTTGGACTACCGCAAGTGGAGGAGGAAGCCCTGGTACTGGCGGCTCTTCAAGGCCTTCAGGGTGAGTAGGGGGCACATGGGCCAGGAACTGAGCCCCGTGGGGCATCCCCAACCCTCGGGGCTATGCCACCCTCCCCAGGCTTTGGAGCGGGGATGGGTCACGGGTTACCTCGCAGGGTGTCCCACATTGGGGTTCCCCCACCCCAGGTGCCCGTGGAGCTGGTGCTGCTGCTCACTGTTCCCGTTGTGGACCCTGACAAGGATGATCGGAACTGGAAGAGACCCCTCAACTGCCTGCACATCCTCACCAGCCCCCTGCTCTGCATCCTCACCCTGAAGTCGGGTGCCTGTAAGAGTCCAGGGCAGTCCTAACTCGCAGGAGGGAATGGGACTGAGGTGACCACAAAAGCCCTCGGGACTACAGGAGCCCCTTGGAGCTGGCTCCCTGTTCTGGGGAGGGAGGATGGGCAGTGAAGAGCCGAGCTGGGGGCCTGATTTGCAGCTGGTTTGCAGCTGGATGCACCCTCACAGGGCTGGGGTGGCCTCCCACCATCCAGGACCTGGAGTAAAAATGGAGCAGGCCAGACCTGGCCTGCCTGGGGAAACTGAGGCACTGAGGGAAGCAGCCCTGTGAGGGTTTAGGGTAGAGGTGGCTTTAGGCAACAAGGCTTTACCTCCTACCTTGAGTTTGGTCAGATCTTGTCCCAGCCGCTCTGATGTCCCCTCTCCCCACCACGTGCAGATGGGCTGTACCAGATCCAGGGAGTCTTCCCAGTCTGGGGACTCGTCACACTGGTTGGTTCTGTCCTGGCCATCATCATCTTCATCACCACAAGCAACGAGGAGCCACCCAAGTATCACTGTGTAAGGTGCCCCCCAGCCCTGAACACCCACCAGGAACCAGCCCAGCCTGCTGCAGTGTGGGCTGGAGGTCCTGGCGGCAGAGCAGGAGCCAGGACTTCTTTCCCATTCCCCAGTGTCCCCAGGAAGGATATGACTGGCTGAAGGTGTGCAGGGCCCTGTGGGACGCACCCAGGGCCCAGCTTGCGTCTCTTCCTGGCAGGTATTTGCCTTCCTTGGGTTTTTGGCCAGTGCCATGTGGATCAACGCCGCAGCCACAGAGCTGGTGAACATCCTGCGGACCCTGGGCATCATCTTCCAGCTGAGCAACACCGTGCTGGGCTTGACACTGCTGGCCTGGGGCAACAGCATCGGTGGTGAGGGCTCTGCTGTGCCCCAGTGCCCCCCCAGGCACACCCTGGGGTCCCTCTGCCATCCCCCAAGGTCTCCCCTTCTCCCTCTGCAGACACCTTCTCTGACCTCACCATGGCACGGCAGGGCTATCCCCGCATGGCCTTCTCCGCCTGCTTCGGGGGCATCATCTTCAGTATCCTTTGGGTGCCAGGGGCAGGGACTGCCTCAGTTTCCCTGCCTACAGCCCAGGGAGAGCCCCTGGTCCTGTGGGAGTTGTGGAGAGGAGCTGGGCAGGATCCAGCCCAGAGCCCCAGTGATGCTGGCAACCTCCCTGGTGTCCTCAGGGTGTGGGGCAACTGGTGTGGTATTTGTGAGCTGCAGGGATGGAGCCATCAGCACCCCACTGTCCCCACGGCTGTCCCAGCCCCAGAAGGGTGGGAGTTTGGGCTGGAATCTGGCAAATTTGGGATTTGCCAAAGGGCAAGAGGGGAAGAAAGAGGCTGTGCCTCCCTCTGGTGGGTCCCCAGACCAGGCTGAAGCCTCTCCTCCTTGAGTGTTCCAGGTTGTATTCACCACAAGCAGGGGAATGCTTTGGGGCCAGGCAAGAACCATGGGGGTGCAGAAAGGAGGAGGAGGAGGAAGGCTGTCCCCTTCCCCAGGGCGGGAGGTACGTGGCTGGTTCTGTCGCTCCTCTGAGGTCTCCTGTGCTGTGTCTCCATCCTGAACGTGCCCCAGACATCCTGGTTGGAGTGGGACTGGGCTGCCTGCTGCAGATGAGCAGCAGCCAGCCGCTGGTGAAGGTAAGGCTGCAGCAGCACGGTGACACGGGTCAGGCTGGCAGCAGGACCCCGGTGTCACCCCACATCACTCCCCCTCTCTCTGGCAGCTGGAGCCCGACAGCCTCCTGGTCTGGGTCCTGGCAGGGGCCCTGGGGCTGAGCCTGGTCTTCTCCTTCGTGTCAGTGCCGGCTCAGTGCTTCCAGCTGGGCAAGGCCTACGGCATCTGCCTCATCGCCTACTACCTGGTGTTCCTCTGCGTGGCCCTGCTGACCGAGTTCAGGGTGATCCACCTCTCCACCTCTGACTGACCCCAGGGGATCACATCCAGCCCTGGATCTGACTCTGCCCCTCCCCTGTCCCTGCCGAGGGGACAAGGGCACCCTGACCCCAGCAGAGCTGCTGGAGGTGCCAGCCCAGCCCTCAGCCTTCACATTTACAAGAGAGGATGGCTGTGGTTAGAGAGAGGAGTTGTTAGTCACTGGCCACATCCTCTGCTCGCTGTTTAATCTGTTTAATTGATGGCAGCTCTGGTTAGGAGCAAGGTTGAGACTTCAACTGCCTCTGGTCCCGGGGGCAGGGGTGGAGGATGGGGCAGCTCCAGTTTGGGGGCACAAGAGAGGCTTTACCTCCTCAACCACTTCACCTTCCCCTCCTCACCTCCATCCAGCCGCTCCAGGACAGGGCTGGAGCAGCTGTGTACACAGGGTAACTCTGAAAGTCCAAGCACGTTTGTCCCTTTAAAGGACACTCAGTGGTGGCACCGAGGGGCTGCAATAGCAGCCGGGGCAGAGACAGAGAGGGTTAAGGTGAGTCAGTGCCCCAGGGCAGCGCTGGGTTTTGTGTAAGCAAAGCTGGAGGAAAAACAAACATCAAACCAAGGGAGGCTGGTTTCCCCTGCTTTTTTTAGTGATGTTTTTCAACCTGAGTTTCAGATCCTACTTTTCTCCTCCTCCTCGGGCGGGTAGAGCTGTAGGAGAGGACCTGGAAGTTTCGACACAGTGTTAGCCTCTGGCAGGACTAGGTTTAGACACTGTAAAAAAATTGCAATAAAAAAACCCCACAAACCCAGCCTTGGCTTCTATTTGCTGCGAGGGCAATTTCTCTTGCCCAGTGATGGTGTAACATAGCCCTTACTCAGCACGGAGCCTTTGCAGGGGAGAGGGAACAGCGGGGGCTGAGCTGGGAGTGACACCCCAGGCCACCCAGGGCGGTTTTCCCCAGGGTCTGGGAAAGTGGTTTCCTCTGGGTTCACCAGCAGCCGCTGTCCCAAGAGCAGTCACATGTCCCATCACGTTGGGAAACGATGTGTCACGGTCGTGCCAAGGGTCAGCACGGGCGCTGAGAGGCACTGCTCAGTCCCTGGGGACAGGGACACGGGAGGGGCTGCCCGCGGTCCCAGGGGAGGAGCAGAGTGGGCTCGTGGTTCTGCTCCCAGCTGGAGGGTCCACAGAGCACAGGCTGGAAAGCAAAGTGCTGATCCAGAGGGACACCCACCCCGCTACTCCACGGGAGAGGGGGATGTTGTGCAAGCAGCACAACCGCCGGACCCAGTCCCTGCTCCCTTCTGGGGGTGCCACCAGCCTCCTGGCCCTGGAGCATTTCTCCTTTTTCTAACCAGGGCTTTCACAAAAAAAACCCCTGTGCCTGCAGCTATTGGCTCTGCCCTGAGCCTGCTCCGGCAGCTGCCGGAATTATCCGGGAGACAACCCCCACTTCCTTCCACCCAGCAGGACTAAAGCAATCGAAACCGTGGGGCCAACGTTCCGCAACAGAGGCACAGGGTCAAACACCCCTTCTGGCCTTAACCCTGCACTGGGGTAGAGTTAAGGGCATTACCCTAATGTTTAGAAAAAAACTGGCAGGGGGAGGACAGAAGGGAAGCCGGGCTTTGTAATGTCCTGGAGCGGGAATCCGGAGCAGTTCGTCAGGGCATGCACGCAAAATATTCCCAAAGCAAGCACTTGCCACTTGGAGAGGGAGGGCAGGGCGGGCAGTGCTCCTCTTCAAATACTGGAAATGCTTCAGCTTGGCCAAAGCCCACTTCTGGAATAACACAGGGAAGGAGGAGAGGAAGCCGCTGCCTTTACAAAGCCAAGGGTGCTTTTTATTAGTGCGCCTGAAAAAATCTAGAGAACATTTGACAGACATACCCATAAAATCGTTTTTATAAACAAAACACCAGCATACAAAATCCTGCCGTGCTTCCTCCCGTGCTCCCTACAAAATGATTGTCTCCATCTGTGTGTCGGGGTGGGGTGGGGGGGGAAGAGGAGGATAAATAGAAGGGGATGCCCCGTACTCAAACTTTGTTTCCTTCCAAAGTCATATGGAAGAAGTAAACTCCTGTCACCCTCCTTGGTTTACAAAAATAATTAACCCAGTGGGTACGTGGGGGTGGATCAACACCTTGGCATGAAGCCACAGAGGCAGCACCTGTGCCCTGACCCCCAGCCCTCCACAGAGCCCTGTTATTGCATGATAAGCAGGTCAGTGCCCCCCTCAGTACAGCTCAGAGCCACAGCTCCTTTCACACCCAGAAAACACCCCCCCCCAAAAAAAAGTCACTGACAGCCCTGCCAGGAGAATTCCTGTAGGGGAATGTGGAGATTAAACACAGCCACATTTTTTCCCCCCTAACCTTCACAATGCTCATTCATCCTGCCCACAACTTAAAGCACAATAAACCCCATCTCCTCCAGCCCCAGGACTAATCTGGATAAACCTCCCGGGCTGCGACTCCACGCAGAGCAACTGCAAGAGCAACAACTGCACTGCTCGTTAATTTGTGGTCAAATTTATGATTTGGAAAACAGCCCTTTAAGGTCCTTCATGGTTCAGAAGTTGTTTCATACCTGCAAGTATCCAGAAAGGAAACAAAGAGTTGCCAGGAGGCACCCAGGGAACTTGGCAAGGGTTGGGAGCAGCCATTGGTGTGTGCTGCCTGGAAAGCTGCTCACCTACTCCTTCCATCCCATAACTCCCACCGTGCTATGCAGAGAGACATTTCCAGAAGCAGCTCTGTCTTGCCTACTTCTGAAAGTTTCATCCACCCAGGAAATGCTCCTGAGCTGCCTGGGTAGGATCAGCCCTCTCCCACTGTCCTTGTGTCATGTGGTGAGGAAAAGACAGGGATGTGGGACAAGGAGAATGGGGACACAGATCTCCCACTGCCTGAGGTACCCAGAGGAAGGAGAAAGCTTCCCCAGCAAGCTCTGCTCTTAGTCCAAACCTGAGGAAAAACCAAACAGCAAGAGGTGAGGGGAACCTCTGCCGGGTACTTCTATCCCTCAGCACTTCCTGTGCTGACAGGGAAAAGAAGGACCTGGAGAGACAGGTTCAAATGAAACATGAGCAATGACACAACCTGCCACAATCACACAACAAACGTGGTAGAGCTGGGAAGGGATCCCTTTTTCCCCCCTTCCTTCCCAGCCCTCAGCTGCCAGGTCTGGCAGCGTCCCTACCAGCTGCAGAAAAGCTGATGGGTGAGAAGAATCATCGTCTTCCACGTTCCTCCTGTGTCCAAATTTCAGGGGAACAGTAAAGCTCTTCAGTGGATCTTCCCAAGATCCCACTGAGTCAACGTTTGCCAGCCTGAGGAACATTTCTGCAGGGGTGAGAACAAGGGAGGAGCAACCCTGCTGGTGCTGGGACTTTCACCCGCACAGAGCAAGAACCTGGCTAAGCACAAACCAGCAGGACTGTTTGAAGCTCTCTCCTTAGCCCAGAGCCAGGCAGAAATAAGCCAGACTTGGAGCTGCAAAGCCTTCCTTTCTTCCTCCCAGTCATTTATCTAAGCTAAGGACCAGCCAGAGGTTTGCACTTTGCAGAGCAGGTGGCCAAGTGGCAGAGGCCACATCGTGCTGCAGAATCCCAGCCCTGAGCAGAGACAGGAGCTTTGGGGTTTGCAGACCCCAGCCCCAGGCAGTGCCACAGGCAGGACAGATACTGGATGGCTACAGCAGAAACGGAATTCATGTCCCCAGACCCCTTTCCTACCTATGGTCACAACATGATGAGGTTCTGGCCCTCGGTTCTGCCTCAGAACTGCTCAGGGACAGGTGAATTCAATAATCAGAGCTGGAGCTACTACAGGGAGTGTGCCAAAAAGGAGGGGGAAGGCAGTCTGCTCTTCCAAAAGTGCTGAGATTTCACACCACCTGCCCTTTCTTTGCATAAGGAAGGTGGAAAAGAAAAACTCGCTCCCTGATCTTTTATTCCTAGGTTAATGGCACCCTTTAAGCAAGAGGGATCTTCACAAAGGGCCAAAGTTTTAATACTAAGCAGGTGACTTCAGCGAATTCCCTGCTGTTAATAGATTACACATCCCTTTCCCCATGGTCTGGTAGTGGTAAGACAGGCAGCAGGTTGGAGCCTGGGAAGTGGCTCAGAGGGACAAGGGCTCTGTTCTGTCCGAGATGTTCTCCCTGCTCAACCTGTGTGCAGCAGCCTTACAGAGAGCCTCCCGGACCTCTGTGTTTTTTCAAGCAACCCACTGCTGGGGAAGAGATTTGAACCCTAAACCAGTACACTGACAGGTCTATATACATCATCCCAAAATACACTGTGAAGGGATACTCTAGGTTATTGCATAGAAGGCGGCTTGCATTAGCTAGGCCTAAATGACAGTCTGGGAGCGTTGTCGGAGGCTCAGGGGCTTCAGAGAGCTGTTGGAAGCAGATGCAGGCTCTTGCATTGGTGTCTGAGATTCCTCTTTTCTGGAGTGCTCCTCATACCATTCCTGCAACAGAAGACCAAACAGGGATCAGGCTCTGCCCCACACAAGGCCTTGAAGACAGAGCAGCCTTGGGTGACTCTGCCATGCGAGGGCACATTTGTTCAGGCACAGAGGGCTCTTTCCAAAGCCCTGGATACTCCTGGAATGACTCTGTTAACTGCACCCCAGTTGTGATGGATGCACTGCAGCCTTGACAACCACAGCCCAAGCAAACCTGGGCAAGGAAACACCCCTCTCTCGGGATGTCCCTCCTGAACATCCAGGGGCTCTGGCATTGATGTTCCCATGATATCTGGGATTTGCAGAGCTGCTCCCAGTCCTGTGTTACAGTCTGTTACATCCCTGAATCACAGGCCAAGAAGAACAGGCAGGGAGCTTCTCTGCAGATCATCCAGTCCCGTGGTAAATAATGTTCAAAAAAATGTTTATTTTCCTTAGGAAGACCGAAGACTCATCCCCAGCTGGCTGCCTCGAGGACAAAGGACAGATTCAAAGGGTTACAAGATTAATCCTTTCAGTACTAATTAGCCCACAACCTTCAACTATCTTTGGCAGGGCAGTGACCAAATCCATGGCAGAAAGCTCCTGACCACGGAGGGAACAAGCAGGAATGTGCTAAACTATCCAAGCAATCCTATAATTTATGTGTTTCCCATCTTGCTCAGCCTGCTACTCTGAAGGCAAACCAGGCAGCGCTGCCTGGGAGAACCCTTGGTTTCTGTGTCAGGCAGACACGCCTAAGCTCAAACACAATCACATTCCAAGGGTTTAGCAACCCTGTGCTCAGCAGCCAAGCCCCAAACAGCACCAGGCATGTGCTCACTGCCCCAGCAAACAGCTGGGGAGCCCAGGTGAGCTCAGCCAAGCTGGAGTGCCTGCACACACCCTGAGTGTGGTCACAGTGACACACCTGCCCAGCTGGGCACCTGGACCCACTGAGGAGGCTCTGATGTGCTCTGTGGTTTAACAAAATCCCTGACAGCAAGAATGGATCAATCTGAACTACCTGGATGCCCACCCACCCTCTCCTCACAGCTGCCTGCTCCCAGAGGAAGGCAGTCTCCAGTGTTTAAAGGGGTGGCTTGTTATTCCAGGCAATGTTTTGCTCACCACAGAGACCTGTTAATATCTGCAGCTCAGGCCCACATACCTGTATCTCCTCCTCATACATCTTCATGCTCAAATCGCTCTTGGTCCTTGATCTGCGTCCCAGAAACACTGTTGACATTTGCTGAAGGGTTGAGGGAAGGAGGAGGAAAGAGCAAAAAAGACATTAATCAGTCATTGAGCAGCTCACAGGATCAGTCCTGGAACTTCAGGCAGCCTTCATGATCCCACTGATGAGCTCAGGCTATCCTGGGCTCCTCTTGTCAAGGGAAAAAGGCATTTTAGGGTGCACATCAACGGTACAAATGAAGGCTCCCACTGCAGCTTAAACAAATCACACTGAGCAGATCCCCAAAGACTACAGAAGGAGACGTAGCTCAGATGGATGTGCCTGTCAGTGGTGCTTAATTGAGTCAGATGAACACAATATCAGTGCCTGGAACAAGGCTGAAACTCAACCTTCCAGTGAAGATCTCATCTGAGAACAATTGCCTCAATTGCAAAATATCATTTACTGCGTGGGGCTGGACCTCTGAAACTGTGTAAACAGAGAGCTGAAGTCAGAATTACACTCTGGTCACGTGAATTATATAAGCAGGATTGAGAAGAAACCTCAGGTGTGGTATCATCATTGCAAGGCTCAGGACAACCTCCTGCTTTGGCTTATTGTTTTAAAACTGCTTCTAATCAGTAACTCCATCCCTATTCTGAGTCTGTGAACAAGGGCCCAGACTGTAACTACCAAGCCAACCAAAGCAAATAAAGGTCACCTGAGAGACTGCAGCACCTGCCTGTTGTGGTGATACAGGAATTTATTGGCTATTATTACAACAACCACTTAAGCTCTTCCCAGATGCATGAGACAACAGATCTGAGATAAGAGCTCATTCTCCCAATTGTCCATCTCGTTTTAGAATGAAAATGTTAGCTGTGTGATGGAGAAAAGAATGACCTGGAATCGATGCCATCATATTGCTGGGTAATTCTCCAGAGCTGTCCAAGCCTCAGTGTATGATGGCACAGAGCAGAGTTACAAGACAATGTAAAAATAAATATATTTTTTTTCCAGTCAGCACTGGGCCAGGACAGCTCTAAGGGAAGTTTGGAGGCTTTCTAAGGCTGTTCAGAGAGCAGCTGCTACTTTTGTAGAGCAGCAAAACTTTGCGATGCTGCAGAGTCCCTCCAGTAGCTCAGCTCTCAGCATTACAAAGGCACATTGGATCTTCTCTCTTGAGACAGCAAAAGGCACTTGTGGCCCTGGCATGTCCCCCTCTCCTGAAGCTGAGAACTTGCAGTGTTTCCTCCTACCCCATATTTGTCCATCTGCAAAACGATCTTCTGCAGCTGAGCTGTCTCGGTGGCAGCTGAACTCCTCTTGTACAGCTCGATTATGCCAATCACTTCCTCCTTGGAGATCTCCTTCTCCAGCACAATGCCGTTATCTTCTGGAGAGGCAAAGAACAGAAAGAGGGGAAAAAAGGTTTCCAAGATGGGAATTGCTTCATCAGCCACTCTGATAACCCTGGAAGGCAAAGCCTAAAGCACACAGGACTGAGCCAGAGGTCAGGTACAGCCTGTACCTGCCCTTGTGACTAGAACATGTGTGTCCTTGACCCCCAGCACAACAGAGGAAAAGTTAACTAGTGTGTAGGGCCAGCAAACTTTCTGGCCCAAACCATCTTCTCAGCTTTTTAAAACATCAGGCTTCTCGGTAACTTAAAAAAAAAAATCTTGTAGCTTTTTGCTTGCCTGTAAATTAAGAAAGAAAATAATCACACAGGAGTTGCTGCCTTTCGACCTTCATCTGCCTAAAAGAGCTTGGGAGTTCAGAGCTAACCAATGTCCTTCACTGCTCCTTTCGACCTGGGTGCAAGAGGGATCACAATGACAAGTGTTTCCAACTCCTGGCTCCTACCACGCACCACACAAATTTGATCTTCTGGCACCTAAAAAAACTGGGGTCTTGGGCCTTCATCACGTTTCTGCAGGGAAGATTCTCTGCTGATAAATGTGTAAGTGCAGTAGCTATAGCTCCTTCCTGCAGAAAAGTGTAAAGAATTATTAAGATTAGCCTACACAGAAAATAAACAGAGAAGTCTGGGTGCAGATTCCCTGAAGGAAGAGCAGGAGAAGGGCTACAAGAGATGAGAGTGGTTTTGGCACCTAAATTAGCAGGTTATGAAGGTACCTGCAGTTTCAGACCCCCAGCTCAGGAGACAGGGAGTAAAAGTGATGGTTCACAGGGACGAGGGGATGGAGAGAGACCAGTCACTGCCAGTTCCTAAAGGGTACAGAAGGGCATGTCCAAAACCAGCACCAGTCTAAGTACCACTGGGAGATGTGGAAAGAATTGGATAGGCAGTGTCTGTTGTCCTCCATGTCATGGAAAAGAACGCTGGCAAACCATCAGGATCAGCCTGGATGCTGGAAAAGCCACTTGGAGACATTCTGCTGCCAGTGAGTACATTAGTGAGGAAGGGAAATTGGTTTTAAAAAAAAATTATCTTCCCTTCCTATAAGGTTTGCTGTGGAGCTTTGCTACATCACTGCTGTAATGTTTCCTAGAGTTCTTTCATGAAATGAACACAGACTTCCTATTTTCAAGTAATTTGGTTGGAATGGCTCAAGTATTTGAAGTTTGTAGGTGTGCACACACACACACACACATATATATATACATAAAAACACATACATTCACCCACACACACATTTTGGGGAGTGCTGGGGGAGAGATGAGGGGCAGAGCAGAAAGACCAGATGGAAACATCACACAAAAGCAAAAGAATTAGCTGAGGAAGTCAGGCTAAGATATAATATCTGGTCTTCGCCGGCCAATCCCATTCTCTCCTACAGATAAAAGGCACCAGGGAGAGAAGACAATGTTTTAGGATAACCACTCCCCAGTTCTGACCTTCTGAGTCTTGGTTCTTCCGAGTGTAGTTCATGCGGAAGACAAAAGCATCCAGAATAAACGCCACAATGATTGTCATCACCACCATGGTCACGATGTAGAAGATCATGAAGTAAAGACGGCTCCAGTGAGTAGTTTGGGATGTCACCCCTTCCTGAAGAGGAGAGGGGAGATGTCAGCAGTGCACAAAAGGGACAGTCACTGTTAACTGCTCGACAACGGGCAAAAAGCAGCATAAACACACTCTCTCTTCCGTGGCTTCACAGTTGGCCCCAGGGACTGCTTGTGCAATGCTCAATGCCCCAGCTGGTCCTTGCAGATAAGCTGCCCCTCAAGCTAAAAAGAGAGGTTCCTATATACAAACACACAGATCATTCAAGGCTTGTGGCTGTCAGAGCCACTGTGCCATGAGAACACAGCTCGGACACCAGGGTGACAAACCAGAGCGCAGAGCGACTTTGTCCGTCCAGACTATGAAAACTGGCCTCAAGGCTGGCACAAGAAAACGTGCCCAGCAGCATCCCAGAGGTCATATGCCACCCAAAAATCAGGACCAAAAGTTGAGTGGCAGCAAGTGACAATACTGAGCCCATTCCAATCAGCAGGGGAAGAAAGTGGTGGTGGTGTGGAAGATCCAGCTCAACTGGCAGAGTCTGTGCTGTCTGTGCACGTGGGGTAGCTGAGGTTTACTCACCATGATGATGTACCAGTCATTGACAACTGTCAGCTCAAACAGTGTGACTGTACAGAAGAGAGAGAAAACATACAGACAGTTGCTTTATCCATCCTGACCTATTTTACAGTGATTTTTAGACATCAAAGTTTCAAGACAGCCAGCAAATCTGGAGAGACACAACACAAACCCTCATCTTTGCTTCAAACAAAGGGGGTCAGACCCACAGAACCAGCAGCATGGCTCAATCTGTACTTCTTAAAAGAATCAGAAACAGACCTGACTCTCTTCACTAGGGAGCATGGAGACCTCTGAAATCTCCAGGACATAAGCATCTCTGCTCACACATTAGGAAAAATCACGGAGAGTAATCAACACATTCAAATTATTCTTCATCAGTGGGTTTAGTGAAATGTATTGGCATCACTGTTGGTTCTTTAGAAGGGCAGTGACTTAAAGCCCTCCTTAAACACCTCTGGAAGTCTGGTCTGATCACCAGCCAGAACAGATCTGATGGCTTCCAGCTGGCTTTAAGAGTCATCTGCCTACCTTGCAAAACAGTCATGGCACAATTAGTCAGCTGGAGTTCTCCAGACAGAAAGAGCAGGATGCTGAGTGCTCGAGGTGCATTAGTAGGACTCTTGGAGAGTCCCAGGCTCACATGAGCATTACAGCATTACAGAGCCATCCAGCTCTGCAGGAACACAGAATAATCTTTGCTACAGACAAAACTGCCCTTACCAAAGCTGTTCAAAATGTTGTCAAAGTTGTTGAGATAGTAATACCCTTCTTCCACAACTGTTTTGTTGCCCACTGTGTGATTCACCCAGCGGTAGGAATCTGCGACTGTGCTTGTGCTGGTTGGAGAAACCAGGACATAGAATCAGCAGAGACTGGAAAAGCAAGGAAAATCTCAAGGGTTATAAATACCAACCCCCCTAGAAGGTGCTGAGCAGGGTGGCAGTTTCTACCTCTTGGCCTTTTCCTCTGAAAGCAATCCCCTTACCTTC
The DNA here is from genome assembly GCA_038380795.1 of Pyrocephalus nanus. Taxonomy (NCBI): domain Eukaryota; kingdom Metazoa; phylum Chordata; class Aves; order Passeriformes; family Tyrannidae; genus Pyrocephalus; species Pyrocephalus nanus. The sequence goes on from CM076278.1 coordinate 3,948,434, forward strand.
ACAGCTCAGCACAAGCCCAGGGAGCACATGGAGACTTTCTAAACCACTCTGCAAATATTACACCAGAGAAACTGAGAGTTTGGGTTGGACTCCTTGGCTCACAGCCTTAAAGCTTGGCATTCCCAAGTGGTCTGTCATAATTTAAGATGAAAAGGGCACAGGACAGCTTAGCTTACAGGATCAGGTGAATTTATCTTGGTACAAAGGGAGATCTAAATATGTAATACATCTGGCCAAGCAATTCTGGCATCGTAGAAGTATAGAAAGATTTGGGTTGGAAGAGACCTTAAAGATCATCTCATTCCAACCCCTCTGCTCTGGGCAGGGACACCTTCCACTAGACCAGGTTGCTCAGAGGCCCATCCAAACTGGCCTCGAACACTTCCAGGGATGGGGCAAGAGAAGTGAAGTGTGTCCTGGATTCTCACCGCATGTCGCCTGAGCTACAAAAACCCCACTGAGCCCCATCCCACTCCACAGGCCCCTTCTCCACAGGGAAACAGAGCTGCCAGAGCTCACTGCTGCTGGCTGAGCACCAAAAGCACTGCTGAAGGGGATGGATTTGAGGTACTCACTTGCAGCAGTTCGGGTAGACCACGCCAGCAAAGAACTCCATGCCAACAATGGCAAAGCAATAGTAGAAGATCAGCAGGGTTAAACCCAGGCTGGAGGCAAAAACAGAAAGACTACTGTGCTACTGAAGAGTTGCTAAGGCAAAGGAAACACAAAATCCCAGGCTGGTTGCTCTGGAAGTAATTTCCAAGGGATGGGAAGCAGCACTGAAAACCCCAGACAACCCTCCCACATACTGCTGTGGTTCTGCAGTTCTTTGCTTGCCCTCATTCAAGAAGTCCTTGGACAAGGAACTTGCCACTTGCTGAAGAGAGAAACCAAAGAGCAGCCTGGATTCCCTCCCAGTCTGTCCTTTTCTGTTAAACAAACGTCTCTCCACAGTTTCTTTAACAAAGAACACCACACACTGTTTCTGCCCTCTCCACATCCTTGGATGCAGGGACTGTGCCAGGAGCAGGGCTCTCCAGCCAACAGGCTCTGCTCAGACCTCCCTGCATGAGAATCAGGGCTGAGGATGCCCCACTCAAACACCAACCTCCTTCTGCCCCACCACTTCAATAAAGCTCTTGAGTGGCTCTGCTGAGGACAGGGAAACATCTGGGGCTCAGTACATTCATGCCAATGCTCCTCCCAAACGGGCCCCCCCTCTCAGCAAGAGCTGGGATGGGGGGAGAAAAATTAAAATAAGCATTTACTCTTAGTTATGCTCCTAATACAAAAGCAGGGGGAGGCCCAGGGTGCTGGAGTATTGCTTATCATATACTGCTCCAAGAACTTGGAAGATTTAACACCCCACTGCAGCACAGAGAAGAACCAGTAACGACCTACTGGCAGATCAGAGCATAAATCCCTTTAGCAGGTGTGACAGGCCCTTGTCCTGACCCCAGCCCTGGACATTAAACCTCCACTCCCCCCCCCATCACCCAAAGACAGTTGGTACCTGGCCATCCGAGGGAACAACTCAAACATGGTGTCGAGGACGTTTCTGTAGCGCTTCTTCAACTTAAATAACCTGAAAGAGAAGTCAGGAGTTACCTACACCCCTGACAGCTCTCCTGGTGTCAGGGGAAATAGTTAAAGGGGGTATCCCAGCTCTCTTCCTCCCAGGTCAACGACAGCAAGGTTTCCTGACACCAAGCTCTCGGGGACTGCTCTTGCTCAAGTGGTCTCCACTCACTTAATGATGTCCCATCTGACTGTTTATGACACATTCAACGAAGTGTTTAGGGAACTGAGGATCCTAAGGAAAAAAGTCCATGTCTTTTTACACAGCACAATGCGTAAATAGCTATTTAAAAACCCTAAAATTTATAAGAACTTAAACTACTTCTGTGTACAGGGTCAGGATTTGTTCCTCTTCCCTCAGACACAAGCTTTTCTGTGTTTGCCCCATGACCCAGTAAAAATTGATGAAAGAAAACTACACTGTGCCTGCTAATTTAAAATTTGGCATCTCCATCAGCCTTTACAGAGAAACACAGCTGCCAAACAGGCTTTGGCAGGGGAGGAACTGGGAAAACATTTTTTATCCCCCCTTGAGTGTCATAAAGTGTTCTTTAAATCCTCAGTGAAGAGCTAAATTACATTAGCTTGTTTTTAACAAAACATTTTGCCTCAAATTCCTCCCCTCTATGGCTCTTGAGGCGTTTGTGAAGATACCTCGACACGAGAGGGTTAATCAGCCCCTGCTCACTGAGCTGCAGAGAGGTTACAGGCCGTGGTCTTGCTTAAAGTGTGAGATGCAGTAAGAGCAGGGCTTGTACTTCACCCTAGAAAGCAGCATCCTTTGAAAACTGTAATTTCTGGTAATTCAATGGAAATTATTAAACTGGCTCAGACTGTCTCACCCTGACAGAAGAGCTTTTCTCTGAACAGCATCAGACAATTTAGAGGAGGTGTAAGAACCCCACGAAGGCAGACACAGGATAATCTGCCCCTGGTAAATCCCTTGATCTCTATTAGAGATCAGCTTAAGCTCCAAAGCACGGGGTTTCATATCCCATCCCAAGTTTTTGTTATCGTTCATTTTGATAACTCTGGCTAATCTCATTACCCCACGCGATTCCTGCTTGCCATGGTCACATACCCACAGAGCAATCCTTGCCCTCTCCTCGTAAGGAGCTCGGTCCCTAACGGGATTGAGGGAAAACAAGCCTGGCTGTTTCCTCCCACCTGCTCTTTGGATCCTCCCCCCCAGCCTTCCCAGCTCACCTCAGCAGCTGGAGGGGCCGCAAGACCACGATGAAGTAGAACGGCTCCATGTCGAACGCCAGCGCCATGAGCCCCAAAAATGCAAACAGGGTGACTGAGAAGTCAAAGCTGGAAAGGAAAACATAAAATCAAGTAAGAGCAGTGATTTATCACTGGTGTTTCTGCAGAGAGGAGCTACTGGTGCTGCTCTAGCCTAACGAGATGCAAGGGCAGAAGAATTATAAAAGCCTGCTCACGGCCTTCTTTACAGGCTTAAAGACTCAGAAGTTTCTAACCCAAAAACATGAGTGTGCACTTACAGATTCCAGCCTGAGGACAGGTACTCCACAGGCCCCAGCCCAGTGGTCTTGAGGAGCAGCTCCACGCCATAGACTGTAAGACAAGAGGAGAGACATGGTCAGGAATGAGCAGCATCACAAGGAATGCTCATGAGGTTTGTCCTCATGAATGTGTGGTGTTTTTAGTGCAGAACTTCTGACAGAGGTTTAACAGACTCCCACCCACCCTCCTCACTCTCAATGAGGTGCCAAAGAGACATTTCCCCTCCAAATCAACACATTTTCCTGTACTCATGGTGACTTCTCTCCAGAACACTCCACAAAACACTTAGCTGGAAAACATGCTATAAATGTTGAGGGACAAGCTCCTGTAGCAAAAGCCAGAAAGGGGGGCTGGGAATTCAGTCCTGCCTTTTTACTTCCTTCTATTTTTGTGGAACATATCCACATCCCATAGCCTCACTTTGACCTGCAAGGGAGAGAGAGATCCTTTCAAGGAATTTATTTCACCCTCTGTTCTGGCAGGACCTTGTGGGTCCGTAGGTTAAAGAACAGCAAATATGTCATCCCAAAAATCTTTCTTTCCAGCTTCCAAGGAGCAGAGGTGGGTGAGAAGCAAAGGGAAGAGCTGGATGACAACACCCTTGTGAAAAGAGGAATTGCAGAGTACCTCTGCCTTCAAACTTCCATAACAAGTGTTTTGAAGAGTAATGGCCAGGGAAGCACTAGAGTTCCCCAGCAGTCATATAAGAGGCAGCAACCTCCCAAAGAACCTCCTGCTGCAGTTGTACACACTGTTTTGATTCAGTGGAGCTATACTTTGTTTCTCCCTGAGCAAGAGACATTGTCAGCAGCATGGAAGTGAATTCACATCACAGAGCAATGAACCAGCACATGAAGATGTAATTGTTTATACTTGGGCTGGAAAGGAAGACTAAGCTACATATTCATGGAGGGGATGATGCTCAGTTAGAAAATTCAGCTTGTCAAGTAGCTCATCCAGTGCTTTCAGACTCCTCAGCACGTCCCTGCACTCTGTACTCCACCAGGCCTGCCTCGCTGTGTGTGGCAGAGAGCCAGCTGCAATCAGATCAGAGCTGGGAATGCCTCCTGGAATAGCTGGTGCAGCACAGAGCAACCTCCCACAGAGCCATCACAAGCCTGGAAACCTTTTCACTCTGCACGCTGTGCCTGACAGATGAGGCTTCTCAGGGCTCAAACCAGCCCTGAGAGTCACACAGCAGCTTCTGCAGAGCTGCAGCAGAGGAAAGAGGCTCCCACATGACGTGACACAGAGAGCTGTGGGACAGTGCAGCAGTGCTCACACGGGGCTGAGAGGATGCTGATGATCCCTGCCAGGAACAGCATTGTTCTGGATGGAGGTTCTATGCCTGTGGCTAATTCATAACTTCAATTCCCCTCCTAAATCCTCATGAAATGACACAGCTCTGTTGGGAGGCATCAGCTTACTTGTGAGGAAGACTATGTAGCTCCATGGGACGTTCCTGGAGAAGAAATTCCCTCCTGCAAGACAAAAGAACAGCTTTCTGTAGCCTTCCCTTTTTTCAACCCCCCCAGCATCCCAGTCAAGAAACAAGCTGGGATGTTTGCTACCTTGCAACATGAAGGTTTCAACAAGAATCCAGATTCCATTCACAGCCACCACAGTATCTGGAAAACAAAGTAAAAACCCATAGCAAAGCCACTCCTGGACCAGAAGACATGCATTTCCTAGGCTAACAAAAAAGTATAATATAGGACAAGTGGCAGGGTCATTGTTTCCAATTCAATGAACAAACAGAACTCATAAATTGGGAGAGTTTTCTACCCTGACTTTTCCCAGGCCGTTAACAGATGCTCTACTTTTATCTTCAGAAGGAAACAAAAATAAACCAAAACAACAGTCTGAATCACATTCAATCATTTTTACTCATATTTATCTTATATTCTACCACATTATTAGCTGTGTATTCCAGCTTCCTCCTAGTTCTGGAACAAGATCTTGAGAACCACTGGGTCTCCAACAGTGCAGGATAAAGTCCTTTTCCACTTGGATCTAAAATGCTCCCCAGCATTCAAAGCTGAAGCTGCAGGACTTCTTTTCATTCAGATTTCACTCCATCCCCCCTCTTTGGCTTAGCATCCCAATTTACAAAAATTGCTCCTCCAACATTCAAAAAAGCCCCAATTACTGAGTAGGAAGAGATCATTTAGAACACAGCAGGTAGCACCAGGAGGAAGCACTTTCTCTCCTCTAGAGAAGAAGAGCACAGACTCTTCCTCACAGGCAGCACAGCTGCCAAGCAATCCCTCCAGCAGTGAGGACACTTGCACCTCCTCAAGTGCAAACAGAACGTGGTTGACTGGCAAGGCAGTTCCTTATCCAGCATCCTTCAGCTGATGGATAAAACCCCAAGGCTTGGGAAAGCTAACCACCAACCTAAATGCAACCAGACCCACAGGTGTGTTGTGTAGTGAACTGGGAGCCTCTCTAGAGAGAGAGCTGAGAGCCCAGGCTGCAGCAGTGCTTGGTACCAGCAAACAACTCCCTCCCTCTCCACCAAAACTTCAAAATTTGTACATGACCCATTGCTCAGACCACAGCCCAGGCCACACCATGCAGACACAGCCACAGCAGACCCACGTGAGCAAGCTCATTACTTCTACTTACACATGGTGTACTGGAACACTCGGGACTTCACAAGGATGTTGATGCCTGCATGAAGGAAAGTATGGTGAAAAAAAATATTTACACAGTCCTCCCTACTGTAGATTCCTCTATCTTCCCCCTAGGGGTGTTTTTCATACCAAACCTCAGCAGAGAACCTGAACAGATCAGCAGATTATTAAATTTTACTTCTTGGGACTAAGTTCAAACATTCCCTAAAATTTTAGCAGCAGTGAACCCACTGTCCTTAACCCTTGAGGTGCCTTTTTTTGTCCCTATGTACTAGTTCTGAATCCCTCTCCACAGCCATGGCTGTCTGGGATATGGAGAAACTCTGGAAACTCTCCTGGATTCAGCAATTGTAAATCCCCCCCGACCTCTGTGCTGAAAAAGGAATACAGCCCTCCATGACTTCAGGGGCTGATTTGCTACAGAGCTTCTGACAAGAAGCCTCTTATTTTCAGGAAGCCAGGGTTTGGGTCAGAGCATGGGGAATATTTATATGACAGAAATCTTCCTTGGAGGCTCTGGATACACAGGGGGTTGGTTAGTAGGCCTTCCCTCAGCTGTTTACCAGGGACATAAGAGAAAGTCCCCTCAGAGTGCCCTGTCTTTATGAAGAAATGATTTCCTGTTAGTTGAACACGTGCTGCCATGAAAACACAGCCTGTTACCTTTAAAAATGAGGAAGGCTGTCCGTGGAAGGTCATCAAACCAGTGCTCACGGTTTCGTTTTGCCTGGAAGCAGAACAGCCACAATCAGCAGCAGCCAGTGCTACATCCACACACAAAAAAAGGCAGGGATGGAGAACCACCTTATCCCCATCATCTCCTTCTTTTCAACTGCCTTTGTTTCTTACCCAGCTTCTCTCTAACCACTGGTTTGCTCTCCCCTCATATACACACTTCCCCTCTTCTCCACCCAACAAAGACTTACCTTCCACTTTAAGCCAACAACTTCGTAGAAATTGTAAAAATCCTTTAGACTGCAAAACAGAAAGAAACATCTGATCAGAGCCTTTAAGTGTCCTTGTCATCATCAGCAGAGAGTCCCTGGAAGTCATTAACTCCTTATTAGAACTGCAGCCACAACTGACAGAACTCAACACCGACCTCTTCCCGGTCTGGCCAAAGGTTCCCGACTGACAATAGCCAGAACCTCCTTTCTGGAACACTTCAGCCCTTAAAGGAAACTCTGACTCTACTGAACTCCAGAATTTTACCACTGAAAGGAAAGACCCGAGGCTTAAATGACAACTCCAAGGGATAGAGATTGCACTGCTCTTCACGAAGAAGTCTTGGACTGCCTTAATTACTCACACAGCCCTTTTCTAACATCTTTGCACATTTTCTTTTCAAGGTAACAATGACGTTTGAGAAAGGACATGAAAGCAAAGAAACTCACAGAACATGAGTGCCTGTCCAGGTGCACGGGGTCAGGCCTCTAAGAGCTTTTAGAAATCTGAAAGCGAGGATGGTGAACTTCTCAGACTCCTACTGGTGTCATTAGGTGCCTAAATTTAAGAACACAGCCTTTCTCCCTATGCCATTTTCAACACTTCTCCCTGGCACTTGACTTCAAGGAGAAGCATCGGCACCAGTTTCATGGGAGACTCACTCCAAGCCTGTCTGTGGCCAGAACAAAGGAAAAGGAGGAGAAGGTCTCCTGCTCTAATTCCCTCTGCTTCCTTGCTGTTTGGTGTTAGCTGCAACCACCCACTAGAATGACAATTCTCTGCCTCATAACGCAGAGAATGGCAGCCCTGAAAGCACCAGCAGAACCAGATTTTAATTAACAAAACCCTGGGGGGAACAGCCAGCTGCTGGAAAAAAGCAAAAACTTGTTAAGCTGCGAGGTTGCACTGTGTGAAGAAATCTCCTCGCAGGCTCCAGTGCTGTTCTCCAGTTTCTGGCTCCTCTGTTCTGGCAGGGGAGTGGGAAGCAGATCCTGCCTGTGAGTGCCAGCACAGCGTTGTATCCACAAGAGGGCACGCAGGAACTCCATCACCTCCGAAGGAAAAACTCAGCTCTCAGGGTTCCCACCCCTCTCCAAGCTCCTGCTTCCCAGACAAATCCCTTCGATCACATTACTCTATTGCCACATCTCAGACAACCCTCATTCCATAAACCCTCCGTGAAGGCCAGCCTAACTTCAGGGAGTGGAGCAACCTCCCTGCTGTGGGTGCAGCAGGAACACCCTCCTACCTGACTAAAGGAGTATTGCTCTGATTCAGTGCTTTGAAGGTGAGATATCTCTCCCTGGCACACATCCGAGGCTTGTAGAACCGCAACAGCCCTTCGAAGTGCTTGAAGGAAACTCCAGATGGCCTCTGGAAACAAAGGGATGTTGTCATAAGCAGTGACATCAGGCAGGAATATGCAGAGGCAAGGGCATTTAATTCTCACCTTGGATTTGTTTTAAGCAGGATTTCATACATTGTAACTCCAGCTCCCCAAAGTACCCTAAGCTATTACTTTAACGTATCAAACTTATCCCAGGGCACAGAGATCAGAAAGCTCTCCTGGCAATCGGTCCCTCCAGCAAATGCAGAACTGTTCCCTGTTGTCCCATTGCCTGAAAATTGTCCAACCAGGCACCCCAAGCAGAGTTCAACCCCTCATCTTGGGCAATTAGCAGACAGCCTAACAGATCCCATTACTGGCACTTTTTTAAGACTACCAGCTATGTGCACTAATCATGAACTAATCTACTACAAGTGGGTTAGTTATTTTTGGGCCTCATTTCTCATGCTGCTCCACAAGTTAAACAAGAAATCAATCTTCTCTCCCAGGTGCTTGTAAACAGTTGTTTGTAGGTGAGCTACTTCTATTTCTACACCATTTACTCGTGCAGGATCCAGCAACAGGACTGTACCTTCACTTATATGACCCACCCCTCCTCTCAGTACTGGTGTCTGAGTAAATCAAGCAAGTTCTCAAGTGACCCAAACTGAACCAGAGAGAAAGCAAAGATCACATTCACTCCAGAAAAAAATGTCACTGATTTTACCAGGCCACCACCACAACCTCGCACAGGCCTGTAACTCAGAGTACTGAGTACAAGTTACACAAACGAAAAAAACAGTAGCCCTTGGTGAGTATCATTACAACCAACAGACATAAATCACCTTTTTCAAAACATGCCCTTTAAACACTCCAGTTCAGTGGTGGTGTTAAGGCAGCTGGCAAAGCCCCATACCTGTTTGGTGACCAGCAGGCCGTAGGCGTGCTGGATGGCCGTGCGCTTGTGCAGCAGCAGGGACTTGAATTTCCTCTTCTCGATGTCATTGAAAGTGTCAAACACCACAGCGAGAAGCTGAGAGGGAAGACAGGAGAGAAAGTCATGATTTGATCCTTATACTCTGCAGCTAACTAAGCCAGGGCTTCCCAAACAGGCAGGAATATCCGAGAGGCACCGCCTGCAGCAGGAATTCACTCAGCGCTGGCTGAGGCAGAACGGAGCCAGTGAGGTCTCGCTGGCATAAAGGATCCCACAAAGGGATCCTCAGGCTCACTGCACACATACTCATCCACTTCTTGGAGGAAGTCCAGGTGTTTCTGGTCTCTCACCACTTGCTAGTGGGTTTTAAGAGCTAAGGCTACACCACATACGTGCCAACAGAAAACAGGATCAGGTTTGTTAAAGCGTTCCTGGAGAGCAGGTTTTGAGGGCTGCCCTCTGCACTCACCCTGCCACGGGAGGGAGCTCTGGCTAACGACTGTCAAAGCTAAAACTCCATCTAGGACACAAGCAGTGAAATCCAAGCCCACCACAAGCATCGAGTCCCTCTCCTTGGGTTGCAGAACTCCTCAAGTCCTTTGGCAAACCCTTTTCCACCACTCACATCCTCCCCTGAGCAGCCACGCTCTCACACTGCAGGGATCAGCACTTGAGTCCTGCCACACTGGGTAATTCCATCCCCTTCAATTTGATTTACAAAGTATTTCAGGCAAGCCCAGATAATAAAATGCCATTTTATGATAAATAATTAAGACAGAGAAGGACAATAAATTTCATGCAAGTGAGTATGTCACTCCAAGCATGATATTAATGTGAGAGAAGTTGAAAGATGCTCGTATCATTTGGTTTTCCGTGATTTAGTTCAATTCCTCGTGGTTAAACATTAAAAGAGTCCTGTCTGTAGCAAAGCTGCCATTTCTACAGGTATTCTGCCAAAGGGGCTGAGATTATTATAGAGCACTTTTGGGAGTGGGGAAGACTCTGCGGGGCAATGAGCTCCGAAATCAGGCAGAGAGACGTCAAGAGCTTCACTGGGGACTCACCAAGTTCATGATGAAGTACAGCTCAATGGAGAGATACACGATGAAGAAGACACAGGACCAGGGGTTCCGGGCATAAGACGGCATCATCACATCAGGGAAACTGCATCCCAAAGGGCACAAGTTTAAGCACCAAATAGCTCATGTTACACTTCCCACTCCACAGGCAAGAGGCACAGGACATGGGGGTGGGGGTGTGTGTGTAAACTCATATCCAAAGATCTGCACATTTCTGCACAATATTGCTCGTGACACAGAACTCTGTGCCCAGCAATGGGCAGCAAGAACATGGGGGCATGATGAAAGAAATAAATAAGGAAAGCACTCTGAAATTCAAATTCCTCTCACATCCCAAATACCAAATGGGATTTGTGTCACGGCTAAGGGTTGTGCTTTGATACTTAACAACAACAGCAATACAGCCTTGGTGCAAGTGTTACAACCTCAGACTTATTCCATCCTCTGCTAATTTCCTAATCATGAGAGTTCCCCCTGACAGCAGACCAATATTACCCACTGTTGTTACCCAAATTTCCTAGTAAATAAATGAACTGAAGCAGAGGAATAGGAAGTTACTTCTCCACAGCCAACTATTGGCTGACAAAGGAGCACAAATAGAAACTTTCCCTTCTTGGACCAAGGCCTAATAAAGCTGCTTCCCCCCTTATTGCCCTCACAGTGATGAAGCAGTCTGAGTCCTTAGAGATAACTCTGCAGCTGAGGTCACAGTGTCCTAAAGCAAAATAAAATACCAGTTCTTCCCATGCAGGCTGTCACTGGAAATCTCTGACATAAGAGGAAAGGGGTCACACATTTGGAGACAGAGCATTTCTGCAGATAAACTCTTGGCTCTGCTGGACTCCTTTGGGACAAAAGGAAAGGCTGAGCTAGAAGAGCATGAACTTACTTTGAAGTGGTCAAAAGCACGAAGAGATTCACGAGGCTGTTCTCTAAAGTATTGAAGTACTGAAAGAAAAAGCTCCCATGACAAAACGCAAGCAGAATTTCCTGGGGACATTTCGTTCAAAAAACAACCAACCCACCCACTCGCACTTCCACAGCTCCCTGATGCCTTCCCTAGGGAAAGGTACTTCCACACTGGTCCTTTTTAAAGTTCCTTGACAAAGATTAGGGGTTAAACCAAAAGCTTGTCCATGCTTTTTGGTGGTAGTTACTCCCAGCAAGCCACAGCCTGGGCAGCAGCAGGAACTTGTGGCTGCTGGACTCCGACCGCCGCAGCAGAAGCAGCCGAGTTTTCACCCAGACACCTCCTCCCCTGGGGACAGTGGCAGGTGGCTCTTTTGACTGAATTAAGACATCAAGAACAAGGAACAATTCTCTGTGAATGTCCCCTCTGGGACATTCTGCCTTTGAGGCAGCTCCCTGCACAGTCTTCCTTCCCAGCAGGGGCTAAAGCAGGGTGACACTGCCAGCAGCCTCAGACCAGCCAGCATCTGGTCTCCCAGGGATCACATGGAATAAACTATGTCTGCACAGTAATGTTTGAGTCTTGGGCATGTCAAATGAGACTCGAGCTGCAGCTAAAAGAGTCAAGATACTCACCGGGTCAGAGTGGTTAGGAGAAAACAAATAAAAACCTAGAGAAGCAGCAGAGAAGGTAGAGGAGGAGAGACGGGGAAAGAACAAACAAAAATAAAGTCTGTTTAATGTCAAGCAGCAAAGCAGTTCCCAAAGAGAAGGTCACACTAACAGTGAGTCCTCTCTGACACCATGAAGATGGGAGTATCTGGAAGGCCTTCTCCATAGAGATTTGCCAATAGATGTCACTGAGCCTTTCAGAAAACAAACTTTGGTTTAGATTGTGCCAGGTACACCACAGACATTTGCATTTGTGGGGATGTAAACTAAACTAACGAGACTGAGGAATTAGGTGATGGAAGCAGAATTTGGAAACACAGACTGTGCTCTGGAAGAGGTCAGAATCTTCCAGATTGCCTCAAAATCAAATATTCAGCTCCCAGATGTCTTTGATCTTTTAATTCTGCCTTCCAGATGACTGTGGATGAAATGGGATAAATGGAAGATCCTGGAAGGACTCTGAGTATGATCAGCTTTATATTCATCCAAGCTATTTGTGTTGCTTTTGGACAACAACTGGTTAAGTGCATCACTTCACCTTCCATAAATACAACTTACCTAGAATAGCAAAAATCACCATAAAGAAAAGCAGGAGGAGAAGAATGTCAATAAATGGTGGGAGGGACTGGAAGATCTGTCGCAGATTTCTGAAAAAAAAAAACCCAAAAAAAGAAAACATTAATAAATTAAAACTTGCACGTTTACTCCTCCAGCTTGACAGGGGGAAAAAAAAACAACCACCACCACCACCACATCACACTTGAGAGCTTTCTTCCCACTTCCTCCAAGAATTAAAAGTAGAAGGCTTGCTAAATTAAGATGGTTTCCAAGCTACCCATCTGTCCTTTGCAGTCAGCTCTCAGGTACTGCAAACAATACTAATGTCACGCTGTCAGCTCTCCTTCTCCAGACTAACTCTGATTCATTGTGCAGCTTATAGGCAAATCAAGGAGCAGAGGCAATGCAGCCACACTCGTGTGTTGGGCTCTCTGAGGTGGTTTATACACGTGAGGACAGCACCGTGTGCTCTGAGCACATCCACACCTGGTACAACCAAAATATCTCCAAGATCTGAAATGCCCATGAAAGACACCGGTTTTCCCGGGATGCCTGCAGGATCTGAGTGCTTTTCCTCCAGCCCAGCCCCAGGCACTACAGCAGAACACCCAGATAGCTGAGCATCACCTTCTGACCGCCCCACAGTAGCGACAGTCCACGAGGAAGATGCAGCGCAGGGCCCTCGTGATGCGGACGTGCGAGGTCTGGCGCACCAACACCACGATGGCCTCTATGAACTGCACGAACAGCACGCAGGTCTGCAAAAGAGGGGTGTGATGAGAGGCACAGCTGCGCTCTCCTTTTGGGAAAGGCAGAGCTCTCGCTGGCCACCTGTTTATTTGGACGCTTTAAGGGATGGGAGGTGTCCCTGAGAGCTGAGAGATCTCACATGAATCATCTGGCAGCTGGGACACGTGGCTACGTCAGCTCTGCTGCAGTGCAGGCCAACATTTAATCTGGTTCTTTGGATGCTGGAGGAGGAAACACTGACAACATACCTTTACCATAGTCCTTTTGTGCCTGATAAAGGTTTGGAAGCCCAGCCACCTCATCTTCATGGAGAGTTCAAAGACGACCACGATTAATGCAAACAGCTCCAGGGTTGCATGGACCTGTCACAAGACAGGTTTGATTGTAAACAGCAGCACAGCACAGGCCACATTTCTGCCCCTCCTTTTTCAAGAAGCACAACAGTCTGAGCATAGCACACAGGAAAACCCAAGGCCACTCTTTTAAAGCTAAGCACAGCACTGGTTTTCAAAATTTCTGTATTTGCTGCTTTGGGCTTTCATTAAAGCCTGTGCAATTTTCCTCTAATCAGGCCAGAATTTCCTGACATCCTTGTCCCTTTTGGACTTGAGCAACATATCAAAAAAACTTACTGATACATTTGAAACACAAGGGCAAGACACCAGTGACTTGAGCAGAAACACTGTTAAAAAAGATTGGGACTGCAATTTTTTTAGTGAAATGCAGGAATGGAGGCAGGGACAATTTACACAGAGGAGGGTTTTCCCTTGAACTAGACATTCTGGACAACCACAGAGAGGGTCCTGATCAAGCTCAGGATCACAATGCTGCTCTGTGCAGTGCTGAAGGGCCCTTCCTCTGTTGGAAGATGCAAAACCCACCATAAAGAAAACAACAGGATTTTCTTGCAACCTCAGTTTTAGTCACAGCTCAAAATCCAAACTGAGATTTACAGCCCTGACTCATTTTGAGGACCCCAGGGTCATCAGGGCTGGTTTACACCTCTGGCATGGTCCTAAGGTGCCATAACAGCTCCAAAAGCAGCAGTAGATTCTCTCACAAACAACAGCAGCTCTTAGCACTGTGCCTGACAGTGGGACCTCATGAAGTGGATGTGGACTCACAAAGGTACACACTAGTACTTTGTGAAGCTTGGACATAACACTTCAAGTCACCCACACACTCATTAAAAGGAGTCCTCACAACACTGGGAGGAGAGGACAGGAGAAGGTTTGGCAACCTGTCCCAGGCTGAGATCTGTTTGTGTTCTAATGGCACCAACCCTGGCAATGACTTTAACACCACCCCAAAGCACGCAGATTCATGAGTTATCTCAAGAAAAAAGAAAAACCACACACTTCTGTTACAAAATTTAAGAACGGCACAAATTGATAATAAGAAACACGTGTCACTTTCACTGTGGTCTGTGCACATGAGATGGAAAAAGGAAGCTTTGCTGGCTCTCCTGTCTGCTGACAACCCACTTACACAGAACAAGCCAGGTGGGTTTATTCCTCTTACCGCCTCCTTCTTCCTCTCTGTTTGACCTTCTTTTTCCTCTTACCCACACTGCAGAGCAAGCAGACTTCTTCATTTTGCCCCAAAATACTTACAAAGATGCCCAGACGGAGCATGGGGACCGCTGGAGCCTCGCAGAGGGACAGCAGCAGGAGCAGCAGTGCCGTGCTCAGCTCCATCAGGTAGAAAAGGTGGTTGTGTGCAAAGAGGTAGGCAGCGAGTGCTTTGGCATTTTTGGGGTGAGTGAAGAACTTATCATTATTTTCTCCTTCCTAAGGCAGCAGGAATAAAGAAGAGAACAGCATTAGTAACTCTCAGTGCTATAACGGAGTTTTCCACATGAAGAACACAGACTTTTATAAGGATTAGATACGATTCCCAACAGACTATTCCCACTCACAGCCTGCCATTGATCTGCTTATTGAGGAATGTTCCCTTCTGTTCATAAGCATATCTCAGTAATAAAACTTAACTAATATTCACAAACTCCTGCTTCAGACACCCTTGAGCCCTTTGAGAAGCAGGAAGAGAAGCAGGAAGAGTTTATAACAGCAGGCAAAGAAAGTTCAGTCAACATTCCAACATAAACACGGTACTTCATTTACTTGCAACTACTTCCACATATTTACAGACTTATTTGATTAAACTTCTCCAAGACAGAACACAAAAATGCCCAGATAAGCTCCAGGGCACCTGGCTGACAGTTGCTCCTCCTTATCTTGGCCCTGCAAAATGTCTGGGAGAAAACACTGAAGCCCACAAAGTATTTTCTGCTTCAGGAATGTAAGACAGACTCCATGAAAAATTAACAAGCCTCTATGCTGATTTGTCATTCCCTCTTAACTAGAAAGCTTAATTAACATTAAAAGGTCAGATACTCCATCTCAACACTTTGCCTACGACTGATTTTCAAACAGCTACATCGTCCCTATTTTTACCTCTAGGACGAAACTTAGTTTGGGGAGAATTTAGAGGCTTTTCACACAGAACCACCCAACAGCTTCTTCTCTTTTTTGAGTCAAGAGTTCTGGCAAGCAAGTCTTTGCCACTCACAGGAAACTTGCTGCCTCTTGAGAACTGTCATAAGAGATCATTTTAGCCCAGCTGGGAAACAAGGATGCACAAGAAGTGGTGGATTTTTTTTTTTTAAATTAACATCTTTCGAGGTAAGCAATTACTGTAAGGACAGTCAAACTATTACTATCAAAGCGGAATAACTGTGATTGCAAATGGATAACGGGGTCAGGAAGCTCTCCTTTAGAAGTGAAGCATTCTCCAGACTCATTCAGAAGAGGGTTTCAAATGTTTCTCATTTATTCCAGCTCATCTTGTGTTTCAGAACAAACCCTGTCGGGTCAGGGAGCCAGATTGTGAGCGGGGCAGAGCCCAGCAGTGAGTTCCATCAGCACCAGCCCCCCCGAAAGAGCCCAGGCTGGGATCAGCAGGGCATTCTCATTCACGCCTGGCAAAACACACTTGCAGAATGAAAAGCAGTCTAAATCCTGCCTCTTGGTAGCCAAGCAATTCCAAACGTGGCTGGACAGCAAAGCCCTCTTATCCAGCTACAACACTTGCCTGCAGCTACTGTTCACATGAACACTCTGCAGGCTCTTTAAGTGATTCTACTTCATTTCAAGGACGGTGTCATCGTGGCCATTGGTCAAGGCAGCAGCAAGAATCATCTGCATCTGAAGGGCCAGGCCTGCTGTGTCCATTACCATCAGTGCTGCAGCAGCTCAATGACCCTTTGCAGAGCTGCTCCAATAATCAGGAGTTTAAACAAAAGCCCAGGAGGGGCTGGAGCCACCATTCCATTGTCAGGGCTGCTCCAGCATACCGTGAAGCTCAAGTATTGCCAAGGTCCAGGCTGCACAGTTTTAAAATACGTGGGAAGTGAGATTTCTTAGTCCTGTGAGGTTGGAACAGGGAGAAACAAATGGTTTCTGTCACCTTGCAGAGCTTTAAATGAAAAACTAAGCTCGGTCCAGCACCTCAAGCTGCCACGCAGAGCTTTGAAAGGGAACGAGGAGAAGGAAGAGGGACAGACAGTAAGGGAACCAGCAACCATTTCAGCCTGGACAGTGCTGGGAGAAGTTCAGTTTTGGTGGCTAATTCATTACACCAGATTGTACAGTGATCTGAAAAATAGGATCCCTTTGCTGAAGTAAGGATGGTGTTTCCTGTACTGGGGTTTGTTTGGTTTTTGTCTTTTTTCTTTTTATATACAGTGAATTTCCCTCCTGGGCCGATCCTAATCCCAGCATGCCTTCTTCCTGAAACAATCAAGACCTCTGCCTTCTCTCGTGCCTTACATGACCTGCAGGACTTGACTGACACTAAACAAACACCCCAGGGCCACCCACCCAACCTGTGGCCAAGGCAGGATCAGGACCTGCACTTCCAGAACGTGAGAGCAACGACCATTCACTGCAGAGATGAACTGACAATCTCTGACCAGCTACAGAAATCTCCATGGCAAGGTGGCAGAACTGCACATGTGCTGAATTCCTCAGCCACTACACTCCTTGACACTGGGAGAGATGGGAGAGGATGGGTAGTTTGGTTGCCTCCAAATGACTCCCCTACCTGGAGGCACCAATTCTTCAAGCAGAATCCTTTGCAAAGCACCAAATTTTTAACCTCAAAATGGAAGCTCTTTGCTCCTTACAGCCAAGAACCACCACAGCTCCTGAAGGGCATTTTCCCCACAATCCAGCAGGTAGCAGGGCTCACCTGGAGGTAGATGGCTGCCTCTTGGTAGTTCATTTCCCAGTTGTGCCGGGCAGCGCTTTGCTGAGCGCAGCAGTCCCCCGCCGCAGGGCTGGAGGCATCATGGACAACGTCATAGCTGCCTCCATCTGCATCAGGACACAGGGAGAAACGTGGATTCACAATTAGGCCAGCTGGGATTGATCAGGAGGCACTGGGATCAGAGACAGGCATCAGGACAGGGCAGAGTACCCAGGAAACCGGCAGCTCATACACTGACAAATTGATTCTTCCCAGGTAGGAGCTTTTAAGAGACACTCAAACTCAGCACTTCAGCACAGGGGTGCTCCCAGAAGATCATCAAAGGAGACAGCATCCTATTTAATACAGTAAGCAGGTCTCCTGGCTCGGGAGATCTGTGCTGTCATGCTTGAAGCGTGCTATCAGCACTCATAAACTACAACCAGGCAGGTAACAGCTCCCAGTCTCTGAGGATGTCCAACCCACAAAATAAAAGAAGGTTTGCTGAAGGAACACTGCCTTTGCACATCTCATGGTAGGAGAGGAGGGGATGGAGTACAGGATGGAGTACAGGACTGTCACTGCCAAGGGAAACCAGGGTGAGTATAGAAGCTGTCAGTACTTTTAGCAGAGAGCCTCATTTCTCACAGCACTTGAGAGCCACTAAATAATGCATCTTCACAACACTCATAGATGCTGATAAGTACCAACATCCCTCTGATGCAAACACACAGCAAGATTAATTTTGTTCACATTCCACAGATTAATTCTGAAACTTCTAAGTTTCCTTCTCACTGGCAAAGCACCATAAGGCAATGCTTTACTGAACATTTTAACCAGATTTTATAACTGAAGATTTCATTTAAAAATAATATAATTCAATTGCAAAAAGCAACTCCCAAGCAGAGCTGCACATACATAGTACCATTCCCCTGGGAGAGTTACACAGGGCACATATATAAACTCCAAAACAATTGCCATTTTTTCCATTCTGCAGCCCCAGCACTATTAAGACACTTGAAAAGTACACCAAAAGACAATCGTGCAAAAAGGGAATGACACTTGGCTTCTTCTTCTGGGACTTGGGTTTTTTTTTTTGGATGGTTGACAAAAAATACCGAGCAGTGAGACCTGCTTAGGGCCATGCATAAAACCTGAGGTGGAGCTGACCACATGCTCTCCAGAGTTTCAGTCATTTCCCACATCACATGGCTGTTCTTGCTCTCAGTAGAGACTTCCCTCCTCCACTGCCTCATGTTCCCAAAGTGGGTACATGTAAAATTGATCTTGCCAGCACAGAAGTGCTGATTTCCCCCTTTTTAAGAGCACAGGAGCTGTGGTGTGGCAGCTTGTTCTCTCTGTGTTAGAAGTTGTTAGCTGAGAGTGGGCAAAAATTACCATGAGGTTCTTTTCCTCTCTCATGACAGCCTGCTGAAGATTTGCTGTGACAAAATAATCCTCACTGAATTACTGATTCAGTCTTTCTAGAACACCCTTTGAGTGGAGGAAGAGTCCATGCCAAAAACTCTGCACCCACCGAGAGAAATGGCACCATGTGCTTCTGGCAGAAAGGCAGAGTGGGAAGAAATCAGAACCCCTTCACCAGTGCAGAGGCACAGCTGCCTCTTCCACCCTCAAATCAAATTAAGATAGCATTTCTCTGGGATTTGTGAAGACTTTCCAGATTGCACACTCAGATTGCTGAAAATCCTATAGCATGAAGCCTATTTCTCTTCCCTGCTTCCCCCACACCCTTAAAATACCACTCAAAATCTGGACAAATGTTTGAATGAGGCCGATTCCTCCCCCACACCCCTTGATTTAGCACAGTTCTTGAAAAAAACTGAATTATGGAGTTTTTATTTATCCACAGAACTGGAATGGCAGTCATCTGGTTTGTCTGCTTTTTAACTAAAAGATGACAGCAATATGCAAAAATCAGAAGGGTTATATTAAGAGCTCTAAAAAGTTCTTAAATGTTATTATTTACAAAGCTTTTGTTGTGGATGTGTTTCACAGACTCCCTCCCACTGCAGCCCCAGAGCAAAATTCACATTTAATGCTTAACAGAGTTACAGAAGGGGCATACCTTCATCAGAGCCTGGACTTTATATTACAGCACACACAAAATCTAAGAACATCAAAACACGCTGTGGCCAAATCAGCAAAGGTCTGTAGCCTTAACCTAAACACCAACACAGTGTGCCCTGCCAAAAGGTGCCAAAAATACCTTTAACTCTGAAATGGTTCCCCTGCAAAAATCAACCTCTCTGAGAAGGATCAACACTGGGAAAAGACACACCACAGCAAAACCCCAGGACCAGGACCCCTCTCTGTGCCTCCCACTGAGGACTCACAGCTGAAACAGAAGAGATGCCCCAGTGACACCAAGGTTGCAAATACAAAACAACACTCAAGAGATGCAAATCGGTAACAAAAAATAACTCCAGGAATCAAGATGTTTTCCTCCTGTCTAAACCAGGCATCATTTTTTTCCAGGCGCAGACAGGAGAAAACGTTCTGGTGAAGTGTTCCAGTGGGGAGCTGCATTTTGTGGATCAGCTCCTTCCCCATCAGGTACCAGAAGGTTGATCTACCATCCCTGAGGCAACAGCATCATCTGGGTAATAAATAATAATAAAAATAATAATAAATTTGAAGAGCAAGCCTCTGACTGTTTGCTTGGCAGCCCTCCAGCCAGCTAATTTCCTCAGCTGCTCCCATGATAACAATGACACAGACTAATGCAACCTCCGCTCCGCTCGTGCTGCAGAACATCCCCGACGGCGTTTACCATCAGTATGGAGCTCAATGAGATAGGAGGATCTCTCCACAGGGCTCCCGGAATCCTCCAAGTAGATGGCAGGCAGCTCTCTCCACTGCATGGCAGCCGCTCGTGCTCGCAGCCGGGGAGAGGGAGACGAGGCAGATCCGAAGTTGCTCCCTCCCTCCCTCCCCTCCGAAAGGCGATCCTCGATTTCGCAGCTTCCTCAAGGGAAAGCTACGCACAAAAGCTTCTCCTCTGCTCGCTGCAGAACTGAACGTTTTCTCCCCTCCCCTCTGAGGAAGGTGGCTCAGACCTCAGGGAAATCGTTTCCCTCTCGCTGTCTGAGCAGTGGGGTGTTCCCAAGGGCAAGTTTTTGGAGGGACAAAGAGCTTTTAGGCACGAGCGTGGTGGCAAAGCAAAGCTTCATGTTGCGGTGCTCTCTTATTTTCTGGCATTTAGCAGAACTTGTTCACCAGCTAACGGGGAAGGAGTGAAAGTGCTGAGTAGTCACAGCAAGGAATCTATCTCCAGCACACAAAAAGAAAACAGATATTTGTGAAGTTCGCAGTACAAGGGGCACGACAAAGGAAAGGAACTGAGCTGTTCACAGATGGCAAAAAACTTCCTTCCACACTCGTGTAACTTATCCCAGGCGTTCCCTGAAAAGAAGGGGGGAAGAGGTTGAAAAGAGGGGAGGAAAAAAAAAGGAAAAGCAAAACCAGCTGGCTGCTTACACAAGGCATCCGGAACGAGACTGCCGGGACTCCAGCATTTCCATTCAGTGCAGCAGAGCATGCTCCTGTGTAAATAGTTTCCATATGTCATCATTACAATAAAAAACAAAAAAACAAGAAAGAAAGAGAAGGAGCATAAACTTTCCAGAGCCCAAACCTCTCCCTCTGCAAAACAAATTCCCTGCTTAGGGGAAGGAAAAACCCTCCATGGGCTGAGAGCAAACAAATTCCTCTCATTCAGAGGAGCTCACGGCCATGGGGGACCTCGAGGGCAGAGCTGAGAGGGGAATAAGGGACAGAAAACATCCAGAGGAACCAAGGATAAATTACACCTCCCAGCCAGCTATTATATGTCAAACTGAAGTCACTCCAGAATTTCATGGGCTTTGGTGTCTGCACTTGTTTAAGTAAATAACAATTTAAAAAATTATCCAACAAACCAGTAACCTCCTAAAAATTCAAAGCGTTATAAACCAACTCTACAGGGTAGCTCTTACATTTGCCTCGGAGCTCCCCCAGTCTGGCTCTCATTAGCCTGTTTGCCAGATGTTCTGCTTTCTAGATAGCACACACTTTTTATGGCCTTACACTGCAACAGACTGAGATTCCCTAATTAGCTCCTCGACTGACTCCAAAGAATTTACTGGACTTATCGGGGCTTTCTCCTAAAAGGCTGAAAAATAATGCTATTTCAGATAATGTTGTTTTAGCAATTACACCTGTGACGACAGAACGCTGCAATCTGTGTGAAGGCAGGGCAAGTGACTTAAATCAGCAAAAATATGCTTACAGCTAAACCTGACATTCATATTGTTTACACATCACGTGTGGAGTCCAT
This sequence comes from Pyrocephalus nanus, assembly GCA_038380795.1. Classification (NCBI taxonomy): domain Eukaryota; kingdom Metazoa; phylum Chordata; class Aves; order Passeriformes; family Tyrannidae; genus Pyrocephalus; species Pyrocephalus nanus. The sequence continues at coordinate 3,969,939 of CM076278.1, forward strand.
GTAAGATGCAAGGGGTGAGTTACTCTAACGAGTTCCACAGGTAACATTTCTCTCCACAGGCAGAAAAAGAAATGCCACGGACACACAACTTCGGACACGGGACACATCTTCATTCAGGTGGCCTTGCAAGGTCCCTGCGAGAGGATTCACCAAACAGTGAGAGAGAAAAGCAAGGAAAGCATTACCTCCCACAGCTGGGAAAGCTCAGGCTGTCCAGGGCAGTGCCCCAGGCAGTTCCAGTCACTGTGTTGGACAGCTGGTTATTTGCTTGGACTCCACAAAGCACCAGCTACCAGCCTCAAAGAGAGGAAGGACAGGGAAAGAGAGGGCCTAATTGTCAGTTAACCATCAGATTCCTTCTTAATTAAGTATATTCTGGCACCAACTTTGCCCTTTTTTTTCTTCTTGCAACATTGTAGGAACTGCTGGCTTGCACTTACATGGTGTCTTGCACTTCTGGACAGAGCCATGAACCCTGTTAGGGAACACCTTGCCAGCTATGGTTTTCCACAGGAGTAATGTATTTTTCTATCTTTTCCAGGAGCACAGGCTGTCCAAGGCAAACGTGACTTCTATGAAGTGAGCAAATCCTTTACAAGTTCACTAGAAGAGCCAGGCAACCTGACCAGCACGAGGATCCTGCTGGTAGATGCCAGAGCCTCTGGAGTAGGGAGAAGGGCACAAACCATCTGTGATCCATTCAGTCCCAGTCCCTCATCAACATCTGAGGGTGAAGAGGCCCTGGCACAGCTTGCCCTGAGAAGTTGTGGCTGCCCCATCCCTGGAAGTGTCCAAGGCCAGGTTGGATGGAGCAATCTGGTCTAGTGGGAGATGTTTCTGCCCATGGCAGGGGATGTGGAACAAGATGATGTGCAAGGTCCCTTCTAACTCAAACCATTCTATAATTCCATAGGAGTGGCACCATTCAACTGGAGCCATTTCTTTTCAGGCTGTGCATTCCTCACTGGCACAGCACCTCTGTTTCTTACACCCTCCAACTTGACTGTGTCTGTATCTACTTCCCAAACTCAGTCACAGAGCCCAAGGTTTCAGTTTAATACAAACATAACCAGGCATCCCACAGCACCGAACGTGAGCCCATGGAAGAAGGTAGATCCCAGCAGGACCAAAGGTGCTTTTGGGTTTCCTGGACCTCCTGACCTCACATACAAGACCTGTCCCAGTGCAGGATCCCTGTGCTGGCTGAAGTTTCCAGCTCCCTCAGGGACTCAGCTCCCTGAGGCTGCAGTGAAGATGAACAAGGCTGCAGGAGAAGGACAGCACTCATCTGTCAAAGACATCCAGAAGCACTCCTCTCTCTTGGAAAGCCCTCATCAGCTGAACCACATGGGAGACTTACTACAGAAGATGTAAACACATGAAAAAACATGGAAACAAGGTAGATGCCTCCCCTTCCCCAACACAAGCTGTGCAAGCACCTCCAGTCTCAAAGCCAAGATTTTAGTCAAGCATGTGGGAGTTGTCCCAGCACCAGTGGTGGCATTTTCCCTTCCAAGGGCTTACATGCCATGTAGCTTCACCTCCAGAGGATTTATCTTCCCTCCCTGCTCCAACGTGGCTGATAAGAAACCGCTCCTTTCCAAGTGCTGAGGTGTGAACATGTGTTTGTCTCTTCAAGGCCAGACTCACCTACCCGGGAGAAAAAAAAAGCTGGAAGCTGCCTGGAAAGCACAGCTGGTCTGGCACTGGGCCACACATCTCAGAGGTGAGAGAGGCAGACAGGGAAATCACTGCCTTTGCTGCCTGATCGCCAGTTCATCGCTGTGCCGACAGGAGCATCGCAGGGATGATCTTTGCAGCCCAAAATATCCTAGCGCCTGTCCTGTTTCAGGGGACGTTGTGGGAAGGAATTTAAGAGCCCTGGGGAAGTCTGAACAATTTGCTATCAGTTTGTTGCCTAGGAAAAAAAGGGCATCTCCAACAGAGAGCAGCGCCAACCCCTTCTGTTGCAAGAGAAATAATGTACTTTGGAATATTTCAAGGCAGCTTCACTGAGTTGTGCTCTTCCTTGGAGAGGAGGGCACAGCAGAAACATATGCAAAGGCCTTGGGGCTCTTTGTCTTACTGTATTCTCACAGCACTCGCTGTGATGCTCAACAAATAAAGTCACTTCAGCTTCCTATTTAACACAGGAAAGTTTAAAAAAAAAAAAATGAACATTGCCACTTCCCGTTAGTGGAACGAGGCGACCGTCCTTGATTCGAGACTCCAGCGAGTTCCTGCGGCACCAACACGAGCTCACTTCATGCTCTCATCACCACACTACAGGGAGCTGAATCCTCGTGAAGGAGGAGCAGATGTCCCTCAGCATGGTAAGTCACATTTTATATATCATTGCCTCTTATCAATCGTGCTGCCGAGCTTCTTTTATCGAAGACAGCTTAAGCCTGCCGTTGTTTAATTAGAGGCCCACTGTATCCTTGCTAGCATCTGCACTGCACACATGTAAAAACCCCCCATTGCACGAGCTAAACACGATGCCAGAAGAGCTAAAGCGTGGTAGGAAATGGTTTTGTCCCAGCAGAAGCCCTGGCTCCAGCCAGCTCTTGCTCTGAGTGGGGCAGAGCCAATTAACCATTTGCTCCGCGGCTCGGGAGATGAGCCAAGATGATTCACTCGGACGTTCACTTCCTGCACCACCCTGCTGGGGACAAACAGAGCCATTTGTAAGGAAGAATGGAAAAAAAATAAATAAAAAAAATCAAAGGCTTCTAAGAAAATAGGGATAATTTTACCCATCTACAGCAGCCAAGCTCGGTTGGTTGGAGATCCTCATCTGCTGCCTTGTCTCTCCAGGACACCTGCTCTCCTCTGATCTCATCCCTGAGTCACTCTGGAACTTGTTTGTTGTTTGGTTTTGTTTTTTTTTTTTCTCTTTTGAAATATTAAGTGGGAAATTTTGACCAAGAACTGTTTGATCATGGGACAGTTTTCACTCCTGAATATGCGGCACCAAGAGGCAGAAGGGCAGATCCCTCCTTTCTGGGATGTCTGGAATCCTCAATTAGGTTAATGAGGAACATCAGTGGTTGAAGATGAACTGATGGATGCTTTGTCACCCTCAGAGAGGCCCTGACCTGCAAAAGCCTCTTGTGGCTCACTCACACACCAGAACACATAGCTCAGGAGCTGCTACGAGAGTCACCAGTGGAACAGGATCGCTCCTCAATCCACAGAGCTGCATCCTGCAAGGATTAACACTCCCTACCCCACCACCTCTTGCTCCCCAGCTGCGCTGCCTTCCAGCAGCTCATGCAAACCATCCCCCTGCCTAAGCCCTGTTCCACAAAGCTGCTTTTTGACAGCTGTGGGATTAAATCCTGCACATGAAAGTCCATGAAATAAAGAGAGCTGGAACCAGGCTGGAACTCCTTCAGTACGAGACTGTGTAACACAGGAGTTCCTGCTTCTTAACAAAGCTGCAAAGTCAAAGCCAAAGCATTTTTAATCAGCAAAACTCCCATAAAAGGATTGCATTAGGTTGCATTAGGAAAATATAATTAAGAATCTCACTTCTATTAAGCCAAATTGCTGCCGGTTTCATATCCTTTATTTCTGATCTTAACAAATGAACCACTGCACCACAAAAAGGAGAAGCCAAAGCCACAACAGAAGGATCACTCTCAAGCTTACATTATCCATCTTTTTAGCATCTAATATGCTCTATAATCTCATCAATCCGATCATATCACAGCAACAAAGGCTTTACACACACTGAGACAGAACTGTACTGTAACTGGAATGAAATATCTGAGTCATTGAGGGGCTCAGGGAAACAACTAATGAATGGAAAAAACAATTGGAAATGGTGAAGTTTTTGCTGAACTCCACGAGAAAGGAAAAATAAAAAAGACAACTCAGCCTAAGGCTCTGGCTCATGAGAGAGGCCAGACATGAAATACACACACACACATTTCTAATTCATAACTTTTGAGGCAGTAACGGAAAGGGAAAGAGACAATATCACAATCCCTCAGCTATAGCATTTCTTTAAAGCATCCTGTTACATGAAGGAATTTCCTCTTTTTGTTCCATAAAGGGAAACTTGCTTTTAACACATTAAAGATCTGCTTTGGCATCGGTAACAACACGGTGTCAGCAGTTTAAGAGCACGTTCCTCATTTCAATTCTCCAAAGCAGAGCCTTTGGATTTCCCTGGTGCAGTTTGCAAAGATGTTTGATTAAGCTGCAATCTGGCCTTTTTAACAAAAGCAGTGTGCTGCCAGGTCTGACTGCCAGTTCCAGCCACCAGCAGTTCTCCGGGGAAGTCACAAAGTTAGGAGTGGGAAGCAGAGAGGAAGTGCTGCCCTCATAGGAGAAACCAGCATTAATTTGGGCAACAAACCTTCTGTAAGGCCACCCAGTGCTGGAGCAGGACTAGAACGGAGGTATGTGCCTTACTGATGTTTTTTTTGAGCAAGAAAATGACATGAATTTAAAAGCTAAATAACGAACTCTTGATATCTTACTGCGACAGGCTGAGACCAATTAAAGTTATTTGTTGTGGTAGAGTGATAATAAGGAGGTAATTGCATTTTGTGGTGTTGGAACACGACTCCACCACACCGGCTCTTTTGAAATACAACACTGCCACATCTCCTCTGCCTTGCTGCTCAGCCAGAAAAGAGAAGCTGCCAACTTCAGGGGAAGTAAAGGAATAGGGAAAACCCCAGCCTCTGGTGCTGTGGAACTGTTCTCCATTAATAAAAAAAAAAGACTTTAGCACATTTGGTGGAAACCACTGCTGGCAGGAACTGGAGGTTATGTGGAATGGCTGGAGAAGAAGGAAGGAGTTAATCCAGTAGTTTGACATCTGCAAAACAGCTGCCAAAGGGTTTTCCCTCAACTGCTCCTTGCTTTCAAGTCCTACAGCCCTCATAGAGAACCACAGCCTTAGAAAATGGACAGCTTTGACTTCAAAAGTCTCCCAGCACTGCAGAACCCTCTGTGACTCTTACGAGGTGGTTCCAGACTTTAACATGCTGTTAAATACGTGCATTATTCCTTGTCTGAATTTCTCCAGCTGCAACCAACAGTTACCTTCAAGCCTCTTGGACTTTGGATGAGCTGGAGTCACTGGAAACATGCCAAGCATGAACACACTGATCCCTCTAGAGCCAGCACGGATGGCAACATCACCTACCTACCCTAACCATTATTCCCATTGGAAGGCCCACGGAATAAAGTCTCCATCTCACTGGAAAAGTGTCCCATGTGCTCACTTTTTAACTCAGGTGCTCATGAAACCAGAACCCAGCTGAGTCTCTCTGCTGGCCAAGGTAGCCCCTCTCCCCTTCTGCATGACCATACAGCTGGTCACATACACATCAAACAAAACCAGACATCTTCCCAAAACCCTGCCAGTCTGTAACCTCACAAAACCTGTCAATTCATGGCTTCAGGTTCATATGATGTCCACTTTTTCATAAAACCATACATGAAAAACTGCCCTTTAAATCCAGATTTTAGAAGAGCTACTGCTGTTTTCCCATTATTTTGGCTGGCCTGCAATCTCCTGCCTGGTGCTAAATACCTTTTGGGGCTGGAAGAAAGTCCCTATCACAGCCATATCCAGACTGCCTCAGCTGCAGCCTTCAGGAAGTCATCTGTTGATTTTTAAATGCTGACCTTTAGAATGAGCTGTTTAATCTCCACTTTATTTACTGTGGGAATGGAAAAATAGGCCATATAATGACCAAGTCACCTGGCTTTTCAGCAAACAGAGAATACATATGGTATTTCTTGAGCTTCCCCATAGTGTTCAACCCTGACCTCCTGACAGGCCAATATCACTTAACATGTCTTTATTTTCTCAATTCCTTTAGAGCGCCTCTAATTCTGCTGACCACATTTCTCTTTGTGATTTTCTTCCAGTCCCAGTTTCTATTTCTTTATTTGATGTATATTTATCTATATATCTTTTGTGTTAGCCAGCCTAGATGTGCCTGTACTGTGACTTTTTGCTGCCTCTCCAACAGCTTTAAAGCTTCCAAATGCATTTTTGTTTTCTATGCACTTGTGCTGTCTCACAGTACATGAAGAATTTTCAGTGTTTTGAAGTCTTCCCCTTTGCAAACATCAGAGAGAAGGTCCTGCCACCAGCCTTGTGGTTGAAAAGAAGGGGCTTTGCCTTGGTCACTTCACCCTCCTGCCCTAAATGCCAAAATTCTCCTTAGTAAGTTGCTTGTGAGTATTTATTTTATACAGGTAGGACCATGTTCCTCTTCAGCACCAGGAAAAACAACCAAATGGGCAACAAGCAGCAGCAGTGACTCACCACTACCCAACTCCCTGACCAGCTGGCCCTGCTGATTCACGTGGTGGGAACTCTGCCTTTACAAGATGGGTTATGCCACAGCTCTTGTGCCTCTCTCCAGGCATGGATCCCCTCCAGCCAGGGTGACCGTGACATGGAAAAAACAGGACAAATTGGAAATATTGTACTGGCCAAACCTGTCCTCACCCTCTCCCTCTGGAGCCCACAGCCAGCGGCCACGAAAGCTTGAGCTGTGATGGCATCCCTTCCTTCCTCCTCCCCCATTTCTGGTTATTCCTTAAATGACACAGCCAACTCACCAGTCTGATGTGACCCTGGGGAGTTTTCAGTGCTCCCAGTTCAGGATTGATCACTCAGTCTTAATTCTGAAGGCATCTCTTCATTTGGTTAATGAAGAGCAGGGACATACTTATGCATTTTAGGGTAAGTGTTAATAGGCCACCTTGTTTTTGTGCCATAAACTTTCCAAAATCCACTAGGGATAGTGAAAGTGTTCTCAGAAAAACAGTCAGAGCTGGAACATAATACAGATGATCAGACATTCCCAGGTGACAACAGAGACACACATGTTATAAAGGAAATGCAAGAGTAACTAAGGTGTCCAGCCCCATAGTATTAGAGGGTTTAACAAGGCTGTGCAGAGAAATCCATCCTAAATTTTGTTCCCCCACACGAGAAGGAAAAGAAAAGCCTTTTGTTGCAAACAGACACGACCAGATCGTGATTATAAAAGCAGCACTGGGTGCTTCAAACCCCCACAACTGTGATTCAAATCACAGCAGTCTCCTCTTGTCATCCTCAGGATCTTTCACCAACCCCACAGTGCTGCTGTGCATCAACACCAACACACCTTTCCTGCTTCCCCCTCTCCCAGATGAAGGACAGGTGCGTGAGCTTCCTGCGGAACTGCTCACTAGGAGCAGATGGATGAAATCCTAAAGCTGCTCCTACAGCTCTCCATGAAACAAAGTAGCCATGTGAAAACCAGGCATCTTCCCCACATGCAAAAAGCAATTATGCTAAAGACACAGGGAGAGCCCTGCGAGGTCCAGATCAAAAGCCAGAGACGTGGGAGGTGAGAGAAAGACCGATCAAGTTCACCGCACTTCTCCCAGCTTAAGGATCAGAAATGGAGCGTTCTGGCTCATAAATTCTACTTCCAGCGAATTCAGGCTTAAATCCCCCGAAGGCAATAAGGAAAAGGCAATCAACAACAACTCTAACCACTTCACAGATGCTCCTGTTTAGTTTATACAGCACTTCTTACAGCATTCAAATGGGTAAAATGGGATTTCAACGCAGGGGGGCTGACGGCAGCAGGCAGGATTCCTCGGTGAAGATACCAAGGGCAAAGGAAGTTCTGAGAAGCATCATGTGGGTTATGATGAGTGAACTCAGCGTGCTCAGCCTTTGCTCATTTTAATCTGCCAGTAAGCAAGCTTGGCTAAACCGAACATCCTGCATCTACGGTGCCTTAAAAATCCACAGGAATCACAGAAATGAGGGGGGAAAAAACCGAACAAACCGATGCGTTCCCTGGGAAGCCATGAAAAAACTAATCACTATTTGTTTCCAACTGTTGTTCCGCTTCCTGAGCCAAATGTTCCCAAGTCAGCTGTGGTGGCTGAGGAGTGACCGGTTAGAGCTGGAAAGTTGTCGATTTAAAACTGCAGCTCGAACACTTTCAGACTCCTTAACATCTTTTATAGTTCTAGGACCACCTGTTCGAAAAGCAGAGTCCTCCCATGCCATGGCACGTGCCCTTATCCCACCTCTTCCAGCGAAAGCAATCTGCTCAGGGAGAAAACACCGAGAAATACCCTGCCCTGTTCTCATCCCAAAAAGATGTGTGCCGGAAAAGAGACACACAAAGGGCACAGGCTGCCCCCCTCAAAGCATTTAAGGTCACCACTCCTGTCTCCAGGAAGGCAGTGAGGGGCTTCCAGACCCCTTGCCCCCAGTCTGCAGCATCCTCCCTGATTTACAGTGAGCGTGCAGGCAAGATGATCTCCATCCCCAGTGCTCTGGGAGACAACAAAGGAGAAAGAACTATTTAACTCCCAGATAATGGAACACTAACCCAAGTCTTCTCTACCTTGTAGACGCTGTTACCGGCTCAGATTTGAACAGCATGGGGCATTCAGGATGAAATCACTAGGAATTTTTTCTTTTGCACTGCGTGAAAGAGTCAACAGTGCAGAGATTCTGTTTGACAGAGCATCCTACTGTGAGACACACAATGTGTGCATTGTGCAAACCGCTCTCCTGCAGAGCTCAGAAAACAAGGGAGGCTTGGGAAAAAAATACCCTCGATAACTGCAGCCCGTGATGCCTCCTGGTACTGCACTGGGCTCGTGGCTCTTCCTCTACAGGCAGCACGTTCACACAGCCACGCTGAGGATGTGTCCACACAAATGCTTTTGAGTTTTGGACAATACAGTGCTGTTTCTCCAGAATGAAAGGTACCAGCTCTACCCTCTTAGGCAAGTATTCAAGCACAGTCCTGCCTCAAAAACCTGAATTCTCAGGACAAGTGAGATTCCAGAGGAGGATACAGAGCAGGAACACATTTTTCACTAACTTCTAACACCATGGAGAAAGATACCCAACATCTCCTACAAAGCAGCATTTCCCTCCTTCCTCTGTATTTACAGAGCTCATCACCAAGGGAAACGAATTGTACTGAAGAGGAAAACAATAATCTCCTTATGTTTAGGGTGTTCATTTCCCTTTCCAAGATTTTCACCCCTCACTCATCTCCGAGGCAGTTTTGCTTCGCTTTGCTTGCTTAAAACACTCATTATAACTCATCTAGGCCAGGAAAGGATTAGAGAAGCCCTGGCAGAAGCTGCAGAATTCAAGGCTGTTAGGCTGGAGAAATGAGACTTTCAGAGGCATAAACAACAATCCAGCACGAAATTACCACTAGTGCTCTGGGAAAAAAAAAAAAAATAAAAAAATTCCTCTCTCTATAAATTTCAAGCAGGTACATATTAAGAAAACTAAATCATGCACAGCAATGCAAAACAGCACCTCTCCATAAGAAAGGAATGAAGCCTACCTGTCTGTCCACTTCCACACCAGGTGTAATTGGCGCTTTCCAGGTGAGACTCTTGCCCACAGTGACAATAAACTGACTTACCCCAGGTACAGGGAGGAGCTGCTCCAACAGCAGAACCTGATTGCTTCCCGAAATGAGATCCCAGTCCTGTGCTCTGGCCATGCTTCACCTCTGAAGGCAGCAGCAGAAGCACTGCTGCTGGAACTAATTAAAGGCAAATCGGTAGAACTAGGGGCCATGACGTGAGAAAATATCCTGCACAGCATCCAAGAAAGCCAGCAGATAATCCAAAAGGCTGTTTAAGAGCCTTGCTGTTGGAAATCTTGGGATCTGCCAGGTCCATTGCAAGCAGCTGCTTGTTCCCTCATCCCCTATTTCTTCACATTAATTAACTACAGCATTTCATACCCAGTGCCCCACTCCAAATAGCCACCTTCAAAATCCTTGCTTCCAAACAAGGACCAAAACCTACAGATCCTGAAGGATTTATTCAATCTGCCAGATGGCTGACATTTAAAATGCCTCTTTTCCTCCAAAGGTAGCAAAGCCAGAATGCTTCCAACAGCAATTGAAATGGTTCCTCAAGAAGCACAGCTGCTCAGAGTTTGTGTGGCTGCAGCATTTCCCCAAAGGTCAGGTATTTATTCTCTGTTTTCTCGGCCCATTAGGAATTGTTTTACACCTGGAAATCTCTTTCATCCATGGATGGCACTAAAGGAAGTGGCAGCAGGAAGAAGGCAACAGGGATATCTGAACAGCAGGGATTCATTGCTTTTTACAAGGGCCAGGAGTGACAGGACAAGGGGGAATGGCTTCCAACTGCCACAGGACAGGGTTAGATGGGGCACTGGGAAGAAATACTTCCCTGTGAGGGTTGTGAGGCCCTGGCACAGGTTGCCCAGAGAAGCTGTGGCTGCCCCTGGATCCCTGGAAGTGTCCAAGGCCAGGTTGGACAGGGCTTGGAGCAACCTGGGCTGGTGGAAGGTGTCCCTGCTCATGGCAGGGGGTTGGAATGAGATGAGCTTTAAGGTCCCTCCCAATCCAAACCATTCTGTGGTTCCCTGGGATGATTCCATGACCAGATGAGCTGAAGCTGTGGACTGTGTGGACAGATTTACCCTCTCATTGCTGATACAAGCATGTTCTGGAACAACCAGATCCAACACAGAAGAGATTTATGTCACTTCAGGTTGTATTGGATACCAAACACATGAAAATCCAGGTGGCTCACATGCCTCAAAAGAACATTAACTGCCCCAAATCCTGGGCCACTCCCCAAAGCAAGTGTCTAGCTGGGGATTAGTAAAGGAATTTTATTTAAAGAAGACGAGTTTGGTGTACACAACATCCATTAATGCTGTAATTAGACTGTTCAGAATAATTACATGGATCTCCACCAGCCAATTACGAAAAGAACAGCTTTGCTGAAAGCCCCTTCACACATTCCATCAGGGAATTGGTGCAGACACCAGGCAAGGGCAGAGACTCCCCCTCCAGCACTCTGGGAAGCACAGCACACACTACACTGTTCACGGCACAACCAGCAGTCTCTGGGCTTTCCTTACCCACATTCCTCACCAAGCACACCTGGGGCACCCCCTCCAAGCTCACCAACAGAGAAATCCCATTTTCTTTACACAGTTGGGGCTACCTGCTCCTTCCCAGCAGTGACAGGCACAGGGGCACGTGCCAACAATCCCAAAAGGCCAGGCTGGCTCTAGCTTTCCTGACAGTTTTCTCCTCAGGCAGCAAAAAGTGAGATTGCAAAGGCCCACCTGAAACCCCATTCAAAGTTACAACTTCCCATTTTCCAACAATCCTTCTAGAAAACACCTCTCTTGGCTGTTGCAGTTGCTCCCCCACCTCCCCAATAATTAATTTTTACCTCAATAGCAGAAGCAGCTGCTTTCTTGTAAAAACCCCGAGTTGAAAGATGACTTCTTCCCCCTGCCATCACCCGCTGTGTGGGAAAACAGACAATATCCCATTGTTCCCTCCCCGACACTTGGAGCTGTACTTTCTGCTCTGAACACACTGAAACTCCACTTGAGCCCACAGCAATTTCCATGCACGAGGCAAAGGAGAATCTTGTATCTGATCTAATACAGGATAAATCAATGTGCACCCATTTATTGCTTATAGTTCCCATCAGCTCAAGGAGAGACACTGTCCTGGAGTTTCAAGGCTATCCACGCTGCCTTTGTAGAGGGAAAACAGACACTGCACTCGGAGATATTTTGAGAACTGTGTTTGAACACTTCCCAGGAGTTTGGGCGAGGGATGGGAAATCACTAAACCCTGGCAGGTTCTCATGGCTCTCAGAGCATGATTTTGGGAGAGGCCACGCGAGGATCGCGCCTCCCTTTTCGCCTCGTACAGAAACGCAGTTTCGAGTTAGTCATTCACCTCAGGCAGGTGCTGGGACGTTTAATCAGAGGGAGAACAGCACTCAGAGATCCTCAGATAAGATGTTCCAGGGAAGGGCAGCGTCACATTCATTAGCCTGGACTCGGTGATGAAAGAGCTGCTCTCTGTCTCCTTCAGCTGATGGGAGCTTGAAAGAAAAATTACCCAGCGCTGAAGTCCTACTTGGTGTAGTCAGAAAACCACCAGCGCCACAGGGACCACATTTTTCTGGCTGTGGTCTGAATTCCTGTCAACTTTGCAGGATTCTGATCCTTTGTGGTGGCTGCAAACAGGAGCTCCCTGGAAGCCCCGTATCCCAGCACAAGCCAAGCAAGGCAGAGGTTTAACATTCCTCCCCATGCAAGTATTTTCTCCCATTAAGTGCTTAAGAGCTGGATTATTTGGGAGATTAATTTTTGCAGCTGGACATTTTGTCTAAGAATGTAATTTTCCACACAATTTTCTCCTTTAGCTTCCTTTTATTCTAACCCCAAGACATTCACTTACCCAGGAGAGGACTCTTCTGAAAGCTTTGGAAAAGAATCCACTCCTGCACTTCAGTCTTTTCTTTTTACATTTGCTATTGCTTTTGGAAAACCCTGTTTCTACTTATTTCAACCAGGCAACTTGTCTGCACTTCCAGACAATCAACACCAAGAGTCCAAAACTACAAATTCATCTATCCAAGGACCCGATTATAACAAAGCCACACCATGGGTAGGTTTTCTTCCTTTTAAAAGCACAACAAGTTCCTTAAATAACACAAGAGCTGATACACAGAACCACACAGGTACACAGCACTTAAGGAGACACTTGTGACAGGAAAATGGATTAAAACTTAGAGAGGTTTGGGGATTTAGCAACACAAAACAAGGTTGAAAATTATGATCAACCACAAACACGTGATTTAACAAAGGGCAGTTACAGCCACTTTGTCTTTCCATTGGTGTCACTTGGAAGAGGATGATGGGTCACTGCAAACAGTCCCAGCCTGTTCTGGGGACACAGGACACACTGAAATAGAAGTTTAGTGTTTAACCTGCCAGTGAATCCTCTGGAGCTGATGGTGAGGCACAGGAATGAGTGAGCTGTTCCTCCAAATTCTGGCTGAATGTTCTATTACGAGAGTTTACACAAAAGGAAGACAAAACCAGAAGGAAACAGCCTCCTGACCTTCCCTGTCTCCATGTCCTCATCATCACCCTGGGAGGCCCTCCCTCTCTTAACAAGAACTTCTCACATACTCTTTTTCCCTGGAAAAGACAAGTTTCTGACTAAAAACACGACATTACACAGTCCTGTTAATGCCATTTCAGCCCTCAGCAGCAAAGGGGGTGCAGAGCAGAGAGGACACATTTGATTCCTCTCAGCCTCCATGAGACACAACTTCGCCGCATTTCACAGCAGATTTTCCATGCAGGCAAAGAGGAAAAGCTGCACTACATGTCCTGGTTTTTAAACAAGCTTACTTCTGCCAGTGGTGGTGTCACTGTGCTCACTCGCTCATTTAAAGCTTCCCGCTTCTCAGAGATAAACCTGCCTTTCAAGTTGTTGATGCCAGCCTTCCTCCTCTAAATCCTCCATCCCATCCTGACTTCAGAAGGCTCCTTCCCTATCACTTGCATAGAATAAGCTTCATATTTTTGTGGCAAATCCAACTTTAACAGCGATTAAAACAGAGGGCAAAAAAAGAGACATTTCATTCGGAGAATGCCAGGAAATGAAGCCTCAGAAACCACACAGCAATCTTTTAAGAAGCGCAAAATTGGTCCCTAAACAAGTTCCCCATATTTCCAGGGAAGCAGATTGTGGAGTATTTTTATTTATTAATGCATCCATTCTCATGCCTGTGCTTTAACACAGCAGTGTTGGCTTTAAGCAAACGTTAAGCCTCACCCAACTTCTTCTTTGAAGGGATGGGAGGCGGGGGGAAGAAAGAGAGAAGAGTGATTAAAATTAGTCACAAGAAATCCTATAAATACATCAGTGGACGGAGGAAGAATTCTCTCTTCTATTTAACTTAAAAATAGGGAGCTAAACTTTAAAAGACAAACAGATGGGATGGAGCAAGGATGCAGCAGAGCTTAGAGAAAGTCAACTGCAGGGGTGGAAAAAGAGGGGGAGGAGGAATCTTTATTGTCCAAAACTCACTCTTGAATCGGGAAGTCACAGGAGGAGCAAATTAAGGGAACCCATCTGATTACAAGAGGAATCAAATCTCAGAGGCACAGAGGAATAATAATGTGGGGGGGTAAAAAAAAAAAAGGATGCCAGGCCAGGAAACGATTTCTTTGTTACAAATGTTCAGCTTGAGGCACAAAGGGCTGGAACGGGATCACAAGACCTGTGCCTGCACCTGCAATGTCAGCTGGAAGTCACAGGGATGTGGGGAACAAAACTGCTCAGATACATTCAGCGACACAGTGTAACACAAGCCAGAAACTGCCTGAACATGCTCAGACACATCTCTGTCCCCATCCAACCTGATGCAGGGTGATGGCTTTAATGAAGATACAAAAACCCCCAAAAGCTGCTGAGGGATGGTGGCTTTTGTTTTTCCCCTCTCAGTGCTCCCAGACTGGCTCACACCAGCAGGAATAATTGTCTAAAAGTACCCCAAGTTATTCGATAAGAACACAATAAAAATGTGAAAGGGATTTATCGGCCCATTATCACTTTTCTTATTGCAAAAATCAGAATGCAAACTAAGAAGTGAGCAAAACAACAGTTGTAAAGGACAGATGTTTATAGTGGTAGGAAAATACTACATAAGGTAACTGCAGTGGGGCAGTGCCAAGGGAAGGAGATGTTCAGGGAACGCGTGGAGGAGGGTGGGCTTAAGGTCACCCAGAAACCACAAAAACGTGTGCTTGAAACAGCACTGGTAGGACCCATCCAGCCCGTCCAGTGTCACACGGAGCTGTGAGCAAACAACCAACACAAGCAGCAACTTCCTGATGTGATTTTCTCAGGCAGCCCCGGGATGCTGAGAGACAACTCCAAGAGTTTCAGGCCCTGGCAAGCACCGGGAAGAGCAGCCACCCCAAAAGAGACAAACGAGTGGGCAGGGAATGACGAAGGGATCTTACTTTCGTTAGGCAGCTCCTCCCGGTCCAGGTCATCCAGAGGGGCTGAGGCAGTGCTCCCACTGTCGTCCAGGGTGAGGATGAGGGGAACGTCATCGTCCATGCTCACGGCCATCCCGTCCCTCCAGAGGCTGCTGCTCCCAGAGCTTTAAATAACGCCTTTTCCAGTCCCACTTGAGAAACGCTGGTGTCAAAACCTCTCCCGGGAAAGTCTTCCATCGGGGCTGTCTTCTGGACACAGGGATACAACACTACACGCACCCATCTCCGGAGAACACAGTTCCAGGAGGAGAGCGAGTTATCTGCCTTGCAAAAAGCAAGAGCAGGACGCCGGGCTCGAGGTATTTATGCCAAAGCTAAATTCAAAAAGCGAGGTCCGGGGCTGCCTATCCCAGCCAGCGCAGGGCAGCATGGAAGCAGGAAAAGCGTTCCCTGGCAAACTCCTGACCCCTCGGCACCAGGGGCAGCGGGAGTGTCGCATGCGGAGCCAGCATGGTGCTAAGTGTCCCCGTCGCACATGGCTCTGTCCCCCGACGAGCCCGCACGCCTCAGCCCCGGCTGGGGACGGGAAACAGGGAGCCCCGGAGGCCGCCTGGAGTCCGCACACATGAAGTTCCCGTGGGATATTTTTAATTGCGCGGTGCCCCGCAAGGTCACACGGGTTTCTCTAAAAGGTAACGGGGGAAAGGGAAAATCAAGCAGGTCCGGGGCAGCGCCGCGGGGACAACCCACATAAGCTGCCCCTGCCCGGCGGGAGGGACACGGGCACGGGGCTATCACGGAGCCCGGCCCGGCCCCGTCGCCTCCCCGCGCCCCCCCGGCCCCGCCGTCCCCCTCACCCCCGCGTAAACCAGCTCCGCTCCGGCCCTCCGTGCCCGCGGGACCCTCCGGGACCTCCCAAACCCCCCCAGGACCCCCCGGCCCGTCCCGGCCCCTCCGAACCGGCGCCCGCAGCGACCGCGGCTCCTCAGCGCCCCGCGCGCGCGGCCCCGCCCCCCGCCCCCCGCCCCTCCCTATTGGCTGTCGCACACGAGGCCCCGCCCTAAAGGGAGGAGCTTTCGCATCTCCCGCCAATCCGCGCGCCGGGCTCGGCCCCGCCCCCTGCGGGAGAACTCGCGGTGTTCCCGCCTCCCTCCTCCTCAGCTCGCGTACATCGCCTCGCCATTGGGTAGCGGAGCTGTCCCTCAGGACAGGTGGCGGCGCTGATTGGTCCAAGGTGGCGGGGGCGGGCCCTCGGGGAGGAGAGCGCGGGCTGCCATTGGCTGCGCCGAGGCCACGCCCCCGGGGTCAGAGGGAGCGGAGCGGTTGCCGGGCAACGGCAGGAGCGGCCCGGGCAGCCCTGAGGGGAACCGGGAGGGGATCCTCGCCGGAACACCCCCTAGGACACCCCCGCGCCTGGGCTGGACTGGGATAACACCCCCGGGACACCCCCACTCCAGGGCTGGACCGGGACAACACCCCGGGAACCCCCACACGAGCTCCTGGGATGGGCCACCCCGTTGACCCCCCGCTCCAGAAAGGGACGTCCTTGCTCCCAGGTTCCTGTTCCCGCTGGCTGCAGGGATCACTCCGGCCCCGAGGGCACCCCAGCCCAGCCCCACCACGGAACACACATCCCGAGGCCCTGGGAGTCCATCCATGCCTGATGAGGTGAGGATTCCCAAGCTGGAAGCGAGCAGCCCGGTGTGTAATGAATAAACCTGTTCCAGTGCGTGTGCACTAGGGACAGCACTTTGAGGAGGGGGTTTTGGATGGAGAGTTCAGTTCAGGATCGGTCCCAGGTCGGAGGGACAGCACAGCAGCTGCTGCAGGCACAAGTGTGTGTGGAGACACAAGGGAGCTGTTCTGGGCCAAGCAGATCAGAGGTTACACTGCCCACACATCAAAACATCTTTTACAGTTGTTTGTTGCACCTAGGGCTGGGCACAGGTGATTCTGGACGCTCCCAAAGCAGCTGGTATTTTTCTGAGACTCAAGTTAAAGGAGCCAGTGTTGAGTGATAGGCTGAAAGTGAGATTTATAGCAGTGCTGAGCAGACAGAGAAATGAGAGCAGCAGCAGGCAGGAGTCCCAGCTTGATTCAGGCCTCTGTATCAACAACTCTTGCCTGAGCCAAGCATCAGTGACACTGGACAGGGTGGATCTGGAGCTAGAGAAAAAAATGAACATTCCCCCTGCCTCGTTTTATACAGATTTAATGTGGGTTTTTTTCCACACAAGCACCAGTTCCAGCAGGCAGGGCAGGCCCAGAGGTAATGGAGCAGCTTTTGCTCTTGTGCTGGGCTGCACAGCCCTGGCAGAACAAGAGGACAGAGCAACAGTAAAGCACCTACACGAGTGAGAATCACAGAACAAAATACAAACAACCCACATAAACCCATTTCTATTTCACCAACATTGCCCTTGTGGTGTAAATAGCGAGGAAGTGCCAGGTCTGACCTCCTGGAAGCCCTCAGTGACACCAGGGACAGGAAAGTGTGTGGCTAATGTGATGGGCTCTTTTTCCCTGCTCATTCCCTGGAGCCTGAACACAACAGTAGGAGCAAACTGGCCATACAAGCCCCTGTCAACTCGTTTTTCAGATAAAATCTCTCTTGATTTTTAAGAGGCTTCACCCTTTAAGGTCTTCAGCTCTCCAGTATTGCACTGGGTCAGTTCTCTGCTGCTGAGATTTCAGGGCAGTTACCCCAGTGGGCTGATGATTCACAACTCATCCCTCTGCTGCTGGGGAACAGTGTTCCTGCTTTTGTGTCAATCCTCAACCCTCTTGTCTCCATCTAGTGTCCAAATCACACCAAGATTCTTTCCCAGCCCACAGCCTTCACAGGTTGCACTTAACTGTGCCCACATCCCAAATTAAGCTGAGCAGGCTCAGGTTCACCCCCAACCCCTATTCTGAGAAGGCCTCAGTTGTTCCATGTCCCTCCAGTTTTTACCCGGGTGGAGAAGAGCTGCTGGACTGCCACAATGGGAAGTATAGGGAAAGATCCAAGGTCTTGGAGCTGATCCCAAGGATCCTCACTCACCCTCTCAGGTTTTAACAACATCAGGCTATTCTTAATTCCTATCTGCCAAAGGTGGCTGGAGCACCAGGCCCCAGGAATGCTGGGTCCCCTAACCCTGCTCCTCTGCTGAGTGCCACCAAATCCACCTGTCCTCAGCTTTCTGGGGAGGTTCAAAGGAGCATGAAGGTATTTAGACCTGGCACCTCTTGAGAAGTCCCATTCCAGGCACATTTCCTTCATTTGATCCCCTGGGAAGGCTCAGTTCAGCAGCCAGGGGCAATTCTACCCAGATTTGGGATAGGTAAAAGGATCCCTCCATAGGGATGTGCAGGAGGAACCTGCTCAGTGCCCTCAGGCTTGCAGGAACTGGCACCTGCTGCCTTGCCAGTCTGAACCAGAGGCACTTTGTGCTGTCTGCACCCAGGAAAGGGCTTGTCCCAAAGGAGAAACACACTGTGCTTACCTGCTGTTCCTGGACACAGCAGGAGAATGAGTGGGATGGAAGAGATACAGCCACAACCTGAGCTGTACAGCCACAACACTCACATTCAGAAAAGCTGCCTGTCCCAGACATTCCTCAGGTTGGAGATGAAGGGAGAGGGCAAGAAGGCCAAGAAAGAAGCACAAAATCCATGTGCTGCCTGGCTCCAGCTCCACATATTGGAGTGGGCCAAGACACAATCCTGCTGCTGCTCAGGGTGCAATAAAATAATTTCTGGGGGCAGAATGATGCTCTTAACCTGGCTCAGTGTGTCCTTGGGAGTACTGGAGTGTTTCCCTTTGTGTTGGAGGGAGTTACCAAGCTGCCAGGACTGTCCTGTATTCCCCGACCTCATGGGCTCCTCACCACAGCCTCCCTCCCCACCCAGGGAGCAGTGACTGCAAACCCCAAGTCACCCACCCCATGTCCTTTATCTGCCTCCCTACCTATATTCCTACAGACCAAGCTGCTCTTTCCCACCTCAGGGATGGAAACTGAGGAGCTGCTTTACTGAGACAGTCTTTGGAGATGCCCAGATGGCTCAGCAGCATCCCACGGACCAAACACGAGGTCCCAGCTTTGTCTTGGATCATTTATCTGGTGACAGCATGGCACTGCTGCCAACAACCCTCAGCACAAGCCATAGGGGTTACATGTCCAATCAGCAGCTCATCAACACGAGCTGCCAAAATCCCTGCAGCTGATCCCTCTCTGTCACAAACCCCACCCAGCCAGGGGCCATCCCACCACCAGCAGGATGCAGGGTGATGCCATTCCTCATCTCCGAGCTCTGTCCTCCCTTCTCCAGACTTGCCAGAGGAGACCACAAAGCGTCGATGACACCGAGGCCGTCGGGGTTGGCGCACACGTCCTGTGACGGAGGCAGAGGGAATGGGGCTCCTTCTCTGGAGAAGGGAATGTTTTTTTGGGGGCTAAGAGCAGCCACCCAGTACCTGCAAAGAGGAGGTGACCATAAAGGTTGGGCCAAGCTTTGTGCTCAGAATGAGAACAGACACAAATTGAAACAGCAAAGGCTCTGACCGGATACAAAGGGAAGGTTTCTGCCTCGAGGACAGTGGAGCAGTGGGAGAAGGGCTGGAGAGGCTGTGCAGCCTCTACCCTTGGGGGTTTCCAGCACCCAACCAGATAAAGCCAGAGCTCACCTGTCAGGAGCAGGAGGTTGGAATGGGGATCCCCTGCATTCCCACAGGCACAAGTGATCCTGTGATTGCACGTGACAGGCAGAACAAAGCAGGACTCCTGTCCCCAGAACTGGTCAGCAAAGGTCCCCTTTGGGACCCTCAGCTGCCCTGGCTGCCCTCACCTGGGACCCCCACCCCAGTGGCATCCCCTGCTTCCTCTTTTGGGAGCTCCATGAGCTCAGTCCTGCCTGTCCCCTCTGCTCTGCACTGTCACTGTACCTGTGCCTGATCCTTCTCCTGGACGGGCCTTGGACTGCCCTGTGGGCACTCCTGTCTCCTGCTGCTCCGACTTCCCAGGTGGACTTTGCAGACAGCAGGAACCCGACTCGTTACCACACCTCATCTGATGACAAATGGACATCGATAGAAGTGGCTGTTCCCACCAAGGCCATCCCACTTGGGTACTGTGGGGTTGTGCCCTGCACAGGGAGGTCACTGCCCCCAGTGCTGTGGTCACCTCTGGTCCCTGGCTTGTCCTCCAGCATGGAACAGCCCCATCCTTTGTTTCCAGCCATGGAAAAGCGCAGGGTCCTCACTCACTTGGTCACTGGGAGGTCTCAGGTAGACTAAGCCTGTTATGTACATCCAGAGGGACACTTGGCATCACTTCCAGGGTGGTCTAGGCTTGCAGCCACCTGCTGCCTTGGCATTCCTGGCCACAGGAGGTCCGGACAGGCTTTTGGATCTGCCCCTCATCAGAGGGCCTCCGGAGGACGCAGGGCTTATGGGAGCACTCTGGGTTTTCCACCTTTCTGTCCCAAGGTTGTCTGAAGCCAGGTGGAGCCTTTCCAAGGGGGCGCTGAGCCGGCTGACAGACTGGGAACGTCCTCTGCCAGGAGCCCCCCAGCCTTCGGAGCAAGCATTGCTCTCGGGACACTTCCAGCCCCCGGATTTGCCCCTGTGGCCGGGCTCTGAGCCCGCTGTGGCCGGAGGGGCAGTGGCTGGTGGGTGCACGGCTCTCAGGGGTGTCCCCCTGGAGCGGGGGGAAAGGCCGGGCTGGTTTCGAGGGGCGGGCGGGGGGCTCCAAAGCAGCGTATGGAGCTTGGCTATGTCTTGTTTCCTCATGCACGGAGCTGCCCAGGCGGCACCCTGGGGCTTGGCACCGAACAGGGACTCGTCGCAGAAGGACGGGACGTGGCTTCGGGACCTTGGCGGGGGAACAAGCGGAGACACGTGTTGGTTAGAACGGCATCACCGAGACCCGAGCGGGATGGGGAGGGATTCCCGAGGGGGGAGAGACCCCCGTGGGAGGCTGAGTCCCCCCCGGGAGCCACTGACCCCCTTTACACGTAGTGAGCCCCGAAATGCGGGACAGCGGGCCGGGGGCTGCGGGGCCGGGGCGAGCAGGACTGGGAGAGCGCCCCGAGCCGCCTCTCACCTGCACTGACTCCTCGGCCGGGAGCCGCCGGCAGCGGGAGCCGGGGGAGCCGCCCAGGGCGGCGCGAAGGCGGGCGGCGGCGGACGGGCCCCCGCGGGGCGCCCGAACAGCGACTCGTCCACGAAGGAGTCCCGCGCCCGGCGGCGACCCCGGGGAACCCGCGACGGGCGGGCGGTGGCGGCAGGAGCGGAGTCACCACCCGGGACCGATCCCTGTCCCGGTCCCCCCGCCCGCATGGCCGCGGCCCCGGGGCGGGCCCGACCCCGGCCCAGCCTCTTCCGCCCCCGCCACGTGGTTCCGCCGCCGGTCCCGCCATGGCGCCGCCGCGCAGCCGCCGCCAGCCCCGGGGAGCGCCGGTACGGGGAGAGAGGGGGGAGCGGGAGGGCCCTGAGGTGTGTGCGGTGTCGGCGGTACCGCTGTGCCCGGCCCCCGTGTGCCGGCGTCCCCGATGCGCCCGGTGCTGGCATCCTCGGTGCCAGTGTTCCCGGTGCCCGTGTGCCCCGTCCCCATGTCGCCAGTTGCCGTGTGCCAGCGTCCCAAGGACTGCTGTCCTCAGTGCCGATGTCCCCAGTGCCGATTTTCCCAGTGCCACTCTCCCCAGTGTCTGTGTCCTCAGTGCCAATGGCCCCAGTACCTACCTCTGTCCCTAATGCCAGCGTCACCAGTGCCAGTGTCCCCAGAACCAGATCACTAGTACAAGTCCCCGTTGCCGATGTCCCCAGTGCCAGTGTCCCCAGTGCCAGTGTCCCCAGTGCCAGTGTCCCTGGCACCCCCTGTCTCCAGCAGGGATGTCCCTGCCCTCGATGCCAGCAGTGCAGAGCTGTAGTGCCCCGGCCCCACTGTAACACCCATCCCCACAGCCTTGTCCCCAGGTCCCTGCACCTGCCCTGCCCGCCTTCCCCACCGCCACCGAGGAGGATGATGGTGCCGATGCCGAGCTGGACACCCAGGCCATGGTTCGGGCCCAGAACCAGAAGAAGAAGAAATCCGGGGGCTTCCAGTCGATGGGTGCGTGTGGAGCAGGGGACAGCTGTTCCTGGGTTGGGGACTGTCCCCTCCTGCCCACGCCCCCTCACCTGTCCCCATCCCCCCAGGCCTCAGCTACCCCATCTTCAAGGGCATCATGAAGAAGGGCTACAAGGTGCCCACCCCCATCCAGAGGAAGGTGAGCATGGGGGGCGGTGGGTCCCCTCCCCGAGGGGTGGCAGGGGGGCGATGGCAGTGACGGCGGTGTCTCACAGACCATTCCCGCCATCCTGCGCGGCCGGGATGTGGTGGCGATGGCACGGACGGGCAGCGGGAAGACGGCCTGCTTCCTCATCCCCATGTTCGAGCGGCTCAAGGCGCCCAGCCAGGCCGGGGCACGTGCCCTCATCCTCTCGCCCACCCGGGAGCTGGCCCTGCAGACCCTCAAGTTCACCAAGGAGGTACAGGGGTCAACAAGGGCGAGTGGGGACAATGGGAGTGATGGGTTTGGTTTCCAACATGCTTCTTTCTCACCTCTAAGCTGGGCAAGTTCACGGGCTTGAAGACAGCCTTGATCCTGGGAGGAGACAAGTAAGCTGTCCCTGTGTCCCCCATCAGTCCCTGCTTCCCTACAGAATCTCCCCAAAACCTGGTGAGGGGCTGAGCTGCCCTGTGCCACTCCAGCGTCTCCCCTCTCTCACAGGATGGAGGACCAGTTTGCTGCCCTGCACGAGAACCCAGACATGTGAGTGGGGCACAGGGAGGGGACCTGGTGGGGAAATGGTCCCTGGAAATGATGTCCCTTATCTGGGGATATCACTGATGTTTAGAGCCAGTACGCCTGATGGACGTGTCCTGGTGTTCTCTTGGATCATCTTCCTGTGGAACTCCTTTGGGTTGGATTTGAGATCCTTCCCAGTATGGGGTGGGGACACCATCCCTCCCACCTGGTCCCATCACCACCTCTGTCCCCACAGAATCATCGCCACCCCCGGGCGCCTGGTGCACGTGGCAGTGGAGATGAAGCTGAAGCTGCACACTGTGGAGTACGTGGTGTTCGACGAGGCCGACAGGTCAGTGTGGCACAGGGTGGGTCCCGGGACTGGCAGTGTCCCCATATGTGTCCCTGCAGTGAGGTGAGGTGGCCAGGGAGTGGCACTGCCACATCCCATGTTCCCTGCCCTGCAGGCTCTTTGAGATGGGCTTTGCTGAGCAGCTCCAGGAGATCATTGCCCGGCTCCCAGACTGCCACCAGACCGTCCTCTTCTCTGCCACACTGCCCAAGCTGCTCGTCGAATTTGCCCGGGCCGGTGAGGAGCAGGGAGCGGGTGGCACTGGGGGACACAGCACGGTCCCACCTGATCCCAGCACTGACAAAACCGAGCTGGATTCACACTTGGCGTCCCCAAGCCCCTCAGTGGGGCTGGTCCCAGTAGCACATCCCACGTGTGACCCACGCCCTGCGTGTCCCACATCCCACAGGCCTCACCGAGCCGATGCTGATCCGCCTGGATGTGGAGTCCAAGCTGAGCGAGCAGCTCAAGGTGAGAGGGGCTTTGTGCCCGCACCTCCTACAATCCCCTTGCCCCTGAGGAGGGGGCAAGGGTGGCAGGGCTGGCACAGGAGGGTCACAGGGCTGAGCGCTGCCCTCCTGTCACAGCTGGCATTTTTCCACGTGCGTGGGGACGACAAACCGGCCGTGCTGCTCCACCTGCTCCGCAGCGTGGTGAAGCCCCAGGACCAGACCGTCGTCTTCGTGGCCACCAAGCACCACACAGAGTATCTGAAGGAGGTAAGTGGCATTTGGAGGTGCCCAGCATGCACTCCTGGGGGTGCCTAGGACCCCTTTCCAGACCCACGTGGGGTCTCCAGCTGTGGATATCCCTGCTGGAGTTTCTGCCACTGCTTCAGTGGGTTGAAGAACAAATCCCAGCACAAGTGATTGTGGAGGTGCTGCATCCACCTACCCCCTAGGGAGGTGGAGCACAGTGGGATTTGTTTGTCAGAGTGGGCACCCTGGAGTCTCAGGCCCTGTCTGCTGGCTGAGGGCCGATGCCCAGGTGGGATCCAATCTCTCTTCCCCCCCTTCCCCAGCTGCTGACGGCACAGGGCATCCGCTGCACCCACATCTACAGCTCTCTGGACCAGACCGCCCGCAAGATCAACATCGCCAAGTTCTCCCAGGGCAAGTGCCCAGTGCTGCTGGTCACCGACGTGGCCGCCCGCGGGCTGGACATCCCCATGCTGGACAACGTCATCAACTTCAGCTTCCCTGCCAAGGGCAAGCTGTTCCTGCACCGTGTCGGTGGGTGCCGGTGCCCCATGCAGGGTCCTGGGGGTCCCTCAGGGTGACGGGGAGGGTGTGAGTGGGCTGTACCTTGTCACCTGTTTGCCCCATCCTTGTGGCCTGCTGAGCTGGCACCGGTGTCCGTAGCTTGATGGTGGTATCTTTGGGGCAGGAGGTCGCCTTGTCCTGACAACAGGGGACAGGCTGGGGACAAAGCAGTGTCAGGAGTGTCCCTGATGTCCCAGTTGGACTGTGGGGGTTCTTGAGGGCAGAGCTGGTACCTTCCCTTTAGGATGGCACTGTGGTGGGCTCCCCTTTTCCCCTTCCCCAACCATGCCCACCTGGTAAATGTCACATATGTGGGCTCCCAGGGACACCAGTGGGTCCCTTTCTGGGTGGGGACAGGATGGGCTGGCACAAGGTCTGGTTTCCCACTCTCCTCCTCCCCTTGCCAGGTCGTGTGGCCCGAGCTGGCCGGAGTGGCACTGCCTACTCGCTGGTGGCTCCTGATGAGATGCCCTATGTCTTCGACCTGCACCTCTTCCTGGGACGCCCGCTCGTCCTCGCCGGAGCCCAGGAACTGCCCGCTGGTGAGGCAGGCAGTGGCTGCATGGCCAAGCTGGGACAGCAGCCACGGGGCCATTGGGGCACTACCCTTGGCCAGTGCTGGAGCTTGTGGTCTTATGGTTGGCCCTCACACAGAGGGGTGATGCAGAAAACGGGGTGTTGGGGGTGCTGATTGAACACTGCCGAGCTCCCTGGGGCTGCTCTGATAAATCCAGGGCAGGTGCTGGGGAGGTGACACGGTGTCCCCTGTGCTGCAGATGCTGGTGGGGTCCTGGGCCGTGTCCCCCAGAGCCTGGTGGATGATGAGGAGTGCCTGCTGCTGACAGACCACGAGGGCTCGCTGGAGCTGCGCAGCCTGCGCCGCGTCGCCGACAACGCCCAGAAGCAGTACCTGCGCTCCCGGCCCGGCCCCTCGCCCGAGTCCATCAAGAGGGCCAAGGACCTGGATGTGTCCCAGCTGGGCATGCACCCTCTCTTCAGTGAGTGCCTCGGGGGTGCCGAGGGAGGGGACCTCGCTCACCAGGGAACTGATCTGTGCCCTCTCCGTGCCCACCTTCCCCAGGCGCTCGCTTCGAAGACACCGAGCTGGAGAGGCTGAAGTTCGTGGACAGCATTAAAACCTACAAGTCCAAGGCGGTGAGTGGAGACGCCTGGGTTTGGGTGGGAGGGAAGGTCCATGTGGCTCACTGGGAATCGTGCTCCCACCCTGGGGACAGACCATCTTTGAGATCAACGCCACGTCCCGGACACCAGCCAGCACCGTCATGAGGTCCAAGAGGCGCCACGACAGCGCCCTGATTGAGAAGTTCCAGCGTGGGCAGCAGGAGAAGCGAACAGCAGCACTCAAAGGACAGTGCCACGCCCCGCGCGGGCCCCAGGACGGGGAAGGAGAAGGAGAACAGGAAGACCTCCAGGTAACAGGGTCACGGACACAGGAGCTGCTGCAGAGCGGCTTTGGTCCAGTGTTGGCAGCAAGATTGTGCCCCCAAAATGTGCCATGGCTTGGGGATGGTGCACAGACTTGCAGGGATGTTGGGAGGGTCATGGCACCCCCAACCCCTCCACTGTCCCCATGCAGGACGTGTTCTCCAATGTGGTGGGCCAGAAGCGGAAACGGGGCCGAGGGGGGGAAGATGGTCCCAGGAAAAAGCCACAGCAGCCAGCACAGCAGGACAAGGACAAGGACTTCTACATCCCATACCGGCCCAAGGACTTCGAGAGTGAGCGGGGGTGAGTCTGGGGGGCTCCTGCTCCTGTCCCAGCCTGTGCAGGGGCCGCTCTCATGATCCCCTTTGCAGGCTGAGTGTGGGCGGCGAGGGCAGCGCCTTCGAGCAGCAGGCGGCTGGGGCTGTCCTGGATCTCATGGGCGACGAGAACCACAACCTCAACAAGAGCAAGCAGCTGCTCAAGTGGTGAGTGGGGTCTGGCCGTGGGTTGGAGGCACAGTTAGGGCTGGGGATCCCACCCACCTGGTCTCACTGCACTCCCCTCTCTCGCAGGGACCGCAAGAAGAAGCGGTTCGTGGGGCAGACAGGCCAGGAGGACAAGAAGAAGGTGCGGACGGAGAGCGGGCGCTACATCAGCAGCTCCTACAAGAACAACCTGTATCCTGCCTGGGGGCACTGCTGCCTGGGCTGGGGGCTTGGGGGAGTGGGGCTGGACCCGCTGGCAGCCGCGTGGCATTGGGCCCTGCTCCTGTGGATCCATCCCCTGCCAGGACAGGGAGCACAGTCAGACACCACAGGGGGCCAAGTGAGGAGAGTCCCTGCACATTCCCTTAACCTGCCCATCCCAGCTACGAGAAGTGGAAGCAGAAGAACAAGGTTGACGAGCGGGATGAGGATGACGATGGCCAGCGGAGCAGGGAGCAGTTCAGAGGGAAGCACAAGCGCGGGCACCGTGAGTACCCGAAACAAGTGACAGAGCCCCACATCCCCCCCCTCCCCTGCTCTCCCCCTCCCTGAGCGTGGCTGTGTCCCTCTGCAGGGCCCGCACAGCCCCCTGCCCAGGGCAGGGTGCGCTCAGAGCTGAAGAACAAGCAGCAGATCTTGAAGCAGCGCAAAAAGGCGGCCAAGCAGCGGTTCCTGCAGAGCGGGGGCCTGAAGCGCCTCAAGGCCAGGAACCGGCAGCGGGTGCAGGAGCTGCGGCAAATGGCCTTCGGGCGCCGGGCTGGCACCACCAAGAAGGGCAAGCTGAGGAAGAGGATGTAGGGGAGGGGACTGTGCCCCCAACACTCCCTCCATGCCTGGGCTGGGAGTCAGGGAAGAAGACAGTAAAAACTTGGCTGGTTTTGCATCCCGACTCCTCTCTGATCTTGCTCCAAGCATCGGGTCTGGGGTTATTCCTCCTCCCTCAGGCCACCCCCGGGCGCAGTCCTAAAACAAGCGAGTCCTGCATCTCCACAGTCTGTATATATTTTGATGGGAGACACCTTTGAAGATACCAACAGCAGCTCCCTGTTTCTGCCCTGGAGCAGTGCCACCCCAGTGTGCCTGTGCCACAGCCATCCGTGTTGCCTCTCATCATGGAGTTCCCAGACTTGTCAGAAAGCAACCTCCATTCTCAGGGGTCCTGTGGCTCCACACTGGCCTTGGCAGCCTCTCCCTAGCCCTGGGAGCAGCCAGGTGTTCCCAGGGGCTATTCCTGGCTCCAAGACAGCCTGGCACCCCTGTGGCGTGGTGGGTGCCTGCCGGTGGCACAGATGTTAGCCAGGCCCCGCATGCAGAGCAGCAACTGCAGAGATGGGAGCCTGATGCCACAGCCCTCCAGGGACATGAATGTCCCTGTGTCCCCCAGCCCTGCTGCCTAGGGGAGAGGGCTGCACTGACCATGTCCAACTGGGCCTCGGTGTCCTCCAGGGCCACATCCATGGGGATCCTGAGCTGCGCAGTGCAGAGCTGGAAGAGGTTCAGCACGGCCAGCTTGATCTGCCCCAGCAGCAGGGTCTTCTGGGTGGCTCTGCTCTGGACATGGGCCCAGCAGGACTCCTGGGGGACAGAAGCAAAGCCCTGGACTCCCCCACCACTGCCTTGTGTCCTCCTGCACCCCCCAGGCCAGGCCAGGAGGGAGCCAGGAGTCCTGGCTGTGCATCCCCCCATGCAGAGCTGCTGCTTTCTGGGCACGAGTGGGGACCCTCAGCTCAGCCCAGGGGGTGGAGCCTGGCTTACCATCACCACTTGGGGCATCTCCCCTCTGCAGACACTGGGAGTCTGTACTGCTGCCCTTTCCCTTGGTGGGGGTCCTGGGTCACCCCATGTCCCTTCTTACCCACTGGAGCACGTCTTGGCGGGCGGCCTCCAGGCGAGTGTGGAGTTGGGCCAGCTCGTTATTGGTGCTCAGGATCTCAGTGCTCATCTCCTCCTGGCACCGCTGGAGCCTTGCCCTGCCCTGGGCCAGCCGTTCCTGCCCGGCTTCTGCCTCCTGTGCCAGGGTTGCCCGCGCCTCTGCCAGCACCCCAAAGTGCTCCAGCATGGCCGGCACATCCTGGAACTGGGCAGTGGGAGGGGGCGCTGAGAGGCTACGGGAGCTGCTGCCCTGGACAGGGCTGACCCCCACTCAGGGGGCTTGGGGACACGCAGGGCTCACCTGCCCCATGCTGGCCAGCGCGTCCCGCAGGTAGTCCCCGAAGCGGCGGAGGCTCCGCAGGCGCCGGGCCAGGCGCTCCCTGTGCTGCAGGAGCCCTTCGAGCTCCCGGTGCAGGCGGGCGGCTTCGGCCCCCGCCCGAGCCCGCTCCTCGCCCGCCCGCAGCAGCGCCCGCTCCCGCCTGGCCGCCGCAGCCTGCGGGGTGGGACGGGGTCAGCGCGGCCCCCGCGGCCAGCCCGGCCCCGGTATCCCCCCCGGCACCTTCAGGAAGGCGTCATATTTGAGAACGACATCCCGCTGCTCCTCTTCCCTCCGGGCCAGCTGCTCCCCGCGCTGCGCCAGGCGCTCCATCCTCTGCCGAAACTCCTGCGGGACCAACCGGGTGCCGAGAGCGTCACGCTGTGCTGGTGCACCCGAGGGACAAGCCTGCTGTCTGCTCGTCCCCGGGGCACGCCACAGCCGCTGGAAAGGGGAAACCCGGCGGGGCTGGGGCCGCCCTTACCTCCCGCTGGCTCTGCAGCTCCTGCTCCACCTCTGCCAGCTCCCGCCTCTTCAGCAGCACGCGAGTGGAGGGCAGCAGGGTGGCTGCATCCCGCGCTGGCACCGTCCTGCCACGGAGCTCAGCAGGGCTAGGGGGGAAGGAAAGCCCGGGCAGGGGCATCTGCCACCGTGGCATAGGCAGGACCCCCACGGACCACCACTGCCTGCAG
The DNA here is from genome assembly GCA_038380795.1 of Pyrocephalus nanus. Classification (NCBI taxonomy): domain Eukaryota; kingdom Metazoa; phylum Chordata; class Aves; order Passeriformes; family Tyrannidae; genus Pyrocephalus; species Pyrocephalus nanus. The sequence goes on from CM076278.1 coordinate 3,998,967, forward strand.
AGCCTGGCCCACCCCCCGTGTGTGCAGAGACCCCACAGGGTTATTTCTGCCTGAATTCGGGTTCTCGCCCACCCTCCTTCCTGCCCATCCCTCCCGCTTCAGCCTCCCCCCACCTGGAGACCCCCAGGGCCAGCGCTGCCCCCCAGGGAAGGACAAGTCACGGCACAACCTCAGCTTTCTGGTTAGACCCTGGCGAATCCCCTCGCCTCCTCCCAGCCCACAGCTGGGGTGCCCTCCTCCCTAGGGACATAGCACCCACCCCGTGACGCCCACCCTGGCAGCGGCAACACAGACCGAGACCCCCGGGGACGCAGGACGTGCCGGCCCCATCGCCAAACCCCTCGCTCTGCTCCAGCCAGCAGGGCCTGCCCCGGGAGCAGCTGCCCATCCCCGGGAGGTAGCAGGGGTCTCACTCACAGCAGCAGCCGCAGCTTGTCCCGGAAAGCCGCGCGCAAATGCTCGTCCAGGTCCGAGTCCATCTCGGCCGGTGGTTCCTCCTTGCCCCGGGGCCTGTGGAGGAGCTGGGAGCGGGGCAGACGAGGTGGCAGCAGCACAACACTGTTGCCAGGGGCAGCCGGAGGCTCCCGCAGCTCCCTGGGATTTTCCTGGCATGGCTCTGAGCGTTGCTGTGAGGGCACGGTGCTCAGCCCCCTTGACTTCAGCAGCGTACACGCTGCCCCTCCCCACAAGCCCCAGCACTGCTTCCCTTCCACTCCATGTGCCATCAGATTCCCTTCATCCCCCTGTGAGTGCTCATACCCCCCTAATTAACCTGCACACACAGATCTCATATCATTCTACATACTCTCTCACACCACTCCCAACCTCACTTTACTCCTGTCCTCTCCTCCCCCATCCCACCCCATCCTATTCCATTTGGCCATTCCCATGTGTGTGTCAATCCCCCCACTCCCTCCAAGCACACTCAGATGCCTCCCTGCTCCCCTCTGTGTCTTTCCACCGGTCCCTTTGCCCCTCAGGGTGCTCAGACTGGACCTGTCCCTCCACCCTTCCTGCACATCCCGATCCTCTGTCACCCACCCACAGCCCCCGTGATCCCCTCTGTGTGGATCCTGCTTCCCTCATCCCCTCCCTGTACAAGTACCCTTCATGCTTTCCATCATGGCCAGGCATCCCCCTTAAAGCCACCCTGCAAGGAACAGATTAAGTCCTGACTGAGACACAGAGCAACATTTCAGACAAAATAGGGGAAAAAATATTTATAATAAAAATAATTCAGTCTCCCCAGAGTCAGCATCACCCAGGTCCTGCCTGCACACACTCGTTTCTTCCCTTATCCCAGGACCACTGTGGCCCTGTGGCGACTTTCTCCATCCCAGCACTGCTCGTGGGAACTGAGCCAGAATCCCACACTGGAATTCAAGTCCATCACAGGCACCAAGGTGAGTGGGTTACTGTTCCCACACTCTGCCTGTGCTGGGTGTCACCTTGTTTTAAGGACACCTGAGACAAAGAGGAACACGAAGAGAGAAGAGAAACAGAGAAATGCGGCTGGGGATGGACGGAGTGAAACTGTGGAAGGGGTGAGTGGAGAAAGGAGTGGGAAGGCTCTGACTGAACTAGCCCATCGCAGGACACCGACAGCCTGTGCTCAGCCACACGCATTGAGGACGTGCTTGATGCTGGATTCCAGCTGGAGCTCCATGTGCTTCCTCAAGGAGGGATGGAAGTTATGATCCTCGTGTCTCTTATCCCCTTGCTTCCTGTAGAGAGACTCCGCCGTGGAGCTCCCCATCGTCACCTATGCAAGGCACAGAGCAGCAGCATCTCAGCCACAGCCAACAGGCAACAGGAACTCCTCCCTCCCTGGCCGGTGCTCCAGGAAGACCCACAGCTTAGCAGGGAACAGGTGGCTCTGCCCCAGGGCTCACCTTCCCTGAGGTAGTTCAGATAAGCAGCCTGGGCACTGTTCCCATCCACCAGCGCCATCGCCTCCTGTTTGGTGCAGCTGCTCGTGGCCTCCTCGTCCTCCTTCCCCTCCTCGTCATCTTCTGAGTCCACCAGCACTAAGATATCACCTGACTCTGTATGCCTGGGAACAGCAGGGCAAGTGGAGGTGGGATGACAGGCTGAGGAGAGCCTGTTCCCTGCCCTTTAGGAAGGCAGACTTGTGAGGCCACACAGGACGGGGCTGAGGAATGTCAACTCACCTGAATGCAGCACCTGAATGGGACAGAAGGGAAAGATAAGGTTAGAAACCAGCCTCCTTGGCCAGTGCTACTGGTTTTACTGGGCTGCACAACCCCTGCCAGTCCTGCCTCCATGTCTGTGCCTCCACATGGAGCTGCCAGCAACCAGACAGTCCCCACGCAGAGGCACACACATGAAGGTGATCTGTCCACACCTGCAATCCTGACAGATTCCAGCACACCTGGAGGGACAGGCAGGTGAGAGATAAACCAGGAAGGAGGAACCAACCCCTACCTCTCAGGCACAGGAGGGGATTGTAGTACAAGACAACCCCGGTGACAGTGAGAATAACCAGGAGGGACAGGACCACCACGGCACCCACGATCCCAACAATGTTCACTGGCTCTGGGGAGAGGAGACACAGGCTTGTCACCAGGATACAGATGGATGAGGAATTCCCAGTGCTAGTCAAAGAGCAGGTTCTTAGTGGCAAATGTGGTGTGTCCTCACCCCCTCCCAGCAGCAGCCCCACTCACCCTTCACGGTGAGGCAGATGAAGAGCTCCCTCAGCCCCACGGGGTTCTGGGCCTTGCAGACGTAGCAGCCCCCGTCGGTGCCCTGGGAGCAGTTCTGGATGGTGAGCCGGGACACGTTGCCCTCCTGGGTGATGAGGAACCTCCCTCCAGGCTGGATCTCCACCTCTGGCTGGGTGATGTCCCGCAGCCAGCTGATCCGTGCTGCCGGCGTGCTCTCGGTCACACGGCACGTCAGGGTCACGTTATCACCCACAAAGCAGGTCTTGGGGGGTTCTGACTCCAGTGAAGGGATTTCTGAACAGCCCAAAGGAAGAAAAAAAAAGGGAGTCAAGGAGGGAATGGAGGCAATTAACATAACAAGCAATCAGCCATCTGACTGATTAATAATCATTAACAGAAGGGAGCCAGGCAGGAGTCTGGTGGGGGAACACTGTGGGTTCAGCATTTGGTTCACTCAGGAGGCTCCTGAGCAGTGACCTGAGCAGATTCCACGGCGCTCTGTCCCTTCTGACACCTGCCTTTATATCCCCAGGGAAGAATGGTCTGAGGATAGCCAGAGGGAAGATGGCAGAGAGGAGAAAGGCAGCCCAGGAAGTCTCCTTGGGATCAGAAGAGCTCTTGTGAAGCCCTGACAACCCTTGGAAGATAAATACAGCCTGGGTTTTCAAAAACCACTTTGGACAGATCCCTGAGATGCCTGAAGGGTTCTGGAGGCATGCACAATGCTTCTCCTATAACCCCAGACCTACCAAACTTAATCTCAATGTGAGCAAGGCACTAAAACCACCTCTCACTTTCACACAGGTGTGTGCAAAAGCTTTTCACAGGTGAAAACCCTGCTGTGCTGAGATTTGGGTTCCCTGAAGGTTGACCCAAGACACAGCTCACCTGCAGCTATGCCAAGATGGATCTCAGCTGCAGGATGTCTGTGCCTTGTGCTATCAGCTCCGCACAGGCCAAGCCCTGCCATGCTGCCTCCTGGCTTCCCTGACCACCTCAGTGCTCCAGAGGGCAGGGAACAACTGGAGTACCGACCTGCCCAACTGTTAGCAGCCAAATTAACAGTTAATGAGGCAGCAAATCAACTCACTTATCTCCACAGTGCAGGAAGGCTGCTCCTGCTTGACCACGTGGCTGCCGACACACGTGAAGACTTTGCGGTGGGAGAGGTGGGAGCTGTTCAGCGTCTCCACGTGGGTGTCCGAGGAGCTTGTGGAGCTGATGACCCAGCTGGAGTTCTCCAGATCGTGCCCTTCTTCTCTCCAGTGCAGGGTGGGGTGTGGGTAACCCCCAGGCCAGCTGCAAAACAGCTGCAGCATCAGCCCCGACGAAGAAGTCTCAGCCCAGCACTTCGGGGTTGACTGTGGTGGGTCTGTCAGCAAGAACAGCACCTGGTCAGAAACACTTCCAGGTCACAGCTCTCAGCATCTCAGGGCTGGGACTCCAGCAAGTGTTCATTTGTCATCATTCCCCTTGAAAATCTTCCTGGTTTCCCTCCCAGTCTTACTACCTGACCCTTATCCCACAGTCCCAGGGGAGCACAGCTCTGGGTGACAGATGACAGGGACCAAGAAGGGGCTGTCACAGCCCCCACAGCCAAGTCTTGTGGGAGGAAAAAAACTACTGCCACAGCTTTACTTAATGGAAATGAGATAAACACCTAAAAATGCAGTGGGAGAACGAAAACTCCGCACTGCCCTGGTCTTTATGTCACAGCTACAAGAGGGTGACACCAACTCAAACTCTTTGAGAACAAGGTTTTGTCTCTCCCTCTCATTCATACAAGCACACAATCCACCTCAACACAAGGAAGAACCTTTCATTGAGGGTAGCAGAGCACTGGAACAGGCTGCCCAGAGAGGATGGGGACTCTCCCTCTCTGGAGACATTCCAAATCCACTGGGATGAGTTCCTGTGTCACCTGCTCCAGGTGACCCTGCCTTCACAAGGGGGTTGGACTGGGTGATCTGCAGAGGTCCCCTCCAACCCTAACAATCCTGTGATTTCCCAAGGGAACATGGAAAACATCAGGGCTCTTGCCCAGGGACAAGTAACCAGCTTCTCAGAGCCACCAGCCCATCCCTGGCTGTTCCTGGCTACAGGGAGCTCTGCCCCCAGGGATCCTGGTGACTCCAGCTCTCAGGGTCAGTGACACTGAGGCCAAACCAGTTGTGCTCCCCTCCTTCCTGGCACCTCTGGCAGCCACAGCAATGGGGACAAACTCCAGCCAAGAACACAGGTAGGGCAGGTCTTTGCTGGCTTCATGCCATGTCCGCTTCCCAACCATGGAGAGGTATGTTATTAAACACAGGAACACCTACGGGAGTGGGTCAGAAGCCAACAGAGAGCCAAGTGCAATCCCCTCGGGCAGGGCAGAGCAGGGCTCACGTTTCAGGCACAGTCCCATCTGCTCCTTCCACACACAGATCCACAAATGTGCTTGGTTAACAGCCACAAAGATCCTGGACTCTGATCCAGGCAGATTTAACATGCTGTGCCCCAGCGTGTGCCTAATCCAGCGCTGAACAAGACCCCACCGAGAGACGAGATCAAAGCAAGCCAGGTTTGCAGCCCCAGTGAGGTTGCAGAGGGATGCCTGAGGCTTATTTTGGGAAGCATCTATTCAAGTGACTTTCAAATGACATGAGTAAAAAAAAAAAACACCATAATGGCAAAGCCCCATGTGAGCTATACGGACATACTTTCCTGGGGCTTGGCTCTGGGGGAACTATATACACACCTCGGGTGATCTTTGAAACCACCCAGCTCTGGCAAGAACGTTCTCTGCAACACCTCCTCTGTCCCAGCTCTGGGGAGGATCATAACTGATCCCAAATCCTGGTATGGTTAATAGAGCAACCTGTCAGTCTGAACCACCAGGAAGTGCCCCACACTGAGGTGGACACTGGGGTGGACACAGCCCTTCCAGGATGTCCATGTGGACAAAGCCCTTCGAGGATGTCCAGCCAGAGCTGCACTTTCTGGGCTGGCCCCAGGAACACATCTCCTGAAGCCACCAGCTTTACATCCTAAACTCCTGGGCTCTCCCAGTACAACTCTATCTAAACATAACAGAGATCTGCTCCCCAAATGTAAACAAACCAAAAACCTGAAAGCCTCCACCTCCCCAACCATAAAACCTAACAGAGCACCAGCAAAAAGGACCTGCTGTGGTTTGACCCACAGAAGAGCCAACAGTGCTCGTGTCAAACCACACACAGACACACCAAGGAATCCCCGGGAGGTGTGGAACTGCACGTCTCCTTCACACCAGGTGCTTCCCATCCAAAACAAACACAGAACCGCAGCTCAAGGCAGGGCTGCACCTTTGTCCTGTCACTACAGTGTTTACTCTGCTGCTTGGGGATTTTTTTTAAGTGCAGTTTTAAACAAAAAGAGAATTTTTGGGTACCACCTGTGGGATGGGTTGAAGACTGCCAGCTGGTAATTCCCACACAAAGTCCCTGCAGGTCCCAGGAGGTTCTTTTACAGTGGTGACAAGTCTGTATCCAAAAAGGTTCACTCTATCCCAAGCTAAGTTGTTTATGGGTATTCCAGTGTTCCACATCACCTTTGTCATAGCTTGAACTTAGTTGGCACGTTAATTACAAGCTAATAAATGAAGTTCAGAGTGCAGCACCAACACCTGGCACATCATAAATACATTTTGTTTGCTCCTGAGTGTTTTGCCCCAGTGCTCCAGATTTGGGGCTCCCACCTCCTAAGCCCTGTGCCCACATATCTATTCCCTGAAGCAGTGTGGGGTTTGATTCCTTCACTCCAGACCTTTGTGTGACCTTTCACACCCAACCTGAAGGTTCCTTGCTGCAGGAAGAAATTTTTATTCCTGTAAACTTTCAGAGAGTTAATCTGTACAACATTCACACACGTACTCAGAGAAGGAAGGAACACCCCGAAGGCAAACAGCAAACAGGTCACACATGGCAGGTGTTGACAGAAAGAGCAACAACAAAGGGGCCAAGAAGGCACAGAGAGTCAGTGAAACAGGCAAACTGTTAGCGGATTTTCCTCCTTCTCAGTCCTGAAGTGACCACGAGTGGCACCAGCCACAGGACCTGTGTTCCCTGCTAATCTGGAGAGGGGCTGTTTTCATGGAATACGTGAGGAATCCAGGCAAGATAAAGCTCCCTGGAAGAAGCAGGAAGGACCTGCACCAGCTGTAAGCAAACTAATCCACCTGAGTACTCTCCAGCCTGAACTTCCACACGTGCTCTGAAGATTTCTGAGAATGAATGAATCAAATAGGGATGGAAATGGAACAGAGCACCAAAACACACAACAGGGCTGAAGGAACAGCCTGTGCTGATAACAGGGACAGTCTCAGGACAGTACTGCCAGCAGTAAATCCAAGGAGCGTGGTGCTTCCATTGATAGCAGAAGGCTGCCCTGTAAGACTCAACAACTAGGGACCCTCCATTCTCCCACCAAAACCATAGCACCAAGGAAAGGCACAGCACATCTACTTCCAACATGTGTTCCAATCGAGGGAAAAAAGACAGTGAGCAGCAGCCCCCATCCTAAGGTTTATGAAGACTCAACTCAGCCAGATTCTGAGGCAAAGGGAACAGGTACACCCTGGAACATGCTACAGGGAATGAAAGATCTACCCAAAAACTTGTTTATCACCAGCAATGAAGAAGAACTGAAGAGACACAGTGAGGACTTAAAAGCTGAAACCACACACACCTGATCCGTGACAGGCCATTTATACTCACGTTTTGGTGCCTGTGAGTAGACACAAGAGAGATTTTGCATGATAAACCACCTCGCACTTCTTTTATATTATTTTTCCACCTGTGCCAGATGAATTTGGGGACCGAGGGGAGGAGGTTCAGCCACGGGACTGACTTACCGGCTACCAGGAGCTGGACCCTGTGCTCATGGTCCGTCTTGTTCAGCACTTCCTTGCAGGTGTAGTTGCCTTCGTCCTGCACTCGCAGCTCCGTGATGCTCAGGGAGCTGTTGTTGACCAGGGAAAAGCGAACGTCCGGGGGTAAGGAGATCCTCGAGGAGAAGAGGGGAGGGAAGGAGTGCGGGTCCCCTTGGAACCAGGTCACCTCGGTTGCCTCCTTGGAGACGTTGCGGCATAAGAGGAGGATGCTTCCTCCGACCTGCCCAAACACCACTTCATCTGTTCCTGGAAAAGAGAAGGGACAATGTTAGGAATGTAGGGAAGGGGCGAAGCTGCCTTCTGTCACCAAATACCGAGATATCTGATATACAGCAACTCCTTGAGGTGCTTGTTAGGGGACTGCTGAGGGAACTCCAAGGTGACCAAAAACATCCAGCGCAGACACAGGATCAGGAAAAGGGACACAGCTCCCTGCTCCCCTCCCCTCAGCCCGCGCTACCTGCGGCCTCCCTGCGCGGCACCAGCCTCCAGACGCAAAGGGCGAGAAAGAACCGTGCCGGCGGCGTCCCGCACGGGAGCTGCATGGCTGTGTGCCGCTGCCACAGCCCCGCGGAGGCGGTGCCGCTCGGCCTCCGCCCCAGCGAGCGGGCAGGGCAGGGCAGGGCGAGCGGGCGGACCCGTCCGGGGGAACCCGCCTGCCCGCCGGGGCCCGCCAGGGGGTCGTGGATCAGGTCCCGCCGCCTCAGCACCGCCATGTTGGGCCCCCGCCATCTTGGGCACCCCCCCCGGCCCCGCCCGCCATCTTGGGGTCACCTCACGCCCCCCCGGTCATGGCGGGCGGGCCCCTCTGAGCGGCGGCGGGGCCGGGGCGTCGCCCTCAGGTGCCGCCCATGGATCAGGAATGTTCAACACAAGGAGAACGGTGTTTCCTGAGGGCAAAACCAAGTGCGTAAGCGAACCCCACGTGCGGAGAGCTTCTGTAATTCACCCGCTTAGAGACGCCCCGCAGGCAGTGCAGCGGGAGGAGCCGCGGTAAAAGATCATCCCTCCGTGTAACCCCGCAGCAAGGCCTGTAAAGCATTCAGGTATCTTATTTTCTCCAGGACGTGTTACACTGGGGAAGGCACGCGGCCATCACACAAAGCGCTCAGACCCGCTGGGCCCTGGCACATTAATTATTAATTAACCTAATTAGCGGCAGGAGAGGCAGAGCTGCCCCAGGTAAAAGGAGCTCGGGGTCCCCCGTTCCGTGGGTGACACGGCCAGCTGCGGCCGCGCCCCGCCGGGGGGCGCCATAGAGCTGACGCGAGGGGGGCGGGTCGGCAGCGGCTCTTGACCAATGGGAGGGGGGCGCGGCGGCGTCTCCGCCAATGGGCGCGGGGGGCGGGCAGCGCGCGGCCGATGCCTTGGGCGCCGCAGCCGCCGTAGCTGCAGTCACAGCCACAACCACAACAGCCATGCCGGTGGACCTGGGGCAGTGGGACGGGCCGCTGAGCCTCGCCGAGGTGGAGCAGAAGCCGGCGCAGCCGCTGCGGGTCAAGTATGGCTCCTTAGAGATCGACGAGCTGGGCAAGGTGCTCACGCCCACTCAGGTGAGCGGCGCCCGCCCCCCCCCCGCTCGTGGGGGTGCCGCGGCAAAATGGCGGGAGGCGGCCGGGCGTCTTGCGCTGTCTCTGCGGCAGCTCATGCCGGAGCCTCACCTGGTGTGGGGGGAGAGAGAGGGGCTGAGCTTTGCTGTCCACACTGGTACGGTCACGACCGTGCCGCGGACGGAGGCCCGCGGCTCTCAGAGCCTGGGCGAGGTGGCACGAAGTTTGAACTCCTCGGATGTCGCAAACGGTGACAGCGCGGTGTCTAGGGCAGGTGGCTGGCGCGAGCAGCGGGGCTGGTGCTAATGCGGTCACCCTTGCAGGTCCAGCATCGCCCCACCAGCATCGAGTGGGATGGCTGCGATCCGCAGAAGCTTTACACCCTGGTTCTCACAGATCCTGATGCGCCCAGTAGGAAGGACCCAAAGTTCAGGTATGGGAATGGGCCTGGGTTGCCTGGGGAAAATGGAACATCCCTCTTGGGCTGAGGAGAGGGTTAGGAGGAGTTTGGGACTGTGCTCTGCCTAAGGTGCAGCTGTGGGGCTGTGGCTCGGCATATAAATGGTGTCCTTGCATCTTTCCTTGAGCCAGGGTCAGCATGGAGAGGAGCAGCTGCTTTTTCCAGGAGTGTTCAGAGGTCTGTTGCAGCTGGAACAGCACAGTATCTGCTGCTTGCTCTATTTTGGCCCATGTGTGAGTTGGAGTTAGGCTTGTTTGTGTTGGAGTCTTAAACCTGGGACCAGTTCACTTCTCTCAAGTCAGCTCAGAAGCTTATGGAACATCCACTCTTAGGGGTCAAGCTGTGGTTTTCCCGTGGCCACAAGGCAGGCTGATGGAGCTGGTGTTGGCAGGTTGTGCATCCTAAAGAAGCAGTGCCTGCTCTGGGACTGCTGCTCTTTGTGCTTGGCAATCCAGGAATCAGGTGTTATGCTTATTCACTGACAATCTTATGGAAAAAGCAGCAGCTTGGAGTGATAAAGGGACTGTGCCACAGTCTGATTGTTCTTTGCCCTCTCCTTTCAGGGAATGGCATCATTTCCTGGTTACCAACATGAAAGGCAACAATGTGGGCAGTGGGACCGTGATGTCGGATTATGTTGGCTCCGGGCCTCCCAAGGGAACAGGTTGGTACCTGCCTGCAGCAGTTCCCAAGCGGTGCTACACGGATCGAACATGGTGCCCAAGGGTGGGGGGAAACCAGCAGGAAACGATCCGTGCAGGATGGCCCGTGGCTGCACGTAGCCACAGCCAGCACAAGCACATACTGAGCATATCTAGTGCATCTTCTCTAAGCTGCCTTAAGCCCCATCATCCTCAGCCTTCCGATCCCGGAGCACGCGGGCACCTCCAGGGGTCACTTCAGAGCACACCTCGGGCCTGGAGTTCCGTGTGCCTGGTGTGGTAACGCTGTCCCTCCCCGCAGGGCTGCACCGCTACGTGTGGCTGGTGTACGAGCAGCCCAAGCAGCTCGCCTGCAACGAGCCCGTCCTGTCCAACCGCTCCGGGGACAAGCGGGGCAAGTTCAAGGTGGCCGCTTTCCGCAGCAAGTACGGGCTGGGGGCGCCGGTGGCGGGCACCTGCTACCAGGCGGAGTGGGATGACTACGTGCCCAAGCTCTACGAACAGCTGTCGGGGAAGTAGAGTGTGCAGCACCCACGGCTCGGGCACGGCGCTGTAGTTTTGTTTGATTAGTGAGTTGAACCCAAGCCTCCTGAGCTGGAACCCCGTCACTGTCCCTGCTCTGTGTCCGCATGCCCGGGCCTGTGCTGATTCCCATGGCGCAGGTGATCCTAGCTAGAGCTGCTGACAGCTGTCAGCCACTCCCTCCAAACTGACCTGCTTAAGGGAAACAAATGCCTTTGTGAATTAGTGTCAATTCAGGGTGTCTCTGCTGTCTTGGGATGGCTTTAGATGTCAGGGGTGTGGGTGCAGAACCACTTCTGGGCTAGTGCTGGCTGTGGAGACTCCCTCTTCCAGGAGAGGAGAGGGCAGTGTAAGGGAAACTTTCCCTCCTCCCTCTTTTTTTTTTTTTTTTTTTCCCCCTCAATCTTTGGCCAGTGCCTCCACATCACTGCTCCAGTAGTGAAGGTGCAGCTCGAGGGGGAGGCAGGAGCTGGTCTACAGCACTTCTTCTGTTCTCTGCTGTCACTCAAAACTGAGACCACTTTTCTTTTGTTCAGTCCTGTGGTGACCTGATGTTACCGTGCTCTTTGCTCACAGTGCAATTAAAAAATTAACAAGGTGTGTGGTGTGCTTGGTTGTCTTCTTGGGGGACAAGGGAAGCGCTCAGGGGAGCAGCTGGATGGTCAGGAGCCCTGCTGGGAAGAGGCTGGACCCTGTGCCTGGGGCTTTCCACACCTGGAATGTGCTGATGGCTGGAGTGACATAGCTCAAAGCAGTCACATCTTTCCATCTTTACCTGCCTTTAGTCCCTGTCCCAAAGATTCCCTGGCTCTGTGGAGGCTCCTTCCCTCTGTAGGAGCCCCATCACCCCCTGATCTGAACCCTGAAGAGTTTGGCCATGACCAGCTTTACTGACCTGAAGCCACTTCCCAGCCAAGCTGCAGGTCCCAGGTGTTTCCTGCTCCTCCAGCAGCTTTGCACTGAGGCCTGGGGGGATGTTTTGAGTGCTCGGAGCAGAAATGAGCCTTTGGTCCAGCTATGAAACAGTAGAAAAGGTGAAGTCACTGCAACTCAACTTTGTGGATCCAAGAGCCTCCCCCCTTTTTCAAGCTGCTGTTTTTAAGGTCTGCACTGACATGGTCTGACAAACAGGAATCAGTGGCCTTGTGAAAATTGGGGACTCCCTAATTCCAGAAGGTGGGTGGTGTCTGCCCCAGGGCAGTTTATCAGCTCAGCCATTAAAACATTTCAGCAGGATTGATGGTTTTTCAGGAAAACATCCCCAACTACTCCAGCCTAAGGCCCACAAGACTAAGGCTGGAGCAGTGCTCGCACCGGCTGATCCATCCCGGCACTGCTCAGGCTAGAAGCAGGACATAACCAAGCCACAATCCATTACCCAAATAACCTCCACTGTTAGGAAAACGGGTTTGGAATGGAGCCCTGAGGTTCCTGCAGCCCCAGGCTGAGGGACACCAGTGGAGTGGGACACCTCCCCATCCCCATCCTGCACCTCTGCTGGGCCACGAGCCGCCCCTCCCGCAATGACACAGCCAGGCATTGTGATGAACACTTTTATTTACAAATATAATTAAAAGCTCTGACAGTTATTCATGCTCTTCCCTGGAACCTGAAAAATGTTTTTGTTGTTTTGTTGGTTTTTTTGTCCTTTTTTTTTTGTAGTTGGTTTTTTTTTTTTTTTTTTTAAAGTGCATGCAAAAGAAGTAAAGCCTTTTTTTTTTCTCTTTTTATTGTAAGAAAATACACAGTTTGAAAGTGTGAATAATGCAATATTTATGACCAAGATCATGGGGTTGGGGATGGACTTGGGGGAGGAACAAAAAAAAAAAACCTAAAACAAAAAAAAAACAAAACCAAAACAAACAAAAAAAAACAACCCCAAAAAATAAAAACTCAAAAGGGCTGGGATGATCTAACAGACAGTGTTGAGCTCCGGAACGGAACTGGAGAGTGGGGGGTGGCTGGAGCAGGAGGGAGCCGGTGGGAGGGGGGGGGGGAAAGAAGTAAAAAAATTTTTGATCAGAGAAACAGTTAAAATACAATATGAAAATAAGTAAAAGCTCTCCTTAAATTCCTTCTATACACAAAATACACGATTTGACAAAGCCCAATTTGTGCTACTGGGATCCTGTGGGCTCATTTAAGTGTATTCACATTCTCTGCGACAGCAGAAAATGATTTATGATACAATCAAGAATATGCCGAGGGGGCGAGGGCTCGTCCCTGCTGCCCCTGGCATGGTTCTCCTAAAAATCACCACGTCGTCGCCCGCCCCTCCCCACCCCCAAAAAAGTAATAATATGTCACCACTGATATGTACAGCACGATTAGGTTTTTTTTTCTTTTTTTTTCTGTAAAATGTATCAAATTTTTTTTTTCAATCTTTAATAAAATTTTTTTTATTATTATTTAATTATTCCTGATGAATAAATACCAAAAAAATAAAAATAAAATAAAATTATGCAGCAGCTAGTTAAGGTAAGGCTGCGGATTCAGTCTCTCTCCCCCTGGGATCGTAGATATCTTTTAATCATTAATATTTTTTTTTTGCTTGTACTTTCATTGATTGGTGGTAAAATGAGTGATTGCTCAAAAGCAACATACATCCACTTGAGTTTTTTTTTTTTGTGTTTTTGTTTTTTTTCTCCATTAAAATTGTCTCCAAAGTTTTCACTGAAACATTTTTAATCATTGCACAGAGACATCAATACTGTGACATACTATGGAAAAGACTGCCAGGAGCTGTCCTGCACCGGGACGTGACGGGGGAAAGGGGCCCCTGATGGAGTAAGAATATACAGGCACTGGTCCGACACGATGTCAGTAAGAGAGACAGAAAGAGAGAGAGCACGCCCGTCAACATGGGGAATGTTGGGTTTGCAAGTTTTATCCTTACTTTGTTTGCTTTTTATCGGTTTTGTTTTTTCTAAATGGCAAAGAAATTTAACCTCATCTATAGTCCTCCTTGGGATACTCTAATGTGACCAAATTCCCGAAGCCCATTCGCAAGCTCTCCATGTCAAACGTCTCAATCTCTCGCTCCTGCTTTTCCAACAGAAACTTGATCCTCTCGCTGCGTTCCTTCTGGAGGGCGGCGAGCTCCTCTTCGATCTGAAATGAGCAGGGTCAGCAGCCCCCCAGCACAGCACCCCTGCCCCAGCCCCGTGTCCCGGACGAGCCCCAGGGACCCCCTGCAGCCTCCCCCGGGAATGTACCTTTTGTTCCAGGTGTGCCCTGCGCAGCGACACCCGTTGCTCCAGCTTCTGGAGTTCCCTTTCGTGCTGTGCTTCTGTCTGCATCTTAATTTTGCTCTGGTACGCGTTGAGCAGCTCCATCTCCTGCTGGAGTTGCAGTCTCAGGGCTTGGCATTCTGCTTCCTGGGCCTCATCCAGCCGTAGCTGTAAGGACATTGGGAAAACAACACTCAGACCTCCACTGGTAATTCCTCTGCTCCGACACTACTGGCACACTGCTCTTCCTTCCCAAAGCCAGGAGCCTCTGGTGTTGGGAAAATCACGAAGAGCAGCTTCCCCACTCACAGAGGCAGAGCCTCAGGGAAGAGCCCACGAGGGGCAGCAGGTAAAGGATGCACATTCTGCGGGATTCTTATTCCAAGAGGGAAAGTGCCACCTGCTGCATTATTTAAACAGCTCTTCTAAACACAACCATCCAGCGGCTGGAGAAGACCATCCCAGCCTGCTGTGAGGCCTGACAGCCCAACTGTTCCCCCCCTCCCAGCCCCCTGCCCGGGGACACCCACGTACCGCCTGCGAGGCCATCATCTCGTTGATGCTTTGCTCGTACTGCTCGGCCAGGATGGCGAGCTTCCGCGTCTGCTCGTCCTTCAGGCTCTTCAGAATTGTCTTGTGCTCACTCTTTGGAGTTACTTCCAGCTGGTGATTCTTCAGTGCTTTGTACTGCTTAGTTTGCACTTTGCATGTGTCCTGGAACTGCTTTTTGATCTGCATTTCCATAGCCTGCCAAGGAAGGAGTGATGTGAGGGGCGCGAAGAGCTTCGGGGATGGAGAGGTTATGGTACATCCAAATGGGTGGGCTGGTGAGAACCAGGGCTCCCCTGTGCTGTCACCTGCACCCCGTGAGCAGGGTGTGCTTCACACTGGGACCTCAGCAGGAGCACCAGCTCAGGCCCTGGCTGGGCCAGGAACAGGCCCCACTCAGCCCTCCCCAGCCCAGGGCACTTCTGTCCTCCACCCCGGCTTCCTGCAGGTCACCCAGCCCACCACCTACTGCCTGCCTCCCAAAATGCATTTGCTTTTTCACAGCCTCCTTCCCATTCTGCTGCTTCCCCACCTCAGCTGTGCCCTAGGAGGAAGCTGCAGATCTGAGAACTAGCAAGGGTGTGACAGAGTGACAGCAACGTGCCTTCTCCCTGGAGACTGGTGACAGGATCCAAGGGAACAGCTGGAGCTGTGCCAGGGGAGGTTAGGATGGATACTAGGAAAAGGTTCTTCCCCCAGAGGGTGGCTGAGCACTGAACAGGCTCCCCAGGGCAGTGGTCACGGCCCCAGGGCTGCCAGAGCTCCAGGAGTGTTTGGACAACGCCCTCATGGACAGGGTGGGATTGTTGGGGTGTCCTGGGCAGGGCCAAGAGTTGGACTGGATGATCCTTGTGGGTCCCTTCCAGCTCAGGATATTCCATGATTCTACAACACTGGGAGGAGGAAGAGGCCTCTCCTAGAGGGAGCAGCTCAGAGGTCTGTGGCCAACCTGCAGCCAAACTGGGGCAGTCACAGTGCTCAGCACACCCATGTCCTCTCTCCTCTCCTCTGAAAGCACCACCCAACCCCTCTCCATATCGAGGTTTCCAGGCTGACACCAGTGAGAGCCTGAACGAAGCACAGCTCATCAGAAGCGAATTCTGTAACACTTTGCTCAGGACTGGACTATTTTTACCCAGCAGCCTCAATTAGCACAGCACCTAAAAAACCCTCCCCTGAGCTCTGTGCTGTCACAGCCCACAGCTCCCTCATCCAGAGCAGCCCTGTGCAAAGGGAAGGGATGCAAGGGAGAGCAGAGGGTGTGGAGAGCAGCGGTCCCACAGCGTGGATGAGGCAGCCAAGCACAGCCCAGCCTGCCCGGCAGGACAGAGGCAGGAGGAGGAGGAGGAAGGAAGGAAAGCTTCCAGCACCTTCAGGTTCTTTGGTTGCTGCCGGAGCTCCATGAAATGCTTCCTGTGCAGCTCCCGCTCCCGCCGCTTGTTGTATTCCAGCTGGTTCTCGAGCTCAGTCTGGTGCTGCAGCCGGATCAGGTCCATGCGCAGCTTCTGCAGCGTGTGCAGCTGCCGGTACTCCAGCTCGCGCGTGGACTCGTCGTGCCGGATCAGCATTGCGTGCTCCATCTCCTTCTGCGTCCGCTTCTTGTTCAGCTCCTGCACCAGAGCACAGGGAAGGGCTCAGCGGGGACGGGTTCTCCGCCCGGAGAGGCAGCAGTTGAGGTCACGAGCCCGAGTGTCCCGGTCACTCATCTACACGACACCGAGGACTTCGTGTGTCACAGGGAAACACAAACCCAGGGGGATGCTAACAGTGACCTCCATCCATCCATCCATCCGCTCTGGGATGGCCCCAGGAGTCCCCAGCAGGTGGCACTGGGACCCCACATAAGCCCTCTGTGACTGCTGAGAATCACAGCAGCTTTTAATAAATACAGCTCAGGGCTGGCGGCACTGACAGAAGTGAGGGCTCTTGTTGTCTGGTTTAAATTCCCCTGTACCCCTGCTTGGCACTGGCAATGAGGCTTCTCCCAGATCACTTGCAGGAGAATGGCCAAAGCAGCGGGAATGGCTCCAACACCACCTCAGGTGAGAAAAAGAATTGTCCAGGTGGGTTTTGGCCCAAGGTGCAGCACATTTTTAAACTGAGGGCAGAGCCCAAGGCTCACAGGGTTTCACAGCGTGCACTAAGAGCTCTGCAAGGCCCAGGATAACCCACACTGAGCTACGAGCCAAGGAAGGGGGAGGCACCAGTTCCCTCCTTGATTACTGCTCGTATTTCTGTCTCGGTGAGTCAGCCACAACCTGTGGAGCACGGAGCTGACTCCAGCTCAGTGGAGCTGTGATTCCAGCTGTACCCCTTGCTGATCCTTGGTGCCCTTCACAGATGGTCTGCTGGTACACCCCAGATCCAGCCCTCAGGTTTACAACCTCCCTGCTCCATGCTGGAGTAAGACAGACCCAGCAGGGCTGCCCTGCACCACACCCAGTGCCTGGCCTGGGGAGGGCCCAGTGCTGCCTCAGCCTAACGAATTGCTGCGGGAGAAGCAAAAAAAAATAAAAAAATCTAATTATTCTGAGCTGTTGCTCACACGTTGTAATCCTGTTGTATCTCTCACCAGCAGCACCTGCAAACAGGCATTTCAGCCCCTCTGGCTGCTACAACTGGGACAGCTTTGAGCTGAGAGGTTGGGCAAGGAAATGGGGCCTGGGCTTGTCTCTGCCTTCTTGGCCATAAGGGTGTTGCACATCTTTACATTTAAGAAAAATTTTCCCCCGACAGCCAAGATTAAAACAGATCATTTCCCAATGGCACAAAGGCAGCTGGGACACTGAACAGGCTGTGGCTTGTTTGTCTTCATCTCAGGACAGCTCAGCCTCTGTCGAGCCCATTGCACACCTGATTGCAGTTCACATGGCATGAACACACACACAGTCACTCCACTTCTCTCAAACACTGTCCCACTTGCACAGAAAGAACCTCTGCAGTTACTTAAAGTATCACGAAAACCACATTCTGAAAGTGTTATTTACTTCAGGTATCTGATCCAGTGCATTTGAAGTAGTTAGCAGGGACTTTATTTTCAGGGAATGAACAACCAGATTATTCTGAAAATTATTAGGTCTCTCTTAAGAGCTTAAATGCAGGAGCTCAGGGGTGTGTTCCCTGGTTAAATGCCACAGTAGGTAACGGAACTCTGTTCTCATCCCTGCCACGGAGCTCTTACATGCTGTGATAAGGGTGCCCAAATCTGATTTTTCACAGTCATTCATTTTCAGTGTGCCTGAGTTGAGATGTCTGGATGTGATTTGCAAAGCAGCTGAGCAGCCCCAGGCACATCTGAAGTCAAGGGCGGCAAAGAATGAACAAGTGAAAAGTATTCTGGAAAATCTGATGGTAGCAGGCCAAGTGCAATTAGAAATTTTTGACCATTCCTCACTCAGTCTTTACTAAAATACCCTCTTATTTGATAGTCTTCATCCAAAAATAACATTAATGATGAATTCAGGTACTAGAGTGACGGCCACAGAAAAATCTACACGTAGTAACTCCTTCCCTAAAGTGGTATTTGACCACAGGCAGTAACCAATGAGGGAAAGCAGGATGGGAAAAGCTCCTCCTTAACAAAGTATTGCCCCATCCCACAGCTCTCTGTGGCACGAACTGCCCTGTGCTGTGAAGGCAACCCAAAGGATCCCCCAAAATCCAGCACCTGGGAGCTCAGATGAGGAATCTGGCCCAGGGTGGGTGTCCCACATCGTGTTTCTGTCTGCCAGTCAACGATGCCACCCCTCCTCAGCTCATCAAAGCAGCCACAGCTGTGTGGAGCACTCTCCCCCACAACTTTTCCCCCATATTTTTCCCAGTTCTATTTCACAACTGGAAACATGAAGATCTAACCTCAGTCAGCAGCTGTTCTAGGACATGGAGCTAAAGCAGCTAAAGAAATGCTTGGAAAGGAAGTGAGGAGTGCCTTACTTCCCGAATGTTCTGCTGCTCCATCTCGTGCCTCTTGATCATCGTTTTTCTCTTGAAGGAACGGCAGTTTTTGTCGTAGTAGAGTCTCTGCTGGCTGAGAAGTTGGGCCTCCTCTTCAGCCTGTGTGTGCTGCAGGTTCTCTTTATGTTTGGATATTCTTTCTTGCTTCTCTTTCTTGGGCGTGCTGTGGTCCTCGTTCATTTCCTGCAGGGACAAAACAAGGCTTCCCTTAGGATCACGGTCACACAGGGCTTGGAGGAGTCACTGGCCACTCCCCTGCCATTCAGGACCCCAAAATCCTGCTACAACACAAGGTGCCAGCAGAACCAGCCCCATCACCCAGCCATGCCCAGCTCTGCTGCCTCCAGAGTTGAGTTACAACCCACACCAAGGGGAGGAAAATTAGCCATTAAACACAAACATTTTGGAGGCTGAACAGCACAGAGCAGAAAGAGAGTAACACACACTGCAGGAGAGGCTCTGGCTGCCCAGGAGGGAGGCCAGGGAAAACCCCTCAGATCCCTTCCCAGCTCTGTGCCTTTTTTTACAAAGAGTCCAGCCTGGGCTTAAAGTTTTACTTCAAGAGGTCTCATGCCTAATTCTCTATAAATCACATAACAGGGCTCCTTGCTAGTAATTTTATCACCTTTACATTCTTAACAGCAAATTATTTTTGCAGTGTGGTGGGGACACTGTACTTAAAGCACTTTGTCACAGAACAGCCATATACTATATTTTTATATGTATTTCTTTTTCTAATTCATATAAGTGATCATAGGGCTTTTAGTCAAGGGTCACTGAATGACTGATCTGATTAGTTACACTTAAAAAAAAACCAAAACAGGTGAGGAGAAAGGGAAAAAAGAATTCACTTCTCTGTGAAGTCCCCTTTTCCATCATCACCCTTGGTTTCAAAGACTCTGCTGTACACCAAGTGATGAAGACACCTCTAGCACCCTCAGAGATTCTTCTGGAAATCCTGCCAGATGCTCCCAGTTCCTGAAATTTTATTTGCTGAGCATCTAAATTTGCTTCCAAGCCTGACAGTATCCATTAAACCCCTGGGCTGGCCCAGGTTTATCAAAACGAAACACTGGCTTGTGTTCATTCCACAACCCCTTCAGCCCTGAAAATGAGGGTTTCTTGCCTCTTTAATCTTTTCCTTGCAAAGCTTGTATTGTTTCTTCTGACTTTCTAAAAAGGTCGCCAGGTCTTTCTTTTGCTGAGCCAAAATCTGTTGCTGGAATTTCTTTTCATCTGCTGCAGCTGCCTTTGCCTGCAAGGTACAGAGAGGGAAAAAATAATAGAGAAACAAAGGGTGAGTGAGTAGGTACAGAATCCAGCACAGATCAGTCTTGTGCTGTGTTTTTTGGTCATGCCTCCCTCACTGTGCTAAACAAAGCCATGAGCATTCAGCCACAGGAGAACTGCTTGCACTGAAAATCCATGATGTCCACGTAAATGTAAGAGTTTCCTCGTGCTTCTTATCTCCCCACCTAAACCACCCCAGGAGGTACAACCCCACTAATTTACCACGTGGGTTAACATGTTGATTTTTAAGCAGAGCGAGGAGCAGCAGAAAGGTTTGTCATCCCCTCAGCCAGGAGGCAAAGCTCCTACAAGGTCCCCACAAGGATCTCCAGTCCCTCTTATCCAGCTGTCACTGGCTGTGGTACTGGTGGATGCCAATGGAGCTGCCCATCATCCAGAAGGATGACTTGAGGCTGGTCCACCAAACTGGCCAGGGCAGCTCCGGACAGTGACCACACAGAGCACGTGGTTGTTGAAGCAGCAACTCCCACAACCTTCTCTCACCTGGACTCACCTCTCCCTCCAACCTCACTCACCTCCTTCTCCATCACAGCCACCTGCTTCTTGGCCAGCTTCTCCAGCTCAATGGACGAGTTGTTGGCGTGTGTCTCCACCTCCTTCTGCAGCTTGAGGCGGTGCTCGTCCATCTCGGCCTTCAACTTGTTTTCCAGGGCGATCAGCTGCTTCTGGTGCTGGCGCCGCATCCGCTTATATCCTGACATCTGTTCCCGCAACTCGTTCTCCTGCTCATGCTCATGGATCTGTCTTGTAACCTGATGTCAGGGAGAGGGGAAGAAGCGCTGCATGGGCCTTCCTTTCACAGGCAAGCTGTCTCCATGCTGGAGCTTACCTGTAAACCCAGGCCCTGCTTTGCTGTCCTCTCACCTTTCAGGGAATGCTGCTCCAGGCTTCAGAGGTGCTGCTGTTTAATGTCACAGGGCCACAAGGTTTCTCCCTTCTGATTTTTAGCCCCCCACCTTTTCCTGAGACTTTTATGTGTGTTTCCAGAAATGCAGCAGAAAATGCCACGTTACAAATTAAGGAAGTTATGGGTTATTTATCACTGCAGGAAACACTGGAGGAGATCGGGAAACAAAGGTGGCTGGTGGACAACCTTCTTCAGACACAGAGGATAACTTTTTACAGACATAGGCCTCAAACCCTGAGGGTGACATGGACTTACAAGATGGGATCCATTTTAAGATCCCCCCCTCAACCCACCCATTCTTTCCTTCCTCCTAAAGTAATGCCCCAATGCCAGTTCAGTTCCTCAACATCTATTTCCTGCTATGAGTAGCCTCCTTCAAAATTTCTCCTTAAAATTCAAGAGGATGGCAGACTGAGCTCATTCCCTCCCAGAATTGAAAGTTTTCTAACAAGGGAACGCTGTTCTGGAACTGTGTGCTCTTAACAAGATTGATCAGATGGTCTAAGCAGATTTTAAACCCTGCTCAGCTGAAACAAACTCACAAGTTCCACATTCATTTCCATGCCCAAGTGTATGCATGTGAAAGGAAAGGGAAAAAAAAAAAAAAACACGCAGTAAGTCGTGCCAAAAATGTTCAGGAAAAAAATGCAAATGGTGACGCTTCCATTTCAAAAAAAGAAAAGTGTCTAAGAATGATTTTTATTTTTTTAAAGACAGTCTCAGGAACTTCACATATAAAGATCTGCTGGTCCTTCTTATGACCTGGGAGCCAAAACTGGAGCCCCTGGTTCTGTGCGAGGGGATCTCTGCTTTTGTGCTCAAGTGTGAAGCAAAGAGCTCAGCCTTTGAAGGTGATCAGTGACACTCTACAAACCACGAGCCCTTCCTGCAGCCTGCAAGAGCCCAGCCTTGCTGATGGACTCCTCCAGAGCAGCCCAAAAAACTGGCCTCTACAACAGGGCTGCTGTCATTTGAAGGCAGATTTTCAAGGATTTTCAAAGTTCAGACACAGGATGGGATGTACCTACAGAGCTCAGAAGGGTCAGGTTCAACAGAAGAGCAGCTGCCTTGCAGAGCAGCAAACCCAGTGCACTTGCTGGCAGCCCTGTGCTCTGGGACCAGGAGGTGACAGGAAGCCTTGATCGAGTAAGAAGCTCTGAAATCACCAGGCAAGATTAACACCCCAACTGATGTCACCCAAGGCAGGCAGCTTGTGCCACCTCTCTCAGCTCAAGTGACTCCCAGCACTTGGGAGGAGTGTGAAGAGGAGCTCAGGAAGAGCCTCCCAAAGCCTTCAGCCGTGGAACAGATTAACAGCAATTTACAGCAAACAGGTGCCAACCAAGAAAACCACTGCCAGAGTCCCGGGAGAGAAACGAGATGTGAAAGGATGAAGGGGTGGAAGGGGATGGCCTCTGTCTCCCCCATCTCTTCCAAAGACAACCCCAGAGGGAAAAGGAAATATCTGGTGGCAAAGAAACCATAGAACCAGCCTGACTAGAGCACTGGGTCAGACCAGGGATGATGGTGGATTAGTGAGGTCAAGCATCCACCACAAGGTAAGAGGTGATGTGTAAATCACATCCTCCTTGTGCAAGGAATTTCAGGGTGTGTTTCTGAAGTTCACTGGATTAAATATACCCTTACACCTCAGCAACTGGTGTAACAGAGCAGCCTTCAAATGCTTGGGACGAGGTGACTGAACAGATCTCAGCCAGCCACCAGGAGCATGTGAGATTGCACGAATGGTCATGGAAGCCCCATGCATTCCTACAGTTCAGAAAGCTTTTGGTCTTTTCCAAGTGCACCAAGGACAGCCACGCTTTGCACAAGCTGGGAAGTGTTTGTAGGAACTGACACACTCCAGTTAAGGAAAGTCAAGAGTGAGATCTGTGCCAGAAGCTTCCAGGTGAGGAAAGTTCCTCTGAGAAGCCATCCAAGTTAATTATAAGAGAAAGACACCAGGTAAGACAAGCAAACACACACACTTCACACATGCCATTTACCATGTCAAATGACACCCAGCTTGGGGAGAACAGACTTGGTCAGGCAGATGCAGAGACACAGAGACATGGGAACCTCCAGGCAGCAGCACAAGATCTTCCTGGATGTGCTATTTTGGAGGCCCAGCCCTTTTGTGAGCAGTGGGACGTTCTGCACGGCACACTCCGTTCCCAGGAGTTGGCAGAACAAAGCAAACAGCAAGAGCATAAAGAGAAAAATGGATCTGGGAATCCTCTAAGAACTTTGCCAGTCTCCCCTTTGGTGTGATCTCCAATGAGATGCAGAACATGCACTTCTTCTATTTACAGCAAAAGTCATAATTTTATCCTTTTTTTTTTTTTTTCCCACCCCAGTTTTGCTCAGCTTTATCATGACAGGAATTCCACCTTGGAAAGATTTCCCATTAAGTCTGGGATATTTATCCCTAACAATAGGATGCAATTCCTAATTATAAGCTTAGCTGATAAGGCCCTCCAGAAGGTGAGACATTAAAAAGTCAGAAGAAAACAAACAGCAGCTTTTCATTCCTGAAGATGAGAGAGGAGAACAGAAGACTTGGTGGTCATCTAATAGATTAAATGTCTGCATTCAGATGCTCATGATATTAATTCATCACCATAATCTCCAGTCAAAGCCAGTGCTCTTCAGGACTCTGACTTCATTGACCAGGTCTGCACATGGTGATCTCAGGGATGGGGGAATTTGGAAGGGATGAACATCAGTTACTGATCATGCCCAGTGCAGCACCAGGGAAGTCCTTCAGACTAAGCATGAATGAATAAAGGATTATGGCTTCAAAGATTAAGCCCCTAATGAATGAACAGCTCCAGCAACCATTTTAAAAGGGAAATTTGGGGATGTTCCAGTAATCACCTTTCTGGTGTTCTTAGACAATGACACTTGGAACTCCATGAACTATTTAGAATATCCTGAGCTGGAAGGGACCCACAAGGGTCATCAAAATCCAACCCCTGGGCCTGCACAGACACCCCAACAATCCCCCCTGTCCCTGAGAGCGTTGTCCAAATGCTGCTTGAGCTCTGGCAGCCTTGGGGCTATGACCATTCCCTGGGGAGCCTGTTCAGTGCCAACCACCCTCTGGGGGAAGAACCTTTTCCTGAGATCCAACCTAAACCTCCACAGCTCCAGCCAAGTTCCCTGGGTCCTGTCCCTGGTCACAGAGAGCAGAGGTTGGTGCTGCCCCTTGTGAGGAAGCCCCCAAACATGGATTAGAATGGGGAAAAAGAAGACAGCTGAACTGCTCATTGCCAAATCTGTTCTGCACATAACCAGAAAATGTCAGGATCCTTCCCAGCAGAAAGCTGCAGTTTCCTGGAGCTCTCTCTGCAGCACACAATAATCAATCAGGTCATCAGCAGAACCAAAAACCTGTATGAACCAGAACAGCTTTTATTAAGGTATGACATTTTCTCAGTTTGTTATCTCTCTGTATCTTTGGCACACAAGGAACTGAGAAGAGAGATGTCTTTTCCAACCTACTCCCACAGGCAGTTCACTTGCCATAAAATCCAAACTTTCTCTCTTTCACCCCTCCAAGATTTTTGCTTTACATAATGGAGTTGAGCTCACAACTTCTCCTCCAATCCAGCAGCTGTTCAGAGTTTCTTTTCCTACATTGTTTAACCAAGACACTGAACCCTTTCCCAAAGGACAGTTACTCTCACCTCTTGATAACCAAAATACTGAGCTCCTCTGAGCTGGATGAAGCAGAGCACTGAGCAAGACTCCACCAGCAGCTTCTCAGAGCAAGAGAAGAACTTGGAGATGAGAAAGAACAAGTTCAAAAATTTTAGAGCAAAGGTGTCCCCTGATGAGTCCATGGAGAGAAACTCAGCCCTCTGGAGTAAGAAGTCATTGCTTTGGCAGAAGAAGGTCCAAGAGAACAGCTTTGTGTGAAGGTACCTGGTTTGGGAGCCAGGCTGCCCTGGTGTCACTTTCCTGGCTACATCCAGGGAATCCTGCTCACATGGACATGGACATTTGGCTCTGCAGAGCCTGGAGATCACATCCTTCTTTTGCTGGCATTTGGATTTCAAAGAGAACGCCAAGGCCTTTGAAACAAAGTCCACACTGTCTGATCTTTTATGAAATTAAGGAATCATAGATGTCAGGAAGAAATACTTCCCTGGGAGGGTGGGGAGGCCCTGGCACAGGTTGCCCAGAGAAGCTGTGGCTGACACATCCCTGGAAGTGTCCAAGGACAGGTTGGAATGGGCTTGGAGCAACCTGGGCTAGTGGAAGGTGTCCCTGCCCATGGCAGGGGGTGGAATGAGATGAGCTTGAAGGTCCCTTCCCACCCAAACCATCCTGTGATTCCGTGATGACTTCATGAAGTTTGAAATGTTTGATCATTTAATTTGAGAACTGTAAAAGCAGCTTTTGAGGAGATGCAGGAGGAAGTGGGGATTTAAGGGGTCAAACTTGAAAGACACCCAGAAGTGCAGATCAATGCATCTCTGAACACATTTAAAAAACAACTTTCACTTGAAGATATAGATATGTGTAGTCTTATCAACATGCAGAACCCCTGCCCTTCTTTTTAAACACAAGCTTGCTGAGCTTCAAGGCTTAGATTTCTAGTTGTAACTTTTAATTTATGGATCACTGATAGTCTGCAAAATAATATGGAGGTGTGGTAGGTACCCGATCTCCATTTCAGATGGCAACTTTCCCTGCAACAGCAGAAATATGCAGGGTATTTTCCACCACTGTTCCAAGTGAGTGATGGTTACTGTTACCACAAAAAAATGATTAAAGAGAAAAGTGGTCCAGGAAAAAATTACTATTAAAATTGATGACTGAATTACGACCAAAGTTAAGCTCCTTCAATTTTCTAACCCACATTTGCTCATTTTTTTTCTTTAACCTGAGTAATATCAAGGCACTCCTGAGAGACCAGAAAGGTCCATTCACAGCCTGTTTCTTTGGGGACAGGTCATTTCACTGTTTTCTCTGGAAGTCTGTCCAGTTTGCTTCTTATTCACATGATGCTTCTGCAGAGTAACAGGGCAGGGGAATCACCCTGAAGATCACTGGGTCATCTGGAGTGTTCAGCTGCCTCATGTGAGCTCTCCTGTGACCCCTGCACTCACTGAAACTCCTTGAGCCTGTTTTTGGAAAGAGATCCAGCTTCCTTTCAGCTTCCTTTTCTATCTGCAATATCCTGATCTAAGGGTGAATAACAAGGACTTGAGGCCCCCAGACCCTGGACTGCACCACCAGAAACAGCTGAGGAATGAACAGTCCCCAGACTTGATGCTTTTCTTCTATCCCACTGCCCTGCTTTCATGTTGGAGGGTGGTGGTCAGCAAATCCCATAAAAAGAAGGTTTTACACCCAAACACTACCCCATGCTATTGAATTTAGGGTCAGAACTCCCATTTTCCGATTCTCTGCAACACAAGCCACCTGATGCTCCCAACTGCACAACCTTCCTGTGCCTGGGAAGGTGTTCCCAGCTGCCACTGATGGGCAGCAGCAAGGATGCAGGGAACCATCAAAGCTCACTTTTAAAACACTGTGGGGATCCTGAACACCCATTCACACAGGAATAATCTTTTCCAGATGCCATTGAAAGAGTAAATCAACACAGAGAGGTGAATAAGGTCTGAATTTCTGATTCACACTGTAAATTCCTCACACGTTTCGGTCATTCTCCCTGCATCGGCTCCATGACTGACCCTGCCCTTTCCATAGATATTTCAGCTGGAGACAGGAAGGCTGGCAGAAGTTTTCCCTTGGCCAGAGGAGCAGCAGCTTTGGGCACCACTGCCCATTGACATCACCCAGGCACTGAGTGGTGACCGAACCCACAGCGACACAAAAGTGTTCTGACACCACGTGGGCACCTCAGACACAAGCACTGGCACCCAAGTTCTGTGCAATAGGTTTAAACTTGGGGTTTTTTTCCCCCCACCTCTGGATTTCCATTTTGGAACCTGAAGAGGTGGGAATGCAAGATTATTAAAGGGAAAGCTCATCACGAGGAAACATTTCTGTGGTAAACACAGGGAAACTTCTCCCCCAGCCATGAAACCCCAGAACCTGAGGACACTCCAACACTTCCTGGAGCACCAAGGTTGGGAACTCCTCTCTACACCAGGAAGGGGATGTGTGTGTGTGTATGGTGGGGACAGGAGAGCTTCTGCAAGACACATAATTCCATGTGCTTTTCCAAAGGCTTGCTGGCCAGTTTAGGAGCTAATGAGTGTGATTCCTACTCCCCCAAAGACTCTGTGCTGTGCAGGTACTGCCCACCTGAGGTGTGCACCCAAAGCTCTCGCCATGGGAGCCCAGACACTGTCCCTGCCAGAGCATGTTCCACAGAAAACCCAAAAAAGAGAAGTTTTCCAAAAAGCCAACCATCTTCCCCACCCAGGATTAATTTTATCTTTATCATCACCTGGTCACCGAAGCAGAGAGATTTAGCAAATCCAAGTGACTAAGGAATTAAGGCAGACACAGTC
This sequence comes from Pyrocephalus nanus, assembly GCA_038380795.1. Lineage (NCBI taxonomy): Eukaryota > Metazoa > Chordata > Aves > Passeriformes > Tyrannidae > Pyrocephalus > Pyrocephalus nanus. The sequence goes on from CM076278.1 coordinate 4,026,202, forward strand.
CCAGCCCCACAGGAGGCTGCCATGGGATTTAAGGAGTGACCTTGGGACATGAGCTGTCTTCCCCAGAGGTCTGGGAATACCTCACAGTCCATACTTTCATTAATTCCCAAAGGGACCTGGTCATGCAATCCCTTCAAGCCACCCAAGTAGCCCAGAGGTGACATATTCAGGGAAGACAGGAGTTATGACTCTGCTGCTCAGGCAGGACAGAAGGTGCAGCAGCTTTCCACAGGGAGTAAAATAATAGGAATTTATTCAACACACATATCAATTTATCAATGAAATTGTATGTATGTTTGGAGTATGATACTTGAGTCATTCATCATTTCTTCCCTCCAGCCAACCTAACTGGGTCCTACTTTTATCTGCTCAGTGCAGGCAATAGTGCTGGCACTACCCTGGGTGCAAACACACACACACAAAAAGGGACAAATTCCCAGGGCAGAGGGTCTCCAGGAGACCAGGAATCATTGCCTGTGTCAGGTGTGCTGCATGAAGTCCTTTAATACACACATTTCTAGGTCACTCTTTGCACTGGGGGGGAGCAGGGAGGGAAAGGGGAGCAGGGGACACCGGCCTGGGGAGCACTCAGGAGACGGGTACACCTGCAAAGGATGGGACTTGGATGCTCCCAGGAATGCCATAGCATCATTTTAGATTTTAACAGCAGCAGCAGCCACAACCACACAGGAAAATTTTGGCTGCTGGCACTGCTGCTGCTGCTTTTTCCCCTCCCCTCACAACCTTTTGCTGTGGTCACACACACACACACACACACTGGTTTTTGCAGGCAGAAACGGGAAGGGATTTGGGGGATCAAGAAATGGTGGTATGGAAGGAGAACCCCCACGGTGGAGGGAGGGTGAAGCGGGAAGGGGAGGGCTCGCTGGTGTAATTTCGGGGTTGGTCCAGGATGATGTCATAGCACTGAGCAAGTGCCATGGCCAGACCGTGGGTACTTTCTAACGCTCCCCGTCCATCTGACCTCTAATACCATCGGGTTGAAATATTTAATATGACATTCATTTTAGCTCTGAAAGGCCATTTTTCAGCGCTTTCCCCCCGAAAAGGCTGTTCCCCGACCGCAGCCCGAGGTGGGGGAGGCGGCACACAACTAACTCTTCCGGCACACACCCCTTTCCCTACTACAAAGGCATCCACAGCAATCACATTTGCAATAGTACAAATCTTGATGGATTCATCCCATCCCCCTCCCCTTTGTAAGCCCACAGCCCGCTGTAAGCCCTCTCTCTCCCTTATCGCAGCCCAGCAATCCTTCCAAGGGATCAAGCTGGAAAATGCAGTCACGGTACAGTTGCTGGAAATAAATGAATGAATGAAAAAACAGGCAGCGGCTCAGGCGGGCAGCAGGGATCTTATTGTTCCCAAACCCCATCTGCATCTGCACCTCCACAGCGTTTCAGCACCCCTCACACAGCTCATAACACACTTTATGCACATGCAAATAAATATATTAACAAAAGGGATAGGTGGGAAATGGAGGGGGGGGGGATGAAATGATATTAACTTCACCCAGGAAGGTGGGTTATCTCGCATACAGTGGAAATGCACGGAGAAATTAAATATATTCCACATTTACATCTCTCTCTCTCTCACACACACACAGAGGTAAAAATCTCTTTCAGTGCAATATCCAGTTGCTATGCCAACACCACCAACAGCACAGGGAGGAGAGGGAAGGCGATGGGGGCTCGGAGCTGGGGTGGGGTGGGATGGGGTGGGGGGGCTCTTACCAAAGATGCTGATTTGATTGTGGCAAAGCGCTCTCGGTTCCGGTAGTGGAGGGCCTGATTCTGCACTGACTGGGTAGGCCGCACCTCAGGCCTGCGATCCCTGTGGCCCACCTCATCCCTTATAAATACATGATCCTGCAGAAATGGATAAAAACAAGGAGAAAGTCCGGCTGTGCTCTTCCCGCGGCGGCTGCCTCTCTCTCACCCCTCTGTCTGCACAAGCGCGGCTGTAGGAGAGGCATAGTTCAGCTCTCTGCTATTCCCGGCAGCTCCCACCGTACAAAATGAATAAGCAACACATTGCAGCTCGGCTCGGCGCGTCAGCTGATCGCTAGCGGGATGCCTCCGAATCCCTGGATCGGGCTGCCTTGCCTCTCTCTCTCTCTTTTTTTTTTTTTTCCTCCTTTTTTTTTTTTTTTTTTTTTTTAAACCTCCAGTATTACATATGTGCGAAAAAAAAAAAGCGGCTCGGGAGCGCGAGGCGGCGCAGAGCGATCGGAGTCCTCGGGAAGGTCGGGTTCAAGCACTGCAACCCAGCGATCCTGGTGAAAACGTGATTCCCATGTCTAGGCACGGAGATGCTGATCCCTTTTAACACAAGAGCAACATCCTGCCTCATTCCCTTTGCCGAGCGGTCTGTCCTCGATAGGGTTTCTTTGTCCCTCGTTTGCTATCTGCTGTGGGGGACGAGCATCCTGGCTAAATCCACGGCAGGCTGGAGAGGACCGGGAAAGCCTCCGTGACCACTCAGGGATCCTGCTTTCCAGTCATGATCCTGCACAGTTCTAGCACTTTCTCTCCACAGCCCACAAAGGATTTTTTTTTTTTTTTTTTTTTTTCCCTTTTAAAGCAACAGCTCCCAGGTTTTAGCACGAATGGTTCCCGTTGCAGCCTCGCTCCTGCTCTCTCAGCCCAGGCTTCGCCGGGAGCGGCTGTGCCTCCCCGAAACGGAGCGGGCAGGTTTGGCAACGGAACAAAGCTCCAGGAGAAACCCTTGGCGGAAAGGCCAGCGAAAAACACCACCAGAATTTTCCTAATCGCAGTGGTGACTGTCCTGAGGCTACACCTTTGGGATGGAGCAGCCTTGGGACACCAGGCACATCCTACTGCCCTCACCACGCCTGGACAGCGGCACCCACTCGGCAGGGCAGCGGCGATGACACACCTGCCACACCATCACCCACCACAGTTCTGTAACTCCCGTCCTCAGCCTCCAGCTCCTGACATTTCCAAAGAAGACTGAGATTCTTCCTGAATTAAATCAAGTTTCCAACTCTCAGGGGTGCAAAATAAAGGCTGCCAGATCCTCTCAAGACACCACCCCCACGCCCTTGCAGTGAACGGTTGGCTCCACGCACCAAGTGTTTGCAGGTGAGCAGGAGCAGCCCAGTGGTGAGAAACCAGCCACCATGGAGTAGCATCTCCACCAGGACACTGCTGTTATCCCAATGCTCCTTTCCCACTCTGCAGACACCTGGTTTCCCTCTCTACTGCCCTCAATTTCCAGCTGCTCTTCACCCAGACCCACACACCTTCAGCCCCTTTCAACAGGATTCTGGAAATGGTTTCAAGCAAAACCCAAACAGGTACAGAAATGCTGACATCAAGAGCTGAACAACACATCGACTGAAAGTGTTTTAAACCCCAAACCTTTCCTCACATCCTCCATTTTGAGTGTTCCTGCTCCACACTCACCTTTCCCCTTGCCTTGCACAGAGAGCAGAGTGGCCAAGGCCACCCCCAAGCCAAGGCTGCACTGGCTCCTCCACACCCATCACAAGGACACAGAATGAGCCAAACCAGTTAAAAATTCCATAGAAACAGTAGGAACATGGAGTGCAATAAGAAGTCCCAGCTTCATTTTATATTGGTCATCCTTATACTGGACATTTGTGGCGCTGTCTGACAGGGCAGTGTGACAGAAAGACAAGTGGCTTGGTCTTTGACTTTCAGTTTGGGCACATTGGTGTGACAGGCAGGGCTCTCAGACTTGCACACATTCCTGAGAAAGGCTTATCTTGGCTCTAGAACAGCCAACCCTCAAAAAACTTGATTAAACATTTAAAGTCTAACTATCAGTTTAACCAGACTTGTGGCTTCATTGGAAGGATATCAATCCCTAATTTTCCACAGCTTTGCAGCACTTCCACCTCAATAGCTGACAGCAGGTGTAAGGAGGGCTCTGTGCAAGGCAGTCAGGGATACCCTGGATAAACCAAAGCAGTCAGGATGACCAACATCACCCTTTGGGTTGATATTTCTACTGATGTGCTTTGGAGCCTGCTGGAACAGCAGCCCCCCAGCCAGGCAAGGTCCCTTCCAACCCAAACCATTCCATGCTTCTGTGAACTGCCTAAGGGAACTTTTTTTACAGGCTGAAACTGGAACAACCTCACCAAAAAATAAAGCTGAATTAAAAAAAAGCCTGTGGTAAAGATTTATTCAAGACTTACCCACCTGAACCATGGAGGAAACAACAGCACACAAGAGCTACTACTCCTCCACTACAGCTCTGAAATGAAGGTGGAGACAGGACAACTATCACCCATGGTCATCCACAGGTGAATGTACAGGGTTCCTAAGGTTCTGCTGGCAATATCCCAATCCCTGGGCCATGTTCCCTCTCTCCATTACATTACTATGGCAGGGGGAATGTGAAATATTAAAACCAGAGAAGCAGCAAATCACTGAGGGAAAAAAACCCCAGATACAAAAACTTTTAAAACAGGCATTCAGATTTTTCAGAATGCTCCCAAACACCCCCCTAAAATGACAAGTTGAAATTGCAATTACTGCTTATACAGGAAAATTAATCTGTGATTTACTCTCTGTTATGGAAGAGGTGGATTTTTAGAGGGAAGAGTGTCACCCTGGTCTTGTTTTATGGGAATTCTCATCACCTCAGTGCAATAAGAGGCTCAGAGCAGAAGCTAACTGCCCTCCAGGAATGTGAATTAACCACATTCTCCACTTCAAACTGAGCTGGGCAAGGAATGGGAAAATTCCTTTGCCACTGAGCCAGCCAAAGGCCCAATTTCAAGGGGACAAAAAACTCAGTGGTTGTTCTTGGCACCCCCTAATCTGAAATTTGAGGAGTCTGCATCAGGCACCATCTACTACTAACTCAGCTAAGCCCATGGAACTTTCACAGGCAAAATCCTGTGACATAAATTCTGTGACATAAGTATTTTTTTTCTGAAAAAGCTGTCACACTACCAGAAATAAAAACACTTGGCACGAACAGTTACGAAGTCTAACAGGTTACGCTGCCACGGAGACTGCCAGTAAGAGAAATAAACCTAAGAGCAGCCACATCTCCACCTTCCTCAGATGATGTGACTGATGGCTACTACGACAAACATCCACCTGCAAACCCAGAAAATAGATCTCCGTTCTTTGAATTTTATTTTCTTTTGCCAAAAGCTTGCTAAGAGACACTGCAGTCATTTTGCCTCTCAGGTTTTGGCACAGATCAGAAAATTTTGTTTCAAACTTTTAGCTCCAGATTTGTGGGAAACAAAGACTCAAAACTGGCATCTGAGCTCGAGGTACTCAGTAAGCAAAACCTGACTGAAATTCATCAGGTTTGGGTCAGGGTATCTCTCAGCCCCAAATCTGCACTTCAAACCCTGGTTTGTTTTTAAAGTAACATATCAGCTGTTTTCTGTGGGCTTTGCCATATTTGCCTTAAGGATGCAACTTTGGGCACACTCAGATCACATTTCACATTAAATCCTTCTATTTAGGGTCAACAATCTGGAACCTTCAACTTCCTACTGAAGGAATAATTTGTTTTTCTGACTGTGTCATCCACCTAAACAGTTTCCAGGCTGATCACAACAAATGGGGGTATTTGGTTGGGTGCTGGCTTTGACATTGCAGATCATATTTGCCAGGACAAAAGCCTGCCAAATATTTCTACAGCACTGTCTGACCAGAGCTGGTGGAGCTTCCAGTTACTTAAGTGGTGTTTCCAGCTTGGTTTCTGAACAGCTGCTCCTGGTGTAGCGTCTGAGCATCTCACACGAGTTCCTGCTCAAACCATGAGTCTTGCCAAGGTCACCCTGCAGAGTAAGAGCCTGGATTTTACTCCCTAGAGCCCATCCCAGTTCTACCACACACTGTCCTTTCACCCTCCTCACTTAAAAAAGGGCTTTATCATCCAAACTCTGCCTAGCCTGGACCAGCCCAAAGCCAGAACAGCTACACTTTCACCTCAGAAGGAAGAGTCATTTGCACACAGTGGTTTTTGTTATGCACACCAAATAAAACCCTTCACAAACGCTGTTTACACAGGAGGATTCACTAACTGGAAGGGCTGCCAGTCTCCCAGACAAACAGGAAAGGCAATTTCCGAGCCACAGTAAGGACTTTAATGGAATTGCAGCAAATCCCTGCCTTCTAGGAATTTAAAGAGCAAGGAAAACAACAGTGTGCCATCATTCATCTCAACACATTGCACTAAATGCCTTGATAATCTACAGAGAAGTTTTAAGTATCAAAAATCTTTCAAGACAAGGCTTCATGTCCCCAACCAGCTTGACTTGATTCCAGAAGGTATGTGAGGGGTCACTGCTGCCAAGCACATGCAAGCCAAAACCAAGTCATTACCTAAATATCCTTTACATCTCACAGAAAACATCCTTTCCAAGTATGAATCATAAATCTTGATATGCAGGAGAACAGCCTCAGCTCTGCCTCAGCTGTAACTCTTGTAGAGCCAACACACCAGAGCACTCTCCATGCACAGAATTCCCCATGAAGGCTGCAGGTTAATTATGGCAGCAACAGGCAACGTGCACAGGGTAATTCAATGGATTTGGGAAGTCACTCAAGTGGCAGCAGTTATTACAGAGGTACCTTATTATCACAGACATGGGGCAAGAATTTGTGATGATCAGCTGCTAACACCTTTTGGTTATAAACTAGATTTTAATCACAAGGTTTGCCTGACATTTTATTGCCCAAGTTTCAGAAAGTACTGATGATTTTACAGCTGAAGCAAGAACCAGCAACAACTGAGCACTGCAGTTGAACAAAGTAATATTGCAGTGGCTTTCTATTTAGATTAAAAGAGTACAACATTTTAATATTATAGTTTTGTGGAAATAAAATAATAATAAATTCACTGAGGACAACAAAATATTTCTGGGAAGCCACCTGTGCCCACACTGCCATATAACAGCAGCTGAACAAAGCAGGTGACTAAACATTTGATACATCAACTGATGTCTATAACTCTCATTTTACTGTCTTACTCTGGGAGCCAAACTCTTTATCCTCATTTTTAAGAGGAATTAACTGATTTTTATCTGCTCTTAAAATCTGAAATACATGTCTTTGAAGCCCAGTTTAACTGGAATTGAACTCCCTGCCCTTTTTTTGGGGATCTCAGATACAGTTGGGTTTGTATTAGAGGTGTCCTTTACTTTTCATCTCCCAAACTGTGCAGCTGAACAAGCTCCCAACAGGGGATGGACATGAGAATGTGTATCCATGGGGAGGATGAGCCTTGCATGGAGAAGCAGAGTTATTTAACTGGCTTCAGAAAAGAGACCTTAGAACACCAGAGCTCTTACACTGAGATGTACACGGTCACCAATCTGAAATCTGCAAGGGGGCAAGGAAAAACTCCCAGTGGGACAGCTCATCCAAGCTGGGCATCTGAATTTCCTGTAAAGAATGTGCTGGTGATTAAGTTATCCCTGAGGGAGCAGGCTTAGATTCCAGGGATGGACTGACATCCCAGCAAGGAAGGATGCAGCCTTCCTGCCCGAGTAGCAGATATTATGGCCATTTTTCTCCTCCCAAGAGTTTAGGGCACAGATATAAATTACATTACATAAAAAGCTACACATTCACTTATGGCTCATTGCTGTTATTGTTGTTTTCTTCCTGTCCAGTGATTTTTCTTCCACCCTACCAGTTGTACTCTGCTGACAGGTGGGAGTCACTTCTGTTCCAAGCCCAAGTTTAAAAACATGGAGCTCTACTGCTGCCCCAAAGCTTTTGTGTTGTGGAAGGGGTGAGGCTGTGCCTGTTTTCCATGGAGGAATTACCCCAAATGCTATTCTCCACCAGGCAAAACCCCAAGCACTTTGGCCATCATGAACTACTACAGCCAGTGAAAATCAACCAGATCAGAACAGGTCATTTCACTTACCCTGTGACCACAAAACATTTTTGGAAGTTACAGCCAACTAGCAGCTGTTAAAAAAAAGAAAGAAAATGAGTTGTTTACAACTGCTTTTTACTACATCAGCCTGTTTCTTACGCTCTGCCTCGGGGGAGCGGGTCAGAGACGCCAGGAGGGCTCGGTGGAGATGCCTGAAGCCTCACACAGCTGATGGTCTGCTCCTGATTTACCCCAGGTCAAGGCCACTCCAGACTGGCTCTCTGAAGCACTCAAGGCTGGGAACTGGATCTCACACAAGACCACAGGCTCTTCCATCCTACGTTTTAGTTACACGCGACTTTCTGGGGCCGTGGTCCAAAAAAACCTAAAAGGCCTCTCACACTTTAGAGCTTTGAGCCTTAGAAAATATCAACAATCCAGGCCATATTTTTGTCATCTTGGTCCCTTTACACAGCCTGGTACATCTGGAGGTTGTTAATTAACACATTTGTGGAATAACCATAGTTTCACAGAACACTTTTGATTTGACCCATGTCAAAACCACCTCCTATGTGACCCTATTGCCCACATAATGCAGACAGCTGGCTGATTGTGTTCATCAGTATTTTCTTTTTAGCCTTTAGAGGCTGATTAAATGCAAACCAAAAGCTCAAATTAAACTTGAACCCCAGGTTCTTTCCCTTCTGTTTGTGCTGGGCTCCAGAGTGATACCCAACTCGGGGCTCACTTGTTTCAGCACAGCTTCATCCCAGCTCCCAGAAACACAGTTAAAGCACAAAGATAAACTGAAGTCTCGTCAGAACAAGGAATTTTACCTTGAAAATAAAGTGGGATGTATGTGTATATAAACCCCCTGAAGTGTCCTGCTCCAAATTTAGTCTCTTCACGTGTATTAATATATACATAATATACACATAAAGCAGTTTTCCATTTAAAATTGCATTCCCCTAAAGTAACACAGAATAAAAAATCATGTACTAAATTAAAACAATATATTTGCAGGCTGGAATATGTCCTGCTACACAGTCTGAATCTGCCTTATGCATACATCCAGCTGAGGGGAGCATTTTCCAATGAAGAAGGAATCTACTCTGCTGCAAGGATCAGGAAATGCAGCCAATTGTTAATTGTTTTGTGAAGACCATCAGTTCAGGCCTGGGCTTTGTGCTTCCAAAATTACCCTAAAAATGTATCTACAGGTGATTCCTTTCTCAATAATTCAGTTACAGGTGTGCAAACCACCCTGTTTTTTCAAACCAGGTAAAAAGTTCCACGTGGTGTCATGTTTGTGCATCCTACTCTACTGAATGCCTTAATCTTAAGAGAACAGCTATGCAGAATTCCAAGAGGACTGAATTCACAGCATCAGAAATCCTGTATTTGTACTTCAGAAGTGCCATAAAACCATTATAAAGCATCATATTATTCTTAAAACAAGAAGGAACTCCACTCCTTTCACAAATGCCATTTTTGTCTGCTGGGAGCTGCTCGCATTTTGTTTTCATCAACTGTAATGACACTGAGCAGTAACACTGTAACCTATGTGTAAATCAGCCCCTCAAACTCCTACTTTAATGCAGTAGTAAACATGGCTATTTAACAATGTGAAATTAAAGTTAATACACATTTCTGAACCTACACAAAATAAGAGCTTCATCTATAACCACTCAGAACACACACCAGTGGCACTGCTCTCCTTGGGCTGGCATTTGGCACCCAACACTAGTTTTTTTCAGAGAGGTAAAAGTAAAATCTTCTGTAAAAGTGCTTTCAAATGTATTTCAGAAAGATGTAAACCCCTGAAACCTGTGCAGCTTATCTGTATGTTTAACTACATAAGGCCATCTCCTGTTAAAGATAAAATGTCTCAAAAGCTCCCTTTTGCAGGCACTTCAATATTCAGAGACACAAACACTGTTACTACAGGAGGAAAAACTGCTTACAAATATTTAGTTAGTTAAAACCAGGCTGTCCTGTAACCTTACAAACAAGAAATTCATGGCTTTCACAGTGCTGTAATGTTTTATCTCCTCTGGCAAAAAGCAAAAATGTACACTTTGAAGTTCCTTGCAAACGCAATCCCACAACCAACCTACATTTTGCTGCCCACTAGCAATTGACACTGCTAAGGCCAAGCCAAATCTGGTTTAGTCAAACAAACAGTTGAGATTAGCTGCTGACTTACAGCTAGACAACTTTAGCTTGGTACCTGGCACCGAGAAAATGAAAGGCAACAGATCACAGCATGCAGCAAATGAGCAGAAAAGCATCGAGTGGAACTTGACTCCAAACATACCTCGTGGGCAGGGTCCAAAGTTCTGCAAACTTCCACTTCTCATGAGGGAAATCCAAGTGCAAGCAGATTTTAAATCACACACTGTGACTGGTAAAGGGTTAGCTGAGCTGCTGTGACCACTTGTCAGCACAGTACAGGACACAGAACAGTCATTCCCGAGGAGACAAGGATTGAAATCCCAAGCAGAGATGGAGAAGTGCACATGCAGGGCCGGGCGAGGAGGCACATGCAGCAAGTCTGGGTGACCCTGCCTAAGCACTGACAGCTCTTTCACCAGCAGCCTCTTTCTATTTTCAGAGGTTACTTAAATGCTTTTATATTAAAAAAAAAAAAAACCAAAAAAAAAAACAACCCACAGCACTTGACTGTGGCAAGCCCAGCACCAGCTCCTGCTCTCAGCAGAGATGGCTCAGCACAAGACCAGAGCACACGGACCGGGTGAGCCAACAGGGACTGCAGGAAGCCATGGAGAGCACCAGGAACATACCTTCTTGTGAACAACGGAGGAACTGGAATTAATGGTGCTCTCGTCACTATGCATCATGACCAGCTCAGGGCTGCTCTCATCCAGGACCTCCTGCATGCTGCTCACACTGCTGCTCTGGCTGCCCGTGCTCACAGACATGCTGGGGATGGAATGGTTGCTGCCCAGACTGTCCATCTTCCTACTCAGGTTTGATCCATGCTCACTGTCCTATAAAACAAGGGGCATCAGTTACAGACACTGCAGGAGATCACCTGCCCAGCATGAGCCTGCAATGCCCAAGGTCTGTTTTAGAGGTGACTCTGCAGACTTCAAGGTCATTATTTTGCCAGCTACATTTCTCGGGGCTGCTTGGGTTGTGCAATAATCTATATGGGGCAGGCAGCTTTTGCCTCTTCCCCTGTAATCTTACTGCATCAGGCTTCAAGGCCGTTTTTTCCCAAGTATCAGTAAGGCTGGGCATGGCTCTTGGTTTGATAGGAGACATCCAGGCATACTGGATGACTGGTGGAAGGAGTCTCATAATTAAAAGAAAAAAAAAAATCTAAGTTCTAATTAAAACAATGCTGCTCCAACACATTTCCTGAATCAGAAAATATGTTAAGACAATGAACCCAGTGGTTTTCCTATTTGATCAATTTTACATGGTGCTTCACAGGTGCAGAGGTTTTAACCTCCATGTCCCACGCAGTCAGCAACTATATTTTGTCAAGCTAAAAACCCCTTGAACCTTTTGTTTTCAGCCAAGGTCAAGGTGAATGAAGAATTTTAGCAGTTGACTTCAGAAAAGCCTGGATGATTTCAGGGGTTAAAATTTGAGATATAAATAAATAAATATTCCTCAGGTAGGAGATATTTTGGATTCTACAGACAAATTTCAGAAGTTAGCAGCCTTTTTTCTTGTTCCATACTCGCAGGAGTACAATAATCCCAGAGTATGTGCTTAGTCTGGATTGACTTAGTGAATTCATGGAGTCCTTTGTAATTAACCAGTGGCACTGAAGAGGCTGGCAAGGAGTTCACAGTGAGGACAGAGCTCTGAACATCCTTCAGCTCCTGGTCTTAAACAGCCTTGACTCACTAAAATGAACAGCCTGCTGCTGCACCCAGTTTGTTCTGGCCTCCGAAGGGAGCTTGGGGAGAATTACATTACAAATCAATTAACAGGGAACTCATTTTGTTGGAGACTGACAGAAAGATAAAATTGAGACTTGACAGATTCGTCTTTGATTGTGGGATTATTTCTTAAGCAATCAGCAGATCATTCAGAGCCTGCATGAGAGTACTTAAAATCCAAAATAATACTGGTTTACAGAGAACATGAGAATGAAAATATTTTCAGGATGCTTATATAAAGTTGCAGGAGAAATAACATAATGAAGCATCTGAGATGAGGCAATGGCTGTGTAATTAATGAGTGTCTATGCATGAAGGACAGAGATGAGACTGCAAATGAAACCTTAACGTTGGCTTCCTGGCTTCAACGCCTTCCAAATGACCTTAACCTTGCTGTAAGAGCTCTCAGGAAAGCATTAGTAGTATTCTTGAGTGTTAAAGATTTGTAAGGCTCCTCTTCCACCTCAGAAGGCAGAACAAGGAGGTGTCTTGTGGCATTCACAGCGGAGCAGGTTCTGTAACCAGTTAGGCAGCAACTGAAGCACGTGCTGTTCTCCTTTCACTGCTGAGTTAGTGACACACACGAGCAATAAATCCAACCTCCTCCTCCGGTGGGACACAGGCTCAGGGGTCAGATGCAGTGCAGAGCATGCTGTGCACATGCAGAGTGTGAATTCCTGGAGATAGAAGGGCTCTTTTCCCTGTTTTTTGAGGAGCGGGGACAGGAGGAACAAGAGATACATCTTCGAGTCAACTGCTGCCACATGTATCCTGTTGAGCTTGGAACTGCTGAACAGCCAAGTGGGAAACCCCTTCCCTGGAACTTGTCCTGCCCTGTCATTCTCCTGACATCTTGCCATGCATGGGGGGAGAGAAACTTGGGAGGTTTCAGTGCAGAAGTCTGACAATCCCCCACTCCCCAGCTGAGCTCCAGGTCTGGAAGCTGGAAGGTCAAAAACAGGAGCAGCACTTGGTAGTTTTAATCACAGCAGATGCTTCTCTTGCTCCTTTTGTGCATCCCCAGCCCAGGGAAGGAGAGGCACTAAGTGCTGGTGCCCCCTCCTGAACTTCTCCTACCTGACACCCAGGTGCCCATTTCTTAAACCAGAGCTCTAGTTCAGCTTTACAGGAACATTTGACCTCAAAACCAAGTCCCTGAAGATACTCTGAGCTTGGGCATCTCTCTGTGTATTATTACCTCACTACACTGCAGCAAAAGCAATACAGACATCAATTTGTCTGTCAGTGTTTTTCAGTGAGAACCAGTCATGGATTTATTTATCCAAGGTGCCTGCACCAAGGGACATTAATTTCCATCTAAGCTCATCAATTGAAAAATGACTGGTTTCCTTCTCCACAGTTAAGGTCAATTATCATACACTGATTAAGTGGGTTGTTTATTACAAGATTTAAACTGAAGCTGAGTTTTATGTCTTTAACTTTTAACCTTTTTCTTCTTTAATAATAAAGAATTTTAAAAAATATGTCTTACTAATCCAGTGATTTTTTTCTCAGCTCGTGATAGGTTTTACAGTAAAATTATGGTAATTGAAAAAATATTTACACTGAGTGGTTTTGACTGTGCTGATGAGAAAGAACAGTTTGGGCTGTCAAAGACCCTCCTTCACACAGTCTGGGAACCACCTCTTGCAAAGAACTTCCCTCTGAATGATTTTCCATCCTAAAGCTTCCAGAAGAAAGGCCACCATTGGAAATAAACCCAAAGTTTTAGATGTGCATTTACTGGCAGCTCTAGCACTCAGTAAGGGCTCCTATCACTCCTTATCCTAACCTGCCTCTCTGCTGATCCAGATGATATTCCAACAACATTCCTCACCTAGGCTGTGCTTGTTCTGCCACCTTAAGGAGAGGAACATCTCGCTTGCCCTGAAACTACTTGGAACAGTGCAAATGGGGTGACAAAATACAAGTACCTCCTCCTCCTCCTGAGACTCGTTCAGAGGGCCATTCCGTGTCTCCTGGAACAGGATTTTCTTCATTTTCCGGTACTGCAGGTTATCCAGCTCCCTCACTGCATCCTTTGTCCTCTGGATGAGGTCTATGAGCACCCTGGGGGGTCGGTCCCGGCGGACAAAGTCGTGCTAAACCCAAGGAAATAAAAACCACCTGAGGTGACACAGGAATGTTTGAATGTTTGACATGAGCACAGGCACAGGGGGGCTTCTGAGAGCCCTGAAGTGACAGTCCCCACTCATTGATTGGTCTGTTCATACTCAATAATTGGTAACACCCTTTCTGGCAGACTCCAAACATGCTGAGCTTGGACCAGGGTCAGGTTTTCTGAGCTCTCCAGGCTACACAGTTGGTTTGCCCCTTCCTGAGCTGGTTCAATTGAAGCAGCTACAAGGCAAGTGCCACTTCAATTCTCAGAGGCACTTAGGGCTTCAGAAGGAACAAAGTGCAAAAAGGACAAACAAGGATCAATCCTGACTCTGCAACACCACCTGCAAACATTTCTCCTGCATCCATCTATTGCAATTCACACGTAACAGCAGTAGGAAGGCTGCAAGGTTTATTTATACCTAAAGCACTTGTAGCCAGAGTTAAAATAAAATCGGGTTTTTATCAACTCCTGCACAGGTCTGGAGGGCAGACCTAATAAATTCTTTAATGGTATATAAGTACATGATTAAAGGCCCTTCCCTGATTTATCAGAGATGTTCTCCTGAACTGTACAACTGTCAGTAGAGCAGGAAAAGCTCCATCTTTCCCCTTTAACTTTGGCTAAAGCAGCCAGCCTGGGTGTACTTGCCAGTATTCTACATGGTATCACTACAGCTGGCTCTGTTGCTCAGTAGGTACCCAGGGAGGTGGCCTTAGGGCACAAACATCCTCTGCATGTCTGTAGAAAAATTTACATTAAAAAAAAAAAGAAACTTGGGGGAAAAAACCGTTGTTCTGTACCGTACATTGAAAGTGCCACAAGGGGCTTCTGTCAGAGCCTCAACAGCTGGACCCACCTGCAAGGAAATCCTCAGGAGGGTCACATTTGCCTGCTTGGCCTCACAGCTCTGCTGTGGGCTCAGGTTCTCAAGAGCTAAAACATCCATCTGGAGCCAGAGTACTGAGCAAATGAAACCCCAGTCCTCCTTAAAACAGGAATCTTCAACAAAAAAAGTTGAAAGGATGAGCTAATAATCTTTTAATGATTTGTAAATAAACAAGGGAAGTATCATGCCACAGGCTTATTTCTTGTTTTTAATTGAATTCAAACTGTTGTGCATTTGAGTTTTGCTAATGGGGACAGCCAGTCATTTCACTATCCATTTTTTGCTTGTAGTGATGGTGTTTATTTTTGAATCAGAGCTAAAAGTTCTAAACATCATTTAACACAGAAACAAAATGAATCATTTCTGCTCCTCAACGCAGATAATCACCATTTACTTCTCTGTGAACAGTAACAATCTGCAGCTTATTTATGATTAGAGAAAAAAAAAAAAAGGAACACATTTTTATCTCATTGCAGGTCACTTTTAGAAAGCAGCAATGCATTTAGAACAGTGATCCTGAACCTAAATCCATTCTGTATGTCCACTCAGATATTAAAGTGTGACCACATGGAAAGGGCAGACATACAGGGAAGAAAACCAAACCAAAATGTTCTGGCATAATGAGAATACACTTGTGACTGCTTATTTTTATTGTGTGTCTGAACTAAAATGGATTTTGTCTAAATTAAAATGTCTAAATAAAAACAGAGTTGGACTTGATGATCCTGATGAGCCCTTCCAAGTCAACATATTTTATGATACTATGATCGATTTGTCTAAATTACATATAAAAAGATGCAGTCACCCCTCTGCTGGGTATTGTGCACCTCCAAGAAAAGATGGCTGAAAGAACTTAATTTCTGTACTTTCTCCAAATTGCAGGAAAAACCCTCAAACCAACAAACCCCAGACTAAAAAGGAAGAAGCTGTCAGTCTAAAGGCAGGAAGCACGTTCACTGGAAAAGTGACTACCAGAGCTCAAATCTCCTGAGAATGTCAGGTAAGTTAAGAAAAATAGGGAAAAAATAGATTTTAAAACACATTTATTAATTTATTTTAATTTTAAAAGTGAAAAATATCAGTAAAATTGGGTTTGGTTGTGGTTTGTTTGGTTCTGATTTTTTTTTATTTTAATTTCAACTGCATTTCGATGTCTGTACAGTCATTGGACTATTTTCATCTACGATAGTGCATGGAAACTGAGTTAATTTTCAAACACATCATTTAAAACTCAATTTCCTTCAAGAAAATATGGCCATGAAAGTTGTCTTTATTTCTGTTTATCGCACACAAGTGAAAAGCCCTCAAAAGACAAAAATATTCTGAGTCTTATAAACTAAGAAGCTTTTGGGAGAGCTCCTGCAAGAGGGAAGCCCTGCTGTACAAGTCTAAAACCAAGCAAAATACCGAATATACATGATTTCAGACTCAGATCTCAGCTCTAATTGTTTTTACAAACTCCAACCTAAGGCACTCACGAAATCACATCCTTCAATGAACTCAGCCTGTTCCTAGAGAGCAGCAAGGCTGCCAATCCACAGGAATGAATCATTCCAAAACCCACAACATAAACCTATTAGTTGGTCAGCGTGCTACAAGCAGAACCAGACAACAAAATGCTGGTTATTTGCCACAGCACAAGACAAAAAAATAAAAATACCAGGTGCCAAAGAGAGCACAAACAGCTCCTTCATCAGCCTTTACCTGCACCGAAGGCACGAGAGGAAAACACTCTCTGTGGTCCAGGCTTAAAGCGAGGACAGGAGCGAGCACAAAGCTGGCTCAGAAACATCCAGAAAAAAAATGCATTTTACTGAGCTGAAAGAGCACCAAGAGGAGCCATAAAACACAAGCTGATGGAAGCCTTAGCACAAGAACCAGCATGGAAATGCTGTCAGGTGGACACAGAGCAGCAATCGGACCGACTGTGGGAATGAAGCAACACACCCGGTGGAGCCAGCACTGCCTCTGCTCGGATATTTAGGGAAAAGCTGAGTCCTGTTTACCTGGTGTGGAACAGCAGCATGTCATGCAATTGGCACCAGCAACCAGAGGGACAGCAGGGCTACTAATCAATTTTAAACGAAGGCAATACTTAAAAGAAAAGAAAAAGCTTGATGGAAAAGGGGCTGAACAGGATTTCACACACCTCCCTACCTTCTCATGGAAGGCTGCTCCTGAATTCCCCAAACACAAAACCCTTGGAGTTACAAACAGTTCCTATAATTTCTCAGGTAAACTGAAACCAAATGACTTAAACTGGAACTGATTTATGATTCACTGACAAAACCTTGGCAAACATTACTCCCAGCACAAGTCCCCCTCCCACAGGCTCTTGGCAATTATGGACCTTTACAGGCCCTTTCCAAAATGATTCAGTTATTTTCAAAACAAGTTTAATTAACTGGGTACAGTATAGAAACTATTAAAGGGACATAAACAACTTTTGGGTTTGGTGGTTCTTGACTAGGGGAGGAAATTAGCCTTGGCCTATCCTCTCAGTGCTGCTTTTAGCTGCCAAGTGTGATGCATGAATATAGGAAAAGAAGAAAACAACAGCAAAAAAAAAAAAAAGAAGAGGATTAGAAAGACCCAAATGGATGATTTACAACAGAGCAAAAATAAGAGCTGAAGTGACCCTGAGATGAGCTCAGCTGGTTAGAGCACAGTGCTCATAACACCAAGGTTGGGTTTGATCCCTGTATGGGCCATTCAGTTAAGAGCTGGATTTGATGATCCTTGTGGGTCCCTTCCAACTCAGAATATTCTGTGAGATCAGGCAGAATGATCACTAAAAGATATATATCCCAAAGGTATGAACAGATTAAGAATTAATCATGCTCATATCAGTATTATCAGAGGTAAAAAAGGTTTAGATAAACACTCTGAACTTCACCTGTGTCTGTTAAAAACCCCCCAAGACAAGACAGCTCAGAGCATTCCACAGAGACCAACCCTGCTCTGGACAGGAGAAAATCATAAGTCATCCAGTGTCTTCCCATCTCCAATACCCACATTCTTTTCAATAACCAGCCACTATCTGTAAATCTTTATTAAAGACCTCAATCCTCTGATCATCTCAAAGGACTACCAAGCTCTGCAAAAGATCTGCTGCTTCCTGTGTATCTTATGAAGGCTGGCTAAGTCTAGATTTTGAGTAGCAATTAAATGGCTTTTTAGATTTTTCTATCACTTCCAACAGCAACAGCCTGTAACAAATTACAAGCCTTGAATCTCACAGAAACCCCATAGAGGCTTGGTAGCAAGTACTGCCTGTTAACAGAGCAGTAGCATTTTTCCTTACTGGAGAAGGTCCCTGGTAATACTTTAACTAAAAGCATTGTCTTGGGAAAAAAAAAATAAAATGAAAAAAAAAAATTAAAAAAAAAAATCAAGATTAAATCCTTCTATCCTTCTTGGGCTGACAGGTTCTTCCTTCAGCTAAAATCCCTGTTACTCACACTGTTATCCCCATGAGGATTGCAAGTTCTCTGACACAAATAACTCCTCACCCAACAGGAGAACTGATTTAACTACACAGCCCACCTCTGCTTTCCTCCAGTGGTTGAAATCTTGAGCATCAGGTTATAAAGAGAATTGACTGACATAACAGACAGAGTCAGGAAATAATAAACAGCCTAAAATACTCTAGAAGATCCCAAATCTCCATTGATTCAGACAAGAGCAAAGTCAACCTTTTTTTTTTTTTTTTTTTGTAAGGGCAAATATTTGTTCACCATCTTTACAGTTATCTTGGTAGACAAACAGAATTCCCCCAAAATTTCTGGAAAAGATTTGATAAATTACCCGTAACAAATCTGTTGATGATGGCCTTTCCTGAGGTATTTTCTGTAAGCAGTAATCAACAAATCCCCTAAAGGAGTCTGTCCTGTAAATAAAAAAAAATAAAAAAATAAAAGAAAAGTTCTAAATGAAAAAAAGCGGCTTAGGATGTGCAATATATGCAAACTTATAAGTGCAAAGCAAAAGAAAAATCTTGGCTAATTTGCTCTTAAGTTCTAGGGCAGAGAAATTAACTGAATTTTCCAAATGGAGTGAGTTGATCCCATCAGGTCTTTCACTGTTAAGGACTGTTGAAACAAAGGTGGACACACAACTATTCCCAACCACAAGCCAAAACCAAGCAGGAACTACATGTGCCAGTCACTATTTACAATTTTACTTCAACTACTGAAAAACAGATGACAATGAAATTATTGGGAAGTCCAGAAAGACACTCATTACTCTCTGGGAGCTTCCCCCCATAGGGTAACACTGCCTCATGAAAGCCTCTCAATGCCATGCTTAGTTCAGCAATATTTTAGGCTTTATGTGAGGTTGTATCACAACTGGAAAGAAGAAAACTGGTATTGTAGGTGCCACTGAACTCGCATAAAAAGCACCTTGCTGACCCCCTGTGCCCTCAGAGCCCCAGAGAGCAAACAGGGGACCACAAACACTGATTTTTTTGATCTATTCACAGTTATCTTTACTGCTCTTTGCAAGCTCTGCACAGAACATGGGTATCAGTGTCCAGGTAGGAGACCAAGTTCTTCAAATCTTGAAAAACAGATGAAACAGAGATGATGATGAACTAAGGAAACTGGAGTGGTTTGGATAAAATGATCAGCAATTAAACAATTACACTACTTAAATGCCTCGCAGAGAAACGAGGGATCTTCATGTTTCTCCAGGAGCTTTTGTTTCAAGCCTTCTGTAGATTCTTGCCAAGCATCACTCCACAGCAACACTCCACTCCTGGGTGCAGGGAGCAGGAAACCAGAGCGACCCCTTGGCTCCCACGGAATAACAAAAGCGTTCCTGTGTCAGGGCTCTGGAACGCGCCTGTAGCGTGGGGAGCATTTACTGACCACAGAGCTCTGATGGCTTTTGGAGCCACTCACTGAAAAAATTATCCAGTTCCCTCTGTGTTCTGTGCACCCCTCCCCTCCCTTTCTCCATGTTTCAGCTGCACAAAGGCACCAACAATTTTTCTGTCAGGGATCTTTTGCCGCTGGAAACTTCGCTGATGCCAATTTAACGCATCTAAGAATATTTTAACTCCTACAGCATCCACAGCCCCATAATTAACACCTCCACTCACTTGGACTGCAGCACAGCCAAAGTGACAGAAGGGCAAAACTGAGCCAGCCTACACAGGAGCATGACTTGAGAACAGAGGCAAGTGACTGCACTGCAACCAACACTTTCCTTGTCAGAGTTTAACCATGCAGAGCATTTTCAGGGAAATGAACAACAAAAATAATCCGTTAATTGCTCTCTTACCATTCATTCGATTGTAATGTAGGGGAATCGTTCTGGGCTATGTGATATAAGGCACTCATTGCATTCATGTTGAATAGTGGAGGCTTCCTCTCAGCTGGAAAGAGAAGAGAAAGGTGTGATAAGACAGTCTGGAAAGAAAGGAGAAAGATGTGGAAGTACAAGCAGGGTATCACTGCTGAATCAATGGCTCATTGCTGTTGTCATCTCTTTTAGGCTAATTATTTTATTATTCCAGGTTAGATCAGGACACCCACTCCAGAAAAGCTACTGTTCACTTGGAGAAGGATGATGGAATCCAAAGCTGGCAGGACACAAATCATAAGGAAAACCTTACAGTAAATTTTACCTCAATTGCAACATCTCACACCTGACTTTCTATGGTAAAATCAGCTGAAATTAAATAAACCTGAGCTCAGGCACAACAGGTCAGGGCCAGGACATGCTGTATCAATCCCTACAGATCTTTCATGCACTGCTGAAGCATCTGAATTACGGCAAAGAGGGCTGTCTGCCTCATTTGTCACAGGCAGCACATGCAAGTGGGACAGTTTACCCAATTCACCTGCCATGTGTGTTAACTCCCTTTAACTAAAATCCTTCCTAGTCCTTGCACTGGGAGGGCACCTGCCTACCAGCCCCTGACCTTTCAAGACAGATCTCACACAAAAATTGGGAAAGGCTGGTTTTCATCACCACCCCAGGTTAGTCATGCCAGTCAGTGATGCCAAGATTTTCCAGTTCATGTCAGGTCAGAGCAGTCACTTGTCCTTGCCATGCACAGGCAGGCAAACCACCACATTTGCTTTTCTTTAAGCACTACTTACTTTCAGCTACACAAGGAATTAAGAAGAAATAAAGAATTAAGAAATGAAGCCAAGTGTTGCTCAACAAGAGATTTCCTCCCACTTCTACCTGACCCTGTGTTCAGATAGGAAATCGTGCAAAGGCAAGGTCTGAAGTTCAAAAAGAAGTTTAATACTTCCCAAAAGGGTAATACTAAAAAAAACGAAATCCATGAAATCTGTAATATGGTTTTGAGGTTCCTGAGTGAAAAGCTCCACAGAAATTCTGGTACCAAGGGTGTTTTGTCTATATAGGGCTGCACAGTATTTCTCCTACTGCTGTGAGTTACTCCTTGGCTGAACTCCATACAAACAAAACCCAGTGGCCATGCAGAAAAAGAGAAGTCTAAAACTTCTGATTTTGGCATTTTTTTTATATCAAAACACAGACTGTGTCAGCATGCTGGCACATGAAATAGAACACTTAGTTACCAGTCACCTGCATCATCACCATCACCATCTCCTGATTAAACATTTAGCAATAACATTTTCAGTGAACTCACTCTGACAATAAGTTATTGATGTACTGTGTTAAGTATAGTCCGTATCAAGACTATTTTTGAGAATACTTTACTCAGCACATGCAATGCCAATATACAAAATTAAAATGCACTCCAAATCTGCTCTGTATACCTGCCATCACATCCACATCTGCTCCAGGCTGTGTATCATTTGCCCTCTGCAGTGCAAACCTCTACTCATGTATAGAACCTGTCCACAATGATTCATAGCCCAAACATTCAGCTGGGATTGAAGATTTTTGTTTCAGGGAGCAGGGATGTCAGAAGAATTGAAAATTAAACACAGGTCCCTTCTGACACACAACCCTTAGGACACCAGTTCCCTTGACATAACAGCTGGGACAGCTTTCTCAGAGTCCACCTTGGAAAATACAGATGACAAATGATGGTTTCCTCTCATACAAGAGTAGAATCTTCTGGTTGTTAAGGGAATAGCCAAGCACACCAGACTAACATGGAAACACAGCACATCAGTGGCTTCCTCTGGATTTGCCAGTGAATTAAACCTTTAACTGAGCTGTTAGTGTTTTCCAAGTCAGACATTTTAAAGGGGAAAAAAAAAAAGGACCCTTATGAGGAATAAGAATCTTCCTTTATTTCAGGACTTCCTAATATATTGCAGACAGGGAATTACTCATCTCAGGCACCGTGCATTTACTCACCTAACTCGATACACGTGATTCCAAGGGACCAGACATCCACCTTCCCGTCGTACTGTCCCTCGTCCATAGCAAGGATCACCTCTGGTGCCATCCTGCCAACCACAGAGCAAAGGGCAGCTTAGGGGACGTGGATGTCACTCCCAGCACATAAAATGAGGGGGATCCATCTTCCTGTTAAGTACAGCATGGGAGATCCCCTAATCCCAAAGGCATTCTACCTGCAGGCAGACAGCACAGGCTGGGAGAGCCCTAAAAGGGGGGGAAAGGATCCCCTGCCCTCTCACCAGAGCTGGTGGGCTTCCCATTGGCACACCAGGAGAATTTTCCAGCAGATTTATGCAGCCTGTGGGCACATCTATGAATGGAACAGGGAAATGTGGAACAGTGGGGAAATACGGTGGTCCAGGATAAGGGGACGAGTGGGGAGAAAACAAAGTAGCAGGCCCAGCCTGCAAAAATTCAGCCTCTTAAATTGTGTTCTTCCAAGACAAACAGGCTTCCTGCCAAATGGCCTTGTTCAGGGCCATGGTGACCTCCCAGCAATTTCTGGGGCCTCTGCCACAAAATCAGTGGAGCATGGAGTCGTGCTGGTCCACTGTGTTAGGAATGCCAAGGAACTCAAGTGACCCTTCAAGCAAGTTCCTTCAACACAGGATTTAAGTAGCTGTGTGACTTGCAGTCTGCACGGCCAGATTAACAGGATTCCCTTTCTCCATGGGGCTGTTTTAGCTCCATTACCTATGGCAAATGTTAATTATTTTTAAGCCCATGGCATTGCAACAGTGGAGCCATTAACTGGTGCCATTTCCAAGTGCTGCAGAGCCTAAAACTCTGCTCATGGACACCAAGGAAGGACACACTTCCTGAAGATCTGGATGCAGGGACGTTAGGAAAACTTCTTGGTTAATAAAGTTCTTATGACAGATGTTACTGTGAAATACTGAAAATAGAAGGTAAGTTTTATAAAGGCCTGAAGGTACCACAGGCTTTACTCACCAGTAAGGTGTTCCCACAAAAGAGTTGGCAGGGGAGACTATAGATGCAGACCCAAAATCAGCGAGTTTCACTTGACCTGGTTCCGTTAGGAGAATATTTCCAGCTTTAATATCCCTTCAAAGGAAAAAAAAAGAGAAAAGTTTGTGTGCAAGAATGAACACCTCAAAAGTACAGGAGAGAGAGAGAGGACACATGCTGTCCTCTTTGCTGTCACCTCCACTGCCACCTTCCCTGTACAACAAGGAAGGGGATGGAGCTTCTCTCCTGCGAGGAAAGGCTGAGAGAATTGGGTTTGTTCAGTCTGGAAAGGAGAAGGCTTTGGGGTGACCTAATTGCAGCCTTCCAGTACCTGAAGGCAGGCTACAAGAAAGATGGAGGGAGGCTGTTTGCAAGGGCCTGGAGTGACAGGACAAGGGGAATGGATTCAAACTGACAGAGAGTAGGTTTAGCTTAGATATTAGGAAAAAAACTCTTCTCAGTGAGGGTGGTGAGGCCCCGGCAAAGGTTGTCCCATCCCTGGAAGTGTTCAAGGCCAGGTTTGGTGGGGATTGGTGCAACCTGGGATACTGGAAGGTGTGGGTTGGAACAAGATGACTTTTAAGGTCCCTCCCAACTCAAACCATTCTGTGATTCTATATGATGGCGCAGCAGCCACGTCCAGACACCAGCAATATATCCACTCGCCTTGTGCCTGCGATTAAACAACCACAGTCGCCTCCTCCTGATCCATCCCCAGGGTGAGTGGCTCGGGATGACAGGCACAGGGATGCGCGGGAGGCCGGGCCTGCAGTGCCGCTCCCTCGCCACCAGGTGTCCCCCCCGCGCCAGGTCCCCGCGCAGGGCCCGACCCCAAAATTCGGTCCCCGCTCCCAAAATTCGGCCCTTTCTCCCTCGGCATCGCCTTCACTGTCCCCAGCGCCACAGGCACTGCTCCCCGCACAGCCAGGACTGGCTCTCTCGCCTCTCCTCCTCAGACACAAACCCAGAAACCCCTCGATGTTTTTTTTTTCTGGGAGAGCAGATTTGCCTTCCCATCCCAGGAGCTAAAAGGTGGAATACCCCTGGGATGAAATGCAGGTCTCAGAATCACAGAACAGTTCAGGTTGGAGGGGAATCTCTGGAATCACCCAGTCCAACTTCCCTTGCGAAGGCAGGGTCACCTGGAGCAGGTGACACAGGAATGTGTCCAGGTGGGCTTGGAATGTCTCCAGAGAGGGATGGTCCATGCCTTGCCTGGGAAGCTGTCCCAGTGCTCTGCCACCCTCAACATAAAGAAGTTCTTCCTCATGTTGAGGTGAGACTTTTGTTTTAGTTTATGGCCATTTCTTCTTGTCCCATTGCTGGGCACCACCAAAAAGAGTCTGACACCATCCTCTGACCCCCTTGGAGAAATTTATATGGATTGATGAGATCTCAACTCTCAGTTTTCTCAAAAAGGTCAACAGGAACAACCCCCATGGCCCTTCCAGCAGTAAATCCCTTATGGGTGCTCCCAGCACTCTGCAACAGCAAAGGAACTTCCCAGTCAGAAAGAGAAATAACCATTTCGGTGTTGATATGGAACAAGGATGTTAATGGAAAGGTCACATGGAGTAGCTGGTATTCAGCAGGGGAAACTGCTGAATTCACAACACATAATTGCACCATGCAAGGAAGTCCTATCAAAAAAACCCCTTATTCTCAATAGTGTCCATACAGGGAGTCATTTACTATAAATAACAATTCAGTGCACTTTGAAAACATGTAAAATACTTCAAAACAGGTGTTTGATGCTCAAATATGGGCAGAGGACTCATCCAAAATAATATTTTCATTTAATAAATTGGAGTGCATTGAACTTTTTTACTAGAATATGATTTAACCATGTACAGATATGCCCCAAATAATTATTCTAACAAGGAGCAAATAATTCCTGTCTCTAAAAATTCCCTCACTGACTCAGCCTCAGATACACCAATTTCTCATTTCAAGATTTCCAGTAGACTACAAAGAGGCTTTTAGCCCCATAAATGAGTTTAAATTTGCTTTATTCTGATGTATTCCCACCCATTAATCCACTTCTCACCCACTTCACAAGTCCCTGACATATCAGTGGTACCCAAAATTAGACCAAAGAAATAAAATCAAATGAGAACATGCAACACTGCTGACAAATGAGTTAAAAAAAAAAATAAATCCAAAGTCCTGAAAAACACCTCATTATGAAAGACAGATCTAGGAAGTGCCTGTATAAAATCTTCCTCTGCCTCTGCACTTTGATTTCTCCTAAAGTGGGTTTTATCCTTGACTTACACGTCCATTGCCTGATTTCTGAAAGCATAAAGCTCTACCTTCTCATATGTAAAATATTCTCACAATGTCTAGTCTTAAAAATAGTGTAGCATTACACTTTAACTGGCAAATTTAGGGTGATATTTTCCTGTTTAGTGCCAACATTTGTGTGCATTCTTTATTATCAAGGTCTGCAGAGAACTATTGCCAACATGGAAGAGAATCCAGCACAGGACAGACCCACATTGAACTATTTCAACCAAAAAAATACACTCCTTAACAGCCAACAGCTTTTATTGATACATCTGCCATGGCATCAGGAGTACTGACATGCCCACTAGAGAGGATTTTGGTAGAATAATTTTGACCAAAGTTGTTTAAACGCACTGAAGCAGATCTGAGACATCGGAAAACAGCAGATGGAAGGGGACCAGCAGCCCCAAGCTCCAGCCTTACCTATGGATCTTACAGTGAGAGTGCAGGTAGGCCAGCCCCTGCAAGGCACCGTGGGTGATGGCAGCAATCTCCACTTCCTGGAGTGGCTTCTTGTGGACTACAGAAAAAAAGAAATTAAAAAAAGAAAAAAAAAATCAAGAAAAAAAGCCCCAGAAGAAACTAAGCATGATCTTTTCCTGAGAAAATGAAAGAAGGAATCCCACCAAATCTGCCTCAAAGAGGTGCCCCAAAGCACCTTCCATACATCCCTAAATATGACCTGCACGTGCTTTGGCTTGACTGTATCTTAATGGCATCAAGCTGCCACTTTAGATGGAATATTGGGAAGAAATCCTTCCCTGGGAGGGTGAGAAGGCACAGGTTGCCCAGAGAAGCTGTGGCTGCCCCTGGATCCCTGGAAGTGTCCAAGGCCAGGTTGGACGGGACTTGGAGCAGCCTGGGTTAATGGAAGGTGTCCCTGTCCATGGCAGGGGGTGGAACTGGATGGGCTTTAGAGTTCCCTTCCCACCCAAACCATTCTGTGATCTCACATACAGAAGAGTTTGCCCCCAAGGAGTACTTGTTTTTGCAATCAAAATTGGCTTAGATTCCCTATTTTGACTTAGATTATCTATTTCTCTGCAGGTGCTGTTCTAGTCTTGAGGTCACATCAGCCTCTTGTTTTATACAACCATCTGTAATTACTCCTACAAACTACAAGGCAAGGACAAAGGTGATCTCTGCAGGATTTTGTTATGGATTTCCAGGAAATAGGCAGTCTGCTTCAGCCAAGAATGCACAAATTACAGGAACATAGCTATACACATTTATACCTTCATTTTACAACACAAAAACGTGCATGCCAGCTATCTGCAGCACTGGCCTCCTGGGAAAGCCTCAGCTTACCCTTGATGTCCCAAATTCTAGGTACAGAATGGAACAGGACAGACAAACCACCTCTACTATCTGCAAAACCCCAGACTGTAAGAAAACAGCCTCCCACCACACTCAGAAGGGGCAGCAGCAGAAAGAAAATCAAAATAAAACTTACCCTCTAGCAAATCAGAAGCTGATCCTAAACAATACTCCATAACCAACTGCAAGAAAAAAAAAATCAGGCCTTTAAGTACTTTTTGAAGCATTCTGAAATTATAAAAATGTCTTTACAAGTAAGGAAGGGCTACACGTAGAAAACTTAAGTCACAGGGTAACTTTAATGCCCTGGTTAAAAAAAATAAATAATATTTACCCAAGTAATAGGATTTGTTGCTTTTCCATCAGAATATGAAAAAAATTTACTTTATTTTAGTAGTGTTTCATCACAAAACCAGTATTGGTCTACAGCTACTCAAGAAGGAAATTCAAATCAGACTTTGAGACATGCACGTGGAGGACAATGTTGCAGGTTAGTTCTTGCTCTTTATTTTGTGTCTTTTCCTTGAATAATCAACAATAATGTTGCTTCTGGAAAGTGTCCCTTGCAACAAGATGATCTTTAAGGTCCCTTCCAACCCAAACCATTCTGTGATTCTACAATTCTAGAAGTTAACAGGGGTAGACACTTCCCCACACACAGTTCCTGCTCGAACGGCTGAGAAACAGCCACGGACACAAATAACACCTGAAGCTGCAAGAAATGCAACCAGTGGTGAACAAAATAAAATCCTGCAGACATTTTAGCAATGTCAAGACATCTTTCACAGTTGTGAAGGTGGTTTAGGCACTGAATTTGGTGGGTACAAGCTGTAGAGGATGTTCCCTAGTAATTGTTTAATCCGTATGAACACAGAGACCTGCCTCAGAGAAGCAGGGATTTCTTACAATATTATAAGTATTTATTTCCTGGGGATTACTTGGAAGCTTCTTCAGGTGAAAGGGACTACAGACAGCTTGGGATAAGCACTGCTTTTTGTACAGACACTGCCTGTACTGAGTATTTGGCTCTGTGCTGCACGTTCTCTGCCCATGCAGATCTCACTCACCCACGCTGTGTGCTCCTTCAGGTAACAGCCCTTATACTCTATGGTGTTGGGGTGCTTCAGCTGTTGCAGAAACTTGACTTCTTTGATGATATCCTGCCATTTCTAATGGGGAAAAAAAGGCAAAAACTATAAATACATTTCCCTGCTTAATCCTCTGCATCCTCTCCATCACCACACACTGTAGGACAGTCTGAGAAGTGACCATAAAACTACTGTATTATATGAAGTGGGTAAGAGTCAGAGCTGTATAGGAACAACTGATCATTGGCTGTGTGGATCCTTATTGCACTGAGATATCCCCAAGACACATTTAAACACCCTGAGGATTGCAAAAAATATTTTTTTTTCCTCATTTTAACTGCAATACCTTTTACTTAAATGCTACTGTTTTACACAGTGGGTCTCAAACCTACAAACCCACCTGCCCCACAGGACACCACAAGTGCTACAGAGAGTGGCAATGAGCTGCTCACCTCCTTCTGTAACACAGCATAAAACCACTGACATTTGGGAGACCAACAGGGAAGCAAGAAAAAATGAGTTTAAAACACCCTGTTTGCTCTTAACAAACAAAACACACCCTGCACTGCATGTCAAAGCACAGGTCCAAAGGAACAGTGGATCCAAGTTCACAGCACCACAACACAAAAATAAGAGGAACAATTAAAAAGCAACAGTTGAAATGAGACTGAAATGATTTTCTCAATGCAAGGTCTCTGCAATTTTAGATTACAGATCCTGAAGAGTGTTTCATGTGAGTTATGGCTCCAGTGGCCAGTGTGCTCTTACTGCATTATTACTGAAATTATTTCTGCAGCAACCCCCATACAGGGATTTTGAATCCCCATTCACTTCCTTAAACTAAAGTATTTGTCAAAATTTGCATAAACTCATTTTCCCTCCACAGAACTTCCCATGGAAGGGAGCAGCAGCTCCCACATGAGAAGCTGTTCTGCTGGGGTCAAATCAAACCTGCAGCTCATTTCACTGCTCAGATTTACATTATGGCAGCCACAGCTTCTGCGAGAAAAATTGCCTTTATCCATCTTACCTCATTTGTTTGCTTCCCACTGTAGGACATCTTCTTGACTGCCACCACCTCATTAGTGTGGGAATTTGTAGCCTGGAGTAGGGAAAGAAATAGATTGAAAAAAGTTTCATTTTTTCCCCTCCCCATGGAGTGAGCTGTGCCTGTGGCAAAGGTAAGCTTTTTTCTCCTCTATCATATCCTTGCAAGCTCCTACACCTCGGAGATGTCTTCCTTGTGATAAGATTTACCTGACAACTATTAGGATACTTTTCCCTGACTTTATCTCTCCACACCCACTGTTCCTCCCTCAGTTACTGCACTTGTTACCTCTCTATTGATACACAAACCAAGCAAACATGCAAAATACAGTTTTACTGCAACTGCAGCAAAACCAGTTTTAGATGCACCTTTGGAAAAATGCTTTCCAAAGAAACAAATAGAGAGATGTATCAAAAATCTCTCTGATTTCATCCAAAACCTCCATACAACACTGAAACTCTTCAATGGCTACTTCAATTCCCACCTTCAAGAAGATGATTCTTTCTGGAATTTTTTCAGTTAAAAAAGCAACCTCACTTTCACTGCACCACATCTCAGTTTTGCCAGGTACATTACACAGTAGTGACATCAAGATTCTGTACTGACTCAAAATTGTACTTTTCTGCAGTACTTTTTCTGCATGATGCAGGGATGGAGCCTGAAACCCCAGTATGGGAAAGATCTCCCCTTGCCTGGACTGGCACTGCCCTCATTTTTGCACGTTAAGGACAGAAAACTTCAAGCTTTTGGTCTTAAAAGAGTTGTTGAAATCTCTGTACCTCCAACCATTTTTGGGACAAAAAAAAAAAAAAAGAAATTAGTGACAGTTAAAAGCTTAAACGATAATAGGAGCTAAATGTGGTAAATCCTCCTTTCAACTGCTCTCAAGTAACGTATTAACCAAAGACCTTTCGTGCTGCCTGCAGTGACTTCAAAGAAAAATGATGTTGGGTGAGCCAACAGAGCACAGGAATTACTGGAGGGAGGTGACACAGAGTCCTCCCAGCACACACTCCTCAAGTGAGGTACAGAAAGCTGAAAACAAGGAACTGTGGGTGAGGCAGAACCCTCCCCCTCCACTCACCCTCCTGATTCAGCACAGAAGAGATCAAGAGTAGTTGACTCAGACAGAGGCATTAATGCTGTATTTCTGTCACATTAATTCTAAGTATCTTCACCTGACCATGGTATCTCTCATTCCAGATGGAATTTGTCACTGAAGGGCACAATGCCACGTTCCCAGAGCTGTGGGTGAAAGTTCTGGTTGTACCAAGTGCTTGGGATCCTCCTGGCTGAGCCAACTTACAGGGCTGGATGAGCACATTGACAAACAGCCACTTGCTGAAGCAATTCTGGCCATATTTGTAGATTATGTCTTGAGGAATTACATCATTACCCCTCAAAACACACATGCACTGCTCACCTGACTCAACATTTCGAGCTCCTGTCCTGTTCTGGCAACAATTCCATCACTTTACACAGCTCCAAACAGTGAACTGGAGTGCTTAAAATAATTCATGTCAGCTACTCCCAGCTTATGGAGTTACAGGTGTAACAGATCTTATGCAAATAATGATATTCAGAAACCCCAGTTACAGTGAATCTGATCTTCTGAGTGGTTGACCACACTACCAAGCAGCTTTAATTTGTCTTTGATTGATTTTTTTTGCACTGACTCAATTTTAGTTTCACTGATGGCAACTGGATTATAATGATTTCCAAGCCCAGTATTTTTGATTTGGCTTTGTTTGATACCAACTGTAAAAGCACTACTCTTCTCATTTCCTGAATTAAATTCTCTTGACTGTATCAATTAATGCCATAAATTATTCCCACTTGAATTCCCATTCCTCTTAGGACTTTCTCTTTGCTCTTGTCATGTAAGAATTTCCTACTGAAGACATTAGACCTATTAATTTGCAGTGATTTACAAGCATATGAACTCCACGTAGAGTATCTTGAAATTCCAGGTCTGGCAAATTAATTTCCAACTGTTTAAATTCAATTTTCGAACAGCACAAAATACCATATACTTGACCTGTAGGGTTGGGTGCTCTAATAAGACTACAGTGAACTGTTATTAGAAAGAGCTACTGTAAAGAGCTCAGGAGAGCATTGGAAACACTTATTTTGAGATGTGTTATCAGAAAACCAACACACACAAAGCACAAAGAGCTCAAGGGACGCTTATTTTTACAAATGCTGAAAATCTCCAAAATGTCACTTCAAATGACTCTTGTTTCCCAAAAAGGAAAGATCCATACTCACAAAGTAAACTGCTCCAAAACTCCCATGTCCGATTTCATGCAAACCCACGAATATTTCTTCAGGATCATCTTTGTAGAACAGGTCAGCTATTTCTGGGTCCTTTGGCACCCCTTTGCGCATTGTTGAAGAGTGTTATGAACTGGTTCGTGCTCTCAATTCCCAATCAATTTCTTCCTTCATCGACAAAGCAGTCTGCAGGCAGCATTCAGCACCTGGTGGGAAAGTTCATCTTTAATCTGCTTCCTTTCCACGTGTCTCTGCTCTCGCTTCTCTGACAGCAAAACAAGAGGAAACGCTTTCAGGAGCAATAGGCTCCACGATTGTTTCCTTCAGCTAATTCTTTTTAATTATTAGTCCCATTTAGATATAGAGATTAAAATGCATTCAGAGTACAACAGGTCTTTATCTCACACAGGAAGCAAGTGGTGCAGTTACAATAAAGTCCACTTGAAGACAAGAGTCCTGTTGCTATGCAAAACATCCTGTGACAGGAGTTTGTTATTCTTCATGCTGGGCTCCCAGTGTGTCACTTTTTAGGCTATAACTGTTGTTCCTCCTACTTTTCTGGGCTGTTTGCTTTGTTTCTCCCCTCCCACTTGCCAGCTGGTGCTGGTAGAAAAGTTAGCTGCTATTCCACAGCAACACTTTGCAGCCACGTAATTGTTATTTCTCTATTTATTTCCTCAGAGCTGCAAGACAGCCAGTGGTGCTGGACTGTGATCGCTTCCAGGACATGGAACTGCTTTGGAAGGATCCTAGACTCCATCACATAAGGCAGATCTTTGCCTCCTGAACATCTCTCCTCAGCATAAGCACATAATTAGCACAGAACTGAGCAGAATCTAAGTGAAGATTTTCAGTATCCATCTCCAAAATTTTATATATGTGGGAGATAAAAAAAACCCCAAACATCCAAACATCAGAAAGTTTCCCATTTCCTATTAAAACACCCTGAAAAAAAATCTATATTGGTTCATTAAATAGTGGTGTGCAAAGCAATGATGGAGGACTTTACCCATCTTGCTTTTGACAGCAGATGATCTGTAGATGAGTCACCTGGAACAAGTCTCAAAACCACTTTCACATGTGTAGTTCAGCAACCTCCTTTACTGAGACCACATCACCTCTGTGCATGAAATGTTCAGCCCACCTCATGATATAAACCAGTGTTAACATTTAAAGAGAGACCTGCTGCAACCTAACAATCAGATAAAATTAAGACACAAGTAAAAGGTTTTAGGTCTCAGACTGCAAGTACAATCTGTATGGAACTCGGGAAAGCAGGGCAGAATTTTGTGTTGAGGTGCTGAGACTGCCTCCTTGACTCAGGATCACTGGTGGAGGGAGGAGTGAGCACCACAGCCTGTGGTTCATCAGGGGTGCAATGAGAGGAGCCCACCTGGGTAGCTGTGGCACCAAACATGCTCCGTGGCTCACACTCCTTTCAGCAGCATCGTCCTGTGCTCCCGGCCCCCCGCCACTCTTATTCTGCAAAGGAAAACAAACAGCAGCGTTTAGAAAAAGTATTTTAAGTTTTATACCTTGTTTATACACAGAAATACCACATCCAGTAAAGACCAGTGACTACAAGGCCCCGTTGGAAGGTGCAGTTACAGGAGCACTGGCTGGGAATGTTAATGGTGCCTCATTGGGTGAGAACATGCACTTCTGTGTTCCATATCACTGCAAGATAAAAAAAAAAAACAACAGGAAAAGGGGTTAAATGCCAAGTTCTTTGGCTTTCATAAGGACTCTTCAGCTTGCAGGGGCACAGGCTAAGTGTGGAAGTTCCCTCTCAGACCACACTTTTTAGATAGTTTATAAAAAAGACAACGCTCAGAAAAGCCATGGATGCCCCATCCCTGGAAGTGTCCAAGGCCAGGCTGGATGGGGCTCTGGGCAATCTGATCCAGTGAATGGCATCCCTGCCCATGGCAGGGGGATGGAACGAGATGGTCTTTAAGGTCCCTTCCAACCCAACCCATTCCATGATAAGCTGACAAAGCTGAGCCCATTTCTTCTGCCTGTTTGTTCTACCTGATGACACACAAGATTCTTGAGAAAGTCCTGGGCATTAGTAAGTCAAACACTGTTGAATTCCACCAGGGAGAGTATGAGCAATGAAAAGATGGAAAGGGAGGGCAACCAGTGAGACCCATCAGCTGAAATCAGGTCTCAATTACTCAGAGTGTCACCCACTCCTGTGGGTGTAAGAACATCCCCAAAGAGCCACCGCTGTCCTCTCAGAGGAGTGGGATACAGGGAGAGCTGGAAATCAGCTTGAACTCATGGAAAATGAGTTATCACGTGGCTACAGCCACAGCAGAAATGCTTCCAAGTTAAGCATACTGCAGAAGTTATATTGCCAAGATCTGAATTCATAGGCACCTGATTTAATGACAAACACACTAACTCATCTTCTCATTTATTAGGGAAAAAATAAATGAGCAGAAGTCTTCCTGCTAATAGCTACCATTACCAAAAAAATGTTATTTTTGTCTGCTGTTCTCACTGCAGGGCAATATTATTAAACAGCTATTTGAAGAGCACCAGAAAAAGGTTCTGCAACGCTTAGTTTAAAAGAAAAATAAAAATCTCTCAAGTATAAACAAAAGGCAGATGAATGAAATGGTTATTCATTCTCAGCTGACTGGCCTCACCCACAGGTGCTGTATTTACTACAGGCCTGCAGACAGGGCAAAGAATGCAGTATTTCAGGTCTGGCATTCTTCAGCCAACAGAAAAATCCATTTGGCTTTAGAACAATAAAAACAAACTGACAGAGAAAGCAATTTATCCATCTCTAGTCAAATGAACTTCTCTGCCTTTAATGAAGCCTGTGCAGCTTTAATATTCAAAGTATTTAAAACGGGAAGCTAAATGTCAATACTTAGAGCTCAGCCCTAAGTCATAATGTCCTTTCCCATTTGGGACAGGCATGTGTACTGAGGCAAGTAAATCTTCTCAGTAGGACTATTATTTTCCAGTAATGACTACCAGAAAAACTTAGGATGGAAAGTGTATCAAGAGTAACTTGAGTCCTGATGATTGAACATGATCACAGAGTGATCCAGACGATCCCACAGTGCTGGCAGCGCCTCGGGACAAGCGCTGAGAACCCTCTGTACAACCACATCACAGCACCAAGGACACAATTCATCCGTGGGACAGCGTAAAACACAACAGGTACACATCCCACCCCCTGGAGGTAACCTGACAAGGTCACAGATCCTCAGTATCACAGCTCTCTACTAGATCTGTGAAGACTGAAGTAAAAATGGTTTAAAACATTCAGAACACTGTGGGAGTTGAGTGCCACTAGTAGAAAGCCTCAAGTTCAAGGTAGGTCAATTTGAGCAAGTTCTTTCCATTACTGAAGTGCTGAATTAACACAGCAAGAAACAATTCCTCTTAGAAGCCTGATTTCTGCTCTTCATCCTCCTAAAGCAGCATTTGAGGTTCTGCATTTTCTGAAGACCTCAAATGGAAACAATCATTAATCACACTGGTGGAGACTCAGGGGAGTGACAAATGACTCAAAACTTTCAGGGTTTGGGAGATCAGCATTTTGTTCAGACAAGCCCTCAAACTGCCTACCTAGAAATTAAAGCTCTCAATCAACAATTACCAGTGAAAAAATACCTGCCTCGGAGGAAAAACCACTTGTGCCCCATTTCTGAAATCCTGCAAGAGGGATGAATTCTTGAGAGCAAAATGCAGCATCAGAGATGGTGGTGAGAGAAGTATTTAAAAGATTTTCGGGGAAAAAAAAAATCTCTAATGAAGATCAGAGTTGGACACATCTATATGGCAGTGTAACATCACAGGCAGAAGAGGGCAAAATGACTCTAAAATTCCTTATGGGAATAAGGAATGTTATGGTATGCTGCAGTTTGCCCAGCCCAGCAGTGCCCACAGCAAGAGGGAAACACTGGAAAACTGCACTGAGAACCTCAAGGTGTTCTCAAACCAGAGAAGCAATTCTGCTCAGAGCAGTTTGCTGTATTTCTGCTCTCCTCTCCCTTCAAAGCCAAGCTCTGGAATGCAATCCAGCCACCATGAGCCCTGTCCATGAAGTGGGCACTCCCTGCAAGAGTTTGGGCCCCGCTGCCATCTCCCCACAGTGTTTCAAGGATTCTCTATTCCTTTCTTAAGCTGAACAGCACAATAACCTGGTGCTTTTAAGGGCTGGGGCATCATCACAGAGTTTCAGGAGATGATGGCAGAGAGCATGGGAAGAGCCAGGCCAGGAAGCAGAGGGCAGGATGATGCTGCCTATGAACCTATGACAACAAGGAATGATACACTGGGACTGCTCCGAGACTGGGCCCTGGATAACGCTGTGACAAGTGACACTACCAGAGCAAACACACATGGTTTTCCAACAGTTTAAAGAAAGCAAAGTTTCCTCAACCCTAGGAAAGCCTCACATTTAAAAAGCATGAATTACAGCTTTTGCACAAGGATTTTCTCACTATCAATTATGATCTCTAGGTGCTATATTAATAACAACAGAAAAGACCTTGACCTGAATATAAAGGAAAAACCAAAACATAACTGGAAGTGCTTATAACAGGGGCTAAACTATCCACATTTCTAAATAATCCATGAATCTAAAATTATGTCCATGAATAAGATAAACTTGAGAACTCAAATTCTACAACTGCTAATGAGGTGTCTTTTCAAAGCACAGAAGAGTTAAGATATTTCCCACTTTGTCAAGTTCACTGAGCAACCAGCAGCCTGCCCAGCATCCTCATCTCCCAGCACAGCTCCCACACCCTCCAAGCATCCCCATTTCACTCCCATGAAGTGCAAGTGCGTGGCCTGTAAACACGGCTTGAAAGGCGTCTCACAGCACCTCAAAGGCCTGTTGGAAACGTGTACAGAAATACCCAACATTAATTTTAGTTCCTAACTACACCAGGGTACTTCCCAAAACAAGGACAAAGTTTTCCACTTCGTGCAGAAAAACAAGCTACAGGAAACAGGGTGGACCAGCAGCAGATTCCACTCAGAGGAGGAGCAACGTGACACAGCTCATGCACCCATTTTTAGACGGGTATTTTGAGGGGAATAAAGTCACACCAGAATTCTTTTCCCAAGAATGATGAGCACAGAGTCCCCTTCCATCATTTCAGTCTTTCCAATATCTGGAAGACAACCTAAAGGAGGAAATTCTGAGAAATTCAGCTGGTAACAACTGTCGTGAGTGAGAAAGCTTTTGAGCCCTAAGTAGGCACATGCTCCTGGTTCCACTGCAGCCCTCACACACAAACTGACATTGTTTTGTTGGTTTGATTTGGGGTTTTCATTTCTGTTGTTTTCAAGAAGCTGGAGCTTTTCCCTTTCCTTTAATTGGTACACATGGCTGGCTAGCAAGGCCAAACAAAAACACTTCATCCCAGGCTTTTCCAGCTGGTTCCCTCACATGCAGACCACAACCTTAGATGAAGAGCCCATTGCTTTGCAGAAGCAGGTACTCTGGTTTTTTTGGGAAACACTCTTCCACCTCCATATTTTAAGCTTTTCAATGTAATGTTTTTGATTGTAAAAATTACTTTCCCAGCTAACTTTATGTCACTGAACACAGCATACATGTTTTTTCCAAGTATACTAGCACCTCACTTATTTTAATGCTTAAGCCAGTCATACACATATCTGGTGCAGAAACTCAAGCTACTTACAAGTTTGCTGATGGTGTATACAGAAAGCACTGGCACTACAGCCTTTGTTTGCTTAAATTAATCACCGATTCCAAGATACTCAGAAAAGTTTTCACTCTGGTCCAGAAGCAGCAAGTCCTCTCATGTCCTTTCCACAAATTTCTCAGAAGTGAAATTATCCTCCTGGTATAGAACAGAGAGGGAAGGTGCCCAGTGACCCTCAGCAGCCAAGACAAATATTCCTGAGAATTTGAAAACGGTCTGCAGATATCAGGACAGCGTTCCCTGAAGGCACACAGCAGGAGGAACAGGTTCAGGAATCGGGACACAGTCTGCTAGGAAAGCTGGATATTGTGACAGAAGCACAAAAGGAGCTTAGTGATATCATTAACAGCAGAGACTCAAACACCAGTTCCTCAAACACCGCCTCTATTGCTTTGCTTTTCCGAGCAGTAACTTCCCAGAACGCTCCAGTCAGTGACACACACCATTTTTATTAATATCTGGGTGCAATCACAGCCCTCCACCACCTACAACTTCTAAAAAGGACTGCAAGGTTCAGTCTTCCCCCAGTATTCTGCTCAGCAATCCACCTGGAATTCCATCCTAACACTCCACGCTTTGATTCAGCCTTGTCCAGTGCTCGTGCATCAGGTCATGTGGAGTTCACAGGATTACTCATGCTAATAAAACCCCTGAATCACAACTGTTCTGACTGCACAGTGCCCCTGGGACATGAAATCCAACTAATAACTTGCAGGTCTTATTGTAGATACAGACCTAAACCAAAGCAGCTTTTTTTCCCCCTGATGAGGAGCAGTAGTTTTTAAGGAAATTTTCCATTTACAACTCCCCTATGACTACTATTGGTGTGTCATAAGACAATAAACTTATTAAAAAAAAAAATAAAACCAGTGGGCTTAAAGTCAAGAAAAAAAAATCGGTTTTAGTCATCGGGAACATTTCAACAAGTATGAAGTCAAGCCACAGGCCAGGCCTCCCCAGAGGAACAGTCCCAGTTGTGTTCACTGAACTCCACTGCTTTGCTAAATGTGCAGAACCCTGGTTACCCAAAATCACGGGGTACAGCCTGGGCTTTGTTTTAGAAGTCAAACAGCATCATTCTCCACAGTTGGATACATAATGAAAAAGCAAAACTTCACAGCAAGAGACACTGGGTGCTGCTTCCCTATAGTTTTCCTGTGGAATTTAAAACAATTTAATGAAAATATGCATGCCCTTGTTTCCCCTAAGGGTAATTAACATATCTTGGACTAGAGCATGTATTTTATCATAAATCCTAGAATGCATTATTAAGGCTTTTCAGGTTTAGTTAACAAGATTAAAAACTTTCAGTCATGAAATAAACCTTGTCTAATTAAAAACAAAGGAAAGAAAAAAAGGCTTCCTGCTCCCAGCAACAACATTTCATAATATTTCATCATGGCACACTTGAAATAATTCAGTCATACATCTGGAAGGGAGGAAAGATCCATGAATCATTTGAAACCCTGATGTACATAACCCCAAACAGCATCATACAGAGAAATACAAATTTCATCAGATCTTCTCATCAAAACATCTCTAAAAGGCATCACGTGTGGGTCATGAAATTTAGAAAACTGCCTCCTTATTTTCATCAGATTCTTTTTTTTTTTTTTGTAGCATTTTTATCAGGCTCTTCATCACGTTGCTTAAAAGACAGTGAATTGCAGACCATTATAAATTGATGAGTATTATGCTGTGTGCTACTCAGAGGCACAAATAAGTCACTGGATTTGTTTATGAAATGAAAGCCTCAAGAGACACCAGCACACTCAGAGTTTCCTACCTATTAATGTAATGGCTTCCAAAGAGCTGTATCCATTTTGTGGTTTAAAGCTATTTTTAGATACTTTTGTAAAGAGTTTATATTTTGACCATCACATAATCAGGGCAAAAAAACCCAAAACACAGCAACTGGCTACACCTACTCCCAGAGCTCTCCAGACTGTCTGGGGTGATGCTGACCTGCTCCTGCTCACCTGCATCGCAACTCAGAGCTGTGGGATCCCCATTGGTGGCACTGAAACCACCACAGGGCCCTCCAGGCCATTTAAATAGCAAAGGCATAACAAGGCTGCAACTACACCTCCATCTCAAACTAAGTTTTTGTGAAGTGTAGGAATTGACTGCTACAATATCTCTGAATGCAATTATTTCAGTTTTGAAATTATTTTTCTTATCGTGACTTGATAAGGAATAACCACTTGATGGCCTGACTTGTGGTTTGTCCCCAAAGTCAGAACTGCAGGGAACTGTTAGACTGAACTAACTGAGGTTAATAATTACGCTACTGGACAGCTACCCTGTGCTACAGAAGGAAAAGGTGTTTTTTAGGGGAGGGACATGTATATATTTACATATGAAATATGTGATACCATTTGGGGCAAAACGTGATTTCATTATGTAAGTACACGACAACGAACAGAATCCTCTGATGTAACAGTGTCCTGGTGTAGCTGCATGGATTTTGCCATACCATCAGATGACTTCAAGAAATGAGGTTTCCACTTAAAAATCCTGGGTTTTCTCATTTTGCAAGGAAATGTAACTCGGATATTAACTTTCTGGAAGCTGTATCACAGTAACACCGGCCAAAGGGAGTCATGCAGTGGGTCCTTAACAAAACATAAGGAAACAGATGCAGGCTGTGTGCATGGAAGAGGAAAGAAAAGACATTCTTTGGTCACAGAGGGTCAGAGCATTTCTCTCACAACAAACCAAACTGTGGGGTTTTTCAATTTTTTTTACTTCTGCTTGAAGAGACAGGGTATAAAGCATGTTCTTCATGATTGTAAGAAAATCCACAATCTTCATTATGAGCTTACTATTTATTTATGAAACAACCCCCAGCACCTTAATTTGTACAGAAAGGGAGTTGCACAGTGCCCTGTGTGTTGTTTGTCCTTTTTGTCAACAGGGTTTGGAGGGAAAGGCTCCTGCATCCTGACCTCCTACTGCTGCTGGTTACAGGAGCAGAGAAAGCCACAGCATTCCACAACATTCCCAACCTGGCATTCCATGATCTGTGATATATGTCCCCCCCAGACATTTTAGTCTTCATTGTGTTACACTTTCCCCCCCCCCGAATCTCTCCCTGCTACAACTTCTCCTTTTGCAGCCCCTCCTTCCTTCCTGCCTCCTCCGTGCCAGCCACAGATAACTCTTTAGGAAACAGCCTTTCTGACTCTGGCAGTTCATCGGTTTTGCTCCACCCACCCCCAGTGCCTCCGACTCCAGCACATCCAGCTCTCCTGACCTATTTATAGGCACAACTGCAACCATTAACATAAATAACAGGAATTTGTTCCACGCTCCTATCATTAAAAACGGCCACACCTGTTTCATTCAGGTGTCCAAGTCGGGAGTGGAGTTAAACATGGAAAAGCTGATTTGGAAGAACCCACAAAAACTCAAATTCACGTGGAAATACTATTATTGAAAGGCAACTAACTTGGTCTCACACACACCAGCCAAGGAATTATCAGTCACTAATATTACATGACTTAGTCACTGGCTAAGTTTATTCTTCTATAACATGTATTTTATGGCTACTAATAAAAGACATGCATAGAGGTGAGATATGGATGGCTACCGTCCAAAATGTCATCATTATAATCTAATAACTGTGAACAAGAACAGAGGGTTTATACTCTTTGAAAAGAACACTGGATGGCTGAAAGTCTGGAAAGAAGAAGGATCATGTGCTGCTTTTATCCAACACCCAGAAAGAACTCAAAGTTGGCTCTATTGGCAGTGTGATCATGTGCTTCTAAGACACCCCACTCGTGGATCCCTCTTCTTCAGGATCATTTTAGACACCCCTATGACAATTACAGCATTATTTGCATGCAGCAGTTATCACGCTTACAAAACACAGAAGCTGCTAAAATGGAGAAACAAACCCTGGTCCAGGGTTACCCAAAGAATAACCACGAATAAAACTGAGGTTTCCAGATTAGAAGGAGCTGGGGCAGCAATCCCACCGAGCCACCATCTGCTGCTTTTACGCTGATTTTTTGGCTGATTTACCTATCACACACAGCGACACGGGAAGTTGGTTTTCTGGCTGACTGAATGTTCATAAAACAAATCACCAAAGAGCTCAAAGACCTGAATAAAAGCAAATAAGGGGATGAAATTACAAATATATGCAACCTTTCCAGGGTATTCATTTCTGCAGCACCTCACCACCCCAGGCAGGAGGGACTGACTCAGTGAGTGCCCTCAGCATCACACTAATGCTGCTCAAGCAACTCTTCTCCCTTCAAGCACTTTCACACACATTAGGGGGAAGAGAAAGAGAAAATTAAGAAAGAATAAGAAAGAAAAACCTCAAATCCCACTGAATTCTGAACCAAAACAACTATTTTGTTTTAGCAGACAAAAAATTCTGGCTAAGACTGACTTTACAGCTACCACACAGTGTCATCATTCCCATTACATCAGAATATCCAGCACTCAGACTCTTTAAATAACTGGATAATGGAGAGGTCCAGGTCTGTTATTTCAGCCTTAAGTTTTGTCTTCTTTCTGACCTTCTATCGGGTCAGAAAAGGCCCTTAACGTTGCTTTAACACAGATTTTGAGCAGCTTTAACTAAAAAAAGAAAATGAAATTTAAATTAGAACTGGAACAAAAGTTTGCTCCACTGGGCACTGAACTTAACTCTGTGGGTCAGCTCAAAGACTTCTTCAGGCAAACTCAGTTTTGGTTCCAGCAAAGGGAGATGACAGAGGCAGGGAAGAGGAGAAACAGTCAGCTGGATTGGGATATGCCAAGTGGCAGGTACCCATCCCCTCAGCATTCTCTGTGTTTCAATTAGTATTGCTGTCACAAAGAATCAATACACAGTTTGAGCTGACATTAATTCTCATTTTAAATAATCTATATGCCTCAATTTCATTTCTCCACTTGAAATTCCAAATGCAAGTTTCAGCCCTGCATCGTTATGTACAGGCACACCCTCACACGAGCTTTAATGTGCTGAGATTTAATATTTCAGAATGTTAAACCCAGAGAGAAAAAAAAAAATTATCAGTAAACTCAAACTACTTGGTGTCCTCAAGAAAACAAGAGAGAAATAAGGGGGAAATAAGAGATGTGACTAATCTTCTCACAGGCAAAGAAAGTAGAGCCTGTCTCCCAGGACCTCGTGGGTCCTTTTAGGAAAAGTGGAAGGTAGATCACCATGGCAACGGAGTATTTTATGAGATACTTTAGCAGTGCAATATGCTCTGATATGAACATAATCAGAGCAGCAGCGCTCTGCCAACCAACTAGAAAAGCTTTTAGCACAAACAGGGAGTGCATTTCTGTCTGCTGGAATTCCCAATAATGAAAAACGGATGCTGCAAAAGACACCACGGATATCACAGGGAGGGAAATCATGTGTGGAGCGTAAATGAAATTCTCTGGTCGCTGGGGCTCCCTGATGGAAACAGCTGAAGATTTACAGAGTCCAGGAAAAGGAAGGGATCAGGAGGGGAGGGTCAAACTTATTAACTGCTGGCCCAACTTCTGTGCCAAGTACCTAAATCACATCAGATCATTGAACATCTGCACAAAAACACCAGGAGACGGTGCTGGGAAGGGAAGCTGCAGGGACAAAGGGCCTTCTGTGAGTGGCAGTGACAGACATGTCAGCATCTGAGGGCAGGAGGAACAGGCAAGAGAAACTCAGGTCAGAGGCATCACTAAAACAAGAAAATACACCAAAAAGGACACCAAAAGAAATGGAAACACCACCATAATTTAGAAATGTCTTTATTTCTCCCTGAGAGCAGCCAAGGGACTGACAGCTCACGTTGGAATGTGTGTTCAGTGGCTAAGCAGCAACAAAATCCAGGCTTACTGGCAAACACTGCACAGGAAGAACCATTAAGAGATTGCTCTAAGATATGGTGGAGTTTTATTTTTGCTCCAGTGATAATTTACTATCTTGAATCGCCACCAAAAAAGCCATTTAGTAGTTGGTTATTTTTGAGACAGCAGCCAGAGTAATGACACGGATTTGTATATACTAAATTTAACACCAAACTGGCAGATATGTTTTGGTCAATTATTCTGTAGGTTCATGAATTCGTAGCAGAGATGATAAATCTTTATGTTAAAAAAAACCCACACAAGCAGGTCCACCTCAAGTGGCTCAGACCTGAGAGATCTCAGCAGCAGAACAGTGGCTGATGAAATGCATTTGGTACAAAAATAGGCTAACAGACAGCAGTAGTAATATTTTCAGCTACTCGCACACATTGCTGAATTTTAAATTAATTGTAACCACACAGGAACAAGACCTGGGGGTTGCTGTAGACAGCTCTCTGAAAACATCTGCTCAGTGTGCAGAGGAAGAAAAAAAAAAAAAGGCAAATGGAGTGTTGGGATAAATGCAATGACAGAATGCCATGCCAAAAGTACAACAGAAATTAAAGATAAAAAACACGGTATTATTCAAATTAAATATCCCACATCAGATACTTGAGAGAGGCTGCAGAAATAAAGCAGAAAGAGAAATAAAAGTATTAGATATAGACATGAGCATGAAAGTAAGATGAAGAGAAGGCCAGCTTCCACAGGGGATTGATAGAAGGGTAATGGTGCATTTAAGAAAACGGGAGAAGAGCACATGGCAAAGCTGTGCCTTCCTCTCCCCTCTGAGACGAGGGAGAGAATAAAGGTAGCCAAAAGTAACAAGTTTCAACTTAAAAATATGGCAACTAATTCAGATAGATGGACATAAACATATTTTGTGCTTTTATTCTGGTTTTAAGAACAAAACCTGCTCAGTGAATGAATTGATTTTCAATATCGAGGGCAAGGCTCAGAACAGACAGCTCAGGTATAAGTGACATTCCCACCTCACTGAGGGGATAACATGGATGCCTGATCCCAGTATCAAGGCAGAATCCCTCCTCAACAAGTAGCAAAAACTGTTTTAAGCCACTTTTGTTGTTCCTGGTAAGAAGTTATCCCTGCCAAATATTAGAGTCCTAATTGATGTGCTATTTCAATGTATTTCAACAAGACAGAGAGAATAACAGCTGAAGACAGGATACACATCGAGAGTTTTTATTCATTATTTCTGTGGCAACTTTCTGGAGCAACAGCAAGAGAAAGGAAAAGCCACTTTTTCTCTCTGAAGATTTGTTTTCATCTAACAGACAAATTCCAGTTACACTTTCTAAAGCTCCTTGGAGCTGTCAAACTTATCCCAAGGATGTTCTGGGAACAAGAAGTATGGTTAACTAGAGATAATACAATAGTAAAAATATTAAGCAGAAGCATAACACACAAATCAGCATTCCACGGTTCCCATCACCATCCTGGCTGATACAGGACTGATCCCCACTGGCAAACAGACACATTTGA
Organism: Pyrocephalus nanus; assembly: GCA_038380795.1. Lineage (NCBI taxonomy): Eukaryota > Metazoa > Chordata > Aves > Passeriformes > Tyrannidae > Pyrocephalus > Pyrocephalus nanus. Next base: position 4,070,407 of record CM076278.1, read on the forward strand.
TCACGGCCAAAGTTAAAACCATACAAAGATTGCCATTAAGCACCTCAGTGCTCTGTGATTTCCCAATTTATCTAAACAACTTTCTCAGAGCCACTTGAGCAGCCACAGCCTAATGATTTCCAGAGAGGGATGTTTAGGCATCACTTGACCACTTAAAGCTTTGTTTATTTGGACAGATATTGAGATAAAATAGCTCCAAACCAACATGACTGTGTGAGCAAGGCCCTCATTACACAAGGGCTTATTTTCATCCTCTGCAAGGCTGTATTTGCAGGCTAAAAAACAGAGCTCAAGACCACCAGACAAGGCTGGGCATCCTGAATTTTAAGTCTACAATACAGAGCTTGATTTTTGACAGAAACTCCCCATTTTCTATTTAAAAATCCTCCAAATTATTTTTTTCTACAAACCTTGCCTTGCCAGCAATGGCAAACAAAGCAGGCTTTGAAGACTGTGGTAGAATTTCAGTATCATAATCTTCCATCTCATGCAATTAAGCCATTAAACTTTTCTGATAGAAACCAAAATGGTCTTTTTGCTGAATAAAACGTCTAAAGTTCATTCACTGATATGATCTCAGTGCCCTACTTGTTACCTTTTTAACTGAAGGGGGGGGTGAAGCCTGAATAGAGATTAAATAAAACATGAGGTTTTTGTCTAAAGACAACTAAGTTTAACTGCCACAGTAAAGCTTTCATCACCAGGACTGTCTTTGCCAAGAGTGTTTTCCCCTGCAGCCAATGTTGTTGGACTTAAATCAGAAAAAAATCAGTCATTTACGTCAGTCTACTCCAGTTCTGCTTTCTATTAAGACAGACTGAAGTCCTTTCCCATCACCACACCTGGGTAAACCTCCTGTTTTCCCACATTTCATTCTCCTCTCAGTTCACAGTGTGAATTTCACCTGTTTGGGGATGGATTACATTCCTCTAAGAAATGTATTTACTTGAGACAGAGGCACCACAGAAATTCATCCTTCACAGCATTAAGGCAAATTCTTCTGAAATAATCCAACTTTTTTTCCCCATCAAGTAAATTTATACAAACATCTATGCAACCACTCCTACCTTGTGATTACAGTTTCCTTTCCAGTTAATACATTACTATTAATAACTTAGACTTTGGGGAAGTATGTCTTGAGGAAGAAGAGCAGGGAAATGAGGTTTGAGTTTTTGGATACCTTTTTTAAGCAAGTTTTCAGTACATGAAAACAATCTTCTCCTGATAAAGGATATCACACAACTTTCCTGCAGTCCCAGAAGCACCAGACACGCCCACAGGACAAAGGTTTTTCTGCTGGTTGCCGATGTCCTGTGTTGCACTGAAGGAATTTGTGCAGGGAGATGTCAGTGCTCATGAGAACATACTCATTTTTGGATCCATAACAAGTTTATGTACAAGAAAAAGATGTTCAGTTTCCCAGAGAAAGGATCCCCACACTTGACCCTTGAGAGAATATAAATATTATTTTGGTTTGCAGATGGGAGAAATTAAAGTGTTTTGCCTGACAGTGAACATTTTCAGGACCATTTTATCAAGCTCGGACGTACTCACACCACAGAAAAATTATTTTTTGGGAGGAGTACGTATTTTTAATTTTATTTTAATAATTTTTATTATATCCTAGAATTGCCTTTAGGTATCTAAAAGAAAGTCCACGTGAAGGATTCTGCACACACCCCTGTCAATTCAACACCCCAAACAACAGTAATTCTCTAAAAACCACAGTGTGAGAATAGACACAAACCTTCTCATCTCAAATGCTGGTACATCCTTTGCCTTCCCATTCCCTGAAGCCAAACTCCTGCCTGCTCCCCACACTCTCATCGAAGAGCTTCCCTTTCCATGGCATGTTCTGCACAAGAGTCTTAAACATTAATTAAGTCTAACAGTCCTCAGAGATGTTAGCACAGCTATAAAAAGGTTCCTGGATCGAGTGGCTACTGAAGGAACTGGCATCTGATCAAATTTTCAAGAGTTATGCTCCCAGCTTTATGAATAAATCAAGGAATTATCGGTTTTTGAAAGTCTCCAGCACTTCTTGGTGCCTCATGTACATATTAACAGCCCTATTTTACAGATTCAGCATCTAAGGCATAATGAACCTAAGGGGATACCAGTAGTAAAACTATGAAAGAATCCAATCTCATTTCTAAGAGAGGAATATTTTTAGTTGGAGACAAGTTCTGAATTGCAGGGCAGCTTGGAAGGCTCATTATTTGGTTCTGGTTAATTTTAAACACAGCCCAGACACTCTATGAATGAAGCATGTTTTTTCTGCAGACTGGGGCATATTACCACTAATTAAAGAAATGAAAGATTCTAGTATTAACTAATAAATTCCTGATAGTTCAATATTTTAATTCAAGGTCGTATCAGCTCAAAATCCTAAAGGAACTCAGGGGACTTTAGAAAGTCATCTGTATCAGGGTCACTCCTGCCACTAGAAAAGGATACCCTAGGCTGGAAAAAACGGGGGGAAACTCCTTACTAAGTTTTCCTAACTAATCTATACCTATTATAAATGCATAACTAAACCTAATGACAAGAACAAAGGCCTTAGAAGGATTGCTAGAGCTACCACGAATTTTACACAATATAACTAAAAATTTTAAAGCAGTTGCCCTCAAGGAGGGGAAGCTGCACTGGACTCTTCTGATCAGCCCTTTTGCATTCAGCAACCACACAGTTTTGTGATTTTTTCCTTCATAATATTCATAATACTGAAACAAATCAACACTTGCAGAAGTGTAAATACAGGAGAAAACCACCAAATATTTGTATACAAATAACAGACACCACAACCGAATATTTCAACCCAGCCAAATTTGAGCATTATGAGACTTGGGAAGAAAAAATAAATAAATAAAAAAAGAGAGCAATAACTAACCATGGAATTTATTTTGAACACAGAGGCTTCAAACCATTTGAAATTACGCTGAGTGAAGACACTGCTGAAAAGAGTCAGCTACACATTTCCCTGGTCAGAAACAAACTTTCCCAGAGAACAGGAGGAGCGCAGTGAGGTTACAGAGCAAGCCTATACTGTGCTTAAACTCGCCATTAAACATGCATGAAGCCCAACAGAGGAACTGCCTCTCCTCACCTTGCTCTCTAGGGAAGTGCAGCACAGCAAGGTTCAGCTCCAGGCTTCCCCTTTTCCAGGCACAGCAGGGGCAGGGACCCCTCCCTGCCCCATTTACCACCCTCCCCCCCCAAGTCATGGGTTGGGGAACCATCAACAGGGTCTGAACTGCAGAACTGGCTCCTCATCCAAACACAACAGTTTTCCACTGAGAGCTGTTGCTGCTCCCTGCCCTGCAACTACAGGAAAAGCCCATTTCTGCAATCCAGAGGAGGCTCCAGTCTGCACGATCAGGAGTAGGAAAAGCACTTAAGGACCGAGCCTTTTCCCAGGAAAACCTCAAGTGACAATGTAATTCCATCCTTCCTCAGTTATTTCACTGTGTGTCCCAGAAGATAAGGCACACACTGCTCCTTTGGTGTTTCTGAATAATACCATTTCCCCCTAAAATCCCTGGCTGAGAAGCCCAGACGATATTTTTCTGTTCACTTCCAGATTAGTCCACAACATCAGGATGAGTGACCTTCCCAACCTGTCAAGCCCCACATTCAAGTATATTCATAAGATACATCAGGAAAACAAACACCACATGTCCTGGACAAGTGAAGGAGCAAATTCAGGGAATATTCCCCAAGCATGAGTTGGCCACGTGTCTCCAGGTCTTAAAGCTTCTACACAAAGGGCTGGGTAAGGGCATCCCAGAGCCCTGCACACCAACAGCCTGGCATTCTGCTGCTTCCCAAAGCTTTAAATGTTACCCTCAGCAAGCCAGTCCTTACTTAACTGTGGAAGAGGGGAAGCCTTATGGCTCTCTTGGATTTGAAGTGGATCTGGACATGACAGCACTCCACTCACACTCTGAGGCTTCCCCAGAGCACCCTGTGTGCCTCCAGGGAAGATCCATCCCTGTGTGGGAATCCAGACCTCCACAGTGGTAGCAAGAGGCACATCAGCTGCTGAAGCAGCAGGCTGGGTTCATTTGGATAATGCTGAAATGAGAATTGATTCCAGGACTCTGCAAGCCAGAGCTGTGTATCTTGCACGTTCAGCTTGTAGAGAGCCACTCCCTTCGATATCCTTCCAAACTGTCCCTGTCCTCTCCTCCTCTGCCCTCCTGCCTCTTCCATGGCAGCACAGAGCTGTGCTCCAGGCCAGGCATCACCATCATCTCCAGCCCAGGCAGCTCCTTATCTCAAATTCCCAGTTACAGATGGACATCCCAGCAGGGCACAGTTCCATGACATCTTTAAGCCCGTCCTCCTCGTGCTGCTGCACACCCAACGTGACCCCACCAAATGAGAACCTGCTCCAAAACACACCCCCTTGTGACTCTGCTGGCCGTGGCACAGCCCTCCCAGACTCACTTCTGCATCTGGGATCAGCAGCTTCCCAGAAACCCCCAGCAGCACAGCCCCACTGCCAGCCACACGATCTGCTGCTGGTAAGGGACTGGAACTGCTTGTGAGTGGCTCAGGAGTCACTTTTAAGAGTTAAAAAATAACCAAAAAAAAGGAAAATAAAGAGGGGGAAGTCTCTCTTTTAGACCCTTAAAGTACTAAAACTGGAGCCACTCCCTGGTGACAGCAGGGTAAAAATGACATTTCAAAGGGGAATCACATTTTCACAGTAGTACTTAGAGACAGAAAGGGAAGAAAGTACCAGGACTTTTATGAAGATTTGGCTTAAGTGTTCTCATTAAAAATGGATAAATAGCAGCAGTGTGTAATCATTAAAGTAATTCAATATATTTTTGAGTCCCCAACACTCAATTATATTTATGGAGACTCCAGAACTACCATACACAGCTTGAGAGCATGTAGCATCTGCTACTTCCAGGATGAGTCATGGGAGGAAATTCCCCTGTATTTTCTAGGAACCAGTTAGGCAGCCAGTGACTGAAACAGTGATGTGACTATATATACACCCACACAAATGAGAAGAAATAACTTCTATCAATAAATGTTCATTATATTTAACATACTGACTGCAGATTTCAAATAAGAGATTACAATTAGAAAGATTATTTTGGGAAAACATTCCTCTGTTTAATTTGAATGCAATGTAAATTTTGTCAAAGGTCAGAAGAGACTGGAATAGAAACTAATTTAAATAAATTGCAGGAATTTGAGGACATTTTGAAGGAGGGAAGTAAATATGCAACAAAACTTCAACACCCCACAGCACTTGGCTCCATTTTCAAGTGCTGCATCATTATAATCACTTACCACATCTGTCCCTCCCCAAACACATCCACAGCAGCTGCCTCTAGACTGGCCTCAGGAGTAAACCCTGAGCTTAAAAGCACCCAGGTCATGTCCACCTCTCACTTTCCAAACATGCTGCCACTCCCTTCTGTAACAGGGGGACTGTGATGTGCAAAGTCCAAATTTACCCGAGTTCCAGGTTTGAGGCTGGTCAGTCGGAACAATTTGGATTTTAAGAGTCAGGTCACATTAGCAGATGGTCTCTAATGAGGGAATGCAGCCTCACTGACAGCACATAACTCATTTTTACTTTAGCAGGTGCCCAAGAGATGAACCTGTTCCCGTGCACAAATTCAAGGTACAAGCCAAACTTTCATGAAGTTATTTTATATTGTTTTGACCAATTTCAGCATCTTTACTCCACGGTGAAAACAGCTGCAAGGGAACTGGGAGGATACTGGATTGCTTTGAAGATTCATACAGCCCTGGAGCACTGTTGTATATTTCAAGCTAAGATGTTTTTAGTTTTGACTTCTAATCTGACAAGGAGAGCTCAAACATTTGTGTGCAAGTAGCCAACTAATAACCCTTCCAGATAAGGCCTCAGGCTCTAGAATTACTGAATAGCAGCAGTCTCACCTTCAGAGAGTACACGGTGGCCTTCTTGAATTACCAGGACTCTTGATAAAAATCCAGTAGGACAAAAGAGAAATTCCACCTCACTTTTGAATACCTGAAAGTCACATCCTCATCCATCAAAGGGGTGAGCCTAAAAAAATCCACCACAAGCCAGCAGCTGGAAGGACGGCTGCTTACAAAAGACCACTGACACGGAACAAGATTCACTACTTTTCACCAGGGAAGTGACTGCAAACAGAGCTACACGTTTTGAGGACAAAAAACTATTTGCTATCCCAGTAACTGTCCACAAGAGAGTTTGATTTTACTGAGAATGAGCCCCAGATTCATGCAGGCTCCCTGTGCAACCCCAGCCCCATCTTCAGCTCTCTTAGGACAAGAACTTTCTGTAAAAGTGTGACACCACCCATTTATCTGCAATATTTATACTGACAATGAATTTCTCCAAGCATGACCTTAAATATATATTCTCACATAGCTCAGCTAAGTGTGGCACTCCATTTGAATAGTCTGTGGGGCTGGTTGAGTCCATTATAAAAGTTGCTTATTCTGAAATCAGTGGCATAAGCAAGTCCTCTGTATCAGGTGATAAAAGTTGACTGTGAAGTAGCTGGATTTTTTTGCAAATATTTGTAATACATTAAGGGTTTGTGCCAAAGTACCAGATCACTACAGTTGGCAGTAACAAAGGGACAGAACAACATCCACAGCAATCATAGCTTAGCTGGTTTTAGTTCTGAAGGAAAATATAAATTTCACCAGTATTTCTTCACTTTTCAGACATATGGCCTTCAATTGCAAAGCAGCATTCCTTCAATACCAAAGCAGAGTCAAAAGATAACCAACACAATCATACAAACATATACAGGATCTTGTTTCAAGCTGCAATCAGTGCTGCAAAGATGAGATAAGGATATAAAATCTGAATATTATAACCAAAACTTTTACGTATGTAAATCCATTCAAATCCCAGGTCCCTCCTGCTTTCCAAAAAACACAAATCCAAATTCCCTGAAGCAACAGCAAAGTGCACAGACAGGCCAATGCATACAATGGCCAAAATCTGCCCTAATGTATTTTAAGTTATGCTACAGGAAGCACTATTTAAACACAAACCAAACCAGACTTGTCAGAGAGATCTCTGTGAGTCTGAAGAACAACTCACAAGGCAGCTGTTCCAGGAAACCTGCTCAGCAAAATGGCCTTTGTCATGTGTCACCTTTCCAGTAAAGTGCCAACTGTATGCCCAGGAGTTTATAATGAAAGTAATTACAGGCATTATATAAGGTGTGCTTGCAATGCTCCTATTTCCTTCTCCATAACGATTAAAACTGTGGCTTCTAAGCAGCTTAATTTTTGATGGAGACAAGCACAGCACTGCTGCTCCCGGGAACTGCAGGAACTGATTTCCCAAACCCAAGGAGGTTTAAGACCCGGCGGCGTTTCCGAACATCAAGGGCTGCTGGGCACATGAGGTCAGTCGTGGCCAGAAGCTCCAGCCCAGGAACATCTGCAGAACCCGTGCAGTGACCTGGCTGCCCCAATTTGGCTCTCAGCTGACAGTGCTCACGCAGCACAGCGTCCCTGAGGGGCCTTTACGGGATGCAGAAGGAGCTCAGCCTGACACTGCTCTCAGCACATCCCTAAGACTTGGCTGAAATTGCACTCGCAGGCACCAGGAATCTTCTGCTGAAGCTCTGCAGTCACCTAGTCAAGGTAAAGGGAGGGTCCAAAGATTTTACCTGTGCTGGCACTGGATGAGTAAGTAGATTTAAAATGCTCTTTGCCACAGAACATTATATATATTACACACACACAGAACATGTATAGCTTCAAAATGCTCCTTAAAAAACCAGCAGCCCACCCTGAAGTACATCTGCATGAATCCTTCAGTTTAAAGACCCCCAGCTCTCAGCACTGCAACATTCACAGCTTTGGTGAACAGCTGAATGTGAGCATTGGTATTCTTAAATAATGTTTTAAAAACCATTTCATGTCCCATTACACCTATATAAGTGTTACTCAGGAAGACAAAACCATTCCCACAGCCTCTTCAGAATAACACAAACACCCCCCAAATTGCCATGGGGCTATTTATTAACCAACCACCATACCGTAAAAAATATGACCATTAAACTTCATTTTGTGTTTGCAGTGTAAAACAACTCCCAAATCTGAAAATGAAGTGTCAGTATCAAGCTTAAAAACTAATAAGTGAGCTGAGCAGCGGAAGCCCCTTTGCTGTGCAAGAGCAGAACACTGGAGTGTTTAGTCACCAAAGATGGGCCAATACCCAAGAACACCGAGGGAAGTACAATCAGCAAGGTCATTTCACATCTGAGTGATTAAAACATGTAACCATTTAATTAACTTATATAATCCTAGTAACTTTACAGCTCTTTTCAATCATACATTCAACACCAAGACTAAGGGAAAAAAAGAATCCAGGCACGCACCCTGAAGCGCAGCATTCCAAGCACGGGCTCCGAGAACATCCTAATCCTCCCATCCTATCACTCATGGCCAGAAGAGACTGGACTTACTGGGAAAGTGAGATAAAGTAACAGTCAAAACAAACCGTAAATCTCAAAGGGTAACCCAAGGCAAACACTCAACAAACCTGATAGATTTTAAAGGCTGCAAAGAAACCAACGTGGCCTTCGAATGGCTCAGCTATCTTCCCAAACAGGGACACACAGAGCCCAAACACTCTAAGGACAAGGAATAAGATGACCAGCATAAAAAGAAGTATCCTTCAAAAATATCAGAGGCATAGTTCTGACAGCCAATTAAAGATATATCAAAATTAATTGTAGCCCAGCAAGTGTTTTAATAATCAAAAGCTTTTCAAACATATTGCACAGCAGAACTCGTTTTGCTTTCTGGTATGGTTTGGGATCTGGGTTTAAATCAGTCCCAACACAGGCAGCAGAGCTCCTGAACTATCTGCTTTAAGTTACACACCTCAGCAGATAAATCTGGCAGCCTTACATATGGGCTCAAGATTTCCAGTTGAACCATCAGAGGTTTCTTGATTCAATTCAGTAAATGCATAATTTGGCATCTAATTTAAGAGGGAGGATAAAATTTTAAAACTGCCTCTGAAAACAGTAGAATATGCCCAGATTACTATATAAAGATTCTGGAAAAGCAACAAGGAATTTAGACAGTTACATGAACATCTGCCCTGATCAGCCTGGAAATGCCTCTTCACCCTGGAAATGTCTCTTAGTCCTGTCCTTCCTTCCAGAGTGGGTTTATTCAACCAGCAACTGAAAGCATTCCCCATCAGGTCTGTCTTATTTCAGATCAGACACTCTAGATTTCAAAGCAGAAAACGTGAAAGGGCCACCACAAACACTGGCAAAGGCAAACTGAGCCCAACGGGAGCTCGGTGAGTGAAACAATTATTGGGGAAAGAAAACCATAGTGAGAGCAGCAGATCCTTCAAGATCAACCAAAGAAGTGTTCTGGTAACAGAGGAAAAACTGACCTCTAAGATACACTTGATCTGCCAGTAAAAGAAAGCTTCACATTTTTACAGCCAAACTGTAGTTTAAAGCAGTAGAAAAATGATTTCAGAACTCCCTGCCCTCACACAGAACTAGGGCAGCATTTCACTGCCACGTGAGCACCACACTGTTTATTAAAGGTTACCATGAGGCTCATCTATCTCTGCTCTTTCACTCCCAAAATTACAGCAGGGGCCTTCCCCTGGACACAGAGAACTTTCCCTTTTCCTAAAGGGAACAGCTATTCCTCACAAAGGGCAGGAATACAATTCCTGCAGCTGGCAAGTCTGACCAAAGACCAGGAGACAGCTCGGGAATCCCCAGATAACTAAACCTCTAGTTACCAAAGACTAAAGAATATTCCCTGGTGTAAAAAGTCCATTCTACTACTGCTTGTGTGGTACTTAGTGTGGCAGGAAGAAGGCTTCCATTTATTATAAACTTCCTTAATTTTCCTTACGGGAGCTAGAACAAACACTATTAATGTTGCAGCAAATGCACTTGACCTGGGCATTGCCGAATTTTGGTGGCATTTAACAGCATGTAATATGGGGGGGGAAGAAGAGGCAGGGAGCCAGGAAAACATGACTGTGTGCCTTCAGAAAACTTGTTCTTTTTAACAGTGCCGTTTAAGATCAGCCACCCTGGAGCAAAACGGTCAGAACATTTTCCTCCGATGGCACACCAAGTGTTTTCAGAGGGCAAATATTTTAGACCAGCACAGTAAAACAGAAAGATCCCAGGAAGGAAAGCTCACCCACTGTGGCAAAAATCAGCATAGGAAGGGTGAGTTTATTCATCCATTATGCTGAAGAGCTTAAAATGGAAACATTCTATATGTCTCGCCTCAGGCCAGGATGAACAACTGAACACACGTGAATCACTTCCACAGCGAGGGACTGGGAAACACACTGATGGAAACTGCTGGTATCTCTTGCCTCTCCCTCCTACCCACGAAAAAGTCCTCATAAACACACTGCTGCGTGGTTTTGCAAGGAAGAAGCAAAATCAGATCCACTGTTTTTTCTTTTTATTAAGCTGGAGAAACACAGAGGATACAGAGGCTGATGGATGAAGCCTCACCCCTCCTTGCAATCCCTGCTATGACAATATCCTCAGCTATGGATGCACAACTGCAATAGCCAAGAGCAGACAGAGATACCTGTGAAATGCATCACACCAGCTTCAGAGGTTTAAAAATCCTTAAGAGTTTAATGAATAAAATTAGGAAGAAGAATTCATCTGGTTAGTGCATTTTGGTGCAAAAAAAAAACCTTCAAAACAGTAACTGACAGATTAGTTTACCAAACATAATGATAAAAAGAAAGAAAAAAAAAACACACCAAAATTCACATTCACAATGAGGTGATTTGAAGCTAAAAACACCCAGCCAGCTGCAATTCCCACCTTATGCAGGCAGGCAGAAGTGCTTCTCTCTCCCCCTCCCCAGGCAGACACAGCTCACTTCCTTCTTCATTGCAACATCAGAAGCTCAACTCGATGCTAACAAGCCACAAAGTCCTGCCCAGAATTTAAAGTCACGCCCCAGTAATTACATGAAATAAACTCTAAGTGGTTCAAAAAAAAAAAAAAAAAAAAGAAAAAAAAAATCAATTTACTCAGCTTCAATCTTGCTTTTAATTCCAAAATATTTTGAGTGTTCGTAAAACAGAAAAGCAATTTTCAGTTCTGAGGTTTGTTCCCTCCACCCAGATGTCTCATTAGATGATTTTTTTTCCAATCTCACTGGAGAACATCAGCATGTTCACTGATATTGCTGCTATGCCAATAACAGGGATCAAACCCCTGAACATGCAAGCATTTAAGGAGAACATTGAGGGGTATTTGATGTTCAGTTTTTGTACTTAACCCATAAAGGAGGATAGTGGGGGCAGGAAAAAAACCAAAGGTAATGTAGGATCATGTAAAAGTAAAACTCAACTGTGCAGATGTCTCACTCAAAGGTGGTCTGACACAAAAGCACCAAAGATGCTCCAAAATCTTTGGAAGGTCCCAGTGAAAAGGTAAAGTGTTCTCCCCTCACCTGCCCTAACAGAAAGGCAGCACATGAATTCTTGAACAAAAAACCCCCTGCACCTTGCATGCAGCCTTTCCCCTGAGAAGACAGAATAAATCACATGCCAGTTTATGGAATCCAAATTAAAAAATAACAATTTTTGGTCTCCTGGTGCCGTGACACTAAAAAGACCAACAAAAACCCACTTAGCCCAGGAGATGGTTCCAGGTCACAGAGCTCGTATTATCCCTCTCCAGAGGGAACTGCACCTGCAGCCTGGGCAGGGTGTGCCACATCCCCAAACAGGAACCAAAACCTTCCCTACTGCACAGGCACGCAGCTCCCTGGCCACCAGTCATCACCAGGCTTTTGCTCCTTGGTGGTTAAATACCCTGTTTTTTCAAAACCAAACCAAACCAAACACCACAACTCCCCCAGCTGCCCCAGCCAGGACAGACCCCAGCTCAGCCATCCCCTAATTCATTAAGAAATGAGCTTTGCATCAGTTTACTCAGCTGGGGAGGCAGGTCCTGCCCGACATCCCCCTGCTACTTATAGTAGTAGCAAACAGTTGTGGTTCTGCGACGTCAGCAGTAGGAAGTTCCTTCTGCCAGGCCCCACCACGAGTGGTAACTCCTCACCTACACAATCTCCCCATCTCCTACTCAGCTACTGAGCTGCAGGAATACAAAAGCACAGGATACAGAGGGGGATTCCACCCAGACCAGTGTTCAGCTTCGCAGGAGTTCTTAATTTATGAATGATACCAATTAAGCATCCCCTTTGTTCAAAGATCGTAAATGTGAAAGTTTTTTGACTTCCTCTCTTCACACCCTCGAGGCTCTTACCCACAGCTTCACTGACAGCAGCTGCAAACACTCTCTGCATGGGGAGGCCCTGCCACCAGGAGCCAAATGTTCCTTAACTGAGATGTTTTACTCTTAGCACAGCCACCACAAATTCCCTGGATGGCTTTGGGAGCCAAGTGGGTTTAGCAGTGCTCAGAAACACTTCATTTGTGCTTCACTGCTTACCCAAAATAATGATCTTCCTAAAGAAAAAAAATAAATTTCTTCATTTGCATTAATGAAACAATCCATTTGTAGACAATTAATGTGCACTGGTGCTTTCTTTTCTAACTTTAGGATCTTGGTTATATACTGCAAGTAATTCTCACACTTAAAAGAAGAGATAGGACTTAATATTAAGGAATAACTTTTCACTTCCACAAAATTAAAACCCAAAAGGTGAAAGGAGGATGTGTTAACACTGACTTGAGTCTTCCCCAAGACAACCCAAATGCTGCTGGACCCAACCAGTGCCCAGGAAACAGAAACTGAAACTCACCAATTTACTCATTAACTGAAATCAAACAGTGGTATGGGAGGGGTTTTATTTGGTTTATTTTGTGTTTTTAAGAAAGTTACTCACAGTGTAATTTAGCGGTGCTGCCCCTACTCCTCCAGGGAGAAGTTTGTACCTTCCAGCCCCATCCTCATCCCATCTCTGTTCCCATCTCCAGACCACTGGCATTGCTGCACTTGGTTATTTCACAGCTGGATCAGCTTCCTAATCTGTACCACCCCTGGCAGCACGAAGGTTTGTGCCAACACAACTCAGTGGGAGAAAGGAGAGATGGAGGAGCAGCTGGTTTCAATTCAGCACTAAAATCAGCTAAAAATTCACTTAATTTACAGACTCCTGATTTAAAATTCACAACCAATCCATTCCCTGCTCCCAGTCCCTGATCCCCCCCTCCTCCAGCCCTGTGTTTCGATAGGAATCCAAGTTCCTGGTTGTCTTTCAGTCAATACATTCCAAATCTGCCAAGACAAAGAAAAAAGCTTATGTGCATAAAAATGAAGAGATGAAACTGCAAAGATAAATAAAAGTGTCTGCATTTAGACTACAGTTGTCAAATCTTGACTTTCAAGTGAGTGTGTGAATTTTAAGAAAGTTATTAAAGTTTAATAAGATGCTATTACTAATGACTGACAAGATTATTTGGTTTGGGGGAAAAAAATTATATCTATCCTTTCCAAAAATGTGAATTTCTCCTTTTCTTGCATAGTTACTTATTATAGTAGTGGGCAGAAGGGATAAAATTCTGACACATATTTTCTAAACATACTATGAAATTAATTTAAACAAAACCAAAACGAGCATTCACACCAAAGTTTCACAGATTGTCAAGAGACCTGGGTTTTTAATAGTTGGTTTACACCTTTTAATACTAAGTACTAAAATCTCTGTTGTCTAATACATTTTTAGAGGGTTTTTCTTCGTGTTGTTCAATTTAGAAAGAGGAAGCACAGCAAATTAAAATAGTCAGGCAGAGACAGAGGAAAAATTCAGCTGATTACACGGTATTTCTTTTGGCATGAAGGTGCTAAGGGCTCACTAGTGGCAGAATAAGTAATCATCACAACGCTAAACTGCCAAAATTCACTTAGGCTACGGCATGACCTGCATGCAAAACCAGCCGTGAAATGGGAATGAAGTGCTCAGGGCAGACTCAAACATCACTGCATATGCTCCAGTTCTGCTCCAGACCACTCCAGAGCTCCGGAACTGCAGCAGCCTGCATCTACTCAGGGTAATTGCAGGTGAAGGCAGGAACAGCCACTATCAGAGCTTCAGCTATTAAGGCTCCTTAATGAACGGTCTAACAATAACCCAGGCTTAACCAGTTCTCTCATTGCGAGGACCTCAACCATAATAAGCCCCTGGAACATTCCTACATTGTTTTCCAAAGATCTCACAGCATGAGGCTACTAACTGTGCTCTCACAGCCTGTGAGGCAGGTATTAGTCAGCCTTTTTTTTTTTTTTTTCTCATTTAAATACAGATAAAAAAAACTGAGGCAGAAAGCTGGCTAACGACTTCCCTGTGGATACGCAGCTGACTAGTGGCACATAGAATCCAGATCTTCCAGATTCCAGCCCTGTCATCAGCCAAAAGGCCATCATTACGAGGAAAGAAATTAGTCTGGTCTTATAAATAGCATTTGAATATAAGCCTTGCTGTAATATTTGCAAGGAGTTGACCTTAAACACCAGCAGAGCTGCACTGGTAGCCTGGGGCTCCAAGCACCAGCTTGCGTGGCACTATCCCGAGGTTCCTGTCCCTCTGCCTCTCTGGATGTCTCCAGAGCCTGGATCCAGGACAAACTGTCCAGCACATCAGACCACAGTCTCATTTGACCACCTCTGGTTTGAGCTCAGCACATCAAAAAGATGTAAGATTCCTCTGAAAATACAAACAGTGTTGTTCTAAAATACTCAGGTAGCCAGGAATGAGAAAATAAACAAGTCTGAGTCAGCAACTTTCAGCTCCTTTAAGAGACCAAGTCACCATGGTCAGAGTGGCAGAAATCTCTCTGTAACAATCAGCTGGCAACCTGCAAGGTAGAAAATCTCCCCAATACACCTAAAATCTGGAGCACTCATCCAAGGTAATCATTTGAACTGCCCTGGCTGTGTATCACACGTTTACTCGTAATTTCTCCAGCTCACACATGCCTAAGTGAGATATATTTTGATTTATGTCACCTTCATATGGTGCTACAAAGAAGCAGGTCCTTTCCTACCTGCAGCAAGTGTAACTCCTGGTCTACATTTCCTGCAGCAAAATATTAAGCCCAAGACTGATTTTGTAACAAAAAGCCTCTTAGGTCTGATTCTGTAAGTCTAAGTTCATTTTAAATTAGATACTTTCCAGTAAGGCAACCCTCTACAATACCAAGTTGAAAACTGCAAAAGCAGAATTAAAGCAAACAGAGGAAAAACAAGACTTGGTGTAGTAAAAAAGTAATTCCAGCAGTTACTCATTTATTCTGGTTTTAGATACCTGCACTGCTCCCTCCCACCCACGTGGGCCATCACCAAGTGCTGAACACACAACCTCTACAACCACAACAGGAGCTTTGAGTCCAGAGGAAAGGCTGAAAATGGAAAAACTCGTTATCTTCCGTGGGGATCCTCCACAAAGGAAAGACACCACGGATGAAAAAGCACACCAGAAATTTCGAGAAACAACTGCCTGAGTGGAACAGCAAGTTGCAGCAATTTTGATTTCAATTCCTCACTTTAGGAGCAAAGTGTGGTTACAGGCAGGAGAGCCATAAAATCCTCCTATTTTTGGCTGTCTCCCTCCCAAATGACAGCAAACTCCTGGCTATGAAAACATGAGCATCTCACACTGGAGCTAAAGGCTTGTGTCTCTTAAATCCAAAAGCAGCAGAGTCAAAATTCCATGTGATTCTCCCCGGGATGACCAAATTCCCTGCAATATTATGCATTAAAGCATTGCCAGACTGTGGCACAGCAGATGAGACCTGACTCCCAACAGAGCCTGTTTCCATCCCAGCTCACATTTAGGGCTCAATTATCTTATCTGCTCTGCCACTCGCATACTTTCCAGATAAGAAATGTTTTTCCCCTCTTTTGAAGAGTTAAAACTGACACCACAGCCAGTGTTAAGCTTAAAAACGTTATAAATTAAAATTCATTTAGGCTAATACTCTTTTACAAAATATTCTATAGGTGCAGGTTAAGACTGGGAACTCGAGTTAACTGGCAGGCTGTGTAAGTTTTAATAACAGTAGGACAACCTGCAAGTGGAAAGGGGATTTTGTTCTCCACTTCAGTGTCCCCACATGCTTTAGGTCAACCATCAGTTCATCTCAAGTTGAGAAACTGCTCAAGAGTTGGGAGGGGGGAGGGAAAAAAGCCTGTTTTCCTCTTCCAATCTATGACTAAGAATGAGGCAAGCGAAGGGAGGATCTAAGATCCTGAAGGCGATGGTAACAAGGGGTCATTAGTTAATTCCCTCAACGATGGATATTACTTCCTTTTATTAAATAACAGCGGGTTTTAATGATGTCAAATAGTTTTTGTAATTGTAAAGGACACAGCACACTCAAACTTTACCTGAAGCAGGCAAAATAAGCAGAGATGCAGACGAAGCCCTGAACAGAGAGTTAGATAGACTTAAAGTAATAAATAAATAAGAATGATTTTATGCCAAAATTTTAAAAGGTTATGAGGGCATATATATTCTTTCTTATATTATGTATCTTTGGCTTAACAAAAGTAGCACCCAATTTAGCATAAAGTCTGTTTTAACCAGTACTTTAATGCTTACAAATAAACTGACTCAAGTTTTTCACGAGAAAAAAAAAGACAAACACAAGCACCATTCTAAGGCTTAAATGAGGGCTCATTGCTGCTTATTGCTTAAATAAGTTTTGAAAAGGTTTAATCAATGCACTTTTATGACCAACTGTTTATTACCTGTATGACTACAGCACCTGGGAGCTTCAGTTAAACTGCAGCAGGACCTGCAAAGCCAGAGCAGGAGCGATGCCTGCTCTGAGGAGATTGCAATCATCTGCAAGATGAATAGTTAAGAAATGCAGGAGGGCACGAGGAAATAGGTGACTGGAATTTATGTTCTCTGTAGCTGCACTTTAGTCCACTTTCCCTTGTGCACTGGAAGGATCAAGGTGTGTGTTTGCTTGCTCTCCCTGCCTTAGAAGGAAAAAAAACACCTCCAGAAGTCATATAAAGACAAAAAAAAAATAACACGGAAGGAAGGTGTTTTAGGTAGTAAGATTGAAAGAAAACTATCTATTTACACATTTTAATACGTCTGCTTCTCACCTAAGAGAGAAAGGATTTCACTTTTTTCAAGCCGTCATCCCACAGAGCGAGACTGAACCATCAGAAAATAAACAGGCGCATACACAACTTTTGGAGGAATTCTGTTTCCATTTAAAGGAATTCTTTGAAATTACCACCCGACACAGTAGTGCACCCAACACAAACCAGCAGCCAGAGCTGTTTACAAGCTTTCTGCTCAGTGTTAGACTGAAAACCCAAACTCTTTTTGCTGTGTAATAAATCAGTGCTCCGCGTTTAACAATTTTCAGCAGCGCCATATGCTACGTAGTCCCATATGTTCCATTACAGGGAAGAAAAACATCATCTCAACATGAATCATCAGTGACTGTGTTCCTGTAAATCTGGCTTAAATGCTCACAACGTTCAAGGGCAACCCTAAATAAATCTGCCGGGTTTTACGCCAGATTCTGCGCAGCAGAACCGCAGATCGCTTATTAAAATTAAGGAAAAATGAGGTTTAACGTCAGAAGTGAGCCCTGTTTGCATCTCTCCAGAAACAGACTCACTGTTCACAACATTTGGCACGCATGCATCAACTCCGACCCAATAATGATGTCCTGCTCACAGAATTATGATAGTATCTCGCAGTCCCAACACTTTTCATCCTGAACTGCTTCATGGATGTGCAAACACACACACTGCAAACCAGCTTCGTTCCTCTCCGTGCCACGTTCTGCAGCACAGTGATCCTGGGGAGGAGTCTGGGAGAAGAGTAAAATCCCAAACCAAGCTCAGGTGTGTGTTTTAGACTCCAGGGAAATGCAGCTGTCAGTGTACAGTTTACCCAGGATTTTAGGTTAACATCTCCACTCTTCAAGTGGCAATTTCTCAGGTAAGAACACAAACAGCTTTCTCTCTTTTCCCAAAGACAGGGTAACCCAGAGCATGAAAGCTGCTTGTCCTGAGGCAAAGTCATAGCACACCAAGGTTATCATCTGCTCTTCTTTTGAGGAATTTCTTGGGCTCTGATATCAGGAAGACAGACTGGAATTAATGCCCCAAACTGTGAGAATGCCCCTATTTGACAGTGTTTAGTAGCCAAGGAGGACGGCTGGGTAGTTGAGGCAACCAGGTGCTCCCATGTAAGGATTGGTTTCATTAAATCCAAAATAAACCAGAGTCCAGTTTGACCTAATATTCAGGGTGGGGGAAAAGCAGTAATTACATCAACATCAAGCTATTACCTGTTCAAGGGCATAAGTGCTTAGGTCATTAGCAACTCAGACAAACTTGTTTTGTAAGCTCCCTACATTAAATTTGAAATTTCCCTGCCCTGACAAATTAAACTAACAATTTCTGACACAAAGAGAAAGTCCATTAAGACAAAACAAACGTGAGTATATAAACAAGAAAACTTCTAACCTGCTCAAATCCAGTGTGTTCTTTGCCCCTCACAATAACAACAAGATTACCCAAGGCACCAAGTCAACCCAATTTCAGTATTTTTAGTTCCTTTGAATAAATTATTTTTAAAAATTAAATAAACAGCAGTACTCCAGGTTTCTTCAATCAGAGAGCAAAACCTACTGACCTTTACAAACATATATTTTTCACACTTTAACAGGAAGTTAAAAGTGAATTCCCGTGGTTTAGTTCGACAGAATAAGGACAACATGTCACATTAGAAACATTGCTCTTTAATGCTGAAAGTGGGGCTTTATAAAGATTGAGAACATGCCACAGGACCATGAACAGCCAGGAGGGCACTTGGCTTTCCACCATCCTTCAGTAGCTCAGGAGATGGATGACCACGCCCAATTAATTTACTTTAATTTCCATTCCAACTTTCCTCCTCATTAATTAGGAGCTGAGGTTCACACAGATGACAGTTCCTGGCATGCAATGCCGACGATGACTTTAAGTGGTGCACGCTCCGTGATCGAAATGAAAAGTCACAATCTGTGCTGCACGAGTAAAAATCAGAGATTTCCTTCTTTTTACCCAAAGGGAACCCTAAATTTAGCAGATCAATACTTCCTGAAACACGTTTCACTCAATAAACTAAAACAAAGCTACCACAGTGATCCCAGGGAAACTCACTGAGCTGCCCCTGGAAGAACTGATGACCGAGCAGGCCCCAAGAAATTGCATCATGTTTATTACACAGCACTAAGCCAAAGGCAATCAGATCCTTCTGCTTTAATCAATGGCCCTCAAATAAGGAAGCAGTTTGAAAATAAGAAGCATAAACCAAAATACTCTTTTGGGTTCACTTTTTGAATTCTTCCCCGTATGGAAAACCTGAGCACGTGCTGAAATACAATCTTATAAAAATCTACTTCTTGAATACCTCTGATACCAAAGTGGCACTTTTATTCAAACTCAGTTTGCTTTAAATGCTGTAACTGAACTGCAGAGGAGTTCTGTTAAAAGAGCCTGAACTCTGTCTTAAAACAAAAGGCCTAGTTCCTATTTAAAAACATTAACCAACATACAAATAAAATAAAATAAAAAAAACACAAATAAAATTTAGCATTCCAGGAACACCTCCAGCCCTGCCATTTCTTTTAACCTGGATGTTGCAGCATTTCACGAGGCTGCAGAACAACCTGGAACAAAAACCCGTAAATGGAGGAAACAACTGGTCTGTGTTCCTGATCCAAACTCACTGACCACTGCTCTGCCCCTGCTCCCCAGCAGCCTGGGGCCACCCTGCAGACTCCAGCCCAGCTCCAGCCAAACAGGGTTTTCCCTTTAAGGCAAGACAGCAGATTACTCAGAAGAGACAGAGCCCAGTTTTTCTGAAAGACCCCCACATCCTGCAACGTGTTATGAAACACAAATTTAACAGCAAAAGCCTGATGCAAGATTCATATTTAGAATGCACACAAGTAGAAATATCTCATATTTAAAAGCTTTGACTTGCAGAGATCCTTTTTAACTGATAATGATGTAACAAAGCAAAAGGGAAGTAACTACAGAGAATCACTGTAAGTAAAACACACACACACAAATTAAACACATACACAGAATTAGTTTGTAATCTGAAAGCTCCGGTACAGGGAACATGAAAACAACTCAGCTCAAACTCTCCTCAAATCAGATGCCAAAGGAAGTTATGATGAGTTAGAGGGCAGATAAATCTGAATTTGACAAATTATACATTAATGGAGATATGAACAGCTTGCAGCCTCACTGTGAGAGCATGAAAGAATTGTCAGGTACTTGTATGAAGTTCAATGTTACGTGAGAGTTTGTGAACAGGTATTTACACTTAAAACACACCCTGTATTGTTGCCTTACTCCCTGGGAGCTCAGAATTAGCCATTTACCAGAAATAACTCAGTTTTACAGACATAAACAGAGAAGAACAAGCATGGTACATTATTTCTCTCCACAAACAATCCACTATCAATGTAGAAATACCAACATGAGTCCTCTAATAAATCTGGAACAAGATGCATCAAACTAATGACCGCTGGCAAAATAAGCTGCATCACTGCAGCATTCCAAACACTTACTGAAAATACACAAGCAGACCTTGGAGGACAGACTGGAGCCCACTTATCCTCACCCCACACACCACAGGCAGCAGCTCCATTCCCAGCTAACTTTCAACTGTGCTGTGTTCCACAGGGCAGGTGAGGAGTGTCCCCATCCAGCCAGAACCCTGAGCTGCTTCCACATCCCTATGTGGATCACTATCCCATAAAGGTGGGCAATGGGATCTGAAATCCTGCAGGACAGAGAGCGGAGCTGAGCACAGCCAGGGTGAGTCCTCCTGCCAGGAGGGAGCCCGGACCAGCACCACCTGTTTTGCTGTTTTTAAACAAACACGGAGCTGCTACTCACCTGTGTGTGGAGCCCAGGCACTCCACATACCTCCATCGCTGGAGCACAGCCCCAAGGAAAACACCCTGCTTGGGGACAGCAGACCCAGCACTGAGCTGCTCAGCTCTGCTCAGGCTAAGAAAGCAACCAGGGAAAACCTGGCTGCTACCAGGGCTATTCAGTGGCTACTAAAGTTTGGAATTACCACAGTTGTAGGATGAGGGAATTAATTCTACTCTCGTTCCTGGGAAGACAGGAGGAGGTATACATATATATATATAAAATAAAATTCTGAAGGCTTAGTACTTGCCTAGTGTCCTCCTTCCTTCTCCTTCCCACGCAAACACGAGTGCTGCTCGATGGCATCCAGCACCTACAGCGAATCATTTCTCCGTGTCATTAAAAGGACAGAGACATCTGCTCACACACACACACACCAGACCTACGTCATCGCTTCCAACTCCTCTCAAAGCTGACAGAAACGCGGCTCCCTTTTCCCTTCAGTTCCCCGAGTCACATTCCCGCCGGCAGACGGATCCCGGGGCGCTCCCGGCGGGCCAGCGCCGCGCTCGGCTCCAGGTGAAGGCGGCCGGCCGCCGTCCCTCCTCTCTCTCCGCACGCCCACGCTCCCACCGGGGCGTTCCCGTCCGCTCGGGGCTGCTGTCCTGGAGCTCCAACTTCCACGGAGCTCCCGGGGACAGCTCCCGGCACACGGCAGGGAGAGAGGCAGGGAGAGAGGGAGCGACTGCCCCCGCCCGCACGGACCCGGCACCTGCCCCCCGTCCGAAACCTCCCAGCCCGAGCCCGTCCTGCCCCCGCTCCTCTCCCATCCCCCTCCTGAACCCCGTCTTGCCCCTATCCCGGCTCCTGTCCTGTCCCCATCCTGCCCCCATCCTGACCCCTCTTCTAATCACATTCTATCCCCGTCATAGCCCTGTCCTGTCCCCCATTCTGTCCCCCTCCTGTCCCCAATCCCACCTCTATCCTGCCCCTTGTCCTGTCCCCCTCCTGCCCCCCATCCCGCCTCTATCCCGCTCCCCATCCTGCTTCCAGCCGGGCTCTCCGGGTGCTCTCCAACCCCCCAGTCCCACACTGGAAGCCCACAGGGAGCTGCCCAACCCCGACCAGCCCCAGCTGGGACTCCCCAGCACACCCATCCCTCCCTCCCCCCCCTCCCGCCTTGCCCGGCAGTGAGCGCCCCGCGCCGCCTCAGCACCCAAAAAGTGTCGGGTTTAGCCCCAAAAAGCGCTGCCAGCCCCCGGCGGGACCCGCCTGTCACCGGCGCCGCTCCCTCCGCGCGGTGCCTCACCTGGTGCCGGCCGGCGGCAGCGGGCCACGTCCGCGGGGCCCGGGCGGGGCAGCAGGAGGAGGAGGAGGAGGAGGAGGAGGAGGAGGAGGAGGAGGAGGAGGAGAGGACGGAGCGTGTCCGCCTGGCCGTGCCCGTCACCGCCGCTTCCTGCCCGGCCCCGCTCGGCGCTCGGCTGCGCGGCCTGGCGGGACAGGCGGGGCAGGGGAGCGGCACCGCCCCGCCGATCGAACCGCCCGGGGCATCAGCGCTCGATCGATCGGCCTGAGCGGTCCCGCCGGGACCTGAGGGGAATGGGGGGGCGGGGGGTACGACGTTCTAAGGGGAAAAGCGGGGATTGGGGAGGACTGGGGTGTGTAGGGGAGTCAGAGGATTATAGGAGGGTCTCAGGGTCCAGAATGGGACCAGGAGTGTGTATGGAAGTCTCGGGGTCTCTAACGGGATCGGGGGATGGGAGGCTCTCAGGGTCTGTAGCGAGATCAGGGGGGTGCGTATGAGGATATCAGGGTCTGTAGTGGGATTAGGAGTGTGTGTGGGAGGGACTTGTGGACCTGTAGTGGTCTCAGGGGTGTGAGGGCAGCTGGGCCTCCTGTAGTAGCCTCAGGTAGGTGTGGATGAGGCTGTGGGGATCATAGTGGTCTCAGGTGTGTGTGAAGGGGGTATCAGGATTTATAGGAGTCTTGGGTATGTGTGAGGGGGTATCAGGGTTTATAGGAGTCTCAGGTGTGTGTGAGGGGGTGCCAGGGTTTATAGGAGTCTCAGGTGTGTGTATGGGGGTGTCAGGGTCTATACAGATGTCAGGTTTGTGTGGGTGGGTTGTCAGGATCTGTAGTGGGCTCAGGTGTGTGAGGGGGACAGGGTAAAAATGCTGCTTTGAGTCTCTCAACACCTGCTGCAGGTGTTGGGGAGCCAGGACAAGGACCATGTGTCCTGTGGCAGATCCCAGCAGGAAGAGGCTCCTGGTAACCAAAAAGGATCAGGTGGGACTTTGCAGCAGTCAAAGGCACAAAGGAGAAGGGACTGCAGCAGGGATGGAGAGCTCTGGATTAGGAATTGCTGGGAGGAGAGGCAGGGAAAGGTGAGTTTATGCTGTTTCTGCCACACTTTGTGGTAACCCCAAGCTTCTGAATCCAGAGATGCTTTCCTTTATTGTTATAGAGGCTTATTTGACAGGGAGGTAATTATTTTTCTAAATAAAACTGATAGCTGTTCCCCTCTTGGGCTGCTAGAACCATCCTCACAGATCCCTGTGAAACCAGAAGTACAGAAACCTGAGAGCCCTGAGTACCAGATGAGGAGTTGGTGTGTCCTGTACCTCAAAGGCCAAGGTACAGTATCGGCTTTTCTCGTTGCAGTGGTGCAATTCACACAATAAATGAGTTTCCTGTTTATAAAGCTCAGGTTATAACCTTTCTTTCCCTCTATTTCTTGCAAATAGAAAGGAGGGCACAGCGAGTACGACTCGTGTGTCAGCTGCTCTGTGAAAAGCTGGTGCTGACCAGGCAGGAGGCAGAAATCTCTGCTCAAAGTGAGTGTGTATAAAACACTGAATGAGTTGTGATGAGAACAACAGCTCTGATGGAGGCACGAGCCAAGAACAACAGCTTGACAGGCAATTTTACACTTTCCCTGACAGCTCCTTGGGGCGTAGACAGTTAAGTTTGCGTTTGTAAGGGAAACATGGCATTCCTTACAGCTGAGCCTCCTCCCTCGGGTTCCCACTGAATGCCTGAGAGATGACAGCAGAGGGTGTCTCCAGAAGGCTCCTATTAAACAGGAGGAATTAGCACGGAGGGAGCAACTTCGAGATCCCAGTTTTGACCACAGAGCGAGCTAAAAAGCGTTGCATCAGCAGCTGTGTGCAGCCAGTGGGAAGGAAACTGCACACAGCTCCTGGTCAGGGGGCTCCCGTGCCCTCCCGGTGTGTGAAGGGCTGTGCTGGGAGGGTCAATCGGCTCCAAACCGAAAGTGCTGAGGCAGGGCAGATTCACCTTGGGAGGGCAGCCGTGGTTCAGACACACAACCAGTCCAGTATCCCCAGCAGCACGACCCAGGCGGGCAGGGGAGCGGGTGAGCCAAGTGTGTGGACAGATGGAACAGATACAGACAGGAAAGGGGGAAGAAAGGGGGAAACCCGGTGCTTTTAAAGCTCTAAGGGGGCTCTGGTTAGTTCTGAGAAAGGGGTTGAGTGGTGCAGTCCCGTTTCTATTTTTAGCTCTGCGACTGTAGGTTTTTGGGAAACGATTTGAGCAGTTCAAGCCAGGTGTGAGTGGGGAGAGGACAAAAACCCGTGGGCACCAGGCAGCTCATGCGATGTGGCAGCTGCCACCACACCCTTTCCTGTTCGCCCCGTGGCCGCGGGCAGCCCTGCCAGCCGCGCTGCCTGAGTGAGGAGAGGGGGAAAGGAGTGCTTTCCAAGACGCTGATAACCCCCAGCACCCGGCATTCCTTGGAAAAGGTGAGCCAGTGAGCAGCTCTGGTGGTGTGTCTCTCCCGGGACGAGTCAAGTGCTCCCGAAAGCCCTGGTTGCTGCTCCGGGCTGGTGCTGACTTTTGGCCGTGCCTCAGCCTGGCTCCTGTTACAGGCAGTGTTGACTTATGGAAAAAGGCACCGGGCATACTTGGCATGGGTGTTCCGAGTTAAAAATTGTCAGTCTGGGCAAACAGACCTTTGGGGTGAACTGCAGGAGAGCCAAGTGCCTGCGCTGCGTTATTGCAGCTCTTGTCAGAACACCAGAGCGTGACCTGGTGCTGCTCCGGGTGCCGAGCGCCCGGCTCGGCGGGTTTTGGAGAAGTGCTGCGGGTTTGGGAGCTCAGTCCTTTAGACCAAACCCATTTCCTTCCCCTCGGTGAGGTGTTTGTAGTGCCTCGGTGAGTCAATAAGCTCTGCATGTGAGGAATGCACCTCGCAGCTGAAGGTGAGCCATTAGTGTGTCTGTGCTGGAGGCAAGGAGACTAATTAGTCCTTCCCTTAGACTTAAGAGCTGCAGAAATAAGATAGGTGAGATATTTAGCCCGGAATATCCATGTGAGGCATTTTCAGATGGAGTGAGATGCTGCTTTTAATTGTTCCCTCGTGTGAATCTCAGCAGAGGATCTGTGTCTTGGTCCTTAATTCTGTAGCAGTGTCTAGTCAGGAGGATAACCTGTGCTGTAATGCAGATGTGGGGCATTCCTGATGGATTTGGGCACGTGTTCTAGAAGCTGCTGTTTACTGACAGGAAGGAACTGGTTCACCTGGGTGAAGGTGAGATCACAGTTCTGTGGTGGGGCTTTGCTATGAGGATGGAGGAAGAGGGGAGCAATTTCTGTATTAAACTATAATAAAGTTCAGGTGAGTACAAAATGTCCTCAAAAGTCCATTCTTAGCACAGCAAGGTCCTGTCTGGCGAGGAGCAGCTCTGCTGTGTGTCCATCACAGGATCACAGGCTGGGTCAGGTTGGAAGGGACCATGGTGTGTCATCTGGTCCAACCTCCCTGCTCAGGCAGGGTCATCCCAGAGCACATGGCACAGGATTGTGTCCAGATGGCTGGAATATCTTTGGTATGGGAGACTCCACACCCTGTCTGGGCAACCTGTTCCTGTGCTCAGTCACCTCCACAGTGCAGAATTTCTTCCTCGTGTTCAGGTGGAATTTCCTGGGCATCAGTTCCTGCCCATTTCTCTTCTCCCATTGCTGTCCCCCTGCCCCGAGCAGAGCCTGGTCCATCCTCTGATCCCTCCCTGCAGACACTGACAGACATGGATGGGACCCCCTCTCAGTTGTCTCTTCTTGAGGCTGAGAAGGCCCAGCTCACAGAATCATCAAGGTTGGAAGAGACCTTTAAGATCATCAAGTCCATCCATTCACCCTAAACCACCACAATCATATCACCCAGCACCGGGCCCAGATGCCTCTTGAGCACCTCCAGGGATGGTGACTCCACCACCTCCCTGAACAACCTATTCCAATGCCTGACCACCCTAAGAATGAAAGTCTTTTTTTTTTTTTTTTCTAATATCTAACCTAAATCTCCCTTGTCTTAGATTAAGGCCATTTCCTCTGGTCCTCTCACTGCAGGCACGATAGAACAGACTGTGCCCCGCCTCACTACAGCCTCCCTTCAGGCAGTTGTAGCGACCCACGACGGCTCCCTCAGCCTCTCCTCCGAACAGAGATGCTCCAGTCCCTCCATCAACTTTCACCCTCCACCAGGTTCGCTCCATGACCTCCATCCACGCGTTTCGCCCCGAAGAGCCCAGAATCCTGCACCAAAAAAAGGGAGACGAAGCATGAAAAGCCGAGAAGTAAACCCCTCACCCCACTGCGGTGCGGGCGGGCCGGGGCCTCGAACCCGCGTCTCTCGCTCCGTCCCGGGCGGGGGCGCGGCGGCCCCGGCGCCGCCCGGAAGCGGAAGCGGCGCGGCCGCGGTTCCCGGCGCGGTTGCCGAGCGGCGGCAGCCCCGTCCCGGCCGCTCCCGCAGCCCCCGCGGCCATGAGCGCGGCCGGGATCGTGTCCGCGCCCCCCGCCGCCCCGCCGGGGCCGCCCGCCCCCGCCATGGCCCCCGCGCCCGAATACTACGAGGAGGAGGAGCTGGAGAGCGCCGAGGAGGAGGACGGCGAGCGCAGCGCCCGGGCCCGCGACTCCGATGAGGGTGGGCGCGGGTTTGGTGACCTGGGACGGTGTGTGGGGGGGGGTGGGATGGAGAAGGGGATATACCCCGGCCGGGAGGATGCAGGAGGGTCGGTTGGTTGAAGGCTCTGGAGCGGCGAGAACGCCCGAGGAAAACAAGGACCTGTCGAGTTCCAGGAGTTCCCTGTGGAAGCTGCAGGACAGCCAAGTCCGTGGAGATGGTGGAGGAGAGGAGCCTGTGGAGCTGTGGTTTTCTGAGTGAGGAGGAGGAGGGAGACGAGAGAGCGCTGAGCAGGGGGAATTGAGTGGGGCAGTGTTAATTGAGTGGGATAGGAGGGTGAAAATAGTTGAGAAATGCAGTGTATCGATGGATGGGGCAGCAAGGGGAAAATAGTGGAGAAATCCCGTGTACTGGTTCTATTTCTGTGGTGTGAAGGGGGAAGGAGGCAGCTAAGGGAGGAGAAAGTGTGGACAGCAGCGAGGGAGTGTGAGAGGATGCGAGAGGGAAGAGGGGTTTTGTAGAGGAGAAGAAGAAATGAAGTAAAACACAAGGTACCCAGGGGTGTAGAGTGCATAAAGTAACAAATAAGGGGGGTGGAGGAAGACATTTGGACAGCGCCTGTTACTGTCAGCAGAGCCCTCCATCTCCTCTGGTGTGGTCATGGATGGGGGATGTTAAAGATCCTGACAATGTTTGGGTCAGTCAGGGCTCTCCAAGGCTACACACAACTAAATTGGGTATGGAAGTCCTTTATGGTGACCCAGACATGTTAAGTCCTTTTTTTTTTGCTGTTAAAACTTTTTGTTTTATTTTTGGGGTGAGCTTAAACTGTTGGTAGGTTAAGAAAAATCTGAGAAAGGTTTGATTTAAGGGGCTGGCCCTCCTTTCCTGTGTAGGGAATGTAGGTGGGATTGAGTTCCACAGCTGTACCCTGTAAAGCCTGGATACACTGACCTCTCCTCGAGGAGGAAAACTAACGGATTCTTGGCTACCCATGTATTATAAATAGAAGCCTGAAAAGGCTTAGAAAACTAGCAGTCCCACAGTGGTTTAATTTGTTTATGTTATCTGTTTATAAAGTGGACCTGTTTTTGTGGCAGTGCTGGTGCTTGTTGTTAAACATTGAAGTGCTTCTGAGTGATGTGCAGCTGAGAAGTTCAGGTCACAGCGAGTAACTGTTCTCTTCAGTGAGACCTTTGTGATCAACCTGAGCAGCTCTGAGTGGGTAGAACTGCAGTGACAAGTTTGTGAAAGGTTTTACAGAGTCTTTCCTGCTCACCTGTGTATGTTTGAGCATTAATGCCAAGCCTGTTGTCTTAAATGGGAAGAAATTCCCAGGCTCTCTGAAGTTGGAGTTGTTAGGACTCGATTTAAAGCTTCACTGCAAAACTCCTAGTTGCGGGAAGGAGGTGAGAGGGTTTGTTCCACTCCTGAGTTCTCTCCAGAGGCCCCTCAGGTTGTGTCTTTGAGGTTAGATTGCATGAGGTTTGGGGATTGTTTTTTTTGTTTGCTTATTTCTGTGCTTCTAAATAATTTACTACTTACTTTCTTTTTTTTTTTTTTTTTAATCTTTAATTTTAACAAGTTGTTTTTAACCTCATTTAGACACTGAGGATGCCAGTGAAACCGACCTGGCCAAGCACGACGAGGAGGACTTTGTAGAAATGAAAGAACAGTAAGTAGCCCATGCTAACCAAAAGTAAGGTAATATTCTGTTTATCTGGGGGTTTGGGGGTGTTACTTTCACAAAACTGCAGAGTTTTGAGCCAAGATTGGGAGATTTTAAATGGAATAGCTCATAAGACCACATACATGTATTTCTACTCTTCTCAGTTACTTTCTCTGGTCTATATATATTCAAGGAATTAAGTGCTGCTGCTGTTTTGGCTAAAGGAATAGTTATGAGTTTTGAGTTTCACTGCAAATGGCTCCTGCTGCTTTAAATGAAGCAAAGGGTCTGCTTTATGTAAGCTAAGGAAAAGCAAGATGCCTGTCAAATTCCCTTAAACAAAGGAATGCTAGTCCTGGCCCAGAAATGGGCTTTTTGGGGACTGGAAGTATTTCCTGTGATGTTTAGGAGTATTTGCAGTATTTTGACTTCTTGCTTACTGACAGTTGTTTTGGGTGCATTGTAAAACCAATGGGGTGGCAGAGGGTGTTTTTTTTTTGGACAGAACAAAAACATTTCATTTTGATAAGATTCTTTTAATTGGTCATTCATTTCTTTTCTGAAGTTCTGAAAAGTTTTTAATTCTGTGTCAACATGTTGCAACCTGAAGAGAGGGTGGAATGAACTCTGTATGCTTGGCTTCCAAAGCAAAGTTTCATGCTGACTGTCTTTGCAGGATGTATCAGGACAAACTGGCATCTCTGAAGAGGCAGTTACAGCAATTGCAGGAAGGTGAGCTTTGAGGGGGGACTTATTAATATTCCTAGACAATTTTGAGCACTTTTCAAATGTCATGGAAGGATGGGGGTATTATAAGATGTAAGCTGCATCCTTCACTGCATGTTGGCTCTCAGCTGTGCTGCTGAGTGAAAAATGTCAGCCACTTCCATCCTTTTTCCCTCTAAACACTTGTGGTTAATCCTCTGTGTGCTAAAGCATTTCTTAAAATAAGTAATCCACTTTCTGAAGAAGCAGGAAATATGCTTTTCCAAATGAACAACCTAGAACTGTAATTTTCTGATCTCAGATATTAGTGTTTGTGCTTCAAGTGGTGTGTGGCTCCTTGAGAAAATTTAATGTTTGGGGGAAAAAAAAATCAGTGGGAATCTACAGTTTATTTGCACTCCAGGTACTCTTCAGGAATACCAGAAAAGAATGAAGAAGTTGGACCAGCAGTACAAAGAAAGGATACGAAATGCAGGTAAGTGGAATTTCTCTGTAAGACACTGCATCCAACTTAAATTTATGTTTTTTAAAACACCTGAAGAAAAAAAAGTGGTAATTATGTGCTCTAAAGAAAAGGAACCTGCTGGAGCCAAGGGTTCTTCTTCTTGCAAGGGTGTAGTGGGTACATTGTAGGTTGCTTCAGATTCCACCAAGTATGACAAGATCTATCTTGAATATTTTTTTTCCCCTCATCAGCATTGTTTTCTGACTGATACTAAACACTGATAAACAGTTTTAGTCTTCATTTGTGTGAAACAGCACAAGTAAAAAAGGTTATTTAATTTTTATCTGCCTAACCCACAGCCTCCTACGTTGCCTTGTTGTTTTGTGCCACTTTTGAAGGTGTTGGGGGCACTGCTCCCTTCAGTTTGCAGGACTGGAATTTAGGAGCAAGTGCTTTCCCCGTGACCTGTTTCGTGCCCCAGAACAATGAATACAGAGGGTTTGCTGCTGGAACTGTTACTCTGCATAGCTGGAACATGGAATGGGCTGCCTGTGCTTTGTGTTCTGCTCTGTTCCAGGAGCAAAGGCCCAAGTTCATTTTTACAGTGCCCAACTCTCACCCTTCTGGGTGGCCTTCATTGTGTTACTGCAGAGGAAGGGCTTGGAAATCAGGTCCCTTTCCTTGCCCTCCCTCTTTCCTATTCTCTCCCTAATAGGTTCTTATCTTGGATGCTGAAGCAGGGCCTTTTATAGAAGCAAATAGGTGGGAATAGGAACTGTAGCTGTTCCTCCTTTAGAGAAGTTGGATGAATCCTGTAATGCCTGAGAATCCCTGTTAATCTGGGAAATACAGCAGAAAGGCAGTGGCAGCTGTATGATGGCCAACACACTGACCTTTGGATAGTGGGAATTCTGTCTTTCTAAAAGTGCTTGGGATGATAAAGGATTTTCTTGAGTGATTTGAACTGCTTCTTGTTCATGGGAATTTGTGTTTTGAGATGAATTTCATGTGCACTAGAGATGTATCCTGGCAATACTGCGTTGTTTTGATAAAATGAAGACTAAGTGCAAACTGGTATTTCTGGCTGGCCAAGGCCGGTGCTGCAGCATCCTCTTTCTTCCACAGGAGGGCAGGTGGTGATAACTTTCAGTATTGTGATTAAAAAAATCCAACTGCTTCCATGCTCAATGGGTAGAGCTCTTTGCAAACAAAAGAGTTGATTTTTATCAGGCCATTATTGTCTTTGGTATTTATTTTATTGATTTTGTTTTTAAATCATCTTTAAAAAAGCCCAGCAGTATACTGTTGCTACTACAGCTTTCTCCAAAACATATTTGAAGCTTGTGATCTTTACAGGAGTTTTTACTGTTTCAGGTATTACCAAAGCTTAATATGCTTTGAAATACAGTGACTTGAAGACTGATCAGGTGCCTTAGCTCGTTTTTGTTGCCACTCTCTTGAGTAAAAAGTGTTTTGGCCGTTATGTCCTTTAGGAAATGCAAGAAGGCTCCCACCCTGCTTAATTTCAAGCTGTTAGAGATGGCACAAACATCAGGAGCAGGGCTATTTCACACCCTCAAATCCTCTCACCTCATCCATAGGTCTGATTGAACTAATCATTGCCATGGGTTGGCACTAAACCTTCAGTGCCACACAACAATTCCCTTGTTTTCTCAGGCATGAACAGCTCGAAATCACCCCTGTGAGCTGAGTAGATCAGTCTTCTGACAGCTGCAGAATTATTTCTTAACCAGTCTCTGCTTAAACTGTGAATATTTAGTTGCATGTTTCAAGCTCCTCTCTGGGAAGTTTTTGTCTAGTCTTAATTGATTGTAATTTAATAGGGAGAAAGATGGACTACCTGCTTAGTACTGCTGAGATGAGTAGCCAAACTTAATATTATGGGATACTGCTGTGCAAGCTTTTCAGTTTGCTGGCAGTCTGTAAATAACTTGCATTAACAGTGTATTTTTGTGAATTTTTTTCATGGTTACTTTATTTTCAGCATAAAACTGAAAAGTGAGAGTAGAGGTGGGATGAGTGCACACTGTTTGTTCACTGCCTGTCTTGGCTGCAATATTCAATGGCTTAAAATGTTAAGGAGGTAATTTTGTGCATCTTTGAAGATAATAAAGTAAGTCTTTCTTGCATTTCAGAACTGTTCCTGCAGCTGGAAGTAAGTCCTCCTAATTTATTCATATATATGTAGGTGGTAGAGGTGTAAACCTTGTTCCATCAACCAGTACTTGGGCTTGTTTTCCCTGGAGGCTTAAAGAAATTTTCCTCCTCTGTCTGGCTTTGTTACGCTTGAGTTGTAGCACAGCCCGCTGCTGGTATTACTTGAAGTAATTTCTGCACTTTGTTGTTAAAATAGAATTAAATATTTGCTCTTGGGCTGTTGTAATTGGCTGTGTATTGGGTTGCCTAAAAAAGGTTGTTTAAGGCAATAAATGATAGTCCTGTTTATTAATCTGAGGAGACTTGATATGTTATGCAACAGTAAAATGTCTTTTTAAAAATAATTAACTCTGCAGCCAATATAATGGTACTAAGTCATTCATATTTAGATGGTTTTCTGTTGATGATGAATATTGATAATCTTTAAAACTGCAGTTTTGAACTGAAAAGCTGATCAATACAGCATTTGAAAAGCTGTTATCATTAACTAGAGTCATTGGTCCCTTAATTAACCTTGCTCTTTTGGTTTGCGTTAGACAGATCAGGTGGAAAAAAATTATGTGAAGGAAAAGAAGGCAGCAGCAAAGGAGTTTGAAGATAAGAAAATTGAGCTTAAGGAAAATCTGATTGCAGAGTTGGAAGAGAAGAAGAAGATGATTGAGAATGAGAAGCTAACCATGGAATTAACAGGGGGTAAGAAGAAGATAAGCAGCTGTCATTTATCCACTCTGCTGCTGCTTAGGGAAAAAAGCCATAAAGGTGGCAATGCTGGTTTACACAGACAACTGGTGGGAAATGCCAAGAGGGGCAGAACACAAATGGATGGTCTTTTAATGGAGAAAGCAGTTCCTAATAAAATTCAGTGACCTGAATTGCTGACAGGTGAATCAAATAGTGCCAGTCGAGCAGCAGAGTGGATGATGGGCTTTCTTATACACGGGGAAATGGGCTGCTTTAGTTCCTGTGATCTGGCAATAAAACTATTGAGATATGTCACAGTGTTGAACTAACCAGTGATGCCAGCTTGTAAACTGTGTCCTTTTCTTCCTACAGTAGTAGGTGGTCAAGTGGTTGAAGAAAGGCAGATAATAAAGGTTGGAATATTCTACTTTAAGCCAGAAAAATAGATTTGTGAACTGCTTTTGTGCCTGGACTGGAAAATTTACATTAAATGGACAGATTTCTTTGAGAGCAGTTGATGCCTTTGCTGCCTTGGCAGTGCTCATTGTAGTAATTGGCACAGTGGAGCTAATTTGAGGGGTAATTAACCTCCTGCAGAATTGCACTGCTGTGATACTGAACCAAAAGTCTGATTTGTTTCTCATTTTGAGAGCAACTCCCTCACTTCCTGGATAGATAGTGTTGATGTTGTTGCTGAGACATGTCCACAAGTTACACCCTTCATATCTTTCTTGCAGATGTTATATAAGCTAATAATCTAATTAGTGCTCAGAAGTGAGAATTAAGCCTTGTTTGGGCATCTTCAAGAGTTTTCTTGGCTTGGTACAAACTGTTGATGGGGGCTGATGTGGTCTGGAAATCAGCTTGAGTTATGCTGTTCCCCTGATACCTTTTTTTTTAATAATGAAGTCTGGTCTCATGGTCATTCCTGTTCACCCTTGAGATGAGGAGACAAAGAATTTGGTGTATTTTGCACATGCAGAGCTGCTCAAGGTTTCAGCATCTAGAGGGAGCCAAAGGGGCTTTCCAGATGCAAGTGCTACCCTGGATGTTATTCAGGAGTGCCTAAAGATGAACAAATAAATCTCAGCATGTACAAAAAGAGGGGACGTGATGTGTTTGGCATTTAAGATGTGGTTTCTTGGTTGCCAGTCCAACATAACTTCATAAATTAAGGAATGAGTTCTGAGAGTTTTGGTGGAGTTGTTCGATTAAGGCTCTGGGCAGACACTTGGACAAACTGCCATTTCAGATAATTCCTTGGTGAGGAGACTGGTGTTTCAGCTTTAAACAGGCTTTTTTCCCTTTTTCCCTAGCACATATGCTGCAGTTGATTTCCTCTCAACTGCTGCTCTGCATGTTATTAATTAGGTTAATTTCATTAATAATTTTTAGATAATCTGAATTTGAATACTGTTTGTTAAAAATCACTCCAGCAGAATTGTATCAGTCTTGAGTGCAGCAATTTTCTGTATTCCTTTGACAGAGCTGTTTTTTTTGCTTGAAGACAAGAAAAAGATTAATTGATTTGTAGCAGACATTTGACACGCTATTAATGATCCAGGTTTTGTTGGCAAAGAGCTCCATGAACTTGGCCTTTTGAATGCTCTGTCCCAAGCAGATAGAATTAGCATTAAAGAAATGTACCTTGAATCCTTGTAGCATCATTGTGCTGCTTATCTGTACCTGGAGCAGCTGTGAATGACAGCTGTAACCATGGCATTGCAGCAGCCACTGAACAGTGACCTGATGGCAAAGAGAACTTGTGTTCACTGTCAGCACTTCCAGCTCCAGGTGCTGAAAGCTGTCACAAAAAAAAAAAAGAAAGAAAAAAAAATCCAATTTGCTGTGTGAAAGGGGAAAGATAATTTTCCTTGTGCCTTGTGTAGAAAGCTGCTGCTGCTTTCTCCTTTCTCTCTGGTCTTATCAGCTCTTCGACTTCATTACTCTCCAGATTCAATGGAAGTGAAGCCCATTATGACAAGGAAACTGAGGCGACGACCAAATGATCCAGTTCCCATC
The DNA here is from genome assembly GCA_038380795.1 of Pyrocephalus nanus. NCBI lineage: Eukaryota > Metazoa > Chordata > Aves > Passeriformes > Tyrannidae > Pyrocephalus > Pyrocephalus nanus. Next base: position 4,104,960 of record CM076278.1, read on the forward strand.
CCAGACAAGAGGAGGAAACCTGCCCCTGATATCCTTTCCCAGAGTCACTGCAGGGCTGCTGGATTTGAAGCCACTGTGCCACCTGCACCTTTGTGTTGTGCAGGGAAGAAAATGAAATTAAATGCTAGGATCAGATTTTAACCTAGGAAATAATGAAGCACAATCGTCACATATAATGTGTGATGAACCAACATAGCAGTCATATAATGTTTTATACACACATATATATAAAAACCAGTGTTTGGAGATCCCTTGGTATCCTAACTGAAACCTTACAGTGTCATGAGATGACTTTATATTTGTCAGTGAGAATAGTTTGAATTCCACAGGCAGTTCTTTTTTTCACAAAGGAAAAACTTTAAAAGAGCTTTATATTTATATGCTGAGATAATTGATTCCATAGATAGTAAATGGATTTTTACATGAGCCAAAGCTTTTCTCATTTCAAGATGTGACAAAGCATTCACCAGAAAGATCGTATTTGTCATATCAAACTAGTTTTTCCATTTCTGATAAAGGCTTCAGATCCCTAATCCAGCAAATGCATGGCAAAAGCAAGGAGTGGTAGGTTTGTTCTTTTGAATAAGAAAAGAGGAAAATTCATCCCGTTTTTATGTATCACAAGAGAGAGAAACACATGTATATGTATTCCTTCTGTTCTGCCTTGTTGCATGTCTCAGAATTAAAATGTTCCTTGGCTTCTGGAAATAAATTTTTAGCTCCTCTGTGATGACAGGCAGTTTTCCTATTTGTGTATTAAATTCACCTGGAAAGGAAGGCGAGGATATTTGCTTTGCAGAGGCTTCTTATTAGATTCTAAACTTGTATGTCTTAGATTAAAAAAAACTTATCTTAGTGACTGGCATTTTCTGAAGGCAGTATCAAACCTTGAACTCCTGGAGTTCATGCAGGATGGTCACAAGCACCTCCAGTTTTAATTAACCTTTTTCTAGTTGGAAATTCTGTTCACTCTGTCAGGGAAAATATGATCATTTATTAGTGCCCCTATCTCATCCAAAATAAATGAGTTTCATAGTGAACATGACCTGCTAATTGAGCATGATACAGCAGCCAGTATGAAACCCTCTCTGCCTACCCACACTGGGGGGAGATTAAAGTCCATCAGAACCAAAATCCTGAAAATGCAGCCTAGCAATTGTTAACTTTAGTTTAATACTTTGAATACTTTTGACTAAGCTGTTTTGGAGAAACAAAAGGGCAGCAAAGCTCTAATAAGACTATAGACTAATAAGACTATAATAGGCTGACTTCTGTGTTCTGGGGTTTTGGGTTTGTTTTCAGGTGCATTACAGGCTCTTATTAATCCTCATCCACACAAGGTTGTGGTTTTTTACCTCTGGCTTTAATTTTTTAATTTAATTTTGTGTGGCTTTCCCCTCTTTTCTCTCTCTCTCTACTCCTGCTTACTGAGTTGCAAAATGATGAGTTTTATTTCCCCGGGTTTAGGTGGGGTTTGGTTTCCTTGTACAAAATCTGAAGTGAGTCTGTAGTTCCAGCTTCCAGATTCTTCTCTACAGAAATACAAGACACAACCCACTGAGAATGCTGGTGCTTGATGCCCCCATGAAGTAAATGTCAGTGCACTAAAGGTTTTTCATTGATGGCTGTGCCTAAATAAGTTAAAGTCATTTTGCACTGTGTTTGCTGCTGAAGATGAGGCTCAGTGGAGATTGGCTTGTATCAATTCCTATGACAAAAAAAAAAAGCTCAAGTATGACACTTAGTAAAGTCTTATGCAAATTTACAGAAACCTTTTTCCTTACATTTAGTCAAGTGAAATGTCATTGACCTTTAATTTTTAGCCTTGCTTGTCAAGAGCTTATGGTAACCTTAATTCTGGATACCTCAGCTAAATTATTTGTTGACTGATGAGCAAATAATGGAGGACCTGAGAACGCTGAATAAGGTAGGGATTGTTGCTTGACTGTATTTCTTTGTTTTAAAGAGAAAGCCATTGCTTTCCCCTGAAGAGAACAGAGCTCTCTTTAATGTTCCTTTTTGAGGTGTGGGACTATTTCATCCCTGCAGGCTTTCTGAAGTAGCTCAGTAAAAGATTTAGCAAGATGGTAGCTCCTCCCTTTTATTTTAATAGGTTTAATTAACCTAATTAAAATTACTGTTGTCTGAAAATGTTACCTTTTGTCTGAACCAAGGGATGAGCTCCTGTTAAGGAGTTTCTTCCTCTGCATGGCTGAACAGATGTCAGTGTGTTTTTCTGGGAGATCACAGGCTGCCTTTGGTGTAGGCTTTAGTGTGAGGTGGGGTTTTTATTAACTTGTTTTTCTCCCAGCTGTCACAGTATTTCAGCAAATTGAATAGAGGGCAGTGTGCATGTTTGTAGTTTTTCTAGTTTTGATCAACCTATTGCTTTCACTAAACACTTGAAGGCTTATCTAGTTTCTTCCAGTAGGGGCTGCTCATTAAGACATTTGAGGATGGTAGTGGAACATGGGTTTTGTGCCAGCTGTTGAGGTGTTTCTGATGATTTATCTGCTGTATTTTGTGAACCCTGAGAAATGTTGGATCGTGTTCAAAAATACAGTGTGTTAGATGGGTTTGGCTCATTTGAGTGAAGTGCCTGAATGCTCTAAGGTTCAGTTTTGTATCATGATCCTGATTATCTGCACCTTTGGCTGTTTATAGCACACTGCTCTGGTTATGTGAAACGCCACTTAACAGTGCATTTAAAACAGAAGCATTCAGAGTATGGAAAGTAAGATATCTGAAATAATTACTGCATGTTTTAAGGCTCTGTCAGATCTCTAACACTGCTTTGCTCTCTTCCCATGTAGCTCAAATCACCCAAGAGACCAGGTGAGTTAACAGTTGCATTGCATCTTGCTCACAGTGGTGCTGTTTCTGAGCAGAGAATGATACTGTAGATGCTTGACTGTGTAATTGCTGACTGTGGACTTGAGCTGTATAATTGTTTTGACTGTGTAATTGCTGTTCTTTGTGTGGCTGCTGTGCTGAGCGGGCCCTGTGCAAAGTCTCTTTGCCTGCCTTGACGTTTTTCAGGGATGAGAAGGGAGATGTGCATCTTTGGTGGCTGAAACATGGGACAATCCAACTGTGTAAAGAGGGTTTTTCATTATATTCAGGTGCATCTGGACACCTTGCCTGCTTCTCAGGTCGATGGAGGGATTGAGCACTTGTGGTTTTATGCCTCCAGCTCTCTAGATGTGTCTGTACACCTAATTTCAGGACAATGGTAGCAATTTGTTCAAGTAATTCTGACCCTGTTTAACTTCTTTAGTAGGGGTTAGAATTAAAATCAAGAACATATTGTCCATCACCTACTTGTGAATGTTTTTTTCTGTTAAATCTTCAGCGACTATTATAATTAAAGGCAGAGGTTGAGTTATTCGTACCAATATATAATTCTTTTCTGAGGGAAATTGGAGTTTGTAGCTTTCGGGGCTTATTATTTCTGCATATATGACCTTATTAACTGCAGTTTTGCAGTCAGATGTGCTACTTTGTGATGGACACATGCTGGTTTTTAAATACAGTGTCTTTCCTGTTCTCAGCCTCCCCCTCCTCTCCTGAACACCTCCCAGCTACACCAGCAGAGTCTCCTGCACAGCGGTTTGAAGCCCGGATAGAAGATGGAAAACTCTACTATGATAAGAGATGGTGAGGCCTGGGGGATTTCTGTTTTAATCAGCCTGAGTGCTGTGTAGTGAAGAGGAAAAGGCTGCAGAGAGAGAAATTGCTTTGATCAAAGAATTTGTGGACAAAATGTTTTTGGGCAGAGTTCGCTGCTTCCCCCAAGGGCTCCTCGTTGCAACCAGTAAATCGAACGTGATGGTGGAGTGTTTAGACCCTGTAGATTTGAGGGATAACTAGTGGCTCCAATAAAAGGAGACTTGAATCTCTCCCATGGAATCAGTGATGTCCACTGTGACACTTAGCAAGTATTTTTTGTCAAACCTAATATTAGGTAAGAGAGCCAGCAGCACACACAGCGGGCTGGAGCTGTGAAGCTGCTCAGTTTGGATACAGACAGTCTGTGATTTTTGGGCACAGTGGTGTCAGCAGCACTCACATTCCAGGGGTTCAGCTTTGTGGAACACAAGCCCAGCGTTCCACAAGGTGGCAGAAGAAACGTCATCCACCAGCTGAGCAGGATGAAAAATGTTTCTAATAAATCCAAATAACCTTTAAAGATCAAACCCACCTGGGAGAGGCAACTTCAGAATTGCTGATTGGATTTAGCTCTGTTGAGTTTTATGGCCGTACAGCTGTACAAGCCTCACAAAACACAAGGAAAATATTAAACTCTGCAGAGAAATCTTAGTAGGTCTTAAACTTAATCCGTGAGACATGCAAACCTGGATGATCAAGGGGGCAATCTCGTCCTCCTTGAGCAGAAAGCAATTTGCTTGTTTGTAACCTGCTTCAGTGTTTCTGGTGGCTCAAAATAACAAGTGATGAGGTTGTAGTTTTACCACAGAAAATGGCAGGTGGGGAGCTTGTTTTCCACACAACAGGCATCTTGGACAGTTGGTCAGTTTTCCCTTCTGACTGTGATGTTTTATCAAGGGTTCAGTTTACACAGCCTGGGTTGAAATGACCGTGAACTTTAAAGCAGATATGAACTGAACAGGCTTCACAAATTCACCAGGTTTTGTTTTTTTTGTTGTTTTTGTTTTGTGGTGTTTTTTGGTTTTTTTTGCTTTCATAGTCACTTTACGCACACAAAAAAAAAGATCTCCAGGATATATTTGGATCAATAAACTGTTCTTCAGAATTTTTAGTGTGTGGGGTACTGAAAAGTGTTCACTAGCAAAAAAAAAAAAAAAAAGGAATCTGCCAGTAAAGCTCCCAACCTCCCACTAAATTTAAACCTGGAAGAGCTTCAGTGAGCCCAGATCTCTCTGAAACGTATCTAGTTGGGACATAAACTGCTAACAAACATTTTCATCTTGCTGAATTCAGTTGTCATGGGGGTCTCACTGTCAGGAATTCCAGCTGTTGCCTTTCCTATCTACCTTGTCCTTAATGCTGTTTTTTTGGCTGTTATAATCCTGCTTAGATTTTTTTTTTTGGATTGATAGTAATAGAACTTCTGCAAAGTAGCTGGTGTTTTAAAATAATGAAGTAACTCTCCATAGTGGGAGGGAAATTCTTTTTAAGGTGCATTTAGAGTGCTGGCATGTACAGAAATACTAAACCTGACAGCTCAGGAGTGACTTTCTCTGTTTCCTGATGCAGCCGTGCATGACTGTTATCTCCAAACACTGAATGCTTAAGGACCCCCTAAGGTTTTGCAGAGATATTTCACAAATAAGTCTCCAAAGTGGAGAGTTTCAGATGAATGTGGAATTAGATTCAGTTTTTTATCCTCAGTCAGTTCGCTCCGTGCTCCCCCATTGAATCCTAAAACACAGTTCACTGTCAAACAACCATCTTTATTTGCTTTTACCATTGCTGCATTCAATAACGTAGAGGGATTTCCTTCAGTCTCCTGATGGAGTTGCAGCTGAAAATCATGGCCCTTCAGTGAAATATTTTATAGCAGGAAGTGGAATTGTCTCTGCTTGTCTCACTTGCCAGCACTGTGGTGCGTTTTACCCACTGCAACAGCAAGAGCTGTTTGGCCCTTTCCCCTCTCTTGAAAGCCAGCTTAAACTCCATGGCATTTTTCATCTGGAATGTTTTCCTCAGTCCTACCCCTCTGTGGATGTATAAACTTGGCACAGGGGTGAGGCACGAGCAGGTACCAGGCTGCTTGCTGTGCCTTCAGCTGACCTGCCTGTGTGTGCACGGAGCGTGAGGCAGCTGAGACGACTCCTCAGCCAAACAGTGCTGAGCCAACTTGTTCCCTTGCCTTCCTCATGCACAATTAGCAGGCATTTGCTGATGGATGGTGACTCGTGATGTGAAATCCGACGGCTGAAGCCTGTGCCATGTGTGGTAATCAAAAATTGAAAGAAACAGCTTTAAGTGGGGAAAAATATTTCATTATCTCTGCAGGCACAGATAACACTTGAGAGGTGTCGTTTGCACTGGTATCTTCTGCACTGATACTGATTGTATCAAGATCATCAATTCTCCTTGCTTAAGCACTCACAGCGTGGTAGGACACTGCTGGACTGAGATTTTTGTCTTATCTTAGTGAGGCCTGGGGTTTGTAGTAGCTTATTCAGTTCCTTTGTATCATTTAATGACATCTGGACTCGCTAAACTGCGGTTGTTTGGTTTTTTTTTTGGCTCAAAATCATTGTTGCTGTTGCATTGTCCTGGAACCCACTGAGATCCTTTCTGTTAAAATGAAGGAGAAAGAGGAGTGGTTGGGCACAGGTATCAAAAGGTTGCAGGATTTGGGGTTTTTTTTATTACCTCACCCAGCCTGTGGGTAGTGAGTATGTTTAGAAGGCTCAAAGCTGACACTCATTTTAGTTACTGGCAAGCAGTGTGAAAATTCTGAGTACGTGAGCCAGTAGGAAGACATTGTGGAATAAACCACTGGAAGACTTCCATATTTACAGTATGGTTATTTTAGAAATAGCTGTAAAGATTAAATAAATCCATGTATTTTGCAAATGGTGTTCAGGCTGCAGGAGTTGTGCTGAGTAGCTCCTGAGGGGAGTGGCTGTGTAGTGATTCTGCAGCTTGGATTGCCCAGATAAATATGAAGCACATCATGATTAGGGTGAAGGTGGAAATATAGATATGCCTTTATGATTGTAAAGGATTTTGGTGCTTGCTTGATTAGAGTTATTTACTTTCAAATCACCTGTGTGAGTGTGATTAGTTCTGCCTACAGAACTCTCCTAGGCAGAATAAACAGAAACTGGGGGAGGTTTGGCTGCAGCACTTAAAGAAAGGTGGGCTGTGAAGGGGACAAGTCCCTGGAAACACATAATTCAGAGTCAGGACTTTCAAAGTCTTTGTTTTGTACACAGCACATTAAGAACAAAACATAGCTTAAAAAAAAAAAAAAAAGGTTGGGAAATGGGTATGTTTAGTCAGAGCCTCTGAATGGCAGGTATATACAGTTTGTTATAAGGTCAGTTACCCATCACCAGTTCAGAAAATAAAACAGTATTGGAGATCTGAGGTCTTGTTAAACAATACACAAACTGCACTGATTGAGGATAATTCACTTTTGTTGTTGGTGGTGCACTAGTAATTTTGTATTGGGAAATGTATTGGGAAATGTATTGGGAATAACTTTTGAGTATCTGTGACTTGCTCTGTCATATTTTATCAGGCAAAAGATGGAGTTGCCTTCTGAAACCCATCCTGTGTCTGAAATGTGAAAGGCTTCTTGGATTAGCTCTTGCTGTCAGTCAGTGTTCTCCTGTGTTGTGCCTGGTGCTCTGCCCCTTCCTCTTGCAGATGTGAAACCTGTTTTCAGGAGCCTGCACGTAGAGCTGGATGTGAATCACGCATTTCAGTAACCATTAAATGCAAAGTGTGTGTGTGTAGAACTGAAACACCCGCTGTGCTGCGAAGATGGAGAACGTGGTGTGGAAAGATGGACAGACTTCAGATTGACTCTGTCCAAATGCATGTGGGATCCCAGCTTTATCACCAGTGGTTTCATGTGTTTCCTTTCCCTTTTTTCTCTGTGCAGGTACCACAAGAGCCAGGCTATTTACCTGGAGTCTAAAGACAACACGAAGATCAGCTGTGTGATCAGCTCTGTGGGAGCCAACGAGGTGGTGGGCTGCTTTTGTTTCTCAGCAGAGGGGGGGAAGGACACGGGTCTAGTGAGGACTAGGAGTGAACCTTTCAGCCAGGATACATATTGGGGTGTAAAGAAGCTGAATCCAAGATAAAACCAAATTGAGAAATCTCTTTCTGAGATGGAAAGACACTCTGTTTTTAAAGAATGATCCTGCATTTTACAAGTAGTAGCAGGAAAAATGGGTAGAACTGACACGTTGCATCTCACTGGCACTACATTCATAAATTCCATTTCTGTTATTTCAAGAACATGCATACAGTTGTTGTCAAGGCATAATTAAAAGAAATTCCATTGGGAATGCAGAGGAGGATGAGAAAAAACTTTGTCACCAAATTTAGTTGTTGTGAGGGAAGAACATTCTTAGTGCTAACAGAGAAGCTCTCTGGCAGCATCCATCACCTCCTTGGGAGATGGGGCAGGCCAGTCATTTGTCTGAGGCAATTTCCTTGTGCCTGCTGATGAAGCCTTAGAGCAGCAGGTGAAGAGCTCTGTGCCCAAGATTGATGTGAGTCTGGCTGCAGGAGCAGCAGTTGGGCAAAGGGAGCAGTTTATTCTTTGCTTGCAAATTCCAGGCACTTCAGGGAAAGAAATAATAGACTTGAGTTCACTTCTCTTCAATCAGCCAATAAAGGAACTTTAATTTGTTGTGGCAGCTAAGGGAAAATACTTTATTTTCCTCAGAATGAGTTGCATATGGGATATGTTTGTATCACAACTGTTCCCCTGGCAGTAACAGTTGTGTTGCTCAGCAGTTGATAGTTCAGATAAAGTAGTGCTAGTGTGCTAATGGGTGCTAAATGTAGTGCTGCTAACTGGATTAAAGTTATTACTGGTAATTTATAACATTAAAAGGGAATTCTTTGGGAGCATTTTACCTGAAACCATGAGAGAAATGCAATCCATTGATTCCTCCCTGTGAGGGTGGGGAGGCCCTGGCACAGGTTGCCCAGAGAAGCTGTGGCTGCCCCATCCCTGGAAGTGTCCAAGGCTAAGTTGGATGGGGCTTTGAGCAACCTGGGCTAGTGATTTTGACAAAAATCCCTCTTCAGTACCTGCAGGAAAGTGTTATTTTTTTATTAATTTACTCAGAAATCTCAGATTGTTGAAGCTGGAAAAAGGAAGAAGCTTATTTCAAAAAAGTCTAATTCAGAAATGGTTTTGGTTGCTCCTATTTCCCATCTTCAGTTCTTTAGTATTAATAGATGCTCTCCTCTAATGGCAAAATATATTCTATGTCTGAAACATCAATTTTAAGTTCAGAATATGTCTTGATGTGTTTATTTTCCTGAATACTGTGGCAGATTTTAATGTTAAGTAATTGCACTGTTGTGGTCACTTAAACCTGAATTTTAATATTGCTTAAAATGGAACTTAACAAAGCAGTTAATTTTAGCAAAACAAATGTACCATTCCATCATATCATGATAGAATGTAAAATTGTACATGTTTGTTGTTTTGTGCAGTTGCTCAGAAATTTGTAATTCTTTCAGCAAGCAAAACATGCCAAATTCTTGGTAATGTTGCAGTTGAGAGATGATTCTCAATGAATGTTGATTTTAATTTCTCTGGGGAAATAACTGAAGTACAAACACAGACAAATATTAAATTTATTGTATACTGAGGACTCCAGTTAATAAAGTCAGTTTATTATTAAAATAACAGAGATAATAGCTAACATAGCTAAAAAAATAGCTTAGGATAAATCAAAGCCCAACATAACTTTATAATCCTTTGCAGTAGGAAGTACTGGACTTCTATCCTAAAATACTCCAGGACTAAGAGCTGGATAATTCTTACTTCATGCACATATTTAAATATGTTTAAATGCATTAGAGTGATCTAATGCAGAGGAGATTGCTCAGACTTGATTTTTAAAGTACAGGTTTTTGGATCTAAACGTCTTCAAAGTGATTTAAAAAATTCTCTGGGGTGGCAGCAGTTTGTCCTTTGGAACATGTTGTGTGGGAATTCTTCCGTGCAGGTGTTGAAAAGAGGGGCCCTTTTGTCTTCAGATACAATTTCTGTAACACATTGTGGGAAATGCCTCACGGAACAGAGTCAGGATAAGCTTTTCATTTGACTAATAGTTACTTGTCTGGGCAAATCCCAGGGTGGGTAATTTTATGATCTGTGGATCTAGGGAGGCTTATTCTTGATTAGGCAAAGCTTAATGCCACAGTCCTGTTGTGAACTGGAGCAGAAAGGAACCTGCTTTCCTGATGGTGCTTGGAAAGAGTAATTTTTCTTGAGGACTGTTCTGAGCAGGAAGTTAAGGAGGTAAAGTTAGAAACCTTATTTCGTGTTCTGCTCAGGTTGCAAATGCCTCATGTGGGGAGGGAGAAAGGATTAACCTGAAGGATCTGTGCACCCCGAGCAGCAGGGCAGTAACAGAGGTGTTCAGCTCTGGCAATAAGATACCCGGTTTATTGGTCTGTGTGTTGCTTCCTCTCAGTTCTCCCCTTTTACCCTCAGTTTATCTCCTCGCCCCATTTTTTATATTCTTTCTTTCCTGCAGATCTGGGTGAGGAAAACCAGCGACAGCACAAAGATGAGGATCTACCTGGGGCAGCTGCAGCGAGGTGTGTTTGTGATCCGCCGGCGATCGGCTGCGTGAGCGGGAGCTCCTCCCGGGGCCTTTTGTTTGTTTTGGTTTTTAACTGATCACCAAACCTCTGCTGGGGGGTGTCGGGCTGCTCACTCTTCCCAGCAGCACAGAACAGTGTCATGACCTCTGATGAGACCATTTGTGGCTGGCCACATGATCCCCAGTAGTCCTTAAGTCTTTAGTGATGCCCAAGCACTGCCCTGGACTATTTCTGGATTTTTGCATCAAGCTTCTGTATGCTCTGTTTGTATTTGGGGTGACTGTTGAAGAAGACTTTGCATCAGACTTTTGTCATCATCGTTTTGTGGTGCACAGATGGGACTCGTATGTCAAAAACGACGTCACGTCTCTGTTTGAAGTCAGACCAGTGGAAGAAGCTTTGCTTGTCGAGACCTGAGGTTGGTTGTTCTTTTGGGCCTTGTTTTCTCTGCAAGGCTCGGGATGCTCGGCCAAAGGAGATGAATCCTGCCACGTTTCAGCTGCAGCTGGAGAGAATCCTCCAGAACACCTGGTGCACAACATCAGCTTTATTGGGTGAACTGCTCAAAGACTTGAGTGCTGAGGCTCTTTTTGGACGGTGTGAACAGCTTAGAAACTGCTGAAAATACAGCGATTTTAATGTAGTTACGCAGTCACGCGTGGTTAGTCAGAAGCTTCCGTTTCTCTTCACATTAAAAAACCCTTCAATGAACAAGCAGAGTATGTCTGTTTGCTGAAATAGATTACCTGGAATAGGTGGATGACTATAAATTAAAGGAATAATTACCAGGAGTTTGCAGATAGCTTGGCCCTATGAACTCTGTGTGTGAGTACAATCATTCACAGATGTAGTGACAAAAGATAAACTCCATGTTTTTCATTGATGCTTAGAATAACAGGTTGTGGTGGAATCCCTCTGACAGGAGGTACTGGATCTGTTTTATCTTCCAAAGGAGCCTGGTACAGAGTAGAAAGTGGCATTGCCATGCTCTTAGTCCACAGCTGGAACCTTCATTCCCTAAAATGCTTTGCAAAGGGTTCCCCTTGAAGGGTGTTTTAATTACTGGGGACAACACTGGGTTTCTACACTTGCCCTCCTGTGGCACAAGTGAAAATGCTCAAATAATGATATTAATGCCAAGATGTTTAAAGATCTGACTCTGGCATTCCTTTATTATTCCCAATCTTTTGCTGATGGCTGGAACCACCAATGCCATGTGTAAGGGCATTGGCAGGAGCCACCCAGTGCCCTGGCACTGCTGTCAGATCTCTGCCTTATGTGCAGAACAACTTTGTGCTGCTTTTGATTACTAGTCAAAAAGTTGTAAATTCTGTCTTCATCAATATAGTGTCACTTTGAGGCTTTGTTTTTTTTGGTTTTGCTTTTGAGCTGTCTTCTTGTTCAGCATCAGCTGAGCTGGATAAATGGAATAGAGGCAAGGCAAGGGAGTTGGAACAACTGTGTCCATTTCTTTCCTGCAGTTGGGTGGCAGTCACACCCCAAAAACTGATGCATGTACGTGGGTCTGGAGTGGAGTGTGATGGCTGAGTTCCTGATGTGACAGACACCTTCCTGATTTTTGCAGTTGGGAGTTTTAACTGGATCTGTAGCTTTGGCAGGGAAGGAGAGGATGTTTCCCACCCCTTGACAACGTGCCATCTTTGCTGCAGCTTAGTCAGGCAGAAAGCAGCAGCCTGGATTTTGTCAAGTTAACAGCTTACTTAATATAACTTAACATTCTCTGCACGTGTCACAGGTTTTTAATAAGGTGGTGATGTACCAAACAGGATTTGTCACCGAGTCTTAAAATGAACATCATCATTCTAATAATAAAAAGTGCTAAGTGAGTAGCAGGATTTATTTCCTGTCTATATCATTTTATCAATATCTGTATTTGTGGAAATAGCTGGGAACTTTGGTTGAGTGTTGGGGAGATACAACCTGCTGACAGCAGCTGATCTCTGCTGCTGTGATGTTCCCTGTTTTGGGGTAACTTTGGGTACTGGTAGGAGTGTGGATATGCAGCTGCTCCCTTAGAGCCAGCAGTGGTAGAGGTGCATGTTATGTAAATGTAATTCAACAGCTTCAACACCACATCTTAATCTGCATCTACAACATGTGCTCACCATCAGTGGGGACAGAACAGCTGCTCTCCCAAGCAAAAGCCTGTCTTTCCATTGCAGGTGTTGAAAGGGGAGATGGGGGGGTGGGAAACAAGAATTTGGAGAGTCTTCTGGAAGTGAATACCTGTGGGACTGCTGAACCATTTCCTTCTCCTGAAAACCCTGTGGACACCCAACTGCTGAGATGTTGCTGTTCCTGTAAGGGTCATCTTGTGGTGTTGATCAAGGAGTGAAAGAAGACAAGCTGAGGGAGAATGAGGACAGTGAGGAGTCAGGGTGGGATGGAGGGAATGTCAGTGTGTGTTGGGTGGACTGGGACAGGGGCTACATAAACTCATGGTGTGAATCAGGGCACTGCTTTCATGTGCAAGTTGGCAAAACTTGATCTCAATCTTGTACTCTGCTCTTTCACATCAATCTTGAATCTCCTTCTGCCAGAATTCCTTGCCCCTGGATCAACCTCTGAACTGTAATTTCTGGTTTTGGCAGCCCTGAGTAAGGGCTTGTAGCCCTCTTTGTTCAGATTTAAATGCTGCTCTGCAGGTACTTTGTTTATAGCCTACTTCATCTTTAGCTTCTTTATGAAATGAAAGTCTGTCCTGCCTTTGTCATCACCATAAAGAGTAGATCTGTCTCACAAAGTACCTGGATATTGTACCCTGTTTTTCCAGGCAGGCTGTTCTGTGATGGCCTGAGCCGTTTGAGAGGCTGGAAATGATGAAATGCAGTGCCTTGTTGTGCACTCAGGGAAGCAGTGCATTTTTTTTTTTTTTTTTTTTAATCCTAAAAGGGTGCTCAAGATGTGCTGTGGTGAGGATGAGGCATGTGGAGATCAAGAGTATAGACAGCAGCTGTAGAATTGAAGATTTCCTGCCACTGGTTGGAAAAATAGAGACAAGTTACTCAAGGAGATGGACAAGGTCTTGCTTAACTTCCAAGAGAAAATTGGCTTTTCTGTCTGCTCTTTGCCTGCTTATCATCAGTCTTGAAGGATTCAAACCCTCAGTGAGCAGAAACAGCTTTGCTACAGGTATGAAACAATTTAATCCTCATCAGGAAATGGTTTTTAACTCGTGGTTATAGTAATTTTAAAGAAAGGTGAATTTTCTGCCAAAAATAGACTTTTATTGAGGGTTAAATTGGAGTTGGCTGTTGACTCATATTATGCATTTTTTTTCATTGCCTTGAGAAACGGACTGTGATGTTGATACGTGTAAAATAAAAAAGACGATTCCCCCCCAGCCATTAGATGTTCAGATGGACAGAAGCCAGATCAGTGAGCCACATTCCAGGGGCTTTTTGACATCATACTCATGCAAAGAGGCTTTTTCCAAGGACAAATGCTAATAAAATTGTCTTTTTTAGCTCATGTGCTTTTTCTTGGATTTTGTAAAGAGACAAAGTGATTGAGTGACAGAAACCTTAATTGTTTATGATTTATTATTTTTTTTTTTTTAATTCCTGGGGAACTAAAGAAGTAAAGCCTGCAAGAGCAAGAAATTGCTGTGACCCTTGTGAGTAACTGAGGTTCTTCCTCCTTCAGAAAAAAAATCAAAAAGCAGCTTTTGGCTTCTTGTTCCAAATAGCAAATGCTGAATGACCTAAGAAAATCTGAATGGGTGTCTAAGGTTTGTTGTTACTAGTTTTAGTTTCTCCAATTCTGAAACTAAAAATTTAATATATACTGAATTATTTAGAAAACTAATTCATGTTTCTGTTTTTCTGTGATTTACTGAAAACCTGCTGTCACTGAAACTTCACATTTCGTACACTTAGAGTGCCACTATTTTAATGTCATGTTGAATGTGGGAAATACTTTTAACCCTTAACATCAGGTCAAATTTTTGGGATGCCAAAATATTTTGTAATATTATCTCTTTACAGTGCCATCAGTACTGGTTATTTAGATCCCTCCTTTTCATGCAAGAATGGAAAATACTGATTTAGTTGAGTTTTTAAGTATGTTTACAGAACTCTTTGGGTTTATGAGCACTGAAAACCCCACAAAATATTTGAGTTTTTTTACCCTCTAACGTGATATTAATAAACAGGCAGAGGGGGAAAGTCCCTCAAAGAAACCTTGTACCCTGGGACCAAAATTTAAATAACATTTAGGTGACAAAAAGACACAAAAGCAATATTATATGGTGTGTATATGAGCAGGGTGGGTGCCTAAACTCCCCTCACATAATTGAGATGCTGAACAAGCAGCACAGGAAGAGTTACTGAAGCCTTTGGTTCTAAAATAGCAATGCCCTGAGCAAAGCCAGGCATTTGTAGGGCTTTGGAACAGAGAGCTCTAACCCACAGGAAACAGCCACTGCTTCATTTAATCAATCCTAAATTTGAAAGCTATCAGTTGCTCTGCACGCCTAAGGTAGCTTTGTCATTTTTCATTTAGTTCTAATTTGCATCCTCATGTTCTGCCCCAAATCTTGAGAGGGGAAAATAATGAGAGTAGTGATGAAACATACATTCCTCATTTCACTTTATTGAGAGTTCCTTATTTTTATTGAGTTAGGGTTCTTTTGGCAGTGGTGGTTGGCTGCACATCTCTGCTGGTTCATCAGAGCTAACGAGCTTTAACAAAAATAAATATCAAATGCGAGTCAAGGTTAAAAGTGGTGTCTTAAGTTTTTCAGCTTGATGATTTAAATCCTGGTTGGAATTGGTGACTGAAGGGTGTTAAAGTGAACAGAGTGGTTGCACTGATGGACATGGGTTTGAAGAGTGGTTGGCTCAGGACACATAGATGGAACTCCACGTCAGCTGCTGCCATTAAATGGAGAGGTAGGTCAAATTTTTATTTATTTTGGGGGTTTTTTTCCCCTCTTTTTTCAGGGAGCTAATGGGTGTCTGATAAACAATTGATTCCTGTTATGCAGACAGTTGAAGAAAGCTGCTGATCATGTCAAGTTCCTGTTAACACTGAATAAGTATTCATTTTGGGGAAGAAACAGCCTTTTGCCCATGAATTACAATTTACTAACAGTGCATTATAGTCACAGGAATATTTTTTTCTGTTGTGACTAGGAGGCAACATTCCAAACCTTGTACATCATGAGGCATCATGTAATAGGGAAGACTGAATATTAAAGATACTAAATCATGTAATGCAGTTGTACAAAATCAGTATAAGTTCAGGAGGCAAATATTCTGATGGAACAGGATTTCTGGGGCAGTAAAAACCTCATCCACTGAAATTGGATTTAAGGCTGGTTTAAGACTGTCTTGGAAAGTGTAAGACGTGGCAGGAGATGTTGACATGTGACCTGGGACCCAGGAATGCACAGTCTGTAATAGCATCTCAGCACTAGAGTATTGATTAGGGCTCATTCCGTACCAAGTGTGAAGTTTTGCAGTTCAGGGAAGGGCAATAACATGGCAGAGCTGGCAGGAGAGTTCCCAGCCCTGCCTGGTCTCCTTCTCCCCTGAGACAATTCAAAACTATTGATTTGTTTCCACTTTCATTGAAATAACTGTTTTGAGAAGAGCTTTGGAAGTCTGGGTGAAATACAGAAATAAAGTGTCTGTCCCCTTGGATAAACCCAAGGTGGATAAACCCTTGTTTGTTCCGAGAAAGGGATAATTGGTGGCAATCCAATGAGGGGCCCTGTCACAGCAGGGCTTTGCTCCCCGAGAATTTCATCCATCTGAGTAGACACAGGTGCTTGCTTGGCCTTTCCAGGTGCTGTGAAAGTGAGTATTTAGCAGATGTTTTGGGTGCAAAGCTGCAGTGTTGGTGCTTTCATGCCTGGACTGCTGCATGGTGTGTCTGGACAAGGGAGGTAGGGGTGTGGGAAGCAGATCCTGGAGGGAATCACAGGATGGTTTGAGTGGGAAGGGACCTTCAAGCTCATCTCATTCCACCCCCTGCCATGGGCAGGGACACCTTCCACTATCCCAGGTTGCTCCCTGGCCTTGAACACTTCCAGGGATGGGGCAGCCACAGCTTCTCTGGGCAAATTGTGCCACACCACGGTGCAGTCTCTGGAGCAGTTAACAGGGCTGGGCACCTCTCAGTGCTGAGGCTGGATTTCTGAGAGAAAGGTTTTTATTTGCTCTGAAATAATGTGAAAGCCACAGGGGGGCATGAAAAATGCATCAGCTCAGGCGCTGGGCTGGCTCGTCCCAGTGGCTGCCGCGTGTGGCTGCTCTGCCACCCCGGTGCTGGAGACCTTGGGGAACAGATTGTACACTTGTAATGGACGTGAGCAACCTCAAAAACTGTGGCTGTGGCCTTCACGAGGCCTGCAGTGCCTCTTTATCATGTCGTGTAACCAAAGGTATTAATAATCTGCAAAGCCTCTGTGCAGAGGGGTTTCTGCCCATCCATCCAGCCTGGCAGGTGCTCTGTCTCGATTATGCCTCAGCTCTGTTGTATCTGTCATGTTCCTGGGCTGAATGACAGAGCAGGAAGGTGCCTCTGGTTGGGAGCGTTTCCTGCCTGCCTAATGGGGGGATAATTAATGGATGCAGCCAGTCAGCCGAGCAGAGGCACGAGCCCAGGAGAGATGGTCGGCGTGTCACAGCCAGCCAACCGTGCCTTGTTACACACCCTGTTTCAGTGCTGGTGTTGCATATTTACTTACGTTCCAAGGCATTGCTACTTTTCTTTATTTAATTAATTGATTACAGTGAGCCCTTCCACTGCCTCTGCATCTTTTATTGCCAAACACTTGGTTGAATCAGTGTGGTGTCTCAGATGAAGAGGAATGTGGTGTGTGGCCAGGCCTCAGGGTCTGTGCTCTTGGTTTATCACTGGGGCTTGCTGGATGTGATGCCTCTGACCAGGGAGGTCTCCTGGACCTGTGACCCTGTCTGTCACTTGTCTTGTTGCAGTATTCTCTGTGAGCTGAGTGAGCTCTGAATAGGCTGTCAGCAGAATCACAAAAATGTGACAATTCTAAGTGTTTGTTAAGCTCTCGTCCTGCTTCCCCCAAATTTTCCTTTAGGGAGCAGATGTGTCTCCCAAATGCCTGCTGTGAGGGGGAGCAGTGAAGGATGGTGAGGCTGAGTTGTGTTGCCTGCTTGTTCACTGGGTGTTTAACCCAGCCATCATCATCACCAGAGCACAGGAAGAACCTCGCTCTTCATCCAAGAAGGGGTTAATTACCTTCTGTGTTTTTCAGGATGAGTTGCCCTCTCTTGCTCCTGGCACATCTCAACTGGACTCTTGAGGTGCCACTTAGTGCTGGAGCCAAATGCTCGGCTCCAGTCCTTTGGGATGTTGTTACAAAGGAAAGTGAAAATGCTGTGGCATGGTGTCAGTTCTGCTCCTGCTATTAACCGGTTTAATGAGCCTCTTAAATTGTTTTGGGGAGGAGCACAGTCTCCTGCTCGACCTTACTGTCCCTGTTTGCTGTCTGGTTACATGGCTCAGCTGACAGAGCAGCGGTGCTGCTGGGAACATCAGCACTGGGGTCTCTCCCTTCCCGAGGGGAAAACAGAAGGATGCAGCTCAGCCTCCTGGTGCCTGCACACAAAGGTGGGCGTTTTGGAGACAGAACTGCAGCCCGGTGTTGGGGGGAGTAGCCACAAAGCTGTCTGCTTTAGTGACAGGGGTTTTCCTTGGCTCAGTCGATGAGTGCTGCGGTCCTGTGAGCTCCTGCAGGTCTCTGGGTCCCCACCCAGCTCAGGTGAGCCCGGTGTTTAATCTCTTCCCCTGTGAGTTGTGCTAGCCGTGCTGCCGCCCACTCGCATTTCCAATTTCACACCGACGTGCTCTTGACGTTTACAAACGAACTCTCCTGTGTCGATCCACTTGAAAGCAGCCAAATAC
Organism: Pyrocephalus nanus; assembly: GCA_038380795.1. Lineage (NCBI taxonomy): Eukaryota > Metazoa > Chordata > Aves > Passeriformes > Tyrannidae > Pyrocephalus > Pyrocephalus nanus. The sequence continues at coordinate 4,123,170 of CM076278.1, forward strand.
ACTCTGGAGAAATACTTTTCTCCTCTGTGTCCTGTTGCTGTGGCAATCTCGGGTGCCGTGAGCAGAACCAGCGGGAGAAGCCGGTGCAGGAGCATCCTGCCTTCCCGCATGGTCAGTGCTGTGAAGGGCAGCCAGTGCCTGCTGCTGCCTGTCTCAGCAGTGATTTTACCCCTACAGTGGTTTTGAAATGCAAATCTCAGAGGTTTCTACAGAGAGAAGTAAATGAGAACAAACTTGGCTGGGGAGGCTGAGGCTTGGGAGAGCAAATATCTGCCAAAGACTGAGAGCTGGGTCTGCAATCCAGCTAGAAATGCCTTTCTCCTTCCTTAGCTTAGCTTGTACTCTGGGCTCGAGGGCAACTTAACCTTACTTAAGGTTTCAGCTATGTCAGAACTTCCCCTCTGGGTACATCACCTCTTCTTCAGCGTTACTCTCTTGTCCCTTCTCCATCCCGGCTCCACCTGGCTCAGTGCAGAGCAGTGACCAGATGATTTCTGGATAAAAAGTTACTGCTCATCAGCTGCGTTTGGTAGTTGAGTCTGAGAAGCTCGTTGCAAATCCAAAGTTAGAATGTGTTAGCATGATCCATTGGAAGAGAGCACGTTCTCCTTTGCAGTAGGTGGAGATCACGGGGATGTTCTGTTAATCAGATCTGTCCGTGATGGGCTGACAGATGGCAGCTCCCTGGGGATAATGAATCATTTGCTCGTGCAGGATGTTGAGTGTGGAATGGCAGTGTCCATGCAGATTCTAGATGAAGCTCAGAGAGGACCTGAGGCCCCTGGAAAGGAGGATCTGTCCCTCCACGGTGGAACTCATTAGCTGGAGGCAATCAAGTCCATCCTGCCAGGTACCTTGGGCTTTCTGCCTGCCAGCTTTGGCTTTCCCAGGGCATCACAAAAGAAGGAAGAGAAGCTGTCTGACATCTGTGGGCTCTGATCTGCTGTGAAAGATTTCTGCCCCCAGCTTGGGGAGGGGAGGAATGCATTAAAAAACTGAAAGCAAACGCTTGTAGGTCTGGTCTGTTGTGAGCTCTGGAGTGAGGAGCGAGTCCCTCAGCCGAGTGCTGTCCTTGGGAAGGGATGAGCTGCTGGGAGTGAGCAGTAGCAGAGTGATGTGGCTCTGCTGGCTGCTGTCACAGGGGAGCTGGGCACCCTCTGTGCTGCCTGCAGGCTCCTGTGCTGCGAGGAGGAGACGTGGCAGAAGTGGTGTTTGCAGATAGCAGCACTCTCCCAGCGCGCCTCAAGCCCCAGGAGTGAGGGTGTAGAAGCCAAGGAACCTCTGGACTTTTTTTTTCCTTCTTCTTCTTTTTTTTTTTTTTTTTGCAAGGCTTTTCTCTTGAAATCCTCTCAAAATCCTCCTCTCCAAAGGCAGCTGTGTCAGCAGGGAGGCTGAAGCACAGGCAGACATGGTGTTGGCAGGGTGGGGGTGATCAGTGAGTGGAACCCCCCCCTCCCTTCCTCCAGACTTAAAGTGGGGGGAGAAAGGCATCTGTACCAAGCATTTGACAGGCTTGTTCCTGGCAGATAGGTTGGTTTTATCGAGTGGCTTGACATGTAATTCCATGCAGTGTATAGATGTTTGTCTAATATTTGCCTAGAGGAAGAGATTTTCTATCCATCCTAAAAAATTAACCTTGTGTAATGGTGCATTTCCTCGATGAAAATGAGTGTGGAGGTCTGTCAAAATGTCAGGCTTGCCTGGAATGAGGGTCCTGCAGAAGACAAGTGGCATTAGTGTGTTTGAAGATGTTTCATTTAGAAGTAATGAAGTCCCCAGGCTTTTGGAGACCCTGTTAATTGGACTGAGGGAGTTACAAAGCCCAGGAGGGAAATGCTGTTCAGAGATGGGCAGACAGAGACATTTGCAGAGAGAAAGAGGGTCAGATATAGGTTATTTCTACTGTAAAATGACATCAGAAGGATGTGAAGAATTGTTCTGAAATTACAGTCCTCCGCCTGAATCATTTTCGGGAATTCAGTTCTATACAGTAAGACTTGGAGGTTTGATTCTAGGGGAGAAAGGGGCTTGGGTCTGAGTTTTAGTTTGAAAGGAGTTCAAGGAAAGAAACACAACCCTCCTCTGCTCTGTGAATCATCAGGCAGGTTTGCAGGACCACAGAAATGAGTAATAATAAAAAAAAGTCAGGAGACTTCCTGAAGCTTCCAGGTTTGTAAGGCTGCAAGTCAGCACACTGTGTCTCCTCTGTGAAGAAAACCTCCTGCTGAGAAAGGGCCTCCTCACAGAACCTGAAACTGGTTCCTTTACAAAATGTGTATTTTTTTTAATTGTAGGGACAGGGTGTTTGAATGGAGATGAGTTTTCTGCCTGAGACACTGGGCAGGGAGTTTCTCTTGACAACTTCATTTGGGTATTAAAATATTTTTCAGATAATGCTGTTTCTCTCCTGAAGGCTCCCAAGCTTTTACAACAGTTACCTTGTTTATGAGGAAACTGAGGCAGGGGACTGCTGGTGGCTGCAGCCTGCACTCAGCAGCACTGGCAGGTTCTTGCTGTTTGCCCCAACTTCCCAATAACTGAACACAACAACACCTGTTAATTGCCCTTTCTTTGCAAAATCCACTTATTTCATAAACACCAACACCAGGGACTAGGAGGGTGAGTCTCATGTTGAGACTTGGCTTTATAAGCCCAGGCTGCTTGCTGGAGACCTGCTGCTGGTGTCAGTGGTCAGTGTAAATGGTGTTTAGGTTTTGCTTTCTTAGGGGGGGAGCTCTCTGTTGATGTTAGGGGTGTTGTTTTGGCCTCGGACACCTTCTCCGAACAAGATCCTTTGTCCTTCTCCAGGCAAGCTTTCAAACTCGCCACTGAGGTTCCAAATTGGCTTTAAATAAAAGGTGTCGTGCTTCTGAAGTGGCCTGCCCGAGAGCTCTCCAGCAATCCAAACAGGCAGCAGACAAAGCCATTAAACCTGAAGTGCCTGTGCATGATTACCTGGCAGAGAGCTGCAGGAGAGGGTTTGCAGCTGAGTCCCCCACGAACAGGCTTTGTCTGACAAACCACCCCCGGCAGGTGCAGACTCGGTTGGAAAAAGCCAAGGTAGGTCTTGTTGATTCACCAGGGTGGGTGGGTTTAGTCCTTCAGCTCAGTGGAGAGCAAAGCAAGTGGGAACAAGCAGAAAGGAGATGAGAGGGCTGGGAGGAAAATGTTTGAAATGGGCCTCTGTGCTTCCCCCCTCTGCTCAGGCACCGTCTCCCTGCGTGGTGGAACGGAGCCACTTGAATTTCCAGCTTGTGTGACTAATGGCCTTGGTGTCTTACACCCTGAAAGCAGATACATGGCCTTGGGAAGTCAGATCTGATCTCTTTAGTCACATTTGCAGAGTGAAACCCCACGAGTGTGACTCCTGTACCGACTCCAAGCTCCTCCATCTCCTGGCATTGCTTCCATTCGGAACACGTTCTCATTTTACCTCTCCTTACTGCACCAGCTGGAGCAGCTTCTTCCAGGGGTGGGGAGTCTCATGTGCATGCACTGCTGAGCGAGGAGAGTGCTTGGAGATGAATGTGCACTTCCCTCCCGTGGCTTAGAAGGCTATATCTATATTTTTAGGGATTTTTTTTTTTTATTGAGGTACGAAAGGAAGATTATGGCACTTGATGATTTAATCAACATAATCTCTAGATAAAACATGCTTATGTTATACTACTGGGAGATATTAATTTATGCTGGTTTGCTTCTCCTAAGGTAAATTAAATCATTAGTTTAAAGACTGGATTAGCTGCACATGTGCCTTGCCTCTTAAAAAGGCAGTTCAGGAGTTCTTAAAAGCTTCTTGTCTTGGCATTTCTTGGGAGCCATCAAATCCCTTTGGTGCAGCTGTCGTGCAAAGTGGAATTGAGATGCAGCACTTAAAGGTGCAGCCAGCAGCTCCGTGCTGACACGGGACCTGCTCCTGCCCTGTGCCCCCTCCTTCACCCAGGAGCAGTATTTTACCAGCTGATGAATTCAGTGAGAAGGGTTTGCCCCGGGTCTGGGGGAGCAGCAATTGCTCCTTTGGTCAAACCAGCACCTTGAGCACCCGCTGTCCTTGGTGGGGAGCTGAGCTTCTCAGTGTGGGTTGGAGCCACGTGGTTGGTGTCCACACCCATCTCCCACTGTAGAGAGCACCAGCACATCCAGGATGTGTTTAGTGTCCAAGGCCAGGTTAGATGGGACTCTGAGCAAGCTGGACTAGTGGAAGGTGTCCCTGCCCATGGCAGGGGTGGAATTCGATGATCTTTAAGGTCCCTCCCAACTCGAAGCATTCTGGGATTCTGTGATGATGTGTTGACTTGAAAACACAGAGCCATGGCTCAGGTGCTGGGTGACCTTGGAAGTGCCATCAGCACCTCTGAACTGGCTGAAAATTTCCTAAAAAGTGCCCAAGAAGAATTAAAAGCAAAAGATATTTACTGAGGTGGGTGGAAGATGTTACAGCTCTTTGACACAGGCAGGGAGATTGAGGCACGTTCTGCCTCTCATCCTGGAGGGCAGGAGCAGAGTTCAGGAGTAAAATCTGGATGCTTGAGGCTAGTGCCCCCTCCTGGAGTCAATGGATTTGGAGCAGAGGAGCTGTGCTGAGCCAGTACGACTTGTCCTGTGCAGATCCTCTGAGGAACACCTGGTGTGGAGACACTGGCTCCAAGTGTGGAGGTGCCCTGTCTGCTTGGAGAGGGGACCGGGCCCTGCTGCTGAGACAGATGGGGATGGCTCCCTACCACCCAGGGGGAGCAGAACTGACAGAGGCCCTCACAGCAATTTCAGGGCTATTAAGGATGTGATAATGAGCTTTGCCTGCATCATTTTTCAGCACTTCACTCCCCCGCCCCCAGCTCAGCCCATGCATTAACACCTCCATCCCAGGAGGACAGCAAACACTCCACTGGAGCTCTAACTCCATTTATCATGGATCTGGTCATCAGCAGGGCTGGTGCAGGTGGAGGGGTTGAGGAGAGAAAGGTTGCTCAGCTCTCCATCAACAGTGAGCAGGTGCTGAAGGTACAGGTTTGATCAAAGGAGCAAATGCTGGTCCCCCAGACCCGGGGCAAAACCTCCTCACTGAATTCATGAGCTGGTAAATAATATTGTTGGGTGAAGGAGGAGGCAGAAAGTAGAACTTGCTGCTGCAGGATGCTCTCAGCCCTCTCTGGGTTCTGTGCTTGTGGAGGATCTTGTGTGGGATGGTCTCAATGCACCCAGGAAGGGCCACATCCATCTGCTGTTTGCCATGCTTTCTTGGTGCTATTTTCCCTGGAACAGTCAGTCCTTTGGGCTGATTCTGCACGGCACATCCTCGGATGGTGGAATCTTCCTCCGCTTTGCCTCTCTGGATCCCGGGGCCATCTGCTCCTGGCTGGGGGGGGTGTGCTGGGGGCTGCTCCAAATGTGGGGCTTTGGCTGTGGCACAGCCAGGGGAGTTGTTCCCCATGGGACAGAGCCAGCTTGCTCCTGGGGGAAACTCCTGACTGCTCCTGTGAGTGGGCTCATATCTCCACTGAGGGCAGGACAGGGATGAATTCATGAGGTGAAGGGTGGGAAGCAGGTGTGGGGGTGCCCTGAAGCAGCTCTTTCTTGTGTAGCTCTTCCCATTGCGCTGCTGGACGGTGGTGCCTGTGCAGAAAACAAGTCCTTGCTTCATGATTTCATTTTTCCTATTTGAATATTCAGACACACTTTTTCTGCTTGAATATTTAGAGGCCAGTGTCTCTTTCTTTGTGTAGTGCTTTCACAGCTGATTTATAGTGTGATGCTCTGGCACTGGGATTAAATGTTAATGCAGGAGGACTGATACAGTCTGTTCTGAACTGGGCACCTCCTGGAGGGTCTGTAGGCATTTGGGAAATAAAATCAGGTAGTATGTCCCTTTTCCATCCTTAGATCTGCCTGTTGGTGAGTTCAGACTCTTCTCCATCCCCACCTGGCCAAAGGCACCCTGGAGAGGCATCCCTGGGGCTGAGCTCTTGACTTTCAGCTTGCTCTGCTGGAGGCTCCTCTGTTCCTGTGTGATTGTGTCCAGCTCCTCGGGGTTTTAGTTCTGGGGCTGTGCCTTTCCCCTGGGCGATGCCCAGGCAGGGAATGCCTCACATAAGGTGGAGATCACCTCCCTGCTGCCACGTGGGTGGCCATCTTACCGGGAGAGGAGATGGAAAGATCCCCAACTGGTACCTGTCATTTCTGACTGCAAACATCAAGGATGTGTCACTGACAGAGCAAAAGGGGAGCAGTGTTATTTTTGGCTGGATCAGGCTGTTTTCTCTCTCCAAGCACCACAGGCTGTTAGGAGGTGCTGCTGAACGCTCGTTCTTGGTGCACAAGGGGGAAAAGCACTTTTTAAATTAGAATGGAAGTATTTGTAGCCTTCCATGCTGGCAGAGATCTGGCAATAAAAGTGATGTACAAAATGTGTTTTGACTTGGTTTAATATCTCTTTTTCAGGCTGCTGATGCCTGTCCTCCATCTCCCTACCAGCCATCCAAGGTTTGTCCTGCAGCCAGAGAGGATCAGACAGATCAGTGTTGGGGAGCAGGGACTTTGCTGCCACAGAGATCTCCACGCTCCAGTCCTTGGTCTGCAGCCTGGGAGAGAGCCAAAGCAGGTGGGTTTGAAAGACAGAGCAGGAGAGGTGGGAATCCCTTGCTCCCAGGAGAGCAGGCACGCTGCAAGCAGCACTGGGAGATGCCAGATCCAACAGATGCTGAGCCATCCCCCGTTTCTCCATCCATGCATCTTCCTATCACGGAGAGATCAAACCAAAGACGGCAGGATTATTTATTGAGGTGTTTGTTTGAAGTTGAATGGACAGGAATCACATTTCAAAACAGTGAAGAAAGAGCTTTTTAGCTCTTTTCCTTTCCAAAGGAAAATAGCAGCAGCATCGCGGCGGGAATGTCAGGGCGAATCTGTTTCACTGACAACAAGATTGTTCTGTCTAGACGGGGAAGCGCCGCTGAACCGAGGGAGGCTGCGGAATAATTTAAAGCCAAAATACTTTACAGACATTAAATTTAAAAATAAAACCCGGCTTTGACACAGAGGATGCTTGATGGATAGTTTGTGTGCTGGTGGGACGGCGGCTGGCCTTGACGCGGAGCTCGGTGACGCGGGATTGGCAGATGCCACTCGGGTGACCTGGTGCCTGCTGACCTGTCACCTTTCCCAGACAAGTTCTTCCACCAATATGGGTCCATTGAGGTGTCCGGGTGCCTCGTGCAGCTCAGGGTGGGGTTCTCTGCAGTACCTTGAATTCTGCAGTCCCAGGGCAGCTGCCCAGCCCTCCCTGTCCCCTCAGTGCCTCGTCCCCCCTGTGCTGCCTGACCAGTGTCAGGGGATGCTGGAGCAGAAGGGGTTGTGTGGGAGGAAGATGAGCCTTGCACTCCCCATCTGCCTGGAGGGGCTGGCAGCCAGGGCTGTCTGAGGCACAGGGATGTGGTGGTGAGGTTGCAGCCCAGCCAACATAAGGAATTTGCTTTCTTCTGGCAGAAAAAGAAAAATGAAATATTTAAAGCATGGCTCAAAGGCTGCTATATATATATCTATGTGGTGTTTTTTTTTTTTTCCCTCTGCTCTGCAGTGCTTTGGTGTGTTGCTCCAGCAGCTGGTCAGAGCAGGAGAATTCCAGCCTTCTGGAGAGAGCAGGGAGTGAGGCTGTAAAAAGGGAGGAAGAGGAGGCATGACTCAGGTGGGCTGACCTTGGGGCTCAGGGAGAATGCTGACACTTCAACTCCACCACAGCCTGTAGGACTTATGCTTTAGTTTTCTGTTCAATGTCAGGAACTAAAAACACCTTTTCTTGTCTCTGTCTCTGCAGGGGAGGGCAGTGCCCCTCTGAGCCAGAAGGACACCTCTGCACTGACCACTGTCCTTGGATGAGGGAGGATGAAGGTCAGGAAGAGCAGAGGGCTCAGCCAAGGCATCAGTCAGCTCCCCCTGGAGAAGTCCTGCTGGCTCCCAGCTTGCCATTCCTGCCACCCTGGTGAGTCCAAGAGTCCCTGAAGACTTTCTCTAGTGGTGATGGTGGAGGTTCCTCCCAGATTTTAAGCTATTCCATTTTCTTCTGCTGATGAACTTGGGGTCCGGCTGTCAAGGGGGAGAGCATTGCTGTTGGGCAGCAAGGCATGATGACAGAGGTGTGCTGTGTCCTAAACTTGGGAAAATTTGAGGCTTCCTGTTGTTTTTTGGTTTTTGGTGTTTTTTTTTTTTTTTTTTTTTTTTTTGTTTTGTTTTGTTTTTTTTTTTTTTCCCAAGCAGTCCCCAGACTTTGTGTCCCTTGGTGCAGCAGTTCAGCTGCTGGGTGGGCAGCAGGAGCCAGCATCCCAACGGAGCACATTCCCAGGGAGCGCAGGAGGAGACGACTGCAGGGAAGGAGAGCTGAGGGCTGGTTGTCTGCCAAGGGAGGATTTGGAGGATGCAGTTCAGGGTGTTTAAGCTGTTCCTTCTGTCTCTTCCTTTGACATCTCCTGTCTGTGTCAGCGGGTCTGGGCCCTGGGGAATGTGGGAAAGGGTAGATGCAAGTCCAGCAGGTCAGAAAGTGGGCTTGGAGCAGGCTTAACTTCACACCTCTGAAGGCACTGGCAGTGGGGCTACTTATCTGCTGATCAGGGATGTGCCCAAACAAAGCAGGATGGGGACACCGTCACTTGCTGGGGCTCACAAAATGGGATAAGCTGTGGAATGGAACTTGACCTTGACTGCAGCTCCAGCTACTGCCTGCTCTCTCATCCCTTGGCTCCTGTCACCTCTGGCAGGGCAGGATGGGCACAGGCAGCAGAAGAGGGCCCTGATGTCCCCCCTCCCACAGCCTTGCCTTGGGTGTTCCCCTCCCTGCTGCTGCCTGTGAAACACCCTGTAATTAATGACACCATTTGCAGCCTCTGAACATTTATTTAGGGTGTTATGTTTGCTGCTGCTGCTGCTTTTACACAATGGCAAGTGTGCCATGGCTGTGTCCTGAGCAGGTGGCAGCTGAAGTGGATCACACCACTGGAGCTGTTGAGATGGGCTCCAGGAGCAGGGCAGGTAGAGGGAGTGCTGCTGGGAAGGTGAAACAGGTCTGCTCTAGAAGAAATGCATTGGATGTGGTGCTTACAGGAAATTGCCCCCTTCCCTGATAGCATCCACTGCTTTAATAGGTCTAATTTTCCACTAGTTTGTCTAGCTTAAGCTTTCTTCTCCCTCCATCCTGAAAATTAGTCTAATAGGACTTTTAAACCTCAGAGAGGTTTGAAAGTTATTTTTCCTTAAGGAGTTTCACTTTCCTTGGGGTGGTCAGAAAAAGAGGGGCTGGTGGGGGTTTCAGATGAAGGACATAGCTTCAAAAAAGCCTCCTCAGAAATGCTGCCAAGGGCATGCAGAAATCAGCCCAACCTGAAATAGCTGGTGACCACCCAACCTGAGTCAAAAATCGCCTCTGAGCATCTTGCTCGGTGCTGCTGTGAGAGGATCAGGGATGGTGCACCTGGAACAGACAAAACTGTTGTACCTGCTTTTCAGAAAACAGAGAGGCAGGTGTGACTCCCCCATCCCTGGAAGGCAGCAGGTTTGTTTGTACCTGGCTCTAATTCCAGTGCAGTGGGAATCTGTTCCTGACAGCCCAGTGCAGAGCTGCCTGTGCTGTGCCACTTCCCAGAAAGGAGGGAAGCAGGAGCTGTGCTGCTGCCTGGCTGTGCAAGCAAAAAGCTGCAATCAGTTTGCTTTGTGGGGTGTTGTGAGCTGGGGCTGTGCACTGTCCCCACAGGAACATGGGCTGGAGCCAGTTTGTTGCTCTGGACTGCTGTAGGGCTGCATCAGTGGGAGACAGAGCCTACTTTATTGCCAGTCCTGCCTGATAAATCTGCTCCCTCCAGGATGGCCGAGCCTGCCAAGTGAGCCAGACCTAAACACACACACATGCAGTGGGAGAGAGCAGAGCTGGTGCTCAGGAGCTGTTTGCAGGGATCCCAACAACAAACACTCGAAACAACCCCTTAAAAATGCTTAAAAAACATGGAATCAACAGAGGCATCGCACAACCAGCCTTGCGAGTCCCTGGGTATTTTCCAGCATGCTGGGGACTGGGGTTCAGGTTCCTGTCAGCTTGGAGGGGTAGAAATGTGGGCCCTTTGTCCTTCCCCTCACCTGATTCTGGGACATCCATTGCAAAACTCAGCCTGGAAACAGTGACTTGTGCTGGACTGCGACTTTATGAGCCCAGGGCTGCCTTACTGAGCTGTGTCCCAGGTAAGCAAGAATATCCTGTAGGATAGAGCCAGGGGTGCATGTCAGCAGCACATGGTGCCTCCTGTCCTGTCACCCACAGGGGACAAAGCTGGGCTGGGAGCCTTAGTCTGGAGATCTTTGTCCATGGTGGCATCTTCCCCTGAGTTCAGGTGGCTGTGGGAGCCAGGAGCTCTCGTCTCACCCACACCAGCTGCCTGCTGGTTATGGCAAACAGTCTTTCTCCTCCCTGCTGCTGAACTGCTGGTACCACTTTTCCCCTCCATTTGAGGCCTGAGTGCCTCATGGGAACATCCCTCGGTCTGGGAGCTCCTTGAGTCGTGGATGACAGCTGGTTTTTTGTGGAGTCAGGACAGCTCTCTGGGCAGAAGCAGCTCCCCAAGCCCTGCTGCCTGCACAAGCTGGTTTCTGTCTGGCACATCTGGTAGCACCACAGAGTTGTCCAAATTCACCTGAGTGCTGAGGATACAGCCTTGTATCCATGGCTTCCTGCTGGGAAAGGGAGCACTTCTGGCTTGGAGCATCTGATGAGAAACAAGTCAGATGCCAACTACTGCACCTGCTGCACTGGCCCTTCCTGAAGGATGGAAACAGTCGGAGAAGGCTCCCCCTTTGCCACCATCTCTGGGCAGAAGGGATTTGTGAAGCCTGGCAGGGGCAGAGGAGCTCTCTGGGGAGCAGGGGAGGTCCCTGAGCTCCCAGCCCTGGGCTCTGCTGTCATCCTGGTGCTGCAAGAGCAGGGCTGGCCTTGTGCCCCAGCCATGTCCCAGCAGTGCTGGCTGGCACTGCCTGCTGCACTGGGGCTCTGAGCAGGCAATGGAAGTGCAGAAAGCTGCCTCCCAGCTCCCTTCTGAGGCCACGGGATTTCGGGAGAGAAAATGACTTTTATAGAAATAAAGGAGACTTCCTTTTGGGTCAAGTGCTCTGGAAACGAATGATTTGGAGATGAAAGCCTTTTTGCTCTGGTAATGCAGACTCACATTGCCTAGAGGGAAGTCTGCCTTGTGCTGGGGTGTTTTTCCCTCTGGGGGCATTGCGATTGCAATTGAAGATGAATTTCCAACATACAAAGGAGAAGAAGAAAGCTGAGAGAAGGCTTTAAAACATATCAGGGGTTCTCGTGGTCTGTTTTAATTTGTCAGCATGTCTCTCTCGCTTGTAACATCCCTGTTGGGTGCAGGGACTGTTCTTCCTCTCCCCTTTGTGACTTGTTCCTTCCCTCTGGCATCTTCATCAATTCCAGGCTCTGGTTTTAATTTTTTTTACTTTTTTTTTTCTTTTTCTTTTTCTTTTCGTTTTTTTGCACCCAGGGCTGGTTGGCAGAGCAGCAGCAGCTCCTGTGTTCTGTAGTGGGTGAGGATCACCTTGTGAATTGGGCTGGCAGAGATCAGAGAATTACAGGATGGTTTGGGTTGGAAGGGACTTTAAAGACCATCTAGTTCCAACCCCCTGCCATGGGCAGGAATGTCACCCACTGGATCAGGTGGCTGAGGGTCTTGCCTGGCAGGAGGTGAGGACAGACCAGCCTTCAGCCCTGGGAGCAGCCAGGTGAAGCCCTTTTTGAAAGCTATGGCATGGACCCTTTCCCTGTCAGTTTATCATTCGGTGGATCTCTTCTGAAAACATGTTTTGCTCCATGGACTGAAGGTCCTCAAAGCCTGTTTGGCTCTGGTAAGACCACGGGAAGCACCAGAGTGTCCCATTTCTCTTCTTTCAGCTGGTTTCTGCCCTGCTGCCCTGGAGGGATGAGGCACAGGCAGGGCTTTGCTGCTGCTCAGTGTGAAGTGCTGTAAAACCCAAGCATTGATTTCTCAATCAAAGGTGTCTGTTTTCTCCTCACTCTGGGCTTTAATGCCTGAAAATCCATTTTTCACTCCCCACCAGTTTGCTGTAAGATTTTTAAATCAACTGTTGTGCTTCAGAGCTTTGGGAAGGGAATGGATTCAGTCGAGTTGGCTCGCCAGTGAGTTTTGAATCAGGCAGAGAACAGACAGAGCCTGTGGGGGTTCTCCATTCTTAGGTGAGACCTCTGCCTGTGTCTCGCCATGGTACAGGACAACACTGTTCTCCAAGGCTCTGGAAAGCTCTGGGTCTCCCTCCTGTCCTGACAGTGACTCTGGTTCAGCAGGTCTGTGGTGCCCAGGCTTTGTGGATTGCAGGCTGAAGCTCAGGATGTCCTGAAAATTGATGCCAGAAAAACCTCAAGACTTTTGTATGAAAAAAAAAAAATAGAAAAAAGGAACACCACGTTCCCACCTGCGCTTCCCATATTTTTGTGGCGATCACAAAGTTTGTTCCCTGTTTCCAGAACGTTGTACTGTGCTGCTCTTCAGGGGCTGTACAGCTGATCCAGGCCTTGTTGAAATGCAGGAGGTTTGGGGGAGGAGTGGAGCAGTTTGGGGCAGCAAGGGTTGCTGCTGCCTGGGACTGTGCTCCCACAGGGATTGCTGCTGGAGACTGAGCTGGGAAAGCTGCTGCAGCTCCTGCCTTGGCCTCTGCCTCCTCCATCAGCTCCCCATCAGCACTGTTTAATTCCAGCTTTCCCCTTTCTAGAGAAGGGTGAATGCCATGGAAAGCCCTTTCCAAAGGAGGGAGCAGGGTTGCTCTGCAGCCCTGGGGGGCGCTGGTGGAGGTTGCAGTGGAGCGAAGGGGAAGGATGGTGAGATTCAGGTGACTCCTGGTGCTAATTGTATGCAGCAGATTTGTCTGGAAGGAGCTGAAGGATGCACATCAAGGATGTCTCAGCTATTCAAGTGAGAAATCAAATTAAACTTTGCATCAAACAGTGGAGCTGCTCCGTGCTAGGAGTTGTGTCGGATCCATTAAAGTTTCTCTATGCCGGGCCCCAGGGAGTCAGTGGAGAGGAAAACCAGTGCTCAGTGTTAGGAGCTGTGTTTGCTGCTCACCTGGATGTGTTAATGATGTGGGCAGGAGAAAAGGGGATTCTGCTTTAACCTTCAAGGTCCCTGTGTGTGGAGCAGGGAGGGGGACACTGCACAGCAATGCCAGTTCTGTGTGCCATGGGATGTGTGTCCATCTCTGTGGGGAGGATGGACAACAATCCCAGTGAGCTGGAGGTCTGGAAAACGCTGTTGTCCCACTTACCTGTCTCCTGATCTCCCATTAACAGGCTGCGAGATGGAGTCCATTGGGAACCCTGGGGCGTCTGGGAAGAATCTGAAGGAGAACCAAAACATCAGCATCACACACAAGTGTGGTTCTCACTTGCTTCTCGTCGGGCACGAGTCCATGTGTGCTCCAGGCAAGGAAAAGATCTGGACAACACATTGCTCCCTGCACAGGGACAGATTGCTTGGAGGCTGGATGGAGCAGACTTGGCATGGGAGAGCTGGCAGGCCCCAGGAAGCTGCCAGGGAAGTCGTCTGCTGGGAATCTGTGATGTTTGGCTCCAAAATGATTTCCCCACACGGCACCAGAAGCTCTGAATTCTCCCAGGTAACCAAAGCTCATCCATACTGGCTTCTCACCATGGTGGGGCACCCCAAAGAGCTGGCAGCCACCAGGAGGAGGAGAAGGGGGAACACTGAGGTTCCTGCACTGCAAATGCTGAATGCCAGAGGGTTCTCTGCCTCATGTGCCCAGGCCCAGGCTGGACTGCTGCTCCCTGATTTGGTTTCTTTGCATTCCTGGTGCATGTAGTGCTCTGCCTTAGAAGCACTCGAGTGCCAGCTTGATATTTAGAAGCCATTTGCAGTACTGCTGCTCTGCTGGCAGGAGAAATTGGTCTGACCCTGGGATGTACATGTCCTGGTACTGGAGCATGACAATCCCTTAACAGGCAGAGCTGAGTCTCCTCATGTGTCCTGCCTACTGCTAGGGCTGGATTAGGGCTCTCCAGCCAAGAAAATGTCTCTCCTTCTTCCTTTTCTGTCGTCTTATAAGGATTTTTAGGAATTTAAGATGCTAAGCCTCAATTAGGCAACACTTATTAATTTCCGAGATATAATTTATTTACAGAGTGTTGCCATTCACAGCAGTGAGTGCTGGTAATTGCGGTAGTTTGCTTTCCAGGCTGGGATGTGAGAGACTTGAAAAGCCTGTGAGTGTGGCTGCCAGGCAGGCAGGGTGGATCCTGCCTTCTGGGGAAATGAGGAGCTGATGAAGGGGCTGACTGTCACCCAGCTGCTTTTCTGCAGCTCTGCCCTTTGTTTCATTTGCCCCAGCAGGATATGGGGTGTCCTCATCCCTCCCCAGAGCCGCTGCCAAGGCTGAACAAGCCACCTCACTGAGTGGATCTGAGGGCAGAGCTGCAGAAAATCAATGAGGCCAAAGCAAATTAGGTGCTCCACGCTTGTCCTTCAAGCCAGCAGCACCAGGGATGGCGTCTTTGCAGCGTGATGGCTCAAGGCTATTTTTTTTTTTCCCCTTCTCTCCCTGGCACAGGCTGTTGCCTGGAGCTGCAGGGATGCTGTGCTGAAGCTCTGCTGACACGTAGCCCTGTGACCAATTCCTCTGAAGTGGGCTGAGCTGTTTACCTGTGAGACATCAGCTCCTCCAGGATGAGCTGGGCTGAGGGGCAGAGCTGCCCTCCAGCCCCATGCTCGGGGAGTGTCCAAGCAGGACAGGGAAACTTCAATTCCTGCAGCCTCCATTTGATTTTATCTCTGTTTCTGTGGCTGCTGGGGCTGGGTTGAGGGAGGAGATCAGCTTGCTGTGTTTTGGGGATGAAGAAGCTCTCCTTTCTCCCATTCATGAACCAGTGGCCTGTGTTTTGCCACCTAGACCAGCAACACCTTTAGGAGGCTCTCCCTGATGGCTCTTCGGGGAAAGAATTTGGACATTTATCAAAGTACCTCATCCAGTTCAAACCACTGCCTTCACCTTGTTATGCTTCCCAAGGACCACTGGAAAATGAGGAAATAGAGCTGTTCCCCTTCCCCTCATGAGGGGCTGGGGCTCACTGGCAGTGAGTGTGTTTGTGTAGGATCCGTGCTGAGGTCCTGGTCTTGGTTTGGCTCCAGAGGCATTGCTGAAACCCTCTTGTTCCACGCAGACTTGGACAAATTATTGCAAAATAGCCCGGTTGTATCCTCTGGCAGCCTCATCCCTGGTCAGACTGAGCCTGCCAATGCAGCAGTTGTTGTACACGAAGGATTTTGCCATCCGCCATCATCTCCAGTTGAGCCTGATCTGTAGTTCCTGTTTGTGGGCACGGGAAGTGTTCTGTGCTCCCAGGAGCGGGTGGTGAGTGGTGCCTGGATTGATTATCCATCTGGCATGCTGCTGGGCCATTTGTTACGGAGGATCTTGCAGGAAGAGCCTCTGGTGCTACAGTGAACTCTGTGCTGTGGGGACAGTCGGGATAATTCCTGGGAGCTCGAGCGGGCAAATCTTGGCTTCTCAAATGCCTAAAAACAGCAAGTTTGGACCACTGCCTGCCTGCTGTGATGATCCTCCTTAATATCCTGGTCCAAGTATCCATAGAGAAGCGTGACCTGCTTCTTCCTAGGCTGAGCGTGCCAGGATTGCTGCCGAAGGGTTTCTGGTTTTGTTTCTCGAGCCTGACCTCTTCCTTGTGCACTTGGTGGTGCCTCGTGATGTGGTGAGCAGGGGCTGCAGGGAGCACATCTCCTCTCTCCATGGCTGACCTGCAGAGCAGGAATCTGGCCCTGGAGCATCCCCTGCCCTTTGGAGGGCTCGAGTTCAGATGCTGAGCTGGGCAGCTCCCGAACATGAAATGCAGATGAAGTGGAAAGCTGAGGGGCAAAGGGGCTGCTGACTCCTTCACTGCTGGGCTCTGCAGCCTGCAGGAGAACAGTGTTCTGGCTGTTGCTGGTGCTGTTTCGGTGGCTTTTAAACCCTCTGACCTCTGTGTTCTTCAGCAGCCTAAGCCATGTGCACAGTAAACCCCTGAAATGGAGTCAGGCTCTTGGGATAACAGGGAAGTGGGAGGTTGGAATAGACTGAAACGAGAGAAGCAAGGGAGCTTGTTCCTCACAGTGGGATTCTTCCCTCAGGGAGCTGGGCTGGTGGGATCTCTTGGTCTGGCTAATGAGTGAGGGCTGGGGTGGGAGCAATTAGAGTTTTACAGCTGCTTCCCCATGGCCTCATGAAGTTAGATATTGGGAATATCAGTCTGATCAGAAATGATTCTGACTGCCCAGAAACCATTAGCACTGGCCATGCTGTGAGGACAAGTCCATCCCTTCTGCTGTGGGGCTTATGGGTGCATGGGGAGGCAGATTCCATGTGCTGCCTGGCCACCTCCCTGCACCTTGTGCTGGGAGACCAGAAGGGATGTGAGGCTGGAGACTCGTTCACTCCCCAGCAGACCCCATGGACACGTTCCCACCTCCAGCCCTTGGCTTCGTGGGCAGCCAAGGCAGACCCTTCCCCAGGCACATCCCTGGCAGCAGCCAAGGCACGGCCCTGGACATCCCTCTCTCCTCCCTACTAATCCCATTCAGGCCTTGTCCTCTGCTTCTCCCCAGGGAGGCTGCAGGTGTGAGAGAGCGGCTGCTTCGTTTAGGGCTGCACAGATTAGCTCTCACCCTCGGGAGCAGCTCTCTCAGCTTGCACTGGAGATAAGGGTGGCCGTGTCCTCAGGGCTGCCCAGCTCCTGGCAGGGCTGTGATCATTACCCTCAACACATGCAGGCTGTTCACCAAACACCTGCGAGGTCCAGGGACGGAGAAACCAAGTCATTTTTGCAAGCAAATAGTCATGTTGTGTTACACTAAGAACACTGTCCTTTTTTTTTTTTTTTTTCTTTTGTGGTGCCTCTTAGAGCTCTGAGGCATCTCCAATCCTCTGAAATCTTCCAGGGTAAGAGCCAGAGACATTGCTGTGACTCCAATACCATGTGCAGCACGGGGCTGATTGCTCAGGGCACGAGCACAGTTGGACTCTGGTGTTGCTGCTAAAGCGGACAATTTCTGAACTCTTTCAGCTTTCTCTGCTGTTTGTGAATCTCTGTAGCTCATCCCTGATCTCCTGCAACAGACCCCCCATTACTGGCAGTGGTACAAGGGGGAGCATCACAGGGGCAGCACGATGTCGAGACCTATCCGAGTGTTAATAAAAGGGCTTAAAGTGGACAAAAGGAAATCCTGCCCCTCCAGAGAGCTTGTTGAAGAACCCAATCTAATTAACCTCGGAGATGATTGATTACAGCATTGTTGTGTGCCAGCAAAGAACCCAGGAACAGTCTCCATCATCTGTCTTTCCCCTTGGAAAGCCCAATCAGACTTGCAGCCAAGAAAGGCAGGAGCAGAGCAAGGCTGAAGGAGCGTTGCCCATCCAGAAGTTTGACTCAAGCTGCAGGGACATTGTTGCATGGCTCCAGGTACCTTCCTTAAGTTGGCAAAGCTTCCTCAAAACTCCCTCAAACTGCTTCTTCAGTGGACCCAAGTGCCTCAGTTTCTCCAGACACCTGACCTCTGCTCTCCACGGGGTTTGTGTGAGGAGCTCGTGGCAGGATGAAGCAGGGGGGGCGGGATGGCTTCTCTTTCATGTTGTAGCTCGGGACTGGCAGGTTCCTGGGGAGGGTGAGGCTGCCAGAGCAAATACCTGCTGTGTAGAATGAAGTTCCTGGGGTGTCCCAGCTCCTGAAGGAGATGTGTAGCTGAACCCAGTGTGAACCAAACACAGCAGGTGGCTGTGCCCAGAGAGGGCAGTGCCGTGCCACATTCCTCCCCAGCCTTCCTCCCTTTCTGGAAAGTGGCTTCCCCAGCCCCAGCTGCTGTCTGGGAGCAGGGCTCTCCCCTGCAGGGCTCGATGGAAACAACAAACCTCAAGGATTTCTTGGAGGAAAATCATCTTGGCTCATGATAAGGCATATTTTTTTTCTTTTTTTTCTGAGGTGTAGCAATTACGTTAAATAAGAAGCTGTCACCAATATGTCTGTTCTGCCTTCTGACAACCCCCTCTTCTCATGAGCTTAGGGAAAAAAAAAAAAAAAAAAAAAAAAAAAAGGGCAGCATAAATCAGATATGTTTTTCCTCTTGTTTGCATTTCTTCCTTGCCTGGCTGTCTTGACTCCTCACCTGCAGGGAAAGCTGTGGGTTCATCCCACTGCCGAGGGTCCCCTGAGCTCAGCTGGAGCTGTCAGTCCATGTGTGTGTCCCCAGCAGTTCCTCCACTGTACCCACCCTAGGGTGGCTTCTGCAGGGAAATTCTCCTGGGTAAATCTTGCTTGTAGAGGGAGAAATAGCTTGGGAAGCCTGTTCTGCAGAGGGCTGTCAGGAAAGGGATCAGCATTCCGAGGCTGCTGCACTGCTCCATAGGAGGAAAAGCTTCAAACAGCAATTAGCCTGCGCTGCCATTTCCAGGGAAACAGCTCTTGGTGAGCTGGACAATGGGCTGCAGGAGGCAAACAGGTTAAAAGCTCTAATTCTGGCAGGATATATTTAGGTGGGCTTTTTTCCTTTCAAAGGAAGGTAGGTTAGAAAGGCTCTGACTCCTTTAAATAGACTCTCCTTCCGTACCCAGCTCAGAGCTGCGTCAGGAGCTCTGCCTGTTCCCTTCCACCCCTGGTGCTGCTGACAAGTCCCCAAAGCCTCAGCACTGGGGTGTCTGAAACCTGCCTTCCTGTCAGCAGCAGAGGGGCTCAACTAAAAGGCTCTGTTTTACCTCAGCAGCTGCCACAGGAAGAAGTTCTCTGCTGCTCTCTGGTTATTTATTCTCTTTGCTGAAGTGTGGCAGTGTGAAAGGTAATTTAGCCTGGGTTAGGGCAGCACAATGCAAACCGAGTCAGAGCCATGTTCTCCTGGCACCCTGCTCTTGCTGCCATCCCTAAATCCCTGAATGACCCATGTCCCCTCTGATGGCACGGATTGGGGCATAGGGGCAGCTGTGACCCACAGAGGGTTGCTGATGTCAATAAGCCACAGCTGATGGCAGTGATCAGCTCTGGATGTGTGGGAATGAACGTGGAGCTCATGTCCCAGCACCTCCTGCCAAGGTTGCCTCCACCAGTGCCTCCTGCTGCCTTCAGTGGCTGCTGGTGCTGCATCCTGGAGCTGGTGCTCCTGCTGAACATGCTCATGGTTACTAAATCCAAGATTATCACATAAATTATGAAGGAAAGGGCTTTCTTCCTTG
The DNA here is from genome assembly GCA_038380795.1 of Pyrocephalus nanus. Taxonomy (NCBI): domain Eukaryota; kingdom Metazoa; phylum Chordata; class Aves; order Passeriformes; family Tyrannidae; genus Pyrocephalus; species Pyrocephalus nanus. The sequence continues at coordinate 4,142,448 of CM076278.1, forward strand.
ATCCCCTGAGCTTTTGCATTCCTTCAGTGTGTCAGGTAATACGTTGTTTAAGCTGTATATCAGCCCTGGTTCTTGCTTACTGTGGATGAGGCTGGTTTTCACATCCTTCCTTTTCCCACCAACATGTGACAGCTCAGGGAGAGCAGCTCTGTGATATTCCCACTGCCCATGCAGACTGACCAGTACAGCTCTTCAATAACTGTGTTGTTCTTACAAGCACTCTGTGCCCTGGCTAAATCAGGCAGCACATCTTCAGTCACAGGTAATGGATGGAAGGAGGAGGTTATCATCCCAGGCTTCCAGGTCTGCCACTCACCCAAAGGGGCTTCCTTGCCTCCACCACAGTGGGATGCAGAGATGCCTGAGAGAGGAATTGTGCAGTCCAGAAGGAGCAGGGCTGCTTTGTAACCATCCCGTCCTGAGAAGCACACAAATATTCTCTCCAGCTGCTGGGCTGCCTCTTGGGGTAGGTTGGTCAGCACTGGCCTTGCTGTCGAGGAGTTGTCCTGCTGGTGTGTGGACTGTCACCCTCTGAGCCACGAGCTGCTGACACACTTTGCCTGGTTGGGTGTGTTGTGCTTTCCAAGATCCGTGTTTTATCTTGTGTGGGACAAGTTCTTTTCTTGCTAGAGCAGGGTCAGGCTGGGCAGGCTGGGATCTCGGGCACGGTGCTCCTAGGCTGGTGTTTACAGATGAATGAGAGGAGCTGACAGAAGCTTTCTCACATTCTTTGATTTGGTGCAGCTTGAGCTGCACATTTCCCCAAATTTTGCTGTTCTTGGTTTACTCTTGGTGTCCCTGCCCATGGCAGTGGGGTTGGAAGGAGATGATCTTTAAGGTCCCTTCCAACCCAAGCCATTCTACGATTCTATCATTCTGTGGTCTCCTGGCAGCCATTTCTGCTTCTTCTGTTTCTTCCTGAAGCCACTCTGACCTCCCTGCGTGGATGTCATGGTGGGAGGTGGCACCAAGGCCCCGGTGACTCAGGCTGAGGGCTGTGCCATGCCATGAGCTGGCAGCTGTGCCCAGGCTTTTTGGAAGGAGCATGATGAGAGGCTGCATCCTCTTTGGTTTCCCAGGAGAGCTCAGAGCAGGCTCCTGCACACCTGCCCTCCCTTTTGAAGAGTGGGGAGAATTTATTACTAATTATTCGTGTGGCTCTTGGGAGGTTTAGTCTGACAAAAAGATCTCTATCTCTGCTTGGCTGTTGTTTGCACCTGTCTGTGCCCCACGAGCCTCAGTGAGGCTCTCATTGCCCTCCAAAACCCCTTTGCCAAATCGCTGTGGGGTCAAAGTGAGCTTTGCCCTGGCAGGAAGGAGCCTCTGGCACTGGGTCCTCTCCCCGTGGCTCCTTTTGGCCATGTTCAGCATGAGCAGTGTTTGTTGGCAGGGATCCCTCCCTGCACTGCTGCCTGTCTCGTGCTTGTTCCTGAGAGGAACAAGCAGCACATGATGGTTTCTGAGATAAATCGGGTTCCCAGGTGTCAGCACAGAAGGAAAGGAGGTGGAAATCTGAGCTTCACCTGTCTGTAACTCATTGTGGGCTTTGCCAGAGCAAGACCTGGCTCTGTGCAGCTGCTTCTCAGCTGCTGTGGTGCCCAATTCCCTCTGCCATGGAGCAGAGAGGTGGAAAAAAACCCTGGCAAACCAACTGTGCTTTCCCAGGGGAAACAGCTCTGGGTGGGAAAACGTTTGGGCACAGTTCTCCAGCTGTACCCACTGGACTGACAGGGGGATGTGGGACTGACTGAGCAGGGTGGAGGGCTGGGAGGTGGTGCCTTGGCAGGGGAGATGTTGGCTGTCCAAGAGCTGTCCCCGTCCCTCATGTCCCCGAATGAATGGGGGTCTGGCAGCTTTAAAACCCGTCTCTGTTTCCAGAACCGTGGGCAGCGGGTCTGGCACTGCCGCCTCCATTAGAGCTTGGCTGGTTTAAACCACTTCAGGCTTATCCACCACCAGCATTGCTGGCCAGCCTTGGGCACAGTGTGACTCAGGGTCCCTTGGAGAGAGGGGCAGCCTCCTGTCCCTCCCTGCCCATCCTGCCTTGCAGGAGCACCCAGCCTGCTTGCTCGATTTGTTTTGGTCCACGTTAGTCGAGGATGAAGTCACAGATATTTCTGGGCAGCGATAGGATCTCACCAGCCAGCTCTCCTTTAATAAGATCCCAGGCACTGGAGGTGCCCCATTCCCTTATCTCCCCTCTGCAGATGTATGTTGCCCCCCTCTCTCTCCCCAGACTGAGAGGAAGCAGCCGAATCGCTGCCACAACCCCTTCTCTTAGCCCATAAATAAAACAGGAGGCTGGAAGCTGAAGTAAGGCACGAACACAGCACTGCCCATTTTCCCAGGGCCTCCTGGAAGCTGTCTCATGAACAGGGAATGTCTCTAGCCAGGGAAGTGAGTGTCAGAGCATGTCTCCTGGCCAGAGTGGCCACTGCCAGGGGAGCAGCAACCTGGATCAGCCGGAGCAGTGCAGCAGCTGAGCTGCTCTCCAGGCTGGGTTCCTGGGAAGCAGTCAATGAAGGTTTTGTGGGAGGTTATATAATGATTGACCTGACAGGAACGGGTGTGATTGAGGCCCAGAGCCAGCTCAGCTCACAGCTGGGTCAAGCTGTGGTGCTGATATCATCACTGTTTAGAAATTTATACTTTTCATCGATCAGAAAGTCCTCAACTTTGCTCCCTGGTATGGAAGTTGGTCTGGGCTGCAACTCTGTGCTTCCCCACAGGGCATCCCCCCTCCCCAGGCCAGGCTGAGCTGCTGTACCAGCACTTAATGGGGCTCTCAAAGCCATTTTGGGTCTGCCTGCTGCTGTCAGGCAGTGCCACCACATCTCTGAACCAGAGGAGCCCCTTGTCCACAGGGCTCTCTGCCATCCCTCCGTGTGATGATGAACCCACACCTAACTGCCTTTAAAATCCCCTGTTGCTGTGGCAACTCCCCAAGCTTGATGCTCTCAGTGCTGTCTCTCCACTCCCAGGTCTTGCATCCCCACCAGAAGGCTGTGTGTGCCTCAGTACAGACACGTGCCTGATTCCAGCTTTCACAGGTGGATCATAATCCCCTTGGAGTGTCAGTGGAATCTCTCCTGAGCTGGTGAAGGGTTTACTTGGAAGGTCTGATAAGGAGGTTAAGGAGAGGCCAGCAGCTGCTCACCCCAGTGCCCAGCGCTCTGACAGCTAAACCTAGCCCTGAGTCACTAATGAGTCAGCAATTCAGGGCAGGAAATCTCCATTTCTCTTTTCTTCACGTTTTTTAAACAGTGATGCACCCCAGGCAGGCTCCAGGTTGGATTGATTTCAGTCCTAATCTAGCACGTTACCTGCCTGCAGTCCTGTCCCCTGGAGCATCTTTGAGCCAGTCCAGAAGAGTGAGCTCCTTCCTCTGGCACCTGCCATGACAAGTGCATGTCCACAGCCAAGCAGCCTCTTTTCCTGTTGTTAGTGGCCCAGCACATGGAAAACTCTGCCTGGCCAGCAAGGTCTCTCGCTGGGAAATTGCTTGTGGAGGCTGTGGGCAGGTAGAGCATCCCTGGAGCTGCTTGGAAACACGGCAGTGAGTGAAGGTCCATCCAGATGCTCTTCTCTCATCATGAGTGCTGCAACAGAAATGCTCTGAAAAATCCACGTGAGTGTTAAAATAACCAACATCAGGGGATCCAGATGTGCTGAACCTCCAGAGCTGCTCTCTGTGATTCCCAAGCCTCCTCCAGACCAGCTTGTGTCCCTGTGCTGTGCCTGCCACCAGCCAGCCCTCCCCAGAGGAGGGGCAGGATCCGAGGTCCCTGGGAGCTGTCACGGAGTGGGGACAGCCAGAGATCCGTGTTGTGCCTGCTGAACACCCTTTCCTAGGATGGAGCAGGCTGGCCAGGCAGCTTCTCACAGTCCCTGAAAAGTAAATCCTGGGAGCAGAGTCCCCACTGTCAGCTGGCTGTATCCATTTGTGTGAGATCCCACCGAGTGTGTTTTGCATAATTTGTTTCCCAGAATGAAGTGTTTTACAAGTGCAGCGTTTGATCACCTTGCAAAAGGGGATGAAAAATTATTCCCATACCTGGGGCTGGGAAACAACTGGAAAGGAAATCAGGAGAAGGGGCCATGTGCTCACCACATCGTGTTAGCTGGGCTGGAGAGCCCGGCAGAGCTGGTGTGTGTGCTGGCAGAGAGCCTGGGGCTGGACAGGACCTGCATGGACATGGCAAAAAGCCCATGCTGAAAACACCAGGCATGGAGATGTCTGAGTGGAGCCAAGCCCCAGCATCCTGCCCAGGAGCTGGAGCTGCTCCCAGCTCCCTGTGCCTGCCCAACACCTGATCCAGGAACTGCTCCCGGGCTCTGCACAGGACCTGGCCCTTCCTCGAGGCAGAGGTACCTCTACTTTGCTTAGGGATTGCTGGTGAGCCCCCTTCTTCCCAGCACCTGGGGATAAATCAGTGGCCTGTTGGACCACGAAGGGCACAGTAGGGGTGACAATGGGTGTTGGGCTGAGGGGCTGCCCCTTTCAGTGTAATTTTTTTTATATTCACAATAGGTGAAGGATGAAAAATCAGAGTAATGGCCATGGATACAGCATCCACTTGACTTCTCTTGCCCGTGGCGGGGACGATTAATCTAGTTAAGGCATTGCAGTGGGGTGAGACCAGAAGGTTATGCAGCCCAGGAGCCGAGGATGGTGCTGAAGCGGGAGCTGCAAGGTGTGTTCCCCCTCCCTCTCCCTGCCTTGCCTTTGATCTGCTGCTGGTGGGGAATATTGTTCCATGTTGGGAGCCGGTTCAGCCCAGGCTGGCAGAGCAGCGGGAGCCTCACCGTTACTAATGAGCTGTTTGCTGCTGGCTGCCTGCACAGCAGTGGGTGCTCAGTGCTGCCCAAGACCTGTGCTGATAAACCAAGTGGCTTCCCCCTGCTGCAGACCCGTCACCCACTCCCTCTTATCTGAAGGATCTCTCCTCCTGCTGATTCTGCCTCATCCACAGTGAATCAAACAGCTGAGGTCTGATCCTGCTGCTGGGTGGTGTAAAGTTGAGGGTGACTGACTGTTGCTGGTCTCTGCTCTGAGGCTGGTGCAGGGCAGTGGGCTACAGGAGGCTGCTGGCCAACCGTGTGGCAAAGGGCATGGCTGTCACCTTCATGGAGAGGGTCTGGGCCTTGCACTGCACTCTGGCAGATCCTGGAGGAGACCACCCTGCACCGAGCCACGTGCCCCTCGTGTGGCTGTGGGATGCTAAAGATAACAAGTGGCTGGGAGGGATGTTTTTTGTTGGTAGCTGGTGATGCCTGTTCACTCAAGGCTGCTGAATAGGAAAGGGAACAAGGGAGCACGACCTCCTGTCCCTTGGCTGGGTGTGGAGCAGTGACATCCAGGGAGGAACGTGTGTCTGCAGGGCTGGGACTGAGCAGCCACAGAGGGCAGGATGTGGTGCAGAGGCACTGAGGGGATGGGTGTCTGCCTCTCCCCCATTATTTATTGTGCCATAAAATCCAAGGCAACGCGCATCAATAAGTGCTGCCAAGGGTTTCACATGTGTCAGCCTTGTGTGTGTGATGGAGCAGATGCTCTTCTGAGCCGAGGGGCTCTGTGAGCAGAGAGGCCGGTGTGATTGATGGGGCAGCCTTCAGCTGCCTGTGCCTTCTCTTGGCTGTGACACGGACCTGCTTCCCTGGAGCGCCCCGACACCGCTGGCTGTGCCAGCAGGGTGCTTTGGGCAGCGTGTCCCACCCGTGAGGGCACCTGCTGTGAGGGTGCTTTGTGCTCAGAGCTGCGTGTGACCATGGCCAGTGTCATCCCCAAGGCTGGGTTGGATGCCCTGGCAGGCAGGGAGCACTGGGGGCTGCTCAGAGGACCCAAGGCTCCTGCTGGCTGGCTTTCCCAGGGAACAAGGCGTGTGCCATTGTGCTCTTCGTGTGCACGTACATATGACGGCTCCCGAGCCCCTCGGATGGTCTCGGCTGAGCGTGACAGCAGAGCTGTCACTGATGCTGACAGGAGATGTTCCTGTGAAACGTGCAGCCAGGTGGGAGAGGGTGATGGGAAGCATCTCTATGGAGGGACAAGGCAGCATGCAAACCCCCGGGACACGAATCTGACACACGTGTGGCTCGCTCATGGCTGAAAGCCTGGGCAGGTGGTGACAATTTGGACATCAAACTTGGGTCAACCAGGAGACATAAATCCCAGTATTTGGGATTAGTGCAGGTAATTTGTTTTAAAGACAGACAAATCCCTTTCCTGGAGGTGCCTGCTTGTCATGGTAGACGTTCCTCATCTCCAGGAGAGTTACTCCAGTTGAACGGATCCAGCCCTTTCAGGGAACACTGACTCTGGAGTTGCTAATCATGGGGTTAGGGGATTTTTTTCCCTCACATTTGTTGGTGACTACTTCTTCCTCCTCCCTTTTGTGTTTATGCAACACCCCAGGCTTGGGAAGGACCATCTGCTGATTTGATTAATGGCCCTTTTCTGAAAAAGCAACAGAGACAAATGTCCTCCTGAATGTGGCAAAGAGAAATGGAGAAACAGGCTGGCTAATTTTCAGCCATTATTTTGGAACCCAAACTCCTTCCCATTATCAATTTAGCTCTTATTTCAAAACTAATTAATCTTCACTCAGGCAGGTCCAAGAGACCTCTGTTTAGATAATTAACAGCCCATGGATTATGAAAATTCCTGCTTTTGGATCCTACTGCAGTGCTTGCCTTTGAGAACACTCCCGCTATCATCCTGCTTACCAACTCCTTCCATCAATCCATCTTTTTTTTGACAATCAAGAGCAAATAATTAGCCATGATGGATTTTGCTTGCTTTCTCACAGCTCAGTTCCTTTTTTTTTTTTCCTTTTTTTTTTTTTTTTTCTAGTCCTTAAATGTTCTTCAACCAGGCAATTTTTGAGGTGGTTTTGCAGCTAATTACAGCCAAGCTGGGCAAATCACTGCTGCTGCCCAGAGGAGTTGGATTTGGCTTGCAGAGAAGCTGGGCTATAAGGTGTGAAAAAGGAGATTCCAGAGGGAGAGAGGTGGGATTTTTTTTTTCCCTTTTTCAGTCTTGCATGATGCAGTGTGAACTCACCCCATGTACTGCTGTGCCAGGCTGGGCTGCCCTCCCTCGCCAGGGAGTCCCATCCTGGCCTCTCGCTTGCCATCACAGCTCTGATCCTTTTGGATGGCGAGACATCCCCGGGCTGTCAGGGCTGTGGGAGAGCTCTGTGCAGCAAAGCAAAGGTGATGGGATAGTAGAACCCTGAGGCAGTGGTGGAGCAGGCCTGCATCCCGTGCACACCCTGAGCCATCCCTGTCCATGCCCTGCATCGCTGGCCGTGGGAAGCCGACAAGGGCTGGCAGTGCCCATGGAGCGGTGCCAGTGCTTAATGAACCAGAATGCTGGCCATGGATGATGGCACACTGCCCTCTGCACCCACCTGGGAATGCCACCCCTCCTCAGCAGTCCCGAGTTCCTCGCTTTTCTGTGGAGGGCAAAGGAACTGGAGCGGTGAGGAGAGTCATAAAATATCCTGAATGGGAAGGGACCCACAAGGATTATCGAGTCCAACTGGCTTTTCAGCCCTTGGCCCCTCAGCATTTTTCCTAACTGAGATGATTTTGCGGTTTTCCTCTTTTCATTTGGGGCCAATCCCTGTTCAGTCCACTGCCCTCCTCCTGCTGCTGGCCTTTGGGGTGAGACCGTGCAGGTGGGATGTGCTGGACCACCCCATTGCCCCGGGGACCTGCCCTTGGCTGTAGTGACACCCCGTGCAAGCCAAGGGCATCCCCCATCCTTCTGCTTCTCGAGGTCCCTTTGTGTAGCTAAAATCCCCAGCGGGTGGTTTCAGAGCCCGTGCCCCCCTGTCCCCCACGCAGACACACGTGTGCCCCGTGTTTGTTGTGCAGCGAGGCTCTGAGTGGGTGATGCATCTCCCTCTCCTGCCCTCCCACGCCAGCCAAGGTTTATCTCCTCCAATTAACCAAGTGCAGATAGTGGCTTTAATAAGGCCCTGCCTATGAAAGATTACCAATGATTCCATTTCCAACGTGCCATGAATTAGGAGGCAGCCTGCACAACAATGCCGAGCGGGGACAGGCTTGGCGGCTAATTACTGTCCCCACGTCCCCGCACTGCCACCGCTGCTGGTCGGGCCCCTAATTGCTCCCTGTCCTGATTGCATTTTGCTGGTGGTGGTGGTGGTTCATCCACAGCTCTTGCCTGGCTCTCAGCAGCTGCTGCTCTCTCTGCCCCCCTCCACCTTTGTCAAGTTTATTAATGAAAACCTTATCTGTCTGCGCAGATAATGCCAGAAATAATTAGTACTCAGTGAGGTCTGTCGGGCTCCATTCCTCTCCCACCCCCCTGCCCTCATCTCCTTCCTATTTGCAGTTTCCCAGGTGCTTGGTTAGCGCTTGGAATGGTTTTTTTTTTGGGGGGGGGGGTTTAGACCTTTCTCACCCTCTGCAGTTTTCAGTCTTCCTGGCTGCGTCTGCAGTTCCTGCTTAAAATATGTAAGAGTGGGGTTGGTGTCTGTGTTCCCCACCAAAAGCACCCAGGTCCTTGAGCAAAAGCAGTCCCACTGGGGGGTGGAACTAGATCATCCTTAAGGTCCTTTCCAACCCTTTCTGTGATTGCATGAAAATCATCTGAGTTTTCCTTGCTCAGGGCACACCTGGTGCACATGGGGAGCTGCAGCCAGGAACACTGGATGGGTTCATTTTCAAGGGACCTGTCTGGACTGCAGTTCTCCCTGGTCCCATCCCTGCTGGGGAGCAAGGGACAGCCCCACCTCTGCATCAGGGACCTGTCTGGAGCTCCTTTTTTTTTTTTTTATTATGTTTATATTCGTTGTTTCTTGGCTCAAATCTTTCAGCCTGATAAAGGATGACAGCGCTTCTCGAGTGCCTGGGATGGCATAAATAATTCCAGTGCTGAGAGCGAGATTTACAGTGATATAAATGTCAGGAGTGAGCCCAGTTTGTATTAATGGCCTTATTAGTTATGTTGCTGTAAAATACTGATACTCCAGTTGTTAAGCAGCCATGGTTTTGCTCTGCAGCATTAATTCAATAAATTGGGGCTTTTTGATATAAATCTTGGAGTCTGCTGAGCCCCATTAGAAAATTCTTCATGATATGTTGGAGATCTTCAAATGGCTTTGGCTGAGGTAGGCCTGGGAATAAAAAAAGCTGCTTGGTGTGCAAGTATGGGGTAAAGATGGCACGTTCCTTGCCTGGGTTGCAGCTGCAGCACCTCTTGTGGGAGGGGACTGTGGGACAGAGAGGGTGTCACACAAGCACCCTGATCTCAAAGGCAGCCTTGCCCTGGGAGGTCTCCTGGCCATGCAGTAATTGGGGTGGGTTTGGGGTTTTCAGCCATCAGCTATGAAAATTGCATCTCAAGCTGCATCCCAGAGCTCAGGTCTGGATGTCTCCTGTGAGCCAAAGGTTGACTTGGCTCCATCCTCAACTTCTGGCTCGCCAAGGCATTGAGAGCAGCTCCCTGGGGGAGAGGGGAAGGGAGGGAAGGCTGGGGCTGGGGGGGCTGACGCTGTCTGGAGGGAGGAGATGCCCACAGAACTGCTCTCATCCCTCTCTGTGCCCTCCCTGTCACCGCCTCCGCTTCGCTGCTGTCACCTCCTTCAGCTCGTTAATCCGGAGGTGAGCTGACAGCCGGGACATCTCTCCTTGTCTGACCCACAGCCCCGAGGTGTCCATCCTTCCCTGCTCCTGCCGGGCTCCCAGCCTCCTCCCAGCCCCTGTAAGAGGTGCCGGTGCCGTCCCCATCCCGCCTGTCCCTTCTCCCTGTGCCGGAGCCGCTGCTCCTCCCAAGGCTCTTTTGCAACTCTGCAAACTTTCCAGCAGCGGGGATGGGGGGAGGGGGGAAAGCGCCACGATAATTGAAAATAAATGATGCATTATATGAAATAAATGTTCTGGTGCAGCCAGCTTGATGCTGTGGGTTATTATTTTTTTTTTCTCCCTTCCTAGAGTTTAGAGGTGCCTGGGAAAAGCAGGGTTAGCAGGAAAGGAACGGCACCCAGGGGATTCCAGCACCAGATGGGAGTTCAGAGCAGGAAAGGCTGTGTCCAAGGTCCCTGGGCTCAGTGCCCAGACAGGACACGTAAGATCAGGACAAGGGAATAACAGGGAACCTCCAGGATCACTTCTCTTGCCACTGCTTGCATTTGAGGGTGTCCCAGGTCTGACACAGTATCATTATATTCATTGTCCATCCTCAGGATATGAACCTCCTGCCCCAGGACCTGCCCCACCACCAGTTCTGGCCCACCATAACCCATCTTCTGTGGGGTCACCACCCCTTGCCTTGGTGGGCACTGGGTTTGAGCAGCAGTGACCAGAGCTCTGCTGCTGCCCTGCCTCAGGTTAGCACAGGTAACGCAAACAGACCCTCTGCCCCGGGTGAGCTTGCTTTGAAATATTCCTCTAATGAAGATTAACTCCTGATGCTGCTATTTGTTATGGGAAGAGGCCGCATTTGCCTGGGAGATGTTGATTTAACCAGGAACGTGAAGCTTTCTCCTGCCTCAGATCCCCCACATCACTGCCTGACCATGTCGTGGTTCTTTTGCCTCGATAAGACTTATCCTGGATTATTATTTAGCTACTAATTAATCTTCAGAGTGATGTAAAGGCTTTGAACTGCTGTTTGAAGATTTGAGTGGATGATTTTTGCTCTTGTCAAAGAAGGAGGGATTTGGAGGTGAGATCCCAGCTCTGAATGACATTAAGTTGCTCTCCCTTGGCAGGTGGGAATGGCTCCTGACTCCCTCTTCTTCCAGAACCTGCAGGGCCCCTGCAAGATAAATCCCCTTGGAAATTAGGAGCACAATGGTTCTTGGGAGGGCTGCCAGACACTGCCTGGGGGTGGGATGCTCCCTGGAGAGTATTACCAACAGGAACCTGAGGGTCTGTGAGGTTTGGAGTTAACCAGCCCAGTCCTCTTCTCCCACAAGCATTTTCCCTAATGTATTCTGGTGCTTATGGATTCACCACAGTGCTGAGTGACAGCTCAGAAGTCTCATTAATCACTGCTGATGATGGTCTGGTGGAGCCACGATGCTGAGGTCCTGATCACGCTGCTTCCCCAGCCGGGGATATTTTGCAGACACCGCTCCCTGAAAACTCCAGCTGAAAACTGGGAAGGAACTGTGTCCCCCCTCGGGGCTGAAGCCTGCGGAAGATGCTCCTTCTCAACTCCAGCCTCTTGTTCCTGCCTGTGGGGCACGCAGTGAATTATGATCAGCCCTTGTGAACCTGCATCTTTTTAAAACACAATTTTCCCTTCTCCATGTTCATCAGGATCGAGGGCAGCTCCGTGGTGGGTTGATCTGCTGCTGCATCGATTTGGCAGAGGCTGGGGGTGAGGCCGTAGAGCATTTTAGGATTGAGTTTTTCCAAATCCTGTCCATCACAAACAGAACAAAACACCCCCAGTCTGGAGCGGCTTGGAGGTGGAGGCGGCTGACATGGGGGTCAGCATCGATCACAGGCTGCTGGGTGAGACCCGACTGAAACCCCAGCAGTGTCAGGAGGCAGCTCCATCCCTCCTGGCTCCCGAGTGCTGGGCTGAGAAGGAAAACCAGCCTGATTAGGAAGCGATCGTTTGACATCTGCTGTCAGATTTCTGACACCCGTCACTGCCAGTAAGGGCCCCAGCAGAAAGCCTGGTGGACCTCAGCCTGTTTCAGTCTTAATCTGCCCTGGTTTTGCGATGCCGTGAAAACATCCTCACCCACCACCGCCGGGGGGTGTGGGGAGGGGAGGGGAGGTTAAACTCCTCCCTCATCCTCCACCGCTCCCCCCGCCACTGCTTTATCTCTCCAGAAGCTGCATTCGAGTACAATTCACTTTGTTATTAATTTCTTTTACACAGAGGCTTTTAAAGTGCCTGGGAACAGGGGCTGATGTCACGGAGACGCTGTACAGCCCGGCAGCTGTAGTGCTTAAGTGCAGTTTAAATAGCCAGCTCATTGAAGGGCAACAGGCTGAGAGCTGAGAGCCTGCCAGAGAAGCAGCCTCACGTGGGTCTGTTTGAGCAGACCCCGTGGAGATGATTTTGGAGAGCAGGGCTTCTTCCTCAGCAGCTGCCAGGGTTGGATCAGGGATGGGATTGCATTACCATTTCCCCCCATGGAGCTCTGCTGTCCCAGGGATTTGGTGAATGCCAGGGATGGTCCAGCTCACTGACATGGGCAGATCAGGGCTGGGTGACAATGGCCTGTGAGTGTCCCTTCACCAGTCTCTTCACCCTGGGGAAACCACCCCCACAAGGCTGCATTCCCAGCTAAAGGAAGGCTGGTGGAGGGGCTGGCAGCCTGAGGAACCCTGGGTAGGGATGCTGAGGTGCCCCAAGGTACCAGTGTCACCTCCCAGCCCATCCTGCCATGGCATGTGCTGGCTCTGAGGACTGGATCCACTGGGACTCTTCGTTCGGGTCTTATTTGCTTTTACTGTGCTAGAAAAATTATATTGCAAACTGTAATAAATGAGAGGTTTAATCAAACCCAGCCAGCCAGCACTGATGGAATCTTGGAGGCAGAGGAAAACATTGCATTTTTGTTTATTTATCTCCCCCTGTGCTCCTGTGGAGATGTCCTGACTCTCCTGGGGGCTCCTCGTGCTTGGTGGCCCCGCAGGGCACAGGCCAGACATGGGGCCACCACAGTGGGGCCGTTGCTGGCCCATCTGCTTCCAGCCCCTCTCCATGACCAGGCATCCCAGTAGCAGCAGTGGGACTGGCCTCCTGCCACACCTCTCCTCAGCCTCTTTCTTTTTAGGAAGAAGGCCTCACTTGGTACCCCCAGTCCAGGAGCTGGCGTTGGGCTTAAGCCCTCCATCCCAGGTTTCCTCTCATCCACAGCAGCAGCAGGATCTGGTCTTAGGACATCTCCAGGTTTTAAGTTCTCTGCCTGAATCTTAGGCATCACGCGGTGGGGAGGTTGAGCATCTCCCCAGCTGGGAATAGCCCTGCCAAGGGTGGGAGGGGGGATAAAACCATTAGGCTTCACTAGCTCTGAATTAGGGACAAAGCAGCCCGATATCCAGCCAGTTGATGTGGCTGGGAATGAGGGGAGACTCCACATTTTCCCTGTGCATCAGGGCCCTGGAAACACACCGGATTCCGGCGCGGGACCAGCTGCTCCTGGAGACGCGGCTCCGCCGCCGCCTTTCTCCAGATGGCTTTTCTCAATGAAGCCTCTCCCAGAAATAGCTGCGTACTCCGAGCAGCCGGCTCTGCAAATAGCTCCTCTCTGGAAACAGAGGAGGCAGCGCAGTCAGAGCATCGTCCTCTGTGTCCCTTCCGTGCTCCTGAGCGCCTCGGGGCTGACTCCAGTGTGCAGAAACCCTCCTTACCCTGGGACACCTCTGCCACCTTGGAAATGGGGATGTACTGGGATCCTTCGTGTCCGGGCTCGTATCCCCAGCTTTGCTGCAGGAGCTGTCTGGCTGCTCACTCAGCCCTGTGCATTCCCACATCCCCACAGGGAAGGATGGCTGGTGGCTTCTGGGGCAGGGCAGATGGCCCAAGGGCCATGGCACATGGCCCCACTGCCGTGGTGGCCGGGCACCTCCAGCTGCTGCGCTGCCGTATGGCCCTTCTTATACATTTATTGTGCCAACGTAAAATGTGGGAATACAATTTTTGCTGTGGGTTTAACTGATTTATTAATAGTCTATAATGTCAGTAATAGCTCACGGATAAATCTGGCCTTAAGAATTTATGGGGCAAATATTCCAACGCTGTATTAAAGACAATTCATAAATGCCTGTAAGTACCAGCTCGGTGGCAGCAGGGGAGGGAGAGCTGACAATGGCTTCCAATGGTTTCTACATTGGAGCCTCCAAAATCTTTGGGAAGCAAATTATTTCAGGGACTGTCTCTTCCAGCCAGAAGGTGCCTGTGGCCCCCTGCTCTGCACTGTGTGGGCATTGAGTCCAGCATGGTTGTCATTACCCCATCCAGAGCCAACACCACACTCCCATTCCTGTGGGTTCCCAGCCCCACCCTGCACCCTCCTCAGGGACCCCACAATCTGCCATCACCTCATGCCCAGCCCAGGGTGATGGTATTTACTGCTGAAGTGTGCTGAGAGTAATTGCTAATCAGATACAGGCAATCAATCCATGCTCCCGCCGGGGAGGGGCTGCTTCCCTGCTGAAGGTGACTCCTGCGGGAATTCAGATTTAAAAATAAAGGCGATAGTCATCAGGAGTTCATTAAATTGGCATCAGGCTCATTTGCACTCGGTGGGGGAATGAGGCAGAGGGTGTATCTGCTGCCTCCCCTGCCCTCGTTCCGTGGTGTCCGCAGGAGATGCTTCCAGTGGGATGAGGCTGCCGGGATCCCTCCCTGATTTACTCCTCCTGTCCCGGTGCTGCTGCAGTCATGAGTCAACAGTGCGGTATATTTAAATGCAAACCACCATTATCCGTCATTAAAAGCTCTGTCATCACGCAGACCGCACGGAGGGAGTTGCTGTGCCGTTCGGCTCCAGTGACACGCGGCTTCCCTGCCCTCCTGCAGCCGCGGGGATGTGCAAGGGTGCTGCTGGCTGAGGTGGCTGGCATCCGATTTTCCCTTGGTGGTGGCCTCAGAGCAGGGAGGGGGAGTGCAGGAGAACCAGGCCTGGCAGGCACAGGGGTCCTGTAGCGCAGGAGGGATGCAGGGACAGGCACTGCACATGGCAGGGATGCTCCAGGATGGACTGAGCCCCCGGAGCAAGTGAGCATTGAGGGGGCTTTGCAGACTGACAGCCTGTTGTTCCCAAAGATGGACAATGCCAGCAGAGCCCAGGTGCTGTCTCTGGCAGGGTTTCCCTTCCTTGAGACCAAGCACAGGCAGGAGAGTGATGCCTAGGATAGGATCATGGTCTGCCAGCTGCCCCATGTCCTCCATCACCTGCCAGGGACATGGAATGGCTGCTAAATCACCCCACAGCATTGCTCCCTCCATCGCACCCTGGTCCTGGGGTGTTCATGTTTCCTCTCCGTGAGCCCATCAGGATGCAGTCCCTGTGCTCCTCGTGAAAGCTCAGCAAGAGCAGAGCTGGTGTTTCCTCTCAGCCATTCACCATCCCCAGGATTTGGAGACACACTTTCCCTCTCAGAGGAGGGAAGCAAGCGAGGCAGAGCAGCTTTCTTTGGTAGTGGTGTTGATTCACAGCTCGTAATTTAATTAAGAAAGAGACGAGATCAAAAGGGGACGGTATTAAAAAATAAATCAGGTGGAGGGAGTGGAGTTCCTTCCTTTAATTACAGCGTGGATTTGTAACAGCGAGAGACTCCATCAATCACAAAGGAAAGAAAAGGTGTCAAGTGGAGAGACACGTTCCTGGGTTAATTACTGCTAACGGGGAGGAGATGACTGGGCTGGGTGTCAGAGAGTCGGTGCATCCTGGCAGCACAAAACCCCTCTGATGTTCATGGCGATGCTGGAAGGGCCTGGTGGGTGCAGCCCAGGATCCTCTGGGTGCTGGGCAGTGATGGTGGGATGGGTGGGCTGAGGGCTGTGTGGGCACACAGCACAAAGCTGGGTCTGGGCGTGGCCTTGGGCAGTGACAGCCACGGTGATCCTGGTTTTGGGAGCCCCGGGCTGTGCCATTGCCTGGCCTGAGGAATAATTAATTCTCCTTTGATCATCTGCTGTGTAAATCAGTGGCCAGGAGTTAATCATGCATATGAAATGAATCCTTCTCCTGCCTTAATGAGTGCTGAATCGTGACCGGCATCTGTTTACTCCTGACACTTTCCTCTTCTTGACAGTATGAACAATTAATTGTTTCCAATAATCTCCTTTTTATTCTATTAAAATATATATATATCTATCTGAGAGCAAGCAGCCCTCCACTCTGCACTTCTGCTCACAGCATCATCCCCCTAATCTTTGTTTTTTCAGTCTCAGGCAAGGATTTGTCTTTGGGAGCGATGTGAGGGCTTTGCAGGCAGCTTGTGAGCCCAGGGAGGAGCGAGCTCTCCACTCTCACAGTGAGGATGATGCTGGTTCCAGGACTCCTTCCTCCCCAGCCGGGTTTGAGGCCGGGCTCTGCACAGTTAACAGCAAACAAGAAGCCAGTTTGAATACGGGAGCGGTTCCGCCTCCATCTACCTGGAACAAACCGCAATTAATCCACTGGTTGCGCCGCCAACGCGGTGTTGTAATTGGATTAATTAGAGCGGAGCTGGCGGCCGCGCTGGGGAGGTCTGGCCCCGGCTGCAGTCTCCTCCAGAGGCAGGATCCATGGGATCTGTGCCCGCCAGGCACTGGACCAGCATCACCGGGGGATGCCGGGGCACTGCTCACCCAGCTGCGGGTGCTGGAGCTGGATGATGGCTGTTGGAAATGGCCTGCCCGCTAATTGGAATTGATGAGGCATGGCTTCGTTAACAGGGGCTTGTAAGAGGCGGCAGGAGCAGAGGGGGCTGTGAATCAGACCCAGAGGAGGAGCCAAGTGGGTGTTTTGGCAGGTGGGGGACGGGGTGTCCTTCCCCATCACCCTCGGCTGTCTGAGGGCCCTGGATCGTGCCCGCCAGCCCTCGCTCACCTCTGTCCCACATTGTGGGGACAAGCACAGAGGGAATTGAGCGTGGGCTGGGAGTCCTGCAGGAAGGCTGACCCTGCCACACTGCCCCACTGCTGCTGCAGTGTCTGCTGAGTGTCAGGAAGATGAGATCCCATGTTCCTGCTGCCCCGAGTGGCCATCCAGGCCTGCTCTCCAGTTCAGACACAGCAGTGTCAGTGTGGTCACTCATCTGGATAGACAGGCAGACAGACAGACATCCTCACTAGACCTCACCAGAGCCCAGGGAGCTGAAGGAAGCCTGTGACCCCCCCCAGGTTTGTGCTCTGGGGTCAGATCCTTCATGTCCTCCTGGAGTCTGTGCCATCAACTCAGCTCCTTGGCTGCCCTTGGGAAATACCCATTAAATATATATATGTGTGTGTATATATATATATATATAAAAGTATTACAAAAAGCTTTTTGGGGACTCTGTGCCAAGCCCACTACCCATCTGCCTGGAGGAATGGTGGGAGGCAGGTGGGGAGGCTCTGCAGGGACAGAGTGCCTGTAGGCACAAGGAGCATCCCCAAAGGCTGTGAGATGATGTCAGCCCTCCTCTCACTGACCTAAATTGGGTCTAACCTGGCTCAGCTGGAAACCAGTGGCCACAGGGGATTTACTGCAATTGCCTAAACCAACTAAAGAAGCCCTTGGGAAAGCTGGCAGTTCCCTGTGCCGGGGGCTGTAGGAGCAGCTGAGCTGGCTGGTGGTGATTTTGAATCCCTCTAAGCTATCCTGGGTGGAGCAAGGCCATCCTCAGATATCAGAGGTAAAAACCAACTCCAAACTGCTGAGAACTGCACCCTAAACCATGTGGGACCCAAGGCTGTGGTACTCCATGACTGCTGAAGGGAGCTGGGACCCAGCAGCACAGCTTGGGGTGCTACAGAGATGATGCCACTGGGCACGACCCAGCCTTTAGGTACTCTATTCCTCCTTTACCCAAAAGGAAGAACAAAATCCCACCAGCTCCTTCATTATCAAAAAAAAAAAAAAAAAAAATTAATTTTTTTCTGAGAATAATCAGCTTCCCCAGGAGGCAGCTAAGGTGACGTGAGGAATATGGCCTCAGCATCAGCCAGGAAACTGGGGGCTGAGCAGATGGCCCAGGAAGAACATCACAGTTCCTGCACGAGGAAATGGGGGTCCCTGGACAAGTGGGAAGGGTTTGCCACAGCCTCGGCCTCATCCAAGCTCTCAGCCACAGACAACAGGGAAGAGCATCTCTCCAAAAGCTGGGCACAGCCAGATGCCCCCGACTGCTCTGGAGCCCGTGGGAGGGGTGGAGCCCTCACATCACCCCGGAGAGCAAATCCTGCAGTCCTCAGGGATCTGCCGTGACCTTCTGGTGAGCTCCAGGAGCCGGCGGTTCTTGATCCGGCTTGCAAACCAGCTCCAACAGTGACAGCAAGGTCAGTGAGATTTGGGGCCCCTGGGCACGTCCCTTGTCACATCAGTTCCTGTGGCGCACTTGGCTGTAATTTAGCCTGGTTTAATTGTGCCTGAATTAGCCACAAACGGCACAACGCTGCAGCTGCGGCTGCGCTCCAAAATGTATAAAATTACAGCACAGTAAAACATTTTCACATTTCATTAGTGCGTCTTAATGGGAAGTGTCTGCTCCCCAAACTCTCAGTTTGCTCTCCAGAGCACTAAAGTTTACACATTAGCAGTTGTGCTGCCCATTAACGCTGTGAAATGCTCCGTGTGTTTTGCAGGAGCAGCACTGCTCCGCCGGGATGGGAAGCCTAAAATTTAGGGGACTGGGTGCTCTCCTGAGGCACCCCCAAGTGGGTGGTGGGAGGGAGCTGTGCAGGAAGCAGAAAGCATCCCACACCCCAGGAAGAGCATGAGAATGCCTTTCCCAGGGTGGTGCTGCCTGTCCCCCCGGCTTTATCGGAGCTCCAGCGTTCTCCCAGGCAGGGTAATGCCTCCGATCCAAATCAGGAAGCGTTTTCAGCGGAAGCAGCGTTTTAGCAGAAGCCTATTTAACGCTTAGGCTGACGCCCTCAAGTGCTTTATTTTAAAGCATTTTTGTTCCTCTCCATTATCAGTAATAGTCTATAAAAGCTGGAACGCAGCACTTTGCTCCCTCCTGCTCCATCCCCGCCGTGGTGTGGGCAGCCCTGCAGGGCAGGAGTGAAGGAGGCAGAGCTGGGCTCTGCTGTCCATGGCTCCCACTGCCCCAGTGCAATAATCCAGAGGGGAAAAATCCAGGGGAAAAAAACCTCAGTGACAGGTGGTTGCATAGGGTCAAAACACCTTCCCCAGGCAGGTTTGGTTAAATAGCTTTGGATTTCTGGCCAGATCTGTGCTTCTTGGGGCAGCATCTTTTCCATTACCAGTGGGTTTGGAATAGAGGGCTCACGGTGTGAAATGAGGTTTGGAGTCTGGGGTTGTAAAGTTGGAGCAGTTTGGAGGAATCAAACCTTCTCCTGCCCCTGACTTGGCTCATGGGTTCAGGGCAGGGAGGTGCTGCCAGGCACAGGGAGGTGCTGGAGGAGTGGGCAGCAGGACCTGGCCCTGCCGGGCTGGCACCAGCACCTGGAGTGAGCCAGGACTGGAAACATCCCAGTGCTGTTTTGGAGGATGATATGCATCCCTGGTCTGACCTGTCCCATCCTTCCCAAGCTGGAGGTGAAAGCCCAATGCCTTCCTGCTCTGTAGCCTAAATCCATGCTGAGCATCCCCAAACCCCCTCCTCCAGCCAGCTCGAGCTGGAGGCTGGGATCCCTCTGAGCTGCCTCTGCTTCATTAGCCACTAATTACCCCAAAAGGCAACGGTACTGTTTGCGTGCTTGGAGGCTGCTGATTGCCAGCAGGGCAGGCAGTGGGAGGAGGGCAGCCCTGCGTTTCACCCTCCTCACCCCCCGGGCACATCTGGGACCCTCTGCCTGTGGGGCTGCCTGTGCCTCCCGCAGCCCAGCGAGGGGCTTTGCTCCCTTTGCTCCTGGTCCGGTGAGCCAGGCCCTGCCTCTGCTGCCTGGACACATGTGGCCACGGGCTCTGTCCCCCACTGTCCCCCTCTGCCAGCTGCGTCTGACCTTTTGGCAGTGGCACTTGGAGCGCAGCAGCGGCTGCGCGGCTTTGCCGCATGGTCCCCGGGGGCCGGTTCGCCGCCGCGGCCCCTGCCGCTCAGAGGGGAAAAATCACATTCGCAGCTCCGTCCTTCCATCCCCCTCCCCAGTCTGGAGCTTTTTTAGAGCCAAAGGAAAGAAAAGGCCATGGTCTGGCTTCCCCGCCTCCCTCTCCTCCTGCCCTTTCATTCTGCCCTTCCCAGCAGATGCAAATGGCTTTGCCTGCGAACGCTCGCACTCATCTGTCCCTGTGCCTTTTCATCTTGCACTGCCTAAATACCAGAGCTGGACAGCTTTGGTAGGTGAGCAGGGAGGAAAAAGGGCTTTTTTTGGAGCAGACGTGTGGGCAGGTGAGCTGCAGAGGGCCCTCTTGCCAACAGAGAAGCCGGATGCTTCCACTGAGGCTGGCACAGAAGCCAGTGGGGAGACACCTGGCACTGGTGAGGGGGACAAAGGGACTCGGCAGGCCCTGAGTGTCCATCTGGAGGTGATGGAGAGGCATGCTGGGTCCACTGTGAGGCATCCTGGGGGTAACACCCTGTACTGGTTCTGCTCCCACTGTGATTTTTCACACCCAAACCCCGCGGGTTTCCCTCCTCCCTCAACAAGGGCTGCCCAGGAACGGTGGAGCCAGTGCTGATGGAGGGAATGGAGGCACCCCTCACCCTTTATTAACTCAAACAAGGGGAGCACAGCTACATTCCCCCAGTATCAGCCCCAGCAGCCCCCTCATGCCATGTCCAGCATCCTGAAGCTTTCGAGCCGGGCACTGATGAATGGTCTTTGTCAGCAATGGATGCACTTAAGCGCCCACAGCCTCGGTGCTCTTCAAGGAAGGCTGCAGCTCCACTTCCCAGCCTCTCCCTTATTTCTTGCCTGGAGAGACACGGGGTGGGGAGGTGGAGGGAAGGCACAGGGCTGTCATTGCCACCATCCTGTGCCCCAGGGACCAGCACAGCCTTGCAGGTGCCCCAGGCAGGGCTGTGGGTGCTACCACGTTTCTGGTGGGTGAAAAAGGCTTTTCCATGGGTGGAGAAAGGAAGGACAAAGAAAAACCTTTGGCAAGTGCCACGACCTTGGATGCACCTGGATATGGGGGCAGGCAGAGTGGGAAATTCAGGTGCTGGGCTCTGCCCAGGGCTGCACAGGCTGCAGGGCCAATTGGGAGCCTTAGAGTGTGTGTGGGGGGAAAGAGCCATAAACCAGATATTTCCCATTAGAAAGCTGGTGAATTCCTTCTTGCAACAGTTTGCTTCTGAAAAATTCATTACCAGGCTAAAGATTCTTCAGTGGCAGCATGGGGCCCCTCGGCCACCTGCCACCATCCAGGGCTTTTTCGCAGCTGGGCAAATGGTACGCATTGTCCCATGGCCACTGCTGCTTCCCCACCCTGCAGCCCACTCCATGCCACTTTTTCTTGGGAAAACCAGCTTGGATCCAGCCCCATTGGAGCATTCCCTGGCCCCTCCACCTTGGTAGCCCCATGGCCAGACCGGCTCAGCATCCACCCACATCTGCCACAGCATTCGAAGTGGAGCCGTGCATCGCCTTGCAGGTTCACGTCTCAGTTGCAAATGTTATTTTAAGCAAGGAGCCCTCCTTCCTCCTCCTCCCTGGCTGAAGCAGGCAGTGTGTTGGAGCAGGCAGTGGGGGGCCCCCGTCCTGCCAGGCAGGGCTGGCTGAGTCAAGGGAATAATTGGTAGGTGCTTCTGGAGTGCCATGAGCAGAGGGCACTCGCAGCCTTTGTTTATTGACTCTTGATGGTAATGAATACTTCCAGAGATAATTACTGATTTTCTGCATTTGCAGTAAACCTGTTTGGCTGGGGAATGGGCAGAGCAGTGCCATGCCAATGGCACGTGGAGGTGGGAATGGGGCAGATTGGGCAAAACCAGGCTCTGGCTCTTCCTGCAGCATGCAAAACAAATAAGAAAAAAAAAATTCAACATTTATAGAAAAAATATTTGTGCAGCTCCAGGACAAGCCCAGCTTTCTTCTCTCTACTAGGGGGAACAGATTAAAATTTAATCCTAAGTTAAACACATTTTCTCCTTTCCCCCTCCTCGGGTACCTCCTGCACATGCACAGCTTCATTCTGCTGATCCCTTCTTCCCTTGGCCCTGAGCTCATCCTCCTCAACAGCAGCCAAACACCCACAGTGGCTGTTCACCAGAGCAGGGACCCCTCTCTTCCCTCCATGCCCCCAAAATCAAAGCCTGGATGTGGGAGGGGATGAGGCAATGGGGCCCTTTAAATGTGGCAGAGGGTAAAGCAGGAGAAGGGATAGCTGGAGTTTCCTGAGCATTCCCACCTGTCCCTGAGTCAGGTAGGTCCCATTCACATTTCCCATGGGGTTTTGATCCTGAAAGGGGCTTTGTGGGGCAAGGGGATCCTGGGTGCTTAATTGTGGGGTACAGGAAAAAATTCAACAGATAAAATCTTCTTCATTGAGCTAAACCATAACAAGGTGGCTGTAGGGCTGCAGAGCTGAGTGCAGCAAGTGAAGCTGGGGGCCAGCAGCCTTGAGAAGAGCCTGGTTTGCAGACCCCCATGCAGAAGGGGGAAGCCCAGGCTCAGCCCTTTGTGCCACTAAAACCTCCCTTCCCCTGAAATAACAGAAGAAGAGCTCTCTAAGGAAGAGAGTTTTAATGTTTTTGTATCATTTATATTTTATTTTATACTTTTATATTTTATTTATTCATTTTGCTTTGGAGAAAGTTGTGCAGTTATCCTCCAATTCCCAGTTTCCCTGTTCCCATCCCCGAACCCGCTCTCTGCTACAGTTTATTGCGCACATTTGGGTGCAGATGTTTGAACCTGGCAGAGACCCACGTTACCTCTGGGGCTGTAAATAACCCGAGGTGGCACTGATGGCAGTCCTATGGGGTGGGTAACCAGCAGCTGTGTGCTGCTGGCAAACAGTGACCCCACAGGGTGGGCAGCACCTGCAAGGGCTCTGGGGATGCTGCAGCCATGACCATCCCCACGGCATCAGCCCCACGGGGCCCTGCAGGACCACTGGCAATGCCATGGGTTAATAGACACACCAGAAACATAGAGCATTGTTTCTGCTTATGATGTAGTGCCTTTTCTGGGTATCTTGTAATGCTTTCTCAGGCTGTTTATTTATGAGACAATTTATTACAGCGCAGTTATTCTATAGCAGTGAAGTCTATTCCTGGGAGCCTCCGTTAACCGAGCCAATTGCTTAATTGGCTCACTGATGTCTCCACAAGGTACGCCAGGAGAGAGGGCTCTTGTAACGATCGGAGCCTCCCTCCTGCCCACACACCACCCGTGCTGCTAATTTAATAGTGCAAACATTTATTATTCCTTTTATTTGGGAGTTAATGTTCAGGCGATTAGAGCAGTGGAAGGGGTGAAATGCCCTGGAGTGACGTGAGGACCCTGGTCACAGCTGGGAGTGGTTGGGGGATGCTGATGCCTTGCAGGGTATTTGGTTAATGAGCCACAAGGGGAGGGTTCGGGCTGACAGTGCCAGTGAGGCTCCTGCCTGACCCCCACCCCACAACTAGGTCATTCACCAGCAAATCAGAGACCAGGGCATGTGTGTACTCACACCTGATCTCTCTTTGGTGAGCTTAATGTGCTCTGATGGGAAAGAGGTTCCTAATGAAAAGGCTGCGTGCTACGGGAATGACTGGAAGGGCCAGAGAAAAACCAAGCTTGGATTTGCTTGGGTGGGGAGTTCCTGTCCCAGCCCGACTACAGGAGAAGAATGATGGCCTAGTGGTGGCTGTCCTGGGGAGGTGGGTGCTGTCTGTGCTGTCCCTAGCCATGTTTTCACAGTGTGGCTGATCTGGACCTCTCAAGCCCTTTCCCCTGCTCCCTCTGCTCTTTCCTGGCCGTGACAGAACCCAGAGGGCCCCCACTCCGACACCTCCTGCCCATGGCACGTACAGTGTGCCTTGGGCCAGAGCAGAGCTGCGGCTCCCAGCCGGCCTTTCCCAGCCGTCACCCTTGGGCAGTTTCCCCGGGGGGAGCAGCCTGCCAGTGAACATCTCTCCGCTGTGCATGAATGCCGTCCTTCCCTATCAGGCTTTTAGGCGACGTCTGGCAGAGCTGACAGCGTTTCTATAAGCCCTGCTGGATCCGTGCCTGCTCCCACTGCCGCCACTTCCTCAGGATCCGTCTCCAGCCGTCCGTGGCCTCGCGGCACAAATCCCGCCGGCTCTGTCCAGCGCGTGCCACCGAGGCTGAGGCTTCGTGACTCTCTGCGTGGGGACACAGCTCGGGCCTGTCTGACCCTGGGTACCAGCGGGACAGAGCCCTGGCACTGGAAGCAAGAAGCAAAATGGGGCAGGGAAGAAGGAGTTAGCAAACAAGGCTGCCAGAACAAGCCTTCTGCTAATTTTGTATTTATTGCAAAGAAGCGATTAAGTTTCCCCGTGATTTTCCTTCTTCTCCGGCTCCCACTGCCTATTGTTCCTGGCTCCATTATCCCCCTGCCGCTTACATAAACGTATCATGCGGGTTTCTGAGGCACAATAGAGAGAGTCTCATTCATCCAAGGTCACCAGCTTTTACTTGTGCTTCAAAGCATCTGGTAGAAGAAGCATTTTCTCCTAAAGACGTTTTTATTGTACTCGGCGCAGGGGCTGAGGAAAATCTCTCAGCACCGCACTTGCACCGCCCCAGCCCTTCTTCCCTTCCCATGCACCCAGTCCTGGCAGGTCAAATCCTGCCCTGGAAGGTGAGGAGTTGTTTTCTGTGCTGGTTGGGACCCTGCTGTGGGGTTTCCCAGCCTGCTGCCACGCAGCCCAATGGTTGGGGGCCAGGAACATCATGCTCCATCCCAGATAAATGGGAAGCGATGGGGAGAGGGGAGAAAAAAAAGAAGCTGTCTTCCAAAATCTTTCCCATATGGGGTCCCGGTATGGACGAGTTACAGAGAGGCCTCCATGGTCTCCTGCTGCTTTCTCCCCCAGCTCTTGGCTCCTGGCTCTCCCTCTTTATTCCCCTGTGCCTGGTTGAGACTGGGCAAACATGAAGGCTACTGGTGACCTCTATGGGGGAACAGGGCAAAGGGGAAAGTGCAGGATGGTGCCCCACATCCAACAGCGAGCTTGAAGTGTCTCCTGTGCTGCGGAACGTGATGATGGGATAGCACAAAGACAGTCTTGGGGTCCATGGGGGGGGTGGCAGCCCCCCGGAGCCACCTGGTCGGGGCGAGCAGTGAGGCGGCCCATAGTGGCGGTGGGGAGCAAAGCCCTCCCGAGCGGGGCCGCGGGTCCCCCGGAGCCGCCCCCTCCCCGGGCCGGGCTGGGCCGGGCCGGGCCGGGCCGGGCTGGGCTGGGCCGGGCTCGGCCGCTCCGGGCGCAGCTGCGGCGGGGGCGGTGCCGGGGAGGGGACGGCGGCGGGTCCGGCCCCTCTGCCCGCCCCGCCGGCACAAAACGGGAGGCGGGGGCGGCCGGGGCCGCACTTCCCGCAGCGGGCCGGGCTGCGGGCCGAGCCGAGCGGGGCCGGGCCGGCGGAGCGGGGGATGTAGCGCTCAGCACCGCGGACAGCGCCGGGGCCGGCCCGCGGGGCCGGGGGGGGCCGGGGGCCATGGCCGGCGTGCAGCAGGGCGAGAAACAGCTCTTCGAGAAGTTCTGGCGAGGCACCTTCAAAGCCGTGGCCACGCCGCGACCCGAGAGCATCATCGTGGCCAGTATCACCGCCCGCAAGCCGCTGCCCAGGTAAGGGATGCGGGGGTACGGGAGTGAGGGGCTCTGGGGGACCGCACCTCCTGCTCGATCCCCAGCCCCCTCCCCAGCATCAGGAGGGTTCGGAGTGTCTCTCTCCCCACCTAGTTAGTGGCTGAACGACCCCGGGATCCTCTCCATGCCCGGGGCTGGCTGAGCCCCCTCCCCAGGCAGGTGCTGCGCTCCAGAGCAGGGCAGGTTTGGGAAACTTTGGTGGTGCTTGGAGTCCAGGAGCTGGCTGATGCACCCCTAGAGGAGCAGAGTGAGGGTCTGGGAAGTTCTAGCTGGGCTATGAAGGGAGGGCAGCGGTGGGGGGCATCAGCCAGAAAGTGTGGCCGTATCCATCCCTGCCCAGCAGAGCCTTGGGGTGTGTGTCCTGCTGGTCATCTCGTCTCTGCGCCACTACTCCTTCATCAGGGGACCTTTGGGAAGGTGAAGTCCAGAGAGGGAAACAGCCTCCCTCCAGCTGGACCCTGCCTTGTCACAGAGGGGAAGCTGATGCACTCCAGGGATGTGCAGCCCAAGGAGTCACTGCCATGGACTGGCTCTGGGGCTGGTGTCCGCCTGGTCCCACAGCCAAGCAGCCTTGGCTTTGCACATCTGGTGCCTGCCCTGTCCTCCTGCTCCGGGAAGGCCAGTGCCCCTCATGTTTGCCAGAGGCTGAGCAAACCTATAAAACAAGGCAAGGGGACTGCAGGTACCCCCTGAGCCGCTCTGCCGGGCTCTCACACGGGCAAGGGTCCATTGTGGCTTCCTCACAACCGCACACAATCTAATTTAAACCAGCTTTATTTTGCTGACTGTCTCAATATTGGTTAAAAATATCCTTTTTGCACTGTTTTTATAAGAAAAGGAGGGTTTTGGCGGTTCTCTTCTCTCTTTGGTCTGTTTTTAACACTGCTGGCTGCCGTTCACCTGATGTGGGGAACAACCCAAAGTTCCGTGGAGGTGACGGGTCTGTAGAGGAGAGGGGCTCGGTCTAAAGTGGGATGGGTATCAGGGGCTCAGCCTGTCCTAGGGAATAAAGAGCTCCTGGGAAGGGAGCTGTTTCGGATGCTTCCCGTGCCAGTGGAGGCTGTGAACCACAGCAACAATGGGGATGGGGGTCACTTCTGCCCCTGCAGCTCAGCACAAATTTTTTTCAAGCCCTCTGATTTCCATATAACCCGGGTAGGAAAATGGGAAAGGCGCAGCTTAAGCTTCCTAAGGAGAAGAGCAAATCTTGTTTACACGGGCAGCGTTTGCAGGGCTTCAGCCTTTGTGAGGGAGAGGAACCACCGTGCCGTTCTCCATCCCTTGCATCGGGTATGTTCGGCACTCAAAGGGGTTGTTGGCAGGCTGGGTGCTGGCTCTCACACACACCTCTGCCTCAAGGTGCCTGAGTGAGCCGTGCTGCTAAAATATCTTGCAGTTGGAGGTGAAATACAGCAACTCATTAGGGTTTTGTGGAAATACAGCCAGCCTGGGTGCCAGGAATGATGCCCGGCTCTGACCGGCAGTTCTGGTTGTGCGGACATCCTGGTGGGGCTGAGCACCTCAGCTCGGGGTGTTTGCAGCGCCGTTAAAAAGTTCCCAAACGCGTGTACCTCTGTGTTCTGCTGGCAGTGCCGGCTCTGGCAGGAAGGGAACTGTCCAGGCAGTGGCCGGGAGCTCTCGGCACGCGGTAAAACAGACCCGCCAGCTCGGCTTTGCTGCGGTTTGCACCTCAGCACTGTCAGACCCTGCACGACGGGGTCCCCAAGCCGGGGTGTGCTCCACACAGCTGGCCACGGTGCTGCCAGGTCCCCGTGTCAGTGGAGCCCGGCGCCTTTTGTCTCCTCGCAGCGTGTGCCGCGGGCCGAGGCCGGGGATATTCCCTGCGGTGTGGCCATCTGTGCCGCTGCCCTCCCCACACGTGTCCAGCGGGCTCAGCCCGGCGGGGCTCCCCGGGAGCTACGGGGCGTGTGCTGCGCTCATCCCTGTGCCCAGGCACAGAGGGGCTCTGCTGCTCGGGGGGCTGGCATCAAGGGCTGTGGAGACAGGGAGACTGCAGTTCCCAGCTCCTCTCATCAGGGCTGCTGGCTCGGCTCACACCCCACAGGGTTCTGCCGGGAGCCCGAGGCTGCTGTCTGGGCAGGTTCACGCGTAGGAGATGCCGGATCTCACATCTCCAGGGGCTTTGCAGTGGGTCCCCATCGAGGTGCAAAGTGATGTCCCCAAGCTGGCACCAGGCTTGTAGTCCAGGAATATTCAGAACCAGGCTCCTGCTCCCCATTCACGGTGAGAGCAGCCCCACGGCTTGCAGCAGATCCTTTCGTAGTGGCCCCTGTGCCCAGCTCCACTCTGGGCTTGTTTTTCCTGAAGGTTTCTCTGCGCCACTGCTTGGATCGGCCTTTCTTCCCTGACGATGCTCCCGGCTAATTTAAGAGCAAATGACTGCGGTGCCAGCAAGCAGAGCGCACCAGAGAGGAGATGGGGAGACCAGTTAGCCAAATGAAAAATTAAGATGACCATCTGGATTCCTGTTTTCTCCCACACTTGACAGCTGGTCCCCTGAAAACACCCTGCCCTGGCTCCGGCCCCGCGCTTCCCGCGGTGGTGGAGACGTTGGCACGGTTTCTAGGCCAGGGCTGCCCGTCTCCTCATCAGTTTTGCTGTCTGAGCCTGTGCCCTCATGGAGTGCCAGGGGGCTCAGCTGCTGCATGGGGGTCCTGCCAGGAATCTCTCCAGTGGGCACAGCCCAAAGCCATCCCTGCTGGGTGCCCTGGGCTAAGGACTCAGTCCTGCATCCTTGTGGGGCAGGCGTGGAGTTCCCAGGATAGAAGGTGATTTTTTTTCCTCCCTTTCCAGCTGGCTCTGCCCTTGCCCCATCCCTCAGCACCACCTTCCTGCTGGTTCTGGAGATAAAGCCTCTTCCGTCTAAATTCCCATCAAGCTCTCTAGGAGGTTTGAGGGGTTAAAGCTCTGCTAAACCCACGGTTCATCCTAGAACAATCGAGTACATTAATACCATCCCTCCTCATCCTGCTAGGGCTGGGGGGGCCATGAAATCCAGCCCCCAACACAGCTTTGTGCCCAGAGCAGGGCTCTGCCAAAGTAAATGGATTATTGACCAGTTTGCAGAGTGAAAGGAAAAAATGAGGTGATTGGGAAAGGGGCTTTTCCAATTAACCTTTTCCCACACAGCGTCTGGCGAGGCTTTGCTGTGTAGGAGGGGCTGAGGGACTGGGTGGTGTGGAGAGGCTGCTCAGGGCTGGGGCTGACCCCACACTTGCCTTTGCAGGGGCATTTCCACAGCATATGCAAAATCCAAGTATGGGATTTGAAGGGTTTGTGTGCACAGCATGCTGGGGAGAGATGGGGTGAGGGACAGGGACCACCCTGCCCTAAGCCCCTCTTGCTGAGCCAATGTGCCCTCACTCCCTCTCATTGGTCCATAAGGCTGGGGCTTTGGCTCTTGTCAACTGAAAATGTTTTTAAATCTCCTGTATTAAGGTGGCTCTGCCCAGCCTTTGGGGATGGGTGTCACCACTATGCTCTACCCCAGCCCCATCACCAGGATCCCCTTTCCTCCCTCTTGGCTGGGCTTTTGCCTCCATCTCTTCCCTGGCCACGACCTCGGGCACAGTGCAGCAGCTGGGGGCTCCATCCCGCTCGGCAGCCTGACTTCTCCCAGCGCTGCTGCACATTCCACCAGCACCCGTGCCGGGAAACTGAGAACAGCCAGGTGGGAGATGCCTCAGGGTATCCTTGGGACCCAGAGGTGATGGCAGTCCAGGGGCTTCTGGGATGCTTGTGGGGGTGTTTGCCTTCCCTGTTCCCACTCCGCCAGCCATAGTAGTGTGGTATGAGCTGCCCTGTTCCCCAAACTCATCCAAAATCCACTTTGAGGGTAGTGCTGGAGCCTGGGGGCTGTGGGTGCTGGTGTTGGTTCCTGGGGCAGCCAGTGATGCCGGGTGAGTGCCGGCGGTGCTGGGGGAAAGGAGGCTCCTGCCTCCCTCCCTGCCAGATGGTCTAAGTGGGTCACATCAGGGCAGTGCAGGGGATTTGTGCTTTAACCCTTAATCCCCTGGGATGCACCGTGCACGGAGGGGGAGGGAGGGATGTGTTGCTGAAGTGGGATTAAGCCGAGTTTCACCGCCTGGCTTGCCACTGAAGGTGATCTCGGAGACGGGTCTGGGTGCTGCTGCAAACCTGCTGGGACAAGGGTGACGTGTCCTCCCTGGCTGCACTGGGACGGGGCGGGAGCAGTCATGGCAAGGCAGTGCCAGGGGACACAGCACCCCAGAAGGGCAGAAGGCATCTGCCATTCCCCTGTGACCTTTGCAGTGACTTTTGGCCATCCCAACCTCTGGCTCCCCAGCCACTTTTCCGGTGGCCCCGATCCCCAGCTCGTCCCCAGCGGGTTGGCAGCCCTTGGGTATCGATGCTGCTGGGGAGGAAGCCCCGCTGGCAGCCCTGCTGTGCGGATCGTCCCCCACTCCCGCTAATCCTCCCCCTTGTTGGTCGGGCATCTGTTCCGCGGGAAGAGGCGGCGGCGGTGCCGGCCGCGCCAGCCGCCTGGCTGCCATCTGCTCCCTCCGCTCCCAACGAGCCCGAGTGCTAATGAGCCCGTGGCCCCGGCCCAAGAGGGGGGAGAGGGGCTTGAAAAGAAAAGCGGAGGGGGAGAAGAAAAGCCCCTTCCTTGGAGGGGCTGTCAATAGGGAGGCTTTTGTCTGCCCCTGCCCTCCGGCTCCAGCTGGACGGCGATGGGAGCGGGGAGAGCTAATTAAGCAGCTCGGGAGCTGCTGGGAGGCTGCGGGCAGCTGAGTGAGGGGAAGAGCAGGGGGTGCCCGCAGGACTCCCTCCCTGCTGCTTGCAGAGCCTTCATCCTCCTCTTCCTCCTCCTTCCCCTGGCCCTGTCCATCTGCCTGTCCACTGGACTGGTGCTGGGCTCCGTGTCCCTGCTGGCCTCCCTGGTGGGGTGGGGGGCACCTCTGTCCCCACCTCTGTATGAGGGACAAGGGGATGGAGATTCCTGCTAGGGCTGGGTGGGACGCAGGGAGTGCCAGGCAGCACAATCAGGCTCAGCACCAATGGGTACCTCAGCCAGGTGTGCTTTGCTCCAGTGTGGGAAGGCACCTTAGAATTTAGGGAAAAGGCCACTGGGAGCTCCTGTAGGAACACCAAGCTCATGGATGGGGCTTTCTTAGAGCTACTGGGGTAGCCCCATCAGTGTTGCCTCTCCCCACTGTGCCCCTGCTATGACCACATGGGGCTTTGTCACCTTCAACAAAAAGCTCCCCAAAGTGGACGTGAGGCTGAGAGGCAACCAAAGGGGTGGTGGGAAACGCTGTGGTCTTGGGGACAGGTCATTTCTGACCTGTAAAAGTCCATTTGAGAGCTCTGGTGAGCTCTGCTCAGGGGCTCCAGTTCCCACGCTCACCAGAAAGAACACGGGCACAACCTGGCCCTGCTGCTGAGAGTGAAGGGCCACAGCACCTGGTGGGGAAACACGGGGTGAGGCTCTCCCTGAATCCAGGCCGTGCTGCTGCCCCATCTCCAGGGAGGGGGGAGCCTGTGGGCCTGCAGTGCCCGTGCTGTGCCAGGGGAAGCACCGTATCCGATCTCCTCAGATGAGGGATGAAATCAGGTGGAAGGAAGCAAAAGGGGGGGGAAACTCCGCTGGCTGGCTGGAAGATCATTTTGTAGAAATATTTGATTTCACCCTTGAACAAAGCTGCTGCAGACACTGCCCTGGCTGCCAGGCAGCCCCTTGTCTGCAGATGCTGGGGGTGCTGTGTTTGTGAGTGCAGCACTGGTGGGGTCTGGCACTTTGGGGGGCTGTGCTTGGCCATGGGGTCTGCCCCCTGGCTCAGCACCACCCCAGCACTTGAGTGAGGCTGTTCCATGGATGTACCAAAGTGTGGAGAACCAGGACAGACTGTGGCAGTTTAGGGTCTTGCAGGGCTGGGGTCTTTCCCTGCCTGGCTCAGGGAGAGCTGGCAGATGCCCCCATAGCAGCACTGAGTCCAGCCAGCCTTCCTTGCCTCCCATCCCTGGAGAGGCAGGAGAGCAGGACACTTGAACCCTGCACATGCATTCATACCCCCCCCCCCCCCCACGAAGTCCAGTTAATGAATATTTAGGGCTGTGGGGCCCTAAATAATAAATAGCAATGATGACCTTGATGACAGGGATTGCTAAGAAGCCTCTGCCCAGTGCTGGGTCCTGTGGCTGCTCTTGTCTCCTTGCTGTTACTGTAGTGCCCCCACCATCCAGAGCATCCTGTTCTGCTGTGGCTTGACCCCAGAAAGGGCCTCTGCAGACCCCACTCTGTGTGTGTGGGGGGTCCCCACTTTCCTTTTGGGTCACTGGGCTTGGGAGATTTCTCCTTCCAGCAGGTCATGATAGGAGCTGAGCCCATCTCCACTCAGCCCCATTCCAACCCTTGCCACACCTCTGTGTCTGGCTCTGCACCTTTCTATACGCTCATTTTTCTACAGGATGAACTTATCAAATGCAAACCCCGCATCACTGAAATGAAATAATTTCGTGCATGACCACCCTTTCCTTTTCTCTTTTTTTTTTTTTTTTTTTTCCTTCTTTTCTCTCTGTGGGCGCTGAAACCTCTTCATCCCTGCAAAGCCTGACCCAGGCCAGTAAATTCCACCCGTTTTGGCTGCAGGGGGTGCCAGGGATTTGTCACAGCCCCATGTCCTGTGTGAGCCCCCAGGAGCTCTTTGCTGCTGGGAGAGTGTGGGTCTGCTGAGACCCACAGTTCTTCCCTGCCCCATGGAGACCACAGACTGCTCCCATCCCCTTGGTTCTCCTACAGCCTCAATCCCTGGCGGTGCCATCAGCTGGAAAACAGGGCTGGGTTTGATTCCTGGATCGAAGCCCTTTGGCATTCCCAGCAAAGGGCAGGGAGAAAAGCCAGATCCCGGGAGCCAGTTTGCCTTTGCAGCCTGGCTTGATGATTTTATAGGTGTGGGCAAAGGCACAGAGGTCGTGGTGCCTAAAATCTGGCAGGAGAAGTGGCACAGCATCCCCGCCAGCCCTTTGGTGTGGTGTGGATCTGGCACGTGCCAGGGGGATGGACCACCACCTCTGGCAGTGACACCATCACCTGGCAAAGGCCACAGAACCCTCTGCGGGACACTGGGTGCTGCAAAACTGGTTTCTCTGTCAGCCACTCGAGCCGAAAGCGCTGACAAACACTGGGAGTTTAAAAATAGCAGGGTTTTTTCGCACGCGGCGGGAACACTTTCCCTGCCAGCGCAGCGGGGACTGCAGGAAGGGCTTACAAAAAATAATACAAGTGAGGAAAAAAAACCTCCATTAAAAACTGTACTGGTGTTTCAGGCGGGCTGAAATGAGTCCCCGGTCTGGGGGCAGCTCCACCGATGACCCGTTTAACGCTTCATGTTTAATTTATGTCTCGGGGACGTATGGAAGAAGAAGCAGCTGCTGCCCTGCCCCAGCCATCTCCTCATTCGCCCCCGAGTGGGTGCCTGGGTGGGCAGAGGGGACACTGTGGGAAGGGCCTGCTGCCTGTGGGGCTGCTCTGCTCTCTCCTCCCTGGGGCAAGGGAGGCTGTGACGTGCTGGTATGGGCAGCAAGAGCCTTTGTGCTGCTGGGCCCCAGGGCTGGGGTCAGGTGCCCATCTCGCATGCAGGTGGCTGAAAATGTTCTGAGATCCACGAGCAGTGATAAGAAAATGAGTTTTCTCTGCCGCTAACACCAAATTCCATCAGAGCATCGTCCTGCTGGAACTCGATGGGACTTTGGCAATGGGCTGGTTGTATTGAATTTATCTCTGAGCCTGCGTGTGTTGGAGGGTGACTAGAACAGAGTGGGGTAAGAGGCCGGGATTTTAGCTACATTACTGTCAGGATGAAGAATTAGACACTGCCCAGCAAGAGAAATATTTTTGCATTAAGAGAGATTTCACAGTTAAAGAGCTCCTGCTGCATTAATCTGTGGGTCAGCTGGAGCTGCCGTACAACCCCCCCTGCCCACCAAAGCTGTGCAAGTGTAACACCAATCTCTAATAGCATGTAAATATATCATAGCTTATTCTCCACGGCTCCATCAGCTGCTGCCAGCAGAGCATTCCTGCTCTCCCAGAGTGGGCATGGACACGGCTGTGGCATAGTGGGGGCAGGAGGCAGTTAGGGATTTGGGTAGATCTACCCCTAAGGTTGGTGTTTTAACTCGGGGGAACCCATTGCCTACCAAATATTTGCCCTCTTCAAATCCCCCTGCTCTGATCAGAGCCCAGCCAGGTTTGTTACCATGGGGAGAAGGAAGACAAGTGGGGTCAGCGTTGCTTCTTCCAAGGGATCAGGTTCTAAATCGCCAGAAAACCCCAAGATTGGGAAGTTATACAAAACAAAGCCCCAAGGCGACAAAGGAGACCTGTGCCCACGTGTCGCCTGCCCTTCCCTGTGTGTTAGTTAGGGTCTGTGGTTATCTGTCACCACCCACCCCATCCCTGCCTTTGTCTGCCCATCAGCCACACACCGGTCGGGTTAAAGGGTGAGGGTGCGGGGCCCCCGGAGCGGAGGGGCAGGCGGGTAACACGTGCTGGGAGAGGGAAGTGCAGGGGGCTGGGTGGGCACCACCAGCAGAGGAGGAACAAAGGGAGCTGCTGGGTAATCTCTGCAAGGGGCATGTGCAGCCTGACCTGCCGGGGAGCGCTGGAGCCCACGGGCTGTCAGCCTGGCTGTGCCTCTTGATGGAAGATGAACTCGATCTCCTGCTGAGCTCCTCTGGCCATGTCCCTGGACCTTGGCAGCCTTGGGGGTCGCTGTGTGGGCTGAGCTCTGCAGGACACAGGATGTGTTGGCTGCATCTCCCCCAGGATCCCCCCGAATGCAGGGACTCAGTTGCCTGTTCTGTCTGATTGCTGGAGAAGTTGTTGGCACAGTTTTGGACTAGTTCTTGCGCTCTCCCAGACATTTCCCACATGTGGTTCAGGAGCCAGTGAAGGCGAAGGATGTCCTTTGTACCTTTTGGAGGGATTTTGGATGTTTTGGAGAGTCCAGGCTGGCAGATGCAGCTGTTTTGTGCTTTGGCCATGTCCCTGCCCTGGAATGTGCTGGGGCCATGTGGCTGTGCCTGGTGGCCAAATCCGTGTCCCTGCCCTTGCTGTGAGTGTGGAGCATCTCAACCCCTTCAGGGACACAGCTAAATGCACAACACTGGCAGCACATGCCAGTGGCAGGTTTGGCTCCCACTACTTGCTACCTTGTGGCAGTAGTTATTACCCCATTGCCTTCAGAGCTCCCCACAAGTGTTTTTTCCACCCACAGCCCCAATTTGCTCATCCCTGTGTCTCCAAGAGGGCTGGGATGCTCAAGGGCTCTTGGCATGGGAGCTGTGCCGTGGGGATGGGTGGGTTAACTTTGTGGCAGAGGCTCATGGGCCAAAAGCTGCCTGCTGGCTCTCTGGGCTGTGAATGCCACCCAAGGCACATCCATCTCTGATTAATGGAGACTGAAAAGCAGGATCCTGAGGACCTGTGGCTCCCCTGCCCCTCTCCCCACTGCCAACCCTCGCCCTGAGCTGCTGCCAGGTTTGTCCTGCACGGAGCAGAGGACAGTGGGCCTCACCCTCCCCTTCCATGGAGGAAAAGCAGGCAGTGGAGCCCACAGGCACAGCCTGAGCTGGTGCTGGGACACAGCCACTGCCCTGCTCCCCCCGCTCGCCCTCCCCACCATGTTGGTATTGATTTGACCTGAGCTCCCTTTAATGTGCTGTGATTTCTTTCAATTAGGCTTTGAGCGAGGTCTCTGTGATGTTCAATAGAGCTGGACCCGGCACAGAGCCTGGACCAGCACAGTCCAGAGGGAGATGCTTGCAGATGCTCCCCCACCCGTGACAAGAGCATCCAGCCATGCCATATTTTCCCCATGTCCCATGAGGATGGGTTAAAGGTTGCTTAAAGGTTGTTCCTTGTCCCCTCTGCATCTCCTGGCTCTTTCCATCCACTGGACTGGTGGCTTTGCCACCTCAGCCCATGGGACAGATTTCAGCATTGTTATCTGGTTCACCTTCCTAAGTTAGACGAGCACTGGACCTGCACGGTCCCCCCTGCTCTGGGCAGGAGAAGCCCCTCCTGCCAGGCAGAGCTGAACCAACCCTCGTCTTCCCATCCTCTGCAAAGCTTTTCCCTTTCTCCTTGGTGGCTGTCATCTCCTCGGGGATGTGCTTGGCCAAGTCAGGGCTTGGTGTCACTTTGTTTCCGGCAAACTAATGGGCAAAGTGCTTGTTTCCAGAGATTGTGTGGAGCAGAAATCCCTGCTCTTCATCTCCAGCTGCAATTACCGAAGCCAAGTCGATGCAGTTGATGGTAATAGGATGGTAACACTGTCTGAATTTGTATTTAATGCTGATTCCGAGGGTCTATAATCTTCATCAGCACCACATGACTTTTTATAGAACAGAAAAATGTGAGAGCAGTTAATGAGCTGTAATTCTGGAGAGCTTCTGCCTTGATTGGGGCTAATTATTTTCTTTATAAAAATAATTAACCATCCACACAACCCATAGAGTGAAAGGCATGTGGCATTAATTAAACCATGCGGTATTTTCAATGCACCTTTATCTCCTGTTTCCCAGCACATCCCAAATAGGCGGTCACACACTGCAGAAAGCCAGGCCGGGCACAAGCTGGCATCGTGCAAGGCACAAAGGACAGGTCCTGAGTGGGGGGGTCGCATCCAGATCCCACTTTCTGCAGCTGCCTGGCCCTGCACGTACCATAAAACTCCTCATTTGGGTAGGAAAGGCTGTTTTGGGTAGAATAAGGTGATGGTGCTCGTGTGTGTGGTGGGTGCAGAGGGGATACTGGGGTGTCTCTGTTTTTTTGGCTGAGGAGCAGCCAGTGGGACCCTGGGGGAGCACAGGGGTCTGTGCTGTGTGCTGTCACTCGATGTGGGGCATCAGGAGATCCCCAAATTAAGGTGGTTGCTGTACACAGGCCAAACCCTTGTTCTCCAGCACTCTGAGATCCCGGGATGAGTCCCAGGCGAACGCGCCCCAGCGCCGGCTCCGTGCGTGCTTAGACACACACTTACATAATACATAATTGTTAACAAAACTAATTCCTCTATTTTCCTGGAGGTATTCTGAGAACTAATGAATATATTTGCATAATCTTGATTTTGTTTATGAATAATTCTGGATTATCCAAATGTGAATAACACCGGGGCTTTGCCGCTCTGGATTGCCTTTCAGCTGAGGATAGCAAAGCGTTTTACAAATATTAGTTCAGCCTCACAAATCCCAGCAAGCAATAAAATTATTATTACACCCAATTAAAGATGGATGGGGTGAAAACTGAAATGATCCTCTGCAGCCCTTTCTGGCAGGGTCTGCCATGAGGATGCACCTGCCTCTTCCAAACACTCCTCCTGGGAAGCAGCAAGCCAAAAAATATCCCTCCCATTCTTTTTTTGGGATGATTTAAAACAATATTCACAGTTGCAGAATGGTGTGGATGGTTGGGGAAAAGACCTGGGAGCGGAGAGGGAGGTTTCTTTCAGGCTCTGACCCCCACAGGGCTCTGGGTGCTGCAGCACTGATCACCCCATGTGGCAGGGATGGCACAGCCTCCCTCCTTGGAGCAGAGAAGGAGCAGAAACGTTTCTGTCTTCCCTGTCAGAAATTCTCCTTAACTGAAAACCTCCTCACCAGTCCTTCCTGGACAGGTGACACAACCACTGAGGTGTTTGCAACAGGACCAGAGGGTGCTACAGGGAAGAAGGATTGGAGTCAAACCAAACCCTCCCATCTGAAGCAGCAATTTGTGAGTTCCCCAGCTCAGCTGACAGAGCAGTTATGAGGCAGGGAGGCAAAGAGCCCTTCTGGCCACAGAAAACCCCCACTGAGGGGGTTAAATCCCGCTTGCCACCTTCCCTCCTGGGCTGGGGACATTGCAGGGGACATTGCAGGCTCATCTCTCAGCAGCAGAAATCCGCTGCTTAATTCCTTTCCACAGGAGCTAATTGCTGCCCACGCTTCCCCACACGGGAACATCTGCTTCTTGCAGTCACTGAGCCCTCCTGGCCCCACGTGGCCCTGCCAGTGCAGCCCTGGGCACCGTCAGGGGATGGAAGTTCAGGAGATAAGCCCCAAATAGGAGGATTTCCAGGGACCTCTGCTGCACTAGACCTTGCTCAGGTGATGCCACTGAACACCCATGTTGGGACACCCATTCAGATGCACTCGTGGGTCTGTCCTGGGGGGGATCTGAGCATTTTTTAATGTTGGAGTTATTTCAAGCTGAGCCCTTGGCATTGCTGTTCAGTAGCTGACACCATTACTGTGTCCCAGCACACAGGATGACTCAGGGGGTGGTTTATTAATGGCTTGCAGTGACCTGAGTGTCCCTGTCCCCAGCCTGGATGGATGGATGGAGGGATGGGGTGTGCAGCAGTCAAACAGAGTCATTCCCAGGGCAGTTCCACAGGCAGGCTGCAGCTGCATAAACAGGTTGTTTTTTTGGAGTTGTCTCAGTGTTGGGACTTCCAGTGTGTTTTCCCCTCTTCTTCCAGTGGTAATTCAAAAGAAGCAAGGAGGAAACAGCTTTATGTGAGTGGCAAAGGCAGCCTTTCTGCTCCAAGTGGATCTTCTCCAGCCTCCTTCTCCTTGCTGCTTTCAACGTGCCTTATTACTAATTCATTTTTAAAGTGATCTCTCAGCGCTCCCAGGAGCTCCTGGTAACTGTGTGCTCACAATTCCCTATTTGATTAAAATTTAACGAGCTGTTATTGGCAAATACACTATTTCACTGCTGTTTGCCATGCCAGATAGCAAAGGTTTTGGACAAAGGAGGGAATGGGTGCATCTGATGGTCCCTGGAACAGGGTCTGGCACTGTGCAGCTGTTGGATGTGAAGGTGTCCTCCAGCCTGACCACATTGCAGGTAGTGCCAAAGTGCTTCTTTTCTAGGATATCCTTCAGTTTCCTTTTTTTTTTTTTTTTTTTTTTTAAACCCTTGTAAAATGTTAAGGGTCATCTCCTGGTGCTCCTCAGCTTCTGGCTCCCAGTGTTGTGTTGGGAACTGCCCAGCCACAGCCGCTGGGCTCCCTCCCTCTCAGCCCATGGTCCTCACCTTCATCCAGTTTGGTTTTGCCCTGCAGTTCTTGTAGGAGAGAGTTTAATGAGAAATTTGAGCTCAGATCCAGACTTTTCCTAATCACAAGCTCTGCAAGGGCTGCTTCAGGTTGCCCCCATGCCTGGCCATCAGCTCCTGTCCCCTTCACCCAGGAGCAATTGCCTCCCTGGCTTTCTGAGGCTGCCTGGGGACAATGGCAGGGACGGGGAGAGCTGTTTGTGGCCAGCCAGGAGGAGAGTGGCCATGAGGCTATGGCAGTTTTTAGCATAAGCTCTCATTCCCAGTCCCTCCTCACAGCAGTTCCTGGGTCACTCAGGAGCCCGGAGTCCCCCAAAACATGGATCAGGGATGAGCAGGATTGCCGTGCCGTGGGGCAGCACGGCGATGTCAGCAGTCTGTCTACATTTGCAGGCACTTGCGACAGCCAAGGCTCCTCCTTTCCTATTTCCTGAGCGAGGGTAAAACTGGCTCCTATCCAGACATGGGAACCCGCAGGGTATTTGTCTAAGGAGGAGGATTTGAGGACAGGAAAGGCACAGGATTGTCCCCCTGAGAGCGAGCCTGGCCCGGCAATGTGCAGGTGCTGACGGGCAGGAAGCTCCGCAGGGACCTCCGAGCCGGCAGCGTGGGAGGCTCAAGATGCCGTAGAAACCATTGGAGATGGGGCAGCAGTCCAGGTTTCCTTTAGAAACGACGTGCCCATGTGCCATGTTCCTCGGGTTTGTCTCTGCAGTTGCTGGCAGGCAATCAGCAGAGCCATCCTGCGTGGCTGGCAGCGAGGGAAAGCGACTCCAAGCCCTGCCAGGTGACCGGTGCTCAGGAAGGAAGTGGGACAGGGAATGGGGGTCTTGGTGCCCCTGGGGAGGAGGAGATCCAGCCGTGGGGAGCAGGGAGAGGCTGTGCTTGCCCTCGGTGCCTGATCCTGCCTAAGAAGGATGGTCCGTGGAGGAATTGCTTTCCCCTGAGGAGTTTTTCCCTCTGCCAGGGCCATCCATCCTGTGAGCCTCTGCCACTGCCAGCTGGTGCCCAGGACAGAGCCCTCCCCGTGGGCTGCAACAGCACAGCACCCCCCAGAGCATCTGGCACTGATTCTGTGCCACTGCCGGGGCCTCTTCCAGCAGGGAAGCTCCTCTGTTCCGACCTATCCACGCATAGTAAATCAACTGCTGGAAAATTAAGAGCCAAGCTGCTTTTTTGGCCCGGGATGTGCTGGGAGCAATCGTTAAACCTTTCTGGAGTCCCAGAAGGGAAAGGAGCCACTGCCACATACAGGCTTGCAGCAGGACACAGGGTTCCCAGGAGCAGGAGGGGGAGGCGAGTCACGACTGGCAAAAATTTGATGAAAAATGTATATTGCAGAATTGTATTTCTCTTCTGTGTTTAAACTGCCTCAAGAAAACCACGTGCTTTTCTGCAGCTGGTGCCTCTGCTGATGCACAGAAAAAAAAAATAGCGGGGAGAAGATTAAAATTGAACTGGCTTGGAGTCTGTGTAATCAAGGAAAATATCTCAGTGATTTGCTATTATAATTTTCAATAACAAACGGCAGGGCTCCTGGTGCACTAATAATAACGGGTTGAATGAGGTGGGGAAAGAACCTGCCATGGGGTGTTTGTGTGTGTGTGTGCTTGTGGGAAGCACTTCCAATATTCCCCTTCTCCTAATTTTGAAGAGGTATTTTTAGTGCACATTTCAAAGAGCTTTATATAAACACATCTGCTGGAGTTTTTTCTGTGAGATGTCTTTACAACCCTCTTTTCTGTCCCCTCCCTTTCCAGGGACAAGGGAACAGTTTGACTGTTTTGTTTTTCAATCAGATGAGCAAAGCTGGAGACCAAGAGGGAAAAAATCAAAGGGTCATTTGCCAGCACCAAAAGGCTTCTCAGCCCCAAGGGTGGATTTTAGAAATTATTTGAGCAGCTCAGACCACCCTCTCTGAAGCCTGGGTCAGAAGCACATGGGATGTGGCCATGGCAGAGAGCCATGGGGGTGTGGGAAAGCAGGGATCCTGACCAATCTCCTGCACAGCCAAAACCCCCAAGTGAGGAAAGGAAAGTGAGGAAAGATGAGGTATTCCATCACCTGTCTGTGCACTTTTTGCATGTTAGTCAGGAGAAGTAGCGAGAGCATCCTTGGTGTTTGGGGCTATGGGTGCACGAGTTTCTCCTGCTTCCCCTCAGGATGCCTGTGTCCTTCCACAGGCTGATG
Organism: Pyrocephalus nanus; assembly: GCA_038380795.1. Taxonomy (NCBI): domain Eukaryota; kingdom Metazoa; phylum Chordata; class Aves; order Passeriformes; family Tyrannidae; genus Pyrocephalus; species Pyrocephalus nanus. Next base: position 4,183,081 of record CM076278.1, read on the forward strand.
TTCCCAGTTCCCAGGCCAGGCATCCATCCATCATCATTTAACGCCAGTTAAGCATTCACAACTATTGGGCTCATCAGAAATGCTTTAGCCTTTCTTATTTTGGGGCTCTGGTTGGCTGGAGCCGCTCCCGCCTTTTCACTGGGGGCTGTAGAGAAGATGGGAACGTAGAACCAGTCAGGGCTGAAGTGGGGAAGGTAGTAAAGCTTCTATACTGGTTTTCCAAGATCCTCTGCCCCGAGCTTGGAAGTGCTGTCAGTGCAGGCCTGCCAAGTGCAGTCAGTGTTCGGGGCCTCTGAAGTGCTTGTGTTTGCAGCCGGGTGCATCCAGCACCTGACCCAGCTGTGTGTGCAAAGGAAAAGAAAGGAGGAAAAAAAAAAAAAAAAAAAAAGGCTTGGTTAGCATGATCCAGCCCCAGTTTGCTTACACTGCTGCTTGCAGAGCAGCTGGGAAGGGCAGAGGGACTGTGCAAGGCCACCAGGGGCTGGGATTGCTGGAGCCCATCCTGGGGAGGTGAGGGACGATGCGGCTGTGGGTGGGGAGATGGCCTTGGTGCCAGGGTATGGCAGCCAAAAGGTCACTAGAAGGACAATTTTCTTGCTCTTCTCTCCTCTTGAGATGAGTTACTGCGGGGAAAAGGCTGACTGATAAAAGCTTTGTGGCAGGACACTGCTGTGGGGCTGGGGCAGAGGAGCTGGGCAGGGACACTGCAGCCTGTGGGCAGAGGAGGGCAGTGCCCGGCCCCAGGGTGTCAGCACGCAGGGATGTCAAGTGCACACCAAACTCTCGCTGACTGCACGTCCCTGGGAGGCCAGAGGGGACGGGTGTCGCTGGGCTCAGCTCCCAGAGGAGCCTGCGTCACCGAGTGCCACATTTCATGGCCTGATGCGATGGCACGTGGCCCTGGCATGGAGCATGGCAGCCCGGGATGGAGGGATGGAGATGGCTTGTGAGTTAGCTCTGCTTCCTGAGGCAGAGAATGCCTTGTGCCTTTGCCCCATCCTCTCTGGAAGGTGCCAGGATCTGGCCATGGGCAGGAATGGCAGTGGTTAACTGGCCCCCATAGTGCCTCCACTAACTGGGGGTGACATCCCCTCCCCAGGGAAGGGAGGCAGGATGGGATGGCCTCAGGAGATGGGGCTCTGTGGGGCACTGCTGGCAGCAGGGAGGGGGCTCTGTGGGGCACTGCTGGCAGCAGGGAGGGGGCTCTGTAGGGCTCTGTGGGGCACTGCTGGCAGCAGGGAGCCCAGTGGGATTCAGAAATGCGATGTGCCTTTAGGAAAGGCTGGTGGGAAGCAGTTCAGGCATTTTGCAAAAATAAACAGGGACCTCCCCATAGCACAGCAGGCTGGCAACAGCCACCCCTTCTCCTCCAGATGTACACAGTGTTTTATGGTGGAATCACCCCTCTTCAAATGAGGAATATTTGGGTTCTTTCTCACCAGTGACCTTTCCTGCATCATGTCTATTAAAATATCATTTCTCTCTGCTGTCTGTACATTGTGTTAGGGAAGGAAAACATGGGAGAGCCCAAATATGGTACTGAAATGAGGAAATGGGCTGGCTGGGCTGTGAAAAGCAGTGCAAGGCTTGGGCTGATGGAGAGGTGAGAGCCCTGTGTGCCTGCTGCTTCCCCCTTCAAGCCACTGCAACCCTGGCAAAAATTGCCATGAGCCCAAAATATCCCTCCTGGACCAAAGACTGCTGAGATGGGAAGGGACAGGGTGAGCCGACCTTGGCAGGAGGTGGCACAGGGAATGTTCTGCACTGAGCTGGTGGCAGGCAGACCATCAGGGGTTTCCCATCAGGAGCAGACCTGCTGCTTTCGGACAGATCTGATGGACAGGCTGGACTTCTGCATGGGAGAAATAAAGGAAAAAGGAAAGTGAGTGCAAGTGATCAAACAGCCAAATGGAAATGGAGAAACTCGGAGGGCAGGTGGGATGGGTGGGCAGAAAGGCTGTGGTTCTCTCTCCAATGCTGGAGCAGTGCTGTCCCCCAGCAGAGCAAACTCTGGGCATCCTTTTTGTCTCCTCTTCTTCCTGCCTGCTCTGGCACATCCTCCTGGCTGAGTGAGCCCCCACACTTCCAGCAGCATCACACCGAGCATCCTCACTGCTCTCCCGGGGCCAGCTCCAGCAAAACACCCACAGAGGGCTTTTCTTTCCTGCTGCAGGCACGAGCAGCAGGGAAGGTGTGATAATCCCTCCTTTGAGGCCACAGTAATCGTTCACACCAAACTGCATCACTTTCACATCAGTCATGAAAGACACCAAAGACAATAAGAAAAAAAATACAGTTTTATATATGTATTCAATCAATGTCCACGGAGCTCAACGCGAGGGGATTACCAGCCAGTTTAGAGCGTTAGTGACTCTCAGCATCCATCAGAGGAGAACATTTGGTTGAATGGAAGCCAGCCTTTGATGGAATTGGAGAATAATTATTTCCATCAATAATTACATCCAAGCCCAGAAGAAACGGTTCCTGGCACGTGGCAGGACAGGAGTCCTTGATTGCCTCGAGGCCGATGTGTTTTAACCCCAGGACCTGGAAATCCCATTAGTGGGAGTGGGGGCTGGGGTGAGAAGGACATTGCCTGCCGTGCCCAGGTCCTGGCAGTGGTGTCTCAGCCTGCTGCCAGCCCGGGGAGGAACCCTCCTGCCTCCGCTGCTGGAGTTGATCCAGCTCAGACTTTGCACAGGTCATTAATTTGGGGACATTTTTAATGGATCCTAATGATTGAGCCTGTTCTTAAAAGGGGTTCGGGAAAGGCCACAAGGCAATTAGCTCGCACACAGAAAGCGATTAACTGTGTAGCTTCCTGGAGGGTTAAAAATAATGTGGATGTTGGGAAGGGACTGGGGAATTTATTACAAGCAGAGTAACAGAATTTTAGAGCCAAAGGGACTATCACCTCCTGCATGTTCTTGGCCAGAAATATTTCACCCAGCTTCACCCCAGTGAATCCTGTCCCTTGTATTTGGCTGTGCACATCCCTAAGTGTTCAGGCATTACCAAATGGGCTCCAAGGAGGAATCAGCAAAAGTGGGAGCTCGTTGAGAGAGAAAACAAGTGGAGACACCACCTTCTGCAGGTGCCCCTGTGCCAACTCCAGCCCCAAAGCGTGTTGCTCATGGCTGAGGCAGGCAGCAGGGTGTTCCCTGGGGCATGCAAGACTCTAGCCATGCCTAACTGAGGCATTTTAAACACCACATTGCTCTTTAACCACCCTATTGGGCCTATTCGACCCTCAGGACGTGCAGCCCTGACCCCGCCGGGGGCCCATATGTGGCTGTGGCAGTCCCTGCAGCCCAAAGGATCCTCCACTGGGGCTGCAGGGCTGGCAGGGGGACATCTCAGCCTTCCCCTTCTCTGGTGGGGTCCATGTGGCCTGGGGGCTTGGTTGTGCTGCTTTCCAAAGGGATGAGGAAGGTTGGGTGGCAGACACAGATGGATGTCTAAACTCCAAACCCAGTGCTGGGATTGGCTCCAGAATGATGATGGGAAGAAATGGGGACACAGCCCAACCCACCCTGGATACCAACCCACAGTCAGGCTGAGCCTGGACATGCCAATACTTGTTTTATCTATTCAAATAATACTGTAGATGACACCAAACCCCCAGTGTTCTCAGCACCCCTGCTGGGTATGGCTTATGGCTTTTCATTAATCTTTCCATTCTTTGAAATAAACATCTGCAGGACCTGGAAAGCTATTTACTTTCCTCCCCAGTGTCTGCACACAGGCTCGTTTGAGTTTGTTTTCTCCATTTGGCTTATTTTCTTCATTTCAGCTTGCACAAGCCCTGGTGTTTCTTAACGACCGCTCACTCAGTGGCTCTGCTCTTCACCAGCTCCCGTGGTTTTCCCAGGGCTCTTGCAGGCACTGACCTGACCCAGGTGATTCCCCTGAGCTCTGCTGGGCTGTCCCAGGTTCTCCAGGTTGGGCTTTCAGCAGGACCAGGTGTGTTCACTGGCCCAGCACCCTATTTGTAGGAGCAGGGAGAAGGGCTGCTCCCTGGCTGCCAAAAGTTTGCTTCCAGTGGAGGATGAGAATGTGTGCCAAGGTATTATTAGGGCAATAACCGATTTGGAAAATTGTGTTTGAAATACAAAAGGTTGTTTGTTTTTTGTTTTTTTTTTCTATTAGAGTGCAAGGCCTGTCCTGTCTCGGCAGAGCTGGTGATCTAAAACCTAGGACACAGGAGGTGCCCTGACTAACTCCCGTTCTCCCTTCCCCCCTGGATTGGATCTGGACAGTTCCACACTGTCCCTGCAATATGGAGCTGTCCAGCTGCTCCCTGGATGCACGATGCTCGTGGCACCTCTGAATGCTGAGCACAGCAAGCCTGGGGTGCAGCTCTGACTGGAAATGGGGAATTTTGTAGGAGCCTTGTGGGAGAATTTCAGGGCTGAGCACCGAGAGCAACCTGCATCTCTCCTTCATAGCAGCACAGGTCCTACCTGTGGAAAGGAAAGGAAATTCCCCAGGACATGGGAAACCCTCAGCCAGTGCCCCCAGCTGAAGGGACAGTTCTTGATGTCTCTCTTTCTCTCCTCTTGCTCTGGCAGTGGGACACTCAGCTGCCTGCCGTACCCTGCGGAGGACAGACGTCCCGAAAAGCTGAGCAGCTGCGTGGTCAGGGACACCTCCACCACCAATGGCTGTGCCAAAGGGAGGGAGAGACGAGATCATGGGCACCACAGGTCACGCAGGTGAGAGCCAGGGCTATGAATGGGGTCACCTCAAAGCTGAGGGGTGGCAGGGGAGGCGTCTGTGGCTGTTTACCCAGCCCGTCTGGGGTCTGTGAGAGCTGGGGATGGCTTAAACAACTCTGTGAGTGTGCAACAAATGCATGTGATTGTATGAAATCCCTGTGCGTGCTGGCAGGGAGAAACCTGCAGTTCACTTCTACTCCAGGGCTGGCTCTTACATCCAAGTATCCCTGTCTGGAAGACAGGCGACCTGCCAGCACCCCTCTGCACTACCAGGTCTGCTGAGAACCACCCTCAGCAATTCCCCTCTCCCCGTGCCTGGATCAGACCAGCAGCATTGGCTTCATTAGGACACAGCTTCGTTATTGGCTTGTTGTGAGTCCCTGATCACTTGAGAGGAGAAAAATGAATGGAACCTTGTAAATGAAGCAGCTGGGGTCTCTGAGCCCTGCCTGCTAAACTATCTCTGCGATGAAAGCCTCTCCATTCGGTTAAAGATGCTGCAAAGAAAGAGCAAGACAGCACATTTCATATCTTCAGATTTCAGGCTAACCGGATAAATAATCTGAAGCACATTTTTAATTAGACTTTGATTATAATCGCGGAGAAACAATTAAAGTCAGATCAGCGCAGGGGAGAAAGCTTCCACATCAAAGACAGATTTTTCTCCTGGGAGAGGGAGAAGGGCTCTGCAGAAACTGCCTGTGGCCAAACGGTCAGAGACCCCTCCCTGCCGTCCCTTGGCTGGGGTCCAGCTGTACCCCTGGGTGTAGGGGCTGAGGGGCACCCACACCTTTGTGCTGGGACAAAGAACAGCTTGAGCCCGGCTTTCAAACTGGGCTTGAGCATCCTGAGAACGGAGAGTCTGTCAGCAGTGCTCAGGTCCCTGATCTAGCCCAACCCTGGGGTGTTTCCAGGCAGGTGTCTGAGCTTAGTGACAGTGAGATGTCCTGGGAAACTCGTGACTTCTCCCTCAGTGTAGACAGAAGAGCCACTGAGCCCAAAGTGTGCTACGTGCCCTAACAGTGCCTCGGGAGGAGAAAGAGAGCAAGCAGGAGTATGGGGGTGCTCTGTGGGGCTGTGGTTGCACCTCGGATTTACTGCACCAGAAGCACTTGGCACTCATCCACAGTTCACAACTGGAGCACTAACTTGCAGTTTCGTTTTGCAAAGCAATTTTGTTTTTTTCAGAGCATATTAAAAGCACTAAGCAATTGAGGTTTTATGACAGTGTAATTTCGGTGGTGATTCAAGCCCTGGCTGAACAAGCGTTGAGGGGTGGTGGAGGCTGAGTGTGTGTCCCCCCCCCCCCCAAAGTGCCATTTGCTCTGCATTAGGACTTTTATTAGCAATAATGTTTGTTCTTTCTACAGAAAGCTGCTCAATTTTCAGTCTGTTTCTGCAGTGAGGATCTCACAGTATTTTCCAAACATGGGGCTGTTTCCACTCGTTACCTGCTCTTGGCTCTTCCCACTGGCAGGGGGAGAATGGGGGAAACTGAGGCACACACCCAGCACCCTCATTTCCAGCAGTGGTTTTTCAGAGGCCCTGGGGAGCTGGCTGTGCCCCCACAAGCTTTGGTCCTGGATCCATTTGAGGATCCACCTGGGAATCTATTTGGGGATCCATGGGCTGATTTGGGATCAACCTGGGGATCCCCAGGCTGCCATTAGCTGTCCCTGTCTTTACAGGCATTTGCTTTAGTTAATGAGTAGCCACGGAGTATCTGTCATTTTCTCAGCCCAGTGCTCTGAATTAATTAACCATGATATTTGCTTTTCACTGAAACATAACGCAATTTGACATCATATGTTTAAAAAAGAAATTAATTTACAGGAGGGTTTATTTTCAAGGTTTAACAACTGTAGAAGAGATGCATATCTCCTTCAATTACCGTAGTGTCTCAATAAATATATATATATTTCTAATCAATTGCTACTTAACACATGTCAAGTCTTTATTATAGTTAGATGCATCTGGTTGTGATAATTACTGTGTGCAAATTAAATGCCAATTAATTATTTAAAGCATATTTACAAAGAGCAACAAATCCTATAAATCTGTTACAGAGTCGTTAACCTTAGCAAACATGTTTTAAATAATCAGCATGGCTGTGATGTAGCTGTCTTGTTATATCTCCATTAGACACTTTAAACTGTGACCAAATAATTTGTTTGAGGGTAATTAGGCATCACTCGTGCCCCAAGTCCACCATGAACACCCATCTTGGTGCCCCATGTCCTTTAGGTGGGGATGGCATCAGAGTCCCACGGGAGTTGATTCAGGGTTTATTGCTGTTGGTTTTGATGTTTGTTGGGTTTTTGCCCCCCTCCTCAGCCCTTCCTGTGATGGGGAGCGGCCGCCACCAGCCCGGGGGAAGAAGAAGAAGAAGAAATCTGGCCGCAAGAAGAGAAGGAGGTGAGGGTGGCCATGGCAGTGTGAGGGGACAGGCAGGGCACCTCTTGGGTGGGTGTGATGGAGGAGGGTCAGTGAAGGAGGTGAGGGTCAGCCACGGTGTTGTGTGGGGCAGGAGGGGACAGAAGCCCTCGGCTGGGTGTGAGGGAAGAGGGTCTGTGTAAGATGGAGGCATGAGGGGCTGGGTTTCCACAGAGAGCCCAGAGAGACACCACCATCTTCTTGCTCTCCTCTCAGCCCAGCAGAGCTGTGCTGAGGCTCATCCCTCGCCTCATCCCATTCCCACTGGGAGCCCCCAGCCTCTGTCTGCCCTGGGCGGTGCTGCTGGTGGTGGGGTGAGGGCTGGGGAGCCCTGCAGTCCCTAATGCCCCTGTGTGTCCTCAGGTCTCCCTCCTACAGCCCCTCACCTGTGAAGAAGAAGAAGAAGAAAAGCTCCAAGAAGCGAAAAAGAAACAGGTATTTTTCCCCTTGAAAACGTAATTCAGCTGGCAGCAGCTGCTGGAGGGCTTGGAGAAGGGGTGGGAGGCACAGCTGCCTTGGGCAGGCAGAGAGGGGTGCTCTGGCTGTCAGCAATGGCAACCTAGAGGTGAACTCTGGGCAGGGCACAGAATGGGGTGCTTGGAGTGGGGGGGAAGATAGATGGACAAACCAAATCCACAAGAGGTCTGGGGAGCATCACCCTGCTGTCCTTGCTGGCCTATTCACATGGCCCCCATCCTCTGGGATGCCAATGGGATCAGTGCTCAGGGTTTGCACTGGTCCCTGTCCCTTCTTTCCCAGCCTACAGAAAGTGCCAGGATCAGGAAACTTCAGACAAGCTCCCCACATTCACATCCCAGTCTGCTCTCCTAGCCCTGGTGACTGCCTCCACCTTCCCCTTCTGAAGCCCATTTTTAATTCAGAGTATGATTAAATTTTAAAATTGCAAATATTTCACTGTTTTCTCTCAGCCGTTAAACCAATATTTGAAGAGAGCAGTGGATGCCATCTTCCTTGGAAAGTTCATGTATTTATAACATATTGAACCAAAGGCAGAACTACCTAAAATGGATAACAGGACGAAGAGTTGAGCTTCAGTCTTAAAGAGGAGGAGAGATAAGGATACAGGAACTTCTTTAAAACAGTTTACTCCCAAGGAGGGATTCCTATGCTCTTTTATGAATGCCATCTCCTGATGGAAGTCCTTGGTCAGAGACTCTTTGGCTTTGGAACTTTAGTACCCATTTACGTCCCTGCAAGCCAAGAATAAGCTGTAGCTGGTCCCAAAAGGCAGCATGATAAACCATTCAGGATCAGTGACCAATGGAAGTTGTTTCCAGACACTTGGTAGCACTTCAGCTATGGATCCTGACTGACTGTGCCAAGGGGCAATCTCACAGCCCCTTTAGGCAGGACTTCAGGCCATGCCTTCTGCAGGATGTTGTGCTCCCGGGTGAGATGAGACAGCGAAATGAGTCCAGGCCTTGCTGCGTGGAAGTGCCCTCCGTGCTCTCAGGGTGCTCTGCATGAGAAAAGTGTCTCCTGTGTCATCCCAGGGATGCTCCAGGAGGCAAGACAGAGGCACAGCAGTGGTTTGGCTGAGAGGCTGCTCTAGAGTCATGCAGAAAGGATTTTTCCTTTGGCTGCTATTTGGTCTTCATTTGGAAAACCAGGGAATGGACTCACACTGGCCACCTCAACATGCAGTGCACAACTGCAGAAGCAGTAGGAGAGAAAAGGGACCCACCAGAGATAGGGAATGTATCTGATCTCTCTGAAGACTTGTTAACCTGAGGATCATATTCTGAATTACTTGCAGAGTGTGCTAGTCACTTCTGCCACACCATCATTTCTCAGCTGCTAAAGGAGAGTTGGGGCCAGTTCTGCCCAGCTGGTTCATGAGTGCTCACTCTGGGCCTAAACACATTGCCTCTGATTCAAATTGACAATTTTGTGAGGCCCTGTACTAAATGTACATATTTGTGTCTTGCAGGTTATCTTCAAAGAAGAGAAGGCACAGGTAAGAGTTGAGTGAGTGTGGGTGGTCCCTTAAAAATATAAGTTTAATGGTCTCTTCAAGGTTGATGTTCACTGAGTGGGGGCAGAAGACACTTCTTCTGTGTCTCCTTGCAGAATCCCCTTGGCTACCCCCATTCCCTTGGGTCTGGGGCTACCTTCTCCTTATTCAGCCTTGTGTTCCTCAGACCTCACAGGAACTGGGTCTCCAGCCCAGCCTGTGCAGTCAAGTCCATAATTGGTGTAACCTCTTGGTGTTACCTCTGGCAACCTCATCATTCCTGCACCTGAACCTTCATTTCTCTTATGGTTTCATTTGCAAACAGTGCCCATCTCTGAAACATTCAGAGTCAGTTACTTCCCATGTGTGTACTGGAAGAAGTCTCCTGATTCCAGTACGTGTGCATACAGTATCAAGAAGTTTTCCCCTTTTCTGTGTAAAAAGGCAAAGTCATCAAGTTGGCTGATCCCTCTGAGGGTTTTGGCCAAGCCCACGAGGCAGATTTGTCAGCGGGCACTCAGACCCCCTGTGCTGTGGCAGAATCACGAAACCCTTTCATTTTTACTGCATGCTCGTGGGCAATCTGGCTGTAACACTGACGTGTGATTGTGCAGCTTTTTATCGGAACAGAGATCTCCGAATTAATTAGCCATTTCTTATTTAGTTCTTCAAGCCCCAAAAGTAAGAGAAAGGAAGAAAGAAAACACAAAAAACAGTAAGTAGTGATTCATGGAGTTCCCTGCCCTGCCTGCACAGTGTGGGGCTAGGAAGTGCTTGATGTGGTGGGGCCCCTGGAGCTACCACCTGCTGCACAGCCCTATGTGACTCTCAAGGATTATTTTGCAGCTAAAACCAGCAATTCTGGTCTTGCTGGAATGAAAAAGGGTTTGTGGAGGCTGGAGATCTTTCCTCTCCTTTTCTTTTCTGACCCCTCATTCCACACTTTTTGTGTGTCTCACAAGGATGTGGAGGGTCTTGTTCACCCAGTCTGGAGCACCAACTCCAGCTTTTCTGGTGGGAGCAGCATGAGAAGATGAACTCCAATCTGCTGAAGGGGCAGGCTGGCATGCTCTTGCTGGGAAGGGCCTTGGCTCCTCCTGGTTTGCTGCTCTTGGAGGTCACAGTAGAGGCTACTCATGATATGCAGTACAGCTAAATATCTTAATGGAGTCTAGGGAAGAGAAGGAATTTGTTTGGAGGTGGTGGAGGTTGCAAAAATCTGGTGTTGAGGTTCCCTTCAGCCCTGGAGTGTTAGCAGAGCACAGTCCTATGGGGCAGATAATCAAGGGGTAGGGTATAAAATGGGGTTCCTCACAGCTGGAAGGAAGGGCTGTAAGCTGCCTTTGTTTTTAACTTCCTTCTCTGTCTTCTGGCAATTGCAGCTTGTGGCTTCTCACCTGCTTTCAGAGCAAGGAAACAGTTCTGAGGCTGCTCTTGGGTGCTGATCCCCTGATTGGCTTTGCTGGGACTTGGGATACTGCCTGAGCAGGCCATCTCTATTGCATGCAGAAAGCCTGTCAACTTTTCTCTATGATTTCTGTGTGTTCAGTGGCCCAGACATTCTTTTTTTCCCTCAAACTGGGCTGCCCTGCACCTAAAAATCGCAGTGGTAAAAGGCAGGCGCCCTAAGTTACCTGTAAAAGCAGACATCTCCCCAGCCTTACCTAGCAGTACCCTAACAGTGTGGTTAAAGCAAAGGTCCAGGCCCTGCTGCTGTACCCTGACCTCAGGGAATGAGAGCTGCTGGAATTGCTCTTTGGGGATAAACCAGATGAGGCGTTTCAGCCTCATTTTCTGCTCACAAATCAGAGCTGAGCCACTCCCGACTTCTGCAAACTTTATTGCTCCCAGGTGTGGATCAGATGGATCCCATGAGCCATCTCAGATCAGGATTTTTGCATAATCACATTGCTTTGGCTTATCTTTGCATCGAGCAACTGGTTATCTAAATCACCCAGGACCAGTTTTTCCTCCTGAAGGGAGGGAAAACACAGCAAAGGGACTGGTGCAGAGGGCGAAGAGCAAACATGGGGATTTTCACACAGATCCACCATGTGAGGGAGAGATGTTCAGTGCTGCTGATTTCAGCTGTATGGAAATAAGGAAGGCGGATCCCAAAATGTGAAGCTTTTAAAAATATAGGGTGTGAAAGGCATCAAAGGAAACAGCCAAGTGGAGCTGAAGGAATTGCCCTGGAGGCTGTCCTTTCCTCTCAAAGGAGATGGTGTTCTCAAGTAATTATTCGCTGAGTTTTTATACCAGCAAGCTGCTAAATGCTGTCCAAGCAGGCTGTGTTCATGCTGTCAGTGACTGTGTGGTGTGGCCATGAAGCCAGGCTGTTCCCACCAGCTAACCCACCCTGAGCTTTGCCTGCTGGCCCAGCCGTGCCAGCCTGAGCAGATGGATGTGCTGCCAGGTCTAAAATAACTGCTGTGGTGGGCACTGGCGAGAGGGAATCGGCACAGAGGGTGGCAGGTAACCTGTCACCCATGTCACCCTGCTCTCTGCACGCAGGACTTCAGCTGTTGGCGCAGGCAGCAACAGCCCTTCAGTGACAGGGCCAGGCAATCCATGAGAAACAGCCTGGATGGTGCAAAGGGAAGCACAGCAGGGCACTGGACCTGTGTCCCTGTGCAGGGTTTGCTGGGACTGTCCTCAGGCCCTGGCACAAAAGGAAGCAGCAGTGACTGGGCCCCTGGCAGAAGCCAGGTAAATAGTCCTGCCCCTCCAGCAGGAGAAGTGCACAGGGCAGGCTGCACTTAGGGAAGCTGTACTTTGTGCAGCAGCCACAAGAGCTTCCCACAGGACTGGCCAGATGCTCCCACCTGGAGAGGGTGGGGAAGGCTGGGCTGTTCTCGAGCGTGCATCACTTGGACCTTGTGCTTCTGCCTCTGCTCTTTAACAAGGAGCCAGCACTACAGAAAGGGTTGGACATTTGTGATAGGTTGCCTGGAGGGATGGTGCTCCCTGCAAGGCTCAGCAATGGGAAGGTCTTGGGCCGTTGCCTGGCTGGTTTAGGGTAGTTTGCAGGATGAAAGGCAAGCACACAGTTCTTTAAAGTCTTGAAAGCAGAAAGGGTTGGTGCTGGCTGCTGCATTCCCGCATGCTTGTCCACAAATCTTTCCCCAGCAGGCTACAGAGCCAATTAATAGCTTGTGTGTAAAATGCTAGCATAGATCTCGGGAAGATGGCTCGTCTTAATGTTGGTATAACAATGCAAGGACAGAGAATTTCATGCCTTGATGTTCTGTACAGTGTTTCATACACCAATCCCTGGTTTAAAACTCAGATCTCCATTCTGGTTCGAATGTTACTGACTTCAGCCTCCAGCTGCTGGCTCTTGCATCCCCCCACCTGTTGGCCTAATGCTGGTTTTCCTTTCTGCTCCCTAAAGCTCTCGTGGGCGCGCCCGGAAATCTCACCGGCACCGCCGCTGCCACTCCCGCTCGGAGAGCTCCGACTCCCACTCCCCCAGCTGCCGGAGCAGGTAACATCATTGCTCCCCGAGCTCAGCGTCCTCAACACTTCCCTGGGGGCTCAAGGACACGCTTGCCATGGCCTGCCTGAGCTCTCTGTCCCGCTCTGGTAGCAGCAATGTCACACGGTGGGGGCTGAGCTGCTCGTGGTCTCGGCCACAGGAGGGCTTTGCCTCAGGAGCGGTGGCTGCAGCTTTTTGGTCTGACAGTCACTTCTAATCCCCGTGGCTGATGATCAGCCCATGACAGCTGATTCCAGCCTAAAGTCCCTTCCCCAGCCCAAGGGCTCTGTCCAGCTGATGTCCCAGGAAACCCTTAAACATGGTCTTAGCTACGGAAATATATTTGCCCGTGGCAATCTCCAGCCACTGTCTTTGACCTGATTAAAATCTCTGTCCTGTGGATGACAGGACCCGGGGCCGGCTAAGTGGATGCTGGTGTTGGACCCGGCATCACTGCAATAGCAAGTGGTTTAAACACATCATGAGTTCATGTTTCATGTTCTCTGAAAGCACTTGAAGAACCCACCCCCACTCTCCCACTTCACTCCTCCTAAGTGCTGTGAATTTTCTTTTGAAAAGCTGATGATCAGTGGGGGGAGGAATGCAATCAGTAATTGGAGGGGTGTTCACTCAAGAGCAGAGTGTGTCTTCTCTTGGAGGTGTATCACCATAGGAACATTCTAGGCTGCATGAAGGTATGGTTTGCCTTGAGCCACCATAAAATCATGAGCTGGAGCTGAAATCTGAAGTTAAGGTCCAAAACCTGGATGCAAAATTGTTATTTTTCTTTTAAGACAGAGAAGCAAAACCCCTTTCTTCCCATTATGACTCCCCAGAGCAGTCATGTGGGAGACATTTTCCCCCGTGCCATCTCCTGGCACAGAGCTGCCATGGAGTATGGAATTGGTGATGGGCACCACTGCAATGCTGAGGAATAACATTTTGGTTCTTGGTGTCTTCTGGAGGCACAGAGCCAGGTCTCGGGAGGAAGGGCGTAAAACACGGCGAAGACACTCCCGGCACCATTCGAAGATCGCTGCAAAGAGAAGCTCCTCTGCAGAGGTTCAGGCCAGTCAAAAAGCCAGCCAAACACTCCCACTCTACAGCTTCCTGTCTCCTAAGGAAGTAGTAAGTATTATACACTGTCCTTCTTTGCTTGAACTAGCCAGAGAAATCTGGGCAAGAACTCTGAGATGAAATTTTTATAACTCAATTATAGTGATGTTAGACAAACTTGGTTAAACTGTATTATTAATTCATGGTGCTGTTCTCCGATGTATGTAAAGTCATTCCTTCCTTCAGCACTTTCACACCAAGGGTGGGGCTGGAGAGGGGAAAAACTTACAAGAGCTTTAGCCTATGAATAATGAATTGAGGACATTTAATAATAAGAAAAAAAAAAAAAAAGGTGGCCTCCAGCAAGGATATTTTACAGGGAAGTGTTTGTAATGCAGTCTTTGCTCAGCTGGATGTGGACTTAATTCACTGGTCTTCACATCCAAAAGTTTAGTCCTTCAGGGCAATAAATGGTATCAAACATGTATAAAAAGAACATTTACATTTAATGAGTTGCTGATTATTGGCAGGGGATGTTTTCTGACTATCAGGATCCTTCTAGGATCACTGCTGCTCTGGACTGACAAGCCCAGGGGCCAAATTCAGAAGTTATGAGTAGCCCTCGTTGATGCTAATGGGAACTGCATGTGCAGCTGAGGGTAAAATCAGACTCAGTGCCTTGGGATGTTTTTCCATATACATGGAAATATATGATATTATACATGAATTGAGGGAGCAAGAGGTGGAGGGAAATATTAGATACAGATTGATATCAGTCTTCCTTTTCCGTGACGTGTTTCCCATTTGTCCCTGGCAGCAGCAAAGCAGAGGTGTGATGCTCTTTGACTGTGGTGTTAGCATCAGATAGGCATTCTGGAGAGATAAATTGCTACACAGGACTGGAGGTAGTGCAGAATCTTGTACTCACATGTGTGGATGTGTAATGCCAGAGGTGTTTTGAGTACAGAGTCCTCCAAGCCCCCCCCCCCCCCCCCCCCAAGTGTTTTTCTCCTTCAGGCCCAGTCATCAGGTGGAAATAGCTCAGCCACACGCAGGAGCTACATCAGATACGAGAGAAACGGTGCCAGCAGGAGGAGAGACTCTACCCACACAGACAGCGTGCCCATCAAAATACACGGGGATCGGACGTGGGCACAGACAGGCACAAGCTGTCTCTCAGCATTAGAGACGAGCTATTTGCTCTCGTTATAGACAGTTCCTGAGCGTGTGGGGCCCTGTGAGTCACTGCTTGGAAAGCCTTAAAAGGCAGCGTGGAGAGCAGAACCTGCACACCACACGTTGATGTGTGTGAGTGCAGAAAAACGAGGTATGGGGCTTGTTGCCGTGAGCTGGGGGTGTTGCCCTCTGTCAGCTTGAGAAGGTAGGAATGAGTTTAAGAGCTCCTCCCAGCAAACAACCAGCCAAAGACTCTGTTGTGTCACCAGGGTGTTGTTTGGTTCAAGCTGCGTATTTTGCATAAATGCTTTTGAGCCTAAGCCTGGGTTTTAATTAGTACTAGGTTTCCTCTCTCTCTGAAGCCAGGCTCCCCGAGTCCTGTGAGGCCAGCTGCCAGCTGTTCTGTTTCCTGAGAAAGAGTAAACTCTAATTTAAAATTTTTAAAGCTTTAAAATGAGCTAAGCTCAAGCATGCTGCACTCCCCTTTCCCCTTGATTCACTTGAGGTAAATGGGCAAAAAGCTGCAGGGCAGAAAAAATCAGAGCTTTACAGTTCCAGATGCAGGGGGTGGATGCAAAGTAAAAGTCATCAGGACCCTCCTGTATTCTTTTTAGTGAGGGTTAATAACACAGGCAAATATTTCAGTGACTGATGCAAGCCACTATTCTCTTTCTGTCCCCAAAAGAAATACAGCCTCCTGGGACAGCATTCAAGAACATATTTAAGCAGTTGTTTAAATTGAACAAGTTAAGAGCTGCCCCTGAAATTTTTCTGAATAAGATCATTAAATATCATGTACTCAAAACTGGCAAGGGAAAACTGGAACAGGGAACCTTTAGTCTCATTTATTAATGACTATACACAACCCTTTGATGCCTCTCCTTTCGTGAGTTAAATGGTTGCTCTGTTAATAAGCTTAGTTCTGTCAGACTCCACTTTGAGAGCAGCCTAGATGTGTTCTCAAATGAAACTGTGCTCTGGCAGAAAATTTGATCACATATCAAAAATAAATTACTGGAAAATAAAAGATTTTGTGGGGAAAAAAAAAATCCAGAACTGAGATTCAAAAAATGCCATGTTTCAGTCCTCTGTGAGGGTTGGTGTGTCCCATTTTCCCCAGCCTTCCATTTGGCCTGGGCTTCCAAACCAGACCATGGTTACCCAGGGACATGCAGTGTCGTATCTCCAAAGGAAAGGGATTGTCCAGGGAGGATCTCAACATACAGAAAAGACCCAGAGAGCCAACACACAGATTCCCATGAGGTACTGCTACAGCACTTCCAAAATGAACGGTTTGCCTTTTAAAGCATTGCTTTTCTTCTGAAAATTTGATGTGCTTTGTTCTAAATTCTGCATTCCCCCTGCACCATTTGTCTTCCTTTATAACAAAACAGCCACAGTTTTTACCTAGGTCTGCTTGGAACTGATGAGGGATAAAGCAAACAAAATAATGCCCTGCCCGTGCTCCTACCTTGCAGTTTCTTTCCCTCTTTAAGCACAAGTTGATGCACACACACATGCATGCCCACATGCAGAAACACCCCAAAGTTCCCTGCAACTTTTCCTTTTTGGCAGTGAATTTCCAAGCTTCTCCCTCTCTTTCTCCTTTAATCCCCTGCAGCCTCAGTAGCCACCTACTGAGCACAGGATTGTGGGTCTGTGCCTCAGCATGCAGAGGAGCTGTGGGGAATGTGCAGCCTTTATTTCTGTACAGAATACCCCTAACCTGCTGCAGACACTTCATTCCACTGTGCTTTCAGCTAGCAGTGCAATATAAATACCTGCAGGGCATGGTTCTAATTGCCTTTGTTGTTGCTGATGAAGATAACTGCACAGTGCATACACTTCCCTTGCCAGCTCCTTTACTTCCACTGTAGCTCATTTGTGATGCCACAAATTAACACAGGCTTGAGCCAGCTTTCCAGGGAGGCTCAGTGGGGTACAGCTGGTCCAAATGATGCTGTTTGTCTTTGTGCTCATGTCTGCAGGGAAGCAGAAGAAGGGAAATGCTGTGCAGGGAGTGGGACAGCCTGTGCTGGAGGGCTCAGGAAACTTTATAGCAGACCTGCATGTTGGCTTGCTGCTGCTGCTTTCTGGTTTTTAGCCTGGGTTTTTGTTTACTTAAGAAAAGCTATTCCTTGGAGTGTTAGGCAGCATATTTTTGACAACAGACAGGGCCCTCGAAGAGCAGAAAGGTAAAACCTTCCATAAATATGGAAGTTGTTCTCTTTTATCTTGTCATAGTCTCCACTCTCAGCCAGGGGACTGAAGTTACCCCTGGTTATTGTCTGGCAAATCCACAGCTCATTGCTGGACCAGCAGCTGGGAGGGAAGGACAGGTAGCCATGGAAGGGGTGGGCATACACCAGGTACCAAGAAAGGTGGGGGAAGGAAAACCCTTGCTCCAAAGTAGTGCCAGCCTGGCCCAAGGTGAGGTGGGGACACCCTGGCCTCTGTCACACAACACTGGCTGCACCCCAGCAGGCTGAAAAGGTCCTTGAAAAGGATCAAACCTTTGCCATTCTCTGGAGTTTACCTCCAGCAGTGGATTGGTGAGCCAGGCTCTCAGCATTGAGAGCACTGCTATCCAACACCAAATAACCCAAATGTGGCAGGTGGAGGTGCCTCAGAC
Organism: Pyrocephalus nanus; assembly: GCA_038380795.1. Taxonomy (NCBI): domain Eukaryota; kingdom Metazoa; phylum Chordata; class Aves; order Passeriformes; family Tyrannidae; genus Pyrocephalus; species Pyrocephalus nanus. The sequence continues at coordinate 4,200,549 of CM076278.1, forward strand.
CCAGCCCAGAGCCTCCATCCCCCCCGAGCAGCCCCTCAGCAGGTGCTGCTCCCTGTACCAGCAGCTCCTGGCAGATGTTTGCCGGGCCCTTGCCGAGAGCAGGGCTCACCAGGGTCATGGACACAAGTGTTTTATTCCTTTCATTAATACAATGCCCAGAAAAGGAGAGAAAGGGAGACATTATGCTCCCCTGAAAAAGAAATTAACTCTGCTTTGAAGTGAGTTGCAAAACAAAGAGAAAAAAGGCCTGAGAAAAAAAAAATCTTCCAGCTCTGAGTGAGCCTGTGCCACGCTGGGCACCGATGGGTCCCAATCCTTGTAGGGCTGAGAAAATGTGTCATCTCCCACCCTGGGGCTGTCTGTGGCACGGGAAACGGAGTTGTTCAGTTTAATTGGAAGAAGAGCAGTGATTGTATTTTTGTAACCTATTAGACCTTGCTGCCTCTTGGTCTGGGACTGCACTCAAAATTACAGTCTGGAGTAGGAGTGAGGGCCTCATTTCTCTCCCCCTTCATCTTGATTAAGTCACGATTTGAAACAAAAAAATCCAATAAATGCATATCTTGGGTTCCCTTGAGGGCAGTGGCAGGTTCCCTGCTGAGGGCTGGAAGAAGTAAAGTTCATGAGATTATTTAATTACTTATTACAGGCCGGGGGTGAAAATCCAAATGTTCACATAGAGAGAATTAGATTTGTGAAAGAGCAGAATCTTCTAAGACACCCTGGAAAAATAAAAAGCCATTAGAATTCAGAATCACACAGAACAGTGTGATTCAATTGAGCTTTGTGCAGTGTTTTCAGATGTAGCACTCTGTTTCCATCCTGGGTGGTTGGCATGACTTTCAGAAGCAGTCAAAAGGGACCACAAGTAAAGCTGAGGTCGTCAGATGGGGAGTATGAGGAACTGGTCTGAGCAGACAGGCAAGTTGAACACCTGAGACTTGTCCTGGCTCTTCCTGCAGGACAGCATCTCCCTCAGAGCCTGCAGAAAGCTACTGGCCACAGCCTGGTACCCTAAGGTGGTGGGGCTGGGAGATTGCTGTGTGTCCCCTGGTGCCTCCCCTGCCCCATCCAGACCCTCCATCCCTCACACAGACTATGTGTGATATGTGGATATGTGTAGGAACTGGATATTTCACTCATATCCTCGTGTTGCCTCTTCCTGGAGTGTTGCTGCCACAGATGTTGAGCTACAGAGGAGTTTGTTGATCCCCCCAGTCATTTGACAGATTTTGTGATGTGCTGACAACAGTTGCTGCTTTTGAAGGCAGACTTCAACCAAGGATCCCAGGTCCCAGAGTCAGTCTGATAATCTGTTTTAGAAATGCCAAGGAGCTGCTGTATTTCTTGGCTGAAATAATGGGCTTTTAGTTTAGACTGGGAGGGAACAGAAGGCAGGTGTTTGCACGTGTGATGCTGGGGTCAGTGTCCCTTGGAACAGCCTGTGCCCATGCCAGGCTTTTCTTACTGCTGCATCTGGGGAGTACCTCACAGGGTGTTTTTATGCCTGTAAGTGGAAGATGATGAAAAATCTGCTTATCTCTGGGTTAGGGTTCGCTCTAATGCAAACCATTACCCATCTTTTAAAAAAATATGTTTGCCACATTTGAAAGCACAGTCCTGTATCTTCTGGGATGTGCCTGGGGAGAGTGCAGTGGTCCAGATCTCTCTGGGCTCTGGATATGACATAAGGGTTTGAGAAAGAGCTGGTGAAAACCAGAGCTGGGTACCTGGCTTTCCTAAGCTCCTTTGACATTCCAGTTTCTGCTGGAGTACGTAAGGACTGGTAGAGCAGTGCTAGAGCTGAGAAAGAAGCAGTGCCAGATGCTGAAATGAGGGCTTGCAATGTTTGTCTCTTCTTAGTTGGAACACCTGGGAGATGTTTCTGTGTTGAAGGTGCAAGCTGGTCAAGTGAAGAAGGATCACTTCATTTCCCATGTGTCCTACTGGGGTTCCTGATACCTCAGAGCATCCCTTAGAAGTCAGGGTGGAATAGGGGAGTCCCCATCTCCAGTATGGACTAATTTTATTCCCTTATCCCAGAAGCAGTAACATCTCTTTCCCTGGCAACACAGGAAGTACTTGGAGATCTTCCAGCTCCAGGTGTTTTTAGAGCATTAGGTTGTTGTGGGAAGCCACCATTCCACAGACTGTGCTGAGAGCTGCTGTGTGTGTTGGTAGCTCTGCTCTGGTTTCAGTCACTGCTGGTTCAGCACCTGTGTCCCTGTCAGCTGTCCCTGTCCCAGTTAGCACCTAAAGTAGGCTGAGGGCAGCTCTTCCTGGGGACAGGGGCAGGAGGGTGGATGTGGAGGCACCATCTGATGGGATGAAGGAGCTCTGTGTAAAACATGACACAGGCTGCGTGTCTGCAGCCCCTCTGAGGACAAGAAAGCCAGACAGTCCAAGGCTAACCTCTCCAAAGGGACTGGCTCTGTCCCTGCTGTGAGATAGCTGATCCAGGTCTCCTCTGCTCCCTTGGCTATTAACAATATTGCAGTGTGATTTTCTTGGCTCAAAAGGCCTCGGAGTGGTGAGGGCTTGGCCAAGGTCCCCAGCGTGGAGAGCAGGGCATAGAGGGGGTATTGTGTGCCCCAGAGTGGCATGAGGTGTTTGAGGGAGCAGGGCTTGCTGGGAAAGGGTTGGAGCACTATCACAAGTGGGGAGTACCAAACCTGTGTGTCCACACTCTAAGGACCCTGGACCAAACCTTATGGGTGGGAATGAGGAGAGCAGAGCCTCTGAGTGAAAGAGGAGGAGGCCACGTGAGAATGCAGATGTGCCAAGGCTGTGCTTGTCCCTAATTGTCACCCCACTGCAAGGGCAGACATTAGTACTAAAACAGCCCCACTCCCAGTGCTGGTACATCCTTGGGCCAGCTTAGGTAAATGCTAGTGGAGTTAAAACTGAACTATAAAACACTGAAATGATGTAAATCCCCTTGGTGGTGCTCAGGCTCCCAGAAAACAGCCCTCCCAAGGGAAGCCTGTGTGAGTTTGAGGTCCTTGCTGGCCCCGTTCTGTTCAGCAACCCACCAAAACCCAGCCAGGGTATGGCTGGACCCCCAGGCAGAGACTGGCCAGGAGCAGGGTTTTCCTCTTTTTTTTTTTTTCCTTCTTCCCTCACTTGATTTCCCTTTGCCACTTCCGTAAAACCCAAGGGGATTTAGTGCAAGCTGCGACTTTTCCTCACAAGCCATCAGCCTCCAGGAACGGGCTGGGCAGACTAATTTACAGCAGCAGGAAACAAAAATGAATAATAAGGGAGACAAGCGAGCAGACAAAAAGCAGTCGTGACATTTGCGTAGAGGAGGCAGCAAACAGTTGGCAGTGTGGATTGAAGAGAGGGTTTATGTTTTTTTCATGTAATTTGAGACTCTAATGATGGACTTATGTTGCCCGCTCTTCCTTTTTTCTTACACCTTACCTACTAAAGGAGGAGTTCTTGATGGGTAAGTGGATGCTATCCGCAAGACACCAGGGAATTTATTAGAGGTCACTTGAGCGCATTAGCTATATCTTCTTCAGGGGGTAAAAAAAGCACACAAACAAGTATCTGTCTACCTTTTATTTCCAAAGGGATTTTTCTTTTTTTTCCCTCACCCTCTTTTTTCTTTTTTTTTTTCCTTTTTTATCTTTTTTTTTAATTATTATTTCAAAGTGATAAGCTATTTGCCAGTTTTTACTTTGTGCAGAAGCCCTTAATTTGATTTGATTTGGTTTTTTGTTGCTTATTTTAGTGACATTCGTTCAGCCGCTTTATTAAGGAAGCTTAAACAATTCACTCATTTAAGATTCTATTTATTTTTTTCTTTGCAAGGATTATGTAGATTTTATATGTATATACCCCCCCTTTTTTTTTTCCTCCCCTCTTTAAGGTTAAATAAGGGCTTTGTCCTCTGTTATATCTTTTTTTATTTAGTTAGTGAGTTATTTTGATTCTTTGGTTGCCCGCTTACTTTGTTGAGCTCTTTCGTTTAACATGAATCGCATGCTGATACTCTTTGCATGATCTCTAAATCTTCCCGTTATCATAGCAGGGGGAAAAGAAGTTTCTTCTTACTGTGGATTTCTTTTAGGGATATGTGCTTTTGTTTTCTTCTCCTTTCTGCTTTTTCTTTCTTTCTTTCTTTCTTGCTTTGTTTCTTTTCTTTCCTTTTGTTTCAGTGCATCATGATGGTAAAATTTCTGGGTTTATTTAAAAAAAAAAAAAAAAAAAGCAAAGTAAAACAAAAACAACACCCCCCCCAAAAAAAAAACCACCATTCAAACAATGCCAAATGGCTTTTTTGCTTTCAGATCTCTCAGTCAGGGTCTTCTGCTGACCTCTTTACCAAAACAGACAGCCCGCCTGGCAACCTAGCCAGCCAGAACGGAGAGTATCATGAATATGACTCAGGAAACGATACTTCCTCCCCTCCCTCCACTCAAACGAGCTCATCCAGGTCAAAGGACAGCCAGGAGAAAAGAAGTCTAGTCCATGATGGCTTTGGCCATGCCTTCTCGTCCGGGAAGCCCAAACTGGCCAACAGCGATAACAGCTCTGATTCAGGAAATTCCTTCACCAGTTGTTTTTCCCAGACCAAGGGAACAGCTTTGGAAAATCTGTCTCCAGATGCCCAGGGACAAGACCGAAGGTCAGTGATTACCGGTAGCTGCTGCTGGCAGCCAAATACCTGGTGCGTTGTTGCTCTGTATCTCCTGCCCGCTCGCCAGTTGCCGTGGTGAGCCGGCAGGGAGGTGTCTGTGGTCTGGAGGCAGGCAGATACCAATCACACCCACGGTCTTGCCAGTCTGGAGTCCAGAACCCAGCAAGGACCAGCGCTGTAGCCTGAGGAGGAAGATAAAATCCAGCCGTAACATCCCTGGGCTTTGCTTGCGCCGGTGCTTCTGGCTTTAGCGTGGTTAACACAGAGTTTAGGCCTGGGTCAGGCTGTGCCCAGAGCACATTCCTGCTCAGCTGGGCATGGCACATCAAAGTAAAGTTTCACTGGCCTTTCTGAGAACAATCTGAAAGGGGTATCTGGGGTATGATGTGCTACTTCTCCCCCTCCACCTACTGAGGGGAAGGGAAGCGGGGCTTGTTTTCACTAAAACCATTATGGGCTGTTCTTTCACCTGTCCAATGAACCAGATCCAACCTGCCCCTTCTCAGCTCATCCAAGACTGGTCCAGGGAGAAAAGAGAGCATCTCCTGCTGGTGGAGAGCACAGGGAGGGTCAAGTACCCTGCTGGCTGCAGGTAACACAGCAGCAGCACTGGGGCCACAGGGCAGCCAGGCTGGGGCAAGAGTCAAACCACCACCCAGTGCCACAGGTCACCCTCAGGAGAGGGTCAGCTGCTGGCCTCCAGCACTGCCTCCCATTCCTGGAGATTTGCCAGGGGATGTTGGGGATGAGGACGCTGAAACTCGGTGGATGGTACTCAAGGCTGTGCTCAGGCAGTGGTGTTAGGGAACTCTTCCAGCTCAGGCCCTTGGGTCCCAAAGGCTGGAAGTTAGAGCCAGGATGTGGTCTGGGAGTGGGAGACAGGGGAAATGGGTTTTAGGAAGAACAAGCTTCATTTTTCCAGCCAGAGGGTAAAATTTTAGGACTGTATGTACTTATCACATTGTGACTCCAGTGGGATAACTCTGCCTTCACATGGGTGGAGCTGGGATTGCAGCTGGCCCTGGCTGCTGGGAGGCTGCTTGGCTGCTGGGCTCTGACCCCAGTTAATTCCCAGGGCACTTCTGGAAGAGGAGGAATCCACGCAGTGCTGTCCAAAGGCAACAGGACGTGCCTGCTCAGTGCCCACTCGTGCTGCTCCACAGCCAGGCTGGAGCACAGCCCCCTGCCCTGCCATGCTCTGCCTTTCCCTCACTCCAGCCAGGAGTCTCCCTGCCAGGACCTGCACTGCTCGCTGGCCTGGCCCAGGCTCTGCCAGCCAGACACCTCTGGTGTGTTGGGCACGAGGCAGATGAGCTGCTCCTTGTGCCACCTGAGACCTCTTCCACAGCCCTTCCCTGGCACAGCCCGGAGGGTGAGCTCCTGGACTGACCCACACACATGGCTGGAACAGCAGCCTGGGGAGCCAGGAGGTCTTTTTTACCCCCAGCTGGGGAGTGGGAGGATGGGAATATTTGTTTACTGGAGCATGATGCTCCCCTCAGCCAGGGACCAGTCCCAGTTCAGCCACAGCTTCAAGGAGCGTCCAAATCTCTGTTCACAGAGGGTGCCTGCCCTTGTGTCTCGGTTCTTCGGAGGAGAAGAAGCGAAACTTCCCCCCGTCCCCAGCCCACAGCTCCCCGCTCAGGCCGTGCTCCCGCAGCACCTCCTACACCAGCACGGGCAGATCCTCCCCTGGCTCCAGCCGCTCCCGCTCCTCACACCACAAGGCCTCTCCCAGGTACTCCCGAAGCAGGTCCTGCTCTTCGGGAAAGAGGTAAGGCCAGCTGAAATGGCTGTCTCTGTGACCCTGGGCAATGTCTAACGCTTGTTGGATGGCAGGCTCCTTATAGGGGGAGGTGTGAGGGTTTGGGGGGTGCCTGGGGATCCACAAGGCTTGGATCTGACCACACAGAGCTGAGCTGAGACCGTGAAATATGGGATATCTCTTCCCCCCACCCCCCAGATTTGGAGTAATCTCGTACAGCCTCAGCCTTCAGCCTCTTTAACCCTTTTATGTTTCTTTCCTATCTCCAGGTCTTCCTCACGTTCCCCCAGCTATTCCTCCAAATCCTGCAAAAAAAGTCCTGGCAGTAGGAGTTCAAGGCCTCGTCGGAGCCCCAGTTACTCCCGCTACAGCCGTAGCAGGTACAGCTCTCTGCTCATGTGATATCTGCTGCCTCACGCTTTCCCACTGCCTCCATCACTTGGGTGGACTCCAACACACCTCCTGGTCCTTCCCAGCTCCAAACTCCTCCCTCAGCTTCCTCACTGGGTGCTCCAGCCCTCAGCAGTGTGGTGAGAGGGAGCAGAGGGTCATGCAGGAAGGTATATGGCAGTAGGTTGGCCCTCAGTCCAGCGGAGATTTCTCACCATTTATTGCCCCTGAGGTGCTGTTGCAGAGGGAAGAGCCCAGAGATGAGCTGTGGAAAAAATGGATTTTCTGGAGCCAGGGACTGCCCAGCATTGATTCGGGAGGATTTCACACAAAGCACTTTTGGGGGTGGGTTGCTGGGAAGGAGACCTGGTTTATCCTTGGCTTTGAAGCATCATGTTATCTCACAGTCAGAGCATGTGGCAGGTGAATTGGCTGTCCCTCTGCTCCAAGCCCTTGCAGGGGACAAGCTGTGCAGCCAGGAGTGCACAGATTGCTGCTCTGCTCAGTGGTGTGTGCCATGGCCTCATCCCAGTGGGAGGTGCCTCAAGGAAAACCCAGGGAGTGCCCCTCTCTACCATGCTGGTGTGAATGGTGGACAGAGCATGAGTCTCGTCCTGGGTCTGCCCACCCAGGAAAGGAGCCCATATCAGAGAGGAGTCTGATTGCATCAGGGAACAACACTCTGCTTTTCAGTCACAGCTCTGCCAAAGAGTTGTCAGGCTCTAGGAAGTGCCCCTGTTGCTGGGGCAGATGCCAGGCATCCTTGGGCTGGCACTCACAGCCTTGCAGAGGGAAACATGGTCCAGGCACTCTCTACTCCCCCCACACTCCTTAGAAAAGACAAATCTCCAGCTCAGTCCTAGAGATGCCTTTGGGCAGGATTTTCTGTTATCATCACTGCTGCTGTGAACATTTTGCACCCTTAAAATCGTACATTCCCAAGGTCGATTCTTGCAAGCTGTGACAGTTCCTGTGCTAGTGAGGAGAACATTTCCTGCACGGAAGGAACCAGGCAGGCTCTTGACCTGTAACGTGTTGCTTTGCAGATGGCGCTGAGCGGGGTGTATGAAGTCAGCCACGCTCCACAGAAGGGCCTGTGCTGACGTGTACGGGAATTTAACAAAAGAGAAAACCATAGCAACACCGGCACTCCTTCTGGCGAGGCATGAGGAGCCCTGCAGGGATACGGGGCCGGGGCCCTCGGCTCACGTGGGGCCTCCTGGCAGGGCTGTTCCCGCTGGCAGGGCCGTTCCTGCCAGCTCCAGCAGCACGGCCAACAAGAGCAATTTTACAGAGCTAAATACAGAGCACACCCACAGACACGGGTCCCTGTAAACCATCTTAGCTTGGCAGTGCAGAGCCACTGTAAGACACTGCTGGAACCCCCGAACTCAATTAGTGGTGTCCATCTGTCCAGCCAGATGAGTGTCTCTCTGTCCAGCAGGGCTGATGCCACCAGAACACTTAGAGTGGTCCCTTTTGGAGCTGAGTGCCCTCCATCAATGGGTCATTGCCTCCAAATCCCAAACCCACCCCCTCCCCCCAAAACCCCAGCAGTGACAGTTCACAACCTGTGCCTTCCCCAGGGACCGTGAGCGAGAGCACAAGTACAGCTCCAGTGAGAAGGAGTCGCACCGGGAGCGTGACCGGCAGCGTCGGCGCCGCTCCTACTCCCCCCTGAGGAAACGCCGGAGGGACTCTCCCAGCCACCTCGAAGCTCGGCGCATCACAAGGTGAGGGGATGCTGCCCCATCCTTTGCACACGGGCTCCCAGGGGGATGTGGGCTGTCCCTGGGTCCCAGCCCTCGCCAGAGGAGGTTTCTCAGGTTTCCCTGAGCCTGATCAGCAGGCCCTTCCACCCCTCCTAGAGCTTGGGGATTTCTAGCTAGAGGCAGAGGGAGGATTGGGGGAGGGGGGTAAGGGCTCATTTACAACAGCTGGAGGAAAAAGGATGGAGTCAGAGCAGGGACTCAAGTGCCGGGAGCATCTCCTCACAGGCTTTTTATTTCATCCTTCCCTCTGGTAGATGTCCCACACTGTGGAAAGACAAATATTGACTCCAGCCTTCATGCTGAAGGCTCTCTGGGACAACATCAAGCAAAGCCCTGCCTCAGACTTCGTGTTTGCGATGTTCCCCAGGGCTGTGGGTGTGGGTGGTTTGAATCCCAAGGCCCATCAGCTACCTGATCTCTTCCTTCTTTTTCTTTTAAGCAAACACAGTCACATTTCTGGGAGTGTTGTGCAGAGCAAACAGTGCTTTTTGGGGATTTTGGCAGTAAATCTGTCCTTGTGTTGCTGGTAACCCGCGTCTCTCTGTCCCCACAGTGCCCGCAAACGCCCCATCCCCTACTACCGTCCCAGCCCCTCCTCCTCCAGCAGTGCCAGCAGCTACTCCTCCTGGTACAGCAGCTTCAGCCGCTCCCCGAGCCGAAGCCGGAGCTACTCCAGCTACCGGACGAGCCGGAGCCGAAGCTGGAGCAGCAGCAGCGCCGAGGGCAGGAGCCGCAGCCGGAGTTCGTGCCCCAGGAGCAGCCGCAGCAGGAGCAGGAGCTATGACTCAGGAGCCAGCTCCGACAGCCTGCGTCGTTAGGGAGTGCCGCTGGTGGCTGACACCGTGTGCCGGCGGCACCTCCAGATTCCTGGCATTCTCCGCTTCCTTCCCACCTACCTGGCCATCGATAGCAATCATCCCCGATACTGATGTGGTGGCAGTGCCGGGTCCCCCTTCCCCGGTTCAGAGAAAGAGCCCTGGAGCGCCTGATGCAGCCCCTTCGTTCTGTCATGGAGTGGGTGGATCAGTCCCAGCTCCCCGTGCCAGGGCTGGAAGAAGGGTCGGTGCTTTACAGAGGGTCTGTCACAACAGACTCGCTCCATCCTCCCCGATGCTCCCATCTCCCCATCGCTGCCACTCTCCAAAGCACTACCAGCTGGTCCAAAGGAAAGAACCCCGCTCCAGGAACCAACAAACTAACTTCTGTTGGAGGAAGAGACCCAGTTAGGCAGGAGTTTGCTGGAAAGCTTCTGAGATGAGGGGGGTGACCTGTCCCTACCAAGGCAAATATCAGGTCCCTTGGGTCTCTCCTCCAGAGTAGCTGCCCACTCTGCAGCAGGCCTTTTCCATAAGAAAATATTTATTTATTGCCGCTCAGCCAGGCCCTGCTATAAATAGAAGGCTAGAAATCCCTCCTGACGTAACTCCCGGGGAAAAAAAGGGCAGTTTGCTCTTTCTCCTGCCCTTTCCTACCAGGCAGCCACACCTTTTGTAGGGTTGTGTTATCCCCCCAGCGCTGACTTGCTTGCAAACAGCCTGCTGAGGTCTGAAGCAGACATGGGGCTGGTGGGGTACAAGGCAGAGGGGAGCTGGTGCCATGCTGCACTCTGAGGGCCAGCCATGGCGTGGGAGACAGGGGCCACATGGTTCCCTTCTCGGAGGAAGCCTCGTGCAGTTTGGGTTCGGGTTTTTCTAAAGGGAGTGTTGCCCTTGGAGTGGAACTGTGGGGAGGTCTGGAGACAGCCTGGCTACGGGGTACAGTGAGAGCACAGAGGGTTGAAAGGGCATTGCATGAGCCAGGGACCCCCAAATCCCTTCCCTGAAACACGCAGCAGTTTTAAGCAGGATTTCAGGAAGCCATTTCTCCTCCAGCCCCTCAGGCTGCCCTGAGGCAGGACCAGCAGCACAGCAGCGCTGGTGCCAGGCTGCAGCAGGGTTTACTCACGGCCCAGTTTGTCACTGGGAGGCCAGTGCAGTGCAGGGGGACAGGAAGGGTCCCCCACTAATTGCCTGTTTTTCCAGGGAGCCGCAGGCAGCGGCAGGAGGGCCGTGCCTGCCCGGCCTCCCTGGGCCCTGGGGTTTTGTCTCCCTGCCAGCCCAGCTGCCTGCGCAATTACTGTGTTTTGCCGGGTAACAAAGGCTTCTCCCAGCACAGGCTGAGCTGGTGCTGAGGAGTTTATTTCTCTTACAACACCTGGGTGCTTAGAGACGCTAATTTGGACTTCCCTCCCTCCCTTTTTCCATCCCCTCCCCTTCCATCCTGCCTGATTATTAACGAGTTTGGGCTTAATGAGTCAAGGAGGTGTGTTGTTTAAGTGTCACAGAAAAGGGCTGAGTGGAGCCACCGACTTCGGGAGGAGGAGAGGGGGTAGAAAGGAATGCAACCCTCCCCCACCTAAAGAGTTACCTACAGCCCCCTCAGTGCCTCTGGCAGCAGGAAAAGGGCCAAAGCAGCAAGTGGAAGAAGGCCAAGTGCCACAAGGTGTTGTGGTGGAGATGGATGATCGCCGCAGCAAGCCTATAAACCTGTTACCTGTTGGAAAGTACAGCAGCGAGGGCTGGAATTCCACTTGGGTGGTACAAGGAGAAGTTTTATGCCAGGAGTCTCTTTTCCAGTATCCTTCCCACTGCTGGTTCCCCTTGTCCTGTGCCTTCAACACCCAAAGTCCCCCTTTTTCCCAGACCTTGATCCCCTGCCTTGTTCTCAGCAGGTAATGTGAGGATGAGGATGGCTGAGGCAGAGAGCTGGGCGCTGCTCTGGTTGGTGGCTTGGAGAGGACATGTCTGTCTCCTGGGATGACACTTTCTAGGACAGAGAGAGAAGCATTCCTTGTAGGGCTGAGCAAATGCTCCAGGGCTGTGGTTGAGGGATCAAAGACAGGGTGTTCTTGCAGGGGGGTGCCGCTGCCTTCCCTCCTGTGCTGGCCCTGACAGTGGCCCCTTGGCCACCTTCTGCAGTGAGCTCCCTCTCAAAAGGGCTGAAAACCTCACACTTCTTCCCCAAAGAGTCTTTCCCAGGCTGATGCTGAAACGCCCTGTCCAAAGGCAGTGATGGGAGCTCAGATCCCGGCTCTACCCGTGTTCCAGGAGCAGCCTCCTGCCCCGCAGCACCCTGTAACGCACACACGCAGCTGTAGCAAGGAAGCAGCGAGCCAGAAGATCCAAAACTAAGAAGGAAAAGAGGAGGGGCTTCGTGCAACTGGTGTAAATACCAAACAACACTCATCGTGGCTGGGGTCGGACAATGGAAGCACCACACCAGGATCAGCAGGATCCACACACCATGGGACAGGAGATGACCCCGAGGGTTGCACAGGGCTCTCGAACCCGTCCAGCTGATCTGTGGTTCAAGGACTGCATCTGCCTGGACAGTCCATGGCAGCTAAACGTTCCTGGGGTTTCCCAAGCAGACTTGCATTGGATTAAGCCTCCTAAATTATTTATTTATTTATTGATTATTATTATTATTATTCTATTTTTAATTCTATGTCAGAATGGATGCAAGTGGTCACCGTTACCAGTATTTTTTTTTTTTTTTTTTTAAACATTAAGTTATTTTCGGATTTGTTTGTTTGTTTGTTCGTTTGAATGTATCCATGCTGCCGGTCTCCTGAAAAGGTTTACAGCTCTGGCCCCCTCTTGCTGAGGTGGCTGGAGGAGTGACAGTCACTCCTGCTGCCAGAGTGTCCCTTTGTGCTCTCTGGAGCAGGGCAGACAGAGGGATGCAGGGGCAGAGCTGTGTGTTTTCATGTTAAAATCCAGGGTCTCTCATTAAATCTGTACAGGACTGTGATGGATGTGAGCATGGAGATGGGTGTGGGAGCTGACAGAGGTGATGGCGAGGCTCTGCTGGCCGGCTGAGCCCTGGGGTGTCCGCAGTGCTGCGAGGGGAAGTCTCTCCCGGGCCGGCCGGGTGCCAGTTGGCCGCTGTGCTGTTTCCCTTGGCTCCGCAGCCGGTGCTCAACCCGAAACCAATCTGCTCCACGGAGGCACTGCTGGTTTCCCTGGGAGGATGCCGTCGCCAGGACTCCCCTGCCGTGTTTATCCCTGAGCAGTGACCCACCCATGGGAAAACTAAAGAAATGAGACTGTGAGAGAGTGATCCCCGCGGAAGGTCCTTGCAAAATCCGGTCTCTGGTGACGGACCGGACCAAGTCTGTGTGTGTGTGTGTGTATGTGCACATGTGCATACACATGTGAGTTTCCCTTGGTCATTGTATTTATTTTTTAACTTATTTGAGATTTTTAGTACAACCTGGAACATCACCTTCCCTTGTCAGCGGACAGTTGGGGTTTCTGTGGGTTTGTGTGAAGCCCGTGAGCTTTTCTGTCTCTGTGCCTTTTGCCAGTGCTTCTTTTTTTTTTCTGTTTTTTAATGTTGTTTCTCTCATTTGTTGCTTTTATGGATTTTTGCTCTGAATCCAACATCTCAGATTGCTGCAGGTGCTCTCTGCAAAGAGCAGGTGCATCTGGTAGAAAAGTAACTTGGTCATTTTGATGTTGGTGAATCGCTGCTCACCTGTGGTCAGACACACAAGGCCTGGCCACAGCATCAGGAAAATGCTGGGAAGCAAAGATAAGGGATGTTTCAAAGCACTGTTCTGTTCTTTCTTTTCTTCATGGCTTACAGCACTCAGCTGAGCTTTGCTTTATGTTGACTGCAACTTTCTCAATGTTTTTGTTGTTCTGGGAACTGAATTTGTACCAAATTTGTCTGCAACAGCCAATCACTGTTATTTTGCTATGCATTGTACATATACTGAACAGGCTGAGAGGACTTGGCCTCTATTTAATATTTATTTCTTCTATTTATTGAGCATTAATTTAAAAAAGCTATTTGGGCCATGCTGTTGGGTCCATGAAGGTAGGAGCCTTTGAGGTGTTGCCATATATGTTGGAGAGAAGCAGGCAAATTGGGCTCATTTGGACCTCACCACCGGTGATTTAGGGAAGAACCTCATTGTGGTGGAGATGGGCAAGGCAGCTGAAAATTCTCCATCTCCCTGGACCAGCTCCTGTTGACAAATCCCATCCCCCTGGAAAGGTGCAGGGCATTCAGAAGATGATAGGGCCAGCTCTGGTGGAAGAATAACCCTTCCTTTGCCATGTGGAATAGGGTGCTTGGATCACCAAAGATCCCTGGAGATCTCTGATCTCCCACTACTGGTCCCCTTGTCCCTCTGGGAGAGGGGGACACTTGTCGCCCTTGGAGCGATGACGAGGAAGAGGATAGGGTTGAAGTGACTGGCCATGGTCTCTACCAGGAAGGCAGGATGTCCACACTGGCCCATCCTGAGACCTTTGTGCCACGTCCTGCTTTTCCCCCTTCCCTGAGATTTGTGCCAGAACCAGTAGCTTTGCCCAGATGGGAGCTCAGGAAAGGTGGCCAGGGCAGGACTGGGGAGGTCTTTGCTGTTGTTTCCAACACAAGCAGAGCTTGCTGCAGGCATCTTCACTCGGCTTTGAAAAGAGCAGGGGATGTGCTAAAAATCACGACCTGCCCCAGTGTCCTCTTTCCCAGAGTGGGAGGTGTTTGTGCTCCGTGGGCAGAGGTGCCTGGGGTGGTGGGGTGTGGACATGGCTCTGGCACTGGTACATGCCCAGTGCTGGGCTGTTCCCAGGGTGCTGGCTGGGAGCTGCTGGGTGCTCAGCCTTGGGGCTATTGGGATGTTGGTCTGAGACAGGGACGGATTCAGGTGCCCTTTAGTGTCCAGTGGGGTTTTATTACCTCTTTACCAGAGAACAAATAATTCTCATGACTTTGCTGCTACCTGGAAGTTTGCACATGACCGGGAGGGTCTCTGAAGCACAGGTACATCTGCTGTTGTAGCAACAGCATCGTGGTCAAGCACCCCAGCTTTTGGGCTACTGCCTAAAGTAGAACAACACCCTGATCCTCACAGGCCCAGGGCAGCTCTCCACCTTCAAAACCCAGGGAATGAGAAGATTTAGAACAAAAGCCAAGGCATGAGAAAAGCCGTGAGGGAAACGGTGTCTCTGTTTTCTCGCCTGTTGGTCGATTCCACACCAACGACATGGGCGCATCTGTTCGTTTGAGTTCGTTGTAAAGCTCCTCTTGCTCTCCATCGACATGTGTTCTGTATCCTTTAGTCTTCCTGGGTGTTTGAGTTGTTAGCCTGGTTAGAAAAAGGTTCCAATAAAGGTTTGGACAGTATTTCCTTTGCAGCACAGCCCTGTTTGTCATGTTCCTTTTGGACCCAACTGTGCGCGGTGGGATATTTTGGGTTGTTTCAGCTGCTCCGCAGGGAAGGGCATGTTCCTCCACTCCCAGCTGCTGAGAGCTGGCTCCTCAGGGCACTGGCTGAAGCAAAAAAAGTTGGGGACTAGTATTTCAGGCAGCTCTCCTTTCCCTGCTGGGCCAGGCCTCTGCTGCCCTTTGCCCGGCACTTTGGATCTCCTCACCCTATTCAGGCACTGGGAGTCCAAGCCAGAAATCCATCCATCTCTCCATGGAGGTCACTGTTGGGCTTGACACTGCTCTCCTTGGGGCTGTGCCTTTCCCTGCCTGCACAGCCCTTCCTCCAAGCCCTGCACAGAGCTCCTGCCATGGTCACCTTCTTGCCAGGAGCCAGAGGCAACAGGGACTGTCCAGCACCCTCACTTTGGGGTCTGCCCCTGGGCTGGCTGGAAGCCCCCCAGGGGAGCAGCAGCATCGGGCCAGGTCCCCATGCTGTCCCCAACAGGGCTCAGATGGGCACCCAGGAAAGGTCTGGCCGTGGCACAGATGGATCTTGGGAATACAGGGCAGCATCCCCAGGTCACTCAGAGGAGAAGGGAGGCTGCAAGGGCACTTCATGCTTCCCAGAACTGATGTCGCGGGATGGCTCAGCAGTGGGAGGCAGTCGGGAGGTTTGGAGTGACAGCAGGAGCTAAATTGGGATGGCCCAGAGAGGGTGGGAGGAGACGTGTGACTAATGGGGATGAACGAGGCGACAGGGAGAATTCCTGGCCGGGGAGGGAGAATGGCCTGGAGCTATGTGGGAAAAATGTGGGACCGGGGATATTGTGAGGCTCCTGGAAACACAGCAGGATCTTGGAGCTGTCTGAAACCTCCTCGGGGCTTGTCCCCCTCTCCCAGTGCTCTGGTGTTGCCAGAGCAGGTGCAGATCTCGGTGCTGGAGTGACCCTGCTCCCCAGCCACGGTGAGAGGTGCCCAGCTCAGGATCAGTGCGTGGCTGTGTCCCCCAGGACACCCTACTGTCACCCCTGGGCAGCAGGAGTCCCCAGCCAGGCAGGGGCAGGCGGGCAGGAGAAGGGCATGGAGGGGGATGCTCAGCTTCTCTGAGGGCAGCTGCCTCCCTGCACCACTCAGCTGGCACCTGGGACTTCCCCAGGCATCTCCAGGTATCCCCCTCGGACCCCAGGGAAACCCTTGTGATACCCAGCTGTCTCCACGGCAGGGGACGAAGCCCTGTCCCGGCCCAGGAGAGGCAGCTCCCCGCCCCCAGCGATGGGTGCAGCGTCATTAATGCCACCGAGTGACCAGCGGCTGAATCTCTGCGCGGCCTGCGCTGCATTAAAGTCTTCCTGCTGCAATTAGTTCCATCAAGTCCATTAGAAAAATTGCAGATGCTGGAGAGAAGGAGCATGAGGCAGAGCCAGGATGCGGCATGAGGAAGTTCTTCCTTATCCGACACGACCCTCATTGATCACATCCTACCCTCCAGCGCATCCCACTGCCGGCCGGGGCGCTGCCTGGATCACCTCCTCGTTGCCAGCGGTACCCCCTGCCTGTCGCCCGGGCTGGGGCTGTGTCTCCCGGGTGGATGCTCTCTGGGAGCTCCGCCGGCAGTGCCGCCGCGCCTCTTCCCACAGCGCGGCTCGCTCCCGCCGCTGCCCTGTAATTAGCCCGGCCGCGGCTGTGATTAGCGCCTCGCCCTCCCCGCACCGTGATTGCGGCAGGGCTCGGGCACGCGGCGGGGCGAGAAGAAGGCAGGTACTGAGCAGCACCGTGAGGACCCTGCCTGCTTCCCGGGGTCCCTCTCCTTCCCCCAGTTTCTCTGGGCCCAACAGGTGAAGGTGGCCAAGGAAGCAGTGCTGGAGAGGGTCATCCTGTCCCCTGCCCCGCATCCCCTAAACAGCCACCCACGGGGTCCCACTGCCCTCGCTGTGCTGTGCTGGGGGTGCCACCGGTGACCCATTTCCCGGTACAGTGGTGCCCGGTTGTGTGAGGACACGTGGGTTTACAGTGAGGGGAACAGCTTGGTCAGCCCCACCAAGGTATTTTTAACAGGTGACACTGGGGTGAAAGAAGCCAGCCCGGGCTATTTTGGGCAGGCAGGGCGGCAGGAGGGGGCAGCGGGGGCTGGGGCAGCTGCTGAAGCGCCGTGGCCCTAGCGCAGTCGGGATCCTCGGGCTAGCAGGAGTGGTCAGCTGCCACAGCCCGGATTCTCCACGGCTGTTTCATCCTCTCCAAAATACTCGGCTGACAGGGCAGGACTTGCAAAACACACCACCCCCCTCCTCCCAAATCCATATAAATAGTGCTCGCCCAACGGCTGGAAGGTTAGAGAAGTTTCTGGGCTCCAAGCTCAGGCATTTATTACAGCTCCCACCCGGGAGCAGCAGGGAAAGTTGCACATAAAGTGCTGGGGAGTGAGAAGGGAGAGAGAGGCTTTTTAATCTCAGGATATTTGGTTTTACTATTTTTTTCCCCTCTCCTGACAAGAAGTTTTATTTTCCTCTCCCCGGTCCTGGGATCGCAGCCAGACAGGAAGCGTTTTCTGACGGCCAGAGAGCTCCCTCCGTCCTTCCTGCGCTCTTCCAGCTCCCGGTGATTCAGCTTGAATCGATTTTCTCATCGTCCTTCACCTGGTACTGGGAAGGGGGGACCGTCCCCGCGCACCCACGTCCCACCCGGGGTGGATGCGTCTCCTCCGGGACGGGCTCCCGGGGGAAGTTTGCAGCCAGGAGCAGCCACACAGAGGCTGAGGCTCCGTGGGAGAGCCCCAGGGACACGCTCAGACCCCTGCGAAGGCAGCCATGGCCGACAGCCAGTTGCCCTTCTCCTGCCATTATCCCGGCCGGCGCAGCATCCGCGACCCTTTCCGGGAGCCCGGCCTGACCTCGCGCCTGCTGGACGATGATTTCGGCTTGTCGCCCTTCCCCGGGGACCTGACGGCGGACTGGCCCGACTGGGCTCGGCCCCGGCTCACCACCACCTGGCCGGGCCCCCTGCGCGCCGGGATGGGCCGCCCCTCGGCCATGGCCCCCGGCTACGGCACCCACTTCGGGGGGTACCCCGAGAGCCGCAGCCCCGCGCCCTTTCCCCGAGAGCCCTGGAAGGTCTGTGTCAACGTGCACAGCTTCAAACCCGAGGAGCTGACCGTCAAAACCAAGGATGGCTACGTCGAGGTGTCAGGTGAGAGCAGGATGGGGCACAAAAAGCAGCCGGTCCTGCCGGCTTAAGGAATTGCTGTAAAATGCCAAAATCCCCTTTATTTTAAGGCAGCGGCAGCAGTCCTGTTCTCGGGAGCCGGGGAGGGTTTTGGGGCAGCTCCACAGGCAGTTCAGGGGTGCCATGGGGGGATCTGGCTCACAAGCCGTGGTGGTTTGCTGCCAGAATGAAAAAGGACACGTGTCCTTTGGGGTAAATCTCCCTGCTTTCCACCCCGGCTGGCAGCACCCTGCAGCGAGCGGCCAAGAGGGGCCCCAGCCTGGCTGGGTTAATTATAGCCGGGGTGAGGCCGGCACGGAGGGAGATTCCCTTTAAAGGGGCCGAGGGAGAGGCTGGGAAGAAGGGAGCAGCTGCTCCACAGCTCCAGAGGCCCAGCCTGGATCTGAGCAGGCCAGAAGTGCATCCCTGGCAAGCCAGTTAATGGTGGGGAAGGTGGGTGTGGGGTCCACCAAAAGTGGGGTCCTCAAGGGGTGCCCTCAGCATCCCATCAGCCCGGCACTGACATCCTCCACTGCCCCCAAGTCCCTGGGCCAGGGTCACCAGGGAGTGTTGGGGGATGCTGCCCAGCACAGCCCCAGGTATTTATTTGGGGTTCAGGGCATCACAGAGGGAAACCCCAGGTCAGGAGGGTCCAGGAAGGCACTGGCTGATGCTCCAGGCACAGGGACCCCCATCCTGACAGCGTGGTGGAGAGGAGACCAGCCTGGGGAGTGGGAGTAGGGGAGGAGGCTGCCACCTCCAAAGGTTTTATCATGTATTTATTTTTATTTTCTTAAGCCTCAGCTCTTGGCAGCCTGTGAGACTCCATTTTCTCACTGGAAACATGGCTGTGCTGTGTCCAACATCGCCTTCCCCACACGGAGAGGCTCCCTGAGCCCTCTCCGGGGAAGGGTTTGCACATGGGAAGGGAAACAACTGCTCGGAAAACTTTCCTGTTGGGTTTTGTTGTTGTTGTTGTTGTTTTTGGAAAAAATAATCCCCTGGTGAGGTGCTGATGTGGGGTGTTGTCCTTCCCCGCAGGCAAACACGAGGAGCAGCAGGTGGAAGGAGGGATTGTCTCCAAGAACTTCACCAAGAAAATCCAGTAGGTACCGGTTGGCCTGGCTGAGCTTTGCCAGTCCCTGCGCCCCAGCTCACACACACAGGGACTGTCTTCACCCCAAAAACTGCCCTTCTGCAGCACGTGCCTGACTGGTTCGGGCCACAAAGTGACTTCCCGAGGGAGATGAAGGAGGAGGAGGAGGAGGCCTTTTTCGGGGTGCTCTGTCAGTCTCCTCCACGCCCGGGGCTGTGTTTGGGGAGAGCTGGGGCGCGGGGAGCAGGAGGGGTGCGAGGAGCCAACCCCCGGGGTGCAGCGGGGCACGACGGGCTGACACCACCGCCAGCCCCGAGCACATCCCGGCCCGCGGATGTCTCTGTATCCGTTTATCTCCATGATGTCACTCAGATCGCTATCGCGTTGACTCACCCATGGCTCACTTTGGCAACAACAATGGCAAAGGCTAACCCTGCAGAGGCAGCCGGTGTGGGGGGCAGACCCCCGGCCGCAGGGGTTAACAGGGAGAGGCAGCAAAAAGCCCAAGGCATGGGAAGGGTTTCCTCAGCTGGCAGCAGCTCAGCTTCGCTTTTCCACCCTGAAGGAGCCCTGTGCATCCCAAACTCCCACGGGAAGGCTGGGGTGAGGGCTGCACTCCCTCCTGCTCGGCGCTCGGGCTCCTTTTACGGGCAAGGCTCGCGGCTGACGTGGGCTGCGGCACGGCCAGGATTTACTCCTGCTTTGCAGAGGCACAAGCGGCGGGTGACATCCCGTCAAACACATCTGCCGCGGAGATTAAACAGAGCTCCCACGGGGGCCAGGCCGGCCAGGAGCCCGCTCTAAATATCCCTGACACATTCCCAGGCACTACAGTAACAAGGGAGGCTTTGCTGAGCCCCACACCCGGGCTGGTGCCTCGGCATCAGTGGTTCCCCACACACTGGGGGTGCTGTGTGAGCTTCCCGAGGGTCGGCGTCCACCAGGGATGCAGCACGCCCCGCACTCCTAACCCCTCCCATCTCTCCCCTCCTCCCGCAGGCTGCCCTACGAGGTGGATCCCATCACGGTGTTCGCCTCCTTGTCTCCGGAGGGGCTGCTGATCATCGAGGCGCCCCAGATCCCCCCCTACCAGCAGTACGGCGAGGGCGGCAGCGGCAGCGAGATCCCCGTCGAGAGCCAAGAGGCCACCTGCACCTGAGCGGCCACCCGCGGCCCTGCCGTGCCCCGGCACCCCTCCTCCCCTGCCCCCTCTCCCCCTGGATCCCTGCTCCCTGGTCCCCTGCGGCGCGGCATCCTGACAGCCTCCGGCAAGGGTGACGGGTGCCGCTCGTAGGGATGGCAGCACCCGTCACCCCGGGGGGGGCCAGCTGAGAGCCGGGGCACACACCGGGTGCCAGGCCACCGTCCCCGAGGGCTTGTAGCAGTCTGAGGTGCCAGTAAAGATTTTTGTGCCCACGGGGCCAAGCAGAACGGATGTCCTCCTTACGGTTATTGTTTGCTCCGAGTCGCTCGGATGGGATATTTATAACAATAGCAAAAAAAGGGCCTTTTTTTTTTTTTTTTCCTCTAAAATTGACATGGAAACCCGTAGCCCTGTGTCTTCTCCTTCTCCATGAGTTGTTGTTTTTAAACTACATCTCTGCAAAGGACACGTGTCCGGCGGCGGAGCTTGACGGCACGGCCTCCGTCCTGAGAAACGCAAACTGTCCGCGTGCTTTGAACGTTGGTTTGGGGTTTTGGTTTAATTTTTTTTCCTTATTTCCAAAGAGAATTTGTGCTTTTACTTGTCAGACCTGAGGAATAAAACCCAGTGGATGTTCTTAGCCTCCGCTTGTCTCGGCTGAGCCGGCGGGGTGGGTGCAGGGCTGTGGGAGGGCGGCGGGAAGGAAGGGAGGAGGGGGGATGCCACCATGTGCCACCTCCCAGCCTGGCACAGGCCCTCCCCATGGGGGGAAGGACAAGGGAGATGTGTGGGGATGTTTGCACTGATGGGTGAATTCCAAGTCCCAGCTAAAACCATGCTGAGGAGCCATCGAGCCTGGCGAGGACCATGGGCTCATCCTGTCCTTACCCTCTCAAGGGGTTGAAAATGTTTTTTTCCTGCTTGGGGATGCTAAATCAGGCTCTCAGCTGGGAAATTCTAGTTTGCACCGTCCTTGTTTCCATCTCACCGTGCCACCTTCCCGCCTGCAGCTCTGCAGGGAAGCACTTCCCAGCTAATTCCCTAGTGGAGGTTTCTGCTGGGCTCTGGGCTCGTGGGGCAGAAGCACCATTTGCTAACACACTGCAGTGCCCGGGGTTGGCAAAGCTGAGGTGTCGATGGGTGGTGGGAAATTTTCCATCGATCTGTGCAGCACCTGGACCAGGCACCCAGTTTTCCATGTCACCAGGACCTCAGAGTTAAAAATACCATCTCACATGCTCCCCCCGGGCTCATTTGGGCTGCGGTTACCAACAACAGCCCATCACGTGCTGTAAACCCCGGCCCGGCACTCGAGTGCCGTGAGGGCACCCACATTCCAGGTCATGGGGTGGAACCTGGGGACCCTCACCCAGTTTTACGTATTATGTTTAATTTTCAGCAGGTGTTACAGAGCTGGGACCCTCCAGTGGTGCAGAGCACTGCCAGCCCCAGGCTCAGCCACACGCCGGCTCTGCCGGACACGGCTGTGAGCACAGCAATTTTTATGAATAAAATATAATCCTCAAAATGCGATACTGACACCAGGGTGGAACGCCGAAAAGTCATGAGTCACAGCTCCGGCCCTGTGTCCTTGTGCCACTTGCAGCCGTCATCCCTGTGGGTGACACCTCTCCAGCACAAACTGTGCCTCCTCTTCCTCACCCTTTTCAAGATTTATTTTTATCAGCCTTTTGAAAAAAAACAACCCCAGGCCCAACCTCAGCTTTGTCTCTTTTCCCGGGAAGGAGCCCAGGGGAAGCGCACGTGTCCCAGGGGCCACACTCAGGCCCAGCATCCCGGCTGGATGAGCACCACTGCAGCCCCGACCTGGCTCCCTGAGCAGGGCTGCAGGTGCAAGGGACCAGCTGCAACTCCATAGGGAGTTGCTGGGGGAAAATGGGTCACAGCTGAGCCCTGTTCCCACCCTGGGGTGTTCTGGGAAGGCCCCAGGCTCCAGCAGCACTAGTGCTGGAACAAAGGGAGTTTCAAGTGCAGCTTTGGAGGTGCCGCACTCAGATGATGGCTCCAGCTCTTGTTCCTGCTGATCCTGCAGTTTGGGGTAAGTTTTGTTTTTCTTTAATCACTTTCTGCTTTATTTGGTTCTGTTTTCTGCGGAATTCCTTAATAGTGTCTTATAAAAGCTGTTGTAAGCTGCATTAGCAGTAATTTCTTAATGTCTGGGGTTGGCACAGGCAATTAGCAGTAAGGACCTCTTCTGTGGGCAGCGTGCTTGGATCTGTGCAGGCAGCACCTTTCCAAGCTCTTGGATGGTTTGGACTGTCACAGATTAATGAAATAATTGTAACTGGAGATCTGAGTGTTTTTTTTTTTTTTAAAGTATGATCTGATTATGAGGAGGTTTTAAACAAGTAACCCCTACTGGTGTTTGTGCAAATGGAAAAATCAGTTTGGAAATACAGGGGGCATTTCTGCATCAGCCTGTCCCCCCGTGTCTGAGGAGATGGAGGGGGGGACGTGGATTTCTGGGGTGCCAGGACCAGTGGGGAGCAGGAGCTGTTTGCTCTCCCTCAGCCTGCTGTGAGGTAACAGCTTGGAGCCACCAGACCCGTAACACAAAGCGGTAGCGGCCACTCTGCAGTGACATCACATTTCATGGGTTTAGAGCAATTACAGCACATCAGGTGGTGTCAGAACACATTATGGTCTATGGCTTAATAGTGGCTCTGAGGGAGATGCTGTGTGCAGGATAGGACAGCGGGTGAGCATCCTCTGGGAGGACTGGGCAGCCTGCAGGTCCCACCCTGGGATTGCTCAGGAGGGACGGAGACCCAGGCTGTGCATTTTGGAACCCCTCTGATACACAGGAGAAGGGGCAGGATTGTGTTTATCAGCAATTCACTTTGCACAGGACACCTCAGCCACAGCTCTGCTCTGCTGGCCCTGTTAAAACCATTACAGGAGGCCGATGCTCCCTTATTTCTCCTGGAGAAGCATTGGACTTCCCAATATCCACATCATTCAAGACCAAGCGATTTTTATTGCTGAAGGAGACAGAGGAACCATCCTAATCTAGTCTTCAAATCCTGCTTTCGGAGCAACACTGATGCTGTTGGCCCAGGGCTGTGCCTGGATGGGGAGGGGAGAGGAGCAGGTGTCTGCAGATTTTGTTTTCTTTCTAAGAAGTCAGTTCTGATAAAGTGCACAACCACCTCTGAAAGGGGCTGGTAGAATTAAGCAGTTGAATGCTGGGCAATTTGAATTAGGCTCTTTGTTGGCTCTGATGGGACAGCAGCCAGAGCAGGGAGCATGAGGAGTGTGCCTGCTCCAGGAGAGAGAGAGTGGGAATCAGGGCTGAGGTGGAAATCCAGGAGCTCCTGATGCATCTCAGGACCACGAGCTTGCAAGGTCATCTCTGAGCCCTAGCAAAGCTCTCCCAGGCAGCTGGAGGGAAATGTTCATGCAGCCTCTTTATTTTGGGAATGATTTTTGGTGATCCCTCCTGCAGCACAAGTGGGTGATTCCCAGTGCTGCAGGCACAGAGCTGGGATGGGCTGATGGGGAGGGCTCAGTGCTATGAGATAAGGGGCTGTGTCATGGGAAACCAGCCTCAAAGGACCTGCTGCTCCAACTGGCCACTGTGACAGGCTGAAGGACACAAGGGAGATAAGGATAAGGTCACCCAAGCCGTGGGAGAGCTCTCCAGGCTGCTCGGTGGTAGGAGGCTGAATAAACCTCTTAGTTGTGTCCTGCTGTCTGTCCTGAGCTGTGGGGCATCACCTGCCCTCGGCAAGGCAGGGGCACGGGTCAGTAGGGCCGTTTCCGAGTCGGGTTTACATCCCACCAGGGCTGGGATGGATAGCACGTGGCTCCTAGCAGGGCACCAGCTCCCAGCCTGTCCCAGAGGATTTATTTTCCTAAAATGGAAACAAGAGCTGAATTGATTTATTTTGGTTGGCAGCATGTGGAGCCGGGTGAATAATCCTCAAGAAGCTCCAGAGCTGTCCAGATACACCAGGCACCTCCACAGACCCGGTCTCTTCTCCTAGAAAAATGGGACTGATGTTATTTTCCAACGGCCCAGCTCCCAGTGCTGCCTGGGCAGAGCTGCGGTCAGCGGCTGGCACAGCAGCTCTCCCAGCTGTGCCCATCCCTGCTCTGGGAAGTGTTGCTCTCACACCCACACATGCCCATGGCTCGGGACACACTGGCTTGCCCTGTGGGGATGCACTTGATGCCTTTTGCTTGCTCGGAGTTGGATCATGCTGTGGGGTCCTGGGGTGCTCACAGAGACCCTTTTGTTGGCTGATGGGGTCGTTTGTGCTTTCCATCCCCTCTGGGAGCCTCTCTGCACAGCTCAGAGCTGCTCATGCAGGGGCTCATCCTGACTTCCCTCCGCATCCTCTGTCCCTCAGCCCCTCCAGGCGACGTGCAGCTCTCCAGGCTCTCACTTGGCAGCCAGTCCCTATTCCCGCAGTTAATCCATCTGTATTTGCACAGGGGATTTGGTACAACACCTCTAGGTGTTTTTCCTTTCCAAGAGCATCCCTGGCTCCCTGAGGGTGGGCTGCCTCGGGATGAGCCAGTCCCTTTTCCCTGAGAAAACAAGCTGTAACCGCCGAGGTGTTTCCCTGCTGTAGTTGAGGTCATTGGGGGTTTTTCATGTTTCTCTTTGCGAGTTTCTCCTCTGTTGGAAACTTTGCTTTCATGCAGTTTTGGTCTCTACTTGCAAAGCAAATCTCAGCTGCGTTATTTTGGATGTCTCCAAAGGGAACGCTTTGCCATGTGGTGGCCACGGGAACAGAAAAGTAAAAGCTCACTTTTTTCTTTTTTAAGAAAGAACCCAATATCACAGAAATAACCCACCCTGGCTGACCAGATGGCCTTTCTGCCCCTTCCAAATCAAAGGCTGGGAAGCTCAGCAAGAGCTTCTGGCCATGAACTGGCACAGAAACCCCAGGGGCAGCCTAAGAAATTCCTGAAGCTTCACCCATCCAAGCAGAAGGGAGGGGAGGAGAGATCTCTGTAGATAAAGCAAAGCCTGTGGGGTGTTGAGGCATCATGTTCTTAATTCTTCTGCCAGTACCCACCTTGGGAGGGGACTGAGTTGGCTTTGAGTGACACCCCCCCCCCCCAACCCCAGCAGCACAGACCCCCATGGGTGGGCAGTGTGTGTGTCTGTGGTGTTGGGCATCACTGACCCCTTCATGGAGCTGCAGCTGCCTCTGGGCACTGCAACACTTCCCAGCCACGAATTCCCCCCTCTGATAATGAGCTGCAGCCAGGGGACAGAGACTTTTCTCCTATTTGTTTTCTTTTGTCAGTCTTTAAACCCAATTGTAAACGGTGCTGATAATTAAGGGCTCTCTTGTTATGTGGGTGAAGAACTGAAGTGCAGCCTCCTGCTCTCAACCAGATGCTCCCCAGCAAACCCATCCTGGAGGAGAGGCAGATTTTGGCTTAATTTTAATTCTTTCGTATTCCAACAAAAACCTCCCTATCCGAGGCAGCCTTGGAAACCTCTCCTTATTAAAAGACCTCCTTGAAATGCATTATAGCAGCCAAGGAGGGTGGTTATGAAGCACAAAAAGCCTGCAGAAGAGCTCATTAAAACAATAAATTACAACTAATTAGAATAAATCAAGCTAAATCATCTCCAGTGTGAAGGTAAAATGAGGTGTGAGTGGTTTTAATAAGGCTGGTGCTAATCCCAGGCTCATCTTTAAAATGATGGTGAGTCCTGCTGCAGGGATGATCCTGCTGCTGGGACTGGGGTGGAACACAGACCTGGACAAAGGCCTGGGGAAAGCAGAGCTGATGGGATTTTTAATTGTGTCCCAGCCTGAGCTGCCTGTCCCTAATTGCAGTGGGTCTGGGGGTAGCACAGCACTCACAGCGGTCAAGGCATTGAGTTTGCTCCTTTTTTTTTTTTTCTTCTTTATTTCTCTACGGCTTGCAATGCACAAAGTGGCTGTGGGGCTTTGCTCCTCTCTCTCGTATCACTTCATCAGGCACAGCCACAGCTAAATGACTTCTCTGCATAATTAGCAGTGAGATCATCGCAGCCGCCTTGGCTCCGAGTCATTTCTCCTCCGGTCTCCAAAGAGCTCTCAAAACAAGGGAGAGGAGGGAGGTGTGGGTGGAGGCAGTGGGAGGAGTGCCCTGCCAAGGCCAGGCTGGAGGGAGCTCTGAGCACCCTGCTGTAGAGGGAGGTGTCCCTATCCATGGCAAGGGAGTTTGAACTGGATGGTCTTTGAGGTCTCTTCCAACCCAAACCAGCCTGTGGTCATTGGCAAGAAGGCCTCTAAACTGCCAAAGCAAAAGGTTCATGCTGAAGTAAATGAATTTCTGCTGAAGGCACCTGGAAGTGGGCTCAGCTCTCAGGAACATGGATCCCAGAGCCAGCACAGGCACTGGTGCCAGGGTCAGCAGTGATGCTGTGGAGACAGCACAGCTCGAGCCCCCCCATATGCTGCTTCCCTCTGAGGGATGAGCACTGCTGCTAGTGCTGGAGAAATGTATTAGTTTCATTAAGCTTAAATGATTAGCTCCAGGCCTTGATAATGATACTTAATGGATCTAATATTTTTGGGGGCGATTATGCTGTTGTATACAGTGTGTATATCATTAATAACCTTCTTTAAGCCTCCTTGCTTTCACTGTCACTAATTATGTTCAAGCCCTTCTTATGCCTAAGCCCAATTAGCTGCCAATAAAGAGGCTTTGCCCCATGAAGGATGCTCAGCTGTGCTGGGAGGCAGATGCTGATGTTTTGGGGAGGAGGATGCTTGGTCACAGCAGCCATGGGATGGACTCTGCAGGGTGGTCTGGGCAGCTCTGGTGGGTGCAGGAGGGGGTGGAAAGCCTTGAGGCAGTTCTGCTCTGTTCAAACCCCTTTACCAGTCCCACTCTGAGTTCTGCAGGGGGTAACACCAGTCAGGGCTGCTCCACATCCTGGGTTTTATCACCTACAGGTGTCTGTAGGGAAGGGTGGTGAAGTCAAACATTCCTCATTGTTTTCCTCAGGGGGTGATAACAGATGCATCAAGGATTCAGTGTTTTATCAGGAAAAATGTAACTAAGCCCAGGACTCACCTGTTATTGCCAGATCCGACCTCTGGTGTCCTCAGGCTGGATGCAGACAGATGGAAAAGGGAACAACTTTCCCTGAACCTTTCCACCACTCTTGGGAGGAGGAACCAGGCTTGGCCGCTTCCCTGCTCCTCGTCATCCGTGCCTCCTTCCCATCCTCCTGTGAGTTGATTAATCCATTAGGATTAACCTCTCTTTAACTCCTTGATTAGCTGAATTTTAAAACTCCATTTGTTTTCCTCTTTGCATCAAGCCAGAGCCAAAAAAAGAGGCCAATTTGCAGCGATACTGATTTACTGCAATTTCTGAAAATCAGGGTGAACGCCAGGAAGGCGTGCTCGGCATTTCAACTCCTCCCAGAGAGCTGCAAGGGGCTCCATCCTGCAGGAGCCAGGTTTGGAAAGAACACCACGGAACCAACATCCACCTGCGTTCCCAGGGCTGGTTTCTGATTGCATTGGTGCAAACCTGGAAGGGCCTTGGAGACATTGAGGCCCTCATAAAGCGATGTAGGTGGGGTAGCAAGGCAGATCCTCACTCCTTAGAAGACTTTTTGGTCCCTCAGGGGCACCCATTTGTCCACTGGAAATGTCCTTGTTTTCCCTGAACTATGCATGGCAGGAATTGCTCAAGACTGGGCTTCTTGCTCTAAGATCTCACAGAGTCATGGTTTGATTTGCCAGGATTAGACCCAGTCCTGGGTTTACCAAATTTAAGTTTAGCTCATGGCCTTGGTGAGCTGCCAGACCCCTCCAGAGTCTGGGGGTGTTTGATGACAAAAGCTTTGCCTGTTGGTGCCAGGATCTTGGCTGAGTGTCAGCTCCAGCTTTCCCCATGGGGCACCTGCCCTCCCTTGCTGTGCAGGAGCCATGTGGGAAAAATCACCAATATCTTCAAAAATAAGCAAACCCACTGGATTTAAACCGAACTCTCCACTGTTCCCCAGTGCTTATCCCTCCCTCCCCAGTGTGCCCCCTGGGATGGAGTCACTCCCTCTCTCTGCTGGTCCCAGGACTCTCCTGTTGTACAGGCTGGGGATGCTGAAACAGGCAGAGCTGGGGATGTGTCAGAGGAGCAGAGCTCTGTAGCTGGTGGCAAATTGGTGATGGTGGGGCTGTTTGGACCCCACTCTCCTGGTTTTAACCCCGGATCTGTGTCCCAGGGCTTCTTCCCTTGCAGGGGCAGTGGGTGCAGCCCTGCCACATGCAGGGAGGAGCCGACAGTCACCCTGTGTCCCATCTCTGACCAGGCACAGCTCATCCCCTTGATGAACTGGCTGCTCCAGAGTTACTTCTGCTGTACTTCTGTGTTTATTAAGTGTTAAGGTGACTGACACCAAACACCCCCTGACCTGTGTTAAGTCTTTGATTCATTCTTGGGGCACTTCCTCTGGCTGTGAATCAGTGTTTGAGCGTGGATGCTTTGAGGTGGTTGGAGGGGAGCAGCACCCTGGGATGCACCAGGGCTCTGCCTCTCCCTCTGCTGAGCAGGGACAGGGACAAGCAGCTTTCACAGGGATGGAGGAATTGCCTGAGCTGTGTATCACTGCTCATAGGAGGTTGTTGCATGATTAGGGGGATCTGTGCAGGCAGGGGTTGAGGCTCTGGCATGGAGCTCAGCAAAGCCAAGGCTTAGAGCCAGGGTCTGGGGTGTCCCTCTTTCCTGGCTGAGCGCTGGGAGTCTCCCCTGGGGCTGGGATGCTGATGGAGATGGCTCATGCTGGCACCAAAGCCTCTCTGCAGTGGAGCTGGAGTTTTGGGGTTGGCTATTTGCACGCAGTAGCTTTCCCTGCAGCTGTTTGGGCTGTCCAGGAAAGGCTGAGAGCAGCAGGGACATCATTAGAGCCTTCCTCCTCTTCCAGGCTGCCCACTT
This sequence comes from Pyrocephalus nanus, assembly GCA_038380795.1. Classification (NCBI taxonomy): domain Eukaryota; kingdom Metazoa; phylum Chordata; class Aves; order Passeriformes; family Tyrannidae; genus Pyrocephalus; species Pyrocephalus nanus. The sequence continues at coordinate 4,229,679 of CM076278.1, forward strand.
GCAGGATGTTTATATGGACCTTTGAGATGTCTCTAAGCTTTTGGAGTAACTCAGTGTGTTTCTAAGCTATTTTGGGGTGCGTGAGCGGAAAACACACATCATAAACATGTGCACTGCTGTGTGCATCCATAGGCAATTTCCTGCAGCTCCAAGTGTTCAGGCAAGCAGGTTCAAGGATCTGCAAGGGAATCTTCTTCCCATTACTAAAGCAAAACAAGGCAAAACCAAGTAGAAATTGGTACAAAAACAAGCAGAGAGCTTTGCCTTGAGGGACTGCAGTGCCCAAGGCTGGGCCCCCCCCCTGCATGGGTAGTGTTGGAACTGGGAGATTCTCTCGGGAGCCGTCTGTGAGCTGTCAAAATACATCATAAGCTGCCGTTGAGGTTTAAAAAGCTTCACGTTGATGCACAATTTAGGGGAAGCATCTTGCATTTCCATAGCTGTACAACAAGATTTTCTGAAATTGCAATGATATGAGAAAATGTCTTTTAAAGTGGCACCCAGATGGCAGGAGGAAATTGTGCTGTTTGAATTCTCTTCAGATAAATTGAAACTAAAGGGATATTAAACATTTTATAGGGGTTTTTTTTTTTTTGTCCTTCCTCCCCCCACCACCACTTCCACCACCTGCTACTGAAATGACACAAGAGGAACCATCAAACAGAGCAAGCGAGATCCTTGCAGCTCATTGCTTAGGAAACGGCCTCGTCTAGTGGCATTTAACACTGAGAGATCCCAAACCCAGCAGGGTCAGGTCAGGGTTCCTTGCTCCTCCTCTGTGGAGGTTGGGATGCACGTGGAGAGCTGGAGGGGTTGCAGGATTCAAGTCCTTTGGGACCTTTCAGTGACCACAGCGTGCACCTGGAGTGATGGGGAGAGCCTGCTGGACTGCCAGTCCCAGAGCGACTGCTCTGGGGGTGTGGGTGAGGTGCTGCTGCTTGGAAACAGCCCCAGGGTAAGCCTCACCATAAAATTAGAGCCCAGGTCGATGAAGGCAACCTTTGTGACATCAAACCTTCACACCCACACCCTGGGAAGGTGGCTTTTGGGGCTGGGCTTTCTTAGGGGGTTGCCTAAACCCATTTCTAGCAAAGATAAGGAGCCATAGCCAAATCCCTTGGAAGCTGCAGTGTGAGTGAAGTGCAATGGCTGGAGCTGTATTTCTCCTTGGAAAGCCATTTGCTGCAGGATGCAGAGACCTTCAAATGCACAAATGGAACATTTGGCTATAAATCCTCCTAATTCCAGCCATCCCCAGAGCTGTGCTGCCCTAGGGACAGGCTCTCCATCCCCCTGGCTTCGAGGCACTGCTGTGGAGCCTCCCCAGCAGCAGGCACCTCCCTCGCAGGTGCTTTTTGTTTCCCCGCTCCTTGGCATTCACAGGCGAGCAGCATTTTCACTCCCGAGCTAAATATGTCACTTTGTCTTGTAGCGGCTGCCAGGTTTTAAAGTGCTGGCACCTCGCGAAAGCACCCGGAGGACAAATGCCAATAATTACACACCGTCGTTACTCAAGGAGGAAGGACTGGGCTTTGTGGCTTTTTGTTTTTGTTCTGAAAGTAAAATTAGCTGTGTTTACCTGGCTGTTTACTTAAGCTGTTAGTCACGGCACAAGGAACGTGCGTGGGCTGGTTTGTCTCCTCGGACGGGTCTCGGTTCCTGGGATGCTCGGGGGAGACCATGAGCAATAGCAGCAAATATGCCAGCCTTGGTTGTGTTCCTCCTGTGAGAATGTGTTGGAGATGACAGTGCTGGTGCTCCTGGGAAGCCTTTCCCTTATCCCCAGCCTTACCTGCCTCCCCACTCGTGCTGCTGAACATCGGGGGGAAGAGAAGCCCACCAGGGATGGGCAGCACCTGCCCCCACAGTCCTCTGACCCTCTGCTGGGTCAGAAGCTGCTGCTTCAAGCCCCATCCAAGCTGGTCCCCCTGGGGCAGCTGCCCTTTCAGCCCACCTGCAGGCAAGCTATTTTTACACACTCCTTTTAAACTTCTTTCCAGTGTTGTCGGATTTATCCCAGCAGATGGGTCCATCGGCAGGTGGGGTGATGCTCCCCACGGGTGGTCAGATGGCTTTTTGCTTAACACCAAATGGAGGTCGCTGGCAGGGCACGGGGTTGTGTTTTTTTTAAGTATAGCAGTGTGCTTCCCAGCTGGAATCTGGCTCAAGTTTTGGGAGAAGAGATCCTGGGCAAGATCCCAGCAGTTTTTTCAAAGGGTTGACCCTGCAGGGAGCACCTGCTCGCCACCAGCGTGGGCTTCCCGACTCCCAGCAGAGCTGCAAAAGCCACGGGAGCTGGGTTAGGTATTTTTAAACACCCTTGGCCGGGGTTTGCCGGAGTGCTGCCTTTTTCCTGTTATCTCTTCCTGCAATTACGGAGTGATTTGGTGACAGCCGTCCCGCGGCTCGGTGCGAGCAGCTCCCTGCAGCTGAGGTGTGTGGAACACACAGCAGCGCTCCTGGTAGGACGCAGCGCTGCCTCGAGTTATCACAGTGTGAGATGTTCGGCAAATAATCCCAATTTTTGCTTCAAATTGCTTCAAACGCCGGGTTATTTTGGAAGGGGGTTGGCGTATTATCTATTATGCCCACAAACCCAGATAATAACAGTAATACCATTTGGTGGAGCGCTGTTAATGCAGCAAGGCTGTCACTTGTCACCGAGAATGTTGTGTGTGGCAGCCTGTTAAGAGTCAAAACAAGGCTGGCCACAGCCAGCCCGGGGCTCAGCGAGCACGACGGGATTTCCCTGCACCGGAGCCGGCGAGGACGTTCTGTCCTGCCCAGCGATGCTGCTTGGCTGGTGCAGCCCCTGATCGGCGACATCCTGGTGTGCTGGGGCTTGTAGGGACACTGATAGTGCTGCCCTGGGTCTCACGAGTTGTTTTTGGCAGGGATGCCTCCCTGAGCCAGGCGGAGCCTGCCCTTTGCCTCCCGCCTGCCCTGCTGTGTGAGATCGCTCCCTCCTGAATCCAGGTGCTGCTTGGGGGCTGCTCTTGCCCAGTGGATCCCAAATTTGGGGATCAGCGAATGCTAAATGCATCCCATGGGATGTGCAGGAGGAGCAGATGGTGTGTGAGCCCCTGGGCTGCTCATCCCAGGTGAGGGGCAGATGCTGCATCATTCCAGTGCCTGGGCACAGCCGAGCTCCCAGACTGGGCAGCACCAGCTTGGAGCTGGAGGTACTGGGTGCTCAACTTTCTCCTTCCTTTTTTCCTTTAAAAGGATATCTCAAGCATAAAAGCAACGTGAAGACAGGCACTTACACTTCTGGAAATGTATAATGAATGAGATACAAGTATGAGAGGGTTTCTGCAGGAATTCATCTCCGCTGTATCTCTCCACAGCGAGTCATAAACTTGCTAGAGACACAAAAATATCCCTCTTTTTCTCTTGAGCACAAACCCAGTACCTGCTTCCCCCAGCTGCAGAGCCTGCTGTGGGCAGGAGGATGCTCACTGCATCCGCACTGAGAGCCACAACAAACCCCCCACCAAGCCTCAGTAACTTCAGCATTTTCTTTTTATAATGGAATGGGGAATGGAATGCTCTGCGGAAGTGAAATGTCTCTCTCAAATCATCAGGTTATTTTTATGTGCATTGATATTTTCTTCTGTGTGTGTAAATACCTCCCCCACATACATACTTTTATCTCAGGGAGTGAAATAAAAATAGCTGGAGATTGAAAGGGGAGAGAGTGGGGAGAGAGTGGGGAGAGAGTGAGGGGGTGGTTGCGCTTTTGGGAAGAATCTCTTCAAGGTTCGGCAACAGCAAAGTCATGGTGATAACATGATCTGACAAAATCCCAACTTCTCGGGGGCTGGCAGGAATGGTGTAAATGGAAGAGATCTTAATGACTTTCTCTCTACATTCCCATTTATCCCAACAAGCTGCAGCCCAGAGTGCAGGCTCAGTGTTGCACTGGGGGAAGTTTTGACAAGCTCCAAGGAGCCGGCTGTGTGCCTGCTGGGAACGGCTGCTCAGGGGCTTGGATAAGTGCCCCCCATCCCACAGATGCCAGAGGGGGATCCTCTGCATCTCTGAACTCCTGGTATCATCCACTCTGCCCTCTCTGGCCACAAAGCCTGGCTGCTTTCCCGTGCCAAGCCCTGGCCTTGCTTCTCCCCAACTTTCTTCCTCTGCAAGCCCAGGCTGGGCCAGTTGTGGGGGGAGATGCTGGGGAGGAGCAGAGGGAGAGGGATGTGCTGCAGCTCGGTGCAGAAGTGCTGTAGGATCTTATTTCATTCCTCTCCACCTCCCCAGTGAGACAGCAGCAAAGAGATTTCTGAGAGCTCAAGCTTTGAAAAGAGGGGAGGAAATTTTTCCCTAAAGAATGTAAATGGGGAGGGTTATATGATCTGGCAAAGCTGGTGTGCTGGCTTAGGATCATTTATTGTCATTGCTTCTCTTATTTTCTTTCATGATAACAAAAGGGAGATGATGAAATACTCTGCTGTGGGGCTGGATGGTGGTGTGCAGGGGACATGATGACCCTCAGCACTGAGCAGCCAGATCTTTTCTGGTGGGACAAGGATGCATCCAGTGCCTGTCAGAGCTGAGCTGAACTTTGGCTGGAGCAGAAATAAAACCATCACATCTAATAATACCCGGGTGCAGCCAGCTCCCAGAGAGCCCCTGCCAGCTGCTGTGGTGTCACGAGTGCCGAGGCACAGCGTTGTGCAAAGTCACTGTTCCTGCCTGACTGTCAGGGGCTGGATCCCTGGGTCCCCTCTCCCAGCCCGGCCCCCGGGGGCCTCGCAGGGGTTGGAGGAGGAACCCAGCTCAGCTCAGGCAATGCCTCTTCCTCCTCCACTTTGGGAAAGAGCTGGGAGGATTTCCAAATGCCTCTGCTTGGCAGCTAATCCCCACCATTCCAGTAACGCACTAGAAGTGGATCCAAACAAAGTTCAAGGCTTGTGTCCCTATAAACTTTATTGCTGGTTGCCCTCCCTCTCTACAGCATCTCCTGGCTGCTGACAATGCCTGGCCTGTTCATTTCCAGCAAGGTCGATGCTGGATGCAGGTGGGAGATGATGTGTGGAGAAAAGGTGACTCAATTATCATTATCTTTTCCCTGTAATCTTTCTGGCTCCTGTGATGCCCATGCTGTGACCTGCCATGGTTTGCACAGGGCCTTGGGCAAACCCCAAATGACTTCTGTAAGTATTTGTGCCTCTGGTGCTCCGTGCACGGGCCTGTGCACCAGGGCAGGTCACACAGAGTGGCTGGCAAAGGCATGTGGTGTTCAAAGTCAGCTCCGGGGGGAGTTGGCAATGTCCCACAAACTTCTTGCTGAGCGAGTTCCTGGCATTCACAGAGGCAGGACAGCAGGGTGAGGGACAGCGTGGCCTCTGGTAGCACAGCATTTACCTGCTCTGGGTTTTGGGCTTGGTTTTGCCCTGTGCACTGAATGCCAGACCCACTCTGGTGGCTGGTACCAGGGCAGGTCAGACCTTGGCCAAGCCACGAGGTGCAGTTTCAGTGGTGGGCTCTCACCACTGATGGTCTGAGCGGTTCCTGCTGTAGCAAAGCTGTTGGCACAGCAAATTTAAGTCATCTGGGCTTTTTCCCTTCAAAACCCATTTTCTCAGCAGCCCCTCTCCCCTCCTCACCCACGTTTCATCAGCGCCGCAAAGACACTTCTCACTTAAATGGTGCGTGCCCACAGCTCCTCTGAGTCACAGCTGTCAGCAGGGAGCTCATAATTCTTCAGGTTTTTTCAAGTAAAAACGTCTTTGGAAAAGGGCATTAAATAAAGCACTTGACTGAGGTCCCGGTGGTGACTAATTCCCATGGTACGCCCCTTTCCAGCGTTAACCCTGCTGAGCTCGCTGCAGGCTGGGGTTTGCAGGGATCCTCACACGCAGGGGAGCAAAGGGAAAGCTGAAGATTACAGGAGAACAGCTGGAAAAGGGCAGGCACAGGTGGTGAGACAGTAGGAACAGACCCCAGTGTGCTCCCCCCAGGAGAGCACATTGGTGGGAGCTGTGCCTTGGTCCAAAGCGGGGCACAGCCCAAAGCATGGGGTGTAGCAAAACCTAATGTTTGTGCCCAAAATTGGTTGGAAAGGTTTGAGGAGAGAAAAAAAATCACAGAAAGGTTTGGGTTGGAAAGATAGTAAAGATCATCTAGTTAATCCCCCCCTGCCATGGGCAGGGACACCTTCCACAAGACCAGGTTGTTCCAAGCCCCATCCAACCTGACCCCTGGAACAACACTTCCAGGGATGGGGCATCCACAAGTAACCTAAAAAACCCCTCACTTCTCCATGGAAGTGCTGGGATGGGACATGGTTTAGTGGTGGACTTGGCAGTGCTGAGTTAATGGTTGGACTCGATCTTGGAGGACTTTTCCCACCTGAATGATTCTGTGATTCCATGATCTCCCTAGGTCTCAGTCAGTGCCCTGCGCTGGATGGCTCTGCACGGCTGCACTGGCCACCCCCAAAAAACAACCCTGGCTTTGTTTGCTGCTTGGATCCCTCGTAGGGGACTTTTTCAAGGTGAAGCAGCTCTTCCCCCATTTTTGCTCTCCCCCTCTTCACCTCGAGAGCGCCGGGAGCTGCGGAGCAGGAGCAGCCTGTGCGCGCCAACGACAAAACGGCTGCGGGACAGGGCAGAACTAATTAGAGCCTCTACAAAATGACATCTATTTCCACAGATGGGAAGCTGCTTCCCCTTTGTCTGGCTCCTTCAGTTAATTAGTTATCTCAGAGGTTGCATTTGCATTCCTGGCTTTGTGAAATACCCTTTTGTTAACTACTTTTCATATACTTTTATGAAGTCGGCCGCTGAAACGGGCTCATTTATCTCAGCAGCGACAGGCTGAGAGGCTTGCCCAGAGCTGCGTGCCAGATGCTGGGATTGGAAAATAATGTTTGGCTTGTCTGGTGTTTGGAAAGGAGACAGAAGGTGCAGGGCTGCGAGAAGAAAGTCACAGGCTGCTAAAGCCAAGGTCTGGATCTTGACGACTTCTCTAAAAATGTTCAATCTGTTGCTTTCGGGCACTTTGCAGGAGCCAGGGAGGGTGGTTTTGTTGCCAGCCCTGGGCTTGGGTATCTCTGTTGTCATCAGGTGGGAGCATCCAGCCTTCTCAAGCTTGATCTGTCGCAGCCCCCCGGCAGCAGTGCTGGGTGTGAGCGTGTCCCCAGGGGCAGAGGGGGCTCCTGGGGACCCCCCTGCCTGCAGGGAGCCTGGGGACACCCCAAAGCTGCTGCTCCACACGTTTAACCTCCATTAGCAACAGCAGCACTAATCGATCAACGTCATTACTGCCAGGAAATGTTTGCAAAATCAATGCTTCCTCTGTAGCATAAACAGTCCGTGAAGCCCTACACTGGGAAGGGCACGGTTGCGTGGGTTTGGCTGCTCGGAGATATTTTTCCAGGGACCCAAAGGGATGTTATGTTGGAAAAAAGGGAATTCTGCTATGTGTTCAGCCATCCCTCCATTCCAGGAGAGGTTTTTTTGGTGATGAGCAACCGTATCTTAAAATGCAAACTTCGAAAATTCAGAGCACAGCTCGACTACTGGGGGGGAAATAAGGCCCAAAATACATAAATCTCTTTATTTTCTGCACCAGTGAGTTTGTATTGGCCTGTTAGTTGACGCTCCTGAAGGTATCCGCTGGGATGCAACTATTATACATCCAAACTGTCACAAATGGAACTGCTGCTTTGAGAGACAAAGGGTAATTTATTGAGAAAAGGTGTCATTTAGGTGGAAGGATGGAAGGAAGAGAGACAGTTACTGTGGACTTGCCAAAAGAGAATACCAGATCCACTGATAGGCAGAGAACAGCTTTGAATTTCCAAGGCTGCCCTTGAGGGATAAGAAAATAAAAGCTAAGGACAAAAAAAGAAAAAGTCTTAAATACAGTGACAGCAGAAACCTGAAGGATCACAGTGAAAAATGGGACTTTCTCCTCTAACAATAACGGAGAAAAAGATAGGAATGTAATTTGTACAAGCTGTTAAATTGCCACCAAAATTGTAACCTGTATGAAGAAATGACACGAGAGGAAAAAAAAAGAAGAAACAAATGTATACTCGTTGTTCCTGGAGTATTGCTTGAAAATGGGACTAGAGAGGAACAGGGTGGAGGAGAAATGGAGCTGAGGAGGGGAAAAGCTGGGAGATCCCACTCAGCTCAGCTCTGTGAGCCTCCAAAGGATGTGGGAGGAAAAAAAGGGAGGCGAGGGGTGTCTCCAAAAACATAAACCCGTAGATCCATCTTTTTTGCTTGTTTCTGAATAATACCTCTTCCTCTGTCTTGGAGGGAGCTCGTTTCTATGGACATGGCACTGAGGAGCCAGGCACAGGCAGCTCCAGAGGGAACTCCTTGCCAGGAAGGAGTTTGCAGGGTGGGCTACCCAAGGACAAACTTTAGGGGAAACAAGATGCAAACAGCCTGGAGAGAGGTGTGATGGTCTGTGCAAGAGCCTTGCCCCAAGGCTTGCACCCTGCCCATGTGCAGGTGCCTCTGTGCTGGTGGGAGGGGAGACCAGGAGAGACAGGGAGTGTCCAGCCCCAGCAGGACATCACCCTGTGCACATCCTCTCTGTGCCTTTCCCAGCACAGGGGCCCTGAGCACCCTGATGAAGCCAAATGGCCCTTTAGTTGTTTTAAAGCCATTAAAGAATGGATCTGCCAGGGAAGCAGAGTGTGTTTTGGGCACGGCTCCAAAGGGTGACAGCATTGATGTCTGCAGGGTGGGGGTGTGGGATGGCTCTTGCGTGCCCACCCAGCTCCTCTGCAGCATCTGGATTGACTCCCAGGTCTAGAGGGTGCTGGGGTGATGTGTCTAAGCCAGGTTCCCTTGCTCCAGGAGTCCCAACCTGCTGCAGACAAAGGTTGACTGAATCCCTGGAGCTGAAATCCCAGTGTCAGGTGAGACATCACCATTTGTATTAGGGAAGTAATTGAAACTACTTCTTTCTCAAATACTTCAGTTGAAATCACTCTTGTACACCCAGGTCCAACAAAAGCAGGTGTTCAGGGGGTCATCGTTACCAAATTGTGATATTTTTTGTGGCTGTCTCAAACACTGGGTGTCGGAATATTTCTTTTCAGCTGGAAACATCTATGATTAAGCTGCATCCAATGAGAAAAGTGGCAGAAATTGAGTTTGCAGCTCCCCAATTTAGCAGATCAGTGAGTGAGCACTTCTGGCTCCAACAACTGTGTGTCTGGGAAGATTTTCCTGGAAAAAAAAAAAAAAAAAAAAAAAAAGCAAAGCAACGCACGAGGTTCTGGGGGGAAAATCAGCCTGTAGAAAATATGAAGCTGAGGAGAAAAATGGGGGGGGGGGGGAACCTGCCCAGCTGCAAACACCCCCTGTGTCCTCCTGGAGCCCCACAACCCCACTGTCTCACCACTTCTGCCCTCTTCTGTCTGGTCACATCATTCTAAATCAAGTTACAAAAGCAAAGCAGTGTTGGACAGATTAAAATGCAGGGAAATGATATCAAGGGTGTTTTTTTCAGGGTTGAGAGGAAAGACAGCAAGGAGGGAGGGACGAGATGTTTCTAGATACCTTGTCCCTTTCAGAGAACTCACAGGATTCAGATGGTTGGACTGATCTTGACAGGCTAAAAACCCAATCTGCTGGAAATCATATACCTCAAATAATGTGTTATTGCTGCTGATCGGCCCTGTATTTTAGGGCTGAATAGGTACGGTATTAAATTCATCTTAAGTTTTCATTTGCACCAGTTACAGCTTGCTTGACAAGGTTTGAATGAAGTTTGAAAGGCTTTTACTGAAAACGGTCGTGGGAGGAGTGAGGTTTGATGGGTTTTCTCAAGGGCTGAGCAGCACCTCAGCAGGCGCTGGGGGGGCCAGGGCTGCTCTGCCAGGCACCCCAAGCTGTCACATGGGAGAGGAGCCAAGGACTATATTTAATTAATTGAAATACTGAGGAATATCACCCTTACTGTTAATAATGACATTCCAGTCTCCCCAGTGTTTTAACTACTGAGCCCTCCAACAATGTTGCAATCACGTTCTGTTTATTTAAAGGCAAAACACGCTGTTTATGGCCGTGTCCCTTGGCCACAGCGCTGGTGTCCCTCAGCTTGGGGGGAACACCTCCGCTTGACCCTCACCTGAAAGAAAGTTGAAAAAAAAAATCCATCCCCAGAGGCAACCTCCGTGCTCGGGGAAACCACTTGCTGCCTCCTGGTGTCCCCCAGTGAGCGTTTTGCGGAAGGAACCCCAAACTGCCCCCAGAACTCCAGGTGAGAGCAGAGTGAGAGCTGCCCAAGGGATGGTTATTGTTCAGGACAGGCAGAAAAGAGTCTGTTCACCTGCTACTTAATTTTCTGCTCTGACCATGTGTGTTGCATTCTGAGGTTAAAGATTGAGTGTTTTAAGCTCCAGATAGTGGGTGGCATTAACTTCATTTTTACACACTACCTAAAGCAGCATCTTGCTGGCTGTCTCCAGTCAGAGGCTTGTCTCTGCAAGTGTTGCCAGTGTTCTTGTTTAAACTTCTATAACATATTTCCTTCAGAATACTAGAAGTTGCTTTAAAGAAATTTAACTGCTTTAAATTCTGATAATCCTGCAAATATTGGTTCATTTGAGGTAGTGGTTGTTGGTTTGGTATTGAAAAATAATATCAGGATTTGAGCCTTAAGGATGCTCTGAAACCCCGTTGGAACTTGGCTACTTAACTTGACCAAATTAAAAGTACACAATTGATACAGAAAATAAACCCTATGTAGATTATTAAACGTGTGGTTGTGGTTTATTCTTTAGATTCATGAAGCAATCAGAGGTGGGTAGTCTGACCTGCTGTTCCTTTTTGTGCACAGCATGGCTAAAAGCGCTGCATAGCCTTGGAAATCTCAGACTGACAATTTTATTTCCTTTTTACTAAAAAGTAGTAGTTACTGGGTTGGGGGAAAAAAAAAAAAAAAGGAATCTGATCTATCCTGTTTTCCTCCGTCTGCACAACCTGGGGAAGGCCCAGGGATTTCACACTGCTAACACACCAGCTCTTTCTATTTAAGCTGCCGGTGTGCTCTGCAGAAATATTCCTTTTGTGTATTTTTTAGAAATTCTGGAACAGAAATGTATTTTTACAGCCCAATTCTAAAAATACTTTGCTTTACCTGTATTTTTGCTTTATATTGGTTATTCACTCCATTCCTACCTACACTGAGCAATCCCCATAATATTTTGAATAACTGAGAAGATGATAGGTACCGGGTATGTCTAATTATAGGTGTCTGAGAGCATAACATTCCTGGTAGAAAAATCATGATCTCTGATTAATGCATTTGCACTCATCTCTGCCTTCTGAGTTAGTGTTTTCTTCAGCCACAAGTACAGCTGATGATTTGCAGTGATGAATGACAGTAAAATTTGTAAACAACAAGAAGATAATAAAAGCCTTGTGAATTCAACAGGGCTTGAATATGCTAATATCTGCTGGTAATGCTGCTTTCTAAACTGATATTATTAAAAAATAGATTTTAAGAGCTAAAACCACTTGAGTGAATGTGGATGGTTTCACAAAATAATGTGGGCATACAGGGTATTATATGTAATAATTGCATGCTTAGAATGTTTTTTTATATACTTTGTGGCAACAAATGTGTTTAAGGTGGATGTTCATAGATGCTTTTTGTTTCTTTATCAAATTAATTTGGTATCAGAAGACGTAGAGCTGATACTTAAACATTCTCACTGTCACATTGGAAATTGTTGTTTTGTAGGCACACAGGGAATGTGGTGACTCTTACAGCAAAAACAGTAAGGAAAGCTGGGCCAGCACAGTGGAAGAATTGCATTCCACTGCAACCCACTGGAACAAAATAAACCTTGTCCAAACCACTGGCAATACCAGTGAGAGACATGGGAAGCTCAGGATGTGTAGCAGTTGTGTTTAAAAACCCAACATAACAACAAAACCCCCCTCAAACCTCCCCCCTCTCCACAAAAAAAAAATTTCCCCAAACCCACAACAAGGAGGTTTCTTTTCCCCATCCTGTACAGCATTATCCAAACATAATGGAGTGGACAACTTTCATAATGGGGTGGATTTTGTAGCCCTCGTGGCTTTAGATTGCACATCGTCCCACCTCTCTCATCCCCAGCAGTGTCTTGGTGTTTTCAGAAGGACTTTGTGTGCTCTGTGTGTGGTGGTTTCCTGCACGTCCTGTCTGCTCCCTGCCACTGCCTTCTCTAGAAGAATCCTGGGAAGTTGAACAGACTGTGTATTTTAACCAGAACAGACACACTGAGCATCTTCCCAGTGGATTTCAGGTTCTTGGCTTTTCAAACCTTACTGGGGGGGTGAGGGAGGAGGCTCACTGAGGGTCTGCCTGGCTGTGCACTGGGTTACTATCAGTCCATACCCACAGTGAGAGACAGAGCCTTTCAACCCTCCGTTACAGATCATTGGAGGTTACTTTGTTCGGTCTGAGTTCCTTTCCCCTCTCCCTCAAAGGTCGGGTGTTCATTGCAGACACCACTGATTCATTGAAAGTCACAGACTGTAACTATCCAGACAGTGTTTTTGATTTCCCGAGTGTTCAGAGCAATGTGCTAAAGGTCTCTTTCTTATTCCATAATGTAGCGGTGCACGGGGATGTTACTCACCTTTTACCGTGTCTGTAAAGCTTCTTCCTCTTAATTGCCACGACAAATTCATTTGTAAAACCTCTGAGGTGGATTGTTGACTTTTTACGTGAAGGAAAGGTGGCCTTTCTGACCAAGCCCTGAAAACAATCTGAGTCCACAAAATCTTGAGTGTTATTAGTGTCAAAGCCTTCTCTGTACTTGTCATAAAATTCTGTTCTGTAATTCTGTGCTTTGAGTAAATGGGTCACTAGATGAGATTGACAACAGCATCAGCAATGAAGGGTTTTAAGCTGGAAACTGGATAAGAAAGCAGAGCAATTTTTTTCAAGAGAAATTACACTGATGTTGTTATTGCTGCAGTTAAAGATCTGTCAGGGTTTCCAATTTAAAACCTTGCTTCCTAGAACACTAAAAACATGTGTTTCGAGTCAGAACTTTTTTCTGTCAGCTCGCTGATGTAAAGGTTAGTCATAATTTCTTATCACTATGGGAAGAGCAGGAAAACATTGCGGTGAGATGTTCAGATTCAAGTATGTCTTGGGGTATTTTGGTAGCTTGTTGGGTAGTGAAATTGGACCCTTCCACATCTTTCCACTGCTTGCTAGATGTGGTCTCAAAGTCTTTGTTGGTAAACACTTGAGTAGCTCTTTAACAATTAAAAAATTGCACACTGGCAGCGTGAAAGTGAGAATTTTGAAATGTGCTTTGTTTGCAAGAATGAGTTTATATTTGATTAAAGGTTGTTGGGGTTTTTTTCCTGCTGTACTATTTTGTCAGGCTCATCATGTCATGACAACCTGTCAGCTCAGGAATTCCAGTGTTCATGAGGGCTGGTGTTTAGGACAGAATGAAGGGAAGAAGAAAAACCAGGGAGGGAACAGAAGAGATTGTAGCAGTGAGAGTCATGCTTTCAGCTTCCCCAGTGATCCGAGTTTATCTTGTTTGTCCTTGTGCATTTCTGATGGAAACATTGGGAATGAAGAGGAGAAACACAATATTATGCCCAAGTCATACTTTTTCTCTTTGAAATTCTGACTGCAGTGTGTGCCCCCCGTGTCAATCAGTGTGAAAATTAAAAGCATCTGCAAACCAGGTTTGCTTTTACCCTTCCATTGCAATAGCTGTATAGATTGTGTCATGGTTTGCATGATCTTGCAGATCATGAACAAAATAAATTTCCTGAGTGCAAGGCAGTCAGTGGTTGGAAAACGGCCCTTTGTCAATTGACTGCAGTTTATCTACCTTGCTAAGGCCAAAACATGTGAGTGCTGATAAGCAGGGAGCGTGTAAAGCAAAAAAAGCGGGTGCAAGCCCAGTGGCACTGTGAGTGATTCCAAACTCATGGTGTCACACTGTAGCACAGATTCCTGCTGCTTGGATGGCAGTGAAAGGGTTTTGTGCCTCTGAGAGACCTGGAATGTCAGAAAGACTTTGTCATGGTGTGTGGTGCTTCCATCTGGAAGGCTGCCATGCAGTGGGTACACAGGTATGCCTGACTTGGGTTTCCATGGAGATTCCTTGTACCTCATTACCATAGGTGCATTTTGCAGATAGTTTTTCTCTGCTTAACCTTTTCTACTTTCCTTTTCTGGGTTGTTTTTATTTTTTTTAATAGGAAAGAGGGTGTTGTGGGTTTTCTGTGGTTTGGTGTTGTTTGGATTTTGTTTCTTTGTTGGTTTTTTTTTTCCTCCGGTGTAACAAGTTAGGAGGTGTTTGGTTTTTTTCTTGTCTCTGGAGTGAAGGTAGAGAGAAGCAGCTGTTCTGCTCAGTGTGGGTGTGGGCAGAACAAGCTGTGGGTGCTACCCCAATGGCTTTTCTTCCAAGCTCCATAACCTCTCTGGATAACTCCAGTGTGCCAGCTGGTAACCATCAGACAGGACAGATTACACACATGATATGCATCTGAGGTGACATCTTTGCTTCACTTCTCTCAGACAAAACTGATGTACACTTCCAGCTCTCTGCAGGTCACTGCTTGCAACAAGCCAGTGAAACTCTGTTTGTACGTGTCTGATGGGTAAATGTGATTTCCATCAAACAGAATGAGTTACTCAAGTGTTATTTTTAACTGTCTCCTGTTGCCTTTAACTAACTTAGCAAGCGTAACACTACACTACTTTTCCTTTTTTAAAATAGTAACAGATGCATTTCTTGTTGAAGAAGATGAACTTTGAAGGTTTGGTTTTTTTTTTAGAAATAAACAGCCTAATGGCCTGGATCTCCCCCTCATGTATGACTTTCTTTTCCCCCATCCAAGGAGGCACTGACCCACCAGACATTTCCAATACAATGATAATGTGCCAGTACATTGCTGCTTCTTATGTACCTGTTGTTAAATGTTAGTGAGCCTGAATGCATAAGGTCTTAGGGCACATTAGAAAGTGGTGAATAAGCACATGTGGATAATTTGGTTGTGGAATAACAGAAAAGGGTATGGCTTTAGGTGGCTGGAGCAGTTTGGTCGTGTTAGAGGGGTAGTAAAAGGAGTGGAATGAAAGATGAACAGGAGCTGTGAAGTGAGGTGATAGATAATGGTATTGTCATAGATGGAACAGGAAGAGAGCAAATGGTATAAGAAGGAAAGTTCAATTTTAGACCTAGTTTATCAAATTTGAATGGCAGGTCGCTTTTTCTTCTTGAGCAAATGTTACATCATATTAGGCTGTCAGGCTGTACAATGGCTAATGTTGGTTTTATTGATTAAGCTCATTCCTCTTTGTTAGCCTGAACCATAAACGTATTTCTTTAACGTGGCTTTAATTTTCACACACCCTTAATAAAAAATTGAAAAATGTCAGTCACACCATTTTTGAGGAACTCAAATTCTTATTTGCAGATGTGCGTGGACAAAATGAGGAAATATTCTATCATATTGCAGTAATTCTAACGAGAGGATAACAACACTGACAGCCAAGGGTCTGAGGCCATTTAGCAGGCACAGTGAAGCTGCTGCTGATGCAGAATTTCTGGATTTAATTTTTTATTCCTATGTGTGACCCACTCTGCCACTGCAGTCACATGTCTGTTAGAAGTTCTGGACTGTTCTAGAAGAGCAACAGTCCTTCAGTGCTGAATTAGTTGGTTCTGTTACTGTTAACCATTCCATTTAAACACTCATGTACTGAGAGTGTTTTCCTTCACGGCTGTGTGAGAGTGGCAGTCATTACCTTTCTTGTACTTAGAAAGTGACTTAGAGAAGTGAATTATCTTACCTAACTGCATATGGAAAGTGTAAACCTGGTATTACACTGAAGTGCTTTCTGAGCCCGAGCTCTTGTTTTTTCCTCAAGGTGCTTTGTTTTGTCTTTTAGAGCGTGAAACAGAAACGGTGATAAAAACGAGACCCAAAATAAGGCATATGCTTATGGAACTATGGTTTTAAGAATGAGCTTTATTTATTTGGTTTAGGGTGTTAGTTTTACTGCCTAACATGAATATTAAATGCTAGGTGTGGTACTCCTGACCTGAGCTTAACTAGGTGAAAATGTCATGCTCTATAAAAATGAAGGGTTTGTGATTGCCAAATTAGTTTGACACATCTGTGGAACAGCAGCTAATGGGTGAGGTCCACACAATCTCCCTGCTGTTGGGTTCATAACAGTCTAATCAATTCCAAAAGTTCAGTTTCTGTTCCTGAAGGCTGCTTCCATAATGAATTAAGGGAAGCATATCCAATGTAATAATGCATTGTTATGAAGGGTTTAGTAAACTTGCCAAATGTCAGGCTGCTGGTACAGTCATGGTGCATTTCACTGCTGTGATTACAGGGAGCTGTGGTTGTGCTGCTCACCTGGCTGTGGGAATTGAGCTGCAATATCATGCCTGGGGCAGGAGAGAAGTGCAGCACAAAGGTTACACTTTGCAGTGAATATTCAAAACATTCGATTTTTTTTTTAAACAGGTTTAATGCCTGCTTCTCTTAAATGGAGCATAGAAATGCTCTGGAGCTTCTATAATGAAAGAAATAAGACTATTCCTTGTGTTTGAAGAACCTGGTGTTCTCCCAGATGCAGTGTGGCAGCTGAAAATTACTTTTGATAACTGTAAACACCATGTCAAATAGTTACTTTTGGGTGAGAATTGGAAAAAACATTGATATTTGACTAGAAGTGCTATGTAAGAAATAAATGGTTGCTCCTGTTTATGGGTATGGTCGGTTTAGAACTTGTAGTGGACAATGAGGTTAACACCTTATAATTTATGGATGAGTTTCTGGATCCTTTGTGTCACTCAGCACAAAAGAATGTTAATGCTGATCTTACCAGACACGGGTGAATTTCTCTAATGTCATGTTCAGTGGAATTATGTCAGGAATGAACAGTGTGCATAGCAGAAATGTAAGAAAATGTTTCGGGAGGGAAAGCTGAGCTCTTCTGCATCCACAGAACTTAGAAACCTCTCTGTGTAGGTGATCACCACCAGAAAGTGGTATTTAATTAAGTGTAGTGGAATGTGATCAATGTGGTTTTTATACTCCAAGAAGAATAATCGGAACTGATAGGGAGATGCAGGACTAGATTTATAGATAGGCTGAGCTGGGCTTGTTTCTAGGAAGGATAATGTGTTCACAGATCAGTTTTGCCCCAAATGATGCCAAAAGCACTTAACAGGTGAATGTTTAGGTCATATCAGCCATCCCTGTTAACTGTGGTCAACAGAGCAGAGCGATGCTACCTGAGAGAGCAGGCTGGAAAATGATGAAGAATGATGTCTCCAGCTGAAAGAGGAGAGGGGAATTTCAGTGAGCAGGCAGCAGTTGAAACAAGTTGAGGTTCAGCCAGGACACCTTGCTAATTCCCCCCAAACACTGCATGGCAGAGGAGGAATCATCCTTCTCATCAAGAAAATAAGTTTCAGAGTAACTTGATCTTTGAACTCTGAAAGCTGTTCTTAAATTGGAATTTGTGCAGGCAAAGTGAATAAAGAAATTCAGCTGGGGGGGGAGGGGGGAAGTGTAATAATTAAATCTTGAGTTTGGCCTGCAAAAAACCATTTGTGTAAAATCAAGTTGGTGGTGTTTTGCTTCCCTTGAGACTGTGGAATGATGTGGCTCAAACAGCAAGTGGTGGCAGGCAGCACTTTCCCTGGATAGATAGTTCCTCATTATTTATGAAACGTCCATGGAAAATGCCTTGCATACACAACAGCAGTGGGGGGAGGACTGTAAGCAGGGAGAGAAGGACATAATGGAATGTCACTGCGTTCCTTGTAGTATAATGTGACCTTTCCATTAAATTAACATTATGCTGTCTGAACAGAAGGAGAGCTGAGCTAGAGAGTATTTTTAGGGGACGATAGTCAAGTTAATTAGGCAGCTATAGCTGTCATTCTGTACATTAAGAGCTCAAAAGCAGGGTATGGGGAATGGACGTATAATGTTGGTTTGCATTCCATTCATTTGGAAGAAAGAGTTACTTTGTGTTGATTGTGAAAACCAGGCTCTGATGTTGTTTGGAGTGCTGTAGCCTGGACCCTGTTTTTCTCTGGTGTATTAGAGGAAGGTTTTAACTTAATTCCTCAATGATTTGCTGCTAAAAGGTTTATGCATCCTCTCTGCTAATCTAACGGGTATAAAAGGCAGATTCCACAATCCTTATTGGCGTGGAGGACCCAGATATTTCATATGCCTGCCTATCAACCTCAGTGCAGTAACCACAGAGTAAGGCACCACTTTTCAAATGAAACAGGGCTAGATTTTGGTCTGTGGGCACAGAAATTCATTCACATCTATTCAGTTTCATTTAAGGGTCAAAAGATGCTTCCTAAAGCCGATATGACATATTTAAATTCATAATGGCTCATTCATACACTGCATCCATTACAAATCTTCCCTTTTTAAGAATGACTCTTGACTTTCTCATAAGTTTCCTTACTCATAAAAGGCACATTCTAGCTGCATTACATCAGGCTCCAGATAACAATCCCCGTGTTTGAAATAAAGGGATTATTGCAAAGCTGTTAAGGTTATTTGTAACATTTCCTCTGCTGCAATTCAGGTCAGGTTGCAGCAAGTTACAGAACCCACTGAAGCCTCTGGCCAGTGCTAGTTGCTGTGTGTGCTGTGTCTTTGGCCTTGAGCTAAGGCCTGTGGCACTGCTGGGAGGGTGAAATCATGTCATTCCTCATCTGTTAGAGCAGCCCTTGGACTGCAGTTCTGCAGTCTGAAATGTATTTACTTCAATGGTTTTGGCCTCAGTGCTTCATTTCCCTCCTGCAGGTACAACCAGTGATCCAACAGCCTCATTTGTCTGCCATTCTGAGGATCCTCCTCTGTCCAAGTGGTATTATTTAGTCCCACTGTCTGTCAACATTTCCTTCCCAGTGCTTTGGGAACCCGGTGGTTTTGATCTTTGCTCTGTCTCACTTGATTCCTCCCTCTCACCTCATTCTTTAATGCTCATGCCCCTTGAATCTGCCAGCTCCCTCTTCAGACAGAGGAAATGATCCTCAGAGCTCCTTCTTTGCCCTGCTGTTTGGGGAGCTATTTGTTTTAAGAATAAATGAAGTTATCTCATAACCACGGCCTAAAAATAGAGAACAAACTTTATCTTTTTGATGGGCAGAAAGTCAAACCTGCCATGTCTGACAGTGTTAGGAAAAGACTTCCCCACATGATGGAATTCTTCCACGACTCAACTGACACCTTGGGTGTTTGTGGGCCGAGCAGCAACGTTTCCCTCCTGTCACACAGCTTGCTGCCAGGCCCGTGCCTAAATACAGGGCAGGAGGAAACAGGAAAGGGCTTGGAAGGCTGATAACTCTCAGAACTTGTACTTTCTTGCAAGTGTCTGGTGAGGAACACTGTGGCTGCTCTGGGTTCACCATGGTCAAGCAGGACAACCTTAAGCCACGACACAGTATCAGCTTGCTAATGATGAAGATATTGCCCAACACATGCTGAAATAGGTGGATTGTGATCCATCTGCAGCATAATGGCAGCGTAAGAGTAGGATGAAATCACTTGCTGGATTTAAAGAGCGTTTATATTCCCCTCCTAAGTGTTTTGTAAAGCTGGTATTTACTGCTCTATTTGCTGTTGATCAGTGATGCCAGAACTAAAAATATTTATGGCTTTTGTGCAGTGCATTTATCACCTTGAGAATATAATTAAAAATCTATAACAATCGTCCTGTAATTAAAACTCAAACATCTTCTTATACATCACGGTGGAATTGGAACTGATCTCCCTCTAGTTCTGAACTTGTTTTCCAATAGGCAGATGGTTCAAATAAAGGGTCTGTTCAGTTGTACAAAGGAAGCCTTTCACATGCACAGGACCAGCACAGTATTGGCTTAGAGCATAGGGTTAAAATATTTTCTTTTATGCTGCTTTATCTTGTTGGTACTTTGTCTTAGGCAAGGTTATGTATTTATGAGCTCAAGAAACTGAGAGGTTTTGTACTATAAGAGAAGAACATTTAAGTTTTCTGTCAACACCTGCAGCAGGTAACAGGTTACCTACAGATATCTACCAAACGCTGCTTCCACTTTTTTATTAGGTTACCCTGAAATGTGGGAAATTAATTCCTGGAGTCAGTGCCAACTAAACTGACAGTGGATCAAAGCTGTGAGACAAATTGCTCATTACAGTTCAGGGAGCTGAATCCTCTGTGCAGACAGTTGTTCCCTCACTGGAGGCTTCTCGGGCACTTCCCCCGCCAGCTCTGCCTCCCCAGCTGCTGCCGTTGCTGGGGAAGCTCATAGGTGGATTTCTGTAAGATAGGCTCATCCTGAACCCCCCTCAGAGGCATTGCTGCATCTTGGAATTGTTATTTGTTTGGTTGGGTTTGTTTCTTGTCACCCTGTTTAGAGCTGGTGTCACTATGCAACAGCCTGAACTATAAACAATGATGTTAATCCATGAAAAATGAGAAATTAAACCTTGGCAGGATCCTAGTGATCCTTGTCCAGGTTCATCAGATGAAAGCTCTGGTTTGTTTTTTTTTTTTCTGACTTTTTCTAAAAGCTTGGCAGCACAGAATTCGTTCAGCTTTGCTGTCTGACAGAAGTCACTCTTGCTGATTGTGAGCTTGTTTCATCTCTTAGTGAAAGCAGATAAAAACACTTTTAAAAACCCAAACAAACAAAAAGAAAAAAACCACCCACAAAAAAACATTTTCCAAAGAGTCGCTTTGCTGTTTCCACCAGCTCATCAGAAACGTTTGAATCCTTCCCTTTAAGAAAGCTGCTTTCAGGGAAATACTGTGCATGTAATTTTTTTTTTTTTTTTTTTCCCCTTCAGGTATTTCACTTTCAGCTGTTCCCGTAAATTAATGTTGGCTCTGATTATCTGCGTGAGATCTGAGTTGGTGTGTGGTGAGTCAGAGCGAGTTGTCTGTGTAAGCTGGAGGCTCTGGAGCAAAGCTTTCAGCACCCCTGGCTTGTCACAGAAAGTGGGATGAATGCGAGTCTTTGTGCCTTTGCTCTGAGGTCAGCTGGAAGACACGAGCGCCTGCAAACAGTGATTTAGTGGCAGAGTGACACACAGCCCTAGAACTAATGGGACACAAACCAGGAAATCAAAACAGAGGCAACGCTCGAGGAGAATGGGCCACAGATGTAACACAGTCTGGGTGTGCAGCTGGCAGGGCCACCACAAACTGCTGCTCAAAATAGCTGTCCTTCAGACAGGCAAGGTCTGGGGGTGTAGCTGCAGCTTATTCCTTTATTAACATGTCAGGTATTAGCAGTTTGGACTGACTGTCATTTACAAGTAGTGTAGAGCCATTCTTAAATATGAATATATGAGTATGAAGTCACAGATAGGGATTTATTTGTAGATAACCCAGACAAATCTGTGCCAGAACGGTGACAAACTTAGTTGATGTCCAGCCTACCCTCAGTACGAAGGAGGGGGATGTGTGTGCCTTCAAGTTTAAGTTTCAGTATAAATAAGAAATAGATAATAAAGAGAGGCCATTATACTACATTTAAAACCCAGGAGAGCAACTTGCTATGACTGTGGTAGAGCTACAGAGGGTGTTTTGGATTTTGTATCAGCAATACTCTGCAATCTTACATAAAACACAGACACTTAGGCCTTTTTCTTGACACGTTCATCTGTCTCATGTTTATCATGGGTGAAGTTGGTGCCAGCCAGTCTTTGGATAGACATTCATTCTGCTGTTGCAACGTGGACCATATTCATCCCTGTCAAAACAGAGATTCAGTTTGCATTTTTATTCCAGGAGAGCATTTGACCCTTTGACAAAAATATGCTTGAGTGAAATTAAACAGTGGTTCAGAATTTGGTTATATTATGTTTGTAAACTCTGTGTTTTCAGTTTACACGGGGAGAATACACATTTATATAGCAGCCAATATGTACTCTGTTTATTCTCTACAAAATGCTATTGGAGAAATATTGTAAGAAATATTTAAGCATTTTAATAATCCTAATCTTTAACTTGCACCCAAAAATGCAGGTTTGTTTTAGGGAAGCAACAGGAGTATCTGCCTGGAAAAATAACAATGGAACTATCAGTCCCACATTGTGATGTGCATGTGGTGAAAAGATTACTTTTTTAGGGCTGGCAGATGCACTCACTTTACAGGTCATTAAATTTCTCATTATACAAACTCAATCGTCTGAGTTTTTAAAATATGATTTGGAATATCCAAAAGATTAGACAGTGTGCAAGATAAATGTAAAAGCTTAAGATTTGATAGGCAAAACATAATGTGACAAAACGATGGGTAAATTCCATAATGATCCTACTCTGTTATTCTTGTTGTCAAGCTACTCCATATGGAAGGTTCCATTCTGACCTTAGGTATATCCCTGCATGCAGAGTTACACCAAACAAAATCTGGGTTTTGCCAGTGTGCTGAGGGATTGTGATTCATCTTTCTGTGTTCTTTGAGGAGAGAATCTGTAGCAGTAATTTGTGCATTAGGATTTTATCCATCTTGATGAGCAGAGAAAACTGCAGCCTTTTAAAAATGCTTTAAAGTGCTGTGATGATGGAGGAGAATTGCTGTTACTGAACTTCTCTAAATTTTCTTTGCTTATATTTGTTTTTCCTAATCACGGGGTCTTAACTGTCATAGGAAAAAAAAGTTCCCTCTCCTCCTTTCCCCCTCCCTGAAGTGGTTGTAGTGTTTGGCTGCCAAAAGCTCAGGATCTGCAGATAACAACTTTGGTGGGGTGAGGGGAAAGTGGTAAGTTTTGATAATTATTTAGCCTGAGTAATAATTCACTTGGATTTCTTACTTGGAAAGCAATCTGTTAGCACAGCTCTCTGCCACACAGGTTTTCTTAGGAAGGCCATAGATGGGAAGAAATGATGTTTAATCAGCTGAGCTTTCTGTTGATGTTGGTTTTCCATTATTTTCTTTCACAGAAACGTGAGTCACTGTGATCCCAGGATATCAGCATGTGAAGTGCCACTAGTGAGCTGGCAGGGCACAAGTGAAACAATTGCTTTAACAATTGCGCAGGCTTAATCTTTTCCTATATATTCAACATTTTCTTCTCCACTCACAGTATTCCTGTCCAGCCTTTCCAACACCTTCCAGCTGCTGTTACATGAGGTTTAGATATAACTCTGGGAAAACAGAGCTATGAAACAGAACACATTATCTTAAACATTGATCCTAAACCTAAAAAACTGCCATTTCACTAGACTATCCCACAGCTAATTTTAGATTATCCATATGGATTGTCCAGAAAGCAGACTCTTGATATATCCCTAAGACCTCTCAGACCTTAAAATAAAGAACAGTCTTTCACACTGGTGAAGACTATGATAGATTTTATAGCTTCTTGCCAGACTATACATGTGGGCCAAATAAGTTGCCTACTTCAACAGGGCTTTGGTAAGTGTTTTATGTCACTGAATGCTTCTTTAATTAGTTCTGAGTAATCAAGTGATCTGTAATTGGAGAAATCCAAGGTGGATCTCTTCTGCACAATCCTGAACAGCAAATCCTCCGTCTTTGGCACAGGAAGAAAGTTCATTACTAAGAGACCTTTTAAAGCTTTACTGTGGAAGAGGTTCAGTAATGTCCACTTTTTTAGTATGCCAGGATCAAAATAAAGCCTTGGATAAAGATCACTGGCTTATTTTTGTGTCCTGTAAGTATAAAAACACAAGCAAAAATCACCATGGCTATTCCAGTTATTCACAGCTTGGTCACTTATGAAGTTTCTTCCAAATCATTGTTCACATCTGATGGCTGTCAGACTTTGGCTGCCTTTATCTGTGTGGGAAAAAATAAGTATATCTCATTGGGATGAGACATTCTAGAAGCAAGTGCTGGGTAGTCACAAATTAGGAACTTTACATCCTGTACTTTGGCTCTGAATACCAGGAAAATTCTCTAAGCCCTTTCTCCTTTTCTCCTTTCTTTTTTTTTTTTTTTTTTTTTTTTTTTTTTTTTTTTTTTTTAACTCCAGTACAGGTGGGTGCAATGGATGCTAATAAACCTTACTCACTTAAGCTGACAGGTTTCTGAGACATCAGCACAGCAAAATCACCCACATAAAGGTGATACTTTTGAATTCAACTTTCTTGCATGGGAGAAGTTTTCTGAAAGAATTTAGGAAAGTGTTGTCTCAGAACTTGAGGTAGAAATCTTTGGGGCTGATCCCACTCTGTGTTCTGTTTAGAGGGCAAAGCTGGGCTTGCTTATGCATCCCCAATTCCTTCCAGAGGTGAATTTAACCATAATTAGTTGTTCATTCTACCCATAGGTTTTCTGTCCCTAAGCCAACTAAAAAGCCTCTTTCTTTCAAGGCAGTCCTGAGGTCTGGTTTGTTTGCAATAATGTCTGTTACAAAGCACAGCCAGCTCTTTCTTCCACGTGAATCTGTCATACTTGGCCAGCTGTTGTTTGAGACATTTGTTCCAGGAAGACTGTCATGCTGTAATTTTAATGTGTTTTTCTTTGTTGTTGGGATTTAAAGTGATTTTTAGGTCTTAGGAAAAATGCCCACTTGATTATGCTGAATGAGATTTTCTATTTATGGACAAAAGCAGCGGGGTGGTGCATGATTGCTTCTCTCACAGGGGGTGTTTCTGTGGGAATGGATGCGGTGTTGATGATGGTTTTGGCCCCAAATCTATTTACTTGCTAAATGGGCTACAGCAAAATACAGGAAAAAAGACTCCAAAGCCCGTTTCTTTTACCCCAGGCTGTAGAACATCTCACTGCATTGTCTTGGCACTTGAATGTTTTTTCCCATGATATGTCTGACAGTGAAATAAGAAGTAGCTCATAGTTCTGAGGTATTTGTTTTTCTGGGCCAGTGATGGTACTCTTAGTAGAAGTCATCTCTGTTTCATTGGAAAAGTAAAGAACTTTTTAGACATGTCTGCACTTCAATAAGACATATTCAGAAACTGTAGGATGTATACTAGGGGAGTTGTTTTGGAATTCTGGCAAATGTGACTGTGGTTTTAGACAACAAAGGCACTCCATTTGCAGGACTGATCTCTGTGTGAAGGAGTGTCCCTGAGTTTAAGGTACAATGTGAGAATTACACTCCTTCCCTAAAAGTGACTGTCTCAGAAAGACTTACTACTTAAACATCATCTTCCTAAACTGCCTGGTTTCCTTACCTTTTTCAACTATTTGTTTTGAAGGCCTCTGTTTTTGCTGATTTAATTGTACTTCTGTGGAACATTTGGACCCAGGGCAGTGTGAAGATCATTACACAGTGTATTTACTCTCAGGCTCCTGAGCCACTTGAGCATTTTGCAATACTCTGCCCTGGCCAGCTGAAACACCTCCTGGCTAGGAGGACCTGTGAGGGAGAAGCAGAAAGTCCTCTAAAAGTGCTTATAGCTGCAGGCCAGCTTGGTGCCACTTCCTTGGTGCTGTAAAATTTAGTTTCAGCTGGATAATAGAATTTCATCTCTAGCTGAACCAGCTGTACTGTGAAGGGGGATAAAGCAGATGATCACTGTCAGACACCTTGTGAAGAGTTCAGTAACGGGTCAGCTGAGCCAGCCATCCCAGCATATGTCCTGTGAATCGAGATGCAGAATTCTGGAGATGGAAAATGACCACCCTGCTTCAGTCTGAGAACAAATCTGAGCAGAGGTCACATCAGAGTGAAATTTCTTTTACTCAGCCCATGAAATGAACACATTGTCCCGCTCACATATAAGTGCCAAGACTTTTAAAGGAGCTGCCTGAAACTCTGAAGATCTTAAGGTCCACGAGGAGTTGTGATAAGAAAGAGAAAAAGGCAGAGGGCAAGGTGTCGACAGCACATCTGAAATCCACTTTAACTTCAGTGCTCAGCAGCCACAAGAAGAACAGTTGTGGAATGTTAAACTAAGACCTGGTTGAGGAGAGAGGAGGAGGTTCAGCAATTTGCCTTCTTTCAGGTTCTTTGGTGACAATGACAAATGCTGTAACATTCAGTCAGGCTGTGGGAGGGGATCTGGGGCTTCCACACTGAGATGAAAGCTTTTGGTTCCCTGACCTGCTTTCTACCCCCTGCTCCTCCTGTACACTCTGTACGTGCCCAGGGACAAGGCTCTTGTCCTGCTGCACCTTCACTCTTCACACAAGCAAAGAGTGTAACAGCACACTGCTATGGCCAAAGAAAGAATGTCCTGAGGATTGATGTCTTAAAGGTGGTGAACTGCTAAACCACTGCACTAATGGGGGCCATGTAATTATTGCAGATAGATGGGCTTGGAGTCTCCACTGCTGCTGGATGGCAGTGCAGCCCCTGCAGTCCCTCCATCTCTGCCTTGCCAGAAGGTTCTGTCCCATCCATCACAGCCAGAGCCAGCCGTGCTGAGTTACACATCCATGACCTCTGGGTGTGAGTGTTACTGCTCACAGCTGGGAATGGAGCCAGGGCAAAGGGAAGATCTCACTCTGGTTTATTAACACACTGACAGGAATAAGTGCTGTGCCTTAAACTTAAACACTAAAGAGTTCCCGTGTTGGTGTTTAGTAAATAAAAGCCAGCTCGGGAGAAGCCGTGGAAGTTTAGGAGGAAACAGGAGGGATCTTGGGGATTCTTTCTTTCTGATTCCTGAGTAATGATGGGACAACTTGAAAGCTGAACAACATAGTGAAGTGTTAACAGTCTTCACAGCTGAGAGCAGTGAGCAGTGGCCAAAAACAACCATTAACTTCTGCACACACTGTTTGTTTATTGAGCTAATATCCTTCACCCTCTTTTTTTTTTTTTTTTTTTTTTCCTCCTGTAAGAGAAGTGCTCTGATTGGTCTTACCAGGCTGTGTTTTACTTTTGTGTTAATTTTTCAACTTCAGTGTTCTTTGTCCTCTACCAGGTGGCAGTCATCATGTGTTCTTTTCCATGGCTCTTATTGATTTGGTCAAAAGTAATTAAAGAGATAATTTGTTCTCAATTACATTTCCCTGAATTTCCTGAGGCTGGTAACTCTGCTCTCCAGCTGCGTCTTCCCCCAATTCCTTCTCAAATTAACTTTGCTCTCACTGTGAAATAAAACAGAAGAGTGTGTTCTTTTTTTTTTTTTTGTTTGCTGCTTTTGGATTGAGTGGAGACTCTGTGCTGTGGCAGATATCGATCTGATCATTTTATTAGGTACTCCTGCCTTGGTTCATGAACTCTCATGTTTTAGCATAACACTGCAATAAGAAATCCTGTGTTAGACCAGCAGAAGTAAGAAACCAATTTTTTTTAAAGATGTTTATGGATGTTTCTGCTTTCTGAGTGTCCTTTGTGCCTGAAGGGCTCTTTTCAGCACTTTTGTAATCTGTTTTGAACTCCACTAATGGCAAGAAGGAAGTGAGCACTATTGTGGTGCAGATGGGGTTTTCTTTTTTTCAGTTTAACTCAAATTACATTAATTTCGAGTAGAATGGATTTTTTTGGCCATCAAAAATGGCTTTGGAACATTTGGTTTTCTGGCAGAAGATTTGGCAAGAACGTTTGTAATTCTGACTTAAGTAGGGGCAAAATATCTGGAAAACATTAGCTAAGGCTGAGTAATATTATCATTGCCAGTATGCACCAAAAAATGTGAATAAAAGGCTTTGGGAGTGTTGTAAATATCTAAATTGCTGGCACATTGCCCAGAGACCTGGGAAATGACAAAGGTGGCATACAGAGATGTCATACAGAAGTGATCTTTCTTTTTTTCCCCCCTTCTTTATTTGCATTGACTTCCAAGGACACATTTTAAAAATTTTAAATTAAAGTAATTTTAAATTAAAATTAAAATTTGAATGAAAGGAGTTTTTGAAGATGATAAAGATGGCAGCTCAAATGGTGCAGGTGCTTAAAGAGTTAAAAGTAATTGTTGGGCAAATGCACTGACAACAGTAACATTAGAACTGTGATTAATTTGATGCAGTTATTTTACGAAACTTACCAAACTTATATTTACCAAACTTATCAGAATTAGTAAATACTCTTTGGAGGGAAGAAAAATAAAAGAGGATTTTTCCCAGGAGTATGAGAAATGGATGGAATAAACAATGCCAAGCTATTGTTATGAAAACAACAGGGCTTTTTTTTTTTTCTGTGTGGATGCTTTCCATTCCTATAATATCAGAATGCTTCGTGGATGTTTGGAAAAGAAGTGTTATTTTTCCCATTCCAGACACGGGAAGTAGAGGCACAATGAGCTGCGGAGTTTGTATTAAAATTCATTGTAGTCAAAAAAAAAGGCTTCTGCTAGCTGGGATAAGGTGTTAAATGTTTTATTTAGGATGCCAGAGGAAATTTCTGGCAGAGATGAAATTGAATCTATTTATTCCAAATTTCCTCCTCGTGCCTTCTCTAGCAGACAGCCCTTCTCTGACTTTTCAGCTGTCTCCTTCCATTTTCCTGATCTGTCTGTACTGACAGTAACGTGTTCATTGGAGTGCAGGAGGAGACCGAACAAAGCTGGACCTGCCGGGCTCGTTAAAACTCCTCGTGGCGGAACTGTGGGATGAGGCCCCTCCCTGTCGATGCCGGGACCCTTCCTGACCGGAGCAGCCGATTGGAAGCTGCAACAGCTCTTGCCAAGAGCTCCCCTTGGCAACGGAGATTCTCAACTGCAAAGTGCTTTGCATTATTTATATGGCACAGCACAGCCTTAAAAAATCAGGTATTTTTGCTGGTGTTTATATCTGCACTTTTGGTTGTGGCTTTTTTTGGTATTTTTTTGTGGGTTTGTTTGGGTTTTTTTTAAGCTGAAGCACTAAAATAGCGTTACTCTCATTACTCTAAAAGAAATCTTCATTTTCTGCAATTTATTCTTCATGACATCCTTTGTCTTGGAGCCTCTCGTGTTTAATTGAAGATTCTCTTTTGGTCCCGATGCCTGTTCCATGTTCCCACTTCCCAGTGAAAGGGCAGAGAGGGTCAGGAGTGAGCAGCAGTATTAAAAGAAGAAATAGGGGAAAAAAATGAAATCCTGAGTGCATGGCTAGAATATTGCCTTTAAAATTCAACGTTTACAACCCTGCCTGCAGAACAACAGTAGTCACTTCTACATGTGGTGCTTTACAAGAACTCTCTAAACACTTTTATAAAATAAAAAAATATATTTCTTGAGGTTGCTCTCGCCTTTGGGTGGCTAAATGTTGGCTTGTGATGAGGCTTTGCTGATTTATTGTCATCAGAACACATTCACAGTTTGCAAACCTAATCCTAATGCTCCTATTGGGGTGAAGGAAGAAGAGTGCAATAGGTGTGTCAATCTGTCTTTGACATAACATATAAACTTAATTAGTTACCCAGAATGAAAAAACTTTGTGAATTGCAAAGGAAACAGGTTCTTAATTCAGCTTCAGCAAAAACAAACAAAATGAAAAGCAAACAAACAAAACCTCAAACAAAAACAATAACAAAATTGAATGTGTACACCCTAAAAGCATGATTATTGTACCTTGACTCTCCATAGTTGGCATATCCTCCACCAACTCAGGCTACTGTCAAAAAAAACTTTAAAAAGTTGGAAAATTTCAAAACTCAGAGAATGACATCTGTAAGGATGACAGATGTGGGACGTGGAGAGAATGTTTAATAAAATGATGGATTTGTCAGTATTGAGCAATTTTTAATGTCCAGAAATGTCTAGAAGAGAAAGTGGAAATACTTGGGAATTGTCAGGGTAAAATCAATATTCTGCATGTGGTGGGTTTGACTAAAACAAGTGATTCAAAAATTTTTTTTTCATCCAAAACCACTCGAAGATGCTGCAGTTTTCTTTCCAAAGGTGAAGAGGTCACCGTGTAAGGCAGCGAGCAGGAATCTCGGGGCTTCCCGGGTGCTCCTCTCCAGCTGGGATAGCCCTGGGAGGGGTCGCCTGCGGGTCCTCGGGAGCGGAGCCTGGACAATCCTGCGGCATCGAGCTCCACCTGCTGCAGCGACTCTGCAGCATTGCTGCCCTCCTTCTACCTGCAGCTGCCACAAGCCAGCTCGAGAAAAATGACCGTAATCGTTTTCATTGAAAACTTCTGGGTCATTTCCTCGTGTAATCTCGCTTTGTGATGATGTTTCGTGTATTGCTTAATAGGGGTTTTTAAAAAAATCAAAGTTTCTTACGTATGGAATTGTATGAGATTTATTTTTTTTAACATCACTATAATGAAAGCAGGAAATGATCACTGAAACAGGCCTTTTGATGGCTTAAAGCAAATTAGATGAACTATGATGAAAGTCTTCTTAGGTTGGAAACACTAAAAAAACCCCAACACCCAAGCTCTAAAGATTGTTCAGGTTGTCATGATGATACATTGCTGAATGTAGAAAATTAGACATACCAGTAATGTTGTCTGGTTTTATATCTGCACTGCAAATTAAAAGGAGAGATCTCCACTGTTCTCTAATTACTGCTGTTACTGTTCTAAGCTCAGATTGCACCTTTTCGATACATGGCATTGTAATGAAAGATGATGATGCTGAGGAGGAAGCTGCTCCCTGCTGTTCTCTGTGCTGAGGGTGATTGAATCCCATCATCAGTGCCTGAGTGGAGGTGGGGCTGTGACACCTCCCTCCTTCAGCGTCTGTGCAAAGGGCAGGGGGCTCTTTTTCCTTTGGCCTGGCAGAGCTTGATGGGCAGAGAGAGGATGCAGAGAGATGTTGCAGCTGAGAGAACTTTTTTTTTTTCGGTGCTCTGTGGCATTAAACACTCAAAATGAATGATGTTAAATGGCTCCAGACCTCACCAGTGGGCAGGGAAGTGGTGCTTTCAAGCCATTGAAACCTGAGGGCTGCATTCCCCAACTCTTCCTTCCCTTCAGTAGTAAGTTATTCTTATTCTTAATTTGTTTTAATTGTGTCAGTCCAGGTACCACCAGGTGTAGAAGCGATGGTCCCTGGCTGTTGGCAACCTTTTGCTGCTTCTGAAAAACAAATAACAACAGTGCCATGAGCAAAGCAGACTAGAAATTACCTGCTCCTGGACTGTCCAAATCGGATAGATCTTCTAGTTTTATCTTTAAATACAGACTATGTGTGCAATTAAAAGAAGAAAAGCCCCCTGCAGGCTATCCCTTTATCAGATGATGAGAAAGCTGTCACAAGTTCACAGGTTTGGTGGTGTTGGGGTGGTGCTGAGGGGGTTGGTGTTACAGGTTACAGACAGGCTTTGCAGAGAAGACAGCCATAAGGAAATAGTAACTGAAAAGGAGAAAGAAAATCAGGGGATATTCAAATACATAGAATTTACTGGATTTTTCACTGAACTTTCAAAAACTGTCCTCTGATACGAGAGTTAAATATTACCCAAATTCTGAAAACTTCTCTGGTTTTCACAACCAATCTGCTTCTGAACCAGCTTCTCTGAAGGTGTTTCACCTATGGAGTCTTCTATCCATCTGACAGCTCTCTACCTTCGAGGGTACTCTGAAATTTAGAAGGGCTGATCAGAGGAAATAATTATTTGTCTTTTAACATTCTTTATGGTTTGGATAGATCAGGTGTGCTCTTGGTGGTACAGAAGTGAAGTTACAAATATTTAAGGTTTTATGCTGGATTTTTTTTTTAAGTGTTTTGTCTGGTAACTCATTTCTAAACTCTAGTCTTGTTTAAAAAGCCTGTTTTCACAGATAAGCCATTTAATATACTTGTTTGTGGGCTGCCTCAGTCATCCCAGTATAACAATGCTGTTTACAGTTCTCCAGTGGGTGAAGGTGTTGCTCGTCACACTTTGAACCTTTTGTTCTGCTGAGATCTCACACAGGAGCATAAATCTGGAAAGAATTTTATGCCTTCTCAAGTCAAGACTCCAACAAGCAAAGTGCTCTGCTCTTAATTTCTTATTTAAATACTTGAACACTTGAACAAAGCTGGGGTTTTGCTCTGTTGGGCCAAAGCTGCACAGCATAGGAGGAGTTTCATCCACAGCTCCCAGTCTGCTGGGCAGCACTTTTTGTACATCAGCTCTACCCTGACTATGTGGATACAACTTCCTAGGGCCAGCTTTGGATTGTTTGGAATCACTGAATGAGCTCTTTGATCTAAAACTAGTGCTGGAAAGAATTACTGTCTTCATGTCCTTGCAGCCTGCATTCCATACACTGCTGAGTGATCTGAAGGCTTTTAATAATCTACCTATATAATTTTTTTTAATCGGCAGGAATGTGTCTTTTTTCCACTTGAATAAACTGATGATTGAAGGAGTTCTGAGAGGGTGTTTGGGTCTGACTTCAGGGCTTTTTATGGCTCTGTGCCTTCCTTGGGGGTGAAAGCACAGACCCAAGAATAGTGGTCTATCCTAGTGTGTATCTTCAGGGCAGAGCAGTTACAAGTAAGTAATTTTCTATTCCTGGTTTTGGGAATTGGATATTCTTTTTATACTAGACACAGTAGTCTGTACAACAGCCTTGCAAGAGAGGAGTTGCATTCCTAGGCATTTAAGCACAGCAATTTATAAAACATGCATTTTGCACAGTAGCTTGTCAGCAAATACTTCCTATGAGAATCTTTGTGCACAAACAAACCAAGTTTTTCTGCCCTAGAATGGTGTAGATACTTCTGCTCTGGTTTGCATCTCTGTAGAAAAATTTATTTGCACCACTCCATTTAGAAAATTATGACCTGCTGCAGTATTTCAAATATGGTTATGTGGTTTTGTTTATTGTTTTTTTTAGGAACCAGTGGGGAAAAATAGAAGTAGAGGAAAAGTGACTTGAAGTGGCTGAGGTTACTGCTAACAAGTACTCTGTCAGTCCAGAGGTGAGAATGGTGAAACTCTGATTCAGGATCAAGTTAAAGAAGGTACCAGACAAACAACATGCTTTAATTATTTATAGTGATACCTGTTTGCTGAATTCAAGGTTTAAAGTGTACTGCACACAAGGAAGCAGCCTTTATTGGCTGATGAACATTTCCTAGGTTTTATCTGGTAAAACTCCTCCTGAAGGTATTAGAAAGAAATCACTGATGAGTTGTAGGGTCTCTTGTAATTTGGTAAAAATAGTGTTCTGAAAATTCAGTTCAGCTGTGTTAGTAATTCCATGTATCAGTTCTAGAAGACTGACCTTTAAACTGCATTACAGTTTAGCACAGAAATGGCTATTAGATTCAAAATTACTTTTTTATTTCAGAAATTCATATTTTATTAAAGCACACGGGTCAATATTGCACATTCTTAGACCTCAAAAACCTGAAGTTGAAAGGGCTGTTCCTTTGGGTGTTGTGAGGAGCTGCACAAATGACTGTTGTTGAAGATCTAACCTACACCCAGGGTTTCAGCCTTTGCCTGGTGTGACCTTAACTTACAGTTTAAAATATTGAAAGGCCTGGAGGTGATTTTAGTTAAAATGCCACTTCTGGGTTGGCACAGAACAGTTTGTGTGGTGAGTCTGTTCATCCAAGACCACCCAAGTGAATTTGCTGCTTGATACATTCTTGGGCCTGTGGTACAGCTGTGCAGTTCCAGACCAGGCTGTGGCTCTATCCCAAAGCAATTCAGGCCTTGGAAATGTAAAGAAAATGTTGGAATTAAAACACAATTTAATTTCTCTGTATGCATTTAACAATTACCAGAATTTTATTTGACAATCCAGCAAAAATTTTAATTTTTCATCATGTGTCATCTTTGTTAGCTTATTTAAAATCTGTTCCATCTCTTTTTCTTTAGAATAAAAATAAGTGCCAGGCAGCTTCTTTGAGCATAATTATTATTAAAAAAAAAAAAATTATAAAAACATAAACAAAAGAGAAAGGATGGTGCATTTGCAGATATAAAAATTGACAAGTAACATTAACTTTTTTTAAATTCTTTTCTGACGTTTTTCCTTAAAAAATAATTCCCAAGTGTAAGCCTGACTTCAGCATCCAGTAGTATCTCACCTATCACAACTCAGGATTTAATTTCCTTTTTTAGCTGACTCAAAGCAGCCTCTCTCGTGTGGGTGAGGATTTCTGTTTGGGTCCAACAGAGATCAGCAGTATGCTCTTCCATACTTCCAAGGTGCATAATAAAGGGGCTTCTTTATTTTTTTTAATTGGGAATTAATTTTTCTGGACACCTCGGGACACTTGGGAATTGCCTCACAGGATACCTTGGACTGCACCCCATTCCCCTACCCCAGTTCCTTGTCTCCCAATGGATTGCAATTTATCCCTAATTTTTTATTACCTAATGCATGCAAACCCACTGCACATGCCCAGCATGCAGTCAGAATTCTGTGAAATTGGTGCAGATGTTCTCTGGAAACCCCAAGGGTACTTCTAAGCCAGGGCTGGTTCAACAGCAAATAGAAGCTTTCATCTCCTTTGTTTTTTTCAGTTCCATAGCTGCTCAGAAGAAAAAATGTTGCAGGCATTTTGATCAATGCACAAAGTTGGGAGTTTTAATTCCCTTACATAAAATTGCTGACCTGGTTTGTGTCCTCTTAAAAAATGAGAAGCAATAAAGAAAAAAACCATTGTGTTCTGTGCTCTAAACCCAGCTATGTCTGTGGAGCTTTTCCTATTATTTTGGATTTTACAGATGTCAGTCTCCTTGTTTGGAGTCTTACTGAACATTTTCCTAGGTTGGGACTTGGAAAAGGTTTCTCTCCCATGTGTATGTTTTGTAGTTTGTAGCAGTCATTCCTTAAATCTAGGCCATTGAACGAGCTCTTCTTCCTGTCTGGTGGTTAATGAAGCTCCTGGTTGCTCAACTTCCTGAGAGATCTCTGTCAAACTTGAACTCAGCCATCATTTCAAGCTGTTGGGCCACCTGCACACCCAGGAATGCACAGAAGGATCACGTCAGACCTGTTTGCGTGCTGGTGAGGTGGCACAGTGCTGTCCCACGTGGTGACCACCTCAGGAAATATTTGGTGATGAAAACAGAACCCTGAGACTGCACATACCTTCTCTATGACCAGCTCTCCTCGATTAATGCTGTAATGTTTATTTTCCATTCCATCACTTTCAGTCTGATTCACTGGAACCAGGGAAGAGGGAAATGGGAATGGACCTGAGGACTCTCAGTACAGCTGCAGCTCAGGGAAGGTAAAGGAACCCAGAGCACTCAGAAATGGGCCAGGCAAGGCTAAAGGAGTCCTTGGTTCTGTAGTGGCAGCAGCTGAATTATAGGCAAAACAATTTACTGTACTAACAGCTTAGAAAAGATAGCTTAAAATTCTGTCTTTATAGGCTTTATATGTACTGAAAATGTTGACAACTCTGTAGGAGGAATGATTGTTTGATAGCTCCATCTGTATCAACATTATATTGTTTTAGTGTTCTTTATAAAGGAGCTTTTTCCCTCTTGGAAGTCTCTTGCATGACTTGGTGCTGTGCCAAGATTTATAATTAAGTAGGCAGAACTGAGCAGTGTTAGGACATATAATGTTCATTATGTGAGAGAAAATCACTGTGAAAATATCTGCCACTATTCTAGAAACACCTGCATGGACTCATTTGGAATATACCAGCTTGAGTGTCTGGAAGATGCTGAATCTGAATAGATTTTTGTGCCCCTTATTTGCTGAGTTATGAGCTGTTATGACAGGACATGGATTTGGGATCCTGTGTGCCTTTCAGCCAGCTGAGTTTGGACAGCAACCATTATTTGATGGGAATGACCACAGAAAGTAGCTGGTTGTACATTCTTTTTCTAGAAAGTATCTCCTATTGCCACCAGACACAACAAACTTCTGGCCCAGCATGACAATTCTTATGATCTCATTTAGATGAATAAATTCACAAACACTGTGATGAGAGGGGGAAATACAGGAAGGCCTGTTGGGAATAGTCCTTAGCAGAGCACACTCAGGCACTCATGCTCTTACATGTACTGAGGCTGTGTTGTCACCCACGTTTCACCACTGTCACTGTGTGGTGGTGACAATACTGAGGTTTCACTCTGCTTTTCTGTTGCACTCACACATTCTGATTGCACTCCAAACTTGCCTACAGAGACCATTCCCTCTGTTCTCCCAGTATTAGCTTAAGCAGTTGCTAAACTGCACAAAAAAAGCTTTCAGTAGGTGACTCCAGGGTTTTCTGAATTTTTCTGGAACCTTCTAACTTAGCTGAGATGTGAGCATTAAGCTAAGGAAAGAGATTCATTTGCAACCGAAGAGCAAACAGTAGCACAAGAAAAAAAGATGATTTACATCTGGCAAGGTTTAGTTACAGCCTGCTGCAAATAAAACTGACAAATTACCCCTGCCAGCCCCAGCAGGGTACAAATTACACGAGTGTTTACAAGCTTCTGAGACTTTAAGTCTTTGAAGAGCATTCACTAGAGAAAAATAGTTGAATCAAAACAAGCAGCAATAAGACAGACATCTATATAAAAACTTAATAATTGGGTTAAGTCTAAGCAAATGTGGCAGTCAAGACAACGTGTGAACTGTATCAGCATATGTTGAAGGCAAATTAGGCTCTTTCATTGTTTGACTGAGATTAACTGTGTAAAAGGTAAGGAAGTTAAAGTAGCTTCTTTGCATGTGCTCCTGTAGAGGAATCAGAACTTTACATTTTGCAATAATGTAGTGTTTAAATCTTCCAAAATTTTTCCATCAGAGCAGTTTCTAAATTTTGTACTAGTTACTTGTGGTAACATTAAATTTCACAGACTTCCCTTTTTATCTTTCTCTCCCCCTAATTATTTTTATTATTCACTTACTCAGTTGATCCAGTTTTAGTGACTTGTCACTTGATAAACTTTTCTGAAAATGAACTGTAAACAAAATAATAAATCTTACGTATTTTGAAGGTTGGATAAGCCATTTTGGTAAAGCATGACTAGTTTTTGCCATAAATGCACTGTTAGTTATGTTTGCCTGCAGTCATTACTCATTGCTGAGTTTCAGTGGGATTGTCTCCTTGAGATCAAGTTAAAGTTCTTTTGATGATAACCTGCCAAAGATCAGTTTACTTCTTGATCTACGAGTTGCAGGTGCTTAGAGCTTGCTTTTGGTTGCTTTGCATTCTTTATTTTCAGATGAGTAGGATGAGAAATACTTGCAGAGATGGAAATTACCGTCACCATTGCTCAGTTTAAATATTAACACATTGATTTGCAGACATTCAGATGAATGGTGGTCCAGCTGGACCACTCATTTCAATACAAGTCACAGTTTGGAGAAATAAAGTGTTGTTTTATTAGTAGGTTACAATGAGGAAGTCTTGATTTGATACCTGGGAAATGTGCTTTTTGTGTACCCTGGCCAACCTTGAGATGTTCAGGATCACCTGAGCTTTTCCCCAGCATTGAAATTCTCTCCAATTCAGTAAATTGAATGATTTTCTAATCCTATAATTGTAGAAATCTCTGAAATTAAATTTGATTTTATAAATATCTAGATAGTCTTCACGATTATAGTGGGTAACATGATATTTTGCAGGAGGTGGTGTTTTGGACCCTTTGTGAGGGACTAAATCAGAAGGAATCATGGGCATGAAAAGCCCTGTTTTTCAGAGTTAGCTTTTCCATGTGCTAAAGAAGCTCCCTGTAGCATTACAGTTGGACAGACTGAAGCTGAGCATGATTTGTAGATGCCAGAAGAATTGGCATGGATGGCAGAGTGTGGATGAAGATTGCCCAGTTCCTAAGAGTAAAAATTATTTTTGTATATATAGGATGTATTTTTTCCCATGTTTTTATTTTTTTTAAATGTTATTGGCACTGTCTTATGCTTTTAGGAATGTTAGTTTGATAAATCTTACAATGCCAGCACTCAAGTATGTGCAAGCACTGTCTTATTCACCTCTGCAGCACTGCTAGGTATGAGCTGGATAAATATTATTATTAATCTCATAGATAAATGATGAAAGTCACATTGGGGATGGAAGATTAATTGTCACTGGAACAGCTGCAATTGGAACTTGGGTGTCTCAGGTAAGGAAACACCTTCAGTGATGTCTCTGTTTCTCTGGTTTTTATTTCTAGTTTCAAAATTGGCCTACGAAATTCGAATCTCCAGGGAAAGATTCCTTGTGAGATCCAGCCCATTACTCCGGGTGAGTGCAGTTGTTTCCTCTGACAGATGGAGTGTTTAGCCTACTTTTTACTGGGGACATTTGTTTCCTGTGCCACGTTATGGTAAATGCAGATTTGCCTTCCACTGAATTTTTAATGGTAATGCAATCTGCAGAATTGTGTTAAATGTATATTTTTAATGATGTGAATAGATTTGATCCTAAGGTGTTTGGATGTCACATCTTTTCCCTGAGTGATTAAAAACCCTGATTTTAGTCTCTCATCCCTGCTCACCTCCAGGAGCCAGTACTGCTAAAGGGCCAAGATTAGAGTCCTTTATGTACTCAATCAGCAGAATTGTCTGGGAAGTTCTGCTCAGTTGTACCTGAACCACACCCCCAGAGGATTCCAGTGCTGTGAAATTGTTCTTGTATCTCTAATCTGGCTTCTGAAACGGATGGAAGAGGAAGAAAGGGGGGACTTAATTTGTGCTGCTGCACAAATAAATGTGTATTTACACTTACAAAACAGTAAATTATATTTTTGCACATTTGTTGAAGATCAGAAGTGTAACATTGTCAGGGCCCCATCAAAGCTGCTCAGCGCACTCGTAGGAAATGTGTTTTTTTGCTCTTGTGTGGTCACTTTAATGCTGTTTTCTGGAAAGCACAGTTGTCTGTCCCTGTCCTGTCCTGTAATAACCATTATTCTTTGCATTGTAGTCCCAGTAAGAATTCTGTAACACACCTAATATAGTTTATTCTACTTACTGTGGCAATTAAATCACGAATCCTACATATTTTATACTATTTAAGAAGTGAAGCATGGTATGAGCTACAATGGCCATGGAGAAATCTGCTTGAGAGAAGTCAGTGGAACAGATTTTTTAAATATGAGCTCACTTTCTCTAATGCTTTCTGAAGTGTGCAGTAGCCAAATGGCCCAGTATGCAGAAAATTATCCGACAGACTTAATATCTGGACATCAAAGGTCACATTAACTGGGTTTTTAAGACTTTTTATTGTGCTGTATAAGCCTGGAAATTCCTTTAGAGTCATGGTGTGACCTATTCACAATTAAAATGTGATAGACACTCATCTTGACTGTTTGCAGAATGTTCCTGTGGCAAAGTCTGTGTTTGAAAAAAAAAAAAAAGGTAAGAACAGCAAAGAAATCAAACCCACAGACTTTCTAACCAAATATTGAAATAGGAAGTTGCAGGAGAAGATAATTCCAGGTGAGAATGACTCTGCTGCTGGTTTGAATCAAAGGCCATGTCAGCAATGCTTCTTGTAACAATTTCAGACTATAAAAAAGGAGCTATTTTTGGGGAGGGGGGAGGAAGCAGAATGGAAAATGCAAGAAATTAAGAAGAAAACTGGAGTTTTCTTCTCCAGGGCAGCAACTTTTAATCTCAATTAAAGCAGTGAGTCTAGCAGAGCAGCATGTTAATACATACTACAGGGAGTCAGAGAATACAAATGACCTTTGTGGATTTGGTTTTTGCTGCTTTTCCTCCTGATTGAAAAGGACGCCCAGCAGTTGTCTTAATTGGATGTTAATTGATACATATTCACAGGAAGTCGTGTCTGTGATCTTGCAGCTTGTTTGTATGGAGGAGTGTAATGGAACAAAGCGTGAGGAAGTTTTTTAATGATCACAGTGACATAGCAGAGTAGTAGGAATTTTAAAATTATCTCAGAAATGTTTGAAGAGTCATTACCAGAACAGACATAGCTGCATTCATGAAGCTTTAATATTCTGCCTTACATTAAAAACGTAATTAAACTGAAGATAAACCTTATAATTATGACCTCATACCTCCTGTCAGTGATACTCTCTTACACTTTCTGGAATCCTCATGATGATATAAAAGAGGATGATGACAGAACGTAGAGCTGGCTCAAACTACTCATCTTTCAAATCTATCAGTCCCCAGTCCCAAGTAAGAAGTCTTATCCGTGCTTTCCTGCTGATGAGTTTCCCCCAGTCACTCCAGGAGAACCTGTCCCCTCTCAGATATTCTTGTACCTACACACAGCATTGAAACTTCTTGAGGAATTTGCTTATCTTTGTGCAGTCTGAAATGAAACAGCATTTGGGAAATCTGCAGATACTCATCATCCCTCTTCCTTTGTTGATCAAGACTTCTTACATCCCATGGAGATTGTCCATGGGGACACAAAGTAGCTCTGACTGACTTATGTACTTCCCAATGTCAGATTCAGGGGGTGGAATAAACTATGATAGAAATGACACCACCTTTGTCCTTGAGCATTCAAGTATCTGTAGCTTTGAGCTAAGAATTATGTTTTCATTTCTATTGCTATTTTTACTAGAAGTGAGTAAACTGAAGTAGCACAGCCCCTTTGAAGTGACATTCAGCTCGGAGGGAGATCCTGTCTTATTACTTTGTGCCAGTGACATCTGTAAATGGGATCCAGAAATAGTGATGGGTAATCCACACTTGTGTGAAGACAAAGAAAGTAGAAGTATTTATAGCTAATAAATTGTAGAAACACATAGGAACGATTTCACAGCAAGAGAGATCAGCAAAGCACTGGAAGCTTGTAGTGGTTAATCTGTAATAAAGGCAGGTTGCCATAAATCACTTCTGTAGCCTCAGCTCACCAAGACTGTGCAAGTATCCTGGAAATGCTCTTGTTCACAAAAACTTAGTGCTTTAAGAATATTGGTTCAAAAGACATTAGCTGAAAATAGGGGGGGGGTTGCATAAAAAGGAAGTATCAAAGGTGATAGAAACTGGGAACTCTGCAGGGACAGTCATCTAAGCATGGGTGCCCATGTAAAAATGACAAGCTGTGGTCATTCTCAGCCAGTGATGTCTGGGAATCAACAGCTTTGAGCTGCAAGCCCAAAGGGGAAGTGTCCTTGTTGTTCCACGAGCCAGTCAGGCCTTTCCTTGCAAAGGACAGGTTAAACCTCAGTGTGGCATTAGCCAGAGTTTGAAGGAAATGGCTCCTGTGCATCTGTTTGACTGTGCTGTGCTAGTTAGATAAAGCTAAATGTCAAACTGCTGGCAGTTTAACAGTGTTCAACTGGCTGCTTTTTCTGTTTTAAATTAGAAACTGGATGGCTCTTTGAAAGGGTTCAAGTTTCCTGAAGGCAGATCTCTAAAAGTCATTCTGCATGCAGAAAGCCCAGCTTCTGCTAATACATCCTTTATGCCTGCAACCACAGTTAGACTGAATGGAACCCGAAGAGCAGTTTCTCCTACTTTTTTTCCTGCTGGTGGCTTTAATACATAACCATTTAAGTGTGATTGAAATGGCAACTGCTACTGAAAGACTCAATCCGTTATTTTTGGAGTTGTGGTTATGACCTTGTCTGTCCTTACCTGTGAATACGTACCAGACAGGAAGATGTTGGTGTTTGGAGAGTGTGAGAAGCTGGCATTCCTTAGTGCATATGGTTTACTGGAAGTGGAGTCTGTAAGAGCAGGGAGGAGAGGGAACACAGAGTTAAGAAGCGAAGAGAGCGAGGCAGTACTAAGAAGGTGAAATGTTTATCTGCCAATTTTAGTTTCCAGTGTATTTAATACTTCATCATGTCAGTTGCTTGGAAACCAGTGTTTTGTGCCCTTTTGCTGCTTGGCAGAAATCAGTCTAATTGGCATGTTTCTAGCACTGTCACTGCTGGCAGTTTGCAGCATTTTTTTTTTTCCAGAAGCAAAATTTTTCTTTTACATGAATGATGGCTCACATTAATTAGACAGCAGTCATGGGTAAAGACAGCCATTTAAGAGTATGGATGTATGAACCATTATCTCTATCATCAATCACTGGGAAGGCTGCTATTCCTATCAACATTTCTGTCTTTCCAGAGGCTGTTCCTGTAGAGTCACAATCTCCTTTTCCTTTTGTGCAGAACTATTTGTTTATGTTTGAAATTTCTTAAGTGGAAATAATTCATCCTTGCTAGATTTTACTGCCTACCTAAACATAGCAATCCAATCCTATGGTTCCTGATGCCAAATGACAAATTGTCACTCAATGTTTGGAGAAACCTAACACTTAAAATGAGTTTCTGTTATTTGCTAGTAAAATATGCTCAGTAAATACCTTTT
Source organism: Pyrocephalus nanus (assembly GCA_038380795.1). Taxonomy (NCBI): domain Eukaryota; kingdom Metazoa; phylum Chordata; class Aves; order Passeriformes; family Tyrannidae; genus Pyrocephalus; species Pyrocephalus nanus. The sequence continues at coordinate 4,271,671 of CM076278.1, forward strand.
TGTAGTAAGGCAAAACACGAGGTCATGAGGAGTGCCTTCTGCTTTCACATGAAAATGTTGAACCAGCAGTATTTTCCTGGTAGAGGATCAGTGTCCTCAGTGAAGCATCACTTAACAAGCATGATTTTTTATTGGTAATATGAACATGGAGTTATTATTGCACCTTCTTACAGCTGGAAAATTGAAACCTTAGGAATCTCCACGTGATTTTTTTTTTTCTTTTTCAAGTTTTAGTTTTGAAACTTTTTGGAGAAAAATTTAAAGCAAAGCCTTGAAATCTCAGAGGTTTGTTTTTCTGCCCTTCTTCAGTACACAGCTGTCTTCTCAGTGCTGCTCTGGAGGTCCTTCACCCACTCACCTTTGTTTATGTGCTTCTCCAGACAGGTTTTTTGTACCTCTGGGTAGCCACACGTGCTTGGGTTTCTCGGTGTTAGAGAACCTCTCCTCATTTCACAATGAAGGCAGCATCTGTGTTTTAATGTCTTTGTAGTTAATTGAAAACCCCTGAGACATTGGAATATGCAGCTCTACATAAATGCACTCACCTGTGACATCTTCTATAATAGTGTGGGCGGTGTTCTGACTATTGCAGATTCTGATTTCTTGCCACACAACCTTCTGTAAATGTGCCACAAATTTACTCGTGTCTTACTTGAACTTGTTTCGTGGATTATTTCACGGTCAGCTTTTCATGATAATGAAATAATTTTGTGATAATATGTATTTTTCCCATTTTGCAGATCCCAGTTTTGTTTTTTAAACAGAATATTGTACTCATCTGCAGGAAAATAAAATGGGGACCAACATCTGAAACAGCGTGGTTATTCCAGATTGTTTGTATGTCTTCATCTACTCAGGACAGATGTTGATGTGGCACTACTTTAGCTCCTTGCCAGAATTGTCAGTGGTTCAGCTTAGTAAATGATCACATATGTCTGGGTTTCTGTGGGTTAGTAACTACACTGAAGAGATTTTAATGTCATTATTATCTGGTCTTCACTTGTTTTAAAAAGACTAGATGGATGAATATTTGCCCATTTTTTCTTGCTGTGTAATCATTCAACCATTGAATAGGAGTAGTAACCACTGTCCTCTGATTCCTTGTGAGGGCATCTCTAGCTTGGCTGTAAACACTACCAAACCAGAGTTCACAGTTAATTTACACTAGTAGCTACATATGAAGTGTGAGGAATTACAAGCTTTCTCTGTCCACGTGCTGAGCTTTCAGAGTATGACCCAAAAGTGGATCTCAGTAATAGAACTTGCTGGGTCAGCCTCACCAGCACATCAACCCCAGGGCTTTCTGAAGTTTCAGAAGGTGGATGGTGTGTGCACCCACTAATCACTCACTATTTCTTAATTGAACAATACACCAATTCTCATTTATGATAAGACTGCCTTACATCACCAGGAAAGGTGATGTAGAAGTCTTAATGTAAATAAATTTGGCACGTGCTGGCATAGATTTCCATTCAGCCTTGTAATGTGCAGCACTGATGTACTGAGTGAAATGGTCAGCAGCTCCAGTGTTTATGACAGGAGAGTGAATCTGATTCTCCACTGCATAAATCAGTACCAGTGTGGGCAGGTTACAAGAAATGCAGAGTTTGCTCTCCTGTTGTTCTGTGTGTGCTCTGTAAATAAGGAAAGCACTGTGTGCATATGGATTTTCTTTTATCTTGGCATTTCCTGCTGTTTCACAATTATTAACTATTTAGGTGTTACAGTGCCTTGTCAGAAAGTTAATGGACATATCAGAATTACTTCAGCTGTTAGAATGCAGCAACAGCTCAAATGGAGTCAGATATGTGTTAATTCAAATACACACAACAGAGTTTAGGGGACTGAAATAATTTAAAAAAAAATGTCCTATTCCAACTGAAACAGCAGCAAGGACAGTAACATTTAATCAGCTCAAGTCTGATGAGAATGCAGGGTTAACACTTGTGTTCCTGCAGAGATTGCCATAACATCCTGAATTCTTCAGGTTGTCAGAACTTCTACTTTATTACGTGTTCAAAGAGACAGACCCTCCAGTGCCCACAGTGCCTCCTAAAACCAGGTGAGGACACAGATTTCAAAGGAAGCTCCCTGCTCTGCCTGCTTCCTTCAGTGGATATTGCTTTGAAATCTTCATTTGAGATTAGTAATAGGATCACAGCTCATGATGCTATGGCTGCAAATGATGCAAGGTGCTCATTTAGAAGACTTGGACTGTTTTCTAATCCACAGTTTTAGTCTGTGATGTTCAGAATACAGTTCTGTTTACTGTAGTTTCAAAGTTGGTGCCTCCTGTACTCTCTGTTTCATAAGGAAATGTGTTGTTGTGTTGGGTTTTCTGCTTTAGAAATGACTTACTGGGAATGTTTTAAGTTGCAGTGTGTGTAAAATTGCACTTGTTTTTCACCTGGGAAGCCTTAACTTGCATTCAGGTTTGTCACTACTGCAAGTCAGGCAGTGCCCAGCTGATAGCTCACAACACCCTCAGCAGGGTCTGGCCTTGTGCCCAAAGAGGAGCATTTACTTGTCTGGGCAGGAGTTGTTGCGGATGCACATTGAAATGCTTTTATGAAAATAAAGGAAATGGCCTTTAGAAAGCCTGTGCTCTCAGTGGCTTTCAGAGCAATGCCACATGGGTTTCATTTATATTTACAATTGGCTATAAGCCTCTGGAAAAGGCTGAATTCTTTCTGAACAGTGTCCAGAGCAGGAGATATTCTGTCATTAGCTTTGTTGATATAAAGGCTGTGTCCATTAAGGTAAGAAAATTGAATAAGGCCTTTTATGAAATAGTGGCTAACCATTTCCATGATCAGAGAGAAAGCCATTTTGTGAAACAGTGGCTAAAAGTTTCCATGATCAGAGAAATATGTATCTTATGTGTATATGTTGCTTGATGGATACATAATTATTTTATTTAATGCTCAAAATATTTGTTCCCCATGATCATAATCAAATGTTAAGACTTAGAGAGAGAGAACCAAGCTGGCATAAATGGACTCAACTTCAGCCTCGGGGAGTGGGCAGAGGGAGATTAGCAGGAAGAGGAAATGAGGCTGAAGCATCCTGATAAAATCCCCCACTGCATCAAATACAGTCCCTGAGTGAGGGAGAGCCAAGGGATGTGCAACCTTCTGCACCCTCTTCCTGGCAGTTCTGCTCAGGCTGGACTTGGAGCAGCTGAAAGGCTTTGGCATCACATGTCAGTCCTTCAGTAACCACGTCCCAAAGAAGTTGTTTGTGTACACAGGAGAGGTGAGGTTGTTAACAGGAAAATTTGATCTTCTGGGGCAAACACAACCTTAGAATGACTCCTTGGAACATAGTGAGGATGAGCCAGGGTACTTAAACAAGTAAAAATGATGTAAAAAACCCTGGTAAATATCTACCTTGTCCTTACCCTCGTGGAAGAGTTTCTGGCATTACTTTTACAGCTTCTTAATGTTTTTCTGGCACCTAAGTTATAACTAGGACAAATTTAGGATTCCCTTTTATTTCTGTGAGTTATTTCTTACTCGAAAAAAAGGCATCAAGAATCCCAAATCTTAGCAGTAAAAAGTTCGATTCCCTGACACTTTAATGGCCTTGTACTAAAATTAACTGATGACCTTGAGTCTCCAAAGGATTTAAGGAGTAATTTAATAAGTACGTAGTTACACCAAGCACTGAAAATACACTTGCAGCCAATTTTCTGTGTGTGCAGTAACTGCTGGGTCACTGCTCTGTGTGTGTCTTTGACCCTTATCTATAATAATACATTCCTGGAGAGAAAACTTGGAAGTATTTCATGGTACGTTATTACTGCTCAGAAAACTCTTCTAATTTTCATGCTGATAAAGATATTAACATGGAAAAATTAGACATATCCTTTTGTCTGAAAGGCACTTGAAAATCTGTGTTGTGACTACAGTTGACTGAAGCTCAATTACTTTAATAAACGTATTCCAAATTTCATCTTGATTACATTTGCATTTTAATGAACGATTCTCGCCTACTTGTCAAATAGGCAGCCCAGCTAAATTTATTAAGTTATTGTATAAACAGGGTATTGTGATGCCAGAATTTAAATGGAGAAATATTTGATGTCATATTCCAGCAACATGTTATAAATCTGCAGTGTAGAAAAGTATGTTGGTTGCCTCTGTATTTTAAGTTTGGATTTATTTTACTGGTTTTCTTTGCAGAGTCCATCAACCTTAAGGGCCATTCATAAATATGCCAGAAAGAATTCTATGGAATTATGGGTGTTTTTTGCTTTAAATTGGATAGTTATTACAGCTCTTTCATATGCTGCATTTCTCTTAAACGTTCTGTTATATACTTATTTTTCTGTACTTGAGAAGCGAGGGGGGCAGTAAACTGCTCCCCTTGAGAACTAGTGAATTTGGTGCCTGACATTTGCACCCTGTATGACCTTTGGGTGCTTTAACACATCTAGTAAGAAAAGGGAGTTATTACTTGCCAGTACAACAAATGAGGCCCAGCTTTCAAGCCTGGGTTGTGTTTGAAAGAATCAATAGAGTTTGATGCCCCTTGATTCAAAAGCCAGTGGCATATGACCAGAAAGGGATGTGTCCTGTGGAATAGGGATAGGATACTCCTGGGACTTGGATCAGCTTCTGTGTTCTTGCTAACATTTTAATCAGCAGCTGCAGGATATCTGTGTGCCATACCCCTTTTCACTGCCCTGCCTCACCTTTGCTTTTTCTGTTATTTTTTTAACCTCTGTGCTCATCCTGCAGGCAGTGCATTGCAGCTTCCTCTTTATTTTCTTCTCTTGCAGTAATGCCTTGCCTGTTCTCTTCCCCCCACTCACAGGTGCACTGGCACCTTCCCTGTTCCTGACAGTGCAGCCTCCTGACAGCACATGGAATTGTGGAATTCAGCAGCTTCAGGCAGTGCCTGTCAGGCTGTGACAGCTGAGTTCACACAGTGAGGGGCCTGGTGGACAGTTGGCTGCTATAAATTAGAATTAAGCAGGGAGTTTTTAAACCAAGTACTGGACAAAGTGCTACTGAGTTCAAGGCACCCAGTAATTACCTGCATGATAGTGAAAGAGAGAAGGGAAAGTTCTCACAGACCATACTGGGGAATTATCCTTTGTTATCTTATTGCAGAAGGAAATACTAATGTTGGACTCTTGAACGTAGAATTTGAAATCTTTAAAATTTAACTTAGTGGGCAACAGAGAAATCAATCAATTTAATAGTGTGTTGTTAGAACACTGACCAAGTTGTGATGATTTTGGCAGACATCATCTCAATGCTGTGAAGCAAGGTGAAGAATATTTTCATATGGAGAATATAAGCATTAATAAAAAGTAAGAAATCAAATCTTTCCTCCGAATACAAAGCCCAGACCAAAAAGCAAACACATAATATAGGCTGAGTAATTCTGAACAGGAAAGTGTTACATCTACGAGAGTGACATCAAATGTCCATTCTGTATGGTCACACTGAAGAGCTAGAAAAGGTGGGAAAGGAAGAAAGTATTCCTGAGAGATAGTGTTATGGAAGGAGAAAACAGACCAAACAGGCTTGGGGCAGTGAAGAAACAAAACCCACAGCCTGTAAAAAGCTGTTTTCTGGTTGCCCAGCTCTCAAGACTCTTCTCATCAGGGTGAATCTTTTCAGCTTACTCTATTATTTTCTTTGCACACAATATGTTAACCCAGGAAAAACTAAACAGAATTTGAGGCACGTCTTGAAACTTTGGCCTCGTGTATATAATCTTAGTGCCTCCAATGGCATGATTCCAACAAAAAACAAGTGAAATGGAATGCAAGCCATGTGTCAGCATCTTTTCTCAAACAAATCAGTCACATTATTTCCTCTGCCTCCAAGTTTGATTTCACATAAATGCTTAATTGCTAATAATAAGTAGTAGTATAAATGTGTGAATACAAATAATACTGTATTTATAATTTATTAAGTACTATAAGCATATTATAAATAAATAAAAATTGCATATCTTGGTAAACATATAAATATCCAAATTTTAATATTAATAAGTGCTAATAAATGCAGTCATTAACAATTTAGAGACACACCTAAGTATTTTTTTATAATTTAAGAAGAGAAAGTGTGATGATCTGAACACAATAAGCAGCTTTATTGGTTCTGCCTTCATTTTACAAACTACTTTTTTAACTTCAGTCTTTGTTCTTTCCCACAGTCGCATTCTGACAGAAGAGGCCCACATGAGGAAGTCAGGGAAGAAAGAAAAAAAGATGACCTGACAGTCCTTTAGTCCTATTTATACCAGTGTCTGGATTCCAGTGCCCCTGGAGCAAAAACAGGTAAATTTGAAGGAAGATTCATGTCCTCTGTGGCAGGACATGAGAGAAGCTCACAGTGACACAGACCCATAACAGATACACTCAGAGCTGCTGTTCAGCTGCTGAACTTGTGTTCTGAGAGCTTCAGGAGTTTATGGTGATGTAGTCTGTCTTTATTAATAGCAGCTGTTAAATTCTGACAGTAAGTGATTGAATCCTAATGACTTACTGAGCACCCTGTGTGTGTGTGTACAGAAGCACACGTCACTCACCTTGCTGACATTCACTTGGCAGGTTCCAAGTTGCATAAAATCTTCTTGGGTGGTGTAGCTTTCAAGATCAGGCTCATTTAAAGAAAAGGCTGTCAAAATTCACATTTAATTTGCCAAGTTAAAACTCGGCCTGTGAAAGAGAGAGGGAGAAGGCAGAACTTGTACCGTATTCATTTCTCTGTATTTTGTGGTAGTCACTAGTGCACACTGTCTGTCCTGTTCTAAGCTCATTATTCCAGTTGCTCACCAAAAGTTTATATATTTATATTTACATTTGCATGTAGAATAAGCTAAAATGCCAAAGGTAATCTTAGTTCAGAAAATACTGAACCAACATTTTAAACTCACACACTGCTTTTAGTTAAAGGAAAAACTTAGAAGCTACTGTAGAATCCAAACCCCTGAGAATCCACACCATAACTGGTAAATACCAGAATTCTCACAGGTAAGAAAGCACTGGGCACATCATCAAGATAAGCCCACTGGAAATTTCACATCCAGAAATACCCTTGCAGGATACAGAGTTATGTGTCAACATTAGAAAAACCTTGAGAGGTGTCTGGAATTCACTGGGACAATTAAAAACTCATCTGCTACAAAACTGGTTAAATGCATCTGTTTCAGCCCACACGGTGCCAGTTGGACTCTTTCCTTCACTCTATACTGTAACACTTTGGTTTCTCCTCTCCACAGTGAACATCTTTTCCAACAGCTGTGTGCCATGCACTGGCTTTTGGAAGCTTTGACTCTCAGATCCAACAGTTTGATGCATTCCATATTAACCCACTGGAATATAAAGTGAAGGAATGACAATCTCTTGTCCTTTGTATGTTGTTGTTTCTCTTCTTTCAAGCAGTAACTCTTTCAGTGAAATGTTATTAATTCTGTGCCATGCAACATAAACAAATTCTGGATTTTCTTTGTCTCCGTGCAGTCAGCAGGGAGTTGTGGAGTCAAATCAGCAGCACAGCATCATCCTCTGTTACTGCAGGTTGCAGAACTAGGAGAAAATACTGAGCTATCCCAGCCAATTTAATTGTGTTTTCTTTCCTTGTTCTCTTTTTGTTGATAGTTCTATAGTAATAGATACATGTATATTCCTATAGCCTTTCCTTGGAGGGTTATCCCAGTGAACTCAACAGGAATTCCATGTATATTATCATTACAGAACCAAGCCAGCTATTAAGTGATATTTAGTAGCTGATTGTATTCTATCCATTATGTATGACAGTGATGGGTATTTGTAGAAGAATGTGTTGCTTCTGAACTTTTATACTGTTAAAAGTAAATAGTAATTTAAGTTTCCAACATTTTTTAGTGGATATAATCATGTTGGTACAACATGGATTTAAATTATTCATGAGTGTTTGATAAAGCAGTTGAACAGTTTATGCTCTGAGTTGCAGAGCAAAGCTCTTCAAAGCTGTTCTGTTTTCCTCTGTATTCTCAGTCAAGGCAAACTGTGTCTGTGTCTGACAGAGGTGGCAGAATAGCAATATATAGAATTAGTCTGATAAATTGGAGGAGAGAACCAGTACAGTGAGTGTGGTGAGTGGCTTTTTCATCCCTTTACGTGTAAGGACCAACCAGTAGAGAGTTGGTCAGCAGGTCTCTCAGATACAGGCTGGCAGTTAAACAATTGTTTAACTTGGGGGTTCTCTTCAACTTACTCTGTGTTCCTCCTACTCATCCCTCAGTGCTTACCTGCACTTAACAGACCTGACAGAGTAATTTATCTGTTGGTTCTCCAGTGTGGTTCAGTACAAAGCTGGGTAATCTTCAGTCTTTTCACTTCTTTCCAAGTAAAACTGGACCAGAAAAGCACGTTAGCATTTAGTACTGCTAATTACCTTTGAATTGACATTTATATTATCATTATTAGGCTGATACCATGCCCTGTTACACTCTGAATTCCCACTCAAGAAGGAGCTCTTGGAGTCATTTGGGAGAGTTCTGTGAATGTTTAGTACCTATCAAAAAAGGCAAGAAAACCTCTAAGAATGAAGTGGAACCCAAAGCAGAAAACATGCTCTGCAAAAATACAAATATTTTATAAGTGCTTCTTGACTCTCTGTCCTTCCTGTTCATCCAGGCTGTTGCCTCAAGTGATAGAGTCTGACTGAACAAAAGTGCTGAGGGATGGTGGAGATATGGAATGGCTTCCACACAGGAACAGTTAAATAGGCTGGGGCTCTTCAGAGCAGGAAAGAAATGGCTGGAGACAAAGTTAGGACAGATCTCTGTAACATCACGAAGTGCATGGAAGAAAAGGTGATTAGAGAGTGGTTATTTACAGGTTCCCTTGACACCAGATTTATGGCACACCAAATTAAATTACCTGGCAGAAAATTTAAAGCAATGGGAAGTGTTTTCAAGCAATGCATAATTAAACTTAAGAATTCATTGCTAGGATATATTGCTGGAAGTATATTCAAGTGCAAAAGCAATTTAACAGAATAGAAGAAAAAACAGTTAACTGCTCCTAAATGCAAAGGAAAGGACACATTCTTTGGGCCTGAAGGACCTTTAGGTTCAGACAGCCAGAGGCTGAGGGGGTATATCAGAAAGCTTGAGATAATATCATATACTACCTATACAGCTGCTGCTGAGCACTGATGAATGGGAGCAGTGGAGGATTCAAAGCTATAATTTCAAGCAATTTGTTTACAGATGTAGGTGAACAATTGGTTTGTGTGTGAGATGAGATTTGAAAAACAATCCTGAGAGCTGTGACAGCTGGGAGCCTCCGTTTGCTGCCATAAAAATAAAGATACCTTGTGTGATATATGGGCAGGGTGTTCAGTGCATCCTTTAGAACATCTATCACATGATTGCTGTGATTCCAGGGGACTGGCCCGAGTTACAAGTCTGGACCTCTCAAGGGTTCTGTTCCTAGCTCTGAAAAATACGGGGAGTTACTTTGTGCAGGGCAGCTCTGTACCAAAGGTTGGGTGCTGTAATGAATTCTGAAGCTGCTCAAATCATGTTTAATCCAGGATTCTCATCATAGGCTGCTTCACAAAAGACTAATCAGAAATGGATTACCAGTACAGCTGCCTTGTAGCCCTGTACCCAAAATTCACAAAGCTTCATAGAACTCATATAAGACATAGTTTTGAGAGGACACACAGCCCTAACCCACACGTAGCCATGTTTATATTTCAAAAGTGGGAAAGGGACTCTATAGAGGCAGCTAATCAGTAGACACAACTGAATGTGGCTCTTACAGAAAGATTTCTTTTAAGAAAATAATTCATGACTCAATATAAAGCCTTTTGTCCAGTGGTAGTTTTGCTGCAGAATGTTTGCTTATACAGATTAGAGTTTTCAGTGCTGCTGGCTGAGTGGGGGACCTGTATTAGTGCAAAGGTTTAAATGTTTCATCATGTTGACAGAGGTAAATGTGGAAGCTGCAGCTGTGGTACAACACCAGGTCACTGCTGAGGTACTCTCATTTATCATTTGGCCCCCACCTAATCAGTCAAATGTTTCACAAAGCAGATTAGAGTACAAAATGTAAGCCTAATTTTTCATGGTTACTGTGTAATGAATAATGTGTGTATGCAGATCAGCTCAGGTGACACACATTTTCTTCACAATGAAAAGGAGACTTGTATGAGAGATTAAAAACTAACTGGATTTTATCCCCAAAGCTTTCCAGCCAGCAGCTTAGCTTTCATTTCTCGGTCAAAAATGTATTTTTAAAAGAGTAGGCATAAATATTTGTGCAAAGGATCTTCATTATAAAATTTATTCCTGAATTTGGGGCTTTTCTTTGATATGATCAATGCCTCTTCAATTGATTTTCCATTTTTAGTTCCCATTACTACTGCACAGATGATTAACTAAGGCATAGAAATCAAGGTCAGGGGAAATTACTAAATTCTTCTTTCTTTTTTCTCTTTTCTAATTAATATCTGACTAGCTCACAGCTATGGAGGTTATATTTAAAAAATATCACTAATACAGACAAGCTTGATTATTTGTTTTCACTGTTTCTCCAGATGGAGAACTGGAACAGGTTTTAATGCTACAAAATAGAGGTCTCAGTGCTAGAACTTCGGAATTTCTGACTGGGACCTTGGTACTCTTGATACTCTCCAGGCCACAGGTAATAGAGGATCTTCATTATAAACATGTTTTTTTAAATAGCAGCCCATTAGCTGGTACCCAGCAACATCTTACATCCAAGTCTTATAAATTCATTTACAAACTCACAGTATAATATTTCAAATCTGTACTTTTAACAAGTAGTTTGTGTTTCTGTTGAACAGAGTCACCATTCAGCAGTGATTTTGTGTTCTACTGTAGGCAGTGCTTCACAAAAACATAGAAAAAGGACCTTTTGCATTTGGGGATTACAACTTGGAGGGTGTTGAGTGCTCAGTAAAATGTCACTTATTACCATGTAGGACAGATGAGCACCTTGGAGGATGGCTTAGGCTCTGACAGTGAACACTGGGGCTTTTAATAATGAGTGTGACAGGTGTTTTCCTGCATGAGTGACTGGAGGGAACAGAGCAGAGGAGATGGGTGTCAGTGCCTCTCCAGGGGTTTGGCAGCACAGCAGGAATGAAACACCAGTGGGAAGGGCAACCAAAATGTTAATTTGAAGGAAAACAGTGAGTTAAATTGACTTTCAAGGGAATGGAGAATAAAAGCATTTACTTTCCAGTGGCAGGCAAAGAGTAAAGAGTGTTATTAGTGAGAGATTTGCTCAAAGGTAGATAGTCTGCAAACTGCAGCCAATGAAGGGCTACTTGAGGACATGTCTGAAGTGGTAGTGGATGCTGATAAGGAGGCACAGAGAGGTAATTAGATACCTGTTGATGTTTAATGTATTAAATTCCATATGACATTTAAAAGAAGAATGGCAAAGTGATGCAGTAGACTTCGAAATTCAGAAAAATTGACAGTTATGCCACTGGAATGCAAACAGCACAGCATGGACACTGAAACCAGACTTCCTGCATAGTTTGTTCAAGTCTACCTGATTTTTTAACACATTATTTTTATAAGCATCTAATGTAAAAAATATTTACATCTTTTACTTGATGTTTGTGGTTTTTTCACAGCTGAATTAACAAAGCTTATATTTTCAGAAGTGATTAATTTGGTGCATTTGTACTTGGGTACCTATCTCAAAACATCTTTAAAAAGACACTTTACTTGGAAGAAACTTTAATTTTCAGGAATACTAAATAGCAGGTTTCTTTAGGATGTCTCATGCAGGCCAGCATATATGGAGCAATATCTGCAAAGGAGAAAGGAATGCACAAGTGAGTTGGCAAGTTTTTACATAATTTTTTCAACAGACCTACAGAAAGTCATCACAGGTAAAATGTCACAAGGTGTCCATAAACAAAAAGAGATTGTTAAGAAGATTGGACTGCAGGTACATTACCTGATGGGTTTCTGAATGACAAGAGAAAGCAACTCACCAGAAAAGAGCTTATGCTTTTTTTTTTTTTTTTCCCTTTCTTTTTCTTCTTCTTCTCCCCAAATAACTGAAATCAGCATTCAGTAAATTCAGATAACGTGCAATTTTTTTGCATGGGTGGCAGAACAACCATTTTACTGCTGTGCAAGCAGCATGTGCTTTCTGGAAAACACCCCCATAAATCTTGTCTTTGCAAACAGAAGAGATCCAATGCTCCAGCAGCTTTGTGGATAAAGCAGTGTTCTGTCTTATTCCACCAGAATTGGTTCTGTTTCTACCAGTGCATTTTGCTGTAGACTCTCTCTACCATTTCCAGCCAACATTAGATGTGTTCCCTCATTGCTCAGCTCTGTGGTGGTTTCCACAGCTCTAAGATCAACAGGACAAACCATTCTTACAGTCAGACTTTGCTGAAGCATTTTATTTTTTTTTCCTTTGAGCTGAGGTCAAGAGAAATAAATTTTGTACCTGGATAGCCCCATCAAGTCTGTAATATTAAGAATGTTTTTTCAGCACCTGTGGAATGTTTCACATTCTAGAGAAGGCACTCTGAACATTAATTTAAACCTTCTTATGTATTACAGTTTGTTGCCAGTGGCTCAGGAGAACTACAGAGTAAACATGCCTTTCATTAAAGACCAAGAGAGTATAATATCAAGGAAGCAGAGGCCCAGAAGGCAGGGTAAGGGTACAAAACTGGTTTTTAAGTACATTATGTGCTGTATAAACTCAGCACTCTCTATGCAAAGCACTTGGCATGCAAATGTCAAGGAGCATTTTATTACACGAGAGCAGAGCAGGCCATGGAAACCTTGCAGCACATTCAGTACATGTCAGTGCAGTTTGAAGTCACTGTCCTGGAAGGATGTGATGGAATGAAAGATGATAAACCCCCAAATTCGTAATCATTTCTCATTTTTTAATCCATCAAATTATTTTAAAAATTGAGCTAAAAAGCCCAGCTGTGCTTTGTAATTAATTTGGATTTTGGCTGAGAGTAAGGGGATCTCAAGATTTTCACGGGCTCACATTGCTGTATGTTCTGAGCAACACAGGTGTTTGCCACAAAATGGTAACCACAGGATGTTCATTCCAGTTTCCTGTCTTGCTTTATTTGCAGCTGCCATATCAGCTCTTTCATTAAAAGCAAATCTGACTCGTGTGCTGATATGAGGCAAAAGTTCCTGCAGAATGTGAAGCAGCAGCTTGTTCTTTATGTGACACCCTAGTGAGCCTTGAGAGGCAGGGAGAGACTCTTCTCTGTGTACTCTTAAAACACAACCTACCTTACTTCTGACCAGATTTAGGACTTGTCTTCAGGCCCTTTAAAGGTGCATTTATTTGTTTTGGCATTCAAATAAGAATATAGGGATGATGATGGACAGTTTTGTGACTGCATAGAAAAATATATTACAGGTTAAATATTTGCAGCAATGTTTTGGAATATTTCTGAGCGATTCTTCTGGAAATATACATTGAATATATTCACTTTGGACATTGTAGTCCTTTTCACCCAAAAAATTGATAATAAATTCAGTCCACACACACTCTGTATGGCTGTTTTGCATTTTCAGTTCAGAGATCACTGTTCTGCTCTTCAACATTGCTTTGACTCTTCTCAGTGTAACAGTTGCAATGTCCTCTCTCAAGGCCTTTTCCCAGATCGCTGACATCTCTGCCTTGTTGACCAGCTGAAGCCTGTCATCCTTTTCCTCTCACCCAGAAACATTCATCTGTGATCTCTGTGCAAATTCTCGTCTCAGTAAGCCCCAGCCCTGAGATCCTTCTCTACTTTGCTGTTCTGAAGGGTGTTGGAGGCACAGTTTCCTTTCCCCCTCCCACTTCTTCTTTCTACTCTTCTCTTCATTTTGTACTTAATTTTTTTGTTCCCAGAACTTCCCTTGTGTGCAGCCAGGTCCTTGTTTTCTTCCCTGAGCAGCTGCTGTTCCTGCACAAGGAACTAATCATTCCAGCATCCTGCAGCCTGGAAGGACAAGTTGGATGGAAAATTACTATTGCAGCTATTTTAGTATTCTCCAAACAGCCACACAAGCATAGATCCTATTTGATCAGCATTTGGAGATGAAGCCTCAGATTGGCAGGATATGATATAAGTAATTTATTGGAAAGAAAAGCAGATGTTGTTTTTGTTATAACCCAGCAGCACTTTTTGTAGCAATGCACACATGAACCCAATCTCTGGGTCAAAATTCTAGCTCAGATCACCCTATTCCATCTCTCTTCTGTTGTATTTTAATTAATATTTTACCCTGAATCACTGTACAGTATTCTGCTTGGTTTTAAGCAGTAGATACCTAATAGAAAGTGAAGGTTGAATTTCAGTTTAAATCAAATTCAGTTTTGTAAGTAAGTTTTTCTTACCTACAGCTTAGAGTTGATATAAAATGTAACCACTTTTAATATGTTTGTAGAAATATGAATGTACAGAGAACACTGCAAAACCAAAAACTGGTATTAGTGTCCACAGACTGAACATACAACTTGTTCTTCACATTCATTGTTTTCTGCCTGCCTTATTGTCTTCCCAGTTAGCAGTGCGGAAGTATGATGTTGTTTAAAACACAACTTTAAGTTGTTGTGGCGGTTTTTTGTTTGTTTGTTTGTTTGTTTGTTTTTTGTAGGAAGCAGGAAGAGCAACGCTGTCAGAAATACCAACCTCTGAAACAATTGAAGTATTTTGGGAGAGACACAGAAAGAATAAGACAGCTGGGCATGAGATGATGAAGGGAGGACTAAAGTGGTAAGGAGAGACAGAACCCCTCAGTGCTTTGACTTTGCCAACACAGTTAAACACACAGAGCTCCCCGTGCCAGCCCCGTTGTGCCAAGTGCTGTCTGTGACGGGTGTGGAGCTGTGAAATCTGTGTTTCTGTTTTAACAAGGCTGGTCACCCCCCTCGTGGAGACACAAAGTCATGGCAGAGCCGTTGCTTTCCCCACAGCACTTGCTTCGTTTACAATCAGGCTGGTTTTTCCGTGCTCTTGCAAACTCTGCATGCCAAGAAAGCTGAATCACAGAGGAACACTTTGCTAGTTTGTGCTGTCAGTCGAGTTGTCTTGGCTCCCTCATGAAGTGAGAAAAGCCAAACAAACAAATATGTGATGTAAGAGTGCACTGAACGGAGCTTCCCTTCTCAAAATATCTCAGTGCATGGTGGGTTATAAAAGGCTTGTGTGTGACATGATAACAGTTATCTGGGTAATCTAACCAGTGATAATGAGAATTTGGCTGTGCAGCCACACCAACAGGGTGTGGAAATGGCCCTGCTGAAGATGAGAACCATGTGTTTCCTTTTTTACTGGCATCAGGAGGAAACTTCTCACCCCTTTCCTGCCTTCCCAGTGACATGTACCCTAAACTGGAGGGAGGCAGCACTTCCTGGTGGTGATGTGCTGCCAAATCCTCAGCCTTTGCAAGGAAAGCCACAGCACACCCCAGTCATGCACAGTCTAGAAGGGTTTGGAACATCAGTCTTCAGGGCTGTCAAAGCAGCACTGCAGAATTTAGAACATTTAAAAAATGGCCCTCTTTTCACAAGAGTTTTATTTTTATTGTAATGTGTAATTCTCCTCCTGTATCTCTCTATTCAGAGTGAAATGGTAAAGGCTGTGTGTTACAGTGCACTTACATCAATGAGATTTATGTCAGCACATAGAGAGAGGAGAATGATGATAGCACAGGGAAAAGGGATATTAAAAAGAATCAGAAAGTGTGTCAGATCAGGCACTGATTGCATTGGAAAATCCACAGAGGCTAAACAAAATAAATAGAGAAAATACGAAGAGGACAAATGTATGGCAAAATGGAAGTATTTGTTGGGATTTTATTATTTCCTTTCGTACCCAAGTTTGTCATCCAGAATTTGATGAATAATGAAGAAGCCCTTATTTCCATGCCCAGCAAAGGGAATTGGTGCTCAAGCCCAATAAAGTAAAGCTCTTTCACATTATTAGTATTAAAGGTCCCTTCCAACCCAAACCATTCTATGATTCACTTGGAATTACGTTGAGCAGTGCAGTCCCCAAAGAGCCATTTTTTCTGTGGAAGTTATGGAAATGGTGAAGTGGCAGAAATGCCAGACAAACCCAGAGTTATTAATCAGATATTCGTTTGTTCCCAAAGGCTTCTCTTTTATTGCTGTTCTTCTTTCTGCTGAAGGTTTCCTGTATTGCTTGCCAGACTCGCTCGGTCTGTGAGGAGTGACTGTTTTGTACGGAAAAATCTTAAAGAAACTGGAAAAATATGGCAAGAATCCCCACTTGAAAATTCATCAGACACGTTTCTTAAGGTTCTGGCTGAGGTACACGTGTGGTGAGTGTACATCATGTGTGGTGAGGGTGGGGAGAACAGGCACCTGTGGGTGAAATTCCAGCGCTGCAAAGTTACCAGATGAAATCATTCAGGATCTCACTAAATGGGGGTGCTGCTATTCATTCTTTTACAAGGCACTTTGAACTCTTCAAGAGAAAGATGTTATGACAACCACTGGCTTATTAATCAGTATCATTTTATTATTATGTCATTGTTGATTTATTTACTGCCTCAGTGAAAGTGACACCTGTCATAAATTGTTAGGACACTTGAAGTGAAGCATTAACTTGTGCTCTGAAAAGGCCTGTCCTTCACAGTAGTTACATCCATGAGCCATTTAGGTTAGGAATTATGTCCCTGATCCAGGAACTCTGCAGAAATGCTTCAGCAACACTAAAAAACCCCAACAGCTACCTCCCAAGATCTTAAACTGGGCTCAGCTCCTGTAGTTCCAGAAGAAATTGGCAGATGAGGAAGGACAGAAGGAAGGGAAGAGAACCCCTTCCAACTCAGAATATTCTGTGACATTAGACTTACACACCTCTGTGTGGTGTAACCAGGTAACTAACTCACCAAAATGGCAACAATGCCACCTTGTGTTTTGTGTTCTCATCACAGTTCTTCCCCTGATCTGCAAGACCAACAGAAATCTCTCAGAGGCAGCAGGTTATTCTGCACTTTACACATATCAAGTGTGATCTTGCCTTTCAGATGCAAAGGTTTGGCACCCAACATGTCAAGATCAGAGTCTCTGTGTTGTCTTGAAGTTTTATAAAAATAACCATTTTGTCTCGTGCCCTAATTTGCATAGTCACTAACCAGAGAGGCAGCCTTGCTTTTAATGTTCAATAGAAAAGTCTCCATTTCTTGCTGGGTTTAGATCTATTTCTTTGCTTTTTCCTTTGCATTTTGACCCTTCATATTTGTGCAACAGTAATGGAGGAAAAACGTGAGCACAGCTGGATCTCCTATCTGTTTCTTTATACCCCTTCCAAAAATAGCCAGAGAGGAAGGAGGACCTTGGTGCTCCTTCTGACAGGAATAGATGAAAGAAACTGCTGTGTTTTAGGAGAAGGAGCAGCATCACTGAGTATCATCTGGCTGAGGTTCCAGATGAAGTTCTTATTTAACTCCAAGTTGCTTTGGTGTAGGTGCCTTGATGGAAGGTAGAAGACAGATGCAAGTTTAAAACACCAAGACTTGACTTGGAAGGATTCAGAATATAAATTGCAATGAAAATTGTAGGGTTTTCCTTTCCTTTAGTTTTCACTACAAGGAATGTGCTCTCAATGTTCTGGTGACACAAAGCACTGTTTGCAAAAGACATTATATATGTTCTGTTGTCACAATGATCAAATTTTCCCATGTTACCTCTCTCTTGCACATAAAACAAAAGCTCGGGAAAGAACCTCTTCCTGTTCCAATTTGTACATGAAAGTATTGTGCAGATGCCAGCAGAGGATTTCAGTGAATAGTTTCAGAGAAGAAGCTTCCCTCTGTGCACAGTCCTTCACCTCTTAATCACAGGTCAGGTAATTTCTTCAGACATTCCTCTAACAATGCCTACAGTATAACAAGCATCTACTCCGTACAGATATACTAATTTTCATGTCTAAACAGCATTGTCTCTGTCTGATCTTCATTTTAGATCTCCTTTATGAAAAATAGCTCAAGCACAGAGTAGTTTTAAGCTCTAAGACAAATCTTTTTTTTTCCATGAATTCTTTCCATTGTAATTCAGATGTTTTACTTTTGCATTGAGTTTATCCTGTAGTTACTGCATGATTGTGGATTAATTCTTGCCTTATTAAAATCAGTATTGAGAAGCCAAGATCCTTAGACTCATTTCCCAGGTTTCCAGCTGAAGATACATTTTCCCCTGATTACCTCAGCATATGTTTGCCATTACTGTGCAGGGTGACAGTAGAATGACACCCCTGAACTCACAGACAGTGATAAATATGTGATATTTGTGAACCTGTCTGGCCTCAGCCATGTATTTCCTGGTGGGTCATAATTGCTGGGTGATGGAATTGGTGACCCAGTGACCTTCTAAGCTGATGATCTTACTGAGCTGCTTCCCTGCCTGTCAGAGCTTCCAGAGGACCCACTGGGGAGAAATGCTGTTGATCCTTCAGCCACAATAAGGGGAAACAATGCCAGCTTGGGGTCCAGGTGAGTACAGTGACCACTGATGTGTAATGTGTTATTGATTAATGGCCTTGTTTCGTCTGCCCTCATTATCAAGAGGTAATTGTTTTTCAGTGAAAAGAGCCAGATTTCCTTGACTTACAGACATCAGAAAAAAGCAAGCTCCTAAAGTTCTGTTGTGCTCCTGCTTTTTCTCATTCTGTATATGGCAGTGATAAGTTAGCATTTGTACAAGTAGTGAAGCCATATTTTCCTCTCTCCATGCTTTTCTTTTCCTCCATCTCAAAATCCAGTGGAAAACTTCCCTCCGAAAGCTCCAGAGGGCTGACCTAGTGCCCAGAGAAATAAGTGGCAGTGCTTCTGCCAGAGGAGCAGGATGTGGTCTTGCTTTGACCTCTGAGACCTCAATTGCACTGTTCACTGGATTCTTCCATTTCTTTTAGCTTCTTTGCAGCCCTCTGTGAGTTTTGAGAGACCCCAATTCTCCAGTTCTTTTAGGATCGTATCACCATGATCTGAGTCAAGTTTCAGTGTCAGTGCTGTTGTTTTACCCTGTGGCAAACAAAGAGAAAACTTGGCAGCTTGGGAGCTCCTGGTGGAACTGTTGGTTACACGGGGTGGAACCTTCATCTTGGTCCTTCCTCCCTCTGTGGAACTGCAGAGAGAAGGTTGGGAAATTTCCTTACATCCAAGAAACAGGAACAAAGGGGCTTCTCCTCAGCTGGAGTGCACGAGCCATGCAGCCAAAATCCAAACTATACCAGCCAAACATGTGACCTAATGTGTCTGCCCTCATGTAAGATGAGATGGTTGTGCTAAATGTAATTAGCTAATGTCTGAGCAGCTCTCTGAGCTCCCAAAGCAGGATGCAAGTGAAAATGTTAGGAGTCTCTAATGTTTTTGTGGGATTATGAAATATCTTATGCATGCTTTTGTTTTATGATGGCTCTGGTCTCTCCCACTGCCACCAGGTAACAAGGGGTTTCTCCTCTAGGAAGAAAATAGATTGTTTGTTTGTTTGTTTTTTCTCCAGCATCAGCCTATTGAAAAAAATTTCTGCTTCTTTTATTCTGAAGTGGCAAAGAGCTCCTCTGGAGAAAAATAGCAGCTTTCCTTTTCCTGCTTCCTGACAACCTTACAGTTTCCTCAGGCAAGATCCTCAGCCCTGCTCAAGTCTTTGCCAATTTAAAGGACTGAAACAAAACAAAGAGGTGTTAAATCCATACCAAGGTAAAAGAGGACTCTAGGTTTTTTTAACTTCTGAGGGTTTTTTCCTGCAAATATCTTGAATTCTCCCAAATACTTCCATAAACAATCTCACAGACTTGCTGCTTCAGTAGATCCTTGCAGAGGAGGTTCAGAGTAACCCATTTAACACATGGAGATTGGTGCACCCGGAGTCCAAGCAACTTGCTGAAGGTCTCCAGAGTGTGTGGTAGAGCTGCTTGGATCAGTGTTCTATCTGCTCATCTCACATTCTATTCTGGTCCTCTAAATCTCAGCTAATGGGCCAGTCATTCACAAATCTATGAGCCAAATCAAGCCACACAGGCTTGGCTTGGTCACTTGCTTGGTGCTCTAGAGTGAATGTCTGGGGGATTCAGACACTGAACTCGGAGACTCTTGACCCTTTTTCCTGCTGTGTGATGTGTTCCCAGTGTCATTCAAGCCCCACACGCCTCAGGTGAAGCTGAAATGAGAACATTTTGCTGGGTGTCACTGGTAGCAGGGCAGAAAGTTATGGCTGCATGAGAATTGCTTGGATATTAGGCTGGCAATTGTTACAGCAAAACTCATCAATTAGAAGAGTAAGTAATGCCTCTTTCAGCATTCATCCTTCCATTCCTCTTCACAAGGGTTCTGGAATTGTCATCTCTACTGTCTTTTTGTAGGAAAGCTTTCACCATGGTGGAAAAGAAGCCAATCATCCTATTATATCAACAACAATAGTCCCACTCTGTTTTATATTGGACATAAAAAGCAGCATCTTATAAATAGGGAATATAAAATAACCACCTCTGTCTTTCTTGGCAATAGGCTGTTTTATTGTAAAGAAATGTCACAGTCATTGTAGGGCTGTTCAGAAATTGAGGTACATCTTCCCAACTGGAATTTCAGCTTTACATACCACCCTTTTATTCTTCTGTCCTGTAAATTAAGACCACACCAGCATGATAAAGAGATGAAATTATATTTAGCCTTGCACACTAGTAACAGCAATTCTTTCTGCTAAGTTTTGATAAATTCCACTGTTGTAGCATTGCAGAAGATAAAAACCCAGCCTAACAAACCCCAGGATATTTGGGGTCAGCTCCAGCTTCTATCAAGGTCAGTGGAAAGATTGTTATCGACCCTGCTGAGTGTTGATGATTGTAAAATCAGAATAGGTTGATATTAAAAGTGCAATGGCTGATCTTGTGAGCAGCAAAATAAGAGTACCATTCCCAGTAGGAAAATTGACCAAGCACCAAAAGAAAGTGGTCAAAGAGAGAAAAAGATGTGACCAAACGTAACTGGGAAGGATTCTCAGATGCCTCAACCTCAAATGCCCTAATTTTGGATCATAAACAGCTGATCACAAGAAGCTGAGATGACATACCAGGGCCTGAAGCATCCTGAAATCACCCTTCTTAATCATCTGTCACTGGCCAACATCAAAAAGGAGACACAGATGCATTTTGATCTACCTGATGTTTGTGTTTCATGACAAAATTGGAGAGGGAGGGGAAAGCTGAGATGGTTGGGTAAGAGTCCAACAAACCAGTGTCACTGTAGCGTGTTTGAAGGTGTTTTTCTCTGTTCATCAGGGTAACAGGAAGCAGAAAGGATGTTCCTTCAGAAGCCCTCTCGACAGTGAGAACTGAGGAATGCTCTTTCACGCTGTGCCAGGAGGGCAGGGACACAGCAACAGGGACACAGGGATCCAGCCCATTGAACCAGCCATGGAGTTCCATGTTCTGAGGGACCATCAGAGCTCACTGGGACTCTCTTTGGTGGTAAGTGGCCATTTTCATACTGAAGTGGATTAAAAGTCAGATCCTAGATTATTCTGCAGCCAAGAAGGGCAATGAAAGGTGTATTCTGAAATAAAGGCTTTATTCCATTGGAATCAGAGCAACCTCAAAACTCACTCCTTCCCATCAGAACGTGCCTCCCAGAGGAGCTGGTGTGCTCCAGCTACACAGATCTCCTGCAGGCTTTGCACTGATGGCTGCATCAGCCCCACACAATACAATTCTTTTTAGTGGTGTCACTCCTGATTAACAATCAAGATTCTGATTTTTCACTATTGAACTAGACTTCTGCAGTGCATTTCACAGGGGCAAGATTAGACCCTGAAGTAGGGGAAGGCTGAAAAAAAGCCTCTTCTCTTTTTTGACATATCTTTCCTTTCTTTTACCCAGCAAATGGTTGTTTCTTTTCCATGTGATTTATATGGTTTCTTATTAGGGTGGCTGTATTTTAGTACACTACATTGTAAATTACACCCAACCATATATGATGGATTTAGTCATTGTGCTATAAATTGTGGTGGATTTTTAAAAGAACACGTCATGGTTGACACAACTACAACATCTGATTTATTTCTAGTGCCAAATTACTGTAATAGTCATCAAAGCATTGTCTTGCACAGAGAGTTCATTAGAACATTTCTCAGAATATTCTAGCAAATGTTTGCCTTTCAAAGGCTGCTGTTTCCTACCTATGGTTCTTCAAACCATGTTTACAAAGTAGGGCAGACTGCAGATAAAGGAAATATGGGTATTCTGTAATGAAAACTTTGCATAAAAAGTGTGGGGGGAAAGATTACAATGTCCAACTGTTCCCATTTATTGTAGGAAAAGAGGAAAAACTGTGACCCATATAATCTGAGTGGCTGAGATAAAGATGACAGAAAAGCAAGCTTTTGCTCCTGTAAAAAAAAAAAAAAAATAGGCTTGATTACTGCAGGCTTATAAAAAGAATCCAGGACATGAGCAGGGAACTTTTTTAAAGCCCTCTCCAAATTCCACAACAGTGTTACCAGATTTTCTCATACACAAAGTGTAAAAAGAAAACACTGAAATTATTAATCAACACAACATGGAATATTTGCCTATTTATCAGTCTGACATGCTGGTGTCTGTTCTGCAGCTTGTCTTGGTAGCACAGGGCAAAAGTTAACACTGAGTAGATACATTTGAACAGTTTTTTAGGACTGTGATAAATGTAATATATAAATTAGGAAAAAAATTATGTCCTGTTATGTTACAAGCAGTTTATTTCCTGCTGGGTTTCTATCCCAGAAACAGTGTCTCAGTTCCTTTGTTCTCACTAGATGATCTGCTAATGTAACAGTGACCTGAGTGCCAGGCCATGTTCACCAGTGCACTCTAAACCACTGCAACTACATTGAAAAAAAAGCTGGATTTTGGATCACTCAGATCCAAATTTGATGACTGTTCTAATTACTGTATTTGGGAGTCCTTAATGAAAGGAGAGTACATGTGTATATGTGTGAGAGAAGGGAAGATGGTTCCTTTGGGATGCTACACAGTGGAAAAGTGCTAAGTGTATTAAATATTCATAGAACAATTAGTATTCAGCTTATCCCACAAATTCAGGTCTGAGTCCAGATCCAGACCTTCCCTAATGGGTGCATTTAACCTTTTGGTTCAAGCCTTATCCTGCTGGTGAGCACCAGAACTGACCTGATCCAGCCCCAGAACAGGCACAGCCAGGGCTGTGTTTTCTTGTTTGTATTGTGGGAAACTGGAGCTGATCCATGAAGAGATTCCAGATTGACTGTGGAGTGAACTGATTGAATTAATTGTCTGCATCAAATACCTTTCTTAATAGAATACGAAATAATCTTAAATAATCCCAAAATGTTTTCATAAGCATTTGAATTTATGAAAAATATTCAAACCAGCAATTTTCAGTTATTTGCTAGTACAAATTAGTTTGTCATTTCTTTGATAATACACATACTCAGGTTGGCAAAATTGCTCAAATTCTTAAACTAACAAGTTTGTTACAAATGTTTTCAGGAACTCCTAGAAAATAAATGATCATTAGTAATTCCAAAAGGCTGGATTTACAGCACTGCATTACACAGCCATGTCTGAAATGAATTCCCATAGCAAGAAATCTGAAAAGTGAGATGCCCAATTAAAAAGAAAGATACAAATAAGAAGGGACCTGCTATTAAACCCCCTGGTAGTAACTCTCCACTTGGGTTCTAAAGGAAATTTGACTGAGCTGAGCTCTATTTTCAGAGTGTTAAACTGAGGTAAGATAAATCCTGCTATTTCAGTGCTACCAAGGACTGCTACAACAGCCTGTCTTGCCAATCACCACGAGGAAAACTTCCAAGAACATGAACTCATTTGCAGGGAATTGGAACACTGAGATAAAACAAGGGCTCCTCACTGCCCGGCACACTCACCCACAGCTCTGAGCAGATGCCCATTGCTGTCTGAGCTGCTGTAACAGATCCTTTAATGCTGATAAATGACTAAATCAGACAGGTCAGAAGTCAGGAGATAGAATGCAAAAGGACAGAAAACATACAGGGGCATCATCTTGCCACGTGTTTGAACATTAGCAGGCTTGCACAATCAACTTGTGCATTGGCTTCAAATTAGGGTGGTACTTTAGAAGGTTATCAGTGAATGAAAATCTCAGATTGTGAAAGAAACTTTCGTTTTTATCTGAACATTTCCCTGTGCACATATTTATTTCCCATGAATAATTTACCAGAGTTAACAGCTCATCCCAGATCTTTGTTTCCAAAGCCACAGCCCACAGTTGTAGTCCCCAAAGCAAAATGGGACTACACAGCTGCGAGGGTAAAACTGCAAAGTTATGTCTAAGCTAAGAAAGGCATTTCTCTCCCCATACCTCTTACAGCCTCAATGTACACTGATCCCAGTGGGAGACTAATGCATCAGCCCCACAGATACTGCTGACTCACAAATACTCACAAAAATACAATAGCAAAAACAGTCCTGATCCAGAATTCTTAAGGAAGGGAAGATGCCTCCTTCCAGTCATTCCACGTTCTGCTGTTTGCTATGCCACGTATTAAACTCTGTCTCCCTCAAGAGCAGGAACAATGAGCCATGTCCCTGTTGTGCCCTAACTAGTTCTGTTCTAGAAGAAATGACAGTGATAGGAACAGACTTAGGGAAGGGTCTAAATTATATCTTGAAGTTTGATGTAATGCAAATATATGCAAGTTGGGAAAAAGGAAAAAAAAAAAAAGCCAACATGAATTTAGCCTTTGATTCCTGAATGTTCCCAGGGCAGATAGACCTCTTGATTCAATATTTGTCGTGCACAGATATTGACTCTTATCTGTTTCTCATAGAAAAGGAATAATTTTGGTACAAGTAGTCTCTGTCTTCTTTGTAAGTCCACCCACTACTGCGCCTTTCATAAGAAATCAGCATCCAAATTATTCTTGTAATTTCTTGACTACAGTTTTCAGTTAAATAACACAGCAGCTCCCTGTCTTAGGAAAAATATAACTGTCAGGATATTGAAAATGTATTGAAAACAGTAAACTGAACCTATCTGATTCATAAATGAATAACACCTTTGCTAGGCTGTCACTGATTCAACTGGAATTTAAGGGCCACCAAGTAAGCTTAGTTTCTGTCTCCTGGATAAAGGGGTTTTAGTTTGTCATTATCCAGCACTGCCTGAATGGAATTTATGAACAATCTGTGATACTGTCAATAGACAAACTTGTTCCAGAGCCAGGAACAACTGTCTTTGTGACAGCTTATTGCAACTGTTTCTTCTGCATAATGTTGACAAATAGTTTGATCCAAATGTTCATTTTGAATCCCTAAATGATAGGTAGAGCAAGCAGACTCAGGCAGCCTCCCAGATCTCTCCCTTCTCATTTCTTCTCATGCCAAGGTAAGTTTAGTGCTAAATTAAAGTAAGTTTAGTTTACACATGCATGTACAAATTGCTTCTATCTAAAAGCTGCACTATACAAACAACATAATCACCTGAACAGCAGCTAAAAGATACCAAACTATCTAAAATCAAAAGCATAGTGGCTATTTCCCAATGCCTGCCAGTAAACCTTCGTGGTACATCTGTGTTGGGGTCAACACAATGAATTAGAATAGATTTCTTTTGTTTTGCACTTCTTGAACCTATAACAGTCCTGCACTCCTTAGCACTGCTTAGTCCTTTGCTATACCTGTTTTGGTCATTAACATAATCTCCGTTTTCATCCAAATTTTATGGTGTTTAGTAGTAGTATTTTCACTGTCACACCACTGAGGCTACTTCTTTATTCCTTATTGTGGGTTACTTTATTCCTTATTCTGAGACCAGGGCAGAATGTCACGCTCACATAAATGTTCTGTATTTGTAATAAGAAGATTCCTAGGACCCAACCAAATAAGATTAAACAGGATTATCTGAACATCAGTAACAACCAGGACAGCTCTTCTCTTATTTCTCACCCCATTCAGGATTCTCTGTAGCTTCTATTCAACTCTACCTGCAGTAGAGGATCAAAAATACGGCTTCTCTCTCAACAATAAGCACCAGGGACAGAGTTCTGGACCAAAACTTGAAAACTATAATCTGTGGAAGTATTTGGATTTAAGGTCTCAAAAAAAAGGAGGAATAGAATGTTTTCTGCAGCTGAAGTTCAGGCAGAAGTAAAAAAGACAGTTCACCTCAGTTCACTATAAATAGAGACTTCTAAGCAAAGACCTACCTGTGCAAAGCAAATCTGGACACCAAAATGTACAAAATGTACAGAATAAAGGACTGATTTAGCAGTAGACCTGCAAAGAGGAAGAGCTGGAGACACTGGTTCATTTGGCATTGCTGCCTGGGAATAGAAAGGGAGTCATCTCCCTCCAGTAGCTGCTTGGGTGACACAGATTTCTTCATAACTTGTAGAACCAAGAACTAATAATTCAGATCTATCTTTGTTCCTTCATAGTCTCAATCTCCAAGTCTGTGTTGCTGAATGGCCTGACAATCGTGAGGATGAACAGGCAGCTGAGCAGAGATGTTCCTACAAACTTGTTAAGACCAGAATAACCAGGTACAAAATTGTCTTTGAAAAGAGAAGGGTGGATTAGTTTTCCCCTGTAGGAGAATACTTGTGTACCAGCACTTATGTAAACAATTTTGGAATATGGGAGGCCTCTTGTGTGCAGGTGATCCCCCTTTTGAGGAAAGGAAAGAACATTGAACTACGTCACAGAAGTAGCAGCACTGCTGTGTATACAGAGCTCAATCCCCATGGGCTTCCTTGTTCCATTTGCAAAACAGGGATGGATTTTACTATCATGAGATATTGTGATAAAGTCTATGAAGAACTTTACTTTAAATTACTGTGCAATGAATGCAGTATGAAAATAATAGACATTGAATTACTTAATTTCCGGTTTATAGTTTTCTCTTCCCTTGGCATTACAAGGTAGTGAGGTTTGCTGGTCTCTCAGGAAGGATAAAGCATGGCTAAATCTTGGTAGATGCTTGAGAGGATTTTTTCCTTTGGTTAAGTAGAACTTAGCTTGGAGCTTGACATGGCCATTGACTGTCACTGTGACCTCTTTGCCTCAAGTGGTGTTTAATTCTGAGTGGAGAAAGGTTCCTGTGAACTCCTTGTCTGGTGTATTCAGAAACACTTGAGTCCATGATCCAGCCAAAGAACAAACTGTTCCTGGGAAGAGCATGAACGTGTTGCTCACAGGTCTCCTTTATTATTTCTATAATACTTTTTTCTGCTTAATAACCCAGAAAGGTTGGAAACAGAAGTAATAATAGGTTGTTGTGTGACCATACTGAGAAATCCCAGGTAATTTGTTTTACAAAGACACTATTTGCGTTCCTGATAAGTCAATATTCCTCCACTGGGCACACTGCAGTCACTTAAAAATTTTCAGCTACTCCTTTTTTCTTTCTCTAAGAGTAACTGGGAAAGACCAATGTGCTCATTTCTGCCATAGAGAGAGCATCATCTGAAATTAGGTTTGTTCAGTGTCACCAGCACTGCTAGATAGTGATTGACTGTGCTAATCAAACACAGTCCTATGTAAGGCCAGTTCTGGGGACACATTGCCACATGAACTGGGATCTGGAAATGCTTCCCTCACCTTGCACTGAGCTGGGGAAGCCAAGCTCATCTGACCAGTCTGTCAGGCCAGTACAAGTTCCCACCAGCTCTTTCTGGTGTGACTTTACCTGTGAGAAGAATTCATAGTGCTCAGGACTTGCAGAGACTCTGCTCTCAGTGCTGTGGAGAACCAGTGAGGAAGCTCCTTGTATCATGTTGTGTTAGTCCCAAACAACCTCTGAGCATTAAACTACCATTTTGATCTTTATGTGGACTTTGACTTGTGTGCAGACACTGGAAATTCTTCCCAGAATTGCTGTGGGCCATGAACGTGCCTTTGAGGAGAGTCCTACCAGCAATACAGCAAAGTGTGATGGAGAGACATCTTCTGCCTTACCAGGAATCCTGCTGTCAAGCCACAGCACACTCTGAAATCAGGGGAAGAAGACCTTTAAAAAAATCCATCTCTTGAAACTGTTGCACCTCCAGCCCATCTGCTTTGCCCATCATGGCAGTGATTTATCCAGCACCTTGCCTTACTCATATTCCTTGGAAAATCGCTGCTCTGTGCAGAGGGATCCGTTTCTTTTTCAAGGCTCAGCTTGAAGTGCAAGGCTGTAAGCGGGAATATTGGTGCTCTGACTCATTCTCTTGGAGGGCTATTTTTATGATTGTTCATGGAACTACATCTTAAAAACTCTCAATTCGTGTTCTTAAATGATTTTCACAGCTTTCTGCTGAGCCATCTCAGCACAATGGTTCTCCCCTCTGAAGTTGGAGCCTTTCTGAGATTCTCAGGAATGTAACTACTCTCCATCACTGCAGCTTGTAAAACCAAACTATTGGCTGAGTACCTCCTCCTTTCTCTTCACCTCAGTAAGTGGCTCCAAGTCAGTGCTATTTAAAATTTAATCAGCCTTGTCCTAACAGGATATACTTCTTGGATTTTAACCCATCTTTTACATAAACCACTAAATTCAGCTACACTGCCTCACGACAGAACCTTTATCTCAAGAACCTCTTAATGAGGTCTCATTAGCACAAATTGCCCCTGAATATCTCACCACTTCCTGTCTCCTGCTTTCTTTTCAATCCATTAGCATCCTTTAGCAGCCTCATTTGAACAATTAAACTTTACTGTTTCTAGAAACACACAAGGACCCCCAGGTTCTCCTCTTAGCTCTGTGTCGTAGGGACCTGGGAAGGGAGTCACACAGTCCAACTTAACAGAGCCCAGATTCTACCTACAGTTCATTGTCCTCAGGGAAAAATTTCGTGCAGATTTTTGATGTGACTGGTAACTCTGCAGTCTCTGGATCACCCTATCGAGGCACTTAAACTAAATGTCTGATGTTAGATCTAGTGCAAGAATCTCCATCCTTTCCCCACACCCGAGGTTCAAGTCTCCCTGGCCAATCTCTGCACAGAACTGTGCCTTCTCCATGGCATTGATTTGCCACAGGGTTTTGTTTATTTTCACCATTAATGGCTCAAACTGCCCTAAGTGAGCTGGATGTTCTCACTGGTTCTTCTTTGCCTGTGGGTGTTTCAACTACCAGCAGGCAAACTCAAACTCTAAGCCATGACCATGGTCCCTTGAAGCTGCTCGTGGATTAAAGGCTCGAGTGGCCCTGGAAGCTGATCCCTTGCAACAGGATGGAGTCCATGGACTCTGAACAGTGATTGTGTGGTGTGATGTGAACTGTATTTTTTGAGCTGGTCTGCTGACTGTGTTTAAAGCCCCCTGAGAAGAAACAGATCAGAGATTTTACAGCTACCCAGAGTTTGTGCCTGAACTCTAATGGCCACGCCGGAAAGCAGAGGGGACTTGGTATTTCTTACTCTTTCCTAAAGATACACAATCTTTTCTTTTGACATTTTGATAGATCAGCAGATTCTCATTCCGTGTTATATTCCAGGCATGCAGCTGAGTGATGCTTAATGTCTACGAAAGTGAAAATACCGCACCTTTATTTCTCATTTCTTTACTGTGTTACGTTGTATCTTGTTGGATGATATCCGGAACTGGGGAACGTGGCTCCATTCAAGTCAATCGCAAAAATTCCAGTGACAAAAGTGTCTCATTCATAAAGCTGTAAGCATATCTTACTATTTTTTTGTAACTTTATTTAATTAAATGCTCTCAGGAGGAGCCAGACAGAGCAAAATCTCAACTTCAGCCTTCATCTGATCAGAATTCTCCATTTTGCTGAAGCTCCACGCAGCTTTGAAGGTTTTTTTCTAATATCACATGGCAGAAACAGAGCCTGTTCCTTTCTAAGTGCAGGCTGCCATACTTTTTCTCACCAACTTGTAAAACCATGACAGAAGCAGATTTTTTTTTTTTACTTGTTTTGTGGTTGTTGAGAAATTTTTTTTACCCAAATATTAGTGTTTGGTAATAATATTAATTTCTTTGCTCCTTCTTGTGCATCCCCCAAAGTGGATTTCACTTTACAGGTGTTATGTTCAGTGAGTACTGAATCACTCGCTAGAAACTGGCCATAGTCCTTTTCGTTCGTTATTTTCTGCTAATCAATGCTTTTCCTAAGTTTAACAAGTCGCCGGAGTTACAGGAGATAGCAAAATCATCGAGGAAATGTCTATGCAATTTACCCCACTTGCTGACGCAGCTCAGACATCGGAAAAGCGAGTTCTTAAACTCGGGGTGGGGAGAGGGGAGGGGGAAGTTCTTACACCCCTCACGGGGCTCACGCAAACTGGCATAAAGTCTTTTAATAAGCAAAAAAGTTCCAAAAAGTCGCGAGCGACCGCAGGGCAGGGCAGGGCCAGCCCGGGGCTCTCCCGACCCTGCTCAGCCGGGACGCGGCGCTGGGGACTCTCTGCGGCTGCCGCTCGGAGCTGGTGTTTTTGCCATCCCCGCCGTGAACTTCGCTCGCGAGTTGAAAGCTCCCGCGGCCCCCGCGCCCCGCCCGGCCCCGTCCCGGGGCGGCTCCCTTGGCTCGGAGCCGCGCCGGGTCCCGCCTGCCCGGAGCGCCGGGCTGGGCTTTCCGCGCCGCCCGCCCGCAGCTCCGCACCGCAGCCCCATGTCCGCGCTCCCCGCCGGCGCCGACATCAAGCGGGCTCTGGAGAACAGCCCCGAGACCAACATCGAGGATGAGCTGCCCGACGGGCCGCCGCAGCCCAAGAACTACCTGCTCCTCAGCATCCTCTCCTGCTTCTGTCCCGCCTATCCCGTCAACATCGTCGCCTTCGTCTTCGCCGTCATGGTGAGTAGAGCCCCGATGGGGGTCCGAGCCAGCCCCGCGCTGCCCTGGCCACGGCGCTCCCGGCCGGGGGGGCCGGAGGAGCCGAACGGGAAAGGGGCATCCAGCCGCCTTTGAACCCCTTGTCCCTGGAGCCTGTGGACAGCTGGGTGAGGCAGCGAGCCTGGGAGCATCAGCAGGCACAGCCAAGGGTCCACCCGAGCTATCCCAGCAGCAGCAGATGGAAAACGTGGAGCAAAAGGCAGTTTCAAACAAGTTTTCACTCTCAGGCTATGCAAGGGAAGCAGGTTTATCCCAGTTAATGGGATTTGTTACATTAAATAAGTTGCATGCCGGATTGGACACAGTGTCTATGTGTGAAAGTGGCGACTGGGGAACAGAAATCAGATTGGGTTTCTGCTACAGCTAATCGAATACCATAGGAGCGCTTTTTTTCCCAGTAAACAGGTTCTTTGATACTATTTACTAGAATAATACAACTATAAAGATTGTTGGTTGTCGGCAAAAGCCCTTGTAAATTGAGAATCAAATACACTGAGACAACAGCCTTACTCCTACAACCTGTAATTGATATGCATATTCCTTAATAATCCAGCAGTCCCATTAACTTCAGAAGGATTGTTGGAACAGAATCTTCTTCTCTCAGTTAAAAGTTGCAGAGTCAGATCCAGAGTTTTCTAGTTGTATACATGATCAGGGTTATCAGTAATACTGCAATGTATTTCTGTTGTTTAAGAGCTGGAAAAGGTTTAAAACATGTTGTGTATTTTCATCCTTTTCCCTGACAGTCAGGCTGAAAAGGTAAGTAAAAATATAGGGGTTTTTTACAATTAAGTGTAAGAATAGTTAACCATGTCTGAAATATCCTAAAGCACACTCTTTTAAAACTGGTAAGATTGATTAGAAAATGACTTAAAGATGCTATTCCAAAGCCATCTTCCCAACTCTTTTTGTGCAGTTAAGTATGAGCTGCCTGGGTTTTTTTCCTTCTGTGTTTGTTTTCTTTGTTGTTACCTTAACTATACAATGTGTTCTTTTCCTTGCTTTGGTTCTGCTGGTACCCGGCATCCTTTCTGTCCACGGACACTGAGGGTGCTATATAAAGTAATGAGAGCTGATGATCTGGGGCTGTGAGCGTCTGTTCACTGTGACAGTGAGACACCAAGGCACTGGGGCTGCACAGAAGTTTTCTGTCAAGGACAGAATTTGGCCTCTAAAGATTTTTGCACCCCATATGGAGAAATCTCCACCCACGGCCTAGTTGAAGTTCATAGAGGCTTTTGGAGTCAGGCATCAGTAACTGTCTCCAGGGGATATGTAGAACCCAGGGTGGGAAGAGCACTTCCTGAATGCTAAACAGTCTATGCGGGTCTCAGCTGCCCACTCTGTGACAGGGGGAAACAAAAACCAGACCAGTAACCTCCAGTGTCTGTGAAACCCTTCTGATTCGACAGCATTGTGTTTCAGCAGCACCTATAACCTATCTATATAAAAATAACTCATCCAACTTCTTTTCTACAGCCTGATCCCCCGCCTCTCAGAGCTGCAACCTGTAACTGCTCCACTATCCTCAACTGCAGGTTCTGCATTTTGGCCTATGCTGGTTTTCTTTCTATTTCTGCTGGGATCTGCACCCTCCCTCTCTTTCTCAGCGAGGGTTAACACTGAGATACAAGAGCAGGATATTTTCTTTTCTTACAAAGATACCTTATAGTCTGCAGAACTTGCCTGAGACCTTGTGTCAGAGATAAAGACCCACAGAACTGGAGTTCTCTACAAATTTCCACTTCCTAGAATGGGCCTGAAGGAAAAGTCCTATTGGCTTAGAGAGGGGCATGGTTCAGCACCCTGTGTACCTGTGTCATGTCCTCCTTAACTGCTCTAAATTCAGACAATATTTTCACTCTAAAATTAGAGTCTAGGCTCTAACACACCCCAAAATAAATGACAGATTTGTCTTCAGTCTCTTCTGTCTCTTCTGCTGCCCCATTTACAACTCCAGCACTGGTTTCCTCACTCCTTTCTCACCTTTGGAGGCACAAACCTTGCCATTACAGATCTTACCTCCTTGACTATATTTTTAGAATAAACCTTTCACAAGTTCTCCCTGTTGCGATAATAACCTTTTCTTGTTCCTTACCTGCCTGTTTCTCATGGCAGGGGTCAGAGGACAGCTGGTGGAATGGTCACTTAATGGCATCAGTAACACACTGTATTGGCATTGCTAGAGCAGCCCCCTCAAATGAGTCACTGGTCACTTGGAAGTGGGAGGATTGCTCGGCATGTTTAGCAAATGGAGTTCTGTTTTCCTCAGGATCCTGGCCAGGACTCTTATCTGTAGGATCACTGTTCTCAGTGCTTTTCTGTAGTTCCAGCCAGATGCCATCCATTGTGCTCCTTGGTGCTTCCAGCAGCTGTACTGCACTGCTGTACCATCAGTTGGCTCACTACACCCCAAAAATGCCTCGCTCAGACTTACCCTGTTCTTACACTGGTGAAAGGCATCAGGGGCAGAACTGTGGGGGAGGTACCAAGTCAGGAGTTTATGTGGCAGAGGAGACCTCTCTGGTGGCCAGGCAGGGTGTCCCTGAGCTCTTTGGCTCCTTATCTGCAGCTGTGTCTTGTCCCCCAAAGAGCACTGGGCTGGCAGTGAACTGCCAGCTGTGTCTGCGAGCTGGTTCTTGTGGACTGGCTGTGTCTGACTCATGGGATCAGAGCTAGAGGGAGGCTGTGGGACAGCTCTGAGGAATGAACTGGATATTTCCAATACCAGCACTGAGGTCTGACAGTTGAACACGTTTTGTTGGCCTTTCTCAGTATGCCTCGTTCAGTTGTCTTTATTTCAAAGATCTGTGTGTCAGATTAGCCATCTAATTCCACAGGGCCTTGGATTTGTAACAGCTTCCAAACAGTCTCTCAAAAGCTATTTCTCACTGATTTTTGCTCTTAACTGCCTCTTTATGTTGACACATTTTTGTTTAATCATTTACATGCTTCAAACAACATATGTGGTCAAGCTGTGACAATCTTGGCTCATCTGCCTCTGATAGTAACAAGTTCTTTTTCTGCATTTGTTGCTGTTGGATTCAGATGCTTTGTCTGTACATGAGTTTCCTTAAGCAGAGACAATGAACAAGGGGGTGGCAGAAGTCATGGGGACAGCAAGGGATGGAACTTACTTTTTGGGGGAGTCACCTCTTCTAATTGGGATCCTAATGAACCATGTACATCTGTTTGCTTTGGTCAGGTCAGTGACTAGCAGAGTGACCAGTGTGCCTGAAAGTTTATTTGTAAAGTTTATATATATTTTTCCAAGTAGCTTGTAGGTACCTGGACACCTAACACTGTATGGGACAGCCTGTACCTACTTCAGGAATATTAAACAACGGGGCTCAGCAGCTGTTTTTAGGCATTTTTGCATGGCCCTTATCTTTGCAAACTGGCAAGTTTTTCCTCTGTAACAGCCTGCAGAGCAAACTCCTCTTTTCTCTGTCCTGCTCAGCACCTGCCTGTTTTGTTTGCCAAAAAGCAGAGATCGAACCTAGTTGTGAATTGCTCCCTGAGTCTCCCCTCTTCCTTCTCTTTCCCTGGAGCTGCTCTGACACTGGAGTCACACTGAGTCAGCACCTCTCGCTCTTCCTTGGGACTGAACTGGAGAGTGTCTCATTTCCAGGCACAGCCAAATAAGGTTCACACAGCCTGGCTTATGGAGCTTAGAAAATCTTCATCAGAGAACCTCAGTCTGGTCTGCCCAGATTTGTAAGAGATGTAGAGGAGGGTTCCTAAAGTAATTCAGTGTTCTTTCTGCTTTTGCCATGATCAGTGCTCTGGGAATGTGGGACAGAAAACACATTCCCACGCTACGAAGGGATTAGTAGTTTGTAGCTAATTCAGCAAATTTCTGTTCACATGAGGTTAAGTTACTTTCTTGTTGAACTGAGAATATATTTTATAAATAGATGTGTGTGAACCTGGTGAAGTCACTGAGATTACTCAAGTAAATTAACAGCTGTAGAACTGTGACTTTAATTTAGTTTATGACTTCATAGGGAGCGAGGTAGCAGAAACCTGAGAAATCAGATGGTATTAGGTTGAAAAGGGCTGAAATTTGTTTCAAAAGTTGGACAGACCAAATGTCTCATACAGATGCTGTATTCTCAGTATATTGCCCAGCCCTTGGAAATAAACAGATGTAACATTTAAGGCTTAAACATTTAATGTTATCTATGTCTAATGTGTAAAACTGGAAGCTTGACCAGGAGCCCTTTGAAGCAGATGGAAGTAAATGAATTTCAAAAAGCTTTGTGTCAGACCCCAGTCACCCCCCAAAACCTCCTATTTGTTCTTGAATGCCATCTAAGTTATTTCATTTAATTTAAACATTTTCATGAGGAAACTTTTGTCTCCTTCCTGTCTCTCCCAAATCCTATTCTGTATTGTTAATGCTGTTTTCCTCCTCTTCATCGTGGATTTGTATTAAAACACCATTATTTATTAAAGTTTGCATAGTGAATTATTTATGCAGTACCTGCAGAAATCACATGGACATTTTCCAGACTTCCTAAATACATTAGTAAAATGGCACAGAACTGCAAACCGGGGCTGTCACGTCTTGCTTACAACTCTGTCTCAGTTTTGAGACCTCATGTCTGGGGGACTGAGTTTAGGCTT
The DNA here is from genome assembly GCA_038380795.1 of Pyrocephalus nanus. NCBI lineage: Eukaryota > Metazoa > Chordata > Aves > Passeriformes > Tyrannidae > Pyrocephalus > Pyrocephalus nanus. Next base: position 4,307,122 of record CM076278.1, read on the forward strand.
TTTGCAGGACCACTCTGTAGATGCCACACAAAGGGAGTGCTTTGATAAGTGTGGAGGACAAAGTCCAGGTGTGAGTGATGCTTCTCTGTGTTTCCCCCTGTAGCCACAGTCACATCTCTGCTTGCTGGCAGAGGCAGGAGGAGCTCAGCCTGCTCCAGGCCAAGCCAAGCCATGTTTCTCCTCATACTCCCTTTAATGACCTTCCCAATTGTACTTGAAGAAAACCCAAGAAAGCTCCTCTCCTGCAGACAGAACTGCTGGAAGCAGCAGAGTAGCTTAGGGGAGAGAACTGTGCCAGCCCCTTTTTGTAACAGGAGGCTGCACTGGTGGAGAATAAGAAGGGACACCATCCTGTTTGGTTATGTGCTTGTTCCCCTCCTTCATTTCCATCTCTTCCCTTTTTCCCCATTCTATCCTTTCCATCTGCTAGTAAGCCTCAACAAAATTTGACAGCAGAGCAGAGGTATTAGTGATATTCTTTAGGGACATAAAATAGAGAAATGTTTAGGCATGTAGGCTTCCAGGAAGAGAAGAAATGTATCAGTGCTCTCTTTAAGGACCAGAGTGCATCAGCATCTCAGCCTTTCTTAGACACCAGAGAATAACTACCTGCACTTATCCTTGAGATACAATTCTAGGAATACAGGCTTCATTTCTCTGGGACTGTCTTGGCAGGGCTGATCTTACTGCAGTGCTAACACCAAGAAAGCATCTAAGCCCATTAGCTTTGTGTGCTCACTAATCGACAGAACACACAGATAATGTCCCTAATTATTTTTCTGCTTGGGAGAAATGGCTCTACATCAATGCTTGGTATCCTCTGATACCTTTCTTCCCTTTCCTGCTCTCCACAGTCCCAGATCTTTACTCAAATTAACTGTCGTTCTGTCTTTGCTACAAAAAGTGATTTATAACTGAAGCCTGTTCATTATAGCACTTGGTGATACCTCGTGCAGTCATTTTCTAAAGACAATCTGAATTCTTTAGTCCACAGAACAGTTCATTTGATCAGGTCCTCATTTCTCCTCACACACTTCCCATTTCTGGGATACCTCCTGAAATACATGTGTGATACTAAAGAACATGTTATGACTAATCTGATTCCCTGAGGAAGGATGCTGAGACAGTGCAATAGAGCACTCTGATAAAGAAATCTGGACTCAGTGCTATGTTTTAGGAACTCAAACTCTCCTTATTTCACAAAATAATTCGTAGGAATTATACTCTTTTTTAATGCTTTGATAGCATGTCATTCCTGGGGAAAAAATTACAACAAACTGTGTTAGACTCGTGTACTAGAATACTTCAGTGTCCTTCACTGAATCTCTTCTTTTTAAAACAGTTTGGTTAAACCAAAAATTAATGCAGAAAATCCTACTGTCTGTCTCACAAAAGACTAAAAGGTCAGAGTGGTTCTATCACACCTTGCAATCTGTGCATTAATGAATATAAAGCATCTGTGAAGTCATGGGTCGATAGAGAGAAACTCAAGTCTCTTGACATAACATCGGTATGTCTGATGCATAACTCAGGATGGATATGAAAATAATTATCAGTGTCTTCCAGAAATGCAAAGGGACAGAATTTGTAGCCCACGAAGGTGGCACTGAGATCTTTTGTTCATATTATCTATATTTCTTTGGTTTGTGTTTTTCCCACCACTAGCAAACCACCTATTAATTTTTCAAACTTTGTTTTGAGAAGTAAAACACTGGAAAAATAGGAAATCACTAAGCTTTTTTAAGTTTTGCTGAGGCTTCCTCTAAAAATGCAGCCTATTTATGCTCCTTTTTTATGCTTATGGTCCTATGAAGAGTAAGAGTTTATTTCACTGGGAGTGAAGTGGTCAACTAACAGTTCACATATTCTACAAAAGTAATCTAGAGATAAAAGCCACTGGTTTATGCAAGTGGATGGATTAGTGTTGGTTTGACAGCTTTTTTGCTGGTGTGCATCATATGAACACAGGAAAAAAAGAGCTGTATTTGCCATGAAATGCACTGAATGTGAGTGGAACAGAAACTGGACTCCCTGCCTCCCTTGGCAGTGGACATTTGTTTTTACAAAGCAAATCACCCCGTCTGGAGTCCTTCCTGCAGTACCAGCATGCACAGACAATGCCAGTTCAAAGCAGTCCCACTGGTTTGCCTGTAGATTTCTGGTTTCTTACAGTCCTCTGTTTCTCTTCTCCAGGCTTTGAACAGTTATAACCAAGGAGACATCGAAGGATCAAAAAGACTGGGTCGCAACGCCCTCTGGGTCGCCGTTGCATCGATCATCATCGGCCTTGTCATCATCGGGATCTACTGCGTGGTTCATTTCACAACGGTAAGGAGGTGCTGTGAGCAGTTCCCTGTGCATGGGCTTCAGAATAACAGACTAAAGATTGCCAGAACTACCCACTTTTATCTCTTTAAGGATGCACGAATGTTTTCCAAAAGAACAATTTTGGCGTATTTTGCCATTTAGAAAGTTCTGTTGTCTGTAGTTAAACACAAACAAACAGTGGATTTTCTAGAAACTCCTGCAGCTCCAATAGGTTTCTCCAATTTTGGCCAGTTGCTTTTTGGTTTTTCTGCTCCTCGTTTTCACCATCTGCAAGGACCAACTGCACAGAGATCCTTAGATTTCAGGTAACAGGGTCCCCAGGTGCTAATTTTCAGTCTCACGATCTGGCCAATTTATCTTTTAACTTTGTTAGGAGAGCACGACAGTCAATTGTTTTTTTACTGTTCAACAGTAAAACAGGTGACCAGCTTCATCAAAAGTAACCACAGATGTAATTTTGACTTGGCTCTCTGTGGGGTAAGGCCGTTCTTTCTCCATGCTGTGTTATTGTCCTGCCTTCCTACACCTGCAACAATAGCAACAAAGCTCAGTGAATGAATCTCTGTAACACAAGGGTTACCCAGGTGGGTTATAAACTTACTTGCAAAAGAGGACAAATGTAATGAGGCTATGGGTACCATTTCTTAAAATGATGCAACAAATTTTCTCCATAGTACTGTGCAGTTCCCATTAAAATAACCAGTTTAAATGAATTTATTATTGGCTGTTTTGGCTGAAGAGCCTTTCAGTGCACTGTACAAACTTATGCATAAACTATAAACAGAGATCGCCTCATCCACCACTGAAATGCAGACACCTCTGGGGAGTGGAATGGAGTAGCTGATTAAACATGTACAGCATTTTCAGACAAAATTTGAAGTGCACCATGTTGAACTACAGGAAAGTTAGTGGAGATGGAGTCCAGTTCTGTAGGATATTATTAGATGGTGCCACAGAATTGGAAGCTTCCTGTCTATTCATTAATTTTCTATGCATTTTGCAAGCACGAGTCTCTGTGTTTCAGCTTGTGCTCAGTTTGTTCAGCCCTCACAGATTTAAACCCAAGTCACTTCAGGCAGGGGGTGCCAGGTTTGGTAATTGACAGCAGCAGTAAATTCCTCTGATCGCCTTTGCCACCTTACTCATCATTTCTCAGGCAAGGAGAGCAGCTCAGTGTTTTTGTCAAAGCAGGAGAGAAGGGCAGCATGAGGAGGTGCCTGGGAACCCTCAGCACACTGCTGGGATATTAATTTCTGTATATGGTTTCTGTAGAGGTCTCTTGGCCTTGAGTTTTGTGAGGGCTCAGGGTTTACTGGATTCACTCTGTTCTCTGGCTTTCCAGTGTCCTGACTGCTCCCCTTCTCCCTCTCACTTGTCACCCTCCAAAAAGCCTCTGCTTCTAAGGAAGTATTTGATGGCATTAACAATCTTTTGATGTGAAAATAAGTTAACAGGAGGACTGAACTGGTCTTTCCACTCTCCATGCTTACCTGAGTCCCCTTTGTTGCCTTACTTTTGGACATTTATATTTTATACTCAGTTTGGTGTGCCACTGGTGTGAATGTATTGCACACTCCATGCAGTTATGTCACATCCATTTGTACCTTGCTCATGATTATTTGCTACCAGCCACTTTGCCTCTGCTGAAGTGAAGTGACTGTGAATTAATTCTATGCCAACTTTAATACATGTTTCAGTATTAGTGAGATAGCACAAAATAGCCTTAATACAATAATACGACTGATTTATTTGATTACCATTAAGCAGAGATTTAATGTTTCCATGACTACACACACATTTTCCCTGCAAGTTAATTCTGACTTCAGCAAGATGCATGAAAAGCTTGACCTTCCAGGATGCATTACTGTATGTTTTATCCACGTGAAATTCATCAGCTGCCACAGTACCCAGTTGCTCCTGCTGATGTTCCTTGTGGCTTCTTTTGGTCTTCAAAGGATAACAAGCCTCATTGCAAATTACCCTTGGGAGAACCCCTGGGTATTCTCCTACCATATTCTTAGGTATCTTGCCTTAGAGCTTGTTGTTTACCATCCTACCATCCCATTTCTAATCTGTGGTAGTACCTAATCTACACTCCCAGAACTGCTACAGCTTCTCACAGGGGGTGTCACTCTAGTATTCATAAACTCTTCATAAATTCATACATTCAAGTAGCTAATTCTGATTTATCCACGGCCCTGCTGCCAGCATCAAAGATTCAAGGTGTAATGAGAAGCTGAGTTCTTCCACAGCATCCAAGTCAGGTCAGCAGGAGGGAATCTCTACCAGTTGTTACACAACTTTTCCTCTTGGTACAGGAACTTGGGTCAGGCTCCGCTGGCTCTGAAGTCTCCTTCAAAACAACTCACATGTCTCAGCCAGGAGAAAAACATCAAGTCAGGGTGTCAAAGGTAGAAATGGTGGGAGCTGCAGAGAAAGGATGTGCAAGAAATTCCTGCTTTGAACAAACAGCGACATTATACCCCAAATAACACCCCCAAATGTACCCAGTAACACTGGTAGACTTGAGAAGGGGAAGACTCTTTCACTTTTCAGAAAATCCCTACTTCCAGGCATCCCTGAGTGCCTTCTTTGGCTCATTCAGTCCCAGAGCAAGGGTAGCACAGGAATAACAGCACCCAACACCTACGTCTGTACGGCAGAAACAGCCTTGACTTTTCATGTAAAAGCTTTGCTTGGTGCTAAGTCAGCTCAGGGCATCTCCTGCTGCCTTGCAGAGCCTCGTTTGTCTTGAGCATTGCCATGTTATCTTTAGCAAACATATATTAAGATATATAGTGATACCTATATGTGTAATATCCTGGAACAGGGCCCACCCAACACTTGGGAACGATCTGCCTTCTGCAGTCATGACCCTGAATGGAGGGAAGGGGAAGCCATCATTTGCATCACTGGGATTAACAGCTCAGCAATAAAACTTGTCTTGATCAGTGTAAACAGTGTTCCTCATTATGCTGAGGAATCCCCTAGTGCAGAGCTGTGGTGTGTGCCAAATCAGGCTGTCCCTCATTCCACACTGGAACAAAATTATTCTCCCTCCATTCTCCATACACTTTCACCCCCTCCTGTCAGCTTCTCCCATGCTCCTGCCTTGCCAGTCCTGAACACTGAATTACATTTCCACTGCTTGTTCAGATGGAACTGAAGCCAGTATTTGTGTCACCACTGAGTCTGGCCCTGCATAGGTGCCTTAGGCAGGTTGTCCATCAAGAGCTGCAGTGAGAAAAGGGACATATTTGCCTTCCATAAGGAGGCATCACTGTGAAGTGAAACAGTGCAGAGCTGTGTGCCATGGCCTGGGTGGCTTGGTCTGCTGCAACATGCCTGGATAGAGAGTGAATGGCAAGATAGCTGATGACAGGTGACATGGCTGTGAACCACATCCTCTAGTTCTGATGTCCTTGTCTTAAGAAATATGTGGAATGTACACACACACACACACAAAAAAAAAAAAAGTGGCTGTTTGCTCCAACCCACTGCCACTGTTCTTATGATCCTTTATGAAGCCTGTTAGTAACCTTTCCACAGATGTGGGTGCTCTTGGAATCAGCCTTCCTGTCTCTTAAGTGTTTTGTTCAGCAAAAGGTAGTAATTTTGTCAGTCAGTGAGGGCTCTCAAGTCATTCACAATCTGTGTTTTTAGAGCAGTCTTGAAATTTTTGAAGTGGATTCAAAACTGTTTTGTTTTGGTTTCTGATGACACAGGACACAAGGTGCCTTTGGATTTCATTTGAGTTCCACTGGCAGGGTTTAGGGAAACCAAATCCTGGGCTGGATCCTCCTTAATGTAAATGAAGGAGACCCCAGGTACCCCAAACTCTTTTCTTAACTGGATCTCAGCATGTTACATTCTCCTTCATGCTACCATGGGAATCATGGATTCTTATCCCATTCCTGGGTTGCTGCATAACCTGTGAGTAGTCTGGAACAATATTCAGCTTCTCACAGGAGATTTTTAGACTCATTTTTAGCCTGTCTCTAGTGTCTGACTGACACTTTACAGTGCTGTTCAGGGCAGAACTAGAGCTCACAGGAGTTTTGCCACCCAGTTGACCCACAAGGTTTATCTTATAAAGCCCAAGTCTTCTGTGCCTCTCTCCAGTGACTCTCTGCAAGTGGGAGTGAGCCAAGCAGAAATGTGAAGAATGAGCGAGAGGTTTTGAGTGTAAAGACTCAAACTTTTCTGTAGAGCTCTGACTGACACAGAGACTGTTTTGGTCTGAGGAAGGGCAGCCAAAGCACCGAAGGATGGAATGCAAGAAACTCCTGCCAGTGGACCAGAGTGTGAGACTTTTCTAACTCAGATAAAGTGTTCACTGTCTTTGTTTATCTTGAACCCAGGGCCACAGGCAGGGTAGAGCTACCCTCTGGTAATAACTTATGTGAGAAGGGTACTCAGAATTTTATTCAAACTATCGTGATATTTTAATGCTTTCATAGAGGAGCCTGAACTTCTGACCCCTTCTTTAATCTCACTTGATCTAGAACTTGGCCTCAGAAATACCACCTGTCAGCATGGCTTTGAAGGAAGACAGAGAGTGCCAGGCTGTGTGGAAAGCACCAGCTTGGACTGTTTCATAAGCAGAAGGGTCTTAAATCAAGCATATGTGGAGTAAGGCAGCATTGGTAGTTCTGGGTAGAAGGAAAGGGATTCAGACTGGGCACCAGCAACAGATGTATACATACAGTGTAATGCAGTTTTTTACTAAGTTATAAATATTCCTTCAGGAGGAAAAGGCATGCAACATTATTTTTAATATCTCTGCTGTCCCCTTCCTGAGGCTCTCAGAAGCCTTTGCAACCAGTCACTGAGTGACTGCCTGTCTTTCAGAGACAGAAGAAACTGAAGGCCAGCATGAGGACAGGAATTACACAGTCAGCCTTCAGACCTTTACATTGCAATCCTGTCCTCTGTACCTTACCATAAAAAAACCCAAGCCCAAGACAAGGAAGACAATTTGCCTCGTGCTGCAGGGATGGAGCTGCCAGTAACTGATAGAAGTCAGGGCTTTCCTGTTCTTTTACCCACATTAATTCTTGGTGTCCACCCAGCCAGTGAGCTTGTGCTGTTGCTTTTCTATTGGTAAGGGCTCTCATTGATTATCTCCTTATCCCTACCTCATTTTACTGAATTTGTAAAAATATTAGAGCTTAAAGCCCTCTGTCTGTCTGTCAAGGAGTTCAGTCAGCTTGGAGGCTGAGCAGTGGAGATGCAGGGGGGCAGTGTGACCACATCAGCCTCACTTCCTGAGCAAACCACATTAGAAATCCTGGTCCAGCTGTTTCATCTGCACACAGAGGAAATGTGCCCCCAATAGCTTTTGCCCACTGGAGTCTTGAGTGGCATCCAGGAAACAATCAGCAAAGGAGTTAATGCTGTCTGCAGGATATATTTATTGTGTACAGCTTCGTATTCCAGATGCCTCTTTAAGGAACTGCTAAATGTGGCTGCTTGATGAGGAGATATCTGAGAGTCCAGCAGAGACCCCAGAATCCAGGGACAAGCCAGTGAGGTCAGAGCATCCAGGGATAATGTCTGAGACCTTCCCTCTACACAAGAATGTGAGGGAACTTCTCAGCTCCTTCCTCTCCTGAAGCAGATGCACAAGACAGGTTACCCAGTTTAAAATGTCTGTCACATCCTGCTGTTGTGTTTACCAAGTTCTCTACTACTGGCGCTCTTGTTCCTGCCTGACTCTTTTCTGTACCACCCCAAGAAGCACAGATGCTGTTGACCTCATGAAACTTTCAAATAAGAGCTCATTTCCTGGCAATGAAAGGTCCTGACTTGCATTGATTCAGGTAACCCAGTTTAAAAATTCAGTTCAGATTGACATATGACAATACCATTAGAAACTCAGCTCTTTGATTCAAACCTGTATTGAACCACTAATCTAGAGGGATGTTTGTTAAGAGAACAAGTACCACTAATGTGGCATAATGTATCCATTAGGTCTGTAGAATTAATAATTTAAATTCACAGGGCAAACCCTCTGGCTTTTCCTCCTCTAAACATACTTCTTTCTGTGTCCTTGCAGTATGCTATCTGAAGACCAGGACTGCACTTGGAGGATATGAACATGTAAACCTCGGGAGGGGGGAAAAGAAGAAGAGATGGAAACCATTCCAGACTGTTAGCTTTGACCCTACAGGTCTGCAGAGGCATGTTGCTGGTGAATGAACTGATTGTCCCGTTAGTTAATCAGCATGGCGCGACCAGGTTTTCAAAATTATTTATTTATGAGAAATCTCAGTGTAAAGCAGCATTTTCTCTTTCACCCTAATGTATAGTGAGATCTTGCCCTAAAAACAATCCCTTTTCTTTCTCATTTCCCTGGAATGTGTGCTGGATCCACGATGTTCCCTGGCTGACCCCAGCCAGACAAAGCCATCATATCTAGACTGTTTGTAGTGCACAATGTAAGATCTGATGCACACCCCACTGAAGCAGAAGAACTCCTGTTACCTCTGGTGGGTTTTGGATCAGGCCATTAAGGATTTTTTAGTACTTTAAAATAGTCTCAGCACAATGGTAACCATGGGTTAGTGATTTTATCCTGCTATGTGATTTTATAATGCCGTGGGTGTACTCTGACTCAGCAGCTGCTTTCTTCTGTCATGCTCAGCTTTTAGATCTTTACCTTGGATTTTTAACCACCTGGGACCGATTCCAATCACTTGATTATTAAGAGAGACTCTTCTTCCATAGCATCCATATTTTTCTTAATGATTTATTTTTGTGTGTCTTTCATTGTTGCTCTCCCTTGACTTAGCTCCAGTCCTGCATTAAAATTGCACTGATCATATTTTCCTCTTTGAGCTTCGTGTATGTAAAAAGTTCCTATTTTTTTTATCTGACAAAAGATCTTCTTTTTAAATAGATGTTCTTCTTCATCCCTTTGTTACTATTCCTCTAGCAAGTCACAGAATTTCGTTGTGTTCTACTTTGTTCATGTCTTTTTTATTTTAGCTCATCCTTTCATCTGGCTACAACTACTCCATATATGACTGCAGTTAGAGATGGACAGACCTTTGCACCCTTCCCTAGTTACAGACACTCTTCCTGACCCTAAGATACCACTCAGTGAACAGCCTTAGGTTCCAGAACTGGTGGCCTCTAAATTACTGCAGTTTCTTGGTACATTATGAAAATTAAGCATGGGACAGCTGGTTTTCTTAGCTGAAAACTGTTTCATAGAATGCATTTGTTTTCTCACACCAGTATTCTGTGTTAGAAGGAGTAAGCTCTGGTGAGCATTAAGACATGGCTACATCTTCAGTGGTTGCTCTGTTTTCTTTATTATTACACCTTCAAGCAAGTTGTGCCAACTTACACTCCCTGTCCTTGCATTAGCATCAATCTGGAGTGACTACCCAGAAACCTGGGGAGTTCTGCACGTGCAGGTGAGAGAAGAATCATCTGACAGGAGTACAACTACCTATTAAAAAAAAAAAAAAAAAATCCCCCAGAAACCTTTACCTGTTAAAGTGTATGCCTGGAAGTAGCATGTATTTTCTGTGCCTTGATATTTTACTTTCAATGTGCTTTTTTTGCTTTTCTTCCTGCCAAATTCTGTTTTTCATTGAAGTCAGTGAAGCATCATCTGTCCTGAATTACTGCACTATAAAACTTCAGGAGCACTGGTGAAGTCAGTTGATTTATTCAGCATTTACACTGATCGAATTTGTCCACGTGGGAATCTTGCCACTGATTTTGATGATCCCAAGAATTGGCTGTTCTGTGAACTCCTCTTTGGTTTTTGAATACTATTTCAATGGTCTGATATGTCTTGTGGGACTTTTAGTAGCTTGCCTTATTATCAGATATGATAGAAATGTCATGGACAAGTGGAATAAAATTAATTTTAATTCATGTCCTTTCTGGTATGTGAGAAGTGTTTTTCTCAAGCTTGGTTGCCTCTTCTATTTGAAAGAGTAATATCCTTTTTTTCTAACCCCTTAGACAGTTTCAGGATAAAGTGAAAGGAGGAAGATTTCTGGCCGACATGATCCCCTACAGCCAGTGTGCCCCAGCTAGTACACTCAGGAGTTAATAGAGGTCAGGAAATGCTCAAATATCAGCAAGGTGAGCCCTTTGCTTCATGTTCAAAAGAGCATCCAGAGGCCTTTTCAGAATGGCCCCTCAGTGGTTTCTGAGGGACTTTCCTCCCAGGAGGGGAAAGTGGTCAAAGGAGGTCACCAAACGAGGTCTCTCAGCAGGTCACAGAGTCAGATCTGCACCATCTTGAGTTGTTGGTATCAGAGTAAACCCCACTGCAGTGCTGCACAAACACTGTTCTCCATCGGCATATGAAAAAATCAAACATGCACAAAAAGTTTGATCCTTCTGCAGAATATTAAACCCCATTACTGTAAACTAAACCACAACTGGTGGTGTGAGAGGGGAAGACGATTTCCAAAGTTATGTGGACATAGAGGATAGGGATAGGCAACTTGAAGTATTTTTTGAAAGTGCCCAACAAGGACTGAGATCAATAGGACCTAGACACCCGACTTGCTCAGAGGCTTTTGAAAACCATACTGGAAATCTAACTTGCATATTGATGCTCATAAATATCTTTTGAAGTCTTGCTCTTAATATAATTGAGAATTGAGCCATTGTATCTTCAGTGCTTCTGAAGATAAATGTTGGTACCTTACAGTGCTATTGATTGGTATAAAAATAAAGGCTTTATATTAAACCACTTAATGTGACAGAGAAGGGAGAATGCAGCAATTCCTCTAATGTCCTTAGTGCTTCTGTGTCGTAGGTAATCTTATTTTTGCTTTACTAATGTACTGCTGTCGGTTCTCTTCATTTATTTATGTTAACATAAATTTTCAGCCATGTTTGAGAAATGCAGCTTATGCTGGAAATGGTCCTGGTACAAGCACACCATTCTGTTGTAGGTGTGACAGGCCCATACAAAGGAGGCATCAAACACAGAGAGCCTAAATGACATTTCACTGCCCTAACAGCAAAGCCCTGATGACAGCAATGGGTGTAGAAGGCAGAATGCAGTTGTCTGACTGAGGAATTGGTGCCTGTTTCATATTTTGAGGGGCATATATACAAATGTCATTATCTCTGACAGGCTCTGGAAATTCCCTGTTTTTCATTGTCATGCATCTAGGTTTGGATCATTGGTCTATAATTCTGCATTTGACCTAAAATATTTTGGTGGGGAAAAAAAACAACTCTCATATATATGCACTGAATGATATTATTTGATGAAATAGGGGGAGGTGGGAAGCGGTAAAACAGATTTCAGCTCAACATGTGTGTCTTGGGCAAGTGAACAGACACTTCCTTCCACAAAGCTGCCTCAGGCTTCCATTTTTTCTGCCGTGTTCCTGCAGGATAAAGGCAGCAGCTAATGCCTGAAGTCCAGCTCTCTTTTCTTTTCTGCACATATTACAGGCAGAGACAGATGGAAACTTGAAATTGCTGGCCTCAGCTCCTGGATCATGTTGGCATCTTTTGCTTCTTAGGGGGGCAGCTGCATTCTGCAAAACAGCACCGTGCACGTATCTTGATATGTAACCTTAGAAGGGGCCTTCTAAATATAAATGGGAGTTCTTTGCTGCCGTGTGAAGGGGGTCAGCCAGACACTTCAATAACATGTGGTGTGAGTTTCATCAGATTGCACAGCAAAAAAAAAAAAAAAAATTAAAATCAAGGGGACAATATGAAATGAAATTCTTAGTGTGCCTCCCTGCAGGCACACCCAGGAATTTACAGCTTGTGACTTGAAGATAAGTGTGGTTGCAACCACGATCCATAAGCAGTGAGGCTCTAGAAGTTGTTGTTTTGTACCTGTATCTTTGGATATGGGCTCAGAGCATGACCCATGTTCTGCCTTTCAGCCTGGAGATAGGTTGTGTCTGATTGCTGCACCAGTGTCCATCGCTCTCAGCATCAGTCCAGATGCATCTGCTGGAACAGTGCAAGCATCTCTTCTAGGCTCATTTCCCTGCCCAGAGCCTTCCTTGGTCTGCCGATTATTTAAGATGGATTTTGCTACTGATTTGCCCCAGTAGGGGAGAGACAGGGTCATCTACCCAGTTAGTTTTTACTTTGTATGACTGTGTGTGCACATGCACTGGATGAGGCATTTAAAGGACTGGATTCCCCAAGGCATCCTTGAATAGGTGTGGAACCTACCCTGACACTGGAGGAGACACCTCCAAGCAGAGTCAGAGCCCTCAGCAGGCACAGGCTTCTGGCTGGCTTCAGCCTTCATCCTGAAACACCACCTGGATGGTGGTTCCCTCTTGTAATCCTCCCATCTCCAAGCTCATTTTCAACCAGCAGGTCTGGGAAGGTGTGCAGTGTTGGAGCAGGGAAGGGATGCAGTGGATTGGGAGGGATTTCTGTGTGCACTCCCAATTTTCCATCTCCCAGGCACAACGGCGTGTTCTGCACGCACAGCCAAGTGTGTGCAGTGTCCCTGAAATGGGAGGGAGCCTTTAAGGAGGCTGCCTGACTTCCTCTGCAGCACTCCCTGGCAGCCTGGCAAAGTGGGCTAAATTCAGAAGTGACCTAGAAGGAGGAGGGGGCTTGGAAACATCACTTGGCCAGTGTAAAAATGGAGGAACAAACTTGGGACCCCGAGGTAAAATGGAAGATCACAATAAGGAATTTAACCAGAAGGTTTCTGCAGTTAAATTTATACAGTCTTGAACTCCAGGGTAAGTTTTGCTGCTGCTCCCACCTAGCTCACTCTCCACAGCACAGAAGCTACAAGAAGCACTTGCTCATGTGTCCTTTAAAATGTGATTTATGTCATGTGTGAATTTGATCCACCAGCTCATGTCTGAGGATGGCTCCTCTGGGTTTGTCAGATCTCACTGTAGGGCTGAGTCAGCTTTCACTTCACTTGCAGTGACTTCCCCCTGGCTAAATAAGCTTGGATCATGTCAAGGAAAAAGAACTTTTCCAGATATCAGCTGATTCTTCAAGACTTTAAACTGCATGATACGAGGTTTCAGGGCACTGCATTTCTTTTTGATACCTACCCTGAGGTAAGAGAAGGGGAAACTCCACTGGAATTAAGGGATGCACACCAGAGCAGGCTGTGTGGTCACAGTCAGCCATGGCAGCCCTTTCTTCCCATTTCAAGCAGTGGTCAGTGGGGGCTTAACTGCCTTTTGATTTTAATCAACTGCAGGAGATAATCCCAACAGTGAAAAGGAGAGATTCTGCCCTAAAGCACAGTGATTGGTGAGTGCCATCCCTCTCTTTTGTGCCTGAAGGGTCTGTAAGGCCATTCTTCACCCCATCTAATACAAAATATGCATTCCCCTAATACAGATCTCTTCTGACCTCAGATCCTGTTTGGTCCTTGCTCTCTTTTAAAATGAGTCAGCTGATGAAGAGAGATGGTAAGTGATATCTCCAAGGGGGTAGAATGACTCAGTAGTAACTTCCTTGACCCCTCAGCCCTTACAGCACCCAAAGTGCTCTGTAATGACTGTTGGAACCTTGACCAGGTCTGCTGAGTCTCCTCCTCTTATGAGCCGAGAACCAAACTGCCTTAAAATTGATTTCTGAATAAGATGCTCTGTGTAAGATTTAACAGTCAGGCCAGGTCTAGTTTGCATTCAGTAAAGAAGGCAGGTGTGAGTGAGGAAAAAAGGAGCTGAGCTTTGCTTGAGCTGCTGTCGTCGTAACCAACAGAGACCACGTGGCTCTTCATATTCTGCAGGTGTTTTACAAGCATCTGCTTTTAAAACCCCTCATGGCTCTAGGAGGTGGTGTAGCACAGTCATGACACCAGATAAAGCATTTAATCAATTACTTTTATCTTGATTTATGGGCTGTGAACAGTCCATACGTGGACTGTGCTTTTTTATTTTTTAAGGGAATTTCTTATTCAGAATTACTCAGTTACATTTTCCCCTGATCCTTGTTACTCCCCACCATGTTGGGAGTGCCTAGTGAGGGCTAAGCCTGAGTAGCATATTGCTGTGTCTCCCTTCTGAGAGATCTGGCATTTCAGAAAACTAGAGAGTTGTCCTGATAAATTATTTCAATGGCAAGTGACACTCTGACATTCTCACTAGGGAGATTAACCAGGAGCCTCATCTGTGACACATATGGAAGTCCTGATGGAAAAATGTGAACCAGCTTCCCATCTGTTTCATCCTCATCTAGAAGTAAGAGAAGGAAGGTTAAGACAGGTATGTCAAGGGGTAGAGGTAGAAAAGATATTTTGTAGTCTTCCTTTGGAACATGGAGGCTGGCCCTGGAGGGAGTAAAAGAGGGGGAGTTTTTATGACCTTCAGGCTGGAAGGCATGGACAGAGGCAAAAAGTCACAGATGCTGTTAAAGGGAGGAGCAAAACTGAAGGGTTCCCAAAAATCCGTGGGTGGATGAGCTCTGCCAGGCCCTTGTGGCATGTCTTTAGCTAATCTCCTGCTTCCCACATCTCCTGCATTAACAGCTGTGAGGGAATCGGGCTCAAGCTGATGGGAGAAAACAGCACCCCAGTGACTGTGAGGACTGTACCTCAGACATGCCCGTGAGGAGGCAGGGGATGAATTAGTTTTCATGGTGTCATTTCATCCTGCCCTCAATATTCACGGGGACCAGCACCTCACAAAATGAGTTATGTGCTGACTGCTCCAGGACTGAGCTACACCCACCAGTCACAGCGAGGGAAGACAAGAATTGGGGTTGAAAAGGAAGCGGTCATGGGGAAAAGGACGAGGAGGAGGCATTAAAAGGCTGAGTATCTGTGGACAGGACAGAGGCCATGGACACAGGAGACTCCCAAAGGTTTGGGCACTTAGCACACCACAGATCCATCACCATGTGGGGAGGAACCACCACATTTTAATACCAGATTTAAAACTGAATAATGCTTGTAACCTACCACAGACTGGTTCCCACAGCCTCATGAGCTATTAGCAGTCCTTATCCTGCAGTTTATTACCTCTCTGTGGTTCTTCGAAGTATCAATAACTATTGCAAAGAAGTAAGGGTGGGCCCCAGGTGAAGGTACTGTTGCCTGCAACGGGTCTAACCTGGCTGTTGTGCAGATCATCACAATGGGCAAGAGATGGAGCCCTGCACTGCAGACACAGCCAGCACACAAGAGGTGTGTGCGCTGGTACTGGCCAAAAAAAGGACTTGGGGAGAACACAACAATTGAGCTTGGGGACCAGGAATTTAGGAGCGCTGAGCTGTGTGAAATACCCAAACAACAACAGCTGCATTTTATAGCAGGGAGCTGTTCCACAGGGGCTGTGGAAGAGCTGCCTGTACAAGTCGGCCTCGCACCCCTCTGGCAGGTTATCCCGTGCCGGGGTGTTGGACACACCAAAGACAGACGAGGAGCAGCTGTTCCTCAAAACACCCGGCAGGAGCCAGCCCTGGGCTCGCCATGGGGCACAGCAAATCCGTCTGTGCCGGCAGAATGCTTTCCACAGTGTAACAGCATTCCACAGGGACACAGTTCGACTTGGTGGGAATCCTTCTGCCTGTTTGCAGGTTGCTTCTGCTGGTTATTAAGAAAAAGCAGCTTCAGTAGCTGCGATGCAGGGCATGTGCACTGCTCAGGTTTATGGGCTGCCCAGGGAGGTGGGGGAGTCACCGTCCCTGGAGGTGTTTGAGAAGAGCCTGGATGAGGCATCAGCGCCGTGGTCTGGGTGACAAGGTGGCGTGGGGTCACAGGTTGGACGTGATGATCTCAGAGGTCTTTTCCAACCTAGCTGATTCTGTGTTAGAAAAGTAGAAGAAAGACAGCGACAGCTGATGCAGAGCAAAGGGTAAAACGAGATAGTGTGATTGGGAATTCTTCGAGAAACAGAGAAGCGTTATTTCATACGATAAACATTCATCATTTAAGGGCTCAGACTCCACCAGCGCTTCCTCGCGGGCTGACGGTCCCAGCGCGCCCTGACCGCGGGGCTCAGCGCCCATCCAAGGGCTGAGGGGACGTGCAATTCCCCCGCGGATCCACAGCTCTCCTTGGAGAGAGCAGCCGTCCCCTGGCACCGGCAGGGAGCCGGGAATGGAGCCGGGAATGGAGCCGGGGGCGGAGCAGCGGCGGAACCCCCGAGCCGGGCTCGGTTCCCGGGGGCGGCCGCGGGCCGGGCCGGGCGGAAGCGGAAAAGCCGCGGCGGCGGCGGGAGCGGCGGGCGGTGGGTGCGGGACCGGGCCGGGGAGCGGGGGGTCCCGGTCCGGGCTGTGCTGACCCTGCCCCGGGGCTGCCGGGCCGGGCTGTGCTGACCCTGCCCCGGGGCTGCCGGGCCGGGCTGTGCTGACCCTGCCCCGGGGCTGCCGGGCCGGGCTGTGCTGACCCTGACCCGGGGCTGCCGGGCCGGGCTGTGCTGACCCTGCCCCGGGGCTGCCGGGCCGGGCTGTGCCGCCCCCGGCGGGGCTGGGCGCCTGCGGGAGCCACGTGTGGGGCGGGAGGAAGGGCTGGGAATCGGGCGCGTTCTGCCTCGGCCGGGGAAAAGCGGGGAGCGGAGGGAGCGGCTGTTCCCTCCCCAGGGCGGTAGTCACGGCCCCGAGGCTGCCGGAGCTCGAGGAGCTCATGTTCCAACGCCCTTGGAGCATCGTGGGGTTTTGGGGTGCCCTGTGCAGGGCCAGGGATTTGACTCGATGAGCCTCGTGGGTCCCTCCCAACTCGGTGTATTCTGTGTTTAGAGCCCCTCCCGCCTGCTCTCGGCACCCTCGGCGAGCGACACCCGAGATAACGTTATTGTGGCCAAGTCACGGTTTTGTTTGGCTGGTTTTGAGGCGTTCTCACAGAAAGTTGTACTGATGTTCCAGCTGGTGTGGTGGAGTGTTGTGTGCAGGGTGTGCAGAGGGCAAAAAAACAAGCCCTTGGCTTGGGAAGACACAACACTTCAGTGCTGCTGACGGAGACTAGCTTGGCCACTTTCTAGAGAGAGCCTGACAAAGGTGCTCTAGTATTGAACTGTAGCACATTATGGACAGTAGTTAAAATTGCCACTTAGTGTCTTTGTCCTGAGTGTGGGATCACTTTACAGTGACACCTCTTCGGGTTAATCAAGTTTCTGAGGCTCTTCAGCTCGGAAGCGCACTGATGAGTTTGCTCTCCTGCCTGCTGGTGTTCTGGCTTCGACAGTAACCTGTGTTAACCTGGCTTTTCCTGCTCTTTTAGATCCTTGAACATGGGGAACACGAGCAGCGAGCGGGCGGGGCTGGAGCGTCATGGGCACAAGGGAACCCGAGGGGACGGCGCGGGAGGAGCCAAGGAGGGGGAGCGGCCAAAGATCCTCATGGACAGCCCTGAGGATGCAGACTTGTTCCACTCGGAGGAAATGAAGGTGGTTTGTTCTTGTCTTTCAGTGTTACTGGCTTGGCGCTGCTGCCAGTTGTGGGGCTGTTTGTTACCAATCTGCAGCGATTCTGTCGCTGAGTTTACGCCAAACTGACCATCCCCCTTGCTTCCCATGCCAAGGAGAGGGAGGGCACCGATAATGAGTGTGATGGTTTCCTGCAAGAACTGAGGGTAGAAAAACTGAAATGTAGCTGGCTGAAAGCTCGAAGGACCGTGCCCCAGCTTCCTTTGAATCCTTAATGCCTTTGCAGTTACCAGTGACATTTTACCTGTCTATTCTTTTCCAGATCAAAAGATCTGTTATTTTTTTGCTCAGTGTTAGACGGGTTGTTGGAAATGTCTCGCTGCATATCGTGTTTCATAAGAACATCTAACAGAAAATTACACTTAGATTTTTGCTGTTGGACAGAACTGTTGTCTACAGGCAGCTCGTGGCATTCTTGCCAGCTCTTAATTCTGTGCCTAATATTTGTACAATCTAAATGCTTCATAAGTATTTCTCCTTATTTTTCTTCCTCATCTTATGTCTGTGTATTTTGAAAGCTTTGGTGATCTCAGGTAATTTCTTTTTAACCTAACTGGGGCTGGAGGGAGTGGCTGGAGGGAGGTTTGCTCTCCACTCTTTCTGCAAATTTGGGAGGCTTTAGCATCTTTGTAGAATTTGTCCAAATCAACTTGTCAGCTGTATCTAGAAGTACAGTTTATATTCTCCATCTGACAAAAACTACTTTTAGGAGAACTTTCACCTTAGAGAATTATGCCTGAGGGCAAGAAAAGCCTTCAGTACAACAGATTGTCTAAGTGTTCCAGGAAAGAGTTCCTTCTGATTCAGATGTTGTGTTTTCAGGCTCCACTGGAGAAAGAAGAATTTCTGGCTTGGCAGCAGGACCTGGAGGTGAACGATAAAACCCCCACTCAGGCTCGGCCCACGGTGTTTCGCTGGACTGGAGGAGGGAAAGAAGTTTATCTGTCAGGGTCCTTCAACAACTGGAGTAAAATTCCTCTGACAAGGAGGTAACAAAAATACAAGGATGGTGCTTGGATTTACTGCTCCATAAGCTAAGAACCTGCCTTTTTGATTCTCGTGGCACAGGAGGAAGTTGAGCTGTGTGTCAGTTTTAAAGGAGTGATTTTTTCACTGGGCACCACACAGGAATGACCCAGACCAGTCCCTGTTGTGCACTCTGTGCCTGGGGTGAGGAAGGGAGAGCTGGCTCTAAGCTCATTGTCTCTGATGACACCTGTGTGTCCTGGCCATACCAGTGGCCTTTTTCCAACTCCAAAGGTCCAGGAAACTCTGAGCCCAGGACACTGCACAAATGAGAGAATAAATCCATAGTAAGGTTCCAACTGCTTCTTTCTGCCAGACAGCTCTGGAACTCTGCCTGAATAAGTATTTCATTTACACCAATGTTGTGGGTTTTTTTCAAAAATTTAAAGCTTAATGTGTGGCAGAGAATCTGAGTTTTCACTGTTATTCTGAGCCATGTTATCTGAAAACAATGACATATCCATGAAAGACTGATCTGCCAGGTCCTAGTGTGTCTTATCTCAGTGAGTGGCTGCCTGCACTGTCATTGGTGCAGAAGGGTCTTCATTTCTTAGGAAAATTGAGGGAGGAGCACTGTGGCCTGATATAACAGCATGGGAGGATTGTTCTGTGCATGTGAAATAAATTATTGAGAGAGGAGCTGGAAGAAAGGCCAGTGGAACATCAGTATTGCTGTCATACTCTTAAGTGGAAAGCCTGGGAGACAGGAAATGGTGAAATGAATATGGAAGAAGGATAAAATTGTCTCTTTACCAAAAAGAAAAAAAAAAGGAAAAAAAACCACAACAGGTTTGTCTGTTTCTGTTGTCAGATTATGCATTCTGGGAAAGGGGGTGTTTGTACCTCTTTAGAGGCTGGATAAAATCACATTACTGAACCCAGTACACTTAAATAGAAGAGCTTGTTATTCCAAACTGTTATTCCCACATCCAGCTCTGTGGTGGGATGCTTGCACTCCATTCCTGAGCAGAAGGGAAGTGGCAGTTGAGCATCAGGGAGTTCACAGCACAGGGGTAAATTGCCAAGCAGCAACTCTTCAGCCCCAGAGTAACTCAGAAGTATCGAGTTGCTGCTTTTATCCACTGTTTCATGTATTTCATAGGCATTTGGGAAATGCAATTAATGATGGCAAATACTGAAAGGAAAGGAAATAGGAGGAAGCTGATCTTGTTCCATCAGCAGGAGTCTCACAGATAAAATGAGGTCTTGTGTACTAACAAGTAACGTGAAGATGTGAGGGTGACTTTACAAATGCTCAGGGCCAGTTACTTGATGTCAGGAGTATAGGGGAACTTACTGAGGAAATTATCATTAATGATGATTTGATTCTTTAGATTGCAGCAGAGATTCTCTTAAATGTGGCACTGCCTTTTTAGGGTTTTGCACATTACAGAGGCTTGTGCTCTGTGTCATGATGTGTGTCACAGTTTATAGTTATGTGCTTTTCAGAACCTTTCAGGGCTGATTGCTTGTCTTAAATTCCAGTCACAATAACTTTGTGGCCATCCTGGACCTGCCAGAAGGAGAGCACCAGTACAAGTTCTTTGTGGATGGGCAGTGGACACATGATCCTGCAGAGGTAATATTTGCTTTGAGTCACTGGTTATTGGTTGATGCACCTGAGGATGAGAAACTGGCTGGTTTCTCTCCTGAGAGCTGGTCCTTTCAGAGAGGAGGCATCAGTTAACAGCAGAAACTGGCTGTTCAAGCTGGTGAGAGAGAGGTTTCTGATCCCAGCTGGACTGGTGGCAGCAGCAGACTGAACCTCAGAAGGCAGGAGATGTAACAAAAGAGGGACAGGATCTCTTGGCCACTGGTCTATAAGTGATGCCAAGCTTTTCTTGCCTGGTGCCAAACTGCCTTTTACAGCACTGTAGCATTGCTGACGGCCCAGGTTTCGCTGTGCTGCACTGGCTCTCTGTGCCAGGATGTTGCTATTGCTGCTCTGGTAGTCCAGAAATTGTGCCAAAATTTACCAGGCCTGTTCTTCCTCCTGTGCTGTAAAATGAGCTGTGACCCCAGCCCACCCAGCAGTCCCCACCTGCTTCAGAGCTCTGCATTCACACCTGCTGGTTCCTTCTTGCTGTCTTGGCAAACCTCACAGAATTTACCTGGCAGTGCACTCAGCTCTTTGACCCCCCTGCCTTGGACTCCAGCCTTAGCTTTGCAGCAGACCAGCAGCACCAGCCATCCTGTGTCCTACATCAGGCCTGGCAGGTCTCACCCTGGCTCCACGAGCCCTGGAGAGCTGGAAGTGAAGCTCAGCTCCTGCTGTCAGTGGTGACTTCAGCCCAGACCTGACCCTCTCCCTGTCTGTAGCATTGACTGTGGGCCTGGCAGGTTCAGCTGGCATTTTTCCCTCCCAGTCCTTCATCCTGAAACTGAGCTCTTTTCGTATCTGGTTCCATCCTATTTTAAAAGCAATAAACCTCATCCTTGGTAACGCTGATTGTGTAGTTTTGGCAATCCAATAGTCCCACAAGCTTTTTTTAATTCTGATTTTTGTACCTTTTATCTCTTCCCAGCCAGTAGTAACCAGCCAGCTGGGTACTGTCAACAACATCATCCAGGTGAAGAAAACTGACTTTGAAGTATTTGATGCTTTGATGGTGGACTCCCAGAAATGTTCAGACATGTCTGGTATGAGCTTACTGGTAATTTTATATCACACTTTTTAGAGCTGTTAAGAATTTCATTTTCCTTTTTATCTGGAGTTAAAGCTCCAGTACAGATTAATCTGCACTTGTGTCAGGCCCCATGGATGTGAGCAGGAATCACACATCACAAAGAATGTGGAATGCACAGAGAGACTCTGACAGAGCAACACAGGTCACTGTAGATCTGATGAAGAGGGGGTCATGGGTGCTTAATAACTGTTTCTTTGCCCCTGCAATGTGCAGTGGCTGCTTTTAGGGCACTCACTGGTGAATCAGTCTCTGCTTTACCACATTAAACCCGTGCTGACAGCCTACATTGCTCCTAATTCCATCTTTCTTTGCTAAGGAAGTGGCTGAGGGGGTCAGAAGTTGCACATTAAGAGGGAGGAATTAGGTGCCTTTAGCAGTGCTAACACAGGCTCGGGAATGTATCATATTCTCACAGTCAAATAAAAGTTATCTGTATATTAGAATAATACAAACATTTTTTTTTTGTCCTAAGTTTCATATTCCAGTGTAACAGAGGAGAGGCAGAATTTAGCTTGAGCCATGTCTGAGCTCAGCCTTGTCACCTGTTTGTTACAGAGCTCTGCAGGGATGGAGACCATGACTTACATCCTCCTCTGAGCCTGAGGCAGGAGTGGTTGGTGTGTGGTTGGTTTTTGCCCTGGACAAAGCCTTTTTGGAGAAAGTGTTATTTTTGAGGCAAAGCCAGGAGGAGATGCCTTCCCCCCATGTGCTGTCACAGCATTTCCTTAGACTGGTTTAGACTCTGCAGGGCTCTTTCCATACCCTGTGTCTGCAGGAGGAGCACTTTCCTTTCACGGGTACATCACGTTTTGTGCTTCCCTCGGAGGTAACGCAGAGCAGCCTGTGCACTGTGGAGTGTTTGCTGCAGAAGTGCTGGGCAGGGATGACAGAGGAGTTCTGGAGTGCAGTCAGGCCCTCAGAACTCTGCTGCCCAAATCCTCACAGCTCATTTCAGGTCAGACTTTGGGCATCTTAAATCTCTTGGGCAGTGACTGATCCTCTGGCACCGCACCAGCGGCTGCAGTTGTTGTACTTAGGTGCCATTGATTTCTCTTGGCCACATGCACCTATACAAAACAGATATTCTTACAGACTATTTAAGATTAAATATTTACCATCTCTCTGGCAGAGCTGTCGAGTTCACCCCCAGGACCGTATCACCAGGAGCCCTATGTTTGCAAGGCAGAGGAGCGCTTTAAATCACCACCCATTCTCCCCCCACACCTGTTGCAGGTCATCCTGAACAAGGACACGGGCATTTCTGTGAGTACTTCAGTTTGTTTTGCTGAATAATGGCCTTGAGGGTGGAAACAGATGGGAAAAAAAATCTGGGAACAGACAGGAGACAGCTTAGGAAAAACTTTAGGATAGTTGCCACGTTGGTAAGTTTCTTATTACGTATGTCCAGATGGATTCATCTGAAGTAAATTTATTTTTCTACTTGACTCTCTTCAAAATTGAAAAGCAGATTGCTGTTTTTCTCCCAAAACCCTAATCTTCTGAACTGTTAAGATGCCAGAAGCACACAGGAGGTAGTTGCTGTTTGTTTCCTGGTCATGGGGAGGACGCAGAGGGTTTCACCCTGAGGGCTCTCGGGTTGTTCTGAAGCAGTGACTGTGTTTGTGGTGGACTCAGGGTAAGCAGCAGGGATGTACTGGGGGTATGGCTGGTTACAGACAGTGTTTGTCACCCATCAGCTGTGGTGAGTGAACCGTGAGTTCTGTTCTTTTCACATTGTCTCCCTTTCTCTTCTTCCCAGTGCGATCCCGCTCTGCTCCCTGAACCCAACCACGTCATGTTGAACCATCTCTACGCGCTTTCCATCAAGGTGAGAGGCCAGGGCACGTTCCCCACGTGGGCAGATTCAGTTATCCATGTCACATGCTCACTTGTTTTCCATCCCCTAGGATGGAGTGATGGTGCTCAGTGCTACACATCGTTACAAGAAGAAATACGTGACTACTTTGCTGTACAAGCCAATATGAGCATCGTAGGTGTTTGTGACCAATCGTTCTGGGCCAGTGCAGTCTCAGAAAAAAAATGCTTCACTTAACCAAACATACTTCTGCTCTGTGCTGTAGCAAATGAACTCTGATTTCATATTGTTTCTGAGACTTCCAGGTTCTCCTGTATTTGCCTTATTTTCCTAGTACCACCTTGGAAGTTCTTGGAAATGGCAGCTTCATGGCAACTAGACAGGTGGCAAAGGTGTCAGTGCCCGTTGTCAGCTCAGTTAAAAAAAACACCAGTTTAATTAGGCTGAAAAAGGTGAGGGCAGCAACAGATCAAAGAGCTTTAGCAGCGAGGCAGACTCTGAGTCTGTCAGCCCAAAGTCTAGAAAGTTCAGGATTCTTGTGGAATCTGATTTGAGCATAACACTCAGCAAAAGCAAGCTTATTACTGCTTCCATAACTCATCAGCCACAATCATTTCAGTAGCAAGTTCCAAACTTGCATGGCTGAAGTAAGTGTGACTATTGATGATCTGGTTTTGTAGCAGCCTTTTCTGGGCAAAATCAGCAACATAATCACCTACAAGCTCGTTATGATTTTACGGTAGACTGGGGTACACGGTTTCTACTGTGAATAGCTCTGTAGTTTTTCTCTTCAGGAGAACTGAAATACTTTTCCCCTGTGGAATTTCTGGTAAAGACAATTGTTTTTAATGGCTGGATTTTTCTGTAAATCGTCAGTGTGTCTTGGCAGTAATCTGCTTTCTGAAACCGGTTTCTCTTGCTGTCTCTGACGAGGACTTCCTTAAGCTGGGATAGGTGGCTGTAAGGAAATGGATGGATTCAGTTTAGGAATCAGTTCCTCAGTAAGAGCCTGAAGGTGACTGTAAGTGTCCTGTGTCCCAGTGGCCAAACTTGCCCCTCAGTGTCTGCAGTTGCAGCGTGTTGGCTGCAGCAGCACCACAGCCCTCTGTGCCAGGGCTGGAGCTGGGCAATTTTTTTATTGTTTCTGTTTTCTGAGTGATCCTAATAATGCCAGGCTGCCTGTACTCGATACTCACAGCCTGTTTTATCCCAAAACAAATGCAACACTAATGCAAACCTGCTGCCAGTGTGCCCCAGGCCTGCCCGGGGTGGGCCCTGCTGGGCCCTTCCCTTGTGTTGGTGCCTGGGGCACCGTGACTGTGCCAACGATAACCAGCCCCGTCCCACTGGGGGGGAGAGCCCCCTGCACAAATCTGTGAGGAGTCTGAGGGGCCAGAGCTGCAGCAGAGCAGAGCCAGCCACAGCAGGAGGCTGGTTTGCCATCCTGGGGTCTGTTCACCAATCTTGTTGCAATATCTCCTGTAGCAGAGTTAAGACCTGGGTCCAGTGCAATGGTTTTCTCTGAAAACTCTTCTCTTCATTCTGTGCTATGGATAGTATTTGGTATTCTGAACTACAGAATTGCTTTTGTTTTCAGCCTCTTTAGACACAAATAAAACATTTTCAAGAGAAGTGGGTTCCTTGCTTTGTTATTCCCCTTCCCATCTTTGGTAACCTTGCCTTCCAGGAGTGGTTATTTTTTTATAACCTGTGATTGCCTGTTTGGTTTTATACCTCAGTGGGTTGTGCAAGCTTTTCATTCAGAGATGCAGCTTGAAACACTTTCTCCACTTGCACTTAGTGAAGAAGACAGAGGTGTTGGTGTTTATTTGTGATGCAGGGGAACTTTTTCAGCTGTGTTCACAGAAAGTGGCTGTGAGAGTGTATTGGCAGAGAGAAGTCCTGCAGGGAGGCCTCTTAAATGCTTTCAGTGCCTGCAGGGAAATGATAGCACAAGTTTCTTGTTTGAGTGACCCTGAACTAATTTTTTTTGCTAGAAGAAAAGCTTAGCAGTAGCTTAATAAGTTTGGGTTGGTTTTTCTTTTTTTTTTTGTTCTTTCTAGTTGTGAAAGAAATTTTTCACATATCAGAGACTAAAGGAGCTGAAACCTGGAGCCGTGGAGAACAGAAAGGCAGGTGAAAGCATGCACGACTGAAGTGTTTAGGGATTCAGGCTCATTAGTTCTGGCTAAGCTTTGTGGATTTTTTTTTCCCAATTCCATATATGCATGACTCACTCCAGGCCCTTATCAGTGCTGGTGTGGTGGAACCACAGCATGGAACCAATTATTTTGTAGAAAGCTTGTTGCTTTTTTTTTTTTAATATTAATTTTTGCTTTGCAGCCTCTTGCCATGTCTCAGCTGGCAGAGCACTGGGTACAGAGGCTGCAGCCACCATCAGCTTTTGCAGCCCCAAAAAAGCTGTGTGGGGGGCTCAGAGCCCAGGGTGGGGGGCCCAGGCTGTGTGACCAGCAGCTGCCCCACAGGAGTGATGATCCATCAGCACTTCCACCCTTCCCTGCCCCTGGAATGAGTGAGCCCAGCTGCCCACAGGCCCCCAGGCTCTCCAGCCAGGGGCAGCAGGTGATGGAGGTGAGATGTTCCCTGGTACCTGTGGCCTCAGCTGACATTCCCAGGAGCCAAACCCTTTCCACAGCCTCCCCTCAGTCCCCCCGATCCCCTTTCTCTCCACCAGGAGCATCTGCAGGAGAGCAAATGAAGGAAAAGGTAAAAGCTGATTTTATTTGTGGTTTTTGCTGGGGGGGGGAGGGGTGGGTTTTAGGGTCTTTTTATTGGTTTTTGCTGGGTTGTTTTCTGCTTGGTGGGTGAAGGAATTAGATTAATCACTCTGTGTTCCCTGTGATCCCTTATTGCAATGGGATGAATCAATTCCCTCCAAAGGCAAAAGCTGGATCAAGAGTTGGATTTATTAGCTCACTTACATTCCCCACCCACAGCTCACAGTCTGTACTGTTATGTTTATTCTTGGCTGTTGCTAGGAGAGCACATTTTTTAAGGTAGATGCAGAGACTTTTGTTACAGTCACTTTTGGGGACTCTGGAGTAAACCAGGACAGAGATAACAAGAGCTCCCTGCCCTCCCCGACCCCCTGAATGTCAGCACAGCCTGGGGGGGTCAAGCTGACATGGATTTGTGCAGGGGTTTTGGGGAATCAAAAGGCTCAATAAATAATAATTTTTTTTTTTACTCCACCAGTTTCTGGATTAGTTTAGTTTTGTTACAATTCGGATCATGCACCATAGGACTGCAACAATGAGCTTTAAATAAGTATTCTTTGTGCACAGTAAAAGAAAGAAAGGAACATTGAACAAGTCAGCATTTCATCATATACATCATAGTAGGCACAATAGATAAATCAAGCAGCTCGGGGTTTATGGAGAGCATTTCTCATGGAGAATGTCATGTAGACCAAAACGTAAGAGGAGCCATCAGTAACCCACCCCCACAGCCTCCAACAGGCCCTTTATCAGGGCTGAGGGGGTGGGTATGTGCACAGAACCAAAAACACTGAACAGTAGGAGGACAAATTAAGTTACTGTAGGCAGCAGTGTGAATATTAAAAACCTCTTCCTGTGAAAGAATACTTCAGACCCTGTAAAAACTGGTTCAGTTAAAAATAGATGTATTTACATTTAAGTCTGATCTAGCAAGTTTTCCCAGCAGGTGGAAGTTGAGCTGTACAGTAACTCTGCAGGTTGTACTCAATCTGACTGGATTTGTGAATGGTCTTTTTTTTTTTTTTTTAAAGTTGCAGTATTAGGCCTTAAAGCACCAGCATGTTACAGCAGTGGGATGAGGAACTGTCTCTGTCTACTTTGCTACCAGGACGGTGCTGGGATAAATCCCAAACCTGACATTAGATCTCATATTGTTAATTAAGATGTTTTTTTCCAGCTCAAGATGCATGGGGTCATTTACCAGGGCAAGAATGTTTTCCCAGATACTCACACGTGTTTTACCTCTACCCCTCTCACTGGTGAAGCACACGAGGGCAGGATTTAGCTGTAGGTGTTGGCAGCTGACTGCTGCTCTAGTGAAGTACTTGGATAAATCCACCTGTTATAGTTCATGGGAACATGCTTGGGGTTGGTGAAGCCACTTACAACTACTTGTTGAGGGAATGATGAGGATTAAATGCTAAATATTGCCAGGGGTAGGTGTCAGGTCAGCTGTGACACCCGTGGATTCCCCAGCCCGGGTGCTGGGAGGGGGCAGGATGGGCAGGGAGACTCCAGGGAGAAGGAAGCCGTCATTTCACCATGCCAGTCAAGATAGTTATTTGTTTTATTTGGTTATTGTTCAACAACAAAGTTCAATACTTTCCAGGTGGAGCTTTGAACTGTCCCTCTGGTTCCCTCCCTTGTCAATAATAAAAAGGTAATGAAGAAAAATCCTGTAATTTTAGAGACCTAAAACCTCATTTATGCTAACAAGCTTCGATTGCAAGTTAATGTTACAATATTTCTTCATGGGAGCGAGGAGGACTGAGCTGAGGCCCCTCCAGTGTCTGAAGATGGCTGTCCACAACCACCAGTAAAACAAAAAGCTAGTGTTGAAAAACGCACAGTTTACAATAAAAAAGTAGAAACCAATTCAATTCCCTTTTGTTACGAATATAAAGATTCTTGTAAATATGTACAGTCCTTTGAGCTATTTCTATAGCAGGAAGCATTTCACGAACAAGACACAAGATATACACTTTCAGGACTCAACAAGCCCATTTCTGAGGTCTTGAAGATCTTCCATGAGATGCAAAGATTTAAAGACTGATCTCTGTGACCTTTCAAAATATTCAGACCAGGAGACAAAAACTTTCAGCAAGGTTCCTGCCGAATCATCTGATTGAAAATAACCCAACAGACAAGAGAACGGAATACAATATCCATGAAACTCGCCAAAGGACACTGACAAGGCATTGGAATTTTGATGGGTTTCTAGGACAGGTTAGCACAGGCTTGCAAGGGACTAGCAGAAGTTTTAAGTGTGGCGCCAAGGGCAGATTGGATGCAGTTTTGCTCTTTCCAGTTGTAAAGAACATGGTTGTTCACTTAGGATGTTGCTAGTGCAGGGTGAATGGTCAAAAACCTGCTTTGAAAATCATTTGCTCTCTGCTTCGTGTTCACAGCAAAAGAGAATAGGAAGCAACAAAAGGCTGGAGGTCAGACAGGCGGCAGCGAAGGTGTGTCAGCACCTGCCAGAGCTGCTCCCTGTGAGTGTCCTGTGCCACCACACCACATCTTATTGTAGGACAAGCTACAGCTCACGGGAGGAGCCAGCCCGGGCTGCTCCCTCTGGGAGCTGAGGCCGGCAGGACTCATTGCTGAAGGGCCCCGTGTCCAGTGCTGAGAGGAGAACACAGGTGTGACTGTAACTCTTGTCATAGAATAAGGCTTGTTAACTCTTCGTTGCCAAATTTCCAGAGTACCGGTTATTTTGCAGCGTAATCTAAAGGTTTCGGTTAATTTACAAGTGAGGTACAATACACTACTCAGCAAAGCAACCTAAAAGGAGAGAGCAGCCAGTGATGGTGCAGCAGCATGCAGTGAACTGTCATGCAGAAGACCTGGATAAAGTCTTACAACCCAGTAGCTTATAGGTAATGCACTTTGTCTCAGGGCCGGGCAGGGGGGTCGGTTAAAGCAGGGATCTTCCCTCCCCATCAGAGCTGCTCTAGAGCAATTTTAGTGAGAACAAAATAACTTTCAGAAGTGGCAGGTGAACAGACTAATCAGAAGTAAATTTTCTCGTGTTCTGTGGAGAACATCCAACCACAGCTCCTATTGAAAGACTCACTCACCTCGGCCCTTCTGTTTCCAGGCCATCGGGGGCTCCCAGCACGTCTCAGAACTGTGCCCAACTCTCTGGTGAGGGGTGCTAACCACAGTAACCACCTGGGGCGGGACACTGGTCCCATTTCCTTGATGATCTACTAGGGACTAAAGTGGATACAAAAAGTTCATGAACTGCTTGAAAGAGTAACAGTAGTACAAAGTGCAAAAACAGGAGTGCAGGAAAGTGCAGAGAAATCAACTGAGCTGCGAAGGATCTTCAGAAGCGCCACGGCTCCCGCTGCGGAGCGAGCTTTGGCCCAGGAATGCTGTTTGGGAACTGGGCAGCAGACAGATGGAGTGCATATACTCAGTATATTTCCTTTTTTTCCTGCAGGTCAAGATGAGTAACTTTGTCTAGCTGAGACTTACACTGAAGACTGGTCCCAGACCTGGCAGGGAAATAAAATCACAGTTACAAGTCACAGATGTTTCTTTCCCAGGCACGAGGTGCCAGCAGCAGAACATCACCTGCTGCTGCCATGGAGCCAGGACACAGTCCTGCCTCCTGCCAGGGGCCCTCATCCATTAACATGACAGGCAGGCACCGTCAGCACCACTCTGAGCACAGCAGGCCCAGACATTAACCCCCTTCAAATCCTCTACCACTTGATTTCTGCTGGTAAATACACCTCTTCTAGAGTCAAGCAGCATTTGCAGTCACAGAACTGGCCCCAGGAAGAAGGTCACAGGGCCAGTGAGTGACACCACGTGGGCTCTGTTCTAACAGAATTCGAGGAGCAGAGGGGTGAGATTTGATTTGCTCTTGTACTTCCCAGTCCCACCAGCCCTCCTGAGGTACGAACAAGCCTTGTCCTGAGAACACAGAAGTTCTCCAGGCTCCTGACTTACCTTATTGACTTGAGCCAGAGGAGTTCTGGCACCACTCACAGGCATCCTGCCTCGGCTGCTGTCCTCGAACAGCCGGCCCGGGGAGCGCTCCCTGCGGGTGCTCAGGAGCCGGCCGGGGGATTTCTCCCTCTCCAGGGGTCTCCCCGGGGATTTGTCCCTGCGCAGCTCCGTCCTGCCCTCGCGGTACCGGTGGGGTGTGCTTGGCTCCCGAGGGTGGCCGGGACCTTCGGGGGGCCCCGGGCTGGAGGCCACGCGCTTGGTGATGTGCTCGTTGTAGGTGGGGGGGCCTCTCTTGTTGGGGCTGCTGTCATTCAAAAAACAAGGCAGGGGAACAGCTGAGTGACAAAAACCTCTGGTTATGTTTTCTTTGGGCAAAAATGTAACTTTCCCCCATAACACGCCCAGCAGTGCTCAGGTGAAAAGCCTCAGCCCTCAGCGCAGAAATACTTTGGCAGCTGAGTATCCATCAGTGACCCACACTGCTCAAGTGCCTTAAGGAATTGCTGATGTAAGTTCTGTGTATGGAACAGGCCAGAAAACGACACCTTTTCATACACTTCAGCCATACACTTCTCATATAAAAATACAATAAAATTCCATATATTCATTTTTGCAGTCAGAATTTTCTGGGGTGTTCAGGCCAGCTTGGGATGAGCTACAAGCCTTGATTTCTCCATCTCCTGTGCACAGGGGTACTACCAGCCCCAGTATTTATTCACCTGTGTGAGGTATCACTGTTCTGCTGTATCACATCACAACTTCCCAACGCTGTCTCCCTAAGGCAGACTCGTTGTCTGACAGGAAGGGACTCTTGCTTTGGAGCTTGTTACAGCCAACCCATGTCTAGTGTCATTTCAACAGCGTCTGAGGTCACCAAGCTTCAAAGTCAGAGCTTGATCACAACATCAAAGCAAACCAGCAGAAGATCACAAAGCATTTGTGCAGATTATCTTCCTAGAGAGATGAAGTTTTTTCCCTTCTGGGTTTTAAAACCCCAGTGGCTCTATTCCAGCACTACAGTAACAGGCTATCAGCAGCCTCCATCTCCAAGGACAGAACAAGGGAATCCCACCCCGTCAGGGGTGAGGTTTGCTCGCGAGGCACTGGGACACCCTGATGTCACCGTACCTGCGCGTGGCAGAGGAGCCTCTGTGGTGCTGCTGCTGCTCGTTGTTGGTCTCCTTCACTAGATTGCCCTTACAGCAGATCACCCTTAACTTGTCCTGGTAGGAGGAGGCCAGGTAGATGGCTCCCGAGGAGATGGCAGGCCCGAGGTACCGCGGGTTTGGGATCTCCAGGTGGGCTCGTGCCGGAGTCCTGGGGAAAATCGCAGGAAAAGTCTTTCCAATGGCAATGGCTGCCTTTTCCTGGCAAGTCCGTGTATTCTGCACCACGGGCTGTTCGAAGGGGTGGAAAGAGAACAACTTACCCTAGAGCAGCTCGTGCCTGAATCTCGATCACTTCAAGGGAATTGAAGTGGGTCACAAACAGATAGGGCTCCCTGTAGGCTGGAGGAGCAGCACAAAGACAGGAAAAAACACAAAATAAATTCTCTCTTAAAAACTTCTAAACCACATCAGCGAGTACAAGAGAGCCTGACAGCCCTCTGGGAAAACTGGGGAATACATTTTCTGTAATAAGACAGACGCTGTCACGAAGGGGGGAGATGCAAGCTCAAAGAATTGTTGCTTTGAAACTGTGTCTCAAGGACTTTACTAACCAAAATATCATGAAAAAGACATTAAAACCAGACTATTAACTGAACAAAATCCCATTAGGCAGCACGAAAAGCCTGAGGGAACCACACTGCCATCATATATTCTTGACTATTTCAGAAACTTGCAAGCATCATTAGAAATTCCACTAGCCAGCTCAGTCAGTGTCAGAATAGGAACATTAAGGAAATGTAACTTCAGAAGGTTTTGCCACCCAGATGAGCTTAAATTGTGTGGAAATCTCCACAGTTTCTGAGGGAACTGGGAAAGCGAGAAGGAAACAGAAGTGCTGAGTGCAGAGTTCCCATCCCACGGGGATGCTTCCTGGTTTCAGTAATTCCACAGTCCAAGTGACTGCCTCCCAACACCTACCAAAAGCCAAGGGCAAGCGGTTCCACTTCAGGTCATCTGTCCTGCTGCGTCTGCCATAGGAGTCCACAAAGACACCAAATTCTGCCAAGGAAAGTCACATCATGAGCATGTGTCATTATTGCCTTACTTTTGAAGGGACAAAGGCAGTTGCCCAAGGCTTTTTATCAAGGACAAGGGGCAGGGATTATCTTGCACATCGTGGAGTGCTGTGAATTACTCCAATTGACGTGGAATTGGTGAGATGTAGGAATACTGTCAGGCCAAAAGGTGCTGCAGTTCTGGGGCTCTCTGTACTCCTTAAGGTAAGGTTATTATTCAATTTGCAGACTCCTACCATTAGTCACCCAGAATTACTGCTTTTGAAGCCTTTCTGTGCATTGCCACGACACGATCCAAGAGGGCAACAAAAGCAGCTATACAAAAAAAATAACACCCTCTCTTATTTCCTCACAAGAAGGTCAGAAAGTCTCATCTGTCTGCAGAGAAACCAGACAAAGCTCAGGTCTGAGAACCCCTGAACATTTATCAGGATAATCAAACACTTGTTTGCCCTTAACACCGCCGACTGCAGTCCTTCCTTCAGGCACAGTCTACGTGCAGCAACTGATCCACAGCAGGGAGAACTTTTAAGCCAGAAAGAGGCTGCCCAAAATTCAGCAGCACTTCTGCAGCTCACGTGCCAGAGAACAGGTGTAGTGCAGCACCTGCACAGCCACCCACCACTTACCATGGAAACACAGCAGGTACTCCTCCCTCTGCCCCGCTGGGTTCACCTGGATGATACTGACTGGGAAACTGTTGGTGGAAGCAGCAAACACAGCAGAGGCCAAAGTGTGGTCATTTTTATCCAGAAACTCTGCAAAGACAATGAAGAAAAAATGTTGATTGGCACTGACATTTTTTAGAGCAGCTCCACCAAAAGAATCTGTGGAGCCACTTGGAGCGTTCCTCGGGAATGATCTCCTACCCTCCAGCGTGTACTGCTTCATCTCAATTTCATAGAACTTGTTGGTTCCAATGATGATGCTGTAAGTGGTCAAATGGATGCAGCTGCAAGGCTCTGAGGTTTCAATCTCCTGGAGAAGAGGACAGCATGGACAGATATTAGTTCCCTGTAGCAGTTTACAGATAATGCTTAGCCTGGAAGATTGTAAACTGCCACATAGATCTTTATAAAGGGAAAGGGAGAGGTGTCAATGTCAAACTCTCAAAAGTATATGGAAAAAAAACCCTCTTGTTAAAAGGAAGATTTGTTTTGTTGGAAGTGATACTCGCTAGAATATAGACTTGCATATCAGCTCAGCTCCAGGGGCTAACCCTGATATGATCCTCTTCCTTTTGGAAGAATATGCTGCTCTGGAAGACACTTGTCTGCTCTGCAGCTCAGTTTTCTGGAGCAGCTCCCTGCTTATAGAGGTGACAGCCATGGCAAGGACTGCCAGCCTGGACAGGGCTTGGAGGTGACCTAAGACCAGGACTGAGCAGTTGGGGCTGAAAGACAGACTTGTCACTGGGAAGTTTATCTGTCAGAACTGCCCCAGCTCTAGCACAGCTGTGCTAGAACCATCACTGCCTAGCCTGGAAGTCACCAGGAATCAGGGCAGCTGCTGGAAAGGCAGACAAAATTGCCCAGACAACTGCAGCAGGATTGACCCCAGTCAAGTCCCCAAGTCTTTATAACCCATGGAGCAGAACTCTTGTCAGCAGGCATGTCCATGATCCTCCCAAGAGCAAGAGTCAGCTCCCTAAAGCATCCTGGCTGTTAACACCTCAGAGATCAGCTCGATGGCTCCTTAAGGAAGACAAACAAACACAACATTCCTTCCTTCCTTCTTTGTACAATACCACACAGAGATGTTGTCCAAGATGTGCCTTCTGACTGCACAGCTAGGACAGCTCTGCAGGTTAGCCTGACACAACACACAGATGCCCAGATCTTCTGAGGACAAGATTCCTTGCATAATTCCCAGCTTATCTGGAAATTAGGTTGGCAGAAAAGAGGAGCATATTCTGGGCTTGCTGCCATCTTGCTGGGATCTAAATTCAGTTGTCTGGATTAGTGGAGATAAGGAAAACTTGCCTTCTAAAACACACCTTTGCATGTTGCCTTGTCAAAGGACAGGGCTGCACATCCTCAGTGTTTCCTGCTGGCTGCTGCTCCATTGTGAGCAGGAGTTGGTACCAGCCACAATGCCTGCAGATGTTCCAGGTTTGCAGTGTTTGTGCCAAGACATCTCTCCTCCAGGAGGCCAGATCTGCATGACTGTGCCACTGCTTCCCTCCAGCAGTGCCCAGGTAGCACTGGGTGGGAATAACAGCCTCAACCAGGCTGCAAATTCAACCAGTGCCTTCAAAACCACCTGCAGAACCTCACTGGGATGTGTAGTTTGACTGGAACATCCCTCAGTTGGTGAATTGGAGAGGCCATGAGTTTCTGGGTGCCAGCCTATTCTAAGGCTGTTTAAACTCTTTGTTCTGAGGGCAGACCCCTATTGTTTTGGGGTTTTTCTTCTGGTTCTGTATGAGCACATAAAATGTATTCCTGATGTTTCACTGGAGCTGTGTTTGAGAGGGGCAGCGGGTCAGGGAGCAGCAGGACCTGGGCAGATTCCACACAGGGCCAGGGCTGCAGGTGGATGGGGTTTTGTACAGAGGAGGGCACACATAGCCATGAGAGACCCTCACCTCACAGCCTTGTTTGCTGCCAGGAGGGAGTACACATGTACCAGGACAAGGAGGGGAAAGAGCTGCCTATCCTGAGATGGAATAACACCAACATACCCTTCCATT
Source organism: Pyrocephalus nanus (assembly GCA_038380795.1). NCBI lineage: Eukaryota > Metazoa > Chordata > Aves > Passeriformes > Tyrannidae > Pyrocephalus > Pyrocephalus nanus. Next base: position 4,341,919 of record CM076278.1, read on the forward strand.
TTCACTTGTGCAGAAGGACAAATTCAGATACCCGTTGGTTCCATAGTTGCAAAGAAGAGTGAAGTAATTTGTTATGGATTTCTCCAAAGACAACAGAGGTGAGGATAATTGAGACACCTGGATAATTAGAAAGCCTTTTTTGGGACTAAATAAGTGAGGGTACAATTACAGCTGAATCCAGGATCTCAAAAAGTCACAGTTCTGTTCTGCATCTCTCCAAATATGCCAACTCTTATTAAAGGCAATTGCTGCCTACTCCACTTTGAGTCAGTGCACAGTGCAATTTGTTATCATTTTAGCTGGCAAACAAACGTTCTCATGCAGGCAAAAAGGTTTTAGGTGTTTGTTTTAAACAAAGGTTTAGTGCACTGTGTGAATTACCTCAGCTGCTGCAGGGAGTTACTAAGCTCACCTTTCTGATACAGAACTTGCTCAAGCTCTCGTTGTATCTCAGAACCACCACTTTATTGGGCATGGCTGCACAGATACAAAGAGTGTTCTCAACCTGTAAGGGAGATAACAAGCACAGTTCAGGATGGTAATACAGACTAAATTCTATTGCTCAGCAAGGGAAACAGATCCAAGTTACCTCTCACCACAAAAAGAGCTTTGCAGAGATAAGCCAGTACATTTTTTAAAAGGGTAATTATTGTGAATTCCTGGAATAATGAAAAGCCTCTTCACATTCTCAAAAAAGAACGTGAATTTAAATGGCTTCTATGATCTCCTTTATACTTGGAAGAAGTTAATAAAAAATTAGAAGGTTTTCCACAGCAAAGGGAATTAACAACTTCAAATAGGTTAGGTCTACATTTCAATCTCTGACACTGTTATCTTAAACATCACCTTGAAATGAATGGTGTTCAGTTTGTTACCAAAGTAGTCCATTGAAGTACTTTTTAATGAGTATTTTTGTTATGGTTAAATGTTCCATTACTTAAACCAGTAATTGATGTAAATGTCAAGAATTAAAGTGATGCAAACACCTAAGGAAATTTGCTGGCCTGGGAACATGGCATTAAGAACAAACAGAAGATAGAATTCACTAATTATAAATCTCAAAATTCTCGTCAATGGTGAAGAGGCAGCTGTCCCATGCTCTGCTGGATTTCTCCCATCTAGCAGTTTAGGCTACACCACCATGGCACCCTGGCTAAAGTTATCCATTAATATCAAACTCAGAGCAGTCCAAGGGGAGGTCTGGAGGCACGAGGGAGCTGCTTCCTACCTTGCCAGCAGCAAAAAGGTGACATCCTTTGACAGCCTCGAAGATATTTGGTGAGACATCGGGTTGGGCTGGGAGGTGAGACTGGGCTAGAGATTGCTTCACTTTCTTTACATCAACAAGACACAGGGCCCTTTCTTCTCCTGGAAACAAAAATGGTTGCATTTCATCAAGGGAGGGCTCCCTCTTCTCTACAAAAGCCTGTCCTGTTACCTAAGCAGCAGCTCCTCGTTACAGGCTGTTACTGTGGAAACAGTCACAAGGTACCATGTAGAATTCAGTCCATATTATTCCTATTCAAAGTGAAGCAGAAAACTTACAGAAACCCAACCCCACAACAGGCAGTAAATCCACTGGGAGAACAGCCATTCCCTCTGTGAGTTATTAGTGTTGCTGAGGTCTAGCAGATCACAGCGACTGTGGCCTCATTAGGACACTGTTCAGAATTAGCCAAGAAGTTTTATTTTACCCTTCAGAACTTCTTAAAGTACAAGATGTTTTAAGTACAAGATGTTTTAATCTCTCTGTGCCAAGAGAACTGGCAAGGGATTTCCAAGAAGTGCCCTAATAAATTGCATTATAGCCCAAACACAATTCTCAGAAGTTCAGCAGCAGAATAACACAGCCCTCTCCTCATTATGTGTGAGGTTTGCCTTGTGCTGTACCACCCTGACACAAGGAAAGCATGGACAGCTGAAATCCTCACAAGGGAAAAAATGCAGAACAAACAGAACAAGAGAGAAAATTTGTTTTTCATTCCCTACAAATGTCATATAGACATTTGATAATTTGGGCTTTCAGCTTAAGATATACCCTAATGTTCAGCATGCCTACATCAGTGTGGGAAGGATTATCTCTGGAAAACCACAGATGGAGACATTAAAACTGGTGTTCCTTTCAGAAGGGAATCTTAAATCATGACAGGAGGTCCCAGCTTTGTTACATGGATTAGTCTTTAGGGCAAGAGAGGTTAAGAGTTACTGGCCCTATGCCCCAGTGATCACATCATGGTCCTCAAACAGTTAATTAAAAAGGTTATGCAGTGATTAGGAGGAGAGATGCTCACTAATCAGCTCAACACTTTTCAAATTGGACTTAAAATGATGACTGATCTCTAACCTGGAAATGTTTTTTCTCTGTTTCTTTCCTCCCTCAGCTTTGGAAACAGAGAAATCCCTTTCTCTGGAAGGTTTAACTGAGCCTTCACACACAAATCCATTCAGCAGCCTCAGAGCAGGCTGTTTAACCACAGGAAGTGACTCCTGGCAAATACTGACAAAGAGCCAGACAAAAGCCTGGGATGAATCCAAAGGGCCCTCTGGCACCTCAGTGCTCTGGCAGCACAAAGCCATTCCCATCTGCTCCCTGCAGGGCCAGTGGGGACACAGCCCAGTACCTGCTATCATCAGCAGCTTCTCCAGATCCTTGATGAGGTGAATTTGGAAGACAGCACCCATTCCCGGGATGTGTGTTAAGGAATTCTTCAGGACATTCAGGGCATAGAGCCCTTCCTCTGCACCCACCAGCACCACCTGCAGCAGGGAGAGAAACAGCACTGCCTGAGGGGAGCGAGGAATGCTCCAAGAGCAAACCTGGGTGACACTGGTGGGCAGTGAAGAGAAAAAAAACAAACCCACCAGCAAGTGTATAATTACACCTCTTGCCATCAGGGTGCCATTTCCATGAATGAATTAACCACTACTTCATCCTTACATCATCCTTACCTGGTCACTGAAGGGCATCGTGCAATTTATATCCAAACGGTCTTCACCCTCCAGCTTCAGCAGGGAGTTTCCAAGCAGTTTCTGCAAATGACAAAATGATTTTTTTTTCTTGTTGAGTTAATTTTCATTTCTTTATATGTGAGCATTTTAGCAATGTCATCATTTCAGACAGGCAAAAAGCTTGGCTTTTTCTCAGAAAGCTAAAAGTTGCAAGGATGCCTCCTACAAAAGAATTAGTAAACTTTTATCTACCTGACCCACAGTAAGGCAAACCAGTCAGAATTATCCTAAGCTCAGACAGAACCCATTATTGTCCCTGTCCTTTCCATTTCCCCCCAGTCTCTTACAACAGAGCAGTGGAATTTTCCTAGGGGAAGGATTTAAGATAAGTACAAATGTTGGTGGGAGCATGTATTTTTCTCACAGACAAAAGGAATGTGAGCCTGAGGAAAAAAAAAAGAAAATTTCCTGCTAGTCAGATATTCCCTGCCCCCAGAGCTAACATTCACTTATGCAATGCCATAGAATCCAATCTCCTGCTACCAGACAATAGAGTTATCAGTGCAACAATGTGAAAAAGGCTATCCAAACCCTAAACTGTTTAACTTCTTATTCTTGTTAGGAATAAAACAAACTTAAAAACACACACATGCCTCCCCCACACCAAGAAACAACAAAACCCCTGACTCCATAAGAATGGGAGGGAGTTTCTGATTTTCACTTTTTTTATTTCTTTGCCCATTCTGTGTGGTACCTTATGAGACTGGATTTAAACCATGTGCTAACCACTCTTTCTTCCTTTGCTGGAATTACAGAGACACTTTGGGATTCTCTTACCACACTCCCCATGTCTATGAAGGGTTTTGTAACACAAAGCATCAGCCCCACACTGAACCAGTCCCTGGTGCTCACCCTGTGCATCACAAGGCAGAAGCAATAACTTACCTTCAGTTAAACCTCAGTAGGGCAAATACCGACAAAATACTGTTCACAACTCTGCTCCCTCCCAGAATATTTTATTATTAAACGAAACTTTCATACTCACAGCATCAGCCTCAGCTTTTTCTCTGGAAACTCTCCCACCTGCCACTATTGATTCCAGTGCTGTGACCCAGCGCTGTTTGTCAGGGAAGCTGGGTGCTAACAGGTAGAGTGTTCTACCAGGCCAGCAAGTGGTGTGTGGATGAGACTCCAATTTTAGGATATATGGCACATCTGAGATGTTATATAGATAGAATAAGACTTAGATTAGTTTTTGGAATATTGTCAGTGGACTTAAAATCAACACCTTTCAGCCTCATTGGAGAGAAGTTGTATTTCTCATGACATGTTACCATGGAAATTGATACATTGGTTTCTCCTTTACAGGTACTGCACAGGCTACCTACTGACAACTAAGTATTAGCTGGATGTATGCAATCCATACATACAATGCTCTCTTTACTAAACAAAAATTATTTCTTGCCTTTTATTCAAAAGAGAAAGAAATTCCATTGTGGAAAAAAAAAAAAAACCAAACAAAAAACCAAAACCAGCCAGTTGACTAAAGTTTTCCCTGTACTGATTAAGAAAAATCTGTAAAAATTGGTTATGGAAACCTTTGTTTTTAACAATCTGTATCCTTTAATGTTAAAGTCAAGACATACAGAATCTTATCATCAGTTCTCTTCAGTACATACAAATCAACACATCAACATTTTTCCATTATAAGAGACTATACATCCCACAGTATTTCTGAGTTAATGGCTTTCTGGTGAGAGCACAATGGTGGCATGAGGTATGACACGTCACACTTGAGAGAGAAGAAACTTAAAGAAACCGAGTGTTTACGCTACAAATCTCTGGGAATTTACTTCCATTTGGGTGGATGATTCATATTTAACCACAGTTCAACTACCACGACAGAAGCAACAGCCTGTGTGTAACTGGATCTACAGTGCTGAGCTACTCCCCCAGTTCAGATAGAGGTAACCTCAAAATTACAGAGTTACAGAATGGAAGTTAAAGGGGAGAATATTCTGTTCAGCCAAGCAGAAGGCTAAGTGATGGCAAGCCAGATGAAATCCATTTGACCTCATCTACGTAAGATTCTCACCTGTCTTTGCTGTATTGGTAAGCTCAGTAGCTCCTACAGCTCCGTGAACAGTTACATCACCATCAGGAAGGCAGAGCTCAAATTCCTCCAGAGGCCTCTGTCCAGCTGCAGGGGGATGGGGAGACACATTAGGAATGAACAAAGAGGTAGCAAGAAAATAACTGTGCTAGCAAAGTGAAGTGGATGCACAGTGGATGTTTCATAGCTGGATTATGATGACATGCCAGCTAATAAAATGGTTAAGGTTCTAGAAAAACAACCATGTTGCCTTATTACTGGAGATTTAGCTAAATTAGATATGACCATAGCAAACAAAACAAAACAGTCTTTAAGCTTCTCAACTCACCAAACAGTATCTGAAGATTAAAAAATAGGTTCTTCCTAGAAATGCTAATTACCTTCTCTTGCTTCTGCATCATAAATGAGCACTTTGGTTCCTTCCAGGACAATATACTTCCTGTCCCAGCCCTGCTGCCCACGTTTATTATTCCTGAAGAAAATAAGCACAAAGCCATGTTGGACTTTCTGCTCAGATCCCACATAAAGCAAGCATTCAACTCCTAGAAAGACAAAGTTCAGTGCAGCGATTGTAATTGTGGCGGTGGTAAATGCAATGCCCATGCAATGGGCACGTACCAATTATCTCATTGTAAGAGCCAGGATAACATTAGGAACTGTTCCAAGTATTTCAGCACCTGATATGGCACCAAGATTGCCGTTTATACCTTGGCACTTTCATCCACCCCTCCAGACGCAGAGTGCTGCTTGGCTCCTTCAGCTGCAGACCAGGAGAATTCATTTTATCCCGGCAGAACGCTTCGGAGAAGTGCGTGGCATATTCTGCTGGCAGCCCACAAGTAGCTGGCAAGCAAGTGGAGCATTTTGGGTGACACATCACCTGGCATTCTGACAAAAAGGACAGAGAAAAACTTCTGTTAAGCGACACAGAAATCCTGACACAGCTGCCTCAACTTCTACCGCACACAGCCCGGCTCATCCCAGAACCTCCCTGCACGCTAAACCACCAGACCATTTCTAATGTTTGCACCAACTAACTGTTTCAAACTCTTCATATCAGTCCTCTCCTCAGCTTGCACTGCAAACCTGTCCTGGCTGGCTGTGGATTTTCCTCCCCCTCCCCAGCCCCGCTGCGTTGTGCCCCCTCACCCAGACACTTGGACGCCTGCCGGCCGAAGTGCACCGTGTCCAGGCACACGGCACATTTGGTTGCCCTCATGTTCAGCCCCACGTTGAAGCGATGGGGGATGTTGTGGTGCATCCGCTCCTTCAGGCGGCGGCTGTACTCTGCAAGGGACAACATCTGTCAGCAGGGGGACGCTGGGACAGCAGGGTTACAGTAGGTTTTGGCAGTTTAGGGCAGTAAAAAGTGACACTGTGTTTGTGAAGGCCCTGCTGAACACACTGTTTCCCTTTGCAATCTGCACATCTCAAGCTGCGTTACAAGCTCAGGAATTACCTTCTACAGGTGCACAGGCTGCAGGACAGACCGTACAACTGTAACAGCCGATGTTTGGTGCAGCAAGGTTATGTCAATCAAACCACCTAAATTTCAAGTCTGCACTCGGATGTGCTAAAGTAATCTCTCTGCTTTGCTCACAGCTAACAGACCCTTCCACACCTATCCTGGGTAATCAGTACACTTCTTCCTACAGCCTTCGTGCTGTAACATCAGCCCCTGCATTCATAAAGCATCTTAAATCCCATTAGTGGATCTATCCTTCAAGGCATTGTCTTTTACTGATGAACACGATTCTCTTCCCTGCCCATGAGGTGCCTCTGAGGACATTTCCCCCCAGCAATGTCACCCACCCCCACAGCACCCTGGGCCTCCCCAGCTCTTGCCAGGGCTGGACCAGTGTGTGCATTCTGGCTTTTTCCAGCTAAAGGCTGGAGGTTTCAGTTCAGAGTCTCTCTCTGGAACACTGATTAACCAAGAATAAATGAGCTCCTCGATCCCTTATTTTTTTCTGATGATCCTCTCCCCTTCATTCTCAGAAATATGGAAGGATATCACCTTTTTCTAGTTAATAGGATAATAATGTCATTTTTGACCTGGTATCTTCCTTTTATGCCTAACCCAACTCTCTTCCCTTTACCAAAAGTTTTGATAGAAACTTTCTGTTGGGCAGAACAAATCTGCAGACAAGTAAAAATGTTAACTGCTAAGAAAACACCCATAAATCCTTCTGTCAATGCAGGGAGTAGAACAGAAAACATACTCCTTTGAAGAAAATATACTCCTTTGAAAGAAACATGCTCTTAAAACAACTCATGCTAACAATTACTTCCTTACTGAAATTTTCAGAAACATATTATCCAAACAGAATTGCAAACCGAGAAATAAAAGCAAAACTCATCATCTAATAACCCTGTAACAAAAAAAAATGGGGCTTGGCATTAAAAATAAAGAGATATCATCAACATAATAGACAGAAGAAGCCTGCCAGGAGCCTACCCTCTGGCGTGGAGGACTCCTTCCTGCGGCTGGAGGGAGGAGCCAGCAGACTGATGGGAGTGGGCTGGTGCTCCGGGGAGCGCACTATGGCAGACATGATGATCTGCTGCCTGGCTGTGGCTGGCGTGGATGGATGAGGGTGGTCGGATATTTTCCGATGAGCAGCTACAGACAAGATAAATGTCGCCGTGGTTAACACAACCAGCACGGCACACGAGTTCACAGCAGTGCTTCTGTGTGACCATTCAGCAGTTACAACCCGCAGAATGAAGCGTGGCCCTACTGCATCTTCACAAGAGGAGACAATGACTGAACAACAATATATAGTGGCACACAATTAAAGGCACGTTTTCAGACCAAAAACGTGTCTCTCCTTCCAGGTTCACCTTTTCTGTTAACCCCCTACCTTCTTCACGAGCAGATCTGAGTTCAATGCGTGTTTTCTGAAGAGCCTCCTCCAGCTCAGCAGAACGAGCCTTCTCCTTCTCCAGTGCCACTTTCAGCTCATTGTATTGCAGGGGAACCTGTGTGGGTAAAGAAGGGTCCTCTTTCCGCCGACTAAACAGGCCCTAGCAACAGAAACACACAGACAACTCCTAACTCCTAGCAAGAGATGGCTTAAACTAGGCAAAGTGACACTGGCTCGTGGCAGTCCGGCCAGAGGGCCTAATGGCAATTCTGTTATGCTTAAGGATGGATTTTTAGTTCAAACTGGCACTGGAGAGAAAATGTTGAGATATGGATTCATTTAAAGAGGGACGTACGTTACCTGTCAGTACTCACACCTGCAGTGTCCGAAAGCATCTAAACAGAGGATCTCAAAATAACGTGGTTAAAATTAAATTACTTAATTCAACATGACAGAACAGCTTATGACAAGGATGTGACACAAGCCACATCACCTGGCTAATCAGTCCTATGCTGTGACTAAAAGACAACCACTCCAGATGCACACTAAGTTCATACACATGTATGTACTTACCATTAAAAAAAAAATCAAACATGCTTAAAATTCTTTATTCCTACAGCCTCACTGAGGTGGAGCTACTGGGTTGTAACCTGAGCGTTGTAGGAATAATAAAATACAGGAAAGGCCACAAAGAACACCTTCTGCCTAGTCAAGTTTGCTTTTAGCAACTTGGAGTGGTCTTAAATGAGGACACATTTGTTACACAAAGGGAGATAAAACAGAATATTAAGAATACACAGCACGTAACTAATCACAAAACCATTTCATTCCATGCCTCCCAAACCTGCTTCACCCACCTTTTTCTTTTTTGCTGGTTGGTCCATCTTTGCCTGCAGGAAATCAATGAGTTTAGTTTGCTGAGAAATAGTGCCCTCCATTTTCACTTTTTCATGGGAATAGAGAACCTGTGAACCACACACACGTGTAAGAAACATCATCTTAGCAGAAAAAACAGATAAATCAACAGCAAAACAGGGATAAAAAATAGCGTAGGGGAAGTGTCAAACAGAAACAGCAGAACATTCTAAAACCTGCCAGGGAATGAGGCAGAGTCCTGCCCTGCTTGCTCACCCTCACCTGAATGTTTTCCAGCTGATATTCCAGGTCACTCCTCTCAGTCTTCAGCAGATCTGCTCGGTCCAGAGCCTCTTGCAGACCCTGAGTCAGGCGGAAGATGTGATTCTTTTGCAGATCCATTTGCTGCTGCAGCTTTGCCTGCTGTTAATGGGAAAACAAAGGCCAGTGTTTGGGGGTTGCTGTTTGCTTGTTTGTAAATAAAACAAGTAAAACAAGTTAAACATTATCACTCCTTGTAAAATAAGCATCATTGCAGAACTTAAAAGTAAACAGACAATTCTTTAAAAGCAGGAAAATTACAACATTCTGGGAGATTCCCTTCTTTTCAGAGTGCATCAATTCTAAACAAGCATTTCTATGTAGAGTATTTACAATAATCTGTAGCAACACCATTTCTTTCAGTTGCATGTTCAAGTTATTTGCTTTTTTGAGCACTTAAAATCTTGTAATTGTTAATTAGACTGCACATACAGAATTGTTAATTAGATTGCACGTACAGAACTTCTTGATACCACTTTCTCAAGCTCTCTATACAACCACCAGGAGCCATCTCAGTACTTTGTGATAAAAAAATTAAAAAATAATCTTTACTGTAAACCAGGCTAGTCATAATCACGAGATAAGGAAAATTATGGCCAAGTGTTTACATCTTTTTCTCTAACTAACAACAGAAAAGGGCACATGACAAACTACTCTTTTAGAATTTACACTTTATTGAGAAAATCCCTGAGTAGGAAAACATGAACAGTCATATGTAATAAAGCGAGACCCAGAAATCTTCTGTTGTGATGCACAATGGAGTTCTCAGCTCTGGGGTACCTGCCAGTACCCCAAGAAGACCAGAAGGCTCTAATTGCTGTAACCACCCTTCCCCCGGTGCACTGCCAGCACTTTGGCTCCAGAGCTGTTTTTAAGCCACACACTCTGCAAAGTTTTAAGCAAAAAAACAACTCCCCCACCTTGATTAATCTCCCCAGTTCTATAGAAGAAGGATGGATGTGTAACACTTATTCACACAACCTCCTCCCCTCAAGATGTGGAACCTTCTGAAGTTCTAACATGAGTCTCCAAGGTTACCTCCTCCAGAAGCCTCTGCTTGAGCTCCCTTTCTGTCTCAAGCTTCTGTTGTAAACTGCGAGCGTTCATCTCCAGCATGGCATGCTTCTTCTCCAGGTCATTGAGCTAGGCAGGTGGGACAGAGGGTCAGGATAACACTGATAAAAAGAGCATTCCACAGTCCTCAAATCCAACTTCACCAAGCACATCCTAAATGATAAAATTATCCTTTCCTTGCTTGCAAAAAAAACCAACCAAATGACATTTTGGAGTGTTCAAATGCAGATAGCAAGTTATTGAAGGACTTCATCATTCAGGAATCATAGGCTGCTTTTGCTTTAGTCTTTTTCAAAGCAAATCTGAGGTCTTTGGCTCGAAGGTAGAATTCTATTCTATGACCTCCACTTTTTTTTAACTTGCTTTAACATCTTGCAAAAAAGCTGCTCGAGGCCACATTTCCACAAGTAACATCAACAGAAAGGTATTTCATCTAATTATAAAAGTCTAGGGTTGAAAGTTACTTACCTTATCAGAAAGGCTCTCTGCTTTGAGCTTTTGTTCCTTGAGTGCTTGCTGGAGGGCCAGAATCTCTGCCTTGTGTTCCTTGACAGCCAGTTCCACCACCTGGCGAGACTCCGTGATGCGCTGATCTGCTCTCACTCTGCATTCAGATGGAAAACAACGTTACCTAACTCCTCGCAGGCCTGACCTCTCCCCAGCGTGCAGTGGCATCAACAGCTCTTTCAGGGGTTGCCTCAAATTCAAGATGTTCCTTTCTGAAGCCAGACTGTTTGCTGCAACACTTTCGTATTATATAACTCTGTTCCTGCCCCTGCTAGAACTACAGCCTTAAAATTTCAAGACCCCACAGGAACAGTTAGGAACAAAGACTATTTTTCCATATAATAAAGTAGAAGATGATAAATCAAGACATTTTAAAAATTACAGTGATAAACACCACTCCCCATGAATCTCTCACTTGCAAAGAAACAAAGGAACAATATCACTGGTGAATGACTATTAACTAATAAACCATTTTTAGAACTACCTCACAAGATTTTATATTTAGTTCCAACTCCCATATCCTATGCTAAATATAATTTTTGTACTAGCTTCTATAGAGCATTTTCATAAAAGTTAATAAAAGGGGGAGGAGGAGAGAGAGAGACCTGCTCTGTTTCTCAGTATCCAGCATCCTCTGCAGCTCTCTAACTCGACATTCAAACTGGGACTTCTCATCCCCTAGAACATTTCTCCAGGCTTCCCACTGACGCTCTTTCTCCAGGAGTTCATCATTCAGGGCCTCCAAGTCCATTACTTGCTCTTCCAGCATCGTACATGTTGTCTTCAAGGCCTCCATCGTCTAAAAATAAACCCTCCTATCAATTCTCACATCCCACATCAAGCGTGCACTTTAAGCTTCAGCCCTACCATTTAAATTACAGTACATGCAAATTGGCAGCAAACATAAGCTGGTAAATCACAACCCATTTATTCCAAGGCTCCCCTACATTCAACTTGTGATCACCGATAATGTCAGTTCGGTCTCATTAGGAACGTTTTGAGATTTCCAGGGTCACAGAATCAAAAATGAATAACTCTAAATACCTTCAGATGTTTAATTACACCCTAAATATCTTCAGAGTGAGAAATCTCTAAGCGAAATTGCATTAAAACACAATGGGAAATACCAAAAACGTCCAGTCACTCAAATGGGTCTGGGAAGGGAGGCTCACACAGGCCCCTGCCCCTGGAAACTTACTCATTCCTTACAGGTTTCCAGATTTAAAAGACATTTTTGCCTTTCAGATAATTAGCCAGCTGTCACCCCGAGATCATGCCCCAGCCTTGGGGAGCCTGACCTGTTTCTGGCTGGTGAGCTGCATCTCCCTCTCGGTGATCTCTCGGCGGAGATGGTCGACTTCGCTTCGCAGCTGCACGACCTCATCGTTGGCCCCCGAGGCCTCGTCGAGTTGTTTGGACAGGAAGAAATTCTGGTTGTTCAGTTCTGCATTGTCTTCAGTGAGCTGGTTCAGCTGCTCTTCCAAATCCGAGATCACCTGGAAAGAAAAACAAATTCAATTCCTTGTCAGCGAGTGCAGGGTTTTGAAGAAGCGTTCTCGCACAGAAACATTTACTGCCAGGCTTTTACACCCTTTTTTCAAATTTAAACAAAAGTAATATTGCAAATGGTAGATTTTTATGCATAGGAGTGTACTTCACTTAGGAAGAGGGTTTTGTTTCTTACAGAAAACAACCTGTGGTTGTTCAGAGTGTAAATTGTAAATGCAATTTATGAAATGAGAGAACTGTCGTAGCTAAAGCGCTGGACTGGCAGTCAGGAACTCTGCTTGAATTCCCAGCCCTGACTTACAGTGCCTTTGCCAAAGCACTTTACTCTTTTTTTGCCTCAATTTCCCCTAAAAGCAATGAGGTCAATACCTCTCAGAGAGGCTTTCAAAGAGTGGTATTTGAGAAAGTTTAACTGACTGGGAGGTGCAGTGGAGGCAGTAAAAGCTGATGGATACCCCTGGGGATTGCTTGTGTTGTTATGTGTAACGCTGTGGGTAACCAGGAAAGGCAGAGGAATTTTAAGAAATATATTCTATCAAAGTAGCAGCATTATGGGATGGGACCACGAGGAAAGGAACTAGTGTGGTAACACAACAGATTAACAGAAAACCAGTGAAAAGCAAACACTCAACAAGGCCAATAGCCTTGCCTTTGGTGAAGTGGAAACGTTGTTTAATCAGAACAGTATTCCACTTAACGCTTTAAACCACTTTCCCCTTAAATTTAAAGAAAAATATAAACAACAGTGGGCCATTTTCACAGTCCCATTTGATTTTTATGAATGAAAGGCCTGAACACAGGGGGGATGAACATGAACCTCCTCCTAACTCAAAAGCAACGTCACCGCAACAGAAGAGAAAGAAATCTCGGTATAATCTTGAAATCAGCTTAATAAAAAGAATTTCAGAAACTGGTAAACTCTATACAATTCATATTCAACTCTCAAAAATATGTTCTGGAGGCTTTTTCGCCTGGATGTCAAAGAAAAGTGAATAAGATACTTCATTAAATGGGAAAAAAAATGAAACCCCAGAGCACAGTTGGCCACACATTCAAATCTAAATATTCCAATTTCCTACACAAGCCAAGGACTTAAATATCTCAAGCAGCAGAGGACAGAGCACACAGCTCTTCTCAGCTCTCTGGAAAGATGACAACCACTTCTTTCTGAAGAATCTGTACCACAGATTTTGGCAGCTTTTTACCATGCCTCTCCTAGACCTACATTAACAGTCTTTGGTTTTTAAACTGTGAGCAGAAAAAGTTCACCAGCCATTACTCCCTGCTGGGTGAAGGGGAGTTCCTGCCACCCACATGTTCAGGGTGGGCTCGAGATGATTCACACTCCAAGCACCCCATTTCTAATGAGCCTCTGGCTGTGCTGGTTCCTGAGCACCCTCCCTGCCCAGTCCCAAACACACATTTTATCCTGCCCTGTTTGCATCCAGCTCCCCCAGAAGGCAGAAGGGGGTGGGAGTGTTGGTATTGCCACAAGGATGAGAGCTCAGATATGTATTTATACAAACAAAAAGGAGCAAAAGAACATTTGGGTTTGAGGTGTTTTACCATTCTTACAACAGCTGAGATCTCAGCTGACTGCCAGATAAGAAACTCCTTTCTTCTTCCACTTGGTATTATTTTTATGTTTAACTACATCGTGTATCTAAGCAGTTTGAAGATGGATTTTGTGCATCTATGGTTTCTTCCACATCTATTTTATATATTAATACGAGTACTTCTATAAAAAGTATTAAGCTAGCTTTGAAATGCAAGAAAGCAGAGATGGGGGAAACACAAAATGGGTGAAGTTACATGCAGAGTTAATGTGTCAAACTCCTTAATGAATTATTAAAACTGGCTGCATTTCAAGTTGATTTTATTCCTTAAGGGCTAGAAGTTGAGCTCCCATTTTCTTTTATTCTGTGTTCTGAGATTTTGACTTCTTCCCCTGACTATAACTAAAATTAAACCAAATCATTTTGTATTTCACTGCTACATTTTACCTAGTAGGATATTTCTGGAAAACTTCAGACAAATAAAGCAGTTAAGAAAGGAGGGTTCCAGAAGGAGTGATTTGATCTCCTTTCTTGAATATTTTTCTAATAGTGTATTTGCTGACAATCCCAAAATGCCCTGGCTTAAATTCCAACTATATCATAACCTATATAATGTAATCAATCAATAAGATTGATGGATTTAGGGTTTTTTAACTAGAGAAAATTTGTTCTTCTTGGTACAATTTTCCATTTTTCACGGGGAATCTTTTACCAAATCCAATTTTTAAAAGCTACCTACAGCTATGTATAACCCAACAGAATTAGAGAGTTTATTAATACTTAAAAGCCTAAAGAGTAATGGGTAATATTGACCCAGGAAAATGGGACATGGTGTGATAAAAATGCCTGTCCTGGGGTCCAACAAAAAAAGAAAATACAAATCAAAAGACTACATTTAATTGGAAGTGTTGTCTTAGGCATAAATGCAGTCACACAACCTATGCCAGGATCCTGCACCTGGAAGGAGTTAATATCTTTAGGTATTTTTCTTTTCAGTTAAGGAAATCCCCAGGCAAAAAAAAAAATAAACAAACCAAAACAAAACAAAACAAAAAAAACCCCAAACAAAACAACAAAACAAAACAAGAAATCCAAACCCAAACCAACCAACCCTGAGCTATTTTGAAGGTAAATCTGAAGTATATGAAAGGAAGGTCTGTAAGAAAACACTATTACATCCTTCAGAAACCCGTAATATCATGATAAAAATCTTCACATTTGAAGTTTATAAAACAACTAAACACTTGAAAGCTTGGAAAAGCAATTCTAGACAATCTAGGCAGCCACTGTATCTGTGCCACTGCATCATCACTCACAGAGCAACTGGAATTTTCTCTTCAATCTGTGCACATCTTCATCACAACTAATCCATAAAACAGAGATATCATCTAACTACACCACGCTCATCTTGGCAGATTGTTCCCCACACACCCCATCTAAGCACTCAGCTTATCTTTATACAGATACAGAAGACTCTGTCTCATTTTGAATCAAACAAAACAACCCAAGCAGAGCAGCTCCTCAGCAGAAGGGACCATTCACTGCACAGTTTGAGGAGAGCAGAGTGTTCCTCTGTTCTAGCTGTTATACCTGGCCCTACAAACCTCTCTAGCCATAAATCAAACTAAACATCCCAGCAACAAGCAGTCAGGGCCATGCTGGTTAGGTTTGCACATCAGACACACCGTACAGAATTTAATCCATGTGCTCCACACATCAAAACCACAGGCAAAGTAACGAGGAAAAGGAGAAAAGGAAGGGGGTTTATTTATATGCCAGTAACTGCAGCTTGCAAACATCTCCATAGCCTTATTCCTTCATAAAGATGTCTCAGTTCTCAGGTGCCACCAACAACCATGCAGAAAAATGCAAGGACACAGCAAGGGAAACTGCTCTGGGATGCTTTCAGCAGCATGTGATTTGGAGATTAATGTAATTCCAGACTAATCATTTTCCTCTCTCCATTTCCAGTCCTCCCCATCCCCACTGATCTCTACTAGAAAGCTACCTGCCAGAAGTAAATAGGAAACAATAAAAAGCTGTCTCTCAGCCCCAAATTATGGTGAGGAGGAAGCAAGAGCAGGCATCAGACTTTGCTTTGTCTCACATTTGGATCTGAGAGATGAAGCTTTTCAGGCAGAGAAATCCCAGCACTGTAAGGGAGCAGAGTGCCCAGAACATGTTTACAGAGACTGCATCTCTACCTGTTTGATCTGTGTGTAACAATAAATGCCTCCTTTTCCTCCCCTTTCCATAGTCAGACAACACCTGTGCCCTGAAACACATACAGGGATTTCAGCCTCCAAAAACTCATCAGGCTTGGCTCGAGGGACATTGCTCTGCTGGGAGCTGCAGGGTAGGACACTGCACTGTCTGCATTCCTCTCCTTCCCACACCCACCCAGGATCCAAACACACAGTCCCTGGACTCCTCTACCAAGCAGGAGCCTCAGCCTCCAATGAAATTATGGAGATGCTGTCCATGGTGCAGGTCCCATTAACCTCTTGCACAGCAACACCCCAGAAGTCTCTGACTTTTTTAAGGCTACAGAAGTTCAATCTCTGCCTGTAACTGGTATGTGCCATCAGATTTTCTATGAAATGAGAATCAGGATAACCCTCCCACCCAACAGCAATTTTCTCTTTTTTTTTTTTTTTTTTAATTTACAAGTTTAACAAAGCCATTATAACTTTTTGCCTGGGTATTTTGCCTTTTCACAGTGGGCAAGATCCCCTTACTCTGAAATATAATTGAGCATCAAAGTATAATAACATCTTTAGATATCATTTTGGAAGGTGCCATGAGCACAGATGTGCCAGCTCACTGAGCCAATGTGGAGTCAGAATCTTAGACTGAAGTCAGCAAGACTTCATGCATGTCTAGAACTCTACACGTGTCTGATGGGCTCACACAATTATTGCCTCACGATCCAGTCTCAGGGGCAAGGGCAGAATCAGGCCTGGTAATCCTTAGAAGGGAACACAAGATGATGACAAAAACAAGGAGAGAAGACAACCTTTGTTTTACTGGAGAAAACTTGAATAAATGGCAATGCAATATCCAATTAGTGTTAAGAAATTCTCGTTTCTAGAGTAAAAGCAACAGCCTGTGCCTGAAAAATTTACACGATTCAGATGGTGGCTCTGTAGTATTTTACCCAGCTGAGTGTAAATACTTTGTGGGATTCTTTTCTTCTAAATATTTAAAGACTTTACTGCCTGCTTACTGAATGTTTTCTTTTGGAAACAATTCTAGTATTATTTAGGTAACTTAGTTGTATTTTTAACCTGACACACGTTGATGATCCCAGAACAAGCCATAATTCAGAGGCATCTGGAAACAATGAACAATATGTAAATTTTCCTATTTAAAAATGCCTTTTATTTCTAGATCTTTCTCTGATGGCCTGGAAAATACTTCCAACACTCAAATGGATCACATTTTTGATAGAACTAATGTAGGGAATTAGTTCTTCTCCCTCAGCAGAGTTGCTGGATGAGCTGTCCTTGTGAGAAGATTGGGATAAAATACCACTCTCTGTGTGTGCCCACAAGCCCTGTGAGTGTGCAGCAGGTACAACAATCCACAATTTTGGTTGTAATTAGGTATCCTATTATTTCTCCCTCAACTGAGAGACAGAGAAACCAAATTTTAGCTTTTTCTTTTTGACCCCCAATAACAAAAGAGAGATGTCACAAGGTGGAACAAAGCAGAGCTATCAGAGCAACTGAAGAGAAACTCACAAACAAGGCAGAAAGTGGGACCAACACCACAGCAATGGTCTCTGTGTATGACCCCAAAACAAGCAAATTTAAAATCAACAAACAAGAGAACCTAAAAAAAAATCTCCTTGCACAGAGACCTCAGCAAAAGGAATAACAAGTGTGCAGTGAGCATACAAGGAAAGCAGACACACATTTGGGTTAAGCCTTCTCTCCAGTCAGAAGCTGTGACCTTTGTGAAGCTGGAGAGACAGAAAAAATACCAAAGAAAGTAGATTAAGTATTTTTATTTATCTTTTGAATACTACAAAAGTCCTGAAGTAATTCAATATTTCAATATTTTCTCCCGTCTAATCTTATTTTCATAATTCTTATGCTGTTCGAGGCTTCTCAACAAGATCAAATAAAAATAATTCCCTACCAAAGTTTGCCAGACTGGTTCAAGGAGTTTGTGTCAGCTTAAAAAGGGTATCTTTTGAGAACTTGCTAAAAGAATAAACCCATCCATTGTCATGCTGCATAAGTAGCAGCATATTACAATTATTCCCTTGGAGTGCTGTCTGATTTTAAGAGGGGTATAAATTCCAATCACCTGCAAGTGGAATAATCACATGGTCACCAAAAAGCACAGCCTGTATCGTACTGGTTACCATCAGATAAACATGAGGTTGAAACACCTGGTGAAGGCACCATAATCAGTGTCCCCTGACCCTCACTGGCAGCAGAAGATTGCCCTGATTTCCTCTCAGTGCTCCTCAGCAGAAGGATGGACAGCCAGGACCAGTCATAACACAGAACAGGAAAGTTTCTGTCCATGGTCAATTAAATTATACATGGCATTCTCCTGGGCTGGAAAGAGAATGTATGATGGGCATGTATTATTCATTTAGGAACTATTTAATTAATTGCTTATTGATGAGGATGTCTGATCCCACTTATCCCACTGAAGGGCCTTACAATGCACAACACTTTTACAAATCCTTTGATGCAGAACCTTTGAAGCTCTCGACATTCTGCAAATGTTATGGGTCACTCCTCGCTGCTGGAGCTTGTTCAGCACACTTAGAGACAAAGTGTTACTGGATAATGAGTTCCAGACTCTGCAAGGCAGCCAGCCCTGCAGAGAACAGAAGCCTCTGCTTCCACATCTGCTTTTTGCCTGCATGGAGGTCACAAGTGTTTGCAGAGAAATCTGCTGTTCTGAGGGAAGGAAAAGGTACAGAGCAGAAGAGCTCTGGATGTAAGATATATGATGGCACACATGGAGCTAGAGGATCAGCCTAAGAAAATGAAGAAGGGAACCAAAAAGTAAAGATTCTTGTGCAGGATTTCTTCATCTCTGGATATTCCACGAACAGAAGAATGTTCTTGCTGAAGTGCTAAAAGAGCAAGGGAGGAAACCAGAATGACTCTCACCCTGAAAAGGTATCCTTGGAAGATGGAAACTTGTAAAGATACTTAGTCCTACAGGACTAAAATTAAATTTGAAGAAATCACTGAAAGTAAGGAAGCAATCAAGATAAAAAATCCCAGAATTAAGCCCTGCTTACAGGGTGGGGTAAGGAGAAAAAGCCCAGAGTGATCAGCAATCCCTGCTGATCCAACACTTGTGTAATTCATGTCGCTGGAAGGCAGATGCCCTCCATCAGCCATCATCAACAAGTGTGAAGATTGTGTGTTAAACTGCAAGAATCCCTGTGAATAGACAAGGCCCTTGGACATCTGTCCTGGACTGATGAAATGAATCCAAAAACATGTTAAAGATCTCAAGGTGAAAACTCAGATCCTGGAGTCCTCTCTGCACTTTAGGCAGATAACTACATGTCAGTGTATTATTTGGAACCTCAACACTCCTTGCCTCTTCAAATAGTGTTAAAATCCTCCTTAAAACCCACTCTGGCCTAGATCTACAATGCAGCTCAGGATTTGGACAGGTAGATCTTTTCTTTTTGTGAGCAGAAAAGATCTTCACCTACAGTGATTTTTTGCAGCTGCTACACCATTCTTATTAGCTGCACTGCAATGAGATATTTTAATTTACTTTCTTCTCCAAAAAGAAGAATAGTGTCAATTTTATGATCAGACTAAAACCTCAAAGCTGAGGTTTACCTGAAACCTAAAAGAAATCAAATCCAATCCATCCAGGTCCTACTAACACCTTGAAGCCAGAAGTCCACATTAGGAACTGGTGCCATCAAGGATTAAAGGAGGAAATTGTTTGTTCCATTATCCTTAATTTCAAAATAACTCAATGATCTGGATTTAATACTCACTGTGCAGCTATTACGAAGGGCTTCAAATTTACGCTGGATTTCATCTCTATGTGCCTAAAGGAGGTAAGAAGTTCATCATCAATTTTTCATACATTAGAATTCGAATCCAACAGCTGTTGCTAAACAAACTGCAGAACAATCTACCAGCAAGCAAAGTTTGGAAGGCAGATGCTGCAGGCTGTGAAAGCGCTTTGCAGTGGCAAAGAACTGATTAGCAAAAGTCACATCCTACTTAATCAAAAATACACTTTATGGCTCCCAGGTCTGAACTGCTTGAGAAAAATGTACAAACTCGAGAATGGAATTATGTGACAACAGGTTCCTTCTGAAGTGGTCACCAGAAGACTTGTTGATCCCATTTTCAGTTTGTACATTCTTGACATTATAATTTGAGTTGGTTTTACTTCCATATCCACATTGGTATTTCATAGGAAATAAACACTGCATGCAATTTAATGCTTGCAAAGAAAAGCTATAATGATACACTGTGCAAGCTATCCCAAACAGCTCTGCCAATCTACCTGAATCCTACCACAAAGTCCCTTTTAATCCCGAGCCTCTCTAAAAAGCAGCGATAAAACACAATAATCAATTCTTTGGAAGACAGCATCCAAAGCATGGCACAGTGCAAACACTTTATTTGTAAAGAATGCAGGATTGCATGCACCATTTTACCCCCTAATTGACAAGCAAAGCATGACAAAGCAAAAAGTTCTTGTTTCAGCCTCATGGCCTCTCTCAAAATTCATCCAAGGGATTTAAAAAGTGTCTAATGTCGTGTGCTAAAGGTAACCTGTGTAAAGGTTGGTGGTGCACGAGCACATCCAGCCACCTTTCTTCATTCAGAACCATTTCCCTTAGAGCCAAGAGACTAAACAGGAAAAAAACTGTTCAGCAGAAGTCAAATATGAGAGCTAAAAAGCTATCTTACCACAACAGGCAAGGTGAAAAACAAACCAAAAAAAAAGAAGTATATAAAAAAAAAAATCCATGAGAGGAAAACTCCCCAGCCCACCGAACTGGGCTGTCTCACAGCAGCTGCTCCGAGAGCACGACCACTCTGCCAAATTCACTGAAGCAGTGACTGAGTGAACACAGGCCATGAATATTCATCTGTTTCACTGTTGGGTAAAGATATCAAGCACATCACCAGCCCACTGGCAGGGATATGAGTTGTTATGCAAAGCTTTCAGCTGGGAGGGACCGCCTCAGTTTTGAGCAGAGAAGAGCCCGCTGCCATGTTCTGCTCAGTTATTGTCAGGCCCCGATGCTGTTGCTGCACTTGCCCAGCCTGTGCCCGCTTTAGGACTGAGGGAATGGTTCTCCCATTCATCTACCAAAGCATCAGCACAATTCCAGCACCCACGTCAGCTGAGCCCCCCACCCCTTCCAAAAAACAGCAACGGCAGGAATCCTGGGAACAGCTCTTTGATTAAAGGCCACTGGAGCACGAGAATGCACATTCCAACGCTTCCAAAGAACAGGATTTGAAGGTCATTAAAGGCTGCTGCTCAAGGGGGGTTAGCTGGTAGCAGGTCATCTCCACTCTCTACCCCACAACCCTGGGAACCTTTTGTGAAGGAAATATTTCTTAGAATCCAACACTTTGAAAGTATGCTTTTGTACTCAAGAGACAGCAACCAGCAACATATAAATCTAGAATTTCATTTACAGGGGTCTGAGGTGGAAGAGGGTGGCAAGACTTGAACTTTTGTTTTTTTTCTTTCTATCATTCACACACCTCACCAGAGACTGCAAGACACATGTGGCAATTTTTAATAAAACAAGAATTATGTGCTAAGAACACTCTTTCCTAGGAATTTGGTGAGGTTTTTTTCCCTCCCTGAATAAGCATCCTCAAAGCAGGGTAACTGATAGGAAAAAAAATAATCAAAACATTTATGATCATCAAGTACTTTTAAACTCACGAGCTGTCATTTAAATAAGTAAATCCCAGAGTAAAACTCCTAAAAATACCAATTTCAGGTGCAACCTTCACCTCAATACAAAACTGATAATGCTCCTACAAGCCATCAATCAGTTTGGGCAGCAATGAACCATTACTAAGAAGTATTCACGTGGTTAAAGATATAATTTGGCATTTTAGCCATTCCCGCCTCTATCAACACAAGGCACAATTTGTATCCAATTCTGAAAATTAAAAATTTCACAGTATAAGTTAACTTTAACCTCTCTATGAAACATGCACCTCCATAATTCTGCTCTGTATGTCGAGCTCACAGCACAGGGTTCAGGGCTCACCGTGAGGGCTTGGATCTCTTCCTCTGCCTCAGCCGTCGTCTCCTCCAGCTCCGTTTTGGCTTCTCGGAGCTGGTTCTCCAGGGCTGTCCGTGCCGCCTGCAGCCCCGTGATCTGAGATTCCCGCTCCTGCAGGGTCAGCTGCAGCTCTGTCAGCTGCCTCTTCAGTTCCAGCTTTTGTTCTTCGTGCTCCAGACTAACCTGAAGGAAGAAAAAGTAGAATATAAGTTACTAATAAAGGCAATGTAATCGCATTTCAGACCTCGCTTTAAGATGCCAATGCCACGTCTGTCCCAAAAGTCACATCCTTATAGACTGTTTCAGTCACTGAGAAGTCAAGGATGCAGCTTTCTCTACTCTCTGAAAACTACTGGTTTGCTTGGAAGGAGGTAAAAAGGAACCTGCCATTTTGAAACAACAAGGGCACAAGAACAGTTCCAGCTGTAACTCAAACCTCACGTATCAAACACTGATACAAGAAGTTGAAGCAGTTTGTGATGAACTTTCTTCACTGAAACAGAGAGCCTTTAAGAATCTTTACTTGGGAATCTGTAAGCAGAAATGTCCACACTAATGTTTATTCTTATGTAAATGTTATATACATTTTGCAGGTGACTTTCATATTTCATCTTCCCTTCAGATTCCTTTCAAAGAAAGCCAGCAGATCATCTGGCTCTGGGTTTACCTGAGTGGCTCCTGATGAAGGTTTTCTTGCAGCATACTCGAGGGTAATAAACATGTAATTTCCTGGATAAGAAATGAACCCCCAGCAGAACAGAGCTCAGTGCTCAAAATCAATTCCAAACTTTAGCACCTTCTGCAGGCTGTCTGTTATCCCAAGGGAATCTGTCTGTTGTGCTGGAGATGCATGACAAGCCTGTCAGAAATCTTCCACTGGTCCCAACCAGCCTCAGGTCAAACAAGGACATGGTTTTCCAACCCCTTTAGCTAAAGGCAAGATTTCAGTCTTAGCTAAAAATTAGTGGGGAGTGGAGAAGGTAAACAAAGATTTGAAGTGGATGCAAACTAGTTGATACAAAACTAAAAAATGAGGCACAGCTCACAAATCTTTAAAAATTTGTATTTTCATATTGCTGTTGGTTTTCTTTCCAGAAAACTCCAAAAGAAGTGTGTGAAGCAACAGGTCTCCTGTTTCCTTACACCAATCCTGCTGTCCTTTGCTTTCTGTGCTGTAGACTCTAAGGCTGTGGTTAATCTGCTCATTGGACACAGCTGAGTTTTTATGCTCTACCCAGACAATATTATAAGGATACTGTAGAAAAAAACCCACATAAATAAGATTCTGAGAAAGCAAGATGATCTAAAATCTCATATTCAGAATGACAAGTCCTTAACAATTACTTTAATCTCCTTCTAGTGAACAATTTTTTTTAATTTTTTTTTTTTTACTACTAGGGGGAAACAAAAGCACTGTTAGAGCGAACTAAATAATTACACTTTCAAATACCACTAAAACAACTTAATTCTAGTTCTCACTACATTACTCAAAATGGGATAACATTCAGGAAAGTTTGTTGGGAGGGATTAAATCAAGTTTTCACCTCTCGCAGCCGCGTCTCCAACTCCAGCAGGCGGTTCTTGTCGGTGTGATCTTGGTGACTCATCTTTTCCAATTGTTCTTCTAATTTTCGATTTTGGGCCTCCAACTTCCCAGCTTGTGTTTCCAAGTAGAACTTCTGTTGCCTGAGCTCTGAAATCATCTCCTCTTGGGCTTTCCTGAGAGGAGAAACACCCAAGTGACAAACCCAAAATGTCCCTAATATATGTCCTTTCACTGGGGGAGAGTAAGGAAGGGCACAACTTTCCTGTTAAGTAGAACAGTTCAGTTCACAGCTTAAATTCTACACCCCAGCTAAACATAAAAAACACTCATGTATTCATCAATACATCCCAGAGCACTGACATGCCATGTTTGCAAGTTGCCCAGACAAATGGAGCTCGTGCAGGGGAATCCACAACAATATTTGAGCTGCAGCTCATTCTCCCCGTTTCTTCAGTTCCTTGTTAAGTGTTTTTCCAAACAGGAAAAAACAAATGCTAAGCAGAGTTGTTTTCTCACAGTGTATTTCCATGAGATAAGAGGGATGGGATGCTGCAGGATTGGGGGTGGTGTGTTTGGGGTTGTTTGTTGGGGTCTTTTTAACGTTGTAATGGACCTAGAACTTGACCCACACTGCTGAGAAGTTTTGCTGCCTCTGATCAAATTCTTAATCTGCAAAGTGAACAAAAGCAATTACTTGTGCTCATAAGAGTTTTGAGAGCTGGAAATGGTTAATTATCACCATTTGAAATGGATACCCTCAAGATAAATTAAAAAAAAAAAAAAAAGGGTCTTTCTACATTATTTACAATTCCTGGAATCATGTTATCATGCATTGGGAAATTCTGCCTCATGGTGTGCTTTCTGCTTAGAAGCCTCACAAAGCTCTACATATATTAATGAATTAATATTTTAAGAAGTTCACTGTGAGATAAGCTGTTATTAATCCTATCCCAGAGAAATTATGTGGGTTGCCCAAGATCAAATAGAAAGACTTAACAAAACTAAAAATAGGACTTTAGTCTTCTGACTCACATTTCTGTGCATTGCAAGCAAAAGCACCCTTTCACCTTTTCTCTTTTTTTTTAATTTACCTCTACAGATTATTGTCAGCCAGAACTGTCAAATGGTGTTATTTCATTTCCTACTGTTTACTGGGCTATCTTCTCAGGAACCTGATAATCATTGGTTTCCTCAGATACTGCAGGAACAAGAGCTTGCAGAGCTCCCCTCTCCTCTGAAGGGTTTAATCACCAGTTCTCCTCCTGATAAATGCTCAGATTAGCTGCAGCTTTTGTGCATTCAAAATGCAGTCCAACAACAATTTATACATTTTCACCAGCCCAATTCACAAAATAAGCACAAATTCATTAACTCTCTGCATGCATAATAAAGCAATTTTCTCTCAAAATGTTGCTAATTCTGTCCTATCTTCTACCAATCCTGCAAAGCAACGTCACTTGACAATATGTGTCTCAGTAATCTATTCTAAGTGTGTTAAAATGTTATTATATGTTTTTCTTGGGTTTTATGGCTCTTCAGTCAAGTGTTCTGCTCTCAGAGGGTGCACCCAGCTCAGCTAAGTTCTTCCTCTCAGTCAGACCAATGACTGTGACACTTGACCTTCCCAATGAATCCCAGGTACATGTTGGGAAAATGTTTCTGTTTTATTTCAGATTGAAGGTAAATTATGGCTTTTGCTGCCTCAGTGAACTTCCTGGGTGATTAACTAGAGGTCATCTGGAGCACAAAGCAACACAATTTAATTCCTCAGTTATTCCTGTGAATATTTTTGGCTGCTCAGGCTAAAATAACTTGCCAGATATTTGAAATACAATGAAAATTGGAGCCATTACAGATCTGGAGGCAGAATCAACACTGAAAAGGAATAAAACCGAGGCAGCTCTTTGCCAAAACTCATCCTTGTCTGATTCTATTCCATATGAGAGGGGAATCTATCCAAGTGCTTCCCACAAGGGCACTACCTGACATTGCATCCAGCAGCTGATGGACACTGGAAAGTTGGTGGATCTCTGAACTCAGGAAGAGCATAAACTGCTTTAGCTTTGCCCTGCAGGATGTATCAAATAATCCAGGCAGGATGGGATGTTTGTGAATGAAAGGTATTTAAAGTTTTCAATTTCAACATCGTGTGTCACAGGAACCAAGGAAAATATAAAATCTATCAGCAATATTTATGTTCAAAAAAAGGAATATATGCTTCTCTAGAGGCATTCTGGATATGAAAATTATTAGTATTCATTTAACATATTTGGCAAACCAGCACAAATCGTCTGCCTGAGGAAAGGCTCCAAAGTAAACACTCCCTGTAATACAAACCAATTTTCCCAGTCTTGTTTGAGGAAACACAAAACACACAGTGAGCCACAGGTATGGGAAGAACAAGCACGTTTTTTGAAAGCATTTCACTGAAAAACAAGCAGGGAGCACAGCAGGCCTGCAAGAAAGAACCACTTTTACACTGAGAACCAGAGAATCATTTAGATTGGAAAAGACCTTAAGGTCTCCTCCTGAGCCCTGTCAGCAGTGACTGCAGCTGCCACACTCACATGTTCCTCTGGGTGAAGAGGCTGCTGTTGGCTGCCAGTTTGTTGGCCTCAGACAACTCCACAATTCTCTGTTCCAATGACCTGATCTTGGAGTCCATTGCATTGATCATCTGAAACACAAGTGATCATAAAAATAAACTTTGTGAAAAGCCTGAATTTTTTCTAGAAACAAGAACTGAAAGAAGAGTGAACAAACAGCCAAAAGAGCATCAAATATGCAGTTCCTGGAGCCATTTACAACTGCTTTCTGCTGCTTTAATATTAGGAACAAAAGCAACCATTGTATTATCAAAATGAGGGGTACACAGCAAGCTGCATGGTTAATTTTAAGGAAATATTCTTGAAGATACTCCGAATTTAAAAAGCATGTCTTTTAAAATTAGCATTAATCAATGAATTTCCTTCAAAGCAGCCCAGCAGCTCTGCCAAACCTCAAACAAGATTATCTTGCTTGAAATCAGGCTCAGAAAGCTGTTCTCCAGCTGCTTTGATTTCCAGTTCAACAGCACATACCGCCTTCTGCTCAGCCAGGACTTTACATTTTTCTCGTGCTTCTTCTTCGTGCCTTCTGAGCATATTCTCAAGTGCTTCCTTATCTGCAAGGTCTTTCTTCATCTGATTTTCCAACACCTAAAGAAGACATTTCTTTTGTCTAAATTATATCTGTTTCACTGGGCAAAGGGCAAGCAGAAAGAAAATCATCAAGATAAGACAGATTTTTTTTTTTTTTTAAGCAGTTGATCACATCTCAAGCAAAATTAAACCCAGGATGCAATGGCATGAAATCCATGGAGGAGCCAACTCCAGAAAAGAGCATTCCCTCAATTATGGTTGAAGACTGAACTTGATGATGGGATTTTATAGACATGGAGACAGTGTAGATTTTTTTAAATTATTACTTTAAGTCATATAAACTGTGTTCAAGAACAGTTCCAGAAAAACTCTCTATTCCAAAATATGTACAGCAGGGGAAGTCAGAAAGTGCCCATCCTTTGGCTGCTCCAAAGTAATTTGTGAGTTCCATAAGAGTGGATGAGAAAAGCAACTGGGAACCACAGGGATTCTTCCAGTTGCAGACACCAAATCCAACAGCTAAGTAAAAAACTTCTTTTTTGACACAAATAGCTGTCATTAGGAACAGCACTAAAGTAATTAATTGCTACACTTTTTGAAAAAATGCCTGTCGTGTGTGCAGGTCCAGAGCTCTAAATCAGTTGTTAAACTGAAGGTCCCTCCCTTCAAAGAAGTTTTTTGGAGGCACAAATTCTGGACACCACAGGATATTTTTTACTGTTCCAACTACAAAAGCCCCATGTTCTCTTTCATCCCTTTGAATCTTTTTCATCTGGCTTCCTGATTTCTCCTATCAAACCCTCTAACACAGGTCCCTATAATACACTTCTCTTTTTCTTTTTATTCATTTTCCAATGCCTATCCTCTTTTCCAGCTTTTATATCACCACTTCTCCTTTCCCAGCATCTACATCTGATCTTCCTGATCTTGCTTTCTATCACTCTCCTCTCACTGCTGATTACCACATGCTCTGATCTGCCAGCAAATCTTCTTCTCTTCTTTTCCTACATATTTCTCCCACAGAAATTTCTTCTCTCCTCTTTAATATTATGTCCTCTCACATTTAAGCCAAAATGTAGAATTAAAGTCCTAGATAAATGTACCAGATAAAGGCTGTTTCTACTAAGAATGATCTGGTTTAGCAAAGAGTCTTACAAAACGTATTTACTGCCTGTCATACTGTAAGCTCTTTAGAAAAAAACCACAGCCAGTGCACATACTCCTATTTCCCAGCTCTTTTTGCCTAATTTTAGATGGTGTCTATGATTCTATTTCTATCTGTTTGTTAATGCTACCCTGGAAAAGACAAAAACAAAGTGGGTGGTTTCTGTGGCTTCTTGGCAGATGTTCCAGCTCCAAGAGGATGGGATTTCAGAAACGCTCCAGTATTTGCTGCATTTAAAACTTGCAGGTAGGCTGAGGGAACACTCCCAGCAAATCACCACTAGGAACTGAAAGCTTCCTCAGGGTGTGAGATCCAACAGCACTGAGGATCATTTAGTCAGCAACAGTCAAATTAAAATCACCAAGTGCCTCCCTGCAGGTCTGACTTGCAGTCCCAGCTGTCCTAATGCAGCTCAGGTACAGGGGCAGGGACTGGGAGAAAAATCTGATTTAGATCCCACTGAGCTCCCTGCACTTTGCTGTAGGGGTGAGCAAGAAGGCAACTCATCAGGCTAAACAATCAGAGCCTAAAGGCAGCTGTTTTCCTCTGAACCCCTTCTACCCACAAAAGCTTGTAAGGAAGAGAAGACATTTTTACTTTGAGTTTTTCCTCATAGAATTGTTCCTTCTGTTTCAGCTGCAGCTCCAGGTGTTGTGCTGCGATCTGAGCCTCACGATGCTTTTCCTCCAGCTCCTGAAAGCAGCAGAGATTCCCATTCAGACACAGAGAAATAGTAGGTGCTGTGTGCATGTGTTACACAGGTCTCAAACACTCATTCATGCTCTTTTTTAAGGCTTTACACTATAAATATCCCAAGACCTGGGCTGTCATATTAAACAAAACCTTATGAGAATTGCACATTATCAGCTTTAAGCTCTGCATGTTGCTGCTGACCCATCTACTGCAGTGCAGGTCCACTGCTAAGGACAAAGATTTCTACTTCCAAGGTAAGAATCTCCCTTTCCCAGTAAAATATTCTCAAAGATAGGCCAAGGACATTTGGTGAAAACACACAGTTATAAACATTTTATAGCTGCAGTGGCATCACAGGAAGTTCAGATCTATTTTTACCAAGGTCTCTTACTTGTTTTCTCACAGAAAACCTCAATAAGGGGGTACTGCTGTCAATGCTTTTCATTCTGCATTCAGAGTGGGAATAGCATTTACTTTGCTATATTCCTCGGATGAATGTTGTCAGAACAACTATTTATAAATTGCTTGGAAAATGAAAAGTGCAGGATGCAAGATATGTGGTGGAACATGCCAGAATGTTTTTAACCTCTTTATTTCACATTAGATGGTTTCAGCTGTGCTCAGCAAGGACTTAAGTCATTTGTAACTCAGAAATTAGCTGTTTCTGCTGTCTGACTATGTTATTTGGGGTGTATCTATAATCAGCTTTCAACAGGACACCTCACAAGAGCTGAGCTCACAACTTTATGCTCATTCATTGTTGTATTTGCCACTGCAACAATTTCCCTGGAACAAGAGCAGCTCCAGGTCTGTCACTCACTACCACTGGCTTGACTCTTGCACAGACAAGTTGATGTCTTGGGCTGCATCCAGGTCCCCTGTCTGCCTTCATTACTGCACAGCACAGGAAAACTTCCTGATACTCCTGTGTACTTCAGCACTTCTCATATTATTTTCATATTCTCTTTTCTGATCTTCCTCATCTTGAAAATATATGGCTTTTTTTTTGAAGTAATTTGCTATAGACCTCTTTTTCCAGAAGTGAGAAACAAAGAGGGAGGTTCACCAAAAGTAGGTCATCTCCAGTGCCTGGTCCCGACACTTGTGCATGGAATGGAGATTGCTGCCTTTTGCAATTGAAATGTGTCTCCCAGCAACAAGAGGGACAACTTGCCTCCCCCAGAAGCCCACACGTTTCAGGTCCTGGCAGAGAATCAGACAACCAGATCAGCAGCAGCTTCAAAGCCACCGGCAATCAGACTGCTCATCTCGTAGCAGCAGCTTCACCAGTTCCTGCAGTGGCACTTAACAGCCAGAGTGGGCTTACAAAGGTAAATCTCTTACCATTCCAGTTCTCACTCACTATTCTCTATGCAGCACTGACTCTGTGTTTGGCATCACAGCAGTGATCTGCACTTTCAGACAGTAATAAATTCTTCTCTGACTTGTACCAGATCAGCTGGTACTTCTGTGATACTGCTGCATGAGTGTACATGAAAACAATGCCTTTATTCAGCAGTATCCACCTTGTTCTATGCAATTCTGTATCTTCAACTCCCATCTTACCTTCCTATGCTTTTATACCAGGAAAAGTCAAGCTGACATCAAGATCTTAAGAAGAGATCAACTCGAGGGGAGGTAGAGGGTCGGAGTGCAGAAAAACACCAGTACCCTGTGCTCCCAGGTCAGAGTTGCAAGGGACTAGGAAAGACTGTAGGAATATTTCTTCAATGCCTGATTGATTTTTTCATAACATACTTTTGTGCCTCTCCAACACTCTGTCAGAACTCCATGGAAACTCTCTATAAGAAGAGCTAAACATTTTCCCCCCGTGTAAAACAATTAGTTGATATTTCTGCATTCCCTTCCAGTTTCTCCTCCAGAGAGAACACAATCAAACCCAAGGAATAATTCCCAAACATACACAGCAGGCTTATGAAACAATCCAAAGTTTTACACTATTTCTAAACATAAAATTGGCTCTGTGCCCAGCATAGTCTCCCACTTACCATGCACTCGTGCTATCAAAACAATTTGAAAGGAACAGCACTACTAAAGAACTGATTCTACCTTTTCTTGACAGCAATCAGGCAACTCTGATGTTAAAGTCTACATCCCCAGAACAAGCCTGGGTCATCTGTTGACTCTAAATATGCTTATTTATTCATTTCCATTTGGCCTTCCTCAGGTGTGTCTCTGCTCGGGATTACTACCAATAAAATGTCATCCTTTCTTTCCTTCTCACGTTGGCAGCACACAAAGAGAGCTCATGAGGAATGCAAAGTAAATTTAATTATTCCACTATAAAATTATGCTTCCTGTCCCAGGGAAGCAAAAGTATTAGAAACACCCTCTGCTTGGTTCACTAGAGACTGACATACTAACTTGCTGTAAAGATTTAATAGGTTTAAGAAGGAGAGAAACAATAAATTGCCAGCAGAGAAACATGTGGGTGAAAACGGTTTCCTGACAAATATTATCTTTGGAGATGAACAGTTTAGATGACTAATTTCTCTCTGCTTCAAAACATAAGCATTTCAAATAGATCTGACCTCTAAATTCCTCTGCAATTTAGTTTAAAAAATAGATATTAATGGTTTTGTTGTTGCAGTATCCTGTCCTGAGAATGCTTTACTTCTGAAACAATCACTAGCTAAATAATTTAAATATTACTAGGTTGACTTTAGAGTGCTCCCACTGAGACAACTACAATTTTGAAGAAGTATTAAGACTAAAAGCACAGGAGTGAGGGAGTGAATTTGTAACTACAGATGCAAAGAGAGTTTGAGTGCTTAGGCTTTCTCCAGTACGACTGATACAAGAAAGAAATCCCTTTATTCAACAATATCCGCCTTATTCGACACAATTCTATGCCTTCTGCTTCTTTCCTACCCCTTTCTTACAAACTCTCCCACTCCAAGTTTCATTTTCCCCTCTGCTCACCAGAATTTTTTCTGCCATCTGTTGGATCTGCTGAGATTTGGTTTGAATATCTTCCTTCAGGCGGTTTTCCCGTCGCTCCACGGTCTCCAATCTCTTCACCTGATTCTCCAGAGAATGGCGCCGTTCCTGTAGAGCAATTAGGAGCTGCCAATTTAGGCTGTTCAACTCTGCACTAGCACAAAGCAAGCAGTGGTTTCTAGAAACAAACAGGCTGAAGCAGTCAATGTACAGGGTTGGCTTCTGTATTTTCAGTCCTCGTCATGCCCTCAGATCCCTTAGGTAACCACATGTCCTTATTGACTCCTCACTCCAAATAAAAAACCTCTGGGCTTTCTTCAAAGAAATGTATCTGTTTTTAATTAAAAATGGATTCACGTCCAACAACACTTTCCCCTGAAGAGTTACTACAGGAGTACACATTGTTCAGAGTCATCCAGGTTCCTAAACTGATGCACATCCCAATAACTCATTTACTTCAGATGGATGTTCTCCACTCACCTCCGCTTCGAGTAATTTCTTCTTCATGCTTTCATTGGAATCTTCCCTGTTCTGCAGCTTCTCCAGCTCCTTCTCAGCTCTCTCCTTTGCTTGACGGATATTCTGCAGCAGCTCAGTTGCCTCTGAGCTGGCTTTCACAGCCTGAAGGTCCAAAGAAAAGAAAAGGAAGGTATTATATGAAAAGCACACACAAAACTTTGCTTCCTATACTGCAAGTTTCTACTTGACTCTATGTCTTGAGAGTAAAGCCTACCCCCAAATTCAGCTCAAGTTCTTGGAAAGAACTCACAAAATAGTCTTACTAAAAGATCAGGAGAATGATAACCTGTTGGCCTAAAGATAATTCCTGAGCATTAATGCAGGGAGAAAAGAAGGCAGGATAAAACATGAGTGTTTTGAAATATTACAAGTACTATTTCTATATAGTTTTGGCCTCCTGATCATATCCATGAATATTAACCCTTGAAAAAGGCCCCTCTCAGGAGATGCCAAGTATGACAATCCCTAAAGATTCCAATCAGACTGTTCTTACAGTGATGACTGACCACAACAGCCAACATTAGATATTATTCAGTATACATTGTTAAGGTGGTTTAAAATTCTGCCATGAATCCTTATTGTTCAGTAGTTTTACTGTGAATAACTGAACTCTTAAGTGACTTTGGAATTAAGGCAGAGTGTACTGGGAAACTAAACCAAGCCCAACACGTGTTTTACTAGTGAGCAAAAAGCAGCTGAACTCTGCCTTGGGAAGCAAGGGAGCAGAGCATTGCCCATGGCATCCCCATTAAATGAGAATTGCTCTACACTACTCCAGCTCTGACTCAGCTCCATCTGTAAAAATAAACACTGTTGACATGTCTCAAGAGCCAAAAGCATATTGAGAGCACCAGTGATTTCAGATACCAGTTCCCACCCCCCTTTGCTTATCATCCCTCATGCTATGACTAATTCTATTTTTGAGGGTAAAACAAAGTGCATCCCTCCTCTCCATTAAGGTTTCACTGGAAAGTCTCGGGGAAAACTCACTTTCACCACCCAGACGTTACCTTTGTCAGCTTTTCTTGCAGCTCCTGGATTTTGGCCTGCTGCTCTGTATTGATCTACAGTTAAATAAAAAGATGAGGGGAAAGAGTCATAAAACCAAAAAGGAAAAACTGCTCTCTGCTGATGATAGCATATTCATCTTAATTCACTTCCCAAAAACCTTTGTTTCTCCCTATAAATTCCAACACAACAAAATGCTCCTTGGCCAGTCTATTCCCACTTTGCTAACTTCTGGCTGATTTGATATTTTGGTCACCAAGCAGATTGTTCAGTGTGAGAATACTCAAGGTTTTCGTTTGCTGTTCTTTATGAATAAAGAAAAGCCTCATGTATCCCCACTTTAACTCCAAACTCGGATGACACACAAAGCCTGGCTTTGCCTGGCTCCTGAGCACAAGCTATTAAGAACAGGTTATCCAGAGACAGCTTTATATCAAATCAGAAAGAACAGTGAACCACACCAAGAAAGAGACATCTTAAAAAATGAAATTAAATTAAATGAAATGAAATAGGGAGGGTTGTGAGGCCGTGCATGTCACAGAGTAGCCAAAGACATTCTTGGTTTCTATGCATGATATGAAAGACCCAGTAAGCAAACTCCAGGACACTGAAGTGAACGTACCTTCTCCAATTTGCAATATAACTCTCCTGCTTCATTTTTTCCTTGATCTTTAACCTGTAACTTAAGTATAAAATATATAAAAATCTCAGGAAAAGCTGTAGTACCTTGTGCTTCTATCCAGTGGTGCAATTTAAACACCAGGAGTTACACAAGTCAGGCTGTTCTGAGTGCACAGCTGGAAAACATTTTGCATGAGTTGTACAAACCACGTTAATCTTTGAAGGACACCCTCCCCCAACTCACGTGTGAGTGTGTCAAAGAGCACCAGGAATTCAAGCAAAGCATCAGCCCCCTGACTCCCACGAAGCCTGAACTACCTTTTGCAACTTGTTGTGACATTCGGCAGCTTTGCGTTTGAATTCCTCCGCTGCCAGGCGGGACTCCCTCAACTCTGACTCGTAGAGGTCACTGCGCCTGCGAGCTGAAATCAGATCCTCCTCCAACTGATTCATCATCAACCTCATTTCTTCCACTTGAGCTTGATATTCCTGTAGTTGGGGTGGAAGGGGGAGGAGAAGGTATTACATTTTAGAGGCAACAGGGGCAACGCTTGGAGAAGCAGATCCCAGAATCCCGATCGCAGGCAAGAGACGAGTTTAATAAGAGGATGTGGAAGAAAGGTAAAGTACAAAATAAAACAGGAAAAACTAAACAAAATAACATCAACGGTGTTCTGGTTTGAGTCTTGCCATTTTCAACTCAATACCTCGAAAAGTCAAAACATTGACTTTTTAAAAGAGTGAGGGAACACATAGATACATCTACACACAAATGATAAAAATTACTTACATTTCTAAGCTCTGAAACAGAAATGTGCCTTTGAGTTGATGTCTCTACTAAATGCCCAGATGCTCCCTCAAGATCTATTTTCTCAGGCTGATAACATGACAGTTATCACAGATCTGCACAGCTTGGGTAAAAGGAAAGAAGGAGAAGCAGAGGGGTAGCACACTGTGCCATCAGCTATTTTCTCTTGACAGAGTTAAAAAGGATCACATTGCTCTGCATGGGAGACAACCTAAAATCAAACATTATCTTAGAAAAACTACCTACAAATCACACTGCCCATAGAAGATGTTTTTCTATATAGGCAGAAATAAAGATTCCCCTTGCAGGAGACTACAAGACAGGGCATTTGGATGGGGAAGATGGGGGAAGAAAAGAATTTGAATTGACTATCTCAGTGACACTGGGAACTCAAACTGAGACTAGCTCAAGAGATTGCTTCTCATCTATTCACTGGATAAAAAAGAATTTAATCATGTTTATTTAGCATTTACTAAGTCCTGTAAGTATACATTTCATACAATTACTCTAAAACAAAGGGAAAAAAAACCAAAACCAAAGTATTTTTTATGAAGCTGAGAACAAGTAGAAAACATGCACATCAAGAGCTAGGAACAAAGATTCTGAGGGACTGACAGTGGGGGAGTCTATCTTTCTTTCCATTTTAATGCCTTACAGTGCCTGACTATCCCCATCTTCAGAGGAGCAACTGTCTCGTGACAGGATCGGATTTGTCATCACAGCCTTCAGTCAGCCCGGGGACTGCAGGAACACCGAGCCCAGGGCAGCCCCTGAGCCCCCAGCAAGGAGAGCTTATGCAGATGTTTAGAGAAGTTGGGCCTTTAACAAATTGCTTTACTATTTTTTGGCAGAATGGCTCTCTGCTTTGGAACCCCAAAATGGGTTCTCCAGTTTGTAAGGCAGAGATGGAGCTGTTCTTCCCAGTTAGGCTCCTAGGGATGGTCTGACTTTCTTGCTGGAAAGAATTAGAGCCTTTTGATAGAAACTGAGCATATATTTACTCAAATATTCTTTTCCATACAAATGAATTTGGGAATAAAAAAGGCAGAACAGTTTGAAGGAATACAAGTTCTGCTCAGAAAGCAAAAATTTTTAAGACTACCTAGAATATATCAGCAACACTTGACCAAGGAATTACAAGTATGACTACAGTTGCCACTGTGATAATGAGTGTTTGGGAAGGGAGGAGAAAGGGGAAGGAGAAAAGAAGGAAGAAGAGGAGATAGTTAGTGATATTTCAGGTTTTCTTGTTTCATCACATTTGCAAGATTATCTTTGAATAAGTGTCGTGATCAGGACAGAGGAACAGGCCCCAGCACTGAAGGCAACACAGAACAAACCTCTCAGATATTCACTGGGCAGAGTTAAAGAACTACCAAGAGGTACTTAAGTGCATATCAGTGGACAGGCAAAGCTCAGGGCATGTACCTGAAGCAAATCACATCAGGGAACTACATAAAAACAAGTGGGGCTTTCAAAAAATACAGATTCTGAGTCGTTGCAAGTTCACCTGCTCAGACAGATCGTCATCAAGTAACAACCAGAGCACAGGTTTAGTTAAAACAAAAAAACCAGAACAAAACAAAAACCAAACACACACCCCAAACAGACAAAAAAACCCCACAGATCCACCACGCTCTTCTATTCAAGTACCTGAGGTCAAGTTGAACCTACAGCCTTGCCCTGAAAATACCACGTGCCTAAATATTAACTTTTGGAGGTTCTGATTTGCTGTAGATTTGACTTTCTCTCTCTCAAGTTTCAGGTTTTCAGCAGCAAAACTCTAAAGGGACTCTTCCATCTCATCTCCCAGTTCCCTCAACTTAAAAATCATGGTCCAAATTAATTGCCAAGATCCACCTGCTCAGATGAGTCAGCACAAATATCTCAGCAGATTTTATTGCTCTTGTCTTTCAGAAAGCTCAGAAGACCCCCCCAGATATGAAATTCTGAAGGATATTACAGGTTCATTTGTTAACCTAAGCAGCATTTTTATGTCATTGTGAATCTTCACAAGCCAAATTAAGAGATTGTGGGACAAAGCATCTGATTAAGAATTACTTGCATTATGTTTCCTCTGTTTCATGTGTCTGTACTGCCCAAGAATCTATAGGTATTTATAACCATCAAAAACCTTCCACAGTTCAGTATTTAAAGCAACTTTCCAAGCAAAGCACCAGAACAGAGAGCAGGGAGCTTTAGATCCCTTGTGTTACATAAAAGAACCCCCCAGAAGAATGCAGGAGAGGTCTGTGGAGGCCTGAGACATCCAGAGGGTTGAGTTTGCATTTCATTACTTTTTACATAAGAGCTTCTTATGTCTGGAGAATTATTACCAAGGTTTCTGGGCTTCCTTGTCTCAGACACTTTGAAATGACTCAGTTACCATTTGTAAAGTGCTTTGAAGATGAAAACCAACAGACTTGCAAAGAATTATTTGAATGCTACAGCAAATTTCTTTTTCTCAATGCAATATGTTGCTGTTAATTCGTAAAACGGAATGGCTTCTGTCTTGTAAATAATTTTAAATCCTAAAAACGTCCAAATTTGGATATATTTTCATTTAATTTTGACTTTTTTTTTCCCATTATGAACAACCATATGGATTAATGAATTTTGAACATTCTTCTAGTGGGAAAAAAAATTATTAATTTCTCCTTTGCAAACAGATTAAATTAGGAAAAGAAGAGTTAGGTAACAGAAATTCTCTTTTGAAAGAATACTATTTTAAATGGCCAGATAAGAAAGAAGAAAAAAAAAACCAAACCAAAATTAAGGCTAGCTCAGTTCTCTCCCAGGTGAAGATTCATTAACTTGTTATGAAACTTGCATACCTTAACCATTTTAAATGGATGGCTCATTTCTAATGCATCATATTACTAAAGCATTGCAACTTTTTCCTAAGCTAGTTTTATAGACAAAGTCCTCTCAGGACTAGGAAAAGAAAAACCTGAAGTTTGGAGTCAGTGCTTACTTGCAAAATACACGAGTGGAATTTTGTTGTGTTGAGGCACCCATGTGAAAACCCACAGATTGGGAGTCATCACAGCCTACCAACATCACAAGTCATCCTGGCACCAGAGCTAGGATATGCCAGGAATGCCTGTTTGTGGATAGCCACCCTGCTCCCCAAAGAAGCAGGAATACCTGTTCTTTGATCTCTTGCAGTTTTCGGCTCTGCTCTCTGATATCATGAAGTAGCTGCAGTGCCTTATCATCTTCCTGAGACACCTCCATCCGTGCCTGCTCCAGGCTTCGCTTTAAGCTCTGCAGAAAGCAAAATGTTCAATACACAGGCTTTGGTTTTTCAAATGGTTGTATAATGTTACACAAATGCCTCCTGGACTGCAGTGAGGCATCCAAATAAATAAAAAAATACAAAAAATCGAGGCACCGGCGATGGAACCCTAATGAAATTCATGGCCAGTGCTGCTCCTATCTGAACAGAAGCAGCCCATTTTTACAAACATTGTTTACTCAAATCTTGGTTCAAATCTCCACTTCCTCACATCAGGTTTAGAGACAAAAACCAAACACAGATCACAAAAGGCATCCATTATTGACAGCATTTATCTATATTTTATCCAGCACTATTAATTCACAACCTAGATACGATCCTTCAACTTCACGTTACTTACATTTTTCTTGTTGCTGTTAAGTGAGTCAAATGCTTTAATCATTGTTAAACTTCTACAAAGAACAGGAGAGCTGAGTCTGTACCTCACCACATACTTTACCTGCAATTTGGACCTACCAGTGGAATGGTCCTCCTGTCAACTGAATATTATTCTTCAATAGAGAGATATAAACTGAATTTTATTTATTTACCTAGTAGCATTTAGTATGGTAAAACTCAGCCCCGTTTTAAGATGTGCTTCCCAACAAACCAATCCACCAGAAATGGTTTTCAATTCTCTGAAAGAGAGTATTGTCTGCACTTTTGTTCTTGGTACAAGAGAGGAAACATAATTGTATATCCAACTGAAAATACAGAGACTATCAACTCGAATGAAAATATCCTCACTGGAATGTTGCCAGGACAATTGGGCAGACATTCCAGCTCCCATGAAAAATGCCAAATGGTCTTTGAAGGCATGGCTTTGCAGTCTCATTTTTAGACTCTACCTGAAAAATAGCACCTGTCCTACAACCTTCCCTGACATTGTGCTGGGGAACTGGATCAGTGTGAGCTCAGGACACCACAGATGGAGGCAACACCTCTGCTTCCTAATCCTATTTGTTCTTGAAGCTTTCTGTCTGATTAGGCCCCATCCTCTTCTGGCTAAGAAACCTGCAAGAAGTCAAACCCAAGCATGTTCTAGCACAGCCAGTGAGACAAACATCACAAATAGTTCCAGCAAGACCAGGACAGTAGTCACTCCTGCATGATTCTAAGCACATGACCATGAAACAACGTTGGAATCAAACTATCAAGCAAGCTTTTGCAAACGGCTCAGGGCTCCGTGTTCAACAGATACCCCCTCACACATTATTTTCTCTCCATCAAGTACCCCACTGAAAGCACGATGGAAGAGAAAGACAAAGACCACCAGATTTCAGGCCTTCAGATCTGAAAGGACTGGGGGAAGGGCTCACACTGCATTCTGTGATATAGGTGGCCAGGTCCTGCTCCAGGAGGGATCGCTGGGTCTCAGAGGCTTTCAGTTCCACCTCCTTTTGGCTAAGTACAGCCTCCACCTCTGACACTCTCCGGTGCAACCGCGTCATTTCCTGCTCCATCTGCAATAAATATCAAAAGGTTATAAAGGGGGGCTTCACAAGCTTTGTTAACTGCTACTTTCAGAGCTGTGTTTGTAAGGAATTTGTCTCCGAGAGACTTCTAAGCTACGTTTCTCCAAATGGTGTTTAAATTCCGATACCATTGTCTCTGCTCCAGGAATGCACAGTTCTTCTCAAGGACAAGTAGTAAGTCTAAGTCACCCCATTCATTCAAGCTGCTTGTTCATATTCAGTCATTCTTCGAACCCCAGTTAGCAAAGAAGACACAATCATTTTTCACCTGACTTGCAGAGATGGGTCACTTTAACCTTATCCCAAATCCATGCTGGACCAGAAGATGGTTTCCCCCCATCTCCTTGTCAGGAGCAAATGGTCAAATCCAGAACAGAGCAGGGAGAAAAGTAATGGAACTCTCATAAAAGTCTCAAACAAGCAGTAAGTGTTAAAAGACTCCACCGGGTTCCCTTTACTGGAGCACAGCAACTGTTACGAGACGTTCACCATAAGCAGTGACGTGACAACAGTTATACAAAGCAGGAGCTGATGAGTGAGGAGGAGCCCCTCAGAACAGTACTGGGGTGACTTGTGATGAAGAGGCACGGCCTGCAGGAAGCAGCAGTCGTCTGTGTCAACGCTGGGAAAAGGACAGTTTAAAATCCAGAGCCGCTTCTTGTTAAGGTAAAAGTATCTAGAGCAAGAGCATGGCCTACATTCATCTCCCTTTGTACTGGACAGGAAGCCACCTCTCTGAAGGAAAAGCACTTTGCCCACCACGAGTCTGGATGATCAGCAGCATCTGACAGATCCCCGGACATACAGTGGTTGCAGATTCCTGGAGCAATGGAGATGGCCAATCGCATAAATAAATACCTTGTGACACTTGTCCTGGGCGTCTTGGAGCTCTTTGCTCTTGAGAAGAAGTGTCTTTTCCATGGAGCTGACCTTGGCTGGAGAATCCACACTTGAAAAAACAGATCTAGAAGAGCAAAGCCAAAGAGCACATGAATATAGGCAAAAGGTCCAGAAATCTGATTCATTGTGTACTTATTTATCCCAGGCTAAAAGAAAGGTGCAGCAATTCCAGTCTAAGAGCCAGCATTTCAGATCAAGGGTACCGTAAAAGCTGATGACAGTGTATCATTACTAAATAATCCACGTGTACTTCTAGTTACAATATTAATATTTTCCATCAGCGGATATGTCACAGTGCAAAACAATAAATCACAGCAACAGCACTGCATAATTTGGAGGGATTTATAAGTGCAACAAAACCAAAGCATAAAGCCAAAGGAACCTTTGGAAAGATAACAAATTTCCGGAGAAATGCTTTTTATTTGGTACTTTTATTTTTAAACAGGTTTTTAAATTATCACCCAACTATAAAAGCCCTAAAAACTTCAACATTTCATAATCTGCACCACAGGAAGAAGAGTTTAATATCCTTAGTTACATTCTGTGAATCGAAATTGAAACTTTGCTAACCCAATTCATATGATCCCTACGAACTCAATCAATACCAATATGATTAGTCACACTGCAGAACTTCAGAGCTCCACTTAGAAGTCATTCTTTTTCATGAGACACAACTTAAACTGTACTGCTCAAAACAATTTGACTCCAGAAACCTGGGGGAAATATTTACTTGTTCTTAAGCTTTCTGTCTAATTGGGACTCAGCACTTAAGAAGTTTACCATTTCTGTTAGTCTAAATTCATTCTAGAAAATGATAGGAAGCCACCTGATGTTTGGGAGCGTATTTTTAGTTCCTTGCAGCCTTAAATATGCAATCTGCAACCAAAAAAAATTAAGTACACACATCAAAACATAATTTTAAAAATCACATTCTCCCTCGCTTAAAATGATTCAAAGGAGATATTTAAGCAGTTACTGATGGAACCAGTGTTAACTGATGGATGAGCACGCAGGAGCACAATGAAGGTGCTAATAAAAGATCACACAGGCTGCCCACACATCGCTTTCTGCTCCTCCTGGCCACAGTTTGGTGTGCAGCCAGCTATCCCCATGGAGAGAGAGGAGCTTTGAGCAGCTCTCTGCACACAGCCACACACCCACACACAGCAGCACAGGCTCCTCTCAACACCAAGGAAAGTTTCATTCCATCACCACCATTTTCTGAGAAAAATCCACTCCTTAATCCAACTCGATGTGCAACACAGGCAGGGAAAGAGAGACGGGGGTTTCGGTGGAAATGCTGCAGCAACATTTCTGTCTCAAAGGGATCGTCAGCAGCACCACCTCAAGCTGTCAGCAGGAAACACTGCTGTGATATCAGCAAACAAACCCAGCAAAACCCACCAATTCTGCCCTGAGAGGTCAAATATGAATATCACTTCAGAAACCTGGTATGGAAAAACTTAGAAGAAAGAATCCTGCATGTCAGTGATACAGATATGATCAGGACTTACTGAAAAAAAAAAAAAAAAAATGTTTAAAATGAATGCTTTTATACAGCGTTCCTTTAGTCCTGGCCCAATCAATCCGATCCGTCAAATTACCATATTTAAAAATCAATTTATAAAGCGTGTCTCTACTCCTACAGAGAAAAGGCAACCATCTGAGAAAGATGCATATTAAATCCCATAACAGCTGGGTGTACAAACAAGGCTAAAAATGAATAGTTGAGAAAAGCAGTCTAAAAATACAAATTAAAGCTCACATTAACTAAAAAAGACACTAAGGAATCTGCTTTCAAATGTTAATCAAATATATGTAAATAGCTGCAAATATGTACTGAGACAAGTCTGAAAATCTTTTTATAATAAAAATTTATTTTTATAGGTCTGAACTGTACTGGCTGAAGCAATCTTTTTTTTTTCCTGTTACAGTTTCAACTTTAGCCATCACCTTTTCAAACCAGAGGCATTGCCTAAGAAAACTCCAGCCATTCTCACAAGACCTGGTTTTACTTGTGGCTTCTCTTCCACCTCCCTAAAGGAGCTAATTTTATCCGCTATTTTTGCTTATTTATTTTATTTGCTATGAAAAGAATCAGAGCCTAATATTACAGGCACCATTTTGCTTTTCAAAAATTCCTCCTAGTGAGCCAGCTTAAAGCATCCATAGGCACTGCAAGGCAGGCAGGAAGAGGATGGATCCAGGGAAGGAGATGCAGAGCTGTGCAAGGACAGGTGGCTCAGCAGGGTGGGAAGGGCTGGGACACAGAGCAGGAGACTGAGAGAAGTTTGGATTTCCTGAGGTGACTGCAGAGGGAGCTGCTCCTCAGGGTTGGCTTTGTAAGGGAAGAGGAGGCTACAAATTAGAGCTACAATCTTCCTTCCTCATTCCTGTCCAAAGAGGGGAAGAAATTCCTTAAAAATATATATGTCCTGGTGACACGACAATTTTCCTGCCGTGGAAAAAGAACATCTTATCCCCAAGGGAAGCTGATTTGGGTTAGCACTGGACACGCAGCTTTTAACAGACTTGCTTTCCCAGTAATTCTTTCCTGTGTACAAATTGTATTAGAACAACTTCCTGAACATCCATACAACCTTCAAAGTATCAGAAAGGGGCAGACAGAGGAAATCAAGAGAAATGGAATACTGGCTAATCTAATAAGCCTTGTCATGGTGATAGAAGCTCTCAACAGAGCATGACAAGGTGGAAAATACCCACATTTCTGGGGCACTTACATTCTCCCTCAGTCAGCATCATTGCAGAAATTAAACACTTACAATCCAACATCAAAAGCCATGATGCAAAGCTATCATTCAGGCTGGGACCATCTCAGAGTATTTCATTTAATTAACTGCTACATCTGGATCAATTCTCTTAGCACAACAGAGCAGTTTCTGCTGTTTCCTCTGAAGTGTGAAAAAATAGATTAACAAAAGGTAACCAGCAGCCATCAACAAGGAAATTGCAATAAAAGATTAAAAAAACCCCGAAGTCAAGTCTGTAGTACCAAGCTCTGATAGCACTGCGGCTGTGCCAAGTTACTTCCCAAAGCAGCACTGCCTGCATGACTAAAAACCAAGTTAACTTCCAGCTGACTAGTGATTTCACAGCTAGATCAGCAGCAGCCTCAACCAGCAGAATGATCAGAAATGGTGCTGGTTGTGTAAAAGCTCCTCCAGTCCCAACGTGGCTGAGATGAAGAAATAAAAAAAGCATTGGCAGAGGGAAAGCTCCAGGAAGGCTCTGGGGTATCCAACACGTTCCTTGGTCCCCCCAGTGCTCGTAACTTCCTGTGTCCTTCCATGCCGCTCTCAGAAACCCCCAACTCACCTGTGCTTCTTCCTTCTCCCAGTGATTGGCACCATCTGTCCTAATCCTGGCCCCCACACAACATGCCCATAATCTCATCCCCCAGCCCTCATGCTCCATTCCTTTTAGCATTATACTCATCTGTACCTTCCGCCCCCTCCTAAATGCTTGCTCAGGCCTAAAAAAAAACCGACCAAAAACAAACAGTGATACCATCAATCTGTGAATAGAGCTTGCTGAAGCAAAGCATATTTTTGGTATGCTCATCCTGTGCTTCCTCTTTAATCTATCTTTGGTGAAAGAGCTCACCAGAACCCGACAAACTGTTGGGAGGAATCAGTAGTCCTTCCTTTTGGAAGAATGGCCCATTTTAACTCTCAGTATTTTATAATGACAGTCATGAATCCATATTAAATTAAAAAAAAAAAAACAAAAAAAAACAAAACAAACAAAAAAAACAGAAACAATTCCAATAACCAAAAAAAACCCCACAAAAACAAAACCCCCAGAAATCCTGAAAAAAATCCCACTTCTTAGGACCTTGCAGAGAGGACGTGGGCAGGCAAAAATTTGCATTATAAAGTATTTTTTAATTAGGTATTTCTTATTAGGTATTTTGGTCTATTTTATTTGGTATTGATTTTTATTAGGCATTTATTTTGATTAGGTATTTATTTTTATTAGGCAGTTTGGTATATTTGGTTAACCCTGGATTTATAACATATTTATCTTACGCCTTCAGGCTCCTGCTAGTCACCTGCAAAGGACAAGAACGATTTTCCTTCACCACTTGATGCATATTTTTGGCACCCAGTGGTTTTTGTCACTTGCTCTAAGCCCTGGAGATCAGCCATGGTTAGGGACAGGAAGGTG
Source organism: Pyrocephalus nanus (assembly GCA_038380795.1). NCBI lineage: Eukaryota > Metazoa > Chordata > Aves > Passeriformes > Tyrannidae > Pyrocephalus > Pyrocephalus nanus. The sequence goes on from CM076278.1 coordinate 4,386,243, forward strand.
GGGCTGGCTTTTAATGGAATTAAACCCTCAGTTGCCTCTTATCTTGTCACAGTCACACGCTGGCAGCCAAACCAGCAGCCAGGTTTGCAGCCAGACAGGCTCTTCTCCCCCAGAGCAGGGATTCAGAGGCCATGATGGGAGAAGGACTCAGCTGGTCCTTCTCTGCAGCCTCAGCCCAGCTCTTAGAATCACATTTATTTAACAAGCACATTTATTTAACAAGCACTTTGCTAGGACAGGAACCTATGGCATAAGCAATGGAGCCCTTGATTTCTCCTGATTGCTTCCCACGACACATTAATGCCATGACTTTTGCTCTTTTGTTAAATTTCACAGTTGTTAAGGGGTCACAAATTCATCCCAAATCTCATGGTATGGGGCAACACTGCAATTCAGTGAACCCTTCTAAGCTACACACCAACTGTATCATCTCTGGCAACAGGTCCAAGTGACTTGGGTGAACCCTCCTAGCACTGTGTCATTGGGAGAAAGAGCAGAATGGAAAAGAGAACTTCTTTTACCTTCCTTCTCTTTTCCCTGAAGTATCTGAAATCCCTAGCTCAGCCACACCTTCTTACTGTCCAGTGAACAAGGGCAAGAGCATAACCCTAAACTTCATGGGCTGACAGCCCTCAGATTGCAAGCAATGAAAGTTTCAAGGACCTTGTTTCTGGCTCTCTGCAGATGCCTGGGCTCGCTGTGAGCAGCACTGGAGGGTTCGTGCTGCAGGCAGGAAAACAGAGCTGCATCACTTAGCAACCATAAGGTTGGACTTTCAAAGGAAAGGTTTTAAGAAGAAAAATTCCAGACTGATCAACTTCCTGACTTAGGACCTTACAAAGACGTCCCAAGATTCACAAGAGATAAACCTCCCCCCACCATTTACTGTTCTCCATCTCGAATTTGATGTTCCAGCTGGTGTGGACAGAAACAGTACTGTATTTCCTCAAGTAAAACACACATTAGGCAACATTTTATAAGTAAGAAGTTATCTTTATAACCCAATTGCAGCGATATTGAGAATAAACCAATCACTGCGTTATTTAAATACAGATACATTTTCATGTCTCCGCAAGCTCTTTGCCATATTTAAATCACCTTCTTAGAACAAAATGCAAATATTAACTGCTAAAAATAACAAAGTGCACTCATCAAGATCTCATTCAAAAAAAAAGAAACCAATAAGATCTACCTACATTAAAATTATTTGGGGGGAAATTAAATATATGATGTCTCTCTGTTCCAGTACAAGGAAAAAACAGGCCACACAAAACAGAAATTTTACTTCAGTCAAAATTTCTCCAGAGGACATTGATCTCTATATTCTTCTGCTATACCTCTTCATATCTATTACCAAAATTCAAGTATACTTTCCATATGCCTTTTCAGTACCATCTCCACAGAGGAAACATCAATCCATCTGCTACAGCTGGCTCAGCCTCCAGCACAGTTCCACCACTGTTCTGACACTTCACCTCACACTCCTCCTCAGTTCTAGTCCTGGGCCCCATTACATACAGGTTTTTTACCACACCAATGTGGTCACTGTTGAGGCTCCTCTGTTACCTGAATGGCCATTTAGCCTTGGTACATGGATTGCAGTTCCCCAGGCAGAAAAGGTAATTCCTTAAGTTAAACTCATCACTCCTGAATTAAGACAGATTTTAACCCCAGGTATCTACAGATCTAACGTTCCATTTTTCTAATTCTACTGACAATATTAAATCATTTCACCAAAAGAACACTTTTTGGGTTTTTATGTTGTCTCCCTTGTGCCATAAAAGCAACTCTGCTGAGGAGGGACAGCCAAAGATTCCCTTTTTATTACTGGCATAACCATCATATAACCTTGATTCACGGTGTGGGCAAGATCAAAGATGTCAACAGTATCCCCACATTTGGTGACACGTTTACTGCAGAGCAACTATCACAGCCAGTATGACAAAAAATGAAACTTGATTAAGACAGATTGACAACCAGGTCCCTGAAGGGAACTAACTAGCAGGAGTGAAGGATGGTTGACACGAAAACACAGCTCCTCAGTGCACTGAACCACTAACCCAGCCAGAGCCACTGCGTTCCTGAGAGGCCTCCAGATCCCGAGGTAAGGACTTCCCAACTTAATGCACTGCACTAATACTTTTCCAATAGCTCTGTCATCAGAAACTAACCACCCACCACATCAAATCATTTATAACACGTTACTTATATTCTTCTTCTTCTCTGCCTCCATTCCCTCAGAAAGGAGGTTTTCTTTCCCAGGGAAACCATTTCTTCTAGATCTTCACATCCCTCCACGCACACTGCATATTTCATCTGAATCTCCAGTCTCTTAACACACAGTACAGCAATGTCCAGTCCTCCTATTTAACTTGACCCAGCAGCACACAGCCAGCTTCCATCAGCTCCTTCTCTTGTTCACTGACCCATTGCTGCACATTCCCAGGTTAGTGGAGCTCCATTTCTGTGGATCACTGATTTAGCCTTACACATCCCCAGCACTTGGTGCCCACTCTCTGACCCAATAAAATAACACCACCCCCCTTTTCCATCTCTGAACTCCTCAGTATTCTCCCTCTTGCAGGGATCTGCAGTACCAGAAATGCAATCATCTACTGCTCCCTTCTTAACAGCAGCAACTAATTCAAAGTATTTCAGCAACAATTTCAATAATAACTGGTCTAGAATCAATCTTTCCATCCCATTCCCTCCCCTTCATCCCAGAAATAATCCCAGAACGGTAGGACATGCACAAGGCACAGCAGCAACAGATCAAGCCCGAATCTGGCAGCTTCCCCACAGCAGAGCACAGGTCAGTTAAAACAGCTTTTCCCCACACACAGCATCCTCCCTGTAACAAACCTGCCCGTTTTCCTGTGCTCCTATCCACCTAAGCAATAATTCCTACTTACTCTGGTCTGAGGATCCCCAATGCCTTGGTGAATGAAAACCCCACAAACGGCAAATCTTCCCCCGAGAATCCTGCTGGGCTCAACTGGCGCGTAGAGGATAAAACCCGCGAATTCTTCTCTGGTTCATCGAAATTTGAGGTGTCATCATCAGACTTGAGAGTAGGAACGAAGGGGGGAGGAGCTGGTGAAAAAAAAAGCAAGAAGAAAAGACAAAATTCAGCTACAGTTCACTCTGCAACAGTCCCACTCATTCAGTGCTTGCAATGGCACTGCAGCTCCTGCTTTTAATCTTGCTAACACAAGCAGACTGAGCTGCTGCTCTCAAAGCGTATTACAGCAACAAGAGATTAACCCTTGAGCCACCAACATGGCTACCACTCTGCAGGCACAGCATCTCCCACACTGAGCAGACTGGGCTTCAGCTTGGCCATTTGAGACTGTGGGCTTTGGGGTTTTTTTTTGTTCCAGGTTAGGATGGTGGTTTTTTTAAACATATGCATTGAATTAAATCAAAGCAGCAGGCTAAGTAAAAACAGTGCTGTAATACAGCGAAAAGTCAGACGATTCTGATTCATCCTGAAAAGGAAAATGTCTCCAACCTGTCCAATTAGCGGCACTACCTGAGAATGAAGCCTGATCCTGTGCCAGTCAGCTGAGGGATATACATCTTCCCCTTTAGCACTAACGAGAATCTTCCCAGCATGGGCTTCTAATCAAGAGAAAACTGGTCTTTCTCCTGGAAGGTTCTAATAAACTAAAGCTACTAGAAACTCACTGGCCCTTAGAAAAGGAAGAAAGTAAGATTTTATTTCTCTGAAAGAGCTTGCTGAAGATCTGGAACTCTTGTCGGGACACCACTGCAGTCTGGCTCTGATACAATCAGCTCTGAAGAGAGGTATAAATAGCAGGAATTACAATGTATTTCTTAGTATAATTTCTAAATTGGTACCACTTAACTTGTCAAGCAGTTGTTTAATTTCAGCCGATTCTCTCGCATTAGCTTCACTTTAATTAACCCAAGGAACAAAAGGACAAGTTCTCCTCAATGATGTGCAGCACCCGAGCTACCTGCTGGCTTGGCTACGTGTGGGAAAGGAACGGATGCAAGAGCCTGCTGTGCAATTCCTGCCTCCTTAAATCACCTTTTCCAACATTTATTTATTTATTTATTTATTTATTTCATCACTTAGGTCCCCACTCGCTGCAACTCCATAGAGCTAAAAAAGAGATTAGCCAAGGAGACAGCTCTTCAGTCAGCAACCAGAAGAGCCCATTGTCACCAGCTGATGGAAGTGGAGTGTGCTAAACCCGTTACCATGGATCCATTCTGGATCTCCCGGAGCTGAAGGGGCTGATGAGGATTGAAGAACCAGGGAACAAACATTCCAACCCCTGCAGTGCAGGCTCCCTGCTCCTCACTCCCTGCGTGCTCGGGGGTTTAACCCTACCTGCCTGCATCGTGACAGATGCTGCTGCTGCCGCCGGGACTGACAGGGGCAGCAGCAGGCACGGCTGAGCTTGCTGGCTCCCTCTAGGCTGCCAGAGCCCTGCACTGCCCGCTGTTAACTCTTCATTCTCTGCACAGACGTAGCTGTAACCACCCACCAGACTGGCAGGAACAGCCCAAAGAAAAAAAAAATAAAACCGTGTCTGTGTGAACGGCCAAATCCCAACTCCACACACAGGCTTTGTGAGCAGCTCCCCAAGGAGCCATCCTGACGCTGCTCCAAACAGGGAAGTGAGAAGATAATCCATGAAGCAGAGAGGATGCTGCTCACGTACAGCACTTCCAAGTACATTGGAATGAGATAAATGGGGAAGAGGCACAAATTAAATAGGTTCTGGAGGTAGCAGTTTTACTTACTGGCTCCAGAACGTTTAAAATTTCTGTCAATATCACGAATTTATTAATTTCTTCTGGTTTATTGGTTATGATACAAATTTAGATTCAATATAATGCTGATATTCATGTACCATAAACATAATTTTGGAATACAGATTGTTGGTTAGAGTGTGTATGTTTTTTTTAAATCACTTAATGTCAGGATAATGTCCAGCTACTCTTCCATATCCTCTTAATGATCAAAAACAGAGAAGTAACAAAACAATTTGTAAGTATTGAATTTTTAATGCAAATATAAGCCCAAAGTTACAGTTCATTCACAGCAGAGGAGGATTAGTTCAGGATTAGTATTTTTTAGTTCAGGACATTTGCTGAAAGAACTGGAAGGGGCTGCTGGGAGGTTTTTAGCATTGTTTCTGAAGACAGATACTGTCTATGACATAAAGTAATAGGGAAAACAGCAAACTCTTCATCCAGGGAAGTCTGGAATCTTTCTTAAAGAGGTACCAAAACCCAACTTGGCTGCCTTTTTGTAACAGTATAAGCACCCTGTTCTGCACTTGCCAGAGCCTGACAGATAAATTCATCTTGGAAAGGGAGATCTAGAGCCTTACTCCTCACCAGAAATCAGCAAAGAAGACCTTAAGAGTCATCTTCAAGCCCTTGCAATTAAAAAGAAAGTCATTACCAACAGTAAGAATTCTTCCTCAAACCACACACAGAAAGGAAAATACCATTTAACTATGCACGCAGATAAAAAGATGAAAAGTGCTCAGTGGGGGCACAAAGATAAAACTGAATGTGAGACAGAGCAAACCTTTGGGGCTGCTGGGAAAGTGGTTTAAAGAGCACAGGGTTTTACACTACAGCTTCCTCCAGTGCTTAATAAAATATGAGAACAAAGAAGAGAAATGGTGAACACTGGAGTAAAGAATAAGGAAAAAATGCTTTGCCCTCTGTGTTGCATTCACTAAAATCCGTGACTAAGAGTCCAAAAGCTCTGCACCTCTGCAGTGTAACTTTGATACTAATAATAGTTGTTTTGGTACTAACTCTAACAGTTGTATCAAGAAATAGTAGCAACTGAAGAGGAAACTTAGGAGAGTCACTCAACCAAAACACCTCTAGATGTTAAGTGGTTCTGAACTTGTCAACAGTGACTGAAAATGGGAAGCAGAACTTCTTCAGAAGTTACAGCACAGGAGAAAACAAAATCACTCCAGAGTAATAACTGGGAGTAAATTTAAAAAAAAAAGAAAAAAGGTTAGATCCACTTTGTCTGATTTTGTTAATTATTTGGTAGCTTCTTCAGTCTTTTATCACCAAGACTAAGGAGTCCCTTGTCTGATGTCCAAAATATCCACAGAATAAACAGAGTAGTCTTGTAAAAACAAGTTAAAACAAACAAGCAATTTTATTCTCAAATGTGGGTCCCCATGATGACATAATCTCCAGTTAAATTATTATTTCTTGCTTAAAATCAGAAAGCTGTCACACAACTACAGTATTTTCAGAACAAGATGAAGACTGGTGAATGCAAATACACTGATGTGCTTATCAGTTGCTTCTTTCAGGGAACAATCCTTTGGCAGAGGTCAAGACAAGCCCCTGAGATCTCAGTGTGAACACAGTGCCCTCGCTTCTGACAAGGTGAAAAATTTCCCCTTTTTCTCAAGCTCCCTCAAAAGGGAGGCAAAACTATTACTCAGAAAGACACTAAACCTGATGTTTCTACTCCTGCAAACCGGTTGGGTGCAAAGCCCTCTTTCTGTCTCCGACACGTTACGACGAAGGCACATGTTCTGTTTACCATTTAAAGTATCTTGTAGAGAACTGCATGTTTTAAAAAAGCCAATTGCTTGCCTAGATACCTCCCCACTTGTGGAAGGATGTAACCCTCTTCCATCTGTTCCAAAGGATGACTTTCAGAGGAAAAGGGGGTGTTGTAGGTTGCTTAGTTTAAAAAAAAAAAAAGAAAAGAAAAAGAGAAAGAGAAAGCCAAAAGCATCACACACACACTCAAGCACTTTAACAAGTTTATCATTAAGATTAGATAAAGTGTCTCTAATGGAAATAATTTTTTGAACTCTGCACTAGTGTGTGTATTTATGACTAGTTCAAAGAACATTGCCTTAACCAGGTCTTTCCATCATTTCAAAATATTTTCATGCAAATTGAGAAAAGAGAGACTGCATTTCCCCTGGGACAGTGAGAGACTCAGCTGAAATATGAGACTTAAAAGCAATACCGAATGTTTCTTAAGGATAAAAATGTGTCTTTTCTTGATCTACAAGGTGATCTATAAATGCTTCCCCAGGAAAAGCATCCACACAGCCTTTTTAAGTAGGTTAGGCATTACTGTTCCTGGGGCTCTAACAGCCCTATTTGAGATGGTGTTATGGAAGAAAAATAGAAAATCCCAGCGATGGAATTTGAGGATGTTTTCTCTAAGACCATTTATAAAAAAGGCACTGTACTGGTTGCAACCAATCTATACAATATTATCTTAACACCTCTGCTGTTCTGTCAAGACAAGGCTCCAACACTTACATTTCTGTTAATAGAAGTATCTTCAGGCTGAAGTGAAAGTGATCTCCACTTCAAGAAACAAGTCAATAAATTTCTCTGAAGACAAGCATGAAACACCACAATGGTTAACTGTTAACATGCTGAATGACAACTTTGGGTTCAAAAGGATAAGGAAGTGCCTTGGGCTTATGAATAAAGAGATTTGGGTGCCTGCTTGTTCGATAGCAGAAAACAGCCTGAAAATGAGTCTGCAACACTTTCACAACTTCTGTTTGCACGAGACATTAATTCTTTCCTTCTCATACACAGAGTTTCCTCATGCAAGTCCAAACCTGCCATTCCATTTTCAAGACCTCTTGGACTGCAGTTACCAAGCAATTCTTATAATGAAAGTCTCTTTATGCTCTACATATGTATTGCTTAGATAATAATAAGTCTTCTGACCATCTCCCAGCTAGGCTTCAGCAAAGCAGTTTGCTGGTTCCAAATTAAAAAGCTGATGCAGTTTATGGATTTGAAATTGCAAAAGATAACTCAAGTATGTCATCCCCTCGTTCTCTGCCTCTGATTTTAGATAATTATTAAGTACTCAAATAGTTCTGTTATCAACTTCCCAGTGCAATAGCTGCTCATTTAGAGAAACACAGGTAGAAATATGCTTATTCCAGGTAAACAAATTCCAAACTATTTTCAGAAAATTCTGTCAAGTAAATCAACACAAACTTTTGAAAGTTTTGGGTTGCTTTATTAGTGAGAGGAAGTGTGGTGGTGTATGTTTTGGGGTGCCTTTTTTTTTTTTTTTTAATAAGCTTTAGAAGTCATTAAATAGCAGAACACAGAGCAAAATCCATAAGGGTGTTTCAGTGTAATACTCCAATGAAGGGGAAAATTACCTGTTGAGACAATTTCAGTTAAAACTGACCTCAGGTTTAATGGTTTGATCCTGTTTCTGTAACTTCAGAGCTGCTTCTACAGACACACCTTACTTGAACCCAAGGAAGTTGAGAGTTTTTTCAGAGGCAACAATCTTTTGGAAAGTGGTTTACTAAAAAGTCAAGTGTTTCATAGGTTACCATAACAACAAAATGTAACACTGAAAAGCCCCTTAATGACACATTCTTAACCAAAATCAGTGCATTAAGAATGGCTATCCTGGAGCTCTCTGCATGATAATTAAATACCTGCAAGGCAAAGGTACCAATTTTTTCTCTACCTTGCTCAGTTTGAAATAGAAATTACATCATTGCTCTTATAGACTAAAGAAAAGTCTGACTGTAGTGACACAGAATTTGTTTAACAGTCACAGAATCACAGAATCATTTCAGGTGGCAAAGGCCTTGAGATCACCAACACTCCATAACCCCCAAATCTTTGACCGGATTACCTTGAGGCAGTGAGATTCTTTAATAGAAACCTAAAGCCTGCAACCTCTTCCAACACTCACAAGTCTCCTAATTTTCTCCAGTCAAACATCACTATCAGCAGAGGTCAAGATTAGAAAGAGACCTTTAGGTGTCAGATAGCCCAGGTCAATCCTGACAGAGGTTTTGAACACAATGACAGCACCACTGGCCCAAAAAAGCAGCACAAGGAGAGGCAGTGCTGAGAGCAAAGCAAGAGGTGATGCATTCAATCTGCTGCTTCCAGCAAGAAGACTGCTGTGTTTTGTGCCAGTTACAGTGGGGGTTTGTGGAGGATGAGGCATAACAACCAAGTCAGGGGTCAAAACTGCATCAGTCGTCACAGTGGGCAGGTCTGGATATTACAGGGAGCGATTCAATCCACTGGGCAGCTGCAGGCAGAAATGGGATTTTTTTTTTTTTTTTTTAAATCCCAAATGATTATTTCAATGTTATAATGACAGCAGGGCTGCCTACCAGCTCGCCCATCAGCATCACCACTGCCACATGAAGTGGCGAAAATGCTCAATTAACTCGTGCAGATGTGTGAATCCTAGACAGGCAACTGCTAAGGAAACACCAGAACATTTGCTCACATGGCACCTTTTCGGTCCCAGATCTGAGATAATACAATTTAAATGCTATAGAAAAATTTCAGAAACTGGTGGCTTAGGCAGGGCTCTGGGGAAAGAAGGCAGAGTGAGCTGGGAAATGGATGCTAAAATGATGAAAAGGGCTGGAGGCTCAATGGCTCTCAAAGGGCAGAAACAATGGAATTTAACAGAACAGCAACTCCACGAGTTCAAAATTAATGAATCAACAGAAAAGTGAGCAAACAGTCTGTGGAGCTGACAGCTGAAGTGCTGAGATAGTCATCAAAAGTAGAAGCACTGGGCTTAGCAATTTATCATGGAAAATGGAGCACAATCATTCCCTTACAGCATATTTGATCAAAAATATAAGGCAGGCATGTTGCTTGCCCAGATATTCTTACAGTCCAAATAATTTCAGATACTGTCCAACACAGGTCAGGTGCCCATACAGAGATCACTGATGATCTGTGAAATTTTTGCCATGGAGCTGCAGCCTCAGTACTTCCAAATACTGAACTCCATTGTTTCCACGGCATTATAAACAGTTTTCTGCACAGAAAATTATCTGCCTCGGTGGTTTTATTCTACTCCTAGTTGAATAAACAGATTTTTGACCAAAAAAACCCAGTGATATATTACCCCCAGTGACTTTGAGGAAAAACTGCAATGGCCCTGTGGCCATGGACATTTCATCACCTACTGCAACTATGAAAAATAAACCAACCTTAAGTGAAGTTGGTTCACAAGCAACGAAAGAGAAAGCTGAAGACACAAAAAAAAAAAAAATGAGATGAAGCCCAAATTAAGCAAACTGAGGTGGTAGAGGCCTGAATGAACCTACTGATGCATTTTAATCTGAGAAAGGACATGGAAAGGACCATTTTGATTTTCCAGTCTAGTGCCTGCAGTAATATGGCAATTGCATCAGAAATTCATATGGAGTTTTATTAAACTCATCTCACCTTACAGTTTTCACCTGAGATGTTAACACAGCCTATTCAAAAACCAAAATGAGCTGTTTTGTTAAAAACACCTGCACCAGGGCACAGCCCTGTTCCATGATGAATAATTCAAATCAGACACACAAATACTCACATTGTACAAATTTTCCCATTAACCAAAGAATCAGAAATTCTTCATAAATCCAGGGGTTTTTTCTACTTACTGTTACGGATATTATTCCAGTCAATTTTAGAAAAAAATGGGTGGCAGCAGAGACCCTCATAACCCAGCCTTTCCTTCTGCCCACAAAGCAGGCTCTGGATCAGGTCAAGAAATTCACTGCTGACTTTCACATCCTCTGGGAACTTCAGAAATCTCTGCATTACAAAGAAATGGATTTCTGCTCAGTAGGAAAACAGGCTCAGAACAGTAAGATTAAGTTTCATTATTCTGAGATATGTCAGGCACAAAGGAGGAATATTTATAGCACACAAATAAAAGCACGGTGCTTTTTATCCAAATAGGCTTTTATATGCATTACTGCAGTAAAGATAAGAACACAGGAACAACCATTCCCACCCAGGCCAGCGGGATCCCAGGTCACCATCTTATGCTGAGCAACGGCCAATGGCACACACAAATGAAAGAGTAAAACAAGACACTTTCCCCGAAAATTCTCCCAAACTTCCAAGGGTTTGTGGCTTAGATTTTTCTGAACCAGGGATGATGACACCTGTTACAAAAAATAATTTGATATCTACACTACAGAAACATGTAAATACAGTATAAAGCATATATTCCAAATATTTGATGAAGGTGACAAAGTAAGAGATGTCCACAAGCTTCTTTTCCCAGCTGTGAAAATAATCTTTAGTTACAGCCTTTTCACTCAAGAACAGGGAAGGAGTTCTCTCTACCTGGAAGTTCATGATGTTATTGAAAGTTTTTGCTGAAGTCCCCTCAGTGAAGGGAGTCCTTCCATAAATCATTTCATAGGCAATGACTCCGAGGGACCACCAGTCACACTCTGGACCGTAAGAGGCTTTGCCATCCCCACTCAGCCCTGTCAGCATTTCTGGTGCCATGTAGTCAGGTGTGCCAACAGGTAGCCTGGCATTCACCTGGAAGCAAAGACATACCAAGTGAAATTACAGCACTTTCTGTTCATTTTCAACTTGTTCCTTTCTCCTTTTTTTTTTTTTTTTTCTTTTAATGAGGCATAATTTTCAGCCCTCCGAGTGAATTTTAAGCAAGTCATTTTAAACGAGGCTGTTTGGCAAACAAGTGCAACATTAAGGACACTGCTGATAAACAAATAAAGCAAGCTATTTGGAATAAAAAGAGTCAAATCATCACAGCCAACTGTTATTAGAAAGTACAAACTCCTCGAGTAGAAAAGCTGCATTCCAAAAAGCACAGGATTACTAAGGGGATGTTTTAAGCAGAAAATACAGTCTAGCTCTGCTGCTTCAAGTAGCATTAACAGGGATTTCGTAGCTGAAATTTCAAAACCAGTCAAATTTAGATGTAAATATTCCCTGCCCTCATTCCTCTGTCACCCCTACCGTTATACCTTGTGTTCATGATCAGCAAAGTACTAATATCTGAATTTCTGGACTGCTTAGAAAAGGTAACTCAGGAGTCAAAAGTGCAATCATTTTTGCACTGACTGGCATAAAGAATGAAAGAGCTAACACAAAAACCTGAGGGTGACTGAAAAGGTAATGTGAAGAAAACACTTAAAAGGAAAATGCAATGCAGAAAGCATTGAAAATGCAAGAACAGGGAAAAGGAATAGTAAGAATCACATCAAAAAGCGAATGCTATGAAGAAAGAAAAACTGTAAAACAAGACCGGAATCTGGTGCAGAACTTCATGTTCTCACTTCGATATATTTTAATTTTAAATTTTCACTGGAAGTTGTATGCAGTTACAAAACTTACAAGGAACTTATAAAAAACTTATAAAAAACTCCACTGATTCAGATTTGAATGTGGAGCTTTCTGATGAGTGAAGCCCAGAACACGAATGTGACTCATTTTAATCAAGAGATCCCCGGCCTCCAAAGCCATGCCAGCTTAGTTACAACAGACACGATTTTCCTCCCAGTTATAAACAATTATAAATCCATGTCCTCGTTAAACACAGCACTGAACAGCTGTAAGAACCTCTAAAAGTATGATTTTGTATCATAGTACAGCACCATGAGTAAGTAGTCTTGCTAAACCTTACTTGTGTGTAAATACTGTGTATTTAACAAGCCAATATAGATCTACTGAGGGCTGCAAAAGATACTCAAACTCGTGTTTGAAAAGCCTTTCATAAATGGAAAAAGATGATTGAGAGCAGATTCCACATTGGACAAGAGAGGCAGAAGAGTAAGGTACAATCCAGGAAAAAATACCAAGTTAGTTTTTCCCTTTTGACTGGACTGTCCAAACAAGACACAGACAAAGTTTAAATCCACATTATTACCGTTTTGTTTACTGTCATCTTGGCAGCTGACCCAAAGTCCACCAGTTTAATGTGTCCTGTTCTGTCAATAAGAACATTCTCTGGTTTGATATCTCTGGAAGCAAGAAAAAAGCCATCAATACCTTTCCATGCTATTCCCTACTATCAGATCCAGATAACAGGATATCCCTGCGCTCACTTTCAAGTGGGAACCTTATGTCCAACTGCTCTTCTGTTTCCAACCAAATAGGAAGTATTAGTTCCCCTTATTTCATGGAAGGTCAATAATTATTGATAGAAGTTGGAAAGAGAAGCTGGTTTTGCACCTTGACCACACTGTAACTGAGTTACAGTAAAGTATTAGGTAACTTTCTTCCCAAATTCCCTTGCAACTTATTCTGCTCATCTCCTAAATCCAGGCAGTGATCTCGCATTAGGAAGCCACAGCCTGTGCTTCAAGAGCAGCCACTGCACCTCCTGGAACATAAAATACTTCCTAACATTTCCACACCCTCAGAATGGAATAAATTTATTAAATACCAATATGATTTGAAAATGCACACATCAGCCTCCAAGCCTGGAGAGAAAATCCTGTGATATTTAACTCCTCCAACATTCTACACTGCCCCGTTCGCCAGTCAGCACACAACAATTTTTAACAATTACACTAATTTCCCACACTATTTGGTGCCAAAAGCAGCAATCTCTGGAAAAGATTTAAATTTTTTATAGAGCAACATTAAGGCTTCTTTTTACTGAGCCTCCAGAAAAATGTATGTAACAATCCTTTCTTGATATTAGGCCGAACTTTACATCAAAGTTAATGCCTTCAGCTACAATTATAGTTGGGAGTCTGATTAATTTTCTAATTTTGTCTTCCAATACAGCTTGTGAAATACTGTCCTGAAAGAGGACAGAATGTAAAAGAAATCACACAAGAATGCATCACTCCAGAACACCTTCTCTGTAATGATACTGATAAAAGATTTCTGTGCTCTGCAAAGCAAACTTCACCTACCTGTGTACATAACCCATCTGATGGACACTGTGAATGGCCAAGACCAGCTCTGCAAGATAAAACTGCACCATATTCTCATCCAGCTGGTCCTCATAGCGGTTTAGGAGTGACAGCAGGTCCCCTCCAGGCTCATACTCCATAACCTATACCACATTTTAAAAGAATACATATTTCATAGACACAAAAGATATGCCATGCAACTCCTCCATATAACACATATGAAATAGTGGCAGGTAGTGCAGGAAAATTTACAGAAAATGAGCATGTTCCAACCATCACATTGTCCTTTAATATAACAACAGCAGTAGTGTTCAACAGAGGAGAAAAACTAAGAGCAGGCATTACCAAGTAGAGATTTTTCTTGTCTTGAAATGCATATTGTAACTGTGGAATCCATGGACTGGTGCTCTGAGCTAATATGCTGCGTTCTTCCTCAAAAAATGACACCTACCAAAAAAAAGTGTTCAGTTATATCATGATGAGAGGGAGTTAGAATACATTAGAATCCCCTAGTTTAAGAAAACTTGGAGTCTGTGCCAAAGGCACACATCACAAAAAAATGACACAGAAATTATTAAGTGCTATTTCCTTGTGATATACACCTTTAAAAAAGAAATTTAACTTTACTTCCTTTTGTTTTCTGTTCCCCTCCCACCTTCTGTTGTCTAGCCTGCTTTCAGCTGAATAGTCCCTGCAGCAAAGGCCAGCTTCCCTTTCAATCTGTTGGAGCACCCACCAGTCTGGAGTGCAGTCCTGGTTGACCTCATCTGGACTGGCTCCAATAAAATAAAACTCATCTCAAAAGAATCAGACAAGCAGAAAAGAAGCTGGACCAATTATGGGGTAGCATCTTACAGCCAATTCAGTAATACACTCTTTGTAAGGCATTAAAATACAAGGCTTTGATGAAATCATCCTCTAGCAACTATTTATTTGTTCAGATGTTCAGCTAGACAATAAAAAATTAATTTTATTACAGAATACTGCAGATTTCTTTAGACAAACATTCCCTACTTTCACTGACCCACAATGAACAAGAATGAGCAAATGCCACATGAGGATAGTATCATACTTTGCTTCCTTGTTATTCTATGCAAAAGAAAGAACAATTTTAGTTTAACTTCATTTCTAGTACCTACAAAAAATGGCGAGGAATCTCAGGAGCAGCCTAACTGCACCGTGTATGGGGACTAACTAATGCAGAGATTGCTGGATAAATTCAAGAGGTCTTTCATGGAGTGTCTCTGTCCTACTTGTCATCTCAAGTCAGCAAAATATTAACTTCTGCTTCTCACCAAACTCTGATAAAAACCTCTATTATCCCTTTTTTAAGTTTAAAAGTAACGCATTTCTCAAGTTAGCGAGAGGCTCTCCATAAAAATCCAATCACCAATTTGCCTTCACACCCACTCCTGACATTCTACGTCGCTCCTTAAAATAAAAAAACCCTTAATGATTAGATTGCCTGAAAATTCGAGCCATCTCATCAGGCAGATCAATACTGATTCAGTGTTTTCTTCATCTGTTTTTTCTTGTCCTACAATGGATGTCAAGCTCTTCAAGAGGGCCATGTTTTAGCACCTGAGGATGGCACCTCAGCCAACAGGTCCATGGACTATGGCAATGGCTTTTAAACACAGCAAAAGGAAACACAGATTTATTGCTTTACTGAAATGTAGGATGAACCTTCCCAAGATACATATTTTTCACTTTATTCTAATAGCAGTGACAAAAAGGAAGTGTTTAACAAATTGCAATTTATCCTCCTCCTGTAATAACAAAAACATACGTACGTGCTCCTGTGCCAGCAAGGTCTCCTTGCTCATCACCTTCATAGCATAAATATCACCAGTAACTTTCTCTCTTACTACTTTGACCTCTGCAAAGTGACCACAGCCCACCACACTCTTCATTTCAAAATCCTTCACACTGGGTTGCAGTTCCTTTAGCTCAGCTATAGCCTCTGCATCTATAAAAATAAAAGACTTATTTTTACATTGGCTAACTGGCATTTCATAAAAAAAGACAATATAAAAACCGGGCAATAAAACTAAATTAAATTAAAAAAAAAAAAAAGACATTTAGTTCCAGATTCTCAAGAAATGTTAAATCTTTCCAGAATATGCTTCTTAAAAATAACAGTATGCATAAGAACTAGAAAAAGAATGTATCGATGCAGAGTTAAGTCTGAAATATGGTACATACAAAGGACTCAGGAAATGCTAAGACAGTTCCCATAGCAACCATAATTCTGTCCCATTCATAACATCAGAGCCTGAGAGCCTCTTTGGTTTCTAACTCCTTTCCAGCCACCCTTCACCAACACAAAGTGTATTCCCCAAACACGAGGGCTTTACTGGAGTCCAGGGGCAGGGTTTGCTCCTCTGCCTGAGGGAGGCACTACTCTATTGTCTAACAACCAGCCACAGGCATTTACTGCAGATGTGCAGCTCAGGTTTTCCACTGACCAGCATGCAGGGTGACACTCAATTGCTCACAGGAGACTGTTCCAAAAATTCTTCAGACCAACAGAAAATTACCATCCAACAATAATATCTCGAAACCATTGGATGGAGCTGTTACAGAGGGCATGACACGTCACTTCTCACCAAAGGGCTTTCTGCTACATCTTAACAGAAAATCTGATGAACCTTTTCTTTCTTCCCCAAAAGGAATCCGAGCACATTATCAGTAAAATATTTACTCCTTTGGAAATGACATCTTTGAAGCACAGAAATACTATTTACAAGTTACACGTGCAAAACTCAGGTAACACAAGGAATCCTAAACATGAAAGAGTCAAGGATTATTATGTTCCTTCCTTGAATTTTTTTTTCTCATCCCTCTAGTCACTACCCTGCTCTCAACTTCTGACATCCTTCTACTGTGCGCACTTGGAGCTTTGCTGTACCCAGTGCTCACTTTCCAAGAAAGTGCCTCCTCAGATACAAATATAGTACAGACTAAGGAGGATGCACGTTCGAGTCACAGCACTTCAAAAGCCACTTGCATTTGATCTTGGACCTGAACAAAGCTTCACTAAGACTGCCAAGATCCTCTTTGCAGTGTTGAGTCTGCCCACAAAAAGTCAGTCCTGGTTTACGTTCATTAATGGATCAAAGCAACTAAAGCATTACTTAAACATCCAGATTTACCACGAACTGTCTTTTAAAATGACACCTGAAAATGAGTTTAAACAAACTTACACTTCCTGACAAAGTTGCCAACGTGTTTAATTTTCATTAAAGCAGGGTTTCTGCACTCTTCAAAAAGAACAAATAACGAATCAAGGATGCCTTCCCGGGAGAGAGGAGACATCTGCTGTTGAGTCACAAAGAGTGGCTTCCCCTGGAAAAAAAAAGCAGCAACAGCAGATGGAGTCTCAGACAACAATGAAAAGCCTCAAATCAATAACAGATGTATAGAGCAGATTATATATTATCCATTTTAAAATCACTTCGTCAGAAATTAGGCAAATGATACAGAAGTGTGAGGTAAATATATCAACTCACTGTGTCTATCTGTAATAGCTGCCACAGGTATTTTACTTTTGGACAAAGCAATCTTAATGATTGTTAAAGTTCAAATTGCAGATTTCTTGAAACTATCTGCATCCTCCTGATGACTCTGATCTGACTGCATTTTTCCTTGACATTGTATCACGAGTGGTTTTTTCATGGTACAAATGGTATCAATATTAATTCTAGGGGGAAAAGCTGCTGAACCTCAGATGATCAAATAGCAACTGGTTAGGTAAATTCATCTCAGGACAAACCCACAGCTACATCACCCATGAAAAAAATGAAGATTACAGGGCACAGAGTGCAATGCAAAAATACATCAGGCTAAAACATTGACACATGCACAAAATATCAGACCTGATACTATCCACTGAATTTTGTTCAAAGTAGATGCATTTTGAACTTAACCTGTTTATCCACTTCTTTTACCCTTCCCCCAGAGAATGACACAGGCAGGCTTTGAGCATCCACGCAAACAAGTAGGGCTGCTTTTATGTCAAAATGCTGGGGAGTGGACATGAACAAAACCCAGATGAGCTACTCCCAGGCCAGGTGTTCTTTACCTGGAAGAGCAGATTGAGCCGAGAAGCTCGGCTGGTGATGGGCTCCATCGTTCCTGCCTCGACCGGATTTCGGGCACCGCATTTAAACTTCAGCATCTTTACCTGTACAAGTTTATCCCGTATAAACGATCACCTGAAAAAGAGAACAGGGACATTCAGCGGGCACTTGAATGGCTGATTTTAAATTAAAAATAAGGAGATGAGGGAGGATATAATCTAAGCAACATGTATACTCCTTTGGGGATGAAATTTACTCATAGTGGTAAGTTTGAACGCGCCCGGCGAGTCGCAGCTATTTGGGGAACGGGGAGGGGGAGAAACACCCAATCAATTAGACTGGAAAAGACCTCCGAGATCATCGAGCCCAACCTGTTCGGTGGCCGAACTCCGCCGAGTCAGCTCCACCGGGGCGCTCGGTGCAAGATTCGATCTCTCCTTGAACACCTCCAGGCACGGCGGCTCCACCACCTCCCTGGGGCGGAGAGGGAACGGCGGCAGGCGGGACAGCGCGGAGCCCCCGTAAACCCCCGGTGGCCCCAGAGCCCCCCAGCTTGTACAGATCCTCTGTGAAATCCCCTCAGAGCGCCCTCCCCGCCCTCCCCACCCGCTCCCGCCTTCACCGCCGCCCGCGTTTGAACGGCGCGCGCGGGGCGGGGCCCCCCCGCCATCACTTCCGGTGACGGGGCGCGCGCCAATGGCGGCCGGGGCGGGCCGGAAGCGCCGCTGAGGGGGCTCAGGGGGAGGGAGGGGTGTGCGGGGCTTTCACCGGCCCGGCTCGGCCTCCCTGGGGGAAGCGAAGGCAAACCCTGCAGGGAGCTGTGAGCTCCCAGCGGAGCCGCGGCTGCCGCTGAGCTGCTGCTGATCGGCCGTGGCCGGTTTGCTCCCGTACAGCGCGCACGCCGCTTGAAATGTATTTTAACCTCTTTTTTTTTTTTTTTTTTTTTTTCTTCCCCAGTTTGTTTTTGCTTTGCCGGATCTTAGAACGCGCAAAATGACTCATTCCCAGCAGTCCTGAACTGGAGCTGGCTCTGGCTCGACCCTGCCCTGCACGTCATAGTTGGCAGCAGCTGCTGCCAGGTAGGGCAGCCAGAGGGGAAATGGAAAAGCTTTCAGAAGCTATAAATTTCCCTTCTGTAAAACGCCTGTCTGACCTTTACGACCCTCTTTGTACGGCCGTTTTATTCATACAGGGGGTGATTGGCTTGCGAGCGACGCCCTGGTGAAAAGCTTCCAGCTCGGCATCCCCTCCGAAACGCCTCCATGGGAACTGTCAGTGGGATGCAGCGTGACCTTGTTTAAGGATGGATTCATGAGATGTCCGTGGAGAACGTGGGCACAAAGCACTGATGGGATCTGCAGACACCACAGTGAATGTTAAACACGGGGTGCAGTGTCAAAGCACAGCCCGTTGTTACACAGTGTCTTGGCAGGATTTGAGCCGGTAACAGAAACCTCGGTGATGGGGTCCTCAAAAATAACCATGTTGCTGTGTAGTGATATAAAATATTTTGCTCTCCAACATTCACTTTAGTGACGCTATTACTGGCTTGGCGTCTGGCTGCAAAAGTACAAATCATTTTACAGGTTTGTGCTTCCACCTTTTCCAGTCCACCTCTGGAACACCGACATATTTTTGGTCTATTTCTTGTCTCAAACGTATATCTGGACTCATTTCAAGTTATTGAACCTGAGTTTTTAAAATCTAATTTGTTGTCCATCACCTGCACTGCCAATTTGGTTTTTGGATTCCACTCAGGACACTGTCATTGACTGTGTCTCATGCACAACTGCATTGCCTGGGAGAGATCAGCTCTTAAAAGAAGTGCAGTAAAGAGCTTCCTGTGCATAAACTGCTCCATTTTCATGCTAGTGCATTTTAGTAAAATACCACATCCTGCCCTGATATTTGAAAGCTTATCCTGTCTAAAGGTGTTCTTTCCTATATTTTGGACAAGTCTTATGGTCTGCTATCCAAACTAAGAGGAGAACTGCAGGCTTCTCTGCCTTTTTCTTTCTCCAGCCCACCTCCTCCTCAGCAAATGCCATTAACCCCTTCTCTTTTAACTGCCAAAATTACTAAATATCCACACTGTTTCCAATTCCACTGGGGAAATCACCATGTCTATACATTAGTTTAGAGGTAGCAAATGAATGCAGCAGAAGAGCTGGGTTCTTCTCACAGCTCAGTTCTGTACTGGGTTCAAATCACAAGGTGTGGCTGTTCCAGCGTCTCTGCAGGACACTGTGGAACAGCTGATCCACAAACCGGGAGAGGAGATGGGGCATTAAAGGGTTCATCTCATACACATAAAGCTACCCTTTCCCTTCTACAACATGAACAGCTCTGGGTATCCCACACAATATCCCAAATTTGACCAGCCAGGTGAGCTCTCGGCTATCAAGTCTGCCTTAGTTGAACCATGGGCCTCTCTCAGCTGCCCAGCAGGTTCAACAGTGGCATCAATTTAGTTCTGTGACTTTCAGGTTTATAATTTAATCTTTCCTAATAAAGATTTCTTTGTTTGCATAACTGTTTGGGACAGATCTGTTTTTTGGGACAGATTAAAACTGTTGTTTGGGACAGATGCAGTTTTCCTCATAATTTAGGTGGTGGCTCAAGTTAGATTAGCTCCCTTTAAGAAGGCCCTTAAATACGTATTTTTCTAGAAACATCCACGTAGTAAAAGATCATTTACTGTTTTTTCATTCTCTGTTGCTGTGTAAAAAAACTCACATGAGTAAGAATATCTACCAGCAAAATGAAAGAGTAGCATAAAAATACAGCTACACCAGAACTGTTATCAAATGTAAGGAAAAAAGCTGAAGTAGCAGATGAGGGGAGGAGAGAGAAAGGCTGTACAATTTCAGTGATAACACCTCAGTACTCATTTCTTATGTCTCAGGTAAAAAAGAAACACATACCTGTTCAGAAGAACACATGTTTTTCTTTTCTTTAAATTGGTGATCTGAAGTCTTCAGAGTGAAAGTGATGATTCCTTCATACTTTTGATATTTATATCAAGAGTAATCATAGTACACCAGTTCTTTGGAACAGTCAAATTATATATCACTTCTTGATCTTGAAGCTGCTCCTGATATAACCTCACACTTAACTTGAATGATCAGCAGCAGACCTGCAATTGTACAAAGCAAGGATTTATTCCTACTAGTAAATTAACAGGTCATTCAAAAGCATAACAGAATAAATAGCTCTGTGATTTTCCCTAAACAGGTCTCAATATGGTGCTCAACATGTTTTTGACATCTCACCATGCATTGAATTGGTTACCATCTGTTTGGCATTTTTTTATTATAAGTGTAGGGGTTTCCCTTTATTTCCTTGGCCCAAATTCTCCTTCCTCATGCTGTTGGATTGTGCTCCAAGGTGACTGTGTTCCCAAAATTACTTGTCACTGTACAGACTGCAGAACACCCTTCAGACTTGCCTGAGGTCTAAGACACTAAATGTAGAAGTCCAATCATGCAGGTACACCCGATTTTTGCCAAGGACCTGGCACTCAGATCCTCATCCAAAATAACCTCCCCGTGTTTTAATGGGCAGAGGAGCTGCCAAGTCCCCCCAACATCATCTGGCTGAGAACTTCTGTATTTACAGCAGCAGCACTCCAAAATATCTTCATCTGTGGAGCAGCGAGACACTCGTGGCTGCTCCCAGGGTGCCGATGGATTTACATGTGGTGAGCAATTAATAAACAGGGCTTGTGCTCCCACAATGCTGAGAACTAAGCAGGACCAAAGAAACTATTTTTTTGTCCGACCTGATCTACTCATGCAGGCTGGGGTCTGCAACCCAGGCTTCCAGAGCATGGAAAAAATTAATTATCCTTTATCAACTCTATGCCTTTCTCTAACTCACCAGTATTTAAAAGATCTTGTAATAAACCAAGTTCTTCTGTTGTTTGGGTTTTTTTCCCTCACCCTGAGCACAGCTGGGTTACCACTTTCTGTACCAAAATAAATCAAGTCAAATAAAATCAAATACATTTGGCTGACTCAAACACTGTCCTAAACCCTTGCTAATGGTAGCTCTCACCTTCACTTAATGGGACCTAAATAATCCTTAAGTCCCTGGCACATCTTGTTCCACTTTCTTTTCCCAAACTATCACAAAGTATCCAGCCTAGATATAATAGTCATGGACATTCCAGGGGACAGAAATATTTGCAAAATACATCTTTAGGAATAACAGTTATGGAAGAGGTAAATAAATTCCTTTTCAAAGATGGGAAGGCAAAGAGAAATAATAATCAGGAAACTGTATTGTCTTTCCTTCTGCAGTATTTTTAATTTCCTCCTGAGGATTTTTGGGAAAAGACCACTCTACAGTCATCTTCCTGGGATAAGCAGAAAGGAAATGAAGCTTTACCTGACCTGAAAGGCTGTTTGGTGTTTCTTCCATAGACTTCCACTACAAGTTAGGCACAGAGCTACACCTGATAATATTCTTCAAGGTCAGTTTGATTCAAATATTAAAGGCCTTTTTTGTTGGTATGAGCAATACACTAATAATTGCATTATATAAGTGCTAAGTTTCATTGGGTTTTTTTATACTTTGCTTTTATTTTCTTTATATTTACAGAAGTAAAATCCATTAAAATAGCTCTAAATATACACACCCTTCCTATTAGATACACAGCCATTTTTTTTTAGTTATAAAAATGCAAGAAGACACTTGTGATGCTCTTCAGACCAAATCCCAGTTCTGAGGATTCCTCATCCCAGCACAGACTGGTCAGTACCTGCCCGTGTTTTCTGACCAAACTCTCCTCACACAGCCACATATTGAATTTCTCTGTAAGCCAAAACATAATCATGATACATTTCTGGTGTGACCAAAATGAAATAGTAACAGAATTGGGTCACTGACAATCTTTCTTTATGTGCAAACTGAGCATTTAACCACATGAAAGTGAAGCTTTTTTGTATCCTAATTGTCTTCCACTTTTTTTTTTTTATATATTTAGCCTAAAACAAATCCCTCATTACTTTCTGGAGAAATAATTTATTAACTTCAAGATGCAGTGAAAAGTAAATGATATTTTATATATCTCAGCTCCAGGCTTCCTTTGTGCTATCACAGGAACACCCCTGATTCCACAGAAATTATTTTATAGAAGGCAATTTATTAAACCTCACGATCTGTCAAGACACATGAATATTGATGTGTTCACATTAACATCTCCTGGAGCAGCTGAAAACTAAATTTGTCATGACTTAATGGGAATTACATGTTGCAGAGCAACAAGTGACAGGCGCTTAATTAAACAAAGCTGACGAAGTATCTGAGCCACTCTAATAAAGGTTTGGTTTTAAATGTC
This sequence comes from Pyrocephalus nanus, assembly GCA_038380795.1. NCBI lineage: Eukaryota > Metazoa > Chordata > Aves > Passeriformes > Tyrannidae > Pyrocephalus > Pyrocephalus nanus. The sequence goes on from CM076278.1 coordinate 4,409,357, forward strand.
ACTAAAGAACTGCTTGGTGTTTTCATTGATGGGGAAGGGAAGACAACCTTGAACTCTGGCTTAGGAGATAAAACCTAGAATGGAACAGGTGCAGTTTGTCAGCTGGAAATTGCATCCAACAAAACGCTCAGTTACTCTGGAATTTAGATAATCGTGTTAAAAAAGGCCATATCCAATGATATTTCAGAGATACATTTATGGCAAAGACACCAAATTCTTTTGAGAGCACAATTAAAACTTATTATTAAAATTTTATCATATATTGGTCCCAGGATGAATGAATTCTGAATGTTTGCAGCAAGACTCTTTCCTTGCCTTAAATCAACATGATTTCTGCAGGAAAGACACCCTTTCATTTACTACAACAGTAATTTGCTTTTTTGTGGGATGGGCATCGATGTTTCATTACCATGTGTTGAAATTCCATTTAGGAACCTGGCATTCCAATTTCTGGCTCCAGCCAGTCCACAGACTACATTTGGAAACTGGAAATATGACCATCCTCGAGGGAAAGTGTCCAAAAAGAGCCCTTCTGTGTTAATAGAAGTAGAAAGCTCTTGGTTGATCCCTGGGATCAGCCGGAGGCTCAGCCGTGCCAGCCTCAACTCCCTGCCCAGTAGGGGTGCCCTGCAGAGCCCTGCACACCCCCAGACCTCGGGCTGGATTAATTCAGGATTTACTGCTGTTCAAAGATACTCACATGTCACTGTACCGTGATGATTTGGGGGAGAACAGATCTAGCTCTTGTTTGGAATTTTCTGGAATAAATAAGATTATATTTCAGTTGGCACTTCAGGATGTAACAACACGGCAGGCAGCCTCGAGGGAAGCGTCACTGAATCAGTTCCCCACTGCAGTAGAAAATATCTCCCCTTCTCGTTTGGTTGGGGTTTTTAAATAGTTCTGTTCAATGCCAGTTGAAAACTCAGTTCAGATGGGAAGAACCTGCTCATATCAAATCCCTGCTCCAGCTGTCTCTGCTGGAGAAGCCCTTGGGAAGTAGAAGGTGCCTTCCTGCAGGCCAGTGTTGGGTGGCAGGTGATCCCAGGATCCTTAGGGTTGGAAAAGTCCTCTGGGATCACCGAGTCCAACTGATAACCCAGCACTGCCAAGGCCACCACTAAAGCATGTCCCAGGTGCCACATCCACGTTTTGAATCCTTCCAGGGGTGGTGACTCCACCACTGCCCTGGGCAGCCCGTTCCAGTGCCTGACCACCCTCCCTTCAGTGAAGAAATTTTTCCCAATATCCAATCTAAGCTTCTCTTGGCACGGCTTGAGGCCCTTTCTTCTTGTCCTGTCACCTGCTGAGTGGGAGAATAGACCAACCTGGCTCCACCCTCCTGTCAGATGCTTGTACAGAGTGATAAGATCCCTCTGATCCTCCTTTTCTCCAGGCTAAGCACCCACTGCTCCCAAAAATACTACAACATACTACAGAGTTCCAAGACTTGTCATCTAAAAGCAAAATAAAATCTCTTGCTCTAACCTACAGTTTAGAAAAACAAATACTGCCAGACTGAAGCATCAAAATTAAGTATAAAAATAGATTAAACAAAATATGTCTGCTAAAATTATGTCAGCTTTTTTTAAAAAAAATCCAACAAACCAAAACAAAAAAACCCACAACTTTTTACTGACTCTGGTGAATTAAGATACAGAGATAGGCTTGGATTCTTCATTGTCACGACCCACCCTTAAGGAGAAGGAAGCATATATTCAAGTGATTGAACTTGGAATAAATTCTATATTTTTCCTTTGACTATTTATTCCAAACATTCCAGTAAACAATAATCTGTGCTCTGCAGCCTTGCAACGTGGTGGGAAGTGTGAATAGGGTAAAAAAGAACAACAATAGCACTTTGTGCACAGTATAAATAAAACCATCAGATGAGGCAACGGCAGCTTTAATGTTGAAGGACTCTTCCAGGTAAGACTAAAAGAAATTTAGATTTGATTGCCTGTCTATTTTTTAATCTGGAATCACGATTTTGGTGCTTTACAGATTTGAGATGTTCTTGCTCTGAGTGGGTGTGTTCATTCCTGTCTTGAAGAACTCAGCAATGACAGCCTACGTGTTACTTTATTTAATTCCTCTAGAATTAGTTCTATACTGTTTGCTTGGAGGCCAAGAAATATTTTACAGTGACTGTTGTGGGATTCAGATTTTTAAACAGCTTTTCCATGTTAAGAATTGTGATGAATAAGTGATTAAGAGATTACACTGACAAACAGGGAAGCAGCATAAGGTTCATAAAGGAACTGAATGACGCTTTCTGGCTGCTCTGGAGGTCACTGCCTGGTCAAATTGCTTTTTTTTGGAGTGCTGTTCACCATCCCTCACAGTGATTGGCCTGGCTCACATGGTTTCCTTACACTTTTAAATTTCCTTTACTACCTGGAAAGAAAAGGCTACAAACCCAGCACATTCTTCCTCAAAAATAAAGCACGGTGGGAAGTTGTTGCAATGATGCAACTCTCTGGGTCTGCCAGGGAATTGCATTTAGCCATTTTTAGCCAAAGGCTGGATACCAAAATACAAATCTTGAAAGGAACAGAAACTCCACGTGAAAGAGTTTGTGTGGAATAAACATTTCCTGCAAAAAAATGGGGGTTAGGCCACTTTTCTTTTTTTTTCCCCACTGTTTTTAAAGTAATGCAGGTGGGCTTTTATTTTAAAAATGGCTTTTAAATAAAAGGTGGTTTAAGCCACAGTTTCAAATTCATCTATAATGGAATGAATTACATAAATCCTAAAGCAGAATATTTTTCTACTTTCTGCTATCCATCGCTTAGCTATCCAGTTTTCCTTGGAGCAATGGATCTTTTGTATTGCTTCTCAGAAATTTTGGAATGGATCAGATGCAGCATTAACAAACTGTGCTGGTGGATGAGAACAGCTACGAGCAATTACTCCCTTGGAAACAAGGGGAGAGGTGCAGACCTGTTGGGGCACAGGACACATTACATCTTAACCCTTTCAAGCATGAAGCAGAAAGTGGTCAGCTTTTCATACCAGTTATCAGAAAAAGCCTGATAGCCAACCTCAAAATGACAAAAAACAGCAAGCAAAAAGTCTCTGCTAAGTAATTGTTCTTTGCTTACAGCATTTCTGAAGCAGAACACCAGTTACCTCCTAAAACCCTGCAGAAGGCAGCAGTGAAAGCAGCAGAAGAGGTTGGGTTCTACACCAACCCAATCCATCAGGAATAAGTGTTGGGAAACAAAGGTTATTTAGAACACAAGATGCTGGAATAAAAGAGATTTGCACACAGGCTGCAGTGTTTGTTGTATCTCTGTCCTCTCTATAGTCCCCTGGCTTTCAGTCTGATGCCTTTCAGGACCCCACCCTCAAAAGCATCATCTAGTTCCTGGAACAAGAGGTCCTGTTTTTCTCTTGAAAAGGGTTCTTTAAATCCTCCTGTTTTTCTGGAATTCTTCAGCTCCCAGCTGAGCCAGAGGCAGAGCCAGGCAGTGCTGGCAGAGCTGTTCAACAGCTGTGGAAAGTCTGCAAAACGATGGCTATTCTAGAACCAATCTTGCCGCCTTACCTGTAGCCTCTTGAGGCAAAAAATACTACTCAGCATTCAAAAAATATCCCATAAGAGGCTGAGACAAGGTGTTCGTAAATGGTGAAGGTCCAGTCTCACCACCCTGTTGTTGACTGCCCAGCTGTGGAATGAGAGGACACACAACTGCCACAGCACGATTCAGGAGTACCAACACATCAGAAAATGGCAACTGCTAAATAACATTTTCCTTTTCATCACTATCAAGTCATTTGTAAAGGGCTATTTCTGCCCAAGCTGCATATAAATTGCACGTTGCTAGTGGATTGATGCTCTCTGGCTTCATCTGCACAGTGCTTCGTGCCAAAAACCACGAGACTGCAGGACCTCAGTCGTAAAGAAGAAAATAATCAATAAGCCTGGGCAGCTTGTGACGCTCAGTGACAGATTCTCACTGCCTCTATGGCTGTATTTTAATTTAGACAAAAATAGTCAACACCACACTTGCATGCAAAAAGAAGTCATCTGCTTCTTATCTAATGTGTAATTCAATAAATCCTATAATTGATCTTCATTGACAGTTTTTGCAAGCTCACTCACCCACACTGCACATATTGTGCTTCCTGACATAATTCCCAACATAGGCGATGATATTTCAACAGAGGAAGCTTGTTAAATCAGGTCAAACAAAATAAAGAATCAGAATGTGCTGCAAGTCCTTGCAGCTGTCTATCTTTCTACCATTCCCTGCCCTTCCAAAAAAAAAAAACAAAAACCAAAAAGAAACAATCCCAACTGTTGGCATTTTTGCAACGGGCTAAAAATACAAACCCCGGCTTTGTTAATTGTTGATAGGCTTCCGAACTGAAATACATCATCATTATCTCCCTAGATGCTGGACTATTACTGTTGATCAGACATAACTGCCAGTCTTTTATTGCTTCCACAAGGTTTAATTTTCCCTGCAAGTGCCATATATATTCTAATGACCTGCTGAATTAAAAGGATTCTAAATCGGTTCCCAATTGATGAGATCAGCCAATAAAGGGCATTTTCTCACATAGACAAAGGAACACAAGAATTGTGGAGGTGATAATGATCCTTCAGGTGTCTGAAAGAGGGATACCTAATTTCAGAGAAACACAAACAATAATGCATTTTCCATTTACAGTGATTGTAAATAAAGAGGAACATAATGTTTCTGTTTTATAAACACAATCATTTGCCTGCTCAGCGTTCTCCAACTATATCAAACTACTGTTATTCTTCAAAGAACTGAGATACAGGAAGAATTTAACAGACTAACAACTAACAGATACAATTAATGGAAGCATGTTAGAACACTAGACACGAAAGGCTGGAGGATCATTTCCAGAGCATATGCTGGCACAGGAGAACCCCATTTTAATTTTCTATAAATACAACTCCAGCTTTTAAAACAAAACGTTGTTGGAAGCACAGAGCAAGGCACTTTTCCAAAGATGTAGATTCCTTTATTCCCAGATTCTCTTTCCAGCTCTAAGCCCTCATTCTGTAGCAGTTAAGAAATGATTCCCATAAATCACCTCCTTCACCCAGAAGCCTTTTCCCCCATCGGCCGGGGGAGGGCTCTCAGTTTGACTCCCGGCCGTGCTGCTGAATGATTTTCCAATTTCTGGTGGCTTTAGCACTTCAGGTTAGTTATGCTGCACATTACTGAGCTGGTAAGTCAGGAGAAAAAGGGAAGCAACCAAGGGTGACGCATGTGCAGACACAATAAAAATCAAAGTAACTGCTCTTACCACAGCAAGTTCCAGGGAGGCTCCTGCTCAGGGCAGGGGTGTTGTTGTGCCCCGCAGAGCAACACAGTATTTCCTGAGCTCCGCAGATGTAGCATGTTATGTGGAAGCATCTTTTTTTCCCACTGAGTAAGTTCTGAAACATTAAGCAAACAAAAACATTTGAAGGGCAAACCCATAAATATTTCACTTTGTTGTATGTAGGTTACTCCTTTGGAGTCAAACACGGGAGTAAAACAGACACAGGTGTATCTTACATGTCAGACACTGAACAACACAAAGCTGATCCAGGGAACAGCAAGGATTGCCAGCTATGGGCCAGACTGTGGCACAGGAAGCCATGCAGCCTCTTTGTAGAGGATATGCAATAATGGAATGTTTGGAAGGTAGCTGTGTCCTCACTTTTTAGCCTTTGCTGAAATTTCTTCCCTTAAATGTAAATTTGGGGAAGCAATATTCATCTGTGGGATGTCCTTAAATCAAAACAGAGAGGGAAAATATAAAAATTAATTAAATTCTTTACCTCTGACACTGACCTAAAAGAGGCAAAAAACCCTGTTTATTTTAGCTGGAATATACTTTTAATAGTAAAGTGTTGCTGAAAGAATCCAGATACCCAAATATGTGGCAAGCTAACCCACAGCACTGAAGTCACACATGTAAGGTGACTTCTAATGACTCTTCCCTTCCTGCCTAACAAGGCTGATTTCATGTGACTCAAAAGATTGTGTCAGGCAAAAGTCTAGAAGTTTTATAAAATAACCTGATCTAAGAGAGAGAGAAGAATCACAGAGCAAAGGGCATTCAGCCAAACCCAACTCTGCTGGAGAGCCTGAGTTGCTGTGGAGCTTTATCACAGCCTCTGCATCCAGGATGAAAGGCCATCAAGTCAGCAAAATATGCACTCGATCTCTACATCCCCTACAACAGCATGTCAAGTGCTCATCGATCCCAGTGAATTTTATTTGGCTTAATTTTTGGCACGACTCTCGTCTGTCCTGTTGCAGGTCACGCTGCCTTCACACCCCCCACGGGAGAAGTTCGCTGTGAACTCACACCCAGGCTGCCCTAAATGTTCACAAATGTCATTTCTGAGGTGACTGAGCTCACCAGGCCTCTGCAGGCACCGAATGCTGTACAGCAAAATGGAAAAATGGGAAACAAGAATAGAAGACACTTTGTTAAGGTAATGCTCGTAACTGAATTTCACCCCCATACAGATCGTGTGTGGGTGAATATTAGATTGAAGCAGTTAACTGAATGCTGAATATTTTAGTGACAAATATGGTCTGTGCACTTCCTAAAGTGTCTAGAAGTATGCAAAGCAATAGCATGGGAAAGGCAGGATAGAAAGAGAAAGGAAACTTTTAATCTTAAGGTTTATTTTTAGGTGATACATTGAATGAAGGTTTGGCTTTTCCATAGAACACCCACACCCATGCAGCAGAGCAAAGATTCTGATGAATGTGATACCCAGAGTATCACAGCTTTCTTCATGGCTGTTTTTTTTCATATAATGTAGTTAGTTAATTAGATCTCCTCTGATCAATCACTGAATTACCGCTTCAAAAGGCATTATGATACGATGAGAGTGCCTCGCAGCAGTTGAACACTTTGATTTTTCTGTCCTAACACATTTACAGCTGGTGTCAACTAGGTCCTCCCAGCAGGAATAAAGAAATACTTTTTTTAAATTACAAGCGCAATTTATCTCACAATTTAAAAGCTGACCAATGAATTTACTGTAATATGGATTCATTCTCCCCATTTCTCCTTTCTGGTAGTTAAGAACAATCTCCTTCATGTTTTCCATGTGCCTCATGTTTTGATCTCAAGTTCTCTGGAGCTGTGACCTTCTTTCTTGCTCATGTTCTGTTCAGCTCTTTTATACCATCACCATCCCACATCTGTGACTTCAGCTGTGTCACAGCAGCTCCTTCCGTGATCCTCGGGAGTCCCTCTCAAAAACCAAAGCAGTGCAGTCACTACACGAAAATATTGACAGCAACTCTTTTGTTTTCCTCTTGTGCCGGCTCTTGAAGAGAAATTGTGATCTAAGGGTCACAACTTCACCAAGGGATTTGCATGACCTGGAACTGGGGACTGTTTGCAAGTTACTGGCCTGGCTTCTCTTCATCCCTCTGTGAAAGAGCAGCAGGGATTACAGGACAATGTTACCCCAAGACTTCCCTTCTTCCAGTCTGGACTGCTTGGAAAGCAGACAGTCCAGGAAGGGGTGATGTGTAGTTTAGGGAAAGGTCTGGGTTTGCAGCCCCTCCAAAAGCAGATGACACTCCACGTGTGTAACATTCAGGGATCTTTGCACAGTGCTGTACTGAGGAGTTCTTGTGCTTGCAGAAAAACAGGCAAATAAAAAAGCTCTCAAAGATTTGTTTCTGGTAGTGATGAAAGTCCCCAAATGGGGAGAAAAGAGGCACTGGTTTTCTGAGCAGTATAAGTGATGGAAAATAATTTACTTTATAATCCTAAAGAAATACGTTTGCCCCATAAAAGAGAGCTGAAGTGTTCTGCTGTTGCCTTTCCAGCAGGATAGTGCAGTTTGCAGGTAATTAAACAACAAAACCCGATATCCATAATTCAACTGTATGTCTTAGCTATTATTTGGCAATTCTTTTTCTCTTGGAAACTCTTATACATAATATGTGCTTAAAATGGAAATTACTCATAGCAAGTTTTATTTCATTGTGAATTGTTCTCCTACAGCAATATGTAACCACATTTGTAAAAACCCAGATCTTCTACTGCCAACTGAAGCTGTCCTGCACTCTTACAAAGTCTGCTATTTTGAATTTGAATGTGCTACCTGCTACGTGGGCAGCAGACCCCAGAGAGATGACACACCAGTCTGGCAGCTCTCCACTCTGTGAAGTGGAAGGGTTCTGACAAATTGAAGGGGATTTAGAAAGCAGCAACTAGAATGAGAAGACAAGATTTCAATTTTTCTGGAGAGATTAAGACTTGGGTGTTTTTATAACAAGGTTGATTACCGCTCTCAAATTGAACACCACTACTCAGGGAAACATATTATCATCTGGACACTCATTTCCTAGTACTTGCAGGTCTCCTCATGGCCAGGCCAGAAGAAGAAAGAGATTTCCAGGTGCCCTGCAGAGCCAAGATGAGAAGGGGTTCCTGCTCTGGACCAACCTGCAGAGCCCAGGGAGGCTGAATGTGGTCCCTGCCCTGTGGTACTCACAGACACCACTTCACCTTCCAAAAGAAAGGAATGGGCATCTTGAATAGAAGTCACTTGGACTTCTCTGACTTAAATATTCGGAAGTTTTGTTGTTTCTTTTTTAGTGTTGGTTTCTCTCTGAACACCTGTTACGACTGTCTCTCATGAGCTTGTATTTAGTAAATACTACGAAGCAACGTAATATTTAATCTACATTAAGAAGCAATAGCTGGCTTTTCCAGCTGAAACTGATATGTGGAAGGTGAAAAGCAAGAATGTTTCCCAGTATGATCCTGTTACCAGAACACTGATAGACATCTCACCTGCCTGCCCACAGCATCTGGATACCAAAAAGATCAGGCAGCTGACTTTAGGCTTAGGCTGAACGTGTGTAAGGTGGCAACGCTCTTTCAAATAACTCAGCTGTTAAAAAGAACTGGAAGCAATCACATCTGAAAGCATGAAAAAGGGGAAGGATGCTGGGGAATAGCACTGACTACCTCGAGCTAATGCAGGGCCCCTCATCCATGTAGAATGAGCTGCAGCTCACCAGGAGCAACTTAATTACTTCTTGTTCAGTGGTTTCCCACCCACATGTTTATCGAAGTTCGTGCTCCTGAAAAGTGCTGAGCAAACAGCTCAGGGGATGAAAGGGAATTACTCTCATAGGCAACGGGTGCTGCAAAAGCTCCTTGTGAAAGCTTCTGTGCTGCACCTCTCCAGGGTGCCTCCACCTGGGCAGGACTGCCTGGCTCCTGAGAATGTGGCAGTTCAGGCTCTGGGACATTTTGCAGTGCTTGGGATTAGTAAGTAAGGGGACTCCTTTGCAGTGGTTGAAAGGGTAAGTTTTGTTTGGGAAAAATACCCCAAATTAAAAAGCCCTTAAAGCTGCACATTCCTTCACCTTAAGGCAAGAAACTAGCAAGAGATGGAAAGGAAACTCTGAAATGTTTAAATGATTGAATGGGAGCAAGAGGTTCTTGTATCAGATTATCAATCTCTTGCAGTGTCCAGTCCTCCATAAATCTTGCTCTCAAAGGACAAATCCTTCCTGCCACAGCCACACACAGCAGTGACCACAGCACAGCCAGGGCAAGGTTTTTGAAGCTCATGAGCCCTGCAGATGGAACAGAAAAATGTTCTCGAAATCCAGCAAGGTTGGCAGGGGCATCACCTAAACATGGGCAGAACAACCTCATCCTCAGCTGTGAGCATCCCTAATGAGGGACAACAACTGAGCAGATCCTGCACGGACACGAAGCTGCTGGTGTTTGCACCAGGGAGTTAGCAGGCCCTAAGGATCAGTAATTACACAAATAAATATATAGCTAATAAAAAAACCCTATTATCCTGTACTTTTTACTTTAAAATTTCTTGTTCCCAAGAAGTGAATCAGGTCTCTCTTCACATAATTTATAGAACACCAGTTTCCATAACAACGTAATTGCTCAATGAAGCAAAAATACCTGGCAGAGTTGCCATTATCATGAAATAATTGACCACAACAGTGAGTGAAAGAAGCTGCATTAAACCCCACATTTCTATGTGTCAACATGTTCAATCACAATGCAATAATGCCAGATCAAAGAGCAGCATTCCTAACATGAGTCATTACAAATCACAGCATATCCCCAAGAAGCAGAGCGAGATAATAGCCAGCAAATATTTTTCCCCACAACAAAGCACAAAGTCGTGTCCAGTCATTTAATGGCTGCAGAACTGCATGGCCAACACCACGACAGGCAATTTTAGGATCTCAGGGTTTGCTGTAAAGAAATACAAGCAAGAACATCTCTCTCACTTGGTATCTTCACATGAACAAAGGCACAGGCTACTTTATATTTCTCAAAAGGGGTGTTTGTTCCACCAAGGCTTGTCAAACACTGTCATGTGGTAAGATCCAAGAGGGAGTAGCTCACACCCACTGCTGAAAACACCTACTTCATTGAAAAAAAAAAAAAACAACACAGCCCTAGTGGAGATGCAGATCTACATCTGCCCATGGAGCCATTACATCCTTACTCTTGGTAAGTACAGGTACAAAGTAGCCCATGTGTCAGGTGAGAACCAAAGTTAAATTGCTGCTGTGGTACCCTAAACAAATCAAGCTGACCTGAAATATTGGCCACACAACTCCTCCAGCTCCACAATAGTTCTGCTTGTTCCCAGCACTGACAGCTTTGTTCTGGAGAGGCTGTTTCAGCATGCTTCCAAACTTTACACCTCAAAAAGACTAAAAGCTATGGTACAAAGTATTCACATCTCAAACTCATAGATGTCTCAGCATCATACTTCTGTGTTCCATATAACAAGTCCAAATTGTTTCTCTGTTCTTTTCCCTTTGCATCCCTTGTTCCTTGCACAGGGGAAGGGTGAGCACAGCATGGTGTTGGCTCTGTCCTTGGGCACTCCTGAGTCACCCAGGACATGCTTTGCACCTTAGCAGTCAAGGGATGTTTTCCCTGAGTCCAGTGTTATAAGTCACCTTGGTGGGTGAGTGCTCTTTCTGCTCTGATGTATTATTGATAACCCTGAGAAAAAACAAGCTTGTCAGAAACTCTGTGGGGATACTGAGAAAAATCAGGATGGTCTTTTATTTTACTACATGTTGCTTGGCTAACACACTCATAACATCTTTCTTCTCCCTTCTGTTTAAGGAGAAATTTCTGTTCTTTCCTCCCATATCAACTTTTGCAAATACACCTTCACATCTTGTATTTCCTCTGCCCAGCACCAGGGAAGAGCCTGGCACACACATACCAGGGATGTTTGGACATTACAGAAGCAAAGAGGAAGAAAGGTCACACATGAGCCTTATCTCTGGCTTTGCAGTTCTGGCCTGATTTGAAAGCAAGACACACATGGCCTTTAATTATTCATGAGGGTAACAGCAAACTCTGAGGCTGCCTGCACCTCTCGCTGCCCATCTCGCAGCAGCAGCAGGCTGTGGCACACTGACACCTCAGCACACAGGTCCCAAACAAGCAGAAAAACCCGAAACATTTGTCAGAAATAATGTGCAGTAAAGCAAAGAGAAGAATAAGGCAGTTAATCATTCAAAAAAAGGGGGGGCGGGGGGAAGGGGAATGAGAGAGAGAGAGAGAGAGAGAGAATGGCAAAGGAAACCTGATAGCTTGTGCTGCCTCTCCTGGAAGCCTGTCAGCCCCCTGACAGGAAGATTAAGGATGCTGATGGGAATTCCTTTCTCACCACAGGCAGCTTTAAAAGCACAGGACAATAATCTACTTTTACAGGTCTGGCTGTGGCTTTCCCACAACACGTCTTTTTCCTCCTTTACTCTAAATAAAAAAGGATGATCCCTTGCAGCTCAGCTTGTTTCCTGAGTGCTGCCTTCACAGCTGTGGTGAAGGTATTGATTGAAGCACTTGGACATTTATTGGATTTGCGACTTTTCTGATGTGTTAAAAATGTTTTGACCTGCTTAACTCATCCAGTCCTACATGTTCCAGCATTTGTTCGTGTAGCCACTAAAGGTCCAGACCCTCTGCCACACTTTCTTTGTGAAGAGACCAAGCAGTGAAATCCCTGGAAGGCAGAATACAGATTTCAAAGCGTTGGATTTAACAATATACTTGACACTGGGCTCAAAGAGCCTGCACAGCTTAGAATTCACCTCTCCTTGACCCTCTGGGAAGGACAATACACATTGCTGTACCCACAGCTTAAAGCTGGATTGCAGGTTTCAATGTCTTGCTCTTTTAGGAACCTGTTTAGCAGAGTGAATTGCACTGGTAGGTGGCTTTGAATGGCTTCCTGAGTTGAGTTCTCCAACCATCCCCACGGCTCATTTACTGAACAGGGTAATCCTGGGATAAGGAAATGCAAGAAGGGGAAATTACTTCGGAACAAAGTCAACGCTGTCCTTTTGCCCCATAAGGATGGATTTTTTTGCTATTGCTTTTTCTATACAGACTTCTAAGTTTTTCATCTGAGCAAAAAAGGAATGATAACCCTCTTACACCACTCTCTTATACCTATGCTTTATTTTCACCCTTGTTTCCCAGTTCCACAGAGAAGGCCTTTGTATGTCCCAGAGAGGGTGACATTTTTGTGTTCTGTGATGACATCACTTGCTCTCAGTTCTCTGTGTGCTTGAGACAGCCTGGCCTTTTTGCATTTTCAGAAAGGGTCATCCCTGTGGTGATTTCCAGGCTGAAGGATAATTTGTGCTGTACACACAGGAACATTCTGTGATGCAAGAGCGTCAGCTCTTGAAGTGTTTGATTTAAATCTCCAGAAGAACCACTCACTACTGCAGTTCTCAGTACCTGAGGAGTGATGTCTCACATCAGGCTTCAGCAGTGCAATTAAAAACCAACAGCCTCCTATTTGACTTGTTCCATGTGACTAATTATTCTGTTTTCTGGGCTGAGCTCTCCAAAGGACATAACCAAGCTCAGCAAGGGGAAGAAGAGCAGAAATGGAAGTCGAGTGTCCACTTCTGGGCAGCAACGGTCCCAGCTCTCAGCTGAAATAAATTCTAGGATCCTAATAGATAATGCCACCATATGACTGTAAATAAACTGTATTATTATATTCCTAATACTTTTTCATGGATATTCGAATGGCATAACACACACAAAATAAAATACTCGTAAAATAACAGACAAAGGAGTTTTAAAAAATAGTAACCTAATATATTTCTAAAAAGTCAAATCAATAATTAAATTCTCAGGACAATGGAATTTTTTACTATTTTTTTAAGTGGAAGTCAATAACATGTGTTGTAAACAAAGCTTTAATCCAAGGTTACTCCAGATACACAGTAATGTTTTGCAATCAATAGGCCCCAAAAGAGTATTAAGCTTGCATAGATGCCTAAGATGGTGACATATTTACAATACATACCACTGATTCATATGTGTTTTTTCCTCTCCATCCAAGCAATAGCTTTTCCTCATCCCTTTCCTAACAGCTGCAGCTATGGGTTTTGCTTCAGGCTTTGTTTGGGGGATTAAAACCATCTCAGTATAATCTCTTTTTGTTTTATACACTGAAGGAAGCATTAGAGATGAAAATTGATGCCACAATGGATTTCATTAATCACACCAGGAGGCTTGCTTTGCTGTAGTAGGCACTTCCAGCAGAAGGTGCTCACAATCAGCTTAAATATTAAACGCCCTCCTGTGTTTAAATAGCGATGATCAAATCTGTGAAAGCACAGCTCCCGTGTCAGGGCAGGGGTTCTTTCAAAAGAGCCAGTGCTGTTCCAACCAGCTCACCTTATGGTGAATCCCACTCTCCAGCAACACAAGCATCAGTTGATTGCAAGGACAAAAGGACTAGAAAAATCAGCGCCTGGGGGAATTGCTATGAGATAAAGGAACCGTTGCCTCTGGGTCACCAGTGCAAAAGGAATCACGATGGTCATAATGGCCAACAGTTGGCACGAGGTACCAGGTGTCTGCCTGGCCCTCGGGGAGCAGGAGCTCACATTACAAAAAGCCAAGTGTTAACTGACCCTGTGTCAACTGCCAAGAAAAGGGCCGAGAACAGACAGGTCCGGCTGGCTGGGCTGTTGGGGCGTATCCCCACGGAAGGCCAAGTCCCAGTGGCAGATGGCCAGAGGGAAGTTTGCATTCCCGCAATTCACGTTCTAACTGTTAGGAATAATCAGCGGCTCTCCAGAGCCCTGGGTCTGACGTGAGGCAGGAGCCAGCCCTGCTAGAAAACTGCATCAGTCACCAACTGTCCCAGCCAAAAGCATCCTTGCACTGATGTGTTGGGGCTGTTACATACAGATGAATGTGGTCTGAGTATTCTGTAGAAGAAAGGAAAGCAAGCCCCATGGAAACAGGGTCTACAGAGAAAAGCTGTAACACTCATAGTTCCTTTCTGCAGAATCCGGGAATCAAAAGCACAAGTTTCCTTAAAAATATGTTGTTTTGTTTTGTTTTTTTTTCCAAACACTGTTAATGTACTGTTTGAAATTAGAGCATAATCAGAAATTGAGGGAATGGGGTCTCAGCAAACACGGCAATATACAGTTTTATGCTGCCTTATTCTGCCTCAGCCTCCCTCCTGTGGTGAGACGGAAAGTGATGCCGAGATCTAAGGGGATAGAGAATCAACAAAACCAAAACTGAAAACCCAACAAGTCCTGCCCCCCATAGACAGAACACTGCCAGGAGCAGAGCTGACTACAACTCCCAACGTTCACTAAGGGTACCTTTAGGACAAATGCTATCCGGGAACATCCCAAACACACTGAAATTGCAAGCGAGCCCCGGTGGCTGTTGGAAGCTGTAGTCAGCTCTCCCGGGCGAACCACTGAGCAGAAAGATCCCGAGAGCCGCTCTGGTACCCAAAAGATCCCCTGTAGAGCGCAGGGTAGCGAGCAGGCAGAGCGCCCCGTGCCCCTTTCCGGAGGGGTGCCAAACTCCGCTTTTGGGCTTTCCCGATGTTCTGGGGGGATTTTCGGCCGGGGGCTGCGGCAGGAGCAGCGAGACCTGCGGGCGGCAGGCGGCTCCCGGAGGAGCCGGGCAGCGACCCTCGGGGTACCGGTGCCGCCGCGGTGCCCGGCGGCGATGGCGGTGCCGCTGGAGGTGCCGGTGCCGCTGCGGAGCCGGCGGCGGGGCCCGGCGGGGAGGGGCGGGGGCCGGGGGCGGCGGCGCTCCCCGCCCAGCCGCCGCAGCCGCGGGCCGGGCGCGGGGGGCGCAGCGGAGCGGCGGCGGCGCGCAGGGCCATGTCGGCGCCGTGCCTGCGCCTGCCCGCCGCCGGGTCAGCACCGGCGGAGGCGGACAGCGCCGGCGGCATGGAGCCGCCCGGGGCCGCCGCCCTGGAGCTGGCCCTGGAGGAGGAGCTGGCGCTGCTGGCCGCCGCCGGGGAGCCGCCGGAGCCGCCGCCCGCCGCCGCCGCCCGCGACCCCGAGCTGCTCTCGCTGATCCGGCAGAAGGAGAAGGACCTGGTGCTGGCGGCGCGGCTGGGGAAGGCGCTGCTGGAGCGCAACCAGGACATGAGCCGGCAGTACGAGAGGATGCACAAGGAGCTCACCGACAAGCTGGAGGTGAGGCCCCGCCGCCCGACCCCGGCCCGCGGGCGGACCCCGCGGAGCGCGGCCCCTTCCCCGGCCAGCCCCGGGCACGGGCCCTGCCAGGCAGCCCACGGGACTCCCCGTGGCCGTGACGGGCAAGGAAGGGCCTGAGCGATCCCTCCGAGGCCTGGGGGAGGCAAAGCTGCTGCTTTCTCCCCCCTTCCCCGCCGGTTCCGAGCTGGGGCCGGGCTGCAGCGCCGTGCTCGGGAGGTTCCCTGGGGGCCCTTTCGCCCCAGGAGCCAGGTACCACCTGGGGGAGGAAATGTGCGCGGTGCTCGGCTCATCTCGTCACAGAAATACCTCGGAAGTTAAATCTGCGCAGCAGGTACCGAGCTACAGAGCATATGTGACCCTTATGCTTAAGCTGTTGCAGCTCAGGCATTAGGCATGGCAGGAGATAAGCCCTAATGATACATCTCTGTTAGCTGCTTCCTCCGGAAAATACCTACAGGTATCTGGAGAGAACCGCTTGCCAGGGACTCAGTGGATTGAGCTCTTCATTGATTTTTAAGGACAAAATAGAGCTGTTACAAAGAAAAAGGCTTGTGCAGGAAGCTTCTTTTGGAACAACTCTCTTGCACAGCTGTGTGAGAGGCACTATTATTATCAGCACTCTTTTTCACGGAGGTGCTCTTGAAATAGTGTTTATTCCAGTAAGTAATACTGCTTAGAAGGCTGAGAAGAGCCTCTCTCACCTTTCTGGGGAGAGTTTGAACACTGCTGGATGAACACTCAAATTTCAAGTCCCAGCCCTAGACCAGTTCTTTCTGCACAGTCCTGCATATTCCTGTATTCCTTCCTCACAGGCTTAACATTTCTCAAGTTCAAGAGGATTTGTGAAGTTACTATATGGCCTTTGTTCTCCTGACAAAATTCCTCTCTATTATTAAACTTGTCACTTTACCCCTCTAGCTGGTCCCTTCCTCTTTGCAGGGAAAGCTCTCTGCATTTATTATTCCAACCAAAGAATAGTGAAGGTGATATTTGCTCAAGTTGTTGCTTAGTGGCTCATTTTATCAGAATAGAATTTCCCAGAGTATTAAAACTTGCCAGGGATGAGTGTTTCCATGTTGGTCTTTAAGCAAGAACAGACGCATGTGGCGTTGTGCTGATGTGGTTTTCCTTATGAGTTGGAGTAGGATCATTTCTGTCATTAAAGGAAAAACGCACAAGTTTGGGTACTCACTGAGCAGCCTGTCAGGGAATTCAGGAGCCTCAAATAGCACTCACTGTTTGCAAAATGTGAAGATGAAAAGGAGAGGGGGAAACTATGACTTTATGTAGCATTTTAAATAACATCCCCCAAATGTTTACCTCTGCTCTCGCAGGCCCGTTCAGAAGGTGAATGAAGGGATTGCAAACACAACCAACTGTTTACTTCTTTTCATCCCATTACTATCGCCCTAACTTCCCAGTGGAATAACAGATTGCTATTTTCCAGGCTACCCATCTGATAGAGTTAGTGTTATCTACTTAAGGGTCATTTTTTTTTTCCGCTGGGTTTAGCAAATCTAACCCAGTGCTACTTCACACAAAAAAAATCAAATTTAAACATTAATCTTCTACAACACAAGCCTGGTAATCCCAGCCTCTGCAGATTAAGTGTTGGCCTCCTCCTGTTGCCACTGAAGTGAATAAAATTTCACAATAAGCTTTCCGATTTCAGAGGAGCGGGGAGGAAGGACCCACAGCTGTTACCTCCTTCTCTTTGCTGAGAACTTTCTGATGATGACCAGGTGCAAAGTCTCAGATGAGATTCTTGGTGACAACCTGATATAATGATGTTTAAGCAGCATTTAGGAGAGATTTTCTCCCAGTTCACAGTTGGTTACAAGAGCTCAGTGAAGCCTATTTCACAACAGCCAAGGTGCTGCCCTGCTCCTCAGGTGCTTTGCCTCGAGATTAAATATGTTCTAATTTTGTGGGTTCATTACTGAGGTACAGCATTCCTGCCATACTCTAGCAAACCTTTCACTTCACAACCTGGATTGAAGTTCATTTCTAATCATGGAATTGAAGTCCTCTAATAAATTCTGGTATGCTATCCTAGTCAGTTTTATCCTCTGCAAGGGATTAAAACAGTTAATACCGCTGTTCCTCTGACACACAGAAGCCTGCTGTGTCCAAGCATTTTACAGTATGAACCCTCTCTATCAGCTGGGAAACACCCCCTTGCTTTCATCTCTTTAAATGAGGACCAGCCCAGCCCAGTTAAGTAGAAGAGAAGCTGTTTTCAGAAGAAAACATCTAGAAAGCAGTTCTGTGTAAAAATCAATGAGCAGCTGGTGAATGGAAAGACACTCAGGAAACAAGAAACTCCCCCACTGAGGACAGCAGTTTGCCCTATCAGCACTATGTGCACAAAACCCCTGTCCAGATCTGCAGCTGTGAAGGTGGTGGGGTGAGGGCAGGCGAGGGGAGACGGCTGCTGAGAGAGGCAGGAGGGACCAGTCAGCATGTCTAGTCTGGTTTATCCTCCTCTTTGCAACAGCCTCTTTGCACCCCTCTGCACCCACAGTTCTGCTTTCTCCATCACAAGAGAATAAACTTGATATTCTTCACGTCCCCCTAATTCCAGCCTTTGTGATGGCTGCTTATTGGAGCCAAGTGTAGTGTGGGTTTTCTTTTACAGTGAAGGACTAAAGTGCCTTTTAAATGATTGACAAGGCCTATCAGTGGCTTCTAAATCACATTTGAGTGTGTCTGGGGCACTTCAGCTGCAGTGCTGTTCCTCAGCAGGCTGAAGTTCCATTTTCCATTTAGAGAAGGCCCTGGATCTTTCTGAACGTTGCCTAGCACTGAAGGAGGCTGAGCTATAAAAGACAGAATTTTCAGTGTGCCACTGAAAGTGAAATTGTGGCTGCTCTAGCCACACTTGGGCTAAAAAAAAAGAGTTCTTTGCAAAGGTTGTCATGGGCCTGGTGCTGGGATCTCATGCCTACCTACTGCTTTAAAATATTTATAATACTGCTTAGCTCTCTTATTTGCTAAGCTGCTCCCTCCTCTAGTGTCTGAAACACGAGGTAATACTCTGCTATGGGCCACTCTTTTTAATCAGCCTCACATTTGACGGTTTTTCATGGAAGTCCGGAATTTGCAGAAGGATTTGGAAGGACACCAGCAAGGTGCTGTTACACTGAGCAGAAAGGAACATAGGAAAGGATTTGGAGATAAGGTCAAGAAAGAAGTGGAGGATCAGTGATACAGAGGCCAGAGGGCTGCTGGGGAATTGGAGGGCTCTGACATTCAGACCTGCTGGGGAAGGTGACAGAGACCCTGCCAGGGAGGCTGTGTGTCATCAGCAGTAGGCACCCAGGGGAAACAGCCCCCTCACAGCCTGTGTTTCTAACAAGCAATAAAAAGCCATTTCACATAAATGCAGCACAATTTTCTTTTCCGCCTAGCAGGTTTATTTTCCCCTCCTCTCAGAAGTGCCGTGGGAATTGTTCACCAGGGAATCATACCCTGGGAAAAATGGGCGAGTGCTGCCAGTGTTGGGCCCAGTGGGTTTCTGTTCTTTGCTAAAACACATTCCTAAAAGACTGGTGAATCGAAAAGAGAGAAGGAGGAGATTATTCTGGGGTCGGAAGACAACCAAAAAGGAGAGGACTCCTGCTCTTCAGGTTTCCCTGCTAATCCTGGGACTTGGCCATGTCCCCAGTCTGTGACTGTTCTGCAAGTAAGAGTGTGCTTCAGTCACCAGGGGAAATTCAAGCTCAGTTTTGGAGCAGGGATTCTTTCAAACGGGCACAACATAAATCTGCTCTGACCTGATTTGCCGCTCTGTTTCAGTCAAGCCCTCATTTAACTGAGCCTGTAAAACATGCAAAAGTTTCAGATTCACCACAGATTCGTGCTTTCCCTCACTTCCCAGCCAATCCTGAGCAGAGCAGAATCTCCAGAACTGAGAGTGGTTTCTAAGAAACCTGAGCCCAGAACTTGCACACACATAATGTCTATAGCAACCAGTTCATTGCATCCACTGCCATTCCAGAGCGGACTGCATCAAACAATGGAGTTACTGTGCACTATCAAACTCTCAGGCAACTAATTAGGTCAGCAATAGAAGGAGCAAATGGATAGATGATTCAACTGTTGTTCATAAGACCCATATGACAAGAAGGATGCCTCATCTACATTCCTCATCAACAGTAAGGATACAGTTGGTGTAGTTTTGACTGTAAAGGCAATTCTTAAAGAATTATTCTACTGGCCACTGAAATATTGCTTTGGAGTTAAGCTGGGCTCTGCTAAATCAATTGCTCTGCCTGACCTATATATTCTGCCTATTGACATGCAGCCTACTTTACTCTTTTGGCAGTTATTTCAGTAAAAATTCAATGTGCTGATCTCCAGCGGCCAAGGACAGGCCAATTGCTGGAAATGGAAAACGACTTCAGTGCCAGTGACCTGCCCTGATGTGGGATTGCAGTCTCCATGGCACTGTCACGCTCCAGTACCATTCCCTTTCCCGCACAAGGTTTCAGCCCTAAGCACAGACAAGGAAAAGGAGTCAATGTTAACTTTCTCTCTGCTCCCGTCCTAACCTCTTCTCTCCCGTTATTTAGCACCTAGAACAAGAGAAGCACGAGCTGCGGAGGCGATTTGAGAACAAGGAAGGAGAATGGGAAGGAAGGGTGTCGGAGCTGGAGAGTGACGTGAAGCAGCTGCAGGACGAGCTGGAGAAGCAGCAGGTTCACCTGCGCGAAGCCGACCGCGAGAAGACACGGGCGGTCCAGGAACTCTCCGAACAGAACCAAAGACTCCTGGACCAGCTCAGCAGGGTGAGTCCCCACGGCACAGCCAGGGCAGGCACCCCCCACCCTGGGCACACCAAAGCAGCTCTGCTGTAAAACCACCTTTTGGGCAAGTGAATGGGGAAGTTCCCACTTTAAGGAGAACAAATGGTTCTGCCTCTGGTCTTATTGCCCAGGTGTCCCAGTAAGACAACTGCCTTTAAACTGATCTTACACCTTTAAGGAGTGATGCATTTCTTTGGTAAAACAGTTATGTTTCTGGACTGAGTGGGCATTTACTGCACAGATGTCTCTCACCTGTTTTTCGTGCCTTAAAACTGATTTAGAAAATCTGTTTCTAATTTACTAATAGGCTGAACAAATGTAGGAAAAGGCTGGTCTGTGACAGTGAGGTGAGAGGCTTTTCGCTGGCATCTCTTTTTTGAGCTACATTGGCTGTAATGTCAAATTGAACATACCATGTCATTCTAGGATGTGTGTCACTACAGATAACTTTGCGGTGGTTAGATGTGTGAGAACCTACTGAAATTCCTTGGAATGGCATGTTTCATCAAAGAGCTTAACTTGCCTGTGAATGAAAGAGGATTTCTTGCGAGGCTGCTGCAAATCAGCCTAATTGACTGAATACTTACAGCATGAGTTCCTTTCTGACAGCAAAAGACTTAACAGTTTCTGCCTCCTTCCCCCAGAAGTTATCCTGTCTTCCAGAATTAAGAACCTTGTTTTTTTGTCCCCACTGGACAGTTAGTACAAACCATAATTTTAATGCTTGAGAACACAATTACTCCAGCAGATGAAAGCATTTTCTTCTTACCAATTGATTATTCCCAAAATAGCACAGAACAAAAACACACACCACAGATTCATGGTGAAGAGGCCCATCTAATGTTCTAAGAACATCTTTCAGACTAGATTCTGTCCTAGGTGAGTCTCTGGGGCTGAACAGGGATTTTGTCTGGGATTTTAAACCCCAGACAAGGAGCCTCTGAAATGGGCCAAGTGTACAAGTCTTCACTCAATCTGTGTGTGCAGTTTTCCTGTGCCTCTGCAGGTGAGAAGAGCAAGTTTTAGGCATGACACTCTGTACTGATGCTTGAAGAGATAATTCCTAATTCTGCTGTAGATTTTCTTGTCAAAGACTAAAAAAGCCACTTTGTGCAATTTGATTTAACTATCTTTAAAAAAAAATGCAAAAATACCTCAACTTCCTTAAGTCAGGAGCATTACTAAGTTTATCCATGTTTTTAAAGCAATATCTCCCAAGTGCAGCAGATGAGCTAGAGAATATATTTCACATACAACGTGGATGAGAGATTCCACCCAAGCTTACACAAGTCATGTTGTCAGGTTTCTTATGTGGGGATAAGAACTTATCTCCCATCAGATTTGGTGACCCTCAATAATTTTCTGTGTATGGATGATGTCTGTCACTGACTGGGAAATGTAAAGCTTGTTATGGTTCCAGCAAAAGTAGAAACTGAAAGAACAGACTAGAAGGTAGGAGAGGAGAACCAGACAGCTTGCTTTGGGCTTTAAACCACGTGGGATTATCCTCACATGACACTTGCGCTGCAGGAGCCGCTCACAGCCAGATGCTCAGAGAGACACTCAGCTAAGCCTTGTCACAGGAGCCACCAAGTCAAGTCTACCAGCTTGTAATGTCCAAGCACGGCTTTTGTTCCCTTAACTCCCTCTTACTGCCAGAAATAGCCTTCATCGACCCACTCCAGAACTGCCACATCCGAAAAAGCTGAGTCTCGGTGCTGCCCTTCCCTCTCCAGCCCAGCCCAGCCCAGCCCTGCTCCCAGCCTGGAGGTCTGTAATTCCCCAATGCAGATGAAGCAGAATGATGCCAAGGCACGATTGGGTGCTCATTGAGTTTGTCACCTGGCCAAAACTTGCCAGTAACTCAAATACAGCAATGGATGTAGAACTGGTGTAAACAGTCTTCCTAAAGTCAGGAGAATCTGGGCAAATTAAAAGAGAGTGGGGAATGATCTGTTGTTGTTCACAGGGATTTAGCTGAGGCTTTTTAAAATCTCAGCATTATATTAGCAGTTGATTACTGGCTGCTTAGTATTCCACATTTGCTGCTCCATAGTGCAATTGCAGTCTCATGTGTCTGGTCTCTTATTTTGAAGAGGTTATGCATGTAATCCCTCAGGCAGTGGTAGTGCTTAAATCCTGCACCCACATAGTTCTGGCTTCTGTGCCACTCAGGCTTTCAATTAATAAAAGGGACAAATAGAGCTGCATGGATGTGCTTGCCTACAGCCATACTGCCATGGGCTGGAGTCCTGTCTGGGATCCTGAACTGAGCACTGAGAGAGGAAAGGTCCTACAAAGAAGTGCTGTTACAGCTTCTGTGGCCTTTGAGGTGTTGCTGGTGTCCTCCTTGCATTCCTGGTTCTTCATTTTGCACCTGCCTTTTGTGTCGTGGTGGGTTCTTTGGGAGGAGGGGGTTAGGAGAAGTCTGGGATAAAGCAGTGAAAGCTTCACTCAGAGTCTCAACTCTGCCCCATCCAACACTGTTACACCCTGCTTCCCTCACAGGACAGAAGGACAGGCTGCTCTCTGGTAGGAGTCCCTCTACACTAGTAGGTACTAGCTCTTTAAATTTTAATTTCCACAGTTTTTAGCAATTAACACCTCATGGCCCCATTTCACAATAGTTGATCATCTCCCTCCTGGAGAAGGTATTCCCTTGGCACAGGCTCTGTAATGTCAAATGACAGTCTCAGCCTCAGGAGCTGCCAGCCCACATGGTCCTGTTTGCTCCTTCTCGAGCCCCTGGGCTTCAGCCTCTTTTACCTCAAAGCAGGGCAGCAGCCGCCATCCTACCCCTCCTCCTCCCTGCCCTGATGACATTCTTTAACCAACTAATTAGGCTTTAGGACTTTTTTTTTAACTCTGCCTTCCCCAGAGATAAAAAGCCAACACAAGCACATGCTTTGTGTGAACGTGGCACAAATGCAAACCAACCATGCACACACCCCCACACACAGATAGCAAAGGGGCCTGGAGAGCTCTGTCTTGCAATGAATGCATGGCACTGAAAAAAATCCATCCTCAATTCCAGCAAAGACTGATAAAGAAAACTCAAGGATAGGGATTTTAAGTCTGTTCCAATCTCTAAAAATTTGCCTTTTGCCTCTGCCAAGAGGCTAAAATAAGGTCCTTAAAATGATTTGAGGTCTTCCGATGAGCTGATGATATAGGAGAACTTTAAATATCTAATAATAGTAAGTAGGCTATAAGGAACTTTGCCTCCTCTTGAAATACAGCCTTTGGTTCTCTGCTTTTAGCAGAACAAAGATATTTCCTGAGGTTATAACAGCATTAAACCATGGGGAAAATTTGGTGAGCTAGACCGGGAGTGCAGAGTGAAAGAAACAACTGAGATGCCAAAGATCAAGTTTAAGATCTCCAAAGTAACCTTATTTTTTTTTAATTTGCTAAGTGATGATTAAAATCCCTTCTGCACATTGCTTTGATTTCCCTCCCCCTGCCTCAGCACAGCAGAGCAGGAGCTCTCAGCAGTGTGTCCACACCAAGCTAAATGCTGAATTTCCCAAGGAGAACTGCAGAGCTCATTGTGAGCAGGATGCCAGGGTACAAACTGCTCACCAGAAATGCTCAGAGATAAAGTATGGGAGTCAAAGAACAGTTCTGCTGAGAAAGCTGAGGCTTGAGAATTATTACATGTTCTGTTTCCAATTCCTTCAGTCTCTCCCATCTGTTTCAGTTCTCCACTTGGGAAAGGAAAAAAAAAAATCCTGTTCTCTCTGTCCTTTAGTTATAAAATTTGAGGGGAGTGGGTATAGGGAAAGCTCTCCTCTTACAGGTGCCCACAGCAGGTAACACAGCTCAAATCCTGCCCCCACCTCTGGGCTTCAGGAGTTACTGATGCAAACAATAATAACAGGGAGCCCTCTTCCTATAATGAGGCAACATATTACTACTTTGTCAGGAAGTGAATGAAAAAAGACTTTCACACTGTTTCTAAGTGCCTTCACCAGATGGCTTTCCCACACATTTCCTGCTCCCCAGCTCTGGGCTCCTGGAGCTGTTTGCTGCCTGCAGCTTGGGCGAGGATGGATCCCTGGATCCTTCCCCTTCAGCTGGGCTTCTTTCACGGCACACGGAGCAGAAGGAGGCAATTTCACAATGTCAAGCTCAGGTAGTTTTTGCAATGCAAATCTGTTTGCAGTGGCAGGAAGAAGCGTGTCATCTTGCACCGCTGAAATGGCTCTTTGTGTTCAGAGAGGAGCTCTGGGTCCCTCAGAGGGGCCCTCAATCACCAAGTTCTTATATTCACTCAGCATCTAGAGCCAACACGCTGCTACAAAGAATGAGGTGTTCCAGTCAGTCCCTGTGGTACAGCAAGAACATGATCAGGCAGCCCACAAGTCTCCAAAGGAGGTTTTATTTACTAGCCACAAACCCTTCCTTTCAGTAACATTTCAGTTGAAGGAGTTCTGTTTCTAATTTCATGCTCTAACATGCAGCAAAGCTTCAGAGGACTGGCAGCCACTGCCTGGCTTGGATTTGAGAGAAACAGGTTTTTATTTAAGAATAAGCTGACCGTGTTATATTCTCCTTTCCAAATCCCTTTTATTTTAAATACATCCTTTTGTGGTCAAGAACACACCAGAGAGGCGAATCTGTTGTCTCTTACTGATTTGAAGAGATTTTTCTGAATGGGTTGGTTGTTGGGTCTATCAGCATAGGAACAATGTTGGTTTTTGAGAAATTCAGACTATTCACTGGGAAAAAAAATTACTGGAGCAAGGGTGCTGAGCCAGATTCACTGTTTTGGCCCTGACAGAGATTTGTAGCTATTACAGTATGAACTAGCATGTCTTTAATTCTGTATTTTATCTATACAGGTGCTTCATGCAAGCCTCCTTATGTTTCTTGTTTATTAAGTTGTCTCTGATAGCCTGACAGGGTCTATTGGGAACTTCATGCTTAGCACAGAGGCAAAGGGGTCAAGCTAAATGTAAGTCCTGCTTCAGGGGGTTTATTTTTAACCAGAAGAGGATCCAGGGTGCACCTTGGCTAAGAAAGAGTTGCTCTAACTAGCCCCACGTTTCAAAGTGCAGATCAGTCACTACACTGAATTAATTTTCATTAAAAAATTGACCAGTTTTTGCCCAAAGTGTTTACTGGACCTATTCAGTGAGTAGCTTACTATGAGGAACTACCCCCCTGAACTACTCAGTAGCAGAGTTTTGTGTAGCAAATGTTGATCTGCATCACCTTTGAGCAGTCTAAATTCAACAGAGGGGGGAGACTGCACGAGAAAAGGCAGCAGCTACTTCAGGGGCTGAAGTACCTGCTTGTCACGGCACTCAGGTAGGGCTGCTCACTCCCTGGGGGAGGCACAGAGTCCTCCCAGCACTGCTTTGTGCCTGGCATAAGGCTCTCTTATGTTTCTGTGAGAGGAAACAGATACCACCACAAGACAGAGCCAAACACTGGAACCAGCAAAGCTCCCATTAACCACATGAAGCATTCCCCAGGTCCCCGCCCCTCTGGAGCAGATCCTCACACCACACAGCCAGATCCCTCATCACCCAGGGAGTACTGATTAGTGCACAAACAGGAAAGGCTCCTTCTCTCCAGTTGCTTCTCCCCTGGCAGAGAGCACTTGTTAATAATTCAGCTTCATGCCACATCAGGCCTGGAGTGCTGAGGCTTTCTATGCTAAAGCTGTAAATATGGGACGTGACTGCAGCTTCGTGTTCTCGTCTGCAAAGTCCTTCAATGAAATGATTCAGTGCCCTAGAAGGTAATGAAGAAACATCTCGAGGTCACTGCTGAGTGGCACTTACCCACCATCCCTCTGGAGGAAGGGACACAGGCAGGGAGAAAGGCTCAACCCTCTGCTGAAAGTCTGCCCATTAACCCCATTTTAGGACACCCAGAGCTGCAGGACCCAGCAGGAACAGGGACATTCCAGACACCAAGGCATAAATACAGGAAATGCCAAAGAAGTCATTTCAGCAAAGATGGGTGAAAGGCACTCCTACAGAGTTTGCCCCAAAATTTTGCATCCACTCATTTAATGAAGGATTTTTACCCTCGAATCCTTTAGTTTAAGTGCTGGTGAGCACTGAGGGAATGGACAGAAAGGCAAGGGGCTATAGTGATAGGACAAGGAGTAATGGGTGCAAATTGGAAGAAGGGAAATTTAGGGTAGATACTAGAAAGAAATTCTTTACTGTGCAGGTGGTGAGACACTGGAACAAGTTACCCAGAGAACCTGTGGATGCCCCAGCCCTGACAGTCTTCAAAGCCAGATTGAATAAGGCCTTGAGCAGTCTGGTCTAGTGGGAGATGTCCCTGTTTCATGGCAGGGTGGGTGGGACTAGGTGATCTTTAAGGTCCATTCCAGCCCCTTAACACTTCATCATTCTAAGAAAGCTGTACATGGAATAACGGCTCCTGAATAGCAAAGCCCTCCTTAAGGAAAGGGTTAAAAATTACTATTAAGGTAAAAAAAAATATAAAAATGCTACTGTTAAGGCAGTGGAACTACAAAATCCCTGTGAAAGGATGGCAGCCATGGGTCCTGGGGGCTGGGTGGAACCCTCATCATCCCCCGTGGGGCAGCAGAGCAGGTACCCCGCCATCCCCGGGGACCCCCGGCTGGTTGCTGGATGACAGCACCGCACGTCCCAGCTGGTGATGTTGCTGTGGCAACCGGGTGTGATTCCTGAGCTGGCGGTGCCACGACAGCGAGCGGACACGCAGGGAAACGCACTTGGTGACGTCGGAGCCAGGCGGGCGGTGGCCGAGGTCCGTCTGCCACCGCCCTGGGCTCGGCTCGCTGCCAGCACGAGCCCCCGCAGCGCCGCCTCACTCCCCTCATCCCTGCAATCGCGTTTCCTCCTCTGCTCACGGCAATCCCCCCAAAAAATCCCGCTGGAGCTGTCCCAGCCCAACGCAGAACCTGTTGTCCCTGCCACCCACAATGAGCTCCCGAGCCTGCTGGGGGTTTTGTTTCCTGGGTAAAAAGAGCCCCCTGTGAGCAGGTCGCTCAGCCCACAGGGGGTGACTCCACCAGGGCACGTCCCCAGAGTCCAGCTCGGAGCATGGCCCGACAGAAATGATTATCTGCCAGAGCCACTGAGCCTCCACGCTGTGCACGGCTCATCTCACACCCTCAGAGGATTGTGGTGCCTGGATGGAGCAGCAGAGGCTGGACCTGAGAGACATCCCAGAGCCCAGACCTCCTGCCCTACCACCCCTCCTGTCCCCAGGGCAGCACATCAGCAGAACAAGTGTCCAGAGCATTATTTAGGACAAACACGTAGGTATAAAGCACGTGGTAGTCAGCCATACAGTTTTTCCCTGCACTTCAGCTGAGCCCAGCTCATAGCCCAGCTTTCTCCTCTAGCCAGTGGTTCTAGAAGAGATTTCTGAAGTTCCTGAAAGGCTTCTGCCTTGAGACAGCAGCATCAGCACTAAGCTGAGAACACCTGAAAGCCAGAATCCAACATGAAACTGAAGTCGAATTTGTCCTGGAGTGAGGAGATAAAATCTGAGGGAGTGCTTTCTTCCCCTTTTGCACTGCACTACAAATTTCAAGTGGCTATTCAAGTGGCCCATGTCATTATGTTTATAGGAATTGTTTTATTGTGCAGTAGCTCAGAGGTAGAAACACATGGGCATAAGAAATTCTTTCAAAATATTTCTGCTTATTTACACTTGCTATAAACACTTCCTCCCGGAGATTCTAGAAAGTAGGACACACAAGGTGTTTGCATCCAGCCACTGCATGACTAGCTAGAACTAGAACTGAACATGATTGAAGGCTTTGAAAATATCTACACAAGAAAAAGCCAATTAAAAGCATTTGGTCTCTAAAGAGCCATTCTGGGTTATAAAGGCTGCACACCTTATAATGGAAGTCCTTAAATTCCTCCTTTTTTCAAGTAGGATTGCTTTTTCTGAATGCAATTTAGTAGACAATAGCTCAGGAGGGAGGTCTCTTCTACACTGAGAGAGGTTTGCCAGCTGGACTGGGTGCTCTGATAACCCATGAAATCACAGAGGCCCCCTGCAAAAGAGCCCAGAGCTTGACCAACATTTTGTTTAGAATGGCATTTAGCAAAACCTGGTTTGCTTTGAGCACAGATGCAGGATCAGCAAGACTTGCTGATGCCACAGTGCAGAGCTGGCTAATGCTTGGCAGTGCCACCACAGCGATGGGAACACAACACCATCCAGAGGCAAGAGCACAACAGGAAACAACCGATGGATGAGCACATAAGTCAAGGGACCTGCATGACAGAGCAACTGGGGTAAAGGCTGCTCATAAGTAGGCCAGGGGAGCATCATCATTAACAACCTCATTAGGTGTCCTCCTGGAGAGGCTCAGTTCTGTAGCTGCTGAGATGTGCACCAGGTTCCCACACTGGAGAGGATCCCTGTCAGTGTTTGGGGGGGACTGTCAAGATCAGAAGTGTTGGGAACAGTTCCATTAGCTGTTCTCACCATCTCCTAACTGTTCTTCCCAGGAAGGTTCTAATGCTGAAGCATGGAAACAACACTTCTAAAAGGAAGAATTTCTTGGGTAGTTTCAGCGGGGTTATGATTAATGCAGATGTGTCATAAATGTAGAGCTCTCACAGAACAATTACAAGATCTGAGGATGTTTGGATAACTAAAGCATCCAGCTCATTGAATTTGCCCTTAAAATACCATTTACTAGTTTCACTGTGCAGTTCATCCAACTTTAAAGAAAAATTCTGTTTCATTTTGTCTTTATTGCACCCCCCTTCCCTTTTGTCCCTCATTCATTCTCCCCTCCTGGAGACATCTCAAGCATCAGTTGAAGCTTAAGCTGTCACCAGCCCCATGCTGAAAATTGTTTCTGCAGTTCTGCTCCTTAAACTGTTGTGAGACCATGTAATCCCTCAGATCCTTTGGGGTCACCTTGGCCCCAACTTCCAGTACACCAAGAGAAGAAAGCTTAACCTTGTGATTCCCTTGTTCTCCACATCCTTGGAAGTCTGGAATCCAATTCCAGACTTGGCAGAGCTCTGTAGTGACAGAGGTGCTCTTAGAAAGCTGTTCCATTTGGCAACCACGTAGCCTAAGCTGTTCATGGTTACTTGTTGAACAAAGCACCATTGTATCTGTTTGCCTACAAGCTCAGGTCCAGGAAAACTGAAGTCTGCTGTAATTCAAGTATTAGACCAGCAGATTTGCTGCTCACACCAGGACTCCAAGGAGGTACAAGCCTTGAGACTTGCCACAGAGAAAGGTCTGTACTTGCAGAAGAGATCCATAGTCCCAATTGCTTTTACAGGTGAAGTGTTTCAGGACCAAGTAAACACAAGTTTTAAGAGAAGGGAACCTTTTGGAGAAGTCCTTAAAGAGTTCTCAATTGTTTCTTTACTTACTTAGCAAGTGATTTGCATAGATTTTATTCCAACACCAGAAGACAAACACTGACAGACTAAGTAGCAATTGTCAGTATAAACCAGTCAAAAAGACCCTCTCCATTCAGGCAAAATTCACAAGAGCTCTTGATCTTATAGAATGGGGATGAACTGGGTTTCTAAGGTGTGGATTAGAAATTTAGTGAGCTATGTCCCATGCTGAAAGTGGACCACCCCAGGGAAAGGCCAGTAGTCAGGCATTACTGTCTGCCAGAGTTAAAGCTTCATTCTTCATATCCCTTCCATAAAGGACAGCGTGGATAACTTGCAGGGTAAGAATTAGACTGACATGAAGAAAAACATCCCTGTTGAAAGGTTGGCTGAGTAGAGGAGATGGCCCAGAGATTCTACAAGGTCTCCAACAAAGGAAGCTTTTGGGAAGTGGCCAAGCAGTCACTAGTTGGGCAAGGCTGAACAGTTTTTGCACTGATATGAGAGGAACTAGGCAAAGTTAAGCCTTCTGAGGTTTCTCTTTTATGCAGACCAGACTTTCACTAACATCAGGTCAAGCCTTCTTGCTATTTGTGAATACTAAAGGAAAGAGGCAGAGAAGCCTGAAGGAATACTCACAAGGAATAACTGATCTCAAAGACTTTGGAACTGACTTGCATTTTCATCTTCATGGGCATAAAGTAATGAAAGAGTGAAAACAAATGTAAACAGGGCACTATTCAGAGGTAGGTTCCAACCTTTGCTTGAACAGGCTCAGATTTCATGGGAGTCACACTTTCCATCAGATTTATGTTTAGGTGAAGCCAAATGAGAAAGCCTGAAATGACCATATTTGTTCAAAGGAGGTTGTTTGTAGAATTTAGCAGTGTGATATTTGTCCAAGTACCATCTATTGATCAGCTATGAAGTTGCACAGGGATTTGCCAACTCACATTATTCCTGTAGGTATGCCTCTGTTCCAGAGAGATTTATTTCCCTAGGCTTTCCTCTATGTTGTTATTTCACTTCATGCACAAAGTCTTCCTAAATGTTGTGTTGCTTAGTCTTCATTTCCCTCTCCACCTCAGCACAAGGGACCAGGCATCTTAGTGAAGACTAACTAATAAATATTCAAAGCTTTAAGAGCTCAAGGTGAATGCTTATGAAATCCATTTCATTCATAGGACCTCTTCCTGAGACCCTGCTGTGCCTGGGGCAGTGGTGCCATGGGCACAGGCCCTCACCCTGCAGAGCTGCACACAAGGAGGAGTCTCTTAGTCTGGGGCTGCTTTATCAGCAGAGACTGCAAGAAAACATTCCAGGCATTATCCAATCCAGCAGCTCAGTTAATCTGTGCTTACCCAGATTAACTCTGGCATCACGAGATGCAGCCCACCAGCTACAGGCTGGCTCTCAGCAGCTCCCCCCTTTCAAAGGAATACTCAGGCTTTCCAAACTCAGGAAATTCCTTCTGTCTTCCCATCCTTCATAATCCATCAAGAGACAGTACCAGAAACTAAGAAGGTCAAACTGGGGGAAAGGGAAGGAATCAAGGCAGCCTTTTGCCCTCATTTCCTCACCTTAGCACAGGAAGGGAAGATATGCCCAGTGTGGGACAGCTCCTGGTCCCAGACCTGGGCCTCCTCCATCAGTCTCTGCCCCTTCTCATGGTCAGCGAGCACAGTGCCAAGAAAATATTTTGCCATGTGAAACAGGGGATGCAGAAGCCTTTCCAAGCATGAACTTGTTCACATGAAGATATTAACTCTCCGTCTTCTTTTAATCTCCCTAAGCAGAGCTAAAAGTCACCCCAGGTCAGGGAAAGTGGCATAATTGACCAAAATACCTGCTCAGACCCACATCCCACGTAGTCTGTGATGTTAATCCTGCCCACAGCTCGGTGAATGCAACATAAGCACCCAAAGCCCACAGCCAGGTGGCCATGGGGAACAGCTCACCCTGGGGCAGGGATGGAGGAAACAGCGGGTTGTCTGGAAAGCCCCTGACAAAGCACATCCACCCCCCATGCCTGTATGTACACACACACCTCCTCCACTCCTCCTCCCCCTCACATCCCTTGGCACGCAAGACACTTGCACGAGGCACCTCCAAGTATTTCAGGCCCAAGAAGTGGACAGTTTTCATTAAGTCTCTGTCAGCACCACAGACTGAAATGGCTTCTTTGTTCTGCTTTTCCTGGTTCATACTCTGCTGATACCACAGAGTGCAGGTGGCTGGACAACCATCTCACAGCACCGCAAAAACCTTGTTTGCCTCTTCCACAACAGTGGATGAGGCCACTGCAGGATGAATTGGAAAAATCAAGGCCAAGCTGCTGCTGCTTTAATATCACTGGAAGATTTTTTGCATGTGTACCAGTCCTCCATATTCATCACAGAAGAGACAGTACTTCAAAGGCACTCATATAATCACTTTTTTGGTGCATTCCACCAGCATCGTTAGGCAAATGTCCATAAATACCCTTCTCACATATCTTGTTTCACTCAGATTATCCCTGTCTCCTTGGCAACTGTCAGATGATGTATAATGCTAGCAGGGATTAGCCCCAATGAGCCTCATAACCCTCGTGTAAATTCCAACTCTATGAAGGGACCTGACCAAACACTCTTCTTTCCTGGTAATGTTTAAATGTTGCCATAAATAACATTAAATCCAAGAACCTTTCAGCAAACCTGAGTAAAGATGAAAACCAATATGGAGCTTTTTAAGTGGTAGTATTTGTCTTGTCCTCCAAACAAATAAGTTGGAGACATGGATACACTTGGTATTTCACACTGTGACACGTAAGGCTGTATTTTGAATCAGTACTTAAGAAAAGGCTTGTGCTGAAAACTTGGGCTCTGATATCTTTATATTCCCCATCCCTTGGTGCCAGTGCGGATCACACTGGGAAATTCCAAATCCCTGCAAGAGCTTAACAAATTTATGCTCCACTTTAGCCCATTAATTTCTGTAAACTGGGTGGGTTTCAGGTCATCACTTGATGTGCGTGCACTGTCTGACTTGGGGCTTTCTGCTTTGAGACAGCATTGTGGCTATATAGGAATTCAACAATATGCCATGGCTGATATCTATTAGACTAATCAACTAGAGAGAGCTGAGGGAGGAGGGGAAAAAAGGTCTCCAAGATTGTTCCAGGAGGTAGGTCACAAAACAGTCAAGCTGAGGGGTGATGGGGAAGCCAGTGTAGGCAGGGTAGTGACAGGCAGAAGAAAATCCAAGTCATGGCACCAGCTGGTTAGCAATGATGCAGCCTGGTTTCTTTGCATGTTTCTGTGGACCTGTTTGCTCCCCAGCCATCTGCCAGCTCCAGCACACACCTCATCACATGCAAGACATGCAGGGAAGGGGAGACAGGATCAGTGGCTTAAGGCAGGTGATTTTTAGCACAGATAGGATAAAAATCTTCCTAACTCACATGCCTGTGTACTGGCAGAAGTTCTAAACAGCACCATTTTAGACACTCCACACACAGCAGGCGCTTGGGAGATTTAGTGTTGCTACCACAGGCTTGTGCACAAGAGAAATTCAGCTACAGCAGCAGCAGTAACAACAACTGCTGGAAGCTGAATACCATGATCTGCTGTCACTGGTCACATTGCTCTTGATTTCAGGCAGCAAAAGGGAAGCAGGGATTTATATGCAGGGAAGGTAGAGAAGATCCCAGTGTAAAATCCTACTGTAGTAGCAGAAGAACTGGAGCAGGAGATCAGCCTGTGCTCAAGTGCAGGATAACCCACACACACTCAAGCCCTCTCTGCTGAAGATAAAGTGATAAAAGAACATAACTGGAAAGCAATGAAATTTGCCACAGTTAAAATATTAGCACACTCCCAACAGTAGCTTGTCAGGGAGTTTACAAAGCTGAACAACTGCTACCACACCAGTTCTGTTGTGTTTTCCTTGTTGGACTTTATAGCTGGTCTCCTGTTCCCCAGTTAGGGCTAAAAAGCACATGCACAGGGTCCATGCCACCAGTACTGACATTTGCTTAAAAGCACCAGAGCCAAAGCCAGCAGCATTTTCCCTACCCTCTCCCCTTGCTCCTAAAGGGCACCTCCAGGCCTTTACACACTCTGCCCCTCCAAGACAAGTCACTGAAGGTGAAACAGGAAACTTTGGTGAAGGGAAGCATGCTCCTTTTCTCTGTTCATGACAGCTTTATCAAGGGTCCTTTTCCTTGCCAGACAAAGCCTCTGCCGTCAAACCTTCACCCACCAGGGAAAAGGGATCTTTTCTCAGCATCAGACACACAGGACAGGCTGCCAGTTCTATCTGTACAACATTTCCCAGTTTAAGATCTTGTGAAGTGCTTACAGGTCTCCACACCCCAGTGTTGGTCTGTCCCATGCCTGGGCTGCAGATCAGTCCCCAGACCTGCCTGTCACTGCTCCCTGACTCAGCCCAGGCTTCCTGAGAGCTTGTCAGAAAGCAACAGCCTCCATGCCAAAAAAAGCCCAGCTTGAATGTTTCTTATCCCTCTAAGCAGCATCTTAGTGGGGGAAGAGGGCTTTCGGTTCAGTAACACCCGGCCTGCATTTGCAAAACCTTGGCTACAGGTGCAAGTCTAAATCCAATGTGTTAGGGCCAAATTTGCTGCCCACAGCCAAGCACAGTCTTTTCAAGGCTTTCAGTGAACTCCCAGCTCCCAGGCAGTCACTCTAACACAGCTGCTGGGATGTTGCTACAGCAGGTTTTTCTTCCTCTGGCAGCACTGCCCCTCCCCTCCTTCAGAAAATAACACAAGAAGGGTTTGTGACTGTGTTGTCTTCCCCCATACAGGACCATTCATGCTTTACCTTTAGTGATGTTTACAGAGACACCAAAGCTTGAAACTCATAGAGAGAAGGGCTCTTTCCAGTCCCTGGTAATGATTCTCCTGCATGGGTATGATTTGGCATAGTATATTTTATATGCCATCCCACAGCATGTGCTGCACCCACCTCGTTTTTCAGCTGTGTTTGCTCTCCACATCTACTTGCTTAAGTTTTTATTTCCAAGCACAGCTTTCTGTAGGACCTAAAGTACCAAGATGCCAGTGAGTTTGCCAAAAGCTGTTGTTTAAATATATTCATGCAAGAACTTTTAAAAAGCTGGATTTTAGTAGCAGGACAAAGCCCCAAAAGTCAAAGAGACTGGCCACGTGCAGTCTGTTCAGAGGAGCACTTCATCTGCCAGGCAGGCCCGTGCATAGGATCTGGCCACTTACACAAGTACTCAGCAGCTTCCCAAAAGCTGGGTTACAGGTGTTGTTCGGAAAATTCATCTTCAACTTTGAGTACACCTGCTGTGGCTTGCTTGGGGCTCTAAATGAGAAGTTACTATTGCACATTTGCCCCTACACACTCTGTGGAGGTTCAGGCTGCTCCGAAGGCCAAGCCCTGCCCTGAGGATCTACGAATTAAAGGCTTAATCCCCTTAGTGCTGACATCTGTGGCACTGCACAGGAGGTAAACAAGTGCTTCTGTGTTCAGGCATCTGCTGCACTGAGTCACGGGCTGAACCTTGGTGGACACAGAGCAAAGCTGGGCCGAAAGGAGACAAGTGATCCTGCACTTATTACATATGGTAATGTGCAAAGTATAGATTGGGCTTCAGCAGATCAAAGTGCTCAGATGCTGTTACGAACACACTGTAATTATCTTTTGTCAGCGATCACCAGGAGCAAGGTCTGCCTTGTGCTCAAAGTCTGCTCCAAAGACCTTATGCTCTAAACAGATCGTTTCATGCTGCCAGCCAGGGAGAACAATTCAGATATAGCTGGAGGCTGCCAGAGTACAGGAAGAAGCATTGCTAAGCTAAATGGCATCTCTAGAAGCTTTTTGTCTGCAGGTATCCAGCCCAGTTCTGCTGTGCTCAGAATGACAGATCAAATACTTGCTGACCAAGAAATATTTTTAAGTAATGTGCTACTTAACAGCTCCAGAACAATCCTTCAAGAAAGTAGATTTGTACCTTTTTATTTAAGCATTGGAATGTGACATTCTGCCACATGAGTTTCATGTTTGGGTCTCTTTTTCCAAAATTTTGTGATGGATTTACTCATTTTTATGACATTCACCTTTCACTTATGACCCTATTGCACATATCAGTGATTAAAGCATTTAGTGAAGAGAAAGCTTTAGTGGAAGCTGTAGCTCTCATCCTGGCCAATATTCGCTACAGGGCTTGGATTTCCTTATTTTTCTAAAGAAACGAGCCACAAGTTGTGCTGTATCAGCTATGAGAAATAAACCCTCTGCATAAATCATCTTTTGTCTTGGGTTTAGTTAAGACAAGCTCCTAAAAATTACTTCTTAGTCTGAGTTTTGAAATAAATTCAACAAGTTTTGAAAGAAAGGAGCAAACACACATCAGCACTGTGTTTTTAAGAAACAGCCTGATAAAAATTATTTGAACTCAAACTTGACAGGGATTTAAAAGCTAATAACACATCTCCAGATCAATCTACCATAAAATCTACGTTTTAGAAAATGTTTCCTCTCTTCCTGTCTGAAGGTTTTCCAAGAGAGATTAATATATTTTAAACCAACTCCTTGAATTTTGCCCCATCTTTTTTGGCACTCACTCATTTCACATATATGGGAACAGGCACCAATATTTTCGTGCACTCAGACACATTTGAGCATCAGGTCTACATATATTGGAAACTTTTTGGTTTGTATATTACCACTAAATCCTAAACCAGTATATTCTGAGCTTAACAAGGTGTAGAGATGAAGATTTCAAGAGCAGACAGAGCTGCTCTGAGCCTTCCACCACGTTAGATATCCCCAGTGGAGCTCAGTTAATTTTCTTTGAAATAAAGAGAAGAGAGTTCTTAAAGCCAGAATAAGAGACTGCAGAAAGTTTAATTATTGTCTCTTTCTTCCAGGCACATTTGAGCTTGAACACCTTCAGGCTTAAAGTCTCAGACTAAAAGAATTTCAGAAAAAAATAAATTCAAGAATGGGGATTGGCTGTCCTGACTTCTGGCGACCAGGGAAAGACAGCAAAGTCTCTCAGAGCAGGAGGGAATGTTAAATTCGTCCTTGCCTTCACCATCATAACCTTCTGCTTAATTTTTCAAAAGGTTTTAATGACCAGGTTAAGTCTTCATGTTTCCAGTTCAGTTATTTCCAAACTAGTCAGGCACTTTGTATGTCATTATCCTATCATCTGACCTATGCTTATGGCTCACTAGAAATTTACTGGAGTATTTTTCAACCTTTAGCTCACGTAGAAAAGTCAGACTAAGCTCAAGCAAATCTGGATTAAAAACCCACATCAAAGGTAACAGCCAAAATGCTCTATCAAGATGAAATATGCCTTTTGTCAGGGGAAAAATAACTTATTCATGGAAATTAGGCATTAGAAATGCATTAGAAATTATCTAGGAGAGCAGACCACTGAACTTACTGATGCAAAACATGAACCATCCACATTTCAAACTGTACCATTCCCTCTGTTAGTCCAAGACAAAACTTCAGGAGCTGCAGAGTCACACACAGGTGTGGGGGGAATGACAGACTTTTCAACCTGAAGGTCCCAGACCCCCTTGCAGCAAGTTGGACCCAAGCTGGGCCCCACTGAAATTAATGTTGTGGTTCCTCTCAGCTCCATTTGAGCAGCACCAGATCAACCATTGCAGCCACAAGCCCCTTCTGCTTCCATGTGCAAATACATAACTGGTGTTAGTTATCTAAGTGCAGAGGAACAAATGCTTCATTCCAGGTGACGTGCAGCATCCCCACAGAACTAGAAGAGCCTGATAGTGTTACATGTTATTACCCTACTCCTCAACAACCAGGAGCTAAGGCTGAGCTGCTGCCAAGCAGCCCATGTTCAGCTCTGTTCAGAGCCCTACAACAGACACCAGCCTGGGAGCCTCTTGTGCAGAGCTGCCTCCTCTCCCACACTTCTTCTGCAAGGGGAATTTGCACACAGAGAGCAAGAGCCACTTCGTGCACTGCTTAGCATGGCGTGTCCTCCAGGCACACTTTGTCCTCTGAGTTATCTCCAGTGCTAATTCATTGCAGCATTCAAAGCATCGTGCCTCCGGCAGGCCCTCCCACAGGAAGCTGGCTGACTCATTTTTCCACACACCGTATTTTCCTCTCCACAAGAGCCAAATGCTTAGGTCAAGAATAAAACAGAAGAAAAAAAAAAAAAAAAAGAAAAGGGAGGCTCGTGTTTAAGCACCTCCTAAAACATGTGCACAACCCACAGCCACTCGTGAAGCTGTTTCTCTCATGCAGATAATGAACCTGGAGATGTTACACCCAGAGAGTTGCCCCCATATGGCTCCCAACTGCCCTTGCTTCTGTTCTGAACAGCACTTCCTAATCCTGTAAATTGATTTGGTCCCAGCTAATGATTTTGGCCTCAGTCAAACAGTTGTCTGAGCACTTAATAAAAGACAAGATGAAGACCACCATTTTGCATTCATTCCCCTAAGCTCTCCACCAAAGCACTCAGGTGTTTGCCTTACAAACTAGTTCACATGTATCAGCTAACCTTATAGGAAGGGATAAAAAGAACAATTACATTACCGGGAAAACTCTGCCTATCTACTCCATTTTCATGCTTTGCTTAATGATGCAGCAAAAGTTCACTATCCTTATTAAAAGGACTTTTCAAGGACATCTGGAAATAAAAAAGAAGCAGTACCTTAATATGTCCATCTCCAGCAGCTCTTCCAGTCTTCCAGCCGTGAGAAGCACGGGAAGCAACCAAAGTCAGCCAAGGCAAACACTTCACCCCCCAAAACAGGCAATCCAGCTTCAGCCTGAAGCAAGCTAAGATTTGTAGAGGTTTCCGCCAGGGAACTAAACACCTCCACTCTAACAAGGCTTCACCTCAAGGAGCAGGTTCCATCCCACCCCCCTAAAAAAAGCCCCAGGTGCTCCCCACTCTCCCTTAGGGCCAGCTGGGCCTCTGCCTCTCAGGTGTGAGGCATCAGAGCTGATGGGCATTAACCCATTGCCACCCACAGCAGCCACTGCATGACTGGGACATGTTGAGAAGAAACAGCCCACAGTCTTGGTTTGTTTTATTTTACAACACAGGTAAACAGGAGTGAGGTCAAAGGACATGCCAGGCATTCCCACTTGTCCTACAGAAGGGAAAGGAAATAAATCTGCAGCAAAGAATTCTCACTTTCTCATTTGGAAAATGAAGGCTCATATTTCTAAAATGTCTCAATTGTGAAAGTAGTGCAGAGCTTAGCTTAAGCTGCCACTGCTGCCCTTTGTCTCACAGAATCCTCTCAGAATAGGTTTAATGCTACAGACATGAGGCTTTTCCCATCAGTAATGTGTCCCAAGCTTGATGCTTATAAAAGAGTCATTCCAGTGCCTTTTCTCCATGTCAGTCTCCTGACTTTAGCAATCCTTTCGATCTTTGATTTCCTTTTTTTTCTTTACAGATCCGTTTTGTGCAAAAATAATGCTCTTTTGTTTCCTCCTTTGTGCCCCTGCCCCGTTGTCATATAGGATCCCCCAACCAATCTAGCTGCCTGTGCCAGGTTGTTTCCCACTGAAGGGAAGGCTCATCAGCCTGCATGGCTGTAACAAAGGAGGTCAGGCACTGTGTCACAACATCAAATCCTTCTGTCTGAGCAGATAGGGATTTATGGGATACTCTGAATTAAAGGATAGAAGGAATAACCAGGAGGAGACCTGCACGCATGTAAAGAAATGTGTAGGTAGCTGAGTGTGAAGGGGTGTGGTACCAAAGCACCAAATGCCAGATACAAAGTAATTTGCCTGAATTGCACTGAAAAAGGTGCAGAGGGAGGGAGACCGGCTGGATTCTGCATGTCCCTACTGAGGCTGCCTCATATACCTTACCTAAATGAAGCAGCAGTCAGGGGTCAAAGCGAGAAGAACACAAAGGGTGGGCTGATAGGTGCTATGGCAGGTTGCAGAGGTGGTTCCTGAGCAGAAAAAGAGACCTGTGTTAGCAAGTAAATCTCACCTGCAAAAACCAAGCAGATATACTCACTCTGGCTACTGGTATTTAGTCCATCTGCCTGTCTGCTTATACAGGATATACAATAGATATGCACTGGAGAGCACTTGTACAGTCTTAGAAATCCATTTTTTTTCCTAAAAATATCCCATGGGATCAATATTAATCGTCTCTCTTGGATATTTACAACCAAAATGTCTTGTAAGTGTTGCAGGTTCCTTGACTTCTCATTTTTCCACACACCTTCTCCCACAGCTCTCGCACCAGGACCAAGTGGCTACATACTCTGTGTAGTTAAATCCCCCACACCTGGGCAGTAGCAGAGGGAGGGATGAGGCAAGGAGAGGGTGATTTGTCCCCACCAGATGGTTTGGCTGGGATGGGGGCAGTGCTGGCCAGCACTCCCCAGCTCCAATGTCTTGCCCTGCACTGGGGGGAAGTGGGAAGAGGGTCTCTGCAAAACCCTTAGCCAGGGCCCCTCCCTCATCCTCCCTTCAACCATGGTGCTCATGGGGCTGTTTCTCACACTTTTTACCTCAGTTCTCACTGTCAGACAGTGTTTTGTCCTTTCCTAAGTGCATTTTTCCAGAGGCAGTGGATGACAACCTCAGCCGTGCCCTGAGTGGGGCTGTGGTGGAACCGGCTGTGTCCATCTTGGGGCCGCCCTGGCCTCGCCTCAGAGGGTCCCTCAGCCCCACTGACCATGCCTGGGCACCTGAACCCAATAAATTCCCCCCCCCCCCTTGCCTCAGCAAAATGATTATTTAATAATTGTCATTAAAATACTCACTTGCCACACACCCTTCACGGCTTTACTGATGGCATCAGCCACAAAAAATGTCTCCTCACACCAGAATGGAAGCGGCACCACCACAACCCCGCCAAGGTGGGCAATATACACCCTCAGTACAGCTCCACCCTCATCCCTCACCCTTTTAAACCACAAAAAAAAACCCCACTAGTAATCCAGCCCCTGGCAATAGCCAATATGAGCTTTACCTTTTACTCTTCCAGTCAAGGTTTTAACTTCACATTCCTCTAATAGTAAGTGATTTCCTTTTCTTTAACTCAGCCCACAAGGTTTTTAACCTTATTTTCTCCTCCATTTTGTTGAGGAGGGGGAGTGAGAGCAGCAGGGTGGGTTCTGGCCAGCCCACCACGTTTCCCATTGCTCTCCACACCTGCTGGAGGTGTCATGACACAGGGAATCCCTCTGGGCACATAATTCAGCAAATAATACAAGCTGAAGCCCTCAAAAGGTGATGAATGCAAGCACCACTGTTACATAAGAACTTTCCTGGATAGATTAATGCTTTGAATAATAATTTAAAGTTGACCTGAATTAAAAACTCTGGTAAAAATCTCTCAAAGATTCCCAAACTGAGCAACTCCCGAGTGTGCAAAATATTGATGGTGGTTTAGGGTGCCAGCCTAACAAAATTTCTTTGAAATTATTATTCCAAAGTGAGATTTTTGTTGTTTCCTCCTTTCCTTGGGTTTCAGTAGCCAAATATATTTTCTTTCCAGAAAAGAGCTGGGAATCCAGGAACCTGCAGCCAGGGGAGGCAGCAATTAGTGGTTTGAAGTGTTAATAGGACCACAGTGGGGATGGGGAGTCCCTTGAACTCAGCTATTAGCAAATTAATAAAAGGAGTAACACAATCTCCTGAGTGTTATAAATTTAGCACTAATTAGGACTTCTGTTTCTTAGTTATTTTAGGCAAGAAAATCTTCAATATCCTTTGTTAAATCTGAATCATCTTGTTTGTAGAAGTAAATCATATGGAAACATTGGTTTCTTTACCCATCCACAGTCTATTAAACTCTTGCCATTCTCTCTTTCTGACATGACTTATAGCTGGTTATTTTGCATACAGTTAGTTTAATTTATCAAATTTTCTCCCAAAATAGGGTTTCCTTTGAATGAGAGTAATCTACAGGCCAGCAATTTCTCACAGTCCCTCCCAAATGTTTCAAAGATCCCCCACTTCACAGGAGTGTAATTGCTCCAATTTATTTATATTTATTTTATTTATTTATTTATATTCCAGATGTTAAACCTCACAGAGTTATTGTAACTGGCAAGCCATCTTTTTCTGCCAAAGATTTACACAGTTTTGTGTATTTTAGCACTTGGGAATTAATCACGAGAGAAACTTAATCAGGTTTGCAATGATAAAAAGCCAACACGTCCTCCTGCTCTTCCTTTCTTCTTGCTCTGCCCAAATCTCATTGAAACTTTGCCTGAAGTCCAGAAAACAAATCTCACAGTTGATTGAATATGTCTAATTGTGAATTGATGTCTATGCTTTTGCAGATATGTTTCAAACCCTGCCTGGTGGCTGTGTTGGCTAATTTGCCCATATCCAGGAAATTAATTCTTTTTTAACTACAGAGCAAAGCTGTGATGTTGGGCAATACATGTCTGCCTTTCTGCAAAGAATATGACTTGTCTCTAGCAAAATCAATGCATCACTGAATGATTGGCATAACCACAAAATATTTAGCTTTTAATGTTTAGGAAGGAGTGATTGGGGAAGAGAAAGCCCAACAGACTGGCTGAGGCAGAAGAAACTCATTTCCATTCAACAAAAACCAGAGATTATTTGAGCAATAAAGTGTAGATGGAAGGTTACATCTTAATTGATGTCACTAAGTAAAAGAGCACGTTAGAAGTAATCAGCAGCGAGCTCATGATTTAAAACACACCTGGAACACAGGCACATGTACAGCACTACAGCAGTAGGAAAATATACCATAAAGCCTGAAAAACACTGGACACTGTCAAGGTGGCTTTCCATAAAATAATGCAAATTAATGTTAAAATCTCTGGTTTGTGATCAGTTAGAAAGGGTAGTTTGGCAGCAGTGTTAATAACCTCTGGAACAAATGGAGCATGAAAATGGGGTTTTCATGACCAGAGCTCAGCTCAGAAGGCTTTGTCTCATGTCTATGAAAAATCAAATCTTTGCAAAGGTGAGCAAGACATCAGCCATTTCCCTGTTTAGGAGAACTGGATGA
The DNA here is from genome assembly GCA_038380795.1 of Pyrocephalus nanus. Lineage (NCBI taxonomy): Eukaryota > Metazoa > Chordata > Aves > Passeriformes > Tyrannidae > Pyrocephalus > Pyrocephalus nanus. The sequence goes on from CM076278.1 coordinate 4,452,029, forward strand.
AGACCTTTCCTCATTCTCTATGGAGGGAAACACATTTCTATTTATTTCTGTTAACCACTTGGTCAGAGAGTGTTGTCTGCACTGACTAGGAGGCTAAAGAAAATGTTAATTTTCCTATTCTATACTGCATGAGGTAGGATGTGAATGGTGTGTACTGAGGTGACACTGGAACATTCCATCTGCCATAGGGACCTAACTACTAATGATAACTGAGTCCTTTCTTCCCTCCATGTGGGTTAGAACTGTGGGAATAAGATGTGTGAGCGTGTAAGCTGAGCAGGATGTAGATAAATTTCAGATGATGATTTAATGCTGGTGAATACAAATCTTACAGTCCTGCACGCAGTCTGCTACTGGAGAGGACCTCTGAGGTCAATTCATTTCCCTCCTGTCATAGACAGCCCTCTAAAAGAAACTACGTGATAAAGTGATCCAGCCCCATCACAGAATTAATTTTTTGCCACCATTTCTACTCCTGTAACAGTGCAGGAGGAAGAATCCTCCTGCAGCTCCTTGAAAATGTAGAAATCTTCCTATTCCCAGCCTTAATATACCCTTATTCAGTTTATTCACATAATTCTTTCCTGCCAAAATTGTGCTTCTGCCTAAATAGCGCTTCTCCCTTCTGTGTGCTCATCCGTGATGTATTTATAGGGAGTCCTCTCTCAGCATTCACTGCAGGAGATAAAACAAGCCATCCTTTTTTTAGTCTCCTTTCGTATAGCAGACTTTCCACAATCTGAATCATCCTTGCAGCTCATCCCTTCACCTGCTGCAGTCTGAGCATGGGGAGCAGAACGAGCAGGAGCAGCTATCTGTTGTCTTACCGGGGATTTTTACAGTGCCGTTAATAGTCCCTTGTTTCTCGCTGCTATTACTGTGTATTTACACTCAATTATGCTATACAGTGAACCATCGAATTCTGGTGTGTCATCTCCTCTGGTGCCACTTGTGCTCCTTGGGAGTGTGGTCAGCATCTTGCAGGCAAAATCCTTCAGTGCTTTTCATCTGGTGCTTTTTCATCCTTGATAGCTCCTGCGGAGTGTTTCAGCATGAAGATGTTTCAGCAGTCATTACAAAAGCAAGTGAATCATTCAAGAAAAGCACAATCCATCCATCTTCTTTAGTGTCACCAATTAATAGCTGCTCAGGATGCTTTGAAACCTATAGCTGCCTAAGGGAAGAAAAATAACCAAGCCCTTCCCAGAGTGCTGTGCTATCATTATATTTTGAGTACCCTGCCCGTGCAAAGAAGCTTCATTCAATAAATGAAGTGAGGGCAATATGCAAAGGGCTCTGATGTGAGGCTTTAAAGAAGGGTAAAAGACCATTTATGGTGACCCAGGATAAGAAGGGAACTAAAAAACAATTGGTAGACAAGAATATTTCTTATTATTGGAAACCATTTCTCATTCCAGAGCCAGTAGTCAGAGCCTAGCTGATTTTGGTGGCCACACTTCTGCCTGCTGCTGCCCCTCGAAGCAATCAGCTCTGGGGCAACCACACTTTCCTCCACTTGATGGAGCTGGAACAGCCTTTTACTTCTTGCTTCTGATTTGGAATAGTTTGCTGCAGACTGTGCAAAATAAGGGACCATTTTTAAAGGGGGGCAGTGTTGCTTTTGTGGGCAGCTCAGGCTGGGTCTGTGTGCTCATTCCTCAAGTCACAAGGTGCTAGAGCAAAGCCATTGCACCCTTTGGTGGGGCTGCTCCTTGGGCACTCTGTTGTGGAGTCAAATCCTTACCCACGTTTGCCAGACAATAAGGATACATCCCCAAACCTGCCCACAGCTGCTGACCCCCCTCCCTCCCATCTCACCTCCCTATCTGAGACACTGTGGCTGCTGATGGCTTTTGCCACTGGACACACACAGCTCTGCCTGTACCGGATGGCACCTGTACAGGATATCCAAGCAGGATGGCAGTGCCACCTCTTCAGGGGAATCAATTCACTTCCAGCTAATGTGCCAGAGGTGGAGGTCTGTGCCTAGGTGTAATGGAGCCTGATGGAGGCTAATTAAATAGAAAACCATCCATTTGTGCTGTCTCATTAGGGATTTGTCATAAAAACCTTATGTTCTCTTACAAGCCTAAACAAGTGTGTTCCCCATGTAAAAATCAGCCATAAAGCTGTCTGGAGGGTAGTTAACATGTCTAAGCTGTCATTTATAAGGGCTGTCTGCAGCCTGGATCCTGCAGGTGGGAATGGCCTTTCCAGTGTCCTCAAACCACCCTGCCTAAGTGGGGCATCCCTCCTTCAAAATGGGAAAGAGGGACAAGCCCAGTGATCCTGCACTGACAGTCGTGTGGAGCGGGTGTTCCTCCATCTGGCCCTGACGGGAGCTGGGAATCAGAGACAAAGAGCACTTGTTATTCTAGAGCTGTGCCAAAGATGTTCAGAGGTCAAGAAAGTATAAATCTAATAGCAGTGTTTCCTGGGGGCTGTGGAGACTGGCTCCCCTCACCTTTGTAAGTGGCCTGGTCTCCTCCTCAACTCCAACTAGGCTACTATTTTTGAAGAGAACTGATTATCCTGTAGGACATGGGAATCATGATGTTATCTTTAAAGTGGAAGGAAGTTCAGGGCTGTGTCCCCTTGGCTGCCCCGAGGGAAAAATCAGCACAGTGTAAATGGCAGCTCTCCTCAACGTCTGTCCAGGTTGATCTTTTCACTCACCCAAACTGTGCAGGATTCAGAGTTTCTGCCAAAACCGGGGCTTCTGCAGCAGTCCCATGAGGGCAGGGCTCCTGTGCAGGAGGAGATAGCTGCTTTGGGTCTGTGGGACGACCCTTGGGGTAACGCCAGCCGGTGTCTCCTTGCAGGCGTCGGAGGTGGAGCGGCAGCTCTCCCTGCAGGTCCACACCCTCCGGGAGGACTTTCGGGAGAAGAACTCCTCCAGCAGCCAACACATCGTGCGGCTGGAGAGCCTCCAGGCCGAGGTGAGTCACCTGCGCTCCCCCCATCCTCCAAAAGGCGGCCAGGGCTGTTTTAACTTGCATAATGACCCTCCCTGAACTGAGTAAACAGAACCTGCTGTTGGAGCAAACAGAGGGATGGCAGCAGTGGGGCAAAGGACTCCCCCAGAGGGAATTTTTGCTGGAGCCCAGGGCTCGCTAGGCTGGCTCAGGCCAGTTTCCAGTGCTGCCTTGGCCACAGCATGCCTGGAAAATGAAGGGATGAGAAGGATCTTTCGGGAGCTAAACCATAGCTGTGCTCCCACAGGGCTGCTGCCCAGTTCAGATTAAACTCTGGGGCACAGTGGGAAGGACTGCAAGGGGGTTTTTTTATCCTGTTCCTCATGCTTGCAAAGAAAGCAGCAATCCTCTCCTGCCTCTCAGCCGTGCTCTTGGGAAAGCAAGGAGCCCCTGCCTGTTTTAACTTTGGTACTTTGGCAGGAATGATACAACCTTCCTTCCTCTTCCCTTCCCTGATGAGGTGTCACTGGGAACCATGTAGGCAGGAACTACACAGGTAGATGTCCAACTCTACTGCCCAACCAGTTCTTTTACTTAAAAGCCGTCTGGAAAAGCTTTCCCTAAAATCTCTCAATTTCTTCTTTTCTCCCACTCCCACCTGCTCCTTGCTGGTCCCTCGCCTTTTCTTCCCCTCCCCTTGGTGTGGAGCAGCAGGTCCTTGAAGTAAGTATGGAGGCTTGGAAGGGTTTGCCTGCGTGTGCATCGCTGTTACCATGCATGCCTGTCACTGTGCATGCCCACCTTGCCTCCTCACCTCCTTCCTGTTTTGCTTTCCAAATCCCTTTCTCCCTGTGTCCTTCCCATGGCCCAGGGCTCATGGCAGAGTGGTTCCTTTTCCTTTTATGCAGTTACTCACACTGTGTTCTTTACTGGTTTGGCTGCCAAATACAAACCCTTGCTACAATCTCTGTATTAAACCTCTTCTTTTTCTTTCTCCAACCCCCTCAAATCATGATGGTGGTGGGCAGAGACATCTCAGAAGCCATTAGTCACCTAAGAGGAGTTTCCAATACCTCCAGCAGCCTTTACCCTACAGAAATACCAAGTCCACACACTTGGCCAATATTCCTTTGTGCAGCCAAATCTTTCCAACAACCTGGAAAGCAGCAAAGAGACAAGGTCCTAAAAAGGCCAAGAAAACAATGGGAAGTTGCTGAATTTGTCTGCGGTCCATGGATTGAAAGGAGTCCATAGGGAATATTTAGAGTTATACTGGGCTGGTGGATGGCTGGCATTCCAGAGATCCTGTGTGCACTAATCTGGGAAAAGGCTCCTTCTTCTTGGTTAAACAAGAAGTGACCTTGGCTAGTGCTGATTCATCCTGTGCACTGTTCCCAGCTAACTGAGTCATGGAGGGTTTGTTTGGCACGCTGTCCCTCCGTCTGAAATCACTGCCCTTGACAATTAAAAGAAATGAACCAATTTTAAAGGCAACTGATCACTGGGAGGCTAAAAATAAGTATGGCACAGAAAGGAGGCTTCACAAGGAAAAAGACAGAAAAATCCCTGATGAGGACCTGATGAGCACACAGCAATTAAGCCATGAGCAGTGCTGTGGCACAGCCCTGTGGGGAGAAGGATCCCACAGGCTCACCCTGGATCCTGCTGGCTCACCCTGTGGTCTCCAGCACTCACACAGGAGAAAATCCCACCATGCTCAGTCAGGGACAAGCCAGGAAAAGTAACTAGACTGGCCCAGTCTAGCAAATATTAAGGTAAAAGGGGTGGGCAAGGATGGTCTTCGCTTAATCCCTTTGGGCATTTCTGCCTGCTCCCTGACATGCCAATGCCCACCCAGCCCCTTGGGAGCTGCCTTTGCAGCCTGAAGAAGGAGGAGTTTCCTTCCAGAGCCTTCCTAAGCTTTAAACCACACGCACAGTTTCTCTCATACAGGTACAGGATACTTACGTACATACTTCTGCTTTTTTTTTTTCTTTGCTGTTTCATTTCTCTCTCTGGAATGTGATTTTCCCCTCCTCTCTGCTCCCTGCAAGGCGTGGGGTTCTGACACTGCCTCTCTTTCCTCTGCAGATCAAAATGCTGACGGACAGGAAGCGGGAGCTGGAGCATCGCCTCAGTGCCATGATGGAGGAGAACGACCTGCTCCAGGGAACCGTGGAGGAGCTGCAGGACCGAGTGCTCATCCTGGAGAGACAAAGCCATGACAAGGACCTGCAGGTGAGGAGGCAGCAGTGAGGCAGGGAAGGGATGGGGAAATGCAGTACAAGGTGTGTTTTGGGGTAAAATTGGCCAGGAAGATAATCAAGAACCGGGAGTCAAAACAACTCCTAAATCCGTAGAATAAAATGGCTCGTGGCAGCAGGTAAGGTCCCAGGTGTTGCCCATAGGAACAGATACCAGAAGCCCCATTGACAGCAAAGAGCAGCTTAGGAGGGAGATCTGAGCAAGGGAGTGGGACAGGGTGCTGGGGAAATCAGCTAAATGTCAAAAGAAGCAGAGCATTTTGGTTGCAGTTCATTTTAGTTAATTTTTTAATAGCAGAACTGGCTTCAAAAGGGGTTTTTTTGGACCCTGCTGTCCCAGAGGGCAGTCACTGTCCTCAAGGCTCTCACTGCTCAGATGGTTTCCCATGGTGTTCACAGCCATGTGTCACCAAACATCACCCCTCAGAGAACCACCTGGCACCTCAGGGGCTTACGGCATCTTGGGAGAGAATGAGATTTTTTCCATTTTGCCTCTGTGGGTTGACAACCTCTGGATCCCCAGGTCTGCAAATCAGCACTGAATAATTTTTCCTTTTTTTAATACATATTTGTGCATATATTTTTTAAAAACCTGTCTATATCACTTTCTTTTTGGATTCCCTTCCTGCTGTGTTATTTTCAGCAAATTGTTTTACCTGAGTCCTAACTTCTTCACAATGTTTCTCATTTTTGTGCTGATTAACCTGCTATTTTTATCTTTCAGGATATTCTGGAGTCTAAACAATGTCTAATGACATTTGGAGATTATTAAGCTCCAATAAATAGCAATATCAGCCAAGAGTACTTTTCTCCTGGCTGGAAACCCTGCTTTGTGTCACTCATTCCTCCCTCCCAGCTCCTTCAGAAACCAAGAGATTCATCCAGTCCCTATCACCTCCACTAATACTTCTTTTCCAATACCTTGATTTTCTTCACAAGCTGCACCAAAGCCAGATGGAGCTCCAGGAGGTGCGTCTGTCCTACCGGCAGCTGCAGGGGAAGGTAGAGGAGCTCAGTGAGGAGAGAAGCCTCCAAAACCTCAACACAACCAGCACGTCCCTCCTGTCTGAGATAGAGCAGAGCATGGAGGCAGAGGAGCTGGAACAAGAACGAGAACAGGTATTTGCCCTCCGGCCCCTGGGAAAGCCCACAGGCCTCTGTGACCAGCCCCTGAGGGAAAGGGAGTTTAATGCATTTGATCTGGGTTTGGAGCTGAACCAAGGGCCAGAAAATTGGGAATGACACCCTTTTGACCGTATGAAGCCAAACCTCTGCATCCGTTTCAAAACCAACAGAGCGAGCTTGACAGATATTTGTGAGGTTCAGCAGCCATGTGCTTCACTTACCACGGAAGGAGGATTTCCATGGCCTTGATGTCCCAGGCTCTTGTCTCTTGTTTCAGCTGAGGCTGCAGCTCTGGGAGGCCTATTGCCAAGTGCGGTACCTCTGCTCCCACCTCCGAGGAAACGACAGCGCCGACTCCGCCGTCTCCACAGACTCCTCCATGGACGAGTCTTCAGAAACCTCATCAGCCAAAGACGTCCCAGCCGGGAGCCTTCGGGCAGCCCTCAGTGAGCTCAAAAGACTGATACAAAATGTGCTGGATGGGGCAGACTCCACGGTAAGTCGGTGGCACAGAGGCACCTTGGCTTGTGCATGTTCCGGGCCCAGGTGACAGAGCTTGCTGTGGGTTCTGCTGGATCTTGAAGTCTCCGGTCTCCAAGAAAACCTCTGTGGCCCACGGGGATGGGCTGTCACAGTGCACAGCCTGCTCCATGTGTCTCAAATGGTCAGACAAGAGCCAAGCACGTGGGGTTTCAGCCCTGCAGTGGTCAGACCACCTAAAGTTTCAAGCTTCCTGCAACCGTCGTTGGCCTGGGAGTCGTTCTGGAAAATTAATAAACATAGGCTTACTTTGAGATTTTCAGTAAGTTAGAGTTTCAGCATGGAATTACTGCAGATTGCCTTATACATCACAGTTCAGTTATTTCCCTTAGGGTTTTCCTAACCCTACTTTATTAGCAGTAGCATCACAAAAGCATCATAACCCCTACGTGGGTAGGTTCTGCCCCTGCGAATTGTCACTGGGTACGAATGTCTCGGCAAGAGCTGCCAGACAGGTGAAAGGTTTTGCTGGCACAAGATGATGTCTGGGGGATATTGTGTCCCCAGACTGCTGAGCAGGAGGGAAGGACCACTCAGCATCCACAGGAGTGCAGAATTACAAGGAAACACCTCCCTTTTCACAATGGCTCAAATCAGGCCTGTTCCCACCCCCTACAAGCTGGTTGCATTGCCAGGATGACATTTAAGATATTATTTGAGATGCCATGGTGAGGAACACAGAGCAGACCCTGCAGCTGCAGCCCTGCATGGCAGTACTCACCCTGCTTGTTTAAGGACCCATAACAGCTGCAAAGAGGCTGAGTATAGAGATGAAGTTGTATTTGTTAAATAAAATGTGGACAGTCCTGCAAAAGGTCCACAAACACAGAGACTGTAGCCATACGTTGCCAAACAGCTCTCTGTACATTTGGTTTGTGTTAAGCTCTGCATGCTCTTTGTATCATGTGTAGAAGCACTGCCACTGGCTGAGCATGTTTCCACTGTGGAGGTGTATGGGAAAAAACCTGAAACTCTACCGAGGTCACATTCACATTTTCTTCTTCCTTGTTTAGTACCTCCATCCCAAACCGGTATCACATTAATGCAATTGCCTTTTCTAAAGTGAAATCTGAGCAAGAGATTTCTCTCCCGCTCTCAGAGCTCTCGACGGAGCGACGACGACACGTTAGAGGAACAGATCAGGAGAACAAGCGAGGATTCACGAGCCCTGAGGGAATTAATGGAGGGAGAACGGGGGAAACTGAGGCAGAGTTTGGAGGAGCTGCAGCGACTGCACAGCCAGGTTAGCAATTCCCACGCTTTACATGTGGTCTTGTAACACCAGTGTTCATCCTCCAAGACATGCCTGCCATCGAAGAGATCAACATGATAAATGACCCGGGAGGATTTAGGCCAAAACCACTTATGGCTGGATGAGGGAGACATTGTTAAACCCAGTGCAGAGGATTCATGCATTTAGAATGGGAGTTTTTGACAGGTTGTCTGGGGTCCATCCCAGGCATTGTCTCAAACAGCCAAACTTCCTTTAAACCTTTCTCCCAATCTGCTTTTCAGCCAATCTGTGTTGCTTAAGTTCATCTCAGCAGAAGACCCCAAAGTACAAGTCTGCTTGATATGGGGTACTGGAAACCCAAAGGTTTCCAGTCTGACCCAATTTGCTTGCACTAAGTTCTTGTGAAAGGCATCTACACCCACTGGATGGATATAACAGTGCTGCTCTGCTGTGCACAGAGCAGGGTTTTACCCCTTGCACAGCAGCACCACAAAACCCTCAGAAGTGCACACCCAGAGAATCCTGATCATGGGCAGCCTGGCACCCCAGGGCCAACAGGGCAAAGGCAAAGGCAATCCCAACAGCAACGAACGATCCAGCCCTGAAACCAACTGCACACCAAGGCACAGAATCCCACTGCCCACGTCTGAGGTCCTGTGCCAAGAGCAGCAAAAGGAGAGAGGCACCCAAGGAGATGCTCTGCAGTCCCTGTGGGACAAGACTCCAAATGCTGGGGGGATCCAGAGGCTGCAGCAGAAGCATCCTCTGGTGAAGGTGCTTGTGCAGCCCCAACTGCACTGGAGCAGGGAATGGGATTAACGCTGGTCTTGGCAGTGGTGCTGTATTGCCCTTTTGATGTACCCCTTTGGAGAAAAAATAGGAAAACATCCCTGTTCAGAAAGTCAGCCCAGCCTGGGGTCTGACAGCCTTGTGTAGGCTGTGGGGGCTCCTACCATGGGACCAAAGAGAAAAGAGTGAGAGCATCATTAAATACCCCAGCAGTGACAGCTGCATGTGGGTGGGGATGGGAAATGGTCCTGCTGACAGAGCAGCTGGTCAGAGGCAGAATGGAGAAGGGGAGCAGCCCTGGAGCCCATCCTTCTCTGAGGACTGCTCCTCTCAGCCATGTGGCCACCACAAGAGACCATACTGGGGGTCCAGACTTCTGCCCCAGTGAGACACGAGCCCAGGCACTTCTCTGGCTGTGCTGCCATGGTCCTGTGCATCACCCCCAGGTCCCCCTTGCCCTTAAACACACCTGAGATGGAGGAGACAAGGGCTTGATCACTGCAGCCTGGCTGTGCTGACCCAGACCTTTGGAGGTTCTCACACTTTTTGAGCAACCACCTTCACACCACCCTGCGTGTCTGGATGCAGCATCTCACACATGAGACCTTGACAGGACACCAGGAGAGAGCAGCACTTGGTTGTTCTCTGCTGTGACTGATCTTCCCAAACTCCCCAGCCAAGAAGGACCAGAAGACCAGGCCTGGATCACCAGTCTGGAACCCTGTCTCTGCTTTTAAGTGTCCCTGACTACCAAAGCTCTGAATATTTAGTGAACAAAGGGAAATCTGCAGTTCTGTTTTCTTCCCACGCCTCTATGTGATATGAAGAAAGATGGGGCACAGCTACAAATGCAGCAGACATTGCTCTTGGAGAAGCCCTCCAGCCTCACACAGCAAGTACACATCTCCCACAGCTTTTGCCTGTGACCCATCCTTGCACTTGCTCCAGCTTAATAATTATTCTTACCTCCCACTGAAGAGGCAACATCATCTTCTGTTAAGGTGCTAAAGAAAATCGATGCACATGGAAATCTGGTCCAACCCAGGGGAGCAGTGCTCTGCTGCCTCCTCATCCCTCTGTGCTGTCGCTGGTATTGGTACAATCAAAGGGAAACTCCTTCTAAACGGCTTCTGGGACCTCGTAGCACCACACACACATTCATTGCTCCTGCCTGAGAGCAAGGTGAGCTGGTGGAGATGGGAGTCACCCCTGCCTCTCTCTACACTGCAGAGTGGTTTCACATCTTCTCCCTGTCCGTCTTCTCCTTCAGTGCATCCCATTCTTACCTGAAGCACAGATAAAACTAGTTAAAATCCCAAACCATTCCCCAAACACTGTGTTTTGGGCCTCTTGATCCGCTGTCCCCTGGGATTTCTGCAGAAGTGCTCAGCACCTTTCACCACTGCTCTCTGTCCCGTCCCAACCCTGAGTGCACCCCATGGGGGGGGCTCTGGGAGGGCACGGCTCACGAACAGCTCCCCAGTTCCCTGGCAGCCCTGGGACTCGATGGGGAGTCTCTGCACACAGACAGGGTGTGTTCACACCCTCCCTCCCCCCGGCCCAGCCACGCCGCGCTAACGGCAGATCCTCCCACGCCCTGGATGTGATGAGCCCTTTTTGACTGTCTGCCCTCTATTTAAAGATTTCTTTGAAGATTCAAGCACTACTGAGCTGCATTTAGAGACAGGAGGTGGGTCAAACGCTGGAAGGGTTTTCAGGTGGTGGAGTAGCGTAACAGAGCATGTGTGTGCCCTAGACAAAGAAATTAAACGTGTATGAAATATTGCAAAGCTCTGCTAATGCGATCCTTGCATGATTTCACACCCTATTAACTCACTCTGCACAGGACCAAAACGATAGATCATTTCTCAGACTATTTAAGACTCCACACATATTTTAAAGTCTAATTAAAATTGTAAGATGTGCCAGTAACACCTTCCATGGCGTGAAAGGGAATTTTCACATCCTTTGTCTACAGCTTCATTCTACAGGAGATGTAATGGCCCCTTCAAAAAATCTTATTTGCTGCTAAATTATGTTAGCAATAATTTAACCCTGGAAAGATCAGAATTACAACAGGCAGGCTCAGAGGATGCATTCACAAGACAAACTGCTTGGAGAGGGGCAATATTTTAGTGCTGATGCCACAGTGACAGCAAAGTCACAGATGGGTCCTGCTCTGCTTTCAGTGCTGTCTCTGCCTGTTACCGACGCTGTTCTAGTGACCATCTTGCTCAGACCAGCAGTGCCAGCATCCCAGGGAAAGCCAGCACATTCCATGGGGTGTTGCACCAGCACGAACAGCCCCCACCCGGCAGACACAGCTTCTCCTGCAAGCAGGGGAGCTCAGCCTCCAGCTTGGCCCTTGTGGGTTTTTTTCCACACACACACAACACTCGTGGTGAATTTGCCTGAGCAGCCCTGCGTTTCACACCCTCCCTCTGCCCACAGGTCACGCTGCTGAGCGTGGAGATGACGACGCTGAAGGAGGAACGGGACCGGCTGCGAGGAGCTGCTGAAGACAAGGAGACGAGTGAGCGGCTCCTGCAGGCCATCAGGGACCGGGACGAGGCCATTGCCAAGTAAGTGGCACGAACAGCCAAGGCCAGGCTGGGTCAGCAGTTATGGAGGGCCTTGGCAGGAGGTGCCTCTGGAGTGGATTTCTCCTCCCCTCTGCTAATCTGAGTAGCTGTTACAGTGTGATGGAGCGAGGCTCAGCTTCCCTGGAGTTGGGAAATGCTGCCAGGAGCTTGGGGGCTGGAGATGAGAATTTCCAGAGCTGCCCCATGGCAGGATTGGGGGCATTAAGGAGGATGCTGTGAAGCATGTTTTTGCCATCCCTAGTGCTGGTATGAGTTACTGCAAGGAGGAGAGGACTTCAGGGAACCAAATGGTCTGCCCTATTTGTCATATTTGAATTCTTTTGCTCTTCTAGACACACCCTGCTTTCCTGCCCATCCCCATTACAGCCCTGCTTGGGCTTCTTCCCTAAACCATTTCACTTCTCTGGTCACTTGCTCTCCTTTCCTGTTCCAGGGTCTTTTTTGCGTCTCCAGTCCTGTAATTCTCTGTTTCTCCTTTTGGGATTCTCCCACTGGTTTGGCTCTTTATTTTCCCCATCCTCCTTGCAGACCTGTGCAGTTCTGCTCCCCTGTACCCTATGCCCCCCTTCCCCAGCTCTGTCCTCGGGCCTGCCAAAATGCCCTGAGCACTCTTTGCCCTGAAGAGAGGGGCAGAAACATTCCCACCTCTGTGCTCCAGCTAGAAAGGATACATATGTGGTAATCTCCTTAATAAGCAGATGGACCGGGACACCACAAGTCCATCTTCTTAGGGAAACGTCTAACACTCAAGCCCCGGGCAAGAGGAGAAGCACAGGAGCGTTGCAGCTCCGAAGGTGCAGGAGCTCAATCAGCCTGCACCCCCCCTTCACCTTTTTTGAAGCGACCTGCCCATCCGTGCTGCTCTGGCCCAGGTAGCTGGCTACCCAGTTCCCATCGCCGTCTTCTGTAACACCTCCATCTGTTGGCAAGGATCAGGAGCATCCCAGCTGTCTGCCAGGCGCAGGGAGAGGTGGTTCTGACATTTCCCGTGCGTGTGGGTTGCTGGTTGTGCCGTGGCTATGGCAACACGCTGCCATCAATCCCCTGGTGAGATCCAGCCAGCAAGGGGAGCTCCGCAGCAAAAGGCTGGCTGAGGTGCCCAAATCACAGCCGGCAGGGGAAGGGCACAGTTTCTTCAGTCCACTAATGACCCTGCTGGGACAAAGCACCGATAATTACGGCTGACTCTCCCGCAGCACATAACCCCGGGAACGGGACGAGAGGAGTGTGCCGGGGGGAGGGTGGCGGGTGATTAATGAGCAGAAAGTGGCAGCAAGTGAAAGCAGACAAGAGCAACTTGTTGCTGGAAATGAAAACATCCCTCCCAGACCGAGTGGGCCGTTCCCAGGCACTGAACCTCCTGGGAGGCTCGTGATATGCTTCCCACCTCACACCTCAAGGGTTAAGTTGCTTTTGTTGAACCCATCCCCCGAAAAATCCCTGACTCTGAACAGAAATAAAATCACTGCCCGAGGCAGACATCTGGTGTGGAAAATTTTTGCTTGAAGCTGAAGTTTGGCAACACGGGAAGCAATAGGAGAACAGGATCCTATAATAGGAAGTGTTAAGCAACCAGTACCTGGAATATAAACACAAATTCTTAAATTGCTCTTCTGCAGGGGAGCACAAGGGAGCTATTAGGAGGGAATGAATTAGCTACAGTTAATAAGAGGCAATTATTTCTCTCAAAAATGTTTGCAAGGAAAGATGGTTCCCAGCAAGTCATGTTACAGCTTCCCATCACACAGCAGTTAATTGAAAACTTAAGCTTTGTGCTCACCTGTTGTGCTCCCAGCATGGTGAGCAGCATTTCCCAGCTTGGGCAGCTTACTCCATCCTGAAGGATGATTCCTTTCCACTAGTCAGTAGCAGTTGGAACATCTCAGCCACTCAGGGCCCTTTGGGCAACCATGTCCGTGGTGTCACCGGCCCAGTGGCCATCACATGCCTGGAAAGAAATGCAGCAGTGGTGTTCCCAAAGGCTGGCACAACCCCACTGAAACTGGGATCTCTCCTTAAAGCATGACATTTAATTCAAACAGTTTGTCATTCTTTAAAAGCATATGCTGTGATAAGTTCTCTTCTTTCATTTCTTCCTTCCTTCAGCCCAAGTCCCAAGTAAAAGCAGAGTTGTGCTCTTTAAAGGTTTTGTCTGTTTGTTTGATTTTGCAATTAATTGATCAAGTGATCAGACACAGATCATTTGATTTTTAGCACATACTATTTTTTCTATGCATTAGTAAACAGAAAAAAAAGGAAAAATATTTATATAAAGATTCTACCTCGTTTCAGATCTCTGCCTTTAATGGCAGATCATTCACATTATCCAGGCACAATATTATCTTACACAGCAGTGCATCTGATTTTCTTTTTGTATTCTTCATAGTGTGCTTACCAGAAATCTGTTGGTTTTATAGTAATGATGTCACCAGTTTTGTCCCACTCTCCAAATTAATTGTCCATAATCAAATGGAGATGAACAGCTTAGGATATGAGGACTTGCCAGTGAAAGAAACTGTTGACTTCTCCTCGAGGATATGTTTAACTCTTGCTCTAAAAAAAAGAAAAAAGAGAAGTCACATGCCCCAATTTCTGTCCTCCCCACAGGAAGAATGCAGTGGAGGTGGAGCTGAGCAAGTGCAAGATCGACATGATGTCCCTCAACAGCCAGCTGCTGGATGCCATCCAGCAGAAGGTGAACCTCTCGCAGCAGCTGGAGGCCTGGCAGGTGAGCAGCCCTGGCCCCACGTGGTCCCAGAGGCACCTTTGGGTGACTGTCCCCTCTCCCTGCGGGTTTGCTGCGTTCTCAGCCCGTAGATTGGGGTGTTTGGTTTGGGCTCTGCGGGAGCCGGTGGTGCAGTGGGACCCCTCCCTGCTCCGAGGGCAGCTGAGAGCTGTTCATGTACAGGAACACCCATTTCACCTGGAGAAACACTCTGTGTCTCATGGCTGTGAGCAGAATGGGTAAGCTGCACGTTGCAGAGTAACCTGCTGTGCCCCTGCAGGGGAGGGCTCCGTGCAGGAGGTGTCCCCAGACAGGAACAGCCTTGGGGACGTGTGGGCACAGCATGTCCCTGCATTGCCATAAAGGGCCAGAAAGGTGGGAGAGTGGGAGACAGAGGGGTTGTGATGGTTGTTGCTGCACTGTTTTCATCAACTCAGAAGATCCATCAAGAAAGAGAAGCTAAAATCCCAGCTCCCCACCAAGGTAAAAAAACCAAACTCATGGCAGTCCCACAGCTGCCCTGGAGATGCTCTGCTTGGGGTCAGTGGAGAAAACCCTCATCAAGCCCTTGAGAGCAGGCAAAAGCTGTCTCCTCCCAGAACCAGCACCAAGGGAGGGATACTTTAACACCAAATAAAGCAGAATCAAGAGGTCTGTGCCATTTAGAGTGATTTCTTGCAGACCATGCAAGGCCCCAACTCTACTAAAAACCAGCCTGACCAGTAGAAACCTTTCCCGTACAACCTCGCTCCTGTCTCAACTCCACTGTGTTTTCGTTTCTCTCTTTTTTTTTTTTTTTCTTCTTTTCTTTTCTTTCTCCTGCTTACAGTTTGCTTCCTCAGGGCTTTTTACTATCTGGCTCCTTTGGTTTCTGATCTAGTGGCCTTTCTCAGTTCCTGTACCAACAGCTTTAGTCGTACACCCCTCCTGCCTTTGAGGTGAGCTCCCCACACCCTCGCCAACACCCGCCATCCCCTTGCCTTCTCCATCTGCTGCCACCATCACCCCCATCCTTCTCTGCCCTCACCATCATCTGGCAAGAGGGGCCAGTGGGGGGTCTGCATTACCCACAATATTCTGCACACACCCCCCCCTCCCCGGCACCAGGCCAGGGCACGAGGGGTAGAGTCCCCTTATCCCCACGGTGAGGCTTTACCAGGTCACCATGGGGAAGGCCAGGCTGAGGTGCACATATTATTAACCCTCTGGATCCACATATCTAGGACCTGGAAAACTTCCTGAAATAGAGACTGGCATAGGAGCTGTCTGGATCCAAGTTCTGCTTCAGTTTGGATGGGTGGTATCTGAGACCTATTTAGTGCTAGAGTAAACCCAGCTTAGGGTTTAACAACAGCAGCAATACAACCACCCCAGAGCTGCTCCCACCAGCTCTGAGATGAGGCTCAGGCCCACTAGCACAGCAGTGAGTTGTCTCCAACTTACTGACCTACAGCTTTATTACACAGCAGCAAAATAGTTTCCAACCACCTTATGTCCCCAGAACACGAGCTCAGCCACAGAGGCACAAAACAAGTCAGGTGATTTATGTATTTTTGGGGACTATTTTGCAAAGGTGAATGTTCCTGATAAAACAGAATAAGAGTCTCTGCTTTAGCTGGGCATGAGTAAAAAGGCTTTAATCTGATAGCATTTTGTTCTTGTACCCTTCTGGTCTGCATTTTACCAAGGACTCTCAACAGGATTACTGTGTTCTGTAAGCACATAATCATACAGGCTGTAAAATAGGACACAAACAAAAAACCTCCACAGCCAAGTGCTGTTCTCTCTGATTCACACATCTGACAGACAGGCCCAAATGCAGTGCACTCTCAGTAGTGCATACTGTATTTATATATATATATAATGGTTTTTGTGTATATATATATAAAAAATATATAAATCATACTCACCCCTTGTTGTGTGGTTGATCAAGGACACAGATCTGCCATGCAGGAGCCTGGGTACCTACTTCATTTACTAGAAGAGGTGCCTTCAAAATCCCAGTGCCATGCATTTTCACGTGGAAGCTTCAGCTCTGGAAAGCTGTTCCATCTTAATACTGATGTTTACCTTAACCTCTTTAACTCTCCCTCTGCCTTTCCTCTCTCCAGCCCTGCTCTTAAAAGACCCAAAGCTTCCCCAGTCTGTGTAGCTCTGCACCCTCCTGCTCCCACAGGGAAAGTCCCTACATAATAAATTCAGGTCCAGGTCATGGCTATTGATCCTTTTTCCTGCAGAAAGTGCTGCAACAAGAGACTAAACATCATTCAAGTTTCCACTCCCACTTGGCTGATTTGATTCCACATACAGAGCACCTGGGTCACCTGCTGGGCAATGGCAGCACCTTCCCTTCTGTCCTGGTGCTTCCCTGACGGGGCTGCCCTGCACGAGGTGCCAAATGAACAGCAATTCACCACTACAGCCCATCCAGAGAATCCTTGTTCTCACCAGATAGTGCCCTCGGTCCTAATCAGGGACCAAGCTGCTGGAGAACATTTGATTCCTCCTGTAGAGCTCGTTTGTGGACACACATTTTCACTAAGCTGCAGTTTGAACATGCAGAAGTAATGGATTTGAAGGTTTAAAGTCTGTAGAATTGATAGCCAGGTTTTCAAGGAACACGGCAGCAGCCCTGGCTGATTATTTTGTGTAGAGCAATTCCACAGGGCAGCAACCATGGACAAAACCAGAGAATTTCTGGTGCATCTCCAAAGCCCCAGTTCATGCCGAGCTGTCAGTCAGATTGCTTTCACTGCTCTCCTCTGGGGGAAGGAGCAGGTTTAAGGGATGAGCTCAGTTCTCTTTGGTAAGTCTGGTGCAAAGCTCACATGGGGTCTGGTGGGCCCACACCTTCCCCAGCCCCTCAGCACCTTCCCCAAAGAAGCCCCACTAACGTGGCAGTGCAGGCAGCTCTGCCACACCTGCCTGCTGCCCGTGGTGCACACACAGGTCTGAGCACAGACATCCTTCCTTCTTCTGGCATCTGCTTTCAGCTGCATTTGTTCTTTTTATTTATATCTTCCCCCCCAAGGGGACATCCAGGAGCTGCAGACAGCAGAGGAACATAGTTCAGGGGTGTCACAGAGTCCCAAGCAGGCGCAGTGCTCCTGGGAGAGAGCACCTGAGCAATTCATCCCTCAGAACTGTGGGATTTCTCTTCCTCACTCACTGAAAAGCCTCACGGCAGCAAGCACAGCTGAGCCTGCTGTCGGGTGGGGGCTGAGCCCTGTCCCCACTCCTGCCATCCCTGCTCCATCCCATCGCTGCACGTTTCATCCCATTTCAGCCGCGTCCCGGCGCGAGCTCCCGCGGAGCATCAGCTGCCACTAACACCCCTGTCCTCTCCCTCTGCTGCAGGATGACATGCACAGGGTCATTGACCAGCAGCTGATGGACAAACACCCGAAGGAATGGAGCCAGCTTGCTTATTCCTTCTCCAGTGGCTCCGGCGCCAAGCGGAGTGCCAGACCCTCCCCCGCGTTCAGGCCGGAGCAGCAGGGGGACGAGCCCGTCGGGGCGGAAGGAAACCGTCTCTTTTCCTTTTTCAAGAAAAATTGATTGGAAAAAGAGAAAACTCTCCAACAGTTCCTGCTTCAAGATGGGGAGTGGGGCAGCTGCCCAGCTTGCTGATGGACCCAAGTCTGATCCACTGAGTAAAAAAAGAAGGGGGCAAAGGAGTTAACCCTTGAGACTCTGCACTATTTACACCGCACCTGGTCTGAACCAAATGTTTACATGAATTGGAGATTTGCAAATTGACAATGCGATACTAATAGAAAGAAACTTTTCTTATTCTGTAAGTGAAGTGATAAACTTCAGGGTATATTTTAGGCGCTTGGGCACAGTCCAGTTTCTGCTGTGAAGAATACTCTGATTGTCTTAAAAGCATTCTCATGCTGGAGAAGGAAATAAGCAGCCCCAAGACAGAGCAGTGCAGGGGACTGAGAACTGCTGTCACAGTGAGCACAGGGGGAAGAAGAGGCTGAATGTAAGAGAGGAGAGGGGAGTCATTTCTATCACCCTCCAGTCCTGGCAGCTGTGACATCCTTCATCCATTCCACCAAGACTGGAGTCACTCTGGCCCCAGCATTGCCATGTTTTGACAAATGTAGCTTTCTCCGTGGTGGAAGTTGAGCCCTCACTGCAGATCCTGCCTGGGCACCTGCAGCTCTGCGTGGCTGTTCACCCTCGCTGCGAATCCAGGCTCCTCACAGCTCAGGGCAGGGGGCAGATTGCTGGTGTCACTGTCTACTCCAGCTCCCTCCTGTTACAGAGGTAAGAGTTGCAGTCTGTGGCTACACAGAATGTTAAGGATTTCTCCCCAAGAGACTGACCATCTACAACAGATTACAGACTGGATTAAAGTTGTGGATGTTCGGTCCTGGGGCAGCTGCTGTCCCTCTGATGGCCAAAGGTAGTTGAGGAGCTTCAGCGAGTCACACACCTCTCCCCAAAGCCATGCACACCTCCCAGACAGAGAAGAAACCTGTCATTTTAACTGGATAGGCCCCCAAAAGCCCAACTAATAATTCACTGAAAGCCTACTCATAATGATGTCAGTCGGTCTTTGACACTGGGTTGGCACTCAATCCTCAGAAAGCACACTGGCATCTGCCTTCACGGAGGCCAAAGGCCATCAGGGTGTCTACAAAACTCTGGAAAGCCTGCAGGTTACTCTGCCCTATGCAGTAACATTGGCTGGGGCCTGACAGAAAGGAGGAGTTGTTCCTGCCTGCAAGGGAGTTACTTCTCAGCCCTTTGGCAAGCAGGGAGCCAAACCTCCTATTGATCAAAGACCATCAGAGCCTGCTTTGCACAAGTTGATCAACATGAAGCAACATGACTTTCCTGGTGTATGCACACAGCAGTGCTGGAAATCCTGCAATGCTCAAATGGGGACCTTCCCTCTGCACTGGATGGGCACCTTACAGCTCTTCTCTTTCACACAGTCTGCCATCATAAGCCAGTGAGGAATGCCAGGCTCAGTTCAGAGATGTCCTGCTGCTGTCATGCAGTTTTCACACATTCTTGCAGCTCATGATACCCACAGGCCCTAAGTTGTCTCCCTGCTGCTTTAAAGAGGCCACCACCTACACTGTCCCACAGGAAACAGAGCTGGGTACACCTTCAGCTCTACCCTGCTCAGCAACTTTGGTGCTAAAACACCATCCTACAGGGAGCTGCTCTCTCTGCTCACTATTTACAGGAACAAGCTTTCTGCTAGAATTAGGTATCAAACACCTTCTTCTAAGCAGAAGGTAAGAGGCTGGTGGCTTAGGTTTTATTATTATTCAAGTTACCTATGGGATGGAACATCCATAATACCTCAGTACAAGTATCCTTTCTGCCTACAAAGATTTGAGCATTCCCATATTTCCTTGTTAGCACGAAACTACCGCACTGATATTAAATCATCTTGCACTAGGACAGCTCCATCTTACAACAAGCAGAGTACTCTGAGGTTGAAAACTATGGTAAAGAGCTGAGTGGTAAGACCCCTTTACTTGAAAGCAATGACACCTGGATTGCAGAGCCTGCTCCAGGAAATACTTGGGCAAAGCCCCACCGATACAGCTCGATGCTTATGGGGAAAGGAATCTGAAATCTCACAGGCAGGGAAGGAAACTGAACCTTGGCCTCTCCTTTCTAGGCAATGCTCAGCTGTTGAGTATCTGCTTGTATCCACTTGTGCAAGTGAGGGAAAGGGATGTAGCACAGTGCCAAGTGCTCTCAGGATGGTGAGTCCTCATCTTCCCGTCTTACCTGTGCTGTGACTCTCCATAGGACAAAGACATGAGGCACACGCTCAGCATCTCCTGCTGCCAGGACTGTTACACCCATATGCATTAACACAACCTCTGATACCTGCAAAAGGAGGGTTCATGGATGCCAGCAATACCTGGGAACAGTTACACCCTCAAAAGGATGTTCTGCTTACTGTGGGAGAGCCACATGAACATCTCGGTCCTCACGGACCTTTTTTCTGCCGTCAGTTGTCATTCCCAGACCACACCAGCTCTCTTCAAGCCACATACCCAGCAGCTGTGTGGGACTCTACCCCCGTGAGGATGAATGGATGGATGGATGGATGGATGCAATCCTAAGGCAAGGGCCTTAAGTTATCCCATGAAGATGCAGTAATGAGAGGAAGAAAGGTGCCTTCTGCTACGTTTGCTGAGGAAAGCGACTCATTCAGTTGTAGGGGTAGGCACAGCACATCTCTTCATTTTAGGAGAATCCTTAATCCCATTGCAGTTCTAGGTACTGAATAAGAGCGATGGAAGAGATTGCAAGAGGAAAGTCAGCATGTCCTAAGGTGCCAGTTGGGTATGGTTTCTTCAAACTACCCCTTAACCCTAAAGACTTAGTTGCACTACTAAACCCAGAAATACAAGAGAACTGGGTGTAATGAACTGGACAACACACCAAAGGAGACCTCCTTGTGCTGAGCTGCTACTCCACAGGAACAGAAACTGCCTTAACACAGCAGCTAGATACTGTCCTTCTGTCTTCAGAAACCTCACCCGTGCAGTCCTTCACACTCATTTGTCACGTTGTGTTTTAACAAGGTCCTGACCACTTCACACTGTCATTAAAACACTCACCTCCATCCTGTCACAGCCAGGAGCCTGCAGTCAGCCTTGCAGTGCTGGTTAGAAGACACTTCACTTGTGGTACCTGATGCTCCCAGGACACACATGGCACGAAGGAAACATCAGCTCCAGTGGATGAGATGGAGGAAGCACATTAATCCAGCAGGTACTCAGGATCCCAAAGGAGATTTAAGGAGTGGGATCAGCAGCTCTAAACACAACCCTCAGCCTTGCTTTTGAGATAATGGTAAATAAAGGAGTAGTGCTGCACAGTCACTGTTCAAATATTGCACAGAGAAGAGATGCCTGCTGAGATTAAGGTTACAAAGGACTTTCCCACAGTTCAGTAACAGGTGACTGTTTGGGCAAATGTTTGTAATGCCTGCCTGGGGGAAAAGGGATCAGCCTCCCCTTCCAAACTCTGTAAGGGAAGCAACTGCAAACAAGGACCGAGTGTAACTGAAAGGCAAGTCACTAGCACTTTATCTTCTCACAAACTTAGATCAGCAGCTTGCCATCCAGGTGAACAGCAGACCAGCTAATGACAACGGAATAATTTTGCACAGAGGAGCAGGAAGGGAGGCTGCAGGCAGGGCCGATGCACTTGTCCTACTTAGGATGGTAAATTCCAGATTTGCCTCTCCATCAGGCAAACTCTCTACTCCCCACTCGGCTATAAAAAGCAAGATTGTTTGAACCAAAAAGCCAAGAAAGGAAGTGTCTGGGTGCTGCAGCAATGATTCCCTTGGATTGAGAGGGGAAAAGCACACAGCAGGGACAAGCAGAAAGAATGTACCTATAGATATGTACATATACCACAGTGCTGTAATTTTTGTATGTAGCAGTAATGTAAATAAATGTATGGTTTTTATAAGATACATATTATAAAAATCTATAAAGGCATATTTTTAGTAAAACCAATGCTCTACTTCTTTTGTAAATAGTTCTCTTCAGAATAAAACAGATCATTTATAAGATACCGTCTCAGCTCTCACTGCTTATTGTGCTTAGCTGCAAAACAAGCTCCTTTTGTGAACTGTCATTTAACACCCAACAGCATCTTTAGTGCTGCATCATCCCAAGAAATTCAGCCATGTAAAGCACCTGTGTGTGTTCAGAAGAGAACAGGCCAGGAGAAAACAAACAAACAAACAAACAACATTTGAAGCATCTGATCTACCAGAGGAGCTGGTAAATCTTCCCACCCTCCAGCCACTCGTGTTGTTTACTGGCTGTTCTATGGAGGCAGATTCAAAGTGTAAGGAGTTTAGACACAACACACAGGCAGTGACACACCTCCAGCCTGCACCAGCCACATGGGCTCAGGATTCCCCTCTCCCTCGTCCTACCAGAACGGTGCAGAGGGAGAAAAATCACCTCCCCACAGCAGGTTCCCATCACATCTCCCCACAGCACGTTCCCATCACATCTCCCCACAGCAGGTTCCCATCACATCTCCCCACAGCAGGTTCCCATCACATCTCCCCACAGCACGTTCCCATCACACCCCCCCAGGAGTGCCTTGCCCTGGGCAGCTGCTCGTGCACGGAGGGCAGCAGGGCAAGGGGATGCTGAGGGCAAGGGGATGCTGAGGGCAAGGGGATGCTGAGGGCAAGGGGATGCTGAGGGCAAGGGGATGCTGAGGGCAAGGGGATGCTGAGGGCAGCAAGCACAGCCACGGCTGCAGAGTTCCTGCACAGATTAATTAAACACACATTCATTTCCTGGGAAAGTGAGGAGAGACTCCAGATGCTTTTTAATCACCTCAGGGGCTGACCCCTGCTGCCTTGGAGGAGCTTTCAAAGCTCGCTCAAGGCTCGTTGTTGAACAGAAAGACAAAAGTTTACAGCACAATCACGAGCGTCACGCAGAAATAAGTTACCACTTCCAGCTTACTCTTCATTCACATTTAAAACTAAAATAGCAACTGGACATTTGAAAGCATTAACTGTGGTTTTGTCATTATGCCCTCCCAGGAAAAAAACAACACAGCAGCAGAGCTCACCCCTGGCTTGCCACCCTCCACTTCCAGGTGCTGGACAGCAGAGGAAACAGAGCCTCAAAAAAAAAAGATTTGGCAGCTTGTAACCTTTATTTTTAGTTTTTTAAAATTATTTAAAAAGCATAATTAGAAACTTTCATTACAGAAATAATCCTAGCAAACCAGTTAGACATTCCATTGCTCAACATTTAGGAAACTTCACATCAGCACCACTAGAGACACAGTCCCCACCCCTTCCAAGTGAATAGTTGTGGCAAGAGCAGAGGTAACTGCTCCTCTACAGCCAGCTCTGGGGAAAAAAAAAAATAAAGAAATTCCCACTTTAAGCCAGGAAAATGGAAACCTGGATTGGCAGAGTTCAAACCATGGCCACCAAGACCTGGACTCAAAGAGGACCAACTTTTCCATATAAGAGAACACTCCAGGCTTGGGTGCACCATTTCCTCATTTTATTGCATCATTTCCAGTAAATTCAGACATTTTCTTTACTTCTGCCTCTATGAAGTTACTCCCTCCTAGATCTGCACACACACTACCAACAAGAGTCCCAAAGTTAACACAGCTGGGCCCTTTAATCTGCAAGGGGTAACTGTCACAGGACAGCTCCATTCCCACGGGAAGGCTCCAGGGATGGCCCAGCTCCTCCTGGCACACACCACATTCAACATCAGAGAGCAGACGAGGATGGACTGGTGGGAATTCAGCCGCCACTTTCCACAGCCACTCAAATCTTACAATTATCAGAGCTCACTTCAGCAGTATCATCCCAGCTCACTCTTATTCTTGGGTTACCAATGCAAGATATGTGAAGAAAAGAGACGGGTGAAGGCAGCTGGATCCATATTCCCAGCACCTGAACTGATTAAAAAAACCACGTGTTGCACATTCATTGTTTGCATTTTGTAAAAAGTCTTTAAAGTGATTGACTGTGACGTGATTGTATCATTGGGGCTTTTACCACAACCCGAAAAATCTAAAAAAAAAATGCAGGCAAAATAAGTGACTAAAATTTAGCCTCTCCTGGGGGAAGAGGGAGGAAAGGAGAGAAGTGGGCTGACTCCAAGCTCAGGGACATCAGTGATTCACATCCTACCAAACTAAGGCCAGCAATTCCACAGGGCCACTTACTGAGACACTGAGTATGCCCACCCTCAGGGCCTTAAAGGAAGTCATACCCTCCATGCCTTTTAGTCATTTTAAGGAAAAAATTATTTTTTAATATTATTTAGGCAATTATTCAGGTGCTGAGCATGTCCTTTCAGCCCAGACATTTGATATTTTAGTTACACACACATACACTCTCCACCTTTAACTACATCTATTCAGGCTGAGGAACTGAGCCCTTGTTTTCCCAGAGAGGCCGAAAGGGCCAGGAAAACACCGAACACAGTGAGCCCAGTTTGTTTCCAAGGGTGATCCTCCACCACCACATAACCCAAGCAAGCAAGCTTTCCATTTCTTTGCATTAAACAGCAGTCCTCCTTCCAACCAGAAGAATCCTGGGAATGATCCTGCAGCAGCTTTCATATTCAGACACCAACCCAGAACAGCTGGATTTATTTTCATGCCTCTCTCAAAAAACAAAAGCTTTGCCACCAAAATTCACATTCAAGTTCAGATTGCCTATTTGTGGACAGGGCAACGAGGAGAAGTTTGGGTTTTTTTGGCAGAATCACATGGATTTTGTTCTTCTCAAAAGAAATGGACCCTCACTTAGGACACTGGCAGAACCAGAAGTCAAAGGAGTTAAACTTTGCTTTAAAAAAAAAAAAAGAAAGAAAAAAGAAAAGTTTTATCCAAATAAATCCCACTTCTGCAGGTCAGTTTGTTTTCCAGTATCTTGATACAAACTACAGGAGAGCACAGGTACAGCTGGGCTGCAGCACGAGGAGGTGAAACCCAAGGATCCAGCCACAAATCTGGACCGTGGCAAACTGAAATTCCAGGCCCCAGCAGCAGCACCAGCTGCCAGCCCAGGGGCTGGTGACGTGAAACCCCAGGCTCCAGCAGTGCCACCTGCAATCCTGGTACCTAGAAAAACACAGCCTGAGCCCCAGCAAAAGCCTGGGACTCCAGGAGAAGCCAGAGGCTCCAGGGGCACCAGTTGCCAGCCTGGAGCCCGACAGAAATGCAGCCAGAGGCCCCGGGAAGCAGTCGCTGCCAGCCTGGGGCCACCTCGAGTTAAGAACTTTGTACTATTTCTTTAAAAAGATGAATTCTGCAGTCCATGATTGGTTGACATTAAGAAGGCAGAAGCCAAAGCGACAACAGGGAGGCGAGGCTGGTTAAAGCAATATACATTATATACAAACTCTTGGGTTAATTAGTCCACTTGGTAGGCAACGTCCTTCTTGTCTACAAGGCGCACTGGAATGAGCAGGGGAGGAGAGGGGGGCAAGATTCCATCCGATACCTTCTTGGCACTGAAGTGGTAAGGTGCCAGCGCCTCTTGATAGAAAACATGGAGAAAAAAATAATCTTTAAATAACGGCACAAAACTGAGAAAGTCCTCCCAAAGCCTGCCCCAGTGGAATTGCCCGAGTCTAGCTGGAGGGGCTGATCTGTCTGAGAGCAGAGTCTCTGCAGCAGGGAAAGGGCATTAGCAGCACCTCTTCTTCCTTTTACTGTTCTTCGTTAGCTTCACCACATCGTTCTGTTGCTGCTGTTGCTGCTTTGCTAAGTTTTCTTTCTTTGCTCGCAGGACAAGCTCTGTAATGCAATTAAACATCTGCAAGAGAAACAAGCGCGGTCAGAGCACCCCAGGACTCGGGCTGGCTCCTGGGGGGTGCTGCTCTTCTGAACCAACTCCACTGTTCTGGGTATTTCAATAACGCTTCAGGGATCTTCCCCAGCCCACTACAGGCCAAGAGGAAATCCAGTACGTTCCCAACCCACTCCCAAGCTAAATCAATAGCACCTCTATCCCCTTTTCCAAACCACTAAATAAGAGCAGGTCAGTTTGGCAGCTGAGGCCATGAGTGAACACTGGGCAGTCCTACCTCCTACAAACATCCTCCCTAATGACAAGTCCTTCCTGAGACCATGCCTAATATGTGAGCATTGCAAAGCTACTGAAAACAGCAGCGTGGGCTCCTTCATTTCGCTTCCCCAACTCTTCCAAGCACAGCTGGGTGTCTCTTTTTGACATTTTATCTACTCAAAACTCGTACAAAGCACTTTATCCTTCCTCCTCAATGGGAAGAATGTAATTTTAAGTTTTTCCCCACGCCACTATCCCCAAACAGTCATATCTACACTCCTCTGAATATTATATTACCTCTTCCACATTAATATTTTCTTTGGCGCTGGTCTCAAACAATTGGATCTCCATCTGCCCAGCAAATTTATAGGCATCTTCTGTTTCTACCACTTTCCGCTCTGGGTCATCATTCTTATTCCCCACTGAAAAAGGAAAGAAAAGAAAAGTCAGTTTGGCACTTGGGCAGGTGAGCCCAGTAAACAGGATGATGTAGCTGTCATTATTTACCTAGTATCCGGCAGACATCGTCACAATTTTGATTAATTTCATGCAACCACCGCTTTACATTCACAAAAGATTCTGCACTTGTTACGTCGTAGACAACAATGACCCCGTGTGTTCCTCTGTAATACCTGTGGAGCAGGAAAGGACAATAAATGTTAACTCAAGCAGGGTATCACCTTCTCAGCTCTTTCACTGAGCCTCCATAGGATTCCTAACAAATCCACAACTTGCAGCAACCAAGTGCCTCCATTTTCTTTCCACGGAGACTCATATAATTCTTTTATAACAGCTCGGTCACATGCTATTCCTCTAAACCTACAGACCTTCCTGCTCATTCAGTCTGTACAAGCAGGTTTCAAAGTCCAAAGAAATTAATAACTTCCTTGTTCAGGTTGTCAAGACCTTCAAATGTTAACATTGTCTTCCAACTCCGTGACCAAAGGCAGCGAACCCCCGGCACGTCCTCAGAACTGGCTGGGATGTGAACCCTGGCGTTGTACAAGTCACATCAAGTTGTTGCAGTAATTTTGTTATCTGTGAAAGATCACTTACAGACTAAAATTTCAGCAGATCTCCAAATAAACTCAACCCTCAGTCACAGCTCTCTTGAGCTCACAAAAAATTTCTGTCTTGTTGAGCGACTGTGTTCTGATCACACCTTCCTACTCAACAGATCGACTCCATATGTGCCTTCACTGCGCTCTGCTACCTTGAGCCATTAAAAATAAGCTTCATTTCAGTTTATTCCCATTAATCTTGGGCAACCAGCACCTTTAAAAGACGATGAGCAATTCTGATACGCAAGAAAAATATCTGAATTCAAGTTCCAACATCATCACCTGCACTAATCTACCAAAGGCAGGCAGTGGGTGCAGCAGGAAAATGCTGTATTAAAAAAAGCAAGCTCCACCTTATCAGTTTTCAGCCACATTCACAAGGCTACCAGGTATGTTCCCTACTGCCAATTAGGCAACTTTGCCCCCAACCCCCCAAAAAAAGTTATTAAAACAGTTGATAGTGAAGTCTTCACTAGTATCCACTTTTTATGTTATATGTAGCTTCATTCTTTTCTTTCCTCCTCTCCTATTTCTTATGCACATTAAAATTTTTAATAAATTCAAGAACCCAGCATACAATATCGAGGATTTTCCCTTAAATGTTGACAGTACTCCTAGTCCTTGCTCTCTTACCACAGGTAGCACTCTCCCTTCCACTGCACTTCAGGGATCTCCACCGTGACCATTCTGCTCCTCTTTGATAATTTATTCCAACTCAGCGAACACACCTTTGAACCTCAAAGCCTTTGAATTCAACCCAAGCACACCTTTCGAAGTTCTCAAAGCTTCAGCTCACTTTGCTACTGATGCACTTGTGAACAAGTCACTGTCTCTTCCCACCTCCAGCCTCACCATCCTTCTACAACAGAAGCCACCTTTATAGATCATCAGACAGACTTCCAGAGGGGCACACACCACTCACAGTCACACACCTTCCTCTCCTGATCGCAGCATCCCTGGGTGTCAGCACTCCTCCATGACATGATACCTGCTCTACAGAAGTAGAACAGTCTGCTCCTACCGCTCATCTGGGCACTTGCAGAAGACAGTCAAATACTCCCACACCATGTTTTATCAGTAATTTATGCTGTACATTCACTTTCCTTGGCAAGAACTGACTCAGGTAAGAATTACTTATTGCTGTCCCGTAAGAGATCCTGCACTTTCAAATGTTCTATTCCATTCACAGTCAGTTCCTTTCACAGCTTCAAAACTTGCTACAGCACTGCATTTGTGCTTTACTTTGTTACAAGCCCTACTTTAATTCAGAGCTTAGCTCCTTTAGAGGGAAAAGTATTCCATGGCCTGAATCCACATGTTGCAAAAAACAACCCATCCTCTCCTGACACACTGCACACTGCTTTTGATGAATGCTGTTCTGTGAGATAGCATCAGAAAGGGACCAACACACTGGATTTCTCTACAGCTGAACAATAAACTAATTATCTCCAAACTCTCCCATATCACCTAATAGTCTTTTAATTCAGCAGCCCTCGGGCTGAGCTACCACTTCCTCCCTAACTGTGAGCATCGCACTTGCAAAGACAACACCGAGCCCTTGGAGAAGCGCGGTGGTTCAGCTGCACCTCCGCAGAGCTGCTTTGCTGTGCCGCACACACCACCCAGCCCGGCGATCCTGTCACCCAAACCAGAGGACCCCACGGAGCATCCTGCTGCTCCCACCTTGCCCACGCACCTACATTTTCTTCTGAGCAAAGCACACGATGTCGGGGAGCAGAAAACATGCAGCCAGCACGTACAGATCCCACTCCTGACATGTCGTCAGCACGCTCTGTTTTCGCTCCGGGGACGAGGACCGTGGGCTGGACCCGGCAGCGGAGACCACCACGGCAACCGAAACTCTGCAGGAGCTCCAGACACAGAGCACTAACACTGCCAACCAGTTTATCAGAAATATCTTCCTTTGTGCAAGACAGCAACCCCTGACTCCTGCTGAGTGCCTATCAGCACACACTGCTTCTGTTTTTGGAAGGGAAAATTGTCTGGCACATCGTTCTAGAAAGGTTACCAACCCCTCATCTGCACTAAAATGCCATTTTTCTCCATTGGCTGTCATTACCAACAGCAATAAGTCTGAGAAAGAAGACCATGACCACCTGTTATTCTCTAACTCTGAAGCCCCATTATACACATTTTCTCTCAAAGAGCTGGTCATGCTGTTTTCTATCAGTTGTTGCACTTCTGCGTCCTAGATAACACTGTAAACTTAACAAGCACAGCAGAGATTCTCCAACCCCCAATACAGGACAGCAGAAAACAAAATCTAATTTGTCCTACCCCATACTTCAACTTCCAGCATGATGCAGTGCAGAATTGCTTTTATAACAAGTTGTGGGCTTTGGCGAGTAGAGAACAGATGGGGCTTTTGGCATTCAGGGAGGAGTAGGTGTAAATTTTGTGCTTTTGGCAATCAAGAGGTAGTTGAGGCTTTGACACAAGGGAAAGAATGTCTTATTTCCTTCCCATCCACATTTCAGGGAAGATGGATACCACAGAAATGAGAGCGGAAGAGAAATGAAGTTCTCAATCTCAGCCCCCCACTGGAGGACTGACTGATGCTGGCTGTCCTCTGTATGGGGGGCACGCTCTGCCACGGACCCTGCACACCTCCCAAACCACACCTGCTACTGCTCCTGCTGATGAACACCTTAGTGAAATACAGAAAAAAAACCATAGACCAGTCAGTCGTGTTTAGAGTGTCCATGAAAGTATATCCTGTCGAGGTGAAAAACAAATAAACTTGACCTGCGTAAGCCCCGGGATGCTTTGGTTGGAAGAGTTCCCGAGATCTGAAGGCTTTACACTCGGCTTTGGTGTGGAAAAGGCTTAAGAATGCCAACACTGAAGTTGAAAAAAACCACCTACGTTGCTTATTCTACCATCAGAATTAAATTTAAAGCTTAAAGACATAAGCTTACTGCCTTTGACACATTACCCAGTAATGCTGCAGACTTGGCACAGGGGATCTTCAGAGGTGGTTACCAAACTCACCATGTCCTTCAGCCACCATCATCCTCCCCTCCACTCTGAACACGGCCTTACTGAGCAGGAGGGAACATCTGCCATTTACCAGGGACTCCCTACTGCAAGATACCAATGAGAAGGTTCTCATATTCCCTCTAGTAAATGCTTCCCAATGTTAACATCTGGGGTTTTATCAATGAGTTTCGTGAAGCGCAGCAGTAGCTAAGTCAGATTTAAAAGAGACACAGTATTATTGACAACATCATTCAGTAGAGCCCATATGTTCATTGTGCCAGGAAAGCATGTCACTGCCAAATGTGAAGGATAGGTCACTGGTTTAATCCAACTTCTTTGTTAACATTTCACAACTTTGCAGCCCACACTTCCTTGCTCTTCGTTCATGTAGAATTCTAAGAATTTCCAAAGACTTCTAATAATCTGGTTTCATCCTCATCTTTCTTTCAGGTTCCTGGAAGCACATCTGTTGTCACAGGTCAAACAGGCCAGTCTTTTAACAGTCATATCTGGTTTACATGACACAGCAATTCTACCATCTCAAAAGCTTATCCCCCTCCTGAACGTGCCATGCCAAGGGACACCGTGGCAGAAGGTCCCTCAGCTATCAGTGTTCATCCTGAACTGGCATCTGACAACTATCACGTAAAGCTTAAAGCCCTAAACCCACAATCCTGAATCAGGACAAAGTAGTCCTGTCTACAAGAGCAAATCAAGTACAGGAACTGATTGTTCATGCATCTTAAGTGTTCCTGCTAATACAGCTGTGTCCTGGCATGCTAAATCTCTGGTGAATTTAAATTTAATTTGGATGACATTCCATGCCAACCAAATTCACACAGCTTGGCCTCTCCTCCCACAAGGCACCAGCTATCCCAGCGTTTCCACTTTTAACAGACAATAAAACCAGCTGCCTTTATACTTCCCAGTATGAAATTCTGATCTAGTTTAGTTTTCTTGAGCTTCTGCAGAATACTCCGGATCAACATGATTTCTGTTCCTTAACAGTTTTATTCTGTTTTACACCTTCTGCAGCTGTAGTCAAGTAAAATCAAACTAATACAACCTTTTAATGCTTCCCAATTTTCCACTATTAACTTCCTACCACCTCTACCATTTCGCAATTCCAAGTCCAAACAGCAGTACTTCCAACCTATTACTGTAATTACCAGATGGGCTCTAATTTCAGGCTTGCTTGCCAGCCTTGGCTCAACATCAATCTGAACTCTGCCTTTCACTGTAAAGGCACTTCCTGGCCTACTGTAATACTGCAGGAACACCTTTTATATTCTTACCCTCAGTGTAAACCTCAATCTAGTCAAAGACTAGACAGACTACTACATTCTGTTGACAGGGCACTCACACTCCACCCATGATTTGACAGCCAAGCCCCTTGGTAAGTACTAGCAAGGTACCTTGATTTGTCACTTAATTTGGGATGGGTAAATCAGTCATAGTATTACTTTGCCAATAAACAGAAAAAAAAAAAAAAGGCAGAACCATTTCTAAAATCCAAATCTTATCCCCTGGTTTTATAGGTGATATGATTAGGAATGCTGGACAAGCTTGCCAACCTAGCAGCAAGAAGAGCCCTTGTGTCCATGTAATCAGCATTCCCAAAGTGTTTTCCTCAACACTTTAAATGCACTTGGGCACATGAACTTCTTTACTTAACACTGCACAAAATTCAAATCTTTCTTCACAGACTCTGTAACTACTTCAGCAGAGATAAGGCAGGAAAACTGGGACTTTCACTGGCCCCAGAATAAAACATACCTCACTTGGGTACAAAGCTATGCAAAAGGAAGTAGTAGCAGAGTTCCAACAGGTCATGGCACAAACACCCTCAAACCATTTCAGCTTATCTATTTTAAATGTTAATCAAAAAAAGAAAGTTACATAAAACACTACACCAAGTCCGATCTGCAGCTATCCCTGCTCACAAAAGGAATCCTCCTTTCCTGGTGTTCCCTGTTCAGGGCTGGATACCACGGCTTTCTAAACTAGCTGGCATCAGCCCCACGACCCAGCGCTCATTAACGCAGCTCCGAGTCGCGTCAGGGAATCTGCAAACAGGAAGGCCATTTGCTGACTCAGCAGTAATTGGGGCACTCTGACTCGCCTGTCACAGCTGATGGGGCCGCAGCACCGCTCTGCTGCCTCCCCCTCACCACTTCCTCCCCAGAGCTGCCTGCAGCGCTGAAACAAGAAGTGATGTCACACACAGGAACCCTACAAGAGGCAACTGAGTTTTTTCAAGGCAAGCACTTAAGAAACAATGGGAGCAGCCCAGTAATATCCGTGCAGGAGCACAGAGGAAAGGGGCGGCGCACACATCAGCTTCGATTTTGCCATTTCTAGCTGTGCAGACGTAACACACATGCAACCGATCTCATTATTTTCAAGTCTGAGTAAATTAACCAATTCATCAGAGATCCTCCTCTAAAACAGGAGCCAAAGGAGAAGTGAGTCATGAAAGACCAAGTGAAACATCTCGGTCTTTTAAGAATTACTATTTTCGGTTAATACCCAAGGAAACAAAAGTTCCATTTCCAAGCATTCTTCTCCCTCTCCCCGCAATGCAACAGTGAGCTGTCCCACCTTTACTGCCATCAGTTTACAAACACATTTTATTCTTAGTTCCCACCGCCACAGCTCTGGGTGTGGTTTCTTTGGGAACCGGAAAAGCTCTGCACACACTGTTCAAAAGGACAATGAGCTTGAGTCTGAACTCCAACCAAGGAAAAGGTTAATATCATGTGGGCGTCTGCTTCAGCAGAGCTCCACACAAAGATAGCTGCTGAAATGCTTTTGTCCTAAAGGAAAACTAAGTATCAGAAATCCTATTCTTCGATCTGCAAGCTGTTCATTAGTTATACGACGCTGACAGAGGGTTTGCACTCTGTGCTTCTGCAGTGCACTTAATCAGAGGACATCTTGGACAGACTACAGAGACAAGTTTTCTGCTATATGCAGTGAAATTTCTCTGGTTCTACCATTTGGAAACTACCAGCAGAAGAATAAGACAAAGCCACCGTGGAAATGCACAGAAGAGTGAGGAAATCTGAAATCCTGGTCCCAAACCCAGGCCACAAGGTATCACCACCACAATCAGTTCTGAAACAGCTGGGAGAGGTCCCACTGTGCAAACAGCAAAGCCATGGTTACCTCATCAACTGCAACATCCAAACACCTCAACCCTAACACTGAACTACGAGACCTGCACCCAGAGCTGCACATCCCAAAGCCCAGCGATACTCACGTTGATGTGATAGTCCGGAAGCGCTCCTGGCCAGCTGTGTCCCAGATCTGGAGTTTCACCTTCTCTCCATTGATCTCAACTGTCCGGATTTTAAAATCCACTCCAATGGTGGTGATGTAGCTGCCTGGAGGGAAAGTGTGGGTAAGTGAGAACCCAAGTCTTGTTTATTTTGGATGTCCCAAAGCACGCTTGTGAGCACTGCTTGGCAGCAGCTCTCAGACTGGACAGCAGAACAAAGTTCCCCATATCTGCTTACTGTTTAAAATGCCCTAAGTCACGCTGGCCTGCGGATTTTTATCTGCAGAAAACAGCTTTTTTTCCCTAGCCATAAAGTCACTTCTTCCATGCCACCCTTAAAATTTAAAAGTCAGGGCTACAAAACAAAATTATTCTTCTACTGCATCGGTGATCAAGAGTAAGCACCCAAATATCTCAGGAAACAGTAACTAGGAGAGTATTTCACTTGTGAAAATTTTGAGACAAAGCTCTCCTTCAAATGCTTGTGCAAACACTTATTTTGAATATGGTCTGTTCTAAGAGTTTCCTCCCAATAAACTGGTTATATGACAAATGTAAGTGGTTTACCACAATATTCAATCAATCTAAACTCCAAATGGCTAATGGGAAGTCTGCAGAGAGTACAGCATAAGCTCAAACACCGAAGCTATTTCTGGAACCGTGTCAGTCTTTAAATACTGTGGGACTTTCAGTTGCAAGTGAAGACCAGACAGGATGGCCTGTGCAGGCTTATACCAAGAGATGCAAAGTTAGAAAAATGATGTATTCCTAGTACAGTTATCAGTGGGCAAATGCAGAACAACTCCTTGCCAAACCAGCAGCACTGGAGCAAACCTGGAGCATTTCACTTATTGAAGTAAACAAACCACTCACCTGAGAAGGTATTATCTGCAAAACGCAACAGCAAACTGCTCTTGCCCACACCTATGACAAACAAACACAGCAAGATCTTTGAATACATCATCTTGGGTGTCAGGTAACCCAAAATAACAGTGTTTTGCCCATCCATTGCATTTTTATCTGTAACTCGGGTATTTTCTCAGCAGATCGTTTGGTACCATCCAAGATGAACTTGACTGTTCATCTCAGCACTCTCCTCAGAGATTTGACCAAGCACAGTCACCCCAAGACTCAAGATGCTTCTGGTAGCAGTGCAGGGGGGGTTGTCCCCTCCTTCCTCCAGCCCTCAGCAAAACCCCAAAAAGTACCTTCTGCACTGTGGTCAGTTCAAGAGGTCAGAGAAGAGTAATAACTAAAAGCAAGTTTACAACCAGTAGGCTTAAGTGTGCTAAGGAAAGAGCCAAAAATGGGCATGTCCTGCTAATTAACAAGGGCTCAGAACTACTGCTCTGAACTACTCTACTGAATTCCACTGCCCACCTTCCATTCTCTGTGCCCTGGTGGAATTTGGACTGCTCTGACAATAATCAGACCAGGGCTTGGTACTATAAAGCTTATCACGGCCACAGTTTAACGAAGTCTAAACCTAACAGAGGAATTGGGAATCACTGTCCTGTACTGCCATCCAAAATAGGCCTGTTCCACACCTAACACACCTTCCTGAAGCTGCCAAAATGTTCCACGAAACATTCCTCTAAGTGCTTGGAGTAGCACTTCATCCAGGTTTTCCATAAAACGTTGTTTGCACCCTGATCACACCCTCTTGCAGGGAAGCATTTTTCACAGTGCTTCAGACAAGGACTGTAAGAAACTCATTCCTGCACAGCCAGCCAGGGGAATCTGGGTATTTCAGAATGTTTCCACCTTGTTATCTCTGCATAACATCTCTGCTGTTAATGACCTTTCCTCCCCAGAATAAATCTGCTATGGCATGAGTAGGAAATTCAACTTCACCAGGGTAATTATCTATTAAGTCTTCTCAGGTAGAAGTTATTCAAGGTAATTATTATGATGATGTATGACTTGAAAGTTCTTCTTAATAGAAGACCTATGCAAAGGCTGTGCACAACTCCAGTGGTTCTCAGCTGCTGGTATGTGATGATCGCTACCAACAAAACACAAAAACCAACCTAAAAATCTGCAAAAATTTCAATGAGCCAGGCCTCATTGGCAAAGAGTTGCAATCACCAGCCATCTGGAGAAGCCATGCTCACTTCTCATTATTACCAATCTAAGAAGGAAGGGAAAGGAGGGAAGAAAGCTTTAAAAAATACAATTAGAGTGCACATGGTCAATACCTCTGAGCTCAACAAAGGGAGTAGAGCAGTTCCTGAACTTTAACAGAGGACTTGTTATTTAACAGAAGCTAAACCTCTGCAAAATACCAGTCAGCTAAGAAAAAATAATAAAGTGAAAGAAAATTAAATAAAAAATAAAATAAAATGTTTCAGCAAGTGCTGTGCTTCTTGGCCTTGGCCTCCAGCTTAATAAAAAGCCAGTAGAGATGCCAGAACCTCCAGACCTGCCTGACCACACCACCTTCTCCAAAGTCAGCTGGCCCTGGGCAATGCTGCAGAGCTGCACATGACACTGCTCTGTCACACTGCCCTGCACTGCACAGCCTGCTCTGCACAGCCTGCACTGCTCCCAGCACGCTGGCAGCTCCCGGGGAGGAGAAACCTCCCGAACTCAGGAAGTTCTCCACGCTCCCGATGACAACGATCTCACTAAACAAACACTGCCTCTGACCCACACTGTTCACACAGAGA
This sequence comes from Pyrocephalus nanus, assembly GCA_038380795.1. Classification (NCBI taxonomy): domain Eukaryota; kingdom Metazoa; phylum Chordata; class Aves; order Passeriformes; family Tyrannidae; genus Pyrocephalus; species Pyrocephalus nanus. Next base: position 4,487,809 of record CM076278.1, read on the forward strand.
GAAACCACACTCTTGGTGACCCCCCACTTCCCACACAGAGCTATTTGAAGATCTGAAGACAAGGCTCGAAGAGCCTCAGCCTGTTGGAGACAGCAAAATGAAACAAACAAACAAACAGAAAGGCCCACTGCCTGCACAGTCAAAATTAAAAGCAAATTTCAGCGCCAGGCGGGGTTTCTAAGAGCCGTATTTTACTGAATGGCAGAGCGAATTAAAGAAGCAGATGCAAAGCACAGATCATCTGTATTATTTTTAAATATCTGGCACAGCTGAGATCACCAGCAGCTTTTCAGGATGACCTGTTCTAAAAACACACAAACCTACTACCCTCTTGACAGATTTGCATACAGGGGAAAGCAGATGAGCCAGAATCATCCTATCCAGTGTCAGTCCACTTCCTATTGCAGGGCATACATGTCAATAAACAAGGCAAGCAAACTGTTTTGTGAAAGCAGGGACAAAGCCTTCCTGTTGGTGTTAGCAAAAACAAAACCAAAGAAAAATCAATACTCAAACTACACGGTGAGATTTAATTAACAACAGAGAACCACAGGCAGCCCGACAATTCTCACAACACTCCTTTCCTTTCACTGGATACACTGTAGGGACTTTGCTCAAGAAGACTCAGCTAAGAAATTTAATTGTTTAAAATGAGGAGAAGTCCTCCTCAGAGTTCTCACCATCCTGTTTATCTTGCCTGAACAGTTTTGAGGCTCATCAGCAAGCAGCAGAGGCACTGCTTTACTCAGAACGCAGCATTTGGTTGTAATAATCCACAGGCTCCCAAAACTGCCTGGGGTTTGAGCTGTTCTGAAGCTGTTGCTCTTTCTCCCTCCTTAGATCCCTCCATGCAGACACAGTTTAGTGTAGAATAAACACTTTTAAATACAGCTAAAGCTTCGGAGGGTGACAAGTGGTAAGGCAGTGCAACTTTACACTTTCACCCAAGAGCTGTGCCTCGCTGCATGCCGGGACCTGCCGCCCCAGGACCACACCTCTGCTAAAGAGCAGGGTGGATGCAATCTTCCCCAGTTTATGGAAATTAAACTGTGAGCTGCTGGAGTGTTACCAACACCGAACTGGACTCGAAGGCAGGAATCTTCCCAGTCCCAGTTCTAATGCACCCAGACTAAAGCACCAGACATGGGCTGAGTTCTCAGCCTTCCAGAGGTTTCTGAAGCTGCTGCAGAAGAATTTACGGGTCTGTTCTGAAGAAACTCAAACCACCCCTTTATTTTCTGTTTATAGATGTTTGCATCCTATACTATAAACAGAAATACACAAAGCTACCAGCTCTTCAAGGTTTTATTCAAAGAAAGTGATGAACTCTAGAACTGAGACTTCAGGCTGAAGCACAGAAAGAGTCTTAAGGAATAATTAAAATAATAATGACTATTAAAACGTAGTAGTTGCCACACTGCAAACAGTGGTCCCTAGGGCAGCCAGCCCTTCCCATCGATCTTTAAACCGCCTGTCAGCAGGAGAAGGGAATTCCCTCCTCATCCCAGCAACAGATTAGTGGGCGCCGTCAAAACACGCGCTCGCCAGGGTTGATGCCGGCAGCACTGCCGGTGCTGTCCTGACTTCTACGTGCCCAATCTGCCTTTTCCCGAACGCAGCCAAGCTATTTACCATAACATCCCGCGGCAGCCAGTTCCGCAGGTTCACCAGATCAAACCCCGCGAACGCCCGAGCGGACGCGCCCCCCCATTCACACACAGCGCGGGGGGTCCCGACACAGCCCAGGAACCGGGGGCGCCCCGGGAGCAGCAGCGGCAGGAGGAGAAGGAGGAGGCCGGCCCTCCCCGCCTCCCCCGCGCCGCCGCCCTCAGGCCCCTCACGGCCCGAAGGGGCGGACACCCCGCCAGCGGCCTACCCGCGCCCCCCGGGGCCGCGCCGGCCGCGCTCACCGCTGTCGCCGATGATGAGCAGCTTGAAGAGGTGGTCGTAGTCCCGGGCCATGGCCGCGGGCGGGGGCGGGTCGGGGGGCTCGGGGGGCGGCGGCGGCTCCGGCCGGAGCCACTTCCCGGACAAACAGCCGGAACTGACAGCGGGGCCGCCGCGCGTGCGCGAGGCCGCCGACGGGAGGGAGGGGGGGACCCGCCAGCCGCGCCCGCCGCGCCTGCGCAGGCCCCGCCCCCGCCCCGCCGCGCGCCGCGGCTGCGCGAGGAGACGGCCGCGCCCTCGCGCGGGGCCGCGCCTGCGCCGTGGGGAGGGGGGAGGCGCGTGAGGCACCTAGCGCGTCTGGGCGGCACGGGTGGGGTCGTGAGGGGGTCTGTGAGGGACCCGTGAGCGACCCGCCGCCCCGAGACCTGTGAGGGGACCCGTGAGGGACCCGCCGCCCCGGGACCCGTGAGGGGACTCGTGAGGGACCCGCTGCCCCGGGACCCGCAGGAGGATCCCTCAGGGAAATCGTCAGGGAGCTGCCGCTCGGGGACCCGTGAGGGACCCGTGAGGGACCCGCCGCCTCCCCCCCTCCACCGCCTTGAGACCCCTGTCCTGCTTCCCTTCCACGGGCAGCTTGTGCCGAGCGATCGCTCAGTGTGTCCTCCGCAGCTCCCCTGTGAGCTCGTGTGAGGGAGGACAAGGCAGAAGGGGAGGCTGCCCCCAGGGAAGCGCCCGAGGCGTGAGGGAGCCCCAGCACTGTCAGCTCGTGGCAAGGCACAGGAGCAGAGCACAAAGGGCAGGAGCGTTTTTGGCTGCTTTAACAAGAACGTTGTGCACCAAAGCAGCGATTTGTGCAGCTGCGGGAACAGTTGCCGTTCAAAGCCCAGCCTGCAGGTGAGGAGTCCCACAGTAGAGTGACACGAAATGGCCAAGTGTGTGTCACAGGCCTGGCGAGTCAGGCCAGTCTGGAATTAAATTCCTGGGGTTTTTAATCCACAGAAGTGCCTCTGTGTGGCTCAGGGTGGGCCTCACATGTATCAGCTGTTCCTACACCATCCACAGCCCAAATCCAGCATTCAAACAGCACTCTCAGAGTTGTTTAATACACAGACAGCCTGAATAATATTACTAATAGTTGCACAGATACCGACTATGCAAACTGTGCAAGACTATGGTCACTTTTTAGGCAGTAACTACTTCTGGGTGAACATATGGCAAAGAAAAGTGCTGGTTTTCTCTGATTAAATTTTTCTACAAAAATATTCATACTCGTATTTCAACTCTAAAGATAAAAAATGTAGTTTTGATGTAGAATACGTAAATTACTTAGGACTTCCCAGTTGCTAAGGTTTTTCAATACATTTGTAAAAACACAGCAACAAAAGCATGTGTTAGGTTTATTTGTCCAGTTTGTATGCAATTCGTCTGTAAACAAACCAACCCAGAATGGCTCTAATAGCATGTCTGGGTTAAAGATTTTTTTTTTTTTTAAGCACATAAAATTGCATGTTATAAATACTTCTGATCAACGGTATGTCTGTGGTTTTAATTATAAATCTTCCTTAATCTCAACCTTCAAAAAACATATTCTAGCTTTCAAAGCTCACCCCTGTTAAGGCCCCCCTATCCTGGAATCCACTGAGGATGCCACGTAGCTGCAGGGAGATCCCTTGAATCCAGCTTGCAAACCACCAGCTCAAACCCAAAGTGACAGGGACTCCTATTAACCTTTACTTTTAAGCTCATGAAACAACAAAATTGAACAGTAAGAACTGTGACTTATCAAAAAAAAAATCAAAATATTTGAATATTTTTTGCTTTTACATTTGTCTCTCTCCCATTGTAATTTTCGACACCCTGTTAAGTTTAAACCTCTCATAAATTATTTTTTGATCTTCTTGAAATACACACAGTTCAGCTGTCACTCAGAGACAGTTTGCTTGACAGTTCAAAGATGTTATTACAGTCAGTCTTAGGGAAAAATCATCTTTTACTGACAATTGGTATTTTTAAGACACTTGAAATGAGAAAAAAAATTAATTCTTTAGTCTCCAAGTTGGCACAATCAATTTATCAGATCTCATGTTGTGGCAAAAAATTATGGGTATTTTACCTCTGATGTATTATACTGCAGTGTATAAATAGTTTACCAGAAGTAGCTATTGAAATCCAAATCCAGTGTTTCACTGTGACTGAAAAATCAGCATATTCTCCATAAGTGTCAGTGAGCTCCTACCTTTCACTCCTCCCTCTTATCTAAGCTCAGTGCAGAAATTCAGGTGCTGTTCGGGAAGATGAATGAGTTTTTCCACTTGCTGCCACCTAAGCTGGAAATACAAATCATCAAAATACCCTAAGTAACAAAAGATCTTATTGGCTAACATTAACAAGTTGATAAAAAAGGCTTTGTTTAACTGTAATTTCCTTTCCCGGGTTTTTATGTGGGCCATCACCTGGAATCAGATATAAAATAGGGAAGCCAAGGTGCTCACAGTCAAGTGCTCAAACTGCCATTCTTCACCAAAACTTGCCATTTTTTCATTCCTTCCTCTCTGCAGTGATGGAGTGAGTGATTCCAGTACAACAGCTGAGCTTTTGGCCATCTATTTAGTAGCTTTTGAATGGCATAACATTTTGTACATGTTTCAGTGCAGAGGTTTCTAAGATGGTTTAAGATTTGCAAGTATTTTGAAAGGCAAAAATTAAAGGCAAGAATTAAAACCCACCTTCAGAATGCAGCTAAATGTGGTAAGTAGAACACAGTTTCATTCAGAGCAGTTGGGAAGCACTGCAGTTGTGTAGACATAGTGAAATGCATGAATGCAAGATTAGAAATAATTAGCTAAAGAGTAATTTTGTAGCTTGGCTTTGTAGCTGAACACAAAATAACGTGTCACCAACACAGCGGTGTTGCAACAAAAGAACACCCAGACCTTGCTTAGAAAACATGAAAATCTATGAGAAAATACTTAGAAGATCTAAACTTATTTCATCCAGGGGTGAGAACGCTGAAGTAACGATGCAGTTGCTGCAAAAATGAACTGATGAACTGTTTTCAGTGTCTGTGGGAACAGGACAAGCAGCAATGGACTCAAGAGGCAGCAAGGAAGATTCTTTGTTTTTTAAACATGAGGTAAGTTCTGACAGTCTGAAGAGTTTACATAATTAAATAGATGGCACAGAAAGGCTGTGGGATCTCCATCCTACAATTCTCTAAAAAATAATTATGTGGACTTCAGCTAGGAATGCTTTAGTTGGAACTGAGTCTATCTTAGATATAGGGTAAAACAGCTCAGGAGCTGACATAACATCAAGAACCTTTTGACAGGTTCTTGTACTTCTGACCAGAACAAAGCACAGCATTCCCAAATACTCGAGATTGTATTTTGCTGTTGAGGCATATGGTAAAAATTGGATGTTTTCCTGTTTGCTGCTACTGCCACAGCAATCAACAAACTGGTTCCAGCAGAATGTGTGTTCCATAAGGTTCCATTTTCTGCTTTCAAATTTTATGATGTATAATACTGTATTCTCCTCCCATCACCATGGTTTGAGGAATCCAGAGTTACAGACAAGAAAGATTCCCCACACATCACCCACACCACCCACCCACTTGAAACAACAAATCTTAATGCTCAGGTGCAATCAGCTTCTGTGAGTTTCATAAAATAGATAAGGCTCACTTAACTGTTACTCTGCATGGAACGTAAAGCTTATTTTGCCTTCTAAAAATTCGTATTCTGCAACAAGATTCTCACTATTTCCATCAAGTAGCATAAAAGCAAAAATAAATGAAAATAAATTTTTAAAAGAGATATATATGTGGCCAGGTGAAATAAAGTACTTTCTTGGAGCAGCACAACTCAATGACTAAAAAACCCAATGGTAGAAGTGCCAAGTATCTTGAGAAGTCTTTGAAGACCTAAACACAGAAGACTTTTCACAAGTTGGATAACTAAAAAGCTGTCATCAAAAATACTTTAAAAATCAATAGGAGTAATTACAAATTCCATTAAATGTCAGTTCTGGCTTGGCTTTAAACCCTGGCTTGCCTCAGTTTTGCAAAACGTTTTTACAGACCACAGTGCTGCCCACGCTACAAACTGTATCCCCTAAACCAAGCAGGTCTGAAAAGTAAATCACAGTATGAGTTTGTTGACAAATGAATTTGTAAAAAGAACAGTTTACAGCAGCAGGATCAAAGTCAGAGCCTTTATTAAATGTTCCTTCTCTAAACAGGCTGCATTTAATCCCCCTTTCCCATCTGTGATTTCTAAGGCTATTTTAAATACTTCGTTTTACAGGGATTTTCAGTCTTCAGAACCGTCACAAGCAGCAAGTTAGCAGTACACAAAAACAATACAATTGAACTTTCACTGAGTTCTATTCCTGCTTCCCAGGGTGCGTGGAAAGACCAACAACACTTCCAGTACTGGAGGTTTTGCACAAACCTTGGAAAGGAAATAGCTGTCACCAGAGTTTAAGCCTGATGTGCTCTAGCCACATCTCACAACTGGCCACAACTGACCAGTACTGGTTAGTATGTCTGTCTCTTGCTCATTATCTGTTTCAAAAAGGGGACCAAATTTTTAATTTTCAGCTAATGTGGGTCTAATTAAGGCTATTCTGGTATATTTGATACTAAAATACTCTCTGGGAGTCCTTTTCCTGAAATCCCGTCAGAATTAACATTTTCAAAAATGAAAACATTTAAAATAGGTGTTCTGAGTTGAAATGCTGATGCAGCGGTCGGTTCAGTGTTCCCGTGTATCACGTCAGGATGGTGTCATCGATCTGTTCCTCGGAGTCAGCCTGCCCAGCCAGCTTCCGCAGCGACCTCCGGCAGCTCTCGTTGAGGAGCTCCAGGCTGGCAGCATCCAAAATCTTGGAAACCGACTGTGGAAGGAAAGCAGCACCAATCACCAACTCCTTCCGACACAGCACTCAAAGTAAGAATAAGCATAAGGGCCTTACGAGCTGTATTTAGCTAAAATCTTTCAAATGTACCAAAATTCTTACAATTCCAGACATGGGAACTATCCCAAAGCAGGTCCCACTTAGAAAACAGGTCTGGAAATGGATGAAGTAGTCCATCCTAAAATACCCCCTGGCACCACTGCTGCTGCAGTGGGATCACACATGTGGCCAAAGCAATAAATTATCAGTGCCCACTGAGGGAACTCCAGCTCAGGGGAGGATTAAGGCATTTGTCAAACATGGGGGGGGGGGGGTGTTAAAAGCCTTGATTCAATTAATGCTGCACTGTAGGGTTGTACAGTATCAGTATTGCTGATTTCTTCTGGGCTTAGCATGAGAATACTGCTGAAGGCCTAAATGCAAATGGGAATGTCCCACTCCACCTACTTCATCAGAGACTTCCAGTACATCCTGAGGCTGCAGGCACCACACAGACCAATGCAGAGTGAGGTGACACAGCCTTGCTACCAACAATGACATTTGCTTGTGTCTTGTACCTCAAGCACGTCTTCACCCGCTCTCATCTTCAGAAGGTTGACAATAGCCTGGTCACTGTAGGCTCTTACACTGGTGTTTTTGTCCTTTGTGTTGTCCAGAAGCGCTTTGAGAATTGGTTTAATTGTCTGAGGATCCAGTGGGGGAAGATGGCTTTTATTTGCCCACCAAATCATCTTTTCTGCAACTAATTTTATGTCACTGGATGAGTTCTGAAGACACTGAAGGATACAAAGGTGAAATTAAATTCAGATATACCAAGAACAGGTATTTAAAGCAGTTGTTTAAATTTTTTCCAAATTAAGTTTTTTAAACTATACTAAGAAAAACAAACAGTTTTCAACTCACAGGTACATAGGAGACATAGTTGATACCAACAAGTTTGACTAAACTGTGTAAGAGAAGAACAAACGTTGAAAGCAGAACACCTTTTCAAAGAAAATTTCTAAATATGTGGTTGACGACAGTGTCACATGCTCCTCTCAACTGTCTCAGGAAATGACAATGACCACTGAGTGCAGAAAAGCTGATAGTGTCAGCACCTCTAAAACACACTCAGCAGCAACGGCCAAGTCAGTCTCTGGCTGCAGTGTAAGGAGCATTTCAACAGTGGATTTCACTTGAAAATTTAAGAGATAAGAGCTTTGATTTTAATTTAATCTTAACACATCTAAAACATGAAAGCTAATATCTGAATGTCAAATGCATTACGTTAATATGATGATATAGGTATTGTGACAATAGTGGTATTTTATATTTTAACACAATACCGCAATATTAATATATAAAAGTAGGATTTCAAACAAAAAAATCTGCTTTGAAGGATGTTGGCCTGCATCACGCCAACTTGCACGTTTGGTAGTTTTTCAAGTAAATTATAAAGAAATGTAAACTCTGAAAATGTAACATGCTGCAGCATGAACCCTCACTCTACCCCTGTCTACCAAGAGGGATAGTGGGGGTGGAGGGTGCAGGGAGGGCATACAACTAAACAAACCAAAGAAATCCAGCCACACACCTAAAGAAACAGAACAACCCATAAAGGAATTTTGAGGTAGAGTATTTAAATAGGTAGGAATTGAAAAAAGGTGTTAATTTCAATACTCTCAGGTAAGGTGAGGGTTGGTATTTGATGCATTTCTAACAAAGGCCCTTTGACCTTTAGCAACCTTAAAACCCAACAGCTCCCTGCTACTCTTCTCTGCTTCCTTGCCAGCTGCTTGTTACTGCAAAGGAAAAATGCACTTATAAGATTCAGATCCGAGGTTTAGCACAGAAAGCTCAAGAGCAAATCTCCATGTTAGAGCAGGGAAGGCAGTATTGTATTCACAGTTGCAAAGCAGGCTGATACAGTGATTGTCTGTGCTCTGCCACAAAAAAAAAAAACTAAATTTTTAGAGATTTCATAGAGAGCCACTCATGAGTTAGCTCAGAGATTCAGATCACGAGAACACCACCAGGTAGTTATCATAAAAATTCTTACCTTAATAAAGAGGCTGGAAAGTTTGGGAGGCAGGTTGCCTCCCCCTTCCATGTGGTATTTCATGAGAAAGCCCATCCCTCTGATGCCACTAACTGCAATGGGGATCTTCAACATAAAGAAAAGAATTTTGGTGTTACTGCAGCAGAGTTCAACAGCCTTTATAACCAGGCTCATGGTCTGTCAGCTTTTGTGGAAGGCTAAACTCATCTTTCAAAAGAACAACAGCACTAAAGCAGGAAAACATTGGGTTAATGTTATTGGGTAATATGATGAAAAAGTCCCAATGTAACCATGAGCCAGATGGAATAAGGTGGCAGGCCCCACTGAGCCCCCAAGACCCTACCCCAAATCACTCATTCAACCCCCGATTTAAAATCCTCCTAAAACAAGTAATTTGCTCTTTTTGTAAACCTGGCCTGTGAATGGCACCTTTCACAGGGAAACAGAAGTGGAACTTACTCCCAGTGAAAGCTACTCTGCAGTTGAAGATTATTTAACCTTCATCTCCACAGAGATGAGAACCTGAAGAACCAGAACAGTTGTGTCACTTCACCATAAAAACTGCACCTAGCCAAGGCAGAATCTCCAGAGGGCACTTGGGGGTTTTGTCCTCTTTGGTAACACAGAGAACCTGCTCACACACCTTTCAAAACTACTCCCAACGAGAGCTCGTGACAGCACTCACCCATCCTAAGGCAGGACTCACCCTGTCGGCCGTGGCGTTGCTGAGGATCATCTCCTGAACGCTGTTGTAGTATTTTGGGGAGCACAGCCTGCCAGGAGCAACGTTCACAGCCACGGAGAGAGCCAGGCTCCGGCCGTGCCTCACCATCCAGTCGATGCCAGACACGTCTGCTGCAGAGGAAAGAACAGAACCATGGCAAGGCTCCCGCCATCCATTCCTCTTCATCTGAGGAGGCTTCTGGCAGTTTGTCAATTCACTGCCATGAAATGAAATAACAAGAAGCATCTAAAGGGATGCCTTGCTTCCTCCACTCCTCCCAAAAAGAGCTAAAACCAACACCTGTACCAGGCAGGAACAGCACCTGGGCAGACAGGGAAGGTCACACAAACAAGGGATTCTTTTGTTCAACCCAAGTACTTCTGATGGTTTCAAAATTATACAAACTTTGACTCTCTAATAAAATTGTAAAAGTTATCTGCAATTTGATACCAGTTAACAGATTCCCTTCTTAATCCCACAGGGGAGAGTAATCCATACCACTCCTAAGCACTATGGGTTCCTGTAAAATTCGTGGTATCAATTCTTCAAAAGCATGTGAGGCCATCACATGTGGTCTGCAATTAGCATGAGCCAAAAGGTGGGATGGCCTTCCTGTCTACCCTTGCCTGAACATCCTGTCACCTCCCACCCTCTCTGTGTCAGCACCAGCAATTACTCAGCCATGTTGATACTTTTATCAAGTCACCTGATAAGAAATCCAGGGAAAAATAAGTCTGGTTATGCCCAAATGACAACCAGTACCCCGTGCTCACCGTGTACCAGGGTGCATGAATTAACAGCCACGAGTAAAGAAACGCACAAGAAAATACAGAGCAGAGGTTCAGTCACAGAGCCTGAACCAGTGGCTGAGAAGGAACTTTGCCTGCTTTTGGAATCAGTTCCAGTGCCTGTGAACAGCTTCACCTACCCAGTAAGTGCTGGTGGAGGACAGTGCTGAGCTCCTCGTCTGACAGGAACGCGCACAGCTCTGCGAGGCAGCCGGCCGAGGCCATGCGGGTGGCATCCTGAGGGGGAACGGGAGAGCAGGGACACGGGTTGAGCTCAACACACCAGGGACAGGCAGCAAGCAGAGCAAGTGCCAGAAGATGACAGGAAACAAAAAGAGAAGGAAGAAATAAATAGTAGTATTTCACTCCTACTCCCTGTGGATTTCTGTCAGTTCACGAGGTTTCTTGTACCTAACGGACCTTAGAGCCAAATCCGTGTGGTCAAAAAAGCCAGCAGGGACTGAAGAATTACAGATCTTATCTGATTTGTTAAATGGAAAAGTCATAAAGATGAAAGGGAATGTTTTAAAAGATGGGTTCACAAGAGTTTACTTTAGATTCACTTACTATAAGTGTCACTTCTATCCATCTCTGGATGAGCTCATCTCTGTGATAAACTCTTAACTACTTTTAATTTAACACTCTCAGGCTGTTGTTCTTTTGGCTTCCTTATGTGACGATCCCATTACTGCTCTTCTCACCGAAACTTACAACCCAATGGGAATGTTTCAATTTTTCTATTTCTAGAATGTCAACAGTTGCATGTCTGTTGCACAGACTGACATAAGTAATAAATTATTAGATGATTAATTTTAATCTCACAGATGTTACTATTGCTCTCTCCTGTATAAAAAAGACCCTATATTACACTTGGAGAGCTTCTTGCTTGTTGGAGAAAAATCTGCCATTATCTGAAAAATTCCTCACACTGAACAATAAAGCCCAGCCTAGAGGCTACAAACACACCATCACAGGGAGGGTACTGCAGGTTTTCTCCAAGATAAAAAGGAAATCCTGACTGCAGAGCTGGCTCAAACCTGTTGGTGAGGAGCTACAGGTCAAACCCACATATGCAGTTGCCAAGGAAACATTAAACTGGCAGATTTTCACAGTTACCAGGGACTGGCCAGGGATCTCCAATTCTTGCCTCTGACTACATCATTAGGAATTTCCCCAGGAGTTATTTTAGAAAATAACTGTTAGACAGTTCAGATTTTAAATGTAAGAGAAAGACTGTCTACAGCAGGGGTCCCCTGCAGCTGAAGCGGTACCTCATCGTGTCCCAGCATCCCGAGAAGCACCGTGCTGATGTTCTTCCGAATTGCAGCATCTACCTTTGCACCAGCTCCTCGTGTCACAAACCGCAGCGCTTGTAGCATCGTGTCCCTGGAAAAGAGATTTTGCTCTGGGTACCTGCAGCAAATTCTTGCACAGCAATTACACTGATGCCTTACAGTTTGGGAGTCACAGGCAGAGAAGTCCTCTCTGTGCACTGCTGAAAACTCCATCCTAGAGACTATTTCCATGTTTCTGTATTTGTGTCTGTTACAGCACAGATGTTTTCTGATTGTTCAAACATTAAAAAAATTCTCAAGTCAGGAAGTCCATGTCTTAGGGCTGTGTGCCCTTAGGATACAGGAACAGCTGCATTACTTCAGGTCAGACTGGCAGTTGATAGTGTCTTTTATGTGAAAGTGGGCTGCTGGGGGTGTGCAGGAGAGAGGAGAACTGGAGAGACACCGAGGACTGCTTCTCCCAAACACTCTCACAGCTCAGCTTCTGACCCAGGCAGGCCTCACCATCCACATTTTTTACAACCCTTGGATAACAGTTAACTGCTTTCACTAACATGTTACTCTCAGAACTGGGGGTTTTGTTCACCCATTCCAGCCCTTTCCTTCACCCTTAGTCAGCAGGACAATCCGAGCCATCACCTGCAGCTTACCTGATGGCAGAGTCATCGCTGGAACGAATTCCATTCAGGAGTTCCGTAAAGAGAGGATCCACTTTGACGTGGATGACAATGAGTTTCCCCAGAGCATCGGCAGCTTTAAGGCGAACAGCACGGTTTGAGTCTTGCAGAGCTTTGGTGAAGGTTGTTTGCAACTGGGGCAAAAATGGTTTCAGGGCAATCTCAACCTATGCCAGAGATGGAAGAAGGGAAAGTGGTGGGGTCAAGTCAGAAACAGCCAGAGATCAAGGCCTGGAAAGAGCATGACCTCTACTATAGAGATTTGTTATCAGAGAGCCCCTGTAAGATCTAACATGCTACTAAAAGAGGAAAAACATGAAACAATAACTTATCACAAAACCGTCAACCTTTCCAAATGTTAATCTTATTTGCTGCATACTGAAATACAAGGGTAATGCTGAGAAATTCTACACTGTCATGAACAGCCTGGGCATACAGAGCACTGAATAAAAGCTTAGCTTAATTCAAAGATACATGACATCTCTGCACTTAACAATTCATAAAAATGGTGGACACGGGAGAGATTAATTACATGGTGGGTTTTAATCTCTGGGAAGTGGGATCAGCATTTAGCAACATTTATACAAAGACCAGTGATTCAGCACTGGGGGCTTTTTTGGTAGGCCAGAACCTGCTGGAAGAATGCAATCCAGTTACAGTGCTATTCCTAAATATCAAATCCACAGCAGCAGGCATCCCAGCTGTATTTACATGAACAGCAACAGATATTTCTGAAGGTTACCGTGGAAAATGTTCACAAACCACCAGTACTTTGAATCTTACCTTAGCTAAAAGCAGGCTTAATGTTTCAAGCAGAGCCACCTTGACATTCCAGCTGAACCGATCTCCCAAAATTCGAATAAGCGGCCCAGTGATGCTCACCACAGATGGTTTAAGAGCTTCAGCAGAAGTCAGCTTAATAACCAGCCCCAAGGCCTTTGCTGCCTCCTCCTTCTGCTCTGGATTACCAGTTAAAACACCTTCCCGCAGCACCACGAGTATGGAAGTCACTCCCTGTCACGAAAATCGGATAAGAAAGCTTAGAAGCTAAGATGCAAAAAATATGTATCTTATTTTTGCTCCCATTATACACCAGATGCATAAACTTGGAGAGCTTCTCTCAATTTCCTGTTGACCTTCAGCTGCTTGATTCCACATTGACAGAGCTACTTTCATTTGGTTTGATTTCATGCCTCTCTGCCTTACTAAGCCAGTTGCTATGAGAAAAGTGGTGGCGGCTCAGGGAATTTTTAAACCAGAGAAATCTGGCACAGAAGTCCAGTGTTACTCCCCCACAGAAAGCAGCCAGTGACCATGACTTATGTGCATAACAGAATTGTCAGAGACCTCATTACAAGAGGACTCTTCTGGAGGGTAACTCAGGAGAGCTGTAACCTACAAAAAGTCTCTCCAGCGTACAGGTTGGAATGCCCGAATAGTCACAACTTCTAAGAGCTGTAAAGTCACATCAATCAGCTCTCCCCAAAGGTGGGGTCTTGTGGCTGTGATGAATCCACATCCATTCTGATCCTTTACCTTCTTAGGAATACAGAATCCCGGCACGTGGTCCCCCTTGGCCTCATTCCCTACAATCCGGATATCCCTGTGCAGGTCCTCAATGAGAGCAAGCTGGTTCCCAGCATCTAATTTCTGCAGGAGAGAGGGGAAAGACAAAGATGAGGCATCCAGATATTCTTAGTGAATTCTTCTCAGGCCAGGCATTACCCCGTCACCTTTTTGAGATGCCTCTCACCTTGGTGATGGAATTAAGCGCATCCCAGCTTTCATTCAGAACCACAGGGTTGGTGTCATTAAAGAGACGAATCAAGCCCGAAACCAAGCTCCTGAGATGACCAGTGTAGTCTGCTTTTGTCTTGGAGCAGTAGATGTTCAGCATGACAGCTGCTGCCTGTCTCATGCCCAGCTCAGGGCTGCGGGTCGCTTCTAGCAAATCTTCAGTTATAATTCTTTGTCCGACATCATCTTCCACAGACAGGATTACAGACTGGCAGTTTGCCATCTCCTGAAGAGTCCAAATTAACTTTTCATTAGCTCTCAAACAGAGCAAAGGCAGATTTAGCCCCAGCAGTTTCTCTTAGAGAAATACTACAACACACCTCACGTGCTAATTGTTTCTCGTTAGCTGCTCACATCACCACTAAAGGCTCGACTCAGTCCTGGAGCAGACATAGCTTTATGACCAATTCTTAACATTTAACAAGTGACCAAACTCTGCTGAACTGATTGCTGCACCAGCTACAGGAGAGCTAATTTACAAAAATTAAGAGTAGCTCAGTCTCCCCCATCTTACTCATCCAAGACAGACTGTGAGTCTTGTCAGATAACATTCTTCTGATTTAGGTAGTTTAATGCTGTGTGTCATAACACTAATTACAAGAACGTCTGCGGGTGCATTAGAGATCTCCAGGCAGACTTGGGGCTAGAAGCTGATCTAATGGGCATCCACAGCAGACAGACAACAGGACTCTGTCACTCATTCCTAATTCACTGACTGATTATGTACATGTCTGTCCGCAGTCACAACTCCAGGATGTTCTCTGGAGTCCAAACAGCAGATGTTTTGGAAAGCAGTCCGGGAGGAGTGCTGCATGCAAAACAGGAGAATTCCTTCCTGCAGCCCTTTAATCTCTCAGTCTTCGACACCAAGAATAAATATGAAGTTAACTAGACACTCTGGCAGTTCTCCAGGAATAAGTAAACTGAGAATTGTGTCTTGCAGCAGGCCAAAGAGACTTTTAAATGGATACAAATAGATTTGGAAAGCATACGTTTTTTGACTCACAATATGCCACCAGGCAAAAAGACTCATCCTGGAGAAGCTAATGGACTGATTTAAACATGCAATCTGTGAATCTAGAGAACACAGATTCTGGGCTGGGAAGTAAACCTGACGCACTATGTTCAGGCAACCTGTCACAACAAAGAGCTGAGCTGTGCTACTTGCCAATTGCTCTTCGCTGGTGCCCAGCTTCTCTTTGAGTGCAGACATCATGGCAGGCAGGATGACACTCAAGTGCCGTGTCAGAGCGTCCCCTGCCACTGAGGAGAGGAAAGCCAGCACACGGGTGTTCACTGGAGGGGTAGTCAGCTACAAAAACCAAAAAAATAACACCAAAAAATGAGACAAAGTTTTTTCAGAAGGAATCTCACTTCATCTACAGCATGAAAAATTTATGCATCACAACCCAAATGACAATGCTTTGAGCTTAAAACGAGAAGAAAATTTCAAATTATGATTTTCCTTTTGCTGTACTGGTCCAAAGAAAACTGGCAGCAAGCAGAGGAAACAGCACAGATATGAAGTGAAAAATTTGTTTCCCGTTGTACCTTTGGCACCAAGTAAGGCAGCACCACACGGCTCTTGACAGCCATAACTTGTTTAAGACCATCCACAGCGAAGTCAGCTGTCTCTTCATTATCCTACAGGGAAAGAGAAAGTCACAAACCTGAGAAATTATCTGTGACACACCAAGCTAAACCCTGTTTCAAGGGACAATTTACCCTGTGATCATATAACCAAAACCAAGTCCTTCTATTGAAAAACGTTCTCTTACTACATTGCAAAAGCAAACCCACACTCTTCTGTCCCATCTGAAAGATTTTCCATTTCAGGCATGGTGGCCAAGCAACTTAAGCAAGGGACAATGGCAATTCCATAGCACAGCCAGGTGTAGCTACTTTTAGGCCTAAGCTTCAGCCACAAGATCTTCCCTACCAATGGCTAGGATGACTCCATGGAGGAGACAAAATATTGCTGCTGTTCACTGGAAGGTCTGTCTCTAAAATCCTCCTTCTCCTTTACGTAAATTATTCAAAACTTGTCCCACAACATCAATAATCAGGTTGTTGACTAATGCTGAGCTCACCAGCTGCTTCAGCAAGAAGGGCAGGATGTCTTCAAGAGCCTGATGGCCAATTGTTGAGTGCAGCTGCTCAAATGTTTTGGCTGCAGCCTCACGGACTTCTTCCAGAGGGTCACACAGTGCTTTTCTCACTGTAGGAACCAGGGACTCGGAGAAAAGCAGAACCTGAAGAGGCAAAATTACAGAATATCTAAAGCACAATAGTCACATTAATCTCAGTGAAGTGGCTGAGAATGCATAATTTGCACAACTGAAACTAAATTGCAGTTTAATTGAAATATGTTGGAAGACAAGCAGAGCTAATCAGTACAAACAAGCTGCAGTGCTCTAAGGCTACCTAGTGGAAGATTTTCATATAAATCAGAACTGTGCAATGTTTGAATTTACCAACAGATACAAATCCATACATTTGCCTGAACAGCAAATCAGTGTAGTTATAAGCCCTGAATTCAATCCACAGAACAGCCCTATATCTGTATTATTGTGTCTCAAGTGCAATACCTGCACCATAACACAAAAACCTTGGAATGTGGGAATTTCCCCCTTGGACGTCGAACTCACCGCATCCCTGCTGGTCGACTTCATGATCTCGCTCAACCCGATGCAGACTCCTTGTCTCTCATCACTCTTGTCTGACTTCAGCCCATCTTCCAGGATAGGAATGATTTCAGGAAGGATCTTCTCTCCTAACTTTCGGACGAGGTCTCCTAATGTCCGTGCTGCAACCTGTCCCCAAAAATGTATTAATTAACTATTTTCCTTTTTATAAAACTTAAGAAGGTGAAACTTGAGCAAATGTTAACTTCTGATCATAACCTACTGTTCACAGTACAGACAGAGCAGTAGGAATGGAAACACCAACATTATAAATAACCACAGAAAAATTAGTTTTACTCTCATCATAGCTGAGAGAACTTCAGCAGAGAACTCAGGCAAGCCCATGCTCAGAACACTTAAACCGATGACAGCTTTGAAGTGATTTATAGAGAAGAATTATCCTGTGTTCCTCAGGAATCAGTTTCTACAGTCACCTGCAGAAAGAAGAAGGTACAACTCCATTTCTCACCGTTCGCTTATCTGCACAAGTACTGGCCAGGAATTTCAGCAGAAGCCCAAAGAGTGTTGGCAAAATTTCCCGCAGCGTGCGAGGAGTGTTCGAGACAACAATCTTCCAGACGTGCAAGGAGGCCTGGCGCACCACCAGCTGGGTGTCAGAGCGGCCCATGTACAGCCCTGCCAGCACCCTGTTCCTCCTCTCCACTCCCAGAGCATTAATAATAGCCTGAAAAGAAAGAGCACAAATTATATTATCCACTCGTGAAACTTACAAAAATACGTGATTACTCAGTCTGTCTTTCCAGCAGGCTTTCCGTGCTGACTTAAAATAAGAGAATTAAAAAAGAAATAAAAGCACAACACACAAGAACTGCTTTACCTTGTTTGACTGGGCTGTTCCAAAGTTGTCATCCTCTGAGGCAGTTTCTGTGGTCATTTTTCCAGTGACTCCTGAGATATGGAATAGAAGATCTCCAAGGAGCTGAACTGAGCTAAACCTGCCAACAGGAGCAAGTCAAGTGTTACAAGCAGGGCGCTCAGGCAGTACCTGTCCAAATCTGACAGGACGTCAGCTACAGACAGGAGGCAAACGTGAGGCAGAGCTGGGTCAGCACTGAAACACTGCACAGGCTGATGTGTAACACCATCTGCCAACGTGGCTGAAAGCAGCATGCTAAAGAGAAAGGGAAGGAATGAATTCCAAACTGGAAGAGCTGGGAGAATTTCCAAATCAAAGCGATGAATCTGAGAATAGCCTGGCTTCTCAAAAAAAGCAAGACATTGCCAGCACCTGCCTCAACCCTAACGACATTCACCTGGGGTAAGAGCACTTAGCAGCACTCAGCTGACACAAATCATTTTGTGCAACTAATTTTTGAGCAACTGCTATCAGCTGTGAGCGCTCCACTGCACATTTCCATACACAGGAGAACAATAACTTACTCAGCATTTGGAAAAATGAAAAACAATACACGAGGGCCAAATATTGCTACATAACTGCCTTGGAAGTGCATTTCAGAGTCACCACCAGAATTAATAATCCAGCAGGAATGCTCTGCAGGTATCAGGAAACCTGATCCAGGCTGGCAGGGCTTTGCAGGCTCGGTGTTACAAGGCATCATACTCAAATCAACAAGCAAAAAGACACACTTGATTTTGCTTCCTAGGAGGTTTCTCTGCATTTCCTCGAGGAGCAACGCAGAGTCTGAATCGCACTAGTTTTTCATCCATGGGACAGAAATGTCTGTGGATAAGCTGGTTATCCCTCACCTTATCCTCCAGAGGTCATCAAACAGGCCGTCCTCGAGCTGTGGCAGGAGCAGCGCGATGGCAGTCTCGGCGTACATGCTGATGATGCGCTGCCCCGCCCGCAGCGCCGTGTCCCGCACGAACTCGTTCTCGTCTGCCAGCGCCTGCACACAGACAGAAAAGGGGCTCTGGAAACTGGGGGGTTGAGCACAATACATAGAAGCTACAGGAGGAAAACAAATCGATGTTTTTCTCTCTCAGCCGTGAAAAGCAAGTGAACTGCGGAGCTGTGAATGCACAAAGGTGATTTCAAGAAATGGCTGGTGATTACAAATGAGAGACAGCAAGCAAACAACTTGGAAGAAGAAATAATTTATAATTTAAATTCCCCCCTTTTTTCTGGCATGTCCCACAATTACTGGAAATGATACTTAAGAACACTCTAGAGACTTTTTTTTAATACTTTAATAAATAAAATTCTTCACATCTGCTACATACCTTAAGGATACAAGGAATGATGGGGCCAACATAAGGAGTGAACTTGTCTCCAAAGGTTATTGGCAGGTAGTTGAACATCATGATATAACCATCTCGCACATGTGGAGCAATATCCACTTTACTGGCAGTAGCTACAATCTCTGGCATAAGTTTCTCCAGCTTTTCTACCCCCAAACCAGCCATAACTTCAGCCAGACCTGAGGAAAAAAAGCAGGGAACAGAGCTGATACACACAAGAAACAAGCAACTAATCTGGTTTAATAGGAGAAAGTCCAAGCTCAGTATTCAGACGTGGCTGTCCCCACCTTGAGCAGCACCAGAGCGATCCACCGAGCTCTGCTCGTATGTCAGTGTCTCCATCAGCCACGGCAGCAGATCCTCAAAGCACGACTCTCCCATGCCCTTCACCATGGCTCCCAGTGCCTTTGCAGACACCGTGCGCACCTACAGACAAGGGAAACACAGATCTGCAGCACACCTGCCCCAAGTTACTGCAGGAGATGTGTCAGACTGGTTGGGACAGTGTCCAACCTAACGCACTGAAAGAAAAACTTTGCACAAAAGACTTACTTCAGGAACAGGATCCAGCAGAGATGCCTTCAGTCCGGGAGTCACGCTGGGCAGGTACGGAGCCAGATCCTGAAACAAAGAGCCCGGAGAGTAAGAACCAGATTCAAAACGAGAAAAACCATAAGTCAACTTCATGTAAAGGACATTCACCCCTTATTATGAGCAAACATCCCTAGTATCCTGAGAGTTTAATCAGTTGCTTTCACAATCCTGCAAATTAGCACAGTTCTGTAAGTCCAAGAAAGAACACCAGTTCCGTGCAGATCAAAACCTTTTTGGTGCTCACTCACAACCCAGCACTTTGTATCTAAGGAAAATCCAACACTCTTAACATTTACACAAGGTTTAAATGTAGAGATTATCAGCACAAAAATTAAACACAGATCTTTAGCCTACAGTCAGGTCCTACAAATGCTTTTCAAACAAACCCTGGATCCATTTGTAAGCAGCTGATCTGTGCTTCACTTGTTTGTTTGTTAAGGCATTTCTTATATGGTAAAAATTACAAGACCTTTTTGCAGGGATAAATATGGTACTAACTAGGTGACCAAAGCACAGAGCAGACAGTCTTAAGCACCTGAGAACTGTCACTGTCTTCAGAGTCACGATCTGTTCATTTACATACATTTAATTAAAGAATCTGCATGGAGGCTAATATTTTCTACCTTAACAGCAAAATCTCCAAGCCAAATAAATTCTCTACAGTGTTGTCTGTTGTCCCCTACCCAGTAATGTATTAAGAGTAACACAGTTTTAGAGAGCATTTTTAGCACCACACCTTCTGGTCAGT
The DNA here is from genome assembly GCA_038380795.1 of Pyrocephalus nanus. NCBI lineage: Eukaryota > Metazoa > Chordata > Aves > Passeriformes > Tyrannidae > Pyrocephalus > Pyrocephalus nanus. The sequence goes on from CM076278.1 coordinate 4,508,181, forward strand.
CAGGGAGTACATGTTCCCAATGATCTGGGCAGCCATTTTCCTGGTGTCTGTGGAACGATCCTGAAAAGCTCTCTGAACAATTGGCATGATCAGTGCTAAGGATGGAGCATCAATGAAATGGACAAATTTGGTATCCAGGAGAGTCTGCAGACACTTCTGGGTCTTCCTGGAGGGGTCAGTGAGAGCATCCAACAGAACTGGAGCGATCGCTGAACATTTTTTAAAAGGAGAGAAAAAACTTTTATTTGTACATAACCAAACATGCATTGTCAGGCTGAGCTGGTGTTCTCTCATGGGATGTTTTAGATCCTTCTAAAGGAACCAGCAGCACAGGGACAGGAGAAACCCTACTAACACCAGCTGACAAAACGGACAGGAGCATTTGAGAAGCCCAGAAGCAGACAAGCTGTCAAGCTTTCACGTTATACTTCCATAGGAGTAGTTTAATTTCTATACAAATTTGCATTTGAACCTAAATCTTGCTGTCATAAACCACTGTCAGGCCAGGACATGAGAGATGGAGGCAGTTCTTACCCAGGATCTCTGGGTTCCTGATGACAGACCCAATCTGCCTGAGAGCCTGCTGCCCTGCGTTCTGCACCTTCACGTGGGAATCTGTCAGCACTTCAGTGAGTTTGGGCACGATGTTGGGTAAGCAGGAAGAGAGCTGTTTGGGAGCACAGTATGCCATAGCCCCCAGCAGTTCCACTGAGCCTGTGCACAAAGTACACCAAAAAAAAAATGAAAAAAGACAAGACAAACCACAAAACAATACACAGCATTAAGAATCGGTATGAGAAGATAAATCACATTTATCTCAAATTCAAATCTACCAGTTGGAGAACACAAAGAAAGGCTGAAATGCATTAAGACACTCTGTGCTACCTAAAGACACTAAAAAATACTTTTTTTTTTGCTTTTGTACTAGGTAAAACAAGTGTGGGAGGAAAATTCCAGGTTCTGGTGTACTTCTATAGAGACATGGGTACAAACTGTCCCTGGACTATGCTGGGAGGAAAACAGGTTGCCCAAATGTGTCAGGGAACTCATTTGTATCTCAAAAGCTCTAAAAGTTCTACAGATAATAAACCATCACAGCCATCTGCAGGGATGATGGAATGCACGAGGGGAAAGACAGCAAAGGGAACTGTGAGTTACTCTCATCTCATCAGTCAGATATTGCTCCATACCAGCTTTAGTTCTCCAGGATTCCTCTTCCAGGGCTGCAAGAAGTGATGGCAAAACCAGCTTCACTCCATGAGTACTCAGATTGCTCATCACGGCTTTGGCACAGTCATCTGCAGCCTCCAAGGAGAAGAGAACACTTACAAACTGTGACACAACACGTGTTTTTTCCCCTCCTCTGAGACTGACTGGGAACAAAGCCTTCATGTGAATAGTCTCAGTACAATGATGCAGCTGGCTAAGTAGCTCTCCATTAATGCCCAACGAAATCAGATGCTTTCAGTTATTAAGAAGATCAAATTGTTATTAGTGGCATCTCAAGGGATAGGTCATCTTCTCAATTTGCCTGGTTACAAACAGGATTCACATCCATTCCATTTGTCTTTCTCTAAACGCTCTGTGATTGCAGGAGGTGAAGGCACCTTACCTCTCGCACGTACTGGTTCCCATCTCCAAAACAAAGCAGCAAGTGAGGCAGCACATGAACCACATAGGGCTCAAAGAGCTTCCCAAGCATGCTGCAGAGCATCTCGAAGGCAAACAGAGCCCCTAAAAACCCAAAAAGCACAGTCAGAGGAAAATACAACTTCACATAAAGGGGGTGGAAAAACAAGATTGTTTGCCAAATATCTGAGAATTCCTCCAGAAGCACTCAAATCTCACAGTTTATAGTCTCTTGCTTTCTTGCCCTTGTGGCTTGTGCTGCAGTGGGGATTTGTGGCCTCAGAGAAGGAGCCCCCCCAGCAAAACCTGCCTCTGAGAACAGGAGGGAGGGGCACGTGTATGGTCTAGGACCAGAAATCCTTCTTCCACCACGATGTGAATGGAACAATTTTATGACCTCAAAACAGCCACTTCCCATTTCTTTCTCTTCAAACTTTAGTAAAATAAACATAGCTAAGCCAAGCACAAGGGTGCAGGCACTTCATCTGACCAGCGTGGCAGTGGGTACAGGGAAATACCGGGTATCTGGAGGAGAAAGTTTTTGTCTCTTACCCTCCCGCCGGCGGAAGTTCTTCTTGTCCTGGATGGCATCGGTCAGTGTGGTCATCATCTCCTGCTGCTTGAGAGAGAGGATGCCCAGGCCTTTGACCAGCCCTGCCAGCCCATAGGCTGCACCTTTGCGCTCAGCGTACTTATCCGACTCCAAAAGCAGCTGCATCAGCTTCTGGATCATCCCTCCTGCGTCCTCCTTAATGGCGGGCACCAGAGGTGGTAAACAGCTCGCCACTGATTCCTGAACCTGTAAAACAACCCACCAACCATCAGACCACAAAGTACTCCCCACTAGACTGCACCTCCGTCACCAGAACCATTTGTCATCTCTCTGACATCCCTAAAAGTATCCTAGTGTTAAACTGCCTCTGTGGGGAACCTGAGCACTCCTCCCAAAGGCACCTACCTGCTGAGATGGGGTGGACAAGGCTGCTATCAGTTTGCCAACAATTGGTTTCACTTTAGGGTCACTCTTGTCCAGATGTTTTGCCAGTGACCCCATCAGAATGACCACGCTTTGCCTGACAGCATCATAGCTGGCATCATTAGGAGCATTTTTCAGGAATTCTTCAAACACTGGCAAGAGAGAGTTAACATTGTCCTGAAAAACAAAACCACAGAACTTGCCACTAGAGTCCACTCAGAATGAGATTTGCTATGCTCAGTGGACTTGTTTGTTCTTCTCTGAGCCAACAACTGAACAATCACACTGTATTTACAGTTCATTTCATGTGTCACATCACATAAAACCTTGTGCCATCCCGATAGGCAACAAATATTTCCTGCTAGAGAGAAGTTAGCTCTTCAAAATTAGATTCCCCGAGCCTGCCAGCGGGATGTTCTGCCAGAAGCAGTGCAAGCTCCCAGGCCTGAGCATCAGTGCCTGCTCCTCTGCTTGCCCCATTAGCAAAGGGGGAGCAGAAACATCAAACAAACTTCACACTGTTTTTCTAGGAAACAGAAGGAAGAATGAATATGAAAATACCCAAAGCATCTCGGGCTAACCAGGAATACAGACATCTGTCCAGAGGTGACTGGCACATATGAGGAAATCAGAAGCTGAGCAGTTCCCACCCTGCACACCTCCCCCATGTGACACTGCTTGGGAAGGGCTGGCAGGGAGAAGGATGGTCCTCAGTTCCCTCAATGACTTCAGCTGTTTTCAGTTTAATTAAGCCAACAATCGGCGAGCTTTCATGTTTTGCTTTGCACGAAGCCTGAAAAGGAATTCTCATCTTCCCAGGATTAAAAGATCCGTGGTCTGATTTCACTTTTATTACTCTAGTTTTATACCATTTTAAATCCAGTTGATTCAGGGGTATTTCTTTTTTATAGCAATGACAGGGAAGAACCACACTTAGTCAACACTAACAGAACAACTGTGAACACACAAAAATTCCTAACTGAAAGTTTTCAGCTGTTACAAGTAACAGCAACCCCTAGGAAATGTGAAAAAAAAAAAAAAAACTTAAAAAATAAAATCTGTGGGCTCCAAGACACTGTCTACAATTCCATCACATCTTTGTTCCATTGCAAGAGAAAGAAACGTTCAGACTTACTTTGCCGTGAGTGTTGAGCGTCGAAAGAGCTGCATCCAACATGCACTTCCTGACCTCAGGACTGCGATCGTTCAGAGCATCCGGCACAAAAAACTGAAAGAGGGGCTTCACCTGAGAACTGTCCAGATGCTCTGAGAGCTTGTTGAGAGCCAGAGCTATGCCACACCTGTGAAGATGGTGAGCCTGTAAGCTTACTGACTTTTCACAGCATTTGCTTGAGCTCACAGTCCCATTTGCTATCAGCAGTACATTAAAAAATTGAGAGAGAACCATAATGAAAACAAAGAGCCTCAGAGCCTCCAACCTCTGCGTTTTCATTACATAACCCCATGCTGCAGCCTCCCAAAAGGTCAACAATCCCTCAGCCATATAATGACTTTTATCTCCATTAGGCATTACAGATACTTGAGCCAATTCAGACACCAGGATCACCTCACCTACTGCTGGAATACAGCAGCTTTACAAGGTACATCAGACTAAAGGACAGATTAGCTCAAGACAAGTAGCAAACAAGATGATCTCCAATTAAACCTGTATTGTACACAAGTAAACAAAAAGTTAATTATCCAAACTGGAATTCATCCAGTTCATTAAGGCTTGCACTGCTGCTCTTGAAACAATCAATGGCCCATACAAGAGGTGAGAACACAGTAAGATAAGGCAAAAATAGTCAGTCTCTGTTCTTTATCAGGACACAGAGAAGACAGTATTTTGCTGGAATTAAAAGCATTTCAGCTCTGCCTGCCCAGCCTGCTTGAGTGGCACAAATATTCTCTACTGGAAGGACACGTGAAACCAGCAAGTCAATACAATTGCATATAATTTGTTCTTCTAAATAAATATCAAAAAATCTCATTTGGACACACAGGAAATTATGAGATCAGCCTGAAGATGACTGTACCTTGCTTCCCACTGGTCAGGGGGTGATTCAGATATCACTCGTCCCAAAGCATCCAAAACTGGAGGTGGCCTCTGGAAGGAGAAAAAATTTCATCAGAATTCCTTTTCCAAGGACAGGCACACAGAGGATCTGTCAGCCATAGCTGCAGTGCCATTTGATAATACTGCACAGAGGTATGATACTTCCAGCAGAAGAGCACGGTAAAAAACCAAGACATTTAGGCCTCAAATGACTTAAACTGACCCTGCCCTGTCACAGCCTTCCTGTATCACCTAAGGCACACCTTCCATCTCTACAGTGGTGCCATTACTGGTTCAAGACACTGAAGTCTGTGAGAAGCTCAAACACAGCAGCTGTGGCTCAATGCACATCCTCAAGAGAGACAAAAGGAAAAGCAACTCACAGAAAATACAAAGCACAGGCTCGTGCCTGTCAATCCCTTAGGACAAGAGTACTTACGTAGAGTTTCTCCTGGTAAATCTCTGTGAGTTTGCTCATGACCTCTGCTGCTTGCTTTCGGTACTGAGCTACAGCTCTGGAAAGAGCTTCAGCCCCTGCTTGTCTCACTGCCTCTTCGTGGTAGATGACATCTTTGATCAGCAGAGAGCAGAGGTCGGGCTGCAGCTCCAGCCCCATGGATTCCCACAGCCTGCAGGGCACACAGAGGTGACAGGTCACCCTTCAGCAAGGGCAGCCACTGCTACACGTAATACTGAGGGGACCCAGAGCTCCAGCTGCAGGGGCAAAGTCCTGCAGTGCAGGTCACCCAGGTGAGCAGAGGAGAGGTCCCCTTCAAACTCCATCAGCCAAGAACAACTCTCACCTCTCCGCCAGCTTCTGAATCTCATCTTCGACATCAAACTTCACTACCCAGAGGCGCCGCAACAGGTTCAGTCCATTCTTCTCGTCACTGTCTGGGGTTGGCAGAACCATTTGTAGCTCCATCAGTCCCTGAATTAGTTTACAGGAGAGTCAGTGCAAGGATCTGATTTTCACAAACAGATACTTTAAAACACTTAAAACCTTTGCCAAGTCAAGCTCTCAGTAGCTGGAAGTGTCAAAATTCACGTTTGCTTGTGCCTTACGGTGCCTATGCTAGTCAAGGACTTCCTATTGCTAATAGGTGAGCTGGTGAAACTCAGGAATAGTGCTCCACAGGCAGGATGTAGAGAGGCTCTGGTGACTACAGTCTTTTCTAAGTACAGAAAAGACAGCTCAGGTGAGCTAAGCTGGAATTTGTTCATGGCAAAGAAAACCAAGTACCCTTGGGTTTTTTCCTTCTATGTTCTTAGGAGTGACCATGCTGAGACTTTCCAATATCAGGGCCTAATACGCACATAGGAATTTTTTGACAGTTTCTCTCTCTAAGATTAAGATCTATGCAATTGTAAATAGAAGGTGTTCAGTTGTCCTAAGCACCCCTGTTTTGAGAAAACAAAGATGTGGATAAACCCAGAGTACCCCTAAGTTAAGCCCAAAGAGCACTGAGCATTATTTTCAGACTGCCCCCTCCTGCAGGCACACTACCCAAAGACTGGCATCACAGCTGAATCCTCTCTTCAGCAGTGTTAACGATTCACCTCCCAAAAAACTGAAGGAATTCGGTGTGACCCTGAATTATTCCACCTACCCTGAGCGCTGCATCCCGGACATTCATGCAGGGAGACTGCAGGGCCTGCAGGAGCACATCGATCTCCTCCTGCTCGGCGTAGGCACAGCCGTCCTCCCCGCTGCTGCTGGCGCACAGCGCGGTCAGCGCCTCGGAAGCCAACACCTAAAATGCCAGGAGGAAACGTCAGGGATTCCACTACAGCTTGTACTTATGTCAAAGCAAGAGCAGAGTAGGGGCTGAGTGCTATCACAGGAGGAGAAATGCCCAAAGAATTGTGACAAAAATGAGTTCAGTCCTACTCTTTGCTTTTTGTTGTTGACGTTCCTGCCATCCCTTAGAACAAACCCTGAGAGGAGCCACTACTGAACTTCTGCAGAACAAAGCCTCAGAGAAGGAATAATTGTCACCTGCGGAAGACTAAAGGATATGTTTGGTGCAATAAAACCCACAGGAAAAAAAAGATGTAGGCGTTTTATTCTAACATATCATAAACACAGGAGAAAATTAGGAAAGTGTCAACCACCAGCCTCAGAGACTTAAACTAGCTGAGTGCACTTCCATTATTTAGGTGCTGATGAAACTTAGGGAGAATCCTGATGGTTATGAAGCTGAGGACTCACCTGTAACCGTGGAGAACCTGTTCCTATCACCCGGGTGAGCAGAACCAGCATGTCCCTCCGGGGCAGCAACTCTGGGCCATTCTGAAAGGTGGAGGGAAGATGAAAAATTTTATGTATTGTGACTCCAAAGTACCTTGCCTGTGTATGACATTTATAAAATCACAACCAAAACCTAAGGCTGGACAGGTGCCTGTCGACCTGTGACATAAAACAACCTTACACTGTTAACTTTACTTGCAGAATTAATCTGCTTTGTCCAGTTTACACATCAGCTGTTTTGTCCCAAGGCTCATCTGAACAACTGCTGGATCCCCACAGCTCTCACCTCATCCACCAGCAATGCCTGGCCATTTCCTGATGATCTCAGCTGAGCATGGACCGTAAGGATCTGCAGAATCTTGACCAGGAACTCCTCCTTGTCCTCGCTGTCATGAGGTGTCTCAGTCATAACCGCCTTCAGGAGAGGAAAGACCAAGGAAAATGCTGGAGCTGATAATGGGGTGGCACCTGTGAAGAGGAGAAACAACCCTGTGAGCATAGCTGATCCCCCCATGGCTTTGTTTGTAACACTGACTGGGATAAAATGTACTCCTGGCCCATAATGGATGTGGCCAAGCTACAGCCTCATGCACAAACATGCTGTGACCCTAAGTATTGCTAAGTACTGCTCCATCAGTGACTTCTGGCTTTTCAGTGCTGGGTTAAGGGTAGGACTTGATGCTCTTAAGGGTCTTTTCCAACCTAAATGATTCTGTGATTCTGTTTGGCTTTAATTAAAGTCACATTAGGATTCCAAATTACTTCCAGTGCCTCAACAGTGCAAAAATACACACTGTAAATGAAATTCAAACAATTCAATGGATTAAAGTAGACAGGCAAAACGGAGGTTTTGTCTATCCTGGAAATACTTGCAGGCAGCAGGGGATGGGACACAAAATCAGCTCCACTACACAACCAAAGCTGAAATATAATCTATTTGAGTCACTTTTAAAGTTCATTTGTCCCAAAGCAAGGGCCTGTTTAGCAGCTTTATTTCCTTTAAACACTTCCTGCCAAACCAGCTAACCTGTCATTCCAGTCTTCAGCTGGCTCCTTGAGAATGAGGTCCTTCTAATTCTAATGCAAATCTCAACTCCCCTCCTTGAAAAATTAAAGCTTTTGGACTCCCACTGTTATAGATTTTGCTCCTTTCTTCTTACAAAACCTTGGCTATAGGATATAGAAAATGCTCCTTCCAGTCCCTCAGTTAGTCCAGTTAAAATTCAAGTATCAGATGTCGGGGGAAAACGTTTCCTTTCTACATCCAATCTGTGCTGACAGAGAACGCCCAAGTTTAAATTTCCAAGATGCAGATGAAGAGCACTGCAGATACAATACTGCAGTATTAGTCAGCCTATGTAGGGCACAGATACTGCAAAAGTAGTTCAAGGGAGAAATATTAAATCCCAAACACACAGCGAGCTCCTATTTAACATGAACAGCTTCGGTAAAATCCCCTCCATTTCTGATGTGGGATTTTTTCTCTCTGTTTTCTCAGTATCTCTTTGCTTTTACACTTTTGCTTCATTTTTAATTGTTGGCCAAGTATTTCTAGGCTTCAACCACTATCCCTCTCTGTGTAGCAGGAGAAAGAAAGCTTTATCTGAGATGATAAATGTTCTATTTATACAGTAGCTGGTATTGACCAACATTATGGAATATATCTCGGCTTTTCAGCAATGAATGATAAATTTTATTATCCACATTATAAGGAGGTAGGGTCTGCCTTAGGTCTCATGGTAACCAGAGAAATTAACCTCTACTAAATCACATTGCACAACTACATTCCAATGAACTTTGAAAATGAGGGAAAATCATTTGGGAATATAACATGACTTGTCCAACAAAGTGCTACGGAAACAACTCCTTTTCTCTTTTGCAAAAGTGGAAAAAATAATCAGATATTAATTTAATTAAGCACTGTAGGAAATCCTGAAGGACTGAAAATATTTCCACTTTTCTCTGGAAATGTATTCAAATGTTAATGAACTTGCACTTCCTATGGCGATAAATTGCATAGTGGAGACACTGAATTATCACCGAGATGTTCAGCACTGAAGTGCTGTTCAACATGGTCAGCTGCCACTGCTCAGCTGTGACAATGACCTGTCACAGTCACATCTCTGCACATCTGACCAGCAGCTGAACAGCAAGGGCAGAACTGAACTACAGGGGTGAGGGACCAAACAGAACCCCACATTTCCCTTAAAAATACAGACCATTTACCACAGCAGCTTTTGTTGAGTTAGATGATGAACAGCCCCAAAGCCTGGGTGAACCCCCTCTAGCCCTGGAGAACAGCAGATGCTGTGAGACAGCCTAAGCCAGCCCAGCCCCCAAAGGACACACACCAACCCTCCTCTTCTCTGCTGTTACCATCAGTGCAGTGGCACAAGCACTTGGGCAGATTCTGGAAGTGATCTGGATTAAAACTTATCTCTATTAATACAAGAAAAAAAGGTTTATTTTTAACTGAGATCATATTCTTGCACTGTAGAAATAGTGGTTCTTGCCCTCATGTCAGAGAGTGGAAAGAAGTGCTCTTTCTACAACCATGCTGTAATAAAATATTCATGAACTGCAGCACTACACAGCAAACAAGTAGAGGCCACAGGCACTTCACTGCTGAGATCACAGATAACAAGCAATTATTTTGTCTTCCCACTTAGTCTCGCTGAATCCCTTATGCTAAGTGGTGTTGAAAGGTAGGAGCTGTCCTTGGCAAAGATGAGCCTTAATTTCACTGCTATTATTTCTGTATGAAGCATTTTAAGAAAAAGTACTGCTATTTTCTTTCTACACTTACTACACTTGTAACATCACTTCTACTACTACCAGCACACACACACACAAAAAAAACCCTTAAGGTTTTTCATATCTATGAAGAGTTATCCAATTAAAATAAAAAAAGTGAAGTCTCACTTACAAAATATTATACAACCTTTGAAAACTAAAGCAGTTTATAGTTATTGGAGGGGGCCAGAATGTCAGCAGGAGGTACCATATCTACCATCCCTCTTACCTGGCTCTCCCTTGCCAGTTCTGCTGGGGATGGTGTGGGCATGCAGCAAGCTGACAACTCTGTTCAGAGCGGTGGGCAGCTCTTCCTGACACCAGGACTCATCCAGCTCACATTCTGGTTTCATCAGCCGCAAGGTCACGTGGCTCACTAAAGTACCTGGAATGAAAGAATGAAGAATCCATGAGAGGACTGAACCCAAAGATTTCTCGAGAGGAGAATCCCCAGGAGCACAGACTAAAGAATTGTAACAGAGCTCAGAGCAACAGCCAGGCTGCAAAGAGGCACAGAGAGGAGGGCCAGCCCCAGGGCTGACAGGGGACAGCTTTCTTCACAGCATGTGTGAGCTACACTCACATCCTCTAAACTCTGCCCAGGGGAGATGGTCCCACAGTGACCAACTGCTCCTCAGAGCTGGTCACAATGACCAGACTACTTGTCTTCGGTCCCAGCCCTATCCAGAAGTTGTATCTCTGGGAAATCACAGTCATCTCCCTAAGAACTGTTCCAGGTGGGTTTTCCTCTTATCTTTTCTTGGTTCTGAGCCACAGCTTGTAAGAGCAAGAATTTTCACTGCCCTGCCACAATAATAATGCACCTTGCCCTTAAACAGCAACTGCAAATACTAACCAAAGGTTTTCAGTCGAGCAGGCATGACACAGGAAGCTAAGGAAAGAAAAAGTTTCTTAATCCTTGGAGCAGCCAAAGGAGATCGAAAAAGTGGCAAGAAGGAACTGATGAGACCAGGGATGTACTGAGTGAGACCAGGAGGCTTTTTCTTTATAACAGTGTCCAGGAGTCCTAGAGCTGTTTCCAGCTCATTATCAAGCTGTAAGAGAAATAATTCAAAAGGTTACCATAAAAAACCTCCATTGGGAAAAAAAAATGGGTTGTTAAATCTAATTTCTAATAAAAGAAACAAATAGGTGATTGCCAGATATTCTCTATGTTACACCATTTCCCTTTCATCAAAATTACTTGGCTCAAGGGAGCTGCAAAGAGGTGGCAAAAACTACAATCAAAACTCACCTCCTTCAACCGTTTTCTTATCTGAGCTTCCCTTTCCAGCTGGGCATGCATCAGCTCCTTCTGCTTGCTTGTCAGCTGCACCTCATCCTTTATTCCTTTCTTCTTCTTTATCTCCTGCAGTAGAGAGCCATGGGAATCATTAGGCTACAGCAGCCCCTCAATTAGGTAGAGAAGAAAGCTGAACACACTGAGGTTCTTTGCAGTTTACTTTTAAAACAATATCAAAATATGCTTCCAAATATATCCCTCTTGAGTAAAGACACAAAATGGAAATCAGCAGGTTAACAACACTTTAATGTCCCATTAGCAGTGTGAGTTTCTCCCATGTTTAAATTGGTCACAAATTATTCAATATCATTAAAAAGAGCTGTCCTCCCTAGAGCAAAGAGAAGTCAGCCTTTAATAAAAGAATGTTCCAGTCAACCTGCTAAATTCTCCTCCTTTCACCAAGTTCTTCCCCCATCCACACCCACTGCCCTGGCCAGGAGGAACAGAACTGCTGGTGACAAGATGGAAGCACCTATGGAACAACCCTTACTGGGACACATTGACACAAGACCCATCGAACCAGAGATGAGGAGGAAAAACGGGTACGAGCAAGTAGTAAGTGCTCTCACAAACAGGTAGAATAGCACATCAAAATACAAATATAACAGAGAAGAAATGGATACATACAGATACAAGAGAAGACAACATTTAATTATACAAAGAAGGTCAGAGAATCTTTTCCACACATATGCCAGAAGCCATGCAACAAACACAGATGAGTTGCAGTGAAAGTTCTGATCAGCCTGGCTTTCCTGTTCTCATCAACTCACCTCCTTCAGCTCCAGCTCAATGATTTGCTCCTTGAAGGAATAAGCTTTGTTCTCCCTCTTCATGTTAGCCTTTTTCATGCTATCCTGTTGAGCACTGAGAAGGAAAAGTAGAGAAAAGAATCAGCACTGATCTGGACTGAGATTCAGACACAAAAATCTGGGAACTCCTGTCCAGGAAAAGCATCTGACACACCCAGTCACCCACTGGAAAGACGCCAGCAGTGCTCAATCCCCAAATGCCCAGAGACAAAAATTTAAGTCTTACCTCTGTATTATAGACTTGTCATACAGTTCTCCCTCAGGTGTCTTCATGATGGCAAATTCCTCTCGAGTAACCTGGCACAGAGCTGGATTCTCCATTGTTGCTGTGATGGTGCTGATGAGCTGGGGGAGAACTCTACCAGGTGAAAGCAGAGAGAGAGATCCCACTGCATTCATAGATGACTGTCAGGGAAATGAAGGAGAAAACATAATCAGAATTCCTTCAAATTGTCTCCAAGAAGTATACCCTGCTGAGGCAGCTCCCATTATGTTCCAATCCCTAATCCCTTGTTTAGTGGGTACTTGAATTTTATCTAAAATTCTACTCAGCTGCTGGTACATTCTTTCTCCCTTAAATCCCACCTCATTTTCACCAGAGATGTTCTCTTTGAGCATGCCTTTTCCCCATTTTTTAGACAGATCTCCTTCCTTACAGACCAGTTAGTACTGAACTCGTCCAGAAAATTCTCCTGTTCTAAGGTATGTCCAAAAAATAACACAAGGAAAGCAGGAATTAATCACCTGGTTTTCTGGAGTGTAGGCAGTGATCCTGGGCAAGATGTCATTCAGGTGTTTGCTGATGAAGTCTTTGGGATCTATCTTCATCTTGATGAGGAGGGCTGGCCAAAGTCCAGGCTGCACTGCCACTGGCAAGGAGAATAAATGAGCATAATAAACATGAAGCAGGCTGCTGACACAATGAAATAAAGATGTACAATAAAACCCCATCCACTGACCATCAGGGTCTTATCCCTGCTCTTACCTACAGAAGGATGATGGCTCACCAGCAGCATCTCCAGGGCCAGCTTCTCTGGCTCAAAGGAATCCACATCAAGCCCTGCCACGCTTGAGATGACACAGAGAGCCTCAAGAAGCACTCGGGGGGGAATGTACGTCCTTCCCAGCTCCGACAGCTCTCCCGACTCCGTCACCAGGACCTCCTGAGGCAGAACCTGGATGGACAACACCAAACCTTCCTGAGCCCTGAGCACTTCCCCACAGGAACAGCAGACTGAATGCCAACAGTCACCTCCCTGTCAGTAAGAAACCCCTGAAGTTTCCAAAGGAAGCAAGGGATAAAGGATAACAGCAAAACCAGAGCACAGAGATGACAGTGACAGAAAGATCAGGCATGGAGGACTATAGTCGGTTTGGCAAGCTGGGGTAAAATAAAACTAAAATGATCACTTCTGGCAAAGAAGACTTTGGAAAAGGTTGAGCCAGCTGGCTGGGAACAGTATGCCCGACTTCTGCAGTCTAATTTTACCCAGTATCTTTTCAAAAATACTTTGTTCAGGCTGTGTCTGTTACATGGGAAGATTATTTACCAAGTCCCAGCCTTGCTACCTAATCAATGCAACTTAATCTATTACACAACTTGACATGGTGCTGCCCCAGCAGCAAGCCCAATAATACAGCACTCAGTGTTTCCTCTTTTATTTTTCATTTTAGTTGCCATTAAAGTATTTTTATTATATTTGTTTTAAATAGGCAGCCCAAGCTATAAGCCAGGACAAAGGAACCAGAACACAAAGAAAGAAATTAAGCATTTGGTCTTCCAGCAGGGATTAAATTTGCATTAAAATAATAGAAAGCCATGGAAAACTACAGCTTCCTCCCCAAATAATTTAGAATAATATGTTTTTTTGTACATATATAGAAGACTAGGCACACCACAGACACTGATACTGTAATATGCAGTAATCCAGTAACAAATGGCAATCTAGGAGAACATCTGGAGCTGAATAATCTTCACATCAGGCTGTATGTCAATACTAACAGCAAATCTAGGGCAGGGAGGTGACTGGCAGTACACAAACAGCTGCCTGGGCAGAGATCAACCTTCTTGGCTACTCACCTTGTGAGAACTGAGAACCACTTTGAGCTCCTCCAAGAGCCCATAGGCCAGCTTGTACCCTCCCAGAGAGGACAGGAGCTTCTTAACTGTTTGGTGGGCCTGCCTGCGAACGTGCCAGGTCCGGCTCAGCAGGACGGCAAGGAGGGCACGGTGATACTGCCTGGAAACACACAAACACACGGGGTAGCCAGGGAGGCAGCTCTGCAAACCAACTGCACACAAAAGCACCAAGAGGTGCCCACACCAGCACTCTGGGATCAGACAGATCTGTGGCACAAGTGACCTCTACGTACTGAACTTTACTTTCCGGCAGCCGCTGGGCGTGATCCAAGAGCAGGCGCTCTGTCAGCTGCAGCACCGTGCACATGGCTGTGGGAAAAGACAAATATTTAAAATAGCGTGGAACTTCATAAGGAAGATTTTTTTTTTTCACCTGAAAACAAACAAACAGCAAGCAGGACACGGTAAAATAGCTCCCCAAGCTGAGCCTCTACATAATCTTCTCAGTGAAGCTACAGATAAATCCAGCTCAGGTCTGCCAAGACTGGGAACAGAACCGTGATTTCATAGGAGTGTTGTTAGCTGGAACCCAGGACAATTTTCCTGACCACTGTGTGTGACCTATTTTGGTTTAAGTTGACAGAGCAAAGCCAGTGACAAACACCACACTCACTGCACCAGTACTTTAATTCCTGAGCCCTCCCCAAACAGCTTCAGTGACACGAAATGAGTTCTGAGTGTCAGCTGTCACTGGGCCCTTGGGTTTGTGAATGGATGTTCAACCACATCATAAAAGCAGGAGCAGAAGCCCTGAACCATGGGGTGGGTTGTAACCCCCTAAGCATGGATGTGACATCCAAGGTATCGTGATTTGGGCACGTTAATGATGTCACAGCTCGATGGCTTTGCCTAAATCAGCGACAACAAACCACAACAGTATTTACTCTCAGCATTAGTTCTTGGATCTAACATCCTAAGGACCATTCTAAAATTTTTCAAATCACAGTTTCGGGATATTTGCAGACTTAGGAGGGAAAATGAATGGATATACAGACTGCCTTCAGGAAACAGGGACTGCAGAAAGCAAAGGAGAAATTACATTTCCCATTTAGAAAACTTTACCTATTGTACCTATGTATAGAAGATAAGTGAATTCATTTCAGAGAAATGATTAATGAACTCTTTTTCAAAACTTCCAGTTTACAATGTAGGTAGTCAGTAATGTTTTCTGTTGGGCACATTCCATTAATTTTTTTTCAATTAATCTTTAAACACAAGAGATCAAAACAGAGCACAGAGACACTAATTTATAGCCCAATTTAATTCTATCTATTACTCTTCCCCCACATTTCTTAAGATTTTCACCTGCATTTTTTATTCTCCTGCCTTATTTTACTTTCTCCCATCTTATTCTAAATTTTAGACTTTTCCACATCCCTCAGATTGGTTGCACCTCTTTACTTACAAATGGGAACACCACTCAGACACATTTTGTATTGGAATGATAAATGTGTGATAACAAGTTCATCAAGAAATAAACTGATTCATTGTCAAACTTAGACTACAACTAGTCTAGGTGTTCTTCTGAAGAGTACACTGTCCATTTTAATCCAAGGATCACAGACCAGGGCTAACAAAACATTAGTTCTTGGAAGTACTAAGAAACAGAGTTAAACAGCAACTGGATATACAATAACTGCCAATTTACCTTCCTCTGATGCAGACTGCAAGAACTTCTCAGATGTAAAAATTTGTTTTTTCTCATCCAGAATCAGCTGCCAGAAACCACTCAGCTTAGACTCTGACAGGAAAAGAACAGATGTCTATCAAGGATGTTTCAAAATAAGTCAGAATCACCAGTGTACATAAAATACAGTTAAATTCTGTCTCCTGAAATCCCTCAAGTTCCCCCTAAGCCTTACTTGTCTTCAGTTCTAAAGCCTCTCATCTCTCTTATTCAGAACTATAAACATGCCCAAAAACCACCTGCTGAAAAAATACATTTCTCTGACTTAGAAATGTGAAATGTAAAGTCTGATTCACCTTAATCTTTCATAGAGCAAACCATACTAAAAATGAAGGAAAGGAGGGAAGTGGTGTGTTGCCTTTGGTAGAACACACCTGGTTTTTATATCCTGACAGATGTATGAACTCAGACACTTCCTCATGCTCTCCAAAACATTACCCAAATAACAATCAAGTAATTATTTCAATGCAGCAGTCAACTCCTACTATGTAAGGTCTGAGTGAACATCTTCTGTCAAAATAAAGAGGAATATTGCCCTAACTGAATGGAAACTGGAATTTGCAAAGCCATGGAAAAGAAAGAATTCTTCACTGAATGAGACAGGAATTAATCTTTGCCTGGTTTACAAAATAGCAATGATTTTCTATGAAGAAACTATACACAGATTAGGGAACAGTATCCCCTGCTCATTGCCAGGAAGAAGCATTAATCCTCAGAACCTGTTTATATTGGATTCTGCCAGATGTTTTGTGACCTTACCAGTTTGTCCCTCAATTACAGACATCCTGCAGATCAACAAAGCTGCAGCAACTCCTTCAGTTACCATGGGAACCTGAGTACTCTGAGATGCTGCTTTTTCTACTGTCTGGATGAGCATCGGCAGCAAGTCCATTCCCTGCAATAATGTGTCACCTGAGGAGACAAAAGAGACAGGTTACAAAACAACATGGTTGGAAAGTGGTTCTTCTGCTGTCATGACACAAGGAAAGGAATCAGACACACGCTGGGGGGGAATCTGAATCTCCCAGAGTATTTGCCAGTCACTACCATTAAACTGTGAAAAGCTAGATGGTAACCACTTCAGTCCTTCCCTCACAGGCAGAACAGTCCCACCTCAATACCAGTTTCTGTTCAAGGGATGCAAAAGAAAACGCTAATTCAGTTACATTAAAGGAATTAGTTCAAATCACAGGAAGTCTGACTTCAAAGATTAATGTTTCCCTAAGAGAGGGAAAGTACATTCCTGGCAAGCCATGACCATCTGTTCCACTTCAAACATTCAGAAGTTAAGGAATCCCAGAGGTCTTAGCAACTGTGGATGAAATGCTGCAGTCAAAGTGGATAGGGCCAACAGATGCAAATCTCAAGAGGATCACCAAAAGATAATAATTTCTTAAGTTCTTCATTTCAAACACAGTAATTTTATTTCTTTTTTTAAAGCTTCCAAGAGTCAAAGACACAGACCACGATTTCAGTGAGCTGGGTGCTATATAAAACAAAAGCACGGTCTTTGAGCTAGAAACCTGACAATTTAATGTAAGACAAAAATAAAGCTGCCCAGTTTTACCTTTGAAGGAGGCCAGCATGCACTGCAGATAGGCATGTCTCACAGCTGAAGTCGAGGTTTTAAGGCTGAAGGCTTTCTTGAGCCATTCTACCAGCTTTTTAGGAACCTCTGTGGTGAACCGAACACACCAAAGAGCCAGCACAGAGACTGCATGAACCAAGGTGCCTTCATGCACTGGGAAGAAACACAGAGCTCTTGTCAGTTCAGCAACTGCACAGAGCACAGGAACACAAACCAGAAAGAAGGTAACGAATGCTCATCACAACAGGGCAACACACTCCATAGCACAGCAGCCAAGAATCCAGATTTATCCTGAATTACAGGCCATGTGGAAATCCTGCTCAAGATAAAAGCAGCTTAGCAAACACAGAACAAAGGCAAGAGGTCTCACCTTCTTGCTGCAGGAAAGGGATGAAAAGCTCAGCCATGGTTCCACTCAGAGCTTGGCTGGAGGGTCCAGAAACCACATGGTGACTAAGGCTGCCAATCCCTGAAAGAACAGAATTCTCTCAGCAGTTCCCAAACTACTACCACAAAATCTAAAGCCAATCAGGAATGACCCTTCACATTTCAATCACTGCACAGACATCTTTTTTCTTGTCACTACATCTGGATGTCACATCTACCAGGTACCAACACTGCAGGATCTCTGTCTTCATTTCTACTCAGGAAACAAGTCTTCTTTGAATAAAGTATTTGGCCTCCCAGACAATTACTTTCTTTGAATAGAAGTCCAGGAACTGGCAGGTGGTATCCAGCACCCTCTGTGGCTTCAACTACAGCCAATTCAGAGAGAGACAGGCAGGGAATCCTGAAGGCTAAAGCACAGATCCCTCCCATTCAGCCTTCTGCTGAATTTCTTTCACCAGAAAAGCAGTTTTCTTTTAGGATCCTCACCTGAAAGGACGCTCATCTTCTGAGCAACAACTGTCAGCTTCCCCTCTGAGCCTGCCAACAAGAAACACAAGGGTGACAGGTGACTTACAGACAGCTGCTATGTGCTACATCAAGAATCTTCTCCAAAATACAACAGCTTGCCCCGTTATCCCTGAGCCAGGTTGAGCCACCCCTGCCATAAAAGTAGCAAAAGACAACAGAAAATACAATACACAGACTCCTTGAGGCTGTCACACCTGTATTCATCCCCACTGCTTATCCTACAATTTACTCACCCCCTAAGATGGCAAAAAGGTGTTTGCCCAGCGACTCCACAGCCGAGGGATCGCTACACTGCCGAGCCAGGTTCCTCAGTGCCACAACCGCTTCATCCATCAGCTGCACACTGTTGGATTTCAGATGACCTGGAAGATAATGCACAAGCTCAGAGTTCCTTACCGCAAACTGCATAAAAGCTGCAAGGCAAGGACACATCTTTACACCTGGCTTAACTCTGCTTCTGGAACTGTCACGTGAACTATTCTAGTTCCAAGTTACAGCATCATCCTCCCTCCCATGTAAAACCACCTCTTCATCAGTAATGAAGCTGTTATAGGTGTAGCCAGAAAGTTGAGGAAAGCTTGATTCTGAATGTATCATTCCCTCTAGAAGTGAGAGCACTTACTGGCCAATCCTTTCACAATGTCAAGAGCGTACTGGCTGAGATCCAGGTTGACAGACACGAGCAAGCAAGAGATTGCTGAAGACAGAAGAGATAATGGCACATTACATTCTGTTAAGTAACTGTTTTTAGCATTTTAATACACCCTTCCCCACAATACACATCAAGAGAGCCAGGGAAGTAAGGAGTAGGAATACAAAAACCCTACTGAAATTGATGCCCAGTGAACAGATTAATTCAGTATTATTCTTAGCACTCGGCTGTGAAATCCCATCCTTGGTGCAAACAGTAGCTATCACATACCCTGACACTTGGGATCACACCACAAATGTCGCTTCTCCACCTCTAACCCTCAGATTCCAGACAATCCCGCTGCCTGCACTCGCAGGAGCAGCAGCACGGTCCAGAGAGACACTGCCCCAACAGCTCCAGACCTCTAAGGAACAGCTCTTCAGGCTCTTTGCCAGAGCAACACACAGAGACAGCACACTCACTTTCAATGACATTCTCAGGACTCCGTAGCAGGGACTTCTGCAGAGTTGGCAAAACCGAGTCCTTGAACTCGGCGTGGGACACGTAGCGCAGGAGCGGGGAACAGCTGTCCTGCAAAGGAACAGAGCATCAGCACCGCTGCCCGCGCTGCCACGGCACAAAGCACGGCCCCTCCGCGGCAGTGGCTCACCAGCACGTGCTTCTGGGGCTTTGTCTTGCTCATAAGGATGGTCTTCAAGTAGAAATCCAGCAGAGCACTCTGAGTAAAGCAGAAACACCGGGTTACAGCCACATCACAACCTGTACACAGATCCCAGCACGCTGTCGGGAAACCAGGCTGGACACCCCATCTCCTTCTCCTCTGGAAGGCTGCCCTACTGCTGACACAGCATCTGTTCAGCCCCTTCTCCATGATGACAAGTGATGCTTCTTGTTCCCCCCAAAAACCCAACAGCACAACGGACGTACCTTGTATCGTTTAATAATATCCATCTCCTTCTGGGCTGTGCAAAACTGCACCACAAGTCCCAGCATCGCAGCATAACTCTGGTTTGGTTCAAGTCCAAGAATGACAGATAGGTACTGATCCACCAGATCTTGGTTCTGAAGAGAAAAAGAACAAGCCATGTTAACACCAGAGAACCCAGAACAGCTACTGAACGTGGCACAGAAGGTTCACATCACCTCTTTCCACAGCCTGTTCAGCTTCTTCACGGCCCCATCCACCGCCTGCTTATGAGAACCTCCCAGGACTTCCAAAAGGAGCAAACACTGAACCTCCACCTGCCAAGGGCAACAGCCAAGAAAACTTTCATGCACTTGCTTCTCTGAGAGCTCATATCAAATAAGACACGCCAAATGCCAGTGATTAGCAGAATCTGCTTAAGAAAATATCCTCAGGTCATGGAAGTTCTTCCTGCAAGCTGCCATTGCTTTCATCCCACATGCACCTCTTTACAGAACCATGAATAACAGTTTTGGAAACTCCACCTTTGAAAGCAGCAATTTATATCAGATTACATCCCTTCTTAAAATGTGTTTCAACTATATCCCAAGGTGCTGTCAGCGTGGTCACAGGAGGTGAAAAGAAAGTAAAAAGCTACTTGATACTGTGTGACAGAATCCCACACTTCAAGAGAGGCACAAGGACTTCATGCCACGCTGCAGAGACACCTTGGAAGCACCAGCAGCCACCTCTGTATGCACAGCTGCAAGACTGCCCCTCTCTCATGCTTTATACATCTGCTTTCTCCAGGACAACAGGAGAGATCAAAATACACCAGATTCCCACGTAAACCAGGATTTTAACTTCCTCTTATCAGTTACATTCAGAATTATTTGCCAAGTTTCAGCAACTTAAAGACATCAGAAATATTTAAGTCCTTCTCTCCAAAGGGACACTTCTGCAAACCAAAAAGAACCTACCAGTTTTTTCCATGTTTCTCCCTGTCTCTTGTCAGGCGTTGGAAAGACTGTGCGTACAAGCAAGCACGTCCAGGAGAGCGCCAGCAGAGCTGCAGATCCACTGCTCTTGCTGTTGTACAAACAGGATAGAGAGGTAAATCTACATCTACTAGACCATAACAGACCCATCTTTGCCCGTGTCAGAACAGCAATTCTGTCACACAAGAATGCAGCTAAAGCCTTAGCTTTTAAAGGAAATTATCAGCCCTCAGAAGCTGTTTCAGCTCTGGTTTGACACTCAGAGCTTCCAAATGGCACACCAGAGGATAAGTATTGCCTGCTGGGAATGAGAAACCTTAGCAGAAGAAAGAGACCATTTTTGGATCTTCCCAGCAGCATAACAGAAATGAAAGTTAAATAATTTACCAACTGAGAGTGCCCAAAAAGTGACTCAAGATTTCTCACCTGCTGCTCAACTTTACTGTCAAAAGCTTCCCAGCCTTAGATTGCCAAATCTTCCCTCAGTTCACATTCCCTCCTGGCACACTGCTTGGTTCTGGTTTCTGCCAACTCTCACCCCCTCCCCTCAGCTCCAGGTAGCAGATCCCACCTTGCAGCTCCCTTAGGATCCTCACCCCCTTTAGACCCGTACCTCAAAGTGAAAAAATGTACATAATGCCCTTGCGCACAAGGCCAGCCACCACGACTGAAGGGTGAATATCCTATCACTGCAAGCCTTGAAACCAAGATCAGGGATTTTTCTAAAGCTGCACTTAGTTCAGCCACAGAAGCACTACAGGATGGCACCCTGTGTCAGCTCAGCAATACCCTAAGTCACCCTTTGGAACCACAAGTGCTTCCAGAAGTTACCACAAGGGAAGAGCTGCTTGTTGCTCAGCTCAGCTTCCAATTTCATTATCTCCCTGTCTATACTAAGGGATTGAATTCCACCAGTCGAAGACTTAATGGGTAAGGAAATCCCCTCTCCTAATCATTCTGGAGACTGTTTCTTGATAAAAGATCTGAGCTTTAACAAAAGCAAAGTAACTCAAACCCAATCCACCAGCACTAATACCAGGATATTTACCCTGCTTTCCCAGAAGACAAGACAGAAGCAACAGAGGAACATCTGAATGGCATTAACAGCATTGTCTCTAAAGGTTTTTAACACCTCTGCCAAGCAGCAGAACCACTCTGAACACAGGAGCAACTACCAGCAACCCAGAACCATTTCCACACAAAGCAACTCATGCAGCACCTGGGAGCTCCAGCCTTGCTGCCGATCCCCGAGGACTGCAGGGAGTGCAGGAGGTTTCTCGCTGTGGCCTCGGGCTGGGACTCCGCGAGCTGCTGAAGGGCCGCCTGCAGCGCTCTGCGGGACGCTGCATCCCTGCAGGGACAAACCAGAGTCAGTGAGCGTCACCAACCTGCCAGCATCACACACAGGACTCTGTGGAGATAGTAACTAGTTTATCCTTTCTGTTCCAAAAAACTGGAAAAGTTTCTGGCAGAATGCTCCATTCCCTTCCCCAAGCGACACCAGTTATGTGGAGGCTCTCCAGCACGTTGCAGAAGAAAACAGGTTCTGAGCAGCTCCTCTACAACACACCATGACCTAATCCTATCTAAAAGTGTCTGAAAGGCACCTCAGTTTTGCTTCACAGGGACATGGGTGTTTATTCTTGCAAACTGAACCACGGGACGAAAGTTTTAATTTCAAAATTAAAAGTGAAAAGCAAGGCAGGTGTTGCGAAACTGAGAGCCTAATTACAAGATGACACCTTTCAGTGTCACACACATCTCTGTGACATTGCAGGCTAACATTTCCAGATGCTTCAGTCTAACTAATAAACATGTAAATACTGACAGATTAAATCATACAGCCTTTCCACATCAATTTACTCACCGGTATCGATGCAGAGTAAGGCAGAAGAGTTTGCAAAGGCCTTTCACTGCACCCTCTGGAAGATCTGTAACAATGTATTTCAAAATATTTCTTCATAAATTGATGAGCTCTTAATCTTTAACACAAGCACAATTCACAACTGAAATCAGTTAACTGCTCACTTCACATCTGTGAAACTGCTTGCAAGTAAAAGTTCGCTCTTTCTGTACATTTTATGCCTATTTTTTTTAAATAATGGCAAAAATTGGAACACGTGGAATACAGCCATCTTCAGAAAATGAGAGAAATAAGAAAGTTTTAAAAAATTTGCTTCAGCTGCTTTATTAAGACCACCTGAAACCTTGTACATTCCCCTCCCCAGACATGTATCAAAATATTCCATGAAAATTAAAAAAAACAGGCTGAGAAACTGGCAACTGAAACACTAATGAAGAACTACTAATACACACAATGCTACAACTACTGACTGGAAAAAGCACACACGACAAAACCCAGGGTTCTGTGCTACCTACAAACTCCACAACTGGCATTAACACTGTGATGGAGCATAGGATCCAAATGCTGCCAGCACTCTCCACACACAAACACCCCTCACACAGCCCTTGAAACAAAACATTTAAACATTCTCCTCCACCCTGGTAAGCAGGACAATGTCCTCCAAGTTCTTACCTTTCCCAGAAATGCATTTTCCCAGCTCACTGAGGATCTCTCTCCGTTCCTTCACGCTGGCTGTAGTTACTTTTACGGCAAAGCGCTTCAGTGAGTCAGAAATCTGAAACCACAAAGAGGAAACAACATCAGACTGCCTTTGATATCAACCCACAGAACACAAACCAGGCAAGCAGAACATGTCATCTGCTGCCACATGACCTCTCAGTGCCCAAACGTTGGGCATCCACGGTCTCATCTGCCGGGGAAGGGTCACTTATCACACACCATGAAACTCCGTTCCCTTGCCTGAAGGGTGACTGCTCTGTTTGTTATCCTGTCCCCCTGGCACAGTGCTAGTGCTCTCTAAGAGATACTTACCCCTCTAAAAGTAACACAGAGTAAGAGCTAACACCAATAAACTGGAGCAAAGGACCTTTGAAAGCCAAAATAATGCACTGCAAGAAGTCAGAGGAGCTTTTCCTGTACGTTATAGCCTAAAGCCCAGGCAACCCTGCAGAGGGACTCCAAACTGCAGACAACCCAGGGTGACTCTAACTGCCCAATCTGAAAAGCTGACCTGTGGTTCCAGGTGTCAGTAGTTGTGAAATTGTGTACTGGCATGTCCTCTTTTCCAAAATTAACAAGCACATTGCAGGGATTTTTGTCAGCTGGACTTGCCAGATTAGAAAAGGTTGTGCCTTGCTACCAAAGCCCTCCATGTGCCATCAGCTGTGTCCAAGGTTACCCAAGCAAAACAAAAAATCACATCACACAACCCATAGGTTTTTTTATGTCTGTGTTAATGTGGGCTGGGATCTGCTGGAGGGAGGGGGCTGAGACCACTCACCTCTGCATTTACATAAACCCAAACACAGCTCTCCAGGAAGGGCTTTTGAAATCCTGCTCTTAAATTCAGTAACTTTATATCTTAGCAATAATCATCATCTTTGGGGAGGGCAGCAAATGAGAATGTCTTTAGAAACTCATCAAAACTGTTCCTTCTCCCCTCAGTCTTTTCCAAAGAGCTTCTCAGGAACTGCTTTCAGTGAAGTTTTTTGCTGACAAGCTGGAAGGCTAATCCTGCTCAGCAGCTACCTGGGATTTAGGGACCGTCCACACCTCCCTGAGCCTCTGACCACTTCACACCCCCAGCTCTGCTTACAACTGGCTGGAAGCAGGGCTGCACCCCTGAACAGCAAGGACTGGGTCAAGCTGTGGTGAACAACCAACAATGACAGAACCAGAGGCCATTAAGGAGCTGCTCTGTCTTCAAACCTTCCAATACAGTTCATCCTATGCAAACTCAAACCAACCTGCGCTTACTCAAGGTGTTTAATCACAAGCAGGCAGATGTACAGACAGGAAAAACGTGTTTAAATTCTCCCAACAGCCTAGAAACTGAAATTACAAACTATGTATAACACTACAGGACTTCCCTGACTTCACTGACTTAGAGAAACTGCACAAACCCCAACTCCCCAGCCACCACGGAAGAGCAGCTGGGACACGCTTCACCCACTTGCTTTTTACTTTTATTAGGATGTTTATGTACACACACGTTACAGCGCCAGCCTACAAGCAATGCTGCTGCAAGCAAATACAGACGACAAAAAGGTAATATAATAAAACAAGTTAGGAGGACCTAACCTGAGAAGAGCAGGGTTTGCCTTGGGAACATCCCAAGCCCATCAGGGTTAAACAGACGGTCCCGGGCGGCCCGGGCACGGCGAACAGGCACACCGGGCTGCCCCGGCGGGGCGGGGCGGCGAGAACCGGGGGGCACCGGGGGAGAACGGCCGAGCCCGGCAGCCGCACAGGGGTCGCGGCCGGCGTTGACCGGGACAGCAACGGCGGCTCCCGCTGCTCCCCCGCCCCGCGGCTCCCGCTGCTCCCCCGCCCCGCGGCTCCCCCGCTGCTCCCCGGCTCCCCCGCGCCGGGCAGCGCCGGCGGCGGGCGGGCCCTTCCCCCGGGCCGGGCACGGCCGGTGCGGGCCCGCCATGGCCCCGGGCACCGGGCCAGGCCCCGCCGCCGGGCCGGGGGCGCAGCGGGGCGGGAGTGGCCCCGGGTGGAGCCCCCGCTGTCCTGCCCTGCCCTGGCCGTGCCGGCGCGGCCCGTCCCGCACTCACCTGCGTGTCAGCCGCCATCGCTCCCCGCGACCCCGGAACCGGTAGCGGCTTCCGGGGCGGGCCCGGCCCCGGGCGATGGGCGCTGCCCGCCGGGCCCGGGAGCCGCGGCTGCTCCGCACGGCAGGACCGGAGCCGGGGAGCAGGCACGGCCGGGCGGCTGCAGCAGCGCCCAGAGCAGCTGCGGGCGAGGCGTCTGCTCAGCCCGGCCGGGAAGGGCTGAGCACGCGGGGCTACAGCAAACAACCGCTCCCCGGCAGCTCCTCGGCCCGAGGAACAACCCCTGCGGGACACGGGCCACCTCGGGTTACGTTTTTCCCAAGCCCCAAGTGATGTGGAGACTACACCATCAACACAGGCAAGCATGAAGGTGTAAAATAGCTTTTTATTTCTTCCATTAGGCCAACTGTGACACAGACAGACAGATGGTGGCTGCTGTTAGTCAAAGAGACCAAATCCCATGTCCTCGTCAGACTCCTCCGACTCCTCCTTTGCCGCCTCCTTCGCCGGAGCAGCAGCGGCAGCAGCAGCAGGGGCAGCTGCTTCAGCAACCACAGGCATGGCTGCCACGAAGGCAGAGGGGTCTGCCAGGAAGGCCTTCACCTGCAAGGGAGCGGGAGAAAAAGGTAAACTTAAAGGAAACAAAACATTTTGAAGGACTGAACCTTTGCAATAGCAAAGGCAGCACTTGCAGCTTGCCAGGAGCCAAACAGGCATTTATTGCTGCCAGTTATGAAGAACCAAAGGCACTTCAGCTACACCGAAGCTGTTACCTTTTCAGCTAGGGGGAAGGTGTAGTCGGTCTCCACGGCCACAGCCAGGACACGCTTGTACCCGTTGATGATGGAGTGGGGCACAGAAGCAATGGTTGGGTACCCAATTTGCAGACAGATGCTGGCAACGTTACGAACACCCTGCAGAGAGAGAGACACTCGTGTTTCTGTGCTCTGGGGAACAACCTGGACTTGAAACCACGGCAGAGGATGGCCAGGTGGTGA
Organism: Pyrocephalus nanus; assembly: GCA_038380795.1. Classification (NCBI taxonomy): domain Eukaryota; kingdom Metazoa; phylum Chordata; class Aves; order Passeriformes; family Tyrannidae; genus Pyrocephalus; species Pyrocephalus nanus. The sequence continues at coordinate 4,534,524 of CM076278.1, forward strand.
CTTCTACACTGCCAACAGGAGAGACAATCAAGGCATCAAGATTTAAATGTCACTGATTTCTGCTCTCTGGTGATCAGTGACAGAACCCAAGGGAATTACATGGAGCTGTGTCAGGGGAGGTTTAAGTTGAATACTAAGAAAAGATTCCACCCAGAGAGGGTGGTTGGGCACTGAAAAGGCTCCCCAAGGACGTGGTCACAGCCCCAAACCTGCCAGAGCTCAAGGAATGTTAGGACAATGCTCTCAAGGTGGTATTGCTGGGATGTCCTGTGCTTGGGCCAGGAGTTGGACTTCATGATTTTTGTTTTCCTTCCATCTCAGGATATCCTATGACTCCAAACAGCCTCAAACGCTTTTTGAAGCAGCTTCAGATGAACAGTCCCACAGAAAGTACTCCCTGACACACTGGTCTCTGCAGGGCACCAGGGAGAGCTCCTGGTTCTGCAGGACCTTACAGAAAATGCCCTTCAGTCTGGGGCAGAGCACAAAGGATGGGGTGCTCACCTCCAGGAAGCGCTTGTGCAAGGTCTCCTCGGTGATGTCCAGCACCTCAGGGTTGTAAATGCTGCCATTGTCAAAGACCTGCTGGATCACCAACCCAAAGGAGAACGGGGAGATGTTCAGCATGTTGAGCAGGGTGGCTTCGCTGGCACCCACTTTGTCTCCAGTCTTGATGAGCTGCACATCGCTCTGAGGAAATCAGGGCAAAAGGAGTGAATACACACAAAGAGATTCCAGCACATCAGTTCAAGGGGACACAAACACAAATGGTCAAAATGGAGCAAATGAGCCCAACAAATACACTCCACGTTCGCTCCACAAGACAGGCCAGACACTCTCCTTTCAGTCCCCAAAGTGCAGCAGTCACACTGCTCAGACAATATCTCAGAATTATTGGGAGCTTTGGCCTTCACAGCAACCTCAGCTGCCACAGTCAGGGCCCCCAGTCAAAACCAGCTTTGACAACCACAGCACGCAGCTCACTGACCAGAATTTCAATGGTCCCTCTGGAAATCTTCGTGGTGATGCCCAAAGCCTGGAAAAAGGAGGTCTTCTCTGGCCCAAGGCCCGTGTTCTGGGCTGGCACAGTCACATCACAAGGAGCAATAGCACCGGCACGGGCAGCAGCTGGCACCTGAGAGAGGGGAGAAGAGAAGCTGCAAGAATGCTCACCTCAGATCTTGTGTGATCGTCTCCTTCCTGACACATTGCTCCAGGATGGACAGCATCCAAGCACGCACCGGTGATGCAGCTGAACTTAAACAGTTTGTCTAAGGCTCCGTGGGCCAATTCCCAGCCCTTCAGGATTCCTACTAATGAGGTATCCTCCATGAAGACTCAGTTGTATTTTCCATTCCATAATGACAGCCCAGAGACGTGGTGAGGGCTGATCTCCCCTACCTTGTTAGCCAGCAGCATGTCCCGGATCTCGGTCAGATCCTCCTTGGTGAAGACAAAGCCCACATTCCCACGGATGTGAGGCAGCAGCCTGAAGTGAAGATGACAGCGTTCAGTTCTGTTTCTCAGACAACATCCCCCTCCTCCCAGGCAGAGCACCCCGAAGGGCCCTCAGGCAGCAGTACTCACTTTTCCAGGGCAGGGTTGTTCTCCAGGTGACCTCGAATAGCTTTGCGCATCATCGTGTTCTTCCCCATCAGCACAACGGCCTTCCCACGCAGGGACATGCGGATCTGCTGCATCTGCTTGGATCCCACATTGTCAGCGCCCACAATGAAACATTTTGGGTAATCATCCAGGAGTTGCTGTAACAAAAGGAACTCTGTAACTATACAAAGACATCCAGACCAGTGTACAGAGCAGCATTAAAACCTCCACACGTTAAAATGCACAAAAAGGCTGTCAGAAGTTTCAGAGTGCCGAGCTCCAGCTCAGGCTGCACGTTTCACTCAGCTATCGAGTCACATCCTTGAACATGTCACTTCTGCAACCACCGCAGCAGATTCTCACAGGAAAAACTATATGGACTGTCTTAAAATCTTCGTAATGCCACGTAATCCTTCCTTAAGCAGACACCCTACAGCACCCATCTCTTTATACAAGCCCCCACAGCCCGGCCTTCCCGCCTCCCGCTGCCCCGCGCCGACACTCACGATGATTTTCATAAAATAGTTGGACTTCCACGTAGCCCTGTCTTCCCTGGGCATCTCGGCGGTGCTCCAAGGATCGCCCGGTGGGTTTAAAGACGAGATGGGACCTGTCAGAGAGAAGCACGGCTCAGGTGGGTCGGCACCATTCCCTTTCCTTCCCTCCTCCCCACAGTCCGGCCGCGGCCCAGGACCCCGGGTACACTCCGGGTACACCCCGGATACGCTCAGGGTCCGCTCCGCGTCCGCTCCCCTCCGTCGCGGCCGCCCAGCCCCGCCCGTGCCCGGAGCCGCCGCGCCGCGCCCGCACCTCCACGAGGGCTCCGGGAAAGAAGGGCCGCAGGGCGGGCCCAGCTCTTTTTATACCGCGGCTCACGTCCAATCACAGCGAGCCGCGGCTCTGCCTCCCCTCCGCCCATTGGCTGCCCGCCGCGTCAATCACGTGAGCGGCGCGTGACGCCAGCGGAAGGAGCGCGACAGCCGCGGTCGGGCGGGCGGCGGCGCCCCCTGGCGGCGGGAGGAGCGCAGCGCCCCCCTCAGCCCCGCCCTGAGGGACGCGCTCCGGGTCTGATCCCTCCCCAGCCCAGGGCCTGGAAACAACCGCGACACAGCCGTGAGAATAACGGTAAAAACTTTATTGGCGTAACTGCAAGAATTTTAAATGGAAAAAAAAAAAAAAAAAAGCGGAGTTAGAAGTTTACATGGGAAGGGAGGAAAAAAATATAATCAAATAATTGTCGACCCAGCGAAGCTTCCCCCAGCCCAGCCCGGACGTGGCGTGAAAGACCTTCCCGGGGTAGCGCCCGGTCCGGGGTGCACACACAGATCCTCCCGGAGCACTTGTCACAGCCCTGCCCGCTCCTCTCCAGGGCTGGGACCCCCCCGGCACCGCCCCAGCCCCACACGCGGCTGTGCCACCCCAGAGCTGCATCTGCTACCAACTACACAGGCTTTGGGGACACCACTAGTCGTTGTTTGGCAGAGTAGCATCGGTGCGGGATCCCAGCGTGTCAGGCACCAGATGAAGGCAGGAGGTAAATGTGTAATGATCTCAGTTAAGCACTAAGGACACCGAGCCTGCCCTCGGCCCTCAGCACCCAGGGCCTTCCTTCCACATGTGCCAGGACTGTCACTGGCACAACCCTCAACTAGCAGTGAGTGAGGTAGGTTAAAGACTCCCCGCACAGGGAAACTGAGGCACATGGTTACACAGTTTGCAGGTGTCACACACAGCGAACAGCAGTGCCAGAAACATCTCACCCCTTTCTGACACTCGGACACAACAGCTGTGTGTCCTCAGCGGCACCAAGGATTGACCTTTTCAGTGAGATAAACACATGCAACTTAGGAACACCCATTTAAGTCAAATCGACTTCACAGATGGAAAGGCAAATGCATAAGGATTCTTGCCTCATGAACTCTCCCCAGAGCTACACTCAGCCCAGCTGACACAGCTCCAGTGCTCCCACAGCTCCCTTCGGCCTCACACCCACACACTGAGGTTCATTTGTAGGGGAAATGAGTGGAACAGTTTCAGTGACCCAAGCAGGGCAGAGCAGCACCACGACAAGGCTACGTGGGACAGTGACCTGTAGATCCCAGCCCAAGGTTGGGCTGATCTTTGACACAGCCGCCCCTGGGCCCCTAATGCACCTGCCAAGCTGCAAAGCACACTCAGATGTCGCTGGGGACAGTGCTGTAGCACTCTGGAGCAGTAATTCCAAACACTGCTCCCTGGGCTGCCTCAGCTGGTACCACAGAACGGCACCGGGAATTCCAGCACAGTTCTTCCCTCTCCATAGCACCCTCCAGCCAGAGACCTAAAAGTGCTAAGCCTCAAAATAACCTCACAAATCCAGGCTAAACTGCCCCCATTTTACAGATGGGGAAACTGAGGCACGGTAAGGTTTAGTGACTGGCCCAAAGTTACACAGCTAGTCAGGAATAGAGTCTGTCTCTCCCAGTTTCTCCTCTTCAGTCACAAGACCTTTTTTCTACAGGACAAAAGGAGCCCCTTCCCCAATATACCCTGCTCTGATTTCAGGTGGCTGAAGAGGAGAAACAGAGGGCAAAGGTTTGAACTTCTCCCCCAAAGCATCACATTAAGACTTACCCAAACATCCTGGAAGCTGGGCTTTGGGAGAAAGGCAGGTGATTCAAATACAGCAGTTTACAGGTTACAATAAAACCAGAAAGCACACTTTTAGGTGACCCAGAGGAGGAAAAAAAAAAAAGAAGCTATTCACAGTTCACCTGCCTGTGCTAGGGGAAAAAAAAAATACAAGTCACATAGTCCCCATAGATTCCAGCCCCTCCCAACCCACAATAAAAAGGAAATATTGAATGTTAGTTCGGCTTAACAAAGCATTGAGGTTATAGATGCAGTAAGCCAGCACAACTGGCACACTGCCTAGAACAGCACAGCTTGATATAAAAGTTGCTTTCTTAAAATCACTTCAAAACCAATTTCTGTATAAGAGGATTAAAAGTAAATTAGATATGAATTCAAAATCAGTGTAGAAATCTACAGTTCTTATCAAAGACAGGATACAGTATTCACTTTGATAGTAAAACTCCAAGTGTGTCATGCACACCTGACCCACGGGACTTGTTATACCAGTAACAGTCAATATAAAAGGTTATTGCTGTAGCATCTCTCAGTAGAACATGTTTAACAAGAGCACAGAAAAGGGAAACACCAAGGGGCTGACAGGTCTCAATAGCAAAGAGGAAGAAAGGATATAAATTTAGGATTTTTTTTTTTTCTTCTGGCTTCTTAACCCCCTCCACTTCATCCCACTCTTGTGACAGTTTCAGGCCAGATAAACACACACACGTCACACTCACTCATAACAGGGATGGATGAAAAAGGCTGCTCTGACCTCTCTGCACCTGCATTTATAGAAGGGGTGATGCCTCTTCCTCTCTCCCAGGAGCAGCAGGAGAGGGGAACAGATGCCCTGAGCTGGCCTGGATGGAGATGCCAGGCATGGGATGTTCCCACAAGGAGCACACATCAGCGCTGATGGATGGTCAGGGCTTGCCCCACCTCCTGCTCTGATGCGCTGAGAAAAGGCATCAAGAAATGGCATAACAAACTAGGGGGAAAAAAACCCCACCCCACACAGTAACATCTTGATTCCTCTTAATTAAAAAAAAAAAAAGTAAGTGGTATTATCTCCTTACAGTGTAATGGAACTGGAGAGACCCTTGCAGGGCCTTGGCTGCCTGTGCTGGTGCTCTGGTCTCAGCAAGTCACGCACACGGTGTGGCTCTGTGAGGGGAGCCAGGGTGGCCCTGAGGTCACAGGGAGCCCTCGCTGGGCTCCCGCTCACCCTGCACAGCTGCAGGCAGAAGCCTGAGAAGGAGGTGTCAAAGCAGAGGGCTGTGTTGTCTGCAAGTGTCTCGATTTGCTCAGGGAGCTGACACAGGCTGAAACATACTGGCAAAGACTCCTGCTGCCAGGAGGGGGCTGGGATGATCTCCCTGTTGGAGCCCTCGAGCTAAGCTCAGCTGTCAGTCACACACACAGATACGCACACCGTCATGAGGGATCTCGGCCTCTCTCTACTGAGACACAGCAAGGGCGTTTCCAGTTTAATGGTCCGTCTCATCTCTGGATCTACTGCCTCTCCACAGCAGCAGAAAGCACTCCCCACCCCCCACCCCCCTCCTCCCCTGCCTGGTAAGGTTCCTAAATCACAGTAATGTTCAGAGAGACAGAACTGCCAAGGGGGTGGCAGAAAGATGCTCGAGCGCCCGTCGATGGTGCCTCTAACAGAAGAGCTTGAGGAAGCAGTTCTGGCAGTAGGGCTTGTCGTTCTGCTCTTTGAAGGTTCCTTTGTTGAGCTGCTTGAGGCAGAAGGCACAGACAAAGTGTTCAGGGTGAAATTTCTTGCCCATGGCAGTGATGCAGCGTCCTGTGATGGGCTTCTGGCACCCCGAGCAGAGGGAGCCGCGGCGCTCGTGGTAGTGCACCTCGCAGTAGGGCTGCCCGTCGTGCTCAAAGAAGCTGCCGTTGACAAACGGGGTGAAACATTCCTGCAGGAGGACAGAGCAGAGGGAACAGGTTGTGTGAGAAGCCAGGGATGTGGGGAGGGGCAGCTCCACGAGCTGTCTCTGTGGCAGAGCCCAGCTGTTCTGTGGGTAGCTGAACTGCTGCCCCTCACTACTGTCCTGTTGTCCAGAGCCAAACTCTGTCCACCAAGAAGAGTTTCCAAGAAAAGGCTGAGAGATGGACAGATACAGGCACAAGCAAGGGAATTAACCAGCTCCTCCCCCCAGCTGGCTTCACTTCTACGAAGAAAATACTATGGACGAACTACCACATGTATCCAGTCAGGAGAAAAGAAAACACTCCTTCCTCTGAGGTGGGAAACACTGCAGCACCTTTCCCTGTTTGGTTTTTTCTTACTCCAGCTTCCCCACAAGGGCAGGCAGAAGGAGGGACCAACACAGACTCTCATGCATCAGAATCCTGATGAACACTGGACTGGTTCCAGCTGAGAAAATGAGGCACAATTAATCTTCACAAGTGACCTCTCCACAATGGGTGCATTAGGCTGGTACACTCTGCAAAGGATTGTCCAACCTGAAACATCTCCAGCAGTTACACACGGATCACTGCTGGGAGGAACTGTTTGTTCTACAGCACTAATGATTTTGAACAGACAAGGAGAGGAGGATACACCAGCTACATGTGCTAATTAGTGTGCAGAGCTCCTCCTCCCCCTCTGTGTCAGGCACCTGAGGACTCTACACTTTTGAACCTGCACCAGAAGCATCCACCACCCCCACCAGAGTGGGGAGACTCCCATCCTTGAATGAGTGGGAAACTGAGGCATCAGAGTGTGGGAGAGAGTCGAGGACGCTGCCAGATTTGCCAAATACATCAGCAGTAAGGCCCCAGAGCAGAAGCCATGTTTACAGAATCCTGGTTTTGCTGTCCCCTTCCCCAGGGAGGACACTGACACTGACTGTCACACACAGCTGGACCCCAGCATGTGGAAAGGGGTCCAGCAAACAGCAGGCAGAGCTGTTAAACACTCACAATACCAGGATGAATACAGTTTGCCTGCAGCGAGTCCAAGACTTTACTGATGCTGACTGTTCAATAAACAGTCTCTTCCCTCAGTCAGCAGGACAGCTGAAAAGTTTGCTCTGATTTAGCAAAAACAGGAAGAGAATCACATCTCCTGTCCTGGAAGACATCCATGTTGGCCCCACTAATTCAGGCAGTGTGGCAGCAGGGGGAAAGGAAAGCAGAACTGCTTGATAAAATCTCAATCTCTGCACAAGAAGGCACAGCCCACCCCAGCCCCAGAGAGTCAGGCACAGTTTCTGCCTCCACTCTCTGCACATCACTGCAGGAGCCACAGACAGTCCCAACAGTACAGTCACAGTTGGATCTGAGCATCACACCAGGAATCAACAGCTTGTGGTTCTGGCTGCTTGATCTGGTTTCTGCCCTTCTCTCCCACTCTAGGAAGCACTGGTTGATTCAGTTCATCTCTTGGGGCCTTCAAGAGTTAATATTTGCAATGCTCTCTGAAAGAGTGCCAAGCATTTAATCTGCAGTATTCCTGTTTATTATGCCTGTTGTATGGAGCCTGCCACTATTTCACTGACTTGCATGTTTGTCTGAACAAGGTCAGTCTCATTAGTTTACATTGTTAGATGGAGCATGGGAGGAAGATCCTCGAAATCTGATTGCTGAGGCAAGTGCTCAGAGAGAAGCTTAGCTTATAATTATTTAAAGGTCACAGAAAATGTCTCTGTTTATCTGTGAGCTGCTGCAGAAGCCCATAATTGCAGCTGGGAACAGAAAGAGAAAGGCAGCTCGAAAGTTCAATATAAACAGGCAGAGGAACAAGAAGGTGTTTGGTTGCTGACATGTTTTTATCCTGTGGGACTGGCTGCCCTTCACTGCCCCAGAGACGCCTTCTCCCCATATGGGACCAGATGCCTGATGGGTGGAAAAGAGGGGTCGTGCAAAGGACCTTGGGTTTCTTACCCGACAGACAAAGCACTCGGGGTGCCACAGGGTGTTCAAGGCAGAGATGTAGTTTTCCAGGATAGCCCGGGCACAGCCTCCACACTTGGGAGCAAACATATCAAAGTAGTCCTTGCGGCAATAGGCTTTGCCATCCTTCTCATGAAATCCTGCCAAAGGAGAGCAGAGGCAAAGGGATCAGCTCCCAATCTTCACCTATGGCCAGACAAGCTGTGTGGGATAACCCGTGTGGGTGGGATCCTCCTTCCCCCTGCTAACACACACAGCAGTTTTTGTCCTGTTCCCATCCCAGCACATGCATTCTCTTCCTCTCAGGGGAGAAGAGATCATTACTGTCAGCATCCTTCCCCCACAAACAGCTCCCTTGGAACTCCAGTAGTTCCCCTGCCCCCTCAGACCGTCCCCCAGCAGCAGCTCTGCCTTACACCTTCGTCTGCATTTTAGGGAGGAGATTGTTTTCTCCTTGCATAAACCAGCAGTACCTTCAGGTCCAAAGAAAGCTCCACACTGGGCACAGAAAAAGTGTTCAGGGTGCCATGTCCTGTCCAAAGCCGTCACCACTTTCTGTTCAGGAGAAGACACAAAGTGCAAGTCATGTAAATGATGGTTTCAACTTGGAGATGAGCAGGGGGTGGAGGGAGGGGAGAACACATTAATGTTGGTGCTGACAAGAGCAAGCATTAAAATAGACTGTCCTTTAGAGAGCTGAGTCAATTCGCCCCTGCCTCTGGCTCGTTCAGGCTTTCCCCACTGCACACTTCTTTTACCCTAAAAGGATCTTGGGCTCTGCCTCCTCCCTTACACTCTCTGGCCCTGTCCAGCCCTCAGGACCAGCACTGGTGCCTGTTACCACAGGCTACCAACACACAAATGCTGAGGAATCAGAATGATGGAGCAATGTGGAGTTCTGAAGGAACTTCACGAAAGGTAAGAGGGACTATCTCCTCTCACTAATGCAAGAATTTGACTGGGCCAAGTTGTTTCCCTTTCAAAGCGAGGACAAAGGAAACACGGAAATCCCAAAACAAAATCTTCCACCCAGGACACGTGGGTGGAGTTTTCCACACCCAGGCCTTGCAGCACCTTGCCAGCACCCTGAATCCCCCAAGGGACTCACATCAAGGATGGGCCCGTTGCAGTAGTAGCAGCGAGGGGAGAAGAGGTTGTGGTAGTCCTTCTCGCAGTAGGGCTGCCCATCCCGCTCAAAGAAGTTCCGCGACCCGATCTCCTCCTGGCAGTGGGTGCAGACGAAGTGCTCAGGGTGCCAGGTTTTCCCCATGGCCGTAACCACCTGTTGGGAAGACAAATCATGAAGAACAACTCTACCTCCCTCTCTCCCCTAGAGCACATGACAAGATACCAGCTGGAGATCAGCAAGAATGACAAGTTCTACTACTTAAGTGAGCCCTGGACTGGGGTAGCATGAAAACTGAATTACCTATCATCTCAGGAGAGGGCAGTCCCTCAGGGGCAGGGTAGAGGTCACTGGAGGAGCTTACAGCGTACCTAGCCAGTGGATAAATAGAGTACTTCAGTTTCTCCAGCATCTCCAGTCTCTTCAGCCTCACGAATCAGCCCTCCCCATTGCTCCCAGCTGCAGCCCAAGGTTCAGCAATGAGACAGCACCTTCCACTCACCTGCCCAGCAATCGGCTTCTTGCAGGCTCCACAGACACCTTTGGCAACTGTAGCTACACCCAGTTTGTTCAGGTCCGACTGGAGACTTCCCAGCATGGTGTCCAGCTGACTGCCAGGCTTGGAGGCTGTGGATGGCGGGGAGCTGCTCCCGGCTTTCCCCTGTGCCATGAACTGCAGGGAAGAGAAAACAAAAGACCGTGAGTGCTGTGCTTTACCAGATAAATGCCTGCTGTTGCTGCCAGTGGCCCCTCTGCAGAGGGGTTTCCAGGAGTCAGGTCTCTGAAGAAGGCAGTGAGAGCCAGGATCAAATACACTCATGTATTCTGCCCATGCAGAGACATGCAGAGACCCTGGGATGTGTAACAGCAGAGCTGTGCACTGAGGATTTGATTTTCCTTCATTGCACATAGAGCAGAAGTCACCAGCACATCCCAGGCAGTCAGTAAGTACAGTGCTATCTAAGCCTCTGCCAAAAATCTCCCTTTACCTCATCAGTTCCTGGCCAGCTGACAAAGCAGACGCCATCCAGAGGGCCCCTTCCCCTTGACCTCTCTCCATTCCTATGCTGCTGCTCTCAGTTCTGTCTCTTCTCTAAGAGAGATGCTCTCTCCTTCCTCATCTCACCTCTCTTTCAGCTAGAAAATCTTCCCCCTTCTCCCCACCTTCTGCATATCTGTTTGTCAAGTCCCCTTGGCCTCTCATCCCACTCCTGAGCCAAGCAAGTGGAAGCAGGGAGGAAGCAGCTCCCTTGCAGTTGCCCACTGTTCACCTACAGAGAGGGCAGTGCATCCCCAGCAGACAGGGCTGCCAGTCTGTTGTCAGACCTGGAAATACACCAGGTGGAGGGAAGGGGAGTCAGAGATTTGTCTCAGAGGCCTCTTCTGAAACTCACACCACCACAGCACTCACAGCTTGGAAAGGCTTCCCAGAGGAGAGGGAGAAATGTTTTACTGAGGCTCATAACTTATAAACAAAGCATATGCTCTCCTTGGCCACCACAGCCCCCTTTGCAGACAAACCACTATAAGAGAGATTATTTTAGCTGACTTTGCACTGCCACAGCTACTGTCAGGTTTAGAGACAACCCAAGAAATCCCTCCCTGAGATGCTGGTCTGGAGCACGTTTTCTTTTACTAAGAGAATAAATTAATACAGACATAAAATCTACACTTGTGAACAGCCCACCAGTGTGCTGCCAGCACAGCCAGAGGAGCAGGGACATACTGAAGTCCTCAGAGCTGTACTAGAACGTGCCCTTCCAGCCACAGGAGGAGCTCTATTCCCTGTCCTGCAGCTGCTTGTCCTTGCAGTTGATTAGTTTACTCAGTGACAAATCCTGGTTTCTGCTCCTTTGTATAAAAATTCTCATGACATACATAAATTCAGCTTTTTTTACACACACATTCACACACTCCTCAGCCTTGCCTCACATGCTGCAATGTCTCCCAACGGAGCCTGACACGCAGCTTTTCCCCTCCTCTTTCCTCCCAGCCATCCCATAACTTGCAACCTCTCCCAGTCCAGCAGCACAGAGCAGCCCCACCACACCCCGTGTCCTGAGCCTAAAGCAAACCTTCCACCACAGAGCAGACAATGCTACCAAACTGTTCCAGTGACAGTCCAAAGCACAGCACTGCAAGGAGACAACAGGCCTTTGGAGACAAAGCCCATCCAGAGCACCAGGACAAATCCAGGGCTTCCTGCACAGCACAGCAGGAGGAAAAGGACTGCACTGTGTCGACAGGAATGCATCTCCTCTCTAAACAGGGGTTCGTGGCCACCAGGCAGGGCAGGAACACATGCCACACACAGGTGATAAATTCCATCCAAAAAGAAGGCAGATGAGCTCAATTCAACACGTAGCAACAGAGCACTTCACCTCTGACCTCAGGAACCACACACTCCAGCCAGCCACAGCTGACCCAGTGCAGGCACAACCACCCGTGTTTGGCTACCTGCTCTGGTGACCCAGCCTCCCTGACAGCTCACAGATTTGTTTCCACCTCCTGCAGTTTACAGGGGACACTCAGCACAGCATCCACATAAGTTCATCATGCAAAGGCCCTTCAAATTCCCACCCTTCACCCATGAGATCTGCCATCACTCATGTTCAGTGAGGAGCTCTATGAGCAGCAAACCATGCACTACAGGATATTATCCATGTTAATGCACTGGCAGCTCCGGGAGCAGATCCCAGCACACACTGACCAGAAAAGCACACCATGCTGAGGAAACAAAAGGAGGTCCTGCCTTGCCAGGGGTGGAGGGGCCCAGGGGTGCAGGAGCAGCCAGCAGATTGGCACTGGGGACGAGGGGAGGAGCAGAGGTCACCTGGAAAGTACAACAGTTCAAGATGCAGAAGGGTTTCCTGCTCGTTGCTTGAGAGCTGCCTGTACAGTAACACTGCACTGCTTGTATACATCGACACTCCCCAGCACCACAGAGCCACAGCCCTTCCCTGACAGGAGATGCAGAACACACATCCTGATCATGCCATCTCCTCCCCACATCCCCTCACACTCTGGACCCCTGTCTAAACAGGCAAACACAGGAAGGACTGTTGATCTGCTCCTTCCAGTATGGAGATTTTGCCATCTTTTACCCCCCCACACTTTCAAGAGAGACTGTGGCAGGGAGAGCTGCAGGTTGTTTCAGAGTTACCTTCTTAATCTCAGAGGGAAATGGAGTCCCTGCTGCACAAAGGGACTGTCAGGACAGACATGACCCACACACCCCAGCAGCTTGTTGCACAGACACCTGCTCTGCAACGCTGCAGCTGGGCTTAGACATTGTCCATAAATCCTCTCTCCTACCCAGCAGTTCATACCAGCCCTTACCTGAACACTGCACCTACTGAGCTATCAAGTTACAAGCAGCAGTTGGATTGGAAAACACTGCTAGAAACACAAACCAGAGGAGAGAAGCCTGTCTGCATTTCTGGGAAGAGAGCTTCATCTTCAGTCTGACAGCCAACAGAAACAACTGTCTTGGTGCTCGGGGTCCAGGTCTGGGGAGAACAGGAATGCCTGGGATCCTCTGAAGGAGAGGTGCCCACAACAGAAACCTCATGATAATCAGCATCAGAAGTTTCCCACTGGAAGAAGGGCTGGGGAGCCAAGCTGAAGGAAGAGACTGGACTAGGAGCTGGGGTAGATGGCACATGGGAAGGCTGAGGTGGAAGTGGGAGGAGAGGTCCAGGGCCAGAGACATGAGAGGGAGCAGCGTTAGCAGGGACTGTCTTTGCAGCTTCTTTGGAAGGCTGGAGCTGGGAAGAGGCTGAAACAGAGACTGTCCTCCTTGGGAGGAGCGGGGATTCTGGAGGAAAAACCACCTAGAAAGACATGGAGGAAGAAGAAAGGTGATTAAATCCAAAGAGGAACCAACAAGGAACTAGCTGTTACCAGTATGTTTATCTAATCTAAGGGAGAAAAACAGCAAGAAAAGAAAAGGGGATTAGAAAACGTGCTGTGTAGCTCAAGGAAGAGCATCATCTTACCCCCAAAATGTCCTGCACAGGTACAGCACTGAGAAAAACAAAGCCTCCCTCTATGACAGGCTTCCCAGTGTGGATTTAAAAATAATCCCCACATGGACATTTGACATGTGATAGCAGCAGGCTGCAAAAACAGATACCATCACCAGCTCCCTCAGATCCCACTCTAATTCCTAAACATCCAGAACTAGAACCACATGCTGCTTCCCTTCACAGGCCAGAGAAGGGTGAACAGAAAGAATTAGCCCTTCATTTCAAGTGGCTTAGGACACTCAAACTTAATCTGCAGCACCACACAATGCTATGTGGGCAGAGGGACACGCTGGGATTTCCCAGCACACGTCCCTGCTTTCTACCTTCTCTACTTGCTGTCCACCACTCTGCTCTTCCCCCCGGGCTCTGGCAGTGACAGTGACCCCCTCTGTCAGCCAGCAATCCTGGCTCTGCCACTCCTCCTGTTCCTGCTCAGCGACGCCCAGTCTGTCCTGCAGCTCTTCGATCAAACGATCCTGGGACTCGGTCTTGTGGAATATGGCAGGACCTAGCTTACGCCTTGGAGAGAGCTCCCGAGACATGGGGTGCACATTCGCTGTCTCTTTCGTCCTCTTGATTAAAGATTTAATCTAAATGACAAAGGCGAAAGTATCAGCAGAGAAGAGCAATGTCACAGCAAGCCCCAAGATGCAACCGCACAAACTCAAAGACGTTAGTGACAATTGTGAGCAGGAAGAGTGATGACATTTATTCCACGATGCCAAAATTCCTCTTGGCACAGCCCAGAACAGTGACTCAGTGCAAGGAAAAACCCCGTAAGAATAATCACAGCAGCCAAAAATAACTGTCTAGAAAAGGAAGGGAAAGATTAACCAGAGGGAAGCCAAGATAGGAGGTGCAGCATGACCACTCCACTGAGCATTACAGAAACCTCAGCATCACAAGGGCACAGAGCAGGCTCTTTGTGTTTGCCCTTGACGGGCACAAGGCTCTTGGTGCACAAAGTGTGCTTCCAGCACAGGAAGGAACACCAACAGCTCCAGTAATGAGACCTAAAAAGGCGAGCAGAGGAGCTGCCATCCCAATCAGGAACATCGCCCAGTGCGATGAAACAGCCCTTGCAGCTTTTCAGAGGTCTGTAAGGACTGAACCTCACCCCAGCTAGGCAATAGAAATCCATTTCATGAGGAAACCCCTACAAACTGCCGTGTTCTGTGCTGCTGAGTGACATGCAGGAGGGAGCACAGGGCAAAGCCGAGGGTTCCAAAGCTCTGTGCCATGCAGTGCAGTGCCCCTGCTCAGAGCTCCGTGCTGTTAGTGGGGTGAGCCCGGGCACACTCACTGCACACACACAGGGTTAGTGTGCGGGCACAACAGGCCCAGCTAGGACTCGTCCTAATCCTACATTCACTCAGTGCCTGCCTGGCCTGATGCAGAAATCCTCTCAATGGGCGGTTTGGAGACACATGGCAGATCCCATTCAGCCTTCCCAAAGTTTTCAGGAGATTCCGGAGCGGCTGCAGAGCTTCTGAACTGCTCGTTTTCCTGGTCTCCTCTGGCTTTGTTCATGTCAACAGTACCTGCCTTCCTAGGGGTTCTGTCCCTGCCCTGCCTCTTCTTGCCCAGGTCAGGACCATCATCTGCCTTGGTTTCATGAGGCACTTCTGCTTTTACCTCCTGTCCTTGCTCCACTGCAAAGCCCAGCTTGTTTTTAGTGTCTGGGAAGACATCCCACCGATCCAGAGCAACAACAGAGGGTTCATAGACAGAATCCAAAGCGCTGTCATTCTTTGCATGTGTCTCTGGTGCATGTGCAGGCAGCTCCAGGGCCCACAGCTCATCTAAAGCTGTTTCCACACTTCTGCCTGGGGAGGAAAGGGCTGACTTGTCCCTGAATGCTCCCTGCTGATCCTGCTCTTTGGGTACCTGCCCCTTCCCCTGACCATTTAAAGCATTTGAAATGGGTACACTTGAGATTCTGGGGTCAGTTCTCTGCTCCTTCTTCTCAGTCTCTTTGGCCAAATCACAGCCCAGGCCTCGTGCCTCCACATCAGCAGGCCTACAGAGAAGCTCCTCACTGGAAGCCGGCAGAGCCTGGGAGGAGTTTCTAGAAAAGTCAGGCTTTCTGCTCAGCTGAGCCAAACCTGCAGGAGTCACCTGCTCCCCACGAGTGGCATAACCAGAAGAGCTGCGTGGTGGGGGCACAGGTGGAGGGGCAGCAGGATGCCCTGGAACAGCCAGCACTGCAGCGTCACTGCCGCCCTCAGCGCAGAGCTCTGCTGAGGGGGCACGTGCTGGCACTGCCCAGTCCCCACTGGCAGCTGCACAAGGGTGTCTGCACTGGGGCACCACTGGTACACTGTTAGGAGTGTCACTGGAGTCTGCTTTTGCTGAGCTGGGAACCGGTTCTAGGGAGGGTTCAGAAATCAGAGACATAGTGGAACTAGTCTGCAAAAAGGAGACAGAAGGATAAGGAGAGAAAGAGAGAAAGACAGAGGTAAGGAGAAGGGGGAAAAAAGCAAAGAATGAAGCATTTTAACAATCGACTTGCAAATCAAAACACCATGTTGATCCAAAGCCTTACTTCCAGGAGTAAGGAAAAAGAAATATCAAAGAGCAGAACCAGTATGACATTGTGCTGATCTTCACACGAGTTCTACAGCCATCGAGATCCTTGTCCTGTGCCTCCTCCTGAGTGACAGCTCACGTGTTCACCTGCAGCTGTGACAGGGGCACGTCACAGCCACTGGGAAGCCAGACACAAACCCAGGAATGTCTGGGCTGTGAGGAAAGGTCACTTTTTGAACTTATTAACAGTCAGGCATGTAAATTTTATATTTCAAAGCTGAAAAAAATGCAATCAATGAAGAGAACAAAGCATGACATTTTCTTCTTGATACACTAATAAAAATGCTCCAGTTGGCTGAGTTCATGGCAGTGAAAACAAAGCTTGAGGGCATTCACAGCACGAGCAGATGACATGGGCTTTGTTCTATTCACATCACTAATCTCACCTTGGATGTGGTACACACTGAATCTATATCAGTCTGTCAGTCACTCCATGCCCTTGTGAGCATTGCTTAGGTGGCAGATTAACATCTTTCCCTCAGGCCAAAATCTCCACATTGACATGGTAATAAAATCAGTATTAATTTTGATCCAAAATACACTTTAAGAAGAGTAACTAATGCAGTGGGTTTGGTTCTCCTTGATTTACAGGGTCTTTTGAAAACAAAAAGTCATTGGTCCTTCTTTCCCCATTTCCAGGGGTTCCTGGCTAAACTCCAGGAGACAAACTGGTATTACTCCTTTTTTCTTAAAAAGGGAAAATCAGAACAGTGGCTTGGACAGGCTCACACAGCAGGTCAACCTAAGACCAACACTGAGCCTTCAGTTTTAAAAATGTATCCACAAAGGATTCCCAAATCCAAGAGCTATCCAGACCTGCTCTGATTCCTACTCATATTTTCCAAAGAAGCCTCAAGCAATCAGATCCTTATACTGTAAGGTAGCAGGGCACATAACTTCCTAAGCCTCATGGTATCTCAGTCTCTACTTACCTTTCTGAGATGCTTATCATGAATAAAAGGATAAAATTAACCACAACATACATAAACCCCGTCAGTAGATGGGAGAGTCATAACCTTGAGCTGCCCTAAGTGCTGCCACCCTGAGGGGCCAGGAGCTGGCACACACACACATATCAGCAAAGTCACAGCAGCAGTGCCCAGAAAGGGAAGAGCAACAGGAGACCAAAATGCATTACAAACAGCTCTTCTCCCTCAGTAGCACAGCAAGGCCCACCACGAGTACATTCAGTAAAAAAGAGGTCATTTCCCAGTATTCTGCCTAAGCTGGATGCACCTGTAAAAGTAACCTGGTGTGATCTGTGGTTCACAGCTTCCAGGCTTCCTAATGAGGTCAGTCAGTCGTTTTCAAGGCAAGACTAATATGTTGCTGAAAAGCCAGTATTTCCAACATATCAAAACCATACTGGCACTGGGTAAGCACCCAACAGTAACAGAACAGTTAACTACCAGCATCCAGCTACCCAGTAAGCAAGGCATCACATTACACAGAAATTGCAGAGGGTGAAAAAACAAGTGCATTAAGTGATCTCAGTGCCTGCTGACCGATGAGCCAGATAACCAAAATCAAATGCACTCTGTAAGCAAAAAGAATGAGCAACTCATTAAAATGATCAAAAGATAATAAAAGGGTGATGTGTCAGCCTGTAACTGCACCCCTCACTCTGGAGTACCAGGAAAATCAAGCACCAGTGCCCTCCAGTCCTCCCATCCATTGCAACTTGTGGTTTTACCAACAACCAACTCCAGCTAATGACACACCACACTTAGGTTTTCTGTCCTATATCCTGCAATCACACACAGGTCTGCTACTCGAACAGAAGCCTTTCATCTTTCACCTTCGGAAAAACTTCACTTCTCCCCCTTATATTCAGACACTGGCACAGACCAGAACACATTTTTACAGACAAGCTAACACCAGTAGCTGGCACAAACAAAGGAGGTATAACCAAACAAAAAGGACTGAAGGGCAAATGAACCAACCTGGAGCACACGAAAAAAGGAAAATAACTTAAAAACAGTCAATGATATCATTAACAAAAGGAAAATGATCACAGAAACCATGTTATTTGTGCTCCAGGAAGAACGTTTGGACACCAGACGATCTCAATGCCTCACAAAAACACAACTACTGTGCTTGTAAAGCCTGAATCTTAAAATCTTTCTACATTTCAGTTTGCTCTCAGAGGTCAACCAGAAACCAAGCCAGGAAGGCAGGCAGTGTTACAGAAAGCAGCTTGTCTCTGCCACACAGGTTTTAATGGAGATTCAAGACTGCAAAGTATTGGAACACCCACACTTAAAAATGTCCCCTCCTTGTATCTGGCCAGGAAAACACCTGTGCTGGGCAAGGTCACTCTCAGTTGCCAAGAGCTCACCTGGGAGCAAAGGCTGGTGGCAGCAGCCACACCCTGAGCTTGTTTTCTGAGCCCTGATAAAAGCAGCAGGGCAGGAGGCCACTGTGCTCAGCTCCCAGAGCTCGTGGAAGGGGCAGGGCAGGGCACACCAGCAGCACAAGTGTGAATTCTCTCCATCTTCACTGCACTGCAGTGTTTCAACCAGGCTGAACAGATCTTGTGGATACCCTGCACTACACCCTAGGACCGAATATGGAGAAAAAAGGCAACACTAAGGTGTCAATATTTGCAATTGACTGAATACACACCACACTAAGTCTAGAGAAAACAGTGAGTATCTCCCAGATTCTCACAAAATTAAGTGCAAGTGCCAGAAATGGCAGGCTGAGTTCCACTCCAGCAAGCACAAGGTAAGCCAAACCCCTCAGAGCGTGTGTGTTCACTGCTGGGTTCTGAACTGACACTCTGGGTATTGTAGTGACCTCCAGGGAACCCAAATGGCACAGAGAGAACAGCAAAGCTGTCCCTGAATGTCCCCTCTACCTCTCCTCACAAATCATCTCAGCCCTGGCTGCCCCACCTGAAATCATCTAGGGGGGAATGGAGCTCAGCACAAACAGCACCAACCACTGGCAGAATCTTCCATATGAGGATAAAACAGAAGGTTAGGGACTTTCTTAGGATTAGAAAGCAGACTTGAATGTGTATGTAAGAAAGGCAAACCTAACAAAGAGAATATCTGCTATATTTGCTTTTTCCACCGCTCTCAGAACAAATTCAAGTCAATAGTTATTAAGGCTACAAGCAAAGCAGCTGAAAGTAAAAAGCAAGAAAATATTTTTCATTTTGCTATGATTATGGGTAAATGAAATCTCATGAAAATAACCTCCACAGTTAATCATCTAGTGCAGGAATGATAACATTCCTATATGAATGAAGAACAAGTTATCCAAGTGCCAAGTGCCTCATGTATCAAGAGGACCATAGGCAAGTTACTCCTGGAATTATGCTATTATGGGATTTTTATGTGCTACTTGTGACTGAAATAGCAGTTCTTTTCTAATACAATAGTTTAATTTCCAAACAAGAGTCTGAATGGTATTTACCATCCTCTGCCCCCACAAGAGGCTCAAACTTTATTTCCATTTTTAGGTGAATAAGAGGTTTTATGTTCTAAGATAAAACCTTTGAAATCTCCAACTGTCTGATGCAAAGGCTTCAGTGCTCACATCACATGCCTGGAAGATCCTTGTCAGGGAAAGCACATCAGGGTAAACACACTCCAGAGAAGAGGGTCATCCCACAGAACATCCCTTCAACAGAAGGGCCTGTTCTCTGTCAGTGAGCAGAGTGGTGTCCCATGCCCCCTCCTTCTCATTAAGTTTTAGCACAGCAAAATAATTCAGCCTGTACTGAGCAGTAACAAAGCTCATTATCTCTGGCAAACAGACAAACTGCAGGACTGAAGGAAAAACAGATCCCAGAACTGTCTTACCCTGCCAGTGATGAGAATTTATAGCTGTCAAGAACACCTACTGCAGCACTCAGAAAGCACAGAGACACCACGGGAAGTTTCTCAGGGCAAGTGTGAGAGGTAAACAGGGCACTCTGGAGACCAAGCAAGGTCAGCAGACGTGGCTAACACAAAAGAGAGACTGGGGGTGGGGAGGGACAAAATGAAATATTAAGGTGTCCTGAGAGGGTACCTTGAAGTCAGAGAGAGATGCCATCAGCTCATCCAGTTCTCGTGTAGCTGAGGAAGCCGAGATGCGGGTCTGCTGCTGACTGGTGACCCGCTGGGGGCTGCTCACCTCACCCTGGCTCACAGTGATGGCAGGCCTGGGAGGGGAAAAAACAAAATGAAATTAAAAAAGAGGGAGTTTAAGCCTGGCAGGGCACTCCTAGATGGAAAGTCCCACTGCTCCCCTGAGCAAGCAGAGAATGAGGAGTTTCCTCAGCATGGCCCACCCTGGCCAGCCCTCCCCCAGCTTCCCCGTGTAACACAAGCAGGTCCTGCCTCTCTGCCCACTCTGACATGCACACACACACCACCAAGACACAGACAGTGACTGAACACTCATTTTGTCAGACAGTGGGCATCTGTGGTCAGCTGAGTTTGAACATTCCACCTCTCACACATGACTTAGGCCTTTTTTTCATCCAGGAGTAGGTAACAGAGCAGCAACATCTTCATGTGCCCACTTTGTTTCTGACCCTTTAGACAAAGCCCACCTTCCATCCCTTGCTCTCCTGCAGCAGCTGCCCCTACACTACAGTCACCAATCCCACAGGAGCCTGTCCCACCCCACCCAAGCCTGCAACAGCAAAACGTGACTCACACTGGGCTTGGCACGGAGCTCTCCAGCTCATCCAGCAGGCTCTCCACGCTGGGTCGCACATCTTCGATCCCACGGCCACCGTTTCGCTTTGGCTTCTCCTTGGTGGGGGGCGCAGCCTTCCCTCCCCCAGAGCTGCTGTTCTCTGGCACAACGTAGTGAGGTCCAGCCACGCTGGGCAGTGAGGGGCTTCTGCCAGCTTCATCTGAAGGAAGGGGAGCAGAAAAGAGCCCTTCAGAGCCCCAGTTCCACATGGTCATCAAAGGAAGAACAACAAACTGCCCAGAAATCTTGTGGAACATCCATCCTTGAAGCTGGCCTTGCTGGAGCAGGGTGCCCCACCCACAGTAAAGGAACCTTTGATCAAGGGCTGGAGGGGTCTCCCTCAGGAAGGATGTTGGAAGGAAAAACCAGGCTACGATTCTGAGAATAAAAGTCCCCACTCATAGCAAAGGTCTTGCTATTCCTCACCTGCTGGGAAGCCACTGGCAGGTGTATGTTGAACAGCATTCAGTTCCAGGAGGAGTCTGTCCAGTTCTGAGAGGTTGCTGCCCAGAGAGGAGCTGGTCATGGTGGGAGATGGTTCTGCAGACTTCTGCTTGTTCGGGAAACTAAAGATAAAGGGAAATGTGAAACTTCTCTGTCAAGATACAGCAGAAGGATGGAGGGAAACTCGTATAAGGTTCCCAAAGTTTACACATGTACTGTGCTCTTTTCAGGCTGATGCTTTTAGCTCTGGGGGAAAGAAGATATGTACTTTGTGACATGACTAAACACAGCCACTGCTTAGTCACATCTCCAGCTGTCAGTCATGAAGAAATATTGGATGGAACATTGATGGACAGGGCCTTATTTTAGGACTATGAGCTGCCCAGCCCTTTGGAAAGAGTTAATTGTCTGCAGATCCAAAATGCACAGAACAGCAGCAGAACCATTAGCTCACATACAGGAAAATGACTTGTTTCTGCTGACACCACAGCAAGCAGCAAAACCCTCCTCCCTGAAGTGAGGGAATGCAGGGCTAGCAAGGACTGGAGAGAGAGCCAAAGTACAAACCTCACCCTATCAGCAAAAACTCAGAAGCAATAGGTTATGTGATAACCTCTTGCAACACTCAAGTCCTCAAAGCTTTAATTTGGGGACCTCTAATCAATTTATAAGAAAGTAATTTGATATATTTTCTACTGTGTGAAATGCACAAGCCTGTATAAAACACTGGCTGTAATTACAGCTTATATGGGTGGTATCATTTACCACACAGAACTGCAAAGTGTTTCAAAGCAAAACTCAGCACCAATGCAGTGATTTTTATAGAAATTACACTGGGGACACTTCATCCCATTGTCCATGGCAGGGAAATTTTTTTTTCTCTTAGTTTTACCAATGAAGGAATAACTCCTAATGCTCTAGAGGTTCTCATTTTATCAAAAAGATACTTTCCAAATCCAAAATGGGAACTTCTGCCTTGTGCACAGGACCACATTATGCTCAGAAAGTTAATATCTAACAGGTTTAAGGACTCTGACACCTGTGACACCAGTGACAATCATGAATTCCATAAGGGCACTTCTTATCCTTCTCTTCAAACTGAAAAATAAAAAATCCACAACTGCAATCTGAGGAGAACACACTACATCCCAAACCCACACACCAGCTACAATTCACACCAGAACCAAGCCATGCCAGACCCTTGCACAGGAGGACTTATGGCTGTAATTACTTCCATTTTGTGCTAATTGCATGCAGTCCTCTGAAAAAAATTACAATTACTGCCTCCATTGGGCCATCTCTGGCTAGGCCTGCCTCTACCCAGAGTTGGTTCTGGTTGGAAACAACTTCCTGCTCAGCAGAAAGAGCTGGCATGGTTAGAACATGACACCAAAGAAACACCAGTGTCCACACTGCAAAAAGGTGTCCAGGATGAAGTTCTGACTCTTCCTCACTCACCCCCATGTCAGCAGAAAGGTCTGTCCCACTGCAGAGGCTGCTCCTCCAACCTCTCAGAGTAAGAGCAGCCGCCTTTGTGAGCATAAACTTGTTCTCTATCAATCATCTACTGAGACAGAGATTGTCAGAGGTTCAAATTTACCTGAAAATTCAAGTCACTGCACCGGTACTGAGTTCCCTGGTTTAACTGACCCAGAGGCCACCCACCTCCTAAAGGAGTTTTGTGCTGATTAACAGGGGGGTGGATTTGTCACTTGTGTCTGGATCACATCCTTCACAACACAATCCAGATCCTGCTCTGTCTGATGGACCTTTAACCTCTTGCAGCTGAGCGAGCCAAAGGGCCGGGTCAGCGTCTGAAGTGAGTGTGAAAGTTAAGGTGGCGCGTTACAAAAGAGGAGACCACAACTGGCACAAGGCAGCCTGACACACACGGGGAGCAGAGCTTGTCTCCACTTATAGAAAGCAGCTTGAGCCACAGCAGACTCCAGTTGTGAGTCAGGCTTATCTCTTAACAGGGACAAGATACCTGTAGACGTGTTCCTCTTCACTGGCACGGGGAGAAGGAGAGCTGAGCCCGTCTTTGGGACCCGAGGCACTGGAGCTTTTGGCACTAGAGCTGTATATGGGAGACTGGGACTGAGGCTGTGGAAATGAGATTTGCATTGGAAACAGAGAATACAAAGCAAATATGTACCTTACTGCATTGCAAACCCACACAGGGATAGGGCAGAACAAAGCCCAGCAGAATTTAAAAGAAAATTCTGCTCTTTAGTCAAGCCAGCCTTTATCAGATGAGCTACACCAGGAGCAACTGTTCCCCACTTCCTTCAGACTTGCCTATGAGTCGCAGCTCCAGGCTGGAAACCCCCAGTCTGCTTCCCACAGGCTACAAGGCAGATGACTAACACTAATCTCATCACCCCACCATTTTGTCAAACAATGACAGTGAGTTTCAAATTCTTTTGTGCCATTTGCTCCAGCCAGTTAGTTCTAATAAAGACCCACACCTCTCCCCATTTCCCCACTCTGTTCCTAGCCAAACTCACCCTCACTTCTTCCTATTCCTCCTCTTTACTTTCTTGAGAGATACCGAGCCCACAAACCAAGCACTGTGCCCCTCCCACATCCACTTACTTGCTGGTGGCTGTATCTGGGTGTGTTGGGTTGCCACTGGTCTAAGGGGTCAATCACAGTTCCATTCAGGGCCTCATTGGAAGGTGGTGGGGGCACTGGAGGGGGCACAGCAATCTCCTGGTACGTGTGGTTTCCAGTTGGATAGGAGTAGGGCGTTTCCTCTGTGAGAAACACTGGTCGCTTGGAGATATGTGAGGTGGTGGATTCCAGGTCTGCCAGTAAGGCGTCTGCAGGAAAGTAAAAAACGAAAAACAAACACGGTAAAAGCCAGGACTACAGCTTTGTCTCCTTCTTCTCATTCAAAGTATTTGTATCAGAAGGTTTTTAGGAAGAATTTTCAACTAGGGTAATCTACCAAATGCCCTGAAAAACATTATTGCTGCCCAGGAATGAACGAGTTACCCAAACCAGCCAGAAAAGCTATGTCAGTCTCAGATTTTTGTCTTAACTGGAAATCCACCCAACAGCAGGGATCCGTAGTCTCACTGCCTCCTGCAGAAGAGCAACCCAGGCAAAACCTGCCCGGAGATCTACTCACAACAGGATATTGACACAGACTAATTACAGGCCCCACATCATCACCGAGTCATTTACTGTGGCCGCAGGCATTGCTTTCTGCAGGAAACAAGATCTCAGGAGGTGTTTTCTCCAGAGTCTAAGGTAGTGGAAGAAGCATGAAACGTTCAGATAAGTCCACTGGTGCAGCAGAAGTACGTGCTTCTGTTTTCCTAATAAAAGTCCCTCTCAGTACATCATACAAACAGTTAACTCGTTTCCAGAGCCTGCCAGGTAAACGCCATTTCTTCTCCTGGAAACAATTCTCAACTAGCTGGGTGGAGACTGCTCACAAATTCCTGAAGAGAAGGAAAACTTCCACCAGCTAAAACACTGTCACTCATGCCAGGGAGAGGACCCACGTCACACAGTTAGCATCTCTCAGAAATGTTAAAGCTGAAAAACGCTCTCCCTCAGAGACAAGGCATTAAAAAGGCATTCCCAGCTTTCCAGATTTCTCCCTGCAAAATATCCTCTGCCCATTCCCAACCCTGCCCTCTTCTGTGGTGACTCACAGGCAAATCCCAACCTGTTGGACCTTCTGACCTGTGAGCCCACCCTGCAGAGCCCACTGCAGTTCCTGGAGGGGATCTCCAGCGAGCGCCTGCAGGTCTGTGCTGTGCTCACTTTCCAAAGAAAGCCTCCCTGGCTGCATTCCCAGCTTTCCGCTGGGGCAGCAGCACTGGGACACACCTCGGCAAGGCTCTTAGAGAGGAGTCAGCTCACAGGGACACCGGCGCTCTCGACTGTGGGAGCATCCAGACATACCTGGCAGGTCCTTTTGGAAATGTGGACTTCAGCCAGAAAATAACACGACTTTAGCAGAATTAGGAGGGGAGGCTCCTTGAAACCCACCCCGGGCCCCCCTGCGCAGACCCAGCCACCTTCAGTCTCTGCAGGATCTTTCTCCCGCACACAGCAGGTACTCACACTCAGTTTGGGGTGTGAGGGCTCACCCTGAGCGTGGCCGTCCCGCAGTGTCCCCCACCGGGGTCACAAGGACCTGGAGTTATCTGGTGGCACCAGAATAGCAACCGAGCAACTGCTCGCCCTAATGGCTGCCCACGGCTCCCAGGGCAGCACCTGCCAGCCCTGAGCCACCTCCGAGCACCCCAGACCACACAGCCAGTGCACTTAGCAAGCCCTCAAGAAAATACATTAGAAGAGGACAGTATTACAGCATTAGAAGATGAGGAAGGTGCTGCTTTTATATTCGCTCTTCCAAAACCCACAGCTTCACAAAAGAAAAAAAAAATAATAAATAAATAAGCGGTCCTGCACTCAGAGAACAGAATACAGCCATTAGCAAATTAAATACTGTGTTAAATTAGTTCTGTACGCCTTTCACTGAGTTAAAAATATATTCCCAACCATTTAAGTCACAGGCATCTTCCTAGAGGGGCCAAAATACCCCCGAGGCAGATTCTCTGCTGGGATATAAGCATTCTGCAGCTGGGGAAAAATGAACTGAATCTTCTTTTTAAGCAAAAGAACAGCTGGTGGATTCCAGAGTGAAAGGCACATACCTCCAGGGAACTGCCGATGAGCTGCAATTCCTACAGTCAGGCAGGTCCTGTGACTGGAGGTTTCACGCACACAACCTCCCAGAGAAGTGCTGGCCGAGAAGGAGTGGTTTTTGCTTCTCCCCTCCAATGACAAAAGCAAATCAAAGTCCACCAGGAAGTGAAAATCCCGTGAGGGTGTTGGGCTCCTGCGGCCCTGCAGAGGGGACCCAAACCATTTTTCCACCCTCCAGCCCTTACTGCAGGACAGGCAGCTCTAACTATCTCGCCTCAAAACTGCCCTGCTCGGCTCAGCGCTGTGCTGGAGGATCCACCGGACAGAAACTCCCTGCCCTTTGCTACGGGCAGAACACACGAACCCCTTGACTTTTACAAGTCTGCGGAAGATTGGTCTGGGAATACCAAGAGCACTCAGCCCCATGGCTGCGAAGGAGTTAAGATTAATGATTAACTTCCCCCATACCCTCCCCCTTCCTGACTTGAGCAAACAAGGCACAGCCGAGGAACGGGAAGTGGAGGGAGGAGAAAAGGAGAGGAATCACTCGCTTACTCAAACTAAACTTCAACTTTACAACTGATACCGAAGCAGCGGCACGAAGGCACCACCCCAAGCCGGCGGGGCAGGACAGGCGCTCACACACCGGTTTCCCGGTGGAAAAGGACCTCTCCTTGTGCTCGCTCGCCCCCCAAGTTCTGTGTCCCCCCTTCCCCGCGCCCCAGCCGCTCCCTCCGAGCTCGCAGCCACGACACAGGAAAAGTCTTCCCCATTCGCGTCCCTCCCCGCTGCTGTTTCCGGATCCAATCCCATCAGCAACCACAGGTCCCCGAAGCTCTGCTGGAATGGGAAGCTGTGCCCGTTTAAAGGGTCAGCACCGGCAGCAGAGCGTCCCCGGGATGTGCAGGGGAGAGCGGCGGTGGCACCGAGCCCATCCCGCCCCACGGGCATCACCCTGCCCGAGGAAGGCACGGGCTGCAAATCGCTCCCTTGGAGGTCATCCCAAGGAGTTCTGCAGTCCAGAGCGCGATTTGAGGCAATTACTCCAAACCCAACGAAAAAAAAAAAATCAACCAAAGGGATTAACGCTTTGTTTTCCATGCAGCACCTCATCCCAAGAGGTCCCAAAGCACTGTGCGTTCACTTAGGATTTGTGCAGTTTTTAACACTACCAGAAGACAAATGTGAGATAAGAGATGGTGGGAAAGAAGGGAGATTTATTAATGGAAAAAAAGGTGTGTCACTCTCACAAATGGGACCAGCAGCTGTAGCCTGATGAACTGTGACAGGGATGCTGCACCTCGTGTCACAGCACTGAATTCACTACAGTGGCTGCTCCTCAAATGGAATATTAAATGCTTAAATAGAAATATTAAAGGCTCAATCGATATGCTGGATAATGAAGTGTTCCTGCCCAAGGTGACTCCTGAGGGACAGCGCTGCAGGAGGTGTTAATCATCCACTTAGTCTCCTCCAGCCCTTAGGAAGCAGCTGACTGGGCCATCCTAAGGCCAGTTCCCACAGGCACCATCCATGAGAGGGCACCACCACATCCTCACACGGACAGAGCAAGGAAACCCCACAGCAGTGCCCACTCTGGCACTCCCTTCACCTCACTGGCTCAGCCCCGCAGAGCCGGGAACGTGTCCCCGTCACAGGCACACAAACTTTCTGCCGGTGCCACGTGTGCTGCACCTCCCCACGGAGCTGCATCTCACACCAGCACACGCTGCAGCATCCCGGGGCTACCACCCAGCAAACAACCACACACTGACCTCACCCCCTCTAACCACTGCCCTAAATAATCTCTACAACGCTACAGGCAGAGCTCTAGGAGGCAGGATCTCCCAAAGATAAATAGCACAGATTTATTTATCTCCAGAGGATGGATTTAGCAATTTTGCAGAGATAAAGTAAGCCAGACAGGGTTATACTAGATTTTCAAGCCATTGCTCCTCCACGGGATCACCTCTCCTTCCACTCTCACTCCTGCAGCAAGCTACTAACACAGACAAAATGTCAACTCATGGAGCAGAATCACAGTCCAGTTTTCAAAGACCTGGTAGGGCTCAGCCTCCCCACAGGCATGGGCTGTGCATACAGAAACCTGTATTTTCCACTCCGTTAGGCAGTGTGCTGCTCAGTGGGGTGTGAGAAGGAAAACCCGCTAAAATACCACCAACTCAGCTGCTCCTGCTTGTCATGGCTATGCTGGAGCAGTCACAGAGCTGATAAAACCCTAACTCAGCACAAGAGCATCTCAGAGTGTGCACAGCTGGTCCTCCACGGGCTCAGGTAACTTGGCCAAGCACCTGATAAAGCTGCATGCAAACATTAGAGAGGACAGAGTCCTCCTCCCTCCACTGGGCAACCCAAAAATTACACGCTCAATTGAAATCACATTCAGGCCTGATGGCTACTCAGACCACATCCTCCCCAGGATGGGAGGACACTGGTGTTTGCGTTCAAGTGGTTTTTCAACATGAATTTTCCTGTAGAGGAGGGACAGTTAAAGAATGATACAATTTCTGATAGCTTTACTGCTATAAAGCACAAGGCACATGGAGGTCCAGGGACATTTTTTTGCTTCTCTCTGCCTTCCCTCCCTTTTCCCAAAAATCATTATTAACTATGAGCTCCTTGAGACTCTGGTCTACGAATCCCCTACACAGCTCTGCACCTACATTAGATATGTCTGAGTGACCCTTAACACCACCTGTGTTGCTTCAGGGGAGTTCCCAGCATCTGCCAAAGCTCTGCTGCTCATTTCAACAGCTCAGGACAAGAACTCTCAAGCTGATGTCCAATGCATTGAACCCTCAGAAAAAGCCCTTTTACCAAGAAAATCGGCACGGTGGAAGAGCAGGACCCATTCACCAGTTCAAGTTACAGACTGCACATTCCTGCGCTATCTCCCCAGCCCACACCTCCGTGGGCCGAGGAACAGCTCACGCATTCCAGGGGCTCCAAGGCAGGCTCCTTCTGCCATCGCTGCGTGTCAGCACTCGCTGTCCTGCAAACGCAGGATCCTCCGGCAGGAACGGCCTGTGTGCAGCCAGGGGCACATTCCTCAGCTTCCCACATCCCAGCTCTGCCTGACAAAGAGCAGCAACGCCAGCCTGGGGATCTCAGCACTGCTCTAAGGTACAGAACAGGAATGGGTAACACCAGGGCCCCTCTGTACTGATGCATCAATACCCTTTTCCAGAAATCTTAGCCCCCTTAAAAAAATGAAGTTACTAAAGAGAAAAAGATATATATATTTAGATGTATCTTCCCAAGCATATGGAAACATACTTTGTTCACTCTCCCCTTCCTGTGCATCTCAAAAACGCTCTTGGATTAAGGTGACACGGTGAAGCAGAACATTATGCATTAGTTCTGTAAAAACCTACATGACAAGGCATCGACAAATTCACATTTGCCAACTGACATAAAGCAGCTTTTCAATGCTAATTTTTCCTCAAGCAATAAATAGTTTTCCACTATTCATAAGCAGCTTAGGTTTTTTAATTTATTTTTTTTAATGATGCAATTTAGAGAAATCTAAATTTGCTTTCCTGTGTCAAGGAGAAGCAAAGTGTGTCCAGGGTAACTGCAGCCTGTGTGAGGGCTAGAGGGACACAGCATCCTCAGTGAGCTCAAAGACTATAACATTATTGCCAGGAGAAAGCAACTGCAGATTTCCATGTGCAGTTCATCTCTCTCCAGAACTGAGGATTATTAAGCCGCGCTGACACAGCAAATCACAGCATTATCAATATGGTAAGTAGATCAAAAGGATGGTGGTCAATTTTCTTCTACATCTCGTCTGCTGCTGGGAAGGAAATGGAAGCATAACTGAAGCAAGACACTTCAATGCCTCAGATATCAGCCTT
Organism: Pyrocephalus nanus; assembly: GCA_038380795.1. Taxonomy (NCBI): domain Eukaryota; kingdom Metazoa; phylum Chordata; class Aves; order Passeriformes; family Tyrannidae; genus Pyrocephalus; species Pyrocephalus nanus. The sequence continues at coordinate 4,564,082 of CM076278.1, forward strand.
TCTTTTTCAACAGCTGAAAGCCACGTCTGTCAAACTGCACGTTCCCTGGAGCTCTGCTTCTTGCATGGGGCATCTGGGAAGTGAGTGACACTGGAGACAGGGTTTTTCATCCAGCCACCACACAGAGCAAATGCATTCAGGCACAGAGTTCCATCTCCCCCAGATCTCTGGTGCCACATGTCCCTGACAGCCCAGACACAGCACAGTGGGAAATAGGGATGAGATGTCTGAGCACAAACTACAATGCTTCCCCTTCTGCAGCTGCACTGAACAGGTCTCTGCACCTGCCCTGCTCTTTCCCCCACCTCTTGTTTACCCAAATAAGCAGAACTGCTACAGGTTTTCCTGGTTTAGGCAGCAGAAGATTCCCAGAGGGTTGGCAAATGGAAATAAGAAGCAAGACAGCCATAAGGGCAGCTCTAAATGAGGACATGGACTTTACATGATAACACGTCTCAGAGCAAGACAAGTTGCAGACCACTCATCTGCAGAATCACAAACCATTTTCCAGCCCTTTTCTCTTAACACCTGTAAGATGCTGAATTCAAATCCTTGATTTTTGCTATTCCCTAAACAAACAAGGAGAATTGCACATCTAGAACTGAACTCTGAGCTTGCAGCCTCATCTGAGCAGCCTCTTTGCAAAATCCCTGAATCCAAACTTTAAATAACCTCATCAGGTCAAAGAAGGTCTCTCCCCCATCTTCAGGAGTAAATGCAGCTCCAGCTCACATATGGGGAGACAGCTCGAGGGGGTAACCCAATCCCTGGCACGACAGTTTTACATTGTGAGTAACTGCAGAGGAATGGGGAGCCTGGGTATATTTATCCTATCAAACAGCCTTTCAAAAGAAACGTTTCCAGTGCCCTGAAAGAGCTGCATCAAGCAGACTTGTTGGAGCCTTGCTGCAGGACCTCGCTGCCCTGGAGTGTGGGGAGCCCCAAAGACCAACACTGATGGCAGGAATTCCCATTTTAACGGCAGTTTTGACTTTTCTCAGTGAAATGGAAGAGCATCATCAGAAAGAGGAAAACCATGAACAAACAGGTGCGAGCAGGCATTGATTTCCAGGTAAATTACATTTATTAACAGGTTCTTAAGGCTTTATATTCTAATCAATGCTTTTAAATGCAAAAAGATCAGAGACTACAAAAGCAGTAAAATACAAAGACTACATTCAAAAAGCGACCTGAAAAATTCAAAGTGCAAGTAGATGCTCTTAAAATCCTTAAGTTCTCCAGTTCACATGTATAGAAAGCATGTAAAATAGGTTGGCTTATTTTCCAAAACATTTTGAGGAGACGACATTTAAAAATTTTCCAAAATTTAATCAATATGTCAAGAAGGTAATTAGAATACAGGACACGTAACAGCTCTCAGTTTTTCTTGTGAAGCAGGGACAGATTGTTATTTAAGATATAGGAGAGTTCAAGGCACAAAAGATAAGTCATTTTCCAGACCTAACAACTGCTGCAGTATCAGTACAGAACAGCCACTGGGATTTTTACTTCATATTGCCTAGACCTGCCTAGAGGAAATTCAGATTGCATGGTCAAAAAAAAAAAAAAAAAAAAAATCACCCAGCTATTTCTTTAATGTACTGATGCTTATTTGAAGCCTTTGGTTTCTCATTATCATGAGAAATGTGTCACTACTTAATAAAGAGATTGTCCAGACTAATATGTGGTATGGTGAATTCTGATTAAGACAATATCCGTGAAATTCTTGAAGCTTCTCTGTACTTTGAAACCAAACCTGCACCCCCTTAGAATAAGAAAAACTTTGCATTTGTGGCACTGATTTACCAAGGTGTGTGTGTGCTTCAGAAAAGCTTAACAGCAAAGGCAGCCACGTAGCAGCAGTTACACCTGACTACACCAGGCTGCAGAGACAAACTGAAGCCCAACTCATCCTGTGACAGAACTGCTTTCAAAATCAGGTGGGGGCGGCCCCTGTGAATCCTGTCTGTGCCAGACCAGCCAGCAGCCCATGCACCAGCTCTGACCACTATCAGCAAAGGCCTAAACAAAGACAAGACACTGCAGTGTGAGATGTGGTCTGCACGAGCAGCTGCACCAAGGGCTGTGGCTTCCTGTCCCAACCACGGAGACCCAAGCTGGGGAGTTTATCCCAGAGCTTGTGGCCAACTGACTGCTCACAACTAACAAGCACTATCGCCACCCCAGCCATGGGGCTGTAACAGAGTGTGCAAATGCAGCCTGTGTAAAGCAATTTCAGTAAGTGTTCATCAGTAACTCACTGCACATTTGGGGATGAAATGCAACCCCATGGAGTGCTCTGGCTGTAGTTCCAGCAGAGCTGCCACCACCACCCACTGCCAGTGTAAGGGAAGGGCCGTGGGGTCCTTCCCCCACCCAGCAGGCAACCCCAGGCTGAACTTGCCCTGCTGATCACCAGATGCTTTCTAAACTAATTCAACTTACTAATCCAATAAAAGTTTGCTGGGCTGTTGGTTTGGGTGTTTTTAGATAAACTCATTAGGTTTCTTGGAAGCACAGCTCCAACCACTCCATGACTTAAGCAGCTTTTAGAAAATGTATTAAAAAGACCAATGCCAGAATTGAGCCCTTGTCCAAGTAAGTGAATAAAACTTCTGCTTTAAATGGGAAAAGCTCTACTTTCACCTTCCAAATTCAGGCCAGGACAAACTATAAATCCAGCCCATCCTGCCATTAGTTGAAAGAAATCACCCATCCTCCTGTCTGATTCCCATAATTCATCTGCATCTCGGATGCAGACCAGAAAAACTGCAGCCTGAAAAGATGCAATCAGCAGACACCACAGACTGAAGTGCTCTTAGATTCTGGAGACATCCCTCACCACTACCTGCCACTTCCACCTGAGCTTATTCTGACATCTTATTTTGGCTGTCCAGCCCCAGAGCTGTGACAGGGCTCAGTCAGTAGGGCAGCACATGTATGAACCCACTGGTGTTGTCTCATGTGTCCCACTGAGCTTATGAGGGAGCTTCTGACAGAGATTCCTGACCATAAAACTCTGAAGAGGAGCCAACTCTGAACACTACAAAAACCCAACAGAAGCCATCACATGAGCTCAGACCTTCCTCCAGACCCCTCTGAGGGGCAAGAGGGCTATTTGTGTATGTGCTAGAAAACCATAAAGGTCACCCACCACAAGAGCCTTCCTGGAACTGGCCACACCATTTCCTTTCAAATTAACACAAGCCTTTCAGTGAAACTCAGAGCAGCCCTGTAACCTCAGCAGTGGAGTTTTTGCCCACATGGTGAGGGTGCTGGAATGCTGGCAGCATCACGTGGGGGCAGCAGGTCCCTGTGTAACCCAGCAGGCTCTCAAGGGCACAGCGACACTGTAGGAAAGCAGCTGACCAGTCTGCAGCTTGGCACCACCACAGTCCCTGGGAATCACAGCCCCACTCCTTGAGTGAGAACCTTGGATCCACCTCTTGTCATCTTTGATGCAACAGGCCAGGAAATCCTTCAGCTGCTGGCTCTGTTCACATCCCTGAGTTGGCAGAAAGGTAACACGGCACAGGCTGAGAGACACTGCAAGTGCCTCAAAGATTGAGTCAGCACAGCTTCCTGGATGAAATAACTCAAATCAGGGCTCTCTGGTCTACAACCCAATCTGTGTGAAGGAACCACAAAAGATTTTCCCATAGGATCAGAATTTTTCCACTTAGCTCTTGAACACTAAATTAGACCCCATCTCAAACTGGCTGAGAGAAGCGAACCACCACCTACAAAAGAAAAACACAGCAGTCATTCTGCCTTTCTCCAACTTCCTTAGAAAAACTTTCATCCCCTTTCCACTGTTTCAAAACAGTTCATTAGATGGTTGAGATAATGGAAGTCTCACAAGGCACATAACTTCTTTCATGGTCAGAGAGAAATATTCCTCAGCGTGTTACAAGTTTGCTGAGCATCCTCACACTGAAAGTGATTTGTGATTTAAGTACCAACTCCTTTAGGAGGGGATGCACCTGATGCTTCCAAGAAAGAAATATGGTTTGGATATGGTTTGTTTGGTTTTCAGATGAAAAGCTGCTAAAACCAAGCACAGCCTTTTGAAGGTCTGCAGATTAACCTCAGCTGTGCACTCCACTGCCATGGCAATTCCACTCTGAAGCAGGAACACTGGGAAGAACAAACTCTTCCTGGCACAAAGATCCAAGGACAGCACAGAGCACAGCAAGGCCATGCAAGCCCAGCTGAAGTTGGCTGTTGTGTTCTTCCCATACTGCCTCCAAGAGGACTACTCGAACTTAGCAGCAGCACTGTGACATCTCTAGTTTCAGAGCCTGTTCCACCTCCAAAGGTGTGTCCTCCCGCTTATTTCTCATTTCCAGAAGTGCTGGGGCAGGGGGGAGGGAAGGGCTATTTCCTGCCCTATACAGCATCTTCTTTTTTATAGCATGGCCTTCTCCACACCTAAAGTGAAAAGAGACATCTTACATTTACTCCCCTCTGTTTATAGTCCTGAGCAGCAAACAGCTCATGCCAAAATGCCCTATGCTAGACCTGCTGCCTAAAACTGAATTCATGTTCCAGTTTACTAAACAAAACAACGTTTTCAGTTTCACAGCTCCCAAAAACTTCTGAGAATTCCAGATCCAGCTACACAAGCCTTGAATGCCTCTGTATGGCAATTCAAGTCAGCCCACGGTCGTGTGAAGCTAAAACAGCAAATAATCCCTTGTGTGGCTCCTTTGTGCAGATTCACAGAGTCCTGAACAACAGGAAACAATTTCCAAAGACGGATAAGCGTAGTCAAAAAATTCCTCCACCGCTCTATGAACAATCTTCAGCAGGATGAGGAAAAATTTGTCAAGGGTTTGCAAGTCATAGTTCCAGCTGATCTCAACACTTGCACAATGCTGAAGAGCACAAAGCCAGGCTCTGCTTCACTGGACAGAGAAGTTGGAGATTGCACAAGAAGTTTGTGATGCTTCACAGAGACGTAACCAGCCTTTACTCAGCGCTCCAACTTTTGACCTCCAGTGATTCAGACCTCTGTGATTTGAGTACCACTGTCCTCAGATGATTGTCCCACCCACAAGTTACAGCGCTAATCACTGTGGAATCCATTTTCAGTTACAGTTTTCAGTCACAGCTCTCGACAGTCCCACACCCTAAACCTAAATCTCCATGTATTCAATTTTATATTGCTATAATGGGCTGTGACAATAAAGTCTGCAGCAACTGTAGGCAGTAGAGTCTGCAGCCACTGCACCTGAATTCAGCTGAGGATCACAAATCAGACTCCTCACCCTAACGTTCACACTTCCTTGTCAGCACAGAACAACCTGTACCTTTCAGACATGGAGAACTGATATGCAGCCCTGAAGAGCCCAACACAACATGGCAAGTCCACGTTATATCAGAACAGAAAACAAGTCTGACTCTGAGGCCTGCACTAAAAATATTTAAGTTGGAATTTCTCAGCCTGAATCTGCAGCCTGCTATGAGCTCCACCTGCCACCCAAGTCTTTTGTCAAAATCCTCTCCTTCTGGAAGCAAATTGACTGGTGTTCTGACAGTTATAGTTAGTCTTGTGAAAGATTACAAAGAACAACTATCTGCACAAATTAGAGAGTCTCCATTTCACTCCTAGTGTGTTAACTGTGAAATTGAGAACAGCTTTGTGCTCCAAGGAGGGTAAGTACAGCCTCTGACAGTCCTCTCCTACAGCGGCTCTTCTTGTGCAAGATCTATTTCTGATCCCTGCCTGACAGCAAACACATCCTCAGGCGTTTCCAGGAAGACCCAGACAAAGGCATTAGCAATGGCCAGTACTGCCCCAGCTGTCTCTGGGAGGGAGGTGAGTTGGCTCAGACAAAAGTGAGGAACATCCGCTCTGTTCAAACACAGCTCCAGCTGAACAGGAGTGAAATGACATCCTGGATGAGACTGGAGCGAGTGTAAACGTTTTACACGAGCCATCAAGCAGTTAATACCACCTCAGTACTGACCTGGGCCGGACTCCAGCCAACATCCTAGATGGAAAGAAAAATTTAAATACAACCAAAAACATTAGTCACCAATACATTATTTATTTAGTCCCTTATTTACCCTTATGCACACAAAATAGGAAGTTTACCCTCCTTGTGCATGTCATAAGAATTTTTATTTGCTGCTGGCTCTGAAAGTTTCTAGAAAGTGGGATGAACATTCAAAAAAAGTCCAACAAGATCTGCTCTCCTCTGCCAAACAAAAAAAAAAATATTCATGAAAACCAAACAAGCAGCCACTGAACTGTCCCCGTCAGGGAAAATTTCCCAGGGCCAAGGCCTCTGGACAAAATACCAACTCCCTTGTATTCCTACAGGAAGAGGGGCTCAGCCAAGCCAGCTATCTGAGGAACCAGACCCTTCCTGCTACACCAGTGCACAGCTACTCCAGCAGCACTAGGTCAAAACACAGCACTGCCATTTCACAAACATCTGACAAATCCAGCACAAAGGAGATCTCCCTTAAACAGAGAGTCCAAGGATGGGTATGGAAACAGCAGGAAACAAGACAGTGTGGATTTTAAACCATGGGTCTGGTAAAGGGAGGAATCAGAAGCTCAAGGTTTGAGTGCAGAGGTTGTGCAGCACCCTGCTACCACCAAGAAAACCTCTACATGTCCACTGAAAAGCGGTGTGTGAGGTTTTTTTTAAAACCCTGGGTTGGTATTTGGTTGAGATTTGCATAACTTTAGGCAGTTGGGTCTGACTTGAACTGGAAGTTGCCATTAGCAGCACCGAGGTTACAACACATTCTAATCCAGGACTGGATCACTTTTCTGAGCAGTTCCTAGGCAGCAGAAATCAGCAGTGGCAAATCAGAACAGTGTGGACACTCAGCAGTGGCCTCCAAATCTCTGGGCATCAGCAATCCTCGTGTGCTTGCGCTCCAGAGCCCTCAGGTGGAAGTGACAAGTGCGTAGGTTTGACCCCTTACAACAGCTGTGGAGCACTTACCACGTGGAGATCAGAATTTGGTAACTGCTGATTCTAACTCATCTAGGGAAGGAAAACATGTTACATCAGGATTTACATTGCAACAGAGCACAGGAGTGCCACTGGACAGTGAGCACCCCGGAGTGAGGGATAGAGTTTCACAAGATGCAGAAAGGCGAATTAACAGTTCACCACTGCCAAAAATGGAGAGGTTTTACTCCCTCTTCCTGACATGTGCTGCTGCCATTTACTTGTGTAGGCTGTGGCTCTCACACCACCCTTCTGTGAACCAGTTCAGCAGAATAGACACCCAGCCAAAAAAAGCTGACTGTCTCCTTTTGGGTCAGAAAAGAGAGGAGCACAGCAGTCAGCAAGAAGGGCTATGCCCAAACAGTCAGAGAGCAGAACAGGGTAAGGATGAGTGAAAGTAAAGCTAACTCTCCCCTTTCAGCAGCAGCAAGCCCTTATATTGACTCAACTGCCAGCAGGACCACCGCCCCAGACACCCCAGCATCTCATATTGCCACACAGGTAACCACAGTCAGGAGTAAGACTGCCAAAGATTGCTGTGTTCCTCTCCATCTGCATAAGTAAAAATGGGTCTGGACGCAGCCAGAGACAAATTATTGTCAGAGCTTGCACATTCTAAGTTAATTATGAGCCTTTTAAAAAGTAACAGTAACAGGAAAGCATGTGGACCCTAAAACCAGTAAAGGGAAGAGGAGGATTTACATGGTTATGCAAGAATAGACATGAAACTTGAGGAAAAAAAAAATAGCATCTTTTAAGCTGTGGAAATCCTATCCATGCAGCATAAACAGAGCTGAATATAGACCCGTCCAGGCAAAGTGCCAGTTACAAAATTTGAGACACACATAAAAGATGATGAAATGAAGGACTGAAATATTAGTGTAAATTCTGAATTCATTAAAAGCATTAGAAGCACAGATTCTGCCCATGAGATGAAGAGTGCCCTGGCTACAAGCAACAGGATTCCAGTAACAAAGGATGGGGACACTGAAGAGACACTGCAATCACAGCCATATTTAGAATAGTCTCATTGAGGCATTCCTATCCTGAAGGCTCTTAAATGGGATATGGGAATGCAGACTTGAGAGACCGTAGTCCTTGAAGAGAACATTTTTCTTCTTCCCATTCAGTATGTAACAAGCGGATCTCCCAACAGCATAAATATAAAAGCCTTCAACAAATGCAAACCTACCCTTAAAAAACCAAGATATATGAAGTTTTAAAAGCCTGAATCAATAAGGAGATATGAAATCCCAGCAAATCTCACCCAGATACTGGGGATGCCAAATAAAAGGTTAGTATATTGAGATATAAATAAAGACTTGCTGGCTTGACCTGCCAGCCACTCTGAAATGGTTTGTTTCCCTTTTTTTTTTTTTTTTTTTTTTTTGAAAAAGGAACTTGTGTCAAATTGTCAAATGTCATATGTGGTTTAATGGTTTAACTGGCTTGTTAAAAATCTAATTACTAAGGAAGTACTCACAAAATGGTGGACTTTTCTTTTAAGAAGTTTTCATTTCTGCAAGGGTTCTCTGCAACGGGGTGGGAGCAGACTTGGAAGCGACACTGAACTCTTTATAAGCCAAAAAGTGTAAGTCATCATCAACAATTGACTTTACACAAAGCACTGCCAAAAGCACAATGTAAACTCACAGAGCAGGGCAGGGGGAAATGACAACAAAATAGTTAACATTTTTCAGTTGTGTGGATCTTGGTACTACTTATAACTATAATAGGTAGAAAGTTTTAAAATCAAGCTTTCAATCTGATGAGCACTGTACTAAAAGGTAACCCGAGTAATTACAGACAGTGGACCAGCAACAGCTCTGAAAGACAGGGTACAGAGGGCCAAGGAGCACATGGTTACAAATCTGGTTAAAGCAGCTACTTTTCACTTTAAAGGAGTTCCTGGGAATGAAAGGAGGACAATGTTTCAGAACTGGTCCCCCAGTCTACTCTGGGAGATGTGGGTGGTAATTTGATGGAAACTGCTGATGGCTCTACAGCTGCAGAGCTCTTAGGGGATTTTTTCAGTATTGGCAGAAGAATGTGGCTCAAGAGTTTCACAATGTCATGACAGAGGCCTGCTGAAAGAAAGGAAATTGTTAAAGCCAGACAGAAAACTAACATTTTTAGAACTGCAGTGTACTGGAGCCAGTGGATGGAGAAGAGCTGGAGAATGTTTAAGGTTTTCTTATCTCTTCCTACACGAGAAGGTAGATGACCTATGGTTCTACCTGTCATCTGGCATCCTGACAGAAGTATTAGGCACAAGTGTCTGTCTGGCTTGTTTCATCAGCAGTAAGAGAAATAGTGAGGATTTCTTTTTACCAAGAGCAGTATTAATAAAGCAATTAAATGCATGACAGCTTCTTCATCTCAGTGCCCTGAACAGAAGTTATTGTTTTGTTATTTGACAAAGACAAATTTTATTCTATCAACCAAAGGCTGTTTTACTCACAAGAGAACTCAAGCCCACAGAAAACGGCAACTAAAAAAAAAAAATAAATAAACTGCAAAGACCAAAGAGAAAGCAGATTTTTGAGAGGTAAAGATGAGTAAGAGAGACCAATCTCCAGCACTGACCAAAAATGGAAATGCCAGCAATACTGAAATAGAAGCAGCATGAGAATAAACTTCCCTTTCAGAGGTACATGAAATAAATCCTTCTTCAAATTACTTTCTAAAAAAGGGTTTTTCACCATGATTTGATTGTTCCACCACCAATCCCACAATAAAAGTCAACAATCATCTGAGATAACTGGACAGAATATTTTGCACTAGTCTAGAGAAGTAAAGATTCGCAGTGCCTACATTTCTGCTTTGCTGAAAACTAAGTTGACTTCTTTGTCTCAACTCATCATATTCTTCCCTGCTATGCACTGAACTAGGGCACAGAGGGAAATGGATTAATTTTCCTATCAAATACCTAGATGGACGTGTAGTTCACATGGACACGTACCTATTCACATCACTATCATCCCAGTACTGCTGAATACTTCACAATTAACCTCTGACCCACCTCAAACCACAGTGGCATCCACAGCCCACAGAGAAACAGAGGGACCAGGCTTTGCCACTTACACAATAAATCTATAAAGACAATTTCCCACACATGCACAGCAGTGCAACTGCCCCCTCACCAAGAACAATATTCCACTTCTATCTCTGCCACAAATCCAAGCCTAAGAGTTTTAAAGCAGCTGGAAAATAGAGCAACCCCAACTCCTTTCCCCCCTCCAAAATAGAAAACCCAAAAAAAAAAAAAAGCTGTTTCTGCCAAGCAAGCACTGAATACACTGCATTCCATTTCATTAAAACAATTATTCAAAAGCCAGCCAAGAATTACATAAAGCTTCCTCCCTGCACCACCCCCAGCCCCTTCCTTCAGCCCTCTTCCCCAGCAAAAGCCTCCCAGCAACGCACTCAGAGGGCTCCAGCAGATGCAAGCAGCCCAGGAGGTCTCTGGGTTTCCCCCCACCTAAGCAGCACCACCGTGATCTCTTTTCAAGTAGTTCTCTCCCTCGCATTTGATGGTAAAGCAGCACACAACAAGTGAAGCCCTGAACCTACACAAAAATGAATGATAACACAACAGATTTTCTCTCTAAGTCACACAGCCAGGGCTCTTAAGCATGATCCCAAGGCAGAAGGTGCTGGAGGCACCAGATTTAAGCAATTAAGAAGTACAGGAACAGGATGCCACAGCAGCTGTGCTTGGGAGGCACTGCCCAAGGGAACTGCTCGGGACAGCCAAGCAGCAAATCTCAGATTAAGCACCAGCAGGATAGACTGGAAACTACAAGCTTAGGGTTATAAGAATCTGACTGACAAATTCATCCCAAGCTCCACACAGCCACTCCCCAGCTCCCAGCCTGACTGACAGTGCTGAGCTCCTCGCATTTCACAGCAGGAAAAAAAAGGCAGCTTCTTCTGGCCAGCACTGCTCACCCACCCACAACTCTGAGTTGGCCACTGATAAGAGATTTCATGACGTGGATGAAATGGCATTTCACTCCCTCCCCCAGTGCTCCAGCTCTCTGCAGGGATCCTGTCTAACTGCTGGAGCTGCTCACAGCCAGACAGAATAGTTCCAGCTGTGCATCACGCTGCCTAACCAGGCCTGCACAGCCCCAAAAAAGCCTCTCACATAAAACCATAACGAACAAGAGCTTCAAAGCAGAAGTAGCGCTCCTGAGCACCTTCCTCTTGGGGATCACCTCTGCCATCAGCAAGAAATAAAAAAACAAACCTAGTCCCAAGGCTGGTGCTGAGGAATGGGGAGCAGCAGATACAACTGGTGGTCAGACAACATGAGAAGAGCCCAGCCAAGCCATCATCTTATTCCATCTCGTGGGGCACCAGCAACCTCAAGTGACATGCAGTTAGCCTTAGGCTCTTCTGTCTGACCCAGCTGAAATTAGTGGCTCCAACCCAAAAGAAACCTTTTCACAGAGAAGCCTTGAACTTGTTTAGAACCATAAAAGAGGATAGAACAAGGGATTATTAAGGCCCTAATCCACAAATTATTTACAAATTATTTACAGCCCTCCTGCCCATGACCTTTTCTACCTCTGGCTTCTTTTACTGCCTCCTGCTCTTATTAAAACCCAGCCTAACCACAGGTCCTGAGCCACCACAAACTTCCCCATAGCACAAAGTGACATTCCCTGCTCACCTTCCTCTTCAGCAATAGAAATAAAGCAAGATCCTATGAGGTGTCTAGACAGACACAGGATTAATTCTGTCTGCCAGCTCAGTTCTGTGACAAAAACATGGGATTGGTTTATTCCTGGAGCCCCCATACAGTTTGATTTATAGCTGAGCCATTTAAAGCACAATTCCCCATGCAAAGTGTCATTCAGAAAGTTTATTCCCTGGAGCGCCATTTACGTTTTTTGATGTTCTTCACATCATTTGCAAAACGTTAGAGATTTAAACACATGCAATAAACAGTAAAAACCACAAGAAATCAAGCTACACTCCACTGCATGGTGCCAGCCAGACACACTCAGTACCTCACCCAGCAGAGCCATTTTCACCAACGTGGAGATGTAGTAAGAACACTGTGAGGAGAGGCATAACAAGCTGCACTGGAAGACTCCAGACTATCTCATCATCATTTAAATAACTCCAACTGAACTTGTTCACAGTGCAGAGACAGCCCAGCACAGGGAAAAAGGAGCCAAGCACTAACAATGCAGGCTGCCTCCCCCTGTGGGCTGCCATAAGTTCTCTTGGCTCCTCATCTTACAGTTGTCTCAAACTGCTTAGATAAATTTCCCATGTAAACTCAGAATAATTACTGTCTGCTACAAGAAAAAAATGCATTTATGTGAGCACAAGAAGAGCTTACCAGACTCCTAAACAGCACAAAACTTAACTTGGGGGACTCAGTTCCTGTCACCGAAACACCAACACCAAACTTGCTCCACAGCACTGCAGTCACCATTTCTACTTTGTTTGCTCCATCAGCATTTAAAAACACATGCACAGAAGAGAGAGCGTGGATTTTGACACCAGCCAGTCAAGGGAGGCTGTCCCCAGCCAGCTGGTTGTTGCTGCTGCTTTGGAGCCACTTGCAAAGAAAAGAAGCATGAATGGGAAAAACAGCTAAGGGTGATACAAGAAAGTCATCACCCACCTCCTGTTTTTATGGTGTATCTTTAGCACACAACATTCTTTGAATGACTTCACGAGCTCTGTGGTAAAGGGAAAGACTAGAGTAAAACTACTGTGGGGAACTTGGAAAGGGAAGGAAATCTTTCCTCCCTACTCACAGCCTGTCATAACAGAGGATGAAGAAAGGATGAGCAATCAAGAAAGGCAGAGAGGGAACACTCAACAGGGCTGAGAAGGGAATAAAAACTTGAAAATCTAATTCTAATGTGCTACTGTAAGCTTTTCCAGCAATGGTGACCAGAAAAGCTTGAAAGAGTTATATTCTGATATATTCAGCTGGAAGCTATTTCAGAAACACAAAGATCTCAACCAACATTAACCACACTTTGCAGGTAACGACTAATTATCCCTGTTTAACAGACAGAAATAATATGCCTTAAGTCAGGCCACATTTTTGAGGCTGTGGATAAATGGTTACTTTATGCTATATTAAACATAAACCACAGCTAAAAGAGGTGGCCTCACCTACTTCCCAGTCCACTGTCCATGTAAAAAATTATGACCTTGAGAAAAATCACCTTGCTGACCCAGCCAACTGTCCAACAGTTACTGTGGACACAAGGAAGGGAGATGGCAGCAGGGAACACAACACAACTCACAGCAGCCAGCAGTTAAATCAGGTTAAACCAATTTGAGATCACAACTTCCACTTTCTCTCCCATCCATTTAACTCCAGCCTAAAGTGCCTACTCTGCACTGGGTCTAGTTCAGCTTATCGATCCACTGGCAAATCATTTTTCAATTTGGGGTGAAAGGTTGGTTTTCCAAAAAATGAGAAATTTGAACTAATTCACTCTGGAGCCTGATCTCATTAAGTAAACAGTGAACACACAAGAGATGGGGAAGCTGAAATCACCATTTTTGGCTGCCATCTGAAACTGGATGACATGCAAGGTGAAATTTTACAAACACTGAAACAAGGACACAGTTTCCTACTTAGAGTTTTAAAATATAATATCCTAACAGTCATGACAACCTGTACTACCAGGGCTTGTTCTTCAACATCTGTTAGTTAGGACAGGCTAAAGTGAGCAAGAAACTCATTCCCTAAACCCCATCCTCTCATCAGAGCACAGGGAAGCCTCCCCGGATAATGTCTCACTTTCAGGCAGCTGGAGTAGAAGAGCATCTTCATTAACAGCTTCCGCATCAGACAAAAAGGGACACACAGGATCAGCACACAGAGCAGGAAACTGGGATCAGAGATCCTATTCACTCCCACTGATTTTCCACTAGCACAACACAGCTACATTCAGAATCTGCTCTGGCTGTCTCCAAAGCTGCAGCAGATCCTGGGTATCACAACTACCACGTAAGTCTGATTCAAACACATTTGTTTTGTGGCCATGGACAGGCTTTTTCCTCCCTCTAGTTGCAGAGATTAAGGAATTCTTCTGTCTAGCTGTCTTAGCAGGAGATCAGAAAACCAACTCTGATCTAACTAGAAGTGCATTATTATTGCTTGTTCTACTGCCAGACTTCAGAATTTTAGCCGTCATTTCTGCAGTTTTGCAACTTGTTTCATGTAATAAATGCACTTTGAAGGGGAAGAGGTGAGGAAAAACGGGTCCAGAGAAATCAAAGCACTGTGATTCCCTGGGAAAGAAAGAACAAGTAGAGAGAGTTGAAGATGTATGAGAAGTTGCCCATTTCTCTCTCTAGAGGCAGAGATGGTGTCGGAGGATCAATTTTAACCAGGAGGGCAGCTGAACACTTGGGATAAGTTGACCTCTCCCAGCGAGGGACAAAGGAGCTAAAGACAGCACAGAGTCCAGCCTTTCCATGGAAATCAAGCAACAAGAAAAGAAGCCTCTCTCTTCATCACACACTGCTCGAGGCAGAGGACTCCCTGTCTGAGTTGCTCGGGACAATGAAGTCCCTGTTTTACGAGGGGTCACAACAGCTAAGGAGCTGAAACAAGTCAGAACCCCATTGTGCAGAGTATTAGTTCTGTTTACAGCCTTCTCGCCCAGCAGCAGGAAGGGCTCAAGAAACCTGAGCCAGAAGAAAGCCAAGGGACCGAATTACTTTGCAAGTTCTTCCCCCCAACACCATTTCCTGGGCGTAGCTGACCATGAACCATTTCACAGAAAACTTTCAGTCAAGTAAGACCAAAAGCCACAGCATGTGACTCCCAGACTGAAGGAACTGAGTCAGAAACGGGCAAGCGTCCCCCTCAGAAGAGGGACAGACAGCACCGCCCTGCAGAGCACAGCAATCTTCCAAATGTTAGGACAGATGACAGATGGAAACACATGCACCTCCCTCCACACTCCCATGAAAAATCAATGGCAAGATTGCTTCCTTTAGAGTCAACCTTGAGAGGATTAAGGACTGAAGAGAGGGTGGATTAGAGTTCCTAAAACAGAGGGAAACAACTTCTGAAAGCAAAATCTGTTGTGCCACTGAACCTTCACTCCCAGAATTTTGAAAACACATTGCCAGACAAACCTTCTGTGGCAGAAGTGAGGAAGCCCTTCTTGAAGTGAGCAAGCACACCTAAAATAAGGTCACAGTATAGTTTACATGCCCAGCCAAAACACTGCCATAAATATGTTCTCATTAAAGAGGAATAACTTCTTTGTAAAACACCTTTTACAAGCTCCACTGAATGCTGTTTTGTTTTTGATTGCACAATCCAGTTTAAAAAAATCTGAAGACTTTAAAAATAAAACTAAAAAAAAAAAAAATATAGCAGTAGAGAAACAAGAATTTCAAAGCCATCAAATGAAAGCTTCTAAAAGCAACACCATTTCTGTTTGGAGTAACCAAAAGGTTTCCCAGTAGTGTTTGCAAATAACCCCTTTCAGGAAAAGGCTGTAAAAAACATTCAGAGCCAAAAATCAAACAGTATCTGACTAAAGCAAATGTCAAGCTTCTTTTCTCTTACTCCTCACCACAAAAAACATGACACATTACACAAATTAGGTTTCTTCCTCCACAACCAGCAGAGCTTAATGGATCTGTTCCCACATACTACTTAGACAAAGTAGCACCACAGAACCAAGAATAATTTTAACATCTAATTCAGTATCCCAGATTGTCTAAACCGAGTATGTGTGGTTGGTCGCTTGTGTGCTGCAGGCACAGGCTGTGCTTTGGCAATCCCCTGAGAGAGACGAGAGCCCCAAGTCAGGATTCTCACTCTTTAGGACAAAGTTGTACTCTCTGTGCCAATTTACAACACTGAAGAGCAGCAAACTCATTCAGCAAACTTCCTGTCAAACTCCAAGCACATCCGCAAAATACACTTCCTTAGAGAGATCCCAGGAAGACAATCCGGGCAAGTCTGTCAGCTGCTCTCCTCCCCCCTTCCCACCATGGGCTGTTCCACTTTATATCCAGCCCCAGCACTGCGTGTCCTGGGTCACAGAGGCTCCCCCAGATCAAGGGGGTGCACAGTTCCAGCTGCAGAAACAGTTTCCCGTGTGAACTGTGCACTGTAACATCACTTCTTCAACACTGAGGGGAAAAAAAAAAAAGGAACACAGTTTTTTTTTCCAACTTCAAATGAAACCGCAATGCAAGACAAATCCATTCTCACACGTTTCATAACCTCTCCAGCCCAAGCACGAAACTGAGATACTTCTGGACCTCCATTTTACGGTGCACAAGTACACACTGATCAAATCCTCCCGCTCTGCGATGAGGAAGATTTTTTTATAAAGGCAGAGAGAGTTAAAAACAGGCACCCCAATGGGCTCTGTGAGGGATTCCCTCATGCCTAGCAAGGTCCATCACTCGACAGTCATCTCTGCACCACGCAGATTCAGAAGCATGGTGTGGAAACACCTAAGCTGATTTTACTTGACATCATCTCTGGACCTGCAAGGCATATCAGTCCCAGCTCAATACTACACTGCTTTTGGGCCAAAACTGGTCCTGGAAGCAGTGCAGCTATGTCCACGTGGCATTGTGCCTGAACCAACAAGTCCTGCCGGACCAGCTTGACTCTGGACAGAGCCAGCACAGTCGTCTGTATCCATGGCACAGTTAATCCACAACTCAGATAATCCAGCCATAGATAATGAGGAAAGAAAAACAAACAACTCTCACTTCAGTTTGAAAGTCTGACTTATTTCAGGGGAGTTGTATCAGCACATTGTTCCCTTTTGTATGCATCTAAGGTGAAAGGCTTTAGAGAAATAAGTGAGCCATTTGGGGGCTAACAATGATTTGCAGAGAGAAAACAGCTGGTGTGCTTTTCCGTGGTGAATTCTGTACACCAAAGAAAAGCTTAGAGAGTGAAAGAGTCACACTTTTTGTTGTTCAACTGCTTACTGTTAATTAGATCTTGTCCAGCCTGAAAGGCTGCAAAAAAGTTGAGAGAGATGTGGTGTAATTAAGACTTGATGAAATCAAGTTGCTGAAAGTAAAAGTTCTATTTTCAAAATCAGATCACAACTTTAACCTCTGGTAGTGCCAATACCTTTAGCACCTCAGAAGAACAAGCCAGACAAACTCAGATATTTTTCACAATTTCTTTGCAGTTCACCTCTAATCCTCCTACAGAAGGAAGGAAGAGTGTGATGAAACCGCAGAAGCCTATTCCAACAAAAACTGACTTCCTGGGAAGTCACACTGCCACTATTCAAGGAATGCAGTAGTTGCAGTGAGTACAGTACAGCTCCCATGGCTCACTGAAGAGCATGCTGATGAGACACTAAACTGGAGGCACCAAAGTGGCCCTACACAGGGGTGCTATCTGTATGCTCACCTTGAAGGGCCACTCAGCAAGTCAATACACAGACTGGGTGAATCCTGTTCTGACTAGCAACGCATTCCTGAACACGCTAGGAACATGCACCAAATCTCCAAGAGATAACCAGGCTGAGGGATATGAGAAAAGGTAAACAGAACTGTCTCCACTTAAAGAAACAACAACCGTGAGAAGAGGCTGAAGTGGAAATTCGTTCTGTTTCCACCACCAGCTGCTCCACCCGGGTAGAGGGGGAGATTTCACTTCCCAAGGACGAATCCTTCATGGTACACCTTTCACCAGGAAGCCACACAGCAGATGGACTCCTTGTCCCTTAAGTTTTATCACTGGCACAATTCAAAGTCTGCTTTCTGAAGGTGTGATCACCAGCTTTATGCCAGCACTGTAATGTGAGCTTACAGGTCCAGGAGGAAAAGGCGCAATTTGCTTGGACTATATCTTAACAGAACGTCTGGTTTCTATTAAAGGTAGGATGGAAGTAACGGATCACGGCCCCTCCCCAGTGTCTGATTTAATCAGTTTCATAAGCGGAACTCAGTCACCCTAATGTCTCCCAGAGCACAAGGGATTTTGGCAGATCCACACCCTCTCCGGCTTGGTACCAAAGGAACTCAAACTCTCTAGATCTTTCCCGTGCGACCAGTTGCCTGACATTTCCCCACTGCACGGTTTCGGATGGTTGCAGCACACCTGGGAGAGGCAGCGGGATGACGAAGATGAGCTCGGAGCCCGGCTGGGCTCGCTTACCCCCGAGGGCTCCCCACTCCGTACCCGCGCAAAGTTCTGCTCTCGCCCAAGAGCAGGCTGGAGAGGCTGCGGCAGGGCAGGGAGGCGGTGTCTGTGAAACCCGACCGCGCTCCGCTCCCCGCCGCTCCGGGCACGGCAGCACCGGGCGCCCTTCCCGGCCGGGGCAGCGCCGGGACAGCCCCCGCCGGCCCTGCCCGCGGGCCTCGGGGCAGCGCAGCCTCGGGGCCCGCGGGCGGAGAGCCGGGATGGCCACCGCGGTGCGCGGGCAGCGACACGTCCCCGGGCGCCGGCGGGCGCGGCCCGAGCCCCGCGGAGGGGGCGCAGCGTGGCCGGGCGGGCCGCGGCCGCCGCCGCCCGAGGCGAGGAGAGGCGGCGGTGCGACCCCCCCTTCCTTCCCGGCGTGCGGCTCGGGACTCACCCAGGTCGTCCATGGCGCCGCCGTGCCCGCTCTCTCTGCCCGTGCCGCCGGTGCCGCCGCCGCCCCAGCGCCCGCAACTTTCCCGGCCCGCCCCCGCGCGCGCCCCCGCCCCGCGCGCCCCCGCCGCGCCCGCCCCGCGCTGCCCCCCCTGCCGGCCGCGCCGGGAGCCGCGGGGCGGGGGCGACTCGGAGGGCCGGCCCCATCCGTGTTCGCCTTCCCGGGCTGAGGGGGGGGAAAAGCGCCCTGGGAAATGTTGGGAAATGCAGCGTCCGGAGCCGCCGCCCGCCTGCGGGGCTCCGTCCCCGCCGGGATGCCCGCCCTGCCGTCCCTCTCGCCTGCGGACCCGCGCACGGCCGAGGCTGGCGGTGCCCCGGCAGGAACGCGACCCGAACCCTGCGCTCTTCACTAGAGGAGCAGGACCCTCCCCACGCGGGGTGGGTGACGGGCCCGGAGGAGTCCTGCACGTGACAAAATTGTGCCCCAAAACCTTCAAAGAAATCATCGTTTCTGAGCCCCGGCTGATTTACCCTATCCAAGGGAAGCGGGGCAAGGGAAACCCTTCCTGAACGATTTTCCACAAGCTGTGGCCACCATAAAGGAAAGTCGCCAACCACTTCTCCTTCGCTGTGTTCAAAGAGCGTAACACTCCTCCTGGATTTATCATATGATGGTGTATCTTGAATCATTTCCCACTTGCTTTTCCTTTCAAACCTCTATCAAACCACACTCCAAGGCAGCAAAGTCCTTGCCTTGGCCGAGCCACAGCACAGCTCCACCCTCATCAATGTTTACCATTGCACTCTGGCCAAATCGACATGGCAGTAAAAGCAGTTGCTCAGCCCAAATGTTCAGCTCCTAATCTGATGAGAGATACACCAAAAACTATCAGTGTGGGAACTGCTAAGGATCCAGGAAACATGACTCTTGTAGCACTTTTCCTTACAAAATTACTACCAAGTCAGAGAATGTTCCCAGAGCTGAACAGCACATGTCCTGTTGTCGAGCTGAGATTACGGGATTTCGTTTCCATAAAAACAGAGACCATGAGGTCAGCTGTGAGCAATGTCCAGTGCTGTATTTTTCACTCTCTAGGCACAAACACACCCAGTTTCCCCTGCTAGCACAAGTCAGACATCATTATTTCCTGTGTTAAGTCATGCTATAATGAGAACTATCACTAAGGGGGCAGGGAAATATCCCCTCTCTCATCCCAGCCAATGCTTACAAATAGTCAACAGCCTCCAAGAAATTCGTGCCAGGTTTTACTCCAAATCCAGGACTTGTCAGAAAATTATGTCCTTACCTAGATCTAAATACAACACAAATATAAGCAAAGATTTTCATTGTGTGCTTCACCACTGATGCCAAGGACCTCACCTGACATCCCCGTTGCTGGTCTCCCATAGCAAAATTTAAAACATTATTTGAAGGGACTGTTACATTTTCTCAAAACCCATCACTGACTGTGCAATGATGACTTCAGGATGTCACCCCAAGTGCAGCAACATAAACCACTGCCACTGACTGGTGGCAGAGCAGACCTAAGGTCATCAGAAACATGTCCTTTCCTGGGATCTGTGTGTTTCCTACAACAGCAACACAGTAGGCATCTGTTTTGGCTTGGGTTGTATTTTTACCTCTGCATAAATAAAGTGCCCACTGTTCATATTGGAGCCTAGTATGCAATTTTTATCTTCACCTTCCTACCATGTCCTTTGGGAGTCTAGAAGTGAGTGCAAATCAAGAAAGCAGCTTCTGTTGTGTCTCAGGGCTGAAATTAAGCTGTCACAGCACTAGTTAGGATTGTACCTGCAAGAAATGGGTTGTGTCCAAGCTGCTCAGGGTTAAAAACAAAAAAGTAAAAAAGTCCTTGCATCTAAAGCTTAGCCTGTGGCTTCAGCATTGCTCTGAAAGGGTTGGGGGAGGTGGGAAGGCAAGGCTGCCACATGAGTGATACTATCCTCTAGTAATACTGCTTTTAAAACCAACCTTGTTCTCACTGCAGTGCTCAAAGCCATGTGCTGTTCACAACTGAATTCTTCACATACTAACATTTCTTTCTAAAATTGCCAGTCCCTACCCCTCCTGTGATTGCCTGAGGACTAGGGGCAGGTTAAAACCCAAGCTGCCAAGACAACTGCTCAGTTGCAGGCTCAAGCTAAACTCGCTCAAGCAACATTCACTGTCTCCTAACTTTCCTAACACCCTGGAACTACTGTTTTCTCATCACCTACCTGCTCTCTGCCTCAAACTCTCGCTGACTTTGTGAACACCTGCTCAAGCACCATCCTTACACAGCCGGGCAGAAGCAGCTGCAGTTCCCAGGGGATTTCCACCTCCAGCAATCTCTTTCCCACTGGAGCAGCATACCCAAGGTGTGCCCAGAGGGGTAAGTGATACTGAAAGCAGCTACATCCCTCCTAATTGGTGTTGGATGGGAAGTACTAGGGAATGAAGGCAGGCGGTGCATCAGAGGAATACACGGGGTTTGCTCTTACGCTGTTCCCTGTGGCTATGACACATTGTGATTTACCCTTATCTTTCACAGAAGGTGTAACAAGAAGTTATGACCCCAATTTACAGATGGGAAACAGGGCTGGGAGCTGGAAATGAAGTCAGAAAGTGAGTCAACATCAACAAAATGTTGGACTTCAGGGCTTCCTGTATCCACACAACCCGTGTTCAGAGTACTTGCTCAAGGCATCTTTCCTTCTTGTCAAAGCATCGTTTACCAGTTACAGACCAGCCCCCTAGAAGGGTGGTTTAACCCCCACACACTTGACACTCAGACTGCATGGATTAACTGTCCACCTGCCCCCTTCAGGGCTGTAATTCAGACTGGCTGCCAAACAGAGGAGCGATCCAAGTTCATTTCACAGTACCACTGATGAAAAGCACCATTAATTACAGACAATAGTGTATGCAACTTGTGAGGTTTCATCATCAATCTTTGGTCACTCTTGTAGATAATACCCCAGCATAACTGAACGTTACAAAAAACACTGTTAAAGAGGGAACATTAATATCACTACTAAGTTTTCTACCCTGCCTGGCTGTAGTTTAAAGCAGCTGCCCAGCTCAGGGTCTTACCGGCAGGGCAGGAGCATCCAGATGGCACACGCGACTGTGCAGAGAACGTCAGAGGAACCTGTCAGCAGCACAAGCCACATCTGATTCATACAAAGTGATGGACAGCAGCTGCTTCCAGCTCCAGTGGAGACTCAGCCCAGGGAGCTGGTGTGCAATGGTTGTTAAATCTCCCTCCACAGGGTCTGCTTAGGTATTAAATAAGACAACAGCTGCAAATTAGAAATGGATTCGGTTTACTTATATAATAGGATTTTAACACTAAACTCAGCAGCTGCTTTTTCCAGAGTAAAGGTTTGTGATTTCTTTGACAATAAGGAGCCTTTTTCTTTTTTCTATTTTTTTTTTTAAGCAAGTGATGCCAGTGGATATACATAAAGAAATGCACACAAAATGGAGGTTACAAGTACTTTACAGTGAAAGCTGTTCCCTAATAGGTTTTGAAGCACTTCTGGAGCCAGTCAAGCACAATTCAGACTTTCATGCCCCTCCACTTGCTCCAGAAATGCTCCCTCTCCTCCCTGCCTAAGCTATCTTTTAAGAGGCCAAGGTCCTCAAAGGATCCTCCTAAACAAGAGCTACAGGAGAAACGTTTCTCTGGTACCTCGGTCCCTTCATTTCCATTTTCCCTGACCGATTCCTTCTTCAGCAGTTTTACAAGGAAAAGGCAGGATTACGGCTTTTTATGTAAAGGCACCCTCGATTTCTTAATGCACGTTTTTGGAATAAGCAATCGCTGGCTTGGCAGAGACTGAACAAAGACAGTTAACGCTACATATGAAACCCTCCAATCGTTTTTAAAATACAGGCAATAAAAGTCCAAAGTATAATTCCAATGGTTAGTATTATCTATTTTTCACAGCATAATTCAGTCTCCGTAGAGACTGTCAAAAATTGCCAATGCCGACTATATTTCAAGTCGTCATGGCGGGGTATTGGGAAAAGTTTTCAATTAGCAATAATCGCGCCTCGGATTAACCTCATTGGCTACGATACTGCCACTGCGCAAAGCTAACCCATCTTTCCCGCCGCCGCCGCCCCTGGCCCCGGGGCCACCGCCGAGCTCGGGGCGAGCCCCTCCGCCCGCCCGCCTCGCCCCGCAGCCCCCCGGGCAGCGCCCCCCGCCAGCTCCGCGCCCCCCGCGCCCCGCCGGGACCGGAGCCACCCGTTTTTCCCGTCGGTGCTGAGCCCCGGGACGGCCGCGAAGGCTGGTGGGAGAGGAGTATGCAAAGTAGGAGCGACGTCAGAGCGGCAGCGCGGTGCTGAATGAAGGGTCCCGGCCACCCCCGCATCATCCCCGCGGGATCCCCGCCTGGGCACCCCCGGGGCCGGGCATCCCCAGCCAGCCCCTTCCCCACCACCTGCTCCCGCCATAGACGGAGTTTAATAAACTGAGGGCACTTTAAAGTAAAAAGTTCGGTTCTTGCCTTTTTCTTTCAATGTTACGGGAGAATAAATGGGTCACTGAAAGTAAAAGTGGAGAGCAGTTACGTGGTCGAAAATCCTGCTTCTTTAGGGATCACATCACCGTAATGATGTCCTAGCGGGATGTGCCGTTCCCTTCTGTTTTTCAAATATCTTTCTTTCAACCACGAGATAGCAGCCTCCGAA
Source organism: Pyrocephalus nanus (assembly GCA_038380795.1). Lineage (NCBI taxonomy): Eukaryota > Metazoa > Chordata > Aves > Passeriformes > Tyrannidae > Pyrocephalus > Pyrocephalus nanus. The sequence goes on from CM076278.1 coordinate 4,587,321, forward strand.
GAGGCTCTCAAAAATTGCCTATGCCGACTATATTTCAAGTCGTCATGGCGGGGTATTGGGAAAAGTTTTCAACTAGCAATAATCGCGCCTCGGATTAACCTCACAGGCTACGATACTGCCACTGCGCAAAGCTAACCCCACATTCCACCCTCCCGGCCCCACGGCCACCGCTCCTCCGGGGAGGTCAGAGCGCCCCCCGGTGCTCCCCGCGCCCCGCCGGCCCGAGCCCCCCGCCCGCAGCCCGCGCTCGGCCGGGGTGGCGGGGAAGGAGCGGGGGGCGCTGGGGGGATGCCCCGGGGGGCAGTGGGGCGGCCGGGACACGCGGAGGGTGCCGGGAGGGTGCTATGGTAATAAGCGCCGGGGGAAGGGCTTCTCTGAGCCGAGGGCATCGCCCAAAAATCGCCGTGTCCCATCCCGGGTGGGAGCGGGGGGGTCCCCTCGGGGGGCGCCGGGGTGAAACGGGGTCTGCCGGGTGCCACCTGCCCTTTGCACCAGAGCAAAGCACCCCCCAAGGGTTTAAAACCACGGTTGAACTATTAAGATAAAAGGCACTAAAAGTGATTTGGACTCACAGGACTGCCAAAAAGAGAGTCGTGCCCCACACCTCCGCAGGGCCCAGGGACGGGCAGGGTGGCACCGCACAGGGAGCGAGCAGGATGTGCTTCTTCCTTATGATCACAGTTACACACAGTGCTGGGCACGGGCTCGGCTCACCTGGCCTTGGAAATAACTGCAACAAGCAAGAAAAATGGATTAGGAAATCGTGCAATGTTTGGAACTGATTAACAACAGCTCTTTGGAGAATGCATTCGAAAAGCAGTCCAAGTTACTAGAAAGAGCCCACTGACTGTAAGACAGGTGAACATCTATTGTCAAGCTGCTACCATGCAGCAGACTGGCCTTCCTCCTACGTATTTGTTCCTCAGAAAAATAAGGCTCCTTTGAAACAAAAAGACCAAACACAAACCCCTTTTTATTGCCTGGCAATTGGTACAGCTTGTCAGGTGCTTGGCGAGACTGAAACTAAGAGAGGCACCAGGGGTTTCTGCCAGGGAACACAGAGTCGGCAGCAGGCAGGTCGGCACAGCCCTGACTCCCGAGCTAGAGATGTCTTTAACAGCCCTCAGTTTATTTTTCTTCCATTACTTGTTTAATCACATCATCAGCCTAAAGCCTGTTAGTATCACTGAAAATACATCTTTTATAGGGACAAGCATTTACAATGCATTTTATCAAAGCTCTGATATGCATTTGTCTCAAATCAAATCGGATCTTAGTCTTGTACGTTTCCATGAGGGCTGCCATGGAGTTCTCAGCGTTCTCAGAGATTGACTCGAGTGTCAGGATGTTGGGACACCTTTTCTCTCACCCCTCCCCTCCCTCTCTCTGAAGCATGGGAATTGTAGTCTTTGTGCTTAGGGCTTAATTTCAGCGCGAACTACATTTCCCAGAAAGCTCCTCTCCCGGCAGTCAGCCCTTTCCTTCCGCGGTCGGGCACGGCAGCAATGAAAGGTGAGTTTCCAGGCATTATTCACCGGATCCCTCTTATTCCATTAGCCGGGTTTAGTTCGGCTGTTACCCCGCACCCCCCCTTATCACAGCACAAGAGACCGGGTTGACATGGGAGTCCCTCTGGATTTCTGGCCTGTAACCGTTTGTAGAATCCTGTTTATCTTCTGCCTTAACCTTGCCTGATCTTTTTCTGTGGAGCATCTTGGCTGTGCCTTAAAAAAAACCTCAAGCTCTCCATTGATACGTTTAAAGAGTTTCACTTATTATGTACAGTCTGAGAAAGCTGATTTTTAAAGCAGCTTTGCATTTGACAGGAAATATTCTGTCCTTTGTAACTTTCCTCCACAGTCCTTCTCTGGTTCATAGCAGCTCTCAAATCTATCTGGGTTTTTTTTGCCTCCTCTCTCTTTTGGGCCAACCCCTATTACATTTCTATTTCATTTCCTCTCTGAACATTTCCTTCTGAGAGATATTTTGATAACGGGCAGGAATGAAGAGTTTTCATCAGTTAAAGCAATTTAATTATCATCAAACTGGCTTAACAGCCTTTAGGGAGCATCATGACAAGTTATTCTCGGAGCAAATTTGTTTATTGGGAGACTTTGTCCCTTCTAATTAATTCATATGGGAAATTAAACCTCTTCGGAGGGAATGCCCAACACAGCTCCTGCTAAGCAGCAAAACAAGGCAGAAATCATTGCAAACAGCATCCACTGCTTAGATTTAAAAAGCAATACAGACTACGGAGGCAGTCCAGTCTTTCCTGCAGTTCAGCTGAGGATTATGCAAAGCCTTTAGAGCTGGAGATTAACTGAGACAAATCTATTCTTTGCCACTAGCATCAGTTAAATATCATGATACTTACAGCTGAAATTAAATGTATTTAAATATTGCTTCATTTACTAGAAGAGCTCCATTTACTGTACTTGAGGGGGGCTGGGGGCTTGAGGCAAGGCCATTTAGATGCACCAGGTTATCTGGCCTGTTGCAATCAGCTTTTAGAGATCATGCCCCTTTTGTTAAGAATTAAAGTTCCTCCTCCACCTCCCACATCCTGTACGAGCCCCCTTCCTGAGGGAGATGGTGGGAGGCAAAAATACCCAACAATCAATTCTCAGTACTGTCACTTTCAAACATTTTTGTACTTTTCATGCAAAACCCCAGAGGCCCAGAAAAAATAGTTTCAAAATAATGAAATGGAGAACGAAATGCAGACTTTTTTTTTCTTGCCAGAAAGCCCAAACAAAATCAAAGTCCAAACCAATCTACTTCTGTCTCAACAGGTCCTGCACACAATTCCAGGTTACTTATCAGCAAAGTCATCCTGCCTGTCCCCAGCAGGGAATGCTGTTCCTCCCTTTAAGCAGGGTGTCAGTCCTATTCCTGCCTTTCAGGCGGTTGTTTCTGCCCCACACCCACTTGGGTGATCCTTCTTTCTCAGCCCTGTTTGTGCTGGAGAAGCAAAGCAGTACCCCTTCACCTCTCCACTGACTCTGGAGAGGTGGCACCCACAGAAAAGGAGATGCCAGAGGCATTTAGAGAGTGTCCTTATAATCTTCAGTCCCATTTCAAGGCCTGTTATGCACCAGGCCTTTTGTGGGGGGAAAAAAAAAAACCACAACAACCAAAAACCAAACCAAAACACACCACAGAGGAGTAACTCCAGTCAAGGCCTTTGTCCTGAAAAAAAAAAAAAAAAACATTTCAAGGTTGGTTTTCTTCCCCTTCCCACAACACATGTTAAGGATGAGGTAAATAGAAAGGACTGTTTTGGAGCAGGCAGAATATTAAAAAAGCAGAGCAAGGTCTCTTCTGGGGAGGAAACAGCCAGCACCTCTGGGGTGGGGTGCTTGGCCTTCCTGCCATTTCCTGCACATACCTGGGAAAGACTTTGCATGCTCAGGTCTTTCTGGGCTCTTTACAAGCCCCCTAATGCAGCTGTCCTTCACACCAGGATAGAAGAGCAGGAACCCTACAAGTCAGGGCTGTTAACTTTGTCCTTGTACCTTGAGCAGTGCTCAGTGTTGCCATCTGTCAAAGGGATATCCGAGTGCTGTCCTCGGATGTGGGCTTTAGTTAATGTTTCCAAAATAATTTGTTTCTTTACTAAACAGATAAAAGAGCAAAGAATACGTATGAGCATCATTTTCCAGAGAATCCCAAGAAAATGGCATTAAGGTCATGCTCTTTGCTTTCTTTTACCTTCCTTGTGTTCTGTTCTTGCCTTTTAGCTGAACATGTTCTCTGCCAGGAAGTTGTCTGGAGTTTTCAGAGCCATCAGATTCCATCATTTCAGATCCCACTCTGTGTCCAGAACCTCTCCAGACTTGACTTTCGTGCCAGCCTGTCTTCCCCCAGATCCCCTGCAAGTAGAGGAGCTGCAGCGTTTTGTTTCTAACTCCAAGAGGCTGTTTGTAATGACTGGAGCTGGAATCTCGACCGAGTCAGGGATCCCAGATTACCGCTCCGAAGGGGTCGGGCTCTACGCCAGGACAGACAGACGGCCTGTCCAGCACGCCGAGTTCGTTCGCAGCGCCAGTGCCCGGCAGCGCTACTGGGCAAGGAACTTTGTGGGCTGGCCCCAGTTCTCCTCCCACCAGCCAAACACAGCACACCTGGTACTGAGAGACTGGGAGAAGCTGGGGAAGCTGCACTGGCTGGTGACCCAGAACGTGGATGCCCTCCACACCAAGGCCGGGAGCCAGCGCATGACAGAGCTGCACGGCTGCACACACAGGTACGGCTGCGGGCACGGGGAGGGTGGGCAGGGCTCCAGCCCCTCCTCCGGGTGACTGACAGGCTGCTGCGGTGTCACCTGCTGAGAAACGAGGCAAAACGTCCATGCTGTGCTCCTGGGGATGAGGTGCTTAAAGGTGGGGCTGGGCTGGGGTGGAGAAAAAGATCACAAACCAGTGCTGTTCACAGCACAGTATTTAAGAAAAATGACCACCACTCTGTTTTTTCAGAGCATTATTTGGATCATTCCCCTTGAAGCCTGCTTCAGTTTCCCCTTTTCTTGGTACAGCAAATGTCCTCTTAGTGAACAGGACAAGGGGATCCTGAGGATACAAGGATTATCCACCAGGGCTAAGCAGAGTGGATAGTGCCAGAACTGCACAGCATGAGCAGACTGGAGAAGGGCCATCACAGCCTGGCTGGGATTACCCAGGTTTCCAGATGAAAAAGCACAGCCTGAACTGGGAGAGAGGATGCACAGGGTTCAAGGCATTTCCTCTAGAGCAACAAAGCAGCAGTTGGAGGTAGAAAGACCTTGACCTGTACTCTTTGGTAAATAAATATGGACAATTATGACAGGCCTCCTAAGGAACAAGTTACAGGCTCCAGATCTTCAGCTGACATGAAACTCTCCATTAAGACTTTGCTCTGAATTTCAGGGTTTTCTGCTTGGCCTGTGGAGACCGAATCTTGCGCTCTGAGCTCCAGGAGCACTTTGAAGCTCTGAATCCTACTTGGAAGGCTGAGGCGTTTGGCGTGGCTCCAGACGGGGATGTCTTCCTGACGGATGAGCAGGTGCGCAGTTTCCAAGTCCCAGCCTGCCGTAAGTGTGGTGGAATCCTGAAGCCCGACGTGACATTCTTTGGAGACACGGTGAGCCAGGACAAAGTGAGTTTCGTGCACCAGCGCCTGGCAGAATCAGACTCCATGCTGGTGGCAGGATCCTCCATGCAGGTAAGTAGGTGCCCCTCCCACACTGCATCCCTGCTCCCCTGCTACTCTGCCTGCAGCCATTCTGGGTCCCACAGTGTAGGACTACAAATGGCTTATGGATCAGATCAGCCTTTGCAGAGCTTCTTCGTATTTTATTTTTACTGTGGTTGAAATCTGGCTCCACAGGTGACTTGTTTGGGCTTCTCTGTCACTTCATGCTGCTGTAAATACCTCCATTCAGACCCCTCTCTGCTGCCTCCTCCATCTCCTGTAGGTTCACAATTGCCTACAAAGCCAAGATAACCTGTCACAAATCAGTCCTCACTTTTTTTTTGCTTGAAATTTTTAGCCTTTGGTAGCTTTTTAGGCCTCATGGCGTGCTGTGTGAAATTTCAGATTTTAGGACTTCTAATTCCTTATTAAAGTCTCAAAAAGAGAGCTGAAATACATTTCCTTACTGCTTAGGACTGTCCTTTGTATCCCAGTGTATTTTCTCCATTAGCCTCTTACAGATAAGGTAAGGTAATTAAACAACAGGGGTTTCAAAACCATAGAAGCTTTTGTAATAGTGTTTGTATAAAAGAAATTTTTTCAGGAACAAGTTCTATTACATTAAAATCCCCCACTCTTAACACCTTCCAGAATGAGATAAAACCAAGGCTGCCTGATTGTGATTCTCTTGGCTTCAGGATACTGGAGACAAATTCCTTGAGCTTGCACTTCTTAAGCTTATAATCCTTTGTACAGGAATGATTGAAATGCCTTAGGTTTGTTCTTGTACCACCTAAGCTGGGCCATGTGAGAACCATCAAAGTGCAGCATTTAAGAACCTATGGTAACTAATAAAAGCTGCTGCAGAGATTTACTAAAAGACAAGAATGTTTCCCTTCCAGATGCTATGAAGTTTCAGTTTCTATGAATTTGCAAATCCTTCACTGACAGAGGTTAAAAGCTGTTCTTTTCTGTGGGTTCCTGAAGGAAAACATTTCCTACCTGAACCCTAAATGTATAGCCCCTTTTCCCACTGCCAACAGCAACTCTTTTCCTTTCCTTACTCCTTTCTGTAGCTCTTCCCTGGCCTAAGCTGCCAGTGATTTTGTCTTCTGGTATTCCTGCAGGTATACTCTGGTTACAGGTTTGCTCTTGCTGCCCGGGAGAAGAAGCTGCCAATTGCAGTCCTTAACATTGGGCCCACCAGGTTAGATCACTTTGCATCCCTAAAACTGAATTCCCGCTGTGGGGAGCTGCTGCCTTTGATTGTTGCACAGGACCCAACCAGCTGAGCTCCAGTAGCCATCAGGAGTAAAGTTATTTCTGCAAGGTGAGTGCCTTCCCTGGTCAGTCACAGGGTAAGAAGATGGGTTCCTGGCAAATGCTGAGACTGAGATGTGCTGATTAAAAAGATGTTCCCACACTGTGCATCAAAATGGGGCTGGAAATTCTCATCTGTAACAGTTATGCTCTGATGGGCCATGATACTGTTTCCCATGATCATAAACTAAAAGCATACTGAGTGCTAATGCTCCCAGAAAATTGAGCAGGAGTAGCCAGAAGACTCAGCAGTGTTGAATTCCAATCCATTTTTCAGTATGAGAAAACTACAGGAGCTCATCTGTAGTTCCAGAGAACCTGATCCCATGTTGCCTTTGCAGCTGACAATTCCAAAGCTGTTCCTGGTTGAGTTGGTCCAGCTAACCCTAAGCAGATACTGCCGTTTAAAGTAATCAATTCCATCGATACAGCAGCTTCTTCCTCCCACCCCTGCAGGAATCATCATCTCAAGAAGGGGAAGAACCTCGATCCAGGAGGCAGCAGTGAGCCCGGTGCGTGGCCGCTGAGGACACCAGGAGAGGGCAGCAAGCCTCGCACGCGTCAGCCTCGCCTGTCGTCTCCATTGAAACCATCAGGAAACAGGATGATGATGAAAAAACACACTTCTCTGCCTTACCTTGCCGTGGTAAACAGTGCCTTTTCATTCTCTGGGACAGGATAATTGGACTGCTGTATCTGAGGATAAAGTACCTTAATTATAATTGTCCCCAGAGGAGAATGAGGGACAGGGATTTTGACTGAGTAACTTGAGGCTACAGCACAGGAGGGCGATGTGGGAAACCCGGGCATCTGCTGGAGGATCCAGTGTCATTAGGAAAAAGGAGGCAAGAGGAACTGTAGTTGTCATTTAAAGAAAAAATTTAAAATAGAAGCTGAACAAAAACACTGCTCTTATAAGAGATTATTTGGAAGCACAGACTACAGGGCTAACATCTTCCAGCAAGAAGTCAGCATTTCTCTCAGCTGTCAGTTGACAAGCTAAACTGCTTCCTATTTGAACCCTTTAAAAATTAAATATTGTTGAAATGCCAGAGGAGTTACTTTAAGCTAATCTGACCAGCACTGCTTTCAGGGGGGCTGCTACATTTTCCAGAATGCATTTTCTGAGTATGTTATTTAATTAATGAATAGCTAAGTAGTGAATTAAAATTGTTTACAAGATTGATACTATTTGCATTGTAATTTTCTCTCCCTCCTATGATTTATTTAAGTACACTCTCAATAGCCTGTTTAGATCCATTTTTTCCATTGCAAAAATGCAGAATGTAATTACTAGCAGCTGATGAATTAAGAGGGAAATACAATTAAATCTGTACAATAGGTCTCCCTCAGGAGGTAATCTCAAGCTATTAATAGATGCAATTTCCACACTCCTAACAGGAGATCCATCACTACTGGGTAACCATTTTTTGTTGATCCTGAGGGTGGTATTGTAAGCCATATCAAACCATTTACAGAGTAAGAGACAGAACCTTGCACAAACTAGAACACCGAATTTTTGACTTGACCTTCTGCATGGATTTACCACTTCCCTTCTGGCTATGAGGGATATTAATTGTTGGGGCTTTAAAAATGCCCCCTCCTACTCTGCAAATAACATGTCCTGTACTAATATTTTGACAAGAACTGTAACAAGCAGTTGGAAACGAGGATGACAGAGTCATCTGCTAAAAGGTCAAGCAGCAAAGCAAGGACAACTGACCACGTGATGCAGAGTTCTTTTTTGCTTTGTTGTTGATTCAAATCCATGCCAGGCAGGAGAAAGTAAAGCACAGAAAGTAAGGGATCCATAGGCACCCAATTTCTGGAGAAGGTAGAGGGCATTAAGATGCTTAATGCATTTCAAGATTTGGCTATTATGAGTCAGAGGAGGGACGGCTTCACTTAGAAACTGAGTAAGATCAGTTCAGGACCCCCACCCGCATTCTGCTCTGCAGCGAGTCGGGTGCCTGCTGTTTGGCAGTGAAGAAAGCACACAGATGTCACTCCATATTTACCTGTCCTGTCCACAGTACAGCTGTCCTGCTAACCAAGGCTTTTGCAGAAATTATGGCTGAAGTAGAGCAGAGTCTCCACACACAGGGAATTTATTTGCATAGGTTTTTCCATGTAAGAAGAGTCACTGATGCCTCCTTAGCAGAGGAGTTGGGGCCGAGTTTCTCACCATCTGCATCATCTTCTGCCCTACCTTGAAACTCCTGTGACATTGGGGTGTCAAAAACAGAGGCTGCAGGTTTACTGCCAGTAGAGACAGCATTATGAGGAAGTGTGGGAGCATTACCAAGACATCCAAAACAAGAAAACATTTCAAGTGAAGACTTGGAATTATCTATCTGACAGGTAACTAAACCTCCCACATCTATCCCTGCCTCTTCTCCAGTTCTGCAGCTGAGCCTGTGGGAGAGGAGTTCAGGGTGTCTCTTCAGCATTACTGACAGATGAGTCATATTACCCCGACCCTCTAGGGATTATTCTTTTGAGTCCCTTAGACAATGACTTACAATAAACAAACATTTCAGTAGATTTCCTGTACATAACTTATTACTATATGTTAATGAGCATATCTACAACAAATGTATGTGGCTGAGACAACGGAGTTCCTTTTTTTTTCCTTGCTAGACTGATCTAGTACTACTAAAGTTGACTTCTTTTAGAGCAGGATCAGAGCACTTCAGCTCTTAACATGTTCCCCAAGACACCACTGAGAAGTTCACTCAACTGAGAAATGCCTGAGAGCGCCTAAAGTTCCTGCACCAAAAGCCAGATCTGCATCACTCTAATGCTGATTGACACCTTCCCCTGTCACTCCTTGGGGGCTGGTTGTGTGGGAAGATGCAATGCAGAGAGATAACAGCTATCAGAAGATAACTGTGTAATTGCAGGCAGCTAGCAAAGACCTATCCTGAGAAGTTTATGTTTCTCAGTTTACTGATGTCATCACCAGCCTGGAGGGAGTTACAGAAACCTCCAGGGCTGAGCACTATAGGATGTGAATTAGCCATGCTGTGGGAAAACAACAAACCCAGTAACATAACTGACCTAGTGTTCAGCTTCATTCTCTCAGACAATGCAGAATTTGCAAGGGAGGAGGGTTTAAAAAGGGGAAGAAATATTGTTCCTGAAAGATTAAAACAAAAGGGCCATAATCTTTGTGTTACTGGCTAAAACTGTGGGAAGTGTTACAGAGCCTGAGCAGTGTTCTCACAGATCCTTTCTTTCTATGTTGTCTGCTTTAAGTCAGTCTTATCCTCTACAATTCAACCCTTTCCCACCTTCTCTGACTCACAGTTTTTAGACCAGTCCAGCAGTAGATCATGGCTTGCAGTCCTAGCTCTGTCCACCTATGGGTGCCAAATGTACACATCAGACAACAGCACAAGGACAGTTTTTTACCATGAAATCAGCTGAATCAACAGCTTATGCTCTTCCCTTTTTCTTACAGCTGTTCCTCCTGAGGTTTGGATAGAGGAGCTGAGAGTACCTCATAATGGCTTTTTCTGCTGCTCCTCTGAAAGTGAGGTTGGAGTTACCCAAAGCAAATAAAAGCCACTTCCTATTTGGCAAATCTTGTCTTTGTTTCTGGGTAAATTCTCAGAGCAAACTGTAATCCAGCCCAGCAGCCTGAGAGAGGTATTTCACACACTGAGCTCCAGTGAGGGCAACACAGCCTGCAGATGGCCTGGAGGGCTGGGTGGCTGTGGTGTAAGTGCAGCCTCCCACATCTTGCAGTCACATTGCTCCTACTGACACACCTGCTTGTTCACGACTTCTGGAAAACAACCCAAACCCCTGGGCATGGTGAACTTGGGAGGTTCAGGAACCTTGGAGTGAAGGTGACTAAATCTACCTTCTAGAGAGTGCTTCCTCCCCCATGACTGGATGCCACCCTTTCCCAGCCTTTGCAGCAGGAAGGTGAAAGATTGTTCCAGACACCTGCAATTCTGACCTCTCCCTTCCCACTAAGGAAAGGTACCCAAGTACCACCTTCTGCACCACTGACTAGACAATGGCAGAGAAGAAGAAAAGCTGAGCCTGAGAGGAAGAGCAACAGTACAAGTGCCTTGTATTGGTCTCAGGCCCAAACAGGAACTGAAACAGGATCATTACCACAAGCGTAGCTGTTTGCTCTCTGCATGTCTCACCTCAGCTGGAGCACTTTCCCTTTCATCTCTGCAATGCCCATATAGTTAAGAGTAATTCAGCCCTCCCTGCAGAGCCTGAAAAATCTTGGCCTAGAAAACAACAATAGAGAAAAGGGAGATTAGAGGCTGAGATTTCACTTCTGCAGTGGGAGCCCACAGAGCTGCTGTCCCTCCAGCATCTCTCGTGCCAGCTGCAGTGCTGTGTGGGGCCTCAGAGCTCCCCAGCTTGCTGAGCACAGGGATACCTTGTGTTTCAGGTACTTTCTTTCTGGTTTGGAACAGAAATACAGGCTGTCATGGCAGAAGATCTTCACACACACCTTGCACTCCCCATACACCAGCAGTGAGTCAGTTCAAGCAATCACTGGCCCTGCTCTTTCCATAACATTCCTCAAAGCCCTAATTAGCAGAACCCCTCCAGCCTCCCCACCTGTGCTGTTCATTAGGGCCTGACACACTACATTTTGTGGGAAGGTTCCCTATGGATGGAGGATGTTTGAATTTACTGTTAGGTCTTGCACACCACCAAAGCCGCATGGAAACGAGAAGCACGGTCAAGGGACTAAACATAAGTGCAGGCTTATAAAATCTGTACAGAGTAGGATGGATATAAATTGAAATGGAGCCTCCATTTATCCATTGAGTTCATCTATAGAATGCCTCAAATGCTGGATGCCAGGAGTAGATACACTGCTCACCTCAAATCTAGACAGTTCTTGTTACAGACCAAATTTATACCAAAAGGTTCTGAAATGCCTCCAACTGCACCCCAGCAATCTTCTCTGCTGTGATGATACAGCTCAAAAGTACAGCATTCCTTCTAGATAGTGATGGTATTTTACATTTTTTTCCTCTACAGTAGGGTTTATCATTTATCACTACAAAGGGATTTCAGTAACATTTACTTAGGAGCTTTACTGTTCTACAAAAAATAATTTCAGAGAATCAGAGCTAGTGTATGAGCACAGATCTCATCTTGCACTTCCAGCTCTAGGCATGATTCATCTTGGCCGCATTCTGGGAGCACATCCAGGATCCTCAGGATTTCTGTGGAAGACCCCAAGTACTCAGTGTTTCCAGAAAATTCATGTATACAAACACCCAAGGGAAAATAAGCAACAAATACTGGTAAAAACTAGGACTCGGTGTGCCATAAGATGGAGTATCTGGCTGTCACATAGTCCCTTTTTTCTTTCATTAAAAAAAAAAAAAAAAAAAATTTACTATCCTATCTCATTATCATCCTAATGCCCTCAAAGATCCAGTGACCTTCACTAGGAAGGCATTGCAAGTACTTCCAATAACATAACAAGCCAGCTTCTTCCTTCTCTATCTTTTTCTGGTTTCTCAGAGACCTCTCGCAGATCAGTTCATTCTGGAGAGGAACAGGAGTGAGCAGCCCCTGCCCCAGAAGCTCACCCACACCTCCCTAAAGACTGCCAGCAAAACTGGTACCAAGGGCAGGGGGCAGCTTTGGCACAGGACCTTGGCAAGGCTGGGAAACCGGGGCAGATACCATCCCTCAAAGGGGTTCCCTGCGTTCCAAGCCAACATTACCTCCTGTCCTGCAGCTCCTGACCGGGAACAGCGCCGGGCAGTGGAAGGGCTCCCGTGGGTGACTACACAGGGCTCCCTCAGAGCAGGGAGCGGTCAAGCAGCTCAAGCCCCTCACGTAGCCTGACCCGGGGACAGCTGTGCCTGGCCATGCGTGGGGTGCCCGACGCGAGGGTGAGGGCGGGCGGGAAGGACGCCCTGACGAGCCCCGTGAGGGCGGCGGAGGTGCCCTGGAGAGCCCCTGGAGTGGGAGGGAGGGCGGGAGAGGTGCCCTGGAGAGTCCCTGGAGTGGGAGGGAGGGCGGGAGAGGTGTCCTGAGGAGCCCCCGGGAGGGTGAGGGCGTGAGGGTCGCCATGAGGAGCCCCTGGAGTGTGAGGGCAGTGTGGGAAGGTCGCCCTGAGGAGCCCTGGGAGGGTGCGGGAGGGCGTGAGGATCACTCTGAGGAGACCTTCGAGGGCAGGAGAGGTGCCCTGAGGAGCCCTCGGGATGGCGCTGAGGAGAGTAGGAAGGGCGCCCTAAGGCGCCCCTGGAAGGAGTGCAGGAGGGTCGCCCTGGGGAGCCCTTGAGGTGTGAGGGAAGGCGGGAGGGTCACTCTGAGGAGCCCTGCGAGGGCGGGAGAGGTGCCCTGAGGAGCCCCTGGAGTGTGAGGGAGATGGGAGAGTCACCCTGAGGAGCCCTGCGAAGACGAGAAAGGTGCCCAGAGGAGCCCCCGGTAGGGTCACCCCAAGGAGCCGCAGCCCCTCCCTCAGCCCGCGGGTGCCTGAGGGGAGGGGAGAGGGGGCGGGGCTGCACGCGGGACGCACCTGCTCGCGGCCTCGCGCGCCCCGCCCCGCCCCCGCCGCTTCCAAGGGCCAATCAGCGAACGCGGGGGCGCCGCGCGCACCAGAGCGAGCCGTGGGCAGAGGGGGCGGGGCTCCCTCTCCCCTCACGCCGTGTCCCCCCCCGTTCCCTCAGCGCGGCAAGAAGCAGTGGGTCGTTTAGGGCGTTTATTGAGGTGGTATTTAAAGTCCTGCGGTCCCCCTGAGGGTCAGGAGGGGGACTATTTGCAGTATTTGTCTGTGTCCAGCTTGTGGTGTTCGGGGTTGTAGGGCGCCGTGGCGAAGCACATGGCAGCGGCGCGGTCGCAGTTGCAGATGAACATGGAGCACTCGTCGTTCTTGTCTGGAGGAGAGAGAGGAGCGCTCAGACACCGCAGCTCCTTCTCCAGGCACTGCGGTGGCTCAGGCTGGCATTTCTGCTGTCACGGTGTACCCGTTTCACTGCTGCCATCGTTTTGAAGTGCACAGGATTCTCCCCACTAACCCTCAGCACCCAAAGCTGTGTGCTCCAGCCCGGCCATCTCCGGCCCCTTCCTCCCTCCCTCCCTTCCTGCAGTGCTGTTTGCGAGCCTCTCTGCTCTTTACCTCCGTTCCAGAGCCCTATAAAGGCTCCACCATTCATCAGAGGTGTCCAGCAAAAGCCGTGTGACACTGCCCACTTAACACGCTGATCTCGGGTAGTGCCATTGAAAGAGCTCCCAGAAAAGTACCACAGACTCAATCCCCGAAAGAGGAGACAGGCTCCCCTGGGACACCGTACATCTTCATAAACTTTAAATTGTGGGCTGTATGGAGAGTATTCACTCCAGTGCCTGTGCAAGGTGTGCCTTTTCTGACAACCAGCCACAGAAGTGTGTGTCTTCCTGCCACAGAAGTGTGTGTGCAACACAGCCCTGTTCTTTCCAGAGAGAGAATGGAGAACATTTAGAGTCATGTCGAAGTGGACGTACTGCTGCATGTAATCTGCCTGTTGGAGCAGCTGAACATGTAGAACTTAGTGTAGGGGTTGTCCAGGAGGAATCTGCATGATTCTAATTTCATTGCTTGTTCGTAGCAGTTATCATGTACTTGGCAGCACCTGGGAAACAAGGAGAAAAAGGTCAGAAACTACCAGAAATGCAAGCTCAGCTGACGTGTAAGACATACAAAAATGCTAGAGTTACTTCGACAAGGCACTGAACAAAAAAATAAAATAAAAATTAAAAAAAATAATTAAAAAAAAAATGCCGAAGCCATTTCCTGGCATTTTCCAGCTCAGCCCTGCACATGTTGATGGTTGTGCACTGGGCAGAGCGTGCAGAGCAGCGCTCGGGCCGCTGGCACAACACTGCTGGAAAAAATGCTGGAATGAGCGCGCTGTGCTGCCATAGAAAGGAAAAGAGAGTTGCTGGGATTATATTTTATCTTAGTAATAAGGCATCAAGGTGTGACACTGCACATCCTTGTTCCCTTGAATCGATCTGTGAGAAGAAGCTTTGTTCACAGCAGCCGGAGAGTTTGCGAGCATTTATAGGCAGGGCCAGCTGAGACGAAGCTGGGGTACAAAACTGGGAAAGCACAAGCAAGGACAGAGGTTGGTAAAAGCAGGGTGTTATAAACCTGTCGAGCTCGTCCACTGGAGTCCCGCTGCCTCCCAAGCCGCAGTAGCAGCCGTAGTCACCGTAGCTCAGCAGCGGGTGGCTGCCTGGCGTCGTGCACTTGATCATCTTGCGGAACAGCCACACGGCCCAGGAAGAGGAATCTGCGCTGGCTGCGCCCACTGAGGAGAGACACAGAGGTTAAACACGGAGGCTCGCTGTTACCAAGTCCAAGGGTGAGGGCACCTACACACCCGACAGCAGGAAAAGCAGGGCCAGGAACTTCATTCTTGCAGGACTTGACAGAGAGACTGGTGATAAAGGACACGGGTGTCTTTATACAACAAGCTCACCTTGACATGGGTATGAGATAAACTAGCCAGTATTTATGTTACTAAATGTAGACTTCTTCCATCGGAGCCTGGGAGTGGGAGGTTGTGACGTGACCAGTTGAAGGCCAATTGAGTGAAATCTGTGGAAGCTGGGAAGGCAAATATTTGCTCTCTAAATTTTTGCATCTAAATTCTTGTAGTGCTGCTATTAGAAGTCAGAAAGATCTGGATATTTTTAAGGCCTCTCTGCTGTAAAATAGTAGCAGTATGGTAGTTAAGTTGGAAATTGCTAGCACACCAATAACCACCTGTCACTAATACCTGCCTCCTCTCTTTACAGTATCCCACTTATCACTAATCTTGTATCTCTCCATGGATTTTCCTGGCCTAATTCAGAGAATAAAGTTCAAGTTGTCCACTCACCTCAAATAACCATTTGGCATGAGCTGAACCGATAAAAATTCAAGCTGTTCTTTACTTTGAAACCACAGAGGAGAAGAAGGTACTACTAGGCAAGAAACAGGAGCCAAGTGACTTGGAAAGAGTCTGCATCTGGCTTAAACAAGGAGTAGTGCCTGGTTTTACGTGACCTTAAGGGATTTACACTGGAAATGAACTGGGCTTAGAAGTGTCAACATACACAGCAGACTTTGCTAACTTTCCAACTTCTCAAGTTGGGAACCTTGAAAGACGTTCAAAAAATGGGTAAGAAAAAGCTTCCTGGAATCAGCCAAGGGTAAGTCCAAAAGACTGTACTCTCTATTTAGACCCCAGAGGCTCTGGTGTTTTCAGGGTGACAGGTTTGGCATTTTTACACACTCAAGATACAGATCATAGACTTGGTAGTCAGAGT
Organism: Pyrocephalus nanus; assembly: GCA_038380795.1. Classification (NCBI taxonomy): domain Eukaryota; kingdom Metazoa; phylum Chordata; class Aves; order Passeriformes; family Tyrannidae; genus Pyrocephalus; species Pyrocephalus nanus. Next base: position 4,603,110 of record CM076278.1, read on the forward strand.
CTGCATTTATTTCCAAAGCACCAAACAAAGCCCTCAGTTTTTAAGAGCAGAGGAAGAGGCAAAGCCCACCTTTCCGTAACCACCTAATATACCACAGTGCTTATGCAGGAAACTTTGGGCTCCATAAATGTGTCAGTAGGTTCCAGAAGGGGTGATGAGGACATTTTCCTCCTCACGGGGTCTGAACATATGCTAGGGTGCCCACAGGATCCATAGGATGTTGATACATCCATAGTTAAAGCTAGACATGCTGCTGAACAACCAAACCCATTCTGACATTTCTGACCTCTTCGAATGCTACAATTCTCTGGGGCTGCCCATTCATAGGTTACTTATAGCAAACATGCTGAGTTACAGATTGAAGATTCTCAGTGTTCTAACAGAGCACTGGACAAACATTAAAGCCTGATGTAAAGGACAGTCTGTACCACAGTTAGCTCAGAAAAAGTAATTTAATCTTTTGTTCATCGATCAATCTGCTGACTTTCCCTTCAATATCCACTAAAGTGTTCTCTCTCTCCTCTGGTACTTTGATCACCTTTACTCTTTTTTTTAGAATTATTATTTATCTGTTCTCTTATCTATGAAACTCCAGCTCCTTTTTCCTCAATTCCCGGTATTTGATTATCCTGGTATTACTTACGTTTCCCAGAAAACTTCCAGTAAGCCGGCCTCTTCAAGTCATAAATCAAAAAGTCTCCTGGTGAATTTCATACGTCCTAATTCAACAAGAGGATCACCAAGTGTGGGAAAGCGAGCACGTGCACATTGCAAGAGTGCCTCGTGAGAAAAGTCCCAGCAGGGTAAAGATTTTTCCACCCATGCTATTTTTGGGTTCGTCCAACCTGTGCTGTATACAAAGCCACTGGTTCTCAGTACACTCATGAGCACATCCAAGCTTACAGCTGGTTCCAACTTACAGACTTGAACCTTAAATTATTTTTAAGGCTTCTTTTCTTAGACTTGCTCAGGGTTCCCTATTTCTCACTTAGAATTCTTTCTCTCGTATCACTGTCTGTTTAGGACTTCCCATCTCCACATTTTACTTTCTCAGATGTAGCTTTACTTGGCCCACCATAGTCATTGAACCCAGAGCACGAGCCAAACTTCTAAGCACCACATTATCTCCTCCTTTTTTTGAACCTATAAATACTTATACAAAACCTCTGTAATGCAGAGGAGAGACACAATCTCTTACTAAACCCAGACCTGCCTCACATTATAAACTGGGCCACTGCCAGCGGGAGCAGAACAGCGAGTCAGAGCCCTGCCTGGGGCTTTCATCCTAATGGCAGGATGCGACTCCTGCCAGGTCCAAGTTCACCTGAAACCTCCCCCATTGGAAAACCCTCCCACCCCCAAATAACGACAGAGGAGGACAGTTTTCAAATAATTTATTAGGAATTTAAAACTGAAATCTGGAAAAAGGGTTACAGGTGTGGAGAGAACAAACATTGGAGTGTAATAACTTACTGGCTTAAAAACACAGCTTTATTTTTCTTTTAAAAAAAATGCCCACCCTGAAACCGGAGCCCCAGCCTCCAGGCAGTGGCAGCAGTGGCCAGAGAGTGACTCACAGCCCAGCAGCAGCACAGCTGGCCCGGGATGTCTGGAGGGGGCACGGAAGCAGTTCAGCGCATACACCAAGAGGGAGGACAGCGCTGTCCGCAGACCCAAATTTGAAGTATATAGAATAAAAATAAACCCAATAAAATGCAGCTCTTCTTTAATTAGGAAATATTTAAAAAAACAGACATACAGACTCTTGTCTCAGTAACAAAAATTATTGCTTTGTGTTTTCAGTACTGATCTGTTAAGTACCTTCTTACCTAAACAGAACTCTCCAAACGCATCGCCCAGGTCAGGACAAGCTCCGGCAGACAGGGGAGAGATGGAAGAGAAAAAGGGCCCTGTGGGTGCCGTGACCCTCCCGGTCCTTTCTTAAATGCCCCTCTCCCTTACAGGGGCTCAGTTTGGGGGAAGAGAGGGAATGATTTTTAAAACTTAAGATGAAGCTGTTATTTCCCTGGGAAAAGAGTTTGGCTGCATCTTAATAAAAGGCTTAATCACCCCCCTTAACAAGGTCTTTGGTTCACTGAAATCCAGACCCAAACCTGCCCCGTGTATTCCTGCTGGAGGCCTCCCCTAGCAGAGTGCTGGTTAGCAGGGGCCTGGACCACACCAGAGGAAGCCCCGGCAGGTTCTGGAGAAGGGACCGGATCACCCCCGCACAGGACAACGGACAAATTCCCACAGTCTTCAGAACACAGAGTAAAGCAAACGGGAAGCTGCAATTCTATAATTCATATAATCCCTGAGAAGCCCTTAACCCGCCCCCAAATCACCACCCTAATGCTTTTCTCCCCTGTTAACGAATCCCCATCCCAGCGCCCTGCCCTTCAGAGAACGACCACCCAAATCTCCCCCTGGCTGACACCCCTTCTGACACCCTCGCCTCCGGAGGAGGATCCCCTTTCCCAGGAAACCTTGACGCAAGCGATAATGTTTGGAGAGTGAATTCCTTTCTAAGTAACCAAGACAAGCAACGGCGGCAAAGCCCTTTCCCTAAGCCAGCCCAGAGCCGGCACTACGGAGCCCAGGGATGGAGTCTGTACATCGAGCAATTGGAAGCAGCTTTAACCCGCTCAGCAAAACAGCCGATGGCTGGTACATTTCACCCCCGCCCGCCCCCCCCCCGCCCCCCTTTATCTCATCAGAGGTCTTAAAATCTTAAATCTTACAGTAAAAGGTGTACAAAAAAAGAACGGAGTCCTGTCAGGATTCTGCTGGAGAGTATTGCTCACGCTGCGGCTCCAAGTCCAGGACCTGGAGCTGCTCCTTGGAGCCAGGCTGCAGGCAGCAGCCAGGTTCAGCTCGCGATATTTACATATTATACAGGAGGAAAAAGAAAACCCCACGTAAAACTAAACCTAGGAAAAAAAAAAATCTTTCAGCTGTAAGGATAGTGTTTTTCACTTAGCAAAATATACATTTGTTTTGTTCCATAGCGATGTCCAACGTTTTCGGATCCTTGGAGTTTCACACTTTTCAAAGCCTCACATTTACAAAACAGAAACAATTAAAAACAGTTTCTTTAAAAAAAATAGAAATACAGCAGTTCCTCTCAGCCTTTGCTCTCTCTGTGTCTCTTTCTTCCCTTCAGAACTGCATTCTTGTTACATACCGTGCTTTAAAAACACTGACGACAACAACAACAGAGTTGAAAATATTCAAAACAGTTTCAAAGCCAAATAAAAATACTCCTCAATGAAACCTACCTAACACAATCACAAAGCCAATTCATAAAATATGTCTACTAGCTCGGGAAAGAGCAAACAACAAAAAGAAGGGGCAGCCCCCCCAAAAAAAAGATAAAAAAATAAAATAAAAAAATAAAACTAACAGCTAATAAAATAAATAAAAGAAGAATCAGTGGGCTGGGGGCAGGGAGGGGGGAAGCGTAAACCGTCGGTGGTTAGTAAGAAAGCGAGATGATCTCCTCGGGTTCAGTCCAGTGTGGTCTGGTCAAAGGGAGAGATCGGGGCAGGGCGGCAGGAGCCTGGCAGCCAGCCGGCAGTGTGCAGTTTGATTCAAGAGAAAGGTAACCTTGGCTCATCCCCCGAGGCTCACCAGATCCTCCAGCCGCTCGCTGTCCTCGGTCAGGTCACTGGGGAATCTGTGGGACAGCAGGGGAGGGAAGGGACAGGATCTAGAACCACCACAGCTTTTCACGTGCTCCCATGCACCATGTGGCACTCCTGAGCCTCGGAAGGGCTGGGACATAGCAAGGTCCAGTCATTTCTCCAGCACCCACCTCGGTGCAGCCCCACCAAGCTGCCACGGGCTACAGCCTGGACGCTGTTCCCTGCAAGTTTCTGCCCTCCTTTTTTAAAAGCTGGTTGTTTGGTTGTTGGGTTTTTCTGAATTTTATTTTAAGCCAGCTCACTTCAGTCACATTTGCAAAGCAAAAACTATCCACCAGTCCCCTCTCTGGCCCATCTGAGGTCAAGAAACAGAACTAATCAGATTTTCCTTCTATCCTTCTCCCAGGCAGGAGATGAAAAACCTTGCTTCTCAGAGACTGATCTCAGCAGCAGTGAGAACAACCAGCTGCATGGCAGAGGCTTCCCCAGCTAGGTGAGCCAAGATTATCCCTCAGGATCACCACTGGGTTGTGACTCTGGCCAACCCCTTCCTCTTTCTGTCAGTGCTCCATTTCCTTCCTCTTACTGCCCAGACACAAAGTCACCTCTCCACAACACTCCCAACCAGGGGAGCGTTAGGTAGGCACCCAACTTCTGGTGCAGAAGAGAGCCCCAGGCTGGCCAAGAGACGGGATCAGGCTGGTGAGCGTCACAGCAACATCCACAGCTTCAGCTGAGAGATCAAGTGCAGGGCCAGCCCAGAACCTCACTCCCCTCTCTTATTTCCCACTCCTGTTCAAAGCTCTCTTACCTCCTGCCTTCTTGGTCCCCAGCTTCAGTGATACCCATTGGTAAAAGCTGTTGCAATCAAGGGACCCTGTGAAGAAAGAGTTAAAACCTCACTCTTAAACAAAAGCAAAGTGAAGGAGAATTACTACCACAACAAATTCAGTCATGGCTCAGATGCTGGGAAAGCTGGTTTCAGTTGGAGGTGGCAGGTCTAAAGAGCACATCACCCTGCACATCACAGCGTGTCAGGGCTAAGACGGGCTCTTGGAAAGCCTGAGCCAGATCAGAGAAAGGTCTGGAGAACAGAACCTTGAGTGGTGATCGGGAAGACCCAGCAGTGACCAGGGATGTGGGTTCCAAGTGAGCTGCTGCATTCTGCATTGGCTGACTGTGGTCTGGGGCTCAGCCAGTGCTGCAGTGGGTGGCATTTCTTAACCAGAAACCAGGCTGTGGGCTGAGGGGGCTGCCCGCTGCTGCTCACCTCCATCACCCTGGGGAGGCACAGCCCCTTGCCCCTCCATCTCCCTCCCCCCCAGAGGTGACAGGGAGCACCAAGCCCTAGGGCAGACAGGGAACACTGACCCCGAGGGAGCACTCACCCCTAGGCTGTGCCCGAAGCCGGTGCTCGGGGCTGGACTGGCAGCGCTGATGTAACTGCTGACCCCTGAGTCCTGGTTGGCGGCTCCATAAAGCTCTGCCATCGGCCCGGGGCTGGTGGTGCCCAGGAATCCACCGGTGCGACTGGGGGTGGAACCTACAGCAGGCAGCAAAACTACAGAGTGAAGATCCCAAAAATGCAACCCCGTCCCACCCCCCTCCCGTGGCCCCTGGCAAAGCTCGGTGACAGGACCCGCCCTGGGCAGGGCAGTGGCAGTTACCTGTCCCTCGCACCACGGCCGCCGCAGCCGCTGCTGCCGCCATCGGTCCATACGCAGTGAGGGGGATTGCTGGAAAAGAAGGAACAGGCATCTCAGGGGCACTGTGGCTCCATGGGAAAGCCTTCATTTCCCACTGCAAAATACTGGCTCCACATGTACATACGGCTTTAGTGCACCACAGGGGACAACAAAGGCTGACAACAGGGAAGTGCACAGCCCTGCGTTTATCTGTGTCCTTTTGCACAGCCAATGTCCAGGGGAATGCACGAGCCACGCTCTGCCAAGCCCACACCCCAGAGCAGCCAAGGGCATGACATGGAAGAGCTGAACCAGAAGTGGGCAATTTCAGATATATCCTGTCACTACTTAGCTTGCAAGATGCAGTTAATCTGAAGCTACAGATCCAGATTTTGGCAGTAAATGTGGAGAAAAGCAGCAGCTCAGGGACAGCAGCTGAAGCTCAACGTCCTGAGGCTCAGCTCCTCCTCTGTCTCTTGGTAGTATTCTTGAATAACAGTTTATTAGCCTCTTTCTCCCTGTCTCTCTGCTTAAGATGCACCATCCTCCCCACGCTGAGTTTTGCTCCTGAATTGTTCAAACCCTCATTGTTCATTGTAGAAAAGCAGAAAACATATACCTAGGGAGCAGGAACTAGAAATGACTTAATTAAAACAGTAAGTCTTAATTTATATGTAGCAGTTCTAATTCCCAACTCTACTGCCACAGGCATCCAGCCCTCAGGGCAGGAGGCATCTAGCCAGTATGTTTCTCTTTGCCCTTAAAATGACTGGGTCAGCATTTCATGCTTGAATGTGAAATTCACTGTGATTCTGTTTAGAGCACCATAAAAAGAGGTCAGAACAAATCAATCGCGTTAAGGCTGAAACCCAGACTAGCTTATGAGGGAATATTTAGTAGCAGGCACCAGCCTGTTTCAAGTAAACGTCATATGAGGCTCCTATCTGGGTTAGCCGCTCATTACAGGCCCTGGGCCAACGTAGGCATGTTGCTGCTTCACATCACCCCCAAAGATGCTGTTCTGGGAAAGAGGCTGCTGGCAGCCACCCTCCTGCCCCATCGCTGCTGCGAGCCCCTAACTCGTGAATGAATGCGGTTTTATTGAGAAAGGAGGCTCGGTCTTCTTAAAAATTCCACGTTTTTTTCCAGGGAAAACCCTCCTTGCCTTTGCAATGTTATCTGCTGAGACACCAGGTTTGTGTCGCGGTGACAAAGCACCTGCCTGCCCACTCCCTGGGTGCTGGAGCAACCATCCCTGCCGGTGCCATCCCCTCCCCTCGGCTCCCCGTGCCAAGCCCCTGGAGCACAGCCCGTTGTGCCACAGCCACTCCAAGGCACAAGGGCCCTCGAGCGCTGCACAGCTCGCTGGGCCTTTGTGGGAGCGGAGGGGCCCTGCCCTCCACGGGGCCAACTCCAGCCTATACATGGGAATGGCAGCCCGTGGCCCAGCCAAGCGGCTGCACAGGGCCTGTTTAACAGGAGGTAAGCGTAGCAGGGAGGGAAGAATGCCACGATCCCCAGCTGGTACTTCAGTGAGACGCTCGGGACTGGAAGCTAACGTGGCACCCAGCCAGGACACCAGCATTAATAACTTCTTGCTGTACAGAGCCCCGGCCACCGGTGACAGCCAGGCCGGTCACCTCTGCTAGGAAAAGGCACAGGGCAGCCAGGGGTGGACACGGAGGGAAAAACATTTCTGCCAAATCACCTATGTTCCCCTACAAATTTTATAGGTTTTGCTGAAAAACACACATGTAAATAAACAACTGGATCCACATCTCCTTTGTTTGGCAACCAGAAGGCTCAGAGCTGCTTATGCAGCTGCATACATGGTGTCAGGGAGGGGTTTTGTTAAGAGGTTTAGTCTCCCCTTATCTCCCTCAGGGAAATTTGTTCATTGGTGGCTGCCAACCTGAGCGTCCCCAGGAACCTGAGGATCACACAGTTCTGTGCCACAGAAACTCCCTTTCAAGCCTGTTTGTATTGCTAATTTCAGGAGAGCTTCCCAGGAAATTTTCCCACACCCTTTTATGGAGAAATTCAAACCCTGAAACAGGTGGGGGCAAGGAAGCGCTTGGGAGAAGGAACACCAGGGAAATGAGATGGCACACGGGGAGCAGGGTGCTACACAAAGCTGCTTTTCTACAACAAAAACCACGGACAGGACAGAGCTGGGGAAAACATTGCTATTGAAGGGAGAGTAGACAGAAGGAACATCATGTAGGGAGAACACACTGCACACAGCCCAGGGGCTGAGGATCCAGGGAGTATTTGCACTGTGAGGACACTGGAAATGGTCCTCTGCTCTCACTTCATTCCACATCTCCCTGTGAGCACTGCAGGACTCTGCAGAGTTCCACCACACTCACTTCTACCTGGGAAGCCTGTATCGGAGTAGTTGGGGAGCTGCCCCACCCAGAGCAAGGAAAGCATTCCCTGCAGCCACTCCTGCCCAGGGAAACGGGATTGAATAACTAGGAATAGCCTCCACACCCTCTCCCTTCTCCCAGCACTCCAAATCTCATCCTTGCAGCAGTTCAGATTAAAGTAATTTGTGACCTGTGGCAGTCACCCTGCTCTCTGCAGTTTTCCATATCTGGTTTGCGCTCAGCCTGGGACGAGGAGCTAAAAACAAAGCAAGCAGCAGGAAAGGACCTGCATGGCCCTTTTTACAGGCAATACCCGTGGCTCTGATTGCCCCTCCATCTTTCCAGCCCCAGCTTTGGACGGAGCTCGTTCAGATGAAAGAGGAAATAAGGAACGCTTCCAGTCTGAACTGTGCCAGGCTGTGGAGCAGCAACACCGCTGGAACAGCCCAAAGCCCCCTTCTCCCCTTCCAGCTTGTGAGTTTAGGAAATGAGCGGGACTGACCTGTGAGCTCGGGGAGGACGGGGGCACTCGGGAGAGGGGTCCGCTCTACACGGAACTCTAAAAACGAAATGCAAGACAGCTTAGGAACTCATCAACCCCCCGAGGGAGACCCGGCAGAGACACAGCAGCCGGGCTCTGCTGGGGGAGCAGCCTGCAGCCAGACTGCGGCCAGGCCAGTGTCTTCTTCAAACTGATTTATAACTGGTGCTGAAAGGTGCTGCACTCCTGCCCTGAAGGCTGAAATGATCCATTTATCCTTAGAATAAACGTGGCCAGGGCAGGGTGAGTGCAAATTTCACTGTGCAGCCTCAGGTCTGCCCTGGAGCACTGCTCTGTGACCTGGCCAATCTGACCTCTTGGTGGCAGTGCCAGCGGGTGCTCCGTAGGTGCCACGCTCAGCCTGGTATGGGTTTACAATGAGGCACTTGAAGCCACTACAGCTGGATTCACCGAGAGCTTCCAGACAGCCAGGAGGCAACAGCAACTTTCAGCCATAGTCAGCCTGGGCTTGCCTCAGGCAAAGGGGAAACTTCCCATTCCCAGCCCCTAATATCAAAACTTCATGTATCAACCATCACACTGAGGGATGGAGTAAGGAAGGGATGCTCAGAGTTGCCACTTCTCTGAAAAACAGCAATATGAGTCTATCCATTGAGTGTGCTCTGCCTCGCTCCCCTGCCTGGCAGAGAGCAGGAGGGAGGGGAGGCCCCACAAAGCTCTGAGCAGCTGTGGCACAGCAGGTTCCACCCATTGATCGTGGAGTCCATGTTCTGAGCACATGGCAGGGTTGGGAGCTTGAAACCACCCAGTTTGTGGGGGATCTGCAGCCCCCTGGCCCGGCAGATGCTTTGTGGAGGCCGTGAGGGGTCCAGGTGCTGTTCAGAACACAAGTGCAGCGCTGCAGGCGCCTGCGTTTCAGGTGCTCAGGGGTTCCCTGGCACGTGGGGTTTAACATTCTGTGCTACTTTCAGAGCGGTGGCAACTCTGGTAAAGAGAGACAGACACACACACAAAGGCGGTGAGACAGGCAGAGCTGCGGGGCCCTTCTGTGTCACAGCAGCAGCCTTACAGAGGAGTTCAGCACAAAGGGCGTCGGAGCAGCCTTGGGCTTTTCCTGCCACGGCAGTGTGAGGATAATCCTAATGAAGGACAGGCTGTTCCCACCTATTCCAGGGCTTCTCCCCTCCCCCTTCCACATCCGTCTCCAATTTAAAGAAAGACCAAACAGGGGAAAGGGTGAAAGGGGCAGAGCCTGGGTCATGGATCATGCCAGGGACTCCCGTCACCTGAAGGCAGAACAAAAAACCAGCAGGGAGCTCCACTCACCAGGGAACTGGTAAGTGTAGCCAGGTGCAATGCCAGTGTAACTTCGACTCGCGTAGGTGGCAGCTTGGAAGCCTGGATAACCTGGGGAAGAGAAAAGGGCTCTGTTAGTGCAAGCTGGCAGGGTCTGTGCCCTCAGTGCCTGGCTGCTCCTGAGCAGCATGACCATTCCTTGGCACTAGAAAGCGGAAATAGGAGGGAACAGCAGAAACCCCAGGAGAGTGCTGGGCAGAGCACACAACGCGTGCGAGCCCGCAGAGGAGTTTTAGCAGGCCCGTTCAATTTTTCCTCACTCCAAACATGTAAGGACATGGAGATTTCCTTCCCAAACTCCCAGCTCTGCAGGCTAAGGCTTTGTGATGCATCAGCTGGATTTGCAAACGGGAGGAAGGGGCATTTGAATGGCTGAATAGCTCTGAGTCACTTTTGCACCAGAAGTGCCGGGGAATGCAGGCAGAGCACTTCTGCCCAGCTCCAGGCAGGAAGGCAACTCCTGCTGTTCCCGGGGAAGCTGACCACCTATCCAGAACAAGCCTCTGAGAACGCAGGGCACTGACTCAGAGATGAATATTTGATTTGAGATCTCCAAAGACATGAATATGTGGATTTCCCAGTGACTCAGCTTGGGCCTCGCTGCTTTAAAATTCAGATGGCTTAGGAAAGGCAAAACCCAAAACCACAGGCTGGAGATTTATTTTCCTTCAATAAGTCAAGTGAAAACATTGGGGAAAAAATGCCCTTTTGGGGGTTTTGTTTCAGTGACTAACTGCTACTCAGCAGGCTTAGCACTGAGAGCCAGGCTGAGTACACCCTGCCCAGCAACACCAGTGATGATCCTGAGCAAACAGTGCTCTTGGGTCAGCTCAGGCCTGGCTCAAATGAATGTGGGAACAGAGAGAAGCCAGGAACAGCACCCGTGCTGGAAGGATCATGCTGACTCTCAGATCCAGGCATGAGGGTTTGTAGACCTGGAAGTGCAGGCTACCAATAAGGGGTTTTTTTTAATCTTTTATCTGAACACATTTGCCTTGGAAGCATTGATAGACATGAAACCCAGCCTGCTTGTCACCAATTTCTCCTTACAAGGTAGTCCCACAATAAATGTATAGCTTTCCCTGCAATACCAGATAATTCCTCCACCTGAGAGGGAGGGAACAGAGTGAGACAAAACTGAACTAGAATTGAAAGGGCATTTTCACAGTCCTTAAATGGCAGTGGAGACATTTACACAGACCCCTGTTTCAAGCGGAAGTTCAGGGGCTCTTTAATCAACTAATTAATCAGGAAGCCTGCATAAGAGTGGGAGTAAGATGCCTGGGCACAGATTACTCCACACTCAGTTCTGTGGTTACATCCTATTCCACGAGAGGCAATAAGGAATTACAGTCCATGTGCTACGGCACTGCAGGTCCCCTGAGGAGCTGCCGAGGAGCAGAGCCGGGCCGGGCTGGGCCAGGTCGGCTGTCACAGGGCGGCGGTGACACGTTTGCAGTTTTTCCAGGTGCCACCAGAGGGCAAGTCGCGATCGCAAACAGGTCCCGGCGCCCCCGCAGCGCCCCCGGCCCCGCACGGGGAGCGCTGCCCTTGGCCGCCCCGCCGCTCCCGGAATAAACCGCTAAGCTGCTGCCTGGCACGGCCGGCAGCGGGGGGAGAGCTGGGGAGCTGTCCGGGGGCTTACCCAGCATGCCGATCCCCAGCATGAAGGCATCCATCCCGTAAGGCATGACTCGGGACCGCCCTCGTGCCGAGCCCGTTGGGGACATCACCTCCTTCGGCTGAGCTTTTTTACACTCCACCTGCCACAAGAAAGGAAGGATCAGGCTTTGGCTGTCCTGGGCACAGGAAACTGCCACGGGCACAGGACACCGCCACAGAGCACAGGCAGGCCAGGCAGGGCTGCCTGTCCCAGCTCCAGTCACCGCCATCATCCCGCTCCACTGCCCTTCCCTGGCATCCTGTCTCCTACCTGCTCACTGCAGGCCTTCCCTCACCCTGCAGCCACCAGTGAGGAGCTCAAACACTGCTCTTCTCCTCCTGGTGCTGCCCCTGATGTTCTGCTGGCTCTGCACCAGGGCCTCAAAGCCTAATTTTCTTAATTTCTGATTAAAGGTAGAACCTGCCCCCTCCCAGGTCACCATGAAGTTTTGTGTGATTTCAGAACCTCCAAGCATGGCACAATTCCTTGTTACAGTTAGCTCTCTTCCCTGAGAACTCACTACTGTGCTGGTTCACCCCCACATGATAAGTTTTTTTCCCACATTGACTGCTGTGATTTTGGGGAAAAGACTCAATCCAATTCCCCACTGCAGAGAAAAATGATTTGGGAGCCAAGTTCCTCACACCCTGCCCCTGTGGCACTGCCCTGCTCTCTCCAGTACCCGTGTCCCTCCTCCCCCAGGTTCTGCCCCAGACACTCACCATCTTGTTGTTGATCTCATGGAAGTGGATTTCACACACTTTTTCCACAATGTCTTCGCTTTCAAATGTGACGAACCCAAACCCTGGAGAAAAGGCAAAACTCCTTGATCAGGTCAGAGCTCTCACAGTTTGCACCCCCTACCCACAGCCTTTTATTGGCAGGAGAGAGGGACAGTACAATCAGCCCTTTCTAAAACAGCTGTCACTCATCTTCCCTCTCCAGCAAATCCTGCTTTCATGCACAAGAACAGGACTATCCCCTTATAGATTCTCCTTTCCTCCTCATCCTGTACTTCCTACCCTCTCTGAACCCAACAGCTCTCAAAACCAGATTTGGGTGTTTTTTAAACTCTGCTATTTGCAAGGCAAAGCACACTGCTGGTAACACGGGGGAGGATCCGGGCAGACGCTCACACAAAGAGTCGGTGGGGGAACCAACAGCTGCTCGCCAGGACATCACCATCCTCGCTCAGTGCACCCCACCAGCAGCAACACACTGCAGTTCCCTCGGCAGGCACTGGCCCTAAAGCCTCGTGTGAGCAGGCACATCTCAGCAGTGCAGCTGCACAGAGCCAGGCAGACACAGGCACAGCGATTTGCAAAGTTTCACCAAAGTGAGGTTCGTATCTGGGGTAAGGCAGGACAGCGTGTTCCTGGCCCCTGGCCCACGCTCACACCTCCTTTCTCTCACCAACCCCTCTGCTGACAGTTTTGGCAAAGCCCAGCTCGGGTGGGCAGACTGAACTCCTCTCAGCTGACTGCAGCCGTTTCCGGAAAACTGAGGCAGGTGGGAGGATGTCTAAGCTTGCTGTACAAGCAAGCTGGGATTAAGAGAGCTTTCTGCTTTCCAGAACTGGCCAATTCCATGGTGTTTTGAAATAACTTCTGAAAACAGATGGGGATCCACTGCCCAGAATCCAACCTTTCCTCCATACTGCCAGAAATGTTTCTCTATAAACTCCTTTGTCTGTCTGAGCCCAGGTAGTTTCATACCATTCACCCATGAGCAGAGCAGCTCAGGAATTCAAGAGCAAAACCCTGATGCCAAAACCAGTCCTGAGCCCTGTCAGCTCTCACTGGGCCTGCTGTGCTCTGGGCTGAGCCCCTCACTGCCAACACAGTGGCTGGCAGCTCTCCCTGCTCCTTCCCAAACAACTCTTTAATTGGGCCAGTGACTGGGAGGTACCCAGGGTACCTCCCAGCAGGAACAGGGGTTAACACTTCATCCCCTTTAAGATGAAGCTGGAACAACATCCGAGGCCTGGTTGTCGGAGTAGATTTAATGGCTTTAGAAAAAAGCAAAAACCTGAAGGGCACAGAGAGTGTTCCCTCGCTGCTCTGGGGGCAGAGATGCTTGGAAGTGCTTCAAACAACACACACAACAGCAGCCAGCACAGGGCTGTTACTGGCACTGGTTGGGAAGAGGCAGTTTGCAGGTTAAGTTGTGGCCAATAAATCTCCGAGTTGGATGCAGGTGTCAAGCCCTGCCTCACCACCAGGTAGTCGGTCCGAGGACTCACCAGGAAGGCAGGAGGCAAGGATGGCCATGGGTGGGCTGGGTCCGGATGGCACAAATAGTACAGCCTTGCTCCCATCCTGTAACCAGACTCTACCAGCAGAACTCGGGTAAGAAAAGGTGACCTGGGAGCACAAGCGGGCTCCGGGCCGAGGAAGGGGCGAGGAGCAGGCACTCTTCAGGCTCTCGTGTCAGCTTTCCTGGAGCTCAGATTACTCGGGACAAGGTAAGACACACACTGCGGGCTGGAGCCACGGAGGTGAGCGGGCAGGGGAGGGGACCATCTCCTCTCACATATCTGCAACTCGGCGAGTTTACAGCACAGGAAACGCACTGGACAAAAGCTCTCTGTGCTGCAAGGGCCGCTGGTAAAGGATGCAGATGCAAAAGAATGGGGCGACTGGAGGCAAGATAAAGAGCAGCTGCGACCTGCATCCCCTGCTGCTGGGATACCGACCCCTCCCCAGGCCAGGCAGGAGGCAGACCCTCTGCAGTTCCCTCTCCTAGGGCCAGAAGGCTGCTCTCACCTCGGTGTCGGTTGGTCGTTTTGTCAAACATCAGCATCGCGTCATCCACCTGCAAAGAGAAGGGCTGCGATCAGATTATTGCTGCTGCCACAAGCATCCTCCAACACAACTGTGCAGAGCTTCCCGGGCCTCCCCAAACCTGAGGGGATCAAGGGCAGACCTCCTGTCCCCTGTAAGGAAACGGTGTGCACACACACACACACAGAGCAGTCACCACACCAGGCACTTCCCCGAGCCACAACCAGCACGGTTCCCCCTCCAGCCCGGGGCAGGTGCTGCCGAGCTGAGCCCCCTCGGCCCAGCCCCTGGCAGCAAGCGACCCCGATTGTTTGCCTGCGGCTCCAGCCGGGGGGCAAGGAGCAGGGAAGGCATTGTTCCTAAATCCCAGCCTCAAAGGAGAGGAGAATTAAAGGGGGGGAGAGAAGCAAAGCTGGAGAGGGGAGAGGAATAAGGGGCCTCCCAGCGACAGGGGAAGCGGAGGCCTCAGACAACAGAGCCTGCCTGGGAAAGCTGGGAAGCGCCCCCGCCCCCACCCCAGAGGAGCCTTTCCTCTAAGTGAGGTTTCCCACTGCTGGAGGCTGTAATTAGAGCAAATTTACTGCAAGGCCTGAGCAGGGCTGCCTTCCCGGGGGGAGGGGCGGCCGGATCCCATCCCCCAGCCGGCCTGGGGCTTCTCTCCTCCCCGGCGAGCACATCACCGCCTGGTGCCACTTTTCCCCCCATCTTCCCGCGGGTGCTGCCTTGCAGGGCCGCATCCAAACCGCTCCGCGGGTCAGGCCGAGCAGGGTTAAAAAATACACTTCAATCCCCTCCGTGTAAGCTCCAGTGTAAACCTGTCCCACTGACCCATCCCTCCTCTCTAATACCACTGCCTTAATCCGATTATGAAACTGGACGTGCAAGTGCTCAGGGGAGGTGGCAGCAGTCTCTGGCCAGCAGCTGCCCTGGCCCTCCTCCTCCTCCGCCTCCTCCATGCGAGACAGCCGCTCCCCGGGCAGCAAGTCCTGCACGCCCCCAACTCCACGGGATTGCTCCCTTGCCTCCTCCCGGGAAGCATCTGCATCGCTGCCTTCTCCAGAACAGCCGCTGGTGAGGGCAGAGCTGCCCCTACCCTGGCACAGACAGCCACGAGCTTTGCCTGGGGAGAGCCCACAGCCCCTGTCAGGGAAGGGAGAGGCTCCTACTCTCAGCTCCTCAGGACAACATAGGACACCTGGCTCCACCTCAGTTCCAGGAGGATGGAAGGAGCCCTTGCTAACATTTCCAGTACCATCATAAGCAGACAGAGATCATAGTTGATGCCCTTGGCCTTGTCTAACACATCCACTCCGGGTGACAACAGACAACCTGGCTCCTGCTCATCTCACACTCTTCCTGCCCTGGCTCAGCCTCCCTCAGCCAAGTTAACTAACACCTGAGAAATGTGCCAGGCATCCAAGCTGGAGATATGGGGGACATAAGATTTCAGACAGATCTGAAACAATTTCTCAGCAGCTTCCCAAGACACAGGCAGGGAGATGGGCACTGGGGGCAGCTCCTCACGCTGCCAGTTCCCCACTGCCCCTTCCCTTCATGATGCAGCATTACTGTGACATGCTGGGGGGAAACTTGATGTTTCAAAATAGTACAAGAGGTTTTCATTGTCTGGGTTTGCTCATTTTAAAATCTAGATCCATTCCACCCCCCAGTTCACAAAAAAGGCTGGGAAAAGAGCTGCCCCCCTCCCCAGTAAACACTGGGAGGAAGCTGTGTCAATGGCACTCTGAGGCAGTGCCCCTGCCCAAGACTTCAACTCAGGTAGCTGGAGAACACAAAACCCATCACAATGAGAGATGGGCACAAGAAAAAAACTCCCAGTGGTGATGAGCAGAGTTCAGCTGCTGACTTACTCTGCCTGACCTGCCCTCCCCTCTTCTCAGAGCCTGGGAAGCAGGAGCAATTCCAAGTGGCAAAGCCCAGTGCACATCCACACAAGCCCACAGCACAGCAATGTCCTGGGCTGCAGCCTTCCTCAATGTAATATTCTATGACCTGAGCTTTTTTCCCAAGGTTCTGCTTTGAGATCAGGCGTCTAATAAGCACCTCAAAAAATTGCTCTCCTTGCAAAATAATATTTACTATAATAGATATAACTCTGAAAGCTGTTTCCTGCCCTAAACTGCACCTTAGACAGACATCTAGGTGCCTGTACACACAGTAACGTGAAATAATCTCACCCTGCTCAACACCAGGGCTTTCAGCCCCACGTGTGGCTAAAACTGATGGGATTTTTACTGCCACTAAAACCCACCACGATCACCTTTACGCCTCCTGCCAGGGGCGGCCTCAGCACAGAGCTCTTGCTATAGTGGCGGAGGGTGCAGGGGGGGAGGCGATCCAACCACCAAAGCCCCGCCTAACACCGAGCCTACAACCACAAACCCAGCAGCTATTGTGGCCCTGAACCACCAACCAACCACCACCACCACCACACATCCCTCCCTCCCTCCCTCCTTCCCACTCTCCCCTTCCTGGCCGGGCCCCAACAAAGGGGCGGCCGCCGGCGGGGCCGTCGCGATGGCAACGCGGCCGCCATGGCAGCTGGGGCCCGGATTAGCAGCTCACAAAGCCGCCCTGCAGCGCTTCGATGCCCCGTGGCCTGCGATGGGGATGCGGGAGGGCACCCAACGGGGGCCGGAGGCCCCCGTTGGGTGCCCTCCCGCATCCCCATCGCAGGCGAGTCGTCCCTCCCAGGGAAGCTCTCTGATACCTTGACACCTTCCACCCCTTGGTGCCAGGGCCTCACCACCCTCACAGCAAAGAACTTCCCGCTAATATCCAGTGTAAACCTCCTCTCCTCAGTCTGGAGGCGTTCCATCCCCCCCCGCCTTGTCCTGTCACCATGCGCTCTGTTGGGAAGTATCGCTCCTGGGAACCTGGTTAGTTGGAGCCTGAGGAGTCGAGATAGGATGTCTTGGTGCTCCTTGCTCTCTCCTCTCTGGATCCTAAGTGTTCCCGTGCCTCCCCTGGACAGGCAGGAGGAAAGAAGAACAGTTCTTTCTCCTGCCAGGTCCTAGAAAACTGTGGGGCCACTTGGAAGAAGAGTGAACAGAGTTACAAAGCCCTTCCCTGAGACAGTAACTCCTCCAAAGAAACGCTTTAAAAGGGCATCCTTAGCAATTCCTTTTCGCACAGTCCCAATCCAGTCCCAGAAGTAATACTGGACCTAAATGACTTGGAAAGTCTGTCTGAAAAAATATTTTCTAAGGTGAGGATAGCACAACTGAAACTTCAGCACCTCTCACTTAAAGATGCCATAGTGGTAAATGATCCATCCAGCTTTGGCCAAAAGACCTGAGTTTTTTTAAAAGGTTTAATCCCATCCTAATATCTTTCAATCTTCCTGCTTCAGTCCCAAGTGTCTGCAAAGAGGAAGCAAATGGCAGTCTCATGCCGATTTAAGAAAATAATAATTTCCAACACAAGTTCTTTGCGAAATGTTGGATGCACTTTCAAAAGGGTAGATTTTGAAAGTTGAAAATATTCAAGCAAAGGGTTTGAAGAGATGGGCACCTTCCACCTGAACAGCAAACAAAAATGGCTGGGCTGGTCCTAGAAGGAACCACTGCACCATATTTGTAGAAAAGTCAGGCAGAAGAATAATAACTTCAGAGACAGCTTCAATATGGAAAACACAAACCAAACTACCGAGAAACCACTCGCCCATCCTGTCAAGAGAGGGCATTAGCAACTCTCAAGGTTCTCCCAGTTGCCAGGCCGATTCCAGGGAGAAGGATGCATGGACACAGAGCCTGGACCCAGGGAGCAGGTGTGCTGCACCCACACAGCACTACGAGGACCCTCCCTACCCCACTCTGCAGACCTGCTCCCAGAACTCTGGGAATGAGACTCATCCAAGGGAACAGAGCCTGCTCCGTGCCACAGGTGAGCGGCACAGCCTGTCCAGGTGTTCCTGCCCGCTCCCACAGGGGCACCTGGCAAATATCAGATGAACCCCAGAAGACCTGAATGACCATTGCTGCTACAGTGTTTTTGGCTGTGTGCCTACCAGATGCGGAGCACAGAGAACCCTTTGTTCCAGAGGCATTGTTACCACAGGCCAAACTGCCTCCTGCCGCAAGAGGGGTGATCAGATTCCCCTTCTCCTCCCCTCCCCATCTGTTCACTGCAACCACGTTACGCGTGAGAATTTGCATAAATTGCCCTCTGATCTGTGGAAGAAAATCCAAAATCCAGTTTGGAAATCCACAGCAGGTTGACAAGTAGCTTTGATCCCTGAAATTTCCAGAGAGCGGCAGATTAAGGATTAATTAATTAACATTCTCCCGATCCAAAGTAAGGGAAATCACGCCCACCATAAGCACGGAAACCAGTCTTCCATTACAGACATTCCCCATCAGTATCTGAAGGTTCTCCCATTAGTCAGCAGGGAAACTCACTTCACATACCCAAGTCAACCACACCATTCTTCTGGCATTTGCACATGAATATGCATTTGTGACAGACACAAACCCTCATCAGATCCACACCCTTGGATATGGAGGTTTTCTCTCTGGGACAGTACCAGAGTCAGCGCCCGAGTGATTTCTCGGAACCTCTCAGGCAAAGGGTCCAGAATTTGGACACAGTATTAGATGGCAGCCTAAAGGTCAGAACCCTCCTCAGACCTCAGCAGATCTTTTTTCTTGTTTGCTTCCAGGGTATTTTTAGAGAGCAGATCTCTCTCTGGGCACGAGCTGCCTCACCGAGAGGCTGAGCCCTCATGACCGACTCATCCACATACGCAGATCACCTGCAGGCCCAGGGAGATGCAGGCTGGGTTTAAGCACTTTCCAAGCACCCTTGGTGCCACCACTGATTAGTGAGTCATGCAAAGACGTCATTGTCAATGTATTTCCTGCACTGCTGCTTCAGGGAATGCAAATGCACACAACAAAACCCCGAGTTCAAACACCTGATTTGAGTCCAGGCCCCCATTTCTTCCAGGATCTCTGCACTTCTAGTGTCTGGAAGGATCAACTTCTCTCCTAATGGCAAACAGAAGACTGGCTTCACCAAGCAGAGCAGAGATCTGCTTTGCCCAACACCTCCCAAGATATCAACCAGCTACAGAAGACTTTGACATAGAGACAAGCAAGGATATTACCATGGACCCCAGAATACTCCATCATCTTCCAAGATACTTGTGATCTGGGCATTTCCTGATTTCAAAGGGGTGTTTGTGTATTTAAAAGACCTTCCAGGAATCTGCCCAATCATTTTGGAGCCTATGCAAATTTTAGCAACAACATCCTGCAGCAAAGATTTCACCTCTTAGATAAGTTCCACGACAAAAGACCTTATTTGTTCTAAGCCTCCTCCTATCTTGCAATTTATATGACTTTCTCTACCACAAAACTTCATCAGATCAACTCTTGAAATAGAAAGGCGATCTGCATTCTTTCAGTTTTGATTTGACACAAATAACCTTGCTTACAAGATCAGAGACCCAACGGCCCGAAGAAATTACTCGGACGGACAACCCCTTTTCCTCCCCAAAAAGCATACAGAACAACATGTTCCCACAGGTTGAAGTAGAAAAGGAGGAAGCTGTGACTTGAACTCCTCTGGCATTCTCATACACGTTGAACTAGACAGAGGACTAGCTGTGCCTGAGGTGGTAGTGCAAGATACCTTCCTCCTCTCTTTCTCTTTCAGGTTTCAGTGAGGGTGGTAGCCTGAATCCAGAGAGGCTGTTGAAACACTTCCTTGTGCTGTCTAGAGATCTCCAACACCATCCAACTTAAGCCAAGACACTTAGCTGCACATGCTGTGAATGGAAGCCTTTCCAGGACTTCTGTCCTACAGTTGAAAAAATAATCTCCTTTAGAAAACATGTGCATGGCCTGAGCTTGCATCTCAGAGAGATTTGAGTTTTGGAACCAGAGAAGTGTTTCCTAGAGATCCCAGTATGTACAAAGCCCCAGCAGCTGCACCTGACAAACCACAGCCAGCCTGAGATCCCTTCTCAGTCTCTCTCACTGTACTAAAAAAAAAAAAAAAACCAAAACCCTTTGTATTTTCTCCTTCAGGAAAACAGCAGCCCATATTTTTTAGTCACAATTTTGGAACAGAAAAGAAAATGAAGTGATCTCTCTTTGAAGCAGAGAAACTCACACTGTATTTGGGATCCTCTTTGAAGCTTCACCTTTTGTGCCTGTTAAAACCAAGTATTTTGATATGAAGAACTGGGGTGCCAGCCTCTCCCTTTCTTCCTTTATCCCTAAGTAATACTCATGGATTTCCTCTTCCCACATTTCCATCTTCCTTTTGCCACTTCCATTTTACAAAGCTGAGAGAAGGTTTTAGACACAGCAAGGAAAGAAAACAAAACAAAACAAAAATAGGAGAGCGAGCGGAAATGCTAAAATAGAAAAGTCAGACTTGGGAATTTTGTTTTATGAACCAGAAAACCATTTCCCCTGCAGCCCAACTAACCCCCCTTTTTTTTTTCCTGCTAATGGACACCCGAGGTGTGTTGCTTCTGACCCCAGATGCACCAACATGAGCTACCTTGGTAGACTTGAGAGCTGCAGTTCACGGATTTGGACTGGAGAGAACATTATGATAATCTAATTTGACCTCATCTGTTCTGCAGGCCATAGCACTTCCTCCTGTAATTCCTTCAGCATGTGCATGCTTTCTGACTGGGCTAAAATGTATTTTTCAAAGGCATCTATCTAATTTAAAGGCCTTAAGTGGTGGCAAATCTAACACACACTTAGGCTTGTGGCCTGGGGGTTACTTAGAAGATAACCTTCATGCAAAACCTATTCAGCAGGACTCCCCTGGCCTCGGAAGCAGAGGATGATTCCTCCCTGAAGCTGAGACCCAAACTGAGCTTCCCTCTGGATTCTCCAAGATTGACTAAAAATTACCCCTGGGAACCTGGTACCTTGAGCTTGAGGAATCAAGACAGGATGTCTCAGTGCTCCTTGCTCTCTCCTCTCTGGATTCTAAGTGTTCCCGTGCCTCCCCCTGGACAGGCAGGAGGAAAGAAGAACAGTTCCTTCTCCTGCCAGGTCCTAGAAAACTGTGGGGCCACTTGGAAGAAGAGTGAACAGAGTTACAAAGCCCTTTCCTCAAAGGATAACTCCTCCAAGGAAATGCTTTAAAAAGGCATCCTTAGCAATTCCTTTTCACACAGTCCCAATCCAATTCCAGAAGTAATACTGGTCCTGAATGACTTGGAAAGTCTGTCTGAAAAAATATTTTCTACGGTGAGGATAGCACAACCGAAACTTCAGCACCTCTCACTTAAAGAGGCCATAAATTGAGATGAAAACCTCAGAGTCAGCTGCCTGGAGCACCTCTAAAGAAGGGATCCTAGGAGACCTCTGAAACCTGGGAGGCCCAAAACAACCACCAACAGAGCCTGTGTATCAAAATCATGTTCTCCATGAGTCACATCTGAAACTGAACACAACAGATCTTTCTTAGCTCTGCAAACCATCAGAGCACATTCAGAGCTCAGAGTCCCGTAGCTGAAGGCCATGGAGGCTTTCCTCTGAAACACACTTTCCCACTGATCCTACCCATCAGCCACACCGAGGAATCTCAGGAAACAGCTCTCCAGGCCTTGGGTGAATTATTTGAGGCTTAGTCTGGAAGATGGTTCCAGGCCAGGAACGATGCTTTACACAAGAGCTCTGAGGAATCTCTCAGCTGAAGTGAGAAGATGAGTCAGAAAACTACCCCAAAAACCACGAGTCAATGTGGCCAGCCTTGACCTGTCCCCAGGGACACTCCCCTGAGCCAGGAGTCCAGCTGCACCGGCCTCCTGCACACTGGGAATGCCACACGTTGTCCGGGATGCTGGTGCGAATCACACCGAGCTGGGCAGAGCTCTCCCTTCTGCCCAGTCCAGAAAACAATCTGACACAACCAGTTCTTGTCAGTCTCTGACGTCAGGACACTTCTCAGCACACCAGTAAACAAGAGGAACGTAACAGCACAACACCCCAAAAGAACTGGGAAGGACTGCTCAGAGCAGAGCAGCTCTAACTGCCCGTGATCCGAGTGCCCGTGACATCCTTCTGCTTCAAATCAACAGCCATACAGTGAGGTTAGAAGGGGACTATGCCCAAGACATTTTGTTTTCCTATCAAATACATCCACCAGCAGGGCAGGAGAACTTGCAAGTCAAACAACCTTCAGGTAACATGAACACCACACCCCCTTTAGTGGTGGCACCTTCAATGACACCACGTAAAACCTCCTGGGGAGGTTTGAGTTTGTCTTTTTCTAATAGAAAATTAAACCACACAGAGTTAACAACTGGCAATCGGGGGACATCTGACCACTTCCTCTTAGGACTGAACAGAAATACAGAGTCCCACTCTGCACACCAGCACATGCAGATTTGACTTCAGAAGCTGAACAAAGGTTCTGAGCAAATACTGCCCCTAAACTTTCTGCCCAGAAGTTTCAACAATATGGCAAAATTGGTTACAAAACTCCTCTTCTTTTCACCAGGTAATGTATCTTAATATAACACCACCCTTTTGCAGGATCTTTCAAAAGAAAATTAAATTAATACCAAAGCCTTTATGCCCACACTCTGCAGTTTTGTGCTACTTCCCTCCATATCCACGATGGTGTCTGCAGCATTCTGGCCATGTTACTGCCCACCAAACTGTGTTTGCCCCAAAACTGGGCAGGAAGGTCCCAACAGATACAGAATCCAACACTGCCTGCCCCAAAGAGCAAATCCCTGCACACCACCACCAAACAACAGTAAAACAGTCGCAGTGTCCTGCCACAGGGGTGACCGCATTCGGCACTTGGGTACGATGATCCCCTTCAGTTCCTAATCCCATTAAAAATACTGGAATCCTTCAGTCTAATACTGTTGACATCACTCCTGAGGATGCTGACAACCTCCTGATGCAGCTGAAGGGCCAAGACTAAGTCCCCTTCCACCCTGTGATTTGGTCCAGACTCACAGTTTGCACACCTGGATGTCATGGACCATGGCACAAGTGACTTCCAGCACAGAAGTTCACCCTCCCCTGAACCACCACCTGCCACAGAAGAGCCAGACCAACATAAGGGACAGTCAGAGTGCCAAACTTTCTTTAAATTTCCAAAACTTACACCACCACTTGCCCAAGACTCAGCAGGAGAAGTTTCAGGATCAAAAAGCTTACTTTTCATAGAGGATTATTGAAATACCAATCACAAGAAACTGGCCAATATCAGAGGTTTGATGCTGCAGGCACTCTGTTAGGAGTATCTACAAACTTTTCTCCAGCGTTTCAACAACCTGCAAATCCGTGAGCCACTTGAGGCTTCTGGATAGGGCAAAACTGGAAAACCATTTCCCTTAGCCGAGGTACCAGCAACTCTGGGAACAAGCAGAAACTCTGTTTCAAATCACCACCAGGCAGGAGTCACTGGCTGTAGCCCCTACAAGGACATTACAGCCAGCCACGTCTGTAACTGACCTTCAATCTACTTAACCCTTGCAAAAGACTCACAAGCTCCTAATCCCGCCCCCACAGAAGTTCAGAAAACTCCTTTTGCCCCAGAAAGAACAGCTTTGATCCAACACCACTCAAGAGACTTACCTTCCCGAACTGCTCGAAATATTGTTTCACATCCTCCACAGTAGTGTTCACAGACAGACCACCCACAAATATCTTCTTCGTTCGGGTCACCATCTGGAAAAGGGAAGGACAGGAATTCACCAAATAAACCCAGAGTGAGCAGAGAATGAGACTCCAAAGGCCCCTAACTCCCCTCTGCTGCCGGGAAGCGCCGGTCCCTTTGCTGCAGCTGAGCTCCCCCCTTCTCAAAGCCCTCTCGCCAAACACAACTGGCAAATCAGTCCCACACCAGACTGATGCTCTCCCCCTCACACCATCCCATCCTGTGTGCCAGCACCCAGCCACCACCTCCTCATCAGGCAGCACGTTACCAGCCTCTCCCCTCACTAACCCGCCACCGCTCCCTTGGCCCTGTGACAGCACCCAAATGTGTGGGGCACAGCTGTCCCCTCCCCAGTCCTGACACCCTGCACAGCCACCCTGCTCCAGGAGACCCCAGAGGTGCCTGCTCTGCTCCCAGACAGGAGGCCTGCCGGCACAGGTAGGCTCTCCAGTCTTTACCCTCCCAGCCCACAGACTGCACAGCATCCAGTCTTGAATGGAATAAGGCTCATTTCACACCCATTCCCCACACTTAAGTGGAGCCCAGTCAACTCTCAGTTAAATGTCTGTTGCCTATGCAAGAAGGCAAAGGGAAGATCCCTCTGCCACTTGTCACTGACGCAGCTGGGACAAGGAAGAAAACTAACTACCCTGAGAGGGGCCATGGCTGCCAGGCTGAGGCACACCGACATCCTTTGAACTGGCTCTCCAGCTGCATCCTCCCCTTAGCTGCTTGGCTACACCCCTGCTCTCAGAGGAACACATGGTCCTAATTACCCCAAGGAGCATAGGGCTAATCCGCAGCAATTCCCTGGCTTGGAGAGCAGCCCGTTCTAACACTAAAGCACCTTCTGTCACCAAACTGCTTAATGGAATTAACCCAATTCCTACCATGTGCTTCCTGGCTCCAGTTACTCGGGATACCTGCTCACCAATTGTTCGCAGTGCCTGAACCCCTTACTCCCCTCCCAGCACCAGCCTCCTCTTCCCTCCCTGCTTCTTGACACAGCTTCTCCCCAGCTCTTCCACCCGTAACAGCACTTGGAATAGAAACTCTAAACTTCAAAACTCACATCCAAGAGCCAAGTTAAAGGAAGACCCAAAGTCTGAAGGCAGTCTCCAGCTTGCTGCTGGCTCCTCAGTTAAAAGTTTCTGAGCTGCACACCTGGAAAAAGTTCCTGCCACTGCACATTTCAGTGCCAGAGCCTTCTGTAGATAAGGTCCAACACCAAACTTGTTCTGCCTTTTCCAGTGCTGAAGCACACAAGGGCATTTCACAAAGTGAAATCCTTCTCCCCTTCCTTGCCATACACCTATTCATACACACAGGTACACACACACAGCACTCTTCCATCCTGTATCACAGCACAGCACGGAGCTGTTCTGTATCTCCTAAGGCCTGGAACGTGCAAACACCTTCTGCAACCTTGGAAGGACTAAGTTCACCCTGAGCAGCATTTAATCCACCAGCTTTAACCAGTGCATCTTAAAGTACAACCGAGGGGCCTCCTGGTTCCTCCAGTGCCACGCAAACCCCCAGGACTGTGCTCTGGGTGAGTCCTGAGCAAACCCCAGCAAGTGACTGTTGTGTGCACTGACAGCCTTGCACAGAGGGACAAGATTCACCACCACAAATTTCACCCTTTGGGGTGCAAGGGCTGCCTGCAGTGCTTACCTTGGGCTGTGCTCGGCGGGGGAACGCTACCTTCGGGTCAATCTGAAAGAGATGTGGGGAAGAACAGGTGAACATGCTTTTCCTGCCTATTTACAGGCACAGAGTTTCCTCCATGTGCACAGCTGTCTCTGCCCACATGGCACCTTGCTAAAAACCCAAGGAATCTACCTGAGGTGCATAAAACTAAGCTGGCTGCAGACATCTTTCCCTCTTAGTAAGGTGTTAGCCAGGGAGACTACAAGTCCCAGCATGCAGTGGTCCATCTCTGGCTGAGCGCTGGCCAGACGCACTGAGAGCCCATCACATGCTGGGATTAACAGGCTGGGCTGTGCCCTCCCGCTCGGCCTGCCCCTGGGTGCCCTGCATCACCAGCCTCATGGTAAAAGTGCTTTCTTTTGCCTTTCTGCTTTACCCTTCACCCTGCCTACAAGTACAGAGTTCAGCTGGGCAGTAACAGGACAGAGAAGAAGCAGTGCACAAAAAGCCCAACATTTCATCCCTTCAAACACAGGGCGAAGCAGCACAAGAGCAGACGGGATGGCACGAATTAACCCGAGGAGCCCCGGCTGCGGAGGCCGCGGCCGCAGGGAACGTGCTGCCCCTCTCCCCAGGCTGCTGTCCCTCTCCCCAGGCTGCTGCCCCTCTCCCCAGGCTGCTGCCCCTCTCCCCAGGCTGCGCCGCACACAAAGCCGCGATGCCTCCCTCCCTCCCTCGGCGGGCTGAGCCTCCATTGTGCCTGCTCGGCTTCCCTGTAAACCTGCTGCCGGCCGGAGCTGCCGGCCCCGCGCCGCCATCCAGGTGCCGCACGTTCTGCTGGGCTCAGCACGGAGGAGCCCGTGCCTGCATTGGCCTCACACCACCACCAGCACCACCACAAAAGCTGGGACAACACTAATGCAGCTGCAAGTCAAACACCCACAAAGCCTCCTCTCCTCCTCAGCCACCACCTCTTTCTTTATAGCCTATTTTTACAGCAACTCCTGAAAAGTTACATCACATCGGGGATGATCCAGACCTACAAATCAGCTTACAAAGACCTATAGTAAAGGCAGGTCTGGCTCATCCCTGCACTTGGACAGGCTGCAGCTGGGAGGGCAGCCTGGAGCGTTGTCCCATCAGCCCGGCAGCTCCAACAGCCCAAAAGGAAGCTGTGTTTCTCCAGCTCCTCTCACTGCTTTGTTCAGCTTTCCAGCCTGGCTGCCCTCCCGTCCCGCATCCTTTCACTTGTCACACGGCCCCGGAGCTTGGCCCCCCTGTGCCCTTCCACCAGCTTCTCTCCCTGCCTTCCCCACCTCCATCCTGACTCACAGCTTACAACATAAATAAACTCAGCACGTAGGTAAACAGAGGCAAAAGTGAAGAGCACAAATAAACTCAAAAATAAACCTCCCTCCCCAAGCTCCAAGCGCCAGCAGATTAGCAAACCCTCTGGTGCCTCCCTGGGGCATCGGAACCGTCCAGTCCCTGCCCTCCCCTCCCCGCACACAACACACACCCCCACTGCTTCCTGGCTAGTGCAGACACCCACAGCGAATTCTGAGGACAGGGGCCGGCAGGAGACCAGGAGGTTGATGGCAGATAATAAGCAAAAACAATAATCTACTGTCTTTTACTTCTCAGCCAGTGTCATTCAGCTCCTGCCAATAAGATGCTTTCATACTCAGCAATGCTAAGCTCAGCCTCATTTTCTCATTACCCTGAGTGTGATCAACTGGGCAGAGATAACGTGTCCTCCTGGCTGGAGAGAGCAGGCAGTCATTTCACAAATTCTTCTGCACAACCAGCTATTGTTGCAGGTAGAGGGAGGCCAGGGTGCTCGACTGCAGGCGCAGCCCTGGGAACATGCGGAGGGGAGCGAGTTCAGTGCTGGATTCAAGTTACTCAAACTGGACTGCTCCTTGGTGGCTCAAGTCTTTCATAATTAAAGCAAAAGCACTGGTACCTTATTCCCTCATTTCTAGTGTTAAAACAAATAGCTCTGGAGGAGTTGTGTTTCAGTGTCACCCACTGACGTAATGGATCCCTTTTACAAACCTAGATAGAAATCTGCTAAGAGTGAGAGCATTCAGAACTGCTCAGATTGTATCCAAAAAAACAAAACCCCAGATCAGGCTGCACTGAGTGGAAGTCACCTGAGCTCAAGCCACTTCCCCTTCACCCCAGAAGGCTTTGGGGATGAGGAATAGCACTGATGTCGCAGGTGTACCAGCAGGCCAGCCAGGTCCTCAGTACAGCTCTTCAGGCCACCTATAGCACCATTTTATAACTCAGGTCACATAACTCCTGTGCTAACCCAGCTGGTATAGGGGTCCCAAAGCATGGGGAGGGCTGGGAAGGACCCAGGAGACCTCAGGACTGGGTTTGTTCCTTCATCACACCTCCACCACTACCTCCGCCCCACTGGTCTGCGCTGCCTGGGAGCTGCAGATTGTTCCCTCCACCACAAAAGACAAAAACTCAGCAACGGCAACAAAGAAACGACGGGGAGACCCAGCACTGCCAAGTGCTCTTCCCAGAGCATGTAAAGAAGCAGCTCAAGGCAGCAGCCAGCTGCAGCTTCACAAAGTCACGCAAATCTTTCACCTTGAGACTGTAAAGCCAATTCTCAAACCAAGTATTTTCAAAAATAACCCTGTAGCCTGCTCCTATCTAGCTTACAGACAAAGAGGAGTCTGAAAACGACAAGGTTTCCCTGAAGAATCAGGCCAACTACCCTTTCTAGGGTAGGAAGAATCACAAAACAATGAAGCAACAAGTTGAGCAGACACTGTCTATCAAATGCTGCTTGCCAGAAGACACCAAGCCTCAAGAGAAGGCTGTCCTTACAGGACACCAGGCCTTTTCCTGAAAAGTTTCACAAAACTCTAAATTAAGATTCAGATGAGTTTCTGTCATTTAACCCACAACTCACAGCAGTGCCCTTCAGCTCAGCAGGGAAAAGGCACATGGGGGCTTCATGCACCACCACAAGACCAACCTCTCGCGAGCCAAAACTCTCCAAAACACCTGACCCAGCTGAAAACTGCGCTAAACAAAATGAAGAAGGAAGGGGGAAGAGGATCAAAGTTCCTAACAAAGGCAGGCCCTGGTAAAATTGCCCCCACTCTCCGTGCCGCGCCGGCGGGGCGAGCGGAGCAGATGCAGCAGGGAATTTCAATGGCTGGCCGGTCCCCACGCGCCCTGCACCATGAGGCCCTTCTGTTCTCCTGCGGAGCCCACCGTCCACCCCTGCCCTGCCCTGCCCAGCCCTCCCCACCCGCGTGGGCCACACCGTGGGCTGCAGAGTGGCTTCACACAGGCAGCAGCGGTGGTTCAGGGAGAAGAATGGAGACAGTGTGTTTCACCTCACTCCTAGCCCCAAAACACTCTCAGGGTGAGTGCTACAACAGACATCCAGCACCAGCCTTTCCAAGATGGGTCTGTGCCCATAGACTCATGACAGGGCTAGCTGAGCAGACATCGTGCTTACACAAATTAGTAAAAAAAAAAAAAAAAAAAAAGACAGACTTCCTCAAAAGACTTTACTATAACCCTCCCAATAGAGCAAAACTCACTTTACATCACGCCTGAAAGGAAGAGGGCTGGGAGTCCCGGGGACCCAGCCTCAGCCAGGAAGGCTGGGGTAGGTTTAACCGGGAGCTCCTGTGGGGAGGAAGGACCTGTGCACATCAAAGGGAGCGATCCAGGCAGTTAAACAGGAACAGACATAAATCTCGCTGCAACTCACGCCGTAAACCCTAAGAAAGAGGGTCTCGCTCTCCCGCCCTCTCCCTCTGCCAAGATAAAGGCTAGAACGCCTAAACCACGCGCTGCAGGAAATAAAGTTGGGCATTTGGACTCCTCGGCAGCCCATGCCTGGAGCCAGAACATCTCCCCTCACTGTGCCAGCCCCTCGCAGCCCCCACCGCTCTCCCATCCCTACCCTCACCTTCACCCCAGGGCAGCAATAAGGAAAAGGAATTCAGGGGAAGGCAAGTCACTAAAACTAAAGAGAAGGGACCTCCCACTCAGACACCTCACCCCCACCCCTCAAAACAGCCTGCACATCTCCCAAGCGCCACAGATTCACAAGGCAGGACCCGCCACGATACTCCACCAGCCCAAGGAGCCACCAAAATCCTTCTGCTGGCCCAGCCAGGCTCCTCATCAGACCCTACTTGCAGAGCGAGGGCTGGAGCCGCAGCCGCTCCAAGAGGCCGGTGGTGGCCCACATGGGCGGGCACTGGCCACACTCGGAGACAATAAAGTCCTGAACCTCCATGACCGTTACAAAAACTTCGCTTGGGGAAACCACAGGAGAGTCTCCGGGGTGCACAGCACGAGGGCCCTCTGCCGAGGGGGGGCTCAGGCCACCATGGCCGGGGAAGCAGGGCCTGGGCGCTGGGGAACAGCACCCCTGGGGAGGGAGCGGTGCTCGGCAGCACACGGAGCGAAAGGGCGGCTTCCCTCTCCCCAAACGCAGCCGCATCCGTTCCCGGGGGCAAATCCTCGCCCCAAACGCGCTCAGGTGTCCCACCTCCGACAGAGCCACGGTCACTCCTCAGAGGGGCCTTACAACCGATGGGCAGGAGGAAAACCATCACCAGGATCCACACACCCACGCCAGGAATCAGCCCCGGGTCAACGGCGAGCCCGATGCTCGGGCGGCAGCTCAGCTACCCGCCGGCGAGTGGGATAGAGAAGGGGACGATCGATCCGTATCAGGAATCAATAGTTTACAACCTCTAACTGGAAATCAAACACTGCAATCGACGGCTGCTCCGAGCACAGCCGCTCCGCCGGCAAATGCACCCCTGAGATGAGAGAAGTCATCTCACCGTCTTGGAGTCCAGTTCATGTCTGGATTGGGCCAGGACCTTGTCGACGCCAGCCTGGTCCATGAACGTGACGAACCCGAAGCCCCTGAGGCCCGCAGCCCGGGCAGGAAAGGGGATGCGGAGAGAAGAGAGAAAGTTGGTTAAAGTGGCGGCCGGGCCGCGGCGGGGGCGAAGGGAGGCGCGGGCCCGGCCTCTCACCTGGATCTCTTTGTCAGCGGGTCCCGCATCACCAGGCACTCCTTCACCTCGCCGAACTGGCTGAAGTACTCTCGCAAGCCCTCTGCAAGCACAGCGCCCACCGTGGGTGTCCCGGCCCGTCCCAGCCCCGCCGCACCCCCCCGGGCTCGGCCCCGGCCCCGCCACCCCCGGCCCCGGCGGCAGGTGCGGGGCCCCGCGGCGCTCACCTTGCGTGGTCTGCCAGCTCAGTCCCCCGATGAACATTTTGCTGCGGGAGGAAGGGGAGAGCCGTGAGCGGGGCCGTGCCGAGGGGCCGCGGTGCCCCGCGGGGGTGGCGGCGGCAGCGGCGGGGCCGCGCGGGGAGGGGAGGGCGCGGATCGGCCATGTTGGCAGCGGCACCGCCGCCGCCGCCGCCGCCGCGCCTGCCCGGGCCGGGTGGCCGGGGCCGGGGGAGGGGGCGGCCGCGGCCGGGGCCGAGGGGGGGGCGGTGGGGGCGGTCGGTGGCGGCCGCCGCGGCGATACCAGGGGTCGTGCGGGGAGTCCGGGGAGGCGAGGCCGGGCTGGCTGCCGTCTGTCTCCATTCGGACCTCTTCTCCCTGCGAGGAGCGGCGCCGCACTCCCGGGGCAGATGAGCGCTGGAAAAGGGGCCGGACGGACAGGCCATGCTGCCCCCTCCCCCGACCCCTCTCCGCCGGGCGGGGAGGGAGCGAGGGAGGAGGGCCCGGCGGGCACAACCTGCCCGGCTCCTCCCACCCCCGCCGGCCCGCCGGCCGCCCTGCGCATAAAACCCGCCGGCGGCGCCGGGGCCGAGCGCCGGGAGCCGCGCCTGCACCGCGCCGAGGGAGCGCGCTCGATGCCGGGCGCGAAGGCGGTGGGAGCAGCCCGGGAGCTCACGGCCGCTTTGTCCCCGGCCGCGCCGCCCGCACCTGCCCCGGGGCGGCGGACAAAGGGCGGCGGAGCCAGGCCCGGCCCGCCGCGCTCGGGCTCGCCGCGGCGGACCCCGGACACCCTGGCGGGGGTCCCCCCGGTGTCTCAGCGCTGCCGAGCGGCCGCTGGCACCGGGCGGGTTAAAGCCGGCGCGGGGACGGCTCAGGACCGGCCCGCCGAGGGCGCTTCTAGGTCGGGACCGGGGCTGCCTTCCTCGCCCCGGGACCCTGGCCGGGCAGGAGGGAGCCGAGGCGCCGTCCCGGAGCCCTGGTGCTTTCTTGCCTCCCGGCAGCACGCGGTGACCCTGCGGGGGTCAGGGGCTGCCCGGCCCCGCACGGCAGCGCCCGGGCTGCAGGACCCCGGGCAGAGCTGCTGCCGGGCACCGCGGAGCCCCTCGGCACCAGGTACGCACAGCCCGGCCGCTCTCCTCTGCCCGCGGCTCACCAGGAGGGGGGTCGGGCTGGCCCCCAAGCACCGCGGTCTTCTTGCTCATTCAGGGTGACCGACAGACTCGTGCCGAGCTCTACTGCCACACAAGTTCATCCACATGCTGCTTCTGGAGCAGGTCTGTGTACTCTGCTGCTGCTCTTGGGCAACCTGGCCCGAGTGGCTGGAGGAGCTCA
The DNA here is from genome assembly GCA_038380795.1 of Pyrocephalus nanus. Classification (NCBI taxonomy): domain Eukaryota; kingdom Metazoa; phylum Chordata; class Aves; order Passeriformes; family Tyrannidae; genus Pyrocephalus; species Pyrocephalus nanus. The sequence goes on from CM076278.1 coordinate 4,635,002, forward strand.
GCGAGGAACAAGTGAAATACCTGTAAAGCTTAAGTCAGAGAAGAGTTGTAACCTCTCCTGACTGCACCATGCATCGCTCTGGGAGAAAGTATTTGTTTGTATTTGTGGCATATTGGAATAGGGCAGCGCCCAAAACCTCCGGTGACAGTGCTGTGAGCCCCTGTCATGGCAAAGGGTTTTCACAGGGTCTCAGGCATGTGCCACTGTGCTGCCAAATACTCCCTGCAGGTATCTCTGCCTCCTTCTAGCACGAGTCCCTGTACCCTAGAGTGGGGTATTGACAGCTTAGGTCAGTGCCATCCTCATTTGACCTTTCTTCCCCTTCTCTCATGACTCCCCTTCCACATGCCAATATACCTCATTTCCCTACTGGAGAGGAACCAGGACACCTTTGTTTTAACAATACTTTGCAATAGTGTCTTTCATTACATGGGCTCATCCTGAGGCTGCAACTCTGAGTTAAATTCATCCTCTGCCCACTAGCTCTGCCAAACCACCATTCACCCACTCCATTTCCTGGGCTGGGTCAGTGACACCATCCTGTCTCCTGGCCCTGTGCTTGGGCACAGCAACACACTCAACACCAGACACTTGGTAGCCGCCCCTGGGAACCGAGCTACACAGCATCCCAGCTCCTGCTGCCACTGGTCCAGGCTAGGCTGGTTCTCCAAAATAACCCACTCATCATTCCACAGGGCTGAAGTCACCACTTTGGGTGGAGATGCCCTGAGAGGCAGCCGGGCTGGTACAGCAGGGAAATATAAATAACAATGTACAGAGGTGGCACTGCAGCTGGCAGTGATGGAAGGGCTGCACGGCCAGTGGAAGCAGCGGTGCTGAGGCAGCATCCCGGTCATCTCTCCTTGCATGTCCTGGGAAACCTGGACAAAGCTGGGCTGCCAGAAAGCCCTGCTGCTGCCTGCCACGCTGCCCAAGCTCACGGCTGCTACGCTGCCTCCTGGCACCTGCTCTCTCCCATTTGGAGGGCAAATGCTCTAGAGGGGGTACTAATATTTTCAAGTCACCTGGCACAGGTTTTATGCTCCATAATTGTCCAGCCTAGTCACACTACTAATGCTAATTAAACACAAGAAAGAAACAAAAGAAACAAGAGCCCAGTGTTGGACACACTCAAGGATAACCTCTCTTGGTTTGGTACCAGTGCATTACTATAATTTTAAATGTGTGTTGTTTTTAAGACAGTACAAGTAGAGCACTCTGAGGGACACAATGTTAAAATGCTGCATTGTGTCTTTTCTCCTTTTTTTTTTTTTTCATTATGTTTATTATTTTATTTGCTTTTTCTTTGCCAAAATAACATTGGGGAAGGGAGAAGAGGATCAGTGTGAGCTAACATCTGTGAACATCAGAGGAAAAAAAATTGAGCCTTCAGGAGTATTTGGATGGAGGATGTGGTTGGACTCGCATCACTGGGAATGACACCATACCATGTAACTTATTCCAAGGTCGTTTCCAAAACATACACACACTATTTTGTATTTCCACCTTAGGACCCCGAAGTGCTTTGTAAGTATCAATTCATTTATCTCTGTAACTCACAAGACAGTGGGTCTTGCAAAATCTGTTGATTAGTGACAGTAGGAAGCTTTCCTCACCAAGAAGTAAATATATAAAACGTTCCAGACCTTATGATTGGAAAGATGATCTGCCGAATATAAAATAATGCAGCATTGTATTCCTGGGGCTGCAGACAGACAGCTGTAGTGCCTCTGTGGCTGCTGCTGAGAGGTTGCCAAACACCAGCGAGATTAACAAAACTGCTCAGTTTTCTTGCTGCTATTCAGTGTCTCGTGTGTGGTAGAGTGACACTATCAAAATCATGTCCACTTCCTGCTGAGGAGGATGATTGGCAAAGCTCTGCCCAGCACCAGTGGCAGACACTGGAGTTATTCATGGAGAGAGGGAGGTTCCAAAAAGTGGAGGTTAGGGGAGGGGCAGGGCAGCAGCCGCCTCCTTTCCTCCCTCATCATATAAGGCTTAAGGAGAGCTTGTGTCTTGGAGACCTGTCTGCAGCCAGGAGGTTTTAGCAGCCAGGTACTAGGAGAAGTTTTGCTTTTCATTTAGTCTGGACAGTTGATAAACAATTCTGAATTTTTGTAATACTTGCATTACAAAGCCGACCATGCAAACCTGGACGACATTAACTGTGGCTCCATGGGCAGCCTGGGGGCAATGCCAGGCTCTGGCAGTGGCTTCCGGTGGTGCTCGCGCCTGTTTTGGGAGGGATGCTGACCCTCTGGAAAGGCTGATGGCAAAGCACAAGGCAGCCTGGCAGGAGCTGGCTTGGGGCAAGAGTCAGGCACGCAGGGGAAAAGGAGCTATTTAGAGAAATTTAATTGTTTAGATTCCACTCAGGTGGGGGGGAGAGACAGAGTCAGCAACAGGAAGAGAGGAATGACTGCAAAAGTACCAAGGGTTTTTTTTTTTTACTTCATGTAAGAAACTTCACAGAGCAAGATTCACAGGGGGAAAACCACCTACATGGTGCTTTGAGAAGAGGGTGGGAAGAAATACAGGAGAGGAACAGCGCTGCATGCAAGAGAAACATAGACATGGGTGAATAAAGAGCAGGAGAAACAGGAGTAGGAAGAGTAAATAAAGACAACTGGGATAACTGGAAGAAAGGAGTAAGGGAATGGAGAGAAGGAGACCACTCCAATTACCACAAAACAGCAAGAGGGATTGGAGCCTTGGGGGAAAAAAAGAGTAAAGAAAGCTGCAGGTGATGGAAAATAAAACATCAAGAGAACTTGCAGCGTAGTGAATTCAGTGTAGGGATTCCGCATAAACCAGCAAAAAGGCGAGGTCTCTGAAGGACAGTAGGAGATTGCAAGCATCCACCCGCTGCCCTGGAAATGATGGCTAAGGGAAAAATCAGAGCGCCCTTCCTGCTATTCTCCCTCTCTCCAAGTTTTAAAAACTACTACATGGTGTCTAGTCTCCATGATCCTGTCTCAATCAGTCCAGTAAATGAGGGAGGAAGCCCTGACTGCCCGACTCCAACACCGGGGCTGCTCCGAGCACCGAGCGCACCCAGCACCGCAGCAGCCCGGCCCCAGGTGCCACCTCCCTGCAGCAGCCTGCAAAGGATCTCCCCTCTCCAAAGAGGAGCTGCAAACATTTTCACTTCTCTTAACACTCCAAAGATTGCATACAAAGTGACAGAAAGCAACAACAAATTTGAAAAATGAGACCTCTCTCCTCTAAGGTGCCCTGAAGCTCCACCTTCCCTCTAACATTTTAGTTGCTATTTGTCCCAGACTTCCATCAGTCACTGCTTTCTGCTCTGTCCTTGCTCCTGCCTAACCCCCTCCTGGTCCTCACCTGCAGCAACCCGTGGACAGGGGACCTTTCTCAGAGCAGCCACTGGTAAGAAGCTCTTCCCCAGCCCAGAAGCAGAACATTGCTTCCCACTCTTCCCCTCCTCACCGGGAAGCTCAGAGCTTCCTGTGGTGGGATACAGAGGAACCCATTTCCCTGCCATTAGAGAAGGGAGATGAGAAGAGGTGCAACCAAAATCCTACCAGATGTGCCAGGCTGTTTTAAAGAGGACTGATTAAATTGTTTCTTGTGCTCACTGAAGGTAAGGCAATTAGCTCAGTTGGCACAGAAGGAGATGTTAGATTAGGAGAAAGCAGCAACTACAGAGATGGCTAAAGATGGGGGATATCAGGCAGGAAGGCCAAGAACTCCCCATCCATGAAGATTTTTAAGAACAAATTAACCAAATGTCAATTTGGAGATCCCATTCTGTTTTGTCCTTGCATGTTACAGAGGTGACCTTTTGGCACCACTCTGAATCCCCAGTTTGCACAGTTTCTTCATCATGTGAGGTGAAAAAACAGAAAGAGTTTGGAGTAAAGGAAGCAAAAGTGAGGGTTTATCTAATGGAAAGGGGAGTTCTGAGTGTGTTCCAGTGGGGGCTGGTGAACAGGAATAACAGAGAAATTTAAAGGCCGTGGTCCACATGTCAGGGCAAGTAACAGTGCACCAAACACCACCAGGACTGGAGAAGAGGTCTGGGAATAAGTTGGATGAACAGGGGTAACACAGAAAGGTCTGGGTCAGGTTTGAAAGCACCAGCCAGTGCAGTGCAGAACATCAGTCAGATACCATTAGACAAAAGGGGTTTCTGTATTAAGATTTTTTAAAAAGTATTAACATTCTGAATTAAAAATCCTGTGTCCCAGGGAGGGGGGTGGGTAACCCCCAGCACAACACCACAGCCAACACAGCTTTTCCAGCCCAATCTGCTGGGCCAGGCAGGGCCCAGTGATGCTGCACTGTCCGTGGATCTGCACATCCTCTGCAGGTCTGATGCATGTGTGAATTATTAATCTGGGGCTGAAGTCAGCACCATGTCAAGGACCTCTAAAATCTGCCTTAAAGAAGGCAGAGTCCAAGGGAATGGAGGAATAAGGGGAGAACAGGGCTCAGGGGAAGGAGGGCTGGATTCCCTGCTGAGATGCTTGCAGGAGGCAGAAAATCTGGGTCCTGGCACTGTCCCAGAGCAGCACTAGAAGGAAGAGACACTCACAAGAGCAAACACAGAACTTTTGGCTCAACATATGAACAGGAGCTAAGCAAGCAGAAGCTGTTTCTTCATCCCCTCTCTTTCAGGACATAATCGATTTCCTGCCTCTGCTATAACAGTTGCACTGGCTTTTAACTCTCCCATTTCTTCAGGACTGATTTTCTAATCTAAGCTGATGGGACTTTTGCTGCATAAAATCCCAACAGCACTTCTCAGAGGATGACATTATAGTATTCTGGTACTATGATGGTGTAAAGCAATTGGGACTAAGTAACTGTTCCATTTAACAGCACAACATTGAGAAGGTTTGCAGATTATTTGGAGGAATGAACAGAAAAGAGCATCTTCGAAATCCAGGATGCATGCTGGAGCTCCTGAGATGGGAAAGGTTCAGACCAAGGCAAGTGCACAGGACAGAAATACACACTGTAAATCTTCCTAAGCAGCTCAGCCTGTCCTGGTTCCTCAAGGTTTTGCCAAGGTATTTTGTTTGTACTTGTCACATGACTCACATCAGGCATCACATCCTAATCAAGATGGACACCAGTGTCTTCCCAGGCAAAGCTCCCATCCTCAGATGGCAGGAGCGGCTTAGCTGCTCTGTGCACGTAACTCCTGCCTGAGCCTCCTCCCTGCTGAAGGGGAAGGGAGGTGAGAGGCTGCCAGGGACCAGGGACACTTGGACATCTCTGCTTGTTCTTCTGTTTGCTGTAGAACAGTCTACAGAAGGCACAAACTGGCCCAGCGTGTGTTGTACTCAGAGCTGCTTTTCTACAGCAGAACAGACTCTCAGGGCCAGGAGTGGTGTCCTCCAGAAAGGAAGGGCTTCCCCCACCCCAGAGCACGACATCCTCACTCCTACAGGCTCCTGATCCTCTCAGGCTAGGGAATATGAAATGGGATGGCTGTTACTAAAGGCTCCAGTTTCAGCAACCTTCACTGGCTTTTAAATGTGTAGAGTTTGGAACTGGAAAAGTCTCAGAATCTGTCCTTTGGTTCCAGGACACAGTGACTGCCCCAGCCCACACACCCAGTGAGCTGACCTCTAGCAGAAGACAAGCTCTGATTCTGCACTGCTCATAGTCTAGTGGGAAATACTTTGCTCCTGCTGCTACTTGTCCATTCTTGCCCATCTTTTTCTCACTTTTCACAGCCTTTAAGCATTTATCTTTTCACGCCTTTGCCTACTCTGGATTTCCCTCAAGGCTGATTTTGCTACATTAGGGTCCTTGTGCCATTTTCTTTTATCTTTTTTTTTGGTTTTTTTGGTCCCAGGTAGTAGAATTTTCCCCACCTACCTCATGCCCATGCAGTTCCAAGAGCTGAAGTAAACTGAGTTCCTGACCTTTTTCCCAGCAGGAGCAAGAAGTGATTCACAAACTATATTCCTCAGTTCCCAGCTGGCTGATGGCCAAAGCAGCGCAACAGCTCAGGACTAGCTCCCAAAGTAGCTGTCCAAGGCATTATTTAGCACAGGGCTGAGACACAGGCAACGTGGAGATACTCCGACAAAAGCAGGGAGAGGGAGGAGCAGCAGGAAACCTCTCTCATGGTGGAACTTTACTAAAAGTAGGAATGAAACAGTAACCTCTACAATCCAAAGTTCCTATCAGATACACATATCAAAATGGGGAATAGTAACTTTAAAAAACACGCTCAAGGTTCCAACAAAAATTTAATTATATGTGTTTAAGATTTTAGTTCCATCTCCCTGCCATATTCCTGATTTATCAGTGAACAGTTATACTCCCCTGTTTGCAGGAATGATTGGTGCCTCTCTGGAGACACCAGAAGAGAGGACTCTCACGAGTTACACGTGAAATAGAGGGATCATACTCTGGCTTAAGACGTCCTGACTCACTGGACTTGTAATCTGATTACACGGGTGTTTTTGGAAGCCCTGTGCGTTATGTCCTGCCGTGCTCCAGCCTTTCCCCTCTGGGGGTCACCACGTTTGCTGCTTCACAGACACCCCTGGGGTTTGGAAACTGCCCACTTGTGACAGATGGAAACAGTGAGGAGTCTTCCAAAACTTCCCACTGATTTTAAACATTTGAGTCAAAGATGCAGTAAACATTCCTCATTCCAAAGAAGGCCTGGGGAAGCTCCCAGCACACAGCGTTTTTGGCAAAACAAGCTTGTGGTGTCTCAAGGTGTGCACCCAAGATCTATGTTCGTTTATTTGTAGTGGCACAGGTGACTGATCAAAAATGTAATGCTCAGGTAATTTATACCTTCTTTATGTTTTTAGCTGCAATAACACCTTGGCCTCTGTTTACTGGCACACTGCTGTATACCCAGGAAGCTGGTAAAAAAGTTTTCCTATCTCAAATGCTATGATGTTTCTGTAATAGAAAGTGTGTGAAAAAAACAAACAAACAAACAAAAAAAACAAACACAAACAAAGTTTGTGATTTAAAACAAATCACATTTTGGAGGGTGAATCTAAAAGAGTCTCTCTGGTCTTTGAAGAAACGTGGGAATGAAAGAGGCATTTTCTGGGAGAGCAGCTCTGAGGCCAAACAAGTTTTTGAAGTAGAAAAGCTGCTCTTACACACTTCTGCTGTCAGGCAAACTGTGCTCAAGTGTGTTGGTCATTTTGGAGCCTTGAAAGCAATGCAGTGTCTGGTAAGTTCATTCCCAGATGCTGGAAGAACAAGGGATTGTGGGAAGCAATGTAAGATGGGGAGGGATTTACTGCAGAACAGAGAAAAAGCAAATCAATGAAAGTTTGTTCAGCCTTCCTTCCCTTTTGGTTTGTTTTCAGTGAGGCTGCAGCAGGAAAAATTTTGAGATTTTTACGCTTGTGTTGCTTTAAGGACAGGAATGCTGGAAACGGAGGTATTTGATACCTTTGCTGCTAATTACAGTGCAAGCTCCCAGTGTCCTGACAATGCCCTTGTCCCTGACCTGGAGGGGCCTCACTGTCTCAGGGTCAGCTGTAATTTTGTTTTAGGTCAGACCTGGGACTCTCCTGCCAAACTAACTGCACTTTGTTTTGAAGTAGAAACCATTTACTAGCAAGTCTGAGACCATCAAACTCATTTCACTAACAAGAAACAGGAACAAAGAGCAGAGCCCCAGAGACGAAGGTCAGTGTTGGACACGGGGAGAGCTCAGCTGCGTCACGAAGGAAGGGGCCGTTCTCCCACCGAGCCCCACAACCCCCTGAGCCCAGATCTTCTGCACTCTTCAATTAAGCTTGTTTATTACAGAAAAGCCTAGGGACCAACTAAACTGTGCCAGGCCCAGGCCCTAAACAGGCAAACAGCACTGGCAGCCCCCACCTTAGAGCGCTACTACACAGTTGCTGCATTTCACAGGCGGCTCAAGAGGAGCGAGCTCTTCAGTAAAGCTTTTGAGTTGTTTGTGCTGCTCCAATCTCTTCTCACAGATTGGCCGGGTGATTTAGGCCAAGAAAATTCTGGTCTACTACTTGAAAACCGAGGTTTTTCTTCCCTACCTCCAAAAAAACTCCAAAACCCAAAAATGCTTCAAGATCTTCAGAAAGAACATGTTGCAGAAAATAACTCAAAGCTTAAAGTGAAATACTTTGTAACTCCCTCCAAATAATCAGCACTCCCTAACTCACAGGGAATGAAGTATTTTTTCAAACCAAGAGATTTTGATCTGATCTTCATCCTCCTCACCAAACCAATGGACAGATTCCACTGTCACGGTGCCACCCAGCATTACCTGAAATTAACTTGTCACCTAATGAACGGTTCTGTACAATTTGTGGGTCAGCACGAGCACCCCGTGCATTTTGCGTCTTGTCAGAGTCCCTGCTCTTTTGTACTCATGTAGACATCGGACTGGGTTTGCTGGGGGAAAACCTATTCACAGCAAAATGTTTTTTCAACTCTGCACATCATTGCAACAAGAGGCCAACTTGCACTTACAGGAAAGAAGCTTGGTGAAAAATGGGTGCCAATTTACTAAATAGCAAAAGTCTCTTGACATCAAAGGAGCATTCCATGAAGGAGGCAGACAAGTATAGACCCAAACATGCTCTTTGGGAACAGTAAAACACATTCAGCTCTAGTTGCTGGCCAGAGCTGGGGTTGGTGAGAGGTTGGTTGTGAGAGACCACAGCTATAGCAAGGAACAGGACCACTGAGGGATGTTCGAATCTTTCTATTATGAAAGTTGACTAGAAGACTGCAACACACCCTGAGGTGTGTTAACACTTGTTCCCTGCCACGCTGAACAGCTGCAAGGCAGGGTGATCAGAAGAATTTCCAGCCCTACAGACTCTCAGATGAGTTTAAAATGTAATACCCTCATTGTTGGACACCACAGGTCTGTAACTACTTGCAAACCCAAACTGCTCCTCTCAGCTTTGGTGCCTTTGCAAATATCAAACCAGCTTCCAAGAGCTCATCTCAGTTGCCAGAGCTCTTTGTGGGACAGGTCCCAGCTACTCAAGAGCTGGATTCCTCCTTCGTGGCTCCCAGAGAAACCCACGTGTTCCGAGAGCGATGCAATCGCCGTGTACCAGAACAAGGCTCTGGAGCAGAGCAGATAGCTTCCTTGGCAGCTGGCCTGTAGTGCTGGAGCTCACTCCCAGGAGAGAGTAGAGGGAGTAAAAACCTCACTGCCATCAGAGCAAAGCGCTCAACCTGCTTCTACCAGAGATTTCTCACAAGAGCGAAAAAATCCAAAAGTGTCTCTGCAAATAGGAGGCTGCGGGAACAGAGAAAAGATAACCCAGTTAACGTCAGGCACACAGCTCTGCCACCAGATCAGGTAACACCGACCAGTAAAGCACAGGCAGAGCCTGCTTTACACCTGGAAGACTACCTGACTAACATCTGGACAGAGAATTGCCTCCCTCCTTAAAGCCACCCAAACCCCAGATCTGCAGCTGCGAAGCTTTCAAGTAAGGTTTTTAAATCTGGAAGTTGAATAGCATGAAATGTATTCTATTCCCCAGATGACCTTATCCAAGCTCATTTTCAAGGCACAATAGAAGACACAGCTACCCTCAGGTTCCCAGGTAGTGCAATTTATACCCTGAGGCAGATGAAGGTACAAACTACTTGGTCTCAGAGTTTGTGTGCTTTTGGACTCCCCTGTTACTTCAGGTGTCACCACATCTGCATAACCTCTACAGTGAAGAGAAAAGGAGAGGGTTTTCACTCGTTTCAGGGAAGGCTGAGCTCTGCCCATAGATGAGGTAATTTTCTGTCTATACACAGAGGACTCCACCCAGAGGAGCTGATTCCCAAGGGCACAGCAGAGCCCCTTTGGAGACAGCTCCCAGGGCTGGAGCTCCTGCAGGGCATGATGCAGGCTCACCCCCAGCCCAGCAGGCTCCTGGGAACAGGGCCATAATGACCATGGACTGCCCAGTCAACCATACAGAGGTCATCTCCCATCCTCTGCTCCACTGCCGCCGAGGAGGGGCTGTGCAAGGTGGAGCACGGAGCTCTGGGCAGGGCTGTGCGGGTGGCAGCCCAGCCTGGGAACTCAGGAGCAGCAAGGAAGGAGAGGATGCTGGAGTGGAAGTGATTTGAATTAGAACAAACTGGCTGCTGAATAGAAGCTTTTATTCCAGCATGGAGAAGGCTTTGTTAGTCAAGCACATGTGATGCACAAAAGCCTCCACTTGAATTCATTGAGTTTTAATTGGTTCTCAGGTGGGGGAGGAGATGGGTGTTAGGAATTAGGGATTCCTTAAAGAGGCAATATCATTAAATCTTAACGCCTCTTCCCTCTCACCCCCGGCTTCGGCTTAGGAGTCTGGCCTCATTCAATTGTCTCATGTTAGAGAATCAGAAAAACTGAGGGAGAGAAAGGGTGGGAGGGGAGTCACTAATAAAGCCTAAAGGGAGATCAATGAACTAGGAGGGTGAGGGGCAGGAGGAAGACTGAGAAAAGAAAGAGGCTGCTTGGGAGAGGAGGGAGGTCACACGCAGGCAGGGAAGGCAGGAGAACCTCAAAGGGATGAGGGAAAGAGAATGATGCCATTTGAGTCGGCGCTTTCTTTTCTCCCTGCATTCCTTCTTTTATTGAACACTTAAAACTTCCCTTGGAGATCCTCTAGCTTGGCTCTGTGAGCCTGTGCTCCAAAATAACAGTTGATCACCAGAAGGAAGGAAGCAAATCCTGGGATGGGCATGGAGGGCATGCGCATGGGGAATAATAGCAGTGAGAGAAACCTGCTTGGAAGGACCTCACAGGAGCTGGTGCTTGTTTTGCCAGACACAGCACGTTTCAGACAGAAGTTTTGTTACCAAGAGTCTGCCACAGACATCGCTGAAACAAGGTCCTTGTGAGTGAACAAGAAAGGGAGTCATTGGGAGCTAAGGAGATTTCCCAGTCGGTGTAGGAGGTTCAGCACCCTGCCCAGGGACCCTGGGTACCTGTGAGCCAGACCCCGACAGACAACTGCTCCACTGTGATGTGGAACACACATCTCCCAAATGTACAATGATTTCCATCAGTCCAGTACATCACAAGAGAATGAATTAATGTTGGTTTAACTACTGCATTTGGAATTTAGATAGGTAAGTGAATGACATACCAAACACACTGCCAGCAAACACCAACTCGAATGCATTTTCTCTGGAGTTCCTGACAGAAGAACACTGCTTCTATATTTAAGCCAGACAGTTTATCCTGTACAAAGCCACACACAGCAGATATTCCTTACAGGAAGCACTGCCTACTGTTTCATTATAATTCTTCATGACAAAATTGGACTGCACAATCTCTGCTTGTAGACACCATGGCACTGATCTCCCCCAAAACAGGGGCAGTGCAGCTGATAACTACACAGACTCAAACAGGAGGTCTCTGACTTCTGTGTGAGGACAGTGTGGGACGCTGAAAACAGCATTCCCACAATGGCTTCTCTCCAAGAGACTGTCTGATCAGAGTCACCTACTGTGGTGTGAAACCTGAAGGCAACACAAGATCCTCCACTGACACAGCTGTGGTGCAGGGTAGCTCTCACACACGTGGGTTATTTACGTATTTCAGAGCACAGGGAAAAAAAAAAGAGATTGGTGAATCCCCCATTGGAAGTGTCATAGGACCCAGTTTTCCAAACCTCCTCTTTGAAATAGGAGCCTAAGTGTCATTTAGAAGTGACATATAGACTGCAATCTCATTTGGTCCTTAACTCCAGCTCAAAGCAGACGTGGTCTCCACCTGGCAAAGGCACTCGTGAGCAGTGGGCCGTGACAGTGCCTGGCACCAGCTACAGAGAAAGCATTTAACCACACATGGAGAAGAGATAACACCACTTGCTTGATTCCTGATACTGCAAAGTCTACACACAGACTCTGCCAAGCTGCCCGCTGTCACCACTTGACCAGTGACAACCCACAAGAGCCCTGCCCTACAGGAACAGCAGGGCTTTCCTCCAACAAGGGAGACTCCCTTGGACAGCTCACACAGGAAAACACAAAGAGCCCCCCAGATCCTATTAGGGAGACGTTCTTTTTCCTTTCCAAGCAATGTTTACTGAGTGCTTCAGTTTGCATCTTCCCATAGTGCACCTGCATTACAGGTAGCATTACACATTGCAGACAGATTTATTTAATTTTCTATCTTAAGAGTTTTAAATAATCCACAGGCATAATTTCAAAGTACATCTGACTCACTTGAGGCAACCAGCTGCTCTTCATCATCAACAGTAACATTTGTGGGTTCATCTTATTGTGCACAGCTCTAAACACAATCCCTGCCCTGTCAGAAAGTCACATCCCTCTGCACAGGACTAAGCAATTGCACTGCTTCCTACAACCCTGCATTCCATGTTAGAGATAGAACAGCTCCTGTGTCTATCTTCCCAGTAACAAAATGTAGGAAAAGGCTGTCTTAGTAAGGATGGGCAAGGTCATGCCTCCAACACTGTTCCTTGTATTTATCCTAGACTTGTTGCCCTGGATGCATTTGCCCTCCTCCCAGTAGTTTGCTAGTAACAGGCTTTCCTGTAATTGTTTCCTTCTCTTTCAGATATGTTCAGTGCATACTTCAGTGCTGGAGTATTAGCTTTCCCAATTCCACCTCGTTTCTCAACAGTCTCCTATTTTGTAGCTTCCAAGAGGACCAGACCATTTGTGCCATTGGAAAGAAAAATAATTGGGGGAAAAAAAACCCCTCTCAGTATGCTCAAATATCTCGTTGCTCTCCTATGGTTTTCAGTGGATGCCTTTGGTGGTTGGGATCCTCTTGCAACATTTTTCCTAGCAAGTCCCATTTCCGCAACCTCTTGGTATGCGACAGCAGGCACTTCTGAACTGCTTCACTACACAAGCCACAGATTTGTCTGTCACAAACAGTGTCAGTTATCACAGCATCAAATTTGCTGTGTGCAGCAGGTCTCCAAGACTGCCATGAATTGAAAATTGTTTTGCTACCTCTTCTCAATGCCTGACGGAACAGGTATCTCAGCAATCAGCAGTGGCTTTGGGGCAAAGTGTGACTGACACATCTGCAGCAGCTATCCAGTTAATTTTATTCCTGGCCTGTTTCGTTACATTAAACCTCACGATGCTCACCATATTTCCTCCTTTCCCAGCAGCAGAGATAGCAAAACCATCCTTTCAGCTCCAGAAGCAGTTTAGCTACGGCTGCTCCACCGATTAGACTGGCTTCACCTCACAGGTCCTCCTGCATCCAGGAGATTGCCTCTTGCTTTGCAAGTACTAAAATCACAAAATGAAGCCAATCCTAAGCAAAACTCAGCCCTAACAAGAGAACACTGACAGTCTCAACAGCAGCACAACAGATTTATCCTGTGCCAAGCTAGTGGTCAGGCACAAGCTTTTACTTTCTGGTATCCTCTGTGAAGGGGCAGATTTGCGTGGCTGCTGGCATAGTTTCAAGAGCTATAATATGAAGACCACCTACAGCACAGGTCTGGTCAGAGCACTCATACAGAAACATGCCCTACCCTCCTTGGAAATCTCTTGTTTCTGCTCCAGTGGACAGGCCCTTGCAAGGACGCTGGGAACACCCATCCTTTACTCTGTCAGTGGCCACATCAGCATCCTGTGCTGAGCCCAAGGGTTTCCTGCAGACTGCCGCTTCCCGTGCTGCTTCACCTGAAGCTGCAGCCCCCAGGCAGGTTCCACACACAAGCTCCTGCTCCAGCCCATGCCAGGCAGTAGTACCTGCAGGACCAGCCATCACAGCTTCTCTGGGCCTAAAGGCCACATCCAAATTTGTGCGGGAGGAGGCCAGAGCTGCACTGGAGCCAGGCTCTCCATGTTACAGACAGAATGAGGCTAGGATGACTAATGAGAGAAGCCAGCGCTGCGGAAGCTTTCCAGCCCAGTGCCCTCACAGGTTTCTGTGTGAGGTGGTAGCATTTGCACATTTATCAGTGTAATACTGCACACTCACCGTTCCTTAAATTTGCACAAACCCCCGTCTCCATGGGCCTGCTGGACAGCGGACCTTGCTTGGAGAGATCTTTACAAATGCACATCACCACTGATAACCACACACAAGTTCCTACTGGGAACTTCAGGGGAGAGCTCTGCACTTCAGTAGGTTCGCTCATTGTACCTAAACATGTTATTTCCCTGAATGATACCAGTGCTCTGTCTCCTGTGTTTTGACAGGTAAGTAGACGAGGGGCACTGTGGCTTTAAGAAGGTCATTTCCACTGTCCTGCCGCTGTAATTAGCCTGCTAAAGAAAGGGCAGAGGCTGGAAATTGGATTGAGCAAACCAGGCTTTAGCCGCAGGATGAAGGCAGAGCCCCAGGATTGTTATGTTAATCACCTGAGCTCAGCAGTCCCTGCCCTTCACACCAGCACAAACCCAGTAACAAACCCAGGACCCCTTTGCGGAGCAAACCCAGGCTCCAGCTGCCCCAGGACATCTCCCTCCACCTCCTGGGATGCTGGGGCCACCCCTGTGGACAGACGTGGTGGCAGCCGGAGGGGATCCTGTGCCTGGCCACAGCCTCAGCCCGTGGCCATACAGCTCCTCTGATCCAGAGCGCCGGGACTCAGCTGCCAGTGGGGCCAAGACTAAATGGGGGTCACGGGTGACTCCGTGAGCTGATGGGCAAGGGCTGCTTTACACCAGCTGAGGATCCAGCCCTGGCCGTGCTGAGTCAAAAGCATGTCTGAAAGCACAGATTGCTCACTGCTATTTCACCGATGAAAAATAGCATTAAGAACAATAGGCCAGATTCGTACTCGGCACAATAACGGCTGTAGGCAGCGGGCGGGTTTGGGTGGGCGCCACCCCTCTGCAGAGACAGCACAAGCCCCCCCGGTCCCGGGGGCCAGTGCAATGTCTTCAGCACCAGAGCCACCCCAAGTTAATTCCAAGGGCAAGTCCTGGGGGTACAACCTCTGGCCTGTCCCTGAACTGTCTTCAGGAGTGCAGCTGCACTCTGTGCCAGAGCTGTCACCTGCACCAGACACTGGTGTCACCTCATCAAGAGGTGCTGAACAAGCCAGCAGCTTGGCCCAAGGTGCCCTGTGTGCTGCAGGGACACGTTTGTGGCACAGGCAGTGAGAGCTGGCCACGAATCACTCCCAGTCACAGCCGGCTGCCTGCTGCCTCCTGTTTTGCCCTCGCCACCTCTCCCCTCCACGGGATACAAGGCTGGGGTTTACCTCACTGCGCTTTACTAGCTTGTATCCCCTGGAAACGTGCCTTTCTGTCTCCTCTCTGCTCAGAAACTTTGGGCTAACAGCCCTCACCACCACCACCCACCTTCTTTTTAAGGCAGCGACCCAGGCTGGCCATTGTCCCCTCCTTGTTGCCCCTTTTTTCTTAGGGCAAGCTCCCGCCTCTCCCCCGCGTCGGGCCAGCTGGGGTTCCGCGTTACCTCCCTTGTTCTTTGGCACATTTTTTCACTGCACCCCATCGCTGCTGGGGAGGGGGAGGGAGAGGAGGAGGATGGGAGGGCAGTGTCTGGCTCCGCATCCAGCGCGCCGGATGGCATGGTTTTGGAGAGGCCTGGCTTAGTGAAGTTATTCAAGCCAACGGCAGCCTGGCAACCGGGCGGCCACAATGGGAGCGCAGGAGGAGGAATGTTTCCACATGCCTGATCAATGGGAGCAAGGGAGACAGCAAAGCAAACAGAAGCTGGGAAAGAGACACAAAGAGAAAGCAGCCTTTTCTCTGCTCAGTTCCTTTCATTTGTCACAGCTCTTTGTGCAGCTGATGACAACGGAGGCCCTTCGGAGGCTAGTTTTAGGGAGTTTGGTTTTTCTAATTAAATAAAATGCCGTGTCCTTTTTATTCACTTGTCACCTTCCCGCTCGCCAGAAAAACCCCAAGAGCAGCCCCACTGGCACTTGAGCCTCCCGCTCCACGCACCTCCCAGGAGCCCCAAGCACCTCTTCTCCCTGGGAAGGTAGAAAGGCACAAGCACCCCCTCAAAACAGCTCCGTGCTGGACACGCTGCCCTTCCCGAGCACCGGCAGGGCCCTGCTCGGGGGCTGCAGCTCAAGCCACCCGCGGCCCCCCGGCTGCTCATTATGGGAATAAAGAGCCCAGCGAAGAACAACTTCTCTGGAGGTGGCGGGTCCCGCAGCAGCTGCTGACCAGACTAACGGGCAACTTTCTATGGGAAAGAGGCAGCGTTCAAAACAGGGTTAGAGGAGAGTTGCCTTGGAAACTTGGACCATTTCTGCCAAGGGGCTATGATTTCCCTCGAAAGGTCCCAGACAGGATTTACCTGGGAGCCGACTGTGGGGCAGAAACTCCTGCAATCTGCAAAGCAGCTGGGAGATGGAGGCAAAGGAGGGGTTTCAGGACAGAGGCACCAGCGTGCTGGTGCCGGGTTGCGTGGTGACAAACAACTCCAAATCCTGCCCTGTTGCATAAGCAGTGGTGGGAGCCCGAAGTTGTTTCCTCTAATTACTATGCAAGAGTTCACAGCGACAGGCCTCCTCTTGTGCAGGAGTTTACTGGAAAGGTCCTCCCTGGCTCGAAGGCAACACCAAGCAAAGCAACAGGAGAGAGAGTTTGGGGGTAAGCTTTCCTGCACTGAGGCCAGAGCAGAGGTTATTCTGTCTCTTTTTTTAAAAAAATAAGTCTAGTTGGATGTATGAAGCCCTAAAGAATAGAGAAATCTTTGGGCTGCTGAGGAACAGGAGGCAGGACACCACACCTCCACCAAAACACAGGCTTCCCCTCCTGTGAACAACTCCATCACCAAGCAGCCAGCGCTGCAGAAGCTCAGCTCCAGCCCCCTGAGCATCATCAGTGCAGGAAAAGGATTAGTGATCCTGCATGTGCTTTAGGAGGAGGGAACTTCTGTTTTGAACATGGCAGTGTTTGGGATCTCACCAGGTTAGGGTCAGGATGCAATCAAACCATGCAAAGGAGCTCCAGCAACACAGTGAATGGCAGCATGAGCTCAAGGATATAGAATGAAACTCGATCCTCATCATGGATGTGGCCTTGGTTCAGCAGCACAGGAAAACCCCTGCCCACTTCTAACAGCTGAAGACACAGCTACCTAAATACAGGCTTCTCAGTCCTCATGGGCAGAGGTTCCAGGCTCCCCAGGTGGACAGCAAGTTCTTCTGACACCACCTCTTTCCATTTCCAGGACTTCCACTGAGCTTAGGGATAAACCTCGTGGGTTCTCAGCAGTCCTGTGTCTCGGTCAATCAGTGGGGCTAGCATTGCACCAGACATTTTGGCAGTCAGGCTCTGAAGTGATCAGGATGTGCAGTTCTACCAGCTTCTGGTGCCCCTCCACCTGAATTGCACTGCACATCCTGCATTCTCCCCCCTCCTTTGGGGGCTCAGCCACACCTGTGTTAGCAGGTCAGAGTAAAAGAAGATCCCACAAGCCATTTTTACAACAGCTGAATTCCAGCAGTGTTGGGGTTTCCTCTGCCTCACTCTGGAGGCATGAGGGGGGTGACACACTGCCTCAGTTTCGCTGTTTTCCCCACCTCCCCACCTGACATTTTGCTGGATAATAATGTTTATGAGGTGTTCATTTAACAATGTAATTGCCTCTAAATAATAATAATTACAATTACTAAAAAAGAAGATTCTACCCTACTCCTTAACACTAAGTTGTTTGTTGTCATATAATCAGCAAACTTGCTTTTAGGAAGCATCCCAATTTCCATCTCGAGTATATCACTGCCATCCCAGTCCTGCCTGGCTCTTCCACTGCCCCCAGACATGTGCTGAGGGCCAGCCTGCAGCTGAATGAAGATCAGGAGCCTCCCCTCCCCAACTTCAGAGAGATAAACACACTCCACAGGCATTACCTACTCCTTCAAACTTATTCCAGACTTCCTTGAGCCTTCTTGTAAGGAAGGAGAAATCTACCTCCACTCCTGCTCAAAGGATTGCTTTCATTAAGGCCTCTATAGATTTGCAATGACAACTATTTGACCTGCTTCAAAAATATTCATGAGACTCTCACATGCACTCACTAAGGGCAGACAAGCAAAATCCTCAGCTCACGTTCTCCTGAGGTCCTGGGGTGCTGATGGCAATACACATCCTAATTACAATATACACCATATAGAGAATGAGACCTTGTCAGCTCTGGTGAGGCTTTCTTTGAGTCGAAGAATCTGGAAGTGATTGGGAATATTTCTCAGTAGATCAGAAAAAAGTCTAACCACGTGCAAATATCTTTAAGTAATTGCCCTTTTCCCTGGCCCCAGTAAGAAGCTTCCAAGACAGGCCACAGGGAACATTTAAACTATACAAGGAAATTTAGATGCTTCCATAGCTTGGGTTGTGCAGAACAGCAAAAAAATAAAATTCTCAGGTATGAAGACTGCCCAGGCAGTTCATTATGGTATTCACTAAGTTCTGAAACAAAAAGATTGCTCTTCTTTACAGACTGTGCACAGTGCAACATGCATGGGACAAAGCAAGCAGGAAGAGCAGCATTCACTCCCCACAGAATTCCAACCAGCCACTGCAGACTTCCAGAAATGTTGCCGAACGGTGCAAAACGCAACAGAATTGGTCCCTGGTGGGGAAGAAAAGCAAAGTGTATTCCTTCCTGACACAGTCACTGCAAGGCAGAGCAGTTCTCACATAGCTGGTGCTGCTCTTTCACTCTTGCACCTGCTGTGAAGACACCATCCCAGTAAGTACCAGCACTCTACAGCTCCCTGCTCCGCCTCCCTCAACAAGATCCTTCTGTGCTGCCCATGGATTCATCCCAAGATAACATTCTTTGGTAGAAGGACAACCTGCTGATGGACACATGCAATTAGCAGCCTGCTGACAGGTGCCCTTTCAGCCTGTCTGTGGCCCCTTTTACTCAGGTAAAGCTGGCACAGTGATCCAGCCACTCATCCTTTGTTACAGCTTTATAAAGTGGAGGAAATAATTCAAAAAGTCTTAAAGGGAACCTCAGGGTGGACAGAGAAAACATGATAGGTATTTCATAACTGAGGGAGAGGCGGCATTTTATCACTGTTGAAACAGCTCCCACTACTGAATCAATAACTGCCTGAGCTTTTTATGATTCTCCTTAGCAAAGGTAATACCACAACAAGGCAAAGAGCTACCACCTGCAAACAAATAAACAAGTAAATCTCAGAGGGGAGAAGAGGTGGGGCAGAAAGAGAGCATTTCTTTCACGAAATACTGCATTAATGCCAACTGAAAGGGGAATACTTCCTCTAACAGCCTCCCATTCAGTCCTGTGACAATGTGACCCTGACGCAGACAGTGCACAGGTGATGCAGAGGCACTGCCCCCACAACCTGCTGGAGTCCTGCAGGTTACAAGGCACACACCATACCCATGACCAGGTCTCCCAGCAGCCTAATTACATAACCCTGCCACAGGGGTCAGCCCCCAGGAAAGGCAATATCACATCAGAGCTCCTTGAGATCACTCCCACTTACGTCAGTCCCACTGGCACACAGGCACCACAGCCTTGTACAGCTGCTTTCTGAACAAAACTGGAAGCGGAGTGATCCCAACTCATTTTGGGATGGTGCAAGCAAAACAACTTCACGTGGTTACAGGACAGACTGCAAATGTTTATTATAATGCCCTCTTCCGCCCACAGCCCTCCAGCCCTGATGAAAATCAGAGAAACCCATCCCTTTGGGTACAGTCTGTTCTTGGCCACAGCACATGTGGGTGCCAGAGACAAAGCACAGGGCAGATCCAACCCTGTTTACTTCACCACTTGAGACCCTGACCTTGACCATGCACTTGGCAGAGGATGTGTGTGGTGTTCAGAGGTTGCTCCCCCCAGTGTGTTTAGGCTTTTCCCCTTCCTCATGGATATGTTACACAAAACACAGCCCAAGGTTACCACAGGTACAGAGTTGTGAAAACCAGACATCCTCTCTTTAAAAACCCAGCAGTCTCCCCTTGGCCTGCCACAGCCTGCTCAGACATTCCTCCAAACCTGAGGAAAGTGGCTTTTAACCTGCTCCCATTTACAGAAAAACTTTTACCGGTTTTTCACTAGAAACCTGGACCTGTACATAGTGACCTTCAGCCTGCTGAAAATACACCACGATTTTGTTGTCAAGCACATAGCAAGAATCCTTACAAGCAGAGAAGGCGTTAAGCTGGGTCAACCAGGATAACAAGAAAAAATTACAATTCATTGTCTTTACCAAGGGAAGGAATGTTCCTTTGCTCCAGTGAAAAGCTGTGAATTACAGAGAGCTCAGGCAGGCTGACTCGTGCAGCCCATCCCTCATTTTGCAGTGATCAGCCAGGCTGTGCAGTGCAAGGGAGAAATCTCTCCTGGCTTGCTGTCCGACTTAGCGTGGGGGACCGAAGAGTGCTACCCATAACCACCACTGGAATTAAACCACCACTGGAATTAAAAAGCCATCACTAACCTCCTATAGCCTGCCAAGGTCTATGACCAGCACAGAAGTGCCCTCCTAATAGCTCTGCAAATTCCCTCTCAGAAAGGCCGTGACAGCTGATCTCCCAGCTGGGAAGGGGATGCTCACAGGTGGCCACTGTGATGTGCACCTCAATACTGGGGGCCTGCCAGAGGCAGAGTCCTGCACAGATCTGGGGGAAGTGGATTTCATTACCCCAGAATTGTGTCAGTGCAGCAGGTCAGCCCTTTGCTGCATCTTCGCTCTGTCCTGCTTGCTACAGAAAGTTGGCTCATACTCCAGGAGCAGCAAAAGCTCCTGTCTCATTTCCTCTGTCATCTGTATTGTCTTAGCATTAAAAGCCACATGAACCCACAGAGATAAATCCACCCACCTCTGCAATTCCGGAAGTGTTTGCATCCTTCTATCATCCTAAAACTGCCACGCTAATGGTGCCCAGCAGCAATTGCCCATCCTGCCTCTTGGCCATGTCAGAATAGCTCTTAGTGATTTTCTGTCATGCTAGAAGAGTTTGTCAGCTTGTCTCACGCCTTGTCTCACCAGTTCTGGTGATACTGGAGTATCCAAAAGGCATCCCACAACAGCCCATCACAAAAACAACCACAGGGCTGGGTATCGAAACTGGCCACTGTGTCTGCCAACAGCTCTGAGGAGCTAATTTGAACCAGGCCGAGCTGCATGGACTCAGTAATTAAGAAAGAATGTACGTGAAGCCAGTATATTAAGGGGTGAGAATGCACTTCATGTCTAGAGAATTAAACCATTGTAATCAGAGGAGGAAAAAAAAAATCTGAAGTAAAATCCTTGCATAGACCTTGACTATTCCCTCAGCAGGACAAACCTGATGACTAGTTGTTGTTTACAACGATAAGGTCAGAGGAAAGGCCATTTCCTCTCAACAATTGTCAGAAAGGATTAAAACCTGCATTCAGGCTCTCTTTGAACTAGCAGGTACTCCATTCCCCGATGGTATCAGGATCCATTCAGAGAGGTCTCCGGCAGCCTCCGGGGCATGTCTCCATAATGCCCCCATTGTGGCAGTATGCACAGCACCACTTCCTGCGGTCACTGCAGCTTTATGAAGCTTCACCCTTGTGGTCCCGTACCCAGGGCAGGAAGCAATCCTGCAATCACTGCTTAATTAGTCATTTCCCAAGTCTGCCTCGGATGAGAGCTGCTGCTGCTTGTCAGCTTCTGGAGAGGGAGGCTGGGAATCAGACACATCACTACCAGACGGCAAGAGAAGTTGCTTGCAGCTCCACGGCCCACATTCTCCATTTCCACTTTGGGTTTTTTTTTCCTAAGTAGAAGGATTTGAGAGGATGAAGGGGCCGTTGCACCTTCTGCAAGTCAAGACAAAAGCTGATTTATAACAGAAGTGGCTTTATTTTTGTTGATTTGTTGTTATGGGCTGGGCTTTGGTTGGCTATGGTTTTGATTTGGTTTTTGGTTTTGTTGTGGTTTTGGTTTTGTTTTTTTTTTTTCCCTTGAGAAATAGCATCTTTGATAAAAAGCACATATTTCAAGAGAGGTCTGTTCCAGGAATTCCAGTTGCATACTTTTCCTTTGCAGAAATCAGTACTGAGGCTGAGAGGCTGGATAGGTGCAGTTACAGCTTTTCCAAGTGAGCTCACTGGAAAAGGTACCTCTTACCATACAGTCACCAATTTGAAAAGAATGAGAGTTACACAGTATTAAAATATTTGTCTAGATAATGAGTGTTTGTGTGTGGAGGAAGGCTAAAGGAAAAAATATGTTTGTTTTGAAGCCCAGCTGTTTCGAAAAAAACATGATGATTTTTCTGTTTAACAAAATAAATTAGGTATTTCAGTGATATCCAAAAGGCCTGTTTGGGCATTTTCAGTGTACTGGGCATTGTTGAGAAGAGCTTTTCAAAATAAAGAAATAAATAGAAAATACAATTATTTAAGAAGTTAGATGAAGCTATATAAAATAACTGTTTTCACTTTAAAGACACTGAAATCAGAGGAACTGCTCTGATCAAAAAAAACAATGTTCTCAAAGTTTCTTTTTGTAGGAAAGTTTGATTTAAAATTAAATACATTCTGGAATGGAAAAGGTTTTGTAAGCTCAACATTTTCAAGTAAAAGGAGAACTTCTCTCTTCCTCTATTCCCAGTTTCCTTTTCTGTAATGAAATAATTAGAAAAGTGGAGTATGTGATAATTTCCTTGTGACAGTGGGACAGCCCTGCTTTTGGTAAGTGTGTGTGAAGCAGGGGGAAAAAATCAAAAGAACCCCCCTAAGAGATCAGTGATCCCAATGAGAAATTTACATAAATTTCAAGAAACTGGAATCCACAGAAGATTGATATGAGAAAAAGTGACTCTGATGTGGACTAGAACTGGTGAGGGAGTTATAACATGAATTATTGTAGATATCACATGAGAGGTTCCTGCTCTCTCCCCAGATCTAACATGAAACTTCTTCCAACCTTGTTCAAATCATATCTTGTAACCTGCTGGCTCAGTCTCTGCACAGGGTTAATGCAGACAGCTTCCAGCAGCTCAGAGTGCAGGCAGAAAAAATATGGCTTTGCCACAAAAAGTTGTGCAAGTGACCTCAGAAGGGTTTTTCCACCCTCTCTTTCTCCCTCTAAGGCCACATTAACCCTGGCAACAGCCAAATCCAGAAGACATGGGGGTGACATAATGCCACATGAGCACTCTTTCTCCTCAGCCACTCAAGGAGACGAGTGGCATCTTCTCCACGCTCCCTTTGCTCTTCTGTGATCTTCCTCTTAACTGAGCTTTCTTGTGAAGTGCCAAAACACAATAAGAAAAATTATTGTTAAGACTGACACTGATGAGGGAAGGATGCAGGAGAGAGCTGTGAAGAGCTCAGGAACACCTGTGAGTTTATCAGCTCCATCCCCTCACCTGGGGGAACAAAGGCTCAGCATCCAGCATTTCCACAGCACCAACAGCCATCAGTAAATTGCTCTCCTAAGAAAAGAACAGATGTGACAAAGATTGTTCCAGGGTCTGTGGCAGACCACAGCCAAAGCAGAAGAGTCTAAATGTGCTGGGCTGGGATGGCAAGGGGAGTCACAACTGGGTTCCATCTAGGGGGAATTATTCTTACACTCAATTCATCAATTTACGGGCAAGTGATTCCACAGGCAACGTTGACTTGATTAAACAGAGCCATAATGACAGTGAGTGTAGGGAAGCATCCAGCCAAGTATGCAAACTAGCCTTCTCAGCCTGGAATAAAAGCTTTCTAACCAATAATTTCATGCTTTTATCTATACGATCATTAATACAGATACCAAACAATGCCAGCTCGACGTGGTGTCAAAGGCTCTGACAGCCTCTAATTGATAATAAATAATTCAATTTCTGTCCCAATCCAAAACTGCTGAATCTTGGGACATGTTCCAAATAAATGATTAAAAAGAACTTTGAATGTAATTATATCTAACACAATTGGGGATATTGCCCAGATGAAATTTACAGCAACTATTCAGAGCTGTGAAATCTCAATGACACTGGCACCTCCTTATGCCTACTACAGAATGAAATGTGAAATGCACAGAGGGCATTTTTTATCAACAGCTGTATGCCAGCAATTCACTCAAGCCAACCATCTTTCCCACAGAGGTGCAGTCTTTCCCAAAAACTCTCAAGAAAATTTGGGAACAGGGTTCTGCCATAGTCAAATCTCCATTGTTCTGTATATGCAGAACTGGATCTTCTTTCTAATATACAGCTGATTTTCCCTTTCCTCAAAATCGCCTACATTACAATTAACAAAAGTTTCTTACGAAATTAACACTGATAGTTCCTGGAAGGAAACTAGGGCAAGGTGTTTCAGCAAGGAAAGTGACTTATCAGCACAATCCTGAAGGGATGAATGCAGCATTTCAGAGGCACACCAGTTGTTCCCAGTCATTCCCAAACTCCAAAGCCAGAAGGATCTCTGAACACTCACTAGTGAAAACACAGGATACATATTTACAGAAACATCCTTATACAAGATCTGACTCCTATTTTTCCCTCTCTTGTGTAAATCCTTGCTGAAATCTTACTTTCTGAATCTGTAAATGAGGGATGATAACATTAACTGTGATTTATTTGGACACAAATTGTTTCGAATTTAACTTTCTTAGGAGAATGGTGTGTGCCACTGACCTGAAGAAGTGATGACTTTTAAGAACCTTGTAGATGTGCAGCAGTTATTTTACTGAGCTCATATGGAAACAGTAGAAATGCACTTCCCCTGTAAAGTCTGTCCCATTTCTTTATTCCCAGTTCCTTCTGGAAAACTCAGTGTCAGCATCACTGGAATCCCCAGGCTCACAAGGCAGTGACAGCAACCAGTGTGAAGATGTCCCAAGAGATCTGTATTGTTTATCTATAACTCTCATGACTCCCTGGACCTACTTAGGCTTATTTCTCAGTCTTTAACATACAGCTTGCTATTTATGAAGACACAAAGCAACAGAAAAACCCAACAGCTCTTCATTGTTCACAACACACTGTTCTGGACACTCAGCTGTGTTTACCTGGCAGAGTGGACAGAGGCAGCAGCCAGCCTGAAGCAAAGAGATCACCTGCAATGTCTGCAAGACCATGAGAACATATAGGAAAATAAAGCAGGTCCATAATTTGACTCAACTGCCATGATCAGGTGAGCCAGGCTTGTTACTTCAAGAAAAATTCCCTTACAGGTGAGAAACCAAGTGATTCTTTAGTGTACATCTTCTTATATCAGATACATTCTCTGAAGTATCTACTACTGATCCCTGTAATAAAGAAAATGTTATATAAACCTATGCTCCAATCTAGCGGTGACAGGCTAGTAAGAATAATGAAACTGTGATGCCTTCTTTTAAAAAGGAAGAAACCTTATAAACTACTATTAAAACCTAATATTTGAAATGACTGGATTTTCTATCACAGCACTATTCAACATAAATTATAACTTATATAAAGTAAGTTATATAAAAGTGTGTTTGTGTAAGTAGATATAAAAAGGAGAGCAAGTAAGAGATTTAAATATCAGAAAATACAAGGATGCTTTCCTTATGCAATCTCAATTTGTGCACACACTAGCCAAAGATCTCATATGTCTTCATAGCCTTGGTGATGTTGATGTTATTTTCCAGGATAATGGAACAGTGGAACCCAGGCACAAAATACTGTAATGTCACAAATCACTCTGGAAGTTGCTGAGAGAACTGGATTGAGCTCTGTGACCCTGTAACATTTTCACTGCCAGGTCACAGGTACAGAGTGTTTGTTCACAGAGTAACTTAGCAATCATTAATACTTGGTGGTTAGGCCATATATC
Organism: Pyrocephalus nanus; assembly: GCA_038380795.1. Classification (NCBI taxonomy): domain Eukaryota; kingdom Metazoa; phylum Chordata; class Aves; order Passeriformes; family Tyrannidae; genus Pyrocephalus; species Pyrocephalus nanus. The sequence goes on from CM076278.1 coordinate 4,660,668, forward strand.
TATAGGAAATGTCTTCCTAACACCTTGTTATGCAAAGTTCATTAAACACAAGTTTGCAGCAGGGAGAAGCAGAAATGCAGATGTATTAAAAAGATGTCCTCGCCTCTTTAAAACGTTATGTGTGCTGTAAACATTCATATCTACTCCATTTGCAGTGGTACAAAGATGGGAACAGGCTGAGCTTGTAGCAGCAGCCGAACTCCAAGGGCTCCAGCCTTCCTGAGCAGACACAGGGTTAGTGCTGCTGAGGTGAACTCAGTTTAATAGGTTGCTACTTACAGGCTTAGACTGATTTACAGGTGTTTGCCCTGAAATATGACCATCCGTGTCATCACTGCTAATCCTCTCCCATCTCTGCAATACTCCCACTTCAACAGACAGCTATTTTCGGAGCAGAAAACCCACATACATACCAAAACCCAAGAGTGCTCTCTAAATCTCCTCCCACAGGAAGGGCAGCCTGACTATCACACACCCGACAAGTTGTCTGGAACAGCACAACACCAAGCCCTCGGCTGCCTCTGTCACGGCGGGTGTCAGCCACCTGCGTGTGACAGTAATAACAGGGATGTCACGGGCAGAGCACACACAGACCTCGCATCCTCCTCCCTGGCAGCCTGGTAGAAAACCTCCTGTTGGCAGTGCAAAGCCCGGGAAGCATAGCTGGCTGCTCCCACTGTGTCCAGGAGAGCAGCGTTTCCATCTTTCTCTGCTGAAGACTTTTCCTTTGCTTGCTCTCTCAGGCTTCTGATCTCTGGTCTGCAATGGATTGTCCCTCCAGCTTGCAGCCCAGTTTGGGGTCCTGACACACTGCTGGAGACCCAGGCTGACAGATCCAATGGCCAGGGCACTGTGACACCCTGGACCTGGTGAATCAGTTCCTGTTCCCTGCACATGCTGCTCCAGCACCGTGCTAATGATTTGCAGACATACATGAGAACAAGGTTCATAGTCTAACTATACTAAACAAAAAATTATCTTGGGATTGAATGTAAATTTACAAAAGGAGATAACCTTTTTCCCTTAAGTAATATATCACATAGGTACTGACTGTGTTGCATTCATCTGTCTCTAAGCTGAGCTTACAGACTGCTGGGTATGGTTTCTATAAATCCACCACTCACAGCAAATGCAGCTTCTAAGGAGCTCAAGGCCATGCCAAGTCTCACATACTGAGCACAAGAACTGGTATCCTCGCTGCTGTTCTTTGCTCCATACCCACAGAACCTGCATTTTAGCTATTTTGAAGCACAGCAACCCTCCCTGTCACTTCAGGATTTTGGTATGGCAGGTCATGGGGAGCTTCCCAGCTTTGCAGGGCACACTGAGGGACAAGTGCCTCATCCATGAACCACAGTCAGCAGAACTGGTGTTAGAAGGGAAAGCCTGGTGTTGGGCACCCTTGCCCATCATGTGGCCCTGACTCTGAGATCAGGATCTCAGTCAGTTCAGTGTATTCCACAGCTTAGAGAACCACATGCACAGGCACAGGTCTCCCACTCTTTAGCCTAAAAAGAAGTCCAGAAAGCCCCTGGAAATTTTCACAGACTTTCCAGGCAGCCAAGCAGAAACCAAACTTTAAGCCAAACCACACACAAGTTAGAGACAGAGATAAAACTGGATGAAAGTGCACAGGGAATGTGAGTTTCACATCCAATCTAGCAGAGAAAATTCATCTCTGTGCTGCTGTAAAAGAGTCACATTGGAGCTCACAGCACCGCAGGAGCAATCCTGCCCAGATTCCCCTCTTCTTTTCAGAGCTACAGAACCAAGACCTCCAGCAGAAGCTGATGGTGCCTCTAAGTGCTGGCAGTGCAGGGATCCCACTCCCTGCAGCACCGAGCACAAGGGACCCCTCACGTGCTTCATGTTTCATCTCCATCCCTCCTGTTCTTGGCCTTAAAAGTACAGCAGTATTTTGAGTTATCTGAGTGTTTGCCAGCAGACTGACACTGCCCTTCCGTTCCTGTGGATGTTACCACTCTCCAAAAGTCCTCCTTGGGATAGACAGCTGCAGTATTTCTACCCTGTTCAGTTTTCCCCATGGCTTCCTCTTTCTATCTTCTTTCCATCCCCTCCCAGCTTTTTCCAATATATCCTGCTTCTGTTGTTCCTCTGCTATGTGAGCAGTTCTCTGTCTATTCTTCTTTTTTTCTTTTTTTTTCTGCTCTAGCTCTGCACAGCAGCTACTTGGTAGTTGCTCAGAATCCCAATAATTTAGGTCAAAAAGCCCAGTGAATCTGATGTGGTTTGTTTCACATAAAAAGAGTGAAATTGAAAACCACCTTATTCTTCTCAACTGAAATGCTGCATCCCTATTAATTCAGGTGTATAAATAACACTCTCTAATACTGCATCAAGGGCTCTGCTGTGTGATTAAACCTGCCTCCCTGACCTGTAATTAGAAACTTTGCCTCTGAAAGGCAGTTTGCAGAGAGAAAAGGAGAAAGAAAGAGAGAAGGAACCGGCTCTCAGACCCAACAATTTTGTTCTTAATAAATTATTCAGAGTTTTTGAAAGTTGAGATGGATTTCCATCTGCTAGCATTAAAGACCCAAAGGGAAGAAGAACTGAAGGATTCTCACAGCAGAAAACAACAGCACAGAGCGTGGGGCTGGAAACCAAAAGCCAGCTAAGAAGTTCAGTGTGTCCTGTGCCTGTCCCTGCCCTGTTCACTGCTGTCTGTGCACACCTGGACTTCCAGCAGCTCTCAGGGCAGCGCAGAGGGACCCTCCACCAGAGCCCCACCGAGCTAGAGAGTCGTGTGTTTGGGATATAACACTGAAGGAAAACCCCCAAATTCCATGAATGTTTTACAAACATCAGCAGAATCAGATAAAGAACACGCAAAATAGTGATGGTCATGAGTACAGAAACAGTACAGGGATGAGGCTGCATGGTCCCACAGCAGGAATATATAACCTTCCCAGGACATGTAATGTAAAGATGAATTATAAATGATTTTTTGCCCCAGGGGCAGTTAGACAGCACAGACCATTGTACTGTTAGTGATCACTGTTAGGTGCAACTCCAAGGTACAGTTGATGTTATAAGGTGAACTTCTCCCTTGGAAGTGTGGAGATAGTAAGTGGGGTTTTTTCTCCTGGAATCATAGTAAGAAAAAATACTATTCCTTCAGCCAAATGTAGATTCATTTTAACAAAAAAAAAAAACCCCAAATACAACACAGAAATTCCAACTTTTGCAGTGGATGTCAGTTATCTATTCTCTTTCCATAAACTGGGGATAGAACAGGCTTTAGAGCATCGGATAACACAGGTGATGAACCGGCCCCAGGATGAGAACTCTCTGGCCTTGAGTATTTGGCAGCTGTTTCCAGAGCTCTGCTTGACTTCAGATCAGAGAGGTTTTGTGATGAATTCCTCCTCTGGTTACACCTATAATCTTTGTGTTGAGGGTGTGACTGACATCATAGTTTCAGTCTTTTATGTTTTCAGGCTCAAGTTTGCAAGGCCTCACACCAGCAGAATCCAGAGTCTGATAATTTTCTACATAACTGTCTTTGTCTAGGAACTTCACAAGGTTGATCCAGGGTTTCAGGGAAGCCTTATGAACTGAGACACCAGGCTTAAGGAGACTTACACGAGAGAGGACAAACCTAACTTTTACACCTCAAGGACCCTTTGGTCAAAATACCAGACCTCACTGAATTCTCCAATGCTTCATATCTTCTACTGTGGTTTTTTTTTTTTTTTTTTTTTTTTTTTTTTTTTTTTTTTTTTTTTTTTGAAAGGCACAATTTTAACACAAAGAGCAGGTTCAATCTACCAAAATATTAAACTGTCACTGGTGGAAATGCCTTCGTTCCAGTCTGCCTAAATTCATAAATGTATGAGGTGCAGAGCCACTGAGGACCACAACCCTGGTAGGAGGGTGTGGATTCATGGAACAAAAGAGTCCTTCAAATTCAATAACAACAACTTTAAGTAATCTTTTGTGTTTGCAATGTGGTTGAGTCCAAGTTTATCACAGAGCTGCCAGAACATAAATCTGATACAAACTACTTTGGATTAGATAGCACAGCAGAAAGAGCTTTACTGGGGTATTGTGACAACTTTCATGAACTTTTTAAAGAAACAGAACATGGAAATACTAGCAGTGCAGTTAAGTTATTGCCTTGTGGGCTTGAACACTCAGGACTAAAAAGGGAAGAAGAAGAAAAAAGCTAACAAATTCAGAAAATAGAGCAGTACTTGAATCTTGTATTAAGCTATGTTTGTTTTTCAACTGGACTTTTAAGTCACTTGTAGTTAAAGCTGAATCCTGTGAATTCAGAGTGCTGTACCTCCCTCAAATGCAATCATGGGCTCTCCTCCCCCCATTTTCACAAGTCCTCAATGGCAACTGTGTCACTTCACTGTGCTTGCCTTTGAGGGTCTCTCTCATCTTTCAACATTGGTATGCAGGTACATAAGTAAAAAGAGCTAAAAAGGACTAGGAATACACCAACTTCCAGGGACTGCCTGCCTCTGCACGATACCTTCACCCACAGGCAGTGCCTGGTAGTCCCTGAGATGCCTCCCCTCTGCACCAGCACAGGAGGAGCAGCATGTTCAGGGTGAGTATTGTGTGGCTCTGCTCGGAGCTCTGTCCAGCCCTGGGCTACACTCGCCTGCTCGTCTTACTAACCAGTTCCTCTGGTTTTCAGCAAGTCATTTATGGCCAGAATCAGCCCACCTGGCGTGAAACCACCTCTCCCATCTGCTGCCATGGCCCCTCTTGCTCTCAAGCCATCAGAGCTGCTCAGAGTGAGGTGGCTGCCCATCCTCTACTTCTTATTTCATATGGGCAGTTTCTCATCTACAGCCGTTCCTTTGAAGATTTTGCTCTCTCGTGCAGGGATTTATTCCATGTCTCACTCCCCCCCTGCACAAATGCCTCATATGTCACCTTTCCAGGCCTCTCAGCTCCCCCTCCAATGCCTGGGGCATGTGCATGCCCCCGAGCAGGTTGTGTAGGGGTTGCTGTGATCCCGGCATTTTCCTCTTCAGGAATCCCTTATTCTCTCCTACAATAGGATTTTAATGCCCCATCTACCTCCACTCCCTGAATAAATGGGTTCTCTAAATATCACTACCAGGGTTCCTGTGTACACTTACAATACTGTTCTAGCAGGGTGACCTCAGCTCCCTCACACTGGGGTTTCTGGGTGTTCCTCATCCTTTTTCCTTCCAACTTTGGATCTCCATTCTCCTCCAGTTCTGCAAAGGTTGCATACAAGCCCTGTATTTATCTGGTGACAGATCTTTGAGTGTGCTCACATGATAACTTTCCTAGAGTGATAGACAGAGATGAGATAAAGGTATTGGTATGCGAGAGCTATCACCCAGATGCTGCATCTACAAATGCAGCTGTACCTGCTTCTCAATTTTCCCTTTTTGATTTCCTAGTATTTTCACAAATTAGTGGTGTTGTCTCTCACATGAATAATAGGAAGTGTCCAATATTTTTGCAGTTGATCAGATGGAGCATTTAGAAGTTGTGTTGTTCCATGAAGTGAGATAGAAATGATGTCCAGATGAGCACACAGCCTCACAAGTTTAGCCTAAGACATTATGAAAACCAAAGGGAAACGTTCATCATTCCAACCTTGAGCTGAATGAACCATAGTGGGATAACCTTTAGTTGATCTTGGGAAAAACAGGGTTTATGTGAGGTGTTCTTGGTGACATCCCCAGTGATTTCCAGATCCCTGAATAAAAGATGGATCTGATGGTTTGCATGATTCCCAACCTCCAGACTGAAATATGGTACTACTTTAAAAAAAATAGGAGGAATTGTTCTGCATCTATTAAATGCCTTCTCTGTTCCTCAGTACAAATATTTTTCTAGCCCTCAGAATGCAGAGAGGGTTCTGAAAATCAAGCTGGGTTTCTGTGGATCAACAGAGGTGCCATTGCTACATCACAGCTTTGCAGATATGATTAAAGCCTGAAGCACAATGCTGTGCTCCATGGGACATATCTGACCCACACGCTGCCTTTTCAACTCTCCTTCTTCTAAATCATGTACATTATGATTGAATAGGAAGAAAATGTGTAAACAAGAACAGAAAAGGTCGTTGCAAGTTCATTAATTCTGATCACTTAATAAGCTGTAAATTGAAGTGCATGAATTCCATTCTCTTGAACACCAGGATAAATTTGAAGAATCTCTATTGACTTAATTTACGCTGATATGCATTAGAATAGTTTCTGGCACAGTAAGAATCAAAATAATTATTACAGCCACATTCAGGACCAAAAGTTCCCATTTAGTAGCTAAATGAGGGCCAGACTTAAAAAAATTAAAGAATTCACCAATTAAAAAAATTAATCTTCATTATTTCTTAAAGGTGGTGCAAAGGTATGGCCATGGAGCCTGTGAAATTTAGGGCTGCAGGACTGGCCTGAAGAAGCAGGGTGACACTTTGCACCTACCTGATGAGAACATTGTGCTGTGCAAGAGAGTGACCACTGTCCTCTGTGTCTGCTTCTCACAGCAGACAAAGATGAACTGCATACAAGGAAGCAGAGCTGTTTGAATAACTTTGTCAGGCCCACATTCAGAGTGGTGCTGATACATTTCAGAGCTCTTTGCTTGCAGGTCCCCTCAGGGGTCATGAGGACTCCAGGAAGATATCTTCCTATGCAAAGACAAACATTGTTTTGGAATTCTTTACTCTGTGGTTTGGATGCTGTCCATAAAATCTTACACTAGCTTTCCTGGAAGATGAAACAATTGGCCACTGCCAGGGATCAAAAGGCATCCCAAACATCTTCATGAATACCTTAACTTTCTGAAATAATGAGAAAGGCTTTGCAGTGGGAAAAAAAACTTGAGAAATCTTAAAAAAAAAAAATTAAAATAAATCACTGAGGCTGCTCGGTTGCAGTACCACGACGTTTCCTCTGTCTTCTGCTGCTGCTGGTTTGTCTGCAAGGAAGTCCCAAGAAGGCAGATCTGAAGCGATGCCCTTGAAACATGCGGCTGTGACTGTCCGGGAATGATCCATGACGTGTCTGGCGAGCTCCTCCTGCCGGCTGCTCTCCCGGCGGCCGGGCCCGTGCCGATAGACCCGCATTTCGGTTTGGCTTGTCGGGAAGCTGAAGGGACGCAAAGCTAATGCCACATCTTCCTTATTGTCACAGCAGTAATGCCCCTCATATCACTGCTCATGCCCTCCCAGGCAGACGGAGGGGCTGCAGTCCATGCCAGGAGCTGGCAGAGCAGCAGCTGTGCAGGAACCTGGGGAGCCCGAGGGGCAAAGGGGAGCAGGGCTGGCAGCGAGGACAGCAGGGACAGGACCTCGGTGTAAATGGGCACAGTGACCAAGCAAGAACAGCAGAGAATTCCGGTCAGAGTGACCACATTTAGCCAAGAGCTCAGTGAGCCCAGGTCTGAGGCCAAGCCAGGAAGTGAAGTCAGGATCAGCAAGGTCCACAGCCAGGCACAGATACCCCTACAGCCTACCCCAGATGAGGGCCAAGGACAAGGGCAGCTCTGTGCCATGGCTCAAAGGCCTCAGAAGGCTTCTCCCAGCTCTTTGGCACACATCTTTTCCCAGCACTCTGATCCCAGATTACACTCTACCATATCATGACAGACCTCGAGCACAGGCAGCCAAACCTGTAGTACAGGGAGAAGAGGTTGCAAAGTCAGCTGGTGCACCCAGGGCCCTGTCAACACACTGCCAATGGAGAACATACAAACTATTGGAAGTGCTGACAAAAGAACCTGGGTACAAATATGCCACACAGGTTGTCAGTGTGAAATACTGGCGATCTGTACTTCAGCTGTTTCAGGGTCTGGTCAGGAATGACCTTTGCAGGGCACTGTATGTGCTGTTGTTCTGCCAGACTGTTGGGAAACTCTTTTCTAAGCCAGAGCAAACTTAAGACTGCCATTGGGATGTAACATCAAAGCTCCTCCAAATTTTTCACCTATATTTTAAACTAGAAAAAAAACAAATGTACACTAATTCTGGCTTCCCTTAAAAAATAATCCATCCAAAACCACATACTCCTCTGTGACATTTCAACTGCCCAGTTCTTTGGTGGAGCTATGTCCCAGAAGAAGAAAACAGCTGAGACACACTGATACCCATTTCCTACCTCCTCCTTGGTGACATCTGCCACAGCCCTGCACTGGCAGGTCTCACAGGTATGTGTGCCTGCATGGGGAGGTGAAACATCCTGAGGCAACAAAGCCCAAGTGGCAGATAACAACTGTCTTCAGAAAGGGAGCTTGTTGAATCAACAGGGAAAGACTAACCCTTTGGAAAAGGGTATCCCTGATTATCCTATTGAATTACAACAGGAGAAATCAGAGACAGAGAGAGAGGGGAAGGGGGAAAACAGGAGGTGAGCATCCCAATAGTGTTCCCAGCTGGACTGACATTGATACACTGCTTAGATAAAGCCAGTCTGCCCTGGAAAGGCTGAGTAGATAAAGTAGAGAGCAATGGTCTGCTGAAAAAAGAACATCTTTTATCAATATTGATTAAAAAAATTCTCCAGATTACGTAAGCTATTTTGGAAAAAAGTCACCTTTCCGAAGAGCAACTCGTAATTTTGCTGAGGTAGCCAGGGATATATTGTGTCTCCTTCCATACAGAGCACTGAATGTATACAGGACTGCTACTAATGTGGCTTCTCTGCCAAGCAATTGTATTCCTGTACTTTATGTTTCCAGTGTGAAAACTCTAATGAAACATTTTAAACCAAAGCCGTTTCCTTGGAGCTGCCTCTGACCTTCTTTTTTTCTCCCTCAGCCAAATCTCCCTGCCAGGATGAATTCAGACCTAATGTCTGCTCCTCCCACCAGGCTTTTGGATATGTGACAATATCCTAGTCACTGGGAGCTGTGCCTGCTGGTGTCCATTGTCTTGTGTCCAGTTTGGGAGAGGGCTTTTAAGGAAAAGCCCAGAATTAAATTCACGAAGAGTCCAATGATTTACTGGAATGACCAACCATGTAGCTACTTTCTGCACGCATCTATCAACAACTTGTGAGTCCTTAGTAATTAACTCACAAGGCTCCAGCAAAAGAACGGTTCAAGGCTCAAGAAGAGGCTTTTGAAAGTTTAAAAAAAAAAACAAATAGACAAAACCAAACTTGAAATAATGGTCCAACCTAAAAATACTACAAGGCTGTGCATCAGCTAGAGCTGTGGTAGGGGGACTGCCTACCAACCTGTTACATTCCCTAACAGAGTTCCAGCAGGCACAGAGAGGGGTTACATGCTGCCCAGACAGAGCTGCTGGCTGGCTCTGTGGAATGCATCTGTCCCAGCAGTTCAGTGACAGGCACAGCACAGACGTGCAGCCTGATCACAGCCACTGCTGAGAACAGCCAAGGCACTGCATCGCGACTGAGGTCCCAGTGCAGTGACAGGAGACAACACAGGTGAAAGAAAGGAGCTGCTCATAATGGAAATGCCAGGTGCCTTGCTGATGCGAGGCCCTGGGTAATCCAGCAGTGGTGCTCGTGGTATGATGAGGCACTTACCAGAAGGAAAGCAAGTTACAGGCCTCATTTACAATCTGTCACAATTGTGGAAACACTGTATGTAACATGTATGCCTCATTTTTTATAATGTCATCTATACTGCCTGCCCTATATATTTTAGGTGCATGAACAAATACATACCTTGGGAGAAAGTAAAACTTCTTTCTTTGTTAAATCTCCTGTAATCACACTGCAGACAGGGTGCAAAAACCTTTGCAGATATCTATCCAATTCCCACATTAAATCAGTGAGTTACTTGACAAATGCTTTCATTTAAAGACCAGCTACCTGCTAGGAATTCACAACTAGGCTTGAGCCCTTTGTCTTCGAACTCTTAACTTTTCTTCCTCAGCCCCCTGCCCCCCCTTCCATCAATGTTCTGCAATTTGCCAGCCTCCTTTATGTCTCAGTTATGCCTGCACAATGTGAGGCAGGCAGACCCATGTGCCCACAAACAGAAAAGCTCCTCCAGCTCACAATAACTCAGCAGGCTCCTGCGATTTTCAGAGCCTGCATTACTGTGTGCCCATGTCTGCTGTCAAATTACTGCCTGGACACGGGCTCCACGGCTAACCTCAGCCTTACCCCAAACATGAAAATGCCTCTGAGCCCTCAGGAACATTCATCTTCTCCTGCAGCTCTTCCTACACAAAGTGGTGTAAACCTGGCTGACGCTTCTGGGGAATAAAGAACAAGCTCACCCCTCCAAAGAAGTGTTATGGTTTGATGGCCTCTTTCTGCAACCTACTGAGAGTGGCTGTGCTCCATGTCATGCATTTAAAACACATCAAAACAGATTTGAAGGGTGGACAGTTCTCCTGAGGTTTCTAAAGGAAAACAGAGATGAAAGCCACGAAAAACAATCGTCCACACACAGCAGAGGTTGAAAAGTAAAATCTAAACATAAGTTCATTTTCCCTTTAGTGCAAGTTCTGGCAGTCCCAGGACTGTTCTAACTTCCATCTGCTTGGCAGGGCTGCAACATCACAGCAGTGAGGGGAAACCCTGAGTACATTTATTACAACCTTAGCTGCCTTTCCTTAAACCCCCTATCCTGCCCTACTCTATCTGAAGCTGGGAAAACACAATAACACTAAGCTGCTCCTAAAGTTCCTACAAGGGAAACAGTTATTTTCATGTCCTGCCTCACTGTAAATACCTGCACATTGGAAAGATGGCATGCACAGATCACACTAACCTGTAACTGAGGCAAGTGAGAGATGTTACTGACTGTAATTGCTGTTGCCTGTCTCGACCTTCTCCTCGAGGTGTCTCCACCTCCCATTACAATGTCACAGCTAAGGGAGTTCCCTGGTGTTCTGCAAAGAAGCAAAAGAGCAAGTGGTTAAGAGAGAACTGACATTGTTTACATAACATTAAAATTAATTCTAAATCAACAATTCAGAGAAAGTAACATTATTGCATAAAAGCAGACTAAAAGAGATTACACTGATAGACAGTGCTAACAGCAACATTCTGTATATATAAAGCATTCTGTACCCAAAATCCTCAAAATATTTTAGAAAAAAAGAATACACTACCTTTCTCCAGTGCTTGGCAGAAAAAGATAAGCATAGGCATTCATAGGGTTTTATTAAAGTAACTGACAGTTTACCACCAGAAGGAAGAACAGAATCCAGGCTTTTCAATCCCTTACTCAGTTATGTGCATTATTTTAAAGCAGCCCTTGATTTATTCATTTTAGTGTAAGTTGGGTAAAAAGGAGCACTAAAGCAGAAATATACATGTGTTCTACATCTTAAACCAAGACTTTCCTCCTGGAATGGCAATAAGGATACTCTGCAGCCTTAGGTTTTCTAGGCAGCCATAAAGCCTTCATCCTCCTGACAGTGCTGGTAGCCAGGATAACCCCCAGTCCATATTCTATGCCCAGTGCTTGCTGCAGGAGGGAAAGATAACAAAGGCTGTGATAGAACTCCATCAGGGAAGTCCTTTTGGGCCCCATTTCCATCAGCTCATAAAAGGAACAGCCTGGACCCACATGCTGGGCTCTGCTAAGGCTGCTCCAGGCTTTGGCTCTTCATTTGCAAGAGAAATGGCCCATTCAGTCAGAGTTTCCCTCTGACCTCTGCAGGCACTTCAGACTGCTGACCTCATCTGCCCATGGCTCCCACCACTGCTGGGCATCCTCAAACAGGTGCTCCTGGACTAAACTCTCCACCTTCCCAGGCAAGCTGAACTAACACAGCTCCAAGAATCCCAAAGCAGAGCTCCAAGGAGGCTGTTGGTGCATGGGCTGGGAATGTTCAGCCCTCAACACTTTTGTTTTCTGTACAGAAAAGCAGAGGCCGAATGAAAAGGAGGTAAAGACGAGAGGGTGTAAGTTTAGCTTTGTCAGGTGAAGTTAAAAAACACACTTGCATGTATGTGAGTGTGCACTTGACAACACAGATCTCTTTGCTGAAACCACTGACAGCTACACCTCCTGTTAGCGTGCAGGTGTTCAAGAAGGTCCTGCAGTCCCTGTAGACAACTTTTTGGCTGATGACTGGCCACTCTCATCTCTGCAGCAGACTTCCAGACCCAGTTTTGTGTCCAGGGATGAAAGGTGATAATGCTGCTTCAGCAGGGGAATCCCCGTGCTTGCATTGCATCCCAGGAAAAAGACACATCTCTCCAGGCACACTCATCACCCACCTTTACCCTGGCACTCGAAGCCAAGAGTATCACAATGCAAAGACATCTGCTCTTAGGAGCCCCTTTCTAGAGAGAAGATTACTCTGTTCCACCACTAAGGACACAAAGGCATTCAGTGGCTGAACGAGGAACTCAGTGCTGGTTTTAAGTCCAAGTTCAGAGTCCTGTTCACTGGACTGATCTCTAGACAATAACATTTTTGTGCTTGGCAGAGAGGTGGGAGCCTTCAGGTCTGAAGGAATACTGAGGTCCTCAGGTGGAGTCACAGATAGATGTATCACTAACTAACACACTTTTCAATAAAAGTGGCAAAAAACCAAAGCAGGCTAGGTCAGTTCTTCTGCTGGTCTCCAAAGAACACCCAATTATCAGAGTGAACATAACCATCTTTAATAAGTAAGCTGTTTTGGAAGCTGAACTGTTTGTTCCAAGTGCCACATAGACACCAGCTCTTGCTACTGGCAGAAGAGGCCTGTGAATCAGAGCCTGAAGTCTGATGCAAGAAAAGTTTGGGCGTCTCAAGCTGCTTTCCCGAGCAGAGAACAACCCTATTAGTTTGAGAAAGTCCCCTGCCTGCTTTCTCTCTGAGTAATTAAGAGTGAAATCCTCCTCTCAGTGACCCCAATGCTCTCAGCCTAGGCTGATTTACACATGAAAGGAACCCTCTGAGGGGCTCTCTCCCTTTCACATTCACAACCAAGCAGGACCTATAAATAAAACCTTTCTGAAAACAGGGGCTTTCAAAAAGGTCTGTGTATGTGCACAAATGTGTATGAGAGAAAGGCAGTGGCTGTGTGCACTCGAGGATGTGTGTTTGCATGAGAAGAATGTGCATTCAGACATCAGCCCCCCTGCAAACAAGTGCCCTCAGAAAAGTATCTGCAGGGATGCAGGAGTGTGCGCAGGTACTGGGAGCACTCACAGGAGCCAGAGGGCATGTCCAGGCTGGTTTCCAGCCAGCACAGTTCCAGAGGTTCACCCAAGTCAGCTGAGTCACTCTGGAGTTACACATGGAAAAAAAAGGAGCCGATGAGAGCACGGTTGTGATGCACTTTCCCTCCACAAAGCAGTAAAGTACTTACAGAGCAAACACCAGTGGTTTGCACTGCTTTGGCTATAACGTGGGAGGTAACAGAGAATCAGGTCCCAGGGCTGTCATTGTTCAAAAGTAAATTTTAGTTTTCTGGAACACAAAACCCCTCAAATTTTGAAAGATAAAACACTGAGACTGATACCAGGAAAATGAAGGTCAGAAAATCAAAAGAACTGTAACTGCCTTTACATAAGTAGTTATAAACACAGAAATGCCTAGAAATGGATCTGTAACTGTCCCTCCCCCACTGTCCTCTTCATCCATGTGGCTGCACAGTCAGGGTATCTCCCCTTCCATGAGGCCTAAGGAGGACCCTACACAACTTCCAGGAAGCTGGCAGTTAGTGTGACCCTGCCCTAATAAAAACCAGGTGAAACGGAGCCAACCAGGACAGACCACAGGGGGTTCTGCTCTGTGGGTCTTTGCCCCTGTAAGAGGCAGTTTTTGAAGACCTGGCTACAACGTGATAATTTGAGAACTGCAAACTATTCCACTCCACTCCTGACCAGCTGAATCATTTGCTTTACTGAAGCTGTGCCCGTGCCCTGTGCTAACACCAGCAGTCAGGGTGTACATGTGCTAGAACCACTGGAGCTGCTCCACTGATTGGTGGGAGACTCCAGGGGGTGACAGAGGGGCAGGAGGGGTCCTGCACCCTACACCCTCCCGACTCCATCCCTGCTAATCGCAGCTCTCGGGTCTCTCCCCTCCCCAGTTCTTATGCAAACATTTAGAAAAATCAGGCAGGAAAAAAAAAAAAAAAGCACGAAGCAGGAGACATAAGGAGTGCAAAGCCTCAGAGGAGCGCACAAAGCACAAAATGTCTCTTCTGCCTGTTCAAAAGACTCTTCCCAGCTCCTTGCACTAGGCAGGAGTGTGTGAGCAGGGATGCAGAGCTCCCTTCCCACTGAGATCGCAGCTAAAGCCCTCCCCCAGTTCCCAGGGTCTTCAAACACAGATTTGCATAGTAGTTCCAGATCATTCCCTTGAGAAGGGACAATGGCTCTCTCAACGCCCTCTTTCCCCCCTACCTCCCTCCCAAAGCTGATAAAGCCCTGGTGAAAAGGGGAACAAAGGATTTACAGATGTCAGAATATTGATTTCTGCTGTTCCAGGACTACAGGGAGAAGACGAAGGAAACTTTTGCCCCCAGAAACTCTGTGAAGTTTGAGACACAGGCGCTATCTCTGCAGCACTTCTGTCTATCTCAGCGTTTGTTAAGACAGTATCTGATGGAGGGAACGTTTCTATTCGAGAGGGATGAGCCAGGCCCTGAAGACTTGAAAACGCAGAGGCGTAAGATTACAGTCTCCAATCCCAGAGAGCGCATTTGTTGTTCCCAGACCTGCTGAACGGAGAGGCGCTTCCAGTGAAAGCAGTTTGCCACCAGGCGGCCCGGGCCGGCATTGCTCCGAGCTCCTGGGATCCATCCCATCTCATCTCATCGGTGGCTCCCGCTGTTATCCACGCCCTCCTCTCTGCTACCCACCACCTCAGCTGGGAAAAGAAAAAAAAAAAAAAAAAAGGCATTTCTGTGCCCAGTCCATACAAACCCGAGTTTGCTTTTGTGCCACAAACATTCTTTTTCAGTGCAGTGAGTCAACTTCACCTGTACTGAACTCCAGCTCTACCAGCTCACTGCAATCATTCAAATTTTGCTAAACTGAACAGTGGCATGATCCAAAGCGTCACATGTCACCGCTGCACGTCCAGCAGCAGACAGATACTGGGCAGCCAAGTCAGGTTAGGGGAGTTCTGGCCTGACCTCCACCCGTCCCACCACCACA
Source organism: Pyrocephalus nanus (assembly GCA_038380795.1). Classification (NCBI taxonomy): domain Eukaryota; kingdom Metazoa; phylum Chordata; class Aves; order Passeriformes; family Tyrannidae; genus Pyrocephalus; species Pyrocephalus nanus. Next base: position 4,675,715 of record CM076278.1, read on the forward strand.
CTGAAATTGCTTCCTCTAAGTGTCTGGCTACCAGCATTTTATAGATATATTTATTTATTTATTTTCCTTCTTGGGGCTAATTCTGTAGCATTTATGCACTCAAAAGGCTCCCAGGATACTGAATCTTTTGGGAAAATGTACGTGTTGAAACTTGCTCAAAATGCTGGCTTTAGGCCCAGGTTTTTCAAGATAGTAAGAGAGTGTCTGAATCAAGCTCAAGGCCCTCAGAGAGGTCAGTTTTGGGAAAACATCCCCTTTCTGTGAGGCAGCAGAGCAGAGCAGTGAGTACAAGAGAGGGCTCCCGTGCCATGGGTCAATAATCCAGACAGAGCTGCAGAGCCAGAGCTGACTTTTCACTCGTTTTCCCCACACCTTTGTAAAAACATGTGCTGTCAGGAGGACTGCAATCATCACAGTGATAATAACCATCACATATTGCACTGTTAAACTTACTTCATACAGCCACGTCAAAACATTATTCACAATACTCTTCTTAAAATATCCAGGTTTCCTCAAATACCTGCCTGTCTTCCCTCAGCTAGAAGGAATTATTCACATGGAATCTTTTGTGTCTCCCAGCAGCCACTCCTAATTTATACTACATTTGAATAAGACATGAATCAGACCCAGTAGAGTCCTGACACACCTCATACAGAGATTATTGCAGCTGTTGGGATGATAAAGACTAAGACACACCCATTTTAAACCAGTGTCACTCAGACTGTAACAAAACTGCCATCATACTCAGGTTCAGGACAGACCAAACCTCATTTTTGGTCACTCTCCACGAGCCTCTTGCAGCTCCGTGGGTAGAACTGCTCACAAAGGAGCATCTTGGACAGCTGTGCTAAGAGAACTTTTCCTCATCCTAGACAGAAGTTTGCTTGTTTTGCTGATCCTTTGTTTTCTCTAACTTGTAAACATTAGTGTCTGTTGGTTACTTAAAAAGTTTTTTGCTACACATAAAAGTAGTTTTGTTTACATAGCTCCTGCTACAAGTTTGCTTTAGGATACAGAACTTAATCTTGGTTTCATCACTGAAAAATTGTGCAAAATAATTCTCGGATATTCTGTTCCCTTCAAAAAACCACATGCAAATTCCTTTTAAATTAAAAGGCTGATATTAGACATCTCATAAACCTGAATCTAAAGGATGAAGGTGGGGAAAGGCAAAATCTACCTCCAGTGTGGATTTAGCAAAGCAGGTGTGCACGCACATGGTGAGCTGCAATGATTTGAGGGCTGTCCTGTACAAAATGTATCATATCAGTGAAGACAGAAGAACAGTTCTGTAGGTACACACAGTGCCACCTGGGAATAACTTCTCCTTTCAGTATGGAAGCAAAACTGTTCTTAAAATTGCTTATTAAAAACTGGACACAAGTGATAAGGTCTGGTCTGAGAAGTCCCTTCCCAAAAGCTCCGTTTCTCTGCTTTCCCACTGTTATAATCTTTACACCCACTATGGGAATCCTCTCATTTTACTGTGGGGTTTTAAGTGCTGGAAAATATTCTCTCCATTTACATGGCTTCTACCAAAGGTCACCCAGCCAGCCACCAAGCTCCAATGAAGAACTAAAACAGGATCTAGATATTTGTAAATTAATTACGATGCTTTTTTCCCTTGAAGTCTTGTGTTTATTCAAGTGATGTTATTATTTCTGTGGAATTATCCCGGGAATATAAATAATCAAAACCACATTAGTGGTAACAGAACTGCCCCGTTCCAGGGGCCCTTTGATCCCTTCACGCCTGGGACATCCCTACAGCGCCAGAACTTTTCACTCTCTAAACTATTTATTGTTCTCTTCAATTACCTGGGGGGGTCGGTCTCTTCTCCCAGAAAACTCAAGACAAGAAGACACAGTCTCGAGTTGTGCCAGGGGAGGATGGGGTTGGACATGAGGGAGAATTTCTTCACAGAAAGGACGAACAGACATTGGAAGGGGCTGCACAGGTGGGGCCACCGTCCCCGAGGTGTGCCCTGGACGTGGCACTGAGCGCCCTGCTCTGGCTGGCACGGCGGTGTTGCGTCGCAGGCTGGGCTCGATGACCCCAGAGATCATTTCCAACCCACACGATTGTGTCACGCCGTGTTTCTGTGTCCAAATGAAGACGTAACTCTCTGTCACCGCTCCCCGTCACCGCCCTGCCCTCAGCCCCGAAATGGCGCCGGCCCCGCCCTCAGAACAGCCCGGCCCTCGGCACAGCCCGCCCTCGGCACAGCCCGCCCTCGGCACAGCCCGCCCTCGGCACAGCCCGCCCTCGGCACAGCCCGCCCCTCAGCACAGCCCGCCCCTGAACACAGCCCGCCCTCGGCACAGCCCGCCCTCGGCACAGCCCGCCCCTCAGCATAGCCCGCCCTCAGCACAGCCCGCCCTCAGCATAGCCCGCCCTCGGCACAGCCCGCCCCTCAGCACAGCCCGCCCCTGAACACAGCCCGCCCTCAGTACCGTGCCCGACTCAAGGTCGGCGGGGCCGGCCTTGGTTCCCCGTTCCGGTTCCGGGGAGCGGTCGCGGAGGACATGGCGGCGCTGGCGAGGGTGTCCCGGGCGCTGCTCGGCGCCGCCGGCCCGCTCTCCCCGCCCCGGCGGGGCATGGCGGCCGCGGCACACGAGGGCGGCGGAGGTAACGGGGCCGTGCGGGGCGAGGCCGGGGCCGGGGCCGGGGCTGCGCTGCCCTTGAGAGGCCGCTGCCCTTCGCCGCGGGAGCGGGGCTGGGCGGGCGCTCGGTGTGGGCCCCGCGGGGCGAGGGCGGCCTGGGGAGCGTTCGGTAGCGCCTCGTTAGCCAAATAATTGCGTCTGAGGCGCTCTGGGGTCGCTGGCGCTGATGGCAGCCGTGGTTGTTCTCCCGCTCAGCCAAGCTCTGGAGGATGTTGACCTTCGTGGTGGCGCTGCCCGGGGTGGGCGTGTGTATGTTGAACTGCTACCTGAAGGCGCAGCATAAGCACGAGAGGCCCGAGTTCGTGCCCTACACCCACCTCCGGATCAGGACCAAGGTACCGCTGCGCTGTTTGAAAGCCTTCTTTCCCTCGGGGCTGGGTATCTGTGCTCACTGCAGCACCTCTTGCTTTCCCATCTGCTCAGCGAGGTGCTGTGCATGCACAGCCGCGATCTCACCCCAGGGCTTTGTTTCTGAGGCAGTAAGAGAGCTTCTCACAGCTCTTCCCACCCCCGAGTGATCCTCCTAATAATGTCCTGCCGAAAAATGTTTCAGTCCTAAAGCTGCTGTACTTAAACTAATACACAGCTAAAAGCTAATAGAGGACATCCCAGATTCTCAAAACTGCAGTCCTCATATTTTCCCACAGGACACAGTGCAGGAGCAAAACGGTTTGACTGCCTGAGTGTTAATACCTGTTTTTGTGTCTGATAACACAACAGTAGATGTTTAAGAAAGAGCAAAGATCTTGCTGTTCAGAGACTGTTGCTCCTGGCTAAAGGAGAAAGTTTTCCAACTCTTGCTTCCTACAGACTGGGAACAGATGCCAGCTTGCTTAATTCACCAGCCCATCAAGCTGTGTGATCACAGAATCATGTAGGTTGGAAAAGACTTCCAGGATCAAGTCCACCCTGTGACCAAACACCACCTTAACAGCTAGACCGTGGCACTGAGTACTGTGTCCAGTCTGTCCTTAGACACATCCAGGGACGGTAGCTCCACCTCCCTGGGCAGTCTATCCCAATGTTTAACAACCCTTTCCATGAGGAAGTTTCTCCTGATGTCTAGTCTGCACCTCCCTTGGCACAGCTTGAGGCCGTGTCCCCTTGTCCTGTCACTGATGTTTGAGTCTGGACTGCTGTTTATTTCTAGGTGATGTACAGATTGTTCAGGAGCTGTCACTGGCTTATTATCTCTCTTCTTTCAACAGCCTTTCCCCTGGGGTGATGGGAACAAGACTCTGTTTCACAACCCCCATGTTAACGCTCTCCCAACCGGTTATGAAGATTAAAGGTCCTGACTAGACAGCCAGAACTTTGGCTCTCCCCGTCTTGAAGCAGCATGTTGAGTGGGAACCATCGTTTCTGGGGTCATAATTTCACAAACTCTCCATTTGAGATGAAGCTGAGCAGTGTTGGTGGCTTCTGTGTGTACTTCTGAATGAGGTCCTTTAAATAAACAACTCTGAACACGAATTTAAGATTTGATTGCTTTTTTTAAAATCTGAATCCTTAGAAGTTCTTCAGTGGTTGCTTAAAAGGCTTCCCCCAGGACACAGTGCAGGAGGAAAGGGGTTTGACTACCTGAACATTAATACCTGTTCCTGTGTCTGGTAACAGGACACATTTGGCATGGGACATGACTCAGTGTCATGTTCTTCATGTCTGTTTTAACTCAAGGCTGCATACCCCCAGCCAGAACAGGTATGTAGATTTAAAATTCAGTCTATACTGAAGCACATTCTCCATAGTCAGCTATTGCAATATTTATTCACAGTCATGAAGGTGATTCTACTCTTGGTCCCTTCTGGCAGAGGGAGTGGTAGCAAAAGGTGTTGAGCTAAGCTCTATGTGCCTTCACAACGTTCCCCCTCAGCTCTCAAATTTTCAGGTGTATCAACACATATCTTGCTCACAACTCTGCTTTCCATAAAGCTGCAGTCTGGTTGTTTGAAGTCACTCACACAGGTCTTGCAAAAGAAAACAATTTTAGGCCCCACTGCACATACTTGTATAATGTGTATTGTGTCATGCAAAAACTGCTTAACCTACAGGGGATGAATGAGCTTCCATAGCCAACAGCCTGAGTCTGTGCCAGCACATTCTCTTTGCAGTTTCTCCTTGCTGCAAGTCAACTGTTTTCCCATTCTTTCTGCAACTTCTCTAATTTTTGCACGGTACAAAACCGAGCTCTTGTCTCGGCTGTCGTTTATCCTGCTCTTCCCAAAAGGAAGAATGCAACAGCTGCCTTAGCATCTTGCTGTTGAAAGGAGTGATGGATGGGAAGAGAGAGTCTCAAGGTGGGTGCTGCAGGACATCCTTTCCCATGTTTCAATGCAATTTATTTCATCTGCTTACAGTAAAATGACTGCTGAGACAAGTTTTTCTGTGTTAAAAGCACAGAAAAAGGCACAGTTGTTTTAAAGCTGACAAAAATCACGCTACATTTAGCCCTACATGAAGGATCATAGAAGAGCAAACTGGTTGTGTTATTCCTTAAAAAATAAAAGCTACATACCTAACAGTCCCCAAAATGCTATTCATAGATCTTTCCCTTAGCTCACTGTTTTTTATTTTTACCTGAGTGACCCAGCAGTTTGTCAACAGCTTCTTTTTTCAGGGCTACATTTAATCCCTGTGCTGACACTGTAGGAGCTCCTGGGCACCTGGGGACAGGAATGTGGCTCATCCAGGTATGTGACTGAGGCTGCAGCAGTTCCTGTTCTGCACAAGGCCCAAATGACTCTGTCTGGGCCTGGTTTAAAGTTTGAGAACTGCACCTTTTCAAAGTTTTTTTTTAAAGTAAAACCTCTGAGTAATCCACAAGGTAGTGATTAAAAGCAAACAGAGTGAAGCTCTTTTTTTTCCCTCATTGTAATTCCAGGATAATTAGGAAGTTGACTTCTCTTTTGTCCCCAGGCCATAATATTCTTTACTCTTTCACCTCTGTTGGTGTAAGGAGAGGGGCCAGCTTTTCCCCATCCCTGTGTGAGGATCATGCCATGGAAACATGTAACGCTAAAGGAGAGAGAATGCAAGTTCATGGTTGGGTCACTGCCTCAGAAAAGGCTCCTCTTCAGCTCCTGAGCAGGCCACCTTCATCCCTCCTAGAGGCCACAATCAGATTCTACTGAACAGTTCTGAACTTCAATAAAATATAACCTGGTTATATTTATTTTAGCCAAGCTGTCAAAGGCCCATTAGTGCTTTTAGACCATCTCTGTTGCTGACAAGAAATAATGCTTTAGCCCCTCAACATTCAGGATGACATGAAACAAACTTCTTCCACCAAAATTCAGCAGCATAGAGAGGGGACAAGGTAGATCAACCCCCTTCATATTTTTAAACACTTTCAAGTGTTATATAGATAAGCAAAAGAAACCAATCACAAAGAAATTATCTCAGCTCGCTCCAATCACCATTCCCCTGTTACAGAGTACATTCAACAGGAAGTTAGGTCACATGGATTTTTAAGCTGTTAGGTGCTGAACCACCACCAAAATTCATTGGAAAAGAGGCAGCAGTTACCACATGATCCAGTCTTTTGTGTTTTTTCTTTTAGCTGTTTGTTTTCACAAGCAGAGGAGATTCCTCGCTTCCTAGAAAGCAGTTAACAAAGACCTAAAGGTCTTATCCAGGTGGCACCTAGTGGTACACCTGGTGATGGTGCTTAGTCCAAAGGCTCATATCAGTGATTCCACCCACACAGCCAAGGTCAAGAGGAGTTTTCAGTTTTTCCTTTGCTCGGGCCCATGAACTCCAGGCCCTCGATGGGTATGTCCTTTTCCTTGATTGCTTTCTGAAAAGTAAGGACAACAAAACCAAAAAATTACACTTGACATGTCTTTATAGTGCTACGTGATGTAATCTTTGATGCAAAACATAGAATCACAGAATCAATGAGGTCAGAAAACACCTCTGAGATCAACCTGTGTCTCAACATCACCGTGTTAATCAGACCACAGCACTGAGTGTGCCCAGTCTCTCCTCAAACACTTCCAGGGGCGGGGACTCCACCAGCTCCCTGTGCAGACCGTCCCAATGTCTAACCAACCTTTCCGTGAAGAAATTTGAGCTGATGTCCAACCTAATCCTTCCCTGGCACCGTTTAAGACCGCGTTCTCTCATCCTATCACTCCACGCCGCGACCGACAGGCACAGGGCGAGGCCAACCCGGCGGGGCGCGGAGCCGAGGCCGCTCCGGGGGCGGCGGCAGCAGCTCGGGACGGGGAGCTCGGGGGCCGGACCCACCTGCACGCAGAGCTGGTACCGCTTGAAGAGCTGCCCGCAGGGGTCGCCGTTGCTGTCGCCCTTGAGGAACTTCTCAGCGAACCAGCGGTTGAAGCACTGGTCGTACTCGCGCTTGAGCTCCGTGCACGCCTCGCCCACGCTGTTCATGGCGGCGGCCCCGCCGGGCCGGCCCGGGCCGCCCCGTGACGCGCGTCCGGCGCGCGGGGGTGACGTCACTCCCGGTGCGTGACGTCACGGGCCGGTCGGGGAGCGGGGCGATGCGGGCGCTGTCGCGGTCCCTGTCGCTGTCGCTGTCCTTGTCGCGGTCGCTGTCCCTGTCGCGGTCGGTCCGCGCCTGGAGGGTCCCCCCGCGGCGGCACAGCGGGCACGGCGCGCAGCGGCCCCCGCCGCAGGTACCGCGACGCCTCGCGGGGCGGGAGGGACGAACACCGAGTTACCTTCACAAAGCTCCCCGGGCGAGCAGCGCAACCCGGCGTGTCCCGGCCCTGTCTGTGCGGGGACGGTTGGGTCTGATGGTGTCAGAGGGCTTTTCCAGTCTTAACGGTTCCGCGGTTCTTTGTGATGTCGGGGTTTGCCGCGGAACGGGTTTTTAGTTAAAAAAAAAAAAAAAAAAAAAGAAAAAGAAAAAAAAAAGGTAGTACTATTAAACTTGCTCACCTTTGCCTTTTTGTGTCCGGATTTCACAGCAAAAAGTGTCGGTGGAAGTGCTGGACCACCTGGAGCACCTGGCCCTGGTGGATTTCCGTGACTCGGAGGGTGTGGAGCGGCTGCAGAAGGCAATCGAGTTTGCTGATCAGCTTCATGAAGTGAACACTGATGGCGTGGAACCCATGGATTCAGTCCTGGAGGACAGGTGATGGATCAAGCAGCCTCCTTTTATCTCTTAACGTATCAAACTGTTTGCTTTTGTGACCTTTTATCCCTGAGAATCACCCTTTGCTTACAGAAATGGCCCCTTTGGTTACAGACATGTCTTATCATGGTTGTGTGTGGGAGAAAGATGCCACTGGCCCATGTGATCCTTACCTGTGACCACAGCAAAGGTGAACTTAAGCTCCTCAGTCTGTGTTGTCAAGATTGGTCTGCACAGGCTGCTCCCCAGACATCTGTCAGTGGCATTCTTGGGTGCTTCAAAATTCTCTAGTACTTGTCTCAGTGCTTACTTGGGACCAAAACCAGGTTTAGAGATAAGCTACCCTTCCTACTTCATAAAGTAGGCCTAAACACAACTAGTAATCTGTGTTCCTCAGGTGTCTGTACCTCAGAGAAGATGATGTGACAGAAGGCAACTGCACCAAAGAGCTGCTGGAAAACGCCAGAGAGAAAGTAGAGGAGTATTTTGTAGCCCCACCAGGTATTGACTTGTTTGTAAGAACTTCTTAATCTCACTTGAATTAACCAGAGGAATATAACCTGCCATAGCTGCATTTACTTTCAGAAATCCTAGCTAATAATAGGGAAGTACTAAGATAAATGTAGCCATCTATGTAAAACTGTGCAATTTACTGTTCCAAAAGCAGTACAGAGACTGATCTGGCTGAAGTCAGTGTGCATGTTGAGTGATTCTCTACAGGAACTCAGACAGGATTTACTTTCCTGAGTTGCTCAGGGAATTTAAGCTGCCTGAACATGTTTAGAATAAACCAGAGAAACACTTCAGTGCCAGGTTGTACAATCCAGAAGGTAACCTACTGCTGGTCTCATAAAACTTCTTTTTTGTTTTCCCTCAGGTAACATCCCTTTACCAAAGCTGGAGGAACGAGACACTTTTCTGCAGGGCTCTTAGTGACAGCCCAGAGCCCAAACACCCTTTCACTGTTTTATCTGGGAAAATGAAGTTTTGTGCAGACACAGTTGAAATACCCTGGCCTGTATTTTGGTCAAAGAAGAGCACTTGCAAGACAACCTACAGAAGAGGGAAGGTGTAAAAATTTAGTAACACTACTGAAATACTCAGTGTCTGTGAAGCTGGAAGGCAGGTGATCTTAGTGCTTTTGTTTAGCAAAATTAATTTCACCTTATTCTTGAAGATACCAAGTGGCTTAAAGGCTTTAAAGGGAACATTGAAAGGTAATGATTAAAAAAAAAAAACCCAAACATTTTTCCTCAACAACTTTGTTGATGAAACGAGAAGTTGGAAGGCTCTATTTTTGTATTTCCCATCTGTAGCTCAACTCTGGCTCTGACCTGTCAGAAGTAACAAAGTCTGGTGTGGAGGAGGAGTCTGTAACATTGCTGAGTATCTGTGTGACATATGGACAGAACTCAGGGTTCCATTATTGGAGAAAAGGCACTTTGAGAAGATGAATCAAGTATTTTGCTTGTACTGAATTATTTCTATTTGTTCTCCATGTCTGTCTGGGTTATCTTCTATTTCCCACTTTGTATTTTTATCCTCATAAATTAAATAACTGGAATTGTACATAATTTGAGAAAGTACTTTTCAAACACAAAAATATGTGTTCTAAAATAAAAGGTGGTTGTAAAGAAGTATCATGGCTCCAAGAACAAAATGAACCCCCCTGACTCTGACTGGAGAGGCCAGGAGACCATCACAGGAGGAGGTGCAGATAGTCCAGACCACTCACTTTCAGGTCATGAGGGGCACAGTAAAAGACTGAAAAACAAATGTTTTTTTCCTGGGTGGTGCCCTGTCCACATTCAGATTTAATAATCCATAATTATTTATTCCAGTTGTAACTCCATGCATGAAGAGAGAATATATGGAATTGTCTTCAGAAGTGCTGGAAAAGGCTGAAAAATCACCAGTTCTGAGTCTGCTCCTGTGGCTCTTGAGGGCCTGACAGGAGAAGGAAAGTGGCTCCTCCATGGCTGTGCAGGCACACGTTTCCCCTGGGGGCAGAAACTCACCTCATGACCTCATAAGGTGATGTCACCCAGCTTACACAGTGCACGTTCTGTATCTTTTTGCAGAGAAAAGCCATTACTCCCATTCCCTCTCGCTGTCCATCTGCATAACAACCCCCACCATCTCTGTGCTGTGTGTCCCTTCAGCTCCTGCCAGCTGTGACAGGTGATGTCCTGAGCAGGGACCTGCATCTTCCACCTCCCTGCAAACAGCAGACAATATACATTAGAGATGAATGATACATGTGCCTTGTTTCCTAACATCTCAAAAGTCCACCAAGCATAATACAAGCATCGTAATTTGAAAAACACTGAAAAGAAAAAACACATTAAAGCCTTTGAATAATACTGGTACTAGGCTGAGCCATTGGTGGCTGGTTCTTAATAAGGTGGTCAAACTGCTTTGCTCTTTGTTATGTGCCGTGTATTTAATGGAAGACCTCGGCTGAGCTGGCTTTGCTGGTGTAAGAAATCACAGCTACTGGGTAGGATCCACTTTCACTTGCTGCCCTCAAGGGTTGCATGTCTGGTAAGCTTTGAACTGTTGTTTTTCTGAAACTGATTTTTCCCCCCAGATTTCCCTGTCAGGAAGTGAGAGCAAACACTTGTCCCTCTCTTACTTATGCAGTTACTTTGTTATTTGTTTAAGCTTCCATGATATACACACAAACACATATTTGCATATGCATAAAACATGTAATTACTGTGATACCTGAATTCTTTCAAGGGTATTGAAGTAAAGCCTGTATTTAACCCCAGTAATCAAATCCTCTGCAAAGCTGTAATGCTGTGTTAGTGTTTTAGTCTTGGGCTTTTCAAAGATTCAGATCCTGCAATTGTTGAAGTTTTACAAATGTACAAGCTCAGCCTAAAAGTAATTTAGGATGCATATGTAAATCATGACAAGGAAAGACCTACTACAGTCATGTTAGCAGATAATTCCCAGTTTGAGAAATTCCACCTTGTTCTGTCCATTTTGGCCTCCTCCTTTTGACCATCAGAGAGAATGGGGACAATGTTATTTACATAGAAAAAGGAGAATTTGAGAGTGAACTGCATGGCTGCAGGAGCTTCCAACCCAAAATAGCATCAGGTAACTATTTAAAAGCAACAGCCAAACCAACAATTTGGATAACATGATCCCACATTCCCAATGCTAAACTTAAAACTGCCAGTTCAGTGCTGCTCCCACACACTCCAGTGAGAGAACAGACTGCCTGCTGCTTGTTCCCCACAGCCCAAACTGCATCTAAAGTGGAAAACACACATTTCCTTAATGAAGGGGTTTGCTGCAGCTTCACCACTAATGAGGGAATTACAGCCCTGACTCAGACACCTGCAACCACCAAAACAGAAATGCTGGCAGGGGTGGATGAGCTGCCCGTGGGGCAGAACACGGCAGTGCCTCAGCCTGCTCTTGGCAGGTCTGATGTGGTGGGTGCTGAGCCCCCCAGGATGGTGCTGAGCCCCCCAGGATGGTGCTGAGCCCCACAGGGCCCTGGTTGCACCCTGAGGGGGAGGTAAAGGCACCCATCATGTGCTGGTTCACCTGCTTTCACTGCAGGGCCCCAACCTGCAAGTGGAGCAAATGTTTCCTCTGGAGACCATGGAGAGAACTTAACTCAGACCTGCCAAGATTTTTCCACCCTTATAAATCTGTAGATATAAAATTGGATTAGAAGCTCTCACGTATGAATTCCAGGTTTACACTTTTAGAGAAAGAAGACAGTAGTTGTTTTATTGCTAATAATGATTATTCTATGTTTTGATAGTAACTGGAAGCCCTGGAAAAAATCCCTATTAAGACAGTGGTATGGTGTGCAACAAAGAGCAAACAAATACCTCTCCTGCAAAGAGCTTACAATCTAACCTCCATCTGCAAGAGGAATCTCATGATAGGCCTTATCCAGTTTCCTTCAGCACCTCCTCTACCCCAGCTATCATCTCCTTGTGTATTTGTTCTGCCTTCCCCTGCAGCTCTGTCCTGGGGGAAATGATACTTTTATATTCCTGATTAACAAGTAGGGCTCTATGCCTCTCTTTAAATCCCTGTATCTTGGGCTTTAATGTTGCTCATTAACGACGTGTATCTCACCCACACTGACATTCCTGCAGTCGTCATCACATCTGTTCCCTCAGCCAACCATTTCTCAATAAAATGAGATTTGCCTGCAGCTACCAAACACAAGCGCCTCCTCAGAGACTCATGGGTGTTTCTGAAGTTTAGAGTAAGCACTGGGAAGATTGTCAAATGGTTCAGTTCTGTCAGCACAAAATTGTCCAGTACTCAAAGAACCACTGCAAGTGCTGCAGATAATAAAGACTGTTCTGTAAAGTAATTACTTGCTGTGGCCCTGAGACCATTCAGAGCTTCTTCACGTTGCTAGCACACAAGCAAAGCTGTGAATTGCACCTCTCCTAACTGGAATGCTAAACCTGGGAGCCAGAAGTTATTCCAGAGATACTCCAGAGTGACAAAAGTATTACATTATCCAGTTTCATAATTTTTGGGGGTGATATATTTTTCTGAGGTTGTCTCAGAGCTGGCAAAAGCAAAAGGTTGCTTGCAGTTATGCTGCTTTTGCTCTGAATGACACTGAGCCAGCAACTATACTGTACTAATATGAAAAAATATTGGCATTTCAGATGAGGTGGACGACTGCTCTTGAGGGTACAAGGAAATGGGAGTCCTATCAACCAATATGTGAAAACCTCTTCTAAGTCATCCTGTGCTGTTTGCCATGGAGGTGATTCCTGTTGTTAACAGATCACCAGCTCTGGAAGCTGGTAAAAAACAGTGATGTTTTACCTGCTGACAAGAGCAAAAGCAGAAAGTGCCCCAGGGAGAGTGAAACTAACTAAACAGAGCACCCAGGATCTCCCAAAACATCTTGCTTCACTTCAACAAATGAACAAAATAAACCCCAAACCCAACCAAGCAAAACAAAAACCAAACACAAACAAACAAAATATGGCAAGAGTTGGAAGAAACGGTGAGGTCTGCAAAAGATGCCATAAGAGAGACTTGAGAAGTCTGATAGGTTCAGTTCACTGCAGGAACAAAGTTTGGAGCTGACTTGATCATACTCAGTAAATATAGGTAAGAGATTTCTCTCAGAGGTCTCTTAGTCTGAACTGAAAACAGACACATGATTAGGACATGGTCAGAACAGGACAGATGATCAAGTGCCGTTTACAAGCTATGGAACTCCTTCCTTTGACAGGGGTGGGCTTTGCTCTCAATAAAGGGCATATTACTGAAAAAGCTATCCCAGATAATATCCCAGTATTATTTCAGTAATATCCCATTTTACTGAAAGAGCTTTTCCCAACAAGAGCTTGTTTCAAAGAGAAACAAAGTCTGTTGCAGAAATTACTGGGTTAAACTCAGTGTCTCTGTGATCCAGGCTGGGGCAAGGAATAAAATGGCTTTTGGGGTGCACATATCAGCTATGGAAAGGTGCTTTACTGCAGCTGGTGGACACATTACAATGCCTTGGAGGCTGAGGGAACAAGTTTTTTGCACAGAATCGCCAGATGATGCCAGACAGAATCACAGAATCAATGAGGTTGGAAAAGACCTCTGAGATCATCGAGTCCAACCTGTGACCCAACACCACGGTGTCAACTGGACCAGGGCGCTCAGTTGGGCGTCCAGTCTTTCCTTGAACACCTCCAGGGACGGCGACTCCACTACCTGTGCAGCCCGCTCCAGGGATTAATCACCCTTTCTGTGAAGAAGCCGTCCAACCTCAACGTGCCCTGGCGCAGCAGACGAGAGGCAGGACTGGAGCCGTTCCGAACGGAGCCCAAGCCAGGCGCCCATGCAGGGGGTGCGGGCCGTGAGGGGACACTCCCGCTCCCCCCGCCCCCCGCGGTCGCCATGGCAACGGACGCGGCGCGGGGCATCCCGGGCCGCAAGACAACGCCGGGGTAAAGCCCTGCCGGGCGCCGCACAGCGGCCAATGGGTGCTCGGGGGCCAGCGGCGGTGGCCAATGGGCGCTCGGGGGCCGGCGGCGGTGACCAACGGCTGGCCAATGGGCGCGGAGGGGGCGGGGCCGGGGCGCTCTGAGGCGCGCACGGCACAGAGCGCAGCGCTGCCTGCTCCGCGCCCGCCCCGCATCGCCCGACGGTGAGTGACGGGCTGCGCTCCCGGGGACGCTCGGCCACCCCGGTGCACCGGCGGCTCCCCTGTGCCCGAGCTCTGCCCCATTCGCCGGCTCCGCTTTCCGCGCACCCCCGGCTCTGCCGGAGGGATCCTTCCTTTGCAGCCGCGCGGGGCTCCGAGCCCTCCGAGCCGGGTTTGGGTCACCTCCCTCGGCGGGACCGGGCGATGGAGCGGCCGCGCTGGGCTGGGGAAGGGCTGGAGCGGGGCTGGGGTTTGTGTAGGTCCGGCTGGAGAGCGGGTGCTGAGCGGGACCCGGCGTTTCAGCCGCCGCTGCTCGGGCTGTGCCCGTGCCCGACACAGCCGGCAAAGCGCTGCCCGGCCCGGGAGCTCGCTGGGAGTGACGGGACAGGTGACTCTGGCAGGTGCTCCTGCAACTTTGAATTCTCTTTTTCTTCTCCCAAAGAAGGCAATCATGAGCGATCGGAAGGCAGTGATCAAAAATGCGGACATGTCAGAGGAGATGCAACAAGACTCGGTGGAATGTGCTACTCAGGCCTTGGAGAAATACAACATCGAGAAGGACATCGCTGCTCACATAAAGAAGGTAAATGTTGGCTTGTAATGTGCTCATAAAAAATCAATCAGGGAGAAAGCTGCTGGGCAAGTTGCTCTAGAGAAACAAGCTCCAGACACACTAGATAATCAAGTTGGACTTTCTCTCTTTATGTTCCTTTCCCCACCCTTTTTGCGGACCCTTTTAGGTCCTTCTGCATTTCTCTGGTAGCACCTTATGCCTTTGCCACTGTGTCATTGTCCAGGTGAGCAGACTGGCAGCTGGCTGTCCCTGTGCCTGATGAGCTGGTACAAAACGCGGGCTCTATCTGGAGCCTGTTTGAGGAGGGGTGCTTTGCCGACCATGTAATAAGTGGTTTTGTTTTTTGCCCTTTCCCCCCATATGTAAGACAAGCTGTTCATGCGAGCGCGGAACAGATGGTTCATAGCTTACAGTTTGTCACATTTTTTTCTCTTGACTCCTACTGAGAGCCTGACTGAGCTGCAAGTAGTTGAAGGGTTTGTTTGAGCAGAACAGCAACCTCTTCCATGTTCTCAGAAAAACCTCTTCAGCTGATGTCTGTTAGGTACTGCACTACAGAACCACTGACTGCACGGGATTACTCACAGTACACCCGTACACAGGAGTTTATTTATTTGTAGCAGGCTCTTGATGACAGAGTGTCAGAAGAATATGGTCTCATGACCAGATATCAAGGATGTGGCAGAGAATTTCCCAGCAAATGTCCTTTCAGCATCCTTACTGTAAACAGCTGATGAAGTCAAAATACTGGTTTCATCTGAGCAGTGAAGCTCTTAGAAGTTATGGTCTGAGATCATGGCATGACTTTGGGGGAAAAGTTACTTCCCTAAACATATGTTTTAAGCTTATTCCTGCTCTGCTTGGAAGCACTTTTTTTTTTTGGTATGACTAAGCAGCAGATGAGTTATAAAGTGACAGATGATCCTTGCGCTTAGGAGCATATGCTGCTCCTTAATTGCCTCCTTCCAAAAGTGATACTTGTTAACAAATGACATATCATTGCAAAAAAAAAAAAAAAAAAAAAAAACACAACCAAAAAAAACCAACAAGAAAACCTGTTAGACAATATTAGTATAATTACCACGAAAATGCTGACTTTCTAGTTCTCTCTTCTGTAGGAATTTGACAAGAAATACAATCCCACGTGGCACTGCATCGTGGGAAGGAACTTTGGCAGCTACGTGACTCACGAGACCAAGCACTTCATCTACTTCTACCTCGGCCAAGTCGCTATTCTTCTTTTCAAGTCTGGTTAGAACCACGGACTGTTACTGACACTTGCACCTGGGTACAGGACCCGCACAGTGACTCCCACCTTCAGCCTTCCTGGGGAAACAGGCCTTGATCTCCAGGTCTTTTGTTGTATTGTTAATGGTCAGGGATTTTGCTGTAGCAGCTGGTATTTTCATTGTGGCTATATAAAAAAGCAAAAATGTCTTCCTTGTATTTATTTTCTTTCAAAAGATTGCTTCTTTGCTAATAAAACTGTTGGAACTAGTTTATCCTTGAAGAGTTTTCTTTACCCTCTGTCCTCTTGCATTACCCTCTTTATTGCAGTGTGAATGAAGGATGGACATCCCCACCCCTATTCCCACCCCACACCCCCCAAATCCATAATTTCTTAGGCAACCTTCTCACAAAAGATTGATTTAAGTGGAAAAGAGTTGATGCAGAGCCCTTTTATTTCCCAAGCCTTTCATTTGCCTTTGAAAGAATTAAAGGAGTCATGGGAAAACATCCTTAAACTCCACATGACAGAGGTAATAACAGCTTCATAAAAATCCATAGTTACTTCATAAATCAAAGTTCTCATGGGTATATCCTCCTTGAAGCTTAGTAAAAAAAAATAAAAGGCATCTTCTTGGAAGACCAGTCAGCCTATTTCTGTGTCCAACACCAAGTGGCAACTGATGTTGCTTCACTGGTTAGCACTGTTCAGTTCTGGCCGTGTCCTTTACATTGCACTTGAAGGGAAATGCAAGTGTAAGAAATGCCACAGGACTCGCTCTTTCCACAGGTTTCTCGAAGGAAAAAAGGTGGTTGGTGTTCAGGGTCTGGCTGCTGAGCAAGTATCTGCTGCACAAGTTCTCAACGCTCCTCTTCAATCCTCATACTGTTAAAATTCCACAGCTTTCACATTCTTCCTGAAAATTACACCTCCTGTGCTTTGCTACATAGTAGACTCACAGTTTGAAACCTGAGTGAATGGCCACAATGCCAAAGTTTAAATTCTCATAATCCACTTTGAAAAAACCTGCATCTTCTATCATTGCCTTCAGCTCCTCCTGAAAAAGAAGTGCCATAATTTTAACAACTCCAAGGCCTGTGAGCCGGTGGCTGGAGGCTGTGCTGGGATCATGTTTTGTGTGTGAGTGAGGTGAGGGAAATCCTGTCTCACCTGAGGGGGGAACTGCCGGATGCTCTCCACCAGATACTGGTACGACTTCCAGTCACCAGCAATGACCTCACCCAGAACAGGGATAACCTGGAAACTGTAGAGATCATAGAGCCTGCACAGACAGACAACAAATGCAAATGAATACAAACAAGTTTAAAAAGCAACCCTCTCCAACACAAGCTGGTCTCTGTACCACTATGCTATGCCGTCTGTATCTGATTTTAAAAGTGCACAAAGAAGTGGCCTCAAAGTGTCTCCATCTCTTATTGTGGCTGAGTACAAAAAAGAGAGCCTTGTGATGTGGCATGAAGAGCCACCGTGTTCTTACCTGGAAAGAAGAGGGTTGCTGACATGACTAAATTCAAGGCAGAGAAATCTTCCTCCTGGTTTCAGCACACGATAGGCCTCTTGAAGAGCCTGAGACAAAGCAGATGTGATAAGTTTGTTTCTGCCTATTATCATGGCATGTGATACTATCATGCAACTCTGATGAACTGAGGGAAGTAAAGAGTACCCTGACTGGCAGTCTGCAATATTTAATGTGGAGAAGCACCCCAAGACAAGTAAAAAAATCCAAACATACAACAAACACAAAGCACAAACAGTCTCAATGGTACATAAACAGATTTATACAAGGCTTTGTGTCAAAACTTAATGTTGGGTTGCCAATTTTTCTTTTTCCCTACTCCCAGTTGATGAATGTTTGTTGGCAGAGCTCTTGTAATTAGAGACCAAACCCAAAAGGGAGAAGGTGACTCACCTACAAAAAACTGAAAAAGAAAAAAGGGTGTGATAGATTTTTTTTTTAAATCAAAAGATTTTACTGAGGCACACCCAAAAGATCAAAGAAGGAATGATACTGGGTTCTGGACGAGCAATGAGTAAGAACAGGAAGGAAGGAGAAGGAAGAAGAAAATCTTTGGCTACTTGGAAAATTCCACCCTATATACAAAACAAAATACCTAAGGAGAATCAAGACAAAATTTTCTTTAAAACTCTGTGTTCCTTCATGCAGGAGCACAGCAGAGTTGTAGTCCAGAAGCTCTGCAGGTTGCTTGGCTTCAACTGTCCTGTTCCTAAGGAGGGGGACACAAACAATACACATACAGGACAGGAGCTCTGCAAAAGAATTGGCAGATTGGATGTGTTTTGTATCAGGTCTCCAGGGAGCTCTGCCACCAGACTCCTGCATCCATGAAGGCAAAGAGCCTGTGCTTTGGAAAGTGCACACAAATACCAGGAAAAGCCATCCACATTAACTTCCAAGGCATATGGTTCAAGGTGGTTACATCTTCCACAGGAGGAGCTTTGCCAAGGCTGTAACACACTCCTCCAGAACACACACAACTAGTCCACCTAGACAGGTGATCTAACCTATCTCCATCCCCATGACAGCTTGTCCTTCTCAAAGGACAGATATTGTTTACAACAAAGGGCACTACATATTCTAATTAAAATCATACTTGTTCTGCATAGGAAGCTCTATCACCAGCCAGTGTAAAGACACTGAGCAGAAGTGGGCAGAACAGGTTAGTTGACAGCAGTGGGGGCAGCTGCTTCCCACTCTGCTCTGGAAGCTCTGCTGGCTCAGGGGGGGAAACAGAGAACAGGACTTGTTGGCCCCACGGTGGGTGAGATGTAGATCAGGTGCTTCAGAAGATTTGAGACATGCAGACTGACTGCACTGTGCATGTGTAGATCCAGCCATGCCAGAGGTCAGGAGGAGGTGGGGAATGACTGCAGCATTCAGCCCCTTTGCCTTAGGAAGAGATCGCGTGGCTTGTCAAGCTGGAAGGATTGGGTGCAACTGGTATAAATCTATCTTTTTATGGCAAAGGTGGGGCATTTAATTGCATTCCCCATTCAAACAAGTTGCACATCACATGCCACTTCTTTTATATGTTTCAGGAGTAGACTATGATCTTCCTTTATACAAAGGAGTTCCTCCTTTTCTTCCTCTGCTGAATAAACCCCCCCTCAGATGAATAGTAAGGACCCCACGTGAGGATACACTACAGCAACTTACCAAATCAATACGAGTTACATTTCGGATTCCAAAGGCAATTGTGTAAACATCAAACTTATCATCATCAAAGGGCAACTCTTCAGCATTCCCGAGTACCCAGGACAAGCCTGTAGTAAAAGACAGGTTACAGGATTGAACTCAAGACTGCTTCAGAAAGAATAGAACTTACCTATCCTAGAAAAAACTGATTCTTTTAGAGGTGATATTTAAAACAAATGTTTCCATTTTGCATTTTTGTTGGAGGAAAGACACCTTGGCCTATACTCAGGAACCTCTCAAGAACCTGTACTATATCACTCACTGTCTTTCAAGACAGAGTAGTTATTTTGCAGGTGAGCCAAAACATTGTTCTGCATATACATACCTGTTGTGCTCACAGTGCCTTAGCATGCCCAAAAAAATTTCACAAACTTGCATCATAGTGGAAAGCATTGTTGGCTGCCATTTGTTTGCAGCAAAATTGTAGAAAGACAATCTCTGCTTTAAAAGTAACGACCAACAAATATTAATATCCTGCCACGCAACAATGGCCAAAACACTCAACACATTTTGCTAGGAAGCCTCCAGAGACTGAGGAACATGAAAAGCCGAACTCCCTCCACCAGCACCATCATGATGTGATCCTGTTGCAGTTGTGTTCATTTCCAGCCCCTAAGGAATCCTGTCTATCATGTCTAACCATGTTTATCTGTGGAGCATGGATGTCCAGGTTATTGGTACCAAAAATAAGACTCCTTCATTTAGAACTAATTGTTCTGAAAGATCAAGTACTATTCAAGAGAATCACTGCACACGTGAAAAACACACTACGCACATACTCACTGGAAAAGTGACTCAGCAGTGGCAAATACACAAGCACAGCAATATACACCACGGCTGTTTAGGGTATTTGCAATCCTGAAGTGGTGATTACCTGATGCATCAAATTCTTGCTATCAGGGACGCTGCTGACACAGTACGAGGCACGACTTACCTTCCGAGTAGCCAAGGTGCTGAGCTTTCTGCTTCCCAACTTTTAACATCTCTCTGTTAATGTCACAGACCACCACCTGGGAATCCCCTAGAGAGTTAAATTTGTCTTCCTGGTAATTCTCAAAAATTTCCTGCCATGACAAATTCTGATGTTGCTTGAGCTTCCTCTGGAGCTGCCGCTCTCGTACAGAGCGAACGTAATTAATGAATCGAAAGGCAATGTCACCTGCAGGTGGTTTAAAAAGAAAGGTTCACATTTTGGAATGTTTTCTGACTCCAGGAAATTGAAACATAAAGCTTTGAACATCAAACTGAGTTAATATTAATTTTGAGTCATATACATTAATAAAAACACCCCCCACACACACTGTATATACACAGAGAGTGTGTGTGTATGTATATATAAAAATATATATAGGGAATATATTCGAAGCAAAGAGTTAGTGACTTTTTCAAATTTAAACAGTTTTCCACAACATATCATGGCAGTACTATAGCACTGTCAGACTCCTGGAGCAAGACATTACAGAACACAAAGAAGTTAACTCTTAACCCTTCTCTGGGTAAGTCAAGTAGATGTCTCACTGGTTTTAAAGACAGGGAACTGAGGGAGGGAAGGAAAAAAAACCTGGGCAACTTAATTCTGAGCACTCAAACAGCTACAAACACACGTAGCATTGTTATGTGGAACTCACAAAAATTATTTACCTGTTCCTCCAGCAACATCAAGAAGAAGTGTTCCCGGGCAAGGGTTCATTTTATGTACCAGGAAATCCTTCCACACCCGATGAATTCCTAGAGTCATGGAATCATTCATCACATCGTACTTCTTGGCCACGCTTTCAAACACCTGGTAAACTGAAAAAAAAAAAAAAAAAGAAAAAAAGGACAAGAAAATGAGATGGGATGTAATTTACTTGAAAACGAAGGCTCGAGTCGAAGTAAACTGTGTCTTTTATTGCCTCGTGGAGGTAAAAAAACATAACAAGAAAAAATCGAACCCTGCTGTGCCCGTTGCCTGACAGAGGTCTCTTTGGAGACGCAGCCTCCCCGAGCCGAGGGAAGCACGGAGCAGGTGATATTATTCCCAGGGGTATTCCCAGGGATCCTCTTCACGGGGACTCCCGGTAACGGCGGAACCTCCAATACACCCCAGCACCCCGTAACCCATCACCGCTCAGCCGCGGGCCCAGCCCGCCCTCTGCCGCCGCCGCCGCCGCCCTCACTCTTCTCCCTCCTCTCCTCCTCCGTGACGCTCTGGAAGCCGAAATGCATCTCCGGCCCCGCGGCCAGACCGCGGAGCGCCCGCGGGGCCCCGCGGACACGGGAGAAGAGCGCCCGGCCCCGGCACAGCCGCACCGCCGCCATCTTCCGCCCCCGGGGCGGGGCCGCGCTCTCCACACCGCCGGGGACCGACCGCGGGCTGTGCCGGCCGCGCTCTCCACACCGCCGGGGACCGACCGCGGGCTGTGCCGGCCGCGCTCTCCACACCGCCGGGGACCGACCGCGGGCTGTGCCGGCCGCGCTCTCCACACCGCCAGGGCACCGACCGCGGGCTGTGCCGGCCGCGCTCTCCACACCGCCGGGCACCGACCGCGGGCTGTGCCGGCCGCCTCACGGAACACCCCGCGGGACAGAGGGTGGTTCGCTGGGAGGGCAGATCTGATGGGGATTAAAAAAAAAAAACAACCATGCAAATAAAAACTGAGAAAAGTTGGGGCTGGAGGAGGGAAGGTGGCTTGGAGTACTCAGAGGAGTTTCCATTATGGGAAGAGGGGCCTCCAGGAAAGCCGGAGAGGGACTCGTGGTCAGGAACTGGAGTGGGAGGACAAGCGGGAATGGATACAAACTGAAAGAGGGGGAATTTAGGCTAGATGTTAGTAATGCTTTACTGTGAGGGTGGGGAAACACTGGAACAGGTTGCCCAGAGAAGCTGTAGCTGCCCCACCCCTGGCAGTGTTCAAAGCCAGGCCTTGAGCAACCTGGTTTAGTGAAAGGTGTCCCTGTCCTTAGCAGGGGCAGGTGGGACTAGGTGATCTTTAAGGTCCATTCCAACAACATTCTGTGAACTCTAAACCCACCACAGCCCTCATGGCTTATTTGAGTAATTTTGCAAATAGTTTAACTTATTAATTTTTTCCTTTAGATGTTTTATTTTTCAGTTTCCTAGGTTAAAGTTAAGCCTCGAGGGGAGCAGGAGGGAGGGTTTGTGGGTTCTGATAACCTGCTGGGAGGAGTGAAAGGTACCTCGATTCCTGTCAGGAGCATTAGGACACATTAGGGACCTTTTCTGTCTTTTTTTTTTTTTTTTTTTTTCCAAAACCTGCCTTGCTTATCACTTTATCTGAATCATCCAGGAATTCTGCCAGCTTTTTAGATACAAAGAAGTTACCTAACCCATTCTCAGGAGAGATGACATCATGCTATTAAAACCAGCCCGGAGACTGCATTCCCTGGGCATGAGCTGGGCTCCCTTGCCAGGGCCTCCCTGCCACATTGGGACTTTTAGCTCTGTTTTCAGACCTCACCATGATTTTATATCGTTGTCATATCACATTTTTTAACTCTACGCTCTTTGTGGCAGGATGCCCTGCAAAGCATCATGTCTGTTTTTTGAGGTTGGTTTTGCTGGCTGTTTTTCTCAGCTGTATGGAGAGGTGATCTTTGCTTACCAGAGCCGTGGCTGGGAGAGCCCCTCTCACGCTGCAGTCACAGCTGCTGCTGTCCTGCCACGTTCACAGAATCACAGAATGGGTCAGGATGGAAAGGACCACAGTGGGTCATCTGCTTCCACCTCCCTGCTCAAGCAGGGTGATCCCAGAGCACATGGCACAGGACTGTGCCCAGACGGCCCTGGAATATCTCCACTGAGGGAGACTCCACACCCTCTCTGGGCAACCTGTTCCAGTGCTTGGTCACTGCACAGTAAAAAAGTTCTTCCTCGTATTCAGGTGGAACTTTCTGGGCATCAGTTCCTGCCCATTTCCTCTTGTCCTATAGCTGGGCACCACTGAGCAGAGCCTGGTCCATCCTCTTGGCACCCCCTGTTAGATATTTGCACACATTAATGAGGTCCCCTCTCAGTTGTCTCAAGGTTCAACAAGCACAGCTCCCTCAGCCCCTCCTTGTAAATGCTTCAGTCCCCCAGTAATCCTCGTTGCTGTCCACTGGACCTGCTCCAGGAGCTCCATGTCTCTCTTGTCCCGAGGAGCCCAGAACTGGACAGAGAACTCCAGATGTGCCTCCCCAGGGCTGAGCAGAGGGGCAGGATTCCCTCCCTGACCTATTGGCAATGCTCTTCCCAATGCATCGCAGGATTGCTTTGGGTTTCTTGGCCCCCACGGCACATTGCTGGCTCAGGGACAGCCTGTTGGCCACCAGGACCCCCAGATCCATCTCTGCAGCGCTGCTCTCCAGCCGGTCGGCCCCCAACCTGTACCAGTGCTCGGGGTTATTCCTTCTCCTCCTTCCTTCACGCGAAGAAAGAAACAAGGCGATGGGGAAGGGCTGCGCACGATCTGAGAGCCACCAGCCCCGTCCTGCCCTGGGCTGTGCTGTCCCGGCGGGGCTCTGAGGCGGCCCCAAGGCCGGCCCTGCCCCAAGGCCGGGCCTCACCCAAAGCCGGGCCCTCCGCGCAGCGTCGCGACCGCCCGTCACCATGGCAACCGGGCGCGGCCGCAAGGCATGCCGGGCTGAAAGAAATTGCTGCGGCAAAACCCTGCGAAACTGCCGTACCGCGGCCAATGAGCGCTCGGGGTGCTGGCCGCGGTGACCAATGGCTGGCGGCCCGGTCGGAGGGGGCGGGGCCGGGGCGCTGTGAGGCGCGGGCGGCGCGCGCGGGTCGGTTAAACAGCGGCGGCGGCGGAGCCGAGCGTGTGTCGCTGCTCACCGCGCCGGGCCCGCTCCCGCCCCGCCTCACACAGCCCCGCGGCGCACGCCCCACGGTGAGCGGAGCGGCGTGAGGGCCCCGAGCGCTGGGGAGGGACTGCTCCCGGGAGGGACCGGGTCCGGCTCGGGCACCGAGTCTGGGAGGTCTCTGGGCTGGGCACCCCGGTGGCTGAGCACCCCGGTGGCTGAGCACCCCGGTGGCTCCCCCGTGCTTGGGCCCTTCCCCAGCCCTGCTTTTCCCACATCCCCGGCTCTGCCCGAGGGACCCTTCCTTGGCGGCGGGGCCGCGCTTGGGTCGCCTCCCTCGGCGGGGAAAGGCCGTCGGGACGAGGCGATGGAGCGGCCGCGCTGGGCTGAGGAAGGGCTGGAGCGGGGCTGAGGAGGGCGGCGGGGCTTGTGTGGGTCCGGCTGGAGAGCGGGTGCTGAGCGGGACCCGGCTCGGGCTGTGCCCGGGGCTGTGCCCGGCAAAGCGCTGCCCGGCCCCGGGAGCTCGCTGGGAGTGACGGTACAGGTGACTCTGGCAGGTGCTCCTGCAATTTTGAATTCTCCTCTTGTTCGTACAGAGCAGGCAATCATGAGCGATCGGAAGGCAGTGATCAAAAATGCGGACATGTCAGAGGAGATGCAGCAAGATGCTGTGGAATGTGCTACTCAGGCCTTGGAGAAATACAACATCGAGAAGGACATCGCTGCTCACATAAAGAAGGTAAGCGTTTGCGTATTATGTGCTCATGAAATCTCTATGCACATGAGAAATCAATCAGGGAGAATGCTGCTGGGCAAGTCGCTCTAGAGAAACAAGTTCTAGACACACTAGATAATCAAGTTGAACTTTTTCTGTAGGTTGGTGTCCATATGTTCCTTCTCCCCACCCCTGTACATGGACCTTTCCAGGTTGTGCTTTTCTCTTGCAGTATTTTCTGCTTAGGCCTTTTCTGCCACTGTCCCATTGTCCACGTGAGCAGAGTGGCAGCTGACTGTCCCTGTGACTGATGAGCTGGTGTAAAACACAGGGGCTCTATTGAACTCTCCTACAGTTTTCCTGAGAGCAAGCCAGTTTTCCTTGGTTTCAGTTGTATTGAACTTAATCTTAAGGATCTGTTTACAGTTCTTGTCAGCTGGGTCAAAAATTGCAAGGAAAAGTAGTTTTCTGCAAATCTACTGTAATCCCACCTCTTTTTTTTTTTTTTTTTTTTTTTTTTTTTGTGATATAAGGAAAAAAGAAAACCACAAAAAAAAAATCCTGGGGGTGTGGATTATCTGTTTTTACAACATCTGTGTCATCCTTTATGTAGGATTAACAATACAGGAGAAAGATCTAGTTCAGATTATATTTCCTGCTTCGTCAGCTCGGGGGAACGGAGAAATCAAAGTGCGTCAGTAGAAGTTAAACTGATCTGAGTGGAAGAATTGTTGAAATGTTAAGGCTTATTGGACTGACACTGTCTGGAGTGAACTGTTTGGTATTAGAAGCTAAGTTTGCTCAAGTCTTAGTCTGCAAGCTGTGAATTTTCACACAGATATGTTGAACTTTTACCAAATGCTGGAAGAGGGCCTCAAGAGCTGGGTCAGGCTGGAAGATAAGGAAGTTATAACTGTCAGCAGAAAACTCAACTTTGGAGATAAAAAACAGGCTGCCCAGAGACAGTGAAAAGAACCCAGACCCTAATATTGTTCTTGATCCAAACTGTTGTGTGAAGGGTGGGAAACTGAGGTTGAGAGAGTGTAATTGCCCGGGGACTTCTGTGTTTGGGGTCCCTCTGTGAAGGCACCCAGCTCAAGCTGTTCTACTGCTGTACTTTACTGGACTTTAGGCCTGAGGCTCTGCTCCAGTTCCCCAGGGGTGGAGACACCTTGAAAATACAGGCTACCTGGGGTGGAGGAGCAGTTCAGCTAAGCAGAATGATTACTTGCACTAGATGAATACTCATTTGCTATGACCACAATACAGAAAGGCATTTTTTCTCTAGGTGCAGGAACTATCTATGAGAGTAGAAAAGAGTTTAATACTTTTCAGATACTCTTTGTAGCAGTTACTGGGAATTCATACAGGATTTGTTTGAAATGTGTGTAAAGCACAACTTCTTAGACTTGTTGATCATACTGCTGTTACAGAGCATGTGGCAGAGAATTTTCCCTTTAGCACAATGAAGTCTAAATTATGGCTTTGTCTCTGTGGGTACAAAATTAGCAGTGAAGATTTTACTTGAGGGCTGTAGATTCAGATCATAGTATGAATTATGGGGGAAGAAAGACTAATTTCCCTGAACAGAAGTAATGTTTTAAACTTACTACTGCTCAGATGAGAAATTCTGTGGGGTTTTTATGTCTTTGACTAAGCAGCAGGTGAACAATAAGATGTAAATGAGATAATCCCAGTACTTTAGGGCAGCTGTTCTTCCTCGATTGCCGTGCTCACAAAGTGAATACCTGTTAGAATTGTTCTTAATTTGTAGCGATCCTTTTTGCAGGAGTTTGACAAGAAATACAATCCCACTTGGCACTGCATCGTGGGAAGGAACTTCGGTAGCTACGTGACTCATGAAACCAAGCACTTCATCTACTTCTACCTCGGCCAAGTTGCTATTCTTCTTTTCAAGTCTGGTTAGAACCACAGACTGTTACTGAAACTTGCATCCAGTTACAGGACTCTGACTAGTTACTGCAGCCTTCCTGAGGACACAGGCCTTGATTTTCAAGGGCAATGGCAGGGATTGTTATAGCAGATGATGTTACATCGTGGATATAAAAAGGAAAAGTACCAAAAAGTCTTCCTTGTATTTATTTTTTTTAAGAAGGCTCCTCCTTTGCTTGTAGAGCTGTTGGAGCTGTTTTTCTTTTGAGAGTTCTATAGCCATCTACTGTATTTCCCTGTTACTGCTAGTGCTATGCAAGTACTGACAGTGTTTAGTTCTTTATGTTCCAAGCCTCTCTTATTTTACTTTTTTAAGATATTTTCCCCCTCTTGTTTTGCTGGATGTGCTGCCCCAAAGCCTAAACTGTTTCTTTTCCTGCTGTCTCTGGAGAAGTGCTTTGGAGAATAAAAGACAAGATCTAGTCCAGCCAGGTCGCTGTTTCTGGCTCATTTGTGCTGTCGTCATGGCGGTGGGTGACTGGGGCCGGGGAGGGGCGGGTTCTGGGCTCGGTGTGCTGGGCCGCGGTGTCCCGGGTCCCGCAGCTCCCGAGGACTACGAGTCCCGTGGTGCCCGCGGGACCGGCTCCATCTGCGTCCGGACACTGCTTCAGGCGGCTCGTCGCCATTACCGGGCACCGGCGGTGATCCCGGGCACGGAGCGGAGCCGCCCCCGGCAGCAGCTGCCGAGGCCCAGGGCGGTAAGAGCCGAGCGGGAGTGACGGGGCTTGGAAGGGCTCGGGCGGGGCGGTCCCGGCTGGAGACCGGAGGTTTAACATGACCCGGAATTTCAGCCGCCGCTCCTCGGGCTGTGATTCTGGGAGCTGCTCCTGTAACTCGAATCCTCTTTTGCTCGATACAACCATCCATGGGCGATCAGGCAGCTGTGCTAAAGGATACAGACATGTCCAAGGAGCAGCAGGGTGCTGGGCAATGTGCTCTTTTGGCCACAGAGATATAGAATATTGAAACAGAACTCAGAGCACTTATAAAGAGAATGAATATTTGGTTGTAGTTATCCTTTTGTTGAACACCATCCATACAAGAAGTCATGCGGGGTGGTGCTGTGACACCGTGTAAAAGCTAAATTCCATGGTCACAATATACTTCGGACTTTTCCTGTGGGCTGGTGTCACCTCTCAAAGAAATCTCTTCCCAAATTCAGAATATCTGAATGCTGACCTAAATGCACAAGTAAGGCAATAACCCAAAGCTGCAGAGAGGGTCGCTGTGGTTGGGACTGGCCTCTGTCAGGGACAAGTGGGAGCGACAGCAGCCCTTGGCCTGGGTTCAAGGCAGTCTGTCTGGCCAACTCACAGTGACTTGCTGCAGGCAAGGACTGCGTGGGAAGATGTGTGGAGCCTTGAAGGTAAGCTCGATGTTGTCTGTGTGTTTGCAGTAACCGCAGTCCCAGCTGACAGCAGCTGTCTTATTGAGAAGCAACTCAAAGACTCCTCCCCACATCCAGGGTAGGATCAAAGCTTTTAGCTGGGCTGGAGGTAAAGGAGGGCGCCCAGCTGGGCTCTGCTTCTACAGCAAATCGCTCAGCCAGGGAGCACCGGGAGCATTTTAGCCGAGTCTCCTTCCTGTTCATCGCAGCGTCGTCAGTATTACAGCTGTTTTAGGCGGAGCTCAGGCCGCAGCCGGTGTCCCTGGTGGTGTCCCTGCCGGTGTCCGTGCTGGTGTCCCCGGTTACCGCGGCCGCTGGGCCGGCGGCGTCCCCGTCGCCATGGCAACGGGAGGGCGGCACGCCGGGCTCGAGCACCGCCCTGTCCCCCAACCGCTTCTGGCCAATGAGCGCCGGGCGTGCTGTGATGGTGGCCAATGGCTGGAGGGGGCGCGGAGGGGGCGGGGCCGGGGCGTGAGGGGAGCTTTGGGCCCTTCCCCAGCCCCGCTTTTCCCACATCCCCGGCTCTGCCGCAGGGACCCTTCCTTGGCAGCGGGGCCGCGCTTGGGTCGCCTCCCTCGGCGGGGAAAGGCCGTCGGGACCGGGCGATGGAGCGGCCGCGCTGGGCTGGGGAAGGGCTGGAGGGGGGCTGGGGTTTGTGTGGGTCCGGCTGGAGAGCGGGTGCTGAGCGGGACCCGGCGTTTCAGCCGCCGCTGCTCGGGCTGTGCCCGGGGCTGTGCCCGTGCCCGACACAGCCGGCAAAGCGCTTCCCGGCCCCGGGAGCTCGCTGGGAGTGACGGGACAGGTGACTCTGGCAGGTGCTCCTGCAGCTTGGAATGCTTTTTTTGTTTATTACAGGGAGCCATATGTGATCAGACGGCTGTGATGAAGGATACAGCTGCATCAGGAAAGATGCAGCAAGTTGTTGTGGAGTGTGCCAGTCAGTCTCTGGAGAAGTGCAGTACCGAGCATAACACTGAAGCTCATTTAAACAGGATGAGTGTTTGTTCATAATGTTTTCCTATTAAACATTATTTTGGACTTAAGGAAAATTTATCAAAAATGTTGGTGTGCAAGTAGTTCTATAAGATCAAGTTCTGTGGACTCTGTTTAAGTCCTTTGCTCTAGAAAGAGAACTTGAATAGTAAAGGTAAGTTCTTAGTGGTCTCTCTTGCAGAATTTTGACAGGGAATATATTTAATGTATTCCTACCTGGCAGTGCACCGTGGGAAGGAATTTTACAGCTGTGTGACTTTATCCTCTCCTGCCTGTGTCCTTTTCTCCTCAAGGGTGCTCAGAACCATGGACTGTTTCTCAGACTGATCTCGTGATTCAGTTGTGTGCTAATGGCACAAAGCCTGGTGCCTTCGGCCTTCCTGAGGAAGCAGACCTTGGCCTCCAAGGGCAGTGGCAGGGATTTCATTGGCATGGTTGTTTTTACTGGGGGTTGGCGGGGGACACACACACAACTTCCTTGTATTTATTTTCTTCCCACAGCCAGCTTATTTGCAAATAAAAATGTTCTGTTTTTCCTGTTAAAGTTTTGTGGCTCTCTATTCTTTCTAGTAGTGCTCATGCTATTTCTCATGCTATTTCCAATTTCCTTGTGAATGGGGGTGACCAACTTTGTTAGAAAGTTTTTTTCCTCTCAAATCCAGAAGATCTAAACACTGTCATAACCATACTCATATTGTGTTCGGTAATTCTAAGAGTAATAGACATAAACAGGGGAAAAAACAGGAGTTTAAATAAGGCCTTTCATGAGACTTTTCTTAAAATAATTTTTATAAAGGATTTTTTGAAATGTGTAGAGCACAAATTATTAGACTTGTTGATCTGGTGTTATAGGGCATGGGGTAGAGAATTTTTCCTATAGCAGGTGCAGCAGATGAGCAATGAAATTCAAATTATGGCTTTGTCTCTGTGGGTACAAAACTAGTGTTGAAGCTTTTACTTGAGAACTGTTGATTCAGATCATGGTATGAATTACAGGGGGAGAGATGTCCTTACGTGCTCCACCCCTATTGTTTTTGAAGAAACTGGAACTGTGCTCCCATTGAACTTGAAGCCCTCACCCCTAAAATAATGGGAGGGGGTCAGGAGCTGCATTCAAGATCTGTGTTATTTTAAAGTTTTTTTTAAAAAAATGCCTTTAGGATCTCTGTTGCCGCGTGGGGTCTTTTCCCCGTTTTGCTTTGAAGGACAAGAAAAAACTATCGCTTCAATTAGTCACGATGTTTTTTGGTTTGGTTTGAGCTTTTTTTCACCACTTTTGCTGTTATTTGCTGCAGGTCGGCGGCAATGATCTGCTATCAGACGGTTTTACACCCCCGGGAGGGGCGGGCGGGGCTCGGTGTGCGGGGGCGGGCCCGGCTCGGTGTGCGGGTTCCCCGCGGCTCCCGGCGCCCCTCGCGGCCGAGGACTACGAGTCCCGTCGTGCCCGCGGGCCCGCCCGGCGCCGGCTCCATCCGGGTCCGGCCACTGCTGCGGGCGACTCGTCGCCATTACGGGGCAGCGGCGGCCGAGCCGGGGCCGGTGCGGCGCCGAGCAGCCGGTGGGTGCCGGGGTGGGGCGGACCCCCTCGGGCGGAGGCAGCGCCGGGCCCCGCGGGGCTCCGTGAGCAGCTCGTCCCCTCCCCTCCCCTTCGCCCGGAGCCCCGCAGGCCCGGCCCGGCCTCCCGCGGCCTTCCCCGGTTCGAGCGGAGCAGCGAGAAGATGTCGCCATGAAGGAGGCCGAGGCCGCGCTGCGCCGCCCCCGCCGGTCGCCCCCGCGGGCCATGAGCCTGGGCCCCCGCCGGCTCCGCCAGCGCCCGTCGTGCCCCCCCGCCCTGGGCCGCCGCTCGCCCGCCGGGGCGCCCGTTGATGCTGCAGAGCCCGCCCGGCGCCACCCCCGCCACAACCACAGCCCCCGCCATGGACAAGAGCAGCCCCTGCGGCTCCGGAGCGCCCGGACCCTCGGCCGGCAGCAAAGGGCAGCAGCCGCGGTCCGCCTCGGCCGGGCCCGCCGCGGGGGAGTCTAAGCCCAAAGGCGGTGAGAGCCGGGAAGGGGCTCTGGGGAGAGGGATGCAAAGAGGAGGGAGGGGGTAACCGTGGGGCAGCGGGGGCCCACGGCCTGTGCCGCGGTTGGGTTCGTGGTGAAGCTAAACTTCGCCTTGTCGGGTTGTTTGTCTCTCAGCTGGGTTTTTAATAGGCGGCGTTTCAGGTCACTGCTTGTTTTTGGTTTCTTTTCCTTCCTCTTCCGGCTCTGCTCGCTCTTCGCAGAGCTGGGATTCCCACTCTCCTCTTCCTTTAAGGATTAGTACTTTATCTTCATTACTATTGGAGTAATCAGCTTAGAGCTAAAGCTCTGGTTCTGTAGTAAGAACATACGTTTGCCTGTGAAGAAACCCTTTTGTTCTGTACTCAGTGTGTTGTTGCACCTCACTAAGGGTCTGATGCCCTGCACAGCATTCCCCTTACCCCGGTGTTAGTGACCTGCTTTGGGGGAGCTCACAGTTAGATGTGTGTTGTTTGCTCATCTGGCATTCAAGCCAAAGTGTCACAGCTGTCATTGCAAACAGCTGGTTCTGCTGACAGAGCAGTTCACCAGGAGCCAGGATGGTTCCTGTCATCTTTCCACGGTAAGACCTAAGCCCACTCTGGTTCTCTAAACATGCTGGGGAGCAGAGTGTTCCTGGTAACCTTGCATTTTTTTTCCTAAAACTAGAAATGGGGCAGTAATGATTAAAATTAGTGGTTTTAATCCTGGAACTATGTGAGAGGGTGTCAACAGGTTACTACAACAACATTGCTGTACTAATTTCCTTCCTCCTTAGTGGTTTGTTTCAGCTGTATTACTTTGGGTCTCTGAGAAAGCATCAGTGTACCCCAGAGGGTTAACAAAATGAGTATCTTGAAGGTGTTTGTTGACTTCTTTTTAGACCTCCTAAATGTGCTCATGTGGTGGGTAACCAAGTATTACCTGCTCTTCACCTCTATTAATTGATCTTCCACAGGATTGACAGAAGTGGGACACGGGAAGTGACTCACCCACAGCTCCTCAGGTTGTGGCATAACTGTGCAATTACAGTGAAATTTTAACTTCAAACACGTAAAAGTCTTTTTAGGGAGAACTTTTTCTGTCCATGTCTTGCCAAGAGACACAGATTTTTGTGGGATGTCACGTTTTACAGGCTTGAAACAGTGCCACTGGTAGAAGGGGAGCAGTGAGGAGAGGAATCCTGATGACCATGCTCTTCTACTCCAATACATCTAATTTTCAAACTTTTTAAGACCTCTTTTTTTAAATAAAACAGAGGACAATTTTGTCTTGGCATAATTCTACCTCTGTGATACTTGTTTCTTAACTACAGTGGAGGGCAAAGGGATGAGTTGCTTCCTTTATGATGCATCCAAGAGGCCTGGCAGAATTAGAATCTCATAGCAGTGGATGTTTAGGAAAAACTTAACTGGAGGGTACTGACAACTGAAATGAGATTCCCTTAGTCTCATTAGGGCAAACAGCTACACAGGATGCATCTGTGTTAATTGTGTGTTTTGGTAGCTGTTGCACATGGGATGCTGGCACGTCACCAAATAGGATTTTTTTCTTGAGTTCCTTGTAACTGGACATGTAGCTGATGTGGTCCACCCAGTTTCTCTCCCCTTTTCAGGAAAGGTGTAGGATGTGTTCTGAAAATCTTGTTTCTCCTCTGAAATGGAAAGTATTTTTATGGACCACAGACCTTCCCCAGGTGGTCACTGGGCTGAGTTCACTTAAGCTCCTGCCATTTGATGATTTCCAGAGCTAACCTGCTGTAACAGTCCAGCTGAGGAGATGAACACTTGTGAGACCTTGTGGCAGCTTCTCCTTCTGTTTCTCTTGCAGCACAGCTGGAAATGGGCTAAATAGAATGTTGTCTTCTCTTCTACTTGTGCAAGTTGGATTCCACCCATCTTTCACTTTGGTCTTAGAGACTAAATTAAATTCTGAAGTTTCCAACAGAAAAGTTTCTTTGGGTTGTATATTCCAAGAGGAATCACATTCCATTAGTGTGGAATAAAGTAGCTAGGGGAAAATAGGCTTGTTGGGTTCCTCTGCAGTCCTGGAGACCTGATGGACAGCGTTAGTTCTCACAAAAGTTCTGGGCCTTGTCATACCCAGTGTGAGATGTTTGGCTGGGCTGTGTGAGTGCTTGATCACTTCTTCCTCACTGGGATGTTTGCCTTGGCAGCAGCAATAGCTTCAGTGTGTTTTCATGAAACCACCCTGTGGCTTTAGTGTGATCCACCACAAACCCCTTATGCAATACTGTTGGCTTCAGCACAGCTCAGCAGAAAAGAAGAGATGAAGAAAAAATGGAAGGAAACTGCGGGTTCTCACCCCAGCAGCAAACCTGTTCTGCAGCCCCAGTGCCAAAGTGGTCACCTAGAGCTGCTCCTAGTCCTGTGAGCTTGGTCTCCTCTTCCTGGGTCTTTGGAGATACAGGTCTTCTAAGAGCAGGAAACACCATGCATGTCAGGGCTTGCTCCAAAATGCATGAACAGTTTTGTTATTAGTGTTTTTAAGTTATGTAGACAGTATTTTTTGTAAGTCTCTTGGAGTGTGGATGGGTAGATACATCCACATAATCTGTGTGTATATATATATGTTAGATCCTATGAAAACAGCAAAAAGACAGAGGACCTGAGTGAAGAGTAAGTGCCTCACCAGCACTGTTGCTGTTGCTCATTCCTAGTTTGCCGAGAAATGAAGGGAAAAAGAAACTGCCACATCCAAACTTATGCTGCTTAAAGCTGGGCTCTAACAAGTGAGGATGGCAGTGAGAGTCCTTCCCTCTTCTCCCTGCATGAGTGCAGCTGTCCTGCCCTGCTCTTTGTGGGAGTGCAGGGTTGGGTGATACAAAGCAGAGAGCTCCCTGACGTGTGGAATGCTGGAAGGGTTGGAAGGAACAGCACTGCTTAGATTCAGGGTGGGGGAGAAGTGTTTCAGTTTACAAATGCATGGTCCAGGCTCTTGGTTGTGTGCTGACCGATTTCAGTGCTACTCTGATGGATCAGATTTCTCCTGAGGATAATTATTCTGGGAGCAGCGAAGAACTAGCAATCCATAAAATCAGATTTGAAGCATTGTGAGACTGGTTGTAAGGTCCTGTTGAAACAGGCACAGGTGGAGAGTCCTTTCCTGTAAAATGTGAGAGTCACTGGTGACTCCCTAAGACTTTGGGAGTTGTCTTGAAAGGACCTGTAGCATGTCAGGAATGTGTGTAAGCCGGCTGACTGACAAATTTGGTGGTGAGTAACTTGATTAAAACTTAAAGTGGTAGGAAATTCTGTCAGCTGTAGGTGCAAGCTGTTCCTTGTTCCTGGCCCTTGTAAAGACCCACTTTAGACTGATTTGTCTTGAGTAGTTCCTTTGCCCCAGTTGAAGATTGCGGAGAAACTGCAAAGTTGTACAGACAGTAGGTGTGTGCCCCTCTAGAGTATTCACTGAAACTGGAGATTTACCAAGGTCATTGAGCTCTAAAGGGACAAGCTCTGCCCCTGAATAACTGAAGTAATAGTCCAAACCTCTTCAAAATGACTTAATTTTTTACCAGAGACTCAGAGGTGTTGATTATTCCTTCTTCCCTCCAAACACTCTCAAAAAACACTCGAGTAATCATTCAGCCAGACCTGGTCACACCCTCAGTTTCTTGGCAGCTTCTGGTGTGTTTTTTTTCCTGATAACGTTCAAGCCATGTCTTTTTAGCCTGCTGTGCATTAAAGCAGTGCCAGCTATGCAAGCATGTTTGAGTTACACAGCTATGCTTCTGACAGAGTTGATTTAATTCTGAATTAAAGGATCAGCCCTTTCAACAGCAGAGTAAATGACCAGTTCTGATGATAAAGTTTGTCTGCAAAAAATGGCTCTGTCACATCATGTGAAAGTAATGATTGTGTCTTTCTATAGCTGTCCTTGCAGGCAAAGACTGAAATCTGCCAAGTGGAAGAAACAGCAGAGCACCACAAAACCCCATCCAGCCACTTTTATTACTTAGTTTATTCTTAAGAAGTTGGATTCTCAGTAACAGATAATAACACACAACCTTCCAGTCCTCTGCCCACCCTTTCTGGGGGGTGCAAGTGGGAGAGAAAACTTAAAATAACAAAAAAAAAACCCAAAACAAAACAGAGAAACAACAACAAAAAAATTTATGTGACACCACTCCAGCTGTTTTAAGTGCTTGGAGAGATGGGAAATGGTGCTGGGAAAGGGGAAAACTGGGAGCACTTGCAGTGAAACTGCCCATATAGAAACATGATCCTGACCCACAGTGGTGTGTTTGCCTAACATGTAAGGTTTATATTAGGGGGTGGGGAGGACTGCAAAGTGGGAAAAGGGAAACTGGAAGGCTTTTATAAATGCAACTAGATATTGTGTGGGGCCTGGCTGTTTGTGTAATGTTTACTGAGTATCCAGAGTGACTTCGGCGCTGACTGGTGCGGGTGGGTGTCTTGCTGGGCCTGTGGAGTTTTGTTTCTAAGCTTATCAACATACCTCTTCTACAAATAAAACTTAGGGCAGGTGGTGGAAATGCCAGGTTAAGCGACAGATCAGCGATCTGTTGTGTCCTTGGGCAACTCTGATCTTGTGTTAAGACTACTAGAAATGCCTTCATATTATTAACACCCTGCTCTATCAGTCTGATGTAGCAGCTGTTTTAGACACAGGGAGCCTCTCTCAGGAGCCTGACTGATTTTTCTGCTCCTGTGAACTTTATTCCTGCAGTATTTTGCTTTGTGCTTCGCCACCCTGTCCTGTATTAGGGTCAGTGGTGTGCTGAGCATGTTTTTTGGCAAACAGTTCTGGCTGCATAGGTTGGTGGACTTAGTACTTCGACATTAGGTATGTGCCCTGCAAGGCCACAAAGCATCGAATTTCTACTTCAAGATCAATTAGCATTTGTTGGCCTCGTGACATAGAAGTGTATTTTTAAAACAATTACATCTGTTGGGGTCTTTTAAGCACAGGGGCAGAACTGAGTGAAAACAGGCAGTGGGAGACTTCAAGAGAAACACAGTGTATTTATATGAGGGAACAGTGTATAAATAAATTGTTTATTTTCAGAAAATGGAATTAGAAAAGGAACTAGTTGTTGACAGT
This sequence comes from Pyrocephalus nanus, assembly GCA_038380795.1. NCBI lineage: Eukaryota > Metazoa > Chordata > Aves > Passeriformes > Tyrannidae > Pyrocephalus > Pyrocephalus nanus. Next base: position 4,711,625 of record CM076278.1, read on the forward strand.
TTTTGTAATGTGGCATGAAGGTGTGGTATATGATGTTGGTGTTTATCACTTAATGTACCAGGCAACGTGCCAGCATCTGGGGATGGCAATTCCAAATCTGGATAAAGAAAATTCAACCATTCTGATAAAAGACAAAGCACAGCAAACATATCCTTCTTTTAAACTCTTTGACCAGCTCTTTGGGCAGTGATAGGAATGAAATGGTTTGGATTGCTGGGGGATGTCCTGATAAACACCAGGGCTCAGGGTAGTGGCTGAGGTGAACTTCTCTCTGAGGTGAAGTTACACGAGGTCAACTCTGAGGCTGCTGATCTGATTCTCTGTTTTGTTTTTTTTTTTTCCTTTCAGATGGAAAGAATGCGAGTGGATCCAAACAGCGTTATAATCGTAAAAGAGAAACTTCATATTCAAAAAATGAGAACTTTTCCAGTCAGTCCCGTCGCTCCAATTCACAGAAAAGCAAAGCTTTTAACAAGATGCCCCCTCAAAGGGGAGGCAGCGGCGGAAGTGGCAAACCTTTTAGCTCTTCTAATGGTGGGAGACGAGATGAGGTGAGAATTGTAATGCGGTGTCTCCAGGGCCTTCTTTCTTGGGATGATAGGATGGCTGCTCTGACCTGCCTGGATAGGTCTGCTGTGTTCAGCTCCTGGGCTGGGAAGGGAAGGAGTGATAAGAGGTGCTAAGTAACATCCTTGAGATGCCAGAGGGAGTGTGAGCGGAGCCACTTGGCAACAACAGAAGAGGAGTGCTCCCTGCTCTGAGATACCCCACTGCTCCTCATCAGACCCTTCCCCAGCTCTGTTCCCTTCTCTGGACCTGCTGCAGCACCTCAGTGTCCTTATTGTCATGAGGGGCCCAAAACTGACCCCAGGACTCAAGGTGCAGCCTCACCAGTGCCCAGTACAGGGGGACAATCCCTTCCCTGGTCCTGCTGGCCTGTATCAGAAATAGTGTTATTTCTGATACAGGCCAGGATGCCCTTGGCCTGCTTGGCCAGCTGGACACACTCTGGCTCGAGTTCAGCTGCTTTTGACCAGCACCCACAGGTCCTTTCCTGACAGGCAGCTTTCCAAGCCTGGAGCATTCCATGGGGCTTTTGTGACCCAAGTGCAGGACCCATCACTTGGCCTTGTTGAACCTCATACCAGTGACGTCAGCCTGTTGATCCAGCCTGTCCAGATCCCTCTGCAGAGCCTTCCTGTCCTCCCCCCACCCAAGTTAGCATTGTCTGCAAACTTGATTAGGGATGCCCTCCATCCCTTTAGCCACATCATTGACAAAGACAGTAAACAGGACTGGCCCCAGTGCTGAGCCCTGGGGAACACCACTGGTGACCACCCCAGCTGGATGTGACCCCATTCCCCACCACTCTGGGCCCAGCCATCCAGCTGTTCTTTGCCCAGGGAAGAGTGCACCTGTCTGAGCCGAGAGCAGCCAGTTTCCCCAGGAGAATGCTGTGGGAAACTGTGCCAAAGGCTGTGCTGAAGTCCAGGTAGAAAAATTCCACAGCTTTGCCCTTGACCATTAAGTGGATCACCTTGTCATAGGAGATCAGGTTAGTCAAGCAGGACCTGCCTTTCACAACCTGATCCCCTGGTTGCCCTGTACATTATATGAGATGGCACTCAAGATCATCTGCTCCATAACCTTCCCAAGCATTGAGGTCACACTGATGGGCCTGTAACTCCCTGGATCCTCCTTCTGGCCCAGCATCCCATTTGGTGACTTGCAGTGAGCTGGGACTGCCCAGTTTGCCAGGAGTGCTGGTAAAGGATGGAAAGGGGCTTGGTCAGCCCTCCCACCCAGCCCCATAGACCTGTGTGTGTCTGAGTGGCACAGCAGGTGACCATTTCTCCTTGGATCGTGGGAGCTTCATTCTGATCCCTGTCCCTGTCTTCCAGCTCAGAGGGCTGGGTACCCTGCAGAACACCAATCTTGGTATTAAAGGCTGAGACAAAGAAGGCATTAATTACTTCAGCCTTTTCCTCTGTCACTATGTTTTACCCTCCACCATTCAATAAGGGTTGAGAGTTCCCTTAGCTCTCTTTTTGTAGCTAATGTATTTATAGAAACATTTTTTATTGTCTTTTACAGCAGTGGCCAGATTAATTTCTAGGGCCCTTCTACTTTTCTCCCTGCATAACCTCATGATATCCTTGTAGTCCTTCTGAGTGGCCTGCCCCTTCTTCCAAAGATCATAAACTCCTTTTTTTCCCTGGGTTCCAGCTAAAACTCTCTGTTCAGGCTAGTCTTCTTTCCCACTGGCTCATTTTTTGGCTCATGGGGGCAGCCTGCTCCTCTGCCTTTAAGATTTCTTGAAGAACATCCAACCTTCCTGGACTCCTTTGCCCTTCAGGACATCCTCCTAAGGGACTCTGTCACCAGTCTCCTAAACAGGCTGAAGTTTGCCCTCTGAAAATTGATTTTGTCCAACCATTTCAGTGCACAAATTAACATGAGATGGGGGTATTGGGAAAGTAAATGTGTTGGCCTTGGTGACATCAAGGTGGAGTAAAACCAGACTGAGGCTTTTATGTTGATGTGGATCTAAACAGTGTAAACTGTTTGTGAGGTTTAATTGATACTCTGATTTTTCAGTTTTGGTGGATGAGCAGCACTGCTTACCTAGACTGCTGACTCAAAACTCACCTGCTGCCTCTGTTGAATTCTCATTCTTTGCTTCATTATGTGAAAACTAACGGCAACAAGTACAACCTGTGCAAACAGGAATCAGACTTGTATTGCTGCCTCTCTAGAAGAATCTTGTCTGGATTTGAACAACTTCCTTGTGTTCCCTTGTCTGGGTTTTGCCAGCTTTCACCTGTCCTCATGTGTTTGTTTTTACACTCTCCTCCTTTTGCTGCTCAGTGTGGGGTAAGACCACTGAGTTCTGACTTACAGATTCTTCTGCACTTCTAACGCTGCCCTGCTCGATTTGCAGAGCTGGGATGGGAGAAGGTGAGTGAGGGAATGCTGCATGTTCTGTGTGTAATCACTGATGGGGCCTGGGTATCCACCTGCACTGATGCTTTTGCAGGACATTCTAGCAGGTTCTAACAAATGCTGTTGTCTCTTAGGTAGCAGAGGCTCAACGGGCAGAGTTCAGCCCTGCCCAGTTCTCTGGTCCCAAGAAGATAAATCTGAACCATTTACTGAACTTCACTTTTGAACCCCGTGGCCAAGCAGGACATTTTGATGGGAATGGACATGGCAACTGGGGGAAAAGGAACAAGTGGGGACATAAACCGTTCAACAAGGAGCTTTTCCTACAGGCCAAGTGAGTGGGAGACCAACAGGGCTCTTACAGTTCTGCAGAGACACTGAGCTGTGAGGGGTGAACAGCCAGGGAATTGTGTTTGGCCTTCACTACTTGTATTGTCTTTTCCAGGGTGAAGTTACCTTGCCACAGTGTTTTTTGTGGTAATGACTATATTTGAAAGGAATGTTGTTCTTACCTATTTACAAGGTATCCGATGGAGTGAGTCCTTTAGCTACAAACCAGTTAATCTGCTCTAATTTTCTATCAGTCATCACCTTGGAATATGACACTCCATTTTGGAATATCTCTGCAGTTCCCTTATGGGAGACTGTGGGGATTTTTTCCAAAAAAAATAATGTGTTGAAATGGAAGAGATAGCAGTTGCTGGATGAAAGCTAATTTGAATTTATAAGTTCCAGAGGCAATTACTTATATGGGTCTTAGTTCTTAAGATGTTGATTATTTTGCAGGTCTCTAAATACATAGTATAATCCAAATGATGATCAATATTATAATCGAGCAGCAGAATTGCTTTTGACTGGAAATAATGGTTGCTTTCACTGGAATTTGAAGTGTGTTCAGGACTCTCCTCTCCGATAATGTTAAAGATAAAAAGTATTTTCAGCATTGGTGCTTCTGATTTTTCCCTGTTGTTTTGTAGCTTATTGTAGTGAAGTCTATTTACAGGAACAGCAATAGTTCTAGTTTTTGTGACCATATTTTTTCCCCATGTGGATTCCTTGTTTTTTAATAGATCCCTTATGGAGCTGGCTGTTCCTTACATGTTTCTGGAAAACCACACTGCCTGGTTCATTCTGTAGTTAGTTTGTGCTGTTGTGTCTAACTGAAATTAGACACATCTGTATTGTGGAAATCTGGTTGTGAATTGAACTCTAGATTTTTGTAGAGAGAAGTTACTGACTGCATCCAGCAGTTTTCTGCTGGACAAAGAAGCAGCTCAGAAAATCCTGTAAAATAGTTCTCAAAGAATTTTTAGAAACAACTGAGTGGATCATCTGTCTCTTTGCCTTTTCCCAGCTGCCAGTTTGTTGTCTCTGAAGAACAGGACTACACAGTCCACTTTGCTGATCCAGATACCTTGGTCAACTGGGACTTTGTGGAGCAAGTGGTCAGTTGTGATGGGCTAGATTTTTTTTTTCCCTTCTTTTTCTTAAGAACTTCAACCTGTCTTTAACTGCCTCTTTCCCTCTGTGATGTTACATAAAACTCAGCTGTTTTTGAGTTGAGGCCTTTTCTGTCACTCCCACAATACTGGGAAAGATCTGTCATGGAATATATTATGAAATACTTTCATGACAGGAAAAGAGAAGTGCTAAAATCTATTAGGAAAATTAGCAGCTTCTTCTTGCTTTCGCAGATGGGAGCTCATCAAAAATAGTATCTGACATTCTGTAGACAGAGTCCTTGTGATCGAGATATTAACAGAAAACTTGGGCACGAGTCCATGGAAGAGGACTAGGGTGTAGAATTTTGAAGAATTATTCTGTGCATAGGTGGCCTATCTTGCCTAGCAACAAAATAGAAAATCTCTTCAGAATTGTGGTCAGAAGTTTGGGTTGCCTCAAGCAGAAACTTGTATCTGCCAAGACAGTCTGGTGCATGGTGTAGGTGGAGAAGAGGTGGGCTTACTGTTACCTGACACTACAAGAGAGCTGAAAAATCGAGGTGCTTGCTTGGCAGTTCTGTCTCTGCCACACAGAGATGCTAACAAAGTGTCTGACTAAACCCAGAATGTTCATGGAAGTGGGTAAGTTCAGTCTCGCAGCTGAACAGGGCTGCACAAGTCTGCTTGTGTAAGTGAGGCCGCAGAGCTCGTTTGCTGTCTCCTCACTGTCTGAATTCGGATGATGAAGATGCTGCTAACTCTTAGAGATGGTGAATACCTCAGGGGAAACATGAGAAGAGTCATTTTTTAATGCCGTTAGAGTAGAGATACCAGATGGGTGGCTTTGAAGGTTATTCCATGTGCAGTCTGAAGGTGTTAATTCACAGGGTACTAATTCCTTGGTAAATAAGCAGAGCCTAAAGACCTGTAAAGTAATATGTTAGAGTAGATCTTACAGGTGGCTTATTCTGTATCCCAGGAACTGATTTCTGAATCTAAAATGTGTGCTGTTCTTCTCACGTGCCATTTCAGCGAATCTGTAGCCATGAAGTGCCCTCTTGCCCGATATGTTTGTACCCACCAACCGCAGCCAAGATCACCCGCTGTGGGCACATCTTCTGCTGGGCATGTATCCTTCACTATCTCTCCTTGAGCGAAAAGGCCTGGAGTAAGTGTCCTATTTGTTATGGCTCTGTTCACAAGAAGGATCTCAAGAGGTGAGACGATATTTATGAAATGATGTGTCTCTCTGAAGCGTTATTTTTACACGGCTAACTCCTCCGTACGTTGCAGTGTTGTTGCTATGGAGACACGCCAGTATGCCATCGGTGATACCATTACGATGCAACTTATGAGGAGGGAGAAAGGTGTTCTCATAGCACTGCCCAAGTCCCAGTGGATGAATGTGGTGCAGCCTGTTTACATCAGAGGTGAGTGTATCTGAGGACTGGTGGTTGGAATCCTGCTCCCAGCTGTGACCAGGATTTGTGTAGACACAATTTACCCTGGCAATGCCGTGCTGTCATCCTAAAGTAAACCAAATTGCAAAACATGGGGTTTATCAGCTGGAAAGGTTAATGACCACATATTAACAATAAGCTTTCTACTCACACTTCAGTTTTTTGTAAGGCTTTAACTTGTGTGCTGTTTCCCTTCAAGTGACTGCACTGCAGGCTTCTGCCTTCTCAGTCATTGCTGTTGGTTTGGTGTGTGTTTTGTATCCTACAGTCATTGGTGTGACTCTTGCTGCTTTTATTGGCACTTCAGTGTCCTTAACGTTTTTCCCTCTGGCTCCTCATTATACAGCTTAGCAAAAATAACTGTCTCTGTGTCTAAACTATTTTAAGGCTGTAATCTTCAACAAGGTTTTCATCATCTTCACTTATCAACTGAAGTCAGTGAATGATATGGTGAAATAATCAAAATTATTGCAAACCTATTCCAAACATCTGTTGCCTGACATCTTCAGTTTTCTCCAGTCAAGAATGTGACTAACTCATCATCATCTTATCTGTTAGTATCACAGAAATTTGGTGTCTAAAGAAATAATTTTACTGAACATGGCTGCTTTGTGGGCTGTCTTGGCTCACTTCGTTCTGCAGTCACATTTAGGAAAGGCTGCATGCATTTAAACTCTCTGGAAAAAGTCAAGTCTCCTAAAGTGTGATGGGTATCCAGCATGCAGGCTGTGGGCTTACATGTTTCTCAGTATTTGAAAGTAAAGGTCTTTAAATCTTTTCATAAAACAAACAAAAGAACAAATACAGGATTTAAGATCATTCTAAAGCCAGAAAATTCAGCATTAACTTGATGTTCTGTAGACAAGGTTGGACCCTTGGGGAGCAGTGAATATAAGGACTGTATTAATGTGATGCTGTGGTTGCTGTAAACTCTGTAGTTAGTGCTTCTGTAACAAGGATGACTACCTTTTGCTGAACTTGCAGTTCTTTAGCTTACTGTTTGTGCTGTGCTTCTTGTGAAAACCTCATCATAATGCTTTGTATGGATTTTTAATACATATGGGCCTATGAATTAGCTTGAGCCAAGCCAGGGGTTGTCCTGAAGAGATTTCCAATTGCAGTATTTTTGAGCACATAGAGAAGAGGAAGAAGCTGTAAGACTGTGCTGTTTGAGGAGGTTTTGACCCCTCAAAGGTGATGCTTCCATAATGTAGAAGTTTGTTTTTTTTTTTCTCATTTTTTTGACATATTGCAACTGAGTGGCAGATAAACTGCTGTGTGAGGGAGATGTGTTTAGCACAGCAGGTATGTGGCACCAGCCTGTGATAGAATGGTAATATGTGGACTGAGTATTGTCTTCCCTGGGGGGATTAATTCTCAAAACTGAGCAGTGACGCAACTTCAGAAGCAGCAGCAGCCCAAACTGGTGCCTCTGCGTGCAGACACTAACGACTGGTGCTCCTTCTGTTCAGATGACCAGCACAGCCAGTATTCAAAGCTGCTTCTGGCATCCAGGGAGCAGGTCTTGCAGCTGGTGATTCTGGAGGAGAAAGCGGCATTACTGAAACAGTATGAGGAAGAAAAGCACACCCCAGAAGCTTGCTTTATTGAGGCAGCTATCCAGGAGCTGAAGGTAACAACCTCTCTGGAGGCTTTTAGTAACTTTAGGAGCATGCTGAGTGCTGAGCAGCCATGCTCTGCTGCACAGGTGGTAGTGTTCTGTTGGGCAGACATGGGCAAACCGTACAATACTCCTTTTCAAAGCCTTTAGATGTCCTACAGGGGTGTTCTTTCCAGTAGCAAGAAGGAGAGGACCTCGCTTTGAGTTACTCTTTATCACAAATGAATTTCTGTGAAAATCTGTGAAATCTTGAAGTATAGAATGAGGCAAAAAATAATTGTGGTGGTGGTGGTTTTATGGCTTAAATGGCAAATTGAAACTTGTTCCCTTTGGATGACCTGCAGGAGCGAGAAACAGCATTGTCTGCTGACCAGGATAAAAACAATGGCATTGCTGGAATCAGTGCAGCTGTGGAAGAATTGGTCCTAGAAAGCTCCAAGGCTGTGGAGCCTGCAGTTACCCAAGAGAAAAAGGTGGGTGACAACTCTGCTCTGGCAGATCCTGTTAATATTTAATTCTACCACTTCACACCGCAGTGTACAGTGAGCTCGTGCCAAAGATTTTTGCAGAGATGATAATCTTCGAAGGAGGTGGCGTGGTACTAACTGTATGCTCTCTGCTGTGGTAGTGTGGTGTGGAATATCTCTCTGCATTTGATGAGGAGCTTGTGGAACCTTGCTCTGACCTGGCAAGTTCCTTTCCGCCTCCTGTGGAAGTAGAAGAGGCAGTGCTGGATGAAGAGGAAGTACCTGAGGTGGACACTGCAGGGGAACCTGATACGAACACTACAGAAGAACCAAATCCAGCTGAAACGAGCTACCAAGACTCTAAAGATACAGTGAGCTCTGGACATCTTGGCAACTCTCCTTTTTACTATTTCTATCAAGGTCAGTGCAATGAAATCCTGGAATCGTGGGGGCAGAGATGCCTCCTTTGGGATCCTCCTTGAGGGAGCGTGTTTGTCCCTTCATTAGATGCAGCTAACCCCTGTGAAATAAAAGTCCCACAGAAACTCAGAAAGGAGCTTTGATTTTATTACTGGAGGGTGCACTGAGGTGGGGAGAAGGGCACTGGAAATGAAGAGGCAGAGAAGGAGTGATGATGTCTTACCTTGCAGCGGAGGACGGACAGTGCATGTACCTTCACCCCGTGAACGTTCGGTGCCTGGTCCGTGAGTACGGCAGCCTGGAGAAGAGCCCCGAGAAGATAACTGCAGCTGTAGTGGAGATAACTGGCTACTCAATGACAGAGGTAGTTACTCTATCTTGTTAATTAGGGGCCCATGTTTTAGCAGATGTAGCTGACAGGAGACTTGTTGCTCTTCAGTATAGTAATAACTGTAGTGGGTTGGGATGCTAATCTGTGAAGGGCATCTGTGGAAGGTGCAGTGCTCTCTGTTGTTTTTTGATAAGTAGGCTGCAGTCTTGCTTTTTTTTTTTTTCCTAGAAGGTAGCAAGTTCTAGGAATAAGGGGATTGCAAGCTTAAGATTGGTTTGTTGTTAAAGCTGTTTTAAAACAAGCAAATTTTTTTTCTCATATGAGACAGTAGCTTGAACTAGACAGATTATCATCTTTCTCAGCTTGAAGTGTCTGCCTCAGTCTTAAGGAGTTGTTCCTGAGCAGTAGGATGTTATGAAAATAAAGAGGATGGAAAGAAACTTCAGTGGTTTAGACAGAGGGAGTGAAAGTGCTTAAGGCACTGAAGTTCTGGAAGAGGGGATGGGTCTTGAGTTCATTTACCTCAAATAAAGACAACTGTGAGAATTAACACAACTATACGTAGTTTTTAATTCATCTTTTAAGGAATTATACATTCAGGTAAAAATGGATGCAGAGGTAGTAGGGAATTGTCTTCAAGTATTTCAGCTATCCAAGAAAAAATAGAGAACTGCTTGATTCAGCCTAGCAAAATGGTGGTCATTGGTCCAAGTAATTTAAGTATAAAAGGCAAATTTGGTCCAGCACAAAAATAATTGCATTGTAAGACTGGTATTGCAGAATTTTATTCCAGTGATGTGAGTGAGAAGGGAGGAATAACAAGAAAATCAGTAAGAGAGCTGGAGTAGCTGCATCCAAATCTGATTATGGTGTAAGTTGGTGAAGGCCTTGGAACATTTGGTTCTGACTCAGGGCATTCTTCACGTGTTTGTAGTTTACAAACTAATTGTTGTGTCACTGCTGCTGTTTTTTTTCCATTTGATTTGATGGATGGTGTGCATTCCATCTCCATGAGCTGTGGCAGCCTCTGGGCCTTGCTGTGATCGTGTCTTGCTCTCTTTTTACCAGGATATAAGACAACGTCATCGCTACCTCTGTCACTTGCCCCTCACCTGTGAGTTCAGCATTTGTGAACTGGCTCTGAAGCCACCTGTCATCTCCAAGGAGACTTTGGAGTTGTTTTCAGGTTGGTACTGCTTTTCTAGTAGGCTCTGCCATGTATCCATGAGGGTGAAGGGGAAGTTATTCTTATCCTTTAATGGCAGAAAAAAGAACATACATAGCAGCTTTACTCCTCTAGAACCAACTATCTGATGACTGCTAGACAGACCAACCCCAATTCACTGTTTTATAGACAACAATTATAAAAAGAATTAAAAAATTCCTGACTGCTTGGAAGAGCATATGTTGTTTGTAAGAGTATTTTGTTACTAATGTGTTATGACTGAATATGATGTTGTCAGAGCTGGAGAAAACACTGCCAGAGTATTGGTGGGGGGTTTCTGATACCCAGTGTTGTGCATTGCTCCTAGATGACCTCGAAAAGAGGAAGCGCCTGCGGCAGAAGAAAGCTCGCGATGAGCGACGGCGCGAACGCAGAATTGAGATAGAAGAGAACAAGAAACAGGGCAAATGTAAGTCGTGATGGCTCAGAACTGGTGGGCTTCCAGTCATATGTAGTTGCTGAGCTGATTTCTTGAACGGTAAGGATGAACTCTGAGGCTTTTAGTCTGTAGTGTGTACTTAGAGCAAGATTATGAATTGTTAAAAACAACGTCAGTATAGTGAAAAACATAAGCTGTTTTAGCTGGGATGTTAAGTGATGTTATGCAATGGCTGCATACTTACACATTTTGGGAGAGACAGAGGGCATTTGAGGGCACAGCTCTGTCTCCAGGGTGTAGAAATCTCTCAGGATTCTTAGTTTCTGTTTTTATAGTAATCTGATGTAGAGTGAAAAGTGAAGAAGGGAAAAAAGGCCTCGGAACTGCTTCCATCCAGCAGCAGGGCTTGTACTGGTCTCTGAAATAGAGGGTGGAAAGAAAATTGAGTTGGCACCTCCTAGACTCCTGAAACAACTTGCATATTGACAGTCCTCCCCCACATTGTGTAGTGCTTTAATTTAAAACCTCTTTCTAGATCCAGAGGTCCATATTGCTTTAGAGAATCTGCAGCAGTTTCCTGCTTTTACTTCTTGCCCTGGAGAAACTACCAGCATTGATCATCAGAGCTTCTGTCAGTCTCCTCTTGGCAGAAGCCCTGTGTTTCAGACAGGTGAGCATCTGGAAAAACACACCACATCTGGCTCTTGATTATTCTTTTGGGATCTATTGCTCAGGTCTTCAAACTGACCTTTCTCAGCACTGTTCAAAGATGGTTTCTTTTCAGAGAAGTCGTGGCTGTTCAAGCCAGGTTGGATGGGGCTCTGAGCAACCTGGTCTGGTGAAAGGTGTCTCTGCCCATGGCAGAGGGATTAGAATGAGATGATCTTCAAGTCCCTTTCCCCCAAAACCATTCTGTGGTTGTTTCCTGTGTTGCCTATGAGATCATACACTAAAGGCTGACACGGCTGAGAAATGTCCTGGTCCTTTGTCTGCTTTTCACTTCCTCTACCTCAGTGACTCAGAGATCTGCACTGTAGTTACCCCATCTTTTAAATCTCTGCTGAGGCAAATGAAAGGAAAAAAATGCCCCCCAAAGGGAAGAAAAGTGTGTATTCTAGGAAAACACTACTGGCATTTTTTCTTTCTACCCTCTCCATCTTCCCTACCAGGTTATACTAAAATAAAATGGAGCTGATGAGCACTAAGTCAGGTTGTTGTCCAGTGATGCTTTACCACATGTTTTATCTTGCAGTTCATAAAAAGTGTTAAATAGAAACTATTACTGTTTTGCCCAAAACTGAAACAAAACCCCAACACCCTCCCAAAACCAAAACAGCCCCCCACACAATACCCAAAACCAAGCAAACAAAACCCAAACAAACAAATCAACCAACCCTAAAAAACCCTCTACAACCCAACTTAAACTTCCCTTAAATAAAAAGATTGGGGAAATTCGAGAGGTCCCTCTCTGTGACTGATGGACGGAACCAATGAGATAAAAGTGGTTAATTACATAAGATAAAACTTTATTTCCGTCTCATCCCAATAAGCAGCATAATGAGTGTCTTTGCCAAGTGCAGCTGGTTTTAATTAATTCTCTGCTCCTTTCTCTGCAGAGTCTATTCCAGCTCCATTGTCACCTGCTGCCAGCCAGGTCAGCCCGTTGCTCTGTGGGAGTTTGGAAGAAGAGTCTCCCTTCCCTTCCTTTGCCCAGGTAAGCCATGTAGCAGAGTAAATCTTGTCTTACTCATGTCTTAGTTGGGGATTAATCTGATAATACAATTGCTTCCCACAGGAAAACCATGTGGGATAAATTTTAGGGAGACATCATAGGGTTTGAGTGCTTGAAGGGGTTCCTAAATTTTTTTGCCACTTAGGGTATATGCAGGTTGGTTCTAGTACATGGAGTTTAATCATATGTTACAACTTTTTTGATAGATGTTGAGAGTTGGAAAGGCAAAACCAGAAACATGGCCTAAACCTGCTCCAAAGACAAGAGGTAAGAGAAAATTTGGTGTTGGTACTTCAACTTCTCTACCATGCATCTAAATCTGAGAAATCTTGAAGCCCCACGAGAAACATCTGGAGTGTGGAGGGGCATTTGCATGGGGGAAGTTTAATGCAGCCTTTGCATCTCTTTCCCTCTTCCAGATGAGAACACCCTGGCACTCCCTGTGCCTGTGGATAGTGATGGAGAAAGTGACAGCTCTGACCGCATCCCTGTGCCCAGCTTCCAGAATTCCTTCAGCCAAGCTATCGAGGCAGCCCTCCTGAAACTGGACAAACCGTCCACGGCTGATCATCTGTCAGGTAAAAGGCAGGGGGGAAGGCAGGAAAGATTCCTGAAGTGAAAAAATGGATTATATCCCCTTCTTCCTCTGGGAGAAGCGAGAGCAGCAATTTTGGGGACCAGAAATTGGCCAGAGAACAGTTCTGAAAATTGTCAGGTTGTGGTTTCTGAACAGCTTGAGCAGGGCTTCTGTCAGCGTAAAGCAGCCTCTTAGTGGGAGCTGAGATCTCCAACTAGCAAAGAATCCTGTTAGGACAGAGATGGCTTTTGACAATCGTGTTTGCCATGTCTCTGCTGGAACTTAAATTCAGGTTCTGCATTTTTAAACTAAAAATACCTGAGCTGCTGAACTACCGCTCAAGTTTGACCAAAATGCTGAGGGAACTGCTGGCTGAAATTCCAAGTTAGGGAGTGGGAAACAAATTGAGATGAACTTAAACCTCCAGCAAATTGAGGTGGACTTAAACCAGCCCGATGCTGGCTGATAAAACTCATTTATAATGCTCAGTTCTGATGTTTAGCTTTGGTTCCTGTTTGGAAACTGCATTGGAGGATGGAGAGAGTTGGATGGGAGGGCCTGGGAGTTTCAGTGGAGTATCAGCTCCAGTTGTGTTTTTTGGATGTGGATGGAAGTGATATTTATCAGACAAATTGCTGCATGGATTCAGTCCTGGGATCTGCTGTTGCAACAACAACTTTGCAATCAGTTATGCTCGTTTTAAGTGTGTTTTAGGTGTGATGGAGTCTCTCTTAGTTTATCTGCAGTAATTTTTTTTTTTAAATTAAACTACCTGGTGTTCAGTGAATTGATAGGAAGTGTTGTGGACATGTAGAAACCATTTAGGCTGGGGAAGATCATTTGTGTGATGTTCCTGTTCCATGAGAAGAATGACAGTTTCATTTTAATTCTTCACAGAGGAAAAGGGAGGCAAGAAAAGAAAGAAACAGAAGCAGAAGCTGTTGTTCAGCACCTCTGTTGTTCACACAAAGTGATTCTGCTATTCAAGAGAAGTTTCCTCTCCTGGTTTTCTTTTAATTTTGCTTTGTTTTGCTGCTATAGTTTTAAGTATTTAAATTTGAACAGCCTAAACTTGTGTTTCCAGAGCTTCTAGGGGCTTCAGAAGGAAACCATGACAGTATGTGTTGAAGTAACATGTTTTGATTCCAACTGCTTGATGAGTTTATACTGAAACAGAGTTTTGAAAGTAACAACCAAGAGACAAATCCACCAAGGTTTCTAATTGCTGAGTCAGTTCTTTGGCCTGGTAAGCAGTATGAAAGTCTTTACAGCGATGTAGCACTGCCAAAGTACTGCAATATTACCCAAGAGAAAAGGCAGAGAGCCTTTATTTCCCTGTAGTTAATTATTCATGGGCAGAAGTCCATCTGACTGACAGTGGTGCTGTTTCAGTAAAGCTGTCAAACTGCTCTCTTGAGAAACTGGTTTTGGCTGCACTGGAAACAGGCAAAAGAGCTTACTGGCTTTAGAGTGTTAGCTGCTATATCTGTTCTTTTTCTAAAGAGCAAGAATTCCTCCTGTTCTCCTGGCTTGGAAAGATTTAAAGCTGAGGTGAGTGAGTGTAAAGCAGAACTTGGCTACTTGGTTTTGAAGTGATTCAGTGAATTTGTGTATTTCAAAATGGCACTAGTGGTAGGAGGAACCTCCTAGCTTCTCTCAGTTGTTCAGCTCTGTTTTAATGTGGGTGAGTGAGGCTGCTAAATTTTTTTTTCTTTAATTTTTGGTTTTTTGACAACCCTGAGCTACACATTTTTTGTAACCTGATCATAAAGAACAAACGCTCCCCCCTAGGACTTTTGGTAACCACCTGACTGATGGTTTGACACTGGCTGCTCTTGAGCTGGAAGAACAACTGATAGCTGAAGTCTGTAGATAACTTTTTATACCCCAGAAATAAAGTGGGGTTCTCTTGTACTGGGATAAGGGCCTGTATCTGCTTGGTTCTGGGATGTAAATTGATGTGTGCTAACAAACATGCCTCTTCTGGACCCCTCCCCGCTCTTTCTTTGGGTGGTCACATTCTGCACTGCTTGTGGTTTGATTTGAGCTAATGAGTTAAGTGGTGTGGAATTTTGTTGAATAAAATGAACTCTAGGTGTAATGTACCAGTCAAGGCCAGCAGTTGCAATAAATCATATGCACACACATTTCAGAGTACTAAACCCTTCCTCCTCAGCTGTACCTGACCTGTCAGACCAGTGTGGAGCCCTGGAAAAATTAGTTCACAGATTCAAATATTACCTTCCTGCTAACAGAATTAATTCCAGAGAGCTGGTACAGAGTACCACTGAACTTAGAGTGGGAGGCTGAGCGTCTTGTCTTTGGCCCCACTTGCACCATTGGTCTGCCTGCACTTGCACAGGCTTCAGTGTGCTCTTTTCCTCACACCGTGATGGATCTGAGCAGGGAGGTGTGTCTGAGGCTCCTGGAGTCAGGAATTCCCACACCACTGGCAGTCATTGGTTGTGTCCCTGTTGAAAAAGCTGATGTCAGTATATGGATGCTCAGTTCCAAAGCAACAGGCTCCACACTACACCAGTGCTTCCTCGAGGTACGTGTGCCTTGCGGGGAGCTGCTGCCAAACCTCAAGTGGCTGTGAACCAGAAAGAACAGGAGAGAGGGGAGGTAAAGAATGCTTCAGCTGCTTCAGGAGGATAGAGGGAACACCTGCCAAACATTCTTTGAAAGTAGCTTGACTTCACGCTTGGTCACAACTAACCACACTTGATGGAAAGACAGTACAGCTTGTCAGGGACTGCAGAGAAACTAAAAGACAAGATGCCTGGAAGTGGTAACACATCTTGCTGTCAGTGCTTTAAATGCATATTGGAAAACAATTGGTGAGGGCAGAGAAAGCAACTAAGCAATTCAAATATGCAGTTAACTGTGTTCACAGTGTGTCATTTTAAGCCATGGAACAGGAGTAACTTAGTGTCTAACCAGTATCTGTTGTGTTCTATTATCTCTGCACATTTATAGTCAACTTTTCTTTACATTGGGAAGGGACAGAATAGCTGGAGCTAGTGTGACTCACCTCCACATGTCACAGGCACTAGGACAAGGGAAGTGATGTGGAGAAGGCAGGCTGTGCCTTCTGCAGGGGCAGTCTCCACAGGGACAGCGTCTTCAATTGTATCTTGTTTTCCTATGGATTCGAGATAATACCAGCAACGCTACTTTCCTGTAACTGATTGGTGTAAACTTAATAAATATCTAAGCAGTAGTACTTTTACCTATGAGTTTTATAATGGGTGGGATGGAGTTGAGCCTTACGGCTCTGCCTTGCATTCCCTGTACTCTCTGCTCCTGTATATACAACTGGTGCTTTGCTGACTCAGAAAAACGGATATCCTGTGGCTAACAGTGCACTGAAAGATAAGGTAAAACCCAGTAAGAGGTTAGTGCTTTTTTTATTGAAGGAGAATAACTACATTCCTTGTCTGTGCCAACTGACTAAAGCTCACTTCTACCTCAGCATGACAACCCGTGTTGAGCTGCTACACTCCAGGAGTGAAACAGGCAAGTAACCTACTTAGGGCAAACCACATTTCATTTTTTAAAAATTTATTTAAGAACACTTGGAATGGGGAATGAAGTACAAATATGAACAGATGCTCTTCCTGTGCCCTGCTCTGCTTAACACTGAAGATAACTGGTCACATCTTGATTACATGAGTTCAGGATGGAGGTGAACAGTAACAAGTGACGTTCAGTCTGTCTCTGTGCCATCATCATCCTCTTCATCTCCGCTCTGAGACTGCTCTTCTGTCAGGGAACAGCTCAACAAGGACTTCTGTATACACTGTCTTTCCTCTGCAATAAAGGGAGCAACAGAGGGTCATTACTTGGTCTCTTCACATACGCTGGAATATCCTCTACTTCTAAAGAAAGAAACATTTCTCAGTCCAAGAATTCAGAAGTAGCTCAGCATATCCTACAAACTCCCCAGGAGCTGAGGCTGTGTTTCAGTAAAGTGGCTGGAGGAACCCACCTTCATTTGTACAGTTTTGCAACAGCATCAGCAGCTGTCTTCTGTTATACTGAATCAGAAATTTCTGACATGTTCTTATGGTACCTGTAGAAGTCACAAGAAAAACATGTAACAGGCTACACAACCAAGTGTTTCAGAGCTGCGGGTGTATTTTCCAAAGAGCATTGTATCAAAGGGCCCAGGAAACAATTTTTTTACTGCAAATGCTGAGGAGGGGCTGTAGACTTCGTTTCTGCACTGCTGAATTTAAGTGGTGCAGTAATAATTTCTAACATGCAGTGCCTGTTAGTTCCCCAAGGGATTTAATTTCCAGGATATAGAAGATACTATACTTTGAAAATATATTTTAAAAGAAAACAATGTCATCTTGTATTTGCTGGTTTTGTGATAAATGTAACGAAGATTCAAGCAAAATTAACGAGGGTTTCAACAAAGACCTGCTGGTGCCTGTTTCTTATTTAGATCTGCTGGCAGCCGTGATGTGACACCCGAGGTGTGTGACACCCGCAGCTGCACGAGGGGGTCCTGGCAGGTACAACTGCTCTCTGTCCTCCCCCCAAGCCCCACGGCCTGTCCCCCAGCACCGGGGCTGCTCCTGACCTCCGACGTGCAGGGTGTTGAGGGCGCAGGGGTAGCGCTGGGCGCGGCTCTCCAGGTAGCGCACGAAGGGCAGCGCGGAGCACAGCAGGCGGTACGAGTCCTTGCGGCAGCGCAGCAGCACCGTCCCGGTGTAGGCGTTCAGGTACTTCACTGCGGGGACACACACGCGCCGGTGAGCGCGAGGAGCCCCGCACCCCGCGGGCCGCGCGTCCCGCCCGCACCTGTGAAGGAGATGGAGCAGCAGGCCAGGCCGTAGTCGCCGTGCACTCGCCCGATGGCGTCCCTGACGGCGAGGCCCACGGCGCGGTCCTCGATGCACTGGCGGCAGCGCGGGTCGTCCGAGAGCACCTCGCACAGCACGTACCTGCGGGCAGCGCGGGGTGAGCGGCGCGGGGCGGCCCCGCACCCGGCCCGGGCGCCGCCCGCCTCACCTGTTCTTGAACCGAACCATGGCGGCGGCGAAGCGCGGCCCGCAGCCCGGACGGACGGCTCGCCTGGCCAATGGGCGAGGCGCTTCTGTCCGCTGTAGCCAATCACCGCCATTCGAGGGCGGGACCAAGAGAAGGGCGTCCCCCGCCGCGGTCCCGCCTCCCTCCACCGGCCGCGCGTGCGCAGTGCTGCCGCGGGCCGGCGGCCGGTCACGGAACCGCGGAATCGATTAAATTGGAAAAGACCTCTGACATCATCGGGTCCAACCTGTGACCCAACACCACCGTGACAACTGGACCAGGGCACGCAGTGCCACGTCCAGTCTTTCCCTCCGGGGACGATGACTCCACCAGCTCCCTGGGCAGCCCGTTCCAATGTTTAATCACCCTTTATGGGAAGAAATTCTTCCTAATGTCCACCTTGAATCTCTCCTGGCGCAGCTTGAGGCTGTATCCTCTCGTCCTGTCGTTAGTTACCTGGCAGAAGACCCCGACCCCCATCTGGCTACAACCTCCTTTCAGGGAGTTTAGAGAGTAATGAGGTCACCCCTGAGCCTCCCCTTCTCCAGGCTGAAGACCCCCAGCTCCCTCAGCCGCTCCTCATAGGACATGCACTCCGGACCCTTCTCCTGCTCCGTTGCTCTTCTCTGAACCCGCTCCAGACTCTCAATGTCTTTCCTGAGTTGAGGGGCCCAGAACCGGCCACAGCACTCGCGGTGCGGCCTCACCAGTGCCCAGCACCGGGAGACGATCCCTGCGCGGTCCCCGCTGCCCGCCCAGCTCCCGGCACAGCCCGGTCCTGTTATCCCTTTGCCCCCTGCCCGTCCCGGCCCCGCCCTCCGCCAGGGGGCGCGCGCGCCGCGTGAGGGGGCGGCTGAGGGGCCGCGGCCCCGCCGGGTTCGCTGAGGGTCAAACCTTCGGCCTCAGCCCCTTTCGCTGCCTTGCACCGGCCCGCCCTGGCCGAGCCCGCCTTGTCTAGTGCCCCAAAGTTTGAATGATGGAGACGGGACGTCTCAGTGTGACGGGAGCCGCGGGATGACCGGAGGAGACGAGCGAGGACAGTCCGGGGCCGGTCACCCCTCGGATATGGGGTGGCTGCTGTGGGGCCGCCACCTGCCCCCAGAGGGCTTTAACAGAGTGTCCAGCTCCTCCCCGGTGCTCCTGGAAGGGCTCTGCTGCCGCAGAAAACTCCAGAGTTTGTAGCTCCTTGGGCTCCAGGTACGGGGAGTTTGGGGATATGTGCTGACTAATGAAAACAGCTGAGGGAATTGTGGATCAGAGCTACTTCTTATTTCTGTCATGGTGTCCAAAGCTGTGGTCTGGGACATGGTCTGAGGAAGCAGGGAGTGCTCTCTGCAAAGATCTGGTACGAGAAGAAACTGGGGAGAGGGGAATGGGGGGGATAAGGGAAAAGGTGTGAGGTGGGAGAAGAGCTTCAGCGAGGTCCCTGGAGTCAAGTCACACGGGAGCGCTGAGGCACTATTATAGATTAAGTGGGAACTCATTGCTAATTCAGAGTGGAAACATCTTCTTTAATGACCTTCATTCCACACAAAGAAAACAGTGATAAACCCAGTGGAAATCCTGTCCTGCGTGATAAACTTCTGCCCTCTGAAATAGATGCCTGCTCTGCTGCTGTCTCCCTGTGGCTATTAACTCCCCTCTCCTTCACCTGTGATCCCATTTTCATGCTGTGTTTTTTTCTGAGAACTGCAGAATATGAGTTGAGTTGCCTGGGGAGAAAAAAGCACAAAGTCCGGTATGGACTTTCTAAGATGCCTTTTCTCTTGGGCCATGATCAAAGGGACTCGGGGCAGTTTGTCAGTTTTAAAGCTAATGCAGATAGAAGCATTTTCTCCACGAGAGGACTGCATTGCATTGATCTTTGCCATATTGCTCTGTGTTTTAGTATCCAAAAGGGGATCTAGCTGTCATCTGTTCCACTTGTCAATACAATGAGCTCCTAGGTGATAAGGTAGTCTCACATTTTTGAACAATATCAAAGTCCATAAAGATTCCCATTTATCTCCTTTGTGGGGTGAGGTCTCAGCTTAGCTGGTATATTTGCCTGCTGCCCCGGTGTTTGTGGTGGCATCCCCCATCCTGCCGTCTGACAGGGCTCGGGTTGCCCTGTGCTGCTCAGGTTGCCTTTATCCATCCCTTCCCTTATTCCCTTCTTTTTGTGGAGGCACGCTGGGCTCTGACAAGCAGAGCATGTGAGTGCACTCTGCCCTGTAATCCAATAGGACATGTGCACTGTGCATGCTACAGGCTGGGCCATGTGCATAGCACAGGCCTCTGTTTTTGGTCCAGAAGGCTGATTAGGAGAGACACAGTACAGAGAGCAGTGTTGTGAGATAGCCTTGTCCTGCCTCATTTCACATAGGATATTGCCTTTAGTTCCCTGTTGTTGGTTTGGGGGATGCACAGAGCAGGCCTGAGCCACCACAGCTCCCTGTGCAGTCACTGCCTGTGTCAGTACAAGGTGCGTGAGTTCGGTCACACATCGTGGTGTGCTGAGCTGACAGCACAGGACTGAAAAGGTTACAACATCTTCACTTCTTTTTTTTTTCCCACCTCCTCACTCTCATCCTCTGCCAGCTCTGCCGTATTGATCCAGTGTCAGGGATACAAGAAACTGTTGCAAGGGAGGGTGAGTTACATAGTCAAGGTGGGAAAGAACTGTCGCCTAAGAAAAGATCTGAGAGGGAAAAATCAGAAAATGCTATTTAAATAGAAGTGTGGGTCAAGAGACCTGCCAAGTGAGAGGATGGATGTCTCTCCTGCAGATTTGCAGAGACAATGAGGCCTCAGGATAGCTTATCAAATAGAGATTATGGAGGACAGAGCATGTGAGGACAGGGGGACATAATGTGCACTGTCTATAGATGTTAGAGAATTCGTAAAGCAATCTGAGAACTTTGGATATAAGATTCCCTATCAGAATAAGTGTTCACCAATGATTGTCCAATAAAGTGGTGATGCTGGGGAGCTGCAAGAGGAATACTGAGGTGTTGTTTTCCCAGCTCCTGTTTGCTACATGAGGTGGTGTGCCTGTGGAGGGGCTATTCCCAATCAGTCTGGGTTTGCTCTTAGATTTCTCAGTTTTAGTTCATGTTTTGACATTTTACTGTAGGCTTGAAGATCTAGACCCTCATTTTGGATTTACATGCCACTTATTATCTCCAGATTGTGGGTTAGATTGTATTTGTATTGTATGGAATTAATTGTGCTAATAATCTGTAATGGACATAATGCATATATTTTATTGTGTAGACCCAGCTCATAGAGTTTGTATGTATTTACTACAATTAAAACTATCAGCAAATGTGTCTGCTGTAAAAAACCATATTTTGGATGGGATGTTTCCATTTTGTGGATGAAGAAACTGAGGTACAGGGGGATTAAACACTTTCCTCATAGAAAATAACTGTCAGTCTGGAGATGCAGAGCAAGGACATAATGTAAGTAGAGCAAACCCGTGTATTAGCACGTACTGTGTTGGAGTATAGGTTGTGCATGTTGCTGGTGCATAAAGTAGCCAAGTAATTACATTCTGAAGTAAAATTAGGATGCATTGATACTCCATCCTTGTGATACCACTATGTGGCTAACACCATGATTTTTGATCCCCCCTGGAAATACAGAACTGAATTTGCCATCAGGTGGAGTATCAGAGTTGGGGGTGACAACTATATTTTTTTCCACTGGATGCACATTGCATCCCCAGATAACCCCACAGCCGAAAATACAAACCAATCTGGCTAAAATTAAAACTGCTTCTTAAATCCTGTCTGATGTTGCCTGAAGCTTTTTGTTCAGTTTATCTGCACAAGGTCACTGAGACAGAAGAGTGCATTCTGTGAGCCTGCTGGCCTGGAGCCTTTTTATGCAGATGCTTTCATTTAACATTTGGGACATTCTCCTTCTCCCTTTGGTCCCTTTTTACTCCCCCATTTTCTGTATCTTTCTACTCCACCTTTTTGAGCTCAGGTTCCCTCGGATCAATACATATAGGAATAAAAGCTATCCTTTTTTATCACCTTAACATGTAATCACCAGTCAGAGCTTTCTGGACACCCAAGCTGTCGTGGGTCAGAGGCTGCTGGTCTGTCAGAGCTGCCACATGAGCTGCCACATGTGCTGCCTGCAGCACTGCCCTCGTCTTTGCTGTCATCCTGCCACGTGGAGTAATTGTCTTGCAAAGCCGTGTGTTTGAAGCAAATTCTGCTTCTGCCTCTTTCAGGGCTTGCAGTGTGATCTTGGACTACTTATTTGGGATAAAAATAGTAAATTCACATTTCTTTCTTCTCTTTTTTTTTTAATAGTCAAGAACAGGACATTGCAGTTCAGATTAATAGGGACTGTGTGCTCTGAGAGACACCCCATGAGTTGTAAGGTGAGCTTCCATTAAGATATCGGAAATTGGAAGCCACTTTGGAAGATTGAAGCCAAATTTTAAGATCTGATAAAGGGAACAAGTGTCTGTGAGTTTGGCACATGCTGTCTGGCATGAACACAGGATCAGGAGTCTCCTGTGCAGCAAAATCCAGCGTGAGAGAACAGCAGGGCAAAAAAGGTGATTTGCCAAGTGAGAAGCTGGCCCTAAAATTGTGAGCTTCGTTTTCTCCAGCTCTACAGCAGGAATAATTGCAAATACTTTACTCATAGATATATGTTAAATTTAGTAAACTGTCCACTTGAATGTTATTATTTATAAAATATAGTAAAACTGCTTCTCTGAATGAGAGATCTGTAGGCAGCACACTTCATTTGCAGCAAGCTGCTGCAAGAATGAAACAGCTGTTTCCAAACTAGTTAATTAAATTAAGGCAAGAACTAGAATATTAGTTCAGATAGTTCAGGATTATTTTCTCTTTCCTTTCTGCATTAGGGAACACAGACTGAACTGTGGGCCACGTAAGTTACTAAGTAATCTGCTGTATAAAACCCCCATATTTAATAGCTCCTTAACAGGGATGTTAAGATGGATTAATTATTCTTTGTTCTGGTCTCTGAAGATAATGGGTAATTACTATTAATTATGTGTAATTGCAAAATTACTCTTTTACAAAGAATCCAGTAGCATTAGGGGGATTTTAACTTCTTGCTACCTATAGGGAGTCTTACAACATTCCATAATGTTATGGCAAAGGCTGCCATAAACTTAAGAGCGGCCTCAGCAAGTCTTACTCACTTTCCAGCCCACACCTGAAACCAGTATTTTCAGAGATAACAGATCTCAGAGCAGCTACAGAGGCAGGACTGGGTGTTTTGTTCTGTGCTGAATGGCACTTAAACAGGAGGTACAATTTGTGAGGCTTGTTGTCACTGAGGATGCTGTGAGACTTTTCCTCAGTAAATTTCTAGAAAGCTGTGGAATAACCACAGCAAAACCAAAGAGAAAGTGTTAGAAACCAACAACCACCACCACCAACAAAGCATACTCTTGACTTTGCCTATGTGGGGAAGAAGCTTATGAAAAAAAGAAGAAAGCACCCATGACTCTTCAGTAACCAGTACATCTCCTGTGGGTAGCACAGACAGCAATGGAGACTGTGTTGAGATATTTGGATTTAGGTGAAAAAGAAAAAAAAAATTAGAATTTTTACAAGAGCACTTTCAATTGTATAAGATTAGTGGGTAGGTTTGCCTGAGACCTGGAATTCCTAACTGCCCCACTGATTTCTGTTGTCAAAATATGTAGGTTCATAACTTCCTTTGATACATCATGCCAGTATGAGTTGGGCACCTTCCTATGTATAAAAGTCTGGCCCTTAAGCTCTCCAGGCCTGAGTGTAACATTGGCAAAATGAAGATAATAACATTACCTACTTCAAGGAGTGAAACAACAAATTACTGTGTTATTATGCACTTAAATAATATAATAACTGAGATAATATAAACTCTTGTGGCATAAACATATCCTACCTGAGTGACCTTCTCCACATATGACTTGGTGTGGAGGCCACTCTGAAACAGAAATGACGTCTCTGGTGTTGCTTGTCTTGCAGATCTTTGCTCTCTGCTTTTCCTTTCCCCCGAATTCCCATGAGCAGATTAAGCCAAGGCCCTATTTTACAGTAAGATGTGCCTGCTTATGTTGCCGCACTCTGAATAATCCTTTCTCTCCGCGGCTTTAGGTTTAACTCCAGCAGCCTGGAGCAGCACAGGACCAGAGCCTTCTGCAGAGCACTTGTCTCCCTAATGAGGGAGGCAATGAAAAACATTTTCCAGTGCATCCATCACTCAGTGCTGAGGCGAGTGGACAGGCATCCTGGAGCAGCCTTATATAACCCGAGCCTCTGCCTGGCCCCGGCTGGGCGGCAGCGCGGGCAGGGGAGAAGGGGGGCTGTGCTGGAGCTGCTCGGTGGGGCACGGCCGGGGCTCCCCTTGGCAGCTGCAGGGGCTCGGCTTGTGCTGGTGTCAGCTTGGTGCAGGCAGCACATCAGTCACTGCCTCGCTGGGGCACGCGGGGCTCGACTCTGCCCGACCCGCTCTGACAGAGACCTCCCCACCCGCCTGTTCTTGCCTAGATCCAATGTCAGCTGCAGCCCCACAGCCCAGCGCAGCAAGGGAAAGCCCCGTGAAAGCAGAGTAGGGGTGCAGTCTGCGAGTGCAGATTTGAGGGGGGGAGAATCAAGAGCACCTCTATTTCTGTTGTGCCGACTGAGGGTGCTCACAAAGACCAGTTAAT
Source organism: Pyrocephalus nanus (assembly GCA_038380795.1). Taxonomy (NCBI): domain Eukaryota; kingdom Metazoa; phylum Chordata; class Aves; order Passeriformes; family Tyrannidae; genus Pyrocephalus; species Pyrocephalus nanus. The sequence goes on from CM076278.1 coordinate 4,735,938, forward strand.
GCAAACAGATTTCCGGAGGCGATGGTTGTTACAGATGAGAGAAGACAAAAAGCACTGGCAGCATCTGACCTATTTTGGGAAGCTTGCTGGGGCTTTTTACTTCTATTTTGTTCAGTTTTGGTTTTTGAAAGATATACTTGCACCTGAGTCAAAGAGAGTAAATATTTATCATTTTTTTTTAACTATGTGCACTACGAAGACAGAAGCAAACCAGAAGATATCCTGCTGGGTTTGCGAGGCTGTTGCCACCAGTCGCCCTGAGGGCACGGAGGTTTGAGCTGCACTTGAGATGCCTTTTGCCTGCTGCTGGTTGGTCCCAAGCTAAAGCTCCCGGTGATGCACATAACAACCTTTTTGCAGTGCTTGATGGCATCTGTGACAGTGAGATGATTTGGGGACAGTTGACCCAGAGCACATCCCTCAGGCCCCCTCAGTAAAATTCCATAGTGCTCATTCTGGAACTCAAGCAGTTGTTGCTATGTGACCTTCTCTGTTCCTGTTTCATACCTGTGAAGATCATGTTTATCCTGCTGTAACATTAGTGACTTAATTAGAGCTGAATTTGGTCCTACTGTCTCTGAACATGAGCAGCTCCCATCTAGTCATCTAAAGGATCAGATCTGGTTTCTTCTCTCTCTCAGTATTGGTGGCATCTGGTTTCATTTTCCATCTTTCCTGAGGGAGCTCACTTTTCCCCACATTTCAGCATATGCTTGTTGTATGTCAGCACCCAGGGCTGCCCACGTGTCCGTGCCAAACCAGGTACCACTTTTCCAGCCAGCAAGGGACAACATGGTGTAAGGACAGAATGTGAGACACATCAGGAATTGGTGCTGTGGACTGTGCATAGCTTAAAACCAGAACATGCTTGCAGGTCAAGAAACTAAGCTGGAGCTAGTTAAGTGTGGGATTTTTTTCCCTGTGTGTAGGATGTGTAGAGGTAGCAAGATTTTCATCCTGTAGGAGCCTAAGGGATGCCATTCCCAGGGTAAATGCCAGGGTGGGGCTGATGGAGTGACAGGGCTGGCAGGGGACACCACACTCCCAACATCGTACCTTAATGTGCAGCACTGTCTGCATGACATCCCCATTTATCTCTAAATATGCTGGTGTGGGAAATTTTCTGTTTTGTTCCCAGGAGATGGATCAGTTCCTTTAACTTGTTCCACCACTTCTCCTTCCCTGTCCCCACCCCAACCACTTGACCAAACTGTAACTCCCTCCACTTTGTTTGTGGCACACAGGGACAGCTATTCAATCAATGATGATGAAGTTACTTTTTGTAAGATGTGAGATTTTTAAAAAGTGTAAAGTGATGATTTTGAATGTTTATTAGATTCCTCTAAAACATACATTCAACTTCAACTCTCAACATTTTAATGTATATTGCTACATAGATAAACTTATTGCTTGAAAAAGCAGATGTACTCTGTTATTTCTCTATTATTATAACATTACCGAGTATTGTAAAATCAGCATCTGTGACTCAGATCACAGACATTACCAAAATAATTTAAAAATAATTTTATTTAATTAATTTACTTAAATTATACACACTGAGCTCTTTTATTTTTGGGACTTGCGGGGTGCAGGTATTTCTCTGTAAGTGTGGGGGCAAGCAACTTCATTTGTCTTTTAATAGTCTCTTAGTATCAGAGACGAATGGTGTCACCTCATACTGAATCTCTTTTTTTAATAAAACTGCAGCAGTTTATAACATGGATACAGAGCTCCTGCTCCCATTCACGTTCCCTCCTACTCCACCCCATGTTCACTGCAGTGACAAGCACAGGAAACTGAAGGGCACGTACTAAATCTCCAGTTCAGTTCCTTAGTGCCTCTCACACATTATGGCTTTAGGGAGGAGGTGATGTTTTGAGGACAGGGTATAAGCAACTTTAGATTAAGTAATGGACTTAATAACTTCCTATCCCAGCAGACTGTCTTTGTGGCTGTCAGCGCCGTGTAGCCGTGTCCCTGATATCCACTCTGCTGTTTTCTGTATCATTATTCATAAGCTCCCATCCTGAACAGCAATCAAACTCTTCAGGCTGTGCCGGCTGGGGGATTATCACACTCGCGGGGCGGTTAAAGTCACTTCGCCTCGAGTCTTCTGCCTCTGAAAAGTGCCCAAGGCTAATCACTGTGAAATGTGACGCCTGTCATGTCTTCTTGTTCAAGTGTGTGCAGCAGGCCTGTCATTCACTAAAAGCCTTAACATCTGTTATTACACGGTAATCCTCACGCATCAGCCTTCCAAATAAGAAACTGGTGGAGTCCAACAAGGTATGGCTCAGCCTTGGTTTGCATAATTCCCAGAATGCAAGGCAACTTGCTCTCCCTTCTGAAATCATTAATAAGCAATAAGAATATTATATAAGCTGGCATCTTTTTTTAAACCATGATAATTTCAAATGCTATTATAATTAGGATGAAGATGAGAGTTTGAGCTGGGGGAGGGAACAGAGAAAGGATTAAGCTGATCTCCACCATGACGTTAGAAGGTGGCTTTGTCTGTAATATCCTAGTTTGGACAATAATGGATACACTTTAAAAACACGAAGAGGCAAATAGACAATTTATTTGAAAGTACTAATCCTTTTCATCCTGAAATGTTATCTCTTGCCTTAAATAGGATCACAGCTTTCCAGTCCACTTATATTCTGACTACCTGACCCTTTAGAAAGGCCTGAAAAGCAAAATATGTTTGTGTTGTACCCTGGTGACTGTCAGCTCCATAGTGGGTCTCATGAAGTGGACAGAAATGTTCTGTGGCCGGGAATGTCTTTGTCTAAGCCAGAGTGACTGCTAGGTGGTTGTGCCTGCAGTGCTATCACATCACAAGAGACGTGGCCTCTTGGGTGGCAGGTCCCGAGCCATGACAGATCAGATGTGATATTTTAATGAAAAAAAGTTTAGTGTCTTGATCGAGCAGGCGGGATTTGCTGGAGAAGGCGAACCAGGTGAAAATATGGTTTATAAATGTAAGTAATAGGGCCTCTTCCTCTGGAATAAGGAAGATTTAAAAAGTCACTTGTCAAAATCATTTCCCTCTAAGGCTGCAGCAGCCCTCGGATCTGAGCATGTTCCTGATGTTCCCCCTCACTCACATGCACGAACACGGGGAGGCAGGCGGGAGGAGGCAGCTGCACTGACACACTATGGGGTTTGCAGGAACACGATAGCAATTTAGAAGAGCGATTAAAAGATTGCAAACATTTATTAATAGCTTTGCTGCTGCAGCAGCTCTGCTGGAGAAGCCTTGCTTCCTCAGGGATGCTCTTACCTCCTGCCTGTTCCCTTCCACAGCTCTGGAGACTGAAAAGTCAGGTTTGGACTGGGTTTCAGTTTAAAGCCAACAGACTGCAGACCACATTATCCCAGTATCCAGGACAGGGGACAGGGGGCACTCAAGTGTGGGAAAGAAACAAGAGAAGGTACACAGAACAAAAAGAAAGGATTTGTTCTTTCCAGCGATTGCTTGGCCTTTCTTTTCTTCCCTGTGCTGCTCTCCCTTTCTCTCATTGTTCCTCTTCGCCCATTCCTTCTTCTCTCCCTTGGGACAGAGTGACTTTTTGTTCAGTGCATTGGCACCACATTCAGATGTGAGTCTACAGTGCCTTTTTGATACTGTATAACAAAATCAATGAAAGACAGGTATAAGAGCAGTATTGGAGAGGATCTGCTGAAAGTTCTGCAGAATGATCTAATTTCCTACATGAGCACAATCAGTTCCTTTAAAAATCTCATGACTGTGTCCTTGTCTCTTCAGAAACATTGGGGAAAGGGAGAGGTGAAGGTTCAATGAAAAAAAAAAAGAAAATAAAATAAAATAAAGGAAGGGGCAATTGGCTGAGCAAAAAAATCACCTTAATCTTCATGGCTGATCCTGCTGAACAGCAGTAAGCACCGTAAATGAGATGGGCAATTCTGATGTTTGAGTGCACAATATCTGAGACATTTTTATCCCACAGAGCAGATGATGGTGACTGACTGATACAAGTTTGTAACAGGAGGATATTTATCCTACGCATATGGTGACCTCCTCCATATTCTTATCCACAGTGGAATAATCAGTTTCTTTCATTTTTTATTTTTTTCAAGCTGGGTCCTAAGAGAAATTGAAATGTCTGGACAGCCTAAGAGGAATATATTTTTACTGCCAAGCAACAATGACAGCAGATATAAATGCTTGTGTCCCTGTCACTATCTAAAATCCTGCTGGAGCTGAGATGGATGACAGCACACCCCAACCTTGGCCAACAGCATGGCTAAGGGACTGGATGTGCCACTGGGCATCAGCAGCCTTCTACCTGTGCTTAACTTCTTTAGTTCCATTGGGATCATTTTCCTTCTGTTCATACACACAATTTAATCATCCCATTTTCCAATTTAAGAAAAATCTCACTGCATAATTACTACATCTGTGCTTAATGCAGAAGAATAGGCAGAGGGGAAAACAAAGTCGATCCAGTGGATCAGAAAGGAGAAAAAATATGGTGGTGAAAGAGTGGAGGAACAAAACTAGGTTGAATTAGGATTGCTGCACTATTCTTACCTGAACCTGCTTTGGGTTGATTTGGGTTTTTTTTAACTGCTTCCTCTATTCCTTGAGGTTTTCAGTTTAAATGCTTCCTTGGTCAGTTTTCAAGTGCAATGTTCAGTTTGGAACTTGACCACCTGAACTTTTGTGTACTGCAAGGGGATGTGGCTTATGGAAAACATCTGATAATCTCTGTTCACTTTGTATACCCTGCCCCTTGCTGGAAGCTGTACAAGCTGAAAGGTAACAAAAAACATCCTTCCTTGGGATATTTAAGGAAGGTCTGTATAAATTTCTGGGGAGTTTGGCAGAAAGCCTCCTGGACATTAAAAAGGCCTGCTTTTCTAAGGAATGTATATAATACTTCAAATAACCCTAGTCTAAAAGACAGAACCCACCAATATCTTTGGATTAATTGATCCTTTGCTTTTGTCTTCAGGAGCTGGAATTCCCCATGTTCAGAGCAGCCAAAGAAGGACATCGATGAGGATGAAACAGGCCTGAATGCTGGAGAGGTACCTGACCTCAGGTGAGGAAGGATGTAGATAGGATCCTACAAACACCTTTTTAATGGAAGGAAGTACTTTTGGAGATGCTTTCCCTCTCATTTCTTGTTTGATGGTTGTAAATGGCAGCCCTTTCCAGGTAGTAGCAGCTATGTTGCTTCAGCTGCTCGGTGAAAATTCTCATCCTTTCCTAGCAGTAGCTATTGCCTTCCCATTGGTTTCAGAACCTTTAATTTCCAAGTTTGCTGTGTGTGACACCAGAGGATTGCTTACAGCCTTGGGACAATTAGGGCACCTGTTGGTGGAATTGTTTTATTGGGATTTTTTTTTTCATGTCTGAAAGGCTCTTTTGGGATCTTTTTTTGGCCTTTACAAATATTTAAAGCAAGAAATTGTATTTCATTAGCATTTCCCTTGCTCCCATCAGGACCTCAGCCTTCACTAAGGCTCTTGCCTCACATATACCTCATTTTCTTTTTTTAAACTATTTTTTTTGCTCGTTAAAAAAAAATAAATGTATTGTTCTCCTTAAGTATGAGAACCACCATTCTCTTAGTTTTGGAACTGTCACTGTAGCCTTTGCCATTGCCATTCCCTTGCATTATTAGGACAGATGCTCCCTCTGGGTACACTGGACATATCTCTTCAAGTAATTGTAATTGTACTTTGCAAGCGGGCAAGGAATTTGCTTTGCTGTGTATTGAAACATCTCTCTGTGTCCTGTTTCTTGTACTGGCTACTTTCTCTGCATCCAAGCAATGAGTGACAGGAGTACAGCAATGGATAAAATAACCTGCATTGACCTCAAAGTGTTGAGTTTCTGAACAGATAAATACGTTTATTAGTGAGAATAAAAGAATTCTAGGATGCCAGGAAAGTCATGAAACTTCAGGAGTTTACCTGTTCTATCTTCCTCCCATCATGAAAGGAAGACAGGGCTCTGACAGCGTTACCAGGGCTTTGACCTCTGTGATTTTCCTTCTTAGCCATCGCACAGCACAGAGCTGGGGGCAGCACTCAGGCACAGCCCAGATACATCCTTGAGACACAATTAACCTGCAGCTGCACAGCCTTTGTAAGGGTTGGATTCCACAGAGGGGCTGAGGAGTGTAGGGATCAATAGCAATGCAGCTGGATCTCTTCTAATGGGAAAATTTAGGGGAGAGAGAAGAGACAGTGACCAGCCTGTTCCTTCTGCTCAGTGAAAAGTAGGGAGGGGAGATTCGTGTTGTTACTCACTGATGAGGGAACACTGCAAGAGAAAAGAGATGTTATTCTTTGTATCCTTGTTAGGAGATAGAGAAGGGGTAATAATGAGGAAGGGGAAGACAGGTTAGAAGTGGTAGCAGAAAGGAGAATTGTCCTTTTATGGGTGCCAATAAATAACTTCGTAAGTGATGAGAAGGTGGTAGAAAGCATGACAGAGGTCTTTTCAAGGTTGAGGTTCTTCTATGGAATAAGTCCCTTCTGTTTAGGAAAAAAAGTCACAAAAAAAAATAAAATATTCCCCAACGTGAATATAGAAATGTTAAGGTTGCACATGATGAACCTAAAAATTCTGAAGTAAGTCTGTTTTAAAACTCTATCAGAACAAAGTCGTTAACTTTTAACATAATGTACCTTATTGGTTTGATGATGAATTAAAAACTGGAGGGAAAACGCAGAAGCAACTCATGTAAAGCTGCATCATCTTCTGCCTCCCTTGAGACAACAGTGTATCACCTCAGCTGGTAGCAAAGCGTCTGCCAAGCTTTGTCATCGTTTGCATCATGACCTGAGAGCAAACACACCCTCTGCCGTCACAGGGGGCAGTGCTGGGCACCACTGGCAGCACTACAGTGGCCACAGGGCTAGGGAATATTTGCCTTGTCAGCACCAGCTGGCAAACGGAGGGAACTGAAATATATTGCTCTGTGTATTCTGTTCGTGTGGATCAGCATCAGCCTTACTGGTCTTCAGTTCAAATAACAGCTATTTGTGAGTTTTGTTTTTCAAGGTTCTGCTTGCAAAGGTTTGACTTCACCTGAAATGTGTGATAGCCTTGACTGCCTGTCCTGCTGTCTGGAGCTTGTCTTCTCACACAGTGATTTCCCCAGGACTCAGCCAGTCAACTTAGTTTATGGAAAACATACCAGAATCACTTGGATCACATTATCTTAAACTCTCCATGTGAAAGAAATGTAGCACTAGGAGATTTCCTCATATTCTGTCTCCAAATCTTGCTTTCTTCTTTGTTTTGTTTGTTTTATTTTGTTTAAGAACAGTAAAACTGTCTCCCAGACCCTGCTTGTGTTCTCCTTAGGTGTTGACTTTGTATTTTCTTCCCTACCTCATATTCTTTTCCTTCCTTTTAAACCAGTATTAGTTTAAATTATTTCCCCCACCATAAGTACTCACACCCAACCTCTCCAGTCTCTGATAATCACAGCAAATTGGTATGATTTTCTTGCGCTTTACTCACTTACATTGGTGTTTATCCTAAAATTCATTAAACAGCTATCTTTATTCTCTTAGGTTTGAGAAAGGACATGTCTCAGGAGAGTTCCATCTGCCTCTGAATAAAGTCATTGTGAACAAATAATTGCTAGAATTTCTTCACTCTTCTTACCTGGTGTTCTAAGCAAGTTCAGGAAATCACTCCAAGGAACACTCTGCTTTCCTGCAGAAGCAGTAGAAGAGATACAGCTGTCTATCAGCTAGGTGAATTTCTCTCACAATGAAATAAGCAAATCTGATTTTCTTGTTAAAATTCTCATGTTATTTCATCATAGGAGATACAGAGATGTGCCTGGTAGCACCCCTGGCCCAGAGGTGAGGGTTTGGCAGCTCACCTGCTTGTTGCTGTGCCCATTTCCTGACCAGTGTCACCACATCTTGGTGAGGAGAAGTTCTTTGTAAGCAGAATGAGAGGTTCAGTCCCCGAGATCTGCTCAGTCATTTCATAACAAACCAAGTACTGGGTTAGAAGCTCCAGTTGAACACCAGGATGGTGAGGATAATGGTGTGGACAAAGGGATTGAAATGCCAGCATAGGTTTCTAAGCCCTCTTGACAGATTTTACATTGTTCACAAAGTGATGTGACTTTTGGGTGCTTATGAGTAATGGGTAGAGCTGGATTGTTTAGTGTCCCTGTCCCCCAAGGCCACTGCCCTTTGAGAGGGAACAGTGTGTGCCACTGTGTTTGGCAGCCACGCTCCCAACCTGACGCAGGCATTTTGGGGGGGCACGGAGCTGGCAGAGATGACTCATTCCGCCTCAGTGGCTCATTGAGGAGCTGCAGGGAGAAGCTATTTATAACCAGACCTTTCAGGTTCAGTGCAGCAGCATCTTCAGCAGGAGGGGGACGGGAATGGGGATGGCACATGAGACTTCCCGGATACAGATCAGCTCCCACCTCAGTGTTGTTCCTAGAGCCACACAGCCACCAGCTGACTTCAGCCAGCATCTTTTCCAAGTCTTTTGTCCAGCTGTCAGAGTGCCCTGGTCCTGGTGTAAAATTCTGCTGATAACTCATCAGCTCCTCAAAGAGCAGGGAGACAACTGTGAATATCATCAGTGTGAACAAAACATAAGCTCTTTCTAGTGTAGCTGCTACGCTGCACTTGCTGATTCTTTCTGACCCGTGGCCATGGCATTATCACCTTTATCTTTTCTTTGTCTCTGTGTTTATCCCCGAGCTCTTTTCATGGGTGTTTTCAAATAGTCTTTATGCTGCCAGCAAATCCCATTTACACCTCCTGAGGTTTCTCTTATGTACAAGCTGTCACTATAAAACTATGGTGGGTTTTCTGATCTTGCTGTGGATTCATTTCATCTTTAGGTGCTTCCACGACTCCACGTGTGAAACAGAGATAATGACACCCCCCGCGTTAAGCACAGTGTGCTCTACAGCAATGAAACACCACCTAAGTGGTAGTATTATTACCAGAGAGAGTCACAGTACAATAGGAAAGTGTTTTACACAACAGCAGAGGACAGCATGTGTTAAAGAAAATATTTACTACAAACACACGTCTTTGTATCTAGGTAACTGTAGACTTTATCTTGAAGCGTGTTAGCACACATAAAAGTGATTAAGTTTTCTGTTAAATTCAACTTCTTCAAGTCTGTTCTCTCAACTGGCTTTTGAATTCAAAGCCACAAGGCACCAGGGATCCTGTGGCATGGATGTTTACCTTGTTCTTGGCCTACCTCTGTCCTATTCTTAAACCGATTTGTGTGTGTGGAGCTGGGCTGTGGTTAGATGGCTCCTTGGCTCTTGTCACTGTTGCTTCTTTCCATAGCTTAAATGCTGCTTATCCGGCCCTTCATCTTCTCTTTTCTTCTCTTTACTTCTTTCTTCCTCTCCCTTCTTCATTCAGTGGACAATCGGCTCAGCAGGGTGTGGCTGGAGCAGTTTGATGAGTGTAAACACTCAGTGTTAAGGCCATTGGGTAGATCTGAAGGTTTCTTTGGGGGTCTCTCTTTTGACTGTCCTACACCCCTGTGCTATAGACCCAGAGCTTTATTTGCCTATTTACAGTGGGTTGTGTTTATTGTCTTCATACAGAAGCAGTACTATAAATAATTCTTGCCTTCAGTTTTGGCAATCAGCTAAAGGGGAGGTCTACCCAGCATAAACCAGTGCTGCAATGATAATTTATTTCTTCGAGTCCAGCTATAAGACTGGAGAGATATGTGAATGTGGCACATACCTCATAATCTGGGCTGGAGGTTGCCTCTGTGCAGTAGCCCAAACTCTTCCTATCTGCCACATCAATTTCCTGAATCTCCGTTTGGATTTGGGAAGAGTAGACATCTGGCTTTTATGGTTGCAAATAAACCTCTGAAACATCAACAAAATGTAGCTGGTGCAGAGATATTTGTGTTGGTTTTGAGAGAAAGAGACCACATTTCAGGGACATGAGGTGTAGTGTTTGGGAGTTTTTTGAGTGGTAAACTAAAATGTGCTTGTAACTTAAAAGCAATTATAACTTGAATGTCAACTCTGCTCCTTGCCTCTTTCTTCAGCAAATTTTACACAGTAGGTAAAATGGTTTAGAGCTGTTGGTTTATCCCTTTGGCACTTCAGGCACCATGAGTACAATGTATGGAAGCACAGCTGGCTGCCCTGGGTGTCTCACCACCTCCCCTTTGCCTGAGGCCTGAGCAGACCCTGGGAAGGGGATCCCAAGGATGGGCAACACAGCCAGAGAGCACACAAGGAGGTTTGTCCAGGGTTGACTTCGTGAACCCAGAACCAAGAGGGTTGGGAGGGGAAACCAAGAGTGTGCATACATGTCAGAGACTGAAAGGATTTACTTCCCTGCATTTCCAATTGCTTGTTTTCTATCTGGGGAAAATCCCTTTTGACAGCCCAGGCGGTGAGCTTCTAATTCCTGTCTCCGGCTCATTTTTCACTTCAATCCCTCAGCGAACGGATTTTAATGCTTGATGGATTCAAACAAAATTATTTCCGTTCCTGTGGCTTTGCAAAAGCCTCCAGGGTGTGTGTATGTGTGCACAGGGGAGGAGGGATGGGGCTTGTTTTCGTTACACTCCAATAAGCCTCCTCTCCAAGGGAGACCTATTTCATTTCTTCATTTAGGGCTTTCTTGCTGATGATTTCCCCCATGCTGTCCTCCTGGCTCCTGGGTCACAGGAGGACCTGTAAAACATTTGCTGTTCCAAGGGGTACAGAATGCAATGTTCCAGATCAGTGTTTCTGCTGCAAGTGGGGATTCAAATAATATGACCATACTGTGCTTCCAGGAATAGCACTAGACTGGGGGGAATAACTGTGGGAAAACTTTGATACTCCCCTGCTCTTGCTGGGAGTGAGACACCACCACAGGCTGAGAGATGGGGTTGGTGACTGAAGCATTGTCTGGGTAATCAGTGTTTAGCATTGACATCTTGTTTGAACATGTGTACAATTCACCCTACTGCCATTGTAATGGACAAGTGTTGCTTTTTATTGCAATTTCCAGCCTCTCCCACCAGCAGAAATCACTGTAGGGAACTGTGCAGGGGCTCTTCTTGCATAATATTCAGTAATCAGTCAGAATTTCAGCTGCTCAACCACCATGTGTCCCTGCTGGGCTTCTTCCACAGAGTTCTTGTGTCTGGGAGGCTAAACACTATTCAAATGCTCAATATCTCACCCTTCTATCCAAGCCAGATCAGCATCATCATCCAAATTAACAAAGCAATTGTTCTATGATACACAGCTCTAATAAGGACTTATAACTAATAAATGCTAAAGATCCTCACTCTCTGAAGGATTTAGAGTGTAGCATAAAGTTGATGATGTCTCCCAATGTATGAGACTGTTGTTAGGGTGTGCTAAGCCCACTTGGTGATACCATATCTAGATTAAGTTGTTTCAACTCATTATAACAGCTCCCAAGCTGTCACTCTGTCAGGCGAGGCAAAAATCTTGTTCCTGAACTTGGAAATGTGTTCTGTGTTCCTCTACAGCATATGCCTGTCTTCTAGGACAACCTGCCATGTCCACAGCCTCCTGGGAATATTTGTTTAGAGCTACTGATAATCATAAGTGTGTGTTGTGTCATGTTTGTAAAGCTGGTGGATCTGGGGACTACAGGGTGTAACTTGTGAATTTGTTCCATTTTATCTGTCTCTTTACATTATTTCACAACCCCAGTTCCTCTAACTTCATGTTTTTTCAGTGTAAGAATTCTAATTCTCATTTTTTATTTTGTTAAATACATTGTCTACAGATGAGAAGCCCTGTTTTATTAGTGTGGTTTTCTAATATGAGAGACTATTATTATTATAACACATATTCTAATATGAGAGACTAATATGAGAGACTATTGCATCAGAGACTATTAGCTTCCATTATAAATACTCAAAATTATGCATAAAGTATACATTGAAGTTTAATTTGTAAACACAGTAATAGCATTTCAGGAATTATTTATCTACTTAATATGTCCTTGCGTGTAATTGTATTTTTATTTCAACTTCATCAATAATCTTCAAGGTTTCAAGCCAGGGCCAGTAAATTGAAGTGTTAATGAACTTCGGAGCTTCATTAATAAAATGATGCAAAGTCTGTCTTGTAGCAGAGGACACTAATTTATGAAGCAATAGATACCACTTGCCTGAAAGCTTCAGCTAATTGTTACAGCAATGGTACAGGCAACTCTCCTTTTACATATCTTTAGACTGTAAAAAATAAATAAATCTAATTGACAGTTTGCAAAGGATCAATAAGAAGTTGAATTAATTCTGAGTAACAAAAGGAGTCCTTAAATTTCTATCTTGTCTTTCTGCTGGAAAATGTGGAGATTTTACTGCGGATGTAGCTGATTAATTAGCCTTGTCCTTTGCCACCAGAGAAAGGAAGTAGACCAATATTTGGAAAACATGGTTTTTAAATGCTCTTCTTTTAGCCAATGTTTTGGATTGCTTCTGTGGTATTAATAATATTTATTAATATTTTGGTTGAACATTTTCCTAAGTCCCCAGTGTTCCCTTTGCAAAGGCGTGAGTTGTGAATCCAGCTGGATACCCGTTGGATTTACTTGCTGCGGGTCAAATTATCTGATATTAAATACATATTAGCACATGCTGCACCAGTTGTATCGACAGGATTCACCAATAAACAATAAATTATTTTAATCCTGGTTTCTACCTCATTGTTGGGGTGAGGTTAATGGAGACTGGAAGTTATTCCTAGTGACAGAATACAGTGTGAGTGCCACTGAGAAAGCAGCGGGTTGGGTTTTAACTGCCCCTTGTTGCCTCTTTTAGTTGGTGACTCTGAGACCAATAAGCCTTTCCTTCATTGGAAAGCCTTTCAGAGGTGGCTGGTGTCTTTCAGAGGTGGCTGGTGTCTTTCAGAGGTGGCTGGTGACTTTCAGAGGTGGCTGGTGACTTTCAGCTGGAGAACCAGCATCAAGCTTTCCTTAGCACTCTGTATTGTCCCAAGCTCCCTGCCTGTGCTGCCATTTGCTCAAGTCTAGCGCTTGCTGTGCCTTTGGCACCGTAAACAATACTCTCAGCCACTACCCTTAATTGTTTTTCAGGATCCCATTTACTCATATATCTACTCTCTATAATCCTTTAATGGTGACAAGCTTATCAGTGTAATCTTTGAATTTTACCCGGCTATCCCTTGCTCTCTCTGTTGCTTTATTTTTTTAATTGCACACAAGACTGTGTCTAGCATGGTCCTCGTGTGCCATTGTCCAATTTAATAAATGTTTCATTTCCTTTCAAGCTGATAGTGTATTCATTTCCCACTGCAACACTGAGCTTTCCCTCATGAACAGTTCACTGGAGGTGGCACTGCAGTGGTATTGTCCGGGTTGTGCAAGCTCTGCTGCTGCTGCTGCTTGCAAAATGTGCAAAGCGGATCCAGGACATTTCTCACATCTTCTTCCACATGCCAAATATTTTCTTGGTCCATCCTGGTCGTCACAGAGCACATGTGATTCTCCACAATTTGATCTTTGAGCTAAATGTGCTTTTTTTTCCCTCTCAGAATCTCTTGTATGGTGTATTTTGTGTTTTCATTGTGTTTAGATCTGACTTGCACTTAATTCTGGATGGGATGATTGCCAGAGGTTGGTTCTTTGACCTTCCACCAGCCTTGAAAATTTTGAGGGAAAACCAATTCCCTATTAAGAGGACAGACCTTAATCTGAATTTTCTTAAAAAATCTCAGGAGAGTCACCCCTTAGTAATCTTTGAAAAGGTAAGAATCAGCCAGGCACATGCATTTCTTCAGGTCCGTTTTCTTTTTTTTTATATTTGCCTAAAGAAAATAAATCTTTACATTTCATTTTTATGTGAAGTGCAATATCTCATAATACATATGGATTTCTAAGAAGTTTTCACTGCCAGAATTGACTGAAACCTCTTAAACATTTCAAATGCATCAAAATTGAGTATTAAGGAAAATAAAGCTTTTGATTGTCTTCCTTTTTACTGGCATACATGGCATTTAGATAAACACAGATTTCTAGCACGTACACACGCAATTTATATTTTCCCAATTGCCTTCTGTATTTCCAGACTTTCAGCTCTTCTGGGCATCTTGGTTGCTTCTTCTTTTCTACACTCCTTGGCATCTTTTTATTCCTGATACCATATGGCCCTCTTTAATCCCTCTGCACCCAAACTGCTTTCAAAGTTATTCCTTATTAATGACGCATTTCCAGCTGTCTCTGCTTAACCCAGTGAAGGCTTCTGCCCTGTCCATGTTCCTCAGCCTGGGAAACTGTAAAGTTACAGCAGCCAGGGCTGTGGTTTGGGAGGGAAAACACTCCAGGCACAGTCCCTGCATAGAAGGCACGGTCTGGGAATGGCACATTGGCTAAGGGAGTGAGTCCCCAGGTTTTTCCAAGAGGAGGAGACCTTGTAAGTAAGAAGTATATTCAAAATGCAACAATACTGTTTGCCTGATTGCAGTGTACGACAAACTGAGCTTTCTGTAGAGCACAATGAAATCTTTGGAGCAATTGTTCCCATGGGAATCCCATTACAAGTAAATGGCCCGGGCACTCGAAGGAAATACCCTTTAGGGCACTTCCTTGAGAGATTGTTTTTGGAAAAAAAGAATCAATCTCCAGAAAATAAATCTAATAAAGCCCAGTTTGTTTGCGTGGCACTGAGCCCTGTAAAGATCCGTGCTAATTCCTCTTGGCCGGTGCTCTGGTGTAAGGAGCTGACATTGTCGCTGAATGACAAAAGCACCGTGTGAGTTCTGTTCTCGCACGCTCTTCCCAGGAAAGCCGGGACAGCCGCAGGGGGGGAAATGAGCAGATGCTTTTCCCCTGGTGTGGGGACACCTGCTGTCAAAGGCACATTGCTTAGCCAGAGAGTCTCTAGCTGCACCCCTAGATTTTTTCTTTTGCTGCTAGGTTTTGCAATCTCTGCACGAGTTGTTGCTGCTGTTATTATTACTGCTACTACTGTTACATTATATTGTTAATAATATTATTGTTAATTAATATTGTTATATGATGCTGAAGCTCTGTTCCCCTTCTTCCAAGATGCTGTTTCTGCCACAGCCTTTTCTGCCTTTGATCACAGCCAAGAAAATGGCTTTGACATTGTATGTATTCCCCTAGCCCACTGCAAAGTCCTAATCCTTCTAATAGCTGGAGGTTTTCAGTTTAAGTCTTTTATTAATATTCAATCTTAATTGTAAAGCACTTCAGTGATATCCAAAAGCCTGTCTTACATAACAGTCTTATCCACATTTGAGTCCTTCAGAGCTGGAGTGTCAGGAAAAACCTCTGTTTGATCTGCCTAGTCTGTCATCAGTCCTCACGCCTTTAATGCACAAACCCATCAGAAATTAACAATACCTTTCAAACGTCTAAGCTCAGTCAATGTATATTTTTAAATATTTGATATTATTAGAAAGAGAGTGACTTGCTGTCATGTTCTTATTTAAGTGGTGTCATGAGCACAGTCTCTATACAGTCTTCTGGGAGTCTTGTTTGCAGCTCCAAATCATCTGGAAAGTGAAAGAAGCTGTAGGAAATTGAGGTAATTAAGATATTTCATAAAGTGCCACTGTTGATAAGATCTTACTATGCATGAGGTTTTTGTCAGCTGGGTAAATAGATGAGAGCACCTGGAAACTGGGAACTACTGGTTTCCTCTAGGTTGATATCCCAGAAAGTCACTGGAAAGAAAGAAAGGAAGAACGGACAGGTGTTTTTCCTAATCAATAATAACACTATTAGAAATATGTTCTTAATTTTAATTCATTGCTGATGATCATTCCTTTTCCTCTTACACTGATTCATCTATATCAGGCAGTTGCCAGCTCTTCCCAGTGTTTATATATTTTGGTAAAGACCAAGAGTGAACTTTCAAACTAACAAGCTGCCATGTTTAGAATGTGAACCTTCATGGTGACTTAAGGTGAATTTTTTCAGGGCATTGATTCATCTCAGACACATATTGTTCAGACTGAACAAAGACCCAAGTGTAAACTGAGAGCCTTCCCAGGCAACTAATGCAGGAAACACACAATTTTAATACAGTTCAATGTTATTAACAAGCAGATAAAGGAGAGATGTGAACTTGGGCTTCAGACAGCAAATATAAACATCTCCTGAAATCCCACCCCAAAAGACAAAGGACATATCAGCACATGCCCACAGTTTGCATTTAGAAATCACATCCAGAAGCACACATTTCTGATTCCTCCAGCTTCTGTACATGCTGTGCTCAACGATTTTTATAACCCACAACACTTTCTCCTTTGCATCTGAACAGAAGTTCTTAAATCCAAAGACCTGAGAACCCCTTTGGGAAGCAGGTGTTACTGCCTGTGCTTCACATGGAAGGAGCTAAGGCGTAGGGCAGTAAAGCTGAAGTCCCTGTAGGAACTCTTCACTGGGGGAAAGATGTCAGGAGTTTTCATTTGTGATTCAAACAAAACCAGTCAGGGTGGCCATTAACTCGCCTTTCACACCAGTTCCCTGCTCACACACCGGTGTGTGCTGCCTGCCCAAAACTGCAAAGCTGATCTTTGAACCGCACATGACAGAAGTAAATATGAAATAGAAACGCTTTGCTAGATGTTTACCAGGATTCCTTGGAAATCACTAAAAAGTTACGTTATTCAATATAACTTGATAATTGCACTAATGAGATGTTCTGAGATCCACTACCAAAACATAACACAAAGCATTTTGCAACTAACTTATTTGTACAACTGACAAACAACTTCATCTGAAATTGAAGGGTAATTTAGGCAGTGTTACTACCTAAGCTGTAACTTTGTTCAGGACATCAGGTCTTTTATTAAATTCTTGGGAAAAAAACTAATAAGATCTCCAAGATTAGGAATTCTCAGTGCCTTGGTCTAGTTTCTTGTGCCAGTGGCACCGGTAGCAGCATCTTGCCCCTTTCTCCCTGTGAGCCTGCAGGCTCATCAGGGAGGTGGGCATGTTTGCACAGGAGCTGCTTCAGCTGCTGCTTGAACAAGGTGTCCTTCCCCCACTGGCATCCCAGGGCTGTCATTTTTCGTCTGAAAGGGACTGCTGGCTGCTGATAGAAACCTGACCACATTCTGTAACTCATACAGCTTCCTTTCTGGTTACAAGCCATACGTGCCAAACCCTGTCTCTCCCTGGAGCTGTGTTCTACCAGAACTGTGCTGGTTATGTACCAGTATCAGTGTTCATTAAATAAAATATTTGAGAGAGAGCAGCTCTATGGAGAGAGAACAACTGCCCTGGAGATAATGAGTGATTCACTCCAGCTGATCCCAAATGAATTTCAGCTCACTGTAGTTATTTCATACTCTTGCCTGTTTGTTGTATAACTGAGTTTATGTTGTATAACTGAGTTGCTTCATGACAGTAGCTCATATTTTAGTTGGCGGCAGTGAAAGGGTCAAAGCATGAAAGCAGCAGCTACTTTTATTCTGATTTCCCTGGTGCATCAATAGTGACAGAATAAAATATGAGGGCTGATGTATGATAATCTTTATACACCTTAATACCCTTCCCAATGGAAAATAACCCTATCCCAAAACAAATACAAGAGGTTTTGTTTGCCAGGAGACTGGCTGGAGATCAGGCTGCCAGGCAATGAGCAAGCAATAACAATTTATTCAGCCTTGTCCCCAAACCACTTCCAACCCAAACTGCAAGTATCTGGCCTTCAGTGCTGCTCTCTTTCCCTTCCATTCCCTGAACTAATTCTTTAGGCAGTTGATAAATAATCCTTTCTTTTTTTTTTTTTTTTTTTTTTTTTTTTTTTTAAACTGGTAAAGATTAAATGTTCCCAGTCAGAAAAAAAAAAACCAAACAAACAAACTGCAGGCTTTTTACCTGATAATCAGGGATCCTTTTTAATGCAGCTGAAGAGTCCACCTGTCTCTCTGAAAAGCAGCCATAATCCTGTGGTTCAGATCACATTTCAGAAAGAGATGACTCCATCACATACGTAGTTTATTGTGCTTGTAAAACATCTGCATGGGCTTGTGAAAAGCTTTGCTCTTACCAAGGAGAGCTCAGGTCATCTGAAAGTGGAAAATTGTGAAGTGATTTAATTTTCTCCTTCGTATATTAATTGCTGATCTCAACGTAAGCCAAAGACAGGCTGACCAATTGAGCAGTCCTTTGCTATTTAATATTTGGCACATTTTCATTTTATGCCTCAAGACTCTGTCAAATGGAGAGAAAGACGACTGTCACTGTTAAAACCACATCAGTTTTGCTTCAGTGATTTTCAGAGGTTTGGGGATTTTTTCCCTAGAACCTGTACTCAGACCTCCCCTTTAATGTGCTTCCCTCCTGCCTTGTGGTTCACCTCCACCTGCACAGCAGTGCCTTCTACAGAGATGTGACTGTGAAGTTGATTGTAGTTTGGCAACAGAGATGTCTGATGTGAAAGAGGTGACATTTGCCAGCCGTGGGTTCTACAACTGCAAAGCTGAGCCAGCTGTATCAGCCTAATTAATTGCATTCTTAGCTGTGTGATCTGAGTCTGAGACTCAGAAAGGGTGTGTGGGAAGGAGGCAGGGTGAGGAGTAATTCCAGGAAAATTATTTACTTTTGTTACACATCTGGAGTAGGGAAGCTTGGGTCTCTTCATAGGAGTCTGGCTAGAGTTAGGCCACATGTGATAGCTGAGGGAGCTCAGTCCTATCTGTCCCTCTGAGAGCAGAGTTTCTGTTACATCTTGTTTCGTGTCATTTGGTTTAATAAGCTAAGAAAGGGTTGGGACATCATGTCTGCTCTGACTGGCCTCTCTCCTGCCAACAACATGGAGCTGCAGAGTCAAGCCCAGGTCTGTGCCCTCACAGAGCATCACAGTGAAAGAGTTTGTCACTTCCTTTTGGAAACAATTCCCTTCCTCCACACTGATGATTGCATTTACCTCTTTTTTCCCTCTGCTGGCTTCGTGGGCACAGCCTGGCCCTCTGGCCAGTCCTGTGTATGTACATTATAATGTGTAGGGAGCTTCACCCTCGTCCTTACACATTTCTTCTCCCCCTTACCTGTCTGTCATCTGGCTTTTCCACAACTGTGTTTTTCCTGTCACTCATCCGTTTCTCTCACGGACTGTTATTTTCATTCTAGTGCTCTTCATTCTCCTTTCCCGTTCCTGTAGGCTTGTTACAGGATCACACTGCAGTCTTTCCACCTTCAATGCTATTTGACCACAGAAAACAGTGACTTCCAATCTGTCTGCCATATCCTGACAAATACAAAGGGAAATTCTCGTTTGCAATCAGGATGGAAGTAACCAGAGTGGATTTGAGCACAGGGATTACAGCTGGAACAATAATGCCTTTGTAATACCATCAGGATTATTCCTCTCCTGTGGAGTAAAACTTGAAGAGGAATACCAAGTCTTCAAACAAACAGAATTTCCAGCTGTCAGTGCTTTTGCTTCCTCTGGAGGAGATACATGCCTGTCCAAATACAATATGCTAGAAGACCAACACTTGGCATCTATATGGCTATTGAAACGTGATGTATTTCTGAAACCCTTTAAAAGCAATGGAGAAACAGTAAGAGGAAAGGAAAGAACATAAATGAGGGCTAGGCAGTCCATCTTGTGCTACAGGACAGATTCCTGATTGGTGTCCTGATTCTCATCCCAGTCCAGCTTTGACTTTCATTTGCTTTGGCAAATTGTTTGTATGGTATTATACCTACCCAAAATGATTATGTCCTTGCAAATGCAGGTGACAGAAATAATAGAGACTAAGAAACTACTACCAAGAGAACTGCTGCAAAATATCAGAGACACTTTGTGCCTTCCCATCAATGGCTTGCTGGAGACTTTATTTTATGAGCATTTCACTCTCAAACTCCTTTTTGAGGCCTTTAAACTGAAATGGAAATACAGTCTCTTGAGTTCAGTGCAGGCAATGCAGCCCCTGTTTGTTTGAACAGTATTCCCATTTTTGTCAAAAATTTCCTCTACTCAAGTGAAGCCAAAAAGAATTGACCAAACCCTTCCCCCCAAAAGGCTGATGCATTTGCTCGTGGGCATGCTTTTTGATAAGCACTCTTATGGAAAGCCACGATTTTACACTTGCAGGCAGTGCCGTGTTTGTCATTGCACGCTGGAATTGGATCTACCTTCCCCCGCCAGCCTCAGGCTACTCCCTTGCTCCAGAATCCCCCAGGTTCAGGGAGGGAAATGCAGCTCCTCTCTGGCTTGGCCTCGGACTGAATCACACAGATAGTTTAACTCAGCTCTGTCTCAGGAAGCAGCGAGTGTGCACATTACATAATATAATCTTTGTGTCTTGAGGATTCAGGCCTGTCCTCTTTTGTGCTGCCAGATGGAAGAGGAGCCACGATCTCTCTGGAGAGATGTCCCTGCACATCTCGCTGCTCAGCCGTGCTGGAATTATGTGCTTCTCTCTGCAGCCGGGCACTGTTGTTCCCTGGCATTTGGCTCCAGAATAGCTCTTTAGTATGCAGTGGATGCTGTGCAGCCACTGTGATCCCAAGACTAATTTGTCTAGAAAAAGACATACATGAAGAGCCTCCAAAAGGAATTTGTGAGAAGGATATAATCCAGATTCTCTGGACAGCCGGGGTTTGTTCCTAGCTGAAACTCAGATACAGGTGTTGTGGACAGCCAGGCTTCTGCTTTGTGCTCTTGCTCTGTCCCACTACACAGTTTTTTTCATTTGCTGCTGCTGTTTTGTTGCTCGGTTCTGTAACATGGCCCCTGCCTGCATCGTTAGTACCTCTGTTAGTCAAGCCGATTCGTGCCCTGATCCCTGATGTGCTCTCCAAAGTGATGAATCACACCTGCACTAGTGAGTCCCTTCTCACTAATGAGGCATATGCTCCCAATTCTGCAGTGCTCAGTTGATTGAGGCATGGAGCTACAACCCACCTGTAGACAGCAGTGTCACTACAGTCCTCAGGAACAGCTCAGAAGACCCCAAGGAGGGTGAGGGCAGTGTTAGTCAGACTAGACAAGAATCTTATCTGTGTGGACTTCCTCACAGCAATGCCTCGTCAGCACCAGCTGCAACTCCAAAAACGGTAGCTTCTGTAGAAGCAATGTTGCATCCTGATGGAATTAACTTCCCAAGACAGAGAGCTATTGGGAAATGTTCATTTCAGCCTCCTGCTACCTCTGAGCTTCCTGGCAGAAGGACCAACGTAGGAGCCATGGCTCCAGCAAGCAGGTGCAGTAGGGAAAGCCAGGGCTTACTTTCATCTAGTCATGAGTAGTGATTCTGCATTGCTAATATCAAACAGGAGCAGCCTGTTCTAAAATAAAAAACAGCCCACCACAAAACCCCAAAAGGTACCTTGCCTATAATTAGGAGCTGAAATGACACTGCAGGTTTGAATGGAAAATTGGTGCTTGACAAACGTCCCTGAACCCCTTCAACAGCCCATTTAGCCACCATGACAGCTGCTGCCAAGCTCCAAAGCAGGGAAGGGGCAATCCCCTTCTCTCTGCCATCCTGAGGGTGGATGGAGGGCACCTTATGCAGGAATTGCTGTGCATCTGGTGCGGATAGCACAGGTGAGGGGACGGAGCACACCGAGCCAGGGCCGCAGCATGACTCTCTTTCCATGGCAGCTCTGCCCTGACCAGCACACGTGACTGTAGCGGTGGGGGCACAGCAGCACTGGCTGCAGTGGGACCCCAGGCTGAAGAGAAGTTGCGCTTGGGTTGTTGCAGAGAAGGCTGTCATTGCATAGTAACTGCTGTGCATGTGCCAGCAAGAGCAGAACGAGCATGAGTAAGCTTATTATGCGATAATCACACCTTCATCTTTCTGGGTAGATAAACTGCTGAGGTATCCAAGTCTGGCAGTGAGGCACAGTCACTGTCTGAGGATGAGCAAGAAGCAACCGGGTCCTTTTCTCATTGGAAACATATGTCTGATTTGATGCCATTATCTTTTTCTGGTTTTAAACAGAACATTGTTATTGAACCACCTGGTGCCACTTAATTACCTCTGTTTGATTACAAAGATGTTAAGTAATCAGCTTTTTAGGTACAAGCTCTTTCAATTTTATATCCTTTTATGATGTGCCCTAGCAAAGCCTCTGTCCCCGTTTCAAAGGCTAGATCAAAACTTCCCCTGTGGGCTATGCCGGGCAGGCAGTGGCCGAGTGCCCAACCTCCTCTTCTGAACTTTGGGAAATCTGCATCAAGAGTTTGAATCCTTTCAGTTACAGTGGTAAGACCTACAGGTGCTGACCTATAGGGCCAGTGTCACCGCGGTCCCGTGTCGGTAGGCTGAGCATCCAGGTGGGGCAGTCGGGCGGGCCACGACCCGCACAGCGTGCTGGCCACCGGTGCCGGCGCAGAGGAACCGCCGAGGGGTACACCTGGGGCAGGTGGGGCACCCCGCGGGGCAGGTGCTGGCCTCCCCGGCTCTGCCCTCGGAGGCACTGAGCTCCTGCCCTGGTAGCTGCGGGAGCCTCGGGGGTCAGGCCTCCCCCACTGTCGCCCCCGGGACGCCTCCCCCAACCTCCCCGTCCGCGCCGCCGCCGGGGGCGATGGTCCCGCGGCTCCCGCCCGCCGCCGCTCCGGGGGGCTGCGGCCCCGCCGCTCCCCCTCCCCGCCGTGCCCGGGGCCGCCGGGCCCTGCCCGCCCGCCGCGCTGCGGGAGCACCGCCCGCCGCCGCCCGCACCCCTCGGCGGCGCCGCTTCGCCTGCGGCGCGCCCCGGCCCGAGCCGGCCCCGGCGGGGGGAGGCCCCGGCTCACCTGGAGAGGCGGCGGCGGCGGCGCGGGGGGAGCCCCGGCGGGGGGAGGGGGATGGTGCCCGCCAGCCCCCGCCGGAGCGCCCCTGCCGCGGCCTTTGTCTGCGCTGTCACATGGGCCGCGGTGCGGGATTTAAGCGGGTCTCCGCAGGACATGCCGTGAGCGGCGCGCCGCAGCCGTGCCCGCAGCGGCAGCGCTCCGCCCGGCCGGGGATGCGGCTCTAGCGGCCCCGCGATGAGCGGCTCCTCCATGGCGAAGAGCGAGTCTCGCACTTCGCTGCTGAAGGCAGCGGGGAGCCGGCGGGCAGCGGGCGGCCAACCCCAGCCCCGCGGCAGCCGCGTCCGGGACGGCAAAGGACAAGGCGGGCAGACGGTGAGGGAGCCGAGCCAGGAGCCGCTCCCCGGGGAGCCCAGTGCCCGCAGGCCGCTCTGCCACCCGGGCGCCCGGGAGGACGGAGCGAGGGGCGCGGGGAAGCTGTCACATGGACGGGGGGAGAGCCAGCCCGAGCCGGCGGAAGGAGGTCCAAGGAGAGGCAGTGGCAAGGAACCGGTGCGGACATCCAGGCAGCACCACCACCTCCCGCCGCACGCCAGCCACGGTCACCCCCAGGACCAGCATCAGCTCTCAGACAGGGATGGGGAGGAGGCAGAGGAGGACTTTTTCTTCAGTCACAAGCAGAGGTCCAGCAGAGAGTCCCTGAAGCTCTCGGAAGGCGCTTCACCTCTGTCCAAATCCAGCAGCAAGTGCTCCACCAAGTCCAGCGGCAGCGATCGTTCGGAGGAAGCGGATCCCCTCATCCAGCAGCTGCACCCCATGCTCAGCTCGGTCTTTGGCCAGGTAAGGGGCAAAGCGCCCCTCGCCCCCCACCCCTCCCTCTCTCTCCCTCCCTGCCTTCCCTCCGCGCCCCCCTCCTCCTGCGGCTCACGGACCTTCGGCTCCTCGCCCCGGAGCCCAGCGCACCCCCGGGCGCAGCCCGCAGCTGTAAATGCACTGCTTCCTGGCCCACCCGGCCGAACTTGTCCCGGCGCTGCGGCACGGCCGGGGCGCTGCGGGGCCGGCCCCGAGGAGGGCTCCGCGCCGGGGACGGGGCGCGGGTCGGAGCCCCCGGCGTCCGCCTGCCCCGCCGGGCGCTGCGGAGGGCGCTCTCGGTGGTGCTGACGGGGGAAGCGCCGGTGCTTTGCCGGTCGCCGGGGGAAGTTGTGGCTCTGCCTGCCGAGGGTGAGAGTCAGAGAAGCGGATTTTAAAAATCTATTTACTTATTAGATTCCATCTCTCTGGCTCCCCGCCTTGCTTTGCTGTATTTGTTTACATCTCCTTATGGTACATTTCTGTACAATCAGCATATGAATCATTTCTTATGGCAGAAGCTGTCAGGAGAAGGTAGTGGGGAGAACGACAAAAAAAAAAAAAAAAATCCTGACCCAATTCCGAAGCCTTCCCAGTCACTATGTTAGGATGGAACAGATGCTTTCGGTGTTTGCAAGCTCTTTTGGTACAAAGCTGTTGCTTTTAGCTGCTTTTGGTAGTGAAATTACCCAACAGGGTTACCCTCTAAAAATGAAAAGGCAGAGGGAGACTGGCTTGAAATTTCTTTTAGAGACATTTAGGGATGCTACTGGGAGATGTAATCTCCAGGAAGATTAATGTAACTGCAATCTCCCAGAAGCACAATTATGAGTATAAGCCAGTAGCCTGGGCGGCTAAGTTCCAGCCCTGGAAGTGATCAAATAAACCAGAATTATGATTTCTGGGGTTTGTTATCTTTTTTTTTTTTCCTAATGTAGGTTTGGGAGGCTTTGCAGGGAGCCCATTCAAACTGAGATTATGGAGAAAACTGGAAAATTTTTTATAATTGGTTGGAAGGAGGTGATCCACCCCCATGTTTAACCTGGGAGTGTTGTCTTCTTCGGTTCATCTTGACTTCTCCGGATAAAAATCAAAGCACATCTGTTCTCCTCAACAGTTTTCCATCCTCCCTGACAGTCTGCTGTTTATGAATGTTATGGTTGTGTTTAACTCAGAACGAGTATTACCCTCCCTGTGCCAATGGTGCACCAGAAGTCTCGATTAAAATCTTGTAGTAGCAATAAGGAAGAGCCTGCTCAGCAGATTGGTGCTCAACCAGGGTACACAAAGCAATATTCCAGCACCAGGCTTTGAAATCCGTGGACTCGGCTCTGACTTGTGCTGTGTCTGTAGTTCTGAGGGAAGTGAAGATGTATCTGAGAACAGATTTTAAGTCTATGGAGCTGTATGTCCCCAAATTGTCGGACATACAAACAGATCCATGCCAGGGCTCCTACTCACAGAAACTCTGGTTTTGGACTCAACCCCTACCTAAACAGTGTCTTTATTTTACCTGCTCTGCTGCTTGCATTCCAGTGTCAGAAGACATTTCTGTAAACTTAGCAAAATTTAACTGTGGTGTTGAACAGTGCCCTTTACAGAAGTGAGACAGATACAATTCTAGTTTTCATTTTTTCGCTGGGTACACTGCACCAGTGCTTACACACACCAGCACCTTTCTTTTAGAGTGTAATGTTATTTATTCCCATTTCTCTCTGTATTAATCTCTCACTTGCTTTCTTTGAAGTAACTATGAGTGAATGACCATTTAGTGGAGATTTTAGGACTGACTTTTGGGAGTGGATCCCCCTATATAGGGAACTGGTGGATACAAGATGGGGAACTGTAATTTAGGATACACAAAGAGCTGGTTACAGGAAGAGGTATATGAAGCACTTTTTTTTTTTTTTTTTCTGTAGTGATATAAAAATCCTGGGGTCAATAAAGGCTGAAGGACATGATGTATGGAAATTCTGTCATGGAATGGAATTATATAAATTTTTTTTCTGTGAATGAAGAAACAAATGTGTAAAAATATGCATGAAGCTTTGAGACAGGCAAGGACTTACACCTGCAGGAGCCCAAGCTGCAGCCTGGGCTGAGGCAGGATCATAGGCACAGAAGTGTCCAGGCTTGCAGTGTGAGGCTGCAGGTGCTGTAAGATCAGTCTGCTCCCCCTTGTAATTAGAAGACAGCAACAGCTCAGCAGAGAATTTATTTAATATAAGAACTTCTCTCCAGCCCACACGGCCCACTGTGAAACAGTTTTAAAACAGCAATTTTGCAGTACATAGGAGAGGAGCACAGTGATGCAGATCTGCAGCAGCAGAGCACTGTGGTCCAGCAGCACCAGCATATCTTGTCCCAGCTCTACAGATGTTGAACATCATCCCCCTGTTCCACGGCGGTGCAGGGATGTGGCCGCAGATGCAGACACTTCAGTGGTACAGCCAGAGACGTGGAAAAGATTGCAGCGATGGCTTCACGGAGATGTCATTGTTGCAGTAACAGCAAAAAGGAGCAGTTTGGGACTACAGGGTTGTGTCTGAGGAAGACAGATTTGTAGCTGTGCAGAAAAAAAGACGGAGTGAAGGCAGAAGCGCCGTGTTTATATAACCAGCACAGCAATATAGTGCACTGTGGGTGTGTACTCCAGGAGAATGCTAAGATACTGCCAGGATACAGGATGCAGTGATATTTTATTAATTAGGCTTATGCTATATTAGTGCAGTGATGCTCTAATGTAATTAAGCAATAATACTCTTTCAGGATATTTTACCATTTTGCAAATGAGTGGTACATGAATTAACAGAAGTAGCGTAGTGTAATGAAGTATTAAGTATAAGCCAGGATGTCATCTCAGTCTAATGACACGTTTGCACGCTGGCTCAGGCGGCAGTTGCAGGAAAGCGCTGTGCTGTGGAGTTTATAACCGGGTTAACATGCAGTGCGTGCAGCTCCCAGTGCCTGGAGAGCACGGCACTGACAATGCGGTGGTGTGGTAACGCAATCCCGGGGCAGAGCAGAGATGTGATACTGGTGCCATGCGGTAGGAGTTTGGCAGTGCACGGGTGTGATAATTGTGCAGTGTTGTAGCCTGACAGAAGAGTTGAGCAGTCTACTGATGTAGTAATACAATATTGCAGACGGGAGCCATTCTATACAGCAGTGATTGCTTCTGGTGTGATATTAGCAAAGGGCTGTGGGGATCTGACAGCACCATCCCGCTGTACCAGAAGGCAGCGAGTGAGGTGTTACCACCATGCCGCAGTTTTGGAAGCACGGCTGTGACTTAGCACGAGGACAGCACCACACACTTACCTGGTGACAGAGTGCACTGTGAGTATGGGCTGGCTGTATGTGGGACAGTGGGACAGCAGTGTTTTAAAGTAGCCCTGCAGTGGCAGGAGCTCAGTGCAGTGCGAGAGCAGTGCAGTGACTCACGGGTGTAGTTGGCAAGGGATGTGTGTGTGATAATGCAGCAAAGTGGGAAAGTGGCGAGGAAAGGGAGCATGGGGAGGATGTTTCATATAATTTTGGCCTGATAGCAGGGTAGTGTTGGAGTGGCCAAGTGATAAAGGAGTGTTGTGGAGCACAAAGGAGCGTGCTATCACCCCTGCAGAGCAGAACATCATGAGGGTCCTGTAGTGTCTGTAGCGTGGCTACAGACCACAGTTTAGCAACAGTGCGGTATCGAGCAGTCGCTGTCCAAAGCAGCAGAGGAGCAGTGATCCTCGCAGCTGGGGTGGCGGTGAGGTGGCAGCCTGGCAGCAGAACTGTTTATTATTATACAGCCCTAGCAACAGCAGCACAGAGACTGGGACAGCAGCGACTGTAGCACAAGTTTTGTGGCATTCCCGGGGTGATGTGGCCGCAGTGCCCACGGTACAGCAGCAGCCCAGCCCCGGGCTCACTGCACGGCGCTGTGCGGGGACTGCGGCACAGAGACCCGCCGGTTCTCCTCGCTTCATCCCTCCTGTGCCACACCACTGGCTTAGCTGGCACCTTTAAGAAGAGCTTTCTTTGGGCCTTTGCTATGCAATATTAATTTGTAAGCGATCCTGCTGTGTGAGACCTGAACGTTTTCAGAGCCGTTTAACTTTCACACCCTGCATGACTGTTAAATTTTTCAGTGAAGTGATTCCCAACAGTTTTCTGTCAATTGCCTATGGTAGCATGGGGATCAAAGGGGTCAAACAATGGTGTAGAGAATAATGAAATATTTACAGAGTTCTGCTGTTAGCACTGTGGCCAAAGGGGCTTTTGTATTTCTATTTGTACAGGGAGTTTAAAGCTTCTCCTGTCTGCACCATCTCCCATCCCTGCTTTAATGTCAGCGTCCGCATTACCATTAGAATAGGGAAGGAATCTTTCTGCATTTCCTGTAAAATTTTCCTTTTCTTGTCCTGCTGCATCTTCCTTTGCTCTTGAGCTTTAGTTCTTCCTAACTGGCTGTAATGGACCTTACAGCAAACTGTGCTGACAAAAGTGTCCCCTTTTGGGGCAAGAAGTGTTCCCAAGCTGCCAAGCAGGTGTCAAGAATAATCTCCTCTAACCAGCCAGGAACAGGTAGGGGAAAAGTGCCTTGTCCAGCCTCTCACCCTTCTGGTCTCCTCATCTGCAGGATGGCCTTGTTCCCTCCCGTGGCTTTGGCTTCAGCTGATTCTAATGGGAGTTTTGCCCAAGAGCAGTCACTGCATCAGGACCACTCTTGGAGCTCCACCCGTGGAAAGCCGGGGAGTCCTGGCCAACCCCGCCGAGGGAGCGGGGCTCATGGCTCAGTAATGGAAATTTTCAGCTGCCCCTGTGCATTAGCGAGGGAGGCTGCAGTGTGTTGGGCAGCGCTGGAGCGGTGACACCAGTGATGGAAACTCTCATGTGGGGATGGCAAGGTGAAGGTGAAAGGTCTGGATTTGCAGGTGTTCGTGTGCTGTGTTATACCTGTAAGGCAGGTGAAGCAGTGGCGTGTCAGGGCTCGTGGCAAACTGAGACAGCCTCTAACAGCTGCTCATTTACACTGTTAAATCAGTACCGTAATGTGGGGTGAACAGATTTCTGGCTCAGCATGATCGACCGCCGTAGTGACGCTGGTCCCGTGGCGCAATCTTGGCTCGCTGGTGCGGAGCGTGGGTGCACAGGTCAGGAGGCAAAAAAATCCTAGACAGATGCCGTATCCGGCCCCGACTTATCCTCTGTGTTTCATGGCACCTCTGAAGACACCTCTGTGCCGGCCCCAAAAGGATCCCTGAAGGGAGAGGGAAGGTGTTCCCGGGGCCGCAGGGCACACTCCCGTGTCCGGCTGCTGCGGTCCCGCCGCTCTGTGCCGGGGGGCTCCGGCTCTGCGGGGCAGCGGCGGCCCCGGCCCGGGCTCCGGTGGCCCCGGGGCGCCCCCGCGCGGCCCGCCCGGCCCGTCCTGGGGCCGCTGCCCGCTCCCCGGTGAGTGCCAGAGCCGGGACAGCCCCGTGCTTGCCGTGGTGTAGGGAGAGCCGGTGTCAGGGGCGTCACAGCAGTCCGGGTACCTGCGCGGGGCTCGTGCGGCCTCCGTGCCTCCATCCCTGCATGAGTTGCCACAACCCATGTCCATGCATGTAGCCTGACGTAAAAAGCCTTCGTATACGTGTCTTGTCTATGTACACACAGCCTACTCGTGCAGCTTCTGCTAACTCCTCTGTGTGGCTACACAACCACCTCTGTACACGCTCATGCATCCCTCTGCTTAAAGCCTCGATCGGCGTATGCGCACACCCCGCCTGCTGACACCCGCCACACCTTCCCAGGTATGTCTCTTGTTTTCTGTATGTAACAAACTCGGACACAGGGAAACATTGTTCCACTTGAGCACATCCACTCGGCTGCTCCCGTTCGCAGCTTGGAGGAAAATTTATCACATTTATTGCTTGTGAAGAGCTTGAGGGATGTGAGCCAGACGTACAGAATCACTGAGGGGCAATGGATAAGCCTCCTGCCTGCAGTGGGTCTGCCAGCAAACATTAATCTTCGTCAGTGATTTACTTTTTAAACAAATCTGTTTTAAAAGGCTATAGAAAGACATCAAAATAAAACCAAGCTAAAAGAACATTCATTAAATATTCTGTTCATGAAATATACAGCAGCATGATCTAATGCACTGAAATACACAAACCTTCTGGTTAGATTCAGCTTATCTTTGGAGAGGAAAAAAAAGCTTTCAATGATAAATTAATCATCATGTAAATTATTCTGCTGTCCATTCCATCAACCTTTGTCACTTTGATTTTTGTTTTGTGCAATACTGAGTGTCATCACAGTGTCAGGGAAGTTTAGCTTTAGCTTTAGTGGCTGGGCTGCAGGTTTGTCAGCTGAATTAGCTGTGGTTCTTTGTAGCATTCCAGCTTCAGTAACTGTTTTTCCCTGATGAGTCCATGAGTGGTATTGATTTCCAATAACAAGCAGCTATATGGTGTGCATCCAGTAAAAGACGTCTAGCTAACTTTGGGCTCCCTTTCAATAATCCTCTGACATTCCTGTGACCTTAGAGAGCAACAGCAGTGCCAATGAACTTGAGTAATCCTCCAATTTCAATCAAATGCCCTGCTTAAGGATAAAGACAAAAGCCTGTCCTAGCTTGTATGGTCATATTTAGTTTTTTAGTAGCTTTCTGCACTAGCATAAGACCATGAACTCAGCACTCTCCCTGAATGAAATCATCAGCAATATTTCCTCCCCTAACGTACTTTGCATCTTGCAACCATCTTTGGAAAGAATACACAGCGTTGCTTCATCCCACACAGACGAAAGACATCCTCTGCTCTTGGAAGGAAACAGGCAACCGTGCAACACTGTGAAGCATCATGTCACAACAGTTGAAGGCAGGAAGTAGAAAACAGCCAGCAACCCCCTTGTGTTCTGCTGAAATAATGCACAAAGGGTTTAGGTAATTTGGGACCAGCTGTGTTGAGATATAACCAGAGACCTCGTCCTGGGATGCGCAGTTTGGTATCTAAAGAGGCTGTCAGATCCCTACTCAAAATAGAAGCGAGGTGGATCTCGATTTCACAGTGGTGTATCTCACCTAATGCTGTGGAGTTGGTTGCAGTATTTGGTTGGTATTGGTTCCCAGATCTCTGCTCATCTCATGGTCAACCACACTTTCAGTAGCACCTCAGTGTGCAAGCCTAAAACTGACCCCCTGTCCCTCTTATCTTGAAAGAGGTGAGGGAGCCAGGCAGAATTAGCTGCTGTTGCAGTAGTCCCAGATAGACAGAGCGATACACAATTCTCATATTCTGGAGCAAAGAGAAAGGACCATGTAAGGTTGGCTTTAAACAGTGTCTGTACTGCATATACGTGACAAATTCTCTCAGCAGCTTCTGAGCTGTCAAGCCTGTACTTCTCTTTTTGTAGCCCATTGATGATCTTCAGGATCATCAGCAGAAAATATCCACAGCACATTGTGTTCTGGCCAACACATCTCCTGCATAGGGACTTGGAAGTTGGGATAAATACATGGACCAGATCTGCAGGGAAGGTGTCAGGAGAAGGCACGTTCCCATCTATTTTCATCCAATGTAGAATGAAGCCAGCTATTTACAGACAGAGCTGTTCCAAACAGAAGTTGACAGACAGTCCAGGCTTTGTTACCTTGAGAGGGATGGAAAATATCCTTGGTCTTTTTAATAACCTTTCTGTTGTTTGTGATTGAATATGATCCAATTGCTCTAATGGAGGAGAATATTATGCACAGCATGAGTCAGCAACACTTTCTTCCTGGAACAGCTGACAGCAAAGAAAGTTCCCAAACTCTCTGCAGAAATATTCCTCCCCCTAGATGAGAATCTGGACTGCATCCACCAATACCTGCTGGTGCCTCCCCTTGAGATGGACCTGTACGTGTCTGGCTGGGATATGGAACCATCCAAGGTTCACTCGAGGTCAGAAGACACGACTCGATGTGCAACAAAAGCACTTGGGAGCTGATGCAGAAGAAGAGAGGGAAGTCAGTCACAGAAGTTTGGAGTGCCAGTGCATGTTCCAGCAATCAGGAGCTTTGAAATGAGGCCCTCGACAGCACTGGCAACAGGAGGATGTTACCTATTCCAAATGCTTAGTCTCATCCGAGGTCAGCCAGTAATCAAGACTGGGTTGTTTCTTGTAAAATACAAATCTGCAGCTACCAGCTAAAGGGTGACTGGGAGCAGATTTGAAAGCTACTAATCCATATATGCACTCTCCACTCTGGGATAGGAAAAAATAGACCAAAAATTCCCACCCTGTTAGAATAAATTAAATAAGGGGGCATATTTTAAAATACTAAATGTTTGACACATGCAACAGGCTCTTAGTAGAGCTACGGACTTCAGTGAAAAGATGCTAGGAATGAGTTTTCCCTGCTCTATTACATACTCTTCACTACCTGTAACCCTGTTGCACTGTTTGTGCTGTGCTGAGAACAACCATCTGAGGTAATTTTCCAGCAAGTGAAGGTTCTTGCACTGAAACAGGCCTAGCATCTGAACAGTCTCGCTGTACAAATCCATACTTCCACTGGAAATTTTTGCCAAGCAAAGCTGCAGTTTGATAAGCAATCCCAAGTTTCATATTGACTTTTATTATTTCTATTGTGTCTGTTGGATGTTTGCTGCCACTGGATAAAGTTCCTGGCAACTGCCAAGCGATTAGCTGTGGTGGGATCCAACATTTTCCTATGAAATGAGCATTTCTGCCAAAGGTGCCAGCCCAAAGCAGAGCACTGCTGCTTTTTAAAGAATCCAGACATATTAAACCACCTAAATCATTCCTTGTTCCATGCCAAGTCGCCCAGCCTTCTTCCTCCCCTGTGCTCAGGTCAGTCACTGTGCCAAATGCTTCTTTCCCGTGAGCCGAGACCTTGCTCTGTGCCAAGCTGCGTCCCCTGAGGTCTCTGCTCTCCACCTGGGACCTTGGGGAGAGGAAGGGGTGCACAAACATCAGCAAGACTCACATTTCACAAAGTTCCTACCGATTTTTAGAAAGTTTACGACAGAGCCCCAGACCTTAAAAGAACAGTGTGATTGCCACAAAGAACAGTGTGGGAAAACCAGTATACATGCATGTGCAGCCCTCCCACACGCATACTGACTACCCCAGATATAGGCATGCCCACAGATCAGCACCTACACACAAATACTTATTCTCAGCATCCTGTTCTCCTACAGCAGCCTCAGTTGGAGGAAGGGAGAAAATATGTTCCTTCCAACCTAATCTTCTAATGACCTTTCTGCCAGCTCCACTTTCCTGCCTATCTCTAAGCTGCCCCTGCCGGTGATGGGAGGAAGATCCCATTGTAGAGAGTGATTTTCCTCCTCAGAGCTCAGCAGGATCTGCTTGCTAGATTGATGTGTTCCGACTAATTGCTCTTAAGGGATTCCAGGTAAATAAGGAGATAAAGAAATCGCTTATGATCCCATCTCTTGGGCCGCTTGCAGCTCCACTAGAGTTCCTGCAGAGTTGAAGAGTTGTGCTGCAAACCTGGTACAAGTGGGCTCTTGCCTTCCTGGATTGCGAAATCCCTGCCAAGCCTGGCAGCAGGTCTCAGCCCTCACTCTGCCCTGCTGCTGCCTGTAGCTGCAGGGAAGAGAAGCTGGAGCGCAGGCACAGCGGCGCTGTGCCATGGTGGCTGGCTCTGAGTGCTCTGCTGCAAGCTCATATTTAGAGGGTGACCATCTCAGCTTTTGTTGAGAGGCTTTCAGGGCTCTGTGAGGCACACTCCACAGCTGTCTTCCAAAGCTGTCCCGCGGCAGTCTGGGGGCTGTGATGGATCCTTCTGGCAGGAGATGTCTGATTCCCTTGCTGCACTCCCTCTCTCTCAGAGAATGGGGGAGATGGGCATTTCTCAATTGCAGGGCGTTTCTGGCCTCCGTGCTGCCTGTCAGGAGGAGATTCATTAGCAGCAGGAAGGCAATTCTCTCTCCTCTCTGCTCTGGAATTGAAGTCGTTTGTCTCGGGAAGGAGCCCAGGCGCCTCACTCGCTGTGTGGCAGCTTCTGCTCAAGGGAGACAAGCACTTTGTCAATAAACAAGGAGCCTGGGGAATGGCTGCAGCTGACAGGGACATTATTAATGACTGGCACTTTGTCGGAGGGTAGATTAGCCTCCCATTAGCTGCTTTAAGAGGGGAAAGAGAAACAGAGCTAAAGATGGCAGCCTTAGTGGAGCTGGGAGTTTCGCCATCCTGCAAAGTTCCCTTCTGTGAGGTCCCCAGGCTGGCACAGCCCCCAAGGAGTGACTGTGTATTTCCCCAGCATTAGGAATCTTCAAACTGTGACAGCAGGAGACAGGCCCAGCTCAGGAGCAGTTTCACTTCCCAGCCTACTGTGGGTGGGCTGAGGTCTTCCAGAGCAGAGCTTCACCATCCCCTCTGCCCCTCGTCTGCCCTGGATTGAAGGAGCGTCTTCCAGCTTCTCCTGCTGCAGCTTCTTGTTTAGGAGCTTCTTTGTGTAGCTCCTACCCAGGCCATGCAATGAAAAAGGCACTGAGGGCATCTGAAAGGAGGCTGTTCCACTGCCTTCGCTCTTGGGAAGTGGTTAGTGCAAGGGAGAGCAAGAAACACCATCCCCTGTGGCCATCACTTCTATCTGTGACTGGAACTGGAGAAGCTATTGACTTTTGTCGTAGTTGGACTCCTAATATTGTCTCCCTAGGTGGAAGAAGCCTCTAAGCTCTGAAGTAACTGTTGATTCACCTCACAATCATACTTAATTTGCCACAGCAGCATCAGGATGGAAGGAGAAATCCCTTCTTTGTTGTGACACTGACAGTTCATCCTTCTCTGTCCTACAGCCCTAGAGCTGCCAGGAGAGTGAGTCTTTGGCTCCTGCACAAAAGCATGTGGTGCAAGTACTCAACTCAGCCTGTGGCTTAGGTCTTTATCGAAGCTTTTGTTTGGAACCACACTCAAAGAAAGTTGTGAAAGCTCTCAGCTGAACACCTGAGTGTCCAACCAGCCTGCTGCATAACAGGGTGTAAGAGCAGTGTCACCTCAGTCTTCGCAGTTCTTGAAGGAGGTAGCTTTTCATGCCACGGCTTCTTATCACTGTGGAGCTGCATCTGTGGTGGCTCCATAGCTTAGGGGCATTCACTGTCCTGTTCAGAGCCAGTTGCCTGAGTGTGATGATGACTTTTCTGTGCAATTTAAATCTCTCTTCAGACTGAATGCTCTGATGCTCAGCCTGAGATTAGAGGAGAATGTAGAAGGGGACTCATCCCTTTTCTTTTGGAGATTATTCTGTTACCACAACAGGCATAAAGTCCAAGGTTTAGAGCTGGCTCTAGGCTCAGGTGCTTCTTGTTTATTCCAGGACTTGGGTGCTTGGAAATGGAATGGATGGATCTGACGTCCAAATTCTTTGCATTATCTAACTTGGGGCTGTTCAGATTTAGGATTCAGGTGTGAGCCCATCTTTGGCAGACTTATGCAGGTTAAACTGCCAGTTGATTTTTACTTGCAGAAAGCTGGAAAAACTTTACCATGAGACTGGCTCAAGGTCTCTCCCTTGTGGTTAAAAATTACTGTCTTGGGGCTGAGTATTGTAGGGTCCTGGGACTGCTGTCTTCCCACTTGCTTCCACCATGGAGGGAATAAAATCAATCACTTCTAGGTCTGCTGGTATTTATAAACTGAAACAGGTCCCACACAGATAAATGGTCCATTTCTGCTCCAAAACGAGCTCTGGACTCTGCTCCAAGCCCCTAAGTGGATTGCCTTCTGGCCAGCCTAGCGCTCTGGTGATTGAAAAGCCGAGAGGAGTTAGGAGGGGGGTGGGTAGGGATGCAATGTTCAGAGGCTGTGTGGACCCAAACTAGCTGGATTCACTGAACTCATCACTGAAATCACTTCTTGCCTTGCCTCTGTTTTAATTCTCTCTGAAACAGCCCTCTCCTATGAGTGAAACAATCTTGCCTGCAGATTGAGGGGGGTGGGAGGGATTTGAACATTAATCTGATGTAGATTATACATCCGCCTCCCTCTCTCTCCCCTTCTCACTCACTCTCTCTCTCCCTCTCTCTCCCTCTCTTTCTGTCTGTTTCTCTCCCCTCCCTCTCCTTCCTGCTTCATCTCTTCAAGAAAGTGAACATAAAGTAAAATACGGAGAGAGAGAGGCAGAGAGAGAAAAAGCTCCCTGAAGAGGGAAAGCCCAGCAGCCAGTAGCTGTTTGGATTTGCCTGGCGCTGCCTTTCTTGCTTTGCTCCCAAGGAATACCTTTAATGGGATCAATTGCTTCAGTTCCTTTATAACCAACGGAAAGGCAGCCTCAACATATTATGGGCAACTGTGTGAAGTCTCCACTGAGAAACCTCTCTAAAAAGGTATGTTCCCTGAATCAAAGTGCATTTCCAGCCCTGCTTCTTGGGATGGGTGACATCGTGGGCAGATGGGAATGGGAGGTGGGAGAATACACAGAGGTGTGTCCAAAGGGTTCAGCTCCATTCACCAGACTTTTTGTGTAAGAGCTGCTCTTGCAGGTGCAGCCATTAGAGAGCCATAACGTGTGTAAATAAATGTGTGTAGGCTCATGTCCTGCTTGGTGAGTGTGCACAGCTGTCCACTGGGTAGGTGCAAGCATGTGCTTGTCTATGGGCACAGTGAGCTGGCACACTTCTGTACAGGCATCTCGATGTGTGTGCACGTGTGTGAGTTTATGTGTGTGCACGTGTGTGAGTTTATGTGTGTGCACGTGTGTGAGTTTATGTGTGTGAGTTTATGTGTGTGCATGTGTGTGAGTTTATGTGTGTGCACGTGTGTGAGTTTATGTGTGTGCATGTGTGTGAGCCTGTGTGTGTGCATGTGCTTCAGCTGAGAGGTACCTGCATGAGCTCGTGTGCCATGGGTGTAGGGACACGTATCCATGTACGTGTGAAGGGGCACGTGTCTGTGCGTGTTCTCAGTGGTGTGGAACAGTGTGCACACCTCTGAGCCCATCTGGAGTGTGTGCTTGTCCTCAGCTCTTCACGTCTCCACATACACATCCTGAGGGGTGTGAGCAGGCGTGCAGTGTTTGTTGTGAGTGTGTAAGGGGGGATTGGTGTGTATCACACTCGTGTCCCTGCTTGTACGCTGCTGTGTGTTCACCTGCTAGTGGGTGTCCTCACAGAAGCCTGTGTGGGGTCATGCATGGGTTCTTCTGTCTATCCATCCTTGTGCATGCACACATCTGGTTTTGTTGGTGTGTGTTTGGGCACACAAACGTGGTTTTCTCTGTGCTCTGTTGGTCCACGCGTCCGTTTGTGCGTGGATACGCTGGGCCCTGGCTGCATGTTTGTGCATCATGCTGCACGTCAGCATGGCCCCTGTGTCTCCATGCCTGGGCCCAGCTGGACTTCATCTGAGACCTGCCACGTGTATCTGTTAGGCTTCAGCCCACAGTCTGCTCTGTGCTGAGGTTTTACAGCGATCCCAGGACGAATTAGATTCAGGAATGATTCTGCTGGTAGGGACAGGATTGAAATGGGAATGACGTGCCCCAGAAAACTTTCTTGTTTGACTGATGAAATTCTTACAGCACCGTGTACCTGTCAGCCACACAGTTCTCAGCTGGCATTGCTGCAAATCTAACAGCTCAGCACAAAGCTACACCGTTCACTCCTCATAAATTAAAAAGTTATGGTGAGCATCCAGAGTACTGCAATGAGGAGCTGCCTCTGTGGAGACCGTGACGACAGTGAAATCCCACTGCCATCAAGATCCCATCCTGCCACTCAGGAGATCTTGCCACCCAGGAAAGCTCCTCTGGGAGGGTGACGCTGGGGAGAGGACCTCCCTAGCAGAGAGTTTCTTCTGGCTGTACATTTGCCTCTTCTGTGCAGAAACACAATTTGCTTGTTATCTCAACTTCTGTAAACAAAGCCAGTAATGGCACGGCGCTGCTGCGAGGGAGCTGGGATACATGAGGAGGGAATTCATCACCAAGCACTTAGGCAGTGCTGAGACCAGTCCCTAGGTCAGGGTGACCTTCAAAAGAGGCAGAGGTAGTTGAAGTTCACCTAAATGTTGCACATGTGAACAACCGACTTGGTTGCTTGTAGGTCACCTCCAACTTGGAATAAAAGGAGTTGGCTGCAGCTGTGCTCAACATGATCAAGGCAATTCCAATTAAAGTCTGACATGTGGCCAGGCTGCTTGAATCAAAATGGGTTCAAGAACTTATAAGCTCTGTGTCATCAGTCTTTTAGGTAATTTATGCTTTTTTCCCTAAAAGATGCTTCGAATAATGCAGTTTGTGCTTAGTTACAAGACTGGGATGTCAGGAATGAAGAGAGACAAACTGAATTAGAGAATTTCTCAGACATCACTCCAGTGAGCCATGAATTAAGACCTTGGGCACTCATCATGACAGGTCCTGGGACTCTGCCATTCTTCTGATCACAACACACATGATTATAGTGGAGACTTCGCAAATCAATCTTTAGCATTGCACAACTTCACTTGGCTCTTTTATGATCTCGGTCTTTTTTTCAGCTTCTGCCTTGGGCAAACTCATTTTGCTGAAATGTTTAAAGAGGAGGAACTGTAGACAACATGTGGGAAAGCTGCTCTTGGGTGACAGTCTAAACTTCTGAACACACGATCTCAACCCAAATTTTGAGATTTACACTCAGCCACCAGCTGGCTTGGTCTGGGCCTGGCTTACACCAGGGTACCTTGCTTGTTCAGGTGGCAATGATCAGGCTTTGACTCCATGTCTCTTTTTGTCAGCTTCAGTTTCCCACTGTCCCAGTGTCCCCGCAGTGATCCCGCAGTGATCCCGACAGCCATCCTGGCTGCCTCTCCCTCCGAGAGACACTGCAGTCCGGACAGAAGCCCCTCTTGACTTGCTGCTCTGCAATACCCCTCTGACATGCAGGCAGGAAAATGAAGTGAATCCTGTTGTGCTTCTGCTATGCAGAAATTAAAAGCTTTGGTACCCAGGTCCCTTGCTTTGCCACCCTTCTCCACCACTTTGGCCATCTCTAAATCAGCCTGGTCCCTTCCTGCTCCACAATATGCTTGTCTGACACAGCCAAGGGCCTGTCTCAGCCAGGAGGGGTAGTGGTCCTTCCCTCAGGGAAGGCACAGAGAAAGCCTGATCTCCCCAGTCCTGTTCTTGCATTTTCCTTGTCATCACGCTGCTGTTTCCCCTGTAACAGGCAGCTGACGTTGTTTTGCCCCATACCCATTCCACAGCTCCCTTCCCCACTCTGCTGGGATGTAGGAGGAATGCGGTGGACAGAACTTGTGGGGATACTTGCAGGAGAACCTGTAAGACTGCTGGCAGAGGGAACATCAGATGGCACAAATCCCTCCTGCAGTGGCACAGCAGGGCAGGGAGCCCTTGTTGGGATCTTGCTGAGCTGTGCATCTCGGCGTCCTGGCACTGTGGCAGGTTGTCTGGTCACGATCCTGAGTGGCTCTTGGCAACTGTTTTGTCAAACTGGCAGTCTCTATCTAGACAGAAAAATAATGGGATGACTATTATGAGGTACAGCTCTGTGGCTTGGTAATAACCTCTACTGCCTGGAAGGGTCGGCAAACAGGGATTTGGGGCTGTGGGGCTTTGCATTTTTGCGTGGCTTCACTGGAATTAAACACAGAACTGATGTGGGCTATTTAAGTGATTCATATTACTTGGTGTATTAAACTGAAAAATGTGTCAGGAAATAAAGCTGATAATTTTGAAAATACATTGCATTGATATCACAAAGCTGTGCAGTTCAACACAGATGCCTTGACATTTAGCTGAGCTAGTAATATGCCATTTGTGGATGGATGCTCATCTTTCATTTTTTTTTAAGGACAAGTGTCCTATGTGTCAGATTTAATCAGAGGCAGATTCCTTCCTCAACTGTGACTGCAACAAAAACTCTTTTCTGCTTCATCATTTTCTTTCTCCGTAGCTTCCTTTTGAGTTGTTTTTGTTTTGATGCTTGATATTCACATGACATTATACATGAGCAGATTGGTGTAAGACTGTGTACAAAAAGGCAAGCTACAGACCATGCCTGCAATGTAGCAGCACATGGCAGACTCAGCAAGTAGACACAATAGTCTCAGACAAGAGTGAATGGTGTGTGTGTGTGTATCTGGCCTTTTAGCCTGAAAAAGCACCTCAGGCTTTAAGGAAAGGGTTAATAGAGACAATGACAATTGACAGAGCTTCTCTGATCACCCCTGGGAACACCGGCTGTAAAAGTAGAATCATTCCTGAAGAGGAATCCGATGTATGATTAATGTTTATTCTGTAAAACCAAGGGTCCTGTGGGTTGTGCTGGCTTTTTATAGCTGCATGGGAATATCAGGATAAGAGGTTTTTTGCAGAGCCAGGGAAATGCATTTCTATAAAAGGAAAGCAGTGCCTCCTTATAAAATCCAGTGCTGGATTCTGTTCTGGAGCCCTTGCTTAGCAGGACGTGTGCACTTAGGAAAATGTGCAAATGCAAACATACAAAAACGTTGTGCCCGTGTCTAATCTCCACCTCGGGAGCGTCACTGATTAGAAGAGGCCAGGGCAGTAACTGCCTGAGACCCTGAGGATGTAACTAATTAGTAGCAGCACGGAGAGTGTGAGCCTGCAGTTGGCAGAGCCACCCGATGCTGTAAACGGTCCTCTGATAATATGATAAAGCGGGTGATACTGCGTTGCTGAACTGTAAGGTGGAGCCTCCCGCAGTGGCTTTGTGCAGGCTCTGCCGGGTCTGCTGGGGATGCCCCGGCCGGCAGCTCCGCCCTGGGACGGGCTGGCACACGTACTGTTAGGCTGGGCTGCGCTCGTCCTTGGCAGCTCGTTCGAGGCATCCTTAACTCTGGGGCTGATGCGGGAGCGTGGCGCTTTGGGCTGTGTCTGGGTAGATGTGAGCAGTGCTGAGAGTCTGGTGTCATTTCAAAGCGAAATTCTCCCGGTTGGTTCTACTTCTATCAGCTTTTGAAAGTGAACTCTTGGACTTAACTGCTTCTGTGCAAATCCTAATAGCCCGGTGGGGGGGATGCAGTGTGGAACAGACGAAGGAAATTTAGCAGTAGTGTCTCTGCGAGGCGGTTCAGTAAAACTTCAGAGGAACGAGATGGGGAGGTAACATCCTCTGTTGTGTTGTTTGCTTGCTGCTGGTTGGCTGGGAAGATCCGCCATGACGAGAAGACGAGCTATAAGGCTGTCCAGACGAGCGAAGAGGGGTCGTCGGCTTGCGACTACCAGGGTCCGCTCATGGTGCTGGCCCAGAACTGCGCCGTCATGCACAACCTGCTGGGGCCAGCATGCATCTTCCTGAGGAAGGGCTTCGCAGAAAACAGGCTGCCTGTACGTAAGTTACACCCAGCCGGGCGAGACACGCACAAAGCCACGGGGACGTGAGCTGGGGATGCGGATCCGTCCCCACGCTCCGTCTCCGTGGAGCTCTGAAACCCCCAGCCCTGGGTCTCGAGCGTCCCGGCTCCAGCTCCAAGTGCAAATACAGTCACAGGTAAATGTCTAACCTGAAGGATGTGCAGATAGACCTGTGCCTAAACACCAAGAAAGGAGGACCTAAAAATGCAGCTATGGAAGAATGATCCAGGCCTACACTCAAGTAGCCATAATCATGTGGACTCAGGAGGAGGTCTTAGGACTTCAGGACTTACATAATCATATGGACTCAGGAGGAGTCCAGTGCTCAAAGCAAGACTTCTCATTCCCAGAGGCTCAGATTAGCATTTAAGGCCTAAATAGCCACTTAAATGCAAATCAGGGCATTCATATTGGGAAAAAGCTGTCCATATTTGATACTATCCTATCAGTTCACAATGAGCACATTAGTACCAGCAGAAATAAGCAGGCATCTGTCTCCTCACATATACCCAAACACAATCTCTGGTGCAATGTCATACCCAGCCTGACACTGCAGCAGTCCCAGCCAATTAACCGAGGAACATGAGGCTGTCCTCATATTTGCAAATAGTGCCAGGCTACCAAATGCTATTACCCTTCCCCACACACAGATAAATAGCAAAACCACCTCTATCCATTCAGTCACACCTATAGTAACTATGTGTTCATATGCATCTAAGGTGTGCATTTATATACAAACAATAAAAATATGTGCTTGTATGTAAATTAAAATGTATACACCTGGACATGTGAAATATACTTAAATACACACCCCAGCATTGTGTCTTTAGAAAAACTAAAACATATTTTTGCACCCAAATGTTCTACAGTAACATGACTTTAAAGACATACAGAAACATATGATTATCATGTCTTTTATGGATATGTAAAAGTGAATATGTGCATTGTTACATATTCACAGGGCCTTCCATGTTCCTATGGTGAAACAAAGCTCACCCCAATTACCCGAGAATCAGAGTTTTCTTGCCTCTGTAAGAAACCTCTGCCTTAACTTGTGTGTTGATGTGGTCATTTACAGCTGTAGGAGACACCTGGGTCTTTATTTCTGAAACCTCTTCTTCAACCAAAAACCCAAAAAAGAGTCTCTATGTTTCATTATGGATCGAGGGGCTTTTGCTGTTCCTAACCTTTAGCCACGAAGTGATCACACAGTCCCTGTGCCAGGTCACTAAAACACAACACATACTCTCACACAGGCAATCTTGCTGGCATGCACAGAGCTGTCCCAGGAGAAAGATCCAGCTCCCTAGTG
Source organism: Pyrocephalus nanus (assembly GCA_038380795.1). Lineage (NCBI taxonomy): Eukaryota > Metazoa > Chordata > Aves > Passeriformes > Tyrannidae > Pyrocephalus > Pyrocephalus nanus. The sequence continues at coordinate 4,778,142 of CM076278.1, forward strand.
GAAGGCTCACAGCTGGACAGGTATCCATCGTCTTTAGGCCATGAAGGCTCATTGTACCCTAAGAAGTCCCCTAAGTAGGATTAGTGATGTCTCTAAGTACCCTGATGTAAAATAAGTGCATCTGATAAACAGCTTTACTTTTATTGACTCTCTAGATGAACAGGATTTATTGTGCACAGAACAGAAATAAATGAGGGTGAGACCATTATGTATAATGGACTCTCTGGGGGTCACCTCTGCTCATATCTAGGATCTGAACTCTTGGAACAGTTTCATTCCTCTTCCCATATGCTCTCCAAAAGCTTTAGAGTGATTCAGCCCATTTCATCCCAAGCAATTTTACTCCTTTATCATTTTAGGGGATCTTCTTCCACATTTAAAACACAAAGCTCTTCATGACGTTAGTTATCGCTTGAGTCAGATTTTTGGAGGGACATAAACCCTCCCCCTCCTTCTGCATTCGCAGTCGGTGGCTCTCTGATGGCACAATCTGCATGTGCAGAGATGCGCTCAGAGCCCTGCCAACGCAAATGCCTTGGGGTGCAAAACTGGAGCCGGTGCTGAAGCCCCCACTTCTGACATGTGTCAGTCATGTCGGCTGCAACGTGGTCTTCAGTGGGTGAGGAGGAGGATGGCTTGTGATGACTGTGCTGGAGGAAGGCCCGGGCCCCACCCCAGCCACTCTCACAAGACAGGCGGCACCGCGGGTGAGTCACGGCACCCTTTGCACCGCGGCACGGGCGGTCACAGCCCTGCACCTGCCGTGTGCCCAGCCACGATCTCCAGGGGTTAACGGTTGCAGTCTCTGGAACAGAGTGCACAAAGTGTTGGAACAGATCACGGGTGGTTTTCCTGCGCTGTTTTATCTAAGGCAGGAAGGCAATTATGCCTCCTGCATCCGATCCAAGGAGTTTGAATTGTTTTATTACTCGGTGTTGATGAAAGCGGAACAAATGGGATGACATGTTTGAAAATACCAGGTCTGTGAAGGATGAAACAGCAGAGCCAGAGCGCTCCAACAGTTCCATCCAGCACAGAGATGCCTCTGGGAAGGTTAAGAGTGGCAAGCTGGTCATTTCTCTGGCACGGCCCCCTTTGCACAGACGTAAACCAGTGTGTGTCCTAGTTTGCTCTGCACGCTGAGCAGCTGCCATTAGAGTTTCCAGGGGAGCCTGTGGTTAAATAGCAAAGGATCATCCTTCTCAAACTGATCAAAGGCACTGTCTCCAGGGACGTATGGTGAGGCTGGAGGACACCTGGAAGGCAAGGAGAAGCTCCCCACGGTTGAGGGGGAAAGCCGAGAGTGAGACGACATAAGAAATCGCATTTCTGTGTTTCCAAATCCTCAGATGTTTTGGATTTGCCTGGGAGCCATGAGAGGAATTAGAAAGGGCATTTAAACCAGAAAGCAGTGCATTTCCATGCTCATCTTTTCTTCCTGGTGCAGTGTTGGAATTTTCCTATACTTTTTTATATCCTCCCCCTTCTTCCAAGAAATTCAAATTGGATGTTTGAAGTTGCAGTGTTTCCTGAACATGGTGAATCCTTGTCCTGTTTTGTTTGTAGATAACCTTGATGATGTATATGTTGTGTGTCTGCTTTCATGCCTGGTTTCAAAATGCTTGGATATGGAGTTGAGGCTGGGAGGAAGGGGGGAGTTCCTACCTTTTTGTGGGGACAGACTGTAGGACATGTCACTGGGACATTGGCTGTAAGAGAGCTCGTGGCTGTCGCTGTCCTGCCAGAAGGACAGAGATCAAGCAGTGATTTGAGCAGATGATGGTATAGACCTGCTGGTTACAGAGACTGCTTCCAGCTGTTTTGATCTGGCTGTGTCAGCGGGAGCTGCAGTGGAAATACAATCAGAGCTCTAGAGGAGATCATAACTGCTGCAGGGGCAATCTCTGCTCCAGAACCTGGTGCTGGGGAACAACGTAGGAGCTTCACGGAGGTGCCAATAGTACATCAGATGGGGAGGCTGCACATCTTGCTGTGTTGGCCCAGGTCTCTTCTGTTTTGAGGGAGCACCTTCCATCCCCCTGTCCAGCAGAGGAGAGGGAGAGGGGCTTCCACAGGTTAACACCCCTCTCGTTGGGGAGGAGAACTGGGAAGCCTTCCTAGATAGATGGTATTAAACATGTCATCACCTTCTTGTTTCTTCTCTCACTTCATGGCTTGTCCCAGAACTGTTTGTACCAACAAACAGCTATTTTGAAACTATGTTTGTGACAAACAAATGGCTTTAACATAATATGTTTTCTTTTTGCAGGATAGAGAACTGCGTCCGGAAGAAATTGAAGGTAAAATTTGTTACTTCTTCTGTGTCCCCTTTCTCCCTGCCCAGTGAAACCCTACTGACTGGCCCTTCCAGGTTGGCCCCAGGGGGTAAAATAATTAGGGGCAAACCAAGGGAGATGTTTACTGGAATAATTCCTGAAAACCCCAGCAAAAGAAATAATATGTAAAACTAGAAGAGTGCTGACTGTGAAGGAATTTGCATCTATTGCAGCTTCTTCAGGGTGGGAGGAAAAGTAAATAATGGGATATTGGCTATCAGGGAACTGCGGTCTCCCCCAGCTCCCACACAAACTCTTGTAGAGCATGGCACAACTGTCTGGCTCCAGGGAAGCTGTTTTACTTGCTGATCCCTACAGTGAGAGGTTTATAACACAGTGCAGGTGTAAAAGTTGGAAAAACTTATGAATTTCAGTTTCTTTATGAAGCACAGTTTAGCAGTGAACCATTTATGACACAGTCCAGTCAAGCTTTTCTGTAAGGAATGGGTCAGCAGTGCTGCTGACAGAAGAACTTAACATTGCTCCAGTCATTGCCTCTTGCCAGGGAGATGTGCTGGGAAAATACAGAGTATCTTAGGGAGTCTGGCCTCATAAGGTGCTACTGATTCTGGGGAGGTTTCTTGGAAAAGGTATTTCAAGCTGTCACTGACAATATTGTTCTTTTTGGATCCATTCCCACAGAGTTAAGAGAAGCCTTTAAGGAGTTTGATAAAGACAAGGATGGGTTTATTAACTGCAGGGACCTGGGGAACTGCATGCGGACCATGGGCTACATGCCCACGGAGATGGAGCTAATAGAGCTCTCCCAGCAGATCAACATGAACCGTGAGTAATCCCCACCTGGCTGTACCTGCCTGTTGCTGCTGTGCCCTGCATCGTTGCCTCAGGCTCTCTCAGTTCCCTGCTGCCTCTTTTCCATCCCAGTTCTTTTGGTTCTCATTTTCACTCCCTGTCATCTCCCCTGTTTGTTTGTGGTCCCAAGAAGCTGATGCCTTTGTTTTTGCTTATCAAAGGGACTGTGTGGACTGTGCTGTATATGGGAACAGTGAGTGGTAGGGTTGTCCTTCATACTTATGCTGTCAGGTGTGAAACTGCCCTTGATGCAGGCAGTCAGACACCAGTGCACAGGCTGTGTGTGCTGTCGTATTGAAGCTGTTGTCAGATGGTGTCAGAATGAAGGAAGAGCCTGGTAAGGTGGAGATGGTTTGGTCAGATGGGTGGTGGATGGCTGTTCACTCTGCAGTGGTTGTTTGTGGATCTGTTGTGTGCCTGGGGATGGGCTGTGAGTGAGCTGTGCTGGCACTGTCAGATGGGAGCATCTGCTGCAGTCACGGAACAATGTGACAAATGCATCCAATGCGCTGTAACTGTGTTTGTGCCCCTTGTCTTTCACTGTCATTTTTGTCACCTCTCATCTGTGGCAGTGCAGGGTCTCACCCTCAGCAAGGTGGGGAAAAGGATATTTAGTGCATGTTATTTCTGACATGGGAAGATGTTAAAAGGACAGTAAGATGTTAACCTTACTTGGTCAAGGGAAGGAAAACAGCTGTGACATAGGCACCCAGTCACACGCAAACGCATCTGACAACCCTGGCACACAAGTGCTTGGGAATTTGAGAGTGTTACTGACAGCTTTCAGATAGGGCACTGATGAGTAAAAGAACAGTTAAACAGCTTTAGCTGCTGTAATGGAGCAGGACTCCACGCTGCAGGGCACTGCCCGGGCCACGCGGGCACGTCACGCTGTGCCCTTGCCGTGCCCTTTGGCACAGGCGCAGCGCTGCTATAGGCACTGCAACGATCGAGCCTCTAATACGTAGTGTGTGATGCCACAAGGATGTGACACTCCATGGCTGCCTAATATGGGATAGCTTGGGCTCATTCTGCCTATCCCATAATCCAGAACACACAGTGTCAAACCACCTCTGCTTTTCCTTCCGCTGTCCCACACCCTCTGTGCTTTGCTTCCTGGAGAGCCGAGCGCTCTCTGGGGCACACAGAAGTGCAAAGTGAGTGCTGGGCACGGAGTTCTTACACACAATCTTTCATCTTGTCCCAAGTGGGTGGCCACGTGGATTTTGAAGATTTTGTTGAGCTGATGGGACCAAAGCTGCTAGCGGAGACTGCAGACATGATTGGTGTAAAAGAGCTCCGTGATGCCTTCAGAGAGGTGAGTGCTCCCTCCCGCCTGCCCCAGAGAGTGAGCAACGGGAGACAGGAAAGAGAGAACACCCACTGGGGAAGAGAAGAGGAGAAAGAGAGAGCAGCACAGTGGAAAGACAGAGAAAGCAGGCACGGAATAAGGGAGGAGCAGAGAAAGTCACTAAGACAAGGGAACCCTTGAGGCAAAGAAGAGGAAAGCTGGTAAAGACACAGCAGTGAGGGGTTTCTGAGGAGAAAAGACAAACTGGATCTAAAAGGCACCCAAAGGAGGAAAAGGAGGAACACAGAAGGAAGGAAGAAAATACAGGGCACTCAGAAGCAGGACACCACCAAATCCAAACCAGAGCAAGATCTGTTTCCATTAACTGTATTTCCCCCACTGGTATTTTTCATGTTCTTGCAGTTTGACACCAATGGTGATGGGGAGATCAGCACCAGTGAGCTGCGAGAAGCCATGAAGAAGCTTCTAGGGCAGCAGGTGGGGCATCGGGATATCGAGGAGATCATCCGAGACGTGGATCTGAATGGAGACGGGCGTGTGGATTTTGAAGGTGAGAAGGGATCAGCCCTCGCTGCCCATCTGCTCTGCTGTGAGTCAGAGTTTCAGCTCAGAGGCTGAAGCGGAAGGGAAGATTTGCATGCTCGGGGCCCAGGTATCTGAAGTGTGGAGAAAAAAATCCAACAGGATTTTTTTTTTCTAGCCGGCTGAATTGTTAATTTGTGCATCATCTCTTGCTGCATCTCAGTTTCAGTTGGGTCTCCATAATTCTAGGATGTTAAGAGATAGAACCTGTCACAGAGAAGCAGATTCTGGTGTCCACATGCTGTGGCAGCCTTCCTTTTTTGGGGCATTTTCCTTTCTGTTAAATCTATTGCAAGAGCTGTGAGGGGGCTGGATTGCTTTGGAGAATGCATTGCACCTTCCTTTTCATCTGGCTCACCTTGTTATCTGGGTTTATAGAGAATCTGCTTCTATGCCTTTATGCCAGAAGATGGTCACGTGCTCAATAAGACAGCAGATATCTGATCTACAGGTGTCATGTTAAATTCTAGAGATAATTCATTTCTTCTCACACTTTTCATGCCAGAAAGACTTGGAAAAATAAGAGTGGTTAGGCTACTATCCTAGCCATTAGCCATGGCAGGAGCAATATTAATAGTGCTCAGGGTTTCTGGCAAGGAAGCAGTTGATATCAGACAGCTAAGAAGATATAAGAGCTGGAAGGTGTGAGAGCATGGCAGAGTGTTTGTTTCCCTGGTGCAAATCCAGATGTCCCTTTACAGTAAGGGTGAAGCACAGGAAATGCAGAATTAAAGTGAAATTGATGTAATTTTTTTGCCTCAGAGGCATTTGTGGGTCTCCTATGTGACAAGGCATCTCAGTCCTCAGGATTACTGAAGCCTCTGAGGGCTTTGAAAATGCTAAAAAACTGGAAGTGACTCCCTAGAAAGTATCTGGTAGCTGCAGTTGTTCTAATGCACTGGCTGATTGCATGACAGTAGCTCTCCTTGTTTCCCACAGCTAAATTATGTTAGACAGCTAAAATACATGAAATGCTATCCCAGTATCATTTTCTCTGTGAGTTACTGCTTTAGTTGTCAAAGGAAAGCTCCATCAATGGAAAAGGAGAAGTCAAGGGGGTAATTTCCACTGCCCTCCTCTTTGCAGAGCCATTAGTTCCTCGTCAATTCAAGTGCAGAATGAAAACACATTTATATTTGATGGCATTTACACTCAATTTGAGCAATTGTAATTGACTTCACAAGCTGCAGGGTGGTCAAGAAATAGATCCAGGGCACCCTTACAGTTAACTTGTATCTTTAAAAGAACAAGAAGTCCATCAGAGTAAACTTTCCTCTGCAAAACCGCTGGTACCTACCAAAACTCTTGTGCTTTCCCACACTGGTGTCTCTGAAGTGGCAAGCTTATTAAGAATTCATACTGTGTTCCCAAGACTGTAAATCAAGGCTCCCTGAAGTTCCAGTGAAGGGAGACAACGCTTGCCATGGTGCCTCACAAAGAGTCGCTTGTGCAAACAAGCCTGTACGTGGCTGGGAAGGAGTCCAAGGCAATGAATTGACCTGATAGAGGGATCTTATCACCATGTCTAGTGCAGGGATTAAAGCACATTTTGTGTGAGCTCTCAGGGCCGGTCACGGAGTGCACAGACCTGCTGGCAGCGTGGGGACTCCTGGTTTCACCCTGGCTGCCTGCTGTCTCCAGGGAACGAGAGCTGGGCTGGGGACTGTGGGTGCCTTCTGCTTCAGGGCTGTCTTGTGTTGTTGGTTGCAGAGTTTGTTCGCATGATGTCCCGTTGAAGATTATTCTCAGCCTAAAGAAGAATCAGCACCTTAGAGAGGGCAGAAGAGGACCTAGATGGAGCATCTAGCCCCGATGTTCCTACCTGAAGGTTTATCGGCTGGCTGCAATTAGGACATTGCAAGATGACCTGCTGCTCCTCCCTCATGGTGGTCCCCATGCCCCTCCACCCTTTCACACTGTGAAAGACTTGCAACTTCCTACAACTGGAACCATTCCTTGGAGATGATTGCAGGAAACTGCAGAGCCAGGACTTGCCATGATGCTTTCATGGGATACTTGCAACTTTAGACTCCTCCTCCCCAGCTTTATTCTCCCACCAGCTGCTGCAAAGCAAGAGCAGGAGAAATCCTCTTGGCTTGGTGGATGAGAGCAAAGCCATTGGGACTGGTGGCAGCCTCAGGGCGTGCTCTGCACTTCTTGGTTTCCCTTGGTGAACCGTGTCTGTGTTTGCTGTCTCTGTGTGTGTGTCTATCCGTGTGGAGTTATTTATGCTTCCCCAGCACTTATTTGCATCTCCTATGGTTATGTTTACTAAGAGTAAATTAAATACATGTCTTGCGGGGGGAAAGCGATAAATATGCACGTTGAAATGATGTGGAGCCTGGATGTCCCTGTGAGAGGTGGTGGCTGGGCTGGGCTGGGGGAGAAGGGCTTGGGCACATGCACACCTCAGTGTCTGCACCGGGCTCTGGAGGCCAGTCCATGCCACAGGCAGGGGAGTCACTGCTGGCCACTAAGCCTGTGCCAGGACTCTGCCCTCTCTCCTGCTGTCTCCATGCCTGGGGGCCTGGAGGTGCCTCAGAGTGAGGGTGGAGTGGAGGGTCCCCATCCCTGCGTCCCCTCCACTGGCACGGGGGCAGGTGAGAGCCTCTGTGGTACCATGGCAAAGGAGCAATGGGAGAGAAGCCTCAGAAGGGAGCTGGGTGGGAGTGGGATAGGCAGCAATAGCCACCTCCTGACACTTTCAGACCATTTCAAACACAACTGTGAGCACATGTACAGTGGGGCCGTGCTGCCCTATCTGCAGCCTCCAGGCCCTACCAGCTGCTTCCAGACACATCAGGTGCTTACCCTCCTTCCCCTTTCCCTATGATGCTCCCAACCTACCACTCCCTTCCCCTACTCTATCAGACCTATAGTTGTCCACTTTCTCTGCTCATTCAGAAGTTGCCAGCACTAATTTCTGCTTGGCTTCAAAAGGGCATTGTCATTGCTCTGTTTTCCTCCCTGTCTCTTTAATCCAACTGGAAGGTTAAGGACTAATATCTTCCTGCTTCCTCCATCTCAAATCTTTCACTTTCCAGGTTCTATTCCAAATTCTTGGGGTCCACAGATCCATATCCCAAAGGAGAATTTTCTCTTCTGTCTTTCTGTTGCTGTGCCAACCAGCATAGCTGCAGAGATGACTGATATCCCAGTAATGGAAAAACTGTGTTTCCTGCTATATTTGTGTGTGTGTGTGTGTACTTGTGTTTGCACAGCTGTGTGCACTGGGAAAAGTTTGTGTGTGTGCAGGTAAAAGCCAGGAGTGCAGGTGGGCACCTGGGAGTGCTGCAGCAGAAGAGTTTGTGTGCAAGTGGGTGTATGCAAACTATGTGTGTGTATCTATGGAGCTGGTCCCAGCTTAGAAATGTCTGTGTGAGCCAAGGAATTGGAAAATGGATATTTACAGATCTCTACATTTACTGGCACAGCAGCTGTATTGTGATTAGGAGGTGAGGGTGATAAATGGGACAGAGTCCTGGTAAGTTATAAATGTGCTTAGGGTAACAGTGGGGAGGCAGAGACCTGTGCAGGCTGGTGTCTGCCAAGGGGACTGCTGGTCCACAACTGTGCTTCACTTACAGTGGAGCCTGTTGAGGGGAAGGAGCTGCTTGTGCATGCAGAGCAGGAGGATGGCTGTGCTGCAGGGCTGTGCCTGCCCCTGGGGACCAGTGACAGCTCAGGGCACGTGCTTTGTGCCACAGCCAGCGTGCACAAGCCCATTGGGCAATCAGAGGCCACCAGTGTGGTGGCTGCCTCTGCCTGTTCCTTCCCAGACTCTGCTCTGACCAGACATGTCTTTTGCCCACAGAGTCAGATGGCAGGACACAGTTTTAATTTATTTAAAATGGTAAGCCCATTTCTAGAAGCTGCACTCATCCACAGTGCAGCATCACAGTGGATGGGGATGTTCTCTGCAAACTACAGCCATTTTCACTCAGGCAGGTCCCTGTGTTGGCACCATGGCAGAGCTGTGCTTCTTTTCCAGACACCAGCACCGGGGGAAGCGTGGCTGCAGGACACCTTTGTGTCATTGCAGAGGCAGTCCTGGAGTCACAGCTACTTCCAAGGAAAGCTGAGTCTGCCAAATCATCTGCAGCTTTGTTCTGCCAGGTCTCACCATGATACAGTGAACAGGTCAGACAGGGCAGGTCTCAAAAGCCTTCATATTTTTTTTCTCCCAGCAGAAACTCTTGCTGCCAGCCTAATTTTACTTTCACAACAAACCCCAAATAATCCCAGAGAGTTTTACTATTTTCTTGTGCAGACTGGGGCAGAGATTAAAGCTCCAATCTAAATAATCTAATTCCAGAGATAATCCTTTCACTCTCATCTCCAATTTGGTACCAGGGAGGCTTCCAGAGAGCTCCACATGGCAGGGCACAGCCGGTCCCCTCTGGGCACCTGAGCCCTGTAGCCCCATGCTGTTCACGAGGTGGTCCAAGCAGCGGAGCTGGCTTACGATGGCTTCTTAGATGCCTCATTAGCCAGGTCTGCTACTGACACACATCTCTGTTGCTCCTTTTGGACATCCCAAATCCCGATCCCATTTTACAGCAGGAAATGGCTGGTACCCAAAACCTGTGCCCCATGTTGCTTGTGAATGATCAGGGCTGTAGGTAGACCAGGCAGGACTGATCCAATGACTGAGTCATTTTGGCACAGCTGCCAGGGGACAGGGAGAGATCAAGGGATTGAGAAGACGACCCTGAGCCTTTCACTTGTAGGTTACTGGTGTAAATCCAGCCTGCATCAAGGGACTGACTGATGGCTCAATGGATTAGTAACAGGATAGAGCCTTTGACATCTGGGGCACAAGCTGGCATCAAGTTGCTGGTGCCGGCAAATATCGATTTGGGGCAGCAGCGTAGGACATCACGGGCACAGGCCACACAGCATGCCTGCTGTCCTCTGCCAGGGACCGTGGCCAGCCCATGATCCAGGGCTCCTGCCCCTGGATGAGCACAGTCACTGTCCCTGCTCATTGACTGCTGCTCAGTTAATCCCTCTTGCTTCATGATAGGCTGCTGATTCTTGGGAAATGATCACCCAGGCTAGTTACTAGAAGATGCTCTTCCCAGAGAGGCAGAGGAGGTATTGCAATGCTCAGTGCCTTGCCCTCTCAAAAGGCTGAGTCCTTGGATGGAGGAGAAAGAGAGGGGTTTTCCCCTCTGTTCAAGGAGGGCAACTCTTCCTTTTCAAGGTAACTCTTCTCTTTTCAAGGAAATGTTGCTGATATTTGCCTGCAAGCTCCTTGTGAATCTCCCTTCAGCTGAGGCACCTGTCTTGGTCATACCTAAACATTGTCTAGTAAATCCCTTCATGTCAGAATTCCTGCTGATGGGCACCTTGTGTCTGGGCTAAGCAGTTTGATGGTGGGTCGCTGGCTGCACGGTGCCATTTTGTGTGCGTGTGTGTGAGACCCCTGAAAGCCTTGGTGAACTGGGGGGCAATGGGGCCACCTGCCTCAGCCCACCTGGACCACACAGGGCACTCAGTGGGACCCCTGCTGCCCTGGAGGGTTTCGGGACTGGAAATACAAGGATTCAAACCCTTTGCTGTCTGTAACCTTTGCCCCAGCCACCCCTCCGCCTGCTGATGATTTACTCCATCCCTCTTCCCACTTCACTTTCATGGCTCGTGGCAGTCACCTGGTGACACACAAAGTGTTTATGTGCTTTGAAGTTGTGCTCCTGACTCGAGCGCATCGCAGTTTAAGCTGAGAGATTAGAGAGGATCGTCTGTAATCAGTACAAATGAGCTCTAACGAGGCCTCCCTCGGCCTCGCCAACTGGACAGCATTGTCCTGGCCACGGCTGCCTGCACGCTTTTGGTAACGGAACTTGGGGGACACCCAACAGGTCACAAACACAGCAGGGATATGGCAGATTAGCCTGGATTTTATCAGATGCTGCCAGGGCTGGGGTCTGTAGCACTGAGATGATTTGCCAGGAACCAGCGTGAGGCGGCTGAATCTGGAGAGGTGCTAAGCGTGTGTGTTTCACTCTGCTTTTCTGGATGCTGTTTCCTAAGGCACCTTGTAGCTTCAGGAACCCCTTCCTGGCTGCAGTGCTGCCATGGGAGCACAGCAGGGCCATGTCTGCCCTGGTCTAGTTATATCACAAGACCAAGAGCTGATGTGACAGCAGCAGTAACATGTTCTAGGGCACACTCTGGCCTGGAGAGAACAGGCTAGGGAGCAGGGAGTAGGTGGTTACAACCTCCCCCCAAACAGTTCACTTCTCCAAGGCTGTGGCTGGTTAAGAGGCCCCCAAGTGCATTAGAAAAGCAACAAACCCATTTAATTCTCAGTCTGCTGCACTAAGTCTTTATTTCTAAAAGTAAATGCTTTGTAGCAGACTCAAATTAATAAAACATCACTGGGACTCAGGAGCAGCCGCTGCTAATGCAGCCGGTGCCTGGAGCACAGCCCCGAGGCCTGACCGGTGTCTGACGCCTCGAGGGGCACCGCGATCAGACAGAAGGCCAAACACAGATGCGAACATTGCGTTATTTGCTCCCCCGCCGTGTAGGGGCTGAGTTTCGTTCAACCTCCATCTGGGATGTCTCACTCCAGCCCTCCTAAGATAAGACCTTGCCAGGGGCCTCCAGAAAAAAAACCATGATCTAACATTCTCCTATAAAGCGCAGCTCAGGGAGCAGCCCCACTGGCCGTGTCACGGTCACCTCCCCGCCTCCCCCCTCAATGCCAGCTTTCCTTCTCATGCAAGTTATTGCAGTCCAAGGCCGCCTGGCTCCTTACCGGGCGGGCGGCAGCTGCCTTCCCCCATCCTCCGAGGCAGGGCCGAACGGGAGAGCCGGCGCGTTCTACCGGGGCCGCGATCAGGCCCGGGGGCTGCTGTTCAGAGCGCAGCGGGCACGGAGCTCCCGGGACGCGGCGGCGGTACTCCCGCTGACCCGCTCCGCTCCCGGCCCCTTCCCCGAGCGCCCCGGGCCCGCTCCCCGCCGCCCGTTGCCCCGGCAACCCGCCGGCAGCGCTTCTCGCCGCCGCCCCGCCGTGCCCCGCGCTCCGCCGCGCTGGAGTCCCGCGATTGGCGGCGCGGAGGGGCGGGCTCTGCCCTGGCGGCCGGCGCTCGAGGCAGCTCGCCGGGCTGTCCCCGCTGGGGACACCGCTGGGAAGTCCCGTCTGTCTCTCCTGCCCCGTTCTGCGGAGCCGGTTCCCCCTCATTCCCGCCCCGCGCCCCCGGCCCGCAGGGACCCGCTCCCGCCGCCAGCCCCGCGCCGCTCAGCCCGGCCCGCCCACCGCCACCGCCCATTGGCCCGCCACCTTATGAATATGTAAATACACAGCGGCGGCCGCCCAATGGCGGGCGGGCAGTTATTTAATATTCGCCGTGCAGCGCGGGGATTGGCTGGTGCGTGCCCCGCCCCGGCAGCGGGACAGGCCGCCCCCTGTCGGCGGCAGGAAGGGGCGGGCGCGGCGCTGGGAGCGCGACATGGTGGGCGCCGGTGTGCGCGGGGCGCCGCTGCTGCCGCCCGGGCTGCTGCTCCTGCCGCTGCTGCTGCTGCTGCGGGGCGCGGCGGGCGGCATCGCCGACAGCGTCGTCTGGGCCGTCAACGCGGGCGGCGATGCCCACGTGGACGTGAACGGCATCCACTTCCGCAAGGACCCGCTCGAGGGCCGCGTGGGCCGAGGTGAGGGCGGGGAGACGCGCCGGGGGCGCGGGGGAGTTGCCAGCGGGGCTCTCCGCGGGGTCCCGCTCCGCCGGCGCGGTGTGATCCCGCCGTGCCAGCGGAGTGCGGGACCCGCGTGCTGCCGGCCCGCGGCGGAGCGGGGGGTGTTCCCGCAGCGCGGCGGGGGCTCCGCTCCTGCGGCCGCCCGGGGACGGCGGGGGCCCGCGGGGAACGCCCGCGCTTGTCACACGCGGGACCGCGGCCACCCCCGTCCTCCCGCCGGGCCCAGCCGGGGCCGCATCCCCCGTCCCCGCAGGACCGGGCCGCCAGAGGCGGCGGGGTGAGCCTTGCGGGATGAGCCTTGCGGGATGGTGTCCTTAGGCTGCGGGGTTGTGTAATGCCGTGGGGGGAAGTGGCTCCGCGCGGGCTTGGAATGGGATTTCGGCTGGAAAGGCTGCCAGCCTGGCCGCGTGCGGCCGCCGGGATCCTGGGATCCTTCTTTCTCCCGTTTTCCACTGAACAGCCCGGGTTCCACAGCAGGACCTGCCGGTTCGCAGCCAGCCCGCAGCAAGCACCTTGCAGTGAGAACACGCTTTGCCTGCCCCCGCAGCCGGGTCCGGATCACTGGCGGTGCGGGCTGGTGGTTGCAGCGTTCTGGTCCTGCCGGGCCCGGGTAGGGGGAAGGTGCAGCTGGCTGGTCTGCTCCATGCCCCGGTCCTGGCAGGGTGTTCAAGGGCAGGAACACAAGCAGAGGTAGAGGTAGATGGGATATCATCAGCTGCTCTAGCTACTGATCAGTGAAATCTTCACTCTACCAGTTAGGACAGGATGTAGAAGTGATACTGCACTTGGGTTACTTTTTCTTACTTCCTTCGAAACCACTCCAGTTGTATGAATCTTGCATGTTTCTGATACTTGGTGCACCGAAACTTAGTTGATTCACTTATATATAATAAGTTAGCTGTGCTGAGCTGCTCTGCAGTCATTTTCAGGTGGAGTGTGGAGAAGATGTTGACTTTTGAGTCTAGCCTTTGCTGTTTCCATTAGGATGGTGAGGATTTTCCTGTGATATACGGCTGGAACTGCCATTGCTTACCCTGCATGAGTGCTATCCCAAATGGAGAGCCTTTTGGGCCTAGTGGATACAGGGGAGGTTACATTTAAGTTCTAATATGGTTTGTTTTTCACGCTCAAGGAAGCTGGCACTGTAGTTGCACAATGTGCCCTAACTGCTGTAGGTCAGTTTCCCTTCATAAACTTCTCACATGTGTGACTTGAATGCCCTTGTGGACTGGAACAACTTATTTCTGAGTTGAGGAGAAAGAAGGGTTTTTCTCAAGCACATTGTGACATGTTCTTCCTCTGGGGAAAGCCTGTGGTGTCTCCTCTGCACAGCAGGCTGTTGCAGTAATTCTGCTTCAGCCGGTGGTGCCAGGCACAGTGAAGACTTTACCCCTTTGAGCTCTCAGCTGCACTTCCCTCAATGGCTTTTTATTGCACCATTGTTCGTTTGCTCTGGATCCCTCTGTGTTGATAGGCATGTAATGGCTTCAGCAGAAATATATGGCTGACTGGGAGGAAATGACCTAGGGATAGTAATTCTGGGCTGTCCTGCCTCTGGGCAAATTAAAACCTTTTTTTTTTTTCCAGGCTCAGTTCAGCCGCTGTGCCCTGAAGGACTGAATGTGCTGATGGCAATTACGGAATTAGGCAGGTGCCAGGCGTAGTTGAGTTACAGCTTGATGGGCACTGCTTGCTCCTGGTGAGCACCCAGCCTGCTGTAAAACCCAGCTTGCCTCCACAGCTCTGTCAGCAGGGCTCTGACACGCAGGTGACAGGTCTTCCTCTCCAGTTACCTTCTTGGTTATTAAAGGACTTGCTTCCGGTGCAAGCTTTCCTCTAATAGAAACTGACTTCTGTGGAGTCCTTGGTTCGCTGTCACTGTAATCTGTAGCTGGCCAGAAATACCTGTGTGGGAGGACAGGTTAAACTTTTCACCCTCTGTATTTCTGGTGATTAGAGTGCTCAGTCCTTGCGCCCAGGTTCGAGTGGTAAAGAGAAGCGGACGATCTCCTGAACAGCTCTGTGTGAAACAGGAGACTGAGAACTGGCATTAATTTCCTCTCGCTCGTTTGCATTGGCTCCGTCTTTGGCAACGTGCTCTGGGTTAGTAGTTCTCTCTTTGTCTTGGCCAGTGCAGTGTCTGTTCCCATGGAAATGGGGGTGGAAGTGGTAAGTGTCAGCAGAGAACTTCGTCTGGATCAACTTCTCCTGCCTCAGGTGCCAGTGGGCAGATGGTGTCCACAGTCTTCCCTCCTGCCCCTGCTTTGCTGGGGAGTCACTGGGTTTGCAGCTCTGGAGGCATTGCATCACTTTGCATTTGTACAGTAACCCTGACACAATAAAATGCCAAGTTGAGTTAAAGTCTTCTGGGGGCTGTTCTAGACGTGGTGAAACAATGAGTGAGAAGAGGCAAATTTTATGATTTCTGTTATTTTGTCAGTTATTGTCCTGCTTAGGAATGTTGTTGGGGCCCTTCTTGGGGGGCTGTTCAGGTGGCTGCAGACAGCACCCATTTCAGCTGGGTGGCTCTGAGAACAGCAGCTGATGGAGCTCTTGGTGCTCTTGAAACCCTTGTGTATCTTGCTTCCTTCTTCCTGTGTTCAGGCTGACAGTATTGCGGGGCTGTGATGAGAAGAAAGGGTGTTGTAACATGCCTAATGCTTTTCACACTTCTGCCATCCCTTAGGTTTTCACTTGAGGGGGATGAGTCTCTAAAACCTGATGCCATCAACTGCTCCCTTCAAATCTGTTGTATCAATGAGTCAAGTCAGTCCTGTGCCCACTGTTTTTGTTTTCTACTCGGAGTTTGGGATTTGAGAACACCATAAATATATTCTAGGTGTTTTTCCTCTTAGGAACAAGAGCCAGTGGCCAAGTCCTTTGGTTTTGTGCACTGTCTGTGAAACAGGCTCTTCATTCTGAAATGGTGCAAGTGAGTTTACTTTGTCTGGACTGCAGCAGGTCCAGATCTGTTTTCCTATGGGGCTGGTGTTCCGGGCCTTTGGCTCCCTCTGCTTCTGCTCCAGTAGTGCCGCCACCTGGTCAGAGCAAGGAGGGGAGACAGATCTGACAAGGATGCAAGTGCCACTTGTAGACTTAAGCACTTCAAGAGTATATAAGGTGTCTCTACCATGTGCCTCAGAAATTAACCCCTCCTCTCACTCTTTTGTGCTTGAAACCCAGCTTCTGACTACGGGATGAAGCTGCCAATCCTGCGGTCCAACGCGGAAGACCAGATTCTGTACCAGACCGAGCGCTACAACGAGGAAACCTTTGGCTATGAAGTTCCCATCAAAGAGGAGGGTGACTATGTGCTGGTGCTGAAGTTTGCAGAGGTCTACTTTGCACAGTCTCAACAGAAGGTAAGCAACAGCTCCTGATGTGAGTTCCTGGCTATGGCTGTGTGCACTCAGGTTGCCTCTGCTGCTTTGCATGCTGGGGGAAGGAGTGAAGTAAGGCACTGATGGTTAACTTAGATCCTAGAGATCCTAGAGCTCTCAGGGGCTCTGAAACTTTAGAGCTCTGTCCCACATTTCAGCTATACAGTCAGACTGGAAAACTGCATTTCAAAGCATTCAAAAAACCATGTCCAACTAAACATAACTAGCAAAAGAGTTTCACAACCTGTTTAAGCTGTGCTGGCTTTGAAGAGTTTTTTAATCTTTTTCCTGAACACTTGTTCCCACCGTGACAGCACGGTTATATTGGAGGAAGTATTGCACAGATTGAAGCAGGGAGGTGATCTGGAACCTACTCAAAACAATTTTTACAAATTAAATAAGACTTGATACTGGTTCAATCTGATCCTGAAAGCACAGAATTAAATTCACCCTCTTTATTGCTCTTGTCCACTTTTGTAATACCCCGTGTACAGAGGTGGAAACAGAAGCACAGAGAAGTCAAAGCCCTCTGATAAATTGGGGTAGGAGTGGTTTGTGTAATAGCCTATCTTTTCCCTGACTCCATCAGCTTCTTCAGAGCTGATCTCCTTTAGTACTGTGCTGCCTTCCTGCCAGAGAGGTATTTCAGGGAACAGAACTGGTGGGGCTGGCTTACAGAACGGATGCAAAAAGCAGCCTCAGATTAAACTGAAGGGCTGAGGCGTCTTTGGTTCCTCTTCCTTGATGTGGTTCTGCTGGGATTCCCCAGGTGCTGAGTGAAGTTTGAGTCATTGCAGCCCTGAGGAGGACTTTCACTATGAATTCACAGATGTGGTTAGCAGTTAAACATTTTACCTCCTTCAAACCCTGTGTTCTTCACCAGCTTGTTTCCTCTTCTCTGTTCTGCTGCAGGCTGTTAGTTAGAAATGGCTTCACTCCCTAGGGTGTGGTGTGCCACAGCCACCCCGGGGTGGCAGGAGCAGGTCCTCAGACAGGAGGTGGAAAGAAAGTTGTGAAAGAAAAGCATGAATAAATCAGAACAAAATTGTTCTGTCCTCAGTTCAGAACAGCAGATGTAGGGGGTATTTTAAAAGGAGGAAGCAGGTTTCAGGGTGTTTAAAAGCAATGTTAATGCTTCAGTGTCTCTACCTGGCTGCTTTGGGCTCTGAATCCTTCCCAAGGGAGTGGGGCAGTGCATGTTACAATGCTTTCAGGTCCTGGGTGCATAACAGAGACCTTTCCTGTTCTGTTCCAGTTTCAGCTGTCACGTGCCCGAATCTGTTCTGACTCTCTGTCGTTTCTTTCACCCTGAAGGTATTTGATGTTCGCTTGAATGGCCACGTGGTGGTGAAAGACTTGGACATTTTTGACAGAGTTGGACACAGCACAGCTCACGATGAGATCATTCCCATGAGTATCAAAAAGGGGAAACTGAGTGTCCAGGGGGAGGTTTCCACGTTCACGGGGAAGCTCCACATCGAGTTTGTAAAGGTAATAACGCTTTCCAGGGCAGAGCCCTGACCTTCCCTTTCCCCTTGTCCCCCAGCTGTGTGGTGCAGCTGTGTGCTGGAGGAGAGATGGTGGCAGGTGGGGAGACCATCCCTTGCCTCAGAGCTGCAGCACTGACTGCTGCCTTTGCTTTCTCTAGGGCTACTATGACAATCCAAAAATCTGTGCCCTATACATCCTGCAAGGAACAGTGGAAGGTAAGCACAGTTTTCGAGCCAGAAGGCTCTTCCCCCTTGGAGAGCAGCCTGTTGCTTCTCAGACTATGAGATCATAGCTCTTGCTGACCCACATCTGCCAAAATTGTTTCTCTCTCAGCGAGTTCCCACAGAGTGCAGTTGCGGAGTGAAGTAGGTGTGTAATGTCCTCGTTCTCCTCCAAGTCACAAATTGTGTCATTTTGGAACGAGAAAAATCAGTTTGTTTTGGAACTTCCTGTATATGGGGAAGAGAAGGGAACACATCTGGTCAGTCTCAGCTTATAGCTGCAAATACATTCCCTCTGGTGTTGGATGTCAGCAGCAGCCCTGCAGACAAGTCATTTACAGAGTTCTTTTAGCTAGTAGTTAAGGGTTTCTTACCTGGAGCTTTGTTTTGCCTTCTCAGCTCGAGGACAAGGCAGTGTTTTCTTTCCAGGTATCAGATCCTCTGGATAGCAGTGGGGAGAGCTAGAAAAGTTCTCGTTCTTCCATCACCCTCTTTGTAAGGGGTGGACTGGGAGCCCCTCTGGCTCTCGAACAGGGGGTGTTTAGGACCCCTCTCACCAAACCATCACTTTGCTTTACTGTTAGTCAGAGATTTCCAGGTGCTGCTGAAGATTTGGTGAGAATCTTGTGGCCAGGTGGCACTTTGCTGTGTGGGGGGGACCTGCAGTTCAGGCCCCAAGCTCAGAGGGCTGGATTTGAGTGGGGTAGGACCATTTTGCTCTGGTAGCTCTGGGGTTGGGGGTAGGACTGTTCATAGGAAGGGTTTCCCATTTCCAATTTGCACCTGTATCTGCTGGTCCTGCAGGTGCTTGTTCCTGCTTCTTCCCTGAGCAGCAGCAGTATCTGGCTGTGTGCTCTAAGTGTGCTTTTGTGCATCAACTTCTCTGTGTGACACCTGGATGGGGTGGAAGGATGTTTTTTTTGCAGACTGGATCTTTGGATGCTCTTACCTCACGAAGGAAAGAAACAGTGGTGTGATCCTCTGTGAGGGAGGATGTTCCTGTCTTCTGGGGTGTTCTGGCTGTGGTTTCAGTGTGGTGTCAGGTGCCCTCTCGCCTGACCATTCGTGTTGGATCAGGGAGAGGGGAAGGAAGGGAGTGTCTCCAGTGATCTCCCAATTCACATCCTGCCTCACTGCAACCTTTTGTCTCGTCCAACAGATGTCCCAAAGCTGCAGCCGCACCCCGGTCTGGAGAAGAAAGAGGAGGATGATGACGAAGATGAGTATGACGATGGCTCCAGTGTCAAAAAACAGGCAAATAAGAACCGGGTTCAGTCAGGCCCACGCACACCAAACCCCTATGCCTCGGACAACAGCAGCCTCATGTTTCCTATACTGGTGGCCTTTGGTGTCTTCATTCCTACCCTCTTCTGCCTCTGCCGGTTGTGAGAGCAGGCCCCACAGTGCATCAGCCCAGGGGCTGGGAGGGAAGGAGTTGGACCAAACACAGTTGCTTTCAATTTCTCCATATTGTTCATAATTTAAGGAAAAAAAAAAAAGAAAAAAAAGGTGATTCATTTGGAATGAATAGCAATGAATAGCAGGTCCAGGTAAGAGGAAGCTTACCTTCCCCCTGCCAGCAAGCAGCAAGGCCCTCGCCTTCCCCTTCGCACCATGTGCAGGCTCCAATTCTCCCTGGGGCATCCAAGAGTGAACTGAGTCCTGGCTGGCTGTGTGTTGGGCTGTTGAAAGCTGATGCTACCAGTCCTGGGCCACTTCCCACACTGAGGGATAGCAATGTGCTGCGAGATCTCTGCCTTTACTGGGTGGAATATGGTTCCTTAATCAGGGAAGCAGCTCTTAAAACAAGGCCTGGGCACACGTCCAGGAGCGTGGAAGTGTTGTGGTGCTGTTGGGTGTCAAACGACTACGGAGGACAGAGCCTGGCACGATGTATGGTACTCGCCTGCCTGAAGATCCCAAGACTCCAGCTCTCCGCCCAGCCTCCCTGGAGACAGTCCCCTCCAAGGACTGCGAGCTGCGCCAGGAGCAGAGGGATTTATCAGGCCTGATTTGCTGCACCAGTTGGGAGAGACTTTCCTAGTTTGGCAGTTGCAATGTTTGTTCCATCGCAGAGGGATTCTGCTGTAGCCTGCGAGAGGCTGACGTTGTTGGCGTCTGATCAGATGCACTTGTTTTCTGTATTGATTATTGATTATGGCTTTTGTTTCTTTAATATCCTTTTATTTTCGAAGGTTTTGTTTCAAGCCCAGTTCCTTGTTTTGCCCTTTCTAGCAAGTGACCTCTCCTTTGGAAGAAGCTGAGAATCAGATGACCTAGAGAGGAACCTGGTCAGGGACTTATTCCTTGACCTTCCTACGGGTTAGCTCCCTTCTCCATGACTCTGAACAACCTGTGCTGTAGGACAGAGCAGAGCAACCTGGTGGATGCTCCCTGTGAGCTCTCATTCCCTGTGTAGGGATCAGGCCTCCCTGCAGCAGTGAGAAGTGGAGCTGGTCAGTGTTTACAATGAGCTTGGCCTTGTGCATATCCAGGCAGTGTAGCAAAGGAGCAGATGTCCAGCATTTCAGTCCTGGAGAGCAAGGTGGTTTGTTGCCATCCAGAGATCTGAAAGTGAGCAGAACACTGGAGAAAAGGTCACCTGCTTTCCCCAGGGATATTCCTGCAAGAGGCTTTTGTTTCCACATGCAGAGCCTGTGCCTGCCTGACAGAGGCTGAGCAAAGTGAAAGCTGCTGCTGCTCCTGCTGATCCAGAGCTGCAGGCCCCGAGGAGCTGCCTTCCCATGGTTTTGGCCTCCAACATGTTGAGCATTTCTGGCTGGCAGGAGGGAAATGTTCTGGGCTGGAATGGGATCTGTCCCAGGCAGGATCAGGTCCTTGTGGGTCAGCTTGGATGCTGCAGAGCTCACAGAACGCTTTACCTCACGCTCTCTCCATTGTCCTCAGAAGTGTCCTGTCTTTCCCCGGAGCAGTGGCACTGAGCAGTGACCTCCATGCTGCTCTGCCTCTCTGGGCCTGTGTTTTCCCAGCAGTTGTTCCTGGGTTTGATGCCCTGCAGTGGCTCAGCCTTTGTTTGAGCTGAGCAGGGTCAGCCGAATCGCATTGTTTCTGGAAAGGGATCTGGAGGAGCAGCCTTTTCTGTTCTGCTGGGCCCAGGCAGCTGAAGCCTTCGCTCCCTCCTCACCCTCAAGCTGTGATAGGAGCTGTCAGCTCAGGGGCTTCAGGCTGAGAGCTGGGGGAGGTGACAAAGTGCTGCTCTCTGCATCAGTGCCACTGAACCTCTTCTGATCACACACATCACTGCTATAGGCCTGACCCTAATTCTGTCTCTGTGAGCTGAAAAGCAAGCAGGATCTTAATTATCTTCTCTCCAACTGCATAAATGTCTACAGCCAGTTTGGGTGAATCAAGAGTCCCTGCCCCAGTAAGAGGGGAAGGCAGGCTTTAAGGAGAGCAAATCTTAAAGAACAAACCTTAGGATGAAAAGGTGGTAAGCTTGAAGCGTTCTGCTTCATCTTCTAGCTGCTGTTAAAATCCTAATACTTATAAAACTCATAAAATACAAGCTCTGTTTTGTTCAGTGACAGCGCCTGCAGGGATTCTCCAGCATTTTTGGGACGCTCTAACTGGAGCACAGAGACATTTAGATCTTTATCAGTTTTGAGAAGCATGAACTGTGCTGATTTGTTAAGCAAAGAACCCGGAGTTGAAAACAGGCGTCTCTGTAAGGAGCTGCTTTCCTCCAGGCCTTTTGGGTTGCATTTTATTTGAGCATCCTTGCAGTAAGGAATCACTCTTCTTGTGGCTCAGCCAGTAATCTCTGCACCTTGCCTGGCATGGGAAAGGGAGTGTGCATTTAGATGTGCAAAAGTTGGAGACAGGTCTTCTAGGGTAGTTTATCCCAGCCTTTCCTGGCAGCCAGGGCATCCATTTGGTGCCATCGGCTGCCCCAAGGCAGAGCTGTGCAGTGTGATGTTGTGTTCCAGTGGCTCAGTTTAAATGAATCTGTCTTATTTGAATAAGAATAGGGAGGAGGAATAGTTCATGGCTTCAATTTAGTTGTTTTGATTCTGGTTTTATGCATCTTTGTCACTACAAAGCTGGTGTCTGGGTGGTTCCTGACCCTGTTAAGGTGCTATGAGCAGTTTCCTTGTTGATCCATCCCCTCCTGGCAGGTTTGCCTTGAAGGAGCCTTCAAACAAGGCATGTTTGGAGCATAGAGGGTGGACAGTCAGCACCTTGCTGGGAATGGTGTACTCTGACTCCTCTTGCCATCTCTGTCTAGTATCTGCAAGATAAATGAGTCCTGAGCATGGAAGGAAAAAGTTTGGGCTGTCTGTAGCTTTCCAGAATGGGTGTTTGAGGGAATATCCGAGACTGTTTAAGTGAGGCAGGTTAGAGACAAGCCTGTTTGAGCTGATTCCTCCCACCAGCAGCAGGCACGTGGAGCACAGCAGTGTGGGGAGCTGGGTCAGAACAGACCTGGCTTGATTCATGTTGTATAGAGAGGGGCAGATAAGGCAGTTTTAATAAAGCTTCCACTTAAAGGGCAAATGACACCTTTGATCATGTTTGGGGCCTGGGTGCAGTCTCAGCATGGTGGTTTCAAAGCTTTTTTTAATTGCCCCATCAGCCCCTCCTTTAAGCCAGGACCTTTTCCCTTTCTGTGTGTGTAATTAAACATCTCTGACCCTTTTGAATGTCCCAGGTGGCAGTGAGCAGAAACCCAAATGAATTCCCTTCTCTTTTTGGTGCCTTTGTCTCAGGCTTTGAATAAAAGTCTATTTGAAGGAGCTTCTTTTTTTTTTTTTTAAGGAGCTTCTGAGTTTTTTCTTTTTCCCCAAGGGACAGACATTCCCTGCCCTTGAGATCAGCTGGGGTCTGTCTCCCTGTCCCTGGATGCCACCTCTGGAGGTCACAGCTGAAGCAGAGAACTGTGAGCAAACATCTTTGTTTCCAGCCCTTGAGGTCAATGGAAGAAAAACCTAACAGGGGATAGAAGAACTGGAAGAGCTCCTTCAGGTCCCAGAAATCTCCTGAAGGCAGGATGGAGAACTTGCAGACAGTCTGGTGCCTGTGTGTCTGTGCAGTTCAGAGCTGAGTGAGTCATGGCTGGGTCCTGGTTCTTACAGCTTCTGGGTGCAGGGGGAAGCTTGGGGGGTCCTGCGCCCCACATTTACTTGCTGAGGTCTTGCCCTGTGCTGTTCAGGTCTGAACAGAGAGCAGGGACTTGTGCTTTGTCCCTTGGCCTTCCCTAAGTTGAAATGGGATTGCAAGAGCCAGGGAAGTGTCTTGATATGGGAACTCTGGGCTGGACAGGCCTGTTGCTGATAGAAAACAGCAGGAGGAGGGAGAGGACCATCAGAGCAGGTTCAGCCCTCGTTTCGAGACAGATACTGAGCAGCTGCAAAGTACCAAATGTTTCAGGCTCTGTTTGGTGCTCAAATGTGGGAGAGATCCGTCTGCTTCTTGCACTTACGGAGAGGAGGGAAATACCCTTGCTGAGAATCCCAGGGAAATGGGAGCTGGGCCAGCACTGAGCTAATTTACCTACTGGCACTTCTGCATCTCCACAACAAATGCCAAAGCCTAATACAATTCCAGGATGCCATTTTACCGTTGGCCTGGTTCCACCAGTCTGTCCTCACCGGCTGGTCCCAAATAGGCTCACACGAGCGTTCTCAAACGGCACAAACACCCCAGGCTGGAGCTGGGAGGGCTCAGAATGGTGATCATGACTGGGCCTCCTGTGCTGCAGCTCTGCTTCGTGCTGCCCAGCGGGTCTGGGGCACGTGCACTCACCTTGGATCCAAAGGATTTGTCCCAGGAGTGTGGTAGCATTGGAAGGTGCTGGGCTGGATGGGAGAGGTGAAAGCAGGTCCATGTCTTCCGGGGCTCTGGCTTGCTCAGAGTTTATTGCTGTATATTAAATACTATTTTTGAAGATTGAGGGGAAGATGAGGGAGGGGGAGGGATGTGACGATGCTGTCTCCAGTCTGATCAGTGGGATGCTACTGCAGGTTATTGATAGGTTTTGATTTTTTTTTTCTGTTTTATTTCGTTTGTTTCTCAAAAAGTGCTTTATTTAAAAAAAAAAAAAAAAAAGGAAAAAAAATTATCAACAAAAGGTGCTTTCCTCCCTCCTAGAAACAGTGCTGGCTGATTACAAAATGTGAATAATCTTTTGGAAACATCAGAGATCTCTGCTGAAGAGTTTGTGTGATGGAGATTTGAAGGCAAGGGGCGAAGTACAGCTTGAACCAGTTTTTAACTGGGGAGAGTGTGAATCCAGGAAATGCAGGATCCCTGCCCTGGAGTTGTTCCCAGTCACACGTAAGGGGGATGTGTTTTCCTGTGCTGCCATGGCTGTTCTGTCACACCGTGGCAGTGCCTGTGCTGGGGTGCTGGAGCAAAGCAGTGGCTGGAAACTTGCTGGCAAGTGAGGGCTTGAATTTTTTTGTGGTTTCCTCTGGGGCTTTGTGTCTTCAGAGCTGTTGGTAAAGCAGCCTCAGAGCCTGTGAGAGCTGAAGCAGGATTTGTGCTCGTGGCAGGAGGCAGTAGCCAGGACTGTGAGAGGTGACAGTGGTGTTTGGGTCCCATCAGTGCAGCACTTTTAGCACTGGCAGATGGTCCCACCACTCCATGGTGCCTGTCTGGGGCTGTGTGGAATTAACCCATACCCTTGGCATTGAGGACACATCACAAACTGTGTAAAGCTGCAGGTCTAAGAGTTACCTGTAAAGGCCAAAGCAGCATGGGGAGAGATCCCCATCTGTGTCTGTCACCAGGCTTTTAAAGGAGGATTTTTTTAATTTTCCTGCCCATTGCTTTGTGTTATAACAACTTGCAGTGACTTTTTTTTTAAGTTTGTTTTGCAGCAAGCTTGGGCCCTGGGTGAAAAGCACAGATACCTATTTCTGATTGCATCGGCTTTGCAGGGACTAGTTTGGGGGGAAAGATGGGTGTGGGGGGGTTATTTTATTTTTGGTACACGGTAGCAGTTTTATTTTTTAATTTCCCCAGGATGTTTGGTTGAGGGAATGTTCTGAAGTCTACTGTCTGGCAGTTTAACCAGCAGTGTGCTAAAGGAAAATAAACAAAATTATATTGTCACTTGGATGAGATGGTACCTCTTTTCTGGTGGTGGGGGCAGAGGAGCCCCCTCTGGTTTTTACACTCAGAGCCTCTCCCTGACACTGCCTCTGGCACAGCCCTGGTGTTGGCACAGCCCCGGTGTTCTCTTGCCAGTAATTTTGGGCGATTAAGTGCAAGTTGAATGGTACAACATCCTGTTAAAAGTGCTGATGCAGACCTTGTTGCTTCCTGCTCGGGTCAGGAACACCAGAGATGTAATCTGCCTTCTGGGGCTTTGCAAGCTGCCCCCATTTCAGCTTGAAACCACATCAGGGGTGGACAGGAGGGACTGGAGCTGGAGCAAAGAAAAGGCAGCACCTTTGTGCTCTAGGTGCCTGATGTTGGGGTACAAGGGGCTCTAGCCCCATGCAGAGCAGCTGCTCTTCCAGACAGCCTGGGTGTGTCTTTCCCAGGGCACAGGATGGAGGGACCAACCCCATGCAGTGAGGAGGATTTAGGAGCATTGGCTGGGCAGGCTTTGTGAAATAGCTTTCGGTTGGCAGTAGGTGTGTGCTGCTCACAAGCAGCAGCAAACATCACTAACCACTGCTCTAAATGTGCTGCTGGTCATCAGGAGTGTGTTCAGTGTTGGCTGGAGACTGAAAAGAGGATGCAGATGTTTCTTGCTCTTGCCCCAGTTCCCCAAAGGGCTGGAGATGATTCTTGTGTGCCTACTGGGGGCTGGTGGGCTGCCCCTCTTTGGGAGGAAATACATGCTTTGCTCCGTGTGATGCTCCTGTGAGTCACTCCAGGTGGGACCTCCCCAGTCCCTCCCCCCAGGCTCAGGACACTCGTCCAGGGTCTGCCGCTGTCCCCTCCGTGCGTGCTCACCTGGGGTGGGTGGCAGTGGCACAGCCGGGAGTTTCCTGACCCAGGAGACCCTTCCAGCGGCACAGGGAGGTGTCACTGCCCTACTCCCCAGGGCCGGGCAGCAGGGGGGTGTCACTCCATGGCATCCCCATCCTGACACCGTGCCGGCTCCCTGGAGAGTGCCCTAAACAAACCGTCCCGTAACCACAGCTCTGTGAGCACCGGCCGCGCTTTCATCAGCGGGATGATGCCCGGCTCCCCAGGCAGGAGCGGGGCGGGAGCTGGCCGCCGGCAGCGGAGCAGCCGGAGGGGGGCTGGTTTTGTTTGTTTCTTGTGTTTTTCCCCTCAGGTAACTCCCCTTCCCCTCGGGCCCGTCCCGGTGTCGCGGCTCTCGGGTCACCCATCCGGGCGCGGCCGCGCCGGGCCCTGCTGAGCTTCGGGTGCGGCGTTGCCGGGCAACGGGCGCTGTGCCCCGCCCCGCCCGCGCTCCCATAGCTACCGAGGCGGGCGGCGGCCATCTTGGCGGCGGCCATGAGCGGCTCCAGGGCGCGGGCGGCGGCGGCGGCGGCGGGGCCGGACAAGAAGCCGCCGCCGGGATCCGCGGGGCCGCTGAGCCGCCTGCGGGGCCGCCGCGGATCGGCCGATGCTGCGCCGCGGCCGTCCTGGACCGAGTCCGAGTTGCTGGCGCTGGAGACCGTCCGGCCCGAGCACGTCCTGGGGCTGTGCCGGGTGACGGAGAGTGAGTGCGGGCCGGGCCCGGCGGGGCGGGGGCTCTGTGGGGGCTCTGAGGGGGCTCTGCGGGACGGGCCCCCGGGCGGGAGCGGAGGGTTCCCCGGGGAAGCGGCGGGCACGGAGCGGGCGGGCGGCGGTGGCCGCAGTGGCGGGAGGTGCGCCCGCCGGCAGCTTCCTTACAACTTCCAGAAAGTTTGGGGGTTCGGGGATTTTTTTTGTGTGGTTTTTTGTTTTGTTTTGTTTTGTCTTTGTTTTCTGCTGGGATGCTGATATTTGCTCTTCTCTCCCGATCCTTTCCCTTTCTCGCTCTGCTACCTGGCACCTACCGTGCCTTTGTTTCTTCTGTCCTTAACTTTGTCTTGCTTTCGTGAAGCTTCTGCGAAACAATGATCCCCTTAACGGACTGAGGGTAGCAAAAAAAAAAAGAAATTCATTTGGTAAGTGATAGGGAGTATTTTGAAATATTACTATATGTTTTCTCTCTCTTCTAGATTATTTATGCAAACCTGAGGACAACATTTACAACATTGACTTCACCAGGTTTAAGATCCGGGACCTTGAAACTGGAACAGTGTTGTTTGAAATTGCAAAGCCGTCTGCTTCAGGTACATGCAGGGACAGTAGAGACATAGAAAGCTGAGAAGTTGCAATGCAGGACCCCTGCAAGCCAAGCAGAAAGGTCCTTTGATATGTCCTGGTGACTAAATTCCTTGCCTTTAAGCATAGGACTGAGTTTATCTCTGCTGAGAAACTTGTTGTAAAACTGTGAAGTGATTACTGTGAGATGGGGGGGTCCTATCAGCTGCAAATCTTTCCTTTTTTGGCTTGTTATGGTACAGAGTTGGTTTCATGTGCTTTCATGTGATGGGGTATATCCTGTGAGATCAGCTCTGAAGCCACGAAATACCAACTGTCACGGCAAATCTTTTAGTTTTTTTACTTAGGGCCAGTATAAGAATCAGACCAGTTATTAAATGTGTTTACATTTGGTGCCTAAGCAGTAGGCCAGCCTGTGCTGATCCGCCCGCTGGCCGTTATCCCCTGACATGGACACAGCGTCAGCAGAGTAACTCTGAGCTGGTGTGTTTTCCAGAGCACGAGGAGGAGGATGAGGAGGACAGCAGTGAACTGGACGCGAGTGCAGGTCGCTTTGTTCGGTACCAGTTCACCCCAGCGTTCCTCCGGCTTCGAACCGTTGGTGCAACGTGAGTGTGGGTTCATGGAATGAAGGGAGAGTCGGGTGTTCACAAAGTGTCACTTGACAGGTTATAACAAAACTGTGTCAAAGATTAGAGAGAGCCCATCTTACACTACAAATATCGATGGCTCTCTTTCTGGAATGATCTGTTGTACAGCTGTGTAGCCTGGGGTCCAAGGCTCTGTTCTTCCCAGTAGGAAGAGAGGTATATCATCTTCACTGTTTTTTCCTGCTTTCTGCGTGCAGAGTGGAATTCACAGTGGGAGAAAAGCCAGTGTCAAACTTCCGAATGATTGAGAGGCATTACTTCCGAGATCGTTTGCTGAAGAACTTTGACTTTGATTTTGGCTTCTGCATCCCCAGTAGCAGGAACACATGTGAACACATTTATGAATTCCCTCAGCTCTCAGAAGACCTCAGTAAGTACCTCCTTTGCCACGTAGAGTGGTGTTTTGTGTGTGTGCATCTGCTCATTTTCTCCCTCTCTCTACTTGTGAAGGAAGTTGTGACTGGGATGGAGGCGACAGGAACAAACAGATACAGGTTCCTGGTTTAGGCAGTGTGTAATCTTGTCTGAATTACAGATTTGTGCTGCAAAGCCTCCTGCTTTGAGGAAAGCCTGAGACAACCTGTGCTAAGTCACAGGCTGCGAGAACTGATCAGAGTCACAGGGCTGACACGCCTGATGCCTCGTAGTGTAGCCCAGAAGAAAACAAACCCCTGAGAAAGGGTTCTTTTGGTAGCCACCCATCTGCTTGTTAGGGCTTGAGCCTCCTGCTTTGGAACAGAACAGAGGGGTGTGTGTTTGAGCCTACTGAGATCTCTGCAAATACACATTGTGTGGGGTATGTTTGACCTCAGGGAGTGGATAGAGCAGGAGCACGTGGGCCCTGCTATGGCTGCAGGAGGAGACACAGGGTTTGCACCCTGCCTGTGTACGTGTGGGGAGTGCTCCTTCTGCTCACAGATGTGATCACTGCTCTGTCACAGCTCTGACGGTTTCCAAGGTGCTTTTGAGTAAAATTGCTTGATCCCCCTTTGTATGCTTTTAACAGCACTTGTCTTGTGAATAGGAAGAAAGGGCAGGCCAGAGCCTTTGAAGTGTGCTCAGCAGCAGTTGGCTTCTCTCCCTTGGGTAGGGCAGAGCATCAGCCTGGTAAATGCAGTGGAGTGGCAGAGCCCTTTTTATCCTGACTGTGGCAGGCCGTTGAATGTAATGGAGCTTTCTCTTTACAGTCCGTCTGATGGTTGAAAACCCGTACGAGACACGCTCGGACAGCTTTTACTTTGTGGACAACAAGTTGATAATGCACAACAAGGCCGACTATGCTTACAATGGAGGACAGTAACCATTCTGTCTGCTGGATGCTGTGATGCCGTTAACCATTCCAGGTGTGCAGGAGTGGACTGGAGTTGCTGTCTCGTGCAACAAGGCTTCTTGCCAAACCTTTTCTACGTGCATGAGGCTGAGGACACGAAGCAAAGGCGAAGGCTGCTGAAGGAAATCTCCCTGCAACTCTTCTCTATCCGACACTCAATGTATCCTGCCTCTCCTTCTCTGTTCCTGGCTACCTTCTGATACCCTGGTTAGGTCGTGGATCAGAGGCACAATTCTTGCTCTTAGTCTTTATAGTTAGGTTGCACTTTTAGTGCTTCTGATGCTTCACGTCTTGGGTGACTGCCCTCTCTGAAGAGGTCAGATTGTTTGTGTTAAGCTTTTTCTTAGCCAGAAAAATCTTACCCCTTCAAGTAGCCAGTGATGACTGAAGAGCAGATCTCTTCTCTAGTTGGATAGATCCTCTTTTTAGTGCACAGTGGTTTAGTTTGTAGCATGGCTGACATTGCTTTTTAGGGTGCATCCTGGTATTCTGCAGTGAGAAAGATAAACTAAGGGACTAATTCAGCTTCTAAACAGTGCAGGAATCGTCCATCTGCCTCTGGGGGCCTGAGCTGCCCCTGAGAACAGTTTAATCTGTGTTTTACAAGAGATTTCACTAGAGATATGAGATAGAGGAAAAAGGTTTTATCACTGATAGCATTTCTCTTTGAAGTCTTGTGAGCAAATTGTTGCATGTGAGAGTTCAATGGTCAGTCTTAGAGCTAAAGTTAATCTCACTATATTTACCATTTCTCCTGCTTCCCCTTGTGTAGGAATTCTGGCTCTTGCTACAGAATGTGTTGCTTTTTAGATGGACAGCACACTGTCAGCCTGGCTGGGGTGTAGGGGAGTGGGGCTTAGAGGAAAAAGGGAGAAAGTGGAAAATCACTTGAAAAATGTGTAGGAAGCAGAGTTTCCTAGGCTTCAGTCTATACTTCTAAACCCAAATGATCTGTCAGAGGTGCTGTGACGAGCACCAGCTCATCTGCTTTGTTTCAGTGGAGATATTTAGCAACTAAAAGCTTCCTGGGTCAGTTCACTCAGTGTTACGGAGTGGGATCCTTGGAAAGTGAGAGCATACATGATTCTCTTTTTAATTGCTGGAGTTCCCATCACTGCTTTGCCTACTCAGCTGCTTATTTACGGTTTAGGAAGTTGTTCTGCCAAGCTGCCAGACCAGAGGGAGCATTTCCCAGCTGTGTTTGGATCTGGTGATGGGAGATAGCACCATGCAGTGGGAAGAGGAGACCTGTGTGTTGCCAGTAGCCATGCTGGGGCCCAGCTCCTGGCCATGCAAAGTCTCATCTATCAAAACCTTCTTCTGCCAGTTTTGCTGGCTCTTGAGACTGGCACTTTTCCTGTCTCCACAGTGGGCTGATCAGCTGTGTCTCTCTAACATGGGAGTTAGGTTGTGTCTAGACTAGAGACCTTTTCTAATATTAGTTCCATTTGTTCTTGAGACAGATGAAACCTGCCTCCTTGGTGGATACAGTTGGTTACCTGTTAAGTAAGAGTCAGTGTAATTTGTTTTAGCAGGACTGAGTGGGGCATCACAAACCAGAGCTTATTAATGCGTAGACAGCAATAGGAAACCACTGCCTTTACCTCCAGATTAATGGAAGTATCTTTGGCACGGAACATCAGCTGGCACCAGGGTAAGCAGGGAAAGTGTGTGGGGTGGCAGCCATGAAAGAATCTCCAGCTCTTGGGAAGATACGTAATTATGATTAACCACAACAAATGACCTGTGCTGGGTGGAGCATTAATCACGAGCAACCACAACAAATGTCTCGGGAATGCGGAGGGGCAAGGTCTGCGTGGTTGAAAGATGAAGAACCATTCTGCTACCACGGATCCCCTCCAGCATCTCCACAGGCACTTAGGCAATCTTGTATGGCTATTTCAGGATTAGTTAAAGCTGCTGGGAGGGTGGATAACTCGAGATGCCTCTTGCAGTGAGTGTCTTCAGCAGGCCTCCTGTGGTGCCAGTGAGGTGGGAAGCATTTGCTTTGCTGGAGTTACATGCAATAAGGCAGAACTGCCTGGAAGTGCGTTTTTTCACCCTGAAGTGCTCAGAAGAGCCTGCTAGTTATTCCCTGGGAAACTTAAGCATGTTGAGCTGAAATTTTTAAGTAGTATAGATCCAGGTGCCTTCGAATATTACTTTTATCACACTTCCTGTACGAAGCAACCTCTCGCGTCCCTTAGGAAGTGTGGTGACGCCGTCTGTTTTCTGTGTTGGTGTGTAAAGGTTCTTTAAAGGCAGAAGGGCCGGTGGCCGGCGGGAGCGCGCCCGGGGAGCGCGCCCCATCTAGCGGCTGCTGCGGCAGGAGCGCGCTGCCTGGCAGGAAAAGGGAATAACTCCTGCTGTCCTTTGCCACCAGCAGAGACCAGGAAACAGCACCGGCGCGGTGGCTTTTGCGCTGGTGAATGTATCAGCCATTCAGCAATAAGGAAAAGGAAAACGGGAGGAAAACTGGGAGACTCACAGGCGGCAGTAGCACCCCGTGGTTTGTAGCTGAATTTGTCTGCTTTGCCAAATCAGGTGGTCTTTGCCCAAAGTGCATGCTGCAGGGAAAAAAAGAGTCTCTACGAGAGGGCAACCCAGCACTGAAAAAGTTGATTGCAATCGAAAAAGTCAGGGATTTCCAAACTCCTGTCCCTACTTTAGTCGCTTCCCTAGGATTCCTTTTCTCTTAGATACTTTTTATAAAGCCTCTTTTCTTTGTGGCAGGGATGATGTCTTTGGTAAATACGGTTGAACAGACCAGCTTCCTTCCAGAGTATGTGCTCTGATGCTTTAATGATGGGTCAAAGGTATTATGCCAGTGAGTTAGGAAGAAATTCCAATGGGATCACATCCTTGTCAGGTGGATGGTCAGCCCTAGCCGGGTGCTGCAGGCAGGGGCGATGCTCTGAGTCAGATGGAGTTTGAGCAAGGGAAAAGGTACCTGTGCAGACAGCTTCTCTCAGGTTGTGTGCTAAATTGGAAAGAAAGACAAGTTGGGATCATACTGAGTTCTGCTCTAACAAAAAAAGGGACCAAACCCACAAACTCATGCTAAGTTTTTCCAGTATTTGTCCTATTAATACAAGGACCTCTTTTTCAAATCTTTGAGGCAAGTGCTTTGGATCCATGACAGCAAATTTCTGGAGAGCTATTTTCATGACCTGAGTGTGGAATACATATTGCACCTTGTGAAGGAAGGTCATCTCTTATTGTATGGACTGGATACTGCTGTCCTTGTCCTCTGTTTTTGGTAGGAAGTGTCTTCATTTGTGTGTTTTCCTGAGGATTTTCAATGTCTCTTGCTGCAGAGGAGCAGCAGGCTCCTCTTTGGTGCTGGGGATGTTTATTCCACTTCAGCGTTCAGGAAGAATGTAACAAATGTTCAGGAGACAGAAATGGATGAGGAAGGTGGTGGTGAAGCAGTAAGGTCCAAATGTAGCAAATCTTCTTCTCAGTTCTGTGTTTCATCACCTCTTCCGCTGTTTCCCTGCGTTCTGCCCTCTGTCCTGTCCCACGGAGCTCCTTCGTGCTGCCAGAGCCTGCCTGGCTGTCGGTGAGACCCTCGGACTCTCCTGTAGCTTTGTGCTGAGGACAAGGCCAAGGGAAGGCAGCACCTCTTCCTCTGCAGCAACGGGAAAACGATCACCAGCACCCCCCTGCCCTGCCCGGATCTCAGAGCTGTCACAGGACACTTATTTATAAATATCTCTCACAGTGTGGCCTTGGGGCTGCTGGCGCGTGGACTCCTCCGTGCTGTCCCCTCCGGACCCATGTCCCCGCGGGTGCCGGGGTGTCGGTGCGGCCCCCGGTGCCGCCGTGTTTGTACCACCCCGATTTTGTCACCAGCAACAGGAATAAAGGACCTTCCTCGCTGTGCGGGCCGCCATGAGGGGCGGGGCGGGCTCTGCGCCGCCAGGGGGCGCTCTCGCGGCGCATGCGCGGACGGGGCGCTCCGTGAGGCGGGGCGATGGCGGCGGCGGCCATGGCGGCTCTGCTGGCCCGCGGCGCAGCTCCCCGGGGTGAGGGTGCGGGAGCGGCAATGACATCGCTCCGCCGCGGCTGCTCGGGGCGGGGGAGTGCGGGGTACGCGGGAGGGGCGGGAAAGGATCGCGGTCTGGGCGGGAGGCGGCGCCCCGGTGCCCTTCAGGCCCTGCCTGAGGCGAGTCCCCTCAGCCGCGGGGGCGGCGCCGCCCTTGAGGGGAGCCCCGGCTGCGGTCCCGGGGAGGGGGCCCGTGGGTCCCTCAGGGCCAGTCCCTTTTCCTTCTGCCGCCTCTGCCCCAGCGGCACCGCGCTGAGCCCCGTCCCCGTTACAGCGCTGTCCCTGCGGTGCCGCCGCCTGCACACCGTGTACCAGAGCGCGGAGCTGCCCGAGACGCACCAGATGCTGCGGGAGACCGTGCGGGACTTCGCCGAAAAGGAGCTGATGCCGCTGGCAGCGCAGCTGGACAAGGAGCACCGCTTCCCGGCCGAGCAGGTGGGCACAAGGAGCGGGGATGGCTCGGCCGGAGCCCCCCCGGCCACTGCTCTGGGACAGGACCGTCCGGGCTGAGGCAAAACGTGCATCCAGCTCCACCTTAGCAGAAAACTGAAGTTCAGACCAACTTGTGGGAGAGTTCTGTGAGTGGGGAGGTCTTAAAGCCCACAGGACGTTCTGAGCCCTTCATCTTTACTTGTTTCTCTCTTATCTGGCTTTAGTACTGTGAATTTTCAGTTCTCTTACCTACATAGCTATGGGCTCCAATACAACTGAGCTATTAAATCAATTAAATACTTCTAAAGGCTGCACATTACCATAAAAATGGGTTATAGTGAGGAGGCAGAGATGACCTGATGGTGGAAAGAAGTGATTAGGAGGTAAGAGATGCATGTTGGTCATCCTCTGAGGCTGTGAACAAAGTGAGATTCCAGCCAAACCTGTGATTTCTCTTGAGGAAAGACACAGCAGTGTACTCTGTGTGTGTTGAAATACAAAGCTTCAGAAAAAGAGATCCTGTTGTGTTAGCCAAGAGGTTCCAAGCAAACACAGTTGGAGGCATGTGAGTTTTGTCACACACTCGTCTTTCTATGAAGGAGTAAGGAAGGTAGCCAAGAAAGTCACACTTACTCAAAGGAAGAAAACAACTCTTTTCCTTACTGTTCTCATCTGATAATTTTACATTTTGATTCTTTTCACTTGAATGTGGAGGGGAAAACTGAAAATGTAAAGAGTGTTTATAAAGCAACATAGAAAAAGTTTCTGTCCTGTTCATCCTCTGCATTGGATGTGAAGGACTGGTGTTCTGGGTGCCCTTAGAGGAGGGAAATTATTTGTTTAAAAATTCCCCCTAGTTCCTCTTAAAGCATACAGGGACTGGTAACACCTTATTCTTGCAACACCAGAAGCTTGACATCTTAAATATGAAAACAAAGGAAAGCTTGTTTTTTCTCTTGTATGTTGCAAAACATTAACAAGAGACTTTCAGTGAGACCATGAAGAGTTTATGGTTGCAAAGCCAGGGGTCCAGCTGAGGAATTTGGGGTGGAACAGTGTGGAATGTAACCAACAATTCTATGGAAAACAAAATCTGGCTTTAATGGGAATGAAAAAAATCACCTTCTTTCAAAGTGGGTCATTCATTCTATAAAATTCTTCCCTTGTGCAGTTCTAGGCTGAAGCTTAGCAGACTCAAAGGTAAAGTTCTGATGATTTTTATCAGTTAGGTGTCCCATTGAAATCTTCCTACTGACAGGAGACATGCCAGGGGAGAAACTTTGGTGGGAGGGAGGCTGAGGAAGTGCTGGTGAGGTTCTGTCTCCTGATTTCACCTTTACAAGGCTCCCCGCTTCCTGGTACTGAAGAGACCTCTGTACACGAGCAAGAGCCTAAATAACAGTGACCAAGTACAGCTCCTGCTGAAGTTACCAGGCCCTGGGGACACTTACCAGTCTGTACAGTCTGATTCCCATTTCACCAGGAGTTGTGGCATCTTTTCTCTGGGTGCAACCCTCCCCCGACCCGTCCGTGTCCACGTGTCTGTATTGTGGGACAGCGGTGGTGCAGAGGATCTGACCTGTCCATTCCCTGCATGCAGGTGAAGAAGATGGGTGGCCTAGGGCTTCTGGCTATGGATGTGCCAGAGAAGTACAAAGGAGCAGGCCTGGACTACCTGGCCTATTCCATTGCCGTGGAGGAGATCAGCAGGGGCTGCGCCTCCACGGGCGTCATCGTCAGCGTCAACAACGTGAGTGGGAGGGACAGCCTGGCTGGCACTGGGGGTTACTGATGGAGAGAGGTGTCTGGGAGAGGGGCTGTGGTGGGTTCTGGTGTGTTGGAGAGCACGTAGGCACGAGGGAGTTACTGGATTGGTTGTACCTTCAGGCGGCACTAACAACACTCCATTATTGAAGTCCCTGTATTTAGGGCCAATACTCAAGTTTGGCTCTGAAGAGCAGAAGCACAAGTGGATTGCTCCCTTCACCAGTGGAGAGAAAATTGGATGTTTTGCCCTCAGTGAACCAGGTGATGTGACTGTTACCATTGCTGTTGCTTCTTTCTGTGATCAGGTTTAGGATGGCCTTTAGGTCTGTGAAATTGTAACAGTTTGTAGAAAGGTGGTTATCAGCAGCTCTGTCTAAGTGAAGTCCCAGTGCCCAAGATGTGAACTGCTCATGGTCCCTGCTGAAAATGCTCATCCCCTCAGTGAGCAGAGCTCTGGACACATCTTGGACACACTGGCCTTTCTGCTCCCTGTGGGAGGGACAGTGGTGACACTGCCACAGTTAAGGAGGTGCCGTGAGCAGAGGGGGGTGTGGGCAGTGGGTGGGTTTGTCCCCCAGGCTGGCACAGGTGTCCTGAGGCTGGTTTGGCGGTGCCTTGCCCAGGGAACGGCAGCGATGCGGGCGCAGCCTCCACGGTGGCGCGGCTGGACGGGGACGAGTGGGTTCTGAACGGCACCAAGGCCTGGATCACCAACGCCTGGGACGCCTCGGCCACCGTGGTGTTTGCCACGACAGACAAATCCCTGAAGCACAAGGTGTGTGCCTTTGCATCAGTCAGGAAACGGGTGGGAGTGAAGGAGTTGTGTGGGAGAAGCACTTTGCTGAGGTCTGGATACTCTGTTTTGAGGGCTCTGCGGGCATTGAGCAGAGGAGGGGCTGGTGTGCATTGGCTTTGTTCTGTCTCAGCTCTCCCCTCCCTTGCCCTGGTTACCTGGACGTGTGGCCTATATGAAAAATTGAGGAAGCCTGTGGACAGCCAGGTTAGTGGGAAGGTGGCACCATTCTTAGGAGTTTGGCTCTTGTTGCAGGGCATTAGTGCTTTCCTGGTTCCCATGCCAACGCCTGGGCTGTCACTGGGGAAGAAAGAAGACAAGCTGGGAATCCGAGCCTCTTCCACTGCCAACCTGATATTTGAGGACTGTAGGATACCCAAGGCCAACCTCCTGGGGCAGCCGGGAATGGGCTTCAAAATCGCCATGGTAAGAGAGGAATCAGGACACAGCTGTAGCTCCCAGGTTTTACCCTTTTGTAAATCATTTCCAAAGTCACAATCACTTCCCTGAGGATTGTTCCCACAAGGTGCTCTGTCATGTTAAGCTGTTGACCCCTCTTGCCACTGTGGGAGAAATCATTCCCAGAGCTTGATGAATGGTTAATTTACCAGAGCCTTGGCAGTACTTTTATCGTGGCAGTCCTCAGCTAAAGCAATGCTTATGCCACTGAGGTTCTGTCAGCAGGAGTAGTGTATTCTGAGTGTTCTCCTTTCCCAGCCCTCTGTTCCTCCAATTTGTACCCACAGATAAAGAAAAAATGTGGTATTTTGCCTAAATACTGTGGCAAAGGGAAGTTGTCCTGGAGGCCCAGGGCAACCTGTGGATAGCGTTCTCAAGGTGGATGACAGCTGAGTTATGGCATGTGTGTGACTTCTGAGGAGCCAGGCAGCTGGGAACAGCGTGTTCCTGCAGTGAGGCACTGCCCCTTGGAAGTGGTCACTGCTCTCTCTGGAGGGGCAAAACACCCTTTGTTGTGTTTTGAAATGGCCAAGCTCCCTGGAGCACAGCCTATTCCTTTATGTCTTAAACTAAAAGAACCTGCCAGTCACCAATCACTTCTGAAGACCCTCAGGCCTGGACTGAGAAGATGAAGCCTTTTCTCCCTGTGCTGCAGTTTCTTCCTGTGCACAGTGAGTCAGGGCACCAGTTAAAAGCCTAATGGGCTGGTGTTTGAGCTAAGTCAGGTTATTGACTGGATTCACTTAGTTTGAAAAATGCTTCAGTGTGTCCTAATGATGAGGGCAAAGGAGGAAAATTTACCAGATTTCCAGTATTTTTCAGTTAAAGTAAACTGAGCTGCACAGTGAGCCAGGGGTATGGCTGAAGGGTTCTTTCCAGCTCCATCCAGAGCAGATGCTTCTTCTTGTGCTGTTTCCCTTGTTCTGCACTGGGCTTTTTTTCCCCCCCAGTTAATAAGAACCAACACCTCTGCTTTCTGCTTCCCTTCTCTCCACAGTGCCCAGTCCTTGTTATAGCTATTCTTACATAACTGGGAATATTCTGAATCAAGAATGTGTCTGACCAGAGGGTTCTGAGACTACAGCAGCTTCCCAGCAACAGAAATGTGAATCTACTATTTTTGAAAAAGTATGACTTGACTTAACATATGTATTTTGTGTCTTTCTCAGCAAACTCTGGATGGAGGAAGGATTGGAATTGCTTCACAGGCTCTTGGAATAGCACAGGCAGCTCTGGACTGTGCTGTGGATTATGCTGAAAAGAGAATGGCCTTTGGGTCACCCATCACAAAGCTCCAGGCAGTGCAGGTACGAGCTGGGCACACGGGGCAGCTCCTCACAATGCTGGGGCTGGTGGAAAGTCCACTTGTGCTCTGAGGCGTGGTGTCAGGCACTCAGTGCACTTTGCACTGCCTGGGATAAACAGGGTAATAATTTCCATTTCCACTGTTAAAACTGGTTGGTTGGATGGAGGCTCCTTTCCCAGTGGCCCCAGGGGTGGGGGATTCAGCTGTGTGTCCTTGTGCAGCAGAGGCCCTGGGCCAAAGGCAGCGTTTGTCATTGCAGTTCAAGCTGGCAGACATGGCTGTGGCCTTGGAGGGCGCCCGCCTGCTGACCTGGAGGGCTGCTATGCTGAAGGACAACGGGAAGCCCTTCACTAAGGTATTGCCAGCCCTGCATTTGCCCAGCAGTGACAGCAGGCACAGGCTCAGGGCCAGGGAGCCACGCTCTGAGCAGGTCACTGCACTCAGTGCTGGTTGGAGCTGAGGAGAGAGAGGGGGCTGCTCCCAGCTGGCACCAGCATCAGGCCTGTCTCTCTGCACAGCTGGGCTGTGAGCGTTCAAGCAGGTGAGGGGTTCCTTTCTGCCACATCTGCATCTTCAGTGATGTTTTCCTTCCCCAAAGGAAGCGGCAATGGCCAAACTGGCTGCATCAGAAGCTGCAACGGCCATCGCTCATCAGGTAACTGCTTCCACTGACACCTCTGATATACACCTCGTGGAAAGGGACTTGGTTGTCACACAATGCAAGTGCTTTGGGAAGGTGGGATGGAATTTACTCATTTTTTAAACAAGCCAACCAACTACTCAACCCCCGTGGCTGAAGCTGAAGCCTTCTTCCTGGGTTGTAGGGGAGTAGGATAGGAGCAGGGATTTAAACTGGCCTGTGGCAGCTGTATTACTGAAGTGATCTGTGCCTGCTGCTGTCCAGGGCAGTGGCAGTTTTGAGCAGGATCAGCAGTGTGGGAGAGCACTGGGGCACCAGTCAGC
Source organism: Pyrocephalus nanus (assembly GCA_038380795.1). Lineage (NCBI taxonomy): Eukaryota > Metazoa > Chordata > Aves > Passeriformes > Tyrannidae > Pyrocephalus > Pyrocephalus nanus. Next base: position 4,816,960 of record CM076278.1, read on the forward strand.
ACCATTGCACCTGGAGCAGACCCTGTGTGTCTCTAGTCACCCTATCCTTAATAAAAGCATCTTAGCTGAACATGGATCACTAACAGATACCCCTGAAGCAATTAATTCTCTGTCTGGGACATCAGTATTGCTGTTTATTCCTCTGATTGCAGTCACCCCTCCCAGTCACACCTGCAGTGGGCTCAGCTCCCATTAAAGTGGCTGTGCTTGTGTTCTGTAGACAACAAATACTTTGACCCTGCTTCCTGCCTAACTTGCTGCCCATGTTTCAGGCCATCCAGATCCTGGGTGGGATGGGCTACGTGACGGAGATGCCGGCAGAGCGGCACTACCGGGACGCCCGGATCACCGAGATCTACGAGGGGACCAGCGAGATCCAGAGACTGGTGATCGCAGGACAGCTGCTCAAGGCCTACCGGGGCTGAGGTGGCCGGGAGAGCCACACACTGCCCAAGGGCCTCATCATGGTGCTCAGCAGTGATCCAGTTTGACCCTCCTGAATGAGGCCAATGATGGAGGTTTTCCTCACCAACGAGTAACTGACCCTCAGTGTACAATGTACTGACTGTTCCTTGGACACAGGATGGCACACAGGCTGGACTGAGGTTTGTGAGCTGTGAGTGCAGGACGGAGGAGACAACCTGTGCTGGTAGGGCAGTGTGGGGCCTTTCCTGGAGCGTTGGATGGGTGCGGTAGTGCCAAAATGGCTTTGCTGTTTGGTGAAGGCAGCAGCTCTCCCTGTGCACTTCCCAGCCACTGCCTGTTTTGGAAGATTTGTCACTACCAGGCACTGGCCAAACAGTGCCAGAGTTAGAGGTGCTGAGAGCTGTGACCCCTTCACCCCAGTCCAGGCTGCAGTCACAGTGCCTTGAATTTCAGGTGTGGGATGCAGCTGTTTGTGAGCTCCGAATTGGACACAGGCTGTGTGCAGGTGATCCTGCAGCAGGGCACTTCTTCCCTCTTCCAGCAGGAGAGGAGCCAGACAGGACATGCAGGAATTACGTATGCACAGAGGGTCTGAGCACAGGCTGTGGTTACTCTCTGTGGAGATGTGAAAACACAGATCAGAAAGAATCCCTTGAACTGGCCAGCAGAGCCCAGCACCTCCTCACTCTGCTGCTCTGGGATGCAGGGTAGAACCAAAGGGCAAAAAAAGCTGCAGTGCCTGAGACTGTTTTTTTTTTGGGGGGGGGGGGAAAAAAGCCAAAGAAACCCCTGCTCCCAAATCTGCTTCTACAATATGAATAGGAAAGGAAGTGCATGAAGGGGCAGTAACAGCCTTTAATCCCTACGTGTTTTGGGCAACAAGGAAAAAAACAGATGGCACACAAACCTTACCAGGAAACTTTAGAAGTAACACGTCCTCAATCAGTGATCTTTGCCAAGACATTGCCTTTTAAAAGACGTACCAGCCATAGGAAAAGCTCTAAACTCAGGAAAAGAAGGAGAGGATTTAAGATCACAGCCTGGAGTGTCCAGTGCAGCCCCTTGTCCAAAGGAGTACACTAGAGGTAAATGGTTCTTTTCCTGTGGTGCCATTCATTTAGACTTGTGTGGAGAGAAGAAGAGCAGGATTCTGCCATACGTGAGAGAGCACAGAAGACAAATAAAACCAGACTTTAAAAGGACCACCAGTCCCTCCCCCATTTTCTTTAATGCAAATGTGAGTTAATTTAGATTATTTTCTTCCAGTCACAAGACACAGAAGCAGAAGCCAGAGGGGCCTGTGTGTACCAGTGAGACCAGCTCTGTGATGTCAGTCATCCCTCTGCAGGGCGCTGGAGGGCAACAGCGTGTTGGGGCAAGGTCCTCAGGTGCTGAGCTGCTTCTGCTGCTCTCAGGAACACAAGGATTGACAGAAACAGAGCCAGGCAATGCATTCAACAGGAATAGTCCTATTGGAAAACCATTCCCATGATTGTGGCTGTGATTCTGTTGTACAGTGTGGAGAGCCTGTAGGAGAGAGACGCTTTTGTAGCTTTATTTCAGCCTGTGTCACCATTTCAACTGCTGAAGGCTCACTTCATGACTGTGTGGGAGGAAGTGTGATATTTTGCACTAATTTCTCCTTGCAGCCACTCAGAACAGGAGCTGCAGGGATGTGAGGACTTTAAGAATTCAGAGTTCCTGCTCAGTGCTCATCTGCACTGACCTCGTGTGCCGAGCTCCAGCGGAATCCTGGTGACCCAGTGCAGTCACTCCTGCCCCCCTGTTCCACTCTCATCCAGCTGCTTCTCTCAGATCCCCTTTGCTGGCTGTCAGCACTTGCCTCCCTCATTACCAGCTCTAATTGGCTGCAGAAGCCACCCTGTACACACCCCATGGTGGCAGTGCCCACCTCAGCTGACACAGAACACCTGAGAACCTACAGCCCCAACAGACCAAATCCCCTCTGGGCAGAGAATCCAGTAATGGCCTGTTCTTGGAGAGCCCTGCTGTGAGCAGAACCTGCTTTTGGGAATGCCTGGGTGCAACATTCCCTGCTGCCACAGGTCCAGAGAGAGCTCAGTGACCTGTGACACTGCAGTGCCCGGCAGCGCTCTGGGGTCAACAGCACCCTTACAAAACAGGCCAGAGCAAAGCCATGGCATTCTCAGAGCAGGACACTACAAGCTTGCTCCTCACTGCTGCTGGTTGAGAGAACTCTGTGCTGCCCCTGCCTCTGCTCCTCAGGGCTGCTCAAAGGAACTGCTGAACGTGCAAAACACAAACGAGTTCTGCAGCATTAAATGAGCAGCTCTTGCCCAGCCAGGTGTGGGCAGGGCCAGGCTCTCCTTGGGTGAGGAAGGGGCTCTTTGTAGGGGAAACCACAACTTTTTATCAGTTCACAAAGTCGCCCAGATGGGAAAATCAGGTCGTACATAAACTAGAAACGAGTGGAGGAGATAAGCCACTTCTCAAGGACAAAAGCAACACTTTTCAAAGACTGAGGGTTTTGCCTCCTAGTGCTCTAAGTGTACATGAAACTGGTTACGAGGCAGATTGCTGGGGATGAAATGGGGGGAGCCTGAACTGAATCCTTTCTGAGGAAACAGTTACAGTAGAGAGGACCATTGAATTGATAGATTTTACATCACATATAAAGCTCACAGATTCTTCATGTGAGTTCCCAACAGACTAAAGAAAGAGAAGAGCCATTCTGGGCTGTTACAATTAAATACACACAGGTGAGAAATACTTAACTCCTCCTGGGGAGCACAGACATGAGACACATCCTTTCTGTCCCATCCCTCAGCAGGAATGACAAACTGCCTGGAGTCTGGCTCCCCCTTGGAAGCATCTACCTCACAGCACAGCAGGACAGGGCTCATCACTCCCATTTCTTCACACAATTCCAAAAAAACCCAGAAGTGCCATTTCAGCCTTCCATGTTTAAGCAATCAAGTTTTACAGGACTCAGCTGAACCTGCTGCAGTACTGCTTTCACAGCACAACGGTCTCCTCCACCAGTCTCTTCTGAAAGTGTTAGCTATGAGAAAAAAAGATCAGATTGACTTTGATTTTAAAGTAAAACTCTGTTTTGCCCCAGTTGAGAGCCCTCAACACAGACCACACATTCAGGTTATTGTTGGAAAGCATGGAAAACACCAAACTTGAAAGACATCCTGAAGTAAAAAACCCAAGTGCCTGTAAGAATAACAGGAAGAAGACATGGAATCGAGGTAAGAAAATGTGACAGTGCTGTAACTTGACTGAAAAATGGAATTAATTACCATTTACTTAAAAAATTAATTTCAAATGCTACTCACTCACTACTTGTATAGAAAGAAAAACACTTGGGAGCCTTTCCTCCACTTCCCCCTCCAGGGAGGTCATTCAAAACTGGGGAAGCCACCCAGCCCTCAGTATGTGTTTCCTCATTCCCCCAGTGAGTGCTTCCCCTTCTCACAGAACACTCAGTGCTCCCTGTGCCCTCACACTGCCTGGGTCAGGCTGTGGCCACTTCCCTGGGTGCCCCAACAGCCCAACACTGACAGGGGGACCTGCCTGCCCTTCTCACACACTGCCCACACACCTCAGGTCGTTTCAGAACTCCTCATGTTGGCAAGGTTAAGTGTGACCTTAGGGAAGTTTCAGCATACAGACAGTGCCATTTCTAAGCTGACTATTCCCAAAGACACAGCAGAGAACTGACTCCAGACTGTCAGCAGATTTGTACAGTACAATTCTGGTCCATCTTCTGACAATTGCTATAAATACACTCCAGTCTATCGCTTTTTTGCCAGCCTCAGTTTGCATTCCTGCAAGAAAGCTTAAGTGAGTCAAAAAATTATTAAGATAATTCTGACAACTTCTCAGAAGAAAGGGCAGGTAGTTTGGCCATTTCACCTGCAGGACTTTGTGTCAAATAGTTTATTAAGGAGTTCAACACTGTTAAATGACAGCAGCATCAGCAACCATCCCAGACCCCACAGGGACAGGAACCCAGGCCCTGTGGGCTCCAAAACCCAGAGGACCCAAAGCAGCCTGTGTGGTTTAATCCTCAGGCAGAGGCTGGGGAGCCAAGGACAGAAGGTCCATCTGTGCAGGGAGGACTCAGAGCCAGGTAGGATCATCTGTGATCTCCCTGAACACTGAGGTGGGTCTGGGGGGGAGAGCTGTGGGACAAAGCCTTGCAGCTGGAACTTACTCAGAGCCCTGGGAAAGCGCTTTTCCTTAGGCCACTTACACTTCAGGGAACCCCTGCAAAGCACCAAACCCCTCTTGCTGCCAGCTGAGGGGGCAGCAGACACGTGTCAGTGCAGAGTGTGCCCTCCTGGGCAGTGCCAGCGGAACCTGTGGGGCAGAGACAGGGCTCAGTTACAACTCTCTGCTCTCCTGGGGCAGGAGGGCAATGTAGCTCAACAGGGAAGGCCAGGGGTTTTCTGGAAGGCTGAATTAATTGTCCTTAAGCGTTTATCAATTAGCATTTATCCATTAGCATTTCTAGAGCTTTTCCCAGAATGCTTCTAAGCGCAGAAACTGTTCATAGGGATGCTTTCCAGGCAGGGCCTAAAAATGCCACTGCAAGACAAAGGAAGGCCTTGTATTTTAATTGCAAAGGCTGGAGGGAACTGCTGTGAAGCTGATGGCACCTGAGCTGTGCATGACTGTCAGGTGGGTGCAAGGGCTGGGCAGATAAAGCAGCAGCAAATTGGATCTGAAGTTGTTATTCCACTGCTTGGAACCTCTGGGCAAAAAAAACTCACCCAAAAAGTGTCTTTTTTTCTTTCTCTGAATACCCTCCTGAATATTTTATTCACCTTTGGTTTCAGGTGTGTAGCTGAAAACTCATGCCTTTCTGTTGTCCCTAGCAAGTGTGGGATCTAACACCTGCTATGGACAGAAAAACCAGGTTTTTAGTCAAAAATTATTTCATTTAAAAGTGACAGGTACCTGACAATAAGCACTACAGGCAATGCTGGAGGGAATGCTTTCAGCTAAGAGAGAGAGAACTGGGGGGTGGTGGTGGTGTGATAATAAATAAATTATTTAATCAATAAAAAATAAAGTCACATCATCTCCCCTGACACACCCACCCACACCTGCTAAATCTTGGATGGCTGAGCTGCTTCTTACTGTTTCCTGGGATGTTCCAGCTGTCTTGGAGGTGTGTCCCAGCCAGCTCAGAGGCATCAGCCCCATCAGCTCCTCTGCCAGCAGTGCCAGACCTGCCTGAGAACAGAGGAGGGCATTAATTAGTGCCATTAACTAATGACTCTGGCTGGATGACATTTCCTGCCATGCCCAATCCGCTCCTGCTGTTCCCCCCAGCACAGAGCAGCAGGTGTTTCACCAAACCCTCCTCACCTACCAGAACAAAACCAGACCCAGCCTCCTGTCCCTGCTCAGGCAGAGCCATCCTTGAACATTCCCATTCCTTCTTCCCCACCCACCAGCAATTCCCACCTTCTGTCAAGGAGCTACGAGCTTTTGGGAAGAGCTCCCCAAACCCAGCTTGGCACGGTGCTTTAAAGGAAAAAAGTGTAGTTACCTCAGGAAAGCCTTTCAGTCAATAAAATAACAACTGGAACTGCTGGTTTAAAGAAAAAAGAATAAAATCCACATTTTAACAAGCTACAGGTACAAAGCAGTCAACACACAGAACTCCAACCAGTCACAACAGTAAAGGACAGTTTTTCTTTTTTCCTTTTTTTTTTTTTTCTTGTTTTCTTTAAGGGGCAGGGGCATGGAAAGATACAGCACACTAATGAAACAAAATGCAAAAAATACAAAAAAATAGAAAATAGAAAAAATGTATTTACAAGTGATACATTACTATGATCAGAAAGCACAAAGACAATTGCTGCTATAATACATGCACTGGGTCAAGAAGGAACTACTAAAAACCTGCAAGGGAGCTGTTTGTAAAAAAAAAAAGAAAATTAAAAAAAGGAGGAAAAAATAAAAGAAAAAAGACACCCCTACCTCCTCCCCCCTCAGACACACAGGACTGGGTTTGAACTTTTTTCTTCCCTAGTTTGCTACATTGATCAAACCAAATATCCCCTAAAGTCCATGGTACAACCAGTACAAATACTACACTTGGTTTTAAACTGCAGGTTCAGTTGTAGGAGGGGGAAAAAAACAGCAGCTCATTGTAGATCCATATACATAAAGCCAGAGTAACTGTGCTACATGCTAAAAATTACAGCAAGCCCCTGTCTGCTACACAGCATGATCTTAGCAGGTTTTCCTTTTTATTTATTCATATATATATCTATATGTGTGTATATATATATGTATAAAAATCGTGCCCTTTTTCACTGCAACATGACATCTGGGTGGAAATGTAACTTGTTACAACAAATTTTTATATGTATACTGCAAGAAGTCACTCAATGTCTGTGGATTTAATAAGTAACCTCACACCACAGGAAATATTTAATAAATCAAAAAAACCCCAATATTGTGACAGAAGTCCTTCTGTCTCAGTTCTTTTCAAAACCGAAGTCCTGCAGGAGACTGGTCCCAATGTCCACGAGGGTTCTCTGAAGAAGCTTCAGTTTCTTAACCGTTTTTGCGTTTAGTGTTCACAAGTTTTTGAACGACTTCAAGCCGTTTTCAGTTTCGAGTCTGTCTCTTCTCCTCTCACCAAGGTAATAGTCTGGTACTAATCCATCCGAGTGAGGAAAAGAGGAAAGTGGCTGCAGTTGCACAAAGGGTCCCCAATTCCACATCTGCAGGAGATCCGGAGTCAGGCGGAGCTCCGGGATCTTCGCTTTTGTTCCTTTCCCTCCCTTAATACAAAGTCCTTTCAAACGAGTCCCGTCATTGGTACCTTCCCGAGTACCAGCCAGTCCAGCTTTAGGAGACGACAAAGCCACAAGTTAAAGTGAAAAGGACCAAGGCAGAAGTTCAGGTCACTTCCTGTCCGTTCCATCATACTTCCAGGAAACGGGAGCTGCTGGACTTGGAGTGGAAAGGCTCAGACCACATGCGACGTAGATCGCCCTGGGCAGGAAACAGCACAAGGACCATGCCCTCAGAAACTCTGAACTCTGCTTAGAACCACATTTTAAAATGCACACAGGATTGCAAGCATGTCTTACAGCAAACCTATTCTGCACCTGTTTTGCAAATTACAACAAAGATAGTAAAAATAAATCCTTTCCTGTCAGGCCAGAACAACTTATTTGGGTAGTGGATCTACCCAAAAGGGGTTTCTAATGGGAAGGAAATATTTATGCAGGTGGAAAATCCCGCCCTTTCTTATGTTCTGCTCTGCAGAGTGCCAGATGTGTGTTTCAGTAGGAATGGTACTCTCAAATTTCTGTTCAGAGCAGGTGACTGGGAACTGGCAAACAAGGCTGTGCCTCCCTGATCACTGCTCAGCCTTTGTCCATGTGTGGCATTTCATGACCAGCTGGACAAGGACAAATTCACTTATTTAATTAAAACAGCATTTAATATTCATAATTGAGTTAGTTTGTAATTACTGATACTTTATGTACATAAATTATTTTCTATTTTAGGAACTCCTCTCTCAGTCAGAAATGATGAGCAGTGGTCCCTCAGCTCTGGGCCAGAGCACTCAGGGACACTCCTCATCCTCCCAAGCGCTGCTGCCACTGCAAGGACACCGACCCTGCTGCCAGCTGGCCCAGGGCTTCCTGCTGCCCACGTGCCATGCCCTTACCTTTAAATAGGCCATGGTGAGGAGCGGCAATAAAGTGAACGGTACCAAATAGAGCAGGGCAGGCTGGGCTGCCCGGTGAATACGAGAAGCTACTGTTGCAGTCAATAGACCTGCAAGAGAAGAAAGGGACTATAAATATCCCCGGGTTGCGCTTCATCCACCAGAGCTTCCTTCCCCACCATTTCAAACAGGTGGGGAAAAGTCACTTCTCTCTGCTTTGCTCTTCCTGAATGCCACTGAAACAAACCAAGCAGTGAAAAATTATTCTGTTTGAGTATCAGGCTGCGTGGGGCCACTGGCTCCGGTTTTGACTCTCAAGACTAAGGCAAGAATAACTCAACCCAAATGCAGCAGAAGGTGAAGGGAAGCTGATGGCACCACACTGAAGAGCTGCTGCAGGGCTGGCACCTCTGGAGACCATCAGTGTGAGCAGGGGGGCTCTGAGGAGGGGCTGCACACACCCGGAATGACAGTCCTGGACACCCACCCAAAGGAACACTGCGGGAACGATGGGTGAGGAAATGAATCTCTTCTCTTCATCCTCAGAAGGGCTGCAGGAGGTCAGGATATGCACACACATGTCCTGACCTGAGGGAAAAGCCTATTTTATGTTAGAGAGCAGAGGGGTGGCTGCAAATTATAACCAGCATTCCACTTGTGACTACTGATGATTTTCTGTATGTATTACAATGTATAAAATCTAACTAAGGGATCATTAACAGCAGAATACAAAAATTATTTAGATGAATTACCTAGATGTAGTATGTACTTTTGCACAGCATAATTAATCTGGAAACTCCCATATTTTTTCCATAACCCAGGTATGAGCTACAACACTATCTAGTGAAGCAAAGAGTAAGTGCTAACAAAATCATACTGATAATCTGTTTCATCCTCCAAATAAAATACAACAACAACAACAAAATCTTAAATGGAAGATCGCAGAAGGGTTTTTCTCCCTAGACCATGCCAATAAACGCAAACAGAGGAGGATTAAAAAAGAACATAACCAAGCATCCTCTTAAAGCCTCTTTACACTTGCTTTCATCTTCTTTTAACCCTCCTACAATAATCCCACATCTGCCCACTGGGCAGCTCTCCATATCACACTAATTACTCACCTACAAAATAGCCAATAAGTGTGCAGTGAAAGTAAGAGACCTTCTGCATCCGCCCAGAGATGTTCCCTGGTCCTGGGGCACCGCAGGAGTCACTGTTGGCTTGTTTTTTGTAGTTGTCGTAACGCAGGACAAAGCAGAGCAGGAGCCCTGGCATCACAATATCTCCAATCCCCAGCATGGAGAAGTGGCTGCCTGTGGAACTGGAGAGCAACTGGAATTGGGTTCATGCCCAAAACACAAAGTGACAAGCTCTAGACTCCACTTTGGTTCTGAGCTTCGTTTGGCACATCCCTCCTTTCCCTGGCAAACTTGGACGTAGCAGGAGCTAAATGCTGCCTACCGAAGTTTTCCAAAGTGATTTCTCCACCACCTCAGCTCAGCTTTACACAAACCCATTTTGGCAGGGCTGACATGTTACTCCAAACCAGTTTCCTTCTCCCAGTAGTGTTTAAGCTGCTTTTGCCCTTAACTCACTCAGTGAAACAGATCCATCAGTGCTGTATTTCAGTCCTGCTGGGAGGGACCAGCTGGCCCTTTTATCAGACTGATTAACACTGACAGACACTGCACCTCCATGCCTGTGCACACAGATCTAACAGGGCACTACACCCACTTTTGACTTCTCAGACCTTTGGCCTCATTCAGACAAAACAGAAAACTACAGTCTCGCCAGACTCCCAGAAAAGAGCCACTTGGGAGGTAGGTTAAGAGCTAAAATCGTCCATTATCTTAAATCCAAGGTATTTTTCAAGAAAATGAAGGCAAATTGAGTTATCACAAGGTTGACAAAGTGAACAGTTTTGTTTTTATCATTGCAGACAATTAACTTCTCATCTCTGTAATTTCAGCATCCCCACATCTAAAGAAACAGGAGTAAATACACCAACACAACCACTGCCTGCTGCTGCTGCTCTGAGCTGCCCCATCAGGCCTGCACGTGTCTGGTTCCAGACCTGAGCCAGGAAGGAATCCCTGGAGCAGGGAGGTGTGGAACCATCTCCCAGCACAGCCCTTGTTTACAGCAGTTTCTAATCCTCCCCAACTGCCCCCACTTATTCAGGGAACAAAGATGATAATATTCAACAGAATGAATTCTACTAAGGACAGGGAAGGAAAATGTTTCTCATACAATACAGTAAAAGACCCACTGATTTTACCTTGGGAATACAAGTTTACCAGGCAGCGACAGACGGGGAACATCCCTGCCCACATTTGGTCCCAGGTGAAGTTTCCGGGATAACACGTCCAGGGGATTATCAGCTGGTTGTGTGGCCACTTTCACCATAACATTGCTGTTAAAGATGTAGGCAGAAAAAAAGACCTGTGGAACAAGGAAAGCAGAAATTACAAACTGCAATTCCACAGCAACTCAAAGCTGCATCTGTTTTTGCTTTGCTTATTCAAGAAAAGAAAGGATATCATCCAAATTCTCCATGCACATATGTTATATAGGATGATAAAAGGCATAAGCATTTCAAAAATTCAGACAGAGCTTTTTACACTATTAATCCTCAAGGATAACTAGCATGTATTTTCTGATATCAAGGCATTGATCAGCATCTTGAGATCCTTTGCAAAGGATCTGTCTGGACTACAAGCAGGTGGTGCCGGATGACCGGGGCAGGGAACAGGATGCTGCAAACAGGAGAAAGCTGGGGAGCAGAGAAGAGGTGAGCACGGTGCTCACCCACAAATGGGATGAGGCAACCCTGGGCTCCAACAGGCTCTTACACTACAGCCCATCCTGCTGGAAAGTGCCAGGCTGCCAGAGCTGTCAGCGGGCACTGCCCTGGATCAGCGCTCGGTGTTATGCAAAGGTGAAACAAAACCCTTTTGCTGTTACACAGAACATTCTGTCATGTTTCTTGTTGAAGTGTGCTAAGATTCTATGCCAACCTTCCTGGCTACAAATCCATTTGCATTCTTGTTTTGCAGATTTTTCTGCTAATCAGAAGCTGGCACGTTTGTCCTGTGTACAGCTTTGTGTGGACTTGGAAATGCTTGTTCCGATCTTCAGCCAGCTTCCAAAATTCCAGGTCCAATTCCTTTTTTTAAATAATATGCAAAAGTTGAAATACTCTCATTGTATTTCTGCTTTTGTCAACTAATTAGCAAGGAAGTGATTCTGTCTCCTGCTGTAGAATTCAGCATCTCGGAATGGAGCAATGAAGCCGATGATCTGGCTCTGCCAGATTTCATCAACTTCATACCAGCACAACTGATGTAAAACTGGCCCAAGGCCGATTACAAATCCGAAGGATAAAAACAGTTTTAGTGAAACCAAACCAAACACTTACCCAAAAGACATCATAAATTAGTAACCCAGAGAGCAGCAAGCAGGAAACCTTCAGGCTCGGCAGCCGAACAAAGGCTATCATTGCAACACACAGGCCCATAGCCAGAGCTACAAAATGCAAGACATCATTAGTTCATTAAAAACAGCGAAACAAACAAAAAAACACCAACCCCAAGCCAGTATCTCCCCCCATAAAACCCCGAGGAAGCCTCTGTTTGCACCTGTGCAGCTCTGCATGCACTGGATGACTGCCCGCTATTTCCAGACAGTGAAATTCTTGTTACCAAGGTTAAGAAAAGTCAAAATCCATTCAGTAGCCAACTCAAATGTGTCCCTATGGAAGCAGAGATCCCTCTGCAGGCACAGCCAGCCATTCCACTCGACTTCCACCACCCACCACAAAGAAATGTTCCATGTCCTTTGTCCCAGAGCCTCCATCTCCCTCTACAACCCTGACTACCCACTTCAAAACAGAAGCAACAAAACAACTTTGAATTCTTTGTGCCCAGAAAATAAACCTCTACTTTTACACTATTAGGAGGTTTTCTAGTAAATGCCCAAAATAAATAAAATCCTTGACTCTTAATTCAGAAATAGCACAATGACATGACATGTTAGAACTTGGTCTGACAAAAACCCCTCAAACCAACCTTCTGCTTGGGCAAGATTGTGCAAGAGCACCAGGAAACATCACCATTTAGATATCCAGGGATTTCCCAAGAACCTGTGTGAAAGCCTAGCTACTAACAGGGGAAAAAATATGGGTCTTTTCCTAACCCCTCTCCCAAGGGTGAGTTTGCAGCCAGACCAATGAGCTGAACGACACGAGGCAGCTCAGATGTTCCTTTTGTTCCAAGGTGAATTTTGTCAGGGTAGAAAGGCAAGATGTTAAACTAAAACAAAAATCCCAGTCTTCACTTTTGTGTCATTTCCTGCTTCTTAAAGCCCAGCCTCAGCTACCAAAGATACTCCACTGACATTTGAACTCATTTCAGCTGGTTACAAGTAAATCCCTACAGAGATACTTACAATGAAAAAAAAAAACCAACAACACACCCTTAAAAATCAGCTTTCATCTGTGATATCAGTCTATTTACAAGGAATAATGGAGCCCTGCTGGGACCAGATTACACTCAATCATGCAGATATTTTTCAACAAAATGTCTTTCTCTAACATGACACAGAATTTGTAAGAAGTTATGGTCCCATTTTGGCCAAGTGGAACTGCAGGGAAAGCCAATCCATGACATCCCTGCCCACCAGTGGGATGGCTGGACTTGGCAGGGCTGACCTTTGGATTCTCACACTGTAATTATGGGCTCACACTTGCATTTCACCTGAGAGCTGGGGAGTCCTTCCATGAAAACCACTATGGAAACACATCCATGTGGATTCAAGGGAAAAAGGTGCCCCCAGTCCCCTGCCCTCCTGGTGCCTGCAGTGCCAGGGGCTGCATCCCAGCACCTCTGCCAAAGCCACCTGATCCGAGAGCCGCCACAACACCCACTGGCACAGCTGCCAGCCTGAACGGAGGAGTGGGATTACTCACACAAAAACATACCCTAAGCCACACTGCACAACTGAAACCAGCTACAAATGTAAGCAAGTTACTGAGGTTTAAAGAATTTGACACAGCAAAGCAACAAGAAAAAGAACTGCATTCAGAAACTCAATATAGCCCTCAGTTACAGACTTCCTCTGGCAGAAGAGCAAATACAAGGGTACAGTCTGTCTTAAATCAAAGAGGTTGCTCTAAAGCCAATGTTAATAATAGTTCAAGCAAGCCTGTATTTAGGAGAGGATTTCCAGGTTATAATTAACCAGAAGTTGAAATATTTTAACCAGTGAGAAGTTTTATCTATTGTTCACACACTCCATTTCTCTGTCACTGAAATGAACACAAGCACAAGGCACTTTCATCAGACTGAGCAAATACTGGGTAGAAAAGGAGAAGGAAAAAAATCCTTCAGCTGACAGTGAAATACACATTGTAATAATTACACAGTTTTGCAACTGCTTTAGGAAATACTGGTAAATCTACAGAACAAGGGAAGCAAGAATGCCTGGGAGCAAGTGTGAGGAATATGGGTCAAAGAGCAGCCAAACCACCACGGGCTTCGCTAAATGGAGGCCAGCTCCCTTTGCCAGTGGAAGAGCCCAGAAATCAGGAGAGAACAAATCCCCGTCCAAGCTGGTACTGACAAACAAATAAGGCAGATCTTCACTGAAATATACTCCAAATCAAAAAAAAAAAAAAAAAAAAAAAGGAGACAAAGAGGAGAGAAAAGAGAGAGGCAGAATGGCCAGACAAAGAGCAGCTCTGGTTTGGAAGTGCTGGGCACTGGCTTAACAAAGCTGAGTAAGAAAGAACTAACTGGAAGAGTTAACGTTCAATTAACAGAACTAATTAAATCCAGAGTCCCTGCAAGCACACTCCTTATGGAACAGGGATATTCTGAGGATTAAGAATATTCTTGCCTGTGTGATTAGACTCTGGCAGCTCCCCTGCCCTCCTGCACCCAGAGCAGTGACAGCCCCCGATGCTGCTGCTGTGGGGTCTGGTTTACAAAGCACAGCGTGAGCTGGGGAGGATTTAAGATCCCCCACAGGCCACAGTGACCTTTGAAAGACACAGGTACTGAGGTTCTGATCTGACCAAAGTGTATCTTAAAGGGAGGGAATAAGAACACAGGCTGTGGATCTGCCACAGCAGTTCCTGGGGTATCTGTGCCTGTGCAGTTCACTCTGGAATTACAGATGTTCCATCCAGCTACAGCATTCCCACTGTACCTCTCCACCTCTGTCCACGGTTTAGGAAAGCCTTTACCCAGGCTTCACCAGGGGACAGTGACCATGCTTGGGGATTCTGTCATCAAACAATCTGCTCTGAGAAATGAGCATTCCAAGCCCTATAAATGTGCACCATCACGAGCCAGAACAGCCCCAGAGACAACATCTGCTCCCTGTGACACACCCCTGCCCCCAGCAGCCATCCAACCAAGGGCTGTGCCGGCGGGGGCACGGTGGGATTGGGGCAGGGAAGGCTGTTCCGGCAGGAACCGCCACACCCTGATTTTGTGAGGACAAGAAATCACCATGGAGTATTTCTCCTGTGTTTTTCCTCAGCTCTCGAGCAGCAGGGCTCTCTCACACAGGGAGAACCAACTGCACAGCCAGAATCAGGAGGAACGCCCGCCCGCTCCTCCCGGGCACGGTCACAACACCTGGCCCGTCCTGTGGCAAACAGAGGATCCTGCACAGGCAGCAGCTGCAGGCACTGCCTCAGCACAGCAGTGCTGCACTGGATACTGTGCTGGCAGGAGACACTGGAGACACTGTCACAGCAGAGCAGAGGGAAAGGCAGAGGGGACGGGATCCCACAGCCCAAGGAGTAAAGCTGCAGAGTCTGTTTCCCTGACAAAGGCCAGTAAATGCTGTTCCCTGTTCAATGTCACTGGCAAACACTGATTTAATTGGATTTGAACAAATGACAGGAGGATCACCTATATAGTTCAAGCTGCCTTCATATAAATTACATAAAATACTTCAAAGCGAGACAGCAGCAACACAGTTCAGTAAATCATAATCAACCTCCAAGAGAAATAAAAGCCAGGAATCACTGCACCAGCAGCTCAGAGCTCTGCAGATGAATTACCTCAAAGCCCACGATGTCAGACTGAAGCACTCACAAAAATAACTATTTTTAACTAAATGCTTCTGCTGATATCTCAGTGTAGACAACTCTTCAGACTCTGCCAAAATCCACACTTGACATTCCATTTGGCTTTGCAGCTACTGCGGATCAGAAGTCACCCTTGATTTCATGGTGGGCCACTCTGCTTATCACAAAACAAACTCGGCCTGCATTTCTTTCATTTAGTATCTGGTACTTTAAAAGGTATTTCCCTTCCGTACAACAGGTGGGGCTTTTAAAGCAGCAAAAAGCATGAATGAAGCACAGTGCCTTGGTACAACAGAAACAATGAAGGTGCAACCAGAGGCTTCTGTGCTAAGGACTTGCTCTGCTGCTGCCTCGATTAGGAGGAGCTGGAAGCCGATGGGATGAGTGTTTTCTATTGTAGTGAACAATTCCAAGGGCAGGTGATGTTGTTCTGGCAATTTTCTTCAAGCAGTCACAACCTCAGGGTGACACTGCAGGATGTCCTAAGCCAGTTCAGCCGCCTGACCCTGCTGAGCAGCAGAGGTGCTGCTCCTGCTACCCCTTGGCCATCAAACCCACACCATGCCCTCAGATCCCATCCTGCTGCCAGATTTACCTTTTGCCAAATTTCGCACACACCTGAGTGCACAATAATCCAGTTCATGTCACTGCAGCAGCACAAAACCAGCCTGGCAGGACCCGAGCACGCTGCCATTGTGGGGAGCTCAATCAGCTCCCCCTGTGATGAGCGAGTGCCAGAGCCAGCACAAGAGATTGGGAAGGCAGGAGGGGAGGAGGAAAGCTCCTTTTCGGAACAGTAAGCTGGGAATTCAGTTCAACCAGCACGAAAAACACCACTCACTCACACCTCCAAGCCAACTGGCCGCCTGCCAGCTGCACCATCTCACCACCCATGGCAAGCAGCACAAAGATCAAAGACAGGCAGCCCCTGTGAGCTGCCTCGCAACAAATTATTTGATCATCTGAACCAATAAACTACAAGATGCACAGCAAAAATGAACCAGATTGCAAAGATTAGGCCATGAATCACAACCAACCGCTGTCTCCACACATCTTTAACTCAATCTGGCTACTCACCCCACACCACACAGGGGTGGAATATCTTTCCTGAGTGTTCTGGCACTTCCTTGGAAGCTTTCACAAACCAGAAAAACAGGTGTCCCAAACACTCCCCTGGCATGTTCCTGGCTGTTTCCAGGGACTCTGCTCCACAACTCAGCAAGCCATTAATATCAGCAAATTCCACCCATCATCAGCAGGTGACTGATGTGCGAGAACAGGCACAAACCAGCAGTAAAACCCCTTAATTCCCATACTCACCATCCATAAGGAGCCAGTGGCCAGTCAGGACCCAGATAAGGACAAGCATCACAGACAGAGAAAACGAGAGCAGCTCAGCAGCAGTGAAACGCCCACAGCAGCCAAAGGAAATCCTGGGAACAACACAAACATCAGCCACAGGACTTTGTGTTTCCATTTAAAGAGCAGAAAATGGACACTTGGAACAAGGCTCAACTGCTGATGAAAGATGCCAAGAACAACTGAAGGGAAGTTCCTCTGTCACAAGTAGGTACCAAAACAGCAACAAAATAAGAGCTTTCCTCACATTCAAAGAGTGTGTATAAAGCATGAGCTGCAGAGATGGAAAAAGCCCTGTAAATCTTGGCACCTCTCTTGAAATTGTTACCATGCTATTTTCCTAGCACCACCTAAGATAGTGCTTTTAGCAACATGAACTCCAGTCACAAGGTTAAAAAATAAAATGAGTTTCAAAACAACTGTAATTTTCACTGATGTAACTACAGTCCCCAGAAGAGGCAGCATTAAAATCCAGAGTCCAGCGTCAACAAACATTAAAATCCAAAACCCAAATCCCAGACTCTGAAATCTCAGCCAAAATAAGACAAACTTACTAAAAACCACTGTTGGGAAATCGAGTCCCCTGCAATGGGGTCACATTTCCCAGGCTGGCAAGGGCCAGTGACTTGCAGAAAATTGTGCTTCCTACTTTCAAAGTGGAAGCACGGAGTTGGCACAGAAAACAGGCTCAAACAGCAGCCCTGAAGTTAATGCTCATTAGAGAATTCCCTTTAAAAGTAAAAACCACAACACCCAAGAAGAGGAGCAAAGGATTGCTCAGGTCCTTACTTGTTCTGAGGTGAGCAAGGCCGTGTTAAGTACTGGCACATCGGGAGCAGAAGGAAAGCAAAAGCTATTGTTGCAAGGACTACAAAAAGAAGAAAAGGTAATGTTAGGACACCCAGATCTGATTTCTGCAGTACACAAACAGGCTGCTCCAAGTGGAAAAAGCTCTTGCAACAATGTCCTATTATCATATGCTCAGTGTTATTACAGCAAGAGCAGCTCAAGGCTCTGAGGTTTTCTGCAGAGCTGTGGCTTTCAGACTTCAATGAAATGAAAGCTCTCAAAGGAATTCAATGCCCCATTCCCAAACCTTAAAAAAAGCCTTAAATCTATTCATGGTCGTGTCAGCAAGAAAAACAGTTTTCACATATTCTGAGAGATGGAAAAAATCTTACTACAAACTGGTTGTGAGATTCTTTGAAAATTCTTCAACATACAACGCAGACTAACTCAGCATAAAGGATTTTTCCCCACTTTTTAACTCAGATAGTAATTTTTTCCCCCATCTCACTCAAACCTTTTTATTCATTACTGAACATGGTACAAATTCAAATAGGTTATAGCCTGGCAACTTCACTTTCTTAAAGCACAAAGTGCTTTTTAAGTTTTTGAAACCAGGACGATAAAAATACATAAATATCCAAACAGACTATTTCCATAAACATTTTCTTTTTCAGGCAGCATATTCATCCCACCCACACATTTGTAAAAGCGTTTAGTAACTGCTGGTATTTATAATCATTTTTCCTTCCATTTTTTTTTAAAGGGCTGTTTCAAAGGCTGGAGCCCGAGGGCGTGGAGACACAGACATGTCAGCAGCACATCCCAAACTGCTGCAGCAACAACACACGGACAGGAAAATGGAAGGCACTTGAAACCTTCTGCATCCTGCAAATCAGATCTTTGTGCTGTCCTCTATTTATTCCTTTAAAATTGGGATGGTTGCTGGTGGGTTTTAAAGGGGATTTTTTTTTTCTCTTCTCAATGAAGATGAGGAGGAGTCAAACACTCTTTTTAGAGCACAGTTTCAGCCAGCTGGAGAAAAGGAATTGGTTTGGTCAAACCACATCTTTCCTTTCGGGTGGGAGGAAGATTGAAAACAAAACAAAACAAAAAAAAGGAGAGATCAAATAATCTAAAAAGAAAATTTAAGAAGTGTCTGCATGCAAACAGCACCAGGAAAACTCACAGTTCTGTCAGTGTTTCCGAGAGGGGACAAAAAGCAGAATGAGCAGGGAGAGAATGAAGAGTGTGGCAGCTCAGCACAGGCTGACACAGCACAACCTGAGCCTCGGGGGACAGAGGGACCAAAGTCCCACAGCCCCAGGTTCCCAGCTCCAGCAGGGTCCCCACCCTGCTGAGCAGCCTGTAAGGGCACTTTGCATTCCAGAGGTTCTGGGTTTAATGGCACTCTGATGCAAGCCCAGGGAGAAGCACAGAAGTACCATAAAAGCAGGTTCAGGAACAGTTACCCAGGAGAACTGATCCCCAATCCTCTGAACCTGCAACAAGCCCCAGCTGATCCTCCAGTGACACACACACACGTTACAAACGAAGTTACAAATGTCAAGGTCATTCTGGAAATAAAAGGACCAAGGACCCTGACAAAATTTATCTTTTGGCATATAATACTGCATATTTGTGTGTAAATTCCCCTGATACCTAGCACGTGGTAGAATTTACCTGAAGTATTTTTTTTAATAGGGAAGAAGATGTGTGTCACAGGTCAAAGTTACAAAAGCAGAATTCACCAGGCCTCTGCAGGGGGTAGGATTAGTCTCCAGACTAGAGATTCAGATTTTACCCACTGACATCAGCCCTGTTTTGGAGGCTGGAGAGGATGAACATGTCAGGAGTTAAATCATAAGGAAAGCCTGCAATGAGAATATGTGACGTGGGAGAGGATGAAAGGAGTTTAAAAAGCTCAGTGTGTGCACTGAGTCCCATTTTTAGGAGCTGCTGCACATCTGGAGCATAGGGAGAATCTTGCTACTCTCAGTAGTAGCTAGTCTCTTGAAAAACTGCAAAAAGATCAAAAGGCCAAAATTTTCCAGAAAGGGAAACCCTGGTATTTATTTAAATGACAAAATGTAACCAGTAAACAGGAGTGGAGGATTTGCAGTTTTTTTGCAGATAACAGTTTCAATTTTGGTCTAAATTCAAGCAGTGCAAAAGGCTAACACTAACAATGGTCCTGAGAGCACAAGTACTCTTGAAACAGAAAAACTGCATGAAAGCAAAATTAAACTAGGAAAAGAAATCTCTGGGCAGGATCCCCAGAGTTATTTCCCATAAAGTCCCCTGAATTATGAAATGCCACATACAGTTCTGAGCACCAATTTATAAACAAGTGAACTTCATGCAAAATAATACATCTGGCTTAAAGCTCTGGCAATTTATAGTTCAGTAGGTTTAGCAAATCTCTAAGTGGAAAATACTTCTCAAATAATACTTGTCACTTTATTTATAGCTACAGAGACACGAAAACACAACTGTGAAATCTGATGATCCTTTTTTTAATGTACTGTGGCAAGTATTATAATTCTTATCAACACAATTTAATGATATCAACACTTTCAGTTCTATTCCAATTCTTAGAGAGAGAAAAAAACCCTTAGTCACCTGCTGTGCATATTGTAAAGACAACTTGAACTGAGTCAAAGAAGAAGAACATAACTAGGAGAGACACGGAGGCTCCGATGGGCAGGAACAGCGCCTGGGTGGAGTCAATGGTCTGAATACCTGCAGGAGAGAGAAGGGACACTTAACTCTCACACACTGACAGCTGTCCCTCAGCAGCACCAGGGAGGGCTCTGAGGCACTTCATCTGCATCCCAGGCTGCAGGCACCAGGTAACATCAAGCCTCACAATAACAGGCGGTTTCCAAAAATCCCATTTACCTGTTTGTGAAACCCCCAGCTCAGAGCAGAGCTCTGCAATCCCTTTCTGCTAAAACCCACCATGAACTCAGGCTCATTTTAGAGCTGGCAGCAATTTTAAACAGTGCACACATACTGAAGGATTTTATTATTTCCCCACCTCAACCCTGCAGTGTGACCACTGGGGATGTTAGTAATGGGACAGAACATTTTTTACTGCATTCTACCACGAGTTTTTAGAATTACTAACAAAATTGAGAAGCCCAAATATCCCAACATAGTCCAACGATTAACCAGTCTCTGTAGCTGTATTTATATTTGATCCCCAGAGGGAAAAGAAGACATAAGCAATAACCCAATTAAAAATACAAGACACAGTTATTCTTGTGGAACACTAAAATAACAGGTAACATCTGAAGTAGTCACTTGATAAGTGACCAGTGAAAAATAATACAATACTCAGACCTAGGAGAGATATAAAACCAGCTGAACATCCCTGTGTTATCCCAAAATAATTAGACACTGCTATGTCAGTGTATGAAGGGGGTTTTAAGGATCTTAAGGATAAGCTTTTAGCTTGTCAAGCAGAATATAGAGACATAACCACACAAGAAAATATACTCACATTGTTTGTGTGTGTTTCTGTGTCAGAATACGTCTTAAAATAACGGGTTACTTGCACAACTCAGTTACTGATGTATCTGATTATGTCAAAAAACCTCATACTCCCATGAAACACACAACAATCTATCTGTCTTAAATATCCAACCGTTTTCATAAAAGGAAAGCTAAACAATAAACAGGGAAGTCCTGACACCTGCACTGTACACCCATTTATTAGTTCATGCCACGATCTATTATTCTTAAACATAAGCAGCACAGTAAATTTTAAAAATAAAAAGCAGAGGAACTCAGTCCCTTGGGATTTCTGGGTTGCTGAAGTCTGGCACAGAAAGGAACAGTGCAATACAGCCAGTGCAGTGATGACAGTGTGAGGACACAAATCCTCATCTGTGACTGAGATCTGCTTCTCTTGCTCTGAGAAAGCACATTTATTCACATGCCCTTCAACTTCCCAGGGAAAAACTGAACACAACAAGACCCCAGAAATGACACACCACACACCACCTTGGCATCTGGGAATGAGTGCCTGCAGCATTAAATGTCAGGGCTCTTCATTTCATTTCTGATCATTCTGACAGCTAATCCCCTTAATGTGCTTATTCCCCAGCCCCAGACTGTCTTCCCTTACTGCCCAGATGCCAAAAGCCTCAACTGTTCACTGCTGAATCACCAAGCACAGCAACCTCTTTGCTCTGTGCTGCCAACAGAAGTGTCTGACAACTATGTAAATTCCAAGAGTCTATTTTAAAAACGGCGAAAAAAAGCAAGAGACACATACAACATATGTTATTTAATTTATAATTTTAAAGCTATATTTCCTACTTTAAACAAAACAAGCTCGGCATTCAGGGTTTCATGCACAGGGCTTTCACTCATCTCACTGCTGCCTTCTGTACTTGAGGAAAATACTTAATTCTAGAGCTTGTTCTCAGAAGATGGCCATAGAAATTGGTGTAAGTCAAAATCAGGTGTGAATTTACAGCAGAGTGTGTTCCACTCTAACTGTTCACTTCCACATTTTTACCTGCAGAACAGTGTACTCCAGTGGCCAAGCTGCCTGGACCCTATTTACAGCTCCCAGAGGGACAGTCCCCCCCGCAGGAGCCGACATGTTAATCCCACTCTGAATAGGCAGTGCAGACACGTTTTTTGTTGTCCATTGTAAATGAGTTGCCCAAAGCCCTGTGAACTCTCTTCTGTAGTTTCTCCACTGATAAGGCTGAATCATCCTGGGGGATGATCCTGTCAGAGCACCCTCCCTGCCCTGGGCTGGCCAGCACATCACAGCCACGAGCTCCAGACAGAAAGGAATTACAGTCCCTGCTCGCTCTGGGGTGGCTTTGGAAAGCAAAGCTGTTCCCATTTCCACTGGAACATGACAAGTTGTGCACATCAATTCGTATGCATTATGGAAATGCTGATGCTTAAAATGAGGCTTCCACTGTCAGGGAGCAGACACAGAGAGCAGTGAGAGGGCACAGCGAGGTGGGAAGTGCCCAGGGATGCCCTGGATCGGGGGAATCTGGAATGCAGCAGCTGGAACGCGTGGCCAGGGGGAGCAGAAGGTGCAGGACACAAGTGAGGGAAGGAAGACAAGGAGCAAAGCTGACCCTTACTGTTATTGGTGCTGTTGCCATTGAAGGACCCAGTGGCACTGCTGTTGTCTTTCTCTTTGTCTTGATTCTCAAAGTCCATGTTGAGGGACCTGCAGGAGCAAAGCAAACGGAACAGAGCAGATTTAAACTCCTGTTCAGGCTCATTCCCATCCTGTCACAGCACCCTCTCCCTGAAAAAGCTCTCAGTGCTGGTTATGAGAAACAACACCAAACACCCTGGGAAATTAAAATAAATAAAATGCTTAGTTACAGATGAGGCCCCAAATCCCAGGTTCTGACAGTGAGACCTTTCAGCAGTGCCTGCACTGGGGAGTGTTAAATATCTTTGCTGTGCTTTGTTGTTACCTGCATTTCTGGGAAGAGCAGAACATGATGGAAGCACAGCAAATGTTTCAATTCTCTGATGAATTTGAATTCTTTCCCAAGTTCTCATTTGGTTCCTTTTCATTCAAATTTAACTATTTCATTTTTAAGACAATCAATAATGGTTTCATTTTTAAGACAATAATGTTGCCTCCCTCTAAATGCTGCTAAGAATGATGACCCAAACTAGCTTACAAGTAACTGTCTGCTGACTGTAAGGTCTTACTTCATTGAAAAAACTTCAGCAAAGCCCAAATTTTACATACACCCAGAACAGATGCCCAGAGGAAGCTCTGAATAAATAGCACAAATTGACATAATTTAATTAATCCACAGGAGATGACAACATTCCCCCCCCCGTGTACCCAGCTCAGCTGTTATTGAGTCATCTTTTCATTTTGATATACACACTTCTAAAAAGTTCCAAAATAACACAGTATTCTACTCCTTTTGCCACAGTCCTTCACTTTGATGCAACTTGTAAATTATATTCTAACAGATCTGGCATGACTTTCTGAAATGGGGGAATTTCACTTAAGGTCTGGTTGTTTGACCAGCAATATTCCCCATCACTAAATTCTATGCATTTTTTAATAAAGGTACCAGCAATCAAGTTTACCATGATGGTTTCTCATTCAGATGCATATATGTTATCCATGATTTAGCTGCATATTTATTTATTCAAATAAGCAAGAAGGAAGCACCAGAAGCACTGGTCCCATTTTCAGTCTGCAGCAGCATCCAAATATTTCAGTGAAACTTCCAGGTCAACAGGCATTAACTCCTTTTCAAGTTTAGCTGTAACTGTGCTATGCTAGGTAAACAAATTCTATTAATTTGTCAGACAAGTAATAAATGCACCAGGATCTTCTAAACAAGGGGCAAGACAGAGAGGCTGAGCAGCTTCACTGCATAAAACAAAACCAAAAAAAAGGTTTGTTTTCTTTGTTTCCTTTGCTTCTCTTAAGCGAGTGCTCCCCATCAGTGACAGGAGATTTCAGCAGCTTTTGGGCTCAGGCTGAGCATGAGGAAGCTTCCACCTCAGACATGCAGTGCTCGAACACAGATGATGGATCACCACCCAAAGAGTTATCAAACATACAAAGAGGCAACGGAGAACACTAAAATTCTGACAAATTAATCTGTTGTTCTGAGCTTGTTCTTCTAAAGATCTCTCTGCTCTGGCTCTTGTTTGGAGTGCCTCCATCCCTCATTCACGCTCCCTCTTCCCCCATTATCCACTGTAGCTTCATAATTTTCCTCTCAAGCTCTAAAAATCTGGGAGGAGGCTGACAGCCCTCCAGGCCTTGCTCCAAGATTCAGGCAAACAAGATCATTCTTTTCTCAGTGCAGAGTTCTGCTCCCCTCTGAATTAGCACAGTTTAGCAAGAACTTCACACCATCATTCTCCCAGTGGCACCAGGAGACCATAATTAAAGGGATTGCTATCAACAGAGAAAACTGGAAATAAAAACTATTAGATCTACTGCTCATAAACAACCTCAGCCCCTCTCCTTTCACTGCAATGGTGTCAGCAATTATTATTACCTAAAACATCCCTGCCTCAAAAGTAAGCATAAATTAGGAAATTACTTTCACTTAGCAACACAGCTGCTGATCCCAGCCAACTCCTGAATAATCTCCAACTGTTTTATGATTTGGCTCTTCCCTCTGCTACAAATTATCACTAACATAATAAAAAAACCTGAGAAGGGATCGCTAAAACACCCTCCCAGAAAGCCAAAAATTGTATTGTAAAAAAATATTCTCCAAACTACTGGACCGAAGACAAACGGCAAGTTGGGAAACATTTGCTGTTTTGTTCAAGTTTCTCCTGAGCTTCCAAGGGGAATGTTGGGCCAGCACCTCCCATGGGGCACTGAGCTGCTCCCCTGTTCCTGCTGTGGGTCCCCCAGCTCAGCTGGGAGCATCTCCAGCAGAGTTTCAAAGCAGGCAGGAGTCCCTCCCGCAGGGAACAGCTCCGGAGGGTCACGCCGAGGCCAAAGGAATGAGTAAGCTGCTGGCACGTCACTGTCCTGAGAGTTCAGATTCAGCCATGGATCACTTCCACTGCAGCCATGCCCCAGGGAGCCCCCAGGACACGTTCGTGTGGAACAACGGAGGGAACGGGAAAGCAAGGATGTGTCTACAGAGCACCTGCAGACACAACACACGGAGAGATTCCTGCTCCTGAGGACACTCACCACTGACAGCCCAGGGACTGTGGGAATGCCGAGCTGGAAATCCAACCAGCAGCACTCCATGTTCACATGAACTCCAAGTTCACCATGTGAGCCGCTTTCTGTTTACAAATGCTCTGGATACCCAAAGGCTGGAGACGGAAAACTCCAGTTCCACCCCGTTCTTTGGTTTGGTTTAAAAGCAGATACTTGGACAGGTACATCCTGGGTTAAATCTGGCTTTACATAAGCTGAGACACCATGTCTGGGGAAGTGATAGGATAGAAGAAGATTTAGCCTGCAAAGCAACCCCAACACTGAAGTCCCAGAGGAGCATTTGGACAAGAACAGGTGTCTGCCCTACCCCAGGAAACACCCTGTTTCAATCTGAGCTCACCTCCTTAAAAACCCACAACTAACACAGATCCTTGCACGCTCCAGTTTACAGCTTGCAAGGGTTTAAAGGATGAGACTTGCCCCTCTGGCAGTCAGAAATAAAAGTATGTCAAGTTCAAGGACTGAGAGACAGTCAGAGCATCCATGGGAGAGACGTTCCAGAGGGCTGGAAGCTAAAACTGCTGACCCGGCACAAAGGTTGGAAGGCAACGCTCGTTCATCCACAGTAAGAGAAGGGGAACTCAGCTCTACCAACTGCACTTCATCCTAGGTGTGGGCTTTACCCAGGATTTATTGGACATTCTTCTGGCTATACTGAGGGTTTGGGATATTTTGGGTTGTTTTGGTTTTGGACAAATGCTGCTTGTGTGAATTAGGACACCGGACCAAGGCTTTCCTTCAGTGCCCCGAAACTTCCTGCAGCAGATTAGATCCACCACGCACATGGATTTTATCCTAATGACTCACCCACCCAATTCTCTCTGATCCTATTACAGCACTTCTGTCTCAGTCACTTGCCAGCAATACCACAATAACTCTACCTGCTCCTTTCCTACTGAAAATCAGAAACCAAACCCGCTTTCTTCCACACAGAGGTTAACTAAGGAGTGCTATTTTCCTTCTGGCTTGTGACAGCTCCTTTAAAGCACTCAAATCTAGATGAAGACATCACTGCTGTCATATGAGAACAAGCACCCTAAGCTGTGACTTTCAGCTTTCCAGCAAGACACTTTTCTAAGAAAACTCACCCCCTTCGGCAGAAATTTTTATTTTACTTCTTTAGGAATTTCCAATCGAATATAATTTTGTAAACTACTACCACTCCTTAATTTCTTAAATAACTTAATTGTATCTTTGTTAGCACCACTGTTACATTTTCTGTAAAGAACTGCTTTTGACCTCATCACTGACCGAGCAGAACTGGAGCTTGTCCAAGTCTCCATCAGAACTGTGGGTTTTAGCTCACACAACTGCTAAAGGAACTGATACAGGAAATTAATTAGGAAGGTGATTTTACACATATGGGACCCCCTCTTGATCTACAATAGGTTGCATCTTGGGGTTTTCAGGATACATGCAAAGGAGTGGCCTAGAACAGGACATTTCCTCAAGGGATTTGCATCCATCACCATTGCACCACCTCATCAGGTAAGTTGGACTGCTCTGAAGTTCACAGTCCTTGCTGTGTGAGTAGCTCTAAATGTAAAGCACAGGACAAGATGGTAAAGACCATGCACAGATAGAAATAAGATGGCAAACAGCAGGGGAAAAATTTTAAGAGCAAGAAGCTCCAGGAAGGACAAGCAATTGAAGTTGAAGCACTCCTGCTGGTTTATATTGCATTATGTTCTCATAATTGAATTTTAATAAATGCTATGGCTTCTTGCAGCCAGATGCACAGTTCCTTTTCACACAACTGCATAAATTCCAATAGTTAATAATTTAATTAGTCCCACAACTGTATGCTAATCTGACTCAAAACATGACAAAACCCCTAAACAAATACAACCTTTTATTACTTTTTTGTTCTGATCGCCTCTCGATTTTGTTTTCCTAAGGCCTTCTGTTTTAATTTCACCAGCAGTGCTGTTACCTAATGCTTGCTATCAACAACACACAGCTCTGGCAAAAAATTGGCTCTTTCATTACATGACTTTATTAACTTATGATGGTGATACAGAACCTCTTATCCTGACAGCTGCAACTCCCATCACGTGTGACCACAGCTATCAGCGACGTCAGGAGCGCTCCCAGCAGCTCAGAGACTGCACTGAGTGGATGGCCTTTTATCACACACTTGAGAAATGAAGCGCTGCTCTTCAAGGAGCAGGAAGAGAAACATGCTGTATCTAAGTTTTAGAAAAAGAATACTTTCATGTTGTGGTTATTTATTTTTTTAATATGTCAGGATGAGCCTCATCCTCGGGTGCCACTGCAGTGCAACAAACTGGACAACACAACATGCAAGTCTAAAGGGACAACTGTGTTTTCTCTGAACTATACTCGTGTCTCCTAAAATGAGACAGATTTGATTTCTGAAGATTCAAACTCATCCTGCAGCAGTTCTCAGATGCTCTGCTGGAATTCAGCACTGCAGTGTTTCCCCTCTCCTGTGTTCAGCTGGTCCCCACTGGAGCCAACAGCAGTGGGACCTGGGAATCCCTGTGAGACAGGACTTGTTTGTGATCCCGTGAGGACACACTCCATCAACCAGCACTGAACCACAGAGACAATCCTGCTATTGACACCATTCCCTTCTATCTCTCTCAGCAATCCTTTAATACCTCTAAAATACAACTTTACAGAGCTGTCTACAAGGACTGACTTTTCAGGTATCTCATACAGGTTTGTACCAGCTCGCTACTATTTCTTCCTTTTCCATTTCCTTTCCAGAAGCAAAACCATTTCATTTCCACCACAGCCATCAGCGTGACAAAGGCACAACGAAACAAAAGGCATAAACTGTATTCAGTCTCTTGCAATATTTTTATTTGAAAAGCAAAAATTCTGCAGAACCTTAAGGAAAAATCTTACCTGAAACTGCCGTAGACTATGAGGAGAATAGAAATCAGGAAGGTAGACACTTGACTGGAATCCACAAGGGAATATGCCCTGGAATCAGGAAAAAAAAAGGCAGGTGTGTCACCATGAGTGTCCATTTCTCCAGTGCCATTTGCTAATTCTTTTTCTTATCACATTACAAACAGAGAGCTGGATGACAAATCTTTATGGCAGCTCTCTCTGAAGTTCTCGTTTTCTTTAGGAACATAAAACCTGTACCTTGTAAATTAATTTTTATATTCCAGACTGCAGCATGCAAACCCTGTACAACCACCAAAGGGCAGCTCAAAAGCCTTGTGGTAATTTATTCTGAACTCACCAGATTCAGATTTATTTTTTCCCTGAAACTCATTAAAATTGCTTCAATTACAACTCCTGCAGCCCTGCACGCCAGTGACAGTAACTTATTTTCCACAAGGCTTCTCACATCTCAGCTGACAACAGTTAAGTGACAATAGGGCAGTTGAGGCTCACTTGGGCAGGGAGAAAAAAACAAAGTAGCCCCCAAAAAGCAAAGCCCAAACATCACAACAAGCTGCAATAATCATTTATTAAACCACACAGCACTGCTGCCCCATTGCACCTTGCAGATTGCTGAGGAACAGCTCGGCACGAGGCTTAAAAAGCAGCTTTGTCTGGGTACATTTCCCAATTTACACACTGTGGGACAGCATGGAAACTGGAATATTAACACAGCAGAGGCTCACCGTGCTGGGAGAGGCTCTGCAGCCACTCCACAACTCCCAACAGGTTATCCACAACCTGTGCTAAAGTGATGGAAAAGAGCAAGAACAATCCCCAGGGGTAAGTGCATTATTCTTATCCTACAAAAAAGATAACTAAACATTTCTGGAAACCAACCAAAAGGCCTAATTTCAACAAGACTGTGGATATGGAACAAAGATAATTGAATTACATGATTGTTCCAAATTAAGTATCACTGAGCAAATAAAAACCAAAGATATCAGACAGTTACAGAATCACTCATCCCATTCCCAATTTAAAAGCAATTTAGAGAAAATTACCAAACCACTAGAAACACAGTTTAAAATATTTTCTTTTAATACATAAACACAAATGGGAATCTTCTACTGCAGAAATTCAATATTAAACATCACTGACAAACAGACAGCCTCTTTTAGATGAAATTATATACTTGTGAATTAAGCTTTTAAGAAATTAGGAACTACTTTGGCTAATTACCATAAATAACTCCAACATAACCCCACACTAGAAGTGAAAAACAGAGATCTTATTTGCTCAGAATGTTGGCCAACACGTAAAAACAATCTTAAGATTTATATATTTAACTTTTTGGTCATGTTTGACCTTTAGTTCCCAGGCTGTGGAACAGAGGTCTTAGAAGGACCCATGAAGATCAAGATCCTGAACTGCAAACACATGCAATGTGGAACTCAGCACTTACAACCAGTGTATATATAAAAATTCAGGTTCTACACAACACAGTTCACAGCATATTGTTTTTATCCAGTGGTTACAGCCAAGCTCACACCAAAAAGGAACAGCTTAAGGATAATTACACTTGTTTTATGTCCCTCACCCAACCTCGTGCAAAGGGAAAGTTAAGCTTTGAATTCTGTTTGGGTTTGAGAATAAATAGTGGAATTGCACTATTAAAAGAATATTGGGGAACTCCACATTTATGAGGAAAGCAAAATGACTGAGTGGAATTTACACTGGTATCAAACATGTCCAGGGTTATGCACTGAACTTCATTAACTGATGTTCATAAAATTGGATCTTCACAAATTGGAAAGAACTTTTGAGACGAACAATGTTTTCCGTAATTCATCATTCAGTGACAACTTTGGAGGCTAGGACAATTAATATGCCATTTCACCGTAATTACTAAACATTAGTCAAAACAAGGCTGTAAGTGTTAGAAAGATTCACAAAACAGATAAAATGTGATGACACCCAGATCAGGCCTGTGCATAATCCATGAAGTTTTGCGTTAGAGACCGAGGGCCCTTTGGTACAAGGAGAGAAGCTGAGTAAATGCAAGCCCATCTGGAGCACATCCAGCACAGCACACCTGCTGACAGGCTGCAGGGGGGGCAGGATGCTGTGCAAAGGGGAAATGGGAATTACAATCCACCCAGCCTGCACAAGAGAGGTGCAACAGTGCAATTAAAAACTCATCACAGCCCTGGGATATTTCCTGACTTCTCCCCTACAGCAGGACATCCCAAAAACTCGCTGTTGCCATCACAGTTATGGGCTGGGAAAACTCATGCTGGCTGATACTCCACAAACAGGGCCAGGGAGGGACAGTCACACTTTCCTTCTTCCCGAGGCAGCTGGAAGAAGAACAAGGCAAAACACACACTGTGTGACAGGCTGAGCCGAGGGAGCAGCTCGTGCACGGCCAGATTCCAGCCAAAGTTTCCAACACAAGGAACCCACAAACTCCAGGGATAATTTTACAGCGGGGAAGTGAAGCTCATTGCAATAAACCCCTGCAACTTTTTAACATCTCCTTTCCCTGCATTATTTAAGGTATTGCACAAAACCTGAAACCAGAACTGCTTCCTAAAATCCTAACCACTGACTGGATGGACAGTTCATTAATAGACTAAAAATCCTGGAACCCAAATAAACACTTCCTAACACATTAGTCTGAGCTAGAGGTAATAAGCAAATGACTATCACATGAAAGAATCCAGAAGTAAGATTACTTACAAGTTTTTAATATTATTCAAAATGTCAGTGATCTGCAAACCCATTTGTAATTTTAACTGAAATTTAAATGACCTCCTACAAGTCCAACAGATTCCATATGCACATAACTGGATTCTCCCATAGGCATATTTCAAAGATGCAAGTTCATTTTAACTCTCACAGACAAACAAGGCATCAGGGCCACGTTCTTCTCAAGTGGGATCAGCCAAAATCAAAACAAAACTCCTTGCTACTGATGTTTTTCAGAAGTTGCAGCAGACTTTGTGCAGTCACATTTAACCAGGCTCCCTCTGCACACACAGAACCGAAATCAGCTTCCTTCTAACAAAGTATTTCTGTAAAACTGTTTAATCTTGGAACAAGCCATGGAAACTTGTGCACAAGAAATGCCTGTAGCAAGCCTGTGCATAGTTGTCCCTTGACTTAAATACTGATTTTAAATGCAATTCTTAGTACTTACTACATGACAATCTACAAAGAAAAGATCCTTACCCTTCATTTTCAATCTGAAAATGAATACTGGGTAAGGCCATGCTAAAGGTGCCTCTGCAGACACTTCAGTCAGGTCAGGTGTGTGCCATGTCACAAGAACAGCTACCAGCCCATTTCTGGACTCCAGCACATACCCAGAGCACTGCTCAAAATGCTAAGTCAACATTGGGTTTCCTAGGGAAGCACATTTTTTGGGATTCTTACGCTACCACGCCTGAAATTCAGCATCCATGTAAGGCAGTTGGTTTAGAAGTTATTTAATCAGGCTATCAGATTCTTGCTCGGTCAAGTAACAAATAACTAATTACTAGACCCAAGTGTTTTATAAAACCGAGCACTCTGCTGCTTTAAGTCCCTTTCCTCAGCCAGCCACTGAGAGGTGACTTCCCAAACGCTTCCTCCAGTTAAGATCTCACTCTGAACCTGCATCTTTAGGAGGCAGAGATCGATTTTCACAAATTCTCTGCCACGAGGCATCTATTTCTGGCAGCTCCACGGGCAAGTGCTCCGAGCACAGGCTGCGCAGGCCTGCCAGGGCAGAGACACAGCGAGCACTGTTCCAGAACATGGCCTGTGAGTCTGCCCCACAGCCATACAGTGCCAGCATTGTCTGCACAACAATCCAGGCAGCGAGCTGTCCAGCCTGGCACAGACTGCTCCATAGACCTTTACCTACAGAACAATTCCAGGGATGCCCGGCCGCTGGGACACACCACCACTTCCAAACAGTGGCCACGCAAAACACACCACGCCAGTTCCAGCTGGCGTTCCAGGCAGCACTCTCCCCTCTTCTGGGAAAACATGAATAACTTCTGTATTCCCAAGGGAACAGAGACCCCCTTCATTCCCAGCTAGAGAAGATGGGAACCAGCTAATGGAAGTTGCCACAACAACAGCAATAGTGCCACATGAGAGACACTTGCAAGCTCTTTTCTCTGCGTTGGCAGCTGCAGGTCCAGTTCTCTTGCCCCGTCCCCCCAGTTCCAAGCTCACCTGTCTTTGGGAACATTCACCCCTACAAGGTCTCTGCCATCTGCCCACTGTTCTCCTGGTCTGTAATTCCTTTTTAATTGCTCTGGGTTTGTTTTTTCTTTTGCACTCCCACTCAAGAAAATCCCTCAGTCAATGCAAGCACTGGTTTTGACGTTTCAGATAAGCAGTTTCTGGGTAACAGTCCTTCCAAACCAGCAGAATCACCCTCAGGCAAAGCCTGGCACTTCTTTTTGCCCCCCCTGTCGAGTGATAAGTATCTGCAACTTGCTTTGTTCAGTGAGGACTCAGAGAAAGTGTCTCTAGCTGAGAGTGCAGAGCGTTACCCTCAACACAACCCACTTGCCATGGGCCAGGCTGAACTGACCACGAGCCCAAACACTGCCATTACAAAAGCACCTTCTCATCTTTTCCAGATACCTGCTCTTCTTCATACCGTGCCTGCAGAACCATCTGCAGAACCACACACAGCACCGGACTGGGGAACCTCTCTGCCTGAATAATGAGGAAGAATGAATGGGAAACTTTCTCAGGAGATTCAGATTCCTGATCTGGCCCATTTCTGAACATAAAATCAAAGAGGAAAATGTTCAGTGGCAGCATTGTCTTAAGTACCCCCAAATTATTGCCTAAGACATCAGTTTGATGTAATTAGAATGAAAACCTCTCTCTGTCTGCACAAGACACCTACTCAGTGTATGATCAATTCAGCCCCTCGATGTTTCAGTAGCAAACATCACTCCCCTGGCTTCCAGGTACAAGGAATGATTGTGAGGAATTCTGCCAAGGTGGGAATGGGAAGCTGTGCCCTGAAGTTTCCATAGCAATGCCAGCTGAAGGCCTTGGACACAGATCATGCTCATACAAAAGCTGCTGTAACAGCAGCAAGACAAACTTTCCCTGCATTTACTGTATGTATACAAAAATGCAAACAATGCATCACATCGACTTCAAAAGTGCAGATGATTCACTGAAGTTCACATGAAGAGAGAAGATTGCATTTCATCACATATTTGCCTTTATCAGTGTCAGAATATCCAAGAGTTTACAAGATTAATGAAAATAAGACACAAAAGGAAGGTGGCCACACTAAATAGGCTGGAGTAAGGAGGGATTACAACAGAAGAGCTTTTGCTTTGTTTAACAGGACCAAATCCACAACTTGCAAACATCTATCAGAGAATCACAGAAATTCACCCTGATGGGAACATAAGGAGATCATTTTATTCACTGATCTTACTCTGGGGAGCGACAATCAATCAGTCATGACAGGTGTTTACCTCATCTGTTGTTCTAAAACACTCACTGGTGAAATAAGAAGACTTTCTTGCCATATAATGGAAGTCTTTTTGATTACAATTTTAGTCACAATGTTTCTCCTATACAGAAAGTCCTTCAAAACTCACGGGGAGCTTGTCATAACCAGCCTCATCTGGGATAAAATGGATCCATACATGAGCTCACTTGCATACCTCAGTTTCTGAAAGATGTGGCTGCTTGAGAAGTGACCACACAGAACGTCAAACACTCTTCAGCCCACATTAAAAGCCATGGCTATTTACTCAACCAGTCTGGTGCTCTTCACCTGCACTTCAAATATCACTCAAATGTCCACTGTGTCCTCCCAAGGAGGACATAATATATAACACAATAATATAATCCATGCCCATCAAAACATGCATCCCAATTCTCCCTGAAAGAAAACCCCTCCTAGGCAGTAGCAGCACTGGAAGGGTGATGATGGAGCTTCTCCCTCCCTGCCCTGTTACCTCTGATTTTCAGAACTCTCTGAATGCACACCTTCAGTGTGAGGGTCTCCTCTCAGCAGACACTCAGTTCTTTCAGAGGGAAACAGAAAAAAACAACAAAACGAAAAAACCACCAAGGAAACCCAAACAACCAACTTCTGCTGGAAATCTGGTGTTAAATGTCAAACTCAAGATGGACAAGGTCCTCACTTCCCCCTTCCCCAAGCGTTTTGTGTATTTCAAAAGCTTTTTAATGTGTTTAGTACATCAGTGATTGCTACAACAACAGAAAAAACAAAGTCAAGAAATACCAGTTGGTAAATTCAAGGCAAGTCGAAGAGTATTTTGCACTTCCCCTGTTCCACCCCAGGTTTTTTGAGCAATCAGCTCTACGTAGACAACAACATTCACCCTCACTGTGCCGCAGTGACCCCAGGCTCGTGTTTTCTTTTCCTCACCAGAGAGTGCTGCTCAGGAGGAAGACACTGTCCCGAATCTGTGTGCCTTGTACACTCTCCAAACATTCTGCCAACTATTCTGTTCCCCTAAAGAAGTGTGAGGTAGCTCAGTGATCAGGCTGATCTCTGCTGGGAGCCACTGCTGCAGAACTGTTTGTGAAGAGGAACAAACCAAACCCAAGGACTGCAGAGCACGGCCCTGGGGCACAGGGAAGAAGAGCCCTCCATGGACACGGAGATCAGCTAGAGCTAATTGCACAAATATTCATTCTGGTTGGAGGGTGGACTCCCTCCACAGGTAAAACCAACAGGACTTTTTTCCTTCACTGGACTCCAGGTCAAGGGTATAACTCAAAAGCCTCTTTCAATGCCCTGAGTGTGCAAGATCTACACATATTTAAGAGCCTCCATTAGGCTTGCAGCCAAACCAAAGTTAAATCTGAGTGTAACATTTAAAGGTATAATTTGAAGCGTGAAGTCATGGTACCCACAGCTGTAAACATATCTCAACACTATTCCATTCTTTAGGGTGATTCATAGGAAAAACAAGCAAATTGCTACAGGAATAGCTTGTTTTCTAAAGAAAGTTTACAGTTTCATCTCATTGTCACGTGAAGATAAGGTCTGGTGAGTCTGAGTAACTTATGGAAACATGGATCATGGTAGGGAAAAAAAAGCTTTAAACAAGATTAAAGTGAAACAAAACAAAAAAAAAAAAAAAAGAGAAATAGGAGTAATTTGAGATGTTCCATTAAAACCAGACTTTCCTACAGACTTGGTTAGGGCTCAGGCAGGCATTTCAATTGGTAACCAGAGAACAAGTCTGCTGTTTATCGGGCAGAGAACTCAGAACATTTTCACACTATTCCATATTATAAATATATATATATTTCTACATATACAATTTTAAACCCCAACTCCCTCTTCTACCCTTTCCAGAAAGCTGTTTCCCTAAAATTCTCCCTGCAAAACCAAATTCTAAGCTCCCAGTGAAACTGCTAAGAGCAAACCCTCCTCTGAGCTCACTTTGTGATGAAACTGGAGTGTGTGTCCAGGGAGGCACCAGGAGACACAGTCTTGAAAAAAACAATTGTATTCTCTGTTAAAAACATTATTGGAGCTCCTCTCCTGGTTCACCCAACTGTTTGCCAGCACAACAAAGAATGACACGTTTCAGAGTGTTTAAGAATCACAGCCACTGGCAGATTTCCAGATTTCATGCTCAGCTTGGAGCACTCGTTTCCTCACAGAAATGGGGGCACAACTTCCATTCCCTGCACAGAAGCACGAGAATACTCTGCTTGCTCAAAGGGGCATTATTCCAAATCAACATGGACAGTGTCCACGTACCTCAAAGGGATTTTCAGCTCCTGACCTCCCCACTGCTCCAGTGAAACCACACTGAACAGGGTATTTGGGAGCAAAATATGCAATCAGTGGTTCATGGAGAAAAATTACATCTTCAAATAAGTTGTACTGGACACACATATCTGAGTGTTAAGTAGCCTGAACCAAAATACATGTCCAAAATCCTACTGATTATCTTTGGCATTGCTGTCCCAGAAAATACTGCCTTTATTTCATACTCAGTGGGAGCCTGGATACATAATTTTCATCTCCTACCTACACACAAAAGAAATTACTGTTTTGAGGTTTCTTCTGCTATTGAGGAGAGTTGTTTGGTTGATTTGTGTTGGGAGTTTTGCTCTGAACCACACAAATGAAAAAAGACCTGGGAACCGCCCTTTCTTTTTTTCTTCCTCAAAGAAAGAAACAAGATGTCATGAAAAGCAGGACATGCTTTTATTGCCAAATATATGTCACCACCAGCCAAGAATCCTCTCCAGAAGCAGATTTTGAAACTGTATCACAAGTATTTGTGACTGCAAAGATTTTTTTTTTGAAAATGTGAACAAAACATCCATGCAATGATGTCTGCAATAGGGGATCCCATGGAAGAAGACACATCATTTCAACGAGTTAAACTAACAAGAATATGTGGAAAAACACATTTGATATCAAAACACAGACTGAGTGAATGTTTTCCTCAATTTTTGTATTTTATTGTGCCGTGTTTATTTTAATTGAGCTGTTTCAGATCAGCCAGCTTCTTCCAGAACACTGGCATCCCACTACAGACCAGCCCCAGCAAACTGCTGAGCCAAGGCACAGCCCTGCTTTTATTTTCGAAAAACAATTATTACTTTTATCCCTTCTTGACAATTAAATCTGAAGGACTCCAGCCTATGGCTGGATTTGCCTGTGTTGGTTTGAAAATCAAAAGGTTGAGGCAAGAAAGTCCCACGGTGTAAACTGTACCCCCCTTCAGTCAGCTCACCCCCGACTTCAGCAGCATTGACAGAGCTCTGCCAACAAAACCTCCTTTTCCAAACACCTGCCATTCCAGTTACCTTGGGTTTTGCTTGTAAAACTTGTATTATTCACGGGCAGGAAAAGAAGAAAGAAGGGGAAAAATCGGCCCAGCCCCGTTGTTGTGTGGGGAGGTTTCATCCCGGCCAGCAGCGGCACCACCAGCACGTGTCACACAGGACAGGGGGAGCCAACACGTGGCCAGGGACAAGGTGGGACTGAAACCCTCCCAGGAGCAGCTTACATTAGATCTGGTTAAGCCCACTGGAACACACACACCTGTAATCCAGGCTTTGCAGGAGTTCATGCAGATTAAACAAAACTAACCTTCCTGTTTTCCTGTAACCAACCCTCCACATTTTAATGGAGTTAATTTTCCAAACATACCACAGGTACTGTAGTTGCTGCAATAGATGACAACACCTTGTAATATTTTGTGCTGTTTCAGTCCTTTCAGATTTGTTTTCACAGCAAACCCCATGGCTGCAGCAGCATCCACTGAAAACTGTAATCAAGTTCTGTGTTCCCACAAGCCCTTTGAGCACCTGCCCTTTTATAACCCACAGTTCTGCAACACCTTTGCTCCCACCACAGGACAACACCTTGAGGCACAGGCCATCCAACAGAAAAACAGTCTCTTGAGAATGAGAAAAAGACATAAAACTCATTTGCTGAACTAATTAAAGAAACTGCATTGCCTGTAAGTGCCTTCATAGTTGATCAGTTTATAAAAGACTTCAGGGTACTGCAGGGGATACCCTCCAGCTTTGCTCTAGTACCACAAAACTGCCCAGCAAAAGTATGAACAAACACAGTGTTTCTGTGGAAGAATTCAAATCAGCAAATGTCAGAACAAGATGTAAATATGTAATTACGAAAATGTCCATAATCTAAGTATGAGCCATCTGACTGAGCAAGGCTGCAGCTCCAACTGACCACACAGGAAGACTTTCCTCGTGTAGAGAATTGTTTCCACGTTCCAGAGATAACCAAAAGGACAACTGGAAGGAGGGAGAAGAAAGGAGGTCAAATCAAGACCTGTTACACACAATCCTCCCTCCCCAGAGCCACAAATACATTTCTTTGGGTAAATTCTCAGGTTCCAACAGGCCAGTGAACTCTGCAAAGGTCAGGCCAATATTTAGCCTACCCCAAAGACTTGCTGAAACAGCTCTTCTATCTAAATTACCACTTTCAACTGTATGGATTTTCAAAAAATAGCCCTTTTTACATCAGAAAAAAGGCAAATCAAGGGTGTGGTCACTGTAATTTCAGTCTACAAAGTACCACTGTGCAAACTGCCTACAGTTCTGTGCTCGAGGCCTCCTCATGATCCAAACAACCCTGTGCTCTCAGGAAGGGCCCTCTGGAAATGCCAGTGGTTACCCCTGGTGCAGGAAAGCTTCCTGCAATTTTGATGGCTACGACCCTTTTGGATTATTAAGGGATCAATTTATACCCCAGTTATTTTGCAACCCAGTTTTCAGTCCCCTGACAGCACAGCTCTGCATTAGACACAAGGCTGCTCAGTGCTGGCTTTTCATTTTATGAAGTTAAGGAAGAAGATCAAAACTTCCCCAAAATCTTCACCTTCGGCTCCCATCTACGTTTTGATCTCTGTAAGTCTTTTTATATGTCACAGAAAAGCTCATTAACCACGACCACGATCATACAAAACAGGAGGACCATCTGTGTTTTGTTACACTCTCTTAAACACCCACACAATAAATTACATTTTCACTAAAAGAAAGAAAAACCAACCAACTCCATACAAAAGAAACTCAAACAAAACACTCAAACCCAACCTTCTCTACCAGATATTCCCAGACCACCAAAGTAAGCTCATAAAACTGGACATACTGGACTAGCCTTACTTTTGAGTACTTTAAAACTGTGACACTCTGACTTTAATTTTATTTTAGGAAAGTGGGGGATTTTAAGACTTCAGCTCTACACTTGCTCACCTCAGAACTACAAAGAGCTTCTCAGGTCCGTAGCAGACCAAAAGCTCGACAGTAGTATCAGATTGCTTTGGCACACACACGAAGTCAAACACATAAACTGAGCCCATCCATTCTCTAAACACACAAATATGATCAAAAGGCATATGGATATAAGGAGAATTATCCACCATTATTCCTGATAATACAAGGAAAAAGTACTGGTGGGGAAAAAAAGGGCTTCAAGCGAGTGAAGGAACTACCAGCATGGAATCCAGAAAACATAAGGCATGTTTAATTTCTTCACTGAAGCAGAAGCAATGACTGAAAAAGCCACCCCTTCTACTTTGCTATGTAAGTGAACAGCAAGGAGCTTAAAAAGAAACAAAAACCAACAAAACAACACCACCAAAAATCCTTCCCTGCAGTTAAAAAGAAAAGCTTGAAGTAAAGTCTCACATCTGTAATATTGTAATGATAATATTCCATGGTTCCAGCACTTCATTTGTATGAATAATGCACTGCTGTTTACTAAACCAGAAACACAATTCAAAAATAATAATAATGATAATAATAATAAAAAAATCAAACAGCAACATAATTTGCTGTTTGAAAAGCAAATGCAAGGCAACTTCTTTACAGGCAAAAAAAAATTCAAGCATCAGTAGGATCTGCATTAGCAGTGTGTCAAACAGCAGCTTTTCACTACTGAATGGATCCCACCCAGAGAGAAGGCACAAAGCTGTATTTGAGCACACCACGATTCCCATGATTAGCTCAGTTACAACCGAGGCAGTAGAGGGGGGAAATTAAGTTTAAAATTGGGATTTTCTTTCTGTTCTGATGCAGCTCACACCCCCAAGCACAGGACACACTCTACAGAGTCTCTTAATCCACGGGAAGGAAAGGTTATTTACTCGGTGTAGAAAGCAAACCCAAACAAGCAGATCAGAGAGTGAGGGGTATTTATTACAGGAGGAAAATTCCTGAGTGTAAAGCACCAAAATGACACACTCCACACAAACAGAGGCAATCAGTGCAGCCTGTTCCCAGGGTACCTGTGCCAAAGGCTTG
Organism: Pyrocephalus nanus; assembly: GCA_038380795.1. Taxonomy (NCBI): domain Eukaryota; kingdom Metazoa; phylum Chordata; class Aves; order Passeriformes; family Tyrannidae; genus Pyrocephalus; species Pyrocephalus nanus. The sequence goes on from CM076278.1 coordinate 4,856,719, forward strand.
GTGACTCAGGGTAGCACAAAGCTTGGCAACACAACTCCAGCTTCAATTGTTAGCATGGCTACAAATGCATACAAACAGACTCTAATGCAATTATCTTGTTAAAATTGCATATGATTTAGTACAGAAGTCAATTAAGGTTTTACATTATGAGCATTATGATTTCCCCATACTACTGAGCCTACTAATACCAGTGTTTTGGAGACACTTCTGTAGTCACATTTGTTTTCCTGAGGTGTTCTCTTCATTTCTCTTCCTTTAATCATCCCGAGTAAGAGCACACAATGCATCCAGCCCAGGAAGGAGAGGAGCCTGTCACTGGGATGAGTGCAGAGAAGAGTTTCTAAGATGACCAGGACAGATAAGAAGTGAGTTTATTTAGCCTAGAAAAATACACAGTAAGGGGAGAAGCCGGCTCACAGGCAAAATGAACCACCACAGGAGGGAACTCAGAGATTAAAACCACCTAAAGTTGTGTTGCTAACAATAGGGGAATTCACACTCTTTCCAAACACCAAATAAACTAATCCAGTCAAACAAATTTTCCCCTCTCAAATCCAATTTCATTTTAAGATTAACATCTCCACAGTCACAAAAAAGACTTATTGATAACACAAGAGGTGGCAGTTCTTCCTTTTTCATGCACTGTGCTTTTGGGGGGAACCAAAACCCAAAGAACACAAAGCCCAAATGGACCAGGTCCAAATGTATTATCCAGTATGCTTTATTTTCTTCCTGAGAAACAAGAAAAAGAAGGAGAACACGTCCTACTGCTCTTTTGTACTCACTTATTCTAAACAGTTGAGGTTTAATGAAATGATAATGTTCAGACAGATTATTAGAGGCATCTCACATGCTGAGCCGAGCCTCCAAATGTTGAAATGCTTATTAACAGCAAATTTTCTTAACAGCAGTTGTGATGCCTTCAATACTGCATCACATAAACCTTTTGCACAAACTGAAGTACATGAGTCTTCATGTAAAGGACCAAGTGAAATTTATATTTGACCAGCATCAAATTACAGATGAAAATTCTGCTACTTTTATTAGGAGAAATTGTCGTTTCACTCTGTACCACCCTACTGCTACAGACACAGAACTGAAATGCACCTCCCAAATCCACCATCAGACAACACAGAGGGTGAGTCTGCAACACTTCTGCAAGCCCAGGGGTAACAAGTTCAAAAGCTACCAGAAATCCCAAACAAAACCGAAAGATGATTTTCACTGGACAAAATGTTTGCCTTTTAAAAAGCCAATTTCTATGTAAAGGCATCGAGATAACATTACACAGGAAAGCAAGTTCTCTCCTGCTTCAGTTCATCCACTGACTTGCACTTGTCATCCTAAACACCCAACTGACACTCCAAGGCAAAAGGACCCAAGTTGTTCCATTCTTTTCCCACCCCCCCTTAGTGTAACACTCCTCTTATTCCTTAATTCAAGCTGTACTTGTTTAATGGGTGTCCCAGGCCAGACAAACTGCAGCACAGCACAGCAGAGCACAGCAGAGATCCACTTCTTTTAGAAGTTTTACTTCAGTATTCATGAAATGCTAGGGCAGAGTCAGATCAGATCTCCACAGCCCTAACCCAGACAGAAAGCCAGGCCAGCCCTGCAGGAGCAGCCACATCAGATTTTTCAGGTGATACTAAAAATCCTGACAATTCCAGCCACAGGAATAGAAAGGAAAAGCACATAAATGCAAGGCAGGTTAACTTCTGCTCTTCCCATCTTTAACAGAACTGGTTTGAGAAGTGTGAACTGACACCTCTGCATGAATCCTGAATCAAGGGTCTCCAATTTTCACATTAAAGCAGCTTCCCTGAGGATTAGGGAATTAACAGCCTTGAGGAAAAGCACAGAATGGTGGGGTCCATAGGGATGTCCATGTAGGAGCAGGCTCAGCAGGACTTAGGGCATGCCTGGCATCCAGGAGCTGCTCTAAGGCAAACACACAGGCTGCTGATGCCACAGCACAGGGCTCAGCTTTCCAGGGAACTCCACGTGCTGGAAGCCTCAACGCTGATCCTTCACCATCTGCTTCAATTCACGTTTTCATGTAATGTATGTAGCAAAGAATGAAATGCAGATCAAAGTGAGTGACCAGATTCAAGCATTTCAGGTAAACAAAACAGCGTTTGCAACTCAGCAACAGCCCCTCGGCCACCACCCTGCAAACAACTGGAATCAAACTGTGTCTGTGGGGAGGAGCAATCCCTCATCACACCAGCAATCACACAGCTGGAGAGGCAGGAGCTTTTCCACACATGAATACAAGAGGTTTTGGTATCCTCCAGTGGGACATAAAACACCCACACATCAGTTAGTGACAAAAATTGCCTCTCACCAGAAGCATATTTACCATTGTATCAGTAATATTAGAAAAGTGGGATAGAAACAAAAACACAGTTGAAAACCTGAAGTTTTCCTTGCTTAAGGAAAAAACCACAATGTACAGAGCTAAAGATACTCAAAATGTATTAAGCAAATGAAAATGTCACAGTTCCCTAAGCAGCACTGGAAACAGCGAAGGGGGAAGATTCCCCTGAGCTGGAAATGCAACGTTTCAGCAATCAGTGCTGCTGAAATTTGGATTTTCATAATATATTAGCATATTTGCATAAGACTTTTAATCTAGTCATTCAAGTGAGGCAGCCAGGTTACATTTTAAAAGCTCTATTCTGTATAATTAAGGGTGTAAGACAACTCATAAAACAGAAATCTGCCTCTCTGTGAAGTTATTCAAGTTAAATACACTTAATTCATTGAACTTCACACCTTTACTGAGGTTTTTTCCCCCATACACACACAATGTTTATGGGAATGCCTTAGAACCATACATACAACCTCTAGTTTTCTATCCCAAATCCTATATTGCACCTGTAACACTTCTTTATTTTCTGAATCCAGAAAACTCTTGAACAGTGATAGCGAACAATTATTTCCAATCATCCAACCTCAATCAAAAATATCCTTTTTTTTTTTTTTCCCCAGCCAGAATGCAAATACCTGGAGTCTTAGAAACATTACAAATGTGTTCCTCGCGTCCCCCATAACAATTCCTCGGCTCAGTTTCATCCCTGTTCTGCATTTGAAGTCTCAAAGCCATCTACAAAAATACTACAGAGCTTAATCCTCCCAATATCCCCCTCTGATCCCCAGAGGTACCTTAAGCACCAGACGAGTCTGAAAATACCCTGGGAAGGCAGAGATGACACACTGTTGGGCTGCATTTATATTTCTGGGGATATTTCTTGCTCAGAAAAAAAAAAAAAAAAAAAAAAAAGCCTTCCTGAAAAAGATTTTGTAGTGAACATCCAGATGTTTAACCTTCCTAAAAATAACTGAGTTCACCCTTGGAACAGTCTTGTAATTCCAGAGCACCCTTCAGGCAAAAACACTCACATCAGAACCAGAAGAGCATGAACTCAACTCCAAAAGTTAAACTCGGGAAAATGTAGTAGCAAGATGACAAAGCTGACTCAAACATTAGAATTATTGATTGTTTGTTAGTTTAAGTCACCTACTAAATTTAGACACAATTCACACTGAGTTTGTCACTTTGCTTTGATTCCTGTACCTAAAAAATATATGCTATTTTGAGTCCATGCTAACATTAAAATGCCATTTAACTTTCACAACATTAGTTGGATTTGAATGCACAGAGTGATGAACAAAGTAAACCCAGTAATTTAAAAATATCACTTAATTATCCTTACCATTTTATTTGAAAACTACTTTTGTGTAAGAAGTAAAGCACCATGAGGGTGTAGCTGACATAAAGCTGTTTTTCAAACACAATGTCATTACTGTTTGGCATCTGGGGGACATTTCAAGTTAAGATTTTATTCATGAGCAACTGCGACTTGTGTTGTACAGGATTAAGCACAACAACAATAACAACAACAAAAAAAAATCACAACAGCACAGAGTTCCAGACATTTTTCCTGCCTGCTTTGTTTTTTATATTTTAATTTTATGAGAGTTCTAAATCAAAGGATCTGAAACGCAGGAAAAGGCAAACAATATGTAAAATGAACAAAGTTGGGCAACATCCTAATGTGAGAAAGAGAAAAAACATGTAACAAGAGAGCAACAGATATGATTTTTGGATGAGAAAATGTAAAGAACTTCTCTTCAAAGTGGTTTGTTTGTTTGTTTGTTTTTAACTTGGGACTTAACACTGGTTTGTCCAAACGTTTTCCTCTTATCTCTCCTGAAATTACTGTAACAGCACAACTCTTGGAAAGCCCATTTTTGACCCCACAGCAGTTCTAAACTGCACACAGGGAGCCAGGCTGTCCCACACCTCAGGGGAGTGCTCTCGGTGTCTGGTGCTGCAGGAGATGCCGGGGCTGCACTTGTCGAGTCAGAGCCGCAACTCAGGCAGCAACCAGGACCTGCTGGAACCTCAGCAGGGCAATGGGAACACTTCCCTGCTTTCTGAGCTGCTGTGCTCTCCACAAACGTGTTTGGGATGTTCGGTCAAACGCTGTTGTAGCAAATGGACACAGATGTCATCGGAGTCCCTCGGCCCAGGGCACCTGCAGCACCTCCAGACCCTGCTCGGGGCAGGGAGGGAGAGGGGCACCTTTCTGCCAGGGGTTTGCAGGTGTCCCCTGCTCCCTCCATTCACTTCAGGTGTTAATGCAGTCCTAAATCTGAACCTGAAAACTAAGCTGATGTGAATAATCACCCCATAATTCCTGGAGCATATATAAGTAAGAATTCAATTAATCTACGTAAGTTTTGTATATTATTTTCTTTCTCTCATTAATAACCTACTGTGAAGGCAAGAAACATGGGAATTAACACCAGTATGATTTTAGGAAAAACGACCAACAAAACATGCAAGCAATCCACCACAGTTTTCACTCCATTTAGCCCATGATGAAGTCTTCATTCTTTTCTCTTTCAGCAGCTCTCACTTATTATGTTCACCTAAGCAACCCCATGGGAAACCACAGACGTTACTAAATATTAGAACCTCTGTGGAAGGCAAATGCTGGATTTGACCAGGAATGTGATGACAAAGAGTTTGCTCTAGGCTTCTTTCATGTTTTAGAAAGCCAGTTTGCTTTCAGTTCCTTTTAGGGGGAGAATGACATAGATTCCAGAGACGTAGTCAGCTATATGAAATCTTGTTTCACAAAACAAAATATGAACCACAATGTCCACACTCCTGGGAATGAAGGAGGATAAATATCTAATCGCAAACGAAAACATGATATTTTATTAAGAAGGTGGACTAGAAAAAAAATTCTCTTTTAACATCAGTCATTTCATTTTCTGCAGTAAGTGTGCAATGGCAGCACTGCCCAGTTCCAGATAGAGTGGAGCAAAAACTAACCACGACGTCACTGGCAAGGCTGATGATTTCCATTGTTTTGTATTAAGCAAGGTTTACTAATAACTTCCTCTGAAGACAGAGAACGTACAAATTATCCACCAGAATTCAGAGAACATGGAATTTAAATCGTATTACTTTTAACAGTAGGAAAAGAGGCAGAAGTAGCATATCTAGCTTGGGATAAGCAGTCCAACATACACAGAATTATTAGTTCTGGAGTCTCCACTATTACGTGTGGACAACAAAGACACCATAAGTTTGCTTCAGTGTTGGTATTTTTCTAGTGTTTAACACATATCTGAATTAATTCTCCTAATGTCTCTTTGAACTCCAGCTGACACCAAAACAGTCTGCTGGATTTATAACCCACTTCCCAGATTCTGCAACGGCTTCCCATTCTTTTGTTACAGAAACATCTCCTTTTGGTTTTGAGGCCTGCCTAAGAAAGTCTGCTCAGTCATCAGTTATTTGGGGAACTCTGGGCCTTCCTGGTTTCAGGCCTCAGTACTTAACAGAAGGGTCTCTCTGAACACATTTCTCTCCAGTGGAACACAAATCTAGCTCAGGGCACAACGCTGCTCCCAACTGTGTGTGTCCACATGCACCAGACAAAACACGGCTCTGAAATACGGCTCTCTTCCCTTCTACCTGCAGTAGATGAGAGACCATGAATCACAAGGTCATATATTTTCATTTGTAAACTGTGAGCTACCTCAGCAGTTCTATAAATTTATAAGACAAATAAATTGTCAGCATGAGATGGCTGTATTCCTTCCCTGCCCATCTTTCTGTGCAATTCCAACAGCGTCTTAATTAGCAGCATGAATTATTTGCCATGGTAATAGGGAGATATTCAAAGCACAGAACGATGATTTCCCTGAAAGTTCAAACAAGACACTGGCTGGAGATGCACCTCCCGAGACATGATTAGCAAAAGACAAATAAAATATAAGCATCTCTACCACATCCAAGCCCAGACTATTGCACAAGTGAAATATTTCTTTACAACACCCAATGCATGAGCACGGAGATGATCCTCACGGTGAGCTGTGAGAAATGTGAGCAACTCAGCCTGGAAACGTCCAAGGAGGTCCCTGTTAGTCCCTAACAATGTTCAGATGATTGTCACAGGCAAGCTGGAGCAAAACAGCAGTGACTGTAGCACTTGATTACAGAGCCCTGATGCCACAGCATAAGCCACCAGCAGAAATTATTTTCTTTCCAGAGGTGAAACAATTATGAATTCCTAAAACAAAGAAACAGCCTAAGCAAATGGAAGAAGAGAAGCTCTTCCACCGCAGCACACACAGCTCACAGCTGCCATGGGGACTGCAGAGATGGAACATGTCTTATGTGGGAATCACACCTGGTACAGAACCCAGCCCCTGTCAGTAAGCAAAGCAGGCAACTGATGACCCAGCACTGAACTCTGCTGAGATTCCGGACTTCCAGTTCTCTCCTGATGTCATGAAAACAACATGGATCTCAAATCCAACCAACACAGCTACGTAAAGGGTTTCTCAGCCGTTCTCTTCACATTTTCTCTTTAGGAGAGTGTCTGTAAGTGTCCAGCAGGGAAAGCAGAGCTTGGCTGGCAGCAGGGAGGGTCAGTGCTGATCTGAACCAGAGCAGCACCCGCAGAGGAACTGAGAACAACCACACTACCACAGAAAACAGAAACACAACACGCTCCTTGAACCTCACCCAGCACACCTTCACCTCCATGGGTTCTTTCCTCTTGGGAAGAGAAGAACCCAGCTCAGTTTAGTAAATTCTCTTATTGCAAAATCAAAAGCAAGTTCTGGTACATTTATATCACCATAAAACAACTGGAAGGAAAATGACTTTAGTGATGAAAATTGCAAATGGCATTACAGAGTTGTGCAGGATTTTTATTACCATTTGGCCTTATGTTCCACATTTGTATCAGAAATGGGTGGGTGGGGTATCTTTAAGTTTAGTAACACCAGATTAAAAAAAAAAAGAAAAAAAAAGCCTAGTTACATGCTAAAAATTTAACTGAGAACCTCCCTCATGATGAAGAAAACATCCACTCAGTGTTGATTTCTAAAAATACCTCATCATATTATATACCCAAGATGCTTTTAGTTACAAACCAGATACCACTCAAGGCAACTTTTGATTGCAAATAAGAGCACTACAAATTTCTATTCGTTGGGCATTTTGCAAAGTTCCTGTCCTCAGGTGTCCACAACTTAAAGAAAATCTAAATACTTACTTGCTTGGTTTTAGAGTGTTGAAAAGCTTGCATGGAAAGACTACAGGACATCCCTCCTCTGATAAGGGACCATCCTTGCTAAGATCTGTGAATTCACATCATTTTTAAATTATTTCCTTTGTTCCTCTCTCTGTGCAAATTGCCAGTAAAAGAATTAACAACCACTGAAATGCAGGATAAGTTGGATTTCTTCAGATGATTTGGGCATTATTCAGTGTCTAGAGGGGTCAGGAGATTTTGTTATCTCGTTTCAACAAATTTTGAAATACTATGGCACTGCAGCCATTCCAAATTAATCATACAGACCCTATTAATAGATTGTCATGGAGTCCTAGAATCCTGCTCTTCCAAAGCTATCTATTTCCTCCACAGTACCAAGATACAGGATATTCAACAGCAAGTTTCCTAACAGCACTGAAAAATTCCATTACGAAAAGCTCCCAACAGTTTAACTACAAACAGTGAATTCAAGGCCATTATTAGCAACAAAGGATAACATATTTTCACACTTTACCATAGTAAAAAGAAACTATATTAGTGATCTCCAGAACTGGAGCAGTAATGTGTGTGAACAAGGTTCCAGACAATTGAGTCTTTAACGTAAGAAAACACAGCCTGTCTTCTGATAATGCAATTCAGCCTCATCCCAGACACTGTCAGTCATCCAAGCCCAGAAAAGGCATTTCTCTGAATAAGGTTGCTCGAGATAAATACTCTATAAAATGAATTGCTCGACTCCACCTTCCTCCTCTTGCTCCTCTTACAACCACATTCCTCAAGAGTCAGAATCCACTGCAGATCCAGGGCTAAGAGTTCATCTGAAGTGCAACTGAGCCAAGCCCCATCATCTTGGGCATATTTACCATCAACATTCCCTCACAGGCAGAATATTAGGGCTGTCATGGTGCCAGCAAGCAGTCAGAAAAGGACAATGACAAAAGAAAACACATTAATTATGTGGCAGAAAGGGACCACTCTCAGGACGTGCAGGGACATTCCTGTAGGTCCTCAGGCCTGCCGTCCCTCAGCCCAGCACTCGATGGGCACGTGGTGTGTCCGTCTGACACCTGCCGAGGTGTCAGAGCTGTGGGAGCTGCAGTCACTGCTCTGTTTGCTGCAGCAAGAGCTGGCTGGGCAGCTGAGACACCGATAATCCAGAGTGAGAGACGGGACAGGCTGTGACGCCTCTGAGGACCCAATGAACGACCTCACCTTGAACATCTCATTGTAAAGCACTGTAAGACAAATGTGTCATCGTTCTGGCAGCTTTGCCTGGACAGGAAACAACACACTGTGCTAAATGACTACTTAAATATTTAAGACAATAAACCTTAACAAACCTGGAATCTTACAGGGTGCAGAGAGGAGAGCAACAGACTAAATCAAAAAAATTCAGACCGAATCCATATCTTCACCTGAAGCAACACAGAAAAATACAGCAGGTTTCCTAACAAGCACACAGAGGAATATCACTACTTGATGCTATATTTGATCTCATCCAGAAGCCAAAACCAGAATTAGCTGATCCTCTCCCAGGTATACAGTTTCACATATAGACACATAGATTATACTGGAGAGTTCATCTTGAGTGGCCTGACCTCCTCTCAGGGTATTACCTAAAAACATCCTGTGCATATTCCTGCTTAACTTCTTTCCCCTGTGGCCAGCTCCAGCTTTATCCCCAGGCTCTCACTCCGGGGGCATCCCAAGGTTCTAATCAGAGAGCAGACTGTCCCCGACCACCACAAAGGCTGTGCCCAGTTCTGGACTTGGTCACTGCCAACACACCCACAGCCAGCACAGACACTGTCCCTCTCACCTCGGTGTAACTGTCTGGAGTGCAACACTCACTGCACTGAAGGACTAACAGAAGGGTTTATTCACATTCACAAGGTTTCTTTCTGTAAATGACAGAGCTGCTCACGCAGAGCAGAACTCTGACAGCAGAGCATGCTGCAAATCCCACCTCCTTGGTAAGTCACTGTCTCCTCATAAAGGAAATGTAACAACTGAAGCAAAACCAGCGGTTCAGAGTGGGAAAGTGCAAAAGTACTCGTACTAGAACCACACAACTGGTTTGTCTGGGAGATCCAGGCGTTTTTGGCAGTGAGTGCTGCAGAAAAGCTTAATATGCAGGCACCACTGGGAAGAATGAATTACATTAAATGCTAGAATAGGTCCCAGGAAGACACCCTAGCACAGACCCAGGGCTCTATCTCCCCAGCAACTGGGGATCACCACTTTGCAGCTTACACAGATTCAAAAATGCAGCTGCCCAAACCTATGGATGAACACTCACCTAAGACTTAAAGTACAAAGACACTCCCTGTCAGGTGTGGAGGATATTGATCTCAATGCTGCATTGATTCCTAGACAAAACACAGTTTTCCATCCCAATATAAAAATGTTTTTTTCATATTTTGAGGTTTAACTTCCACAGCAATGCCTGTACTTGAAAATATACAGAATACCTCGATATTCTCTAATAATCTTTTTAAGATACCAGAATGTAGTGAGCTCTCTAATAAGAAAAAAAATTGTTCATTTTTATCACAGAAGGCAGAAAAGAGGATGTTATCTCACTTATATTGACTCTACTGTTGACTTAAAAAACCAAAACAAAACCACACCTCATACCTCTGACACTTAAGCTGGTATTTATTGATTACATGCTTAGAAATTCAAACTCTTTTTAGCAATGCATTCAGAAGTAAGATAAAAAATAAAACTACCAACTAATACTTTAATCAAAGCATTTAACCATCAGGCCTTACAATCAACAAGCCAGAACCAAAGTCAAATTGGCCAATATGACCTTGTCATACAGAGAGCAGCTCTGGGTGCTATTGATGAGTTGATTCACCCACGCAGCACAGGATTATAAACCCCATCACGACGTGCCTGGGTAGAGTTAAACAATATTCCATAAAAATTCCATAAAAGAACGATTAAACACCATCAGCAGCAACTATGAATCTTCAGTGACAGCGTTGAAAGTGCATTCCTGGATGAGTCAAAGCTATAGAGTAGCCAGGCTGTCTGGCCAGATTTAAGCAGCTTTCATCGTGCCGGGCCTGTATGAAGACAAATTAACGTTGTCAGATGATGGCTGGTGAGATCCTGACAGGAACACGACTGCTCACAGCGGCACCACGTGAACAGGGGATTCAGCTGCCACGAAAATACAACACAGACCATCAAAACAGGCCCCCTGATTTTGTAACCTCCAACCAAGAGAGGCAAACTCAGACAAAAAAATGTCTTGACAGCAGCAAACGTTGTCACTTCCCCCACAAACGAAGACCGGACTGGCAGGGTCTGATCTCTGCCTGACAATCTGAGTGCAGGGAAACACAGCCCTTTAACACACCTTTAACACACCTTTAACACACCTTTAACACACCTGAGCATCAGCCCCAGGGCAGCTGGGGCAGCTCCAGGAGCAAAAAACGGGCAGCAGAACACACGGACAGTGTTTGCAACAAACTCTTGCCCAAAGAGCTAAAAAGCTTTGTGACACCAACGAGAAGCAGGAACATTCTTTAGAGAGGGCGCGTTGGGAATTTTAAGAAACTTTTTCCAGTGAAGCCCCCTGCAGAGAAGTACTTCTGGTTTATGATAGACTTTTTTCGTCTTTTGATTTAGCTGTAAGGTAGCTCTTTTTTATGTTCCATCTGCAAAAACAAAAAAATAAAGAGAAAGGTAGCGAGCTGGAAAACTAACATTGGGGTTCTTCTAAGGCACTTAAGTATGATAAAGAAGTTCTTTCTGTTCTGTACCATCTGTAAATGCTTACAGCTGCATCTGCTTTAGAAGCAGTCAAGTTAGCAGAAAATTAAAAAAAAAAAAAAAAAAAAAGCCCAGCTCTTTGCTATTTAGCTTTAAAGTTTCCTTTTTCACAAGGAATAAAAAAGCACTCTTTAAACTATTTTCAACATAAAGCTTAATTAGATTCTACTCTTCATCTTCAAAACCCTGCAGAGATCATAATGTTCCCCATGAGAGCTTTTAGCCCTTTGTGGTAACTTCTTGGAGCAGCTATTCCAGTGAAGGTACAGGATCAGCCACCTCAAGGAGAGTTCAGAGAGCAGATAATCTTTCCTCCACCACACACACCATCAATCTGAACTTCTAAAAAGGACCAGAATGACCTTGTGCCATCAAACCTAGAAAGCAAGACACAGACACACCTCACCTGACCAGCGTGCAGTGCAGGTACAGAATCCCCATCATCCAGCTCTGTTTGCTCCCTTTGCCTCCTGCTGTTTCACCAACCTCACCTTTAGCTAACACTCACCTGGGAAAGGGACTTCCCAGTGACTAAATAAGTCAAAGTCACGCTACACCTATTTTATCTTGCCAAGTGGGTCTGACACAGATCATGGTGAAATAAATCACAACTGTAACCCTGAAAGTAGTACATTTACACCAGTAAAAACATTCCTTTGTAGAACAACTTTATCACTGGGCTTTGGTCTCGTACACCTGACGGATCTGTACTGACACCTGGTTGATCCTAATTACAATGATTATCCAGAATTCACTGCTGAATTCCTACCCACTACAATTTAAATCAAGTTTTAAACCTATCCAACAGGAGAAGGGATGTCAGATGGCCAGGAGCCACAGACACCAGAGGTGACACCGAGCAGAGCTGTAACTCAGCTGTTGGGTTCACCTCTGTCCTGCAGAGCTCAAACATTTTGTAATTCTGGTTCTTGTCCAAGCTGTGTATCACACATGGAGTAAGCTGAACTTACTATTCCAAGTGATGACTGAAATTAAAATAAATCCTGTAGATACACACTTGCTACTCACTTAACCCATGCAGAGAACCCTCTCCAAAACTGTCTGTGCATCACTGCTGTACAGAAAGGTGCACCAATTGACATGCTGAAATCTCTTGATTTTTTTGTACCACCTGAACCCACAGTGCCCCATGAATCCACGTCTGCAGTGGTTTTCTCTATTTCCAGTACTACTGACATGAGGAAACGCTGTAAGCAGAGTTCCCAGACTTCTGTGATCCAGTGAAACACTCCCAGTTCTGAACATTTTTATTGATCTCTGTAAACTTCTGAAAAACTTCAAATTCTGTATCATTGCAAATTTACTGGAAGTTATCTTCTGTCTAGTTATGTGATGAACAAAAGGACTTTTTAAGACACTTCTGTCCAAACCCAGCAGAGTTCACAGGAAGGAAGCAGCGAATGAGACAGAAAGTGGCCAGCCCAGAAGCACAGTCTGGGTAGAACTGAGGACTGGAGGGTGCTGGGCTTTAAAAGCCAGTAGTTAACGCTGCACAGAGCTCTGTTTTTTCTTTTAGCAGCTGAAGATTAATCTAGATCTGAGCCTATTCCTTGCCAGCTCATGCCTGAAGTTAAAGATTGTGTGTGTGAACAGAGGGTGGAACTCCCTGTGTCCCCTCCTGCTTCCCCCACACGGCCTCTGCTGTGGAGGCTCCTGGAGGAACGAGGCTGTGACACAAAAGAGGAAGGGAATCATTTCCCAGCCTTCAGCTACAGCCCCACTGCACGGGAAAAGACTTTCCTGGGTCAACAGTCTACAAACCAGCTCCAGGAAGTAAAGGGAGAGCAGCCAGACCTGAGAGACACAGAAGGAAGGAGAGAAGAAATGGGAGTCAAATGGTGTCATTCTCCTTTCAGATGCCACCGGGCAGGGAAAACGCTGCCATGTATAAACTGGGAGATGTGATTTTATCTTTCCAGCTTCTACATGGGCAACCTCAGTAATAAGGGAGGCATCTTAAACACAACATTGTGCACTAGAGAATAATTGTCTTACTGCATTCTTCTCTACTTCAGGACAATGGCTGGGATGATTAAAAAGAACCTCCTTTCTGACATTCTGAAAGAAAAAAAAAAAAATCACTTAATCCTTGCACCCAACATGAGTGAGTGCAAGGACAGCCTCATTTCATGGATTTATTATTCTGAATCCTTGTTGCTGTAGGATATTAGCAATGTTCTGGTTTAATTGGTTAGTTATCAGTTACACAGTATCCTTCCAAAAATCCAGAACATTCTTTCTGACTGCCCTGTCTATACAATACCACTTAATGTGACACACAGATATGGAGGCTTTCCAAGGGAATCTGGGACCTGAGGCTCAGATCCGGCCCTGAAAAGAAATGTTCAACAGAGTCTAATACTGGAGATGACAGCACCACAGCCACACAATTAATGAGCTCTGGGACAATGTCATCATGGGGGATCCAGTGGACAGGGAGACACTTAATGCATCCTGAGAGCTGAGTTTCTGTTGGGATGGAGAAGAGGGGAGAACCCTGGTCTGGCAGAGCCGAGTATTTCAGGCACAGACACCAAAAGATGTAGAAGGAGAGATCATCACCATTAGCATCCTTGGAAGAATTAGAGAGAAGGGGGAGCAGCAAGTGTTGCAATGACACGTATGCTCCATTAATCTTATTAAATCATCACCTTTCACAGTGGGGCTGATTGCCTGGATCCTGCCCAGCTCACACACCAGCTTGTGCTTCACTCAACCCCCATCACCGGCTGAACGTCCAAATTAGAATTCTAATCAGTGACACTAAAGCAATGTAGCATCAAAAAGAAAATGGGCACAATTATTTTTTCCTACCAATTTCAGCCTTGGTTCTTCCTGTAAACTTTACTCATATGTCACCAGAATTAAATCACACGGTCTGAGTAAATGACTTTTGTCAATTATTTGCTTTTAGAGTGTATTACAGCGCTCAGAGTCATCATAAAATGTCAAAGGGCAATAAAGACAGTGGCACCTATGCCACAAGTGTTGACACATCACACTAGTCAAATAATGAAATAAAATAGCTGAGATACTAAAAAAGACCAAAGTCTGTTCTGCTCTTCTTCCAAATTGTAGGAAATCAAAATCACTGCATTTTAAAAAGCATGACACATATTTCAAAGTACTTCTTGTAGGAAGGTTTCATAAATACCCTTTTTTTGGCATTGTGCTTCAGTGACAAATGATTATTGACAGAGCTTTCAACAACTGAATCCAGAGTCAAAAACTCTGGTATTCACCAAAACACAACTTATCTCAGAAGAACTCCATATCTTCCATTAATTTGTCTGGTGGTCCCCATACAACTCCTCAAATTCCAACAGCATCAGGTTGTTTAACTCATACCAAAACCCCAAAGTGCACAAAATAGCCGTTTCTTTATTGGATCTTACCCTCCAGGAGAAGGAGATGCTCTCAGGTCCATCAAACCTCACACAAACCACAAGAGCAATGGCAGATGCACACACCTAACAGCTCAATTACCTGTGACACAGGAAATCACACACAGATCGTCTTCTGTTTGTGCAAATTCAACTTTCCATCCCAGAAAAGCAGCCTGAACTCGCCCCACAGAATACACAGACTCAGTGACCCCTCAGGCTCCCAATTTTTATGGAGGCAGGAAGTGGAGTCCTGGTCCCTGCCAATCCCAGGCACAAGGGGATTGGCCCAGCAAATATTTACAGTATCCTATATGAAGTAAAACAGATTAAAATGGACACACAAAGCTCACTCTCTGAATAACACATAGTTTGGTGATGAGAACACTCCCCTGGAAGGTGAGAGATGCAAGGCCGGAAACCCTGGGGGATGGAACTGATCTCCTACATCCTGGCCAAGTGCTCCAATCACCGGGTAAAAAACAAGGAACCATTAACTTCTGCTGCCACAATAGCCTGAAAAGGCTGAAGGCACAACTGACACAAATCTTAATTAAAACAGGTACTGCACACAAGCACCAAGAGAACGCTGATTTATGATTTTCACTCTAACGTTTTTCGTAAAGAATTATTAATGTATAGTAAATACAGGCTTTGCACTGAAGAGGTTTTTTTTCCCTTCTGCTAATCAGAGTCATTACACACATGTACATTCAAGTAACTGTAAACTCCAGCTAATCCCATGCTCTTTGCTTTATTTGTCTTCCAGCCCAGCGCTGCAGACAGTGCCCTGTCTGCACGATACACAGCCTGAGATAGCAAAGGCTCCAGGGAGGATAACAAACAACTCAAGTGAGACCAGTACTGAAAGACAAACATGAACCACAAACGTGATACTCGCAAATTTACCGAGGTTTAAGTCACTTTTCTGATGCCAGACACTCACACACATTCATACAATGACATCCTTGTTCTCAGGAGGCTCCTAACAATCGTTAAAATGGAATGTGGCCGTAATTTCGGTTCCTGAAAAATGGGAGATTAAAGGCCAAACTCCATGTTTGTACGCCAAGATTTCATGACAGATTTTTGACAGCAGCACAACAGAATCTCATCTATGTGCTTTGCAATCTGTTGCCTATGAAGTGCAGTATTTTAAAAGCCAGGTGAACGATTTGTTTTCTGTCGTAAACTGCCTCCCATCCTCAAAACACCCTCATTAGTCAGTAAAGGTGGCCCAACCTAAACTGAACAAACAAGTAAAAAGTCTTGAATGCAAAAAATTATTTTACTAGTGCTTAACAAGTTCTGGCAACAAGCTGTAACTCCTCTTACTCCCTGCCCTCCCACATACACATCTAATCCAGCCAACTAAGACTTAAAAGCAGCACCTCAGTCTTCTGGAAGAGACTGCATTTTAATTCATGGCAGCAGCATGTGAAATGCCTAATTGCAATGAAAGCAAATTCTCAGACCTCTGAATCCAGCAAGACTTCCAACAGCAACTGATTTGAATTCTCCCAGGAGCAAAGACAGCATTGCACATTTACATTTATTCCAAAACCCAGTAGCTTTATTGATTACTCTGACACATCATTAGATTTAATTTCCACGCCCTTTGCATTACGTAGAGAAGCTTCTAAATATATCACCACTTCACTCATGAAACATTTGATGGCTAATACAAGAATCATTGCACTGATTATAATATTTAAGAGGGAGTTCAGTTGTTTTTAAGATCAGTGACTCAATCCAGTGCCTTTCTTTTTTCTTCTTAGCTCACCCTCCCAGTCTGTCTCCTCATCAGCACCCTGACAGGACATGCACACGCTGCAATCTTGGGCAACCCTCTGGGAAAGGAAATATTAAAAACCCATTCAGTTTTGGTGTAGGAATCTCCTTCTCCTTCCCTCTTCACAAATGAAGGAAGCTGTGAAAAATCTTTTGTGCATTCAAAGGGCAAAAAAGGAACAAAGCAATCTCTATTGCCAGACTGGGCAACAGTAAAAAGGGAGGGGGTGTTACATCAGGCCTTGAAAAACACTGAACACCTACTAACTGAAGATAAACAAGATATGAACACTGCTGTGCCCTCTCAACAGGCTCCAGCACAAAAATTTCACCACCAAGTGCTAGAAATTGAGGCAAGACCAAGTATTTCACAAAGTAACGATCCAGGCCCTGCTGCTCATCTGCTGTAATACTTCCAACAGCTCGGTGTCTGAAGATGAATTTCTTTGTATTTATTAATCTCTTACACACATAAGCATTCGTGGATGATGGGCAAACAGCTCTTCCCATATTTATTCCCTCCTCCGCTGCTGCAGGAACTTTTGTCACTACCCAGTCCCATTTCCTTGCTGGAATACAGACAGGAAGCGAGGGGAAAATGGGTACTCCACAACCTCTTTCCTCTCACAATCCATTCCACTGGTAGGAAATTATTTTCAGCTCCTATTTAATGTAGAAACCTCTTTCTGATGCAGCAGAGCTTGCAGACTTGAGTAACAGCAGGATCAGACACAGCTCTCCCTTCCTTCCATTACTGCAGGAACTTGACAAAGAAACTCTCTACTCACTACTGACAAGCATTCTTTAAAAAAAAGTGCATATCCTTTGAAAAAGCATTTCCATCTGGCACTTATCCCACATTTCACATTAAAATTAGTTTTTCCAGGATGACAGTATTCATTTTCTCCAGCAAAATTCTCAGTAGAGACTCCTTACAAGGATAACACACCTCTATCTGAAATACTGGTTCAGCAAGACTATTTAAGACATTAAAAAAGAGCTAAATAAAATTACATATGGTTAGAGGTGTGGGCATTACTGAAGAAAAAGAGAAGTTGTTGGAAGAAGTAAATTACAAAAACAGTGACAAAACACAATTCCTGTATTTAAAACTATGAAAGAGATGGCAAAAAGTGTAAGTCTCCTTCTTAAAATATCTTAATGAAAGAAAGTAATTGCAATCAGTTCCACTTAATAATTAAAAGAAAAATATAACCCTACCTTAAAATCTCAGATTTATATTTAACCAAACAATAAATACAGAAGAATGTGAATTAGTTCTCATCTCTTCAAAACAACATAATTAACGAGATGTCAGTCACTGAGAAAAGCCCTGTTTTGTTTGTTTGCCAATGTCCAGTAATTACAGCTGGCAAGTCCATTTTTCCAAGGTATTTCTAACACAACTGAGACAATTTTTTAAAATCGGTCAAACCCACAATAAACCTTTATCGTGTTATGAAGCTCCAGTGATTCAACAACACATGCTGAGAGTTATGCACAGAAAGGAGTAATCAAGCCTTACACGCCTGGACAAAAGGGAAGCACTACTGTGGCCAGGACCCGGTTCACATCCATGCAAAGACAGGGGTGTGAAAGGACGTTTCTTCATGCCCAATTCTGTCCTTTCAGGCGTGACATGAGGTGTGTGCCCAGCAGCTGGACACTGCACCAGGAACACACCTGTGCTTGGAAAGCCACCTCTGCACCACGGAAAGGCCCAGCTCTGGCACACAGGCAGGATGGCACAGGCCCACTTCCAAACTGGACACCTGCTCAGGCCTGGGCACAGCTCAGCTGCACAGCTCTCCTCAGGTCACAAAACGCACGTTTTTCCTAAAAGCACTAAAGCACCCGCCAATTTTCTGCGGAGCTGCATTACCGTAATTAAAAATAAACCGCGGCAAGATCGTTGCTCAAAGTGTAAGTAATGAAACATCCACGGGGAAGAGAGCAGCACTCCTGAGTCTGGAACTGGATTTTTGCTGTGTCCAGAGCTCCCCATGCAAAGTGACAGAATCCTCAAATACATGAGGACATCGGTGAACAGAGACTCAAAATTACAGGGGTTTGAGCCTCACGTCCTCCTTCTGTTACAAACTCAGTACTGTAAGAAAGAACTTCCACGCTTGAGACCCACCTGGGAAACAGGGAAGAACAACTTAAATCCCAACTTCATTCTCATAAAATATGCAACCTAAAGAAGAGAAATCCTCCCCACAGCCTCTGTCAAAACCCTTCCCTTTAGACTATTACCATGGCAAAGACTCTCATTCAGGAAAGCAAAGGAGTTCACGATCAAAATAACATACAACTGACATTTCCTTCCATTGACTCCTTTAAAGAAAGCTGACAAATCCCGGGGTAGTTATGAATTTATAATTTCACTCTGCAATCAAAACACACTAAGACAACAGTCCACTAAACACATTTAACTGAACTTCATTAAACTGCCTAAATCTGTATCCACATCCATTTACCAGAACAACACGTAGTCAATCCTGTAAGTCAGAAGAGTTGTCTTTTTGCTGCTGTTTTCAAGCAGAGCACACCATTGCCTGATCTGGGCTTGTGACACAAAATAACAACATCTAAAAGGCAGAAGATCAATGCAAATATTGGTTCTTGACAGAGAAGTGACAGAAGAGGGAAGAAGGGGGTTGCCAAAGTCTCAACATGTGGCAGAAGAGAAATCACCATTGGGTTTCAAGTTTTGAAAAAGTAATGGGAAAGATTTCCAGGACCATTCAGATAGGAGTACTCCTTCTCCACGTACAGCACACATCAAGGTCAAAAGCTAAGTTTTAACTCCTTTTTTTCCCAACAAATCTAAGAAATAACTCTGGATGATATCACCAGATTTAAAATGCAGGGAGAGTATCACAAATTGCTGCAGTGGTCAGGTCAATAGAGCTGATACGCAGGTAAATTATTTGAGATATTCTGGTCGTTATCCATGACAGCACAAAAAAAACAGAATTATACGAAGAAGCTGCACCCCGTCTCTCTGATCCAGTGCCAGCTAGGCCCGAGACAGTGTCAGGACACCGAAAAAAAATGCCCTCTCATTTGCTACACTTCATGTCTTCCCACAGGAACTGGTCTCTTCCTCCTCCTTCTATTTCCTGTACACAGCCCGAGCCCATTGTCACCAGGTGCAAACACACACACACACACACCCCGACTCACCAGCCTGCGCTGGCCCCGATCTCGCCGCGGGCAGAGGTGACCTGCAGCCTCTCAGCCTCACCGAGGAGCTGCCCCTGCCCGGCCCGGCGGATCGCAGAGCTCGGTTCACACGGAGCCCCCCGGGACGGCGGGTGTCAGACCCGCCGGGGCTCCAGCGCTCCCGTCCCGCTGCCGGCGGGGGGATCCGCGCAGCGCGGCCGCCCCGTCCCTCCTCCCTCGCCCCTAATCCCTCCTCCTCCGCCGCGCCGAGCCCTCAGCCCGCAGCCCCTCCGCCGCCGGGTGCTCCCTGCCCGGCCCCCCCGCAGCCCTCGCTGCCGGCGCCCCCCGCCCCGCCCGGGACCCCCTCCCCGCCCGGCCCCGCTCGGCCCGGCCCGGCCCCGCCGCGGCCTCGGCCCCGCGCTCACCAGGAGTAGGTCTGCTCCGCCATGGCTGCGGCCGGCGCTGGGCTCTGCGGGGCGGCCGGGCCGGGGCTCCTCCTCCGCCTCCTCCTCCGCCTCCTCCTCGCGGGCTCCCGGGGCTCAGTGGCGGCCCCGCTGCGGCTCCCGGCCCAACATGGCGGCGGCTGTGAGGAGGGAGGGGAGCCGAGGGGGGGTCCCCGCGCGGGTGGGGAGGGCGATGGTGGCGGCGGGGCGGGCGGGGGCTCAGCAGCCGCGACGCGGGGCCGCGCTGGGGCGCCGGCGGGGCCTCATGGCCGGCGGGGCGGCGGCGGCGGCGGCGGCGGCGGCGGCGGCGCGGGGCGGGGCGGGGCGAGGCGAGGCGGGAGGCGGCGGCACCGGCGGCCGGGCCAGGCCGCGCCGCGTGCCCGCGCTCGCGCACGGCGGGGGCGGGGCCGCGCCGGGGTGGGAGGGGCCGCGAGGGGGGGGCGGGGCCCGGACGGCGCGCGGGGGGTCACGTGCCCACAACAGCCTCACGTGCCGGCGCGGGCCGCGCGCAGGCGCCGTGGGACGGGACGGCGGAGCGGAGGGAGGCGGCGGGGGGGGGGGCGTTGGTTGCCGGGCCCGCCCGCGCCGCTGTTCGCGGGGAGTCCCGCGGGCGGGCGGGTTCGCTGCGGGCTCTGGGACCCGCAGGGACACCGGGTGGGAGCGACAGAGCTCCTCCGGCACAAAGGCAGCGGGGAAGGCGGGTGGGTTTTGAGGCTGGGGGCTTCCCCGGGCTTGCGGCGGGGAGCCGCGATGCTCGAAGTGACCCCCGAGCCGGCGTCTCCTTTCCCGCAGCGGGCACCGCAGAAGCCGCTCCCCGCGACCCCCCGGTCAGTCCCCCGGGCTGGCGGGGCTGTCTCGGCTCCGTCCCGGTGGCCGGCGGTGACCCCGCTCCGCTCGGGGTTCCGGGACCCCCCGGGCTCCTCCCGCCGTTCTGGCTGTGGCCGATTCCCGCACCCCCATGAGCCTGTGACCTCCCCAGGAATTTGGGGGTTCCTCTGAGGGAGGGTTGGGTGGTAAATGCACCGTTCAGGTAAGGTAGTTCACACACGCCGGTGGTTTAATTTATTAAATACAGAGGTATTTCTGGAGACTGCCGTGGTTTTGAAGTTGTGATCTTGGAAACCAAGTAAAATCAGTAGGATCAGATGCTCGAAGTGGGTTTTTAAGGAAGGAAAATAACGTTCCATGTGCTTTGACCAAATAAAAATTACATGCTCTGTGTTATCACCAGCCCTGTATCAAACCTGCACATTCCTAGGCAGAGGAACTGCTGCATTTATACTGATCTTGTCTCTCCCCTCCCTGGTTTCTGCTGCCAGCCCCTCGGTCCTTCCATGTCTGTGCCAATGCAGAACTGGTGTGTTCTGCTCCCACCTCCCGGGAATTCACTTGCACCAGTTTGTGCAAGTGGGGCTTTGTGGAGTTTGGATCCGTTGTCCCAGTCCAGCTGTGCATTCCCATTCATTGTTCCTTCCAGCGTGGGAGGGACAAGAGCCAGTTTGAACATACAGTTGGACATGATGTAACTGCATGGCATATAAATAGAAGAACAATGCCTGGGTCTGGTAAAAATAGGCATTTGTTTAAAAAAAAAAAAAAAAAGGACAGAGAAATTCTATGCTTTAAGAGAATTTTCCCACAATCCTCAAAAAATTAATGGGACATTGGGACATTCTCACTGCACCTGCAGGGATGCTGGATGCAATTTGGAGCCCACTCTAGTTTATTTTATTAGTGGATTGAATAAATTAATTCTATCCATCTCATTTATTCTCTTAAATGGAAAAATCTTACTAGGGTGTATGGTCATACCAGAGGATTGAGAATAAGTATATCTCATTTCCCCTCTGTTCTGTCAGCAGCCGCTGTGTAGTCCTAGGTGGATCACTTTGTCCTTGCTAGCTCAGCTCCTGCATCATTACAGAGGAAACTGCAACATGTTGCAGCCACCTGAAGTTTTGGGATGCAGCAGCAGGAGGATGCTGCATGTGCAACACAGGTTGGGATTCTTCTGTTCCAGTTAAACACTGCTGGACTCCGAGGGCTTCTGCCCCTGCATTTTGTGCTTTGACAGCAAGGGATTTGAGCTGTGTCACCTCAGCATCCAAATCCTCTGATTTTCACGGCCCTTTGGCCTTGTGGACAAGGACGACCTTAGTGCTCCTGACACAGTCAGCACTTCACCCACTCACTGACATCTGTTTGAGAATCGGATTTATCAGCTGGGAGGTGGAAACACTCCAAGGACTGTGACTGGCCAGCTCACGGGCTCCCTGCTGGGGTCAGTCCTGGCAGCTGGGTGTGCTGGAAGGACGGGAGGGTGAGGAATGCTGACATTCCCTCTCATCCAGCTCAGGCTGGACTACCTTGAAAAACTTCCTCCCGTATTTGATCTTTGCCCCTCGTCTTACACCCCACACCCAGTCCCTGTGCCCAGCTCAGAGGACACAGAGCTTTGGTGGATGTGGTGCAAGGAGGGAGGAGGAGCCGTGCTCAGAACCTGGAGCTCTGGGTACACAGACAAGGCAGCCCCTTCTGGAGGAAATTCTGCAGTTCCCACATTCACACAGAAGTTAAAAGATACTCAGCCTCTGGGTAGGACTTGCACAACAGAGAACTTCCCTGCTTTTGTTCTCCCTCAGCACAGCAGAAAAATCTACAGGAACACTTAGATAATGACCAAATAATTTGAAATTCTCACTGCTGTGGTGCAAACCCAAGTGCCTGGAATGTCTGTGCTACCCTTTTCATGGATTATAACACAGTAAATGTATGAGGAAAAAAAGAACCTCTCTGTCCTTTTAAATCACTGCAGGGAAAGATAAATCAGGGCTTCAGCCTTGCCTTGGCATTAAAGAGCCTTTCTTAATTCTTTTTTCCCTGAGAATTGGATGTTAAACTGATATTGGTATCTATGAAACAATATCCCTGCTTTGTGTCCTTACTGAAGTAGCTTCTAGTTTCTCAGTCTTGCAAAATTTCCAGCACATTAATTTGGCACAAATGATTTATAGCTGATGAGCAATTAAAGTACAATTTCTTTCAGCATCTCAGGCTTTGTGACTAGACTACTAAATGACTTCTCAAGCTTGCTTTATCGTTACAGGATAGCAGTGGGATGAATTCACAGGAGAAATTTATTCCTCCTTGCAGACCCAGCATCTGCTCTTACTGCAAATTGGAGCAGTGCTTGCATTCCCCAGATAATTTCCTCAGCATATCTTTTGTACAGTCTCTCTTTGGACCTACAGGAGAGCTTTACTCTGAATTTCAGTGACAGTTTACTCTGACATTACAAAGTCCTTCCAAAATACCTGTTCTGTCTGGAACCTTTGATGTAGACTGATGCTTTGCTTAGATCTGTCAAGGCATTTCAAAACTAGGAGCCAACAAAACCTCTTGTTTTTTTTTCTTTCAATTTTTGTATTTGGAAGGTTAGCTCCCAGAGGCAAGTGTGGTGGAGAAAAATCAGATGAAAGTACTGGCTCCAAAGAGTCCTCGCCTCCCAAGTTGTTTAAATGTCAGAGGATGACATTTAGCTAACCATGTCTTGATTCTGCTCTAATGGAGGTGGAAAGAACCAGAGTAGCTTCATGTAGACACTTCACCTTTCAGGAAAGGACATGACAGGTAGAGTTGTCAACCCTGCTTGGTTTTGGGAGGAACAAATAGCATGGAAATGAGCAGAAAGGGAAGGCAAAAAAAAATAAAAATCAAGAGATCCAGTTCTGACTGTACAGCTGGGAGCTACGCTGGGCTGTTTCCTTGTAGGATCCTTGTGGGATTCCCCTCGATAAGCACAATGAAAACTGCACTGACCAGACGTGTGACGGGATTCTCTTCACTACCACCTAGTGGGAAACTCCTTCATAGCCCAGCTCCAGAGCTGCTCCTGCTCTCCAGCCTCATCCTGATGGTAAAACAGGCAATAAGTGTGGGGGGAACCGATGGGTGACTGGGAAGGAGGACAGTCCTGCTTCCCCATACAGGTGGAGGAATGTGTAGAGAGAGCCTGTAATTTAACCCCATTATCTCACTGTGACTCCAAGCTCTGCATCCAGCCCAGTTCCTAATGCTTGTTACACCTTCCTTAGTTTCACTGAGACTCCCAAAGTGTAACAAATGTAAAGAGTAAAATATCTGTCCTTCTGAATGCAACTGAAACCTGCAAACAATGGCAAGGAGAAACCCAAGAAGTGTCTCAGTCAAAAGGCAGCCTTGCACCTTCTTGGCTCTGGAAGTTTTGGTTGCACTATTAGAAATATGGAAGGAGGCACCAATTAAAAAAAAAAAAACAAAACAGCTTCCTTCTCTGGAAAATCACATTTTTCAACTACAATCACATATTTACAACAAAACCTACTAAATTGGAATGTAAATGGATATGTACTTGAAACATTAAACCCGTGTATTGGAGCGAGTCCTTCCCCACTGAGATACCCGGGGTTTGCACGAATAGCTGAAATCCAACCCCACAAAAACAACATATAAATGACAATTATCTCAGATTTTTCACACTCCTGTGTGCCTTTTGGGACCGAGCTCCCAAAGCACAAATAATCACCAGTTTCAGTACTTGTGTAGCTTTCTTCCCCCCAATAACAGAAACGAGGGGGAACATTATCATAATAACTCTCACATTTCAAGGGGGGATTATGTTAATGTCATTCAGGGCAGTAAAGCATTTAGCAGTCTCAGCAGGAAGAACATTAAAATGGTAAAGAATTATTAATAGAACCGTTTCTCTGTGTTTCTTTTGCCAATGGCAATTTTGCCACCCTATTCAGGGGACTACACAGGCTCCCTCTGGAAGCACTTTTATAATAAATAATTCTAGTTTTTTTCCTTCTCTGTATTCTCCTTGAAGCCACATTACACTGGCTTTATCCCAGCAAATTACTGTATTTTTCATCATGTACACTTAATAGTAGGTATTATTCAGTAAATTAAAACATCAGAGGTACAAATGGTGCTGATACAAGAAGCCAGGCACTGGGAGCCTGTCCTACCTTCCACGCTGTTCACAGCACTCTCCTGTCCCTCACTGGGGCTTTGCCCAAGTGCAACAAGCAGAATGCAGACCAGTAGGAGTAAAATAAGAGTTCCTATTGTGCACCCATTTATACTTCCATGCAGTTGTTTTCAGTGTTAGTAAGTAATCCATTTAATTAGCAATTCAATATTACATGAAGTGGAGAAGGGATTAATTTGGAACACTTAATCAAGACAGACTGTTATTTACCAATAAAATAGAATTTCATTAGAGGAGCCCATGACATCCTTGCCTAGAAGGATATTGGAGGATGCTGGGAAGCCAGTTTTGTAAGATAGCTGTCACTGGATTGACACACTGTCTGCTACTTCAGGAGAAGAAAATACTTTTTTTAAAAATGCACAGAAGTTATATTCAAGTGTAGTAGGAGAACACAAAGTGTTGAACATGTTTAAACAATCTTTATTAAACTCACCATTAAAATAAAATAGAAATCAGACTTCTTGTGATTACTGATACATTTTTCCAATCTGTATCCAGAGTGATTTGTTAATGGAACATTGTTTGTGAGCTTGCTATTAGGCTGACCAGAATTAATGCTGTAAAGCTGCATATATCTTGTCAACAAAACACTGAATTTGAGGGATCTCAACTACCAGAATAATTACACCTAAGGAAAAACAAGTGATTCTGCAGGGAAAAAAAGTACAGAACCAAATACTGCAAACAAGCAGGTCTCACTCAGTGTCTCCAAAATTTAAAAGTTTCTCCTGTCACAACTACCACGATCACATTAATCAGAGTGACTGGAGAATCAAGTCATGGCCTGGGAAACTGCCACAATTCAGGAAAGCAACATGTACTGAGCACTGGTAATAGATGGGTTAGCAAACCCAAGACCCCTTATCTCAAATATTCATTCTCAAGGCACAACCCCTGAGTACAATTCATTACAGGAGAACACTGGATTATGGCCAGACTCTGCAACTCAGCTCTTGCTCTACTACTAGAACTATAACTGGTAAAAGCTCTGCAGCTTCCAGCCCTGACCTCTACTGTTCTCATCCCCTCACAGCTGCACATCACGGCACTGGGAAAGAGGATACTGCAGTCCCTAATGCCAGGGTATAAAATAGGGATACTGGCTGATTTGCAGCAGGAATCCCCTCCATTCCTTACACCTGTAACATTTAAGAAACACTGAAGAGCTCACTGGTTTTCCTGCAGTGAAGAATCTGAAATACTTAATGGAGTGCTGAACCATTCAGTGGCAGGTTCCACTCAATGGAACGATCAAAGTGGGTAAGTCTGCTGGTTCTTTTGCTAATTCCCCAAGGCTCCTGCAGTTTAAAATGGACAATTCTAACAGACCAAGGGAAAAAGCCCTTTAGGATAAAGTGGTAGAGAATATTTACCTCCTCCTTAGTATTTGAAAGGTTTCCATATTCAGCTAAGGGTTCTCCACATGGCATCCAGTTGTAGCGTTCAGCGAGGTCCCAGCACACAAACAGATGTTCATTCCTGGGTTTATGGACTTCAGAGTTCACTAGTTTCAAAAAAAACCCTCTGCAGCTGAAGATCTCCAAGGCAAGCAGAAGCAGCACCATCAGGCCTTCTGTGTGTATAAGGAATCCTTGAAACCATACAATATAGACAGATAATTTGTTGCTGTGCTTTCTTCTCTTTACAACTTGCATTGACAAATATTGCTGTTCTTTGTTGAAACTTAGTGGTCTGTGTCCCCATTTCCCCTCAAGCATTCAACAGGTTTATATACTTACAGAATATAGATTGGGCAATCTTTTCAACAGAACACTGGTAATATTTTCCATCTTGGTTTAGGTAAAAGAAATCACCACGCCAAAGAGAGGCAGAAATAAGTAACACAGTGTGACAGTGTCTCCTCTGTCACATACTACAAGAGTTCCACAATCTGTTGTCTCTGCTTGCAAAGTCCTTGAATTATAAGGATATATCACGAAGAAACTATAATGTCATGGTAGGATACTGTAATTAGAGTTGACAATTACTGTTATCAGCCAGTAATATTGGCATGCCTAGCAGGGGCGGGGGGGGGGGGGGGGATGAAGGAAAACGTAAAAATAAAATGCATGGAAATGTGTCAAGACATTGATAGGACAATGCCAAGCTCACCATTCATTTGCTCTCTGTTGAGAGCGTGACCAAAAATAAAATATTTAGAAGCTAAACACATCTTTTTACATGAATGCTCGTGTGAACATTTCTTACATTAAATGTTTTTACGTGGACTCCCAACTGTTACTTCTTTTTAGCCACACAAAGGAAGTCTTCTGTGTCCATCTGAGCTTCCTTAACACCCTGCAGGGAGGCCACGTGGTGCTCTGGGTGCAGCCATGTCTGAAATAAAAGGCAGCAGTTACAGCAGTCCCACCCTAGCCGGCTGTGCCCGAGGGAGGAGGGTCCTGCCCTGCTCCTGCTGACTCAGGAGCCTGGAGAGCACGGCCCATGGTGCCCACGGAGGGAAAACAGGGGACAAGGTCCTCTGCAGCACTGTCTTGGGACATCACCCACTTTGGGGACAGCTGTGCCAGGCTCCTGTAAGCTTAGGTTTGGTGGCAGTGTGTACACACAGGCAGCTGCCCCCAGGAAGCCTCCGTTGAGACACCACCTTTAAATCCTCCAAGGAATCATTTGCGTGAGACGCTCGTGCACATCAAGTTATTCCCTAATTTAGCCACTCAAAGTAGATAGATTCATTCATATCATTTCAGACCAGAAAAGACAATGTAGTTATGAGAACTGCAGAACTGGAGAACTGCTTTAAGTGACTCAGCCGAGCCAGGGATGGTGTTTTAGGAAGTCACCCAATAGGTGGGAGCAGAACCTCAGAGCAGGGCTGGTATCAAGAAGGGATGGAGGAAGATGATAAATGGGAACCACAAGCCTGCCCAGAGCACTCATCGGAAGCAGAGGGCAGTTGATGATAGGGCAGGGATTTTGAGCATGAACCAACACCCATGGCTATTCCTTATCACACCCTTCAATCACAGGCTCAGAGGGGCAAGGCCTGCAATCCCCTGAATTATGTGGGAACAACCACTCTTGCTCATCAATTAAGCAATAAACACAGCAAGTTAAAATGAAGGTACTAGTGTTTGCATATCAAGATACCCAGTGAGCCAAATCCAGAGTGAAAAAGTCACTTAAGATTTGATG
Source organism: Pyrocephalus nanus (assembly GCA_038380795.1). Taxonomy (NCBI): domain Eukaryota; kingdom Metazoa; phylum Chordata; class Aves; order Passeriformes; family Tyrannidae; genus Pyrocephalus; species Pyrocephalus nanus. The sequence goes on from CM076278.1 coordinate 4,885,094, forward strand.
CTCTGCCACAGAATTCAGCTGGAGCTCCAGAACGTCCTGCGAGCCTTGGGAACGTTCACATAGACCTCGTGGTCACACTCCTGCTGGGGGTGGCACAGAGGCCAGGGAAGCTGCCAGTGTGGCTTTCTCTCAGCCCAAAGAGCTCAGACTGGCTGAACTTCCCCACTGCCAGAGCTCCGAGCGGGCTCTGCGATATCCCAACAGCAGCACCTTCCACGAACCACGCGCAGCCCAACGCGGCTCTTCCTTCTGGGCACTCCACCTCCTTCCTTCTCCAAACCTAACGGGGCCAGGAGAAAGCCATGCCTCTCCATCTTCCTGGTTTTCTTTCCACAGCTCACTTTTCCACGCCGCAGACCTCCTATCCTTCATTTTCCTCCCCTGCTTCCCTCCCTTTCCCCCTCCCCCTGCTTTCTCTCCCTCTGCACTTTGTGAACTGCTGCGGCGGTGCTGAAGTCCAAAGTTCAGTAACTTGCTAAGCACACAGATAAATATGAACCTTGGAGAATTTACATTGCTCCAATGTAAACAGATAGCCAAGGGTCCCTTTATCAGCACTGGCTCAGGACAGTCGTGGGGGGTCTGAAGTGGCTCAATTTTGTATTTTGTTTTTTTGGGGGGGGCGCGAAGGCGGGAGGCTGCGCCGTGCCCACTCCGCTGACAGTCGGGCGCGTTGCCTCGGGAACATGGTGTAGGGAAGCTGCAAGCAGGATAACCCGAAACCCAGGAGGCACCGGGCTGAAGACCATGGTGTCGAAGCTGAGCCATCTCCAAGTGGAGCTGCTGGGAGCGCTGCTGGAGTCGGGGCTGACCAAGGAGACGCTGATCAAGGCGCTGAGCGAGGTGGAACCCTACGGGCTCCAGAGCGAAAGTCAGCGCGCCATCAATGCCCTGCAGACAGAGAAAGGGGAGCCCTGTCCCGACATCCCCAACCTCCCCAACGGAATCGGGGAGTCCAGGTTATCGGAAGATGAAACCTCCGATGACGGGGAGGAATTTACCCCTCCAATAATGAAGGAGCTGGAAAACTTGAGCCCTGAGGAGGCTGCTCACCAGAAGGCTGTGGTGGAAAGACTATTACAGTAAGGACAGATTTACTGCTCCTCTTTGCTGCTTTCTTGCACTCTCCCTCTAAATCTCTTCTCCTTTCCCCTTCTTCCCAGTTCCCTCGTATTCAAAGTTGATCTACCTGCACAGAGAGAGTCTCCATCCATGGCAGGACTAGCAGCCCACTAACACCCCCAAATTCTTTATAAATGCTCAAATTTTCCTTTCATCTCCCTTAAATGGGTGAAGGAAGCCATGGAGCCTGATTCAACGTGTTTATAGCATCAGGCTCCAGAATAGTCCAAGGCCTGTAAAACCTGCATCTCTCTGACTGTCAGGGTTTAGGATTTAATTTTTTAATAGGATTCACAATTTCAATCATCAGGAAAGAAAAAAAATTTGGTCACTCTGAGCTGGTGCTACATTTGCCTGAGGAGGTACAGCAAGGAGAATTTGTAATGTTTCCCTGCTGTATTTGAGGAGATTAATACTGTTGATTTCACTGGGGTTTGATTATTGGACAAAGACAATGCAAGAGAACTTGTTCTGAGTGCAAAGTTCCCTGACTTCAGTGGGGATTTTCCTGGTAAAAAGAGCACACACCGAACACATGTAAAGGTTAAAACCTGGACAGAACACTCTGCTTCTACCATCCACTGCCTGTCACAGCTACAAAGTACACGCACGGCAACAACTACAGCTTTCACTGCCACACAGCTCTGCCTTGGCAAAAAGCATTTTTGAGATCAAAAGAAAGTTCCCTGAACCAATAAGCTTCACAACAGACTCCAACATTCCCCAGGATTCCCATTTGGGATTCTCACTGAGATTACAATTCCCATGGGTGACCCAAGAGGGTTGTCCAAGCACGGATCAGGTCCATCCCACCATCTACCACAGCAGATTCTTGCCTGTTTTGGGGGTATTTTGAAATGGCAAGCTGATAGAAAACAAAGAGATGCAGCAATGTCCTGCACTTGAAATCTTCACTAAAAATCCATCTAGAGAATTTCTCAGGCTTTCTGATCACTCTCTTTCATGTGCAGAGGAAATCAACAGAAAATATAACAGCACGAGCACACATGAAATCCCACCACGAAAGGCCAGAGGTAGAAAAACAGCATGACAAGAGGCAGCATCCACTGTAAATACTTAAAAAACCCCTCCCTGGCAGACTGAGAGTTGATGACTCTGCAGTACCCAAGAGAGGAAAATTCACTGGATCAGCTCTTACCTGGGTGGGGAAAGCATTCCCAATAATTCAGTCTTCCTTCTGGCCCAGTATGTCTCTCATTTCTCCCCCACTTCCAGCTCTGACCCATCTTTTAGTCTCCCCTGTTCCCTTTACCTCTTTCAAACTCTTTTTACCCATTTCCCTTCTCACTTCTGTCTCTGCTGCTGTTCCTCCCATTTTGTTGTCTCCTTGGCTGATTCTCCCTCTGCCTCCCACTCATTTTCTTCCCTTCATCCTTGTCTCCTTCTCATCTTCCTGAGTCTGCGTGCAGGTCTTGGGGTAGTTTGAGCCCAGTGGCACCGGGCGGGCCCTGGCTAGTTACTAATTATCCAATGGCTTTATTATTTCTCTTTTGTCTTATAAATTTATAGATGAAAAGACCCTGATAAGCTTTTTGATCATTAACTTCTGATGGTTTATCAAGTATCTCTCCACAAAGGAAGCCATGGAAGCTGCAGAAGCCCCCCTGGCTTTGTCCCTTTTCCTGTAGTGAAGGGCTGAAGCAGGACTGAAGTGCCATCTGCTGTGATCCGAGATCAGACACAGGGATGGAGGGAATTCCTTCCTGCCACCCTCACTTCAGCACCAGTTCTGGCTTCTGATCCTCCCTGCCTTTTTAGGATCTTGCTGCCAGTGTGTCCTGTGCTTACTTTCAGCCTCCCCACAAATCTTACCTCTCTTGCAACCCCGTGACATTAATTATTAATACTTTCTGATGAACAGTCTCACAGCTGTCTTCCAGATAGTCCACTGAGCAGCATTCCCATTTCATGAATGGCAGTGGAGGTACAGACAAATTCTAGGACCTACCTAAACCCCTGAGACAGCATGCAGAGGACTGAGCAAGGACAGGGATCTCCTAAGCCTCACACTGGGTGTTAATTCCAAAAGCTTTACCCTGAAACAGCTGAGTTCTCTGTCATCAGTCCCTCCATCACAGGATAGAGCAATCCTGCTGTTGAGGCACCAGAAGCCTCAGTTTCAGCAAAAAAATACAAATATACTTATGGAGGAATATAATAGGTCTAAATGAATCAAGGTGAAATGAAAACAGCAGGCAGTCTGCACTGACACGTTTCAAATGTCCTCTTAAAGTGATGTTGTGTCTGAGAACCCATTCAAAGCAGCTGAACCAGTATCAGGGGTGGAGAATATCTAAGAAGTTGTGATCCACTAATAAACTTTTTTTGGTTTTAAGATGCCTAAAGGTAATGTCCTTAAAACAGTGTTTAAGTACCTTAAGGCAGGGCAGAACAGTCTATAACAGAAATTAGTCCCAGCAATAGATAAAAGAGAGGAAGGCAAGAATCTCCATGCCCAGGGAATCCCAATAAAGGGTCAATGCTTGCAAAGCTATTTCAGCATCTACACAAGGATTTCAAACCCAGAAACCTGATGAGGCACTTCTGCCTTTAGGCAGAAGCCTCTTTGGGCATTATTAACAATTCCTAGCCTAGTACTGTAGACCAGATTTTAACAGAGACTGACTCGTGGCAGCTATTGCTGATACAAGAAAGTCTTTGTGGTGACTGCAGCCATTGCTTTAAAGTAGAATCAGGAAAGTGTCCATTGTTAGGCTTTCCAGGAGCTGGAAAAGGGAAAAAATGACAGCACCAAGAGAGCAAGTATGTCCCACCACAGTTTGGAAAGCTGCAGTCAAAGCTGAGTAAAACAGGATGTAGAGAAGGTGCACCTATGGCTGCTGATTAGATCTTGCCCTCACAGAGAGAACATGCTAAAGGCACTTCAGATATTAACAGGGGAATTAACATAATTTCATTTTGTGCCTTCATATGTCTCACTGATCTTCTGTAAATTTACAGTTTGAATAAAAACATTCTTCCCATATCAATCCACACATAAAACAAATTGCATCTGTGATAAGAAATAAATGACTCAGTAGAGAGTTTGAGCTGTGTGGAGAAACTCCCAGGTATTCCCAGAGTAGAAAGCAAGAGAGAGGCTACCTTGGGGGAAGGGACAGATCATACAACTGCGGGAAAAGCAAATGGAGAGAGGAACAGCAACAATCCACCTGTAGGGCAAGGGGTGAAATTCCATTAGGAAAGAGAGAAATTGAGATAAGCAACAGATTTCCCCTGGAGGCAGGGATAAAAGTGTGTTTTCCAGGAGGAAAAAAAACACAAAGATATATAATGATAAAGGTTCAGTCTTTTCCCCCACCTTAGAGTGGCTCTAGCTGGGGAATCTGCAGATGAAGCTGCCACACCCCTTTCATTTCCACATATAAACCAAGATGAGGCAAACCAGGCCAAGTTCAACAGAAAGGAAGTGCTGGGATGGATGGTCTTACCTTCCCTCTGTGCCCAGCCCGGCTCCAGGCTGTGCTGGGCTTCTGAAGCAGCTCCTGAGGATGGGCCAGAGGATGGTCCTGAGCACTTCACAGCCCTGAACCTCTGACTGAGCGGGGTCTGGTCCAAGGCAGCAATTCAGAACCCACCTCAGGGAAATGAAGGCTCCTCTCACCTGAGAATCTGAGAATCTGAAAGGAAGGAGAGACAGAGAGAATGAGGAAAAGGAGGGGAAAGACAGGAACAAAGGAGAAAGAAAGAAAAGTCAGGAAGAGCGAAGGAGGGAGAAGGTCCCCTGAATGTTACATCTCCAGCTCCCTGGGTTTTCTTTAATGCTAACAACTTGATATTTACTTTCCATTTAAATTTGAGATGTTGCTATAAATTATCAACCAGCCTCTTGTTCCCTTTGAGTTTATAACTAACTACCTGGGTTACTTATTGTTCAGGTAACAAAAGGGAGGTGAAAACGCCCTTAAAAAGTGACCTCAGAACTAAGAAAATGGGAAGCTGACACAGAGAGAGGACCCAGGCCCCTGTGGTGGGGATAAGCCATGGAGAGGGGCTGTGTCCAGATGGCAACAAGCAACTCAGGGCAGGGGAGCAAGACCTCAGGAGAAGTCAAAACTAACTGTGTGAGAAGAGTTTGGAGAGAGAAATTAGTCTGGAGAACGAGAGATGAATGGGGAGACTCTGCATCTGGGGAGAAAGGGAAGCTAAAAGGCAGAAAACAGGCTTGGAGATAGGGAAGGAGAGCTTAAGGCAGACCCATTTCAGCAGTTCTGACTCACTAAAGCAATTGAGAGTTTAGTGTAACTACAAGCAGGAGAACCAGGTTTAGAGTGAAATCCTCCCCTCTGACCGTCCATGACAGTCTTATGGCCAGTGAAAGAGCAAAGGTTTCAACTTATGATGTCTTAGCCAATGGTGGAGGCTCTGCAGGTAGAACTGTGTTTTTGGGCATTGGTTCATGAGAGGGTTCAGCTGACCAGCCTGTCATCACCTGTACCGTGGTGCAGCCTTGGCCCCAAGGATTGCTGCACTGACACTACAGACTGTGCTTTGACAGCATACAGGGTAGCCAGGATTTCAGACAACTGTCCCAGGAAATCACACTGCTCCAAGATTCCCAGCACTGCTTTGCCTCACAGAGCTCCCTGCTTTGTCCAAAAGCAGACAAAAACCACAGGGCTTGAACCACTGAGAGGAGAGACTCACAGGTACTTCCTGCTTTATTCCTACCACAGAGAAGTGAGGATCTCAACAGGGGAGACAAAAGTGTCTCCTGATTGGGGTGCAGAAAGGAACCAGCACGTGACAGAGGCTTCCATCAGTGGACACACAGTCTTTCCTCTTCCCATCCCAGCCAGAACTCAAACCTGAGACCAGGTTCCCAGTCAGTCTTTTCTCCTCTATACAGGGCCTTGTTCAAGGAGTGCAGGGTGCACGTGCTGGCCAGACCATCACACAGGGAGGAGACTGGTTTAGGCAGCAGGAGTGAGAAAGAAAACACACCAAGGAAAGAAAAGCTTTTATAACTTCAGCCAAATGTGAGGCTTTTGAAAAACAAAGATGGTTAAGGGAAGAAGCTAAAACCCAGAAGTCTCTATGGCAAGTGTTCCATTGTAAAAGAGAAACAAATGTTCTATTTTAAGCAGGTTCTTCAGAAAGCTGTAGCTGACACTGTTTCTATCACACTTTAACTGCAGTGGAGCTGCTCCTTGGACTATCAGCCATTGGGAGGCTGCAGGAGAACAGAGATAAGGGTGTTTGCACTGAGAGAACAGGTGTGGACTTTGTCCTCCTTATCACTTTGCAGCCTGCAGCAACCTCCTGAGTCAACAGAGCAATGAGCAGGCAGTGGTGCCTGTTGCTCACACATGTGTGTTCTTGTGACAGTTTCTGCACGACCCCAGGTACCTTTTTTCTCCCCGCTGCTCCTTTGATGCTGGTGTTGAATGTGACACCACTGTCTTTCCACAGCAAGCAAACCAGTTCCTCCAGCCCTTTCACACAGAAGGCATGGAAAGATGCTCTTGTTGAAGTGAGCCAGGGGTTTTTCTGCAGAGAGGCTCCTGCACTGTTTGGATTTACACTGCCTGCTTTCACATCTTTATTGCTACTGTGACTGTCAGCTCTGGTGAAACCAACACACACAAGGAAGTCACAGCCACGTTTTCTCTGTTTTCCTTAGGAACATCCATGGATGTTCTAACTGGAGATCATAAAACCCAGAGATTCACATTAACTATAAAATCCCAAACCAGGTTCGCTTCTCAAGTTTTGTGTGCAGGTCTGAAACAGGTCTATTCCCTCAGCTGTTACTCCAAAGGAGGGTGGCAACAGGAGGAATTGGTGGTTTGCCTGTTTTTATTGCATTTAGAAGCTCCAAGTGGCTCTAGGTGTGAATCAGTGTGTTTGAATAACACACAGCAGATGTGTAAGAACATAATCCTGGATGACTTGTCACATACATATGCATGCAGAGCTGTCACATCACAGGATAATGACAGCCTGCTTCCACCATTTCCTGAATTATTGCAAGGCAACCCAGCCTGGACCAGAACGAGGGCATGAGCTGGGTTCAGCCTAACATCACAATCAATCTGTCTTAGAAGATTTAGTACATCCACCCCAAGCACCTATGCCTTAAAGAGAGGGGGATAGAGAAGAAAAATTATGTAGGGAAAAGGAAGGGAAAGGTTGCCTCTGAAAAGAGATCTGTAGTCACAGAACATCCATCTGAATACTGAAATGCAACACCACTTCCCTCCTCATTCCATTCCTCACTAGCAGAAAAAGTACTTTAAATCCACGACACTTGCCAGGAGAAAGGTCCCTTCCTTGCTCACATCACTGGTCAGCACTTTGTGTCATCACAGATGACAACTGCCTAGAGAGAACAGCCCAAAACCGGGTATGAAAACGAGCACAGACAGCAAAGACTGTGGCCATGTACTGGGAAATTCCTTTGCTAACTGAAGAGCCTCCTCCTAAGGGGAGATCAAAGTACCTACAAAGAGCAGTTCAAAGGAAGCCAGTGCTACATCTTCTGCCCTTGATTTCCAGTGCCACGCAGTTCCTACCCTGAATGCAGAGTCCAGACTGAACCAGGCACCCCACTGAGGAACTGAGCTTTCCCTCCTGCAGCCACTGAGCACTCTGGCCTCACCAAACATGCTGGTGATGACAGGCAAGGTGCCCCTCAGGAGGTACCAGTGCACTTCCCGGGAACCCAGCTCTGCTGAGAGCAGGTGTTTGATCTCTCTCCCCTGAGAAATGTTTTCTGCTCCTTGCAGAGAGGATCCCTGGCGAGTAGCAAAGATGGTGAAATCCTACCTCCAGCAGCACAACATCCCTCAGCGTGAGGTGGTGGACACGACTGGTCTGAACCAGTCCCACCTCTCACAGCACCTCAACAAGGGCACTCCCATGAAGACCCAAAAACGGGCAGCCCTGTACACCTGGTATGTCCGGAAGCAGCGGGAGGTGGCGCAGCGTAAGTACGGCACCAACTGTTCTCTCTCCTCCTCAGGTCCTTCATCATCCTTGCTCCCTCCTCTTTTCAAGGAAAAATGGAAGCAAAAGCCACTTTTAGCAGGAAGCAGCAGTGACCCACCTCCCCCTCTGGATGGCTGAGGAGCAGCCACCTGATGCTCCCTGTTTGCAGTTAGAGTTCTACACCCATCCTCAGATTACGGCAGGCCAGGGGGCAGATGACAGACAGAATTCCTGCCTGAGAGGAAACAGCCCCAAGTTGCACCAGGGGAGGTTTAGATGGGATATTAGGAAAAAATTCTCTGCCAAAAGGGTTATTAAGCACTGGCACAGGCTGCCCAGGGAAGTGGTAGTGTCACCATCCCTGGAGAGATTTAAAAGAAAGACAGGCAGATGTGGCACTTGGGGCCTTGGCTTAGTGGTGGATTTGGCAGTGCTGGGTTAATGATTTGTCTCAATGATCCTAAAGATCATTTTATGATTCTGTGCTTTCTCTAAACTCAGCTGCATTTGCTTTCACTACTGCAAGGTGTGAGCAGAGATGCAATGTATGTGAGAGAACCACCAGGTAAAGATGGTCCTACTAGGAACATCAGTTTTAGCAGATTATGGCACTTTATTTTCACAATATTTAGATTCAACCCTCTGTCTCATCCAAGATATTCTGCAAGGGTGAGCTGCATGGGGCTTGCTAGGCACCCAGATACACAGAACTATTGGAAATGCTTCCAAAAAGCCAATATCCTTGCCCTTTTGTGCCTGCAGAGTTCACACACGCTGGGCAGGGGATCCTGACGGAGGAGCCCATGGGAGATGACCTGCCCACCAAGAAGGGAAGAAGGAACCGCTTTAAGTGGGGTCCTGCCTCCCAACAGATCCTGTTCCAGGCCTACGAGAGGCAGAAAAACCCCAGCAAAGAAGAGAGGGAGGCCCTGGTGGAAGAGTGTAACAGGTGAGGGTGGGTGTGTGGCTCTGAGGAAGGAGGCACAGCAGGGCCTTGCTGTGTGAGGATCCCCCACACAGCGTGCCAGACCCAGCCCCTGTGGGGCTGTGCACTTACTCTCTGTCCCCAGCTAAGCCCTGCTCAGCAAGGCTGTCCCTGTGCTTTCCCCCACAGGGCAGAGTGTATCCAGAGGGGGGTTTCCCCATCTCAGGCCCAGGGACTGGGCTCCAACCTGGTGACAGAGGTCAGAGTTTACAACTGGTTTGCCAACCGCAGGAAGGAGGAGGCTTTCCGGCACAAGCTGGCCATGGACACCTTCAGTGGACCCCAACCCACCTCTGGCCCCTCCCTCCCTCCTCACAACTCCTCCTCCCTCCAGCCACCAGCTGCTCTCTCACCCACCAAAGTTCACGGTAAGAAACAGCCAGAGGGAGATGGTGGAAGAGGGGGTGAACCTCCCCAAAGCCAGTCACCAAAACTGCTCCCACATCCACCCCTTTAGGAGGTGAATCTACAGACAGGAAAAGCAGGCTGGCTACAAGGGAGGAGCACAGATGGCAAAGAGACCACGTCTGTGAGTGAGGAGCGTGGCTAGAATGGCAAGGGTGACAAAGTTCAGTAACAAAGCTCACAGCCAAAGCTGCCACTCAGTGTGACCCCCTGCCCTCCCTGCCAGCCAGCAATCCCCTTTGCAGGAGTCATCCCTGCCTGCTGCCAAGAGTCAGCTCCACATCCTTTCACTTGTGTGCCCCTTTCTTCTTCCAATACCAGCCCCATCAAACTTCTTTAGGATCAGGAAGGGTCATTCTGCATCCAAAAAGAGCACAGCATTTTGGAAGCCTTTTCAGCTTCATAGGCCAGAGCTGGGAGTTGCTCTGAGATGATCTCACCACAACTCTCCTCCCTACAACCACATCCAAAAGGGTGGTTTCTAGTGAACCCTGCTTGCTCCCTGCAGCACTCACAGCCAGGCAGGATTTGAGGAAGCAGCTGCACCAAGTTACAGAGGAAAGCCAGGGCAGGGTGTGAGAATGCCTGTTCTTCTGGTTCCCCTACCATTAAGTCCCTGCCCAAATATCTGGAGGCAAGTGCCTGCAAAGGAAACTGAATTTAGCACCTGTCAAAGTTTCTCAGTTTCTCGTTTTTGACAGCGAGTTTCCCTCCTGTTGTGATGCAGGAGTGAGGTACAACCAGCAGCCAGCCAGCGAGGCAGAGTCCTCCAGCAGCAACCCCCACGGGAACAGCTCCATGGTGACCACCCAAACCATCCTGCATCAGGTTTCTCCCCCGGGACTGGAGCCCAGCCAGAACCTGCTGAGCACGGACACTAAGCTGGTAAGTGATGGATGCTTCAGTTCTGCTGACTGGAGGACATCAGCTCTGCTGACTGTGGTCACAATGTGGACTATTCAGAAGTAGTTTTTCCCAGGATTTTCTTAAACCCACCTTTTTGTAGAGATACTACAAAGTCACTTTGATCATAAGATCAACAGTCCTGAGACACAAGTGCCCTCTAAACTGCAGTGAGGGCAGGAATCAGAGCATGAAAGCAAGAAGCCATTTCCTTATGAGCAATCAAAACAGCCTATCCTGAAAACACAGCACTCAAGGTATGAGAGTTTCCTTCCTCCCAGGAAACCCTCTTCTCTCCTCCTTTCCACAGTGAGGTTCTCACCTCATCTCCAACTCTCATTTGACCTTGACATATCTCAGGATAGTTATCAGACCAGTGGGATTAACAGAACACAAACCACATCTGTGAAAATGAAGCCCAGCAGCCTGTATGCAGACAGCACTGGGTATGCAGACTGCAGCAATCCGCCTTCTCAAAGCCAATTTGGCTGTGAGATCTGATTACACCTTTTCCCACATAATTAGCAGTGAAGCCCTAGAACTACACGACTGATCATTTTCAGATTGCACATGTCCCCTTGCTTACAGAGAAACAGTTGGCAGAAGTTTGCATTGGTGCAAGTTGGCCTGAGGCAAAGTTAAGGTCACTAAAAATGAGCATGATTTAAATCTCATCAGTCACTCACTTTGCTGCTTTCTGGTCTCTTGATGAGGAAAAAAAGTCTTTCATGAGGTCCTGAAAATCTTCTCTGTCTGTCTTCTAAAACTGATATCAAGGTGGTTTGTCCCACTGTTTAACCTCTTGGTGCTTATTCTTACTAAAGGTTCCTTACAGCTTTTTGTCTGAGGGGAGAGAAAAAAAAGTATAATAAAAAGCATTGAACTTTCTCTATCAGCCAAATTATTATAATGCTTTTTTGCTCTTCCACAGTACTTGGACTACAGGTCTCTCTAAAGGGCCTTGCAAACTCAAAACCCCACTGGAGCATAGACACAGGTTATGTGGTTCATTTTAGAGGCTGAGAAAACAGTCAAGTTACTAAATTTCCCAACTCAATCAGCAAGACAGACAAACAAAGAACAGTCCTGTTTTATCTAACAGGTACTTCACAGGTAACACAGCCTAAAGAACATACTGTGTGACAAAGAGTCTAAGGGACTTTTAAAGCAAGTCCTTTCAAATCTCACTCCAAAGGCTCATTGGCCACTAACAGATACTTGCAGGGAGAAGGGGGAGTTACAGGCATTTCTCAGGGGAAAGGGTGAACAAGAAAAGAGGAACTCCTGCATTCTGTGCTGAACTCTGCAGCTAAAACTACTGTGTACCTGAGCCTCTTCATTTCTCTGAGCATCACCTTCTGCCCTTAGCTGTGAAAGATATTCTTTCCCTATAGAGAATGCAGTGGGCCTAATCTCAATCCTGTTTGAAAAACCTTTATGATTTCTTAAATGTGAAATAACTAAACCAGCAGGGATTTACTCTCAGTATGTCAACAGCTGACCTGTGCTAGTTAACTGAGCACAGGGAAACTGCAGACAAGCAAATGTGAAGCCTTCCTGGTTAGCAAGGGGTCAGAGCAGGCAGGAGGAGAGGGAGGACGTTTCTCACAGCCTGCTGCAGGGTTCTCCTTTCCCACAGGTGTCAGCCCCTGGAGGAACCCTCCCCCCTGTCAGCACCCTGACTGCCCTGCACAGCCTGGAGCAGAGCCCACACACCCTGAGCCAGCAGACCCAGAACCTGATCATGGCATCCCTGCCAGGTGTCATGGCCATCGGGGCAGGCGAGACCCCGTCCCTGGCACCCGCCTTCACCAACACCGGAGCCTCCACCCTGGTCATCGGTGAGTTGTGCCTGCCAGCACTCACACAAACGCTGCCTCTCGCTCCCACAACCACCTGCCCCCTTCCAGGGGCCAAGGCACTAAGCTGGCAGTGACACACGAGAGGGAATTGTCACTTAGGACCTTCAGCAGCACTCGGTAATTCCAGGTTCCAAGGGGATTAAGGGACAGACGTCCCTCACGTTAGAATTAGGTTAGACACAAACCCACGTCTTAAGAATAAGGGACTTTTGCAATCTATTCCTATGCCAATGTTTTGGGTGGCTGCTCTTCATCTTCCCAAATATAAATGTAATACTTCCTTAGAACTATGAAAATTGAAGCATGTTCATGGTGCTTGAAAGACAAAACATACTGTTACAGTTCCTGCAAGGAGCAGCATATGCCTTTGGATTCCACAGTCATTACTAGTTTTTTTATATTTTTCACTTTAACAGCTTTTCTGGACTTGTATGAGATTTCTTTTCATTCCAAGACTAGTCTACTGCCAAAGTGCATCTCATTAGATAGAGGAAAACAAAATGTATACTCTCCTCTTACACTGCCTTCCCAGGAAGAAAGAGGCCTTATTTTGTTCCATGGTGACAGCTCTGAATTAATTTCCATTTCCATTTATACCCCAGATTATGATATGGATTCAAATTCTGTGCAAACAAAAAACATAAAATTGGAGTGCTGGGGAGACTTGTTGAATTACAGGAATAGGGTCTGGGCAGTTGTGGGAAAAGGGCAGTAATGTGTGAAACCTTCTACCCCTTTATCACTGACACAAATTCCATGATTTGGCAGCCCTAGCAAATTAACTGGACACTGAAATGATGCTCTGAGTTTACTTCTGAGCAAGGCCTCCCCTGTGGACCCCTGTGTCAGGTCATCACTAAAGTGGAAAATGGGCTACACTGGTACACAGGGATGTGGATGGGAACAAGCACTGGAAACCAGAGGTGGGAATCTGCACATTTTGCACATTGCCACTTCCCTCTCACAGGCATGAAATCTATTCCTCATCACAGATAACTAATGAAACTCCTGAAAAGCAGGATCTGTAATCACCCTCCAACGACAGGGCTGCCACAATGACTGTGTGACAGCCACGCTCCTCCCACAGTGCGTGACACCACTGTCATCAGTCCTTGTTTTCCAGGCCTGGCCTCAACCCAGCCCCAGAGTGTACCTGTGATAAACAGCATGGGGAGCAGCCTCACTACCCTGCAGCCTGTCCAGTTCTCCCAGCAACTGCACCCGTCCTACCAGCAGCCCCTCATGCAGCAAGTCCAGAGCCACATCAACCAGAGCCCCTTCATGGCTACCATGGCCCAGATCCAGAACCCTCACGGTAAGAGCAAACTCGTTTGCTCAAGCAAACCAAAACAAAGCCTCTGTTCTGGAGCACTTGCTGGGAACTGGGCTTGCAGCAGTCTGGTTTCCTCCTCTGCTACTGTTTCTCTAATTATTCTTCTATTGCATTCATCTCCCTGTCCCTCCACTCCCAGTGTTTGAGACAGGCACGAGGAGAACCCCTCAGCCAAAGCAGCCTCGTGCAGAGCTGCAGCATCCACATGACCTTGTTTTCTGTCATGCACAGCTCTCTACGGCCCCAAGTCTGAAGTGGCCCAGTACACACACACAGGCCTCCTACCACAAACCATGGTGATAACAGACACAGCCAACCTCAGCGCCCTGACCAACCTGACACCAACTAAACAGGTAACAGCTCGTGCCTTTGTTCCCCCACCTTAGAACTGCACCAGTCTGCAGGCAGCTCCCTGCTTGTCAGAGAGGTTTTGGGTGCGTGGTGTCTGTGTCATCCCAGCAGGACCACCTTTCTTATCTCCTCTCTGGTGCCAGCTGCAGTACTGGAGGCCCTAGAGAAAGCTCCTCACTGCATCATCAAAGGGGGATTTAATTGTCCTGAGAAACAGCCCCTGCTCATCTCTTCTCTCACACCTGTTAGAAGGGGTGTAGAAGCCAGGAACTGTCAACTCTCTCTTCTCTAGGCATTCACCCCTGACTCAGAGACTCACACCGAGTCTGGGATGCACACACCAGTGTCCCAGGCACCAACAATCCACCTACAGAACCAGGACACCACCATCCAGCACCTTCAGCCAGGCCCGCGCCTCTCCTCGAGCCCTGCGGGTAAGAGCAGCACCACTGTTGTCTCAAACCACAAAATGCCCGGTTTCTCTTCCCAACACTGCAAAACCCAGTTAGGAAATGGTAACTGGGGCTCACAATTCCCTAAGAGGGCTATACCAGTGTCCTGAAGGGGTCAAATAGCTGGTACAAGAAAAAATTCAGAGTACATTCTGTAAGGCCAGACTGGGGGAATGGGCTCCTTCAGAAACTAGAGAGGAAAATAACCTTAAAAATATTGGCAGTGTTGATGAGTATCCAGTCCTGTGGGCAGTTTTCAGGGCTGAAAAGTCCAAGGCTCCCTCATGAAGAGATTGCAGCTGGATCTTCCCAGTTCTAAGAGAAGAACTAGGAGATCAGCTAGAATCCTCAAAACTGAACTCTGAGGGTTGCTGCCCTCCGTGTTTTCAGGACACAAGCTGGGTATGGAACAGCACACAAAACAGAGAGACAAAGGGAGTTAAGCCCCTGTGCCAGGGGAGTGCAGCCACGCTGGAAAGGTGAGGGTGCACACAGGGTAAGGGGCCTGCAGTGGGGATTGTACTGACCTGGTGCCTGTGCCTTTGGCAGTGTCCTCCAGCAGCCTGGTGCTGTACCAGAGCTCCGACCCCGCCAACAGCCACAGCCAGCTGCTGCCATCCACCCACAACGTCATCGAGACCTTCATCTCCACACAGATGGCCTCCTCCTCCCAGTGATCACCACAGCTGCCCCCAGGGTGACTCAGGTGCAACTCCAGCCGTGTTTGCCATCACTGCCACCTCTGTCACCACGGGCAGGAAGGGCTGCTGCGTTGAGCCAGCCCCCACTGCCTCACACAAACCCCTGCTCAGCTGCCTCCAGGACAGGGAATGTCTCAGGCTCCAGACAGAAGCCACAGGAAGATGATGCTGGCACTGCCAAAATCCACTGCCTCCCCCCAAGAAACAGCAAACCTAAACCCCACAGGCCACCACAGAATGACCAGACATCCTTTTGTGGAATCCCACCAAGCCAGGGATGTGACTGAAACATGGCAGCAGTGCCAGGGCCTGGATGGGGCTTTCATTCAGCTCAGCTTTTCACCAGGCTGGGCCTGTACAAACCAGACTAAGCCATGAAGGGAAGAGCAAAGCTGAGTTGCCAAAGAAGGGACACCATCTTTAAAACACTCTCCTCCTTTGCTGAAGGAGCACCAATAATGACAATAACAGCACCTTGGAGGCAAGAGAGAACTCGGTTCCTGACTTTGCAATGAAAATCACCAAGAAACACATTTGGGAATGGCTTGGCACAAACCTGTCAGTGTGGGATCACTGACTACAAGCTACAAATCCTTAATTAACAACCAAAGTACCAAACATTCTCAGTTACAAATGACCTGCTCTAAAATCATGCTATCCCAGTGGAAATGGTTTGGTTATTTTTGATATAGCTCTGCTTTGTTTTAAATGCAGAAATTAAAGTTTAACAGCAGCGAGGAGATTCCAGTTCTCTGCATTAACCCTGTGGATCCTCATCTCATGTGATTTGCTGAATGAGTTGGAGGATGGCATTCCCCACTGGTCCCTGACACTGCACAACACCTGGGAGGTTCCCAAGCTCCACAGAGAGTAGAGGTTCCTTCAGCTTTCTCTATAAAGATGTCAGCTTGGATTCATTTTACAGAACATGGCTCATTCTTGGCTTCCCTGTAGGCTCGATTCTGCAGCTCCTGATATGCAAATAATCACCCCAGGGTCTAAGAGTCTTACCTGCACTAAGTGTAGGGGTTTAGTCCCAAGGATCTACTTATATAATTCCTTTCCTAATTATTCCTCTCTGTTTACTCTCAGAGCTCACATCACTGATGTGTCACCACCCAGACATGAAGAAAGCCCCAGTTAACAGGTTTTTGGGACTGAAACCGAGCTACCCTTCCTGCTGTGAAATGGATGAAAAGCCTTGAGACTAGAATGTGCTCAAGACTCTTAAAAGGTTAAGTTAGAAGGGAAAATTAAAAAAGGAAAAAGCCCAACAATGAACTTTTCAGTTCTCATATCTGGAAATTACAAAATTGCAGACGTCCATTACAGGTTTCATTGAGAGGAGCTTCCTCTAGACACCATCAACAATTTCAGTCACTAGATTCTCTGAGGAATTTTATCCTAGAATTGTTTCCTAATTTCCCATCAGCTGCAAATATATACATAACTTCCAACCAGCACAAAAGTAATCTTATAACAAAAGATAATATTCAGGCCACTCTGCATTTGAAAGCCCATGTCCAAGCTGCAGTGCACTGCAGTTTTAACTGCCCATAAGAGAAGTAACTTGTGCTGGCACATTCAGTTAGATTACAAGCCAGTTTTCTACTTTGCTTTTCCATTTTTGGATGCCAACTGTGCTTTCTTGACTGAAAACCAGCAAGGATCTTACAGCAGGTTTCCCACACTCAAAGAGCAACAATTCACTATTTTGGTTTCTCTACTCTGGCTCTCTGGTCTCCTGATTAGGGCAAGTAAGTTGGATCTACTGAAACCCAACAATCTTAAAAGAAGAAGAATATTTATTAGTAACAGGTAATTTCCTGAAAGGCTGGAACTGAAGCATAAACAGACTAAGAGTTATACCAAAAACCACCAAACCTCAGTGTTTTGGAGACAAAAGTCATCATCAACCCAACCAAGGACTGAAACAGGGTAATTTTTAACTTAGGCTTAAATCATTCCTGTAGCAATTTCACAGCAGCTCAAGAGCCACCCTCAGCCATCTCTGTCTCTGCTGGGGAGAATCCAAACACACCAGGAAAGCCACTGTTGCAGAAAACCTACCAAATTAAATGAGCCCAATAGCATAACAGAATTTAATAACAACAGATGCCATAAAAAAACTATACATGAAAAAAAAAATAATGTCAGTGGACACAACTGAACAGCGGGAGCCATTTACACCAACCCTGACATCAGCTCACTGCACACCATGTACGTGCTGGGGCCCTGCAGAGGCTGCAGATTGCAGAGGGATTAGTAACACTGCAGGTTTCAACAACAGATTGTTATGATGATCACAGGAAAAAAATAAGGGGGCCCTGGTATCTGAAAGGATGCTTTTGATAAATGAGTCTCCCACGGGCTGGAGTTATTCTTAGTAGGCGCCTACAAGAGGCAAAGAGAAAAGGGAGTTGATCACCTGTTGCCATGTAAACCAAATTCAATTCATCGTGTACTTTCTCCAGGACATCAGATTTGGTTTGGTGATGTGAAGAGGCAGAGCAGGAGGGATGCAGCTGTGATTGCACCCCTCTGTCACACAAGGCTGGCACAGGATGTCGTCCTTTTAGGCTTGGCCTGCACAAGCAGCAGCACAGACAAGTGCTGTGTGAGGAGAACAATGTTCCCTTCCTCAGGGGTGCCAACAGCACAGGAAGTCACTTAATTAGTCTCTCAGGCCACTGAGCTTTTAGAACAGAAGCTTTGCCAATTAATTTTCCCTGCTCTTCAGCAACTCTGGTTGTTGGGGTTTCTTTCAGTTTCCCTCATCCATCACAAGCGCCTGCTGTTTGCAGAGTAAAATCATCATTCTAATTTTTTCTTCTTCTTTTTCTTCCTCACAGCTCCTGGCAGCACTGAGTTGTCTCCATGATTGCTGTTCTGTCTCTCCTGCTGTCCATTTGCAGACACCAACCAAGGCAAATCTTTGCAGATCTGGTCACACTCTGCTGGGTCTATTCTTTTCTCTTGAATATTGTTCTCTCCCTTAATTTTCTTTTTCTTCTTCTTCTTCTTTTTTTTCTGGTTGTGCTCTACACAGCCCTGACTCTGATCCTGGCTGGAATCCTGGGACAGTGCAGGAAAAGCACTTTGCTTCAGAATATCTGCAGCTGACACAGCAGCCTCCTGGAACCTTTCCCACTCCTGGTCACTGTCCGTGTCACTGGGATGGGAACAAGAGGGAAGGAGGTTGTGTTACACTTTTGCCTTGAATTCACCCCAAACTCAGCAGAGTAATCTGAGATGAGAACATGTGATAAACACCCAGTGGCTCTGGGACTCCCACACCTACAGTTTGCATTTAACCAGATGGAAGGCCAGGGTGTTCTTTACACACACAAGGAGGGGAAAGAAAATCTCCCACAAACATTTCTAGTTCCCTCAGCACTAAAAAAAGAAACAAAATTCTGGTCTAGTCATGATTAAGAGTCATGAATGCACACTTCTCCAGCTTTTCAGCTTCCTGTTCCCTTGTGGGAGTCCCAGCTGCCTCTGAAATGTGGGATGCAACAGCCCTTGAGGAGCAAAACAGCTGCCAACACCTCACCTGGAGCTCACTGGGCGCCTTCTCCTGGCTGCAGGGCAAGGCTCTGGTTTCCCACAGTCTCCAGGGACAGAGGAAGAAAAGAGCCGAAAACCTGGAGTATGGGAAGGGGAATTTTAGGCATGATGTAAAACAGAGGTGAAAGCAATTAACTGCCATCTCCCTGGAAGCCTCTCCTCTCAGTAACTGCTGCTGCTACAGTGCTTGGCACTCTTATTGGGGACTGTGTGGGAGGACTCGGGGCACAAAGGTCACAGCTGCAAAGCAACAGCCCTCAAAGGCACTATGAAAACCCTTTTATTGCAAATGTTTATTAGCTGGGCGTACAACTAATTAGCTGGTGATGGACAGGAACCATCCCACTTGTCATCACTGAACTAACACAGCCCCAGTGGCTGGGACTGGAACTCACCATCATCTGCAGAGTCAGATTGTGGCACAGAGGTCTGAGAAGGTCCTGATGAGTCCTTGAAGACAGTGATGAAACTAAACAGAAAACCCCAGTCAGAGCTTAGGTTTGTGCAAACTCAGCTCAAGTTGGATATTTTTGGGAAACAAGGCTAGAGGGAGATGTTACACTTTTTTTTAGTGAGGCTGCCTCGGGTCCCTGCTTTCAGGGCAGATCAGGCCCTCTCCCCTCAGCAACACCCCACAGGAATGATTTAAAAGCAGCCTTTCTAAAGCCAGCCCTAAACATCAGGAATTCTAGTTCTCCAGGGCCACATTTACACAATGAACAGCCCAGTCAGAGGACCACTGCCAGCACAACCCTGAACTGGGCACTGCTTTGACTGTAAGAACTAATGGAACATTCCAATGCCACCCTTTAAATGACCAAAGGCTCCCAAATTCGACTTTTTTTCCTCCCCACAGCACATTCCCCACAGAAGCAAAGGGCCACAGGCAGTGCTGCACAGGATCTTTACCAGAGGGGCACAGCACATCAGCAAGGTTAGATCAGGGAACACTGGAAGCTTGCACCAAATACAGGAATGAAGGAGATAAGATGATGTTGAATTTCCCGGGTTTAGCACACAAAAAGCATCAGTGTGGCTGATCCACAGAACAAACCTTTTCAGCCTTGCCTGCCCATACCTGTCCAGCATCGCTCCCAGTTTCTTGGCCACGTGTGCTCTGAACTCTGGAGTCGTGTGGAGCTCGTTGTCCTCCTCCTGCCGGCCGTTCACCTCCCGCCCATTGACAACAAGAACAAGGATTATTCTCTTTCAAGGCCAGAAACACCCAGTGCCCTCACCCAAACAGGAGATAAGAGACTGTCATATGTGTAATTGCACTAATTCCTTCATGGGACACTTACAGAGCTGGGCGGTTTCTGACAGTGGAACTAAGGCTGTAAATGACAGCAGCAGTAAGTTTTCAACATCTGTATTTCCCTGCTGGTAGAGGGATGACAAATGTACTTACAAAAAAATTAATATCTTTTTCAGATTTAACCATAATTTCAGATTATGGTTGGGTTAATTCCCAAACTGTCTTTTTCACTGTCACTGTCCCTTCCAGTGACAATTATCACAAAGCATTAACTGTAAGTAGCCCAAATACAACATACATTAATTTTTTCTTCAGTGAAACATAAAACTCTGAAACCAGAAGCAAAGATACCTCAGGCTTGGCTGATCCTTGGGCTGTAACCGATCCTTCCTAAAGCCACCTGAAAAGGAAGAAGCAAAGGTAAATTTGAAAGACCTGCTCCAGGACCTCTTTAAGAGCTCTTTAACCCTCTTCAGCCATATGTTATAGCATAAAGAATCGTGCCCGAAAGACAACTCTCGCCCACCTTTGAGGGGGGAATGGGGGGAATCAGTTGTGAGGGGAAAGTGAAACTTGGCTCCGGCCAGTCCTGTTGGGATGGGGCTCCGGGCCGGGCTGGAGGCCGGGCATAGCCTGGGCAGGGCCCCGCCCGGCTCCCACACCGGCACCGCGGCACAGAGGAGCCCCCGGGGCAGGAGGGGCCCGGAGAGGAGGGAGAGAAGAGAGGAAGGGCAGAGCAGAACACGCGGAGAGCAGAGTGCAGCTGATCTCGGCCCCTCACCACTGCGCGGCTCCGCCCGTGGTGCCGCCACCGCCGCTTGCGCCGCACAGTCCCAGGCGGCCTCCCGGAACCGAACCGCGGCCTCGCCGCCGCCCTCCGAGTCCGAGTCCGAGTCCGAGCTGCTGCCGCTGTCCGGGGCCGGGCCCGAGCCGCCCCTGGGCGCCGCCATGCTGCAGGCGCGCGGCATGCCGGGAGCTGTGGTCCCAGAGAGGGGTATGCCGGGAGCTGTGGTCCCAGAGCGGGGTACGCCGGGAGCTGTGGTCCCAGAGCGGGGCATGCCGGGAGCTGAAGTCCCACCGTGCCTCCCGAGCCCCCCCACCCAGTTCTCTGGACATACCCAATGAGGAGTCCGAGCTGATCTGAATTTCACAAGTTCATCATTGTTTCAATCAACATCTGGAGGATATGTTTCCTACCTTTGGAGTCTTGAATTCTTTTTAATCAGTTTTTACACCGAGATGCCAAATTTTTGTTTGAATGCAGAAGCTGTACCAAATCCTGCTCCTTTAGTGACTGGTTGAAATGAACAGTGCTTTGTTAGAGAGATTTTCAGAGATAGCAAATATACTGCTCCTGAGGGTAGGACTGCCTTGTGTGCTCCCCATGCCACCACCACTGCCATGTTCACACACCACATTTTCACCTCAACTAGGAATTTTTCAGTGTGATACATCAACACATTTGGCAACTCCAGCAGGGCTTCTGGGCGACCCCTTTGCCATGGGTTTTGCCAGGGCTTTGTGCTGCCGAGAGCAGCAGGAAGGCTCAGTAGAGCTGTGTTTTTATACTGCTTAACACTCCTGGCTTGCACGTTCCACCCTTCACACCAGAGATGTGCAGTCTCAGCCAACGCGTGAGACAGGCCTCTGACAACATCCTTGGGCTCCTTCCAATAGTCTCCCTTGGCACTAACCCCCCTTAATTTCTTAACTATTCCCTCATAAGGCTCACCTTCAGCTGGTTTAAGATTAACCCACTCTCCACTGTGTAAAACCAGCAGTTTTGGGCTGTTTCGTACCTTGGAGTCCTCAGGGCTGGTGAGGTGCCCTCAGAGCTGGGACACACTCTCCAGAGGTGCCTTCTCAGGCATCTCTCAGTGCTGACCCATTCCTTCAGACCCCAGGTCACCTCCTCTCCCTGCCTTTGGTCCCTCTGACCCTGGGGTTTCTCACAGCCGCACAAATACCCTTACCAAGCTCTAATACCTTTATCAAGCTCTCTGTTTCCATCCTGGAGATGCTCCTCTACTCCAATCCTAGTATTCTGCTCACGTTTGTTTGTTCACATCTGAACAATTTGTTTCCCTTAAAGCTCCTTCCTTTTCCTTTCCTCCCTCCCTCCCTCCGCATTCGGCACGAACTTTGTGCTCTCCCCAGAGGCCGCCGTTTGGACACCTCCCCCGGCAGCCCAACCGGGGCAGCCGCAGCGCTCGGGGCTCGGAACGGGCCGAGGTAACGCCCGTGCGCGGGGTCTGGGGGCGCCCAGGCCGGAGGGGCCGCCAGGGTAGCGGCGGGCGGTGCGGGGCGGGCGGATCGGCCCCGGCCCCGGCCCGGCCCGGTCCCTTCCGCCGGCCGCGCTTCCGGCCCGTCAGGTGACGGCGCGGGCGGAGCGGCTGCTCGAGCGGGGCTGGGGGCCCGCACCGCCGGTGAGCAGGGCCGGGCCGAGGGCGGCGGGGGGAGCCGGGGCTGCCCTGGGGCTCCGAACGAGCGGGCGGGGGCGCGGCGGGACCCCCGGGGCCGCCCGGTGTCTCCGGGGCCGCGGCAGGCCCGGCCTGTGTCCGGCCCCGGCCCGGGCCCGGCGCTGCCGGCCGGGGTTCACCCCGAAAGCCCGGGCTGGGACCCGCTGGGGGCCCGTGTTCCCTCTGCGGCCGGGCCGGACCCGCTGTCGCGACAGATGGGTCCGGCTCTGGGTATATAGGCGGGTCTGGCTCTGGCAATGTCGCGGTCATCAGCTTCTGGTACAAGGCATTACTAATATTTCGAGAATTACTTATATGTTGAGTATCGCCTATTGCTTCTCAAACCACGTCATTGCTGCCGTATTTGGTGTTATTTTCACGTTTTCTGCTAACCCGGTCAGCCCGGCACGTCCCTGTCACAGCATTGCAGCCCAGCTCGGGCAGCATTACCCGACTGGTTATAGCAGTGCTCTTTGTTTGGTTTGGTTTTTTTTTCTTTTTGCCTTTGGACTCTGTGAGGTAAGAGGATAAAATCTTTGTCGAAAGGTTTTTCTTGGGGTCTATATTAAAGCTTTATGGAATGGATAAAAAGGTAATTCCTTTAATCACTTGGGGGTTTTCACCGTTTGCGTTGGTGAAGTGCTTGGAATCCTCGGGGTTCCCAAAACAGCCCCTCAGCTGGGCCCTCGCCCCGGGAGCAGGGGCTGTAACACAGACGTACATTGCAGAATCCCAATTAAAGAAACGAGGCCAAGCAAGGGCATATTGGGCTGGAAGGCAAATGGCTGGTTTTGCAAGAGTGAGTGATCACATGAGTTTTGGAACCACTTCGTCCTAATACTGAAAAGCTGGTGCCTAATGCTGTGCAGGGTAAGAAGTGGAAAGATGAACTCGGGAAATGTTCCCAAGGAGTTAAAATGTAACATGTTTGGGAGACAGAAGAGAGTAAAAAGGTATCTAGAGATAAATGAGTATTTAATGATTAACAGAAGGACAGTCATGTTTGCTAAGAATATCTAAAAATGACTGTCAAGAAGTCAGTGCACTTTCTTCTAGGCCCTGTCAGCAATTACCAGCTGAGATGACCTGGTCGTTGTACTTGAAGCCCGGGCAATTGTAATAGGTTAGGTATCAGATTTTTGTTAGACTTTTGAGTGGGTGTATTTATACTGCTCTGAGTAGTAGTTTTAGATTGAGATAGAATTTATGATATTAATATTCCTTTTATAAAATTTGTCGCACGTGTCAGAAAGTGTCACTGTAGTGATAAGAAAAATAATCCAACAAGTTTTCTTTTTGATTTAAAGTGCAAAAGGTTCAGGAACTAAATCCAAGCTTATTTCGCAAACAAACTAGATTTGGATTATTTCAATTTCAGTAATCCTAGATAAAGTAAGATTTTTTTTTTTTTTTTGCATGCTTTAACTTGTAGTGGAAACTCTGCCAGTCTGGCTTGAAGTGTTCCTCCTGTGTTTTTAGGGTTGGGTCAGTGTACCTTGGCAAATGCAGTCATTCTCATTTGCTGGGTTCAGAGAGGTGACCTGTGACAGCAGCCGTTCAGCTCCCGTGTTCCTGCTGTGCCGTTGCCCCCAGAAGGTTTACAGGTTTAGTTTTTAAAGTGTTTGAGTGAAAGGTCTTTCTTGCTGCCAGTTGGTGAGACCTGTACCCAGTGCTTACCCAACACATCTAAAACACTAAACCAGACCTTCCCCTGCACTTACCCCCAGCGTGGACCTCCTGAGCTCCCGCTTGTCCCAGTGTCCCGTGTGCCTCTCGGAGGAACAGTTTCACCAGCTCAGGTACCTTCACCTCCCTGTCTTCTCCAGGAAGCTGATTTGCAGTCGAGTTCCTTGTTTCTTAACTGTTCATCTGCTTGATTCTAGGGTGTAGTGAATGTCGGAACAGCCTGTTGGGATATCATAAGGGTCATGATTTAAAGGAAATAAACAGCTAGTATAGGTGGCTTTTAAGTAACAAAGATGCTGTTTTCCTGTCAATACCTAACGAGCCAAGAAGTAAAAAGGAGAAAAGACAAGATCTTTGAATGCCCTCAGTTAGATATCAGCTGATTTTTATATCCTTTCACTTGTTTGCTCAAGATGCCTCCAGGCTTGATTTGGAGACCAGGGTTTGGCAAACCTCCACTGGCATCTCTAAATTCTGTTTACTTAACCCCAAAAGTCATCTTCTATCCCAGTGTACTCAGTCTTCCTTCTGAACTCTAAATCAAAATGAGAATAGGGTTGGTTTGGCCTGTTGTCTTGGTTGTTGGGTTTTTTAATGTGTGGTTTGCTCTTGGTTTGTTGGTTTGGGTTTTTTTTTCCCTTAAGAGTTTTGTCACAGGGTTGAGGTAGTTCAAGTGACAGTCCAACAATTTGGAGCTCGTTCTACAGTCAGAGGAGGTGAATTTGCAGTTGAACATTGACTTCAGGATCCGCAGAGTACACTCACAAGTGACACAATATATGATTAACAGATGTAAATGAGCCACTGGATACTGTTTCACGTTTATTCTTTGCACACTTGCGGCAGAACTGGCGGATGAACAGACCCCAGCAGCACTTGTTCCAGACCCGAGTGTGTTAAATGATATCCCAGGGACAAGAGCAAATGTGTGAGAAGGCTTCTCAGGATGAGATTGATTATTTTTACTGTTTTGTTTTGATATATTTTTGATATTTTAAATTGGTCACTGGACTCAATCAGCCAGTGGACAAATAATTAGGAGGGGATCTCCAGTACAGACTTAGGAATGACCCTCTTCTGGGACAGGAGATCCAGCACCTCTTGTGTTGTATCATTTTGATCTTTCTTCTGTCTCAGCCATTTTGTTTCATTTCATACTGGTATTTCAGCGAGTTAATGATTTATTAGTTTTTCATAGTTACTAAAAGCTAAGGGTTTTTTCAGTAGTTGCTGGTGAAGATACAGATTTTATCTTTTTGATTAGTTTCCAGATTTGTGGTGTTACATTTAATGGAATTTAATTTGTAGAAAATTATCTTTCTTTCCACATTGGTTTAAGGAACACAGAAATTAATTTATTTGCCTCTTCTTCATCCTTTCTTTGTGTTATATGTCAAGGTATATGCCAGACATTTCTTGTGCCCATTCCATAAAGTGATGCTGTGTTTTTACAGTGTGTTGAACTCCTTAGTTTTAAGGAGGTTTTCTCAGTTTAGATATTTATATGTATAGGTCCAGGTTGGTGAGTTTTCACTTAAACTACTCAGCAAGACAGGCTGAAGATTCTGGTAGTAAGGAAGTGTGAAAAATCCAAGTGTCTTTAGCATACAGTTAGTGGGCTGGCAGCATTCCCATCAGGAATTTGAATTCTGTGCAATGCTCTGAGTGTAAATGAAGTCACGGTGTGAACGGCTGAGAGTCAGCACTGCCGAGAGCAGCGTATGGTGAAGTGCAGCATCTGTGAACACAAAGCTGCCCTTCTGGGACACTGTGCAAAGTGATGTAACCGAGTGAAAAAGCTCTGCAGGAACACGTTCCACCTGCTGGAACGGAGAGTTTCTGCTGCAATACCTCACCAGGCTTGAGTGTGAGGCTTCCTTGGCCGCGCGGTGGGATTGAGTGGGATGGAAAAAGCCGCTGGCAGCAACAGCCAGAGATCCTGAGGGTTTGTCTTGCTGCCCTGCTCCTGTGCTGCGGCTCTGCTACAGAGAGGGGACACCCAGGGAAGCCTTTAATGCCTGTGGGGTGAGTTTGCAAAAAAATTCTCCTGAAAAATTCAGGTCGCCCTTTGAAAGGGCTTCGCTGTTTGTACACTTGCAAAAAAGGTCAGATAATCACCTGTTTCTTTCTCATAACCTTAACTAAGTATTCCTGATCCTGCAGCAGCAATGTAACATCAGAGTTTCATGGAAAGCACAGTGGATTATTTTTAACCTTTTTTTTAGTGAATTAGTATTTGTAACTGCTGAAACTCTCTTAGTTCTTGGATTACAAATATTACACTGCTAAGAGTGTTTGTTTCTGGAAACGTAAATGCCTTGTGCTGAGTCTCAAAGATTTAGGTACTGTGGAATTTACATATCAAGGAATGAGACTGTGGAGGTTGTTGCTAGTGGAGTACAATAAATGGTGTTCTCTGATAAATATGATGATGTTAATGACTAGCGTTATTATTAATATTCCAAACTAATGAACACTGAACTTCAAACTCTGCATTGTCCATCTGTCCAAACTGAGAATGGCTTCGTGATTAAATCCCATTTCAGACTGCACTTGCAGTTCTCACTTGTGTAGAATTTTGGAAGACTAGGTGAGCTCATTCCTCTTACAGCAAATGGCATTTTTGAGAAAACACAGGGGGTTTGTTTTGGCTGTGGATCTCAGTTGCTTATCAGCAGCAGTGAAATACAGGTCACACACCAGCCAGGTCATACTACAGGACTGTAAAGTAGCTTAGTTTCTAAAAAAAGATCCCTCTTGGCTATGTTAAACTAAAACCATCAACAACAGGATTCAAGAGCTTCTTAGATAAATGACTACCAGGACCAGAATGCCACATTATAATGCCAAGAAATTGGGTTTGTTTGGTTTTTTTCCCTTTCTCTCTGCTAGGATTCCAAGAGGAAAATTTCCTTGACCTCGTGTCTGGGTAGTTCTTGAGGATGGCAAGCAAAGGATCCACAGCTTCTGCATCAACCAAGAGCTCCAGCACTGGAGGGACCAGTGGCAGCAGCAGTAACGGTCCTGGGGACAACACTAATCAGGACAACACTTTTGAATGTAACATCTGCTTGGACACTGCCAAGGATGCAGTGATCAGCTTGTGTGGGCACCTCTTCTGGTAAGTGCTCCCATCCCCACAGCTCAGCCAGAGCACCATCCAGCTGATCCCATAGAATCCTGTGCTTTTGGATAATTTCAGATGTCAGATGTCCTGTATAAAATGAGTAAGGACCATGGGTTTGGTTTAGGAGAAGCTTCTCAGCTGTTGTTCTTTGCTCATGGTCCAGGAGTGAGTTTCTTGCACGTTAAACTTCCTGTCCTTCTGGCCATTCCTGTAGGAGTTGCACTCGATGAGCCTCGTGGGTCCTTCCCAACTCAGAATATTGGGATTGTTGTGTAAAAGCAAACAAGGAGCCCCACACAGACAGTTCAGTGCTCACTGATACTGCCTGGTGTCGTGTGTTATTTTATTTGTGCTGTCTGACCTAGCACAGACACCTTATTTAGACCTTTCTAACCTGTGCAGACCTAACCCTGCCTTTGAATCCAGGTTATGGAGGCCTAATTGGAGTTTTTCCCACAGGTTTGCTCTTTTTTCCCTTTGAAACCGTAAAAAAAAAAAAAGCAAAAAAAAAAAAAAGCAAAAAAAAAAGGCAATAGGTTTTTCCATGTGGGGTGTTTCTCTTTTTCCATGGTATTTCTGTTGTAATAGGAACTTTTCAGTTCTTTGATCTGACATGGAAATAATGTACAGCACAGATATAATACACGTGCAGCATTTCTAATTTGGGTAGCTTGGTTTGAATATACTCCTCCTTCAATGTTAGGAAGTTATTAAGGATTGACATGGCCAAATGTGGGGGTTTAGGGGATTATTTTACACAGTAGGCTAAATCTTTAATAAAAAGAGGCCTAAAAGAGCATTTCTTTTCTGTGTAAATGTACGTAACATCTGAAAATCCAGATTTTTATTTGAGGAGGTGGAAAATCACTGGCTGATGGCTTGTTAAGATAAAATTAGATTGAATTATTGCACAAAGGGATCTGGAAGAATGGAACCTTAAAAATAGCATGTGTCTTGTCTGAATAGGGTTGTCGTGACCATTTTGAGAGCAGATGGCTGTTTGCAGTTTTGTCTTGTAGCCTTGTTTTCTTTGACCTTTTTTTTAATTTGCCATATTAATTTAATTTGTATAATGAGAATTTTTTTGCCATGAGCAACTGGGTCTGATCTCAACAGCTGACCCTGCTCTGAGCATCAGGTTGGACTACAGGCTACCTGAGGTACCGTCCAGCCTGAGTTATTCCATGATCCTGTGAACGTGGCCGATGTTTCAGCTAAATCTTTGGACATCCTAAAGGCTCATTACTGACATCTTGCTCATTTGCATCTTAGCTCAGAGGTATCTTTTCATGGTGTCAGAGTAGACAGTTTGCACAGTGAACCCCAAGGTTAGTGCAGCCTCTGTGTGGGCCCTTGGTGTGAAAGAGGACGAGGACTCGAAGGGGATATGCACAGAACCACCTTTGCAACTTAGACTGTGTAACCTGAAAGAACCAGTGGAGATCAGTCTTGGGCTGTGCTTTCCGAAATTACTGTAATGGGAGGTTACAGAACTGGCCCAGCTGGATTCCAGGGTTCTGCTGTGGCCAGGCCGTGCTATCCGTGTACATTTGTCGGGTCGAGTTGTCAGTCACTAATTCTATTTTCCCCCTTTTTCTGCTCTGCGAACAAATCGTCCTGGGAATGCTCACAGTTGGCCTTGTTTACACCAGGTAAGACAGGTTTCCTTTTGCTTTGTCTTTCATCAGCTCCTGTTGCTCAATAAAGCCCTTGGTTCTCTGGAGTATCCCCCTCTTTTTAAATGTGCTTTTCTCTCCAGGGCAATCACAACCTGCTAATGCAACTGCATGTGCAACACCCTGCAAGCTGCTCTTTCAGCAATAAGAAAGTTTAATTCTGTTCCACCTGAGTATTTCCAGTTTTGGTAGAATTACTGTAGGGGGTTCCTTTGCAGGTTTTAAGTGCTGAGTGTACTGCTCTCTGCATCTGTAATGTTTTACACTGTGGTACCATTATGGAAAAGCTGGGTGAAAGGAGGGTGTCTGCATTAGCCCTGGGCCTATGCAGGACTCTTGGCACTGTTTATTTCTTCCTATTTTACTCCAGGGCAGATCTGAGTGTGTGCACATCAGCAAGTGGATCATACCAGAACAGCAGCCAAAGTGCCAGCTCCACTTTGGAGAGTACCTGGCACTTACTAAAATGGCTTGCTCTGGGGCTTTCTGAGGAATTGCTAAAGTCTCTCTGCCTGGCTGCAAATGAGGTTTGCATATTGTTGTTTCATGGTCTTTACTAGTTTCCTTATCATGTCCTTTCTTTTAGTGGCTAGAGACCAGGCCAAACAGACAAGTGTGTCCTGTGTGCAAAGCAGGAATCAGTCGAGATAAAGTTATTCCTCTCTATGGAAGAGGCAGCACTGGGCAGCAGGACCCCAGGTAAGAAACCTGAATACCACTATTTTTGTTTGAAAACTAAAGATGAAACTGTAGTTTACTGTCTTAAGATTAAACTGTCAAGGTGCTGGATTCATAATTTATAATACTTTGTCAAAGGACAGATAGAACTGATGTTTCTGACAAATATTTCTGGCTCTTTCAGGGCCTGGGTTTGCACACCTTATTTCATGTTCAACTGGCAATTCATTTGCATTTTAATTGGGTGTTAATTAGCAGTCACACGTGGCAGGTTGCAATGATTGTTACCTGGCTGGAGAAGCTCTTATAAAATGTTCCTGCCCTGAGTTTTTAGCCTTTGCCATGGGACTCCTGTTAATCAGAAGTGCAGCACTGATTCGGGATGTGCTGCCAATGGTGCAGGAGCTGCAGGGTTGGCTCCCTCACACACTGCCCTGCTGCAGCCTTGGACCCCTGGGACAGAGCTCTGGGGTTGTTCTGCCTCATTAGCCAGGCTATTGCAGGCACTGCTGTCATGTGTCCTTGCACTTGGGCTAATTTCACAACTTCCTGCAGAGAGAAAACTCCACCACGACCCCAAGGACAGAGACCTGAACCAGAGAACAGAGGGGTAAGTGAAGAAACAAGCTCGGGCTGATAAGTTGTTTCTGTTGATGGTGGTATTTATTCCTCCTGGAGGACATAGTGTGTGCTTGAGATCCTGTGTGAGGATCCTGCAGCGTACACATCTCGCTCATCCCCCAGTTGGCTGGTCATTGATTGCTGTGGTGTGGCAGAGAATTCCATTCCTACAGTCCTCTTTAGCATCCCAAAGAACAGGATAACTTGGATTGTGCTTTGTGAAAATGGCCCAGTGTTGTATCACTGGAAATGCTCCTCATGCTTGATTATTCTCCATGTAAACACAAGGAACACTTTGCTTTGAAAATCCTTTGTGGAAGTGTGTTTCCATCAAAATATACCTGTCATGGAAATACATAATTCATGTATGAACTTGGATTTTTGGCACTGCTCCTATAATTTCTGTGGGATGTTACTGTACCATGGCATTGCAAGCAAAAGAAAGTAGGTATGTGTTGGACACATGTTCATTTGGAGAGGGATCTCTGGTTTTGTTGAGGATGATGACATGGAGTGCATGTAAACAGCAGCTGGCACAGCCTGAGCAGACGAGGGAGAAGGCAGTAGGACAGTTCCTCAGCAGGACCTGATGAAACAAGGGCACATTTCCATGTAACACGGCCTCAGGTCCTCAGAGAGGATTTATCTGCCTCGTGCTGCAGGCAAACAACTCTGCTGGGTGTGATTAGGGCACATTTCTGTGTTGAAGGTGTAGGGAGCTCAGCTGTTCTCTTTCACAGGGGAGTTGCTGCCTTATTAAATCAGCTCCTGCACCTTGTGTGAACCTTTGAGCTGGTGCTGTGGAAGTCAGAGGGGTCTGGTACAAAGACCAGTAGTGATGCTGCCCTCCTGTTCCCCACAAGCCCTCCACCTGAACAGAGAGAGCTTTGCTGTCCCTCATAGTTTATGGCAAAGTCATCGAGAAGAGTCACAGTCAAAAGACCAACTCCTCAAATCAAAGCTCAACCCAGATATGTTTGGCTTTAATATATGAGTGAAATCATCTTTGTCCTTTTACTGTTGGGACTTGACAGACCCCAGAGGGTCTTTCAGAACTGGTATCACTGTGTCAGTTCTGAGATGAGAGGGCAGGTTGCTGGATTCCAGAAGTGTGGGCTCTCAGCAGTTTTTAAACATGACACCACTCCCCAGACCCACACAGACCTGGTTCTCCAATAGCACGGTGCTTGTGCACGGCAGGATCCATCTCCATTCACAAGACTTGTCTTTTGACTTGATGTGGTGTTTTAGTCTGGATCCCATGGGGTCAGTGTTGCATTGTAACTCTTCCTTTTTTCCTCCTTTCTTTATGTCTTGCATTCCTGCCCCAGGTGACTTTATCTGACACCTTAATTAGAGTCCCCCTGGTAAATTTTCTTTTGTACTATTCCTTATAATGCTCTTTGCATCCCACTGGCAGTTTATCACTTCACTGAGTGTTTGAATGACTCACATGTATCACGAGAATCAGTGTAGATTATTTATTTCAAATGCCTTTCTTATTGTTATGTAGCTAATAGCTATTAACACAGAATATATTGTTTAGATATTCTAAATAGGATTGGTAATGTTGATTTTGATACATTGGCAGATGTCTACTACTTTAATTTGAGAAATGTTACAGATAGACTTTTGTTAACTGTGGCTTTCAAGCAAAAACTGTGGTTCCTAGTTTTCATTTTCTCAAAGTTTTGGGTTGCTCTGAAAAGTTTTGCTACTGTGTAAAACACTTTAAACCCAAGAGAACATAGGAGATATTTACAATAGTGTGTCAGACTGAAAGTTGCCAGACAGCAATGGCCTTCCTTCAGGTGTGGGACAGCCAGGGAGAGGGAATGTCTGCAGTTCTACACAGTGTTCTGAAATAGGCTTTAAATGATTGGTACCTTTTTTGTCTCCTGCTGCTTTTTTCTCTGCAGGGATTCCAGGGCTTTGGCTTTGGTGATGGTGGCTTCCAGATGTCCTTTGGAATTGGGGCGTTTCCCTTTGGTATATTTGCAACAGCCTTCAACATAAACGACGGGCGACCTCCTCCAGGTACCGGGATCCTCCTCCTCCAAGGGTCCTGTCAAAACATGTTTTACAAACTCCCTTGTAACTCTTAAACAATAACCTGTTAAATGACAGCAATAACCAGTGCTGTGAATAGAAACACAACATGAGGCCATCGCCCAGCACAGGGCGTGGTTTATGGCTGACACGTTTTGTACATGGGCTCATAAGGAAGCAAGTTTGTCCCTTCCATCTAATTCAAAGGCCCTCCTGGGAGAACAGTGGCACTGGAGACTTCTCCCTTTTAATTCACATCTCTCCTCTGGTACTCCAGCAGACTCCCTCTGAAAAATGAGACAAATTGGAGTAGAGTTTCTAATAATAAAAAGGAGTCACCAGGGGTGTATGAAGGAGACCCAGATTTTGAAAACAGCAGGAGAGGACCATTTCCTGAAAGATGAGAAGGAAAAATTTAAATATGCTCTGTACCATGAAATAATGAATGCAGAGATTGTTCCTTTTTCAGAAATTTATCTCTGAGACAGTCATCTGTATTCCACAAGAAGTAACTTTCCAGTGAAATTATTTCACTGTTTTTAATTAACAAAAACCAGTTGGGTTACTTCAAGTGGTGACCTTGCTCTCCAAAAATTAAGTAATCCCTAGAAAACCTCTTCCCCATCTGCACAGGAGACAAGTTGAGTCTGTCTGTTTTGAACAAGAAAACTTTACTGCCCAGGATTTTCAGGACTTCCCCTGTGAATGGTTGTCCTGGCAAATCTTCCAGCACGTCACATGGCACAGGAATTATGAGGAGCAAACTCATTCTTCATGTCACAGCTGTATTGCCACGGTCCTGTGCTGTCCTTGGGTCCAGTTGCCTTCCCATTGTTCAGTGTCCCCTAAAAATCTGTGTGTGGGGTGACTGAGCCAGGAGTGTGTAAATACGTGCTGTTGTAACAGCCATAATTTGACCAACTCCTTTATCTGTTTTTCCTTGGTGGATTCAGTGCAGCAGTTCCAGAAAGGCACAGCTTGAGTTTTAGAGCTCATGTGCTTTTCATTAGTTCTCTTGGGCAAGGCTGCACAGGCAGCTCTGACCCTTTTGCCATTTCCTTGTTCAGAGGTTTCACCTTCTGGGGAGGAACAGAGGCAGCTCAGGTGGAGGTAGTGAAGTTCCTTGGGAACAGTGAACTTGGCTCAGCACTGCCTACTGTGTTCAGAATATGCACAATCCTGGAGAAGAGGAAGGAGCTGAACTGTTTTTTGTTTCTTTTTTTTTTTCCACTTCCTGTTTTCCAGCTGTTCCAGGGACTCCTCAATATGTGGATGAGCAGTTCCTTTCCCGCCTCTTCCTGTTTGTGGCACTGATGATAATGTTCTGGCTGTTGATTGCATAAATCTTTTCCATTATTCTATATGTTCATGACCAACAAGGCCACTGAAACAGTTACAAACTGCATCCCCATCCCACTTTAAACCTCTTGGTCTGGTTCCGTAGCTAACTATGGGCTTCAGGAATTGGTGGTACCACAGCACAATGAGGAATCTCGCATTTTGCACCAGAGTTGGAAATTAAACATTGGTTAAAAAGCGTATTTCAGCTCAGCTATCTTGTACGACAGGTTCCTGCCACAAACCACGGGCCTGGTGTCGAGCTGTGCTCCCAGAGGGAGTGCTGCTCTGAAATCCTGTGCCAATCAGTGACACCAGGTCTGTGGGACAGACAGGGACCCCCAGGTAGACTGGGCAGGTCAGGAAACTTCTCCAGCGTGACCAGTATCTCATGCTTTGCAACCACAATGGATCTGCCAGAGCTGCAGGTGTTATTTAATGTCTCCATCAACATCCAGCCTTCTCCAGGAAATCACCTGCAGCACTGCTGACACTCTTAGGGCACAGCACGTGGTGCAAACGGAACCGGGTCCGGAGACTGGTTCCTTTTCCTGCTGTTATTTCCCGGCGTGACGGAAACCCCTTCCTGACGTGGTTCTGCCTGGAAGAAGGGATACAAATTTATGCTGCAATTTTTTAAAGCCTGAACATGCTGGAGCCAGACACTGGAAGATTCTCTGGCTGTGGAGCCGGGTGGGGCTGGACACAGGCACTGCCTCCCCCAGCCCAGCTCCTCACTGACCAGCAGTGTTGTCTCCCCTGGCTCTGCACAGCCCCGGGGCTGCACTCGTGGATAATCCCCTCACCCTCACAACCTCGTCACGGTAGCGACAGTTATCCCCTGCCAAGGCTTGGAGACTTTCTACGCAAGGTCATGTACTCCAAATAAAATCCTATTACAGATCCCAGATCAGCTCGTTCGGGGAGAGGAACAAAAGGCATCTTTACGTGAGGTTTGAGGTTAAACCTGTCATACTGTAAAATTGCACAGGAGGAAAAATGAGAGCCTGCCTTTGGCAGCACGTGCACGGTAGGGAACCCTCGGAAGGCCTCTCTGCAGGTGCACACACAGCTTCTCCGAGCCACAGCAGCACGGCTGCAGCACAAGAGTCTCTGCAGTATCTACCAAAGAGCTTAATTTGAAGTGCTGGAGGAGACCACAACCATTTATACGCTGAGGGGATATTTCAGAAGGTGAGCACTCTGTAGCCGTTTTGGAATCCTGATGGGTATTCAGCTTTAAAGAGTACTCCTGATGTATTTGTGTAGATTCCTTCCAGACAGCAGATACGAGAGATTCCCTCGCAAGATGAACAGTTTTCATATTTATCTGACTAGGCAATTCCATTTTTTTTTCTCTTACTGTTTTTAGATTGTTTTGATTCAGGTCGCTGATAGTCTCATTAATTTCCTGTAAGATGAATATTGTGACTTCTCTGGCAATAGACAGAAAACTGACAAAACAAATCAACAAATAGGAACTTTGTTTCAATAGCTTGGGGTTTTTCTAGTGTATATGGAAGAGGTTCCTGGGCAGGACACCTTAATTGTTGTAGAAGCTTATTTATGTGATTATAAACTGTTCACTTTTAGTGTCAAGACAGAGGATGACTGAAGTTTAACTTGCCTACCTCCAAAACTCTATCTGGCAAGTAGAATGTTGCAAAGCTTCTGCAGTGTTTTGCCACATGTGGTCAAATTTATACCTGACTGGGTGATAATCTGGCACAGTGTATTGCTCAACTATTTATAGTTGAAGTGGTGCTTCAGCTTTTGTTGTGTGGCGCTTTTGGGAAGCTGAACTTCTGCACAGGGTTCTTCTCAAGTGCATACCGTGTAACCGGGGCCCTTTCCAGGAGAAAGGCTGTTTGTGTGGCTGTCCTGCAATGTCGCAGCTCCGGGCTCCTCTCCTGCTCAGCCAGCACCACCTGCTGATGGGAAGGGAAGGCCCATGTGGTGGGAAGGGATGGATTCCTTCTCTTTTTTGTGTGGACAAACTCGCTGCTGGGAGCACAGGTCGTCCAGGGAGAAGCAGGGTATCCCTTGGAAGCCTTTTTCCAATAAAGAGGACAGAGAACTGACTGCAATAGGTTCAAGAGGTATTGAAACATATTTAACTAACACTAATGTTTTAAAAGACGGAATTTTAATGCATTGAGGGGGGTTCCATCTATGGGTGAGAGATATAATGGATTTAGAGGAGACTGCAGAAACATGACTGAGAGCTCTTATTTTCGGGCAACTCCAGGATGAAATAGTCTAAAAGTGTTAACGCTTGGTTCCCCCCTTTCCCCGGTGTGCTTTTGTATGTACCCCTGTCCCGCACCCGCCCGCACCCGGCCCGGACGGCTCGGTTAGTGCGTTACCGTTCCTCCTTCTCCTCCTCCTCACTAATTTTCACTGTTGTGAAAGTGATTTAGAATTAAAAAACAAATGGTTTTACATTGACCTGAGTGTTCCGCCGTTCCTCCGCGGGCCGGGAGCGCCGGGGACGCGCCTCCCTCAGGGGGGGCCGGGGGGGCGGGGCCTGTGAGCGCCGCGCCCGCCACGGCACGTGCGGGGCGGGGCCTCGGGACAGCCCGCGCTGTCATTGGCCGGCGGCGCGGAAGGGGCGGGGCAGGCGGTGCGGGGCTGCGCGGGGATTGGCGGGCGGTGCGGGCGGGCGGTGCGGATTGGCCGGCGGGGAGGAGGAGGGCGGGGCGCGGCGCTGCGGGGCCGCGGGAGGCGGGTCCAGGTGCGGCGGGACCCGCTGGCGACGGGCGGAGCGGGCGGCGGGCGCGGGATGGAGGCGCTGCCAGGTGAGCTCGGGCCGGGCCGGGCCGGGCCGGGCCGCGCCCCCGCGGGAGGGGCCGCCCTCTGTCACCGCGGGAGCGCGGGTGCGAGGCTGCGGCTCCCCCCGGCCCGTTATGTGGGCGCCGGTGCGTCGGCAGTGCCGCGGGGCGGCCCTTGCGGGGCCGCTGCCTCCGGATCCCGCGCCCTGGCCGGGTGTCAGCCCGTGTCCGAGGAGCGGGCCGCAGCCGGTCCGTAGTTCCCTCTGCCGGTCCGCGGCTTCACGCGCAGCGCGGGAGGCTCCCGGGGATCCCGTTGCGGCGAACCCCGCGGGGAGGCGGTGGAGGTGCGGCCGGAGCCCGCACGGGGTCCCGCAGCGCGGGTGCCGCCGGCCCCGCTGTCCCCGGCCCTGTGTCCCACTCGGGGTCTCGCGGTGCCCCTGGGACTCGGCCGGTGCCCCCCGGGGCCGCTCCTCCCTGGCCGCCCCTCAAACATTCCTGCCGTCCTGGGGGACCCGGCAGGACCTGCTACATTGATTATGTCCGTTTGCTTTTCCTTCGCGCCGTTTCCTGCTCTGTTTTGTTCATTTCCGTCGTTTCTCCTGGATCCTGAACAGTTTCGGTCGGATTTAGGACTGTTCGTTTCCGTTCTGAGCTAATCAGCCTTCCCGGGGACGCTCGAACAGCTGTAGCACCGCAGCAGAGTCAGGCGGCTGCTGCCGGGGCTTGGGAGCTCGTGGGTCAAGTCTTGGGTGATGGCTGTGGAAGAATCTGTTGCTTTTGGTCAGCTGTGGCGTAGTCCTTGGTCTTTATATGGCTTTAACGGGATCCACTGACCACATTGACACGCGTTCCTTGTGCTGGTGGCACTGAACGGGAGCGCATGGAGCTGCAGCGTGTCTGGTTTGCAGGTGTTTCTGGCCTGCAGCAATTCCCCAAGTTCAGCTGACTTCCAGGGCTTGCCCTTCTTGGAGAGAAGAGTCTCCACTGCCTTTACACGCAGGCACAGGCACGTGTGGCTTTGCCTTTTATTCCCAAGCCCCTTTGGTGGCTGAAAAGCAATTTGCTGTATAGAAGAACTGGGTAGTGCCAGTTTTCCCAAGTTTCTCCTAACCCTTACTCTGCTGTGCAGGTCTGAGCTCAGGTGCAGTTCTTGGTGTTCTGGAGAGCACGAGGGCACAGGGACAGCTGCTCCCAGGTGTGGAGCCGATGCCCAGCTGGGAACTGAAGTTACACCACATGTCCCGTTTGAGTGAATCCTCTGAGCCCTGCAGTCTGCAGGGAGACGTTTCTGCGTGCTCCAGTCTGCTGGAGAGTGTGGTGCCTGTGGCTGAGCAACAAGCAGTTTTCCTCCTAAATAGCTACTTGTGTAAAACATGCAAGATCTTCACCTTGGTTAATTTTAAAACATTGTCGCTGACCTACACGGTGGGGTCAAAGTGTGCAGAAGGCTGATGGCTTCTGTCTTGTGTAGCTTCAAGGAACTTAATCATGGTATCGACTTGCCTGAGCAACTACCGAGTTGTAACGTTCTTTGGAAGATGGAAGTTCGTGGTTTGTGGTTTTCCTTCTCTAAGTGCACTTTTTTCCTTATGCAACCTTCGTGCAAGCAAACTGTTGGTAGCAGGAAGAAACAGGTTTGAGATCTGCTCAGCTCATGCTCCTTGTGGCCCCCTGTGCTCATCCAGATCCCTGGCTCTTTAGTATGCCCGCACTGCTGTTGGGATTTGGGATAGCATTTATCTGTGTGCCAAACGCTCTTTGTGCACAGCCTTTCATTCTGTTTTCCTAGCTCGCCTGCATCTAAGTAACCAGCTCTGGGGCTTTCTGGCAGTTCTAGCAGAAACTATTATAACTCTATTATAACTATTTTAAGTATTTTCTGAAAGGGCAACAGGCCAGTAGCATCACTCTCTCTTCCTAAGTCTGACAGTAGCATGGTGTTGGCTGTACAGCCCCTACAGGAATATTCATTCAAGTGTGTAATTCCTTCCCGGTAGTCAAGTTGTTCTCTACTGAATAAAGTTTGCCTTTCCTTTCTTTCAGTTCTGGGAAATCCATTTAATTATACAAATGAGAGCAAACGCTGTGTGCTGAGTCAGTGGTGTGGGGGAAGCAGTAGCGTGGCTTCCTGGCCTGGTGTGGTTCTCTGTGGGAATTGTTGTGCTGGAGCAGTCAGCCTTCCTGAAATCTCTGCTCTGGCAGAGCTGAAACTGAGCTGCTTTGTGTGGAAAGTCATATTGCTTCCTTCTGTAGAATGTGAAGGAGCAGATGTCATGTCTGAAGGGGAAAAAAAAGTAATATGTAAGGTGTCAGTTTGATTTGGGAGCTCCACTCTCGAGTTACAGGCTGCCTGGTGTTGGTTTAACTTTCCATGTGTGAAGACTTTCCTGCCCGTTGATTATTTGAGGTTATTCTTTAAGAGGGAGGCAGCAATCCTTGTTTTCTCTGATGCAAACTGGTTGCTGTTTGTCATGCTATCCCTGCTTGCAGGTGAAGAAGTCTGGAGATGCCTGGGATGTGGGGACAGCATCGCTGCCGGGCAGCGCCTCTACAAGACCGTCAACGAAGCCTGGCACATCTCCTGCTTTCGGTAGGTAAAGCTTTGGCCTGTTCAGCC
Source organism: Pyrocephalus nanus (assembly GCA_038380795.1). NCBI lineage: Eukaryota > Metazoa > Chordata > Aves > Passeriformes > Tyrannidae > Pyrocephalus > Pyrocephalus nanus. The sequence continues at coordinate 4,924,027 of CM076278.1, forward strand.
CTTCTCGTGCTGTTCCACTGACTTGGGACCTGGTGCTGTGGTACCTGGGTGAAGCACCACCATAAAGCAGGAGCTGTTGCTGTGATCTCTGTGCCCGAGCTGCTCTGAGCCCGTGTTTCCTGGTGTGCGGTCCCAGCATCGGTCAGACCCTGCCTGGCAGAGGGGGTGGCTGTGCTGACGCACACGGGGTACAGATAAAGTGCAAATAAGAGCTCTCATTTACTGGTGGTGGCAGGAGCCACGGGCTGCACGTTTGCCTTCAGCTGCATTCCAAGGTAGCACCCAGGCGATTGGCATAGCCTGGTGCTTTGTCCATATGTGGTAGGTGCACGGTGTTATCGGGGTGCTGATACGGGGAGGGAGGGCAGGGAGATCTTGCCTTTGCCTTTCTCTCCTTTTCAGACTCTGAAGACAAACTTATGAAATCCGTTGGATAATGTTGCTATCAGCAAGGAGAAAAAGGGAAATCTGCCATGGGTTTTCCTGGTGGTAGGAGTAATGCCCCTGGTCAGAGTTTCATGAATATTCAGTCCAGTTTTCGTGCTCCAGAACCACCTTTTTGAAGGGGCCTATATTTTTGAGAGGCATTGAGTACCTGCAGCTTCTACTGGCTTCTGTGTTGGCTTGGGTCTGGAGAGCCTAAAATTTTGGATACTATCAAAGAAAATGGGGGGAAAGGAAGCCAAAGTGTGGCTTTGGAGGAATGTTTGCTGAGCCAAGATAAGCATCTACTATCCTCATTTAAAGAACAAAATACCCCAACTTTGTTGAAGTGAGGATTATGGTTATTGGTGTATTTAAAAGAAAGAAAACATCTCATGCTGCCAAAGCAGTGCTGGCTCTGTTGATTTGGAAAATGCTGTGAGTTACAATGTCACATTAATAATCACAATTACAGCTTGATATCTTGACAAATCCCAGTATTTTGGGTTTCTGTTGGTTTGAGTGCTCATGTTTAGCTATACTGAGGCAGCTTGTCTCATTCCTGGTTTTCTCTTCTCCCTAAAGAACTAGTATCCTGTTGTTGAGCTTCCCTAGGTCCTGCTGGTAGCCAAACCCAAAGCTGTGCGTGCTGGAAGTCTGTCTTTCTTGCCATTGGATGTATTTCTCTCACGGGTCTTGATTTGCAAATGTCTTGGTGCTTCTTGGGGCTGTCAGGTTGGGGAACAGCTGAGCTGGAGGCAAATCCTGCCCTCGGGGCACTTCACAGAGAGTTTGGTATTGAGGTTGTATTGTAGAGTGGAAGGTTTTGGTTGTTGGTTCTGGGTTGGTTTGTTTTATACAAGTGAAGACCCCAACTTTCCTCCTGAGCTGTGTAATAAGTGCATTTTCTGATGCACCTCTCGTGCTCTGTGCTCCTGCTGAGCTCTGGCTCCCGGCTCGGCTGCTGTGCTGAAAGAACAGCTGGAATCTGCAGCAAAGGAAGCTGCCCTTCCCTTTTTCCTACTTCCAGGGGAGGACTGTGCACAAAAACAAGTTTCCAGTTTGTCCTGTGTCCCTCCTTTCCCTCTGTTGTCCCCAGACCACGCTGAGCAGCAGAGTCTTGTGCTCCATATCCCAAAGCCAAACTCGAGAGAGGCTCCGAGGGAAGGAGCCTTTGGCAGCCGGGAGCTGTGAGTTCCGGCAGCCCTTGTGGAGTGTTTTTTACAGTCTTCCTGTGGATTAGCTGACTCCCTGGCCTGGCACATAATTTCTCTAATGCTGCTTGGCGCAGCTCCAGGCTCGTTAGCTCTGTTTATTCTTGGTCAGGCTTGGCTCTGGCAGGAGCTGACGTACATCCATGTCTCCGAGGATTTAAGTTTTTGTCACTTCCCTCCTTCCTCCCGCTGCCTGTGCAGGAGCTTTGTCCCTGGAACCTGCGTTTTCTCTGCTGTGGCTTGAGGGACGAGCAAATCCCTGTGTGTGTCTCTGGGGTATTTTAAACTGTTCCTTGGCCAGCTGGTCCTTGGGCTTGAATCAGCTGGGTTGGATCTGGCTGAGGACGTTTCTTAGATGTTCCTGTCACAATGTCTGTTGTGAATTAACTCTGAATGTACTTTTGTGCCTCTGAACTCTGTTGAGACAGCACAGGCTTTCAAAGGTCACTGCTTTTCACAGTTCAGCTGGATTTGGAAATCGCATTGCCCAGAACTTCAAACATTACCCCAGGAAAGGGAAGAAGTGGCAAAGTGCCTTTTTGCTAGGGCTGGATCACTTTTACCTCGGGGGATTACTGCAAGAGCTTTTTTTGACCCAGAGCTTGCTGGTTTTATTGTTTTCGGTCACAACTTTTTTCCATATTACGAAATAGAAGGTAATGCCTTGAATTATACCTTTGAATAAAGTGTTATTCCCAGTTTTTATTTTTGGTGGTTTGGGTTGTTTTTGTTTTCCCCCTGTTAATGACAAATGAAGTTAAAGACAATTCCCACTTTCTGCCCATTTGAACTGGAGTAGGATGGGATGGGAAGACCCAGATGAGGCTGCGTGGCTTTATCTGAAGGACACGGTATTTGTTAAAAATCCAGTTTTGATTATTTGAAAATCATGAATTCAGATCTGGCCTGTAGACTGCATCCAGGTAGAAAATGCTTTTGGATGCATATGAAGAAAATAATTGGAAATGGTGGTTGGAATTCCTTCTGTAGCGGGGTGCTTAAGAACTTTTTTAGGAAGGAAGAGAGCTGAGGTTCAGTTCCTTCCTAACCATGAAACAACAGAGGATGTATATTACCATGGTCTATAAAATAAATCTAATTTAAGTAGCCAAGCAACACAGACTTGCAGCAGAAATCTCAACCAAAAGCCAAACCTTGAAAAACGGTATATCTTCAACAAAAATAACTGAAGGTGATGGGTTACTGATGATTTTACAGTTACAGATTTAAAAATATACCAGTTAGTTTATACCAAAACCAGCTAATTAAAAGCTGACACATCATCAGGACTTTGAAGAGCAGAAAAGCTCATCTTCCTTTTTTTTTTTTTTCCCCCCAGAAGAGGAAAGGGAAGCAGAAAAAATCTCTATGAATCCAAAATTTTTCATTACTAGGTCTAAACCACTGGAGATGATGGTGACCAGAAACTGTTAATCCAGTTTGAACAATTACTTCTTTTTTGCTTAATACATCAGGTTTTTATGGATATACAATGCAGTGTGACCTCAGGAAAAATTCTCATGTCTTTCTGTTTTGTTATGACATAATTTGGACTAATTTAAAATATAAACAACTGTGTGACTAAAAGGTGTGAGTTTTTGGTATCTGACTAAATATATATTAAATATTATTATACTGGTCAGACATTGCATTATTGTATTTAAGTGACTGTAAGCAGTAAGTTGACTTTGCTGTAGAAGATTTTGACTGAAATTAAATAGCCTTGAAATAGTTAAGAAATGGTTTAACTCGTAAAGAAAGCTGAAGTACTAAACCAAACTTTGTTTAAATCGCAGTAAAAACTGCCTTATTACACGGAGTGAAGTGAGTTCCCTGGCAGGCTGTTCAGGGTTCAGGTGCTTGCACTCTTTTTGACTGTGTTGCTCCGTTTCAGTCCCTGTTAACCTTCACTGGGGCAGCCTGACACACAAGGACTGTTGTAACCACCAGAGGGTTCTTCTCCCTGAATGGAGACTTGGAAAAAATGGCCCAGTGTTGGCAGAGCGCAGGAGAACTCCTGGCTCTGGCTCCTGCTGGGATTCTGAAGGGAATTTGAAACCAATGCTCCTTTTGAGCATTTCTCGGTAGTGGAACAAGGTTAAAAGTAGTTTGTTCCCAGAATCCCTGGTCTCTGCAGTGTGACAATTGTCCCTGGGCGGAAAACAGCCCTGGATGAGCTCCCTGTGCATCCTGGGGATGCCCCAAGCTCCGGGCTGCTGAGCAGAAAGAGAACCACTATCAGTTTGCCAGCTCTGGTGGTTTGATTGTCTTACACAGATGCAGTTCTCCTATACTGAATGCTATTTCTTTTCTATGCTAAATGCCCTGTTTTGTGCGCTACAGAAATCATTTTTTGCTCAGCAAAACTTAGTAAATTACTTTGGTTCTTTTTCCATTTGGGGGCAGGGGAAGGTAAGCCAGGCAAACCTGTGGTAAGTCTGAATACAGTTAAACCTGGTTTAGGGGTGCAGGATAAACCAGATGGCTTCTGAGGGTATTTTTCTAAATCTGTTTTATGCTTTAGTATATCCTCTAACCATCAACTTACATTTGAAGCAAGTAATTTCTGGGGCTTAGGAATGATCAAGAAATTGGTCACTTAATCTCCAGTCACTGTAGGGTTTGCTCTCCCACACTGTTTACTAGCACTTAATTATCCTTCAGCAGAATCTCCAGAAATCCCCTGTGTTGCAGTTTAAATCAATTTCTTCTAGACATGGTCACAGAAAACAAGGTTTTTCCCTGTTTCTGTTATCCATGTAACCTTTTCCTGTCAGAAAGCAGCAATCGTTTCTCCCATCAGTCCCTCTTAGAAGAAACGCTGGACTTACTTCTTTCTCCAGACTGTCTTTTCTAGACTTTTGATCACTTCTGTTGGTTCAAACTGGCACAGGCCTTCATTTTCCAAAAGCAGCTTCGTGCCCTAAAGACAAATGGATGGATATGAAGCACAAATGTAAGAAATGTGGACACATGAAGATGCAAGCAAACGTGTATAATAAATTAATTTAAATTGTGGGGATGTTTGGTGCTTTAGCTTTTCAGCTGTGAGCATAATGCAGGTTTGTACTCAGAGTAGCTGAATTTGAGAGCAGGGGAAAGATCAGTAGTGACAAAAGGCAGCAGAATTAAGGTAGAAGAAGGAAGAAAAGAATCTCCTCCTCTTCCCTGTCTTCTCCAGTTTCTGGCAGTTACAGAAAGCTAATGATATGAGAGCTCTCCACTAATCCTGCAGACTCCTGGGAATGCTGTTTGATGGTGTCTTCATCAGCATTGAAATCGCCAGCTCACTATCAGATTCAGGGAGAAATAGTTGCCTCTTAGTGCACAGATCAGCAGGACTGCTGAAGAGTTCACAGATTCAAAGGAACAATGAAGCACTTCGCAGGTGGCCACATTCCTCAGGGGAATGGATCAGCTGCGGGACATCGATGACCACCCTTTATATTTAAGGAGGAACGGAGCATTCCAATCCAGACTTTCTTTTAGTTGTCTTGGCAGCTTGTCCTTTAGGGCGCTGTTATCAGAGCATTATCACCTCAGGGCAACTGGAATTACTCACCCAGCCCAGACTGTGGTAGGCTTTCCACGGGAGTGAGAGGGGATCCTTCCCCGAGGATTCTGCACAGACGGGGGAGGAGTGAGGATGCAGTGGTGGAAGTGCCAATGTTACTGCCGGTTGTGCACAAGTCACTGCTCCCCGAACCACATTTAACCTGTGATGTTCCGGGAGGTTGAATTTCTTTGGTTTGCTTCTCAGCCCACACACATTCAGGAGATCTGCAGCCATTAGGTGAGTGTGGTGCAGATAAAAATCCCGTCTCCACCCTAACGTTGTGTTTAGCGTTGTGAGGCACCGGGAAGCCTGTGCTGTTCTGGAGCTGTGCTGGTGCTCAGAAGTAACGCAGCGGTGGAAGTGGGCTTTGCTTCGCTGTTTGTTTTAGTTTACTCGAGATCCCCTCTCGGAGGTACGTGCAGATCCAAACGAGATTGTTTTCAGGAGCTGACTGTGTCTTTCAACAGCAGCAAAGCACGTGTTCCATGTAAGTGCCTCGGAGTTGCAGTGAGGTGTTGGGATTGTACTGAAGTATTTGGAATCCCTCCAAGCTGCGCCCATGCTGAAAGAAAGGCTGGCTGCAGACTCCTCTTCCCCCGGTCCCACACATATCCAAGTGCCTGCCTGTGCCAGGATAAATGTGTGTGTCTTAGGGCTGGTGGATGTGCTGAGCAATACATCTGTCTGCAGACGTGCAGGAGCTGTGTGGTAAAGAGGGTGTTGAGAGGTTCAGCCCAACCCCAGCTCGTTTAAGATATACCTCCTATATCACGGTAGTGCTGTGTGATCGCTTCTGTGGAGATAGATCTGTAACGCCTGCGACTCATTTGGTGATAAATATCATGTAAGTCGTTGTCGAGGTTTTTCATGTGTTCCTTTTTATTTATTATAGCCCTTCTGGCAAAAGTTCCTGCACGGTTCTAAACCATCGTGAGGAAAACAACTCCCTCCCGTGATTGCGACCTGTTTGTAGTGGAAATGCTGTCAGCGTTTGTGAGAGAGAAAGTGCTGATGTCTGACTTCACTTGGTGAAAAAGAAATTTGCTTCGGTGCATTGTGGCCCCCCAGAGATGGTATCAGTAAAATTACATAGAAAAAAATCCCCCCCACAAACACACACACCTGTTTATCAGCATTTCTGAAGTACAGTCATTCTGGCAGGAATTCAGATCTAGAATGCAGGAACACATTAACACCTTTTCCAGAGCCCTTTTATCAGAGACATTGTGTTCTCAAATAGGTCATAGAGACAACAGAAAAGGCAAGAAGTAACAGGAGAATTCTGTGTAGCCAAAAGTAACTTACTGGCTGCTGCTGCTGGGGCTTGCTGCAAAAGTAAAATCATTTTGATAAGATGTTTCCTGTTTAAATAGACATTTGACTATGTGTCCTTTGGCTTTAAGGAAGTCTTAAACAAAATCCTTTCCTAGTTGCTTAGCTGTCTGGGTGGTTTTTATTACTTTGAAGTTGGGCTTTTTCTGCTGGCTTCATTCACAGACTAGCTGGCTGCTTATCACATCTGTGGATCGAATCTTCAAAGGTTTTGTCTGAAGAGTTGGGATTTATGAGGTCACGTGGAATCCCGCTCGGAGGGCGCTCAGCCCAGGGCAGCAGGATTGGGGGGCAAAGCTTTTGTCGGTAGGTGAGGCTGGCGGGGAGGGCCGGGCCGGTGCGGGGGTCTGTGCGGCGTGGGGAGGTGCCGATGGCCCGGGCAGCGCCGCGCTGCGAGCCTGGCCCCGCTTCAGCACGCAACATATAGAGAATGTGGGAGACCAGAGCGCATTCCTAGACACAGACTCACCGTGTTGCTGCTTCCAGTCGAGCTGTGTGAAATGTCAGAAGGAATTAGACCCGTGCTGGAGCTGACGAGCACGTCGGGCTCTGCAGCTTCACTGCACTTTTACAGCCGGGCTTACAAACTGCGCTCAGTGGGGGAAATGGGGAGATTTTTTTTCCCTTCAGAAAGGTGCCTGCTTATTAAAAGTTACCAAAAAAAAAAAAAAAAAAAAGGAGGGGGGGAATAAAAAAAGAAAACAATCCAAAAAGCTGCCTGGCTTTCTGCTTACTTCAACAGCGAGCAGCGGCTGTCAAATCTGCAGCCAAGCCTGCTTTGTTCCAGCCCCAAGCGTCCCTGGAACAGGGTGCCAGCTGAGACGAGCATCTCCAGGAAAAGCACTCTGGAGCGCTCTTGCCGCTGGAACAGAGCACGGTTTGCAGGCTGTGTTCAGGCACGCCAGGCTTTGCTGACTGTACAGAAAGGGGCGGGCTCGGTGCAGCAGCACATGTTTGGTGCATTTCTGAGTGTCTTGCGAGCAGCTTTAGCTGCTTAGGTCACTAGAGATCATTCTTGGCTTCAGACAAGCACAATGATACAACTGTATGTGCTGCGAGCGGGAGAGAGTGCTCTGTGCTGATTTGTACCTCAGCTTCCAGTCAGCAGATGAAGATTAGGTTAAAGGATTGTAATGATCTCTGTTAAAACAGTGTTGGAAAGGAAGCTGTTTTTCCTTGGCTGCGGCACACTGAGTTACCTCCTGCAACAGGGTGAAGGGACTGTAGGCGCTGTGAAGGCAGTACAGCCCCATTCAGTGTGCAGGGTTTAGGAATGTTTATAGTAAACGTTCATTTGATGTGTTTGGAGATGCGGCTCGTTGTCTTCCTTGACTTCTCCATCTGAATGTGCCGCTGCTGCAAAGAGAAGCTTCACGTGTTTGTGCTTGTATCCTGTGGCCAGAGATGCTCTCTTTCGGCACTGAATGCGCAGCCCCTCTCTGGGTCAGAGCTCCACCCCTGTGAAGGAGCAGAGCCTGCTGAGGCTCTGGAGCCGCCGCTGTCCGCCTGCCATGGCTCCTCCTCCCCTCCCACCCTTGGGTGGAACCAGGGAAGGGAAAACTTGACAATAGTTAGCAGGCAGCAGAGCTCGCAGGAACCACTGCAGCAGCATGTCCAACTAGCCCGGTTAGCAGGGATTCTGTCCTTCCCGAGGTGCTGCTGCTGCGGAGTGCGGGAGGAGGTGGTTATGGCCATGGGAGCCGGGAAAAGTCTGAAGAGGAATGAGCAGCCGAGAGACCTGGCATTCCTTGGGCAGCTTCAAAGAGAGGTGAAGTATCTGAATCAGCGCAAGGGTAAATGAGCCCTGGCTGCTGCCATGTTGGCAGAACAGAGCTGTTCAGAGGCAGTTGGACGAGTTTGTGGCTGAGCCGGTTTATCCAGTGTTGAAGATGGGAAGTTACTTGTCTGCCCCAGCTTACTTCGCTCCTAAGGATCCCTTTCGGTAAGTCTGGCCCAGGATTAGCACTGGACCTCCAGAGTGTTGTTTCCCCTCCTGTGATGGAATCCTAAAGCATCGGTGCTTGTGTGCCGGGAACAGCCGGCCTCAAAGTGGGATCCTGTGTGTCTCTGAGGAGCCAACAGGGGAGGTTCTTGCTGCCAACCCCTTCGCAGCTCTCGGGTGTAGAAGCTGCTCCAGTGTGTGCGCAGCCCAGGCAGGCTCCCCCTCAGGGAGCACGGGATGTGCCACTGTGCCCAGTGCCCTGTGCTTCGCTCACTGGCACAGGAACGAGATTACTGTGCCTGCTGCTGCTTCTTTTCCAAAGCTCCTTGTGCCTGGGCACAGCACAGGGTGAGCCGAGGTGCTGCTGTGGGAGTGCAGGAAGGTGATGTAACCTGCAGCGAGGCAGCGCATAATCCTGTTTGAGGAAAGAAATCAGGTGCTTTGTGGGTAACTAGGGATGAGCAGCACGCTTCCCCTGCGTGGAAAGGGTTCTTCTGGGGTATTTTCGTTTATTCAATTTTTGTTTGTTCTTGGTCCAGTTGAAGAAATGAGGCTCGAGAAAGGTGATAGCTCCACAGTCAGGCTTTGATTGCATTGCATGTCCGCGGTGAGAACAGTTAGTGGGGCTGAACACAGCCGGGCTGGTGACTGATGTGCTGATGAGGTGGATGGATGAGGAAAAGCACAGCTTGCACTTTCATTGTCTTCCTCCTATCCCCTCTGCTCGGATTTGCTTGTTATTGATCCTGTTCTGCAAACACTTTTGTGCTGATTTGGGAGTAAGGAGCTTTTTGTTGAAGCAGTCTAGGACAGGAGTAAATGTTGTTGTGCATTTGATGAGCTTCTTTAGCCAACTTTCTGAAACAGCGTCTGCTTTCAGAAGAAAGTGAGCAGACATTCATTGTTTGTAATATGTGTAGGGTATTATGCTAAGCCATAGATACACCTTCTCTTAAGTGTGTGGAAATGGTTTTGCATAGTCAGAGCTTAAACACTCTGTCTTCTAGTAGTCTGTTTTCTAGTATGTGTCGTTCCCTGGCTGGTGTCTCTTACGTGGGCAGTGCTGCTGCTGAGCCCGGGTGAGTAACCCTTGGGTGAGCTGCAGGCTGGGGCTGTGCTCTGTCCTGCAGCTCTGTGTGTGTGGCTGTGCCCCCCCAGCGCTGCCTGCACGATGGGAACCGCGGCTCTCCCGAGCCTGCCCAGCGTTAACTGATCCGGCCTGACACTGAGTGTGAGGGGGGCATTTTGTTAATGAGCCCTTCTCAAAGGGATCTGTCTCTGCAGTGCCAGGGAAGTCTTTGCTTCCGTGAAGGTATTGGCTTTCACGTAGCTGTAAAGGAGATGCCACATCAGTTGAAACCAGGCTGGTTACCTGTTGTGACCTGATCCTCATGCCACCCCCCACAAAACCCAGAGTCCACCCAGCAGCGATTTGTGAACTCTTTCTGCACCTGCTGTGCTGCAGATCAGACTGAGCACTGCACCCAAATGCTGCCTGGAGTTCCTGGGGGATGGCTGTGGGAGGCAGATTAATTTATTTTGTCTGGGAAGTGAAGAATCATGAGGTCTGGTCTATATAATCAGAGCAGGGTTCTGTGGCTCCGAAAATGGTGCAAGAGGAAACACGGCAGGTAGGGCTGTTACCAGCCCTCCATGTAACTTGATTGCCATGGTTTGTTACTCTGTAATAAGAACAGCAAATCATCGAGGAGAAGATTAGTGGTTTCTAATTTATAAACGACTAGCATGGAGGAGCATGAAATCTTCCTTTCCTTTGGTCATGGTGGCTGGCAAAGGGTAGCTTGTAAATACCTGCAGCAGTAGTTGTGTTCCTGTCTCAGCTGATGTCAGCCCTGCTGCGGTGCCACAGCTCTAGTGAGGAGGCAAAGGAAGAAGTTGTATCTTCTGTGATAAAATTCTGACAGGATAACATTCAGCAATCTCTTCAGTGAGAGCCATGTGGAACAACATTGTGATGCTTTTACCCTTGGGGCCAAGGCACTGAAACCACAGCTGTGCTGTCAGCCAGTGTCCCACACCTGTCAAACCCAAAGCCTGTCCCAGGTTCCAGAGTGAGTAACAAAGGTGCTGCTTGGCACCGTGGGCTGCAGCCTGGGCCTCTTGCTGGCTGGGATTAAGGAAGCAGCCAGTTAGGCCCATTCCCAGCATCCAGCCTCTCTGGGACTGTTCCTGTTGCCTCATTGCCCAGGGTGGGGTTCTGAGCCTTAAGCTGCAAACTTGTCCTGCCCAGATTTGTTTAATTACATAGCAAAGAACTGACTGCTTGCTGGCTCCACCTCCTCACCTTCGTTTTTCTGTGGGTGTGTTTCACATCAGGTACCAGTGCTTATTTCCGGATGGAAGCAAAAAAACTCAAATGCTGGGAGGTTTGGATCAAACCACAGAGAAGGAGAAGAGGGATAAAGGAAAGACAAATGTACATAATCCCCCGGAGCCCACCTAAACAGAGCTGAAGTATTTGCAGAAATTTTAGATTTTCTTAGGGAGAAAAAGGAGTGGTTGAAGGTGGAATTGAGGAGGGGTGAGGAAGGGAAGGTGTTGTGCCTAAAAACAAATAAATAAGTAACCCACCTGCTTGAAGAGAACTTAGACAGAAAGCCAGGTGTTGAAGTCCTGGTGGAGCAGTCTGCAGCATCGCTGTCTGCATCCCAAATGCAGGTCTGGTCACAGCTCCCTGCTGGAAGATGTAATCAGTGCTGGAGCACACACTGGTACAGGCATGCATGCAGAAGTTGGATAAGTCTGAGGGATCCGATTTGCCCGTGCTGAGCCAGATGTTCCTGCCACAAGGAGATAGAAATCTGTGCTGTTAGTCTCCACTTGCTCTTTTCTCCCTCCCACTCAGCCCCTTGCTCATTCAGCGAGGGGTATTTACTGCAGATGAAGCCAAAGGCCGGTGGTTGCAGGCAGAATGCCCTCTGGGTCTCCTGCATACCATGAGCAGGGTGTAACCACGGCAGTGCCCCCGGGCTGGGGCTGCACTGATGGATGTACCACCTACAGCAACCTTGACTCTGCTCCCTCTGCTCCAGACAGAATTGGCAGGGCCTGTTTCACGTGCTGGAGTCCTTCCCCATCACTTGGAGGGGGAGCAGGATTTGATGCTCCTCAGCTGGGAGAACAAACACTGTATAAGCCAAATATGTTAGAAGGAGCAATCTTCCTGAGGGCAGGGTATGGCACTAAGTACTTTCCCCTAAAAGCAGAGGCGGCTTACAAGCAGCCTTACCCTGTTGCTGTGCAGTCTCTTGAGATGGAGCAAATAACTCTCTCAGTGTTGGAGCATGACCAGCTTCACATATCATCACGCTCATTACAAGCTGGTGGAGTTTACAAGGAATGTCTTTGGCACAAATAAGCTTTTGGGAAGCTTGTGAGAGGTGAAATCAACAGTAGCTCTCATCTTAGCCCTGGGAGCACGTAAAAAGTGCACCTCCAATGCCACCAGTGACTCCAGTGCACTGGGTGCTGTGGGAGTACCCCCACCGACCTAAGCCCCCACCCCAGTGCAGAAACTGGGACAGGTATTGAGGTAAGAGGCAAAAGAGACTCTTCCACCTTTGGGGAAATGACACATTGATCCTCGAGGTGTTTCTCGGAACGGATTATTGGTGACTAACCCACCTGGGATCCTGGTTATTGGTGACTAACCCACCTGGGATCCCGGCTCACCAAGGGCCAATGCCAGACTAATTTTCCTTTTAAAGTCTGAGAACGTGCTGCCCAGGGCTAATGGAATCATCTTTAGTGATGCAACTGCTGTCTGGGCCTTATCTCTCCATTGTGTCACACCTCCCTGCTGCTGAAGAGGCAGGATTACTGTGTGTTCAGGAAGCCTCAACATCTGGGTTCTGCTGGTGATTGCTAAGAGGTATCTGCACTAGAATTACTGCATCTCTTCCCTTGGTTTTTTCTTTCTTTTCTTTTTTTTTTTTTTTTTTTTTGGTGGGGGAGAGAGTAGTTTACCTTTTGGGAGAGGTTTGCTTACAGAAGACTAGAAAAGCTTTCCACAAAGGTTGGTGCAAATCTGGCTTTGTGTTGCATAGGGAAGTGGATCCTGCCTCCCTGTGCCCCTTCCTAAACTGGCTGAGGGCACAAGTGCCCTGGCACAAGATGGTTCATGTTATAGAAACACCAAGTAGGAACACAGCAGAGCTGTCTCTGTGCTGGGCAACTCTGTGGCTGGAAACTTGCATCCAGGGAGAGAGAGAGAGCAGAGGAGCAAAATATAAAGCAGAATTTATAAAGCTACTGGTGTGTTTTAATGTGTGGGATTTGTTTTACACTTTGTGCTGGCTAATTTTCAGCTGTAGGAGCATTGGGAATCAGAAGGGTTTAGTCCATCCACAGCTAGAAGAGCTGTTGGTGAGCTGCTGCTGAATGTCTCTGTCCTCCAGGCAGGACAGGACCTCTTTTGTTGATTAGTGACTTGTTGCCACCTGGAACTTTGTTCCTTTGTTTCCTCAAGGTGCTCTGAATGTCAGGATCCCCTCACTAACTGGTACTACGAGAAGGATGGGAAGCTGTACTGTCACAAAGACTACTGGGGGAAGTTTGGGGAATCCTGCCATGGCTGCTCTCTGCTGATGACTGGACCTGTGATGGTAAGGACTGAAGGATTCCTGCCTGAACTCCTCAAATGTAGTTAAGTGTTGTCTTAGGTATAAAGATAAGCAAATAACCTGAAGGTAACAGTCTCCTTGCTTCTCTAATCAAAGATCAGAAATGGAGCCCGTGTGTGCATCTTGTAGATGAAGATTGATTTTGCATGGGGGTAGCCCTTGAAGGAGGGAGCAGTGAGGATCTGAACATAGGAACAAAGAAAGTGAAGTGCTGAAATGCACAGGCCTGAGAAGCAGAGGAGTGATTTGGGGGACGTGTTCAGTTCCTGAACACAGTGAGTGCCTCAGTGTTTGCACAGGGTGATTTTCCACTGCAGAGTGGAATCAAACCACTCAGCTCAGGTTAAGCAGCAGGCTCTGGCTTTGGGGAATGTTGCCATCCAAGTCCCACCTGGGCTGTGGCCAGAGTGGTTTTTCAGGCTGATGGTGTCTTGAAATAGTGTTAGACCCAGTTGCTTCGGGCTTGAACTTGCTTTTGAAGCATTGAACTCTGCCTGCACAATATGGGGCTCACCTAAATGTTCCCCTCCTTCCACAACCTTGCAAATATTTAACCTTTAAAACTGTCAGAATGAAACATGACTGTTATTTCTCTAGGGCCTAAATAAAAGCAGTGTGGTACTCAGGGATACCATTGCCACCTCAAAGGGCAGCACTGAGAAACGTGCAGACAATTTCTCATTGCCTGCAGAAGTCTTTGCAGAATACTGCCAATAAGGGGAGTTCTCATAAGGAGAACAGAAAAATAGATCAATGAATAAAAATATTCTTTAAAGGTATTTTTTGTCTCAGTTTTCTCTGTCAGCTGGCTGGTAAAGCATCTGAATTTGTGCATTGCCTGTCTGGCAAAAAAAAAAAAAAAAAAAGCCCTTTCAGCTTTATTAATTCAGGCGTAACATCAGTTATCTTGCCAAGAGCAACTGAACAGGAAGGTTTAATACCTTGTTTACTAGTCTCCAGCAGACTATCAACTATTTCTGATAGCTGAGCAGCTGCCAAATATAGCAGAGGTCCCTGGGACACAAGCTTTGCTCTGCGTGCTGACATGTTTGTTTTGGAGTTCTGCAAACAAGGTGCCAAGGATGGGGTTCAGGAAAGACAGAAAGGGCTAATGAAACTCCCCAGTAAAAACCTGCCGCTTGACTTTGAGCTGTGAATGATCTCGTTAATTAGAGAGGAAAACAGGAGCTGCATCTGCTGATGGATTTTGGCCCTGCTTAAGTTACTCCCTTTTCTGTCTGTAGGTGGCTGGCGAATACAAGTATCACCCTGAGTGCTTCGCTTGTATGAGCTGCAAAGTGATCATCGAGGATGGGGACACTTATGCACTGGTGCAACATTCCACTCTCTACTGGTAAGAGGAGCTGCTCCCTGCTGTGTGTAAGCCCTGGCCGGCCAAATGCTACTCTAAGGAATGCCAGGAAGCTGCCTTTGGAGGGAGGGAAGAAGGATCGGTGTAAGCACTAAAAGCTGCGGCTTGTGGTGAGAGAACTTAGGTGTGAGTTTGGCAGGGAGGGACAGGACGCTGCCATGATGACTTTCTTCACTTCTTTCAGCGGGAAATGCCACAACCAGATTGTGCTGACGCCCATGATAGAAAAGCACTCCACGGAGTCCCTGCGGGAGCAGCTGCCCTACACACTGACCCTCATCTCCATGCCCGCCGCCACCGACGGCAAGAGGGGCTTCTCCGTGTCTGTGGAGGGGGGGGGCTGCTCCAGCTATGCCACTGGTGTGCAGGTGAAAGAGTGAGTACACCCAGGCCATGTGCAGGGGACGTGTCTGTGCAGGGGGAGCTGGGACAGATCCTGCACTGCTGTCCTGGGGAGATCTCGGCATCGCAGGGACCTCTCATCTGTGTTTGGTCTCCATTTCAGTCTTGTGACCACCTTAACTGGTAATTTTATCTCTCAGTGGTGTCTCCATCACTGGACACAAGACATTTGGAGGATTGTAATGGACTAACAATTTTGCCATTGGTCATGGTGAGCTCTCTCCAAACCAGCTCAGACCGAAGCACTCGGTGTTGTGGGAGCTCCCTGTGCTGGTCGATTAGCGTTGTTTTATTGCAAAACACCGATAGGAAGGGAAGCTTTTTTTTTTTATGATTTTGGCTAAACTGACTTCTCACACACACTGTAATCCCCGTGTTTAGAGTTAATAGGATGCACATCAGCCCAGATGTCCGGAACGCCATCCACCCTGCGGATCGGATCCTGGAGATCAACGGAGCTCCCATTCGCACCTTACAGGTGGAGGAGGTGGGTGGAGTTCTGTTCTGAAGCCTCCTTCTCCTCTGCCTTCCTACACCTTCTCTGTTTCCTGACACCATTCTCCCACCCTACACACAGTGTGTACAGCCCTAGTACTCTGTGCTGACAGTAGGAATAAACATGAGGACAAGCTTTGCCTTCCAGCTGGAGAGGAAAATGTAACAGATGGAAATGCAGTTAGGATGCAGGAATGATTTTTGGCATTCAAATGTAAAGGGAGGCAATAAGAAAAGTCCAGGGCTGTGAGAGAGGACAAAGAGGCTGTGAAAACTTTCCCACGTAGTGCTAGTGAAGTGCACTGTTCTGAGCCTTTGAGAGGACACTGTTTATTCACAAGGGCCCGGCTGATCATAGAGGGAGCTTTACACAGATATCAGGTGATGCTGCAGGAGTGGAGTGAGACCACCATTACCTTCACTTCCCAAGGGTTTTATTTTTTGTTGGTGCTGAAGAGAACACGAGGAGCACAAGACATCTCACAGATACATCTGTGTAGCTCTTTCAAAGCTGTTTTTTAAAGCACTGTTCGAGGTGGAAACTTGTGTAGTTTTTGGAACACTTATCAGAAAAAGAAAAGCATTTGAAAGAGTCATAAAATACCAGGTTGGAAGGGACCTCAAGGATCATCTGGTCCAATCTTTCTTGGCAAAAGGACAGTCTAGAGAGGATGGCTCAGCACCCTGTCCAGCTGAAACATAAAAGTGTCCAATGTTGTAGAATTCACCACTTCCCTGGGGAGATTATTCCAAGGGCTGATTGTTCTCTTTGTGAAAAACTGTCCTTTTGTGTCTAATTGGAATCTCCCCAGGATTAACTTGTACCAGTTACCCCTTGTATTTTCCACGTAACTTCTTGTAAGAAGGGAGTCTCCATCGTCTTTGTAGCCACTGGAACATGGTGATAAAGGTCACCCCTCAGCCTTCTTTTCTCAAGGCTGAACAAACCCGATTCTCTCAGCCTTTTCTCACGTGGCAGCTTCACGGCCCTTGGATTATCTTTGTGGCCCCTCTTTGGACCCTCTCCAGCCTGTCCACATCTTTTCTGTGCAGGTTACTTGGAGCCGACCAGAAAGGATTGGGCAGCACAGGGAGCTTCTGTGCCGCTGGTCTGATTTGTTTGACAGACTGTGGTGCACACAACTAAACCACAGCTATGGAGTGACCTCACTGAACTCTCCTCTGAGTCCTGAGGGTGCTCCCTGTGTCTCCTGTTGTTTGTGCTCCCCATGTGCTGCAGTGCTGTCCTCTGGTTTGATTTCAGGTGGAGGAGTTGATTCGCAAGACCAGCCAGACCCTCCAGCTGCTGATAGAGCATGACCCCGTCTCGCAGCGCCTGGACAGGCTCCGCCTGGACTCCCGCCTGCCCACCCACATAAAGCCACCCATCTCCCCACGCTCCCTGTCCCCACTGGACATCAAGGAGAACCTGGAAGGAACGCTCCGCCGGCGCTCCCTCAGGTAGAGACTCGGAAGCGCTGCCTCTGGCCTGGCTTGGGCAGCTCTGTGCCCGGGCCTGGCACTGCTGTGACTGTGGGGACGTGGCTTATCTGGGACGTGGCTTATCTCTGATGTGGGCGGTGGGATAAATCATTGGAGAGGCCGTGGAGAGCTTTGGGTTCTGCTGTTGATGTGTACTCTCTCCACTCCCTTTCAGGATGACAAACTTTCCTTAACAGAAGTAAGGAGCTCTCCTGTTAGCAGAGAAAAGCTACCGAGTTTCAGTTAAAAGAATGTAAAGGTCAGATTTTTAGCAGCCTTAAATGGCTGGGGAAGGATGTGTCCTTGAGGGGAATCTGGCTGAGACCTTGTCTTACAAGAGTAGGGCACTCAGGTGCTCATTTAGTCATTTTAACCAGTGTTTTAATCTTTGTTTAGAGATAGCAAGTGCTGTGTCTTCACAACTTCCTCCTCCTTTTCCCAGAGCTCCATCCCTGACTGCCAGTGCAGGAGGTGTGTTGTTGTCAGGCAGCTCTGACTCGGAATCTGCTCTGGGTTCCTAAAGAGCTTCCCCAGTGCTGGGAGAGCTTTGGGGATATTAAGGGCACTGAAGGACACATAGGAATGATGGGATATGTTGCACCAGACATTTCCCAGCAGCTTCCCTGATCTTCCTGTCTCCTTTGTTTTCTAGGAGAAGTAACAGCATCTCCAAATCTCCTGGCCCCAGCTCTCCAAAGGAGCCGCTCCTGCTGAGCCGTGACATCAGTCGTTCCGAATCCCTGCGCTCCTCTTCCAGCTGCTCCCAGCAAATCTTCCGGCCCTGTGACCTGATTCATGGTGAAGTTCTAGGAAAAGGGTTTTTTGGACAAGCAATCAAGGTGAGGGGGTCCCCAGACATTCATCATTTACTTTGATTACAGCAATGTCTGCCTGTCTCAGGATCCTTCACCGCTGTCTCAGTGGTGTTTGCCTTGCTGAGAGTGATTGGTCTTGGATCTTGCCTGGTTTGCTCTGAGATTCATTTCTGTTTCATTCCCTGAGTGTCTCTGGCTGCAGATGGTTTTGACTTTGTCCCCTCTGAGTGCCAACCTTGGCCACACATGCTCATCTCCTGAGTTAGATTCAGCTCTCTGAGTGCCTGTGTCACAGCAGCTGCCTGGGTGAGGGGGACAGAACAGGGGACAGGTCACACCTCCTCTTACAGGCATCTTCCTTATGCAGGAGGTGAATTCAGCTCCCCGGAGCATTTCTCACCCACTCTCAGTGTGGCAGGTTTGGGGTTTGCCAGGCTGATGTCGTGACCATCTCTGAACTCTCAGCAGAGCCTAAATATCTTGTCAGTGTGAGGGCAGTGGTCAGGTCTTGCATGACTTTCACAGTTAAAATCTCCATCAGTAGCAGTTCTCTTGCATTTTAGCTCTGGGGTCTTGACAGGGGGTGCTCCAGCAATTCCTGTCCCAACATCCCTGGCACCAGGGGGCAGCTTCCTCTGCCTTGTTAAGGTGCTGTGAGCTCCTCAGGACTCAGATTGCACTCACCATGATATTGGACTTCTCTCCTTACATATACAAGGGTGTAACCTTGGGGTGTCCAGCCACCATCTCATGCTTCCACGGGAATTGATGTGCCAGTTCTACAACCCCACTGCTTTTGATCCATACTAATGAGCATATTTCTCTTTTCCTCTGCTCATAGAGAAATAACAGGGGCAGGTAAGTGGAACCTTTGCTCTGTCGCATGTTTGTGTCACCTGTGTCCCCACAGTTACTGGCACAAAGGCATTTCTTTTCTGCTCAAACTGCCCCGTGGCCATCCTGTTGAGGTGCATGCTCTGGGAGGTCAAACTGCCCCCCTGGAGTTCCATGATGACACTTGTTTCAGTTTTGCTGGTATGTCAGCTTAAGAATCCCACTGAGCCTTGTCTTTGTCTCTTCACTGCCCTTTATCTCTGGGCTTTAGATGTCTCTGGCTTTCATGTCCCTGGCTGAAATGTGTGGTGTTCCCTGGCTCGCTGCCTGTGTATGGATGCTCGATTTCAGAGGGAGCAGGAGAAGATTGTACTCTTGCTTCTGTTGTGTTATTCCATGTTATTCCACACTCACACTATATCAGCCTTGTTATGTCCCATGGTCCCAAACAGAATTAGTGTTTGCAAGAGCTCATAAGCTTCCTAAATGCTGGAACAGAGTCTTGTGTTCTGGATTGAAGTTCTGGAGGTTTTCTGAAAGGCTTTTTATTTTAAAGGGTAGGAGGTAAAAAAGGTGACACTTTTCTTAAGCTCCAGATTGACTGGGTTTCATGCAGCAAATACTGTAGCTGGTCACATTGTTCCCTCCTATTCCTAGAGACCAGGTGGTTGGTTAGTTTAGTTCCCTGGAGACCTTAGGGAGCCAGAGCTGTCCACGTTCAGCAACAGAAGGGGAGAGTTGCAGCCTGTGTGCATGCTCAGCACTGTGCTACCCAGAGGAGGCTTCAGCTCTGCTTCTTGGTATGATCCTCTGTCAGCTTTAGGTAGGTTCTGTTTCACAAGCAGAATCTGCTGGATTCCGAAAGGAGAAATTTCACGCAGTTTTTGGCAGATCTTTGGCCTCTGAATTTTCTCCCACCTCTGTTCCTCCTCCCTGGATGGAGGGGAATGTTACCCTCTCTTTCAGAAGAGTTGCAGGAGCATTGGAATTGTGTATTCTTGAACCTTGCCTGTAGTTGTGGGTTTTCTTTCCACCAGGTGACTCACAAAGCAACGGGAAAGGTGATGGTGATGAAGGAACTGATTCGCTGTGATGAGGAAACACAGAAGACTTTTTTGACAGAGGTAGGAGCAAGACTTCAAAAAGCTTCTGAGCCTGTAGTGTGGTGGAACTCTCTTCCACCTTCTTCAGAGAGAGAGATCCTGCCAGCAGCCTGGCAGGAATCAAGGTGCTGAGGTGGGAGACACTGCAGGGGGAAAAGCTGACGTGAGCTGAAAGTTTGCTGCAGTGAAGTGTGACTCACCCTGAGCAACAGACATGGCTTCAGCTCCAGTTCATTAATTTTTCAGTGATAAAAAGCAGCCCAAGTCTGAGGCAAATTGAGCTGTGCAGTACATAAAGGATTTATCCCTTGAGCCTTGTGCATAAATACAAAGGATGAGGGCCAATATCTGTAAGATATTTAAGACTCCTGCTGTAATAAGCTGAACTATCTTCTTGGTGGTGCCTGCGATGTTTTTCAAAGTCAGATTTAGCTTAAAGGCAGCTCCCTAAGCACCTGACACCTGCAGTACAGAGCTGAGAGCTGCCCTGGACAGCTGCTGGCTCTGAAAAGTTAGCCCAGCTCAGGGGTGCTCTCCTTAACGACCAAGATCAGGTTAAATGCACGGTGTGAAAATGAAGAGGCAACACTTGACTGACCGAGGTTGGGGTTTGAGTGTTCTCTGGTCTCTGGAGGGGACCTTCAGCACTGGAGAGCTTGTCACCACAGAGCAATCTGTCAGGACTTGTTCCATTCACTCTTTGGGGTGGGATGTCTCTGCCTGCAGGTGAAAGTGATGCGCAGCCTGGACCACCCCAACGTGCTCAAGTTCATTGGGGTGCTGTACAAGGACAAGAAGCTGAACCTGCTCACCGAGTACATCGAGGGGGGCACACTGAAGGACTTCCTGCGCAGTGCAGTGAGTTGGGATTGCTGGGAGAGCTCTGCTCCGTGAGCCTGACTGGGGGGTTGGTTGTACCAGCCTGATCTGCTTGTTCTTAGTCTGCTTTGGAGCTGGGTGGTAAAGCTGCTTCTGAGCTGTGTGTGGGCCTGAGGCAGGAAACCTCTTCTTTCCGGGGCTGTGTCGTGTCTGTGGCTGCTGTGACAGCCCCTGGTGTGGAGGAATTGCTGTCCCCAGCTGCGAAGATAGGACTGACCACTGGGGATTTATCTTTCAGGACCCATTTCCCTGGCAGCAGAAGGTCAGCTTTGCCAAAGGGATTGCCTCTGGAATGGTGAGTTGGGCTGTTCCTTTGGCACAGGGTCAGCAGCTTCAGCAGGGTGGTGTATGAGGGGCTGT
Organism: Pyrocephalus nanus; assembly: GCA_038380795.1. Lineage (NCBI taxonomy): Eukaryota > Metazoa > Chordata > Aves > Passeriformes > Tyrannidae > Pyrocephalus > Pyrocephalus nanus. The sequence continues at coordinate 4,944,879 of CM076278.1, forward strand.
GGACCCTGCCTGACTACTGGCATCAGGTTCTCGAATCTGTAAATGTGAGGGGATGTGCCCACCTGGGAACCCCTAACACCAGCTTTTCTCCCTCTGTTCCAGGCTTACTTGCACTCCATGTGCATCATTCACAGAGACCTGAATTCACACAATTGCCTGATCAAGTTGGTGAGCAACACCTCTGTTCCCACAGCTTGCTGCTCCTCTCCTTGGCATCTTCCTCCCCTGGTTCTCTCTGCTTGATGCTTCCTCTTTTGTCAGGGTGGAACTGATTTCAGAGAGGCTTCTAGTGCCCTAAACAAGGGAGCTTCATCTGCACACAGGGTTTTCCAGACTGATCTGGCTTTCTCTGTTTCTGTGTTCTGTTCTCTTCCCCCCTTTCCCCTGGTAATAACTCCTGTAACAGTCATCAGAGTTAGTACAGTTCTGTTCCTTATCTCAACTATGAGATGTTCTCTACAGCTGCTTCTGTTCTTTTAACACTTGATGACTTTTTTATTGGTGGGGGTGTGCACATGAGTGTGCTCTCTCTCTTTTTGAGATTCTAGCTCACAGGAGTTTTACGTGGCTTCATTCCCTCAAACCTTGCCCTTGTTCACTTGACTGGGATAGATTAGCATGTGGGTGAAAAAAATGACCAAGGGTGAAAGCCCAAGTTAATTCCTGGCCAGGTAGAGGAGGAAGGTCTGAAAGGAAAGGTCCAGGTTTGCCCTGACAAGTGTAGCCAAATTAAAGGGGATAAGGGTTACTGACCACATGGGAAATGAGGCAATGAAGGGAGGAAATGATGGGTTGAGATCGTGAATTGGGTGTCTTACGCCTGTCTATGCATCTTGTATGTTCATCTGGCCACAGGGAGCTGGAATAGCTGCCCTCTCAGCAAACAGGAATTGCAGCCTCTTTGCTGCTGAGAGGAGCTGAGTGTAATCAGTGGGCTGTACTCAATCCCTTGTGCAGGATAAGACGGTGGTGGTGGCCGACTTTGGTCTGTCTCGGCTGATTGTGGAGGAGAGGAAAAAGCCCAGTTTGGAGAAACCCTCGGCCAAGAAGCGAACCCTGCGCAAGAGCGACAGGAAGAAGCGCTACACGGTGGTGGGGAACCCGTACTGGATGGCCCCGGAGATGCTCAATGGTAAGATCCCAGAGCAGGAGCAGGGGAGGGGACAGCTGTGACAGGGGACAGGGATGACAGGATTACTGAAAGCTTCCGGCCCCAGTAACAATCAAACCCATTAGAGCCAGTGATTTTAGACCTGCTAATGTGGGAGCTTATTTATACACACAGGTGCTGTAGCTGCAGTACCTGACCTGGTAAGCCTTTGTGCCAGCCCAGGGAATGTTTCTGCCTTGACAACAGGATTCTTCAGGAGGGCAGCAGATGTAAGCTTCCTATAATCCAGATAACAGGGAAAACCAAAGAGGCCTGAGATAAGACTGAACCTGAGATCAATTTCTGTTACAGCCTCATGCTTTGGAACAGCCCCTGGAAACGGGGCATGGGTAAACTCCAGGATGAGGTTTATGTGTGCTGCTGTGTAGATCCAGGGAGAAGCCATCTGCTGCCAGGTTTGCAGAAGCCTCAGGATTGAGGTGGGAGTTGTCCCAGTGCAGGGAAATCAGGGTTTTGGCGTGCAGCCCTCAGCTGCATTAAGGTTCAGCAGGGACTCTTAGAGGAAAAGCCGCTCCTGCAGGATTGGAGGTGAGGGAATACAGTGGACACAATTTGCTCCTGACGAGCAGGTCTGTCTGATCAGGCTGGGCAGTTTGGCTGGCTGGGGTATCAGCACTATCCAGCAGGAAAGGGAGGACTGGGCTCTTCTCCCTCAACTCAGTCCTTCTCCATGTTGCTTTCTTGTGTGCTGTTCTGTTCACCTTCTCTCAAGGCCTGAGAGCCTTGGAGAGCCCAGGAGTCTGGGGCTGTTTCTCAGAGCCTGTCTCAGTCCTGGCACTTGTCAGGAGAACAGCAAGAGCATAGTCTGACATCACCTCTGTTTACCAGATACTGGCTTGGGAGGGGTGTGTCTGTAAGCAGAGCATGGCAGGCTGGAGCCTGCCTGCCTTCCCGGGATCAAAGTGCTGCCGGTGTGTAATTTATTATCCCTGCAGTCACTGCAGAGGGACCCGGCACTGGCTGCCTGCTGGGGGAGTGAGCACTGACTGCACTGTGGAGATGCATTACAACAGCAGTCCAGGGGAATGGACAAAAGCTTCCCACACTTATCCTGAGCTATTGCTCAGAGCTGATACCCAGGTCTGTACAACACACTGCCCTGCACTGCCCTGCAATTCCCCAGGATAAGAAAGGAGCAGGGTTAAAATCTGGGGTGGCAGTGTATGGGAAGGTGCAGTGGTGTGTACATATCTTGGGGTGACTGACCCTGCTCAGAGTTAAGCTTTGCTTTGTCACCTATTTTTGTGCCCTCCAGGGAACAGGCTTAGATAAACTTTGGCCTGGCAGCTCCTGGAACAGCTGGATGGGCAACTGTGTCTTACAGAGCTGACTGTCTTATGTTTCCTGCAGGCCAGAGCTACGATGAGATGGTGGACATCTTTTCATTTGGGATTGTTCTCTGTGAGGTAAGACAAGGATGTGACATGGCATTTTTAATGGCCCTTTTCCCCACTGCCATCTCCTTGCACACATGGTATCAGCCAGGTCTCTGTGGCTGAGTGTGCAGTCTGTGACCTACAGCACATTATCAGTGAATTAGTCTGGAGGGCAAGTGTACCCTGTCTGTGTTTCCCCAAGGGAGGTAACTGGCTTGTAGTTTCTTCCTGGACTGAAAGAAATTCAGAGGTTCCTCCTGGACTGAGAGAAGCTGTAAAAAAGTCATCAAGTTCTGACTGAGCCCTGTTCTCCATTTGAAATTATTACCCAGAAATGCGATACTTTCTTTTTCTACTGCCTCACTGAAAGAACAATCATCTGCACAATCTCAGAAAATTCAGGGCCTCCACTGGGGATGGCACTTCACTTCAAAGGAAGGGAAGCAGAAACCTCTTTGCAGGTCGATTAATGAAGCTGCCCCCTGAAGTCTGTGGGCTTAGTTTATTTCTGAGCCAATGCACAGTCTTACTGTTCTATCAGGTTTTCTGTCTGCAGAACAAGAAGCACCACTTGAAAGCCACAAGGTGTTTTCAGTTTAAAAGGTGTGTATGACAGTGGAAATACAGATGAAAGGCAGGGTGTTATGTGTAACACAGCAGTTACAGAACACCAGGGGATGCCAGCACAGTCTCATCGTCAGCGTTTGGATGAAGGGGACAAAGCAAATATCTGTGCATAAATCTTTGTGGCCTCAGCTGGAGCTCTGTTTACACTGGGCCCTCCTCTCAGAGAATGTTGTGGTTGTGAGTGATAGATCTAGGAACTTGAAAAATCTGTATGTGGGATTAAAACAATTGTTTCATTTAGAAAAAGAAAGACAAATAAAGGGGTAGGAGCACATGAACATTTTCTTTGTCCCCAAAACAACAATGCTAAAAAAAAAAAAAAGCTCTACACTCAGATAAGGAAATAACCCTGCCAAAACACATAGTGGGTGTGCCACTGTCTAGCTACAGGATGTGGTTGCCCTGCTGTGAGTTATTGGCATAGAAAAGCCTGGGTGGGTATAAATAACACCCTTTTTGTGATACCCAATGAAGCTTTAAACCTAATGCTGTGTCCCTGTGAAAGTTTGTATTGACACTGACCTTGTGAGTCCAGATCCCCCCCGAGCTCTGCTCTGGGCTCCTTCCCTCTGGTACCCTGGGAGTGTCCTCGTGCTGGACGTGGTGAGTTCTGGGACAGCAGCGGGGCAGAGGTGGAATGGTGGTGCAGGTTGTGTGGATCACCTGCAGTCACCAGGGGCTGTGTCATCCCCAGCAGTGAGACACTGTCGAGCTCCCTGGAGGGGCACGTCATCCTGTGTCTTCTGGCAGAGAGACCCTGGGCAGGAGAAGGGATCTGGGCCTCCAGTGGCACCACTGGACAGGAGGAACGATGTTTCTGTTCTTTCCCTTCCACCATAATAGTTTGAAGGAGCCCCTGCTTGCTGCTGAAGTTCTCTGATAACACTCTGGAGCTGCTGCAGTGCTGAAGTGCTTGTCTCGTTTTTCCCTAGATCATAGGCCAGGTTTATGCTGACCCAGACTGTCTCCCACGCACACTGGATTTTGGCCTTAATGTCAAGCTGTTCTGGGAGAAGTTTGTTCCTGCTGACTGTCCTCCAGCCTTTTTCCCTCTGGCTGCTATTTGCTGCAGACTGGAGCCAGAGAGCAGGTAGGTTTGGGGTCTGCAGGGCTCCTCTTCGTAAGCCTGCAGGATTGTGTCTGTATTGCCATGGTGGAAAGGCTGCTCTGCACAGAGGGCAATTCCAGCCTTCTGTGGGAATGCTCAAAGGCTTCTGTGTATGGAGAGACTTAACACTCATCAGTTTGGCAGAGGTCACTCTTTATGCTGGAGATCTCTGGAACAGTTCCAAGACAGAGAGTGTAGAGGAGGAGGAGTGATTGGGGCTCCTCAGGTACCAAAAGTAGGGGCAGCCCTTGGCAGCAAGGTGAATGCTTCATTTGATCTCAGTTGTGAAACCTGTACATTCAGAACAGTGTTGGTGCCAAGTGGGTTCCAAAGAGCCAGAGCCTGATCAGTGGCTGCACAAATGGGAAGCCTAGAGAGATGGGGGCTTTGCAGTCTTGGAAGCTGAATGGGGAGGGAATCATGTCCCTGCTCACAGCTCTGTACGTGGCAGAGTGGTCTGGAAGGACAACGGGCTCAGCCTTTCCAGATGCTGTTATGCTTCCTCTTCCCCACTCACATTTCCTCACTGCTGCTTCTAGGCCCCCTTTTTCCAAGCTGGAAGATTCCTTTGAAGCTCTCTCTCTCTACCTTGGAGAACTTGCCATTCCCCTTCCCTCTGAGCTGGAGGAGCTGGACCACAACGTGAGTGTGCAGTATGGACTGACCCGGGACAAGCTACCTGAGAACACCACCTAGTCCACTCTTCCTGCTGCCTGCATCACTTCCATTGGAGCTGGGATGAGTGTCAGGGAGGGAGATGCACTTCAGCCACTTCCAGGGCATTAACGGGGCACCACGCTGCGCGTTTGCTGCATTGCCTCTCTCTCCCCACCCCGTGCTCCTCCTCTTGGACATCCTGATTCACTGTGGATTTCTGGCGTGTTTCAGAAGCAAAAAGGGCTGTTTCCTGCCAACTGCACCTAGGAAAGCTGCTCAACACTATTTTTCTGGCTTGAGAAATGTTTCTCTGGCCTTTTCAGGCTTCTTTACTGTGGTGCCTTAGAACTTGGCTGCAAGCTGTGAAGCCACCCTGGCCTGTCTGCCAGGGAGGGAATTGCTATAGGAGACTCTCCTGGGTAAGGACCAGCACTTCTGGAACTGCTTCTCCCACTGACTGCCCTGCTCAGAAAGCTGGGAAAATTGGACATCCAGCAAAATGCCCCACCAGGACAGCACATGTGTGTATGTTTGTGCATGTGTTTCCCAGAACACCCCGCTGCGATGCTGACCTCCCACATGCATCGGGGAGACAGTGAAAAGCCCCAGGAACTGAGCAGCTCTCCTGAAATACCTTGTCTCTGGGAAAGCATGTATGGATTTTTGTTTTGGTTTTGTGGTTTTCTTCCTTATCACTCTCAGAATACCTCCAAAAGCCTGCCTAGAAACACTAAGACTGAGCTCTGCTTGCCCCTCCTGATGGTGAATGAGGCAGGCAGCAAATGAGCCACCGGGGCATCTTCAGCCCCCGCGCCTGCAGTGACTTTGCCTGCCCCAGACTTTAACCCAGGTGAAGGTGTTTGAACCTGAATGTGTAGAACTGCACTAGGCACTGGCTGGGGACATTCCTGGAGTGCTGAAGCTGCTTGAGCTCCCGGCCTGTGGACGTGGGGTGACAGAAAGGGCGGCAAAAGGTGCTCGTCCGGAAGCAAAAGGTTTGAAGTGGCTCAGACCTTGCGTGTGGACAACAGTAAAGGGGGACTTGCCCAAGGTTACTTAAAGGATGGACTTGTCATGAACAGAGAAGTGCTGGAGAATGTCCCATCCTCCCCGGAGTGGCAGCTGGAGAACGAGTAATTCAGTTGCCATTACCTCATCCTTTCCTGCAGACTGTGCAAGTTGCTCCCTTTGAAGGTCCTTCTTGCAGCTGCTGCTGCAGCACCTGAACTGATTCTCCAAGCAGAAACTTTCCTCAGGGTCATTCCCTGCTTTGGGGGAGAAGAAAGGGCTTGGAGTCACTGGGAGGTAGGTGGGGGTGTATTTTCTTCCAGTACTTCTCTTCCTCCCTCGGTGGGAGAGGAAGTAAAGCTACTGCTGCAGTAGCTCGTGTGGTTGGCAGAACTGAACCAAAAGCTGGATCAAGTCCTGCTCTTAACTGGATTTCGAGTGTGCTCCTTTCTCCCCCTCCTCCCTTCAGCATTGAATGGTGGGGAATGGGTGTTAGTCTTTGCTGTTACTTTGATTTCCTCCCCCTACCCATGAGTTCAAAGTATTATATAAAAAAAAACATGGGACCAGCCATCACATGACAACAGATGTGCAAGGGGGGGTGTTTTTAGTCCATGTAGTGGTGTTTTAGAAACACTGAGGACTCCCTGTGCTGTGAGTCAGTGGAGGAGCCTCACCAAACTGGGTCCAGTGGATTCAGGATTATTAATAGGATTTGCCCTTTCATTCCCCCTCCCAGGCTGGTTTGTGAGGGGACCCCTGAAGGGGAGAGTCCTGGGTGATGTGTGGGTGGGGTTTATGAACTGTGATTTGCACAGCTCCACGCTCTGACTAAATTAAAAAGCAGTAACTGAACGCTCTGAGGATGAGATTTTGTGGTCTCTGTGTTCAATAAAGCCGGAAGCTGTAACTTTCTTGGGTTTCATTTGTAGTCACAACATGGCAACATCAACAGTGTCCAGGTGAGGTACCATCTACAACACCCCTTCTGAGTCAGTGGGCTCTGCCTCATTCACACAACTGCAGACTCACAGTGCAAGGGCTCTGTAGGACTGTTTACCTGGAGAAGTTGTTCAGTTCTGTTGGTTGGTTGGTTGGTTTCTAAGGGTGGACAGGAGTCAGCAGAACATGGAGCCTCCTTTCATTTTCCTTTTCTAGTGCAGGGATAAAAATACAGCCTGTTCTTGGAAATCTCTGATTCTGAAATATGCAGTCCAAGGGGCATTTGTTAAGACAATAAGTGAACAAAAATGCTCTGTCAGTGCCTCCTGTAACGCGCTGTGCTCCGTCTCCATCGTGCTTCCCAAGGGAAGGAGCTGCTGCTGAGCAGAACCAAAGCAGAACTGACCCGTGTCAGTGCAGGAAGGGGCTGGAACCAAGAGTGTCTTGCCATGGGCCAGGCTGCTGAGTCACCAGCTGCTTTTCAGGAACAGTGTCCCAGTCCAAGACCAGCTGCTGGCAGCAAGGAGACAAGCTCCGTGTCCCATGTCAGTGCTGCTGAGGGAAGGCACTGCTTGTAGGAGTTTACTTTTGGGCCTGGCATCTTCCTTTCTCCTCAGTTCAATTTGCAACAATCCAAAGGGTGCTGCTCTGGCAGGGGAATGCACAGATGAGCCACAGTCCACACAGGTCTACAGAGCATTTTTTCTTTTAAGCTTTAATACAAGGTAGCACAGTCTGCACCTTCTCATAATGAGGTATTTAAAACATTTTACAAAGAAATGGTATTCAAAGGCATTTAAAAATAAAACATTTCCCTTTTCAGAATCAAACATTAACACTAAAACCCCTGCTGCCAAGTGCTGCTCCCTGTTAGGCCCACAGCTATAAAGCAGATGGCTAGAAAACTTAACTTGAATGGCTTGAATCCCCTGAGGTGGGGACGGGTGTTTCCCTGAACTGGCCTTGCCTTGGTGCCACTTGGGAGACACTGCAGCAACCATCCCTTCCAAACCCCCTGAAATGCTAATAAAAGTCGTTACAAACCCTCTCTAATAGGGCCAGGCTCTGTAAGTAAGTAGTCTTGCTGCACAAGCTGAGTGTGTGTGGCAGAGGCTGGGCCGGGAGCCACGCCATGACTTCAGGATCTCACCAAACAACTGCCCTGTCCTGCCCTTGGAGCCAGAGCTGCTGCACTGGGAGCTGGGTGACCTCCACAGCTTGGCCACTCTGTCCAGCACTGGCTCTGTAGGAGGCCAAGGGAATTCCAGAGAGGATATCTATTCCTCAGGGTTTAACCTTCTCTAATAACTGAAGGGCAGTTTTCTTCACAAGTATCTACCGCTGGCCCCTGGTCTCCTGATCTCTGTAAGTGAGCAGGAGGCACACACAGACCACCCCCACACCTACAACTGGGGCTGTGCATGTACCACCACAGGGGAATGGAGACCTGGCCTCAGCCCTGGAAGACCTGGATTTGTCAAGAGCTTGAGGAGAGCTTTTGCAAACTGACACTGGGGCTAAACACACTGCTCCTGGCCAAAGACATCCCTCAAATAAACTCTTCCTTGGAAAATAAAACTGATCCAGTAGCAGAATTCTGGACAGTGTTTCCAGCTCTCAGCTACTAAAGCAAAAAGTCAGGAACTATAATCAGAGTGTAATTATGTAGCTAAGACTGATGTGAAGCTCCCCTCAGTCCCTGCAGTACTTCTCCCTCCTGGGGTTCCAGGCTGAAACTTAAGAAACAGTGCACACCATTAAATAGGAAAGGAACAGAAACAGAGGAAGCCAAGACCACACTCTGGGCTATGGGATCTGTGGCCAGTCGTGAGCCTGGCCCATCATCCCCCCCAGCTCCTTGGCACACCACGGAGATAGGTGGGAGGAAGCAGCAGGGTCCACCACACCAGTCCCCAGCCGGTCACACGCTGAACGGTGCCCCTCCAACAGATGGTGATGAATAGCCCGTTGCTCTGTTCCTCTGCATCACCCTCAGCCGGCGTTCATCGAAAAGAAAACAAAACAGAAATGAACACACGCACCCCCTGCACTCACAGTGGGAAGCTGGAGGCTTTGCTCCGCCTGCATCTCCTGCCCGAGCTGCTCAGGCCCCAGGAGTCCCCGCCTGCCCCATGAGGGGGCCGCTGCCCGTGTCCTCCAGGGGGGTCTGGGTGGTGTGCACCTCGATGGTGTTCTCCTCCACCAGCTCGCACGCAGGGTTGCTGAAGGCGGACAGCGGCAGCGTGATGCGCTGCATTTCCCGCTCATAAACCTTCTGCTCGTGCTTCTCCTTCAGGTCTTTCCCCCTGCATTAAAATAAAAAAACATGTGCGTGGGGTGAGTGCCACTGCTTGGAGGCAGTCTCAGGAAAGGTGGAAAAGAGCAGAGTCCCCTTTTCTCTACTATAAGATAAAGAGCTGTTTCAGCTACTTAAAAAGGGCCAGAAATATTCCCTACTGTAAGCAGAGGACCCCATCTTTAAAAAACAAACAAGCAGCCAAGTGAAGTCTGTCCCTCCCTCAAACTGACTTATTCACTGACACTGCTGCTGCTAAATGATGACTGTAAAGCCAGGCCTCCCCTCCAAACCACAGAGCTGCCATATGTTTCCTTATCCCTTACAGTCAGCCTGGTGCAGGCCCAGGGGGAGCACTGAGACAGTGCAGAGCCCACTGCTGTGGAGAAAGGCTTCTGTAACCTGCTTCATCTGAAACAAACACCAGAGCTGGTGACAGCTTCTGTTTTCTGTTGCAGCGAATTAAGCTGTCCCTGAAAGTATTAAAGCTGACTTCAGAGCTGGCCCTGCCTTCTGCTGCTGCAGCTAAAGCCTAACTCCACAACCAGCTCTCAAACCTACCTCAGCCTCCTGCCTGTTGCTAAGGGAAGGAACACCTCTGTAATTTGTGCTGAGGAAGAGCTGCCTTACTTTAAAAATGGATTTGGCATTAATAGCATGTTGTCTCCAGAAAAGCTATGTATACCCAAAGCTACTAAACCCATTAGAGGTTTCTCACCACACCTACCCAAACCTGCCAGCTTGCACATGCAATTTGGACATCAAGGCAAGGAGGGAGACAGTAAACCTGCACTGCAGCCCTGCTGTGAGCAATCTGTGGCTGGAGAAGCAAAGCTGCATTTGGACAAAGCCCAACGCTGGTCTACTGCTTCTTGCAGCCCAGGAGAGTGGCAAGGTGGGACAGGCACGGAGCTCCTCCCGGGGCTCGTGATCCCAGCCAGGCGGAGCTGCTGGGGTTTCCTGTCAGCATTTTGGCTGCTTTTCAAAGCTGCCTACGAGCGTGCAGCAGCGGCTGCCGTCCCTGCCAGCACACAAGACAGCATTCTCTGAAGTGACACCTCAAATCAGATTCCTCGACAAGCAGCGCTCTGTGTTTTGCCCCTTATGTAACACTCCTCCCTCTGTTTTTTTTTTTTCTGTCGGCATTTATTATAAACACTTACATAAGGACATGTCCCAGCTTGGGAAAGGGCTCCTTCTGCTTGGTTGTGTCAGACTGCTGTCAAACAGCCAAAACACAGAACCAACCCTCCCAGAGGAGGGAGCCTGGGCCCTCGCTCGCTGCAGCGACAATCACTGCCATTTGTTAATCCTGCCCTCTCTCTTACAACTAAGCTGCTGCTGCCACTTCCCTCAAAGGCTGCTGAGCTACAGAAACATTTCCATCCAACACAGTGAAGTGGATGAAGAAACAGTAACTGAAGTGTGAATGAAAACTGATCTTAAAGTATCTGAGAGCTTTGGTAAAATGAACTTTGACCAAAAAAAAGTGCTAGTTGGTATTCAGCTTCACAGGATACAATGCATGAGTGGTAAAAAAAATTGTCAATTGTTTTTCTTCTAAAGCTAGACTAGAGAAAGCAGGGGAACAGGTGGCCTGCTAGAAGGATTGTTCTTTTTCTGATCACAGAGGGCACCTGGGATCTGCTCTCTCCAGCTTTGCATAAATTCCAGCTCCCAATAACACATCTGAGGAAGCCACATCAAGGCACACATGCACACACAAAAAAGCAAAGAATAAAGAGGGCAATTTGAAACTTTAAATGGGACAGAACACCACACTGATGGGTGAAATAGAGAATGGGATTAACTCTTCAATAGTTCTTTCCTCAGTGGCACAAACAAAACTCTTGCTCGATGTCCCACAACCAAACATATGTCCCTTTTCCTTGTGATCTGATTAGGTCTGCAGGTGCTCAGACACTCCTGCTCTATGCACATCAGCTTCTGGACAAATGAGAACAGCCACTCACCTCTTATAGATGTATCCCAGGACAATGCCAGCTCCAATGGCAATGATTATCACCATCATGATCAGCCCCAGCACATACCCTGTGAAAAGGAAAAGAAAAGAGACAAAATTAGAGGCAGTACCTTTCAGAGCTTCAAAACAAATCCATCCTGACACAATTACAGGAATGGATCCAGCACATGATCCTGGGCTTGTACCTAGTGTCCCCAAGTCCTTCTTTTCTTTGGAGTTCATCTGCACTCTCTGACTGATCCCAATGACGGGCTGCACTGCGGCTGCCTCGCTCCGGGAGGGCAAGGTATCAGCTGGCTCAAACACCTGCTCATCCTCCTGAGAAGCACCAACCTCTGCTGTAGGGACTGGGGCTGTGGCAGCTGTAGCATCTGTTGAGAGGAAAAAAAAATATATACAACATACCAAGCACTGATGAGTACTTCAAAACAACGTGTGTTTGTTCCCTCTTAAGTTGTTGCCAGAAATCCTCCCAAAGTAGACAAGAAATGTATTCTCCTCCCCCCGCCTTCCTGTGACATGCAGCCATTTAACCAAGAGTCCAAGGCAGCACCACAGATGAGACAGAAGTCAGGCAGCAGCACAAAACCCAGGTTCAGGGCACGAGTCCAGGGGATGCACAATGACTTCATTTAATGTATAGATCGATATACAGGCTGCAGCTTCAATCATGCTGAACAGACGTGAACAAGATTATGAGAATCTCCATCCCAGATCTCCCAGGAGCCTATTTATCTATCTTCTGCCTCAATCTTCCTGACACAGGGAAGTCTGACAGAAGGAGACTCCAGCTGGTGTGAAAACAATGTGGGGATATTCTTCTCCCCCAGCCCCTCTTTGCAGTGGAGTAGCAAAGTCCTTTACTGTGTTGGACAGGCTAAGTCAGAGCAGCCCCCCAGGCAACACAGCCACTGATGAGTGTAAGGACAGCAAGTTCCTGCTCAGCCAGGGCCCAAAGGCACCCAAGGATGGACACTCAGGTCCCTTCCCAGCCCTGTTTTTTATCAGTGCTGGTTTTTATCAACAGCATTGAAAGATTTTCAAGGTAGCACCTTCTTTCATGACACAGTTCAAATGGAAGCTGTAGCACAGTAGAAGCTGTGATAGTGTAGAGTAGTATCTATTATCTGCTCTACAGGAAAAACCCTGCTTTTTGGAAATGCTGTGCACAGTATACATCCTGAAAACTCTCCACATGGATCTTGCCCCACAGCTGGCAATAACTCCATGTGGATTTTCTACCTGCAGCCATTTTGAGGCCTCAGTGGAATGTGAAATGGAAGTACAGAAGGGGGATTAGAGACAGGAAATCAGGGTCTCCTGCACTGCACAGTAACTTCAGGTAGGGTCAGCCAGGGAAGCTGAACTAAAGGGAGCTGTTGGACAGGGAAAGGTGCCCACTGTGAGACAGAAACCGTCAAACCCATTAGACATAAAAATGGCCGAAAGGGCAGGCAACTCTCCTTGATCCCAAAGCTGCAGGACTGTTTTGAGCAAGGCTCTTTGCAGCAGAACATTTGTTTTGCTCCATCTTCAGGGAAAAGCAGGCAAAAAAAGAGCAAAGTGAAGAAAAGGGGAGGGTGTTCGTGTGTGGGAAAAGTATGTACACGCGAGGACAGCAATCTCAAGGGACAGCGAGTGCGTAAATCTTGCAGGACTCAGAAATCAGTAAACAGTTCAAAAAACCCCAAGTGGCTACTCTGGCGTCAGTCAACACTGACATCTCCTCTCCCTGAAACAGGCTTCAGCTACAGTCCTTTTGGCAAACTATTCCTACTGTGACTATCCAGAGGGAATCCAGTGTTTGGGGTTTTCATTTCTTCATGTCCTCCCTAAAATTCTCATTTTTCCCAAGATCTTTCCCCCACCTGTACTCAAATTCCCACTAGGAATTGTTTAGCAGCAGGAAGCTCCTTTAGTCAGCTGTAACATGCCCCAGAGTAAGACTCTCCCAACACCTCTGCCGTTCCTAGATGCCCAGACCTCGGCCCTTTTGCAACACAGCTAAAGAGCCCTATGGTGACTAGTGAAATGTGGGGGAGTGGGGGCTTTCCACAGGCCTTTTCTGGCACTAATGGAAAAGCTGTAGGGGTGGAGCAAGGCACAGCTGGGAGGCAGATGTGCATACACGGGGGAGGGCTGGAGGGGAGCCCCGGGTACGCCGTGTTCCCGGGGGAGGTGCTGGCGTAGCCCGGGGTTGTTTGTGCGCAGGGGGGACCCCACCCTGGCGACGAACCCAGCCCCCCCGCCAGAGGGATGCCCGGGGAGGACAGAGCAGGGGGGGCCGCTCTTACCTGAGCAGGGGGCGATGTCGCAGGGTCGCCGCTCGGGGTCTCCGGTAGCGTTTCGGACGAAGCACCAGGGCGCGGCGGCGCCGTCCGGGTTCCTGCAGCTGTTGTGGTCCTCGCTGACTGCTGGGGGACAGCGGGGCCGTCAGCGCGGCCGCCGCACCCCCGGGCCCCCCCTGTCCGCCCCCCGGCCCGGACCCACCTGCCGGCAGCGCGGGGCTCCGCACGCTCAGCCAGTTGAGGCACGGGGCGCCGCCGGAGGCCACTCGGCGGCTGCCGCGGTAGGACGCGCCGTTGCCGCGGAGGCACTCTGCGGAGACACCGGCCGAGCCGAGCCGTGAGGGGGGCCGGCCACCGCCGCCCCCAGCACGGCCCCTGCCTCCCCCACGGGGGTCTCCCCCCTTCCCCAGCCCGGCCTTTGTCCCCCACAAAGGGCCGGCGCTCGCACTCACCCTCGGCGCCGCGGGCGGCCGGCGGCAGCGGCAGCAGCAGCGAGCCCAGCAGCAGCACGGCGCCCAGCGCCCGCCGCGGAGCCCCGGGCAGCATCCTCGGAGCCACCGCCAGCCCGGCCGCGCAGCTCGGCGAGCCCTGCCCCGGCGCTCCCCGGTAAACAAACGCCGGGCTGCGCTTCCCCCCCCGCCCGCAGCCGCCGCCGGGTCCTAACGCTGCCGCCGCCGCCCGCCCCCGGGAGGGGAAGGGGCGGCCGCCGCGGGGCAGGGCTCGGGCCAGCCGGCAACCTGCCGCCGCTCCCCCGCGGCCCAGCAGGGTCCCAGCCCCGGCACCGAGCGCTGCGGTGGGGGCTCGGCTCCGCCGGGCTGTGGGGCTCGGCAGGAACGCGGGGAAGCGCTGCCGAGGCGCAGCTCCGCGTCCCTGGGCTCGGCTCCGACAGTCGCAGAAAAGTCTTGGGCCAGAAGAGACTTCCCACACGGAACTACGCTTGAATCGCTGCCTGAGGCAGGGAAAGTGTTTGTCTAAAGCGACCTAAAACCGGTCACTCCCATAGAGAACTTCCACGAAGGACTAAATCCTCCTGCCCGGATTCTCCCTTTGGGTTCTCTTTTCTCTAGAGAGGAGACCTTGCTGGTGGTACACACTGCACCTCCCCATTAAAGGTTTACATTCTCACCTCTGCTAATCCATTGCTTTCCTTTGACTCCCCGTCCCCTAAGAGCTGTGCTTGCTTATAGAAAAAGCAATGCAAACAGCATTAAAATGCTTTAGAGCAATTCTACTGCAGGCACCCAGCCACTGTGATAAAGCCTCTCTGCAGACATTTCAAATGGGTTACAATAGATACTTCTGTTCCTGAACACACCAGTGACTGTACACAAGCATCTGGAGTCCTCAGCAATGCTTCTATTTTACACCAGTGAAAAACAAGCCACTGAATACTCGGTGCTGTTTGACAATGAGCTCGCAAAGGCAGCCTGGGCCAACCGATGGGTTTGTAGCCAAGGCACAGGCCTGCAGCACAAGGTGCTATTTCTGGCTTTCCCACAGAGTTCCTCCTGACCTTGGCCAGTCTGCCTGCCCGCCTCACTTCTTTGCGCTTTCCTTTCCTTTCTGTTACGTGAGGTACAATCAAACCTCCCTTAGAAGAGGACAGGGAAGTTCCCTTCTTTTAAAGTGCATTGAAATCACATGGAAACCACTGAAAACATAAAAAGTATTTCTATGCCAGGAAGCTGCAGGTTGTATTCAGTGTTTTATGAATCACTCTTTGGGGCAGTGCTGGCTGGAGCAATGGCCTTTCCCTTCCCCTCCCAGATGTTTCCATCCTGGCAGGGCTCTCTCAGGCTGCTACAGGTACTTGTGTGACAAGCTAGCTCAAGGTGCTGATCCAACCCAACTTTTCCCCCCTTTTTCACCAGGTCACGAACACTTTAACCCCTTTACAACCAGGTTATCTGCTGCATCCAGTCCCCAATGGAGCCACAAAAACACAGACATACCAGCGTGACAGATGGGTAGATGAGGAAAACAGGTCAATTAAGCAGTACTACCACTGAGTATGAGACCACAGGCCTCAGCACACACTCATGTGTGATTCATGCTTTAACAATATGCTTTACCACTACAGAAAATTTAGTTTAATAATGTCAAATTAAAAAAAACCCTGCAGCCAGGTTGTAAAAAATCAAACCAATAAACCAAAACCCAACTGTGCATGTCAGTCCCGACCGCTAAGATTCCTCCTTTGTGGCACTATGCTCATTGTCTGCACAGACACCCCGTTACTGCATTCCTGGTGCTCTCCAGTTACTCTCTGCGAAGGCAAGGCTAACTGGAGTCAGCAAGAATTGTTAATAAGGGCTATTGAATCAAGCCTTCTGTTTGTAATAGCTCTTCATCACAGATTTTATGGGACAGATCCCATTCAGCAGAAACTGCAGGGCCACACATGCATCCAGAGGCGCTGCCTGTCCACAACAGTTTGCAGAGGGCTGGCCAACCTGCACAATTAATTTCTTTTTGCTCATTTCATGAGACTCACTAATGCCTCCATTCCATGTACTACAGAAAGCACCTCCTCCTGTACATACTGATCCAGGAACTGCACTAATCTCTGTGGAAACAAATCTCAGATCTTCCCTGCTCTCTTGCCATGTAACAAGATAAATTTGCACTTCTCATTACACCCAGCCAAGTTCCAGAAAACAATTTGAGTTTCTAGTCCACAGAAGGACAATGGGGAATCTGGGAGAAATGCAAAAACCTTCACATTAATGGTAAAGATCAAAGTCTTTTCCACAACTGACTTCTAAGCATAATTTTTTCTTTCATCTCTAGCTTTCTCCAGGATGAGGGAAGATTTATGCCAGGCAGTTTCACAGAGTTAAGTTTAATAGGATGCCAGGTGGCAGCTGTCAAAGGCAGACTCAATTGCTCTTTCTGCTGCTTGGGAATGGGTTTGCTCTTCTTGCTACACTTTTAGAGATTAAACGTGACATTATTTCCCAGGACTTGATTTTAAACTACCCAAACTATACGTAATCCAATAGCTCTACAGCTACAACCCCACACAGTTTACACAGAGAATTCTGTAAGTGTGTACACATACATGTATCACAGCACATCCCCACATCCACAAACACTCCACAGGAGAATATATACACTATTTTTAGGAAATTGGACATTAAGCATCCTCCCTAAACTCAGTGTGAACCAGTTTCAGCTGTGAGCTGGTACCTTTCTGCTGTTTATACAGGTTCCAGAATGAACAATGTCTGCTTTTTTTCTCTCTCCTGTCTGTCAGCTGCTCTTTCTTGTTTGTTTGTTCTACTTTTTTTCACCTGTGGAAAAATTCAAAGTGCATTGAGACTTTCCTTAAAGAAAAACCAGAAAAATAAAAGGCATCTCCCACCTAGCACAGCATGCTGTGCCAAGGGAGGCATTCCAGAGGTACAGCTCTGGAATGACTCTGCAAGAACCCATCAAACCCACCCTCCTTCTCTGGCCACAGCCTAGTGCCTTCAGATCTTCCTGGGCAAAAGTTCATGTGACCTCCTATGCAAGAACCAACATGCTTTATTACTTAATCTTACCAAATAAGACACTGGGGGGAGTAAGCAAAATGAGTTTTCTAATCTGAGTAATCTTTCCTAGCCAAATTAACAAGGAATGCTTAAAATGGAAAAAGCTGACCACTGCCCTCCTTGTAACAGAACACGTCATGTTCCCATAAGTTCCCCTCTCTTATTCCTAGGCAACAAAAATAATTGTTCCAGTTTTCCCTCAAAACTTGTTTTTCTAAACCATTTTCTGGTTCCTTCATAAATTGCAACGCTCAAGAATAAAGTACATCCAGAGACATCGCCTACCATGAAGAGATTTTTAGAGCAATTTGTGCTTAAAGCATCGAATGTCACTAAACACTATTAAGTACTTCCATCTCCAATAAAAGCAGGGTTTCTATTCCTTTGTTGCCTCTGTCTTGGTCATGAAAATTACGGTGGGTCTCACCTGTAAAAAGCCTTCTGTAAGCAATGATGTAGGAGTTGTAAACAAGTATCTTGCATTTCTAACCCAGAAACAATTTGAATGCAAGAAAAAAGCATCAGGGCTGCAACAAAAGGATCAGATGTTGAGTTTATGAAACTGAGCCGAGTATAACCCAAAATCGAGACAGAGACAGTGACTACAAAGGAGCCGGTGTGGAGGGGCAGGAATATCCAATGGCACTGTTGCGTGGCCCTGCTGACACGCTCAAGGAGAGGCTTTCCCTCCCCCTCCGGTCTGACAGCATGAGCTATTGCTCAGTAAATGCCAGCCCCAGCCTCCAAGGACTAACAAGGAAGTCTGCAGAAGCAAAACAACCAGATGCGATATTTGAACTGGTTCAGACTGGTTCAGGGGTTGCTCCACTAACTCCGAGTGCTTTCTCAGATGAGCTTTCTGTGTGGGCTGCACTAAAAGGACAGAGGCCTCGGGAGGGCAATGTGGGGCCTATTGTTTCCTGGGAGAAGCACCGCAGCTCCACTTTGCCAGCATTAAGAGATTAGCACCAAGCACTCGCTGACTTCAGAAATTTCACACGCAGTGCTCTCCAACAGCAACTCTTCTTTGTCCCTTTTGTCACACACTGCCTTTCCACAGCTCTTCTCAGTGGGTTTGAAGGGCCCAAGTGCCCACAGACATTGTGTTCACACTGGCCCACTGAGGCAGCTGTGGAGGGCTCCCCGTGGATCAGGGCCCTCAGCTCTTTCCCGGTGCCTGGATCACAGACACGGCTCTACCTGCCATCCAAAGGGGGGGTCTCCTGGCAGGATACCATCAACCACAGCAATATTGTTTGGAATTAGGTACAGCTGCCTAACCGTGTTTCAGTCCCCCGTTGCACTGGCTTTTGCTGGGTTGGTTTGTTTGATTGTTTGGTTTTTCTCCCAGATGCAGATTGTTATTGACAAAAAACAGAGCCTGCATTTTTAAGGGGGGAGGAAGGGAAGCTATTTTGAAAGATACTGTGATCTACTCAGAGAACACATAGGTCTGAGCCAAGAACAGGAGCCTTGCTCTAAATTCTTTGACTGATCTTTGCTTGACCTTAGGCAAGCTTCTGCCTTGGTTTCCCATGTTAATACTACTTATGTCACAGAGGCAGAAATGATTAAATGTCTGCAAAGTGCTTGAAAGCCTCAGACACGCAGTACCTACCTTATGAAATGGAATTCCAGGGGAAGGAATCCTGAAGATGGATATGCATACAAGGACTTGAGATGTTCTCAAGTTCTACATGTGTAGAGCTGACTTAGATGAAAAGTACAAACAAGCATTAATGCAGGAAGAAAAACTGGAGAATGTGTTGTTTAGTTGTTTTTTAAGGTATAGAAGTACCTTTGTAGCTTTCTTGTTTCTCAGTCCACTGCTGTGCCCAGCAGTACCTGGCAAAGCTAAGCAGTCTAATAAACCAACGTTCACTTTTGTTAGAAAATGCCTTTCTAAAAATAATGGTTTATCTCACACATGAGAAACATGACAAGGCAGCACAAAAACATCTGGAGATTTGAGTCAAAAGGAATAAAGATTTCTGTTCTGATATCTGTTCAAATTGACCTCCAGTGAATTGGATTATTAAATATCTTTATACCAACCCTTCCCTTACCATGGAATCCGATTCCACAGAAAAACAGAGGTGATAGCTCAGAAATCTGCTGTTTAAACTTCAAGAATCATGGAATATTATCAAAGTAGGAGTTAGATTCCATTGTGGAAAGCATGAGGTTAGAGTTGCACTTAAATATGCCAAACTCCCAGTTCCTGTGGAAAATACACCATGTCCAAATAGCTCAGGCACTCATAAGCAAGTGACCCATATTCCAAGCCAACAGAAAGGCAGGAAGATTATAAACTTGCAGACATAAAAAAACCCCAAACACATGTTTTTGTATCTCTCTGGGGTTTAGGGATGAGGACTGGAGTCATAATGTAAGAGCAGAAACAGAGACTCATTTTGTAATGGCTCTCCTTGTTTCAATATGTGAGCAGAGATGCAGAGACCAAACCTTGCAGCAGAGCTGCTCCTCCTTCCTCATAAAGAGCAGGACTCAGAGTTACAATGCAGAGCTCCCACCTCTGGATTTTGTTTTCTTAGCTGACCTGAAAGCAGATAAAACCATTGGCACACAGGTACTGGGAGATCTCTCTCCACAGGTGTTTGCCTGAAGGCTGCGGGAGGAGTTGTTTATTTTGGGAAGTTGCCCTTTCTTTGCTGTGTGGAAAAGCAAACCTCTGTCCTTTCTCTGGGTCACACACATGCCCTAGGCATGCAGAGAGAGCCTTTCTCATGACTGACATATGCCCAGGGACTGTTTCACATCTCTTTACAAAAGCAAACGCTCTGTTCCCTAAGCATGTTTACAGAACAGGGAAAAACTCTGTTGTTATTTTGGTCTTTCTGGTTTCTCTTTTAGAAAGTCAGAGCTCCAGCTGGCAACATCCTAAGGAGGTAAAAAGCCAGGAAGGAACAAAGGCTTAGTAAAGTTTCACCTAATCCTTGCACTTATTTCTTTAGAGTGTAATGGTGTGGAGTTAGAACACTGTGCACTGGGCAGTGCCCCAGCACCTGAGGTGGGCAGGCCAGAAGCAAAAATGTATTTATATATCCTGTCTCGGTTCTATCTCACTGCCATTCAATGAATACAATTCTGAGTTTCACAGATACTTGTTACTCCATCCACTTACGCTGAAACGAGAAATCTCATTGCACAGTGCCAGAGAAAGGATTTTCTCCTCAAAATAAGGCCATCCTGGTACACAGTGTTGCAATTCTGGATTTTCACAGAGAGCTGTGGAGATGTGCAAAGGCAGGAACTGTCTCTGAGGAGAGGAAGATTTTGAGATGTGAGAAGCACGGGCCATCTCTCTGCACTCACGGTCTCTACTCTCCATCTCCAGGAAATGAATGCATGCAGCCTGCAGAGTTTAATTCTCTTTTGGTTTATTACTATTTAAAAATCAGGTTTTGTATCCCCTTCTACAGAGGCTTCACCTTCCAACAGAACATACAAAAAATACACACAATAGAAAAAAAAAAAGATAGGTAGGTAAGTTGCTTTATACAAACAGGTCCCTAAGAACCCAAAAAGGCTAAAACAGGCTCGGTTTCAATAGAAGCAGGCCCATAAATAGGCAAGAGACTTCATTCAAGTAGGGAAAGAGTCATCCATCCTCACCTAAGATCCTTTCTTGCTCACACTGAAGACAATGGGAGGATTCCCAACAACTTCAGTAGAAGCAGGATTGGGATTCATCAGAGCCAATGGCAAACTTTTCTGCTCCTTCCCTTCCAAGGCACTGTCTCTTCCATATGGCGTGCAGCCAGGGAAAAATGCCAGTTTTCCTGGCTCATCCCACACTCATGTTTCAGTTGTTCACTCTACAGGACATCTGAGAACAGCCTTTTATTTTCTCCCTCTGGTATTTGCACTAATTGCAGCAAACTTTCAGATTATAACAGTACCGAAGAGCAACTGTGAGCCCAAGAGCAAGGCTGGGTTGATTCCTCAGGAGCCAGCAGTCAGCCCGACAGCTTTGCAGAGGGCATGGAAAAATTGCCTGGAGAAGGCACCAGTTTGTGGGCACAGCAGCCAAAAGGCTGTTAGCAAGCATGAGACTGGTTCATTAGAAAGTCACTTACCAAGGTCACTGTGTGACTGCAGGGTGCTCAAGAGCAATTCTGGCTGCCGGTGGCTGAAAGTTCCCCATGGAAACCAGGAGGTGGGAGGGGGTCACTGGAACATCAGTGAAGGTACCAGTTACCTCCTTCCTTCAGCACATCTCGGCTCAGAGCACCTCCAGGTCTCCAAAATTGCAGTACAAGTAGAGAGGCCACTCAAGAAAAGCTTCATTCACATAAACCCTGAGAGCAGATCAATAGTGCCAGGCAGCCTTTAAATGAATTTAAATATCTCACCTTTCAGGGAAAATGTGACCAGATGTTTGTTTAACTTTGCATTACACCTGAAGTCAGTGAGGCCAAACATTTGTAGCAGAGTTCAGCAGCACGACTGTGCAGCACAATTTGGCATGTCAATCAAACACTGGCACGTCCTTACCCCAGGGTTATCATCGTCTCATTTTACAGACAGGAACCAAACACAGGAAGAGGATGGAGATGACACAGGGTGTTAATTCTTTACAAACAGGCAGCCACTGCCTGCTACACAGAGCTCTCAACTGTGGTTTTCCACTAACATTCCAGAACCATTCCAGCCATCACCACAACCCCTCACAGGCAGGGCTCCTGCTCTGCATCACTCTGCAGTTATGTCACATCACTATTTTTAAATGGTTGGGTTTTTTCTTTTTAGCCAGATGGTTCCCTGGTTTGTTGTAGAGCTCACAGTTACTCGCAGAGCTGGGCACATCTGGGGAGGTACCACGCTGGCACAGAGATGTGAGGAGGGTGAGGGTGTCAGGGGAGCAGGCAGGACACCATTGCAGTGCTGGTGCTGCTGACTGTGGCAGTACCTGTGG
Organism: Pyrocephalus nanus; assembly: GCA_038380795.1. NCBI lineage: Eukaryota > Metazoa > Chordata > Aves > Passeriformes > Tyrannidae > Pyrocephalus > Pyrocephalus nanus. The sequence goes on from CM076278.1 coordinate 4,966,811, forward strand.
CTCACCCCAGGAGCATCCCTGCCTCCCTCCCTCCCTCTGGCTCCAGCCCCGTGCTCCAAACACGCCGCCTTCTTACAGGGACAGGGAGCTGCAGCACGTGGGGCTGGAAGCCAAATCTGCTCCCAAAGGCTCCCTCACAACAGCTGAAGGATCTTGTTTGGAAAAGGATGTTCAGGATAAAAACCATGACTCTCTCAGGAGACACTGGAATCTTCCAGAATCTGTTTTAAGTTCTCCTAATGTGTTTTTTTTTTTCCCTCTTTGCTCATTTGTTTTGTCTCCCAGAGTGGAACTGAGAGCATAAGCTCAGAGATTCACTGTGAGCTTATGTTCTGTTCATTAAAACTCAGGTATTGTGCCCAGGCAAAAGGTGAACAGTACAAAGCTGGCTCGATTTACATCTGGATATTGATAATGCTGGTAAGGTACGACAACGCTGAAAAAGCCAGCACATTCCATGGGATTGTTTGGCACTTGCTCTCAGAGTTTCTGCCACGCTGAACAATTGAAAATATCTGATTGTTTTTGTGGGTGCTAAAGAAAAGCCTTTTCTTGTTTTCTGTCCTGTTTCGTGACTTAGAATTTTGGTGGCTGTTTTTTACTTTGTCCATTTATCTCTCATGAAACCCAAAGAGAGCTCTTGCTCTCCGTTCATTCTTCCAACACTGAAGTCTGGAGTTCCTTTGAAGTTTACTTTGGCATCTACTTCCTCAAGCAAGCACCTTAAAAAAAATTAAAGCTGAAAGTGGTACCCCACTCCCGACTCAAGACATAAGTTCAGATACTGATTTCTAGGAACAAAGATTTAGTGAAAAAACAAGACACTAAAGTTACAACAGAGCCTACAAAATCTAGGTTAGCTTTCATACTAGCAATTCAATTAGTTGAGTTAGATAGACATTCAGTTACACAGCTCTTCTATTCAAGTCATTCCTTACTGCTGACAGCAGTTGAGGGAGGAACAATAATTTCAGGGAATACATGGGAAATAACAAATATTCCCTAAGTCACTGGCACTCAAACAGGTCTAAAATTGTGACTGGGCATTTACAATTATTCAAAAGATTGGTAGGAAGACCAACTCCACACCATCTTGGCTTTAAAAAACAAACAAATCACCCCTCCCCCCAACATATAATACTTTGCCCTACTATAATTAAGGCACTGGATTGAGAGAAGGAAAAATCTGTGTTCAATTTCTGGTTCTGCTATCAATTTCCCACATCATCTTGGGCAAATCACTCGGGATTGAGAGCTCACATGCACCACAGTCCCATGCCCCAGGTGAGCCCCACTAGTGAGTCTGTTTGCACACATTTAAGACATGACAAATGCAAGGTCATGTCACCTCATTTAACTCAGCATGGAACAAATTCATATTAAATTGCTTTACCTTGCATTTGTTTTGGATTAACGTACATAAAGATCAAATCAGGCAACGAAAGAAGCCTGAAAAATCTGCACCCCTACATTTAACACAACACTTAAGCGTGCAAGTGGTTTTCAGTCCTTCATCTTTCACTCACTCACCTATAAGCATCTATTCCTTTCTTGTCTGTCTTTAGTGTTTAGATCATGAATGACTGAAGATGTTCTCATCATACCTAATACACAAGACTGAGCCTCAGACAAAAGGTTATGGGATCCTACAATACAAACACTACAACTCTGATTACCCAGATCTGTATGAACTGAAGTTCCCTTCTTGGCAGAAACGTGCACCGACTCAAACATCGCACTGCAGTCCCACCAAAGGGGATGACAGGAAAGGAGGGTGGCCCTGACTCAGAACTATCACCTATACACTGACATGGCAATTAAAAAATAAAATGGAATAGCAACAAGTGAGGCTGCAGCTCAGGGCATGTTACCTACTTCCCTCTGAACTCTAAAGTCGTGAGCTGGGTTTTCTGTTTGGATCTGTCTCATGTTCTGTGAGAAGCAGACATTTCCCAAAGTACAGAACAGAAAGGATTTGCATGTAGGTTCCATTACTGTCCAGAATGGAACTGTATGCCCCCAAAGGAGAAAAAAGCCCTGAAAACACAGCACTGCTGAAGACCTGCCCAACCTCCTGCTGGCACTAAGCCTGACCAGCCTCTTGCGCTGGTACAAATCTCTCCCATTTACACCAGGATGATCTAGAACTGTCATTTCAGGATTGTAAACTTCCTGCCTAATTGTTTCCCTGTCCACTAGACTGAGAAGTAAGTAGTTTTCATTCAGTGTATTCATGACACCTTAGTAAGCACTTTCTTTGACAGCAGAATGCACAGTTGGTGTTTTAGAAGGCTTCGGTTTTAGTTCAAGGCTGTTCATTGGTTTCACCAGGTCAGATTCTGTAGTGTTCAAAATTAAACTGATAGACATGGCCAAAAGTCAACCCACTACTAACACTAAAGTCAGTGCAGCTAAATGTAGGATTTATACTCTGGATTTGGCTTTTGGAATTGAATTTTGTGACCAGTGCACCCTCTTTAAGCGCACGTGGGAACATCAGGGACACAAATTTCTCTCTTTAAGCACCCAACCTCAGTTCAACAGAAACTTCCCTCGTGGTTTAAGTATGAGCTGTTAGTGAAACAGTGACTGCAGCTTCATCTGCTAATCCCCATGAATTGTTCTGCTGACTGGAAAGCCTGCTCCAGCCTGACTTCCTTGGCAGCTTACAAGGTTGTCTCAGCATTGTCTAGGTACTGTAAGGTATTTTAAAATGTTTTGTCACTTTTCTGAAATGTTCTGTTTCTACCTGTCAACTAATCTTACCAGTACAGCAACAGCAATTCCACGAAGTTTTAGTCTGAAGGTGGGTTTGTTTGCTTGCTTGTTTGCTTTTCTCCTTTTACATGAGACTCATACCTATTCCAGGGATTCTGGGAGAAGATGACTGGAGAAGAACATGTCCTTCAGTCTCCCAACACAGATTAATAGCAAAACATCAAGTCCACTGCAACATGCTCTCAATTTAGAAAGTGCTGGTGCTATAAAGAGAAAGCCATTGATTATTCATCCTGGGTTTATAATACTGGAGAGCAAGTACAAAAAAGTAGCTTCTTACAAGAGAATCTGGGGCTTCTAATTCTGCAGAATTTAGGAGGTCATTCCAAAATCCATATACTTACAAAAGGCTCAGTAATTCTAACATAAAACCCAAATGGGAATGTGTCTGACTTCAGTTCTGCATGAGCTGCAGGGTTTGGATCAGGAGCACCTGGGCAAGGCAGGCTGTGGTGCAACAGCAGGTTGTGGCTCCATCCCATTTACCACAGCCACGTCTCCTGCAGCAGGTGTGGATCCTGCTCCGAGGGACCTGTCCTGCTCCAGACTGTACTGATGATGGACACAGGCCCTGTTCCATGGGATGCAAGTTTGGGGTGGGGCTTGGGCTCTTCTAGAGACATTCAGAACACAGAGCAGTTTACCAAAGCACTGCTTAAAACTTGGCTCATTAACCCTCTCTATAACTTTTCACAGATGGGAAATTTAGGAATAAATTCAGGGAACTCTTCTATGTGACCTTGAGCATCAACAGCAGAACCATAATTAAAACTCAGAGTATTCCTAACTCCTAACCCTGTGTTAAACAACATTTATACCTGGGTTTGATACATAAAACCTTGACAAGCAACGTGGGAGGAAAGGGAGGGTCAAGAAAGGACATTATTTCTGCACAAGTGGTATTTTTAGATTAAATGGAACCTGCAACAGCCTAAAGCCCAGCTTCTTTGCATTTTGTAATCAGTTCTTTTTCAGAGTTTTGCAATTCCCAGCTCTTATACTAGAACCCTTCTTTGGGAAAGAAAGGAGCAGGACTGGCTTTTGCAAACCTGACTAGAGGCAGATCAGGAGAGCACGGCTGTGGCCAAAAAGCCCAGCTCAGAATACAGCACAGTGCAGAGTGGGATTAACATCTTATTTACTGGCTCTCACTTGCACACCTTTCGGACAGGTGGCTGAATTGCTCAAAAACCAGACAAAACGAGGGGATGCAAAGTAACATACTAACTTCTTTAATAGAGTCCAATTAAACCAAAATCACTCTGTGAACCCCTGGGTTTATTCACACTAAACAAGTCAGTGGTACATAGTGTCAACCCGATAGCTGATCGTGTTCATACCCTAAGTCCCCACATGAAAAATGAGCACCAGTCAACCAGACTGCAATGGTATTTTTCCTTCCTTTTTTTTTTCTTTTTTTTTTTTTTTTTTCTTTTCGTAAAAACTATTCCTTTCATAGACTTAAAACAACCAACTAGCCAAGTTATTAATTATGGTACATCTAAAAAAAAAAAAAATTAATACTAACCCTAATGTGACTGCTGCTTTACGAGTGCTCTGCGTATCGCCTTAGACTGGCTTTTCAGTAGCAATTCACTACAACAGGTCCTAAAATAATAATAATAAAGAATTAAAAACCTGACAGCAAGTTTAACGGTCAAAAGTAATAAAAACAACCTGTTCTGAAAGGTGATTCTTGTCAGCAGTTCAGTCCTGCTGCAGCACTCACAGCCTCACAAAGGCAGAAGGGGTTCGAATTCTCTCACCTCCTTTAAATTTTTTCTGGTTTTCAAAGGACAACTGCATTGTAACCTGCTAGGAACCACGGGGCATTTTCCTTCAATGGTATTCAATAGTGGGTCTGTTTTTAAAACTTACTGTTTTTCTGGGGTAGTTTAGGGAGGGTGGGGAATAGAGAGAGAACAAAACCATAGCTCCCTGTAGCTGTAGCTCCCCAGGTGCCTCGGTCACTAGGACTGTCTCGTTCTCCCACCAGCGCTGGCAACTTTCCATCATTCCAGAAGAACACGGAGAAACACCAGCAGCAGCCTCTACAGCTCCATTTAGTGTTTTGGGTCACATCTCCTACTCAAGGCCACCATCTTCTGTAATTTATCAGCTAAGAAGCATTTTCTCCCTCTCCCCAGTGGAAGTTTAAAGGTGGGGGTAGGGCATGAGACAAAGAGGGAAGCTAAAACGAATAAAAAATTCTCAGCTATAGAACCCAATTTCATTATTTCCTCTTTCATTCACAGCATCTTATCACTATAGCCAGACTGCTGCTTCGCTTCGCTAAGATCACACTGATCTCATTTCCCCTCTGGCCCCATCGGTTGCTGGTCGACCTCCGGATCCACCAGGGACGATGCAAATGCTGACTGGACGATCTGAAACCCAAAGGACTCCAGGAGAGACATGTTCTGTTGGGGTGAGAAGGGGGATCCCAGAGCAGGACCCAGGTCCCCCAGGGGGCCACCCAGGGCCCTGACGTGAACTTTCTGTATGTGTTTGTTCAGGTAAGACTTGGATCTGAAAAAGCTGCCGCACTCGGGGCACGGGTATTTCTTCTCCCCTTCCGTCTCCATTTTGTTTTTGCTCACTGCCAGCTCACACGAGAAGGACCCGTTGGTGCTCTGTTTCTCGGGAGTCTTGAGGTCACTGGTGTCAGAGAGGTCTCCGTATGAATCAGAACTCTCAATCGGGTCCGAATGGGAACATTTCTGGCCTTCTATGGGAAAAAGAAAAGAGAGACGTTGTCAGAACCTCATCCCCAAACAGAGCTACTGAGCAGTGAAACAGCTTGTCTTGGTTACACCTGATCACATTCACACCTGTCATGACAGAGTTACACACTGAAAATCCAGTCCCTCACGTTCTCCAGCCCCTGAGCACAGGTCCTCTTTCCAGACCACCAGGCTGCTCCCAGAGCAACAGCTGGGGTTTCATCAGGGCTTTGTCATGATACTGGATACAACCATAACGGGTCTCTGGTTTATACAACACTTCTTGAATCTCAGAGATGTCTCACAATGTTTACACCTCAGACACTACAAAAGGATGGGCCTAATGATGAGTTTTTAACTGTGCAGTTCACACACACATTTCTGAAATACTGTTGATACTTTGGGGGAGAGCCTTGAGAAACTTCACAAAGCTGCAGCAAGATGGGAAGAAACCTGGAAATATTCAGCAACAGCAGTGAGCTGCTGCAATTTGAGTGCAATTACACTTAGTCTAAGGAACTCGTTTTCACAAGTACAACACTGTTAAAAGTGAACTTCACAATCTGAAATTGCTCCATCTTTAAATGCTGTAGTGTGAAACAGGAGAGATGTCAGGGACAGTGTTTTAAAGTTGTTTGGACACATATCCTAGCAAAGCCATTGGGATGTTTGGAGTGTTCCCCATTCTCCTCTGGCACTATGCCAGGGAAGTTTGTCCACACTTCTTGCTCAGCGCATGAGAATGAGCGTGAGAAACCCAGACATACTCACTGAACCAGTCCCTGAATACAAATCAGCTGTACCTACTGTTAACTCTGAGAGACCAAAGAACCACTTGGCACAACCCAAAAGGCAGATTTGCTCTGGACTCAGCATTACAAACCAAACAGGATATGCATGAAATCAGTACACCACTGAGCTGGAGTAAATCTCTTGTTAAGTCAGCACACCACCCAAACCCAAAGGGCTACTGCAGTAACTCTGTAATGCTTTGACAGGAAAAACTGCACATGTGTAGCTTTCTGATGGCACAGACTTTGTGTGGCCCAGCCTGCTGTGTTCTCCTGGGCAAGGAAAACAGGTAATGACCATGGGTTTATAGCAAAACATCTTCTGATGTTTCAGCTTCACCAGAAACACGGACAGCTCAAAGCAAAAAGGCAAAAAGCTATTCTACACAGATAAACACACTGCTTTGCTTGTTCAGAAGTTAAATACTCTTTAGCTAGGCTTACAATAATATATTTTTTCCTTTTTTTTTTTTTTCCCCAGAAGTTAAATGCAGGTTAAAAACAAACAAACAAACAAGTACCACTGCTATTACCACCCTCTGCCTCTCCTCTCCAATAACAGCTTTTAGAAGTGTAAGTTTAGCTACAGATAGTTGCGTGGCCCTTCATCATCTTGAGGATGAGTCTTTGTGAGCTGCATTCTGCAGCTGCCCCTTCCTTCACCAGAAACCAGAGACCTGGTTTGACTGACTCGAGATTCCTGTGGAGTGGGACTAAGGAACTGGCCCATGATCTGCACCCTCAGGCAAAATTCAGACACTGCTCCTCCACGGGGAAGGCTCAAGATGAACCAACGTGGCTTTTTCAATTTCCAAAATCAAAGGAGCCGCCAAAAATTCCTACGCTCTTCCGTGTCCATCTCCTTCCCCCAGCCCTGTCACATCACCTATCCAAGTCAGACACCACATCCTGCATGATACTATGGAATTCCTCTGCATGTCCCTAAGCCTGTCTGCAGTGCTTCCCTGTGCTTCCTCCCTCCCAGCCCCAAGCCCAGCACACAAGCTCTGCCCAGAGCAGCAGGTCAGAGCAGCGAGTCTCTTGCCTTTGATGCCATAGGTCCTGCCGCAGTGGAACGCTGCTCCCCCATTCGGGATGGACTCCTGGTGCCTGGAGACCTGGGGAAGGGGAACACCGTGGTGGGTTTTAACATGGACCTTTAAGTAGGAGGCAGAGGAGAAACCTAAACAAGATAAAAGGAGATGAGATCCTGCCACCAGCAAAGACACACATCTGCCTTCCCTGTTCTTTCATCTTTCACTCCTGCTCCCCGCTGCAAAGCTGCCCTCACACCAGCTGATTCCCTGGCACGTGCTCAGGTAGGTTCCTGTCAGCAGGCACTCACGAACTGCTCACTTTTCATCGGACTGTGTTTGCTGTTTGTTAGTCATGATGAAAGCACAAACTCCTTCAAAACAAAGTCTGTGGAACCAAACTGAGCAGGTGACATGGAACTTTCTGGACAAAAGGCAGAAGAGACATCATAGAAAAAGGCACCCATGCCTCTTCACCATTTTTGTGTTGCTTTGTTTATTTTAATTAAAAATGCCTTTATCATCTGATGATACTTTGGAAGGTAGTTCCAATTAGTTGATTTTATGCTGTTAAGATTCAAAGGAATACCATTTAGCAACACCCCTCGTTGGTATTTGGTGTGCTTTCCCCTCAGGTTTCTGGCATTTTTAGGGATTTCTAGAAGGCAAAAAGCTCAAGTTTTTGCTGAGTTTTTAAGGGATACAGTTTTGTTGTATAGTACTTTTTGGAACACGTTTCCTGCATTCAGCTCATCCTGAGTATTTTCTCTACAGTAAACAAAAAATAATAAAAATAAATTTCACTATTTCTATCAGCTCTGATCTGTAAGCCCAAACCACTGAAATTAAAAACATGCATTTCAAACAATTGATTTCTGAACAAAACAGGTTTTTTACATCTGTGTATGTGGTTTTTAAAATGGTTTTTGAAGTCTCACAAATATGTCCTTTTCCTTTAATGCAATAAATTACCTCACATATCCTTTGGAATGCTTTTAAATTCAATCTCCATAAGATTGGCAATTATTACTAGTACATTTGGACCATACATGAGGCACAAGGAGGACAGAATTTTAAAGATTTCCTACACAGGTAAACCTCCCAACAACGAGCTTAATTTCCTGTTAGATTTTGAACAGAATATTATGGCACTTTCACATTAGAAACATTTTCCTTTAACAACTGAACACAAGACAAGGTTCACTGTCACAGACCCAAAGTTCCAGGTTCCCTTTTTGGAGAGGGAAACCCAAGTCCTAGATTTTTTTTAAACCAATACAGCATTTACAGCAAGAGAACTTTCATACCAATCACTTAAAATATGAATAGTTATTCTACTGTAAAGCCATTTTATAGTGACGTAACTGTATTTACATTTGATGATATCTAATAATATCTTAGGAAGGATGGGAACCCCATCCTGCACACGTCTCTAGGGTGGATTTTCTGACAGCAGCTGTTAGTTTGAGATGCTGAATTTCATCCTGAATGTGGCTTTACAGTAGATTTCCCCCATGTGTAGCCAACAGAATGTACCTCTACCCAGACTCTTCCTCACAAGCCAGGATCAAACAATATCCAGGGCCTGCAAAGCGAGGCAGAACTCCCCAGCAAGCTGCTGAAGGGTAGAAGGGCAGGCTGATGGCAATGACCAAGAGGCAGTTCCTGTGGACCCCTGAGCTGCAGATAAAAGCCCAGAAGAGCAGATACATCACAGTTCAAGACACCAAGAACATACGGCCCTGGAAACACAAGGGAGCAGAATGAGCCAGGCCGAGGCATCCAGGGAATCCGTGGAAGGGGATAATGCCAGACCTGCCCTCACACCCCAAACGCTGCACTGACAACCTCACTGGGCAACAACAGAATGTATTTTTTATAAATACCAAAAATTCTCTGTAAGTGTGGAAAGAACCAGTGTTTGACTGGCAGAGAAAAGGGCACAATGTACAGACATAACAGTGACACTTCCACCTACGAGGTGCTTCCCTTATTTCCTGCGTGTCCAACAACCACAGGCATGCTGAGCTCAACCTCTTTTATGGAGCAGTGCACTAAAATCTCCCTACCAACCATCAGAAAAGGGCTACATACAGGTATTCAGTGGCTCTCCATCCCAGGACTGACACAGGAGAATCTGAAGCTGTAATCTCAGCTACACAATATTATTTCTGAACTCTGCAATTCTATTTGTAGAGTACATTGTTTTATATAATGGAAACTGCTGCAAAGTGTGTTAGCTCCCCTTTATGCACTTGGCAGATGAACGTGTGAGTCATCAACTTCCATCAAAGCCATAAGAATGCCAACTGCTTCATGGGAAACTGTTAAAAGGGAGATTTGGGGGGGGTTGTTTTCATCCTAATTTTTTCCTGAAGCACTTAGCACCGGCCTTTTTTTCCTCCACCACACTAGTTATGAATGCCTGTCCTAGAAAGATGGAGCTTCATGGACAAAAATCCCTTCCTTTTAAAAGTCTCTTCCAGAACAAAGTCAGTCTAGTGCAGGGGATAAAGTGGCAGCATTTTTCTGAGAAGGAATGTAATTCTTGTTTTACCCTACACATCTCTCTGCTTTGAGCAGCAGATTATTTCTTCATACCAGAAGAGAACATGCCCAGAGAGGAAATGATCTGCTTTATATAAATGGGACCTGTCCCTTGATCTCCCACATAACTTCTATGTGGAGATAAACGAGAGAAATAATGGCAGGATGCTCCTTGTTCAAAAATTCTAATTTGGATTTAGCTGGAACATGCAGAGAATGTCTTGCTTTAATGGACTTTGAGTCCCCCAGGAAAAGTGCAAGAATTCATCTTATTGTAAATTCCATCCCACTTGTGATTGGAATATTTACCCTTCTCCTCACTCATTTGATTTCTGTGAACAAACAGTGTGTCTGTGTCTGAAAAAGGACCCCAAACTTCTGAGTTCACCTGTTATTATAAAATACCAGCTCTAGACCTGCCAAAGTCATCAATCTCTTGAATTTATCCACACAATCAAATGAAGTTCCTAAAGATGATAATAGAAGTTTATGCAGTAACACAACAGGAGCAGGTCTTTTTATTTAACCTGATTAAAGAGAATTTGTCTTAAAAAGTGAGGCTTGAGGATTAGGTTTTTATAAGCATATTTTGGACAAATTCTTAAAAAAAAAACAGAACAAAACAAAAAGAACTCCCAAAACCAAACAAAACAACCAAAATTCCAGGGGGAAAAAAAAAACAGCCAAACTCCCCCTCCCCAAAAACCATTGCACTGTTTCCCTGATTTAAAAGATTTAAATGCTTCCATGATTATTAAGAAAATAACCTGGAAAACCCATCAAATCACAGCTGGTAATTTCTGGATATTAAACTGCCATGTTGTAAAAGAAATAAATATGATCAACAAATAGGCACACACATGACATGGCAAACCATTGGCTGCTGCTTTCTGTCAGGAACTGAGTTCCAGCCCCATCTCCTAAATCCATTAAACCTTTACAAGAACATGAGATGCTTAATGAAGTTCCACAGAAAAGCTTTCAGTGCAACTGAGGGATTCTAAGCTCTGTCATTAACACTGGGAATGTTCAGCTGGGTAAGAGTCACCTTTTCATCCACTTTTTTCTTTTTTTTTTTTTTTGTGGGCCAACATCCAAAATTCTCTCTACAAGTAGCTTGAGCTTGGAGAGCTTCCTTGTTTGACAATTATTATATCCAGAGGTTGACAGTTATTCAATTAAAAGATACACCAGCACATTAGACAGGGGGAGGATAAAGCAAAGCCCACTGCACAAGCACTGCAGCCACAGCACAACAGTGGGGTTAGTGCAGCTCCTGACTGTCCCAGTGCCTACCAAACTGGTGTTCCTGAGCCAAAAACCTGCCACTAGACTTGTCAGGCTCTACAGTTTTAAAAGATATCTCTTTAAAACTATGAATATTTTGATTTGATTCTAGAACGCTTGGGATGAAAACTTCTGCTGTCACTGCTCATAAATCTGTAACCAACATTTACAGTGTAAAGCAGTGAGTTCATTAACACAGTCATCTGACAAATCCAGGCTGTGACTCCCCCTTCCTATGAATTTTAACACTGGGTAGATATTTAACAGGAATTCACCAGATTAATTAATTGTCTAAGTCCTGCTGTACACTGAAGTTCACAGTACACAATTCTGACAACTCCTGTTGTCACACAAACTGTAAGAAAGGAGTTGCCTAAAGCTGACTGTACAACAGGTCCCCTGTCCTTCTGCAGGGAAGTGAATTTTTAAATTTCCACTGTACGTTTCGACTTGTAAAATGTGAATAAAGCCCTTGGTCATTTCATTGTTTGAATGCCAGGTCTGTTTTTGTCACCCTGGCTCCATTTCTAAAGAGCTGCAGTGACATCCAGTGGTAGTTCCACTGAAACTCAAGCTCGCAAATCTTGGAAACGAGACAATTCCTCCCGGCTCGGGGGGAGTTTCTGTTTGGCACCACACTCAGCTGAAGGAGAGCAGGACAGCACCTGGACCTTGGATAGGATCTTCCATTGTTATCACAGAAACAATCGGGATAAGCTTAAGCTATTTTTCAGAAGCTGAAAAGGAGGGCAAACTTCATTTCACATCATCTACTGGAGCTTCAGAACCTCAAAATTCTCAACCCGGATGCCTTTTCCACTCACACTGCTAATATCACTTTCAGGACCTAACACATTGCTCAACAAGTGGAAATACTTCCCTTTCAATTTAATATCTCTCATTACTCATCGACTCCAAAAGCTCCCTGTACAGTCCTCACATCAAACACAGAACAGCTTTATTCTCTCTCTCAAAAGATTTCACGTCTCTTAAATTAGAAAAGGGAACACACATCAGAAAAAAAATAACTCTTCAGAAAAAACAGGATTCCAAAACACAGCAGCAACCTCTTCCAACCCTTATTAGCTGTGTGAGTCAACAGTGCATTTTGAAGTTGTGTATTAATAATTAAAAAAAAAAAGACACCAATAAGTCAAAATCATTTTTCCAGCTTGCCTTATGTCCCACAAAACCTAAATTGCCAACTCTCTTCAACTTAAGAATACCACAAAGACATGGAAAAGCTTTAAAAGCTCTTAGTCATATGGTTTAGTTCTAGATAGTCTCCCAAGGAGCAGGGAGTTGGATTTAATGATCTTTATGGGTCCCTTCCAACTCCAGATATTCTGTGATGCTATGAAAAGCTGTATTTGTACAAATAAAGGTAAAACACATTTCTAGTGCTCTTTACAAAACCTGGTTTAGAAATGTACATTAATACAAAGCATTTTCTTGGGTTAAGAGGGAGAAGCCACTTGACTCTGCTGCACCAGGAGGCTGAGCAAGATTGGATAACATGAAATCTGTTTATGCTCAGTGTAGGATTTTCAATTTGATGTTATTTCAGAGATTCTTCTTCCAAACTGATTGCCAGGACTCAAGTCTAACCAGGTGTAGAAAAAGAAGATGTATGGTGGACAGCAGCAAGGCAGCTTATGGGGGTTATTGTACAGGGATCGGGCTATTTAATAGTCAAAATTCTTATAACTGTCTAGAAACAATTTGCTTCAGATTGAACTGAGTTTCTTTAGGAACTGTCAGCCAGGTGAAAAGGCCAGCCCTGCAGCTGCAGCAGCTTCAGGGGATGGTCACACACGTGGTACAACCTCCTCCTGTTGCAGGCAGAGTCACTGAGCCCCACAGCTCCCCTGCAGCACTGCCCCAGCCCACGCAAAGAAAAGCTCAGTTCCTTCATTACCTCGGTTACAGATAGTGCAGAAATTGCTTGGTCCTTCACTGTGCTTCTTCAAGTGGTCTGCCATATATGCTGCTCTCAAGTACTTGCCACACACCTGGCACGGGACTTTGTCTTCATGACAGGCCAGGTGTGAGCGCAGCCGGTCACGAGTGGCAAAGGAAGCGTTACAAGTCTGCAGGTACAACAAGAACTGTGTGATTCATCAGCTCTGCCAAAAGCACGGATATTGTCCAATATATTTAGTATTCTTTAGAGCAAATACCTCAGATCCTGAGCAAAGACACAAATGACATGATGCACAAGCCATTTTCCCCCACAAATAAAAACATTGGGATCACCAACACATTGCACAAGATGTGATGTTACTACTTGGAAGAATTAAGGAAACAGCTCTAACACACTACACAGTAAAACTTAAATCAAGATAGAGTGTAAGGCTTTAGCTCCTCTCTGAGGATAAAGATACTAACATTTTAAATTTTATTTAACAACAGAAATAGCACAAATCACTTCATTCCATTAACAGTAATTTCTGCCATTTCACTGAGCCATTACAATCACTTTGGACCACTCAAAATGTCCTCTCTGTCACTTTCCTACATTCTACTCTTTGATGTGATCAATCTGACTTCAGTACCCAGAACTTTTTGGAGTATGAAGACATACAAACAAAGCATTGGAGAACTATCTGGGATGAGAACATGACAAGAGACAGTAGAAGAGCCATCCTGGTATCCACAGCAGCAGTGCAGACAAACGGTAGAAGTGAAGCCTCAGAACTGAGCAGGTATCAAAATAACTGCAGGACACTGTAATCTGTTTATAACTTACCCCTGATCAAGGTATCACATTCCACTTACTATCACGAAACCAGCTTGATTTGGCATAATATCCATTCTACTCGCCCCCTTCCCAGATGAAATCCATGTGATGAGTGAGGCTCCCTCCCATTTTTATAATGCCAGGACGGGCAGGCACGCAGGCTCTGCCCACAGCCTGTTCCAGCTGCCTGCCGGTTCTCAGGGGCTCGTTCTGTCTCTGAGGTCTGAAGGGAAATAAACCCCCAGCCCTGGGCTGTACAGGGGGTTGGAGACACAGCCTGATCCACTTCACAAGTGTGAGAGCAGGAACCAAAGCAAACACACATCACAGTGACCAGAGCGAGGGGCAGCAGTGACAGTCAAGAGTGGACAGTGTTTTGTTTGCACCACCTTTATATAAAATAACACAGTTTTAAGATGTATAACCAGAACCCCCTAAAAATAATATGAGGCTGTTAAGTGACTTGGGAACTGGATATAGTCTATCTTTTCAAGTATCAATGTAATTAAATCACTGTTTCAATAAACTTGTTAAAGTAACAATCCTAGTAAAATTCCAAAATTGTAATGTCACGTAAGTGAAATTGATAATACAGAAGAGGGTAACACATGTAATTTTACAGAATTCAGTTAATCAAGAGCTTAATCCAAAAAACACTGAAGGCAGCTGAAAAGTACCTATCAATTTCAACAGGCTTTACACTCATTCGATCCTGTGAGATGCTTCAGTGTGGCAAACTCCCAAGAGCTGAGGCTGCTCTGGAGCAAGCACAAGACTTAACACCTCAGAGGATCAGGACTTAATGAAATTAAAAAGGCAACAGTAAAATTATGTGGATTTCTGTGGTACAGTTGAACTAAGCTCACTGGACAAGGATCCATAAATTACAGGTAGCGTAGGATTAAGAGGCAAAGTCTTGAAGGTGAAAGGTTTCTCCTCCTTTGCAATCCCAGGACACAGCGCTGAGCAAAACAGGTGCAGCTTTCACTTACTGAAATGTTCTTAGAGCTAAACACTCTCTGAGGGCAGCATTGCAGCACCGATAGCAATCAGTGTGTTGGATATCAGCTAAAGGTAGATAACTAGATAATCAATGACAGCCAAGAGATCCATCATCAGTAAATCTAAAGCTACTGAGCTGCAGTAACGTCCCCTCCCGAGCACTGGGGGGGCACCAGCTCATACACAGATCAGAGACAAATCACACAAATACAGCGATGCCAGAGGTGAAACCACGTCTGACTCAGAGGGAACTTAGCAAGCTGAAAGCTTAGGGAAAGGCAACATCGTAATTTCTGTGTTTGGTTTCTCACTCTTGCTGCTGAGTTGTGCAAAGCTCACCTTTGGATAAGCTATATGGAAAATATATCTGTGAAGAAGCTTGAAAAAATAATTAAGCCCGGTGGAGAAAGCAAGAACCAGTTTAGCTGAATCATAACAATGGGAAACAGGACTAGGTTTAAGGAAAACCCCAAAGTTAATATTCAAATAGTTAATATTTATAAAAGGTATAGAGAAAAAAAAAAGTCTTATTTTACAAAAGATGTGAAGCGCTAAATGAGTGCTAAATATTTATCATTAATTGTTAATCACAGAAGAAAACTCTCCAGTGCTTTCCTATCAAACATTGCACAGGTATATAAATAGACCAAAAAAGAATATATAAAGTTTAAAAAACATTGTTTAAGAAATACCTCTTGAAGTTTCAACTTTTCTATGGATGTGGATGTCTCTGAGCTTATTCCATGGTGGCTGCCATTTTCCTGCTAATAGGCAGGAAGTAAGAGAAATTAGGACAGGAAGAAACTCATTCTGCATTGAAATCAATGGGAAAAGCACTGGACTTGGGATGCCAATTAAGCTGTGCTTTAATTTAACCTGCATTTTTCTTTTTTATTTAATGTGCCAGAAGAACAACCTGTCTCTTGTCTCTGAGAAGGAGCAAACTTCTGCTTTGTCCCCTTGTTCTTTCACATCCACAGATGTTCAGATCACCATTTCCTCCCCGACTGCAGCCTGACGTTCACCCATTCACACGCCAAAGCCGACAGCTTCACCCTTCCCACGGAGTCAGCACTGTGAGCCATCCCACTGTGGCACAAAACTGACTTACCCCTTCTCCTACAGCCAGAACTCACACTGGCACATTGGGAAAAAGAATAAAAAATGGAAAAAAAAAAAATCACCAGTGCAACAATGCAGGGGAGAAGATCCAGAGCGCCACTTGCCTGGACACCAAAGCCACTCCTTGGGGGTGATTTCTCAGCTGCCCTGGCTCTGGGGAGATCTCTCCTAATCTATTTTAACTGTAATGAAAAAGCTGGAGTCGTGTCTTTGGCATCAGCTGCTGGAACTGGGATGCTCGTGAAAGATCTGTGAAGCACAGAGTTTATGGGGCTGAGTGCAGGATTGCAAACTGAGCACTGAAAGGTACAGCTGCTGCAGTGATGCTCAGCTTAGAACTGTCCTGCTCCTCACACTGCCCTTTTATTTATTCTGCAGTTGGGTTGATACATTCTTGCTTTTGTTTTGGTACTCCAAGGGTACCATGATGCCACATCAACAAAACACAGGTATCTACCGGTTTCAAAGATACAGGAGGGCTTGGGTAAAGGGCCAGGGGATTTTGTTTAAATCATAACAGAGCACAAATTCCAAAAATGCCATTGCAATAGAGGGTTCTGGAATGCTCTTCTGTTTACTGACAGAGTAATCCTCTTCTTCAGTAAACATAAACAAAGCACGACGATAACAGGAACGTTCAGCGGGAACTCAACAGGTTCAAAAAGGATGCTCAGTGCCGTTCAGGCTGCTCTCATGGGGACCTAATTTGCCAAAAAAAATCCATGGGGAAAAAAAGGAATGGGAAATGGGCAAACATCATGCCAATATTAAGCTATTTTCCCTCTCTGTGGCCAGATCCTGTGTTTAGATGCACATCCCAGAACAGAAGCATGACTGGCTATGAGATAATCACAAGAACTTTATCAATTTATACCTCAGCTTTCGTATTCCAAATGTTTGGTGTGACAGCACTCCCTCTGTGTTTGTACCATGTACAGCAGATCTGGGCATGTTTAAGAAGACTTTCTAAATCTGACAGCATATTACCAAGTAGTTTTTGCAAAGACACACAACAGGTCGTTAACAAATTTTCTACACCTTAAAATTCATAAAAAAATTAACTTTGCAGGGTTAAGCAGGCAAAAATCAAGAGCAAACCAAGCCTGAAGGACAACCTCAGCTCTGTCCTGATGCTCATGAGCTGCAGCCTATGCCTTGTAACTGAGGTGAACATTGCATGCAGTGTTATGGCACTTCAGACAGCACGGGATGAGAAACTGCTGTCACAAAACACATGAGTGCAAGGAGATGGGGGTTCAGCTGGGCTGGACAGTCTTAGCTTCCATATTTCTTCACTCTCTAGCTCTCAGTGTCTACTCTGATTCACACAGAGTTTATATTTAATATGCTTAAATCAATCAGAAACTATAAAAAAAATATCAGGCATCAGCTGGCAAAGGATAATTCCCATCTATCAGTGTTATTCATAAACTGTGTCACCTTGGTATCAACTGGCAAAAGACTGATGAGTTTCTGTTCATGTTGGGACTAAACATTCATTTTTGTCCTTGTGGACAAATACATGGTTATGGAAAAAATTTGTGGTTGTCTTCATCCACCCAGACCCCTTGCTGTCCCCAAATTGGGAAGTCTTTTTATGAGTGGAATTTTCCAATTTGTATAAATCTATAAACCCTAAATCATCTTAAGAAGCTTAAACCAATCTAAAGCTTTATATAAGCCATACAGTTAAATCAATGTGATGGCTCTGTGGCCTGACTTTCAGACGTGCTGGGCTTCCACAGATCCACAGAAACGTTCAGATGGCTCCAGCTGTTTGGAGAACTGTTCACTGGATGATTAAAATTGCAAAATGTTTCAAAACTCTCACAATTTGATGGAAACATAGGAGAGATGTACCAAAACGTGCAAAAATGCATACTGGGAGGCAGCAGTCATGTAGGACTGACTGGGTTCATAAAATGTGGGTGAATATTTTAGGAGAAAAAAATCCTTGTCTTCAAAGAAAAAGAGAATAATCTTGCTCCAACTTCTGTAAGTAAGTATTAAATAAATCTCTCTGCAGGAACCAAGCCTGGAGACTCTTAGCCCAAGAAATGTTAAGAGAAATTTGCCCAACATCTGTGTGAAGGCAGTGTATGATAGTGGAGCTGATTCTCAGCTTTGGTTTTAACTGATACTTCCCTGCACCTTTTAAATCTCTCCATAAATGAATTACAAAATATACCCCTTCATTTGATCCTTCAAATCCTAACAAATAATTTATTAACTGCAAAAAGCTATATACAGCATTATGACATTGTATGACAAAAGATATTGTGATGCCGTTGTTCATATTCACCCTGGGATAAAAAACCAGCTTCCAATTTTGCTCAGTGCAATGTTCTGAAGGCTATGTGGGTAAAAAAAAATTGGTATCTTGACAAGTTACGATAATTATAATTTATTATTTTTATTTGAAGTTATTCTAAAAAAAAATGAAGTCGGCATTGGAGCCTCCTGATGGCAACAACTGCAATTAAAAAAAAAGGGAGGGGGGTGGAGGGAATCATCAGTGCCACTGACTCCAAGCCCAGGTGGCTGGGGAAGAGATCCAGGGTGAGACTGGAACAGAGCAGCAGGGAAAGGGAAGAAGGGAGGGAAGCAGGAGGACCAAAGCTGGAGATGACAGGAGGGGCTGGGCTGGGATAGGATAGAAAAGGAGGGGACGGGAGGGATGTAAAGCAGCTGTCACTGGAACACTGTTCTTCACCAACATTTATCCCCACTCACACACACATGGAATCTTTACTGGTACTTCAGATTGGCTGCACACATAAATCCAATGCCAATGATCACCCACACATCAGTCTAAACCCCTCTGGCTCCTACCTGACACTTGTGAGGTCTCTCTGAGGTATGCACCTGTTTGATGTGTCCATTCAAGTGGTCTGGCCTTAAAGGAAAATACACATAAGCACATTTAAAACAAATACTAAAAATAAACTTACAATTTTAACAACAAAACAAAAAAACAAAACAAAAAAATCCCAGTGCTGGCTCTATTACAAATATAACGATATTTAACTTTCCAAGAACCAGATCACCAACAACTGGGATTCTACCTTGTTATGTACCCTCTCCAACTTGCTAAAAAGGCAGCATTTTCTCAGGAAGAAATTATGACTGAATGATCAAAGAAAAAGGGAAATACAAGTCACAGTTTTTCAAGCCTGCATGTCCCCTTCCAAAATCCTATTTAGATCTTGACAATCAGGGCGCTTTGATTTACAGTTGCTGAGCATTTGAAAATCAGACCTTTTTGGTTTATGTCCCAAACACGGATATAAAAAGTCAACTTTAAGCATCTCTGTGCAAAAAGACTGAGCCTAATCTCTGTTGCTGTAACACATAATCCACCTGAAAGATGAAAAAATACTGTCCTAATTCCCAACTTAGTGGGGAGACTGCATTGATACAAATAAAGGGCTCTGAAGGTCCCAACTAGAAGGTGCAATGGAAGAGCAAATTATTACCGAAAAAAGTTAGACTATTTTTCACAACGAGCAAAGCCTACTTTGAAGAAGAAAGGACTGAAGAGCTGCAGATTTTCCTGGTGGGAGTTTCTCCTAGCGGGAAGAAAGCTTTTCATTGTATGAGGCCAAAACTGCTTGGAAACAAGTTCCCCACCCTCTCCTCCCCCAGCTTCGCAGCTGCGCCAATGAGAGGGCTCGGGATGGAATTCACGCACTGCAGACAGAAAAGAGGCTGAACTTTGCAGTGAGGCTCCTAAAGCCGATGCTCCAGCGATGGGCTGGAGTGGTGGAACCGGACAGACTGGTTGGGGTCCTTCAGCCTACCCCCAGCCCAGCCACCCCACGTGCTGCGCTACTGAATAAAGGAAAGCAGACTACAATTAGACAATCACGCTTCCAGCCTCCCATGGCTGCTCCTACGACTGAGGACTGAAACCTAAAGTCTGGAGTTTTCATTCATGCTGCGATTTTACAAAGATAGGCAAACACTTTTGTTGTTTACTTTTGTAACAGCATTCCTGCCCGTTCACGTTAAGTTGCTGGGAACAATGAGAGCTCAACGTGTATCTCTCCCTTGATGACAAAAACCTTTCATACAGCAACAGCAGAAATCTTTAAGAGTCAATAAAAACGATAAAAATTGGTACACGATCCCAGGTAGCGCTATAATAAGAAAAATGCTTTCACTTCTAGCCATGGGTGCAATTTAAATTTTGTGACTTTCCATCACTAAATCTGCAGTCCTTATGGAGATGCATCCCTAATTACTGCCGATTAAAAAAAAAAAGGGGGGGGAGGAGGGCTACATTTTCATAATTTCTTTCAATAACAAAAAGTCCCTCTAACAAAAAGTCCCTCTATCAAAAAGAGAGCTAGCGGGGGCAGAATTCCACGATTTGCAGGGGCACAATTCCACAATTTATGTAGCCTGGTGGCCTTTTGATTTGTTTTCATATCTTGACTCCTTCTCTCCTGTTAGAGCAAGGCAACTGCTGCAGAAAACTGACTGAAGTAATAGAGTGTACGCATCCCCCTCCCCCCCACTACTTCTAATCTCAAAGCGAGCAGCAAACTTCCAAAAGAGTTTCAAATTCATTGACTCAGACTACAAGATACCACTAACACAACTACGTGGACCAAACTACTCATTAAATTAGCTCCCACAAACAGCGACAACAGAAAATCAGCAACATTAAATGCACAGATCTTACGTATGTTGCAGGGCAGAAACAGGATCCCCTTCAGAAGGATGTAAACCCAAAGGACACAAAGATCATGTAATAAAAGATACTTGATGCTGCAGCCTTTGAAATCTCACCTCTTCCTTCACATTTGGGTGATAAAAAACATTACGAACTAAGAGAAATGAAGGGAAGTTAAGAAAAAGAAAATTTAAAATGGATACGAGAAAAAGAATAATCTTGAGATGTTTTATTTTGCACTTCAACAGCACCTTCAAACTACCTAGAAATCAGTGGTCTCCAGGCACTTCTGTGACACGGGTAATTATTTCTATACCCATTTCACAGAAGAGTCATTTGAGGGAGAGACTCATTTGCCCAAGGACACGCTTACACCAAGTCTGGGACAAAGCTGGGCATGTCCCCAGAAGCCAAGTGACTCCCAGTTCTATGTCTTAATTACTTTTAAAGCCTTTCAGGAGACTGCAGAATAGCATCCCAGAGGAAATGATGCAAGTCCCACTTCTGGAGACATTTTAAAATGGAACAGTCAAACTATCCTAAGCACATATCCCAAGGGATAGGAAAGACAACTTCCTAGGTCTCCGTTGGTGTCTACGGTCCTTACGGGCACCGCCTTACCTGGAAAAGCCTTTTCCACAGCTCTGGCAGATGTAGGGCTTTCCCACAGAGCCATCGTGAGATCGAACGTGATAGGACATCCTGTCTTTCCGCTTGAACCGCAAGCCACACACCGGACAAGAGTAGGGCTTCTCGCCAGAGTGCGACAGCTTGTGCCGATTCAGGTGGTACACGTCCCGAAAAATCTTGCCACAGATCTCACAGGCCACCTGTTTCCTCGTCCTGCTTCTTTTCCGGGGTGCATCGGGGTCATCCTGACCAGGGACACCGTTTTCACCCAGTCTAGGGGGTGGGATGTCTATGTAGCCCAGCTGTAAGCTCGTCACCCCGTGTTGAGCCTCGTGCTGCCGAAGACGATTGGCATCCGTGAACACTTTCCCGCAGAGGCCACAAGGCAGGATCCCGGCCTCTCGCAGGCCCCCCGGGGTACCGAACATCATGGAGTCCAAGAGGTTGGCCTTGCGGGGACGCCCTCTGCCCCTCTTGGTGCTTAAAGTGGGGGCGCTAGCAGCAACATTCTGGAAGGGCGAGGCCAGCAGCGGTGGGGACAGAGGTCCCGCCACCATGGGCAGGCGGTCCACGCCCTGCAGCACGGGCAGGGAGGACTGCGCAGCGCTGAGCGCGGCCCGCGTGGCCTCGTCTTCGGGCATGCCGGCGATGCCGTTGCCATTGGGCGCCAAAGCGGCACCGTTGGTCATGTCAAGAGGGAAGCCGAGGTCCGCGGCCCCCGGACGGAACAGCATAATGTCAGGGCGTGCGGGGGGCACGAGGAGCTGCACGTTGGACTGCTTGATGACCTCCTGGCAGATGTCAATCACCGAGCGCATCAGCAGGAACTTGGCGGCCGTCATGAGCTCCGGGAAGCTCTCCAGCCGCACCACGATGCGCGACGTGTAGGCGAAGTCCAGGATGTCTCCGAACACCTTGGAGCTGATGGTGTGCATCTCCAGCTCCCGCCCGCCCCCGGGGGCGCCGCCGGCCGCCGCCGCGGCCCCGCCGGCCGCCGCCGCCTCCGCCGCGCTCCCGTCCGAGCCGCCGCCGCCGCCGCCGCCACCTGCCCCGTCGCCCAGCTGGGCGCTGAACACCGACTCGAAGTACTCGCTGCAAGCGGCCAGCACGGCGCGGTGCGCCGGGAAGCTCTCGTCGCCCACGCGCAGGAGCACGTCGCAGAAGCGGCCGCCGTTCTTGCGCTGCTGGTTGAGGCTGTGCAGCACGTCGGCGCTGTGCCGGCTCACCTGGTAGGTGTAGCAGCCCGCCGAGGGGCCGCAGGCGGCGGCCTCGCTCACCCGCTCCATGGGGGCTGCGCCGCCCCGCCGGCGCCCGCAGGGGGCGCGCGCGCTCTCGGGCCGCGCGGCGGCGCGCGCCGCCTCCTCCTGCTCGTTCCCCGCCCCTGCCCGGGCCGGCGGCGGCGCGCGCGGCGCTCCCTGCACGGCGCGAGGGGCTCGCGCGGCGCGGGGGGGGCGAGACAAAAGGCTCGGGCGGCCGAGGCGCGCGCGCGGCCGCGCGAGCCCCGCCCGGGCCCGGCCGCCACGAGGCGCTGCGGCCGCGGGGCCGCCGCGGGAAGGGGCGCGCGGGGCGGCGGCGGCGGCCGGGAGGGACGGGGGGTCCGGCGGCGGCTCCGGGCTGCCGGCTCCGTCCGTCCCTGTGTGTTTGGAGCGGAGGAAAGATGGCAGCGGCTGCACTTCCTCTTGCACTTTCACCCCTGGGGGGAGGAGAAGGAGGGGGCGATACCACCCCCCCTACAAAAATCCAGCGGGGGCCCCCCGGCTCCTGCTCCCCGACCGAGCGCCGCCGCCGCCGGCTCCGGTCCGGGCCCCGCCCGCTTCGCCGCACCCTCACCACCGGCGCCGCAAACTTTCCTCTCTTCTTTGGACGAGAAGACCCCCACCCTATTCATAGAGACCCCCCCTCCAGCCACTCGGGCTCCCCCCTGCCCCCCCGCTTCCTGCCCCCCTCCCTCCCCGCATCCGCCAATGCAAGAGCAGCCAGAGCCAGCAGGCCGGCCCCCACCCCGCCCGCCCGCGGGGGCTGGGGGCTGCAGTCTCCCCCTTCCCCAGCACCGATCCTCCAATGCCGAGCCGGCAGCGAGGCCCCCGCCCGCGGCACACGGGGGTGGCGGGGCTGCGCTCGCCCCCTCCCCCAAATATCCGGACAGCAGCTCGCCCCCCAGGCCCCCCTCCCGCCGGGGAGAGGAGGAGGGGCCGGCGGGGGGGCTGCAGGCAACCTCCCCCCCTCCCCAGGCGCGAATCGTCCAATGCAAACCCTCCCGGAGCTGCAGAGGCGCAGAGCGGCCCCCACCTCCTCGGCTCGCCCGAGGAGAGCCGATCCCAGAGGGGCCAGGGGCTGCAGAGCAGACCGGCCTCCCCCCGGTCTTTCATTGCATTTCTCACCCCCACCCCCCGTACCACGATCAACTCTCAGCCTCGCTGCAAGAGCGAGGCGCCGGCATTGTGGGGGAGGGAAGGGGTACAGCGGGAATTCTTGCAGTGCAAAAATGCCCTCCCCTCGGGAGCTGTTGGGAGGGACGGTACCCGCGGGCCGGGGGCTGCGGGAGGCACGGGCACTTGGCAGCCCCGAGTGCCTCCATGTTGGGGACACTCCGCTGCCCCGCACGGCCCCGCGCTCCCGGGGTTCCCACGGCGCCCCACGCCCCAGCGCGGCGGGGCTCCCGCTCCCGCGAGTTACCCTTCCCGGGCCCGGGTTAAACACTCCCAATGCACCGCCGAATTCGCTGCCCCGGGTTGCCTGGACTGTCCTAGTGCTGAATCTTCTCTGTGGGCTCGAGGTCTCTCTATGAAAGAGCTGCTGTTCCAACATCATCATCATCATTACTCATTTGCAGCTGAAATCTGCTTTCTGTCTCATTGAAGAATTTTTCCCCGAGTTTTCAAGAAGTATCTTCCCCGCCCAACAAACACACACATTCCCAAAACAGAGTTCTTTGTTTTGTTAAAGACAACACTGGGGGGGGGGGGGGAGGGAAGGGACTGTTCGAGGGCACTTTTTTGCATTTGTAATATCAAGCCTAATTAAGAATCCTTGGACCACCTATTCACAGTCTAATATCGTCACTTAAACTATTCTGTGGAAAATACTGAACTTGGCACATGTGAGGGCATCACAAACTACCGAGTCTTCCAAAAGCTCAAACCCAGCACTTGAATTAAATAGTGGTGGAACTGAAAAAGCATTCTGGGTACTGATGTGCAAATGAGCGCACCAAGCTTCCAACTTCCAAAATATTACATTAGCACTTAAGGCCACACAGTGCCCTCAGCCTGTGCTCCAGATTTTCCCTGCTTTTGATAGCAACTGTTTGTCTCCACTGTAGGCAGAATATCACCAGTAGCTTTTTATTACTGCTCTATGTGTGCACACACCCTGATATGAACGTGTATTTTTAGAAATTTTGGGCTGAGTGGTAGCAATGCTGACAAACCCAGCTTAAATACACCACATTAAATAGATAACAGTGCTCATATTCTGTATGTCTGTGTGCAGACACACGAGTAGTTCTCGCTGCAGTGAGGAAGATGATTATGTTTAACACACCAGCCAGGCTGCACACACACACGGAGCACTTAAAGAATCTGGAATTTGCTTATCTTTCCTAGTGGCTTTGGACAGTTGTGCTCCTTTCCCCCAGTGGTTTATTAATTTGCTTTCTTTAAGCCCCCAGCCTCCTAACATGGTTCCTGCTTCCTATTTCAGTTCCCTCCTCGCCTGTTCTTTGTCTCTCCTCCAGGCAGGGGGAGGGGGGGTCCTGCCGCTCTCACTGCACTCTCCTCAGAACTTTCTCCAGTTGCCACGGAATGTTCTGGTTTCAGCTTCCAACCCTCCTGTTTAAAAGGCACCATCCAACACACTCTGCCTGTTTCTCTAGGTAAAAGTTAAGAAATCCCCAAAGCATCGCTGTTCCTTGGCAAGGGACCCCCTCCCACTTGCCACGAGGATGGCAGATCAGCACTCCGGGAGCTCATACTCGGGGCAGTTGCTGGATGCTCGTTCAGGATGACCCCCAGCACCTTGCACTCCCAGGGAGTCACAGCCTTTGCCTTGGCTCCTCGGTGTTCTGCCATGCCTGAGCACTGACTCCTGTTAGTACTTCCAGCATTATTACTCTGACCTCCCGTCCCTGAGGCTCCACCAACGCATTTAAAGGAGCACTCCTTACAGCGCTTTCTGGCCCCAAACTCACCCTGGCTCAGAATATGAGACTATCCAAGTAGCCATTCAGCTCTAGTGTTTGTTATAGCATAGCCAAATTTCTTCTGAAAATAAAGTTTGTGCCACATTGAGATAAAATCTGGCTCTTCACTATAAACAGACTGGTAAGGTGAAGTTCCCTGAGTTTAATGTGATGGCTAAATGGCATTTCTCCATATATAACTGTAAAAGCAGACAGGAATGATTATCTTTGAACTCATTTACCATCACAACTGGATAGTTACTGTTTGAAGACAAAGTTCCAGAGGATGTTGAAGAAAGTATTAAATTTCAATGCTACTGAAAAGTATATAGGATTTCTTCCCCTTTTCAGATTATTCCTAATCTATTTTCTCTGACTTCTGTGCTGGGATATGCTGAACTTCTTTTGAATTCATCTCTCTTTTGAATAAAGGCATTTTCCTCAGCTACTTTATTCAGCTTCTCACTATTTCCTGTCTCACTTCTGCTCATGGGAATTCCTGAGCTGTCCCTAAATATTTTGCAGCTGCCTGGTGCCTGCCGAAGCACTTTGATTGGTATTTCAATAGTATTAATAATCCTCCTGTGCTCTGCACATGTGTGTGCCATTTGGGACTGCACACTGTACACTGCTCGCTTCACTGCAGATCAATTGCTACTGGCCTTACCCAGGAGTGCAGACCTTAAACTGGTGTGCAAATACAGGAGGCAACAAAAGACTGTTACAGTCAAATCCATTCCAACATATTTGGGTATATGTTAATTAGAGCTGACTCATACCTATTTGTTCAACACTCTCAACTCGTGAATCTGTGTAGGTCTTGAGGCTACTGAATTTTTTCAGAATAGTCCCATTATTATACTCTTTAAGAAGGTTAGTCACTATTTCACATGGATTATAATATTAGCAGAGACATTTGTGCATAGCACTTGTGCCAGCTAATCAGTCATATGAACCATTTCCTTTCTGTGTGTTCCACAAAAATACACAACATTGTGTATTTCATGGCACACTTGCAGTTTCAGCGAGTAGCTGTCAGTTTTTCTGAGCTTTCACTGGTGTTTTAATTAAGTGCTACAGATCTAACAAGCAATTAATTCAGCATTCATTACTTACGAGGTTGATGATTACTTAAATTTAGTTTTTAAAGCTTGCTCGGTTTTTTATTTGGAATCATCCCATGAGAGTGCCAACCCTAGCAGCAAGGAGTCTCAGACTTGGAGACAGCACAGTGTCCTCCGTAACCCAGACGTGGGTTAGTGATTTGTCAGCTTTCTCCTCTAAAAGCAGACAAAACCTCTTGTTTAAAAATACCCAGCACCCTCACAAAGCCAACAGCAATAGGGAGGTCTATGATGCTGTGGAAAGTGTGCAGGAAGAGTTATTTAAAAAAGGAAAACTGCACTGTTTGTTTTTCCTCTTTTTGATCCCTCTCCTCACTGTACTCATGTGCTGTGTAGTCCATCTGTTGCAGGGCAGTCCACGACAAAGTCCGGGGAGCTGATGCTAAACTACAGAACTCTGTGTTGTTAAACTAATTTAACACAGTCTTGGAAGCCAACCTTTGATACTTAATCTGCCTTTTGTTCCCCTCATTTCTTCACTCTGCCCAGTTTAACTTATTCTAGACTGCCTGGAACCAATGCAACCTGAGCCATTGAAAACAAGATTGCCCCATTAGGGATCTGGTCAAAGTGGAAATACAACCTAGGGCTCCATCTCGCTGCCTCCCCATGAATTAGACATCCGTGCCTGGCTAAGCAAACCTGACAGACGAGTTTCTTATGTAAAACATACATTACAATACAATCCTAAACATGCAAGGTTTGGTATTTACAGATTAAGAGCCAAACTCCTGTGCTGTCCCCAGAAAGACAACTTCTCCATAGATACTAAATAAACTGGCAGAAAAAAGTTAATCCAGGAAAACAATTAAGAATGGATATATCTGTAGGTTTTACAACCTTCATAAAATACACAACTTTCTTGATTGCCTCAAGACTTAATTAGGATATGAATTGTATCAGCTTCACCTCAGACAATCAGTATTATGCTTCCATTGAAGGTTCAGTACTACAGGTATAAAAAGTCTTACCTTTTCATGGTGGGTTCTCAAAAGCTCTTTCCTCCAAGCGGGTGTAAGGCTGGCCCTTAGTCAGCTCGTTACAGGTTTGTCTTCTCTTCAGCGTGATCAGTTTTCCCCTGAAATACATGACTATGGTTAATTAGCAGTCAGCTCTCAAATCGAAGTACAATTCATAAGGGAAAAAAAGGGGCAAATTTGCCAAACTGTAAAAACTGCAGAGGGGAAAAAAAAAAACCAAACCAGAAAAATCACTTTAAAATGAACTGATTCTCTACATGCCTTAACTTGCAGTTACCCTGTTTTTTCGTGAGGGAACTCTGGCAGGATGGTTACGGTCCCATAGCCATAATTCTTAAAACCATAAGTACTCAGGTCACGGTTATCACTTGATACAGTTATTTTTGACTGGGCTGGTGATAATTTCTGAGAGGATATGAAATTTCAAGAGTCTTGTTTCACCTGCAGTCATGGTTCCAATTCCTCCCTGTCACCTCCCTCTCACTTTTTGAAATCCTGCAGAAATCCCCCCCATAAGCTAGAAATGCAGCCCCAGCAAGCCCACAAACACACCCACAGAATCAGCTGTTTGCCAGGATAGTCTGCAGCTCTGCCATAAGGTGAATTACCAAAACCACAAGTGCTGTACTACCAGAGTGGCTCTTTGGCTAAAATGACCTTCTCAGAGTGCTGTGAGTAAACTTGATATCCACAAGTATTTGAACTATTTATTAGAATCTAAAATATGAAAAAAAAAAAGAATTAAAAAATACCTAACTAGGTGAGCATGCACTGCTCATTCCTAAGAAAGGTCTTTATGTGATTTTAATGAAGCATAAACGAGTTATCACAATTAATTTCATACTTACAATATTTACCATGTATTTTACAGTGTTAAATTTTACATGGTTATCCATAAGACTTGCAAGCCTCTTCTCAATATACTTAGCTTGCATCTCACCATCTCATGTAAGTAAAACTCTTACTCAAGCTAAAATACTCATTTTGGAAAGAATTTCAGAATCTGACCCATAATGAAGCAGCCTATTTAAAACTGGTAGTTTGACAGAAAACCACTGAATGCTTTCTCCCACTACTCAGCTCTGCTATTGAAGTGAGCTCCAGTTATCATCCTCGCAGGGCAGTGCTATGGTAACATCAAAGTTTCAATTATTCTGCGGCAACTGCACATTCCTGTTGTGCAAAAATAAAACTGAGGCACAAGTAAAGGAAATGACTTGCTCAGAATCAGTGTCAGCAGGACTGGAGGGTGCAGAATATGAATTTCTGAAGCTCATTTTTCTCTAGCCCTCCATCATCCCAATCCTGCTGCTGGGGGATGTGCCATGTCAGTCACATTCCTGTCACTGGAGCTTGGGGAAACAAACACTCCTGGTTTTTCCCAATCAGTGATTCCATACTGTGTCATGTTCCTTAATTGTTTGATGAGACAGCCTTTGTGTCAGACAGAGTCTCTCTGCACTTGCTCAATACTCTTTAGTACATTGCTTTCCTTATTTTATTAAGAATATTATTAGAAAAGTGCTGGAGTTATGTCCTGCCAGTTCATCCTTTAGCCCTTCATATGCTACCAAATCGTGCCTGGGTTTTTCTCCAGGTCTGAACGTTCATTCTGTGTTGTCTGACACTTGGTCACCAGGGAAATGGACTGCTGTGCAAGTTCCAGCCTTTGGAAGTATAGCCCCTGTTGCACTCCATCTAGATTGCCTAAATGGAATTAGCTCAATTTAAAAAACATATAAATGTTTTAATAAAAAAAATGGCAATTCACATACTCCAGCTTCCATCAGTGCCCACTATAAAGCTCAATTAACCTTTCAAGCAGATCTCAGTCTCTTGCATCTCCTTTCATTTTCTCTCAGGTTCCACTGGGGGCTTTTTCCTCTCCTGACATTATATCCAATTTTCCATTAATATTTTCCTTGATTTTTCCCTTCTCTGACTGACTTTTTTTTTTTTTTTTCTCTAATAAGCTTTTATCATTTGCACTCCATTTTCTAGTTTGGATTGCTGTCCTCAGAGGACCTCCCTTACCCATTCCCAGTCACCCACCCTTCAGCCACCCTCCAGCTGTCACACCTTATTTCCAGTGGTCATAACCAGCCTGTTCTCCAAGCACCACATCACATAAAACACCTTTACATTAAAAAACTCACAGCAGTCATCACAGTAAATAAAAATGATGTCACTGTGTTCACAACCTGGAACCAATCTCTACTGAACAAGCCTTTCTGAAGCTTAAAAGATGGTGCTGTTAAAAACTAATATGAACTACTTAAAATATCCTAACCAATTAGAAAGTGTTCATTTGGCTACCAAAAGTCAGACTAATTATCTGTATTAATTAAACTCTTATTCCCTTCAGGTAACTAAGGAAAATACTTAACATTGAAATAAGTTTTTAGATGTCTAAATTCCTTATAGGACCTTTCTTCAGTAACTTCCTGTAAAAAAGGATGTAAGGGCACAAACTGAGCAGTTGTGCATTAAGAACACTATGAATACCTAAACCAGGAAAGTAAAAAACCCCCCTGTAACTAAGTTTTCAAACCATATATTTTATTGACAACTTTGTTCATTCAGTCCACATTTGGGAAAAAAAAATGTATGTGAGATTTGGAGTGAGTTTATGAGAACAACTGATGTTTCCAGCAACAAGTTCTGAAGTTAACCATCATCTCCTGCAAAAAGAGGGGTGGTCTTAAATCCTGTTTGAGCATTCAGAATTTGTATTTTTCTCAGTGGTTTTCCTTTTACTAAAAAGGACCACAAATGCGGACTGATTGCATGGCTGAATTCAGCTGAGGCATAAAAACAAGTCCAACTCCATCTGAAGTAAGTAGGAAAAAATTTATACCAAGGTCAAATCTGTGTCCCATGTTGGAAAAGGATATTGTTCAAAAGGAATAATTAGAAAACCATGAACAAATATACAGTGGTAGGTGCATTTATATTTACCCTAGCTTAGCTGAGCTAACATTACCAGGAATAGTAATCCCATTTTATTTGAGATTCTATTTTAGTAAGCTCTCTATAAGCTTTTATTAATGACAGTTCCTACTATAAAGAGTTTATGACAATAAAGGCTGATTTTTCGATTAAGATGAGACAAGCAGTGAAATGCAGAGGCAGAAAGAGGCAGAAAATAGCAGTTTGGTTCTCATTGCACTAGCACTTTTTTTTTTTCTTTTCACTGTAAGTTAAAGAAGATTTAATGATTCAATAACAATTCTGCTACCAAAACCGTTGTAAGGCTTGTTAAATTTTGCCAATTGTGTGGTACTCAGGATCCTGTCTGAAGATGTGGCAGGTGGTTCTGCAAGTGTCACTTCTCACAGCATGGGCCCAGGAGAGTGTGTTTGTGTTTAAAAAGCACATTTACATTTAGGTACATCGTATAAAAACAGACTTTGCAATAAATGGAGACAGAAGATCTTTCCTGGGAAGGATACTGAATTATGGAGAAAAAGGTTTCTGTAAATATTCCAATTCAGACATAATACGACAGGGAAACAAACTTAGAGACCAAAATCCTGAACACTGACAAAAATGTATTGCCTTATGTTATAAAAATACTTTATATTTGAAATCCAATTGTTTGGCTTCTTATGATACTATCAAAAGCTGGAAATACTTGGCTCTTTAAAGCTTGAAGGGGCCATTTAAAAAAAAAAAAATAAAATCCTTTCTCAATTTAATTAGCCCGCATCCAGCGGACAGCTACAGATGTCCCTGGGGCAAAGCGGTACGGCCGAGGCTGGGCTGGGGGAGCCGTGAGAATGCTCCAGCACAGCGCTGCTGTGACAAAGCACCAGCTCGGGAGGCTCCGCCGCGGGCAGTGCGGCAGCGCCGCCCGGCTCGGCAGGCACGGGGTGGCAACAGCTACACACCTGGAGAGGCACCGCTGCGGCACCGGGGGCCGGGCCGGTTCACCGCGGGGCCGGGCACAGCCTCCTCCCCTGGCGGGCAGCGACAGCCCCGCTGCTCACACGCCGGCGGGGCCGCTGCCCTCACGCTGTTCTCTCCAGCAGCCGAGCGCCCATCGCCTCACGGCGGCTCCTCCCGGCTGCCCTCACCGCCCAGCGCCTCAGCCGCGCCCGCAGCGCTCCCGAGCCGCCAGCACAGCTCCCACACAGCCGGCTCGGGCCGGATCGACAGCACCGCGGCTGCATCGGACACTTCGGACACAAGCACGGATCGCATACACACACGGATATCACAGACACATCACACATGCACGGGTCACACACACACGGGTCACACACACAGATCACACACACACAGATCTCTCGCATACAGATCCCTCACACACACGGATTTCTCATACACACGGATCTCTGTCCCTCAATCTCTGTCCCTCACACACTGTCCCTCACACTCTCCCCTCACACTACCTGGTCCTCGCTCTCTGTCCCTCACACACTGTCCCTCACACTCTCCCCTCACACTACCTGGTCCTCGCTCTCTGTCCCTCACACTCTCTCCCCTCACACTCTCTCCCCTCACACTCTCTGTCCCTCACACTCTCTCCCCTCACACTCTCTGTCCCTCACACTCTCTCCCCTCACACTCTCTGTCCCTCACGCTCTCTCCCCTCACACTCTCTGTCCCTCACACACTCTGTCCCTCACTGTCTCACACACACTCTCCCCTCACTCTCTGTCCCTCATACTCTGTCCCTCACTGTCTCACACACTCTCCCCTCACTCTCTGTCCCTTACACTCTCTGTCCCTCGCTGTTATGTCTCACTCTCTCCCCTCACACCGCTCCGCTCTCTCTGAGGGGGCGCGCGCTCTGCACACGGCACAGGGGGCGCTGCTCTGTCCCCCCCTCAGGGCAGCGCGCGAGGACGGCCGTGCGCGCGCCGCGGCTCCTTTCCCGCCCGCCGCCGCAGCCGGGGCGCGTTCCCGCCTCGTCTCGCGAGAGGCTGCGGCGCGTGCGCGGGGCCGGCGCGTGGCCGGGAGCGGCGGCGCTGAGGGGGCCCCGAGCGGGCCCGGAGCGGCAGCACCATGAGCGGCACCCTGGCCAAGATCGCCGAGATCGAGGCGGAGGTACCGCACCGCCCCCGCCGCTGGGCCGGCCGCGGGGCTCGGGGGGGTTGGGAGGGGGGATCGGCCGCGGGGCCGCTCCGTGAGGGGGTGGCGGGGCCCTGCCCCGGGGCGCCGCGCGGGGCCGGGGGCGGCGGGGCCGTCCCGGTGTGAGCCCGCCGTGCCGGGTATGCTCTTGCAGATGGCCCGGACGCAGAAGAACAAGGCCACCGCGCACCACCTGGGGCTCCTGAAGGCCCGCCTGGCCAAGCTGCGCCGGGAGCTCATCACCCCCAAGGGAGGCGGCGGCGGCGGCCCCGGGGAAGGTGCGTTGTCTCTGCGGGAGCTGCCGGAGCGCGGGGCGTGTGACGGACATCGATCTAACGGGGGGGCCCTTGTCCGCTTCAGTCGTGCCAGAGTGGCTGCTGAGTAATCACAGAACCACGGAATGGTTTGGGTTGGAAGGGACCTTAAAGATCATCTCGTTTCACTCCTTGTCGCGAGCGGGGGTGCCACTCACTAGGGCAGGTTGCCCAAACCTCCCTCCAGCCTGGCCTTGGACACCTCCAGGGATGGAGCAGCCACAGCTTCTCTGGGCAGCGTGTACCTTCCTCTCCCTCTCTCCTGGTACAGGACCTGTGCCATGGTTTGTGGCCCTCGGGCTGTGGGGGGGAGCCCTTCCTGAAGTGTAAAGTGCATCTCATTTTGGCTGATATAGTATCGTATTTGCAAAAGTCTTAGGGTTTTTACATGAAGAAGCAGCTTGCAGCAGCCACCCATTTTTATATATAAAGATGTGAATTGTCCAAGCCCAGTACTTAAAGGAAATGCTCCACTTACAAAGTCTAGTCCACTGGGAAGCCTTGCAGACAACACTATTGACAGGTACATGCCATGGAGTGTTACAGGGACAAAAGGGTGCAAGGTAATAAAGACTGTGACTCTTTTGCACACCTTCATCTTTCTGGTAGGAAGACTTAATTGGCTTTTGCTCAGGCAGTATTAAAAATAATAGTGGGACTGCTGTCCAGAACATTAGAAGATAAAACATGTCAATGTTTGGACAAACATTTCTGCTCCTGATTTGCAGGTTTTGATGTTGCAAAGACGGGAGATGCCCGAATTGGGTTTGTGGGTTTTCCATCAGTGGGGAAATCTACTCTTCTAAGTAACCTTGCTGGTGTTTACTCTGAAGTGGCAGCATATGAATTCACCACGCTCACCACTGTGCCTGGAGTCATCAGGTACAAAGGAGCAAAGATACAGGTGAGGTCCCCTTGGGTCTCTGAGGGTCAATGGTCTCTGCAGATGCAGTATTAGGGCTGAGTGGTGTGGCCTGGCATTAGTGGGGTAGAAGTGACATTTGCAAGTGCTTGAGAATACCTTGGAAATGTTTCCATGATTTTTCCCTGCTTTACACTTGCCCTGGGAAGAAGCTCCTGTGGTAGTTCTTACACTCTCTCTGAGATGATCCACTGTACCAGTGCATGGGATGATACAATATAAGAGTGAAAGGGAAACAATCGTGTGGAATTCTGATCAGATTTGCAGTACAGTCAGCTGGTTTAGGAGAAAGGTAAAAGTAGTGTTTATTTTGTCACTGAAGATTATTTTTCTCATGTTGTACTTTTGTTCCTGTGAACAAACAGCTGCTTGATCTGCCAGGAATTATTGAAGGTGCCAAGGATGGTAAAGGCAGAGGACGGCAGGTCATTGCAGGTGAGTTGGAGCTGGAGGTGGAGGCAGCAGCGTATCAGGGGTTCATTTAACAGAGCCCAGGAGAAGGAGGGGTTGAATCACTGTTTCTGCTGTCTTTAGAATCACTGTTTCTGCTGTCCTTAAAATCGGGATTGTGTGCTGGACTTGAGCTGACTTCTGAGGAGCAGTAGCTGCTTTCATTGTGTTTTGTTTTCAGTTCTGGCTTTGTGCACTTGCTGAGCTCCTGCTCTGTGTTGGCACTGCAGTGGAAGTACATTTGCAAGTTTGCAACAAGGCTGTTGTCTTCATTTCTTCAGCTTATTGTCCTCAGTCTGGACTCTGAATAGAGACAGGAAGGAAGATTTTTTTCCAGCCTCTGTGATTCTTACAACCTGTGAGGGTCTGTCTATCAGTGATGCTTGGCCAGTACAATAAACTTAAGTCTTTTACTGGGATTTAAAAATCAGCAATGTGCTGGCCTTCAGAGGTTTCCTATTGTCATCAGTCCACTGATCCAGATTTGGGTTGTCTTAGGTTGTGTGAGTGTGCTTTTTTGAGAGGTGACTTTCTTTCTCTGATTCGTAGTTGCTCGAACCTGTAATCTCATTCTGATTGTTCTGGACGTGCTGAAACCCCTTGGCCACAAGAAAATCATTGAGAATGAACTGGAGGGATTTGGAATTCGTCTGAATAGTAAGCCCCCCAATATTGGCTTTAAAAAAAAGGATAAAGGAGGCATTAACCTTACAGCCACAGTAAGTTGAAAGTTTTCTTTAACCAAAATTAAAAAACAAATTGTTCAAAGAAAAGAGGCATTTGCAGTTGATGGCATGCCTGGGACAAGGCTGTGCTGTGGCTTCCTTAGGAGCTGAATTGCTGTCCTGTGCTACAGTTACTTTCCTTGGAGGCCATCTACACTTCCCCTGGAGCCTGACCCACCTCCCAGCCCCCAAATCAGAGGCTCAGTCATTTTCCACACTGTAAAAGTTTGAGGTCCAAAGGAGAGTGTGCAAAAACTGCCTCTCACTTGGCGGCTATGGGATTCTTCTGGAGAAGATTGCTCAGAGTTCTGGGCCTTGCAACCTGGACTACTCTCCATTTCCCATTACCCACTGAATCTTTAAAAGCACAGAAATGTCCAGAGATAACAAAAATCAGAACTCCGGGCTCTAAGCCCCTAATGTGTAGCTCTCTGGGCACTAAACTGGTAGATATGTGGGTTTGTGTTGCAGCTGGTCCCAGACTGACAAGAAACTGCTTCTGAAATGTCTGACTGCAGCTCTCAGTGGGGCATTAATAAATGGGTGACAGCACTGTCAATTATAACACTTGATTTGGCTGCAAACTTGCACTCTCTAATCCTGTGCCTGTCTGTGCTCAGTGCCCTCAGAGCGAGCTGGACACCGAGACAGTGAAGAGCATCTTAGCAGAGTACAAAATCCACAACGCCGACGTCACCCTGCGCAGCGACGCCACGGCCGACGACCTGATCGACGTGGTTGAAGGAAACAGGTACTGCTGGGCTCTGGCTCTGGCACAACTGCAGTTTGTGCTACAAAAAAAAAAAAGAGTTGTCTCTGTCTCTCATGCTTGCTTCCCACTGAAGCTGAGCCAGCATATGCTTTTTAAGTAACTGTTTCTTCCCAGTGAGGGTGGCAGGGTGCTGCTGCCAGGCTGCTGTAACTCTGTCCTTCTCCTCGCAGGGTCTACATCCCGTGCATTTATGTCCTAAATAAAATTGACCAAATCTCCATCGAGGAACTAGATATTATTTACAAAGTACCCCACTGTGTGCCAATATCTGCTCATCATCGCTGGAACTTTGATGATCTGCTGGAGAAAATTTGGGACTACTTGAAGCTTGTACGAATGTGAGTCCCAGCTGCTGCCTTTGGTGGAGTTCAGTGTAAGGTTGAGACTGAAGGAGGTCTCAAGAAGGGATGAATGAGTTTTATAATGGTTTTCCACAAGCTGAATGATGTTTGCTTTGTCAAGTGCAAATTGTGCTCCTCTTGTCTGCTGTCTGACAGCCACAAGAGCTGTTTTGAACTTGTAGGGCAATTAAGCAAGGATCTTGTGAAACCAAGACCAAAGCACATCTTAAAAAAAAACCGCTTGAAAACGTGGAATTCTAGTCAAACTTAGTGTAAAAGTGTGAATTCCAGAGGTAGTCATCTTTTCAGTCTGTCACGCATTCAGCTCTCTTAACAGAACTTAGTTCTTCATCTGGAATTTGAGATATTTTTACTATAGGTTATTCCAGGTTTACATCACAATTCTGATGCATTTTGGGATGAATTTACACTCATAATACAGTAATCGTAGCCTTTTAAATTTACATCTACCTTCTTGTGATAATATAAAATCTGTTGGGAAAATGGACTTAGTGTTTAGGTATGTGGGCTATAAACTTCATCAGGTGTTTTTTCACAGGAAAAAAAATTCAGAAGTCAGAACCATAATACTGCAGCTGTTTTTTTCCATCAATTATTCCCATTCCCCCTTTTCTTAAGCACCCCCAGAAAGCTCACTGGTGAGAAACCTTTGTGTCACAAGGGGGAACCCACTGGCCCAGGTGCATTTTCAGCTTAGGAACACCAAACCTTTCACAGCATATCCATTGTCAGCACTGCAGCAGTGGAACTTGGCACCCCCCCTGGGCTGACAGTGCAGATAAATGACTGATGGAACGGGTGGGGAAGGGAGGTTTAGGTGCTGACTGACTGTCCCATCTGTGTCACAGCTACACCAAACCCAAGGGGCAGCTCCCAGACTACACCTCCCCTGTGGTACTACCCTACTGCAAGACCACAGTGGAGGATTTTTGCATGAAGATCCACAAAAACCTCATTAAAGACTTTAAATAGTAAGTATTATTCTAAAAGAATAATTTCTAGAGACTAGAAAACAATTTGCATCCTGGTATATTATTTCATTCTCTTGTAAACTTAGAGGGAAAACAGGATTTTGAAAAAAAATTTTTTTAATGTTTCATCTGCCTATGACAATTAAACTTAACACTTCAATCACTATATTTGACATTTATATACTCTTTCCTGCATAAGTTCATGGGGAAAATGTTTTTCTTTGTATTTGAAAGTAGTGTTAGATGGAGCATTACAGGCCACTGTCCCGTGCCCTTGGGTACTTTGGATAACTTCATACTTTGTTTTGCTCTGCTTGTGCCCTGGTTCACAGACCACTCAGCCAGGTACTTGCAGGAGAATAAAAATAGCTTTGAACATTGCTTTCTGTATTAGCTTTGTGACAGAAATAGCTGCTGCTCTGCTGCCTGCATATCATACTTGTGAGCCTTGTCAATTGGATTTTTCTTCTCCTTTCAGTGCCCTGGTCTGGGGTTCATCTGTTAAACACAACCCTCAAAAGGTTGGTAAGGACCACACCCTGGAAGATGAGGATGTTATTCAGATTGTGAAGAAATAAAGTTCTTCCCCCACAGTTTGTCGCTGTGCCTGAAATTTGTCACTAATTGTAAGTGGTAAAGAAAGGACATTTCTAAGTGGAAATTGTTTTTCTATTGTAGTACCTTCCTGCAGGGTAAAACTGGTAATTCTGGTCAACTTGCACTGCAGTCTTGTTCCAGCAGAACTTAAAGATGAGAAACTCAGGTTAAATGACTTTCAGAAGGGCAAAAGCCTTACAAAAAGCCTTGATGCCAGGGCTGAGTTTCTGCTGCACATACACATCTTTCCAAACTGGAAAAAAGTTCACACATCAGGAATTATTTTGTTCTGGATTAGAACAAAACATGAAAAGCAGAGGCTGGAGAACCATATCTTAGGAAACAATGCTGGAGGACACAGAGTTCCAGCTGCCTTAATCTGAAAGTGTTCTTGTTTGAATACTTCAGGGCTATTAATAGTCCTGCAGGCAGGGAAAAGCTGGTTGGTTCTGCTCAGGAGCAGTTGCTTTTTCAGTTGTTTAGACTACTGGAAGCTGTTTGTGTCCTTCAGGTTTTCTGAAAAAAGTTTCCTTCCTAGTTTAGAGAAGTCAGTAAGATGCCCAGAAGGAGCAGGCTGCTCTTAAAGAGTGGTTCTGTTGCTGAACAGAGATGAATAAAGCAGCTTTTAGCTCTTGTCAGGAGGGCCATCAAATGCATCAGCCTCTAGCACTTGCTCTCCTACCAGCAAGGAGGGGGTTCAGTTATGGGGTATTTACTAAAATGCATCAAGGATGCTCCCCGAGTGTTATTGCACATCCAGAGAGAAATAAAAGTGACTGGACACCCACTCAAGCACTAAATCCTTACAACAGGGGGTGCTACTCAGCCTGCTAAGGAGACATCCCAGCCTTGATTCTACTCCCAGCATTTGCAGCAGGAACTGTTTCTGGACTCCTGTGTAAGGGAGAAGTGCTGCAGCTGTGCTGGGTTAGCACCCTGAGGGAAGAAGAGGAAGGTGCTACTCAGATTGTGTAGAAATAACAGTGACCCCCATTCACCCTTGGTGTAGAGCTGGTTGTTTTACAAGTTCTTCCTCACTCCTCACACTTAACCCCGACATTTAAATGCAGCACTTCCATTGGGTATCCTGTGAGACCAGTTACCTTCAGCAAAGCAGATTGTTCTTCCCCAGCCTGGACTGACAAACTTTCTGCAGATGAGCTCAAACCCTGGTTCCAGCTTACACACAAGAACATTTAAAAGTTATTCAATATACTGACATAATTCAGTACAAGAGCAGTTGATACAGACAGCTGGTAGAATCAACTTTATTTACAGAATGTTACTGGGAAAGTGTCAAGTTAAAAAAGTATGAAAACAGTCTTACAAGGACAAGCTGGTGATTGCATGTTTTACAGGGATTGCTTTGGGAACAACCATTAGAAGGATGGGTGACCCCCAACAGCTTCCACCTTGGAGATTTTTCAGCTTGCTATTTCCATAAACTCTGTCTCTGCTGGACTGAAACAAACCCACCACAGCACTCTGCCAAGGGTTAGGATACAGACAAATGATTTTTTTCTTTTTTTTCCCTGCTGCTGGTTTTGCTTTCAGTGAGACCTAAGAAAGAGCAAGTCTGTGAGAATTCTGGTTTTGCTTCCACCTCTTTTAAAAAAAAGAGCCCAATGGCCTAAGCTAGAGAGAGGACATGACAGCAGTACACGACTCAACACAAGTGAGGGAGTGAAGTGAGGAACCATGCAGAAGGATGGAGGAGAACATTTAACTGTTCAGGAAAGTGAAACAGGCTTAAAAGGAACGTAGTACTTTAAAAACCAAATATACACAGTAAGATCACAAAACTACCCCATCCTCCCCCTTTCAAGCCACAGAACGAGACTCCAAAGGCAAATTTCACAGTAATGGCATCGCTGGATGCACACGGGACTGAGGACAGTGCTTGGGACTCCCTTCCAGAAACGGCACTGAAGGCAGCACAGGATATTCCACAGCCATGACTGAGGAGTTGAAGGGTGAGGATTCAAAGGCTCCGATTTTGATGATCTTTAGTAACTGGCTTGAAAAGATTAAAACAAGGTAAATACTGCAGCTAAACAAGGACCAGCACCAGCCCTCCCGAGAGAGCGACGACCAGTAGGTACCTCCAGACTGAAGATCTGGCTTTATCATGACTGCACCAGGCCCCATCCTCGAGGCTGTTCAAAGACTAAATAAACCTCTCATTTGGTGGCAAGAGTCACACACAGGGAATCAGACCTTTGTTACACAGACAGCAAGATGTGGGCTTTTACCCTGACGCTTGAGCTACACTGAGTGCACAGTACGTGACAAAGATGTGAGAGGGAGACCTAGAGGAGATGAGCAAGGAAAGGCAAAGCAACTTCATCCTGTTCACTCACACTGAGGATATGCAACTTTAATCTTAAAGAAAGTCCCACACGTACAATGGAGAAAGGTCCAAACCATAGGCACAACTAAAGCTCAACTGTTACCAGCTACTCTTATGTACAGCTGTATAGATTCAAAAAGGCTACTCTAGGTGTGTATGTACAAAAGATTGTTTATACACAAGTCTGTACAGAAGGGTCTATACATGTAGTTCTCTGCAGAAGGAATCTATAGCTGCTACCTCTACACTAGAGAATATCAGCACTTCATTCACATATCTTACAAAAACAAACAAACAAACAAAAAAATAGACACTTCCAGGATTAAACTGGCTTTGTCTTGCATCTAAATTTCTTCAGGCTTCACTATCCAAGCCATAATGGATCCTTTAGTCTTGATGCAGACATGAGACCAGGACAGGTGCCATGTGCTTTAGTCTCTCGAAAAGAAATTTTGCACAGAGTACTAAAAATAAAAGCCCAAAAAAACAAACAAGAGGTGAAGTCCTGACTATGGACATTTTCATCCAGTCTAAAGAATCACAAGTGTTCCACCCAGCGGTCACTGTTCACTGCCGGTATTCCAGTTCATCTACACTGATGACTTTGGATGGCATGGAAGGGAGAGGCTGCTGCAAGACATCTGAACCAAACCATTTTGCAAGGCCAATGGGAGAGCCACTCCTCTGGCTGGGGCGATGGTCGAGCTGTGTGTGCCCGTGAGATAATCCAGTCCGAGGCAGCACGTTTGGAGGGGTTGTTTGTGCACCAGCAGGTGATCCCTGTGCTCCAGAGCCTGCGAAATGTAAAGCTGTTAGAGGGAAAGTAACACCCAGCACAGATCTGCCCTGGAGCTATCACCTGGTAAGCCACGTGAGCTGAATGTGGCTTTTACTCGTCCTATGAGCCCTGGGAAATCTGGGCACCGTGTGTTTATTCCCATTAGTGCTCCCATAAATGGCCTGACACTGCCACTTCTGGACACACAGGTTTGAGCTGGAAGACCAGGATCAAATGGCATTTCCCTGGAGATAGCGGGTGGCCTCTGTCCCAGCAGGGCTGAAAGCTGCACACACGCTGCAAGAGGCAGAGCTGTCAGTGGCAACACGTTCTGAAAGCAAGCGCTTCACTCGGGCTTCCTGCTGGCACAGCCTGCAGTGGCCAGAGCTGCCTCCCACCCACACAAGGTTAGTGATGAGGAACAACTAAATCAGAGCAGCTTCCTGCCAGCACAGAGCACACTCCAAGAGCACAGCCAGCGTTCCACAGCTCCCACTGCTGGCTGTGCTGTCACCCACCTGATCGCTGCAGCTGCTGCTGCATCATCGCCAGCTGCAGAGGAGTCCCCGAGCGCGGGTTCAGGAGGTGATGGCTTGCTGTTGGCAGTGGGTAAAAAGGCTGGCCAAGGATGGGAGCAGATATTCCCTGCAAGTGAGACAGGTCCACTCCAGGAGGAAGCATACCTGTTGGACGTGAGCAAGGAAACTTCTTAGCTGATAAGCACAAGGGACTTAAAGCAAAACAAACTGTGACTATAAATATTCAGCTGGGTTGGACTTTGTTGTCCGGTTTTACAGGTAAGCTCTCATGTAATAAACATTACTGGTAATATCAGTTCGTGCTGTTCCTAACACAGGGTCAGTCTTAAAGAGAACATGCATTAACTTAAGGGGGGGAAAAACAAAAGCCAGGATTACCTGCTTGCAGCAGAGGAAGGTGCTGCGGGTGGACCCCCTGTGCCAGCATTCTCTGGACCAGTCCTGGGTGCAGTTGGTGAGCAGGTCGTACAAGTGGTACATGGGGAACAAGGGGTACTTGATGAACAGGACGAAGGAAAGGGCCTCCTGGTACTGGGGAGGCCATTGTAGGAGTCTTCCTACCAGCTGATTTGGGCCTGTAGTCTTGCTCTTTGGTGCAACGATTTGCTTGGGTAAGAGGTGT
Source organism: Pyrocephalus nanus (assembly GCA_038380795.1). Taxonomy (NCBI): domain Eukaryota; kingdom Metazoa; phylum Chordata; class Aves; order Passeriformes; family Tyrannidae; genus Pyrocephalus; species Pyrocephalus nanus. The sequence goes on from CM076278.1 coordinate 5,008,905, forward strand.
GGAACATGCAGAGCGTTGCAGTGCAGGTAGTTTGGTACCTAAGGTGGGCAAAGTTCCTTGATCTGCATTCTCCACAGAACTAGACAGTAGGTTATCTGTAGCTAGAATTGAATACAACTATTACAGTCCACAGCTAGAGATTGCACCTAATGAAAATTAAAGCTACTGACTGGATTTGATAGTTAAGATTCCAGATCTAGCTGAATTGCAGTCGTGCATATTTAACAGGGAGCATCTCGTTCCTGGATGCTTCTGGCCAAATTATTTCAAAAGAGTAATGAGAAGGAATATGTTCCACAGAAATCCCCCAACAGCAAGCTTAAATTAGACCAGAATCAGCACTAACTCCATCTTTAATTATTATTTTTTTGTTTTTTTTTTTAGGAATTTGGAACTAGCAGCACGGATGAGTCAGTGCCAAAGGTGACAGGAGGCACAAGGTATCCTCCCTAGACAAGATTATAATTTAGAGTTGCTCCAGAAATCCAGCCCAAAGTGGCTTTTCAGTTTAGATGTATTTGGGGGTGAGCAGCAGCCTTTTATGTCTGCCACCTGCTTAGCAAGATTTGGAACACTAAAGCACCTCAAGAAGCTACTTCCATAGACCATCCAGATCAGTTAGACAAGGCTTAAAATACCTTGGCATCAACCAGTGGAGGTGCTCCAGCTGGACTGTAACAGGACTACAAGGTACCTCTGTATTACCAGCACTGAGGTACAATTCATCAGCCAGCCTGACTGGGCCAGGACACTGGTGGTGAGCATTTCCCTTTAAAAGCCTCTTACATCAGTTTGGGTGACAAAATGCTTCCCTGCAGCAGATGCTGCACTTAAGAGCTTAATTGGTCTCAGCTTTGCTCAGTTAGGATGTCTCAAGAGAACTCTAAGTTCCCAATTACTGGTGTAGACTAGGGAAGCATAATTGTTATGCTTGGTCATCAAGAAAAGGTACCAACCAACAGTTATGGTCTTGGTGTCACTGTTGCCCACAAAGTGACAAAGCCAACACTGCTGGCAGACTGCCCTTGGAAGGGTGTCCCCTCTCTAGCTCTGGCCCTCCTCTCATTACAGCCTCACTCACTTCTACCCCTCACCCCCATGAATCAGGAGTGCCTAAAGGTAGCCTGGGTGTATCGTGCTAAAGCAATTTGACTCTATTCCAAATCCCCTTTGCTTGTGGTATTTTAAAGCCATTACAATACCTTCATTTGGTCTCTGATTTTCATCTTTCACATCGCTGATTTTCATTTTCCCAGACACCGGCTCCTCTTTGCTCTTCTCCTTGCTCTCGTACATCTTGCGGATCACCGAGGTAGGTGTGAAGGAAGGAGACAGCTGCAGAGAGCACAGGCACATGTGGTGCTTCACCCACTGCTCCTCATCCAGCCCACACCATCTCACTGGTGGGTGGACACCAATTCTAGCACATCCTGTCCATCCAGAGCTCTTTTCAGTCAGCCACTGTGTGCCCACGATTTTACCTCACCTCATTTCCCAGTTTATTCTCTAGTTTAAGCACTTCTCTTTAGCTTTTGCACAAGTCCAACACCAAACCTCGCAGCTATTCTCAAAGTCAACTGTACTTTAACAGGCTTGAAACAAAGTAGCTGAGCTGTATTTAAAGTCACAGCTCTTTGCTATTGGTGCAAAACAGCAGCTCCAGAGGAGTTCCTCCAGAGCTGTTTTATCTGTGTTAACTCAGGGCTGACTGAGCTGCAGAGAACTGTTGCCTCATTCCTGTTTCCCCCCCAAAGTCCCACAGCACCTGTGGAAGTCACTCATTTGGAATACAAACAGAAGCACTTGTTTGATTTAGATAGGCTGTGTCAGTCCTGAGCTGCAAGTGCTTGACTGATTCACTGGGAAAATTTAGATCAAAGCAACATCCTACACAGGACTGAAGGCAGGGAGGGAGCAGCTTGGCTTGGAGGTTCTACTGATTTTCAGAGTGATCCTGAAGCTCCCAGGTATTATTTCAACCTACATTTAGGTCAGACACTTCATTCCCAGGGACCACTGTTCTCTGAGGCAGCTAATGGCTTTCAGCACTTGTCTTCTGAAGACTTAAGCACCAGCCTAGAAGGGGCTGAGTGTTCATAATCACCTTCATTTGGTTTCAGAAGACCAGGTCAAGGTAACATGAACAGTTTTAGCTACCACAGTGGCCAGAAAGGCCAATTCCCAAGGAGCAGACATTCAGTTAAGCACAAAGTGTAACCCATTCCTGTATGGGTGGCCACTGATACAACACCAATCTGAGGGACTCCTCTACGGCCTCCCTGTCTCCCACTGATTGCCAGTGCTAGGATGCAGTTCCTGCTGACACCTCCACAGCTTTCCCTCCAACCCAGTCCACCAACACTGACCATGCTCGTGATGGAGGCTGCAGGGGCTGGAGAAGCTGCGTTCCCTCTGTGTCCTGGGGCGGGGGATTTCGTCACTCGCTGCTGCCTGTGAAGGGACAGGATCAGTAACAGAGGCTCAGTCTGCTCTTGGCACAGAGTGAGGCAGCACTGCCAAGAACTAATGCAAACCTGAATGCTGCCAATATCTACTGAAAGACAATATTCACACTCAAAATCAATTAACAGTGTCCCTGTGAAATTCTGCACTCAGATGCTCACCTGTTCCTGTAGCCATCTCTGCTTTTGTCCATTTGTGGTTTACCAAAGCCATGCTGATAGAAGTTTGCTGCCTGTAGGGCCAAGTCATGTGGGAGTGTAAGTCCCTCTAATGCAGCTTGCTGTATGTCCAAGGGACTCATCTGAAGCAGAAATGCATAAAAAACAAATCAAAGCCTGGATTTGGTTGTGTTTTATTTAAGATACTGAAGACTGACTGCTATAGCTACTGATGTCTTCACAAAGTGTCTGCCAACAGCCTCTATTTTACTGACAGGCAATAGAAGCTTCAAAAAAAATCTTGTATTTGAGGAACTCTAAGATGGGTCAAATTGCAATGAGGTTTTGAGACTGTACAAAATCAGACTTTGCATCCTCACACTCAGAGTAAACTTCAGCACAAACATCTGCATGCAACAGCTGAGTGTTTCAAAGGTTAGTTCTGGACCAGACACCATAAAAAAAGATGAACATACATTAAGCAAAAAGCATCTGACCTGTGCAGCAACTGGGCTCATGGGCTTCCTGACACCTGGGAATGGATCACCAAGCAATTGCTGAGAGCCTTGTCCAAAACCTAAAGAACATTTAAACAGTTGCATTTAAAAGAACTAAGAGTTCCTTCCAATACATACAATACATATCCTGAGGCAAAACAATTCTAGATAAATTAAGGATTCCCCGTGAAGATTCTCACCTCACCCCTTAAATCCACACAGAGCTTTATCTCTTCCTTGTCACTACAAAGGAGGCCACTGATGGTGTTTTGCAATACAAATGACCAAACAGTCCTTGAAAATCAGACTCTTCCCCAGCAGCTGGGCACGTCATCCCACAGCACAACTCGCTGGGAGCTCTGGCTCAACAATTCAGCATCAGAAACACTGACCTTGCTGCCCACCAGGAGCCAGGAAGTTTTTACAGTTCTGTAAAACATCCCTCAAAGCAAAGCCCAGCACCAGCAAGCCCTCAGCAGGCACTCACCGAGGGGGGACGATATCCTGTGGCGCAGGTAATCAGCAGAGGCGGCTCGTGCTGGGAACACAGCGGGGATGGGGGGAGAGGGGGCTCTCTGTGCCAGCAGGGAGGCTGCAGGTTCCAAACCACCCATCAGGCCACTCAAGACATTTGATGAGGCAGGTCTGGCAATGGGTGGGCCAAGAAGTTCCTAAGAGTAAGTAATAAAGGATGTTCAGATATGAGCAATTTGCACAAACAAGTCATTTACCACACTGCAGGACACCCCACTTACAGCAAGTTAGAGACAAGGGGGACTTGTGCAACTGATGCACCAGTTCTGGTTTGCCCAGCATTAGGCACTTACCAGGCTCTTCATTTCCAAGTTGTGATTACAGGAAATAGCAGGACAAGACACATTTCTAACTAAACCACACTAATGACGAGTTCTCTCTTCTCTACACAATCACTTCTCACTGCTGACCCCATAATTCCCATAAAAAATGTCTTATTGTCAAATAACACTTGTTTTCCCATTGGGGATGTGTTTTTAAGTACTTCCCTCCCCCCAGTAAAATACCTGCAGAATATTCTTTGATAGAGGCTGGCCTGACATCTCTGGAGGTGACATTAAGTGGCTTTCAAGGCTCTGCTAAGAAAATGAAAACACTGTCAATTAGACATAGATACAACCAAACTCGTTAAGAGACTATCCATGTTTGTCTCAGTGACAGAAATAATTTCACCTGTTCTGTTAGAACAGCAGTTTATGGATCAGCCAAATCAAATTCCAGCAAAGTGAAGGGCTGAGCTGACTCTCAGATCTGCCCTAGCTAAGAAAAATGCCTTGTGCTGGACTGTATCCAGGGAGTTCACTGTGCCTCCTTCAAGTCTGGGTCAAATACATGAATTTATAGAATTGTGTAAACTGGAGATGGAACATTCAGCCAGTGGTCAAATGAAAACATGCACAAACTGAAAAGTGTGTGTACATTAGAGAAATTAAGATATTATTCTGTGCACCCAAATAGGACATCAATGCAAAGAGACAGCCAGAAATGAAAGTCTTGATTTAGGTCTGAAATCAGTCTGTAAATTCTTCACAGGGCAAATTTACATTTTTCCCTATCTTTCAGTGAAGTGAGCTGAGTCTAGAAGTCCTTGGGTACAGTCTGGCAGGAAAAACAAATGTTTGAGACTTCCTCAGTTGTTAGAAGTATGTTTTGGTGCCAGAAGTGGTTGCTGATAGCTTGTGGGGAAACACAGTTTTGGCAGTTAGTGGCAGGATGAAATTTCATCCTACAATCTCCTAGCCTAAACCTTAGTATCATCTGTTGTTTAACATTAATCTACCAGCTAACAAGCATTTGCTTCAGTTTTATCTTACTACAAACAATGTTCAAAGCCAAGTTGAAAATACTGGACCGTGCACTGACACACCTGCATTAACACAAAAGTCACTAAAAACATCTGAGCTCCAGGTTAAGTGTTGGCTGTACCCATACCACGAGCATTTTAACACAGGTAGCAATTATTAGACTTTTCATATAGTTTTAGAGTTCTGGGGCTTTCAGAAACTTCACCTGAAATCAGTCTTGTGATGTGGAAACCCCTCACTTTGAATTACTGTGGCTGGGGAAAAGGGACCACAGCATCTCTCAGTTTCCCCTCTGAACAACGTTCCAAATGCAAGCCTGTGTTTAACACCACACTGCCCGTGGATCACAGCTTATCCCAGGGGCTGTGTAAGGAGTGCCCTGATCACAACCCACGAGTCAATGCCCAGGGCTCTGCTACTCACATTGACTTTGGGCTGGGAGGGCAGGGTCCCGCTGGCCTTCATGCTGCTCACGAGTTTGTTAAACGCCGTCATATCTCCGTCCTTCTTCATCTGTCTGGAGCCAGTGGCATTCAGCGCTTCCTCCATCTGCTCAGCCATAAAGGGAGTGGCAATTTTCCCCTCCTGATCCACTTTCAGGCCTTTTAGCCCAGCTTCAACTTCTTCCACTGAAAGAACGACTCCTGAATGTGCTGAGAAACACAGAATACATACTGATAAACCACCATTCTGTTCTCAGGTGAGCTCCTAATTCTTGTGCAGGTGTTTCATACAAGTTGTTTGAAAGCAAGGAACAGCCAAAAACTTGTTTCCTGCTCCTCTTCCTAGCTGTCAAACCATGGCTGACCCGGGGTTAGACTGATTCTAATATCCAAATTCAGAGACCTGGCATGCACATGAGACCCACAAGAACCAGTTTAGGTTTCAGCTGCCAACTTCTCTGTACCTTCCATTTACCCTACAAGACATGCAGTTCACAACTCTGCCTGCATGTCACAGAGAATATTGGTTTGACAACTGAGCTGGTTCTTTTTCAGTTTTTTCAGGAAAGCTGCATTTACTCCAGGAGACCAGATGGCCTTCCAGTCACAGTGCAAGCCATGTCAAATTGTCTGAAGCTGCCATGAGTAGAAGGAATACATACCTGGAAAATCTAGATACTGTGGAGACTCAGCTACACACTTAACCTGATGGGTATAAAGTCTGAAGCGGATTTTTTGCTCAGAAATTAAAGCCTCTACAGAAAGATTCCACTGGCATAAGCAGAACAAGGTATAGCAGTATTTTTTCCTGTGTGTGCAAATATACACATATAAACACCTAGTGGTGCCCAACATCAGGGCTAAACATGCCTAAGGAGCAGCTAACACACATCACAAGGTATGACACCTTCAGAGGAAGGAACAGAGACAGGAGCATGCCATGGGTTGCTGGAGCAGGATGTCAGCCCAAAGGAAAAGAGACTTACTGGAAATTCGGGCAAGAAGGTGGAGGAAAGAAAACAATGATGCAGACATGCAGCATGGAACATGAGCAAGTATGATGCTGGTGGATCTGAAAGCTCCACATCACTCCAAGAACTGCACAGCATTTTATGGGAACACAGAACCTGCATCAGGTACTTTCGAGTGACTGGAAGCTTCCCCACAAACTTTTGTTCCTTCGTCCTTGGTTTGTGAGGATCAAAGTTGAATGAGTTTTTAGTAGGAAAGTCAGATTAAGCAGAACACAGAGAAGACTTGTAGTTCTATTTAAGTTCAAATTAAGAAATTCTCCACATGTTAGCCAACACTCCCTGCTGGATGCTTAAGAACATTTGCAGTACTTGGATGCTTTCCTTCCTTGCTGCTTCACAAAAATCAGAGCACTTTTTGTTCAGTCCATTTACATGGCAATACATGCTGCTTGCCAAAGAGGAGCCAATTTGGGATTAGACCTGGAGATTTCCAAGAACACATGCATTTTGTACCCTCTGTGCATGCTGTGGGCCCAAACGTGCAAATCCCTAACCTGGGGGTGCCCTTGAACATTAAAGCCAGGCCTGAGCTCTGTTCAGAACAGCTGATGCTGGCAAAAGTGAATTCCAACAATCTCAGTTCCCTGGAACCCTGTGATTCCAGCCAACATTTCTCTTGTTATGCTGCGTTGTAGCTTTATGTTATTAAATTATTGCCCCAAACAGTGAGTGCAGACCACTGTGCTTCCAGTGGCAGCAAGTCTTGGCAAGTTCAAGTTTACAGCATGCACTTAAAAATAAATAAATCACACCCTCAAGCCACTGTTCAACTTCCTAGACACTGACACTGAATGGATCAATGTGATTACAGATGCTTCCAAGGATGACTTACACTGTCAGTTTTCTATAAAGCCAAAGGTTAAATGCCAGAGGTTCAGAGCTGACATTTCCAGCCTCCAGCATGAAAAACTCATGCAAATGCCATACACAAAGCTGGAAACTCAGATCAAGGCTTGCATCATCTTTTGATTGTTACTGGCCAGTAAACAGTCTGATAGTCCTGGTGTCATCCTGGGATAGGATGAAAAGAATCAGGGATGGTATGGGCACAGAGCTAATGAATACTGGGTTTCAGTAAATCTACAGTCCTGCCTACTCCTGGCTTTGGCAGGGGAGGTTTCCAGACCACCAAGCCTCTTGCTGTGAGACACTGCAGCACAAGAACTCGACAATAGCTGAAGAGGCACTTACTGCTCTCTCTAAGCTTTTCCTTGTTGGCTGAAAGACTTGAGAGAAGAGGTTTTAAGTCCACTTTGGCTTTCTGTAGCATTTCTAGGATGTCCACTTTGTTTTCAGAGTGGTCTTCCAATGGAATGGGAGCAAAGTAGTTTCCAGAGTTCTGGCCAGGGGAGAGAATGGCTTGCTCTAGACCTGCAACAGCAAAACCAGGAGCACTGCGACATCAGTTCACCAACCCAAGGGCTCAGGATGAACATGCACCGGTAACCAACCTCAACACTGCCAGTTATGGCTCACACCCCCTGCCTGGAAAGCCATCAGGAAGCATCGACAAGGACATTTATAAAAAGAGAACTTACAGCTGCTCACTGTAAGTGCTTCCACAAGAATGTCAAGTGCTTAAACTGTGGGAGAATTCAGCGTCCTGAAGCTTTCTCTGCCATGTTCTCATTGAGTGAGTAAGAGAGAAGGTGGGAGGAGGCTCCCTGAGCCTGCCCTGCCCCAGAGCCTTACCTGCCAGCCTCTCCAGCTCCTCGTGGGGGGTGGATCTCAAGCTGCTTGATCGACTTCCAGAATGACTGGGATTAGAGAACCACCTGCTGAACCTGCTGGCAGACACTGAACCTTCCCCCAGCACATCCTCAATCATCTGGTTAAGGGAGGAGAAACAAAGGGAAAAATCTTAATGGCAGCAAGATCAGCAACAGCTCTGAAAAGCTTTACTGTGCAACCAGGATTCTTCTGCTACAGACAACGAGATGCTGCTCCCAGAGTTTCAAAGCTTTAATTTTTTTTTTCCTTCCAAAATAGCAGCATTTGTACAGCCAGTTAAAATAACCCAGCGTGCATCTCTTATTGACACCAAATATTTGCTCAGAGTAAAACTGTAACTGAAACAGCACAATCAGAGCCCTCCCCAAAGGCCATTAAATACACCATTCTAAAGTGGAAGTGTAAAAAAAAGACCAATAAGTATTTTTAAAAAAATTATGCATTATAAAATGTAATTCAAACTAAATGTTTTTCTGTCTTGCAAGGTTAAAGCAGTTAAAGCCTGGTCAATAGGCACGGATGAGTTTCAACATACAGCATGTTTACTTTCAGACACAAGAAGAGCAGCTTCCTCCTGTCAGAGGAGTTGTTTTGTCTGAAACAAGTGTCCCAGCATGGTTTACAACAGCAAAAACAAGACAGCGTTGATCCCCTTGGATTGTTTGACTCTAACACATTAGAATAATTAAGACAAGTAATGTACAAACCTATAGCAACACTTGTCACAGACATCACCATTACAAAGGAACTCACTTTTTTGACAAATTACAACATCTGCCCATCTGTCTCATCAGCAGATGTTTTGACTTGGGAATTCCCTGCTTTTGAAAGGAGTCACCATCTTGCAGGTATGCTGAAAATCAGATTGTCAAGTCTAAAGACACATCATTTACATCTTCTACAGGGAGAACAAACTCTCCTCCACGTGCTTGTCAAATTATTGCCACCGTACGATGATCTTTGCTGATGCAAACCCCACCACAACATTACTGGTACTGGTAACAGTGCAGCCAGCTCTGAGTGTTCACCTGGGGTCTCCAGGCTCACTGCCTTCCAGCAAACCTCCCCAGATCTGTCTGCTGCAATTCCCAGACTTACATGGAAAAGGTTGTTCTAAGCTGTACTAGATTTGGACAGTGAATCTTCTCTGAAGATACCTTAAACACTTCCAAAGAAGATTCACTCAGGATGACAATTTTGAGTATTCATGTAGTGATCAAAAGAGAGGAAAGATAGTCAGCTAATTTGCCTCAAACACTTTCTCTGGAGATGGATCCAGTCCCAGGGAATAACACTTTGGCAGTGACATCCCAACACTCCAAAGCTACATCTCTGCAGATGCATTGCAGACTTACACACTGCACACACGACTCTCACAAAGCAACAAGTTTTAGCTTTCACAGAATGCAGCAGAAAAAATGCTTCTCATGAATACAGCCAGTCTTAAAAACCAGAAAACTCACTGAAGCCAGGCCAGGAACACTTTTATCCAAGTTAAAGAACTCATTGAAGTCAAACTCTCCTGGAGCCGGTTCTTGTAAAGCAGCTTCTCTAGGAACTTCTTGATCCGCTGGAGTTTCATTGGCAAGGACAGTTTGCACTTCATCCTCTTCTACCACTCCACCATTGCATTCTATCCCTTAAAAAGAAAACCAAGAGGCTGCTGAATCACTGGGCTCATTAATTCCTGTGGGAACAGTGCCTAAGAGCCAATGCATTTGCCCAGGGATCAGAAGCACAGGACCAAAGTCCCCCACCCCACGTGCTCTCTCATCAGTTGGACCGTGCTGGCTGCCTTCTCCTGCACCCACAGCCCCCAGCACAGAGCTCCCAGGCTCTTATGCAGACTATCCAGCTCAAGAAAACAAGAACTGCCTTTGAACTGTGCATTAACAACTGCCCCTGCTCACACACACACACATCAGATGTGCTGCCACACCAGGCACACGCAGCTGTGAAGGCAACAGCTGCTGCTGCTTTGCCATCAGGAATCCTTTGGAAGCTCTCCTGCCTTCTTCACTCAGGTTCTCAGTGTTGGCAGCACACGACAAATATTGCTCCTCCTCCCTCAGGAGCGAGCACCTCTTGCTTTAAAGACTTCTCAACAAGCTGGAACAGGTTCTGCAGAAAAGCTGTGACGTGACTACAAACCTGCCATGCTTGGAACTGCAGTCCAGGGACAGCCCAGGTGCAGCTGTGCATTCACTCCTGATGGCCACCTGCAGAAGTTCTAGCACTAAGAAGTCATCCTCATCCTCTCTCCTGCCATATTGCAGCTTTTCCAGCAGTAATAATCACTGGAGACTTGAAGTCCAATGAATGCACACAAATTCAAGTCCCCATATTCAGTTCCCAGCCACATTCCTGGCAGCTCTATATGCCCAAATCCCTGTTGTAATGTCAGTATTACTATAGCAAAAAAAAAATGTTTCAAGTACCTCAGAGCATTAGCTTAATTTAAAGCAAGGCTTTAGCACCCACCAAGATATAGGAGTGAACAAGACCTTTTTAATAGCCTATCAACTCCTGATATCATTCAATAGCCATACCAGGTTTTTTCCCAGCTTCTCAACCCTGCCTTTCCTCAGAAAAAAAAAATAGCTTTTTACCATCTAATCGATCTTTCAGATTGTAAATACCTTTTACAGGACTTACATCTTGTGCTCTAGGGTGACCAAAAGCGATGCAGGTTTAAGATAAACTGCTGGTAAACTGCATTTTCTTTACACTTGCCTGGCTGTGTGACAACCCCCTCTCTACCCAGGAAGGTGCCCCAGGGGCACACAAAGCCCTGGTGATGCCCATTACCTTCCTTCAGGGAGGCCGTGCGTCGCCTCGTGCGCTTCCTCCCCTTGTGATCCTCCTCCAGAATTTTATCATCGAAGCCTGTGAGCTCAATGGTTTCAGACTGACTTGTAGGACCAGCAGAGAACCACTCAGGCTCCTCTTCAGTGTACGAGTCATTCCTCCTTCGCTCCCCAAAGACACGCTTGCTGTCACCAAACTCCCTCTGAATATTAAAAACATGAACCATAAAACGCTGCTTCAGAAGATTCCTCTATGACTTCCAAAGCAAATGTCCACTTTTGGTGTTTTTTTTTTTTTTTTTCAAGGTTTATACAAGCACCCTGAATGCTCAGTAAACTTTTAAATTTTAAACTTCACGGCCAAATTTCTGCTTTGTTGCACCAAAGGCTACTGATCCACAAGTGCCTCTCTAAACTCAGTTTTGCATCCTAAGATGCAGGTTAGTGGTTCATTCTTCTTAAAAGCAAAAAATATTCAAAAAAAGCCTGAAAGCACAGAAAGCTTCCATTTTCTGAGGTTAAAAACAATACTCACTGACAACTGCTAGGTTAAGAACTACAAATGAACTATTAGACTTCTGAGTGTCTTGCTGGTAAGTCAACCACAGATAACAGAATTAGACACATCCCAGTTGGGCTGCCTGAAGGGATGTAACTAAGTTTTGGAAGCACCAAGTGCTGTCCCTTTACATCACAAAGGTGATTTTAAGAAGAAGTGGCCTCCTGCCAGAGGACACTGAACCACCGAGTGCGCTCATCTGCCCCTGGTGCTCTCAGTGCAAAGCGCCCCAAAACTCAGATTAAAGTGCAAACAGGAGGAGAAAGCACAAACCCTGAAGCGTTTGTCCTTGTAGTCCCTGTCACGGTCTCGGTCTCTCCCATCCCTGGAATCCCCTCCCCGATGGTCTTTGTCGAAGTTGCGGGAGGAGATGATTCTGCCGCTGCCGATCCTGCGGCCCCCGATGACGCGCACGCCGTCGCTGTCCTTCTCCAGGGGGCTGCCCGCCCGCCGGGAGCTCACTGATGCACTCACGTGGCAGCCCCCACCGAAGCTTCGCCTCTGGGGACTCAAGACCACATCCAAGTCATCTTCTTTCACTCGCTCCCTCGGGTCTGCAGGTCAGAGAGCGCACAAAGAGCAGAGAATTTCAAGTGCTAGTAAAGACAAGTGAGCTGTCTGTCCCACAGCCTTGCTGCTACGCCAGGGCTTTCTGAAGGACAACACTCATGGTTTATTTTTGTGAAGCTAATCTAGCTGAGACCACAGAAAGTGCAGACAAAGAATTTACAGCTGGATATTGAGGAATCACTCCTCAAAAGTACCTGCTTTCCCACTATAGATCTAAGTGCTCAGCCTTGAATTGTAGGGAAATAATGCCCTGCACTTGGCATTAGTTGCAGTAACCAAGACTTCCTTGACACTTATCCTATGCAGTCAATCAATTTTCAGACAGATTTTATGTAGCCTTTCTTGTGTTATCCCACAGGAAAGCTTTTGCCAACAGCCCAGGTTCAGGTTGTGTCTCTGCTGTAAGAACACTCACCTACTATCCTACGCATAAGAGAAGTCCGATCTGAATCCAAATCTTTTTTAAAGCTTTCCACTGGTGAAGTTCTTCCTGAAGTCGGATATAAAGATGCATGCCACTTCTCTGGATCCCAGACACCATCACTGTGGAAAAACAATTGCAGGACTGTTTGCTACCCTGCAGTCCAATACATAATTCATGGTGCTGCAAACCCAGAATTCACTGCTCAGCAACCTGTACAGGTGAAACACCTTTCACACCCAACTTCTAAATCTTTGCCTTGCTGTGGTTTCCAACCTCCCACATGGTATTTGGATCCCTCCTGTAACAGTAAGGAAGTATAATACCCACCATCAGCTTAGAAAGGCTACTTAGTGGTGAGGTTTGCCTGCTACACTGAAAAACAGCTCAAAAAGCTCATATGCTGCTGCTCTTAAGCATTCAGGTAATTTTACTTCACTCTCCCACTTATTACTACAATAAATTAATCTGAAAGTATAGAAACTGCTGCTTAGCAAACCTAAAAACACAAGCCAAGAACACTCATCTTCATCTTTAAATGAAGTAATGATGGGAGAGTAAAATCCACCAAGCAAGGCAGCTTGTTACAACCTGACCCAGCCTGTGCTACACAGCCATCTATACTGGAGGTAGCTTTTCCTGCAGGTCTGTCAGACTTGTGTTGTGTGAAGTTATAAAACAAGATCCAGCAGAAAATAATCTCTGTTCAAAGCACAAAACCCCTGGCCAGAGCACTGAACCTTTCCTAGTGGGTCAGTACTTCTGAAAGCTGTCATACACTGAGCTCTGTAGCACCTGCATCTCCCATCAATATAAAAACACTTCTTAGCTAAGAGTTCTTTGCAATTTAACCTTTTCTTTGAAAGAAATGCAAATAGCCTTTGTACAATCAAGAAAATACCTGTCATATTTTTCAGAAAGACAAGAAGGTCTTTTCTTAGAGTAGGGACGCTCTTTAATATCAAGCAGTTCCTCCTGGAAAAAGAAATAAATCAAGGCATTAGTTCCAGTTCTCACCCAGACAAGATTTAAGTGACTCCAACTGTCTGTTCAATGCAGTGTTGCAACTGGACACCCCCAGTTTCACAATATGTTGTTTCATATTCTGTGAGTTACTGCAGTGAAAGTTTCTGTTTCAGTTCTCTTTCAGTGGCCACTGACCAAACACTCCTTTGGAGCGCTGATCCTTACTAGGTCAGGTTCAGTCCTTGGGAACACTCCCAGGCTGCTCACTCCATATATGTTTACAAATTCACTCAGCTTATAAGCAAGACAGGCATTGTGGACACTGGAGCTGCTGAGTTCTCAAGGAGGAATCAGAACTGCTGTGTTTCATGTTCAGCAGGTAAAAAAGCATTACCACAAGACCAGTTCACTGGAAATTCCAGACAAACTCACCATTTCTGACCATCACCAATTCTGAGATACCAGAATGTATTTTACACAGTTACCCATTCCACCCAACACCAAACCAATGCTGAAAGATGACTTGTTTTCCCACTTTGTGCCAGCTTTCACACAGCATTTGGTTCACCATGGCACACCCTGAGTCAGTCATTTGACTGGCAATCAATCCAAAGTTTGCTACATTTGAAAAGCATTATTATTGATGTGATCATCAGTGCTTTAAATCATCATTAAGTTGGCTGCAATCAAGATGCACATTTTTAATTAGACTTTGCTCCTTCTCCCTAGATTAACTTTCCTCAATCTGCCTCTCTCCCAACTGTACTGAACTGATTTACAACTGTGCAGAAATCAGTGGGCAGCTGGGAGGATAAAGAAATCCCAACAGCAGACACCACACAGCAGCCAAACTGAAGGAAATCTCTTTACCTTTTCACCCCCAAAAATACAACATCCTCTAGAGCTTTTACATCATTATCCCCATGTGATTAAAATCAATTCATTAACTATGTGGGCTTGATATTTGAAAGTTTCCAGATGGCAGTTTGGTAGCTGGATAAAACCTACACACACACACACACACAATTCAAGCATCATCCTGAACCAGCCTTCATCAAAAAGAGCTCCATTAAAGGGAGGAACACTGCCCTCCCTGCCCACAAGCTTCCCAAAATAAACCCCAATCTGTGAGTAACATCAGTGCTGTAATACTATCACAGCCCGGTGCAGATACTACAAGCATTAACAGCCCTGTCCATCAGCACATCGGGAATGGGCTGCTCCTCTGGCCACGAGAGGGAGTCCACAGCTTCTCAATCACATCCTATCACAACCCTTCATTCAAGTGAGGAAAATTTGAATTGTTTCTTGGCTTTTGCTCATTAGCTGTGCAACCTTGGAGCAACAGCTTCCCAAGAGCTAGGAAAGACACTGTTTGGACTACACAGCACTCCTGGAACAGGAGATGAATGCTGGCACTTCCAGAGTGTGCTGGTGGTGGTTTTCTGTTTCATTCACACACTAGGACGTTTAAGTAGGTGGGTGAAAAGCATATTTAGCTGTTACTAAACAGTTTTAATCAAACAGCTTAGAACTACTCATACTATGAGCCAATTGTTTTCCTACTGGTAGTAAGTGAATATAAAGCACTAAAGGAAATCAGTCCCCTTTCCAAATCAACAGCACACATCCTAAAACAGTGCTCCCTCAATCCCTAACTAATAGGATACTGAAACATCTGAAAGTGCTTTACAATATTGATTACACGAGCACCTTAAACCAGCTACATTTAACCTGTTACATGTAAAAAAGCCATGATATGAGGAAAGATATTTCAACACAGACTATTTCTGGTATTTCTTGATTCAGGCTCCTTGGAAACCAACAGATAAACAAGACTAGACACCTTCTGGCACTAGTTCTGCAACTTTATCCTGATCAGAAACTGTAGGTACTGAATTAACAAAGTTGATGCTAAAAATACATTGGTTTCAGTGCACAGCCACCACCAGCACTGGCTGAAAGCTGCCCAAAAAGCAGGATTTGAAGCTGCATTCAGTTAATATTCTAGAGAGGAGCTGGGCAGGACAGAGCAAGCACAGATACCACTTTTTCAGCAGGGAGAGTTTAGAAGCAGCTCCTCTCCTTCACTTTAACTGAATAGCAAGCCCTGAACAAAAGTATGCTCTACACTCTCCAAGGTTACGTGCCCATCTTCTCTAAGAAGTTAAAGAATTAGAAAGCCATGCTATTCCCATGAAGTTTTGCCAGTTCTGAAGTACGTGCTTTATTGTTGATGTCTAGTTAAAATAAGCCAGAGCTCCACTATCTCAACAGAACAGGGCCACAACGATAATTTTTTTTTCTTTCAAAAAACAACCTACCAGGAAACCAACAGCTCTGAATTCCTCAAGGAAGATAACAGTCAGCAACAGTAAACTGTCTCACCCTTCTCCACACTTCAGGCCATTTGCTGTAAAGTATCTTAACAGATTTCCACAAAGCAATGACCACCTGTTCCCACAGCTTGGAGCCATAGGAAAGCCAGCCCCCATCCCAGACTCTTTCCAAAGGCAATTTTCAACAGTGGTACCAGAACCCCAAACAAGATTTGAGCCCTAAACATAGTACATCAAATTTATTCAGCACTAAAATAATCTTTAATTGCAAGTTATTTAGTCATTGTTCTTCCACTCACACACATATTCAGGTATCACAGTTAAACAAAAGCACCTGTGTTCAAGTTTTAACACTAAGCATTGGTTGGAGTCATAACTGCTTAAGCTTCCAGCAGCCAAATATGAGCAATTCTAAGGTTACAGAAGGCATCCAGTAAACATGTTAGAACTTCTGATAAGATCTTGTGTGCTACACCTTCCTAGGAAGTGGCACCTACTGCAAGGAAACATTTTGGTCAACCTCTTAAAGGAACTCTGCTGAAAGCAGAACTAGAACTGTGAAGCGCAAGTGCTCGAGAGAGCTGGTAGAACAACATACTTCAGTCTCTACCATAATCTCAGCACATGCTGTGGGGTGCTCAGATATTACAATGAGGTGGTGGGAATCAAGAAGTATCTCGAGGACAGGATTGCACAGCTACATCACATTTAACAAGCAGCTCGTTTTACCCCACCTCGCAAATCCTAATCCAGGCGAAGGCTTTTCAGCTTCCCTCACTGCTTCCCTCTTACAGAACCTCCACCTCCCACTCTACTTGTGTGGCCGAGAGTTCCACACACAACTCCGGGAGGAAAGGGGAGCTGACCTTAGTGTAACGATGCGGGTATTTGGTTGGGATTCTGTTCAGCTCCAGGAAAGCATCGCCATTTTCCGTTTCTGTTACACCTCCTCTTTTATCCATGGTTACTTCAAAGCCTTTGACCACGGAGCTAATTAAAACAAAACCAAGCCGTCAGATTCCGAGCCGTGCAGTTCTGGAGGGGGGGGTCTTCCCTCCAGCCTGAGCCAGTTCGGCACTTGGGCACGGCGGGGAAGCGCCGGGTTCCCCAACAGCGCCCGTTCCCAGCCGGTGCCACCCCCCAACCCCGAGCCCAGCGGCTCCGGCTGGAGGGTCCGAGCCGCTCCCGCAGCCCGGCCCGGGAGCTCCCACACCGCGAACTCCGTTCCGAGGGCACGGCCGGGGCTCGGGGCCGCCGGGCTCGCCTGCCCACCCACCTCCCGGGCCCCGCCGGGCTCGGGCTCCGCTCGCCCCGCGGCGCGGGGGCAGCGCGGCCCGGGCGCCGTCCCGAGGCACGGGGGCCGCTCGGGAGTTGGGCGGCGGCAGCGGTGGGGCAGGTGACTCAGCGGATCCCCGCCCGCCCGCCCGCACTCACCGGCGGGCGTCCCGCGCCGCTCCGCTCCGCTCCAGGCCTCACTGCCGCCCGCGGCGCTTCCTGCTCCGGCCGCCGGCCCCGCTCCGCCGCCCGTGCCCCGCTGAGGGGCCGCGCGCGCCGTGGGCCGGCCCCGCCGCCCCCCCCGCACAGCCCCGGCCCCCGCGTACCCCGCGCGCCGCTCCCGCTCCGCCCGGCGCCGCCTCCGCTCAGCCGCCGTAGCCGGGGCCTCGCGCCGCCCGCCCCGCACCCATTTAACGCCCCGCGCGCAGGCGCGGCGCGCGCGCGCGGCCCGGGGGCTCCCCCGCCCGGCGCCTGAGCGGGGAGCGGGCGGGCACCGGGCGGGAAGCGCCGCGGCCCCCTCAGGGAGCCCCAGCCGCGGGCCGGCCGCGGCACCGGCGGCTCACCTCGAGAGCGGCCCGGCGGGTGAGGAGCGGCGCGGGGCGCGGCGAGGGCCCGCAGGCAGTCTGGGCGGGCAGCCCTGCGGGGCGAGTGGCCGGCGGGGCGCGGGGAGAGCCGTGTGCGGAGCGGCGGCACCGAGCGGTCCCTATCGCGGCCCGGTCCCTGTCCCCGATCCCGGCCCGGTCCCTGTGTCCGATCCCATCCCGGGCCCCGTCCCCGATCCCATCCTGGGCCCCGTCCCCGATCCCGGCCCGGTCCCGTCCCCCTCAGGAGCGCGGGAAGCGGCGGGGCGCGCGCGGCCCCTCAGGGCGCTGGCGGGCGGGCGGTGACAGCGCTCTCCGCGCGGGCTCGGGGGGTTCCCGGCACTGCTCTGCCATCCCGCCGTGCCCGCGGGTGACAGGGCCGGTCAGCCCGAGCCCGCACCCTGCCCAGCCCAGCCCCCCGCGCCACAGCGGTGTGAGCGCAGCGTCCCGGCGCTCCCAACCGGTGCTCCCAGCCAGACGTTACCCGTCCCTGCCGGGTGCGGGTCTGGCGTTCCCGGGGGACAGCGGGACGGAGTCTGGTGCAGTGAGCGGGGCAGCTGATCCGGAGACACCGGACAAAGATTTTAGTGGTTGGCAGTGAGGACCAGACATTGTTCTCAACATGACTTTAGGGAATTAAGTGAGCAGGATTGCCGGGTCCGTATGTCCGCGGCTCTGCCCGCAGCATCCCCACCACTGAGGCCACAGAGCCCGGGGGGATCCAGAGCTTCCGAACACCTTGGGCACAGAGGTCTGTGTAGGAGAAAGGAATTTCATGTAGGATCTGGTGAATAAAGTGTTTTCGTCCCAGATCTTTAATGAAAGTTAAATAGCACCATTAAAAGCTGTAAAGAATGAGACAGAAATAAGAAATAAATTATTTTTCACTTTTTTTTTTTCTATGACAAACTGCTGCATTTTAAATGAGACAGCACTGCAACATTTGTCTAGTCTTCCCGGGCCAGCTTGCTTTACAAACAAACACACAGTGAGACTCGATAGCAACCATCGGGCCGCCAGGCTGTGTCTGAGTGGTTGTTATGAGATGCTGTGGGATTTGAGAGGCCCTGAGCCGTGTGATGGTCCACTGTTCACGTGGCTGTTACGAGCTGAATCCCTGCTCAGCTGGCTCCCAAGGGCACACCTGCCGCGGGTGCTGGACGCTCCCAGCAGGAAAGCCCGGTGGCACAGAAATGTCGGGACGCTGTTTTTAAGTCACGAGTGCCCGAGTGGCAGCTTCCCCAGCCCGGGCTCTCCGTTCCGGTGCTCGGTAAACCCCGGGCGCTCCGGAGCCGTTCGCGCTCCACCCGCCGCCAGGGGGCGCCGCGGCGCCTTCTCCCGGCTGAGGGCGGGGAGCGCCCGCCCCTCACGGCGGGGCCTCCTCGGGCTCCTCCCGCTCCTCCCGCTCCGGTACCCTTTGGAGGCGGCTTGGTGAGGGCGGCCGCAGTTTCGGTTGCTGTTCCTCGGCTCCGTGTGCCGGTCCCCCCTCCGCTGGTCCCGCGGTCCGTAGCGCCCTCAGCGGGGCGGGGGGGCTGGAGCCGCGGCCTCGGCCCCTCACGGGGGCGGGGGGGGCTGCGGAGCAGCGCTGTGTGGGTGTCGAGTGTTCGGCACAAAAATTCAGGGTGTGATTATCTGCTGAAAGGAATTTCGTGGAGGAAAACCGCAGAGAAATTTTGTGGGGGTTTTGTGTTGGTTTTTGGTTTTTTTTTTTTGGTTTTTGATTGGTTGATTGGTTTGTTTGTTGTATGTTTTTGTTTGTTTAGGAAGTTAGGTTTTGTTTGTTTTGGTTTGGGTTCTGTTTGGCTTTCTTTCTGTCACACCTTAAAGCCAGGCTTACAGAAGTACCCCCTTGAGATCTCACAAGGAGATGCCTGTCCATAAGCCCAGGTGCTTTCCCAGCCTCTGAATTCCCCCGAGGCCTTTGGAAGGCACAGGGTTCTGTGCACACAGAATTTGTTGCTGGAATTCGTTGTTTTCTTCATGTCTGTGTACTTGTGAAGGAAAGAAGCTTAGTATTAAAAAAAAAATAAAAATGGAAAGGAGTCCATTTGGTTAGCTCCTGATTGTGTCACCCTCTGTTATTAATTTGTTTTTAATTAGGGGAGCATAACTTGGAGTCATCCTCTTATAGCACTTTTCTAGCAGAGCTTTGTTTAGGTAGGCACAGTTGTTGCCTTAGGATTCAAATGGTTGTAACTTCCTCACCATTAGATTTTGTCAGCACAGCTCAGGGCAGCGAGGCTGGGAGACACCACACTTTGCATGTTAAACACCTGCAGTTGTGTTAAACATGTGCTGTTTGTGTGCTGGTCACCTGAGTGGAATTCATGTCTTTAAGATATTGCATTTAGCACAGATCCATTTGATAGATTAATCACAAATGACAGGCACCAATTTATGCTTTGTCCTAAGCTGAGAGACAGCATAGCAGAACAGAGAGGGAATTTGTGCACTGCAGGCTTGGAACTACAGCGAAATGGAGAAAGTCAGGAGCAGGTAAGCAGTAAGAAGAAGCTACCCTGTTAAAAGACCTCAGCTGTCATTTATTTTTTTTTTTAAATTATGGTATCTTAGGCTTTCCATAGGACAGGAGAAAGTTAAGGTATTCTCAGAGGAGGCCTTAGTGATCTCTGTGGAATGCTTGCCTTAAAGCAAAATGAAGTGAACAACAAGCATCCCGCTCCCAAACCCATCTTGGAACACAACTTTGTGGGGGTTTAAATTATCATAACATTTAAACATAAAAATAATGAGCTTGAGCTTGAGGTATTAGCCTGGACACATTTGGACATAGTTGTTGGTCCAACCACAGATTAATCCATGGTATCAGTTCTCTTCCCATGCTTTCATTTCTAACTTCACAAGGGAGAAATGATCCATCTCCGATCTTATTTTTCATAGTTGCCATAAATTCTCATGGGTGCAGGCCATCATCAGTAAATATGTGCAGCACCTGCAGTGTTTCAAGTTTAGGAAAATCCTTAGATTTTTCACATGCCTTAGACTTTAATACAAAACTTGTGCATGTTTTACCCAAGGTTGATTTGTTTCTTTGGACTTACTTGTGTGACGTTGCCATCGCACATGGTCAGACCAGGTTTGCCTTTGGAGCAGATTAAATAGTTTTAAAGGGAGTTGGCCCTGACAGGTGTGCAGGAACCCCGTGCTTATTTAGCTGAACTTCTGCAGCTTGCATTGTTCCCATCACTTTGTGAAATTAACATTTTTTTCTGGTTGCAGCCGTGTCTTCCCCAGCTCAGTTCAGGTGATTATTGGGGTGACATTTCAGACTACCCTCTTCTGTTGCCTCTTCTGGAGCTCAAGGATGTGTTGGTGATTCTAATGTGCAAATTCTCAGGGTGGTGGCAGCATTTGTTTCGGGAAGGAAGCTTCAATACAACTGGTTCAGCAAGTTTTATCTGGTTAGGGGTGTTTTTTATCCTTCTTTTCAGAAAATTACCAAGACAAAATACTTAAAATTCATGAGAACACACTTGTAATTTTTTCAGATTTTACATGTGAAAGCAAACTGTGTGATGGAAAAATATGTCTAATTTTATTTTTTTAATGATGAATATGTAAAAACAGGAAGAGATTTTTAGGTTTTTTTTTTAAGGAGAAACATATTTAGTTAAGATATGAGTGAAACTAGGAAAAAGTTTCTTGTGAAAGAACATTTCATGTTAAACTGGAAAATTCTCACTTCAGTTCCTAAGTCCTCAAGAGAATCTCTCAGCAATAGATATGTTTGAGAATAAAAGGCAGAAAACCACATTCAAATCTTCTCTGTAAAGACACCTTGTGTGCACACACATGGGAGGGGAAGCACAAATGCACTTTGGTACTTTTTCATTTCAACTTTAGAGGAAAAAAGAATTGTCTGTGACATGATTGCAGTGAAATGTGCCTTTCTGCTGGTGTTGGGAAAACTTTAACATTAAAACTCCAGATAGCGAAAAATGCCTGATAAAGAGACAATAAATGTTTTAGCATTTTGTAGCTGTTCTGTGGGTGACTGGACACCTTTGTCATAGATCAGTTTATTGAAATAATGCCATTTCTTTGCCGTTAATGTGATTTTTACACAGAATATTTTCCTTTTTCCTTTGAAGTTCAAAATCCCTGAAGATGCAGGAAATCCAACAACCACCTGGGCATCAAGTCCATCATGCAAGTGGCCAATCTGTTGCTCCCCGCTCTGCCAGACAGGAATTCCAGGACGGAGGCTGTGACAATCCGAGTCAAGTTGGGTGTGCCCAGAATCAAAGAAGGTGGTTAAAGAAATTCTGGACCAGGTGATAAGTACAAAACTTATTTTTTCACTGCACAGAGCTAGAAAAGTCTGGTTTTAGTAGTACCAGTGCAGGCTGAGGCAGAAGGTTTTGCTCCTGGCCGTGCCAGACAGTTTTGGAGGTACCTTGTGGTAACTTGAGGACAAGCACTGGCACAGTCAGATTTTCCATATATTTTATTCTCTAATGCAACATTTAAAAAAGGCTGTTAAACAGTATTCTGTGACACACTGCCAGGTGTAATGGTTTCCTCTTGCTCTCAAGTGTTTTTTTACTTCTTTTGTTTGTTGAAAGAATCTTGACCAAGGTGGGATGTAATTGTTTTCCAGATTAAAGCCTATTATTTGTTGAGCAACTGGAGCTGCTGAAAGAGGGAGGCCCCGTTCACGGCTGTGCTTTAATTAACTCGGGAAGCCTTTGGTGCTTATTGGGGCCCTCCGTGTGCCAATTAACTCCTAAATCCACCGGAAAGAAAAGGAGGGAAGGTTACAGTGTCACAGCCACACATCAGTGAGCTGAGCGGGAGCTGGACAGGCCGAACTGCTGTGGGGGAGGTGGGAACAGGGAAGATCTGGTTTCAGGCAGGGCTAAACATGAAACTGGCTCGAGTGTTCTGGACTCAGCCGGTTGGCTTTGAGGGAAACGGTGATGTTACCACTTCTGAAGCACAGAAAGGCCCCCAGTTAGCCAGCACCCTGCTCAGTGGTGCCACTGGCTGTAAGTGGGAAACATTTTGGCTACCTGGCTTTCCTAAAGTATGTCCCCTTTGAAGCCTTGCAGTGATGCTGGGGCCTCTGTTTATGGCTGATGAATTGTTCTGTTACAGGTATTAATTCCAGGGTGTAAATATTTCAAATATGCATTGATCTCTGCAAACCAGACCCTCAGTTTTATTACTGAAACTAAAAGTTCCTATTTTTACTGCTGCTTGGGAATTTGCAGAGGAGGAGTACAAAGGCAACTAACCTTTCCTTATGTTCCAGACATCTAACAAAGAAATTCTTCTATCTCTGGACAAAAATGACATTTGGACAAGTTCTCCCTTCCAAAGCCAGGTAGATAAAATTACACAACTCAAGGGTGGGTTTCCTTTCTTTTTTTTTAATGGCTTACTGGTAAACCAATGGGCTTAGAGAGTTCTGCCTGCCAAGAGAGTATCTGGATGTAGTTTGAGATCACTTGAAGGTTTCTTTTAAGTACCCTTCTTGCTCTTGCTTTTTTCTTTAACAGTCATGGTAAATCTTTACTAACTGAATTCACAGGAACTGTGGTGTGTCAATGAAGTTGAACTGTTTTTGCATGTAAATGATGGGGTATGATTGTGATTCCTGCATTAAATTTGACCATTTCTCCAAGGTATGATGAGAGAGATCTGAAAATTCAGTTCGTTTTGCTGTTTGCACTGTTCTTAATGTGCATTTTGGTGTCTGTCTGATGTGGAAATACCTGTGGCAGATAATCCCTTTCTGTTAGTGTTGTGTGAGCTGCTGAAACCCAAAGCTTTGATACTGTTTTCTTGGCTGGCTTTCATTTGCATGTTCATTCTTGCTTGACCACACCCTTGGGAATTGGAGCAGTTCCCAGTGGGAAGAGCTGCATTTGGAATAAGATCAGGCCCTTTAGTGATTCAGTGTGATTGCACTGTATCAAATATATTCTGGTTATGCCTTAGTTGGTAAATGGAAGTTGCCTTGTGAACCTCACCATCATTGATGTCCCATCTACTGCATTAGAACTGCTCTGGCTGCCTATAAATTCAGGACAATGATTATTTGATTTTTTTTCTTTTTTTAAGAAGTGGAAATACATTTTATAAAGATCAGCAAGGAACATAAGCAACAATGAATTGCTTTTTTAGATTTAGAAATCCCTAGTTCTCCACAGCTTTTATTTGCAATGTTCTGTTAATGCACCAAGTCAAAAAAAAATAACATATAGCTCATTTCTTCTTTATTTCTTTTTTTTTTTTTTTCCCTTTTCTGCTTGAGTGTTTGGAATGACTTAGCAACTTGGCTTGGGGTAGGTGGCTGTGAATTGCAACTTGTGAGAGGATTGGTATTGTGTGCACTGAGGGACCTCTTGGAATTCTGGGCCTAATCCTGCTGTTATTACAGACATGACCAATTTCATAGAGCTGGTGGGATAGTTGTGATTTAAAGTGTGACCTTGGGCTTGTGAGCTTTTTGTTTGTTATCTTGTATGTTCTCATGGGTCCTTCTGTTTACCATCAGAGATACAGAGAGGTGAGACATTTTTTGAAAGGATTCATACTCCAGTTGATGAGGCTTTTAGGTTCTTAGGTTGCTGCTCAGGTCATCTTGACCACATGGAAAAGTTTTGGAATATTAGATTATGACCATTGTTTTTAGTTAGGTGAGCAAAATCCCAATGCCTGCATGCAGATCTTCCCATATTTGAATTTTTAGTTGTTCACAACTCAGTTGAAATGTGTACCATCGCTTCTTACCTGGCCAGGAGTGTGATAATTAAATCCTAAAAGCAGAGACTGTTCTGCTGAGGTTAAAGGATTTGAAGGTCATACATGACTTGTGAGTCCATTTTGAGTGTGGCTCAGCATCCACAGGAAGGGGCAGGTACAGGAACAGATGAACAGCTTCATTTTTAGCACAGGGGATGTGCAACTGGCTGAAGGAGTTCCTGAGCCTATTTAGGTGCTCTTTGGGAAGATTTTAAATTTGCTGTTTCTAAAGCATAATGGAACTATCAAAGCATTATAAAATCTGATGTAGGTTTTGCATTTGTTTCTATACATAAAAATTTTTGTGTTAAAATAGCAAAGAACAAAATAACAAGGAAAATAAATGTATTGTTATTAACTATCCTGGTTGGTTGAGTAAAACACAGAACTGGGGATAAAATATGCAAGTTACTCAGGAGTCTAAAGTCAATTGGCAAGTTAACAACATCTGTCTTATTCCTTGCCTTTATGTGAAGTGTTTACAGTCAGTAAACTGATTCTTGTCATATTCACAGAGTCTTGGAATAAAGTGTCACAGTAGGGTAGTGGTTTTAAATGCAGCTAGATGTTGTTAGACTAACCAGGCAAGGCTGGAGAAGAGGTACTGTAATCTTCATTAAAAGTGATTTGTGGTCACTCTGGAAACCTGTGTCAAGTCCAAATCTTTCAACTGTTTAGATCCTTTTATGAGCAGAAGATTCTTCAAAAGACTTTTGGGCGGTGGAAGGAGTGGTGGACGCTTTGCAGAGAGAGGCAGCTCAGCCTCAGAGCAGAGAACCACTACAGGTTTGTGAAATGACTTCCCTTTGGGGGGTGTGCGTGAGAGATTTTCCTTGGGTTCTGAAGGAGTCATTAACACCAGTAAGCAGATCACAGCTGTGCTACCTCCAGGCCAAGAGCAATGTCCTCATTGTTATATTCTTCTTACCCTGTTATTTTTATTGCTGTTGTCTTAGGATGAAGTCAAAACTCCCTTTTCAACATATCTTTAGAGTGCAACTGAACTTGAAAGAATCCAACCTGTGGTCATTTGTGGCTATTTCACCACATGGCACTGGTTTCATTTTCCAGGCATTTCCTCTGTAGTTGGATACTCAAAGCCTGGAGAGCCAATGTGTGCCAGCAGCAAGGGGAGAGGAACAAACACTGGATTGCAGAGTCTCATGGTAAGTGAAGTGATGATAACTGTCTTTATTTGGGGACATGCTGGGGGGGGTTTCCAAGGGGAACATTCCCCCAGGATCTGTGTCCCTGTGCTCCCCAGGCCCTGGCAGGGCAGTGCCTCCAGGAGCAGATGGCTGGAGCTGGCAGGGGGATTCCCTGGGAGCACTATGGTGTAGCTACAGAGTTACTTAGGGATGCCACTGGATAAGCTTAAGGGCCTCTCCATCTGCTCTGGATGGCAGTGTTTGTTTCTGAGGGGGTGGTTTGGTTGGTTTTATTATCTGTTTGGTTTATTTTTTTTAACTTAATAAGTGTTCAAATATGTTTTTGATGGAATGTATTACTGGAATTCTCTATCAGCGGTGGCTACAGACATTAGATAATAATTCCCTGTGGTATTAACTGCAATGATTTTACTTGAATTCACTGTTCCTTCCAGGCTGTGTCTTACAATTGAAAAGAAGCCTAAGCTTTTGAAGTGCCCCTGGTCCTATTGTGTAGATTCTTTGCTCTGCAATGGCTTTGTCTTGGAGCTGTCTGTGTTGGTTCCAATAGTTCTGTTCTGAGCTGATTTGCAAAATAAGTTACCTGATCTCCTTGCACATGGATGTAACCTCAGCCTATCATCGAGACATTTAGCCTTCCTTTCTCACTGAGTGAGGCCCGAGTATTTCCAGCAGAAGCTGTGTGTTACTTGGTCATAAATAGAGAAAAGTGACCTGGTTTAGGGTAGGTTATTGTTTGATTTACAAGGAAATCTTAAAAAGAAAGTTTGAGGTGTTTTTTTTTTTCATGTGTAAGTGTGAAGGGGCACAGAGTCAATGATGTTTTCTTCTGACAACTTTGCTTCAGTGACATCAGTTCTGACCAGCCAGGCTGCTGTGAGGAGAAAGTGCAGCACACTGCATAAAGTGGTAAATGGAATTTGTGACACCACTTCTGTTTTTAGCTGCATGACCAGCCTGCTAAATAAACTTGGCTTGTTTCTGGTTGATTTCTCTGCTTGTACTAGATGGGAACTCCTGAAAAGCTACTGATGAACCTGATGAACTTCTTTTTTTTGAAAATGAACCAAAGAAAATCCCGTAATTCTTACCCACTAAGGTCATTAGTGAGCATTGTTACACATTACAGACCCTGTAAGCGCTGAAGACAAAGCAGTGCCATTGTCTGATCGTTCACGCTGCTCTGAACCGGTGGCACGGATGGTGCTGTCAGCGATTCTGGGGCTGGGCAGTGTGACACCCTCGCCCGGGCTGAGCTTCCCTGTCATTTCAGGGCTTTCCACGAGGTGTCCCTGCAGGTTGAGGGGACAGGAATCACAGACAGCAGTTCAAACGTGCCAGGTTCCTGTGTGAAATTAAGCTGCTGTCATTTTTTTGTTGTTGTTGTGCACAGCAAAGAAGCAAAAGCTGCTCAGGACCTGGCAGTGCTGGCTGGTTTATGTTGATGTTCAAAGGACAAAGCGTGGGATGCAGGCTGTGGCACTGGCATTCAGGGAAAGAAGCTGTCTGCGGTAAGGATGGGGTGGAAACAGGCAGAGAGGTGCTGACCATGAGGCCATGGTTCTTACCTGGGTTGTGTTACCTGTTCCTGCAGTGACTTTGTTCCATCTTCCATTGTTTTTGAAATTATTTAATTTTTCTTTTTGGTGTGTGAGTTCTTCTGGCACACCCATAGACTGTGAATTTGAGAGACCTTCTAGCAGCCTTCCAATACCCAAGAGCAACCTCTGGGAAGGCTGGAGAGGGACTTTTTGCAAAGGGGCACTCAGTGAGAGGACAGGAGGGAATGGTTTAAGCTGAACAGGGCAGATCTAGATTGGATATTAGGAAGAAATTCTTTTCTGTGAGGGTGGGCAGGCACCGGCATGGGTTACCCAGAGAAGCTGGGTCTGCCCCATCCCTGGAAGTGTTCCAGGCCAGGGTTTGGAGCAAGCTGGGCTAGTGGAAGGTGTCCCTGCCCATGATTGGGGGTTGGAATGAGATGATCTTTAAGATCCCTTCCAACCCACACTGTTCTGTGGGTCTATGAAAAGATTGTTTTTCGTACCTTTTTCTGGTGAGAAGGTGATTTGTTGCCCAGAGTTAAGGCCCCTGTGTTTGAAGGTGTCTGTAACATTGTTTTGGCAGCGTTTCGTGGGCAATGTGGAGAAGGCAACACTACCAGAGATGCACTGGACGTCAGATGAACATTGTGGCTCTGCAGCACTGGGCCCAGAGCCTGCAATTTCGAGTAAGTCCCAGGAGCTTCAGCTACTGCTGAACATTTCTAATGTTTAAGTTGCACACGGGTGAAAATGTTGCAGATGAATTAAAACTAGGCCTTGTATTAATTTACTTTGCAAATTGCAGTACTTATGGAGGGGTAGCGTATCAGGACATGAGCAAGTGGAATGAAGCTGCATCAGGGCAAGTTCAGATTGCAAGTTCATTGCTCCTGGCTTTCACCTTTAGAACTTACATGGAATTTCCTATTGTCTGTGTGTTCTTCCTCTTCTCTTCTTTGTTTTAGTTCCCTAATCTTGTTTTTTCTCCTTACTGCCCTCCCTCGATTCTTCTGTCAGGCTTGGTTGCAGTGGCGAGAGCTGTATTTGTACAGCCAGAACGAGAAGCAGGAGGAGACCAGGGCAGTCACTCACCATCAGCACTGGGAACTGAGGAGATGCCTGGGAGCATGGCTGGGATACTTAAACCTCCACAGAGTGAAGAAACGTCAGAATGGTGAGTGGGGATGGAGCAGGGCTCAGCCCCTTTGCTTAGGGCACACTGCTGGGGTTTTTGTTCTAGGAGACACTGCTGTGTCTCTGCCCAGCAGGTGATGAGATGCAGCTTGGGCTGCACACTGTGACAGGCCTGGCTGGCTGAGGTTGTGCACTGAACCACAGGGAAGATCACCTGCCTTCCATGTGACTGAAGAGGAAATGCTTTGCTGTTCCCTCGATGGAAAATGGCACGTTGTCTATTATATTCTAACTGGGATAGCTGTGAGAAGGATGTATTCAGGATTTTGAGCAGTCTGTGCTTTTTCTTGATAATCAGACAGATCACAACTCATGCAGGATGGTAAAGGTTATTACACAGTTCTTTTGTTTCTTCCCTTGGAGTCACTGGCATGAGTTTGGATATTTGTGTGAATTGCCTTTGGATTGGTGGTAGTGGAAAAGAATCCATCTTGGATAACTAGGAACTAGTGCTGGGAGTATGGTGAAATGTGAGCAAGCTTGTGTGTATTGAACTTCAGAACCAGTGGCTTAGATGCCATGATCATCCTGACACAAATGAGCCTGGGGCAGAACGAGGCAGGAGTAATTTGGGTTTGTTTTCCAGAGCTGGCCCAGGAGTTTCACCGGAGCCAGACGCTCCGGCACTGTTTCTCCAACTGGAGGCAGTTGTTGGAGTGCAAGAGAAGAATTCGTGCTCACCAAAGGGACTTGGAAAAACAAGCAGCAAGGATTGCCTTGTGGAGAGTCTTTGCACTCTGGAAGCATTGTATCCCAGCTGTATTTACCCCTAGCACGGACAGGTTAAAAGCATTCCCGCGGGGGAAAGATCCAGTTAAGAAGCAGGAATGTTGGGCAGCAGCGTGGGTGACAACAAACATGTTATCATTGGAGAGATGTGTGTAATGCCCTACTAACAATTAATTAACCTGCTGCAATTACAGGATGTTAGCATGTTGACGCCTGAGAGCCTGCAGAAGATAATTTACGGTTGTGTGGGAATTCCTTGACAGTGAATCAGAAATCCACTGTGATAAGCCATCAAAATCAAAAAAGCCCCTGACTTTAATCGAAACTTCTGCTGATAACAGTGCTGGAAATTCAAATATTGCAGCAAATTTAGATGGAGATGTAGTGCCCCTTTGTGGGAGAAGGTTGTGTGTGTGTTGGGATGGATGTCTCTGTGTAAAAGGCCCTTTAACTCAGTGACAGATGTTGTGCTGTGTGTGGAAGAGTCTCAGCGGTGTGAGCTGGCTGAAGAGCACTACAGACATCACCTGTTGGTAAGAGCACTGTCATGTGTCATGTGGAAGGGGCTGTGGGGATGTCCCTGGAATGCTGACAGTGGTGTGGGGGTGTTCAGTGGGAGATGCCATAGCGAGTTTGGATTGGACATCAGGTTTCTAAATTTTAACTGTTCTGGGATCTGCCAGTTGAATACAAACGGGGAAAGCGTGCTGCTCTCCAGAACAATTATTCTTCTAGTTGGGAAGCTGGAGAAGTGACAGTTTGTGAGAGGAAGTGGATTGATGAAGAGTTCATGAATCCTGGCTATTGCAAGGACTAGCATCAAACACATTGTCTGTAAGGAGCAGCCAGCTCTAAACTTCCCTGATTGGGATTGCATAAAAGTTGTGTCTGTTTCTGGCTGTTACAGAAACTTGGCTTCAGGGGGCTTTGGCAGAACGTTGTGAACGCTCGTCTTCAGAGAATGGGAAAAAACCTGGCACACCGTCAGCACCAAGTCACAGTGAGTCTGACTCCTGTTCTTGGGTTAGTTTTTCTTGAGCTGTCCCCTCAACTTCCACTTTCACCTACAAAGTACTTTTTCATTACAGCAGTGGCTTTGTTCCTAAATACTGATAACCCCAGAAAATCTCCTGTGTAAGTCAACTGCCACTCTTAGATACATTAATGCAGTTTCCTGTTTCCTTACGTTTATGGTGATTTTTTTTACCAGAAAAATTCACAGCAGGTTATTGAGCAGGTTTGGGATGTGAAGCAGTGCAGGAGGCAACCACTGCAGTACGCACTTTCAGTAGAACTTTAATAATTTATTTCTCTGCATTCTTCTCCTCACTTGATATCTATGGGTTTTTTTGTGTCTGTCTTGTTTTATTTCAGGTGCTGCAGAAGTTCTGGAACTGTTGGAGATGCCGTTTGGAAGAGAAGGAGGAGCAGCAGCAGCAGGCCTTAACATCAGTGGCTCATCTCCGTTACAGGTACCCAGAGAAACATTAATACAAACTTGTCCTAATGTGGAGCTTGTGGGCCTTTGGTTTTCTTTTGAAGTTTGGTGATACTTTGGGAACGTGACCATCTTGATGCCAATTGCTCTGATATTTTCTATGAGTACTGAACAATTTACATCTCCTGCTTCTCTGTGGATTGTGAGAGGGAGATTGGTTAAGCCAAGCTCTGAGGCTTGCTTGAATTTCAGAGCTGGACTATATCAGAGTAATGATCTATCTGCTGCCTCATTTCTAAAGAAGGCTTGCATGATTTGAAAAATCAGGTAACTGCTTAGGCTGTAGATGGGTTGGCTGTTTGACTTCCATGCAGTCAGTGTGTTTTCTGAAGGAATTCTCTCCCGTGCTGACATTGTCCCTTTCTGCCTGCAGGAGGGCGTTGATGAGATGGGCGTTTGACACGTGGCTGCTGAAGGCCTGCAAGCTGCAGGAGGATCGAAGGGAGGAGGAGAGGGTAAATGTAACTCTCTTACCTGCCCTTCCTTAGGAAATAGAGAGTATGATTTCTTACTCACTGTCTGTGAACATGAGTTAGCATGAGATGGACTTGGGTGTTGTAAATTCCCTGTTCCCTGGTGGGAGATCAAGTTGGGAAACTCACACTGTCATTTTCATATTTACTTCACTGAAACAATAATAGTAATTAAAGGACCAACCCCAGCCTATTTAAGAAGTCTGGGGTTGTACTGACAAATTAGTTGCTTCTAGGTAGGTGTCCATAAAGTTCCTTAAGGAGTCCTTCATTTCCTAAGATGTGTATATATATATATATATATATGTAATCCTGGAGTCTTTATATGTAGAGCCACTGCCTCTTTTTTTTGTGGTCTGTTACACAGCTCCAAGTTTTTGGTAGTGTGGGTGTCCTTGTGCAGATATGGCTGACTCTTGGTGGTGGGAGGTTATCAGCTCTTGTGAATTCAGCAGGACTGGTTTTTGGGGTTTATCAGTTCTTGGAGCCCTTCACACACTACTTACCAGTTTGTAGTTTTCCCCTCTTTCTCTACTGGTTTCTGGTGACAGCTCCTCCCTCCACATGCACACAGGGACCTGTAGAACATGTTAAATAACCTCACAGCAAAGGGCCTTTGCTCTTCAACCTGAGGAGAGAAAAACAGCACTGGGCAGTTCTGTGCATGTCATCTTTAAGGATTTCCTGTGTTTGTAGGTGCCCTGTGTCAGGTGTTCATTGCCACCTTCCTTCCCCTTAGGCTGGGTGTCATTTTGAAAGGCGACTGCTGCGCTGTTTCTGGTGCTCCTGGCGCAGAAGAACAGCGGCCCGTTTGGAGGAGCAGGAGGCCTTGGCTCGTGCCAGGGATCACTACAGGAACCTCCTGAAGCTGAAGGCTTTCTGTCACTGGAAGCAAAGTACTCAGGAGAGAAAAACAGAGTAAGAATAATTTTTTTTTTAAAAGAAAGAGTGGTTTGGATTGGCCCTGTGGTGGCTTACTAAGGACAAACAGCATTTAATTCACAATGATGCTGACTCCTTGTTTGTGCTTTGGAGCCTACTAGTTTGTGTTTCAGTAAATGACTTACTGAAAGTAACAAATGTGGACTCAGGTCTGTGCTAGAAGGGTTCAGTAACGTGGATTGCATTGTAGGAGAAATAATTATTATTCTTATAGGAGGCTCAAGGAGATGCAAGCCTTAAGATTTCACTGTTCAAAGTGTCTGCAGAAGACTTGGAACAAGTGGAGGGAGGTGAGAGAGTTAAGAGATGGGAAGAATTTTTTATTATGGTCAGATTGCTTGTACCCCTATGGCTAGAAATTAAATTGTTTATTTAAACACTGGTCAGTCCTAGGCTGTCCTCCTTTTCCAGGTGGGTAGAACTAGTTCAGTGTGAGTGGAACAGTAGAGGGAGGGGAGGAAGCTCTTTGACTTCTTGTTCATGTGTCTAGATATGGTGAGGATGGGATTATAGTTTAGATGCACCTGGGAATGTAACCAGAGTCAGGTGATGAAATTATCCCTACCCAGTACTGTGTGTGTCCTTCTCAAAACTTCAGGTTGGAAGTTTGCAGCCAGGCCTTTGTGTGTGGGCTGTAGCTCTGTGCAGGTTGTAGCAGACCCTGTCCCAGGGTACTTTTATGCTGGGCCTTTTCCTTACCATGATGAGATGTACCAGGTGTGCCCTGCAGCATGCTGTGAGAACCTGTGAGAAATGTTACAGTTGGCACTTGTGTGTTGGTGCAGACCTGTTAACCTGAGTGACCTGCAGCAGTCTTCAAGAGGATTCCTACAAAGGGCAGGGAAAAAACCCACCTCAACTAGACCTTTTGGAGGAATAGCAGAGTGCAGCACCAATTTGAGTGAAAACCTCTTAGAGCAGCATAAAGAATTGATGTTTCCCCAGAGACTGGGAACAGTGCCTTTCCCTCTTCTCTTTGCCACTTCTCTTTCCCTCCTTCATGTGTAAGCATCTTGTGGGCTTTTTCCCCTGCCTCCTTGCAGTATGTGGGACATCAGCGTGACAAGTGGAGGAAGTTGGTGCGAGCAGATCTGCACTATCGACAGACATTGCTGGGCAAGACCTTGGCAGCCTGGAAGGTAGGAGGGAATGTCCCTTTCTGTTCTCTGGCTGTGCTTAGGTGTTGCAGTGAGAGCTGAAGAGCTGCCCCACTGCTTCGCTCCAGGCAGGAGGTGGGGAAGGTGGAATGCAGGCTGCTGTAGGTAGGGCTGTGTAAGCTCTGGCACTGCTTTGTGGAGCACACCCAGTGTCATCTCGTGGCTCTGGTGAAGGGTATCACAGGGAGCAGGAACTAGGCTGTGACTTGTCACAGAAAAGCAGCATCTGATTTCAGTGGCTCTAAATATTTTTTTTCCCCACTGTTATTCTTCTGAGATGCTACTTAGAGACTCTAGATGTCTCCTCTCCTCAGAGGTGTTAACAGTTGAGGGAAATTTACCTCTCAATGCTTTTTTTTTTTTTTTTTTTTCCAGAGTTACCAGCAAAACATCCAGTGTGTTCTGTACCGAGTAGCTGCAAAGGAGGAGGAGCACACCAGGCTGCTGCTGGGGTGAGCCTTTCCTTGGGCAGCCTGGGGGCAGGGACTGCACTGCAGGCAAATTCACCACTTTCTTTCACTGCCACCTGTGTAACTTTTCCAGTGTTCAGTGCTGGGGGTTGACTCTGCCATGCATTAGTAGAAGATGTAGAATCTGTCTGCCATTGGTGAGGAGAGTGATTAAAGAGATTACCACACTGCAT
Organism: Pyrocephalus nanus; assembly: GCA_038380795.1. NCBI lineage: Eukaryota > Metazoa > Chordata > Aves > Passeriformes > Tyrannidae > Pyrocephalus > Pyrocephalus nanus. Next base: position 5,042,707 of record CM076278.1, read on the forward strand.
TGGTTGCAGTTACTTTAGCTTTAATTACCTTATTTGTTTTAATGCTGTACAACTGGAGTCACTTGCAGGGCCTGACTGGCTGAGCTCTGGATTTCAGTGTTCAGTTTTGCACTGCCTTCTCTTCAGCAGAGACCTGAACAGGCACAAGGTGATTTGCATGACTGAGTTTATAGAGGCAGCTGCTTTTGGTTCCCTTGTGAGTAGGAAGGTGCCAAATAAACAAGTGAGAATCATTCTTAATGTATGGGTTTACATTTTTTGGTGTATTTTTGCCTTCAGGCAGCTGCTGTGTACGTGGAGAGAAAATGCCCTTGCTCTCATAGAGGAAGCCAAGGCAACAGCTCGGGCAGATGAGCACTGCAGGAGGGCAGTCCTGTCAAAGGTAGGGTGTGCACAGCAGCTGCCCAGGGGTCAGTACAGGTGCTGGTTCAGGGCAGGGGTCAGGTAATGCAATTAGAACAACCAAAAACTTAATCTGAGAGTCACTACTAAGACAGGTCTAAAAACTGAGAGCCTCATCCTGTTTTTACAGGTGTCTCTGAAACTTGTCCGAGCGAGCCCACAGTTTTTCCTCTTCCTTTCTTTCTCCTCATTTCTTAGCAGGAAGGGGAAACCAGTATGATGTAGCATAGTAATACTGGTGAGGTGGAGCAGGAGGGTGGGTGGATGGAAAAGAAGAATGCCTTGAAAAATGCCAAGGGGGACCCTCTGAAATACTGCTATGTTTAATTTGTGGGAAATTTTTACTCTCTTGCTGAGCCTTATGTGGAAAATGAGATGGAAATGGTTGTGCTGGCAGCAGTGGGGAGTATTTTGCCTCCCACTGCAGTGCCAGTGTGTGTCCCATCCCTGTTTGCATGGTGTGTTTAGGTGTTGCTGCACTGGAGACGCACGGCCTGGCTGCGAGCGCGTCACCGCCAGGAGAAGGTGACAGCTGTGAGGGAGGCCAGAAAACATCTGGGTGGAGGTGAGCTGATGGAGATTTGATCTCTCAAAACACCTCGTTTTCTATGTATGGTCTGTTGTGTCGTGTGGGCAGATGAAGTGACTGGATGGTCTGTTAACTTACAAAGGACATCCCCAGAGAATGGAGAATGACTCGGCACTCCAGTGATCTGCTGAAGGCAGCTGGTGTGGCTTTTGCTTCTCTGTTGGTTTCTTGTCTGTATAAGGGATGGTAACACTTCCTTCCTCAAAGCAATTTTCCCATTACTAATTCTGAGAAGCTCAGACATCTGTTTTGAGGGTAGTTCAATATTACTGCTTCAAGGCCCTCAAACTCTGCAAGCATTTTCATGGTACCAGCCCCATTCTTGACATGAGGACTCTGAAGCACAGAGGGCAAATATTTTCCTAAAGGTTATAAAGAATATAAGTGGCAGCAGGGAGGACTTGCAAGTCACAGCTCACTTTTATTCCTTACAGTGAATTCTGTCAGTGCTGAGTGTTGTCCATGTTCAGCATTGCTGAAACAGTCTGCAAGAGCAGCTGATCACTTGATACTCTGAAGTTAATAGTCTCCTTTCGGTACATGGGTTAATTTACCTTCTCCTGACAGTGCGTTTGCAGACCCTGTTTCTTCACTGGAGGGAGTTAACGAGGGAGTGTCTGATGCTGAGGGCTCAGCACCTCAGGGCAGTACAGCACCACCAGCAGCACCTGCTCCACAAGTACCTGAGGAAATGGAAAAATTACCATCAGCAGTGCCTTGAGAAAATGGTGAGAGGGATCAGCAGCCTCCCCAGCCTGTGGGAAGTGCCTCGTGTGCAGGAGCAGCCATGTGCCCTGGAGAGGGGAATGACAGTCTTGGCTGAGGAGCAGCCTTGACAGCCTTTTGTGCTGAGGAGGAAGGAACCTGCCTGTGTCTTGCCTGAGGAAACTGATAGAAGTAACAGACTTAACAAGAGATGACAAGCTGAGCTCACCATGGGTGGGACATTTACTGTGAATGAAGTCCTGGCTGGACCCAGATACCTGCAGATGGGGTTACACTGTAGGGCACGTGGGTGTTGAGGTGACCTCAGCAGAACAAAGGGAGGCTGATAAAGGCTGTTTGGTAGCTGTTCTGCTCTAGCAGCATTTGACTCAGATAAATGAGGTCTGCCTGCAAGTGACTCAGTGTTTTGGTTGCCTTGCAGCTGCTGCAGAGCCTGGCAGATCACCTCATGACTCGCAGGCTTTGCTCTGCTGCCTTCTCCTGCTGGAAGGCCCGGGTAAGGAAATTTCCCCTGGGGAGATCCCTCGCTCCTTGCTAATCCTTATCCATTCTTCTCTGTCATGTTCTGTTTACACAAGGACCAAAAAAAGTTTACTTAAACATTTTCAGGAGTTTCTGCTTCTACTAGCACGAGACACACCTTACCATAGACTGGGTGAACTGAGTAGGTTTCTCTGCTCTGGCTCTACCAGCATTTCCTCTTTGGTTGATGCTTTGGCTGGTGTGGGGTGTGTGAACTCCTAACCTGGTTGCTGTGCATTTTTTTCCCTGACAGCTGTTGCAGCAACAATGGGAGAAGCAGCAGACTGTGCAGGCGCTGTGGCACTGGTCCCTGGTGGTGCAGAGGAAGGTGAGGGGTTTGTGGGGCAGGGGTTTAGATGTGCAGATCAGGGACAGGTCTGACTGCAGTCAGCACAGTGCACACTGAGTATCTGCTACCTGTCATCTTTGGGGTGCTGTACGTTATTTTGGGATGCTGGAAAACTGTCCTTGTCTTAGCCTATTAAAAAATGAATATGTGTTTTACCCTATCCAGCCTCAGCTGACTTAAATCCCTCTGTCCTTGTGGCAGTGTCCTGTTGCTGTAGCTCTGTCTATTCCTATCCTGTGGAACAGAGAGTGTTCCTGTCTGCAGGGGGAGTTCCTGGCCTGGAATCTGCCTGGGTAACACTCCCAGCTCTCTCTCGTTCCTGTTGCAGGTATTTGATGCCTGGCTCACATTTGCCAAGGAGCAAAAGGAGGAGAAAGTTGGCATTGAAAAAGGCACAGGAGTTCACCATACGGCTTCTCTGAGAGAGGGGGGAACCTGGGCCTTGAGAAACACCGGTGGCTTGAAACAGTTGCAGGATCAGATCCTTGCCCAGCACCAGCTGCAGGTGAGAGAGGTGTTTGCTGAGATACATCCAGAACTGGGCTGCTCTGGTCCCTGCTCTGTGTGGGGATGTGTTTGTGTATCTTGGAGCCCCACATCCCAGCTGTTGTTTGGATCCCACACACACCTTTGCCTGTGGTTCAGAGCATTTCATTCAGTTGAGACTGGAACACTTCACACTCCTGTTTGGGAACCTTCTTAATGGAATAATTTCAAAACCAACCAATGTCTGCCACAGACAATATTCCTGGATAAAACCTTTGCATGTGACGTGGGTCTGGTCTCTAAATTCTGTGCCAGAATGAAGCATTAGAGGCTGCATCTGTTCTGCCTTAGCTTTAGCTCTGCTTGTACCTTCAAATGTGGGCTTATGTCACTTCTGCCTTCGAGTATGAGCCCAGCCCTGTGTGTGCAAAGGAAGATAGGGATGCCTGTACTGATTGCTCTCTTCCTGCTCCTGGGTAGCCTTCCCAGCTCTGTTCCAGAATTCCAAGACACCAGTTGTTCCATTGCTACAACGTGCAGCTTGCCTTGCTGCAGAACTACCCGATCCTTCTTTCCCCAATGTTACCACAGTAACCTCTTAATTTAGCTGCTCTGGCTGTGAGGTCATCAGAAATCTCAGTTCCTTCTGCAGTGTCCTTCTCCCTGGGGGATGTGGTGTTGCTCCTGCTCTCAGCCATCACATCCCTGCTGTTCTTTGTGTTGCCAGGCAGCCCACAGCCCTCCCTGCTCCGTGTGCCGCTGCTCCATGCTGTGGAAACAGAAGGCTCTCTCCAAGAAAATAAATAAACCTGTTTCTTTTCTGCCACCTCTGAAGAAGCAGGTGACATCTAGGAGGCCTGATGTTAGCCCTGAGACAAGAGGACATGCAGCAGAGGAAGAGCCATGGCCTTCAAAATGCAGACATCTACCACGGCACCCTGCTGATGGGGGCTCAGTTGGCAGTGATCTGTGAGTGTAAACTTCTAGAGCCTTCCCCATTTCTCTGGCAAATGTGTAGCTTTGCCTGTATGTAGTCCATCTAAGTGTGTCTCGTTTTTGTTTCCAAGTTTTCACACTGATGACTTAGTTTCATGCACTCTTTCTCTGAACCTACATCATATGGCTGGTGGTGCAATTACAAAGAGCTGCTGTGAAATACAAACATCAGCCCACACACAATGGAGGAATTTTTGAATTTATATTTGCATATCAGCAACAGGTAGAAGCAGCTCAGCTGCAGAGCTTCACTGTGTGTTTCTCAAGACACAACTGGATTCATGGAGTGTTGGTCATTTGTCATAGGAACAGTTACACAGAGGAACAATTGAAAGATTGTTGTGGGACTTTGGCCATCAGCAGAGCTTATCTTGCCCAAGTGACCTAGGGCTGTCACTGAAGCTCTTGTTTTTTTCACTGAAGTCATGTATAAGCTCTGATAAACATCAAGATCCTGGCTATATAGAAGCTGAACTTTCATCTTGCCCCTTTCTTTTCCCTGGAGAAGCTTTTCCTTAAAAAAATTCCTACTGATCACGGGGCAATTGCAAGGAATAATCTTCCATGAAACTTCTCAGCCCAGGACAGGAACCCTACAGGGAAACAAGATGGTAACTTCACATTGCCTTAAGCTTGTCTGTGCTGCCAGAAGTGTTTCTGCCCAGTTCAGCTGTGGCCCTTCCACCACTCCCTGTGTGGGCACAGCCGTTCACACGGTGAACCAGATGGTCACATCAACACAGGTGGAAATTTAGTCTGTAGGAATTATTATTGCATGCAAGGGGAATGTTGCGGAGCAGGGATGAATGATGAAACACAACTGTTTCTTTAGCTGCAATGGCAGATTATGCCAATTTAAAATAATCCCGAACCTGGGGCATTATTTTGTTTTTCTTTCCAGAAATGCTATTCAACGAGCCAGGTTACCACCACGGAGGCCTGACTTCCTTCTGCAATCTCTAGAAAGCAAGGAACTGCTGGGACCTCCTTTTGCTAGGTAGAAAATCTATTTTGAGAAGGAAAGAGGGTGACTTGCAGTGGGCACAGTGAGGCAGCTGACTGGGGAGCTGTATGCAAGGGGATTGCAAGATTCTCCCTTTTATTTCCACTGACTGCAAAGGACAAGACCAACAGGTTGCACTGTATAGTGACCTCATCCTTCTTCTTTTACAGGTCAGAGGTGCCCTTTCAGCAAACATCTGTGAATAAATGTTCTGCCCAGACTGGGACCTTACTGCAGACACCTCACCTGGAGGGCAGCACCTGTAAATGTCTGTCTCAGATGGGCAGTGCTGCTCATTCCCATCCCACTCTTCCCTCTCTCCCACTGTGGACTCCAAGTGTGCCCCGTGCTGGGCAGGGCCCAGAGCTCTGCTCTCCTGCCTCTTTCATGCCCCAAATGACAGCTGGATCAGAGCAGGTGAGTGCACTGGGCTGCTGTCAGCAGCCTGTTGCTTGTTGCTGTGTTTTTCTGTGGCTCTTCTGAGCTGCCCAGCTGGATGTTGAGCTGTTCTTGTTCTGGCTGTCATGTTTAAAGCTGACCAAATGCACTGCCTCTGAATGGGCAAGAACTGTGTACCCCCAGACTGAAGCAATCCACATGTGTAATTCAAATGTCTGTAATTCAGGCATTTTTATCCAGTGGTCTTCCTACCCAGATCTTTTCCTGGCACCTGACTTGAGGGAGCTGCCCCTTCAGGGCTCAGAGCAGTTACAGTTGGCCATCCAGATTTACAGGGATTTAAGAATAACTCAGTTTAGGAGCAGAGGCTGTGTCTGAGAGGCTCAAAAACTTGGAATTCATTTTACCTGCAAGTCAGTGCTTGCATTTTAAACTCCCTTGTTCCACACAGAATGGGGAGGTTAATACTGATGTAATGTCTCTATGCTAGAAATGAAAGAGCCCACTTTTTAAGCTCTGCTTCTTCTGTGGCACTTTATGAGAGGGGATGAGTGACTGCAGGGGTTGTCTGAGTGGGAGTAGGTCAGGTGCATCCTGCTTGTAGGGCTTAGGCAAGAAAAAACCCAGTATCCTTCTGACCTTGCAGAGAGGAGGTCAGCCTGTGAGTCATCACCAAGGAGCCCATTCCCAAGGCTCCCAACAGAACTCTGCAGAGATGAAGTTTCAACCAAATTTGCAGCCACATCTGCTGTCACCTGAAGACTTGATGGGACAGTGGAGTCACCAAACTGCAGGTAGGTCTTCAGATCTGAACTGTAGCAGCTCTGCAGCCTCCTCTAACACATGCAAGACTGCAAGTCACCTCCCCAAAATGGACAGGAGACAAGGCAGTCTTGTATGCCAGCATCAGGAGGGAAAGGGTATCGGTGTTGCTTTTTGGGATGGTAATACAGTTGTGTGGATTCTGCTGAATCTGCTGTTCTAGGGCTTGAAGGGTGGGAACTGCTTAGGGTTGGTTTCTTTTAGCAAGAATGTGCTCAGTGCTGGGGCAGAATTTGCTTCAGGAGGGAAGAGTTCACCCAGGAAGGCTCTGAGAGCTCCCTGTATGACAGTGTGGGGGTGAAGGGGGCAGGTGGTGTCTGAGACCCCTCACTGGAGTGTTTTTAATGACACGAGGGCATGACATTTCTGTTCTGCAGGACTAGACTTTAACTACCTAATTACTTCTAGACTAGATATAAAACACTAAATCTTGAATAGATCACTTCTTACCTGGTGTGAATTCAAACTGAGCCTTCAGAGCTTGTGCTGCTCTCCCTGTACCTGACCTTTGGGTGAACAGGTACACATCACAGGGTCACAAACTGGGTGAGAAGGACTCAGGAGGCTTCCATTTTTTCCTGCCTGTTAAAAATGTTTCCTGTTTCTTTGATAAGAAGGAACAGTGGATGTCTGTTCTACTCCTGTTGCTTGTGCTTTGTGTCTGCCATTCAGCTGAAGGGGAGGAGAGGGAGCACAGTTCCAGAGAAGAAATGGAGTTGCAGAGAAAGGTGGAGGTTGAACTCCGACACATCCAGCAGCAGATGCAGTACTACTACAGCAGGAAGCTGGAGCTCATGTATGTTCAAAGGCCCTTTAGCCAGCCCTTCTTTGTGGTGTCAACTCAATGCTGCACTATTTGTATGCATCTACCCTGAAAACAGTCAGTCTGCTCACAGCAGAACTGTGAACAGAACAGACAAAAGTTCTAGAGGTTTTAACTTTCCCCTTTTGAGTTCCCTCCCGGTGAAAGGGAGTATGTGCATAACTTCTTCTGTAGTCAGCAAGGGGTTTAATTATACCTTTGGCAGCTCTTGGAGAGGCATGTCAGAGGTATCACAGTGTAATCTGAAGGTAGGATAAATTAACTGGGCAGAGCAGCTGAAATTCAGCTGTTAGATCTTTTATCAAGAGGAATGAAGACTGAGTTTTTCCAACTGTCAATTAAAGAATAAATATGGCTGGTATTTGATAACTGCTCAACTAGAACAAGAAAACATTTACAAAATTGCTTTAAAGAAAATGAAGCTTGGAGGGGATTTTCCTTCAGGAAAGGAAGAAGTCATTGACTAGGAGATGGAGAAAACAGTTTTCAGATTCCTCTGCTTTCCAGCATCCTTTTTTCTTTCTACTTTTTTAAAGGATTTTAACCATTCACACGTTTGAGACAAAAAATTGGGTGTTATTGCAAGTATCAGTTGCAAGTCTAAGTTGGCTTAGACTGTTGAGCTCTTAATTGGAGTAAGAATCCTTCTAATCCATTTTATCAGGTCCTGTCAGCAGCAGGCAGAGATTCTGCAGCAGTGGCTGGAACTGAGCTCAGGACCAGGAGCCCCAGCTGGTGTGCAAGTTCAGGAAGAGCTGGCTCAGGTGTGTGCAAAGCAAACTGCAGAGGTGATTGTCACTGTGCTCTGCACTCAGCACGAAGGCTGATGGAGGTGTGAGGAATTGTGTACTAAGCTGTTGGGAAAATGCCAAGGGAAGTGGGCTGAGGAGAACAGGCTCTGGGGATGCATCTTCCTGTTTATTCAGAAATGCACCTCCAGCTCCAACAGACCTCTCTGAGGCTATTTCCAAGCTACACATCAAGCTTTAGGAGATTCAGTCTCAGAATTTTGTCTGCAGTTTCTCAAGACAGTTCCCCTGTGTGCAGCCTGCCCCAACACTGTCCCCACACCAGGAGTGGGACCGCTCTGGTACCTCTGAATCCACAGCAGAGCTGTTCCCAAGGGAACCTCCTGTCCTTTAACTGGCTCTGAGTGGGATAACACTCTTGCTGTACACACAGCTCATGCTCTCCTCTTCCCTTGCAGCTGCAGGTGAGGATCAGCTCCCTGAGCCAGGCACAGCTGACAGACAGACAGCACGTGCAGAGCCTGCTCGCCCGCCTGCGTGAGATCCAGCTGGCCCTGCATCTGTAATGCCTCTCAACCAACCTGCCAGCTCAGGGGTAGGAATTTTTTCCCCTTTGATAGCAGGGGAGGATGAAGAGATGTGTACATTCACTTAGTTCTATGGACAGCATTTATATTTGATAAATTAAGTTAAAATATTTTTGCTTGTTTTGTTACTAAAGCCAATTAAAAGTTATATGGAGCTCCATTTACCTCATGCTGCACTTGAAGTACCTAGTTTATGTTACCCTGTTGTGCCAGAAAGATAAGCAACACAGATAAGACTCTTTATTTCAAAATGTTTGCAATTAAATGAGTTCATGTCAGTAAGTCATACACTTTGACATACAAAAATACCGTGCTACTGATACAGTTGAATTAAATGGATTCTCCAGGCAGGAGAAATTCACAGCATTATCAGTACCCTCGAGGAACTTTGCTTTCAGTTCTGGGTGTGTTGCTGGCCCTGCATCACAAGCAATGTTGGGTTATTAGCTCACTCTGCACAGTATCAAAACCATCCTAAAAACAGCCACTTGCTGGATCCTCTCCTCCTCCTGAGCTTCCTAATAAAGCAAACATCAGGTAATCCATCCTCCATCACAGGCTGACAGTAACCTTCACATACTGTGGATGATGATGCTGAGTAGGAAGAAATTAAAGCTTAAACTTCCTTTGGCTGTGTCTGGGTGCCACAGGCACCCAGTGCCAGTGGAAAAGGGGGAAAAAGATTCACTTGTCTTTTTCTCTCATCCACTGGGACGAATTTGCTTTCTACTGTTAACACAACATTGAAGTTTAATCAAAAATCTCACCATAACTTTATCCTCTTGGGGTTGATATTTGACTTACTCTTTTCTCACTCTCAAAGGTTTAAAAAAAAAAAAACAATTTTGCATCTGGTACTATACTGCTGCAGGAGTAACCTTGCTAATGCCAAGAAGTTTAACAAGATAGGTGGCTGAGAGCCACTTCAAGCTTTCAAACTCCCCGCTGTGTAAAGTGAGGAAACACTGACTCCTGGAGCCAAAGGAATTTTCTCCAGCTTGTCACCCCCATAGCCACCACCATCACCTGCCCCAGGGCTGGGCTACATCACTGAGGCAGTTCATCATCCCTTCCTCCCTGATGACAAGCCAAGCATACAGGACTTGGCAAACTGGACATCTGGACAACAGAATGATATTCTATTTTCTGCAGTGCATACGAAGAAGAAAAGGGTTTCTTTAGGAGATCAGAGCTGCTCAGAGCCTGACTCCTTGAAGTAGCAGAAAAGTAGCTCAAGCAAGGAAAGACTCTGAGAAATCTTTCAAAAGCAGAAAGGCAGGTTTCATAAGCATATCCACTCCAATAAGCTCTGCACAGCACAATCACTTCTAAATGTTTGAGTGCTGGGACTTGAAACAGTTTATTCTCCAAAAACAACTGATGCATTGCTTTAAAACTCAATTCCTCTTCACTTTGGCAGCGGTTTCTGTCAGCACCACATGGTGCCACCTGCACTGATCCCAGGTGTGAGATTTGAACTCTTCTTGACGTGAACTCTAAAATTTTACTGTGGATGAAGCTTCAGCGCAGAGCTTTCAGCCCCCAGCACATTCCTAGCATTAAGTATGAGTGCAGAAGTTAGAGCCAGTGTGGGATTCTTTTAATATTTTGAGTGAGATGAAATTGTTGCCGGTCAAGGGAGGGCCAGGTTGGCACCTGGGAGGCAAGGTGGGATTTCTTCAAAGAGCCATAATGCTTTTAAACACAGTCAGTGCATAGGGCATTTCACTCTGAGCAATAAAAAATGGTCCTGAAGTAGCTGAAGCTGTTCTGTAACAGAGGAATTCATTCTTCAATAATTTAGTAACAAAGCAATAATGAAGATACATAGCAGAAAGTAAAAACATAGTTTAGTAGTTATCACATCACGTAAGAAAAACATTCCCTGTGTCTTCCAACTCCATAATCCAAGAGGTGAAGTAACTGTCTCTCATACAGACAAAAACTTTAAGGCCTGGAGTAGCAAAATAAACCCATGGATTAGGAATAGGACACACACCTCTGTCTGGGTTTGTTTGTTTGTTTAAAAGAAAATCCCAAGATGACAAGTGCTGTTGTCTGGAATGTAGACACAGTGTTTGCAGGTTTAAAATACAGTGCAAAGTCCATTTTTAAAGGGACAATGTCAGGCAAAAGCAATGGAGTTGTCCAACAGTGGAAAACCTGGCTGAGTGTAATTCTTTCTGGTGATGCTCTGTTGCATGTTTTGCTGAGTTTGGGCTGTGAAGCCACACCAGCCAATGTCACTGTTTAGCTCTGTGTGCATTCACAGGCTCTCTTTATGTAACAAATTCAGCAGTTTCTTAGAACAAAATAAATATGAGAACATACTCTTTACTCAAGGTCTGAAAAACAAATATTGCAGCTCCAAAGTACAAGGTCTGACTCAGCCTGTCAGTGTCCCTTTAAACACAGGTAATCTCCCTCCCTCCCCAGTGCACCTGCACAGCCTCAGAAGGCTTAAAAGGGACTTAAGAACATAATTATCCTGTGGCACATTGAGGGGAGAACATGAAACAGGCACAGGGTGGGACAGAAACCTCCATGGGCAGCATCTTTAAAGGCAGCTGTACCCGATACATCCACAATCACTCAGTTCAGTTCCTACATTCAGCAGCAGGTAAATGTAGAGCAAATACTCTCCAGGTTAACACAGCAGTGACATCTTCTCCTCACCCAGGTCCTGCTGAGTGATAAGGACTTTGTAAAGTGAAACACTCAGTGGTGTGAAAAAAGTCCCTTTGTATAGAAAATCTTCTTGCTGAGGCAGTTTCTATAGAGAGCCCAGCGCTTCTCCAAAGCGGATTTTCTGTCCGGCTTTCAGGTTGAATTTGAAGTCCTTGGGTGCCTCGAAGATCAGGACGATCGTGGAGCCTAAATTAAATTCCCCTAAATGTTCCCCTTTCCTCATGGGGATTCCCTCCTTGTTGTTGTTGGATATGAAGCTGAAGTCATTGTAGGAACCTTTAGAGTAACTTGGACTGTTGGTGTGCAAGTCCTGGACAGAGAAGGAAGAAAGTGTCACTTGAGGATGTCAGTGTTCATTACCACAGCTGCAGACTGCAGATGCTCAGGCATTTTCAATGCAAGAACTCACAATTCAAAGGTGCAATATTTAATATTAAAGAAGTAGTCTATACTGGCCATGATGTTTAGATCAGTCTTAGAACATCAGTACGAGAAACCCCCACATTTCAGGGTAATAAGATTTTTTTTTTTTTTTTTGTAATTCTGTTATGCTTTGCCAACCTCAGCCATCCAACCCAGCCAGCTGCTGCTACAGCCCTGCTCACCTGGTCGAAGTAGATGCGGATGGAGCCCACGTTTGTGGCCCCCACCGCTGTCAGGGAGAAGAAGCCGTGCTTCCAGTCCCCCGTGAGCACAACCCGCTCGTTGTGGCAGAACAGCTCCTTGATCCAGCGAGCGACTCCGGGATTCACAGACATCAGAGAGCCTGCACAAGGCAGAAAATATTCAGGTTAGGTTGTCTGGTTTGTAACAGCATTGTAATGCCACCCAGATGGGGTTTCCAGTGTGACTGTGGCTGATCCAGTAAACAATGTCACTTGTTTGTAGGAAGAGACAAATGCTTGGCAGAGGGAATGAGAGAGAAGGCTGTGGTGAAAACAAAGGGGTCACAGAAGGATGTGTGTGGCAGGTCATGTCTCTCAGGGTGTTTGAAACCCAATCCAAATACTTAGGGTTTTGCCACATGCCAAGAAGTAAAATATTTTTATCTGCTGAGCTAGAGTAGGATGGTCTGCAAACCTCCAATCCCAGCTCCAGCAGTGCAACTGTTTAGTTGCATTTTCTTTGCCAGGCACAAGCAGAGATCACACTTCAGGCTACTGTCTCATGTGATCTGCAGAACTATCTGTATTTCAGGTGCAAACTGAATAAACAGTGTTTGGGAACAAATCAGGTCAGGTATTTCAGAGAACTCAAAGAGCTTGAACACAATACTGGTGTTTGCACCATTTATATGTGGCTTGTCCTGGTAAAGCACAGTGCTGTAACACCCATCACTATTTGGGACAAATCCCTTTGCTGCCATTATCTCTCGTGTCTGCACAGCTGCTGCTCTGCTGTGTCTCAGCAGTGGCCATAGCAGTGCTTCCCTCCAGAGCTTTTCCCAGGAACAGACACCAACCTGGGAAATGCCGGCGGTGCGACACCGTCCAGTCGGTGGGCGAGTGGAAGCAGTGATAGTCCCCTGGAGCAAGGTAGATCACACAGTGGTACAGCTCGTTCCCCTCCTTGGTCACCAGTTGTTGCTGAAAAGAGTTACCAGGTGGGGCTGCAGAGAAAGCAGGGAAAGGAAGGGGTTAAAGATCCTCTTCCCTCAGTGCTGGTGCAGCAGAGCAGTAACAGCACCAGTCGGTCATCAGAGGGTCAGCACTGAGCATGAATCTTGTTAAGGGGCAGCTTAGAGAGTTTGTGGTGTGCAGGTGCTTGGGCCTCTTTCAGTGTGACAGGAGGCACTCCAGCCTCAGCACAGGGACAGAACTTAGAGCCAAGGGTAGGAACCAAGCAATTAAATTCAGGTAATCAGAGTGAGTCTGGCATGACACTATAAAGCTATTGGTGAGAAAGAGAAGAACTAAAACAGTGACATGTTCATCCCCCCCAAAAAAACCCAAACAAACAGAAATCAGACCTGCTTTTGTTCCTGATAATGCAAGAAAGAGAAGGGGGAGGAAAAGTGGTTTCTTTTCTCATGATCTCCGAGAACACGGAAAGGGCAGAGCAGAATAAATGCAGAACTGACACAAACTCACCCTGACTAAAATGCAGTTCCTCTGTGGAGACACGAGGTCCCAGGAAAGACTCCAGAGAATAAGTGACCCCTTTTACTTGCTCTACCTCACAGTTTTTTACCTGCCCGAAATTCAGGATCTTTCCATCAGAGGGACTAATCTACAGCGAGGAGAAAGAAATGAGACACATTAGTTCCTTCCTGCCTGCCTTCCTCCTGAAGCAGCGCTGTGTCCCTGGGGCTGAGGGGAGCTGGCAGAGCTGTCCCTCCCCACACAGTGCACAGCCCTCCCTCACTGCACCTCCCTCCCCAGGCCCCTCTCTCACTCACCACGCTGTGCACAGCCCTCCCTCACTGCACCTCCCTCCCCAGGCCCCTCTCTCACTCACCACGCTGTGCACAGCCCTCCCTCACTGCACCTCCCTCCCCAGGCCCCTCTCTCACTCACCACGCTGTGCACAGCCCTCCCTCACTGCACCTCCCTCCCCAGGCCCCTCTCTCACTCACCACGCTGTGCACGCCGCACACCGGCCGCGCTTGCGGCTTCAGCTTCCTGCGGAAGAACTCGCTGAGGTTCCTGTAGTGGTGCAGATCCTCCACGGCCGCCTCCTTCATGTTGACACCGAAGGTCCAGATGTACAGGCTGTACACCGGCTTACGGAGCCACGTGGGCAACTCCACCTGGTTCAGGCGCCCCCAGGCCCGCGAGAGCAGCCGAGTGGGGACCGACTTGTACAGAGCGACCTGCGGAACGAACGGCACCCGCTCACCGAGGGCTTCTCCCCCTGCCTCAGAGAGGATCACACTGCTCAAACCCTCCCTCGAACTGTGGGTCACTATAACCTCCCACTGAAAACAGAATTCCCAGTGCCCTGCAGGCTGGAGCTCCACATTCAAGTTACTGGAAGCTGCCCATGTGAGGCTTACAGAAAAAAGACATTGCACACATTGTAGTAGAACGTTAATCACAAAGGTTTAACATGACCAAATTTTTGTGAATAACCAAATGAAAACTGACTGAAAAATAATGTCCCAGTGTTTGATGACCTGCTCCTCAGATGCATTTACTGTGTTTCCACATCCCAGTCCTGTGAGCTGTGACTCCAGTACCATTAAAGAAACGTACCCATGTGGATGCAGCTACACCAGAATAAACTTACACCAGCCTTACTCCTTCTCTCACAACAGTGGGAGTTGCTAATTGCAAGAGTATTAAATTAAATGCCTTTATTTCTGTAGGAATGTACCTTTGGACTTGCAGTAAGCCTTACTAGCAATGAAAACAGATGAAGTTGGCAAGAGGTATCTGCTGTTGATGTAAGTGGACAGATGACAGCAACTTCCTGTGGATAATTCCAGCAGACAACTCTTCTGGGGTTTGTGGTACTTCCTGTCAGCCAAAAAGCTCACGTGGCCATGATGTAATTGGGGGGGCTGGAGGATGTGGACCAAAGGAACTGAACGCTCTGAAACCAGTTTTGGAAAAGAACTGGTGGTCTGCTGACTCTGGGGCTGTGGTTTTGAACAGTACAGCTCAGCTAAAGTTGTTGGCTTTTTTTCTTAGTGAGAGTCATCATTTATTCTTAATATTAATCATATCCTTCATAATGTCTTGCAAAATACAGCTATAAACAGAGACAGAACACACTGGCTCAGAGCCTGTCCATCCTATAAAATACAGCAAATTAGGATTTCACTTACAAATCACCATCCCATGTCCATACAGTGATATTTCAGAATGAAAATACCAACCTAATCTTACCTCAGATAAAAATTTCTAAATAACAGTACCTTGGGTTTTTTAAGCTGACCTTATAGAGTGTTAATTTCTAAAATAAATTTTGCTGGTTTCCACCAACACGGAGAATATGCAGAAAGAACTACAAAAAAATCACACCAATTGTCAAAAGTGCTATTTCCTAATAACCCCTTCTCTTCAAAAGAACCTTGCTTTCAAGTTTGTTGGAATCAAACAGAACAGCTGCTCAACGAAATAGTCCTAAGAATGGCAAATTTGTTGCAGTTTTCAATCAAAATATTTGTGTGGTTGTTGCATTCTGAAATGGCACAATTTGTGGGGAGAATAACCACGTGCAAGGCACCCACACCCTGCTCTCAGCAGTGTCACAGCACATCACCTGGACAGGCTGGATCACAAATGCTCAAGGAACCTGAGGAACAAAACCCTCCCAGTGCAAAAATAACAGAAAGCCAGAGACAGGAAAGGGAACCTGCCAGGAGGTTTGGTCTGCCTTGTCCTAGCCCTGAACCTGGGAGGTGACTGAAGTCATTCACAAGTTCCTGTTGATTTTGCCTGACTGTTCCAGGACAAATTCTCTGCTACTGAAGAAGTCTGTGAAGCAATTAGTCAACACACCTCCGAAACACGAATTACATCTCTGCTTTCACAGCAGCCATCAGCAGCCTGTCCTAACCGAAGGAATCCTCCCCCAGGTGCTGCCAGCACAGCCCGAAGCGCAGCCCTGCTCACACTTACCCTGCTCATGGGCCTCCATCCCACTCTGGTCAGGGGTTTAAGGGCACCGAGAGGCAGAAGGTAATAGAGAATAGTCAGAGGCCAAGAACGGAGTTTCAGAGCAGGCCTAGACATACAGCTCAGCTGGCCCAACCTCCGCCTCAGGGCCAGCTGGGGGAACTGCAACCTGCAAGATTACACACAACAGCACAGGGTCAGGCAGCTCAGCTGCAGAGCCACCAGCTCTGACAGCTGGGCACGACTTATTGCTGCTAAACGTCACTTCAACATCCATTCTGCACGTCTGCACTCCACAATCTTGGTCAGTTCTTCCCCTCCCCAAAATAGGTGAACCTAAAAAACACCCAAAAAACTCCCAAAAGAAGAAAAATCCTCTGCCCAAAAGGTGGTGTTCACTGCACAGATCACTTCTGAGGAATGACACTCTCAAAAATGAAAGACAAGACCACTTGCAGGTGGCATTGGAAAACTAAGTCACAGATGGTTCATCCAAATAATAACATGAGAATTTAAGTGGAAATTACAAAGCACAAAGGTGCTTCTCCCAAATATCAGAAGATTGCAACCCCAGAAAACATTTCTTGGAGTGCTCCAGCTGTTGGATAGCCAGAGTAGGCAGCAAACAATATTCTGAAAGCTGGGACTTTGTGATGCTGGGACTTAAACCACTCTACCAAGGGACAAATTTATGGAAAGAACAGATACTTTGATGAAAGAAATCTTTGAAACCTAATAAACTGAGGTCCCTCCGAGGGTTCGTGCATTGAAGGCACATTGACTAGATTGTGCCTCAAGCTGTATTTTATATCCCAAGGAATGCTGGAGTCAAATTTACAGACCTGTTGGTCACTCACTAACTTTAGGAAACAAGTACTTGAGAAACAACAGGAGTGGCACTCCTAAGATAGTTAATAAAATACCTGATGCCAAAAGACATCTTCCAAAGTCTTAAAACTTCCCTGGGTACCCTGGTTGTGAATAGCCAATATTGCTACTGCTGCCAGACAATCTGGTCTCCAGAGCACAATAACCAACTCCTCTGCCTCAGAACCAGCTGCATTTCTGATTTTTTGTCACATGGATGTCCTGAGAGGGGTCTCCTTTTGCACAAATGGCCAAGGGGAGAAGTTGACCTCGTAACTCTCAGAGGGAAAAGCTACTCAGCTTATTGGAGCACATCACAGGCCTCAGCTCAGGCCCTGGCAGGAGGTCTGGATGTAAAACCCTTCAGGTCCCCATTTATTCTTTGGCTTCTGCTCATGAAGAAACCATTGGCACTTCCAAGGTGACATTATCAAATGGAAGTCTGCTCACCTGAGGGCAAACTGTTCAAACCTGGCACTGACTGAACTCCTGGCTGCTAAACTGTTCCCCTGCAGCCGGGACACGGGGATGTGCCCCCACAACGGCCTCACAAACTCCAGTGGGATGGCCTGGCTGCTCCCAACAGCTCCCTCTCTCAAGGGACTCTGTGGCCCAAAGGATGAACTACAAACGTACTGCCTATGTCCTTCCAAGATGGAAAGAAGCTGAGAATTTAAAGGAGATTTTCTTGCCAACTCGTTCTTTCCAAAACTTGGACCAAAATTAAAATGCCATGCAGGCAGGTATGACTGCCACCACTCTGAAATGCAAGATGGTGCCTTTGGCTCAGAGATTTTTTTCTGCAGTGAACACAGCTTCTTTCCCCCCCAGGAATTAATAAATAACAAACAGAGAATGATCTGTGCATCACAATGCAAGGGGTAAACAGAGCCCTGAGCAAAAGTGTTATCTCAGCACAGTTAAAGCCACTTCTCAGCAGGAGGTGGGACTGCCATGGGAATGGGAAGGGACACTTCACATTCCCCCTCCCATCGTCACCCCCCCAGCCGGGCCGGGAGCCGGGCTGGGTCCGGCTCCCCCTCCTGCTGCTCTCCCCCCCTTCACTGCAGTCGCTCCTGGACCAATCCCTGCAGAGCTGCATCGCTCCGGAGCCCTCGGGCTTCTCACTGCCTTGGCCTGGTTTCAGAGCGGCCCCTCAACTAATTTTTCCATTCTGCCAGAGATGGAGAGGAGAAGGGAAAGGAACGAAAGCCTCCTCATCCCCCTTGCCGCGGAACAGCCTGCCCTTCCCCGCCGGCGCGGTGCATAAGGAGCTTTATAGTAATTAGGCCAAACAAAAGCTTCGCAGATGGCTCCGTCTCCTCCTGCCCAGAAACCCTCCCGGCCTCCCTCCCCCTCGGTCACCGTTCCTGCAAAGCACAAAACACTGAACAGTACCTGAAACGAGTTCTCCTATTTGGTGTCCCACCGGCAGAGCCAGTCGGGCCTGGGCTCTCCAGCTGTGGGTGCTGGTCCCCGGCACAGCTGCTGCTGCCGCCGTTCCCTGAACGCAGCCTCCGGACATGGATTTTAACTTTGTGGAGGTTGTAGCAAGAGGGTGGAGGGTTAGATAAAGCTTTATAGCATCTCACCATTTCCCTGTGTGCAGATCTGGTCCCTGCAGGGTGTTTGACTGACACATCGTCAGGTGATGGCTGGTGCAAGGCTCAGTCTTTTTTCCTCTACCTCTCCTTCCTTTGCTTGCTCCGGCACAGGAGAGGACTCGGCGTCACAGTTCCTAAATCCCCCGCTGGTTTGTCTCTGGATTCCCTCTCTGTTTCCCACTTGAATCTCTGCTACGAGGGTTGCAGCTATTGCAAACAAACAGGCATTGTGTCATATTTCAACATCCCACTACAAAGCCGACTCTGCACAAGACACAGACGAGCTGTCCATAGGAGCAGTCCTTGCTTCTCCCTCGTCGGGGTGGCCATTGAAACCCAACTGCCCCAAAGCCCCCTGCAGTGCCGGCCTGCCGGGCAGCAGCGCACCAGTGAGGGCAGCAGCCAGCAGGGCTCGCACAGCTCATCCCAGAGCAGCCGGAGCGCCGGGCTGGGAGGAGGAATGGGGCGGAGAGGAGGAGGAGACAACCCCCAGCTCCAATTCTGCAGTGCTGCAGCTGCCGCGGAAAGACTTCTGGACTGATGGGCACCGAAATTCCTTCCCTGCTCTGAGTGTCCAGCTCGGGAAGGAAACAGAAAGAAAAGGGACGGCTCTCTATCATCTTACAACCCTTGCCAGGCACAAACTTCCACCTCCTCAAGTCTTTTTTCGTTCCCAAAGACTCACAGAGGGAGCAGGTAAAGGGCATTCTACAAATAACCAGATCCATACAAAACGAGCCAGTCTTGGGGCCAGCTTGAGAATTGGATATAAAGCTGTGTCTCTTTTGTGACTCTCAGCACTGTCACTGCTTTTATGCCCAGCAGAAATAAAACACAAAACAAGAGTAAAGGAAGCTGTTTAGGTTTTTAAAGACAGTGTTTCTACCTGAACATTCTAAATGTACGTAAAGAAATTTCCCTCTTTGACCCCTCAGACCACATCTCAAAGCAGAGATTTTCTGTATCTCCTGTGACTGGATTTGGATTGTTAAGGGAGCCTGAAACCACCCCCTGGTCAGAAAGTGGAAGTCAGGTAGCTACAATCTCACCTCAAGATTAAACTAATGACCCAGAACAATTTCAGGGCTAAGTCTCTCTAGTGGCTCCATTTCACTTTTTTTTTTTCTGCTGAAGGCTGGGTTTAAAACAAAACAAAACAACTCCTTGTTCCCAAAGCTTTGTAAGCACCATGAAAGCTGTGTGCCTAAGAGGGGAGATCAAAAAGAGCACTGCTGCTCTGGCTGAGGGAAAGGGTTGTACTGTACTAGGGATAAGGCAGGAGTGGTGGGAGGACCAGCAGGAAAAGCCAGAATTAACTAGCTAATGGCATCCCACTCAGGCCTCAAAAGGAAAATATTCCAGCAGTAATTGTATTTTGATTGGCCTTCAACTCCAAATATTACAGCTACTCCCTAGAAACACCTCTGGAGACCCTGCATTAGAGTACTTTTCCAGGGAGAAAACTGTTCTATGGCATTATTCTGTAAGACCTGTGTGCCTGTTGTTGCTTAAGCTGATTTTTAACAACTGCCTATTAAAAAAAAAAAAATCCAGCTAATTGAAAAAAGGCAAATTTGAGATTAACTGAGAGCACTCAAAACATACTCCTTCCTCCCTGAGCTCTGTGCCAACTCTTTTTGTTTTCCTATTTAAAGTATCATTCAGTCTTTCTCTGGCTGGCACAAGAAACTCCCACACAACAAAAATGAAGCCATCTGTCTAGTCAGATGATGAAAGCAGTTACCCAAAATCCCACCAAAATCCAAAGAAAAGCAATGAGGAGCCATTTCTCTTGATTCACCAGGAACATTAGAAATTACCACCACGAAATACTTCATGTTAAACAGCAACAAGCTAATTTGAAAACGTTGTTTCAGAAGACACTTTATCAGGCCAAGATGGAAACCATTCACACACTGAACATGGGGGTTCACAGAACTGTGGGGAGAGTTTGTTTGGCACTGGTGGAGCGGGGCAGGAGCAGCAGAGTCCCCAGCCCACAGCTGGGCTGGCACCCTGCTCCCAATCCCCCTCCTCCAGGCAGACCTTCCCCCCTGCAGGACTCTGCAGACAGCAGAGCAAACACAAGCCTTGTCTACCCTCCCTTCAGGACTCTCTTCCCTTTAGGGTGAGGGAGGTAACCCACAAGCTCTTTCAGTAAAATCTTACCCCCCAAAACATTTTCAAGCAGCCATTATATTCTAGACTGAATAAGCCTGACTTGTGAAAGCATGGAACAAGCTGAATGTCTGACCTGCTCCCTAAAAACAGGCACTGAAATGTTCTGCAGCCCAGTGCAGTGGGAAGTACCACACTTTGGTCCAAAGTGCAAGAAAGATTCCTCTCCAGGAAGGGAGAAGCACTGCTGTTAAAAGCTTTTTCTTCTCCCCTTCTTAAAAAACCTGAGCTCAGCTGAGTAAGAAGTTTCTCTTAAGCTCTGTGCTACTGCCCCCGTTACACTCACCAGGATGCCAGCACCTGAGTCCTGCTGAAATGCTGACACACGTGGCAAGCTGCCATCCCCGCTGTGGCTGCCCCACAAGCAGCCTGCACCTCCTACAGGGTAAGAAGGCTGAAAGGAAAAACCCACCCTGAGTTTACCTGCTTTCCATGGGGAAAGGAACAAGAACTGCTCATCAATCAGCTCATGACAGAGGATCTCACAGAATGGCATCTCAACAGCTGCACCCCTCAGGCTGCAGGCAGTGCCCAAAGCCTCTCATCAGCTTCAGGAGGATCTTAAAATTGTCGGTTTGCAGGAGGTTGGACACCAGTACGAAACTCCCCCACTTGTCTGAACTACTCCAGAATCCCCGTTAGGTAAATAAGGCAGCAGTTACCAGCAGGTATCAATCCCTGGAGAATTATTATCTCATGGACAACTGCTAATCTGCCAGCCATGCAACACCGTTCTGCTCTGTCAGCTCAAATGAGCATCAAATCCAGTGACCTCATTTAATTACTTGTCATTACCACCTCAAGCCCTTCCCTCAAGTTTTAAAAAATAGCGAGGCAGTTGCAAGAAAGACTAATATGCAACTAACTTCAAACCTGCAGCCTCGGTGTAACTGTAGGCGTGAATCATTAGGCTTGGAATGTGCCGGTCGGGGCACTCAAAGCCCGCTGGTCACACTTTCTACATTTGGTAACGGAACTACCGTTTAAAAAATGCACGGAAAGCATCCCAGTGATGTATTCAAGTGCCAGCAAAAACACGGTCTTGCACTGAGGGGCGAAGCCCTCGCTGACCGTTCGGCAAAGGTCCCGTTCCTTTCCCAGCAGTGACTGTTTAATTCCAGACACGTCGTCCCTGCTCCCACCCAGCCTCGTCCGGAGCCAGCCCAGCAGGAGGAACACTGGATGCTCCACACCCAGCCAGGAGGCTCCTGAACGCCGAGAGCACAAGAGAACTGCGCTGATGCTGCCGGGAAAGCCGAGCGCTGTCCGAGCCAAGGCCCGGGATTGGCGGGCAGCGCCTTCGCTGCCGCTCTCCGGGAACAGGAACAGCCGACGGGACCGGCACCGCTCCCCGCGCACTTCCCGGCGCTGCCTAAGGAAACGTACCCCGCTCGGCTTCAGCCACCCTTCCTGTCTGAAATTCTTTACTTCTCAGACGAAGCAGCCTTTCTTTATATTTTCTCTTCATGTATTATGAAGAAACATCTGATTGTTTTCCCCTAACTTTACATTCTTGTTTCAGTTGCTTTCTATGAACAGGGCGGAAAAAAAGGTAGAGATTGAGAAAGTTGGATTATTTCTGAAGCTTAAACCTGAATTCTGTGCAAAGCCTGTTCCACAGTCACAAAGATCTCTTCTGTGAACAAGGAGAAGTTTTATTTACTTTGCAAGGCGACATGAAAATTGATGGCACCCTTTTTAATACTTTGTAGTAATAATTTCCGATTCATGGTTTAGAACACTACCGCCAGCGCACCCCCGCGTTATTTTAGCCTCAGATCTCAGCAGAGGCACTCTCGGTTCCGCACAGGCTCTCCGAAGGAAGCAGCAGCAGCCGCGCTCCATCCTCCGCACGGAGCAGCGCCCGGCGGAAGCTGCGCACAGGCTGCTCCTCGCCCCCCGCCCTCCCCGCGGGACTCTGGACTCCGATAAGGCCGGCCCAGGAGATTCCTTCTCTTTACATCTGCTCAGGGATTAGTCATGAGAGAGCCGAGACTTTGGAACATCTCTCCTCAAACTTCCAGCAAGCCCCAGACCGGCGGTGAATCACTCTTGGCCGCCCGCCCTCGCACATCTGCCCTGCGGTCCCGCAGCCCTTACCTGATGCCCAGGGAGGTCTCCTCCGTCCCGTCCCGTCCCGCCTTTTCGCCTCCAACCGCCGAAACGCGGCACCGACCCTTCCTTCCAAAGCAGTTTTCAGACACGTGAACAAAGCAGCGGAACGCGAACCCCCCCTCCCGCCGCCCCCGGGGTCCCCTCTGCCCCGGGCGGGGCAGGCAGGGCGGCTGCAGGTCCCCACCTACCTGCCGGGCACGGCACACGGGCCCCCGGGCGCGGCACACGGGCACACGGGCCCCCGGGCGCGGCACACGGGCACACGGGCCCCCGGGCACGGCACACGGGCCCCCGGCCCCGCCGCCCGCGCTCCGTTTGCTCCCGGCCCCGCTCCGGCCTCCCCTCGCCTTAAGGAAGCGGCGGGGCCGGCCCTGCCCCGCCTCACACAGCCCTGCCCGCAGGGCCCCGGCCCCTTCGGAGGAGGGGCCAGAGCAGGAGAAGCGAAAAAGAAGAGCCCGGGGAGCTCCGGGACACGACGGCACTCGCGGGACCAGGGGCTGCACAGCGAGGGTCGGGACCAAGGAGGGTCCGTCATGAGCCGCTGGCCCGGGAACAAGGCAACGGTGCGGGAGCTGTACATCGCACAGCTCCGAGAGCGCTCCCCACCGCCTGTCCCGGTGCGGGAGCTGTACATCGCACAGCTCCGAGAGCGCTCCCCACCGCCTGTCCCGGTGCGGGAGCTGTACATCGCACAGCTCCGAGAGCGCTCCCCACCGCCTGTCCCGGTGCGGGAGCTGTACATCGCACAGCTCCGAGAGCGCTCCCCACCGCCTGTCCCGGTGCGGGAGCTGTACATCGCACAGCTCCGAGAGCGCTCCCCACCGCCTGTCCCGGTGCGGAAGCTGTACATCGCACAGCTCCGAGAGCGCTCCCCACCGCCTGTCCCGGTGCGGGAACACAATCCCACACAGGCAGCCGAAGCAGGAAAGTATTGCTGCAGACTCATGAACTGCTCCCCAAACGCTCAAATAAATCGCTCCATAATCCCACAAGATGCTCAGGAAGTTGCATGAGGTAGAACAGACTCATCTAGTCAAAAGCCATCCCACTGGTCAGATTAAAAAACCCAAACAAACTGATTTTACTAGGTTCAATTTTCCAGGACAGCTGAGAAAAACATTTGCACCATCACATCCTTCACACGTTTTGATGCTGTCGAAATGTCACCACTTGCAACACTGTCTGACCACCTTTGTTGTGTGTCTTGGGTCACTCTATAAAAAGTTTTTTTGTAATTGCATGTTTGCTCCAATAAAACTCCAAACATCACAACCTGGGAGCAAGAACGAGGAATAAGAGACCAACCAACTGGAGATTATGTTGGATTAAAAAAATTAATCAGATACGCTTCCATTATTAGCTCTTTCCTGAACTTGATACACACCTCTTACCATAATACCAAATGTCTCCCCTGGGCCAAAAAAAGCACTTTCTGTATTGTATTGCCAAGAGCTCCAGTATCCTCCTACATAAACACAAGCACCTTCTGACATCAGTAGGAAAAACT
The DNA here is from genome assembly GCA_038380795.1 of Pyrocephalus nanus. Classification (NCBI taxonomy): domain Eukaryota; kingdom Metazoa; phylum Chordata; class Aves; order Passeriformes; family Tyrannidae; genus Pyrocephalus; species Pyrocephalus nanus. Next base: position 5,066,681 of record CM076278.1, read on the forward strand.
GTGTTGTTTTGACCCTTGAGAGAATCAGATCCTAAACCTGTCTTCAAGCACTTCCCTGCTGTATTGAGCTGTTTTCCAAAACTGTGGCCTGTGACAAGAAGCTGCAGTTGGAACAGGACAGAACTATGATTTAATCCCTCATCTGTATTATCTGCTGTCACAGCATCACTTCCCTCCAGGTTCACTGGACTATTCCTGGCCCATGTCACTCCAACAAATGCTGCTTTTTGCTTACAGGAAACAGAAAAACTGTGGAAGCAAAGGACACTTACAAGAAGTTCCTCTCTTTAGAGATAAACTCTTTGTTCACCTGGTAACTCTTGTTCCTCCAAACTCACCCTCTGGCCAAGGTTTCCCACAGCAATTCTTTGATCCTGTATCAGAACTGCCCCAATGCCCAGGTGAGAGGCAAAATGCCTCCAGTTAGCACATGAAGGACATGCCATGCATGCAGATCCCAGCCAGGAAGCTTCTGTGACAGCAAGGATTTGGAACAATAAGCTTCCATCCATCTGATAAACATCTACCTGTCTCCCTCCAAGCCCTCTGCTTTACCTCATCTAATTAAATGAAAGCTGATCCCCACTGGTATTCCTAGTAGGAGACACTAAGGCCTTAATCAGCTCAAGCTATTAGCAACATAATGTCTCTAAGAAAATTACAGGAACAAAAGGTCTGTGCTGAAGAAACAACAGTTCTGCTTTTCCCTGTGGAGAAACTTAAGGGACACTTGTCTTGAACCAGATTCATTCCCCCCCCCCCCATTCTTTTGTACATCTCAAGCAAAACAAAGCCCTCCAGGAGTGTAACTCCCTCTGTGATTCAATCACAAGCCACGCACAGCTCTGTGAGGATCCCAACACTTTATCTCTGCAGCAGGAAGAGCTTCCCTGCCTGCACAACAGGGTGAGGATTACCCACTTCATCCCCATCTTCTGCTCAGGAGCAGGGGATCTGATCTGCCTTACACACAGAGCTGGCAGGTGGGAGATGGTCCTTATTCCCACAGGAACACCAGAGTGGCACTGTGGAATCAGAACTTGAGAGTGGCAGGCTCAGCAGGGAGGGCACGAGCAGCAGCTTCTTGTTCTGCATTTCTCTCTCACAGCCCATTCAATCACTCTTGGTCTCTTTTTGCATATGCAAAGGCTTATTCTGCCCTAAAAACAAGACAACACCCCCTGCCACATTCCTAAGTGTGCTTCCAGTGATGCAACAACCCAGAAGAATGGAAATGGATAGGTCAGCAAGAAAGACACTCCACTCTCCGATACAAAGGAACAATGCAGCTCTTATTTTTCTTGAATCCGTCATTGTTTGGAATATTTCTAACAACGTCCGAACAGTTTCTCTTTTTCCTTTTAACTGTCAAGCTTCCTCTCCCTCCCACAGAAGCATTCAACAGAACTGAAGCACATCAGGAAGGACTGGGACATCTTGTTAGTGTCTCCTACTGGGATCTGCTGCATTTGGGGCCCTGCCTATCAGTTTGAAACCCTTTGTGTGATTCCCCACTGTAAAAACCAAATTCTTTAGAGCTGTTCCATCAAAAGCAGTACTCACAGCTTCACCAAATAACAACAAACCAGCATATCAGTAATGAAAAAAAGCAAATTTAATGAGAGAAATAACTAATTTCCTACCTAGAAGTATGAACAACAACAAAAGAATATTTGGTTTTGAGTATCAAAATTGGACTGACATTGCCTTGTTACATGAATACTCCATGGACACTTACCAGTTCCTTTTTAATCACAACCTGTTTGAAACAAGACTCAGCAGGAAAAGAACATAAAGGAGAGACTTCCAGACAGATTTCTCAGGAGCCATCACAGCCTGAGCTGCTGGCATCTGCACTGTCTGGGTCATATCTGGTTTGGGTCTCTAGTGAAAATGAATTTAGAGATCCCAGCCCAGTCCCCCACAGGCATGTGGCCAAATCACTCACACAGGCAGTGTGCTCAGGAATGCAAAGAAATGGGATGCTAAAGGTCACACTGAAGCATCTCCTTACAGTCCTAGAATTTTTAACTCCTTGGCTTCAGAAATGGCACTGAAACAGGCACTCACCTGGCTGTTTGGAAGAACATCATATATATTTTAAACACTTTAAACTTGTGGAAGAAAACCACATATACAACTCTTAATATGGAGTTGTAAATGATATTTAATACTTCAGAGGTGATACAGCAGTTGGAGGAAGTCATAAAGTATTTCTTACTTAAGTGCTGCAGTGGGTATTTGACCTGGGAATCTGATACACTGCAATCCCACAATAATTTCTAAACTCCTTGGATCCAGAAGGAAAAGGCAAAAATCCCTCAGGATCAGCAGAAGGCACTACAGAAACAGGTGTTACCTATGAAAAAAGGTCTCGCTGTACATTCATCATGGAAATTGGTAGATTTTTATTAACCAGGCATTAATTCCATCTCCTTGTAAAGTATATATGGTGTCAGCCATAGTAAAAGATGGAGGAGTCACTGGCAGTTCCTAATGAACCACCACTTCAGCCAAAAGGGGTTCTTTAAGTGACAGAAACTTTAGTTCCACGAGGCATTGGCAGTAGAGGACAAACTCAACATTCCCTCGTTGGAATGGAAGCCAAGGAGCTTTGCATCAAACGTGGCAGAAATAAAACTGCCCCAAGTTTCTTACCTCCCAGTCACTTGCAAGCCTCACAGGCACCTCTATGCCCCTCTTCTCCAGCTGTTCCAACTTGTAATCCTCATATTTTCTGTATCCTGCATATCCTCCACCTGTAGCTACCAGGACGTGGAAGGGGCGCAGGCGGAACACTTGTCCCACTGGAGCAGTGTGGAGCTTCCTCCTGTCTGCAACACAAACACGGACCTCAGGAGAGAACAGCTACACAGGGAACACAAAGCAGTTCTGTGCAGGGAGGGCTGGGAGCTCAGGGCATGAAAACGAGCTCAGGAAAGAACTCTGGGACACAGAAGGGATGTGCAGATGCTCCTGAGTTACTGCAGCTCAGCAAGTTACCGAAACCCAGCTGACCAACACTAATGGGTCATCAGTGGTTTTAACCTCATCCCCCACCACACGTGCTTCCAACATTCTTCTCCCCAAAATATATAACATGCACTCCCTGAAAGCCCCAGGGAGAAATACATAAAATGAGTGTCCATGGAGAAATACATAAAAGGAGTGTCTGACAGCACCATCCTACTTTCCAACCATGAGAATGTTGGTATTATGCAGAATAATCAGTTGCTGGGGAACAGGCTGTATTAATGTGAAGTACTTGGTGCTTCTGAGTCATTAAAGCTTTCATTCCAGTCAGAGGATCCCCAGAATTCCAGCTAACTGGAAGAAGGAAGGAAATTATGACCTGCTTTAGTGAGGTGTCAGTGTTCCTGGTAAGCAGGAAAACAGTCACATTCCTGCTGTAATACAGGTCAACACGTGAAAAAAAAATAAAAAGGACATGTAGTATTATGTCTGTTTTCCACAGAGTAACTCCCAAACTCCTCCAGCATCACACCAGTCTCCAGTCACAGAGGAACAAGAGCACTGTGTGGTCACCGAGCCACAGCCCAAGCACGAGGCCAGCACAGCCAGGGGAGTGCTTCCCTTCCAAAATCTTCCCTTCCCAAAGCAGAGAAAACCAAGCTGTTCAGGGCTAAATCAGCATTGGAATGTGCTGCTCCAACCTGTCTAACAGTCAGTCCCAACTTCTCAGCAATGAGGACAAGTCATCACCTGACAGAAAAGGCCCAGAGGAACCAATTCTGATCCTGACTGGAGTCATTTCCACAACAATCATTAACAGGGTGAGCCGGAATCAAACCCTAAATCTTCCTCCAGTGAAGTCAGGCTTAGGGTTTGACTATGAAAGGATGCATTAGCAACAAAAAGAATTCACTAAACACCACCTCCATTTCTAGGCACGAACAGGGACAAAGCACAATTGTTTTGGAGTCTGGGAAGCTTTGGTTCCAAGTAGTAGCTTTGATTAGAAGCATTCAGCCATGATGCTGCAAAAAGATGCCCAATAAAAGTAATTCTTGTTCACATTTTAACACAGTAATATTTTTGGATAATTTCTTTCCTACATCTGTGATTTAAAACATTGCTTAAATTATGTGTCCTAAAATACAACATAATATAAAACCAGCTTGGTTCTTACTTAGAAAGAAGAATCTAAAACCCAAACTCAGTAAACAAACAAGACAACAACAACTACAGTTACAGTAAAGATTCTAAAAATTATTCTTTCCTAAGGAACAATGCTCAGTAAAGGAGAGGAATCCTTCAGAACAGCTAAACGTTTATAAAGAGACTTATTTGAGTTTACAGACTCTACAACCTTTCAACTTTTGCATCAGTGTTTCAACAGAAATGTCTGTACACAGTCCAACCACACTCCTGAGCCCTAAAGCCTTTAACTCCTTTCCACCACATCCCTGGTTCTGAGTTAGCAAAGCTGCTCAGCTATTTCAGCAGAGCTCAGCAAATTCCCAAACCAAACCCCCTCAGGGGGAACGGCTCTCGGGTTTGAATCCAGGGAAGTTTCTGCCCCAAGAGCCTCTTGACTGCACTGATGTGAACGTTTCTCTGCCTGTGCTGGAGACCAAACCATTTGAGTTCCATGGGCCACGGCAAACACAACTTTATCTCCTGATAAATGAGCAGTGGACTTTTCTCCATCTGCCATTAATGAAACAGCACCTCTGTGACTGATCACTTCACAGGCACCCAGCACGACATTGCTTGTGCCCCAACAAAATAAAATCCCACACCTTTCAGACACCAATGAATTTCACACAAGTTTAGAAATTCTAAGACAAAGCCACTGGTAACTGATTCTGAAACAAATCCCCGTTCAGGCAGCTGGCCCTGCTCAGGTGGCAGCTGAACATTGTGCTGATGCTGCTGCAGCTCCCTGGGAAGCAGCACGAGAGTGTGTGTAAAACTCCTTTCTAGGCACATAAACCACTAGAAACAAGTCCAGGACAAGAGGGAAAAGGTGCAGGACTGTTGATGTGCTAGTAACATTTTTAGATACTACCCTAACTCTGAATCCTTACAGATAAAGTTAATCTGTTTCAGAATTCTCTTAAACACCGAGTATAGTCAGCAATGAGAAGGAAAAGAAAATAACCACTTCCTGCTTTGGAACAGGTGAGAAAGACACATTCCCTCAAAAATATCAAAAAAAGCAGGATGAAAAAGCAAAGTGCAGAAGGCAGATGTGCTCTGGTTTCTGCAGTCAGAAGTGCTGCTTCATTACTCTGACCTAATTAAGAATTCTTTCTAGGAAAGGACACAAACACTTGGAGGAGGCTGTTACAGGGGGCAGAGAGAAAACTAAGAAACTAAGGAGTTATCTTTTCTTTCTAATGACATCACCTGCAAGTCATCTAGATTTACATCCAAATCAGAGTCTGAAATCTCAATGAATCAGAAAATGACTGGCTAAAAAGTTGATTTGTTCAAAAACTCAAAGCTAACTTGGACTAAAATGACCTTTTCTTCCACGTGATGAACAACTTTGCATGATGTGTCTGTCTCAGCTTCCCAGGATTTTTTCTGCAATGACTATCTTGGGTTTCTAGACAACAAAGAGCTGCTGTTTCTATTCATCTGTGTAAGCATCTTTTTCAATAATGATATATCCATATATGACATGCCAGACAAAGGATTTGGACAGGCAAGTTAACAAAAAAAATGGATATAGAAAGTGGGATCAACAGCTCAGCTGGCAAGGAAACAAACACTGAAGACTCTATGCAGTTATGATATTAATATATGACAATGCATTTACTACAAGTTCACAAACAAATATTTCTTAAAAACAAATAATATCTGCTCTTCCAGCATTACCCAGCCAGAGGAACTCTGAGTGCAAGTACTATTTTAATCAACTCCTAAGCATTTCATGTAAACCTACTTTGATTTCCTGATTCATTAAAATTACAAGTACAGATTGAAATATAAAAGGATATTTAATAACCTTTTCTTTCTTACAGGCCTGATAAACTGATGAAGTCAGAATTCCTCAGGCTTTTTGAGGTGAACAGCTGGTAGAAGCTGCACTACAAAACAGGTAAAACAGCTGAATATTCTAAATATGAGTATGTTGCAGAGTTTGGTGTTGCCCTTCTTGGTGTCACCTCATGTCCATCATTATTCCCCTGGCTGTGTACTGAGAACAGAAATCATTTCAGCTGGCAGGCTCTTTATTCAGGACTGTGCTACTACAAAGACCTCTCAGCCAACATCCACAGACACTTCCAGGTCCCTCCATGATCCTGTCCAACAAAACAAGGACATGGGCACCCCTGGCCTGCTCCCTGGGAGTTCATTAAAGCAGGGGTTTTTAATTATAAAACCACTGTCCTAACGTGAATCACTCTGGTAAGCTATACTGTGTCTTTAAAAAAGGAATTTCTGAACTGTAGATGCCTCAGAAAACCAACTAATATGCAGATATTAAGAAAAATAAAACTATGGTTAATGGGTTTTAATTTGCTATAAAGGGATCATCTTCACTAGAAAAAAAATCAGATGTTTTGCAAAGCTTAAAAGCAATGAATAACAGCTCATAATGAACCTTATGAAAGAAGTAAATACACTTCTTTTACTATCTGGAGAACATAACACCAGAGGAGTAGAACACAATTTGCAAGCTTGTATCTGTGGAAATGCCATGAACTGTTCTCTGGTGCTGCACTCTCACTTCTGCTTTTATTTCAAGAAATTCATATTCCCCAGTATGAGACCATAATTTGCTTAAGATGGAGTAACCCTGAATTTAAAAGCCCTGGCAGGCACAAGCCACCCCTTACCACTGAAAAATGTCCTGGAAGGAGGTCTCTTCCCCAGGACCCCAGCTCTGACACACAGGTTCTTCTGGACCAGGAGGGCACAGCTCCACACCAAACTGTAAACAACAAACAGCAAGAGTTGCTTAAGCACAAATATTCAATAATGCAAATGTCAGCAGCTCAGGGCAGTGACAATCTCACAGTCAGAAGCTCCTGCCATAACATGTACTGCCATCCCAGGGTAATGTTTATGAAGGGCAGAGCTGAATTCAGCCACACTGATCAAAACAAACCCTGCTTGCAAATGGAGTGGTAAATTTTATAATGATTGTTTAGCACTTGGGATTATTCCATCTCCACCGGGGTGCTACTCAGGTGTGTCATTTGGAACCTCCTACAACAGCCAACTATCTAAAGAGACATGATTTGGTTCAGGTACCTTTTTCCTCACCATCCTGGTTGGGGGGAAGGAGTACCTGGAAAAGCTGTAGATTTTATGAAGCAGTAATGGCATTTGTTAGACCAGTGGTGTAGCTGGAAAAGTAAAAATGCTGCCAGGTACAGCAGCTCTTCTTTAGAATTTGTCTTACCACTCTGTTTGCAGTGAGAGTGGTTCTGCCCCTCTGAAAACACAAAAAATACATGTGGAATTGCCCACCATAGGGAAAAGGTTAAACCAGGATTTTCATATGTTTAATATTATATATTTCATTTCATGTTTCTAATAAATCTGAAAAGGAGCCATCCAGTTGTACAAGAACTGCTCAAAGCCTGTAAATAAGCAAGTTTAAACAAGTACTAGACTGTGGCCTGGCAAGACCCCATCCTGCAGTCAGGCAGGATCACAGGGGGCAGCATTCCCACATTCAACACACTCAAGTCCTTGGGAATAACCAGGCCTGGCAGGTGTTTGGGCAACCCCCTCATTCCTGAGATGCAACAGCACAGCTGGGATGTCTTCATTTGGCCCTCTGGCCTTTCATCTGCTCCTTATCAGATGTACACTGAGAGTTACTTCATTAGCTTACAAGCTATTGCATCACTTGGGGCCATTCAATCCCAGGAAATGATTATAAAGAATTTCAACAATTAACTTCAGGTATCTACTGAGTTACAAACAGACACCATCCCTTTATTTTGAAGAAGATTCTACAAATAGCAGATTTCTTGTGTAGAAATCACATAATGGTACTACAGATACTTGCTAACAGTGCTTTACCATCAGCCAAGGACAAAGAGCTGCAGTGTTCACCTGTCCCATGGCAATGGGGTGGAACAGCTCACTCTACCTTCATGGTAACCCAAATGTGACAGGACAGACCCTCCCCAAAGCCCAGATTCCTGTTAGCAGGTGCTAAACATGCCACATTGCTGCATCATCTCCCAGGATAATATTTCCTTGGCAAGGCAGGGAGTCCCCACTGCTGCAGAACCTGTATGTTTTACAGAGCAACACATCATTTGTCACGAACAACGAGGTCAGCTGACACTGCTGGGTCACACACCAGACCTACACCAATCTGGGCTATTACAAGGCCTGTTTTACAACATATTAAACCACCTGGGGTAAAAGGAGCACTTGCTCATCAGCAAGCTGGAAGCCTGTGGGCTACTTTGAAGGCAGTCAAAAACTGAAGTAATCCAGTTAGCATTAGACTTGAATTTACCAGAAAAGTTTTCAAACCCTAAAAAGTAATGGAGGAAAAAATACTAAAACCTAGCTACAGCCCAAGGCATTAGTATTCAAGACATTTATTAACCTTCATACATGACAGCCTATAAAAAATGCACAGGCAGAACAGATGAGCTGTCTTGGCTCCACAGGAGCCCCAGGAGCTGTTCCTGCTGCCAGGGCAGGGCAGGGCATTCCAGGACGTGGCACCTCCTCAGCAGGATCAGCACTGAGCAAGGGCACAACACCTCCCTGCAGACCCTAAACTCTTACCCACATTGTTTCTGGCGCCCAACACGGGAAAATCAGTGTCCTCCTTACACTGAAACCTGTCTAAAATTAGGTAAAGATGACAGGACTGAATAGTTTCACCTTCCCTGCTCCTGACAGCCTGACCTTGGTGGGTACAAGTGTCTGGGGGAGTGTTGACCTCCCACCTCTGCCACCCGGCTGGAGGCTGTAGGAGCTGTCGGAGCGGGGATTGCCAGGGAATTCCGTGCTAATTCAGCCCCTCGGTGACTTCAGTGTCTGGACAAGAGACAACCCTCGGCTGCCGGCACCACGCTCTGTGTACGAGGGCTTTGCTCCAGGTTCTCAGAGAGAAAGTAGAGTCAGGGGGCTGTGGGTTCTAAGAACACAGAACTGTGGCCTAGAAACGCTATTCTTTAATCAGTTTAGTTGTTATAAAAAGCACAACCTGTAAGAGGATATCTTCTGCAAAGGGCTGTCGGTGCCTGGCCAGGTCCTTATCAGAGCCATCGTACCCCGGGATTGCATAACCCGAGGGGCTGCAACTGCCCCCCATCGACCCATTCCTACTCAACACTTACACACTGACACCTACAGACTGGGAAACAAAGTTAAAATTATCAAAGACCACAGACTTCTCTTTCTTAAAATACGTAAAGCCCTTATCTTCCCTTCCAGCCTGGGGCACGAGCACAAGGCTCCTCGCCCATGCCAAGGACGGGGCCGAGGCAGCGGAGACAGCGGCGTTCGCCGCGGTAGGGAAACGTCAGCGGGAGAGGAGGGAGAGGAGGGAGAGGAGGGAGAGGAGGGAGAGGAGGGAGAGGAGGGAGAGGAGGGAGAGGAGGGAGAGGAGGGAGAGGAGGGGGCGGCTGCGGCTCCTGGCCCGGGGGAGGCTGGCCCAGCGCCCCAGCTGCTCCTCACGTCCCCCGCTCGCGGGGTGCGGGCTGTCACACAGGGCTGCCGGCCCCGGACAGCGACAATGACAGCGACAATGACAGCACCAGCCCCGATCCCCCCCTGCCGTGACCGTACCTGCTCCGCGCCGCCATCTTCCCGCCCCGCCTGTGCCGCGGCCCGCGCGGGAGGGCGGGGAGCGCGCGGGGGGCGGGGCCGGGGCGGGGCCGGCGCTCTGAGGGGAGCGGGAGAGCCCGGGGATGGGCTGTGCTGGGAGGGATTCCCTGGAGTTCCCCCAGGGAATACGGAGTGTAGAGATGGGGTCTTTCCTCAACAGAGACGCGGAATGGGGGCACGGGTGCGACGCTGTTCGCCAAAGGGGGTTTGGTGTGGGCTGAGGGCTGTTCTCGGGGGCTGGAGGGAAGGGGCCGTCGCTGAGGCGATGTGGGGAACACGGCCGGCCCTGAGGGGACGTGGTGGGGACATTTCCCGGGGGATTAGTGTGGGGACATTTCCCGGGGGATTAGTGTGGGGACAGTCCTGAGGGTCCGTGAAGTGAGGATCAGGCTGCTCCGCAAAGGAGTTGTTCCCAAAAGGAGGGAGGGTTGGAGAAGGGGCCGCTCCTGGGGAGTTGTGGGTGAGGTAGGAAGGGTTCCCTTCTCAGCGCTGCTGTGGAGGGGCAGGTGAGTTCTTGGCCCCACGTGTGGGAGCACCAGGGGTGTCAGGGCAGGAATTTTAGGGAGAGGACACTCTGCATGGGACAGACACAGTGCTGTTCCTCCAAGTGAGATGTCTGGCAGGGTAGTGCAGGAACATCTGTTCCTACTCTGGTGTCTCTTGCCTGGATCCCAGCAGCACAGAGTGAATTTTACAGAGATTATTTGCTTTTCCACACTCTTAGATGCATACCTAGATAGATACACAGATGCTACATTACTGGGAAGGAGCTAATTACCTTTCTCCCACGGTGGCAGGGGGGTAGTTTCACAGGGTGAATCAGCAGGAAAAGAATTCCAAAGTCCTGTGTTTCTGTATCCTCAGAGCTTTAGGACATGGTCCTCAGGAAGTCCTGATTAATTTAAATTGTGATTGATGTTTATTTGTTTTCCTAACCAGGCCTGAATGAGGTCTACAACACCTTCATGTCATTCTGCATTTTTGACATCACCTCAAACAGCAGCATAGTATCTGTAAAAATATCTTAGACGTGTGCAGGAAAGCCTTTAAACTTTAAATATGTAAAATTTGAGCAGAAATCCAGATGCAGCCCTCATGTAATATTCATGCTATTAACTGACTGAATCGTTGGGATTCTGTACATAATGGTAGGATTGTCAGGAAGTAAAACTTCAAAGAAGGTGGTGTTTGACAGTGTGGAGTGCTCTGGTACAAGCCTTGCAAGAGCCATTAGCTTTGATGTCTAACAGCTGGTGGGCCTGACAGACAAGTTTCCCCAGAATTGACTCAGAAGTGATTCAGAGGTTAAATGTAACCCACTTGTTTATAGTATATAATAATTGTCACAGGCTGAAGTGATTAATGACCTGTCCTAATCTAATCTTCCTCCTTGGAATTCAAAGTAAATATGTGGACATTTAACTTTTTCAAAATTACTTTTATCATGTGTTTTGTGGGGGATTTTTAACATCTGGTAAGATTGCAGTTGCTGAGGGATAAAACACACTCCCCTCAGGGTACTGAGCTGTGCTGGGCTGTGCAGGTGAGCCAGGTCACAGGGGATTTCTTAGCACAGCTGTTCTCTTAGCAAAGGAGAGAATGGAGATCTTGGAGCTTCAGAACTTTTGCTCAGGGAATGCAGGAAGGAATGAGAAAAGTCTGAGAATGGATGGGACTTGGAGCAATCTGGTCTAGTGGAAGGTGTCCCTGCCTAGGGAAGGGGGGGGAACCAGATGAGCTTTGAAGTCCCTTCCAACCCCAACAATGCTGTGATTCTGTAACTCGTGTGATCAGATCAGTAACACCCCAGCAAATGTTGCAGATCTGGAGAGGGAACCTGTGAAACTCAGAGATCAGCAATATGTGAGTGTGAAGGAAGCAAGGGATGAATGATGACTGGGAATCAGAAGGGAAGGGGACATAAGGCAGCAAAAGAAATCTGGGAAAAGTATTTGCAAAAATAGATGAAGCAGAAAAGGTACTGAGGAAATCTGTAAGATGAAGAAGGAAAAGAAAGTTAGGAGAAAGGCTTTCTTCCTCCAAGACTCTTGGAATAGTTAATTCTCTCTTGAACAGCAAAGTTGAAGCCATATGAGCAATAATTTATGCATCATCAGATCAGTATGCCTGTATATATAAAATATATATGTAATATATGTAGCATATATGTACAGTGTGTTGTGTGTTTTCCCTCTGCTATAGGATTAATGATGTTAATGGCTGCTGTAAAGTAATTAAGAGGTAATAATACTCCAGGCTAAGTGGTAGAAAACAGGGAAATAAGGCAGTTTGGATGACATTGCTGTGCTGGAATGAAGAGAATCAAGACAGCAGTGTCACAGCTCTGTTCTGATTTTGTGGGAAGGCATAGGATTACTTTCTGCTAAAAATTACTCAGTAGATAAACCATTATCAGGTGAAAAAAATAAAGTAAGAAGGACCCTTTAGTGTTGTGTAGAGAGATATGGTCAGTAGTTTGGACAATTCACTGAGCTTTAGGTATCTTTGTTGTAAGATAGATTCAAGTCCTACCCATCTCCCAAAGGCACTTTGAAAAAGCAGAAGCACAATTTATTTCTGAAGCAGAGGATTACATCTCTTCCTGTGTCTGATCAAAACAAAGCAGCAAATGCCCAGATTTTTTCCATCTGCGGATAGCAATAGGACACTGTCCCTTTCTCCTTTGCATACACGGTTCTACCATCCCCTGACTGTTTGTTTTCTTAAATCTTGCTTTATCCTTGTTGATGCCTAAAACCCCTGTTATCTTCCAGAAGCTTTGGTCACCACTGTGGAATTCGTGGTATGAGAAGGCAGAGAGTCAGGGTAGAGAGAAGATCCTTGCTGAACTGCTGTAACCATGAGGACAGTGATTTTAATTGTCCTGATCATCTTCTCTTCGCTGTCTTCAGGTAAGGCTGATGCAGAGAGGGAGAAAAGTGACCTCTGGGGGGGGGGTGACCTTCAAATTAATGTGTGCTTTGGTTTTGTTTTCTTCTCTGCAAAGAAGTTGCAGCCTGAGCTGTGCCTGTGGTTTCCATTTGCCTGTATTTTCCCTGTATTTTTTGATCATCAGCAGATGGTGACCCTGTTAGTTTGGAAGCTGCTTGATACACTCAGTGTATCCTTAGTGATTCAGGGAAGGTTTGCTTCCTTTGAATGGTTGGGATCTGAGTGCTCATTAACGCTGTCAGAATGTGTCAGTGAGCTTCAAGCTGCTCTCCTCTAAATCCACAACAGATTCTCCTTGGAACTGTGCTGATTAACATCACAACAAGTGGAGTACTAATGTCTGATGCTATGCTGCAAGAAATAAAAACTTTCATTACCCATTCCAGGCAATATTTGTGTGTAATATTAATGGATCCCCAGAGAGTCAAATGCTGAAACATCTGGAAATGACAATGAAGAGCTGCTGTGGTGTTTGCTGGGCACTCACTCCTGGCTTTCAGTACATGGCTTAAGATTCTCTCGAGTTACAGTAACTGCAAGGTCTTAAACTGAGGTTTGGTGGTTTTTTTTGTGAAATCCTACAAATGTTGACTTCTTTTCTGATGCTCCAGGAAAGAAATTCCGCTGGTGCACCCTGTCTGACCTGGAGCAGAGGAAATGTGCCGAGCTGGCCAAGGCGCTCTCGGCCGTGCTGCCCCTCGCCACTGCCACTGCCTTCACCAGGGTCTCTTGCATCAGAGCCCACAACACCTATGACTGCATCGATAAAATCAGGGTGAGTTCACAGGGACTTGTTTTCAAAGTTGATTTTGAGTCCAAATCCTTTTTTGAAAAAGTAACTGGCAAACAGAATCTCTGGGAGAATAAAATGAGACTGAAAAGACAGAGCTGCATGTATGACAAAGTGCATGGTCCCTTGAGAGGCAAGAGTTAAATCCCATGAGCATTCCACTAAGAGTACTATTTTATCCCAGCTAACACCCTTGCAATCTTCAATAAATATAAAAAGCTGCTTGGAAATAAATGGATAAACCCGAACTATTAAAGTAGAACTTGCTCAGAGCATTTCCCTTGTTTGTGTGTTCTGGTCCTACTCTGTCTCTAATTAATATTTCATCTTCCCTTTCTTCCATACTACTTTTAGCCCCTCGTCAGTCTTTTCTGAAGTAATGAGCAAAGTCTTTTTCATTAAAAAAAAAAAATCATTTTGAATAAAATTACACATCAGACCTTTTGTAAGTGTAAGCTCTTGTAATTGAGCAGTCCTGAAATGGAATTTTCATAATGGTAAATGCTTTGACAAAAATCATTGACAGAAAAGGAAGATAAGCATTTTCTGTAGAATAATTTCATTAACGTTTACATTCAGTCCTGGTTGCCTTCAAAAAATGGAGTCCAAATCTGACCTGGAAAACACAACAAAGAAAACCTTTCTTGTTGGTTCAGGGAATAGTTTATTTTGTGTTTTCATTCAGTCCTGCAGCCATTTTAAATAAAATTCAGTTCAGCTTCCTGGGTTAGGGAAAGATTATACCCAGGAGAACTCTGAGCAGGATTTGGGGTCTTGGGGAGCAGAAGGAGGAAACAAAAATTGCCTTTTTCTTCACTTGACATCAGAATTGTATTTTTGGAATGGAAGACCCAAAGAAGAAGGGAGAAAGGATGTTAGTGGAAAAGAACTGGTATTTTTTGAAGGTAACTCAGCCTTCATTGCTAACATTTCACCATGCTTTGTAGCAGGGGTTCAATTAAAAACAAAGCAAATGCTTGTAAAAATCCCTGGTTACTGCTTCTCAAGCAAAAAAAATGTGGTCTTGAAGCTTCTGTTTGTTGTCTTGTAAACACAGTTGTTTTGAGGGTTTTGCTATTGTTTTTAAGGCAAATAAAGCAGATGCTGCCTCCTTGGATGCTGGAGATGTTTACTCTGCTGTAAAACTTTATGGTTTGGCAGTGGTGGCAAAGGAGATCTATGATCAAGGTAGGCTGGTAAAGCAAAGAATAAGCTGTACTTCTGATTTGGCTAAGAAATTACTCTTGAGTTCTTGAAAAAAAACCCCTGTGGTTTTGTATTAACTTTATAGGAGTATGGAGGTGGTAAACAAGTGTTTCTAAAGTACTTAGTAATGATGAATAAAACCCCAGTGGTGCTTTGTACCCAGCAGCCTTTCTGCCTGTGGCATTGACACTGGGACAGACTGACTGTACCCACCCCTGCCCGCAGCACTGCTGGGCTGGAGCTCTGGATCCTCTAGGATTCTGTTCCATCTGTGTCAATTCTTACAGCATGCTCTTTATCAACATAACTGAATGTTTACTAGCAGCTCTTTGAGAGATGAACTTCTCTCATGAATTAATTCTCTCCCTCTCAACCTGAAGAGATAAGAATATAGGAGGGAGAATCTTATCACGGTAAGATTCCTCTTTGCTCCTGTCAGTCCGGCAAGGAATGATTTATAAGGCAAGAATAAATAAGTCTGAGCCAAAATCAAGCATACAGGAGAAAATACTTATGGGACAGGAATCTGAGAAGGAAGCCAAATTAGTAGATGGATGTAGGAAGAGATTAATAAGGAGAAGGTATGAGAACAGAGAGGAACTTTGTTTTGGCTGAAACACCATGAAATGGTGAATATGTTCTGAGGATAAGACCTAGGAGTTCTTTCCATTACAATACCTAAAGGGTGTGATGCAAATGTTCCAAATTGCTGAGAAGCAGTTGGATTGTATGATGGAGCTGCACGGGCTCGTAAGCTTTTCCCACCAGATTTTTACCTTCTTGCTTGCACATCACTTGCATCACTTGTTTGACAAGGTGCCACATTCCCAGTGTATGGTTGAGTTTCTGGCATCAGCACCTACATTTAATGTGCCCAATGTCGATTTTTCCTTGGCCATGTTCAACTCCTGTGCACAGGTGGAAGTTGCAGAACTGGGATGTATTTTTTCTTTCTGTCACATATTTTGTCCTCCTGCAGGAAATTGTGTGTTTGCTGTGTCCGTGGCCAAACGAGGAACTCTGGACATCCAGAGGCTGCGAGGTGTGCGCAGCTGCCACAACGGAGCCAGGTGGACGTCGGGCTGGAATGTTCCACTGGGCTTCCTTCTTGCAAGAAATGACCTTTCCTGGGATGAGGCACAGCCTCTGAGCCAAGGTGGGTGAGAGGAGCCACGGGCTCTGCCTCAGCAGGAGTCAGTGAAATGCCAGCTGATGTGGAATGAACTGGGCTGTGTGGGCATTGAAGGGATTTGTGGATACTGGAGCCTCTGGGAGTGTTTTTGATACTGGCTCTTAGCTCTCTTCAGAACTTTTCCAGTGATCTCAAAGCAGTGGAGTTGTTACCAAAACAGGAAATCTTTGTGTGCTGTATGCAGGGAGCAAATCTTTGCAATATCTAACCAGCACAAAGATGGTTTTAAACAAGCAAAATTTGATCACTCCCTTTACAGCAGATGTTCCAGATTTGCAGTTTAGAGAAAGTAAAGCCGCATTTGCAAAATTTGTTTATTTGTAAAACCACCATAGTGTTAGTTATGTCCCTGATATATTTGGCCCCCTTTCCTTGTTTGTTTGTGTTTTGTTTTGTTTGTTGTTTTTTTTTTTTTCCCATTTGACTCTTTTCTTTCTTTTTGTTTTGTTTTGGTTTTTGCCCCTCCATCTGCAGCAATCAGTGAATATTTCAATGCAAGCTGCATCCCCGGGGTTGGTGTTGCTGCTCCTCGACTCTGTGCTCTCTGCCAAGGACAAAAATCCTATGTCAGAGACAAGAACCACTTCTGTGAGACAAGCAGCAATGAACCCTTCTATGACTCTGAGGGAGCCTTCAGGTGAGCTCTGGGACACTGGGACTGAATTCACCTTTGGGGCAAAAAGAACTTGGAAGGGAGGAAAGGCAGGTGACATGTTCATAGGATGGCATTTGTCTTTCTGCAGGTGCCTGAAGGAGGGAGTGGCAGATGTTGCCTTCTTAGATCACCTAAGAATTTTGAGTGCCACAGGTAACCCTAAAAACTCAGATTTCTTTTAATCTATGGCTGTGCTCTTTGCTGCAGAGGAGTTTGGGGGTTATGCCAATCTTTATGTTGTTTCCAGTGAAAATTCAATCCCTATGAGCAGCTCAATAGAATTTCTTGGCTCTTCACAAAAGGAAACAGAAGAGGAAAGGGTAAGTGAGCAATAATTGCTCACAAGAGATTCTTAGAATGGAAGCATACAGATGTTTTTATACAGGTGATTTCTTTAGACTAAAGTCTCTGACAAAGCTGCCAGTATTTGATTTAAATAAGTTATAAGATCCCTTTTTAAATTCAGTGTATTGAGCTGCTGGAATGTGAAGTTCCTGTATACTGCTTTGTACTTCTAAACTCAGTGGATCTCTTTGCTGATGTTTTTGAAGGTGCTTAGCAGTAGTGTCAGCAGGTAAGTATTTTTAAACAAACTTAGTTACAGGGGTACAGCTTAAAGGGTATTTTGAGTCACCTCTGGCTGAGATCCCTCTCTTTGTTAAGAGAAGAACAAATCAAAGACCACTTTCCCAAGTGCTCTTGGTACCCTGTTCTGCCTGCACAACCTCTGAGCCACCTCCCCAGCGATGTGCCTTACATTCCCTCTCTGTGCCTGCTGCCAAGTCGGGGCTCACTTGGCAGATTCCCGAGTGGCTGCTCCTTTCAGAGTCAGAAGAGCAGGAATATGAACTCCTGTGTGCTGATGGGAGCACAGCCGAGCTGAGCGACTACAGCACCTGTAACCTGGGCAAGGGGCCTGGCCGGGCCATCGTCACCCGCAGCAACTTCCACAGGATCACCAACAAATTCCTCAGCATGATCCAGGTGAGTGCATATTACCAGCTGTAGATCTCCAGACAAAGGTTTTTCTCCCATATTTGTGTGTGATTACCTCTCAGTTTGCCTTTTTTCTTGAGAAATCTGTAGTTGGTGTGAATAAAGTCCTAAAAATCATTTGTTCTGGGGAAGGAGCCTGCACTGGCTTCTGCAAGGTTTTGCTTTTCTCTCAAGTGTTCTTCTGTAGGAGGCTGGGGATAAATAAGGAAAAAAAGGGGAAGATGCCCTAACACCCAAACTGGAAAATGGCTGATGATGTTCACTCTGCCCTGGAACTTAAGTGAATTTCTATGTAGCTGAGGGAGATGTGCAGGTTCTGTCCGGGCTCACCTTTTTTTTTCTCTTCTTTCTTCTCAACTTCTGAATAGTATCTGATATCTTGACATCCTGGAGTCTATTTGAAGCTGAACCTGAAAAGCATGCTTAAAGAATTTATGAAGCCACTCAGCCCTTAAATTAGTTCAGTAGACAGTGAATAATTCACCTCAGTGGGCTGGGCTGTGCTGTCACGCACTCTGTGGTAAGAGAGCATTGTACAGAATCTCTCCCTTACTGAGAGATCTCCATGTGCCCTTGTCAGTGCACTTATTAACACATCTTAGCTGTGCAGCAGAGGTCCTGCTACATTCTCAGTGCTTTCTTCTCTCCCAGTGCCATCAGGCTGAATGGAACTGCTTTGCACGTGGTACTTCCCAATCAGAAAGTACAAGATATCTTTGCACCCCTTTGTTGCACAAATGCTTCTCCCTCAGTTTTGCTTCCTTGGTTGCCTTGCCAGGGTAGGAGACATTGAGCACAACCCAATAAATTGGAATAATTAAAAGAGGAAAAAAACCCTTAAAAAAAGTGAGCCAGCTTTAAGAACTGGAACCACCTGCTCACTGCAGTGGCTGTGGGGTTTGTTGTGAGTTCTATGTTACAAAACACTGATGGGAAGGGAGGGAAGGATGAGGCTGCCTGATCCTGGAATTGAGCAGATTTGTTGCAATTAAAAGTGTTGTTCTTGTGCCAGCGCCTCTTTGGGCGAAAAGGGAAGGAAAGAGCCAGATTTGAACTCTTCACTTCAGCACCCTTTGGGGGAAAGAACCTGCTGTTCCGAGATGCCACTCAGCACCTGCAGCTTCTGGAGGAGCAGCTGGAGATTGCCTATGTCCTTGGCCTGGATTATGTGGCTCTCCTTAAGGGCCTGGGCCACGAAGGTGAGAAGCCTTCCAGAGGATTGTAGCTAAGGAAAGGGAAGAGAAAGTTCTCCTTCCGTGTAGTTCCTCCCTGCCAGGCACAAGTGCACAAACCCAAACATCCCCTTATCAAATAACAGATTGGTGCATTGATGATGTGATCTCACTGTGCTCCTTCCCTCCGTCTCAGGGAGCTCTTTGGAGAACAGTGTCGTGCGCTGGTGCTGCATCAGCGACGCCGAGCTTCGCAAATGTGAGGAGTGGGCACTGAGCATCAAATCCGACCCCTTAGTCTGTGTCCAAGCAACTTCCATGACCAAATGCATTGAAATGATCAAGGTAGGACACTCCCTCTGCCTGCAGCGTGTGATAAGACTGCACAGGGTGTGTTTGTCCTGGTCTGACCTGAACTAGAGGAGAACCAGCTTGTTCACCAGAGGAACAAGTGGGAACGAGAGGGAGTTTGTGCAGGGGAATTTCTAATCAGAGGAGGAGCTGCTTGGATACACAACTGATGGCAGTGCTGGTTTTGTTCTTTCCTGGGATGCTGCTGGCAGAGCAGCGAGGCGGACGCGGTGACCCTGGACGCGACACATGTGTACATCGCAGGGAGGTGTGGGCTGGTGCCTGTAGCTGCAGAGTGTTATGGTGAGTTCTCATGTGACCTTTTCACGGAGAGAGGGAGCCAAAAATGCCATTAAGAATACAGTTAAATTTCCCCAGATTGTGATGGTTTGTGATGGAAGCAGGAATCGATACATATGTCCAAATTCTCCCCCCAGCTCCTCCACTGTCTCTAACATTTGGTGTGTTTATCACATCCCTTCTGTAAATGGACAGACGTGCTGGTGTGGCTGAAGAGGATCACAAGGGTTTTGTTGGTGCTGCCATGTAAAAGGAATGACAGCAGTGGCAACATCCTCAATGACTGTCTCTCCTCTCCAGGGGGAGATTGTGCCCAAGCTGCCGAGAGCATGGAGAAAACAGGAAAACTAATTCATGTTAAGCACGAAGGTAACAAAATAACTTTGAGAGGGCAAAATGCTTAGATTTTCCTGAGACTGCTCTAGGGTTTCTGTAAGAATGTATTTGCATGTGGGTTTGGAAAAGAATTTTCTGGCTAGGACAAGAGTTTGTGGCTAAGCAGAGAATGCAGGTCCTGTACTCCAACTGAAGCTCTGTGACAGGATGAGGGAGGGAAGAGGGGGCTGTACTTGTCTGGAATACATAATTGCCTTGGTATAACCAGTGGTTGTCATTGTTTTGCAGCACTGCCACCCGTGTTTGCTGTTGCCTTAGCTAAGAAAAGTGCCAAACAGATTAACATCCATAACCTGAAGGGAAGGAGGTCCTGCCACAGTCACCTGTACAGTCCTGCAGGATGGTTACTGCTGTCCAGGCACACAGTGGGAGCTCTGGGGAATGATACCCAGAACTGTGACATTGGCTCTGGTAAGGGCTGCTCTGGGTTATCTGTTGACTAGACCATGAAAATCTGAAGCCCTAAATCTGGCAGTAATAGAGATGGGGCCAAGAGGATTCAGCCAGCAAGTGACTGCAGTCTCAGAGGGTGTCGAAGCAGCGTTTCCCTGTATCTCACTCTGGGTGATTCCTCACACTATTTAGCCTTCTTCTTGCCAGCTATTAGGATGGAAATCCATTCCTGTCTTTTCCCATGTGTGAAGAGGATTTGGAATGCCTTGCCTTAACCTCACCTCGGTTTTATCTCTTCAGCTTACCAGAATTACTTCTGGAAGGGCTGCATGCCGGGAGCAGATGGCAACATGTGCAAGGTGTGCATTGGGGACAGTGAGGTGGAAGGGGCCCGAGTCTCCAGCAGATGTGCTGCAGGTCACAATGAACATTACTATGGCAACGTGGGAGCACTCAGGTGAGCTTTTGGTCAGCCAGAAATGCAGAGCAATAACCAGAACTGGATTATTATTTTGCTGATGGTTTCCTTGGAAAGTTTTTTTTCCCCCTTTTTGTCGAGCAAGTGGCCGTATAACTTTTGCCAGAGTGTATTTTGTTTTGGTTGCAGTTGCTAGGGGATGTGCAGCTGACTAGTGATTTAAAATAGTCATGAAACCATTTCCAAAGCAAGGCAGTGCTTCCAAACATGTCAGGCTTAGAGCATTGGTACTGACTCATTGAGGGGAAGGGATGAAAGATAGTTCAGAGATCAGAGAGCAGAGGTGATGTGGGAGGAAGCAGGGGAGGATACAGGAGGTAATTAGACTGGAGATACCAAAAAAATAGTTGAAGACAGAAGCAGAGAAGAATATAAAAGGTGAAAGCACTCTTAGAAAAAAAAAAATATATAATGCATTCTCTTTCCTGCTTAGGCACGGGTGAAGGTGCACACTGTGCCACAGCTTTGGCTTGGGAGCTGTAAGGGATGAAGGAATTGTCTTAGCTTTAAATACATGAACACATGAGACCTGTACTGACATCACTAACTTGTTCCACGTGACAACCACGCCATTACAGATGGGAGAGATGCTTCCAGCTCCTCCTCTTTTAACTTCAGCTGACTGTCCAAATGTCAGTCATTGTGTAATGACTGTCTCTGATCACTTGGTTTTTTCCTTCACTAGGTGCCTAGTTGGCAATCCCAGTGGAAGAAGCTTTGGAGATGTAGCTTTCCTGGAACACTCTAACCTGCTCCAGAACATTGAAGGTGAGATGCAGATTCTCTTTCCCTTTCAGAATGTTCATTAGGGTCAGTGACTTCCCAAAGTGACCATCACTTGTGAGGCTCAGCCTTTATGGGTTTAATCTGGGTCCATGGAGTGGTGTTTGTGACCAGAAAACTGCAAGAACCTTCCTGCATGTGGGTGTTCCAGTAAAGCTCAACACTCAGGGGCTGCTCCAGAGGAAAGAGGAAGAATTCCTGAGTGCAAAGAGCAGTGTGTGTGTTGGGGGATAGTCATCCTGGGAGACTGCACTAATATTTGGAAAGCTCAAAGCTTTAAAAAGCCAGGGATTTTCCCATCAGCCCTTCTCCCACAGGCAGCCAAAGTGCAGGTACCCACTGTTTTGAAATCAGAGTTTCCAGAATGAAAATGGCAGGTAAGGGCAGTGCTGAGGGTGTTTGTGCTGGGAGATGTTCTGTGGCTGTCACATGGCAGCTTCCTTAGGTTGTCTCACAGGCACTTATGAGACAAACAGGCCAAACAGCTTAATAGGCAAAAACACTGCAAATTATGTTGCCTTTCAGTCTCTAAAATAGCAGTGTTACTACACTGTGAAATACTTCATTTCCTCTGGGAAACACTGATCTTTGCAACAGTCTAGCAATTGGATTTTGTTGATGAAAATGATTCTGGTAGCAGGAGCTTAAATCCCCTCAGTCTCTTAAATGATGTTTACTGCTCTAACAGCCCAAACATGCTTTTCACAGAGTCGAGGGGAAAGGGAATCCTCATTTGTTAGCCTGGTGAAGCACACTGAAATTCTATTTTAGGCAATTTCGATAACAAAAGGAGACTTTTTGAAGAGAAGAATCTCTCTGAAATCAAGTGGGGGTGTAAGGGCCTGGAAACCCTCAGGAGTTCATGCAGCAATGAGCAGTTTGTTGAGGGAAGCAAAGGACATGCAGGCCAAAGTGCTTTGTTTCTAGAAAAAGATCTGGTCACGGATGAAGATGAGACATGATAGGCCTTGATATTCCTCTGGTTTTAGTTGGTAGGCACAGCTTAAATTCACTGCCCTGTTCCCTCCGTGCAACCACTCCCTGGGCCTTGTGCATTCCCCAGAAACGGCCCCACAGACTGTTTGGAACACACCGACTGAACTTCCTCCTCTCCATTTGCAACATTTTCCATGAGATTCACCCTGTCTTCTGCTTTAATTTTTCAAAAGGATTTGCTTTCACTTCATTGTCTTTTCAGATCTGGACAGCTCTGGTTGGGCCAAAGGTTACAGCGCCCTTGACTTTGAGCTGCTGTGCCCGGACGGGACCCGCGCCGCAGTCACGGAGTGGGCGGGGTGTCACCTGGGCCACATCCCCCCCAGCACTGTTATCACCCGGCCCGTCACTGTCACTAAGATCCACGACTTCCTGCTGCAATCCCAGGTAAGGCAGGGAACAGGGAAAAGCTTGGCTTGTTATCACCTGTTATGTACAACTCCTGAAAACCCTGCCAAGATCGAAAGCTTTCTATACTACACACATAAAGTGCCTTCAGATCCAATATGAAAGAATTAGAAATGTGCAGAGGGTGTTAAGAAAATAATGATTTGGATTCTCTGAAGGGGTACTTTGGCCCCAGTTCCCATTCAGCAGTGGCCACACTTTTGCTGAAAAATAAGGCACTGCAAAAGTGCATCTTCTTGTACCAGTAAGGACAGTGCTAGGTGAATGTGGACCCTTTTTTCTGCTCTATCTAAAATTGAGACTCACCAGCTTAACCTTGCTGCTTCTGATCCAAGCTGTGAAACTTTCTCCTCTGGTTAGGAATCGCTGGGAAGCAAACTGGATTCGGAATTCCAGCTCTTTCAGTCCTGGAAGTACGGGGGAAGTGATCTGCTTTTCAAAGACGCTACTCAGTACCTTGTTCCTGCCAGTCACCTGAGCTATCAGGAAATCCTGGGAGATTCCTTCATCCAGCTGGCAGAGTCAGTGTTTAATTGCACACCTGCAGGTAAAATCAAGTCCTTAATTCTGAGTTAGAGAGAAATGCAGCAGGCATTTCTGTGCACAGCTATTGCCCTTTTGTTTAGGCTGCATGGAAAGCATGTCCTACATGATCCTGTTAGTAATAATTTCCCAAGGAGTCCTGTGTTTGGAGCTCCTTTAGAAAACTCCTATCCCAAAGCACTGAAAGTGGAGCTTTGCAGAGACAGAATAACCAACACATTGTAGAGCAAATATGAGGTCACTGAAATAGGACTGTTTCACTGAATTTTTTCCCCTTTCATTCCAGGGATCAGTTCTGGGGAAAGGAAATATAATATTCCTTTGTATATGCCAAACTTGGGGAAAAAGATAAGAAATTTTATATTTAATTCTTGAACTAAACTCAAAATAAGTTAAATAATTTCCTTTTTAAAAAGAACCCACTATAGAAATTAAGATCAAAACCTTTATAAACTCCTCCCTTAAGGTGGCTTTTTCATTATTTTCCACTGAAAAGTGTCTGAAGTGTGCATTTAGCTGTCAGCAAAGCTGGCACTGCCTATGGATCTGAAAATCTGTACTGAAGTAAATGAAGATTACACTTCTGTGAGTCTAAGTTGTTGGACTCAGAACTGAAGTTCAAAAGGGAAATTTTACCTCTGTTCTGCTGTTTTAATGAATTATACTTGACGAATTTATTACTTTTAAAGCTGATAGCAACTTGAGGTGTGTATTTTCTTGCTGGTTTGCAGGCATCCTGGACTTCTGCAAACAGGATATCTGTGCATCCTCATCCAACTGACAGTGAACAGAGGCTGTGCAGGGCACGTGCATCACCCTCGCTCCTGAAAACCAGGAAATGTGCAAGTCCAGCCCACCCAAAGCAATCAGCAAGGAAACAGGCATCTCCAGAAAGGGATGCTGAATATCCTCCTGTCTTTTTTTTTTTTTAAGCAGGTTTGATGTTTATGATAATGCAAAACTACCCCTGTCCTGTTTGGAGCAGGGCAGCACAGGGAACAGCCCAGCCCAGAGCACAGAATAGGATCAGCAATCTCTGCAACCACTCTGGAGGAATCAGCTTTTCTGTGGAAGTGGCAGGGCCAATACCATGGGCTAAAATACAGACTGGCAGCAGTAGCACAGGTTAGTTGGTAGCATTTTGACTTGTTGTCTTATAAAGAGTTTCCATGCACAAACCTGACATTTTGGTAAATGTTGTTGTCTTCTGTATCTGTGAGTTTGGTTGCAGCCAGGTAGTCCTTGCAGAATGCACAAATGTGCCATAGGCTGTGCATGTCGTTGCTATCAGAGCAGTGGTATTTTCTGCTTTTAGCTGGGAAAATCTATTTGCTTTTTTTAACCAAAGATTTTTACTATTCAATCAAACCATAGTTTGTTTTTTTTTCTCACAAATAAATGTATTAAGGCATTCTGTGAAAGGTCAAAATATGACTTATCAATTAAGCAGCATGGGCTTTACAAGCAGAAAGCAGCTGAATATGGTATGAAGCCTTTTGAGCAGAATGCATCATGTACTGGTTTTGCCTGTTAGTGGATGAAGATCGAAAGTGGATGGCTCTTCATGGGCAGGGCTCATTTCAGTTTGTGAGCGTTACCACCCTCTGCTCCCAGACAAGGTTAAGTTCTTAATTAACAAAATAATTTACAATCCTTCACTCAAAACTTTCCACACCTCATGACATCTGTTGCAGTTGTATAAACCTCAGCTGTTAATGAATGAGATGCAACCAGTGCAGACAATAAAGCCAGTGTAGCTGCCATATAAAGGAAAAGCATAAAAACCCCTCCACCACCAGCAGCAAAGCCAGGCAGCCACACTCAGTAGTAAAAAAGGCTACTAAACAGACCTGGCTTAAAACAGTTTCTTCCAACAAGTTTAAACAGTTTGTCTTTCACACCTCTCCTCCCTTTGCCCTTCCTGAGAAGGAAAAACTTGGCACTCGGAGCAGTAATGAGGGTTTAGGATTCAGTCCATCTGAGCTGAGCCTCTTCTCCATATTGTTTGTCCCATTGTTTGACACCAACTCAAACAGGAGAGGACCCAAGTCCAAACTCCTCCACCTTTCACACCAAGGACAGAGCTGAAGGGTGAGTAAAGCAAGTCCCAGTCTGGTAAGAGAGCCAAATCCTCGGATACTGCATTGCAGCCAAAGAGCTGGAGCCCTGAAGGAGCAGGGGAATACTGGGATGCTTCCTCTGAGCTGCTCCCTGCCTTTCCTTGCTGGAGCTTCCATGCCCTCTGCGGGGCCCACGGAACACTGCACCTCGGGAAGGAAGGAATGCACCTGGAGTGAAAGTCTGGGTTATACACGGCATTGTAGGGGTTGGAAGGGCAGGGCTGCTGTTTTCTGACACGGACAGTACAGGCCTTGTTGATGTTCTCGTGCTCCAGCTCTGATTCCCAAGCATCAGCTGGGACCCCTGGCCAGCTCCAGCCTGGAATCTGAGCAGGAACTGACCCTGCTCTCGGGCTGCTCCTGCTCTGCTCTCTCAAGAGATGGATGCAGCCTCAATGCCAGGAACAGATCAGGCTTCAAATCCCTCGTGAGGGGTGGCTGTGGATGAAGGAACACCAGAACTGCTGCTCTGTGCTCACCAACCCCGTTACTCAACAGTGTCCATCTCTTGGGAGATTTGCCCTCTTTCCCCCATGTATGCACATGTCTCGTGCATGTTTACCCATACAAGCCAGCAGGCCTTAAAAAACCTGAAAGGTTCTCAGAAAAATTTATTTCCATAAATTAAAAACACACACAAAAGAAACAGTAAAATTTTAGATTCACACAATATTGAACAGAAACAAAATGCCAAGAGCATGATGGAGGCTAATGGCACAAGTGTACAAATTCTCATGGAGCTATTTGTTAACTTGATAGCATCATACAGATTTTCAATCCACAGTTACCATCCATATGCTAGAAAAGCACCTGGAACAGAATATCCCAAAGGCCCACCTGAAATCCAACACAGTGAGAACTGCTTGCAGGAATTCACATCCAGCAATCACCACAACTCCAATGTACACAGCTAAGAGGCCAGCCAGGCTAATGCTGTACCACACGTTAGGGAGCCTCAGCTGCTCCAGTCATAGCATGATGAAAATAACATCTTTTTTTTCTTGGAAAGTGATCTTTTTATCTCCCATAATCAGCAAATGTAGCAAAGAGCTGCCTGGCTCTGCATAACTTAATGCTGAGAGACAGGACGTGGCAAAAGCTTTGCATCCTTCTCCAGCTGCTCTGCTCACCACTCTGAGAGCAAAGATGTACGAGGCCTTTCCATGGTGATACAAAAAAGTCCTCACTGGAGTGGATTCACCTGATGAAAAGGCAAATGCACATATCCTCCAGCTAGGGATGGAGCAAGAGCCCAAAACATGCACCTCTCTCCTTTTTTGTGTCAGTTCTCTGTGACAGGAGCAGCTCAGAGTGGCCAATGCCCAGCTTTTGCCCAGCCCCACTCCCGGTGTGCCAGCAGCAGCCCCAGGGAGCAGCTGTTCCAGGAGTGCTGCAAACAGGAACACAGGGGGCAGAGGAGAAGAGAAAAAAGTGCACAAGCACAACTGACACCTGTTTGCTGCTTGGTCTCCATTAGCTCACATCATCATACAGACACTGAACCAAAAGAGAATAATGCTGGATATTTGGGCTGCCACAAACTCAGGTCTGGGACAGGCCAAAGCAACTGCAACGTTTTGTAACTCCTTCCATTACTGTAAACCAAAGAGAATTGAGTGTTCTCTTTGCTCTCTCTGCTGTAGCTTGGAGAAAGCAAGAAATGTTCTTTCAAAGCAATCAGAGACAAGACAGAACAGAGAGGCAGATAAAAAACAAACAAACAAACCCCAACACAGTCCGTGTTTTGAAGTACATTAGAGGTCTGAACTTTTCCTGGACCCAAGTTTCTTCCCTCCCCACCCATATCTTTATTTCCTCAAAGCCCTCACTAAGCTCACAGCTCATTTGTGTCACAGCACTGGAAGCCTCCCATATTAATAGAAGGTGAATGAATGTTCTCCAACAACCCCATTCTATAGCATAAATCCATAAAAATATATCTCTCACTCTTGCTACCACTTCCAACCAGTCCATAATTGGGCTAATAAACCAGGATAGGGAAAGTTTCAAACATTCATTTTTTTTTTAGGAGGCAGTCAACCTTTGTTTTTTAGGGATTTCTTTTTACAAAAATAAAGAGGATCAGTTAGAATGTTCTACAGCAGCCTAACAGCTTAACCAGAAAAATAGTACGTCAATATGTTCAAAGTTTGCCTGCCTTGTTACTTCACCCTCAAACTCCAAACCTTACTCCTCTAAGTGTCCACTCCTTTCTTTTCTTCAGTCATCCTGATTAAAGATTATAATTACCCTTAAAACCAAGACTGTAAACCTTTGGGAATCCCAGCACATAAGCTGGGAGCAAAACCAACCCAGATTAGATTTCTTTCAAGACTCAGGCACACACAGTGTAATAATCCTCTTCCATTTCTCTACTTTGAAAGCTCTGAAATTCAGCAGATTGCTTGATAGTTTTTAGTTTTCTGTTTGGTCAGTAACAAAAGTGGTAGAGCAACAGAAGATAATAATAGCATCTTCAGTCCTGCATTTATTGGGACTTCATAAAAAATACCCACCCACTAGATAATTGCTCAATTTGAAGGTAAATAGAAACTCTATTACATGGGCAGGTAAATAAGAAAGTGCAAGTTCAAGTGAAAGAAAGAAGAGACTAATTCAATTTGAGCATCCCAGGAATGACAGCTTTGCCTGAACAACTCCTCTAGGCACTAAGGGACAGAAATGACCTGAACTGCAGCTGCCATTCACCTGGAATGATGCTGCAAGCAAGGGAAACACAACTTATGCCACAAGGGAGCTCTCTTCCTTCCCAAGGCAGAGCTGAGACATTGCCCAGAGCTGCACCAGGTGATGACAATTGACCTCACATCAAAAATGTCCACGTGCCAGGAGGCTCTTGGTACAACCACTGTTATGGCCAGCAGTGAGCACAGACAGTACCCAGTTCAGAGCTCCAGGAACTGTAAATCTACAGTGGTAAAAACCCCCTCAGGATGGAAAAAACCATTTTTTGTTGACATTAAGTTAATCTTTTGAATAGGTTTAAAATAATTTAAGAGCAAGGCTCAAAGATTTTGCTGGTATTCCCTCCATGCAGCAGGTCAGTTGAACAGAAATCTCTGCTTATGCATCCTGCAGTTTAACATCCTCATGGGCTTTTCCTCTGGACAAGAGGTTGGCATCGGCCAAGTAAGTAAAAAAATCTACTATTTGGGAAAAAGTAGTACTGGGCACCGTTTTTCCTTAAAACATTACCCCTTTTTTGAGTTTAATAATGTTAAAAGGTGTCCTCATGCACCAAATAAAGAAACATATACAAAGTGCAAGGTATATAAAGTCTAGGTATGTGGGGCTTCTGCTGCCTGAAGCCAGGAAGGGCACAGAAACTCAGAAGGAACCTTCTAAGTTAACAGAAGGAAGAAACAATTGAATGCAAACCCAGACAGCTACTTTTAATTATTAAAAAGTTAGTGGTATATCAAGAATTCACCTTTATCAAACACCGTATCTCTTCTGTCAGGTTGTTCAGAATAGCCATTCATTACAGTAACAACAGCAGACTCAAATGTGCAAATGATCTGGAGTCCAGAGTTCTATTATCACTGAAAGTGCACTACTTCCTCCTTTACACTCCTACTCTACCCCCAAGAGGTGTTTTAACATAATTAATTAAATATAAGCAGTATTTTCCAGAGGTTGAGGAAGGAAGGGTAAATTTTATGTGGCTGTGTTACGCTCCAACAGGGACTTAAAAAAAATCCCTCCAATAGCATTTTAAAAAAAATAAAAAACAAAATAGCACCTTAAAGAGGGTCACAGCCAAGAACTGATTATCAGATGTTAGAAGAGAGCAATGCATGAAGAGGTCAGTAGATTTCTCCCCAGAGGAAAATACTCCCGAGGCTGACTGGCCCACTCCCGGCTTGATGGCTCCCTCAGCTACTGAAGGCCTGTTCCTGTTCCTGCTGCTGCTGCTCCTGTTCCTGTTCCTGCTGCTGCTGCTGCTCCTGCTGCTGCTGCTCCTGTTCCTGCTGCTGCTGCTGCTCGTGTTCCTGCTCCTGCTGCTGCTGCTCGTGTTCCTGCTGCTCCTGCTCCACCTCCTCTGCAAAAAAGGCTTCAAGGGCCATCAGCTTCTCACTCAGCAGCACGTCCAGCTCTGCACTCTGCAGGGCAGCCCTCTTGGCTCGGGTGAAAGAACCCACTGCTTTGACTTTGCCTCGTGTCTTCCTTTTGCGGGGAAGGGTAAAGTCCTGGAACTCGAGAATGCGCTTTCTCTTCTGCTGGCTGACAGAAATCAGGTGTCCATTCTTCTCCTTGGGCTCTTCAAAGATTGTTTCCAAGCTCCTGGTAAAGGCAGAGAACGCTCATGAACACTCAGCAGCAGCAGCAGCAGCAGCAGCAGCCCCTTCTATGGCCAGGGACACGGGGGGGATTTCACAACCCCAGTAAACCTGCTTGAACTTTGACATTTTTACAGGCCCTCCTCACCTCCTGTAAGGAAAATTACCCACAGCTTCCACCTCCTACCACTGCACGTTCCTGCCAGCTAATTCCTCCCTGCTGCACAGACACCGGGGTAGAATCTCTTTCTCGCTGTATTTCAGCTCAATTATAGAATCTTGATTTTATAGAATAACTAGGTTTGAACATCTGATGACATTAATATTTTAAAGAACACGCAGTTCCCTTTGAATTCTGAAAAAGTAATTACTTTACTTGGATGGAGACTGGAATGAATGAGCAGGTGAAAAAAAATATACAAATTCATGCTTAACCAGCTGCAAATTCTTAGTTCATATTCTATTTTACTGCTTTCCATCCAAATAGTAAAAGATACTGTTTCTGAATTAACTTTCTCTACCACTTTAAAGTAGAGCAATTTAAAAACATATCTCTCTCTCAGCTTTCAGACACGTTTCATCTCCTCTCTCTCTCTCTGCCTAATTAATTTACATTCATTTTCCTTTTCTCATTAGGAAGCACAACCAACCTGGCTGGAGGAGGGGACTTGTAGTTCTTGTTGGTGTAAATTTCTTCTAAACTAAATTCTTTCTTCTTAAGCCTGAAAAAAGTAATGACAAACCAGTCAAGAAAGAAGAATTTCAAACCCACTTCTCTTCCCAGCAAGCAGATTTATGAGAGACAAGTACAGGTTCTCTGCCTCAACGCTGAGTGATTGTGCTTTAATTGGGGATGGGGAGGAATGGAAAAATGAGCTCATTAAGGACCTAATTTCATGCAGTGTTTTTATAAGGTCTGGGTCAAGACTTGCCCTTTCTGCAGAGGTCAGTGTTCCTTCTAGCATTCTGGGATGCTTTGAAATAATGATGCTCAAAAGGAGAAGGGGAAATGCCTTCACAGGTCACTTTCTGGTGAAAGCTGAGAAAAATCTTCCAGTCTGACAGATCAACACTTCATCTCTCGAGACTCCTTTTAGTTACTGACCATTCCCAAGCTGATCTCTGAAGAAATGCATTCCTGTGGCAAAGCTGCCACTTGTGTTTAGGACAGAAGTGAACAAAATGCTGGATGACTGATTGGAAAAGCTTTATCAACATTTGGCACTGTGATCACCCTCACTTCCCTAAGATCATCTGCCACGAACAAGGAAGGAACTGCAGCAACAAACACAACTTTCCAACAGATCACTTCATCTCACTGTGCACTGCAGAATGACTGCTCTTCAATCTATGTTTAACAAAACAAACTTCTTGCTTCTTTAGAAAAATCATTCCACTGCAGTTTAGTTTTCCCCTTTTGGCCAAACCTCAGTGAGTGGCTGTGATGCAGCTGACAGCAAACACCAGACCTCCCTCAGCTGGGGCTATACAGGACAGTGCTGATTGTACTCACAGGCAGGAAATGTGGGCAGCAGGAGCCTGTCTGAGTCCCCTTCATGACACTGCTCACCTTTTTGGTTTGGGCAGTCCCATGGGAGTAAGGTTTGTGTCCGGCTTGGGAACAGTTTTCCTGATTCGGATCTCTGAGACTTTCTTTGGCCTCTTTTCTGGCTCAGTCTTAAAAGGAAGAAAGAAGGGGGAAATAAAAAAAAAAATTAAAATGAAGAAAATTACAACCACACCAGTCAATAGGATTCCCTTTTATGCTGAGTATGTCTATATGCTGAGTATTATCTGTTGTGCTTTTATCTACACATTAAACATTCCTCTCTGGTTTGTCACCTTCTTTCTGCTGGAATCAAAGAAAGCAGCAGCACAGAGCAGACCCTGCAGCCTGTTCTCTCCCCTCATCTTTAACAGTTACTGGGTAATATTCAGCAGCAGCAGCAGCAGCTTCAAATTCTGGAGAACCAAGAGTCTGAGAGACCTACAATATAAAATGAGCTCACTTTTTTCAGTTGTGTGTCATCCTGGGATCTCAGGCAGGCTGGAACGGGAGCATCGGCTTCATCCAGGGCACGGACCTGCAGCTCGGCTGCTGAAAGCCTGGGGGGGGCTGGCAGCGACTCTGCAAGTGTGGGAGGCTTTGGGAACGGGAGTGGGAGTGAAGCTTCCACACTGGAACAGAGCAAGAAGGTGTAGATTAATACCCAGCTGACACTGCAGAGCATTCCCTGCTCTGTGATGTTCCTGCATTCAATCTGGGCACGAGAAGCAATGCAGCTCAGACACTGCCCCCAACTGCTGCAGCCACTCTGGTACTGACACAAACTCAACTGCCAGAGCATCTGAACACGTCATTTTAAACCCAATCCTTTCCTATAACTGGTTCACAGCTCTGTTTATCAACTACTGATAGAAAGGGATTAATTAAATTTTCTACCAGCAAATTTCTAAGACACAACTATTAATCATCCTTTCTATTTACAGATAAACTTCAAATGCAGCTCTTTTATCTGCCATCCCTACACTGAGAAAGAATAGAAGGAAGTTTCAGCACCAGATGTCCAGTGGCTCAGGCAGGAAGGACACAGATCAAGTAAGGAACCAAAACTTCTCTAGTTTTACAGATTCATTTCATACAAAGTGGCACAACGTGCTTGAAAGCACCAGAACTGTTCTGTGCAATGACCTATGGGGTGTTTGCATTCACACCCCACACCATCCAGGCAGGTCACTTCACTGTTCAATCACTAAGCTGTTCTTGCAGTGAACTGCCAAAAGCTGAAAGCCAAGATGACACCAGCAATGGCTTTCTGAGAAAGCTCAGGATCCCTCAGGATCCCTCAGGATCCCTCAGATCCCTCAGATCAACATCCCCAGCCTCGAGACTCACCGTGTGGCACCTGCAGCCTGCAGTGCTGCCATGCTCTGGGCAGGGAAGTGTGGGAACATGGCATTGCTGCTTCGAAAGGACAACGAGAAAACAAAACAAAACAAGGCAGAAATTAGGTCTACATCATAAAAAAGATGAGGGAAAGATTATTAGTATAGACTGGACTGTAAGACAAAAGATACTCTCATATCAGAGATGAGAATGAAAGACTGAAATGATATAAAAGCAAGATATATCTGCCATTTAGGCCATTAAATTTCATTGACAGCTTGTTAAGGAAATAGTTCTACTTCTGCTTAAAAATGGTAGTGATGAGATAAGGAGTTAAAAGTATAGAAAGAGAGGGAGACAGCAGTATTGAAAGTCATAATTATTTCTATGTAATTATTAAAGCCTAAAAGTTGTAATTATTTCTAGGAAAGTCTATATTCCTTATTTAACCCCTCCCCAGTTTTTAAAGTAACCAAAAACCTTGAAGGATTTGGCTACTAAATAAAAAAAAAGTGCATCATGGCAACAGTGCCAAGGGAAAGGAAGTATTTCCATAAGATTAACTCCCTGTTGTCTCCAACTCCCACAGCCTTGAATACTCTTAATGGATTGGAATAACCAAAGGGCTTTCCAGAAGACTTGGTAATTCCATCATTCCATGGCATGAAAGTCCTTTGATATTAAGCTTTCCTTTTGTGCCCACACTATTGCCAGCAGGAAATCAGCTGGACCAGCTTTTATGGCATTAAACAGCAAATCTTGTGCTCTCAAATCCACAGCTAAAGCACTTTGTTGCTCTAAAACCCAGCCATGCTGGCAGCACAGGGAGGTCCAACCAGCTATAGAGAAGGTGGTCAGAAAGACCCTTTCCTTGTGTTTTTGATTTCCATCAGAACTGGAACACTTTGTGTCTCTCCCTGTCCCACTATTCTAACCCTGCTGGAACTGTCTCGGCAGTGCAGCAGAGCCCTCTGGGCCAGAGGCAGAGCTTACTGTGTTATGTAATAATTACAATAATAATAATAAATTAAAAGAAGAGAAAAAACCCCTTTAGAAATATTTAATCTAAATAAGCATTAATTAGAGAAAAGACTTCACTTAAAAAAATGCTTTATTATTGGCAGTGGAAGGGACAGAGGATTATTTTTATGCAGGAGAACTGCTCCAATTCCTTATTCTCTTGGTTATTAAAAACACTATGAATGAAATAATTTGAAGAGAAAAATATTTTCCAGAAGAAAATGGCCTGCAGGGAACTTTTTATTTTTTCTGATTTGTAACTATCTTAATCAAAATAGGCAAAGATTTCTGTCATACTGGGAGCTGAAAATGCTTTTAGACTGCACCAAACACACTTGTTGTATTACATACAGAACATTTATTTCATGATTTTTTCTGAGTACACACAAATTTAAGAGGGATTTACTGAATTATCTTTTTGTCATTGTTTCTGTTAATAACTTTAAGAATTATTGGTTGATGAGAACAGGCAGTCAATCTTCAGCAAAATGGAATCTAAAAAGGTGTTAAATATTCAAAATGTTAGGTTTTGTTCTTTACGTTGTTTTATAGCCAAACCTTTAATATTCACTTTGATTTAGAAATAGAATTTATTTGCTGCACTTTAAACTTTTCAACTCCCCACATGCTACAGTAACTTCACTGTGAAGGAAATCCGAGCGGGGCTGGAGAATTAAGGCTGCCTCACACACATATTTGTAAGGTATTTTGGAGAAAAAACAAAGGCAGTTTTAGACTATTTGAACTCTAGGTTATTTTTCACTTGAAGTGAAAAGTTTGATTTAAATTCCCTCCCTTTGGGAAGAAGTTCATTCACAGCAAAACACGCAGTTTTCAAACAACCCCTCATGTCAGGAACGAACTCATCCTACACTCCCAGTCCAAGGACAAGCCTCAGCAACACCAACCAATCCCTTCACCTCATACACACGGGTAAGTTTTAAAAAGGGGGTTGTTTTGTTTTGAACAGTGTGTTATTTTTAAGCTTAGTGCTCAAACTGGTACTTCACTGATAAGATTATTCCAGAGCACTCATTTGTTCATGAGAAAATTCAGCCTGATAAATTGACTCATCTGGAATCAAAACAGAAGCAGGTCCCACAGAATGTGCTATTGTGTTGTCCCTATGCCATTATTCAATTTATTTTAGTGCAGACAGCTCCCAGAACGGGGCAGCACTTCCATAACCTCACTCACACCTTTGGCAGACAATAGAATTTATATTAAACTTTTAGGTGTGTTTATAGAAAGCAAAGTGCAGCATTCATTGTCTGGCAGGATTTTTGGTTACACTTATGTCAAGGTGTGGCATAAGACAAATTCAACAGCTCAGACTGCCACACTAATCAAAGGAATTCATCAAAGGCACTTTGCTGCAGGGCTCAGGAGCCTTTACTCTGCCCAGGAACAAAACCAAGGACTGACTGCCCTGTGTCACTGGGAGATAAAGGGCAGAGTCTTTGCTCAAGAGCATGCAAAAATCCTGTGACAGAGCTAGGAACCTCTTCATTCTGGTTATTAGTAAAGTGATCTTAAATGCTGACAGCAAAGTCAAATTAAATATGCAAAGTAGATTTCAGTCCTCTCCCCACTCATAACAAGAACAACACACACAGAAAAATTCATTACCGACATGAACTGGAGCTACATTTGTGTGTGACAACAGCAGGCACCCACTGTCAGAAGGTATAACATGCACAGAGATTAATTAGCACAGAATACAATTAAAAATTTAACTAAATGCAACCCCCCCCTCCCCTTCCGATTCTTCCTAACCTGATATTGAGCATTTTACAGTTGGTTCCAAGTGGCACTGGTGGCTCAGACCTCTGAAAAAAACTTTCCTACCTCCGAAATCCAGTTGCTCTGCAGTCACTCTGCATAGACCTAATGAAGTAGCTCACCTTTTGCATTATATACTCTGAGGCATGGTGTGTATATTTTGCAAGGGAGAAGAAAATAGAGTTAGCCATTCTGCCAAAACAGGACAGTATTAAAGAAGTGAAGGCAAATATATTTCAATTCAGCTAACAGACTGTTCTGCAGGACAGGATCTTCCACGTCGAGCCATTCTCGGAGCAGAATGCGTAGATTTGGAACAGGAGAAACTGCCCCTCCAATGCAAGCTGCAATCACCCTCTCCCTCCCAAAAAGGAGCCAGTTTATACCCTGCACAGATTTAACCTCAGAAAGAAGTTGATAGGTTTTACCTGTTCTCGATGGCCACACTTGGCTGCCACTTGCAGTGATTGGGATGGAGAGGAGGGATTTCGGAAGGACGGGCAGAAGGACCGTGCTGGCTCCATATGGAGAGGACCCTGCCCAGGGAGTATGGCAATGAGGAGGCCAGGCCAGCGGGCACACAGCTTGGATACCTTGCCCCTTTCAAACCCTGTGCCAGCTGGGATATAAATAGTCTCTGGATGGTAGGAATGTGACTGCTTAAGTTTCTTCTTCTCGTCCAAATCCTGCAACATCCAGGGGAAGAAAGTGCTAACACTGTGTGAAGGCCAAGCCTGGAACAACCTCCTCTTCTCTCAGCTACAGCGTTTCTTCCAGGGTCAGGATGAGGAGCCACAGTCCTTGGGGTCGTTACAGAGTGAGCAGAACCCAGCTCAGTATTTAGAGCAGAATCTTCCTTGAAGGCTGTCGTATCTGAACAGCTCTGGGACAGGAGAAATGACCAAGTCCACTTGGAAGCTGGTGCTGGCATTTCCCCAGAAACGGGTCCGTGATGTCCAGAGTGCTGGGATGGAATCCCTGGGAGGTCTCTCACGGGACTGGAGTCCAATTTGATGTGAAAAGAAATTGGGAAAATTGGGGTGTCCGACAAAGAGGTTGGAGGCTTGTGGCTTGAGTCTGAAAAAAGTATTTTGGTAGTTTCTACAGGATAAAGTGCCAAAGGCTGAAAGCTGAACATCTTGGTGCACCAACTGCCAGCCCAGCGTGAATGAACGTTCCTGTTAATGCAAGAAAAGGCTTCCAAGAGATTTTTCGATCTCTGGTGGCTGTACCTGTCACCCACAGGAAGCATTTCAGAGGAGTATGGCCGAGGTTGGAAGTCACAGACGCCCTTGGCAGGGGCCAGGAGCTTGCTGGCCACGGCAGACAACTTGCTCAGCAAGGCTGGCTCTTTGGTACATTTCCGAAATTTCAAGCTGTTCAACAAACTGCCCCTCCTGGCCCTCTGCCCTCCTGGCACAGGAGCAAATCTCAGGGCTGGTTCCCTTTCCTTTGTCGGTGGTTTACAAGGAAAGTACAAAGATTCCAGAGGTGTGCTTTCCTGCTTGGGGAATATTTGCAGAGGTAACTCAAAGAAAGGTGGACTTCTAGTTTTTTTGAGTTTTCTAATGGTTTTTAGCTGATGCAATGTGGGAACCTTTTTGCATGTCCTTCCAGGTTGTATTCTTAGTGGATGAGGCCCTCCTAGTTTCTTTGTAGTTCCTTCTAGTTTATTTGTAGTTCCAAAGGCACCAGGGATTCCATCATACCCTAAATTAAGGTTCAGGTTTTCCATTTCTGAATCCTGAGTCTTCAAAAACTGTGAACTAATAATATCTGTGGTAATCTTTGGCCTTTTAACTTCTTGTAAAGTGCTACATAGTTTCCTTTCACTGCTTCTGACAGCAAAAGTCTCCTCTAAGGGACCTTCAAACTTCTTATTTCGAGATGTCACCAACTCGTTTGAAGAGCTGCCTAAGAGTTCAGAACTGTGCAACATGCTGGGGGTGATTTTTGCTTTCTCTCGGTGTGCCTGGTCTGACTGATGCACTTCCATCATTTCACACTTCTTTTCTTTAGTTACTCGATGTTCCTCTATTTGGTGGAGTCTCTTTGAACCTGAAGCCTCGTTCTCCTGGCAAAGAGCATGGGCTGCTGCTGTGTCCTGGCTCTCTGTTCCCTCCTGTCCGTGCTCCGTGCTCCGGGCAGCTGATCCGTAAGGCACCCGTGCTGCCCTGCCAACCACGCAGCCTGGGCACGGCCCTGTGCCCCTGGCTGATGGGGGGCTCAGAGGAGGGTGGAGCGTGGCTGGTGGATCCCCCTGCAGTCCTGGGGAAGCCCCAGCCTCAGACACAGCTTGGCAGTGCTGCACAGCTGCTGAGAGCACGCTGGTACCTGCTACGTCTGGGAGCTCTCCATCCCTTCTTCTTTCCTTTGAAACACAGTTTAGGTTGGATCTTGAGATCTCTTCTAAAACCTTGCCGTGGTTCTCAGCACTGAGGGGGACTATTTTGCCACCAGACTCTTTAGAGTCTTCTAACGAGGCCCAGGGATGACTTCTCAGCAACTTTTTTCTAGGGGCTATTTCTTCTCCCATCTTCTCCTCTACACATGTATTTTTAAACTCCTCTTCACAGGGAGGACTTTTTGGTGATGTCCCACCCATGTCAGTTGGTGAGCAGTGCCCCTCACCTTTCAGGCTTTCTTTGCTGAGGGCACAAACCCTTGAGCTCTTTGCCCCAGTCAGGGAGCTTGCTGCCATTTCATTCTCTGAAGAGGGAATCTCAATACTGCTGCATTTCCTCTTAACAGAAATTATTACAGAAAGAATTTTTGTCATTGAAGAATCTTTGCTGAACTTTTTGTCTGAAAACAAGTTCTCTTTTTGTTTATTCTCAGGTGACATGCACAGCTTTTCTTTCTCAGGCAGAGAGGTGGCACAGCTCTGAGCTGACTGTGTTTCTGAATCCACCTGAGTCTCACTGAAAGGTTCTTGGATGTCAAACTTTCCAGAGTGGGATGGACCAACACTCCTTGGAGCACTGGTTTCTTTACCAGGCTCAGACATTACGTGTGGGCAAGTGTTATTTAAGAGAGGTTTTATGCTCAGACTTTCTCTGTGTTCTGTATCTGAAAGCTCATTCGTATTTTCTGGGTTATATGACACGGATGTCCCATGGATTGATGAGATGGGTGGAAATTGGGCACTAACTGTATTTTCCTGGTCCTCCACCAACGACTTCATCTTTGGCAAAGATGGCTGTGTTTTGTTTCCTGCAAACACCAGCTCTGCTTTCTCCTGTGCAGGTTTGATCCAACAGTGCTGTGAGCCACGTGCTTCGCTCTCAGAAGAGCAAAGGAGTTCCTTTCCAGTCTGTTCTTCAGGAGTTCCTTCCCTGCCTGTTTCACAGTCATCCTCCTGCTCTTTTGGTTTGATTGTCTTCTCTTCAGTTAGATCATTGATGGAGCCCACGTATCCTGCACAGTCTTCATTTCCCACACCAATTACAGAGTCCAAATTCACTGCATTCTCTCGCAGAGTTCCTTCCAGCCTGTCTTCTCTTGCATATCTGTGCATTAACAGAGGCAAATCATCCCCTGCTTTCAGCACTACCTCGTCCCCCACACTGGAGCCGGATTCACTTTCCTCCTCAGAGCTGTCTGCAGTTTGTAAGCCAGGCTTTGGTTGGTGGGGTGAGGTCTCTGAGCTCAGCTCCCTGCCTGGCCCTGGGCCCCCCAGCTCCCTCTGAGAGCCGTGACCCCGCTTCTCCCGTGGGCAGAGGGTGGGCTCTGTGTCACAGCTGGCACGCTGTGCTGGGATGCTCCCGTTGGCACAGGCTGAGGTGCTGCCGTCTGAGGGATCAGCTGGGAGCGAGGGCACTTCCCCCTGCTCCTGAGTGCCCAGAGAGCTGTGAGATCCAAAACTATGAGCACAGGTGGTTTTGTCCAAATATCTGACTAATAACTGTTCACTGGTCTGATTTCTCTGATTGCCTTCAGGGGTGTTTGGAGAAGCCCCAGTTGTTGTTCCATCACATTCCCCTCTCTGGGAAGCACACGTGCCCGTCTGTTCCTTTGCCTCCTCTCTGTCACAAACAACTTTGCTGCCTTGTGCTACTTCACAAACATCAAACAGTTTCACAACCTTCATATTCTTATTTGAAATCTCATCTCTTGCCAAGGTAGCAGCAGACCTCTCTGCAGTATAAGCTGAGCAAAACCTGGCTTTTCCTGTGGGAATGTCATTTCTCCCATGCACAGCTACACCTCTGTTGCCCCAGTCATCTTCACAAGGAGGAGATCCACATGCCAAAGGGAAGTGTGCTTCTGGAGAGATGATTCCCTCTTGACTACCATATCCAGCTGAAGACTCTCCTTCTGAATTACCATTTTCTTCAATCTTCTTACCCACATCAACAGAATGACTGTTCAGGAAAACTTCACCCACACGTGCAGTCCCTGATCCAATGCAGGAAGCACTGGCAGATGCACACTGGTCTTTCATACCCTGATTACTACAATGCTGTGTGTAACAATGTTCATTTTCTAAACCAGTGCCCACTCTCTCCAGATTTCCTGCAGATTTCATGTCCTTTTGGGATACTCTGTGTGCCGTATTAGGGTTATCAAAAGTCCTGGAACTCACTGAAGACTTGAATTTGTCTTTATGAAGCAAAACTGCAGTGACTTGTTCCCCTGTTGTTCCAGAAGCACCAACAGTCTCTTTTCCAGACAGATTATCCCAGGCCTTGTCCCTGTGTGAAACTTCATTAGCAGTACAAGGAGGACACTCATTATGATGAGGTTCTCTTGATTTTTGCAAAACAGGAGGTAGATTTACATTTAGTCTATAAAATAAATGTGTTTCTTTCCCAGTGGACAAACTGTCACTCCCATCAGCTTCTGCAGCTTCAGCTACACCACCAGCCAGCCCATCTGATGTTGTATTGCTCTCAGAGTCCTTTGCAAGCAGTTGTGCCTTGGGTGGATCTTTTTCTTGCTTGCTACTAAGGTCAAGACAGCTGTGGTGTCTGGGAGGAGGAATTTCACTGGAGGTATTGTAAGAGGTCATGTCTCTCTGTCCAGTTCCATGGGAAGCAGTGTTGCCTGTTTCCATCAACAGACTATTTTCTTTTATACCATCCTTGCACGGGTCACTGAGAGGGAATTGCCACTGGTCCTTTTTCAACTTCTCACCTTCTGATGGGACTCTTTTAAATTCTTCCTTTGAGAACTCCTCAGGAAATGAAGCAACAGAACTAAAAACTGAAGAATGACAATGCTCAACACCCTGCTGAGCTTCAGGCTGGCTCCAAACTTCCATGCTATCTCCCACAGCAATTTTTCTCCTGACTTCAGCAGCCTCTCCAAACTGAGAGCTGTATGATTTACCTACCCCAGCACTGAATTCCCTAGGATCAGTTTTAGCACTAGGTAATCCTTTGTTCCTCACTGCTGGCATCTGTTTTACTGGCACAGATGTGGAGCTTTGGCTTCCTACAAAGCCGGTTCCGTGATCGTAACGAGTGTGACGTTCCATGTTTTGGGGAAGATACTTTGAAGGGGGTTCATTGATAATTCCATCAACTGCAGTACTGCTGTTTTCTACTGGCATGTTTCTGAAGTCCAGATAGGAGCTGCTTTTCAGAACTGGACAAAGAACTCCTGAACTGGCTGTGGACAATGTCCTGCAGCTCCCTGCTGAGGGCAACCCACAAGGGTCATTGTGTCTGGGTAAATCACCCTTACAGAAGTCACGAGCATCACGTTCTTCATCCTGCTGACACGTCTGGCAATGAGCAAGTGATGCACTGAATTCATTAACAGGATTTGGTCTGGGTAACTTTTCTTCTTCAGTCTCCAAGGCAGACACACCACTCCCCCCTGCTCTGGTGGCAGTGTGGGTTTCCAGCCCAGTACAGTCATTTGTTTCTTGGGGATGGTGTGTGGCTGCTCCAATGTCCGTGACTCTGAAAGGCTCTAAAAAATCTAAGATGCTGGTTTGTGTAACCCCAGCTCTGGCCAGGACTGTGTCTACATCTGGGCATTCCTTGCTCTCAGCTGGAAGACCTTTCCTCACTCTGTCACTCCTGTATCCTGCTTTACTAAACATCCTAGTCCCATCAGCCTTCATACCTTGTACTTCTTCAGGGAGCTTTGGCAGAGTTTCAGCTGTCACCTGAACATTTGCTTGGTTTTCCTCTGCATAAGAAAAGATAAAGCAAATCAGAACCATACCCTGAATTTGGAAGGCATTCAGCTTAGTCCCTTTTGGTGCTGTGACAATACTGCAGTGTCAGGGACCAGGATGTTTCTAACAGGGAGGAATCCTTTTCAATACAGACATTCCCAGGAGCATTCCAAGAGCTGGGGATTTCAGATTCCTCTAATATCGAGCGAGGTGCTTGCAGGTCCTGTAACTCAACACACAGGCCACCAGCATAAAGCTTATTTTTAACCTCAAAACTCAGCATAGCTGGGGACTTGATCTGCTCCAGCCTAGAGAGATGGTTGGGCATTGAGTGGCCATTTCCATTTCTTCCTCCTTGGAGACCTTTCTGGCAGTGACTCATCCAAAGGAACACAGGGAATATCTCATCTGTCCAAGCCATTTGGATTATTAATAAACTTCTTTTGTATAATCACAAAGAAGGTGCTAATTAGAGAATTACAGTTACTGAAGAATATCTTCATATTCAAAACTTTACAGAGAACATTCTTTCTCAAAATTCTGCAGATCTTTTCCAGATTTTCTAGTAAGGACCAGGTTAAGAAAGCAGGGAGGGAGAAAGAAAATAAGTACTAGATGCAGGCAAAGTAACCAAAGCATTTGGAACTAGAAGATTCTGGAGGATCATAATGAAATTAAGATTTAGTTGTCTTCTTCCTTTGGATTCTGCACTTTTAATTTAATTTTTTAAACCATTCAAAAATTACTAATACTTTTCCATGTATTTGCTATTACTGCTCTTGTACAATCCAGCTTTGAAACCAGAAAAAAAAAGAAATGCAAAACATCTGCTACTGGCACCCTCTTCTGCTTTAGGGTAAATAATTACTTGAATTAAATAACTAAAATGCATCTTGTATGGAAAAGGTCTCCAGGAAAGTACATAATGCTACCAGGGCAAAGCAAAGCTTTAAGGTTTGGTGCTGTTATAGCTATGCAGGGAAATACTGTAAAACAAAATGAGTCACCCCCAAACCATTCATCATCAATTCTAAATCAACAAGGAGTATCTGGGAGGCAAGCAGGGGGTAGAGAGGGATGTACAGCTAAAGTAGCTACCTGTGCTCCTCAGAAATCCTGCAAGCTCAGTGCAACGGGCTCTTGAAGGCTTTGCCTCTTGCTGGGTGCAGTGAAGGTCCTCCTGAAACAAGACAGATGTCAGTGGGGTGCACGGACGGATGGATTTCTGATTGTTGTGTCTCGGGGACTGCACCTGCTCAGCTGGGTGAGTTCAGGAACAGCAAATCAGCAGGAAACCTCTGGGCAGGCCAGCCTTGCACAGAGCCTGGCACTGCAAGTGCTTCCCACCAGCACTTGTCAGTCCTTCCTCAGCCTCTCAATGCACACCGAGAAACGAGGAACATCCACAGAACATCTGCGCTCACAGCAATGAGCTCCTGGGGCAAAGGCAGCCAAAATGGCACTAAAATGGCTTAAAAAGCAAATTGTTGAAACTCTGAATGAGCAGAGTAACCCAGTCTCCAGGTGTGTCTCACACCTCAAAGCACCACCCTGCATTTCCTGGCTGTTTTGGAACTTGCCTTTGCCAACCCTTCCCTGGGCTCAAAACCACAAACCCCCAATAGACAACCTCGGTCTACTTGCAAAAAAAAACCCCAAACCAACACCCCACAACCAAACTTCGAAAGATGTAAAAATTCATCTTGGAAAACTGAAGGACTGTGGAAAATTTATTTCATTTTATTTTCACAAACTTTCAAAAAATCAAACAGATATCAAAATTCAGAATTAAACTCACGAAATACTTTAGCATTAAGAAACACCCAGTAATTAGTGTAAAACACTTATCCAGGTATTTCCTTGCTGGTATGTCTTCAGTCCCAATACATTTTTTCTCCCCTGTGTGCTTTTGGTGTGTGTGAAAAATATTTACAAACTAAAGAAAATTATCAAGGACGTCACTAAAAATCTCAGGTTTTAAATAGAGTTTTGTGACTCCTCAGTTTTGAACAGAAAATTCTCTGGCATATTTTTCAGCAGCTTTGACCTAGAAATAACCTTTTTTATCATCAGTATTTGCTAAAGGGAAGAAGAAAAAAAGCCATAACACTTTTACCCTTTTACCCTTCTGAAAGAGTAAACAAACAAACAGTGATTTCCTCTGTAATTACAAACAATAATTCTAAGCCCCAAAACTGAAATGCTAAACTGGAGCCCTCTGTAGCACTATAATTCCAGTGCCAGCCTGAGGTAACTGTTATTTTGTGGTCAGTGCCTCGGCTGGTGTGTCAGCACCACCACAAAATGCTGACCCACAGAACACCTTACTGGGCAAGGACAGCCTGAGTTGTTTCTCTTCTCCTTTCCAGTCACTGCCAGTTTTGCTCCTTGCTCTGTTCCAGACCTGCCTCACACCCTTCCAACAGCACTGAGCAAAGTGACCCCCATGATGGTTTGAAATGCTGCTGCTCTGCTGAGGCACAGCCTCGTTTTTCCCTGGATCCACGGTAATCCAAATGCTGACACACACCCTGCAGTGTCCAAGGCCAGGCTGGATGGGGCTCTGAACACCCTGGTCTAGTGGAAGGTGTCCCTGCTCATGGCAGAGGGTGGAACAAAATGATCTTCAGGGTCCCCTTCCAACCCAAACCATTTATGACAAACACCAGAAGACACAGAAGAGAACCAGGAAACCCCCTGGCCAAACCCACTGCCTGGTGACTGCCCCTGAATTCAAGATATCACACAGGGATTCATTTTTGCCTTTGCTTACTTGTTTTGACCGAGTTTCCCCTGGAGTGAAAGTAGAGCCTTCAGCATGATGGTCCTCAGCACCTTGGGCCTCTTCATCTTCTTTCTGGCGTCCATCACTGGAACAGTCCACTTTCCTTAAGTGTCTCTTTTTGCTTTTTTCATCCCCCTCAAGGTCCCCAGGCTGCAGCAATCCTTCAGGAAGGGATTCTGCTGGCCCACGAGAAACCACCTCGAGCACATCCTGCAGATCCTCTGTCTCCTGGCAGAAG
Source organism: Pyrocephalus nanus (assembly GCA_038380795.1). Classification (NCBI taxonomy): domain Eukaryota; kingdom Metazoa; phylum Chordata; class Aves; order Passeriformes; family Tyrannidae; genus Pyrocephalus; species Pyrocephalus nanus. The sequence continues at coordinate 5,111,338 of CM076278.1, forward strand.
TTCCCTGCTCCCGAAGTCCAGGGAGTGTCCCTGTGTGTGAGCACAGGCACTGACCCCTCAGGCTGTGCCCCCAGTCCCAGGGCAGGTCCTGGCACTGCCATGAGCTCCGTGGAGACGCTCCCGGGCAGCCCAGGGTACAACTCCAGCACAGCAGCCACGGGAGAATCCAAGAGAGACTCCAGCCCAGCTGAGAGCATCAGGGCAGCTGAGGATTGGCTGTCCTGAGCTTTGCAGTTTAGCCTAAAAATAAAAGCAATGTTACATCAACATTTGTAGGGAAATCCCAGAATATCCTGAACTGGAAGGGACCCACAAGGATTGCTGAGGTCCAACTCCTGGACTACATTAAAAAGAGTTCAGGCCTCAACCATGTATGTTTAAGAAAGGCTCTTCCACACAGGTTTTTAAGGTACTTCAAAAAATGTTTTTAAGATACTTCCAAGTATGTTTTTAAGAAAGGAGCTGAGAAACCTTTGGGTATTTAAGGAAATGCTTTACAAACAAAAGAACTGAGTACGGACAAATAGACATTCCCAAGCCTTGTTTTCACATTCAAACATCTCCCTACAGATTTAACCGCATCTCCTGAAAAACCTGGAAAGAGACTACAAAGCAAATCACGGGACTTGTATCAGACATCCTGCTCCTTCGCTAAAGCATCGCTCGTTTTCCTGGGATTTCGTAAGTTTCTAATCCTTGGGGAAAAAAAACCCCAACGTTTCTTCACGTTTTTGCCTTAAAGGAACACTTTCCAAGGCATCACCCTCACACTGCGCCCCGCACCTGCTGACGTGCGGGGAGTGCCTTGTGCGGGCACAGCTCCGGGGTTGGGACCCTCTGCAAACCCCAAATAAACACCGCGGAGGCTGCGGGGGAGAGGGAGGGGAGCCTCGGCCCTCGCCGGGCGCTCATCGCCACTCCTGGAGCCAGAGCAGCCCGGGCACAAACGGCTGTCACCGCGCCCGCCCCGGAGGACCCGCAAGGCCACCTGTCCCGGGAGCCGATCCCCTCCTCGGGTCCTGATCCCCTCCCCGGGTCCTGATCCCCTTCCTGGGTCCTGATCCCCTCCCAGGGTCTTGATCTCCTATCCAGGAGCCGATCCCCCTCCCCGGGTCCTGATCCCCTTCCCGGGTCCTGATCCCTCGCCAAGAGCCGATCCCCTCTCCGGATCCTGATCCCCTTCCCGGGTTGCTCCCAGCCCGAGCCGCGGGCAGCCCTTTGTTCCTGTCCCCGCTCCCGTACCCCCGGGGTCCGCGGTAGCGCCCGGGAGGAGCCGCCGCCACCGGTAACTGCACCCCCGCCGGTGTCCGCTCCGGTGCCGGCAGGGGCGGGCTCGGCCCCGCACCGCCCCCGCCGAGCCCGGGCAAGGCTGGGCCCCGGCAGCCGCTCGCCCCCCGCTGCCCGCCCCCGGCCGGCGCTGTGCGGAGGCGGCCCCGCTGCAGAGTCCCGGCCCCGCCCCGGTCCGGCCCCGCCCCCCCCCGCCGTTACCCGAGCGGCGGCGGCGCCGCGGCCCCGCTCCGGCCCGCCCGGCCCGCCCCGCGCGTCACTTCCGCATCCGGGGCTGCCCCGAGCGCGCACACCCGCGGGGGCGGCTGCGGTCCCGCCCCCAGGAGCGGCCGCCACGCCCCCTGCTGGCTCCGCCCACCCAGCGCGGGGGGCGTGGCCCGCTCGTCACGAGCCTTCCCGCGTCCTCGGCGGTGTCACGTGACGCACGGCCCCGGACGCGGAAGCGGCGCTCGGACGGTGCCGGCGGGGACGCGGACCCGCAGGTCAGAACGAGCCCGGGGAGCGCCGCGGGGTGTGCAGGGCTGTGCCGGGATGGGGCTGCGCCGGGCACTGATACCCCGCCGAGGGGCATCGGGCACTGAGGCGTCCCAGCTCCCCCCGGCCCCTCCCCCGGGGCTCTGCGCGGCCGCCGCGCTGCTTGCCCTGCGCTACCGCCCGCTCGCCGAGGGTCGGGGCCCCGGCGGCCCCCGTCGCTGCTCCGGCACGAAGTCGCTTGGCTGCTCTCGGTCACTCTTTAGAAACGAGCAGCCCAAGGGCCGCAGCGGTTCCGGTGCTCTCCGGAGGTGCTTTCTGGCTCCTCTCCCTGCACCGAGCGGCGTTTCTTGCCATCAGCTCCAAGTCTGAAAGTTTATTTTAACAAGTTTTGAATGTACGGGGTTTTTTTCCACCGCGACAAAGTAACGCAAAGAGTGCTTTGGACTTGGCTGTTTGCTGTCCCTGCCCAGCACTCCCCTCTGCCGGCCCCGCTCTGCCGCGCCGCGGGGACAGCGGGCTGTGCTCACGCACAGAACACACAGCGGGTTTGTACTGACAAGAGGGCTGTGTTTGCTGTTATTTCCTGTCAGATATGCGAGGTGCCTTCAGCTGTCTCTGCTCGAAGCAGCTGAGAAGAGCTGGAGTCCAAGATGAGAACCAACAAGGTGTACAAGCTCGTCATACACAAGAAGGGCTTTGGAGGCAGTGGTTAGTATCTCCTGGTTTGCAACATGAGTCCAGCACTCACCCAATTGAAAGCAGTTGATTGATAAATTACGCCTTTGACAAAACAGGGAAGGTGGAACTAAGATGTAACAAGCAGTGTTGCCAGCCAGAGTTTGGAAACTCTTCCCATTTTGTTGCATCACTTTTTTTTTAACCTTGTGTTTAATCACCTTCCTAAGTGACAGACATGTCAATGACCTGACTGCAGGTGGATGTGTTCCTGTGCACCAATAACTGTCCTTGGTTTGACTACCCCCTGCTTCTAGACTTACACCTGCTGGTAACTCCTGTTCAGGTTCCCTGGCTGGCTGCTCTCCTGCTGGTGTTTGTTACATGAAAAACAGTGAAGATGATCCTGGCTGCCCAATTAAGGCACATTCTCTTGCTGAACCCACCCTCTGTGCCAGTTCTGTTGTTTGAGCTGTCTGTGCCAGTTCTGTTGTTTGAGCTGTCTGTGCCAGTTCTGTTGTTTGAGCTGTCTGTGCCAGTGAGGGTGGCCAGGCTGGTGTGGAGGGGGGGCTGTCCTGGGGTGAGTGGAAAGCCTTGCACGTGGAGCCTGGGCTGGGGTGTTTGTGTGGGGTGAATATTGTGTGCAAACATGCAAGTGTCTGTATTTGGTGTGTATCTGCTCCCTGTCCTCACTTGTTTGAGTCTTGTAGATGATGAACTGGTGGTGAATCCTAAAGTATTCCTTCAAATCAAGCTGGGAGATGTCGTGGAAATTGCCCATCCCAACGATGAGTACAGGTGAGTTCCCTGTGCTGATGTCAGTCAGGTGTGGTGGGAACACTCAAAGGGTGTGTTCACCTGCAGTGGCTCCTGCAGTGAGGGGCTCTTACAGCTGATACAACTTTGCTGTGGTGAGTTTTTTCTGTCTGAAGAAAAGTGAAAGGGTTGACTATGGCAGAGGCTCTTACCTAAAGTTTATGGACTTCTTTGTGTTTGGTGTAGTTTGCTCACCTTTCACAAGCCAAGTAGCACCTGAATCCAGAATCTACAGTGACTGTGTCCCCTTCACAGAGCTGCTGTTACCTAGGGATTATCCTCCATCCTACAGTATATCCTAGGCAAAATGAAAATGATGTTGTCAGCCATAAAAACATAAACTTTCTTGTATGAAGCTGTTCATCCTGCAGCCCCTGGCTGAAAAGCAGCACAACACTGGTGTGAGGCTCTGAGAAGTTCCTTGTGCCTTAATTTCCCATTTATAGTATCATTTCTACCTCAAGAGTACCTTATGATGAGTGTCAAGAACAAGAGGGAGTGGCAGGGGGGCAGGAGGATGGATGAAGCTTCCTAGAAAATATTATTGTTTCTCTCTAGCTTGTCTGTACTCACACTTCTAAATAGTTTTGAGTTATTTACCAGAGACGTTGTTGGTACCTCAACTTACCTGCTTTTTTCTCTTTTGCCTGCTAGTCCCCTGCTCCTGCAAGTGAAGTCACTGAAGGAGGATTTGCAGAAAGGTAAAGCTCCAGTCATCTCATGCACAGTGAAATCACAGACAAGGATGATGTGACTGAACTGTACCCGTGCTTGGCTAATGCTTGAGTCTTAACTTTATAGGAAAATCAATGCTCTGTCTATTTAGGAAGGGAAGGATTATAATTTTAACAGAAATAATTTTAACAGCCAATTCTAAGTCTGCTTTTAGTTGAGTGATGTGAGGTGTGGTTTAAACCAACTTACCTTTCTAGCCTGAAATTTTTGATTCTGTGTTTTCTGACTGGCTCTGTATCTTCTTGCAGGAATTAATTCAGCCTAAACTTTGCATTTATCTCACCTGCTTTGATTTTAATGACTCTTAGACTGGGCCACAGCTGAAACCAGCTACTTTGTGTTGCTGAGGTGTTCACTGCCTGCTGTCCTGTGTGGTTTTTGTGGCAGAGACGATCAGTGTGGATCAGACGGTTGCCCAGGTGTTCCGACTGCGGCCATACCAGGATGTCCACGTCAATGTTGTGGACCCCAAGGTGTGTGGCTTTGCTCGAATCACAGCCCTGGCACTTTCCATCTACAGTAGTACTGGGGGAAGAAAGGCATTTATTTTTTATTGAAAGATGTTTAGTCTTCTTTTAGTCTTCTAATTGCCTAGGGCAGTTGAATTATTTGCTTGTTTCTTATGTGTTTCTTCTCTCCCTCCCATCCTTGCTCTCTTTTGAGCTCTGTGGATCAGCTTCAGCACAGCCTGATGGAAATGTAGACATTTCAAATATCTTTAAATTCCAGGAGTTTGATAACCAGGCAGAGTAAAGAGAAACAGAAAGAATAATTGCCTGGATTTGTATTATTTGACCCCAGAGAACCTCTTAAAAGAGGCATTTCCTCTAAATGTCCCAACTATCACAAGAGCTGCAGTCAGAGCTCACATTCAGCACAGGACACAAATCTGCAGGAAATAAGGCTCCCTTAATGTCATCAGCAATGGCAGGAATTTGTTTTCCTTGTGTTTCCAGTTTGCACTGAGACTTGCAGCACAGCCTTAGTCCTTGGGTGGTGTTTTGTACCTCACAGTAGTTGAGACACACACACAACTTTGGCATTTATTGGGGTATTCCCTTTTATCTTATATTTGTCAGGAATATTGACTTGCTGTAGAGTGGCCCTTCCTGTGCCATTTGGTTATTGAATGAACCCACTGATGGGCACTGCTCAGAAACAAGCAGTAAAACCTGAGCACTGTTTTTGCTCCCTTTCCCAGGAGGTGACCTTGGACTTGGTGGAGCTGACGTTTAAGGATCAGTACATCGGGCGTGGGGACATGTGGAGACTGAAGAAGAGCCTGGTAAGGCCCCTGCTGCCTCCTGTGCAGGGGCAGGAGATGATGTCCTTTTTCTGTGCCTGCTGGGAAAGAAGATGAGTGCTTAACAAATAGAGAAATCTGAGGGCAGGAGCAGTGTCAGCAGCTCCCAAGGAACTTGTGCTGTCTCAGAGCTGGCGACATGGGTGTAAATGTTACAGAAAAGTGAATCCTATCATTTCCTGCTCCACTGCTGTAATGTTAATTACTGCCTTGGGCATTGCAAATGCTGTTGAGAGATTTTTTTCTTGGGTTCTGAATTTTAATGATTTGCTTCATTTGGAATGAATCAAATCAAAACAGTAGAAGTTGGCTGAAATGTCCCCTCTCTGACAGTTCCACTTAATAAGCAGCTGTTAGAATGTTTTCTTTCTGCATCTCTGAAGTGCAGTCTCTGGCCCTTTTAAGTGCAGTGGATTAGTCAAAGGATCCAAATAGAAGTTCATGTGTGTTCAAAATTATTTTCTCTTGTCTATTGCAGAGGTTTTGCAGGCTGGGATATTAACAGGAACTGCACTGAGTGGTTTTTGTTACTTTGTTATATGCAGATCAGGTGTTTGAGTGTGAATGGGTGTTTTTTGTACATTGTTGTGCTCACTCTGAGCCTCCTGTTCTTCTGACCCCTGTAACTCTTCCCTCCTAGGTCAGCACATGTGCATATGTCACCCAGAAAGTTGAATTTGCAGGTATCAGGTCAGTGCCTCCTCTGAGGGCTTAATGTTACTTATGACTTCAGATTTATGAGTTCTGAGCATCCAACTGGGGAATCTTCTCTGAAAAATCCTTCATGTTTGATTGTTCTCGTACTCATCTACAGATTTCTGTCTCCACCAGGTGGGGGAAGGCTTCTACCTGATCTGAGGTGGAAGAAACTAAGAGTTGGGCAGCCAGCTACACTTGTGGCTTCTGTTGAATGCCAAATAATTCTCCTTTTAGCTCTTACAATATTTCCCCCATCCCAAGGTGTATTAATAGTTCAGATGAAGTGACTGAGGGATGAGGAAATATGCAGATGCAGAGCCTGTTTTGACACCTTTTGGATTAAAGATCAGATTTTAACCAAATAAGTCATCCTTGAGTGCAGATTTTGGTCCATCCCTTATTTGCTCAAATATTGATTCTCTGTGTTCACTCTGGTCAGCAAATATTTTGCACTTCTTTTCTTCCAGGGCTCAGGCAGGGGAGCTGTGGGTGAAGAGTGAGAAAGTCACCTGTGGGTACATCAGTGAGGACACCCGGGTAAGATTTCAGGAACAGGGAGAAAGCACTTCTCCCTTCCTGTCCTTGCCAGCTTTCTTGTAATTCCATCTTGCTTTCAGATTTGTGTGGATGGTTGGAATTGGCTGTGTTGTGAGGTGAAGAGTGGCAATAAGTTCAGGAGGGTGAATGATTAGTGAACTTCAGCCCTGCTGTGCTGGCAGCACCAGGAGTCACTTGGGCTGCTGAAATGCCCCCTTGTTCAAGGGGAAATTGCCTGTGATGGAGGGGCACAGTCACAGAAGTTGCTGTGTAATTAACCTCTTCATGTGGCCCCATTAGGGAATGCCCCTTGTTTGAAATAAGGTCTTTGTTCCTCTGCAGGTGGTTTTCCGCTCCACTTCTGCCATGGTTTATATTTTTATCCAGATGAGCTGTGAAATGTGGGATTTTGACATTTATGGTAGGTAGATAAGTGACCTGCCTGGGAATGGGGGTGCCAGCAGCTCTCCTTTCTGCCCCTGCTATAAGACTGCCACTGCTATTTACTTCTGCCATTTATTTATTGGAAAGCTGAAATGCCCTGCCCTTGGCCTGGGCACTGCTTCAAGGTGCCTCAAATCCCTATTTTTCTGTCTCCTGGCTGGGCCATCATTTTCCTGTCCCTGCTGTAGAGCCTGGGCACCATGATCTCGGTGATGAAATCGAGGGGCAGCTCCCTGTGAGCACTGGAGAGGTTTTCTGTGGGTTTGACCACGTTTGGTGATGAGGGTGGGGGCCAGTCTGGCAATCCTGAAACCAGAAATGTGTGGAAATCCTGTGCTTAAAAGGACCTTGATGTTTTAGATTTCTCTTGACTTCAGCTTAGCAAGGAAGTAAAACCTGCTCTAGCCCAGGTAAAGTTCAGTAGCTTCAGCTGAAAATATTAAAACTTCAGGCACTAAGAATGAGTCACTTCTGTGTCATCATCCTATTTTTTTGGCTCAATTCTTTATCGAGCCTCTTGCCACTTCCTGTGCCCATGTGTTCAGCCATATGGAGCTGGGCAACTGTTCAGAACGGAGCAGGGGATCAGTTGTGCATCCTCTGCCTAAAAGACAGTACAGATGCTTTCCCAGCATGCTGGGAGTGTGTTGGAAAAATGAATTTAAAGGCCAGAACCTTTTGTCAGTGAGAGTCGTGTTTACATCCCCTGAAACACTCGTGCTTTTTAACATTTGTATCATCTCATTTCGGTGGTAGGAGCCTTCATTATGCACACAGCTGCTCTGGGGATGATAAAAACAATTGTCCTGGAATCTCAGGGTTAGATGTGTCCCTTAGTTGAGGTATCCACTGTTATCTGATGCTTGGGAGATGTTTACTTTGCAGGGGACCTGTACTTTGAGAAGGCTGTGAATGGTTTCCTCGCTGACCTCTTCACAAAGTGGAAGGTAAAGAGCTGATTGAGTTCAGGTTTAATTTTGTATTTCCCTGGAATTGTTAGGGGCACCTCCCTGAATGGTAACAAATCAGAATATCAAATTGCTGTAGGTATAAACAAATTGAGTCAAATGTCTTTAGTTTTTAAACAAAAATCTTGTATGTTGGCAACTATAGAGAGGAGTTTCTTTAGAGAGCAGAGGAGAGTGCTCCTGGTAAATGTGATGTAACCAAGAAGCACAGAATCTGCAGGACAGACCATTGTTATTTCAGAGAGGCAGATGCAGGATTTGTGCAGACACATTAATATAATACTCTACCTTTTTTTAGTTACCTTGGTTTCCAGGTGTGAGGGGAAAAGAGGGTGTTGCTATGTGTTTACTGCTGAACGTGACCTTTAAAGTTCTCTTTTTTTTCATTTGTTTTTCCTGGACAGGAGAAGAATTGCAGCCATGAAGTGACAGTGGTTCTATTTTCCAGAACATTTTATGAGGCAAAATCTATAGGTATGTAAAATCTGTATTTTCACGTTTCCATTTTTAAACTTAAATCCTTCTCTCTTGAAAATTAGTCACAGGTTGCCAGTTAATTTTTCCCTTTTTCTTTTAACCCTCCTATTCAAACTATTTTCTATCAAACAGAGTAGGCACACAGCCACTGTTATGAAAGTACTGCAGTGAGAGCCTTATAAAGAAGAATATATGGCAAAGTTTCTTCATCATATTCAGACTCTCGCATTGGTTGGAAAGCAATTTTCGTTGTGTAGGAGGCCTGATATTTCTCCCAGTGTTTCGGTTCTTTGTTTGTTTGGTGGTTGGTTTGTTGGGTTTTTTAAAAGGAAAAACAGCTCCTTTCTGGAAAAGATGAGTCATTTCTCTCCGAGATCCTGGGACAAGACGTGCTTTTGCTCCCATTTCAGATGAGTTCCCTGAAGCACATCGAGCATCCATTCGGCAGGACCACGAGGGAAGGTTTTATGAAGATTTTTACAAGTGTGTTGGTTTTCCTCCCAGTTCTTCTCCCCTCTTGTCCCACAGTGTATGCAACCCAGTGCACCTTGTTGTGCACTCCCTTACAGTTTGTTCATCCCTTCTCCCTCCTGCCATGGCCTCCTCCCACCATCCTCACCCAGCTGTGCTCTCTCTAGGGTTGTAGTTCAGAATGAGAGGCGAGAGGAATGGACCTCACTGCTCGTGACCATCAAAAAGCTTTTCATCCAGTACCCTGTGCTGGTACGACTGGAGCAAGCAGGTACAACGCTCCTCCTTTCCCTGCTTTTACCCTCTGCTCTCTTTTATTTCTTTTTTTTCTTTTAATTTGTCTGTAAACTCTCCAGTTTCACTTGGAGCCTGGGGTTGTTCTACTCACTGCTCTCCTGGCTGGGCTGTTTTGCCCAGGTCTTTCTGTAAAAATGTAATAACACCAATTTTGCCTGTAATTTTTGAAGTAATAGGATTTAGTACAAATGCATTTTTCTGTGTCTGAGGTTTTTTATTATTTTTATAAAGATAGTCTATGCAGAGATAATGATTTTTGTTTTTTTTTTCCTTCTGAACCCTTGTCCAGAGGGCTTTCCTCCAGGTTACAATTCCACCTCGGCACAAGGGAACTACCTGGAGGCCATAAATCTTTCATTCAATGGTAAGTTCTGAGCAATGGGTAAAAGTATGCAGGGGAAAAGAACATTAAAGCAGCTGCCAATAAATGGGTGTGGACTTCTGTTGCCTATTCCTTAATACAGTGCAGAGGAGGGGAATATTAAGTGTTAAATTATTATTTTGAGCCTCAGAAGAAATTGTCTGATGTGTCTCTGGAAAACCAGCGTGCCTCTCAAATAAGTGCTGAGTATTTCAGGTCTCAGGAACCATTTACAGGGCCTTGATATGATGAAACTTTGAGCTGTGCATCTGTACGAGAACCTCTGGGAACAGAAGCTGAAATCCTAAATTGTGGAAGTGTTTCAAAATCAGGATAGATCAAATGTGATTTAGGTGAAGCTGAGAGAGTCACCTGCCTTGCTCTGAAAAGAAACATCCGGTGCCTCATTGGAGCATTCCCGAATTGTCTCCCGCAGTGTTTGACAAGCATTACATCAACCGCAACTTCGACCGCACGGGGCAGATGTCGGTGGTGATCACTCCCGGCGTGGGCGTCTTCGAGGTCGACCGGCTCCTCATGATCCTGACCAAGCAGAGGATGATTGACAATGGTAACCGGCTGGAGGTGCTGGGGAGGCAAACAGGGTGGGGAAAGATGGAGCCTCTTCTGCTGTGGCTTGGGAAGAGGGGTTACAGCTGGAACACGTGTCTGCACTTCATACTGAAAAGGGCTGGATTTGCAGGGTGCTTGGAGGCCTCTAATTTCTCTTGTTTGTGGTGGAGAACCTCATCTGTCCATGCAGACATGTCCCTTAAAGGATAATCTTGCATGACTTGCATTAGTTTAGAAGAAACATTTCTTGTATCCCCACAGGCGCTGTTGGTTGGTAAACATACCCCAGTGCTGTTAACTGCTGTTTGCAGTTTAATTACATCTTAAAGTGTGACACGAATAGAAATCGGGTCTTCAGCTCAAGCTGATGATCTGTTCTGACTTAGCACATCAGTCCTGCTCCACAGCTGAACTCTGCTCTTTGTTTCCAGGGATTGGGGTGGATCTGGTGTGCATGGGAGAGCAACCCTTGCATGCTGTGCCACTCTTTAAGGTAAGGTGTGCTCCTTTCCCCTCCCATCTGTTCCTGCTACAAACGTTACTCCTTTTGTGACCAGCTGGATGCAGCTGCTGACTCTGCTTCTGATGTCCTTACAGCTCCATAACCGCTGTGGCCCCGGGGACTCCCGCATGGGTGATGACTACAATATTCCACACTGGATAAATCACAGGTAGGTGAATTCTACCAGCCTTTGCTGAACACTCCTGCTTTGCTTTCCTCTTCATAATCTGTTGAATTCTTTTTTCTTTCACTGTTTCCTTTGCTCTCTTTGTGAAACAAAGCCATATATTACATTACTCTTGTAGAACCCTGGGCATTAATGCAACATCTCAGAAATGACAGGCAACCTCTGTAGTTTTCAAACAGCTGGTGGCAGTCACTGGTGTCACATACATTGGGGAGGGCTGTGTAAATGGCACAGGGAAAGTGGCTGCCTTTCTGTAGAAAGGGGAAGTGAACTGGGAAGTGGAGGTGTCAAGGATATTAAGAGGTGGTTGAGACTGAGGCTGTGTGGGTATCAAAGCCTGGTCTCTACTGAAAGAAGAGTGGTTCATTTCAAGTTAACCATCCATCAGTTTTTCCATGTGTGCTGTGCAGAGAAGGGTGTCCCCTTTTCTCCATGCCTTAGCTGGCTCAGGCTCATAGGCTGTTTGCTGTGCAGCAAACCAGCTGTGTTCAGTTCTTAGAAGACCTTAAAGCCACCCTGTTTTCCCTTCCAGTTTCTACACATCCAAGAGCCAGCTCCTGTGTAACAGCTTCACTCCACGGATCAAGCTGGCAGGAAGGAAGGTGAGGATCTTTCTGATTTATCTTTTCTTCTTACTGGCTGGTCAGGTGCCAGCAAGATAAATGTTAAGTTTGCTTGATCACACTGGGGGATCATGCTGATTGTTTCCCTTCTCTCTCTTTTTTTTTTTTTTTTTTTTTTTTTTGGTCACTTCACACCTCCTTTGTTGGACCCTCCAGCCACTGACTGAGAAATCAAAAAATAATCGAGATGCCTGTGAGTAATTCTGTTCTGGAAAGATCTACCCAATTGACTCCCAAGCTAACAAACAGCTGCAGTAAGACAATGACACCTCAGCAGGAGGAGGGGACAGTGGTGCCAGAAAGCCATCAAACCCACATGTTTGTTCCTGGGGATGTCAATGTGCACGTGTCCATCGGCTCCTTGGCAGATCACTAACATGGAGGAGGGTGTTTCTGGCCTGGCTGTGTCACCTGGCCAGAGGAGGACGTGGTGTCAGGCTGGTGTGGTGGTGATGCTGTTCATGGGGGTGGGACAGAGAGGCCTTCTCTAGCTTGGATTATTTATTGTCAGTGCTGTGAGCACACAGTTACAGTGGCAGAAGCAGCACTCTGCTGACAGCACCTCATCTCAGGAAGGTGGATCTTCTGTAGGTGTGGTTGTCCATTCTTTCAAAGATGCTTTAAAACGTGCAGTTCCCTCATGAGAGAAATCAAGGCATCTGTTCATACAGGGATTGATTTGTTGATTATTAATTTCATGTTTAGGGTATATGGGGGAAAGCCATTAGGGCCACAGCAACCCTCGTTCAGAGGCACCAACTTTGATAATTGAGCTGCCCCAGCTGGTTCTGCTCATGAGCCTTTTGCATGGGATTTCTTTTGGAATAGCTCCTTTCCTTAGAGGTGAGAGCTGGCCACTCTGACTTGCAGATCTTGAACATTGTTGGAAGAGGTTCCAGTGCTGTGTGATTTTGATTTCAGCTTTAGGAGCTCCCAAGGATGCTGAGAATGCCCTGCCTATCCAGGTGGATTACGATGGCTACGATGCCCAGGTGTTCCGGCTGCCAGGCCCCTCCCGAGCCCAGCGCTGCACCACCTTCAGGTAGGAGGCTTGGGATGCACCGGTTCCAGAGCACCCATGGGTGCTGGGCTTCTGGAGGCATCAAATGCTTTGAGAAATGCAAGGAGAATTAAGCTCCACATGCTTACAGTTGCAGGAAGAGCTGTATCTGTACCTGGTCTTTGGGACTGATTGGCTAATTTTGCTTTTAAGATGGTGGGTGGGATCTAAGAAAAGACATAAATAATCTTCCTGAAATCTTTCATTTTTTCTCAAGTGGAACAAAGCCAGTCTCCCTTGCTGAGTTCCTAACAGATTTTGCAAGGGGATTAAGAAAGTACTTGCACAATAGACTTGCACAGAGTTGTAGAAAAGCAATAATTTGCTGCACTGCTTAGTAACCAGTGCTGAACACAGAGTGATGGGGACTCTTCCCTGAAAATGATGCCTGGATCCTGGACCCTGGATGAGAGCAGAAACAGAGAAGCTGAGTGCAGGTTCTCAACTATTTCATGGCCTTTTGTCTGAGGAGAAAGGCTGATTGTTCTCAGGTCCTGGCCAGATTCTTTGAACCAACTATAAATTTTAGTGCTTTTTCAGGAAAATGGGATTGATGAGCTTGTTTTGAAGGGTATTTTTTGCTTTCCTTCTTTCAGTACTGTTGCCTAAATCTGAAGAAAACTCTGCGTATGGACTCACTTGTTAATATGAGCAGCCTGTAGAAATCCGTGCTGGAAGATGCCAGTACAATTTAACCTAGTTAATAATTCCAAGTAGCTTTCTTAGAGCTGCATGTTCCTGGCACTGTAGCTCAGGTCTCGTATCTTCTGGGCCACATCTGTGCTGCCAGCTCAGTGTGGTGTCTGTGGCATTGCCCAGGGAGTGCAGTGTGCTCTCCTCACAGCCGTGCTGGGAACACCTCAGTGCTCTGTTCACACCTCATTGCTCTGTTCCTCCGCTGTCCGAGGCACAGGAGTTTAAAGTGCCCACGTGGTCAAAGCAGACAGTGATGCCTTCCTTGTAGTCCCCTTTGAGTTCACCTGCTGAGCAGGGAGCCCTTTACACGGCCTGGGCCTGTTCAAGCCCCTCGTTAACCCGGGAATTAATCTCCTTCCTACCCCTGGCCAGGTCTGTGAGGGAGAGGGAGAGTCGGACGAGGAAGAGCTCGAGCTCCTATGACGTGTCGTGCAGCCCGTCCCTGCAGAGCCGAGCTCTGCCCCCGGAGGAGGTGAGGAGCCAGGCGTCTGACGACAGCTCCCTGGGCAAGATCTCCAACATCCTCATGATCCCGCGGCCACACCTGCACCAGTGTGAAGTCAGCAGCTCCCTGGGCTACACCAGCACCAGAGGTCAGCCCGGGGCACGTGGACAAGGACCTTTGGTGGGCAGAGGGAAGGGAAGGTGGAAGTTTGTGTTGGGCACTGCCAGGCCAGCACAGGGGACGTGGTGCTTGTTTAACACTCATGGCACAGCTTCTCCATAGCTCCAGCTGTGCCTGGGTTGTGCGTTCTCCCTGTGCTATCCTTGTCCAATTCCTTTGCTTTTTTTATTGGCTCGCCCTAAATAGAAGTGTCCTGACACTGATTTCCCCCTCTCCCTTGTCTATTGCCTTCTTTAGTACTTGGCTACTCTCCTGTGTCTGCCTGCAAATGTGGACATACACGGGGAACTTTCATTATCCAGGTCACCTATAATCTGTCAAATGAGAAGTGGCCTTAGCAGTGAGCCCTGGGGGACCCTGCTTATAACAATATCTCCATGGGGAATTGTTGTCATTAAGACTCACTTTCTAGATCCTTCCTTTTGACAGTGCACTGCTGAGCTGTCTCTGTGTGTTAGCAGTGCTGGCTCTCTCCTTTTCTTCCCTTCCAATTTAATTTTTTTTCTCAGAAAATACGCAGTGTCTTCCACAAACCCAACTCCATTTCTAGGTAAATTGTATTCCTCCTGCAATTGCTTCATCTTCTATCAAATTCTGTCCCTGAAGGCTTTTTCTGTTTTTTCATGTCATGCTGTATGACACTGATACCGTATTTATCCTGTCACAGGAATAGGAGTTATGGGTGTGGAACTGCTCTCAGCAGCCTTTCATGTTTCCATCTACTGTCATTTAGTACACTGTCATTTGGTATTTCTGTTATTCCTGTAGTTTGAAGGATAGCCTGGTGACCAGCTGAAGGTGTTCAGCTGAATGGGAACATGTGTGGAATGGGAGGGATGGGGACAGAAGAGTCAGAGAAATCGAGGTTTATCTCATGGCAATATAGAACAGTAAATGAGACCCCTCCTTCTCTTTGGGATTTCTACTTGTTGGGCAGAGTAACTGCTACTTAGTCATGTGGTTTATTTCTCCTATTTCTAAATAACTGTGCATCTATTCTACATCCAGTAGTGACAATGAACTTACCTTGTGGAGGTCATATCCCATGTCTTTTGGGAGTAATCTCTGATTTCAGTGCTCAAACCTGGATGTTACAGAAAAGGCACGTGTTGCTCAGCTGTAGCTTCTGCCATGTCCTTGGTATTCATCCTGAAGTTTCTGGTGTCAGTGTTTTTATTTCTCAGAAATTCTCTAAGGTCTGAAAAATTCTTCATAATTGACTTGGCAAGTGGTTTCTTTGTGGCTTCATTTAGTGTCACAGTTCTCAGGAATGCTGTAATGGCAGATGGAATAATGCTTTTTCTTGTCTGGATTCTTGTTTACGTTGTAGTTTTCAGACTGGACTGGAATTGCTTCCAGCATCTCTCCCTGCCTACTCCTCAGCTCTCCTTGTTTCCTCTTGCCCTGGGGGATCTTTACATCCCTGAGCAGTCGGTTTGGCTCACCCTCACCCCGTGCTGTGTTTTCCAGACGTCCTGGAGAACATGCTGGAGTCTCAGCAGCGGGACTCCAGTGCCCCGGGGAGGTTCCACGTGGGCAGTGCCGAATCCATGCTGCACATCCGACCAGGGGGATACACCCCCCAGAGAGCCCTCATCAACCCCTTCGCCCCCTCCCGCATGCCCATGAAGCTCACGTCCAACCGGCGCCGCTGGATGCACACCTTTCCTGTGGGTAAGGGAATACAGCAGCACACTGCTTGCCTTTTCACCTGCACACCTTTCCTGTGGGTAAGGGAATACAGCAGCACACTGCTTGTCTTTTCACCTGCACACCTTTCCTGTGGGTAAGGGAACAGAAAGTCACACAATTTAACACAGTGAGAGGACCCCTGAGAACTCTGGTCCTGCTCAGTGCCACAGGCTGAGCAGAGTGGATGGGCCTGCTTTTGGGAAATATTATATCTGGTGGCACACAAGCAGCATCAGGCACTGGGAACAATCCTGTAGTAGCTGCTGAAGGGAATTGTTACTACAATTTGGGTTGACTTTCAGGTGCTGAATTGTTCTCAGAATTGTTTAGTGCCTAAAGTAGGCCCTTCAAAGTGTTTAAAAGAAAATTCTACTTCACTGGCTTCAGAAATGCCAGAGATTTTGCTTTGGAGATTTTGTAAACATGCTTTTCTAATGTCCTTTAGTTATCATTGCCTGTGCTGTTGGCAAAAGGAGGCTGCAGGCAACTGAGGAGTGAGGGCAGACGTGGTGATTACTGATCCAGTTGTAACTGCAGGTCCATCAGGAGAAGCCATCCAGATCCATCACCAAACCCGGCAGAACATGGCAGAAATGCAGGGCAGTGGGCAGCAGGACCTGACCCATTCCTCTGCTGAGCTCCTGGAGCTGGCTTACCATGAGGCCACGGGCAGGTGAGGTGCTCAGGGTCAGTCTGGGCAGACTTTGCATGAACATGCCCTTTGTTTGAAGTTTTATGGATGTTACAGTAAGGCAGTTATGGGTTGTGATCTCCAAGTGTAATAGTGTGTTGTGTCGGTGCCACGTGTGCAGGATGTACTTTAATTTTGAGATACAAAGCTCTCTTGGCAAAGCTGGAGTTCATTTACTTCCTCTGGTTTGGGGAGGACTGGGGGTTTTTTTCACTTTATAGAAAAATTGTTGTCCTATCTTATATTTTGTGTTGTCCTTTACAGTACTTTAATCCCTGTGTTCCATAGTTTTCCATAATTGTCATCCTCACCAATTTTGTTCCCTAGTTCTACTTAAAAAAAAAAAAAAAAAGGCCTTTTTGTGACTTGCTCTGTACATCCTGGTGTGCTAAAGCAACTTGTCATGACACCAATCTCGTGTCATATTCCTGACAATCCCTTCTCTGGGTCTCTGTCATCTCTGTGGATGATGAGCTCGTGCACAGCAATTGGCTCGGTCTGGAATGTGGGGTTTATGGCCCATGAAATCAGATCTGTAAATAACCAGCTAAGCTTTATTTCTCTCCTGGGAGGACACAAGGAGCTGGTTCTTTGCTGTCCTGCACAGGCAGTGCTCTGGCTCTTGCTGGAGGCAGGGAACAAGCAGCCTGGACAGGTGTGGGATGTTGTTACAGCCTCTCTGTGCTGCCATCTCCACAAACACCGGCAGGAGAGCTGGGATCCACCCTGGGCTCAGCCGAGGCAGCAGGGCTGGGGACTGGTATTGTTGTATTTGTCTAAAGCAGGGAATGAATGGCACAAGTGGGGAAGGTCTGTACAGCCCAGGCTGTTGTGTTTCCCTCCAGGCACGTCAGCTCTCGGCAGCCGGGGGACAGCGGCTCCTTCCTGAGCTTCAGCGGGACAGAGGAGTTCTCCAACGGGCTGGCTGGGAGCAACGGGGCAGGTGAGGGCAGAGCCCTGAACAAACCCTTCCCTGGTAGTGACAGGGGGACAGGGACAGGACTCATGGGAAGTGGGAGCACGGGCATTGCTGAGGAGGAAGAGCCAATAATGCAAAACCAGTTTGTGGTGTTGAGTGATCTGTTGATCACTGTTGATCTGCTGATGCTCTTACTTGGACTTCTTGGGGTGTGGCAGTTTTTTGGTTTGTTGGTTTTGGTTTGCTTTGTTTAATGTGTCTCTACTTCTCCAGGTATGTCTTAGAACCTTTATTATAGAAAGATGCTCATTGTTTATTTATTATAAACTCAGGCAGTTACTGAGTTCCACAAAACAAAACACTGTCCAGACACAAAAACCAACTAAATACGCACTGGTGTTCAGAACTTTTTTTTTTAAATAGGTGGCATTGCCTTAAGGTGTTACCCCTCTGGATGGAGAAACTTGTTTGTGTGTGTATATATATATATATATATATATAACATATGAAAGCTGATGGAAAGAATGAATTTTGGTCATATCTAGGTTTTGAGAGAAACTGTAAAAAGGCAGGTTTATTTTACAGAGTAAGTTCTGGAATTCAGTGTTTTCTAGCATTTCTTGACAGTGTCTGCAAATGCACTCTCTCCAGATTTTAAGCACCTTGAAGATGGTGCTGCTTGTACAAAATGCTGTTCACACAGCCCAGAATAGTTCAACACACTTTTGGGAGATGACACATCTGTACTTCCAGCTGAACATTAGTGTCTCTTGCCTTACCCACATGCCTGAATTAGTGGAAATTCTCAGCCTTTCTTTTGGGCCCTGTAAGAAGAACAATAATCCACGGTAAACATTCTGCTGTGTTTTCTGGTTTGTTTTTTTTTTTTTGCCTACCCTCTGCTTTGGTGGACTCACCCTGAGTGAGAAACGGCCCCAGGTATTTCCCTGGCCGTTTGTCCCGCAGATGGGAGGGGATAGTTGAGTGACTAAATCGTGTTGCAGTTCCCGGAGTGGATGGCAGGTGGCACCAGGAATCGGTGAAAGGTGAATGGCACTTCGAGCAGCTCCTCCACCGTTTCCCTGGCATCTCCATGGCAGCAGATGTGACCACCCTTTCTGTGAGAGGGTAACAGCCCTGGTGCTGATACCAATCTCCTGGGGAAATCCACACTAGCTAGTTTTTAAAAAATGCTTCTCTGAAATGTTTGGGGGCTTCCTGAAATCTGTATTTTGGTAAATGGTTTGAAGGCAGCGATTTCTCGTCTCCTTAGCTGCTCGTTTCCTCTCCTGTGCCACAGCAGCTGTTTGCACCAGCCCAAGGAACTGCTCCAGATGGGTTTGTCTTTGCTGTGGGCATTATTGCACTGTAAACACACAAACATGATGCAAATACAGCAGACAGGTGTGAGATGGGGACCAGAAACAACTGGTCAAGGGGGGGCCATAGCATCCTGCTGGCTTGGTTTCACTGAGCTGCAGTTTTAGTCTCTGTTTTCCAGGTTAATAGGCTGCTTAGAACAAAGCCATTTGAGAATGAGAGGGATCACAGTGTCTGGAGTCCTAATCAAAACTGATATTTAAGTTTTCCCTGATGTTAGGTCCCTTATTAGTCTTTATTTATGTTAGTATAAGCTGAATTTTGTTCAAAAACTGTGCATTTGTATAATTTTCTCTCCTTTCCCAGTGAATAACAACTTCCTTTCTTACTGAAATATGGGCCAAGGTGTATCCTACAGCCTGAAACATAATGGAAGTTGCTGCCTTTTCTGAACGTGGTAGTTTTAAACAGTCTGCAATAAATAGATTGAACCTATCTAGGGGCACTGAAGACCTAATTAATACTTTTAAAATCTTTAGCCTGGCAAGGGTAGTTTGTATTTGCTGATTAAAAAATCAACTGTTTGTTTGGTTTCCTATCTACCCCCTGGCAGAGGATGAAATATGTACTGGTAGTTTATGCCTAGAAATGTAGAATTGGAGTAAATCTGTATTATGATATTCAAAAATTACTTAGACTCTTCAGAGTCTTAGATAACTAGAACCTTATATATGGGTTCTCTTCTCCCACAGTGAAGGTCTGTTATATTTTCTTTTCTTGCTTCCCCTGTGTTTTCTGAAATTCTTCTTAACTTGTTCATAAAATGAGAAAATCAATTAAAAAAAAATTGGGCTTTGAGTACTGATTATATTTGAAAGTACTTTGTTCCTCAGACCTTTGAGATTATGAAGATAAATGATTACAGGTGACTTCTTTTTTTGTTGTTATTTGCCTTTTTTTGACATCTACTTTTCAAGATACATTTTACTATTTTAGGAGGTGGTTTTTGCTTGTTTTTTGGCTACTGAGCACTTCTAGTGAGATGCCTGAATTTGATCCAAGATATGTTTTTCCTCATTAATTGACTCTGTGGGTTTTTCTGCTGTGCAGAACCCTGAGTTCTTCCCCAGCAGAGAAATGCTGCATCTTAAAACATCAGCATGCTTTTGATTTATTTTTATTTGAAATTCGAGTGCATAATTGCTCAAAATAAACCCCGTTCTTTCTTTCTTACAGGGGTGAACCTCAAAACTCAGAACAAGGATTCCTTGGAGGATGCTGTCTCCAACTCTCCAGATCCAAGTAAGCAAGAGGGAGGTCTGGAGGAGAGTTTGACAGGTGGGAAGATGGGGAGGGAAAGGGCACATTCACATGGAGAGGCATCAGGAGGTGGTAGGCAAGGAACTGAGGAGCCTCCTTGGCTTTTGGCAGTGGTTTGTTTTGCCCTGCAGTAATTTGCAGGATCTGCCTGTCCTGGCTCTCTCTGGGATTGCAGTTCTGGAGCTCTTAAGAACATGTGAAGCTGGTTGTTGTGTTACATCTGAAAATCTGTCCTTACCAGACTATTATGCAAAAAGGTGCTGAACTCGTCTCTGCCTCTCAGTATGAGAAGTTTGTTTGGCACCAGTCACTGAAGCAGAAGTAGTTCAGTCACTTTCTGCATTTGGTACTTTTTACTGAGAAATATCTGCTTTCACCTCACACTGAAACAAGTGTGGCACTGCCTGAGAAACATCTTCTTTACAGAATGTTTCTTTTCTGTCCTGTATTAGTTTCTTGTGCAGTGTTCCTGCCATTAGTGTTAACACTTCTACAGTAAAAGAAATCTCTGTCTGTAGGATCTCTGGGACAAAAAGTTAAGAATCAGTATTTGACCAAGGGCCTTGATACAGATTGCTTGAGTCAGGTCAGAATGCAGGGCAGTGGTGAGCTGATGATTTGGTATAACTTAGTTCAATGTCTCATTTTAGATCTCTGTAATCTCCAAACTGCAGCATAACTCTAGGAAAGGGCATGGGAAAGGATTACTTTCCAAGTTGCTATTTTTCTGGTCTTCCCACCCCTCTGGATCTGTCTTCTGTTTTTATAACTGTAGAAATGCTCCCTTTTCTGCTGTTGTACTATTCCAGAAAGAGGCTGGTCTGTCATTCTTTCTCTCCTCCTCTCCAGCTCCTTCTGCAGTTGTCTAGGATGCAAAACTGGTCTGATTTTCTTGTTCAGACGTGGAATGTTGATCTGTTTATTAATAATCAGTAACTGCACCTGACTTGCTGTAATTTGGAAGAGCGGTGGCTGTGGCAGCTCTAGCTTTCAATCAAGAGACAATTAAATGTATTAACTGTGAATGCCATTTGCATGATGGGATTGAGCAGCATGTGCACTGCATTGTTTAACAAACTCTGTCTCTTTCTCTCCCTCCCTTCTCCCCGTCCTATTTTCCTTTTCCCTTCCCATTCCACCCCTTTTTGTCCCTGTTGACCTCACGCCAACCCTGTTTTTTGTCCCCCCTTCTCTCTAACGCTCCTCTCCACGCACTCCTTTCGTCTTCCTCTGCACCCCGTGTTTTCCTGGGTGCCCACACACGCCCCCCCCGTGTGCCCCCCGTGACACAACGAGGCAGTTCTGACGCTGTCTGCTCCCCCCGTAGTGCCAGGCTTCTGTTGTACAGTTGGAGTGGACTGGAAATCCCTCACTACTCCGGCCTGTCTCCCCCTCACCACCGATTACTTCCCGGACCGCCAGAGCCTGCAGAACGATTACACCGAGGGTTGCTATGACCTGCTGCCAGAGGCTGACATTGACAGGTTTGGCCAGCACCTTCTCTGTAAATGCCTTGAATCCGAGTGCTTAAGGAGCAGGTGATGGAAGAGGATCACTGGAACCTGTGCAAGTGAAGGATGAATTCCTAACAGAGCAGCAGAATACTTAAGATTTGTCGTTTTCCCGTGATAACCTTGCACCTTTTCCGATGTCACCATCCCTCAGTGTGGTGTCCTGTAGATTTTATGTTAGAATGTGTGCACAAATTTTTGCACCTCTTTTCTGTTGCTGTATTCAATCAAAATACCCAACCTCAAGCTTTGTTAGTCTATTTTCCAGCAAGTGTTTTGGAAACACTAAATGACACATGGACATGCAGTGTTTAAGATGTTTATCCTCACTCTCAAGGATATTTAGCTTAAAGAATCTTGCTGGAAAACAGTCCTGGTAGGATAAATAGAACTTCTCAGCCTGTCTCAGAGGTCTGTGGTAATTATTCTTTGAGTTGCTTTGTTTTTTTTGCTGAAGCTTTCTCATCATCTTCAGCATTTTTCAGGCTTTCCACAGCTTGTAAGGCATGAAAAGACCTGTTCATGTTGCTGCTTTATGGGAACAAAACAAAAATATTAGTCAGGGTGATTGAAATAATACATAGTGAGTAGCAGGACTAATGATGCGACACCTAAAAGAAATGTCAAATGTCCCTTTGTGGTGGGAAGGTGAAGTTCAGAGCAGAAGGAGTTGTAATGAGATGCCACAATGATGTGTCTTTAATCCCCCTCTGCTCCCACTTCCCACTGTGGAAGAGGCTGGAGCGTTGCTGCCAACTGGCAGTTCTGAGCTCTGCTGAACGTGGACAAAAAGTGCTCTGAGACTGCCTGCAAAGTGCTGGAGAACTCCTCTCTGGGGAATCAGCCAGTTGATCATCCCCTGTTTCCAAAGGTGCCGGTTTTCCCTCCTGCTGCCCCAGGCAGGTGTTCCCAGGCACTGCCCAGGGCCCTGCACGGCCACAAACCTCAGCTGGGAGGCACAGGGCTAAGAATAGATGTGTGTCAGCTTCCTTACTGTGGTCTGCTTGCCCTTTGTGTCCAGGAGGGATGAGGAAGGAGTGCAGATGACAGCCCAGCAGGTGTTTGAGGAGTTTATTTGTCAGCGCCTCATGCAAGGCTATCAAATCATTGTGCAACCCAAGCCACAGAAACCGGCCCCGGCCGTGCCACCCCCCCTGAGCAGCAGCCCCCTCTACAGCCGAGGTGAGTGACCCTGGACTGACAATTCCCTCTTTTGTCTTTCCTGCTGCCAGTCCCTGCAGCCTTGAATGAGGCACAGGTGCTCAGTGAAGCTGTTTGGTTTGGTTGGTTTGTTCCTCGGTGTTGTATGAAGGTCTTTGCAGGGAGAGAGCTTTGTCTGGGGCAGCACAAAGGCTGCACCGTGAAGGGACAGGTGCAGGATTTTTTAAACTTTGCTAAGGAACTGGCCTCGTATTCCTGATGGTGAACCCAAAGAACAATGGCTTCAGTGCTCTTTGGGTGAATACCTCCTGAACACAAGTCACGTGCTGACTGCAGGGCACATCTCTAGGAGAAGATAGCCCTAAAGCTTCGACGTGTGTGCATCTGGAAGCAGTTTTGTAACACTGGAACAGCTGTGGAGGTCCAAGGCAAAGCTTTGTTGTCCTTAAACCATGAGTCAACTAAACCAAGTTAAGCCCCAGAGGATCGGGGTGGGTTAAGGGAGTGTCATATTCCTTTGGCAAGTCAGCATGACACAGTGTTCTTAGAGCAGGGAATACACATGAATGGGATACGCTGTTAATGCTGGTTTGGGAATGAGCAGCAAGGCTCCCTAGGTTAAGTGTCAAGCTTAAGTTCCAGGAATAAGGCACAGGGAGGAAGTGAAAGTGGGTCCCAGCTTTCCCATCACATCTCACACCAGGTGCTCAGCACTTTCTCTGGTGGGTCTGTCCAGAGAAGTTCCATGTGGGAGGTGTATGAATCCCGAATGCCCCTCTTTGGTCGTGATACCAACAAATCTGAGCTGTAAGAACAGAAGACTCATTGTACAAGTGTTCCCTAAAAACATGGCCTGGAAGGTGGATTTGAGTTTGTCCTGAGTTCAGAAGCCCAATTGTGGACTCCAATTCTGGAGTTTATGGGCACAAATTATTAAAATCTGACTAGTGCAATAAGCTGAAAGGGGTTTGCCTTTCACAACTAGGCCTTGTATCCAGAAATCGAGCTGAGGAGGAAGATCAGTACTGGCTGAGCATGGGCCGTACCTTCCACAAAGTCACCTTGAAAGACAAAATCATCACTGTGACTCGGTACCTACCAAAGTGAGTATCTCTCTGCTTGAGCAGTTTGCTGCCAATGTTCAGATGAACGTTCTTTTCCAGCTGTCTGTGCTTGCTTGAAAGGACATACTGTAGAACCTTCTTTCTCTTTGGGAGAAGAAAGAGAAGCACTTACATTGATAATACTGAGATCAATGTTTGTGTTTGATCTTTTAGGTATCCATACGAATCTGCTCAGATAAACTACACCTACAGCTTGTGCCCCTCACACTCTGACTCGGAATTTGTCTCTTGCTGGGTAGAATTTTCCCATGAGAGACTAGAAGAGTACAAGTGGAATTACTTGGATCAGTACATCTGCTCTGCTGGCTCAGAGGATTTCAGGTGAGATCTCCTTTTCCATCCAGACTGTTCTGTGTCCTAATTGCCTCTTTTCCTTTCTGACCTAAAATTTCATCGAGTTCAGCCCACAAATGCTCAGTACTCCAGGGAGAAAATCTGGCCTGCTTTCACTGTCTGCTGGTAGCAGCTGTTGCCTTGTAGGAACCTCACTCTTGTGTTGCTGGTTCATTATCTGATCTTTGATACTGAGTCTTGATCACAAAATTCAGCATGAATTCTTTTTTTTCTTCCAAATGCAAAGAAATATGATGGCATTTTGTACCACACAGATGCTTTTCTTGACTTCTTACTCATTTCTGGATCTGACTCAAAACTTCCCTGTATTTTGAAGCTGTTGGAGGTTTGCTTGAGTACTCGGCTTGACTGCAGTCCTACTCCTAAGCTATGGAGTGCAGTGCTTATTAGAAATGTGGAATATCTCCACTAGCATCAATAGCCTTTTTGACATCTTTTCTTTATGAAACCATTCTTTGTCATCTTTTCAGGTCTCAGTCAAAATGCCTCCTACGCTGCTGTGTCCCTTTGAAATTCCTTTTCGCTTGCTTATTTTTAGAGAGAAAGCCTTTGTGTCCTACCTTTTACAGGAAAGAAAATATATCCCTATGCTACAACAGCCTCATTTTCTGCATGTCAGTGTTTTAATGGTTCCCACTGACATTTGTTCTGCTGAGCCTTCCTGTGCCCACCTGCTCATTCTGACTCAGGGGCAGCAGAGTGACACGGTCACTGTGCTCGCTGAGATGCCCAGTGGGCACAGATGTGTTTTGGGTGGTGTGAAATCCTTCCTGGGAAGAGGCTGAACTGGCCTGAATTCCGTGTTTCTGCAGCCTGATCGAGTCGCTGAAGTTCTGGCGGACGCGGTTCCTGCTGCTGCCCGCCTGCATCAGCGCCACGAAGCGCATCGTGGAGGGCGAGGCGCACTGCGACGTGTACGGGGACAGGCCCCGCTCCGACGAGGAGGAGTGGCAGCTCCTGGACGGATTCATCCGCTTCGTGGAGGGGCTGAACCGCATCCGGCGCCGCCACCGATCCGACAGGATGATCCGGGTGGGTCAGGAATGGGGGCTGGGTTTGGGTCACCTCGTGAGGCACTGACAGACCTGAGCCCACCCCGGGCAGGCTGGGGGTCCATGGCCTGTGTCCGTGGGTGACCCACACACAGGGCAGAGCTGAGGGCTGAGCTGGGCTGGTTTTAGATGGTTTGTGCTTGTTCACACCTTTCTGTTCTTGAACCAGTTATATTTACCTGGCATGGCTATCCCGTGCTGCTGTGGCTGGAACCAGACTCAGAACAGTTCTCACCCTGAACTGCCAGCAGAGCCATCCAGGCCTTGGCCTCTTGCTGCTCTATTTTCATCTCAGTGGGTCTTCTTTTACCACCAGTCTGATGCCACCTCCCTGCAAAGGCTCCATGCTTTGTGCTGCAGGATGGGCACCCTGAGAATGGTGTTGCATCCTGTGATGCAGATAACTGGTCTAAAGGCATCTCTGAGGTAGTTTAGCTGGGAACTTCTGGCTGGTTTGTCTCCATGCTGCAGTCTTAGGAAAAGGATTGGGAAAAGAGAACCATATGGGTGAATTCCTGGTGAACACTGGTTTCAAGAGGGTGATGAGAAACTGGTTAATGTGTATCGATTTTTTTCCCAGTTCACACACTAAATGTGTACTTAATAAAGCCCTGCTGACATGAGGTTGTGTTCTTGCTTACTGGTTAAGCACAGCTCGACTAAGTCTGCACTTCCATTTTTTTCTTTGTTAGAAAGGATCTGCCATGAAAGGCTTGCAGATTGCTGGTCCAATTCCCACCCACTCTCTGGAGCAGTCTGGACCCCCCATTGGGAAGAAAGGAACCTCAGCACTCTCAGCTCTGCTGCAGATGGAAGCCAGTCAGAAGTGAGTCTCTACAGGCTGTGTGAAGAACACTAGAACATCCTTCCTACATATTCCACCTGGGCTGACTAATGCAGAGTTGGGGAACTTTGCCTCATCTTATGTTAACTACACAAGAGATTTAATATTTGTAGTGCTAAGTCAGTGTTGCACATGCAGAACAGAACTGAGTGAGCTCAAGGGTCTGTGTTGTTTATGTGGGGTCAAAGGTACTTATGGGAGGTTGAATTCACTCTGTGCCTCAGTGTGGGAAGGCAAATGTCTGAAAATACAGCAGTGCCCCTCGGCAGCAGTTGCCTTCAGGTGGAATCTGGCACAGAGTGTGTTTGAATAAACTCTGGATTCCTTCCCTGTGTTCCAGGACCCTGGGGGAGCAGCAAGCAGCAATACTTTCTGGGAAGAGCTCTCAGCCCTCGGAGAGCGGGAGCATTGCCATCACACCCACCTATATGGACAGCCCTCGCAAGGTAAAGACTTCCTGGTCTTTCTTTAGCTACCATTTTACATAAGAATTTCTCAAATAATCAAAGATTGATTTCTCTAAGCACATGACTACATCATACCACATCTTACCCTCTAATCCAACAAGGACTGGTCCTGTACTGGCCTTTGTGTGCAAGGGCATAAGAAGAAGTTGGGGCACACCCTTCCTTCAGTTCTGTAACTGTGACAGTGGTATGGAATCCCTGGGATGTTACCTCAGTGTGTTTTGCTGATCTAAGTACTATTTGCTAATTAGTCCCTTTTCCAGTAGCACATTTCATTTCAGTTGGGGTTGGACTGTCAGATTGAGCAGTGCAGTCCTGCCTGCAATCTGTGTGTGTCTTGGAGAGCAAAATCAGGCTCTAGGCCGTGACTGTGTGAAGCTTGAGTGGAATTTTAACAGCAGGAACTTGAGTCTCTTGCCTCTGCTCAGAGGAGAGGATGTGTTCCTTAGAAGTGATTCAGATGTCATTCCCTCACTGGCCAGACTCCAGGCTGGGCAAAATTGTCTTCCTGGAGCTTTCTTCAGACACTTGAAGAAAAGACTGTGCTACCCCTCAGCCTTTCTTCCCAAGTGTCCTGTGAGTGCCAGGAGAGCAGGAACTCTGCCTCCAAATCCAACCAGAAATGTTTGGGTTTTTTTCTGTCTTCTGGCATATGGAGGTCTTTCATCAGAAGTAACAAGGAGCTGAATAAAGATATGGGACTTAAGTGTAATCTGTATTTGGGTTCAAAAGTTGAAATATTGCAGGGAAAAGGTTCTCAGAGTAACCACTATCAACCAGCTCTTTTGGTATTTTTCTTTTAGTATCTAATGTTTCAGCATCCACAGTTTTCTGCCATGAGCAGGGGCAAGCCTTGTGCTATTCTGGAGATCTGGTTATTGATAGTTGAAGTGATGGAGTAGCAGTGATGACGTTTGTAAGAGACATCTTTGTACAAATAGAGTGCTCTGAGAACACAGATGAGTCTGGAGCAGGTTGTACTAGACCTGAAAAAGTAGGTGCAGAGCCTGACCTGAGGCACATTTGCAGACTTCCAGAGCAGTACAGCTTCAGACCAGTTCAGGCTCTGCATTCTCCTCTTCTACCATTTTGAAAATTCAGCCTCCTTCTTTATAAACAGAAATCTTAATTGTCTCTTTCTGTCAGTAAAACTGGTGAAAATTCCACATAGGACACAGGAGAGAAGAACTTTGTGTCTGTTTGTGAGGGGAAAAGGCAAAATTGGCTTCTATATCAATGACACAGTGGTGTGTTGGGAACAAATTACCAGACTTTGTGCTTCCAGCAAATGCCATCCTGAGTAATGTTAAAAGGAACTGTGTTCCAAAGCCTCTCTAGAAGGCTGGCTGCAGACTCTGGAGGAGTTTATCAATTGAGGGCCCTTCACACCACAGCACTAAACACTCCTGTAAATATTTACACATAGGGACTGAGAGATAAGCAATTGGGATCTCCAAACTGATGGCTCATGCCTGTTGGAAAGGTGCCAGTGGCCAGGTAGCCCTGTCAGGGAACTCTGTGCTCACAGGGGAACATCAGCAAGTGTGTGCCTGGTGCCCCAGCCCTTTAGGAGGTCTCTTGGCCGCCTGCAGACTGAGAGCCAAAGTACTGACAAATGGTCACAGCTGTGCCCTGCCAGCAGCCAGGGGAGCAAGTGCTTTTCTAGGATGCTGTTCAGTGCTGGAGTTACTCCAGACCAAAACTGAGCCACTGGCTCCACCTTCACCCTGTTTCAGAGTAGAACTGGCAGCCAGTTACTGGGCAGCACAGTATGATTTTAACCCAGTGAGTTCTCTTGAGGCACAATCTGTTTGGGAATCTTTGCCCTTGTGGATCCAGGGGCTTGGCACTGTATAAATTACCAGCCATGTAACCCTGGGATTGATTCTTTCCAGAAAATGTTTTATATGTACATACCAAGGTAAGAAGCATCTTAACTGCAGACTAGACAGAAATATTTTGCCTAGGGAACAGAATAAAGAATTGCAAATGAGGAATGAAAATCTAGTTGGGTTCCACTGCATTGTCTTCTGTGATAAGAGAATCTTGACACATCTTGGAATAGCAGCTGGGAATAAATTCACCCTGGGGTTGCAAGTAGGTGGGAATGTAGCACAGGCAGCATCTGTTAAATTTTGCTTGAAGCATTAAACACGGTGTTGGAAGGATCTCTGTGATGAGGTTTTCTTCCCTTTCCTTTGCACCATACCAGACCTGCATTTAAGAGGAAGAGTGTGCTTCCTGAAAAGAGCTTCTTTGCCTCTCCCTCTTTATCATTTGAATGACTAACAGACTAAAAAAAAAAAAAATAAGCTGTCCCTGTCATTACACCTGTAGTTGTACAGGTTTCTGTACCACTGTTCAGCTTTGCATTTGGGGTGGAAACCCCACAAACGTCAGAGCTCGAGTCTTTCTCCAGTGAAGTATGGAGGGAAGGCTGTAGTTTCAATTGGCTTCTGATCAATGTGCTTTTCCAAAATTTTGGAAAAGCATCTGTGCTAAGGGAGAGCAACGTCTTGTTAGCGAGAAAGTCCTGGTATGTGTGTCAGTAACTGCTGATCTCTGCATTCTGCTGCATCCGACATTCTGGGGTTGGGGTTTGCATTCTCCTCATACTTTCTCTCTGTGGTCATTTCATACTCGCACAACTTTGTATTTGCTTTTCTTCAACTCCTTGTTGCTGTTGCCATTAATGGGCCTGCTTCCTCTGATGCCTTCAGGATGGGGCCTTCTTTATGGATTTTGTTCGCAGCCCACGAACAGCTTCAACCTTCCACTCGCAGGTTAGTTTGGAATGGGTCATTGTCACCTCGGGCTTTTGGACTGAGGTGACGCAGAGCGTTTGTGTCCTGAGCTTGCCGTGTGGGGAACCTGTGTTTGCAGATCTGCTCGCTGAGAGGGAGATGTGCAGCATTAGCAGGACAAAAGTGGCAGATGCAATTATTTCCTTCCACCAGTCAGTGTTTGTGCTGTGCTTTGGATGTTCCTGTGCCCTGTCTCACTGTCCTTTGCAGTACTGTCATGGCAACTACTAAAGCATCTGTTTTTATTTTTCAGTAAGTGCTTGTTTTCTGTGTTCCCTCACGGAACAAAATGGCAACAGCTCCCTCATCTAGTTCTTGGCTGAATTTCTTCTGTGGTGTTTGTTTGACAGGTGGCTCTGGGGAGATCCAAGGCAAATTGTGCCCTTGGATTCTTAAACAACTGAGGGCTGAAAATATTGGTGTGATCTTGGCTTCAAAGAGTCATTGTGACAGAAGTTGTTTGTGTTTAACACGGGTTAGGGATTACCAATGACACATTGTGTCCATAAAAAATGCTGCTGGTTGAAGTGGCTCTGGGGAGGGAGAGTGGCTTTAGCTGGCTGTGGGCACTGTGGGGTCCACGTTGGATGGAGCATCTGCTGGTTTTGGCTGCCCCAAAAAAACATCTGCCATTGTGGAGTTAGAGATCTTTGGGATGTGAGAGATGGCATAAATAAAGGACTCTTGGCTGACAGATCTAAGTCAAGCCCCCAGCTTTGTGATTTTTAGCTGTGTGCTGTGGATTCATCCCAGCAGAGCA
Source organism: Pyrocephalus nanus (assembly GCA_038380795.1). Classification (NCBI taxonomy): domain Eukaryota; kingdom Metazoa; phylum Chordata; class Aves; order Passeriformes; family Tyrannidae; genus Pyrocephalus; species Pyrocephalus nanus. The sequence goes on from CM076278.1 coordinate 5,141,167, forward strand.
GCCCTCATATTTACACCAGCCTGACTTGGAGTTCCTCTGCTGTTCGTGTTCTCTCCCCCACCTCTCGAGCTTTTATATAACGTGCCTTTCCTAAACCAGCCGTGTTAATGACAGATGGCAATTACAGCCTGTACTTTGCCGAGTCCTTCAGCATTCGTGTTCTCTCTGAAACGATTTTATGTTAATTTTGTGAACTATTCAGTCTACCATTGGAATGGTGTGAGTGTTCCTGCGGGAGGAAAGTGTTCCTGTTGTCTTGGCGACAGAGGTGTGGGTGGGTGCCAACCAGCCTGCTCACACTGCCCTGAGAAAGGAGGAGCTGGGTTTTTTTTGTGCATTATGAAACCTGAATTCTGTGTGATACATTTGCATATTTTTGAGAGTTAGAGTTGAAATTATTTTTGCTAAATGCTTACTACTTTCCCATTGTGATTAAGTGCCCTGTGCTGTGCATTGTGTGTTTATAATCACAGTTATTCATGGTTGGCACTGGTGGTGTTGGTTTGCCAGTGGTTCTCTCAACACAGTTGTTGCTGGGCTGGTGATCCTCATCTTTACTGGGTTTGAATTTCTTGTTTGTCAGGAGCTCTGTGGTGATGACAAAAATAAGACTGTATTTATCCTTTCTGCATATGCTTGTGCTTCCTTATAGTATTGCCTGTTGTTAACTACCTTGAGCTGAGGTACAGATGATGTGGGGAGGGGGGAAAATGGATTGCATCATGAATTCTATGAAGATGTTGCTTTGTTTACTCCTCCCAGGTCTCTATAGATCAGTCAGTTCCTGCAGCCTCAGATGGCAACACACTGATAACCACGGGGCAGGTGCCTGACAGGGGCAGCACCCAGACCTTGGGAAGTGGCCAGAACGTTGCAGAGCCAGGATACAGCACAGCTGGAGCTGCAGAGGGCAGGTAGGAAAAGCACTGCAGTGCTGTTGAGTTACAGCCCCTTTGTGGTGTCAAGGAATGGGCCCTTAAACAGGCACCTGAGAACAAGCTGTGCTGTCTGGCAGTGCTGCCAGGCACTCGTCACAAGACCCTCCTGCAGCATTTCCACGTGCAGAGAGAGCGGTAGTAAAATAAGCCTTGCAACCCAGTTTTCCAGAATTAAACCAACACAAGGCCTGATTTCTCCACCCACAAGAAGAGCTTCATTCTTCAAGAAATGAAGATATTCCATTTCTGAAACCTGTTAGCTGAAAATCAGGCTCTGAACTGACATCTTCTGTCTGTTTGGCAAAGGGGGGCCCTGCAGGTCTGATTGGATTGAGCAGGCTGATGAAATCCAAGAGGTTCTGACCTGGAAGTGAGACACTGAGGAGGAAGCAACATTGAAAATAAACTTTATTAGCACCTGTTTCCTCTTGTATTTTACAGTAAAAAAAAAAAAGCCAACTTCAAAATGTTTGCTCTCAGTTGTTGCTGAGTTCAGCTGTATGTGGTACAGTGTGCATTGGGTCCTCATAGCCATGTCCTGGTGGCCTCAGGGGGAAAACACAGATCTGATGCTTTTAGCTGTCCTTGATATGGAAAAGGAAATAAATGTGACAGTCGTTGTTGAGAGGAGAGAGCATTTCTCTGAAGTGTACATATTTGAACAAAGCTGGAAGCTTCCCTGATTTTTGAACGTGCTTCTGTTCCCAGCTCTCAGCAGTGTTCCACGAGTGCTCTGACTTCCTCCTCCACTTTGGTGGAGATTCTCGAAGCCATGAAACACCCCACGTAAGTTTTTAATATGAAAATGCTTTACATCTGCTGAGATGTTTGCTGAGAGGACGTGAGGCACAGAGTCACTCCAGGGGGAGAGCCCCATATCAGCTGGGGAAGAGTTTCAAACTTCCTTTTGTTATTCAGTTCCAGTCTCCCTAATGAGGAATTTTGTATCAGTTGAGGTACGAGTGTTGATTCAGAGACTTCAGTTATTAGAATGCCAGAATCTTGTCAAAGCAGGAATTCCCAGTAAGTCACTGAAGTGCTGTCAATGTTAACTCTTCATCTTGTTACCAGAAGCCAAAGATACATCACTGTGGGGGCACTGTGCATTTCTTGTCCTGTATTTTACCCCCCACCCACACTTTTTTCCTCCCAGCAGTGATTTTGGGCTTGGTTACTTAGAAGAACTCTCAGTCTCTCTGTGTTAACACGTGTGACTTGCTGTGATTCAGCACAGGGATCCAGCTGCTGTCAGAACAGAAGGGCCTCTCCCCGTACTGCTTCATCAGTGCAGAGGTCGTGCACTGGCTGGTCAATAATGTGGAGGGTGTGCAAACCCAGGCCATGGCCATTGACATCATGCAGGTAAGGGAACTGTCCAGGGGCGAGTGGAGGGCCAGAAATACCTCACTCTGTGAAGAAAGTAGAATTGTAGAAGAAAGCATAGCAATAATTTCTGTTGCTTATTAAAATCCTCATATTGATAGATATTGAAAATTGTTCAGCAGGAGGAGGTGATGATGACATTTTTTGGAATCCCTATCACAAAACAGCAACATGTCCTTCAGGAGTAATACACAGTATTTTTTCCCACTTCTCTAGGCTGACAGTTCTGTGTATAATCTCCAGTTAGCTTGTACTTACCCACAGCTCTGCATTGTGTTGCAATTGTGAGGCACTACAGCATGATTTGATTTTAGTTTTCCTTCTGATCATTAGTTAATGAACTTTTAATAAAATCAGCACATGACCTCTCTGTTATGGCTGCTGAAGAAGACACATTTTATGCAGGAACATTGCTAGTGTTCACCAAGGGATTGCTCTGTACTGAACTGTGTCAGGGGCAGACAGTCAGAAATGTTTGGGAGTTCATTCCTCTGCTGAGATCCCATTTCAATTAACAGAGAACTTAGAATGTTTCCAACCTCCTACCTTCCTACAAATCCACCTATAAAGCCAGAGCAGGGTTAGAGAGGAAGGCAGACATCTGTGGAAAGGTCAAACACAATTTCTCAGGCGGATAAGGAATCTGTTACATTTACTGAGTACTTTGCTGGTATTCTCGTTAGGCACATAGCTGGACAAAAAGATGTCAAGAGAAAGAAAATTATTTCCTAATGTTCTCTAGCAACCTCTTTTTATGACTGGAGGAGTGACTTCTTTTTCATCATGTTTGCTCTGTTCTCTCTCTTTTTGTTCAGAAAATGCTGGAAGAGCAGCTGATTGTCCACGCGTCTGGAGAAGCTTTACGAACCTTTATTTATGGCTTTTATTTTTACAAGATTGTGGTGGACAAAGAACCAGACCGAGGTCAGCACTGTGTTATTACAAGACTTTCCTCACTCTCCCTTTGCATAATCTCTAGGATTTACTTGATTCTTATGGGTGCTGGAGCAGGAATGCGTTTTGGGAGCAACCAAAACCACCGATCTAAGGAGAGGAAATTCAGCCCGTTTGGTTTAAAAAAAAAAATTGCAGAAAACATAATTTTTGTGGCTCTAACTGCAGCTGTCCTTGCCCTGTGCAGTGGGGATGCAGCAGCCTGCCATGTGGCACACCGCTGCCATGGACGACTTCTCCGCCTTCCAGAGGAAGTGGTTTGAGGTGGCCTTTGTGGCAGAAGAGCTCCTGCACTCCGAGATCCCGGCGTTCTTCCTGCCCTGGCTGCCCAGCCGCCCCGCCTCCTATGCAAGTAGGCACAGTTCCTTTAGCCGCAGTTTCGGAGGACGGAGCCAGGCAGCTGCACTCTTAGGTAGATGCACAGCACAGGTGACAGCTGGGGAAGTTCAGGGGGAGAGTTTGCAAGGGGAAGAGCAGCCAGCCAAGGGGATGATCTCACGTGGACCAGCAGTAAAGCTGCAAATTTCATGCTGGCCTTACATGTGTCTTGCACGTGGACTCGTTCTCGTGTGCTGGAGGTGTGTTTCACTGGCTGAGCAGGCAACTTTGACTTCTGAGGACGGGGCTACAATAAAAACTATTTCTTAAAATATTCCTTGTTCCTGAACCTCTAGAATTGACAAAGGAAAATACTTTGTTTCCCCACAGAAACAGAGGCTCTTCAAAACCTATGAGAACAGCAGAGCAGCCAAACTGTTCTTAAAATTACATTTCTAATTGCTTCCTAATGGCAAAAGCCCCAGTGAGATCCAGATGTGTTAGAAGTTTTCTGTGATGTGCTGGAGGCTTTCTCAGCTAATCTGAACCAGAGCCAGACTCCTTATATTAAGTCTGTGAAGCCCAGCTACAAATGATGGCTGTGGTATGGAAGCAGTAGGAAGATCTTGCTGCTGGGCAAGATCCCATTAAAGAGCATCTAATGCCCTGCAATGTGTGGAGAAGAACACTGACTGCCTCTACCAGCCTGTGAAACACACTGGCTGCATGACTGACCGTGTTGCTTTGTCAGCTTTTTGTTGCATTTCCAGGCCAGCCTGAGTCACTTGCTTTTGTTCCTCTTTCCCTGTTTAAAATGAAGAGAAAAATCATTGCTGTAGAACTGCAACTTCAGGTTTATTTAGATGCATCTGTTAAAGGCCCAGCAATTAAGGATAAAAAGAAAACTCTGCTGTTCTCCTGTTCTGTGTATTTGACCTTCTGTTGAGAAGTGCCTTCCTGCTGGTGTAGTATCTCTTAAACCTGAAGTCACAGTAATCATTGTATTTCTGAAAGCCTTGTTTGAAGAGGAACAGCATCAGAAATGGGAAATCATTAAGGAAAGGAAGTCTTCTGAACTAATGGTTAATTCCCTGAAGCCAACATATGCAGGATCTTTTCCCTGTCACACGATAAATCTGTTGCCTTGGCTGGTATCCAGCCTCATTAGCTCTGTGGCCAGAGCTGAAGCCTGAATGTAGGCTGGCATGAAATGTTGTGGAGGCTGGAGGCACTTGGGCCAGATCCTGTTCGTGGTTTGATCTCTTACTCACTACTGAGCCCAAGAAAACCCCTCACTTCCCTGTGTCTGTCCTCTCTGGGGAGGTGAGAAGGCTGAGGCTCAGGGAAGGAGCAGAGGAAGAAGGTGCCTCAGTGCCCTCCCACCTTTGCTTTGACACTAACTGGGAACAGAGTGAATTCCTGCAGGATGTCACCTACTGCACACCTGGGTAGCTTTCCTTTCTCTTTGCAGTTGGAATTGTGTCTTGAACCAATTTGCAGTCCTTGAATGAATAATGCCTTCAGATTGCTCACATGCAGTCTGATTATTCCAGGAATTATAATTTCTTGTAGAAGAAGCCAGTGGGCAAATTTTTTTCTTAAAAAGAAACTGGCTTAATTGATATTTCTGTGCTGTCCCTCTTCTAAACAGTATTTAAAAAAACCAAACAACTTCACCAGTTCATCTGAGGCAAGGAGCTTTACTAAACCCAGATGACCTCTGGTCCACGTGACTTCATTTGTTCCTCTCTTGGTATTGATTTGGTTGTGGTTTTTAATTCTTCCCCTCCCCACCTTCCCTAAATGTCAGGCTGTGACATAAAATTGCATGCAAGCATTGGGAGCTCTGGAACAAGCTCCGTGTATCTCTCAAATCTTTATCCCTCCCAGTTCCCAAATCGCTGGCCCAGTGACTGCCCCTTTCCCTTCCCAATGGAAGTCTGACCTGTGACACACCTAATCCTGTCCCTTTTGATTTGTAGCAGTGCATGCACTAGCAATTGTAGTCATGTGTGTAGCAGAGTCTGTGACTGGAGAATAACCTGCCTGCTCCTCCCCGGTTTGCTCAGTAAACCATTAGGTAAATACTCAATAGCACAAGATAATTGGGAAGCAGGTGAGTCCTCTTAAAATCTGATCTATGGAAGCCAAAGTTTATACTCTTAAAATAAGTTGGTTCTAATCTGAAGCTTCTGAATTCAGACCCATGGATGTTTCTCATCAGTGTTTAATGTATTCTGGATTAGCTCACCTGGTTGGACTGTGTCCCTCTGGCTTTGCCTGTGAATTGCAGCTGCAGACCAGGTGGAGAGAGGAGCTCCAGCCCTAACAGGGAGTCTGCACTGCCTGGCAAAAGGAGCAGTCTAAGGGAGCAGGGAGCTCATTCTTCACCCAGTGCTGCTGTGGTGTTAGCACTGACCCCCTGGCTAATGACCAGCACCCACCTGGCTGAGCTGCTTCGGCTTCACAGCTTTCAGGAGGATGTTTTCCAACACACTTTGTTACAAAATTGGCCCCATAACCTTCTGACCACAAGCACTGCACTCACAGTGAAATCCCACTGCAAAGGAGCCAGAGAAAGAAACTCCAGGTGTTGGTCTGTCTGACAGTACCAGATCAGCTGAGAAATTGCAGATGATGCATTTCCCAAAGATAGAAATGGCTCTTATTTAGGAAACAAAACTGGATTATGTTCTTTCATTTTTATTGTTTTTCTTTTTTTTCCTGTTTAAGCTGCAGTTATAGCAATATAAAGGATTTCCTTATAAACTTGAAATCTATCTCCAGCTAACTTGCAGTAGAAGTGAAGGTGGGAACTTCCCATCTGCCTTGAGGAAGAACATCAATATTTTTTTAAACATCATTAAGTCATTTATTTATAAGATAATTTTAAAAGCAGATCCTTAAAAAGGTTGCACATTTTCTATTTAAGCAAGCAATAACAACATTCACCCCCAGTGCATGCAATAATGAAAAGGGCAAACATTTTTCAGTAGTGGCCTTGCAGCCCATTTTTTTGTGTCCATTTTAAACACCATAGAAATGTCAGATTGTGTCTTTCCCTAAAGACAAGTTGCAAGTGACAAGGTGTTTCATGGCAGGACTTTGGTGTCCGAGTCAGGAGATGTGGGTTCTGTCCCTGGCCTTGCTGTGTGACACCAGCCAGGTCACTTCCACTCGCTGTGCTTCTCCTCCTCTCTCGCCTCACACCTGACATTTTCCTTCACTGGGATGCTGGGGTGTAGGGCACAAAGGGAGCTGGATCTTGGGCACTATCCCAGCCCTTGCTGCAGAGCACCAGCAGGTATTGCAGTGATGGGAAGGCTGCTGCATGTCTTGGCTGACTTTTCCTGCTTTTACAAGAAGTGTTGGATGTGCAGTTTTAGCACTGCGGTAATGTGGGATATTGATATGGGGTTAAAGACACAAGGAGTTTAACTTGGAATCTCCTTTAGCTGTGGAAAGTCCTGGAATGCTCCTGCCCTGTGTAACAGCACCCTGTTGAGATTTCTGGTGGGGACATGTAGAAATATTTGGAATGTTATGGGTATGAAAAAGCCGTAGATGTTGTCTAGCCACACTTAATCAACAGGCAACCGGTGCCATAATTAGCTGCTGGACTCTTGGCTCTCTATTGCAGCTGAAATGTCTTTTGACTGCTCAGGGAGGTGATTCTGTAGCACACACCCCTGGTACGGGAAACACTTGAGGTGTTTTGTCCTTTGTGGTCTGGATGAGCGGCATTCTGGGACTATTCTGCCAGCCCAAAAACATCTGGGGAAGAATGGGAGGACAAATTCATTACAAATAGCTTATCTGGGTTCTTCTGCTCTTTGCCCTGCCTCCCACCCTGCGTCTCGTGCATCCCCGGAATGCCCCCGTTCCTCGGCTGTGCAGCTGCCACGGTGCCCGAGCAGCGGACAGTGACGCTGGACGTGGATGTGAACAACCGCACGGACCGGCTGGAGTGGTGCAGTTGTTATTACCATGGCAATTTCTCCCTGAATGCTGCCTTTGAAATCAAGCTGCACTGGATGGCGGTGACTGCAGCCGTGCTCTTTGAGATGGTGAGAGTCCCTGTGCTCTGGATGGCACAGAAACGCCCGGCTGGCCTCTGGATCCCTTAAACAACCGGGGGCATTGTCATAGGAAGTGTTAGGAGAGAGCCAGTGGGCTGGATCTGCCCTTATTTCCATAAGTAATTCTCCTGGTGGTTGTAGGCATTGCTGCATCTGGTCAGTGTTTATCACACTGTCTGTAGTCCTTCTGTCTGCAGGGCAGTGTTCTGCTGTCAGTGGGTTTCATGCACAGTATGCAGAGATCAGCACAGGTCAAGGTGATAAATTTAAGTCCCCCTTAGGCAAATTTTAAGTTCTGAGCTGGGTCTTTGGGAAAGAATCTGTTTCACATTGCATTCCTTCTATCCCCGAACCTTAAAACTTTAAATCTCACTGGAATTGCTTTCATAACAAGGCTTTTCCAAGCAATGTGTTCTTCCTGTTCAGCAATGCTTTTTAGCCTTTTTTTTTTTTTTAAACTTGCTGAAAACATTTTTGAACTGAAAATATAAGTGGTTTGTGTCACTTGTTAATTTTTAGACATTTTTTCCTCTTGTGTAGCTTCTGTAAAACTCAAATTATTTAACACCAGGTTTTACCCCACCCAGCCAGACAGCACTGGGTAATGGGTTCTGCTTTTATTTAAAATCAATTGCACTGTTCCAGTAAAGCAGCAGTGTTTAGCCACTGGTGATAAGTAGGCTGAATCAGTTCCTGAAAAATGTCCTATTTTAAAGTGCTTTCTGATTGATGTGGCACTTCAGAAAAAGGCAAGCCTGGTGCCTTGTGCTCGCACTGCTTCGCTTGCAAGGACGTTGGTGTGCCTGCCACGCGAGCTGAGCCTGGGCAGAGCTGAGCGTGGCTGATCTATTCCTGGGGAACGAGCTGCTCTCCTGCACAGAAGTGCCCCTCGTCAGATGACAGATGTCCTATGATTCATTGTTTGAATTTTTTCTCAGGTTCAGGGTTGGCACCGGAAAGCCACCTCCTGTGGGTTCCTGCTCGTCCCAGTCTTGGAGGGCCCCTTTGCTTTGCCCAGTTACCTGTACGGAGACCCCCTGCGGGCTCAGCTCTTCATCCCCCTCAATGTGAGCTGCCTGCTGAAGGAGGGCAGTGAGCATCTCTTTGATGGTAAGGAGGGGTCCTCCCTTTACCCCAGGCGGGCACTGCTGGCACGTGGCTGGCACAAAGGGCCTCATTCACCGTCCAGGCGTTTGGTGGCTGAGGGATCTGTTTGTGTGGTTCAGCAGCCCCCTGAGGGAGGTGGTGCTGGAGGAGGCCGTGCTGGCAGCACAGTCTGCATGAGCAGGGTGAGGTGGGCAGCAGGAAACACCAACACACAGGAAGGGTGGTCTCCCCACTGATCTTTAACAGTTCACACCCTTACAGAGCCCATGGCAAGTGGCTGTTCCTTTGAGAGGCTGAGGCTGTTTTGCTGGTAGACCCACAGCTGCTCTGCGTTTGTATCCTGTGTTTGTTTATTCTCCCCCTCAGTGAGATTAGGCTTTCACCACTGCCATCCTTTTTTTGCTGTTGCCATGGTTACGTTCATGGTTAGAGTGTTTGCACATGAGATTAAGCGCTAGAAACTGCAATCTCCTTCTCTGCAGTGTGACCTCGCCCTTCCCAGTGACAATGTTGTGGTGAGTCTCAGGTGGAAACTCAAAGATCAGAGAACTCTGTCCCCTTGCAGAGAGGGGCAAAATGGCATCATGAGAAGGGACAATTAGCAAAAGGCTCTGTTTTAAAATAACAAATAGGGTATTTTCATTAATCCTTGACCCAGTGTCCAGGTGTAAATGTAAAACAAATGTGACAAATCCATATGCTGCGAGGTCACCTCAGCCCCACTGACTGAACCAAGTATTTTCAGAGCACTCTGGTGATACACAGCAGCCCAATCTCCTTCTTTGTCCCCTCCCACAAACACCTTTATGTTCTTCTCCTTCATCTCAAGAGACACAAAATATGAATTCAGGGATCAGTGTACAAGACACGTCTCTAATGAGATGGCATTCGAGGGACAGCTGACAGAAAAAACTGCGACTAAAAGAAATGTCTCAGGGGAGAAAAAGTGCACAGAGGTCTTCTGAGAAAAACTGAAATCTTGAAGGAAATAAAGTAGCTTTACTAGATAATTGTTACATTTTGTGTGTTTCAGGCTTCGAACCAGAAACATACTGGGACCGAATGCACCTGCTGCAGGAGGCAATAGCACACAGGTATGTGCAGAGGGGTGACCAAAGGGTTTGTGTCTCCTTGGATAATGTGCAATGAAGATCTGTGCAGGACAGTCACTCCTGGGTTCTGTGCTCTCTGCCTCTCTGAAGTCTGCTCACAGATTATTAGACTAAAATACAGCCCCCACGCCTGGAGCTGGTTCTGGGGGTGCAAGGGGCAGGTTTGTTTCAGCCTGTCAGTCCTTAAAAAACTCGTCCTAGGGAGGGCACTGACTTTGGGAAGTGCCCTAAGTTAAAAGCTGATAGATTGTAAATAGATTCTTCCTGAGAAGGGACAGTTATTTCCTTCATGTGGATTTAACACAGTCTTGAACTGGATGCCAACCAGTGGTTGACAAGAGGCAGGAGCCTGGGATGGAGCTGTACACAGGAGCTTGGGCCCAGTTTAAGAAGGAGTTGTTGGAAACTCTGAATACTATCTAGCCTTTGTGTGGCTGAACTGCCAGTTTGTTTCATGGTGTTGCTGCCAAGGTGTCTTTCATGACAGAGAAAGTGCCTTTTTTGATGGACTTTAGCTTGGAAACCAGCTTTCATTAGTTTAGAGAGCAGGAGAGGAACAAGCATCCTACAAACAGCAGAGAACTGTCAGGTGAGCTGCTTGAGTTCTGCGTGGGAGAATGTGCAGCATGAAAAAAAATGATGTTGCAGCTTGAAGCACAGCCAGGGAATGTCTGTCTGCTCTTCCTCTTCCCTCCCTCGTGTGCAGCTGCCCCGATTTGTGAGAGGCTGCTGGGAGCTGCTGCTCCCGTGTCCTGCACAGGCTGGGCCAGGAGCAGTGTGGGGTCACAGCTGGGCCAGGAGCAGTGTGGGGTCACAGCCTTTCACCCTGTGCCAGCAGGGGCAGAGAACACTTGGAGAAGCTCAGCTCTCTTCATCCCTCTTCCTCTTGCCTGCGGGCCATAAGAAGAGGGAGCCTTTGTCCTAGTGGAAGGATTTTCCCTGGTGCCCCTGCCCTGGACTGAGGAATCCTACCTGAAGTGGTTATTTTTATCTTTTTTTTTTTTTTTAATTCCTGTGGTCTCTCTTTCTTCAGATTTGGATTTGTGCAAGATAAGTACTCAGCCTCTGCATTCAACTTCCCAGCAGAGAACAAGCCCCAGTATATCCATGTCACAGGTGAGAAATATTTGGAGGCACTGGAGCGAGGAGGAGGTTTTTACAAACAAAAGAACCATTTTACCTGCAGTTTGTGCTTTTTGTCAGTGATGTTGGTCCTGTTTTGTCCTAAGCCAGATGACATGTAGATGTGTCAGCCAACACAAACCAGAAAACTGGAGGGGCTGTGTGAAAACCACAAAGTGTTGCTGCTAGTCAATGGTGCTGGTTTGAAATCTTGCTTTGTGGTGTCTCTAAAACTTTTCTTTCCACAAGATGGGGAAATTAAAAAAAATTATGGCAGAGCTTATTGCAAGGTCAGTGTAAATAAATGTGTACCCAGAGGCCAGGAGGAAAAGGTGTTGGGACAAGTCAGTGCTCTGTTCTTGTGCTGAAGGTCAGTTGTAGATGCATCTCTACCCGTGGACACTGTGAGGGAGACAGATAAAGCATTTAGGATCCACCTGCTTTCATTATTACTCTTCATAAATGTTGGTGGTCTGTCAGCACTTGTAACCGAGCTCCATGCATGGCACATTGCAGTAAAGTGCATCCACACAATTCCCCACAATTGCCGAGACATGAAAGCAATGACAGGAAGAGAGCTTTGGGAAAATTGCAGAAGAGAATGGCAATTGATGGGAAGTTAGAAAGATGGATCAGGGCCTACAGCTTTGCTTCCTTCCCTGCCTGCAGGGGAAAGGCAGACTGAGAGTGCTCTCTCCCACTGATGTAACACGCAGGAAGAAGCAGCGAAGGAGGAGAATTGTATCCCATTTTCTCTTGCTGAAAGGCAATCAAATGACACTGAGGCCGGTTTCCTTTTCAGAATTTAATGAGCCAGGCCCCAGTTGCAGGGACTTGGGTCTCCCTCAGACTGAAGCCCTCCTGTCTCCCCAGGGACGGTGTTTCTGCAGCTGCCCTATTCCAAGCGCAAGTTCTCCTGCGGGCAGCAGCGGCGCCGGCGCAACTCCACCAGCTCCACCAACCAGAACATGTTCTGTGAGGAGCGAATCGGCTACAACTGGGCCTACAACACCATGCTCACCAAAACCTGGCGCTCCAGCGCCACCGGCGACGAGAAGTTCGCCGACCGGCTCCTGAAGGACTTCACCGACTTCTGCTGGAACAAGGACAGCCGGCTCGTTCTCTTCTGGACCGACTGTCTGGACAAGATGCACGCCAGTGCTCCCTGAGAGAGGCCTGCACTGCGTCTCTTGGGGAGACAGCTAAAGCTTTACCTTGTGGCAAGGATGTAGAAGTGAAGGATGAGGGAAAAGAGCCTCTGTGTGGGATTCATCTTGAGGCTCCGAGAGGACCTGAGCAATATTGCTGTTGATATTCAACAGAATTTGATTAAGTGCTTGAAAAAAAGAATCTGAGCTCTTGGCTTGCCAATATTTACCACCTGACTTCAGCTTGGTTTTAAGTAGCTGCAGTCTTTGATTGCCAAAACTTCAGTTAAAGCAGAGGTGAAGGAGGGAGAGTGCAAATGGTTTTCAAGGGCACGGTGTGATGGTAGAGGCTTCCTGTCAGTGGAAACGATGGGTGCCCTTGGCATCTGCTGTGCCTGGCAGCAGCCTGCCCCTGCCCCTCCCGAGGTGTACCTGATTGTGTGAATATGTAAGATAAATGTGAGAGATGCTTGTTACATTTCATACATGTAAATAAGTAAAAATGCAGAAAAGCAAGTGCCCTGGTGTGTTGTTGTATCCACAGACAGCAGTACAGAATCAGGGAGTGAAAGAGAACCATTGCCAAGAGGAAGTTCTGTTTCCTGTGCCCAGCTCCAAGTTCAGTGCTGGGGCTTTATCTTTTAGGCATCCAGGACTTTGCTTCCAGCTCTGAATCTAGAACAGTGTCACATAGCAGGGAGCAAGAAACCAGTTACTGTCCTGCAAGGCTGGCACCAAAGCCTAAGGAGAAACCAAGGGCTGCTGAACACAAAATGCTGCTGAGAATAATGAGCAGGTTGTTAGAATGTGACTGCATGCAGCAAAAAGAAGGTGCCTGTGCTCAAGTAAGTAGCCTTTGTCTTTGCACAGAAAGCTCCCACGCGGCTCAGGGCCTTGGCACGAGCTGGTTATTGGAGTGCAGATTTAGGGTGGGTTCACGAACGAGCCGTGCTGAGCCGGGGGCTGTTGGCGCCTGCTGCGAGATGGTTCCTATTGTTATCTATCCTCGAGAAACTAGAGTCAGGGAGGGCTGACACCTTCACAGTGGTGTTCAGACCTGACTCAGGGAAAATCGTAGCTGCCTAATTTTTTATCCCCCAAACTGAGCCTGGATGACTCATCTGTTTTGAGACGGCACCCACCCACAAAAGGTGGGTTTGAGCCTCGTGCCTCTTCATTCAGTTCCTAAGCGTGTCAAAATCATCAGCGCGTGTCTCAGCCCCATTAATGACTTAAAAAATGCTCTCTACTATGAAAGCAACTCGCTGCCATCTACTCTACCCCGCCGTGCTCTGGAAGGCGCTGTGCACGGGTGGGTGCTCGGTCCAAGGGCTCCCGGGGCGGGGCAGGGTGTGAGGCGGCCCCCGAGCCCCTCCTGGGCGGGCAAGGAGCGCCCCGCACCTGAGCCCGGAGCACGAGGAGCGGGATCCGGACCCCGACGGGGCTGCAGCCCGTCCCTGCTCCTCCACTTCGCAGGTATTTAGCAGCTCTTGTCCTGGGGATAGAGCTGGCCCAAGGGTGGGGTGTCCCCAAGGGCACCGCGCCGGTCCCCTTTGCCCAGGAAAGCGGGTGAAAACCAGCCCCGGCCATTGCCTACACTCTGAAGTAAGTGCGTCCTCCCCGGCCTGACAAAGCGCCGTTCTGGAGAAAAACTAATTAGTTTTAGCTGAATTTCACCGAACTACTCTGTTCGGGTAGTTTTAACCTCTAAGCTGTGGGTGTAAAGCTTAGAGTCAGTCTCTTGAGTTTTGGGGCAAGTTTAATGTGTCTTTCTGAGCTCAGTTGTTTCAACTGCAAACCTGGTGTGGCTTTAGCTTTTCAGGGCTGCTTTAGGCCTCGTTTTATTTAAAGCATTTTAAGGTCCTCGGGCTGCTTTTAAGAGCACAGTGAATTTCTTTCCTTAAAAAAAAAAAAAAAAAAAAGGCATACCATAGAAGCTAAAAATAGGAGATAATAGTTTTTATCTAACCACAACTTTGTGCATTTCGTGGAAAAAAGCTTCCAACAGGACATGAGGATGAAACGGTTCATGGCCATGTTAAATAAGAATAAAAACAAGGATCCCCCACCCTCCAAGCTGCTGGATCTAGCAGGAAAGCTTTGCCGGGACCTCCAGAGCTCGCCCCCTAGTCTGGAGAAGCTGGTTGGGGCCGTGTTGGGATGCAAACACAGGATGTATTTTCTCACCAACATCCACGTTGTCCGGGCTTGCGTGTCCGTTCATATCCGTAATGGGCAGCACGACAGAGCCTGCAGCCTCCTGGAGGTAGGGATGTGTTCTTTGGTTCTTCGTGGAGACAAAAAGCAGTACTGCAAAAAGAGTAGTTAGAGCTGTTAGTGCAGAGGGACCCAAACTGCAGCACGTGGAGCGTTTCCAGCTGGCAAAAGGCAGCGGGAGGTGATGTGTGTGTGTTGGTTGACCTGAAACACAGGATAAAGGTTATGCTAGGGGCAGTATTCATCAGCCAAGGGAAAGAAGGTAATTAGGTGATTATGGGGTTGGCTGTAGCAGGATTTTTGTTCTTTAGCGTGGTGGTTCTTGGAGTTTTTCACAACCTTAGGGCTCAGGCCATAAAAGCCTTGGGAAGCCTGAGATTAGAGCTTGTCAGGGTGGGGATATATGAGGAAGGCTGGATGGTGCCACTCACGGTGAGGGATTTTGGCCTCTAGATCTGGTCTTGTAGCCCTTTTCACCAGAGGAAAAGAAAGAATTAAGCAGGCAGCTCCCTGTGTCCATTAGAGAGGGCACAGGAGCCATGTGCTCAGGTAACATACCAGCTTTGTCAAACCAGAAAGAATCTGTGAGTAAATTTCTGTTGTTGCAGGTTTTCTCTTTTATAGGAAGTCTGACTCCCAGGAAGGGTTTGTTTATACACTGTTTTGTTTTAGCGCTGCAAGGCAGAAGAGAAGGAAGAGCTGGTGCAACTTTGGCACGAGGTTCACTATCAGAGGGTTATGGAGAGGCAGCACAAGGATTTTCTGACACCGGTGCAGAGATTCCGTTGTAGGAAGAGGTACTGCATCGTGGGGGGACCAACACCTTTCTCTGCTGTAGTTAGCAGAGGTAGGGCCTACAGATGCAGAGACTGGTTTTGCATGTCAAGATGCTGCTTCTTGGAGCTGGTTCTTTTCTTGACGCTTTGACCACTTGTGGCAATGTGAGAAAATTCCCATGAACGTCAGTGGCTCTCTTTGGGGTCCTTTTTAATCCTGTTTTCTCCTGTGTACAGGAATCCTCCACCTATTTCCCTTTGTCCTGAAGGTTTGAAGAATAGAAACTATCCAGAAGAAGTCCGCCAGCACCTGCACAGGTTTGCTGTAGAGGTGACAGCAAACCCAGATAAGAAACAGCGGGTAGGGATGTGCTGCTCACAGTCAAGTCTCCTTGTCACAGAAAGCAGGACTCTGTGATCAGAAATTGGGAATTGGTGTTTTCCGAATCCTCACTAGGGCTGGGATTCCTTGTATTTGATCTTTCCCTAAAGGTTTCTTTAAAAAAAAAGATCATCAGGTTCATGCTAAGTAACTTCTCTTGCTGTGGACGAGAAGTTGAGGGCAATAAATTCCTCTCTGGGTTTTTAACAGTTCTAATTTTGTAGTGATTGAGCACAGGTAGTGAAACAGCTGTCACTCAGAAGTGCTCTGTTATAGTGATAAATAGTTGTCTGCCTGGACTGAGTCACAGCCTGTGGAAAACTGCACTCTGCTCACCAGAATGTATTTTGTGCTGACTTAGCACATCGAATTCACAGCTTTTGAAAACACAATAGGCTGTATTGATGTGTGCATGGATCTACCTTCTTTGGACAGGGACACATTTGTGATAGAGGTGAGGGCTTCACACTTTGGAGTCTGCCTCTGTGTCATTCTGGGGGGTGAGTGTGCTCTGGTGAGGGCATTGTTTGGTGAGCAGTGTAGTAGCAGTGTGTGGTTTCCTTTAGCAAACAAATTGTCTGGGGGTGCAGGGTGGAATGTGTGTTTTCTGTCAACTCTGACTTTATAAATCGGGCTCCTCAATCGGACCCACAGAGACTTCTTGGGGACCCAGTAAGTGAATGTCCCTGGGTTGAAAGCTCTTGCTGGGCTGCTTTGGAACTGAAGGGAACAGCCTGATTATTTGGATGTGGTTTATTCTTCCCCCCTTTGTCTCTGCCTACACCTGGGTTTGCAGGAGGGATTGGCTCGGGACATGAACCTGCAGCCAGTTCAGGTCTATAACTGGTTTGCGAATTATCGGCGACGTCGAAAACCCTGCGTCCTTCCCACGGAAACGCTCCCCAGCTCCTGTCCTGAGAGGGCTTGGACTTCCCACACACAGGAGGAGCAGTCTAAAGGATCCTACAGTCCACAAACTGCGGGTTTGTATCTTCTTAATGGGCTTAGGATGTGGTCCAGAAAGCCAAAAATCAATTCTAAATTCCCTTGGGAAGAAATTTCTTGTTGAGAACAGCGTCTGTATGCTGATGGATCAAGTGGACACTGGAGAATGTCATTGTTTGGGCAGAGTCTGTGAGTCCATAGGAGCAGACACTCAGGAGGCCTGTGCAGGGACAGGTGAAAAGGGATGCCTGGCTCAGGAGGGGCACCAAATGAAAGCACATACATGGGAGGCAGGGGGTTTTAGCTCTCAGATTCTGGAATCAGGGCAGTATTCCAGGAAAATCTGCGATTTCCACGCCCCTCCACAGAATCTTAACCCAACTTCAGTCACAGGGAACAGGGTGGGTCTTGTTGTATTTGGCAAATTAGACTTGTTTCACTGCCTTTTGGACTAACCATTAGTGTTCTCTCACCTGCCTGGCCTGCACCTTTCAGGTGGATCTCATGCAGGCACTGGCTCTGAGCAAATGGAGATAACCCTCGTGCCCTGTGAGCCAAGGTGGGAGCAGTCAGCTGCAGATCTGGATAAGCCTCCCAGAGGAACGTATTTAGAGATGCTGGAATCCAGGTGATGTATGAAAAAATCTTCAGAAGTGACAGTTCAGAGACAAAACAACCCTTAAACATATTCATGGGACTGACTTTCATGTCAGTTCCCAGGGGACATCACTTAGGAGTCCTGACGCCACAGATGGACATGGTGCCTGCCCAGTCAGAGCAGTTCATCTCCCAGCTGTGGAGGGCAGGATTCAGAGGTTTAGCTGGGGGTCCCCTCTTGGCCAAGCAGTGTGGTTGGGCTGATTTATGTTCTCCATCATTACAGCTTTCTGCAGAGCACTGAGCTGCTCGAGGCAGGAACAAGCACGGCTTTGTTCTCCGTTCCCAGCACTGAACAACCTGCCCCTTTCTGCAGCGAGGCTGTGCTGGAACCAGGGCCCTGCTTTAGGCCTGCTGTGCTGCAGCCCAGAGCAGCAGTGAGCAGTGCTGGGGCCAGCCCCCAGCTGGGGAGCTTGGTCCTGTGCTCTTGCAGGCCCCTTCCCGTCCTGGATGAAGGCCTGGCCGTGTGGCAGAGCCCTTGCAGCACCACAGGAGTCTCTGGCTCTGTGTGGACCCCAGGTATAGAAGGTTAGTAAAACTGCACCAAAATTGTTGACCTTAAGATTTTCCAAGCTTCTGTTCCCTTCGTTGTAAACACTCCTGCTCACTTTACTGGCTTTCCAGTGTCATGACAAATGGGAGTGGGGCTTATTTGGAGCTTTAGAGTTCTGTCTCTATATTAGTTCAATAAGAAAAATCTGTTGATTTAAGGTGTTGAAACAGACATTCTTACCTAGTCTTTTGCTTAAACTGTAATTGTTTCCATAAGATACTAATGGATTCCTTTTAGTGTTTCCACTGGAAGAGTCCCTCCAGGTGTTGTCTGCTCCCCATGTCTGTTTTTAATGCCAATTATCATGAAGAGATTGCTTGAGAAGAGACTGGGAACTTCTTAACTCTGACATGGTGCTCTTCAGGCTCACATTCTCAATTTCCTTTCTTCTTCCTGCTTTTCTTCCTCTCTTCCCATTTGTCTCCTTCCTGTCCAGTCTTGTTCAGCATTCCCACCATCTCTTTCCTTCCCCTTGTTCTTCAGAATACCCTTGATAGGATACATAAGGAATGTCCACTTGCTTTTGCTGTAGGTGTACAGAGCAGAAAGGGCTGTGACTGCCATTCCCCAGCCTCTGGTGAATGTGGAGCAAGGAGAGAAGGGATAGCTGGATCATGTTATCTGCCTCTCTACTTGTGTTTAATACAAGCATTTATTTCAGCAGGTATCAGAGTTCCCTTGAGCAGAGTCCCTCAAGGTGGCTGCATTGAAGGCAGTCCAGGAGGAATCATTCAGCAGTCAGATTTAGAGGTTGAAAGCTTCATCCTTAGAGAAGGACAGCTAGGGACCCTGGAAGCTATTCCCCACAGGTAAAGGGAGGGAAAGCACAGGGCTGCTTCAAGGCAGGAATAACGATGCTGTGGGTGTAGCCCTCTCCTGAGACCCCGTTGAAGAGGGTTGCAGAAAGAGTTTAGTGATGCATCTCATTCCCAGGGCCTGATTCTCCTTGTGTCCATCCTAATTTGCAGGTATTTATATCTGTGCACTGGAGATGTTGTGTAAGTGTATATATGTGTGTGTGGCACAAAGGGGATTTGGAACCAGCCTAATCAGAAAAGACACGAACCCCTCTTTTGAAAGGAGGTTCAGCTTCTGAGCTATTTGCTTGTTTTTGGCAGGAAATCATAACCTGTACTGATCCAGTGAGAGCTGATTCTGTGGGCTGGGTTGGTAGGGCCTGTACTTAATCCTAAAATAGTTTTTGTAGCTTCACAACCCCATGACAAGATTATTCCATAGTGCAAGCTTTCCAAATCAGAAGACAGGCACTGTTCTGTCTTTCTGTTTTCCACCTGTAACAAATGTTTCAGAATTCAGATTTTCTCTGGGACTTCACATAAATTCAGAGAATGCAAAACAACAAAAATTCGTGCCATTTTCCATATGTTATACAACTTGCATCAAGTTACATAAAAATAAACAGTGCCAAAGAGATATTATGAGCTTCCTCCACTTTACTGATCTGCAAGACTGAGCAGGAGCAGCAGCCCCATTTCACAACCCATCTGTTGACACTGTCCAGCATTTGTGCTATGGTACTACACTGTCAATATGGCAAAAAGGCAGGTAGAAGAAGCTTTATTTTCACTTTATAGAGGAGGAAGCAGAGGCACAGAAAGTTTTGTGACTTGTCAAGCAACAAGGGAAGGCAGTGATTCACTGGAGATAAAGATCAGTGAGGTTTTGGCCCCAGTTCCCTGCTAAAAACATTTCTGCCTTTTACCCCTGTTTCCCAGTTGGCTTTGTGCCTTGTTCACAGTCGTGTCAGACTCCTCTGAATTGCTGGGGAGAACCCAGGTCTGGGCACTGTAAACCTCAGTCTGTGTTTTTGGATTTGCAGTTTTCAACAGTGGCTAAAGATCACGAGAGATCAGCGAGGCTTGCTGGCAATATTTTGGCTGGATTTAAAATTGCATGTTCCGACTCTGGAGTGAGCTCATGTTTATTTTTAAAATATGTGCTGCCAGTAGAAGAAATCTATGGTGGATGTCTCCTTGTTGGGTATGTCAGTTGTGCCAGGAATCCACACACCCTTTATCGTATTCCTGGCAGGGGCGGGACTTGCTGCTTCATTGGCACCTTTTGGTGAGGATATATTATTTGAACTCTATTTGTAAACCTTATTCAGTGGCCTGGTCCAGCTCCCCCCAGAACCTTGAACTCCCCAGAACACCATGAATGCCATGGAATATCAGTCTCTTTTAGAAGTGAGTGATGCTCAGGCTGCAGTTTCAGCAATTTCAATTTGCAGTTTCTCTCTAGGGAGCAAAGAGACCTCGTGTGGGTGATCTTGGGTAAGATCACTGCTGAGTGAGTGGCAGTGGGTGAGGATCACCTGTGTTATCAGGCAGAGCCCTCTCACAGTTACTGATTCGAGAGGACTGTTGTGTTCTCTTGAGCAGTCATGTTGCAATGAGCATCACTCATCTGGGGGCTCGCGAGCAACAGCTCAAACTGGAAGAGTCAAATGAGTGTTGCTGTCCTGGAAAGACAGGGCAGTGAAGTTATCCCAGCAGTGCACAGAGAAGGAAACTAATTAGCCAAGGTCACCCATCTGGAGTGGACTCAGTGTTATGCTCTCATGCCTTGCCAAACTCTCTGCTTCCTGAGTGCAGGGATAGAGCTGCAAGTCAGCCAAAGGACCCTTCATCTGCTTGTCTCATTTTTAAAGGTGCTCACCTGGAAAGGACTTGGCCTGAAAGCTTATTAGAACAACTCCTGTTCGTTTCTTTCATGGGCTTTTCACAGCCAGTCCTACGCACTTGGGCTGTATCCAAACCTCTCCTGATCTACAGGGCTGTGAGGTGGGAGTGTGAGAGGGAACCAGGCTGGGAGCTGACTGTCTCCATCTGCTTCTGCTGCCTGAGAGGAGATTTTGATCCAGCTAGCGGACTACAAGTCCCTGTGGGACACCAAACAGATGCTCACCTTTACAGGGAGTGATGGTGCATCCTCTTCGCTCTGCAAGTCAGGCCAGGTGGAATGTAGCCCAGCTAATGGTTCATGCAAAGTGGAACCCTCGTCTCCCATTTCAACCAGAAAAGCACCCTGAGCTCTGTGGGGCAAAGCTTTCTGCATTTCTGAGCCAGCATATTGATCTAGAAAATGTCAGTGCTGGGATGGCCGTGGCAGCTCACAGCTACTGCCTGCATTTCTGGGAGTCCATCTCGGAGTGCCGGGAATCCTCCTGCTGTTGGGCTCTCCCTCTGGATAACCCAGCACCCTGACACCGGCAGGCAGCAGGTCCCCAAAAACAGGGGTTACTTTGTGGCAGTTGTGTAATTGTGTGGCAGGACTGGTTGCTAAGGGCGCTGTGCATGTTGGTGTAAGTGGGCTGTGAAAAGGGATGAGACATTCCTGGTGGGGGTGGGAGAGGGAGTCGAGTCCGTTTGTCATTAGGAAATGTGACTGCCTGAAAGCAGCTCCAGCAGAGGAGCTCCCTGATGGCTGCAACCTGGGGAACATTCCGAGGGTTTGACACCTGCACTGTTGCTTTCTCCTTTTTTCCTCTGCTCTGCTGGTGGGCACCTCTTGTCTGGGCCTGTATGGACACTCACACCCTGGGCTATTCCAGGTGGTGGTATGGGCAGTGTTGTCGGGTTAGAAATACTTTAGAGTTGGTGATGATGGGAGAGGACATCCCATTTTCGAGTACCCAGTGTCTGCTACTTGACCCAGTGCCCGCAGACTGATCTCTTGAGGGGCTGGCAGAGCCCCCAGGGGGGTGGGGATGGGGATCTGGTCCCCAGACTCCACTGGTGGCCTTGAGAAGCTGTAGTAGCATCATAGCCAATGTTATGGCTATGTCTAAAGCCACATGTTTGTTTTGACTCTTAAGATCTCTGTTTTTAAAATATGTTCCAGGAGAGAGACTTTTTGGTGGGCACCTTCTTGATTATGGAGGGCGTTTTGGGGGCAGAAGGAAAGTTGCAAATTGAGATGTCGTTCCCTGCTACTGCTCCTGCTCAGGCCTGTCATCCCACTGCAGAACTTTTATTCTCAGGCCATAACAATTTGGAGAAATGGGGCAGATGTGGGGACAGCTTAGTGGAGCTCTATTAAATGAATAGTCTGGCCAACAAGCCCCTCTTGTCCTGCTGCAAAGTATTACAGTAAGTGGCAAGTAGAGCATAAATACAAATGCACTTGTGTATGGATTTTTTGCAGTTCCTGTCAGACTGTGTTTGGCAAGCCTCAGTGCCCACCTGTTTCTGCACCCTGCATGGAAGAAAGCCAAGCCTTGGGACAAAGCCAGAGCACACCTAATGCTCAGAGAAAGGAGCTCAGCCCTATCACACTATCCCCTGCAGCTCTATCACAGGAGGTGGGAAATCTCCAATCATATTTAAAATGAAACATGTTTGATCTAAGCATACCTTTTGGTGTCCAGTTCAGAGCAAGCTGGGCATTCCCTGGGTAGCATCCAGCAGATACTGGATGAGGAGAGGTGGTTTTGTTCTTTTTCTTTTTCCCACTTGAATGGTTTATCAGACCCCAATTTTATTAAATTGAAGTGGTGGCCGAAGGAACCTGTGCAGATCCAAAGTGTCATTTAAATTTGGAGTCGTGGAGGGCTCACCTGGCACTGTGGAATGATGGCTGCTTGAGGGTCCTCCCCTCTGAGGGATTCTGCACAGTCTGATTCTGCTCTCTCAGACCTCTTAAAGTGTTTCATGTAGTTTTCATTTCCAGGCCTGTGTTAATGTTGAGGAAAGGGGATTTTGCACTGTCCTGAGATGGCTGATAGCACTATACAGGGCACTGTGATTATAGGGCAGGATAAGAGAAGTTACTTGCATGCTGTGGATGCATCTGCATGCCTTCTGAGAGTGGTTTTAAGGCAGTAGAGAACAGAAGTTGGAAATTTGGTGCTTTCAGAGGGATGGGGGCACATCTCTGAATTAAATGTTTCCTAAATAGGACCCATGAAAGCCCTCTCTAAGCCGTACACTGAGCTATTTTTTGGCTCCACGTGTGTTGGTCCAACAATCAACATCCATTGCTGTTTCCCTTGCAGTGTAAACTGCTGGAGAAAACCTTTTTAAAAGAGATTATGAAAAGCAGGAGCCCATATCTGCTGGCCTCATTATGGGAAGTGGCTGCAGCTCTGAGGGCAGTAACAGAACCCTTTTGAGCCTCTGAAAGCATCAATATAAAGATCTGTATCTTGGAAAGTGGCCTTTTTACCAGCCATAATGTAAGCCAGACGAGAAGGAAAGCTTTGGGCATTAATAATGAATGAGCCTTTTCTAAGATTTCCAGAGCAGGCAGTCTCTGTAGGTAGTTTTCATCTTGCTGTTCTGCATTCCTGCACTGATTTTGCAGTGGTGTAGAAACATGACACTCAGTGCAGCGTGGGCTGGGGAGCAGGGCACCAAGTGATGCCTGCAGATGTCAAAGGGGACACCCTCAAATCTTTGTAATAGTTGCTCAGTTCAGGAATTCAGAAGAGCAATTTTTGCATATTTTAATGAGTGCTCTAGGAAAAGGAAGAGCTTGAATGGGTAAATGATTTTACAGCATTCTACAGACTTCCTGGGCACTTTGCTTCTTGCTGAATCAAGTGGCTCTGGGCTTGTGGCAGGGATGTGCAGATACTTGATTCCTATGGCTGAACCACAGAGGTGCAGATGGACACTTCCTTTTGTCCACACATGACTCAATTTACTTTTTGTAGGTCATACATACCATCAGAACCAAAATGAGAGTAAAACAAAAGCTAAAAAAACCCAAAAATATAATTCATTTTGGAGACATTTCTTTCCCTTCCTGAGCAGAGAGCCCTTGTTCAGGTGATCTCATTCCCTTTATTATTTCATCCTGGTCTTACCTTCTGTCAGTCACTGGCTTTTACAGGAGCCAGTGCCTTGGGCAAAGGGAAGGGAATTGCTCTTCTCTGAATTTCCGAGAGTTGGATTGTGCAGTGTTTGTACTTGTCACTGTTACACCATGTCCTGCCCAGATGGATCACTCTACCTGAGCTTGGAGGGGAGCAAGGCCTTTGTCCCTCCATGCAGAGAGCCCTCAGCACTGACACTGCTTCCCATCACACACCTTGTGCTGCTGTCTGGCTGCCCAAAGGAGCTATCTCATAAGTAACTGTGTCAAAAATCATATATAGTGGGGTTTTGATTCCTTCCTGTGTCTTTCAGGTCCTGCAGGATCCAGTTGGTGACCCATTAAGCAGCGACACGTTCTGGGCAGCATGCCTGCTCTTTGAATTCTCTGCCAGCGGACAGATGTGACCTGCCTACAGAGACACCCCGGGTGGGAAGAGACACTTCCCCAGGAATCACCCCATCACTGCCTCTTTTTTCCTCTTGTGCTTTTTTATAAATGAATGAGGAGTTTGACAAGGGGATGAATAAGAGTGAGGGAGAAGGATGAAGGCTTTTTCAAATGGTTACAGAGTTTGGTTTACTTACAGTTTTATTAAGAATTTTACAGACGGTAGAAGAAACATTGTGGACTGCAGGTTTTTACTGGAGCAGTCTGAAGCTGTAGTGTAGAAGCTAAAATTACCAAGGCACTGATTCTGTGGCAGTTACATGCAGTACCCATAGCACTGGTCAGACCCGAGTCCTTTGTTGCATCATGAAGGTAAATGAAGCTCCTCTACTTCAAAGAAGTAAAATTTATTTATACTGCCTTATGGTGAATATTGGATAACTTTTTCTCAGGTCTGGAAAACAAGGTCTCAGCTCAGTGCTGAGAGCAAAATACTGCTGTTTCTTATCCCTGC
The DNA here is from genome assembly GCA_038380795.1 of Pyrocephalus nanus. Classification (NCBI taxonomy): domain Eukaryota; kingdom Metazoa; phylum Chordata; class Aves; order Passeriformes; family Tyrannidae; genus Pyrocephalus; species Pyrocephalus nanus. The sequence goes on from CM076278.1 coordinate 5,165,600, forward strand.
ATTCCTGTTGAACTGCAGGGTGTAACTTCTGGAGGGTTCCATGTTCCGTAGTGCCACAGAGGACACAAACTGGAGCACGGCAGAATTTTCAGTGTTAAAGATCTGGCAGGACTGGGGGAGGGCATACCATGGTTTTGGTGTTAAACACCCAAGAAGTAGCAAAGTAAGCCCTTGGTGCAGGCTAAAGCTAATCCTGCAAGTCATAGGGAGTGGTCTTTTGGGTATTTTCCCTATTTTCCCTTTTGGGTGTTTTTTGCAGTGTTACTATGGGGGTTTAAATCTGTATTGGAGAAGGGGTCATCTTCGCCAAACCTCCAGCCCGGAGATACATGGAGGAGGTGCTTCCCTTACCTTTTGTTACAAAGTTAGCAAATAAAAGTTGTCAATTACTGTTTCTCCAGGGTTCCTTTCTCAAGGTAAGGGTATTAAGTGCTAAATGTCACAAGGCAATTATGTATTAAAGCCCAGCACTAGCTGCCCTGGAAACAATTGTGCTTGGTGAGACCCTGATGCCTCCTTTATTTTGGTGGCTCTCACTCGGAATGCCCATTTCTTGCTGTTTGAGGCTTCTGGATTCGGAGCAGCGGTGCTTGGAAGGGTCACGCACATGCTGTTGTTTATTGCCTTCAACAGCGGGGCCGGGTTTGTACGGCCCTCGCAGCCCCGGTGAGGGACGAGCCCGCCCCGCCCTCACAGCCCCGCGCCATCACCGCCCGCCCTCCTCCCGTCGGGGCCGTTCCCGCCGCCCATGCCGCCTCGCCATTGGCCCGAGGGCCGCCCGTGCCGCCTCGCCATTGGCCCGCGGCACCGTAGCAACAGCGACAGATATATCCTGCCGCGCCCTGATTGGCCGCCGCCTCCCGCCGAGCCATAGCAACAGCGGGGCGCGAGCGGGGCGCGCGCGGGGCGGGGGGGGCCGGGGCTGAGGGGGCGCGGGGATCCCTGAGGGGCGGGGGCCACGCGGGCACCGCCATTGCGGGCACGGCGGGCTCGGGGGCCGCCCTCACGGCCACGGCTGCCGCCGGCACGGCCACGGCTGCCGCCGGCACGGCCACGCCGCGGGAAAAAATGTTCTCCAGGCGTTGGCACTGTCGTTTCTGCGACCTGAGGTGGAAAGGAGGCAGGACACGGTCAGGGACCCGGCTGCACGCAGAGGTAGCGGCCCCATTGCAAAGTTCACACTGGATTCTTGATAGAGTGTTATCCGAAATCCCAAATAAGGTACTTTATTTTTCACCCCTACTGGTATGACATGTCACTACGATTACTATGATTTACCTAGTCAGTGGTATGTGATACATATGGGTGATAACACTTCCATACTGTTGAAGATGTATTGGAGTAAAGAGGAATGATGCCTCTCTTACAATGAGATGTATTTTCAGTTCCTTTCAAATATTTAGTGCTGTTCCCTGTCAGGGAAAAGGATAAGATTAACATTGTGTGTATAGAAATTTTAGGTACCTATCATTCTAAATAGATTATTTTCCAATAACCCATGCTAGGCAATGCAGGTACTTTGGGTTTGGATATAAATGGCCTTTGTTCTACCACCTTAACCATACCAGTGGCCTAAGGCCTTGGAAGTTGTTTAAATAGTTCAAGAATACCATTGTTTTGACTTTCTAGAGCAAAAGAAGATGCTCAATTCAGCAAAATTTCTCAGGAGTGATACAACAACAAGTCTCTTCCAAACTTAAATCTGAAAAAGGATTTTCAGCTAAAGCCAAATTAAAGCCTTTTCTCTCACACTTAATGAATTTCATTTCAAATTTGGCACAGTTGTTCTCTGGAGGACAGCTGAATTTTCTGGGACATTTCCCAAGTGAAATAACTTACTACTTTTCTATAAATTTGTTAGACAATTCAAAGCTTAATATGTGAAATTGAGCAAATTAAAATTATTTCTCTTCAAGATATGTAAAATCAAGTGGTTAAAGTACAGTGTGTTCTGGCCCACTATCGTCTCATGTCACCTGGAGATTGAACCTGCACAAAACACTTTTGAGGAGCTAATTGCATTTGGACAGGAACTGACAAGCAGGTGCTGTCAGAGGATTTGACCACGCTGAGTTACAGGCCAGCAGAGTTCTGAGGTGGGCTGTGCTTCCCCATCCCTGAGCCAGAACAGAGGGGCTGCCTGGCCATGCAGGGGAGGAAGAGGACAAGTGAATCTCTGCTGAATGCCAGTGCTGCTGGGTGGAGTTAGTCTTTGAAGGAGAGCCCAGTGGAGTTCTTTCCATTATGTTCACACTGGGGTAGCATTTGAATTGTTCAGTTTGTGCCTTACCTCGTTCTGGTTTTCTAGGTGTGATTTGCATCCCTGTCATGTTCTGCTTTCCCTGTCCTACCATTTGGAACAAGCTCTGGATGTGTTTATGCTGTTCTTCCTTGGAGCTGTACTTGGAAGCACACTGAGCATGTGGCTGACCTGCCCTGAGCTGAATGTGCTGTACCTGCTGTTGTCATTCTTCCTCCTCCACATGGCATGGCCTAGCAAAGGAAGGAACTTGCCCCAGATACAAAAAAAAAAGCGCCATTTTTATCCTAAAATGCATATAAGGGTCCAAAGAACAGTGCCTATATGTGCTGCTGGGTCACAGAAAGGGGAGGAAAATCTAGGAGGGCTTTCAGAAGTTCTGTTACTTGGCTGTCCCTGAGGCAAGGGGGACACTTTCCCAATAGTCAGCTATCCATGTTTTCCACACTGCTTCCAGAGGCAGCTTTTCTGTGGGCAGTTCAGCAGACAGCCCTAAGGCCAGAGACTGAGCTGTTGCCTGTCAGTGGTTCTCTGTTGGAAGAGGGGTGTGCAAGTGGCCGTGTGGAGGACCTGCTTGGCAGCTGCCATGAAAATCTTCCCTGAACTAATCCCAGCTTGACATGAGCAGCAGCTTTCCCTGCCTGTAGTCCCAGGGGCAGTTCTGCTATCACAGTCACTGAATGGGTGTGTCCACAGCCCACTCAGGACAAATGCTGGGAGATAGAGCTTCGAGGCCAGTGTTTCCAGGCAGTCTCCTGCTCTGGATGCCTGGCTCACCTTATTTGGGGCCTCATTTTCAGAGGAAAGGAGCACTTACATAGTGACTCAAGTAGGGCACCCAGAATAAGAGGCCACTTTTGAAAATGTTGGCAAAGGCATTCTGTTTTATCTCTGCACTTCATCAGTCTTATCCCCAAAGTCTTTCATGTTATGTTCTACAGTGAAAGGTCATTGTTTCAGATCAATCATTTTCAGTGGGACTTAATCCAGTTCTAAGTCAAATTAATCCACTTTGGTAAAGGTTGAAAAGCAGTAAAAATTCATTTGTTAAGACAGATCTGAGATTATTTTTTAAATGTGGCTGTTGATGCTGAGTCCTTAATTGTGTATGCCCAACATGAGGTGTCTTCGGAGTGGTTCCAAAAATGATGGACATGTAAATTCTGATCTTATCTGTGGCTTGCAAATGCTCAGGACTTTTGGAAAAACCCTGGGATTTAGTGGGATTGATTTTTTTGCTGTTCATTTTGGTTTTTTACTTTCAGTATTTGCTTAACAGAGGTTGTGGGGTTTTTTTCTCTTACCTGTAGAGCCTCTTTTCAAAATGGTGCTCCGGTGGCAGCTGCTGATAAGCAGACTTGTTCATGTTTTCCTGTTGAAGTTTGTGAATTCTGGTAACTTTCTCTTCATTACATAAAGAGTAAAACAACATTCTTCTCTCTGGGCAGGACTAGCAAACTGTGGTCTGAAGCAGCTCATGAGGGGTTAAAGCTGTTTTCAATTAGCTACCGTGTCCTTGCCACTTAAAGGAACCCCCCAACTGAGCATGCCTGACAACCTGTGCATATCCCTGAATCATTCTGGCAAGGGAAAACTGCCATAATCTTTTATTCAGACATAGTGCTGCTTCCTCAGTGCACTCTGAAATGAGCAGGCTCTTGAAAACAGCCCATTTAGCCACAGAGTGCTGGGGATTTATCAACTCGTGTCTGCACAGGATTTTGGACATGCAGAAGGCTACTGTGTGTGAATGCTGAATGGTATGAAAAATACTGCAGTGATCCCAAAAAGGCTTCTGTGTACAAGACCTGCCCTGTCCCATGAGGGAGCCAGAGCTTCACAGGTTTGGTACAAGTCCCTGACCTTCTGTTTTAAGGGTCTTCCCCTTTTAGTGAATGGATACAGAGTGTATTTCCCCACATGCATGGCATGAACTCTGCTGCTGAGCAGCACTCTGGCAGTGTCAGCTTTCTCTCTTCATTCTAGGATTTACCTTTGAGTTATGACGGAGGTTCTGGGAGAGTGATTCAAGATTAATATGAAATTGAAATATGACAAATAGACTATTTTCACACACACTGTGACAGCCTAGAGGGTTCTGTTACTCATTAAACTGTGGTGTATGGTTTGGCTAGAAATATGTCACTGAAATTACAGTCTCTTGTGGTTTGGGAAAGAATCATCACACTTCAGCTACACCCACTGCTATCTCGTGCTCTGATCTTGTCATTGGTGACAACACCTATCCTCCTGATGCACACTTATCTCACTGTACTGGGAGAATGTGCTGCCAGGATTCTAACAATAAAAATTACAGATAGTCCTAAGCCTGGGGAAGAATCTGTCCTTACGGCACTATCTGAGCATCGTGCCCTGTGTAAGTGCCAGTCACAAGCATTTCCGAGATCAGATGTTCGCAAACTCTTCGTCCCTCTTTCTCTACCGTGGTTGCCTCTACTTTGTTTGCTGTGATGTGGAAGATGGTTAACCTCCCCCATCAGTGGGTGGTTTCTTCTGTTCTCTCTCTGTTTTTCAGTATCTTGTCCCCAAGACTTTCATCATTTAACAGTTCCCTAAATAAAACATTTCCTTGCTGCAGAAAAGAGAGGGAAGATCACCTGCTCCAGGGATCAGGGGGATGTTAGTGGCAGGGACTTTGTAGCACCACTGCTGTAGTTCCACGAGTCTCAGGAAGAGTGCCACAAAATGTGTGTGCTCCCTCAGTGCTACCAGGACAACCAGAGGGGAGGCTTTGTGCCCTGGGGAAGGGCTGGGAATGGCACAGGGTAGTTTCCTTGTCCTGTAGCCTCTTCACCAGTGTCCCCACAGCTCAACGTCAGCAGCGGGGAGACACCCTCTGAGGCTGCTGTGGTGTCCCCAGTGCCCCGGGTGAGCGAGCAGTGAACTGGAATGGCATTTCAGAGGAGCTATTTGTGGAACATGGGTGCTGTCCAATAATCAGATATGCCTGTGGAGCAGAGCCACTGCCTTAGGTCACAGTGCAATTTTCAGTGCCATAAGTTTCTCCATCCACAAATTCTTGCTGGGTGTGGTCACTGCTGACAACTCTCAGTCCTGCCTCATGAGAGCAGTATTCCTGAGCTTTGATGGGAATCATGGAGCTCTGTAATGTCACGTGTAATGCCTGGCGTCTGAGCTCGGCAGGGAACCACGGTCAGGCACTGCTTGCACCCCATTCAGCACTCTGCTAAAAGGGCTCACTGATTTTGCCATTTCCTTTCCATTTTTGTTTTTAAGACATTGTAACTCATCTTATAAATATTGTAGCAGATTATAAAACTCATTGCATGAGCTCTGATTTCTGTTTATTGTACCCCTGTAGATTTGTGGAGCCACTCTTACGGATGAAGATCCAGAGCAGTAGGCACTGTTCACGCAGGAGAATATAGGTACCCTCCCAAACCTTGTGTGTGAAATGCAGTCTCTTCACTTTCTTTAGGTTACAGTCACACTGTCGAAATGCTGCACACAAGGTTGTGTTATTTTAGCATTTTTCCTCACAGCTGTTGAATTTAGACATGTATCTGGGTTTAGAGCAATGAGGTTACACATCACCTCGTGGATTCAAGGTGAAGAATTTTTGAGATGCTTTAGGCTGAGAAATAGTTGTTATACAGAAGCCTCAATTCAGGAAACCAAAAGCATTTAACGATAATATTTTGTGCATGTGTAGATATATCCGCATATATTTGGCAGATGAATGCAGATTGGTTCAGTGGGTGAATAACTGGTTTTAAAAATACTTTGTAATCCATTTCCCTCGGGAGTCTGAAGCTGCTGTACAAGACTAGAAAGCTCCTGGTAAACCCTACACATTTTCAGAGCTGCTGGAACGCTTTGCAGACTGACTAATCTCTACTGAGAAGTTATTACAACTGCAAAGGTTCCCAGCTGGAGAATGGAGGATTGGCCCATCTCTCACTGTTCTTGCCTAAGTGTCAGATACATTACAACCTGTGTTTTTACATTGAATCATACCTTTTCAAGATCACGTCCTTGCTGTCTACAGCTAAAAGTTTATTCTTAGGTAAAATCAATACAGGTTTTGCAATAATGATGATAATGAATTAGAGTGATACTTGGGATCTGTTCTGTTAGAACATTGTTTCTCTTGGAAACAGTGAAATTAGAATCCCCTTAGGAAAAAGCCCCCTTTGGCTTGCTGGGATGCACACACAGTGGTGTGGTGTGTGCTTCACACTGATGCAAAGGGCTCTTTCCAGAACGTTCTGGCAATCAATTTATAACTTGCTGGGTGTAATTTTTATGTTTCATGCTTTATTACTCTTTATTCTTATTTGTCGTAATATTTATTTATTTCCTTTAAAAGTCAGCAATATTCATCTAGTCCCTTTCAGAACTGTAGCTTTTATTTTAAATGGCATTAGGGCTTAATGCACAAAAGCCAGCAGCATTAGAGTTAAGGCCGAAACTTTTGGCTGACACAAGGGACGGGATTTACTCATTTGCAACAGTGCAAGAGCACTGAGGGTAGGGGAGAGCACAGGGATGAGTGAGAGCAGCCTTGTCCCTGCCCTCGGGCTGTGCTAATGGACCTGCTTTCCTCATCTTTGGGGTGAGGACAGATGTGAGCTCAAACTGCTCCAGGTGCTGAGGGCAGCGGCTGTGCTGCGGAACGGTGTGCGGGGGAGCAGATCGCTCAGTCCGCGGTACCGCGGGGGGGCTCAAACGCTGGCCCTGGGCTGAATAGGGAAAGTTAATCCACGATTTATTGTAAGAGAGGAGTAACGCGGCTGCCGGTGTTTCTGGACACCACCAGCAGCTGTGCCGTTTATGCGAGGTGCCTAGTTTGAGATTCTTTTTATGTAAGACTGATACTGTATCAATTTATGTAAGAGGAGCCCGACTATTACACATTAAAATAGTAGTAAAATTGAATTTAGCAGCATCTCTTAGGCAAGTTAGCAGAATTGCTCCGTGGTACCACCCCCACAACTGGGGCTGTTTCAAGGGAACCCAGGACGCGAGATACACTTATTTCTCCGGGACGATGCACAGCCGTGTCAGTGCTGCAGGACGAGGCTGGCTCGGGCCGGCCGGGGCCGCACAAAGCGGCCATGGCGCTGGGCAGGGGCGCACACGTGAGCGCGGAGCGCGGTCACAGCAGCGGCCCCGCGGGCGGGGCGGCCGTGCCCGTGCCGGAGGCGGTGCGGGGGGCCGTGTGTGCGTGTCCGAGCCCGCGTGTCGGGGCCGTCCCGCCCGGGCCGGTCCCGCAGTGCCCGCGCCCCCCGCCCACCTCCACCTTTGCAGCAGGAAAATGCAGCACTCGCAGCGCGCACGCGCGTCCCGCGGCCGGCGCCCCGCGATGGCTATTTATAGCAAGTGACGTCACCTAGAAATAGAGCGCGGGGGAGCGGCGCCCCCTCCCCTCCCCTGCAGCAGCCGCGGCTCCGCCCCCTCGTTGCCTTCCCGGCGCGCAGGCGCGGGCGGCGGCAGCAGCGCGAGGCTCCGAGCAGCGCACGCCGAGCGCGGTCCGGGAGCGCGGCCGGCGGCGACCGAGGGAGCGAGCGCGGCCAGGGTGGCACAGCCCGGCACAGCACAGCCCCGAGAGCCGCTCCGCTGCGGCCCCTGCGCCCGCCACCCGAGCGCTTCCAGCCGCACAGCCCGACCCCCTTCCGCTCTCTCTGAGGGGCGCGCAGAGCCCAGCCCGGCAGCCACCACGGAAGCGGCCATGGGGGACCGAGAGCAGCTGCTGCAGCGAGCCCGCCTGGCCGAGCAGGCGGAGAGATACGATGACATGGCCTCGGCCATGAAGTCGGTGAGTGGGGCCGGTAGCGTGGCGGCCGTGCGGCGTACTCGGGGAGGAGTGTGTAGGGGGGTAGTGGCGGGGGAGGGAGGGAAAGGAAGTGCGGGCTGGACCGAGGCGGGGTCGGGTCCGGGGAGGATGCGAGCCGCCAGGTCCCACCCGTCGTAGTGAAGAAAGGAGGGCGGGAGCAGGAGCCAGACCGTCCCGCCGGGACACCTCGCCGCCGTGTGGGGCGGTGCCCGGTACTACCTGCCTTCGGCACAGATGAGACAAAGAGTAGCCGGTCCAAACCGGACTTAGATCCCCCTTTTAAAATCTATTTCCTTCCCCCCTCGTTCCCTCCGTTCCCTCGTACGGGCGGTCTCGCAGCCCTCCCGCTCCCCGGCTGTCCCTGCCCCGGGGGTGTGGCTGTCCCCATGCCCTCCTCTCCCTCCCCACCGCGCCAATCGGGCTCGCGGTGCAGCCGTTTGAATGGCGCCCGCCCTGCGAGCGGCGGGAACGCCGTGCATTCCTTCTCTGACCTGCTCCAGAGGGGGCCCGTCCTCCCCCACCTCCTTCCCCCTGCTGGGGTTGTGGGTTTGACCTTGGGGTGCGTCTCCCCCTCTGGACACACCCAGCGTTTGGGGGTGCTGGCCGGGTGGGGTGGGCGCTGCCGCGGGGGCTGTCTGGGGGCACGGCACACGAAGAGCAGCCCCTTCCTTTTCTAGATGTTTCTTTTGCCTCATGATAAAAAACACAGATAGAGGCCTCACCCACAAACATCAGCGCTCTGACTCAAAGGTAGTACCTGCATCTGGGTGTGAAAGCTCCCCTGTGCTCCAAGAGCGTTTACCAAGCTTTAACGTTGCCTTTTTGCCTCTTCTTTGTAGGGTAACAGTTTCTCAGTGCATTCCGTACCTTGTTGAATACTGACATGTGTTTAAACGATAAGTTATATTTGCAGCTCGGCTCCTTTCAGAACTAAGCAATGAAAATTATTTGTACTGATCTGCCTGTACTGATACATAATAAAGTTGCAGAATGATCAAACTTACTATGTCTAGTCCCTTTTTTGAAAGCAGAGTATTTACACGATCTGAACTTTACGGGTAATGTTAATGCCAGTGAATGCTTAGCAATGTCTTTGCTGTATCAGATTACAGTTGGTTTGTTCTTGCTGACCTGTCCTCTGTGAACACCAAAGGCCCCAAGAGGAACCGTTTCCCTCGAGAGTGCTGCTGTTCAAAGGCACGGATGATTTTAGTTTAAAGGAGCAGCTTCAAAAGGAGCCCACATTTTTGTTATAAGAATGTGTATGTCACCTCCATTAAATGAGGGCAGTAAAACGACACTTATTTTGCTGCTCTTGTTCACTTATGCTATTATTTTGTAATAAATACTACAACCAGTCCAGTTCTAAAACAGTGATACTTCTGAGTATCTCAGTACCAGTGGCACTGGATGTTCAAGTAAGTTGTATTTTAATTACACTGCTAGAATTCATGATACATGTAACATAGTAGTAACAGCTCTGTTTATCTCCTATTTTTCACTTGGTAATTCTAAAAAATGAAACAGAGGAGCCACTAAAATCTGCTGCTGTACAAGATTATTTGTAGCTGTAGTTAGTAGAGAGCTTTTTATTTCCCCAGGTGCTGCTGAACTACAATTCATGTCTGTCACTCTGGGCATGTGTGAAACCATCAGAATCAGTTGCTGTGCTTCAGCAATATGTCAATAAAGGACTTATAACTAGTCTTCATGGCCAGTTGTCTTTAAACTGTCCCAGTTGCTGTGCAAATTTTCATTCACAGTACTCTGTAATGCCAGTGCTGCTCTCAAACAAGCTGTGTGGTGCTGAGCTTCTGTCCCTGGGAGCGGAGTCTTGAAACACATTATAGATACTTTTGAAATACAAAAAGTAAATTTGAATTTAAAAAGCAACAGTTCCTTTACTTTAAGCTGTTCATACACTGTTGCATGTCTGTAATGCAGCATCTCTTGGTTATTGGGCTTTCCCAGGTGTTCACTCCAACATGGCAATTTCCAGAACTCTTCAGTGCTTGGAATTATTTTGTAGGTCTGAGCATAAGCTCCTGTAAAGTGCCCTGGGGGCTCTCTGTCCTCACACAGCTCATACTTCTCTTTTAGTGGTTGTAAGTGAGAGATAATTAAAGGAGCTTTTTATCCCTATAGAATAATATTCAAATAATCTTGCAATCCAGAGAGGTTAGACTTCCTCCAGCAGGAAGGAAATGGGTATTCCAACTCGGATATCTATTCTCAGTGCAGGATATCTTGATTTGAAGAGGTTCTATTATATGTTTATTTAAATATCTGAATGCAACATATCTTACACTTTTTAAAGGTGCTGTATGAAAGCAGAGTGCTTCCAATGTGCATTGAAATCTGAACAGTTAATGTCAGTTTTACATAGGTGTTACCACACTTTCACATACACAGCATAGCCAACAGCCTGATAGAAACAGTAAGTAACAAAGACTATTTTAGGGAAAATGTATTTGCCTGATTTTTGAGACTGCCTCTGAAGAAAAATATTGTGACAGGGCTGCCATTTCATCTGTCAGTATAAAGCTGGAGAAACATTTCCTTTTCAGTCTCATCAATTCCTTATGAAGAAAAAAAAAGCCAGACCAAGCAGACGTGGTAGCTTAAAAAAGGAATTTACTGGTTGATACAAATTTTTGTTGCTGTTAAACTTACTTTTCTTGGAAGAATCCTAGTATTTTGGCTGTAGACAGGAGAGTAAAATTAATCAATTTGCTGTTACAAATTAATCAGTTTAATTTACTTTTTCCAAGCCCAAACTGTTTTAATAGAAAATACAGTCATATGTAAAAGTGCCTCTGCTAAATGGCATTCTTCCAAGGGGTGTGGCATTCCCATTGCATTAAATGCTGCTCCAGGATTCCAGCTATTTCAAATAAACATTACACGGTAGGTATGGAATTGCTTCTCAACATGCTGGAGAAAGGTGCTTTTGGTGTGAGTGTGAAAGGCTCTCAGTTGATGCAAGAAATGCTCCAGCATCCTGAGACAACAGAATTGAATTTAAACCTCTGGGTGTAGATAATTCCAGTCATAATGAAACGTTTTAGCTGTATAAAGCCTTACTATTCCAGACAATATTAATCCTAATATGTAGTGCTTAACACCTCTGTTGATTTATGTTGCTTTTCTGATATAGCTACATAGTGGGGGAAAAAGTAATTTACTCTTCAAAACTGATAAAGTGAATCTGAGTTCTGGGAGATGCAGTTTTTTAAGTTAGTTGTGTGTCAGATAATACACAACGTGAAATAAATGTAAGGTTTTTAAACAAAATAGCTCGAGGTTCTAGTTTATTATGTAGCCTTTAGCTGTGTATATAAATGGACTTAGAAGTTTGGGGTGTTCTGTATTTTTAGTACAAATCACTGAGTGTCTGGTTTGGGGTTTAATGAAGTGTGTGTGTGTAGGAGAGGTAGATGCCTTTAATGTAAGCAATGTCCTCCGCTGCTGGGAGATGCTTCCTCCCTGTGGTTCTGTGCAGTAAATGGAGCTGTAGAGCAGCTTCTTGGTGCAAAACACTGAAGTGACACGATGCAAGAAACTGGTCTGGTTTAAATTCATTCCTCTGGTTCCTATTTGTTCCAGAATTATGGACTGTGTAACGTTGTATCAGGAGAGTTTTAACAATTAAGCCTGGCTTTCTGCTGGCTCAGGTGCAGACATTTTTGCAGCAGCTTGCTGGGAACTGCCTGACAAAACAAGTGTCATCACAGTCAGTGCTCCGGGTCAGGCTCTGCTGGGCAGTCCCACAGTGCACCGGGGATCACTTGTGGAACGCTCCCCTGGGTCTGTTTTCCATGTGGAAGTGGCTCAGTTTGGGATCACACACCAAGTCATTTCTGAGCTCACAGCACTGACCTCCTTAGCGTGTGGGGGGAGGAATTCCAGGGTTGTAGTCAGGATTCCTTTTATACTCACAATTTTTTTGTCACTAAGCTGCAAAGGAACTGTTAATATCTTTACTAGAGTAGATGATACAGGTGAGTCATAGTGGAGATTGCTGAGGGAGGGACTCTTGGGGGAATACTGACTGGGAGGAAGGTTATTAAGATGTTGTTAGAGTTGATTCCTGTGCAGTTCAGCCCTTGCAGATTGTCTCGAATTGCATTAGTACGAGCAGAACGGTGTCTCTTGGGAGTTCAGGTTCCTGAGCTGTGGGGAAAAGGCATTTTGGAGATAAAGCTAATTAACTTATATTTTAAGAACCAAACCTAAATTGGAAAGTAATCTCGCTCTTACTCTAACAGTTACAATTCGTAAAGTATTCTTTTAGATCTGGAAATATTCACATTTTTGGATGGTTTACTGACTACACCAGCAGTCTCAGAATAGTATAAATATTTGTGACTTGATTATTTGTAGTATAAGTATTTGGTTGAGAACACTCTGGTGCCTGTCAAACAGTGTAAATATGCACATTTTAAAAGAAATAATTAATTATTTTAGCAGTGTCTGAGCAAGGACAAGTTTACTTTCACACCAAAGTATATAACCTTAGAATTCTAGTGACTGCTTTTAAGGCAATATGCTTAAAGTAGGGGAGTTTTTCATCCTAATTCCTTTGAGTTAAATTTTGTGTTTATAAATTTGAAAAAGTAGAAGAGTTTCAAGTGACTGTGTGATAGATTTTATTCCCTAAATTAACACAGCAAGTGAAATAGGCCTAAATAGACAGTATTAGAAGTATTATCCTTTTATGTCAGCTTTTTGTAGTAGCAGTTTGGAGTTGATCGTGGCTTCTTTCCGGATTTCCTGTTCTATTTCTATGCAGTTTCTTTCATGTCCTATCCCTGGAATTTGTCTGGAGCCACCAGTTAGCAGAAAGCAGGATAACTTTTGTATTACACCGATAATTGCTCGCTAAGTGTCTCAGAGTTCCTGTGAAACACTAATTCCTTTGTGCTGTGCAGAGCTTATGGACTGCAGCGCTTCCATCTCTGCTGCCGAGTGCAAGAGCAGCAGGGGAAAGAAATGCAAGAATTGCACCAGTTGCCAGTGTGGGTGCTGTGTTCAGACTCATGTAGCTGGTGTTCTAGGTACAGTTCAGTTCATCACTGTGTGTGTGGTCTGTGTAAATTATAGCAGACTTGCCAAAAACCTGAGCCCTCCCCTGTTAGTGCTCCTCGTTACACAAGCCTGACTCCCTTTTATTCAGTGAATGTTCTTTCCTTCAAAATACCCCCTCTATTGCATCAGAACTGTGGGGGTTTCACTCTTGACTGCAGAAATGGGTTTTAACTTTCAACATTGCAAAATTACTCCCGTCTAGAAGGAATTTTGGGATCTAGAAGGAATTTTGAATCTTGCACTTCACGATGAAAGTATTTAAGGAGGTTTGCATGCTCCTCTCTTAAGGCAAACGCTTTAAATTTGCTCTTTGTCTGTGTTGACAGGTCACTGAGCTGAATGAGCCCCTCTCAAATGAGGATAGGAACCTGCTGTCTGTAGCCTACAAGAACGTAGTCGGAGCCAGACGATCTTCCTGGCGCGTCATCAGCAGCATAGAGCAGAAGACCATGGCAGATGGGAACGAGAAGAAGCTGGAGAAGGTTAAAGCCTATAGGGAGAAGATAGAAAAGGAGCTCGAGACAGTCTGCAATGACGTTTTGGCTCTCCTAGATAAATACTTGATCAAGAACTGCAATGACTTCCAGTATGAGAGCAAGGTGTTTTACCTGAAAATGAAAGGGGATTACTACCGCTATCTGGCAGAAGTTGCTGCTGGAGAGAAGAAGAACAGTGTCGTGGAAGCCTCAGAAGCTGCCTACAAAGAGGCTTTTGAAATCAGCAAAGAGCACATGCAGCCCACTCACCCCATCAGGCTGGGGCTGGCACTCAACTTCTCTGTGTTCTACTATGAAATCCAGAATGCCCCCGAGCAGGCCTGCCTTTTAGCCAAACAAGCCTTTGATGATGCCATAGCAGAGCTGGACACACTAAACGAGGATTCCTACAAGGACTCCACTCTCATCATGCAGTTACTTCGAGATAACCTCACTCTCTGGACGAGTGACCAGCAAGATGAAGAAGCAGGAGAGGGCAATAATTGAAGAGCTTTCCTCTGATCCCTCTTTCATCCACTTGGCCATCCCCATCGTCACCAATATTTCCTTGCCACAGTCACACTAAATATCTAGTGCTAAGCATATCTGTATTGTACAGCTGTTCAGATCTGCTGTCCACTTTATTGAGAAGCAGTTTCAGATGAGTCTTCATGGGCATTGATGGATTGATTGGTTTATTGGCCCTATTTATCTTAGTTGCACTTGAGCAGTGCAGAAAGAGGCATTTTTAGTTTGCCTGTTGATTGGAAAATATGGGAAAGAATAATGGAAGGTGATCGAAGATAACTAGATTCCAGTTAAATTCTTTCCATTTGAAAGGAGCTGACAGTTCTGTTAAGCAGTACATTTTGTGCATGCAAAGTAAATTAGCCACCCCAAATTTTTTTCAGTCAATGAAAAACAGTCAAGCTGATGTGAAATGACAGCTCTGTTCATCAGTTTACAATAAACTGTTTGAAATGTGAGGTCTCAGTAGCAATTTGATTTTCTTGCCTCTAACTTATGTGCACAGTTTCTTTTAATGCAGTGCATCTACCTAAGAGTTTTGATACTTGTAATCTTTTGCAGTTGTTTTGAAGAATCATAAATTTATTTTTTGTAAACTCTTTGGCTGTTTAGTTGTCTGTGTATTCTGACAACTCTATGTCAATATTTGCCCATGTTAAGATGGATGACTGAGATGCCAGAGTTCTAAATTAAATGTTTTGGAATTAAGTGAATAAAATAAAATGCTGCTTCAGGGATGTTATCTCTACCTGAGCTGTCCTGTCGTTTGTTCAGAGTGGAGACAGAGTTACCCAGCACATCAGTGGTGGGTTAAAACATCTTGAATCCAAAGCTGAATGAGAAGTTGACACCTGCTAAACTAACACAACACAGTCAGTATGATGAAAGAAGAAAAAACCAAACCCACAGAACTCAGAGGCACCCCCAGTGTTAAAGTGGAGCTTCCAAAGGAGGTGTATTTAGTTGTTTGCTCACTAGAGCAGTTGTAATGCAGTTCCCCTCAGGAGCTGAAGAGTTGTAAAGCACATGACTTATATCAATGTAGAGACTTGGGGTTGCTTCTGGCCACTGTAACCTCTCAACTTTCTCTGAAGTGCAGCCACCAAATCAGCTTTACATGTGAAAATCCCACTAATTATTTCATATTTACCTGCTTCAAACAGAAGCAATACTTGTCCCTAAAGACTGCCTTGCTGTGTTTAGCTAGCTTAAGTCTAGTCCACAAACTTACCTGTTGTTTTTGCTCTCTCCCAGCAGTCAGTGTACATGTACATTTGTTGGTGCTGTACGTGCTTCTGCAATGGTATGTCCCAGAAGCAGGAAAAGTTAGCTGTGTCCAGACTGCCGCTGGCACCTGAGATAGCTCAAAGGCCATGTAAGTTCTCATTTATCAGAATCTATTTTTCTTTGATTTGTCCAGTAGTTGTTGCTGGTCTGATTTACCCACAGCAGCTACTTACACTTTTTACAAGCAGCACACCGGTGGTTTTTAAGTATCTGGAGTTTTAGAATTTTTAATAGTAGATTTGTATGTATTTATATATTCTGTCATCTTATAGATAGTTCTAGCTTTTTATCAGTAAAGTTGGCAACAATTGAAAACTTAATGCACCATCTGAAAAAGATGAAAATACCGATACCTCCTTACCTGCCCCTGTGGAGCCAAGGTGAAACTCGGCCATACCTGCCTTTTCACCTTGAAACACTCTGGATAGTTAATAGTTAATATTATTGGCAATTGGTAGGTTTGTTTTGCTGTTTATAGAAGAATCTGTCTTTTTGTTACCTTTTTTATTTACCTTTTTGCTAATTCAAAAGCCCTGGGATTGCTAAATGCTTTTTTGTAATCCCTGTTGTAGCAACGACCTGGAGGAAGCCAAAGCAGATGAACAGCACATGTTGTTTATTCCAATATTCTTCAGTGGACTGTAGGATTCAGGTATTTTGGAACTGGTATTTCTCTTAGATGACCTCCAAGTCATGTTGTCTGCCTCTCACTCTCTAAAATAAACAAAATCCTAGGCTATGCCCAATTTATTTTTTGAAAACACCAGATGTATTCACCAAAAGTGTTTAGTTGAATTCACAACATTTTTTTAAGCAGGTCTAATTCCAATGCAAAGACTTCAAACTGAGTGATTTTCCCTGCTCCCTGATGGGGGTTTCTTTATGTTGCCTTAATTCAGACACAAAAAGATGCTTATTAATCTTAACATGGTGAGATTTATATCTGTGAAGGTCCCTCTGAGTATTATTTTGCCCAGAACTGTGCTGTTTGTGTCTTTCCCAGGCAGTCATGTTGGAAGGTTGAGTGACCCTGAGGGTGTTGATATATCTGCATACCCTTGCATTTTTAGCAGCCTGAGAGCTGCTAAGTGGAAAAAGCAGCATTTTCTGTCACCCTGTAGGAGCTTGAAAGCTTAGGGATAATCAGCCCTTAAATTAATAGCTTGTCCTAATCTGCTCCAATGTGTTCTAGCTGTGTGGAAGTGGGTTTGTTCATCCCTCAGAGTACAGACACATCCACACCCTGTGGAACCCACTAGAATGACATGTGCCAGTGCTCTGGAACGCTCAGACTTCCTGGGCTGTCTCTGTAGTGAGAGGCTGTGGTACGAGAGCAGTGATAGCACTGGGAATGTGCAGGTTTTAGGGAAGCAGAAACCTTTGGAAGAGTGCTGAGACTGGATCTCCGTGGATAGCACATAACAAAGGACCACATCCTTACTGTGGTAAGTAACCATTTACTCTGTTAACTACTTTGGTCTCACTGTGGGTTTGAAAACAGTTTTTCCCATGCTGCCTTTGCTTTGCACGGAGCTTCTGCTGGTGCTTTTCCATCCTTAATACTTGTAATCTGCTTCTGCAGGTTGGATGGACTGACTTCTAGAGCCAAATCTATTCCCAAAGAAGCACGAGGGTACTCCCTCACCTACTCCCAGGGCCTCTTCCAGCAGCTGCAGGAGGCTGCTGTATAATAATCTGGAAAAGAAATTACGAAAGTACACTTCAAGTTAAAGGAAATGAAAAGCCTGGCTGTATTTTAAGTTGTGAGAATGATTTAATGGTAATGAAAGAAGGCTGAAAACTGATGTCACTATACATTATCAAATACTTTCTGGGACCAGCTGGAAATCCTTCAACAAACCAGTTTGAGTGTAAGGATAGGGAGAAAACAGGAAAAAATATTTCAGTGCTTTGGATCTTTGTTTTTTAATTCTATCCACACCACATGTTTGAATTAATTTAACATAACTGATCAAGAAAAATTGTCTAAAACACTGCAACAACACGAAAACCCTTGTTGGATACATCTTAGATTCACTGAAGCACCTCCTTGAAATCAGTGGCAGAGTTTGAAGAGTGTGAAGTTGATTATCCACATAATTGACAGAGGATGTTTAGAGCTTGTTCTGAACAAGCCTAAAGTACTTGAAGTTCCATAGATGCAGATGGTTTGGTGTCTGAGCCTTAATGATTTCTGAGATAAATGAAGATGTTCTAAACACTGAGGTCAGGCCAGGCAGGGTTTTAATTAGTGTCACAAGTAGAGCCATCTGTGAGAAGTAAAGTAAGCCAGGCTTCCAACTCCCCTCACCTGCTGATCTCCAGCCAGCAAGTGCCTTGTGGATACCATTCCCTTCCCAGGCTGCTCCCAGGTAACTGCTCTGCAGGTTTTGTCATGTATATAAGAAAATAATTATAGCTGTGATTATCCATGCTCCTCATCTGACTTTTATGCTTGTGTCTATAGAGTATGAACAGGATAGATAACTAAAATATTTGCAAGAATATTGCAGGAGGCAGGAAAGCTTAAGAGCTAAGGGAGTTTGTCTTGTGTGTGTGAAAAAGCAAGATTAAGCACTTGAGTGTCACAAAACACCTTCAAAAAAGAGGCATTTCAGATAAGGATGTTTCAGAAGCAGGTAAGACAAGCTTAAGGAAAGTATGATAAATTTAAAAATCAGGTTTCCCCAGGAAAACCTTTGAAAGCCATTTTTTTTCTAATTCTGTGTTTTGTTCGATTGAGTAATAAAATGTGAAACAGGAAAAACAAGGAATGGCTCCTGTTTCAAAACTATTGATTACAAATTGATTTTGAGGCACCACAGTCTAAATTAATTCCATCAGGCAGTTATGCAGAGTAATTTGTCAGCTCTAAAATTAAAGGATTATTTAATATTTATTTTTAGAGTAGTTTAATTAGATGCTTAAATATCTCCTAGAAATAGGAAAGCTGAGTGCTGAAAGCAACACAAGTGCCACAGAGCACAGTTGTTATACCACATTTCAAGTTGGAGAGAACAGTCCAGTGTGTTCTGTCTCTCTGCCATGATAAGCGCAATCAAGTGAGAAAATATTTCAGAGCATTCCTTGGCTGGGATTAAGGTACAGTTTTGGAATTATAAACATACTGTAAGGCACTCTGTCCCAAAGCAATTACAGCCTGGGAAATGAAGATGCATTGCTTATATATTAAAGTATATATAGTAGATGTGCTTTTTGATGACGTGTTTTGCTTCTTTTCCCAAATTACTCCCCATTTGGGTTATATGCTAACAGATTTTTTTTTTGTCATATCGTGGCTATCTTTGAGCACTGAGAAGATTATATGGGGCAGAAGCTGGATGGATCAGCTGAGAAAAGAGATGTGGAAGGAATAGAGCCAAAGATTGAGAGAAACAGGTGGAAATTTTAGGAACAAAATTGCAGGAAAAATATTCTGATTTTTCAGTGTTCTCATAGGGCAGATTCTCAATCCTGGGGCTTGAGACTGTGAAAGTCACAAAGCAATACCTTCCTCTAAAATTGTAGGAAAAGTGGATATCAGTCTCTTTTTGGCTATTGTCAGCAAGATGCTTTTTGATCACTAGAATTTGGTTTTCTGCAGTTGTGAACTGCAGGCAGTGAAGACTGAGTGTGTCTGTGAGTGAGCTGTGGAACTTCCCATGTATTACAGCTGCAAGTACTCTTTTCACTTTGTCACTAAGCACAGGGTTAGAAATGTCTGTTCTAACTTTCCTACATACCAATTCTGGTCTATTATGGCATAACTATAAATGTAGTAATATATTTACAATATTCGTGCTCTTCAAGTATACACATTCCTTTTTTCTGAATCTTCATTGTACATGCTTATATTTCAGTCTAAATGATTTTAACTAATGATTATGAACCAATTGAGTCTGTCCCAACTCAGACATTGTAGCCAGATGAATTATTTTCATTCAGTTGGGTATTTGCAAAGCCCAGAGTGCATTAAGGCAAAGCACTGTGAGAACTCCAGCAGGGAATACCTTTTGAGGGAGGTGATCATTAGGAAATCACTTAGGTATAGTTATGTACTTAAATCAGTATGAGCTATGTTCACATAACTTGATAATGTGATCAGTTCCATTTTAGGATTTAATCCATGAGTAGCTGAACTCTCCCATCTCAGAAGAATGATCTGGTTTAACATGTCTGAGGGAAGAAACAGATCAAGTCCTTATGACTTCCAGTAATGTTGTGCCGGTTATAAATATTCACTATAACAATTGCTTATTATAAGTCATAATAAATATAAATAGTATTAAAAATATAAGCCAATTATATTTACAGTAATTTTATATGAAATCTGTGGCATTTGGGGAACTGCATCCTTGTTTGAACATCAGAGGGATGACCTTTCCTCAGGGTTTTCTCAAGCAGAGGCTCCTGAAAGAGCAGGGATGGCAGCACAGCGTTGGTTCCTTTCCCAGGCACGTAAGGCACACACTGGAAGGAAGCAGGAATTGTAGGGGGTTGGCAGGAGAAACCCTTTTTAACAGCCTTTCTGACTGTTGTTGTGCCCTGAGCAGCACAAAAGAACATCTGCCTTGCAGAGGGCAGGGACAGTAGATGTGTGTGGGAACAGGGATTGAGTAACTGGTTTCCCCGGCGGGTGGAGCGGAGCTTGTTCTCTCTGCAGTGACAACTCGTGCTCGTCCCATGGTTGCTTTGTTTTGAAGCACAGAAAGAAGCCACATCCCAGGTGGTTATTTTTGACTGAGGTCCAGCCCCAGTGACAGACCTGCCTGAGAATTCGGGGTGCTGGGGCTTTAAAGCCTCAGCAGGGCCAGTGGCTTTCTGGAGGGAGCTGTGGAGCTGTGTGCCCCGGGGCTGGCACAGCCCAGCACCAGCTCAGTGCCTTCCTGCCTGCAGGGCAGCCACATCCTCTGGAGCCATCAGCGCTGCTCCTGACCCTGCATCCCACATCCAGAACAGGGGGCACAAGGCCAAGGCTGCCTTTGGCTGGCCCAGGTCTCTCCAGGTGTTTGTTGCTGGCCATCCACGGGGTCAGGGTGTTTCTGATGGAATTCCACATGTCCTTACAGGGTCAGGAACAACTCCTCTGTTCTCTTGTGCCACTTCAAGCTTTTTAAGGACTGCTATTTGCCTCTTCTGAAACAAGTCCTATTAAGCCTCCCTAGGCTATAAAATGGCATGGAAGGATTGGGAGGTTGGAACATTTGCTGTCATCAGCCCCATCAGAGCCCAGCATTGCTAACAGATGAGCTTTGGTACCACTGCTGAGTCATTCTGGTTTCCACAGCTGACGATTCCTTGCTTTGAGATTGGCCATGGGTCTAGGCTAAAAGTGGACAGAATTAACTATTATTTTTAGATTAGTAAAGCCCAGCTTTAGCTGAGCTTATTAGCCCATCATTAGTTGTGTTTAAAACAACTGCTTTAAATTTTACTAAACACATTATGTGTGTATGTGTGTTGTTAATTCTGCCATAAAGACTGTGCTGAATCCTGGGATTTAGAACTGATTAAGAGCCACTAATGGGCCAGATCTCTGGGTAAGGTATAATGAATTATTCATCCTGTTAACCTGGTGCAATCACAATAATGTCTTGATGCTAATTATCAGGTGGATGGGCTGACACAAAGTCAGGAGTACCCAGGAGATATTTTATTCAACATGTATTCTGATTCCTGTTGATAAATCTCTTTCCTGCTCTTACAGTTTATTTCTTATTCAGTGAAAACAGGTCTTATTTTGAGATCTCTTCTTCCTGTTATTTCAAGGTTAATTTTTTTTAAATCATATAATTTTTTAGGGTTAAACTAGGCTAAGATCTGAACCTTTTGACAGCTTTTGGGACAGCTGTCTGCAAAGTTTCACTGTCACACCTCACTATATTACTTTGTCCATATTGGCAGAACTGCATATTACCATTTCTTCTATTACATGTGAGTTTAATGGTCTTGCAGCAATCAGAGCAGAATTTGTCTTACTTTTAATGAACACAGAACACCTGTATGTGCAGTTGTAAAGCATGACATTACTGTGGTAATGAAGTAGATGTTTGTACATATTCTTTATTACTTAAGGCAACAGTTTGAAACAGCTAATAGATTTTATTTTTTTACTTGGCCATTAGTCATTACTCTGTTTTCTCCCTTTTTCTCTTTTAAGTCAACTCTCAGCGTTTCATTTTGCTTTAATTAATGTTGGAATGTATCATTGTTCTTCAAAGAGATTTATCAGGAGTCAAACATTATTAATTCACCACGTATTTTGCCACTGTTTGTTAAAGATCCCTATTTTTTGAAATAGGAGACTTCAGCCTGAAATGTAGCTTAATGCAGATTCTCAGCTCAGCTTGAAAACAAAAAAAAATCAACCCACAATCCAAACCAATCCCCAGCCCCTATTGCCAACTTGTTTTCTTCTCTGGCAGTTGTTTTCCCTCTGTTTGTGCTGACCCTGCCAAGTCTTGCTTCTCCTCTCCCTGCAGCAATACTTTTCGGTAGCTCCTTGAAGGTGCAGCTGCTGAGTGGGTGGGACCTGTGGATTGTCTGAGAATGCCCAGCTGGTTTTGTGTGAGATGTGCACAGTGAGCTGCTCTGGGGATATCTTCTGATTTAGGGGAGAGTGTGAGAGCTGAAGAGTAACTCTGGGGGCCCGATGCTGCCTGCCCTTGCTTTCTTTCTGGGGTTTGTGTTTCTGCTCTTCAACAGCGTGAGAGATTTTTTCCTCCCTTTCCTCTCCTCCTCCCCTTTTCCTGTTTCTCTCCCTCGGCCACCACATCCTTCCTAAAGCTGCTTATCTCTGAGATTTTTCTTCTCTCTCTCTCAGTTCTCACTCTTCTGTGTGTGATTAAGCACCTGGAACATTTCCAGCCTGATGACTGCAGGCTTTTGCAATGAAACCCCTTGGAGCTGTACTGAGTGGGCTGCTCTGAAGGAGTCAGACTTTATGAGCCCTAATGCCTGCCTTTGTAGAGATTTGCAAAGTGCTTGGCATATTCAAGGCATTGTTGCTCTCTGAGTAACAGCAACAATGTGCAGGAGGTCTCGTGGTACAGAAATGTTTTCTTGTGACCGAGTCCTTCATATAGAAAACTGCTCTTTCCCTTTGTGCTGAGCTGTTCACAGGGAGGTCACTGCTCCAGTGACTTTGAGATCCTGTTTTCTGTGGGTCAGCCTGACACCAACGTGGCATTTACAGCCATGCTTAAATCAGACAGCTTTCTAAACCTCACATTGTTTGAAGTTTGGGTCTGACCAGCTGAGGTTCATCTTCTCTTCAGTGTGAAAATTTAATCACTTTTGTTTGAAGAAGTCACAGCCACAGCCTCCCATTGCTGAATTCAGTGATACACTCACAATCACTACATCTGGTTCTATGTTAACTCCTTCTGAAATGAGTAGTGGAGCGCAATTATTGTACTAATAAGGCTTGGCTTAAGAGAGACAATGTGAAGATGCCTTGCTGGATAGGGAAGTGCTGTGGAAGACTTGGAAGCCTCCTGCAGAACACGGCCCCAAGGCTTTCAGCCTGCAGGCTGAGCTCAGGGGGCTCTGCTTTCTGTGCCTTTATCCTGCACTCAGGGCTGTGCACGGGGATAAAACACTGGGTATCAATAACTCCAGCACTTCCTTGCCAAGAAGCTTTCTCCCAGGGCTTTTATAGCCACTGAACATAAAGCTGGTGGTAACATTGTCTGCTGGCTGAGACTGTCCAGAATTAAACCAGGATTGAATGCAGAAAGGGTATTTATCTTCAGCAAACTCAAACATTTGGTAGTATAATAGAATTGGAAGGAGATGTAGAAAATTAAAAAGGGACTCTATTCCATCTTGATGAGGTGCTGAAGGAGCTTTCAGTCAAAGGAAAACCCATTTTCATTTGTCAGCTGGCCAGGTTATTGTTATCATGTCTTCAAGTACAAAGAACAGAAGGAAGAGGGCAAAGGAATCTTCTCAAGCCCTGTAGGGCATGGCAGTGACACCTGGTTCTTGGCATTGCTGTGACAGCCCTGGGGAATCAGTCAGAGAAGGGAAATATGTTAGGAAATGTACCTTGTATTAGAAAAAGTACCCATATATTCTTTATAGAGTGATTTCCCTTGGTGTCTCTCTGGAGATTTCTGGCAGTTTCTCCTGGATCATCCAAAGCCCCTCCACTAAATCAGCGTTTGAGCCACACCCAAACTTCCTGTCCCATGCTGTGCTTCAGCAACTCTGACCTAAATATTATATTAGAGATAATAGAACTAAAGGGTTTTTTTTTATCCAATACTAGTTTAAATGACTCCAAATTTTTCTTTTTCCATCTGTCCACCCATTCCTTTCCCTTGCATCTATTCTTCTCATAAAGCTCATATTTTTACCTCCATTATCTTTCATCCTGCTCTTCCCTGAGCCCTCTTTTGTCCTTTCTGACCTATCTTCCCACTTAAAATACTTTCTTCTTGGCCTCATGGAGCATTGCCATGGTGACCACATGATGTCATTGCACTGGGAACAGTTGCCTAGGAGACCATATGATGTCATTGCACTGGAGACAGTTGCCATGGTTACTGAGTTGGCTGAGGTAACTGGGAAAAAGGGTTTGTCATCTGACCAATGCCAGGAAATGTTCCCATTAATGGCAATAAAGAAGAGACCTTTATTTATATTTGTGTTTTTATGTTGCAGGGAGGGCTGCCTGTGGCTCAGAGACCCCACTGGTTTTTCTGGGACAATGTGCTGTGGCTGGGCTTTTTCCTCTGGGCTGTGGGATCTTGCTCACCTGCTGTTTGATCTGCCCTCTTTGGTTTTTGAGAGAAATAGCCCAGCCCAGTATTTACCCCAGCAGATGTACAGTAGCAGGGAATGTCATAGATGAGCTTGCTTCATCTGCACCAGGCTCTGTGTGGCTCCGTCATTTGTTTTCCACTCCTTTCCTGCCTTTCCCGCCTTTCCCAATTTCTGTTTCATCATTGCTGACACGTACCTGCCTCGTTTTAACAATTCCAGGAGTTCCCAGAAATGTCCTACGTGAAAGGTGAAGCAGAGGTTAAATAAAAAGCAGGAGGCAGCTATTAAAGCCAAGTAAGGTACACAAGAACGAGTTTAGTGAGTGTGTCCAGCATGTAAACCCTGTGATTCATGTGAGCATGTGGGAATGTAAACAGTGGTTAGCACTGTGTGTGATGGGCAGATCTGTAGCTCTGATAGATTTTCTGTGTTTATATAACATACATATAATTGCTTTACAGATAAATAAATAAGCTTTTATGGAAATGGCTTTTCCAGACTTCTGCAATTTGAGTGAATTACACGGCTAAGGCATGTTAGTCAAATTGTGTGTGACTGTCTCCATGTATCAAATAAAGGCTCTGCCCTCAGTACCCTGCAGATGCTCTGGAGTTCACAAGAAAGTAGTAACAAACTTCCCACTGAAGTTCGTGAAATGAACCCTTCTCTGCTCCCCCTGAGTCCAGGCATCCTCAAGCTGAAAATCAAAATCTGGAATAAAACTCGTGCAGTTCCTGTGGAGCTGCAAACAAGGATGCAGGCAGAGAAACTGCACGGAGTGCTGGTGGCAGGCCAGGTGGCTGAGGAGTTTTGGAATGCCTAATTGAAATCCAGGGCTCCTGAAATGTTGGGAAAAGGCTGGAATGGGAGTGGCATCTCAGTTTTGGCAGAATGAGGAGAAAAATCTGGAAGAGAATGTAACTCCCCTGGGCAAGGAACAGCATTTCCACTTAGGTATGGGGGGAAACAAAGGGACAGGGGCTGGGGGGTTTGATGTTTGAAGTCATAAAATCCTTCTATTAGAATTTTACTTTGGTTTTCCCCTCCTCATGCTTTACAAATACTATTTGATTGGCTATTTATTTAGTGCACTGCACAAAGCAATCTCAGCCCCTGTGCCAGAGGAACTGTAAAAGAACGTTGTCCTTCGTGTCTGAAGTAATTTAATTGCCTTCTGGTCAGATGGCAAGGAACAAAACCCCTTAATTCTATTATCCACCATGGAGGTGGAAAGCAGCAGCCAGTGAGTGTTGGGAGCTCCCAAGAGTCAGGTGAGACCTGTCAGTGATCTGTGTTTCAGCCCTGTGTGTGAATTCTTCAATTCTAGTGTGGTAACAGTGTTTAGGTAATCAACATGCAGTGGAGGGCTCTGGAAATCAGGCTGTTCTGGCCATGGTGACTTGCATCACTGTAAACTGTGTGTCAGTAGCCATGGCCTTTAATGGCCTGGAACAGCCTTGGAGTTACTAGGCTGGGATACTGCTGAGTCTATAATTGAAGGCATATCTGATCCTACTGTTAATGGCCACTTTTGCTACTTTAACTGAGCTTCAGAGTGACCCCTGAACTTGGGTTTGTTGTATTTCAGCACTGTACCTGGACCTTGAGGTTATTGCATTTAAGTAAATTCTAAACATTTACGTTTGGATCACATTTATTGGTAAAATATGAGCAAGAAAGCAAGAAGCTGGGCTGTGTTTGTTTAACTGTCAGGGAGGTGTGGGAAAAGGTTGATAGAGCTGATGGGGTTTTGGTAAATTTTACTTGAAATTCCCATGTTCGTGATTCGTATTTGAGGCAGCTTTCCCTGCCTCTGGTCTTTCACCCACATCAGGTTTCTGTAGATACTTAAATAATAATTATATGCAATGCCAGGGCAATAGTGGAGATCTCACACTGGTCCAGGATTGTAGACTTGTTGTCCAGCAGTGCCAGCCCCTTGGGGTCTGTGCATGGAGAAGTTCTGGGAGCAGCAGGGGAGGCAGTTCCTGTGCTGGGAGCTGGGGGAGCTCAGCTTTTGCTGACTGGTGCTTCCATCTGCTGGAGAACTCTGTTCACAGCCTTTACTGTACTGGGAGAGACAAATCCTGCTAATTAACCCCCAAAGATTTCGTGAGCATTAATTACTCTGACAGAAACAATTCCTCTGTGATATTACGTAGCTAACACAAAATGCTTTCATGTGCTCTGTAGCTTTGAAAGATGTAACTCTCTGCCTACCTGGAATCAATACTCTTTATGTTTTATTCTAAAATATAGCACCTCACACAGTAGTAATATAAATTAAAGTACAGATTCTACACACACCTTCCTGGTGGGCTGTTTTGTGACCTGGGACTGACTGGTGCTCTCAGGAAGAGGCTGCAGAGGCTGGAGAACTTGGTGGTCAGTCAGGATGGGGGCAGCTATCCATTGACACAGGGTGTGTTTCAGTACTGGAAAGGTCACTCAGGATTCCTGACACTGCCACCATCCATCAGGATCTGTACTCCTGGAGCGGATTTCTGAATTCTGAAATTCACTTCTTTGCTGTAAAGTTTAGAATTTTGGAACAAACTTGTGAGCAGAGACATGTACCTGAGCCCAGCTAACAGAGTACTCCCCAGCCCACCTCTCCCTCTTTAATGAGTGATTGTCTCATTCTTTCCTGCAAATCCAATGATTTGTTGAAAGGACACCATAAAATAGTTGCTCTAGCCTTGTACTATTTTTTATTCTTATTAGGTTTTGTAGGAAAAGAGTTGAAATAACCCCACCCAAATCATAAAATTTAGAGATTAAATAGGGTTTGTTCTGTGCTATTGTTATTTATGACAGTGTTGTTAAAAGTAATAATATCAGAGCACCTTTGGACTTGATATAGTGGCATTACAAATAAAACATGCTTATAACATATACATTTCAAATTTAAATATAAAGTAATATGTGAAGTGTATATAAAAGTTATAAGCTTATGTGCAAGACTAGATGTACTAAAAGAATAATTTTGGAGGAATTCATACAAACTATATGGAATTTTTTGTATAGTATAATCCTATATGAAGACAACATAATGAGCTGTATTTATTTATTTAAATAAATGAATTCAGTAAAGAACAAAAAGGACATAAAATCAGAACACCTGGCCCTGCCCACGTGCAAAATCTCTGCGGTGCTGTGGCCTTTGGGATCATTATGTCACTGTGATAAGTGTCTTCTGTTGTGCACGTGATAGCCTGACATGGCCTTCAAAACCAACCCTCGGGGCACATCAGCTCCATGCCTGGAAATTCCCCGGGCTCAGCAGGGCAGGGGTTTGGGTGTTGGACTTCCCTGGGCAGGACCCACCCTAAGTGCCCTTTGGTTTGAGGCAGGGAGCTGGAGTCCAAACACCAACAGGGATGGATTTTAGGGGCTTCATGTTTTTAAAGTGCTGAGAGTGGTAGGAAATACAGACTTCAGATTTGCATTTGTTCTTCTACTGCCATGGAAAAATAGTTCAGGGTGTCTTCCACTGATGACACTTTGTGTTTTGTTGGTAAATTGAACCCCTGTGTGGGTGGTTATGTGCTTTTCTGAAAATAAACAGCTCAGTACTTCTAGGCAGCACATACTGTGCTCTGGGTGTTGAGAATGTGGGAAAGGAGTCTGGGAATGGTGGAAACACTACAGCCTATGTCCAAAATCCATTACTGGTGTGGTCCAATAACTCATGTTTACCTCAGCAGCCATCAGCAGCTATCTTCAGGTAGGGTTAACTGAGCTGGATGTGCAGTTTAGGAAGTCACAAAGAGCCCAGAGGGAAAACCTTGGGCAGTAATTGTTGTCCTTGTGTTGTCACTTCATTGGCAGGAGCAGCAAGATCTGAAGCTGCAATGTAATAAAAAGGATTTTCTTGAAGTTTAAAAACCCCAGGCTGTCAGTCCATGTGTTATACAGGCAAAGGGAGGCAGAAGTGGTGCCTTTCCCAGGATGCCCCTGCAGGAGCACATTCCAGTGCTGATGTGGCTGCTTTCATCCCCAGAGTGGTTTGGCCCTCAGTATCTTTATGGCTCGTGCCCTCAGCAGGCTGCAACCCCCACCTGCACGTTGTCCTGCACCGGGGGCTTTAATTGCTTTTTACTGCCTTTGAACTGAGGGAAAGCTACTTACTACTCTTGTTAATGGACCTGCTCTTGCTGCTTCAAAATGTTTTCTCAGAAAGTTATTAATAATGTAATATTTAGCCAATTGACAGTTTTTAATTTTCATTAGAAATCTACTTAAGGTGGCCTTAATTGCCTCTTGTGTGGTGTAACTTTGGACAGAGCCAAATCCCAGGGAAATGATGTTTTCTTACATCCTTCACTTAGGATTGTAAACACAGAGGTGCTGGGGTGTTGTGTTGATAAATACAATTCAAATAATAAATTGACATAAAATTTCAGAACCGGTTTCCCAGCAGGTGAAGAGAATTAATACAAAATTGTTGCACCACAGTTGTCTGTGATCAGATTCACAAGAACTGATGGTAAATTCTTCACTGGATAAAGCAATAGGCTAACAATGTTTTCCCCTGAAAACGTACTTGTACCACGTTAAGCACTTTTGCTCCCTAAATTTGGAGATAAGCTGTTTATTTTAAAGGAAGCAAAGTATCTGTGTGTGTACAGAAGGAGGGAAGGGTGGGTATTGATTTAAGCAGTTGAGTCATGGCACTCAGTTTGCTGTGGAGTTCTGGAGAATGGCACTGCAGCTGGTGGTTGGTGAGTGCCTCACGCCCTGTGTCACTGGGGGGGCAGAGCTGTTCTGTTGGGAAGCAGAAAGCTGCTGTGCCCTGGGTGCTCTGTTAAACTGGGAATAATGATTTATCCCCAGTGGTTGAATGATGCAGTGATGGCAACACTCTCTGGTGAGACTGGGGCTGGTGTCCCACTTTACAAGCTTTAGGGAAGTTGCCTCTACACTTTTGTGGTCATAGAATATCCTGAGCTGGAAAGGACCCACAAGGATCATGAAGTCCAACTGCTGACCCTGCACGGGACACCCTGAAAATCCCAGCCTGTGCCTCAGAGTGTTTTCCAAACATTCCTTGAGCTCTGGCAGGTTGGTGCAGGCTGGTGATGCTCTGTTGCACAGTGGTGGTTTTCAATATCATTCCTTTACATCTTGTGAAGTAGCAAACAGGGCCATTTCATTCTAACAGAACTGATGTTCACTGATGCTCAGCTTGGTGCAGTAGAAGTCAAGGAGTCCTAATTGCATTGACTGAGCCTGATGTGATGAGAGGAGAGGAAACAAAAGAGGGTTCTCTGCTTACACAAGCCTGCCTGCTGTCTGAGCTTTGCTGTCTTCTTTTCTTCCCTGTGCCACCTGTAGTGGTTCAGTGCACACCTTATCTCGTAATATCAGTTCTATTCAATCTG
The DNA here is from genome assembly GCA_038380795.1 of Pyrocephalus nanus. Classification (NCBI taxonomy): domain Eukaryota; kingdom Metazoa; phylum Chordata; class Aves; order Passeriformes; family Tyrannidae; genus Pyrocephalus; species Pyrocephalus nanus. The sequence continues at coordinate 5,195,210 of CM076278.1, forward strand.
ATTTGTAGACATGTCCCTCGTCCTAATTGTTCCATTGTATGCTTTGGTGCTACTTCCAGCTTCTCTCTTCCTCTCTGTCAATTAGATCTTGTTTCCATGTGTTTAATAATCCTTTCATTGTGTCAGTTGATTCAGATGGAACAATGGAGCACTCCTTTTCTAGGCTTGGAATTGTTTCTTTCTGAAGTTTCCGATTGCTTTGGATAAACAAACCAAACAGGTGAAGGCTGATAACAGCGGGAAGAGGTGAGTTTCTCTTTCTGGAACATAAATCAAAACCCTAAAGACAAAATGTGGAGGGGGAAGAAAGGATCTCTGTGGTACCTCCTCTGAGGAATGTTTCAGGACTGTCAGTGAATTGTGTTCAGCAGCACCCAGAGAACCTCTGCAGTTTTATAGCACAAAAACCAACTTTGTTTTTATTTTCTCCTGCCTCTCCAGGTGGTGCCAGTGGATGTCTCTAGAACTGCATTGGGGTTTCTCTGCTCATGTTGTAGGTTTTGGAGCCCTGGAAGTTCCATCTGCTTGCTTTGCACAGAAGCTCTAGAGGCAGCCCTGGTAGGATAATCCTGACTCTCCCATCACCAGGCAGCAGCTCATGAGCACCCTTCTGTTCCTGTCCTGCCCCTGGCTCAGGGGGACACTCAGAAGCCCAGGAGTGTCTAAGCTGGCTGTTAAGTCAGGCTCAATTCACCTTAGATAATGGGGTCTGGTTATTGTGTGTGTGAGGCTGGCAGGGAAGATGCAGAATGCAGAAGCTGCTTCTGACTTTGCAGAGCTCTCTTTCCTAATATTTTTGGTCCTGATGCCAATGGCTGTTAGTCTCCCTTAACTCTGAGCACTGCATGGGTTACTGTCAGTACATGTTTTAAGGTGCCCATGGATCACAGGCTCGCACTCTTCATTACTTGCATCAGTGACAGTGTAAGAAAATAAACGAGGTAATTACCTGGCACTTTGTTAGAGGTTCAGTGTTCCACCCGCTTTTGCTTGTTGCTGTTTTTACAGTAGTAGGAAGATTGGAGCCAACCAAGATTTATATGGTGTTAATTATGTTTCTTGTTTCTATGGACATGATAAGCCAAAAAAAAAAAGGCCTTTTCATCATCATTTCCCACCTTCAGTCCCTGCTGATGACCAGTGTTGGCACAAGGTTCGTTTGCTGGTTTATTCATCTTTATAACCACGGGTTTAGTTTTCTGGAGAGGTGCACAGTTCTTCCATGCTTCTTTCTTTCCAAATGCATGCCTTGTTCCACAGAGTATTCAAATATCCTTTTGATAAAAACCCTTCATTTGGTGTGGGTGAACAAACAGTGATTGTGTGGAAACCCAAACTTGGTGTGAATATTTTGAGTAAGGTGAACTCCTTGTGCAATGAGGTTTTTCTGGAATCTGCCACACAATCAGAAGCCACTGGGTTGTGTATGATAACAAAGTGGAATTCTCTGCCTTTCACTTTCATTCAAGATGAAAGTCTAGAAATACACAGAGTCACTGCCCAATTAGTGATTTGTTTATCAGTATTTTCCAAACAGTACAAACAATGAGTTTCTGGTCAGTGTCTGTTCAAGAGGTAAAATCCACAACCTCTTGTGACCAACAGCCTTCATCTCCCATCAGTAAAACCTTTCCAGACTTGTGCCCAGAGCTGTGATATTTGTTGTGAACCAGAATGTTAGAGGCACCTCAGAGTGGCACCGTCACGATCTGTGCTGATTCAGTCACAGGAGTCACCTGTGCCTGTGCATATTTGTCAGAAATCTGGTTTTTTTCATCAGTATGGCCTGTGTAGTTTAAGATTTCTTTCCTGTGGATGTGGGACACCCTCTTGTGATCTTGAGACGGTTTCCCACAGCATGTTGAAGTTTTTAAAAAGGCTGCAGCCTGTTTCCTGTAACAAGCTGTTCTGTAGGAAAATACGAAATAAAATAAGCAGCTTGTTTTTTCTTCAGGAGTTCTTTAGGATAAGCCACAGTGCAGCCTTACTGGGCAAATTTAATTTCTGGAATATCATCCTGCTTTTTTTCACTGTAGAATATTTAAGTGGATAACCAGGAAGTTAATGAAATTTACTGATGTAAAATAAGTGAGGATGGTCTTTGTATGAATCGAGACTGAACCTTGCAGATACTGAAACCAGGAGGCTGCAGTTGGAACAATTTTATAAAGACTAGGGAAGGCTCTTACTCTTCTGCCAGCATGGTCCTTGCTCTGTCAAAGGGTAGATCTGCTCTCCTGAATTCATAATGTCTCAGAAACCTTATCAGCCAGGATCTCTGGCCTGGTCCTGTACACAGCTCATGTACAAACCTTATTAAAAAGCACATGATGTGTTTGTTGCCAAGGAAACATAAGCCATTAAGCCCTAGGAACGTAATTCATAAAACCCAAATTTTAGCTATTAACATCTACTTTCTCCATTAGTGCCATGAACCCTCCATGAAATAGCCTTGCAGTTTCCAGCTAATGGAAATGACATAACTGGGGAACAAGAATGGGAAAGGAGGGATTGCAGTTCACTGAGCCCTCGGTGTGGCAGAGTAATGGGAATGCAGGGCTGGCTTTGTTTTCTTCTCGTGTGTTGATCATCCACCCAGCACCTGTTTATCCTCCTGCTGTTACTGTATGTTATGAATCACATTAAAGGCAAGCCTTTGCCAAGCAGAGAAAGATCAGGCCTCCATTTCCCAACAGGTCTCTTTGGAATATCAAAATAAAAATTAGGAGCGGGAAAAGGAAATAATGAAGTATTTTCTGCTGGCTTCAGTTTTAATATCTTAGTAATTTTAAATTTCACTTCTCTGGATTTTCTGTTGTGCACAGTCTGTTATAATTAGCTAACTCACAGTGAGTTGAACACAAAATGTGGTTATAGATGGCATTTTCATGTTTGTTTTTTTTTTTTTTTTTTGTTTAGGTCAATCTCAACTTTCTCTTAAAATCTAGAAGCTGTTCTTTTCTTCTTCTTCATCCTTCTCTTTTTTTAGGAATTACACTGGATTCATTACTTTTTTTCATACTAATATTGCAAAGCACCTGGAAACTTCTTGTGAAGAATCCACTGCAGCTACAGGGATGCTCTTTGCCAAAATTTCACTGTGCTTGTATTCTTGGGACTATTTCTAGCAAAAAAAAAAAAAAAAAAAAATAGAGGAGGGAAGTGAATGGGTCTCAATTTTTGGGGGAGTCTGAACTGTTAGTTGACACTCCAGTGCTGTCCAGGGCCACAGACAGTCAGGTCAGGCTGACCTGAGTTATTGTTGGTACCTTGCAGTCACCCGTGCTCAGCTTTGGGATCAAGGAGCCACAGGGAAGTCAGGGTCATTCCTGCCCTATATTCTCATCCATTCTGTTGATTTTGAACCATCCTCTCTGTGTTAAAGAGGACAGTTAATATTGCTGTCTGAAAGAAGTGCTGAATTCACCGTGGTGGGGTGAGGCCAGTGAAATCCTGGGACGTGTAGCCTCAGGCTCCAAGTCATCCGTGACAGTTTAGTGCCATAAAGCACTTACAGTCACTTGGTGAAGTCCATTGCCAGCTCTGCTCAGACTTTATTCAGGCACCTCTGCCCTGCAGCTCCTGAGAAGTCTGTGCAGGAACCACAGACTGAGTGATTAGGAGCTCCCAGACTTTGCCCCCACAGCCCTAATGTGCTTTAAGCTCACATGCAGTTTCTGTTCTGATCAGTGTGGCACTGAAGTGCACTCTGCTTTCTCCAGGGTTTTATGGGACTTTGCCTGATAACAACCTCAAGGATTTGGCAGTGAGTGATTAGTAAAAAATGAATATATGACACTATTGACTTTTTTAGTGGTGTAATCGTGAGAACATGCTTCAAAACTCTTGATTTGTGAGCTGTGACAGCACACCTGAATTCAGACATGGGCTTGTCAGACAGCCTGTGCACCAGGGTGGACTCTGAAGAAAAGGAATCGTGTCAGAGATCTCCAGATAACATAATTTAGTTTGAAATGGGCATCCAGAGACCATGAAGGGCAGGGCTGCCTTCAAAGTTAGGTCAGATTGCTCAGGGCCTTGTCCAGTGAGATTCTGAAAACCTCCAAGAACAGAGATTTCTGTCTTTCCAGGCAACCTATTTCAGGGCTTAAGCACTGACACTGAGTTTTGTCCCTTGTATATCCACTCACACTTTCTCCTGCCACAATCTGTGCCATTGCTTCTTGCCCTTGCACCGTCACCTCTGAGAACAGTGGCTCTGCCCTCCCTGTAACTGCCCTGTGGGTGTCTGATGATGACAGTTGCTTTCTTCTCCCAAACCTTCTCTTCTAGAGGCTCAACACACCCAGTCCCTCAGCCTCTCCCCACACTCCACATGGTACAGCACTTCACTGTGCTCTCTCCACTTACCAATGTCCCTCTGGTGATGAAAGGCTCCAAGTGGGACACAGTATCCAAGGTGCTGCCTCACAAGGATGAGCTTCCCTGGCTCATCCTGTGCTCTGCTGCTGCAGCCCTGGGTGCCCTCCCAGGGACGCTGCCGTTGCAGTACTTGTGCTGTTCGTGTGCAAAAGGATGTCCTCAAATTACCTGTGTCCTGATATCCCTGTGCTTTCCTCTGTAAAGGAAGAAATCAGGACAATTGTATAACGTAGAAGTTTGTGGAGAAATTTATTCTTTGATGTGAGCTCTTTCCAGGTTCAATGGCAGGGAGAACACTGGGCTACTGTGAGGACACTTGTGCTTCTGCCTGGCTCCTGTCCCATTTTGGATCTCCCATTCAAACACTGCATGCCAGGCTGTAGCAAAAAGCAGCCTGAAGTGCCCAAGAGCTGTTCTCCAGGCCACTCTTCCCTTTGGGAGCTGGCAGCAGGGCTGCAGGCTGGCTGCCTGTGCTCAGGACACACCTTGCTGCTCCCCACAGAACACATCTAGGAGAGGGAGAGGGGCAGTGGAACAGATGGAAAGGGATGGGTGCTCCTGCCCTTCCCCTTAAGGGTGGGATGCTACACACTGGCAGACCTTTGCCAGATGCTGACAAGTCATGCAAATCAAGCCTGAAGGGCTTTAACTTGTCAATCTCAACAGTGTCATGGTCCAAAGTACAGGATTGTTCTGCAAATGCGCTGAAACTCCCAATTTGTGGATTGGGTTTTTGGATTCCAGGATTTTGGAATGGGAGAGCCAACATTTCTGTTATTGTTAGGGACCCTGATGCTTATTTGGCAAAACAGGAAGCACCATCATGGAGCAGGCACTGAGCAGTGAGAAGGGAGGCCGTGAAACCTGGGCCTGCCACTGCTCTATTTTCGAGCAGTTTGGGTTAAAACCTGTCCCAGCAATCTGGGAGGTGACACCAGCCATGGGGAAGTTTCTTGGCCCGTAGTTATGGATGCACAGCATTAGTAGCAGGTTCCTTTGAGCAGCTGTGGGGATTTGGCTTTACCGTGTTCACCTCTGGCAATGAAGGTTGGCCCTTCCTGTCCCCAGAATGTTGAACAAGTGTGTGCTGGTGGATGTCATTTAACAGTGCTTGGCCCATCAGGGTCACCTCAGTTCTGAAGTGGTCTGAGGCCCCGTCTTGGATTCACTGGAGCATCTGATCATGAGGAAAAGTCTCACATGGTAAAATGAGTCTCCTTGCTTTTATTGCCGATTGTCTGGACTCTTTAAGGAATCATTAACAAGTAGTAAAATAATAGCCACCATAAATCAGTTTGGTGTCCTGTGATTGTACAAGAGCGATTACTATTGAACTGCCCCTTGTGATCTCCTTGGAGAAAGTACACTTTAAATACTGTTTCAGTCAACTAGGGTCATTTCTAATGAATGAACATGTAAAAATAGCTTTTCACGTGTTTCCTAGCTTGGAGACTCAGCTTTCTTATAGAAACTTCTTTTACTGATGCACAGGAAATCTCTTATGATTTCTCAAAGTGGCAGTATAGTGTAAAAATGAATGTTTCGGGATGTGGAAAGAATTCCAACAAGTTACAAATCCACAGTTTTCCAGCAAACACGCAGTGCTATTTCTCTGACAACTGAAATTGTGTACACCTAATTTGTGTAGTTGTCAATTTTTTAAAAAAATAAATGTGTGGTTTGCTTGCTCTCCAAAGTAATCAGATCAAATTTTATCTGTGAGCACAAATGGAAGCTCAGACTCTTAACTGTCCCTCTGGGCTACACCTGGAGTGTTCTGGAATGTCAATCTCCCATTCTATCTGTGATCTTTGCATGATCTCCCCAAAACATTTACACTTCTTTTGCATGAACTTAAAAGAGGATCACCCACATTTGAGGAGTTAGAAGAGATTTTTGCTATTCCAGGACTAATCTCTGAGAGCAGATTGTAAACTTGTATTGCAGTGTTATGTATTCCCTCTGTCTGGATAGATGGAAGCTGCATTCTTGCCTGGAGCAACTCCAGTGCTCACCCTGATCCACACAGCTCACTCTTACAGCCCTCAGCACAGTTTCCAATAAGGAACGTCCTGATGATGTGAAACTTCTTAACTGATGCTGAAAAATGTTCCAAATTTTACACACCCTTCTTAAACACAGTGTACTGCCCCGTGCAAGTGCAGCTGAATCACAGCAGTCCCACACCTGCAGGATTGTGAAAGTCCAGGCAGTGCAAAGCTCAGCCTCTCTGTGCTCAGGGCCAGAGAACCTGTCATCAGTGTTTGTCTTCTTGCCCAGTTCCCACCCCCCTCACATGCACGGTCTGGAGTATCTGCCAGGCTGCCCAAAGCTTTGTTCCGTGTTCCCTGTTCCTGACAGATGAGCACATGTGGATTTTACATACTGTTGTGTAAGTGTGTGTGGGAATTATTCCTGCAGGTGTAAGTCGAGTAAGTGTATCTGCTGAACAAGCTGCAGGTAGTTCTGACCCATTCCATGCATCCCTGACAGATCCTGCTGGGTCTGAGCTTCCTGGCACTTAAACAGCCTGTCAGCTCTTCCAGCCCACAGGAGCTTTTCCTTTTAGCAGCATTACTTGAAAAATAGGTGGAGTTGATACGTCCTGCTCCTAAAAGCACCATTAGGCTCTTATTGATTTCCACCCCTAATTGCTAATAGTGTCCTTCTCTGCCTCTAAAGAAGAAAACTGGGGATTTGAATCCCCATGGAATCAAGATGGCAACTCTCATGAGGTTTTTTTTTCGGAGGGGGTGAGGAGGGAGAGAAAAGCATTCCAGGGGTTTCTCTCCCCTCCTTTCAGTATTGGTATCATTATCCTGTACATGGATGAGTCAGTGTTTCACTTAACCCTGTTGAGCTGAATAATTTGCTATATGAATGTAAATTGTGTTCTGGATTGCAGCTACACATTGTGTGTGGATTGGATGAATGAAAAATATTCCTCTAATGACTGCTTTTGGTAGAAATTATAATTTTGTATCAAATCTTGGAGCAGGAGCCTGACACCACTGAAGAGAAAGAAAGAGGGCTGCGATGCTGATTTTTTTTTTAGTTGCTTTGTGCTAGTCCTGGGATGGCAGGAATGCACAAAACAGCTCCAGGAGGTTTTCTTCCTGAAGAACGTTTCTTCTGCTGGAGAGGATCCATAACTGAGCACCACTCTCATGCTCTGTATTCCCCGGTTCTGTAGCGGTTTGGGGAATACCTGCTCTTCCAGTTGGTCGGGCTTCCTGGGGGTTTGGAGTTGACAGATAACAGGAAAGATGCAGCTTTTGAAGGCAGTGTATTCCTGAATATTTTCCCTCTCGCGCATTCTTAGGCAGCAATCACGCTCTGTGCCCCTGTAGGAAGGACGGGCAGGTGGCGATAGCTCCGGGAATGCTGATGGCTCCTCGCCTGCTCCTCTGCTTTAGGCACCGCCTCGAATGCAAAGCGCCCCCAGCAGAGTCTGAAACGTGACCTCGGAAACATCAGCAGCCCGTGGACAAGGGGGATTTAGCAGGGCCAGAACTGGGAGAGCTGATTTGTTTTAACAAGAGCCGTAGACATTGGCAAGAGTTTCCTTCCTGTAAAGAGACTTATGTTTAATTATCACTTTAGCTGTGTCGTTTAGCTCTTACATCAGGACGTGAGGAAACAGAGCTCGCAGCACCTGTAATGAAGGTGCGGGGCTTTTTGATGTGCTGCTGTGCTCAAAATGTGAGTGAGCAGCTTGTGCCTCAGTCCCAGCCCCGGAAACACCCACACCTTCCACTGCCATCCCTCCCCTTGTCCCGATGTTCTGACGCCCCCGGAAACCCCCCCGGAAACACAGCACCTGCACTGGTAAACAAGTGTCCCCCAGGCTGAAACTACCCAGATTTAATGGATAAAACTGTTCATCTCGGGGGGCTGTGAATTATAAATCCTTCTAGATGTGTGCAGCTTCCTAGAAACTAAAAAATCTATCCAAAGACTGCACCACACTGATTTTGGGGGAGAGACCTCTGCACAATGTATCTGTTAATTTACTCATGTTGTTTGGTTTCAGAAAATATTAGTTTATATTTTTACACTTTTCCTGTTCATTATTTCCACTTCTCTCATTATTTTCCCAACTGTAACCCGTGTATGATCTTTTTTGTTGTTGGTTGGGGTTTTGTGTCTGTTAGCTTTTCCTTCCCCCAGGTAGGGATTTGCAGGCAATTCTTTTCCCTTTTATCTGACCAGAGATTCCTGTGTCTCACTATTCCCTGTTTCTGACCAATTTATTGCTCCAATAGCAAAGAGTGTTTGTGTCAAGTGTAATCCAATCCCTTTCAGCCCAGGTTCCTTAAAGAATGTTTCCCTTGGTTTCTCTCCAAGAATGTTTTCTGTTTTCTGTCATTTTGAAGAAGCTTCAAATTCTGTTTTCTACAGTATTATTCGGATTTTGTCCTCATTTAATTTTCCAGCCAAACACTGGACAAACAATAGGTTTAACTGAAGAGCCCCTGGGACCCTGTAGAGCAAATTGGACATTTTTATTAGGCTATTACATCAGTACATTATGATCTTTTCCCTCATACACTTAGATTTCTTTGATCATATTAACCTGTCAGATACAATAAATAATAATAATATATTTGTTGCTGCTTATTGCTGTAGGGCAATGAAAACATACCCACAAGGGCTGAGGCTGCCCCTTGTTCCTGAGGGATAAACTGATTTTGAGGAAATAGAACATGAGCAGCTGAGGTGTTCACTGGGTCACCTGAAAAACTGGAGAATTATTTCACAGGAGTGGCAAAAATATTTGGGAGAGTTGTGATGATGTTTATGCAGCCCCTCTGGATAAATCCTTCCATTATTTAGTTGTAACTGTAGCAGAAGTGGCAGATCAGCATCCATCAGTATCCATCTCTAAAAGGTGTTTTTCTGGACACTTTGTTTTAGAGGAAAGGTAGGAAGCTCCCAAGAGGGATTAGCAAGGCTCTAATATATACAAAGTATGATGGATTAGATCATGAGGATAAGAAATAATGTGTGTTACTTCGCCTATTATTTATGAGATAATAATCACAGTTCTGTTTTAATGAGAATGCTACTCAATTAAGAAGGTGCTTGTGGGGAACAATCTGCCCCACTGTCAGGTGGCTAAACCTGATGACAGTCTGCACTGGTTCTGGGGAGTAATTTGTAATCTGCTATTCAACTTTTATAGTGCCAGTGGAAATTCAAACCCATCTCTTGCCGTTAGTCCTCCCCTATTAATCTTCTGAATGATAAGAATTAATCAAACACTAATAAACCAAAAATAAATTAAATTATTTGTTGTCTTGGCCTATCCCATATGAAGAATAGAGTCCTGAGACTGTTGGTTTTATAACACTGGCAGTGCTGAGATACTGCAGGGCTGAGTGTTTTTAGTGATCACACAGAGATAATTTAATCACTTGCTGAAGAAGTGAATGAATTTCCTTGCTTCACTTCTGTTGGTCTATCAGCATGTAGACATTTTTTTTATGTCCTCTGATATTTTTCCTCTGTAGAGATACTAATCAGAAAATTACTCCTGAAAGTGTTCATTTTTGTTATCTCTTCAGTCTCTTGAGAAATACGTGGTTTTGTTCATGTTTCTAATCTGATCCTCTTAGTGAATAAGAATAGAGTGACCTTGCTTTCTGTCTGATAACATTTTAGGAAGGCACCTGTTTTCCTACTGATTTTTTTTCTTCTACCTACATCATACCTACTGGACTTTGGATCTTTTTTCCTTTCAGTAGTTCCTCTTCAGTTGATTCCATGTTTTAGTTTTCCACATTTTTGTCCTCCTTCTGTGACTAAGTCTTCCAGTTAGACCCAAGTTTTACTCACTTGATCACGATTGCAGAAAGAGAAAAAGGGACTTATGGCATCAAACAAAAGGTGTTACCAATCCTTTTGTCTCCTAACTGCCACCTTCTAATATTAGAACCATTTGAGGAAAACTGTGCTGAGAGCCTTTGAATTTATGTTTTGTCCATTTGCATGGACATCAGCTCTTTGCCAAGTTCATATTACATGGCTAAGAAACCATAAAAGGAGGGCAGAGAATTTACTAACACAGCATGTGGCCTTCTGCTAGAAAAATAACTGCAGATTTCTGTCTGGTTTTGGCCTTTATTAATTGTACAAAGGGTACTGTAGAAATTAGCATTTCTGAAGAGCACCCTAAAAAGAACTCTGCTTGCTTTATCAAGAAATTTGGAGGGATGCCAGAGAAAAGATTAGAGGAGTTCCTCAGTGGGAGGCACTTTGCATGCTGATGCATCCTTCTCTTTGTTTGTAGTTTGTTTGTTTTACTCCTTGCCCTCCTCAGGAGGAAGACGTACTCACAGTTTTGTCAGACGCCAGCCTAAGTGGCAGTAATTCCGTGATTTTCCGGGCTACAGTTCCATTTTCTAATGACAACAGAGCAATTGCAGCTTCTGCCTAGTCCTGTAGCTGCCTGTGCCCCATCAGACAGTGGGGCCCCTGTCAGCCCTGCAGTTGCATGGGGGCTTTGCAGTGCCAGGACATTATTCCTTGGTCTCCATCCCAGTCTGGGGGGTGTTTTGAACCAGTTACTCACTGGTCCATGGCTATTTGTGCTCCAGTCCAGTCCCTGTTTTGTCTGTTCAGGTATGAACAGACGTGTTCATGGTAAGCTGAATGTCATCAGGCTCCATCCAGAGGGGAGCAATCACAGGCATGGATCAGAGTCACTGTGTTATGTTACTTGAATTAATTGCTTTTCTCACTCCCATTAAAATCTCCCTTAGCTCAAAGGGAAGAGGAGAGACATTTCCTCAATATATCAAATGATCTGTCAATTTGTCTAGTGTTGGAACCCTAAAGCTGCTTGAACAGACCCTTCAGGCTGCTGAGAACACCCCCAAAGCACATTGCTGGCTGTGTGTGAGGAGAGGTGTCAGTGTGTCCACCCCACAGTCACTCATCACATCAGGAGCTTTATTTGGCTTATCTTTGAAAGCCTGAACACAAAGGAAGATTCAGCCTTTTTCAAACCTGAAGAGTTGCTTGACCTTTCAGAGACCTTTTCTGTGCACTGAATTCATGAGGTGAATCACTGGGTACACCAACAACCTCCCAGTACAAAGCTTCCAGGTTTCTCTCTGGGCTGCAGATGTGAGGATGTGGAGATGAGATATTCAGAGCCCTGACAAAGCTGCCTCTCCTTCTGACAGTCTTCTGGATGATGCTTGCTTTGTGTTTGTGGCCTACAGAAATAAAGCACAATTAAGTTTGTGTCCACTGTAGAGAAAGGTAGGAATTGTGTGATTATTACCTTTTAGACATTGATTCCCCATTACTGTTTCAAACCTTGGGATCTCGTTGGTCCCAGCAGGAGCTGTGGACAGGAGGCTGAGGTGTTTCTCAGCCTCTGAGCATTCTTTTGCTGAGAACACAGTTCCTGACTAATGTTTGCTTTGCTTGGCCTCTGTAGACTGACACAGAAATGGAGTCCATGAAAACCAAACTTTTTGTGAGTCGCAAGGACCGCTGCGTCAACCTCTGTAAAGAAGTGCCATCTACAGCCTATCTTAGGCAAACTGTTCCCTGATAATTAAGGTTAGTAAATAAGTCTTTTATTTTCCACCGAAATACACAGCAGGGAAGGTCGCAGCTAATGGGGATTTTGGATGCTCAGCAGCTTCCAGGGTTAATTTTTTCTCTGTTGGGATTTAGAGCTAACATTTCACAGTCAGGACAAACTGAAGACTGTGTTTTGGTGGAGATGCCTGAACTATCAGAGGATAGGACAGTCTTTTATAAGAGTATAGGTGCTTAAATAATAGAGAGATTTTAATTTTACTCTTAAAAGTAATCACTGTATTATAGCTTCTTTACTGCCTTTATTAGCCATGATGGCCAAAGGGTAGTTTACCCAGGAAAAAATCGTTGCCAACAAACAGAGCCAGACCTCAATTTCAACTCCTGAGGAAACAACACCTGCAAGATCAGCCAGACCTGCTGTGCTTCCCATGTCCTGGACTGCTTGTTCTGCTCAGTGTAACGTCAGGGTCATGTTTTACTCCCAAAAGGCAGCCTAGGCAGCTGTAAATGAATAATGATTCCCTAGGATGGAGCAAAGAATAGGACTCTCAGGTATCCTCAGAGGCCAGAAATGTGCCTGACACCTGTGTCTGTTGTTTTGAATATCCTGGATTTCTCTGGCCTCTTCTAGCTCAGAGGATCACAGGCATCCTTTGGGGAAGCTCCCATCCTCAGAGCTGTGAGGATCTGTCTGTAATCAGTGTGTGCCACATCTTTGTGACTGGGTGTTTTGCTTAGCTCAGTTCTCAATCAGAGGAGCAAATAAAGGGAGAGCAGACCCAAGCTCTGATGAACTTTGAACTTACTCAAATGTGAAGCTCATTAGCTGCAATAGAGAACCAACAACACCACGGTGTAAAAAGCATGAAAATCAGCCCAGTAAGCTGCTGGGTCCAAGCCTGGTGTTCACAAGCATCTTTACCTGTATCCATGGGAGCAGTGTGAGCAGATTCAAGTTGTCTCCTTCCCAGAAACACAGGGCTGTTTCTCCACTGAGTAATGCTGCTGAGTTGAGAGGTGACACAGAGGCTGTCCCAGATCCTGGACCCCTGGGTTTTCCCCGGCTGTCAGGTCACTCCTCACAGATAATTGCTTACCATCATCATCTAAAAGAACTACATCTTCCACGACTAGATTTACAGGTACAACCACTTAAAAAAAAAAAAGTCCTCACCCACAGTGAGGTAAATATGCAGGTTTATTGCAGCCAAGCCACTCCTTTCCGTGTCATTCCTTCTCAGACATCTGCTCGTGGATGTTAAAACCACGAGCACCTTTGGCAGGAGCGCTCAACTCTGAAACCTGCAGCACCTGTGGCAGGAACACAATTTGGGAAGGAGTTGTTGTCCCGGGAAGAGCAGCAGCTTCAATTTGTGTCCCATGGGAGACAAGTGAATCTGAAGTTATATATTATATAAGACGTAGGGGATGACAGCAGTTTATCATTAACCTGAACTCTGCAAGAAGCACATAAGGAGAGAAAGAAGAAGAAAGCCAGAGGAGCAGCCAGGATGGAATCCATCATAAAGATCAACAATGCTGCGGACATCTCTGTTATTGTCATCTATTTTTTGTTAGTTCTGGCAGTGGGACTATGGGTACGTTGGGATTTTATTTTATTTGGGTTTACTTAATGAGCAGCACAATGTTGGGGAAATGGCTCAGTAAATGGAAATGTATAATTGCATAAAGATTTTGGTGCTTAACTGAGTTAGTTAGCATGGAGGGCAAAATGTGGGCATTTATTTACTGTAGAGGAGCTGGTAACACAGGGAGGCGTCCCTTTGGGTGGATGAATGGGACCAGTGGGAAAGGTGAAGTAACAAGGTTTGTGAGGGATGGGGCTGAGAAGTGTGATCAGTAAAGATGAGGCCAGTCAGGGTGCCTGGGAGAAACAGGCTGGAGGGGAGGGATGGGGTTTGGCACCACGGAGCACTGGGACTGCAGGGAGAACTGGTGCTGTGAGGGGATGCAGGAGGAAATGGTGAGGAGGGGCAGTTGCAGGGAGAGGAAAGGGCAGTGAGGTGGTGTGACAGTACCTGTGGGACTGTGACAGTACCTGTGGGACTGGGACAGTAACTCTGGGACTGGGACAGTAACTGTGGGACTGGGACAGTAACTGTGGGACTGGGACAGTAACTGTGGGACTGGGACAGTAACTCTGGGACTGTCACAGACAGGGAGGGCAGGGGAGGGGATGGGTCCAGGTTGGAGGTGCCATTTGAGGGCAGCATTGCCGTGGCTGTTTCCTGCCCTCAGATCCTTGGCTCCAGGGTGCAGTGCCATTGGAAGTGTGAGGCAGGAAGCGTTTCAGGGGTGGGAAGTGCTGGCAGTGCCTGTCTGCTCAGGTTCCAAGCGCTGTGGTGCCTCCTGCCCTCAGCTGGCAGTGCCGGCTGTGTGAGGGGAGCTTGGAGCCCGATCCCAAAGGAGCCCAGTGCTCACAGAGGGGAGAAAGGCAGGGCCCATCCCCGGGGTGTGACCCCAGAGCTGAAGGGTTTGAAGAGAATGGGCCAATACTCTGAGCTACAAAGAACAGTGGAATGTCACTGAATTCTGGTTTCCTTGGGGCAAACGCTCCTGGTCACCTGAACACTTGACCATTAACAGTGGAGAGGAGGTATTGCCCCTCAGCAATCCTCTGCTTTCCAGGAGCATCCCAAGAACATTTCACAGTGCAGAGAAGTCAGCTGCAGAACAAACCTCCCTTTCTGGTGGCCTGGCAATGTTTTGAAGAGCATTAAAAATTTAGGATCTACACAGAATGGACACAACCTTTTCTTTGCCTCTCCAGCATGGCAGTAAAGGCCTAAATAGCAAAAAATCTGAATCCCTGGTCTGGCAGGAGGGAGCTGGGTCTTTGCTACTATCTGTTGCTGTAGTTGAACTTTATATTAAAGGTCTGTGACAATAAAGGGCTGATCTGTGGCTTCTCAGGCCAATGTGTGCTGAGTTAATCCCTGGAACTGTGTCTTTCCAGCCACAATGTCCTCTTTCTTGGGCAGATGCTTATTCAGTTGCTGTGTGTAATTAAATGTAAATCTATCATATTTACTTCCTTTCTTTGGCATCAGAAGAAAAGGTCTGGCTAATTTTGCCAAGTCTTTTTTCTTATTTACCTGTTCAAAGTCCATTAGAGGAGACAATGGGAATCCAGTAAATAATGGCTCAGGGTCATTGACAAAAATTGGAGGAAGCTTCCCTCTAAAGCCCATCCCTTGACAAATACAAAATGAGTTTCTGAAAAGGAAATTTTAGCTGGCTTCTTTTTTTGGGACTTCAGAGAGAAGCAGGCACAGTGCTGATATCACAAGAAGAAAACAGGTATCTTAGGGGCTGGATAGGATTGAGTTAAAAAAGCTGCACAGTTTCTGTTAATAAACTTGCAGCTTACAGTCACTTTTAATGCCTGAATTCAAAGGTGTTTCATCCCAATTAAAAGTTCACATGAGCTTTTATTTGAGTGATCATTTTTTGGGGTGAAATTTCATTTTATTTTAATGTTTCTCACTGTAATGAAAGGTGAAGCAATGAAGCTTGAATGGTTAATGTAGACCTAGATAAAAGAATCATTGTTCATTATTTCCTTCATCATAAGGTTGTTCTTTTTAGCCTCTCTTTCCCTGTGTATTTTATCCCTTCATTTGAGCTGTTCTTAGTCTGTGTATGGTGCCTATTACAGGTAAAATATGATTAAAACTCCCTTCCTTGTTTTGCAGGCTATGTACTCAACCAACCGAGGCACAGTAGGAGGGTTTTTCCTGGCTGGAAGGAGCATGGTTTGGTGGCCGGTGAGTGCTGTAAATTGGGCTGTAACATTTGATATGAGTCTTATCCATGAGGACTCTCTAGTCCTTAGATATTCAGTATCTCCACGGTGCTGTTGGGACTGTGGAGGCTTTGTCGTGAAGATGCAACCCCAACTCTTTCTCTGGCTGTGGTGACACAGGGCCAACTGCACACCCAAAGCCACCGGGCAGGCAGGGAGAAGTGTTGGGGAAAATTGCTCTGAGCTTCTCTTGGTTATGTGACCAATTTGTTTGGACACTGATACATTGGTAATGTCAATGCAGACAAATCCAGTTCTTTGCCTTTCAGCCCACTTTAAAACTTTTTAATACTGTGATTTTATTACTTTCACTGCACTCAAAGAAGCTGGCTCATTTGGAGGTTATCACAGAGAGGAATTAATTTACTGAAATTTTCCCTTTGATTGCTCTATTGTTTCCACTTTTGGTAACAAGTTCTGTTCTATTCAAGGAGAAAATCCTGAAAAATGTTCTGATACATTATTGGTAAAATATAGTTTAAATTTATGTAAAGATTGTCTGTGACTTACATTGTCTTCTGTGGCTCTGTATTATCTTCCAAGATAGAGGAGTCACAGACACAACATGTTTGTAGCCATCCATCAGGCCTCTGGCAGAAATTATATTAGAAACAATTATCTATTTCTTCCAGACCATACAGTCTTTTTAATGTGACTCCTTAGAAAAGCAGAAAACTTAGAGAAATGTGCATTTTTTTGTACTACTTGTATTGTACATGCTTCCATTTGCTTGAATGGCACATTCCTGATCTTGCATTCAGTCTCTATAAATGTTTTTTTCACTTCATTAAGACTTGTGGGTTAAGACTCCTCTCACATGGATTCATTTACAGGACCAGGACAGTGAGAGTAAATATTCGTTGTCTAAAAATTTAGGATTTAGGAATTGTCTTAAAGTAGGCTGCAGAAATACCTGCACACTTTCCAGTCTTGTGCTTCAGAGAGCTGCTCTCTTTAGGGACATGAAAGGATTAAAGGTCAATGACAGTAAAAGGTTTGGTGTAGTAGATCTCAGAAAATTCACGTCCTATTGGAAGACTGAAGACAGAGAAAGTTTCCAAGTTATTTTGAGATAAACCCCATAATTCTAGGAGTAGAGAAAAAAACCCAGATTACTTTGCTTAACTGTCACTTCAATCAGTGGGCTGGTTTGAACCTTGTGCAATCCTGTCTGCCTGTCAGGGGGAATATGAATATCCTTTTGTGCAGATGTAAATGAGGGTGGAAGCAGCAAGGCAGGAAAGACTCCTCATAGAAGACTTGTGACTTGCTGCAGTGGCACTGAGAGCTCCTAAGGAATCCCCTGAGGCCTGGGGGAGATTACCTGACAGGAGTCCTCTGCCAACACACACCCAAGAGATCCAGCAACCTAACAGGGATCACCCCTTCCCAAACTCGGAGCTCAGCATGGACGAGGTGCTGGTCTCCAGTGGAGTCCTAGATCTCCCCTTCCATCCTTCCCTTTCAAATGCCAGGAGAGTCTTCCATAAAAATAAACCCTTTTTGCTCTTCTTCCTGGTATCACTCAAAATAAACAAACAGCAAGCACTCCAAACCCTCAAACTAAATACTATGTCAGCAGCACCACCGTGGAAAGTTTGCCTTGGATCAAAAGAGATTCCAAAACACCAATTCCCACAGCTTAGCTGGCAGATGGGATGTGCAGCACCCAGTGCAAACTGGGCTGAAAGGACGAGGAAACCAATGCAAGTCCAGAAAGCTCAGTTAGAGATGTGGTCTCAGTTCTGCCACAGCCAGAGCTGGGGGGGGGTTTACTTTTGTGCCTTGACTTCTCATTTGTGTCACGTCAGGGCTGACCTGGAGTGGTTCTTGACAGCCCCAGCACATTCCCACAGTCAGGCTGGGGGAGTTGTTTTGCAAGGGGACTCTTGTTTGTGGGATTTCTCCCCTGCCAGTTCAGGATAATGACCCTTGTCACGTCATTGCTTTCTGCAACAGGGAAAAACGAAGAAAAAGAAATCCTTCCACAAACTTGTTATAAGCTTTATTCCCTCACACTAATTGTATTTTTCAGTGCTTTTGCTCTGTTCTGTGCTCTGCAGGGCACCCACAAGTGAGTTTTCTGACCCCACAGGGGAAGAGGCTCATAAGCAGTGGATTAGGATCTGACAAGCTGGACAGGAATCCTATTCTGCTCCCTGAAATGACGTAAAAGCTGTGGTTTGGCAGAAGGAAGCCCAGGTAATCAAGGGCTGGAGGTTATTCCCACTTTCAGTATGGATTTGACACTTTTGTCAATCAGTGGCAAATTGTTGTGTGATTCAGTTTCTCAAGATATAAAGTAGGAGCAAGACACTAATCCTGGGCCCAATCTGTCCCACTTTGGCTCTGATTGTTTTGCTCCAGAGTCCATGGAGGTTGTTCAGTGTTTTTCAGAACCAGAACCAACAGATGATTTCTGGCTGTTGTGCTGAGGTGATAGCTCTCTGCTGTGGCAGTTCACTGAAATCACTGCCCCTGGGCAGTGGATGAGCCATCTCAGTAGTTCCAGTAGTTAATTAGGGAGAAAGTTGTACAATTACATTCTCACAGGTTACCAGAAATTGAAATCTGCTGTTGGTTAATCCTAATGGCATGAAATGCTGTGCCCTTTCCACAGTCTTTTTACAGAAACTGAGAGAAGAATCTTCAAGAAACTGGTTTTGGTCTCTTGGGCTTTGAGGGAAATATCTTTGGGAAAGACTCATATGGTTCTTTAAATCCTCTTAACCAGCTCTGCTTTTCCCAAAAAGACACAGGGAAGCTCAAGGCAAGTGACAGCTTTGTAGCAGGGGCCTTGCCAACCCAGCTGGAGCTCCCTTTGCCAGGTGAAGGAGTTGGGGGCAGCCAAATGCTTCCTGACACTGTAGGAAGTGAAGTATCCTGGGGAACAGTCAGCTTTGGTAGGAGCCACTCTCACAGGATGAACAGCCTGTCATGCACAGCTGAAAACCCCAACATCCTCTTTTGAACCTTTCCTGCTTTGGGTTTTTTTTTTCTTCATGTTCTGCAGTTTTGCAGACAGAGCTGTCTGCACAAAATTATGGGTTACCTTGTACACCTCAGTTCCTGAGGCACCAGTGGTAAGAGGACAAAGAGTATCTGCTGGGCACGTGAAAACCAGCTGTGGGGAGGGAGATTTACTGGAGGGTAGGCAGGAAGGATGCAGGTCAAGGACATTCCACACTTCAAACAGAAATGTAACTCAGCTCGTTTGTTGTCACGTACCTGTTGATCTTTGTGGGACAGATAAGAATTAGGGGGAAAAAAAAAAAAACCAATAGATTTTTGCTTCTGTTCTGCATGGCTTATCTCCCTGGCCATCAGAACTGACCATGGGTATGATTCCTCTGATCTCTGGAGCCAGTGAAGTTTTACATAATCTCAGAATTTTCCCCACTTGCTGAATCTGACACACCTGCAAGGGACCAGCAATGACAACTCCCTGGTGAATAAGATTTGTATGTCCTTTTCTGAGGTAAAGTAGAATGAGAAATTAACTTATTTTGTCAAGTTCCATTAAAAAGAAAAAAAAAAAAAAAGTGTGTAATCAATAGTTTTCAGGGTAAAAAGAATAATACACAAAGCAAAGCTTTGGAAAAGGAAAAGTTCAGTGAAACTGATTTCTACAGAATCCATCAGAATTTTCCAGCTGGCTGGAAGGTGTTCCTGTCTCAAAAGATGAATGTGGGAAGGCATCAGATCAGCCTGGTTGTGCCTGTGCTGTTCCAAGAGCCATCAGCCTGTTGATGTGCATGGTGTGTCCAGCTCTCTGCCTCAGTGAGCTGGGAAGGGTATGAATGGGGTTAGCTGGGCAACAATGCAGGGCACAGAATTTACAGATCAACTGGGCAAAGCAGAATAAACCCCTACACTTCCTACTTTGGGTCTCAGAGCCTCAGAAGTGTGGCAGGAATATTGCATTGTAGCATTGTACCCTAACGGCCCAAAGGCCACAGGGAGCTTGGGATCAGTGGGAAAAGGGCTGGACACTGAGCTAACACCTTCCCCCAGGAGGGCAGGCACTGGGGCAGAGGAGATGGACTGGCAGGTCCTGGGAGGGAGAGAATCCATAGGGTGGGAATTGTGCCCACTGTCACTGCAGCCATCGCTGGCTTGTGCAGAGTTTGGAACAACCAGTGCTGGGATGTCAGTGCATCCTTCAGTTAATGAGAAGAGCAAGGTGAAACAGTTAATGAATAACATGAGAAACCACAGTGATCATCATCTGCTTCAGGGTGCTGCTACTTCTCCTGAACAGAGTGCTCTTGTTAAAACCTGACCTCTTAATATATTTTAAAAGAGTTAATGTTCCACGTTTGCCTCAGGTTAGCTCAGTTTTTTGTCCTCTCTCCCTCTTAGCAGCTTTTGTTTCTTTCAATCAACTTTCTTCTTTACTCTTCCTCCTAGATCTGTGTTTAAAATCAATTCACTAACACATTCACTGAGAACAGATAACACTGCCAGAAAGTTGTTTCCCACTGCCATTCCCCAGTTTCAGCCCAGGGTTCTTTAGGTGTGTAGCAGCATCTACCAGTGGTAAATCAAGAATTCCAGCACAGAAATGCCACAGCAGTCAGTTCTTCAGCAAGACAGCTCGGGCCCAGAGCCCATCTGCCTTCTTCCCTCATCCTTAAAATATGGCAGATGGGAAATTTCTCTGTCCCCTCTGGCATCAGCAGCTGACAGGGTGTGAGGGTGCTGGGCCAGCATTCCTCTTGCTGTGACCACGCTGCAGCTTTAGGGCAATCTGCATTTTCCCAGCTATGAAGCCACGTCCCTCCTTTCCATGGATACATGACTGAAACCACTTTTTAATTGCACCCATTATTAGGATGTGTTGATCTCTCTCCAGTTCTGCTGCACTGGATATTCCCTAATTCAGAGAGGAAAATGTGGATGGTGAAGGTGGGATCTGCATAACCATTATTTTGCCCTTGCACTGGCCCTAAATATGTTGGTAATTTTGCATTGCTTCGGTTTGGGTTTGTATTTTTCTTTCGCTACAAGTGTACTTTGGGCAAAGTTGGGAACACAGCATCATCAGTGTGTCCTACAGTGTGTCCTGGGCTTTCAGGCACTCAGCCAAAGCTGATGATTGTCAGTTCTTAAAGTTCTTCATTAGCTGCCTTTGTTCCTTGGATCTGTCTGCATTTTAAGCTTTTGAAACAGGAGAGGGAACACATTAAATAAATTGAGAGATTAATGTGGTTAATATTTTCTGGTGATTGCATTTCTAGTAACCTAGATTTAAGTTTAATTATTCATCTCCAAGAAAAGCACTGGACAACAGTGCTAATGCTTGGTATAAATGGTATTTTTTTCTTCACCATCATTGCTGGGAAAACACTGTTGCTGTCACAAAGAGGTTAGAAGAGACAGAGGTCTCTTGTTTGCCAGTGTTTGTTGCAACACTTATCATTCCTGTAGAAATATGTCATATGGCAAACTGGTTACAGTCCTGTAGAGCACAACTGACTTCTAGAAATGTGTATAAAACCCCCAAATCCAGAACCTAGAGTGAACTTAAAGAAATACATTTCCTGTCACAGCAAAAGAACAGCATTTCTGCCAAAAGATTAGAAGAAACCAGGAGATCAAACTGAGGAGAGGAGAAGAAAGTGGAAAAGAAAGAGTGAAATCCTCTGAATTGTAATTGTGTGTTCCATATAACAAATAGGGGAGGATAATCTATTTGTTATTAGAGATCAGGACTGGGAGTTGAAGAGCATGGTTTCTAATTCTGGTCATGGCACAGCTCTGTAGAATAAATCTGCTCTTCAGAGGTGGATTGTTATGATGAAATCCTTTATCCTCCTGAAGCTCAGGTCATCCTTCCTGTGCTCTCAGGAACATGGATGTAACATTTGCTGCTGCTCAAAGCACCCTCTGCAGCCACTGCAGACCTGGGGAGCTGTAACTATTCCTTTCATATATATTTTAGGTCCCTAAAAATCTCCCAAGTGAGGTGGAGACAAGGAATACTTCTCCCTTTTGTAGAATTACTCCATTCTAGCTACCTGTACTTGGGAATTAGATAAGAAAAATGTGCTGGATGCAGGTCCTGTGTTCATATATCTAAAAAAACCATTTTTAAGCACCTTGGAATCTTGCAACGTGGGAGAACTGCAGAGGACAGGAGGGAGCAGCTGGAGCTGTGCCAGGGGACAGGTTGGCTCTCAGGAAAAGGTTCTTCCCTCAGAGGGTGGTTGGCACTGCCCAGGCTCCCAAGGCTGCCACAGCCCCAGGAGGGTTTGGACAAGGCCCTCAGGGACAGGGTGGGATTGTTGGGGTGTCTGTGCAGGGCCAGGGGTTGGACTGGATGATCCTGTGGGTCCCTCCCCACTTGGGATATTCCACGATTCAGATGAGAGCATTAGAAGCTGGTCACAGAGGTTCTCTTCCCTACTTTCTGTGAGGATTTCTTCTCTTTTTAACCCTTTTTTTTTCTTTTTTGGTGGCTTTCAGAGGACATAAGGCAAAAATAAAAATGAATAACAAAATGTTCCCTCGCATCTCTTCATCTGGGAGCTGCTCCCATGTCCTCTGCCCACCACGCCCAACCCAACCTGTTTTCATGCTGGAGTTCTCAGCCTGCATCCTTCAGCACTTGACCCTGTAAATCATCGCTGGCTGTTTCTGCTGCCTCTGATGTTTTCATTTGGAGGAAATGAAGCTCATTCCTTTTCATCTTTTCTATTGTTTGAGCTACTTAATTAAGAATTAGGTCTCTGTGAATGGCTCCTGCCTGTCTGTAATCCAACAGGAACCTCTCATTTTTTTGATCTCTCCCTGTTCATTGATTCCCATGTTCTCCCCACTGTTCTGTTTGTTTGATCAGTGAAATATTTGGGGGGTCTTAGAGATCCAGCACTTCTGAAATATAACTCCTTGATTTGCAGTTGTTTGTAACTTCCAGAAGCGCTTCCTCAGCAGGTATTTCTGCCATGCAGCTTTCAGAATTTACTTCAGTAATCAAATATCTTTTGGCTAAAAGTGAACCAGTGCAGCTCTCCCTGGTGGCATGTTCAGATCCACAGACTGTGCAATAGGAAACCAGTCTGATGCACTTGTCTTTTCCTCCTTGACCAAAACAGATCAGTCTTTTTCCTTGATTGTCTGGGTGTTATCCAAATGTCAATAGATAAGTTCTGCAATAATTGGTATAATACCCTTTCTGACTCAAGTGGAAGATGTTTCATGCAACACCCCATTATTTCTCACTGTTGTAGATGTGTCTGATGGCTGCAGTCCCAGGTTTCAGGGGGACAATAAGTGAAAGTTGTCAGGGAAGTTGGTTGTCAGTCGTTCTCATCACCATCACCTTCTGACCACGCAGAGGCAAGAGTTCAACGTGCCAAATGAAGATTTTTATTTTTAAACTTACCAATTATTGTTCTTTCTGTTTGCAGATTGGGGCCTCTCTGTTTGCCAGCAACATTGGCAGTGGGCACTTTGTGGGAATAGCGGGAACAGCAGCAGCTGGTGGGATTGCCATCGGAGGATACGAGTGGAATGTAAGTGCCATTTCTGTCAGTGGATGTATTTGGGACATGAGGATTATCTGCAGAGCTTAATCAAAATAGCATTGCCCAATAATTTAAGATTGGCAGAGTCTGTGCTTGGCAACACTTGTTTTCTGCACAGACCTGTAAGAGCCAATATAATCTACTCTTTAGCCTGTCCTCCTTGAACCTTGTCCAAGCCACTGGAAAAAGGTGACTCTTCTCTGGTGAATGAGGGTTTTTAGAGACCATTTGAACCAAATAAATCAGTGGTTGTCTTCTCTATGCATATCTTCTGAGTTCTTTTAAAATATTTTGATTCTGTGATTTAAGTCCATGATTCTGTTTATGAAGAACCCTTTCAGACTGCAGGATATTGGGAAGAGTTTATCAGGTTTGTAATCCGTGATAATTTTTACTGCATTTTGCTCTGTAGGAGTTGTTAAAGGGGCTCTGATTTCTTCACAGGCTATTAAGAAATTTTAGGCATCCCTCACAAGCACCTGCTTTCCAAAAACCTTTTCCTCTTTGCTCTCTCCTTCCTCTGATTACAGGTGTGTTTTTCTCAGGGTGGTACTGCAGGGTAGAGGTGTCGGAGCTGACCTGGAATGAGCTGCCTGGAGTACCAGGGCAGTGTTAACTGCAGGGGCACAGGGATTCACAGCAGCTACTTCAGCCCATTTCCTTGTATTCTCAGGCTCTGTGGGTGTGGGCAGTAATGTCCTTGTCCTGCCTAATTCACCTTCGGGGAAGGGATTAGGCCGTGACACAAAGGATTTAATGAGCCTACACAGGTCGATACTTCCCTCGAATTTAATTCTGAGCAGTGAAAGAATCACAGCAGCCTGAGGGGTTTGGCTTGTGTTCCTTATCAGGAGATGGTTGTTGCAAATACTCAAGTACTGGTATGATATAGATGTTTAAGGAGAAGGACAAAGCCTAAAATGAACTGTGTGAGATGTGCACAGTTAATCTGTCAGCTTCCTCTTTTTCATTATATTAGGCTTGTAACAGATCTGATCCCCCTTCTTTTTCTACCAAAACAAAGCAAAACAAAACAGAACACAAATCTCTAGGGCCCATATCCTTTTTCAGATATCTCTCCCTCTAACCTTAATCTGCTGGGAGATGCCTTGTGTGCTCATATCAGTACACAGTGTACAACAATTGTTTAGGGAGCAGCAACAGTTCATGTGTGTGTTTGAGCAGACACTGCATATTCCTGCCTTGTGACACAGTGGGAGTGCTGGGGGGATGTATTGCTCTTGACTGTAAACCTGATTCTCCTCGTGAAAGTACTGCTAAGTTTGACTGTTATCATCCTTGTGTTCCACTGAAACGATTTCTAATTTGTATCAGTGTGACAGCAGAAGCCAACCCAGTATTTCTTGTCCATCTGATGGTTTCTATCTATGGGCAGAACTTAAAAGGTACAGTTAAAAGGCCCTCTAAGCCCTGTGGGCAGAATAAATACTGAGTGCAGCTCTGACAGCAGGAATTTGTTCTGTACTAATCAATTTACATATGTACATATGTACATCAGACAGCATTCCAGCCATTTACATCAGCAAACTGTGTCACTGCAGTCCTAGAAGACCTGTAGTTCACAGGACACACATGGGGACACAAAATATATCCTTAAATGGGAGTGTGGAAATACAACACGTTTCCCAGATTGCACGTGCTGCATCCTGTGCAGTGTCTGAGATTGTTGTACATCAGCCCATCTCCCAGAGACCCTGTGCAGAAGGTAACTAATGACCAAAATAAGCATCAGAAGAAGTGCTGCCCTCCACAGTCCCTCCATTTGCAGGTGCTGGGACAGAGCACTGCAGCAGAGCTGCTGGGAGGGGGAAAGTTCCTGCATTAGTGGCTCTGGGATTGAGATGCTGCAAATAGGTCCCATCTATCAGGCTTCACCTTCCTAAATATTTCCCACAACAGGAATCCTATGGGCTGGTTGCCTTTTAACCACTGTTAAACCAGGCTCCCTGGGCTTGCTCTGGAGAGGGCTGGGACAGTCTGGTGCCACTGCTGGTGTTTTGATACTGCAGGGCAATCCTGTGAGTAGAAATCAGCTGTTTTTCTAAAAAATATATTACAGTCCAGGCTGCATTTTACCTTACAAAGTTTTTAGCTAAGATTATGTTCCCAGATTTTCAACTGTAAATCAAAGGACAGAGCAGATCCTCCCCCACCCCCCTGCAATACCCAGGTTTATGTGGGTTCAGTGGTCCCCACCTGCTGTTGGGTCTGATAACTGGTCTTTGGGAGTGGTGTCTTGAGAGAGGGGCTAATTCAGCTGCTCTTTTCTCGCCTGCAGGCTTTGATATTTGTGGTGATTCTGGGATGGATCTTTGTCCCCATCTACATCAAAGCTGGGGTAAGTCCATGCAGTGCTTTACACTTGTCTTTGCTGCTCCTGTTTGCAGACCAGGTCTGGAATATTGCAGAGCCATGAGGAATGGCACGAGATCTGAGTGTGCCAGAACAGTCCTACATTACGTCTGTGCATTTAAAAACTGAGGATTCCTTGTTCTAAGACCCGAACTGAGGAGTACTTGGTGCTTTCTCCTTGTTCTCCCTTGATTCCTGGAGCTGCATTTGCAGCTCCCCCACTTTTTGTGCTCCACTCTCAGAGCACCTGAGTACAAAAAAATCTTCCTGTGATTTGATCTGAGCCTGCTCCCCACAGTCTGAAACCTCCTCTCCCTCCCCAGGTGGTGACAATGCCCGAGTATCTGAAGAAGCGTTTTGGTGGGAAGCGGATCCAGATCTACCTTTCGGTCCTTTCCCTGATCCTCTACGTTTTCACAAAGATCTCTGTAAGTAAAACTTCTACAGCATTTCTTCCATCCTACATTGATCTACAGAAAAGAAACCCCCATTTGCAATATTTGCTCACACATCTGGTCATTTGTTTCTGGTTTGGAGCCCGTGGTTGAATTAGCAACTGTAAAAGTATGATTTTGTGTTTCCTTTATTCTGTCCAGTGAGACTCCATAGCCAGATCTGTGCTGCCATCCAAGTTTTTTCCTTCCTGACAATGTCTCTTGATGCTTGTTCTGCTTTATCTTTTTTTTTTTTGAGAGTTTACTTCTATTTATGCTCTCCTCTAGAAACGTCAAAGTGGAGGGAAACTTGTTTTACAGTCTGTTATCTTAGGCATTCATGGAATCCGTGGCAGGAATTTTTGTCCTTAGGCTTCATATTGATCTACTTTAGCATCCTGTGGTGAACATGCCAGCAGTGATACAGATGAGGGAAAGGAGCAAGAGGGCTGTGGATAAAAAAAGAATAATAGGAATTAGAAATGGGAAGAGTGGGGAAATGCAAAAGAGGGGAATTGTAATAGCTGGGGTGAAAGGAGGGAAGAGGAGAGATTCTTTTAATGGGCAAGTGATTGGTGTAAAGTTTCAGGTGCTGTGAAGTTAATGTTTATTAAGTACAGGGATGTGTTTCTGTGAGGTAGCGAAGGGAGCTGCTATTTCCCATATATCTTGAAACTACCAAGCCTGTAAAGAAGTCCACAGTTCAGGCAATCCTCAATCTGTTGTTTTGCAGAAGTTGCCATGGCAGATTACTCTTTGCCCTCTGAATGGGAGCTGAGTGATAATAGTGCAATTTAAGCTAAAAGATTGGCCTTTTGCTCTCATTCTCACATCTTCATGATAACTGATCCTTAGGGAGGTTATAAATTAAACAGCTTGGTACTGTGGAGCTGGGCTCAGAGCTGGATTTCCATATATATCAAAAGGATTACACAGGTTGCTGCAGTTGTGCTCAGCCATCACAATCAGAAGTCCCAGGCATGACACAGAGTTCTGGCAGCTCCAGCACACAGAAACTCCTCCCGTGGGTGACTCACGGTCCCACGGGGAACATGTGTTTGTCACGAGCCTGTCGAGGTGCTCCCTGGGCTCTGAACTGACTCCCTGGCTTGGAGTGCCAGCCTAGGCCTTTCCAACCATCTGACTATGGGATTTTATCCCATTTCAGTCAGAGTGTCCTTCTTCCAGGAAAGACAGGTTCTGCATTCAACTTCAGTGTGGTCATGAGGCTGAACAGACCCCCTCCTGCTCCTGTGGTCCTTCTTGTGAGGATGCAAAGCAGTAGCCCAGGGATTCCCCTTGGCCCCACTCTACCACTGCCCCCCTGCAGCTTCCCATCACCCCGTGTGTTCCAGGTGTGTGTGGAGGTTCATGGAGCTGGGGCTCTGTGCTCTGCAGGGGACAATCAAGTGCAGGATTTCCCTTAACCATTTCTTTTGGTTCCCTCCCTGCCCCAAGCAACTTTGACAGTGTCTGTCCATGTACAGCGAGGCTCAGGTTCAGGAGGGGACAAACAGGTCTCTGCCTCATGTCACTGGATTCAGTGCAGGATTTACCCAGGACTGATCTACTGGCGGTGTCTTATTCAGAATGGGCAGAGCAGTCAGTCCTTGGAGGTTTCAGGTGCTGTCAGGGGATCCCAGAGCAGGTTTTGCTATGCCATGCTATGCAACGATATTCCCAAGTGAGGAACCAGCTCCAGAAGCAGAAAGGGAAAGGCTGTTCCATCGTGGGCTTCTCCAAGTGTGCTGTGTGGAGAAGTGCCTGCCACAGTCAGGTAGCCCAGGCCTCTCTTCCCAGAGACACACTCAGTGTCCAGACATACCCATTGCATTTTACTGCCCTGACTGCTGCCTTGGCAAACACTCCCTGTGGTCACTGGGGCTCACTGAGATGTGACACAGAAGGATGGGTTTCTGCCCTGCCCTGCCCTGCCCTGAACAGGAGCTCACACCCATCAGTGATACTGCCCTTATCCTTGCAGGAGAGTGGCACCTTCCTTTTGGGGGAGTCATTTTGTGTGCTGCTTCCTTGAATGTGTTAAAACATCATGTCCTGTCCTTAATAATGAACTGATTAGGGTGCTTTCTGGTGAACAGTATCACACATCAGGCCAAGGAACTCCTGCCCTGCTCCTTCTGGCACAGTGCCACCATGTGAGGGGCAGAGTCCCTCTGCACACCTCTGCAAGGTCCCCACAGTTTCTCTTTCCCTGCACATTTGCTGTGGGTTTTGTTGATTTCTCACTTGCTTTGTGGCTAATCAGCCACGTGCCAGACAAGGCCATGGTGCGAGGTGTTCATCCTTGGGATCAGGACTCTCAGGGTCTCTGAGCCCAGAGGATTTCTGTCACTCAGGTGCCTCACCTGTACAAGCTTCCTAAGTGTGCAGCACTCTGGGAGGGGTCCCACAGCAGCTTTCAGAGGCTTGTGAGCCACTAGAGTGGCTGATATTGGTCATTACACCAAAGGGAAGGGTCTAGTAAAAATAAAATCTTGATGGACATCAAGATAGATGTCCATCTATAGACTAAATTATGACAAGACCAAAGGGAATTAATATCTGAATGCTTTTGAAGAAATCAGAAATTGTAAACTGAAATTTCTAGATCTGTTACAGCATTTTCTTTCCATTCATTGTACATAATTCCAGTAGTAAATGTCTGGTGTAGACTTTCCATTGGGAAGAGGAGAAGGCAAACCTCCTCCTAGGACTGTGCAATGTAGGGGTTAAAGAGTAGGTGCCCCTGCCCTGACTCCCACATTCCCACTGCAGCTGGAATCACTCAGCTGGCATGTCATCTTGTGGCTTCGCAGGGATGGCTGGAAAAAGTCACTCTATTCAGAGATTAGATAAAGTAGTGCCTATAAAAGAGTATAACTGGGGAAACAAGGAAGCACTGGAAGGCAATAATCTAACTGGGAAAGAGGAGCAGTGAAGATAACTCAGCAATTTGAACAAGCTCATACATTACTCAGGATGCTCAATAATTAACTATACATTTCTTTCTGGGAGTCATTTTAGGACCATTAATATTTAATGATATGTAGGCTAAAGCCAAGAACAATAAAAGAAAGGTCTGGGACATGAGCTGACCAGTGGTGTGAAAAGAGGGAAAGAATTACCATAGAGAGAAGGGGCAAAGGACATGGTCTGACAGCCACTGAGGTGAAGGTCCTGGTTTCTGGTTCCAAACTAAAGCCTGTAAGAAATCTGCTCCAGAGGCAGAGTTTTGGGAGTGGGAACCTCTCTTTTGTGATTCACACTCTGCTCCACCGTTGTTTCCTGCGTGCCAGGGCGGTGGGGCTGCAGAGGTTGGAGCCTCTTCCTTGTTCCTCAGCGGGAACTAGGGGTGAGGTTTCCATGTCTCTGGAATCAAGAGGGTTTCTCCGTGTGGCATTTCCAGTAGCCAGGCTGGAGAAGTGCCCATCAGTGTGTGTGCCCAGCGGAGGCAGCAGCAGAGCCGGTGCCTGCTCTGCGATCCCAGGTTTTGCCTGGTCTGGGGAGCCTCCCTCCCGTGTGGGAGGCTTTGCCCCAGGGCACGGCTACTGTCTGTCCTTGTGTCAGGCTCCTGAACCCCGCTGGGACTGCACTGTGAAGTGAGGGTGGGACTCCCAGTGCAGAGCCCACAAAGCAAGGTGGGAAGGTGGGGTTGGAGAGCAGCCCATGAACGGGATGGAGCAGCCTCGAATGAAAACATAATTTACAGTAATGCATCACAAGTGCACTGGGGCAGATTATCCTGATTGCAAACTTGTATAAGAAAACACTGATGCAAATTATCTCTAAATCAGGAACTGATTTAATGCGATTAACAGCCCAGTGTTACTCGGAAACCCGAACAATTCCTTTCTTACGCAAGAGCTCAAGGGCTCTTCTATTAGTCAATTGATGTCAGTTCTTCTGACAGGAACTTAAAAATAGAGACAATGTAAGATGTTTGCCTTTAATATAAATGCACCATTTGTCCTGAACCAGCAGGACGAGCTACAGCACCTGTGTGTGAGCAGGAAAGGGAAGGAAGAGACCTGTGCATTAGCACTGACTGAAGAGAACTGTGCCATGTCCTGGAGGTGTCTCACAGTCCATCCCTGCACAGGGCAGTGAATGGGACCTCAGTTTTATGCAGTTTTAAGCTGTCTCTCAGTCCCAAAGCACAGAGCAGCAAGGTGACTCTGCCTGTGAAAACAATCTGTTGAAAAAGGTCTGGAAATGCTTTGAGAAGTGTTATTCCCCTTGTACTGAAACTCCCCCAGCCCTGAGGGGAGACTGGCAGGTGTGTGGAAATGGCTTCTGTTTTCTTTTTGATTCGTGTGTGCAGGACTGTCAGGGGCACAGTTATGTGTTTCAGTGCCTTCATCATGCATGTGTAATATGTCATCACCAGGAATTTAAATGTTGCTTTATCTGTGATTTTTTGTTTTCTAGGCTGACATATTCTCTGGGGCTGTGTTTATCCAGCTGGCTATAGGGCTGAATCTCTATGTGGCCATAATTATCCTGCTTTCTATTACTGCTATTTACACTGTCACAGGTGAGTTTACTGAGCAGTCTGATAAACCATAGAAGTTGAGGGAGCCAGAAAAAAAGGGAAGATGGGGAGAAGAAGAGAATTGAAAACCTGGAAAGGGAATTATTTACAGAGGTCTTTGAAAGAGAGAGGTGGTGAGAAAAGTAAAAAAAAAAAAAAAATAAATTCCACTGAGGCATTTGCACAGGGCTGACTGATTTGTCCTGACTTATTTGTCCTGACTTTTCTTTGCCAACAGGTGGCCTTGCAGCTGTGATTTACACAGACGCCTTACAAACATTCATCATGGTAGTGGGATCCTTTATTCTCCTGGGATTTGGTAAGTAAATCAGATGAACTAAACTGGAATGTTCAGTCACAAATCCTGCAGTGGCTGTGGAAATGAATCCTGCAGTGCCAAACTGGTACCTTAACCTGCAGGTTTCAGTTCATATATCTGTTTATCAGGGATGAAAACAGGCATGTTCCAAAAACAGGCACACTGCCAAAATCCTTTAGTCTCCTGAGCACAGGTGAGTGTGTAGGGTAATAAACAGCATTCCATGACACCACAGGGCTTGTGATGGCTAATGAGGTGAAAGTGGAGTTGTTTGCAGATGATGATGATGGTACTCTTGAGAAGTTCAGAGAGTATCTTGTTTTCAGAAGATTGTAATTTCATAGACATTCAGATGCTAAGGCATGAAAATTCCTGATTCAAAGTGAAGAGCTGTTGGTCACATCGCATGAATCTTCCTGTTAAACAACCCAAACACCTGAGCATTGTCAGGAAGCCTTGCAGCTGATCTGTGGGTGTCAGTCACTGTATCACCAGCGGGACAAGAGACACAAATGGAATGTTTATGGATGGGACAATGTGTGTCCAGAAGACCATGTGCATTTTAAAACAGAAATGATGCTGTTAAACTGAATTAATAGGAAGGGCTCATAAGGAAGGAAGAAGCAGTGATAAGGCTCCATGAACCTGTAGTGCCCTTTCCTTATCCTTCGAGTTACTCAGCTCTTGCTTTTGCTCTGGCGAGGTCTTTCGTTGAATTTAAATTATTCCACCGCTGTTACAGCAGAAATAACTTTAGACTGACCTAACCTGGGAAGACCCTGCCTTAGGTTCTCCCTGGGTCAGCCTGTATGGAAAAAATGTATCTTCAGTTCATCTCTTGGCAAGGCAGTGCCCAACCCAGCATTTGTGAGCTCTGCAGAAACCTGACAGGAAAGGTCACTTTGGCTCTTGTTGTGGGAATATTTCCAAACCCCTGTGTGTGGTTCCTGACACTGCCCACGTCAGCAGGCTGGACTTTTTACATCCATATTAAGGAGGTTTTTCTCCTCATGTTCTCAAGCTCTATTTGAGATTTCAGTAATAAATCCTTTAGCACCACTTTCATTTTCTGTTTTGCAGCCTTTCACGAAGTGGGAGGGTACGAGGCTTTCATGCGCAAGTACATGGAGGCGATTCCATCCAACACCTCCTACGGGGGCATTGATGTTGATCCCAAGTGCTACACCCCCCGGCAGGACGCCTTCCACATCTTCCGAGACCCCGTCACCGGAGACCTGCCCTGGCCAGGGCTGGTCTTTGGCCTCAGCGTGCTGGCCATGTGGTACTGGTGCACAGACCAGGTAAAGGGCAGCAGGATGCCCTGGGAATGCCCAGCACACAACTCCAGTGTCACCTTCCCCCCTGTAATGCAAAGCTGGGCCACAAAAATGGCCATTAGTTCAAGACTGGTCGGTGACTTTTCAGTTCCAGGTTTCTAAACCCCTCTGACATCAGATAAAATGGAATGGGTGTTCTTTCAAGTCTCCCACACACCTGTGCCCAGCACAGCCTCCTCCTTTCTCATTTCTTGTGTGTGACCATGTGTGCAAACACAGAGAGGTCGTGCTGTGAACATTTAATTAGGAAACCACGCACCAAATGACCCTTGTTAGAGGATTCCCCTTTCAGTAAGACAAATTTGTTTCCTATTTGTGCAGCTTTTATCTTTGCATGCACAGTCTTGGGGAGATGTTCTTTATATGTAAGGTCTTTCAGCCTGGAGATACTTCCCCAATCCTCCTTCCTTCCCCCTAAAACCTACTGTCCAGTTTCCCCAAGAGATCACACTGACCTGAGCAGAGTGTGCTCCTGCACCTGCATCATGTGGATGTGTGTCCAGTCCTAGCAAGTGATCTGTCTGCATCCTGAACTGTCAGAAAGATAATCTTCACAATTTCTGAACAAAAGACCCCCCCCCAATGTAACTGTATCCTTTCTGGCTTTTTAGTCTGTCTGCTTTTCTTGTGAGAAAAGTCTTAGCTCTTATAAGCTGGATAAGTGATATTTCAAATATATACTTTTATTTTCATGTAGTTTTTATTTTTCCTAGTGGCAGAAATGCTAAATAGGCTTTTTTGCTGTCACAGAGGTTAAGGAGCACCTTGTATCTGGAAAGTGGCATGGTGTGATCATGGAAATGCTATAATTGCCATGTCTCACTGACAGGTTATTGTGCAAAGGTGTCTCTCTGGCAAGAACATGTCCCACGTGAAGGCTGGTTGTATCATGTGTGGATACCTCAAACTCCTGCCCATGTTTATCATAGTGATGCCTGGAATGATCAGCCGAATTCTGTACACAGGTATGCACATGGACACAGAAATGCACATTTCTTCTTGCTGCCCACCTTTCATTGCCATCCTCTCTGTCCTTTCCAAAATATCTGTTAGATTGTCAACTGTCACACAAATTGTCCAGGCATCTGTATGCACTGCAAGAATCCACAAGTCTTGCTATTTTCCCTGATCCCAGATTTCTGCTGTTGTTATTGCTGTTCACTTTAGTGTCCCTCCCCAGCTGTCAGACTGTTACAGCCCCACTCTGACTGAATGAGTGGGAAATGCTGTCCAGGTTGGATGCTGCCACTGGCATTCAGAGGGCCAGGGCCAAGGCCAGCAGTCCCAGACTGCAGGATCTGGGCCACGGCCAGTCCTGAGGGCAGGGGAGGGAAATGCCCCTTGCCCATCTCTCTGACCTGCAGAGGGCTGGGCTGGGTTTGGCAGCAGGCAGAGGAGAGAGCTTCAGGTTGGAGGGAGTGGCCTTTGTGTTCCTCTGCTTGCTTTGCTCCTTGCTCTCCTTGTGTTGTTCAGTCCTGGTCTGACCAATTAGTGCCGATTTTATTTTGACCCGCAGGACTTTTCAGTATTCTTTTAGAGAGGAGAGGAAGGAAAGAGGCTTTGAATCACCTTCCTCCCTGCCAGCAAACCAAGGATGATACCAAACATGTCAGTCTGGTGGTTCAACATAGAGATACATTTGAGAAGCTCTACTAATTTGGGAGCAATCTGTTGTTTACGTGACCTTGTCTAACTGCCTCGTTCTCCTCTCCTCAGATGTGGTGGCTTGTGTTGTGCCTGAAATCTGTAAGCAGCACTGTGGCACCGCAGTGGGCTGCACAAATATTGCCTACCCAAAAATGGTAGTGGAGCTCATGCCAAATGGTAAGACACTGTCTGTATTTGTTGTTTCTTTGTTTTAGGAAAGGTGAAACTGCCAGACTGTAAAAACAAGTGCTAGAGGAGTCCAAGATCCATGTTTAGTTCCAAAATTGTTGTTAGAGCTATGTACAGTTAAGCAAAGGGGCTGTCTGTTTTAGCTGTAGCTGTAGGTGGAGAACAGCTCCCCACTGACAGTGTCAGTTCTCAGCTGGCAAATACTGGCTGATGAAATGGTAACTGAGCTCCCTTTCTGTGAAGGTAAAAAGTTACCTGCTTTGCCAGTGATTTATGCCAGTGATTTATCCTTTGCCACTCTCTGTGGCAGGACCTCTGAGCTGCAGGCCCATACCTGCAGTGTCCTGCCAACCCCACAGAGGTGGGTGCTGGCTCAGAAGGCCAGAGGGACAGGTTATGGTGCTATAGAGACCGTGGCACTTCCCTGCCAGCTTTGGCACGTCCCCATCACATGCTGGCTGTTGTTCTTAGCTATGTATGCAGCACTTCCCCACACTGTGTGACCAGACCACACCACCTGGAAAAGTGGCTTACTCTGGTTTAAAAAATAGTAAGGGGAACTTATTTTTTTTTGGCGAACACTTGGTTCACAAATATACTGCAAGCAAATGAGCACTGACCTGCAAACAAGACAAATTATTTTTATAACTCTTGGGAAAAGTCTGCTTAGGATTATTTTCTTTTTGTTCCAGCGTTTA
Organism: Pyrocephalus nanus; assembly: GCA_038380795.1. Taxonomy (NCBI): domain Eukaryota; kingdom Metazoa; phylum Chordata; class Aves; order Passeriformes; family Tyrannidae; genus Pyrocephalus; species Pyrocephalus nanus. The sequence continues at coordinate 5,230,036 of CM076278.1, forward strand.
GCCAGACAGCATTCACTAAAGAAGTACCTATGTGCTGAAAGCTCGAGGGTTTCCCTGTCACTGCTTTAAATAGCTTTTCCCAGCTCAGCAGACATTGCTCTGCTTGCTTTGCAGGGAAGTGTCAGGCAGGGTTTTGTGTCAGGCACGGGAATCTGCCAGACACGCTCAGAGCTGGCTGGGAAGGGGCAGCCAAGCTCCGTGGATGGGCTGGTCCTGAGGCTCTTCCCGAAATGCTCATCCCCATTCCCTGTGTCTGTGTTCCAGGTCTGCGGGGGCTGATGCTCTCAGTCATGTTGGCCTCCCTCATGAGCTCCCTGACTTCCATTTTTAACAGTGCCAGTACTTTGTTCACTGTGGACATTTACACCAAAATCCGGTCCCGAGCGTCCGAGAAGGAGCTGATGTTGGCTGGCAGGTGAGCGCAGCCGCCCTTCCCCGCAGCCCTGATGGATACCGGCTCCTTCTCCCACATCCCCGATGGATACCGGCTCCTTCTCCCACATCCCCGATGGATACCGGCTCCTTCTCCCACATCCCCGATGGATACCGGCTCCTTCTCCCACATCCCGAGGGCCGGGTGGAGCCTGCCTGGCAGAGCTGCAGTGGCCTCCTGTGGCCAGAGCCGCCGTCCCGGCTCCTTCGGGCACACAGACCCCGCTGTAATGCAGTGTCCGTGCAGCAGCCAGGCTAATGCTCAGTGCTTCCCACTACCATTCGAAAGGAATTCCTCTTAATTATCTTCCCAGGCTTCATGCTGCAGCATCAATGAACTAGTTCCAGTTGGTCTGCTATTGATTTGACTCTGGACGTAACAAACAGGAAAAAAAAGTGATTTTCTGTGTTTTGATTGCATGTTTCGCTGTGTGCTGATGGATATTTGACATGCACAATGCCCAGCTTGGATTTCTATTGTTTGTTCAGTGCTAATTGGCCATTATAATTGATTTCACTAGTTGAAATACAAAATGAACATGTAAATTATTGATTAATTGCTGTTTTTTTTTTCTTTCTGATAGATCATAGATACTTCTAAACAGATGGCTAATTGAATATCTGGCTGTGTTTACAGGGCATTTATGTTACTCTTAATTGGCATCAGCATTGCCTGGGTTCCCGTGGTTCAGTCAGCTCAGAGTGGGCAGCTCTTTGACTACATCCAGTCAATCACCAGCTTCCTGGGACCTCCCATTGCTGCTGTTTTCCTGCTTGGCATCTTCTGCAAGCGTGTCAATGAGCCGGTAAGTGCCCACCAGGAACGCTGCATATTCCTTGGGCATTGGGAGAACTGCTCTTTTCGGTTTAGTGTCTTTTTGGAGCAACTTCTTCCTGTTTATTTTGATCCCAAGGATTCTGTGTCTCCATATCCCAGGGCCTGAGGCTTCAGAGATGAGTTTGAGAGAGTTCTTTGGTGGTCTGGTGGACAAACAGTCACCCAGGAATTCCTAGACAGCTCTGAAGCTTAGGTTATCTATCACTTGGCCAAGGAGAGTATAAAATGGGTAATTTATGAAGACCTATTCTTCATAAGTAATCTTTTAGGATATTGGTCACCAAACTGCTCTACCAAACAAATCACCTTTTACCTGTCCTGTCCAGTTGAGTTTTTCATATCCCCAGGAATGGAGACTCCACAGTGTCTTTAGGAAACCTGTTCCAATGGTCAATCACCCTTACAGTAAAACAAAAAAATGTTATGCTTAAGAGAACTTCCCATATTTCAATTTGTGCCCAGACATGGCTCTGTGTGTCTGTTGAGCTTTGGCTGGAGTGCTGTACACCAGGCAGCAAAACATCCACCAACAGTACTGAGAATTAGCTTTTAACTAATTACTAACAGGGCAGTTGGAAGATAAACCAGACACATTTTTTGGGCAGGATGACACACACTGCTGGCTGGTTCCATCATGCCAGAGCTGTCAGGGATTTAGCCCTCCAAGGTAAAAGGACATGAGAGTAGCCCTTGGGCTGGAGCCTGTCCTGTAGGAGAGGATGTGTGGAGACAGCTGGACTTTTAGAGCTGGGCTGCGTGGGGTGTCCTCCACATTCTTTCTCTGAGCTGCTGTTCCTTGCCCCTTTCAGCTGTACCAATGCACTGAGCTATAAACATGGTCACTGAAAGCATCTGGGTTAAAACCTCTGTGCCAAAGCCAACATAACGCACAACTACCTCCATGTTTCCTCCAGCAATTTATGGAGAGCTTAGAGCTTATTTCCATGCCTGGAATGACTCATTTTGATACTTCTCATCACACCCATGTCCGCAGGGTGCCTTCTGGGGCCTCATCATTGGGCTGCTGGCTGGACTGGGCAGGATGATTTCAGAGTTTGTCTATGGAACTGGCAGCTGTGCCAACCCTTCCAACTGCCCCTTCATCATCTGTGGCATTCACTACCTTTACTTTGCATTGATTCTCTTCGGGGCTACAGCCATCGTCATCCTGGGAGTCTCCTTCATGACTAAGCCCATTCCTGATGTTCATGTGAGTATCACTGCAGTCCTGCTGCTCAAGAAATGGCACACAATGAAACCATTGGTTTTAAGGCCTGGTGCTTGGTGTATTACCTGTGCACATCTCAGCTACCTGCAGCACACAGTTCTTGTAAGAAAGCCAAGGAAATGGTCTGCCTTTATCTGTCACAAATCTTCAGTGACTCCTAACGACCTTAGCCATAAGAGACACTGGGGTGCCATGGTCTTACAGCTGGTCCATGTGCTGGCCAGGCTGGTTTGTGTTTGTGTAGATCCATTAAAGTTCTTTTGTTCTGTGGCAGCTTTACCGCCTGTGCTGGTCCCTGCGGCACAGCAAGGAGGAACGGATTGATATTGATGCAGATGAGGAGCAGGACAAGGCTGAGGAAAAAGATGAGGAATCAGGTAACTGTTGAATATCTACAGATTCTGTCAATGTATTTGAGTATCCCTGTTTCATTCCTCATTAACATGCTTGATACCCAAAGGCATCCTCCCTCCCAACAATAAAACCTCAGCCCATCATGGTATTTCAATGGCTCGTGGGCTGCCGTTACCGTCACACTCTGGGAATCAGAAGGGAAGGGGATCTGAAGGGAGAAGCCCTTGCTCTCCAAGTAGCTGGGTGGCAGCTCTAGGACTAAACCAATGGCAATGCTTTAGGTCAGAGGCACTGGCAGAAGTGTGTGTGACTCCAGCATTCCAAGAGAATTCACCTGGAAACAGTGGGTTGTAGCCAGGACTGAAGGCACCATGGAAGCAAACTGCAAAACCGCCAGTTCTCTTTGCTGGGTTTTGGTTCTGCTCCCAAGTTTCTTTTAATCAATATCCTCAAATTCATTTATTTTTCTTTTAATTCAAAGCGTAGAAATTATTGAAAAAATGGAGTTTAAGCTTTGCAGCCTCGTCTGCTTCTCCAATAGCAGACGAAGTCTCTGGGCTGCCAAAGGCCCTCTTGGAACATGTGGAACATTTCCAGGTGAGCTGTGAAAACACAGTATTAACTTGATCCCTGGACTGTTTTGTACTCATGTGTTTCCATTACCTGTGGCCAGACATCAGAACTGCTGTATCAATATAGGATTGCCCAGAGCTCGGAGTGTGCCGTGATCCATGTCCGTGCCATGACCTGAGTGTTGTTCCTTCCAGTTAACGAGGAGAGCCAAAAGGAACCTGGCTGTGCAAAGAAAGCCTACTACTGGTTCTGTGGCTTGGACCAACAGAAAGGCCCCAAACTGAGCAAGGAGGAAGAGGAGGCCCTGAAGAAGAAGCTGACGGACACAAGCGAAGTTCCCCTGTGGAGAAATATCGTGAATGTCAACGGCATCATCCTGCTGGCCGTGGCTGTGTTCTGCCACGCCTACTTTGCGTAACTCTGCTCCCAGCCCCCACACTGCTGCACTGCCAAGCAAATCGAGGGCTTGTAGATTTACACACTTAAAACACTTAATGTTTGCATCATCCACACTGGTAAAAAATCCGGGTGATTTACTCGCTGATTTTACGATCATAATTTCAACAATCTAAAGATGAAGGGCACTGGGATTTCAAGAGAGGGAATTCCTATTCAGACACTGAACCAATGCAGGGCTAACTGAGGTTCAGAGTTTCCATCCATTATTCTCTCTGCTCATGATACATTTCATATTTTAGGTTCAGAACAAGGCTTCATGAGCCATATTTCATATCAGGGTTTGTGAACTACCTTTTAGGGTTGATGATGCTATTTTGATTTTTCAACCCTTCTTCTGATCTCTCAAATTTCTTTTTCCTTAGGCTATGATAATTTGTTAACAAAAAAACCTACAACCGCTGAGGGACTGTATCACAAATTCCAATTAAAACATCACTTTTGTCCCTCCAAACATGGGATATCTGAAGTAAAGGATTTATATGTATTTCATCAGTGTATTTGACACTATGTCTAACTTTGCATTATCACTTCTTTCCCCTTTTTCTCGCTTTCCATGGGGTTGTGTTTCTCAGTCATCAGTGCAACACTAACCTCTGAATTGATGGCATTTTGAAATTGGGGAACACCTCTTTCAATGATCCTAATAAGAATTCTGCTTCCAACAGATCCTCTGTTTAAGCTTAACTTCTAAAGGTCCTCCTCCCTTGATATTTTAATACGTACCTATACTTGAATGTGAAGCTTTTTATACAAAATACATATATTATATATACACAGGCAATACATTATATACATGCACTATATCTATTATATATATTTAAAAATATATTTAAGTGTGTGTGTGTGTATATATATATATATATTTATTTCTTACTGATCAATTCCCACCCTGTCAAGGGCTGTCAAGGACCAGGTTACTGTGGGGTTGGTGTCAATGTCTTGCCTCTCTCTCTGGACTGTGCTACAAACCCCGTGCCCACAGGATGCTGGGCTGCATTTTGCAAATGCATTTGAGGGCTCTGTGCTGCTTTTCTGCAAAGCTATAAATCCTTCTCTGAAGATTTCACTGAGAACTAGGATTCCTGCTGGCTGGCAGCATGAGTTAGCAGTTTGTGGAGGAGAATAGTCACAGCTGTGGGATTTCAGCTAAACCAGGCTGATTGTCTGCACTTGATAAGTTTGGTACCAGCTGGGGACACAGGAAAAGGCAGATTTAACACTTCAAAGCAAAAAGCAGGAGATTTTCTTTTCATCTCATTCAGCTGCCTGGGGAACCAAGTGTAACACGAAGATGTTGGTTTGCTTAGTCAAGCTGCAGCAGTTCCCTGATCCCTGTTGCATTGTCCCAAAGCATTCCAGAGGATGGTCCTGACTGGAACAAGTGCAGCTGAAAGGGAAGGCAGTGCCACACCACTGCTGCTGCCTCCTGCAGCTCTAATCACTCTCACTTCATAACCCTCTCACAGCATCTCTGCTTCCTTTGGATCTAACCCAAAACGCTCTGGATTCCAGGACTGCTGCTCTTCAGTAGAATTGCTGCTCTTCAGCACAACCCCTGCAGTATCCTGAAAGGTTTTGCATAAGCCAGATCTAATCAATGCTACAGAAATACCAGTGCAAGCCTTTTTTTTCTTACACTTAACACAGAGTATTTTAAAGACCATGGAATGAATTATATTTAATGAACTATGAAGAGTTGTATGTATTAAAATACTTGTATATTTGTAAGTGTTTGGTGTCCACAAAGTGATGGGATTTTTATGTGATGTGATGGAAGACAGAGAAACTTCCTTTGGTGTCTAGATTTTGGCTCTGGGCAATAGTAATGGATGAAAAACCAACAGGGAGGATTTCACTGAGGATTGCCCAGATCCCTCCTTGTCATCCTTTGCTACAGAACGAAAAAAAGAGATGAAATTATAGAGTGATTTGGATAAAGACAAATAACACAAGTGATTTCCTGGCAGGCTGAGCAGCCTTTGGATGACCTCCTGGTTAATCAGGCACCATCACTTCAGTTTCCTTCTCAGGACTACAGAATCTTGAAAATCTAACCCTCAGTTTCCCAGGAATGTTCCCTGTATGTCCTCAGCAACCTGATTTCATTCTCGTCTGAAAACGGGATGTTGTAGAGGGAGGAGTTCAAATGTTTCCATAAAGTTGGAGAGCTGCTGCTGACTCCTCTCATTCTGTAGAATTCCATAGAAAAATTGCCTGACATTGTGAACAGCTGATAAAATTTTCATGTTCAGCTTAGCGTGAAAAGCCCCCTCAGGTGTGTAGCTGTTGCATTCAAAGACAGTTCCGTGACTTTGAGGAAGAAAAGTGGCTTTTCCTCAGTTCTCAAGGCAGCTCTGTCCGTGTCCCAGCTGTGGTTGGGGACACTCAGACTAAACCCAGGGGTATCTCAGGCTGTTCTGGGCATTCTCAGGCTCTGGAGGAGGGAACCCTGAGCACAGGGTTGTCCCCCACATTTGCCTGAACATTTGAAATACTTCTGGGCAGTGGTGAGACCCCAAATAAATCTGTGGCTCACAGCACAAAATACGTGTATGGCACATACAGCACAACACAGCTCTGCCTCAGGGGATCCTGAGACATCCCAGCTTATCCTGTCAGGTAAGGTACAGAGCTACAGCTTATTTTGGTGGACTTTAGTGAGTTATACAGATTTATTTAAAGTGAACTACACAAATAAACCAAAAATTTCCCCTAGTAGCACTGTCAGCCAATTAGGACACTGCTCTGTGAAGAACACACACTAATCAATATCTTCCAGTTAAGAATTACTACGTAGTTTTTAGGCCAAGTCCCGAAAAAATGGCAATCACTGTTCATTTATGTTTTAATTTTTCTGTATCACCCATAAAAAATTATCCAAGTGTCTCACAAATGTTAAATGTTAATGATCATGAGAACACTCTGTTCTTAAAGCTCAGAATTTGGGTTTACTGCTCTTTGTTACTGAAATGCTGGGGGAGGGAAGGTTTGTGCCTTAACCTGAACACCTCTGCAGTAACCACGGTCTGGTTTTAACCAAAGGGTCTGTCCCTGGGGAACCAGGACATGGCACGAGGCTGAGCCTGCAGGTGCAGGGGATGGTGGTGATCAGAGCCCCAGCTGCAGCCAGGATTGCTGATGGCCCCAATCCCCACTGCTCCTCCTAAACCAGCAAACCAGGAGTGTTCCTGTGAAGGCAAAGCTGACACCAAACCGAGGAGCAAAGGTAAATGATAAATCCATGTGTTAGCAGGGGGACTGGCATTTGGGAGGAGAGCTCTGGAGCCTCACTCACTGTATTTGAAGAGCACTTGAGCTGTTTGAATGTTGAGCCAGAGGAGGGTTTAAAGCTGACATTCCTGGGGACAGGCAGCACAGGGAATGGCTGGTCCCAGTCTGTGGGTGTTTTAAATGATTTAATGACCTCATGTCCCAGCTGCAGGTGTCTGTGTCCTGCTCCTGCAGTGTTCTGTGGGGAGCAGTGATCAGAGAGAGCTGCCCTTGTGCTGGACTGGAAACCCAGGGGCCCAGATTTGCTAAGAGGGCAATACACCCCTGAGAAAGATGGGAGATGCAAAACACCCTGACTGCTCATCTCGTTACCTGCCATGGGCAGCTGTGAAAAAGAATAATTCCCTGGAGCTGCTGTGCCCAGTGTGTGCTCACCTGGCAGTGCCTGAGGCCAGAGCCCTGTGCTGCCTGGAGCAGCACCAAGGGGCTGAGGTGTGTGAGCTCAGGGCTGCTCTGTGCAGTGTTGCTGTTTACAGTATCAGAGCCTATAACTTTAAAAATGTGGCTTAGATGCAAGGAATAACAAATTATTAAAATGGTTTTTATTCATTCAAATTGCAAATTTTGTCTTGCTAAAAATAGGTCCTGTGCTTTGAGCATATTAGCTTTGTGTGTAGCCACAGAGAAGGCACTCTGCCCTTTTGGTTTAATGTAATTAGCCAAATCTGACTTTCCCAGACTATTTTGTCTTTAGACAGATCTCTCACTTCATGATTATTTTTTTATTTTTTAATAGAAAATGTAGTGGTGGGAATCAAATATACTCCCTGCTCTGGAACATGAAGAGATGGAATGAAAAGCTGCCATTTTCCAGAGCAGGAGCAAATGGTTTCCAACCCTCAGCCTTGTGAAAGGAAACAGGGACAGGGAAATGAGTTTGTAGTTGCAAGAGCAAAGCACCACAACATGCTTAACCTTCTGGAAACTCTTAGAAAAAATTCAAAGTGAGCCCTACCTGAGTGGGACACAAAGCTCATCCAGGAATGTTTCATGGCCCATGGGTGCAGCTGAATTGTCTTCTGGAGTCACTGAGAATTGTTGGGCAGAATTGTTTAAAAGCTCAATCTGTGTCAAGTGTAACTGAATTAATTCCAGTATTGACCCAGGACCACATTAATTATATCTGGGCCTTCATCATTGGTGGCTTCAAGCTAAAAAGACAAATCACTTTCAGTGATGTTACAAACCTGCCTCGGTTTGGAGCCACGGGAGTGGAGAGTGCTGGGGGGGACTATTGGTGACACCAGAGATCTGCTGCCCACACAGCACTGCCTCTGAATTACAGAGGGGGAGATCCTGAGGTGTTCATAGAAGTATTTGTGATGTGTATAAAGCAAATGAAAGGATCTTTCCCAGGATAAAAAAAACCCCACACTGGGACATTTAGTTAGGAGTTTCACCTCTTTGACTGCTTTCAGGTACGTTTGAGATCTCAAAGGTCTTTTGTGAAGAAATGTGAAGGGACATTTCAGGTGCTGAATTGTGGCTGAAAAACTAATTTTAGGAGGGAGATTAAGGAATCAGCATGTTACAGTGAGAGCAATTGTGTGTTACATTTTAATGCATCTGGAAAAGGATTTTGTAGAGTGAAAATGTACCCTTAATTCAGGTTGCATACAGTGAGGGTTACAGGACCAGTGTGATGTCTCCCTGCTCTGTGCACTGTGCCCTCATCTCCCAGGCTGGGACAGGCTGTGCTGGCCAGTCCTGCACAGTGACCCAGTGGGGGACAGCACGTGTTGGGACACCAAGACAGTGTAGCTCTAGAAACACCACAGATTACAGAAGTGTTCTGCATTAATGAGGATTATTTCTGCATTAGCTGTGCTCTCTGTGCACCCTTTGCTTCACACAGGCTGTTTAGCTCTGCCCCCGTGGCGTTTTTGGGGCTGTGCTCTGGCCAGTGACCTTCTGCAGGCTGGGCCCCACCAGAGCACGAGACTTCGAATTATTAGATCTGCAATCTTTGTGTCACCAAATACAGCTTTTTAAGTGAAAACCCCGACTAATAGTGGTTTCTGGGTGTTCCATGTGCAGAGTTTACATTCTGGTGTTTACACAGGCAGTGCAGGGTCTCTAAAGCCCCTGGGGATTCCTGTTGTGACTGAAGTATCGTGTCATGTCAGGGGTGGCTGTGCCAAAGAATGGCTGAGACAGAAGCTGATGTGTGGGAGGGCACCACTAGTGCCCTCAGCTCAGAGTTCAGCTGAGGCTTTGTTCCATTTCTGTGTGTGAGACAAGAACACTGATCCCAAGTAGAGCCTTTTGGGGAACAGTTTATATTGTGTTTAGAGCAGGGATCAGGCACATGCTCGGAATGCAGTTCTTAAGGCCCAAGTTGGCTGAATTTCTTCTGGTGAGAGCAGTTCAGTGTGGATGGTCTTATTTCTACATTTGAAAAAGCTGATTATTTTGGGAACTCACTGAAGGGTGATACCTGAATGACTGGGGAAGGCTGTGACGAGGTTGGAACTGAGCTAAAATGATGATTGTGGCTGCATTCTCCTGCAGCAGTTCTGTAAGAGCAGCTGAGCCTGCCCTGTGCTCTCCAGTCCTTTAGCTGTGATTCAGCTGCCTGAATTCTCTTATTGAGCTGGATGCACTCTGGCACCAATATGTATTACGTATGAGTGCCTTATGTGTTTAAAAGGCAGAGCTCCTCCAAGATCCTGCCTGCAGGGAATGAATCCAACTGACTCAATACTTTAAAATCACATCTTTACAGGAGAGGAAATTTGCCCTTTGGTTAGGCTATGGAGGAGAGCCATTTGAGCTGTAATCAGTCCTACAGGAGTTTACCCTGTGTAGGGCTAAAGGAGTTTGCTCTCTGACTGTGGCTTTCAGTGGGAAAGCAGCCCTGACAAATAACCCCTTAAGAGACCTGCTGCAGCCTCTTTGTAGCTACAACATGGCACCTTCTAGATATAAAAATACCATGTGAGAGCAAAACCTGAGTGAAAACAAAAGGGGCTTGCTGTGAAGCTGAGTCAGCTGCACTGTCTCACCCTCCTCGGTCACTGAGAAGGGCCAGGGTTGCTCTGCTCGCTTGGGTTATTTCTTTGCTCAGGACTCCTGCTGATGTCTCTTAAATGACACCCTTGCAACTGGGGACAGAAATGTGCCACATGTCTGTAGTGACTGGCCTTGAACTCACAGTAAATAAAATGCTGCTGAACTTCCCACTGCTTCCACTGCCCTTCAGCTCTAACCACAGGAACTACCACCTTATTTCCTCCAGACGATGTCAGTCTGGTTGGTCAGGTTTTGCTTCCACAAACAGCAAGAATTCTGTGTGCTACCCTCAGTTCTATGAAGTAAAAGGTTTTTTAAAAATTGTTGATTTTTTTTTAAAGAAAAACAAATGCAAAGAAACATTTTTTCAAACTAGAACTTGACATTTTCAGTTCTGTCCTGTTTATCTCCTCACCTCTCTGTTTAGGCAGCTGTTAATCACAGAATATGTGAGGATGGAAGGGACCTCTGGAGATCATCTTGCCCAGCTCCTGTTGGACTAGATCAGTAGGATCAGTTTTCCTCTTGTCCCATCTTTCTCCCTGAGAAGTGACCAAGATGGCAGAACCTTTCAGTTCTGACACAACACTTACCTTTCCATTATACTTGTTAATTTGGGTACTCAAAGGACAGATTACAGGTCTGCAGAACTACAAAATGCCAAGTACCAGCACAACCCCAGAGATGCTTCTGTTCCATACCATAACCAATGCCAGATTGGGCCAGCCCCCTGTCCTGTCAGAGGCACAGCTTTACCAAGGGCTACCCTAGTGAAGCCTTTCTCCTGGTTCCCTCAGGGAAGCCCTTCGATGACATTGCCATTGCTTTTCTGGCTTGATGCTCCAAATGGTTCTAATCCCACCTTCAACAAATGTTTGCAGCAAAACTTGTGTAAATTCCTGTGTTAGATCAATTTCTCAGCACAGGCGAGACTGCTGGAGGGGTTAATTAGGAACCTCTCTAATGTAATTAGTTATTGATTAATGGTTGATAGGCTGAGGTTTCAAAAAAAAAAAAGTAGAGAACATTATGAAGAAAACAGAAAGGGCTGGTGTCTTGTATCAGGAAAATCTTGGTAACTCAGCCAGTAACTCCTAGTGGAGGATTCCAGACTTCCTAACTTTTCTTTTTCCCCATTATTCTGCTTTCTGACCTGCAATATAGATGTGAATCTGTTGGCAAATGGCTTTTCAGAGGCAACCGATCAGGAGTAAGTGAGGAAGAGAGTTTTGGTTCTGAAGGTCTCGTGTAATCGTGCACCTCTTACAGCCAGACAACAACAGAGGGCAACAGATCTCTAGAAAAGATCGCGCCTGCAGAAAGGTTTCCACTCGATGGCTCGGATAGCGCTCTGGGCAGCCCTTGCCACGACCTCCCGGGGATCATCCAGACACTCCCGAAAGGTGTCCGTGTGATCCAGGAGCGTCTCGCGGCCCTCGGGGAGCTCGGCCAGCAGCGTGAGGGCTTTGATGGCGTTCAGACGGGCTGTGCTGGTTTCCTCAGCAACCAACTTGAGAAGAGGTGGGATGGCTTCAGCTGCCATGGCTGAGGATCTCCCTGCAGGGAAAGAAACTGGCTTTGAGTTATGGCATCTCATCAGCATCCCTCTGGATTGATACTTGGCACTCCCTGCCCGGCTACAGCTCTGAGCAGCCCCGGGGGTGCAGTGCCCAGGGGCAGGACGTGCCCTTCTTCTGGAGACCAAGGCTGGCTCCAGCTGTTTAGATTTAAGAAAAAAGATCTTTTCCAGTTCACTTTATCTGCCTTGCACATTAGGATTTCATCTGCAGCAAGCATCAAATGATAGAATAAACTGGTTTTTGGAGGGTGGGGTGTGTTAGATGCCCTTAGGAACATGTCCCATTCTTGCATTTTTAAAGGCACTTCAAACACTGAGATCCATTCCCGTGTTGTCTCCGGTAGCCAGAGGAAGGGTTGCAGAGGAGGACTGAAACACAACTGCTGTTATTAAGAGTCTTTTATGTCTAATTACTCATTCATCACAGGGAGAATTTAGCAGTTAGTATTTTCAGTGTCATGTAAGTTACTTGGGAGAGCTGCAGACCTGATTAATATTCATTGCTCTCCCAGCTGTGAGAAAGCTGCCTGGAACCACAGAATGTTTCCAGAAAGCAGCGCTCCTGTGCCGAGCGCTGGTGATTCAGCACAGCTCCAGGTATGAGGATCTGTGTGGTCTGGACTTGAATGGGAAATGTTCCCCCTCTGGAGCAGCACTCTGGAGGGAAATGATGCAGGCAGGGTAGAGAAATAACTCCTCGACCTACTTCACAGAACAAAATGTGAAATATCCTGTTCCTGCATTGCACTGTGGGGAAGCAACAGGAGTTGTTCAAGACATATAAAGAAATGTCCTTATCTTACAGTTTCTCGAGGAGCTTTAACACTGTCAGAAACCGAGAACTTGGGGGGGTAGGGGAGGCAAATGTTTTGTTTCTGAGTTGCCCTAGAATTGGATTTCCAGGTGGTTTCCCAGCAGAGCTGGCTCTGACTCTCACCCTGAGGAGTGACAAGAGCGAACATCAGTGCTCCTGCTGCACTGGCCTGGACTGCAGGGTCTGTGTCTTCCAGCAGGCTCACCAGCACAGGGATAACCTCTTCGTCACACACCGCAAGTTTTCCCTCTGGATGAGAACTGTTCAGAAAAGATGGTGAAGTTGCTTTTTTTGAACTGTGCCTGCAGGCCCTGCAGCCACCCCAGCCTGTTTGTGCCTCCAGCACTGCACACTCCTCTTTGCTCCCTTCAGAGTGACTGTTCCAGCTGGCAACTAAAGGGGTGTGTGTTTGTGCCTGGTGCTGTTGAACCTACAGCTGATACAGCCCTGATGATGTCACAGCAACCCAGGTGCATGGGCTTCACCATTTTTTAGGTTATCTTTAGGGGATATTTGGATTTTTTTTTTAACTCTTTATGAACACTGATGGGCAGCAGCATGGAACAGGGGGTAAGGTTAAGGATGCTGGTGGTCCCATTGGCAGTGAGTGACAAACCTGGCTGTTGAACCCTATACAGATTTTAAAACCTGATAAATCAGGGGTCTGCAATTAATTTTTCTCCCAGGTCAATTTTCTCTCTTTGTTTCCAGCCTCTCTAATGAGGGCAATATTTAATGTGGCCCAGCTACTGCAGGGCCCTAGAATGTAGCTGATATCCATCCTCCAGGTGCATTTGACTTTCTCTCTCTGACTTATGATAATTACAGTCTCTTCTCCTCTAAGACTTCTCTTTGTTACAGGACATGAGCAAATGTTTTGTGCCAGTTGATAAATAAACTACATCATCTGCAGGCCTCTTTAAGCTAGACATCTGTTGAACGCTTTTATTATATTTTCTGGTTGCAGGACCGTGGACTTAAGTTGTTCCTTTCATCCACTCTCTGATACACAAATTTAATATAAAGATTGCTTTTTCTGATCCAGCCCTGACGTACACAGCAGCCTGTGTCAGAAAACTATTTCTGTCCTCAATCACAGTGAAAGTTTCCCAGGACCTTTAATTTTCTGAGAGTGTTGTCCAAAAACATAAGGGAGCTTCTCCCTACTCCACAGTGGTCAGAATCCTGTTTTTACAAGATTTTTCATGCAAGATTCTTTTCTCAGCAGTGCTGTACCAGGAAAAAATCCTGATTCCACTGCCAATACTGAAAACAAACAGAAGGAGAAGGAATGGCTGATCAGCATCTGCCTTTTTGAGTGATTTATAGCAGTTAGGATATTTAGAAGTCTCCTATCTAGGGGTGCATTCGGGCTGATAGTGCTTTCTGTGTGAGATGTGGCAGCTTCACCGTGCAGTGGGACACTGGAAACTCATGGCATTGATTTACTCCTGCAGCGAGTACTTCCTTGGGCTTTAGCATTATGGACAGGTTTGATTTCCTTTACCTGATTTCTAACAGCACCTGAGCTGCCTTGCTCCTGATGGCTGCTGAGGGGTGTGTGAGCTTGGCCTTCAGGGCACCGACAGCACCAGCTGCCAGGGCTTCCGAAACCTCCATGCGCAGGCAGTTGGACAGGGTGTCCAGGATCAGCTCCAGGATCTCCTCCAGCTCAGTCTGCAGTTTCAGTACCAGGGGGGGGATCAAAGCAGCCTGCAGGACACCAGCAGCCCCTGAGAGGAGACAGGGAGGAAGGTGGGTGAGGGCTGAGTGCACTGACTGTCATACCTGCACTTGGAATTTCTCCAAGGGATCAAATACAGATGGTAAATCACTTCCTTACACAGACTGAGAGGTGGAAAATACTCCAACACTGCCCTGTTCTTAAATGTCACCTTAGCATTTCTCAGGAAAGCTTCCCCAACACCCCTGTAGATCATCAGCCCAGGTAATGACCAACGTGGCAATTGCTCCAATGTTCCCAGTTTCTCCCACTATAATATTTATCCCAAAATCATCCTTGTGAGGAAAATATAGAAAATATTACAAAGTCACCTTCTATCCAGCCTTTCCAACTGCTCTCAGCATGAACAGATGCTGAAAGAGGCTGCAGTGTGAGCCTTTAGAGCTCATGCTTTGATTCTCCACTGTGGTTCCTGGGAGGGAAGTCAGGATTTTGGGAACTTGCAGCTCCCTCACGTATTTCTTTGTAGTAATTTTGTCACAGCAAAAATTTAAATTCTCAACTTTCCAGCACTCAGTGCTCTTGCACTGGCTCTTCAAAAACAGCATCAAAGGTAGAGATCATCATCTGCCCTGCAAGTGATGTGTTTGCTGTGAGCAAGAGCCTGATTTGTACTGTTTCTTACCCTTTGCTAAGTCACCACTGAAACAGCAATGCCAGGGGAAACAGAACGTACTGTCCACCAGTAACTATGTGAACACAGAATTCTCCAGCTGTCTTGTTGCTAAGACTGATTCTCTGGTTGCTAAGAGAAATGTGGCTCCTTTCAAAGTGATTCATATATAGTTAGATAAGGAAGTTTTGTGGGTAAGAGTTGTCAAGGTATTTTCAAATGAATCTCCACAGAGGAGACAGGAGGGAAGGAGATTTTAATGACCCTTGGTCGTGCATGGGATAAATCCCTCAAATTGACAATCAGGTGAAAAACATGACTCTAATCTGAAGGTTATTTTGTTGTACATATTTCTGAGGTTTTGCTGACACTGAGTAACTTCTTATGTTACTGACTTAGGATCCACTTCACTAATGCCAAAGCAAAGAAATGCCTTGGGCTGATGTTATTACAGCTTTACTACCTGTGCAGCATTTGGAGGGCAGCTGCTGTGAGAATTCAAATAAATAGGGAAAACCAGTTTCAGACAATTCACTCTTGAAGGCTAACAGCATTTTACAGGCAAGGAGTTCTCCTTGTGCCACAAAGGCAAGACAGGAAAGGAAAGTGAGATGTTCTTTGAAGCTGTGGCTCTGTGTGTCACTGCAGGGGGGAGCTGGCACTTTCACAGTGAAAAAAAACCCAGCTGACCCTTTGTGTATGTTCCCTGGAGGAACAAAAGAGGAAATTTGTCCAAGATCAGCTCCAGCCCATTTGTGCTGTCCCTGTGGAAGGATGTGATCCAGGACACCTGCTCAGGGAGAGGTCCCTGAGAAGGAGGTGTTTATTTTGTATGAACCTCAGGATGTTCTTATTTCTTCAGAAACACATTTTATTTTCCCAGGCCAGGTCTCTGTACCATAAACTTTCTTACCTACTGCTTTTGTCAAGCTGTCCCAGCTGAAATGTTGTAAATTGGAGCAGTCTCAGACCCTGCCACCCTGGTGAGTGAGCAGTGGCAGGGGAAGGTAAGCTGGGCTCTCTAGTCCTACACTGAACATCCAGTGGCTTCCTCAGGATCTTGACTGTCCTTTCAAAGGAGATTTACCTATTGCAGAGAGTGTTCTGGATACCCTGGGCACAGTGAAGTAGTTGGGAAAAGTGTTTTCAAAATGCAAATAGTTGCATTTGCAGCTGCACGGTTAACGTCATTATTGATCTGTTTTTCTGAGAACTTGTAATCTTCCCTTGGGCTGCTTTTCATCTGAGCACTCATCTCTTCCTTCTCAGAACCCTCAGGCCACTCTCATCCTCCCTTTCCTGATTCTTTGTTCAAATAGGCCCAAAGAGGAGTTGCCATTTATTCTGTTCTCTCAGGATGGCTGCAGGGCATGTAAACAAGTTAAATTTTATAGAAGACAAAGGAGTCATTTATAGTACATAACAGTGGTGTTTTGTTTTGGTTTTCAATTACATAAATCAATTAAATCACATTACAAATCCCTTTCCTTAAAAATGCTGGGTTTCAACTCCAAATGTTTGTTTTAGTCTGAAGCATGAGCCTCGTGTGTGGCCACAAAGGGCCGTTTGGTGTGTACAGAACAGTAAAATAATATGGAAACACAGACTGTACAGAATATGAATCTCTGGTAGCATCTCGGGTGTCTCTCTGTGATGGTCACACACTGATTTGAAATGATCAGTAAAGGCATTTCTGCTTAGGAAGGGGCACACAAGGAAAAGAAAAGCAGGGCCAGACAGGAAAGAGAAAATGGGAAGGAAAGGGGAAGGAAAATGCTGCCTGGAGTCACCGTGTGCCACCAACACACCCAGCTGTGACATCGCGGGGGGAGCTCAGATGGGAGCAGCCAAACCATCCTGACAGAACTGCTGGCTGTGTCGGGTCTCTTGCTCACACTGCAGCAGTTCAGCACTCTTTGGAGGGGACACCAGTGGGTGCTGGCCGTGGTGCAGCCCTTGGACACGAGGTGAGGGCAGGAGCTCCTCTGAACACCTTCCCGAGTGACTCCTCACTCACTGCTGTGTGCAGGGAAAAACATTCATTTCTTCTTCAGACTCACTGAGATCTCTGAGTCACCAGTCACAAGAGCACAGTTTGAGAACCTCGTAGTAGCTAATTTAGTGTTAAGATTCAGCATTTTGAGTCTCGGTGTTTCCAGCATTATGGCTGTGTCAGGGAGTAGATTAAATGTAATACTATAAATACTATAAAGCTGGGCTGAACTTTCTGGTAAGTCTGGAGCAGGAGCAGACCACATTCAGGTTCAGTGAACCTGAACTCACCTGCTTAAAATCCATCAGGTTTATCCAGCCTTCTACCTAAAGAGGAGAATTCTGTTGACATCTTTGAAAATCAGAATATTTTCCTCCTCTTTGCAATAATAATTCTGTCTTTCTATGACAATTTACCAGGAATAAATAGCAGTGTCCCAAAGGACGACTGTGCCTAGAGACAGAGAATATGCCTTATCTGAAAGGACTGAGAGGTGGGAAGTGTCTGTTTAAATGAAGAGCTCCTGGGATTTTAAGAGAATTGAGGAAAACACTGCAGGGATTGGGTTGGACTGGGAATAGTAAACAATTCTGTTTCAAGCCATTTCAAATCTGAGCATTGGCCATGTGCATTTATGTTATGAGAGCCCTGGGGATAAAATCAAACAGGGGATAAAATCAAACCCTGACAGCAGTGTCTGTCAGATCCTCACTAAAAATGCAACAACTTCATAAAACTTCGTAAGACTTATAAAAGCATTACAGGATCTGCTTTTAAAGCCACTGAGAATTTTTCCAACACTAATATCTGCATTGGCTTCTCTATTATAATACAGAAATCCAAGAAACAAATTCATGGTTTAAAAAAATAATTGTCATTTTGGTAATTTAGACCATCTGAATCATTCATGCCCTGTGAAAAGAGGGATAATATCTAAAGAACTTCAGGATTCTGGTCTACAGAGTGTCTTTTGTCACAGCATCTTCAGCAACCCTGGGGATGAATTAGACACAATAGACTCGTGCTTCACATAAAAGGAGTTTCCAAAATGAAAAATAAATCTCAGGTTCTGGTTTTGTCCAAGAATTATCTGCAATTCAAGATCAATAATTGAGGAAGACAAGCCTCCTGGTTCTGACTGATGGCAGTGTCAGATCCTTTAGTGTGAAACCACCCAAAGCACGATGGTGGAAATAATGGAATGTGCTTTCTGTTGTAATAGTGCACAGCCCATGAACTGTGGATTGCTGGGCATTCATATGGGATCTGAGGGCAAATGAAAGCAACTTCTCCTTCCTTTAATAAAACTGTATCGATTCCTTATCATACACGAGAAAGCAAACAATCAAATGAAGGGGAAACAAATAACTGAGAAACACTGGCTCATATTTTTTCCCAGCTGTAATTGTTGATAGGCTGCTTGGCCAGGGTAGGATAAGCAGTGGTGTCTTTTGCAATTTATTTATTTAGTCTTCAGAACTCGAGCTGTTTGCACCTCCCATGTAAGTAATTTGCTTGAAGTTTTCTAAATTTGTAGCTTAACACATGGACACACTCATGGTCCTCCTTTGTACCTAAATGTGTGAATGCAGGTGCATGTGTGTAGCAAGCATTTGACTGATCTGCCATGCACAATGATCAGACAAACTAGGAAATTTCTTGGCTTTTATTTCTCTGACAAAGTACTTTTATTATGAGAATATTTCTTTAAAATCATAAAAATTAGGTGAAAAAGTAAAAATTTACACAAAGGGTTGTTTTTTTTCTTGTTCTTTTAGATGAAGAAGGAAATGTCATCCTGAAATTTATTAATTTCCTCTACAGAGAAGACTTTGCCAAAATACAGGAAGGGAGGAAAACAATCTGACTTCTATATTACTTACGCCAAAGTCCTCAGATCAATAACTGTAGAGAAAATTAAAGCCTTGAGAGAACTACTCCCTAAAAGCTGAGTCTTAGCCCCTGAGGCTGCCTCATTTCAGATTTTCCAAGTCAAAATCTTTTTTTTCCAGCTGCTCAGTGATGGGGATGTGTAGCTGGTAGGTGAGGCTGGGAGGGACCAGTGCAGCCATGAGAGACTGTGCTGATCTGCAGCTGCCCAGGTCCCCATTGTGCCCCAGCATTCCAAATTCAGGAAGGACTGAATTTACCCAATTTCTCTGCCCAGCAGAGAAAATGTTGAGAAGAGAACCTGGGCTGGCTGGTTCTCACCCAAACACTGACTTAAACCTTGGATTTTATATTTATCCCAAGCGTGTACATCTGCAGAGCAGAAAGTGTCCGGGTTCCTGTAGCAAGCAGCAGTCCCAGAGATTGCTGCAGTGAGATGAAGGTGACATTATCAGCCTGACACACGTTCAGGTGATCGTTGCTTACACTGCAGCACATTCAAGAGATTCCTGGGGAAAAAGGTCTGCCTTGTCACAGAGCCTTGGAAAGATGTGTGAGAGCTCATTTCCTGCAGAGATTCCTGGCTGTGGAGAGAGGAGTGGATGGGAAAGGAGGAGGCACAGAGTTGTTTCTAGTGAGTCGGTTGAAAAGCTGGGAAATCAGTCAGAGCCAGTTTTCCAATGTCTTACACTAACAAAAACAGTTTTGAACTCCTAAGTCCAACTGCCTTACAAGCCCTTCATGTGTGAGAGATGCACAACTGCAAGTTTTCAGAACTTCAGCTGAGAGAATAGACTTAAAAAAAATAATGTCTCCTCTTTGGGGGCAGAGGGTGAAAACGTTAGAGCAGCATGAATGAAGGTCAAGAAACAGCTTTCTCAACTACCCTAAATTTCTCTACCTGGAAGCTCCACCTGTGCAAGTGGAACTCTGCAGGATGGCACTGCTCAGCCAAATGGCAGTGTAATAGTTTGGTTATCTGTGATGTTCACCTTTTGCAACTCATGAATTAACCTCACGTGCTCAGGCATAAGGGAGCATTTTTTTCAGGTTTTATCCCTAGGAGAAATGTGTCATTAAGGATGTGAAAGCACTCCCTGAACCTCCATAGTACAACTGAATCACAATCCATCAGAAACAGAGGTATATGAATGAGGAAGTTTCTTATATAGATTTGATTATACTACTGTCAAACAATAAAAATGAGAGGCTTAAAGCAGCAAAATATCTGGAATTCATGATGTGTCAGATTCTGAGGAATTTTGTCCTGAATATTAACATAAACTTGCTTTGAAGATATGAATCATTGCACAGACTGAAAACTGAACAGACTGGAAGACTGCAAATAGTAGAAGACAACAGGAGGAAATTAATGGGAACACGAATTCAGTCTCATTGTGTAAGCACTTCTTTTTTACATTTTCTCCACTGTTAGAAGGGTGGCAGATTTTTTTTTTCTTTTCTGCTTTAAAAAATGACCTGATAGAAATTTCGAATTCCAAGGAGCTGGAGAAGCTGTAGTGCTGACAAATGCCCTGCTCACATTTGCTGAGCAGGCAGGCTGGCAGAGCTGCAGGAAGGCAATTTTATCCCACAGTTCCCACTGCTTACTCTGGTGCCAAGAGGAGCACAATTGAATGGGTACAACTGATAAAACCTCCTGGAAAAGAAGAATCCACTACAGTGGATTCTACAGTACTACAGGTGAGTGAAATCCTTTCCTGCTTCAGATGCTCTGGCTTGGCAATTTTGTTTGAAATGAGAAAGAGGAGACACATCTTGCTTAAAACCACAGGCCCAGATGGCTGCACCACGTGAGGATGGGAAGGCAGGCGGAGCCTTCTCTTCCCACTCAGCCCTGCTCCTTTGCAGAGTCCATGTTTTCCATGGAAAGCCATGGTTAGGAGGAAAAGTGCTTTATACTACTCAGTGAAAATTGCATTCTGTTCTGACTGAGGTTTAGTGCTTTCCAGTATGTTTTAGTCTATGTTTTATTTCAAGCAGTGAGCAATTCCTAAATATTAGTTGAGCAGAAGAGAGCCAAGGTGTGGGCTGCTTTTGAGGATGATTTGGTTTTTGAAGTGCCCTGTAAATGTTGCTCTTGGGTTGAGGGCCTTATTCCTCCAGAGCTGTAAATCACAGACTCAAAGCAGTCTATCACAAATAGGCCCAGAGTTTCATATACATATTTTCTGATTAGAGGTGCCTTCCTGCACGAGGCTCTGAGTGAGTGAATGAGGGGTTCTTGCAGAAAGACCTTTTGCATCATTTATTTGGAAAACAAGTAGTGCAGTAGGACCCAAGCCACTACAGCAAAATGAACCTGTTACTTAACCTGGACTAAAATATTAGGTCCAGCTTCTGTAAACGTGGCAGATTAAGCACAGGCACTTCAACAGTGCTGCTAATGTGCTTATCTTTAAGAACATTATATACAGAGGATTCAAAACACTGTTAAACAGAAGGAGAGAATCAGATTTGCAACAATTATAACAGATATCAGAAACTATCAGCTGATAGAAATGACTGTTGTTTTAATATGCTTTTTAAAATAATGTTGTAAGTCTGAAAACTACATTAATTCAAAGATGTGATAAAGTGTTTATCATTTTAATCAGTTCCTTTGTTAGATAAGGCTGGCACGATGTGCTTTGCCCATTCCATCCCCCAGTCAGGAAGAGAGTGGCTCAGATGGCTAAATGTGGGGTTTGAATGTCACCTCAATCTTGGGACTGTCAGGTGGGACTTTAGGCCTGCAGGAAACTTGGACTTTCCTGGGGTGCAGCTGGAGGCCAGACAGGACACCCCTGAAAGCTGAACATGGAGACTCATGGGGAGGCTGAATTCCTGCCTGAGTCACTTGTGTTCGGTGAATTATCCTGTGCATGTCCCTGACAGAGCAAAATGTTCTGAG
Organism: Pyrocephalus nanus; assembly: GCA_038380795.1. Lineage (NCBI taxonomy): Eukaryota > Metazoa > Chordata > Aves > Passeriformes > Tyrannidae > Pyrocephalus > Pyrocephalus nanus. The sequence goes on from CM076278.1 coordinate 5,251,770, forward strand.
GGGAAAAGTAAATCACCAAAGCAGCTGAAATTGCAGCTGTATCTTGTGCTTCTGACCTGACATACAATTATCACATGCAAAAGACACAAGGAAGTGTGAAGTCCAATCAGAACATTTTTTCTATTTATATATATATAATATTTTGAGATCCCAATTTGATACTTCTTCAGCTGATAAGAACATTGGTGACAAAACTAAATCTATTTGAAATCAGTACATTTCTTCTTTTTGTTTGTTTATTACTGCAAAAATTAAACAAACCCTGAATGCCTACGTGTGTCCTCAAGTGGGACAGACCTCCTTTCAGCTCTCTCTTCAGTGAATATTTGATCATTCTGATGGAGTGGAAAGGCCTCAAAGAGGGAGATTGCAGGAAGGGAGAGGGCATCCAAAAGGTAGCCAACAACCTGTTGTTCAGCCCACTTTACCAGGAGATCTGTAGCTGGTACTTCTTGTTCTAAAAGCTTCAGTTCCAAAAAAATTTTGGCACTCTTTAATTACCTCTCCTGGGTGTAATTCCCAAAGAATCTGTGTGTTTTGATCTCCAGTGATTTTGTCTGTTCACACTTCACAGATCTCCTGTTGTGTACTTTACTAAATGATCCCCACTTTGGGTTAAAGTTTGAGGGGTTTTGTTTTGTTATTTTCCCCATTCCTTTGCTTTTATTAGTGAAAAATGAGCAAAGAATACTTTAATTGCCCTTTTTTAAAAAATAACATAATAATGCAGCCTTGAAGGATGGGCTCTTTATAAAGATCTATGTTCCTTTATCTTATTTCATGATATCTCTGTATCCATCACAAAGTTTAGGAATAAGCAGGGACTGCCACATGAAGTCACCTCCCCAGGAAAGCCAGAGCATCTCCCAGGGCTCCAGGGGAGCAGCTCTCCTCCAGCTGCTGGATTTAGTGTTTTGTTTTCCTAAACTTGGCTTCAGTGGCAAGTGCTGATTCAGCAGCTGAGCCAGTGACTGTGAGCTGCCAATGCAGCAGGTTGATGAGCTGATTGTGGTATTAACTGTAACTCATTATCTGGGTTCACATTCCCAAATGTCTCCCATAATTTACCCTCATGGAAAGAGTAAAACTGTCGATATCAAGTGAAACCCTCGGTTATCTGAAGGGGGTGAGAAAGATAAAAGGGTGAAATCCTGGTAGGAAGTGAATTTACATCCTAAACGATAAAGCCAAATGAGGTCAGGCTGATACCACCTGATGGAAGGTGCATTCATGATTTTCCCCCCACCATCTCCCAGACACTGATACAAAGCAACAATAAGCCAGTTACTTATAAATATCAGATCCCAGTCATCTGTACTTGATGCTATTTTAAACTCTTCCACGTGAGAAAAATGGTTAAAAATAAAAATATACAGCCTTTTTATTCTTCTCTAAATGTTCTGTTCAGTTCTTCTTGCTGAGAGAATCACAGACCTGTCTATAAATATCTAACCCAGATCTACAATTGCTTGTTAAAAAGAGGGTGTTTGATAGAAAATTGAATGAAATACAAAACGTCTTTTATTATATTTTTATTACAGACCAGATGTGGCCTCTCAGTTTACCCTCTATCATTTGGAGATGCACATTCACCGAGAACATTGCATGTGTGTATGTAAATATTTTGATGTTGTCATGGTATAATAAAGGGTAATTGATTAGAAAAATCCCGATGGGATTTTCCACTTAAGAGCACATTGCTGTTTTAGCACTATTGTCTTCAAACTAAACATGTATGAATGCATCTCTTTTGATTGATCCCAAACAAAAAGCAGCAGTAAACAGGTAAGGATTTGGCTTTTGGTCAATGAATAGCACTGGCAAGTTGAATGAAAGTCGTGCAGCCAAGAGGTGCAGCGAGCTGGGTGTTCGATGTGTGGTCGATGCTGCCCCTCACCAGGCAAACACTGCTCCCTTCAAATGAGAGCGGGAGAAATCTGAGGAGGGATAAATGGGGACCTCCCTGGCATGGAAGAGGGAACAGAAATCCCATCAGATCATCACACTTTCCTCAAACTACCCTTTACTATTTCCACACAAACTATTCATCTTCAATAGGTTGTGGGTGTTTTCAGTCTCTCTGAATACAAAGAACAACATTTAGAGTACTGAGCTAAGGAACTGGGTTTCTCTGCTGTTTGACTTTGGCATTTAATCACCTGTAAACACTATTTGGAGACATATATTTCTCTTTAAATTCCTGTGGGAGCTTAGCTACGTGTAGTGCAATCAATACATGCTGAAAGGCCCTAATTGAGAATTTCTGGATGCAGAACAAGAGTAAACTGAAGAAAACTTGGACATACCTGCTGGTGCATTTTTCAGCTGAGCTGGGTTTTAACTCTGCCATTAATCAACAGCAAGTTCCCATATGGTGGTGTTGGAATAATAACCCTAAACTTCTCAGATCTTTTCCATTACTCAGGTACTGCATGTTCATAATTCCTTCCCTGCCAGCAGTTCATTTACAGGTGCCTCCCCCAAAACTGCAAGACAGCAAGTGTTTTGTTACAGCAGCTGGAAATGCCCGAAGGAGCTCTCTCTGCAGAGAGCACACGAATGAAGATCTTCCTCCCCAGGACGATGGTGGCTGATGCTGTTATTTCTGCCACAGTTGGGTAGTGTGTGGAAGATGCCTTTTCTCACATATCAAGTACTATACTAAAGATACATGTAATGTGACAGTTTCTATAGTAACTACTTGTTCTTTATGGAATCACAGATTAAGCCTGTACACCTTGTTATTGTTCTTTTATCCTATTATCTAGACTACTCAGTTACCACAGATACATTTTTTTATTCTATTCCCTTGCCAACATAACTATATCAAGGATTTATGCACTTGCAAGGAAAGAGTGCCTATGAAAAACAAAACACTGTTAGAAGTTCTAAATTGACCACTGCATGATCTTACAGATGCACCAAGACATGTGAGCATGTATGCTGAAAGCTCAATTTTCCAAATAAAACTGTAAAGATATTTTTTATTACAGCAGGGCAAATTTATGATTTGAACATTACTGTTGTTTTGCTGGCAGAACAATGCAAATTGGGTATGTGGCATTTCTTTTTTAAATGCTAGGAGTTTACCAGAACAACTTTGCTGGTCCAGATGTACTGGCAAACTCTTTTAGTGTGAAGAACACCTAAGATCCTGTACTTAGAGGAAAATTTCCTTCACATGATATACTGATTTTTACATGAACGTATTTCATTATTATAATTCATCAGTGTGACAGCTCTGGTGATAATATCAGCACTGGGAGTGATATCATTTACAGGAATCAGATGCTTTCTGCACTGTATTATGTTGGCCTTATTGTGGGAAAAATGCCTGCATCCCGTGTGTGTGTGTGTGTGTCTGCTGCTATCTCCAGCTGAAGTGTATCAGCAACAAATCATGCCTATAAAATTAGCAGTGCAGGGGGAAATCAGCTATTTGATCAGGGCTGAAGATTCAACAATGCAACTAGTATTGTAGCCAAAAGGAAAAAGACACAAGGAAAAATGTAAAATATAAATTGGGTGAACCCGTTAATGAGATAACGAGAAAATGATACTCCTCGTTAATTTTAAAAAGCTGTAGCAAATTACAGATATATAAACGCAAAAGGCAAAAGCAGAAGGAAACATGCCCGGTACTGAGAGCAACTGAGTGAATGGAAGGAAAGCGAACAGCAGGTAAATCCCACGTAACTAAATAAGCTGTTTTTTTCTCCCTAAACCGCATCATTCCAACGCGTCTGCGACTCGTTCCCCTCAAACACGGCCGGTGGAAGCGCCGCTAACCCTGCGGGCCCCAGCGGGGCTGTGCGGGCAGAGCCCGCGGCACAGGCCGTGCCCGCACATTATGTAATGCGAGTGCGGCGGAGCCGGGGACGAGGCACAGACCCCTCGTCACCATCGGCTCCTTCTGCGGCGCGGCGGGGGCTGGGGGGTCTGTGGGGGCTGCGGGCCCGGCCGCCCCCCGGGCGGCAGCAGAAGCGGCAGCAGAAGCGGAGCGGGGCCGGAGCCAGAGCCGCCCGCCGGCCGCGCCGCCCCGCCCGCGGTACCCCCGCGGTTGGCGTGGAAACGGGCTGGAGCTCCGGCTCCTCCTCCAGCGCCAGCCCCGCGCTCCCCCTGCCCGGCTCCCCGGCGAGAGCGCCGAGCACCTCCCTGTCTCCCGCGGGGGGCCGCCGGACAAGTGTTCCCAACGCCGCCTCTAGAAAATCCCGGGGTTTTACGGCTGTGTTTTCTAGGGAGAAGATGGGAAAGGGCAGGTTTCTGCTGCTGCTGGGGCTGCGGGGTTAGTCCCCGCAGTCGTGGTGTGTCTGCTCGCGGCAAATCATAGATGCCGATGTGAAAAAGGGCTAAAGCAGAGGAGAGGCGTCAGTGGATGCGAGCGTTTGTACTGATGGATTGAGGAGGTGGAGGCTGCCTGGTGCTGGAGAGGTGAGTGCGATATTCTGCGTTTCTTTCTCTCTTGAATCAGTTCAGTGATGAACATTTCCCTCTCCGTGTATTTCCAAAATAAAAAGGCACTTCTAAAGCAAGAAGAAAAAGATGTCATTTTGAAACAATAAGCTATGATTTTGCTGGATGGAAAAGATGAATGTCACTGTGAGGTAGGAACATTTCACTGTGTGTAGAGAAAAAATAGTAAGGGGAGGCAGGCTGCTGATCCAGTGAAAATGACCTTCTCAAGGGATACTGGCCTTCTGTCAGCTGCTGCTTCATCTTGGGCCCTTTTTCACAAAATTAAGTCATCTCCCTTTCCTAGCCTGGATTGTAACCCATTAATATCCAATACCTGAGGCTTAATAAGATCTGTTGCGTTCTCTTAATGATTGAGAAAGATAATCCATTAGATTGTGCCTGTTGGGAGAAGAACCTCCACGCTATGTAGCACCTCCTCCCAGGGAAATGCAGCCTGGCTACCACCGTTCTGTCAGAAAAGGCTCCTGCTGCCCAATTTCTGTAATGAACCCTCCTGGTAACAGGCACATCTGCTCACTCTAAGGCTGTGTGGCTCTGCAGAGCCTGGACGCGCTCCCTGTCCCTGTGTGCCCATGCATGTGAAGGAATGAGCAGGGTTTATGTGAGTCTGCACCTGTGGACGGCTCCCATCTGCAGTTGGGAACCACAAGTTTTTCGGTATCTTTGCATTTGCATTTTGGGTGAGTGATTCACGCACAGAACCCTCAGCCCTTCAATGTGAGCTGGGAGAGCTGCAGACAAATATGTGTCAGTTTAATTTCTGCTGATAGTACTGATCTGCTTTGGCTGTTGCACTGTCGGGGCTGTTTAACGTGTGTTCTTGCGGTATTTATTCTGGAAGCTGCTGACCTATCTCGGCAACAATTTCCTGCGAAAATCTGAGGAAAAAACCCACTAGTTTCCCCTTCAGCATTTCTTTGTATTTCTTCATATCCATTTTCTGATCCCGTTCCACCCACCATTGGGGTTTTATCTGGGCTCCGTATTTCGCGCCATTGTGGGTCACACCCTTCGAGCGGCCGCCAGCATTTCATCCGTGGAGGTTATGACAGCAGGTCACATATTCACAGTGCTGTGAACATCTACCTGTGGATCACAGGGGAGTAAAAATGAGAGGGTGTGTTTTGTGCTCAGGGGAATTTTGCTCTGACTTTGTGGACACGGGCGTTTGGAGTCCGAGCTGATGGCTTAGGTGCTGTCGGAGGCACAAACAGGCACTTTCCCTCAACAGGGCACACATCTGCAAGCTGAGCAGATACAGCTCTGCAGAGCTGAGAGCGTTGTGCCATTAACCAGCCTGTCTCCAACAAATCATTTGTTTGGAAGCTATCATGCAAAAAGCACAGCTCCCTGCCCTTGGGTAGAGGACGTTATTACAGGAGAGGCCTGTGTGCATAGAGGGATGAAGTTCCAGTCTTCAAGAAACCACTGACAGGTGTAATCGAAAGAAAACATCTCAGTTAAAAGGCATATTTAGGAGAAAAACTCATCCTATCTCTCATTACCAAAGCACTGACTTGCATTTTCAGAGCAGAATCCCCTTCTGTGTGCATATACATGCTTATAAAGAAAAAAAGCTGATTAATTCTGTGTAAGCCATGGAAATTTCATTCTGACAATGGACCTTACAGGGATGAAGAGACTCCGTGTGCTACATGCAGAAAGCACCTCTGGCTGAGGATTATGTGCTTGTCACTTCATAGGCCACTGGTGAACAGAGTTGAATAGCTCTTCTGGAGGTACTGCCTTGAATTTTGTAAGCCTGCAATAGAGTTTAGTGTTTCAGCTATAGGCCTTGGTTTTGAATTTATCAGTGATAATCTAAAAATAACCAGCCAGGTAGCTCAGAAAGACTGAAGTGAAAGTGTTCTGGTTGTCTCAGTTCTGGTTACACACTGATGGAACAAAGTAGGGTAAATTTTAAGAAATCAAAGCAGAAACACAAACCAGAAATTTGTCCCTTCCTCTTAAGGAATCTACCTGCTAAGGGAAGGGGATAAGGATAATAGACAATTCAGCAGGCAAAAAAAGCTTAATCCTTAAATGGTGAAGTCAGCTCTTCCTCTCCAGCTTAAGCAGATAAGGATTTTGACAGCAGATAGTCCTGGGTGATACTCAGTGGTGAGGCAACAGAAGAGAACGATGTCTTCTTCTTTCTCCCCCTCCAAGAATTAAAGAAAAATACTCTCAATTCCTTTGGGTTAAATCACAGCAATTCCCCTTCTTCCAGAAGAGATTCTCCAGATTTATGTAACTGAAAATGGGAGTTGAATTTCACTAGTTCTGTGTAAAGTTTTGGTCCCTGGAGTGGCTGGAAGTGTCCCTGATTTCAGTGGGGGAGCACACACAGCACCACTGACATCACTGACCGGGCTCTCCCTTCCCCTCCAGGAACAATAATGTTGACCAGTTTAGTAGCTGATTTCAGTGGGGTCACAGGCTCAGTGACAAATTCAGTAAGTCTTTACTTGCATCACAAACTCTAATTGATAAATTATCAGTGATTTGAATCATATTCTTTTTCCTGGGAAAACTGGAGTGTTATTCCCACAAATCCTGTTAAGGTTGGCATTACACCTTCAGCAGTAACAGCTTCTACAGAAGCAATGAACTATTTTCTTTTATCTAAGAGAACTTTCAAAGCAAAGCCCTTAAAAATCAAAATATTGGCATACTTGGATAAAATCATATTTATACTTTGAGAGAAAAATTGTCTTATTTTTATTAAAAAAAGAATGGTAAATTTTGTTCCTTGTGATCACCAAAGTATCCAGAATAAATCCACAACCTTTACCACTTAAAACAGATTCCCTTCACTCTGCTCCAGACAATAATTTGACTTATAGTTTGTAAATTATATTCAAAGTTCACATTTTTTATTAAACTTTCCAGAACCCAAGAGTGGTGATTAAGAAGCCCAAATTTCAACTACCATACTGATGAGAGAATAATCCCAAAAGGGAAAAACTAGACTGTTCCAAGCAACCAAAACTGATTCTCTTTGAAAAGTGCCCTGGCAGTTTAAGGTATGTGGATTGGACAACATGACAGAGAAGAGCTAAATTCGGCATTATTTATTCTGTTATTAAATCTGGAGTTGATACATATTAGCAAGTTAAATTCTTTTAGCTTTATTCAGGTGTAATCAAGGACAGAATTTAACCCTTGAAATGAAAGCTGCAGAGCAAATACTCTTCTCTCAACTGTTGCTTTTCCCTGACACTGAAGGGCACTGGTGGAGTGGGATGGAAAGAACAGGTTAATGATGGGGCCATCACTTCTGTGTTACCTGGATTTCCAACATTTGTTGCTATTAAATACATTTAAAATCCCAGCTAACAAAACACATTTCAGAAGGCACCAGCTTTCCATGTGTTTTTATTTCTGCAGCTCAGAGAATTTCCTGTGGTTTAGCAGAAAGTTGGGTATCCCCAGAATCCCATTTTATTATTTAGGGCTGGACATCCAACGTGCTGTTAGAGAATAGAATTTTACCCAACAAATCCTATCTCCCTTTGCCCTTGTTTTCTCTTTAAGCCCCTTAGACAGGAGAGGTGTTTCTCCTCTGGATTGCTAAGTCATCACATCAAAAAGACAAATGTGGTAACATTTCCAGACAGGTCTGGGTTGCAGAAATAGCCCGTGAAATTAGCAGTGGTGGTGTTGGCCAATGGAGTGACATGAAGAGGCAAATCTGAAAAACTGAGTTCAAATTTCAAGTGTTCGTTTTGCTCACATACAGGAAGGGTAATGTCCAGAAAGCAAACAATGATTTCTTAGGAACTGCAGCTTGTTAATCTGATATTTTTACAGTCAATTTATTAAATAGCAATTCCCTGGACTTGGCAACTGGAAGGAATTATTCCCATCACTTTTAGATGACGTTAACGTGGACGTGTACATATGGAGCAGTTGAAGGCTTCCCTTATAGGTGGGGGAGAGAGAAAGAGGTTTCCCCAGTGGAATTAATCAGACTAGTTTTTGAGCACTATCGTGGTGTGAGATGAGTGACCTCTGGCAGTGACTCCTCCCTGCTGCCCCCCAGGGCAGCTGAGCTGGGGTGGCCACCCACATGCACGTGCTACACCTGGACAGATGGATCCCACTCTTGCTGTCTAGATTGTAATGTTTAACCAAGCTTAACTAGTTAATTATGAAGATATTTTCATGGTTCACCATAAATATTTGTAAGTCATTACACGATTGCTGTTCCCTACCTACCACCCCCGTTTCCCTGGCAGTAACCAGGCTGGAGCACCGGCACCTTCCTCTGGCTGTGTCTTACCAGTGGTACTGGAAAACTGCCCTAAAACACCACCAGAAATCCAGGTCTTTTATCCAGCTTTCCCTGGCAATCCAGGCAGTATTCTGGCTTACATTCCCAGTATTTTCCAACCTTATCCAGCCAGTGTGGAATAAGCACCTTTATCTTCATAAAGCGCACGACGGCAAACACAATTAGACAGCGTATCAAGTGTTGATGTACAAATCCAGTTGACACAGTTGTGTTGTGGAAGGAAACAACACAATTGAGCTGAATTGATTACAAGTCAGTGTCATGGCACAGGAACAAAAGCCCAGCTGGGTGTTTAGCTGTGAGAGGGCTTGCTGTTTAGAGGGGTGTGCACCTGATTATTTATATTTTATATATTATTATTTATACTTCTTTACAAGAGAAATATCGGGGTGATTTGAAAGCATACTTCTGTGCCATCTAAGGGAACGCTTTCTGACAATAATACAATTTGACTTGGGTTTTTAAAATAGAGTTTCTTCTCTGGATATTACCAGCCCAAGTCATGTAATCCAAATATTAGGAATGTGTTAACAAAATTTGATTTCTTTTGGATATACAATATCCATTTATACAAATCTGTGAATTAGAGTGTTATTTTCAGTTTGGATGTCTTATGAGAAAAGAAAGACCAGGGCATTGGCTGTTGCCCTTCTATGTTTATGCTTTGGGATTCAAACCAATACTACAGAAAAGTTTTTCTGTATCATTTAAAGCACTAAGTTCATTAAATCAGTGCATATGATGCTAACCAACTCCATTCTAAACTAAAATATACCAGAATAAACACTGTTGCACTGGAGCTTTTCTCTGTACTACCAATGAGTTTATAGTGTCCCACAAAACACCTTGGCAGGAAGATTTTTGCTCAGGATGCCTTTCTGTGCCTTGTAAATTTGGCAGAGTTTGGGGTACTCTGGTAGAAGCCATTTTGTCATGGGAAGTTAATTATAAATTCTTCAAATTGCTAAGAACCTACTGAGCCTTCAGTTTGATTTACTCAGCAATGGGGGAACCTCACCTTAATCAGTCATTTCAGAGCCACGTTTTAAACCTCTTTTTCAATCCATCTACGTCCATCTATGAACAGATAAACTTCCCTTAACTTGAAATTCGGTGACATTTATGTTGGTATTTAAAATTATAAGGCGAGCCTACTTCAAATGTGAACCCTTGCTCCAGTATCATATTGTTTCTGTCCCCTGACTGGATGTGCAATAAGTCCTCTGATTATGTTTCATGCTGGGAATGTTCCCAGAAGCAAATCTGAACTTTGCCTCATGGCTGTGCTTACATAGGTGTGTCAAGTTTGCTCTTTGCATGCATGCTCACAAAAAGAAATGGAATACTCAAGACTTTATGTTTTGATTTTTCTTTTTTTTTAGGTTACAGGAACAAATTTTTGGTTACTGATTTTAGAGGCCAATTGTTTAAAATGTGAAAAGATTTTAGGCTGCTGTTGAGATCAGTATTGTATCAGTACAATAGTCTTTGGTCTCACAGGTCAAGTCAATATACAATGGTCTAAACAAATGAATGTATCAGGTATCAACATCAACAGGAGGTTGGAGTCTGGGACTTTTAGCACTGCAGATTGCAATTCTCCCTTTTCCTGAGAGGCCTGCTTGTACCTGCAGTCCTGAACAGTGCAAATTCTATATAACAGAAATTTAAACATTGACAAAGTAATAACCTACCATATCACTGGCTCTGTTACAGTCCCATTCTCTGCCAGTGCAAGGGGGTTATAAACTAAAATTAAATGTTTACAGAGGATATTACCCTGGCCTGTGACAAGAAAAGCCTCTCTCCTTGCTCTGTCCATGGCCTGGCAATTCTACCCCTCTTCCTACTTCTGCAGTCAAGGAAACCAAGAACAGCCACTGCCATTGTGGCCTTTTGGGATCAGGCTTAGAGATTGTTTTAATTCACGTGGAGATTTAGGCAGCCCAACCTGGCTCTGTCACGAAGGTTGGATCACAAAATATAATTTCTCCCTATTCAGAACTTAAACCTCAGACCAAGACCAGGAGTGTCTGAGTTTCTCTGTGGTTTTGACTGTTTTATGTTGCTTTTCTAGTTGTGTCTTCTGATACTGGAGAGCAATGAACCCAAGTTGAAAACATGGGAATTTCCTAATTTGGAAATCATTTAGGCACAATTTTTCTAAGAAATCTGAAATAAATGTGTGATGCCTATTAAAGCAAAAGGATGATTTACAGGGACAGCTTGGCACACAGGCATGGGGAACTCTGGGAATACCTTTAAGTAATGGGGACTTAATTATCAAATGATGGGAGAACTTCTCAGTGAGCAGGACAATTAACTTCCTTTTTACTCTCTGAGTGGTTCTACTAATAATATTATCTTACACTGAGAGAATTTCAGCCAAGTGGAATTCGAGTGAGTACAAAGAGAGGCACTTCTCCTGATCCTACAATCTACATTGGTTCTATATTGACAGTACTCCACAAAAAAAGGCCCTCCAAGATAGACAAAAATTTAGCAATTACCCAGTATCAGCTATGGGACTACCTTTGACATACAGGAAAAAACCTGCTCAAGAAAATACCTGTATTTAGGTGTTTAAAAAGTAATTTTAGCTGGCATTATCAGGGCAGTGGCAAATGGAAAAAGGCAAGAGTTGTTGATCTTTTCAATTGATGGGAAAGCTCAGATCATTGTCCATGAAAAGCAACAGTTCCCACTCCATACCCAGGCTGTGAGTCTGAACTAAAGAATTTTTGTTGGGCTAGAGGTATGACTTGCTGTTCCTCACTGAAAATAACTTGGGAGTGAAAGAATTAAGACACTTTCTAGTTTTTTGCTGCAAAATTGTTATTGAATAACACTGTCTTTTGATGACAACTAGCAAAAATGGCATTAGAAGTGTAGCTCCTCAAATAACATAGAATAACACGGGCAAATAGCTTAATTATTTCAAAAAGTACTTTTAAAAATAAAATTTGAACTTGCTTTGTCTCTGTTTGCAGCTAGTGTCTAAACTTCAGAGTAAATGACATTTGGAGAGCCCACAGCCCCCAGATTTAACCTGGTTTCATCTGCTTTGTGGTGAAATGGGAAAACATTAATAGAGAGACTTGTGAATGTATTATTGTCTTGATACACAGTATCCAGGTGTCTTCATTCTGCATCTTACTCATAGTGTTGCATTCCTCCCATTACAGGAGTCTGTAATTAATCAAATTATCTGTACAACTGTAACTTGGGATTTTGGATACTTTATATTTTCATGATTAATCCATCAAGATTTATTCACAGGTCTCACTGAAAGTTTACACAAACAAGTCAATTCAAGAAAATAATAAAGTGCTTGTAAACACAGTTTTAAAGGAGGGCAGAAGGAATGCTGTCAATCTGCACAGCACTGTTCTTACTCAGCTATGAGACAGGGAGTGCAAATGGAATTCCTTAGCCATGGAGTTTATTATCTGTCCTTACCTATGTTGGGAAGATTTATATTTGTTGGAGGTGTGTTAAGAGTACTTCAGTCTCCTTGTTCACTTGGTGTCTGCATCTGTTTTGTCAGAAGCATCAATTATAGGTTCCACATTTTCTAAAATGTAATTTAAAGGATCTATTTTTCCAGAGTTCTCTAGTTATAAAATACACCTGAAATACTGTTTTTCACTACAGATAACTTCTTAAGCTTGTATTAGGATTGGTCAGAAGAAAGGGGAGGTCAACAGAATATGAACAGCAGAAGGTCAAAATTGAAAGACTTCAGAAAACAATGTCTAGGACTTGGCTCTTCCTTTTAAGTTTTACAAAAGCCTTTAGAAATGTCACCCTTAGCAATGAGCTCCCTCCTGCAACCAGCACAGCAAACGGGAAGGGACAGTTAAAATCCTTTCTGTGCTGGGCACCCACTGAAGCCACTTAACAGCAGACACAAGAATCTGAAATACAAACCAAAATTGTACCTCACTGGTAAGAACTGAAAAAAAAAATCTCTCAGAATAGTCAAGGAGACACGGTGAGCATTACGATGACAGTACATGGACTTGTTCAGGTCTGTGCCTGTCTCTCAAAGAGCAGAACTACTGAAAGCTTTGGCTGGTGGCTCCCCTGCTGCCCAGAGCCTGCAGTGGGCAGGGGAGTGACACAAGCAGGGCTTTTATCCCTCCTGAGGTATTTGGTGCACAACACACTTGGGGAGGAGGAGTGTGTCAGTGAGTGTGTCAGTGAGTGTGTCAGTGAGTGTGTCAGTGAGTGCCAGGGAGTGTGTCAGTGGCATTGCATCCCAATGGGATTGCTGCCAGCTGGAAGAGATTGAAACCAGGTTGGAATTGCTGTGAGGTGGGTTGGGCTGAAAGCCGTGTCAGCTGTGAGCTCTGGAACTATGGCCTGCTTTTGTGCCTTTGGTAGAGCGGGAAGACACCTTAGCAGGCATTTTCCTGGAGCTGAGAGGTAAGAAATTTTATGTGCCTTGGTTTCTGGAATGCCTGTAGCTTTTTGGGTTGACAGCAGATAATGAGTTGTTCCCTTACTACTAAGATGCATCCTGGTGGGAAATTTTTCAGCCTGGTAACAACAAAGATGCAGAAGTTGTTTGAAAGTCACAGATGGCAGTAAGAGGCAGTACCCCTTGGCATCTTTTCGTAGTTACAATACTAATTTCAGTACCTCAGTTTGAAAGTCTTGAGGAAAGCTGTAAATGAACCAAAACAAAGTTATGGTTTTAAGCACAGTTATCCTGCAAAGCTCTAAGTAGTTCCCAGGCCAGGAATGGGATGGATCCTAAGCAGGGGCACCCAGGATCACTGAAAATGCAGAACCCCCACCCCTGTCTGCTCTCAGAGGTGCCCTTGTGCTCCTTTAACAAAGCTTTCAAGATGAATCATTGTTCTGCTGTGCACTGTGAACATCGACCCCCTCTTGGTAAACCTGCTCGCTGAGTTCTGTGTGGATTGGGAAGCTGGGACCCAGGCAGTTGGGAAGCTGGGACCCAGGCAGTTGGGAAGCTGGGACCCAGGCAGTTGGGAAGCTGGGACCCAGGCAGTTGGGAAGCTGGGACCCAGGCAGTTGGGAAGCTGGGACCCAGGCAGTTGGGAAGCTGGGACCCAGGCAGTTGGGAAGCTGGGACCCAGGCAGCTCCAAGAGCTTTTGCTCCGTTCTGACTTAATATGCGTTCTGAGACGTTTGTGTGTGACCTCTCCTCTCCTCTGCTCTGAAGGCTGGCTGTGCCCTGGGGAACCTCCTCCACGTGCATTTTCTTGTCCCAGGTCCGTGCCTGTTTCCCATCGTTGTTTTCACAGAAGTATCAACAATGGATTTTTAGCGAGCGAAAAGAAATAAAACGGTGACTCATCAGCTTTCTTGCTGCATCTCATGTGTGTGAAACACAGAATGCTAACTAGGATAGTCAGGAATCAGGGGTAAAATTCCAGCTTTATATGCCATCTTAATAGTAGGATAGAGTGTTACCATAAGTATTTTTTTTTCTGGTAACATGAGAAATGAATAACTAAGGATCCATTGCTGAATAATGAATACACTAAGGGCTCGATTAGCACCTTTCAGCTTTAAGATAATTTTAGTGCCACAGCTATTTGAGTCATGAAGAGATGTCACCGAGAGTAAAATGAACAAAAGAGCAACCATCTGAAATGCTGCTGCTGAAGCTGTGCTGTGAGGGTAGTGCTGTGTGTTTGGCTGGCTAGTGAAGCTCCCCCTTAAGCTCTTAGGACATCCTCATGCAGAAGAAAACCTGCCAAATTTGGGGGTTTACTATTAACACTAGCAGCAGATCATGTGTGTGGTATCATAAATCAACCTGTCAGTTCTCAGTGTTTGATTCAAGAGCCTACCTCAAACAAAATGAACAAAATGGTAAGGGTCCCAAAATGGTGAGCTGATAAACTGTGCACCTTAAAGAACAGGAGACAATTCTACTTGAGAGCTGATACAAAAGGGAAACCCTTCTGACCTCAGCAAAGGAGAACTTGTAGAGTAGGAGAGACAAATTATTTGCAGACAGAATCAAAGGGCTAAAGGATTAGTAAAAATGCTGTCACAGGTTTAAGTAAAAATATGAAAATTTTGGTTGCATGACTAGGAAGTTGGCAGGACTATGTAGAATAACAAAATTGTAATTGGGGAAAAATACCTGAATGATGGAAATGCCCTTCTACACAACACAGCTTGAATAGGAGCAGTAATTACCCTCCTCCCCCTCTCTCCACACACAGAGGTGTACACACAAAGGTACTGCAGGGTTAATGGAACACCAAAAGAATCATCAGTAAGTGTAACAAAATTTGCAGCTACAGCTACAACTGCTAATAGTACCAGTAGTAGCACAGTTACCACTGCACAACTGAAAAATAACACAGGATCAAGAAAAATTGGATTGGATTTTGATTTATCTCTAATAACAAAAATAAATTCACGTATCATTTATATATTTCAGGTTTGGGAAAAAATAACTATTTGCAAACTTGCTTGAGGCTGAAAAATAACCACTTTGCTCAGCTAAATATAAATCATGGTACCCCTGTGTTAAATACCAGATCAAACATCCACACAGGCTTCCTCAAAAGATGGACTTACATTTAGCAGCTCATTTTGTTACCTATGCGTTTTAAAAATAATTCCTATTAACCAATATACAAAGCCTACTGTTTTATCTTTGTTTTATAGACAAAAAAATCTGTTCTTGGAATGACATGGAAGTGATCCACAATGTTGACAAAATCGGAGTGGCCCTTTGAATTTGTGAAGCCATCCTGACTGAGCTTTGTCACAGCATGACTCAAAATGTACGTGCTCAGATTTGGCTTCTGTTCCTCTAAGGTTGATGAGACTTGTGACCAAACACACATGGTGAATAGAGCAGAAGCCAGGCTTGGAACATGTGCACATGGGCAGGAAATCAGTGTTCAGACAATGACACTGACCTTGCTTTGATATCTCCTTGAGACACAGTAATGAGGAGATCAGAGAAAAATGGGCAGCTGGAAGTTAAACTGTTCCATTTCCTGTCTATTCCTACAAGAGTTCTCAGCACAGACATTCACCTGTAAGAAGAGTATGAACCATGCACTAAATTTTCATCAGTAAAGCCATCTCCATGGCTGGCACTCTGTATCCTGCTTGCAGTGTTTTTAAATACATTATGTTTATTTTCATCCTGTTCAGAACCGGATACAGGTGCACTTCAAAACCCCCTCAAGTACAAAACCACTACTTTTTTGGTAAGTGGATCGCAGCCACAGCACTTCACAGGGTTTGGGATGTTTTTATTCTCAATTATCCCTCAACAAATAGCAGTGTCGTTGTTTCTGATGAGGAAGAACTATGAATACCCTCACCCCAAAGTGTCACTTCTAGGCTGCCATTTTGCCACAACTGTTTAAGTTCCTCTGGCTCATATTGCAGTCTCATTTAGTGCCACATAGAAATATTCTTCATCTCAGTACTAAAAATAAGGCTTAATAAGAGGAAAAACCTAACATTACTTAAGAAACTTAAATCTTCAGAGTGTGAGTGGGGAAAAGCACCCTGAGAATATTGCTAGAGATGGTTGCACTGCTGCTCGGGCTTTGTTCTCTGCATCAATCAGGCCTTCAGGCTCTTCAGATTCTTCAGCATCTTCATCCACAACCGGCTTGCTTATTAGGAGACATTTTCAAAGCCTAATGAAAGGAATTCAGCCACTCCAGTGTTCTCTAATGTTCAGTGTATGTTCAGCATAAGCCTCTCCTAATCTCTAGTTGGGAGCCAGCACGGAGTGATTCGGATCCCTCTGGCTTGTGGTGGTGGGTGTGTAACTGCAGCAACTGCAGCTGGGGTGTGAGGAAGGTGTGAGCACCCTCCAGAGACAGGGAATTGAGAAAGAGAGGCTGAAGAGAAATCCTGGTAGCTGCTAAACCTCAAAAGGATGCTGGGCTCTTTATGGCACCAGCAATTTGTAGGTGGTGGGGTTTTGTGTTGGTGTTTTGTTTTGTTTTCAGGGGGAGGTGTTAGTGGAGGAAAAATGGTAGCTGAAGGAGTTGATGCATCAGATACAAAAGCCTTTTTGCCTTACTGTGAGTGAAAAGGAGCTTAGTTTCTCTAGGTCTATACAGAACTTTATCCAGATGGCAAAATGCTGTAAAAAACGTCTTGGCTTGGCTTTTGAAACCAGGAGCTTATTCACTGTTGTACAATACTGTGCTCTAATGCTGGTGGCTGCACAGTTATGTCTGTGAAGTACACAGGTATCTGTGTTTTGGATTGGGCACAAAGCACTTTCATATCAAAACCAGAACGTGGGTAACTTCCTTCATATTCAGCTTATTAAAAAAGGCCCCTTGAATCAGAGAGTAACTCCAACAAGGGCTCAGCTGTCTGAGCTGTACCTGCTGAAGCTCCTGCATGCAGCAGGATCGTACGACTGTCAAAGCTTCTGAATTTCAAAAGAGAAGCAGAATGAGACCAGGCGTGGGCTGCAGCTCTAATCTGTGCCTGGTAGCATCCAAGTCCTCTCCCATGAGTCACATTTCTGAGAACATCGTGGATTCTCTTTACCCTCCTGGGATTTTTTTTTTTTTTTTTTTGCCCTGGACTGCAATCTAATACTTCTTTCACTCCTCTCCCTTCTGTGGATAAAATCATGTTTGATATGAGTTGTTAAGATGAAACCTAGAAAATCCACAGTTCTGATGTAGATACCTTCTGACAGAGCTCATATGGTTAATTTTATGTGTGGCCCAGGGCTGAAAATTGCTATCTACCCTACCTACCAAATTCATCCCTGATGATGGCCCTGCCTTTTATGCTGATATCCACACTCCTTCTTCCTTTCTTTCTGTTATTATATTAGGAGCACCATTTTAATCTGTGATTCTGTCTTGTTGTGAGGCTGATAACCTGACAAACCTGCTGAAGAAGTTTTCTTTGTCCTTCTCTAAGTTAGACCATCATGAGAATTAATGGCTTTATTCTTTCACTGTCCTGCCTTCCTCTCCTACTCTTTTCCATTTGGAGCAGCTCTTTGATGCTCTTCCAGCATCACGTTGTTCTTTCCTCTCATGCTTTCATTGAGCTGCTGTCTCTGAACTCCCTCATGCTGTTCTCTCTTCAGGTGGATCTTCTATATTCCTTCTTTGCCTCTATCTCCTGTTGGTAAATTGCTGCTCCTGCATGCTCATTCAACCTATGGCTGTTTGTCTGTTTTTCCATTCACCGAGGTTCTTTGCATTTGTTCTCTGTGAAACATTACTCATTCTCTGTTGCTTAGTTCCCAACTTTAACTATCATATTGCCAGTCCTCTTCCCCCGAGCTCTCCCCGAGAGAGTGAGTTCAGTGTTTGTTACTTCTACTGAAACATTTTCTTCTGTTTTGCTCTCCCTCTCCCTGCAAGGTCTGTCCTGCCACCTTTCCAATCCTGATTCACTCTCAACAATGTCCTTTTTCTAGCAAAGCCATTCTCATTATGTCTGATGATCAAGGGGACTTCTTCCACTATGGATTTATTCTCTCCTCTTTTTTTCCTCCTAGTGTAATTAAATTCCATATGTGCAGACCCATCTTTACAGCTTCTGACTCAATCTTTTCCCACTGGTCTTTTTTTTTTTTTTTCCTTCTGTGTGCAGACTTCTGATTTTCTGCCAGTGTGATATAGTAAGATGTGCCCATCTGCTCTTCTCGCCTCATCTTTCCTTCCTCTATTGGTGTCTCTTCCCTCTTCTCATGGATACAGGAATTTCTCTCTTCCTGTGTTTACATACCATTCAGTTTACCCTAGAAATCCTGCCTAGCTTCTGTGACTTTACTCTCCAATTTTTTGCCTTGATTTTTGCCTCTCATCTGCTTCTTTCTCTGCAAACACAAGCCCAGAACAATTGTGATATATTTCTTTTTGGAATCTCCAAGCTGCTTTCTTACACATGGTCACAGATAAAACTTGTTTGTTGTTTCCATGATTCCCATTTCCTGAAGCATCTTTTCCTTGCTTCTTGCTTGGCCTCGAGCTTCAATCTTTGGATCTGCACTGGCTGCTTTTCTCCATCACATTAAATAAACTTCTTGTCTTCAGGACACTCTTATCTCTACCAGGCTCTCATGTTCTCGCTACAGAGATTCTGATTAGCTCGTACCTGTCACTGGAACAGCCTAAAACAAGCATGTTTTTGCTCTGTTATGTGACCTTTTATGCACAGGATGAGAAACTTTCTTTTACAAGGCTGCACTGTTGTTCTGTGTCAAGTCCTTCTTAAACTTTGCTTTGCTATAACTACCAAAATGTCCTTATCTTTTGTAAGTATTGTGTGCAGTAAGGTTGAATGATGATGTGAAATTTGCCACTGTATTTATGACCAAACCCAATGTTTGCCAGTGCTTTTCTTTATGTAACAGAATAATCTCCTTGGGTTCTGTAAGATGGATGAAACAGCAGCCCTGTGGTATGAGTCCTGAATCACCCACAAAAGGGTTATGATAAAAGCTAAACAGCAACTCTAATGAAGACATAACCTGCAGCACTGTCATCACCTGAGGTGCTCACACAGCGCTCAGTGGCTGCTGCATTTTGTTTGGTGCTTTACTACAGGTTTTTAAATGAGTCTGATGTTTGTGTGTCCCTAAAGCAGATGTTCTGGGTGTTGGTTCTTCCTGCCCTTGTCTAGCAGCCAGGATTTCTGCACACCCACTGTTAGGCCCACTGCAATATTTAAATACCTATCAGGTATTTTAGGTATTAATGTTTTATTTTTCCTTCCTTGTCATTCAGATTTCAATGATTGTCTAAAGAGAATGTCAGTAATGTCTGTGGCCGGTTTTAAAACAACTTTACTATGTAATAAATAGGCTTTAATCACCATACATTGAACAATAAACTAATTTCTGTGAATTTATTTCAACCTTACCTTTCTAATGCATGAATGTCTGGGACTCCTTCTGGCTGCTTTCTTGGATTCAAAAATCTAGACCGATTTTCCTATTCCTTTTAAGCCTCAGTTCCTCTCTCTCAAAAAAAAAAAAACAACCCCAAAAAAACCCAACCAGAAAAGCCTGCTTATTAGAGCACTTGACTTCTTCCTCAGTAAACTACCTTGGGTATTTCCTGATATATCACAGTCCCTGGTGTCTTCTTTTTGGTTAATAGTATAAGAAGTGACTGAAAGTTTAAACCTGCAGAAATAAGGTTTTGTTAAAGTACAGGAATTCTCAGTGGATGTGAACAATCATTAGAGACTGATTGCAGTAGGTTGGCTTACACTTGGAAGTCTGAGATGTGTCCTGTGCCACTTCTGCCCACACTGACTTGCCTTTGCTTTTACCTGGGCATGTGTTTGAACAGGCAGGTCCAACACCTTTAAACTCTGAGATCAGTAAGGAGAAAGGAGTGATCAGAATTGATAATCTGGGAAAGTACAGCTTGGGGAGGGTGTTGCTTTATTCCTCTGTAATACTGAATTGAATATCAGTCCTGAATTAGCAAAGATTGCCAGCAACTCTAACCAAATCTGCTGGGGAAAGCTTGCTGCAACCTTTTCAACTTCACTTTATTTTCTTAAATTAGTACTGCTGGGGAAAAAATTATATGTATCATCTGGCTACTGGGATGAAAATACAGTAAAGACCCAAATAAGATTAGGCTCCCAAAGCTGTGTGTGTGTGTGGGCTGGTGGTCATGAAGCTAAATTATCAGACTACTGGTACCACTTGCATTTGAGGGATAATACAGCTTTGTGCCGACAATTCCAGCTGAAATTCCTGCTGCCAGCAGCACACAGTGTGCACAGTGCTGTGCTGCCTGTGACAGTCACAGCCCTGGGCTTTATTCTTGGCCTGGGAACCAGCTCCTTTCTGAGAGATCAGGGGGGAAACATCTCTCAAGGCAGGTTCTGTAACTCTGCGTTCCACGCTGAAGTGTCAGGAAATGCACCCACAGACAATAGTTGGATGTTTCCTTCTGGAAATGTTTACAACTGATTTGTGGGGGTGTGTCATTCTCCTTCCCTGTCCCTCCCCTTCCCCGGCTGCCGTTTCTCGGGAATGAGAGCGCCGTGTGTTTCTGATTACACCCAGATCCCAGGGGTCGGGAGCGGTGGGTGGGGGCAAAGAGCAAGGCTGGAGCAGAGAGCAGCAATAAAACTGCTTTTATTGGCTGTAAATGGGCGGCCAGAGGAACATGCTGCCACTGAACAGCCTGCTCAGGTAAACCGGCTTCAACAGTTTGATACAATCAGCAGTGCAGCATGTTGTTCGAGTGTCCTTCCCACTCGAGAAATTACCTGTGCAGCATTCCCTACTCCTTTGATAATGGAAATAATCACGGTTAGCTCAGGACTGGGGGCATGGTAATTTTATCTTGGGGGAAAAACAACCCATTTTAATCAAGACCAGACAGCCCATCTATGTCATCAGATTTAACAAGCATGTTTTCTTAGCATTTTGAGCAGCTTCAGTTGTCAGCAGAAGGCAGATGTATTAGTTTAGATACACATGTACGGTATAATCTGGTCATTCAAATAATGAGATTTCTTTAAACAAGCTTTAGACAAGTGTGCACAGTGAAAGGAAGGAATAGGGCTTTCCATTAGAGCAACTGAAAAGACTCTTATCTAATTAGAAACCTACAGCCATGAAATACTGGAGTGTTTAATATGAAATCAGGATCAGAACAAATTCTAGACTGCCTTATTTTCTGAGTGTATTCCAAGAAAAAGTGAACCTGGTGAGAGGAAGTTCGTCTGTATGTAGCCAGGACAGTAAACTGTAGTAATGTAATTGTTTGTGGAGTTATTATCTTCCTGAATTTTAAAAGGTAATGGCTGTGACTGTGGAAGATCTTTTTGCTGTATGTGGGAAAACTTATTCAAAGAAATCAAAATTTCTTCCTGTAGTGACTATTTGAAAATAGTCTCTACTACTCTGCTTTACAAAGCAATGTGATCACCTCACTGTGTTACTACTTGAAATAGTGATAACCAAATATCACTGCAATGTGCGATAGGAATGACTGGAAGCTAAAAAAAAAAAGGAAATTCAAGACTGTAGAAGTCATGTTTACATTTACTCCTGGGCTTTCCTACAATAAGGAGATCCTACTCCCTCTTTTTCTGTGTTAAACATATTAATGATGGCAAACAGAACAGCTGAGATGTGAAACATTGTGGGACATGAATGATGCATGTGAGTGTGTTGTGGAAATCAGCACTAGGAAGTACTCTACAGAATGTATGAGCTGAATGAAAAGAATAATTTTTCCTTGAAAGCATCTTTCAACCAAACCATTAGAAGAGTTTGGAGGCCAACACCATGAAGTTTAAAAAAGATCTGCTTGTCTTACAAAGGCATAAAATCTCTGGATTTACCCTGAGTACTGGTGTATTTTGGAAGGAATCTGTGTCCCTTTGCTGCTTGCTGCTAGCAAGCCCCTTTTGTTCAGGATGGAACTAGAACAAAGAGAGGAGAGGGAGTCCCATTTGTGCTTCTTGCAGAGTATTTCATCTGTGATCACAGAGATGCACAGAAAATGTCGAAGAATTCAACAAGTGGTTTTATCAATGGCATGAAAATGAAGCCTCCAATGATGAGGACTTAGAGGAAAACCAGTTTGAAGTGTTCTGAACATGTCAGAATAAGTGTGATTAATGCAACCAACTCTAATTTTTATATAAGTAAAATAAGAATCTGGCCTGATATCTAATACAGTAATTTCATTCTGTCTGTGTGGCTGGAAAGTTACATTAAGAAGCAGCTTCCTCTTAATTTCTCATATCCTGTGACCATTGAAAAAAGTCAATTATTTGAAGAAAGTACAACTTCTCATTTGGGAGGGTTTTCCTTTCCACATCTTCAGAGTAAGTAAAGTTGTGCTCATTACCATTCTATTAATGTGTATATGCCATTATTTTAATTTTCCGCTGCTTAATCTGTTCTTCTTGTGCTAATGGCCTTCTGTCATGCAAAGAGAAGTAAGAAAAAGATGGCTGATATTAAGACTCTCTTGCAGAATTTTAGACCAGGGAAAATACTCCCTGGGCACCCTCTGGACACAAAAACCAGACAGCAGGAGAGGTGCCAAAGTGGGCAGGGCCAGCAGTGGGTGAGGAAGCCGTGACATCTGTGATCCTGCTGCCCACTGTGCTCAGAGTTTGGTGGGAGCAGCAAGTCCTTCCTAGAAAAGAGGCAGATTATCCCCAATCAGTTATTTATTATGTGTTTCCCCTCTGTGAGAGGTAACTGCTTCCTGCTGTTGCCTTCTGCAGAGTTCTAACTAGCAGGCTTAACCCCTCATTTGGGAAGGAATAATTGCTCTAACAGTCACTGAAAAGCTGTCAGCCTTGTCTGGGACGGAGTTTCCTGTGCTTTTTGTATGAAAAATTCACCTTGTAATCACTCTTCACTTTTACTCTGTCTCAGAATTTCCTGTATTGAAAATGGAAGAGAGGAGGCTTAATAACACTTTGCTTGGCTAGGGAAAGGAGCTTCCAAAGTTTATTGTAGTAGAGCATCTCTTTATTGATGAAGCAGGAACTGTGTTTAACAGTGTGCTCTCCAAGGGGGAAAAAAGGTCTGTTATTGTATTCTGCAAAGATCACTAGCTCTTCCTTTTACAAAATCATGAAGCAAAGTTAATCAGCTTGCTTTGCTTCCTAATTTAGTTATTTAAATGCTCAGTGGAAACAGAGAAGATGAAAGAAAACTCAGGAGGACATCTGTCCAGCACAAGATATTGATATAAATAGAGAGACTGTGAAAAGTAGTTGTGAATCTGTTTTGTTTTCTACTTCAGAAAAACCAGTTGGAACAGGACTGTGCAGGAAAAGCACTGCCATAAGCTCTTGCTGAGGGAGAAATTGGGGCACAGCTCAGCACTGTTTGTTTTCATGTAGGTTTAGATAATAAAACACAGAAGGCTGAAAGGGAGATTTGATTTACTATTGTTCAGAAACCACATTTCTTAGGTCTGCAAGCCTCAGCTGGCCCTGTGTTTTTACTATAATTTCAGATATCTGCTTTTCCTTACCTATTTTTCCACCTGTATTTTCCGTTTGGCATAATAACAGGTTTAGAAGTCTAGAAAAGGAGAAAGTGAGTGGCTTGCTGCAGGGACTGGAGTCTCTTATTTCATTCATTTCTGTTCTCATTGTTTGGCAGGTGGAAAGCACGGATTTACAGAGCTGAACTGGATCAGCTGAAGAAGTGGGGAAAGAGAAACAAAACAAGTAGAGTACCAGTGAAAAGAGCTTCAGCTTTATCTCACAGCATCACCACAGCAACCAGAGAATACGATCAGAGGACAAGGGCTGGAGCAGAGAAGGTGACAGTGTGGCTCCCTACCGTTGGACAGAACGCAGCAGATAATTATGCAGAACAGAAAAGAGTGTTTGATGGTTCCAGACAAACTGTGGCAGAGGGAAGAGTCCCATCATTAACAGGAATGTGCCCCAGTTTATGCACTGGCAAGGGGAGTGCCATGAGATCTACTGAAGAGACTATTTCAGGGGTTGAATATCTCCACGTGTTTGCCCCCCTGCTGGGACTCAATTAAGTGGCTGTAGGCACCGTGGACCGACAGGTACTGGAAAGTGACCTTTTCTCCTGTTCAAGCTGTACGTGGCACGAGAACTGAGCGACACTGCAGACCTTAGTTCAGAGACACAGAGAGTGAGCAGATCTCCAACCCTTCCCTTCCACACCTGCCTGCTGTACCATGGGATGTCGGCAAAGCTCTGAGGAGAAAGAGGCAGCGCGGCGGTCGCGGAGGATTGACCGCCACCTGCGCTCTGAAAGCCAGCGCCAGCGAAGGGAGATCAAACTCCTCCTCCTGGGTACCAGCAATTCTGGGAAGAGCACCATCGTAAAGCAGATGAAAATCATTCACAGCGGCGGCTTTAACTTGGAGGCCTGTAAGGAATACAAACCTCTGATTATCTACAACGCCATTGACTCTCTCACTCGGATCATCCGGGCCCTGGCCACCCTTAAGATAGAGTTCCACAACCCCGACAGGGCGTATGACGCCGTGCAGCTCTTCGCCCTGACGGGCCCGGCTGAGAGCAAGGGCGAGATCACCCCGGAGCTGCTGGGGGTGATGAAGCGGCTGTGGGCAGACCCCGGCGTGCAGGAGTGTTTCTGCCGCTCCAACGAGTACCACCTGGAGGACAACGCCGCCTACTACCTGAACGACCTGGAGCGCATCGCGGCGCTGGACTACATCCCCACCGTGGAAGACATTCTGAGGTCCCGGGACATGACCACGGGCATTGTAGAAAACAAGTTCACCTTCAAAGAGCTGACTTTCAAAATGGTGGACGTGGGTGGGCAGAGATCCGAACGCAAAAAATGGATCCACTGTTTCGAGGGGGTTACAGCAATAATTTTCTGTGTGGAGCTGAGCGGGTATGACTTGAAGCTGTATGAAGATAACCAAACAGTAAGTGCACCTTCTGCTCTTTGTTTTCTTGCCTTCTCTTCCTTTCCCCTTCACCAGTACTTGGCCTTTTTTCTCCCCTGCCCTCCCAAGGCAATAATCTCTGAGTTCCCAGCCCTTGATTTCCTTCCCCTCACCCTCAGTCTTTAGGAAAAAGCCAAAAGCTGGGATTCTTTTATTTAGATGGTTTTCTCCACTGGGCAGAAGGAGTTATTGAATGTTACTTTTGGGAAATGGAGGTGCTGATTTATGATTATTTTGGTGCCCTTTAGCTAAATGTTTACCTGGTTTAGTGTTCCTTCAAACACCACTTAAAGCTGGGCAGTAGTGACACCCTGATCTGCAGGGATGCTTCATTTGGGCACCATGTTTGTGGGTCCTGGGAAGTTTTGGAACTCAAATAGTAGTAAGAGTTTTTCCCCCCCCTTTTTTTCCAGGATTTTCAATCAGAATTTGGGATGAAATTAATTTTAAAAAGTAATAAAATTTGGGTTTTAATTAGAATGAAACTGTTATAAAGTTAAAATGGTCTTTGCCTGGTTTTGGTTATATGGCAAATTTGCCCTGTCTAAAGAACAGCTATTCCTGTTTAATACCCTTTACTGCTGTTCCCTTCTGATTTTCACAGCAGGCAAGTACAGTAACTGTGGAACACATATAAATACTTATGCATATGCAAATGTGCGTTTGCTGTCACTTTGAGGTTGCCTGAGTTAAACTTTGTAGGGTTTCGCTTGAACTTATTTTTTTGACAGCCTCGTAAAATGTGCTGTTTGAGAGAAGCCGTGGTGTGTGTATTTATGTTTGAAAACAGCTGCCTTTCAGGAAGAGCTAAAACATAACTGTAAAATTGGGAAGTTGACCTTAAAATGATGCTACTTCTCTTCTGCTCCTTTCCACACCTTCAGCTGCAAACACGTAGAAAACTTGTCCACCAATATCAGCTCCTGGAGGGTTCCAGAACTCCAGAATCCTTGTTCTGTCACAGCAGGTGTGTTGTGTAAGTGGTGTTGAGGAGGAAATTGTTCTAAGACATTTTTATATTTCTATTTTTTTTTCTAATGGGATCTCAGTAAGATTACAGAAGGGGATCTCTCAGCCAGGTCTGATGATCTGGTTTGAGCAGTCCTCTCTGGAAGAGGGTTCTTGATCAGCCTTAACTGTTGTTCTTGAACCAAATCTAAGCCTGATAACACTTCTCAGAAATACTTGCATTTTACTGTCAATGAAATATGCATTATGAGTAATGAATCTTTTACAAAGATTTTTCATATTAGAAAGGAGCTAAGTGACGAGTTTGAGAAGTAGTCATAGAAGGTCTTGAGAAATATATCAGGCCAGGGAAACTTATTTTAAGAAAAAGAAATTGTTACCTAATTTTAGCAGCTTTGAGTTTGTTTAGATCTTTCTTTTGTACCTCCCTCATTGTCTCCATGTGGCCATTCTGTGAGTATAGAATTCTTTCTTAAATGACTTTTGCAAAGATATTTCCAATAATCCTTGTTGGCACTGTTTGAATTGGCCCTTTTTTGTTGGTACAGTTTCTTATATATATATTATTTCCCTCTTCTTATCTTCTGTTGTGATTTTACAGCTTATAAATTGCACCTCCATTTTCTTCTCTGTGCTATTCTGGTGAACCATTCCACTGTCCTACATGTGGATTTACACTTCATCATCTGGAGATTCTTGTCTTGACATTAGTGCCCTGTTATTGTAACAGATTTGCATCTCTGATTTTTGTTTAGTAACCTCCTCTTGATGTGAGAGAAGCATTGCCCCTGATTCTTTCTCTTCATTTAGAGTTACACTAGGAAAAGCATGTCTTTTTTATATCTAGACCCTGACTAGGAGTTAGTTGGTTTCTTGCAATTCTGTAGACTTTTTTGTGCCTTGGTCTTCAGATTTACAAATCAAAAAGAACTAGGTCAGAGGGAAAAAAATCAATATACTCTGAGAAATCCTTATGGATGCAGCTCCATACAGGACCAACGTTGGTACCCACACTGGTTCATCATCAGAACTGCAACACTGAGACTGCCACTCCTGAGGAAAGCCCTACAAATGATAGTGTTGCAGAGTCGAAAATGCTTCCTGGTGTAGTATCTGTGGTGAGGAGAACTGTTAAATAAAAACCAGTCCTCTGCCAAACATAACTCCCTGCTTGGGAGAGCGTGGAAGAATCTGGCTGGTCTCTAAACTGTGAAAGCTGAGAAATGATCTGCAGGAACACGATCCCCTCAGTGATCCTGCTGACAGCAGTGGGTAAATGCTACGCACGAGCTGGGTCTTTACTGAAGATGCATTAAAATAATGATTGACAAATATGGTAAAAAATGAGGGGAAAGCTCAGTTGTGCATGTGGTGGTTCTGATTGTGGCTGACTCAGGAGGTCTGCTCACGGTGACATCACTGTGGTGACACTGATGTGCATAAGGGAGAACAAAAATAATGCCCAAACTATCAGTTGCCTGGACAACTTTTCCTTTGAGTGTAATTTTAAGTGACAAGTTAAACTTTATAGTCCTGAAAACAAATGGCAGAAAGGGAAGGCAGAATTTTTCTGGGGGTTTTGTCTTTCTCCTGCTACACTTAATTCTGGTAAACATCCCTTGCAGGCCCCAAATCACCTGAACTGGCAGTTTGTAGGCCTGGACAAACCAGTATTGTGCCTTGTCTGTTTAACATGTGATATTTAGCTGCTTACTAAAGAGTAAGATAGGGAAAACTGTAATTCTTTTTTTTTTTTTCCTCCACCTTGTGAGCTTTCTTCTGTCACTCTGTAACAATATTTTACTTATCTGGGGTTATCTGCAAATGTGGTCTGGGTCTGGTTTCATTTCCACAGAGCCTTTGGAGTTTTTTTCCTACACAGCACATTAAATATAGCTGGATCTTTCCATGCACCACACCTGGGGAGCATGACTCAGCTGGGTAACAGCTGCTGCTTCTGCTTTTGACACAGTGGCAAAATTGGTTTGCAAAGTACCTTTGGAATGCTGTGGATTTATTGTAGGATTATTATTCCAGACCAGCACTCTGAGGAGGTTGCCTTAAGTTTTATATCCCCATGATGATTTCTTCTCCATTCTACCAAATAAATTACTTGTTGTAGTTTTCATGGTCCTTTGCAGCTGATTGACCCATTCTATCTTTTATTATAGATTAAGATGTCATCTCTGGCCTTTCATAATGTCAAATTATCAGGTGATCATTTTTTGGCCTTCTTACATGTTGCATCCTGCACTTAGAAGGAGTTACCCATTAATATCGAAGTGTCTCATCTTCATTTCAATTTGTTCTTAAATTAATGTGTGCTAGAGAATGTTAAATCATCCGTGTTCTCTAATGTTACTGCTCCTGCCTCTCACCCTGAAAGGATCCTTGCAGTTTGTTTGCAGCCTCCCCTCCTGCCCTGTGCACTCAGTTCTGTGGTTCAGGCCTGCTGTACATTCTTGGGGGTGGCTTTCAATTTTCATCTGCAGTCTGCAGCTGCAACAGGGTTTGAGAGTATTAGAAACACTCCTCAAAGATGCAACAATAAAGTAAATCATGAAATGAGTTTGACAGGAATGTGTGCTTGACAATTCATGAGGTCAGGAGTTGCAACAGATCCACCTTGTGCAGGAGATACAAGTAAAGGTTGTAAAGGTCTAAAAGTTATGCGAGTTTATAATTTTAGAAATATGGATGTTAAAGGAAAGCTACTTACAGGTAATGAATAATTTTTATTCCCTTTCTTACAGCCATTTCAAATGAATGGAAAAGTGTCATTTTAGCTTTCTGAGGTTATTTTTTTAGTACAGCATCTTGCTAAAAAGGAGGTGCAGATGAAAAAAGACAAAATGCAGCAACAAACAGTTCGACCTGCAGTTGGCCTCGTGCAACACTGACTGCTGGGGTCATAAAGGAACCTTTCAATTATCCAGTAATAATTGGGAAGCCTTCTGATATGCTAAGTGTAGCATTTTGAACAGAAATCCTGTTCCTCACAGGAAATTTTTTATCCAGCAAACAACACTGTTAACATTTTTAACATTTCTTTTTTTTTTTTCTTCCCTGAAGCCAAATGCTTAAGGAGCTTATTTACCATTGCTGATACTTCAGCTTTTTGAGTAACTCAGTGTATTAAACCTCCTTTCTGGCAGGCAGCTCTTTCCCTGCAACACTAAGAACAACAGTGAGGACAGAGGGGAGATTGTGCCACGTGTGTCCAGAGCCCTTTTAGCAGCTGTGCTTGGCAGTGGTAACAACCATGTCAGCAAACGTCTTTCTGACACAATCAGTCTCTTGGGAATCTGAGGAAAAGATTGAGCTGCACTGCTCAGGTGCTCTCAGTTTCCTAGGAAGCTTTCCCATTTCCAGGTTTTCCATAGGGAGGTTTGTGTGGGAGCAGAGCCTGGCTGACTTCAGCATCATGGGTGTCATCTCTCAGTACTGCAAATGCAATTCTAACCTTGCCTTTCCTTTCACTTGAGAAAGGAATAGATATATAGTCCCTTATCAAAGTTGAACTTGATACAGTGATCTATCACAATTCCAGCCTGAAGACTTGTATCCAGGTGTGGATCTTCTGAAATATGTAACCAGCAGGAAAATAACAAATTGAACATAACAGAAAATGATCAATCAACTCCCAATCTGCAGTTCTTTTTGCTAGATAGTCTTTCAAGTTTGAAGACTTATTTTTGATTGCATTTTTTACTCTAAGTGTGTCCTTCTTATATGGAGATCCTCACGTAGAACATGTGGGACAGCAATTTTCCATATTTTGGACAGGGTATTATCATACCCTGAACTTTATATTCTATGTAGCTTCAGACACTAACAGTAACTTTATATGCTAATAATTCTGGGTGTATTTTACTAAATTATTTCCTCCAATTAAAAAAAAAAGTCACAGATATGTGTCACACTGTGGAATATAAAAAATACTCATTTAATGTCACTGTATGATTGGATGAAGATGCCAGCATCAGGTTGTAAAAGCCTGCAAAGTGTGCTGTGAGGCCTATCTATGTAATGTCAATAGACTAATTCCTAAGACAAAGGGGTCTGGAAACCTAAAGATAAATAAGTATTTTTGTAGAGCAGTGGGCTTAATTAAAAGAGATTAATGGGAAGAAATTCAGGGAGACAACAACATAAAGACTTCTACCTGTTTTGGAAAAACTGGCATGAAAGTAACACTGTATTCCTGCAGTGGACCTATGAGAGGTATTTGCCTGCTTGGGTATCCAGTGTTGGTTGTCAGACTTGTCTGAATTAAGGGACTGAACTTCCCAGGGTATTTCAGTAACCAGGGAATGGCTCAAGTCCCCCTGTGACAAATGCCTGGCAGATGATGTCACTCTCAGCTTTTGGTGTCTGTGACTGGCTGTGTTCAGAACTCCTGCACTGGGAGAGGTGGGACTGCCATGAAAAGGCTGAGGTGGGTTGTGTTTAGAAACCTTGAGGCCATGCAGTGGGTAGACAAGTACCACCTCTCATATAAGTAGTCTGTTATCTACTTAAAAATCACAGTGAATAGGAACATGTCAATAAGAAAATAAAGAGGAAGAAAATTCCACCCAGGTCTGGAAAAACAGCCACTTTGGGCTATTTTTGGAACTGGATAAGCTGTAACAACTCTCTGAGGTACGCCAGCCCTGGAGGGAGTAGTGGAGACCAATTAGCCCTCAAAACAAGCAGAAATGCTGGAACAAAGGAGGATCCTTGCTGTTTAAACAGCTTCAGAGCAGTTTTGGGGGTGGTGGATTTTTCAGAACTTTCTTCCATTATTACAAGTCTGTATTTTAGATAAACATAATCTTCTATAATTTTTTTACTCGTGGTAATAAGAGTGTAGTTTGACAGACACCTGAGCTTTCTGTATTGCTGGGTTGGCAATCCAAAACCCTTTCATGGTGTTAGAACATTTCATCAGTATGTGTTCCAGAACATCCCTTCTGGTGTGTCCAGAATGCTCACTCACTCAGGAGACAACTGGCTGTGTTTGATAATCTAGAAAATGGAAATGTGTTCACATGTCCTATTGTTAATTTTTATTAATTATTGCTAATGTGTGAATTTAAAAGGCTCCCTGGCTGAGAAGAGCAGACACCTGAAATAGCTCTTCCACCTGTGATGCAGATGCTGCATCCTGAAATGGAGGCTGAAGAGAATTTTTCTGGTCACTATTTCTCGGTGGAGTTGTTACCTCACTGCTCAGAGAGAAAGAAAACAAAAGGCTGAGCTGAAATTTTACTCCTGAAATGCCACAGCACTTGTTCTTGCTGGCCAGTGACCAAGTCTCTCCTATAACATTCACTCACTAAAACCATCTAGTTTAAACATTAGGAACAGGAGAACTCACAGAACATTTGACAAGCTTTAGCCAAGAAAATTGTGTGGCATCAAACAAGAAAACTGGAAGTGATTTTAAATACCAAAAGCCCTATGTGGTTTGACAGGATTAGTAACAAAGAGAAACCAAAACAGTCAAATGCTACAGCTGGCAAAGAGTCCTGTGTGAAATCTGAAAACCCTAAATACCTGCTTTGGGAAAGCTTTGCAAGGTGAACAGCAAGTACTTGTGTTGAAGGTATTACTGTTAACATCATGTTACTTGCAATTTGTTTGAAGCAGTTTTCAAGAATGTCTTTGGTTGTTAGTGTAGTCCACAGGTCAAAGAACTGCAGAGCCTGGTAAGCTAGGACAGAATATGCAGGCACATGAAGAAATGAACACCAGGAACAAATAAGGGTCTTAGAAAGGCAAGTCATGCCTTGGAAAGTTGATAACTTGTGTCTGTTAGTTGTTGGTTTGGTGTTGTTGTTATTTGTTGGTTTTTTTTTAAGGAATGAGGGAGTATGAAGGGAGATGAATCCAGCAGCTGAAACCATTTTGACACTTTGGAAAAAGTTTTTTTGACAAAGACTCTCTCTGAGAGCAACTGGGCTGCTGTGGCTTCCTCCTACCACAGCTGGGAAGGGAGCCTTGTCCTGAACAAACAGCTGATTAAAGGTGGCAGGAGGAGGATCTGATGGGCAATTCTTTCAGTGTAAGGACATAGCAGGATGAGCAGTAGATGGTCAGCAACTTACGCTGTTGAGCATATTTCTAAATGATATTGAAAAGTTGCTGTTCAGTCTGACCTACTACTGATATTTTCAGTAGTATTTTTACTGGTATTTATTTTTCTGTACTCTGCTTTAACAGGAAATTTCCCTTTTTCTCATGCTGAAAGACTAAATCCTTGGATAAGCTTATCCTATATATCACTGTTGTCCTTGGAGCTAGTCTTGGACTGTGCAAGGCACAGGTATTAAACAGGTCCTATACACTTGCAGAGATGCAGAGATGTAGTAATTTGCATTTGTTGCTGTGGTTTTACTGCTTTCAGCCTTTTTTTTTTTTTTTTTATTGTGTGCTGCCAAGACTGAATACGTAACCCTGTATTTTGGAAAGCTTTTTGAGTATCAAAATGCATTTTTTTTAAAGCTATTAATACGCTCAGTTAAACTTTTAACTTGTCAACCAATGACAGTGTCCCCTGATTATACTTCAAAATTAGCAGACAATGAATAACTCCTCTACTCCAATTAATTCAGTTCTCTAACTCCTGTCACTTATTTTTTACATATTTAAGCTTGATACTGTCCTTTCTTTCCATTATTGAACTGACTGAAACAACTTGCTTTCAGTATACAGTCCACACATTCTCTGTGTACTTTTTCTCATTATTTACTGGTTTGGTCATATTTTACTTTACAAATTGGAGCCAACCCCAAACTATTTATCATCATCAGTAGAAATAAATGACTGAGGATAGTTTAACAGAGTTTTGCATAGAATTAGAAGAAAGAATCCTTCAGGGCGTTGGTTACAAGGAGAAAGCTTGTGACTAAATTGATTTCCTGGAGCATCATGTTGGGATATCACCCGTGTGTTACACTTCCCAGGGAAGGGAAAAGGGAAAGCCTGGCCCCTCCGCTCTGACCACCTGATGTTGTCTCCTTGTGCTGTTTCCCTGGAAACATGGCGTGGGGGTGTCAGAGCAGTGGACAAGGAGCTTCAGCCTGTCCTGCCAAACTCCCAGTGCTTCCAGCACTCAGAGCTTTCTCCCTGCAACTCTGACACAGCAATGAGAGTTTATTTCCATTAATATTTGCCCAAATCAGCTGGAATTCCACTGCTGTAAGTGTTTATGCAGCAGCGTCCTGATGATGCTGAGTAGGATTGGGCTTGTCAGAGTACACTTGTTTTCATAATGCCTTTTAGTGGGAGGTGTATCCCAACAGCCTGGATTCTCCTGGCAGGGGTACAGAGGGGATGGTTTTAAGAGCAGCTTGCACAGTGCCTGTGCTGTTCTTCAGAGATCAAATGAAAGCAGCAATTAGAAATAAATAAATCACCCCCCAACAACCCACACAGGGAGAAAGGCAAGCAATCCAATTGAGTTGGAAATGTGAGAGGTCAATAAAGGAGGTTAAAGGTATGTGAAAAAAGCCGAAAGGAAAGGTTGACAAGACTAACTGCGCTGTGGCTGTGCCTGAAATGTCCTGGGGGCAGCTCTGCAGAGCATCTGGCTGTCACTGCCGTCCAGAAATCCAGACTGAGACTCACAGCATTTAAAGAGGTTTCCAAAGGTTAATTAGTTTTGTAGAGCTAAAAAGATTGTGGAGTACCTGCTTAGTGTATAAATACCTGAAGGAGCAAAAAATGCTCAATAGTTAAAGAAATACACGATCTAGTGGAGAAAGGCAAAATAAGAACAAATGGCCAGAAGCGAGGTAAGATAAATACCAGCTTGAAATAGGGCTTTTAAAATTTTATATTTTTTAGGAAGGAGGCTGAACCAGTTGGACCAGCTTTTCTGGAAGCTGAGGTTTAGTCAGCTAGCCATGTCAGCCACAGATGACCAGGCTTAGGACAGGGAAAACCCAACAGATGGAAATGACCATAGTTGTGATAAATAGAAGCTAAACTAAAAGATGCAGTGTTTGTGATACACTCAATTTAATATTTATTTATAGAGAGATATAAGTCCAAATTATAACTGTATTATTTTATAAATTAAATAACATGGTTCTGATAAGTCCTTCCATTTTAAGATCTCCCATCTTGATAAAGTGATTCTGTATGTGTTTTCATATTTTCTTTGAGGCAGCACAGAATATGGAAAGGAGAATTTTCTGCATGTGGTGAAATGCATATATTGTGTATCAAATTATATAATCCTGCTGGGATTATCTGTAAAATCACTATTTAGGAAAAAGCAGATGTCTTATTCTCTCTATTCTGCTGGTTCAACTCTTCAGGCAGCTCCTGCTCCCTCTGCTGCCTCTGCCTCATCACTCGTGCCAGCCCCACTGCTCCTTGGGCCCTTTGCTCAACAGTTATAGCTCACAAACCTGTCAGGAAATTATCCAGTATTGCAGAATGGTTGACTTTCTGCTGGAATCCAGTGAGTTCCAGATCTGTGTAAAGCAACCAGTAGGATCCAGTAGCAGAGGAAAATAAAAAGGTAGATGAGTCAGACTTCATTTTGATGTATCAACTGCTAGAGCAGCTGAAGTCATCCTATATAACTAAACCTTACTGTAATGTTTGTTATCTGTGCATTTGGGAATGGAAAGTAGGAAAGTTGCACTGCTGTAGTTACAGGTTAAGACACCACCTCCATACCTGCATTTGACTGAAGGCTCAGTTTTAGGAGCTGCTCAGGGCATTATTCCCAGAGGGTAAGTCCTAATGTTACCCACTGCTTTTTACTGTCTCCTGTAGAAGCCAGTCTTCTCTAAATGCAATCACATCACAGACTGCAGTAATAGGGGTTTAGGGACAGAAAGAAGAGTTTCAGCCAATTTCTGCCATATTTTTTCAAGGATGAAAATGATTGGGGATACGTGGTTGGATGCACTGAATGCCAGGGAAAGTGTTTGTGAGTGAGAATGAGAGGGAAGGCCAACATGGTGGGAGTCTGTTGTAGAACAACCAGGATGGAGAGGGAGGTGGAATATTCTACCAGCACCAGAGAGAAGTCTCACAATTCCTAGTCCTTCATCTCGCCAGATGTTTGCTGGAAATACAACACAGTGGAGGAGGAACAGTCTGGGAGGTTCCTGGAGAGTGTGGAAGATCTGGTGAAGGAGCCAAGCAGGGAGGGCAGTGCTGAACCTGTGAACAGGTCTGGGAGCAGAGAAGGACTGGTGGGTGTTGTGGTGGTTGAAGGCTGCACAGCAACCTCAAGATGATGGAGTTTTCAGTTCTCCAGAAGTGAGGAGGGAGGTCAGCAGAACTGACACCTTGCACTTCTCCTGGTTAGGAGCCTGGTTGACAGAGTCCCTTGAGAGTCAGTCCTGGGGGGCAAAGGAGCCCAGAAAGGCTGGGAATTCCTCAAGAAGGAAATTTTAAAGGCACAGGAGCAGGATGTCCCCATGGGTAAAAAGATGACCGGGGGGAAAGAGACCTGCCTGGCAAAACTGTCTGGGTGTGGCTTGGACATGTGTACTGGTTTAATAACAGTCCTGCAAAATATAAAATTATTTATTAAAAAATGATATTTATATAATTATATTAATTATTAAAATCATTATATTTATATCATCATATATGGGGCTGAATAGTTGAAATCTTTGATTTACTAGAGAAGTACTAGGAAATTGTACAGAATTCCAGCAGATTGTGTTGTAGATGCTGATGCCATTTTATTGACAATATTGTTCAAGGTAATGAAAGTGAATGAAAATATCATTACCACTGATTTTAATATGAGCAAAACCAGGCTGCAAATTTTAATTCTTTGTACTTTGCTTTCCTGATTAATACTTCTGTATTTCTGTGCTCTTTACATCCACTATTTGCTGTGAGGAAATTGCTGATTTTTATTAGTATGAATTTTCTTTATTAATACTGCACATTGTCAATTGTTTCCGTCATTGGTAAACACATCCTGCATGATATCTTGCTTTCTGATTCCTAAAGCTGACTTCCCTATTTAGGGATCCGTTTGACTGTAATCATTTTGTTGTATTGCTCAATGTATAGGCACGATATAGGTGGGGGAGCTCTTGCACAGTAGAGGGGGGTGCAGATTTGTAGGGCAGTGGTTTAAGCTGGAGCAGTGTAAGATAAATTGGAGGAGAATTTGGTCTGTCACGTAATTCCACAGGAAACACTGGAGCCATCAGCTATAAACACATTTACAAAGAGAACAGATAACCTAAATGCAAGATTGCTCCACTTAGAAAGCAGAGAAACAGCTTCCCAGAAAGGTACATTGAAATCAGCCTGTCAATTCACAGCCTCACAAGGGATCATGGATGTGCAGAGTCTTTACTTTTGGTGATCTAAATATTATTTCCTCAGTCCCCTCTTTTCCACTCCTAATATTCTTCTCAAATCCTTTTCCATGGAAAGTTTTCATTATAGATTACAGCTTGCTGTCTTTCTGAATAGCTTTCTTGTATGCAGAAAAGTCCTATAACCACAAATATCTTTTAAAACATCATCTTCTGTTTTCTACAGAAATATTGGAGGGGGGATGGTGGTGGATGTTATTCCACTGTATGCATACTTAAATGTGGGAAAAAAAAGAAAAAAGACACAAACCCCTGAAAAAGTTTGATCTTTAAATCAAAGTGGAATTTCAAAGTATTTGGCCATTTTCAATTTTCCTTTGTTTTATGCTGTTTATTGGACGACAGACACTATCCCACAGTAACTGAACTCCATCAAAATGATTTAAGTGCATTTAAAAATGCCTGTGAGGAAATGCAGAACAGGCCTAACGCAGAACATCAGTTTGCTTGTTCACTGATGAAGTGAAATGGGTTGATGCCTCCAGTGAGAATGGTGTGAATTCAATCTGTTCTGATGCCCATCTCTTTGTAACAACCAATGTAAAATTACGTTAGAAAATAATGCTTTGGGAGATTTTCCTACTCTAGATCCTGTAGCGGTCTTGGTTGATTTTCAGAAAAAATAGTGCTCATAGAAAACCGAATTAATTTAGTTTTCTAAAACAGATTAGGAAAGACAATAACAACTCACTGTAAAAGCCTCTAATTAGAGAGTTCTGTCCAACAGTTTTGCAGGAAAATTCACCCTATCCTCAAGAAACTCCTTTGAGAATGTTTTAATCCAGCTCCTGTTAAACATCCAGTGTCATGTGCCACTTATTCCAACTTCCATGTGCTGGTAATCCTGCATTTATCCATCCAGGGTACTGGTTCAAGATGTATTTCCCTCAGCAATCTGTCACTTGTTCAAGTGCCTCCCTGAACAGAAACACTGCCAAGTTTATATTATGGTATCAAACCCTTACAGTAAGGAAACAAAAAGAATTGGTATGTTAAATGGCATTTAAGAAGGTATCAAAGACGTTTCAGGAGAAATCAGGCACTGTACAGCTAAGAAATACAGAAAAAGAAAATCTGGCTTTCCCCAGTTTGATTGATAAATGGATCTCCCTCAGCCAATGATTATTTTCGTGGCTGCAGTGCACTGAATTCAGCCCTAATCTGCAATATCACCACTCTGGCACTTTTTGCAGTTGCCACAGATTGGTAACAGTTCCTGCTGAAAGGGCATCGGTGGCACAGCAGGGCAGTGTCAGGTGAGGTGAGGCTTCCCAGCAGAGAGAAGGTGAGTTATGGGATAAAGCCTCAGCCCACCCAAATGATTATACATTGAACTTGTAAGTCACACACATGGAAGATTGCAAATATTTTTCCACTGTTTTTGCTTGGTACCTGCAGTCTTTGCCCATCCACAAAAACTTTAAAAGAATCTTGCTTTTTTCCTTCATTTTTTAATCCCATGTTAAAAAATTATTATTAGCTTAAAGATAGGTAATATAAATTAGTTTTCAACTCTGCATCAAAGGCAGAAATATTCATAAATAATCTGATTTTAACATTTGTGCAGGAGTATTTTTGGTGAAAGGGTTCTGTCCCATGTTTTGGGTTTTTGTGCTCCAGAGCTGCCAGCATCTGGCTTCAATGGAAGGTAACTGGGAGTGATTAGTCAGAGATTTAGTTGAAAACTATTCTGAACAGGGATATTACAGATGGTATAATTTCAGGTTCAGCTTAACCTGAAGATTTGAGGGAAATGATAATCCTTTCTGCACTGAGGGCTTTTGTAAGGTGCCTTCTCAGTTCACCTCACACAAAGGGGTCTCACCAAGGAGTGATTGGTGATTTTTGGAACAGCTGGACAAATGCTTTTTTCATTCTGCTATTTCCTCTGTCATGAAGATGATCTTCCTCTGAACAATAGACAAATTACATGATTATCCAAAAGTGCAAGCTGGAAACCATAAGGTTTTCCAAGCTAATAAATCCTGGACATAAAATACCTCCACTGTTCTTACAGAGAGAAAGTGGCATCTGTGTCACCTTCCTCCCACAGCTCCAATCAGGGCACGTGGTGTTTCTGCTGCCACAAAGAAGAGAAAAGTTAAAAAAAAAAGGTGCAATATGACTGACACCCACAAATGCACCTTCCTGAAAGAATGGTGGAGCTGTTGCTAAATCCTCTCACATGGTTACTCAGAGGAGCTTTCCTTCAGTGGTTGCTTTGTGTCCTGCTGTTCTTTCTTGGTGTTCATCAGACCTGTATACAGGAAACATCCTCTGAAGCCTCGATGTTGCCTTTGATGTGGAGCTCTGGAGTCAGTGCTGGGATTGCTGTCACACACTGTCATCCAGGGAGGAGCCCCCTCCCTAGAGCTGAGCCTGTGGCAATGTTTAACACACAACTAGATAGGAAAGGATGTGTATTGGTTTTTATAGTTTTAATTATTAAACTTCACAGATGCTGTCAAAGTAGCATATCTGCCATGACTGTACAACAATTCCTAACCTCTGTGGTATAAAGTTGCTTTTCTGTGTTATAAAGCCCTCATCTCCACTGTTCTTCCTTGATTGTTCCATCAATTTGCATCAGTGGCTTAATCTTCCTTGCTCTGCCTTGCTTTTCTCACTTCCAGATGTGTATGGCTTACACAAAAAAATCTTCTTGAAGGAGATATCTCCTTAACCACTTTTGGTAGCATAAAAATGTCTGAGGGTATTGGTTGCATTCAGAGCTTGGGGAACAGGTTCAGCTGACTGGTATACTGCACTTTTTGCAATGTCTTTCAAATAAGGATTTAGTGATAAACATGCCAAAAGTCCTGCTGGTTTTATAGATAAAGACTAATAAACATTTTGATGGATCATCACTGCTTTGCACTTGTCAGCTGCCTTACGATGTACAAGTTTTTTTGAGAATAACTTCATGCAGACAAGTCACTACAACATTCCTGACTTCCACTGCTAAAAGTGACAGTGCTCTTGTTTTGACAGATTGAAGTGTTTATTTTTATAAAGTTATATTTTAAAACTACTCTTGTTCTTGGAAGATGAAAACCACAAAAAGTGTCTATGCAGTAAGTATTCTAATAACAAGGTTTGAAATTATACACATATTTTCTGTTTGTTTCTCATAGATTTTTAGAAATTGTCTTTCCATTACATACTGTATTCCATTCTTCTCAAAGGATTAGAGTGGAATTTCCCTATATAATGTTTTTTTAAGGACTGGAGCTTATATTTTGAATCAGAAAACCAGATCTCCTAGGATATAAATGCTTATTTATACTATTAGAATAAATTCAGTAATGCTCAGGATTCAAATCTCTGTAATGGGTAAAATAACCAAAATAATTAGTCTGAGTAAGATTCATGAACAAAAATGTAAATAAGTCAGTATATTTCCTGCTTCCAATTAGATTTTCTATGATTAAAAAAATGTTGACGTTTAATGGCTATTTTAGAACATGAAATGTACTCAGAGTTCAAATGTATGAGAGTCTTTTCAAAGGGGTGAAATTTTAATTTTGTATCAAATATTCTACTTGCAATAAGTGAAAGGAATTGGAAGCTTTATACAGGTAAGACTTTAAAACTTAATATTTCACAACTCTGAACTATTTAATTTTTTTCAATTACCAAAGATAATTCTGGAAGTTTAAATCATGTTCTGTTCCCTTGAGAAAGGTTTCAACTTCTAATGGCAAAATCTTAACTGCATTTCATTTTGCATTGTCCTGGGAAGTCTTGCATTCCAGCTAGAAATTCCTGCTTTTTCTGCAGGTCTGATTTGTACTGCCTGTCCCTCCTCCTCTCCCTGGGAAGAATAAATCCTGGGCCTGTTCTCCCCAGGATGTATTCACTTCCACATGTGATCATTTACATACAAGGACCTTAAATCTGCCTGCCTGCTTCAGCAATGGAGCATCTGCCATTTCAACCAGCTCCTTATCCCCTTTTATGAATATTTTAATGCCAAGAATATAAGCACACTTCTCTGCTATTTCCATGGAAACCTGAAGAGGGACTTGAAATGAATGCAATGGAAAACAGAAGTTGGAGGAGGCATCTGGAGTCCTCAGTCTATGCTTAGGATTAGGTTCAGGACTCACTGGATCAAAAATACTCTGTTATAACTGGGTATCAAATTAATTATAGTATTTATGACCTAATGTTAAAACTGTAAGTTGAAAATATGGGAAGCAGCACACAACCCACAATATTGTTTTTTCCCTTTTAATGGATTGAATAGGAAATCATCCTACATTTCCTTAAGAAATCCAAGGAATGGACAAGTGCTAAGGAGCCTTGCAAAGAGATGAAACCCTTCCAGCCTGCCAGAGCTGGTAGCTTGCTTCGTTTTCCCCTTGTTTGTCTGGTGTAAGCAATTCTTAGATTGTCTCTTTCTTGATTCGATCCCAGATCCATTAATTGAGAGCTCTCAGAGCAGACAGCAGTTACATTACAGAGACAACACTAATAAGTTGATTTGTTGCAAAAGACATCAGGCAGCTGCCAGGAGCACTGCAGTGTTACTCCATGGAGTAAACCTTGAGAAATAGTTAGTAGGACTTGTAGTTCTGTAATAACAACAGAGCAGGTGCTCAAAGAGCTTCCTTCCCCCCCCCACTTTGTTCTGTTACCTAAATTGTCATTACTCTGCCAGCACTCCCTGTGATTCCCCTTGTGATCCCACAAGAAACAATTCAAGCAACAGAGTAATTTTTTTTAAATAAGCTGATAGTGCTGTTTTTATTGTCTCCTGAGAACAGGAGGGTCCCAGGAGACACTTCCTTGTGAACAGGCCTTCACTGTGTGTAACTCAGCACACCTGACACCCCTCTCCATCTCAGTTACCGACTGCAGTTGGAATTAAGGTGGCAAGGTAAACAATGTGGTGTGCTCAGACATGGAATCCCCAAGTTTAAGAAAAAAAAATCCAGTCTCCATGAAATTCATAATGAGTGATAAGATTTGGTGATGGATGTACAGGAGGAACAGCTTTATCTTCGGGCACAGCAAATTCTGGGGTTAGTGTGAAGCACCACAAGAGCTTTTCCCCAAGGTAGGAGAGAAGGAAGTTTAGACCAGTACAGTAGGATCAGTTTAAAAGTAGCCAAGCCAAGATCCTTTATCAGATGCCAATACACATACTTTATACACACCAAGTGAACTCTTCCTGTAGCAGATTAGAGAGGAGAAAGGGACAAACCACTATTAAAAAAGAATAATTTTAACAAGATCTCCTTAATATTTGGCACAGATGTTGGGGTTCTTTCCTTATTCCTTTGCAAGTTTGAATTGTTTCGAACTGTGCAAACTTCTGTGCTAATATGAACAATAGAGACCATTATTAGGGAGATTTGATCAGCCTCTAATGGTACAAAATCATATAAGCACTGTTTTATCTGGACTGTACAGGTCAGAGGAGGAAATGGCACAGGAAGAGCGAGAAGGCTGGGAGTAAGTGAAGCACTGTGGGTTGAGGATGAGGTGGAGCAGAGTTTAATTGCTCTGCTGAAATCAAATGATCAAGAGATAAAAAAAGGGAGAATATTGTTGTTGTAATCTTATTTTGACTGTCTCCTTTCTATATATGTTGATCCAGGCTGTAAATTGATGATGGTTTTTTCCATGGATTTTATGCCTCTTTCAATGGATACAGTGATTTTGCTATGATTAATGAGGGCTCGTGATAAATAAGACTGTCAACTGCAGGAACACTGCCATCATCTGCTGCAGAGGGAGGGAAATGGGAAATGAATGGAGCACAGGACTGCAGGATAACAGGAAGTTCATATGGCTAAAGCAGTGGAATGCTACTGCAAACCTGTACTAGGACCTGGCATAGGTCCATGTTCCTTTCCAGTTCCAAGTGTGTTTCTTAAATGAAAATTTTCATAGGTAATCCCACATTCTTCCTTACTTTCCTCAAAGGGTAATTTGAGATTCTGTGATCTGATTTGTATTAGGTCTCATTATTCAGAGCTACACCAGATATCACTGACAGCTTGAAAAACCTATTCAACTTTGTTACATAAATAAATACATGTGTGAAAACTTTGGTTTAGAAAATTAGGTTGGGTGTCTAGAATTACTGGGTTCCTTCTAACTATAATTTCTCATTGTACAGATTGTTTCATTCCCTATTTATAAGTTGCTTTTAACAGCACCTCTTGATCTGACTACATGCTGTGGAAACAAATGTAGTCAATGAAATATTCAGATACAATAATTATAAGCTTGAGAAGAAACCAGTAATTCTGTCTTTGGAGCAGTTCATAAATAGCAAGTTTATAATAAAGCACGAATCTCCAAATTGAGTTGTGAGTCTAAAGACAAACATTGACTAACATGTGACATTGTCCATCCTGCCAGTTGAATGAGACAGGGCTCAGTGAAAATGTGCTCTTTAACCTGAGACCACAATGGGGGGTTGTTTGTTTGTTTGTTTGTTTTTTAAACTCAGTCTTGGTCAATCAAAATTATTTTGACTTTAGAACTTCCATCTCAAATATGGGAAAAGCTTTTTTTCCCCAGCATGTATCAGCATTTCTTTCCTTTAATTCTTCTCCAATTGCTTTGAGATGACTTAATGGAAATTATCTCTTGAAACTCATTTGATCTGAATTCCAAAAGTTTTTAAGGGACTGCATGGTGCTAAACATTCTGCTTTTGCACTGGGTACTCAGCTTGGCAAAAGAGGCCAAAATCAGCCCCAGATTTAGACCCTCTGGTTGAGGTTGCTCTGCAGTTTTTCCTCTATCTCGCTTTCTCTTTCCTTGTCACTCCTGGCTCTGAGCACTGACCTCTGTGCCCCACTGCCTTTGTGTTTCTTCCAGGTTAGTAGGAGGCAACCTCACAACCCACAGGATGGCAAGAACCTTGTTAGAATTCCAGGCAAGGGGGCTAAAAATAACCACTTGAACTGCTAATTAATCTGGCAACACAGATGGGATACAAAGGGGAGATACCTGTTATTCCCACAAGGGCTCTTGCTGGGCCAAACTCTGTAAGCATCCTCCAAGCACCTGGAAATACCTTCAAAGCTGCACTGAAATGAAAAGCCAGTGTTCCTGCAAGAACTTGTGAGGGCAAAATGCATCCTTCCCCAGATGTCACACAGGCTGGTCTCAGCTTTTGTAGGAATTATTTTTTTCTTCCCTGCAGTGAATTTCTCAGCATAAAGTGGCACTTACCTTTTTTGTTGTATAATAGGCTGCTTTTATTGTTCAGATACTACTGAAGAATGAAACTCCTGGCCAACTTTTTCTGGTCAAAACTGGCTCAGTATCAATGGGGGCCAGTTTTCCCTTTTTTTAATCTTTCCTTTTTCCTTCTGTGTCTAAGAGAAAACATGATTCTCTTCCCATCACTCAAACACTCCAGCATTGGACAATGCACATTACTGGAGGTCAGCACTTCCAGTTTCAAGCCCCCTTGTCTACCTTT
This sequence comes from Pyrocephalus nanus, assembly GCA_038380795.1. NCBI lineage: Eukaryota > Metazoa > Chordata > Aves > Passeriformes > Tyrannidae > Pyrocephalus > Pyrocephalus nanus. Next base: position 5,295,725 of record CM076278.1, read on the forward strand.
TTTCTGAGAAACACTCCCAGCTTCAAGTGAGAGTGAAGTGTGTGAAACAACCTCCTTCTAAACTGGGCAAGCCTAATGGGAAAGGCAAAATTGTCTGGGAACTGTAGCAACGATGAGCATTTAGGAAGGACTATGGGAACAGATGAGGCATTCCCTGATATTCCCTGCAGTTTACCCTACGAGATAACTGAACCTCAGATTGCATCAACATCTTTCTGTTTAAGTGCCCTTTTAATTTAATTGCCTTTTGAACCCAATTACACTTCTATGACTTTTGCTGTTATCGTTATTATTCTCTAACACCTCATGACAGAGTTTTACATTTAATTATGCACTGTATGGAAGGAATACTTGTCTGCTGTCAGATAAGTGAATGTGATGTTTCTTACTCCTAGCATTGTATGAAATGGTGCAAAAATCATTCACTCTTCACCATTTCATACCATTCATGGTTTTATGAGCTCTGTTGTGTTTTCTCTCAGCCATTTCTTTCTCCAAGTTGAACAGAAATAGTTTGTTTAATTTCCTATGATAGTCATTCCGTACTTATGGTAATTCCTACTGGTTTTCTCTTGTTTTTAGTTCTGTTAGACTGTTACAAATGATCCTTTTTCTTACATCTATTAGTTTTCATAAAGATCCAGAGTCTTATTTTTAAGACGGGCTTGACTGTGTTGAAATGAAAACCTATTTATTTTATAACTCTTCTTTTCTTTATATTATAATTCATCAGATTGGACTTTTGTCACTGACATTTCAGATTTCAAATGGTTTTTTTTTTAATCCAGAGAAAGGGCATTCACAGGCACCAGATTTTGCAATCTGGTGCAAATTAATCTGCCATTATTCTGTTACACAAAATTCCTGAACTCACCAGTGCATTCTAGTGGCACACTAGAGGAAAAAAAGTAATGGAGGTCTTTAATTTTTAAAAAAAATATTAATTCCCTCCTATATTGTCTCACTTCAATTAAGGTAGACAATTGTCTGTGTGACAGGAACCAATATTCACTCCATTAACACCCTTTCCCACCCTGCAATGCATTAGGAAATTGCCTATTTCAAAGCAAGTGCAATGAAAAGCCTTCTTTCTTTACATATAATGTATCAGCCAGAGCTTGGCTGGTGCATGAACTGTGTAAAAGGTGGGTTAGTCAGTAGCCTGCACCAGTGAATAAACATCTTACACATTTCTACACTAGTTCAATAGTTTGGGGCTGCTCTCAGGACCAGAGAGCATGAAAGAACAGAAACCAGTAAACCCTGGGTGTTCCACAAAGGCCACAACTCCATTCTTTGGCCATTTGCTTCTCATCCTGCCCCACCAACAGATAGTGACCCTTTCCATCAAAGGGAAAGCCCTTAACATACCCTCTTTGGGATGCAAACTTTGAGATCTGCTCAGAATGGGGTGCATAAAATTGACTTCTCATTTATGGATTCAACTACAAATCCGTTTTTAGAATTCATGGAATTACAGAAATGTGGGCTGGCTGTGACCTCTGAAGGTCTGGACTGCTGCCAGCAGCAAAGGAGGCCAGCTGGGGCTTTGCCTCCTTACTTGAGTGAAAAGCCTCTCCGGATGGAGATTTCACAAACCTCAGCAAATCGTTCCAGTGCTGAGCTGGGGTTCCAGAGAAACCCCAACATCTAACCCGAACCTCCAAGCCTCAGTTAGTGTTCCTGGCTGCTTACTCCTTCCTCTGATGCCACTGGGAAGAGTTTTGTGTCATCATCTTTGAACCATTCTTCAAGTCATTGTAGGCTGTTCTTAAATCACCCTTTGGCCTCTTTGCTGGCCCAAACAAGCCCAGTTCCCTCAACCCCTCCTTGAAGGTCAGTGCAGTGTTAAATTAGTTATTCTGGGTAGATGTTGATCAGGTATTAGGAAGAAATGATTTACTATGAAGGTGGGGAGGTCCTGGCACAGGTTGCCCACAGAAGCTGTGGCTGCCCCATCCCTGGCAGTGTCCAAGGCCAGGCTGGACAGGGCTTGGAGCAATCTGGGCTAGTGGAAGGTGTCCCTGCCCATGGCAGGGGGTGGAATGAGATGATATTTAAGGTCCTTCCAACACAAACCATTCTATGATTGTTTAGACCCAGAAGGTTGATATTAAGGTTAAAGGTCTCAAATGAGGACAACTAAAGTCCTGGACATATTTCATGTGTAAAACTGCAACATTTCAGCTGTGTTGGATATGTTCTTGGAATGCTCCTTTTGCCCTTAGCTAAGTAAATAATTTAAAGGCCTGGAAGAGAACAAAACCAAAGAAACTACCCCATTGAAAGCACTGAGTAAGCATTGAAATCAATTGAAATATGCTAGCAGGAATAGAAAAGCTGGCCTCTATTACCACAGAGACAACTCAATCTAAGGATAAAACATCCAGATATTTACAATTAAGGTATGGATGTTCATGCTACTTTGAATATCTTTTCAAGAACTGTGTGATTTTAAATGAAAATGCTTTTAACAAGAAAATGTTTTTAAACTGGGTTTTTTCTAACCTCTAGAAAAATGCAATTTGCTTTGAGTATTGTTAAAAAAACTCTACCCCCCAAAGCAAGGGTAAGTATTATATGCTGCTAATTTACTTCTTAGAACTATAATAGTTTGTGCTCAGGAAATCCTTACCTTCTGGCACTGCCAGAGACCATGGAGATTTATTTTTCTATTATTTTTCTGGCTTGCTTGCCCTCTTAAAACTCCCTGCACTCCACAGTGGCAGCCACAGCAGCAGTGCATGTGCTCAGAGCTCAGATGTCCAGAGGCTTCTGGAGCACAAAGCTCTGCTGACCTTTGAGGTGGGAAAAGGAGAGTGTTAATATTTGTTTGCTGAGCAACTGAAATACAGCAAGGCCTCCTTCAAAGAGCACAAAACGAGCTCCCTGCCCCCTTCAATGATTCTCCTGGGTGCTTTTGCTGCAGCCAAGGCAGTGCTGTCCTGGCTGGACTCTGTGCAGTGTGGAGGTTTAATATGTTGGCCCATTGTGCCTCCAAGTTTCTTTTGTATCCTTATCACTGCTTCCCAGAAGTGTTGACCTGTGGTGTTGTTCTGCCAGGCACAGGACCAATACTGACTGCCCCATATTTCTCTTCTCTTGGACATACCTTTGTCTAGAACTTTCCCCTGGACTTGTAATGCTCTTATGAGGAATGATAAATATAGCACCTATCACATGAACATTTTATGACTCCTAAATATAATTTTCCTTTACTTCAGCTTGCTTAAGAGATATGTAGAGCTGGTCACAAGCAGTAGTTCAGTCTACATGTATTTCTCCCTTTCTATTCTGCCCTTTTCTTGTTTGTGGAACAGCCTTTAATACTCTGGCCAGACATACAGGAGAAGCCTTTACCTGGATCTTCAGGCATTTCTGTGGAATGATGATTGTCCCACCCTTTCTGATTCTTGAACTCAGTAACCTTTTCCACTGTTCTTCAGAGAGTTTTCTATATATCCTTTGTTTAGGTTCCCTTTAATTGAGAAGTCCTACAGAAGCACCTGTTGTCCTGCTCCTCTGCTCGGAAATGCCCTGTCTCAAAATCTAGTCCTCCTGTCAGGAAATTTAATCAAACTTCTTTCTCAGCTCAGCTCTCCTTAGTGTAATCATAGCTTGGTGTCAAACTGTACTTACTGGGATTAACAAATCTGTATTGTTCCCAATGTAGGAATTTCCAATAGTTTTGATAGATGGTATTAAAAAGTGGTTTACCCCAGCCTGTCACTGGCACGTGTATTACACATACATAACTACAACATATCAATGTTTAACTTAGCAAAGACTCCTAAGACATGATTTGCTGTTTCAGGGGATCAGTTTTCAGAAACAGTTCAGGACTCTGATAAAGTAATTCTCTCAATGAAATCTGCTTTGTTTTGTCCAGTCCACAGTAAGCCTCAGTAACACTACAGGTTTTTTTCCAGTCACAGAGATCACACATGATAAAATATTCATAATGTTTTCATTGTCACCCTACACAATAGCCAAGGCTAAAGGTCCTCACGTAGTTCTCATTTGTACTGCCAGGTTCAGTTATCATCTGCAGAATTTTGTGTAAAGACAGCAGTAATATTCAACAGGAAATCATCCTGGGAGACAGGATGGTGCAGTACTGCTTGGTGAGGTTTATTTTCCCTTCCTTCTCTGAAAAAGAGGTATCAGGTACTGACTGCTGCCCCCTCTGCCAGTGCTACATTGTACAGACTGGATGAACAATGACAGGATATTATCATTTCTCCTGTGTGCAGGACACTGAAAGGAATGTTGGCAGGAAGGACATAAATAGATGGCAGGTACATGTATGGAACTGTCTGACAGGTACTGACACAGCTGCTCCTCCTTATCCCGACCTCCCTCCTGCTTTGTTTATGTGACTGCTCAGGAATTCCTGCACTGCTTTTGGACTAATGTAACATTGTTTTGGTGATGGATAATGAGTTTGTCTGCTTGTAGAATAAGTTAAGCTGCTAAGTGACTTAAGAACACTTCTTAATGAATCCCCAGTGGGACTTAGTGTTCTATGTCACCCTTTCTTATTTCGACATTTTAGAACACCCAGCATTTCCCAGGAAAACATTGGGATTCTGGGATTGGAAACCAAAACAATTTTGTCTGGTGGAACCCCTGTTTCTTACCCTGTCCCTTCTGGGAGATGCCAAGGCTAGAAAATGGTATATACAGGGAACAGGGGTAGAGTGTTTTATCCTAATTTAATCCTACCTCAGTGAGGTTTTTAGTTTCTGTGAGAATTCACAGCATGAATGGGATGAAGGCTGTTTACTTCTCTCCAACACATAGTTTCTTCTTTTTGATTTTTAAAATAATTTTTTTAACTCATTAAATTATCCTAATTTCCCCCACTTCCCCACCTGATCCTTTATATTCTTGTAGGAGTCTTCTTCCTTTGAACAAAAGATGAATCACACAAGAGTGTTTTCCCTTTTAAATCAAGCACTCGAACAGGGTGCCCAACTGCTACACAGGAGGGACATTTCAGCCAGCACTCAGTTCAGGCTTTTTTGCAAGAAAGGAATGTCTCTTTGTATTTCTCCAAGTTATCTCTTGCGTTCTGCATCATCTGTAGTTTTGCTTTGCAAATTCTGCTTTCCTTCTGCCTCTCTTCAAGCATAGTTTGAATTCCTGAATTGCTTTGACTGGGACTGTCTTGGGCAATGGTATTTCCTTCATTTTTTTTGTGGACTGTCATTCTTTCACAATAGATTCAATTTTGTCTGGTAACCTTAAGGAAGAAACCATGTTTACATCCAACTGATTCAGTTACCTTTTTAACCCACTACCCCTTCTTCAGATTCTTCAGCTTCACCTGCTGTCTTTAGAAGGCTTTAAGTTGTGGGACTCTAAAGAAGACACTTGAAACAGAAAGGAGGGATTGGTGCCATTTTGTGCAATAGCTCAGAGCTGCAGCACGTTAAATGTCAGCCACTCTTGCAAGGAAAGCCTCAACCAGGAAACAGCAGCAGCTTCCACTGCTTCTTCCAAGATTTACTGACATTTAAAGATTTTCTAACTTTTGTGGAAAGCAAACATTGCTATTCCTGCACAGATTTTATTCATTATTGTTTATGGTTTACACAAGATAAATTTTATTTAGTTTGGTTAAGGCTTTCAAATCCCCAAGTGCCTACCAGCTTGAAAATGATGATGATGAAAGAGAAGCAGTGACTGAAAGTTCTTCGGTATAAAGTACAAATGGCAGCTAATTCCCTTATTTGTAATAATTTCTCTCTTCATATTTTTTAATTCCAAAGCTCCCCCAGCTGAGACTAGAAAGCTTTAGTATGAAAGCTGTAAGGAGACACTGCATTTCAATTTGTCTCCATTTACCAAGTGGGTTTTTTCCTAATTACTTGCTATTTAGATAACTGGAAGCTCTTAGTTGTTCTGAACTCTTTTCTGCTAATCACACCTCTACTGTTCCAGAGGATGACCAGGGATATTTGTATGTTTGCAGAGTATTGGAAGAATAGAAGCAGCCATCTGTTCCTTAGCAAGTTCTTTCCCTTAAGCAACCAATTCCTTGTTCTTATGCTCAGAGAAGAATTTGCAATTAGCCCCCAACAAGGCCATCTGGATAAAGCACTGGCATTATCTTGCTTATACCCCAGCTTGTATATAATTACAAAATTACAGCAGCACATTTTTTTCTGACCACCTTCAAGATTCCAGAACTGGAAAAGACACTGCAGAGAAGAATAATACCTTTTCCTATCCTTATTTTTTCTCCATGTTAATAGAAAATTTTAATAACACCTTTGGGAGTTGTACAATAATTTATTCTATTTTTATTATAATGAGCCATAACCCTCTCAAGTTCACTTTCCATATGATATGAACAGTAGTTTTACAGTATTAACAAAACCAGAAATGAGATTGTTATGTCAGGAGCATATGAGTGGATACAGCACATAATTTCAGTGTCAGCCTTCATCTTAGAACAGTGGACACACCACCTCTTAAGTTACAGCAGAAATCACTTGGCTCTCGTGCATTGCTGTTGGAAAGGTGGTCGAGGCACTGAACAAACCACAAGCCACCACCTGGAATTTATAGAGGCCTCATCTTGCCATGTGTAATTTTTTTGCTTAGGTTTGGATTTAATTGTCATTTAATCCCATGTGGAAAGTGAGATTGAACAGCAGGGTCAGGGCAACCTCCAGGATCAATCCAGGCTGAGGGATGGACAGATGGAGAACAGCCCTGGGGAGAAGGATTTGGGGTGCTGGTGGGTGAGAGCTGGACAAGCCCCAGCCCAGAACCCCTCTATGTGCTGGGCTGATCCACAGTGAGGGCAGCAGGACAGGAGGGGGTTCTGCCCCTCTGCCCCCCCAGGTGAGACCCCCCTGCAGAGCTGCCTCCAGCCCTGGGGAACAGCACAGTGAGGCCATGGAGCTGCTGGACAGAGTCCAGAGGAGGCACCTCTCCTGCTATGAGAGGCTGAGAGAACTGGGTTTGTTCACCTTGGAAAACAGAAGGCTTAGGGAGACCTAACTGGGGCCTTCAAGTGCCTAAAGGGAGCCAACAAGAAAGATGGAGATGATTTACAAAGGCCTGGAGTGACAGGACAGGGGGAATGGCTGCTGTGCAGAGTAGGTTCAGAGTGGATATTAGGAAGAAAGTTTGCCCTGTGAGGGTGGGCAGACCCTGGCACAGGTTGCCAGAGGAGCTGTGGCTGCTCCATCCCTGGAAGTGTCCAAGGTCAGGCTGGATAGAGCTTGGAGCTACCTGGGCTAGTGGAAGGTGTCCCTGCCCGTGGCAGAACAAGATGATATCTAAGGTCCTTCCAACCCAACCCATTCTGTGATTCTAGGATTTGAAGACTTGGTTTTTCCTTGGCTTTCCTTTCTGACACATTTCCTCATTGTTCAGTGATACATTTTCCTCTCTGTGCTATTCAGGTTAAATCACGGCATGGATCTTGGGGTTTCATTTCCCAAAGAATATCATACATTTATACCATGCAACCCACAGCCCTGCACTGGTGTAACATAGCCTGCATCCTTGTTGGAAATGATTCTTGATTAACTTGCTTTTAACTGAAATAAATCCTATTTAGTTTAGCTAAGGATTTTATGACTTTCAGATATCCAGCCAATTTTATAATAATATTATACTGAAGAAGAAATTTCTTAGGTGTCAAGATCAACAATTTACTCATTTTTTTTCACATCACATAAGGGATCACCAAGTTTACAGTAATTTAAAACTGTCATCCTCTTGTACACGTTCATTACATTTCATAATTTATGGAAGGGGTTTAACTCTGCTTTTGTCCCTGGATTATGGGAGGATTTGGGAGCAGAGGGACAGTGTTATGACTCACTACAAAATACAGTAATAAACACAAACCTCTTAAAATGCAATATCCCCTTGGCATGATTATTCTGAGAGTTGGCCAAAACCCCATATTAGCTCTAAAAGATATTTTTTTCCAGCCTATTAGTAGCAAAAGCATTTCAACTGAGATAAAAATTTCATTATCAGCTACAAAATCAGCAAAGGAAAGCATGAGTATTTGGAAACACATCTGTGATGTTTTTAGGGGATTATCTCTTGTGTCAGGATTTGCATTGTGAAAATAAAAAATAAATGCTCAAACATATTTTAAAAGCTACGTTTTTACACCTCCTAATCTGCCTTTACAATGGCAGAAGCAAACAACTAAACCCCAAGAGCTGAACTGTGTAACTTTGCTTATATTCCAGTGTGTTTTTAGGGCTTGGGAGTGAGATTCCCCCACGCTGAGGCAGTGCCAGCCCTCACAGTGCCCCCCTCGTGCTCCTGGGACTTTGGGGTGACCAGGAACTGCCAGCAGAGGGTGGGTTTAGTCTGTAAACACAGAAGGAAATCAGTGCCTTCAGGAACTGTGAGCACAGAGGATGTAATTCTGTCCTTAGCCAGTCCTTAGCAAATGGAACAGTAGCATTATGTGAGGGAGAGAGGAGAGGGAATTTGAAAAGCTTATGTAACCCAGTTTGCTCCTGTTTCAGCAACTGTGCATTTTTCAGGGCTAACTTTTTCAGGATACTGTTTTAGAGCAGCAATAATGATCAAAACTGTTGCAGATTTCCTTTGAAGTAATAACAACACCTTTGCATTCTCAAAAAAGCCTCCCAATGAAATAGAAAGTAAATTTTAAGTAAATTATATTTTCACATTACTCTTTGTGCAATAAACAGTGAATGATTTTTCTCTCTTCATCTCACCAGCTGGAATATGAGTTGACTCTAGTGAAGTCAAGGGAGATGCAGTAGACACAAATGACACAAATTTCAGGAGAATTAGGCCCAAAATACCGTTATTTCTATTAAAAGCCAAAATTATCCCATTGCTTCCACTTTCCAAACAGGAAAACTGGCCAAAAAACTTCACAGTCAAACAACAAAAATGCCCGGACTCTTGACCATTTTCACAGAATCACAGAATATGTCGAGTTGGAAGGGACCCACAAGGATCATCGAGTCCAACTGCTGGCCCTGCACTGGACCGTCCCCAAAGTCTCATCCCCCCTGAACAAAAGCCAGACAAATGGAACAAGAGCATATTTGCAAAGTCTTGTAAAAAAATATACTCTTTGTTTCTGATATCCCAAATCCCTTCTGTTCACTTTCTCTGGGCCACTGCAGTGACTCACAATGTACACATAACATTTCAGAAACTTAAACATGCTGGAAAACACTGACCTTGCCAAAAATGCTCGATGAAGATATTTTCTGTATCTACTTTTGACAAAACTTTAGTGGTATTTATTTTAATAATCTAGAATATTTTCAAGACATTCCATCTGTTCACATCTATTTAGAGGTGTAAACCAGTGAGTGAACTGAGCCTCCCAAGGGTTGGTACCATGGACAGCTCCAGCGGCATCAGCAGGAACTGTCACAGTGGCAACACATCAGGAAAATTCCTGACGGCTCCTGATTTCTAACAACCTCTCTGCGGTCAGTCTGGAGCAGCACTGGGTTGTAATTCCACTTTGTAGCTGTGGTGGTCATCCTCAGGTGTTCAGAAATGGAGTTTGCCTACTCAGGGCAGCAGACAGATGTTAAACACATCTGGCTAAACTCAGCTTTCAGCTGTCAACATTTAGGTTTTCCCACCACAGCAGAATGTGGCTACTGTGCATTCTTTCCAGCTTACCATTGTACAGGAAGGCAAGGAAAAAATTCTGAGTATGTATAGCAGGCTAAACTACACATCTAATGATGCAATGTTATAACTGGGCTGTATTAATTCCATCTTTTAAAAAAAAATTAAAAGAATGTTTTTGTGGTGTGAAATCCTTAGAAAACACTCATACCTGTTAAGGAATCTGTTATCAGTGCTAACCAAATTTGAATACAAACATGTTTTCCCAAGTTGCACCTATGGTTTCTAAATCTTCAGTTTTAGAGTGTTCTCAAGCAGTCTGTGGTGAAATATACTGTATGAAAACAAGTGAATTAAGATCCCTGAAATGCCAGGGTCAGGTAAGATGGACAGTGCCCAGATGAAAGCAGACTTGTTTCCCAAGGCAGATTTTGCTCCCTGCTGTACAATGATGTATTTTGTGTGCTCCCCACAGTCCCGCTCAAACACCGCTGTTGACACCGCTGTTTCCTCTCCTACAGAGTCGAATGGCAGAAAGTTTGCGCCTGTTTGATTCCATCTGCAACAACAACTGGTTTATCAACACTTCCCTCATCCTTTTTTTGAATAAGAAAGATCTGCTGGCAGAAAAAATCCGTCGCATCCCCTTAACAGTCTGCTTCCCTGAGTACAAGGGCCAGAACACGTACGAGGAGGCCGCGGTCTACATCCAGCGCCAGTTCGAGGACTTGAACCGCAACAAGGAGACCAAGGAGATCTACTCACACTTCACCTGTGCCACTGACACCAGTAACATACAGTTCGTGTTTGATGCAGTGACAGATGTCATCATTCAGAACAATCTCAAATACATTGGCCTCTGCTAAGAATCCTTGGGTTAATCTGTTTTCCTGGAGCGATAAAAAAGGGGCTAACCACTTCCACTTCTAGTGGGAAAAAAATGGGGCAGTGCTTAATAGCCCAAGGAGAGAAAAGGGGAAATCTGATGTATGCACACAGTTCCTCTTATGGCCCCTTAACTTGCTACATCATTTTCCACAAATAAATGTTCTGGAGAGTGAAAGTCTCCTCTCCAAGAAAACCACACACCCCCAGTGAAAAAAAACCCAAAACAACCAACAGCTCAAAAACACCCAAAAAAAAAATAAACAAAAAAGAGATTGAGGCCTAACTCTGTGGAGATGTTTCACCACAGTCACTGCACTTTTAATCCATTTGTTTCATTCCATTTCCTACAGTGGGAGTGTTATCATGTTCTGTGTAAGAAATAATTCTTCATCGAGTTGTCCTAAAGTTTTATTGACATAAAGATGTAAATCTGGTGGCAGATGAACTCGTTTGCAGGGTGTGGAGCGGAGTGGTTGTGTTGGGGAGCAAAGCCAGTCCAAAGCAGAAGCTACAGACCAGGAGAGCTGAAGGAGAGCACTGCTGTAGATTGTAGGGAAGGGGCACATCCCACAGCACTGGCAACCACAGTGAGGAGTTTGTCCACACCGTCCTGTATGCACATGCACATGCCCACAGATATTCTATGTACACCCCTCTGCTTTCCTGTTCCTCATGGACACCTTGCCTACTGAAGGAATTGGTGGTGCGCAATGTTTTGTGATTTCCAAACTGACAAGCAGCTCCTCCTGCTCTTTAAGGCTTCAAATATGCAGCAAACCCCCACGAAATTAATCTGTGACTAGGCCAAATTAAGGTCAGTGTTTCTTCTACTGGTAAGGAGTTTTATACATCGAAACAGTCTTCTTTTACATCTTTTTTTGCCAAATCTTGTGGTGTTTCACAAAAACCAAACTATATTTAAGGAGTAGGTTAGTGTTCCTTTTTTAATACAGATTAAAAAAAAATAAATCACAAAGCAATTTTTTAAATTATTGTTGTAGTGTCTGGATTGCTGAATGTGAAAGTTGCCAACGGACAATTCTGTTCCACTGCTCCAAATATATTCTGGGAATTGTAATGTTATATTTCCCAAGCAGCAGGAGCCATGGAGATTGTGTAGTATATAGCCTCCAAAGTATTTTTTTTGGTTGTTTTTTTTTTTTTAATTATTTTTAAAATGTGATGTATTATTAGAAGGTTAAAGATGAGCGATATGAACAATAACTAAATGTCTTGATATTTCAATTTAATAATTTAAATTATTTACAGTTTAGTGAAATTAAGGAAACTGAAGAGATGCATTCCTCAGCTCCAGGTTTCATCTCAGAAAGAAACACTACTGGATGGAGTAACATTCTGGCAAAAGTTTGAATGCATAAGAAGCTCTGTGGGACTGTACTGGAAAATCTCTAATGGATCACATAGACCCAAGTCTTTGGTCAGTTGATTCTTTCCCCTGCCATAGAAAAGACTTCTTAAAGACTTCAGTGTAAAGTTGGTGTGTAAATAAATGTTTGATAACTGTAAAGCACATACGTACACAGAGACACAGACACACATGCACACTGGAAAATCACCTTCTACTTTTGTTCCCCTTCTGTACTATGATTAGTGCAAGAAATTTCAGCCAAGGGCTCTCAGAAAATTGAAACAAAATGGTTAACAACATCAACATTTAAATTGTCCACTTAAAAAATAAATAATTCAAATGATACTGAATGTGTCTATAGTGTGTTCATTAATTAGTGTTATGACAGTTGCTTAATCAGATAATAATTGGGGTGGTTTTTTTTCCTTTATGACAGGCTGCTGAGGATTATTTTATTTGCTCCATATCTTCTTTCTCGGTTTATTCATTAACATTCAGCAATTTCAATATTAAGCAATTACACTTTAGCAACTCAGTGAGATTTAGGGGATGTGTTCCCATTAATCCCCTAATACCCTTACAAATTCTGGCTGCATATATTGTTTTACTTTTGGGGGAGACTCTTAGTGATAGACCAAGATCCATGGTTAAAGGATGGTGGATAATTTGAATCAGGACTCTTCACTCCCTTAATCATTTCTGGCACCAGCTGAAAATATTTGACAGTGCTTGGATAGCTTTATTCCTTTGATTGCTTCTTGGCATTGCTAAAAAATGCATTAAAAAGTCCTAATCTTTCTTATTCTGTGTTTAAGAATCCTCTTTTGACCTGTTTGAGAATATCAAAGTGCAAGCTAGGATTTTTCTAAGTGACCTGGAGACTTCAGCTGATGATGAGCTGGGACTGCCAAGAGAACTATAACACTGTTGAAGGCAGTGATTCAAGCAATAATAATCTTCAACCTTGCTAGAGAATGCAAAATAAGAAAAATATCCCCTGAGGCTCAAGTCATAGGTTAAGACTCTTCAGTCCGGACATAATTATGGGGAAAAAAAATCTGCCTAATTTTGAACATGGTATTTTTAACTTGTTCTGAAGACACAGGGTCCCTTTAAGCAATCCCTGGTAACTGTTCCAGCTGAGGAGGCAAACGAGCCAATGAGGCTGTGCCTTCACAGCACAAAAGGTCTGTCATGGCACAGAGGGGGCAGTGAATTTGTAGTGAGGAGGCGTTGCTGCCTGTGATGTTTGCAGTCAGACTGCTTGACTCGGTGAGTTTACTAAAAACAATGTGGTAATTGCTGGAACAGGATCCTCTGCACTTTGTTTCCTGGAAAATTGCTATAATTTCCTTGGGAAATTGTACAGCACTTCTAGTCTGATTTGCTTTCTCTAGTGTGATACCCTGTTGTTAGCTGGTGAATTGAGAAAAGGTAGGAAGTCAGTCAGGGCTTCCTTTGCCAATGAAAGGTCTCTTAAATGTTATGGCTCCTTCACCTCCAGCTTTTGTGGGACTGTGGCCAATAAAGAAGGGACAAGGAAACACCAGCATTTATTACAGCACAGCTTCAAGATAAGAAAGCTGGATAAAACCAAAAGTGTAGTCAAGTTATGGGGAGGGAAAGAGAGATTGTATATTGAAAACAAAGCTTTATTCAACTAGGAAGGCCCTTCCAACAGAAGTGTTAGAGACAACCTACAGTGAAGTGGAGAACCTGGAGATTTGAACGAAGGCCTAAGGGGATTTCTAAAGAAAAGCAGCCTGTTCCATTGCTCACTGAGTGAAGGCTGCCTTGGGAAGGAGAAAATAAAGTAAAACACCACCTGTGTTCCTATTTGACTTGAGAAAAGCATAGGCCCGGGGAAGAACAAAGAACTAAATAATTGAGTTTAAATAATCAATTCACATAATCATGTTCTCTGAATAGCAATTTCTTGCTATTAACTCTCTAATAATTTAATTCCTATAATGTTTTTGATCTTAATATTCTGAGTATTTAATGGTTATTCTGTTTTCTAGCTGAAGAATTCAAAATGTTAAATTCTGATTTTATACAGAAAATTCTGTATAAAAACTGTGATTGTATGAGAAAACGGAGGCATAGGAAAGTTAAAACTAAAAAGTCTGGGGTGAAGACAGGTGCTGAAATTAAATCCCTTGACTCTTAGTCATCCACCTGGATAAATCATGCAATTAAATTTGCATCTATTTTCTCAGTTCTCAGGTTTATCAGTGATGCAGTGCACTGCCACCTGAAAGAGCTGCATTAATACAGCTGGGATTTCACTTCACCTGGGCAACAATGACATTCACAGAAGAGATGTCCCATCTGCTGCAGTAAGAATGCCATCTGTCCTCTCAGCATTTGTACTCCATGCAGCAAAACAAGTTTTGAGAGGAAAAAGGTATCCTTAAACAGTCCTTATCAACACCTCCAGTGGGTTATGATTTTCCAAGAGTGGAATAGTGGAGACACTGAGAGTCAGTAATGTAGGAGAAATATTAAATCTTGGGTTCTTCCCAAGCAGAGGTTCTGGCAAGCTTAAAAATCCATTGCCCCACCCAATCTACCTCAATCTTTGTCTAAAAGGATTTAGTACCCTAAAAAATAGGACAGAGAATAGGTAAGAATTATTAAACTTTTCCAGTATTAACCATATCATAATGAATGATGATTTTTCCTAGAACTATTTTTGCAGTTGTTTCTGCCCAGGTCACTCACCATTGCACAGCACCCTTTCACTAATGTTGTCAAGTATTGTGTGTGTCAACCAATTGTTTATACAAAGAGGGAAAGTTTTGGTATTAATTTTTTTCAATGTTCTGAACTTTCTCTTCCTGCTGGTTGTTCTCCCTCTTTTATCCTCTACTGAATACATAGCCTATTTTTTCTTTCTTTTGCCTGTTAATTCTTTTCAGTAAGTTGTTGTTTCCTCTACAAATGTTACTCTTCAGGGTTCTCCCAGTCTTTATGGATTTCCCTACCTTTTGGTTTTAACTATCCCAGTGTTCCTGGAAGATACTGGTATACATCCTTAAATTTAGGAATAAAAAATAACCTTTAAGTGGATTTGCTTAAAATAACCTCATGTTCCTAAATTACTCTTGTTTGGAGCAAGACCAGGTGTCCTGGCAAGTCGCTGCCTGGAGTCACTGACCAGCTCCCAGTTAACACAAACACCTGCAGCTGATGCCAAGTGCACGTGCAGCTTTTGTCCCTCTGTCTAGCACAGAACAGGTCGCTTTCCTGGCCTGAGAACATCACCAGACAAGCTGTGGGACGGTGCATTAGTCGCTGACTTCCCTCAGCAGATCCCAGGTACATCCTGGCTCATTATGTGTGTGAGGTGCAGCAGTGAATGCAAAGAGCAAGACAGGCAGTTTCTTGGCTGAAAAAGGCTGAATTACCAAGCAGAGGCTATTTCTGTATCTGTGATTTGTCAGATGAATTGTCAGGCCTTAGGACTATTATTACCTATTGGAAAATGTGTGGCTCTCTCTGCTATTTCCCCAAACTGTCTCAAAGCAAAAAGTTTTAGCACCTTTCTGTTTTGCTTGTAAGTTGTCATCTGTATGTGAATCAATTCTGCAGTGACACAATTCTGCTCAAGGAGTTATCTTCCAACCCTTAAACACACACAGGTATATTTATATATGTACATTATATTTTTATCTAAATAAATAGAAAGCCACTTTTTTTTTTTTTTAAGGATAATTATTCAGATGCTTTCACAGACTCTTCAAAGAAAATCAGGTCTTCTATGTTGATCTTCACAAGGGTGTTTAGCCCAACATAATAATATCCTTCATTTGGATTCAGTTATTTAGAACTTTAAAAAGTGTTACAAGCATGTAAAAACACATCTTTAGACTTTTAGGATTCATGTACACTCAGCAAGGCTTTAAGAATTCATTTAATTCTTTTAAAGTGCCAGCAATGTAACAGAATTCCTCAGACAATATACTTCCCATTATTTTAAAGAGTATGGCTTTTTAATCGATAATTTCTATCCACTGAAACTTTAGTGTTAAAATTATAATTTAGATCAACCAGAAAAGTTTAAGGTTAATGTTCAGATTACAAAACTTATGAAATTAGTACACCATAATAAACAGCTGATGCATATTTTGAACTCAAGAGGACAAAGTGAAATTTTGATGCCAGATTCCGACATACAAATTCAAGCATGCAGTCCACAAAACCTGTACCTTGAGCAGGGAGCCTTAACTTCCATAAGACTTCAGAAAATTAACAAACTAAAGAAAACTAAGCTGAGCAAAAGTAGAAAAGATACTGGTTTTAAATCTGATTTTCAAGAAAAATAGAATAACATAAATCTGGAACGCATTATATTGATGAACTTACCTGATTTCCTCTCTGCCTTGTCTATTTGAATATTCAGCTGCTTAAAAATCCCTACCTTCAGGTAATTTAGCCATCATATCAAAAATCTGATGGGTGTTCTTCCGACAGATATCAACTGGATCATCCAGGAGCCCAGTGAGGGCAGAAATCACTCCATTTTGTATTAGCCCCTGCCTGAGAACACAGGAGGACAGATGTAACAAAGCAAATAAAACTCAGATACATGTGAGAAACCTAACTACTCTTATGTTCTTTTTATCTTAAAAAAAACATAGAGATCTGTTCCTGTGTTCTCACTGGAACATCTTTATCTCTTCCCATACCATTCTGTGAACTTGGAATTGCACCCACCTGCCGACACTGTGCATGCTCATCAGATAGAGAACTTCTGTTGTTTTTTGCCGGATGGTGCTGTCAGGATGGCCCAGCAAAGTCTTCAGGTTATCCAAGAATCCTGTGAGACACCACAGTTCATCTTAACATTTCTTACCTCCAGCATCAGTTTGAAATAGCAATGCTCATTTTTATCTCACAATTTGAAGTGCAAACAATCGGAACTTTTAAGTTGTCCTGACAGTGAAATGCTCGTTGTCAAATCTCAAGTAGGGAAGAAACTTTCGAATTTCAAGGCCTACTGCCAAAAATGTCAGGCTGCAAACAAGCTGCTGACTTCTCCATCAAGTTAAATCCTAATCCTGCAAATCTAAAGTGACATAACTCTAAAAATAAGTCAGTGGAGCTATTGATGTCTTTGGAAAAGCATGTGTTTTCAGGGTTGATGGTTTTTTAACTTCTTTAGGTGTAGCACAGGCTATGGAAGAACACACAGTGTTGCTTTACACACAGAAATAAATGTGGTGAGCCATTAATGATTCCTGTCTATGCACAGGTAGCACTGACCAAAAAAAGCCACAACCCCAAACAAAAAACAATCTTTGGTAGCTACTGTTAATCAAACAAGAACTTAAAAAATTTTAGACATGATTATTATCTTTAATGAGGGGGAAAATATGAAGGAAAAAAAAGGGAGAAAAAAGCAGTGGCAAACTGGAAGACCTTTTCAGTGGTATGTAGGCACACAACAGACTGCTAAAAATTGCAAAAAGTAAGCTTGTGCTTTTTCTTTTCTCCAAAATCCAAACCTAGGATTCTTCTAAGTGCTGGGATATAGGCTTTTAAAAATAGTGATGGCCAGATGTAATTGTGATGAGTCTGAACAATTTGGTTATATTGCCTTCTATCTCAGTTTCTCCTGAAGTTCCAGGATTGGGGTTTTGTTTTGGATTTTTTGTTTGTTTTGTTTGTTTGTTTTGTTATAGGCTTATTCTACAACCACTAAGATACCTCTGAGATGGAGTTCTGCATAAAAAGCTCTTTATGTTTTGTCTCTCTGATAAAATTATATTTGGATGTTCCATTTTGTTCACTGCTGAAGGAATTAATGACAGAAAACTACTTCACAGATTCTGTAAACTTGTAGATCTTTTCCGAAAATTATTTTATTAGTTACTAATTAAAATGTTCACAAGGATTTTTTTCTCTTATTGTCATGGGTTCTGAGATATGAGTATTTTGAGCACCTCAAGCATGACAGATCCAGGAAGGTAAAACTGTCCTCTGTCATATGTCTAATGAAGGAAAACAAAGCCAGGGATTTTGTCTTTTTCCCCTGTTCTAGGATAACTAAAAGCCTTTCTCTTTCCTCTTTCTAAATAAAATATATTTAGTAGTTTTATGATAATAGAAATTTATAAATTCACTATTTATGTCTGAAAGGTTAATGAATAACAGAATTAGACAAGATTCCAGGTAAATGAAATTTAACTAAGTGACAACGGGAATGGTGATGGTGGGGTTTTGAACTTTGGACTTATTAAGCTTTTTTTTTCTTTTTCTTTTTTTTTTTTTTAAATTAGTCTGTGTTAGGAATTAGTTAATTCAGAGTAAAGACTGGGGACATGGTTTAGAGGTGAATATGGCAGTACACAGTTAATGGTTGAACTTGATGATCTTAGAGGTCTTTTCCAACCTTAATGATTCTGAGGTTCTATGGAAAAAAAAGAATACGAATTAGTTTTGTACTTAAGGGTTGAGAAAACTTACAGTGGGGCATTGATAAATCCTAAAGTGAGGATAACTCTTAAAATACTGCCTTGTATATGGTGCTATAATATTCTTTACCTTTCTAAAGGTAAAGAATGTTATAGCACCATACACAAGGCAGTATTTTACAGTAAAAAAAAAAAAAAAAAGAGTAAAATTTTCCTGGGCATTTTGTGTCATTAAAGATATTGCAAGGAAAAAGTAATGAAAGTAAGTAAAGTGGGGTTTCCCCCTCACCCTGCCCCGCTGTTTCAGAGTTTATGCCAACACATCACTTACCTATTTCTATTGCCTGGTAGACCTTTTCTGGATCATGGACCAGATCGCAGAGCGCCATCAGTGCCCTCTGCTGTGTCAGCAGCTCGGCCGACTGTAACTCCTCGTTCAGCTTGGGAAGAGCCCTCCTCCCAAACGCCAGGGCAGCTTTTGTGGGATCTATATCAGGGGGCAGGTAGGCTGAGATACGAGGCTGTGCCATCCCAAAGTTTCCTGGGAAGGGTTCTCCCTATCTCTAAAAATACTCCGAAATGGCTGTACTTGGTGACTGGGCAGAGAATGTGCCAAAACGACACCTAATGACTTGGAACAGTGCTCTGTGTCCCAGAGGAGATATTTTAGCACATGTACACTGTCAGGAAGCTATGAAAGAGGCTGGACTGGTGCACGGTCTTCTGGTTTAATTCTCGACCGAACACTGGAAAGAAAAAAAAAGAAAGAGAATCTTAAAATTGCGAAGCGATGGAGGTAATGTTTTGCAAAGTATTAAAACGAAGCGGCCCAGCGCCCCGAACCAGAGAGGGCCTCAAAATAATACTAAAGCAAAAGCAAGCAAAGTGACATCGTTTCAAAAGGGATCTAGTTTAAACCGGCTTTCAGAATTCGGTAACGTTTGATAGAATAGGCGATGGCTGCCCTCCCCTTCCCTCAGCACGGAAAGCGGCTCTGCTGGCAGAACCATACGACCTCCAGTATTGAAAACTGCTCCACAACAAACAAACAAACAAAAAAAACCAAACAAACCCCCATACTGCTGAGAAGTTAAAACAACCGCTAGACAACTCCACTTCTCTCTTCAAAACAAAAGAAATGCGTTCGATAAGTGAAGGCTCCGTGTCCCCCCCGTGTCCCCCCCGTGTCCCCCCCGTGTCCCCCCCGTGTCCCCCCCCGTGTCCCCCCCGTGTCCCCCCCGTGTCCCCCCCGTGTCCCCCCCGTGTCCCCGGCTCCCGCCCCTCAGCCCCGGCCGGCCCCGCACCGCTCGCGTGCCGTGGTTGCCACAGCGCCCGCTCTTTGCGTACGCGCCGCTTCGTGAATCGCGGCTGCCCAGCCGAGCACCGAGCCCGGCCCTGCGCCAACAGCGTAAGAGCCGCGCGTGGCCGTGGCTGCCGTGAGGGAGTTACGCCAATGGCGTAGCGGGGCGCTGAGGGGCGGCCCCGCGGCGCTCCGTGTGGTCCCAGCGTGAGGGCCCTGCCACCTCGCTTCTCTGCTGAAGTGTGCGGCCTCTCTGCTCGCCCTCTGTTTTCAAAGTAATTACAGCTGAGAAAAAATTAAAGTTGAGGAAAATTCAGAGTGAACAAAACGGTGATGGAGTTAAGGGCAGAAAGGCAGCAGGCGAGCACCTTGAGGTGCAAGGGTCGAAGGGAGCCCAGGGAGTTTTGGACCAGGTTTTCTTTCCCAGTCTTCTCCAGAATGTCACTACGAACAGCTACAATGCATAGTAAAGGTTTCTGTTATCATTACGTAGTTTTCACAGATGTTCAGAGGAAGGGGCATGGGAAGAACGTGCCATGGCAATGTTGCTGGCAGAGCTTAAGCTGGGTTGTGAGATGTGATCTGGCATCAGGAAAAAACTCTGGATAGCTTGTACTGTAAAATAGTTGGTCTCAGTGCAGGCAGTGAAATTGTCGAGATGTTTTTCATTATGTCTGAGTAACAATTATAATAATCAAAGTTTTTAAACTGGATTCTACAAATCCAAAGTAATTCTGGTCAGCCGGATTAAAATACATCACAGGAATAGATTCTGCTTTGTTGATCTTCAAAATCCATAAAAGAAAAATTACTACTTTAAAAAGTATTTTCTGGAAAGGATTAATTTTTTTTTTCTGCAACGTTAGAGCAGATTAAAGTAGAGTTTACTTTCCTAACTATACTTCCGCTAACTATATATTTGTAAAATTTCATCCTATTTCCATAGGAAGAATGTGAGTTTTTTTCAGGGTAGAATGGGCAGGAGAAAATCGGAGAATTCTTTTATTCTTCAGTGTTGATTCTGCTTTGGGCATGAGTTTTGCTGTCTTGTCCTTCACCATAGCTTGGAATACTGATGTCGTTAGTGGCCGTGACGTTAACTTATTTTATGTGTGCCTTCTGAATGCCTGCCTCAAATCCTTTGTCTATCCACAGAATCTGCTGGTGCTCCTGTTCTTGCAGCGTTGAGATAAGGAGGGTTGTGATGCCATGGAGACACTGTGTTCCCAGCCCTCCCCGGTGGCTGAATCCCCTTTCAGCTCTGTGAGAAGAGCAAATCTGGATCTCAGCACTGATCATTCTCAGTATTTTTAGCAGCTTTGTATTTCTTAAATTTTTTTTCCTCTAATAGTGTATCTAGTTTGTTGATTTGATAAACTGGGATATGTTTATGCACGTGTGAGACTTGGATTAAATACAATAAATGTAAGTGAAGATGGCCCTTCAATTTTTATATATTTCTGTTTGGTTGCTTTGGTTCCTCCTGTACTTTTGCATTCACTGAGATTGTTGAACTGGGGTGTTTTTCTTGTAGTTTAGATTGTGAAAGAGCTCTAGGAGATGAGCAGTGAGTCAGCCCATGTACACATGACAGAAACGAGTTAGTGTTTGAAACTCTTACCCAACTAGTGGAGTTTTTCTTTTTAGAACTACAGTTCCAACATTAATTAAGACATTAATATTGCCATACAGTCATTCAAGCTTGCCAAAAGGATGGGAGCACACCACAAAAAGGCTCTAGATCTCTCAAATTTTATATGGTCACAGGTAGCATAAGTAGATCTATCCATATGGTAATAGATAAGTACTGTAATGTTGCCCTCTTTGGTGAATAACCCATCAGCTGCAAATCTGGATTCTATGGGGGGAAGTGGCTGTTCTGGTGTGGTTGAGATCACATGGGTGTCTGAAGTGGTTTAAAAGCAATTCCTCACAAAAGAGAATAAAACATTAATTCTAAGTAGTGGACTAGCAATTTTGTTGAGCATTATTCTCATTGTAGGGTTGTAAAACACAACTGTAGGTTTTTTGTTATGTACTTGCTCGCTGTTTAAAATTACTTATCTGCATTCATTTGCCCTTTAATTTTCAGTCTGCTGCAGGAGTGGGAGAGGCTTGTCTCCTTGTTCCAAGCCCGTTCAAGCTTTATCAAAATATGATTATTAGAATGGGAGAGCTTCCTTTTCTCCTGAAATCTGGAAATTTAAATCCTAATGAAATACGTAGCAAAATCTTTTAGCATCCTAAATTGCAGTCTGGCATCCTAAATGCTGCCTAAATTAATGAGTCGATTAACAATGCTTAGGTTAACAATACAAAAGAGCTGTGTGATTTCTTATCCCTTGTTTTTGGTATTTTGCACATTAGAAAGCAAGATTACTAATGACTAGAAAGACATTTATAGAATTCAGAATGTCTCATTAGTGGCATGCGCATCCTGACTCTAAAGCTGAGATGAAATCGAGTTGAAATGCTGAAAAAATCCCTTAGGAGTTTCTGTATAATTGCCACTATGCTTAATATTAGCACCGTAAGAGTTTCCCACTCCCTTAGCTCCTTGGCAGTTGTGTTAATCCTACTCTTTGTATCCGTATATACATTTAAAATGAAATGGAACTGTTTCCTTATACGGGATTAGGGGCCGTTGGGTTTATTTCGGAGCAGTTTCTGATCAGAGGAATCTGTGTGACCGCTAAACCCAGAGTTTTTCTTCTAAACCCAGGGTCCTGTGTGTAGTTAAATCACTCCAACTCCGCCTTCCCGGTCTGTGGAAGAACGGGAGGAAGGGAATTGTTGCAAGCCTGTTGCTATGGCCACGTAGCAGCGGGCTGAGCTGTTTGTGTGGCTGGAATCCTGCTGCATCAGCTGCTGCACGGTGAGTCCTTCCTTACGCTTTGCTACATGATGGAAATGCTCTTATTAGAAACCTTCTTTGAACGCCACTGAGAAATTGGTACCCTATTAAGGGTCCCCTCCCCCAGCAACCCACGAGGTTTTATTGCATAACCAAATTGATGTCTCAGGTGAGACATCCAAATGCATTTGTGATTTTCATGTGAGCATTGTTCTTTTTCCATGTCAGACTATCTACTGATTTCATTCTTTCTGGGCTGATCTTGGAGGAAAGTTTGATGTTGTGCCAAGATATGTGGCAGCTTCATCTTTCTTCCTTTCTCCTTCTGACCAAATGAAATCTAGTATCCCCTACCATTTATTACTGTGCTCAGTGCAGAGGCATTTGAAACAGTGATGAGCAAGATTTTTAAATTAAACACTGCAAAATCCTTTGAGGGCGAGAGTGCAGGCACTTGTGTTGAATTAAGTGAGCAATTCTCTGCCCTCTCATGGAATTAGAGATCGCTCCTTGTTGTTTCAGCACTGTTTGCTCCTACAGCTGTGCACACTGAAGTGGTCCCTTTTACATAAGGAACAGGTTTTCTTCAACACCAATTAAGTCAAAGAACTGCCTGTTGTACCAAACAAACAAACAAAAAACCCAAACAAACAAAAAAGAAAAGATAATGAGTCTGTAAGAACTTCGTTTTTGTTTGATCATATTGTCCCTGTACTGAGGTAATTCCTGAATCCTATGTTTCTCTTTGCATACTTTCTCTCAGGCAGTATTTATCTGAATTTGGAGGATGAACTCCAGCCTAATGCATTTGGTTCCCCCAGTGAGTAGGGACAGAATAATCTCCCAGTTTCCCAAGGTAAGCATTCTTTAGAGCCCACACTGATCTCTTTCCCCTGTGCTAATACTATTTTAATTTAATTTAATGTACACTTGTTGTCTTCTGTTAAAATTACAAATTATTTAAGAATTTCTTTCGAAGTTTAATGTGACCTCAAATTCCCATTCAATGCTGACCTCTTTAATAATAATCCTCACTTCTTTTTTTTAACCTTTACAAAAAGTAACTCTTACCACAAAAGTGTTATCCTATAATATTTATCTTGTTATTTCAACAAAACAGTAATCATTACTTGCTTAAAGGGCTCCAACACTGGAGGAAAATAGGAATCATAGCTTATCTTAAATATGCAAAAAAAGTCTAATTAGGAGGCTTTGGTTGAAGAATTTGAGGCAATTTTACTTTTCTGTTTGTATAGATACCTCAGTCATACAGTAGATCAAATGTAGCAGGCACTGTAGAAACACAGACAAAAGCCCTTTGATGTCCCCAAAGAATTTTTTATTTGAAGTATAATAGAAGAATAAAGGACAGGGAAGGACAAGTAATTCCCATTCCATTTTTCCAATTGTTCAAAAGATCATTTTGAGCGACTTTGCATATTTTTTCCATGTTTGATCTCAGCCATATATTTTGCTTTTAATTTTATGAAAAATATAATGGGTATTTTTAGCAAATACAAGACAAAATAAGTTTTCTTCATTTTCAACTAATTCTTTGTTAAAGGTTAATAATAAAAGCAGTGCTTCACACTTATTGAAAAGACTTCCTGGTAATAATGGCTTGCTGGTGGTGTGCTCCCAGCTGTGGCCCTGTTCTCTGTTGCAGTGGTACACACCTGAGGCCTGTCTGCAGCTTAAAGAGCACTTCCATGGCCGGGTCAGGACTGCTTGTCAGCAGAGCACTGCAGCAGCAGGGTGAGTTTGGAATAAACCAGGTATGCAAAGAAGGAAGTATTTTAAGTTTTTGATAGCCTGCTTTCTTCACTGGCTTTTCCTCCCTCATTCCATGTTCCTCTCTCCGGTGTGTTTCAAGACAGCCAAGCTCATGCACGGGGCAGTTCTCTGACCTCCTGGACTATAAATTAGAATCAAGTGCCTCTTCTTCCTGTAAGTGTCAAAGATACTTTTACTGCTGGCATAAGTAGCGCTGAAAAAATGGTGGAGCAGTTTAGCAACAAATAGTTTTTTAGCACCTCTGAATTAAATGCTTCAAAGCATTTACTTGGTTCAAAAGATCCAGCAGATCCAGCCTTGTTGTGTTCTGTGTTGGTGTTCCAAAGGGGCGGATAATAAAGGCCTTGTAGGGATAGAAACACAGCAGTTCTAAGTTTCTTGAAACAGCTAAGAATCTAGTTTTAGTCTTTTTTTTTGAAATTTATATGCTGAGAAGTTCTCTTAAACAATTCCTTAAAATTGGAGCAAAATTCTGGTACATACATAGCACTGGAAAATCCAAATAAGCTGTTTTATGCCCTAGTAATGATGTTATTTTCTTCCCCCACTTTCTCTCTCTCTCAGAATTGTTACCATTACTGATTTAATCTCTTGAAGCAAGGCAAGAAAGCTAAACTATGTTAAAAATCAACCCTTTTCAGTTAAAATAAATAGCTGTACATTTTAGTGAAAAATGCTTCTGTGCTTCAGTGTGAGGGATCTTTCATAAAGTGCAGCTTCTATGAACACTGACAATTAGCTCACTATTCTTTCCAATCTGGAGTTGCTGATGACCACAAGACTTGTCATGATATACATCTTTAAATGCAATATTTTATTCATTTCACTTGGGAGTCTTGCTAAAAAAAAAAAAAAATTAAGCTAAAACATGTCACCCTGAGAGACATCAGTGACTCTACTGCTTTTTAAGGAGCACAGTCACTATCACAGTTTCATGTGAATTTCTTACTTCCTTTATTGAACTGAGGCGTTTTCCCCTTCCAATATCAACATCTATTCGTTTTGAGGTTTGGGTTTTGGTTTTTTGTTTGTTTGTGGTTTTGTTTAGGTTTTTAATTTCCAGAGTAAACCTGCTCTCCAGTTAACTTATTCTGGGAATAGAGTACAGCTAAAAAGCTTTACATTTTGGCTTTGTGAATAAAATTAAGCACTTTTCTGTCACTGCTTTCTAGATGTGATTATTGTTTGGTCGTTTCAATAATTTTTTGGTGGAATGGGGGTAAAAGAGCAGCCAGAGTGTTTTGTACAGTACTTGTAAAGCTTGACAGGAGTAACCATTATCTTCTTTTTCCATTATCCCAAGTAATAAAATATTTCTTTGTCACTTGGAAAGCTAGTCTGAGAAATTCAGTAGCTAATGGCTGTAGTTATGAGTCTCTGGGTATTCCATCAGTGTGTTAAATTGTCTAATCTGGGGAGTTTTTTTCCCCAGTACAAATTAATGGGACACACACCTCTAAACCATCACTTACTTTTTTGTTTTTTTCCCTGAAGGTCATTGATTTTACTCAGTATTTTCTCAGTCACAATTAATCAGGCAGAGACATTTCAGCAGCACAGGGGCCTGTGGGCACTCAGTTATTGTTGACTGGCACTAAAAACACCTTCTTTTTTTGGAAATATTAGTCATGGGGCTTGTCAATCAAGATTTAGACTATTTAGAACAGGTAACTTGGAATCAGCATCCCGTGGAAGTCTGATGTAACCAGAAATAGTATTCAGTAGATTAATTCCTTTGTTTAAAAAGCCATTCCTTGATAGAAAACAGCATTAAACCTCTTAAGCCATTTTTGCCAATCCAAGTTTAGGTCAGCAAATACACTCACATTCACTTACCCACCTGTGTCTCCTGAAAAAGTACACTGAGTTTCAATTTGAAGAATGCAGGCTGAGTCACCTAAAGCCCATCTGCGGCATCCTGGGGGAGGACCCAGAGCAAAGAGGATTATTTACATGAAGCCAGCTTCAGATTAATATTATTCCAGGTATTGGCTCTAACCTTGTGGGTTATTTTTCCCAGAGACACATTCTGGCAGTGGGTTATTTTATTGTCAACAATTTTTTGTTTCTGCACTTAGGGCTTTATTTGTAATGGTAAAGTCAAGGAGAAACTTGTGATTAATTTTAATGCAAAGGGTGTGGATACTCTTTGGTCTTATGTGTAAACTATCAAATGTATGTCACCTGTACTCAAAGCAATTTTAATTGAATAGAAGCTATGTCCCACTGGATTAAAATTAAGGGTTTATTTTTTTGGTGACCTTCTTTCTTGCCATCTAAGTCTCTGATCATGCAGCACAGTGGCACTTGGGAAACTTAAGTCACAGCTACATGTGCTCATCACTTGCAATTTAAGGATCTAAATCAGAATTTTTAGAGAGAGATTGTTGAAATTGCAACTAAAACCATGTAACATTTTCAAATATTTATAACAGGCTGAAAATATCCAAAGTGGTTGTGGTAGGAGACCTGTATGTTGGGAAAACCAGTCTTATCAACAGGTACAGTAAATCTCAGCAGATGGTTTGATTCTTCTGTTTCTCAAGTCAGTGTTGTAACATTTCCTTGCTGTTCACTTGGAGCAGCACTTCATGAACCTGAACTTCATGGGCTTGTTATTAAATGAAAGACAGAACTATGTCTGTGGTATGAGAAAGGCTTAATACACCACACAGAGGGTCATGCCCTAGCACTTCAATCAGTTTATGTTCTGAAGTGCTTTTATCCAGTCAAATATGATACATTGTTTTCTCAAGACATCCAGTCTAGAGGCTAAACAATTTGAAAAAAAAATCCATGTCTGAGTCTTGGTTTCATGTTGTCTCCTTAGTTTCAGGGCTGTTCACTGAACCCTTTTCAGCCATCCTTGTGTGGGGCCCTGTACTCATTTCTACAGCTGCAAGGCTGTAGAAGAAGCTCCAGCAGAAGAACCTTTAAGGCAGAAGTCCTTAAAGAATACTTGCTTGACTCTTTACTGAATGTTAAAAACAGCTCTTATGCTTTTTGTATTTAAGTCCAGTGAACAGACCACTGAATTTCTGTAGCTTATTATCGCTGTGACAACTTTTTGTCTGTGCTTGCAGCATTGTCATCGTTATTATTTCTTCAAGCTCTTAAGTAGAACTTAAACTCACTGATTAATCATTTGAGCCATTACTTATGACCCAAAATATATTCCCTTGTGAGTAAAACTATAAGATACTGTACATTTCTTGAGAGCCCAAAAATATTATGACTCTCATCTCATCCTGAGAGCTTTCTAGGTGTTTGTGCTTCCTAATTTGTTAAACAGTATCTCCTATTTTTTGATCAGTGTATTGGTGTTTTCATATATGCTCCTACAATATACAGCCAATCCACAGTTAGTTAATTATTTTCTTCATAATTTACCCTAGACAGTGTTAGTTTTGCAGTTATTTGTAGTTGTGTCTTGCTAGTATTTCATCCCCTTTTTTTCTAAATGCAGATTTTGTAAAGGTAATTTTGACCGAGACTACAAGGCAACCATTGGAGTGGATTTTGAAATTGAACGTTTTGAGATCATTGGAATCCCATATAATCTGCAGATGTAAGTTGAACCAGGCTGGGTAAGCACTCCTCAGAGTACAGTCTCAGCAGAGCTTGTATCTCTGCAGGCTCCAGTGGAATAAAGATTTTTTTGAAAATAATAAAATTGCACAAAGAATAACGTGTTCTGAAAAAAAGGTTCTGTAGCTGGACTTGCAGTTTTAGTAAAAATTTTACTGTCTTGGATTTCTCATCCCTAAAATTGTTACAAGCTTGGCAATGACAATTCATCTTGGATGTCTTGAGCCATTGCAGTCGAGTTCTGCCTCTTTTACTCGACTTTCATGAAAGAGAAGTGGAAGCTTTTGGCACAACCTTTGTCCAGTTCTAGGGTTGCCCCAGTCTGTCATTTGGGTTTAAAAGGCATGATGAGCACTGAACTTGGCTTTACTGGGAGTTTTATTCCTGCAGCCATTGAAATGAATGTTAAGGTGTCCAGTGATTTCAACATCTCTTAGTTAGGGGCTAATTAATTATCCCCAGGTCATAGAAAGACTGGAGTGATTTTATTAGTATGTGATCCTGTTATCTTTGATTTTCAGCTTCATTTGTCAGACTAGTGAGAATCCTGCCCTTCTTTCACCTGCTTTGGGTCTGCTGAAGGGAGCCCTTTGGTGTTTCCAGTGGCTGGCAATGTTTTTCTGTAGAGGGCATTATGGAATTATCTGTACTGTGTGTAGAGCAGAAATAAGGCGCTTTGCATGAGGTATTTTAGTGCATGAATCTTAAAAACCTTTTCACTTAGGAACACCTTTTTTCAGTGACATCACTGGGAATAGATGGCTCACGGTATTTATTGAAAAATACTTAGGAATCCGTTTCCCACTCATTTCAGCACAATAGTGTTTCAGAAAATTCTGCCAGGCCCTTGAGTCCCTCTAAAAATGTACATTCATGTGTCAGTGTTTTGCAAAGGGAAGCAATAAGGTTCATGAGCTACTAAACATCAGTTTGCATCATGTGCCAAGTCCTCAGGAGCTGGGTGGAACATTTCCATATGATAAGCACTAGTGCCCCCTCTTGCTGAGAGATTTCCATACAAGATAAATTTGCAAGTATCTGTGAGTGGCAGTACTGGGCTGCCACAACCTCAAACCTCTGCAGTGCTGGCAGTACCTGAGGGCACTGCATATCATGTTCATTAATAAAAAGCACTGCCTTGATTTTATTTAATGGTGTCATTAGTACCTGGTAGACTGAGCTGTAGGTCTCTAATTTGTAGTGTATGGACAGATATCACATCTAGCAGCTAACATGGGTTAATGCATGACTTATTTAGTGTTAGCACAGGAAATGTACAAAATTAGATTGCCCCAGAAATCCTTGCAAATGGCATAGATGAAAAAAAAAATTTGAGGAAAAGGTATTACCATGCAGAATAAAAATAATTGAATTGTGTCTCCAAAATGAACAGTATTTAAAAAAAAAAAAAAAAGGTTAAAACAGAGTTCACATCTTCATTAAATAATAGAGCTTTACTGTATTTCTATCAGGAGTTAATGAATAACATGTTCCAGATGGTGACACTTCTCTGGTATCACATTCTTCTCCGCCTTGTACCAGTCTGCTGCTTCATTACCATGTTTACTCAGGTTACACTGGGTTTCATTAACCTGAAATTTCTTTTTTCCCCCCATTGCACAGATGGGACACAGCAGGTCAGGAAAAGTTCAAGTGCATTGCATCTGCTTACTACCGAGGAGCAGAGGGTGAGAACGATATTAATTTGATCCTGGCTGTGTCAGGAGGTTGTATTTTACTCAGAAATGTATACCCCTATATGCTCCTTGGAAAGGTACCTGTGGACACAATGGGGTGGGATGGATTGTCTGTTACTGCAGGGAAGAAGGGATGAAGAAATTTGTGAGTTGCTGTGTTGTCACATCTCCAAGCTCTGAATGTTTTGATGATGCAGGGATAAAAATCGGCACCTGTGTCTGGGGGGAAAAGAGTTTGGGTTTGTGTGAGATTAATGTTGGAGTTAGAAGTGGGTATTTCTGGCATTTCCCTTGGTAAGAGACAATTTCTGCAGGAATTAGTGGTCCCAAAACAAAAGGGTTAATAGCACTGTAGACTGCAGACTACAGCTAAAGATGAAATAAGGTTGAAGACTAAGGACTTAAGTCCTGGGTGCCAGAAAAGGAAAAGGAATGAGCAAATGGGTAGTCTTCCATCTCTTGTGTGTTAAATCTGTTCTTGCACCTTATATGTAAACATTCCCTCTGTTTAACAAGATGGGTTGGAGAGAATTCTGATACACCTTCTAACTTAATTACTTTTTATTCTGTTCTTGTCTTTTATTGCAGTTATAATAACAGTGTTTGATCTGGCTGATATCCAAACTTTGGATCACACCAAGTAAGTTTCTGCATTTTGGCTTATCCTTGAAAGGTTTTACAGCAGGTTTAATTACCTTCCATATGTAGGTGTTGAGAACTTGCTGGATCATGAGTATATTTTCTCTTGAGCTAAGAAATGAAAAATGACAGTCACTTGTTTGGATTGCATAGGGTGGGAATTTTCTGAAGAAAATGCAGGGCATAGATTTGAACTACTTACACTTGACTTCCTTTAAAGTCAGTGCAGAGAAAAAGGAACTCCAGTCAAAGCTTGATCCTTCCAAAACTAGACATGCAGGAAGAGATGAAGTGCACCCCAAAAGCATTCTTTTTTTAACTTCATTTGCTATAAATAGAATAACAGGCTGCCATCTAATGTAAATGGAAAAAAGGATGAGATGCCTCATGCGTAATGTCTCAAGAGCCTCTTGTTTTTAAGGTACACTGATATACCCAAATTATTTTGTTTCTCTAGTTTCTGAAGTGATTCTATGGGGAGGCAGGCTGTCAAAAAGAGGAGAGAAAACTGAGAACTCAAAGAACACCTAGATATAGCTTAACTCACTGGTTCAGGTACTTGTAATGGTTTGGTTACAGCAGCACGTTAATTGTTGTGAATAAACTCATTCTGCTTTCAGTGCAGGATGCAAAACCCTACATGGATCTATGATCCACACCACTGTCACAGTTCAGAGCATTTGTATTTCTAATGTGCTGTTTTGACTGTAATGCAGGTATAGGCTTCTTTACAACCTGTTCTCTGTCTTATTTGAATGTGTACTAGGGTACCTAGCTCATTTACATAGGACTTTGTAAAATAATATATATATTAGTGTCTCTGCTTGGCTGAAAGTAATTGAAGCCTGTGAACCTGATTTCCCACACACGCACACACTCCCTTCCATCCTTGACTTGTGTTGGATGACTCAAGAGAAACTTGATTGCCAGAGTAACAAAAATATAAAAGCTTGTGAGACAAGAATCATACAGCCTTCATAGGGAGCTGTTTTATAATGCTGAATAGATTATTTCACTCTTCTTTATTCCCTTTTTTATCTAATCTGCTATGTGGTTCAGACCTTTTCCTTTTTTCCTGCTTTCTTGTTCCTTATCTTGATCAAAACTTTTCCCCTTCCTTAATACCAAGAAATGCCCTCTCTGGGTGCTAAAATTATTGTTGAATTTGTACTCTGAATGTGGATATCTTTGAACTTTATTAGTGGAAGACATTGTATTCAAAGGAGTTGGAATAGCTCCTGATCTCTTTCTGTCTGGAAAAAAAGGCTTTTGATCCTCTCCCGTAAGTTCATCCTCTCACTTTTCTTGTGACCCCGTTATCTGTTACTTTCTCCTACATTCCTCATTCCCTCTGACTGATTCTGTCATTTCTCTTTTGTATTTCAGACAGTGGCTAGAAGATGCATTGAGGGAGAATGAACCAGATTCCAGCTTCGTCTTTCTAGTTGGAACAAAAAAAGATTTGGTGGTGAGTAAATTTAATAAGGAAACCAAATTTTTCCTAGTTTCTCTCCTGATTTCCCTTACAAATTGTACACAATGTTAAGATAAAGACCTTGAGCAAAAACCCAAAGTACATAGAACAGTGTATTTGGAGACAATTTAGAAGAGGCTTTCTGAAAAAATGGGTAGTTATGGAAAATTTCTTGCATGGTATTTTTCAAGCACATACAAATGTAGCTAATGAAGGTTTTTTTGATTTTTTTTTTTTTTTTTTTTTTTTTTTTTAGGGACAGTGTGTTCATTGTTCAGAAACAGGGAAGATTTCTTCCTTAGTTGAATATGACATCACTGTCAGAAGAACAGGATATAATGCACTCTCTCTCTACCATTCTCAGTCTTGTATTTCTCTTCCTACAGCTATCAATACTTAGTTTTTAAAGATTTCAAAACAAACTTGTTTCGTTTGCTGTTTAATTGATTCTTTTTTATTTCCACCCAGCTGCCACAATATCACTTCTGCACTTTGTTTTTACCCTTCAGTGAAAATAAGTCCCAGGAAACTGCCCATCTGTCAGTTTATCTGGTACTTTGTGTAGTTTATGCTGCTTTTTCTGAGTTGCACTAAAAGCTAAACGTGCCAGACCTGTGAGGACACACATCTGAAGCCTTGTCTAAGCTAGAATGCCTTACTGGAAGTTTATTTCTGATTTTAGAATGTAGTGCTTTCAACTGAAAGGGAGACAAGAGCAAAGCAAAGGATTTTAGGTTCTAGGTATGACTTCAGTGCTAAGCCAGTGTCTTCCCAATTGGATTCATTCTACTTATCATCTTGATGTCACATAATCATTTCCAAATGTTTAGATTTCTTCTCAACTTTGCACGGGTTCTCCACTGTAAGACAATCTACAGAAAACTGCACAAAGATGACTGGTGTCATCCATCCCAAATAGGCTAGAAATGGAAAGGAAATAGCTCCCTACTGCTTATATATTCGTACAATGATTGCTCCTGTTTCCCCTTACTTTGTTTGAGGCTGTGGGAGGTGAGTGCAGACTCCCTGTTGAAAGCAGCACTAACTCTGTGAATGTTCTTGCACAAGTTCTAAGGCGAGGTCAGAAAGGCCACTGAGAAACCGGGAGCCTCACAGGACAGGTGCAATCAGCACCTCTGTGCTGTTCCCAGCCCTGATGCACTCCAATGCTGCAGTTATTCCGTGTTGTTTCCCCAGTCAGATGCCGTGTGTGGAAGGACAGAGCTGGATGCCATCCGCTTCGCCAAGGAGATGCAGGCAGAGTATTGGTCGGTCTCAGCCAAAACAGGTAAATTACTGCAAAACATGTGAAAATAACCACAAGAGCTGATGTTGAGGTGGGAGAAACTTATTATCACACCCCCTTCCCCTCATTGCCGTGTTTTTTCATTGTTCTTGCATTTTGTTTTTTATTAGAAACTTCAGGTTTATTAATGATCAATTTTTATTTGAGCGTTTTTATTTGTGCTCGCACTTTCATGTTGGCAGAAAGAAGTAATTGAGCTGCTTTGCAGTGTCTGAGCATGTTTAATTCATAGATGGTTACATAAATACACATGTGCACCACTATTCAACACTTGCAATGGAAAAAGATTATACCACAAACTGAATTCTCTCTGCTGCTGGCTAAAAATAAAGGTGCAGCACAGGGTACAGTATTCCAGAGTAAGAAAATTAGAAATTCTCTCTGCAGTGATCAGAATGGAAGACAGATTGATGGAAAAGCCTATTCTGTCCCAGTATTGAGCAGTGAGCTGTTCACAGATGTGCTTGTTATGCTTGATCATCTGTTGATGTGCAGTTGTAAAAACACATAATTTCTGTTTTGCTCCCCAGGGGAAAATGTCAAAGAATTCTTTTCCCGAGTTGCTGCCTTGGCCTTTGAACAGTCCATGATAAAGGAGCTGGAGAACACTCCTGGGCACGTGGCCCAAATTGGGGCAGGAAATTTCATCAGTATGTGGAGTTTTGTTTTTTGTCTGTTTTTCTTGTTTACAGTCTGAAGGACTGGGGAGGTTTTTCAAGCATTAAAAGCCAGTTTCAAACACCTGCAAGCCTATTCATGTCGCTGTCTCCCCAGGTTCTACCCTACAGGAGTGACTGGGTCTGCATCCAGCTTTTGTTACCCTTACTACTGGATGGTATAATTTCCTGTGAATTGATTTTATAACTTTCCTGTTTCCACAGACCTGGAGAACACTATGGAAATCCCAGAAGGCAACACTCAAGTCAGCCCGAGCTGCTGCTAATTGTCAACTATTCCTTCAAGCACCCCACTTCCCTGCAGCACCGCACAGAGCACCTGCAGCAATGCAAGCTCTCAGGCCAGAAATACAGAGCTTTAATTTGGGAAACAAGGGAGGAAAAACTTGGCCAAACTTTCTTTCTGAGAGTTCTTTTGCTGCTGCAGGCTTCTTGTGCAGGGTGGTACAATTGTTACATAAACCTTTCTCTGGGTAGTCAAAACATAACATCCTTAATGCAAGAAGACATTGCCAGTGCCATGTGCTCACCTGTCTGCCAGAAATGCTTGTAGTCAAAGATGATGTCATTTTAGTGTGTTGTCCTTTGATAGTTCTCTAGAAGTCTTAGATAGTGAAGTTGCATTCCCATGGGGGCAGGAAACAAGGGCAGTTCAGAATAAAGGGTGCTATCTGTATGTTTTTGCCTTTTAAAGTCATAGTCTAAAATAACTCTGATTTGCTTTTATGCATTCCAAGTATTTTGAAACTATTTCAATATAAATCTTTTTAAGTGTCAGGTATGGAAGTACACAGATGCAGACTGCATAGTTTCCACTGTGGTTTCTCCATCCAGGAAAAATCCGTATAATTTTTCATTTTCCACTTGAGAATCAGAGCCCAGTATTTAAGTATTTCCAAGCCTAGGAGAAGTCCAGGTAGGAACTTTGTTGTTTTATCCCATCTGTCTAATATTTTGAAAATCTTCCCAGAAAAGAATGCTTTTCTTTTCCACTCACTTGAATAAGTCTCACAAGTGCATAATGTGGAACACATATCTTCTGAAGAGGATGCAGATTCCTTCTCTGCATTGATCTTCATGAATATTGTCTACATGCAGTTCTACTTTGTTGCTAAGAGTAATTCACAGATTTCACAAAACATTCCTAGTTAGAAGGGACCCTCAAGGATCATCGAGTCCAGCTCTTCAGTGAATGGCCCATATGTGGATTGAACCCACAGCCTTGGTGTTATTACACCCTGCTCTAACAACCTGGGTGGGGTTTTGTTTTTTTGGTAATAATATCAAACTATTTTGGATCCATATATGGTGTCAGTCATGAACCTTATCACCCCTGTCTGAGGTGGGATCTCAGAGCCAGCAAGGTTGGATTCCATACTGAGGTAAAGCAGATTTAAAGTGTTCTTTTTTCCTTTGGGCAACAATGACTGATGCCCAAAGACATTCCTTTTTCAAAGGTTATTCCTGCTGACAAATGCCATTGCCAGAAATTACTGCGACAAATACTTGGCCAGTGTTTGTGAAATTGCATTAGTATGCTTGATTATGCTAATTAGGTTTAAACAAAAGAAGGGGAAGGGATATACACTCATTTTGTTTCCCTCCAAGTTTTCCAATAGCTCACTGAATTCTAACATTCAGTTGTATCTGGTTAATGACGTTTCTCTAAAGATAAATGAGATGCTATAAATCTTTTCCTTGCAGTAAACTGTTCAAATGTATGGCCCTTCAAAATCACTGTAAGCACTCAAATCGTAGAACTAACAAAGGAATCAAGGTGGGACAACAGAAACACTCTCTAGGAATCTATCAGCAACTTAGAACTCCCATGTTTTTAAGATTTATATCCAGCACTTCATGCTATGCTGGCATTAAAAAAAATATACTATTTTAAATGTCCTAGTGCAATAATTTTAAATTGAGAGAAAGAAAAAAACTGTTTTGAATGATTACAAGTTACAGTTTCTTAAGGTATTAATTCAATCACTGCAGAAACAACAGTATCTGGAAAACTAATTATAAAAGCCCCTTTCAGATTTGAGCTGCTCAGAAATAAGGATGTTTGTTAATAAAGCAATGCATCAAACTGAAAATACTCTGGATTCTTTGACATTTTCCCCATTTTGTTTGATAAGACATTGGGAAAAAGTGAAGAAAAGATGACTTAAACGTCTTTTTAATTACTTTTATTTCCTTGTGACGTAAGTTACAGCAGCTTCACAGAAAATGATGAATAGAGATCTAAGAACTCTCTGTCTGTTTTATTGGACAATCCTCACTTTGGCAATTGTGCTGACTGTTGGCAAAGACACAAATGTAGCATTTGGTGGAAAAAATGAATCTGTGAGGGTATGTAAGGAGCTATTGATCCAAATGTGTGATATTTTGACCTTATGCTGTTCCGTGGATTAGTCCAGCTCCAGAGTCTGCTTTGCAAGGATGACAAATGCACGCTCTGCCGGTGCCCTGGGCTGGGCTGAGCGGGCAGCGTGGCCACAGCCTCGTGTCTGCTGAGCCTGAATGAGAGCAGGAAAGCTGATTCCCTCTGCTGCAGCAAGTCATGTTGGCTGGGCCTGGTGCTGGGTGTCAGGGCTGACATGCTGGTTTAGTGTTTACACTGCAAAATGACTCGGTAACAAATCCCAGAAAAAAAATCAGCGTTTTTTTTCTCCCCTTCAAGAAATGTATGTCCTAAGGGGTTCTTTTGTTGATGAGCTTGGTTATTGTTATAGAATCAGAGATGCAATCTCTTCAACAACACAGTCGTAGTGCTTGGAAAATCAACTGGGACAGGTTTTGTTCTACTTCTTCAGTACATTGCTTGATGTCATTACTGTTTAGTGTCATCTAGAGCTCCCGAAAGTTCAAATACAAATGCAGTACTCTGTCAGTCATTAACTGGGACCTGACAATGGCCTGACTCCATCTCTATTATATGATGGATGCTTCGAGTCTGGGGTTTTTTGTCGTTGGTGTATTAGTTTTTGTTTGGTTGGGTTTTTTTCTCTTGGTTGGTCAGTTTTAAGGGTGTTTTTTTTTAGTGCTACTGAAATTTCCTCTGCAACGAACTCAGAATTAATAACTGATCATCTAAAATGAATCTTGGATCATGTTGCAAACAATGAGTTGCTTAGGAAAGCACAAAGGAAACTAACATAGAAAATAAATATAACTTTGAAAGTTCTATCTGGTCAATGTTTTATCTACCTATGTTAATCCCCTCATCAGCAAATTAAATGGCTTTAAAGAAGCCTTAATATTATGGAAAACAGTGTTGACAAAACTGTATTAACTGTGACTATAGGTGGGCTAAACCACCATCTCTATAGCAGCTGAAATTCCCACAGGGATCATGGCAACAGTCACAGCTCCAGCTTCCTTGTGGAACTTCCAGGTGAGAAACTGAAGAAGTGAAATTTGGATTAATTCCAAAGCAAAGGTAAACAGCAATTGGAATTATCAGTTTCCCCCAGGAAGAACTAATGTTTCTTGTTTTAATAAGTAGAAGCTTAATGTGTTAATGGTTTCCTGGTTATATAAAGGTGCATTTGTGCTGAGCAAAACTACTGGCAATGGATTAAAATCTATTTAAGAAAGTCAACAAAGTTAATTTCTTACTATAAAAGCCTTTTCGTTTTTAGTCATATTGTTTTGCCTTTTGAGTGATTATTTGACACTCAGGATATGATGATTTATAGTCACATAGGTCATGTGATTCAGATCTTTCTGAATTCTGTTGGATCCCAGCTCGGGTTTGCCTTGTGGTGTGACTGAAGTCCATTCTTCACAATTAAATCTGTCCCCTCTGTGCCTTTTCAGGTTTTCACCAACAGTTAGAGGTTGTTCTAATATAATGCACTGGTGAGTGAATGCTTTGAACCCAGCTCTTTATCACATCCTCTGAGCAGGAGAGTTAAAATGAAGTGTTTGGCGAGTTGTAGGAGAATCTGCATTTGCTCGTGGAGAGGGCTGCTCAGTTTCCTGTGGTTTTGGCCAGAAGGTTGTTTTCACAGAGAGAAATTGCCAAATAAAGGAGAGTTCCTTTATTTCTGGATACATAGAATGATTTATGCTGCAGGGAACATCTCAAGACTTGCCAGCCTTGTCAAACTCTCCCAGGGTTCTGCTTTGTGTTTACAAAAATCCAATTGCTTAGTTCAGCCACAGATTAATCAGATATCATATTTTAATTCTCATTTTAAAATCTCAGCTTATGTCCTACAGTTACTATTTTTTTTCTTTTCTTACAAAACCTCCTGTTCTTTCGCGTGGGATCAGGCTGAAGGACAGTTCCTAAGTGACAGCTCCAGAGCTTTTTCCTAAGCCAAGCGGCTCCTCTTCCCACAAGAGGGAGCCCGACGGTCACTGCAGGATGAGATCCGTGCCGGCTAGGAAGGGCTGCGCGATCTCTCGCGGGCCAGCAGAGGGGATGTGCCGGGCACTCTGTCCGTAGTTTAGCTCCTCATCGCAGGATTCTCAGTCTCAAATCACAGGTATGTGTCTGCCACCATAGTCTTAATGAAATTTCGTATCCTATCAAAATGCTGAATGCATAAAGCGTCGGTAAAAATTCAGAGAGCCCTTCAATTCCCAGAGGAAAATCTTTGTGGTACCTCAATAGGTGAAGAGGATATAGTTGTTTAACAGTATTATTCACTTAAAAGTTAAGTGTGCACATAGAAATCCCTCATCTGACTCACAGGAATTCTTACTCCCTCCAGAAAGGGCACCAAGGTGGGCCCAAATACAAAACAGACATAAAAACCCAGGATGGTGAGACCTCAGTGAAAGCACCGGATGAATTCCGAACACATCCCTGGGATGTGACAAACCTGCCATTGTCAGAACCCTGTCAGTGCAGTCTGAAGCTTCAGATTCCAGAAATAAATTGCATGTCAGGATTTCTTTGGTCCAGCTGGCACTAAGCAAACAAATAGTATCAATGGGAAAAAGTAATTTTATTTTATTTCTGTGATAGAGATTTCTTGAAAGATTGATAGAGTTATTTATTGAATATATAGGCTTTATTATGATTTAGATTATAATCTATTTTCCATATAGGTCAGCCAAAGCCTGTTATGTGTTAAAAGCTGAGGAAACAAGTGCAGGAAAAGAGGTTAAAGCCAGGAAACAAAAACTGAGAGGGATGAACTATGCAAAATGGAACGATTAGCCATTTGTGATATGTCTGAAAATACCCAAAAATATTTTGTTTGGCACATAAAAATGCATGAAGAGAAAAACTTGGATTTTGAAACAGTACATATCTCAAAGGTAAGAGAGCTACTCCTGTGGAGTTGTGCTTTTCATTCTTGTGGGATTTTATTAGTTCTTGTTGGGGCTCTATCCCACCCTCTTTTCTAACAAGTACCAGAAAAGATCCACCTCACTGCAGATATGAAAGCAGCAGGTTTATGGAGGATATGAGATGTGCATATCTCACCTTTTCCTGTCATCCAAACAGGCAAGATGGAACTTCAGTTGTATTTGTTACCATTTTTTCTAGAGACTGAGTTAATACATGGAAGAGACACAGGGTTTAAGCAAGATCATGATCTGTGATTTCAGGAGTAGTAGAACTCAGCAGCCACCCTTTGTTTAAATCATTTGCCACCCTTCACCCAGAGCTGGGGCGTGGGACTCTGAGTTACCTGGGCTAGGATAATACACAGGACAAAAGTGAGACTAATGCAGAACAAAGCAAGCCTTATTGCTGGTATCATAGTTATTTTGCCCATCTCAGAAATCCAGGTTGGCATTTATTGGCAAGGAAGGCAGGATTGAGGGAATGACAAGCCTGCTTCCAAGCAGCACTCACACGAGTGGGGGAAAACGTGACCTTTGAAGGTGAGCTGCATCAGTGCCTGCGGGGAGAGCCTTGTTGCGAGCACATGAGAGAGCACAGAGACGTGCTGGTGTTTATACATAATATATGAGGGCACGGCTGTACGGACCAGGATGGATACCTCCCTTTGCACTGTGTGCGTGCCGTGCTCTTGCCTAGGCTTGGGCATAGCCATGTCCCTGTGATGCTATGATGTCCAGGCCTGTGGCAGCAGGCGCGACTTCCGCACGTCCCCGCCTTTGTCTCGGGGGCAGCCGCGGGGAAGGGGCAGGGTGGACCCCCCCATCCCCGCGGGGTCCCGCGGCCCGGCCGGCCCGGCTGCCCCTTTAAGAGGCCCCAGCGCCGAGTCAGTGCCTGCGCCGGGTCCTTCCCTCTCCTCCCCTTCCGCAGCGCCGGGGCCGGGCCGCGATGTGCCGCCGCGGGCAGCGGCTGCCGCTCCGCCGGGGGGGCTCCCGCGGGGCCGCGGGGCGCCCGGGCACGGCCGGGTAGCGCCGGAGCTCGGGCCGGACCCGCCGCCGCAGCGCCGCTCCGAGCCGAGCGTGTGCGCCCGGAGCGCAGCACAATAGCCGGGAGGAGGAGACAGGGAAAGGGGCTGGGGGAAAGGAGGAGAGAGAAAGAGAAAGCACAACACGGGGGCTGGCGAGGCAGGACGGAGCGGAGGAGGACGGAGCGTGGCTGCGCCGAGGACCGTGCCCAGGACGGCGGCGGCAGGAGGTGGGTGGGGGGCGATATTTACCTTCCCTCCCACGCCCCGAGCCTGCTCCTTTGTCCACCCACTTTGAAGTGCTCGGGGATCGCCGCGGTGGGA
The DNA here is from genome assembly GCA_038380795.1 of Pyrocephalus nanus. Taxonomy (NCBI): domain Eukaryota; kingdom Metazoa; phylum Chordata; class Aves; order Passeriformes; family Tyrannidae; genus Pyrocephalus; species Pyrocephalus nanus. Next base: position 5,335,995 of record CM076278.1, read on the forward strand.
GCATTGTTGTTCGCCAGCAAGCGATCAGTCATGCCGGGGAGAGAGTAGCGGGGGGACGCGGGGCTGGGGCCGGCACAAGCTGAAGGAGACGGGGAGGAGAGAGGATTGCGAGAGAGGATCGCCGCTCGCCTCCCGGTGCCCCTGCATGGACCATGAAAGAGACGCGCTGAGTTGACCCCGCCGGAGCTGTTTCTGCTTCTACATGTGAGATCCGGTTGGTTTTTTCTCTCCACCTCTCTCTCTCCAGCCTCCTTCTCGTATTCTCCAGTTACTCCCGTATGCAAAATGGTGGACCCTGTGGGGTTTGTGGAGGCTTGGAAAGCACAATTTGCAGACTCTGAGCCTCCTAAAATGGAGCTGAAATCTGTGGGAGATATTGAACAGGAGCTGGAGATGTGCAAAGCATCTATCCGGAGACTGGAGATGGAGGTGAACAAGGAGAGGTTCCGCATGATTTACCTGCAGACTCTTCTGGCAAAGGAGAAAAAAAGCTATGATAGACAGAGATGGGGTTTTAAACGTGTTTCTCAGTTGCCTGAAGGGGGTGCAGAGCAGCAGATCCAGGACCTGCATCATCACCAGTCTGCTGACCAAGACGAATATGAAAAAAGCAAGTCACACCACGGAGAGGAAAAGTTCAAACCCAGGATCCCCTCTCTGCGGAAGCTGTCTACCCAGAGTGATGGGTCAGACCTGTCCCCTTTGGACAGCCCCCATCACGGAGAAGCAGAGCAGGACAGGTCTAAGTACTATGGGGAGGAGAAACTGAAGAGAGTTGTAGAAGATATGGAGAATCGCTGTGATACAGATGGCTCTCCTTCAAAACACAGGTCGGCTTCCACTCGTAGGCTGGCGGGATCTGCTGAGAAGGAGGGATCGTTTGAGCCTAAGGAGAGAGGGAACAGCACCAGTGTGGCAGCCCTGAGGTCCAATTTTGAGAGAATGAAAAAGGTTAACTCGCATTCTTCTGGAGATAACAAGGATGTTGTTGAAAAGCCCTTCTATGTGAACATGGAGTATCATCATGAGAAGGGTCTAGTAAAGGTCAACGACAAAGATGTTTCTGATAAAATAAGCTCCCTTGGCAGCCAAGCCATGCAAATGGAACGCAAGAAGTCTTTGCACTCCCTCCCTTCTAACATGGTACCCAGCTTCAGCGAGTTCCAGAGGCCTGCCTACAGGGGAAGGTCCTCGGAGAGCAGCTTTGGCTATGATGGAGAATACGAGGATGCCGAACTGAACCCCAAGTTTCTCAAAGACAACCTGATTAATGCCAATGGCAGCAACCGCTCACCTTGGCAGCCCATGGACTTCCAGCCGTATCAGAGTATTTACGTTGGTGGAATGATGGGGGAAGGAGAAGGAAAAGGACCTATTCTGCGAAATCAGGGCACAACTGACCAGGAGAAACATCTCACGTGGCCCAGGAGATCTTATTCCCCCAGGAGTTTTGAAGATATTGGAGGAGGATATACTCCTGACTGTAGCTCTAATGAGAACCTTACTTCCAGTGAGGAAGACTTCTCCTCAGGACAGTCCAGCCATGTCTCCCCCAGCCCCACCACTTACCGCATGTACCGGGATAAAAGCCGTTCTCCCTCCCAGAACTCTCAGCAGTCCTTTGACAGCAGCAGTCCCCCAACCCCCCAGTCTCAAAAACGGCACAGGCAGCAGCAGGTCATTGTGTCTGAGGCTACTATTGTGGGTGTACGAAAAACAGGACAGATCTGGCCAAGTGACGGAGATTTGCCCTCTGGGAGGTGTCACCAGGACAGCTGTTTCCATGGGGATACAGGTGCGTACCAGCTTTTGTTGAGTCTTGTAAATGTATAGAGTAGAGAATGGCATTGTGGAAGAGAATGGGGTACCCTGGGTGAATTGCTGTGAGCAGGCAACTGTTTCATGTGAGAAATCTGTGTTTATTTTGTAGTTCTGCTGTTTCAGGAAGGTCCTACAGAAGTAAACGTCAGGCTGCGTTTTAGGAAGTCACCCTGGATTCCCAGAAGGGTCAATTCAGGCCTCTCTGGAGAGAATCTGTGGAGTCCCATGTTAATCAGTTCTTAAAGTTTCCGTGTGAACACTGAGGTGAAAGGGGGCCAGGACTTCAGCAGCTATTCACCAGCTGTGGTAAATTCACTGCCAGATCATTCCCTCCCTCCTGTTCGTGCACTAAGGAGTAGTTAAATTGTGCCTCTGAGGTTGTAGTGTGCCAACATTCTACAACCTGAGGGTTTTGCTGGAGCTTTCCCGATAATGATGCTGCTCCCACAATCTTGTTTTTTCCTGTCTGTATTAATTGGAGTGCTCATTTCTCGTTCTGTCTCGTGTCAGCCTTCAATTAGAGCTGATTGGAGGTGATGATTGTGCAACCCTGTTCTTGAAGCTTTCTGCTATCACTGAGTGAAGGAAGAACTTGGAATATTAGGAAGCCCTGAGGGAAAGATGTTAATTTAATTTCAGCAGAATCTCAATTTTTGTTTGGGGAAGAACGGGCAGTGTTTGAACCCGTTCCTGTGTAAGCCATTCAGGCATGCAGGTGTGTCTGTGCAATCACAGTGAATTTATAGTTGTTGGAAGAGGCATACAAAGAACTATGTTAATTCAGATAGATTTATTGAATGTATATGGGCATCTGAATCTATTTAGCAAGGCAAGGCACACAATGTAAATAGTATCTTGTGCCAACACCAGTAGTCATTTATGCAGTAAATGAAAATCAAATCCAGGAATGAAAAAAAATAAGACTGTTTGTTTTGACACACTTCTGTAATTCTGAATCTGCGAGTTCTCTTGTGGGTTTTCTTTGTCTCTTTGAATCTCTCATTTTAATAAGGTGTTAATATGTTATTTGTCAATGGGACCAAATTCCTGAAGGAGCAGGTGAATTGAGAGGTTTGTCAAATGCTGTCACTGCCTCAGGTTGTGCGAGTTTGCTGTATTAGTTCTTAGAAGAGTAACTTTGCTGGTAGACGATGCCTGGTTCTACTCTCCCTGCCAGTTGTTCTTGCCAGCAGTACTTTTGGGAGCAACAACAGAGGGAGAACTCTTCCCTGCCCCTCCACCATCCTCATATCCCGTTGTGCTATTGGAAGGCTGGATGGTTGTGGTGGAAGTTCAGTGTACATGGAAGCTCTGCAGCCTGTCCTCACACCCTTCCTTGCCAGGTTGGATGCACACCCCTGTTCTCTCTCGGCATTCTTGCTGGGTTTGCTGCCCGTTTGTGTCTGAGGGGTGGCACTTACAGTGCAGGGGAGAGGCTGGGTCTTGTGCTCCTTTGAACTGAGCTGCAGCCATCTGTCTCTGCTCTTGTTTACTGATGCTCTTTAGATGACTGGGAAGCCTCCTGGCAGTTTCAGTTTTTGCAGAAGGAAACAAAGGGGCAAAAAAATAACAAGGGTTGATAAAGTTTGAGGATAAATTCAGCTTTGAGAAAGGCAATAGATTATTTTAAATACCTTAGCTGGGGTGCAGTGATAAAAAAAAAGGGGCTGCTGAAAAGTCGAAACACTTGCAATTCTTAGTTGTGCTGCAAAGCTTTGTGTCTTATTTCTGAGGATGACCACACATTGCAGGCAAGGACAGAGTGTAACGGATCCACCTTCTGCTTTCCTCAGCAAAGGGGTAACATGGCAAGCTTAGCAGGAACTTTCACCAGATGGCTAATCAGTGCTGTCTTGCACATTAGCTGGTGGCAACTTTTTACTTAACCAAAAAGGCTTATGCCTTCAGGAGGACTGTGTTTCTGATTAATTCCTACTGAGCATCATTTTATATGAATTTTATTTCTTTCCTGATTAGGAAGAATTTTGATCTGAAACCAACTGGCAGACCCTCTCTTTCATAAAACAAACAAAAGGCCTGAGAGACCCCTGTGTGATCAGCTGGCTGACTCCCATTCCCAACTCCCATGCTCTGTGAGGATTGTTCTCCATCACCACATGACACAGAAGCAGTTCACAGATCCAGACAGCTTTCCCCACACCTGTGGTTCAGTCACTGATTCTGCCAGGCTTCCCTCAAGTTTTGCTTGAACAGAGAGTGCGAGTTTGAATGACAGGTTCTGGCCAGCCTTAATGTTGATTAGCATCAAGTGGGGTTTGCTCAATGGTGTTTGACTTCTCTGTGCCTTCAGACTTCTCTGTGCTTCCTGGCTTTGCCTTTGATGGCTCTTCCCATAATAATGCTGACTGTGCTGTGGGCAGGTGCAATGTGACATTTCTGTCTGGATCTGCCATCCCAATGTACCTTCAGTTTGGCCAGCAGTGTTGTTCCGTCCAAATTATTTCATGAGTTCACAGACCAGTGTTTTCCTTTTGTATCACAAAAAAAGGACCTAACTCTCAAGTGAATGAGGTCTGAGCCAAAATTTGAATCTGGGTTCTTGGAGATGGGTTATCAGACCAAGGTAGGAGGCTTTCAGTTTTTTCCAAGGAGCAGAATCAGAGCTTCAGGGCTGAGATTCAGTAATAGCTGTACTTTCTATTAAATATACTTAATAGAGCCTGGGCAGAGATATTTATATTGGGATTAATTATGCATCACTAATTTCCTGTAGTGGGAATAGAAAAAAAAATCACATCTTAACTTTGCATTAAGCTTGAATATCTTTACTATGATTGTGAAGGAAGAACAAAATTTTTAAGATTCAGCCTACTGTTGAACATTAGGTGCAGACACAGACACAAGGAGAGCCTCTTGTGCATTTGTGCTGATAGTCAAGGGGAAATTTGCACAGTGCTGTTATGGAGTGATGGGGCCTCACAGTGGCCTTGGCTGGCTCAGTTTTTAACTAGTAGCAGTTTGCTAATGAAGGAGCACACTGGAGTTGTTGCTTGGCTTTGTAGCTTGCTTCATACAATCAGTGCATGCTGTCTCAGCTCTGTGTGTGTGAAGTGATTTTATCTCATAACAACATGGAAACTATCTGGACTCCACATAAATAATATTTACCTGCCCAGCTGCTTCCCTCAAGGTGCCCCAGTAGTGACTTCTGTTCACGTGAGGAGACTTGATGGTGCTCTGAGCGTTCTGCCAGGCTCTCTAGACAGCCACCGACAGCCACAGTGCTCAGTGCAAGGTCAGTTTGGGATATGTGTCATTTAATTCCACTGGGAGTGAAGTTTGACTTATTTTAGCTGCTACTAAGCGTGGGAGTGCTGAATGTCCCTTTCTGGAGAGCATGGAACATTCTCTGTATTTTTAGTGAGTTTAATGTAGACAGAGAAAAGAGTGGTGAAATTTATGCATGTGAAGCTGCAAACCTCAAAATTCCTGTTATCTCAGCTGAGCAGAATGCCATTTTAAAGCTTCTACTTACCTAGAGCTGTAGATTCTTCAGTTTCTGTGTACCTTAAATGCCTGACCAGATAAGCAAGCATCTACATTTCCTGCTGTCAAGCTAAACCTTGACACCACTTATTGCAAAGCCCCAAGAAAGCATGCGGTGTTTCGTCATGGAAGGGCCTTGTTCTGTTCCAGTTTCTGCAAAGGTCTTTTCCTGAGTTACTTGAATCTTCTGAGGTCATGGACAAGTTCCTTAATTCTGCACTTCTTCGACTCATCGTATTCTGCGGATTTTAGTTGGAAGATGTAGTTTGAAAAGTTCTTTGCAGTGTTTTAGTGGTACAAAGACTCCTGAGGCAACATGCCAGTCCTGTTTAGAAGCACAGCTTTCCTTTGAGCAGCTGAGCCAGACTTCGGTCCACTGTGTAGTGATTCTTCCTTCTGAGGGGCTGAAATGTGGGAACTTCCATAATGTGCAGATTGCTTGGTAATTTTAGGGGCTGCTGGCCACAGGTCCTGCTTTCCATCTGTGACTTACACTGGATCAATAACGAGGTTTAAATATTCTCTGAAACTTGTTTAGTTCATTTTGCTATTGCTTTCTAAAAAGTTTTAATCCTTTGCTGTGATGATCAGTGGATTTCCTAGGAGCTCTGATGCCAAGATGCTGTTTAAATGCAACCCCCCACCCTGCCTTGCTTTTCAGCGATTTAGTGGCTTTTGAGATTTTTGAGATTATCAAGATGCCTGTGCTACCACTCCCTGCTTCTTAGTCAGGAGGAGTGAAGAGCTCCCTCTCTCTGCCAGATTTCTCTTTCCCTTCAGCTGAGTTTAATGGAATCTATGGAGGTTCTGCTTTATATCCCCAGTGATTATGGTAGACTCTGAAGTTCTGTTAGTTTTGTTCCTTCTTCCACAACAGTTGCTGATGTTGTGGCCTTCGATAGATAATGGTGTGCAGATAGATTTAGTTTAACTTTTCTTAGGTTCATCCCAGGTCATGGAGTTTTTCCTACCCCAGTGTTCAGGTTGTTCTGCAATAACAAAGCATCTGCCTTTGAAATGAGAGTGTAAACCAATGCAGATAGTTGTTGTCTGGTGCTGGGAAGCCCTGGGGAATGCTGGTGTCACCTCATGTGTCTGTGTGAAGCTCATTGTCGTGGTCCCTGACACAGAGTGAAGTGAGCTGACTTTGCTATGGAGTGAGCAGACAGAGCTGTGAATTCTGCAAGTAGTGGGTCAGGTAGAAAGCTGCTTATCCCTGCATAAGTACCCACAGCCTCTCTGGCAGCAGAGCTGAGCTCACTGTGCAGCTGCCACTGCTGTGGGAGGGCCTGGGCCATTGCAGGCAGCCGGTGAGCTGTGGCTGGGCAGGTGAAACACGTTATTAGTGCAAGCTTAAAGTTTGGGAGTGTTACAGAAGCTCAAGTAGGACCAAGCTGCAGCAGAGCCAGAGGGATACCCATCCTGTGGTCACTACAGACTCGAATGCTGTGCTGTCTGCCCAAACCATTGGAGCTGGGTGATTTCAGTGGTGATTTCCCAGAGCCAGGGGCCAGAGCCCTAAAGCTGAGCAGTGAGCATCACACAAGATGATGACAAAGAAAGCGAGGAGCTTGCTAATTTGTGGAACTAATTGCTCTACAATCTTTCCTAAGTGCTTCCATTTGTCTAATATCTCTGGTTTGGATATTTGGATAAAATGTTCAGTCACTTCTTCATTGACAGCTTGCTTTTCACTGCCATCACAAAGTTTCACTGAGGCCTGAGCAAAAGTGGTAAAAAGAGATGAGTGGAATGGCAAGTAGGTATTTGAATAACAGATTTGGGACAGAGGAAAAACAAGGTTTCATTAGAAAATTTGCTAAAACTTCGAGTGTGGGAATGCTTATTTGAATACTGGGCAGCACACTACAGCTAATGATACTGACTCTTAGAAGAAGTGTTGGGGGTGGGGAGTGTGATTTGTAATCCAAATTTGGTGTTGCAGGCTGTCTGAAAGATGGGCCACCAAAGGAGATAGAAGCCTGTGGAGGTTTGGGTCCCAGTAATAGCCTGGAAACAGTTCTTCTTCCAGTTCTAGCATGTTTAGCTGTTTGCTCTCTAATGCCCTCCCTCTCTCCCCAAGCTCTCAGGGGTAAACAGTTATCATGCAGAGGCAAGGGGGACCTGTATTTCAGCTTCAAGGAATTTTGGAGGTCAGTCCATAAAGGGTAATGAGGTGAGACTTGGCAAGCTGTTTGAGAATTGCTCCATTTCAATTACCATGGGGAAGCATATTGCTGTTCGTGGAAATCAGTGTTGATTGGAGGCACAGCTTATCTGGAGCTTGCTTTCCCTCAGAGAAACCAAGACCAGCACTTTGGGGTTTTTTGACTGTCTCCTCTTTGGTTTGCTCTGCCCAGTCAGATAAGCTTGCAGAGAATAATAAGGGACTGATCCTGTTCTTTCCCTGGTGAAATGTCACTAACTTTAGTGATCTTTTGCTGGCACATGTAGGAAAAGAAATGGTGTTCTGGTGCAGGATCAGTGGCAGATATATAGAGGGAAAGACTGCAAGGGGCAAGAGAAATGTTGGCATGGATCAGTTTGGGTGAACTGCATGTGAATGAGGTACTTCCAAAACAACAATTTGAGTGTCTTGGGTTACAAAGCAGGTTTTGGCCAGCTCACTGATGACACAGTGGATTGCTTTCCTGATCATATCTTTAAATTACATGTGATGTGAAAGTAACTATAAACTGTAAGTAAAAATGTTGGTCTGTCTTACTGCTGAGACAGTTTTACAAATGCATAACTTCTCTAAACTTTTTTCAAATTGTACTGTATGTGTTTTAAACAGTAAAATTGTCCTGTGTAGGGCAACGTGGTATATTTGTGTCACAAAATCTGCTTGCAGTTTGCAAATCTTCCTGTTACTAAAACAACAAAGCACGTCTCCCCTTTTGTCTGCTTCCCAACTGCCAAAATGGTATCTCTTAGACCCTTTCTTAACCAGGTTATGGCTGGTGCAGTAATGAGATTATTGCAAATGTAATTGGAATCTCTGCTTTAGAGAAAGCTCTGCCCAAACGTGGCAGCTGGAGCCCAGTGAGTCGCTCCTGGCTACATGAATACATGAGGAGTGTGTGTGAGAATCCACTGTGATTGTGCCCTGTAGGAAGAGGGAATTAGTAAAGTTCAGTGTGTTGGTTTACACAACTGAACTGTGCCTGCTGGTATCACAGGCCCTTTGCATGGTTGTTATCTTCTGTCATTTTGTTATTTGCAGTCATTTCACCGATCTGTGTTACTTCTGGATTTTTTTTTATTAATTTTTTTAACCTTATTTTACGGAGAATAAGGATTATTTTCTGGTAGAAGAAATCCACCACAATTTTCCTTCTTTTAAAAATAATTTATTAAAAAAAACAAAACAACAAACCTCCCATCCTCTTTTGGAAATTCTGCACAGGTTCTGAAGTATCCCAAAGCCCCAAATTAATTGCAGATTAGTCTGTGACCACAGCACAGCAGCAACTGTAGCAGGCTGCTGTGGCTCACACAGAATTATCTGAAATCTAAGCAGTCAGCTTTCTCAGGAGTTACTCAACAGTGAGCAGCTCGTGTGTTTGGACTCCTGGATGTGTTGGGCAGTGACTGCCTTGGCTCACTGCATGTGTTTACTTCTTCTTAAGAACTTTAGAGTATCCTCTGCTCAACACTGAAATGCAGCTACTTCTCTGATGGGATATGTGCCAGCTATTATGTTATCAGCAATTACACACTGCCTTGGCTGCAAAGCTGGGGAAGGAGTGCCCATTTTGAACCCTCAGTGTGGGTGAGGCTGGAGCAGACTCTGGTTGTTAGGGCAGCTTTAGAAGAACCCAGCACACAAAAAGCCACAAAAACACCAACAAACCCCTCGTCCTCCTACAGTCACATCCGTGTGTTCTTTTAAAATGGGCCAGCAGCTTCCTAGAATAATCTGTTCTGAAGAAAAATACCTCATTCCCTGGAGCATCAGGCTTCAAATGTGTCTGAGCTGCTAAAAAGTAAATGTGATTGGTCTGTTGTCACTAGGGAGGTGTCACACACACACACACACAGCAGGGATTTGCTGCAGTCTGCACTTCCATCGCACGCTATGACTTTGCCCAGGAAGACAGTAAAGGCCTGGCTGGGCTCAGGGCTTCCCAAAAGAGATTAGATTATGGTGCTTAGGATGAGGCAAGGCACAGAAAGCGTGTTTCTGTGGCTGTGAGCATCCAGCTGCCTCAGTTCACAGCTCACTGCCTCATCTCAGTTCTGCTTCCTGCTAACCCATATCTGCCCCAGAAATTTTTGCATAGTGGTCTGAAGTGACTTCACCACACGAAGCTTCAGAAAATAATATGCTGGGAAAGTGAGCTGATCACTGTTGGAGGACTGGTGTGTGTTTCCCCCTGTCCTTGCCCTTCACCTCTTCTGCAGCCCCCTTTGTTTGAATCCTTTGAGTTGAGTGTGGGAGTTCCCTTCCCCTGGGTTAGGACACTTCTGCTTTACATTCTCCTGAGGTGGTCACTGAACCTCTCAGTCTGACAGGGAAGAAATCACTGACATCACTCTAAGGAAACATAATAATGCCTCAATCTGACAACTGTCTTTGAGGAAATTGTGGTATTTGGATGAATATATTTGTCCTTGCCAGCTGTATTAATTACTTGCTTGAATTTGTGGATTAGCCAGCAGAGAACGACCAGTTGTAAATTTCTATTGCAGTTCTTCCATCTAAGCCTAACTATGGGGGATACCAAAGCCAGTGCTTTGCTGGGATTAAAGGTGTCTTGTGTAGGTGATGGCATCCTGCACCACATCAGTGTTTGCAGTGAGGAGCAGCACAATCTTACACTCTGTTCCTTGTATTACTTTTCTGGTTTTCCTTTAATAGCAGGCTGATGAGTGAAATCTGAATTGCAACAGTTCAGTTTTTTTCTGGCAAAAGGGCCAAGAAGTCCCCATGCTCTTTTCTGATGATAGGGATCAAGAAATGTCCATGTTTTCCCTTTGGTGTTTCAGGTGGAGTATTGAGCTACAGGCCTGAGTGCCTTCTTGAATTGATCTGTACTGAATGACGGGGAGGAGAGGCTGACTGTGATTTTGAGATTGTTTACATGGTCTGGTGCTCTTACCACTCAGACAAGGGCTGGGTTCTGCTTCATATGAGAGCAGAAGCTCTCTCATATCTTATGAATTTATATGAGGGCATCCTGAAGACAATTATTTTCCACTCCCCTGTATTCTTAAGTGATGTTCGAACACATAACCCAGAGAATGCAGACCTGTCACTGCAGCCATTTCGGCTTTGGGGAGGCACTTCCTCAGTTTGATTTGCAGAGTTTCTTGAAGGTTCTCCTGAGCACAGCTGAGCACTTTCACAAAATCTTAAGCCTTTCCTTTTGCAGTTGTTCACAAAGCATGCTGCTTTGTGTAGAAATACTTATATAGGGTTTGTACATCACTTTGACCCTTCCTAATCCACATTGATCCATTGCAGCAACTTCTGTGTGCACTGAGGGAAATAACTTTGTGAGCAAACTGATGGTCAAAGGAGGGGGTATTCTGCAGGAGACAGAAAGTCCTGCTGCAGCTTCCATTTCAGAGTGAGGGGCACATCCTGACAACTGATCTCAGCAGAGTTTTTGTAGATGGTTGAGAGCATCACGCTTTGTTTTGGGCACTGTTACCTCGAGAGCTCCGTGGCAGTTGATTTTATCTTTATGCTCCTGTTGGTGTTCAGTGTCTCTCACCACTGAAAAATTCGGAGTTGTACTGAAAAGGTCCACCAGGGAGTGTGAATGGTGAGATAGTGCTGACCCCAGCAGAGGAGACAAGCTGGCACTGCCTGGGGTTAATAAAGAACTAGCTGTGCCTGGAAGGAGCAGGTGCCCACATCTGTGCTGTGGAGCAGAGACGGGTGCTGGGGCATCAAATTCAGCTTTCAAGGGAGCCCCTTGAGTACAGGCAGGGGAGTGGGGCACTAAAGGGACACTTCCAGTACAATTCACCTGGTGAGATGCTAAGAATATGAATTCCTACCATGCAGTCAGAGAGCTGAAGTCAACTTTCTATTACCAGAGTTTTTCTGTATTGCTAAAAGGGGCAGTGTTTTCAACAGGAAAAGGGATGTATATTTGGAATAACTAGCAAGGAAGGAACAAGACAGTTTAGTAAATTTTTTTTCTTGGATTATTGTTTTCATTTTATTAAGCAGTTGAACACACCAGTGGCTACTCTTGAGAGCTCCAACAGTATCTTGAGGAGGAGTTGATCCAGGTCTTGCCAGTGCCAGGGGATTTCTAGTGACTGTTTTGCTGTGACTGAAGCTCCCCAGCACTAGTTGTTTGTTTCTATCATAACTACCTGAACCAGATTTTCTCAAGATTTCTTGATTTTCAAGTGTGGGCTTGATCTCTGACTTCAAAAGAGCTGATGGCATTTTCACAGGCCTAGGTTATAAATGTTTTAAAACTGACCTGCATGCAGCTTATGCTGTTGGGTTTCAGCAGTGCTGCTGTGGCTGAGAGCTGGCTCTGAGCTATGCTGGGCAGGCAGTTCAGAAACACAGTTCTGGTTTAAAGCTTCTCTTACCTCTTGGAGAACTGTGCTAGCTGTCCATGTGCATCTGCCATGCCTCCTGGATGGGTGCTGTGGAAACACTAATGAGTTTGGAAAGCATTTTTACCTTCTTTAATAGTTCTTTTAGTGCTGCACTGCATATGCCATCTAAAAGGGGGAAAATGGCAAGACAGGGTGATTAAGGGGGGTTTACATCAAAATACTCAAAAGTGTGTTCTTTCCAGTTTGCTCTGCCCTCTGAGACAGGACTCTCAAAATGAATTTTGGTAGGTAGGGGTTTTTTAGTGTGCATGGAGAGAAAACCAGGTCTATTATGTTTTCAGAGGATCTGAGACAGCAGCAGAAGGTGCCTTCCTTGAGCTGATGGTCTGCCCCCAGCTGAAGTCGTGTCACACGGGGGGAGATCTTTGCAGTTCCAGTGTGACTGACCTGTCATGTGTGTGCTCAGCAAACGTGTCCTAGCCCTGACCTTGACTACACCCAGTTTGTTCAGGCTTGAGCACTGACCTATACATAATTTGTTGTGGTCTCACCGTCTGCTCAAACTAAAATACATACTAATGTGAGCCAAGCTCTGCCTTGTTTTGGGCTCGATATGTAAATGTAATATTTGTACTGCAGATAAAGGGTTATACATCTTCCCACAGTTGGTGCCTGTCTTCCATCCCAGTGCTTGGAAATCTCAGTATTTCCACTTAAAGCAAAGAAGCAGACTTGATTATCTGTTATGTAAATGTGTTCTGAATATATGTGTGCACAGGAAAAATCTGAAGAGGAAGTATTTTTAACTCAAGTCTTTTATTCTCAGTATAGATGTTTCAGACTGGTTTCAGTGTATGCACTGATGCAAAGGTACAAGCAACCTTAGCAAGTTCTACCTAAGCTTTGTAACAAACTTTTCCTTTTAAGCAGATCAACAACTGGTTAAGGAAATGTTCTGATGCTAAAACTGGTTTTCCCATTAATAGACACTTGCCATGTAGGGCTGATGCACATTGCAAACAGTCCTGTTTAATAGTACTTAATAGCTGGTTGCTCTGTGGTTGTGTTTTTTTCTTTGTAAGGAAACGAGTCATTTGCAAGTTTTTTTCCAAACATATGTAAAGAATGAAAAGTGAACTTTAAAAGAAAAACAGCCTTAGGTTTATAACAAGCTTTTATCTCAACATAGTGATTTGCATAAATAAGTTTCCAAGTGTTTTAATGAGGAAGTATGCAGGTCAGCTTTTTGAGATGCTGAAGCTCAGGGTTTTAAGTGAATTTTGGTGAGCTCCAGTGTCCTGGAATTGAATTTGGTGCATTTCTCCTGGGTCATGCTTCTTTAAGTAAACTGATCAACTTCCTCTGTAGGTATGTACTTAGTAATTAGTTTATATCCATATATAACTTTTAAAAGAAATTACTGTAAAAAAGGAAAAACAAAACACAACCTCAGTTGTGTTACTGGACGACTTGCCCTTACACTGATTTCTACAATTCATATACTTGCTCCCACTATTTCTTTCTTTCTTCTTAATTCTGTGTTCATATTAACTCGTTCAGTTTTCCCTCTGGGTAGTTCAGTTCAGAACCTGGGCTGCATTTGCCTGCCTGTGTCTCCATTGCTTCTGCTCACGTGTTTCTGCTCTTGCCACTTTTTGCTGCTTTTTTTTTTGGGGGGGGGAGGGGGAGTCTATTTGTTTAAAATAAGAAGCAAGCGCTGCCTTGGCTTACAACATGCATTTGTGTATGTCTTGCAGTATTTTCATATTATGCCCCTTGAGGCTAAGTCTTGATTTCAGTTGTCTCTGGTGATAAAGGCTCATGCCGTGGCTTGCTGCCCTGTCAGCCCTGCCAGCGACTGTTCCTTTGGAGGGTCATGCTGAGAACTGGATCGGGGGATTTATCTCTGGCGGTTTTGGGGGTTTGTTTGGTTTGTTCCAAGCCAAAAATCAATCAAACAGAAATCACAAAACCCCCCCAACCAAAGCACAAACCCCCTCTAACTGTGGATCCCGTCCATCCCCCTGCAAATGTTTGTGTTGGAGCAGCAGCCGACTGGGGGGTGTTTGAGGGGAGAGAGAACAGTGCCACAAAAGACAATGTTCCCTTAAACCCCCGGTCCACTGGGACTCTGAGGCTGTGAATTCAAATAACAATGGAATGTTAATGCTGAGAAGTCATGTTTAACTTTAGCAATTTCGCTTATGATTATCCAGCTGCTCCGGGATTTCAGGAAGGGGTTTGGGGTGTCCTTTGAGCAGAGTACCTCGTCCCTCGGCAGATGCTTTGTTTCTGCTGTTGCAGGGTGGGGGATGGGAAAAGGCAGCCTAAGGCCTTGCAGATATTTGAAACTGTTGTGTAGAATAAATCTAAGTGGAACACCAGGACTGGAAGTGGGGAAAAAGATACATTTACAGTCAGTTTTTGCGAGACAGACCAGATGACATCCTAGTCTGTGTGACTGATTTCCCTTCCAAGTTGCCTATGTAAGTATTTTGTGGATTTAATTATTACATCAGCAAATACATTGACTGTTTATGACCAGGAGAAAATGGAAAAGAAGATACAATTATTTATTTTTACTAAAACTTGAAAGGGTGTCCAGCTTCTGCCAAAAGGTTGGTTGGGTCATAAATCATCTGGAAGGAGAACAGTGTGGATGTCAGGTCAGCACAGCTTTTAAAGGTGAGTGGATTGCCTTCAGTAACTTGCGTTTGGTTTCTCAGAGTGTGTGTGTGAATGTTCATGGGCCAAGATTTCATGTAATTTTTTGATGATGTAATTACTGTAATGAGACATCTGCAATATCACATCTCATAACTGCAGAGTATGTCAGTATTTTCCTTTGATGAGTGTTTTTGGGAAAGGGGAGTTTTTTAGAGGTTTTTGCCAGGCCTTTTTAAACTTGTTTGCTTTGAAATGTAAAATGTCATGTCCTGGCCTAATAGTGGAACTAAGATTTATGTCAGATAGGGTGTGATTTGCTTAAAAAGCTCAGTCTTGAACAAGGAGAGGGCAAGGGTCATCAGAAGAAAATACACATAGCTTACAGCACTGAAAAATCTTTCCAGTTTCTCTGTTCAGTTTTATTTAGGATGCTTGCCTGACTCCCAGATAAGACTTCTATTTTTACCTGTGAGTGCTGGCTCTGCACTTAACCCTGCTGAATTCCTGCCTGTGTAGCAGCCAGGTGCTACATTTCTGGCTTCCAGCTTCTTTTACTTTTTCTGTTCCTGTTCAGTCCACAAACATGGAAAAAAATGCCCCACCCTGCTGACTCACTGAGTCCAGAGCACTCCCTATATTCCTGAAATAGGATTACTATCTGAGGCAGTTTGAGCAATTCAGCAGAGATGGGTCTGATTCTCTTCTGCTGAACCTTTTAAAATAGCTGATTTCTTCTCAGTCCCTCGAATCCTGGTTTTGTGCTCTGCCCCAGCCCCAAGGTGATTCCCCGGCTCGTACTCCTTTAAAGGGCTTTTGCGACAAATACAACTGTTGTAGAAATCAACTAATATGTAGAATAATCCTTTTAACAGGTTTATTCTGATACTCTGTTGGGTATTTAAGTGGATTTAACTGCATCGTTTAACATGTCCTTGAAGATGGCTCCGAATGGACCCTGCTGCTGTCAGGGTCTGTCCTATCTCCCGGTGCATTCCCAGTGTGCCTGGGAGATGTCAGCCAGTGCCGGAGGCAGTGGGGAGGGGTTGCTATTTGTAGGGGAAGACCGGGAGTAGCAAACCACTTAGGCTGTTTAACATTGTGCTGTCTACAACTGTTCTCTCAGATAACCCCGAGCAAGGCTGGTTGCCCTGCAAGGACTCAGAACCGTGTTAGGAGGGCAGACTGGTGTTCTTCTCCCTGTTCTTCTCCTCTCCACCTTGCCCAGGGTACAGTTGTCCAGTGGTCATCCCAGGGACAGCTGTGCTACTGTTTGTGTCCCTTTAGCTTGCTCTGCTTTGGGATCAAAGGACTGTGTGAAGGCAAATGTCAGTTATTAATTCTTGGTTTCAAAAATACCCGAAGTGGCACAGTTTTTCTCTCTGGCTGAAGTAAACAGCAGTCTGCCCCTTTCTGCCAGCAGTGCTGAGCATCCCTGTTGTTACATCTCAGGTTTTGAGTTCTTGCAAACAAGTGCATCCTGCAAAGGGCCACGTTTGGCAGTGAAATGGTCAGCAAAATGCCTGGAAAAGAACATTACAACCTTGAGCACAGCCCTTTGGAATGCAGCAGGTTCCTGATAAGGCCAAGATTGGGTGGGTGAATGTTTTTCTGAGTAGCAGGCCTGGAGAAAGGAGGAATAGTGTGTAGGATGCTGGGAGTCCTGTCTTGAGAAAATCTTGGGGTTTGTTTTAAGTATGTTGAAATAGAGTTTTAATGATATGAAAGCCTGCAGAAAACTTGTGAGTAGGGTCAGGTATTTACTTTTAAAAGGATAAATTGCAGTTTTACATTACAATGTGCTGTACTGGAGGTTGACTTAAAAAATGCAGAGAAGGATCCTATACCTGAGTAGGGAGTATGGAGAAGAAAACTCAGTCTAAGATTTTCTGCAAAAAGAGGAAGGATACACACTATTAAGACTGGATTTTTCTTTCAAAATATTCTCTTGTACTATTGTAAGATGTGGGCTGGTCTGCTCCTGAGGTCTGCAGGTGTTTCAGGAGCATGCCAATAATAATGGGTCAAACTGTCAATAATACCCTGTCCCTCCCGGGAAACTGAGGCTCTGATAATCACAAATGAAGTGCACAAGATCATCTACAGATGATAGGTCTGGGATCTTGACCCTGAACTTTTGGTTTTAGTTGCAGAAATTAACCTGTAAGACAGTCTCTACTGTATACACCTCATCCCTGCAGTGAGGTGGTAACATCGAGGCTGAATAAGCTTTATCCTGGCTCCTCTCTGCCTGTGGTGGTTGGATAAGTATGGTTTAACCTTTCTTTGCACTGTTTCTGGTAGAGCCCTGCAGTGGATCAGGCCTAAAGGGAAAAGTTAGTTAAGTCTACTGGCTTTTTGTTGGCTTATGCTGCAGTTCTGGGATGATAAAGAACCATACTGGTGACCACAGCTGCTTTTATGTAACAAACCAAACAGCTATTTTTTAATTACCAGTGCATGTAAATGGACTGAAGCCATAAAGTAGTTTGTGCCTCATCACCATACTCCTTACTATGAAGCTCTTCTGGTTTTGTTTTCCTCTCCAAACATTTATACCTCTCTTGGCACAGTAGAATCCAGAGCTTTGCCTTTTGTTCACTTCCTGCAGTGCTGGTGACACTTCTTTTGCCCATAACTGTTGTTAATTGAATGACACTTTGCAGTACTGAAATTCTGTGGCAGGAGAATATTTCAGGAAAGTCCACTCTCTGAGCTTGCTTAAAAATCAACCCAGCCTTTAGCTGGCAACAATTAAGGAGACAAGAATTGAAAAAATTCCATTTTTCCTGTGCTACAGGATTGACTGCTAGACTAACCGGCTTTTCTTATTTACACTTCTCCAAAGACAGAGATGGGTTCTTTTGGAGGGTGGGTTGATGTTTGGTTTAGTGGTTTTAGGTTGGTTGGTTGTTGTTGTTTGTGTTTTAACTGCTTGGAAAGGTGGGTTTACAGTGAAGGTCATTTGTGTTTCAGATGGACTTACTAACCAGTCAGTTCCTGCCAGAACAATACTCCCTTAAATTTTAAAGCCTTCCAGGTAGTCTCATTAACATTCTCAAGATCAGTGAGAGACGCTGGTGTACTTACTCAGCAAAGAATAAAACTGTGTCTATGGGATATTACTGAAGCCTAGAAACTTTCAGTGTCTTCCTTGCAGCAGCTTTGCCCCAGGTTTTCACTGTCCACATTGTCTATTTATATTCTTCATGCCCATTATTATTATTATTATTATTATTATTATTTCCAAAGGTCCTTTACTGGGTGCTCTGCTTGCTCTTAAGGAGAACTTTAAAATCTGAAGGTGCAAATGCTCCGCATCAGCAGCTCCCTAAACCAGTCTTTGTGGTGGGTCTGTTTACAGCAGTATCAAGAAATAAGGAAAAAGAAATCCCCAGCCCTCAGGGAATGCATGGTTTGAGTGGATTGGTACCTGCCCAGCTCTTGACTCCCTGGAGAGCAGCCCTGCAGTTCAGCCCTCCTGTGTGTGCACCACCCGTTACCCATCACAGGCTTTCCAGCACAGAAGTGCACTCTGCTGCACAGGCATCGTGTGAAACTCTCCCACGCTGGCACGGGGTGTTAGGGAGGACTGCACTCCTCTTTTAAGCTGCTGTTGGTATCTGCCCTTTCTTGATTTCTGCGTCGGGAAATTGCTTTTATCTTCAGGGTTTGTTGTCCCTTCTGCCCAGCTGTGCAGCCTGAGCTGTCAGATATTGAGCTTAGGATCTCCTGATGCTTTGCTATGATTTCAGTTGCTTTTTCCTTAACCACTGAAATACATTCATTTTTGCAGCCCCATAAAGTGAAGATTACTTCTGCCTGGGAGCAGAAATGTATCTCCTTCAGAAGTGGCTGTGGCCATCTCAGATGCTGACTGCCCTCTTTGTCGATGAGTTTTGATTGTGGTGATTTTCTCCCATCTCGGTGCCCCTTTCTCATTCCAGTCTCCCTGGTCTGTATGTGCCATACATGATCCAGTTTCCTCTTTGGTGTCGATTTCTCTGTCCTGAGCCTAATTAAACCCTAATTGCTTTCTGATACCTGTGTAAGGATCCTTTCTGTGTATGATTTGCTGCTGCACAAACCCACACTGGCTCATTAGACCAGCTTAGCCATACCCTCAGCTGGCTTAAAACCAAATTTGATTCAGTCTTTGTGTTCCTGTCTCAACATTTTGCTTTTTAGTCTTTGTCCTCCATCCCCTGACCATCATCTGCTGCTAGTGCAGTGCACTGTCAGCTTTGGGGCAGCCCTGCAGTGTGACTGGGAGGGAGGAGAATGGGAAAGGTGCAATTATAGCAGCAGCCTTGGGGAATTACAGAATCATGTGAAGAGGAGCATGTGAACTGTTGGAGGGGGCTAATGGACTTGGCAGAGATGCTTCTGACTCCATTCCTGCTAAAATGGTTGTTCTTTATCCTTCATGGATAGCACGTGTTCTGGAGTCTCAGATGATGGATTGGGAGCCAGGCCATAGGAAAGAATGTATGAACAAAGAGCAAATAGCTTTGAGATACCTGAAAAGGTGTTAAAACAGTAAAACTGCCCTTTATCTCCTCAAAGCCATTTGTTCTGTTACCCTTGACCTTTGATATCTCATGTGGTTTTTGTCCTCGGGGGTCACCCTACAAGTTGCAGGAGAGCTGCACTGAGTAGCAGTAGAGCTGTAGGAACTGCATCTGAGTTACTGAGGTACAACCTTCATCAGCAGGGTTTGTGAGACTGCTGTCAGGGCACGTGTAAGCAAAGGCTTAAGGAAGGGGCAGTAGTTGTGTGGATTGCATCCTTCTAAATTGTTGCCAGGCCTTTTTTTGTTTGTTTTGATTTGTTTTTTTTTCTGTCTACATTTCCCTGAATATCGGGCACCCAGTACTGAGGTGGGAGGGAGACAATGTCTGCGAATCAACAGCATAACAAGAAAGAGTATCTGGGTTATACTGCTCTGCTTTCATCTCTAAAAACTGCTGTGGCACCATTTCTGGCTCTAAGATAAAGGCAGGGGTTTCCCAGAACAAGCTGTTTGTGATCCAGGATGGACCAGCCAGAGGGATGGTGAGTAGCTGCCACAAACTGGGATGAGTAGGTTGCTTATCTGATCCCTCCTGAAATGTGTTATCTGTCAGAGCTGTCAGAACCTGGGTATATGCTGGAGGATGAGCCATATTTACAGAACAGCTTGGAGGGTGTGCGAGACAGAGGTGAGGTTGAGGAGGGGGAGAGGTGACATTTAATCCCTTGCCTGCTGAACCCTAAAGGTTTGCTTTGTGTTGGTCTGCTCCCCTGTGCTTCCCTCCTGTTTTAATGGCTGTGATGAATGACAAATGGAGGCAGAGCAGTGAAAACAGGAAACATAATCCCTTAAAAATAAGTGGTGGGAAAGGGAGGAAAGAAACTGTAACTAAAGGAACCCCTGCTTTCATGAGGCAGCTCCACAGAGCAGCTGCTGGCTCCTCAACAAGAAGGAGCTGCTACTCTCTGAGTTCAGCAGAGGGTTGTCTTGAACTCTTGAAAGGGTGAGGAAGACCAAAAGTAGGGGAGCTGTGGTCTGCCCTGTGTTGTTTTTGTTCTTGGTTTTGTTTCTTTTTTAAAAGAAGGTTTAGAACCACTTGTCTTGACTCGAGGGTGAGGTTTGGATGGGATGCCATTTACAGTCACACACTGTTATGGGCTGCAGAGGCCCCAGTTCTCTCTGGTTCTGTATTGCCCTGCAGTCACCGGGAGCAGGAGGGGTGGAGGAGAGCTGACTGCAATCTCTGCCCTTTAGAGCAGTGAGAGGCTGCTCAGCAGGAGCTGATTTTACCTCAGATTAGTTTTCTCACTTGGCTGCCTCTGGACCCTGCTTATTGTGCCCTACATGTGAAAGGAGGGGAGCATCACAATTACATTGCACACCAGCAGTGACTGTTTGGGGGGTGGACAGAAGGAGTTATGATGGACACAGCAAGAGCCTCTCTTCCTGTGGAGCATTTTAGGAGTCATCACACTGCTGGTTGGCAAGGCTGAAGGCTCAAGATTTCCACGAAGTGATGCTGGATAGAGAGACATCCTACCAGTTCAGGTGGTTTATCTTATCATTCTTTTCATGCCATAGCTTTGAGTGGGTGTTGGATGGAGTGTCTGCATGGGAAGTTCTTGAGGCTGAATGAAAATGAAGAAGCAGAAAGGGGAACCTCTGGATCACTCTTCCCCCCTCTGTGAACAGCAGGTGCTTAGCTGAGTGGCTGTGGGAGCAGTGAAGCTACTTACCTAAACTGCTAAACAAGGTTCTTTTAGAGCAGGGTCCAGCCCAGCCTTCCCTAGCTCCTGATCTTCTTACCTGGACAGTAAAAGCAATTTGCCTTCTGACTGCACCCAGTCCAGTTGCACTGTAATACAGGAAAGCCTGAAGGGAATGGGGTCCCCTTAGTGTGACATGGGACAGTGGAAGGAAGTGGGACTGTTGAGGGCGAATGTGCTTTACTTCTTTGCACTTTCTGTCCCCCTTTTGTGGAAGATGAAGATGATGATTTTCTCTGTGAATTGGTTTGAATGTCACTTTTGCAAAGGGAGACCAAATCCAAGCCAGAAGTGCCTGTGGATGTGTCTGAAGTGCACCCCATG
Organism: Pyrocephalus nanus; assembly: GCA_038380795.1. NCBI lineage: Eukaryota > Metazoa > Chordata > Aves > Passeriformes > Tyrannidae > Pyrocephalus > Pyrocephalus nanus. Next base: position 5,357,124 of record CM076278.1, read on the forward strand.
GCAGCTCTTCATTAGGAACAGCCAACTGTAATGGCCAGAGGGAGAGAGTAAGTTCTGTGGATCAGTTCTTGGAGCCTTTTGTTCCCAAGTGGAGCCGGTGTTAATGGAAGGAGCTGTTTCATGCCTGTGTGCAGGAACTGCTGGGTGAAGGCTGGTGGCCCATAGTTGTGTGGAATGTGGCAGCAACTTGGATGCTGCAGAGTCTGGGCTTGATAAAGGGATGCAAGAAGGGTAGGTAAAGAAATTGGATGACTTGCCTGATTATTTCCTGTTTTCTTAGGACTTTGTTAGAGGGTGTGGGTCTATAGCAGTGCAAATTTAACTGTAATTTAGTCAGCGTTAGAGAAATTTACCTGTGCATAGGGAGTTTCAGCTTATTTCAGCAACTCCTTGTATGTTTGTAAACGTTGAAAGAATTTGAGAAATACTGTTTGGGTGACTCTTGCACGCTGGCTACTGTGCAGCTCTGCTTCCACTCTTCCTCAGAGTGCTGCTGCTTATTCATTTGCCTCATCTAACCCCTGTTAATCCAGGAGTTTAGTGCTCAAACTCATGCTGCCTGGCCTGCCTCTTAAGTTTGCAAGGGTACATGCAGAAAACAGCTGTTAGACCAGCTGTGACAGCTTTGAAAACCAGAAGGTGCTGTCAAAGCTGAGCTGATGTTCATTACCTGAGCGGGGCTGGAGAGTGAAACTCCCTACTTGGCTTGAAAATTGCCAGCTGGGCCTGAGAGGAGTGTGATATGTATCTACATTTGAGTTTCACTGCTTACTTGAGTTTTAGAACAGTAGTGATTGTTTAGCTGGAGGAACACTGGGAACCAGGGGAAGGCACAGAAAAATTTTGAAAAGAGAGCACACATTTCGTGTGTTACCACTGCCTGTGGTAAATGTTACCCAGGCACGTTCCATTGGTGCTCCCGTTGCCCCTCCTGTGGTTACTGCCAGTTTTGCTTGCTTTTTATCTTATGCTTTAAGGACTGAACTTGGAGGACTTGGCTCCAGGGAAAGCTGTAGGTTTTCCTGCTGCTCAGATTCACTCTCTGAGGACAGCACCTCCCACTCGCTGCGTTGGGTCCCAGCTGGGGTCTGCCGAGAGCTTCCACCTGCTCAGCTGCTGCTCCCCTGCTCTGCCTTTTTCCCTTGCCACTTGCTCTGACCCACCTGTTGCCCGTGGTATGGGATGTGTCACACACCCCAGTGTGGCATCTGGTGCTGGCTGTGGGGCAGGACTGAGGCTCCCTGGCCATGTGCCAGCACTCAGTGGCATTTGGGGTCCGCTCAAGTCGTTTGTCACCTGGATCTTGGCAAAGCCTGGCTGATGGGAGCTGTGGGGTACTGTGGCTGATTAAGATGCTTTATCAGACAGGCTTTTCTACTTTCCTTATCCCAGAGAGGCTGCAGGCAGGTAAGGTTGTACCGTGCTTCACGTTTTCTTTTTAAACTCTCCAGCCTTAGGTGAACTTGGAATTTCCCCAACATTAAACCTTAGCCCTCAGAATAAATAGCTGCAACCTGAAAGGAAGGAGAGGATGTCAATCCATGGGCATCCGTGTGCTCGATCTGTTGCCCCTGTATTTTCTGGAGTCCCTTTTTGCTGTGTTGCTGATGCTCCCCCGGGTTGCTGGGGAGAACACCCTGCTCCCAGCCCCCTCTCCTCTCCCTGCAGCTGCCCGGGGGCAGAGGCACAAAAGCTGTCTGTGTGCTGGCTTTGTGGAACAGCTGATGGCTCAGCAGTGCTTTAGGAACTTATGCTCTGCTACAGGTGCTGGGAAGGGGAGGCAGTTGGGGGCAGAGGGATGAACACTCTGCTGCTGTTTCCTTGGGCACTGATGGGAATTTCAGAGTTTTTGTCTGCTGCAGTGAGGAGTGACAGAAAGGGATCCTCCACATACACGCTCTGAAGGATCTTCAGCCCTTTCCTGCCCAGTGTAGCAAGATGGGATTTCCTCTGCCAGCCACACAGATTTGTTTGTTAAAGAACTGTGGATTGATTTTAGAGCACAAGTGCCTTTTTCAAGATTACTCTGCATGTCTGGAACAAAGGTTATTTCTCTTTTAATGGGAGGAATTTGGAGTCTGGTTTGCATTTTTGTCTCACTTGTAAATATTCATCACCTTCAAAGAGATTAATGAGGGTAGATCTGAGCCTTTCATAAGAAACCCACCCTAGAAATACATGTGTCTGTTCAGCTCTGATTAACACCCATTTGGATCAGTTTGGAATCCAATTTGTAAATTTAAGTGCACAGGCAGACTTTGTCCTTCCATATTTTAGATAGGGAAGGTGGAGAGTGGTGAGAAGTTGGGAGGAGTATGAAGACAATACCATTTTTGATTGTGGTAGGGGTGCAAGAAGTCCTTTGGGTAAAGGCTGAGGTGAAGGAATATTCATCTTTCATAACATTGTGTTTAGGTACTGCCAAGTGTGTGCCCTGTCCAGGTACAAAGGAGTGAGCTAAGGGTAGTGTAAACTGTGACAGAGAATTTACTGCTTGTGTTTTAAAAAGGACACTGTCACCTTATTACACAAATATAGTTGGATTTATAAAGCTTGAGAAAATTACTGCTTGGATAGACAATCATTAAAAGCTCTGAAGATGAATCAAAACTGACATTTTCTTTTCCTGTGTTGTTTTTTGTTTGTTTTTTTAGTTGGTTAGGGTTTTGTTGGTGGTTTGGGTTTTTGTTTGTTTGTTTGTGTGTTTGGTTGTGGTTTTTTTGGTTTTTTTTTTGGTTTTTTTTTTTTTTTTTTTTTTTTTTCTGATAAACTTCATGCATCATCTGCCAAGAAATTAGTGCTCAAGAGGAGCAGAATGTTGTCTGGCTCTCCTGAGGTGCAGTGAATTCTGTAACTTTTGCACAGCTGAAGGCAATGACAGTGGAGATGACACTTAGTATCTGTTAGCACAGTTTCTGGTTTTAACTTAGTCTTGCTTCAATCTCCCTGGCAAAACACGAGGTGGTTCCTGCATTGGCTTGTTTCTTTTTTTCAGTTCAGTGGTAACCACACCCAGAGTTCAAGTCCCGGCACACTTTACATTCCTGACTCCTTAAGTGCTGAAATACTGGTCAGAAAGTGCCAATAAATTTGTTCTGGGGAATATGTTTTTTATGTACTATTACCTTGCAAATCTAAATGTTTCATGGACACTCATGAAATCCTGATAAAGAAGGTTGTTCAAGGCTCTGCCTGACACATTTGAAGCATTCTCTGGGTGAAACTCAGTGATTTAGAAAAGCCTTGTAGTACCAGCTCCAAAATCCTGTTTGATGTCCCATGTTGATTGGTGCACGTGGACATAGCAGAAATCCTTCTTGCTCAGAAGAAGTTGGTCTGCAGAGTGTGACAACATATATTGCAGTCTGGTTCCAGGATGTTTTAAAGCTAAATTGTTACAACTGAATCAGGATGTTCCCTTGTGATGATGATTAACTGGGGAATACCCTGTTCTTTGGGAGGCAGTGTCCTCTTTTACCTGCAAAACTGCACTTCCAAATGAAACTTAGTAGAAAATCGGTATCTCTTGGTTTACTTTTCTGTAGCATTTCTTTGCCAGTCCAGCTTAAGCAAGGTCAGACCTTATACCGAAGCTGAAAACTGGTCTGAGACGAGGGTGAGTTAATAAATAGTTGTTACTGAGGCTTTCCAAAGTAACAATTTATCTCTGAGCAGGAGGTCAGACTCCTTGCGCTGGTACAGCAGTGATGTTCCCACAGCGCTGTCCAACTGGACTGGCAAGCTGTGTCCTCCTCTGCCAGGAGATGCTGCTTCCTGCCTTTTGGTGTCCACTCCTCTCTGGGAATGCTGTTCTGCTGTGGGCAGAACTGATGATGCAGAAATACCTACATCATTCCTTAATTCCACGTGTCAGAGAAGCAGCACATAATGTTGCCTCTTTTTCCTGTAGTGATTTGTAATCTGTGGCTGTGTGTGGACCTGTCAGCAGGCAGGTTCTTCATTGGAACTGGCATCTATTCTTTCTGGTCTGTGTTGCCTCTGGGGTGATTGTTTTCAGAACCATCTCTTTGCTACTCTTGTGCTCCATAGCTGTCAATTTAAACAGACTCGTGGCTTGTCCATTGTCCCTTCCTTTGATGCCCTTGCTGTCACTGTAAGGTGATACAGAGGGAAAGAGGTTTTTATCACCGCAGTAATCCTCAGACAGCTGGTTCTGCTGGTGGGGAAAAACTACTTCATACTCTCCAGGAGGCTAATTCTTCCGAATTTGTTGAATAACTGTGTTATGACTGCAGCTGTAATAAGCCATAATTGCAGATAAATGCATGTGCAGGTTGGTGGCTGACACCGTTTTTGTGCATGCATAATGCCCTTATCTGGGTTCTTCTGGGGAGCTCTTGCAGTCTCCTTTGCTCCCCTGCAGCACTGCTGAGAGGCTCCTTCCCCAGGAGATGTGGTTTTGAGTGTTGTGACAGCAAGACAGACACGCTGCTTCTCGTGTGCAGTGACAGGTGCAGTTCTGATGTCACGGGTTCTGTGCACACAGTATCAAATGTTTTAAATGTCCAGTGCAGTGTGGTAGTGATTTTTGTGGGTTTTTTTTTTTTGGTATTACAATGTGCAGAATATTTTGTGGTTCAGCAGTAAAGCCTTTTCTTCTCACATTTGTGCAGTGCATAAAGTGTGAGTTTCAGAAGACATTCCAAGGTTTTGCTACCCAATATTGTCTGTATAACGTGGGTTTGTTTGTTTAGTCATCATAAGAGCTCTAACCCTCTAAGTCTTTGCCACTGCATAACTTTTTCCTACTTTCTAAGTGTGTAAGATTTGTGTGCAGTGGTTTGGTCACCTGGAGCATCAGTCTCTGCCACAACTCCCTATGGAAATGTCGGGAAGGTTGAAGTTCCCCTTCCTCAGGGCAGAGACTGGGGCAAGGCTTCTCTTCCAGTCAGTGAGAGGGGGCAAAGGCGCCTACAGAGCTTCGTGCAGGCCCTGCTTTCCCTAAATATTTAATTGCAAGGTGTGGGTTACCCACTGGTGTGTGTGTGGAGTGGTCTTCCTGATGTGTGTGCAGCACAGAGTGTGCTGCTTGTACAGCCCTGAGCACACTGTGCAACTTGGCAAATCCAAACCCTTTTCAATGACTTGCCCCAGGGTTACTCCTTTTCCTCACTGAAGGGTACTTTCCTGTTTATTTTAATTATGAATGTTTCTTCTTTCTATTTTAAATAAAATGCTGTGTCTATTTTTTTGTTTTCCTAAATTGACAGGCAGTCTTGTAGCACACTGCTGGGGGGCATTGATTAAACAAAATATTTGGGCTTGCTTATCTAAGTGCCTTATTTTTACAGAAACATTATAAAGAATTGCAGTAGGTTAAATGATCTGCAGATCCCAGCGGTGCCTGCTTGTACATACTGAGAGCATCTTGCTTTGTGTGGTTGTGTTTCTGGAGGATTGGTTTTGTTGTGTTTTAATTTGGATTATTTTGCAAATTGCTTTCTTGTCTCTTTTAAGTAGCACATGCTCCAAAGCGCTGGAGTATTTGACTTTTTAGTGTTTTTTCTAACAATATGTTATGAAATATAGTCCCACTGGTTTCAGTAAAAAGAACTTTTCCAATTGAATTGTAAGAATTTTTTTTTGGTAACAATTTCTTTCATATTTCTTTGTCCTGACCCACAGATATCTCGAACTTTTCATTGGGGAAAAAAATAGTCTCTGAGGGAGAGACCAGATCTATAAATTTTTAAGCCCACAGTAAATATTTCAGTGCATTGTGTGTAGGGATCACCTCGGGAGTTCAGTTTAGAAACGCCTCTGAAATGTAAACTATCTGCTGAAGATCAGGGCTGACAAGCGTCCACATAGGATTTATTTAGCACAAGAAACCAGCTTGGAAGTGGAAGCACAGGGAAAATCTGCAGAAAGCACTCGACAGCCTTTCGATGAACAGAGCACGTTCTGCCAGGGCAGAAACATTGTCTCAGCTGTTTGACTAAGAGTTTCCAAAGGTTTGAAAACAGCCTTGTTTTCTTGCATCTCATTTCCGAGACCCTTTTTCATCTGAAGTCTAAAGACAGAGCTCCAGATCTGTAGTGGCAATTGCCGTGCTGGTAGCTGTCTTTAGGAATGTGGCAACGAGTAAAAAATATTGGAGAATGCAGCACATGAGCATAAATGAGAAGCACAGTTGTTGAAATGGCTTTAGGAATTCATTTAATCTGCTTCAGTATTTCTCCAAATGCTGTCTGACTTCTTTTATGCCAGGGGACAGGTTTTGCTCTAGCAAGACGTGCAGGGTGGTGAGGGTATAAAATATAAAGGTGACAGTGGGTACAAGATATAAAGCAAAAGCAATATTAAAAGTGCATCTGTTCCATCGTGGCTCGAGGTGGTGAGAACTCCAGACTTTGCAGTGCCTGTTTGGAGCACAGTTTCTCTGCCTGTGGGCAACAGCATGTGCAGTGAAGGGGCACCAAGTAAGTTTTCACACGCCCTTCTTAAATCATACCATTGTATTTTGGGACAAAATGAGAGGCAGGACTTTGTAATTTCCTGGTATTTGTTGAAGCATTAGAACTACAGTGTATTTTTAAGTCCTTCTCCTCTTCTTTTTTGCTCAGTCATCTCTTTGACACTCTTAAGTGTTGCTACCTGTGCCTGCCTGCAAAGGATGAGATGGCAAAGCTTCCTCTGCTAGACTGTGGTCTTCAGATTCCTTTGTGTAAAAGGGAGTCAGTGTGGCTAAAGGCTGGCTTGAAAAGCTTTGCCAGCCTGTGTTGCTCTCCAAAGAATGGTTATGCACATCAGCTATTCACCCTCAGTTTTCCTAGGGAGGAGAACTAATTTTCTTTCCTGCGCAATGATAAGATTTGGTTACTTCCTGAGCCGAAAATAACGTGCCCCGTTGCTTAAACCTCGTTAGCAAGCTGAGACTTGCTGAAGAAGCGTTTACTTCTTCCACTCCTCAACCTGTCAGGTTTTCAGATTATCCTTGCTTGTGCTCTGCTAGTGAGGCCAGGTGGAAAATAATAAAGCCCCTCTGCTTATCTGTGGTCAGCACTGACTGAAAGGGAGAGCTTATCTCTCGTGCCCATGTGTCCTGGAGGAAGCCAGGCTGAAGCAATGAATCCACGCTCTTAACAACAGGAAAACCCAGAATTTGACTTAGAGGGGATGATTGATTGGAGAAAACAAACAAAAAAAGACACCAAGTAGTGGGGATGGGTGTCAAGTGGCTGAAGCTGTGTTTGTGGTGTGCTGAGGTGTGGCAGTGCCAGCTCCAGCTCCCTCCTCACTGCAAACAGCACCCAGAGCAGTGCAGGCTGCACCAGCAGGCTGGCTGTGTGTGCTGGAGGTCACAGCAGCAGCCCACAGATTGATTTTTATTTGTTTATTGGCATTTCATTCTGTAGAAGCAGAGTGGGTTTCAGCTCAGGGTGGAGCTGAGACTCCAGGTGAGAGCAGAGGGGGGTTGGTGGGACACGAACAGGAGCTGGCTCAGCCTTTAACCTGCTCATGCTGCAATACCGTGGCAGCAGGTGTGCTGTTGTATTCCATGGTTTCAAGAGAAGTGGAGGATGTGTTGGAGAGATGCCCTTCTACAGTGACCTTCCTACCTGTAAGCTCTCAAAATAACGCATAAATGTTCAGGAAGATGCCAAGGGAATTACTGCATAGGCTTGTCCAAAGACCAGCTGCTGGGACTGGCATCCATCACACCACAGCTGAAGGGAGTGTGCAGGGGCTAAAACCATAAACATCATGACTTAGTGACTGATGCTGGTTTTTCTCCCTTGCTTTGACTAAAAGATTGAGTAGAAGAGGTAAAAGAGGAGTGAAGCACGGTGTCCAGAGGAGCTTGACTGCAAAATAGGGCATTTCAGCTTGGTGATGAGGGGGATATATGCAAGATTTTGTGGGTCTTGGATTGCTGAACTTCTGCAGTGGTGTGTGGCCTTTGCTTGTTTCTACAGTAACTTAAAGGTGTCTTAATTTTCCTTGTCTGGGAAAGCTGTTCCTGAGCGATGCTTTGGAATTTCCCTTATTTGCAGTTGAATAATTCAGCCCTTAGCTATGTAGATTATCCGAATTCACCTGTCAAACCCTCCCTGCCATGAAAGGTGCAAGTGGCTTGCCTAAGAAGAGTTAATGTCACCTGTAATAACTGACTTTCACCCAAAGATCTGCAAATATATTTTTTTTTCTAACCTTTACTTTAGAGTTCCAGGTATAGGTAGATATTATCTAAGTTTAAAAACTGAGAAGGTGCAGGCACTGCTGGATGCTAATCTGGCTCTCCCTAGACTCAAACTGTTCATTTGCAGGACAAAATACCCTGATCTGCTTAGCTGTTGCCTTTCTGTCACATGTGCTGATAGTAATGAGTAATAGTAAATTTAGTAAATCTGTAAATTTGGAAAGATAAAAAACAATGGAAAAACTTGGATGTTGGACAAACAGCCACATTTCTAAAACAGTGGAGCTTTTCCTTATTGCATGAAAGGAATTGCTGTCCCAGATGGTTAAACACAAAGGGATTAGGTATTCAGCAGGATTTTGTGCTGTGTATTGTCTTAGTAACCATGGTGCCACGCTCTGCAACCTTGCACAAGAGTTTCCTAGACCCTTTTCCAGTGGTTGCTGTGAATCACTGTGTTGTTTCTTTTTTTAGTCGGACCTTGTGCATCTGCGGGATCCACAAGTTCATCCTGCCACTTCTCCTGAATAATGAGCTGCCCAGGTGATCCTGGAGGTAGTGGTGGGTTTTGCCAGTTCCCAGAGCAGTCTGATTGCATGCAGAGAGCTGAGACATTTGAAGCAGTTGAATTTAAGTCACTGGAAAACTCCTAATTTCCAGCAATCCTGGAGGTGTGGAAAGTGTTTTCTGGATTTTCTGCATGCCAGGACTTCCTCTCTCCAGCTGTTACGCTCAGAGAAGCCACCTTCTCTTTGCCATCCGGTCTCTTTGGGCTGAATTCCCTGTTTGTACCAGCTCTTCTAGTCTTCCTTTTTCTCAGCTGAAATTTTTGTTCCTGCTGTTGCAGACAGAAGCAAACCTAAATTAGGCTTTAGTCCTCTTGCTTTGCAGCTCTAGGTCACTCAGTGCAAAGATGTTGCCCTGTGAGTTAGTTTTATCCTTTGTGGTGGAATTTTGATATAATTCTGATGTCACTGGGATCATTTGCTAACTATTGCCAGGAGAGGCATTCACTCCCATGCACGTATAATCTGTTACACAGCTGACATTAAATGTGTTCCCCATGTAAGGCAGAAAAAGGTTTCAGTTCTTTCAATGCACCAAAAATCTCTGTAGCTAGAAATTCCCGACCCTTTGGATGGAATACTGAGAGAACATTCAGAAAATTATTGGGATTTATTTGCTTGTGCAGAAAAAAGTTGTTTGATGGGTTTCTGTTTGAAGCAACTGCTTTTAAAATTCTATTTAAAGCCTCTTCTTCAGTCTTCTCTTCCTTTTCTTCTGGACAGTACTGCAGGATGTCTGTGCTCCATTTCTTGCAAGAAATGACATCCCAAGAAATCCCATATTTTGTTCCCATGTGGGAGCTCTTTTCATCACTGATGGAGAGCCCTGCTCTGCAGGACCACTCTCATGGGCTCTGCCAGTGAAAGAGTGGAAGAGGTTTGGGCATTGGTTGCCATCATGTGTAATGATTCTTGTGTCTGGCATGAGAACAGAGGGAAAAACTAGCACTGGAAACAGGGAAATAGGGTTGACTAGACCTGCTGTTACCAGTTAAAGAAACTAAGCAGAAGGGGCTTGTCCAAGGTGGTTCCCTCCTTCCCTTTTATTGAACTCAGTAATCAAGGACAGTGGAGGGGGAGAGATTTAAAATACCCAGCAATGAAATAGGGAGTAACTCCTGACATAAAGGCTTCTATTCATGGCTTCTCCATCTCCTTGCTTCCCTTAAATAATATATATTTTATACCCAACTTTCAGGCCTGTTAATTGAGCTGGGTTTGGTAGGTTCAGAAGGAGAATGTGGTGTTTTGAGGCTGGGCACTAAACCACAGAGCTGGCTGAGCTCACTGGAGGGTGCCTGAGGCTTCGTGGCCTTGGCCTCCCATTGCTTGAAGGCCTCTGGATGTGCAGGGCTGTGCACGACCCCTGCTGCATTCTTGGGGTGTCTGTATTGTATGGACAGCATTCAGTGGGAAAAATGGGTTAATAACAGAGTTTGAAGGAGGTGGGAATCTTTACTGGAAGTGTCCTCTTCCAAGTTTCTTACCAAGCTGCAGGTTTTCTGACGTATGTGCAGCTCTGGGGCGTAGCATTCTTCCCAGCGTTTTTGTAAAACAAGGATAGCAAAATAGGAATATTCACACACCAAACTTTTTCCAGCCCTGACTTCTTGGCAGACCTTGTGGGCTGAGCAAGAGAAGTCTCAGGTTCTTGGAAGGCAAGAAGCAGCTTTACATTCTGGTCAGAAACAATGGGGAAAGGCAAACCTGTGCTATCTAGAGGGCAGATTGGAGAGAAAATACTGTTACTGGGAGAGAGGGACATTTTAATTCTGGACTCTTCACATTCCTGAAAGGTGAGTCTGGGTTTGAATAAGAAATTGTATATCCAGAGGGAAGCACATTTTGCAGTATGGTCTTTGCAAGTTTTTGGGGAGAGGAGGATTTCAAGCTTTTGAGCACACAGTCCTCCTTAATCACTTCCCGTGGTTGCCTGTGCTTCCATGTGCCAGTGCTGTCTGCTGGCTGTTTACACACCTGGTGAGAAAGAGCACTGATCAGCAGTGTCCTTGTGAGACCAGCTCTGGGGATGCCAAGGCACGATGGTGTCTGGGAAGCACTGATTCCACCTGTGGCATTTGCCTGCCCTGGAATGGGGCCTGAGCTCCCGTGTAGGGGCTGCCCTGGGGTGAAGTGCTGTTTGGTGACTGGCAGTGGCTGTGGAGTTAATGCTGTGCTTTGACAAGACCCCCCATTGCAGTGACTGCATTTTCCTGGTCCTCACAGGGGTTCATCCCCAGTGAGTGCCCACTGGGTTGTTGTGTCTCTGTCACCTCGTGTGTGTGCCAGCCCCCGACACCTCCTGCCAGGACAAGGGCCAGCCTCGTGTAAAGAGCCCCCTGTGAGAGTGGCTGGTAGCCAGTAATCCCTTTAGAAAAGTCTGTGCTCCGAGAGTGCTGTGTGGCAGAGCCTGCTGTTACTAAATTTTGCATTTCACCCTTGGCTTTTTGCCAGGTCCCACGGGGAAACTTGGTTTCCAAGAAGCAGTCAGAGAATAGGAATAGTGGCTGCTCTTTGCTGGGGACCTGCCAGGCTGTGCTCATCCTTCCCTGGGAGGAGAGGGGGGCAGCACTGGAAGGAGGATCACATGTTAGGCTCAAATCCTCATAACCAAGACACAACAGCAGCAGGAATACTTTGTGGTTCTCTATTCAAATAGTCCCTTGTGTGAGCACTTCAGGTCCTGACACTCACTGCCTTTGCCTTGTGACCCTTTGTACCTCTTGGAGTCAGAACGGTGCGTGCATGACTTCAGGGTAACTTTGGGTTCAGTTTGAGACTGAATCTCCAGCCTTTGGAAGAGGGACCTGGCAGTTGAGGGTCCTAGTAGAGAACAGGAGTAGTGACTAAGCAACCAAGTCCCTTGGTTAACATCCAGTTTGTGATGTCCAGGTCATTGCAGTGCCACCCTTTGATAAGGGTCAGCTGTGCTTTTTGTTTTTCCTCTTCTTATTCCCCTCCCATGTGTCAACATCAGGTGCTGGTCACAGGTGCTGGAGAGCCTGTCTGGTAATAGAGTTGAACAGAGTGTGGATCCTCCTGCTCCTGTTCAAGGGGACACACTGATTGAAGGCAAGACATGTCTGCTTGACATAAAACTGAGGAGTGAGCACTTTTATCTTTGAGAGGTAGTTGATGGGCACAAGGGTGCCCTGGCTTTACCTAGGAAGTCCTCACCTTGCTCACTGAATTTGGCCTCTAGCTTCATGAACACTCTGTGTTTAGATTCATTAATGCCCCGGTATCATCAGTGCAGGTACTTATGAAGCCTCTTGATTTTTTCTTTGTGGTTGCATTCAGGAGTAATATGTGAAAGGACTGAGTTATGCTTGTTTTGTTTCTCTTTCTCCTCATTCCCATCTGTTAAAAAACAAACCCATGAACAAAAATGAGGCCATTCCATCATTTCTCATCTCTACCAGGCTGCTGTTGCAAGGCAGCTTTCTCTTCATGAAGTCTTCACTTGGTACTGAGGTCCAGCCCATTTCTATTTTGGGACAGAAGAGACGGGAGAGGGTGTTTCACTTCCTGCAGCTCCTGCTGAGTGAAGCCACTTGTGGTCCCCAAGGCCTGGGCTGCTGATGTGAAACTATCAACTTAAACGGTTGTGATTATTGAGAGGAAGAGAGTGCCTGAGGATATTTGTCATCTTTGTGTGAACTGTGTTTCTTCCATTACAACTTGATGTCATTCTCTGTGGCATCTTTAGCACCTGCTGTTTTTATAGTCTACACTTTTTTGATTGAAAGCTTCTTGGCCAAGGATCTAGGCTAAAATTTGCTCAAATAGCTTGAGACTTATTTTCATAAATTGCTTGGGCTTGGGAAGTACCCGTGTGGTCCCAGAAATTCCCCATGTCCTGTATTAGTACTCCCCCTTTAATTTACCCTCCCAAGTCACATTCCTTCTTTTTTATTTTCAATGATTTTGGTTTTAGAAGGAGAAATGAATATTTGGGACAAAAAACGGAGCCTCTGGAAGGCAGGTGGTTGGTTGTGGTAGTGATGTCCTGAAGAGGGTTTCCACTGCCACATACAGCTTTGTAATAAAATATGTACCCACTGTGCTGGGTGGGTGCATTTTATGATCTATATAAAATCTCTAATGCACCACTCTGAGGAAGTAAAACAAATCCCAGGTTAAGGGTTTTTTTGGGGTCTGTCTTCCATTCTGGTCAAACCCTGCTCTTGGGGCAGGATCCAACTTTCCACTTCATGTGAGTGGATACCCTGCTTGAAATAATCAGCTGGCTAGTCCCGTTTAGCAACTTAGAAGTAGTGTTTCTGTCTTTCTGCTGTGGTAACATTGACAGGAATCTTGTTTTATCCCATTAATTCTTCAGTCATCTCAAACCTATCAAATGTGTGAGTCTGTCAGACAGTGTAGTTGTTGTTTAAAATTGCTGCTGAAAATTGAAGGGAAGCATTAACCCAGGAAATGTAGTGGCATGCAGAGGTTTTGTAGAAAACAGTTACTGTGCAGTTGAACAGTATCTGCTCTGTGCAGCTTGGAGTCTAAAACGTCAGAAATTCTATTTCAGGGCTGTGGCAAATCGCTTGAAGCTTTTTAGGGCTGGACCAAGCATCAACACAACACGTCTTCCAAGTTTCTGTAAAAGTCCTAGTAAAGCAGTATCTAAATATAGTGCTGATGTACAAGTGTTCCTTTATTTTCCCCCTGTTGTGTTTTGCTTTTCCTCACTGTACGTGTATTCCATGTCGAGGGGGTTCGGTTTGTCTGGGGAGTTTTCACTCAAAATATTTGACTGTCTACAAACACGAAATGAAAGACAAGAGACTAAAACAAATAAATACATGTCCTATAAAAGGAACGAAGATGGGAGGCAGCCGTGCTGCCTGGAGGAGAGCAGCCATCCTTCTGGGTGTGTGCTGCCTCACTGGCACAGAGAGCAGCTGTGGAACAGTTTACTCTGGTCAGAGCGAGTATTTGTGCCTGGCTGATCTTCTGCCCTTCCAAAATGGTCTGCCCAGGTCAGAAACCATGGCCTGGATCCTCTCCCTCTGACAGGGGGAGCATAACTGTGAGGATTTCCCCTGTGGGCAAGTGATTGATCCCCTTCCAGTAAGCAGTTTATCCCATCTAAGGTTTTTGTTTGCTTCCGGATGTGCTTCTGGACTATATTAAGGAGTTTAGGTTGACATAATTTCTAAATCTGTTCTTTGGGGGTAGGTGGGGTGAAAGCAGCTTTCAATGCAATACAAATTGCTGTGAATTTGTATTTCCCTACCTCTGTTAACTTCAACTGAGTGAGGCCAAAGAATCATTTAGGTGTCTGGTTAAGATGCCAAGACCATATGTTGTACTTGTAATGCATTTGGGCACAAAGTTCTCTTATCGCTTGCCTGACTTAAAGAGCTTTTGGAAGCTCAGTGTTTTGAAGATTTTGGATTTTGTGTCAAAAATTTGAGGGTTCTCTCTTAGTTGTAGGTGGCCCTCCTTAGAGCTTCTCTTGGTGTCTTGGATTTGTAGATTCTCTTTTCTGTCCAAATAGAGATTTCAGTGTCAGTTCATGCAGAGCATCCTGTCGGCTGGATTTCCACACCACTGTTCAGGTGCCAGTCACAGCTCTCCAGGGCTGTTCACTGCTGTGGCTGGTCCCAGTGGGCTCAGTGGCCACCAGCACAAAAGCAGCCGGTTCCCATCACCGCCTGCCCCCGGGAGCTGCCCGGGGCAGTGATGTGGGTGCTGCTGGGGCTTGAGAGCTCCTGCAAAACAGCCCCTGTTCCAGCTACTCCCACATACTTTCCTGTTTAATGCTTTGTTCTCCAGCAAAATGTTGCTTGTAAAAGGGGGAGGGAGGAGATCCCAGGCTATTATCTGCTAAGTAGGTCGTAATTCTGGTAAATAATTGATTTTTTTTTTTCAGGCTTGAAATCAGAAGCAGGCCTTAAGTGCCAGTGTCAGACCACTGTGATTATCACTCCTTCTGGAATTTCAGTGCTTCATCTTGGGGAATAGTTGTCTGGCTCTTTTGGGAGGGGCATGGCACTGGAAATAAAAGGAGAAAGTAATTCTGAAACCACATGGAAAAAATGTTTCTTTTGCTGCTACATTGGTTTTAAAGTTTTCCTGGTTTAAGCTACCTCCTATGGGAATTCCCTGCTTCTGGCTTGTGTTATGCTCTGGATTAGCTGCTCAGACTCTTTACCTGTTTTTATTAAGCAATGGAATTTGGAAATGAAAGTGTTAAGAGCAGCAAGCGTCAGCATTGGCTGTGTGTGCTCTGGATGTGACTGTCTGTGCTGTTCTGCTTAATCTTTGAAAATCTTATCCTGCTGTGCAGACTGCTCAGGAGGAGTCTGCTCTGGGTTCCTTGGGTTCAGCCTGTATTTTGGCAGACCAAATCCTCTTCCCAGATAGCTGGGTCAGTCTTCTGCTGTGGGGAGTGCATAGAGACATCTGTGGGTGTGTGTTTATGTACAGATACTTGGTGTATATATTTTGTGGTTTTTACCTCTTTGTGGCCAGAGAGTTTCCCTGTCA
The DNA here is from genome assembly GCA_038380795.1 of Pyrocephalus nanus. NCBI lineage: Eukaryota > Metazoa > Chordata > Aves > Passeriformes > Tyrannidae > Pyrocephalus > Pyrocephalus nanus. Next base: position 5,372,358 of record CM076278.1, read on the forward strand.
AGCTTCCTTCACCACGAGGGAAAGAGAAGGTCTTGTGTGGGGAGCTGAGGTTTGGGGACACACTCCCCTGAAAATCTGATTATTCTGTGTCTTGCCCGGGAATGAGCCCTGACTGTTGGCAATCCTTAGTTACATCCCCTGCACTACAGCAATAGTGCAAAGGCTTCTCTGGGGCCTGCAGTGGAGAGAGCTGTTCTCACAGGTAAGTCCTTCTGCTTTGCCCTCTTCTGCACCAGCTGACCTGAACTGCAGCTTCTGAGTGCCCTTGAAGTGTTTGTGTGTGTGTGGCAGTCACAGCTCTGATCCTGCCTTGGTCTGTGTGTCCCTGTATATCCACAGTTCCCCTCGAAACATTGGGGAGCCACCAGAGCTCAGTTCTTCCCCTTGGTGCAAAGTTACTGTGTGGAACTGCTTTGTGACCTGCTGGGCTTGAGAACACGGAATGGTTTGCTTTGAGAGCTGCTGTCTGAGCAGGAGCTCTGCCCTGGCTGTACAAGTCTGGGTACAGAACAAAGCTGTTGGGGGGCACCAACATCCACGCAGGTTGTTTAACTTGGGACTGGTGTGGTCCTGTTTTCCTTTGGTTGAAATTCATTGGCATTTATTTGAGTGCTTCCCCTTGGCAAGGCTTCAAAATCACTTGTGGGCTCATTCATGCTGTGGGATGTCAGGGCTTAACGAAGCGGTGGTGTTAACACATCTGTGTTACCAAAATAAGCTCCCTCTTATCCCCTGTTTTAATAAAATCTGAACAGCAGTGAATCAGTCAATGATGCTGGAGTGTAAACTGGCATTGTTGGTGTCTGATGAAGTGCACCATGAGCTCAGACAGAGAGGTCTTCCCTCTCATCTGCTTTTTGGCTTCTCAGAGAACTCTGGCACCACTATGCTGCTTGTTGTGGAATCGTGTTTTTCTAAATTTATTCTTCACAATCATATAATTAGAGGAGGACTTCCACTTCTGAAAGCAGATTCTACACAGTTTGTGAAGAAGGGTGGTATGGTGTGTCAGATGAGAACTTACCAACCCTAAACAACCGTGTGACACCTTCATCTTAACTGGTAGATTGAGGAGAAGAGGTGGGGGGAGTAGATGGTGTTTATTGCTGCTGGTAGGGAGCTGTGTTCTACCTTCAGCATTTTTAATTCAAAAAAGTTTCTATAACTACCTTGCTGTGACTATGAATGACACAAAACTGTTGTTTTTTTCTTCTCTAGCCAGATGATAGGAAGACACTGAGCTTGGGCAGCAGCTGTGTTCAGAAAAGGTTGTCGGTGGTGTAGGCAGAGCCATCTGCCTACCGAGGCATTTAGCTTGGGGTGCATGTTCTAGGCCAAGATAGTAAATCAATAGCTTATTTTTCAGAGTGTTACAAGTAAGATGTCAATGGCAAGATTTACAGTGTAAACAGGAAAAGGGCAGCTAGCTTTATTGGCTTCCGAGTGTCCTAGCTGCACTGGTGAGAAAACAAAACAATAGTGAAAAAAAAAAGCCAAAGCAACTCATCCTGAAAGAGGCTGAAGATCCAGATACAGAACAGTATGTCTATCTAACATGTTTACTGGGTTTTTTAATAGACTTTAATACCCCCCACTGCCTAGGGCTGACCCTCCCTTCCCTTCTCACAGAACTGTCAGTTCAGTTAAACTTTTGTTTTAACAGACTTTCCTCTCTGCATGCCTGGACTGTTTGTCTGCTCTAGTTAAGTACAGGAAAAGGTACATACACATTGTGGGGTTTGTGACAGATCACCATGGGGCAATTGCTCCCTTTTATTTCTGTTAACTTTATAATCTACTTCTCTGGAGATTCCTGTTGCCAAAAGTTGTTTGAGGTGGCTGCAAAACTCTGAGACAATTGTGAAGAACAAAATAGTGAAGAGATGCTGATGATGGTTGGAATTTTCTTCCTTCACCTGGCAGATAGTGGAGCCCCACTGGATATGAGAGGAGCAGCCCTCCCAGTGGAGTCAGTACATGCAGTTTCCTTTTGGGCTTTGTTACCAGGTTGTGTTTTTTTCAGAGATGAAGTGCAAGCTGTAGTTTGAGCACAGCAGGAGTGCTGACCTGAACACTGACCTGAACAGTCAGGTTTGCTCCATCCCACCTCTGTGCTGTTGTGCTGCTGCATTCTGTGGAGAGGATCAGTGAAATGGAACAGGGAACTGCTCTTACGTATAAAATAACACTCGTTCCAGTTGTTTTTAGCTTAGCCAGCTTCTCCTGTGGTTTGCTGTGCTCCCTGCAAACCTGATTTAGAGGACAGTGGGGGAAACATGGACAGGAACTTACAGAGGGAGACAACTTGAATCCTATAACTTGAGCTCTCATAATGCAGCCCTTGCTTTTGTTGGCAAATTGACTTCTTGTTTCTTCACCTTTCAGCTGTGTGTGGTTCATGGTTGTTTAGTTGTTTGGTTTTGTTTTGGGTGCTTTTTACTTTGTTTTTCTTGTAAACTTTTTCTCCATTTCAGTCAGCTTGCACCTCTGACCTAGTCAATGCTAAAGCTCCTGGTGCCTTTGGGGCCAAGCCTCAGGTACTTCTGAATGTACCTTCCTGCCCATGTATTTTTATGCTGAAAAAAAGTCATCAACTGTGCAAAACCACGCCTAAAATTTACCTTCTGCCTGTTAGATTTGCAGTAAATGAGAACAGCTAATCTTGGTGCACAATCCTGAGTGAGGAGTGGAAAATAAAACTGCAGAGATGTTCCAGTTTGCTTTGGGGTTTCCTTTGCCAAGGACATCCAGTGGCCTGACTGCCAGCATGAACTGAACAGGGAAACCTTTCCAGCCTGCCTGGGAAAACAGAACAGGAGAGGAATCTAAAGACATAGATCTTGGGTGGAAAGAGATTCACTTTCTGCTCTCTCCAAGGCAGCAGTTTGAGGTATTCATCCATGTTATGGGGTGTTGTGTTGTGCCCAGTGGTAAACAGTGAGGAGGAACAGTAAAAAAAGAAAAAGAGCAACAAGTTCCCCTGCTCTGGGCCCTGGCCTGCCCTGTGAGTTCAGTGTGGTACCTGCGTCATTCAGGCCTGACCAAAATTTCTGTCTTCACCTGTTGGCAACGTATTTGCAGCCAGTCGTGCTGGGGACATACCTCATTCCTGGATGTGGTGATTAAACCTTGTGGGTGCCCTGGAGGAGCTGCAGCAGCCGGTAGGACATTGGTGTTGTCAGCTGTCACAGAGAAATGTTCCAGTCTTTCCTTCTGCAGTGACTCTGGGTGTAACTTTCTATCCTAATGTTGGTTACACCCCACGTGCTCATAGTATATCCTAAAATTTACAAATTGCTGTGGGACACCCTGTATGTGACAGGCCACATCTTCCAAACCTGTAACCTGTCCTGCTAATCACAGCTGCTGATATCAGCTGGACTCCCCTGTCTAGTTTGTGGTGTGCCGTGGCTGTGCTTCCCTCCCAGCATTTCAGTGGGATTGAAACTGATCCGAGTGGCAGAAGCCTTGGAGAGATGGGAATTTACACCTCGGCTGCCCTTGCCTTGCTGCCCGCTGTGCCAGGCACTCCCTCAGAGCCTGGCTGGGTGTGAGGTGTGGCTGACAGCTTGGGCTGCACTCTCAGCATGCAGCTCTGCTAACCAGAGCTGCCTGGAGCAAGGATGAGCAGAGGGGAAGTTGTGCTGGCTGGCAGAAGGAGATCTTTGGAATTTGCATGCGCAGTCCTGTCTGGACTCTCCTGGATAATCAGGTTAGTTTCCTGATTTTTTTCCCTCGTAAGGACTCTCTCAGTAGCCTCAGTGAGCAGCTCCTTCTGTCCTGTGGGAGGGCACCTTACATTTCCCTGAGGTGGAGAATGGGCTCAGTAATCCCAGCTTTCACATCATGGCTGGGTGGTGGACCCTTGCTCTGTGTGAGCGTTGGATCTGTGTGAATGTTAAATCTGTCCCCAGGAATATGCCAACCGGAGCAAAAAGCGACATGTCTCAGTAACAGACTGCTCCAAACAGATCAGACCTGTCCTTTAGTCTCTGCATGAACTCTTCATGGAATATATGGGCAGATTAAAGAACTCTGATCTTTTTTTTAGATGTTTAATGATCTGGGTTTGACACACCTAAAAGATTAAAAGTGGACTGCAGTTAATTCATCTCCTAAAGACTTAAGGGCGCTGTCTGCTATGAGGATAAAGCTCATCTGTGGGAGAGACAGAAGTTTCTTGGAGTCTGGTTAACATCTATGGCCTGAGATCCCCCGGGGGAGGGAGGGTGGAGACAACCACCAGCTGTCTTGCTGCTTCCATATGCAAGCTGCATTGCTTTCCCCTTCTTCCATCTCCGAAGGAAGGTGCAGTTCTCAATCTGTTTGTGCACACACAGCACTCACATGCACAGGCCTTACTCTTCCCCAAAAGACAGCAAAGCATCGTGTAAAATTTACATGTGACAGGTGCTTGTTTCTGCAGATACTTCATGTGCTTCAGAGAGATGAGCTGTTGGAATGGGAGAGCAGAGGATGCCAACCTGAAATTTATATGGTGATCTGCTAAAATTTTGGATTTACAGCACTCCTTTTTTGGGATGCTGTATAAGCTGTAGTTGTTGTTCCAGTGTCCAGCTATGTATTTAGAAACCTCCCTTTCCCTCCACACAAAAGGTGCTGTTGCCCTTTTGTTCTGTTCCCTGGAGAACGTTTCTTTGCAATTGTCAGCGTGTGCAGCGTCGCTTTCAGAGCCCATTCCATGTCTCCTGCAGCAGCGCCGCTGCAGCCCGGCTGACTGTGTGAAACTGTTCCCCTCTGCCTGGGCTCTGTGTGTTCATGGGTGTTCCTGTGGGTGGCTGTGTTATGCTTTTCACTGAAATTCTACTTTTGCAGCCCATGCTCCCAGCATTGCTCAGCAGAGTGAGGGATCATCCTCTGTGGACATTTCCTCTGGGAAGTGATGGGGTACCGATTTTTTCCCCCTTTTGATACCTGATCTTTGTGAGCTGTGGGACAGGCTCCTGGAATGGGTAGACACCACAGTCATTGTTTGTGGGTCTCAGTTTTGTGCAAAAGTGTTTATACTGAGTATAGTATTTCCTGGTTTTGGAGATGACAATTCAGAGTATGTCAAGGAGATAAGCAGGATGCTTAGCTTTCCATAGTTTAGCTGTTGTATCTTTTAAAGTGGTGCTGTATTCCCTGGGCAACTGCATTCTCAGCCCATCCACACTGTTGTATCTCCACATGCACCAGGCCTGAATCCCTGATCCTTCTCCAAGTAGCTTGACCAGCACTAAGAAATAAAATTACATGATTGTGTATTGTTTATCACCAGACAAACAGTGGTATATAAAAGCTTAGCTAAGGTTGGTAAGGCACATCAGTAACTTAAAGGTCACAAAAAAAAAAAAAGGGTGTTGCATTTTGCATTCCGGTAACTTATCCCTAAACCAGCCATGTGTAAATCCCAGGAACTGACTAAGCTTCAGCCTAAAGGAAAATGAAGCAGTGTTTTGTTAATATAATGTCTTCAATTGCAGTAGAAGCTTTTAAGTGCACCCACCCCTGATCCACCATGCATGCATCCTTCCAGTTTGGATTTCTGAGCCATGAACTAGATCAGGGAGCTGATCCAGCTTAGAAGGGAAGTGTCAAAGATATTTTTCTTTGAGCTAGCTGAGTTCTTTATCTGGACCACAGGCATCTGTGGGGCTGCAGAACTAAGGGGATGAGAGGGGAAGGGCCCATGCAGTGATTTATGGCTTGGAAGGGGAAACCTTAAACCCCTTTTGCTGCCAAGACAATGCATTGTCAAACTATGGGCTCACACGTTCCCTGGCATAGAAACACTGAGGATGCAAAGTGCCTTAGCCCTGTTCTGCTCTGCAGCTGTGGGGATGTTTTTGGAGTGAGTGTAGACATTCCAAACTCGTGCTAGCCTTGGTACCATTCATAATGAAGCCACAGTGATGTGGGGCTTTGGCAGGACGTGCACCTCCCTTCCCCCTCCAGGATTCTAGGTATTTACTTAGGCAGGCAGGTCTGAGCTGCTGTGGCTTCACTGCTCTTTTAGCAGGATTAGCTGGAGCACAGCTAGCTTGGAATCTTCTCTGCAGGCTGCTGTTAAGCCTCTCAAGCAGCTATGGATGTTGTGCTGCTGTGAAAGTATGACACGTGCATTTGAACCATTGTGTGGCCTTGGATTAGATGCAGATAATCTTTCTTTTTACTTAGAAGTTAATTTCTTTTACCCTTCCTGCTTTTAAGTTAGATCTGTGATTTCATATTTCCGAAGAATGAATGTGGCACCCAGCAGGAAGGGTGTAGGCAGCAGGACAAGGGAACAGTGTTGCTGTGCTCTCTCTGAGTGCCAGTGAATTTGAGTAGCTGTAAATTTGTTAGATTCTTCCTTACCCCTCAGCCAGGTGAAATTTGAGGAAGTGAGGGAGAGAAGCAGTTGAGAAGAGGGGGGAGGCAAAACAGCATACAGAAAAGGAATATTATGTTTGAGAAAACCAAAAGAAAATGAAAAGAGGACAGAGATGAGAAAGGAGGCGACAGGATGGAAGCAGTAACTGAGGAGGGAGATGGTGGAAGAGATTTACAAAACCTGGAGCAGAGCAAGGCCAGGGAGGCCATTGCTGTAAGAACCAAGGGTGGAAATAAATGCTTGAGAATTTTCACAGAATGTGTGAACTGATGATGACCCTTTTTACCCCCATGTAGTTCAGTGCACCTGAAGATGTGCTGGTGCAGGAGAGCAGTTCTGTTAGAGAATGTCTGAGGGCCAGTGGTAGAAAGAGTTCCTCTGTGTGCCAGGAGGGCTCATTTCTGTGAGTCACAGCTGCTGCTCTTCTCCGTGGGATGGGATTTCTTACAGGTTACCCAAAGAGGAGGAGAAAAGGGGATGCTGGTGAGATGAGAAGTGTGACACACGTGGAGCAGTGTCCTTGGCATGTCTCTCTGGTGCTCTCTCAGTACAGCATGTTTAGCCCACCATCCTTGTTTGCCTGCCCTTTTCCTTAGTTGTCCCTTGTCAGCAGTTGTCTGTTGTTGCTGTTTCATCTCTCTCTGGCCTTGGTGGCTCAGCTACTGATGGTGACTCCGAGACTGGCTGGCCTTACAAGGAGGGTAAGAACCCTCTTAATGCTCACCTTCTCTGAGACACTGGCTAAGAAACCAAATGCTCTTGCTTGAGCCCATCTGCTGTCTCCACTTGCCATCTACAGCAGCAGCACCCAGAGCAGCTGGAGGTGTCAGAGCAGGTGAGCCCCGGCTCTGATCTCTTTGCTTTTCACTCGCAGGTGGGGCCTGAGCAGGCTGGGAGCGCTGTGCTGGGCTGAGCAGCTCTCAATAACCTCGTTTCCCTAGCAACAGTGGGCTCTTTAATCACGGAGATACAAGGCTACCTCTGTTCCTGGTGCTGAGGCTCGTGGAGTGTGTCTGGCTGTGGCAATATTTTGCTTCTGTTGGAAAAAAAATGGCAGAATGAAAGCGAGAAGGTCTCTCTGCCTTTGAGAGAATTAAAATCTTCATAGGTGGATTTCAGTGCTGTGTGCAGCAATAATAGAAAGAAGAGGGATTATAACTACTTCTAAGCTTTTTAATGTGTGAAGGATCCCTGGAGGATACAGAAATAAAGTTTTAAATTCTGTGTGGAGCTTTATGCATAGATCTCATGGCAGTCTGTGGCACTGATAGATTCATTCCTTGTTGATATGTGTTATTTTCTTTTTTATGGATAGGGAGACAAAGTGATTCAAAGGTAGGCTGTATCTTGTTGCAGATCTGGCAGTGAGTCTCCTCTTCTGAGCTCACGTCCCCCACCTGCCCTTTCCTTGTGTTTTGGGTAAAGATGTCCCTGTGCAGTAGGAGACACAACATGGAAGGGAAGGTAGAAGTGTGAGGCTGTTTTTTAGCAGGAGAAAGTGAGGAAAGTGGAAATACTGTGATTCACTGCAAGCCTTTCTGCTAATGTACTTTAGTCTGCATTTACTCCCCCATTAACAAAAGTGGAGCAAACTATAAATTTTGCAAGGGAGCATTGGGAGTGAAAGAAATATATTCCTGCCTTAATTTCTGCACAGAGACTTGGTCTTGTTACTGCACGTGTGCAGGAAAAACTGGTTTGGATAAGAATAGTTTGAAGAATCCTCTGAAGGAAAAAAGAATTCTTCCATGAGTAGGCATGAAGCCTACATAAGTGCCCAGGACTGATGTTCCTTCTTGGATAATGCCAGTGTTAAATTGTCAGTAGTGTCTCACAGGCTTCTTGGCTTAGGAAGTTGCACAGGGAACACCTGAATGAAAACAGGTATCTGTACCCTTCCACTGAGGTGACCTGATTTTGTGGGTTTGGGATCTTTTCTTTCTGGCATGGGGTTTTGTTTGTTTGGGTTTTTCATTATTATTATTTTAATATGGCATAAGTAGTGCAGAGATGAAAGGAGACACCCATCTTCCTTCTGACTTATTTTGGTCTCTGGACTCAAAACAGTCCCTTACCCTTCTGGCCAAAGAGAAGACTGTCCACCTGTGTGTGAGGAGGGTATTTTTCCTTTTTGGTGTTACCCTGCCTGTTTGGGTTGTGCGAGGTGGGGGCTGATGCAGTCTCCTGTTCTGCATCCTTTTAGTCAAAGAACTTCTGAGAATTCCAGCAGGAGATTTGTTTGACTTGCAGATGTTGTAGAAACTATCTAGCTTTGGGGTATCTAAAAAATCTCTTTTGTTTGTGACTGAGCATCCTTATCTCAGCCTTTCAGGCCTCTGGTTACCAAATCAACTTAAAGGGTGTCTTCTGAATGGCTGTGGAGCTCTGGACACCTCTAACATCTAGGCCCAGGTTCCTCCCAGAGAACATGTAGCTCTTCCCCCCACCCCTCGTTCCCGTGGTCTCGCACAATCTAACAAGACTTGAGGAACCCTGAGAGCTTGAGCATGAGCAGGGGGGGACATGAAGCTCACTGAGCTTGTTAAAATAACACTGCCATGGTCCTTCAGCAGCCTAAAGGCCTCGTGTCAGGCTGTTATTCAGCTGGGTGGTATTTGGTATGAGCCGAGACAGAGGCTCGTTTCTACAGTGAGCGTATTGTTGGGTTTTCAGTAGATTGTTTGCGTAAATTCCCGAGACCAGCTCTCCCTCCTGGAACAGCCACATGGATCAAGTTTTATTCTGTTCCACATAAAGTTCACATCCTTTACTGGAATGAGTCATGCTTTAACTGAGTTTACTGTGAGGGAGGAAAGTGGGCTTTAAAATGTTACTCCTCCACCCTGCCTTGGTGATGTATAACAGGATTATTAGTATGCTTGGCAGCAGCTGCTTATTATTTTCACAGAACCTGGATATTTGTGAAAACAAGTGAAAAATTGGTTCTACTTGTGTTGAAGTGTAATTATTTTTATTTTTCTTTGTGGCTTTGCCCTTCATAAAGCTCACTAGCTGCTGTAAAAGTGGATCTCGCTTATCTTCTCGGGGTTATTTTTCAGTTTTGGGAGAAGAGTGGCATTCTGTGACTGGTAGCTGAAAGAGGGGGAGGAACTCTCCCATTGTGTGGTCACTGGCCCATGCATGGCTGTTGCTGTCACACTCAGGACACTTCTGGGCACTGAGAGGTGAAAGGGCTTCACAAGCCCATGGAACTCATGGTGTGGTGCCAATGTGCAGAAATCAAATTTTGGCCCTGTCTATATTCTTTGTGCAGAGAGGTGCAAGACCTTTTAACCTATGGCAGAGGGAGCTGCTCAGTGAATGTCCTGTTACAGGTTTTTGCAGAAGCAAAAGTCTCTGTATGCAGCTACTAAAGATACCAGAACAATTGTACTGCTCATTTTTCCTGCAGAAGTTCATTGATGTCCTGTGCAATGATAGCTAATTTGACTCTTCATACCACCATCCTTTTTTCTTTGTGTTTTGGATGTGGTGTTGGTTTATTTTGGGGATTTTTGGGGTGAGGGGAGATGGGATGGGCAGGAGGGAGTAGGGTAGTAGTTTGTTAGTTTGTTTAAGGAGCTGGGCTCAAAACTAAGGAGGAGAGTCAGCCAGTAGAAGAGGACCTCTTAGGATTTTGGGCTTGGCCATAGGTTGGTTCACTTGGCATGTAAGACCTTTCTGTCCTGGTCCTCTTGTTCCTGAGTGGCCTGGAGAGAGTTACATTTCTCCCATGAGCTGTGCATTGTCTGTGCTTCCTAAACTGGCAGGGGCATCATCTGTTCATGTTCTACAGAAAACCCAGGGTGTGTTATCACAACCTCTGCATTCCTAAACCCAGACTGCACAGCTTTTATGGAGCCTGCAAAAGGATTTATTTTGATGCCAATGCTTTTGAAGGAAAACGTGAGGGAAAGAGATATAATAAAATGACCACTGATGTTAGAAAGGACTTTACCTTGTAGGACTTGGAATGAGTGAAATGAACTTTTGGTGGCAACTTTAGTTAAATTTACTCCTCTGTTTAAGTAGCACTGACTCTGGGTTTACTGGTAAGTACTGTGGGAGCTGGGAGGCAGTGCCTGGTGGGCCAGGCTGCCTCCTGGAGTGTGAGCAGACAGGTTTGTCCGTGTTTTGCAGATGCCCCGTTCGGGGGGACGCCGCCAGGCTACGCGTACGATGCTGACCGCGCCGAGGAGCAGAGGAGACACCATGACATGATGCCCTACATCGATGACTCGCCATCATCCTCACCCCACCTCAGCTCCAAGAGTCGGGGCAGCCGAGACACTCTGTCCTCAGGGTCTCTGGAATCTACAAAATCAGTGAGTCCTTTGCTGTCTCTGTGAATTTTAGTGGAGAGAATTGGTGATTGTTGCGCTTGAGAGAGTCTCTAAATAACAGGTATTTTGGACAGGAAAGTATGAAACAAAACAAACATGTTCCTACATCTCTGTGGATGGGTTGTCATTGCCTTTCACAAGGAAAATAAAAGTTATTTTTGGGTAGGTTGAAGGTTTTGATAAAGCATCTGGAATACAAGACCTGTGAAAGTGGAATAAGAGGAATTAAAACTGCCAGCTCTGGAAGGGTGACTTTGGGTGGGGGGTGGCCACTGCTTGTGGTGGATTTGACTATTCACTAAATAGCTGCCTATCTAATGGTAGATAAAAGGTGCCGAAGGGACTGCCTAGCCTGACCTCTGGTTTAATGTGGCCCTTCAGGCTACCTTGCTTTATTTTTGTTTTAGGTTCAGTAGCATGACTATATCTTGGAACTTAAAGAAAAATTCTGTTTTTGTTCTTACAATAGTGTTGGCAGTGAGTCTGCAGTATGCCTTGGTAAATAACTATTGACTTTGCTGTCTTCACAGTCAAAAATACCTTAGTTTCAGCTTGAATTAGTCTCGGACTTTCACCCTTTGTTTCTATTTATCCTTTTGCAAGAGATTGAGAGCCCTTAAATCCCAAGTTGCTGTTTCCTTGAATATCTTTGTCATTTGCAGACTTTTGGTTTCCTCAAGTCATTCATAAAAATGCTTAATAACACCAAGCCAACTGTCACTGCCTTCCTACTGTGTTTCTGAGAAAGTGTGGCCAACAACCTTCAATTCCCACATTGTAAATAACACTTGGAAATCTGTCATCTAAGTAGTTTAACTTATGTGTTGCTTTAGATTGTTCTGTCCTGTTAATTAAGATGTCATGGAAGAACAGGATGGGTATTTGACAGATATTAGCGTGCATGTAAATCAACACCATCACCTTTATCAGACAGTTTTATTTATCTTGCATCAAAAATCAAGAGTCTGACAAGTTCCCCAAGCCATTGGGCTCAATGTTCATTGCACACATCCTTTTACTGCTCTTTATTGCTTACTGCCATATCAGATACCTTTTCCAGGATGAATTCTAGGTTAAGAATCCTTCTTGAGACAGTGTTTTTGTTCTTCTTTATCATTTATAGAAATGCATTGTCATGATCTCTCAAAGCAGTATCAAGTAGATATATTGTTGATGTTTGCTTGGTTTTACTTGACTGCAAAGTGTGGAATCTGGTTAGCTGTTCATGCTTTAGTCTGTTAATTTTGAGATGCTTTTTTATCACTCCAGATGAGAATTCTTGTGATATGTAAGAGGCTTTTGAGTGAAGAAATTATCATTAGTAAATGCAAAAAGCTCCAAGAACATTTTAATATTGGCTTGAGATTTCCAGGTTATGTTTCTCAGGATGAAGGAAAAACGCTGTGTGACTACACATGGCTGAGAGTTATCTTCAAAGAACCAGTTGTCATAGTGCCTGTGACTGGAGGCCTGGAGGAAACACTAATATTTAATCTTGTTCTTTATTTGTCTGAGCATTGCCTCATAAGCAGTTAACAGCAGTTAATTTCAAAGTTCCTTTAATAATGCTAGAAAGCCTGCCTTTTCAAAAATAATTTTAAACATAAATGGCTGCTTTCTTCTCTCTGACTATAAAAAGATGTTTTATGGCTTCCAAAAGAGGTGTCCTGATACAGATTAGACTTTTAGTCGTGAACCTCAGCTGCTTCAGCCAGTCCCATCTGTAATTAGTCCACAGTTGACAATGCCACTGATTAAGGATGATCCATAACAAGGAGGAAGAGACTAATTTACATATAGTTGCAGTATTTCCCAAGCAAGCTAAACTTTCTGTCATTACAAGTTGTTAGAGGGCTTTTGCTGTAGTTCTGTTTTCAGCTGTCGTGGAAAAGACATCAGGAACAAAATTAAGTGTCCAGCACACTGTGCTGAGCCAAACACATAAAATGTGTCACACCAGAAATACCAGCATGTACCTCTATTCTCTTTTCTTTTACACTAAACTTGATTAGCAGAAAATATGTTTTGTTTACATGTCTTTGCTTTTATAGTTGTCTTCTTGCCCTTTTACTTTTTCCTTAGGTGCCTGCAGTTAGTTCTGAAAATTTGAGATTATCCTTATGACCAGAGTGTGGAAATGAAGTTAGCCCTGTGTAACAACACAACATGTACTATATAAACTACTTTGACAAAATATTAAGAAATGGTGAAGTTGTTCAGAAGTTAAGAACTTCCTCTGGTTATCCAGCCTTGCCTTTTGCCATAGCCTTGTCTTGAATCTTAGTGAACACTCTGGAATACTCAATCATCCTGTTTTTCCTATGGGGCTCCTGCACTGTGCAATGAGCACAGTGAATGGTGCTCACTGGATTCCACATTCACCTCTGGAGCTGTGTGTGCACCTTATTTACAGGCACTGCAAACTCTGCTCTGAGTTCAGAAGTATTCATTTCCTCGTGGCATGGCCATTAACTGCAGGTACAGTTGGAATGCTACACAGGTCTTAATTATCCTTGCAGTGTTCCTGTGAGATAAGAGGATGGTATGTTCACTAACCACAGGTAAGCAAGGCAGACAGGTTATAGGAAAAACATCTGCTAATTTTGGGTGCTTAATATGAGATGTGTAATCTTCTGCAAAACCAGGTTCTGACCTTTAATACAGTTTTCTTCCCATTTAAAGTAAAATACCTTTATTTTCACTCATAACCAAGAGTTAACAACGCTCCAGTCAGACACCCCAAAAAATGGAGAACATTGCAAACAATGATATTTTTATTTTTAATCTAAGTAATTCACTTAGCATCACACAGACATAGAAGCATTTTGGTGTGATGTTCATCTGCCTTATCCATGAAACCAGCTTTCCTCTTGGAGACTGGATTGTTGCTATCTGGATATTGAGGGCATCTTGCTTTGACTGATTTTATGGGCTTGCTCTGGGCTTTGTATTTTTCTGCCAAGTATTTGACTGAGTCCTTCCCTCTCCTTAGAGCAGCTCTAGCCTTTGGTTGGATGGCACATCAGGGTTCTGTCCAGCCACCACAGAGAAAGTGCAGAGTGGCCAGAGCAGTGCCTCTTCCTAAAAGAGAATGAAGGGATCCCTCCTTTATTACTTAGAGAGGGGTGTCCTGATGTTCCCTCAATGTGTAGGGTGACCGACTCCCAGCACCTCATGTCGGTGTTCCAAGAGCTGAGGGTGGCAATGAACTTCCAGAAGGTTTGTGGTGCTCTGCACCTTCTCATCTGGGGACTGTTTTCTAATCCCTCCCACCACCCCCCTCATGTAAGCAGATGAAAAGATGCTGCCCCCAAACTGTGCCACTTCAGCACCTCTCGTGTAGTCACATTCCACTGGGTGTCCACTGTTGCTGTGCAAGGAGGGTGACAAGAGGTGCAGCAGCATCAGCTTTGTCCGTGACCCAGAGAGGGCATAAGCAAGATGGCCATTTGTGGTGTGGATCTCAGCATCCCTTGACTTGTCATTTTTGTGGTAAGGGGGCCTTAACAAACATTTGCATTGAGCAAGAGGGGTTGTCCCCTTCTTCTGGCTCTTCCAGGGTCTCGTGCTGGCCTGCTCATGTGTGTCCTGGCATAAAGCTTTTGCCAAACTTTGCCTGCTGCTCTGAAGCAAACCTGCAGGGAGAGAGGGAAAAGGAGAAATAGGTTCCACTGATGCTTAAGTTGTTTGTTTATTTAACTTGAGAAGTGGTTTAATTTTCCCAAACATTCCTTTCTGTAACAGTTGAACTTTTGTGATTGAACTTTCCAAAAATTCTGGAAACCTCTCTTGGAAAATGTCAGCCCAAACGTTTGCCAAATAGGACAGTGCCAGTAGCTTCAGAAGGTGTCAGACAGTGTTGGTAAAAGGTAGTGATACTTCAGTCCCAGAAAGAGGGAGAATGTGTGTGTCTTTCCCTGCAGCCAGGGTGAAAGGTGGAGAAGATACCTGAACAGAGTTAGAGGAGGACAGAGGGAGAGCTTGCTACAGTATTCTTAGGACACAGGAAAGTGTTGGTGACTGACACCCTTCAGCAGAGAGGAGTGATGGCCAAGAGTTTTGGAGTGGGTAGGTTGCAGCCTGGAGGCTAAAGAGGATGGGAAGCTTAATTCATTGTGATCCTACTGCTGCTACTCATATGGGGAGAGATTGCAGCCATGAGAAGAGTAGAAATAAGCAAGGCCTTTGGAGATCTGCTCAGGAGCAAAGCCAGGCTCAGAGATGTGGAGGTGGGTGCCGGTGCAGGACAGGCAGTGGAAAGGCAAAGCTCATCCCACCCCCCAGGAGAGGAGTCACTTTCCAGTGCAGATGAGTTTTTGCCAAAACAGATCTGTCCAATTCTTGCCCATATCACACCAAGGGAGGCAGGAGTGCTAAAGCTGAGCGACCACCTCCTCCTGTCTGCTCTGTTTGGAGGAAAAATTGGCTGCTGCTTCAGAGATTTCCGAGTAGAATTTCTCTTCCCTTTTCTGCTGTGCAGTCCGTGGTTGGTGCAGCATTGGCAGCCATTGCCTTTCCTCAGATCAAATCCTTTTGTCCTTGCTGTCTGCCAGCTCAGCAGAGAGCAGGGCTGTGGCAGAGCAGGTTGTGGGTTTTGCTCCTAGCTTGGTCCCAAGGGGATCCAGAGAAGTTGACCTCTGAAGCTACAGCAATAAAGAGGGTTACTGCTCTGCTTGGTACTGCTGTTGCCAGCCTGTTCTTCCCTCTCCAGCGTTTCCAAATAATCCTTCTCCTTTCTTCCTCTTGCTATTTGGGTTGGTTTGTTTGTTTTGTTTTACGGGGCTTTCTCCTCACCACCCCCAACAGATGCAGTTTTTCCTTTTTATTCTCCGATTCTTTGCTCCTTAAGGGCTCTGCCTGGATGTACAGCCCTTCCTGAGGAGAGCTGGCACACCAATACTGATGTTATAAATAATGTTGGCTCCTCTCCCTGCTCCTTCCCCTCCCTGCATGGAGCATGATTGGCTTGATTACAGAATTTGCCCTGTTTAATATCACCAAGACAATGACACACCTCCAGCCTGTTTTAGCAGAAGCTTACAAATATATTTACACTTTAAAAATTGAAATGAATTGCTTTTCTTCCTTTGTAGGCTCTCAGCTTCTGTGTGAGATTCAGAGCTGTCCTTACGGGAAGCCTCTCCTTTGAGCACATTCATTGCACGGTGTATGAACACCCTGTACCAAAGGAAGAGTTAAAGTGCCTTTTATACACCCACTTTGAATCCCTGATTCTCTTTACAGAGCTGTGCCAGCAGCAACCTCTTTGCAAAACCTTCTGTGTTGTGGTTTCTAGATCCTTAATCTGTGCTCTTCTAACATTTGCAAGAAAACAATTATTGCTGTCAATTTAAACAAAACCCAGGAAGCCCTGAGTTCTAAACAGTCAGGAAGAGCTGAGTCTGTCTAATCCTTGGAGCTGGTGAATGTCGGCCTCGCAGTAATTGGGCACAACATGTGATGCCAACTTGGTTAGTAAACTAAAGTGCTTGGGCTGACAGGCTGCAAACACATTCAGAGCAGCTGTGGCTCGGGGCCAGTGTGTGTGTGTGTGCTCTGATATCTCCAGAGCTTCCAACCACTCAGACTGGCCGTGGGTCAGGTCCCAGGATTGCACTTACCATGGCTGTGACTCAAATCTTCTGGTTTTTAAGTCTTTGGAATAGCAAAAGGCACCACCCAGCTGAGGAGAGAACACCAGAATCGTATAGGCATGAGATACCTGTGACACTTCCTTTAGCCTGCTTTCCACCTCCTTTTTGTTTTCTTTATTTTTAAATGTAGTTCATAAGGAGTGGGAGCAGGGCACTGGTTCCTTGCTTGCTTGTTCAGGTCTGGCTGGGTGTTGGGTCCTCACAGCTCCCATGGCAGGGAGACAGGAATGCTCTGGCTGCTGCCCTGGTACAGTCTTGTAATATTTATTCTGAAACACATGGGTGGAGAGGAAGCCAAAAGATGGAAGGGCAGTGGAGAAAGGGTAGACATGGACACTGGCGTCAAAGAGGCAGGGATGGTCAGAACATGAAATACTAGTCAGACTTGTACAAGTGAAAAACAAGCTAACCAAGCTGTGTAGGAAGCATGGGATGGACTGCTGACCACCTGGCACTCCCTGCTGAGTGGTTAGAGTTTGCCAATACAGGCTGCTCCCACTTCCTGCTGGGAACATCCCATCTGCACTGTGGTAAGAGGTGTATTATCCCCTAGCTAATGTGGTCTGGTAGATGTGGTACCAGCTCCTCCCCTTAACACAGGCAGCTCAAAGATTTCAGACTGCTCCCTTCTGCCGGGGTGGGGAAAGGAGTCCTCAGCCTTGGCAGGTCTCCCTGTACTGGTGAGGAGCTTGATACCTCTGCCCAGGATGTTCCCTCTGAACTCCCTTCTGGCTGGAGTGCAGGAGCTGAGCAGGCAGGGAGCTGTTGTCACAGTGCTGTTCTTTGTTTCCCTTTTGTGTTAGATATGGGCAAAGCAAAAATGCCCTTGGCAAGGGGTGCATCATGTCCTGGCGTGCTGCAGGGGGGGAGGGTGGAAGGGCAGTCCCACGGGATCTGTGCCTGCTCACTGCTGTCTTGTTCTGGGGAAGCAGGTGAGCCTGTTCCCAATTCTGTGAGTGAGGAATGTTGTAATACTAAATAATAAATTTACTCCTCTTCCTCCTAATACTGGCACCATCTCCCAGTGAATTTCTCAGTCTTGGAGAACGTTTCATAGCAAGTGTGACTTAAAAAGCACCCTGAGGCTGAAGGAGCACCGGGGCTGTTCTCCAGATGTTTGTCCTGCTCGGTGCAGCCCCAGCTGACGTTGCCAGCAAAGGCTCCCTCAGCAGGAGCCCTTGTCAGGGCACGGGCTCTGGGGAGCAAACACAGCAGCACCGAGGTGGTGTATTGATCCCTGGCACAGCAGGAGCAGCAGGAGATCATCTTTTCACATATGAGGAGGCTGTATGTAAATCTGAGGTATTGCATTGGAGATCCTGGAATGTGCCATGTGATTGTTGGATAAACTCCCCCGAGGGTTCCTTCAGCAACTGCTGTACCCAGAGTAAAGCAGGCAGGCCCTGCCCTGGCTGGCTGTGTCTGAGGCTGGAGTTTTGCAAGCACCACACTTGGAAAAATGCTCCTATTAAAAAGGTTTGGGACAAAACCGTGGACATTGCACTGTGCCCGTGCGGTAATGGCCAGGAAGGAAGGCCCCCAGTGTGTCCTGGGAGATGTTTGTCTCTGAAAGCACATCTCTTTTAATGGGAGGAAATTAACATTCAGGCACAAAATGCCGCTCTGTCAGCCCAGCAAGAACTGGCTGGTAAATTAAAGCTTTTGCTTGTGAAGAGGAAAACTGTTCTCAGTGCTGTAAGGAAAACTGTTGTGCCACTGTGGTGATGGGGAAGTTTGAATCATTTAAATGACTTGCCATTGTGTACTGCTCTTTACAGATGTTACAAACATACCCAGCTGGTTTTTAAATCCTCACCTCCTCCAAGAGAACCTGCTAAATATAATTATAGTGCTGTGTCAATATTGACCAGTTACCTCATCCTCAGCAGTGGGGACTTTGGAGCACTGTTAGTTTTCGTCAATGCTTCTTTGTGTAGCTGCACTTTTCTTTTGTAAGTGTTGTAAGAAATCTTTGGAAACCAAGAGCAATTGTGTTTCTCTTGCACCAGTGCTGCTCCATCCCTTCCTCTTTGGATGAAGGCAATCTTTGTTTAACGTCTTGGGGCTGTCTGTCTTGATTAGGTGTGCGTGTACCATGCCTTAAAAAGTGGTCCATGAGCTGGACATCCAGGCACTGCTGGCACAGAAACCATAAGGAATGGTCACAGTGTTGTTGGCTGTTTGTGTTTGAGCTGTGCAGGCAGCCACTCGGGTGCTCTGGAGATGCACAGAGGCTGTTGCAGCTCATTTTACCCTGTGGTTTGTCACTGGTCTTCTGCAATCTTTTGAACACTGAATTACAAATCCTACCTTCTTTGAGATGCCCTTTCAAGATTTTAAAGGGCACTGTGGTTCTTACTGAACCTCACCAGAGGGTGGGATGCAAAGGCAAGTTCCCCTTGCCGTGCAGTACCTGACGTGCGTGTAAATTTTACGCGTTTCCTTCTGTCTGCCACTTTTCTTGAAGAGGTGATGGTGGTATTTGACACCTCACAAAATCTTTATAAAGTAGTTGCTGGAAGTCTTTTAGACTAGAAAATAGCTTGTGAAATTTAATGAAAGCGTTCAGGAATCAGGATGGTTATTGATGAGACTGAATCCAGAAATATCTGGGAGCGTGAGGATCTGTTTCTTTCCTCGGGTGGTGCGTAGGCTCAAAGTCACACTCAGGATGTGATGGTTTTCCTGCAAGCCTTACCTATAGCCCAGATGCCTTCTGTCCATCATGAACCTCATCTGTACATCTGCAGGGTTCAAGCACAGGACCCTAAACTAAGTGGAGCCTTTTTTTTGGCAGCTCTAGGGCTTTCTGTTCAGTCAATAGAGTGGAGCATCCTGCTGTGTTTCCTGATCCTCCCACTGCTGAAATCAAAAGCTGAAGATTCCTCTGGATATTAAGAGGAGTAGGATGGAGCCACAAACAACCTACCCAAAGACCTTGAAAAGTACCCTTTCAGAGCCAACTACTGACTCTATTCTTAGAGACATTTAATAACATAAAAAGCTTGCAGGAATTGTAACAAGCTATTTCTGTGAATGACAGAAATAAAAAGAACTGGAAATAAGAATGTGTGAAAGGGGGATGTTTCTCATTATTTATAACCTTCACTGCCTGGCCACATTTTTTTGGAAACCCTCGGTTTCACTTTATCAGGTTAAATACTTTTTCAGATAACAGTTTTGAGAGGAAGCATAATTAAAATTCAACAGAGGGGATGACTGCTTCTCTTAACACTTCATGCTAGTCTTCCTCATTTGCCCATGAATGTTTTTATGTTTGGGTTTTTTTCCTCTCTTTCTTCAGTTGTTTTGGTTCAGAGCTCCTTCATGGAATCCCAATAAGAAAACCAGCATATGCGTTCCAAGCAGTGCTGATTATTCCATCCTCTCACTAAAAATAGACGTTGTGCAAGCTGGCACTGAAAAATAATGTAGTGACTATTGGAGAGTGGGAGAAGGAAGAGCCGTGTGGGAGCCGTGGCGGGCTGGGCTGTGCTGTGCTCGGGCACACCTGTGGGGAGGCAGGGGCAGCTCCTTCTGCTTGAGAAACACGGCTTTGGAGAGCTCTCGTGGGAGGAGGGAGGGAATGGCACACAACAAGGCTCCTGAGATGTGTTCAGGAGGATAAATTCCGAGTTTTTTAAGTCCTGTGTTTTGAATTTTGTGAAGAGGCCTTAGCACCTAATCAAGGCACCAAAGTTGGATGAGTAAAGCTGATAGCTGTAAATAATCTAAGTGACATCAGTTGCTGGTAAATTAAAATTTCTGTAATGTTTAATGTTTCCATATTGCTAGAAATAGGGTGCTGAGCACAGGTGGGTTTTTTGTTTGGTTGGTATATTTTTAGTCTGAAAGTAAACAAAACATCCAAGTGTGCTCTGGTCAACTGAATGATATCTTTTACTCCATCTTTATTCTTGTTTTTTTTTCTTTCTCTCCCCCCCACTCCCTTTTTAATATTTATTTTTTTTCTTTTTTCTCTTTATCAACTTCTTTGTGTAGAGCGAGCCAGACCTGGAGAAGGGCCTGGAGATGAGGAAATGGGTCCTGTCAGGAATCCTAGCCAGTGAGGAAACCTACCTGAGCCACCTGGAGGCCCTGCTGCTGGTAAGAACTGGGACCAGATGCCAATTCAAACACTGGTACTTGAATTTTCACTGCTGCTTCCATCCAGAGTTCCCAGAACTTCACATACACGTGGGTTACAAGTTGCTGGGTGTGAAGAGTACCTTTTCCTCCTCTTCTCCAAGAGAGGAAGAGAGGCTTAAAGAAAGGACCTGGATATGGCACAACCAGGGAGTTAGGGAGTTACAATTGTGGTAGTACCCAAGAGCTCTGTCTTTAAGTGTCCTGTGCTAATTATTAGACACGTTGCTGTATAGTTGGACAGAGATTAAGGAAATTAAGTGCAAAGGGATTTTAATTGCGTCGTTAATACCCTGGGAAAATTCACCTACTGGGGTGGCTGATCCCCATGAGAGAACTTGTTCATGTCTAGCTTTCAGGAGTTGTGTGAATGCAAATATCACTTATTAATAGGATGAAAAATAAATCTATAGAGGGATGTGTTGCAATGTGAGAAGGGTGAATGTACATGGTTTGCATGATGATGATTTCCCTTTTTCCTCATTTCAGCCCATGAAGCCTTTGAAAGCTGCTGCCACCACCTCTCAGCCTGTGCTGACCAGTCAGCAGATTGAGACAATATTCTTCAAAGTGCCTGAGCTCTATGAGATCCACAAAGAGTTCTACGATGGGCTCTTTCCCCGAGTGCAGCAGTGGAGTCACCAGCAACGTGTGGGAGACCTCTTCCAAAAGCTGGTGAGTCAGCTGCCATCAGCAGAGTTCCTGGTACCTCTGATCCAGCTCACAGGGGCTGGTGGGTTCCCTCTGGTGACTGTGCACAGGCTGAGGGGATCAAAGCCCGTGGCTGGATTAGAGGAGAGGCTTTTCACTTTGCCACTGCAGTGAAGGGCCTACAGCAAAATGGCTCTTTCATTGTCTTTAATTAAAGACTCCAGCAAGCTGTGGTGCTAAAATAAATACAGTTTCACAGAAATACTGGATCTTCAGAGTCTCTGCAGCATCATCAAAAGAATTTGCTTTGGAGGAAGATGGGAGAATGGCAGTATTACAAAGTGAACTCTTTAACACTGACAGTGAAGTGTTTCTCATTACTGTTGAACTCCCTCACATAATTCCTTCTCTCAGTGGTGCTTTGCTCTACCTTGTGCTGATTTCTGGTTATCACCTTTGGCTCTGCTTCTCTGCCACCATCCTGGCCTTTGTACTCCCCTTGCTGTTATGCTGATGCAGTCAACCTGCAGCTGAGAATCCTCCAAGCAACCTCAACAAAATGCTCTGAGTGCGGAACAGGACAAAGACATATACAGCATATTCCTGAGGCTGAATTAAAATCGCTGAGTTTCTGAGCCAGATGACAAATTGTTTGCATTCTAGGAGAGTTCTTTGGCCCCTTTAGCCTCTCCCCTAGCATGTGCAGAGAGCAAAGGATTAAAGGAGCTGTTTTTTCCTTTTTAGAAAAGAAAAGAATCTCTGCATTCCAGAGGTGCCTCCGATTCTCGGGGTAGGAGTGACATTCCAGTGAGGGGTTTATTGGCTGGGGAGTGGATTTTCCAGGGTCGATCAATTGTTAGCAGCTGTGTAGCCCAGCATCAGCCCCATCCCCTGTGGAGCAGGGGGAGCTGGGCCTGGAGGATGATGTTTTCTGTGCATGCCAGCAGCTCGGGATCAAAATAAGGGAATCTGCTTTTCACTGCCAACATGTTTTAGCCAGGAGGGGTCAAGTTGGTGCCTTGGTGAGTAGTTCATGGTATGCAATTTGAGCAGCTGGTTTAAGAAGACTAACCCAGCTGCTGCTGGTTGCTGAAGCAGAGGTACAAAGGCTGCTGGAAGTGGCAGCCTCACAGACTGCTCTGGACGTGCAGTGCAGCAGTGGAACGGCACTAACTGAGGAAGACCCGAGTGTATTCCTGGGCAGGGCTGGCTGTCAAGCAGCCTCTCCTCACTGCACAGCTCCTCAGGTGCTTGCTTAGGACCATTCCTTGCTGCTGGGTGATCCCAGGTGAGGGAGTTAAGCCCTTCTGGCACTCTGCTTTTACGTTCCCCCGATTTTTCTGCATTTGTGGCAGAATTGTTGATTTTGTTGGATTAGGACTGGAAGCAGAGGAGCAAATTGCCGTAGTGCAGGAAGCTTTGAGCTGGCAGAGCAGCTTCAGTTTCGGGTGGTTTGGTGCAGCATCAGTGGGAATTGCAAACTCTTTGCTGGATGAGATAAAGCTAATAATTCTTGGCATGCACTGGGAAGCAACTAGATGAGAGAGACAGCAAGAACATCAGGCATTACAAGGCATCTATACTGGATGTACATCAAATCTCTGGGAGCAGACTGTTTACTCGTGGTCATGTCATGCAATCTGATGATAAACACTGCAGTGCTTGTTATTATCCAGATGTCCCTGGGGACAATAATTTTCTTAATATCACGCAGAACACAGCACAGTAGATTGAAGGTACAGATTGAAGGTACAGATAGCAGATGCAAAGAGTTTTAGAATTCCGTGTGTTCAGGCACAAAGTACGATCTATTTGCAACGTCAAATTGACTGTTATTACATCTTTTCCTGCTGAAACTAAGGAAAAGATGCTAGGCATGTGGGAGTGAAATATGCTTCTCATTTTGGGGGAATATATTATACATATTTTTTTTATAACTAGAAAGGGAACTGTTTAGAGCTGTTTTTAGAAATTAAGAAATATTTAGCAAATATCCTCACTGATAGGTTTCAGGAATAGAAAAAAACTTATCCAAAAGCCAACTATTTCTACCAGATCTTGTTTAATTTTCAGTGTGCTCTTCTTAATTGAAAACCAGAAAAATTAAATCAGCGTGAAAGCAGTGTGTGAGCATCATTGCTTTGACTGGAAGCTCAGTTTTTAATGAAAAAGATGTCTTTGTGATGGCACATTTAGAGGAGAAAAATGAAAGCTTAGAAAGACTGTTCAGGAGTAGCAGGAAATGAAAGAACCACCCAGGAATGGAGAAACTTCAAAGCCCTGCCATGTTAGCTGGGATCATTCCAAACCTGAATGTCATAAGCCCTGCAAATGATCAGTAGTTCTGACAGCAGCTCCTTCACAGGATTGTGCCCCTGTGCAAATGCAGATTCCATTCTCTCCTTGCTGCTGGGGTCATCCCTGGTATAAGTGAGCACAGTTTTCTTCAGCTGCAGTCATAATTGTGTGATATTTTATGAAGGCTGAGATTGGTTCCTGGTTTTTCAATAAAATGTGACCTAGGAAATAGCCTTGCTGTTTCTCAGCCTCTGTCAGCTAAAGAAATCTGTGCAGGGAATGTTCTCCTGAGAGTGGCTTTTTCTGTTCCATTGTCTCTTGCACAAAGCTCCATGGAGAGAGGGGAGCACAGTGGTTGTGAGGGAAGGAGCACTGGCTGAGGGGAGGTATCTGCTCTGCCTGTTCCCCATCTCAGGCTGCAGGGTCAGAGAAGGTGCAGAGTCACCAGGTGAGTGTAACCCTGCTGGTACCAAACCTCTGCTCATGGACCTTTCTCAGCAGTCCAGCCTGGGCTCTGCTGATGGCACTTGCAGGAGTGTTGGAGCTGCTGAGGTGTTTACACACAGCCTGTGCAGCTCTGCAGCACAAAGCCAGCTCTGCACTCCAGACAAGCTTGGAAGCTGCCCAGGGATTTCCCAAGCTGGATCTTATGTTCTCTGGCATGAATATGGCTGCAGTTCCTAAGAAAGCAAGTGGGATCGGTGCTAAGATTCTGTGATAATAATGATTTATTACTGCACTCTGAGGCCTGTTCTGTCCTCTTCTGGACCAGTCACATATTCCTTCTGCTGGAAGAACTGCCATTTTCTGTCACCCAGTGCCACAGTCACTGCCTTCCAAACAGACTGTGCTGTGGATCTCTCTCCAGTATTTTCAGCACTCTGCTGCCCTTATAACAATGCCCATTAATGCAGATATGGGCTAATATCTGGGTTTGATTTATTATATGCATCATGCAGAAGCCAACAAGTAGCTTACTGGGGTCACATTTGTGCTGTTGGGCTGAATCATTCCTGATTCATATGTTGTGGCAAAAAGCCAGCAGTTCCAGTTACATCAATGAGCTAAAATATTAATAGATACTAATCTGGCAGCTCAGAAAGGAAAAATAGATGTCAGTAATGAGGATGTGTCATTCTAGCAGGGTTTCACATCCTTCACAAGTAAACTTGTTCAGCATGGATGGAACTGGGTGCATGGGGGCACCAGTGCTGGTTAGACAACACTGACAGGTCAGAGATGTCTTTCTGGGCCTGCTTAGCATTCCCTGCAGTTCTCTGGTGTGAAGGCACATGACCTGGCCATTGGATGCCAAGGCTGACCATCCCAAACCATCTTCTTCCCCGGCATTTATTTCGTGTTGTTTTGCTTCCTGCAGGCCAGCCAGCTGGGAGTGTACCGGGCCTTTGTGGATAACTATGAAGTTGCTATGGAGACAGCAGAGAAATGCTGCCAAGCCAATGCTCAGTTTGCTGAAATCTCTGAGGTAATGTCACGGTATTCACACACACGAGCGCCTGGATGTGACTAATCCCCCGCCATGTCACTCCTGTCTGCTCCCCAAGTATCTGTGCAGCTCTGACTGCTGGAGGAGCGCTGAGCTCCCAGGGACTCACTCCTCCAGCTCCTGTTCCTACAGCCATTTGTCCCTTGGGCTGATGGAGGTTATCAGAGACAGCCTCTATGTAGGGTCCCCACCCAGGGAATCTGGGAAAAGCTGGCATTGCTTTGAGCTTCTTCAGCTCTGTGCCACCTTCCTGCCTTTCTAGAGGGGAAGCCGTGAGTTTCTCAGATGTTTGTCATGCTAATGATGATGAAGACAGTGGTGTAAAAAGTCATCCTTAGTGGCTTGCACTGTGGCTGTCAGTGGGATTGTAGCTTCACTGGCATGGAGGGGTAGCTCTCTGTTTGAAAAGGCAAATGTCAACAGTAATTCTGTAATGCTATTTTTGGCCTACTCTGATTTCCTCCCTTTCAGAGGAGGACCTGTGTCAAAGCATCTTGAAGACTCTTTTTATGCTTCCCAGGCCACCAGCTTTGCCTGCAGTGCATGGTTTATTGACTCTTTGTATTGTGGTGATTATGTCTTGAAGAACTCAGTTGCCAAGAAAACACGGATTTCGTATGTGTCTCCTTAAAAACAATCAGATGAATAATCAGAGCTGAATAATACCAGGGGCGGTTAGTGCTGTGAGAAATCTCCTGAGTACCTTCTATACTGCATGTCCCCTGGGATTTCTATGGTGAAGAGGTAAAACATGATCCCTCAGTTCTGCTGTTTCTGAAGGATAATTCTGAAGTCATGCCAGTATTCAGATTGATGGTGATGACACTTCTGCACTTGTGTCCTGGTGAGGATTTTGGAGCTGAGCACATTAATGCACATCGTGGTCCCTGTGCAAAGAGCAGAGCCACAAACAGTGTTCCTTTGCTGCTGTGAAAGAACTGACGTGTCCAAGGTCACCCAGTTGTGAGTGCAGGTCTAAGGGAGTATAACCTGGGGGTACTGACTCCCAATCCTGTACTTTATTTATGTGCTGTGACAGCAGCTGTGTCCTTTGGACAGTCTTTCTTCTGCAGGTGATTTAAAAACTCCACCATCCCTGTAAGAGGCTCCCTGCTTTGCTGCATCCCTATTGGCACGTGCTCCTAACAAAATGGCTTAATATTTGAGATGTGTGGGTGTCTGTGATGTGGCAATGATGGATTTACCAACAAGTGAAACACAATTTTCCATCACTGACTTGACCTGTGATAGGGCTGTCCTTTCACTCTTAGACCCTCCCCTGGAGGAGCAGATAGTCTGTTGTGTTCCCATGTGATATTTCAAGGTGATTGACCATCTGCTACATGGCTTTTCTTTTTCTTTTAGAATCTAAAGGCCAGAAGCACAAAGGAATCTAAAG
Source organism: Pyrocephalus nanus (assembly GCA_038380795.1). NCBI lineage: Eukaryota > Metazoa > Chordata > Aves > Passeriformes > Tyrannidae > Pyrocephalus > Pyrocephalus nanus. The sequence continues at coordinate 5,398,732 of CM076278.1, forward strand.
ATCAGACGACGAAAAATTCCTTGGAAAGTGAGTGATCCATACGGAGGAAACTGGTTTGTCAGCACTGTGTGGAGGCTGTTGCCAAACCTCCACTCTCTCTTTTTGTTTTTGAGTGCTGGAAGGTTGTGGAGCCTGCTGGCTTTACCTGGGAAGTAGCAGAGCTCGTTCATAGTAGACTGTGTGTATGGATGGAGAATTGCCTCCCTCATCAGTCCCTTTGGGCAAAACCAGCCCAACCTAAGGGCTGCAGTGATTTTAAGGGGACATCTGCTACCCAGTGATATAGCACAAATGCAACCCCAGCACTGATTGCTATATGGGTTTTGCCCCATGGTGGCCTCTGGAGAACCTGATCACGATGGGGTTCCATAGTGCTTGTCTTCTCTGTGTGTCTGTGCGTGTTTTATTGGCTGTACAGCACATTAAACTTTAGAGAAGGGATGTTTCCAATAGCTCATGGGTTAATAAACCTCTGCCTGTACATTCAGTACACTGCACAAGTTGGTCTGTAGAGGCTGTATTTAGGTACTTCTTCCTTATGTTCCTGTTGCTTTTGTTTCACAGCCCTACTGTACAAGCCCGTGGATCGAGTGACTCGCAGCACACTTGTCTTGCATGTAAGTGTCTGAGGGGGAGTTTGCAAACTTGAGACCCCTTCCCTGTTTTCTTTGAACTTTACATTTTCCATGGAGCTGCAGGTCTGCAAAAATAAACCCCTTGTGCTACTTAAGAGCCTCTCCCTTTCCAGCAAGGAGATGGAGTCCATAGGTAGGATGCTGTTATCTCTCCAGTGGTGTCACGGAGAAGTGCAGAGTATTATTATCTCCTGGAGATAAAGCCTTGCTCTAATCAGGAAGAAGTAGCTGGAGCATCTTGTCCTACAGCTCTAGTTAGGGGCACTCAAACCCTTCTGCTCTCCAGCGCTGCTCATGGCTGTGCTCTGTGTTTGTGCTCCTGCTGTCAGGACTTGCTCAAGCACACTCCAGCGAGCCACCCCGATCACCCACTCCTGCAGGATGCTCTGCGCATCTCCCAGAACTTCCTCTCCAGCATCAACGAGGAGATCACTCCTCGTCGCCAGTCCATGACTGTAAAGAAGGGGGAGGTGAGTCTTCCAGCTTTCATTGTTTTCTCAGTTTCTAAATACTGGTTGTGTCTTTTCTGTAGAGCAGACCGGGAAGTTATGCTGTTAATCTGTTTGTTGCTAAGATACAGTTTATGCAGTGTCCTTGTTCTCTGAAGGATGTGGTACAGCTCCCTCTGTTTTCTGTTCAGAAAACAGTTTGGAAACCCAGAGGGAAAGTATGATTAGAGTTTTCTCCTTAGCATTGTTAAAATCATTTGTCATACATAATTGCTACGTTGCATATTGCTGTGCACTAAGTGGATTTGTATTTTACCTGCAAACTGAAACCAAAGGGAAGCCTGGGAGGAGAAAAAAGTGAGGAAACATCAGAAGTCGTGAAAGATTAGGAAAAGCTGTTTTCCACATTCTTCATTTTCACCGTAAAACTAATTTTCTGCATCCTTATTTCTAAAGAAGAATGTTGCAAATATGACTAGAAAGCAAAACAAGTGGAATGTGTTGGGAAAGCTGGGGGAGGTTCCTAAGAGGCTCCTAAGAATTTAATATAACCTTGCTGGGAGCTGGACTGCACCCAGTAAGCCCTAAGGTGTGCAGTTCCTTTACCTGCAGGCAAAGCTGTGCAAGGAGGCCACAGAGCTACTCACTGATGAAGTCCTGCATTCCTCAATGGGCTTGATTCAGCTGCCTCATAATTTCATTTGGAAGGGGTTCAGTCCCTCCTGACCAGGAAAGGCCGGGACTGGCAGAAGTGTTGCCAGAAAGAAGGATGTAGGAGACTGGACAAAAAGAGGTGCAGCTGAGATACTAAATGTGTGAGAGGAATTGTGGCAGCATGCCAGAGACACCGACTGATCAACAGTGACCCAAACTACCCTGTACAAAAACATCTCTCTGAACAGGAGATTGTTAAGATACCATGAGCCTTCATGATTTATTCCCAAATCCTGACGGCCAAAGATGCTTGCTCTTAGCTGTTAAACTGATTTTCAGCTGACAAGAGGTTTGCTAGAAGCTGCAGTACTGGGAATTTGGTGCACTTTGTCCTGCAAGTGTTGCTCATTGTCTCCTTTTGCCAACCGAGGAAGTCTGCAGCTGAGAAAAGAAGAGGAGGGGCTGAGCAATTGGAGGCTGAGGTAGAAGCTCAGACATCAGTCACCAGGGCCTCAGTGATAGTAGATGGCCTCATTAAAGTGGCTGCTGATTGAGTCATAGCAGAAATCGCAGGCTAGAATGCCCCTCGCAGGGGAGGGAGCATTTTGTGTTCTCTGGTTGTCTGTCAGCATCTCAATGAGGGATGAGGCTTTGAAAAGTGTCAGGCAGAATCCTAATGAGGTGCCAGAGCCCAGGCAGAGGGGCAGGCTCAGGAGGATGATCCTGATGATGGCTTTTTGGAGCGGTGCATTTGTCAGGTCTTAGAAAGCAGGATTGGGCTCAGCAGGCCTGTTCACACTCTCACTGGGCCTGCAGTGACTCCAGGTATGATGTGGGGAGGGAAGAAGGGGCCATGACAGAGGAGAGGGCTGTGGGTGTGCTGGAGGGGACTGGGAAGCCTTTGTGCTCTCCCTCACTGCACACAGCTTTTGCTGAGCCCAGGGAAGAGAAGGACTTGGTTCTGATGCTTCCCAGAGGTTGCCTTCCATTCTGGGAATCTGACACTGAATATTTTCTGTAGTCATTTGGCAGCAATATCCCACTGTTTTCAAAGCAGTAATGCCCCAGTGGACGCCCCTCTGTGTCTAGAGAGTAGGTATGTTCACTCTCCTGTAGTAATCCAGAGACAAATCTGCTCCCAGCTACTCTGTGTGGGTTAGTGATGGCTGTTCCTTCCTCTGCAGGCTGCTCAGCTTGGGGTCATAGCAGGGTTTTGTTTATGCCTGTAAATCTTTCCTTTTCTACTTATCCTTTCCTCCCACTCGCCTTGCTGGTGCTTCCCCTGGGGTGACAGGACAGTGTGTGGATTGCATCTCCTAATTGACTGCTCTCAATGCATAATGCATTTTTTATTTTAATGAATCACCAGCTTGCTTTGATGGCTTTTTTCATTATTTGTCTTCCTCCCATTGAAATTTCCTTGGTGGAAAGGAAGGAGGGTAAAACAGCCTTTTCCCCTCATGTATTGCTTAGGTGCTGATCTCGGTTATCTTTTTTCCCCAGTCCTTGCCTTTTATGTGGAATATTTTTTCCCTTTGAGTGCGTTGTGGGGAGGAATCAAATCTCCTTTGCCAGCCTCTTGCTCCTGCTCTTCTTTTCAGGATTGCTTTGAACTGGGGAAGGCAGCCAGTTGTTAATCTCCCCAGTGACAAGCTGCTAAGGAGGGGAGTGCAGGTCAGGAGAGAGTGCAGGCTCATCAGCACAGCGTTCCTCACTTTTGCAGAAGGTGATTCCCTGCTTTGGGAGCACTGCCTCAGTCTGACCTGCCTGCTGGCTTCCTGTGTGATGCCAGATATCTCTGCAGCCCCCTGGTTCTGCTGGGCTCTGTAGGCTTTGTTCTAATTCTGGATTTATGCAGATGAACTGGAAGGTGTCTGCGGTGCAGTTTAATTTGCTGGGCTGAATGAGCATTCCAGGTAGTGCAAAGAGATGGGAACAAAGGGAGTAAAACCTTTCACCAGAGGGACAGAAAGAGCTCCAGCAGGGATGGCAGTACTGGTGGATTGAGCCTGTGAACAGTTTGGTCCTTGCTGACTGCAGCACTTCCCTGCTTTGTGGTGCAGAGCAGCCAGGAGAGCCCCAGCCTGGCAACACAGGGGAGCCAGGAGGGCTTGTCTGGCCTTTTGGGTCTCTTTCCATTCAGCTTTATCAGCTACATTCTCTTGCTCTGTCCTTCCCATTTTTCTACTTCTATAGTTTTACTATCTTACTGTTCTTTTTTATGGATTATCTGCAGGAATCCACTTTGCTAAGCCTCTGAATAACCAAATGAAAACATGGAGGGAAAGGGGCTCTGAGTAGCACTGCTGCTTGTGACTGGGAATGTGAGTGGTGGAGAATCACCCACCCCTCCAGTCCAGGGAGCAGGGCATCCTCCTTGCTCCCTGCTGATCCTGCTTCACTGCTAAATAGGGAACGTGTTTAAGGTTCTGCTGGGGACGGTGCCCTGGGGAAGAAGGAAAACAAATGCTTTGGGATGAAGGATATGCCACTGTTATGTGCAGAAAGAGGGGAGTAATAACCTTTCCTGTTCTTATTAACAGAGCAACTCTATGTACTGCACCTTGTGGGTTTTTTTTAACTAAGCCCAGATGCAAATAACTGTAGCACTCGGGTCATCTTTCCCTGCCAGAAGTAAAGGCTTGTGTTTCCAGCTGATTCAGTCCATTTGTGTAAAGCAGGAATTAATGAAACTGCAAAAAATTGCAGAGTTCATTTGGGAGATGGTGTTTCCTTTCCTGACTGCTGCTCTTTGCAGAATGTTATTCCAGGGCACTTCAGACCAACTGAGTGGTGGTGGCTGCTGCTCTGCCTTGCCTGGCTGTGCACTCCCACCCTCCCTGAAGTGTTCCACTGGTGTTTGTGTGATCCCACAGGGGCACAGAGGAATGGGGCTGACTGAAAACAAAGCCTCTTGGAGTTCTGGGTCACTGCTGCCTGGCTTGGTGTTTGCTTTCATCAGCACAAGAGAGCTGACAGGCAGCTTTTTCTTGGATCAAGCCCACTAGATCCCATCATAGATCAGCTTATGCTACTGTGCACCTTTTCTCTTTCCCTGGAGAGAAGAAGTTGCTCTGTGGTGTTTCTGAACGTGGCTTTAAAATGCAGTCAGGGGACTGGGTATCATTGCCTTAGGCTTCTGTGTGGGGGAGAAGGGAAAGGACAGAAGACGTGCAGGGGAGCAGAAGTGCAGACTGAAGCCTTTGGAAAGCTGGAAGCTCAGCTTGGACACAGGTAGCCATGCCCAGTGTGAGGCCTGGTGCCCACTGCCCCTGGAGGCCTTGGGCAGATGTTGGCAGTGGAGCACTCAGATGATCTTGGCTGCTTCACACTCTGTCTTACAGCTGCAGCCAGAGGGCTCCTGGTGACAGGAGCTTTGGGAAGAAGAAAGAGAGGCCATTAAAATGCTCAAAGAGCAGCCAGTTTAACTCCCTGGGCAGAGCATCCCTTTATTCTTCAGTGCTAGTCTTGCAGCACATGCACACACACACACACACCAGGAATCATCTTCTTCCTACGCTCTGCAGAAAGCCAAACCACCTCTTCCTCACTGACATGTGCCAATACCCATCTCCTGCTCTTCCCCTCCTCCCTCTGCCTCACACATGTCCCAGCCCTTGCTGGGGCTCTCTCCCACGCACACACTGCAGGGCTCTGCTGTCACCACATCGGATGAGCTCCTTCCTCGGCACACAGGCGACGAGAGATGGCCTTTTGTGCAGCTGTGCTTCTGGTTGAGTAGGTTTTTAAATTCCACTTTTTGTAATGTGTCTCAGGCAAGCTGGCCACACTTCCTGGAGTTAATCAGCCTGTGACAGCAGCAGGATTTATCATATGCAAACAGCACAAAAACACTGTAGGATGAGTAGATGAGCACACAGGTAGTCGTGAGGTTGGTAGCACGGGAGGGGGAGATGCTCAGTGACAGAGGTAAGAGGAGGAGGAGGACAGCAATAGGCAATCCAAAGAGGATAACCAAGCACTGAAAGAGGTACTCTTTTGTTCAGAGCACTGAGGTGGGTGGGAGAAGAAGCAGGTGAAAAAACATGCAGAGAAAAGCAGGGCCTGGAGAGGAGGCTTGGGACTTACACTGCACCAGTACGGGAGCTTTGCAAGAGCCACTGAAGGTGACAGATCAAAGATGATCCTAATTCAGTCCATTATGATACAAAATCAGGAGTTTTCACCCCAGGCTTCCTGGAACATCTTTCTATAGCTGAACTGAGCTCATGTGCTGGACACTTGACAGTCTTGGGGCTGTCTGTGGAAGAGAGGGGGTCACCCTGCCACTGTACTGCCACTCTCACCCTAAGCTTAGGTTTTCTTGGATGTTTATGTGGTTTTGTGTAGTTTATGTCATTTCAGGGTGTTTTAGGAAACCATTATCACCTTTGGCAACCTCTAAGAAACAGAGTAACTCTGGAAACAAGGTAGAGAGATGGTTTCCCACATGGGTTACTCTATGTCATGTACAGCAGGATCAGTCAGCCAAAAGGCTTGTGTTTCAGGAGATCCTGTTTAACAGGAGGCCACCAAAGGAATAGTTGGTGGCCCTGGGTGGGAGGAGTTGACCAAAGTTGGTTCCCAGACTGCTAGAGGAGGGCTGTGGAGCTGAGGTGGCACAGGCATCTGACCAGCAGGAGTCCTGTCTGAGGGGGCTGCTGACTCCCCCAGGATTGGAGAGGATGGGCTGACTCATGTTAGGAGGTCCAGGAAGGTGCCCTTTGCTCCCACGCTGTGGGGTTTGGCAGGGATCTGGTAAGCCAGTTGGGAAATCCTTTTATTGTTTCCCTCTGACCTGCTGAACCTCCCAGCAAGATGACTAATGTGCAACAGAGGATGTGCCCCTTCGCTGGAAGTGCCCCTCCTTGGCTCCATGGATGCTGAGCAGCCTGGGACTTGCCTGTTGTGCCCAGCCATAACAAAAGTCCTCTTTTCTGAGAGAGGCTGGTAGTGAGGAGAGATTTCCTGACTTGGTCCACGTGTTTTCTCCTGTATTCTCCTTGCCAGATGCTTGGTTGCTCTTATGGCATTTAGCCCCGCTGCTTGCTGGAGGGAGACCTTCCCAACTAGCTCATGAGCAAGATATGAAGAGTGAAAAGTCTGGGAGGCTCAGTGTTTTCCTCTGAGTGGCTGACTGGAATATATCCCTTTCATCTCCTTCCTTCTGTTCCAGCCAAGCTTAGGAAATACAGCCTCGTTCTCTTCCCACTCAGCTCCCTTTGTGGGACTTTTTGCTGCCTCATGGTTGCACTGTCTCTGTGTCAGTGGGGTGCTTGGTAGCCAGGAGTGCAAACCCAAATAAACCCAGTGTGACTGAGGCCACCTCAGCACGGGTGGGAACTGTGCAGGTTTGTGAGTCACACCCCTGTTATGGCCTTAAATGGCTGATCTCTCTGCTCGGGTTTTGGGGCAATGTGCTCTTGGCAGGGTGCTGGGCTGGGCTCTTGGCTCCCCTCACACACTGCCAGTGCCTGGCAGAGGTGGGCAGAAGGCCAGGTCAGACTGTGCCATGTCCCTGCCAGGCAGGGAAAGGACAGTGCTGCATCCTGCTGGGGAGCAGAGATGAGTGAGCTGTGAGAACATCTTTACACCTACGAACAATGAGCAGAGGTTGAGCTGGCAGTAAGCAGTTATTCTCATTGCCCCAGAGGAGCTGAGCTGATTTGCAGAGTAATTAATATGCATCAGATCTAGAAACCTGAGATCGGGGTTTTGGCTTGCTCAGAAAATATCTTTCCCTGCTTATTATTGCTCCCAAGTGAAATTCTTCGCAGCTCAGGAGTGCTCTTGCTACTGAGAACATACCTCCTCCTGTTTATTTATTTTAGAGCTCAGTGTTTCTAGTTTCCTACCTGGGGTTTGTTCATCCTGCAAGAGGGGAAGGCGTGCACAAGTGCCATCAGCAGCAGAGGCATTAATGCAGGCAGGCATTCACCCCAAAACCACTGAGGAGGAGCCAGGAGGATCACACCCACCTAAAAATAAACACTAACATATGTACAGGCCCTTCTGAGCCTGAATCGCTGCTGGATGCCAGATCTCCACAGAGTCCTGCCCAGAGCGGGTGCAGCAGTCTGCTGGGGAGCAGCCTTTGCTTCCTGCAGCGATGGGAAAAGTGCAGCTTCTGCTGCTGCTCACAGATTTGCAGGACCTTTGTCATGGAAGGCAGCACCCAGATGAGCTGCTGACACTGCTCTGGGTGCTTTAACAGGTCGCTGTGGTGCAGCTGCAGACAGGAAAATGCAGGCTTCCAGTGCAGGTCAGGAAGTCTGGGGTGCTGTGGGACAGGCTGTGCAAACAAGAGTGGTGTCTGCAAGGGCATTTCTTTGCCAGGAGTTCCCTGCCATGGTGCCTGCTGGGCTCAGCACTGATGTGGTTTGTTTCTACTTCGGAGAGCCAAGATGGGAAGAACCGTAGGCGGAAGGAGAGGCAGCGTGGGGGGTTTGCACTCCCACGCCCTCGGCAGGCAGCGTGTGCAGGGCTTGTTAAGTCAGGCAGGGAACAGGACCTGGGGGGCATCACCTGAGAAACTGAGGCATCAGCTCTGGGGTGGATGCCCTGACCTGGCTCAGGGGAGCTGCTCTCCTGATGCTGCAGTACTGAGCACTGTGGAAACGGTTTTGTGTGTGTGTTCCCAGCGTGGGGATCACTGGGATGGAGCAGGCCTGGAGTGAATCACACGTGGGGCTGGAGAGGGCTCATGGTGAGGCAGCTCAGAGGTGTTGGCTGGCCCTGGACAGTGTCAGCAGAGCTCTCCTGTCTGCAGCCACAGCGCTGTCTAGGCCATAAGGGGTGTGTGTCGTGTCACTTGGTGGTGTCAGGAGAGCATCCTCTTAGCTGGAATAACAAGGAAATAGTTTGGGTCAGGGAAAAGTTCCTTAGTGTACCTTAGCACATGTGGGGAAGCTGATGGTTCCTGCTTGTACTGGGCGTGAAGTGAGGCAACACTGACAGTTACACGTACTGATGGGAATAAAACTTGCCCAAAGTTGAGTGGCTCTGTTTGGAAATCAGTGGGAGTTATCTATTCCAGATGTGCAGAGTCCTGTTATCTTGACAGCAGAGTGGAAGGGCTGAGCATAGAGCAGGGCATGAAACCGCTGATGTGGTCACTGGTACCTGCACAGCCATCTGTGTAAGTGCCAACACTCCAGCCTTTTGGTCTTTTAACTATGGTGTGTCCCCCATAAGGGAATTAGGAAAGCAATGCTTATGGCTACTGATCTATGCCTCTTCTTTAGGAGGCTGTAAAGCTCCCTGAAACTAGAAACAGGAATAAAGGCATCAGAGTTGTGCAGCTTCTTTGAATTTTCTAGGTTTGACAAGTCTTTATATGATATAAAAAGAGATTTCAATAGGCTTGGAGTGGGGTTGTATCCAGATGGTCCTATTAAAGCACAGGCTGATAAGGGACTACTGAGAAGTTTGATGGATACACATGTTCAGGAATTATCCCTCAGCAGCACTTGTAATACAGAAGCAGCAGTGGCTGCTGTTGATGTTCAGCTGTTAATGTTGACAAACTCTGCTGTGACTGGGAGAGGAGGTGTCCGAGGAGGGCTTGGCTCTGTCCCTGGAGGGGTGGCTGAGGCTGAAAGCAGAGGCTGGGAAGTGGCTCTGGGAGAAGCGGTGTGTGCTGCTCTCTGCTGGCTCCGGAGGGGACGATTCGCTGGCAGGGATTCAGGGATTCAGGGATTCCAGCCCTCTGGTACACAGAGGCTGGGCAGTGACTCACAGAGTGTCAAAACGGGCTCAGGAACAGGGGATGGAGAGCAGCCTGAAGTCTGACCCAGCACCAGGTAACGGGGGAGCTGCATGACCATCTCTGCCTCTGGGAGAGAGGGCAGCAGGGAGCAGAGTTTACAGCAAGGAATATTTAATCGGCTCTCTTCTTTTTTCTGGATCAGACAAATTTACTGAACTTGCTCTGGTAGGAGTCATGTCTGAGGAATGTGTTGCCCCAGTGCCAGATCTGGAGCTCGTATTGCACTGACACATTTTTCCTGCTCGTTCCAGCACCGGCAGCTGCTGAAGGACAGTTTCATGGTGGAGCTGGTGGAGGGGGCCCGCAAGCTGCGGCACGTCTTTCTTTTTACTGATCTGTTCCTGTGTGCCAAGCTCAAGAAGCAGATTGGAGGGTGAGATTTTCCTTCTGGACTGTGTGCTTTGCACCTCAGCTGCAACAGAATCCTGGGGTTAGCCAGCAGTTTAGTTGCATGTGAATACCCCAAGCCCGGGTAACCATAACCCACAAGATGGACTTAGACAAGGAATAATCAGCAAGGCAGGACTGTTTATTGTATGAGACCTTGTCCATGTCCTGATCCCTCAGGAAAGGTTAATTCCTCCCATCTCTGCCCTGAGCCTTCCTAGGAAAATAGGATATGCTGTAGCTGCTGATATTCAGGACAAATGCTGTTTATTTTTCCACTTCCCCTTTCTTTTAATAGGTGACATTCTTCACTTTCTTTTGTGACTAAGGTTATTAATTTTGGCCTTGCAGCTACAGCCTGTTAACAGCTTTCCAGAGAAGTGGCAAAGGTGCAGTGTGAACCACAAAGTGCAGCTATAAAGACAGTTTTGTTGACATTTTTGACAAATGAGGGGGGAGGAACAATTACCAATGTGCCTGCCTCAAATGGTGCTTCTCTTCATTTGGTAAATGTTCTTCTCAAGGACACCCCTCTCATCTCCTTACCCTCTAAAAGCAATAAGTTATGCCTGCCCTTTTTGAAGCACATGCTTGTGAGGAATGACCTTCAAAGGACTGGGATGTTCCCATGAGTGGATGTTCCTGAGAGCAGAGGGGAAGAGGGAATAAATCACATGAACCATTAAAAGAAGTGAACTGGTTATCCTGGTGAAATCTCTGGAGAAGGGCAACTATGAGCTGTAGTTTCTCTCCTCTGGTTGGATCACAGTGAGGTTTATGTGTCTTGGCTCACCTGCCCCATTTGGCCCTTGCTCAGGCAGGAGAGACCTGGTTTAGGTCACAAGTGGCAGCCAGGTCAGAGGTTTGGCACAGCCTTAGGCCTTTACTGCATGGAGGCTTTGAAGGGAGAGCTTATGGGACTGAAAGGGTTTGCAGGAGAGGGCTGTGATTTCTTAGGATAAAAGGAACTAGCTCTCAAAATGAGTTGCCTTGTGTACTTGTACTGGCTGTTGCCCTGCTGGACATTCCTGCTGGAAAGCAGCCTTGTGCCAGGCTTTTTCCACATGGGAATCACAGTAAAGTTGGGCCCATATCTGTATCTTATGCACTATAGCAGGGAAGGACTTGTGGGAAGGGGGAGGGGGTGTTGTCAAACACCAGTAATAGTAAAAGGTTTGGACCTTCTGCCTTTCAGGAAAAGCCAGCAATACGACTGCAAATGGTACATCCCACTCACTGACCTCAGCTTCCAAATGGTGGATGAGTCTGAGGCAGTGCCCAATATCCCACTGGTACCTGATGAGGAGCTGGATGCCATGAAGATCAAGATATCCCAGATCAAGAACGACATCCAGCGGGAGAAGGTAAAAGGGGCTGAGCACTCCTGACGGGTCCAGGCTCGGTGTCTGTGCTGAGGTGCCGGCACCAGCAGCGCTCCAGGGCTGCCCAGCGTGGGGAGCTGTGTTAGAACAGGCTGTTCAGCACAGGTTTGTGATACCCAGATGCTTTGCAGCCCATCATTGCTCATCCCCTTGCACAGCTTGAATGATGGTGCCCTGTGAGGAGGCAGAAACAAAAGCACTCTGTAGTTGTACCCAGTAGCTCCTCTACTTGCGTGAAACCACCTGTGACTGCTATCCCTGAGCATCCATGTGCAGGGCAGGACTGGGAGTGTGAGATGCCAATTTCTGGCTGTTAAAGATGATCCTGCAAGTGACTTTGGTCAGAAGCCATGTATTCCTCAGTTTTTGCAGGCTCAGTTGTACCTTTGAATCTTTTTCCTACTTCAGTGATGTCGAAGCACCAGCAAATGTATGGAGAACACCAGTTATGTTGACTGAACAGTCTGTCACAGACATGGTGTCTCTGGCCCAGGCTTCTCTTTGCTTGCAAGACATGTTTTCTCAGAGGTGTTAGATTCCTGGAATCCAAAAGAGAAATAAAAGTTTGAAAACTGAAGTCCTGCTGGTTGGTAGAGCAGGATATGAATAACGCTGATCGCGTTGTGAGAAGATTATTCCCCACGCTCTTTTCTCTCTGCCCTGGCTGGCTTTCAGAGAGGGCTTCCTGGAAAAAGGAAGATATTAGGAAGAGCACTCTGTGGAAGCCTCTTACTCACCAGGTGCAGGTGTCTTAAGATACGTGCTGTGGTGCATCCCTGCCAAACAATACACATGGCTGGGTTTGGGACTGGGTGTTATCCAGGAAAAACTGATTTTAGCTGGCTTCTGATGAAAATGGATCTGTGGGTGGTGAGTGGGAGAGTTCTGGGCAACTTCTAGGGAAGTTCCTTACAGTCTCCTTAGTTAATGAGGACCTGGCAGTGCTGTGGCTGTCCAGTGACATGATGCTGCTGGGCAGAAAGTACAGGGTAAAGTGGGGACAGTGGCCATGCACCTCTGCACCTTCATCTGGGACAGCTGGAACTGGGGAACATAGCTGAGTGTAAGTGTAGAGGTACTGCAGGAACATGTTCCTGAGCAGCTGGGATCCTGTGGATCCTGTTGAGAGCATTTCTTCTGCCCTGGGGCCATTTCCCTACTCATAGAGGGAAGGGACTGTGGATTTTAAAATATCTGTTTGTGTAAATGGGATAGCTGTTGGAGAATGACATGTGTCCTCTGTCTCCCTCTCTCCCCCTTCCTCCAGAGGGCCAATAAGGGCAGCAAGGTCATCGAGAGGTTAAAAAAGAAGCTGTCGGAGCAGGAATCCCTCCTACTGCTGATGTCTCCCAACATGGCCTTCCGGGTGCACAATCGCAATGGGAAGGTGAGAGCACATCCCACACCCGAGACCACGGGGCTGTGTGTGGGTGGGTTGTGTTGGCTGTTGCACAAGGAGGTCCCCACTGTCTGTCCTGAAAGTCCTTTCCAAGCAGCAGACACCCAGCCCTTGCTGTACCAAGGGTTCTGATGACATCCTATAGGGCTGTGACTCATCTGTACCCGTGCCCTGCTCTGCAGTGCTGTGACCTGTCACCATGGCCTTTCCGTGCACGTGGCAAAGGATTCTCACAAGACTGTGTTACTACTCAGCGACAATCCATGAGCTGGTCGCTGCTTCCTCAGCTTGCACCAGTGTCTAGGGCTGTGCTGGAGGCTTTTGGGGTTCCTGGTGGTGTGAGCACAGCACAGAGCTGCCTTGGGAGCCCATGGTTCCAGGGAGATGGCTGGTGTTTGCAGGGGGGGCTCTGTGGGGCTCTGACTGTCCTGACAGAGCTGGGACACAGGACAAGTGGCAGGAGTGCCACAAGGACAGTGCATCCAGCACTTTGCCCTGGAGGAGGGTGGGAGCAGGCAGGCCAGCCCTCAGACTAATTCATGCCCTGTTCTCTTCTCTTTTCCTGGGTAGAGTTACACGTTCCTCATTTCATCGGACTATGAGAGGGCAGAGTGGAGGGAGAATATCCGGGAGCAGCAGAAAAAATGTGAGTGTCCCTTGGTTGTTACTGATACAAATGCCTTGATCCTGCTGGAGAGCAGGAGTCCAGAGGATGAGGAAAACCTGCAAAATCAGAGATATGCATTGAAATCCCCAGCACAGCACTATCTGAGGCTCTTTGGGGGACTTCTGCTTGCAGCAACATGTAGGGAATGTGTAGGGAGAGCACTGAGTACACGTGTGTAGAGATTCTCCCATTTACCCTAGAGATCACAGCTCAGTGCAATTCCAGGTACAGGGAACAGCTGCACCCTTTTACCTGGCTCCAGTCCAAAAAAACTTAGGGACTTTTTTGGCAGGGGTGTTTTTTGGCTTTGCAAGAAACTAAAAACCCCCTTGTTTCCTGTGAACCATGCTGAGAGTTGTTACTCCCAACAGTAACTCAGTGTGCCCTCAGCAGGGCTGGGCAGGGCAGCAGCACAGCCCTGAGCAACCTCCTTGCTGTCACCGGGCACTGCCATCCATGTGTGCCCTGCATGAGGGAGAAGGCCTCCAGCCACTCCTTTAAATTTGAATTCCTCCCTCTTTGAATCTCCTTGGCAGGCTTTAAAAGCTTCTCCCTCACATCAGTGGAGCTCCAGATGCTGACAAACTCCTGTGTGAAGCTCCAGACAGTCCACAACATTCCCCTCACTATCAATAAGGAAGGTAAGTGCTTTGGTTTATGTTTTCACTTGGTGCAGCTGCAGTGAAACTCTCCCCTGCCTGCTTTTGTGAATTCCCCTGGTTCTTTTTGCCACTCACTGCAGCCTGGTGATGAGTTACAAACTGTAACTCCCCGTGAAACAAAAGTCCCTGTAAAACAAAACCTGAGGCCATGTGTGGTTTAGTTGAAGTGGATGATGGCATACAAGGAGAGAGCAGCAGGAACAAGAACAGTCTGTCATCCCAGTGCTACTTTCTGCAACAGTAAAAATACGAGCTCCACATTATGTGGCTACATCTAAATTAGCAAAATATTCCTCAACATCCTCCAGTATATATTCACTGACTAGTAAATGGTTTTTATATGAAGCTGTTGTGCAAGGTACTGGAGTGCCTGGTGGAGTCCTAACCCAGGACAGCTTTGAACTGTGCCTGGGAATCCTTTGGAAGAACATTAGTTGGCCAAAATTGCATCAGAGACCATCCTAAATTACTCTTTAATCTGCTAGTCTAGATTTTGCCTCTATATTTTACTTTTATGTTTTTACTTTATATTTTACCTCTGAATTCCATGCTGACCCTAGAAATGTCACTTTAGGAGCCTCCCACTGCCAGAAGGCATTGCAGGTGACAGTGGTCTCCTCTCTTGCCACAGTGGCTGTTATGTGCTCCTGCCATCCTTAGGGACAGTTTACCCTGGCTCATTAACCTGTGCAGTATCAGTCTCATCACTCTCTCAGCTCCACTGTGAATGTAACGAAATTCCTCGGGTCTTTTGTACAGATGATGAATCCCCGGGTCTCTATGGATTCCTGAATGTCATTGTCCACTCTGCCACAGGATTCAAGCAAAGCTCAAGTGAGTTGCAGTTCTGTGACACACAGAGGTACTGACAGGGGTTAGATAAGTCATGCTGGGACAGCTGGACTGGCTTAGGACTGCAGCATCTGTGGTGATGGGGAGGAGGAGAGGGGTTTTGGGGAACTGGAAGTTCCTGCTGTGAACTCTCAGGAAGATCACCATCAAGGGTCAGCATGCAGCACTTATTTTTAGGCCTAGTCTGGGTTTTTAAGCAGTGTTTGCTGATTACCCATCTGTTCTAGAAACAAGTCAGCCCTTACCCTGAATTCTTCCAAATGTATTTTGTTTTACAATGAAAGCATGGAAAGCCTTCTCTGGCATCCAGATTTTTTTGTTGTGAAGAAAGAGGTGCTAAAATTGAGGGGCACGATTTGGCAAAAGGATCAAAAAAGGTGACAGACTAGAGTGAGGAGGACCCTGGCAGGAATAACTGTGCTTCCCAGCCATGGAATGGGATAATCTAGAACAGCTGCCCATGTTACCTGGCCATGTGGCTGGGATCCTGTTCTTACCCGAGCTAAGTGTGCAGTCCAGGGAGGAGAGGAGTGCACTGGGAGTACATCCCTGCTGGCTTCCTCCTGCTGAGCCACTGACTGCCCAGCTGCTGCCTGACACCACATTTGTAACTCATAACTTGCAGATGGGACAGTGTCTACAGCTCATTAGTAGCTCTTCACAAACACCAAATACCACCTGTTTAACCACTTTGTAAAAATAATGAGGTTTTTGCCCCCTGACCTGCTCCCTGAGGGATCCCACACTGATGCTGTTCTAGGGAAATCACTGTGTGGATGGGGTCCAGTATCTACCTGGATTGATCTGGGGAATATTGGATAGCAGCATATGCCTGATTTTTGATAGAGGTGAAGGGCTTGTCTGTGCTGACATAATTTATACAGCTGTGCTGGTACTTCAGCTTCCTAAAGGCAACTGGGCTGATCAGGATGATGAGTTTTGTATGGAATGGTGTTACTGGTACTAATACAGAGATGGTGGAGCTAAGACAGAGCCTGGAAGTGATTAATGTAGATTTGGAAATTCTAGACGTTTTTAAAATTTCTGTCCTTGTCTCCACTCCTCAGATTTGTACTGCACATTAGAGGTGGATTCTTTTGGGTATTTTGTGAACAAGGCCAAAACTAGAGTTTACAGAGACACCACAGAGCCCAACTGGAACGAGGTAGGTTTGATTTTTCTGGCTGTGTCTTATTCCATGTGCCAAAGATCTGCCCATGGAAGAACTTGCTGCGTGCTCAGCATTTGTGCTGCACGTGCTGCTGCTCAGAAAGCCCTTTCCTGCCAGGTTATTTGGCTGTCAGGGCTTGCAGAAGATTTTCTCTTGGATTAGCTGCAGTTAAATAAACAATTTGATAAAAATGAGTCTCATCCAGCATTTCATCATTTAAACAGATGCATGTTGGATTATTTTTTTAAAGACACAAGTGAAAATATGTTGAAAGAGGTGGTTTTGTTTATTTGTTGAGAGAGGGAAGAATTAGCTATAGACACTTTGCCTGTTTACAGAAACTGGTGGTGAGCAAAATTCAGTACAAGGAAGGTGGGTGGGTTTGTGTCTTTGAACAAGGCTTTGCTGAGACCCAGTGAAACCTGACTAAGGAGTGAACCATCTTAGTCTCTGATCTGACCATCTTATATATACAAAATATGATTTCAGTTTATTTCTAGACCAACTCTATTAGGGAGGAAGTTTTGGTCAGTCCTTAAGTGCTCCCTTCTGATGAATTTTAAGGAGACTAAATTGATTATTATGAGACTGTGTCCTGCTGTGATGCATCCATTGCTCTTTCCTGTCCTGGTGCCCTGCAGGAGTTCGAGATTGAGCTGGAGGGCTCACAGACACTGCGGATCCTGTGCTATGAAAAGTGCTACAACAAAACCAAGCTCACCAAAGAGGATGGAGAGAGCACAGATCGCATCATGGGGAAAGGGCAGATCCAGGTAAGACTGTGCTGAGCTCATTCCTGCTACCCTTACTGCAACACATCCCAGGACTTTTGAATCCTGGAGTGCGCCAGGGAGGGTTTTTTTCCTGCATTCTTTGTCTAAGTATTGAAGATTTTTGTCTAGATAGTGAGGTACACAGTGTGATTCACAAAGAGGAAGGCAGCAGCTTTCTCTCTCTTGCTTTGTGCCCTATTCCTGTTTCAGCACCCTTATGGAATAGCTGCTTTTTCAAGAAAGTTTGTTTTGATCTCTCCTTTGCCTGTTAACTTCCAAACTTCCAGCCCAGTAGAGGAACTGCACTGCCCCTGGGCCCTGCTGGGGATGCTCCATGTGTGGCAGGAGGAAGCAATGAATATCCTCTCCCCTCTGTAAATCATGTGCAGAACTGCTGCTGTGTGAACGTGCTGGGAGGTGATGGATGTGTTGGCCGGGCCCTGGAGGACAGGCCCATTGTCCTGATGACTGCCATGTCCAGGGCACGGTGTCCAGGACAGCAGGTGGCATCTGAGGGAGAGTCCATGTGGGACACTTTGTGTGGCAGATTGGTAATACAATAGGGGAGGTGATGATTGCAAAGGGATGCTGCTCTTGGGGAGCTGCTGTGTAGGAGGGATCCAGCCACCCGTGGAGGATGACATTGGGAACATATGTTCCCCCTCTTGTTCCAGTTTGTTGCACTGTCTGTCCACGGCTCTAGGGAGGTGTTTAAATGCCTGCTCTGAGGGCACATTTTTGTGCTGGAGTGGCTGTTGTAGAGAGCAGAGACCCTGCCCAGATCCCTTTGTCTCTCTGGGAAGCTCAGAGGTGTCCCCGTTCCCCTCCCTGTGTGTGTGCCTGTCCCTCTGCCCGTGGGTGGCAGCTGTCCCAGCGCTGCTCCCACAGGCCAGGCCGTCTGTGGGAATGCAGAACAGCTGGGATCGAGGGCAGCCCGTGGGATCCCATGGCTCTGCCAGGGTTCACTGGCTAAATGATCCCAGCAGGCCTGGCCCTTCCCTCCTTCCCTCCCTCCTTGCAGCCCGAGGCTGCCACGTGTCACCAGCAGAGCTTTTGTGTCCAGTGCCTGGTGGGATTGGGAAGGGAACTGGTGTACAAATCAATAAATGCCAGCTCAGGGTGTCTCCTGTGTGTGTCTCAGCCGACCAGAAATCTCTGTGTCCCTCCTGCTAACAAAGGTTATTTTCCATGGAGATGAGCAACTACAAAAGAGCAAGTTTGCAGCCCTGAAATGCCCCGGGGATTTGTGTGCTTATAACAGAGAACCCTGAGATCACTGACCCACTAAATCCTCCAAATATTTTACACAGAATGATTTTAAAACCAAATCAAATCTTTTAAATTTTAAGCAATTTTTTTCTTCTCACAGGAGTGGGCATTTTCCTGCACAGCAATGGTATATTCTGTTAATACATTTTATATTAAAGTTAGTAAGTAAAAATACTCTTTGGTGACACCATTGCATCTTGATTCTTTTAGAGAAACCTAAACACTGGGAAGGTTTAAAAATAATAAAAAAAAAATCAATAAAAATGTTATTGATTAATGTGCAGATGTTGCATTCTGTTATATCATAAAAGGCACATGCAAAATTTCTCTTGCTTTCTGTACATCCCTTTTAAAATTTATAAAGAAATTTGGTCAACTGTGAGAGCATCCTCATAATTCTCAGTGATTTCTGTTCCATCACACAAATATTGAATAACTGCAAAGAGAAGTCATAAGACAGTCTGGTAATATTGTGGATTGATAAAAATTATTAAAGGTTTTTATTTTGGTTTAGTTTTATTTTTAAAGTAAACACCATTTCTTGATTAAGAAACTATAATAATGCAACAACAAAATCAGATTGCAGCCTGTGGCTGAAGGCTGGCTGTGTAACTGCTGTGTTAAAGCATTTTTCAATCAATCAATAGTTTTATAGTTATTTTCTTTCAGGATTCTCCAGGTGCTTTTACATCAAATTTTGTTTACCTTAGAGTTGGTAGTTTATCCTGGGCTTTCTGGTTGTTGTTGTTGCTGCACTGTCCTTATTCAGCCAAAATCTGTCTGTTTAAAGGCAAGGTCTGTGAAGTTGGAGGAAGGTTTTATTTCCATAAATTCCCTTCAGTTAAAAACTCTGGGAACATGAAGGGTCGTGCCTGCATCCTCCTGTTGATAAAAGCAGAGGAATTTCTGTCTTGGCTAAATTGCAGTGTATTGTTAAGCCATGTATTATTGTAAATATGAAACTTCCCACTACTGGGAATTGTGACTCACCAAATTCTCTGAGCTTCAGTGATGAAGACAATTCATCAAGGAGACAAGGACTGTTTTGGCTGTGAAAATGTTTATTAAATCTCTCTGTTACATTATGGCACTGGAGGAAGGAAGACTGGAAATTGGTCCATGTGGTCACAAGTTTCCAGGAATGGGCAGCAATTTTAGTAGCTCCCATTGCTCATATTTTCTTTTCCTATGAAATACTTTATTTACCTGTATTTATAGCCACAGGCAAGAGCTGCTTCTTTCCTTGCCAACCTGCAAGTTTTATCCCTGAAAAATAAAACCGTGAGGTTTTAAAATTGAGGGACGCCCTGGAAATGCAGGAGTGAATTCCTCAGCAGCCCTTGTGGGCATGGCAGCTCTGGGGGTGCAGTGTTGGGGGCTTCTGCTGCACCTCAGGCATGAGAAACACCATTCCAGACTACCCCGTGCAGCTGAAATTATTGGGACACTTGGGGCAGGCAGGAATGGCCATCATTTTGTAGGAGGACCTGAGGCTTAGTTCAGCTGTGAGCATCAGCTCCTCTGGGTGTGAACACCCTGGGCTTTTCCTTCCTGCTGTTACCTCACAGTCCATCTGTGACCCTTGGGTTGGCCCTTTTGCTCGTTGAATTTTGCACTTCACGTGGCAGACACATCCCCACGGTTTGAGTGTCCCAGCCTTTGTTTGGTCCTGAGACTGCACCTAAGTGGGCACACAGGTCAGCTCGGCTGCCCTGGGAGCAGACTGCATGAGTGAACTGATCCTTCCCCTGGGATCCGGCTCCTCCCGTCGGTGCCTCCTAGAAACGCCGTTTCCTTTGTTGTTTTTCTTTTTTCTGCATGATCAGCTCAGGCAGAATATTTCCTTCTCTCTCACAGCAGTGCTGGAAAATCAAGGAGGATGTGACCACAGATCAGTCATTCTGTGGAAGAAGTGCTACATCATTCCTCTGTTGCCTTGCAAAACAATCACTCTTATCTGCTGAATTATCTGGGATGTCTCATAGCAGTGCCCGTGGCTATTTCAGGCACTAAGTTGTTTTCCATGTAAACCATGTTTTCCCTGCTGTACCTCCCAAGTGTCAACTCAGAAACCCTTTACACCCTCCAGTTCATTTAAGGAGTTTGCTCAAGCAGAACAGTGTCCCAGCAATGAAAATAGGGGGGAAATGAAGAAGGCAATGGGTCATGGCTAAAGGGTGATGGTGGGAAAGATTAACCTGTCAGTGGGGAGCTGTGAGAAGAATGGGGTTATGGCTGGACTGGGAGTTTCCAGCAGCAGTGAGAACTCTGACAGCATGGATGTCACATCAGTTACAGTTCAAAATTGATGGGGTGTAAAGTTGCCAGGGAGATTTAATAAAGGGAAGAAATAACGTGAATGAATAGATAAAACACAGTAACCTTAATGTCTCCTCAGTCCTTGCTCTTTCGTTTCTACTCAGGGTTCCTTGTTTATTCATCTTTCTGTATGTTTTCTTTTCTCTCTGGGGAAAAAGAAATTATCATCAAGCTCTTTGTGGTCATTTCCTAAGGCAAAGCACAGACACCCTTCTTAGTGCCTGGCTTGCATTTGCCAGACCAGCACCCCCAGTTTGCCTTTCCCAGGTCCTCCCCGCTCTGCTCTGCCCTCTGACTGCAGTGCCCTGTCTGAATTCAGTGCTGAGCTGCCACGAGGGCCAGAGACCTGCACTCAGAACCCGCCATGGGGCTGAGCTGCTTTGTTCTCTTGTGTTTTGGGCTGGATGCAGAGAGGTGCTGGCTTGATTCATTAGTGACTTTTGGCTGCAGCTTGCCCTGCAAATACCAGGGAACAGGCCACAAGGGAGGAAGCAGCAAACAGACAAACTGGCTGGTTTGTGTTTTCCTGTGCAGCACGAGCTCTTGGTGGGGGCTGTGCAAACCAGCCCCACAGTACAGTCTGTGAGGGGTTGAGCAGGTCTGTCCTGTTTGCACAGGGCAGGGAAACAACACAGTGGTTCTGTTTCAGTGGAGATGGCACAGGTGCTTTTGTCACTCAAACCAAGCCACCTTTGAAGGAGCTGTGTGGAGGGGCAGTAAATGTCCCTGTCAGATGCAGAGGCAGCCGTTGCACAGGGCCTCCCCTGCCTGAGCTGGCACAGCTCTCTCGGAGCTGCCTCCCTTTGCCGTGCTGGCTGGGGATTGCATTCTTCTACTCCATGTTCTTTCTTCCAGGTCATTGATTTCCAAATCAGGCCAGAAGACAGCATGACCCCATTTGTCACAGGCTCTCTGTGCTGGAGCATCACTCCTGCTAGCTCTTTGTGCTCAGTGTGCTCTGTACCTCCTGCTCCAGCTGCTCTGTTGCTCTTGCTGGCCCACAAGGTCAGTCATCAGTTGGGTCCAGGACTGAAGCTCAAAGTCTCAATGACGTTCTTGGTTTCCTGTTGACTGTTTCCTACTGTGACTTATCAGACTGTTAGACCTGATCTTCCTGTCTCGCTCAGTGTTGCTGAGACCTTATTCAAGCTTTGCTCTTTTAATAGCTTCCATCATTTTGTTTTGTTATTTAAAAAGCACCTTGGGGGGGATTTTTATTTTTTTTTCTTAATTGCTGTTGTTATTGCCAGTGATTTATGCAGGGTTGGCTCGGGTCAGCCAGCCCTGGTGCCTGTTCTCCCTGGCTCCATTCAGTACCAGCTGTTCTCCAGCAGGAATCAAACAGCAGGTGGGGAGGGCAGGAGTTCTGTCAGCCCTGCAGCAAAGTTCAGGGAGAAGGGAGCAAGAGGCAGCAGCAGGGACACTCGGGGACGTCCACAGGCCTTGCTCAGCTCCAGCAGTTACCCAGCAGGGAGAAGTCTCTGTAAGCTCTCAGCTCCAGCACTTGGCTTCTGCTTGTCCTTTGCAGCCATGTGAAAGTCACCCTTGAGACAGAGCAGGCTGGTGTTTGGCTCATATTTTTTAACAGCTATTCACTTGCTTTCATTTTGTTCAGTGGCAGGAGTTCCCTGGTCAGTACTGAGACATAAACAGTAATACCTGTTAGCTTAAATAAACTAACTGGATTCTGCTGGACTCCTCCTTTAATGTTTTTGGCAAATATTCAAAACCCTTTTTCCTCTTCAGTCTTAAGCAGTCTCTCCTTGCTATAAATAATACACTTTCAGTGACTCTGTTCTGAAAAACATATGGAAAACTGCTTCCGAGCAGGAGGATTGGCTGTGACCATGTCCATCAGCAGGGCCATTTTGGCAACTTAACCAGATGACTCTTTAGGCAGATGGAGATAAAGCTTTCAGGAATACTGAGCATGGTTGTCCTCCATAGGAAACCAGACACTTCAGAAATGGTTTCCTCTTGATTCTGGGAAAGAATGCAGTTGTTGAAAGAAACCGAACTTCCAGCACGGAAGCTGAGGGCAGAACAGCCCAGCCTCTGGCCTGCTCGTGGGGACCTTGGCCAGGCACAGCGGCGGGGGCGGGTCTGTTCCGCCGGAGTTAAAAGCGAACCCCTCGGCAGGAGCTGCAGTTTGGGTTCGCTGAGCCACTGGAACCAAACACTGCTGCCATTGGCCTCCTGGACCTTTGTGCAGTCCCAGGATGTGGGAGCTACTGGTTACTGACTATTCCTTACAAGGGGTCTTCAGGAATTTCTGCCGGAGTTGCACCTACAGGAGCCGGTCCAATTCCACCGGGAAGCACGAGTGTGCGGGCAGCGTCCCACTGTGGGCTCACATCTGGGACAGAGTGCGCAGGGACAAGGTTGGCCTCGCTTGCTTGTTCTGTTGCTGCTTGGGGTGTCTGCAGTGTGAAACTTTCCTCTCTGCTGGTTGTCTTTCTGTGGGGAAGGGCGTGGGGGCACTTGTCTCTGTAGCTGTCAGCAGCACTGGGCTGCTCTGCCGACGATCTGAAAGACTGTGACCATGATTGTCTCAGATCTCCCAGAATTTCCTGCAGCTGCTGTTCCAGCATTTCTCTCACCTGCCAGAGCACTCTGTCCCTGCACAGGGCTCTGTGAGAGGGGGGAGCTGTGCTGCAGAGGACCTCTGCTTACCGAGGGGGTGTTTGCTGACAGCAGTTAACTCAAGGCAGAGGCTACTACAGTTGCCTCCTCCTGGTTTTACTGTGCCTCAGTGTTCCAAGTGCTGCAAATCCATCTCAGGAGGCACCTGCTTTGGCTGGTTCCGATTGCTGATCCAGTCCCAGTGCAGGCAGCTCTTTCCTCTCTTGCCAGTCTCCCTGGAGATGGGTTCAGGTGTGTTTGGGCTCTCCCAGCCAGTGTTGGAATTGCTGGGTGATGTTTGAACACTCCCTGGCCTCACAACTGTTCACTCGAGACCAAGCAAAGCTGAAAGTGAGAGATTGGATCTTGGTTCTGTTTAATGAATTCTTCCAGAGCAGGGTCAGGTGTTCTTCCTGCCTCCATTCTTGGGTAGAGATGAAAAGAAATAGGCAGGTTGAAGGACAACTTTCCATAATTTCTGGGCTGATTTTCTCCATTTCTCCTCTGTCAGATCCTGACAGAAGTTTGGTTTGTTTGAAGTTACTTGCCGGTGTATGGATCACGTTGTATTTCTCTTCTTTGATCTCACTCTTAAGGTCATTATGTCTTTTGAATTCAGTCCTTCTTGGAAGCTGTTGGCTCCACAGCCAAGAGCTGTGAGGTTTCTGCAGCCTGGGTTTTGGTTTCAGTGCAGTAATTTCACACTCACCCACCCTCACCTGTCTATAGAAAACTGCACTGGGAGACAGTTTCTCTCTTTCAAATCAGAGTTTTTCAGAAATCTCTCCTCCCTTTCTCTGACTCCTGGCCCTGTGGGACAGGGCGATCTTGGTTGTCCCTGTGCCTCTGTGTGTGCCACAGCCATGAGTGCAGTATCTCTGTGAAAACTCAGGTTATTGCCATTCAAACACTGACTGTGCTCACTGAGGTTGCCTTTGCTGTTGAGCAGACACTGCACACATGTAGCTGGATTTTCCATGTCTGTGAGTCCTCCTCAGCCCTGCTTGGAGAACCACACAATATCTGAGCATCCCATTACCTGAAACAGGGAAAACCCTGGAGTGTGTGTTTTCCTATGGACAAGAAATAACATGTTAAAAGTGATGGTGCTCTGCTCACTGGTTTCTCTGAAGTCTGTTCCCAGCTCATGGGTAACTTCTGTTTTTCAGCTGGACCCGCAGGCACTGCAGGACAAAGACTGGCAGCGCACGGTCATCTCGATGAATGGGGTAAGTGCAGCAAACAGAAATTAGCTCTGCTTCTGTACCTCCTATGGGCTTTATTTCTTTGCTCTTCATTGCAGCAAGGGAAAAAACAATTAAAACATTTAAAAAATACCATCTGATCTCTTGTTCAGGTTGAGGTGAAGCTGTCGGTGAAGTTCACCAGCCGGGAGTTCAGCCTCAAAAGGATGCCGTCCCGCAAACAGACCGGCGTGTTTGGGGTCAAGATCGCCATCGTCACCAAGTGAGCTCGGGGGTCACAATTCTCCCTCTTGCTTTTCAGAAAGGCAACTGGCCAGTGGGGTGCTCCTGCCTGTGTCCCCCCCAAGGGGTGTGGTGGTCCAGCCCCCTCCACTCAGGTAGCAGGCAGATGTGGCTGCAGGCAGGAGATGCTCTGCGTGCTCCCAGCTTCATGTTTTGCAGGGGAGAAAAGCAGTGTGCACACGGGCTGTGGAACCCAGGGTGTTTACTGACAGCCTATCGCTCCTCTGAATTCCGGAAATCCCTCTTGCCCTTGCCTCCTCTGTAGTTAGCTGACATGGTCAAGAAGTTCCAGAGCCACTGAACAGGGATGTTTCCTTTCCATAATCAAAAATGTTCAAGGTCTTTGGATCCCGTTGTATTATTTTAACCCCTGATCTTTTGTTGTGAATCATTTGCCAGCAGAAACCTGTTTGTTCTGTTACAGGCTTTGGGAAGCGTGGTATTTCCTCTCTATGGAATTGTATTAATTTGAAAGCAGCAGAGTTGCTATGTATCCGAGGAATGTTTGGGAATCCTCTGATTACCTGGGCAGAGTCACTGGCTCTAGGGGCACTGGAACTTGGCCAGGAGCTCAAGTGCTCAGGGAAGCCAGGCTGAGACAGTCAGAAAACTCTCCAGTTTTAAAGCAGTTTTTCAGCTCTGTCCTTGTTGCCTGCTCAGACTTCCCCCCACCCCATTTTCCAGAAGAGGTTTCACAGTGAAATGCTGGGGTGGTTTTAGCCAGCCTGGCTGGCTGGGGGAACAGGCACTGAGGGCCTGGGCTGTGCTGAACTCTTCTCTCTGGCTTTCTGAAGGAGAGAGAGGTCGAAGGTGCCTTACATAGTGCGGCAGTGCGTGGAGGAGATCGAGCGGCGCGGGATGGAGGAGGTGGGAATCTACCGAGTCTCTGGGGTTGCAACGGATATCCAGGCTCTGAAAGCTGCCTTTGATGTCAGTAAGTATTTGTGCCTGATGTTCTCCTTTGCTCTCTGAGAACCTGCCTGAGCTCCCTGTCAGGTGGCTCCGCTATTTTTGATCTTGTTCCCCAAGAAGCATTAGGAGGTAGAGATTCTTGCATGAGGAGAATAATTTTAACCCTGGCTGCATATTTTATTAATATTCTTCAGCTACTGATATAACTCCAGACATGCAACAGGATGGATCCTTGTTCCAAATCATGCTTTTGTTATTCTTCCCAGCAGACATGAACTGGTGGGTTTACCTGCTTTGCCAAATCTTTGGAAATGACAGGCACCTTTCTCAGGGGAAACGTCAGCAATTGGGAGTAATAATTTTCTCACTGTCGTGAGGTCTCCAAATTAGTAGAAGTCCTTCAAATTAAGAATATTTTGTGAAAGGAAGGCAGCAAAAAAAAATATTCCAAGGCTGACCACGAGGGGTGTTTATGAAGCTGGGGTTGGGTGGTCACGGCTCCTGAGTTCTCTTCTTAACTCTGTCTAGACTGATGTGCACAGGCTGGAAAATGACATAATTTGACATTTGCAGAGCTTTCTTTGATCTTGAGCAGAAAAGGGCTCCCTACAGGTGCTGCATTTAAATCAATGGCCTGTCTGTCCCAAGGCACCCAAGATCAGGCAGGTGAAACAACTCTGAATTGCTGAGGTACAAAAAAAAAGTGAAATTCTGCTTAACTTTCAGCCTCCACATGATGGTCCAAGAACTGCTCAAGCCACACTCCAGCTCCCTTTTTAGGCAAGCAGTTATGAGGCCTGTGCCAGTTGCCCAAATTCACCCTCCCTGAATTTTTCCTTCACTTCTTTAGTGAAATATTTTCCTTCTTGTATTTTGTTTTCAATCCCCCTTAGCTACCAAAACCTCTGATGAATCTCCACTGGTGCAATAATGGTCAAAGTGAGATCAAAAAACATCTTTTTTCACTTCTGTTAAATGCTGGTTTACACTAAATTTCATGAAACCAGTGCTGGCTCTGCTGGTTGGTGTTTGTTTTAGGGAAAGGGGGTGGTTCTATTGTTCCTAATAGTAACAAAAGTGAAATGTGAGCTCTGATTTGCTTTAGCTACGCTCGGTGGGGAGTTAGAGACCTCAGAGTCTCTGATTCCAGCCTGTTAGAGGCAGGGAATTGGAATAACAACTGTCATCACTAACAAAAGTCCAAATGCATGTAAATACAGTCAAGCAGGGCTTGTTCAGACCAGGCCCAGCCCAGCAACCTGAGAGGGTGAGGTTCTCTTGACTTGATGTAAAGCCATTTGCAGTCATTTGTGCAGCACTTCTCAGTTGTCAGAAGGTTGCTCATTTAATCTGGGGAAACGTAAACAGGAAGACTCTCAGCAGTTTGGGCAAAGCATAAACAGACCCAAAGCAAAGCAAAGAAGGGATGGAAGGCCAGCAGCTCCTTTACCCTGCCCCTGCTCTGCCCTCTTTCAGACAACAAGGACGTGTCGGTGATGATGAGCGAGATGGACGTCAATGCCATTGCGGGCACCCTCAAGCTGTACTTCCGCGAGCTGCCCGAGCCCCTGTTCACCGACGAGCTGTACCCCAACTTCGCCGAGGGCATCGGTGGGTAACAGCTGAGGAACCCCTGAGGATGGAGACTCCTCAGGAGGAGGCTGCTCCTGAAGCAGCACAAACACAAATTGATAGAAGCCTGAGCGAGCCGTGAGGGGAGGGGACGGAGCTCAGAGTGGAGCTCTGGAATGACATCGCATTCCCGCGTGGCGGAGTGCGGGTGATTGCCCCGCTGGATTGCAGGCTGTAAAAGCCCGGGTTTCTGAAGGATGGGTTCAGAACAGGATGCCCAGTCAGGCTTCTGGGGAAGCCCCCTCTGGAGGGGAGGGGGTGTACCCCATCTTACCATGGTGCAGGGGAAAGACATCCATGACTGGAGGTCTGAAAGCACTTGAACTGCTTGAGAGAAGAAGATGCTCTGTGCATCTGTGAAATAAAGGAAAGAGATGCTGTGGGATATTGATGTGCAAGTCTGATCTTCCTTCCAGGCCTATCCACAGTCCATCCAGGCCCATCCTTGTGGGCTGGTTTGGGAGCTGGCACAGTGGGACAGATCCTCACTCCTTGCCTGGGGTGATGTTTTGTTCTGTCTTGCAGCACTTTCAGATCCTGTTGCAAAGGAAAGCTGTATGCTGAATTTGTTGCTGTCGCTTCCAGAACCCAACCTTGTGACATTCCTTTTCCTTTTGGACCATTTAAAAAGGTAATAGTGGTTCCTTGAGACTTGCATTTAATGTGTACAGCGCTGTTATTTTGAAAAGAGGAGCCTTTTCCTTAAATTTGTGCTGAATCACACAAATGAAGAAGCATTTGCTGATCTGCTGTGAATGCTCATCAGATAACTATTGTCTCATACTCACTTAGTGAGGCAGTAAATCCTGAATTCCATTCCCACTCATACTGAAAAAGGATTAGAACTGGAGGAAAGGGGTAACAAAAGAGTCAGGGCTTATCTTGTGCAAATGCAAATTCCTGCTGCAGTGTCACTGCAAAACTGCACCTGCATCTGGGTCCAAAGGTCTGGAAAGGTTTTTGTCTAAGTCATGAAGCTTTGGCCATATTTCAGGTCTGGTGAGCCCTGTCTCAAAAGGTGTCTGAAATCCAATATGATCTGTTTTTAAAATAGATAGCACTTTGCCTAAATGCAGTTGCCAGTTCCTTGTTTAGTCAAGTCCTTCTGATCTTGTTTGGGTCTTTGTAATATGGTTTCAACTGTGAAAAGGTATTTCCATGCATTTGATATTAATGCAGTAAGCTGGCTTAATACCTGCCTAATGTGTTGATGATTTGTGTTGATATGTTGAACACACCAGAGACTGTTCGAGGAGACATGAAAGATCATCTTGTGATTGAAGTTCTGGATTAAAATCCAGGAAATCTGGGGTTTACTTGTGTTTCTGCTGCAGACTTTTGTGCCCTTGGGCAAATTTTTTAACCTTTGTGCCTCATTGGTAAAACTCGAGTATTGATGAAGCTCTGCCCTGTGCTTTGTCTCTTCTCCCAGGGTTGCTGAGAGGGAAGGTGTTAACAAGATGTCCCTGCATAATCTTGCCACTGTCTTTGGACCAACACTGCTCAGACCTTCGGAGAAGGACAGTAAAATCCCTGCTAACCCAACCCAGCCCATCACAATGACTGACAGCTGGTCACTGGAAGTCATGTCCCAGGTAAGATCCTGAATGTGCCAGTGCCTCCTGTGAAGACACTTCCTGGGAAAGGCCTGGCCCAGCCACCCCGCTGGGTTTTCATGGCAATTTTTTTGAGAAACACAAAACAACTTCTGCCCTTACAGGGGCATTTTAAACTGTTTGTAGAACTGTGTTTCTTCAGGCAGTTCAGTTTGTCTCTGTGCAGATACAGCTTTTCATGAGGGAGTGTCTGTTTGTGCATCCCCTGGTTGCGTTTGTGCAAGGGAAGAGTTTTTGGGAAGGTGTCTCCCAGCACTGTCCTGGTGCCCTGGGATAAAAGGACCAACAGTGTTTCTGCAATGCTCCTCAGCACTTAAACCAACAACATCCTCTGCTAAGTTCACATTTCTTTGGCCACTGCTGCCTGTGAAGGCGATGCAGAGGGCTGGAACACAGAGCCTGTGTTACTGGGTCAGGCTGGTTTGTGTGTTCTCCACTGAATACTGGCAGATTTTAGATCCAGTTTTTTCAGTGCACTGGAACACCAGCACCATTGTTCCATCCTGGAAGCTGAAAAGGGTGTCTCTGAAGCACTGCAAGTTTGAGTATTTCTGCTGATGTTACACAGTGTATTAAAACAAATACTCAACTGCTGCCTGCTCCCGTGGAGAGAGCTGTAGGTGTCTCTGCCCGCCCTCCAACAGCGGGGATGAGAATGAGTGACCAGGGCTTTATGACCTTGTTCTTTCTCTTTCCAGGTTCAAGTTCTTCTGTACTTCCTGCAGCTGGAGACCATCCCCACCCCGGACAGCAAGAGGCAAAGCATTCTCTTTTCCACAGAGGTGTAGGTGCCTGCGGTACCAACGGGACACAAAGAACTGCTCTTGGCAGGACTCTGCCACCCCTGAGAAAAAGCTGACTGGTGTTTCCTCAGACGTGACTGGCCTGTTCCTGTGCTGGGGAATTCCGGCCCTCAGTGCTTCTGCTGTTTGTGAACCAGAGACAAGCTGGAGAAAAAGGAGAAAACCCTCTCCCCGTGCTGGTAGGACCAGAACTAAGCGGAGATGGAGCTGCGTGGAATCTCCACTAGAAGGAGCAATAGACACTCGAACAAATGCACCACGGAGTGTGGCCATTATTCTTGTTGGGAATGGGACAGAAGGTATTCCTCATTTTATGGATTTAATTTATCATAAAGAAACTTCAAGATTTCTACTGGACCACTTGATAGGACACCCCTTTTTGGGTGAGGGGGTGTTAAAGGATATATCACAACTGTGTCTTTAATAACTGCTGATTTTCAAGTACTGTTCTAGGCCACAAAAATAGCATTGCTTTGCAAGAGGAAGGAGAAGGGAAGGGTCTGGGATCTAAGATTCCCTCCTCAGAAATTCAAGTCATGATTCAAATAGGGTTTTAAAGGAAACAGTTTTATGTACAACTAGAACTGTTGGTCTGTTTGGGGGCTGGGATTTTTTTGTGTTTGGGGTTTTTTTTTGTCTCACCCAGCCCTTCAGGTGCAAATGTTTATACACCCCGGGGAAGGAGATGCCCTGCTCTTGCCTGTGTTGCACTTCTGATGGGTTTTTTGGGTTAAGGGAGACACATCCAATGAAGTTACACTATAAATAAATACAGCAAATTAAAGAGAGGCAGGGAGGATAAGAGTCAGTGATTCCATTGTTTTTTTTGCATGTAAGAGCAGGGGCAACATTATCCAGGAAGGATTACTACATTCCTTAGACCCCCACCAAACTCAATGAAAATTAATTGGGAAGACACTTAATTCCCAACACTCCAAAGAAAATATGTTATCACTGCAAAAGTAATTGAAGAATTTGTGGACAAAAAAAAATTAATGGCTCTCAGTTTGGCTGGCTACTTACTCCAGACTTTTGTCAGAACATCTTTTTTTTGATACTTGAATTTTTGGAGGCTTTGTAAGTTGCTTCTACAAGAGTCTTTTTCTGATAGATACAAACACTCTGAAAAATGTGTCAGAATGTACTTCATGGACAATCCAGCAAGTAGCATGCATTGTGGAGTCTCCAGAAATTCCAACCCTGTTTTAAATAAGAGCAGTGGAGAAATTTCTGTGGAACTCCATCCAGCAGTACAAAAGGTCTGGCCAAACACCAGTTTTGTGTTTCCCTCCCTAAATCAGTTGAAGCCACAGGGGTTCCAGAGGCAGAAAGGGCAGCAGTATTTGTGCAGGGAATTGGAACTGCAGAACCTGACTGCTGGTATCCAGAGTGTTCTGGCTATGGAGCAGTTGTGCCAAACATCCCCAGGGGTGGGAGCGATGCCATTTTCCTAAACTACTCCAGCCCCCACTTCCTACCCGGCTCTGCAGCATCCAGGTAGTGGCATCTGCCCATCCTGGCAAGAAGAAAATACAGCTGGAAGACAAGGGAAGGACTCGGCACGAGAAGGGGAGGGAGGGACAAGTTCTGAAAGATTGGTAGGGTCAGGTTGCGAACATCAATCGTGGGGAAACGCGACCCAGAAAGCAACCCCTTTGTGTGGAATTGCACATTTCCTGATGGGTGATCTGCAATCTCTCAGTTAAAAAAAAAAAATAGCAAAGGAGTGTTTCAAACAAATAGAAAAAAAAAAATTAAAAGGGAACTGATTTTGTAGTCACTGTAATTCTGACTGCTGCATAATATTAGAAATTATTGTACTGTGAAGTTGCAAAATCAAAAAGGAACAAATATAAATTTCGATTTTGTGAGTATATCAATATTTTGCATGCTTTGTAAGGATTCTTATAGGAATTTAATATTGCTTAGTATCCCTCCCTCCTTAGGTCTGGGAGCAAACCTCTTTGTAATGTAATGTACACCTAGAAATTCCTTCTCTCTTGTATGTTATTTCCACGACATTCCAACTTCTGAACCTGCAAAACAGAAAATGTGTCTGTAGTAGGAGGTGCTTTTTGGGGGAGGGAGGGAATGAAGGCAAGGAAACTTGAAGGCTTAAGATTTTGATTTTTTTTTTAATTTTTATTTTCAGTTTTTGCCTGTTTGAAGGTAAAAATTAGTCACGATCCTGCCGAACATTGACTTGAGCCAAGTCGTGCAGAGCAGCAAAGCACACCCGAGTTTTGTTTCTCTGTTTTTGTTCTCCCTTTTCCCTGGTGCAATCCCACCACAGCAATCCTTGTACCACAGGCTGCACTCCTGCCAGCTCCCAGCTCGGGGGGATGGCCCTGAGGCAGAAGCACTGCTGATGACTTCATGGAAAAGGGGAAAAATAAAAACCCCAAGCTACAGCTGGTGGCTGGGTGATAACCTTTTCCTTTGGTGTTTGGAATCTGTGGCTGCTCCTTGCAGTGTTGAAACTGGAAAGCAATACCATAATGACTGTGCCAATTTACTTTTGCCCAACTTTTTTATTTTTATTTATATAGGAAGTTAATTTTAATGTTGAATTACTGATCTATAGTATGTAACCACAAGAAAATGGCTTTTGCTTTGGTTACTGTGACAGGTTGTTGCTGTCAGTCTCTCATTACAATGCTCAGTTCTAATGTAACATTATCTAACATGCAGGCATGTGGATCAGGGAAAAAAAAGGTAATTTAACTTAACCCGTTAATTATTTCTGTTAAGTATGAATATGTTTTCCCCAAAGCTGGTAATTTTGGGCTGGAAGAGATAGTTCATCATATTGCTGATGATGAAATCATGGACTGATTTGAAATACGAGAATTGATTTCTTGAATTTCCTTTAATTTTGCAATTAAGTTTTTTCAAATAGTCTTACGTTTTCAGAAATTTAAATATTTCCAAAAGGCTTTTATGTTCTTTTCCCTGGAGATGTTGGTTGGATTTTCTGGTTTGTTTGGGGGGGGGGGTTTATTGTGGGCTTTCTTTTTTTTTTTTTTACTTTATTTTTTAATAAGCCTTATCATACTTAAACAAAAAGGGAATTGCAAAACTTGGCTTTAGAGAAGGCCTTCTGATTTCTCCTCTTATATGTTCCCTTGTGAGTTGTGTCAGGAAACCAAACTCTTCCATTTTCTGTATCAA
This sequence comes from Pyrocephalus nanus, assembly GCA_038380795.1. NCBI lineage: Eukaryota > Metazoa > Chordata > Aves > Passeriformes > Tyrannidae > Pyrocephalus > Pyrocephalus nanus. The sequence goes on from CM076278.1 coordinate 5,431,362, forward strand.
AAAAGGTACAATATAAACCACTCAAGAGCAAACTAGCAAAAAGTTACCCTTGAGGTGTGCACTGGGAGTTTCTGCTCCCTCAGTTTCTGGTGTATTGGAGAGACCTTTCTAGGAATGTCTCTTTCAGGAACAGGAATCTCAAACATTGAAATTTTCAACTAAGGAAATCCAGGTGATCAGGAAAGTCTGTGTCTCTCCAAGTTTAAGAAGAGGAATAAGCATCAGCTTCCTGGCATTTAGAAACTGTTTTAAAATTTTCGTGGGGTTTTTTAACACTGAATAGGTTTTTAAATAAAATTAAAATAAGTTAAGCAAAGGAAGGGGGGAAAGTTTTCCAAGGTGGACAAGAAATAACAGTTCCCAGCTCAGAGTCAGCTCCGTGTCTGTGTGTGCTTTGTATGGGAGGAGAGTGTCGGAAACCGAACTGCAACACGTGCATTCCAGTGCTGCTGGTGTTCCTTATTCTTGCACAATTTTAACAAGTTGAGGTAGTGGCTAAGCTATTTCAGGCTGTATTTTAATGCTGCTATTTTTCAGTGCCCCAGCTAAGGGCAGCCCCCAGCAGTGTGGTGCCTGTCCTTGCCGTGCCCACCGCCTGGAGCCAAACGGCCACTCGTGGTGTTGGCCGTGAGGTGGTGGAACCATGGAGGATGTTTATGGGAGGGGCGGGGTTTTTGCAGTTTATTCATTTTACCCGTTCAAAACTCTGTTTTGTGGTTGTTCATGGTGGTTCTCTATGAGTTTATTTAAACAAATGTATTGTTCTTTAAAGCATACGTGGATCTCCAGATGAGTTTGTCACCTGTGTAACACCAGAAGGTATCACAATGTGTTCATTTACCTTAACATGCCTTTCTGTCAAATATGTATAAAATGTGAACTGACCAGTGTGGCTTTTAAAAATGTTTAAAATCTGATGGCAAAACCCCAACTCTCTCTGATTCCTCGCTGGGTAATCCTCTATTCAGTGCTTGGTCACCTACTGGGATAACTTTATCAGATTGTCATTGTTCTTATGGCAATTTTAGTATAAAATGGGAAATGTTTTAAGAAAAATCCTACCCTTTCTCTTTTTACTTTAATTCAAAATTACAGAGACTTGTAAAAGCAGAAGACCAGTACATTCATGCTTGGTTTTGGGGGGGCCCTGCTTCTGTTCCTTGAAGAAGAAAAATCTGAAAGGGCAATTCCTAAGTAGATACAATCAAATTAATTAAATTCGTGTAGTCACTTGTTTATGCCCTCTTAAATTTGTAATCCAGGGATTTTTTTTCTTTTTGGACTAACATTGTCATTGTACTGTTAGTGAAAAATAAAGCTGGTACCATTCCCTTCCTTTAACACAGGGCCTGGGCAACTGAGGTACCAGAGCTTTGGGTTCATATTAGCAATGCTCCATTCTGAACTCGAGTGAAATGAATGTTTATGTGTATTCTATGAATTTTGTAATTGAATAGAATTAAATACATGGATTGCCCTTAAACCCAACAGAAGCTATAAAGGCAGCACTTACAGTTAATAGATTTTTCCGTAACAATCTTCAGGGAATAAAAGTAACACAAATGGAAAAGAGAAGCATAATTAGGAGTTGCTCAGGTCACATTGTCTGGGACTAGAAAGGAGTTCTCATTTTGAGCTACAGAAGGCGGCTCATGCCCCAGATAACTGAGCAAAGGCTGTGTGCCAGTAAATAAACATGCATATGGGAACGCCAGGAATTCAGCTACTGGAGCCTCCCAGTTCTGATTGCTGCAGCCCCTCTTTCTTGGTACTGAACATTCACAGTTCAGTGCTAAGGAAGCCAAGTTTACCACTTGTTCTTTACCTTTCCCCCCCCCCCCGTGGCAAAGAAAAGTGAAAAGCTCATAGAACCACACAGATGGACTATTGTTTGAGCTAAAAGTACTGGGCTGCAAGGATAACATGCCACAACATGCTGCAATGATGAAATGGTTGGGCCAGTGGGACCAAAGCAAACCTGAGTATTCACATTGTCTTGATTCTCCTCTTTCCATGACCATATCATTAGATTGCAGCCTTTCAGGTCAAGCAAATTCATGACTGCTCTTGCCAAGAATTAGAAAATTATAAAATGACTTAGTTTCCCTCCACTGTTGATTCTCTTTCTGTTACTACCTTATAGTGACATTGCTGGAGACCACTGAAAAACATGCAGGTGAACCATGTGATGGCTTTTCACATCATTTATTTGCTGCTGCCATGTTTCACCTTGCAGTATAACAGACCCTCCTTTTCCAAAACCACATCATTCTGCACTGTAGCAACTACTACATGGGGAGGTTTAGTTTGTAGCAGAGCTACAGAGCAGAGCACTGGAGATAATTAAAGTGTTTCCAGTCTTCTTGTGCAGAATGGACCAGGTACTGCTAAAGCTCTGGGCTCACATAGGCCTGTGTTGTGAGCTAAGTAAGATTCTATTATTTACAGCTGTTCAAGCATATTTGGGAATTAATATGATTACAGAGTCCCCAAGCCTAGCGGGAGTGTTTGCTCTACTGCTTTGTCTTAATTGCAGTCAGGTTCAAATCCTCACGTCAAAAATGGTTCATCAGAATAGAAAAAAATTGTATTTTCCGCTAGAGCTTTTGCCTGTGTAACTGCTGCAGCCTTTTCCCCAGTGGTAGCATGTTCTGAGAGCTTGAGACATTCCACAGATGAACAGTTTCTCTAATCTGCAGAATGATTTATACCACACGGCATTTTATATCCCTGAGGATGTACAAAAGGGCAGGCTTGTGTACCAAACAGCTTCCTGCCTGGAAGGAGGATCCAGCAGCTTCCTGGAGATGACCCCATGGAGGGTCACAGCGGGTGGAGCCCAGCAGAGAGCAGTTGGCCTTGCTGCTGCTTGGATGCTCCCACCTCCCCTGGGGCACTTGGATGAGGCCCAGAAGGCAGTTTTGAGAGTTCCTTCTTGCTGCACCTAAATGAGTGATCAAATGCCCATCTAGAGTAGCTCAAATTTCCTCCATTTTAGTCCCATTTTGGGAGAAATTGGCCAATTTGGGATTGTGCAAATAGCTGAAAGCTGATCCATAACTAACACCTCTTTCATATATGGTAGGTGGTAATGTAAAAGCTGCCATAGCAGAAGGTCATTTCTCCACAGCAGCCTCTTCTGCTCCCCCCCTTCCCACTCACAGCCCCAGAGAAATCTTGTCTTGGGTTTCACACTCACACACAAAACTTGCAGAATCATGGATAAAACTTAGCTATGCAGGGACTGATGTTTCAAGAGTTGGGATATCAGGACTAAAAAGTGATTACCAAGGTAGCAAAAAGAGGGTAATGAATCGTTGTGATGGATAAATTGGGGAAGTATCGCAATGAAACGGTGAATTTAAAAATGATCTCACAGCAGGACACAAACATTGTCCTTTCTGTGTCTGTCCAGCAAAAAAAATAAAACTCAGCCTTCTCTTGCCTATGTAAGTTGTGTAGTTTGTTCTTATCTCTAGTATTATAAGTGTTTATAATCCGTGAAGAATTCCAAGGAAAGGAGTTAAGACTATTTATTTAAATATAAATACAATTAAATTATATAATTAGTGCTAAATTATCAAGTGTAGAAGACAAACAACTTGTTATTGTTTGGATAATTTTGGGTTTCATCAGAGCTAATACTGTTGGCATTGTTTTAAACACTACCATGTTAGGGAGTCAGTTTTTGACATTTTATACTGCTGTTGCTAGTGCTTCAGTATCTCAGAGTGCTCTGTTTTGGGAAAGAAAACCTAGTCCAAATAGTTTAATACTGAAAGGTGTTTAAACTGTACTGCTAAACATCTCTCAGTTTAGGCCCAAAGAGAAGAGAAAAAGGAAAGGGAAAAAAAAGTGGGAAAAAATTGTCATTCTGGATTTTTTTTTTAACTTTCTGAGAAAAGCAGTATGAAAAAGGGATCCAAAAACTGTATTTGGGGGAAAAAAAGTCTTAAGGCATTTGTAGCCTTTCTTTGTACACAATGTTAAATAAAATCTCCTGTATCTATGTTTGTCAGGTTCTTTTGGTCTTATTTAAATAAAGTGGGCCTGTATTACACTGAATGTGTGAATTGCATTCAGCTGAGTTTGCTGGAGGTGGGGAATCTAACACTGCTGTGTCCAAGTGAAAGATTCTTGTTTTACAAGGTAAAAGCTGTATCACTTAAAATCTAGAGGTTGGTACAGGGTTATTGCTGAATTAAATTAAAACAACTATAATGTGTGGAAATAGTTTACATGTAAGGTAGAAATGCAGCTGAGCAACCCAGTCCATGTTCAAATCTGTGTGAATCCTTTTACAGAGTTCTGCTTCAAAACCCAGCCCAGTCTCAGACCTTGTCAACTTTGCATTTGTGTGCAGAGCACTTGAACTGTAGTTATGTATTTGCTAAGAAATCAGCTCTGGCCTCCAGTTCTTCAAACACTGCATGAAAGTAGTGGGGTTTTGTAGGAGTCAGTTTGGAAACTGAATCCATTGTTTAAATCAAGTTTACTTGGTGCTTTATTTAAATATTGTTTAAATTATTAATGCAATTAATTAAAGTACATTTATGTTTTAATATAGTCCAAATTTAATACAGGATATAAGCATTTCTGTAATAAAAAGGTACCTGCTTGAAAGCTCTAGCCAGTTGCATTCAGTGTGGATCACAAGGATGACACAGCTCAATGGCAATGCTGGAAGAGGATAAAATGCAGCTGAGTGCAGTGTCCAAAACTACAATGATTATCCTGCTTACCCCTGAATTGGGCAAAGCAGGGGAAACCCAATCACTGTTATCCATACTTCCTACTGGTGTATCTGTATAATAGAAGATACTTTTCCTATAGCTTCAATGTGGAATTCTTCTGCCAAATGGTTCTCCCACCATCAGAAAGTGTACCCTTGTAGTGCATCCACATGGAACAGCCCCTGGGCGAGCCTGGAGGGGACCATGTGCTGTGCCAGGCACTCTGCTCATACAACCACGTTCCTACCGTGTCCAGCTCCCCTCTGACTGCCAGCCTGGTGCTTCTCAGATGCTGCTTCTGGCTGCTTTTCCCTGCTTGAAGACCCAGGGCAAGCTATACTGGCACGGGCTCAAGGTGAACTGTGGCGTGCAGGCTTGTGCAAATCACCCAGGACACTCCTGCAGGATGCTCCGGCCCTGGAAGGAGAGAGAATGAACAAAACCTAAGGCTGGAGCAGGATGAGAAGGAACATGAGTGTATAATACAGATGTTCTGTGCAAATTGCTCCATCTGAGCAGGTGTCTTTCCTTTTTCCAGGCAGCCCTGAGGCCTGGACAGGCCGCCCTGAGGCAGGTGGTCCCCTGAGGCCCTGGGGGATACAGCTGTCAGTGGGAGGCAGCATCAGCACCAGTGGTACCTGCCCGACTCCAGAGACATTGTCTGCTCTTTGTTAGCAGCCTCCAGTTATGGAGATTCTGTAATCCTCTGGGGCAATCTAATCCAGAACATAACCACAACGAGAAAGTTTTCCTAGCAGACAGCTGAATCATTCCTGCACATGTTACAGCACAGAATGCTGAAATTTTATGCATTTTTTTCAGTGACCTTTTAAGTTCCAGAACTAGGATCTGAGGCATATGCACTGTCAGTTAGCAGATTGTTCACTAATTCACTGAGCTGAACAACAACTGCTTCCTGCTGGAAAACAGAAAGCTGAGTCCTTTGTGGGCTACCGTGAGAAATACATTGTACAAAATGAGTGCAGACATTTTTCACATCCCTAATGCAGAAGTAATGCCATTGAAATGCTGTTTTCCAACTGATAAATATCTTGAAAAATGATCTATAGGTAAAAACACAGAACAACGTTTTGCTGAAGGTATCATGGATCAGAAAATCTAGTGGAATGACATTGGTGGCACTGTAAGAAAATAAACATCTGAAATATTAATTACATATAAAGGAGCATTTTACTGTCAAATAAGTGCCCTGTATCCGTGCAGCAGCCTTCCAGGGGAATCCCCACCAGGTAAGAACAGGCAGAGTTGATGGAAATGGATGGGGAAGGACATCTCAATAAAATGACAGCCTTTGTAAGACATATAAACAGGAAAATTTTCCCACAATGTAAATCAAACTCTGTTGTAACATCTGGCAGCATACATCCTCTCATTTTTAAGAGGAATTCTGATTAAATATAGATGTCATTTACTTTGATTTACTATATTAATAATTAAACTTCACCAAAGATAACGAGGGGACTGTGAATCTTACTTGCCCTCACCAATCTGCAGCCTATGAATTCCATATTCCTGTGAATTCTATTCCTATGAATTCTAGGAAGGAACATACCTCAAGGGAGAGGCTGCAACACAATCTTACAGTGAAACGTTTCTTTTGCTAAAACAGCTGAGCTGTTGTTGGGAGAGAGGCTTTAACCCACAGCCTGGGCTAAACAGAGGGGAAACTTTCACAGGGATGTGTCAAATCAGCACATTTTCCTCATTACTGTGTTCATAGCTCTTCCCAGCCAATGCCTGTAAATACAAACTCTGCTGTACCTCCCACCACACTGCCCACGCTGCAATTTGGGTTTATTAGCTGCAGTCGCTGGTTATTCATGACTAGTCAAACATCCTGCACACCGATGAGCCACAAAGCTCAGCTTGGTGTGTTTCGAAGGAGCTCAGGCTCTGAAAGCTTGTGTGCACACGCCGTTCTTGTAACCTAAGACAAAGCTTTTCTCTACCACAATGTGCTGCTTTTCTTCACAGTGGCTAGTGTGAGGCTGTTTTGCATCTGTGCTGAACAAAGTGATGAAAATTAACTCTACCTCATTTAAACCATGACGTACATTTAAACGTTTACTTCTCGCTTGGATGGAAAGCTGCAATGATAAACCTGGACAGTAAGACACAGGTTTAGGAGACCCACCCGCCCTCAGAAGTCAGCGGAGCTGGGAAGGGGCTGGAGCAGCTGGAGCGGCTGAGGGAGCTGGGGGGGCTCAGCCTGGAGAAAAGGAGGCTCAGGGGGGACCTTCTGGCTCTGCAATTCCCTGACAGGAGGGGGGAGCCGGGTGAGTGTCGGGCTCTGCTCCCGGGTAACACTAGGACGAGAGGACATAGTCTTAAGCTGCGCCAGGGGAGGTTTAAGTTGGACATCAGGAGGAATTTCTTCAGAGAAAGGGCGATTAGACATTGAACGGGCTGCTCGGGGAGGTGGTGGAGTCACCGTCCCTGCTGGAGGCGTTTAAGGGAAGACTGGACACAGTGCCATGGACTGGCTGACACGGCGGTGTCGGGCCACAGGTGGGCCCCGAGGATCTCAGCGGTCATTTCCCACCTCGTTACCCTCTAATTTCGTTATCCCGCGGTTCAGGTGCGAGGCGGCCCCGCCCGGGCCCGCCCTGAGGGAGGGGCCGCGCTGCGCACGCGCCGCCCGTGGCCGCGCCCCCCCCCTTTCCCCTCAGGGCCGCCGAGGGGGGGGGCGGTGCCGGCGCGTGCGCGGTGCGGGCAGGGGGCGGGGCCGAGGCGGAGGCGGGCGGAGGGGTCTCAGCCGCGCGCGCGCCCCTCCGCGCCCCCCCCTCCCCCGCCCGCCGGCCCGGCCCGCGCGGAGCCCCCGGAGCGGGGCCCGGAGCAGCGGGAAGGAGGTGGCGGCTGCCCCGGTAAGCGCCGAGCGCCGGCGGGCACAGCCCGACCCCTACCCACCGGGGGGTCGCCCGCGGGCTCCGGCAGGGCCTGCGTGCCGCGCTCCGGCCGCAGCGCCCCCCTCACGGCCGCGGGGAGCCCCCCCCCCCCCCCGGGCCCCGGCTCCTCCTCCTCATCATCGCCCTTTCCCCCCTTCCATCCTCCCCGAGGGGCCGCGCTGTCACCCCGCGGCGGTGACACCGCCCCGCTCCCGCCTCGGGGGCCCCCCGCGCCTCGGGGGCCGCCCGCGGTGTCCCCCGCCCGCCCCGCGCGTCCTCGCTGTCACCCATCTTGCGGCCGTGTCCCCGCGGGCGGGCACCGCTAGCGCTCCTTGCATCCCGCCGTGAAATGTTTCTCTTTGCTGTGTCTGGGAGAGGGGTGGTGGGTGCGTGCGGGAGCTCCCCGAGGGGAAGGGCGCAGCGCCCGCGTTCAGCACCTTTGTAGCGGGGTTTCGGTGCGGTTTGGAGCACCTTTGTTTAGGTTCTGATCTCGTGCTTGTCTGGAGCGCCGTTTTTTTTCTCTGCGTTTTTGTAGCTGGAAGATCCTACAAGTTGAGTTTTGTGTCTGTTGTCTGCCTTTCTGTGCCTCGCAGTATTCCATCTTGCGAGGCTTTCATGACCTCGTATTACCAGGGATGGGGAGGGAGGCGGGTTCCTATAGCTGTGCCAAAATCAGTCACCAGCCTGCTCTGAGAGGTTCTGTGTCCTCAGAGACAAAACCAATGCAGTGCTGATGCTCAGCAAACTGCATCCTTCTCTCTACAGCAGCACCTCACCGTCTGTGATTGCAGAAAGTGTCTGTGCTGGGATCTGGAACACAGTTCTCTTGGAGCAGAAAATGTGTCGTGTAAGTGGTTCCACTGGGTGAAAAGTGCTCTGAAGAGCCATAGGTTCTGTCGAAGGGCATAGTCTGTGCAAGCTCTGCTCCCCAAAAGCAAACATAAACCTTCTGGAGCTGCTTCCTGCTTCATTGACGGTATGGACTTTGGCTGCTGAAAGATAGGCAAACTAAAGCCAGTGGCTGCTTTTAACACTGTGGGTCACAGTGTAGTGCTGCAGTAGCTCAGAATTACAGTTGCTGCTCTCTCTCCAGCCTGGTTGATTGTTGTTAGGTAGTTGCTAAGAAAAATGAAAAGAGAGGGTCATTGTAAACAGTCTGAGATTAAAACCGAGCAGTTGAGACGGGTGCAGTCTCATGTTTCTTGTAACACTGCCACTTCAGTTTCAGTTAATGGAAAAATCAGGTTCTAGGCTGGTAAACTATGTGAAGTAAGAAAAGAAAACTTGATTTTTCAGATGTTTTTGTGTTGCTGAAGACACGTCTGGTTTTATTTCTGTATTGAATACAGCACATAATTGGGAACAAAATGTCTCAAATCTTTTTAACTTATTTTTCCACTTCTGTCAAATACAGGGACATCTAGTTAAAAACTGCAGTCCACATTTTCCCAGTTACTTTATCTGCTCAATTTGAAGGGCTGTTTGTTGATGTGCATTTTAGTGTGATCATTGGTAAAGATCTGTCTTCTCTCTTAGGTTGTATGAGGGACTGTTGTATTAAAATCTGACAATGGTGGAACATCACAGTGGGAAAACCTCTGCAGGGATTTCCAGTTGTCATGGACTGTACTTTCTGTTGTGTTTTGCAGCTTGCCAGCTCTGCAGGGTTTTCCTAGAGCAATGTGATGTCTGTGGCCTCCCAGGCATCTGCCAAAGGTGTTTTCTGCATCGGGCTTTAGGAAAGGCTTGAGGAAAGGCTTGAGTTTGGGTTTCCCTTAATGGAGAGCGTGTCCATGGCAGCAAATCAAGGAAAACCTGGGGGTTAGGCTGAGGTCTGGCACGTGATCAGTCACATAGTTTTCATCATGGGCACTACTTAATCCACCTGGCATTTTCCTGAGCCATACTGGGCATCATTTAAAGGTGGCAAATGAGAAGACATGGGACATGGCAAACCCTCTTCGGGCTGGGGAGAGGGGAAAGCGATTTTGGCTGTATAGTCACAACCCAAGCAGTGCAGGTTTGCCTCTGGGCTGGAGAACAATCTCTCACCTGTGTTGGAGGCAGCCAGGGAGTTACAGAAGTTTCTGTCTCAGCATGTGTTGGAATAGATACTTTTATGCTGCAAAGATTTCATTGTACCAGACAGATGAGGTGATGTACAGTGACCATTTTAGGTGTGAATAAATATATACTTACAAGTAACATGTTGAGTGCAAACAAACTTGTGCCATTTTTGCTTTACTGTTAGTAGGGAAAATAAATTCTCAGAAGGTGAAGGCATGTGATGGAACCTCCTTAAGAGATCTTTCACTGACGAAATTCAGAAGTTCTTTTTTTCTTGCCTTGACTTTGTGACATTTGAGCCTGTCTCACCAACTAGGATCCAGTTCTAGAAGTGTCTAATGCTGCTAATGGGACTGAATCACTGTTGCTCAGTGGGAAAAACAGCGCAAGAAATGTTATGCTTGTACTTCCTGTCGTAAAAAAATCACTCCATTTAGTCTTATTTTTAGTCTTTACTCTGCAAAAGGGAGGAGAAGCGGGTGTTAGGAGCTGTTTTATGCACTAATGGTCGCCTTACATGACTAGTCACAAGGAACATATTACTTGTTTCTTTTGAGCTGATTCCAACTGAAGTGATCAGAGAAGCCACCATTTGGAGCACTTAGCAGTAGTGCAGCCTGCAAGTAATCATAGGATACTGTCTTTTAACATATAAATAATTCATCAGTAGAGTTTTCATACATACATGCATGATTTTCTTTGAGAAGGCACTACAACTTTTGATCTTCATCCTTGTACGTGAATATGTTGGGATACTTCAGTTTTGCAAAGAACTGACGCTTTGTTGCAAAGCAGTGGCAGAATTAGTCGCTTCCCAAATTGCAGAAAAGAGATGTACAAGAAGAAATTTTGAAGTTAGCTGAAAGGAGACTTTTTGAAGGGGTTCAATCCACAGGGTTTCGGTACCACAAGACAAAAAAAAATTAGAACTAGCGATTTGTTGCATATTAAAGGGTTGTAAAAGCACTAAAGCAAAATTTCAGCAGAGTACGCAACAAATTTTTACTGAGCATTTAACATTTAGTATTTAAATAGTATGGAAAAAAAAGGTAGCATTGAAGTACTGGAGTGATGTGTTTGATGACATCAGCCTAAAAGTATTTGTATTTTTCTGATGCTAAAAAGATTTCCCTGACTTTGGTGATTTGGCTGATGCAGGATTCATGTTCCACACAGGTACATGCAGTGAGTAATGATTTCCTGTGGGATACACTTTTGGGGAGGTGGGTGGAAAGCATGACCAAGAGGCTGGCGTTCTTGCCACTCCATCTGAGTTCTTCTTAAGACATTTCTGTATATGTTCTTAATTAAAAGCACACAGTGGTTTTGGCAGATGGAGGCTTCTTGGAACTTTGGCTACAGAGTTCCCTTGCTGTGTGAGGGTTCACTGTTCATCACTAAAATGTTGGCTATCGTGGTATTAACAAGTCTTAACTGACATGGACATGTTTATAACAATGCTCTGTTAGAGTTTAACTTTCTCTCTTTAGCCATAAGATTTTAAAAAAAAGTTTTATGACTTTTTAACTGAGTTGCCAAGTAGTACTGAGCTTAAAGTTTCTTTTATTTAGCAAGGTAAATGACACTGAGATTTGCTAATGGGTGTGCCTTTTAAGTAGCATCTGTTATGCAGTGAACTATCTTTTTGTCTTTGTAAACAACAATCTTGACTGTTTGAATTTGCTCCTCCCTAAAAAGTAACCAGCACTGTAAATCTTTCTGATTATATACTTGTAAAAAATAAATAGTATCTATCTAGGGAAGAAAATTCCAGTAGGTCTATAAGTTAAGGACATGAGTGCTGTGAGTAAAGGATACTTGAAGGGAAAAACGTTCTTCAGTATGGACTTTTTTAATAGGAAGGCTGCCTTTTACTGGAGGGAAAACTATTCCAAGGTCTTTGGCCAAACATCAAAGGCTCGCCGAGAAACCGGGAGATGTAGGAGCTCCTCAAAGAAATACTTTAAAAGTGTTTCACAATGGAAGGCACTAAAGAGTTAGTTAGGCACTTGGCATTCCATGGGGATATCAGCACATCAGCAGCCACATCAGTTAGGGATGCCTTACTGGGCTTTAGTGCTTTCCCAGGTTCCATCCCATGTGGAGTCCTGCATTGCTCCAGCAACTCAGCTGTCCAGGGAAACAGCAGCTCCATGAACTGGTTAGTTATTCACCCTTTTCTGGAAGGCTCGGAATAAAATTGTGGAAGACAGACAGTGCCTTACCCTTTGTCCTGGGGGAGAAAAAAAAAATTGTCAGCAGATGGGAACCTCTCCAGCCTGTCCCAAGGACTATTCTCCTGTATGACTCAAATGTATGTCCTTGGGCTTCCACACTGGGGCAGGTAAAAGCTCCTCCCTTGGTGATACCAGGGTATTTAGGAACGATTTGCATGTGGCTCTGTCTCTTCTCTGTCTGCCAAGGCTGACAGATTTTAAACTAAGTAATGAGTGTGCTGTTGACAGGTCTTGGAGGTGAGGAAAGGTGGGTCAGAGCACAGAATTCATACCCATAGATAGCCAGTTTTCAGACCCCTCAGCACCCTGGAGTATCATGTGTTGGTTGCTTAAAAATAACCCAGTTCATCTGTGTCTCGTGCCAGGGGATAGTGTGGCTCAGGAAGGAGTGGTGGGTGGTGGGTGAGAGGTTCATTCAAAGCGGGGCTGTTGCTGAGTGTCCAATAGCCTGAAACCGAATTCAAACGAATTTGGGGCTTTGCTGTCTCTGAAAGGATGAGACTTCCTTCTTGTTCCCAGTCCCGCTGCTTCCTTTGCATAGTATCTAGCAATTAGAAGGTGAGTCAGATCAGTCCTGATCTGACTGAAAGACCAACTCATCAGAAATGAGCTGTGATCTCTAGAATGGGAAGAAGGGAGAGGACCGAGGAAGGGCTGGGACTGCCTCTTTTGGTGGCAGGGTACAATTAAATTATTTTCATGACTGGCTTAAGCAATCCCCCCAGCAGGCACTTCCCTTCCCCAGCCTTAGCAAGACTGACTTGTGGATGGGCCATTCCCATTCATGCTGTTCTCTTGGTGCAGCTGAGCCCAGGATGGTCCATCCTGGGGCTGGGAATCCCAGAGCTGTAAGCACCTGAGGCCTGGGAAGGTCCTCAGGGGATGCATCTCTTTATGCTTCTCCCATTCTCTGGGGTTTTTTTGTTGCAATGCCTTCAAGAATGTTGCCAGACCAGGTTGGTGGTGGAGTGGACATAGTGAGCACCCAGTCACCTCCCAGCTCCAGAAATCCAGGCAGTAGAAAGTCCTCAAGTTGACAGTACATTGGCCAACTGCTGGTAAGATTTGTCACTGTAACCATCCTGGTATCAGGATTTGGGGTGTTTGGATTTTGCAGGAGGTGAAGATCTGATGCAGTGTTTTGGATGAACATGAGACCCAGTCAGAGTTCTTCACTAATCTTACAGGTTTTACCTGTAATTCCCATGTGCTGGGAGCTGCTGGCCTGGCTCCTGAAACACCACATTGCACGTCCTTTCTCTGTCCCCCTCTCCACCATGTGAGCCACCTGCCTTTCTGCTCCCTGGGAACTTGTTGCAGCAGAAGCCTTTGCTGCAGTTGTTGATACCAGAGTTCAGCTGACCACATTTTCAATGGACCAAAGGGAAAAGGCCACCCTTGGTGACCTCCTCTAGGCAGCACTTCTGGGAACAGTTGTGCTCCAGAGAATGCATTGCAGTGAAGTGTTGTGTGCTGAGCAGGTCCCTCTGGGATGGAGGGAAGGGAAGCTGCTGTGTTAGTCCTACACCTTTGCTTGTGCTCTTCTGCCAAGTCCCCTGGTCTTAAAATTGACGTTGTTGGTTTTGAAAGTACTTCCCTGCCAGTGCAAGGAGAATTGCCATGTGTGCAGTGGACTTTGGTTGAGGAATACTTAAGGTTATAGGACACTAAATACACCTTTGTAACTGGAGAACTATTGATTTTTGTAACGACACTTGCTTGGAACATGCTTGGAATTACAGTTAAGAGCACTTCCTGTTAACGTGGTTAACTGACCAACTATCACCTTTTTAGACTGCTGGATTTTGTAGTTAAAGCTGGCCAGTCCTTTGGCTGGGAAGTTTAGTGTGTCAAGATGTCTTTTTTTCCCCAGAAAACCTACAGTGTCAGTGTAAGAGTTGGTTGTGTTTTAGTGGAATATTAACCTAAGGGTTTTACAGACGAGGCTGACATTTCTGCTACGTTTGTTTAAGCATGTAAAATCTGACATAGAGGTGCAATTGCTCTCCAGGAAATAGGTATATATTGTCTCATCTGTTAGTGCATAGCTTAAAATTTGGATGCAAATGTGAAATTTAACGGAAGGAGTGAAAAATGACAGTGTAACCAAATTACCTGTGTTATCAACACCAATGAAACAAGCCTATTCAATGGTGATGTGGATGGTATTCTGGTCTGTAGTGTGAGCAGCCAGAGTTAATGGGCATTCTACAGGTACTGATCCTATGGAGCGTATTTTTTAATCACCTTTATGATGAATACCAGGAAGGTAGAGATTCACTTGGTCTATTCCTCCATTGTTCAAAACTGTAATTAAAAAGAACAGTATTCTGAAGGTGCAGTCATTGTAGAAGCTTGTGCTGAGACCGAGTTATGGACAGGGCTCCCCTTGCTTGTGGAACAGTTTCCCAGTTTCCCTGTGCTGGTTGATAAACAGTTGTTTTTTCTTTCCTTGGCAGCGGTTTGAAATAGCATTTGTTTGAAGTAGGAGCTTGAAAACAAGACTACATAATTTAATTTTGTTATGAAAAGGCTTTTAGAGCACAGTTTGTGAATTTGGGGGTTCTTCTGTAAGTGTTCCTGTCACTTGTCTGGAATGTTAAGTATTGCAACGGCCACACATTGCTCACAGCAGTTGCAGCTCTGAAGTTTTCTCCAAAGAAGGAGTAGAGAAATTTAGGTGTATAACGGCCAATTCTTGCCCAAAGCTCTGGTCTCTCTAGTTTAAAAGAGACCTGATCTCTCTTCTGTTTAAAAGAGAAGTAACAGTAGCGAATGTGGCTTGAAAACAGTGGTTAGATAACATGATTTCAGTGCAGAATTCCTATTTTTGTAATTCCACAACTTGTGATGGGAAACTGTACAAGCTCTTTGGAATTTTCAAGACAGAAAGTAAAAGGCAGGCCTTTCCTCTCTAAATAACAACCTGCAGCTGTTGTTCCAGAGGTGCAGCCCCCTGTGTGCTGCATGTAAGTTGTGCTGCAGTTGTGCTGTGTGATGTGTTTTGTGGCAGACACTGCCCACGCTGGCACAGGGATCCAGCCCACCTGGTGCTCCGGGTCTGGCTGCAGCTGTGGGCAGATGCCTTAGGGAAAAAAACCCCAAACCAAAGCCTTCCCTCCCACCCTGACTGCTTTCCCACCCTGCAATTAGTTTTGGCTCAGAGGGGTTTCTGAGCCTTTTGTGCTCAGCTATTTAGCATCCATTAGGGAATTTCTCTACCTCCTTCACGGCCAGTCTCTCCCTCCCCTCGCACTTCATGCAGCCACAGCATTTTCTCAGTCTGCATTAAAAATACAGCTCACTTTTTTTATTTTGAACCTTTCTCTGAGTTCATTTGTTGGTCCTTAGCTTTAGTACTGGAAGAGATGATTAACAGCCACTCCCAGTCTGCCTTCTCGATGCCATTGCAGATTTGATAAGCTTCTGTCATATTCCCTGGGAGATGTCTCATGGAGCCATCACATACCTTTGGTCCAGCAAGGGGCAATAATAAGATCATTTTCAGATCTATAAGAAAACTCCTTTTTTTTTTTTTTTTTGAGGTCGAGAGACCAAAACTGCACATAGCAATTAAAGTGTGGGTTGATGGGCAAAAAGTTGATTTGTTGCGTGTGATATTTCTGTTTTATGGTTCACTGTGAGTTTGTTTCTTCAATAATTCTTGTACTGATAGTTTAATGAAGCTGTGAATCAAAACACTGAAGTCTTGCTGAGCAATATTGAGAATGCTTAGAGCACATTTATGTTTGAGCTGAGGTTGCTTTTCCCCAGGAGATAGATTGCACTGTGTTTACCTATATTTAGTTTTATTTGCTGTTTATATTGCCCAGCTAGTCTCATAAGGGTCTTCTGTGATTCTGCGCTCTTTCCTGTTGTCCTTGGCATCTTAAATTACCCACTACCATCAGCACCCTTTCAAGTCTGTAAAACTGATGTCTTGATCTTCAGCACTAAAAGAAATGCACTATTTGCTCTGGGCTTCTGCAATCCAGTGGTTAATATGTTGTGTTTTGGGAACTGTTGTGCAAGAGATATCATAGTAGAGTGTTTGTGCAGCTTGCAGGCTGAAAGTTTTATAACTGTAGAGAACTCTGTCTCTTATAATGTAGCTTGTTTCATATCCCAGATATTAAGTTTTTGGTGGCCATTCTGTCTCGCCTGCAGAGACTCGGGGCAGTTCTGAGTCTGTTTTCCAGGGGGTTGAAGAGGCTGTATTTTGTAATCTTTTTTTCACTTTTCTGCCTTTCTGTATTAGTGACTGTATTAGTGACCTAAAAAGGTCATTCCCTTATTTTTTGGGCAAAGTTGTCAGCCTGAATATATCAAACCCAAAGAATTTGTACAAACAGAGAGTGAAAGTGTAGCGACTCCATTGCTCTTAGATGTATTTCTGTTTTCCTCTGTAATTCGGGTATTTGATTTTTCAGCAGTGCTCAGTATCATCAGATTTAAGGGATCACTTGTTTCTATTTTTCTGGGTCTCTTAGAAGATAATTCCAAGATGATAATTTTCTTAACAGTTCACAATTTTTGGGAGGTAAAACTGCCTACTGCCTGTTGATACCTTATATTTTCAACCAACGGCAAAAAATGCTTTTGGTGTTTAACCCTCTCGCCTTCCAGGGCATGGGAAACTGTTCTTTGTACTCTTGTAATTGAGCCTTACTTTTGTGACAGCAATATTAGCATAAACAAGCCTAGTAAATAATGGATGACATTAAAATAATCACAGTAAGAAATCATCTCCTCCCTGCCCTGCTTCGGTGCCCAGGGTTGCAAAGAGCAACGCCGAAAGCACTGCGTGCTGGCTGGGTGGATGTATCATATCAGTTTACAGTCACAAGCAGAGCTGTGCTATTGGGCAAAACACTTTTAAATTATTATTTATGCAGTTGTTTTTTGCAGCTGGTATAAAATGCAGGGCTGGTTTCACATCCTGCTCAGAGCAGGGAGAGCACCCTCCGGAGTGAGGTCCTGCCGGCCCCTGGACTATGTGTGCCGTGGAAAGAGAGACGGCCGGGAAAGGATACAGGTTAGAGGGAGCAGTTACATTTGAGCTCAGGAATGCAGTCTTTCTATCTGATGTTTGGGGATTGTTTTGGCTTTTTCCCATTCTGATTAATTTTGTAATTGATGCCGTTGTGCTGGCATTAATCAAATGTTTCCCAGCAATGTCTTGTGGCTGTTGATAGATGAGTATTTTGTTTAGCAGTGTGATATGAGGGACCTGCAAGAGTCACTCCTGACTGTCTAATGCAGTTACAACTCTGACACTGCAACCTTTTAGTTAAGCTTCTTTTATTCTTCTACTTCTTTTACTTCTTTTACTTTGCTCATTTTCTTCTGATTTTTTTGGTAAATTTTTGTTTTGTTTTGGATTTATTTTCCTTTTTTTTTTTTCTTTTTGAGGTGAGAGGAAGTGTGTGTAAAGGGAAAGGAAGTCTTCAGTAATTCCTTCTTTCTCCCTGGGGCAAAACATAAACTACAGTTTTATATGCACTATTTTCTTTTTACAACAATAGTGAAATAAAGTTTTAGTTCTCATTTGAATTGTTAGTGCTCTGTGTTATTCTTCAGAAAACTTCCTTTGGCTAGAGAGCATTTTATTTCTTGTTTTAAGATTTATTGTTAGGCAGAGACAAGATTATTGTTGATTCCTAATACTGGGTCTTCCTAAGCACAGAGATAGTCTTTATCTGCCATACCTGCCTTTTGAGGAACTGGGTGAAGTAGGGCTTTTTCCACTTCCAATCCAACAATATGGATGTTTTCTCTTTTTTCCTTCCTAGAGAAGGCAGGAGGGGAAAAGTTGGCACAGAGAGGTCATAAATTCACTTTAGGAGTCTTAGTGAACAGCTGCTTTTAAAATCTGTAATGCTAATTAATGTCTTGTCATTATTTTAATTTGTGTAACCCATTTGTATGGTTTCTAAACTATAATTACACGTCTTGTTTCAGTAGGAAAGTAGCTACTAGAGCTTATTTTCTCTGGAAAAAAACCAGGAATAGTGGTAGCTAACCCTGCTTGTCCTCTATGTATCCTTGAAATTTTGGGAAAGGGGTTTCTACCTTTGAGTTTCAGTAAATCAGAATCAGTGTTTTTCAGTGTCAAATGTGTGGATATTTTAAAGTAATGCTGTGGTTAAACATGAGGATTATCCTTGGCTTACATTATTGAGTTTCAGTTGTTTATATCACTGTGCTCTGCAGTTGCTGTTGAACCAATACTGGGGCTTCTGAAAAAGCTTCTGAAAAAGCATTTTTAAGAAATTCATTATGGATGAGAAACTTTTCAGTTCCCACAGTCTTGTCCCTGCTGACCCCTGTGATACTTTGATAAGAGCTTAACCGTTTGTGCTGTAAAAGCCAACGTTAGCCTGCACTTCTTTTGGACTGGACATCCCGTGGGTTCTGGTGCTGTCTCACTGGCTGTAACCAGCACATCCCAAATGTGTTTACTGTGCATGCAGAGATCCTCTGTGCTGTCTGGCGTGCTTTGAGGTGTGTCAGCCTCCATGGATGTGCTCTGCAGGATTGATAAATGGGTATTGCAAGTGGCCACAGCTGGATGTCTCCGTGCCAGCTGCAGCTCCTGCCTTGTGCAGATTGCTGGGCTCTGCCCAGATGTCTCATATCACTGCCAGTCCCCTGATCTTCCTTGCAGCACTGATCTGCTCACTCTGAGAGCTGCCACAAAGCTATGGGTCTGATTTACTGGGTTTATTGAAAGTGTGTAGTTTTGATTTGGGGTAATTTCTCCAGTGCACTCGGCTTCTCAACGGACTGCACTGCAAATGTGTTTGGTTATTTCTAAGCAAGCTATGGGCAACTTTAGCTGTGTCTGTAGAACATCAAGATTCCATTCAATAGTAATGAGGCCAGTTTTACTAAACTTTATCCTCTTTGGTCTCCTCAGTTTTAGTTTTCAGTTGAATAAGATCAAAAGCACAACAAAGTGTAGCAAACTTGTAAACATGAAAAGGGCAAGAAATGTAAGTGTGGCAACTTAGTCCTACCTGTAAACGTGAACATCTGCTTCTGGAATCAAGTAGGCAGTTGTACCACTTAATATTATGTGTGTATAGCAAACATATTGCCTTCATGGGGCTTTTCTGGTTTGGGTTTTGGTTTTCTTAGGAGTGTCTCATTTCAAATTATCTCTCAGTTATTTAATGTGCTGTGAAGGCATTCTGATTACTAGTAGCCATATGGCAGGACTGGTGCATTTTTGACATTCTGATGATGAAACTGCAACAGCAAACAAAGTTTTCTCTATCTGTTCACACAGGCTTTCAGAGCTAAAGGGAAGCTGGAAGCTATAAACAAATATTTTCAGCGTCTTAAAATGAAACTTCCTGTTGCTTCTGTTTAACAGCACTTGGGGATCTGAGGAGGCAAAACTCCTGGAGCTTTCCCGACTTTTGTCAAAGCCAGAATTGAAATATGCTTGTGTGCAGCTGAGGTGATGGGGAGGGAGGAGTGTGTGTGAGGGTATGTGTTAATTTTGTTGGCTGAATTAGTACTTCTGATCACTGTAGTGCTGTGTTGAGTGTCTCGTGCATGCAGTCATCAGTCTGCTTTTTGTGCCTTTGAAATGCTTCAGTTTTTGAGAGATGGAAACATCTA
The DNA here is from genome assembly GCA_038380795.1 of Pyrocephalus nanus. Lineage (NCBI taxonomy): Eukaryota > Metazoa > Chordata > Aves > Passeriformes > Tyrannidae > Pyrocephalus > Pyrocephalus nanus. Next base: position 5,450,934 of record CM076278.1, read on the forward strand.
GATGTGTTTGGTGTTTCTAATCAGCTGCAGGATATTGGGCTCAGATAAACCTGATCACTTATTTCCACCTCGATTTGTAAGACTGAAAGGGGAGGGGAAGTTTCATCTCTTAATCTTCTCTCCTATGTCTTCTGACTCAGGGGAGGTGAAGAAAACAGCTGCCAATTGCAAAGAGGGAAGAAGATCCTGAAGTGTCTGGTCTTTCTGGTAGTCAGGGCTTCAAATTATGGCAGTTCTTCTGCCAGTCCACTCTTTCTTAGGTCGTCTTCCAGAATTAGCAGTAGTGGTGATAACTGCAGGGTTTGGGTCTGCTGTGGCTAATCCTGGTTTGGGTAAATTGAACTTTGTTTGCTGGACTCTCCTCTGTGTGCTCCTGGGTGGAATGACAGTACTGGCAGTTTCCTGCCGTTGGATAAAACATGAAAGGAAGGCAAAGCTGCAGGAGTGTCCTGCCTGCTGGCTGTGGAACCCAGTGGGGCTACTTCTGGTTTCTTCTCAGGGATAATACTTGTAGTCACATGACTCCTGTTAAGTTTTGTAACATTCCATGTGTTTATTAATGTGATTTTTAATAAGAAATTGTTTCATGGAATCTGAATTTTTCAACTTTTTTTTTTTTTTACAGAAAACTTTTTAATATTTTTATACCCTCTGAGACTGCTGTTACTCTCTCAGCACTGTGGTTACCAAGCTGGTGGTAAATTTTTCTCAGACCCAGTGTTGTTGGTAGTCAGGCTGTTGTTTGAATCCTCCCACGGTGTTTTCCTCCCTGCAGTCAGAAATACAGATAGTTTCTCCCTAATAAGCCTCTGTGTCTGGCTAACGAGTGAACTCAGCAACATGGGTCACTTAGAAAATATCCTCGCTTCAGTGCCGTCCGTGGAACGAGAACTAAAAAAAAAATAATTATAATTTGGAATGGAGCTGTAGGAAGTGCTTAGTCCTTGGTAAAAATTCCTTTTAAAAAAAGGCAAAAACCATTGGTCAGTCACATGCATTCTGTTTGGCTCTAATTTGTAGTCTTTGCTGCTCTTCTGGACTTCTGGTCTTAAATAGAGCATTATGGAGCAATAAAAGAAAAAAAAAAAAGGACATGGCTTTTCATCTGTATTTTGTATTTAAAATGTCTTTCTTTCTGCTTGTAGATTTGTTTGTAAATGCATCATAAACAGACAGCCCAGAATGAAGAAAGCAAGCAGGAGTGTTGGCTCAGTGCCCAAAGTGCCTGGAGTAAATAAAACTCAAACAACTGAAAAAGCCAAACCAGAAAACGGCTCCTCAGTGTCTGCAGTAACAAAACTCTCCAAAACTGGGACATCGGCATCTCTTTTGAAGGTAAGAACCAGTAGAACATTCTGATTATTTATATTTTTTTGCAATAAAACTTTAAAAAGGGTAGAATTTCCAGGCGCGTCTTACAGTGCAGTTTAGGCTCGAGGCTTGTTGCGGGGGTAGCTGACGGGAATCTGGATGGTTACACAGCATTGGGCAGGGTGATAGGATCTGGTGTGTCATTTGTGCTCTATTTTGGAGCAATATTCCGTGCAGAACTTGGCTGTTCTGCAGAAGGGGCAGAGTGGAAGTTGGGTTCTGATGGATGTTATTAATAGTGTCGTGTTCTGCTTGAATGGTGTGTCAGTGACTAATGGGATTTGATAAGGGTTATTTACTAATTCTGAAAAAAGAACTAAGGGGATATCTAACATGAGAACCTTTTGGTATCAGTGATCCATGTCAGGGCAGTGCAGCTGAATTCCTCTGGCTGTTTTGGCCTTTGCTTTGTGTGAAGGACTCTGCTTGAGCTGAATTTTCACAAGTTGGTTCTTGCCCCCAGAACAAGTTCAAAGGTAGAGGTTTTCTCGTGTATTAGCAAGACAGGGCAGTGGATGTAGGAGCATCTGGTTTTCAACAAACAAGAGGAATCAGACGTACTGAGGTGTGCTGGTGTGGAGCGTTCACCTGGGAGCTACCACAGCTGGGCTGGCTGGATGGCGTGAGCCTGCCTGCTCTGCCTCCTTTTCCTGGCATGGAGTCAGGGCTGCATCCAGCTCCTTTTCCTCTCTGCAGCCCAGTGTGCAGTGCTGGGCTGGGCTGGGCTGGGCTGCTGCTCTCCTGGAGCAAAAGAGCAGGACAAGGAGCTGGGACCTGACCCACCGTCACTGGCACACAGGAAAGCAGGGAGGCCATTTAAAAATACCTGGCAAACAAAGACCTAAAATTAAAGAAATGGTGTCTCTCTAACAGCTCTGCAGGATTACTGGTAAAGTCAGAAGGTGTGTTCCCTTTCTCTTCTTCCTTTTCTTTTACGGAAGAATGGTTAATACTCTTGCTGATGAACTGGCAAGCCAGGTTTCAGTGAGGTTTCCTCCCAGTGCCCCTCCTTTCTTCCATCACTCAACATATCTTGCAGTTTTCTTAACTTTAAATAATCTTTTGATGCTTGTTGACACTACTTACTTTATATTTTTGGAAACCTCTCATAGAATATGGAAACAAGTCCTTTGTAGTTTAGTTATCAAGTTTCTTACGTCATACCTCTCAGGGAGATAAAGGAGGAGGATGATCTAACACTAAACATATTTGACCCAGTATGCTTTCACAATTTTACTTATATTAGTAACACTTCTGGCTATGTTTGGGTGTGGGATTAGAATTTGACAACTGTATGGTCGAGGCACAATGAAAATTTTTCTCTTCATTACTAAGACTTATCTCAGGTTTATGTTACAGCCAGACTTACTCATACAGTTGGATGCCTTTTACTTGTTAAGCTGCTGTTGTGCCAACTGTGTGACTTCATACTAATGATGAATCTTATCTTTTTTGAGTGTTCCATACTTGTATAACTGAGTTAGTTGTTTGTAGTGGGTTTTTTTTAGATTACTGGTACTGACAAATCACATTCGTAATTACTGGCTTGAAAGAAGTATCAATAAAAGTCGTATTATTTTTCAAATAATTTTTGGTGTAGTTTTATATTTGATATTGTTGATGAAACATTTGGCACATTGTTTTCCTCATTGTGGTTGTAGGATATTCTCTTAGAGCTGGTGAATTGGCATGTTCTGAATTTCACTTCATATTATATGCCCCAAAAAAAAGCTGTCATTAAATAACTTTAATTGCAACAGCTTACTGATTAATTCAGTCCTTTGAGTTGGATATTGAATGACAGGCCACTGTTAAGGAGTAGAAATACTCACTTGTAGTACTGTAACAACCTTAGTTCAGTCAGCAATAATGTTGCAAAATTGAAAATTATTGTGTAATTATAGTATCCCCTTCGTGGCACAACTATGGTCAAACCTTCAGCTTTGGGTGGGCTTCTTTCACTGCACGTTGTTGCACAGATTTGTCCCTTTTTGTGGAGTTGTCACCGTGTGTGGACAATGGAAGCACAGGAAGAAACTGAGACCCACCCTTGTGTGTGGCTGGGCCTGCACCAGGCTCTGCTGTCCGGCTCCTTCCGAGTGCCCTTGGTCGGTTCCTTCGCTGGAGCTTTTTGTCCCCACTCTGCCTGGGACTCGTGCGAATGTCCAGCCCCCCCCACACGTTATTTCAGTGCACTGTTAACTGCCAGCTGCTTCTGGTTTTTAATCTCTCAAAAAGTGCCCTACAAATAATGCGTTCTTATTTTTAAGTTCATTATTTTTCGACTTCTCCGGCTAATGAGCTTGTGATCCTGCCCACACTCCCAGCTGTAATTAGAAAGCAGCTGTACTTCAGAAGAATTGCAAAATCCAGTGTCCCTGAAAAGCCAGGACTTGGAGACCAATATTTGAATATTGAAAATGAGAATGGGTTTCCAGGATTCATGTGTCTAGGCTTCTATTCTGTTTGCAAAATGCAGTGGCTTAATTACAGATTGTTGTGAAGTTTGTTGTTTGAAAAACTCATATGCAGCAACAGAAATCATCAAAGAAAGTCCTAGGTTGGAATAATTATATCTATAAAGGGATTTGAATGAGACACAGTACATAGGATATACATGCTGAGAAACAAAGATGAAGTGAATTGTAGAGGCAATTATTCAAGTTTCGTTGCACTGCAAGTTGTGAGGGGGAAAACAGAATGTGAATTGTATAATTGTAAAGTGGTTTCTTATGTGGAAAATCAAAATAGGTCTGGACGAGCATTTCTAATTATGATGTTTTCTAATTTTTCATATTTTATTGTAGGAGTTTTAATGCTAAACAGGATGGCACAGTTTTCAGTAAATGGGAAAAAGCTGTTTAATAAACATACAGCATTAATTTTGCTTCAACTGAAAAGATAGGCTACAAAAATACTTTGATTTTAAAAGTCAAGAACAGTTGCTATTGTGGAGCATTAAGGAGAGAGCTGCTGGTTTGTAATTTTTCCAAAGCTTTGCTAAATAGTTTCCTTTGCCAAGAGTATAGTGTTACAGCTTTGAGAAAGTGTTTACTAATTGGCTGCAGAGGAGGCAGTGCCTTCCAACCTACACCAGAAATAGTTTATGGGTAAGTCAGAAAAAGAATGGCTGTCTTAAATTCCTTTGTTCAGCAAGGACTGGAGATGACTAATGTCTGAAAGTGTGTATTTTATGTAGTTTGTTTTTTTTTTTTTTTCTTCAAGCTGAGTCACATCTTGACCTATTTGGCTTGATAACATGTACTTGTACTATAAGTGTCTAAAAGCTTAATCTAATTTCCCCACCCTTTCAGCAGGGTAGAAATGCTGACAGTTAATAGTCCATTTGAACTATCACGTTGGCAGATTCAGCAGCAAAACTGAAAATGACTGTTCTGTCCTTTTTGGGATGCCTTAGTTTAGGTGACAGCTGCAGCAAAAGGTTGTTTCCCTCCTCCCCTGCCCTGTGCCCCCAAAATTAGCTTAGATTAGATATAAAATCTGATTAGGTCCCAGGCTGATGGGGGATTGCTGTACCCGAGTAGTTTGTGCTCAGCCCACCCTCCCCACAGGGACAGGGTGGGCTTTGTGGGTTTTGCAGCCCTCACACATTTTTCTTTCCTGTTGGTCCTTCCGCTGCCTCTGCTGTTCGTGAGGCTGTGACCCGGCAGACCAAGGAGCTGATCTGGCTCCTGGGAGGAAGGAGCCCTTTGGAAAGCCTTGTTTGCACAGCACAGTGTGGAGCACATGGAGAGCAGCAGGACAGAACAACAGTGGCTTTTTCACAGCAGAAAACAAGCTTAGATGCACACCAGACCAGATCCTCAGAGAAATGTGTTTTCTTTCAGCCTTTTATAAACCTTTTTTGAAGGTTATACCGTTTCAGGATTCAATAAAAGCGTTCTTGTCCTAGAAGATTTTAACCCCTACAAATATATGTTTGTCTGTAAATTTTCTGTGTTTCTGTCAACTGCATGCAGAGCAAATATATTCTCTTCCTGAGCTCCCTTTTGTTTTGCAGCTGCTCTTCTTTGTAAATGGCACAGATCCCATCCATGCCCTTTTCCACAGCGTTGTGATGAATGTTCCTGAATGTTCTGAAATTTGCACTTGCAAAAAGAGACTAGAACAGAGTGAATGCAACTACTTTTTTAATTAAGCAAGTGTACCTTCATTCTTAATGTAGAGAATTGTAATGTCTGGCATATAGTTTTTAAGACTAATATCTGTGGGAGCTGGAAGTTATAAACCTGCAGAATTTGAAAGTCATGATGTAAAGCAACTGGTTAATTCCTAAGCACCAGCTCTTAGCTGGAATGGTGGATGAGAGTTCAAATGTGTTATGCAGCTGCATAATACAGCTACTCAAGGAATGCTACTAACACAGCTGTTTTCTTTTAATTTTCTTGCCCATATAACAGGAAAAATGTTGAGCATATTTTGATTGTTTCACCATGTGAAAAGTTGCATTTTAAAGAGCATAATGCCTGCCAATTAATGCTCAAGAGCTTAGTATTTTTCGAGTTTGCTTTATTGTGAAAGATGTATGCTCTGTTTGGGAGTCTGGTTGTTGAGAATCCTGGGCTTACTGCTCTGTCACATTCCGGGCAGCTCTGGTGGCTCAGTATTTTCAGTAACGATCAGATGAGGTGAGACAAAAAGTCCATTAACCAAATATGCCATCTCTGAGAGTGTCTAGCAAAGAGCATGAGAACAAGGCAGGATGTATGTTGAAGAGTGGCTTTTCTGAATACTGTCCTAATTTGTAGCATAGCATTTTGAGCTAGAAAAGGTATTTTGCTAATGTTGGATTGATTTTTGTTGTTATTTGATTTGAGCTTTTTGTTGTGAACTTATCCACCAGAAAACATTTCACCATATTCTATGGACATTATACTAACTTCCTAGTATTTGGTGGTTTAATTATCTAAGAATTGCCTTCATTTTTATGCATAAGCAAACTTTCAGTCAAAATTGAGAGGCTTTACACTATGTTGTGTTACTGTGCTTCAATTCTTTTTGTTTTCCTCCTTGTTATTAAGAACTAAGAATTGTGTCTGAGAGAGAGAAGTCTCCGTTTCTATGGTCACTCATATGTGCAGTTATACTTTTCAACATTCTTGCCCAGACACATGACTAGTCAAATATGTACTTTTTAAACTGATGGAATCTTTACCAGAAGAACTGTTGGCTGGGCAGACTCCTCATCAGCTGCCTTAAAGCTGCTTCTTCCCTTTCTTTCAGACTAAGAGTAACGATGACCTCTTAGCGGGGATGGCTGGCGGTGGGGGAGTGACAATGACCAATGGTGTCAAGGCCAAGAAGAACACTTGTGTATCAACAGCATCTTCAGCTCCTGGGACAGCCATGAACAGTCTGGAAAATAAACCCAAAACTCTTGCAGGTAAATGGGTATATGGGTCCTTAAGGATGGTAGTTGTGGTGGCTTTTTATTTTCATGTTATGTATCGAGGGTGCAGGCTGCCTAATGAAGTGGTCAGTAATGCCATGGTCAAATCACACACCTTCTGTGCTCTTTTCCTGTTTTTAATAATGTAATTGCTTTTCTGGACAGTGTTTCTTTTAATTTTTTTCAGAACTGATTATGCAACTACTATATAAAACTAGATAATTTAATTCATTTAGAGAATCAGAGATTTGTCTGAAAAAAATCCATGATGCAAGCACTAAATCTTCAAGATCACTTTTTGCAGTGAACATTACATTTGATACTGCTTTGTACAAATAAAGTAAGAGAGCTTTCAGAAACTGTTCAGAAAAGTGAAATCATTTGGTGTGTTATCAGTGTGGATGGAAATGTGTTTTGCCTTCTATTGCTGTGTTTTGGATTCAGAAATGCTGAATTCAGTAGAGCTGTAAAGCATCTGGACATAAAGTAGTAATAATCTGTCCTCATCTTTATGCAGTGAGGAAGTATAGAAAACCTTAACTTTCATTTTGGGAAATCATAACATTCATCACTTCAAAGCTTTCATTCAGATCTAGTGAAAAGAGAGACAATTTTGAACTCGTAGGATAGCACTGCTGCAGTTTTTGCACAGTTTATCAGAAGCTGTTGAAGACAGAAAAAAAGAAACTTAAAGATATTAAACTTCAAGGTCTAACTCATTTTCAGTTAAAATCTAACTGCCCTGGTTCACGCTTAATGTTGTGTGAATGTTTACTGTAAATGTGTTCTGTGAAATGTGTTTACTACTGAGATTCAGAAAACGAACCCCTGTATTGCTGGTGGAAAGCAGAGTGTTCTGTGACAGGCGCTGTGTGTTGAATTCATGTTCCTCACTTTCAAAACACGCACAGGTTCCAGTTCCACAGCTAAGCGTAGCACTTCATCTGGGAATAAAGAGTCAAGCTCTTCCCGAGAGAGAATCCGCGATCGTTCCCGTTTGAGCCAGAGCAAAAAGCTGCCTCTGGCAGGACAGGGCGCCAATGACGCCGTCCTGGCCAAGCGCTCGCGGAGCCGCACCAACCCCGAGTCGGACATTCGCATGAGCAAGTCCAAGTCAGACAATCAAATCAGCGACAAAGCTGCGTTGGAAGCGAAGGTGAACGATCTCCTGACGTTGGCGAAAACTAAAGATGTGGAAATCTTGCACCTGAGAAATGAACTAAGGGATATGCGGGCTCAGCTGGGACTCCACGAAGATCAGCTTGAAGGTGATGAAAAATCTGAAGAAAAAGAGGCCATTGTTGTCCATCAGCCGACTGATGTGGAGTCTACGCTGCTGCAGTTACAGGAACAAAACACTGCCATCCGAGAAGAGCTCAACCAGCTGAAGAATGAGAATCGAATGTTAAAAGACAGACTGAATGCACTGGGCTTTTCTTTGGAGCAAAGGCTGGACAACTCTGAAAAACTCTTTGGCTACCAGTCTTTGAGTCCAGAGATGACAGCTGGCAACCACAGTGATGGTGGTGGCACTCTGACATCTTCAGTGGAAGGTTCTGCTCCTGGGTCAATGGAAGACTTGTTAAGTCAGGATGAAAACACTCTGATGGACAACCAACACAGTAATTCCATGGATAATTTAGACAGCGAGTGCAGTGAAGTTTATCAGCCACTGACATCGAGTGATGATGCTTTAGATGCTCCATCATCTTCAGAGTCTGAAGGAGTACCAAGTATAGAAAGATCTAGGAAGGGAAGCAGTGGCAATGCAAGTGAAGTGTCCGTAGCTTGTCTGACAGAACGGATACATCAGATGGAAGAGAACCAACACAGTACAGCTGAAGAGCTCCAAGCCACACTTCAAGAGCTTGCAGATTTGCAACAAATAACACAAGAGCTGAACAGCGAGAACGAAAGGCTTGGAGAGGAAAAAGTAATCCTTATGGAATCTTTGTGCCAGCAGAGTGACAAGTTAGAACACTTCAGCCGTCAGATCGAGTATTTCCGCTCCCTTCTAGACGAGCACCACATTTCGTACGTGATCGATGAGGACATGAAAAGCGGTCGCTACATGGAGCTGGAGCAGCGTTACATGGACCTGGCAGAGAACGCCCGGTTCGAGCGAGAGCAGCTGCTGGGTGTCCAGCAGCACTTGAGCAACACTTTGAAGATGGCAGAACAAGACAACAAGGAGGCCCAAGAGATGATAGGGGCGTTAAAGGAACGGAATCACCACATGGAACGGATTATTGAGTCAGAGCAGAAAAGCAAAACAGCGCTGGCGTCAACCCTAGAGGAGTACAAAGCCACGGTGGCCAGCGACCAGATCGAGGTGAACAGGCTGAAGGCGCAGTTAGAGCACGAAAAGCAGAAAGTGGCTGAGTTGTATTCAATACACAACTCTGGAGATAAATCAGACATACAGGATCTGCTGGAGAGCGTCAGGCTGGACAAAGAGAAAGCAGAGGCCTTGGCCAGCGGTCTGCAGGAGGAGCTGGCACACACCCGCAACGACGCCAATCGACTGCAGGATGCCATTGCTAAGGTAGGTGGTGTTTGAAACACTGTTGTGTTCCAACGTCCCATGCACCACATGGCCCATTATTGGCCACTGTAGATCTTCGAGAAGTAAAGGATTAATTATGAGGGTAATTGGATTGCAGTAGCCTTAGGAGTGATTACTTTCAACTTCTGTGATGAAAATGATGGCGGGCTTTTAAAAAATTTTACATGAATACCTTGAGCTACAGGGTAACTGTTGTGTTACTTTTTAAAAATACATGGCCAAACTGAAACAGTATTTGAGATACTGTGCTAACTTATGCTTAAATTGCTGCCTTCTGCAAGAGTTTCAAGAAATTAGTGCCAAACTGGTGGGAGAGGGATGCCCCTGAGAAAGTCCTGGGAATCAGTTTGGAATGATAACTTGAAGGACCTTTCACAGGTATTGAGAAAATATTTTGAAGCTTCAGCATATTCAAGTTGGTTCAGTTAACTGAGAATAAACTAGTGATAAATAAAGCAGAAAAGTGTCTTCTTTCTCCAGTCAAGAAATGACTAATTTTGAGGTAGACTGAGATTTTACTGCATTTACTTTAATTTCCTGAATACATATTTTAGTTTTAATTAAAAAAAGAAATGAAAACATATTGATATGCTTTTAAGCAATTATTATTAGATATGGCAAATGCATATAGGTTTTTTATTAATGATCCATCCAGGAGCAGCTTATGTGCTGAATGGGTTTTGGATTGAAATGCATATTTCTAGTTCTAGACCAGCTGTTTTGCCTCAAATATAACTAGTTTATGCAGTAGGCATGTCTAGTAAAAGCTATAATTTAATATAAAAACTAGAATCATAACATTTATTTAATAACGTTAAGTATGCATTTAAAGGTATATCTTCCTGATGAGACAATTTATGCCAAATAATGTCTGAACTTTGCTGTATTACCAGCAAAACAACATGCTAGTCATGGTCACGAGCCTGTCAGAATCAACCTTAATTTGGGATGAAAAAATAATAAAATAATTTTCATAATTAAAGCTGGAGAGTGCTATTAAAATAAAAACCACTGAAACAGGTGATTTAAAAGCAGGGAATTTTGTCTATTAAACTTGGTGCCTGCCTGTGCTGACCCACCCTAAGCCACAACCTAATTTCTCTTTGTTTTTCTGACACCCTGTTTTTGCTGTTGGGTTCATATTCCTGTGCCTCTGATCCCAGCTTGTTACTTAGGTTACAGTTTTATGAGGCAGGATAAAAAAGCCTCTCCCCCTGCTCCTGAAAGAGAGAAGTCAACCACCTCTTCCCTTCCCTGTTCTGTTCAGTTTTTTTGTTTCCATTTTGTAAGACTGCTTCACCTGAGAACTGCTTCACCTCACTAACACACCTCACATACAGATGTGAAACCTGCTGCTTGGTCAAGGGAATCCATCATCACAAAGGCCCAGCCAGCACTAAACCTGATGCACAGAAGAGAGCAGGCTCTTTCTTTTTTGGCAAGAGAGAGAAAGGGTGAAGAGTTTCCCCCCTTACCCCATCCCTTTTCCATGGCAGCCCCGTGTTAAACTGGATCAGCTGCTGTGAAACCACAGCCTGGTTTCACAGATGGTGATGTTGCCTCACCTGTATGCAGGGCACTGCTGTTGGAGCAGCTGGGGAATAAAAAACCTTAATTCTGGCTCAGGAAAATAGTTGCACTTCTCCCCTACCTTTCTGTTTTCAGGAATACACTGTAAGCGTGGCAGCTACAAAACTAAAAGTGTGTTTAATATGGAACTGTTGTAGTTATGGTAAGATACATTCTTCTTCAGGTTGAAGATGAATACAGAGTGTTCCAAGAAGAAGCCAAAAAACAAATTGAAGATCTCAATGTGACTCTAGAAAAGCTTCGGACAGAACTAGACGAGAAAGAGACCGAGAGAAGTGACATGAAAGAAACTATCTTCGAGTTGGAGGATGAAGTAGAGCAGCATCGGGCTGTGAAGCTTCATGACAATCTCATCATATCTGATTTGGAGAGTAAGTATGGGGAGTTTCTCTTGAGAGAAATGATAATTTAAGAAAAGCTGAAGTGGAACACTGTAATATTGAAAATATTTTCACTTGTCTTTTTTATGCCTGAATTCAAGTCACACCGGGTTTTACAAGAATCCTTACACACTAGGGGAAAAAATCAAGTTGGTTTTGCTTTTCCAGTCCCAGTTGGTGTGGGAATGAAAACCTGTGAATTGAGAACAAATACGAAATCTGCTAATACTGTTTTCAAGTTGTTTTTCAAAGTAGAAAAACATGTAATTACAGACTTAATGATAGAGTGCTCCTGGGTTTTGGAGACTGCATGATTGATTTAGTGTTTTGGAGTTGCTTTTCAAGCAGGTTTTCTCTTTCAAGTTCCCAATTATTAGGAGTTACCAGGTAGCTTGAGAATGTGTATAATAATGATTTCTCCCAGTTAAGAAAGGCGTTTTTAGTGGAGAAATGAGGGGATGGAGGCCCTGGAAGTGTCAAGTGTGGGCTGGTTTGGCAGTATGGGTGTTCTGGAGATATGTGTATCTCCTTCTGTGTATTCTTGCTCAAGTTCTAAAACTGATCTGTGACCCTGAAAATTAATATGATGAACTTCAAGCAAGTTAGAGTAAAATTTCATCTCTTGACTCTTGCCACTGTACAAGAAATGCTTGGGACTTGTTTACTCTCTACTTGTCTAGCTCTCTGTGCCTTAGTTCCCTGTCTGATCTCGAAGACCTGCTCAGACATTCCTACCCCAGGCTGGAATTCTGCAATTAGTCCCCATCTAAATAAGAGCTTGTGCAACTGTACCCTGGCAAGCTGTATTTGCACAGTAATAATTTGTAATTTGCCACTCACAGAATTCAAATATCTGCTAGTCTGCCATGTTATTCAAAGATGAAACAAGATAGCAAAAAACCCAAAGCATGATTCCTTTTAACAACGAGGGAAATATTCATAGAAGGGGATTTAAATTGGTCTGCTATCAAGTAAAATTAAGCAAGCTAAATTGTTCATTCAACTGAAGCTGGTATCTTCAGACTTGTGGCTGTGAGCATTGTTTCCCTAAGCAACCCTTCTTTTATCTTGAAAGGCAATCACTGTTTCTCTTTACAAAATTGTTTTTTTATTATGCCTTTTTTTCTCTCTCTGTGCTAAAATACAGACATTAGGAGCTCAGACACAGAGTCAGCAGCTCTTTTCTTGGTTCCTGAAGTTGTTTTGTAGCAAACATTCAGAAAGGTTGAACACTTTTCTACTGGTATTGTTTTATCCCTTAGCTGAAATACATTCATAAGGGAGCAGCACTGTAGTCAAGTAAATATTTAGGTGTGTGCATATTAATACCCACTTACAAGGCAGCTTTTGCTTTGGGGCTGTAAGACAGCTGTAAGTGAGTTATTTCACTTAAAATGGCAAAAATTCAGGAAGAAAAACCTCTGCCAGGGCAGAGATTTTCAACAACAACAACAAAAAAATCCCAACGATATTTGTTATTCGTTGCTCTTGAAATAGTTTGGAAAATTCAGCTGTACCAGCCGATGGCTCTAAAAGTGTGATCCTTTAGAGGGAAGCAGGTGGTGTTTTGTTCTATGCAGGAAGGAGAGTGGCATCTAGTGGCGGTACGAGGGGATGGCACCCGAGGAATTGAAAAGGTATTTGAAAAAGTATCTATTTTCTGACCACTTTAAAACTCTGTTCATGGGTTCACAATTAAACGCAGTGTGAGCCTTTTTTCATTGTAGCCTCTGAGCAGTGGCAGCAAAGAACAGTATGGAAAACCCGGGAGTTGGAGGTAGTACATTTAAAACATGAAAAACCATTTAAAAGACAGAATTCTAATGATTTATATTAAAGTGAAGCATATCTTGGTAGTAGTAAGTTCTCTTACACTGCTCAGACTTTTGGCCAGTTCTGGTATTCTGTCAGCCAAATTTATAATGCCTCTGCTTTTAAATGTGGAGGATTTAGTGTAGGTTTAGGTATTATAAAACAGTAGGTAGAAGAATGTTGGTTTTTTTCAGCCTAAATAACCAAGTGTAATAATAAAACAAATCAAGGTTTTCTTTACTGAGCTTTTATTTTAGATTTTAAAATGTGAAGAATTATAACCCACCCTTTAAGGGGGCAGTTTGCCTAATGGCAGAGTTACTGGGTGAATCAAAGTGATGGCAAGACAACTGAAAAATGGCAAGTAGTAAGTGATGGAAAATTATCACTTAAGGAATTCACAAAAGACAGACTTTACACTGAGGAAAAAGATGCTTCACAGATGAGGTGGTGAGTGTTCATTCAATTAATGGTTAACCAACACAAATAGTAATGTAGGAATGGGAGATTCTCCAGCACTGGCACTTAGGGAATGCTTCACTGTGGGCTTCTCAAACACCAGAAAGTGGCACAACGGACCTGGAATGGAACATTTGTCACAGTAATCTGAGGATTGATCTGTCACGTTTTAGCTATCGATATGTCTGCCTGCAGAAACTGCAATCTCTTGGGCTTGGACAGGAGGATGCAAATTGCACTGATTAAAACCAGTGTGTTCCTGACACCCATCCAGAATTAGGAACTGCAGGATGTGGCAGCTGAGCTCGCTGCTGTTGGGAATCAGGAGTTTTAAGCACAGCGCTTCTCTACTGTATCTAAAATGCCCAAGAAATATTAAAATAACCTGTGTGTTTTATATCCTCCCCAGTGCACTGAGCTGAAAGAAGCTGTGGTGGTGTTGAGGTGGGCACTGGGAGGCACTGGGCAGGCAGTGGGGAGGGCAGACCCCACACTAGATGGCGTGGTGCCTCTGGCTTTCCTTCTGCCTTCCCCAAAACTTTTGTGTAGTCAGGTAGCCCAGCTGTCACATTAGTCATCCTCGGTGACTAAGGGGGAAAAAGAAACCTATTATTCTTCCAAGAAGTTAATAGGAGTTTGTGGGGGAATTTTTTTGTTTCAGAGAACTTTGTCTCCTGATGTGCAGAAAATGGGTATTTGTAGGTTTGCTTACCAGTTGTCAGATGCTCCTTCTGATGCCTGAAAATAATTGTTGCCTGTTCTCTTGGCACAAGGTACACCTGCTAAGCGTGTAGGTTCTCCTAGTCTAACTATTTAAGTCAGTAAATTTTTAGGGCAAGGGTAGGTGAGCAGGAGGGTTGATGTATCTAAAGTTCAGTGAATAAAGAGTTCTTTTATGGAGCTGACAGCATTAGTTTTTAATTCTGCTCATTTGAAAAGGATCTTGACAGCAGTTATGAAATGAAAAGTTTGGATTACCATATTTAGGCCTTTTCTAACATCGTATTGGAAAAGTCATTTGGCCATTCATTTTTTAATTGTTAGTTGGTGGGGATTTTTGGCTAATGGTGGACCCTTAAAAAATTCAGCTTCCTTGTTGCGTGGATCTGTTGTCGGACATGATGAGCTCAAAAGCAAGATTGGTCTACAAATCTTTGCCATTTGTAGTTTGCTAGTCCCTTAATTTTATTTCTCTGCCTTCTAGGTAGAGGCAAGGCCAACTGTGGTTTAAATCAATATTGTTTTGTAAAATGTAGGTGTAATTGGCTCCTGCAGTAAACACAACAGTTTGCTGATTTGCCAGTTTGGATTATCCTATTCATTCATCAGAGCAGTCTCCTTGTTCTTCATTTACCCCAACCTGCAGTTACTTTTGCTTTTATCTCTGTCCTCTTTCTTGTCTGTGATCCTTAAAAGGAGGAGAATGGATAATGGGAGAAGTGCCAGTCCTACCATGCTGAAAATATGGGTTTGTGGAGCTGGGAAAGGTTTTTGTGTATTAAAGAAGAATTATGGATGTTGTGGGGATGCAGAAAGGAAAGATTCCACAAAGCAGCTTCTACTTATTTTGACTACTTGAATTTTCTGGCTGTAGTTGGTGGAAGAGGTGAAACCACTTGTATTAATCCTAATTTCTCACTGCATTTCAAATTCAGTTGCAATTTGATGTGTTTTTCTTTTTTAAAAATCTCTTTGGTTGATCGAGGTAGAAGGCTGTTTCCAACAACTGCTCTGGAGTGTCCTGTATTGTTTATGGTACCTGCAGAATATTCTGACCATTGTGTTTTACTTCAAAGCATAAATACACTAAAACTTAATGGTGCGTTTCATATCTCACAAAGGCTCAAAACAATGGCAAAACATAGGCCTTAACTCTGGGTGCATTTATAGTTTCTGATTCGTGGTTATTTTTAGACAGCTTGCTTTTAATAGTAGAACAGATCTTATTTTGAAAAAAACACTTTTTCTTTGAACTTTCTTTAAAAGCGGAATATAACGTCGACTTGATTTTGTTTCAGAATGTGTTTAAAGGAAAAGGCAGGGGGAGCAACCTTTATAACTTTGACCTAAACCTGGCCTCTCAGTGCTGACTTCAGCTCAAACAAATTGTGTATACAGAGACAAGCTAAAAATTGTAGAGCTTTACTTAAATATCATGGTAGCATGAGATTTAGGTGGCCCACCCTGTCAGGCTTATCTTCAAAGCTTAAAGATCATTGGGTGCATCTTAAAATGTTCAGTCTTACAAGGAGGAGATAAATACAGAAATATCTTGTCTAATTTTAGCATTTCAACTTTTCCAAGCCTGAAAGGTTATCGTGTTTTCAGGCCAACTGAGGTTTGTATCATTCTTGTAAAGAAATTAACTGTGGCATTCAAAGCCTCGGTACTTGGGGCTCTCGGGGAAGGATTTTGTTTTGAACAGCCTAAATGTATTAGGCATCTTCAGTCACGGTGTGGAAAGAGTATTGCTGATATACAGGAAAAATATTTGTTTCCAGCAGGTCTTGGAATAATGAACCTGAAAAGAAATTGCATTTATTCAGATGCTCCATCGTTTTTACAGTTTGGAAACAGCTACACGATGCAATAGAAATAAACCACCCTAGAATGCCGGGATCAGTGAAGTGACAGGCTAATTAGAAATCTATGCTGTGTTCTTCCTCATTAGTTGCTTAGTTATAAGAATGGAGTAATCAATCACATTGTCCTTGTGTATTGAATAAAGTAGCAAATGAATAATAATTGCAGTAGCCAGTCTGTCAGACGCCAAGGGGAGCTGGTGCTGAGCGGGCTGTGAACCTTTTTGTGTGGCTGCTGACAGATTTAGGGGACCATCTCTTTCAGAACAGATCTCACAGCCTGTTAGGCCTTGTGCTGTAAATATAGCTTGCTTCACCCTCAAATAGTAGCTTGGTAGACAAGAATGTCAGAGTCTTGGGGTCATAAGTAGAATTTTATCCCCATGGAAGGCAGGGCTGCGGGTGTTATGTCAGCTGCTTTGGGCAGGGAGTAAACCGTGAATCAACAGGCTTTGTGTAGCTGCAGCTTGTTTGAGGAGGGAAAATCCCCAGACATCCATGTTTTCAGGATCCTTTCACGTCAAATTGCTTTCCTGGTTTATTTGTTCTTTGTTATTGCTGTGTCATTTCAATATTGTGAATTGGGATTTGTATAAGAACTGAGTTTGCTAATGCTGTTCCCCTCACCAGACAGAGAATTATGTATCTATCAGCACTCGCTGGCAAATTATTTCTTCTCATACTGTGTTTCTCCAGATGGCTCTGGTTATAAAAATGTGTTCTCTGAGTAAGTTTTCAAATGCATTTGCAGGTTTGTCAGTTACTTTTTTTGAAGTAAATAGATCCCTGACTAAGGTCTTACAGAGAATTTGACTTTCTTTCCAGATACAGTTAAAAAACTTCAGGACCAAAAGCATGACATGGAAAGAGAGATAAAGAATCTTCACAGGAGACTCCGGGTAGGTTAAAACCTCTAAACTCATTAAATTGTAAACATAGAATGTCATAAGACCTGCATGTGAAATCGTGAAAAGATAATATGATTAGATGTAATACCATTCAAATAATTATTTCTGAGACACAGGTATCATATTTATTAACCTACAGACTAAACAATTGAAAAATTTTGAAAAATTCTCATTGTCACAAAGATATAGCATTGGGCTTAGGAGAAAATGTTTGTGTCTTCTGATGCATAGTTTAATATTAATTTTTTACCCCCTCCACTTTGAACATTTTGTTCACTTTTGGAAAAGAAATCCATGACCTCAAATCTAATTATTTCCAGCAAAACTTCTCGAATTTAAGTTGCAATTTCGGTTGTGCCAGGTGAGCACCTTTGTCATTCCTGTAAACTGTTTCCCGTAACAGCGTAGGAAAACTATGAATATGAAGGGATAACTTTTATTTTTAACTTCAAAATTCTTGCTGCCAGGAGGAGTCAGCAGAGTGGCGCCAGTTCCAGGCAGACCTGCAGACTGCAGTGGTTATTGCCAACGATATCAAGTCGGAGGCACAGGAGGAGATCGGGGACCTGAAGCGCAGGTTGCACGAAGCGCAGGAGAAGAACGAGAAGCTCACGAAGGAGCTGGAGGAAATCAAGTCACGCAAGTATGCAAGGGACAGCAGGGATGTGGTCTCCTCAGTGAGGGGGGGACAGGTTTGGAAATCCAGTGTTTTAACTCCAGGAGTTCATAAATCCTCCCGTGAGGATCCGTATTTCAAGAGGCTGCTTTATCCAGGCTTTCAGCGGTCAAAATGGGTACACTTTGATAAGAGCAATATTTATTTCTTTATACTGTATACTTGATCCACCCCAGAATACTCAGTTTGGCACTTTCACAAAAACAAGTACAAGCGGAGGATTTGTCCAGTTTAACAGCTAAACATGATTTCACTTCCCTCAGTGTGAAAAGCAAGCAGTGTTGGTACCATCATTAATATTTCTCATTACTAGCCAAGGCTTTTGGTATGGTTAAAAACAAAGCTGGATTTTTACCTGAGGAGAAACCTTTATCTAATTCTGCCTATATCTTGCACTCTTTCCACTGATAATTAGAGATGCTTTGTATATAAAACCATTTTAAATAGAAATAACTCAAACCATGATGTACTGTGGCTTGGATTAGGTGCTCCAGTTATTTAGAAACTGTTATATGTCTTTCTGAAGCATTCAAGTCCTCAAGTAGGAACATCTTGGACAGCACCATTTGAAGCCTGACTACACTCTCTCTAGGGTTCAAATGCACGTATAGCTTACAATTATAGTACTGATGTGTATGTAGTAAACAGTCTTTTTCCATGTGGATGGGAATTTCATAGGATACATTGCATTTAACTCAGCATCCAGTAGGATATGAGATACCACAGATTGTGGAACTTGGTAGGAACTGATGGTAGGAAGAGCAGACTGGTTACAGTGGAAGTGGAAAATGGTGTGGATGGATGAGTGGTGGCCGTGAGGCATCTCATCTGAAGCTCACCAAGCTGAGTGATATGAACAGTTCTTACTGTGACACATTCCAG
Organism: Pyrocephalus nanus; assembly: GCA_038380795.1. Classification (NCBI taxonomy): domain Eukaryota; kingdom Metazoa; phylum Chordata; class Aves; order Passeriformes; family Tyrannidae; genus Pyrocephalus; species Pyrocephalus nanus. Next base: position 5,469,570 of record CM076278.1, read on the forward strand.
CAGAGCTGTAGTTGTTCAGTTACTGCTTGCAAGTGAACCTTTGAGGTTGCAGGTAGAACTGGCTTGCTGGTTCCAGTCAGTATATAATTTTTTATTTATACACAAGCATCTTTTGACATTTGATTCACTGCAGGCAACTGAATCAGCTTCCTTGGAAGTGATATAGGTACTGTGTTGGAGGGAAGGTATTAGGAAAGTTATTACAGTGTCTGAAGGAAAAATCAGTCAGTGTGTAATTATTGCAGACTGTAGAAAATAGATTGCTTCAAACAGCTTTTGTCTTGTGAGTGACACTGAAGACAATAGCCATAAATATTCTGTACTGAAAATGTAAATTTTTTTATGAAACAGATTCATATGCTGCCTAAAGGTGTATGCCACAAATGTATTCTTACCTCCTTAGTATTAATTTTGTTTTCCATATATGCAGGTGGAAAAAAAATTCTCCCCTCAGAGATGATTATTTTCAGCTGAAATGGTGAAATCCTTAAGGCTCAATTTTTTCCATCTGTGTGTGTGTGAGAGATAGGAGCAGGAATTAGGCCTTAAATCGAGTATTGATTTGACAGACCTTTCAGCAGATGCTAAGCTCTGTGGCTGACAAATAGTAAGAATTTACAGTGATAATTTAGGTTGATAATCTATTTCTAAATTATGGTGGAAAGACAACTAGGTTAGTGTAAATACCGATTTGGACCATAGATTTTAATTCAGCTTCAAATTTGTTAGTTTGGTTGTTTGTTTTTTTTTGAGACTTGACCCATTCAAATGCTTTTTAAATAGCTGAAATGAGCTGTGTATTGATTGCAGGCAGGAGGAGGAACGTGGCCGAGTGTACAATTACATGAACGCTGTCGAGAGGGACTTGGCAGCTCTGAGACAAGGAATGGGCCTGAGCCGCAGATCCTCCACCTCCTCCGAGCCCACTCCGACGGTGAAAACGCTCATCAAGTCGTTTGACAGCGCCTCCCAAGGTGGGTTGGAGCAGCCAGTGCAGTGGCTGTACCAAGGTACCCTTTTGCAGGTGCTGACACGGTCACTTCTGCTGGTTTAGCTGGACCAAAGGTAAGTTATTTCACGCTGTCACGGCCTGTAGGTGATGGCTGATACAAACCAGCCCAAACTGGGTGGCAGAGCAGATTGTTCTCTGCAGTTAAGTGCAAGCAGCCCTTTTTGTCTTGGCTTTATTTTTCTCTTTACTGTCGCATTGCCAGTGACTCATATGCTGGATTCTTTGATTCAATGCTCCTGTATATGAGAAATACATAAACACATATGACACACATAATTATAGCTGGGAGCACAGCTGATTTCAGCCTGATTATTAAAATGTGAACCTAATGTGCCAAATTAAGCATTCTAAAAGCCATGTAATAGCTAGAGCTGAGTTTATTTCTTTTAATAACTTGTATTCTTATGCTCAAAGCACTGATTAAAGTTAAAAGTAAGACCCAGCCAGTAGCACCTATTAAAAGGTAAAGGGAACATTTTCTAAAATGAAAGTGGTCTCACTGTTGAGACACCAGACTTTATTGTAATTCTGATTGTGTGCTCTTTAGATGAGCAGAATAAGGAATCCAAATAATTATCCTGAAATGAGAAACACTGGTTTTTTACCTTTGACTGCATATAAGACCTTGAATGGATTAAAATATTTCCCTTGCCAGGTCTTTGGGTTTTGAATTTCATGTACAATAATCTCTCTCTAAGTCTCTGATGTAAAAAAGCTTGGTCTGAGGTAGACTAAGTTGCCAGAGAGACTCACAGACTGCACTATGCACAGTAAAGCTACTTTTTATAGCTTATAACCTGAAAGTTTTAAGATATAAAATCATCTCCATGTTTTTGGAAGTTCTGTAAATGGTTCTATTTCCATGCTTGTTCTCCTTGTTTATAGGTATTTACAGTTTTTTGCTTTTCTAGTGCTAATTTAGAAGGGTTTTTTAGTATGTTATTGGAAGAAGGTGCTTTCTTGCCAGAGTTTTTTTGCTAAAATGATAAATCCCCTCTTCCTTCTTTTGAATCTTTTATTTCAAGCTAAGATCTGCCTTCTTCCTCAGCATTCATGTCTAATCAGGCTGTTAAATAATTAGATGACTTCAATTTAGAATTTGTCTGGTTTTGTACATTTCTAAACTTAACTCATTTAATCCCAAAATTTAAGCTATATAATATCAAGTACTTTTGGACTTTGATTAGAAACTAGAAAGGAGAAGCAAGTGATATAGGTTATCTTTCTTGTCTTACTGGCAGAGCCAGGAGCCTGCTGCTATCTCTTTAATTATCTGGAGATCAGAGAACTAGTAATGCCAGCATTTACATCTGCCAAGGTAATAGTATCCTGCACCTTAGCCTTGTCCACCCCCAGTAAACTTATGCTTTTACTGTGGATGATAGACAGAAAATGAATGTGATTGCAGAGGAGTAAATGTGTAGGCATACTTTCAAATTACTTTTCAGTCAGTTACTAATTGAAATTCTGAAAGATGTGATCTGGTAAAACTTGTAATGTAAAGTACAAGGTGAGGGTTGGCTGTAACAATCTCCTGCCTCACTGCAAAACAGTGCCATGCTCACGATGGCTTCCTTTCTGTGTTCCCATTAGTTCCAAGCCCTGCTGCTGCCACAATTCCTCGCACTCCCCTGAGCCCAAGCCCCATGAAAACTCCCCCAGCTGCTGCTGTATCCCCTATGCAGGTAGGTGTTTTATGACAGCATTTAATCCCTCTCTGTGAAGAAGAGTATGTGAAACTACAGGTGATAACATACAAATATTGGCTGACTTTGTGGGGAGATAACGACAAAATGTTGCCTTAAGTAGGTAATTACTAAAATGTTCAGTCTAACAAAGGAGTCACTGAGAACCACGTTGAAATGTAAGATTTGTCATAATTTGGAAGCTCTTGTTAAATATTCCCAACCATTGCTATTCCTGTGCTGCTGAAAAGCATGAGAGGAAAACTGTATCTGCCTTCCTTAGATTTAGAGTTGCTGTTTGTCAGTTGTTAGTCCTGTGCCTGGCATGGAAACAGCAGTAATTCCCTTGGGGCACTGGGATGAGATCTGTGCAGAGTCTGTCAGCAATCATCAGTATAAATGCATCCCATATTGCTTGGGCTTTCAGTATAGGCCTGACTGGAGAGGAGTGAAATAAATGTGAATTTATCTTGGTGCATTTTGTACTGACAGTTTGGCCAGTGGGTGGTTGAGCCGTGTATTTTGTCCTGTCCCTCTGAAGCTTTGTGCACTTGCTCAGCTGCTGCAGGAGCCTGGGTGCACTGGGGTGGCATCATCAGGACTCTGATGCTCAGCTTAGTTACATCATTGCTGCTTTTATTATCTCACTTGCTGTGTGAAGTAAGATCTTGGCAAAAGCCAAAAAGTTTAAGGACAAAGTAGATGGGACCAGATTTATAAAGAAAACCAAAGAATGCACTATGTGTTTTACTCCTTTAGTATCAGGAATTCTGTTGCCTTCAAGATATTGCTAACCAGAAGTTCCAAAACTTGATTTTTACTGTAGGTCAGTGTAATGTTTTGGTAATAAATTCTCTCTGTGTAAACTGAGGACTCTATATCCATAATAGCTCTTAATCTTTAAGGAACAGTACCTGGAAGAGATTAACTGTTCTCCTGTGCTCAGACTATTGCAGCTTTTATTAATTTAGGAGTGAATTTCATGAAACAAATAGGTAGCCTCAAAGCAAAGAGAAAGAATTAAATGGTTTTTTTGGGAGAGCTTCTGCTACTTCTTGTGGTTCAGTCACTCCTGACAGCAATTTTCTAAATTAGTTAAATGTGAAATGTTCTCTGACAGATGCTTTGTTCCTATTGATCTGTCTTTATATTTCTGTTTATTTCTGTGCTCCTGTAGGAGGAGGCAGACTTAATCTCATGTTCTGAAGGGCTAAACCAGAGCTTTGGCAGACAGAAGACTTTTCGATGAAGTCTAAGGCTTGGCTTCACTTTATTTACCTGTAAATTAACCATGAACCAAAGTAATCTCTCAGAATACTGCAAAGCTGCACAGGTTTGCAGCTCTTGTTTGATGATCTTGATCTGCCAGGATTACTCAAATTTTGAATTCAACTTCTGCTATAGAATCAAGTCATTAACAGCTGGATACTCATTAGTGGGAAGCATTGCCTGAAAAACAAAAGGGAGAGTGTGTAAATGAAAACAGCTCCTATTGTCTTTCTGAAGATAAGTGGTGTTCTTGAAAGTGTTTGTAATTACTGAGGAGGCAACTGATATTTGTGACCTCAGTTAAGTAAATTGCATTTAAAGAATATTTTCTGCTCAAGAGAGAAGGGTTTTGGGTTCAAACTGATGTTCACCGTCTCTTCCTTTCCTTTGTTTTCATGTTACTACCTTGTTTTCTACTGTTGTGTTCTATGCATACTTTTTTAATACTTTTTTGTCTGTATTTCTGCTCTCTTGCAATTGTAAAGCAAGGTTATGATAAATAATCACTGTCAGCTCCCACCTTACAGAAGTCATCCATGGTTCAAGGTCTTGAGGAAAGGTGGAAGGGCTGATGGGTGTTGAATTGCTTATTATAATTTATTGCAGTTGTTTTTAAATGCTCTCTTAGGGGAAATATTTACACAGGCACCTACTGAGAAAGTGTCACAGTTTTGATACTATGATGAGGTGGATTGGTTGCAAAAAAGATTCTCCAAGTGCAGATGCATCAACGTGTGCTTTGTGTTGGAGTGTCATGAATTTCCTCAATCTTGAAGAGTTTTTGTTTCCTTGGTTTGTTTTTCTTTACAGTAGTATGTGTGTATATGAGGAGGTACATTCTTGGATATATTTTGCAACTGAAAACAAACAAACAAAACCCCTTTCTGGCTTCAGGTCCCGGCCTGCAGTGGAACATAGCTGTGTTTTACTGTGGCTCTTAGCAGTACTGCAAAACAATTTAGGGAGAGAGGTATGAAGAGAATGCTCTTCAGAATGTGCAAACAGCCCTGCTGGGTTAGCTCAGAGCTTAGCTGGTCTGGAATGCCACAGAGTGACCGAAGCAGATGCCTAGGGAGGAATATAAGGACAAGGGATTGTATCTCCTGCTTCCCCTGGGTACGTTTTTTTATGTTTTGTAGCTGGAGGACTCTTGAAGCCGAGGTGGTTTCAGATTTACTGGGCACCACTCCTGGTTTCCTTCAAGTATATAAACTTCCAGCTCCAAGCAATTTAGTGTCAAAGAATTCCATATCTTAACTACTTAATGTGTGGAAACCTGTTTGTTCTGAAATGTGTAGGTGCACATGAGGGTTGCCTGAAGCTCAAAGTGATTGGGAATAGGTACCTGGATAGTGGTTGAAGGTCATGCTTCCTTCCACAGCTGACAACAGACAGGGATGAAGAGTCAGAAGCAAAATACTTGGAGCTGAAGGGATTGGTTCATCCTGCCACAGTTCTTTCTCAGACTGGTCTCCCAGAGACCTGTGCTCTGCTGCTGACACACAGCTGATGGCAGGTGGAACTGGATGAGCGTTAGCGGGTTCGTTTTCCTCCAGTCTGCAGTATGTTAGTCACTGCCTTGTGGGAGCTCTAAGATCTGTAACAAGGAACTAACAACAGTGCAAGTGAGCCCTGTCTGCAGTGTCAGCAGGAGCAAAGAGACAAACAGTTGGTTTTGTAATAAAAAGACAAGACCAGTATGCAGCAAGTTATCAGCTGAGTAGTACAACCACTTTCTGACAATACCCATAAAGGATGTTTGCTTCTAAGTGATATCCAGAAGCTTAGAAAGTGATAAAGGTGTGTGTTTATCCAGCTCTGTATATACCTTTGTTTCCTGGCCGAGGCTCTGTACTCCCCTGTCACTGTAGTGACAGTCCCAGCACTGACCAAAATGAGATACTTTTCTTTTAACCTCATGATTTAACTGTTGCTGCTTTTTGGGGGGGAGATGCAGCCAAATGGCCTCGATTTGAGATCTTGTCCTCTACTTAGGAAATGTCCTTTTCTTTAAGGAGGTGACATGAACTTCAAAGACAGTTTAGGTTTGAAATACCAGCTCTTAGGAGAAGTTTTGTGGGCATTTCTGTGCCTGGCTCATTGTCACAGTTGCTTTCATCTGGAATTTAACAGCATAATCTCTGTAGTGTATGTGCAGGACATCTGATATATGAAGTGATGAAACTCTTCATTCTGTATGTTGGTAGTTGTTTTCTCCATTTGATTTCTAGCACAAAACCAGAACTAGTTTGACTCTAAATAATGGATAAGCAGCCCTGTAATCCTGCCTGTGCTACAGGATCCTGCAAAGTATAAACTGTTAACTTAACAATTTCGGATTTCTCTGTCTTGCCTACAAAATTTGGCATGAGAAACATCTGACCTTTAGTATTTTATGAAGATAAGACTCATTTAACCTTCTCATCTAATCTTGGGCCAGATGGAGAGCTGAAGGAGTTTTCAGGATAAACACATTAGTGGACTGATTATGGTTAAATATTGGAATCTAATAGAACAGGGTGTATAAAGAGTGAACTGTGATGTTCAATAGGCCCTTAGCAATGATTATAATTGTGGACAATCCTCCCAGAGTCTTCAGCAACTGAACCCAACTTTCAGTAGCTGTAAGGGTAATTATTGCATTGTACAGTTCACTTGTGTGAGACTAAAATGCTTATTTGGGTCCTGTTCAGTTCTTACTAAATTGTGCGTGCGAGTCTTTACACAGCTGTGAGCATGCACCTGCTCTGTAAGGTGCTGCAAGCTGTGGATTGCTAAATACTTTACATAAAGCTTGAAAAGAAAATATTCAATTCATAGCTAGTTTAGAGCAGAACAGAAATAAAAGTGACCTGAGAAGAAAAAAAAAAGTACTTGAATTTTATGACATATCTGACAGATACTAAAGAAGTTGTCTCCCTCCTGTTGTTCCCAGAGCACCTCAGTTAAGTAGGTGGGGAACAAAAGCTCTTGACATTCTGAATAAAATCCATTTTTTTCAGTAGGGTTTTTCTTAGCAAAGGGTACTTTGTGTCACTATACCCAATACACTGTTATCCCAACTTTCCAGGAAAAGGCACAAAGCTGTAAAGGTTTATATTAATAACAGAAATCAAGCACTAAAACCTTGGCTATATATAGGGGGTTGTATTAGTTTAAATAAACACGTCTAGTTTAACCAGAAGGGGTTTGTTCAAACAAAATACAAAAGAAGGTAAAAATTATTACAAAAACTGTGAGGGAATTTTTAACCTTAATTTTCAGTGTTGATCTGAGGAACAGGTTTCAATTTAAAGTAATAAATGTTACAATATCAATGCATAGTGTGTAGAGATATATATATATTCAGATTGGCAAAAGCATTGTTAAAGGTTCCTTTATTTTTTCCAGTTCTTTTGAATTAGTACCTAATGTAATATCTGAGTGTCTAAAACTGATTCTGATATTCCACATTTGGTTTTTACCTTCAAATTATGTTTGACACAAGTGTTTTTCCGTTTCAGAGGCATTCTATAAGTGGGCCAATCTCAGCTTCAAAGCCCCTTGCTACCCTGACAGACAAACGACCAAGCTATGCAGAAATTCCTGTTCAAGGTATTGATTCAAGTTCATCCCAACTTTTTTTTTAGCAATCCTATTAATACTTGTTTGTGGTTTTTTCATTTAGTATCCAAAGGCATTATCTTGTTATCTCCTTTTTATTATCAAAATATCTTTATAGAATTGTAGAATATCTTGTGTTCAAGTTCTTATTACTTGTGTTTCATCACATGTGGTGACATAAAGATGCTTTTTTTTGGAGTTTTCTACAGAACCACATTTGCATGCTGATAGCTTGCATTATTCTGACAGCTTTTGATGTGTGCATAAACTAAGATCACTTGTAAAACCAGGATAAGATAATCTCAGGGACATGTGTGTAGCTGTCTTCCAGATATTAAAAATGCCCACCTGGGCTTACATTACTTATTGTGCAGTTGAGGGGTTTTCTCACCCCCCAAAATGAAACAAGGATGATGGCTGGCATGGGAATCGTAAAATATAAACCTATTATTGAATCTCCAGGAGCCAGATGAAAAATTGAATGGAATTGAGTGTTGATTTATCTATTTCCCAATATTTCCCTGTTCTGTGAACTTTGTTTTGTCTCTCAAAACACTGCTCACAATGTGCTCTTCCTGTGAGAATGAATGGCTATCATGTGTTGGGTGTAGTTCTCTGATTTATGCCTGCTTTAGGGGTTTTTTTGTGTGTAGATGTTTCTCAAGATAATCCCCATATGACTCCAGGCTGAATATTTCCTCTCAATTTGGTATTCCTGAGGTCTGATGTTTTGTAAAGGGTCGGTTGTTTTTTTTTTTGGGGTTTTTTTTTTTTGGTAGCACTTCATAATAGTCTGTGTGTGCCAGATTTCCTCTTGCTTTTGTTGAATCCATATTGAGGTTATTTGTACAATGCAGCTGCAGTTTTAATTTTAGAAACTTCGGTATTTTTAGGAATATTGAAATGCCTTTCCAAGAAGATAATTCGGGATTCTTTAATTGTTACAGAGTTCATGGGTAGACAGACATGAGCTCGAACACAGAGTGAGTGGGATGTTTTACATGGCTCTTGTGTTTTCCCCAGAGCCAGTGAATGCAGGAGCAGTTCTGGGTTCCAGCAGTGACTGTGCCAGACAGAATTCCTGTTTACAGCCAGAGAGATGTATTTTTAATCTATTTCTGTAGCAATATATGTTTCTTATATCACATTCTCAATTAATAAATGGGGTTTCACTTTTTTAAGCCTTGTTCTTAATTCCCATGAGGTTTAATATCCAAATAGCCTTCCAAGTGTTTCTGCTTAGGAATATGTAAACCTTTTGTTTGCAGTTTAAAGGTTTAATTGAAAGGATATTTCATAATAGGAAATAGTTTTGATTTGTTGCTACAGAAAATGAATTTTGTGGTAGATTTTTTTACTCATTGTCAGGAGGCAGAGCTAATCTTCCTGTACAGTTTGTGAAGGCATCTTTTGGGCTCCACTGCCTGGAGGAGGCAAGGAAAAAACATGTGGCTTTATTTAATAATAAAATAATAAAAAGCCCCCACAAAAACCCAACCCAACAAACCAGAGGGGAAAACAAAAATCACCTGAGGGACAAAACAATCTGCTTTCCCAGTACACATGGTTGAATAATGAATATTTTTGGCCACTTGCTAAATGGGGGTTCCTTTCTTAGCCTTTTGGTTTAACAATTCATTTTTTATAGACCAGGGGAGGTGGATTAGGAACAAGCCTTAGGGAACAAGGATTAAGAAGGTCATGCTGTATTCACAGTGCACTTCGCTGGTAATGAGCAATTTTAGGCCTTTCCTTTCTTACAGATAAAATCAGTTGCTCTCACTAAAACAGCCAAACTCAGGCACTGGTGGACAGTGTTCCTGACTCAGAGCTAAATGTCTGAGGTTGGACTGGAATGCTCAGCAATGAGATTCTCTTTTCTTTTGCTTTGTCCAGAACATTTGTTGAGAACATCCTCTACCAGCAGACCGGCGTCCCTGCCAAGAGTACCTGCTATGGAAAGTGCCAAATCTATTTCTGGTAATGCCACCTTTTTTAGATGATTAGTAAAATAAGGGACTCTCATTTCAACACTCTACTTACAGATCTACTTTATTTTGCCAAGAGAGAAAATGTTGATCAAGCTGTTGTCAAAAAACCCCTCTATTTGGATATTAGGAGTAATTTATTTTTCAGTGTTCACGTTTTCTATTGAAGTATTTTTGGGGAAACTGAAGTCTAGTGGTAAAATAACTTTCTATTTTATTACTTGAAGTGATTTTTTTTTTCTAATTGTTTATCAAGTGTCCTTAGTGTTGCTATGCAGACTTTCACCAACATGTCAGATGGACGAGTGTGAACCATGCATGTAACAGGTGACTTCCATGTCATCTTTCCTTGTGTTACAAATAATTTTGGTGTGTAAGATACGTGTGAAAAAAGAAACTCTTTCTGACTGTTGCTTTTTACTGCTTGGATGTAGGATTTTTTTTGCTTGTTTTTTTGATATGATATTTTGTATAAACGAGGCAGAATTAATTTGAGGGAAATGTTTTTTAAAGAACACCTACATTTGAGTAAATGTTTACAAGAAGATGTGTTTTAGGTAATTTTTATTTGTCCAGAAATCACAAACTTCTTGTGTCTGGTACTTATAAATTAAAGTACTTGCTCCCAGGTCATTAGAAAATGATTTATGTGGAGAGTTGCATCTTTCATTTGCACAAACATAAACAATGGTGATTATTTAGGTACAAAGGCAAACCTCGTACTTTTAACTGGAATTTTTTCCATGTAGAGAACATGTCACCATTCCAGACTTGGTTTTGCAGAGTACAATGCTTGTGCTTTCATTTGAAAGAAAAATCGTTTCCTTTGATAAAATGAAGCAAGCTCTGTGGAATGTGGCTGAATGGACTCAGGTCAATGCTTGATATACTTGATGATATTTAATAATGTCCAGAAATCACATGCATGACAATTCTTCATTAAAATTAAAGGGAAATAACCCAGCTGCTGTCTCTAAATTGTTTTGGGTTTCTTTTTTCTAAACTACTTGAAGCTTTGCAGTGTAACTACATGGGCTAGAGAATAAGAAATGTTTTGGTGTTAAAATTCCTTCTCATTCGCTAAATCCTTCAAATAGAATAGATGATACCCCATTAAGATACATTCATCAAATTTTCTTTGCTTCAACATACAGGCCTGATCATAAATGTTAATAGGGCAGCCTAAATCCTTGGTATTTCCTAAGTGCAAAGTACCAAGAAGGATGCTGAAACCTGGTACTGGATATAGGGTTTTGTGCTTGGTTTCTGAACTAATGCTTGTTTAAGAGCAAGAGTAAGTTTGAAAGTTTGTATGCAAATGATAAATGTGATAAATATTAAGAGGTAAATATATGGGCCTTTCCCCCCTTAGTCTCTCGAAGAAGTAGTGAAGAAATCAAGCGAGATATCAGTGCACCTGATGGAGCATCTCCAGCATCTCTCATGGCAATGGGTACCACCTCACCACAGCTGTCCCTCTCATCTTCTCCTACAGCATCAGTCACCCCCACAACCAGAAGTCGAATAAGGTAAAAATCCCTTACTGGGATTAATTCCAAATCTGTCTGTGTACATCTGGTGTTCAGTGTTGGTGCTGAGACTGCAGACCTTGCTGCTCCACGCACAGTAACGATCTTCACTAATCTCCAAGAGCTTCAGAAAGATTCTTCTGCAGCTGAGTATTTGTTTTAACAGTTAGACTAAAAGTTAGGCTTTCTAGAATGTATGAGTTAACACCAAAACTTTATGCTCCACTAGAGAACCAAGCCAAGTCGTGTCACTGAATAATAATACCAGTCCAAAATACCGTGAAGGCAAACTCAAGAAGTGAGCTTCCAGCATGTAGAGCAGATCATCAGAGTGGCTTGGGCCCAGGGAGACCACATGATAAACCTTCTGTAATCCCAGCTGAAGACAAAAAGCAGCAACATGCTGGTCTTCATCCCAGACATTGGCAACTCTTCTAAATAGCCATGAGTGAATGGGCCTGGGTTATTTGTCCCACAGATGGAATCGTAGTGCAAGTCTGAATAACAAATGGCCAGACAACCTCCTTTGGTTAGTAAGACAAAAAGATAAGTCTGTGATAAATTTAAAACTTTTCATATCTGTGTGCTATCAGTCAGAGAACTTCAAAGTGTTTAATCCCTGTGGTATCTGAGTGAGGTAAGTCCTTAGCCCTGCTTCAGAGATTGGCAATCTGGCAGACAAAGGTTAAATGACTTTCTCCAGACCCTCTCTCACAGAGCTTCCTGACAAAGCTTTTGTACAGCAGAAATGTGAAACCCTTAATGTTCAGAGACACTTGCAATATTTACTAACTAGAGTATGAAATTCTGGGGTTATTTACAGTTGTGGGTGCTGCTGAAAGGGATTTCCCTGAAATCAGCTGAGACAGGTCTCAGTGCTGCCCTCCTTTCACTGTGCTGAAATTTAATTGAGTTTGGGTCTGTGGGTTCTTTACTAACAGCAGTTAATGTTGTGTGTGCTAGCACCTAAATTTAACCTGAATACCTCCAGAAATAAATTAAAAAAACAAGACTAATACATCTGTGTCTGGACTTTGAACTGGTAGTGTATCGAGTTGCATTGATGGCAGCCTGCAGATTGTGGTAAATCCATGACATTTCAATGTGCAGTTGTACAGTTATAATTATGAAGTCATTACTCTGCAGCCCAACCACTGCCTGCAATGCTCAGGACTACAGAAGACTTCTCTGCAGCAGTGGGGATGTGGTGATGAGCGTGGCCTTTAAAGCCACCCTCAGAATGTCACTGCTGGACTTCAGTTTATCTGACCAGCTTTCTCTGTTTTCCACTACCTTTTCCTAGAAGTTGCTGTAAAATGCACGGTTATTGCTGTACTTCACTAAAACAAATACTTGCAGTTTACTCTTCCCTGTTCTGGTTAAAACTTTGTTGGCTCTTTGATTTGGGTTATAGTTGAGCTAATATACTAACATGTAAGGTTTATATGTCAAGCCATTTCTCATTGTCTCCATACAACTTAATGCTAATTTATTTTCTTCAGCAGTGTTTTCATAACTGTAAGAACCTGATATAAACCATGTGCTCTTACTGGAATTTGAGAACAGGCTGTACAGCTCCCTCATGGCTAAACAGTATGTTTAGCGTAAAGAGAGAGGGAGCTTTTCATTTGAGTTCTTGTGTTGTCCCAAATCTCTGTCTTTAAGTTTTCATAGTGTTGCATAATCCTCATTATAGATTGAATATGCAATCCCATTGTTACTTGTTTCAATCACCAGTGGAGAAAATACACCAGTTATTTAAATCTCTACTGATTTAAGAACTGAAGTACAGACTTTTGTGAAGCATCATTCTGGCTGTGTGGTGCCTGTGGAGTTTAGATACAGTGACCTATTCAGATAATGTATTTATTTCATATTTAAAGTACACAATTAGTGACTTCCTCGTTCTGTGAAATCTCTGAGATGAGCATGTAGGTTCAAAGGCTCATAGTGCCTTTCTGCATCAAAGATAGGAGTTACTGTTTCCTGTTTATTGTTCTGCTGTGCATGTATTTTCACAGATCCTTCAGCTGTTACCTAAGCAACTTGGAGATCTTGCCATCTGTATGTCAGTGAAGATGGCCAAGCAAATTGCAATACTTGTACTTAAGATTAGTGCCTGAGAACATTTCCTTGTCTGTTGGGACATGTTGTCTTCTTTTATGCTTTGAGCAACAGATGCTGATACATGGAACGGTCTCTGGTGATCTGTTTGTAGCACACATGCAGGAAGGAATCCACATTCCCTGGATGCTTTCTTTTCCCTTAGCAGGACCTAGAGAATTGCTACCTGTAAATCTGCAGCAGAGTGCACTGGTGATATTCTGTATTTCCACATTCCATTCCTTTTTCCAGTCACCAGATGGGTTGTAAAGAATGAAGAGTTGAAGATATGAGAGTGAATGTATACAATCTCTGTCTTTTTGGAAATCTGCAGAAAGAGTAACTTACAGTATCATCTCTGTGATTGTTGTGACAGTCCTGTTTACATCTGCATAGAATTCTTTAAAAATATCAGATGGGGAAGTCTTTGCAGTATGGGTTCACTGATAACTATCTTATTTTAATTGTCCAAATGGATATTATTAAAAATAAAAACTGCTGGCACACTTTACATGCAGTAACTGAAGCCCATAAGTGGTGTAACATCTGCTCAGTAAAAGACTGTTCATTAGAGTATCTATAGAAATACTGAATCTTGTAACTAGGCCACTGGAGAAGTATTAACCCCTATAATATATATTTTTAATCTTAAAAACTCATTTCTAAACCCTGGTAAACAGATGTTTGCAATGTAAAACTCATGAAAACATGGCCAGCTTAGTTATGATCCTTCTTTTGTTCCCCAGTCTTTTCTTAAAAAAACAAATTACTTAAGTAAGCTTGACATACTGGAAGTGAATTTAATTGATAGCTTTTATTGTGCTAATACATCAAATGGCAGATCAGCCTACATAGATCTCCCCCTTCTTTTTTGAGAACTCCAGATTTCAGGCAAATGTTCTGTTAATAACACTGTGCTGCTCACATGCAAACTTCTTGTTTCAAGGTGACATTTGTAATCAGCCATGAGATGCAAAGGAGATAGCATCAGTTCATTCTCTTTCTAAATACAAAATAAAGTCACTTGAGTTACCTTAATGGTTCAGGCTGGAACTTACAAGGTTGTGAGTTTAATTTTCTGAAATATTGTTGAGGTTGAAAGACCTGGTAAAAAAAGTTTAAAGCAAAGAGAAGGATGATTTGCTAATGAAAGAATCACTCTAACTCTGAGGTCTCTTTTGCAGGTATTTGTGTGTTCTGTTTTTCAGTCAGTACTGCTGTATCCTCCTACTTCCACTGTGACAGTAATTTGTCCTTCTATTTCAGCCTTTACAAATATGTATTTCTGTTGCTTACACTGTGAGCTCTTAAAGTTGCACTTCTGCCTCATTCCTAGGGAAGAGAGGAAAGATCCCTTGTCTGCCCTGGCAAGAGAATATGGAGGCTCCAAGAGGAACGCCCTGCTGAAGTGGTGCCAGAAGAAAACAGAGGGGTACCAGGTAACTGCAGAGCGGGTTAACGTGACGTACCTGGAGCTGCAGCTCATTGGAGCCTGCCCGTGGCACACAGCAGGCTGCTCCACACTCGGCTGCACAGATTGCAGTGGCCCTGGCATGTCCTGTACTCTCCTCTTGGAACACACGCTCCCAGTCCTGCCCTAACCAACACTAATGACTCCTCAGTCACTTTGCTCCACGCAGTAACTGGTTTTTCTGAAGGGGGCAGCTGTCCTCTCCTTGGGGCACTTGAGGTCAGCCTTTCACAAGTTGCACTTCTGAAACTGCAGCTGAAACTTGAGCAACTTAAGGTTTAAATTAATGTTTCCCAAAAGGAGCTAGAGTACCATTTCTTGATTTCTTGATAGGTAATTAGCATAGGGTTTGTTTTTTTTGATCTCTGAGTGTGCTCCCATTTAGCCTCTATTTAGGGACAATTTGTTTTGTGAAGGTGCATTGTCTTGCATTTTGAACTTGGCTTTCTGCTGCAGTTGCAAACTTTTTTTTTTTTTTTTCACTTAGTCAAACGTTATCAGAAGCCAAAAGAACCAATGAGATAGCTGTCCAGAGTTCTCCTGATTACATTATTTTTTCAGAAGAATAGTGGCTTCAGCAAACTAAACCAGGATGTTAATAGTCTGACCATGATGTATTTGTTTGGTTAACTTGTATTGAAAGTGTCTGGGTTCCCAACACAATCCTGAGTTTAAGAACTTTACTCTTTCCATGACTTGAGCCTCACAATGCAGGAGGAAGTTGAGAGCTGCATAACAGGATGGTCACCCATCCATAGGAAAAGTCGTGTTCAGTACAATGGACAGGCTGGGATATAAAGCCCTCCCCTTCTTCCTGTGGCACGTCTAGTACTAAACTGGGCTATTCCTGAGGATAAGCAGCTTTGTGGAAAGAGCCTTTCTCCTTCCCCACATTTTGTAAAAAGGCAGGATGTTATATTTCTTTATAAATCCTCTAACTAAGTGCAAAAATATTTTCCCCTATTGTCTTGAAATGAAAGATGAATTTGACAGCTTCGTTAATCTGGTTAGGAAGAGTGATAGATATTATTCCAAGCTTTTCATTCCAGAGTTGTGTGCACATGCAAGAGCATGCTTCTGGTCCTATAGATTGCTGCTTGTAATTCCTGGAGTTGTAGAAAGGTTTTATATAGGTTTTGGGACTAGTACTTGTTTTAAAACCTGTGGTGTGGTACTGAGAAAACACAGCACAGAGCATCTGCAGAGCCAGTGGATGCCTTCCTTGAAACTGTAAGATAGCATCAGGAGGTTATGTTAAGTCACTTCTTGGAGAGAATGTGTTTTGGTTTATGCACACTCATTTTTCATTTGTTGTACAGAATTTGATTATTTTCAGTATCCCCTGAAATTCAGTTCTGGTTGAACATCATGTTAGTGGTGTTCTCATGTTTTAAACATATCCAACACTGTGAAGATTGCTTCTCCAGCTTTCTGGCATCTCAACAATGTTATCATTACCAGATAAGGCTCCTTTTATTTACAGCTATGTGGATTCAAAACTGACAAGCAGTAAACAAACATCAGAATAATGAACATCTCCCTTCCTCATTCTTTCCTACCTAAGGTACTCAGCTCTCTTCTTCCTTTCCTGTCAGCCAAATACTGACAGGACACCATCTTACATCCAGCTCCTCCTGTGTCTTACACAATGCCATAGTTCTATCCTGTTACCGATTTAAATCAGTGTTTATTACCAATATTATTCATTTAGCTACAAATATTACAGGTTAAAGGAAAGGTACTTGCACTTTGGGTCTGTGACAAGTTCTAAAATGACCTGGAAGAGTTTTAACTGTGATTTGGGAGCAAGGAAAAGAGAAACAAAATCTTAGAAGCCTTTTGTTTCAGAATAATTCTTTTGTTAGTTTTGTCCTATTCATATTAAACTACCAATATTTAAGTAAAACTCAGCCCTGTAAGACAGTATTTTTAAGTATGTCTTTGCCAGCATGGAGAGATGTGTTTACTTCTTTATCAGTTGTCAACAGTAATCACTTTTTTGGTCTTGTTTTGTCCCTCTCACCTGGAGGTGATGTCTCACAGCTGTAGGTTTTTATGCATAAATGCATGTAAGATATTTATAGAAAATGATTTCAGCTGTTGGTGTTTACAGAGAAGCTGGAACCATGCACATTGAGTTAAAGCCCCGTTTCTAACAGAACCATGTTTGCTCCTGGCATTGTTTTACCTTTCATTCCTGGGTTTATATTTTGCATTGGATAGTGGAAAATAGCTGATTTATGGTTTACACATGGGCTAATAAATGGTAATCACAAAGATAACCAGATACAAATCCTAATTTTTAAAACTTTATTGAAAGTGTACAGAGTTGTAGGTGAGTGGCTTAGAATGTTAAATGCCAGGTACAGTATAGTTGGCTTATACTAATTAATGACAACAGCCTATGATTGAGTGGTACTGCCTTCATGGGGCAGCTGCAGTTCTTGTGCTGATTTTTATTCCATGTGTTGAAAATACTAAAGAAGACAAAAAACAAGCGACAAAACACACCAAAGTCTGTCCTGTTTCAAAGGGAAAAGGTTTTCTTTATTTACGGGGTACTTGTGGAGATTGCAGCACTACATAATTGCCTGGTACAATTGGTATGGCTTTTATCTGCTCAAGTAAAATACAAGAAGAATAACTCCTGCTCTCCTGTCCCCTCTAGGAAATTTCTTTCAAGCTTTTGCTTAAAAGTCTTAGGTATCTCTGCTTGAGAAGCTTGACACTTTGTGAATGCTAAATAAGTGAAAGATGATAGTGTGGTGAAGCTCTAATTTCAGTTTGTTACAGTGGAATAAACTCTGTTAAAAAACCTGGTAAATTACTTCATTGTGCACTGCTCTTGATTTATTCAAGCAGTTTTGTTTGCAAGCAGAATTTCTCCTTGAAGCTTGGGTTTGGAGGCTGGTGATGTGCAGAAGGTCAGAGCAGAACGGGCAGCAGGAAGGTTCTGGATTAACCCCCATCTAGAGCCTGTTCAGTCTAGACAGTGTTGCACTCACTGAGTTACTGAGCTTCACTTCATTCCAGGCTGAACAGACCTCTAAGCCATGAAAGAGGAGAGCTGCTCTCTTAGGATAAGCATTTAGATAAAAGAGGAGCAAATCACCTTTAGTTTTCAGCTGAACAGGCACAAAATACTTGACATTTCATGGTGTGGTAGCTTTGCTTGGGATCCAGCACAGCTTCAGAGCACGGGGCCAAGGGCTGCATTCTCCAGAGAAGAGAATCCTCATGGCTCCTCTAAAATATGTGCAGTGTCATAAAACTGTCATAAATTCCAGATATCTTCAAAGCAGAAAGTAATCCCAGCCAGCTGTTCTGGAGCATTTACCCTGGCTGGAGCACAGCTACTTTCATTTTGAGTACATAGCTAATAAAAGTCCCCAAAAGGATGTGAGCATGCATGTTTCTTGTTGAAAGAGGACCAAAAAACAGGATACACACATCCCTACCCATTCTTATCTCCAGCAGTATTTCAATTTGTTTTCCATTTTTGTCAGCATTCTGAGAGATAATTCACTTCCAGAAGTCTGACACCAAAAAAAGCAATTGTCACAAGACAGCAACAAGAATAGAATAATTTTTTTTTTTTAAACTTTCTTGAAGCTTTCCACACTTCCTAAGTACAGATACACTTGGTGTGGCCTTGTAGTACCTGTCCTCTATTTCATGCAGTGCTGCTTTCTGCTGGAGAGACCACCTAATTTTTGCCTCCTATACAAATCAAACCTACATATCTTACAAAAAATTTAAAGTGTGCTCAGTGCACCTTGAAATCGAGCAATGCTTTCATTAGTGCTTGAACAATAAGTGTAGAATAACGAAACTAAAAGATGGTTCATGTTGCTTTGTTTTTAAACCTGTTTGTATCTACACGTCTTTGTCAACACCAGGCTGGGTCAGATTCTACTCAAAGCATTACATTGATTTTTTAAAAACACACACAAAAAGGACAAGACTGTGCTTATGTAAACCTGTGCTCAAATACTGACTCCAGGGTGTGCTTTCCCTGTGCTGTCTGGTTGATTCATCAAAGTAGTCAGGCTGCCAAAACACTTCACTCCTTGGTTTAAGCTCTAAAGCTTTAGCCAAAAATTGTTGAGTTAAGGAAGGACATGCTTCCTTTCTGTGTTTGGATTGGATTCTGATACAAGAGAAATGTCAACTCGTTAGACTTAATTATGACAAAATTTAGAATAAATTATGAAGCTGTCTGTAGCTCTTAAGTGCTTCAGACATTAATGTCTGAAGCTATTATTGGATTTTTGTGAGAATGACTCCTGCTTTTATGGTTTCTTTTTGTGCTCAAACTGAAAAATAACATGCCTTTGGTATGGAAAGAAACATTAATGGTCAGTGTTGATGGCTTTGGTGGTCTGTTTGTGCCTTTTACTGCCTTCTCAGAAGCTGGGAGTGAAGGGGCAGTAGTTGGGAATGCTACTAAATCTATTGCAGAAATACTTTCATGTTCTCACCTGCTGCCAGAAGTACTGATAGCCAACAGCTTTATTCCACGATTTGGGAATCATGGAATCCTGATTCAGTGGAGCATGGATAGCAGTTATTTTGTAGTTTACCTTTGTATTTTTTATAATGATTATTCTTTTGTGTTTACGTGTCCTTTAAAGCTTTTAAAAGCTTTTTAATGGTAATTTTCTGCCATGGGAAGAAGCCTGCCAGGGTCTGTACACTTGAACTTCAAACCTTGTTTAAGGGTTTAATATATTATAGCACAGAACCATATTAATGCTTTTGCTTTCTCAACCCTCTTTATTTCATTAACTAATGCCACAGAGACATAGACACATGTTTTTATTTTCTTCATGCCCTAACTCTTTTTGAGAGCCAGACCAAGTTAGGATGTGGGAACCTCTCCTCTTCATGCAGATCAAGGGATGGAGAAATAGCTGAGGATGCTCCTCTGCTCGAGTTCTAATGTCCCTAGTTCAGGGAGATTGAAGACAGCTGTGGGTATGTGCTGAAGAGGTGGTAAAATAACTTTGTTCTTAGATTGTAACTGTAAGTTAGAAAACAAGTTTTCTATAGTTGGGTTTTTTGATGTTCGTGGGATGTTTTTGCTGTGGTGTTTTCTGAAGGGATAAAAAAAAATTAAGGAATTACTGGTTTCTAATAAGCTAAATATCTGTTTCTTGCTTTTTTAAAACAAGGTATTTTCACTGACTGAGGAACACCCTCTGTTAAGTTAGGATTATTGCAAAAAGCAATAGGAGACAATTTTAAAATTAGCAGTACAGTGGTTAAAAACCACTTTAAAATTGTGAGTTCTAGAGAAGTCCTAGGTGGGGAGAGATCTTAGATTGATGTTATGCAGAGTCCTGTTAAGCAGAATGTTTCATGGTGGATACCTTTGTCCTTGTGGAGAGAGCAGCCCATCTTCTCTAAACCTGCCTCTTAGTTATGGGGCACTCAGATTGCTTCTTTCCAGAGTCTTCTTTAGGCTGAATTAACCAAATTCCTTCAACCTGTCTTCAGCTGTCAGGTTCTCTAACTGTCTAATTGTTTTGATAACTCTCTGCTGGACCCTTTTATTTCAGTGACTGTTTTGAGCTGGAGGGACCAGAGCTGTCTGCAGTTCTCCAGTTTCAGACTGGCAAGGGCCCAGTAGGGTGTGGGAATCCCATCCTGGCTGTGCTGGAGCCCAGGGCACAGTTAGCCTCCTTTGGTGCAAGGATGCACTTGTGATTCCTGTGGAAATCCAGCTCATTTACTGTTAAACCACTCTTGTATTTCAGCCTAAGCTGATTGATCCTTTGTTCCTATTACATTTCAGCCTTGCTTCAGGAAGAATCTTCTTATTCTTTGTTTCTGTGGGTGCAAGGGGATCCTCATTTTGTGGTGACTGCTCTTACTCTGCAGTTTCCAGTTGAATAGAGGCTTGAAATGTTCCTTGGTTGTGGATCTACCAGGATATTCTGCTGTTTTCCTCCTTATGTTCTTGTGCTCTGTCTCTAGAAAGGCCTTACAAATTTTTAACTCTATTCTTTGTTGCTGGTTGGAAAATGTCTTGCACAGATCTTTTTGTGACAATTGCCTGTTGCATTAGTTTTGATAGAATTGCCTTTTTATAAGGCATCTATCCCAAATACTAGAGGTGACTTCACTCCCATTCTAAGCATTAAACATTAATAGACAAGAGTTGATAAATGTTCTAGTTCACCTATCTCTAGAAAAACTTATTCCTCATTCGACAATTTATCTGAAAGTATGTCCTTCAGTTGCTTTAATACTTTGTGGTCTGAAATGGCCTGAAGAATAATTCTGGATTAGATTCCAGCAGAATTCCCTTAATAGGGCCAATTACTTAATAAAAGCAGTAACAAAGAAGAAATTATGTCAGAGATTTTAGGCTGATGTTCTGTTTACCGTCAATTTTTTGAGAAATAGGAGCTTAATGCAAGATTGATTTCATTATACTGACCGAGATTTTTCAAAAAACCACAAGCAGTTAAAAGCATTTAGGAAATAAAATTTGCTGTATTTAAATGTGCCAGTTATGTGCTCAAAGCCCTCAAAGAAAAATTAAATTTTCAGTTTAAATGATGATCTGTCCCGTTTCTAGATTTGTTTTTTTACTGTCTGACCAATATTATACTTCTTTTAGTCTGAGAGGTAATAATAATTCATAATACTCAGAGCAATTGGAAACAGAAACCAGTCCCTTTTAATTGTTTCCTTCCGTTGTATTTAATTCAGCTTCTCTGGATACATTAAAATTCTTGGATGATGGGTTTGTTTTCTGCTTGTTGTCTTAATAATAAAAGCTGGACCCTACAGGATGATTTAGAAAAATAGGGTATCCTGAGGGGTTTTTTTCTGAGAACCAAGCAACTTGTAGATGCACTTTTTTAATGGCCCTTTTTTTCCAATGTTTGTATTCAAAATTCAACATTCTATGGATAATTACTGTCATTTAAAGTGAAGTTTTTAGTTTATACAACTGTAATGTTTAAGGAAAGATGACTTTCTCTTGTAGTTCTAACTTCCATTTTCAGCACAACTTTTTCTTTCACCCCTGTTGATGTGAAGGAATATACTTAGAAAACTATGAAAAATGCCTCTAGATTTTGGAGGTGAGTGCTCCTGCTGGTCTTTAAATCCTGTGAAGGCTTTTGTTTTCAGCCCCAGTTGTTCTATAGGTCTGTTTTCTAGGGCACCCAGATTCTTTTGATAAGAGCTGCAGTTCTCCCTTTGAAGGCTCGGTACCCTCCCGTCCCTCTTTCAGTACCGAGATCTCAGCTGTGCTTCGGGGATGATGTTTAGGTTCAAAACTCCTCAGTTTTCAAATAAATATTGCTGGGCTTCCTCTGAAGTGTGTGGAACAACCTGGGAGAGAAAAAAAAGACATTACAAACTCGGTGAGACAAGGTATTATCAAATTTGATTTTATTTGTACAGTGTCTGGGCACTGACTTTAATGGTCAGTGGTAAAGAGAGTCTGTTCTGCAACAATACCAATTCAACAGGTACTTGTTGAACCCATATTCAGTATTAAGTCACTGGATTGGAAACCAATATGTTTAAAACTGTTAGTCAAATTTAACAATGCTTCAGCCTTCATCCTTACTTTATTAAGGAATATCATATCTATCCTTGTAGTACTGAGACTTAAAACCTTGACAATCTTCTTCAGGAGCTTTAATGAATATGGGTTTTTTTCAGTAGTTTGGATGCATGCAAGAGTGTCCAAGCAGATCTGTGTTGAGTTTGACTGTGCCAGTGTAGATCTTTCTCCTCCCCTTCCCAGATCATTTGGCCATCCCACAGACAGACAGAGAATATTTCAGCCAAAGGGTGAAAACCAGGATGGAGAGGTTTTTTCCCTCAGTGGGTTCTGTAGCAAAGCAAACAAGATCATTCACACTTGGTTTTATAGCCAGCTTGGCACACATGACTGTGACAAGAAAAAGCCTCTCTCCTCACCTTTATCAATATTACTGGCACAGATGTGAGCTGAGGCCTTAGTGGTTACAGTAAGAAACTTTCCCAAAAGTAACTTTTGTGAACAGACACAAATAGGAATTTATTGGCTTTAACAATCTGATATTTTTCCTTTTTTCTCCCTTAAACCCTTGTCCTGTACGTTCCATATGTTTCCCTAATTTAAGTATCATTGAGAAAGTTTTAACCAAGCATTAATTTAAATCCAATTTCCTGTCTCTCGAAGAAGAAGAAGAAAGGAGAGAGAGCTTTTTTTTCTTTTTTTTTTTTTTTTTGGCTTTTGCTTTTAAATTTTCCCACCCCTGTGGCTGGAGGAAGCTTTGTGAAGAGCATGTTCCCACAGCCTGGGGGTCTCCAACAATGCCGTTTCCGTCGGCAGGGAGGGAGCGGCGCGGCCGGAGAGGCTCCGAGCACTGCGCTGGGCACTGTGAGCCCCAGCACGTACACTGACATCACCCAGCCTGGACCTGCACTGGGGGACTCTGTATGAGAAGTGCTAAAGCTGAGCAGGAAACTGAGATTTCCCTCACATTCTTCTGGTTTTGTTTTTTTTTTAACTCTGTTGGAGGAACTGTGGTTGTTGTCCATTTGAAATCCTGATTATTGGTTTGACAAGAAATACAAGTGCTTTTGTTCTCAGCCTGTGTGGCGCAGCAACACGGGTTCTGGGGGCAGTTTTCTGTGTTAGGAATGATAGGTTTTAGTGTCTTGTCAAAGATGAGTGATGACTCCAGTTGCTGTCAGGTGAAAGGTTGGCTTGTGTGATTGTGCCATCGCAGTTCTGTGACTGGAGGTTTTAGTTCCTGCTACGTTCAAACTTTGAAAACTAAGTCGTGGAGCTGGTCAGCCTCTGCTGGAGCCCAGTTAAGTGAGTTAGATATTAAAGCATATTTATATTTCTCCATAAAGGCCTAAAAGATACATGAGTTGTTGTTACTGGTTGTTCCTAATTAAAGTTTAAACTGACTGCTCTCCACTTAGCCTCTCTAACGTTGTTTGACTGCCAACAGCCAAATATACAGTAATTTAAAAGGTCACTGAGGCATCTTGTTCATAACTCTTTTGGACTGGGCTGACTCTATAATAATTTATAGAGTCTCAGGAGATACATTTACCAGTGCCACTGAGTTTCCTACGGGAACTCAAAGATCAAGAGTGCAAGACAGCAGTTTCCAATTTCAGTTGCAATCCCAAAGATTCCCTGTTACTGTCAGTGATAAATCTGTTGGAACGTCTTTATTTCCAAATGAAAGTTAACTTTTGTTTGTGATCTTGTTCACATGAGTTTCTG
Source organism: Pyrocephalus nanus (assembly GCA_038380795.1). Classification (NCBI taxonomy): domain Eukaryota; kingdom Metazoa; phylum Chordata; class Aves; order Passeriformes; family Tyrannidae; genus Pyrocephalus; species Pyrocephalus nanus. Next base: position 5,493,486 of record CM076278.1, read on the forward strand.
TAGAGAAATGGTTTGTTTAGAAAATACTTGTCCTCATCAGTTAGCAGTTTTGTCTGGGTATGAATGCAGAAAAGGAAAATGAGCATTAACAGAGATACAAGCACATTGTCTGATCAGGGGTTTGGGGTGTATGTATTTAATTCATTTGCTTTTCTGTCTTGGGGTGTACAGTTGCACCAAATTTCTTCTCTTACCCCCTCTAGCACAACATTTTACAACCTTTAACACACACATTTTTCACTTTTTTTTTTTTTTTTTTTCAAAGAGAGCTTACTGTTACCTGACATTAATATATAAAATAACTGACTTTGTTATCGATACATGTTTTGTTGTTCTCTGTAGTAGTGCCTTTTACTTTCTTACCACAGAATTTCAGTATTGGGCTGTTCACATTCTGTGCCAGTTTCTTCTAAAGGGTATTCAAAAAAAGTATTGATGGATTGGTAGAATCTCATATCTTGTTAGATCATGATTTTAATATTGCTTATATTTTTTTTTCCTTCAAGAATATTGACATAACAAACTTCAGCAGCAGCTGGAATGATGGCTTGGCTTTCTGTGCAGTGCTCCACACTTACCTCCCAGCCCATATTCCCTATCAAGAACTGAACAGCCAGGACAAGGTAAGACGTTAAAAATCCCATTCCTGGGACTGAACAAAAAACCCCAGTGTTATTAGGATTTCCAAACTGAGACACCTCAAACTACTGAGCTGCTATTCTTTTTAAAGAATAAACAATCTACTCTACTATTTTATAATTCAGTCGTTCTTCACTGACAACGATTTTTCAACATTATCTTCTACACAAGAAAAAAAATAAAAAATTTTTCCATAATTTTTTTGATAATATTAGAACATGTTAATTCCCATGACTCTTTTTAAATTACTATAATCAAATTACAGACTCCATTTGAAGTAAAAGTAACAGCATCACTGTGAACATTCTTAACACCACTTTGTTATGTTTCAAATAGTGTTTCCTCATTTTCTAACATGTTGTTATATCTCGTGCAGAGAAGAAATTTCACTTTGGCTTTTCAGGCAGCTGAAAGTGTTGGCATCAAATCTACTCTGGTAAGATTTAAATGCATATTGAATTAATTATGATCCATTTATAAAAATCAAACTTATTCTGTTTGGGTGCTTTATACTTAAAAATAGCAGCAGATGAGCTCAGTAGAGGTTATTGCCCCTGTATCATACTCGACTGAACAACACAAAAGATAATCCCTATCTCAGTGGCTTTGTGAAATAAACCCACTGTCATCAATATCTTGAGCTGACATGTTGTTTTTGCATTAAATAATGACTGAGATACAGACCTGTGGACCAGCAGGTGCAGCAAAGGCAGCACCAACAGCCAGAGCAGATAAAATAAGAAATATTAATAAGGGCAATGGATTTGTTTGAAAATAATTTGAGAAGTAGTTATGTGATACAGTTTTCAAGAATCCATAAATTCTGTCCTGCCTTTGACCTGCTTTCAAATTATTTGGGATTTTTGGAACTCTGGAGCTACAAATCAAGCGATGTAATTTGTTCTTTTGCTCACTGCAGTATGAGAGTCAAGATTTGCCTCCTAAGCTAAGACTTCCAATTTGTCATCATTGCAAACAATTGCAAGGGTTTTTCAACTTTTACTGATAATGAGCTGTCTTATACAAATTTTAGAGTAAAACAAACAGTTTTCAATAGCACAGTATTTAATAGAAAAGGAAGATTTCTGAAGGTGTGGAATCAGCAGTATCCCAAACCCTTGTGAACAGTCACAAAAACTCAGCTGACATTGCCGGTATCACAAATGATACTTAAATGATACTTTTGCAGCCTAAATCCTAACAAAGCTGCTATAGTTTGCAACTAATAATACAACAGAGCTTTTTAAAAATAACACTTTCCTTGATCCTTATCAGTGCCTTTACCCCCCCCCAGCATTGTGTTTGCTGACAATGGCAGTGCAGCTCTGGGGCTTTCGTACTTGGACTTTGGCAATGATTTGAAATGTGGAAGTTTCTTACCAAGTGCTGATGTAAGAATGAGATCGTGGAAAATAACTGCAGTAATTCTCACATAATTCAGCCTCAGTCTAAATGGTTGCTGTCTGTCCTTCCTTTTTACAATGTACTAAATCACAGAGACTCTAAAAAGGCAAATTGAATGGAATTAAATCTTCTAAGTGCAAATTGGATCCATCTTAAGAATTTATGTCTATTTACATACCTACATACACACTGTCTATGATACACGTGTTTGTGGATTTTTTTCCTCGTCCATATTACTTGGGTGGAGGGAGAAGAAGGGTGGGAAAACTCCTGCATGTAAATAGTAGTGGCATGCAAGGGGAAATTATTCTTTCTCTGTAGAAGAAAGTGTTCAGCTACTTTAATGTGAAAATTAAAAAAACCACAGCTTTCTCTTTTTTTTGAATTCTGGAGCTTCCCTCACCCAAAGCTTATAAATAGACCCTTACAGTAAACAAAAATTATTAGAAACCACATCTATCTCTTCCCTGCTGAAGAGGGTAAATCAGGCTTTGCTTATGCTGCTTATTCACTGTCAGTCTGGGGCACTGTCACTATGGCACAGAGATTAATTGCCCTGTCAGCTTGCCTCTTGCAGATACCCAAATGAGGAACAAACTTCCCTCTTCCTCATCTCTTTATTTAAAAATGCATATAAAGTAATCAGAAGTACAGCAGTCTACTGTAAAATGGATTCAGTTATTTATTGATGCTTAACCTGATAGGAATTTTGAATTTTAGCTTTATTTAATATCTGGGCCTTGATTCCAGGCTCACAGTTCCTGGGTAGGTTGTGTTGATTTGCAAGGCTGGTGTAGGGGTGTGTAAACACTCAAGTCTGACTATTACACCAACTGTACTAAGTGGGGGAAAGCTCAAGCATGCACAGTGTGAGACATTTTGATCTTAAGCCAACAAAATATCCATCTACAGATAGGCTATTAATTACATTTTGTAAGTAATGCAAAGATATATCGAGCAAAACAGAGCTTTCTTCATCAGTGCTTTGCAGGGTGGAAACTTGACAGATTTCCCATCCCCAGGAATGTGTGAAAACACAACCACTTTGCTCTCGAGGTTATCATCCCTGATTCTGACCGATCTGTTTTCCGTGACAGGACATCAATGAAATGGTGCGAACGGAGCGTCCGGACTGGCAGAATGTCATGCTGTATGTTACAGCCATTTACAAGTACTTTGAAACCTGAACCCCGATCATTCCACAGATCCATGGGATAGAACCGACGTGAGCTACCAGATGGAAACCTTACTGAAATGCTAATCCCCATTTCACTGAAAACTGGCAACATTTGAGTCCCCTCAAACTTCAGTGACACTACCCTGGTTTGCCTCAGATTGCTTCAGCTACTAAGCCTGGAAACAACTGTTTAAAGCAAGAACTTGCTGCCACAGTGCTTGGAATAACCCAAGTTATTAAGCTATTCAGATTAATTATGTAGCCTAAAGAGCCTGGACTACTTATGTGCTGCCTTTCCAGTCAGACTTCCTGAAGCTTTCTTTCCTGGGAGAGTGAGGTGAATGCACAGAGGAGACTGAATGTACAGATAAAGCTTTAAGAAGGAAAAGGATAACATGGCATCATATTACTGAATTTTCTGTAGCATCCTGATACCACAGAGTCTGAATATTCTACCCACAGCATATGGCAGCCCAATACAGTAGAGTTCTTAATGGTAACTTAGTTACTGCCTATACAGCTATTTTCCATCCTTTAAAATGTGCACAATATTCTAGGAAAACAAGCTTTTGTTCCATAATGACAAATTGAGGGGAAAAGTGCTCTTGATACCTCGAAAAATTTGGCACAGAAGAAGTCTTCATTCTAAAGCTTCATTATAGGCCTACCTCTGTCACAGCGATGTGGCTTTCATCTTTATCTTACGGATTGTAAGGACTAGCACATGCAGCTCCTGGCTTTCAGGGTACACTCTTCTTCAAGGAATCTGTGCAAACTCCCTGTGCTTCCATTATGACAGAAATGAATCAGTAACCAATCCTTGTATGGCTTGTTCTTCCCTCTCCTCCTCCTTTGCCTGTACAGCACACTCAGCTACCCTGGGCTTTATTCGACAGCAATACGAGCACACGTCACGGATATCAGTGGGACAGCTCTGGAACTGGGATAGCATTTCCTCTGCACACAAGAGATTTTTCAATAAGATGTAACAGTGAAGTAGTTGGTCTCGAAATCCAGCTTTGCCATGTTTCCTGTGTGTTTTTCATTGATCTTGTACTTCCTCATCTTACTGACAGGAGGTGAGATGTTCTGTGACCAGAACTATGGAGGAACTGATGTAATGTGTGTACACCCAGTAGTCTCAAATATTGCGTGGAAATGACTCACTGTCACAAGGAAGGAATTGAGAAACTTTAGTCTGCTCAACTTCTTTTTTTTTTTCCTAAAATGTACCTGAATTCATTTAGCAGCTCTCGGGCAAAAGAGTTTAAGTGCCTTAGAGATCATTGAATTGATACGTCCTGGCACTTCAGGGCCTTGTGTGGAATGTTAATGGCTCAGAATTCACAATTCACGCATCCATTTGTCACAGGCTGTTTGTTGTCATCTTGTTTGTCGAACCAGGGGAAGACTTCACTCTGTCATTGCTTCTGCCTCTTAATTTTCTGAACGCTCATCAGCAGTTAAGCCACATCTCTCATTAATATTAAGCAGAAGCCGAGTTGGGCAGTGAGTTCTGTAACAGCTGCAGTTGATAAGCACAGGCTCTTCCAGCGCAGTAACCCCGTTGTAAGGAAAATGAATCTGCCCTTCCTATGGTGCTCTTACGACTGTTAAGGACAGTTTGAATGTCATAGATGTTAACCCAGTGAATGCAACTGTGCTTGGCATCTGTGAAACTTCTTCATGGTATAAAAGCACAGATTTAACTCAAAAGTATTGCCAAATCCAAAAACTATCATCTGTGTGAAGAGTAATAATTCAGCACGTCTAGCATTGTATAAGAATATACACTTACACTGATATGTGCCTGTGAGATTTATGAAACTTTGTAAAACAACTACTTAACACACACTGAGGGCCTCTGGAGAAGTTTTGAGAGCAGCAGTGGCTCCAAGTTCTTACAGCTCTTTAGCACTAGAAGTAGCCTAGGTACCCTCAGATTATTAACTGGTGCATTTGAAGAGCCAACACAATCTAAAGACTCTTGTTGCAAGAGAGGTTTCAAGTCAAAAATCCTAATTAACAGATTTTAATAAAAGTCTGAAATGCAATTTCCTCTTCTGTATATTTCTTCACAAAATTTGTTTGCTTCATTTCTTAAATTTCAGTAAGAATAGTCTTATTGAAAACACACATTACTGCTGTCTTGTACTCTGCTACTACTAAATTCCAGGTTTTGCCAGTTAGTGTTTAAAGCTCCCTTCTATTTATCCTCTGAACAGATATCCTTATCTATGATTGTCTTGTTCATTGCCTTAGATTTAAAAAAATATTTTTCTAATGAAAAGGGATAGCATTTCTTGGTCTAAATTCACTCCTGACCTGTTTTGGTGAGGTAATTTGAGCTCTGAGCTGACTTTCTCTCTGTCCAATGGTCAACTTCATTTACCTGGAATGTTGTTTGAGTCCTTAACTGCATTAACACTAATAGTTGTAAAAGGAGAAATCATGTTTGCCAGATGCTTTCTGTTAAAAAGAGTTGCTGGTCTCCAGAAAGAGAGAGAAAAGCTACCAATGATTATAAGAATTATCTTGTTTGGAACTTCAGAGCTCTGTAAACTTCTTCTTGGTGTGATCTGTCTGGTAAACCTCTGTGAATTCAGCCCAGGAACACTGGGCTTCATGAAGAGTTTTTTGTAAAATGATGTATCTGAGCCTTTACATTTGAGGTGCTGCACAGCTGGGTGAGAGCAATGAAGCAATGGAAGATCTAAAACAAGCCCAATGCCCTGTTGCACTCTGCAGCAGGTTTTTTTTCTGAAGATTCAAAACACATTCAGTTTTTCAAGAGGAAAAATAGCTGTATCCCTTCTGGATATCTGGAAGATACTGCTGTGTTTGGTTCCTACTCATAGTTAATCCTGAAACAGCCTGGTTTTTTCACCATCACGTGAAGTGCAAGTTTATGCTGATTTACTTTGCTTTTAATCCAGAAAATAGTTCTGAATGTACTAAAAAAAGGACAAATATTTTCTCATCCCTTTATATTATTGCATTTTACTGTATGTGCCTTGCAAATGCCTGTGCTGTAGAATATCAGGGTTACTCGTGGCCGGCCATAGGGCTGGGGTGGGCAACAAAAGGAGCTGTTGGACATCCTGATGCAGGTACAGCTGGATCATCTTCTGGATCTGTAGGTGTTACACTTTGGGTTTCGGTTGCTTTTGTTTGATTTGGTTGTCTGCTTAAATAGAAACACTAATTTAGTCTCTCTGGTGTGAATCTCTGGCCCTCACAAAAGCCCTCTCATTTCCTCGTGCCTCTGAAAAACTGTGAGTGAAATTTTCCCTTTTAAAATTGTGTTTGTGGATAGACTATCTAGAATATAGTATATATTGACATCAGATTCTGATTTAAGGGTAGGCTTTTGTTCCTTTTGCATAAAATATATTCTTTGAGTTACATGTAGCATTTCTGATAATTTTGTCGTCTCTAATTTTTTAAAATATTTCCACTCTGTGTTTTTCTGTAAGGTCCACTGTCATGGTTTAGGAGGCCCTTAATTTGCCAGAGCTAAATGAACTTGGCTTTAATTTATTGGTGTAAACTCGCATTAATATCCCTGGCAGCAGTTGTGCTCTGGTTTTACACTCATAAGGAGAAATAAATTGGGCCCTTGCTATAATGGTGCAGTACAGTGGTTTAAACTGCTGAGGATCTGCCTTATAAATTGTGTAGCTGTGACAGAAAAAATTCTCATTGGAGACTCGTTTCTGTCACTGATCTCAGTGTTAAATTCTTACCTGTTTTTTCAGTTCCGTGATTCAACACTTCAGGCATTTGGATTCTTTTGCATCACCAAAAAACGACTTTCACTCCGTTCTCTCTGTTTCTGTACCAAGTTGGCCCAGGGCACAGTTTTTATGACACCCTAATTTGAACGAAGATTGTTGGGGAAGTTGAAGATTTGGAGAACTTCTGGGTGTTTTTCTTATTTTCTGTGTCCTGGTGCCTGGTGTGGGAAGGCTGGCTGGTGTTCAGGTGGTGTGTGACAGCATCCCCAGCGCTGCCCCCTGGGATGGCTGCTGTGAAGCTATGCATTGGCTAAAGTTAAGCCTTTAAAACTGTGTTCTTGTGATTTGTGGGGACTTTTTACTTCTTGTTTTCCTCTTGTTACTATCACAGCCACAGCTGAACTGCAGCTGCAGCGAGCAGGGGCTGTTAAGGGGCTAAATTCTTCTGGGAAGGAATGCAGTTGTACACCTTTATGCTATTTTTTGCCTTTTGTGAGTAATGGTCTTGCTGAGGTAACCTAGAAAGAGGATTTTAAGATAAGTAATGTTCATGTACAGACTGAGTTAACTGTATAGTTTGTTTGTGGTCCTTCCCTTGAGTTAGTAAATATTTATTTCTGTTTTATTTTTACGTTCTGCCAAGCTCTATTTCTGCAGTTCCTTTCTTTAAGCTACATTAGTGTGTGAGTGCTCAGTAATATTAACCAGTTTGAGAAACTATTTGGTGAGAAGTGCTGTTAAAGTGTCTTCCTCATCTGTGAGTTCTGGACATGCTTTCCTGAGTTAGTGTGTGTTGACTGGCAAAACATAGACATCTTTTAATACATTTAATTGTCCCTCTTTAGAAAAGTATCTCTAATAGTCTTTCTGCTTTCAAAGGAGAGTGGCTGGATGGGTTTTAAATGACAGTGTTGCTTGCTGGGCATTCCCAGTCCTTCCTTAATCTCAGTTTCTTTTGTTGTACTCCCCGATTTCAGAATCAGTGTTGTAGGACACCCTATAATTATCAAAGCCAAGATGTGAAGTATCTGGAATATGTAGCAAGTATGCTTTTTGATAAATAATGCTAAATTACTCAAAAGATGGGGGTTTGTACAGCTCTGATTTCTGTTAATTGATGTGTCTTTTTTGTCCTTGTGTTTTTGCTGCGCTTGCCGGTTGTTGGGATGCAACACCCTTGAACTCAGTTTGACAAAGCCACTGTCCTCCCCTCCTGGAGTTAATTCATTCTGTGATATTAGAATTATTTCCTCACACTGAAACTTCAGTAAAACCTATGAATGAATTCCAGATGACTTTCTCCCAACTGACATTAGCTTTTACTTGGAATATTCCTTACCCTTAGGCCACTGTCTGCCACAGAGTTGCACATGAAGTTCCCATCAGTTCCAGCAGGACTTGGGGATGCAGAACAGTAGGGCAAACTTTTGGCAGAGTATTCCAGCAGCCTCATGCAGTTAAGCTGTTTTCATTTTAATCCCCTATTTTCAGGGGGTTTCAGTTTAGGCAAAATCATTTACTGAGGGCTGAAATGTGGCACGTTAGTTCTCCACTGGGAAGTGTGCTTCTGTTTAATAATATTTTTATGAGATTGTATTTATGGAAATGGAAAGGAAAATGTCATGAAGCTAGTTTTGTTGCACTTTTCTAAGGCTTTTGTATTTTGCATAGTTCTAGAATATGAGCAAGTTGTTTGGGGAAGCCAAGGCTTAAAACCAGCTCTGCCCCAGCATAGCAATGTATTCAGTGCATTTTCACCCTCGTGATCTGTGTATTATTTTAATTGCATGTAACTGGTGTATTTATATGGTAGTGAGGGAGCCCAGTGGACATTTCCTGCTGCAGAGGAGCCATTGGCAGTCCTGGTTCCATGGATCATGAACTGACCTGTTCTCACTGTAGACTGCACTTGCAATAATGGAATAGTCCAGCTTTGATTTAAACTCTGTTTCAACAAACAGGGAGAAAGAGGCTCTTTTTTTTTTTTTTTTCTTTTTTTTTTTTTGTTCCATTGTTGAAATTTCTCTGGAGGCCTGCAATGGTTTCCAGTTTTTGCATATGTTCACTTAGGATGGTTACTTGGGACTCAGTTCAGCTAAGAGGGCACAAGTACACATAACATACCCAAGTAATTAATCCTTGTAACTTACAACATTTCAGTTTGTTAGAAACTTTTGGTTTTATGTGTATTGTAAGGTTAATTTTTATGTCTTTAAGTAGCACTTTTATATATATCTGAAGGGTTTTTTTGAACAGAAGTGGTTTTTTCTGTGTTATCTAATGGGAAGAAAGAATAACACTACTAAACAAGGCATAGACTAGTCTGCCTCCAGACTGTAAGTTCACTTTAGGTCAGTAATGATCAAGAGTTGTTCAATGTGTCTGAAATAAGAAAAAAAATCCCATTTAATGTTGGGCAACTCTCCCGATCAGAATCAGAAGGGCATTAATTGGTACCTCCACCCCTGGGTGAGGGTGCTTTCAGTTCAGGTGTGAGGCAGAACTGACAGAGCAGTGGGATCAACTTTGGGCTTTGTGAAAGAACAGAACTGTATTGATGTCTCAGTCTGACTTCACAGCACTATATTGGATAAGGACTAACCTTGTTTGAGATGACACTGCAGCCAGTAACAATATCTCCTAAATAGCTAATTTAAAGCTCATTTTCCATGGCCTTTAAAGATGATGTGAAAACCAGTGATTCTTAAAAGCTCTTCTCATCCATCCAGCTTTTCTGATTTGTTTTGGTTTTACTCTTCCTTGAAACACAACTGTTTTATGTCAGTCTATGTGTGGGTTTAGTAATTTTTGTTCTAGACAACGAGTACTTTGTTTTTTTCCCAGAACCCTTTTGAATAGTTTACATACACACACATTGACATGTATGGACATTTACATAGAGAGAGTTTGCATAAATGTATAATGGTACATATATAAACACACACACATGTATAAATGTGTGTGTACATATATGTACTTCAGGTCCTGAATAAAATGGAACATGTTCAAGAAGTGCTTGTCTTGAGTACTTAGGGTGGTGTATTAGTGTATTTATTTAAATGGTAAAGAGGAAAAAAAAAAAACCAAACATTTTGTTTGCTTTTGGTTAGAGCTGAGAAATACAGGTTTGAGGAGAACTTGGACAGATGTTCCAATTGTATTTCACCCTGGTTTCATTTCGGGTTTGAAAGGCAGTTAATCATTGGAACTTAAAAAGTCAGCAAGCCTGTGTTAAGCTAAACCTTTTGGAGGACCCAATATGCTTTTAGTTTGCAAGGACCACTAAAGATCTGGGCATTTACTTTCTCCATAATGTATTCTGTATGAGTATTTAGTATGTATGCCTTCAATTTGCCGATGTTGCCATGTTTTCTTCTTAATTATTCCTGAAATAAAGATTCCAAGTAGCAGAACATGTGTTTGTTTTCTTGAGCGAAGCCGCTACAAAAGGGACTATTTTAACGCTATTTCTGGCACTGTGGTTTTTCAGGAGTGTTACAGGAAGTATCTGGGGAGGTCCATCTGCTGTGGATGAGGAGTGTGTGTGAGTGGCTTGTGTGCACATAACCTCAGGATTTTTTTGGAAGCCGTATCTCTTGCTACCCCAGCACACTTCAGAGTATCTCCCCCCAAAGGGCTTTGAGTGATAAGACGGTGAGTACCCGAGATAAGAGGGACGTGTTGGAGGCATCTGCTTAGCCTGTATTGTCCTGGAGAAGGGAACTGCAGAGAATATGTTCCATTTAGGCAACTTCCTTCCTACATTGCAGGAGCAGAATTATTCTGGTGTTGCTTAACTCAACCCAAGTAAGGTAATTGTGTGCTCGCTCCCTCTCTGTCTCTGAATGAGTTGGGTTGGAGAGGGATTGGGCACTTAATCTCTAGAATAGTTCAGACTATTTAAAGCAGATGCCTAAAAATAAAAGTTCCAAGAGAAAACAAAGATCAGAACACCTTAAATCTGGTTTGGTCTCAGTCATCCTGGATGGTAACTGTTTTCAACTGTTCCTTTAGAGCTTTGATTTCAAGTGCTCTGGAATAAATTAGATCCAGAGGTTTGGATTGAGCCCCTAATTATTGTTCTGAAATACACTGGCTAGTATAGATATTTTAATCCTACTTATTTTTTAGTCTTTTTTTTTGAGGTTTTGTGTGTCCAGAAATGTCTTTGTCTCAGTGATGTTATTCTGCAAAACAATGTCTTGCTTCTCCTTTCTTGAGGTGAAATATTATCCCTGAATTACAGATTTAAGAAAACTCTTTCCAGTTCTCAAAACAGATTTATAACTGTTTTAGAAATGTAGTGTAGTAAACTCATGTCAGAAAAGAGATGTCTTTCTTTCCTGTAGCAAGTGTGGCAGCATTTTAGAAGGGACTTTTCCACCTGGACTGGGCATTTGGAGGTCAGGACAGAGGCATCGGGCAGGACACAGCCAGGCCTGAGGTAAAGCTAAAACTGTCTGTCTGCACAATCTGCAGAGCTGCAACTTTTCTTTCCCATGTCCCTACTCCCTAAACAAAGTCTTTTTCATGGATTGTCTTCCAAGCTGCCACTAGAGAATTTTGTTAAAGATGTGAAACGAGCTTCATAAGTGTGTTTAAGTTGAATATAATAAAATGGGTTAAATAATTGTGAAGGTCTTACTGTAATGAAAAACTGCAGTTATATGGAATAGTAAAATAAAAACCTCAGAAGCAACAGCAATATAATATTCCATTGTATTAAATCACAAAAGCTAATATTGGAGTCATGGTTGTTCTGCAGTTGAATTCAGTGTAGGAACTAGGTTAGCAAACAGAACTTCCAGCTAAAATTATCATAAAGGATTCCAAAATTGCTTTAATCAGCAGAAGATACTTGGATTACATCGTGTATGTTGCCAGGAGCTGTGAGTAGTTCTACAAAGGGCACAGACAAGGGGGGCTCATGAAGGTGTATGTTATTAGCCCACAAAATTATTTTGAAGCAGAGACAATAACTTACCATTAAAAGTTCACTGCTTTCTTAACAACTTCCCTTATTACCTGGGAAGTTAACAGCCAGCAGCTACTGGTAGGATTTCTAAAATACAAGCAAACAAATAAAAAGGGACCTCAGTTCTGTGCCTTTCACATTGTTCACCCCCTCTCAGCTCCCTCACTTCATGTTGTTTTTACAGCTCTGTCTCTCCTTGGGCCCAGCATTTGTGTTCCTGTTTCTCAAACTGGTACATTTTCTTTTTCATCTTCAATCCTAAAGGTTCAGTGAGGTACAGAGTTCTCTGAATTTGCTCAGAAAGTTGTGGTGGTGGTGTGGAAGCTCCAGTACCTTCTGTGTGAATTGCTGCTCAGGGCTGCAGCCCAACACCTTGAATGGAGAAGTTGGCTAATTAGTGTGTCTGTGCCTGGCACCTCAAGATTAGAACATTTCTAATGTCATAATTAAGTGTTTTCTATTACCTTTGTTTCTATTAGAAGAGTTGCTTTCAAACTTCTCTCCTGCGAGTCTTTGTTTAGAAAAAAAAACCATGAATTTTTAAAAAGTAGATGAGGGATTGATGCCATCAATCCTAACCCAAGTTAAGGTTTTTGTAAGTCTTTGTCTGCTATTGTCCTCTGCATCACCATGGTTTAACTGAACCCTGTCTGTAGAACTGAATTTCTCTATATGAAATGCCCTGTTTGAAAAATACAATGTCGACTTTTAAATCTTCTTTGCCCTTCGGGATTTTCAGTTTTTTTGGCACCTTCTTACTCTCATTACGAAAACAGGGTTGAACACAATAGTGTCTTATCACAGTATTTTTTCTCCTAGATACTTGCATTGATTATATAGTGTGAGGAAGTATTTGTGCTTCTCCCCAGTGCTGTGCATACTCATTCCCTTGTTCATGTCCTTTTCTTAAACCATTTTAGGCTCTTTCCTCACGCCAGAAGCCTGAAAGTTAAGCTCTTAAAAATGAAGGAAACTTGAGAAGGAGACATAACAGTCTGGAGACAACTTCACGGAGCTGTTGACAATATCATATTTTTCAAAAATAAATATCCCACAGAGCACCGAAATGCCACTGTGTTGAGTTAAGGCTGAGAGTCTCAGTGGGGCCACGCTCGCAGTCCGTGGGCTGCACTGGGGTACAGCCCTGGGTAGAGCCTGCACTGCACAAAGCCAAGGCTGTCTCTGGAAAATCACAACATTGGAGGGTCAGTTTTGCAGTTCAGGAGCTGCAAAACATCCCTCTGTAAAATGGCTGGTCCAACAAATGGGTGCAGCTGGGTTATTGTCCTTGCAGAGAAGAAAGGTGTAAAAGGAAGGGTTTGTGCTGCTGTTTCCCTCTTGGCCAGAGGTACAGCTCTTACACAGGCATTGGAACAGGGTGCTAAAACACTAACTTGACTTTATAGACCTCTGAAGTTCTGTCGTTTGGCACCAACATTTCCAGCACACGCTATTCCCTCGCAGGGAGTGGTGGGGAGCAGGGTCAGTAGCTTCTTTTTGTCTCCAATTTGTGTTGTGACAAAGCTTGGTTGTGCACAATGTGTATTTTGTCAAGTTAAACAAGGGTTGCCCTCTCATTGCTCCTCAGAATAAAATGAGAATAGTGCAAGTGAAGAAGAATCAACTGACTTCTTCTGCTGGGCCCTGCGACTCCAACAGTTCATTTATTGTGTAAAGGTAAGTTCTATATATTTTAGCTGTTGCTCTGCAGCTCCCACATGATGATTCATGCTACCAGTTTTTCTTCTATTAATAGTTTATAGAGAGTGCTTAAATTTAGATTGAATTCCATCTCCTAGTCTGTCATGCTGAATAGCATTGAGAGAAATGCACAGTCTGTTTGGGCAGTGCCTTTTACGGACAGTGTTCAACATGAAATTACTGCAAATCCTTCCTTTGTTCCTGACCCGAGTGCAAATGGCAGTGCTGGGGACATGGTTTGCATTTCCCTGTGAGGACAAATCTTACCTTGACTTTAGCTTCTTTTCCTTGAGCCTGGGTAAAAGCTGAACTCCCCCTGTGCTGGAATTGAACAGTTTGTGTGAAGGCTTTGGTCTCTGACACAGGGGAGTGTGTCATTATGACTTCATTGTGACATTGGCCATGGGCATTTCCAGCAAGATTTTGCATGTGTAACTTTGGTAAAGGAGACACCCTTCAGAAAATCTAGCTTCTTTTCCCAGTGTTGATTTTAAAAATGCTATCAGATATTTTATGTTGGACAATGGGAGATAATTAATTGCATATATACACACATATGTATTTTTATTTCTATATATATATATGTCTTTAATGTTGAAGGATTTGCTGGTGTTTCCAAAGGACTCAAGTAACCTTGCTCTCATCCCTTCCCTTAGACTTGCACAGTTTTGCATTGCTTTTAAGGAGATTCAGGCAATATTTGTGGGAATGAGACTACATACAAGTCAGAACACACCATTTTAAGTGTCTTATTTAACAACATTGAACATATGTGCTAATGCAATACTCAGTTTGGTGCTTTTTTGCAAAAGATGCACCCCTTAAATGCAATTTTGCACATACCAGCTAAATCAGTATGGTTAGAAGTAAAAGTTTCACGACAAAGGACAGCTCCAAAACTGATAATGTGTTAATCACTTTCTTAAGACAGAAATAATTTTTTCTATTTAAAAAAACACATTAATTCTTCCAGATTTTGTTCTAGGCAAACTGATAATTTTCAGCCCTTCACATGGCAGCCTCAGTGCCTAGGTATGATTTTCTGCTTAGCAGAGTGGCAGGGTGATTTTGGTTACTGTTGTTATGAGTGTATCCTGTGTTTGCAGTGGCATCACTGACATGCCCAAGCTGTTCTCATGCAGAGTCAGCAAAGAGAAGGGTGAGTTTCACAGTAGGTCTCGAGCGTGAGTTTTTTGTTTACTTTGCTCTCACCTTTTTGAGGGAAGCATTTCAAGGGTTACTCTAGACAGGCTTTCCAGAGTTTACTCCTTGAGCTCAGTTGTGAAGTCTGAGAAGTGCAAATAGACTCTTATCATTACTTTTCAGCTGCCCAAAATGCAGGAGTTTGGCTTGTTCAGATAGTGAACAGTGTGTTACTGCAGCCCTGCTTTTCAGGAATGAGAAAGCCCTTCCTGGCTCTACAGGGGAGAATTTATTTCCTTGCAGTGCTGGACTTCTTTCAGTTCCCAGCCAGCTCTGAGTGTGTGGCAGTACCTCCCCATGGCTGTGGAGGCTGCTGGAAGCTTTTCACTTTCCAGGTGGTTTCAGTCTTTCTCTTCATGTAGCCCCTTCTCAGAGTGTGCCTGGCCACAGCAGTCACAGTAATGCCAATTTACTCTTCATGAGTGACTAAGGGAAGGGAAGTTAATGCTCTCTTGTGCTGCCACCCCTGCATATATTATAAAAACAAAGAAAAAATAGAAAAGCTGGTTGTATTCCCTATTGTCAGTTTACTGTCATTGTTGGCCACTGGTAAAGGGAGGGCACAAGGTAAGAACAATACACACTGAATATGCACAAATAGAAATATGATCTGATAGTTGACAGGGATAATGGCATAAAGCCAACAGAAAACCAGTTAGTTTCTTAGTTCAAAAGAAAGGCAATGGTTCTATTCAGGTCTTACTACAGTAATGGAAGTTATCCTATCCAACTGCTGAATAGGACATAAAACAGCAGCTGCTCATTGTAAACATATTTACTTGTGTAGAAGTGAGAAATGAGTATGCAGAAGTCACAGAAGATCTGGCTCAGTTGCTCTGGGAGATGTCAATAGGGATTTTTAACATCTTGAAATGTTGCAGAATTCCCAACTGCACAGAGAAAATCAGCAGGTGACAGTGGGGATCTGATATGCCATCCAAACTGGAATGGCTGGTGGGGGAAGGAAGCAGTGGTTTGGTGATTCTGGTAGTGGTATTAGAATGCTCTTATGGAAAAAAAAGCAATTTCTAAGAAACATTAGAAGCTGTTCAGGGGGCCATTATCAGCCAGTCCTGTGAAAGTACTTAGACATTTGCTTTGGATCTTCTATGACTTGCTGATTTGAAAAAAAACCAACAGTGTACATCAATCTTAAAACTGGTCAGCTGCAAAAATCAGAGTTACAACTGGGAAAAGAAACATCCAGTGAAGCATTTCTGGGGTCCTTCAAAGATACAGTGATCAACATCTGTGATTTGGGAAACTTGCAAGATGATGTGTTGAGGATGGGACCTGACAGCTTAATAAAGGGGATTGACTGAAACAGCTTTGGGTTTAATGTATTCAGGAACAAAATCATATTTAGAAACTGTATCCCTGCTCCTTAAAAGTATTTGGAGTCAGAGCTTTCATTGATTTCAGTGGGAGAGAGTCATTTGGCCCAGATCCTCAGAGATAAGAGACAACCTCTACAATGCAGGAAACACTGCCCTGGAGAGGAGCAACACTGAGCAGACCCAGCAGAGCCTCTAGTCCAAAAACAATTGCACAGCATAAAATTTCATGGAGTATCAACTAGGAGTGGGAAAACACCATGTCTTGTACAACAGGGCGCAGGTGTGACCATGACACCAACACTGCCCAACTCCTACTGTCAGCGTTTTTCAAAAAGCTCTGGTAAACTTCACATGGGCAGGTGGCATTTCTAAAGCTGTCATTTATGCAGCGTGTTTTGATGAGGCTCCTAAACTTCTCACAGTCTTCTGCTTTTGCTTTTTTCTCTTGACTTGGCTAGTCAATGTATGTGTTCCTTAAAACCATTACATGTCACTGTGTGGTAAATTACTCCAGCTTTTTCTGAAACTTCCTGGGAAAAATGACTTTGCTTTTTCTCCCGGGAGGATTCCCATTGTGTTTGGAGCAGCGCTCTGGCCTCCACTCCACTCTGTAGTTCCCAGCTGCGTGGCTGAAGCAGCCCGTGTACCATCCTGCCTCCTTCCCGGCTGGGTGAGAGTGCAGGGGAGGACAGCTCAGGTGCCATGTGCTGCTGCCAGGGCTAAATTTTTAATGCTTAGATGCTTGCTGGTTTTGATCTTGGTGCTGATGGGGCTGGTGCCAGTTCTGCTATTTCTTTCCTGCTGTCTCGTTACACTGAAATAAGGTAAAGCATCGTCCGTGCTGCTGGGAAAGGCTGGGTGAGCTGGTGCTGAGGGTCAGCGATGTGGGAATGCTTCTGGCCAAGGTGGTTTGAGCAAACCCTCTCTGGGAATAAACCCTATCTTGGAATAAAAACTTGTTGTGTGGCACAAGAATCCAAGCTGTGGCAGAGGGGCCTGTGCTGGCTGTCACTGAGATGGATCTGTTTGTCACAGGCTGGGACCTGCCATGGAGTTGGTGGGAATTGTGGAGTCATGCTGGTGGTTTTTCCTGTTTGCAATGCCCACCCAATAGGAGCATGTAGATAAAAGGCTTGCTAAGATGTGAAGCTGAAAAGTAGAAATTAGAAAACTTAGAAGATATCCAGAAAGAGCAGCAGGATCAAATTCTTGGGAGGTTCTCTCCCTGCTTCAGGATTGCTGTGAGATGAGTCACGGCTGTCCCCAGGTCTGCTCCTTGGAGGAGCAGGAGCTGGCCGGGGACACCGCGGGCAGGAAATGTGTGTGTGTGCTGGTGGCATCCACAACCACCTCCCCGGTGCGAATGTGAAACTTCTGTCAAGTGTTTAATACCTCTACAGAGGACTCTTAAACACTTCCAGAGCCGTATTGCACAGGGGCTCCTTTCCGGAGGTAGTAATGGCAGTTAGGCAGAGAATACAGTGAAGTTTGTGTGTGTGACCAGATCTGTCCCCCGTAGCACTGCACTGTGCCACCACAGCCCTCTGTGGTACAGCTGCACGCTTCGCCTCGCTGGGTGGGTTTTCCAGCCTGGAAAGAAGTAGATGCTTAAAACAATGTAGAGAGAAAGCCCTCCTCTCTTTTCCTTTCTTCTCCTCTCCTTTTTTTCCTCCTTTCATTGTATGCAGATCAAGCCCAGTCAAAGCCCGCTTCGGTCACTCGCAGGTCCCTCACGGACGAGCGAGGACTCTTTCGTGAGCGTCCGCCTCTCCTCCAGCCGCGATGCTGCTCCGGGCTGGCCGTGCAGGCACCGAGCCCCGCGGTGCCCGCTCTGCGCCGGCCGCCAGGTAAAGCTGCGGGGCTGCCGGGAGCGGGGGAGCAGTGCCGGGAGCGGGAGGTGCCCCGTCCCTGTCCCCATCCCTGTCCCCGCCGCGCCCGCCCCGCGCCGCCGGTGCCGCCCTGCAGGGGGAGCCGCGGGCCCCGCGTCCTGCGCGGGGGAGGGAGCGGAGCGGAGCGGGGCGGCCGTGGGGCAGCGCCGGCCCCGACACACGGCTGGGCTCCCGCGGCAGCGGAGCGGAGCGGAGCCCCGAGCGCAGGTGGGTGATGCCGGCGGGGCCGCGGGGAGGGGCGGCGGGTTCCCCGTGTGCGGCTCCCGGGGCGGAGCGGGACCCCCCGGCCGGGGCGGGCTGCGGGGCTCGTCCCGCTGGAGCATCCCGGGCGCGGCGCTCCCCGGTCCCGGAGCCGCGGTGGGCGGCTCGGCTTCCCTCGCGGCAGCCCCGGTCCCTGTCCTGCCTCTCCCGCGAATTTCAAAAGTGGCCACCGGCTGCCCTCTCGGTGCTGCCGAGCCCCCAGCCCCAAGATGGGGCGATTTTTGCCTTGCCACCGCTTTCTCCTGCCCCGGCTCGGATGTTTTTTTCCCCGGTGGGGCCGGTGCTTTACATTCCGTGCTGATTCCCAATTG
This sequence comes from Pyrocephalus nanus, assembly GCA_038380795.1. Taxonomy (NCBI): domain Eukaryota; kingdom Metazoa; phylum Chordata; class Aves; order Passeriformes; family Tyrannidae; genus Pyrocephalus; species Pyrocephalus nanus. Next base: position 5,512,120 of record CM076278.1, read on the forward strand.
TCAGTCCCTCGACACACCCCCGCGCTCCAAGATGTTTGCTCCACGGATCTTCCCTCAAACATCAGGTGCTGGACTTTGCCTCCCTGCACCCAGTCCTCCTCCAGCCCTTCGACTGATATTTGTGCTTAATCATAAAATAGTGATTCCACAGGAGCACCCTGCATCCTGTAAACTTCTCTGAAGTGTTTCCGAAGGAGGTTTCTATTCATTTTACGGTCGTGTTAAGGGTAAAAGGGCACTGAAAAGGTGGCGTTAAACCTGTGCGCAGTCTTATCCCATTCCTTGCCCTCGAAAGCCCCGATCCTGCCTTATCGCTGCCAAGCGGCTGAAAGTTTCTGAGCGGAGTCCCTTCGGCTGTGCCCGGGAGCTCTCAGCACTGGTACCCAGTGAGCTGCCCGTCACAGGGGGGCCCGGGACCCCTGTGCTGGGCGGAGAGGGCAGGTGAAGGGCAGCGGAACAGGCTGCAAGGTGCCGGTTGTGTCCAGAGCCGTTGGGAGATGTGCGGAGAAGGCTTTCTGCCCTGGCACGCAGGCTCTGGAGCCCCGCGGGGTGCGCTGCCCCCATGGAGGTGCCGACAGCCCATCCCGGGCGGGAGCAGGAGGCAGCAGGTGCGTTCCCGCTGTGTCAGTGCTGGTGTGCGGTGCCCTCACCGGGGATGCTCCTGGGCGGAGATTTTTCTGCACGGCCGTTTGTGTGGCCTAACAGTCGCCCAGAGGCACCGCGGCTGCTTTAATGCTCTTTTCTGCCCTGGTGCAGGACGAGTTTAGGGTGTCTCGAGTGCAGCGGTACTGCAGGCTTTGCTATAGCTTGGAAGTGATAAAGGTGGTTGAGCACCCTCTTCCAAAAGTGCCTGGGGCAGTGAGCCCGCAGAGAGACGGGAAGGGTTAACTTAAAGAGAGCAACATGACTCATTTGGTAAATAGAGTTAATAGAATTGCTGTAACTACTTAAAATTATTTTCCTAAGCAGATGGCCAACTATTAGATAACTCGATCTTTGGATGTATTTGTTTTCAGGCTCCTTATCAGGCTGGTAAGTCTCAGACACGTGTAACTCAAGAACTGGAGTAATTGATAATTGTTCTTCTGCAGAAGCGAAACTAAAGAGAGAAAGGCCGGTGTTAGAGAGCTCCTGCTGTTAGAGAGACACCCCCACAGAGTATTGCCCAAGCGAAGGAGAAAAAGATTGGATAAAGTGACCATCAGGGATGTGAGAAATATTTCAATCGAATTAGATCTGTGGAGGAAATACCTTATTTCGAATCTCAATAAAAAAAGTCAATGTAAATGTAATCACATATCTCAAAAACCTATGGAAATGAAATCCTGTCTAATATGGCAAATGGATTAAGTTCTGAAATAACCAGGAGAGCTGTGAACCTCTGAATTTGTAGAGAAAACATGTGGGTACAAACTGCAAACACGTATGTGTGTATATAAAATAGAAATGACCTATTCTAGGGTGTGAAAATAAAAGGCAGCAGGTCTTTTTAATGCCTTTCACGTGGGACGTTTGTAATTTTCACACACACATAATCTGTCCCTTTCCATATGTATTTTTATACATAAAAAATAGAATGGGCATCACCCTGTACCAGGTCAGGGGATGTTGGCCCAGTAATGATATTTTTAGCCTCAGTCCTTCTATCAGTGAGTTCAAAAGGCACTGGAGCTCTGAGCTGGAAAGCCTCCTGCCAGGTCTCCCATGTTTGCATTTCTGTTTTTGCTGATATTTTAATAGGATGTTTCCATAAGGGCTGCTGGTGCTACTGCGTTGGGATGTAATCAACTTTGGAAAGCCATTCATCTTTCTTGTTTAACCTTCAATAATGGATTTCATGTACAGCCATGTGGCTAAGCCCTCTTAAGAGCTACTGGGGAAAGCTCAGCCCAGCAGAAGGTTTGGAGGTACTGCTTTCAATCTTCACTCTTCCTTTCAGTCCTGTCTCTCTGTAGGGTCCTGTCCCCCTTCGGTCTTGAGCCTGGATGCTTTTCCATCTTGTGTGGAGGGAAAACCTCCCCCATTACCACTTCCTTTCTGCCTGCCTGACTGACTGATGGCTGCATGATCTCGCCTATACAGGATGTTTAAGGTTTCACAGATTTTCCACCATTTTCACTATGCTTCAGCTCCTTGCTTTGGTTTGACATTTCCACCCACACGAGAGGGGACAAGGTAAAATGTGGCAAAGCTCTCTGAGTTCTGAAGTTTTTTCCACAGTTTGTTCTTGTCTTCAGTTTGAACAGTCTTCAGGTCTTCTTGTTCACTGTCTCATTTGACCTGCATGGTGACTAACTCTCAAAGCTGTTCTTTATTGTGTGATTTCCATCTGAAAATGGAGATGGGCTATTAAACCTTTATTTTTTGTTGGACTCTAAAGTAAAAGCCAGGAAAGAGATCTTGAGTTGTGTGTCAAGGAATCAGGGAGGATTCTCACAAGTCAGTGGAGGATTACTCCCTTTCAATGGGTAATTAGGACCAGAAGGCTTGGTTGCTTCATGGACTACCTTCAGGTTTTGCATCAGTTCACCTGAACAGCCTCGGTGAAGCTACTTGAACACAACAGCACCAGTTCCTTGCCTCTCTGCTGATTTTAAAAATACAGAGAAAGCTGCCTACTTAATGAGATGCTTTTGTAGCTGAATATTGAGGGTTGGTCTGTGAGGAGGTAAAGAACTGGCAGCCTTCTGCCTTGGGAGGATAGGAGGTTCAGGTGATTTAACCTCCAAAGGCTTCAGTTCCCTCTTAGAGTCAGAAGGTGCCTCTCCCATCCCAAAGGTTTCATCTGTATCAGGAATAATTACTGGTTGTATTGCACTTTTTTTTTCCTGCAGTAAATCTCTGTAGATCAGAATGGACAGATGGCACATACAATTCTAAATTATGAAAAATGTCCTTAGGAGGCACTTTGAGGTGATCTGATCCAGGCCTCTGCCCAGAGGCAGCATCAGCTCTGCTCTTGCCATTCCTGACATCTCTTTCTCCATGCTGCTCCTAAAGACCTGCCGTGGAGACCCCCTGCTTTCCAGGGGAGCAGCAAACACCCTGATGTCCAGCTGAAACCTCCTTTGCTCTTGCTCATTCCTCATCTTGACCACAGATGATCTGCAAAGAGCATTTCCAAGTGCTTCAGCCAATGCAGCTGTTTGGTAGATGTCAGTGAGTGAAGGTAGGATCTCTTTTACTCCTCAGTCTGTTTTCTGCAAGGAGCAAATCACCCCAAACCTGGCTACCTCGAGCCTGGTGTGGCTGGAGAGCTGCAGTGGCACGGGAGGGATGGGGTAGGTAGGCTGTGCCACAGCTCCATGTGGGGATGCAGTTGTGAAGTTAGGATCAAGCTGTTCTGGAGAAAGGATGCTTTTCATCTTTGGGCCTGTTGGTAGCATAAAATACAACATACCTGACGTACAGGGCATGCAAATGCCATTGCAGAAGATATGCAAAAGCAGTTCTGGAGCCTCCTTGCCCACAAAGCAGCAATAAATCTAGTGTCAGGAAGGCCATGCTTGACTTATATATTTTACTTATATTTTGGGGCTCTTGCTGATGTGGTTTTGATTTTTATTTTTTGAAAATCTACACATTTCAAGCCCAAATAAAGTAAGTAATTTGTTACCACTACAAATGCAGCTGTGCAAGGCAGGATTTGAAAAGAAATGGCAGCTACAAGACAAATGGTATTTATCTTGGATGATAAGTCAGGGGTTGCATGCAGTAGGTTTATCACTATCTGACAGGTAACGAGATAAACTCCAGGTGTTACATAGGGATGTGGAAAAACCTGAAACAGGAATAAAGATACTTTACAAAGCATTTTTAGGGAGCATTTGCAAACAATGCATCGGAGACAATGGAGAAGTTCGTGGGGAGGGAAACTTCTTGCAGGGATGGTTTGAGCCGGGGACAGGGGGAGGGAAAGGCACATAGAGAGGATGAGGGAATCTTCCTGTCCCTCTCTGATACAGGCAGAGGAAAGGGGGGTTTCCTTGAGCTTTGGAGACGTGACAGATGACATGCTGGGCTCCTGTCTGTGTGTTGATTAGAATTTGTGATTGCAGTCGGTTCCAGGGGGAAGGCACTCAGGCATTCTCGTCCTTGCAGATTGGGGCTGTTTTATCTGCCAGCAGCTGAGATACAGCATTCCCTGTCCCCTGTGTTTGTCCCAGGTGACACTCACAGCCACAGTCGTGTCCCCTTGTTCTGCAGCTCTCCAAGACCTCAGAGTCTCCTCCATTTTTCTCCTGGTTTTGCTTTGTTGGAGATACCTTGTTTTGAGTTTATTGTGTTCTCCTTTTGCTTCTCATCTCCCCTTTTTTACCCACCTTTTTTTCCCTTTTTTTCTTACTAGGGCAGCAGAATTGTCACTGCTCTCCTTGCCTGTTCTGTAATGTTGATCTGTTACCCAAATCCCCCTTCTTGTACTGGGAAAGTCCTCTGCAAACTGATCCATCATTTTGGTTATCGAGTTTTCCCCAGAACAGGATTGTCAGATCCTGCTGTGAATCAGTTGTTGAGGTTAAGGAGTTAAGGGAAGTGGGCTGTTAAATACCATGCTCTGTGGTGATAACAGCTTTGGTTTCAGTATGAGATCCATATACTTGGGCACAGACTGGGATTTTCCATAGGAAACATTCCCCAGGATAAAAGACAGCTAAGTGGTATGTGGGTTTTTAATACAATCTTCAGAAGAGAGGCACGTGGTTGAAATGGATTTGAATAATTGCAGTTTCCACAGACGTCCAATCCACAGATCAGTGCCCAGGTTCAATGGGAACATGGAAAATCATATCACACTGACCTGGGCTGGCACCAGCACCATCACACCTCCTGGAGCATCTCTGGGGAAGCATGCTGACTTTTAGAAATGTTCTGCAGCCTGGATTTTGGCAAAAAATGACATGTGCTAATAGTTACCTTATCAGGGATAGTCTGGAATTATTTCTGATAGTCCCAAAAATCAGTCCTCTGTAGCTGAACCTGTTAAAAGTGAGGCACCTAGCTGTGTGAAACACCTAAAAAATATTAATGTTTTCATTTATGTCATTGTGTATTGTGTGAAATGTTGGTTCAGACTCTGCTAGACCATTTTGATTCATTTAGGGCTACAACATGGGTAGGCATAGAGGATTCTGGAGGTTTGATGGAGTTATGTGTTTCTTTTTCTCTGGTGCCAGCTCTTGCAGGATATGGAAAGGTGAGAAGGTGTATTCATGGGCTGAAGACTGGAAAGAGGATTCATTTACATGTTTTTTTTTTTTAACTTTCCTATGTCATTCCTAAAGGGGAATCTTTCCCCACATAGCCACAGTACAGCCCAGCTGGGTGATTGGAGCAGAAAGGAGGTGGACACGGTCCACTTGGGAGAAACTGTCCTGGGCATCTCCCTGGGATCCATCTCTGCTTGACTGACATCTTTTGAGTTTGGAGTCAGAGTCCCTAAGGAATTTGCCTTGGGAGTCTCTTTTGACTTACCCTTGTTTGGCAAGGTGTGAGGATCGTGGTTGTTGTGCATTTGAGAAATGATTGCAGGTTTCTTTACAGCTGGAGCTTTTTTATGATGCCTCGTTGTGCAGAAACTGTAAAACATCTGAAGCTTTCATGGGACAGAAGGGCCACTTTCCAAAGGGTGGTGGAGGTGTCTCTGCTGGCAAGTCCAGTAAAATGTTTTCTGAAGTGATTTTATGAATGGGTACTGGTTCTCCAGTGTGGTGGTTTGATGTAGGGGACACCAGTGACGAGGAATGTCATCCCCCAGCAGTTGCAGCCATCAGAGCAGGAAGCAGGGAGAGGTACCAGGCTGTCACTGTGGCGGATGTGCTGTTACCACAGCACAAGGACTTAGGAAATGAGGAAGGACTTGGAGTCCTCAGAGCACCAACTGAACACTGAGGCTCTGGGATCACTTAGCAGTGACACTGGAGAGTTCTTAATAAATGGGATTATAATCAAAGACTTGGGAAAAAAAAAGAAGTCTCTTTGAGTACCTCTGGAAAGGCTCGTGTTGGTGTGGCTGGCTGTGATAGTGAAAGTGCAAGTCACCTCCCAAGAGTGACAGCAGTGTGGTGCAAGCCATAGCAAAGGAAAGAGGGAGTGACAAAGGAAGGGCATGTGGCCTCAAGGCATCATCAGAGCATCAACTCCTCCTTATCCACAGAGGGTGGCAGAGTCCTGGAAATGTCTTAAATAGTTTTGAGACTGAGACAGAAACACTAACAGAATGATGAGGCGTGACACTGAGCAAATAAACGTGAGCAAGTCGGGATAAATATCTGAAAAAATGGAAACAAACTAAGGAGGCAGAAAATTTGTTATCGTGGCTTTTGCCTGCTTTTGGGATGAGCACACACCCTGCCAGCATTGTCACTGTCTAAATCCTTTTTCACTGGCAGCTGGTTGACAAACATGTGAAGTGAGTTGTGTAAAAGGTGCTGGTGCTCAGCCCGGGGCCAGGGCACCCCCTGGGACATGGGAGGAAAGGGGGCTCTTTGCTGGCTGAAAATCAGCCTGTTCTACAAGGCCCAGGGAGCACAGGGCTGATCTCTGTGGCTGAGCCAGCAGGGAACAGCCCTGCAGAGCAATCAGCAGTCACTGGGCTGAGAGGGGCAGAGGCTGGGGGAGCACTGGGGTGTTTGGGTGGGCTCTGCTCCGTGTCAGTGGGACAGGCTCTGTGGAGCTCGGGCTGAGCTCTGTCACTGCTTAAACTGATCAAAGGAGGCAGCAAGTCAGGGAGCAAGGATGAGATGAGCTGTGTTAGCAACCCAGTGGAGGCCTGACTGGTGCCCGTGGGTGGGTATGAGTCAAACTGCTTGGGTGGTAATGGGAGCTTCACGGTGGGTCCCCAGGAACAACCCCTGCTCAGACGGGTCAGTGGGTGAGCCCTGGGTGAGCTAATGCAGTGAGACAGCTTTGCTTTGGCTCAGAGGCAGGTAGAATTCACTCATTGTCTGTTCAAGCTGTACAGTGCCTTCATCAGGATAGGGAAGGACAGCTGGGGAATCATTTTAAGCTACACGGAGGGAGATGGAAGGAGTTACGTTCCTTCTCTTGCAGGAGGCAGGATGTTGGTTGGGCTGGTACAGCAGCTCTCCCTGCTCTGGGGAGAGTTTTTGTTCCCCCATCAGAGTTCATGCAAACACTACTGGCAGCCTGCAGAAGGGCAGCGCTCAAGAGAGGAGCAGGGATCACAGGGCCTGGTGGAGACAAACCTGTAATTAGAGAAGGCAAATAGGATTTGGGAGCAACTGGATAGAAGTGCAGGAAAATGAACAGATGTACCCAGTTCTCAACTGTCTTCCTGGAAACTTCACACAGAAATGAGAGGCAAAGTCACATCTGGAGAGAAGTCCACTCAATTATTTGAAAACAGACCAGAATGGATGCATTAGCAATACAATAAATATTTTCAGAGTAAACTCTTCCCTTGCCTGTAATTCCTCAGTCACCTCTTCTTGATATTCTGTTTTCTCACTTCTCTTATTTTGTCCTTGAAGGAAATGCTCCTTCTGTATGAACACAGCTGGCTTTAGTAGGGCTATGGGGAGGCAAAGTTTGCTTTGAGTTCTTCCCTCACACAGGAAAGGAAAACTGGCTCCTCAGAGACATTGTGGATGATATTGGCAGTAATAATGTGTTGCTGGCCATGGTACATGGTTTTAATTATGCTTTTTTTGCTTGTCTTCCTTATGAAAGCTTATCTAAATGCTTGATTTTTATATTTTTACGAATGCCACCATAGATAAATCAACATCAGCAATCCTGAATAAAAATAGTTTGCTCAAAAATCCAACATGTTTTGGTGCCTTTTGGCAATATATCATGTTGCCTGCTGCCCAGTGAGACTTTAGTGAGCACAGGGGAGTGTTTTCCCTTCTGTTTGTTGGTTTGATCTGGCTTATTTAACTGCTGGTCATTCAGCCTGACTTAGTTTTGCCCTCCCTGGCTTCTTGTGACCATTAGAATGGGAATAATTACTGTGAGGTTTTTTGTTGCTTTTAAACATTTATAACATCCACTTAGGAAAAAATTGGTCAAATGCATTCTGTTCTAGTCTTCCGCTGCTGCAATAAAAATTAATCCACTTCTAGCACTTGGAGGGCAGGAGGCAAAGCTGCAGTAGTGGTTTTAGATTAGCCATCCCTATCAGCCAGCCCACCTATGTTATGGCCTTTGCTTGTTGTCCAGTGAGGTTTCACTTTTGGGGCATTTTTTTTTTTTTTTTTTTTTTAATGGGGCATAAACAGGAGAAAAAGAGAGACACAGGACAGGCCTGCAGGGTGTGATTTTATTACTGTTTTTGTTGCTGTCACAGGTGCAGCAGTGAGGGTGTCTCTGGTAATCCCCCAGTCAGTGAAGACCTTACCCCCAGATTCACAGTGAATGTTCCTGCTGGGACTGCAGCCTCCTTTTTTAGCCTGGACTGCAGCAGGGATGGAAATGGAAAGCAGAATTGTTGCCTCTCTTCCCCATTTCTGAGCTGACAGACGAAGATGAGGGGCAGCACAGATCTCTGAGGAGCCATTCCTTCTGCCTTTCACAAGAACATGGAGGGGAGGTTGTAAGTCTTGCAGAGCTGTTACTTTAAGAGGAGATGACACCAAGTTCAGCAGAGCTGAGGCCCTTGTTGTAGTCAGTATTTCAGGAGGATTTGCAAAGCCAATCCAGAAAGCTTGTTACCCCACTGCAGGGTTTACACTGGAGGAAGACTTCACTTCCCAAGTGGAGACAAGCTCTGTGCTTCCCAAAATCCTTGGCCCTGCACTTCTGCAGTCAGAGCATCAGCAGCTCAGGTGATATTTTGCATAAAGTCTGGCACAGTCCTCTGGAAGGGTCAGACTGCCATGCAGAGCCCTGGGATAGAACAGGGATTTCCACACATCCCTGTGTTCTGCACTTGGATGGGTGTCCACACAGGCAGGCGTGGAAGGGCATTGGGCATCTGGAACTCCAGGGAAGGCTGAGGGAAAGTGCAAGTGCTCCAGGTACCCGACAACCAAGACCATGGTGTGCTGATAATTTTGCCTGCTTTGTTTCACTTGTATCCTTTGTTAACAAAGAGCAGTCTAGAGGGAAATAGTCTATTATTAATATTTAATTTCCTCCTATTACTGTAAGCAGATGACCTAAAAGATCATTTAGCCAGCAGCCAATAATAAAGCAAATAGGGGAATCAGAAAATGTATGTCTTGGTTAGGTGGGTGATGCCTCCTTCCTCCTCTTTCCTGCCCCACCCAGCCACAACTCCCCCGGAATGGAGGCAGGGCTGTGAGGGTGCTATCTGACAGCTCCAAGCACTCTGGCTGTGTGTGAGCACAGAGAAGCTGCTCTACCTGAAACGTTCATAAAAATACCAAACTTCAGAAAGGAATCCCTTGAGCACCGCAGAGGAGTGTTCCTGCTGCCTTCCCCGCGGTTCTCCCCTAAAGGACACCTGTTTTCATTGTTTTACAGCCCCAGTTGTTTTGCAGATTTGTGTACTGCCTGTGAGCACGTGGGCTCGTTTATTGTGACTTGATCCTCTGAAGTGATGGGGAGAGACAAGGTTTCTTGGAGTCTTTGATTTAAAAGATAGGGAGATTCTCTTTGAGCTGGAGGGGTTTCAAAGAGAGGATAAAAACTGACAAGCATCTCCCCCTCCAGGCTTTGGAAAGTAGGAAACAAATGATTTAGCAGCACCAATTTCTCTGCTTACAGCCATGTGTGAATTCAAGGATTTTCCCTGAGGGAATTAGGTAATCTGCATGTGGCTGGTACCTGGGAAGGGTCATGTTGTCAGAAGGAGATGCTAGATTGTGATCTGTGGAATGAGCCTTGATGAACACACCCCATGGCCCCCGTGAGCTGCCTCTTACCCCATCCTAGGGGAGACAAAGAAACCAACTCCCTCTGGAGCCCAGGGAAGCTGCAGCCTGTCACCTACGTGCCCACAGGCAGCCTTGGGTGCCCTAAGGGCTGCTGATGGTCTGGAGATTTTGCTAATATGAGCGCAGCTGTCAAGCTGAAGTGTCACAGACATTGTCAGCCTGGCACGGGTGCAGAGGGTGAGTCTGCTCTGCACCAGCGTGACAGTGTGGGTGTCCAAAAGCAGGACAAACTCAGCCTAGAGGGGCCAAGAGCTTGTTTGGGGTGGGTGATTTGAACCAGGTGGCGGCCACGGGGCTCAGCTTGACGATTTTGGCTCTCAGGAGATAAAAGGGGCAACATCTTAGTCCAAAGCCAACTGGAGATGCCAAACAAAAGCTTGCTTAGGCTCTGGTGGTGAATTGCTTCATGGGGACGTGCTGTTCAGATGCTTTATTGAATTTTCAAGGAGCAGTTTTTCATTGGGGGGTGAAACATGAGAGAGAACAGAGTGTTCCAAGTCACTAAAAATGAACAGAGCACCAGCTTTACAGGTTTGTGAATGACAAAAAAGGTTTATTTAATAATGGGGAAAAGGCCGGAACATAGCCTGGGGTATCAAGAAGGAATTAACAGAATAAGACACAGGCTTAGGAAGAAATACGAATTGTAGCTGTCTGGCCTGTTGGGTGATATGGGTTATTTTGCCTAAGTTTCAAGAAGCTTGCCATGCTGTTCCCTTAAGGGCCTGAGATGTTAAATATACACTACCACGGTGAGTAAAGCAGATTGTTAATTAATTTTGTCTTGTTAGACCTGGTTGCTGAGCCTTGGGGTCCTGCATGAGGCAGACGATCCTACAATAAATTTTGCATTCCCTCTGGATATGTGTCGCCTTCTCTAGGTGGTCTGGATTTCATTTAGTCCCAGTACAGTGAATTTCTAGCTGTATAAGCAGAGAGGCTGAGCCTGTTGCTGTTTTAAAGCAGGTTGCAAATCCTTCTAGAACTGAGCTCTGTTCTCATGTCAGGTGAACGCTGCAGCCGCTGACACTGTGAGAGGGGAATGGGGTGGGGAGGGCGAGTTCAGGCTGAACATGAAACCTCCCGTGCTGTGGCACGTTCTGGCAGCAGCAGCAGGTGAGGCCCCTCGTGTGCTGGGGCTGTGTGGCCACTAATTGGTTTCTCTAATGGCAGTGGCTCCTCAGAAGCAGCGGAGCTGAAGCAGACACAAAATGTTGTTTTGTTGTGGCTGGGACACCTGCTCAGCCCCGCTGGTTTCTCTGCTGAGATGTGCTGGCTCTGCAGAACTCTGTGTTTTCCGGCCCATCTGAGAGCAGAGGGTGGAAGGACACGTTGTCCTCTTCTGGACATAACATTCTGATTGCTTCGGAATAAATGACCAGGGCTTGGGATGAAGAGTCAGGCCACTGTTTGTGGAGGGGGATGGGGAAGAAAGGGACTAAGCAAATACAGAGATAGAAAATTCAAATTTAACATCAGACCATGAGAGAAACAGTTGAAGCAGAGGGTTAAAAGATCTGTTGTGTCAGAAAAAGTGTGTGATGTGGTCATTAAACTTCAGATTCCAGCATCACGCTTTTTCAGGGGGCATGCAGAGCTGTAGGCAATTCCAGCTGCCTTTGTGCTGAGCAATCAGTATGTGTGGGACCTCCACAGTGTAGGTTTGTAACTTCCCTCTGTGTCCTGTTAAAAAATGAGTTTGAGATGAGCCATCGAAAGAGTCAGGTTAAACAAAATCCATCTGGGATTAATACGGATTCATAATCCTACTAAAGGAAGCTCTCAAATGGGGAAGAATATCCCAGTAATTTTGCTTGGATCCTCTTCACTGAGGTGTATGTGCTGTGAACACAAGGGGCAAGGGCAACATAGCAGGACTTCAGTTAAATCCCCTCAGCATCAGGATTAATGTGCCCAGTTCTCAGGCTGCCTCCTTTCAGACAGCGGCTCCTTCAGCTCTGACTCCATCTCAGATGAGCTTGTGGGGGGAGCTGTAGTGGCTTCATTTTCCATAGCAGCAGTTTTGGCCCACAGATGTCACAGCAATTTGTTAATTTTTCTAAACTTGTCCTGACCCTGGAGTTTGGTTGCGAGCTTGACCTGCACGGAAAGGTGTGAGCACCCTGGGAAGTGGAGAGGCTGGAGTGTTACCCTGTCCCCATCCCTGCTGCCGTGATGCTGAGGGACACGGGAGCTTTCCCCCTCTTCAGAGCCTTCAGGCCCAACCTCTGACTGAGGGACACACACCCCTTCCTCTCAGGGACATGTTTTGCCCACTGCTTCCCTTGTTTGGTTGGGTTTTTTTCCTCACACCAGCTTTTTCCCGTCTCTCTTCCCCCCTTTCTGCTCCCACACATGCACAAAGCATTGTTTATTTCTCATCCTGCCTTTTCTGTTTTTTTTCCTCCCTCCAGACTTTTTTTATTTCTACCTTATATTAATTCCAATCCCCTTCCCTAGAAGTTGGGCTGAGGGGAGAGGTTTCAATATCGCTGCTTTGAAACAAACCTGTTGGGATTTGTAATGGACAGTCAGATGCTTGCAGAGTGATGTAAGGGCATATCACTGACATCCCTGAAATTCAAGGAAGTAGAAGCAAATCTTCACGAAGTCAGTGGAAAATGGGAGTTTTTGCTGTAGAAAGATGGACAATAGAGAGGCTTCTGCGGGTTTTTCTTCTTTAAGAAAGATTAAATGGATGATCTTTATCTTCCTCTTAACAGCTAAATCACACAATAATCTCTTCTGTAGATTTCTTCCACTCAAACCAAACAAAACACAGAAACAAGATTGCTGAAGGTGGAGAAAAGCAAGGGTTTTTGAAGCACGTCCAAACCACCAAGAATCATTCACTTTCCTTTCAAATGCAGCATTAGCAATAGAGCTCTAAATCAATGAAAGGTCTAAAATTAGATTATATTCCTGAGATCAGATGTGAATCACAAGTTAATCATATTTTCTTTTATTATCACTGTCTTTACCCTTTTATTTTATCCTGAGAAATTAGGTTTCTGAGTTGAAAACAGAGTGAACTGTGAAGGCATCAAGCCCTGCCGGGTGAAACCATGCCAGATCACCTGTGGATGGGTCCCAAAAATCTGGTGTTTTGGAGGCTCGTGTTGCATCCAAAACTGAGCTCGGGTGATTTATCAGTTAGTGCTGTGAATCTCTCTCTCCAAGCCCTCTGATGTTTCAAGTAGCTGTTTCTTAAGTTAATGAGAAAATATCTCTGCTTAAGCTTGCTAAATAAGGTTTACAGCCCACTCTGCAAGTGACAGGCGAGGACAGCAAGCAATTATCTCTTGACTGTGGCACAAAGCTCAGGGAACTGTATTCTCCACTGCTGTATTTTTAGCTGGGACTGTGGTGAAATGCACCCATCTCTGAAGCAGAGAGGTACGAGGTGACCTGCGGGATCAGCGCCGGGGGGTGAGCGCGCGGGCCGTGCGTGTCTGCTGGGGTGAAAGGACTGTGTTTCCTTGCAGGCAGCACCAGCTTTAGCCCCAGGTTTGTGTGCATGGCACTGCAGGAACTGGAATGTATTCCTGAGAGGTGGCACTGGCATGGTGCCCGTGTGTGTGTGTTTCTGGGAGAGGTGTGTTTTGGTGGATGTGTTCCTGGTGGGCTGTGGGTGAAGAGCGATGGTGACCTGCACTGCTGTGTGGGTGCAAAAAGGCTGTGGACAGTGCAGGTGTAATGAATAAGTGGTTTGCCTGTAGGATACAGATTCACACGAACAAAAATGCTGGTGTGGCAGGAGGGGAGCCTGCAGAGACCCTTGCAAAGAGTGTTCATGGTCAATGGGAATGTCCTCAAAGATGTCACTGTCTGACAAACCTCCAGCTTTTCTCCCTGCCACGGATCACGCTCCAGTGTCTGTGCAAGGGAAGGCAAGGCTGGGTCTGGCCATAAAGGGGTGACCACACGTGCCAGCAGCACAACCCCCCTCTAATGAGGGTTCCTGTCAATGCAGAGCAGCGTTTTGGTGCAGCTCAGTCTTGGGACAAAGCACGTGATGGCTCCGGTCTGGTGTTTGTGATCAGAGGGAGACAGGTGTGTGTGAAAGGGCTCCTCCACCTTTCCTCTGTGCAGCCTCAGCACTTGCCAAGGCATAATTAGTGGGGCTCTCGTGTTTCAGGGCAGGCTATTGAGCAGCTGCTGAAGTGCCAGCTCAGTTGGTAGCCTCAAAAACAAAACGTCCCTTGTTTCTCATCACCACTGTGAAATGCTGCCTTCCTGAACTTGGGCTTGGCCCTGCAGTTTTCAGTGTAGACAAAATGTGAGAATTTTGCCAATGATGTATTCTTCTAGGTCTGTTTAATATCCGTTATCAATTTACTGTGCCACTTTAATGAGATTTTGCTTTCTCCATCTCCTCCATAGAGCTGATTACTTAGTGTGTGTGGCTGGTGTTGATTTTTTGTGTTGGATTTTTTTTTTTAAAGGAAACTACAAGCGAAGAAGTTCAATGTTTGCTTCAGCTGAAGAGAATATTTCTCAAGTCCTAGTGGGAAAAGGTGAAAAAGAGAAGCAGAGGATGTTGCTAGTGAAGCCATGACCAGCAGCGTGATTGTCAACAGGAAGCAAAGCATCGCAGCTGATGTGACGCTGCAGTACGGCACCCTCGCTGTGTTGTGTTCCCTGCCGGACTCTGTGGCCTGGGGAGCAGTGTCTGCCCACGAGAGAGACTCCCCTGTCCGTTTTCCTGCTGGAGTTTGAATTGTTCTGCCTCTGGTTAATCCACTTGGCTGGAGCTGCCAAGCCCTGGGCGCTCTCTCTTGACCCCTGGCACCGTAAAGCGCTGGGACAGCCATGGGGAGGGCAGGGTGGGTGTGAGCAGCCTGCAGGGCTGGCAGGGAGGGCTCCGCAGACCCCCGGCAGCTTCGCGGTGTCTGGGCTGCTCAGAGCTCTGCAGATATGAACGCTGAGCTGTCCCGGCCCCCTCTCACACCGGCCCCGCTGTCCTCACCATGCTAGTACATGGGCAGGACGACTTCCTCTCAGACATCGCTTACATCATCCTGGAGCTCATCATCGCCGTGCTGGCCATCCTGGGCAACATCCTGGTCTGCTGGGCCGTCTACCTGAACAGCAACTTGCAGAACGTCACCAACTACTTCGTGGTGTCCCTGGCTGCTGCTGACATCGCCGTGGGCGTGCTGGCGATCCCCTTCGCCATCACCATCAGCACTGGCTTCTGTGCCTTCTTCTATGGCTGCCTTTTCATCGCCTGCTTCGTCCTGGTCTTGACTCAGAGTTCCATCTTTAGCCTCCTTGCTATCGCCATCGACAGAATCATTGCCATCCGGATACCCCTCAGGTAAGAATGGGCTGGGTTGGGGGGTCAGGGGGTGAGAGAGATGAGGACTGAACATCCCTAAGAGTGACAGACCTGGAGATGAATCAGGAAGGAAAAGTTAAATGAGGATCAGAGCTTTTCCTCCTGTATCTTGGAAAAAACCCTTTTCTAGGTCTAAAAGGCTGCCTTGGCTGCTGGATTTCCTCGTGACTTCATTTTCCAGTTCTGCTCTGTCCTCGTATGGTGGGTGTCCATGGCATTGCAGCGCTGCTGCCTGGGAGCTGCCATTCCATACTGAGACAGGATCCTGCAGCAGCATCAATAACCTGTGCCCTGAGCTGCAGAGGGATCGCTGTGGGAAGGGAGAGCCAAAGCAGGAGATGGTGGAGGGCAGAAAGGGGGGGAGGTCAGGGCTTGTCTCCTTCCCCATGGGGAGAATGGGGAGCTCTGCCTGCAGCTGTGGCAGCAGGACTGGGGGAGAGTGGATGGGGCTTCTCACAGGGGTCCTTTACATGTGAAGGGAAGCAGCAGGCCATGAAGAAATGGGCCTTAGGAAGGTCTGGAGCAGCTTAGGCACTGCCTCTGGAAGCAAAGCATGTACCAGGTCAAGGCAGAGGCTTGTCCCAGCCCAGACCTGTAGGTGGTTATTCGGTGGTCTCTGGAGTTTTAAGGAAGAAAAGGATGCTACAATATCAGAGCATGAAAGCTGACTATGACTGGCTGGTGTTGGTGTGCAACCAGGGAGCGTGACCTGGGACAAGGGGAAGCTTGGCACACACACAGGGGCTGCTCCTCAGTTCAGTTTTCTAGGAGCAGGTTGTTGTGGTGGGCTGTGTCTGGCCGTGGGTGTGAAGCAGCTTTGCATTTCTGTGACAATGATTTCGAGTCATTCACTCAGCTCAAGAGATGGAAAGGAAGCCCCTGGAGAGGCTGGTGCAGGAGAAGTGTAGGAGTCTCCTTCCTTCCTGTCTTGTCTTAGGAGGATGCAGCTCCCAGGAATGGAGACACTGCCTTCCTCTCCCGAGTAACAAATGCGGCTGCAAAAATGGAACAAATCTCTGATTTTTGTGCTCTCCAGGTTGAGTTTTTTGCACATCCTCACTCCTCTTGAGCTTAAATCACTTGTGTTGATCTGTGCAATTTAGTTTTGTCTCTTCTGAACCCTTTGGTCACGCAGCACTTATGTCAATTAACACAAACCTCCCATTCAAATCCAGACTGGGAGCCCTGGAGCTGCGGAATTGCCTTTCCAGGTGGGCCAGTGCAGCAAAGTCTTTCCTGAAGCCTTTTCTCAGCAAGTTTGTGCTGCTGTTGTGTTACCTTTAATTGCTGGTTTCCAAACCCCATTAGTCACACCTGTTACAGCCTCTAGTTTTGATGTGGTTATAAGGAATATCTATTGCATTCCATTGTGAAGAAAACTCTTATCAGTATTATTTACCTGTAAATTGGATTGTGTCCACTTTCCTGCAATTCTAGTATAGATATTCAGTGTATAAACCAAAATAATGGTAAATGGTATAAGGAAACATATAGAGTAGCCCTCGGGAGCTGCCTCTGAAATGATTTTGGGAAGGGCTGATGTCTTGAATTCATCTCTCACGAGGTGACTCCGAGGACCTTTGCTGATGGTTTAAGCACTCTTATTGCTAGAGGGTGACTTGCCAGGAAAAGGATTTTAAAAATCTGGATTTCTGCCCATTTTTTTGGGCTATCACTGTAACTATATTGTCTTGAAAATGTAATTTCCTGGAACAGCCAAGGTAAAGAGTCTTTTAGAAAAAACAGACTTCATCAGTGCTGGGCACGATACTGGTTTCACTATCTTGTTTTTGAAAAAACAGAGCACACCCTCTTCTGCCCAGGGAACAGAGGGGTTGATTGGATGCAGAAACCCACAGGTAAATCTGTGGGTTCCTCCTCCTCTGTGTCCTCTGCTGGTTTGTCCTTTCACAGTAGGAGTAATGAACTTGTCAATTCTGTTTCCCCTTCAAGAATTTATGGATGAATAAACATTAGATTTGTAGCCTCAGACATGCTGAGAAAGTGAAAGCTGACTATGTGAAGAGGGAAATGTGATATGATTCAGGCTGCTCACATCCTCTTTTTTTTTTTTTTTTTTCTTTTTCTAATATCTGTTTGCCTCAAAAATGTGTCAAACAATTGGAAGGAAAATTCTGCCACATTCTTTAATACCTAGTAAAGCCCCTTCTCCTTCTCAGAGGACACGAAAGATAACACCAGGTATTCCCAATATTCATTAGATGAACAGTCTTCAGTAACTCAGACTTCCTTCACCCTTGTGAAACCAAAAAGGGCCAAACCCATATTTTCTTCTTCTGTTTCTTTTTAACTATTTCCTGTCTGATTTGCCCTAATGAAGGAAATCAGATATGTGGATGTGTTCCCACACAAAGAAACTGCCAGTATTAAGGATGCAGCAAAGTGGGGTTTCTGACGCTGCTTGGGTTTGTATCCCTCAGTACATAATTAGAGTTACCGCTGAAATAATTTTTCTGTGGAGAAAAGACCCTCTTTCAAAAGACTGTAATGAGGAAAGACATCTATAGGAGAAATTTAAAGACAGATAAAAGCTGACTTGTGAAGGTCTTATGGGTTCTGCCTTTCAGGTGATTAAAATACAGTGTAGAATTTGGTAAACTTTCCAGAAGTTCCGAAGCACTTTGCTGAATTCTGCCAGGTTTTTTCAAATTTAACACTCTGCAAGTGGCAGCAAAGCCCTCCCGTGGCAGGGAGTCCGAGCCATTGTTCGCCCTGGGACAAAATCCCAACCGCGTCTCTCACGCGTCAGGCACCTGAAAACCTGCACTGGCGGATGTCGAACCCCCGGGGGCTCCAAACAAAACTGGCCGCGAGTCTGAGCCCGGGGTGCAGCCACGGGCCAAGAACAATCGCTGCTCTCCAGGCTCGGCGGTGCCAGCAAAGGCTCCGCGGGCGCCGTGCCCAGCCCGTGCTCCTGTGCGGGCATCGGTGTCGAGATACTCCCGGGGGAAGGGCAGGGACCTCGGATGCACTGGAAGGACAGGGGGAAACTTTCCTTCCTGCAGCCGATCGGAAAAGTTTTCTCAGGTTACTGAGGGTTTCTGTTTGCTCTGCGTGCTGGATTCAGGCATGAAACACGCAGGTCATCCAGTGACAGCTGCAGTAACGTGCAGAGCACAGGCCTTTTCCTCTGCTGAAAGCTGCTTTTCCTACCGGGATGTGGAACGGGACCTTTGTGCTTGCTGAGAACAGCCTGGTTCAGCCTGAATTCTCTAGGGCTGCCTTCTGAAATGCTCATACATGAGCATCTGAACCGGTGAATCAGAGATTTAGTGTTTTATTGTCACTTTGAGCCATATGTGGGCTTGTTTCTCTCCCTGCTCACCATAAACCTTTTATGGCAGGCATTTCCTACGTGTGCTTATGTTAAATAGATTATGGGCAGATTCAGCCTAATATGAGAGAAGAGTAATTTCCCTTCTCTTCGGAACATGGGCATGGCTTTGAAAGCAGTGCCTGTTTGTGGCTTCATGGGCTGCAGCAGAACTCGCTGCTACCAAGGTTTTAGTCTGGAAGCTCATCGTGTCACGAGCAGAACAACTGTGTTTGCCCAGCATTCCTGCTTCTGCTGTTTAGAGCAGAAGAAATAATGGTGGGCATCTGTGCCCAGCTGTGGGATCTCACCCCACCCTGTCTCCACAGCGTGGATGAGCACTGGTATCAGTTGGCACCTGGCAATAGGGGAGGAGGTTCGTGACTGAGAGTTTTGGGAAAAGGCTGTTTAGGTGGTGCATGAGAAGGTCTCAGTTTGGTTTCTTGCCCTGCCACAGATTTCCTGCATGATCTGGGATTGCCAGTGTCTCTCATTTCCAGATATTTGTAATAGGCATGGAATATCCTCCTTGGTCCTGTCCCTGAGGGCCTCAGCTGCCTGGGTTGTGGGGTGTTGGGTGGGTGTGTTCAGTGAGCAGTGGTTTGTAGTGGTTTGTTAAACACCACTGAGCACTGCTGGAATTCACATCAGAGCCCTCAGCACTGAGCACAGGCTTTCTGGGGTGATGCTGTGAAGGTGTCTGAAACCTGTCCATGCATGGCAGAGCCATCTGGCCAGGATGGCAGTGCTGCCCACCAAAGGAAGGTTTAGAAGACAAGCAGCAGGATGGTTGGATGATGTGATGGTGAGTTAGGCCACCTATGATCCTACCTCAGCCAAGTCAGCCAGAGGTGTCTCCTGTGGACCCTAGAAATTAAGATCTCCTAAACCAGTGAACACTTCTCAGTGGGTACCTGGCCAACACGGGGCCACAGACTCTGTCACCCGATGCCGAGAGCTTTCTTAACCCTTGGAGATCCCGAGCAAGGCACGATGGACATGCACTCCAGCACAACACACTGCAGCTGGAAACTGCTTGGGTTGAGTGCTGTTCTGAAGCCTTGTAAAGTCTCTTGCATGGGAATCCCCAGAGGGCAAGAGGGAGGGAGAAGTGAGGGGGGTGTTTGTCTGGAGCAGTAGTGATATATATTTTTAGTGGAAGGGAAGGGACATCTCTAGTCGTGGGATAACAGCTGCACAATTTCAAAATTCCTCTGACAAGATGTAGCTAATTCCAGGGCTGCAGGGTTTTGAGGTTTTTTTGTGTTGTTTTTTGTTTTTCCAAGCTTCAAGTGCCTTCAGCCACTCTCTTGCTTCCCAAGTGTACATTTCAAAGCACAGATGCTGTTTTGCTCTTTTAATGAGGCCTGAATGTGAGCAGCTCCCTGCCACCATCCTTGCTGTGCCCTTAGCAGCCCCTCAGCACAGAACAGGATCCACTAATTGCTGGAAAAAACCCTTTTTCTCTCTCAGAATCAGCTGAATTCCGCCCTCATTTCTGGAAGGAGGATTTTGGTTTATTTTGCATACTGGGAATTGTGTGGTTGGCTCTCTCACCCGCTCCCTCTTTTCTCATTTTGAAATGCAGCTGAGGAAGGTCTCGTGGAGCCAGTTTTTCCCAAGGCCCATCAGCAGAGATTTAAAGCACGTGCAGGATCTCTGCTCTGCACTGTGCCCAGCAAAAGCAGCCCCTCTCCTCGCCTGTCTTGAACTTGTGTTGGGATAGGAGCATGAACCTGTGGGAGCAACTATTTCACTGGGAGATGGAAAGATTTCTGTGGCTTGTTGTATAATTTCTTTTAATGTTTGTTTTCTGAGAGAATCCTGGGGGCAGAGGGAGCACTGGGTAAACACTGGGAGCCCAGCGCTACCGTTGTCCGATCGCAGACACACGGGGTCAAGTACAGTGTGGGACCCACGCTGGACAATGTGGGAATCCGGCCATCTACTTTCCATGCTGAGCATTACCAAGGGAAGGAAATTGCATTGAAATGTTAAACTGCTGCCCTGATTTACATTTTCAGAGGGAAGAACTGGTGGAGTCAGCTCAGGACTCGCAGTAACCTGCGAGGCCTTGGGAATTGGCTGATATTTCAAACAAACTGATGTCCCCGCTGCACTGGCAGATTCTTACCATGCTGCTTATTGTTCCTTTCAACAGATCTTGGAGAATTTACTGTTAGGAGCGCTGGCTTCAGCCAGGCACATCAATACCTGCACTGCTGAGGTCCCTTTGGTGTGTGCAGTGCAGCCACAGCACACCTGTAGTCAGAGCTCTGTCCTCAACCTAAATTCACCCTTTCTGAGAAAGACCTGGGGTCAGCTTAGCTGGGCTGGGGAGGAAAACTGCTATCTGAATTGTCTTGGTTATTTGGGAAGGTTGGTGGTGCTGGTCTTCCCAAAAGTGCTGTTGTGGAGCAGAGTGAGGTGCTGTGCAAGGCAATGCCAGCCTGGCTGCTGCAGCTGAGCCAGCAGGATTTCCCTGGAGCACACCAGAACCTGGACATGTGGCACTGTGCCTGAGTTCTTTTGTGCTGTTTGGTCCACAGATTTCCTGCAAGACAGAGCTGGCAATTCCATGCTATAAGGCTGTTCTTTTGCCAGAAAGGAGACATTTGCCTCAGCCTTCAGCAAGAGACCCACGGTGGTCTCCAACACCCAGGGTCAGAGCAGTGCTGTTGATTATCCAGGATTCAAGATCTAAGTACATGACTAAGTAGACTGATGGAGTGAAGGAACACAGATAAAAGCTGCATCAATTTCCCCACTTTTCTGTCAACTATTCACTGCCTAAAAGAAAGGGGAGGGAAATAGGCAGTGTCACCATGGAGTCCTTGCTGCGCTGTGCTGTGTGGGTTCTGCACAGCAGGTGCCTTTCTCGCTGTCTTCTGGAACATTGGGTGACTGGGGGGGGCTGTATGGGTGCCAGGGGCTTGTGGAGTGACACTGATGTAACTCCCATTTGCTCTGCTTTACAGGTACAATGGCTTGGTGACTGGCTCTCGAGCCAAAGGGATCATTGCCATCTGCTGGGTGTTGTCCTTCATCATCGGCCTGACCCCAATGCTGGGGTGGCACAACCGCGCCCAGATCGAAGAGCTGGGCTCCAACAGGTCCTCTCCCATCAACTGCAGCAACAGTATGGTGGCCTGTCTCTTTGAGGCCGTGGTCACCATGGAGTACATGGTCTACTACAACTTCTTTGCCTGTGTGCTCTTGCCCCTCCTCCTCATGTTTGGCATCTACTTGAAGATCTTCATGGCAGCCCGGCGACAGCTCAAGCAGATGGAGAACAAGATGGTACATGGGGAACGTTCCCGCTCCACGTTGCAGAAGGAAGTCCATGCAGCCAAATCCTTAGCCATCATTGTTGGGCTGTTTGCAGTCTGCTGGCTCCCACTACATATTATTAACTGCTTTACCCTTTTTTGCCCAGATTGTGCCCACGCTCCCCTCTGGCTGATGTATCTGGCTATCATCCTGTCTCACGCTAACTCGGTTGTAAACCCCCTAATTTATGCCTACCGAATCAGGGAGTTCCGATACACCTTCCGAAAAATCATCAGCCAGCACATCCTGGGCCGCAAGGAGCCCTTCAAGGCAGGGACAGCCAGCTCCAGGACTTCCACCCACGGCGGGGACACAGAGAACGCCAGCATACGGATCAGTGAGTATGCGTTAGAGGTGTACACCAACGGAGAGATCCACAGGGATCCTGAAAAGCAGGACTTGAACAAATGCAAAGCTGGCTTGGAATGGCACCAGAACGGAAATGCTCTGGACCTGGAGACAAATGGGCATCTCCCACATTCCTGCAAAAATGGGATTCTCTCTGATGCATGCCTGAACAGGGAGCTTCACAGTGAAGAGCTACTTGATGCCCAGATGTCTTACTCAGATCTGGAAAGAGCAGCCTTCGCTGCAGCTGACGTTTCCTGATGGGACTTTTGAAGTCTTCCTGGTAGAATTATTTTTTTTTCCATTGGTGACCTCTGCCATGGCAGAAAGGGAGGTTGGGGGGCGGGGGGAGAGCTGTGTATTCAGATTGCTGTGGAGAGAGGGGTCCCTGTCCAGGACTGCTGGGGATGATCCTAAATACTAGACTGGAGAAAAGCCAAGAGACCGCTGAAGTGGACTGAGGAAGGAGGGACACGTTACCCATCAATGACCTGTCACCGAGAGCAGTGCCAAGGTCGAGGATGGCATTCCAAGTTCAGCACTGGGAGACCCTGCTGCTGCAGGGATATCGGGACATCATGCTGTGCTGTGTGCCTGTGGTTGTGTGTCAGTTTTGCTGTCTTTACCAACAGAAACTGAAGCATGGCTGGAAGCATTCCCTGAATGCAAAGAGCAACAGGGAAGGGGCTTTTTAGTACTGTGGCCCTGCAACAAGCAGAAGGGGGGATAGCAACATCTGTTGGTGAGCAAGGATGCCAGGAGCTGCTTGCAGATTTTACCAGATGGGAATTCTGGATACCTTCAACCATGGCATTTTGTCTTTCAGTTCATGTTTTTAAAGCTTATACTGCAACAGGTTGCTCGAATGGGGTTTTTTCCATGTCTTGATAAGGTTACTTTAAGTTATAAAAGATGGGCAAGAGCTCATATCCATTCCCTGAGCGCTCAGTGTTCTGGATACACAAGGCAAATACAACCTCTTTGCTCCCCACTTTGTCCAGCAAATCATGAAAGCAGAGTCTGTAATACAGATTTCCCTTGGCAAAAGGGCTGTCAGCAAGACTTAGTGCTGCAGTGGCAGAGCAGCAGGCCAGGCTGGGGGATGTGTCCCCAGGCTGGGGCTGTGAAAAGTTGTTGGGTGTCTGACCTGTCTGTAGGCTGGTGGCACTGTCTGCTTTTCCCCCTGTCTCTGTGCTTGTCCTCCTGAGCTCCTAGAAAGCAAATTCTTTCCATGGCCCCAAATGTGTGAAATATTCCATATTTTGGTCATTTTCATCCTCACTTAAAAGGCTGTGGGATTTTTTCCTTCTTTCTTGGGATAGGGAGGAACCCACCCATATACCTACTACTTATTTTTGGAATTCCAGTGAGCTCTGTTTAAACCCCTTCTCTCCTGTGATTTCAGTTTTTTCCTGATGTGCTTTACTGTGAAGCCTGATGTGTCCCTGTGGTACAGAGGCCAACAGAGTGGCCTGTGTGGTTAGAAGATGCTCCTACTCTGAGAAGCTGAAAGGTGTCAGTAGTGTTGGAACTCAGCTTAGAAACTGCAGTTCTCTGTAAAAGAGAGCAGGCAAATCTCTGCTGCAGCAAGTGTATGCACTGATGTGGTTTGTTTTAGAGGTGTTTCACAGCAGTTTGATAGTTTTCTGTGTCACAGGAAGCCTGGCAGCTCAAGGACAGCAGAAACTCACATCAGCTTGAATTGTACCTGAGAACTGTCTGGTTTCTGTTATTCAGACAAATAATCTGTGTCTAGTACCACCAGCCTTCTGGAGACACAGGCAATACTGGTCCTACTGGAAAACTAAAAGTCTGGTAATTCCAGGGATCTGAACCTTATTCCCTAGCTGAAAACATCAGAAATACCCCCCAAATGTGGCCCCTCCTCATGTCTGTCCGCTAACATTTCAGAATCCAAGGGAGACTGGATTTTCATACTTGAGGAAGAGCAGGTTATGTTTGTGTGCTTTTATTCCATGTTTATTTTATGTATCGTGGACAATTAAAATGAAAAACCAGTTTTATTTGAGGAGAACTTTCCTTCTGCCAGTCTCCCTGCATGAAGGTGGGGAGCAGTTTACAGTGTTGAATGTGTTCGAGTGTGTAGCTGCTCTGGGCTAGCACAAAGCTGAGTGTGAGGTGGAGAAAAAGATGTGGCTGCCACCACAACCCTGAGCAGAAAGACAGGCCAGTTTGTAAAACAAATAGACTTCACAGTTTAATTGAATTGCTGCTTTCTTGGCACAGCTCTTCCCCCATGGTCTGACGTCAGAGGAGTGGATTATCACTCCAGCACCATTTACGAGCACTGAGCCATTTCCCTGGCGCTGACGTCACAGGTAGCTCCTCGGCAGGGTGGCTCGGGATCTCGTTACTCTTGATCTTTCTTGATGGAATATTTCTGTAGGTTATTTGTGTGGTGGCTGCTCTGACCTCCTGTAACTGTGGCAGAGGAACTCAGGAAAATGGGGGGCCGTTCTCCTCAGGCCTCGGTTGGGAGCAGAAGTGTTTCTAAGAATAACACAAGATTACATCCGGCATTCATGTCAATAACAATTAGGTCCACAAAGAAGCAGAGCAGGGCAGGAAGTGTGGGAAAATACCAGCATGGCTCATGCTGGAACACACACGAGTGCAGAAGTGTCTCCTATTGAGCTCTCGAAAGGAATGGTTTGTGCCACATTGGATCAGACTTTCAGCTGATGTGGGTTGGTTGCTTTCTATTGTTCCCTGAGCATCTTCACACTCGATTATGGGCTGCCACAAGAATCAAGTTGATCTCTGTTGATGGACAAACTTAGGACTGTCACTCTGGAAAACGTTCCTGCCCGACTGGATCACCAAGAGAGTTTATTGAGTTTCCAGATGTCCTCAAATTAGCTTTTGTGGTGCTGCTTGAGCTGCCCCCCGAGTGTGTCCACTCCTTCTCAGTATTAGTGATGCAGACATGAAATGAAAAGGGTGTGTGAAGGGGCTGGGGGATGTGTGCAGGAGGAAGAGCAGAGGGGTACAGAGGCAGTGTGGTTTGTATAGAAGTCTGTAGCCACAGGAAGGAAGGGATGGCAATTCACCACATGCTGTGAGCCTTCTGGCAAACATATGGCTGGGATGGACCTTCAGAAGATGTTTCTGAAGCAGTCGTTGGGGAGAGCATGAGCCTTTTGAACAGAATTTTGGAATTCTTACTTCTTGTTTCCTAGGGATTATGATTTTAAGGCTTCCTGCTTTTAGGGTTTGGATTTTTTTTTCTTTAAAAAGAAGTAGTAGGTCCCATCAGTGAAGTGTGGTCTTTGCTTCTAGCAGCTCCCTACTCTTGAGAGAACTACCTGCCTTCCAAGCTGCATAGGACCATATGCCCACTTTTCTTGCAGCTGAAGAATGTTTAGCTGATGAAATGCAGCTGTCCTGGATAAACAAATGTGGTGCCAGGACAAAGAATGGTGCGACTGTCAGGAGAGGCTGCAGAAGACCTCCTCGGGAATCCAAGGTGCAGTTGGCCCAGAGAGTAGAGCTGGGGTAAGAAGAGACTAATTTCAGTCAACTGGAACTTCTTACTAAAACAAAGCCTGAAGACACATGGATAAATGTGGTGCCTCGTTTGGTGTGATGGCATTCCATGAATTTCACCATTCCCTGAAGACCCTTAGGCTCCAGGGTTTATTTATTTTATAGGGTTTTAGAGAAAGCAAAGATTGATCAGTTGCCAGGAGTAATTTTATCAAGACTTCTCGGGGCCTTCTCCTCAATAGGGCGCTGCTTTTTTGTATGTGCAAATAAATGCACTTACAGCTGTGTCCTGCAGGTTTCCCTTGGGATATTTCAAAGCTCTGTGCAAGCCTGAACTGCAGCTCTTGAACTAAGAAGCAACTGGGCACGGTGGGACAGCTGAGGTTACTGCAGACAGAAAAGGCTTCCCACTGATCCCAGCTGGTGCCAGGAAGCTTGTTGTGCAGGTGGACTTGGAGTGACATGGAATAGTCTGAGCCTTTGATCATTCTTTGGAAACAGACTCCAGGGGATGCTGGTGGATATAGAGAAGTCCCTAAGGTGTGGGAAATTGGAGGGTCAGAATGGATGGGAAATTTTGGTGGTGAAGGAGTATTTGTAGGGTAGGTGTTCGGGAGGATTTCAGGGGAGCAGGGATGTGCTGGGAGATGCTGGGGAGTGCACAGATGGTGCTGGCTTGAGACCAAGGTGTGACTGGCTGAGGAAGGATTCTGGAAGGGATGTAGAGCCTTACAGCTTTCCTGGGGTCACTGCAGAGGACCAACCCTGCCTGGTGTGTGCAGAGGGTTGGCTTTGTATGGTCCATATTGACTGAGGCAGAGATGGTTCTTATGGATTGTCCTTCCCAGATACATTGTCCCATTTCATCAGCATGTCCAGGTGTAACAAAAACCCTTCTGCTTCATGAGCATGGGCCCTACCTAAAACCAAATCCATCCAGCCACCCTCTGTGGAAGGACAAACGTGTTACAAAGGTGCTGCAATGCATCAAAACTGCGTAGAATTCTCTCCAGTGGTGTCTGCTAAGTTCAGCTGCCTAAAGGTCAGTTCTCTCCCAGTTTGTTTTGGGTATCAAAACTGCACTGAGTCGTATTGGGGTTTTCTTTCTTTCTGGCCCTGAGCTTTTGGCCTTCTTTACGGTAAAACACGTCAAGAGTAACTAAAATCACACCAGTTCCTCATTTGCATGAGAGATAAATAACCCTGACAGACTGAGAATCCCCAGACTGGGGCAATGTTGTGTGTAACTCCCCATCTTACTTGCCTGCTGGGACTGTTCACACAAGGATGTGTTAAAATCAAGACTGGAACCTGTTGATCTGAGAACATCCTTTGCTTCCCCCCCTGTCTCAGGAGCTGGTGTTCCTGTGGAGCAGTTCTCTGTGGTCTGACAACCAAGACACTATGAACACCCCGCTGCACATGCTGTCACTATGAAACAATTACTCTTTTAATTTAAATGTTTTATGATATAGGTGTTGTTTTCCCTCTGTTTGTCAGTTACCAGTGGGGAGGGGGCGGGGGAGGGAAGGGAGGGGGAGAATCTGTGCATGCAAATGTATTTAAAGTGCATTGACCAAAGGTTTTTTTGAATCTGTGAAGTTTTCATATCTGTGAAGTCATCAGACTGCTGGGCAGTGAGGAGCCGCTGGTGCTGCGGAGTCTGTCTTGGTTACATTTCTTAATAAGCATTAAAATAATAAAAATATATTTGTAAAAGAGAGTGTGAGTGCCTTTGTCCGAGGCAGATCTGACTAGCTGGCCCTTTTATGTGCAAGTATTTTTTTATTATTTTATCAGCTTTTTCCACAGCCTGGTCCCTCCACAGAGCTCTCTCCCTGGTGCTGCCTGTGCTTTTGCAGAAGAGATTAGCATGGACTAAGGTGCCAGACTCAAATGGACTAGAAGACCCCTCCCATCTCTGAGATCCTGGGATCATCATGGCAGTAAGGGGAATCATGCACAGCTGCTTATGGAACACGAGGTAGAGCTGTATCCCCCCAGACCTGACAGGAACGGTGTGTTCCACAGCAGGACCTGAGGTGGGTCCATAACTGGACCATGAAACAGCTTTGCCAGCTGTGGCTGGGCCATCCCACCTCCTTCCATGGGCTCTGCTGGTGCACCTCAGACCATCACCATGTCAGACCTCTGCCCTGTTCTGCCAGTGCTGCTCAGGCTGAGGTTGTCCCAGCCTGGCACCAGCCAAATTAGTCTGGAAATGGAGGCAGGGAATCTGGATGTTACTGCGGTGTCTCTCCATTCAAATCTGAGCAATGCTGACAGGCTGAAGCAGGAATACCTCCCAGCTTTTTGCAGCTGGCATCTGAGGAGGTTGGTGAAACTCTGTACAATACAGGAGCACTTGGAATTGGGAGGTTATGAAATGAAAGCTCACCAGATAATCATCAGCTACTCGCCATTCCCTCTTTTGGGTCGCTTTGCAGCTGAGCTCGAGGCCTCCTCACTGGAGTCTCGGTTTGTGGAGAGGTGCTGGCTCCCTGGTGCTCTGCAGCCAGCTGTGCCCAGGAGCTGCTCAACCAACTGTGTAATTGAAAAGCTTTTTGATTTTTCCCTCCTTTCACAAACACTGTGCGTTTTGTTCCGCAGCATCAAAGGCCGGGAGCTGGGGGAACAATGGGCGCCTGCCGGAGCCCAGCGGGAACAATGCTCGTACCTGGGAGAGAGAACTTGGAAGAACAGAGAGAGCTCCCAGCTTAGCAACACAATTGGCCTGATCTGGAAATCTCTGCTCAGAGATCCACACCTTGGCTCAGTCACCCGCAGCAACTGGACTTTTTGCTGCAGAGGAGAGCTGACTGCAGCACTGGGGAACTGCTGACCTTCCCAAACGGAGGAGTGGGATGGGGCTGTGGAGGGTGGGCTTTCCCCACTTGTGGGAGATAATGGTTTTGGCTAAAAAACTTTTCACAAAAGCAGCAGGATCTTCCTTGTCACTTCTGCCCCCAAACTGGAAGCCTTTGCTGCTAAGCATAGCACACACAAGTGCCTGCATGTGTTTCAAGGAGAAATTTCAGAAAGTTAAAGAGCTTTGAGCGCCTTTTCTGAGGCTCTGTGGACCTCACAATTTACTTTCACAGGAAAAGAGTCCCCCAGTCTTGCATTTGACTAAAAAGACCAAGTGTGTTCATTCAGAGGAAGGAGACAGACTTGTACCATCTTGGAATGATCCTGGAAGGAATCAATCTCTCTGATCCCACAAATAAGTCCCTCAAGTTAGATGATGTGACTCACTGCAGGCTGAAGTCTCACTAAATAGTAAGTGGAGCTGTATTTCTCATTGACTTCCCAATCTTTTCTTCAGTGAGAAGAAAGGGGGGCACTTCTGGATATTGCAGATGTTTTCTCAGAAATGACCCAGTGGATGTGATTGTTGGAGGGGTCTTGGCTGTAAGATACACCAAAATTTCTCTGCCTCTGCAGAGGCACTGCTGAGATACTGCAGAGTGGCAAGAAAGTACTGTCCAGATCTCAGAAAATCAGAATTTCAGTTCAGGAACTGGAGTCCTTGCAACATGTCAAAGAAAGTAATCTCAGCCATGTTTGGGTGTGAGAGTAGCGTGGTGTTTTTTCAGCAAGTGAAAGGCAAGGACTTGAGAAAAGAGCTTTCAATCTGCAAGTTCAGAGTAAACTGTGTAAAGATAAGGTTATGTGCAGTGCAGATGCATACTGTGTGGTCTGAGGCTGTGACACTGAACTCCAAACCCGGGATTCTGGTTTTTGGGAGTGTCCTGCTGCAATCCAGAGAGGTGACTGCAACTTCTACGGAGCCCAGGGGAGCCTTTTAAACCTGCTAGCTCGGACACCGACAGCACTGGAGCTGCAATCGCTCCAGCTTTGTTTGCCAAGGATTTACCCTGAGCCCTGGGCAGCTCTGATCTTTTGCCTTACCTAAGACAAGGAGATTAGATAACAGCTCATAATGACAATGAAGAAAATCTATGTGTGTGGGGTATCTTGCTGCCTCAGCTGTTGATGAGGTCACAGGGATGTCTTTTGGGCTGGTATTAGTCCAGGGTACTACTTCTAAATGGGAGTTCAGCATATCTCAGTTGGGTGCTTCATGTTGCTGGAGAACTTGCAGCTGCATCATTTGGGTATTTGGCATCATCTGGGCTGTGAAAGCTTCTGCTGTGCTTTGGGGTTCCCATGGATGCAGGGCTCTTGTGATGACTGCATCCAGGAAAAAAATCACCTCCTAATAAAGAGAATTGAGGAGCCTGGATCAGTTCTATGAAGAATGCAAAACAAGCCCGGGCCATCTCAGGGTAAGCTGCACTCATGGTGCCTCTTGAACCCATGTCCTGTTATTGTTGGTGGGGAACGTGAGGGTCTGGGCCAATGAAAATAAGGAAGGTGGCTTGACAGACACAGATTTTATCTTTTTAGATTCATCATAACCTTTCTAGTGTATAATAAATAAAGTTGACTCAGGAATTGGCAAGTGCCCTATAACATGCAGTCCTGGTGTTGGGACTCGGCAGAATGTTCTGCTTAGCAATGCACTCTGTCAGCTCTGTTTGCCAAGTTCCTATTTTGGAGGTGTGCTGAACAGTGGCAGATGCTGGAGCCCTCAGCAGGGCAGGTGTGCTGGACCCAGCCTGTCTGACCGTGCTGATCCAGGGGGGATGAAGGTCATTTTGAATCCTTGCTGATACAACCTTTTACCACCAGGCCATAGAAAGAAAAGAAGTGTCTTGCCAAGGAATGCTGTTTGCAGGAGTGCAAGTCCTGGGGCCAGGAGGGCTCCCATCCTTTCACGTTACTGCATAACCTGTTAGGCAGTCAAGGCAGCATTGAGCAGGATTGCTTCCTGTATTAGTGCCTTGAGCAGCCCTGCCACGCTCTCTGGATCCTGTGATATTAAACCATTCCATCATCCAGAGAATGGGACTGATTTCACATCTAACAGGAATGGTAGCTCTGAGACTTGCCTGCTGCTGAGTGACTCCCTGCCATCCTGTGAGCAATCACAGGCTTCCTGAGCCAGGCAACTGGGGGTTGTGCTGCTGATTTGAAGCTGTTCTGTGCTGTAACATCCAATTGTGAAGTTACTCTGCAGAGTCAAAAGACATGGGGAGAAGAGGGCTAATGTTTGCATTCCCAGTCCCAGAGAGGCAACTGGGGCAGGGCTGTAGTTAATTCACAAGGATTGTGGCTGATTCAAAGGCAGAGTTTCGAGAGGAGAGCACCCAGCACCAGCACAGGGGCTGGGCTACATGAACAACCAGCACCTTAAAGAAAAGGACAACTGGCTCCTTCATTTCTGAGGTGCCTGCCATCTGGGAGCAGTCCAGTATTCCAAGTGTTTCCTGCCTTTCTTTATATTCATGCCAAAAGCACTAGCAGAATAGGGTGGAGACAAAAAAATCTCAGACCCTCCTCAAGATCCTCCTCTAATTCCAGAAGGAGCAAAATGCTAAAGGTTGCATTGGAAAAACAGAAATAGTCTTTTCTCCCACCGTCGGTAACTCAATGCCACAAGTAAAGCTGAGACTCAGCTGCTTGTTCTACAGCTGCGTCCTTTCTGAAGTCATGAGAAACAGCATTTTGATTTCCTTCCAGAGGAAATACACAGTAATATCCCTAACTCGCACTGAGGCCTTCCAGTCTGCAGAACTAACCCCTCTAACATTCATCTGCAGCTAAATTAAACCCAAGTTCCCCTATTCCTTATGGATTGAGCCAACATTTGGGAATCAAGGCTTTTAATCAGGAACACTTATAGCTTGCTTTCTCTGAGCACATGCTTTCCATGCAAGTTCCCTCCCATCCTGAGTTCTACATTTGCTGACGATCCCTCCTTTCCTGCCACGCACCAGACCCAAAGCACACGAAGTTTATCCAAGGTGCAGGGGCTGTCTGTGCCTTCCCATGGCTCAGCACCACCTGGACTTTCAAAAGCACTGTAGCAACCATGCTGCTGTAGATTTTCCCTGTGTGGCTGGAGGGAGGGATAAATGTGCTCTCTATGCTAACAGCAGTCTCTGCTTCCCTTGCAGGAGGATCTTTCCATCCGTGTTGGATTTGGAAGCACTGTGTGGGACACACAGTCCTCCCAGGGACAGTTTAATGCCTTCTCCCCATCAAAGCATGAGGCTGCTTCCTGGGGTCAGGGTGTCAGTGACATGTGGATGACACCGAAGGTTGAAGCCTGTGTGTCAGTCAGGTCCTGGAAGAGGCTGAGCTCTGTGTGCTGCACAGACACATTCGTGCTCTCCAAAGGGAGGCCCTTGAGGATGTAGCCAAGAATCAGTGTTTTCCAGGTGGCTGTGTTCTCTCTCTGCTGGATGAACCCCAGTGTTGTGAAACGTGTCCCGGTTCTTTTTCCTGAAGAGATGCATCTGCTGCTGTCAGCTCCCAGGTAAGACGCACAGGAACCTGCTCTCCCTCAGCACCTGTGGCCTTTGGCCTCTGCTGATAGTCAGGCATCCTAAGGAAACTAGAAGTGACCTAAAGCTCTTTTTTTTTTTTTTTTTTTTTTGCTAACCCTCGGTCAGTATTGCAGATGGAGAAGTAATGGCAGTGTTCCAGCAGGTGAGACCCTCCAGGCCAGCTAGGCAGACAAGCAAAATAAACACAGGAAACAGCACCATGCAGTAAGATAGCAGAGGAAGGAGAGGCTGGGAGAGCTTTCTGCTGCCTATGTGTCAGGGGGAAGCCCAGAGCTTGGAGCTCTCTCCAGCAGGAGCAAGCAGGTGTTGAACCGCAGCACAAAGGAAGGGGTTACTGCCTGGACAGAGAGGAAAGGAGAGAAAATGAGATTTCTGCTTTGCCCAGATAGAGAAGGAGTTGCTCTGTAGGGCACAGGGTCTGTGGAATGAAGATGGGTCTAGGTATGGGTGAGTTAGTGCTTTGCTCAAGGCAGAGACTCTGATTAGCTCTGCTCTGGTTTTGTGTCTCACAAGCAGTTCTGAGGGTCTCTGTGTTGATGGAAATTCTGCTCTGTCTCACCTGGGGAACCCATTCCCTGAGCTGGTCCCTTTGTGTCCCTTCTCCCCCAGATCCCCTGGGCTTATCAGAGCCTCCACTCTGCTCAGTGTATCCCTGGTGGTATGGCTGAGTGCTGTTGTGGTGAGGCATCTGCTGGCTCCATCCCCGTGCTCAGTGAGATGGAGAAGCCACCTGTGGTGCCCAAAATAGCCTTGGCCTGGGCAATCTAATCCAAATGGTGTTGATAGTGCTGGGGGATTCCCATGCCTCATAAAAAGGCTTTTGTTGGGAGGATCTAAACTGAGCTCCAGGCCTTGCCAGCTGTGGAGAGCAGCAGATGGATCTGCAGTATAAAAATAGATGGAAGCAAACTCTTTTCTTCACCAGCTCAAAGTACAGTCCCAGAGGTGCCTGGTCAGCAGAACCAGAGCAGGGAACTGGGTGCTTTGCAGCTGCCAGTCTGCCTGGAGCCCATTAGCTCTTGTCAGAGACAGAAATTTATCTCTCCTCAGTCCCATTCCCCTTACAGCTGCCGTGTGGGCAATCTAGTTTGCTTACAGCTGTTGGCAGCATGTTACATCCCATTTCCCTGGGGCAACACAAGCAAGAGAATGGGGCATTTTTGTGAGACACCATGTTCCTAAAAGAGGTATTAGTCTGTGGCTGTGTCCTCTGAGATCTCTGTGCAGCGCTTTAGGAAATGTGCTGACGACTTGTGCCAGTGTGTCAGGGGCTGTTTCAATAGCTGACTGGTAGATTTGCAGCATCCAAGACCTCTGTGTATCGCACATGGAAATCTCACCTATTCCCAACCCCACATTTTGGAGTGCTATAATCTTTGTTGTTGCTCCAAGTGATTTGGCTACTTGTTTCAATGCCATAAGTTCATACCAAAACTCTGAGGTTTAAACATCCCCCAGAGGTATCTAAGGCTCATCGTCCTTGGTCTCTTGAGTAGATTAAAAGGGATGTCCCCTGTGGATACCTCCAGGCCCAACTGTTCATCCCAGCACTTTCCATCTAGGATTAGAAGTTTTTCAACCCTAAAAAACGATGGGCTTGGTGCACAAAAGCAATTGTGAGGCTGCAGCAATATTCAGAGCAGGCAGGATGTGGTCACTCTGCATTGAGCCTGCACAGCCATCTCATCCTGTGTTTGCATAAAAGCCCCTTCTCAGCTGGCATCCCCACTCCATCCCCTCCTGCTAACTGAATAAGGATCATGGAGATGTTTCCTGAACGGGCTTTCTTAAGGCACTAATTTGATACACACAGAGCATCTTCCTGCAGTGGATGTTCCTTAGGTAAGGTAATTGAAAGCAAATTTGCATGGGTGGGTGGGGGCAACAGGGCAGGACTGCTGGCAGAAATCAGGGAAGGAATGGAAGAAAACCCTTCTGTTCCATATATTCAAGCGTGTTGTGTCTGTTTATGCTCCCCAGCTTCTACTTGAGCTGTGCTTTGAAGGTGGCTGCACTCTTCCTCTCCTCCTCACTTTTTTGGGGTGTTTTTTTCCATTTCATCTCGTGAATCTGCTCTGCACTTTTTTAAATTTTTTGCTTTTTGTGTCTTTGCTGGTTTCTTCTCCTCTACCCCGTGGTCTCCTGCTTCCTGAAAAGCTGTGGGGTGTGAGGCAGAGGTCCTGAGGCTGGCCCTCCCTACACTGCATCCAAGGACATTCTAGCTGAGTCCCTGCTATGTCTCTGAAAGAGCAAGAAGGGAAGAGGGAGAAACCAGGGCCCTTGTGATAAGAAATCTCTAAGATGCTGCAGAGAGTTTCTCTTCAGGAATATTCCCCTTGATCACAGACCCCTGTGCTCTAATTTGGTGCTGGGAGTCAGGAAATAGTGGCAGCACAGGGCCTTTCCACTTATTTACAGCATTTCCTTTTGCTTGCTGGGGGGGCAGAAAGGGTTGTCTAAAGGGCTTGGGGTTTTTTTCTGAGCAAGTTTGATTTGCAGAGTAGAGGCAATTGCTGTTCCTATAAGTTGGGAAGCACGTGGTGAGGAAAAGGTAACTTCTTTTTCCTCACAGATCTAGAAAGCCTGGGTTGACAGAATGACAAACAACCCACCGGTAATGTGCCAGTAAACAGACTAGGAAGCATCTGCCCTGCCTTCCAATAGTGTAAACTTGACATTTCACCCCTGATGGTTTCTGATTTTAGCTCCTTCCTTTAGCTCCTGTGAGTTTGGTACTCACAGAAACGTTTCAGCCACTAACTTGATGGGATTCAGCTCACAGAATTGCTGTCTCATCCCTAGTGACTGTCACGAGAGGTCTCCACACTTCATGGGGGAGCTCATGGTGGGAGTGTTGCCCCCACCTTCAACAATCAAAGGCTGTCAAGGTACAGTGGTGGATGGAGCCTTCATGGGAATTTCCAGCAGAACTGCAGGGAAGGTGGGACCAAAACTGGTGGCTCCAACAATCCAGCCCAGGACTCACTTCCATCTCCCTATCTCCAGTGAAACTCCAGATACAAACCATAATCTGGGCTAAACGTGTGCTGTGACTGCTTTGTTTTGTGCCTGACGTGCTTGGTGCAGTACAGCAGTGGAAATAACCTCCCAAACACAGCCCTTCTTAAGCACCGAATTTGGGCATTAACTTGGTGTGATAATTCAGCAGCATTTGAACCACAGGGCAGCGTGTGTATATTTGTATCTCTATTTTTCCAGGTGACCACCGGGGGTCATTTTTACCTTTATTTTTGGCAGTTGAACCAGGACAGGATGCTCGAGCAGGAGGACGGGAGCAGTGAGTGCTCCCTCTGCTGTCTGTGGGCTTTCAGGTTCCCGGCTAATTTGGTCCCCACTCAGATTAAATGTTTTGCCAGGCTGGAGATGGCTCTGGAAGCTGTTTGGCTTCCAGTAAAGGACCCATATCAAGTGTGTTTATTGCTGTTAACATGCAAGGCCCAAGTCTCACAGCCCCCTGTGAGTGGCTCTGCTGGCTTCTGTGGCACTGCAGTCACAGCCTGTGTGTGAATGTGAACTCAGGTTTGGACTCAGCATAATATACCAATGAGGAGGTTGCAGTTTTGTATTCAGCAGAGGGTGGACTGGACTGGGGGACACTTATGCAAGTCATCTTTCCTGATGAGGTAACACCTGCAATGTGTCATCCCGTGGGAGGCCAGGGGAAATTAAATCTTGTTCAGTTTTGGGTAGAAATCTCAGATCTGTTGAGCAGCTTGTTCTGTGGGCTTCTCTGGTTGTTTACTTCAGGCAGGTTTCCCCACTCTTAAAGGAGACAACTCAGTTGCCTTCACCAGGATACAACATTTGATTCAGCATCAAGACAAAGGCCCTTAGGGAGATGCCAAGAAGTCAAGTGGGAATGGGGCAACCACAAAGGATTTTTAAAAGCCATTAAGCAACTTAAGAGGAAAAGTGCCTCTGAATTACTCTGAATGTTGAGTTTGTTACACTTTTTACCCCAGGTTCTTATTTGTTCTGCTGCAGCCTGGAAACATTCTGGCCAGTTGAACTGGACAGCGCCTTGCCAGAGTGCTGTGACCAGCACTCCCTTCGCCTTGGACTTGTGTGGCCTCTCATTTGATGTTTATGAGGCCTGTTTTTTTTTCATTTTGGAGGGTCTTCCCCTTTGCTTGCTTGCTTGCTTTGTGTTTTGTTTCTTGTTTTCCCCCAGCGCTGTCTCTATGCAGACCACATTCTGGAACTGTGTCAGGAAGACATTCCTGCGTTTCTCTGCTGTAACATAATCGATCCTTTGTTACAGTATTTCAGTTAGTTCAGGTGCCCCTGAAGGATGAGCAGCTGTGGTCAGGAGCAACAGGGTTTCCTGGCTGTGATTGTTCACTGGTCTGGCAACTCATAAAAGTGCTATTTTTCTTCACCTCTGCTGAAGTGCTAAACATGTCCCTGCATGCACAAGACACAGAGGCTCAACAAACCCAAAGGGCTCATTGTTAAACAAGGTAAGTCACCCTGAGAGGCTGGGCATTAGAGGGTTTTCAATGCTTCCCTCTGTTTGAGAAGGACCAGACAGTGAGGTGGTGTGGCAGCACAGTCCATAGCATTAAGGGAAAACGCTGTGTTCCAATTCTCTGCAAAGGCCCAAGAATAGCTGCCCTGGTGCTTCCTGTGTCTGCTTGATGCTGAACCATCAAAGAGACTTTCTGTGGGTTAAACTGAGCTTTCTACATTTAAGAAGGGAAATGATCTTAAATTTGTTGTTGTTGTCATTGTTAAGTTTGGCCCTTGCTTTGCTAGCAGCTGTATATATTAAACATGCTAAAAAAGAATACAGTGTAAAAAAACCAACCAAACAAACAAATAACTAGATAAAGGAATAAGAGAATCAAGCACCAATTTGATCAAGTCCCTGAGTTCATCCAGATCATATGGAAGCTGTGAATTTTATGCAGGCAGCTGAGAGTCAAAATGGTAGTAATTTTAGAAGTTTTCTTTCAGTTTATGAAACTGAGAACATACTTATAGACCAAGCATAGGTGGATGAGGGAAGAGGAATCACTGGCAAACCAGAGGCAGGAGGAAAGAGGGGGATGTAGAGGTCTGAACAGGGAAGGGCTATTGCCTGGGACATG
Organism: Pyrocephalus nanus; assembly: GCA_038380795.1. Classification (NCBI taxonomy): domain Eukaryota; kingdom Metazoa; phylum Chordata; class Aves; order Passeriformes; family Tyrannidae; genus Pyrocephalus; species Pyrocephalus nanus. The sequence goes on from CM076278.1 coordinate 5,549,367, forward strand.
AATATTTTGTCTCATGCATAAGGAGATGGAAAGGTGAAGAAAGGCCACAGGCATATTAGTTATTTGCAAATTGCACGATGCCATTTCTCCCTCTGCCCAATTTTAGCCATTGTGTGGAGCAGGCAGCAATACACGTGCATGCTGCATCCATCCATCTTCATAATAGCTGGGTTAAATTGCACAATCTTTAGGAATATCATTTGCAGGCAGCTCTTATTGCTGTTCCCAGCCTCTCTCCAGTAATCTCTGGCTCCAGGGGCTGGGCACATTTTGAAACTGTGGTCAGTCAGAAGGTATTTTTATGCTACTGCTTCTCTCACCTTTTTATTCTATTATTCTGCTAAATCACTGTGTTGTAAGTAAGCATTCTTCTAGGACTGGTAATTCAGGATCTTGTGATTCAACATTACTAGAGAAAGGTTCTTTGTACCTGTAAGAAGTGAGGAATCTTTCCACTAAGATCTTGCTTCTAGCCTTGGGGAGAACTTCCACTCCGAAAACTACAGCTTTGTGTACACAAAGCTTCCCAGGTAGTTTGGTAGTGGCTTGGTTTCTAAAGACATCTACCTTGCTTACAGTGGAAAATTACACTGTGCTAGAAGGAAGCTTTGAAGACCTGCAATATATGAAATTAAGCCCATATCGTGAGCAGAGAAGCATGAGCCAGCAGATGGGATAGTCAGGGTATCATTTTTTTGTACACTGCATGCAAGGTCCAAGTGAATCTCTGAAGTGTTGCAATTCCTCGGCCTAACTGGACGTTGTTTTGCAATGCTGAGCAGCCCCTCGGTGTAATCGCTTCTTCCCTCCCAAAGCCTGAACATCTGGATTTATGGTGACAAGAGCAATCCAGCGAGGAAGGGCATGAGAAATGGTACCCCTGTGGATTAGAGGAGAGACTGGATATGGTCTGAGTCACAGCGCATGTGAGAGACTCTCTGGCTTCCCCCAGCTGTCCCATCCCACAGTTACAGCACCGCTGCTGCTCTCCTCTGTCGGGAACTGCTGCTCACAGCGACGGCTCCTCAGCAAAAACTGCTCTCAAAGCCCCTTGCCATCATCTGTAAATGGTGATCCATCAGCCACTCTCAGTGGGAACTACTGATATTAACCTTTACCATTTTCCCCTAATATCAGTTTATTCATTAACTTTCTGTGTTTTAGGTGCATCTCTGTTAATTTTCACCCACCACTGCCCACCTCTCTGATGATGTACAACCTGTGTGTTACGGGATCATAAAAACTTTATACCTGGAGGGGATGCAGCAGGAATAGAGGTGAACACTGCCTCTTCTTGGGACAAATACGTGCCTCTTAAAGGAGCTATATGGATCCTACTCACACAGCTTCATCTCTTCTTGAAGTGCCTGGTAACGCTCTGCAGAGTGAGGGTGAGGAAGGGAAGGTGGATGGGTAGGGAAGCAAGTATGTGCTCTTGACTGATCTTTCTGATTAGCACAGGAGGAGGCTGTGCTAGAGGGCCTTCCCAGGGCACAGCCTGGCTTGATGGAGGCTTTTAAAAAGGACTTTATTTTATTCAGTTCCTGGAACTGAGCTGATGTTGGTGATTGTCGTTATGCCGGGACCAGGAGGAACTGAACTCAGCGTCAACATGTTTGTGAGTGACACGCTTGTGACTGCTTCCCACTGTGGAACAAAAGATGCAAAATGTGAGCAAGCAGATAGTAAAACATGGATATGAAACTTTTGCAGGCTCTCTTTTGCTCTGGAGACCCACTCAAGCAGAGCATGTGTTGGGGGAAGATGTGTTGCACCATCGCCTTTTGCCAAGTAGTGCCTTTTCTTCTGCTACCACTTCTCCTGCTACAAGAATTCTTTTTTTGTCCCTGGGTGCTGTGAATAGCCCACCTGATCAGCCAGAGATTGGATTTGGTAAGGATTTGATCTGGGCTAGCTGTTTTTGGGACAAGTGCTATCCCAGCTCTTTGTGCCTGCCACACTCACTCATTCCTGCGCTCTTCTCTCATCTGTAGGTGACCCATGTCTTGCAGAGGATCAGTCCAGGGACTGTATGCTGTGTTTTCCTCCTGTTCATGTGACTCTGGGGATGTTTGTTCTCCCACAAATCCTGTGGAAATGTAGGATGTGAGGTAAGTGGTAATCTCCAGACATGCAAATGAAGGGGGCTACGTATTGTTTACAAAAACATTTTTTTTTCTGGTGTGTAGAAAGAAGGGTCCTTTGTCCAGGGTCTTTCCCACCCTGACTTGCTTCTTGGAGAAAAGCAAGAGCTAGTGCTCATATTGTTGCTAGTGGTTAAGTATTCCCCCAGGAGATACTACATATGTAGACTCACTCATCTGTGTGCTGGCTGCCTCCCTCCCTGTCAGTGGCGCTTCCTCTGCTTCCCTCTCTCTCTTCTCCCATCTCCTTCTGCCCCTACCAACTTGAAACAGCATCTTTTGAATAATCTTTGTTGACACAAGCTGCCTTAGTTGTCGTTGCTGCAGGGGTTGGGAAGGCTCCTCAAGCAAAGAATGTTCAGTTCCTTGGGGTCATGGAAACCAGCCAGGAATTTCTGCTCTCCCATTCCCAGGGGCATGAGGAGCCTTCAGAGAAAAACCAAAGGTGACCATTTCCTCAGTTTAAATGTCGTTGACCTGAATTGCAGATGTTTACCATGACTTTTTAAGATCAAGAGGGGCAGTTTTGGAAATATGACTGGTATCTTGATGGAGGATCATTTCAAATTATAGAGTCCTACAAAACAATATAGGAAATTGTTATTTGAACAGAAGAACGCATCATTGCTGTCTTTTTCAAACCTTTGGAGTTATTTTATCGCACCTGATCCATGTGTGCAGCTTGTTCAGTGAGAGAGCTGGATATTAAATGGCCAGATCTCATTCCTTGCAGGTATGAACACAGAATATCAAGGTAGGCTAGAACATTAGCTATGTGCTAACTAAGGACAGTGTGTTACTCAGAAGGAGAAAGGAGGTGACACTGGGACTAAAGCTGCCTCTTTTCTGTAAGGGTGATATCTTAACAGCTCTCATGGGAGGAAGGACATGTTCAACCTAATAGGATAATGGAATAATATGTTGAACATATCAGCTTTGACACAGACCATCTGGTGGCTGTAGACACAAATAACCTAAGGAAAACAAATTTGAAATGTTTCAGGAAATGGCTATATGCATGCAGTGCACTGGGGGGGCAGGAGGGTGCCTGTGTGTACAAGGAAAAAGATAAAAGCCCCTCTCTTCGGCTGCAGGAAGACTGTCTCACTCATTCCTGGAAAGGACTGCATTCCATCCTTAATGATATTTGGCCTATAAATTTAGTACTGTCATCTCCTCTGGACCCACAGAACTCTTCACTGTGAGGTTGGACCAAAGGTCCAGTATGGAGTCTAGTTGGTAAACAGAAAAATCCCCCAAACCAAACAAAAAACCCCCCTTCCTACAGTTACTGTTACAAATTTGCTCAGAAATTGTCGGTATGGAAACTATTGCTCAGCGGGAAAATTATCTCTACCAGTAGGTCATTCACAATTTCTTCCCTTCCTTCTTTCTGCTGACTTTGTGTTTCTAACCCATTTCTTCTCATTTCTGTCAACTGGTTTAAATTCCAGTCTCCATAGACTGCTGGCCAGCAGTGAAATGGTTAACATGGACTTTTTATTTCTCTCTTTTTTTTTTCCTCCATAAAGCCAGTTTTCCTGTTTTGGAGCCAGAGAGATACTTGGGTGGAAGGTGATTATTCTTCTCAGGGCTTTGATGTCAGGCTCTCCGTGGACATCAGCATATGCTATTTCAGCTGCTCCACTCTATTCACATGTGAAATATTTCCTTGAAAATGGGAAAAATAGGAATATACTTTTCTTTCTTGATGAACGCTCAGATCCTGAACTGGAGCACGTGGGGCCATCCACAGCCCATTGGTGGATGATTGTATAACCATATAGGCAATACGATCCTTTCAGTAGGTCACACAAGCCAAGAGTTACATCTTGTGTCTTCAGGCAACATGGGAGTCTGCTCTGTGTGTACAGCCTGACTGGCCAGATTTCAGTGCAGTGTGATGGCCCTGAGCTCTCACTCTGGGTGCCTTCTGCTGTGGCTAAGAACAACATAACACAATAGACAGTATCAGTGATGGTCAACTGCTCACGGGTCTTTGAAATATGCTAAAGATACCAAAGATCTTAAGAGGCCAATCAATCCTCCCTTTCTCCCCTTAGTCACTGCAGATCCCTCTTGCCCTGTGCTCTCTCTCTTTTGAAAGTCTGCTCATGCCATTATAGCTCCACAGACATTTGTATGGGCTCAGGAGGGACAGCAGAATGTGTTACACTCTTCATAAACGCAGCTTCCTTCTTCCTCCTTTGCCAGCAGCACGTCAGCAGCAAGGATCGCTTTCCTGTGCAGGAATGGCTTTGATAAAAGGTACACTAGTGAGATATACTCCATTGACGAGTTATTTCTGGCACAGACAGTGCTGGAAGGAAGTCAGCGTTACACACAGACACTCTTTGGCCTGGGAAGGTCTGAGAACCCTTTAAATACTTGGCTCAGAAATGGCTCTTTTCCTTTTATCTAGGAGATTTTTCCTTTCCTGTTAAGTTAATTAAACTTCTGTTTTGTCTTCCTCATGCCCTTTTGCCAGCATCTAGCCTGTTCATGAAGACACTAGTTCAATAACCATCATTTATAATGTCAAGTTTAGGTTACTACTGTTTGTTTGCCAAGTGCAGCTGCAACCGCCTGCCCAAATTCACGTTTCTGTGAGCCAGAGATATTGGCCTCCACTACACAAACGTGCCATTGAGGCCTCACAGCATCCCCTCCATGAGCTGTCCTTAAAAGATGGCAAGCTTTGTTGTCTTCCCACTTCTCTGAAGAAAGGGCTTGTTTACACTGGACAACTGATTTGGGTTGCAGTGGAGTCTGCAGTTCAAGTGAGATATTACTTCTGGTTAGCAACCCTGTAAGGATATTCTCACTGTGGAATAGGAGTATGTTACTCAAAAATAAATTCTAAAGCAGATTAAGTTATTCTGAAGCAGAAGTTTCCAGGCTGGGTATCAACCTAAGTCCCTGTGTCTAAAAACCCTGAGTGCCTGACATCCTGAGAGACCATGTTCCCGAGTGTCTGGGGGTATGGATCAGCCCACTGGGCAAATTCACCTGAAGGGTTGAAGCCTCTTTCCCATTTCTTAGCATAAAACTATGCTCCCATATCATGTTGCAGCAGAGGGATACCACAGATGCTCCCTGTTTTCTTCCCTTCCCTGCCACCCCTATCACTGTGCAGCTCTAGTTCCCACGAGTCAGTGGGAGCTGTGAGTTGAATGGCTTCAGTGAGAGACTAATGGAGAAGCATTTTAATATGGAGAATGTCCTGTGAGGACCTTTTATACAGTGCCTGTATGAGAGATCTAGCAGGTTTTCAATAATAATTCCAGTGGTGGGAAGAGTCTCATCCTTTGTGAGAGACAAGCCTTATTATAATTTCCTTATTCTCTGCTTGAATGCCTTCCCAGAAAAGCAAGGTGTTGATTGTTAATGGTTGTTGCTGTTCCTTTTGTGCTGTCAAGTGTAAAACTAAAGATTAATGTATCCCTTTATTGACTGTTGGGTGCAGGTTTTAACCTGCCTGAAGAATATTCAGTGTCTATCCTAAAAGTTACCTACCAGGCATTCAGTGGGCAAGTTAGGGAAAGAACCTTTTAAAAGTTTCTTTGAACACCATCAAACCCCAACCCATACAATTGAGAGCCAGAGTGGTAAACTGAATCCTTTAATACCACCTTGCCACTGGCCAGGCGATTAACCAAAGCTCTCACCTAGAAAACAGTGGGTTTGGGGCCATCTAATGAGCTCACTGGGAATAAATTGCAGTTTTTTGGTTGAAATGATCTTTCAGTGACTTTTTTCCCCTTAAGGGCAATCTAGGGCTCTTATAATCTGTGTTTCTTTTTAACTTGGACGTCTCTGAAATAGCTGTTTGGGATTACCTTACAGTCAGGTCTTTTATAGAGGGTTAAATGATTGAAAATTGTCCTTTTAGAATTTCAAATAAGCTCCCATTACTTCCCATATGATATCCCTATCAAACTTATCAAACGCTTTTCCAAAGTTCACAGAATTCACATAGAACTTCCACTCAGAGGGGAAATCCTTGAGGATTTTGAAGTTAGCCCTGTGATAAATTCAAATCTGTCTTTCTCAAAATCAGATTATTCAGTTCCAACTTAGACGTTTGCTAATTCCATTCTCCAACTCTATTCTTGCCAGGAATTCGGCAGTATAGACACATGTTCCAGACTCTGCCTCATCTCTCCAGCTCTTACACTTTGAAATATCTGAATTCTGCAAGGATTGAAACAAAAGATCTTTCTCCTACTATGAGGGGAGGGACATCTTCCTCTTCCCAGATTATACCTAGAATTCATTCACTTTGGTATAGACTACTACCCCCTTTGATGAAGGATTAGAACACTATTTATAGTAGGTGCTTAAAGACCGGGCTTCCTGAACCCGTGGAAAACAAATGCACCAGATTTTATTCTTTTGTTCTTTTAATAAACTGTCCGTGAGATTCTTCCCCTCCCCTCCTTTCCTGCTGGTTTACTTGCATTCTTATATGTTCAGTGTTTTTCTCTTCTGTCTTTGTTCCAGTTTATCAGCAATTTACACACAGTTGTTTCCCAGACTCCACAATTTCAACAGCAAAAATAACACTGACCTTTTGAGCTCATGAGCAATCTCTTTGGTGGTAATTTAGCAGAAAGTTACAGTAATGAACAAGAACTCTGCTCTTAAATGTTAGATCACTAAATGTGTTTTATGAGTGTTTATTACTTCTTTAATGCACTTCCTGTGCACCAGGGAGATAGCCATATTCCAGAGAAGGATGAAGTTTTTAATTGGCGAAAGTGGCCAATTTGTGAATCTCTTCTGCTTTAAAGATGCATTTTCAGGTGTGATTTAGTCAGAGCAACCAAGGAGAATGTTTCTAGCTAGAAAGACAACAGTGCAAACAACAGAAAAGCTCTTACAAAGATACCTTAACTCTTTGAAAACTGTGAGCTGGACTTTTCCTATGGGAGAGAGGGGAAGGTGACTGAACACTTACATTTCACTCCCCAGATTTGGGGCTGCTCAGGGACTGCTTCGGTCCCAGGCATGCCTGAGAGCAGATAAAATGTATTGTCAACAATAAACTTCCTCAGTTTTCAGCCACTTCCCCTCACCCAGCCTTCAGAGCAGCAGGAAGCCAAAAGCAGATGACACGAAGCCGATAGAAGAGGTTTGTAATTTGGCTCAACTACTCTATAGGTGATTGTACCTGTGGCTTTTACAGAGTCCATGGGAAAGGTGAGGAATCTAAATGCAGGCCAGAATTTTCCATCTGTATCAAAATCTTCAACTGCTTTTTGTCTTAAGTTTTCATACAGATCCATTTCTAAAAGTGGTAGGAGTGACTTTAAGGATTTAAGCAGAATTAGGAGGAGAGCTTTGCCTGTAACCAGAGTAAAGGCAAAAAACCTTTCAAAACCCCCACTGAAGTTAGTTGTTATTAGCAAGAGGTCAGGGTTCAAAGAAGAGACTTTAAAGCAGAGAATGTTGGTTTCCCTACATCACAGCACCCTTAAACCAAAGCAGGACAGACAGGAAGGTGACCAGCTGTCTTCCTTTTTTTAGCTGTTTATTAAGGAGCATGAAGCCAGTGCTTCATCTTCCCCCTGTATTTTAGACCTGTCTCCTCTCTCTGCACTTTTATTATGCTAATTCTCCTTCACTGCCTGTCTCTTACACTTGAAATGTTTTGAATCAGGTGTGTTCCAAGCTAATTGTTTTACATTTCCAAATGAAGCAAGGGAATTTGTATTTGAGGTGAAGCAATGTAAAGACCTATTTCAGTGATCTCTTTTGCAGTACAATTCAGCACTTCATTTTGTGGCCACTGGAAAATGACATTGTAGGAGGTCGTTTTAGAGGCTGTTGCAGCATCTAGAAAGCAAGTTTAGACAGAGCACCAATATCACGTGGCCTTGCAAGACACATCTGGGTCCACATCCACCCAAACCCCTTGATAGGTGTTAACAACCAGCGGCATGACCCTGTGGGTGATCTGAGACAGTTTCTGGACTGGGGACACAAATTATTAATTTATTTATCCGCTCTGGGGAACTCTGTGTGACCCATTTCAAGGACTGACAGGAGCAGAAAACATCTGGAGACATGATTCACATGACAGTAGCAGGGTTTGCAAGAAGCTGGGTGTTTCAGAGAGAGTATATATACATACTAGTAACTTAGGAAGGACAGACAGAAATGCTGCCACTAATCCTGCCTACCAGCTCTGGTACGTGATGATGTTCAGCCTTTGCTCCTATCTTGGGCTACAGTGGAAAGACTTTGTTTGTTTGTTTAAATCTTTTCTTGGGTCTTTCCCAATTTTAGCCTGAACTCTAGATATTTGGCTCTTAAATTCAGTCTCCAGGGTGCTTCTGACTAATGCCAGGGTGCTATTGTGGGGTTTTAGAGGAACTCTTGGGAATAGTCTTGCAGCACAGAGTGTGTGGACCAGGATTACCAGAGCCCAGTTTTAGCTCTGCGATGGTATCTGTGCAACACAGAGTTTCAGCACACGAGAGCTGCTTTCTGTACAGATTACATACACTGTGTGGTCCTGACTTCTGCATCCGACTTTCTGGACCACCCTGACTGAGGGCAATAGAGATGAAAAGCATGTGCACTTCAGAACTGTTTTGTAGGAATTTTCCCTCATTTTAGAGAACTTTTGTTCCATAAAATACTCATTTTCCTCTAAACCAGTTATTACAGCCTGGGTTCATACCAAAAGGTTCAGCTATTTCCCAAAACAATTACTTGGTCCAGGTAATGCAGAACTGGGAAGAAGTTTAAATATAGAGGTTTGAAGAAGTCAAAACCAGAACTGGGATCTGGATTCAAGCATCCTACTTAAACAGATAATTGCAGTGACTGAGGTAGAACACTCAGACTTAAATCCAAGCCCTCTAATATGCTTTGTCTGGGATATGGAAGGCATCTTCCTTTATTAGGTTACTTTCCTGCTCAACATTAACATTTTGTGCTTTGAAGGTTTATTGTGTTGGCTGGAGTTATACCTTTATATACACGTAGTCCCTATGGAATAGCCTGGGCTCCTTTTATCATTATTAGTAATTCTAGGCTTGTCATTTCCTATCCATGCAGTCTGGACCTCGCTGTGCTGTTGCAGGATGGTTGATATGGTGCACAGGAAATGTTCTGTTTTTTCAGGTCTCTACCATTCCTGAGTATTTTTTTCAGGGGCTTCGGTTTTATTGCCATGAAGTCCATTTCCTACATGTAGTACAATTTACTAAATTACAAATAAACAAGGCACCAATAGAGAAGTCAGTGAAAGTTCACACTAAGAATAGAAGCTTGAAGAGAAAAGTTCAGTTATGTGACCTTCTTCAGGAGCTGGATGCAAAATAGACCTGCTGTTTTTCCCTTTAATTTGCAGTCCAGGCAGAAAAGAAATTTAACAGTTCCCAGAGAAACCCAGGCCCTTCTGTTTGTTTCTATGAATCTTCCAGAAATGTTTTATCTGTTGACATCCTGGGTATGCTGATATGGAAATGAACTTACTTGGCCTCCTCATTTCCCTCCTGTATTGTCAGCTGATTTCTGCATTGATCTTCCCTTCTGCAATGTTTAAAGATCTACCAGCCATGAACGAAACAAAATGTTACTGATAGGTACCTTTAAAATTGGCCATTACAGCAAACTAGGATCATCAGATGAAAAGTACCATGTATGTATCAGTCACTTCTTATTACTGCCCTGCAGAAATAGGTTTGGGAAAGAAAAATAATTCATAAGAACAGGTTTTTTGGCCTTGGTCATGAAAAAGTAGATGCTACACTGCTGAGCACAGGGCAAATAGACAATGTAGTAGCAGACTAAAGAGTTCCTTCCTATCAAATGATGGAGGTTTTTTACTACTTATAATTCAACATTTTTTGCTTTATAGCATACTATCATTTATATGTTTAGCTTATCTTGAAAAATCCCCCACAGAGTAAAGGGGTGAGATATTTTCTGTTTAAAGGTATTAGCGTGCCCTTTAGGAGTTATTCCAAAGTGCTCCTGCCCCTAACAAAGCCCCAGAGCAGCACTTCTGCCCCGGTGCACTTGGCAGGCAGAGCATCACAGCAACTTTTGGGGCTAAAACGGGTGAATTAGAGAGAAGGAATCACAGCTCTCCAAATGCCTCGATGAAACCAGATTATCCCTGGACAATTTCTGCTTGAAGTTAAATATTAGACACTCTCTCCCTGACATTCTTTTTTTATTTAGTCTAAAAGGCTTAATATTTAACTCAAAATACCTAACAACTGCAAATGCTAAGTGCTGAACGTTGTTGCATCTTCCAGCAGATACATAAAGTAGTGCTTAAACTCGGTGGGATATATTTAGACGTGTAGCCATCCCTGGACTTCGTGCTTCACTTGAATGAGAAAAGCAGTTGCTATGTTGTGAATTTCCGTGTGTTTTGAAGCAGAAAGCACAGCCAGTGGTTCAGTGGGAATAACTGGTTTAAACTGGGTGTCCACTTGGTACCTGCTGAAGGGAATCTTCTTTATAAGATGCACTTTTATTTTTGTCCCAGATCAAGGTCTTAATTGATTCAATGCTTTGTCTGACATTAACTCTGGTTTTGAGATGGATTTCCAATCATTTTGAGCCTCAAATCCATGTTAAAGTTATTTATTGCTGGCTCCTGTTCAGTCTTACTGCAACTGAAGGGGGCACACAAATATCCGTGAAAACCACTGCCATTTCATGACCTCCTATTTCCAAGTTTTTCTGTTGGAATGGTGTCTTTGTAAAAACCTCCTGAAAGTACCAGGAATGGCCAAAGGGGCAGGACCCCAGACATTGTATTGCCTGGAATAACTGGCCTTCCTTCCTTCCTCTCTCTTCCTCTCTCCATCTTTTTCTTTCTCCCTTCCTCTCTCTCCTTTTCTCTCTCTCATCTTTCTTTTTCTTCTCTCCCCCTCTTTAATTCATTTCTTTCTCTCTTCCACCTTATCCCTTTATCCAAACCCCGCTGCTGTGTGGTTATAAGGCTGTGTGGCAGGGACTAATTTCCACTCCAAGTGTGCCACTTACTAATAACTCTTCCTGAGTTTTTTGTAGACCCTCATACTTTTATCACTCATTTGGACCACGGGCGTTCACGAATCCCGGGCTCTCCCTTCCCCTTCGGGGTGGGACGTCGCATTTTCGGCCGCGCTTGGTGCAGACGGGTCAAATATAACCCCGACCAGCCGCGCCCGCCACGGCCCGTGAGGGGAACGGGGCGTGTCCCGGCGGGGCCGCCCGGGGCGAAGTCCGGGGGTGGGCGCGCTCCTGAGGGGCAGCGAGGGCCGAGGGGCAGCGGAACCCCGCGCTCCGCCATGGCCGCGTCCCTGGAGTCGCTGGAGTCCTGCCTGGAGCGGCACATCCCGCCCGGGGACCTCGCCGAGGTGAAGCGGATCCTCTATGGGGGCGAGGCCAGGTGCGCTGCGCTGCCAGGACGGGCTCGCCCCCGCCGCGGGTCGTTGTCCTGACCCGCCCGCTCTCCCGTCGCTTCCCGGGGAAGGAGTCGGTGTGAGGACGGCTGTGCAGGACACAGGGCTGGGCTGGGGGGAGAAGGAAGAGTAGGGTTTGTGGTGCTCTGGGGCAATTTGGAGGTGATCCAGGCGTGGGGAGGTGGCTGACGGGAATGAAAGGTGTGAGGGGGGACTTCGGAGGCCCTGGCGGCAGGGTGAGGGAGCTGGAATAGTAGGGGTCAAACATGAGTACAAATACATTGAGGGGAAGTGTTTATAATCCAGCCGGCAAGTGGAGGTTTGTACGTATGTGCTCCTTAATCTCTGCAGCAAGGTGTTAAGTGTCTGGAAGTGACAAGAGGGGGACACTGGGAAGTTGGTGCCGTGGAGGTGATGGGTGAGACCTGCACACGACCTGACCTCTGCCCCACTGTCCCTGGGCTGATAGGTGCTCACTGGGGCATGGGGACTTGGGTGTCTGCAGGTTAGACAGTGTTTGTGATCCCCTGGGTCCATTGCACTCAGAGCAGAAAAGGAGAACATGTCATCCTGAAATGTCTTTTGTTTCCTGTTCAATCCAGAAAACTTAATTTGCCAAGTGCTGCATGGTCAGCAGCTCAGGAAAGAGATTTTGAGCTGCAGGGCTACGGATTTGAAGCTGCTCCGGAGCAGTTGAGAAGGCCACGTATCGTTCGAGTGGGACTGGTACAGAATAAAATTCCTCTTCCCACAGACACGCCAGTGGCAGTCCAGGTACACAGACTGGGAGCGGGGCTGTTTGTGACTCCTGTTCTGCTGGATTGAGAAATAACACGGTTCAGTTGCTGATTAGAAGCTGCATCATGAAATGTCTAATGATTGTCTGGCAGTGTAGGACACATCATTACTGCAGTGTAGGATCCTGTAAGAGATTTGGATGGCACATTCGGTTTTATTGTTTCTCAGAAACATCTCTTCTGTTTGCCTAGTGAAGGCTCAGCCTGCTTGCAGTTTTTCCAAAGCTCAATATTTTGTAGCCCATTTTGTATGTGAAAATCCTTTGCCTCTAAAATGAAACATAAAATCATTTCCACAAAATCAAAAGGGATGGCAGCTGGTGGAAACCACAGGTGCAGTTCTCATTTTAATTGAGAAATGTTCCATTATGGGAAAATCCATTAGAATAAACACAGATTAATAAAGCTGTGTTCATTATTCTTTGTACAGCAGTCAGTGAAATCTTATTACAAGATAACATGGTTTAGTGATGACTTAGCAGTGCTGGGTTAATGGTTGGACGTGATGATCTTAGAGGTCTTTTCCAACCTTAATGATTCTGTGACCATCATCTCTCAACATCTTGGACACAAAAGTGTTGAGGTAACACATATGTATAGAAATAGCCTCTTAAGAGTAGCTTTAAAAAAAGGGAAAGAAAATACCGTATTTATAAAATCTCCTGGAGCACTAGTTTTGTACAGTGACAGGACAGAACATTTCTGAAGTGATTTGTTTTGGAAAGATTTACGTGTCACAGATGCAAGTCGTTAATTCAGTAAATGGATCAAGTTTGTGGATTCTGAATAGCAGCTGTTCAAGAAAATACCACTTATATTAATGATTTTACCTTATAAATAACTAGTTAACTCTTTCTGTAAATATACAATCATTGAGTTCATAGGTCACCGCAGTCTTGTCTTGAGTCCTTTTTTTATTGACACCTGAAAGTAGCAAAACAAAGTGCTATACCTGTGCTTATCTTTAAGTAGAATATTCTAGAAAACTACTTAATAAATGTTTTGATGTTTTTTGTTGGTAATAATTACTTAGCTCTTAGGACAGAGGATTTTAGTAAATAGTTGAAGTTAAAAACTTCTAGAGAGTGTCCAAGATCCACATGTACAAGCAGGATTTGGAGATAACCAAGGAAATAGACTGTCCTTGCCTCATATTTCAAGATTCTGAGTACTTGACTTCAAATTTGCATTTATTTAGTGTTGTTCTGTAGGTTGTTCACAGTAAGCAGCAAAATCATAACATTTGCTGATTCTGACAAGACTTTCAGCTTTTTTCAGTCAGTCAGCAACGAGTTGCCATATATATGTAAGTGTTGCAACCTTGGAATTAGAATCCCTTTGGAATGCCTTGGAATGCCTTCTCTATTTTCAGCATCTAAATGCTTTTACAAATCTATGTCTGACTCTATTATCAGTATTCAGGAATGATAACTTGTCGAGTTACTCCCTCTGAAAGCAATGGCACTAAGTATAGAGCAAGATAAACTCAATGTGAACAAAGGTTGTAAAACCAGGCTGTTAACACAGAAGTGAGTTAGAGCATGCAGGTTTTTTTATAGTGTGGCATTTCTCACAATCAGGTGGCTGCTCTGCACAGACGAATTGAGGAGATTGTGGGAGTAGCTGCAATGTGTGGGGTCAACATTGTGTGTTTCCAGGAGGCTTGGAGTGAGTATTTTCCTTGATTCCTTCTAGGTTGTCAAGTGTCAAGTTCCTTCTATTTTAACAGGTGTCCCATACTAGAAATGTGTCTTGTAAGTAACCAGCAGAAATCTTCCAAGATATAACAATTGACTTTAATGATTTGCTTCCTAAAATGAAAACCAAAGAGCCTTAGTTAGGAGAAGTGTATGGAAGATGTATGTGAGCTCTGCTACACTGAAGACTGGCATAATCTGCAGTGGTGATATTTGTAGCTCCTTCTTGGCACCCTTCAAGATTCTTTCCTCATTTTTTTTTTCTCCTAAAACTAGCTTTTTCTCTAGACAGGCACTAAAATTTAAAAATCTGTTTTTAAGTAACATGTGGTGTTTGAGGCTTAACAGATGCAAACCCCAGAAAGAAGTCCTGTTAAATGTTTGTGAAAACAGGTACAGACAGTGTACACAAGTGGCTGGGGTGTCTTTTGTGTTTTTACCCCTGCTGAGACTTCACTCAGTGCATTCATTCTCTTCTGCTTTGCCCTCTGTGGGCTCAAATCTCCTTGCCCTTGCTAAAAATATTTTCAAAAACCTCTGTCTTTAGGCCAGAAAAGCAGTTGAATCATTCTTGTTTAATTTTTTTATTTGTGTTCATTCAAATAGTATGTATTTCTGGAGTGACATGAGCATTCTTGTGAATTTTGTCTTGCTTTGGTGTTTTCCAGCCATGCCTTTTGCTTTTTGTACAAGAGAGAAACTGCCTTGGACTGAATTTGCTGAGTCAGCAGAGGATGGGCCAACAACAAAATTCTGTCAAGAGGTAAAAAGCCCAACCAAGCAGAAAACCCCAAACCCACATCCATCTTCCATCCCAGCCCATAACTGGCACTGATTAGTATGGATTTCTTCTTTATGAACCGTTCTGGTATCACTGAGAAAACTGAAATAATAAAAGATAAATTTTCAACTTGCTTGACAGATATAACCATAGTGAGTTGAAGTAGAAATGGACAACCACTGTGCTCAATATTTATTTTTTGAACTAGTTTGCATTTGAAGACTTTGCCTTTTACCATGAAAATCAAATGAAACTGCCCACTTAACTATTCTGAGTTTTACAAGGGAGGAGTGTTTCTTCATACAAATATTTTTAATTTCTATTTAAACGGTGTTTCTTGCCTAGAACAGTTGAGCATTAAACAATGTTTGCTTGAAAGTGAGAGAAGAGCAGCCTTTTCTGAACAGGGAACACAACTGTTTGCATCTCCCTCTGGAATGACACAAATGTAGGGGACTTTTTATGGACCCAAGGAGATTTTTTATTGTCTGGCTCTTGTTTCTCCAGAGACTGTTGATTAGAAGGGTGGCAGTGTTTATTTTTGTTTTCTGACAGCTTTTTTTAAAATAAGAAATTTCAATTATTTTCATTTACAAGTGATTGAAACAACAAAAGACTGTCTTGGAGTCAGATTTTCCCAGATATGCAGTGAGCTGTTAAGCTTTTGTGGCCAGCATAATATCTCTAGTCTGATCTAGGGCAAGAACATGTTGCTTCTCACTGTGGAAACTTGGAGAAATAAAAGAAGTGATTTGAAGGAAAGGACAATGTACTAGTAAACTGGCAGAAGTTGCTCTATTTCTCACTCATACCTGTGTCACTTAACACTTATACTACACATGTGATGCTGTTTTACTTTTTTTTTTTAAAATGAAATAACTGTTTTCAGCGAGCTGTGTTGTCTGTCAGTCCGGGGGTGCTGCAGGTTTGTGTTTAATTGTGTTTAATCACGTTCATTTGTGCAGCTGGCAAAGAAACACAACATGGTCGTGATATCTCCCATCCTGGAGCGAGATGAAATACACGGTGGAATTCTGTGGAATACTGCAGTGGTCATTTCTAACTCTGGGGCTGTCCTTGGCAAAAGTAGGAAAAATCACATTCCGAGGGTGGGAGATTTCAATGAGGTAAGATGCAGTGTTGTGACTATCAGGTCTTGCCTTGCAGCTCTTTGTGCCAGCGTGTGCTGTGTCAGAGTCGTCCTGGCAGGAAATGGAATGTGTTTCTAGAAAATGCGGTTCACTTACTGTCAAATCAGTTTTTCTCAGATGAAATTATACTAAGTTAATTTCTCAAGAATTAATAATTGCTGTGAGAGTGATGAGTCTTAAAAGACAAATGATATTTGTCATGCAGTCTTCCTTGGCCTGGTGGAAACTACAAAAGTATCGAGAATCTTTAAAAAGAATCATTTAATTCCCAGCTGTGTTATATTTGCTGAGCATGATTGGCTTGGGTAGTGTTTTCATGTGTGCATGTTGAACTTGTTTCAGTTTGCAGGGCAGTTGATTCATGGGTCAAGTGTGACCATTACAATCTTTCTGTGTTTGTCTGTGAGGTTGTCTTGGAAATGACGGTTCTTTTGCTTGTGTTTCTTTGAGCAGAGTCCTTTAATTCATTACACTTCTGACTGAATAGCTGGTTTATGGCATCTTCTGTTTACTGATCACGTTGCTGCCACTGAAGCCCCCCCAGCAGGTTTTAGGCCATCCTTAAGAATCAGCTTCAACTGAACTGGCAGTAAAGGCAATGTCAGAAGCAAACTGGTAGATCTGAAATGTGTTTATCCATCCATAGAATTATCACAAGTAGAAGGATCAGGATTAAAAATTAACCAAAGTCTAAAAATACATTGTCTTACCTGACTAAATCTCTCCTTGTCAGCTAAAGTGAGTAATTAACAGAGGCATTTCTTCTAAGCACGGGGTGCTGTTCTATACCTGCAGTTGTTTTTTTCCCTGTCTGAATGCACCAGTCACCAATCTGAGGCTTCAGAACCTAAACTGCTTTTTTATTAATTTAAAAACTACTTTGGGGTCTTGAAAATTCATGTTCAAGGACCTCTGGAAGTTCTGACCTGGGATCCCAGGCCTGATCAGACTTCAGAGGAGGCGTTTAAGGGTTCTACACAAGGAGTTTCTGGCACAGGCCTGTCAGTCACCAGTGCTACCTTCTATTTTTAACCATTTTTTTGATACTTAATATTATTTTATCAGGTCTGTCCTTTAGTAACTCAAAATAGTAACTCACAAACCCATTAGTTACTTTCCACGTTTTTTATGTGTTCCTTATGTAATCCAACAGAAAAATAAATTCCTGTTGCTTGTCCTAATATATGATGTATTTCAGTTTTCCAGACTGTTTTGTGGAGCACCAGCAGATTCCAAGAAACTTTTTCCAGCTATGAAACTGTAATAAAAGGCACCTAAAAAAAGAAAATACTTTTACTTTTTCATGTCAAGTATAAATAAGAGTGTCAGTAAGAATTTTGCTTATTTGCTAGAAGAAGTTAGTTCTTAGAATCCTAAATGCCAGAATTACTACAGAACAATCTGTTTATATCTTGCAGGTATAGTATAATGATTGGACATTTCTTCTTGTATCCACCTTGTTATAGAATCAGGTAGTGCTTGCCCAAAACAGCACTGTCTTTAGCTAGTTTTGTTATCAGAGCATGAAGTCCATGCTTCTGAGCTGAGCAGTTCTGATAGAGCAACTTTAGAAACCACCCAGGCTACAGGAAAGGATTATGTTCATCTGTGCTACTTTAATGTTGTTTTCTCTATCAACAAAGTTAAACCTCAAGGAAATGTTGAGTTTGAAATCATTTCTTGTCTCTGTAGAGCAGATAGGGAAAGGAGTCCTGTTCAAGTCATGCCCATTGAATCAGTGAGAGCTAAATGGAAAGGCAGAGATTGGACTGTGGCTTATTCAGCCATGTGTGGGAGGGCACATAAACAAAAATCAATCCTTCTTGAGCCATCACAGTTTGTTGCTGTGGAGATGATTGTGACCTCTGGTGAGGGATGGAGAAATAAGAACTGATGATTTCCCCGAAGCAACAGCATTCTTGTTTTTCTTCTCCTATTGTAATGAGAATAGAAGAAAAAATGGAAATATATTCAATTAGCAGGATCCAAAGAAAAGCATTGTGAAGGAAAATTTTCTCATATGGTGAATGTACTGAGAGAGGTGCCTAAAGCTTACTGATTTGTGGATCTGCCCTAAGCTTCTGTAGGAGCTTCTAGCATTGATAGAAGAGTTCATGCCATAGTCACACAGTGCTTAGATATAGTATGAGAGAGGAAACAGAAAGGGGCTTGAATTTGATCTCAGCAGCCAAAGAGCAACTTTTTGCTGTACACCCATTGGAGTGCTCTGTGTACTAAAGGACAGGTGTTGTCCTCGCCCATGATCCAATGATTTGAACCTGCTTATCAGAAACTGGGAGGTGTCAAAGCAATGTTGGTGGTACTTCCTTTCACTTCTTCTAATAAGGCTGCCTTTGTGTTGTTTTTCTTGTGGTTTTGCTTGTAGTCTACTTACTATATGGAAGGAAATACAGGACACCCAGTGTTTCAGACCCAGTTTGGAGCAATTGCTGTGAATATTTGCTATGGGCGCCATCACCCTCTGAACTGGATGATGTTTAGCATGAACGGGGCAGAGATCATCTTTAACCCTTCAGCCACTATTGGGACACTCAGGTAAAATACAAACTGATTGCTCCCTGTCTGGGTTAACTGACCTCTGATCCCCTCACTGGGGATCAGGAGCACCTTGCTGAGGTCTTGGAACAGGAGGTGTGGCCTCCTTGTTCTGCCTTCACAAAGGAGCCTGAATTCTTCCACACCTGGAGTTTTGGGCTTCCACTCACTGATGCTGGTTCAGAACTTTATTGTACATCTGCAGGTCTTGTCTTTGAGACAGAGTTAACCAGCATCCAGCTGGTGTTCTGAAAGCTAGTGAGAGTTTATTTAGATAATTCATGTAATATTTGTGCTTTGTGACAGACATTAGTCATTTATGTCCAGGCTTATCTTGCCAGCTTGTGTTGT
Source organism: Pyrocephalus nanus (assembly GCA_038380795.1). Classification (NCBI taxonomy): domain Eukaryota; kingdom Metazoa; phylum Chordata; class Aves; order Passeriformes; family Tyrannidae; genus Pyrocephalus; species Pyrocephalus nanus. Next base: position 5,568,260 of record CM076278.1, read on the forward strand.
CCACGTAGGAGTATGGTATCAAATTGCAATTTGAGAAACCCTTTTTCTGAGAAACATTTTTTTTTAAACTCTTGGCAATTTTGTGATTATCAGGCCTCTTGAACCAGACTGAACCAGTGTAAACTTTCCCTTGAGATCAATCCTCTGCACATTGACATTAATTGCACCCTACTGGCTTGATTTTCTAAAAGAAAAATTAAAACCAGCTCAGAGGGCTAAGAAAATACACTTCTCAGCTAACTCTGGGGTCACTTCTTGGATATAGCCTTCTTTTCCTGTCTCTCCTTTTCTGTGAAATTGTAATTTGCTGGAGCTTTTCAGTAAAATTCTTTGTCTTAAAAGAGCTGACTGCTGGACTCCTGTCACAGGAGTGTACAAATGCATCACCTTTGCTTTGAAGCTCTGAGTACTTCCAGACCTCCTGTTGACCTGTCTGATCCATGTGTATCAAACTATTTAATAAAAAGAAGACTATTTCAGTTTTAAACATCTGTCACAATTGGAATTTCCTTTGGAAAAGAGGTAGAGGCTTGGTAGAGGGAATTTTTTTATTCCTCATATGTCAGTTCTTGGTTTTAGTAAATTTAGAGATTGGTTTAATAAATAATTTCGGGAAAGTTATGATTTTATTGAACACACTTTCTTTTCTATCAGTCCACGATGGGAAAATGACTTTCTGGAAAGTGCTATGAAAACTGTGGTTGAAATAATAGAAGTAGAAAATTTTAGTGGAATTTTTTTTTTCTCTTTAATTTTTTAAAAAATTATTATTCCCCCTTTTTTTTTTTTCATTCAGTGCTGCAAAAGCTTCTCCTGGACCATTTTGGGGGTAAAAATGGAGGCAACTTGTATGAATCCCTTAGAGCTTTTTTACAGAATGATGTTTGGTCTGTGAAAGCTAATGAACTGTCAGCACATGTGCAAATCTTCTGCATAATTTGGAAAGTTAAAATATTTTACACTTGAATTGCTTTGAAAATCTTAAGATTTTTATTTCCATGGCAAAGCCACATTAACCACTTTGTCAGGTAGAGTTGTTTATGCCTGTAACTTTGCAGAAAATGATCACAGTGCTTGGCTCTGTCTGGCGATTTCCTGATTGTAACAGCAAGCTCAGTCTTAACAAGCTGACAGTGGCTTGACAGACAAAGCACAGGAGAGACAGTCAGAATGTAAATTGGGCTCAGGGTGTGTGTAGTGTGCAAGTGGTGAATTCCTGCTGCCTCTCTGATGTTGCAGCGAGTCGCTGTGGCCGATCGAAGCCAGAAACGCTGCCATAGCAAATCACTGCTTCACCTGTCCCATCAACAGAGTGGGCACGGTGAGTATCGTCACTGCTTCGTGTCATGGTTCAGGTGGTGGGGTTAACTCAAGGCAATGGACTAACAGCACAAGAATGCAGAGATTCCTCTACCATGAACTACTGTATTAGGGTTTATGATGTGATAGAAGGTGGACAGGGATAAAGAGATTGAGAGCTGCCTCGTTGCTGGCAGCCTCCTTTTTGGTTGCAGCTGCTTCCTGTTCTTGAATTGAATCTTTGTAATAGGCACCCGCCCTTTTGCTAACTCTCCGAGTGTCTGTGGGGAAATCAGTATTCTTTTAGCCAAAATGACTGAAAATTAAATATATCCTCAAGTCAGTGGTGCACAGCTGGTGGCTGTTGTACAGATGCTACCTCTTTCTGGAGTGTAAAATTCTATAGTGAAAAATAGTATTGCACAAAAGAGGTCATTTTTGTCTTCAGATTAGTGCAAATACCCTACTTTTGTATTTTTTTAATGCGGTATTTTGTATTTTTTAAAGATCCAGACTTGTTCTTGCTGTTACGTAGATACGTTTGGCCTTCTTTTGTGGTCCAAAAATATGTGTTTGATTAAATATCTCCTCCTTTGCCTCCTTTTCAAACTTGTGAAACGGTTACCAAGGCATGTTCCCCAAAGTGTGTGAGCAACAGGCAGTGATAAAAGATCTTGTGTTCTGTCCCATCCATCACCGAAACTAGGCCCCTCTGATGAGTCCCTTTGGACAGTGCTGATAGTGTGCCAGAAAAAAGTCTTTGTAGATTTATATAAACTTCCAAACTGAATATGACAGACTAGCAGGGATGTCTCGAATGAAATGGAACTGTACTGCCACCTATGGATTCCTCTTGTTTCACAGGAATACTACAAAAATGCCTTTACATCCGGAGATGGTGGGAAAGGTATGTTCAGAAATTGCATCCAGGGGTTCTAATAATTGTTACCCGGAAAAGTCTGAAGAAAGGAGGGCTCTCCTGCAAGTGTCTTTCCTGTGCAGCTGCAGTGCCTTACCAAACACTGCTGTTTGTAAGCTGGGGAGAGTGTTTCCTAGGAATGGTGGTGGTATGTGCTCACCAGAAGTTGATAGCTAAGGTTTCTGTACACCTGCAGAGTTTTGGAGTTAATGCAGAAGGACTGGGAGACAGAAATCCCAGAAATCAGCCTGTGTTGTCACTGCATGCATGACATTGTATTTCCAGTTTTAAGATTATTAAGAGTTATTCCACAGCCCTGAAAGTGTTTAAAGGGTTGGACAGGGCTCTGAGCAACCTGGTCTAGTGGAAGGTGTCCCTACCCATGGCATGGGGTTGGAACAAAATGATCTTTAAGGTCCCTTCCAACCCAAACCCCTTTGTGAGCCTGTGAACAGTAACAGCCCTAGCCTGAATCTCCAGCCATGTCATTTTGTCCACTTTCCCAGATTTGCTGGAAGTTAAAGAGAATGATCAAAGAAGAACGTGAGGTTTGCCTGTATGTGCTTCTATGTTGAAACATTAGAATTTGACCTGTGGCAACCCGTGCTGTTTCTGGCTTTATCCAGACTGAGCCTGAGCCTGTTTTTTGGCCAGTTTTGGAGCTAAGTGTTTTTAGCAGCTGCATGAAAAAGATCAGTGGTATCCCTTGCTTAGTAGTACAACAGATGTGGTTGATTTTTGGCACAACTCAGGAGTTGTGAAATATGAAATAGTATCTTTTCCGTGCCTCAGGTCCCAGTGTTTTCACCTCTGACCTTGTACTGAAAGTCTATTGGGTGAATCTCTGTCAGCTGTTTGGGAAATGTATGATTTGACAATTAGAATTCATTTAAATGCTAAATAAAAAACAATGAAAGCAAAGCCTTTAGTTCAGAGACTTAATAATGGGAAAGCATAATCATGCATTATTTAAAAGGCAGTGCAGTGAGTTTTTCCTGTTAATTTGTTGGTGTACAGTGCATGAAAGTAATTACTGGCCAAAAGTGCAGTTCCTTTAGGGTCGTGCTGTGACTCTTCAGGATGATACCTTGCCTAAAGGACAGCGAGTAAGCAACCATAAGAAATTGAGCCAGGTTTTGTGGGACACTGCACGTTAAGTTATATACTGATTTGCAGATGGTGTTACATGCTTGTTATAAATTTCTTCAAGCACACCATGAGTTGGGCCATTTCTATGGCTCCAGTTACGTAGCAGCACCCGACGGCAGCAGGACCCCGGGACTGTCTCGCACTCAGGACGGACTGCTGGTGGTAGAGATGGATCTGAACCTCTGCAGGCAAGTGGGTGACAAGTGGAATTTTAAGGTAAGCCTGATTATAAAGAAAATATAATATTAGAGACAACAAGCTTTCATAATGATTCCATCATCTGACAATAGTTAAAAGGCAGGTGTTTTTTTTATCGTACCAGTCCAGAGCTTAAATTGTTGATCTAATTTAACAGGGTGTTCTGGAGGCCAAAGGCATAAATAGATATGGAAAAGAAGTAGCCAAATTCAGGGAAACTAGGCCAGTAGCTTTCAAATGAAAACCTGAGCCTCTGGACCCCAAGTGTGGATTGCCAGGGGCTCTGAGGACTGCTGGGGAAGTGTCTGTGCTCTCCTTGTGCAGTGTACGTAGGCATTTGTCTCTGAGCTGAGAGGGGCCTTTGATCTGATCTGATCTGGTAGTATTAAATATTCTTAGAGGCCTTAATTTTCAGTGAAAACTTAAACCCACAAGCTTCTGAGAACTTTCTGAGTGCAAACTACTTGCAGTATTAACTCCCTGAATTTGTGGGTATGTTGGAGCTGCAGAGGAGGACCATTGTACTGTGTACATTCATCTCTGAAGCATCCTAACACACTTTTGAATTTATCTAAATCAGATTAAGATGGCTGCAAGCCTCTCCACATGGCTTTAACAAACTTATTTACTACTAAATTTTTGTATTCTGAGATAAAGCTGATTTGGATCATCTTTCCTGAGGGTGTAATTTGATTTAGTTTGTCCAGCAGCAGTGCTGCCTCAGCCCAGCAGCTTGGTAACCCTTCAGTTGTGCCAGTACAAGCTGTGTAGGGTGCTACACATATGAATATTATACACTGATTTAGTGGGGTGACCAGATTTATGTTTTTTAAACAAATGACACTCTAGTTCCCTTTTTCTAATTTGAACAAGTTTACAACAGGCCCCACAAAGACCCTGTTGGAACAACAAAGAAGGCAAGGAAAAGGAGAAAACAGGTGTTAACTTCTGAAATAGGCTTTGATGATGAAGAAAACATCTTGCTCTCTTATGGGGAGACAGATCTTTTGTTTTAGTCCTCAGTACTGCTAGAGACTAGAACTGTTTCCTATCTACTCTTAAGATTTAAATCCTAACAAAGTAGATAAAAACTGCAGGCTAGCAACTGTCACAGTGTATGCAGGTTCTTGGGTGATCACCTAGTATTTAAAATAAGTAATCATTTGCAGGGAGCGTCAATTTTTTAATATCACGTTACTGCAAGGAGACATTTATTTCATAGAGCTGGTTTATTTGCATCCTCTGCACTACAGTATGGTGCACTAACATATTTTGATTTCAGTTTGATGTAAAAAGGCAAGTTTTCTGTGGATTTGAAATGCTGAATAAGCTTTTTAATGAAAATGCAGTCATTTCTTAGCTTTAGCTTAATTTCCTTGCTACTGTTGCTAATCCATATAGAGGGACAAACCCCCAAAAGTCATTTCAGGTCATCTTCTGGACAGAATTGCATTTGTTGTTTTGCAGATGCCTGTGGTAGGTGTGTGGTTGTTAGAGTGGAATGAAACTGTTCTGAGAGATTCCCGTTTGTTTAAGTCAGGCAGAGATTTGGTTCTGCTTTCCCACTGAAATCCAAGGCCCTCCTTGCAAGTAGATTTACTGTGTCAGGAAGCACATGGAGCATTGCTTAGGACACCTTAGTAGGGGTATCTGAACAACAGCAGTTGCACTGATTAGGGAAAACAAACAGTAAAAACAAAACACTGACCTTTGGCTGTTTTGTGTAGAATTGTGTATTTTTTGTTGTCCTCAAGTCTTGTGCTTTCAGCACTTTATTTGTGTGTTGATGGTGTGGACTGCTGTTGTTGGTCTTTTGGCACATAAGGCGCAGCTGTGGTTTTGTTTGTGTGACAGTGGGAGGCTGTTTCCTTTTCCTCTCATTTGTGGCCAAGACAGAGGTAGTTCTTGGTGAGGGGAATGGGGAAGTGTGAAGTCATCAGTTACCCACTGCAGAAAACCCTTGATAGCCTGTTTAACCTGCTCTGGGATCTGTGGTTTGCATCCGGTGGTGCCTGAAAGGGACGTTCAGTAGAATGTCTTTGCTAAACTTACAGCAGCAAAGGAGTTAAACAAATTCTCTGCCTTATACTCTGGCAGTAAAGAAGTAACTGGCCCCTCCCAGAGCCAATTGTTGTGGTCTGTGCACTTCAGAAGAGGATGACAGCACTACATCAAGTGCTGTATTTCAGCACTTTCAGCACTTGCTCTTATCACCCAAACCATTAAGAGTATTTCATATTATTTCATATTATTAAAGGGAAAAGTAAGAGCAACCCAAGTGCTGTCAGTGGCACATACACAAATGCACTGCTGGCAGCAGGGGTCATTGCTTGTCAAAGACAATGACATGAAGCCATAATTACAGATACCCTCCTTTGCCTTCACTGACATAACTCACTTAAAAAATGGTTGATGCATAAGCAAGGAAGTCCACCTTTGACATCCAACTTCCAGTTACCCAGAATAACCAAAATAGTCTTAAGTAATTAGTCAGCAGACATGATTGTTAGTGAAGGAGAGCGGTGAAGAGACTGTTTATTTAAAAGTTTGACTTTTCAGAGTGGAAATATGCATCTTTTTTTGTGTAGAAATACAGTTATAGGCAACACAATGCAGGTTCTTTTATCAAAAGTATGTTAGTTTGTGCTAAGGCACTGGAGGTCTTGAATTCTGAGTGAATTATGATTTTGCTGTTTGGGACAATTAAATCTTATGTTGTCATAAAAAGAAAAAAAACAGTGGATATAAATATATTTGACTGAAGTAGTTTCATAGCTCACTGAAAGAACTGAAGCTTTGATTTTCCTTTTCCAGATGACTGGTAGATATGAAATGTATGCAGAAAAGCTCGCTGAAGCAATGCAGCCTTACTTTATACCCAATATCATCAAAGAGTGAGCATCTCATTACACTCAAATGTTACAAGGAAAATTAAAAGGTACCGTTGGATGATAGCTGTCCTGTGGATCACAAGTTGTTCTCTTAATGTTGTCAGTTTAATTTCCTGTAACCAACTTTAAATAATAGGATTCAAAACTGTCTTAAGTAAAATAATTGAAAATGGCTTCTTGAGTGTTTGGTTTGTTATTTACGCTAATGAATGGAAAGTTTTGTTCCTTACCAGAAATACATCCAGTAGGAACACATTGATATAAGATGATAATGAAATTTATTGAATACAGTATACTATGTTGTAGTTTGATGATGAGTTCACAGGACATAAATATTTTTACATGATATTTGCACTGTGCCTGTTTACTTCTGCTTTCTAGTTTTCACCCGCTAATCAAATGTGTACTCTAGGGAGAAAGGAGAAATAAACTCTTTTCATCTAAGTTTTTTTTTTTTCCCTTACTGCAAACTGTATGATGCAGTTCTGTCAGAGCTGAGGAATGTCCCAGACATGTCCTAGTTGTTTGAAGATCTGGGGGTGCTGTAAAGCAAGAGCCCCTGGGTTCTGTTTCCCTTTACACCACAAGCACAGTTGGGCTGGTGTCTTTGATGGGCCCCTCCCAGGTGCAGAAGTCATTTTGAGATGGTGCTTTCAGTGTTTGGGAGGCAGAAACAGAGACCCTGGCTAAAGCACAGCCGTGGCTGGGGCAGTTGAACAGTTTTCCCTGTCAGCAGAAAGCCGTGGAGCTGCTATTGGGAATCAGGATGGGTAAGGAAAACTCCTTCCCTGGGGCTGCACTCCAGTAGGATACTCAGTGCTTGTGGAGTACCCAGGACAACTGTGGAATACAGGTAATAATGGTACATTTGCTATTCTCAACATGTGTGTTCTGAAATTTTGCTTTGTATGATTCAGATGATGCAGAAGGTGCTCAGGCAACGCAGACTGAATACAGTTCACAGCCCTGCAACTATGAATTTATAGCTGTAATCAATATTTGAACTCTTATTTTTATTTTAGGACAGTTTCAGCTGTGCCATTTCTAGTTAAATCCAAAACACATCCTCTAAAGATTTTCCAACGTTTTTCCTAGGAAGTTGGTTAATAAAGGCACTTGCTACATTATGTTACACGGTTATCTGTGAGTTTAAACCTTTATTGAGAATGGCTTAATTACAAATAAAAATATATTTATGTATAAAATCCCTGCATGTAAAATCCCCTTCCTTTGCTATTGACATCCTGACGGAAACAAAGCAACAGAACATTTTCAGAATGGGTGTTTTGACAGTCTTGTAATGGGAAACAGAGTTTTCAGAAAATGCAGATGTTCTGAATGTTTGTGCAGTGAGCTGCTTTTTCATCTGAATTTGTGTCATATACACAGTCTTTTCACTTGGCTTTTGCTTCTTCCTCGTGTTTTCATCTCTCATAGCTGTCTTCCATTAGGCAGCTGTGTGAGATCATGTTGCAAGAGTGGAGCTCTCCTTTTTTCTGCACTAGCTTAGGCAGCTTTGTTTATCTTTCACTTTAGTTGAAGCATTTAAGCCCTGGATGCCAAACACCAGTCAGTACTGCTACACCTGTCCGGGCACTTCAGAACACTCAGCCTGCCCTCGAGTTCATGTTTTATCTATAAGCTTAAGAGTCACTTTTGTTAACTGAACCTGTAAGATGCTAAATGTCAATGACAAGCCTTTTGTAACAATTGTTTTTATTTAACTAACCAAGCCTGCTCTGAGATAAATCCTATGGCAGTTCAGTGGTACTGAATGAACTACCTACCTGAAAATGCATGGGTTAAGGAAGTACTCTAACAGCCTGTAGTTTGCATACCTGTTAATTATTAACAGAGCTAATACAATCTCTCTAAATCAAACATCATAATTTTGGACCTGGGCATTAAAATTCCCAGGTCAGGAGCCTTCTGGTGACCTACTCTGGGGGAGCTGAAAGGCATTACCTACAATGGGTTTTGTACTTTTTTCCTGGAGGGATTCTGCTGGTGGCACCAATGGACTGGCTCTATGCCAATCACATCCTGCCTTTTACTCATTTTGCAAGGATCAGTGCCAGAATATATTTCAACTTCACCAACGATAAGCAAAATGTGACACACTGAAAATTTCTTGTCACATACTTTTTGTTTGGAACTTTTTAAAGGCTTCCACACTTTAGATGTCTGATACTGATTTTATCTTTGTACAAAGAAGCACTCTTGACTCTACTAAGTGTACTTAGTGAACACTTAATAGATACTTTTCAGTGAGTCAACAGATGAGAAAATGTTTATCCTAGAAAGTTTTTTACCATGCTGAAAGTAGATTCCTATTTATTATATCCACCACTAAATAATAATATCCTTTCACTGTTATTCAAGTTCCAGAACTTGAAAGGTTTTTTTCCTAAAACCACGCCCAAGGTGTGGGATCTCTGTCTTAAGTGCAAACTAAAATCTTCCTAGTTTTACATCAGTGTTTATTTTTCCTTCCCACTTCCACGTAGGCAGGACTGAAGGTGAGACTTGTAGGAAATTGTGATGGATGAAGCTGAAATAGGTGGCAATTTCTTACACTTCAGAGTGCTCCTCACCAAAGTAATTAACCATTTCCACTTAATGTCTGAATATTGTAACTCCAGCTTAATCCAAATACAGTTGTAGTGTTAAGAGCCAGAAAAATGTGAGATCCTGCCTCTTACTTGTAGCAGAGATGTTTGTATTTCCTCTTTTCTTAATTGATTTTTAGCTCTTCTTAGGTCACTGAACTAATACTAATAGCAAAATTTGGCTCTATGATTCACCATTTTAGTTACAATGCAGTAGATGCTGTCAGAGATTTACACTTTGCACACCAAATATATACTATTAGAGTGGATGATCATTTTCTGTATTTGCTTAATAAGTTTAGAATGGATTCTGCAGAAACTGGCACATGTGGATGGCGTAACATTCAGAGGGGTTTTTGCAGAGAGCAGTAAAGACTTCTAGGTGGAAATCAAGTCTCTTCACCTAAACTTTGGGAGCTCTAAGCAGTTACCAAGAGGATTTAGCCAAAAGAGATTGAGTTTGTAGTGAAAGGGGACAATGCCACTAACTACAACTCAAATTTTAATGCAGTTGCAAAATGCCAAATCTGTATATAAGGTGAATTTGGTACATGGGAAGTTTCCTTGAGTAAATGTTTTTCATTCCTACAATGCAGACAATACTGATGAGCTAGAAAGGCAATTTTTTTGTTATTTAAAGGTGGTTTAAGTTAATATTTTTTCCTTCTGTAATACCCTGCTGAACTTCAGATTCCTAGATTTAGGATGAAGATCAGCTCTTGATGCTTCGACAGACAGAGAAAAAGGTATTTTCTGCTTTTTTCTTTGTTTACCTAAACCTATGCATGTATTACCAAATGTTAAAGTTCATAAATTTGGTGCTTTTTTCTTATGTGTTTAATTTGAAAATAAGCTGAAAGTGAACAGGCTCTGAGTCTGTCTCTTAGAACTGCTGTGAAATGTGCAATGTTGAAAATTTAAAAAAAAAAAAAAAAAAAGAAACCAAACAAAAAAACAGAGACAGACATTGCAAAATCAGATACATCATCGGGGAAAAATAAAAAAAAAAGATAAAGACAGCATTGCAATACAGTCCTGTCACTGTCCATAAAGCCTCCCTTGTTTGAGGTCCCACTGCAGTTCAGGAGCGAGGTGTGTGCAGGGGAGTCCTGAGACGAGCAGCCAGCTGCCGTGCGGGCTGGGCAGGAAGGAGCAGGAGTATCCACTGTGGGTGTCAGCTGTCCGTGTAGATGAACAGAATATCTTCATCAGTGCCATAACTTGTCCTGGCTTCCTCGAAGTTGCTGATGCTGGTGCAGCACGTTCCTGGTAAGGAAGGAAAAATGGTAATGAGCAGTTCAGAAGGATTTGCCTGTGGAAGGTTCTTAACGCTGGCTCTGACGGCCTCCACTAACAAAACAACTGCTACACAGACTAGACCTGGCAGCTTAGGCTACAGCTTTACCCAGGTAGATCTTTCCACCTCAAAGTGCTCACTGCAGTAATCCTGTAAATAGGTACTGACTGGCCATTCTGTTGTATTCTGCACAAGGACAGTTCAGCTTCTCTCACTATCCCATCTGAGAGCCAAACAAGCCATTTGCTAAAATGCATATCTGAATGGCCTGAGTAAATCACAGCACAAAGTGCAGCACTGATGTAACTAATGTGGCAAAACCTCTTCTGGCAAATTGGGCAGTGATGCTTGAAATGCACGTGCACTGTGAGGGGAGGTCCAGCTGTGGCTCTGTGTTACTGACTTGTCAGTAATGTGGTGGCTGAGAATCCCCCCAAACAGGCTACTCACGGTCAGCATAGGCAGGGTTGTTGTAGTAAATACTCCCTGAGGCTTTGTTGTAGCCACATAACACAATGAAATGGCCCTGGTAGTCAGGACTCCTGCAGAAGCACTTCTGTCCGATGGGGAGGAAGCAGCAGTATTTGACAGGACTTGAGCAGAGATCACACAGCAGCAGGACTGCGTTCACCAGGACGATGGCTATGTGACCCTGGGACAGGTGGTTTTGGATGTCTTGAACAGTTACTGTGCTGCAGAAAAAGAACCAGACATGCTAAGTGACAAGTTTAGGAAAGAGGCTGGTGTACAAGGAAGTGTGTGATGGTGGGCAGTACGTACAGCTGGCACAGTTATTTCTGTATCACAGGTACAGCTTTTTGCTGTTAAACCCTGCAGGCTTTGCCATGAACAAAGCTTGACAAAACCTGTGGCATCCAAGGGCTATTGTGGCTGCCCTGTATCCTCTCTGCTTACTCGTCGTCATTTACCCCACTTCAACCCCAGAGATCCAAATCCAGCTTGGATCCAAACCCCCTTGGCAAAAGCTTGTATGCTAGTTTGTACTCTGCATGTCTGTCTAGGAACAGAGATCTATAATGCTTGTGTAGCTCTGGGAACAGTGGGTTCTGTGCCCACATAGCACTCTCTGTAATTCCAACAATGGCCAATTAGAGTGCTGTAGGCACTCCCTACTGGCTCATTGTAATGGATAATCAAATTCAAAACATAAATAGTCAGCTCCTGTCAGCATTTTCAAATCATTTCTTCTGCATCACAACTGCTTTTTCTCAAACTTCATTATTAGCTCTTGATGTGCATGGGGTTTTTTTGAGCTAGATGTAGTAGAAAGACTCTTAATTCACAAAAAAAGGGCTCAGAGCTTGATTTCAGTGTCTTTCATCAGTTTAGCTTGTTGCCTCCAAGAAAAGGTTGGGACCCACAGAATCTCCAGGGAGAAAGGAAAGAAAAGAGTAAGCTTACCACTTCTCCACCAGCACCTTGCAGTCTTTGGCCTGTGCAAAGAGCTGATTCACTCGATTCTCCTCTGTGTCAAAGTGCTTCCTGTAAAATGACTGTGGAGATAACAGAAGTTCTGAACTGGAATGATATTTACCTTGGGTATTCCACAGTTTACAGCCTCTGGCTAGCAAGGGCCTGCCCTGTTGGATGTCTGGCTATGTGATAAAACTGGAATATCAGTTCCCTGGTAACAGACAAGGATTGCTGCTCTGAATTACAAGTTTAAATTTGCTCCTGGTTAGTTACTGTTGCAGGTTCTATCCTGTGGCCACTCAGCTGCCTACATGAGGCAAGCCTGTCTATTTTCCCCAGGGGAAGCCGGGCAGGAGCTGCCGCAGGCCCTCCTTGGCCCCGTAGGGCTGAGGCACAGTGGGGGAGTGTAGAAGGTAACACTGCTGCTGCCCAGGCTGAACCTGTTCTGTAGATAAATACAGGGCTTCAGCCTCCAAGGCTGGCAAACAGGCTGGAACCTTTCATGAACACTACCTGGAAACTTTTTAAAAAAACCTCATACAATGGAATCAAAGATGTAGAATATGTGAGATCACACTGCTTTTGGAATGGATTTGTGCCAGTTCTGGCAATAGGCCAGATTGACTGTGGTTGACTGTCAGTAACGCAGCAGAGCTTTCACAGTGTGACACTCAAGGCTTGAAAGTTGCCTGCCCTCCCCCAGCAGATGAGAATACTGACCTGGTTTTTGTAGCCCTTGTCCACTCCGAGTGTCTGGGTGCAAAATTTATGCTTAACACCAAAGTGCCGCATTAGGTAGGCCAGGTCAATAGTCCAGATACTCTTTGTTAACTGGAGTTCCTGGATGGCTTTCTGAAACTCATCGTTGTCCAAGTGATTCAGGTACCTGTGGCATTAGGAAAGGCAGGCGAAGGGAAGCACAGATCTTAGGAGAAGCAAAGTGGGTGCTGTAGCCCAAGCCTTCACATCACAGCACGTACAAATTGAAACAATGGGCTTGGCTAAGAAATAACCAAAACAAAAAAAACAACCCACAAAGGAGCCAGAAATTTAAGGGAAGGGAGTAGGGAGTATTTAACTGGATTTTGTTGCTGACTTTAAAATTGGAAATGTGTGGGTACCTTGACTGTTTTATAGTACTAGAAGTGTACAGGTGCTGTACCAGAGGCAAGCTGGTATAGAACTCTGTCCTGAAGGGTTTACAGTCTGAATGTACAAGTGTATTTGAGCCAACACAGAAAGAAGTGTTAAAAGACTAAAACTTCCTTCACGCAATACATGGATTTCAAAAGGAGGAACCATAAAGGAATTCAATATTCAAAGGAAGCTTGTCTTAGGCATTGATGACACAAAAGGCAAAAAAGGGGAGATGAAGTCAGGAGGAAGCTCGGGACAGGTTGCAAAGGGGTCAGGAGAGGCAGTTACAGAGTTCTGAAAGTAAGAAAACAAATGGAAGTAAATGGAAATAAAAAAAAAAAGGGTTGGAATTGAGAATGCAGGGCAAACAAGGTCAGATCAGCAGGGTGAGAAGATTAATCTTGGAAGCTGAGTTTTGGGCAGACTGGAGTGGCAAAGAGGTAAAGGGAATAGAGGTTACAGTAGTCAAGATGGGAAATTACCAGCACACGGACTAACGTCTTGGCAGAAGGGATGGAGAGAAATGAAAATCTTCTGCTTCATATCTACTAAGTGGACATCTAAATAGGTATTTCTCCTGCACCTAAGCTCATGTTCCTCTGTGGAAGGAAAGAGGAGTTCAGCAGGACAGCTACCAGTTCAAAAAAAGTAAAACCAAAACTAAACAAAAAAAGAACCACCGAAGGGCAACACAGTTTGAAGTTGAAACTACTCTTGGAACAGACACATCCCACAGGTTGGGGGCTCGGCAGAACAGAGGTAGTACAGGTACAGTACACTTATAAACTGGGATACACCTGGTATATACCTGCCCATCATTTGAAAACACAGGAAGGAATCAGGTGAATCACTGTGCTAAGGATCAGTTCTGAATTATAACAATGGGAAAGAGGGAACACTTTCTATGAGCTTATGCATTCCAGCCTGCAAAGTTCATAGAGCTGATCAGGTACTCTGCATCTGTCAAAGCAGGCAGTTACTCAAAAGAGTCTGAAGTTCAAATTGTATTTTCCCTTGCTCCTGTCCAAGCAGCAGTCACTCTCCAAGGACACCTCAGAAATTCTTGCTCTCCTCAGACTAAGTTAAACTCACAGCTGTTCAACACACCTCTTCTCCCTGGATGTTGCTTCCTGCTACCCCTCCCCACGGAATGGATTTCCCTCACTGAGAGAGCCACTTACTGAAGCACCATCCTGGAGCAGGCCAGCCCACAGTCCCAGTGGTACAGCTGCTGAATCACTGGCACTTTCAGCTGGATGCAGTCAACTGTGTGAGTAAAACACAAAGGATGTAAATCCATACAAGAATGTGTTTCCATACCATTAAAAGTCAGCTTGTCCTCAGCACTATAGTCACGGAAACTTTGGAATATGTTTTTACTTTATCTCATGGGCCTGTAGGTTTTTTTTATTTCTTGGGGGAATGTACATTTAGTACTTCTGTACAGTTAAGCATTTGGTTTAATCTCATACTCCTTTATTGCTCCATACCTGGATCAGTCTGCATTGCCACCCCCTTTTCCTTTGGAAGTTTCATTTTACTCTTTTTGGTGGGGCAGTGTACCTGATAGCACTCAACTATGAAGCATAACAGTAGGTAAGGCCCAGGTATTCATCCTTTCTCTTGTGTCTGAATGTATTTCTGTGCCACAAGAACTCACAAAGCTCACAAGTGGCACCAGTTGTCTTTTTGTATTAACTGCCTCCAAAATTCAGTGAAGAGGGAAAAAGAGTAATCTCTGCCAAAAAGTCTCCCAGAATGCAAGTAGCTCCATCCCTCTGCTTCAGTTTTTATTTTTATGGAGCTGGCAAGGTGGTGGTTTCAGTTTCAGAAACACACTCACCACTGGAAGGATGTGCAGAGTTGCGTCTGTCACTGCTACTTCAGCCTCGACCAAAGTGAGTTAATCATAAGTACATAATCATAAGTAACCTTTGATCCAGAAAAGGCCTTTGAGAAGTTTTGCTAACACAAGGTCAGCTACAGTTTATGATGGGAATAAAAATGCATTTGACCAAATGTGGATTGGTCCAGTTTTGATGTAATTTTATTTATAAAACTTTTTAGACAATGTTATTTGTAATCCGATATTTAACAAGGCTGTAGCTTACTGCAGGGATGAGCCAATGCAGAGATTCTGGACTATTTCCAAATATTTTCTCCTAGCTGTGTCCGTGTTTAATCATGGCTTTGAAGACTGGCACACCCATCAGTATATTCATTCTTTTTAATTAAAATGTAGCTTCAACTGCTCCTAAGTATCCGGAAAAAAAAACCAAACAACCAAAACAAACAAAAAAAGCAAACAAACAAACCAGTTCCCAGGTTCTACTCAAACAGGCTCTGTTAAGTATTTTGTCACCATTTTTTCTTCGTGCTATGAATTTGTCCCCTTGTTGTTAACACACAGGGCCTCTGCCAAGTCCCCAAATTAACGACGAGGTGCACATTTTCTACGTGAAGGTTTCACGGAGCAACAACAACTCTTCTTGGCCGTTCAGTCACCTGTTCCCAACACGCCCAGAGCTCTCCAGCGATGCCTGTCGGCTGTGCCGGGATCAGGTACGAGCCGTGGCTGCGAATCGCACCGCGAACCCCTCTGCGCTTTGCCCGCGCCCCGGCGCAGCCCCCGTCCCCGCGGAGCCGGGAATTCCACATCGCGGCTGCCGAAACCGGCAGGGCGGAGCTGGGGCCGGCAGGAACCGCCGTGTGCCCTGCCCGGGTCCCGTCCCCGGCCCGTTCCGCGGGAACGGACCGCGCTGTCCCCCCGCCGGCCCCAGCAGGGCCGCACTGACCTGGCGGCGGCCCCCCGGCCTCCCGGGGGCTCTTCATGGTGGCGGCGGTGACACCCGCCGCCCGCTCAGTGCCGGCCCCGCCGAGCCGGCGGCGCGGCCCCGGGGCCCGGCGCTGGCTCCTCCCGGAGGCGGGGGCTGCGGGGGGCCGGGCCCCGGGGCGGCTGCCCCGCGCCGTGGCGGCGGAGAGGAGGAGGGCGGCGGCGAGGGGGTGCGCGGGCGGACAGGGGCATGACACGGCGGGCGGGGGGCGCGCAGCCCTGCCCCGGGCACGGGCACCGCGGGGCGGCCCCGAGCGGCACAGGACGGGACGGGGCCGGGCGGGACGGGGCCGCCCCCAGCGCCGCGTTCCGGTTCCGGCGCGCGGAGCAGGGCGGGAGGCGGCGGAGGCCATTAGGGGAGAGCGCGGGCAGCGCGGAGCGGCGGGCGGTGAGTGCGGGGAGGGCGGCGGGGTGGCCCCTGGTGGTGCTCCCGATTTGTCCCCGGGGGCCTCCTCGCTCCCCGGGAGCTGTGGGGACGCGCCCGAGCGGCGCTGCATTCCCTGCGGCCCGCGGGGCCTGAGGGGGCCGGGCCGGGGCAGCGGTGTGTGGGTGGCCTGGGCTGGGCTCCCTCACGGCTCGGCCCGGCCCGGGACTCGGGCGATGCGGCCCCCGGGGGGTCTCGCAGCCCCTCAATCTGGCTGTGTCGTTATGGAATGTACCTGAGCCTGTTCCCTTAAATGTGCACCTGGCGATACGAGTGGTTCGTTATCTAATACTTAAAAGTGAATTTCCTAGGTCAGAAGAGACCTGGGAAAGACCGGCTTCTGGTATTTAAAGTCTTTTCTTCTACGAGCACCTCGCTAGAGGAGTTTTATTGACGCATATTCAAAGCATGCGGTGTGTTTGGACAAGTGAGAAAATCGGTGCTGAACACCGGGGAAGATCGTGGGTTGTGTAGGTGAAGCCTTGTCCACGATTTTCTTTGTCATAACGGCTTTTGTTTTCTTCTTGTGTCAGGTGTAGAACCACAGCACTGCAGCCATGTCGATTGGGGTGCCAATCAAGGTCCTGCACGAGGCCGAGGGCCACATTGTCACCTGTGAGACCAACACAGGAGAAGTTTACCGAGGCAAACTTATTGAAGCCGAGGACAACATGAATTGTCAGGTATACAGGCCCCCCAAGGATGGAGGGAAGGCTGGCTCATCTGGGCCTGGGAAGGCTGATAGCCTGATTAAAAGGCTGTTGCTTTTAGAAGCACAGTGAAATGGATTCAGCACTACAGAGTGCTCCAAAGAGGCCAGAGCTTATTCTCTCTAGTTTTAGAGTCAGCTTGGGCATTCCTGTCAATAAGATCAAAGATTTAAGATTCTGTTCTGTGGACAGTGTTTTTCTGGAGTTCTTTATTAAGAGCCTCTGAGCATAAGAATAAACAGACCTTGATTTAAGAAACTGAAGCTAATTTATTGCATGTTACCAAGTCACTACTGAAATCAAAATGCTTTTTTAATAGTTAGGACTAGAGCAGCTTTATTAAAACTGATTCAATATGAGAAAACAAAAGTAACGAAGCTGATAAAACTAGTTTGTAAAATGGGGAGAAAGCCAAAGTCTTGGGCAGCAGGCATGGAGTTTGAATGGTCATGGATGCCTTGTGTCACAGCTGAGGCCTGTGTGAGCACTGACTGGATTTTACCTTCCAGATGTCCAACATAACAGTGACATACAGAGATGGCAGAGTGGCACAGCTCGAACAGGTGTACATCAGGGGTAGCAAGATACGGTTTCTCATTCTACCAGACATGTTGAAAAATGCTCCTATGCTAAAGAGCATGAAGAACAAAAACCAGGGTTCTGGAGCTGGGCGAGGAAAAGCAGCTATTCTCAAAGCTCAAGGTATGTACAGTTTGTTCGTGGTCCCTCCTCCCATTTTTCTGTAGAACTGGAAAACTTATCTCTACCACTGAGAAGATACAGGTTGTAAGAAGAGGAAAGATTACTGGTTTATACAGTGTTTTTCTGTGTGCTTTGTCTTATGGTGGGAGCCAAGACAAATTGTCCAACTACTTGAATTTGTTATATTGATGCTACGGTAATTCAGAGGTGTTGAGTGGTCTTGTTAAACAGAGGCTTTCTGTTAAACTTACTGTTCTGTTTTCCAGCAATTGTGGCCACCAGCTGTTTGGAACATTTAGGGAAGGATTCAGGTGTTCTTGTTAAGCTTTTGTAGGAAAACAACCTCAATTATAAAGATGGTACTTAAACTGCTGGGAATCTAATTATTAGCCTTTCTGTAGCTCACCCTCATTTGTACCTTTCTCAAGGGAACAATCCATTTATAACAAGACTGAGGAACAATCACAAAGTCTCTGTTAACTTTTACGTTAGCAAAAGCAGTAAGGTTACATGGGGGAGTAACATCTGCTGAAAGATACTGAGTTCTGTTGCAAAACCTCTGAAGAGTGTGGAGTTTTAAATCTCTTGGGCTACACAAATTTGTGTATCAGCTTAGATGGAACACAAGATATATGAGAATTCACTGCAGCTCTTCTAAGGAGCCAGACTGGGACCATTAGTTCAGGTTCTTCTCACAGAGAGCTGCTTGCTGTCACGCCACTTTCTGAGCGTCATAGGACAGCCTGCTTTCCTTCCTTCTGAGCAAGAGACTTTGTTGTTTAGGTTTTGCTTGTCAGTTGTTGAGATAAATATGCAGGTATGTCAAATTCATGTCATCCCTGATGTTTTCTTTCTTCAGTGGCTGCAAGAGGAAGAGGCCGTGGGATGGGCCGTGGCAACATCTTCCAGAAGCGAAGATAATTTTGGTCTTGACAGACGTGCTTTTTTTTTATTAGGGGTGTTAACTTGACTGTGTGTGCATTGGTTTCAGTTTTGTTTAATAAATGTTTCTGACAAAAACTTGTCTGCTCTTACGTTACAGGACAGTTCTCGGGCATACACCATGTAGGTGTATTTCAAATGTAAGCCAGCTTTGCCTGGAGAATAGTGAACTTTATATCTAGGTTTGACCACTTTGTGTGATGCATTGACTTTTAAAGATCGTTATTTTTCCTTTTTCTTGTTTAGTCCTGTTGTCATTTATTCTCAAAAGATTTAGAAGGCATTCTTAATGAAGAATTTCTAAGTCATACACCTCAAAGTCTTATTAGCAGCTGCATTTATGGAAAATAGAGGAAAACAGAGGCAGCTTTGTGAGAAAGCAAGCACTCTATTCTTTTGCTTTATATGGACCTACAGTGGATAGAGGTCCATTTTCAGATCTGTATATTGAGCTTATATCCTTGCATTTCTTAGTTTTCTCTTTAGATATGGGGAGAATTTTTCATTAGGAACACACAACTTTGATAGCCTGAGTCTGTCCTTGCAGTGAAAAAATCTATTCTAACTCTCTTAACATTTTTTCCCTCTGTTTGGGAAGAGAAGACAGAATATAAAATGGGCGTTTTCCAGGATAAATTTGAAATGCTTTGTAAATTTGAAAGGTAGTGCAGGTGTATGGGGAAAGTCTTATAAATGATCATCCATTAAACACAACGCCAGAAAAATGTTAATGATTTGAACTAAACTCATGATCACCTTCAGCTCTTAACATCTCTACACAGTCATGTAGATCATCAGCTGATCTGCAGGAAGCCAATGTAGCTCTGACTTCATTTTATTTTGCTTAAAGTGTAGTGTGGTTTTTCTTACTGACTTAATGGGTTGAAATGTTTAAATGTAACACTTCTGTATCTAATCACATACTTGCATACAATCAGTTATCAGTCTGTACACATAGAAGATAGCTAGTCATGCTTTTCTGCTCTGATGCTGTGAAGACTCTCCCTTGTGTGCAGACAGGAAAGTTGAACTAATGTATTGACCTGTTGAATTGTATGTAAATAAAGTTCTTTTTGATCTCAAACCACTAGGAAAAACCCTGCTACTTGTTCTTCTGGGCAGTAGTGATCCTAAATACTTACATTGGAAACCTCTTTAGCATGTGTTGAAGCTTAATTTTAAAAAGTGTTGTAGTGTCATCTTCTGCCTCACACGGGGAATGTGTCCAAAAGACAAGACAGTTTTCACAAAGCCCTGCTTCAAAACGTAGCGTGAGTCACGTTTGTGCAGCAGTAATGCTTTCCTGAAGACGGTATTTCCAACTGAAAATGAGCCATTTGAGGCCTTAGTAATGATACTAAACACTTCCTTGTGCAACTGTGGCATTCTTCAAATCAGCTTTCACTCAGAAGAGGATCATGAGTAATACCTATTGATCGGGTCATTTTGCTCTGTGTAAAATTACAACCTTTCTAATCACTGGCAGTAATAACTCTTGATTCTGTTGGCAGTTCTTTACCAACCAGTGATTCTAGCTCTTACTGTGGAGAAAAGACATTGTCTCAGAATTTCTTCCCTGTGCCCAGGTAAAGGCTTCTGGATGTTTCAAGACTTTGAGAAAGACCATCTTAACATGAAGCTAAAGTCTGTTTTAAGTCTCTGTGCTAGACCTGGTAAGACTTGACATTTTTTAACACACAGAGGAGAGGAGAATTCCATTCTGTTGCTGCAGCATGAATTTTATGGTAAGAATTGGACTGTCTGTAGTATCCCATGCTAATGCCTGGGATTTCTGGAAATGGTTTGGTAAGAACAGATATTTCTGTTGACATCCCTGCCCTTGTTGCTGTATGGTATAGCTGTTTGAAACAGGTGTCTTTCATTTGCAGTCTTTTAACTGGGTTTTGCTGCTTTTAATACTCAGGCTTGTGATGGTGTTGCTAATCAAGTTGTAATTTTGTACAGTGGAGTTACACTGTGTTAATAGGCAGACATGGACTGATATGAGACTAGTTCTCTTTCTGTGTAACTTGAATTGTATCTGCTGCAAGGTTTGATGGGATGCTGCTTCAGCAGCTAGAACTGCCTTCTCTTGGAAAGCAAGTGCCTAATAGAAACCTGAATAGAAACCTGAGCTTGGTTAGTACAGTTAAATGCCCTAAATATAAACTGGTGCAGGATGGAGCGTGTGCCTGTTGAGGGCTGTCAAGGTGTTCTGCTGAAAGGGTGTTATCCTGGCCATGGCTGATGTACAGTGAGGGACAAAGGAAGTTACCCTTACCTTGTTCAGTAACAGGAGACACGTGACACTACTTGCAGTTTGAGCAGAGGAATCCCTTTGCCAGAACTCCGTTGGGTCTGGCTTCCACTGGGTCTCCCTGTAACCTCTCAAGGAGACTAACAGGGAGGATTGCAGCATCTTTTCATGCTGGGACTGTTGGGTACTTCCCAGTCCTCAGGGCTCTGCTTCCTTTTTCTGTAAACCCTTCAAAAAGAACTATTAATATGTGGAAAGGAAGTAAGCCACAGATGGGGGGACTTGACTAAAAGTATTTTTTGGGAGAGATTCAGCATTTTGGCAAGGCTTCAAATCTGGCCCACTGGCTTTGTGTCACTGTTTCCTCCTGACTGTTAAATAGGCTGTCCTGAAGGATAGATGGAAGCTTTTGCAGAGGGCAGGGGAAAATAGCACCATGTTTTGGCCACAGGCAGCTACTGGAATGACAAAAGGATTTGAAACACCCAAAAGAACCCTAAAGAGAATAATGGTTAAATGCTATTTAAGCAGATTAAAGCTGCCTGGCAGTAGCAGGTTTGTTGGGGACTGTTTCCACTAATGATAACTCGCTCACCTGTTTCAAAGTCCCTGTTCCTTCCTGTGCAATGCCAAGCTGCCATTCTCTCCTCTCTGAAACAGTGGATGTGGCTTTTAGCAGCACTGAGGGCAGGGGACAGCCACGCATTTCAGAGGGCAAATGTAACCCTCCTCAGTAGATTTGTGGGAACAAACTCTTCACTATATCTGCTTTAAGAAGTTTCTGCCCCTTCTGACGTTTCTCACCCTCTGTATTTGTGACCACTGAGCACACAGCAAGGAGACTTTATTTAAAACTTTTTTCCCAACCAGTATTGCCTTAGCTTTTAAGCTTTATTTTAAACATGTAACATCTCTATTCCATATCAGCTTTGAAGAAGATACTAGATTTTGCATAAACAAAAGCTTTGCACTATGACTTCAGGTTGAAGCTGAGTCTAGGATGAACTGTTCAGAAAGATACTGTGAATTTAGTGTTAGAATTTTTTAAGTTTCACATCTAATATGAATTTAAGTCCCAGCCAAGATAAGCATATCGCAATTTCTGCCTAGACTAACTGGAACAGTAGTTTGTTACAGGCTGCTTTGAAGATCCTCCCTGCAATGTGAGTGTGATAAATCAAAATTTCCTTCTGACAAACGAGCTCTCACCCACTAGATGGCTCTGTCGGGAAGAGAATGAAGCTCGAGAAACCAGAACCCTCTGGAGGGAAAAAACGCAAGAAATGTGGTTTCTGCTACAAAAACCGTAAACTCAGTGCTATTACAAACTCTAGCTTGAAAATACTCTACTTATTTTCTTTCTTCTTCAGTGTTCCCAGAGTGCTGGCTTTGTGCACAGCTGGGTTAATCCAGCTGTTGATGCCTTGTGTTTCCCTGGTACTTGGATAATTGGGTGTGTGCACTTGGGCAGGTTGTGTAGATTCCTCACTTCAGTAACTTCAGCAGTCTGTCCCCTGGGACAGCGGATACCAGGGATAGATGCAGCTGTCTGTTTTTAACATCTGCACTTATTTGCCAACCTTGTTTTTGGTCACAGAATGCAGCATTTCTTTTTATTCTTTGCCATTGCCTTTGTGTGGGGGCTTGTAAATGTCTCCCTGTTGAGTGGGTCCAGGACTCTCTGTAGCTTCCTGCTTTTAACTGAGAGAGACAAGTGCTGGCCTAGAGCTTTGTCATGAGCTTGCCCCTTTGATAACATCACTGTAGATGCCCTTGAAGGACTCATGTGGGACAGACAACCAACACTGCAGCCGTGCAAAATGGTGTGTGGAGAAATGCAGGTAGTTTTGCCCAGTCTTCCAGAGTCAAACCCAAACTTGTGTCCTGGTTCAAAACCAGGGGATAACAGCAGAGAATAGGTAAATGGTTAGAGAAGGTATCACCTGAAAAAAATCTCTTTGCACAGAACTGTAGGACCTTTCCTCACTGATCAGGTGCTTTCATCCCATACGTGTGCAGTGCTCCTCTCCAGGTGTGTCTTAACTTATATTTGATCCTAAACTGTACTTCCTTTAGTTCATTTTTTAGTGCCCTTCAGAAAACCTCTGCCTCTTCTAGAAGGGCAAAATGGAGTAGGAAATGTGAGTTTCTAGTACTGGTGGTCAGGATAACTGTCCAGTCTGTATCTCTTTGCCACTTGAGCTTCACTTGAGTTTTCATGTAAAATAGAGGTGTCCTATTTCCTCTTGCCAGTAAAACATGAGCAAACATGGAAGGCTGACATCCCAGTGGAGCAATGATTTGGTAAGGAAGCAGTTGGTGGAATTCTGAGGACTATGAGAAAGTGTCAATGATTTGGTTGTTTATTTCTCAGCCAAGGGTCAAAATGGAGGAAAGGTTCTTTGATGTCACCATCCTGACAAGGGCACTTTCCAGATCAAGCTGCACTTTAACTGCTTCGTGTGTCCTGTTGTTGCTTGGACCTGTAATAATAGTTCTTGATAGGGTCAAGAGTACTTTGAAGGTGATGAATAAGGAAGTGCCACCCTGCCCTGCTCATGCTAACTGTTCCTCAAAGAGTAGGGTGTGGGATTATTTAACTCATTGTGGAGGCTGACATTAGTGTGCAGTATGAGTAGTAGGTTTGGAGTGTTTTTTATGCCACCTAATTCAGACATTTAATGAGAAAAGTATTTTGGGTCTGTGTGTGAGTTGTTTGTTCCTAGTAGACAGGCTATTATTCCTGGCACAGGACCAGTCATTGCATAAGCAAGTATTGTGCAGCCTTCTGCTGCTCAGCAGAGACTATCAGAGTCTATGAAAAGTGGAGATTTTCCAGCATCATTAATTCAGGGGAGAATGCTGAAGTCCTGGCAAAGAAACAGATTGTATCCAGAAGATGTGTAGTTATGCTGGGAGAAATGAAAAGAATTGCAGAAAAACACTATTATTGTTCTTTTGTTTGGTGAACTGCTTGCAGTGAGCATTTAATTTGTTCTTCATTTTCCCTTGCCTAGGGACTCAAAATCTGTTGTGTGGTTGGGGGTTTGCCCTAATTCCAGCTCAGTGAAGAGATGTTGGTACATCTACTCCAGAGCAAACCGCTGCTTGTGAGGCAAAACTCCTTGCATTTTGTCCCTCAGTGCCTAAAATGTTGACAGGGAGTGAGTGGGTCAGAGCACTTGGCAGGTTTATCAACAGCACTGGCCTGGTGATTCAAAGGGAAGGCAAAGGGAAGGCCTGGATTTGCAGGGACATGATGTGTTATGTGGAACTGTCCCCTTAGCATGTCCATGGCTCCCTGATGGAAAGGGCCTGACTGTCACTTTCTTTACAAAACCACTACAGGGTGTAAAGACATTGTCACCTTGCATTTCATAAAGGGGGATTGAGTCTGAGCCAAGGAGGGACTCAGACCAGGATTTGAAGACAGGCTTGGGCCCACAACTCCTTCTGAAACCAATGAGTTAGGCACCTCAGTATGTTCCAATACTTATCCTTAATGACTGGCCTAACGGTGTCCCTGGAGCTCAGGGACAAAGTCTTCAGAGGCCCAGTGAGTGTCTAACTGCTGGATCATCCCAGAAGGGATGGCCTCTGAGCACTGGCTCCTGCTTCAGTCTCCTGTTGAGCACTAATCCACTTCATGGTGGCTTATTGGAGTGGATAGCTCTTTGGACATTCAGGCTGCTTTGCTCCAAGTCCCTCAGTGGCATCCAGAAAAGTGCAGTTTTGTGTTTTCTATTACATCTGTTTTGTACTCTCTTTTCTGATTTCTCTGCTCTCCTCCAATAAACATCAATCAGTCCAGTAAGGACTGCTGAATCTGTGCTGCTTTGATTTGTTTTTATCCTCCTTCCTTAATTTCTCCCATAATGTCATCCTTACCTTCTGGAGAATAAGTGAATGTTCACTGTAAGTTTACAGGAGCTGCAGGTGAGATCCTGCTGTGGAATCCTGTGTTTCTGGCAAGCATATTTACTTGCTATAGGCAAAAGTGAAAACTGGCTTTATGGAGAAGTGCTTTCAGGGAAAGACAGACTGCAAGTCTTGAGAAGATGCAGGCTCTGCCTCTCTTCTGGAGGTTCACAGGTAAGCTGCTTGATGGGATAATCGTTCTACTTTCCTTGTAAGGATATGAGGAAGATAAATTACTGATCAAATTATCTAGGTTACTGTGATACTTTGCATATTGCTCTGCCCAGGTGCAACTGAAGGTGGTGATTAGAGGATTAGGCTTATTTATAATCCCCCTTTCAGGAAACTTGGTTCTGTTTTCAGGGTAGTTCTCTCCACTGCACTTGGCAGAGGAGAACAGACCTCTGCAACACAAACGTGCATTGGCTTTGTGTTCCACTTTCAAATGTGTTGAGTGCAATTTACATCTATAAACACCAATATATTTGTTGCCTATAAGTAGGAGCTGTCCAGGCTGTTGCATTTGGGTTTTTTGGGAAGCTAGCAGTCCCCCATTAGAGGCACAAGTCGGGCCATAACTGTTATGAACCCACAGCCTCGGAGAGGTTTTGGAGCACTGCAGCTGACAGCCCTCAGCAGACATGCTGTGAAGCTGAGAATGGGGTAACCCCTTGATCCATGTGGTGGCACTTTGGGTTGCTTGTTGATATCTTTAGTCTCCTAAAAAATCTCAAGTAAACTGTAGGGTGAATAAGGTTTTTTTCCCTGACAAAGTATCCAGGTGAGAAGCAGAACCAGAGTGTGGAGGCTTTTACTGTTCTGTTACAAAGAGATGTTGCTTTTTGTTGCCTCACAATTGAACGAGCTCCTTTCTGCATGAGTCTCGTGTCTCTGAAACAGCTCCACAGCAAGCCTTTTTTTGCAAGGCTCAGCCATAAGTCAATGTTGTTCCTCTTTGAAGAACACTATATCAAAGTGTACATCAAATGCATCCTTGGAACCAGACAGGAGTGTGTCATTTGCCTGCAGTTGTTTTCACCTCTTTATTTTGAGGGCAGTTTGGATACAGCAGTGGGGAGTGCTGTGGTTTGGGAAAAGATGGAGTGACTGCACATAGAGAAAAAATGTTGCTTCTTCCTTTCCTCTTGATATTTGTTAGGATCAGCTGTCTTTGTTTTGTATTTTTGCTACAAATGTGGTTTTTTTCCCCAGTTAATGATCCAAATTTGACATGGAGAAAAGTGGATGAAGCTCTAGGGAACTCATTAGGGGTTTTTCATGTCAGAATTTGATTCCAAATACATGAAGTCTAATCCTAAACCTAGGAGAGATTTATACCATGGGACATGTTGAAGCCTCTGGCTAGAGGCTGTTGAGAGGGTCCATGTAACAGCCCTCACTTCACCTCTGCAGCCTCATTTGAGCCTTGCTTTTACTGTGTGCTTCAAAGCTCTCCTTTTGAACACAGTCCTATCCTTAGGCTGACACTAATGCTATAGGACACACCGATCCCCCAGCCTAAGGGAGGAAGCAGCAGCCTTGACTTTCCTTAGTTTCAGCACCCTAATCCCCAGTCCTGCTTTACCTCTTGGCTCTCTGTCTCTGAATCCCAGTCCCAGTGATGGCTCCCATCATTTTTTACCTTGTGAGGGTCTTCCCAGACAGATGCAGGGCACCCACCCCACTGCTGTCACTCCCCTCCTCAACAGGGCAGGGAGGGAAACTAAGATTAAAGACAGGGAGATCACTTACCAATTACTGTACTGGACAAAACAGACTTACTGGAGGGGAATTAATTTATTGCTAGTTAAAATAGGTTTGGCTAGTGAGAAACAAAGACAAATTAAGACACCTTCCCACCTCCACCTTCTTCCCAGGCTCAGTTTCACTCCTTCATCCCCAACTCCTCTGCCTCCCCTCTCTGTGGCACTGGGGAAGTGGCACTGTGGTCAGCCCATGGCAGGTTGTCTCTGCTGCTCCTTCTTCCTCACCATTCCCCTGCTCCGCCATGGGCTGCAGGGGACTCTGCTCTGGTGCCTGCAGCACATCTTCCCCCTCCTCCTCCTCCTCCCCTGGCCTTGGTGTTGTGGAGCTGCTTCTCACACTTTTTTCCCCTCACCCCTCACTGCTCTGTGGCGTTTTTCCCTGTCCTATGTTTCCCCCACAGTCCCAGCAGCCTGAGAGGTGTGCTCAGCAGAGGGGCCCTTGTGGGACCTGCTGAAGGAGTGCCCCCCTGCCCTCATGGCAGCCCTGCAGTCCCTGGGCACAGGCTCCCGGGGTGTGAGCTGGGCACCTCAGAAAGGAGTTCTGGAGGTGCATCCTGCCTTCCTGCTGGTGGGAGCCGAGCGGACACTCAGCTCCAGAGCGCCTGGCCCGGGATGGCAAAATGGCGTCTCTCCTGAGGGATGGCCGAGGTTGGTGGTCAGGGATTGCGTTTGTCTGGCTTGGCCTAATGTCTGCGTAGTGAGGGGCAGCAGGAAGGGCAGGTAGGGGCCAGGTATTGCCTTGCCCTGCTTTAAAGAGGGTCCTTTGCGTGTTGCCATAAGGAAGTCTCTTTTGCAGTCTTCCAAAACCAGCCAAAATCAGGAAAAAGTGAGTGCCGCCAGTTCAGATGCAATTGTGGGAGCTAAACCATATTGATCAGGGACAGCAACAGCACAAGCATTACTGATGCAAACCCCAAAATGGCCAATGGCTCCCGTTGTTCTCGTGCTGTGTTAGCAGGAAGTTTGGGAGCTGCCAGTGACACTGTAAAACACTCCAGGTCATACTGAAACTGAGGGATGGGCCTGTCCAAGCTGAGATCCAAGCCCTCCATTTTGCTCTCTTTCACTTGCAGTTTCTGAAAAACACAAATCCCAGAGAACTGTTGGTAGAATGAGCAGTTTGGTTCTGACTTACTCAGTTTTTCCAGTTGCAGCAGAGTTCAGACAAAGGTGCAAATGTCAAACTGTTGGCTCTGCAAACCAAAAGATTTCAGGGGATCAAGAGCAAAGCTCCCCTCAGAAGTCTGACATGAAGACCCAAAGGCAGCTGCTCTCTGGGAAAGGGCCTTTTTCTCCCTTTTCTGTGCCGTATTTGTGCTGGTTGAGACCCCATGTTCTTCAGGGGAGTTACACAAATTGAAGAAGGCTTATGTAGTTTTTCATTGCTTTCCAAATGCTTCCTATCAATTTATCCAACATGGGGCAGATGGAAACAAGAACGGAATAGCCCTCCCAGAAGCGGAGGAACTGGCTGATCAGTAAGCAGGGAAGTATCTCTCCACCCTTGTGACACACCCTCCACGCAAGCAGAATGACCCTGATGCTGTAGAAAGAAATGTCAGTGTTTTTGTGGTTCCCTCGCTTTTGAGGCCAGTTTGGAGGCAGCAGGGGGAGTGCCCAGCTTCGGGAAAAGGAGTAAATGCACGTGGAAGAAAAGCTGGCTTTCCTCTGAGCTCTTCTGCTGCTGAGGAAGAGTTCCTGTGTGGTTATTGTATTTTGTGACTATTCTGGTTTTTAATCAGCATTACTGAACTGGAATACTCTCAACTCTGAGAGGAACAGAAAGGGTCCACAATCAAGTACTTGGTGTCTCAAAGCAGAATCAAGATGTGGTCATGGCTTCCTAGAGCTCTGGCCTCAGCTAAGAGTGTTCCGGCCTATTCTGTTTTGTGCACTACCTCTTGGCAGCCTTAAGCCAGCTACTGTATCTATTCTGAGAGCACTTAAATGCCAGTAAACTGCAAAACAGATTCTCTTGTCCATGGATAATGGTCCCCAACTGCGCAGTGCTGGAATAACTGGGCTTCCTGCCAGCTGCCCTCCAAGGCTCCTACACCTGCTGCACTGTCAGGGTGCTGTAGTGGCAAGAATTTGTACTGAGACATCATTGCCTCTTCTGGGCTATGAAACATCATCTGGTGCGGGACAGAGTGATCTCTAAAGGCAATGTTTAATCCCCTCTTGTTTGTTTTCTTAAGATGAAACAATTTATATTTTTGACATCTTTGTCAGCAGCTGTCTACTAAGGAGCCTGTCAGCCTGCCCCAAACAGTGCAAACTCCTTTATCTTCCAAGTGCTTGTGATGAATTTTAAGTGATAAAAGAGCCTTGGCAGAGCACAAGAGAAAGGCCTTGACAGGTTTTGAAGTGTGTGAAATAAAAAATAGATCAGACAAGCCTGTGCTTCCAGCTGCTTTTTGCATCCTTACCTCAACAAAATAATTACTAGTTATTCAGACTGGAATGAGGGAGGCTTGTGGCAGCCTCAGTGCTCAGCATATTACCACCTGGAGCATGCCAGGATGCCTACCTGGGGTTTGTGGTCAGAGGCTGAGGTAAAATACAGGATGGAGGAGTGAGGAAGGTGTTGTCCAGTTAGGGAAGGAGGGAACAAGTGCTTTTCTGGTGGAGTAACTGGAAGTGTCTGTGCTGTTCCTTCTTCCCTCTGCTCTTTGGCACCAATGACCTCATTAGCTGTGTGTGCAGCCCCTGTGGTTGGGCTTTGCAGGCTGATTCTCCTGGAGCTCTCTGCCTGCCTGAGCCCACACAGCTGCAGCTGACAGTGCTCACCAACAGCTTCAAGGGAGTTGCTTTGTGCCTGCTGACCTCTCCTTCCAGCAGACTGCTTTTGGAAGGTGTGCTTAAACATCTCACTTGGAGAGCTATTGTGAGACTGGTCCCCTGGTGGGAGGACAGGGTAGGGAAGGGACTGTGAAATTACCTGTGTAGCTGCAGCTTCCTCCCTGCCCCGTGACACAGGTCCCATCACAGGCTGACCATCTGCATCTGCATGGAGAGGGAGGCTGGGGAAAATGAAAATGATGGAGGGAGCCTGGTATGTGAGTCTTGATACTGAGGGCTGTGTGTGGCTTTAAGCAGCTGAGGTTACAACCCTACATCAGCAAGTACATACTGAGGAGAGTATTCAGTAGGGCAGGGATCCACTCCTGCTGTGTTATGCAGCAGGAGACATGAGCTCACTGTAGACAAGCATCCCCTGGTTTAGGAGCATAACTAAGCTGGTCCCTCAGTGGGGAGACTTGAATAAGCTTCTCATCCCTTTAATCCCCTTTGAGAGCCCTGAGCTTTCTCACTCAGTGCAAGGAAAAGCTCATTTGGGTTGTACCATCCTCTCTGGTTTGTGAACTCAGCTTTTATGAAAACTGTGGATTTAGGGCCTCTAGGCCCGTTCCTTGGGCATACACCTCACCTGTGGGGGACACTGGGGCACTTCCCAGCTCTGGAGCTGGATGCACACCAGTGCTCCCCAAGCCCTTCACCTGTCAGAAGGTCAGGAGCTGGCAGGGAACAGGGTGTGCTGGGATTGCACCTCCACAGCTGAGTTCCAGCCCATCGGAGTTCATCCAAGAAGCAGTGGCAGTCTCCTAGGCCAGGACCTCATGATTTGCATTTGCATGTATTTATTCACAACCAGCTCTCCATGGGGAGGTTTCTATGGCAAAGGAACCAAAAGCATATGGAGGAATAAACACAGATCCCACAGCTGCTCAGCTGAACCAGGCTGTTTCAAGCCATGCTTTGTCTCCAGCTCCTGGAGTTGCCAGTGATTAGCACAGAATTCCCCTGCAAGGGGCTGGATCTCTCATCCTTGTCCTGCTGGGTAGCACAGCTCAGACCAAAGCAGGGCTGGAAAGAGGCTGCACAGATCCTCCCTGGGGCTCGGCCAGGAGCTCTGCAGGGAGAAGCTGTTAGTGGTGTGCTGCACACTGGGGGTCTTGCCTCATTTTGCAGGGGTGCCACTGTTTTGGAAAAGCTGTGAAGATGCCTTGATGCAGAGCCCTAGGGAGACACTGCTCAGAGCCAAAGACCAAATGCTCAGCACCCCTTTTCCTTCTTTCTAGGTATGCACTGGCTCACCAGGCAGCTCCAAGCCTTTATTTAAATGATTTGTGCCTGAGTTTTCTTCTTGGCACAGAGCAGAGTGCTGCTATGCTTAGACTGTAAGAGTTTAAGCAGATCTTGCTGACATTTGAAATGCTTTTCATTTTTGCTGAAAGGTATTTTGGAAGGAAAAGAAGAAAAAATTAATACCATCTCTTCCACAGCAGGGGAGGAAACTGAGGGCTGAGCCTGGGGCATGATGGTAAATGGACTTATATCCAGCTGGGGCCGGTCACTAGTGGTGTTCTCCAGGGCTCAGGGCTGGGGCCAGTCCTGTTTAATGTATTGATTATCTGGATGAGGGGATCGAGGGCCCCCCCAGGAATTTCACAGATGACCCTAAGTTGGGTGGAAATGTTGATCTGCTGGAGGGCAGGAAGGCTCAGAAGAGGGATCTGGACAAGCCCCCTGCAGCACAAAGGGTGGCAGCCTACCACAAATGAACACCCATGTTTCCCTTTCCTTAAAGGAGTGAACCACTCTCACCAACATGAATGGTACCTGATCCTCTCCCACACTGCTCAGGCACTGCACGAGGACTCCTGGTCCACACTCTTGCAGTGCCTGGGCTGCTGGCTCAATTTGTGAACAACCCAGGTACTCAGACTCTGAAGTGCTTCACGCCCACGTCCAAGAGAACTCTTTATTATGTTTACATAGAGCATGAGCAACATGGAAAACACCAGAAATACTGCATCAGTGGTTTGGTTTTTGGACAGCATTGGAAATGGCGATGCAGCTGCTCACGTCATGTCTGTGTTACGAGGTATGCAATATGCCACGAGGAGCCAAAGCTTTGAGCTTTCCTTTGGGAAATGCCCATCTCTGGCACATTCACTGCTTGCTCCTCTAGTGCCACAGTTAGGTGCTTAGCTTGTCAGCTTTTCCTCAATTTCACTTGGAAGTTGTAATTGTAGTACCTTGGAGCTTGTAATTTTAGTACAAAAGCACAGTTTTTGAAACCAATCCTACTAATCCACAAGACCGTTCTCCCTCCCTCTCCTCCCCCCTCCTCCCATCCCATCCCAACTCATCCCATCCCCCATGCTCCCACCAACACATACCTTCTTCCCCTCCCTCTCACCCCGGTCACACAGCAAATATCCTGATGCTGCAGTTCCAAGCCATGTGTCCGCCCCAGCCTATGTGATCCAATGGTCTCTGACCAGGTCCCTTTGTTCAGACCTTCATACAAAACACACAATAGGAAAAAAAACAAAACAAAAGGAGCCAGACACAAGAGGGAGACACACTGCCGGGCTCCAGCTCTGGCCTCTTCAACTAAGCTCCACAGCAGCTAGGCTCTTGGGGTACCTCCTTCCACACTCGAGGCTGCAGGTCCCAAGGTTTCCAAGGTGCATAGGAAAAGGAAGAAAGGAAGTAAACTACAAGCCTGTTTCTGTTTTAGGTTCCCCCCCATCCCTTTCCCTCAACCCAATGGCTGCTGGAGGATATTCTTGACTCCGACAGGTCTTTTCCCGTCTTCCAGTGAGACCCTGCCTGGGGACCAGGTTCACTGTAAGTCACTGGTTCCTCTCTGGAACGTGGGCGATGGGTTTGGCAGCGAGGGGAGGGAGCGGAGCACGTTGTGGGGGGATGACAGGCTTTTATCTCACAGTAGGTTGGGGGGGAGACGTCAGGGAAGGCGAGAGAAAAAGAGCCAAAGGGTGCCGGTTAAGCTGGCCTTCTGCTTGATGTTTGTACTCGAAACTTCTCCTTGGGGTGGCTTCAGTGTGCCAGCGCCGGCCTGTTGTTCAGTCACCTCTCGCAGCCCTGCTGAGAAAAAGCACGTGGCGGGGTGCTTCCGGCTGCTTCATCCTCTGGCTGGCTGCCCTCGTGCCCGCCGGCGATCTCAGAGTCGCAGTCAAGCGCCTCATAGATGGTAGGCAGCGTGGTCTGCTGGCTGAGCCGCTTGCGCAGGCCCACGAGCAGCGGCTGCGGCATGGAGGAGACGTCCACGTTGTTGCCGAGGTCAACCCAGGCCAGGCAAGGGAACTTGTTCATGTCCTTCATGGTGTCAGTCAGCTCCTTCATGGTCGCCCGCGTCAGCCGGTTGCCGTTGAGGGAGAGGTGGGTGAGCTTGGGCAGCGCCCAGAGGAAGGGCAGCAGCAGCCGCACCATGTCATCGTTGAGCTCGGTGAAGCTCAGGTCCACGGAGGTGAGGTGGTCCCCGTTGTTCTGCAGGTAGTAGGCCATGCGGTGGACATCCCGCATGGTCAGGGGGATCCCCGACAAATCCATGGAGTCCTGGCTCACCTTCTTCTGCAGGCTGGTCTTCAGGCTGATTAAGGAAAAGGGGAGAGAGATCAGAGGGGAGCACTCCCATCCATCTCACCCAAGAGAGAGAGGCTTGTGACAGGGGAGGACTCATTAACAACAGGGGCTAGAATGTTAAGCAAAGGGTTAATAGAGCTTATGGGGGAAAAAAGCATTTGCACCACACCTCAGGACAGGCTGTCCTGGGGCTTTCCTGTGTATTCTCAGCACCTACACATGAACTTTGCCAGATCTGGCTAAACACAGGATGCTAAAGTGTCTTCCACCAGCAGATTTCAGAGGGTTTGTCTGTATGTGTGTGTACAGACGCTCATGCATAGAAAGCAGAAATAACCAAGGCAAGCAAACTTTCAAAGTGCACTGGTTTGTACTGTGTGGGGGCTGTTTGTGAACCACCTCTCCAGGTGAATGCCAAGATCTGCTGCAAACAGACTCTGCTGCAGAGGAGAACAGTGTTACATGGCTGAAAACCAGATATTTTACCAGGAAAACAACCAATAGGCAAACTGCACTCCAGGAGTAGATTTACTGCATGTCCCTTTAAGCCTTCACAACCAGCACTTAGTCAGTAAGCAGCACCAGTGGCTGCCTATTTGGGTCTCTGTGGTCAGCAGATCATCTGGGATCTGCTGCAGCTGTGAGGAGGCGGGGAGGGTATAAGGGTGCTCAGAGATGGCTTCAGCCATTTCTTTTGCTGTCTGCCTGGCAAGCGGAGAGAGGAGGAGGTAGGCAAGCTGTACAGCAGGCAAAGCTGTGTTATGGGGCTGTTGGGTATGCAAAGAAAGTGAGGTGTGGAGTGTTACGATGGACTTTGGGTTTGTGAGAGTGCTGTGAGAAGGGGGAGCTGTGGGGCTATAGGAGCTGGTGGGGATACTTTGCAAAACTGAGTAGAAAGTGTGTGTTGGTGTACCACAGAAGAACCTATCCCCTTAGTGTAAATTATGTAAGTCTTGCTGCTCTTTCAGACACATCCAGCTCTAAGGACATGGGAGCCCTAGCAGGACCCCCAGTCGTGTGCTCAGGGGGTCTGTAAGTGCCTCGTTGAGCTTGGGAGGATCAGGGTGGGTTAAGAATTAACCACCACTTCGAAGGTCCCCACTCTTCCTATCTGGCTCTCTGTAGTGTCCTGCACTCCTGTGGCACAGCCAGTCCCTGAAAGCAATGGGTACATGGGGACATGCAATTTCCTCGGAGGAGGCTGCAGCACCGCAGGAGCTCCCGTGGCAGGTGAGAATGTCCCTACAAGCCTTAGGACTGCCAGGCTCTTCTGTAGTTGTGGAGAGGATGTGACGCTGCCTCTACAGCTTTGCTTGACACATGCAGTTCACGGCATCCTGGAAATTTCAGTCCTTAATAATCCCCTCTGAGCACGTGTTAACGTGAATGATTAAACATGCATCAGGACAGGCAACAGCCCTTTGTGGACACGTTCAACACTGGCAAACCTGTAGCTGTGCTTCATGGTAGGAGTGTGAGATGGAAGGACCTCATGGCCTGCACTGTCAATTCTTAAGCCCACAAATTCCTGCTCTGGGTTTAGCAGCACTTTGCCCAGGCTACTTTTATGTGCCCTTGTGTCTCCCATGGGAGTTCACTGTGCCAGGCTGAGGCTGTATCTGCAAGCATGCATTTGAACTAATGAGCTCTCATGGTAGAGAGGGAATAACAGCATGGATTAGATTGTATTCAGACCCTAAAGTATTGTTAGTAAAATGTATTACTTACTAAATACTTACACTTTAGATGACTCACACTACTCCTCGGTGGATCGCAAGAGGGGTAAGGGGAGCAGTGCTTATCTGTACTGTCAAACAGCAGAGATTGATGTCCTGGGGAACTGGTCTGAAAGCACACAAAGGAGGTCTCCACAGGGCCTCCACTTGAAGGTGGTATTTGATATCTCTCCAATATCAGGGCCCCAGAAATGAGATTGTGAAGAATTAATCCATCACGTTTCTTATAGCTGTGGTGCAGTTCTTTTAGCTGCTGCAGTAGCAGTTGTGAACTGTGCATGCTGTGGTCTGGGTGGCACTGGGCAAGCCTCCCTTTTCCTACAAATCCAAGGGATCCTTGAGATCAGCTCAGGCTGCCTGGGAGCTGCATTTCTTTTAACTCTCCAGCAAAACAACGTGTGTTTTTTTGGTATAATTCGTTACCAACCACTGGCAGTGGTGAAGCATAATCTACCACAAAAGAGGGTTCAACTTGTATGAAGTCTGTCAGGGACCAGCCTCAAAGCTGGAAGAATCTCAGATTATCCCTTTAGCTGTGTTTTAACTGGGTGTTCAATATGGAGTACTTTTTGTTCTGGCAAAACCAAGCATCAAATGCACAGTGAAGGTATGCATTCATACTGGTCAGCTTAAGCTGGGAGAAATGGAACTTCTGTGAACTTTAGTGCACGGTGGAAACTGTCCCCTATATCTATAAGGGGCTGGTACAAGAGATATAGAAGCCTTTTCTGGCCTCTATGGGTTTAGAATAAGACTTTGTGGGGCAATAAAGGATACACAAGCATAGAAGCAAGACTGTAACTACTTCGGCACCTGTTTTGTGGAAATGCAGTTTGTGGTTCCTGGAAATTTTCTTCCCGAGTGCTGTCAAGCCAGGGCAGATTCTGGGGGGGGGTGGGGGGGTGAGGGACACAGAAAGGAGGCACAAGCATAGGGACATCTTCCCCAGCCCCAAGCCTTGTTTCGATCTGTGCAAAGCCTCCTCAGACCTTCCTTTCTGTAAAGCTACA
This sequence comes from Pyrocephalus nanus, assembly GCA_038380795.1. Lineage (NCBI taxonomy): Eukaryota > Metazoa > Chordata > Aves > Passeriformes > Tyrannidae > Pyrocephalus > Pyrocephalus nanus. The sequence goes on from CM076278.1 coordinate 5,603,887, forward strand.
GGGCACGAGCCCAGTTTGGTCTGGGGATGGGAACCAGGCTGGAGTGGGGACCACTGGAGGGCACGTCTGAGCCGGCACCGCTCCTGCTGCCGGCTCTCAGCATTCAGGTGCCGTTTTTCCTGCCATGTCTGCAGCAGCAGCTTTCTTAACAGGGGTCAGGTCTGAATGGCTCTTGGGGTCCCCTTTAGAGTGACTTGGCTCTGAGTGCAGACAGTGATAAGTGAGGGGAAATGTCTGAAAGACAAAAGCAATGTGCTGTCTGTCTCTGCCTGTTAAGCCTCCCCTCCTGTTGACTGCTGTGCAGGGACTGCAGTAATAAGTCACGGATCACGCTCTGACCAGAGCAGGTACCTTCTGCTGCTCTCCCCAGCAACGAGCCAATACCCCAAGGAGGCTTTAATCGAGCAGACAAATTATCTTCCTATAATTGATTCTGCAGACTGGACTGCTCCCGGCTGAATGTGCTTAAACCCTCCTGTCCTGTGCCAGAGCCCGCCCTCCCTTCTTTGCTGGCTTGTTTTTCTTTCCTTTCCTGTGTTTTTGCTGCTTCCTTTTGCCCTCATTCCTGTACCTGCCAGGGTGACTCTGGGCCTCCTGTCTCAGCACTGTGGGCTCCTCCTGTGCTTAAATTGTTCTCTTGCCTATAAAAATGCCTCTTGTAGGGATGATGTGTCTGTAGGAGCCTCGTCCTGGTGGACATAAGCCCCCGTGCTGCAGCCAGGCTCTCTGGTAAGTGCTGAAGCATGAGATCTGACACCCCACGCATGCTGGGAACCCTGGCAGCCTCCTCCTCACCTCCTTGGTGTTTCTGTGCAGCTCCAAGAGGTGCAGCTAAATACCATCCCTAGGAAGAGCACAGGACAGCTGGCCACTCCTCCTCTATTGCTTTAGAGGTAAATGTACTTGCTGACAGAAAAGGGTCAGGGAGATGTGGGTAGATGCTCGACTCTGAATTATCTGACACTTGTTTTTGGTTTTTTTGGTTTTTTTTTTTTTGGTGCTCTTTTAAGCTCTGCTTCTCAGGGAGTGTGAGGGGGTGGGGGGCAGGATACGCAGGACACCGAGCTCTCAGTCGCTTGTGCAGCAGCTGAGAAAATGCTAGGCTTATTTCCAGAGAAATGGGTCATCTATTATCCCCTAATTTCTGCAAGTGAAATAGGCTTAAAGATTGCTTCAGCTGCAGAACGTTTTTTTCCTTTGTGTGAGACACAACAGCTACTTAGAAATGTGGCTCTTGATGCCCGTGGGACTTGTGGATAGAGGGCTGCAGAAACACTGGGGGCTGGATTAACCTAATGCTACCACAACTGGTGCTCTGGGCAGATTTATAATTGGGGGGATTTGCATCTAACAAGGATCTGGACTCTGGATTCAGGGAAGCAGACTGTGTTTGTATTATCTGCAGCAAGCTTAGAGAGGAAACGAACCCCCACTCCCTCAGATGCTGGAAAAATGGCTGCAAATGAGAAATTCTGTGAAACTTTGAGCAAAAAACAAGGGCAATCAGCAGTCCATTCCCTACTGCCTGCCTGGGGGTGCAGCATCCAGCGAGGAAAGTTGCTGGCCCAGACTCCTGTTTATAAGGAATCAACATCCTGCTTGCAACCCTTGTCCAGCCCTGCTGAGGGATGAGAACACTTGGAGGTACATCTCCCTGTTTCACTCATGTGAAAGAAGTTCTTACTTCCATTGTTCCCAACTCCCCTCTTAGGGTCAGGGCAGTCTTCCTTTCACCCTCACTGCCAATCATCCCTTCCCTAGGTGCCAACTCTACTCTTCAGTAGGCATTAGCCAGCAGTCCCCTGGCCACGTGAGATCCAGCCAGGATCAGTCCAGACAGACCAGGGGCCTGAGGGACCTGCAGGCGTCAGAAGAAATCCCCTCTCTCTCAGTGACAAGTGTGGGCTGGGAAAGGTATGAAACCATCTTGTGCCTCCTCGGCTTTGTTTTGGGATAAAAATCTTCTGCCTCCTAGGAACTCAGCTAGCATGAGCACATTCAGTGTGTCTTGAGATGGAAAAATTAGGAGACTTGAAATTAATTGCTAGTTATTTGTCTCCAGGACCTGTCCCAAGGGAACTAACCCTTAGGCCATCTTCCAGGTCCTTCTTTGAGTCCATGAAGCTGCAGGCTCAGCACCTTTTTTTTTTATTAGCACTGAATCCCTTCATTTTCTTGCTCATCAGCTAAATTCTTTGGTGGCTGCAAGGAAGAGGTGTAATGGCTCTTGAGTGTTGCCCTGTTGGGACTTGCAGCAGTCACAGCAGTGTTTCTGGCCTGTTGTTAGCTTTGTGGGGTTTGGAGGGGCTGGTTCAGCCCAGGAACGTTCAGGTTCCTGGAGTCCCAGCCTCACTTCCCTGGCTCCATGCTATGGAGAGAGACTGGGAGGAGACAGTAAGAGTCAGACAGGATTTCGGCAATGAGGGATGCCCACCGCTCCTTGCCTGTTTCTCTGGAGAATTACCAGATTTCTCCCCCTTCTTTTATTTTTACATTTAATTTGTCTCCAAATGTAGAACTTTCCCGATGCCAGAAACTCCCATTACTGTGCATCCCCTCTGTCATTAACAGGCACTGCCACTGGTGGCTAATTAGCCATGAGTCAGGTATCTCTTGGCTGCTCTTCCTTGCACAGAACCTCCTGACAGGCATGTCTGGATGGCTTCCCTGCTTTCAGCAGTGATTTAGGGATGGATTCTGAGCTTTTTAATTGCCTACTTAGCATAATCTGCTTGCTTTGCCTCCCTGTGGCACAGGGTGCTGCTGTGCAGGGCTGGCTTGAGCTGCCTCTAGTGCAACATGAAAAAGGAAAGAGAAGCCTCAAAAGTACAGACTGCCCCAACCCGAGCTGATCTGAGGCTGGGCCTGACACCACTGTGAAGATGGAGGCAGTGCACAAATAGGCCAATTCCATGAGAAGTGTCTTAGTCAAGCCTCCATCCTCGTGCCCAAGCTCTTTTGACCAACTGTGGGGAGAAAAGGGAATGCAAAGGTAGCCTTTCTCCTACCCCCCTCCCTCTGCAGCTAGGGTGGGACCTGGACATCTGTAGGTGTTGATGCAGCTGAGTGCATTTCCTCCTCCTGGCTCTGCTGTCATCTTCACTTTGTCCTTGAAGGTGTGTTCAGGAGAGCTGGGAACCCTTGGCCTTTCTAGTGCTGCCACTTGATCCATCCAAGATGTCACGTTGTTTCCCTTCATTATTTAGGCCTATCCTAGCAAAACAGGGAATAATGCTGCCTCCTCACTGTAAATATCATGTATCAGCCTATGTCCTTGCCAGACCTTCAACTGTGTCAGAGTCACAAAGGCACAAGGTCTCTGCTGATGGCTTTTAACTACCATCTGCCTCCCAGCCTCTGTCATTTCACTCACTGTCTCTATCAAAGTGTCCTGCTTCTCCTGCCTGCCAGTCTTGGCCTTTTTCTTCTGACTCTAACAAGGCAGTGTCAAGCTGCTGGATGACCCTTTCTGCCACCTCTGACAGCCTTTCCAAATGCATCTGCCTCTTGATGCTGCTGGGAACCCTCATCATGGGTAGTGCTTGGGACGTTCTGCACCGTAAGAAGAGGGCACAGTTCCTGCCTCTCTCCCCAACTCATCCACCAGCTCATGTCTGTCCAGCTGACATCTCTGTGAGCAGCAGCTTATTGAAAACATTGTGTGGGGCACTTCTTGTACTCCCATATGGCTATTACCATATGGCTTTAGTTAACTGACTGGTATTCTCTAACTTGGCTTCCTTTTGCTAAAGCAGGAATGATGGTGCCTATTTACCCTGTTGCATAAGGGTGACATGAAGCTCTAGTTAATATTCACCTCATGCCATTTGAAGGCTGGGATCTCATCTGCCAGAGCTGTCAGCTACAGCCCTAAGTGATGTTTTCAAGGAAAAAAAAAAAAAAAACCGAAAAAAAAAAGATCCAAAGCCCTTTAGGGCTGTTTCCTTGAAGTCCTTTATACACAAGTGCTTTCACTGCATTTTAAAAGTGCATCTAATGCTGCAGTGTCTGGGCAGTGCACATCAATACCAGAAATGGAGCGGTAAGCCCAGAAGGGATACTCAGTTCTCCACCCAGTTTTGGATTAGCCATGATGAAATTCACTCAGATGAGCAAAGTAAAACTGCAGTGGTTTGGGACTTAACTCCATACACACAACTGCCTTTGCTTCTCCAGAACCAGTCACTGTGGGAAAAATCTGGGTTTTTTTCCCCCTGTGTCAGGAACCCCCTGATTGTAAAGCTCTATTTACTGCTGGCCTTTTTTAGGGATCCAGGTTTGATTGATCCTTTGCACTACAGAAAGGAAATAGTTACACTGAAATAGCCAGCTCTGGGGATGATGCAAGTGGAAGATACATTAAGGTTCCCTGACATGGCTTTGCCAAGACAGCTCAGTTGTAATCCACAGCTTCCTGATCGCAGACTAGGCTAAGATCCAGCTCTCCAGACAAAGCCTGTCTTCACCTGATACCCTTCTCTCTGAACTGTTCTGGCTTTCAAAAAGTAATACACCCTCTGGGTCCAGCCCTATTCTGGAGGCAGATGGTGACAGTTTTCCTAAATTCAGCATTAAAAGAGGCCCCAAGACTTCTGAAAAGAAGAATTAATAATATCTAAAAATTCTGCACCTGTCAAAATGCCACAGATGTGATGCTGATAACCTAAAAAGCCTACATCTGTGTAGTGGAGCATTTCTGAATCTTTACACTATAAACATCAATTTAATGAGAAAGTGAAACTGGAGTTATACAACATTCTAGGATGTATTCAGCTCATTGAGTGGGAGTAATCTATACAACTGTAAAACAGTGCTAAAACTGAATTCCCATTAGGATATAAGGGACTGAAAACTGTGCAGTAAAGTTATGCTGGTCCCTGCTGCAGAAATCTTACCCTCCAGCTTTTGGATTTTTCATTTTAAAACTCCCAGAGTAAACCCCTGAGAGCTCACCCTCCCAGTTTGGTTAGGCAGTCAACCCAAGCAGGGTCAGGGCCAGTGGGGTGCAGGCTGCTGGCTGGAAGCTGCAGACCCAAGATAGGATTTTGCAGGAAAGGAGAACTGAGCCCCCCTTCCTTTCAGTGTGGCAAACTTGTCTGAGTATCACCTGGGCAGCTGAAACAGTGTCTTTGGGTGACTGCACAGCTGGGACACTGCCAACCTTTCACTGTACAAGGCAGGCAGGCACTGTCAGGAACCCACAGGCACGGATGCAGAGGGCAGACTGCCTCTCAGCTTCACCTTGGCAGTTTAGTCAAGCACAGAAACGAGACACAGCCTGGGCTGGATCTCTCCTGCTCACTCCAGCTGCTGTTCCACTGAGTACACTGAGCTGAAATAGGCTTTGTCCTTCCACATTTCTGTATGGGGTCTGCCTGTGTATCAAAACAGCAGTGCTTGAAGAAATGTATCTTATTGTTTTTGCCCTATCAGTTCATGGGTGGCTCAGCTTTGTACCTGCTGGGTGTGGGTCCCACTGAGAGTAGCTGGTAGATGTAGATGGGGAGTGCCCTCAGTCTGTGTGTGACCCACTGTTTTGCTATTTGGCAGTGGGGAGAAACACCTGATTTGTGATCTGACTCCAGTACTGCAGGTCCTTTCAATCTCTCATACCACATCTCCATAACAGCCCAAATGTAATTAAAACCTGGCAGATGCTCCAAGCTCTCTATATGGCTGGGCTTGTTAATTATTTCCTGGATCCATCTAACATGCTGCCAGAAAGCAGGAATCGCATTTCGGCAGAGAAGAAGGGAGTCCTGCATCAGCTCTGTGAAAACCAGATGCCAAAGCCCAGGAGACTGCAAAAGTGAGAGAATTCATTTCCTGAATGTGGTCTCCATGCACAGATTCCTCTCTGCTGTCCCTAAACCCCACTAGATTTTAGACATTCCTTCAAAGCATTGTTGCTACCCCATGCTCTCTACAGGACCTCAGTGGCAGGAAGGGTACAAGACAAGGGATTTGAAATGGACATTAATAGTAAAATACTCCCACTAGCAGAGAGAGAGAAGTGGAGAATTTGGATCATGTAAAAACAGCCTGGCTGAACAAACTTAGGCCCTGGTATCTCCAAATGAAGCAGCTATTTCTTGCCTTCCTGCTACTGACAACACCCGTTTTCTTGCAGCAGCTTTGGATGCCAACTCTGCAGGCGTCTTTTGCTGCAAACTGCAAACCACTTCATCTCCAGACTTAAAAGAGGAAGCTCTCCTGTTAAATATTTAATCAAAATTATTTTGTGCCTTATGTAACACCGTGTAACTGGGCCTGGTTTCCAGGTAAGGCCACCCATTTTAGACCTATATTTCCCTCCATCGCACATTGCCTCGTTGCCCTCTCCCTGCTTGTGCTCACAGATGTTCTGTACCTGGCTTAGACTTTGGGTCTGACTCTTCTGTGTGGGATTTGGGTTCATGGGACCCAGAGCTCTTCCTCTGGCCACAGACCTCCTCTCTGTTGTTGGCAGGTGATGAGTTTGCAGCAGTTTGCAGTTCCTCTGGCACCTTAGTCTTGTTCTGTGCTGTGGTTCCCACCTGCAAAGCAGCACAAGCAGTCCTGGCCTGTGGGGTGCTGGGAAGGAGAGCATTCGGAGTGCTTGGATTTGGTGGCAAAGTGGGACTACAGGTATGAGAGATGGCCTGGAAATCATGATATTAGGGATTTTATTCCTTAAGGTGTACTGGGGATCTGCCTCTGAGTCAGAATGAAAGGTATGATGGAAATGTCAATTCCCATGGGGGATTTTAAGTTGCTGGCACACACATCAAAGACTAAAAGTCTCAGAAAAGCCCAAGGCCTTTCTCAGAGTGCTGCTGATTTTGCATTTCTTTCTATCCAATCCTGCATTTATTCCTGTGAAACTAATGGGGCTGACATGGGCTCTTTTCTTAGTCGCTTTTCTGTCTTCTCTTCGGCATTGGTGATCTGCGTCATAAGAACAGGATTTGCTCAAAGAAAATGAGGAGAGAAGGTGGGGATTGCTCTTTATCTGGTTAGAAAAGCTAGCAAGTGTCAAGGAGGGAACAAGTGTAGGTGTGTGAATACATTTCTAGTAGTGGAAAGCAGCTGTCTCTGGTACCTGTCAGTGGCCAACATGCTCCGAGTTGCGCTGCCTTTGCATGAGGTCCAGCACCATCTCCAGGCCCTCTCTGGGTGCTGGCAGAGAACTGGGAGCTGAGGAGGATGGTCACATCTCTGCCAGCCACCCCAAAGTGGTTCCTGCTGAATGGGGTGATCAGGTTATGGCAGTGCCTTATAATGGGACACCTTTTCCACAGGCAGGGAAGTTTTACTGGTATAAACAAGGACAGAGTGGGATGCAGAGCTCAGCTCGGCACGTGGGTGTATCCACAAGGCTGCCAGCTCTGGGGCCAAACACCCTGCAGGAGGGTAGTCTGTGCTGTGCAATCTGTGGGATTGAGTTGAGTGTGCTTTGGAGAGGGGGAGGAACTGTAAGACTACACAAAAAGGAGTAAAAAGCAAACCAGATCAAGGAGAGGGGGATTGGGGCTGACCCTGCTGGAGTTTTGTAAGAGACTGCACAGCAGCTGCTGTGCACAGTTTTCAGTCCTGCCCTTCTCTGAGAAGGCACACTGGGATGGTGCAGCACAGTTTTTCGAGGTAGATCCCCCATCCTGTCCCTGCCAGGCTCCTTACCACGCTTGGGACTTCCTCCGGGGCATGCCGTGCCGGTGCCATTTCGAGTGGGGCGTTAGGTGGTAAATCAGCTGCCTGCAGATCCTGTCTGAGGATTTCCAGGGGTCATATTCCTGAAAGCAAAGGGACACCTTAGACTCTGCCCACACCATAGCAGTATATGAGGCAAGGGGGAGGGATGAGGAAGATGGGAAAGGAGGAAAGATGGTAGTGAAGTGCAGGCATGTATATAAGGGAAGAGATGAAGAGGAAGAGAGGATGAAAGAGGAATGGTGAGAAGGCCTGAGATGCCTCTGCCACATGTTAATTCAATAATTGGCACCCTTGCCCCATGCCCAAGGTGCTTCTTGCTGGGAGAGATGCTCCTCCTGCAGCAGTACCCTGACTCTCTGCCCTCCCGTGCCCTGTTTGGGAAATGTCAAGACAGGGAACTTTCACCCTAGTCCATCTTACTTCCCTGCAGTCCATTCTGCTCCTGGAGATTTGAGTGTGGGAGCTTCCCAGTGCCAGTAGTTCCCTCCAGCCCCTGAAGTAACTTGCCAGGAAAAGATGGCACTAAGACAGTTATTTTTGCACATGTTCTCTAATGCAGTGACTTTGAACAGAATCCCTTCCTCCAGTGAAGCCGAATGGCAAATGGCAGCTGCCAAAGGCTGGGACTTCTGCTCTCTCTACCATATTTTCCAAATGCTGACAGACACTTGAATTCCCATTCCTTAGCCCTCCAGCAATGGTGCACCATGTGCATTTAGGGATTTGACAGGTAAACACATAGTAAAGCTGTCAGGGGATACACTGATTTATTCTTTAGTGAGTGGCTGAAGTGCTGCACTGTGGGCCAACAGCTGCACTGTGACTTCCCTCAGCAGCCACTGAATCAGCTCAACCCTCACGGGATGCGCTGCCAGCGTGTGGCAGTTCTGCTGTGCCAGTGGAGAAGGATCCCAGCCTTAGTGCTCAGCTGAGCACCCCCTGGCCCCTATCCCAGCCCCCCTAGGAACCCACAGGCCCATGCTCTTGGGATAGGTGCCTTCTTCTAGCCTGGTACTGTGCTGGCAAGCCTGCAGCTGGCACTCTGCTGTCACCTACAGCGCCAAACCTTTCCAAGTGGGGGCACGTGCACACCAGGCTTCAGCACAGCAGCTGGCACAATGCTCTGCGAGCGACTCTTGGCTCACACAACTGAGAATTACCCTCCTGTTCTCTCTCGTATCCTCATTGGTTTCATTTCCACTGACAGACTGGGAATTGCACTCTGTAATGCAGTTACACCCACCAGATGCTCAGCCAGGGTTGGAGATGGGACGTGGTCTGATAGTGTGTGTTCTGGGAAGGGTGCTGTAGGTACTGAATCTCTCCAGCCACTGAGTTAAACTCCTGTTGGCTTTGAGGGGCAGCTCAGGTGCTCGACATCTTCCTTAGGAATGGTGAAAATCATATCTGTGTGGAGGTACGTGTGTCAGTGCAGATAAGCGTGTGCATCTATTAGGCATGAAATGAGAGGGGGGTATTATGCAGGTGTATAAAAATTGTAGTGTGTTATCTACTGAGCAGCTGGATGAGCAGGGTAACATCCCCTCCTGCTGCCTGCCCTGAGGGGCACTGCACAGCATGGGGTTGGAGATGGTCTGGGAGAGCAGCTGGAGATGAGGTCAAATGAAGTATGATTAAAGAGGATCTAGTGCTGTAACCCACCCCCTTCCTTTAGATGCTTATAGAATTTGCACAGAGATTACACTTGAAAAGATTTTTTTTTTTTTTCCAGGCTGCGATGCAGCCCAATAATGATGATTAAACTTTGGCTAAATGTAGTTTGTCTACTGAGACCTGACTGGTTAATTGTTATCAGTGAGCCTCAGGAGACACAGAACAAGGTTAGAAATGCCACTAATCTACACCAGGCATTCAGTGTATTCCCTGGGGTGCTGCTGCTTGCTCTGAGCTGTGTGTACTTAATATCTCTCCTCGAATAAAGAAATTCACTCTATTGCTCTCCTTATAAAACAAACATGACACTTGCCAAGCCTGATGAGCAAATGGATACGTTGCAAATCCAAGTGTTTGTGGTGGCAAAGGGTAACAGAAATAGGTGCTGGTGTTGCAGTGGGACTGTGGCATCTGTGATGTTTGTCTATGCTCAGCCTTGCCTTTCTGTCCCTGCTCTCCTCATTCTCTGAAGGGAAGTGCTAGGGCACTGCAGGGATAATGTGCATGTAACACATTTACTTGAACCCTGAGTTGCAGTATATTCCTACAGCACCATTCTTTACTGGGAGATCTGGGAGGTTATGGGAGGAAGTAACACTGGGTTAGGGTAGTTACATATGGCAAAGGGCCTGGGAAGAGAGAGGTGGTTTTCCTGCAGAGATCTCTGCTCTCCTCTGCAGCCCCATAAGCCCCCCATAAGCTCTTGCTGCTTTGAACCCCTGTGATACCAGTGAATGTGGCACTGTACCCTCTCACCAAGTTTTATGGGCACAAAAAGTAGTTTCCCGATTTCTGTGCACATAACCACCCCCTGAAAAATTACAGGGCACCACCCAGCACCAGCCACCCCATCAGGGCTCTCTGCATCAGTGCTACATCACAAAGCATTCACTGAGCTGAGGGAACACTCACCTTTTTGGGACACTGCAGATCTCTAGCGAGGCTCATCAGCAAGTCATGGGAGATGGGATCCACCAAGTTGAGGAAAGTTGCATTTTTGTAGAGCACTTCATTGAGGAATGTTCCTTCCAGTCCCAGGTCCTATAAGAAAAACAGACAGTCCAACACATGGGCTTCCTCAGGGCTATAACCATGAGGTGTTTTGAAACCAGAAGGTAAATCTGATGAGGTGCCAGCTGGATGCTCAGTACAGGAAATTATCCAAAAGAGGGGAAGCTGCTGTGTCTGACCCAGCATTTCTGCGCTGGGGGATGCAGACAGATAATGAGATGCAGTGATAATATGAGCTAGTCAGCCTGAGGGCTGAGCACCTTCCTTCTACCTATCACAGGAAGGTGAGAACTCATCATTTTCAGGCTGGCTGGAGCCCAGCGAGAATTAGTTTTAGAGAAACACAGCTTTGTCAGCCTCAATGTGTGAATCTGCTGAAGAAGCCAAGCAGGAAGGGTGGCTCTAAAGTTGCTTCTTCAATCTCAGGTTTGATTCTTCCAGAAAAACTTTCTCAGGCATTTAGATGCTGCCATTACACCCTGGTGGTGGCTGGCTGAGCAGAAGTCCTGCCCATCCATATGACTTTAGCTGTGCTCTGAATTTCTCAGTAAGCACTAAGCACTGGCAGCATTTGTCTTTTGGGTGTAATGGTACATTTACAGGTGGCTTTACACCACAGTCAGAGGGACTCACTCCTCTTCCCACCTTCCCCGATGTGAGTTAAGGGAACATCTGTGGTCCATGCAACTTATCTGCCTGGACCAGGGTACAGGACACCTTTAGGCATGCTGGAAGAAATCTCAGCAGCTTTAGGAACAAAAAGCTTCCTCAGGAGTCAGATGGGTGATACTGCAAGGAACTAAGTTATTTCTTGCTAAGAGGAAAGCCAAGAGTTAATATGTGACACAGTTATTACAATCAGGAGGTACCATAAAGTGGTGAAAAACAAAAAAAAAAAAATCCATGAAAAAGAGATCATGTACTCACACAAAAATCACAGGGGCAGAAAAAAATACCTTAAGAGTAGAAATGTAGAACAAGAAAAACCTCCCTAATAGGGAGGGTTTGATTCCGTTGACAAGGAGGGCTCAGCTGAGGGAGTCTTCTCCCCATTCTGTATGCTGCTGACAGGAGAAATGAATAAGCAAATGGGTGCCCCATATGTTCGCACTGCTCTACCGAGCGTGTGCTTCAGGCACCACCCAGTGACTGAGAGCTAAAAAAAAAGGAGAGAGAGAAGAGGGAAAAAAGCTGGATGTATGCACATACATCACCAACAGGGATGGAGCCGTGCTGGCAGAGGTGTGGAATCTTAGACTCTAAGCACCAATATAAGATAGGGGTGTATCCTGCTCTGGATATGCTTGGATTGAGCAGAAAGAACAATACCAGAGATATCCTAGTTACAGATCTGGTGGAGAAAGGGACAATAAATCAAATGCTTTACAGCCCCATCACTGTGTGTATGCAGATGACACCCATAAGCAACCAAGGAAGCCAAGCAGTGGATCAGTCCTGAGGGACACACAGACACAGCTGGACATGGGCCAGGAGCGTACCAAGGCATCATGCCAGTGTCTCCCTTAACCATAAGGCTTCAGGCAAATGGAGCCTCCTACGCCAAGTGTAATATGCACAGACGAAGAAATCTGCCGTGAGGATGGCATGGCTGGGCATGCAGCAGTGGATGTCAGACAAGTAATTAAAGTCCCCCAGTTGGAGCTATACCATTAAGATGAATCTGCATTCCCATTATAAATCCTACCTGCGAGGGTTTTGTAAGTAATGTAGCTGTAAATATTCACTTCACATTGATATTCCATAAATTCTTAGCCCAGAGGCATTTTCTGGTTCATCTTACTTATTTCCCTTTCTCTCTCTCTCATCTCGGAAAATTTTGTACCACCTAAAGGGTGGCTGCTGACAGCAGAATATTAAAAGTCTTGCTAGTTCAGCTGGCTTAGTGCTGTTGTCTTAAAAATGACACTTGGTTATTGTCTCGGCACAAGGAAAATAGATTACACCAGACTTCTTGCTCGTGTAAGTCTGATGTCTCCCCTGGCTTCAGCTGAGTGATGCCCACTTAGATCAGCAGGAAAGCTGGTCTGGCTTCTGCAGGTGGGCATTCCTGAGGCTGATGACATGCAACGGAGCTGTCCTAGTGTTGATGCACAAAGCACGTGTACACCTGTGGTTTGCAGTTGTTCTCTGTGCAGTCTTCTAAAATGCTGGGTCTTGCATCTCCGTTAGTGGATCTGCTTCTGCCTGGCTTGCTTGTTTTACTTTATCACACCCTCTCAGCATCTTAGGAATAGTCCACAGCCCTTTGGAGTCTGCAGAACCCAGGTCAAAAACCACTGGGAGATACAGCACATCTGCAGGGCTGGGCGAGCTGTGTGTCTGTGGGAGCTGCAGGAGGCACACTGGGAGCCCGTGTCCTCCGGCCTGGCTGAGTGTGTCTGCTCACCCGAGGAGGCTGTGACTCCGGTCCCACCGTTTCCCTGCGCTCTCTAGGGTATTTGCACCCTGGCCCGAGGCACAGTGATGAGGTGTGGTGTTAAATATCCTCCCTGTCCACTAGAGTGAACAAGGTGTCTCTCTTTTTACAGGTAACAAACAGACCTTCACCTGGGACACACTAATCCGTGACTCCCGAGAGCGTGCTGCTGCCAAGGTAAGGAAGGACATGCTGGGGACTAAGCTAAGGGGTGAATTTAGTCATGGAGTGAGGAAAATCTGTAAATGAGAAAAAAGGACTGATCATACTACTCTCTGAGGCTGACACTGGACGTGTGAGGAGGACTGGTTGTCAGTACATGACCCCAGACTGGGTGACAGTTGTGCTCAGCTGTTGAAGGAGTTGGTACATGTTGGTGGCGTGGCCCTGTCTCTGAAACCTCTGAGTGCTCAGTGAACTGAGGCTTTGGGGTGCTACTGGATGGGTTTCTGTCTTACTTGGCGAGGAAGGTTCTGTTGTGACTACAGGAGGCACGTCCCACTGCTCTGCCACGAGCAGATGAACAGACAGCCACTGTTTCGACATGGACAGGCAGAGATAAGGACCAAGAATAATATGGGGAACTGGAAAGGCAGTGGGCAAAATGTATGTGTTCAGGACATGGTAATTCTCAGCGCAGATGGGGGGAAGCCAAGTGTTTAACTGATCCTGAAAGGAGCTTAGAAATGACCCTCCATTCCATATGGCCCTGTGACTTAGCATTCAAGCCCTGGCTGTTCAGAGATGGACCTTCTGGAGACCTCCAAGGTCTGTGGAGGGTTTCGGTGTTTCAGTCCCAAGGAGAGGTGCTGAGCACTATAGAAAATGACATTCTGCAGTTCTGGCCTCTGGCATACCCTACAAAAGTCTGTTCATGTTACATTGCCACGGCCATGAAGTGAGTGGTTGCCTCTCTTTCTTTACAAGCTTCTTGTAACAGTGCCTTTCCAAAACTGCCTTTGAAATCTTATTCAGCTCTTGTCTGTCATACTGGTGCAAGCATAGAGGCTTTCTGCTGAGGGCTTATCTGTCTACACGTGTGGTAAGAAGAGTGTTTGTGGTGCTGATAAAAATCCTCATGTGAATGCTAAGGTAGTGGACAGGAAAATCAGTGATGTAATTTTTGGTCCTGTAAATTCTTACTTCCTCGCTGGCAGCCCAGGGCATTGACCACCATTGTCGGATGTGTTGTAAAACCCAGGGACATGCAGAACAGAGACAGGGCTGTTAATCAGCTCTCTGCGGCTGGTACGATGGCTGCACCAGCTTCCCAGAGAGCCAGTCCCTGCTCTACCAACTCACACCCAAAGGTTACTTGCTACTAAGATGAGCGATGTGTGTTCCCAAGATGAAGCAGATCATTATCTAATGAAGCAACTTGATAAGCTAAGAACTGATAGTGTTTTATGTCCAAATCAGAAGTGGGATTTGTCTGTCCCCTGTGCTACCAATTTCAGAGTTGCCTGCAGTTTGGGGCCGCTGAGTTTGCCTGGAAAGTGATGGTAGCAGTGAGCGATGGAGCAGATGGCTCTGTTCCAGCAGCAGGGCTCTGTCCTCAGCATCAGTTTGGCACCACGCTGTCTGCACACTGGCTTTTCTGTTCCTGAATGGCGGCAGACAGAAACACGCTCCCACTGATACACTGACCCCTTTACCTCTCCTCTCAGCCTAGACTGTCCCAGAGGTCCTCTCCAAAACCATTTTGAGTCCTGCCAAAGACAGATCTCAGTCAGCATGGCTGGGTGGGCATAATGTGATGTGGTGGCAGTGGGACGGCAGTGGCTTTTTCTCTGGGGGGCATGACTCCTGAGCACACCCAGGGGCTGGCACGGAGGGGTGTGGATGGGGACAGCCCAGGCTCGGATGCCCCTTTTTCTGCGTGCAGCACAGCTCTCCTCTAGCTCCCCTCTCTGACCCCGGCAGCCGGGCCAGGTGCCCGTCGTCCAGGCTGGGGTTCGGGGAGGTGGAAGGAGCCGGGGCGGGTGTCTCCTGCCGCGACAGGGACCGAGCGCGGCAGCTCCCGCCCCGCCGGGGCACGGAGCGCAGAAAAGCATCACAAAGAGCCCGGCTCGCCCCGCCAAGGGGGGCTACAAACCCCCTCCGCCAAGAAGGGAGCTCGTAAACCGCGGCTCCCTCCCTGCTGCGGCCCCCGGCCCCGCACCGCCCTTTGTGCCTGCCCTGCCCCGATCCATCCCGCTGCCCCGGGCCCGCATCCCCGCAGCAGGTACCTTCCTCAGCAGCCGGAGGATGTGCACGGCGTGCTCCCGCTTGTGCTCCCGGATGGTGGCCTGGATCTCCCGCAGCCACCCCACCCGCCGCACGTAGGGCGCGGGAGAGGCTTTCCGCAGCACCCCGGGCAGCTTCTGCGGGTGGAGGAGCAGCGAGGAGAGGTGGAAGTCGCCCCGGCCGCCCTCCAGCCTGCCGGGGCAGGGTTCCTCGCCGCTCTCCTCGTCCAGGCTGCTCTGCCGGCTCAGCCGGGAGCCCATGGCCGCGCTCCGGCCGCGCCGCCGCTGCCGCCGCGCTCGGACCGGGCGGGCACCGGGCTGCGGGCCGGGGGAGGTGCCGGGGAAGGCGGGGGGTCCGGGCCGCCCCGCCCGGCCGGCCCCGCCCCGGCCCCCCGCGCTCCCCCGCTGCTGGAGCTCGGTGTTCCCGCAGGAACAACGCCCCGAGGCTCGGGTATTGCCGGGGTCCCTGCCCCAGCACCGGCCCCGCTGCCTCTGCTACAGGCGGCGCCTCCTCCTCCCGGGTTGGTTCTGCCAGGAGATGCTTGGTGGAGAAGACAAAGAGGGAAGCGGATGCTGCCGGGACCGCTCCTTCCATCCAGGCATTTTGGGGAGCTTTTTTTTTTTTTTTTTTTTTTTTTTTTTTAATTCCTGGACAAAGTCTTTGAACACTGCAAAAGGTTGTCTAGATTAATAGTGGTTCAAAACACGCCATCTGGCAGAGACTGCTTCTGTGGGCTGTGTTTTCTATCAGTCTGTTGTTGGACCCAGAGGAGGTGTTTTTACAAATCTAGAAAGTGGCGGGAATTCTGCCCATCACCCGTCATCTGCAACTGATAGTATGATGCTGGCACTGTTCCTTACCTGCTCTGGGTAGAAGTGTTTTCCTTGTATGCATTCTTCCCTCCTCCAGCAGTGCACAGCAAGTTTAGCACGTACTTTTCCTCAGACAAAATCACTGGTAAAAAACAAAGCCTGGATCCCACCTCCAACCACTGAGACTTTGCAAGCAGCTCAGTCATATTCTCAGTATAACCAGTGGCTCGGCCTGACCTACTTTGTGGAGCTGGAGCCATAAGCTTAGTACTGTTCAGGACTAGCACCCCACTGAGCCCTGGGTGCCCGTGACAGACTGTGAGTCCTGCACACAGAGCAGGGGTGCCTGGTAGCTGTAATGTGAGGGCAGACAGCTGTAGGAACAGCCTGGGGTTCTCACTGCCTTGTGCATCCATTAGACAAGTATCACCTAATGCATTCAGAAGAATCTGTTGGTTTGGCCATTGAGTCCTCACTTTGGGAGAATGGGGATGGCTGTGGCTATTTGCTGTACAGAGACAGCAAGGATCATTTTCTTTCTGAACCTTTTTCCAAGCCATGAATGGGGATGGAGATGTAGGTGCTTTGCATCACTGCAGCCTCTTTCAAATACTTTATGGGTGACCTCAGTCTGGCTTGAAGAGATAGAGACAAAAAGGGGATGGACTCTAAAGCAGCCTGGCTAATGCATTAATTTTGTCACAGTGTTTGCACAGCTCCCTAACCACGGTAGGCCAAATTCTGATGGCCCTCTCAGAATTTATTCTGCGTTTTATCAGACAAAAGCCCTGACTGTTCATCTCCCTGTTAGTCCCCTCCCTTCTCTATCTAAGCACCTGCATGAGGGAAATTAGCATCAACAGATCTTGAGATATTGCTGAGGCCGACTCAAGCTAATCCCATTTGGAGGGAGTAGATGCTGAGTAAGGACTTCAGGATCTGGTCAGAGAGCTTTGAGAGAGGCTGGGTCAGGAGAAAATCATTCATGTGGGGTGCAGCATTATCCTGCAGGAGTGTCACTGGGAGCGAAGGGAAGGACAAATCTGCTGGAGAGATGGGTAAAGGTGTCAGTGGAGGGGTGCACGGTGGCCTTTCCCTGCCATTAGGCAGCCAGAGAGGCTGCCACCGATCTGTGCTTCTGCCTGCTCTGCTCTGCGAGTGCCGCTGACAAGACAAGAGCGAGAGTGGGGCTTGTAACCAAAGGATCAGTTTAACAGCAGAATGGCTTTGTATTCTCGATTGTCTCACACCTTATCTCCGAGAGTCAGAAGGAAACATAATCTGCGGTTCACTCGCAGACGGGGATGAAGCCGTGTGCATTGTTCTGAGGCAGTGGGAGAACCAGGGCAAGAAAGCGGTTCAGAGGATGGCAGTGTTACCAGGATACCTTCTGCTCTGCAAGTGACTTGAAAATATCCCGCCACAGAGCAAATCCTCTTAACAAACAAACAATTGCAGGAGCAGTTCAGCTGTCTCTGGGCTGTGTGCTTTAACACTGCGGATGATACAACAGCATGGATAATAGGAGCTGCTGGCTGGCAGCTCTCTGTAGGCTAAGAGTTAATCCTGCCCTATCTGTGTGTGCTTTCAAAGGGCATATGACAGTGAGTGGATGCATTTCTGTAGCTGAGATGGTCAGCAAGGGAAGGAGGCAGGAGTTTGCTTAGAAAGAGTGGACTCAGAGCCTGCGTCCTCTGGTCCTGTGCAACCCTAGAAGAGACTGAGCCAGTAGGTGAGGATGCAGGACCCAGGGGATACCAGTTTACAGGAGTGTCCCCATCTTCCCTTTCCTCTCTGCTGCAATGGCAAGGGCACTTGAAAACTTTATGCAGAGATAGATCAGCTCATGAGCTTGTTGGGTATGACACAGGGAGAACTGTGGGGCCTCACAACAACCAAAAGCTGTGGTTTTGAGACTTGAAAAGAAGATTCCTTCACCCCATCCCAGAGAGTATATTAGCATCTGTCAAAAGGATATTAACTTGCTTCTAAGCTGAACACAGGGGCACATGGTGCTACCAAATGCAGCTGGCTGGGTGCAACATGATTCAGTTGGTTTTACCAAAAATCTCTCCTAACATGAGAAATGGGAGAAATGGAAAGCAGAGACCCTTTTACTATTCACTCAAATGCTATATGCTATATAAAAAGTCTATACTATAAGCACGTTTCTTTGTTATCATCCTAGTATCCAGTAATGGGAATGCTCCCAGTTCCTAGTTTTTCAGGCAAGTAAGGAGAGCTCAGGTCAGTGACAGGAGAGAAGAGCTACTGTACTGGATCAGACCGTGAGTCTCTTTCCCCTGGGATCCTCAGTTAATGGTAGTTAATAGAGGATGTCTAGCAAGGAGAATAACAAGGGTGGATGCAGGTTGGTGTGTTCGAGAATACTCTTCTTGCCATCAACCATCTGTAGCTGAGGAATTTCCTGAGACATGGATCTCTGCATTTAATGGCCCTTACAAGTTTTTTTCTTTAAACCTTTTTTTTTGAGCCTGAGCAAATTTTGAGCATCCACAGCATTATATGGCACTGTTCAGCTGTGTGAGAAAAATATTTACTTTGTTCTGAATCTGTCACTTACTGTTTTCATTTGATGCTTTGTAGCTTAAATATTGGAAGAGGCAGCAGGCAATCATTCCCTGTTCATTTTCTCTAAGCCACACACTCTCTGCTGTGCCCCCGCTCAGGTTTCTGTTTGCCAGTTTGAAGAGTCTTGGACTTGCAAGGAAACCATTTCAGACCTTAGTTCACCCTTAGCTAGGTCCCTTCCTCTCCTCTAGTCCTGCTGCAGCCTCCAGCAGACCAGCACAACAGCCATGGAGATGCAGCTGCACCCTGGAGCTACCTGAGAGCACAGCGAGGTCTGTGGTTTTTCTCTGTCTCCTATCACTCACTTGCCTTTTTTGATTCCTCTTGAACCTTGGGCCGATGCTTTCCCTGAACACTCCTGCCTTACTCTTGTTGTCAAAGAGCTTGCTGTGACTCAGTAGACTGGGGAGGGGATAATCATCTCTCACCCCTTACAAATTCACACTGGCAATCGTGGTCAGAGGTTGCCAAGGCCTCATTTCTGTACCGTCCATGTCTACAGTGTCTGTGACATATGCAGTGCTGGGCTGGGAGGTCGTGCCTTCCTCCCTGACACAGCTGGGAGGGTTGCCTTGAGTTTGCCCTGTCTAGTGTGCCCCTGCCCCGTTTGTGCAGTGCTCAGCACCACAGCACTCCCTGCAGAGACTGTGGAGCTGGATCGCTGCACATGGAGCTGGTGCCACTGCCCTTCCCCTTGGAATACCCCGTGGTGCTGATGGTGTGACTGCAATTCCAATTGCCCCTGCCGGGGAGGAAGCGGGAGCGCAGGCGCACACCCTCACGCTCCCGCAGCCTGGGCTGATTTGTATGCTGGTCAACCTGGATTCGAATGACAATCCTAATTATGTTTGCCTTGTGTATGATGAAGGTTACATTTTTGACTGGTTTTGCCGGGCTGGAAATGTAATTGATTAATTTAGTGCTTAAGAAGGGAAAGAGGATTAAGGAGGTGGTGAGGCTGTGCTGCCAGACGCTGCATTGACTGCCTCACACTTTCACAGCTTCAGCTTTTGTTTGCCTGCAAACCAGCTTGTCTGAGCTCCCAAGTTGTTATTTCTTGTGGCTCTGAGCTTCTTGGCAGATCACTCAAAGCCAAGCCTCCTGCAGAGAAGAGAGCTGTAGCTCTGGAGAGATACATGCAAAGAGCTGGTGCAGGCTCCAGGTTTAATTCCGTTATATCTGGGGGCAAATGCTGCTTGGCCATGTTCTATTCCAGGGAAAATGCATGTGGGGAGCTCCATATCCCAAACACCTGTAAGCTCTTGACTGAACAAAGCAGCAGACCTGGAGAAGGTCCATCTGTCCATGACAGTGCAGTTTTGGGGAAGAAATCCCCTTAATGACAACCATCTTTCCCAAAACTGCAGAGCACATGGAGGTGGGGAGATAAAGGATGAATGCAGCATCAGTTGGGCTGTAATCTTACAGAGTTCCCGCACCATCAGCGCTGGCAGAAGCAACTGCATGCAGACAAGTCACTGCTGAGACTTTGCACTTGATGGAGAAATGGTCTCAATAACCCATGTAACATTAATTAGGTCTTAAACCTTTAGCTTCTTGTAACTGAGGCTGTTTTAGCAGCCCGTGAGGTCCCTTGGTGGTGTTCTGGGTCTGAGACATGCATCTGTGCAGTGATGGGTTTTAGAAAGGACAGAGTTCTACTAAGTAATTATGGACACTGGCCTGCTCATTATTGGGCAAATTAATCAAATTGTAGCAGGGCCCATAAAAGCAGATTTGTTGGCCTGTATACTGCCTGCATAGGAATCTTAACCACTTGTGATCTTGTGGTCACAGTTAAATTGGCCAACATTGCTGCGAGCACAGGGAAGGTCACCAGTCCGCCCCAGTGACGCATGGCATTCCTTGACTCCTCAGCACGGGAGAACTCTCAGCTCCCGCTACTTTCACAATGAATCAGTTGGGTAACTGAGATACAGGGAGGATTCCTGTTACCTCCATTCTGGGAGCATGCTGCACCCATTTTATTGGGATTAATTTTATTTATTGGTTAAATTAAGGCAGGCTGTGAAGGAGGGCACTGTGAGGTTTGGAGGCACAGCCCTGCACTGAACTGCTGCAGCAGCTGCAGTACCTGGCAGAAAGGCAGAGGAAGCAGATCTGAGGGCACCACCAGATGCAGCTATCACACCTCTGGAAGTGGTGGGGCTGGCCAGGCTCTCCTGTCCCACTCAGGGACTGGTTGTCACACACCTCCAGTGTGGATTATCTCTTCCAGCCCTGTAAAGGGGAACAGCAAAGTTACAAAAACAGCAGAGCAAATGCAGTTAATGAAGCAGAGCCTGGGAAGTGGCACTCCAGGGGCAGCCTGTGGTCCCAGGGGGTGGTCTTCCATTTAGTCACCTGCCTTTGGGGCACAGTGGTGGCTCTTGCCTGCTGATGCTTTCCCAAGGCTGATGGGAGGTGTAGGGGAAAGCCCTGGGACCTCTCCAGTCATTCCCATACATTAGACTATTAAAGAAGCTGATCTAAGATGGGAGAAACAGTGGAGGAAAGCCTTGCAAGGACTTAAAATGTAGCTTGCCACGGGGCTCACACATTTCCAGCTTGTAAGAGGCAGAAACATCTGATCTTATAATATGTCCCTCTGGAATCCCTCCATTTTGTGTGTCTCATAAAAAAGTATTTCTGAGGAGCTTTAAGAAAGCCTGGCTTAGAAGATCCACAGTGTAAAGCTCTGGGCTGGAGTTACAGTTTCATAAAAGAATTAAAACATCTTAAGCCCGTGCAGGAGAGGCTGAAGGCAGCGCCTGGTGCTGCTAAGCTTCTTTTGGAATTTGAAACCACTAAGTGCACGGATTATATTGGCTCTAAGCATCTTAGCAAGCAGTGCTAAACCACTGAGAGCAACCACAGGCCTCCAGGGGAGTATTGGACTAGGTGCTGGACTGTGGAGGTGTGACCTGAGCAGACATGGTGCATGAAAATGCTGGTAGGTGTTTTAAATGGTGGCTGGGAAGCTCAGTGATCTCCCCATCACTGGCTCTGGCAGAGTGAAGTGAGTCCAGCCATCAGGATGACACATAAGATGTCCTGCTGCTGAGGAGGATGGCACCACTGACTAAGACTTTCATGTTCTCTAAAGACCTCAGCACTTTTTAAAAGGTTGTTTACAGTCCATGACAGGCCTGGAAAAGTGACTGACTGTTTTTATTTCTTTCCAGCTTGACTAGTTTTTCCCCATGTATATCCAAAGATAAAATGACATCTCTTGTGTAAAAAATACCAAGTATTTGAAGACTACAAGAAGCAGAGCTTGAAGTGGGAATTGGAGCATAAAAGCCTTCTTTGAAGCATTTCCCCTTCTGCCCAGGAACGTTTCAAAGCCAGGTTGTTACACACTAGTGACCCAGCATTTAGATTTAGATGGGTGATCCGAAGTAGGTCTCCAAGTCTGTCAGTGAGAGCCCAGTGTTGGAGGGGCTTCTCTGGCTGTTCTGTTCTGCTCAGGCAGCCTCTGGACACTGGACTGGAGCTGTCCCCAGGATGCTGGCATCTGAATTATGTTTTGTCTCTCACTTAAGACACTCTGAGGGACTAACTCTGTGAGGTTTGGTCTAGGTGATCCCTAAACCCACTGCAGTGCCATGAGCAGACAGACAGGAAAGGGTAGTGCTGCTGGAAAAGCAAACAGGCTTTTCCTAGGAGCCTTGTTTGTGTCATTAATACCTGGCACCACTGAGCTGCTCAGCACAAAAGCTCTTTTGGGCTTTGCCAGGCTCAGGTTGGGTTTGGGTAACACCCATGTGTGCCATTTCTGCCCTGTGCACAAAGCTTGCTGCTTGCCTCGGTGCCATCCTGCACATGCTGTCCCTCGTGCAGTGCTACGGATGGAGCCTTCCCAGACAGGCTGTCAGAGCCCATGATCTTCAGCAGATGCATTAACTGTGTTAACCTTTCAAGCAAAGTGAATTTCTAATGGCAGAGTGGCAGAGGCCAACATACAACCTTCCACCTTCCCGTGTGGTTTTGTTTTTTTTTTTGTCACCATAGAAAATGCTTTGGCTTTTCCTGTGCTTACCACAGCAGGTCTGTGTGGCTTAGCCCATGTTTGCCTCATCGCGTCAGTCCACACAGTTCACTTGTAAGGAATTCCATCCACACCTAGAAATTGAGGAAGATGAGGCTGGGAAGGTCCTGCCTCAGTGATTGCAGGCAGCAGTGCTGAAAAGGAAGAAAACCAGGGGGAAGAGTGAGCTGCTTTAGAGGAGTTTCCTTGTGACAAATGCTTTTGGAGCAATGACTGAGAGCTTCCCTCCTTTGCACCATCATCCCACAGGGCAAAGCAAAGGTGCAAGGATGCCATTCCCCAGACCTGGCCAGAACCCAGAGGGACCGCTGATGGGATAGGTGGCCCTTGGTGTCTCTCTCTGCACTCCCGGGTATCAGATGGTGTTTATTATCCTGGAGGCTGATGCACGAAAGTGCAGCCTCACATTGAAGCAGGACAGTCAATCCCGGGGAGGATTTCCACCCTCTTTTTGATGCAGTTTGAGCCAAATATAGGGCTGCTCCATGAACAAGGTTTTTTTGAGTCCGGGGCCGTGAGCCTCCACTTGGTGAGGAGTAGCAGGTCATGTTCAGGAGGCAGGGGCATGGATGCCACGGCCCTTGCCGAGCTATCCAGCTTCCTGCAGCACAGACAACGCTTTACCTGGACAGGACAGGAGGGGATGCTGAGGGGGTGCAGCAGGGCAGTGACAAGGGGGGCATTCCATGGAGGGGATACCCCCGTGGGATGCAGCTGCTGGCAGCGCATTCCCCCTGGCAGCTGCCTCCCGTGGACAACTGGCAGACCCCCTCGTCCGGCCCGCCCCGGCCCGCGGGCTGGCTACCCTGGAATCGCCTCCCGTCTGTGCCATCTAGTGCCCAGCACAAGAACTGGGACTGACCCAGCCTCTCACCCACAGGGGAACAGCCCGGCTGCTCTGGAGAACAGGCTCTCCTCTCCCTGGGCCAGTCGCCAAGCCCTGGGCCAGGCAGGGATGTGCTGGGAGGACCCCTGAGATGCCGCACCGCCCGCATGGAAAATCCCACTTAGCTCCAGGTAGGATCGCAGCGCGCAGGTGTGTCTGTGGGGCGGATGGAGCGGGGAGAGTGACTCTGCTCGGAGGCTGGAGGTGAGATGAGGCTGGGTGAATCTACACGGCCAGAAGCTCCAGGTAGGGAGAGGAAGGCTTGAAGCTCTCGGGAATCCTGCCTTTGCTTTTCAGGCACCATGTTCCTGTGGCACGCTCTGACGTTGCACATGTGTTTTAAGGGATGAAAATACTGACCCCTGACTGGAATTCTCCTATTTGGACAGATTTCAATGCAATTCCAAGGGACCTACAGTTAACTGTACTTGAGTGAACACCCTAGACTGAAAACACTTTGTTTTTCAATATGTTTGGCATAATCTTTGTTATGTCATTTCTTAGGTAAGTCCCTTGTACTAAGTTACTATTAAAAAAAAAAAAAAAAAAGTTTCTATAGCTGTAGCTTGATTTGCCAGCTTTGATTCTTAATTCTGCCTTTGTCCTCTTTTCCTTTTCAAAGGAATACTATTCCTCTTTACAGACCCAGTTTCATTTATAAGCTCTAAAGAGCGGATGAACAAATTCTTTCTTCTTTCTTGCTGCATTTTTTTCCCCAAATCTGTGTAAGAAATCTAATGGTGGTGAAAAGAAGTCCTAATTCATACCATCAATATATGTCTGTCCTTCATACTGGTTTCTCAGAGCCAGGCATTACATATTTCTCTATATTGAATTTCATCTGCTCTTATTTGCCCTGTTTTGCAGATGTTTTCGAGTTTTCCACAACTGAAATTTTCCTGCTGTCCTTTGCTAGCTCTATGTGTTATCTTCTATCATTTCATTACTGGGCCACAAGTAAATATAATGAACATGCTGTTTCTGGCATTCATAGAGTACCCCACTCAGCATTTTTCACATGAAGTTTTGATCATTCACTCTTCACCTATAATTTTTATTGGGTTAAAAGTGATTACCTGATAGCTAGTTTCCAGAACTTCCTGGTAGTAACTTTGGGGAGTTGGGGGTAAAAGTGTTCAAGGAGCAAATGAGCATATCCTTGTCCTTGGGATCACATCCTGTGTCTGTGAGCTCTGCTCCTCTTCTCCTGTGAACTGTATCTGCAGGTTTGCCTCCCCAGGATGTGTTGCACAGGCACATCATCCTGTTTCTGAAATGTAAAATTTCCTACTAATTCGGGTTTTTTCTTGATAATTAAGTAAGGCTGATCACTTAGGAAGTCTTGACAGCCTTTTCAGAAGTGAAAAGGTAGAATTGCCCCTTAGCTTCTGGTAGGCAAGTGGCTGTAGTGATAGCTTGGTGGTTTTGGAGCTGGCATGCTCAGAGCTCTCCTGGGGCTGCTATTGATCTTGGCATGTTATCGCTTTTGAAGGGACTGATCTTTGAAACTCAGGCTCCAGGAAGTCATTTAAGGATGTGTTTGCATCCTGCTGAGCACTGAAACTGTGAGGACTTCAGTGGGAAGGAAACTCCTCTTGAAAGAGATGCAATATTTATCTGCTTTTCCTAATTAGTGCTCCATCTTCCTGGAGGTGCTATTCTCCACAGCATCCCCTTGGCAGCAGGAAGTCAGTGCTGGGGTTAAGTCCCCACTTGCCCAAAGCTTAACTGGTTCCAGCTGTGCAGCAAGAGCTCTATTTCTGAGGTTCCTGGGCTCGGGGCAGGTGTTTTTTGTGCTGCTCACACGGCTGTTTGCACACCTGCAGTTCCCTTCTCCCAAGACCAAGCGGTGCAGAGGCACGGCTGGTTCTGCAGCGAGCTCCAGCTTCTCACAGGTCTGTAAGCTCTTTTATTGCTGTCCCTCAGTTCTTTTGAACTTGTAGTCTCTAGGGCTTCACACCTTCCCCTGTGTAACTCACTCCCAGGTCTGTTGTGTGCCACGGTCAGGCTTTAAAATGCTTGTGTGAGATGGGTGCCAGCAAGAGCTCTGTTTGTCCCCAGAGCTGCTTAGTTAACAGGGAAGCCCAAAATCGCTGTTTGGCATGAAAAGAAATGGAGTCTCAGACAAGCAATGTGATTTATTGCAGTTATTTATCAGCAAAAGCAGGAATAAACCCTCTTTCAATCCCCAGAGTTCCAGAGTCAGTGTGAGAGCTCAGCTGTAACCTGGCGAGGTTTGGTGCAGGGGATCCATTCCCCTGGGCTGAGGAGGTGTTTGCCCTTACTTGCATTATCTTGTGTCGTGGCATGGCAGTGGCTGTGCCGGGGTCTCACAGGGGGCCTGGGCCAGGCTCAGGCAGCTGAGCTTGGCTCTGGCTGGTGCAGGGAAGGGGTTGTGTGGCAGCTGGGCTCCTGGCTCCCCAAACGTCCATCCCAGCTTTAATTACACTGACACTGCTGCCTGGGTGTAATTACCAGTTGAGAAACCCTGAGTGTGATTTTAATAAGCTGAGAGTAATGCAATTTGTCTTTTCTATAAGAGATGCTTTGCAAACAAAAACTGTAATTAAAAAGCACGCACACAGGGCAAACAGAGACTATGCAGTGGGTGTTTTACTGCTCCATGTGCAGCGTGTCTGGCACATGGCCTGACCTGGCACAGGGGTCCTCCTTTGGGACAGTCTTCATCATGGGGTTCCTGAGAGACCAGCATGTAAAAAGTGCAGGATTTGGCTCAATTGTGAGCTTTACAAAAGGCTCTTCCCCATCTTCACAGATCCTCTTTGATATAATATTGTTCCTTTATAAGAATAAGTCTCCTGGGTGTCATCCTCCCCATTGCTTTTCATTCCTGTCACTATTGTGACTATTGTGTTTCTGTGCTCTCACCCACAAGACCAAATTAGGCTGGTGGGATCTCTGTGGCAGAGGCCAGGCATGGGGTGGCATGGGGGGAGGCAGGAAGCCTTTTCAAGAGCAGCCAGCATTTCTGGTAGCCTCAGATCTGAACAAGCCCTGAACATCCCTGCTCCTTCCTGCTCTCTTAAAACAAATCCATATATATATATAGAAGTAATCTCTATTATCTAGACTTCTGTCTTGGCACAGCTCTGCCCTGCCCTGCTGGGATTCAAAGTTCATTTCTGGCTATGGAAGCTCTCATGGGAAGCAGCCCCATTGAGTCCTAAAGTCTGTTTCCCCAAAACCCCCTTTACACATGGGGCTGACCTCACCAGCAAATGGTCCCTCTTCCTCAGTGCTGTGAGGCAACTGTGCAGGGAACAAGGTGGGAGACAGAGGCACAACAGCTGTCAGAAAATGGTTATTCCATTCTCCCCAGAGTCGGGGATGTGCACCTGATGTGGGGAGTGGGGTGAGTGGGAATATTGCTCCAGCCTCTGTGAAACCCCTTTGCCTCCATCTGCCGGGGCAGGTGAGGACCTTTCCCAGAGGGGAGGCCACTCTACCCCCCTGCAAACGTCCATTTGTGCCTGATGGCATTGGCTGCCATGGCTCTCGTAATTTAGGGAGTGCCTATGTTTGTAGTACCCTCTTTTCAACCTGTGGGAGAGGCAGTGATCTTTAAGAGTGCAGAATCAGAGAAATGCCCCTGGTTTCTCATCTGTTCTCATTTCTCCCTGCCTGGGGGGCAGCGGTCAGGGGGCCCAGATGGATAAAGGATGGTTAAAGCAGCTGCTCCCCTTGTGCTGTGCCATGCAGGTGTGACTGGCCTGCTGACTGCTCTACCAGTTAATTGCAGCCTTGGCACATTGGCAAAACAAACAAAACCTTCTCCGGGTATCAGGTTGAAACGCGGTCAAGGGATCTGTGGTTCCCACTGGCAGTGGAAATGGCAGCAGGTGTGGGCTCAGCAGATGGAAAGCACCCAGAATCTGCCCTGTCCCAGCACAGAGAGGCTGTGATGTAAATGCTGTGCAGCCCATCCTTGTGGGATGGAGAGGGAGAACTGATGGGGCTCGGTTGCTGTGCAGTGCCATGTGTCCTGCCTCTGTGACATGTGTGTTCCTCCTGAAGACATGGCAAGTGTGTCTGCCCTGGAGCCAAGCTGGTACAGTCTCTGCTGCTCTGCCCAGCTGGCCCTTCCACACTTTCCTGGTTGCAAGTGCTTTGAGGCAGAGACTTGTGATTCTGATCTCTCAAAAGCAATGGCCATTTCTGGTGCCCTTTGCAACACCTAAATAAATAAGCCTGAAGAAGGCTGGGCCAGGGGGCAGATAAACCAAACAGGAACTGTTTTCTCTGATCCGTACTTGAGATGCAAATCCTGTTAACCTGATAGCAGGTGGCATCTCTCAGGATGGAAGACTTGGTGTTTGAGCACTTATGCTTCCCAAAGTCCTATGTTATGCTCTGCCCAAAGAAGGAGATGCTGTGAGCATCAAACCTGCCAGGTTTCTGCATTCAGATGCAGAGGCCAGTCAAGACAGGCTCCTGTCTCTGTGGTCTTCTTTTGTATGAACTTTGTGACCGTGACTCTGGAAAGCACAGAATCATCCAGTGCTTTCAGGGCCTACCCTTGGGCTGGTGGAAGCTGAACATACTCGACTGCTTTGCCGAAGTGTGGGCTGTGACAGGAGCCAGCCCTGTTGTACAATAGGGCCCATCCCTCACATGGCTCGTGGTTTGCACCAAGACTGAACCCGTGTTGTGATTTTCTCTCCTAAGGTCAAAACCGATGGGTTCAAATGGCCACACAGAGGTGTGAGCTGGATTACCCAAGTCTTAACCGGACTAACTGTGAGCCTGAAGGACTGGGACTTGGAGCTGCAGGGAGTGACGTCTTTAGAAAGAAAATCCATTTATTTCCTGAGGCTATAGTTCTAGGGAGCAAACAGAGAGTGTGAGGAGCTGAGAACCACTGGAATAAAAGAGTTGTAAGTCCAGATTCTCACTTAGGGCGTGAGCTGTCTTGCACAGTATGTGACCTCCCCGTGTAGTGCAATATGAACTATTTGTGCTGCTGCTGAGCACCCTCCAGAGAAAAGGGTCCCAGTGTAAATCAGAGCTCCCTGGCCGATGGCACTCTTGTTTCCGGGTGTTCATCCCAGAGATAGGCTTGCCCCCTGAAGACTGCAGAGGTGTAGCCAGAGGGTACAAAGTCTCTGCCCCCTCAGTGCAAATTACAGCTTTATGTACAGCCCTCTCAGGGACTCCCTGCAGTTTTTTCCCGTGCAGCACCTGAACAGCTGGAGATGGGTTGATTCCCACGGTGAGCTGAGTGGCCCTGCAGTGGACAGTGGTGGCTGCAGACACCACCAGGCCTGGGTCAGAGGGTTGAAAAGTGGGGGTAGCAGATCTGGGGATGGCTATACTGCTGGTTGCTGCTGCTGCTCTGCCCCATCCCTCTCTGAGAGCTGCAACCCTGACCCTGCCACGGGGCAGGAGCTTCTAATTGCTTCAGTAGAGAACTTGCCATACAAAAGTAACCCAGGACTGATTCTGGCTTACCAGGATGAGCTGAATTTTATGCTGAGATGTTTCATTTGTTGCTCCGAGAGCAGTAGAGCTGATCCTTCAGCAGAAACTGCTGAGAAAGGAACAAGAAGTTGTGAGGCTTCCTGACAAGCGCAGCTTTCCTGAGGCAAAGTTTGGGTGGGCTGCACCACAGATCTCTGTGGGTCAGTGTTCATTCATGTCCAGGAATAAATTCTGAGCCCTCACATCTCCAAGTCCAACTGTTTCTTAAGCAGAATGGAAAAAAAGAGTTGTGGAGGTCTGCATAGTGGACCTTGGCTCTTACTGGGAAAAGTCCATGATCCTCTGTTTTTTAGGGCCCTCTTGCTTAGGTTAGACTTTAACAGCAATTAGTCACCCAATAACTTTCCATAATAATCTGCAAGTTTTCCATTAAGTGGCAAACACTTTGAACTCCTCCCCAGATCCTCTGCTGCAGTCTAATCTGCTGTCATTTTTCACAGGGAGATGGAGGGTACTACCTTCACATTTTATTAATTTCCTGTTTACAGTGGGGGAGAAACCAAAGCCACGAGAAACACTGAAAACAGCAGCCCACGGAGCTCCAGGCACTGTGCAATTAGATCATTGTCAGCCTCTGCACTTGTCACTTGCAGCTGACTCTGGATTTACTGTATATATTGTGCATGTGATAGGGAAGAGAGGTAATGCCTGTCAACATGCTTAAGGGAATCTGGGGAGAAGATTCCTTATTCCAGCCCAGGCAATGACCTGCTCGAATCCCTGGGCAAGATTGTGTCAATTGTCCCGTCTCTAAAGTGGAGATGAGTGTTTTTCTCATTTGGCCTGTAAGGCTCCCAGGCCCTGACAGTGGCTTAAAAATGCTGTTGAGTAGTGAATTTTTTTGTAGTGATGTTGACAAGAATTTGGTGATCTGGATGGGTTATGGAGTTTGGAGACCTTCCTGGAGGTGCAGCGTGTACTGGAGGCTCATATTTGCCAGGCAGCTTTCCACAGTCTCCCCTGTGTCCTACCATGAGTATCTGGAGAAATACAGGAAGGGACCTACTATGACTCTCTTCTTCTTTGTGCCTAGAGTTTGGTTAGAGTTCACTTTTTACCACTCACCCAGCATGTTTATGTTGTCTCCAAACTATCCTGTTAAAAAAATGTTGCACCTTGAGCAAGCGGGAAGCTTTCCTTTCGGATGGATGGGGCCTGTTGCAGTTGTGGGTGTACTGAAAATGTGTGTCAGGGGTGCAGATTTCTCATTTTGATAAGGATATCAGAACAACTCAGTTGTTTCTGTTTTGAGTCCAACAGCTCCAAAGCCAGGCCCCCTCCAAAGTAACAGAACAAGAGGGAATAGTTTATTGAGATTCTGGAGAGCGCAAATACAGTGAGCAAATCTTACATCTGCAAGAGAAGGCTGGTTTGTCCTGGATCTGAAAAAATCTTGTGCAGCATTCCTAGCAGTTAAAAGGGGATCTCACTCAGTTATGTATCTGCTTTTAAGTCCCTTGATGCTATCAAAGCAGGCCTGTTCCTCAAGGTGAGACTCAGACTATGGTGTGTGCAGGAACACTCTTTACAGAGTTTAAATAGCTCCTTTACTTAGGCTGTGTTCTGTGAAGAGGACAGGGGAGGTCTCTGGCTAAAAACAAAACCTGTGAAGGGTTAAAGGTAAGATCATTCTCCAGTCCAGTTCACTGTGTATTGCACAAGCAGCTCTTCTTGCAAGAGTCATTCCCACCTCTTCCTTCTCCACCCAAACCTAAGAACCAGCCATGGAGGTTCCTGTCAGTGTGAGATTTTGGTTCTGTGAGCGGGTGGTATTTGTTTGGCTGCTGTTACATGGTTCTGCAAGTCTCGGTGCCGTACCTGGTAGGTGACTGTAACTCCATGAATTCCACTTTGTGAAAGCCTGGACTGGCTCCTGCTGTTTCCAGTTGCCTCAGCTGAGAACAGAGACGTAATCTGTTGGACCTGGCATCTCCTTTATACAGCAATTACAGAGATACCCAACCAATCATTTATAACCTTTAAATCAGGCAAACCTCGTCCTAATGCATGACGTGGCTTTTCATGGTCAAACAAGCCGTTCAGTGAGAGATCAACAAAACTGAATGGATGCAGTTGGAAGGAAGTTGAAAATTACCTCTTTTCTCTTTGGGGAGCAATGGTGCATCCTTGAGAGATTTCCTCTCTATTCACAGGGTGCATGACTTCCTCTGATGGATAAGGGCAGGATGTGCCTCTCAAGAGCTTCCCAGGTCAGTGTCCAAGACACCACCTTTTATGGGACACATGATCCTTCTCCTCCACAGAGCTCCCAGCCCCTATGGCCATGGAGCTGAGCAGTGATCCAGCATCAGCTAACTTTGATGAGTGCAGGAGTGGGATTTGCCTGCTCAGGATGGGTATGGGGTCACCAGTGCCCTAATGCAGAGGGTGTCCTTGCTGTCAGGACCTGTGCCAGGAGAAAACCAGCAACTTGGCACAGTATTGTTTGATGCAAGAAGAAAAGAAACAACTCTGCCAGTACAGATTCACTCTTGGGACTATCTAACATCAAAGTATTGTCTCCATTCAAGTGTGGTCTTCCCTTGCTCCCCACCCTCTACACTGTTCCCTTTAGCGTGAGAAAGTCAGGCATGGAAAGTGCTGGACCACTCTGTTCTCAGCTTGCCCTGTGAGCCAGCAATTCTTCAGGGACAGGGAGGGGGAAGGGTGGCATGCCTTTAGTGCTCAAAGATAGGACTTCATTACATCACCCTCCCCTTCTGACCACTCCCATATATGAAGCCTTGCTGCCACTCGGCTCTCTGTGACTGTTCTTGCCTTTGGAGTCCCTGCATCTGGGAACCCTTGAGGAATAAGGGGCAGGAGAACAAGGCAGAAGCACCTTCTTTTGGTGTCACTAGCTGAAGGTGAACTGCACACAGGGAGAACAGAACTTTTAAAGTAGTGAGTAAACAGCATGATTTTATCTTATCACCTCTGTATTTTGGTTGGATTGGGGGTGTGAAATAGAGGAGTTGTTTCTTTCCCTTTGCTGCATACCTTTCCAGTTCTTTAATCCTACTTTATTAAAGGGTACCTTTGTTTCACAAGCCTCAGGCTCAGGTTGGAAAAGCAAGTGTTTCTCTCTTATAGGGATTGACAGGTCTGGATCTGTGGCATTGACTTTGGATTCTCTCAGTGAGGGCTGGGTCACAGGGAACAGGGTCTCTGGGCAGGCAATCTGAACAGGCACTGAGGTCAGCAGTACATGAACTGATGGCTTCAAGAGGAATTTGGTTTTCTGACAGAGGCTGAGATCAAAGAAAGGAGCTGGGAGTCCAGTACCCTGGGATCTCAGTCACATCACTGGGGGAGATATTTCACCTCTGCATGGCCCATCTAACCTTTTGAAGGTGCCCTTTATACCACCCAAGCTGATGTCAGTCTTCACTCCTTACAGGGTTGCAAAGGTCTATGGAAAGGTTGGTAAAGGGGTATCAGATTGAATCTCAACTTGACCCTGGTTTTACACATGGTGTGAGTGACGGGGCATTGCTGATAAGAGAAATGCTGCTTTAGCAACCGGACATGGAAAAGACTCTCAAAACCACCAGAGAGGCCAGAGCTACACAAACGCTGGAAGACAGAGTTCAGGGGGTCCTAAAGATGAGAAATTCTTACTTCAGTCAGTGTCCTACTAGCAAGTTGTGCTTTTCAGAGGAAGCTAGGTCTAAGAAGTAGGCTGAAATCCATAGATCTTGGATACTTCTTTCCGCGACATTCTGGGCTTTTAAGTAGTAACCTAAAAAAATGGAGACAGTGTTGGGATAGGAGGTCAAGCAATTACATGTTTCTTACCTGGTAGCAAGGGGAAAGGCCAGGAGGCAGATGCAGAGCCAGAAGAGCTGCAGGGACAACGGGATGATGCTGAGGGCATGTTCCAGAAGCAGAATGGCAGAGCAATGCTGAGGAATAGAACAGAGCTGCCGATGCAGAGCAGACAGAGCACTCAGCAGAGCACAGGTCAGGAGATCAGTCTGTGCTCATTACCAGAACAAAAAGAATGGACCTCTCCTACATGTGCTTGGAAAACAAAGACGTGCTGCTGCTCTTGGCTGGAGCCCTTTTAACATGTCAGAGGGGGGCTCTCCCAGCTCAAGTTCCCAGTCCTGGGCTGCATTCCCTGATCCAGCTGTCCACAGCAAACAGGAGTCAGACCAAGAGAGACAAAGTTACTCAAACCAGCTCCGTGGTAATTCGGATACTTGTCTACCTGTAGAGTCTTGATTTAGCAAAAGCAGGTGAATTTAAGCAGGTAGCTACAAATTATTTTCAGTTAGAAACTGAGCTCTTTTCTTCCAAGTTCAGCTGCAGTCTGTAAAACCTCTTCAGTGAATACAGTCTTGAGTTCATTTATTATACTGGAATCCAAGTTTTATTGTTGGTTCTTGCCCCACTCATCCAGATGCTCTACAGTCTGTAAAATACAGAATTACTTGCTAATGGCAATGACATTGAATAAATCCCTCTGTAGAGCATCAAGAAAGTCCAGACTTCATCTGTGACTTGAGAGCTTTGATGTGCATGTGAAGGACAGGTCCAGCTGCAGCAGTCAGGCTGAACTGAAGAAAGCCTCTAGCCCTGAGAGGCTTTCTCCCCTTTAGTTTCCCCCTTTCCTATTCTTTTGTCTTTTTTGTCCTCTTATCAGCCTCCTTCATCCCCACTTCCTCTGTTTTTCTCTTCCAGCACTTTAGTTTTCTTCTTTTCCCATGTTATTCCCTCTTTTTTCCCCCTCTCTGCCTCCAGTAGCTCTCTCCCCTCTTATTCCAGGACGGTGATGTTGAGGGGAAGCTGTGCAGGACTGTGTTGCTCAGCTGATTGCTGGCTGCTGAGGGGAGGGCAAGTCTGTCAGCTGCAAGAACACAGTCCCTTTGGTGGCCTGGCAGAAAGGCTTTGGAAAGATGAAAGGACTTTACAAAGCTGGTGGATAAAAGGTACAGATTGGTGTAGGTTTTGGAAACTGCAGAGATTGAAATATAATTAATGAGTAAGACTGAGTAGCAGAAAGATAAAATGAAGAAGAATCGATAAAAGAAAGCAGACCTTGAACAGAGGACAGTCACCCTTTTCTGGAAGGAAGTAGCAGAAGGATTTTTTCTGCAACAGCAATCAACAAAGCCTCTGACCACCCAGGAGCCCTGTCAGCTGTCACACAGCACTGTCCCAGCTTCAGCTGCCTGGGTGGGTGGAAGAGTATAACCAGAACTGGGCCATGTGGCTGGTAAGAAAGGGTTCATAAATCTCCCCATCTATCAGTTATCTTTCATTTTGCTTACCTTTGCCCCAGGGAAGAGCGATACACCTGTGGATGATTATGGGAAAACAGATTCATAACATGAAAACGTGGGTTTAGTGGGTTGCTCCATTTTAGCAGGTGAGTTACAGTGAAAGCAACTCTCACTGGAGAGGAAGGAGGTGCTTTGGCTGTGGACAAACATCTGCTTATTTAGTTTCAGCTCTCAAAGTCAACTCTTGTGT
Organism: Pyrocephalus nanus; assembly: GCA_038380795.1. NCBI lineage: Eukaryota > Metazoa > Chordata > Aves > Passeriformes > Tyrannidae > Pyrocephalus > Pyrocephalus nanus. Next base: position 5,638,245 of record CM076278.1, read on the forward strand.
CCCTGCTCTTAGTCAACTTTACCTCTTGCACGCCAGGCAACTTTTCCGGTTCTTAAAGTACCTTTTCTCTAAGAGTCTCCCCTAGTGACTTGTTTTCCAGGGTTTTTTCAGCAGTGATCTCTTTATCATATCAGTGTTTCTTAGGTAGTGTTTAGCTTAAAATAGAACTGTCTGCTACCCATGCAGCTGGTGCTTAACTTCCACTGGTTGCCTTAGGCGTGGGAGAGCAGAGCAAGGGGTCAGAAAGGAAACTATAATTCAGTGTGAAGAAGCTTCTCATGTTTATGAGCATCTCTGTGTTACCAGGAACTCAAGATACTGTTTGATGCTCATGTTCAGGTAGTATTGGATGGCAACATTGATCTGTTAGAGGGGAAAGACTTCCTGATGGAAAAAACAGCTAACCTGCAACATGAGGTGTACTTAGCTAAGGTACCAAATCTTGTAACAGCGTCTGTTCCAATAATGCATCAGTTAAAGCCTCGGGAAACAGAGACCTTGGGATGTATGTTCTGCCATAAAAAGGAGGAGTCTGAACAGCGGATGTGATTTGTGCTCTGTGAGTCATTGCTGGTGTTGCTTCCCGAAATTCTTATGGAAAAAATCAATAAGGGTGGGGGAAGAAACAAAAAGGAAAGGTACCCAGAGGTGCCTCAGGTCACCTGATGCTTTTCAGTGTCTGCAAGTTCCATGACAAGAGATAAGAAGGTGTTGCTTCATATGCTGACAGATGCACTCCTCTGTTGCTCGAGTTTCAAGGTAATAGTGCCTGCTATTTTTGGGGAATGTTAAAGGTGACCATGCTGTGAACATCATAAATGGAAAGAGGTGGCAAGCCCTGCAGGAGATACATTTTTCTTTATTTGTCTTGGGTTGAGAAGAACAAGGCAGCAATGCACCTGCATTAAACATGGGATTACTGTGTGAGGCGTGGCTTTGCAGCTTGAAACATGCAAGGCTGAGTTACAACAGGGCTCTCTATTATATGAATGCCCAGACTGAGACACTTGAGAGTTCCCAAAGGCTATGTACAGCTGAAATGAGGTACTTGTGCATAGCACACTATTTACCCTTCGGAACCAGAGACACTAACTTCAGGTTTCGTAACCTTCTTTGACCTCATCCTCAACTCTACTTGTGCATAAGTGAAAGAGTAACTTGCTGAGGAGCATCCAACTTGTTCCAGCTCTGTGCTGGTAAGAACATGCCATGGATGAGACTGCATTGTCCTTGAAGAAGGACATAGAATTTGCTTAATTTTTGTGACTCACTGATATAAAACCTGCCTTTCAGCAGTGGGGGTGAAGCATTACAGTTGGATAATTATGATTTAGAACTGGGCTTTCTTACAGCTAGCAGCCTTTCCATGCCACCTTGTACCCTCTGAGACAAATGTGACAGGGAGACTCTTCTGACCTAGACCTGCTCCAGGGACATAGCAACTTTAGAACTACAAAGCTATTAAGCATAAAACCTGGTACTGTCACACCTACAGGGTCAGTAAATTAAGGAAAGGGTTCCATTCAGTAGACTGCATCTCAAATTCCTCTGTTAATAATAAAAATATGACAGACTGAAAGTGCAGGGGGCTCTGTTTGGGGCACAGACCAGCTATCTTTCCACTCTGTCTGCTTTTCCAGAGGACAGTTGTTTTGGCACAGCTCCTGTCACAATCATTTCTATGGAGCACTGTGAGTCTCACATCAAAAATTTAGATACAGTGAGAGTGGTATGTGTTACTAGCTGAATGTGGCCTGGACTCTGTGTGTGTACTTCAGACTGGTCAGTAGAAAAAAGCAAGTACATCAAATCCTTCTGAGCCTGCAGAATATTTTCTGTGCCAGTACCTACTTTCTGGAAAGCTTCTGGTTTTGCTCAAGATCTCTTGGATAATAGCAATATAACTGAAGGGGCCTGCCCTCTTGATGCAATGTCTTGAAAGGGGTATTTGAAAGTCCTCTTTGAAGGATGGGCACATGCTAGATCCCTTCTGAATATCTCAAGGGTGGAATGCTTATGTTTTATAATACTGATGTTTTTCCAAATGCAAATGTTAAACAGAACCCCGTTTTGTGGCTACTACAGAAAAGGTGATGTATTTTTAAGGAGAGGAAATATGACTCAAAAAGCTTTTAATCTCGAAACAAAGCCAATCTTTGTTAATGAGTCGGTGTAGTACAACTAGCATCCTTCTGGAGCAAGTGGGGATCCAGCGTATCAAAGGTTGGAGTGGGGCAGAGGGACTGGATGGGTTTGGCATTGAGGCATTAGCCACTTGACTGATCCTCCTGGGTCCAAAGATGGCATCTAATGGTGCTGACTGGCATCCAGGCAGACTTTGCTTCACCCTGGTTTTGCAAAATGCCTTCTGGCTGAAAGTCAGGCTTTGGACATGTGGGCTTGAATCCTTGCTGTGCCCAAGTTTCAGGCAAGCTGTGATTTGCTTGTGCTGCGTTCTGGATGGGCGTTCAGCTCATGTTCAGAGGGGTCCTGAGGTTTCCAGCAAGCCATGGACAGCAGCAGTGGCAGAAGCTTTGGTGGCTGTCTATAGAGTCCAGAGACAGCTGCTGGGGTTTATGCTGCACTGTTCAACAGCAGGTGAGCTGCAGCCTTTGAGCTACACCTGTGCTCCTGGACTTGGCACAAGCAGACATGTGGGATTGTTGCTTAAAAGCCTCAGTGAGGTTTAGTGATGGAGGGCAGGTTTCTTCATCCCTGCCTTCCTGCTCTGCCCTCCTCCCTGCCAGAGGGTGCTCCTGTGGGAGCAGGCATGGCAGAACAGGCATTGCATCTTCTCATTGCAGCTGGAGTATTAATCTGGACTACACCTAAAGACAGTTTAAGGTAGAATGTCACCGGGATTGCTGAAGAACTGGTGTGTGAACTGATCAGGTGCCCAGGCATTGCTGGCAGTTCCTCACACTTGGCAGGCAGGTTATTCCCACAAAGTGTAATCTGTCAGGGTGTCTGAAGGTTTAAGCTGAAGGCACAGACACACTTAAAATCCAGTCTCTCTGTGAACCACAGGGGTGTTGGTTGGTTAGGCAAAGTGGTGTGAGGATACATGACCATGTGGAGATGAAAGCACTTCTACTTAAGATGACCACATATTTAGAATCATAGAATGATTTAAGTTGGAAAAGACCTTGGAGATCACTGAGTCCAACCACTGACCCAGTCTTCTCAGAGGTCTTTTAAATATCCTCAGCAATGGTGACTCCACCATTTTCCGGGGCAGCCTGTTCCAATGCCTGACCACCTTTTCAGGGAAGCAATTTTTCCTAATATGCAATCTAAACCTTTCCTGGTGCATCTTGAGGCCATTTTATCTGCTCAGTTCCTTAATCAGAACTTCAGAGCTAACAACCAGGTGAGGAAAAACATTTTTACCACATAGCAACCGAACCCCCGGGGAACACAGAATGATTCTGCCGGTGATACACAACCTTCCTGAATGCTAAAATATGCATTTCAAAAGGTGTGGGTTCTTGACTCTTCACCCAGTCAATGATTACTTATGCATTCCTCCGGTACTGTGAATTCAAACATAATGAGTTTCAATGGGTTAATCTCTGTGAGCAGAGCAGTACAAATACCAAATAGTATGCTTGGGAGAGCTTTTAAGTGAAGATAAGTGGTTCCTGCTACGAGGATGTATTGCACCTAGAAAAGGGTTTGCTTCCTGAGAAAGGACAGTCAGAGGAGATCAGTACACACAGCTCTGTGCAAAAGGACAGGAGGGACTTGCAAATATTCTCAAGAGGTAAGGGGGAATTAGGAATTACCTTCATTAAGCCATTCCACTCAACCTGAAAGTGCTGTGTGGGATTTCTTATTCCACATAATAGGGGACAATGTGAGTTTTTTAATTTATCAGATGAAAGCTTGCCAAGGAATGATAGGACCTAACTAACCAATCTGAGTAAGATCGGGTGTAATAAACAATTTCTAGTTTAAAGGCAGAAGAAGAGCACCTGAAAGCATCTTTTGCAAAGTTGGGAGAATTGAGCTATTTTAATGAAGTATTTTGACTTAAAATTGGGACAGAACAGTAATGTTCTCAATGAATTTATAAACCTTTATTAACTTGGATTTTTGAGATTGAGTTTGCTGGTTCTGGATTTCTGGGACGCCGTCAACTAGAGAACACCGTGAAAATCATGTGAAATGGGGAATTTTGCATTTATTCCACCTTGCTGCCTTTTTTCACTTCATAGTTTATGCTGAAGTGTGTTAAAGTAAAAAAATGCTGTGTTTGATGCTCAAATTTCTGCAGGAAAGCATGAAAGATATTTGAGGAAGAAGTTGCTTCAAGAGGAAATTATTGTCTCTTTCTCAGTGAGCTCAGGGTTTACACTGGACAGGATACTACATGCCATTAAGCTTCAGAAAAGCCACTGCCTGTGGTGGAATTGCAAACTGTGATCGCAGCAGCTCAGTGTGAGCAGCACACCTGAGAGCCAGCCTGGCAGCCGCTCGGCTCGGGGACTGCGCTGTTCTGTTCAGTGTCAATTATCTCTGGCTTGACTTCACAGCAAGAAGGACCATTGATCCCCATGGAGGCCTTTCTCCTGAAAATTGATCTGTATCCACACGAGTCCTTGGTGCCGGGCTCAGCAAAGAGGGTGCTAAATACTTTTGTCCTGCCTCCCAGGGGAGGGTCGAACTGGGCCAGAGGCACCGGCTCTGAGGAAAGGTTTTAACTGAGGTGAATGGAGTTTCTGTCTGTGATTCTCCAGGACTGCTCTGCCTTCCTGCTCCAGGTGGGACCAGTGCCTAGGTCTGAACTTGGAAACCTCTTTGGGCTTCCTCCTGGCTCTGCTGAACTCTGCTTTAGTTCCTTTGTCACGGGTGGAGATGAAGACCTGCATGAGACTTGAATTTAAGTATCTTGTGATGAATAAATACGGGAAATTCATAGTTTGTCCCATAATGCTGGATCGGTAATGGGACATTTGGGTGAACAGCCCTTGGGCCTCTGCTAGAAACCTGATACTTCTATGCCTCTGCTGGGGGACCTGTGGCAACCTTGTGACAGTTCCTTTTAGGTACATTCTCACCCAAAAGTCATTGACAGTTCTCTCTGCACAACAGTACAGTGTGAAAACATTATTACAAATGTTTGCTATTAATTATTTAAATATGACAATGTTATTGAGACAGATTAAGTTTTGAGTTTTATTAGAAGAGCATAGCCTGTGTCCCGTGACAAGAGTCAAGATGTCCAGACAATCCTTGCTTATCATGTGCTGCCTGGGGACAGTGAGGATGGATGTCTCAAAGCTGATGGCCAAGTAGTGGCTACTGGGCTGTGTGTGGGAGTAAAGGGATCTCTCAGGAGTGGTGCTGAGGTATGCAGCTGTTGCAAGATGGGCTTAAAGCAGAAACCAGTTGGGTTAAAGTTTGGGGTTAAAGTTTTAAGCATTGTCCCGGAGTTCTCTGTCATCCTCTGGCATCCCGCTGTTCTCTTCCCACTGCTGTCTGGCTGGTACATCTCCTTTTCTCCTCTTCCAGTTCTCCTGGTGCTTTCCCTGACCATGGCAGATTCCTCATCTCTACAGAATGCCTCAGCCCTCTTGGCAGAGCTGTCAGACCCTGATCCCCTGCCTGACACCAGCTAGCCTGTTGCACTGGGGTTCTTTTAGTTGTAAACCAGTGTCATGTTTAAATAAGGTTGCACATGTTGTGACACATCTCAATACAGCTCAATGGGGTTGCTTGTAGAGGCATAGCTCTGCTATTTGCTGGTCCACCCCCTCTCCTAATGTAAATCAGGGCAATCAGGCTACATTTTAAATTTCATGGCTAGGACTGGCTCTTGAACCTTTATAACAGTGAGAAATAATTGTATTGCTTTTAATTACTTTATAGCCCCTCTCTCCTGGACATCTATTGCTTCTGCCAAGCAGCACTCTGTGACTGAAGCCAAGCTTCCAAGCAGCTGGATTTGGCAGAGATGTGGAGGTTAAACCAGCCTCAGCAGACAATAGCTGGGGAGCCAGCTCAGGTGGTGACCTGCAGTGCTGCTCCACTCCCAGCAATAAATCGTAGCAGGGACTCCGCTCAGAGCCAAGGTTCACACAGACTATTGGGGCAAAAACTCAGCTGTTGCTGCCACGTGCCTGCCCAGGGCACAGGGTGAGCGTGGAGAGGTGGTTTAGAGAGTGGATATCTGCAGGCTCCTGATCCATCTCCTGATTTCTGTACAGCATGTCCAGCTCTGCTGTGCCACAGTTGGTAAGGCAGTAAAGGCTGTGCAAGGGATGCTTCCCTCTAGGGTCAGGCCTAGAAACAGGTCAAGGAAATTATGGGAATTGAGCTGGCAGTAAAGGTGGAGAGGATTATCCTCTGCTCAGTTTGCTCTCTGTACTGTTGAAGACAAGAAAGCTGCAGGTTTTTAGCTCGTACATCTGCTGCTTCCTTAGCAGGATCGATCTGGCAGATTGCAGCTTTATTAAGACCAGTGACATGGGTTGCAGATGCCCAGCCCAGAGGACAGTGTGGTGCCACAGTGCAGCACAGGGGCAGTGCTCAGCACTCCGTGTTTCTTCATGGCAGCCTGGATGTGTTCCTGCCCCAGGGGTGTGTATTTTACCCTCACCTGGAGACTGGCAGGCCAGGAGCTGTGCCTGAGGCAGATGAGTGGGCTGGAGGGCCCTTTCTCAAGGTCTGTGCACTCACCAGGCAGTAGGACTGGGGAGCTCTTACAGGTTTGGGGATACTCACAAGTGTGACCCAATTCCAGAGAGGAGGTGAAAGGTGAGAGCAGAGGTCGTATCTGACATTTCCCCTTCTCCTCTCCTGTTGTGGCAATAACTTGCCTGACGAGGCAGTAAATCTCTCCAGGAGCCCGGCAGTGAGGCAAACAGCTGTGGGGGAGAGCTGAGAGCCCAGCCAGGAGCCCACGGGTTAACACAGCCCGTACGGAGCCTGGGCTTGCAGGACAGCCCAGTATAGAACAGCCTTCAGATGAAACAAAGTACCTTCTGCCGAGCTGGGGCCAGATAAAAGATCCCATGGCATTCCTTGTGAAGCCTGGAGGAGACTGCCAGTGCTGAAGCTGAACTCTGCCAACAAACAAAACTGTCTTTAAACTCTGAGGCTGTGTGTGAGCTATTGTTGGGGACATAATGGCTTCTCTGTTTCCCTGCACAGTCATTGCTCTGCGAACACGCCACTGGTCTCTTCTAAAAGTAGTTGAGTGTAAATTAAGTTCTAGAACCTGGAAAGAGGTTTTGTCCATTTACCTTTTGCTGTCCTCAGTTGACATTTGTTTACAGAACAGCACATACAGTAGAAATACACCGTGGTTTGAGTTGCTTTACCTGGAGATGAGAATCTTTAATGCTCAGATTAAGACTCACAGAGCTTCGATAGCAAATGTATATCTCCTATTTTCAATAACAGGAGTGGGGGTGAGGTTGAGGGGGCCTTGCTTGCTAATTACCTCCCTCTGAGAAAAGTTTTAGGTTGGCTGACCTGGCCTGTTTCCTCTACTTAGCTCAGTGCTGGCACACTCACTGCTCTCTAATCCTGTGTGTGTGGCTGCTGCAAGGCACAGAGTGCTGCTCTGGCTGCTGGAGTTCACTCTGCTTTGGGCTGCTGAACATCCACAGAGGTTGGGGTTGGTGGATCCACTCTTCACCCACAATTCCATGTTCTGGCTTGTCTCTGAGGATGGCAGATGCTTTGGTAAGGTAAAGGGCATCTTGGCTACTGTGCAAGTAAGTGGTTGTGGTAAAAACCCAAAGCTGCACTACACAGGGGGAAGGTGGTCCCTGTAGGCAAAATAATGAATTTAAGTCTATTTTGCTGGAAGAATCCTGTAACAGAAAAGGAAACGGGTCAAACAGCAGTTATTCAAACTGTATGTGATGAACTGTCCATCCAGCCAAGGTGGCAGTGACTCTTCCTTCCCTCAATAGCTCTCACTCATCCTGGTGTGTATCTGGAATACACTTGCTGGGGAGCTCCTTGGCTTGCTACGCTCTCCCACAGATGAGCTGTAACCCTGTGCACCCCCAGGGCAGCTGTGTGCAGGACTGGGACATGTGGATGTGTGAGCACTGGCCATTCTCCTCTGGAAGTGGCTGGCTTACTGGGAAGGTGCTCTGGCCAAGGGCCCCAAACGGGAGTGAATGCTGTGCTCACACTGGGCTGTGCAAAACAGCTTTGCCTGAGGTTGCTTGCTGATGACTACAATGTTTTGCAACCTTCTGGACAGAGACTCCTCCGCAGACATGGTGTTTAAAAGCAGATTTAAGTTAAATTTTTAAAAAACTTTCTTCTGAAGATGATGTGAGTCATGACTAACACCAATTGTGTTCTGCTCCTTGGATTTCCCTCTCACCTCTGAATCCACAGCTTTTCCAGTGTGTGTGGATGTTACCTGCCTGCTGTGAGGCAGGTTCTTACCCGAGTGATAGTTGCTGGTTTGAGGATACGGAAGGAGATAGATGAAAAGACTACACTTGTGCCTGGTCACCTGCTCCCTAGTTCCCACGTGCCCCCAAGGCAGCAGGGCTGATAATCCTGTCTCTTCCCACAGGACGATGAAGAAGAGCTGTGTGGTGGCCACAGCCCTGGCCGGAGCCCTGCTGGGACTCATCTTGTTCCTGGGACTGTTCTTCGGGCTGCGCTCGGACGCAGGGGACACTCACATGTACGAGAGAGCGGCCGTGGCCACAGACGCAGGGCAGTGCTCAATAATTGGAAGGTACCTGCTGATTGTGCTGTGACTCTCATTAGCTCTGACAGCTCCTGCACGAGGCACAACTGTTGTTTCTCCGATGCCCAGGTGCAATCCTGGCAGCTGCCCAGCATGGGTAATCAATGCCTAATCTCCCCATAGAAAGAGGAGGCCCTAATAAACTCCTTTTTTTTTTACCATGCCTGGGCAGCGTTACTGCAGTTGCTCACAGACAATGTAGCAGGCAAAGTTTCTCTGGTTGCATGAACAATGAGAACCAGAGTTGCCTTTCTATCTCCTTTTAAAAAACATTTATCAAGATGTCCCCCAGTTCTAGTCTCAAGTGCTGCAGATCTAAGGCTCTTCAGACAGTTGTTTCTCACGTGTAATTAATGTGTCTGGGATGCCCATCCCCTCGTACTTTGGCACATCTCTGCCTTCTCAAGCTAGTTTGGATGTGTCTCTAGTGAGGGCTGATCTGGTCTGCACCTAGACCATTAGGATGTGCTCTCTACGGTGACAAGCTAAAAACTTCCTTTTTCTGAGGAACCTATAGACTGGGTGTAGACAAATGTGCATTAGAGGAACTGTCATAGCTGCTCTGACAAGATGAATCCAGTGCTCGCAGGTAGCTGAGACACTGTAACATTCTGTCACCTTCTCTTCTGCTGCACAGGGACATCCTTCAGCGAGGAGGATCAGCGGTGGATGCTGCAATTGCAGCTCTGCTTTGTGTCGGACTCATGAACGCTCACAGCATGGGCATAGGAGGGGGCCTCTTCTTTACCATCTACAGCAGCACAGGTAAGAGACAGGACCATGAACATCTGGAACAGTTTGAGAACTTTATCTAAGGCAGGTGATTTATCCCACCTGAGCCAAGGTAAAAGACTGGTGCTCACAGCCTCTGGGGGAATGTCCTCAAAGTAATTGCCAAGAAACTGGCTCTCACTGATCAGAGACCTTCAGCAGAGACCATGGCTGTGTGCTGAGCCCAGAGCTAAACATCATCTTCCTTGCTCTGTCATTAAAGGAAAAGTGGAAATCATTAATGCAAGAGAGGTGGCTCCAAAAGGCGCAACGGAGGACATGTTTGGGAACAACACACAGCTCTCTCTGAAAGGTATGGCGAGGGCTGTTCACTGCTCTGGGGGGACCATGGAGCTCCAATGTTAGCTGCTACTGGCATGTCTGAATCAAGAACATTTCTTACTGGGTTCTTGCCTATCTGCAGGGTTTCTCATCTGGAAATGTCCTCTGCTTTACACAGTCTGCAAACTCTGTCCTGACAAAGAAGCCAAAAATAATGTCCTTTAAACTAGTCATTCACCCCAACACTTTCTGCTTCTCACTTCATGAAAATGCAGGTGAATCCAAAGCACTGAGCATGACCTGTTCCATATCTGTCATCTTTCCTTTCCACCTCTTTGAATAAATCTTTGTTGATCACCTGGGTTCTTCTCAGTTCAAGTGTCCTCCCTAAATACTTACTGTGGCATCAACTAATGGCTTTGGGCCTCCAGAGATGTAATTTCCTTTTAGGGAAGTATTTCCTAAAAAAAAAAAATTGAAAGAAATACTATCTAGTTCTCTTCATAGTCACTCCTCTAACCAAGAAGGAACAGCACCTTGAAGGGGGTTTGAGCAGTTGAACTTCTGGGAGATGCCGATGAGAATAGGATCGAAGCAAAGTGCAGCATCCCTGTGCAGTGTAGTCATCAATCTGTTGCAGCTGTAGAGTTACAATGCTGCAGCAAAGGTTTTGGCTTAAGTATGTCACAGTCTGTGTCCTCTACTGTGAGAGCTTTGGTGTTCTGAGCAGCTTTGCTCTGGAACAGAGCCTACTGAGGGGAAATGACCCTAAAACTCAAGTTACCAGCAAGAGGACAGAGGCATTTCATTAGTCCAGAGTACACAGGCACAAATGTCAGACTGAATAATTCTGTTAAGCATCGTGTGCACAAAGGGGAGCTGGTCACAGTACACACAAGCCCTGCCTAAAATCAGGGCTGGCAGAGACACCCGCTCTACCTCCTGCTCCATCAGTCACTTTCTTTCCTTGCTGTGGAAGACTAACATGTTCCTTATCTGCTCCAGGAGGACTGTCCATTGCTGTTCCAGGAGAAATCCGTGGCTATGAACTGGCTCACAAACGTCACGGCAAACTGCCATGGGAAGAACTGTTTCTGCCCAGTATCAAGTTGGCAAAAGAAGGGTTCCCTGTTGGGAAAGGCCTTGCAGCAGCCATCAAATCAAAAGAGGAGTCAATTGAAAGCAATCCCTTGCTGTGGTAGGTAGAGCAGTTGCTGTTCTGTGCAGACAAATTTGGGGTAGCTGCATCCTGGCTGCAAAGCTCTGTGTTTGTGTGATGTAATGAGGAGTGTGCCTCTCCTCAGTCACCGTGCTCACTGTGCTGCTGATGTTATTGCAGCTACATGAAGGTGCTAAATCATGTGGCCAATTGTAGGAATGCTTGGCTCTGACCTTTAAAGGGGGGAAAATTCTGCTCTTAAAGTCTATTTGTCTGAGCAGAGGTGGAATTAGAGTACGTGCCAGGATCAGTCTGCCAGATGGCAATGTGTTCTCTGAGTCCCCAGCTTTTCCTCCCCAGCTTTTCCTCATGCTGTAAGTGTACCAAGCTAATCATACCTGCATTTGGGGCAATTGCAGAGCCTCCTTGAACATCTTATCTGCCGTCAGGCATGGGAATCTGAGTCATCTCTTACTCTGCAGTCAGCCTTCCTCAAGCAATGCCTTTGACCATCCACTTCTGACAATGACTATGAACATGAAGGGTTTTAAATGCTCCTCCACTTCTTGAAGTTAAACCCCTAGTGTTTATGACCAGCCCTTCTGGAGGTCATGATTAATTCTCTCTTTTCCTTAAAACCTCTGCCAGCTGCAGGTTGGGTTTCCAATCCAATTGGGATGTACAGCCTGGGCTTATCTCCTGTACTCCTATGTGGCAGGTCCACAACAGCACATCCGTGACCCAGGATGAGGGAGTTAGAGAGGAAACCATCTACCTTAAAGTGGTCTAACTAACAGGGAGTGAAACACATCCTCCTGGACTCACTGGAAGCTTTGAACCTCATAGCTTCACAGTCTGTGCTCTGAACTGAACTGCTGGAGTTCAGGGGCTATGGCCCCTCCTGGGCATCTTGAGGCAGTTGTTGGTCCCTCAGGCAGGCAGGGAAGGTGGGTGCCTTGCCGATGGAGACTCCCTGTTGTGGCCTTCACTGAGCAAACTGAGCAATATGGAATCCCAGGTCAGAAAGCACTGGTCACTTTCGTGTCACAGTGCAGGACATCAGGACCCCTGGGGCATGGCTCAGGTTGTGTCTTTTCTCTCCAAAAGGCCTTTAGTATGAACACTCAGATACTGGGCCAGCTGCTACAGGTACTCATAGTTTTGAACTTGCCTCTCAGACCTGATCTTCTCAATCTCCTTTCTCTGTTAGTGAAGTGTTCTGCAAAGGAGGGAAAATTCTGCGTGAGGGCGAAATCATCAAGATGCCCAAACTAGCCAAGACGTACGAGACTATAGCCACAGAAGGAGCAGATGCCTTTTACACAGGAAGCCTGGCAAAGCAGATCATCGCTGACATCCGCAGCGTAGGTGAGAAACAGGACATCTGTCCCAAACAGCAGGAGTGGCCTGACTGCTCAGCACCCAGGGAGGAGCCAGTGACCTGTGGAAGCCTCGGGAGCGGGTTAAACCTGCTGCCTGAAATGCTGCCTCTGAGACCTGTGGCAACAGGACACCCAAAAGAAGCTTTAGCGTTGTAATGGATGTGCTTGAAACTCGGTCAGAAATGGGGAGTATTTACTGTGCATTTCTGTACCACATAGCCAAGCAGGTCTGAGTGGCTCTGGCCATGGCTTAGCAGGTACAGCCTGTTTACAGAGCCTGAATCCAACAAGTTTCTACCTGAAACATTACATGTGTGGTCCTGTAAACTCTGGGCTGTTTGATCTCTCGGTACCACTAGATGGTGGCAGCATCCTGTCCTCACCAGCTAGCAGCGGCTAGCTTTGGTGAACCTCCTGCGAGTCATTTACCAGCTTCATTTGTGGTGGATAATTATTTACTGCCTTCCCCCTTCTGATAAGAAAGGTGATGGAACACACAAATTATTCTACTTGTGGGGTAGCACAAACCATCTGCAGCCAAACACTGCATCGTCCTCCTGTAAACAGGACTCTGAAGGACATTTTGTTACCTGACTTTGTAAAAAAAAAAAAAAAAGATCCACTAGAGATTTGGCTGCTGTAAACCAGCCCAACTCCATGCTCCATGCTTAGGCTATCTGAGCCTCAGACAGATCTAATATGGAATAAATCCCTCTCCTGTGCTCACATCATTGCTTTCTTTACCTTGCCACTTTTCGGGTTTGTCCATGTTCCCTCCCACCCTTGCTGTGATTCATGATGATGGAGCATGATCTCCTCTTCCCTCGAGAGATCACACAAACCCACATCTCTGGTTTTCTTCCCTTTCCAGGGGGAATTGTCACACTGGAAGATCTGCGGGACTACAACGCGACCGTGATCAACGACCCCATCCAGGTCACACTCGGGGAGTTTACCCTCTACACGCCCAGTGCCCCGCTGAGTGGCCCAGTGCTGGCCCTCATTTTCAACATACTGAAAGGTGAGAGTGCCACTGAGCAGTGCCCACAGGCAGCAGGAGCTGGGAGAGCTCCAAAGGCAACACCTTTTTTGTTTGGGAAGCAGGGCCTCCCTTGGTAGCCCTCTAGCAGGTGAGGAGTCTGAGACCTCATGAGGGATCAACATGCAGAAACATTCGTGTTCTGCTCTAAACTCAGAGGTGTCACCTTCCTACTTGAAATACAGATGCAAGAGGAAAAATATTCTCCTGATTGGGGAACTTCCCTGATAGCTGTATGGGTGGAAACTATTGTACACTTGAGGCTTCTTTGGAAAACATCTCTGCAAGTACAAATCCTGCTGGTGACTCCCACAGTGCTCGGAACTACCAGAGCTCCTGTGTTCTCCATGTGGAGCTTAGGACATTCCAGTGACTGCATCTCTGTAGAGAGGGCTTTGAGGTTCTACCTTTGACACAGGTGTATTAGCAGTCCTTTGACCTTGTACTTTGTGCTCACATTTGTTTGTCTTCTGTTGTCAGGATATAATTTTTCTGCTGACAGCATCAAAACCGTGGAGAAGAAAGGTCTGACTTACCACCGCATTGTGGAGGCCTTCCGCTTTGCCTACGCCAAGAGGACTTTACTGGGAGATCCAAAGTTTGTCAACATTACAGAGGTACCTGGCAAAAGCCTTTTCTTTCTGCAGCACCAAGGTTGACTGGAACATGGCTTGAAGTTTTTGGGTGACTAAACTTTGTCAGGCATGCTCTGTGCCACCTGCTATTGACAGGCACTGAAATAGCTCTGAATCAAAATGTGAAGTCCAATGTGACTCATGGCTGAGCTGTGAGGGATATATATGGAGGAAACCTTCCTGCTGTAAGGAAAAGCAAAGTCCTCAATTCAGCAGGAGTGTTTGAGCATGTTTAGGGCTATCCCTGCGTGTTTTGATAGCGTTTGAAGCCTTATTCACTATATGACATTTCCAGCATCCTTGTGGCTCACTAACCACTGTCCTGCCTGTAGTAAAATGGACCAACGGATGGGAAGGGGTGAGACAGAAACCCTGCCTTTCCCAACTTCACACTTTGTGCTTTTACCTCTGTGACTGCAAAAGCAGCAGGATCTGAGCCCAGCCCAGCCTGATGGACACAAATTTTCAACTGACAGAGCCATGGTCAGAGCTTGCCTTAGCCTTGTCCTCTCAACCCGATCCTGTTCCTCTCATCTCTGAAGCAAGTGTAGCCCTGCTTGCCTATGCCTTACAGCAGTGTGGAGGACAGCTTTCCATAGTGCTGCAAAAATGGATGCTGATTAACTTCTACACAAAGGGGTGCACTGTAACAGCTGCTCCTGTGACTGCTTAAAATGCTCTTTGGTACAATGTCCATCTTCCAAGAAGAAAAGCCCCTGCTGGAAAACTATAGCCTCACTGCTGGGATTTGCCACTGTTCTGTGGTCTGAAGTATTGGATATCAGCCTCATAACTACATGTCTCTTAATCTGCTGAGTAACTGCATTGGATTTCTCTGACAGGCAATCAGAAACATGACATCCGAGTTCTTTGCGGATGGTCTCCGGAGGAAAATCACAGACAACACCTCCCATCCAGTTGACTACTATGAGCCCGTTTATTACACTGGAGATAATGCCGGTACATCCCACATCTCCATTGTGGCTGATGATGGCAGTGCTGTGTCCGCCACCAGCACCATCAACCAATAGTATGAGCTCAGACATTACTTCCGTGTAGGCCTTTGCCATCTTCCTAGTGGTGGTTCTGGGGTTGGTATCAAACACCTCTGAGCTGTCACCTCTCGGGGGGATAGGGATCAGTAGCGCTGTCGATGGGCACTTCTGCTGAGCTTGCAGGTCAGTCCTGAACACTGAGGCCTTGTGGTTGGGTCAGAGGACGAGATGTGTCCTCTCTCATACTGAGTTTCCCCCCACCAAGGCAACACTCACTGCATCTGGATCTTCTCATAAGCAGTGCTATCACTGCTGGCTCTGATTTCCCAGGATTTTGGAAGGAATTTGAGCTGATGCAGCTGGCCTGGAAGTGCAGTGTTTGGCTTTGAGTGCTGTCAGAAAGAACTGTGTTCGTGCGTATGGCCTGAAGCCAGGGGGTGAAGGTTCTTTTTGTCCATAGAAAATGTGGACAAAAATGTCTCCAGCTTGACACATCTAAGCAAACTCCCAGCCTTTCCCAAATTCCCAGCCAGCCTTGGAGCTCTGCTGCCTCTGAATGGAATGCAGTACTGCCCAGCTGGAAGGGGGAAATAGCTGTCCTTAGCTGCTGTGCTGGTTTTCCCCCCCAGTCCCGGGATTCTTGAAGGAGAGCTGTAGGCTGGGCTCTGGGCTGTCTTTCCTCTGTGTGTAGCTGTGTACTCATGGTATTAACTGCTTCCTTCCCCCCTAGGGGTGACAGAAAGTCCTTTACAATGGGAGGGAGTGGAGAGTTACTCCAATCAAATCCCAGGTTTCACCTTGCAGTGATTCACCTAAAGCTCCTCCTGGATTTGCTCTGGTTTTGACATGTCTATGACAACTTGTTTTCTCTAGCTTTGGCTCTGATGTACGATCCAACGTGAGTGGAATCATATTTAATGATGAGATGGATGACTTCAGCTCACCTTACATAATCAATGGATTTGGGATCCCTCCTTCTCCAGCAAATTTCATAGCACCAGGTAGCTGTAAACTGCCTTCCTGACTCAGAGTTTTGGCTCTGTCGTGCACTCACACTGCAGCATGTGTGCCACCAGGCACAGATCTGGGACCTTCTGCAGAGGACAGGGGTGGGAGGGAGTCACCTGGCACTCCTGCCAAAGGCACACAACCAGCTAGCCCTGGTGCATCCTGAAGGAGGAGAGGCTGTCTAGAGAAAAACTGTTTTGTATGCCTCCTTCCAGGGAGAGCAGCACATGTCAAAGGGAATGACTTAGAAGCTGCAAAAGATTTCTTTGGACTAATTGAAGAGGGAGGCAGCAGCAGGATCTGACTACAAAGCACTGCCCAGCCTTCTCCCTCCTTCCTGAGGAGCTGTAGGGCACCTTGGGATAAATCCAGTTCACCTTATCCAGGCAACCTCCCTGCTCCACCACTGTTTCCTGCAGACCCATCTCACTGCTGGCGAAGCAGTCTGGGATTCTGCTACCCTCCTGTACTCCAGGCTTTGGAGAGGGACAGGGGAGTGAAGGGACAGGAATGGAAGTCCTGTGGTGCACTGGAGACAGCTGCATCACAGACAGCCCCAGATGGGACAGAACTGGAGGAAGGCACCTTCACCCTCCGTGTGGAGGACCAGGGTTAAGCTTGGCATTGCAGGGGCAAGGAGATGGGTGCAGGGGATGGTGGGACCCCCAGGGGCCAAACAAGGCACATGAGCTGAGTCAGGAAGATGGATATAGAGGCTCTGGATTTAGACATGGAGCAGGAGCTGGCTCTTTGTAAGGTGCAGGTGGAAAACTGAGCCTCTGTTGCATCTGTGTTCCCAACAGGTAAACAGCCAATGTCCTCTATGTGCCCCTCCATCTTGGTGGATAAAACGAAAAAGGTCAGGATGGTGGTCGGTGCTTCTGGAGGGACAAAAATAACTACAGCAACAGCACTGGTACGTGATGGTGTGGGCAAAGGGGGAGCACCACCAGGCAAAACTAGAGAGAGGCAGCGTTTGGGGCAAGGGGCTCCATTCTACACCTGTGACACCATCGTGGCTGTGGCTCCCTGCCCTGGGCCAGGGGCTTGAAAAGGAGATTTCTGCCTGGCATTCTAAGGGCCAGACCTCCCACTCTTGCCAGGCCTGCAAAGGGTCTGCTATTAAACTGCCTCCTTCAGTGACTCCAGCTCTTTTCCTTCGGCAAGTTGTTCTTAAGCACTTGTGGAAGATTTATGACTTCAGATTAGCTTTGAGTTTTCTCTGGATCTCCATGAACCAGGCTCTTTACCTAGTTTAGAGCCACTCCCATCTACCATCCTAAACTTTGGATGAAAGTCACACAGGGAGGTTAATAACTTAGCTTAGGCATGATGTCAGTGGCAAGCAGGCTCTATGTGAGCTGCTGTGGCAGCCACTCAAATGTCCAACTAGCCTAAAAGTGACTGCAGAAGAAAGCTGTCCCGTGCCAGCACACACAGCAGCACCAGGCTGGACCTGGCTTTCTGATTGAGGTAGAGAAGTCAGTAAAAAACACTATAAGTGGCTTTCTAAGCCCCAGACCCTGAGGCTGTTCTCCCTTCCCAGCAGCTCCAGCCTGCAGTTCAAGCACATAGAGATGAGCCAGGCCCAAGGGAACTGGTTGCACAATAGCAGGAGGCTGTAGCTGTGTGCTTGCTGAGGTGACTGTTGGGTTAATCACAGCAGCATAAATCCAGCTACTGTAAGTTAAGGATCTGATCCTTTTACTATGTTAATTTTAGTAACTCACAGTCTCTCTGTGTGTGAATCCTACTAAGCATATACAAGCTGACTGGCTGCAATGTACCTGTGTTTTGCTTAGCCAAGAGAAGAACTGCTGAAAGCCACATGAACCAGAAATGGTGCCTTTTGTGTGTTCTGGTGAACACCCTTCAGGCTTCTCTGCCTGTGTGGCTACAAGGGTCAGGCCTCCTTGAAGACAAGTCACTAATGTTAGGGCTTTTCTTCTGACAGACAATCATCAATTCCATCTGGTTTGGTTATGATGTGAAGAAAGCAGTGGAAGAACCCAGAATCCACGATCAGCTGTTTCCCAACATCACCGAGCTTGAGCTGCAAATAGAGAAGGTTGGTCTTGCCTGAGTCTGGGGTGCCTGTGAACTTGTATGGGCTGGGTTCCTAGGGCTGGGAAGGCATAAACTGTGGAAAATCAGGAAGTTTGGCCAAATATTCCCTAGGTGAGCAGTATTAAAGCTGGTATAGGTCAAGTGCTGGGTCACAATAAGCTGTTCAAAGTGTAAGTTCAGTCTCATTCATGTGGGTGTGAAGCCAGCGCACTGAAGAGTGACCCACATCTGAAGCCAAGCATCTGCTTGCAGTGGTGTTTGGCTCAAAGGGCTTGCAAAATAGCAAACCACATCAGGATCCAAACTGTCCAGCAGTCTAGACCAGTGAGCCTCAGGAAACTCCTGTCCTATTGAGCAAGCTCATGATGAACCCTGAAGCCCTGGCCCAGAGCTAAGGAGGGGGGATGCACAGAGGGACTGGGGACAAACTTGAAAATATTTGCCGAGTGCTGTCAGTCTGAGAGCTGATGGCAAGGCCTGCAGGCCACTCTCCTGAGTTGGCAGCTTCATTCACCCTGAGAAATTACACATCCCAGAGCCCTGAGACAGATGCAGGTTTTGTGCATGTTTCATCCCGTGTCTCTGTATTTGAGATAACAGTCCTACATAAGGCAGTTTTCTCATCACACTGTGCAGAAGTTAATAAGCCTCTGTTAATAAGCTTCTTATTAAGGTCACATTTGGCAGATACCTGGCAGCACTGGAGAGGATGCCCAGCTCTCTACAAGTCCTGTGTTTTCCACTACTGCCAAACAGGATCCACCAGTCCTGGCTGTCACTATGGGGACATCTGAGGTGGAACGCTCTGTGACCAAGAATAGTATTGGTAGCCCACACTGAACATCACGAATAGCACATCATCTCAATTCCACTTCTTCAAAGGCAGGGCAACCTGGAAACAAAGGGAAGAGGAGGAACAACAGATTTAGACTTACACAACACAGGCACTGAGCACTCAGGTAGTCGTGCAGAATGCAGGTGGCAGGCCATGACACGTGTACAGTTTCCTTCTCCCGTTGTCCTCACTCCCTCCTGCCTTGCAGGGCATAGAAGATCAGCTGAAGAAGAGGAAGCACGACACGGCGCGGGTGAGCGGCGGCGCGGTGGTGCAGGCCATCCTCCGAACGGACAAGGGGTGGGCTGCGGCCTCCGATTCCCGGAAAGGCGGCTTCCCTGCAGGCTACTGACGTGGCTGGGCTCCTTCTTTCAGTGGTCTAGTGACACCAGGGTGTGTTTGGGGGGAAGATCCTTTAGGTCTGCAACTCAGGGACTCCTCACAGGAAAGAGAACACATTTACCTGTGATTCTGTTGACGGAACTGGGACAGTTTTCGACAGCCATGACCGAAGTGCCTCATGCCACAGCCGTCTGCTAAGACAGGCATGTCCACCAGGACGTGCAGTACTTACTTGAAGAGTCTGTTCTGCCTTGAAGAGTTTGTTCCCTGCCTCCTCTCCATCCCATGAACACAGATTGGGTGCCCAGTTTCTGCAGAAAGTCCAATTCACTCAAGCTGCAGGAAGTGTTTCCCCTGCACAGTGTCAGCTACCAGGAATGTCCCTGTCACTGCTAGAGAAGATGTTTGTTTCCTGTTGAGTAGGTGAGAGTTACAGGACTCTGGGGACTGGGTTTTCTAAGTTATAAACTAACAGATCTGTGCCATAGCAGAAAGCCCAGCTCTAGACTGGGATAAGCCAAACTCACCACTCTGTTAACAAAAGATGTTTCTGCATTTCACCCAGTTGATTATTGGAGGTGAGTGGGGAAATGGGGAAATGGCTTCAAACTTTTTTTATATTTCTGTTGAGAAGGTCTAAAGGGAAGATGCTGCCTGTAAAACTCTGAGCACAACTAAAATAAATAAATACGGAGTCACACATTTTTCTTGCCTGCACAGTTGCTACTCAAAAAGGGATGGTGAGTCTATGTGAAAGAAGCTCCTCCTGAGATTTTTCTTCTCTTCTTTGATAAAGCCATGAGTAAACAATAATAGTTAAACATCCAAAACAAGCTTGTTTTTCTCCAGTTTGCTTTTTATCATGTCATACTGCAGACCTGAAATACCAGAGCCTGGGGAAATGAAACCCTCTGAAAAAGGGCACGCTGCAGCTACTCTTGTTTGAAGGTAAGTTACCATTAACCAGTTAATGACCTCTGAGAAATCCTGTCTGATATGGAGCAGCTGATAGTATCTGTATCTGCAGGAGGGGCTTTGGTGTTCACCTACCAGCATGGGCAATTACATCTCATCACAAACTTAGTCTAAGATCAAAACCGAATGTTCCAGGATGTTGTCAGGCTCTAGGGATGTTTATGAAATCCTTGAAGCACAAGTGAAAGTAACTGAATTATTCTATTTGGCTTGTTGAAACTTCCTGGCAGTTTGTAAGAACCTTAAAATACAGAAGAGAAAATGAAAGGCTAAAATTCTAGGCATCAGCCACCCTCTCTTTCCTAGGAGTGTCTGGAAATGAGGACAGCCCAGTTTCAAGGAATAAAGTGATAGCTAGGTCATGCTTAAATCAGTCATGACTTTGATATATATATTTGCTTATATCAGTTGAACTAAATGAGTGGCTTTTACCAAACGTTGCCTGGGGGGTGCTCTGGCTCCTTTTCCTGTCCCCTTTTATTCCTAAACTGAGACTTTCACTTTTCTACTTCTTGTAATTCTGCAGCAGATGCCCCTCAGTGTCAGGCTGCTGTTCTCATCCAGCTTGCAGGGCCATTTTGGGAAGCTCTGGTACAAGTTTGTGTGTGGAACAGCATTGGCTGCTGTTTGTTGGAAATACCTGCCCTTTGGAACTGGGACTAGCTGAGCTCTCCCTTTGGCTGAGTGTGATCTGGGAAATAAAGAAAAGAACTGCACAGAACAATTAGCTTATTGAAACCTTACAGACACTATAGTTACTCTGAAACTGGAAGGGAACTGGTTTCTGGGAAGTGACTGTTGGAGAATCATGCTTTCTGAAACAAGTCTGAGTAACTGCCTGCTGGGCTGCCTCAAACAGTTCATGGTACAGCAGTTCTTTTGTTTCTAGATTTCTTCTTGCTAGTCAGAAAACTCCCCTATTATTTATAACCCATGTTACAAAACTTCCCTCGTGTAAAGCTCAGATTTTGCCATGGATATAAACACTTCTGTTTACAATTGTTCCTCTAAATGCCTCTGAGTTCTTGACTCTGCAGAAATGGATTTGGTTGGTTGGTTTTTCGCAGTATCACTACAGAGGAGTGATTTCTTAAAACTAAACTGGGAAACAGCTTGCACTTAAATCCTACATTTAAAAAAAAAAAAAAAAACACAAAAAAAACCCCTATGAATATTTCTGCAAGCTGTAATTACAGGATAATATATCTGTACACAGGGCAGGCACTTCTGCCACCTGCTCAGATACCACTTTCCACTACTCATGCTGTGCTGCTCGTGCAGTCTGCTGCTCCTCAGCTTCTCCAGCAGCCTGCTGAGGCTCCAGAATGAACAGCTGTTACTGCTGGGAACACCTGCATGGATGTCCTCTCCCAAACAACTGCTTGTGCAACTGGTTTAGAGGAGAAATTCCCAGACAGGTTTCAAAACACTTTATTAAAAGTATAATTTATAGACTTCATTAGAAAATAGAGCAGCCTCTGTACAGTGATGCTTTGAAAGTCCGTGTAAGTTGATTTCAGTACAAAAATAACACTCTATTGTTGGGAGGAGCATGAACAGGGAGAGACCAAACTGGGAGGCTCCTGACTCAAGCAGTTTCAGCAGCAGTGAGGAGGTGGCAGGGCAAGAGCAGAGGTGCCAAGGCAGGTACAATTCCTCAGCTTCACCAGGTGTTCTGTTGGTGACGACTACAGGACTGGAAGTCTCTGCTGCAGTGAGAGGTCTGCAGTCCCATTCCTTTCTGTCTTGCAAATTAAAGCTGTGGTGGGTTTTAAAACTGCAAAGTTGGCTCAGTTGCAAAGTTAGTAGCAAAGTAGTTAAACTGTAGTGAGCACTGGACTGCAGATAATATTCCCATGTCTTTGTGGTGGGAAGAAGCTGTGATGTTACTGCACTGGAAAGGTGATAGGACTGGAGTACTCTGGTACTTTACCCTAAAGTGTGTCAGAAGTGAAGGTAATGGAAGACTCAGTTACTTGGTGACTTGGGTTTTCTGTGGTGAAATACGATGGAGAGGGCCCAGGGCACTGCTGAAGGTGGCCCTGAAGCCTAATAGGGAAGCCAGTTTTCCTGTCTCCAGCCAGTGCCACTCCTGGTTGCTGTTTGTGAGCTCTTAGCTCAGTGGGGTTAGCTGGATCTTGCTAAAGCCAGCCTCCAGTCTAGTTAGTCTGTTTGGAGCTGCAGCGACTGCAGATGGTGTCTGGCTCCTGAAAGTGCTTGGGTAAGGGAGTAGAAAACTTCAGCAAATTAAGTAGACTGAGGTTTTTTTGTTAGTCATAGTCAATGTAACCCCTTCCAAATGAACATAAATACTACCCCCCTCAGCCTTTGGGCCCATTCCCTTTCTCTCTTCCCATTCACCAGCACTGTAATCTCGTCTCACGAGGCCAATTCCATGGCTTGAGTAAGCAGCTCTAATGGAGAAACCAGTAGAACTTCCTGAACTAGGGGATTGAAGACAAATTCCACTTGGACAAAGGAGTGCGTGGAGCTGGCTCTGTACAGAAATAACTTGTCTTCAGATGCTTGATTAAGTGCCTGCGGTTACGATCTGGTAACGTAGCAAACATTAACTCTGCTGCAGGGGTGGTCAGACTACAGTCCTTGGTGTACAATTCTGAAGGAAAACATGTCTGGTTCTGGGCAGCTTCACTCAGACCATCATTAAATGCAAGTGAAGGCTGAGGTTTCAGTGAACTGATGGCTTTATTGGACAGGCTTCGTGGGTAAGAACACTGGCGTAAAACCGAGCTGGCCTTGTTTAATTTGTATTTTTTAATAGAGTGTGCTTGTTACGGTGTTTGTAGAGGGACTGCATTTGTTTGTATTTGTTTGAGTCCCGTGGGCCATGTGTGTGAAGGGGAGGGCTCTGCTAGGCCTGGCTCTGGTTTGATTCACTTCCAGACATACACAGCACTGTGCCTGTAGGGCAGTCAGGCTCATAAGCTTTCAGAAAATGGAGTTTTGGGGGATTCCGAAAATTTGCCCCTGTGTATTTTAGAAGAGCTTTGAGGGTTTTGTCTTTTTTTGTTTGTTTGTTTGTTTGTTTGTTTAAATGTGTGATTCTGGGCCATTTTGAGCAGGGCAATGTTACGGATAAACTGCAGAAGACCTTTTGATTCCAGGTGCGTGAGTCCAGGTCTCTTTTCCAGAAGTTTTCTCTCTCTGTGATAGTTCTTAGAGTCCTACAACATTCTCCTTGTGATCTGAAGGGAACATTAGAGACTAACTGCGGTAAACAGGGATTTGGAGCATGTGCATAAGCTGTGGGAGAAGAGAATTCTGCCAATGCCTGATGGTGCTG
The DNA here is from genome assembly GCA_038380795.1 of Pyrocephalus nanus. Taxonomy (NCBI): domain Eukaryota; kingdom Metazoa; phylum Chordata; class Aves; order Passeriformes; family Tyrannidae; genus Pyrocephalus; species Pyrocephalus nanus. Next base: position 5,661,767 of record CM076278.1, read on the forward strand.
CATCACTGCCCAGCAGTCCTGGTGTTTGCCTGGTCGGGATAAGCTCGTGGCTACAAGTGACATCTCCTGATCATGGGTTTCCTTTGCATTTTGAAGAAGGTTCTAAAGCTTCCAAAACCAGCAGTGCTTCCACTGCAGTCCTCACCTGCCTTCCCAAACAACTGACCTACCAACACTGAGGAGGGAGAGAACTGGCACAGAGTGGGACTCCTCTCGCCACAGGCAGAGGTGCCCCTGGGGAGCTAAACTGAAGCCTGTCTGTGTCAGGAGCAGGGAATTCACATCATCCCATGGGAGGCTATTCTCAAAATCACCACATTGCAGGGCTGGACCAAGTGTTGGCACAGTTACTCTGAGCTTGTGGGATCCTTTGCACCCCCAGGGCAGAGAGCAGTAGGGCAGGGCAGCACTTGTGCTATGGTGTGATTTCATCTGCCACCTCTGGGAAAATAGGCTTCTTTAGATGGGAAAACTGAGAGGGGGGGTGGGGAATTTTGTTCTCTTCTCTTTCCAAACCCACGCTCTAAGCCTGGATGCTTCAGATTTTAAAATCCTGACCCTACAGACACTCCTTGTAGTCTTCATAGCCAAAATAGTTATGTATTTCACATTGCTGAGCCCCAGTAGTAATAAGCTTCTTGTAGAACAGCCTGAAAGAAACCAATTCTACTGTTAACTGAGACTCCAGCAGGAACAGAAGATACAGCTGGGTCATTTCACAGTGTTCCCAGTGGGGTTTGGACCAGTTTTCCTTTCCCACTTTTTATTCTCTCATTCTGAGTAGCTGATGTGCTCAAGAAATATGTTTTTCAGTATATCACATAAGTAATGGAAGGTGTAGCTCTAAACAAGGCTGGCTGACCTCTCCTTACATTGCCTGAGGGTACCTGCAGTCTGCTGGAATTAGCTGTAGTCACAGGTGCTCCAGGAGGCACCCTGGTGGGAACAGGCAATTATGGGCATGTCCAAGGGAAGCATGTTCTGGATCTAGTTATCTCCTGTGGCTTTGTGAGTTGTGATGGCATTCCATGCTAATATCCAGCCGACTTCCCCAGCTTCCTTTTATCAGAGTAAGCAGAGATGCATTTTCCTTCCTTGGAAATTCCCTGCACAACATTCATTACAAATTTATCTTTCTTTTCTTTATGTCCTCTTCCCAGCAGGCCACTCCTAACTTCCTGTGGGGGGAGAGAAGAGGAAATGGGGTGAATGGGGCAGGGGCCTGAGGTCTCAGCGTTGCCAGATGTGAAAATGAAGGATGTGTATGGGGAGGCAGGTTGAGAAAGTAAGATTTAAACAAGAAGGAGGTTAACTAGAGGCAAAATATAGATTACTCAGGAGAGTTACAAGAGCAATCTGTTTTCCACCAAGGGGAGAAGACAAGAAGAGCCAAGCAAGGCCACTCACCTCACTGAAACGCTCCTCGAAGAGGACACCGTCCCCGTCAGTGTGCATGACGGGAGCTGAAATGGCGCGTTCCAAGTCGTAGCCAAACCACAGCTTGTTTATGATTGCCTGCAACGAACCAAACCCACACTGCCTGACTGGAACCAAACCCACACTGCCTGACTGGAGATGCTCAGAAAGAACCTGGGTCACGTGCTGCCAACCCCTGCACTGGTGTTCAGCCAGAGCAGATCTGCTGGAAGCCCTGCCTGCAAACCTGGACTGCTCAATAGGCTGCACTGAGCCAGACTCCCAGTCCTACCAGCCTGGTCTCCTGCTTTCATGAGGACCAATATCAGATGCTCAGAGCAAGTAAAAGAACAGGGCAGGCACATAATAATTATTCCCAGAATGCTTTCGCTGGCCTCCAGTCTGAAGCCTTTATGACTCCTAACTTGCAACAAAAAAAAAAAACAAAACACCAAGGCGTCAAGACCTGAGGTGAGCTGAGTAGCTGAGTAGTTCAGGACAGTGTGTGCTCCCCTTGCTCAGTGGAAATTGTTGCTGTGTGGCACCTGTTCACTCACCATGGTAGTAGCACTGATAATCCAGGCCCCACCTGCTCCCCCAATCACCAGCATGTCTCCTGTCTTGGAGATGAGGATGGAAGGCACCATTGCTGAGGGAGGCTTCTCTCCTAGAGCAGAGACAGAGAGTATTATCCTTTCCATGTGGCTCTTAAAAGGATTGGAAGGACACAAGTTCGCCTACCTCACCTTTCTTGTATTTCCCACAGAAAACCAAGCTACTACTTCTTCCTAAAGAATCTCAAGGCTTCCAGAAAAATGAGTTTCCTCGTGCCAAAGCCTGTCTCACAAGAAGCTGGACCTTTATGGCACAGTCTGAAGAGGAAGATGCTCTTGATGCAGAACAGAGCATCCCACAAGCATTCAGGGCTCACTGCAGTTTATTCAGCCCAGCTGAGGAACCCTTGGCAGCAATCCTGCCATGATGTCCTCTCCTGGCAGGCCCGAGGGACGCTGCACCAGGGATAGCTGATTGCACAGAGCTCTGTCTGCACCAGCACTGCTGTGTTACAGAGCTCAGTGCAAGGCTGCAGCATTACTGACTGTGCAGCAGCTATATATTTAGAATCAGAGATGAGCCAAAAATGTCAGCAGGCTTGTCTTAGCAGTAGTTTTTTCACTTCTTCCTTCTCCTCCCTATCAGTCAGTGATCTGCTTCAGCACTTCTTTTAATTTCTGATTTCTCTGGTCAGAATCCAAAACTCCTGTGTATCCATGCAAGGGGATATGTGAGTACACACAGACACACTACAGAGCTTTATCCTCTTTTAGTCTGAAACAAACTTGCTCTCATCCAGGCCTATGAAAGGGAAGAGTACCTGTAGTTTACAGGTAGTCTCTGCCCACTTGTGCACAGTCTGTGTATCCATCTCCTGACCCTGTGCCTTATTTTGAGGATGAGAATGCTCACCTGGGTTAATGCTTCTGTTTGTTATGCAGAAATCAGCAAGTTCATTATTTAAAATGATCCCGGTTTGGTTAGAATACACAAAGGAGCCAAACCTGCAGGGGTAAAGATGAAGCCTTTCAGTGCCCAGGGCTCTCCTGTTGTTGATGACATTACCTGAGCAAGGCACCCTGTGGGTTACTTCTGTTTCCTCCCAGCCTGCAACTGCCCCAGCAAGAGTGTTCAAGGCCAAACTCCCTGTTCCTATTGCCCATGGGGATTTGCCCAGCCCACAGACAATCAGTAATAGCTCAGTAAGTTCTTAAGTCCTCCTGAATTGTGACGGTCCTTGGAGCTGATGCTCACAGACCTTTGCTGTCACATGGAAAAGGCATTCCCAAGTAAGGAGCTGCCGAAATCAGCAAAGCCCAAGGGGTTTGTATTTCTGGCAAACAGCCCTTGCAAGGACCCTGTGAACCTGGCACGTGGCCTGTGTGGCTCAGTCACCCCCCCTCGGCTACTCACGGGTAGTTGATGGTGCTGGTGGCGGACACGGCACTGCCATCTGCGGCGAGCACGGAGATGTGGCTTGTGCCCATGCTTCTGTATTTGCCATTGTAGATGGACTCCAGCAGGTTGTAATGGCTGAGCGGGTGGTCACCACGAGCATCTATTCGGTGCCTGGCAAGCTCAACAATCCTGTCAGACAGCATGGTCCCCACAGTCACCTGCAATCACAGCAAGGACACTGAGCTGCTGCCACCACAGCACGGGCACGTGTCTGGGCACGTGGAAGCCTGGGGGATTCAGCCCCAATAGGCAGAGCTTGGAGCCTGCATTGGCAGCATTAGGTCCCAAGCCACTCTCACCCCAGAAGACAACTGAGCCACACTGCTCTTGATTAGCAGCTCTAAGTATTTTCTTCCTTTCCACGGCTGCAAAGCAGGAGTGCCAGAGTGTTGTTTGGTACTGTAGCACTGAATCCATGCACTGTGCCAGCTCACCTGAGCTCTAGAGAAGGCTGGGTCACTCATGTGGGGTCTTAGCATGTTGCCAAACTTCAGGGCCTCTGCAATGTGATGGTAGGTTTCTATCTTCTCCTCAGGTGTTGCCAGTGATGCTTTATGGAGTTTATAGTCTATGGAGTAAGATGATATAATTTTGTTAATAGACCCAAGGCAATGTTTATTCAAGTGTGAAAAAAAAAAGCTGAAAGGAGCTTCCTTTTAAGTCCCAGTTCTTACCAAGTCTCCCCTATGCTTTAGCAGGATATGGACACAGAAACAATCAAGTACAAATTTTCACTATTACTTCAATTTCTTTTGAAGCCTTGGGAAAATCGTGTAACCTTTGGCCTTTGCAGCAGCTACAGTGATGCTGATCCACTGTGTGAATGAGCCAGTTCATCACCCTGCTGCACAGCACAGTCACACTGCTGCTCTGGGGCCCATTCTGGCTTCCCAACTCCATTTCTGCCCATTACTATTTTACCACTCTGGAGCAACACTCTTTGAAAACCTCTTGCTCCCCCTTTTCCATTAGGAATTTACCTTCCAATACCTTGAGGATGAACATGAGCACTGCACCTCCCAGGGGCGGTCCCGGAGCAAACACCGTGGTGTGGTTGTTGAGGGTGATGTTCAGAGCTGAGGACACCTCTGCTCGGTACGTCTGAAGGTCCTCCAGTGAGAGACTGGACCCTTCAACAGAGAACCAGTGGCTGGCATTAGCACATCAGCTTGTCCTGGGGTTGTGGGCTAGCTACATCAGGGCACTGTGAGGAGCCATCCCTGTACATCCCAAATTCCTTCCACCAAGCACAGTGCTGTTGTCACGGGTCCTCATCTGCTGCCAAACCCCACAGGATGTCACAAAGCCTGAGGGAATTGGACAGGCCACTGCATGAGCACTGGGGGCAAAGGCCAGAGCAGCAGGTGGTCTCAGTGCTGCTTCAGTTATAAGAACTGGACAAAGGTGGCCTCTTCCCATACCAGGCACCAGCCCAAGCAGCAAGGCAAAGGCATGTGTTGGCTTTCCCCTGTACAGGCTCACTGAGAGCCAATCGCTGGGAAAAGGCCTATCAGGACTGACTACAGCTGTTACCTACCAGCCTTCCTGACATCCTCCACCAGAGCCTTTCCAATCTGTCCCTCATAAAATGCTGCAGCTCCATGTTCTGCTACAGCTCGCAGTGTTCGCAGCAGCGCCGGCCACCTGAAGGTCTCTCCACGCTTCAGAAACCTTTGACCATCACATAGCAGTGGGCTGTTAAAGAAGAACATTCATCAGTTTACTGCACGTGCTTGCTCTCTCCCCAGGGCAAATAATCTCTTTATCCTGCCTGAAGCTGATCTGGTTTATGCACATCGTATACTTTCCAAGGCAGTGCTACACTGCAGGCTACGTGGAGGAAAGCTCTCAGCCAAATGTGACCCACAGCACCAGGCACTCCTTCCCCAGACAGTTTCCTCCACACAACCCAACACTTTAACCATGGCTCAGGTCACTGGGGCTTCTCCAAACGGGTGTCTGCTGTCAGGGGACAATTTCCACACAGATGGAGGCAGGCCACAGGAGTGCCAGCTCCTCCTCACCAGTAGTCATGCTTAGCAGACTGTTTTGCTGTGCCAAGCCACTCTAAATTAAAAAAAAAAAAACCACCACTTAAAAAATCCACTTTCGTGATTCCCTCCCACTCCATAGCAAGTATTCCCTGAGCACAAGCCACAGCAGCAGCCTGTACTCCACATCAGCATCTCAGAGGAAGGGTTAAGGCTGAGGGAACAGTGGTTCTCAAGCTACAGTTTCATTCACAGGTCTTACCATAGGCTTTTTCCTGGAATGGAGAAGATTGGGTGATTGATTATTTTGTCCATAATGGGGGAAATGACAAGTGGCTCTGAAAGGAGCTTGATGGTTGGTTCAAACAGGTCTTTCCATGGTAAGCGGCCATGTCGCTTGTGGGCTTCCTCATACCCACGGAGTTCTCCTGGCACAGCAATCCAGGGGGGACCTGAAGAGCACAACAGCAGTGCCACACCCAGTAAGACAATGGCAAAGCACTCAATGGAAGTGTGAGTTTGTAGAGACAACCAAGGCTTCTAAAAGCAGGCTTGGTTTGTTTATTACCCTTGTCTGTTCACTTATTTCTTCCATTATCCAACAGAAGGGGTATAGGGAGGCCAGAGCCAGACTCAAGAGGTGAGGTGAAAGCAAAACAGGCAACAGGCACATGCTGCAGCAAGGGAGGTGGCAGCTGGATATTGAAGAAAAAGCACTTGTGGAGCCTGGTCAGACACCAGAGCAAGTGAAGCTGTGAAGTTCTCCATTCTTGGAGAAACTCAAAAATGCCATAGGACGAGGCCTTGAGCAGCCTGAGCTATCCGTGATATCACTCTGCTTTGAACAGGAGCTGGACCAGAGACCTCCAGCTGTCCCTTCCAACCAGTTATTCCTGATTCCTTTTCAGGCTCTTCTCCCAAGGATAAGAACATCTCCTCCAGGAATTAGGACATGCACCAAAAGAAAATGTGCTAGGAAAGGAGAATGAATGCAGCAAGAAATGTGGAGAATCCAGGATGTGCTGCTAAAGCAAGAGTGCCTGAGCCCAGCATCTCAAATCCTAACATGCCAGGGTGCTTCCCCAATATATGGACAGGGACAAGCACATTAGATTGATTTCTTTCATTTCCAGAAAGTCTGAGCAGTTATTGACTTTATTTTTCTAAGAACTGCTGGGAAATGAGTGAGTCCTTTGGGAAATCTGGTCTTGAACTGCAGACTTCCTATGAAGAGAAATTACATTGTGATTTCTCCTCATGCTGGCTCCCCACCCTCCTCGCTGGTCAGGCTGCCAGTGTTACCTAGTTATGGACCCAGTATTTTTTCCTGCTTTTGCAAAAGCCAATCAGGTGGAGTGTGCTAAAGTAAACTAAACTCCACATAAAGTCAGTGAGGTTCTCGGTTCCCCACCCTGAGCTTTGTGCACGCCAGGAGGGCACAGATCCCTCATGGCCCAGGCTGTGTCCTTACCAATGGGGAAACCAGGGCCACAGGCAGACAGTAAATTGTGAGGAAACACTCGTGGCACTGTCTCACGGGCATTGATCACCTCGACTGTTCCTAGAGAGGAGAAGAGGGAAAGGCATTACAGTCTTCCTGAAGCAGGTGAACATCACATTTTCAGCTGTAGCACCACACGTGCTCAGCTGCCCTAAATGGAGACTTCTGCCAAGCGTGTCCAGCACATCTGCAGGGTCAGGTCTTGGCACACCTTATCCTTTGCTCCCTTGCTTTTATTTAGAGCAAACCAAACAGCACCTACCTGGAGACAATGAAGGTACAGGGACAAGGCCAGGACTTGTCTCCAGCCAGTTAAGGTTGTCCCCAGGGTTCTTGGCCTGGGACATGGGCTGGGATGTGCTGCTTCACACCTGATTTTTAGGCTCCTGCACCTCTTCTGCAGGTGGGACATGTCAGAGACATAACATGAGCCTCAAGTTCCTTGGAGGGCCATTTACCAAGTGATGGTGAGGCAGGTCCATCGTGTTTATAAGCAAAATGGTGATACTGAAAGACTCACTATGTATCAGGGAGCTTAAAAGGAAAATATAAACAAAGCCAAACCCAACAAAACCCGCACTTGTACGCACTTGTGTTTCAGGTCTAGCCTATCATTTTGCCTCTTTCTCTGCCTTGTATTTATCCTTTTCTGTGACAGTTCCCAGAGCCAGCTGTGCTTGCAGGAGCCCACCATGCTCCCTGGTGTACCAAGCACCCGAGCTGTGCAGGGCCATGGGTGGCTCTGTGCAGCATAACCCAGGTAGCAGAAGGGGACTGTTGTCAGGAAAGAAAGTTACATGTCTCTGCCAAAAGGAAAGAAAGAAAAATATAGGTGTTCTGCCAAATTAAGCTCTTGCATAAGATACACCCAAGGACTTCCAGATTCATGACTCTGTTAGACTACTTGGCAGGGGTTTTAAAATTCTGATATTGTTCCTGTGCTCGTTGTTGATTTTACTATTTAGATCTATAAGCTCTGGGGGCTTTTGGAAGCCAAGACTTAAAAAAAAAAAAAAAAAAAACACATTAAAAACATAAAAGCAAGAATACAACACTAGAGGTTAAGCCAAACACAGGAAGGCTTCCCAGCAGGCCCTGAACATTGTCAGATTCTGAAGTGAAGAGACATCTCCTGGGACAGGTCTCCCCACTGCTTTGGGAATTCCTATGCCAGTGAGGGCAGTGAGATGCAGCCCCCATGTCAGCAGGCAGTGCCTGAGCTGCTGGGGCAGGATGAGCCCCTGAATTCCCAGCTCAAGGGCTCAGATGAGCTCATTTCCAGCACATGCCTCACTCTGCTCCTTCCTGATTCCATGGCAGCCCAGTGGCATCTCAGCACTGCTCACACCTTGCTGCAGTCTGCTGTGTGACTTTGAAATTTGGGGTTGCTTTGGAGGGGGTAGGAGAGGCAAACTCAGTTCATTTTATATCAGAGCTCTTTCCTCCCCACACACATCCTTGCTTTGGTGTGATGGTCACAGCTCCCTGTGATGGATGCTCTGGGCTAAGAGGAGAAGCCTGGTTTGTGATTGGGGGATGCAGCTTTTATATTCAAAATATTCCCCTGAGAGAACAGGAAGGATTCTGACTTCTCCATGGGAACTGGGGGTCTGTAGAGGGACAGGGCACCGTGGAGAGGCCAGGGCTGGCCCGTACCTGTGCTGGCATTATAGATGGTAAATACGACCCCACCACCCAGGCCCGAACTCTGAGGATTCATCACCGAGGTGCAGATCAAGCCAGCGATGGCAGCATCCACAGCTGTGCCTCCACTTTTCAGGATGTCCCTGTGGTGGAAAGGGAAGAAAAAAGACAATGTTAAAACCCAGGAATGACAGAATGGAGGAACCACATGAAAATGCCTCCCTGCAAGGCAGCCCCAGCTTGTGGAGAGCTGGTGGAGAAAGCTACTGGCAGCTGTGTGGGGTGTGAGAGCACAGAGAGCAGCCTTCCTCTGTGGGAGTGGGAAGGAACAGTTAGAGGAAAGAACAGGCAATCTGCAGGAGGAAAGAGCAATCAGGGACCAGAGCTGTGTGAGGCTGGTCTTCCTCTGGGAGTTGTGGACAGAGAGGACTGCAGCTGCTCACAAATGCTCTTAACAAAAGAGACAGCAAGGAGTTCCCAGGTGTGGAGGAGGATGCACTGGAGAGAGTTTTCCACACTCTGAGAACAAAACAACTGATCCCGAGGTCCCTAAATGCTATTCCCAGTAAAAAGGCATATGCTGGTCAGCTGGGCGGGGCACTGAAGCAGGAATGATGGGTCAGTGTGAAGCAAACTCCTGAGATTTAACGTGTTAATTAGCACAATAGTAACTTCATTGCTCCTACAATGCTCCTACAGTGTGCCTTCCTGGGCTTATCTGATATTAGCAAAAAACACCCCTGCCTCTCCCTGTGTTCCCAAAGACAAAACCAACAAAGAAATAGAAAAAAACCAAACAATAAAAACCCCACAACCGTTTCTAACTAGGCACAGCCACATCAAAGAACACACAGGCTGCTGACAGCAATGAGGTTCTGCTACAGAAATGTGTCTCAACAAGTTCTTCTTGAGGGATCAAGCACAGCTGAAAAACACCTTTTCCTTACGGTGGAAATGGGGTGGCATTTTCTGCACACCCTGCCAGTAGCCAGCATTGTGTTTGCTCTGAAGGTTTCTGACTGTTTTATTGCGTTATTGCTCAGATAAGACAATGCCAGAAGGGAAAGCGGAATTGTTCATTAATTGCAGTGCAACTGCTCCCAGAGGCTGCACGGGAACACAGAGCAAACATAGGGACTGCTGTTTATTTTACATCCATTGATATGGCTGGGTCCTGCTGGGGCTGGGAACAGGATGCTGCCAGCAGGAGCACTGATTGTGGCTTTCCTTTGTTTCCGTAAATGCCTCGGAAGCACTGCCTGTAAGGACACGGCATGTGGACCAGCGGGAAGAAAAGAAATGGTAGGGAACCAAGGGGCTTTCTGTTTGGGGTCTGCATGGCTTTTGGCCTCCCTGGAGCAAAATGCTCCCTGGCTGTAACTCTGAACTTGGAGACTGAGGCTCAGGCTTGCCCATCCCACTCCTTGCAGCAGGGGATGGACTCCCCACACCAATGTCCCTGAGAGGTGTTTTTCTGAAAATGAAGCTTTTAATTGATGACAAAAGAGGAAGGAAATCGGGGCTTCCTGAGAAACCAAGTCACCCCTGCATAAGGCCCAAGACAGCAGGTTAGAAGGTTGGGAAAAGAGGGAAGAAGGACCACTACTCTGACCCACAGAGCCCCTGGATTATGGGCTATGAAGCAGCGCATGTACAAAGCCTGGTGCCAGGGAAAATTGGCAGTGAAAAACGACTTTTAAAAGAAGCTTTGAGATCATATGGTATACATTTCAATGCAATGCATTAAGACCTTATCATGTAACATCAGGCATATTTCCCCAAAATCCTGAAAAGCCCCAAATTCTCACGCAGGTTTCCCAGCCACAAACACAACTGTGTAAGAGGTCACACATCTTGTACTGCCTTGTGTCCTGGGATCCTCCTGCCACTGTCCCTCTGAAACCAATCCTATACACCCCTCACCATGTCCCCAGAAACACTTGTGCCTGGAGGAGCATTCCCTGATGAAGATCTTCACCCCAGTCTGCAGACTGGCCCCCCAGTTTTCTCTCCAGCCTCTCTGGAGACTGAAACACAACAGAAAACACTCTCTGAGCTGGCTCTTGGTATGTCACACATGGCTCTCTGAGCATGGCTCACCCACTTTCAGACAGAGATCTGCCACTTCCTAGGAAGTTATGCTTGGGGAATTTACAACCATTATCTTTCTCGTCTAACCAGACCACACTCTGTCCAATTAAGTGGTTCCCTTTATGGGTTCACTGTTGCAATGAGCTTAATTGTAATGCAAAATCCTAGAGAGACACATGACCCTCAATCAAAAGTCTCTCTAGAGATATCTCAGTGACAAGATCTGATAACATCTTTTCGTCCTAGATCCTTCCTGACACTTGGTTTCAGCCTTAGGGTTTGGTCATTGCTGTGTCAGCACCTCATGGCAAGAATCCCATGAGAGACATGGCAAAGTGTGGTATGAAGGCACCACATCTCATCTCACTGCTCCAGCATCCATTGCTGGAGCACCCAGCATCTCATGCAGCGTGTAAACTTGCATCCTTCTGCTTTTGTGTATACAAACATTTAATAACAGTAGGAACAGTAACAGTAAAGTAATAACATGGGAGTCAAAGTGTTTGAGAGAGGTTATTACACAAACTGGAATGGTACAACCTTGGCAGTTGGAGAATTTTTTAGACTTACATCTTTCTTTCCCAATAAGTATGTCTTCTGTACTTATACTGTCTCGGATTAATTTCAATTAAATCTGATCTTTGCTTTTTTTCTTCATAACAGACACACCTGCTGCAGGTTTCAGTCCAGAAACATACCCCATCCCAAAGACTGGGATGCCCAGCCCTTCTTTCCCTCTCAACCTGGCCTTCCTTGCCTCTGTCGAAGCCCAGCTGCAGCTCTCTGCAAGCTCCTCTAACTTCTTTATTTCTAAGCCACTTACTCGACCTACCCCCATGCTGTGAAGAGTAAATTTCCCGCTTCCCCACTTAAAAATAGCCTTGTGTTTGTACACTGTAAATATTTATACCTTCCAAAAATCCATGGGTTTGCAGAGTTGCAAATTTTTGCTACATTGGACAATGAAAATAAGCATCAACCGCAGAGCAGGGGCTCCGTCTGCCCCCCGAGCTGCTGCAGTGCCGGACGGAGAGCACGCAGGGACCAGCATCGCTGCTCAGCCCCAAAGCGGGCACGGGGCAGAAACCCGGCGCGCTCCCGTGGTTAATACTTGTCCTGTCTGTCAGTGCGAGGCACGACATCCACGACAAGCGACCCGAAAAGCCGAGAGGTCCGTCCACGTACCGGCCGATGTCAGAGCAGGTCTCGGTGTCGGCGGCCACGGCACCGTGCAGGTAGCGCTGGGGACCGCACCGGGGCTGGGTCAGGATGACCACGAGTGTCACGGCCACCGCCAGCACCCCCAGGGTCAGCAGCACCAGGCAGCAGATCTTCCCCGTGGACATGGCTATTCCTGTGCCGCCGGACGAGCTGGGAGGCTTTCACTCCTTTCGAGAAGGAGCCTGCTTTGCTCAGAGTGGAAACGAGAGGATCCCGGCAGTTTTGCGAGGGAGGTCCCGCCGCAGTGGGCTCTGCCCCCAGCGACTGAGGATTACATTGTTTTTAAGATTAAAAGCTGTGGAAAAGGGAACGGTGTGATCTTTCTTTCCTACTCTCTTAGGTGTGAGAGACTTTTCACGCTCTTTAATAAAGTAAACTTTTTCTTGCAGATCCACCAAGTGTCTTTTTTTTTAAGTCTCTGATGAAAACATTTAACACATTCACTACTGGAGCACTTCAAAGGGAAGTGCACTTCTGCTCTGCTGCTTAGCTTCACACATTCTTGGCTTCCCCTTCACGCCACACAAATTACCTAACAAAGGTAGCCTACATGGTGACTCACCGTGAAAATTACGTCAGTCCTACATTACAAACTTGGGGTACTTTGTTTCCATATGACTACTCAAAGAAGTAAAAGCTAAATACAATATACAAGGCTAGAACCTGATCTCTGACAGAGCAGCGATGAGCAGGTGAATTGTTACACGGTGAAATAGCTCTGTAAGAGCCTCTTAATTATACAGTTCTCCTTGGACTCCTGAAGTTAAAGAAAGGGCTCCACATCTGCCACCTGTCTTTCTAAAAGATGTTATCTGTGATCCTTTCCCAGCTAGATTAGGGAGAAGGGGAATTCACCTGCATGGATTTACACACATATTTCAGTGCAGACTTTGAACATCTCCCACAAAACTTTATATTATAACTAACCAATATCATTTCACGTCTCATATCTCAAGAAATGGGTTTGATAGGCTAAAATGTCTTTAGTGTGGTTGTATATTCCCATAAGGTTATCTTGGGGAACTGAAAATAGTCCAAGAAAACAACATTTTTTTTTTTTTCTGAGATAAAACCATGGTCCCTCAGTAATAATTTGTTGATCTCCACACCTCTGTCTCATTTGGCAAATACACTCTGCATGTGTAAACAAGCCTCCTCAGCTCTAATGTGACTCTTCATTTCATTCCACTGAAAATCATTGCTGATCTTGCTCTCAATCCCAGTATGACTTTGATGTTTTGTTTTTTGAAAATTACTCTATAACACTTAAAGAATTGTCATTCTGGTGCTTTCTGGGAAAGCTCTTCCCTTTAAATTCATAACAGAACTGGAATCCCCGACCACTCAGTACCAATAGACTCAAGTGGATTTTGCCCATTCACTTTCATCAAATGCCATAGAAACTTCAACTGTAGTCTCCAAATCTCCATCAGATTTCCTTTTTAACTCAGCACATCAAACATCTCTATCTGGAAAGTTACTGTTGTGCAGTCAAGGAAGAGATTTGGAAAAGGGAAGAAAGGTAAAAGCAAGTGTCACCCCAGACCATGCCTGGGACATTGTTATGACCTTCTCCAACCAAGGGCTGCCTCTCACAGGCAAACCCATTTATGTTTTTGAAACAGAAGTGAAGACTGAGCCTCCTTGTCTCCTTCAGTGTGTGTAACCTTTACAGTCTTGTTGGTGCAACACTCAACTTTGACCATATGATAATACAAAGCCTGCACTGACCCTCCCAGGTGAGAGGCTGCTTAGCAGTTCACATGCTGGGACTCAGTACTTTGACCTCTATTTGTTTGTTTGTTTCTCAAAACTTTCACACTTGTCATCATTTTCTGGGAGCACAGTTTGCCTTCTCCAGCCAGTGTCCTAAATATCTTCATTTGCCTTTATCCTATCCAAATTACATTGCAACATACCCAAGAGGATGCCTCGTTCTGCTGGTGTTTGTTTGCAGAGCATTGCCTTCAGTCACCAAGCTCTTATTGTGATAAATTAAGAAGTACATTTTACATTTCCCAACTCTAAATTAAGTTTAAACCATCAGAAAAGAGTCTAGCAAGCATTCCAAGAGCATGCAACCAAAAGCCAAATTGGATGTATTTCACATGTCATTTGTCTCATCCTCCAGTCATGTTTATTATAACCCAGGAATACACAACATATAGTTGGTATAAACAACACACAGTTGTCTCTATAGTAATCAAACAACAAAAATAATGGGCATCTGCCTCAGTACAGTTTTTCAGAAACTGATACATGCTGACCTTTGCACAGTGTTTTCCTTTGCACACAAACAAGTTTTCTTTATTGAGGACCATTGGTCTTCTCCCACAAAACCCAAATTTTCAGACATCTGGAAAAAACAGATACTTGGAATCAGGAAATTCTGGTATTCAAGATCTCATTCATATCTCTCTTCCCTCTGTTATTTCTCAGAATTCAGGATGAAATTAACTTTTCCCTGATTCAGGAAAACCAAACTCTGATTCTTTTGTTGTTGAAATCAGAAAAGGGAAATATGATCTAAAATTACTCATGGACTTCTGTTTCGCTGAGATTAACATTTAAGTACCTTCTGAACTAAGGCTTTTTTGGTTTTCCTTTTAATTTCAAAGGATGCCAGGGAAAACCCCCCTCCAGTTCTTGCTGAGAAACTTGGCAGTACTTCAATCTTGAAAGCACGCTGCTGGCTGTGGTTTTAATGGTTAATACATTTCTCCTACAAACCCTAGAAGGGCTGGAGGGTGACCATGAGCAGTCCATATACTGGGAGTGCAGCAGTAGGATAGTGATGGATGACTGGGAGAGGACAAACCTACACATTGAGGAGGACAAGTCCCTACAGTCCAGCACTACTCGGTACTATTTTCCTCAGCCACGCTAACTTTCAGTTTCCCACTTAAGGGATGTCTCTTTGTGGGCTGTAAGTATGAACAAAGGGAAAGCACTTGAACAGGACAGTCACAGGAACCACTCCTCACATCACTGAAAGCAAAAAGGGACCCAGCAGAATTCAGGGGTTCCTATATCTTAGTTGAATTTTTCAAGATTAAAGGCAGATCTGCTTCTTCCTTTTCTGCTGTTTACAAAGCAATACCTGAGAGAAATGCTCTGTGGAACCCAAACCTGAACATCCTGTGCTCTACAGTGACAGTGACATATTGAAAGTCAACTTTTGCACAGCTCTACTTAGTGGGACACATGGCACAAACCACTGCCCAAGGGAAACTCTTCTCCATTAACTTGATTCGATGAGGATATCCAGGCACAGTTTACTGCAAGCATCAGCATTTCATTCTTCCTGTAACAGTGGAGCCATGCTCAAGGTTAGATTAACAGTGAAACTTTCTGATTCAGTCTTTAACTCTTGAGTGCCCTTCTGGACCAAATCCAGCAGTTTTTTTAAAGACTGAACCTCATTAGTACAATCACTGTAACAGCTGAAAGTATTGGCAGTGGAAAACAAAAGGGAGCTTTGTTTGCATCCAAAGACACCAACAGTAAACTCTATCTGAACTCTGTATTGACTAAAATAGCAGTTGCTACAACCTTTTCTTTTTGCCTTTTTTTTTTTTTTTTTAAAGTTTATTGTGTTAGTTTAGGGTATATAGAAACAACGGGGAGTTTTGTTTTAAGACGCCATCTGAAAACAACCTCGTCCTCTCAGAAAGAGGAGCAAGCATGGGAAATATTTTCTAAAAATCCCCTAAATGAGAACTGTGGCTTTTCTGGGATTACCAGGTAGATGACAGAGCTGCCCTGCTGAGAACAGTGAGCCTTTCCAAAGTGTTTAATCATATTGCAGTCTTTGAGTCAGGAGTCAAGACCAGCATCTGGATTTCATCTCCTCTCCAAAATGAGCAGGACTGGTCAATCAGAGAACAAGCAGAGCCAGAGAGACCATGTGGAGACAGCAGGCCCTGTGTCTGCCTAGCCCTGCAGCTGCTGAGAATGAAAGCATACACACAGCATCTCTGCTGGAGTTCTGCAGTTTCCTACCATCTCACTGGAATCCAGTGAGATCCACCAGCCTCAGAGCTGGGGCTGAAAGGGAGAGTGAGGGAGAACATGAGCAAGTGGTGCAGGAAGGGTAGAAAGGGACCGGGATGTGCCTTCTGGAAGCCACAAGCTGCTGGAGAGACTCACACTTGCCTTACACTCCCCTGTCATGAGTCCCAGCTTAAACATGCCCAAGAACTCTGCATCTCTGCCCTCTCCCTGCTGCACTTCCAGCTCTTGGGAAGGACAAGTCCTGGAAATACAAGCCAGGTGTGTGAGTGCTGCAAGTCAATAAGGATAGAGACAGCACACACAGAAAACCCAGCAAGCTGAGTTTCTCTGCTAGGGAAGGGGGGAAGAGCAGGTTCTTGAATGCTCTCATGATCCTCAGGTACTTCACAAGCAAAGCAATGGAGAGGCTGACAGAAGGCTGAAAAGCAGCACCACAAACAGCCCTTGCCATTTCCTGGTGCAAAAAATGGAGATTACTCCTGATTGTGAAACTACAGATATAGGCTCCTGGCTCTGTCTTGGTTCCAGGGATAACAGCATTGCTTCATGATGACTTTCCTTCCTTCTGAATGGCCCTGGGAACTCGTGTGAGGTAACCCTTTCCTTGTGCAAGAATACAAGAAAGTGCTTTCTTCCCTAGAAACTGGAGGAGCAGCATGCAGGGAAAGAGAAAATCAGTGTTCTAGAGCTTGTTTTCTGTCCTTTTCTTTTTCCCTGCTCATCTTTCACTGCTGCTTTACTTTGGAAATTCCCCTGTATTCAAATATTTTCAAAAATGCTCCTTCCAGTTTCTTGCACAATTCCCTTTGGAACTGTTGTATTACTTATCCTTAGCCACTTTCCCACACAGTGATCACTGTAATCCTTTCTTCCTTCTAAATTTTACACTCTTTCCTCTAGGGACATGCTGACATTATTGTCCCAAAATTTACTCAGCTGGAACATGGGGTAGAAAATGCAAAAAGTCAACTGTTGCTCATTCATGAGAATGAAAAATGGGAATGGAAAAAATCCCACTTCCCTGCAATCAGAATTGGAAGAGTAATCTCTGTAAATATTAAAAGTATAGTGTAAGGATATCTGAGCTGAGCTGGATGTGTGCTACATATTCTTATTTCAATAGAGAATAAGCCATTTTCATGATTCCATGCATATCTTTCCTTTCTTTTCTACCTTGTGTATTTAATGTTAAGACCTTTTTTCACACAACAGCTGGTTACGTTGATTACCGTACTGAAGTAAGACATTTTTAGCTTATCAGATTGGAAAATGTAAGTAAGTAACTGTCAGCAATATATTCTAGTTCTCATCAGTTACAGGGTTCCTTTCCAAATCATGTGGCAATAGCTGTACCAGCACATTTCACAAGTCTCCTCTGGATTCAAACCCTAAGGCGGTACAGTAATGTGTAGACTTCCACAGAACTCATCAAAAGAAAGGTAGTTGCATGAAGAAAAAAATTTGACTTAAGAAAACCTTGAGGTTTTGGGGTTTTTTTTTTGTTTTTGTTTTACTAACTTATTTACTTATTGCATAAAAGGCAGAGCTATTGGTCTTCATACCAAAGGGCAAATGGAAGCAGCAGCATTTAACAAAGAGAAACAGTTTCTACATGGTGCACCAGGGTCAGTGTAGAAAGACATAAAATAAATAATGCACACAGAAACATCTGGGGTTTGTCTGCAGTAGATTAAAAGACTCCCAGCAGTGACTGGACATGGTGTCCTAGTTTAATGAAAATTAAATTAATTTGAAAGCTTTTGGAACATAGAAACTGGTTCACTGTGTGCATCTCCAGAGCTCCATGCCAGCAGCCAGAATGGTGCTGAAACAAAAAAGAAATGGACTTGGTCCTTCAGCCTCACACATCGTCCTCTCTGAAAATCAAGAAATCAAAACCCAACTCCAGGTGCCACAGCCACGAGACTAATGGCTAATGGCATCTTGGCTTCTTTCCTGGCCCCTTCCTGTCTGCACCAGCAACTTTCTCAGCACTTCCACTTTTGCTGCTTAGTTCAGGCAGAGTCTTTTGGATGCTGTTCAGGAGCAGTGACCAACCTTTCTGTCACTTCAGGCCCCAGGATGAATCGCAGAGGGCTGAGATGCACAGCTCTCTCATCAGGTGACTGCAATATTCCCATCACGTTACTCCATCTTTCCTCCTCCGTGCTGCTTTCTTTCCCGAGATCCTCCTCATGCACACACAGCCTTCCCAGCTGGCAATCCCTGGCGCAGCCTCTCGAGTGCTGCACAGCCGAAAGGCATTCCATCCCCAAACCATGTGGAATCCATAATTGGTTACAGAGATCCTCTGGGTTGCCCAAAGCCATGGGCAGTGCCTTTATTACTAAAACTTAATCTCTCTTCTTTCTGGGACATTTGGTGCCTGGGGCCACTCTCTCCCTGACAGCTCCCTCCTGACATGGCCCAGCCTGGCCGTGCCTCTGCCACAGGGATAATCCTCTTCTTTCAGCAGCTCTGCCCAGCATACAGCACCTCCTGGAATGAGAAAACTTAGTCCCTCAAAGTCAGGCAGCCATCACCAAGGAATACCCCAACCCCAAAAGAAACACTTTGGAGTCAGCTCTCAGCAGGGCCTGTGCTCCTGCCAAAAAGAAATCAGCACTTTTTCTTTTCTTTGCCTGTTCTCACTCCCCACAGCTTGGGGTGACTGAGAAGAGACAAGTGCAGCTCAGTTCCTGGGTGTCAGTCTCTATTTGATGTCAAATGTTAAAAAGGTGCCGCTTCTCATTCCTGGAGCCAAGTTGGACTTTCCCTCTTTTGCTTCTTCCCCAAGGTCTGACACTTGCTGCAGAGTCAAGGGCAGATCACTGCTGCATCCCAGAAACCTGCCAACCCTGGACTCGCAGCAGACTGTACACATTTCACATTTCCTTGCCTGACATGAAATTCAGTCAGTCTGAACAGGGTTGGATACACAAATAAAAACACTGATCACACACATATTAGTGGCCAGAATTGCCCAACACCATATTTTGGAGGCTTGTTTACTCAAGGCCAAGCAAACAGACATTTTAAAAACATAAACTCAGTAAAAGCAAAAGTGTTTTATCCAGAAAACTTCTCTGTTCCTCAGACACTGCTTAGAAAGAGAAAAAAATTGGTTTTTAAAAACTGAAATAGTTCAATATTCAAATGTAAAGCCATTTGGTGCAGTCCTGTCCCATTTGATGGTCACAGATGCTGTTTCATCTGAAGAGCATTTGCTTCATTTGCTTTATATTTGGTTTCTACCCTTAGATGTTGACTAAATTTACATTAGAACATGAAAACAGATAGGTGAGTCAAACTGAGAGCCCCACAGCTCCTGTCTCTGACAGCACCAGCAGAGGATGCCCAGGGAAGACTATACAGGAAGGTTATGGCAACAAATGTGCAGTGATTCTTTCCTAAATGCTCTCCCAGCCTCCAAACACTCACAACTCGGAAACTTCCTGAGCCACAAGAGTGCTCTTTGTATCTGATAACCCTTGACAATTTAGATCAACGAATTTCTCCAATTTCATCCAGCTTCTGATTTTATCTGGGTGATAAAAGTTTTCAGAGCAAAACATATCCTTGTTGTGCTGCTTCCCTTCAGGACTCTCGGGCCCCTAAATCGCTGCTGTTCCAGCAGTGGAATAAGAGCAGTGAGTCTCCACTTTGGAAAAGCAGGAATTGTCAGAGTAGCTCTATTTGACCTAATGTCTCCTCACCATCTGAGAGGATCTGTGCCATCAGGCCCCTCATCAACTGCCGCCCCCACAGCAAGTCCAGAGCCACGAGGTCACTGGGGAAGCGCCACGCTCAGAGCAGGCAGCACTGGCACTTCTGCTGAAACCCACTGCTGTTCCTGACCCCTGTGACACCCTCCTGACTGCAGCATCTCGACCCTGAAGTCCCAGGGAGGAGCCCATGCAAGGGCCTGGAATAAAGGCTTTGGGAACTTTAAATGAACAACCAGAGAGAAAGAAACCCGCTGAGTCTGAGAGAGCTGCCTGTCCTCTGAAGGACCCTTTAGGCGACTGAGCCAACTTTTGGGGCTTTTCTGAAAAACAAGATGAACTGCAGTCATGGCCCAGCAGGAGTCCTGGAACATGAACTAAAAAGGGATTTATAACAAGAAAGAAAAAGGGAGATTTAAGTAACTGCTTGCTCTTATCCAAAACCACAGGCTTTACCGATTCAACCATAACCCTGCACCAATGTCTAGCTCGGGGATGTCCCAAAAAATGCAAATATATCGTGACAGAAGAGTTCAAGATAAACACATCTCAAATCAAAGCTTACAAATTATAAACTTCATTTCCCATGACCCACTAGAAACCCAAAAGCAAGTTCTCAGCCCAATTATATTTATGTTGATACCTGAATACAACTGAGATTCAAGGAGTTAACTGCTGAACCAACAATCACAGCAGAAGCAGTGACAACATATCTGTCTCACCGAGAACCCGTGGTGGACTGGAAATCATCTCCAACAGAGAACATGACAGAGAATATTTACATCAGACTACAGTTAAGAGCTGCTATCCATAATAGCCAGCTTCCACATGAAATTAAAGATGAAACTTGCTTCTGAGTCCAAGCAGCTCCATTGGTGGTTCTTCAGTGACTCAGCAAAGAGAGGATTAGCAGTGACTACTTGCTGCAGAGGACAGGTGTCTATGTTTTCAAAACTACTGTCACAGTAGTACCCTCAATAATAAGAAGTTGGAACTGACCCCCAGGCTCCTCCTTGCTCCAAGCTGATGCCTGTTCATTTGTGACAGAATTCTCATCCTGCAAATCACAGATATTGTTCTTGTAAGAGAGCCCAAGTTTTGCTTATCTTGGAGTTGCAATTTGGCATTTCTGTTCAGCCATGAAGTGTCAGTAATAGCAAAATGATTTAAAAGAATTGGAACTATTTAAAAGATAACTAGTGAATTTGTGGTTTTCTTCAGGGCTGACTTTACTCTAAACAGAATTTACCATAACACAGGGATTTTAGTCAAGGCTTTTCAAGACACTGCCAGGATCTCCCTAACAAGAAGAAATGCATGTGACCACAGCTTTACCTATGCTGATGTATTAGCATCCTGCACTCTGTCTATACAGCCACATTCACACAATCTGGTGTCAAACAAAGACTGTTCCTTGGTGTTTAGTCACTTCCTTTGACTAGAAGTAGTAAGAATGTCAAATCCAAATGCTCAGACAACAGCAGAGAACAATATGAAATGGACAGCAATAGGCAAGGAATCCCAAAACTACAGCTCGAGGGTGGTGGTGAAGCCATGTGAATGCCTAGACGTTAAACCATCACAGACAGGAAGCAAAGAAGCATGGAGCTGGAATTTCTCAGCATGCTAGAAATGTTAGACATGAATTCTAAGGGTTGAAAAGCACAACACATTTCTGGGAAACAGAGGAGTTTAAAAAAAAAAAAGGATACAGGCTTAAAAACAAAGTTCATTAGTGAAACTGGGAACTCTGCCCTCTCCCTGGACCTCTGTGCAACCCTAAACACAATTTGACAGTGGGGGCCATTAGAAGGATGCAATGAACTTAATCTCTGTTTACACAGGAGAGTAGCTCTGTCCCAAGTAAATAGAGTGGATGTTGAGGCTGTATGGTGTTAACCCTGGCTGTGATAGGGAAAAAAATCATGGCATGTTCTTTTCCTCTGTGGCAGTGACAGCCCCAATGCTTTTGGCATGAGTGGATCCTGCCAGGGCATCGAGGGCTGCTGTGCAAGCTGTTCACCTCTGCTTCTGCTTACACTCCAGTGAACTGGGGTGCCTGGCTTGGTGCTGGCATGGGCACCATCCACACTTGGCACAGCAAACCCAACTCAGAAGGAAGCAGAGGGATATAAGGCTCTGGTTGAGAAGGCAGTAGTGAGTTAACCATTGGACTTGATGATCTTAAATGTCTTTTCCAACTTAAAGGATTCTACGACCCCACTGTCCCTGCCTAAGAGCCACTTGGCCCCACCCCTCACCTATCCCTACGACAGCACTCATCCATGGGGCACTCCACTCCTCCAGGCAAAGGATCACTTGGGGGAGAGCCCAAGTAAAACCCTTCACTTTATTGTAACGCCTCCACTTTCACTAGATGGATGAATTTCTCATTCTCAGAGCCACAGTCTTGACTCTAAACCTTGACTGGGCTCTAAGCCAAGATACCAGCCACATCCCCAGCTCACATGGTGTTGAGGGAACCCTACTAACAGCCTCCCAGCTGTTTTGGCGACTCCTTTTGTTGTCCCTCTTTCACTGTTCATCCAGATTTTTCTTTCTTTGATTCCTAACCCTAACTCAGTGCCTGTACCAAGTCTATACCACAGAACCTGGTGAAGTTTAGGTAGGGATGGACCCAACAGTCCCCAAGGGCAGAGCTACTACTGTTCTCCAGTAATGCTTTGATGAGTACTCTGGCCTATCAGGTGGGCTGCTTTATGAGAAACATCTGTGCATAATCCATCAGTGCTTCAGGGCATTTAAAAACTAGTATTCAATTTAGTTAATAGATTGTGAGATGAGGACACCTACAGGAGGAGGGATCTTCCCCAGGCTGTTCCTTTTTCCTTTTCTCCAAGAACGTTGTTGATGTTACACCATGTTTCATGTTGCACAGAACAGCTGGTAGGTCTGGAGGAGATGTCTGAGAGTGCTCCAGGTCCAGCCAGAGCTCTTCTGTGAAATTGCTTACATACTCCATTTAAGCACATGCTTAAACACTCTGTGAATCCTTGATCACAGAAATCTCATATGCCCTTGGAGATGTTCAGATAAGGTGCAAAGTGTAAGGCAGTCTGAGGGAGCAGATTTGGCCCGGCTGCTTTTCCATGTGTAATAGGGAGCATAAATATTGGCAGGATAAAACTGGGCTGATTTAAAAGCCCTCTCACAGCTGTGGGGAACAGCATTTCAATAACTTTCAGCTGACATCACCTTAGGTCCTTACAGCTGCCAATGTTTTTTCTCCTCTGTTATGACTCGTTCAGCATTTCCTAAACTTCAGAATCTGAAGGCTATAAGAACAGGACATGAAGACATGAGGTGCTGCCCACACAACCTGAACTCTATCCTTGAATGACAACCCAGTCCAGGCATGATTCCTACTCTCAGTCTGTCTCTGAGCTTCCTAGAACAGGAGCTGTTGATAGTTACAGCCATATATTTAAATGGCACAACAGAAATAACCCTGCACATGGCATTCATCTGAATCCCTTCATCTTTATGCAATAAACTGTATTTCATTTTAACCAACAGCAATCCTACAAATCACATTCATTTCCCACCAAAGTGGGAATAAAAATTTATGTTCCCCCTCAGGCAAATGTTTTACTTCTTCTCCAAACTTGAAAGATTTACAAGCACCTATTGTAACATTCACTATTCAATATTTCATAGTCAGAAGCAAGATCATAAAGTTTTAATATTTGGGATAATGAAACAATGTGACACTCTGTTTTTTATGATATTCCAGGAAGCCCTTAGGTACCATCCTCCACCCAATACCATCCCACCAACCTCCCTACATTTAGGACAGGTTGACACACAATGAAGAATTGCAGGGTTTATTTTAAATTCACTCTCATGGTACAAAATAAACTTCAGCCTGGGAAAACTGGCAGGTGAGAACTTCATGTGCATAAAATGAATTGCTGGTTGTTTTCTCCCAGCTCCAGGTAGCTCTGTGTCCTGCTTTCACACACAGCAGGCGTGGGCCTGGAACATGGTTTGCCTTAGGTTGGCTCTAACACCACAGGGAGCAAAGCAATAGAACAGGTCATGTCCTACTGGGTCCCAAATCTTAGTTCTGGGGCCCATTTTGCAGTTATGCTCAGTACTGCTGGAAATGCACCAAGAAATCTGGTTCAGGGTAAGAACAGCCTGTTCCAAGACAGTTTCTCTCATTTCAGCATTTAAAATGCGCTCGAATGTTTGGCTCTGCATCCAAAGCAGAAACTCTTAATTCCATCCTAACATTATACAAGTACCAGTCCCATATGACTGTGAGATGTTATCATGGAAATTTTGGTTACAGAACTGGGCAGCTGAAATGAGGAGAAAAAAAATTAAAGAAGCTAATAATGGATGATGGGAAATCTCAGGCATTCAAAATGCTGTTAGATTAGAAAAGAACTTCAACCCATGTACTGCAAGGAAACACATCCATCTTCCACCTTCAGGGAACAAGAAAATATCAGCTTCTGAGAAGTTAAAAATCGTATAAATCCAAACTATCTTTAAAAGTGTATTTAACTGAATACAAATATCAATACCATTTCTGTAAACATCTTCATGCAAATGCCACATGGTCAGGTCAAATAAATAAATAAAATTGGACAATAAATGTGCTTAAAAACTTAGGTGAATCGACACCAGAAGTTGTTCTGAAATGCAGTGCTGAATTTTCTAGAGGAGCAGCTAAGGGGAGGCTGAGGAGCCAAATGAACAGCATCCATCTCACAAGGGGATTCAGAGTCAAAGCTCAAAGGCAATATTCAAACATACATGAAGCAATTGTCTATGGCATGGTAATTTCTAGGTCAAATACACATGTATTCCCAACATTTCACTGGAGTCTTGTAGTAACTGAATCTCTATTATTCTAGTAGAAAGATGAGACTCTGCTCACAGTCCTTTCCATGCACTCTTTCAACTGACAGGCAGTAATACCAGCCTCCATGGTTTTTTTCCAAGCTGTGCAGTATATGATGTTTCTCTCAGGGATGTTGCACATAATTTAAAAAAAAAAAAAAACATAACCAACACTTTCTTAAAAAGGCCTCATGAGCTCTCCTCGGACTTGGAGCACTTGGACCTGGTAGTACCAAATCAGAGGCAAAACAAAGTGTCTCTGCTTCAGCTGCCAGGGAGCCTCATCCCAAATCACAGGGGTGTTGATCAGCGTAAGGAAACAAATTCCAGGAGCCATTTCAAGGCTCCCCTTCCTAAAGCTGCTCCATAGCAGATGCTTTGACTTAAAGGAACTCATGTCAGAGGACACTCAGCTTTTTCAGTACTTATCTTAAAAGGTCCACAGGAAAATAATTTGGAGGACAAAAGATCTCCCAGCACTGAGGTCAATCCCAGTCCTTCCACTGGTTTCTGCAGACCCAGAGCCCTGCCTAGCATTCACAGAAGCTTCTTACATGAGGCTCTACTTCCTACCTCTTTTTTATATTCTTTCCTGAGGTCCTGTGACTGATCCTCCTTCATGGGTTCTATGCAGTTCCCCATTCGTACCTCATTGTGCTTGTCAGGCTGAAGCAGCCAATATCTAAGGCTTTCAAGTGTCACCTCCTGGTCACTCACCCCAGCAATCTACATTGACTTCTCTCTTCTTGACTGCCAGGAGCTAAAAACTGCATGTTCTAAGAGCAAATTATTCACATGCATAAAAGGCTGAAGAATCAGGAAGGATAAAGATGAAAGCCAGCTGGCAGACAGCCATTAGTGGGAGAGACATTCTGCTTCCCAAATATGGCTTACAAAAGGAAGAGGAGATTATTAAAGGTATCATTAAATAGATTCACTGCTCTTTAAGAATGGCAGTATCTGGTTTTAACTGGAAGGATAAAAATAACATGAAATACTGTATCAGTTACAAAACCAACCAGCTACAGCTTAATTCCTTCCTGAACTGCCTCCCTTCCTAAGGCTAATATTTCTTCTTTATTATATTTCATTTTGTTAAACAGCTTAGAGCTGCATTTACTTGTTTATGTTTTTTTGGAGTACTGGGGTGATAAACAGACCTGGATGCTAAAGTAATCCAAGGACATCTTGCCACAGTGATAAACAGGTTCTCTGGGAAAACCAACCTAACACAAATCTTGTAGACAGAGAAGCTGCCTGTCAGGGACACAGAAAGAGCAATCACGTTTGTAGGCACCCAGCACTGTGGAGCAAGGAACATCACTGTGACCTCTGCTGAGGGACAGAGGCTTCTCCACCACACTGGTGAATACCATGCAGCTGAGAAGACTCTAGGAAATGTGTAGGAACACAAAGAGGTACCTGTTCTAAGTGAGAACAATGATTACCTGATATAAAACAGATTCTCTCTGGAAGGCCCAGATTGTACAGTGGGAAACGCACAGAATTTAGAGGCCAGTTTGGGGCTCTGTAACAAATTCCACAGTCAGAGCATCATTCCACAGGGATGCACATCCAGGTGTATGGTGGAGGCACAGCCAAAGGTAACCCCCCTTCTTCACAGTGCCCCATCCAACCCTGTGTGTAGAACTGCAACTCACCTGGGAAAAGGTGACATTGTCCTCAACAGCACTTTGCAGAGACCTGGTGAACTGAGAAACAGGAACATCAATTTGGCAAAGTATAAATAGCAAGCAGAGCTCCTGCTGCACGCTTCAAGTGTCAGTTAAAGCTGAGCATACATCCTTAGCTTACTGCATCAAGATCTTGCTTTGCAAATGTGGCGAAATATTTGGAAATGAAACTGTAGCTATCAGCTTGAAGAACCATTTCCTTCAAAATCAACAGCAAAAGCTTCTCACAAATGGAACAAAGAACTAGAATGGAAAATAGTACATTAAATGTTGTTTTACTTCTCAAAGCCCAAATCCCAGACCTCAACCCTTATATTAATAAAGCAAAATGCAGAAAGTAGTTTCAGCACTAAGAGTCACCATATTCAAACTTCCTCAGACTCCTGATCCAAGAGTTGCTTTAGCCCCCTGCACAATGCATTATGTTCACACACTCAGCCATCAATACTCATGTTTTGAAAGTGTTGAAATGCTGAGATTACTTAATCCCTCAGGCTCCTGGATTCATGTGATTATGCAAGAAATCCAGCTTTAATTAAAAACATACTTCTAGCCTGGAGAAGAAAATCCTCAAAATGGGATTGCTTAAGTTGCAAAACTCAAAGTACACACTGCTTATTAATTCAGACTATTCTTAAGAATACATTTTCAGACTATTCTTAAGAACACATCAAGACTATGGGAGGCAAGCTGGAGCTGATACCATGCTGTCATGTAATATCTTAAGCAATCTCTGTTTGCAGAACTTAGGCAAAACTGCAACAAATTTGTAGAAGTCATTAGGAAAAAACTAATGCATATACCCTAATGGAAATTACCTGATAGGTACAACAACTGTGTCTTTTCTCTCTCCCTCTTGTATATGGTGCAAGACTTCAAAGAACACATTTTTTTTCCCTGCAGAGCTGCCCCATTGCTTTCCATCAGCCACTGCAGATTACCCGTTTCAGCAGGTACCAGTGCAGCACTGTCCCTGCTTCTGGGTCTGAATTACTCCAATTTTTACTTTATATTAAAATACAAAGGAAGTGCTCTGTGATCTGATAAAAGAGCTGCAACATAAGAGATAAGCCACGGAAACATTTCTGTGAAGCCTTCTGTTTCTGCCTGAGAGTGCCCTGGCACCAGCAGTGCACAACTGCAATAGTCTTGTATTTCTCGAGGATGAATTTTTTTATAATCTGAAGTGGAACCCATAGAAACTCCTATCGTTTGAGAATCTGTAGCTTTCTGAAAGATTCTACTGCTAGATATGTATTTATTTACCCTGAGAAATAAGTTTAATATCGAATGTTAGTGTCGCAGCTAAATAAATAAAACATACAAGGGACTGCCCAAAGAGCTGCACTCTGAAAGGAGGCAGACACAGGGATGTCTTGTCCTGCAGTGGTTAAACACACCCTGAGTGCCTGCTGGCATTTCCTTCAGAAGGGTTAATGTTTTCTCAAATACAAATAAAGTCTCATCTTAATCCATGTGAACCTCTGACTTACAGCTTTGGCAGGCCCGTGCGAGTTAGGGACTGTAGAAAGCTGATGACTGCACGAACCAAACAGCTTTGGAGAGAGAAGTTGCTTCAACTGGACCAGAAACATTATGACAGTTCTGAAAATTCCCCTTTTCTCCTCACCTATATGAACCCAGGCTCTGTTCCAGCTGGTTTCTTATTAACTGGTAGTCTGGATTTGTTCACATCACAACTGAAAGTCTATATGTTTTCTAATCATTTCACCCATCCCCGACATATCAACACCCAAACAATTCTCCAGCCAAAAGAAAACATTTGACAGATCTTCACTGGTATGACACTCTAACCTGTCCCTACAGGAAGAGATTAAATTAATCCTGCACAAGCAACAAGGTCTGTTATCAAAACCCAATGATATTTCTCTAAATTAGATTATTTCTAATTTATCTTTTCCTCTCATTGATCAGCATTATCAGGTTAAAGTTCCAGTCACGTGTTCCCAGCTTGGACTTGTGGTTTGCTGCGTCTGGGTCAGACTTCATGAGAAGCTGGAGTGTCCAAAAGCCTGGCTGTTTCTCCCTCCATATCCATCAGCTCTATAAAAGATGGAATCTTTCTCTACAAACACCACTTCATTTTAGAGGGGAAAAACCACTTACTAAAGCCTTGATGTGACACTCCTCCTGTGCCCAAACTTCCCATTGAAGTCTGAGGCCCCACATGATTTAATTGGAAGTTTTTTAGTATTGCTTTCAGAAAAGAAGGCTGTGTGAGCTCCAGGGACAGCACTGTGAGCACCAGAACCACACAGTCTGGTTTCTTACACGTCCCAGGTGTTTAACCTGAACATCAGTACCAGTGCAAGCTGTCATTGGAGTATTCAGAGAGCCTCTTTTCCCGGTGGATTTTCTGGTACTGAGTGTGGTGTTAACTCACTCTACAATGCACAAATTGAGTCATTTACCTTTAGGACAATGGCATGAACTTAATTATCTCTGCAGAGCTTGACTGAAATTGTAATGCTGTAGTGATTACACCACGGTGACAAAATGCTGTGAAGCTACCTAGGAGAGGTGTTAGCATGGCTGGCCAGTCGTTTCTTTGTTTGGCAGAACCTCTGGCACAGTGAATGACAAAACATAAAAGGAGCACCAAACCAGATTACTGAACGGGATTTATACTGTCAGAAAGCAGCTCAGTCTCCAACTCTATCAGGAATACTCCTCTCAGGAAAAACACACCAACAAAACAAAAAAACCATTCTTGCTGCCATGGCTTAAAGACAGCTATAATTTGGGATAAAGGAAAAAGGAAACCTAGGTAAGTGGCATATCAGCAGCTGACCTAACTTTTCTGGGCCTCTGTCTCTCCATCTGCAAAATAGAAAAAAAAATACATATACAATGCTGACATACAATTTTGAAAATGCTGTATGTAAGAGGGATAATGGACCTATACCATTGATTTCAGTAGGCTTCAGGGCACACCTATAAATATAAATAGACTGTCATTCCACACTTCTACTCAGCAGTTCCATTAGTTCTTTAAATAATTTGATGCATTTCTCCCGTGCAGTCATTTGCTTGCACAGGTATCACTGAGCCAGCACACTGAACACCTCCAAAGTTCTGTTTCCACAGAAAACCATCTATTTCTTTTTGCTTTTTTTCTTCACTTCTATCACCTACTGAAAATACATCAGGTTTACTGTTTCCTTACCATCTGGCACTTCTACCTTTAACTTTTATAGCTACATGAACACATTGAAGAAACTTTGCCATCAAGTCCCAGTAGCTTTTTCTGAGCTAAAACAGCTCGTTATCCCCACCTGGAGGAGGGACCGACCCCTCAAGGAACGGTGTTCATTCACAGCCCGTCTCCATCTGCAAAGGGACGTTTAAAACACGGCCAGAATCCCACCCAGGACAAACATGCGTGTGTATCACAGCTAACACGGGACACGCACACGTCACGTCACAGCTTACACAGCTCAAAACATTTCTGATCAGTCACACTGTCGTACGTGTCAATACCAGTTTGCTACATTCAAAATACTGCACATTTATAAACAAACAAACAAACAACAAAAACCAAACAAACAAACACGCAAAAAACCCCACTTCATACATAATATAAAAAAGGAAATTGATAAGCCAATCAGTTGTGTGCCAGAATTCCAAATGGGGCTGTGTGAAAAGTAATTTGTCTTTTCAGAAGTGAGAACTGGACTGCTCCACTGCCCCTGGGGCTGATCCATTCCCTTACTCTCTACTAAAATCAAAATGCAGTTTTGAGATCCAGTTTGGGAAGAGCAGATTGGAGAGGAAGCACATGTCAATACCAAGAAATAATGTACTATGTTTAACTTTGATTCTGTAAACGTTTATGTAAATATCGAATCATTTTACCCTGGTAAATAATCATGAGGTCTTCACCACTGGGGTCTTCAGCATCCTCCCGAGGGGCAGTGGAGGGGCAGGTACAGATCTCTTCACCCTGGTGACTGCTGACAGGACTAGAGGAAACTGCATGAAGCTGAGTCGGGGGAGGTTTAGGCTGGATATGAGGCACAGGTTTTTCACTCAGAGCGTGGCTGGGCACTGAACAGGCTCTCCAGGGCAGCTGTCACAGCACCGAGCCTGACAGAGTTCAAGAGGAATTTGGACAACGCTCTCAGGGACATGGTGGGATTCCTGTGGTGTCCGGCACAGGGCCAAGGGCTTGAACTCGGTGATCCTTGTGGGTCCCTCCCCACTCGGCACATTCCGTGACTCCACGGAGGGGCTGAGCCCTGCGCGGCCATGTTGGGGACAGCACGCCGAGCCGTCACCATGGCAACCGCGCGAAGACGTCACCTGTCTGCGCCGTGACGCGAAAGGGGCGCGCGGGCGCCGAGCGCGGGAGGCGGCGCGGGGAGAGGGGGATCCATCCCGCTCCTCATCCCGATCCCAGTCCCGATCCTGATCCCTCCTGGGACTGGAGGAGGAGGAGAAATGGCCGGGCCGCACCTGCAGCAGCCCAGCTTCCTGCTGGTGCGTGTGCCGGGGCAGGCGGGCGGTGCCCGGGCCGGGCGGAGGGTGCGGGTGTCGCTGGAACGGTACCGGAGGAGCGGCGCGGGCGGGGCTTTGGGTTTGTGTTACACCATGGCCGCGCTGAGCGCTGTCCGCTCTGATCGGCTTTTCCTCGTGATTTGTGACAGGCCACGCTGAAGGCGGACTGTGTCAACAAACCCTTCGCGCAGCGGTGCCACGACCTGGAGACCGTCATCGAGGAGCTCCCCGCCAAGGTGAGCGGCCTCTGCCTTCTCAGGACCTCCCTGCCCGGCGGGGTTCGGGGGGGGTGTGTGTTTTCATCATATTGCTCTTTTCTTTGTTCCTATTTCTCTTATCAAGATAAACTGGAATCTGTTCGGAACGGGCTTCCCAGGGCGGTGGGGGAGTCACCATCCCTGGAGGTGTTGAAGGAAAGACTGGACGTGGCTCTGAGTGCCCTGGTCTAGTTGACACGGTGCTGTTGGGTCACAGCTTGGACTTCATGATCTCAGAGGTCTTTTCCAGCCTCACTGATTCTGTGATTCTGAGTTTTGAGAACAGTGGGAATGCAGTGTTTCCAAAAGTTAAAAATCTTTTCTAGCCATTATAAGATTGTTTCAGTCGACTGCACTTCATTAATACCTTTCAGCCTCAGTTTACAAGGAAAACATAGTTTTTAAAATGTAACAAATAACTGCATATGGTGCTGATGAGCATCACTGCAAATTCAGTAGGATCAGAAATCAGGATAGATTTCTCATAATTGCCATACTACAATGCAGTGTTTTGAATGGAAGCTCTGCCCAGTGGCAGTCTGGGAACAGTCACAAATAGCTGACAGACAGTATCTTTGTGCATTCTGATATGTGCAGCAGAGATTGTCTCTGTAAGGGATTGTTCACATTAACTCTTTGTGTCTGTTTTTGCTAAAGGAACTGCATGGCATCTTCCCGTGGCTGGTGGAGAGCATTTTTGGTAGCCTGGATGGCATCATTGTGGGCTGGAATCTTCGCTGTTTGCAAGGAAGAACAAATCCTAACGAATATTCTGTGGCTTTGGATTTCCTGGACCCCAGGTAAACTCATTCATTTCAGCACAGATGAAAACATGAATCAATGAACAAATAGCCAGTGTTTGACCTTTTTCCACTGTCCATAATTCACAGAAGTGAGACAGGAGAGGGTACTCACCATGAGTTTTCTCTCTGATGCTTGTTTGCAGTGGCCCGATGATGAAGCTGGTTTACAAACTCCAAGCAGAAGAGTACAGATATGATTTCCCAGTCTCTTATCTTCCAGTGAGTAACTGAACCGTCTGTAGTTGTTGTAGCAGCTGTTGGAACTTTGCATGCCCGTGGTTCAGTATAGGCCACAGTGTAGCCTTAGTGCTCCAGAGTTAGAGTAGACCTGTTTCCTCCTCTGGAAGAGGAGAGTTCCCAGCCATAAACTCTGTTAGAGACTGTGGTTGTCAGCAGCTGGATACTTGTGCTGTTCAGCCACAAAAGCTGCATTGTGATTCTTACCCTGTCCCCAGAGAAAGTCGTGTGCTTACCGGTAGTTGCAGGATTG
This sequence comes from Pyrocephalus nanus, assembly GCA_038380795.1. Lineage (NCBI taxonomy): Eukaryota > Metazoa > Chordata > Aves > Passeriformes > Tyrannidae > Pyrocephalus > Pyrocephalus nanus. The sequence goes on from CM076278.1 coordinate 5,694,017, forward strand.
AAAATAGTTTTCCAAGCTCATCACAGAGCAGTGACTTCCACGGCTACGCTTTGTACCCAGGGGTTTGAAGTGTCACTGCCATCCTGGGTGTGAAGTATCACATTTCAAAGAAAGATGTTCATCTGCAGAGTTGTTTCACTCTGTTTCTTCCATGGCTACAAGCTATGTGCTATCTAGAAGTTGATTTGGGTAGTTCTACAGTCGGTCACAGAAGGAAACATCATTTAAGTAGATGGTATTTGCTGGTCCACAGCTCAGTTACCTGAACAAAACACCAGTCCTCTGCTGCTCCCACTCCAAATGGAGAAGTCATGGTGAAGGTTTTAAAAAAAAAACACACTGAATTTAAATTAAAAAAATACTGAATATTCTTTTCAGTGAGAAAGTTGAGAGTTTTCTAAAGACTTTGCATTTGCAGAAGGAACTAGTGCAATGCAATAAAATCCCACTGAGCTGAATCTGAGATCATCCCAGAATGCTGGAATGCAGAACCTCTCTATCTGAAAACATACTCTGCAATATGCTGAGTAGCCAGATTAATATTTCATTACTCTGTCTTTCAGGGCCCTGTGAAGGCTTCAATACAAGAGCAAGTTCTGCCAGAATGTTCTTTATACCACAACAAAGTCCAGTTTCCTTCATCTGGTGGTTTAGGTTTGAATTTGGCTCTTAGTATCCTTTTAACCGTTGGACATTTACTTCTGTTTAAATATCTAAAACTGGGAGATCATGAATGTTTCTGTTGTATGTTTATTGTGTGTGTGTAGTAAATCATGGTTGTGCTAAAGAGTTTGGGCTGATTAGAAATATTTAGATAACAATGAAAAATAAATGTGTCCTCTTCTTATAAACCCTTACTGGGGGAATTTCTGGCCTCAGTCAAGTCAACAACAAAATTCCCAGTGTTTTCAGTAGAGCCTGTATTTCACAATTTCTGTTTTTGTAACTACTCACAGTTTATGCAATATGGTAGGAAAAGGGCATGTTCTACTTTGCAACCAGTGGGCTTGTCAGAAGCACTGTAGCTGTTTCTGTGCTGGTTTCAGGTTGAGATAGTCAAATGTGCTGACAGTAATGCAAACACCCCTTGTCACCCAGAGAACACCTCAACTGCCCAAGCTTGAGTCAGCTGGAAAGCAAGAAAGCAAAGCTGAATTTGCTGTTAAGCTCTAGCAAGGTAGTTTAGTACTGACAAAATAAAAGCTTAAAGACTGTTTAGCATCCCTCAATAGCTGTGCCTGTTTTTTATTATGTGATCCTTGAGTCTGTTCTTCCAGATCCATTTGAATATTACATGTTTTACTTTGCAATTAGTTTGATTACACAGAAGGTAAGTACTTGTCGCAATTTTTCCCTTAAAAGACTATTAGCCTTTCTTCACAATGCTGCAAGAGCTTCCTGAGGTGCTTGTAGCTAAATTAACAGCAGTCTTATCTGTTCTTTTGGAATTTGTTACTGCTTTGGTTCAGTTGATGATCCAAGACTGGATAATAAACAAAATTCCCACCTATAAAGAAATAACCAGTGAGCAGTCTGTCCAAACAAAAAGGAGCAGGCAGTGGATTCCAAGTGGGTTTCCTACCCCTGTGTCAAATCAGACCTTCTGTACAGTCATACCATGGCTTGGTGCTGTGTGTGTGGTTATTTGGTTCCTCTGCCTGTTGTTACCTGTGCTGTAGAACTCTGCTCTCTTCTCCTCCTTGGTTACACTGACTGCCACAGCAACAGCTCTCTTACAGCTCCTCACTTTACTCCAAAGTGTCTTTCCTGTCAATTCACCCTTCACAACCTGAGGGCTTGTGCTTGTCCCTGCTGAAGGTGCCTGGCTGTGCAGCATCGCTCCCCAGCCCTGGCCAGGCCACAGGTGTGAGCCCTGCACGCCCTGTGTGTCTGTTACAGAACTCACCTGTCACCCACCACGTCAGCCCTTCCAACAGTGCTTACTTCATCCTGGTGGACACGTACCTCAAGTGTTTCCTGCCCACAGAAGGAAGTGTCCTTCCTCCACCTTCTTCAAATCCCGGGGGAGCCATCCCGTCCCCGACTCCCAGGTAAGACTGCAGGGCCAGAGGCCAACTGTGGGAGCAGTGCATACAAAATATGGCTTATTGAGCAAGATCTCTACCAAGTAGAAAGCACCACCACACTTAGATGTGTATGTACTTACTATATAATTACAAAATGCAACAGGAATAGTGACCTAGTGTTTCAGTGAATAGTTGAAGTGATTAGTAATTATAGTAAGCTGGAGGATTTTGAAACGTGTAATCAACTAGGCAGTTTAAAAGACTGTTTTCCAGTTTACAGATTGTTGATTAGAAGCAGTGCTACATTCCCCTGCACAGAGCTTACTGACTTGAGTATTTCCATTGATTTTCCCTGGCAGGTCTCCAGCAGTGCCCTTCTCTTCCTATGGCATGCACCACACCAGCCTGCTGAAACGCCACATTGCTCACCAGCCCTCTGTGAACGCTGACCCGGCTTCCCAGGAGATCTGGAGATCAGAAACACTGCTTCAGGTAAGCTGGATTTCTTGCTGCTGACTGAGGGAGCTCTTCTTTTTAAACCAGAGACAGTTCATGTTGTTTTGCTTTAGCTTGTTTCTGGAATTGAGCAGCACAGCTGTTGTTTTCTGTTAGGGAAACAAAAAAACACTGTGAAACAGTTAAGTTGTAGCTTGGAAAAGCACTTACTATTTTTTTTTTTAGACTGAGTTTCTAATTACTGATCTCAAACATTTGAATCAATTTTTTTCATAAGGTTTCTACACCTGATCTTTCTTTGATCTTACATCATTTCTGTGCAAAGGCTGAACACAGAGAAGTTGGTTCTGGTCACCATCAAGGGAAGGGAAAGGAAAATTTGGACTTAACAGTTGTTCTGAAACAAGTTCTTATCATGTTGCTGAAGTGACTAACTGATGCCTGGTGGGTGCCAGAGTTTGCCATCCCAGTCATTGACATAATAACCTGAAACATCTCTGAATAGGTGCCTCTATTTACCACAAATTACATACTGTGGTCCTCCTTATACCTATCTTGTGACTGGCAGTCCTGGATTATTTCTTTTTCCCTAGCTGAGAAAATACTTGTTTTGCAGATCTTTGTTGAAATGTGGCTTCATCATTATTCACTGGAAATGTATCAGAAAATGCAGTCCCCTCACGTCAAGGTAATGGTTTGTACTTTATTCATGAACATCACCTGCTGGTTCAACTCTTATCTTGGGGTGAATCTCCTGTTTTGTGGAGAATTTTTTTTTTTAATATTGGTCCAAAGGAAAGAAATAACTTACCAGAATATCTACATGAGTGTGTCACAATTGCTAATCCACTTACAGAGAATGTTGTGAATAAGTGTGTCATTCAGATTTGCCTTCATTGCAGAAGTTGTGTTGGTTTTTGTTTGGTCGGGTTTTTTTTGTACAAGATGAGTTTGTGGGATGGTCACAACAATCTGAACACCAGTAATAAAAGGACTAATGGTGGAGAAGGTATCACTATAAAACCCTTGTGTTAAATCTCACTGGGGCAACATGGCTGCTAAAAATATCTAAAATTGATAGCAACTGTTACTGAAATACCAGTTAGTAATTTCTGAGATCTGTAACCATTTTTTAGCATAAATCCAAATTTAAAAAAAAAAAAAAGTCTTACTAAACTGTCCTTCACAGTTAAGCAAAGAAGCCACTTTTTGTTATTTCTTATTCCAAAATATGCTTTGCACCATAATGGTGTCAGAAGCAGTTCTACAGCTCCAGAGTTCAGAATATCTGACAAGCTCTGTTATAAGCAGTTTGTGGTGGCCTGTTCAGTAACAAACTACTGCATGTAAGAAGTACGTGTTGGGGAGGCCAAGATCAAAACATTATAAGTGTAAAGGGAATTTGAAGGAGAAAACGTTGATCCTCTGAATTCCCTCTGGGTCACAGTGGGACTTTCATGGAAGGGGGAAGAAATACAAAAGCTACTCAGGATTTATTCCTGGGTGAAAGAGCAATATTAGAGTCGATTGACTGAGAAATTCTAATCCTTCACTCCACAGGATATGAAATAGAACACATCTATATTTTGCTAGGGAAAAACATTGGAGAGCTGAAGTGTGATGGGTTTTGTCTTTTATTCTTGAAGTCAAAATGCAAACTCAGTAATGTTGCAAAGTCTCCACTTGGGACTCCCAGCAGCATGGCTGTGCACCTGTGATGGAAAGGCTTTGCTTGAAGTACCTTTGGTCTGTCTGTCTGTCCAGTCTCTTGTGCATCAAGCGCTGTGCTTAGGTCAGAAATGATGGTTGCTTTAAACTTCTCTCCTCTGTTCACCCTCTGTATTTCAGATGCTCTCTTCTAGCAGTAGGGAGCAGCAGTTGCAGACAGTGGCTCCACGTTATGGTGGAGTGGGGTCTAGGTAGAGCTTACAGGTCTCTGAAATCAGCACTTCAGGATCCTCCACAAGGTGTGTTGAGCCACAGCTTGAGGCCATAACTCCCTGAGGGTACTTTAGTTTCATCTTTGATGGGAAGTAATCATGAACGTGTAAAATAGGAAATGTTCACCCTTTAGGGGGTAGAACAATGGAGTGGGGGACTGGAATTCCCCATGACACCCATACATGGATGAAGGATCTGAGGTTCCAGATCAGCTGGGGACAGGACTGTTCATAACCCCGTGATACTTAAACTGAGCTTTGTAGGTTGGTCTCAGGGTGGGCTGAAGGAGAACAGTCTGCCTCACAGTTCCTCAAGAGAGGAAGTAGAATATCCAGAAATGTAAGTTTTATTATAACACAAGTGTTAAGGGCCTTTACCTGAAACCCAAGATCACCCTAAACTCATTCATAAAATTATTAATAATTATGCAAGTTCACTTGATCCCATTTAACCTTCTGTGTGTGTGAAAGGAGGGGTACTTAGTGACTCTTCATCCCTGGATCTAGACCTGTTTGACCATCAGTGATTTGAAATGGCTACATACCTGTATTGGAAGGTGGGATGAGGTTCTGCACAACTTGCTCTTTCTTTGTCCAGCAGCCAGATTTGTTTGCTTTGATGGGCCAAGGCAGATCCCAGATAAGTAACTTTCCTGTGAAGTAGAATCATAGATTTTTCCTTAAACCTTGTTAACGGCATCACAGATATCCCCTTACAAGCAGAAGGCAGTGGCATGGGAATTAATAGTAAATAATTTCTTTTGATAAGATATACTGTGTTAAAACTTTGATTTCTTTCTGGGTCTGCTGTGAACCTGAGGTTGAAGCTATTTGCTATGCTGAGTGTCACTGTTTCCCCCTTTAATTCCACTGTTTCCCAGCTCTTTGGTCTGTCTGCTTTTTCCTTCTCTGATGATCCAGAGTCCAAGTGTGCAGCATCTCTTTTCCTGTCCCCTTCTGCTGTAATCACAATGAACCCTTAGAAAAAGTAGTTTGACAAAACTTCACGTGATGCTTCCTGACCTTCCAATGCCAGGTGCTCAGCCCCCAGCACTGCATGTGGAACACCCCTTGGACCACAGGGTCTTGCAGATTCCTGTGGCAGGGGAGTCAGTAATGAAGCAGAGAATCTGCCTGAGCTGTTGCAGTAACAATCCTACCACTTTTAAGAGTGTGAAACCAAAAGATGCCAAACTGACACTGGAGGGGGTTGGGTAGAGGCTGTTTAAAGACAGCAGAGGTGTGATCTGGAGAGTTAGTTTAGATGCCTGACAGTAGTCATTGGGATCTGTGTAGTGTACATTTTTTGTTTTATGTTTTTTCATTAATTTCATACATGTGTGTCACTGTTGCTACAGTATCCTCTTCATCACATTGTCAAAAAATACACTTTACCTTGCTATTCCAGAAGGGAGCTGGCTGAGGCTTGCAGAGACTTCAGTGTTATGGCAATGTGCCTTTTGCATCAGCACATAACACTGTATTAGGTGTGCCTTTTGCCTTTTTATACATGGGATGTTTCCTTCATATTGAAAGTAATTCCCTGTTTTGAGGAAATTCACAAGACCTTCAGCCTTCCCAAATGGCCTTTAAGTAGAGAGAACACAGGATTTCTCTGAACTGGAAACTTCAGACTGAGTTTCTTCCCTGTATACAAACCAGCAGCACAGGAAGTTTTCAAAATATATTTTAGAAAAGTCTGCAGAATATTGCCCTCTTTTATTCCATTTTTAACAGATGCACACTGCAACAGTGTGTTGCTGCAGTGCAGTTAACTTCTGAAATGGGGAGTTTGTTTGGCAAAAGCTCCATGTCCCCTAGCAGTACTCGCTCTAAGGGCAGCAGAGAACAGCCACTTTTCTGACACCTGTTCCCACCTGCATTTCCAAGTTGACCGAGGATATGAAGTACTGTGGAATCACCCTACTGAACACCACAAAGAAGAGGATACTGTGGCTGCAGTTGTTATTGTGATATGTTGTCCCTGACTGTATTTGTGATGTTCATTTTTTCCCCCCACCCTTCTTCCTTGGGCTCATTCTCACTTTTTTTTTCTCTTGCTCTCTTCTCTCCTTTTTTCCCTCCCCCCTTCCTTTTTGTTTCTGTTGTCTCAGCTGGAGGTTCTCCACTACCGACTCAGTATCTCCAGTAAACACCACGGTAGTCCTGCCCAATCCAGCTACCAGGCCCTCCACGCATACCAAGTATTATCATCTTTTCATTTTGTTTCCTTATTAAAAATCTCGTTCCATCATATAATCTGCGAAGTGTATTGGTGCTGGCTGTACGGCAGCTGCTTCTGCCAACAGCTTGACAGCTCAATTGAGATCACTGCATTGAGATTTACTAAATTTTTCAGTGAAAACAGATACTGAGAGATATTAGCAAAGGTCATGGAGAAAATAGTTAAAATGCAGCATATTATGAGGACTAATTGGGAACTCCGTTTCTAAAGATGCATTCTTGTAATGCAGTGTAGAAAGACTTACCAGCCGTGCTGATGTTTCTTCACCAGTGGCAGATTTCTGCCCCTCACTAGTCATTTAGCCAAACCCTGCATGGAAGAAAAGATCAGAATTTCCATGGTTGTCACCCAAATTAAGGTAGGTAACATCTAGGGGGTTTTAGCCAAGGAAATGTCGTTGGATAATACTAAATTTGTAGTGGCAGTGTGAACCTGGCTGTCCACTTTTGCAAAAGCACGAGTGGTACATTTGCAGATTGTTCAGGAAATGTGCATGCAGAAACATTCCTGTTGGAACAGATTGCTGATTCCTCTTTCCCTACTTCAGCCTTTACTCATTGGGTCTTCATTTTGGGAATGGGGAGGGCTAAGCTTATATACAGCTCTTTAGCACTACATGGCATTTCCCTGCTCTTTAATCCTTTTTTCTTTCTTTTTTCATTAAGTGCTGTGATATCTCAAAGTACTGCTTAGAAAGGAACACAGAACATACTACTTGAAATCTCTGTATTGTGTTTATCTAATTACTGGTTTAAGAATTAAGAATGGCATACATCCTGTAAGATAAGGTTTGACAACAAAACCACTGGTAGGGAAAAACAGTTTTTAAACCAGTGATGTTCATAATAGTGCTGATCCAGACTAAGAGGAAATGATGAGAATTGCTAAGGGGAAAAACTACTGACATCACCCAGAAGGATATATTGAAATAGTGGTGGGTTTGTAAATTCGAAAGGTGCCTTCAAGGGTATTGTAGGATTTTTTTTAGATTATACCCTTTCAAGGCCTATAGCAGAGTATTCAGCCTCTCCAGTGCTTCTGGAGATCCCGATCCAAAATCTGAGGACCATGTAACCTCTCAGAGCTCTACCCTCTTACATAAACTCTCCTCAGGACTGCAGAAAACAAGCAGGAGCTGTCAAAACCACATGACCAGCCTTCATTAGGAGTAGCATCCATTTGTCCTTCTCTAAGAAGAGTCTCAGATCTGGCTGTACCACATGACTGTATCTATCATCAAGCCTTGAATCTTCTGGAGTGAACCTCACAGCGTATTAAAAGTCTTAAGAGGCTGTAAAAACACACCTGCTTTGCCTCAGACATTGCAGAAAAATGACAAAGACACACACAGACCCCTCCCCACCCCCAGCACTGGAAACACTGTTGAGTGGATTTCAGAAGTGGAAGTTTTTTTGTATAAAAATGCCTACTAGTCCCTTAGAATTATATTCAGTGTCTTACCTTGGCATGGCTGCTCCTGCCATCCTGGGAACATCTTGCAGCTCTTGGCTAATACACTCTCCCAGGACTTCCCATTATACTTCCAGCTGTAACTTTTGTTTCTTCTCAACTTCTGTGAAACTTAGAATACAAATGACTGTCTCAAAATCTGCCTTCAGTGGTGGATTGAAATTAGTTCACTACTCTTCCAGCAGATCACAGTAGCAAAGGCATTTGTGCTCAGTCCCCAGATTCCTCAGCAGACCAGCTCTGGTGCTGGGCACGCACAACCAGCTCTTTTTAACCTCATTCACCTCCCTGCTCTGCCATACCCTCACTCGTCCCTTAATGACATCACTGTGGCTCACCTTCACTCCTTGTGCTACTCCCAGCCCTAAGGGTGCTAGAACCAACAGGATCACACAGGACTCCAAGCAGTTCTTATCCTTACCATTACTCTGTCTAGGATTATTCTCTCTTATAAGGCAGAGGAAGGAGAACTCAGTAAAGCCAGCCATGAGCATAAGCAAAGGACCTGCTGTGCTGTCTGCAGCAATGAACTTATAACCATAATGAAAAGCTGAATATTCTTTTTTCAGAAAGGGGTAAGTTGAAATCTACAAGTTATTCTGTTCTTTAATTCTAGCCCAAAATTCAGTGCATTAAGTACTGTAGATACCTTTTCTTACAATCAAATTATGCTACTGTTTCTTAGTGAGCTCATGGCAGAAGATTGATACAGCTTGTCCTGGGGAACAAGCCTGCCCAAAATCAGGTGGCACCAAAGTGTGGTGAAGAACCTAGGAGGAGGAGAGCATTTCTTGTATTTTGAGCTGAGAATATAATTTTCCTGAATTACTTCCTGGACATTTAGCATATGACACTTACTAGTTTCCTCTCTTTTGCTTTGACTCTAGGAGTCATTTAAGCCCACTGAAGAGCACGTGCTAGTGGTAAGACTGCTTGTGAAACATCTGCATGCTTTCAGCAACAGCCTGAAACCAGAGCCCCTCTCCCCTTCAGCCCACTCCCACACAGCCAGTCCACTGGAGGAGTTTAAAAGGTAGGTACATGAGCAGTCTCTGAAATGTATAGGGCTTCTCCCTGAAAAGCTCAGCTCTCACCGAGAGGTTGAGTTGTTTCGATCTTTAGACACAGAAGTACATTATTAAAAGTGCACAAGAGCTAATGGATTATATTTCTCACACCCACTGAGGGGGGCAGCCTCAGCAGCAGCTATTACACACTAATCTATATCCTGGCACCAGTCAGAGAAAAGAAAATGCTACCAGAGGATTCTTGCCAAGGTTAGTTTAGTATCTGATGTTTATGAATTTGAGTTGAAATTCAATAGCCAGAAGTAGCTTCAGTTAAGAAAGAACAAGTTTTGGTCAGTCCTTTCTGTATTTGCAGTTGTGGCAGTGTGTTGGGTTGTTAGTGTGTTGGGTTGTTTCGTTTTTAAAATTTGCTGCTGGTTTGTACATGTGACTGTCCTGGATCTGTTTGCAGGGTTGTAATTCCTCGGTTTGTCCAGGAGAAGCTTTACATCTTCCTGCAACACTGCTTTGGCCACTGGCCTCTGGATGCCTCTTTCAGAGCAGTATGTACCTGCTTCCCTTTTTAAGTCTCTACTTAACAGAACTAGTTTTTAGTTACTGCTGTTTAGCACCTCTTGGTCTCTACATCTCTCTTTTCTAGAGCAGTGGAATTCTTTATCTAACATGCACATTTAATATTAATGTGTACCAATGTGTACAAAGAGTATCAGTTAGACACAAGAAGGAAGTTGAATAGATCTGGGTAAGAATTACTACAAATGGTTGGCTGATTTTCCTGACAGTGAAAATGGCTGTTGATTGGGCTAAAAAAAGTAGGTGTAGCCACAGCTGAACTTTTTTTTTGTAGTAGCAGCTGTTTGAGTGCCATCTCATTTGGGTATTAGAGAAGATCCAGGTTGGTCCTAAGAACAAACCCTTTTTTTCAGTTCTTTTTCAAAGGTTCTCAGATTACTAGAGAAAGATTTATTGCTAAAAACTTTCAGGTGTCATTAAGATAATATTCACTAATTTTAAAACAAACAGAAACCCCTTCCAAAAAAAGTATTGATACTCCTGTGGTTTTATGTGTGATTTTGCTTAGGTCCTTGAGATGTGGCTGAGTTACCTGCAGCCTTGGAGATACGCTCCCGAAAAGCCTCCCCAAAGCACGGAGCCTTTGCCTCGCAGCGTGTCGGAGAAATGGTAAGAAGGAAAGCAGCTGTGAGGAGTCTGAGCCAACCTCCAGTTTATGCAGATCCAGAGTAAAACAGCAGTGTTTCAAAAACTATCCATCAGCCTGAATTAACTTCCTGTACAAGAGTAGAGAGACTTTTTTAGAACACAAGTTTTTGTTTCGAGAGTATTCTTTTGTTTCAGTGCAAACTGACCATCTTTCCAGAGACAGTGTAAAACATTCCCTAAATGGCTCATTTGGCAGAAGACAAAATAACAGTTATTTAAGTAGCTGTACTCACAAATCCTGTACTCATTTTGACAGGGCTGCCTTCATTCAAGAAAACCTACTCATGTATACCAAGCTGTTTGTAGGATTTCTGAACAGAGCTCTTCGAACAGACTTGGTCAGCCCCAAAAACGCCCTCATGGTGTTCCGAGTAGCTAAGGTCTTTGCTCAGCCCAACCTAGCTGAAATGATCCTGAAAGGTAAAAGGATATTTTTGACATCTTATGCTGTCTCAGTCTTTCTTCACAATAGCTTCACATCTTACCTCAGAAGCAGTGAGGTGAATAGACTTCTCTCCCATTTTGAATGCTGTTTTGCCATTCAAAAGTCTGTGTGTCTCCACTAATGTTTGTCATATTGGTTTGAATGTCTATAGTCCTTTTCTAACCACCATCATTTAGGTTTGATTCCACCTTTTTTCCTTAAAGAACACAATTACAATAGGGAGTTCTTCTTACACTTGTCTTACTTGACTATTTTCCTCAGGATTAAAACCTCTTATATCTCTGAAGGTCTCTATACTTAGCAAAAGAGCTAATCAGCTAGTCATGCATGCACTTCAGGATAATGAGGATAGGGTAAATTGGGGAGAGGCAAGATTTGACAAGTATCAGTGTCTGAAATGTCATGATTCTCCACTGCCTTTGCTGAAAAATGTTACAGGCTTAAAGTGCTGCCTGTATGGTCTGCATTAAATGCATTCTGACATTTTTTGCTGTGGGCAGAGAGAAATAAAAAAGGGTAATTAAGGCCTCTTTCCCCCTAGAAGCACCTGTCTGTCTAAAAGCAGCTTTAAGACAGCTAAACCTTCCCCAGGCAAGAACAGTATTATGTAACCATCTTCACTGCTTTTCTCAAATTCCAGGAGAACAGTTATTCCTGGAGCCAGAACTTGTTATTCCCCACCGTCAACACCGACTTTTTATGAGCCCCACACTTGGGGGGAGTTTTTTGTCATCACGGTCTCCGGCTGTTACAGATGCCTCATTTAAGGTGAAGAGTCATGTTTACAGCCTGGAAGGACAGGACTTCCAGTATAAACAGATGTTTGGCACAGAAGTCAGGAATTTGGTAAGCAACAAGCTTCTTGTCACCTGCCTTTCTACTTCAACAGGTGTTTTCTCAGTGCTGAGCAGCCATGTTATGAGAAGTTAAGAGTGGAAAACCTCACACTCTGCATTACTGTGTAATTTGCTAACAGTGACTTCTGGAACCTGAGGGGTTTCAATCCAGCACAGCTGTAAAAATCTGCTTGCTCTTTGCTAAATAAGAAGTCAGTGTAACAGCTTGCTGCCTTGGAATAGTAGATGGTGGGTAGTTCCTCTCAAACATGCTTACTGTGAACTTCTGATCCACTGTACTGATCAGAACCTATCAGTGAGTCAGATAAAAACAGCAGGAGACCTAAGCAGCACTCAGGTTTTAAAAAGCTTCAGCATCCAAGAACTGCCCTCTCCCTATGGGAAATGCAACCAACAGTCAGCACAAGTCCATATAAGCTAAGAGTGAATTTGCTGGGATTGCTCTCACTGCCAGCTATCAAGGCACAGTTTTATTTTATCCATGTATTGATGCTCAGTCTCACACAATTTTTTTTTGTTTTGTTTTTGGTTTTTTTTTGTTTTAGGTGTTAAAACTGGCTCAGTTAATTTGTCAGGCACAGCAGACAGCAAAATCCATATCAGACCATTCTGCAGAGACAATGACTACCCAGTCCTTCTTTTCATGGTTTAGATTTACACCATCTGACATGAATGGTTCCTACACAGGCAATGACCTTGATGAAATTGGGCAAGACAGCATCAAAAAAACAGATGAATACTTAGAGAAGGCACTAGAATACTTGTGCCAAATCTTTAAGGTACGTAACATCTTTCTAAGAACTTGCACAGTGTGAACAAGAGTCAGGATTCCTCAAATGTATGTCTGTGTTCCTTGTTCTTTGGGGGGGTCACAAAGCCATCCAGAGGCTCTGCTGGTAAATTTTGTTGTTAAAGTCTTCTAGACTCTTGACTTCACCTGACCACCTCAAAACCCCTTATTAGCTGCTGTGAATTTTTAAATATCAAGCCTACTTTGTTTCAAGTGACCGCTCTTTTGGACTGTATAGTTTATACCAAACCTGTCCCTTTCCTTGGGCCTGTCCTCATGTTTAAAAACAGGCAAGGCAATTTTAAAAACAGTCCACTGTCTTCTAAATGTAGAGCTGTAAAAGTTGAGCAAATAACTGCAGCTATGGATGAACTGTTAAGAGAACAGCTGAATTTCTCTGCAGCCAAGCTCCCTTACACAGAACTGACCTAGGAGACAGCTGTTTGGTACTCCTTGAGAGCTAAGGGACGTACAAACCAGAACCCCTTTCTTGGGTTAACCTGGAGACTTTTATCTCCTTTTAATGTCTAACGAAGGTGCTATTAAGCAGTTCTTGGTATTTCAGCTGGCTTTCAAGGACTTCCAGTGCTAATGAGTTTGTGAAGTGAGAAATAAGTGAAATAGAGGGTAGATGAAACACCTGCTTTAGAACTGTGTTATTCCTGAGTAGCTGAGTGAAGCCCAACTGACCCAGATGATGATGAAGTGTGGGACAGCTCAAGATGAGAATGGAAAAAACCAGCTTCCAGACTGCATTCAAAGCGAGAACGGCCTCATTCTCACACCCCTTGGCAGGTACCAGGTGAGAGCAAAAACATTCCCTATCACCCCCTCGGTTGTTCTTGAAAACATAAGCTGCCCTTCTACAACAACAACAAAAAAAATGCATCTTACTTGAGGGTAAGAGACGTGCCAGTTTAAAGGTGTTTCAGCTGGGAACTGCAAGATAAGGTGTTTATTCTCCCCCTCCTAGATCATTAACGGCTTGCGGCGGTTTGAGGTGCAGTACCAGGGAGACGCTGAGCTCCAGCCCATCCGCAGCTACGAAAACGCCACCCTTGTCCGCCTCCTGTTCCGCCTGTCCTCGGTGCTGAACGAGAGGGTAAGGACGGCATCGCCTCCTTTTGTGTTTCCCTTGCAGATTTGTGTTCTTTGCTGCACATGCACACATGGAACGCTTTCTTCTCACTCCATCTCCTTTACTGTGGTCTAGATGGGTATTTTCGTAATACAGGCCTGCCTCTGTACCTGAAGTTCTGCTTTTCCTACACAAAACATTTAAAATGTTATTAAAGTATTCTCCATGGTTGATGAACAGTGGAGTATCATTCAGAATGAATGTTTCTAAAACAGGAAAAGCAAATTCTTTCCTTCCTATAGCTATGACAAACACAAGGCCAAGTCTGCACTAAAGCAGTTCTGCTGTTTAAAGTGCATTTTGATGCCCCCTACTTCCTATAATCCTCATCCTAGAAATAAAATAGGTTTAATAAAAGTTACACTTACTTTATGACAGCAGTTGCATTACAGCACTAATGTCTTAATGTTTCTTACCTCAGTTTGCTGATCAGATGGAAGTGCTTTGCTCCAGGGAAGATTTTGTTGGCAGACTTTGTCGCTATCATCTCATCAATCCCCACCTCGTACAGAAAATCAGGTACAGTCCCGTGGTGAGGGACAGAACGAGCCAGAACTGGGGACCAAGGATCAGTCTGAGGTTTCTGGCCAGCTACAGGACTCTCATTTCTTTGCTGATGATCTACTTCCTTGCATCCTGGTTTAACATTGGGCCGGTGGGCTGCACATTCATTATCCTAATTGGGTATTTTCTTTATGCTGTAATAATGACTTTTTTCTTTGAAGGATGGAAACCACATGAGCACTAGTTTCCTTCTCCTGGCTTACACTTGTAAAAATAAATGTTGTAAGGATGAGCCTGGAATTCAATGACTAAAATGTTTTAATTATATCAGATCTTACTAAAGTATTTTTTAATACTAAAGTTAACTGAGTTTTATAAACAATGTTGTGGTCTTGTGGAGATAATCAATGTAAATTCTATTTTTATAAAAGTATTCCTAGAGAATCTAGTGAATGAGTTGTTTGGTTTTTTTGAGGGGGGAAGAATGAGTCATCAGTATTTATAAAACTGAAATAAACCATGCCATATAGAGAAATATTTTTGATTCAGCAATAACTGCTTTCAAGCCTCTTTACACTGTTCTAAAGCAAGAATTGGCTGTAGGACCTCTAAAAGGTAACAGAAATAGCAGTGCACACAGAAATTTATAGCAAGTTGCACTGATATAAAAAACCACAGAAGATGGGACAAAGCAGCAAGAGTGACATCTCATTATGCCAGCGCTGGGCTTAAACCTCCCCTTGCCTGCCTGAGGCCTCCCCAACCCAGGCAACTTTTGTCTTCTACCTCCCCGAAACACCTCATGCTGGTTGCACATCTGCTGGAGCCACTGTGCTCACTGGGCACTCAGAAAAACAGAAGTTACTGCTCTGTTTCCCCTCTAACCTTACTGCAACTCTAACCTGGTAGTTCTGGGCAACAGATTGGAACATTCCTCTCTTGGAGATCAATAAATCCTTTGTTGTCCCTTTCCCCTGACACAAGAAGGGCAAGAAATACCCTTTTGTTAAATCAGTGCTTAAGGAATCCATCAGTTCCCATGTCAGGCAGCTGCTCTGCAGCATTACTCCTGTAAAATATTAAGGACTGCACACAGCAGTGAGATAAAGAGAGAAAACATTTACTGAAAACATGAGAGCCCCCACACATGTGCATCATAACATTCACAGCAGCATCTGACTCCAGCTCAAACACCCAAGGAGCTCAGCTCCAGCCCTGCCCAGCAGGGTGGGGGTCTCATTAACAGAGTGGCACAACCCAGGGCACTACATAAAATGCACATTTTCAGAGTCTATTTGGTGATTTCAAAACATCCTCATCTTAAGATCAGCTTCCAAAGGCAACTCAGTCAGGAAAATACCAACCATTTTGGTGCTCACTAAAGAATATGCCACATCAGTGCAACCAAGAAAGAGGCTCATCAAAGCAAAATGAGGTTCAGCAAGAAAACACCTATAAGCTAAATGTAAATAAACATCCAAAATGATGCTGCAGGAACCAGAGCATTCAGTACAATGAAAGTAAGCCTGCAATAACCATTTTTTACTAACAAATCCATCAATGTGCTTGAGCCTTAGAGCTGCACAAAGGTTGCATCTCACCACGTTCCACACCAGCATAAGAGAAGATACTTCCTACTTACCTTGTCCTGCTGTAGATAATTGTCCTGCTGCGTTGATTTGAGCATTTTGATACATGGGAGCCTTGGTTTTGTTAACTTGTTTGCTTAAACTCCCCCTCCCCACTACTTCCATAATCTGCTCTGTGGTCACAGAACTTGGGTCATAATTTCTCTATATTTTACCAGTTAAAAAAATACATCTGTCATTTGTAGATACCATTACTAACCTTTTGATCAGATCTTCCAGTTCACTCAGAGGACAGCAAGGATAATGTTGCATAGGACACAAAGCCATTTATGATTTTGTCCCTTAACCTGCAAAGCATGTGAATTTTCACTTACCACAGAACACGATAACCCATCATCCAGTGGCACAACAAAACTGGAATCTAACATGGGAAGAGCAGTATAATGTCTAACACAGGAATAATAATAAATTTATTACAATAGAAACAAACAGATAATGCATTAGTTCATGTACAAAATACTGATAGCATTCTCCTGCCTCAGTCAGTATCCACATTTAAAAACATCCTAAAACTGATGACACCACACAGATTTATGGAGGTCAGAGCAATTTCTTGATACTGTAAGAGAGCCCAGCCACTCTTCAAGGTTTGCTTCACAATACAGAGAGATGGGGCAGGATATAATGGGATCATCTGACATCTGAAATTCTGCACCAGGAAATCAAGAGAGAGCAATTTATAAGCATGGGGGAAATATGAAAAATGCATGAAATTAAGAGTTACTTGTGGCAAATGTTTTCATTAGAAGTGCCCAATAATAAGGCAGCTGATGACTGACTTGAGTGCCCATCGTTGCTCAAGACAAAATGTGCTAATTGTCAGTTCTACTCCTGAGCTGTTTTTTTTTGCCTTTTCTGTTTAAACAAACTGATGTAAAGAAGCATTTTCACTGCACTGCATCAACTCCCAAAGGAAGCCAGAAAGACTCTTAATAAAAGCAGAAATGTAGCTATGAGCCCGCTGGATTGACTGGTGTCACTTGGCCTTTATACTGTTGGGTTTTGCCTCCCCACCTTTACATACATATTTACTGAATTCATAGAGGAAGTCAGTGTGCACATTAGTATCTCTTCTCATCAGCCTCACTCTTTTGGAGTGACAAACGTGATCCATGCTAACCAAAAACCGTTTATACAAAGTTGCATTTAAAATGAGCTACAAAATACTTTTTTTTGCTCTATTTGGTTTCACATTCCCACCCCCAGGTGTAATTATCCAGATTCATCTCACATATTTGAGGGATGCCTCCCTGTAATTTATCCCGTCTCTGGGCAAAGCTAAAAGGCAAAACAATTCCTAAAACCACTGAGAAGTTTGCAAGCACATTCTAGTTGGAGCTAATTTATTTCTGGGGCAGTATCAGGTCACAAAACATACAGTGTGAAAGGAATACTGGCACCGAGCAAACTTTGAAGCAAATTAGGACATTTTCTCCCTACTCCCTCTTATACCAGACTCCCTGATGGAAGTCCACAAATAATTTCTTCTCTAAGAAGACAATAAAAACTCATCTGAAATACAGTCTCAAGAACCATATATACACATTTTGTATATTTGAGAATGCTGGCAAAAGTCCACCGAGGCAGAAGATAAAAAGCATGAAGGCTAAGTCTAACATCAGGCTCTCTACTGAACCTGACACCTAAAAACAAAACAACATAAGGCTTCTTTTCTTCTGAAGTAACCTCCCCAAACTGTGGTTTTCCAGTGGCATGTGGAAGAGGCCAGCTGTTGAGACCTTCTTTCTTTCTTCATGCTTTAGAAAGTGAGCTGTTATGCAGCAGAGAGGCAGGCCTGGCGAATGCTTTGTGCCCAGGTGTTCAAGAGTGCTGTGACTGAATGCTTGTCTGGAAGCTGCAAGAGTTTTGAAGTCATGTATCGATACACTGACTGCAAAAAGGGGTTGGCTGCTGGAAAGAAAAAAAGATAACAGATAAAGAAGTTATAATAAAAAAAAAAGAAATCTAAAAGATAAGAGTAACATGAAGTGTTCACGTTTCCCCCCTACTACCACATACACATGCCCAACAAATGTCATGCCAGCAGCCTCATACCGTACTGTCTGGGGTTTTTTATCCACAGAGGGCTCTGATCTGGATAATCCGCTGGAACGCTGAGCTGGAGTGGTGGGACACTGGGAAGATTCTTGTCATCTAGGATGCAAACACACTTCCCATCAGAATAAAGCATTCCTTGCTGGATGGAAGGGTTTTGTGCATAACACAGCTTGGTTTCTAGTCTCTGAACCCCAAGGAGGAACCTGACTGTACATGTCCTTTTTTACTGAAAGGAAATCTCATTGCTCTCTTTACCAACACTCTTAAATCTTTGGTAGAAAAGCCTGGCAAACAGAGCTCCATCTCTTACACACTTCTG
This sequence comes from Pyrocephalus nanus, assembly GCA_038380795.1. NCBI lineage: Eukaryota > Metazoa > Chordata > Aves > Passeriformes > Tyrannidae > Pyrocephalus > Pyrocephalus nanus. Next base: position 5,712,164 of record CM076278.1, read on the forward strand.
CACCTTGCCATTCTCACCATTTCATCAGCTCAACTTGACCAAGTTAGACACCTCATTTTTGAAAATACTCAGGACAAAACCAATCCCAAGTTTTCAGAGGAAGAGAAGCCCTACTGGAATCCAAGAACAAAGCAAGTAAACAGACTGTACCACTTCATGATTATTCAGCTAAGATGAAAAAAAAAATGCAATCTGAATTAATTTCTTGGACATACACCATTGCCAGTGATCATTAGTGCAAACTGAAATAGACTCTCCCAAAAATTAACTCACCATTTCTCTAGCTCTGTCCTACTTGATGGAGGCACAACAACTCACACATCAGACTAGATAAAATCAGGAATCAAGATTTTGCTAGCAACAAGTAATTTTCCAGACACTGAGGTTAGCAATTGCAACTTCAGTGCAGAGAAAGGATCAATGAGTGTGAATGAAATCCCCAAGTGTATCCTGAAACAGGCTGTGCAGGATGTCGTGATGATGCAGTGCTATGATTAGTATAAATGTAAGTACAGACTTCATGCAGAAGTCACAGGTTAGCCAGATTCAAGGCTGTTTCAAATTCCTACAGTCAAGCTCAGTGCTTCTTTCTGAATGCAGCCCTTCGTGTCTCCTTGCTTACCTAGCTTGCATATGAGATGAACTGTGCCATTATTGCTGCAGTGGGAAGGGTCCAGGTTTACCAGGAACTTAGGATTTAATCTTGCAACTTCTCCTTGTAAGACATTTGGAATGGTCTGCCTTTCATCCTCTTCATATTTCCGTTTTCGAGGGGAAGCAACTGGGGCCCTGTGTAAAGCCCAGTCCATAAAAGGACCAGGTGAAAATGTTACACCAACACCCTATTTGTCAGATACTTTACAGGTGAAAAAAGCAAAGCTGTAACTCACCCCCATGCATAAACCCCTCTGTTCTTTTAACAGTTTCTGCAAACAAACATTCTGCCCCAAACAATGAAGGCTCAGGACAGACAGCAGGTGGGTGATACGTACGTGATGGGCGGGCCATGAATCGCGGTCATGGCCGGCATGAACGTTCGGTACAGGGAATGGTTGAACACGGGGGAACGGATGTTGGCCAGAACAGCGTCCAGAAGTGGCTGACACAAGTACTGCTGTTTGGTTGGGGGCACTGGGGGAGGCGGTGGAGTAGGCTGAAACACAACATCAACATCATTACCAAAAAAAAGAAACATCTACCACTGATTCTCCAAAATTTTATAGCGGTAAACTTTCAATGCATGAAATGCAAATGACTCTCCAAACTGCATACAGTAGCAGTAAGGGAGGAGAAAAAAAAAAACAAGCAAAAAGACATCTGCAGCTCTGGTTTAGGAAGGCAGTCCTGAAATTAGCCACAAAAGTTCACAGAAGGAAGTATTTGAGTCTTGGCACAAAGCACAGGAACCTTGAAAGTTCGGTTAAAAGACACACACAGGTGACTTGCGGGAAATAAATGCCCATTTTTTCCTGTTTTCTTATTTAGTCCAACCTTACTTGAACCCTTAACAGCATGAGTCACAAGAAATGCAAGAAATTTATCTTGCCTTTCAGAATTAATTGCTTATCTTTACTAGCACGAAGCATTACGTACCACAGCCATATCATTTTTCAGCTTCTCCAGAGCAATTTCACATTTCTGCAGCGTCTTCAGGGGGCACCTGTGGAAGAGGAGAAATTTCATCACCACAAAATGGTCACCCTGGCTGAAGTGTTCCTGCTACAGAGCCTCAATGTAAACGTGGCTGGATGCTAAACAACAAATTTGTGGAATAGCTGGGAAAACTGATGCCCAGCCAAAAGGAAAGAGTTACCGTTTTGAAGGGTCAGTCAGGATATCCAAGAGACTCTTCATTTTACTCAGGTCCTTCTTCCTGTCTGAAATAGTACCAGAGACACAAACACTGACTACAAGGAGAGCTTCCATTCTTGCAGAAAGAAATACAGTATACTATTAAAGTACATAATTTCATATATACACGAGCCAACACTGAAGACTGAAGTGTGAACCAACAGATCTATCTACCCATAAATATATCCATTGCATACACTCTATGTGTCTGAAAACCATCAGAAGTAAAGGGCAACTGATAATAACTTAAGGGTAAGGATTTTGCCCACTCTTCACAGTAAAATCTTTACAGTCATAGGCAAGAAAGCAACTAACTTTCTCTGTAATTTTTAATCCCTGGAATAGAAACCACCACATAAGGCAAAGTACTGCTTCTTTCAGCAGAAGAGAGAGCTGACAGAGAGAAATGCATGGCTAAATATAGGGAACCTCACCTTCATTTTTATCTATTTTATTGATCATCCTCCGGAGCGGCTCGATGTACTTTGACAGCTGTTTGAGTTTTTCCAGATACTGCTGCTCCTCTGACTGGCCAGAACTGGCTGGACTCATGACAGAATTTGGATTTCCTGGCAAGAAGGAAGACTGCAGGTCACAGGGTGATAAAAGATACTGCAGAACATTATTCTGACATTTCAGAATTGAGATCTGAAATGTGGCACTTTTGAAGTGTAGCTCATGTCAAACACCAAATCCACAACTGGACGCCCTCCATAGTTCAAGTGCTTGCCCAATCCTCTAGTTTTGGGTAGATATAACATCTTCTATGGACTGAACAGCAATTCCCATGTAATACCAATTTTTCTGAAAAGTTCCAAAGTTCCATATACCCATCTTCTAGTTCCTCATTTTGCCTTCACTCTGGTGTATTAAACACTAAATCAACACAACGAATTTGCTGCAGTTTTCCTTAAGTGGGTGCTTTCCAAACTGCAAAGCAAACAACACTGGTGTTCACTACTTGCAATGCCAGCTGCTTTGTGGAGTTCTTTAAAGAGCCAAAACCAGCAGGTTTCCTGGGAACTACTGCAGTTACCAAAACTCCTGGTCTGCAGTACAGCTCTCAGATCATTTACCTGGAGTGTTTAGAGGACCTGGGGATGGGACACTGAAGTTCTGAGGTGTTCGTGCAGCTGCTGGGCTCTGGGATGGCTGTGGAGATGGACTGGGGAGAAAGCTGCTGGGTGAGGGAGCAGGGCCAGAGCTGAAAAATAAACACAAAATCAAACCTGCCAGAATCTGACAAGGAGGGATCATCAGCCTATGAGCAGATATGATTTTAGAAAGCATTGTTATGGTACTCTGTAGTTCTGTCTCAGTGAGGATTTCATACAAAGCCTCTTTATTTAAAAGGGGAGTTTTCAGAGTGTATCCAGCACAATCCCACCTGTGCTCTCTGTGCAGTTGGTATTGAAATTCATTCACTTCAGTGGAAACAGAGTAAGATGTACTGAATGCTTCTGAAAACCTCACCCTTATGGCATGAACAGAAGTCCTCAAAAGCTGCAGTGTGGCTCACCTGACATTTGAATTTGGCTGAGAAGTTGGCTGGCCCGGCTGAGGCGATGGCTGTGGCTGTGGTGGAGGAGGCATTGACTGGGGTGTTTGAGCTTGTTGGACAGGAGATGGGGATGACATCATGGTAATATTGTTCTGGCTGACCTGAAAGGTGGGAAAAGATAAGATCAATAACAACAAAGGGGAGTAGAGGATGGGAACCTAACTAAGAGCTTTACCTATGGAGAGAAGTCGATCCTCTGGCCTACAAGAAATGAAAGCATTAGTTTCCTTTCTCTCTCATAAGGACAGTCTCACCTGCGTCGCTCTTGAGGCTCTCAGGGCAGTACTTCATATCAACTTCACTAGAAATAACCACTGAAATTGCACATAATTTGAACAACTCATTGTTTTTCACTTCCCAAACCATCATATTGCAATTAAAATGTCAGAAATACCTGTACCAGGAAAACCTGTACTTTATTAGAACTAAAGAGCAGGAAGAAAAGACAGTTCTCACTTGAGAATAAAGAGTCACAAAACCCCCCTCCTTATTTTAAACTTTTCATTACAGTCTTCAAAGGTCTGTCAGACTTGACTGTAGCTTCCCAACTGGTTTTCTTTAGGAAGAAGGAAGAAAAACAATTAAGTAAGCCAATCAGCAACATCTTGTTCAAATATTCAGCTTTGGAAAACGGTGTGAGATAGAAACACTCCAAACTGAATGGCTGTGTGGGGAAAAAAAAAAAAATGAAGTAGCTTTCTGACCTTTGGAGAGTGCTGAGGTGTGACTGAAGGACAAAGAGATGATGAGAGCATTTCCAGAACAGCACCAAACTCTGGGTAACAACTAAGTTTATTCTGTACACTCTACAGTGCCAGAGCCAGATGATGCTCAAATTTGAGCAACTTCTCACATTTGTTCTAATACACATTTATTCTCTTAATCACTTAAAACCAAACAAGAAAACCTGTACAGTGGCCCGAAGCATGATACAGTAATGCAGATGTTAAGTGATCATGTTTAAGGCACATGCAGAGTTCCCATGACCTGAGGCTATAAGTACATAAAAGATATATCATGGATCAGTAACCTCTGTGTCCGTTCTGTAAGTCAATTATGAGCATCTTTATGAATTAACAACTCTGTTTCCCTCAGTCTAAATTAATTTTAAGCAAAGGTCCCAGTAAATCCACAAGTCCCAGACACGTCATGGGTGCTGCAAATTGGTGTTGTACTTCACTCTCTTGTTAACTATCCATTAAATCATCCAACTGTATCCAGAGGACATGATACTTAGCACATTTTAAAGGTATATGGTCTATTTTTACATGCACACAGTGAATACAACAGGAAGTGCTTTGCTTGGAATATCACATTGCAGCTCTGCAAGAGGCCTCTTTCCACAAGAAAACAAAATAAAATAGGGCACAAACAATCCCCAGCTCCGTGCAAAACTACTAGGCTTGAAGATGTCAGTTTATCAGCCATTAATGAACAGTTTAAAATCAAATGCAGCCTGACATACTGTGATGGGTTTCTTTCAACCTTCAATAACCCCAGTACCTTTGCAAGCTCTCCCACGAAGATAACATTTAGAACAAGTGGAGCTGAAATCATGTTTTAAATCAGCTACTATATCTTCCTTTTCTCCATAATCAAAAGGCACTGGGCTGTGCTTACCGTTGTACATAAGAGGTAGATTCTTTAACAGCATTTGTCTCCTCAACAGCTAGAAAAGCATTTTTGGGATTGAAAAGCACCCATAGAAAGCAAGCAGCTCACCACTGTTTGGAAGGAAGCTGGGATGGACACTGCAAAAAGCATTCCCTGACTTTTTACAAGTCTATTTAACATTGCATTAAACAGCAAATAATTTAGTGCTTGGATGCTGCACCCATTTTTCCTCAGGTCAAACTAAGACCATCACTTCCTGAAAATCAGGCCCCTTCCAAGTGTCTCAAGTTGATTACAGATGATTACCTCTGAACACTCCAATCCTTGTGTCTTGGGAAGGAAGGAGAAAAGAGTTTCATCAGGTTTTTTGCCAGATTTAAGCTTCTGTACCTACTTGAACACCAAGGGCCCTTCACATTAATTTACAAATGGTGCAGAAAAGCAAAGGGCATTCAGCATCTACTGTGCACATAAGCACTGAATAAATGGAACTTTTTTGCATTACCCCTTCTCATTCAAGTATATGCACAGGCAAACAGCTTTCCTTCTTCCAACAGGTTTGCTCTCTGCCAGCTTCATTTGACCAAACCAAAGGCCAATGTCTAACAGTAAGCAAATCTGCAACATTTTCAGAAACATGCAATCAGAACTGTGCAATCCTGAACTTACTGCCTTGCTTTGCTTTGACAGCAATTCATTTGCAACATAACAATTTCAGATGTTTGTCTGTAGAACAGATCTTCAGGTTTAGGTTTACACATTGTTTCCAGGACATGGATTAAGATTATAACAATTTAATGAAATTTCAACTTCTAGGGAATGCTCTTTCCAGCCAACTCAGAGTAAAAAGAAAGCTTAAAAAAACCCCAAAAACCAAACAAATAAAAAAAAAAAGCCACCACAAAATACTTATAAACCCAAAACCTTCCCTCCAGAGCTTTACCTCCATTGAACTCATTTAACTCCAGAGTCAAGCCATGGTTACTGATCATTTGTATACCCTTCACCTTCAACAGATACAAGGAAATGCAACTCCATATTTTTTCACTGAGGGACATGAATTTCTGCCCTACAAGCATGTTCATGGTCAACCATGATAGCCCACTGAACAAATCCATGCTCTGTGACTCTACAGTGACCTGATCATGACACCAAGCCCTAAGTCTTGGCCAGGAGATATTGAGGCTTGCATGATAAAAGTTTGCATTTATGTCCACTAAATCAAAGCTATTCTTAGTGTTCAGAGCCCACTGTGTTGGTAGATTGGCCTCATGGCTGGGTTTATCTCCAGTTTGCTGAGTCTCAGGCAAGGACAGCACTCAGGAGATAAGGCTGGGGAGAGCTTTCAGAAGCTCCCAGTAACAAAAGTGTGCAAATATGCAGAAGCCAACGGCAAGGAAAGGAGACTGCAACAAGGAAGGGGTGGGTAGTAATGGGGAAACTTTCAGCCTAAAGAAAACTCCAGAAGGCATTTACAGTACTGTAAATCATTGTTCCTGAAAAATTTCTTTTCTTCTTCTGCCTTCTCTAGTTGCTCAGCCCTCTACATTATTTTCACCATCCTTGGCCTCCTACTGAGAGAGCTCCTTGATGACCCGTTCACTTAGTGTTGGAAATCAAAGTTCTTCAATAACAATGACAGTGCTAAAAGATCAGCCTATGGCACTGAATGCTTGAGCCAGAGGGCTTTTGTTACGAGTCAAATATTAAATATAAGCTAAACTAATACTTAAATATCCATGGGAAAGCCTCACCATCAAACCAAATATCGTATTTCACATGGGAGATGATTGTGTCTCTCTGTATAAACTGCTATAAACCAAAGTTCAGAGTAGATTCTCCTCTGACTCCACAGCTATGCCCAGGTTTGTCAGTTATCATATAAACATTGTCCTGGATCGAAATGACCATCCATCTTAAACCAGAAACGACAACAGGTGTGTTTGCCTAGACAACAGAATCCTTCTGGTCACTTTAACTACCTCTGCAAATTCCTGAGAAGAAATGCAGTACTCTGATCTCACGCACTTCCCAGCAACAGCTGGACAGGTGCTGCCAGCCTGCCTACACAGGCTCTTCTCTGATGCAGGTACAAGTGGGATCCTTCTGGCACTTGCTCCTACACAACCATGAAAAAAAAGAAGAGCTCAAATTTTTCTGGGTCCCTGATATTGTGCCAAGAAGCTACTCCAACTGAAATGAGCCCTGGTTTACTAGTAATGAAGGGAGCACCTGTACAGAGCAAGAACACATGACAAGCAAGGTCCTGGTCACAACTCAGCCAGTAAACTGCAGTGCAGACTTGCAACACTCTCATAAATCCCCGCTCGTAGAGTGAGGACCTCTAATTTGAGAGCTGAATCAATTCCGAACATGGAAAAGTTTGAAATGTTAAAATAAAGACCTACACCACTTTAATAATGCTTTATTTGATATCCCAAGCTCTCAGAAAACCTATTATTTAAAATGAAAAGGGATCCATAAAAAAACCCAACCTAAACAGCCCAACACCCTGAGAAACACCAGCAAGTTCGTTGTTCGGTGCAAAAGTGAAGGTCCCCCTTGCTTGAAAGGCAGTGCTACAAGCAGGCAGCGAATCCCTGACACAACGTGCTTTGACTCAGTAAATACCTGTGGCATTTGCTGTCCGCCCAAGGGAATGGAGCTTGGTGCTGTAGCAGACACAGCGGTGGTAGGCGGGAACCGTGGTCTGATTTGCATCCCACCTCGGGCCATAGGTGCGGTGATCATCTTTGAGGACAGAGGGACAACAGACAAAAGTAATCGCAAAACAAGAAATGCAGTGCACTGGCAGGATGAGAAGCACATGCAACCTCCAGGGATTAGGGGGAGGGGGAGCATGAAGGGAAGGTTAGTGAGCTTTTCTCTAAAGGTTAACCTGACAAGCTAGCTTAGTAACCAAACTCCTTTTTACACCCCTTCTCTCTGTTTTCAGCAAGCACCCAATGAATTCCAGTTATCTCCAGAGAGCGATATGTACACTCAGATTTGGGGGTCGAGGGTTGACTGTGCTGCATTTCCATGAAGGGCTTTTCCTAACTTTTGCCTGACATCTTGAATTTCTAGAATTCTTGGAAATAAGTGCTCCAGGATTGCTGTCTGTGCTCCATATAAGAAGCTCTATAATGCCATAGGTTTCTGATGTGCTTTCCCCCACTGTGGACTCAAAGGGTTTAGCAGTATTTGATGTGCCCTCTTCACTACAGAACAATTTGTCACACAGTTCAACAGCAACAGTCACCACAAATGCTCCACAGTGGGTAAAACTCCAGACCAGCATAACCTATGACAGTATAACAATGCCAGACAACAAAAAGGACTTCTGGGTTTGACAAGGCTATTTCCTTCCCTTTATAACCCACAGAATAAGTCCAATATATCCATATATTCCATATTTTTGACAAATACCCATTCCTCTATTACTAAGCTGGGCTAAATTATTCTATTCTGAGTCCATAATCTTCCTCAAGTACAGTTTGATTCTCCAGCTGTATAGACTAAGCACACCCTAAAGTACAATCATTTAGGATAAATGATGGAGGTTAGCATTAGAATTAATCTGTATTTTAAAACAGTATTAGGACTATGCTACTCTGAGGTGTCCAGAAGTCCCTTTCAGAACCATCAGCCTGCATGAGTTGTGCAGATTTAATTTTACATATATAGATGTATAGCCAGCCCTCTCTTACTTAAAATTTGATATTCCACTGAGAATTTGACATATACTGAGAATTTACAACAAATACAGCATATTTTTGAGGTTGTATTCAGGTAACTTTGGCAGATACATTTATCAGTAAAAGAGCTTCTGTTTGGTACTTTAAAGACCTACAGTAAAGTTCTCTGGGCTACCTTTTTTTTCTAGCTTACATGTTACCAAGGAATCTATGCAGTCCTAACTAACCTACAAGTTCAGGTAATCTCCTTCCTCTAAACAGTTTGGGGCACTCCTGCTTAGTGTTCTATGTAAATGGACTGAAGCAGCCAGCAACATGTTTCTAAAGAGTCAGAGAATGCATGTGCTTACAATTGTTAAAAATAAATAAAATTAAATACAATGTAGCAAGACTGAAAAAGGAAAGCAATAACTGATAAAGAAAACAGTGTCAAATTCAGCACAGCTGTTAGTTCACAACATCAGAGCAATGCAGTCCCTTTCCATCCAGGAAAAGAGGGATGGTCAGAGACAGGATTTCAAAAGAGAAACAAATGAGAGCGCTTCAGACATCACACACACATGCACACGTGCACACACAGCATGCAGCAGCCACCACGAGCAAACACAACAACCCAGCACTGCCACAAAGCACAGGTGGATGCTATGAAGTGCAATGAAGAGCTACAGTATCAACATGAGAGCTGGTGAAGCAACACAGCCCTAACAAAAGAAAAAAAAAAAAAAAAAAGGGGAGGGGGGAAATTGCTAGGGGAAAAAAAAAGAACCCAAGGTATCCTTCCAGGCACAATCAGCCCATCTTAGACCCTCGTGAACGCACATGGATCTCTGGAGCGTGTGGAATCCCAGGGATGTTCTGGTGACCCACGTGTCCCATCTTGGTCCTGTTTCTCATGCCATACCACCAAAGTGTGAAGATTTAATCACTTCCACTGAGGCCAAGGAAATTGGAAGCACATTCACAGTTTAGGTGCCTGGCAAACCACTGAACCCCAACAGGACAAACTCCAATTCAAAGGCTTTCATCTGTTTGCAGTATTGCAGTTGGTCAAACGTGCACATGCACACAATTTGGGGTTTGATTTTTTTGTATTTTTGGAATGTGTGCTTTCAAAAGGAAGTGTATAAATAAAATGGCACTAATTCCACTCTCTTAACAAAAGTAATCTATTTTTCCCCATTTTCCAGCTGATTTACATTTACAAAACCTGTGATCCTTTGACAAAGGTTTCAGGAAAGGGGGTTTTGTTTTATGCAAAGCAGTATATCCATGAAGGAGCTGTTCTTGTCTGTCTAAAACAAGAACACAACCAGAAATGTTCAAGTACTTTCAAAAAAGATTTTAACTGGACAAAAATCCTCCTCCACAAGTGAAACTGATTTTTATGGCATAAAATTCTGGATTCTGTAAACTGAGATAAAGCAGAGAGCAAGAAGAGGAAGAGTCTCCCTCCAAAGTAAGATACAAACCCTATTATTGGATAAAAATGAAGTGGAATATAACAATCAGAATCCTGAACTTGTAACTTTCATTCATCTAAAATCCAAACATTCAGAATTCTGTAAATAAACAGCTTTTGGTGAGCATATGTACATTCAGTACCACTGTCACTCCTCTAAAGGCAGAGCCTGGATTTTCAAAAAGCAACAGCCACTCTGCATTCTGAGCACCCAAAGGAATTGCACCAGAACAGTGATTTAAACTTCATTAATACTTAATTCCACTTGATTACAGGGGTGTTTTTCTTGGTGCTGCAAGCTCTTGTGTAGCTCTCTGGTCACAAGGACACTCCTACTATCAGCTTCCCCATGAGCTACACGCTCACAAGGACCAGGCACCTGAGCAGGGTAACACTGACCTGTGTCAGGTGTCTTTATAACTTCAGAGAAGAACTTCAAAGTGAATCCATGTTTAACCTGGGGTTGCTTTTACTTTTATGCACAGAGGATGTACAGAAACTTTACCGAAAAGGAAAAATACAGACACATCAAGCAAAATCCCCAGTTGGAAAGTCCCTAGAAACTATGATTAAATTTACCAAGCAAAGATTAGGACAGGGGTTGTTTATAACAAAAGCTTCCCTGGACCAAATGAAGAAATCAAGGCAGATTTATTAAAAATGCTGGTGTGCTACTGAAATGCTGGTGCACTAAATGCAAAGCAAAAATCTACCTTAAAAGAAACTTCCTATAAATTAAAGAGAATCCTTATACACTCTCAACACTGAAGCTGCATTGCAATATTATGCACAGCCATAATCTTAAAAGTAAGTATCAGATACAGAAAATATTTCCACAAGTACAAGAAACCCATTTAATTATTAGACTTCACAGCATTAAGTGAATTTTAGTAGACTCGTATTGCGATGGCATGAACATAAATGGAGTAAAGCCTCTGTATGTGGAATATTCTAAATTCCACGTGACAGATAAAAAGCAATCTCCGAGTTTACTACACGTGACTGAATGAAGCTGCAATACAAAACTCACTGTCAACCATCTTATCACCCACAACTTTTCAAATGCACTGTGCTGTTAAGCCACTGGCATATGAAGTCACTAAATGGGGCAAGAATTAAGCTGACTCTGCATAAACACAATCCATCTGCTTTGGAGTTGAAAAGAGCACCATTAAGTTAGTAAAAAGAAGAAAAGTCAGTCTCCTTCCAGTCAGCCTAAGTCCCTGCAGTGCCACCTGGAAATTATTTAAGAAACAAACATAAGTTTTAATTCACATTTCAGCTGTAGAAAGAGAATTCTCCATTGCTGCCAGTACTGTACTTACCACTGCATCAGATTTACATCTTATGTTGCCACAAGCCAAAGGACCAATGCAGAAACAGAACTTAGCCACCAACAAGGGTGTGGGCCACACAAAAGTTATGATGGCACAAGACACTATCCCTGATAAAAGTCTGGGAGATTTATGCTAAAGAACCAATTGCTATCCCAGTCCACATAAAAACCTTCCAAATGTCTTACTGAACCTATAATATTACTTGTGCACTGAAGGGAAAATGTGCATGAAGACATGGAATGTCTGGGTATACAAAATGAACTCTGCATTAATCCTAGTCAGCCTCGTTTCATCTGTCTGCCTGTCTCTTCATCTACAAAGTGGTGATAATTGTACTTACCCATGTCTGTAACATGCCTCAATATGAAACACTACAAAGGTAAGCCACGAAAGACTTCCATATTCTTGTGGGAAATGGGATGAGAGGTTCAGCTTAAGCCATTCCCCATTTTTTCCCCCCATGTCTCCTTCATCCCAGACACACATCAAGGAACAACCACTGGGGCTACAAGTGTATTGCAGGATAAGAAAACTGTGTTAGACAAGAAGCTTTCATCCAGCACTTGTTTTGGTTGTTTTTTTTAATGTAACTCTGCACTTGTGACACACACCATTTTTTCTGCACAATTCACATCCAGAACAAGAGCAATCTAGATCTACTGCCCATTTCACTCAGAAAAAGAATGAAAGATGAAAGGAATGAAAGGGGAGTGCAGAGAGATTTCACTGTCTGTACAATTTTTTATAGTCAATACATGAAGATGGAAGGTAAATCACATGGGATTAAAGATAGCAGGCAAAGAGTCACAGTACAGAGATCAGTTTACACAACAAAGCAGTCACCTAAGAAAGTTTAAGGAAAGAAGAGGTGATACACTCCAGGTACCAACAGTCAGACTCGTAGTGTGCCCACAGGAGGCCTTCTTACTCATGTGCATTCCTGTGTCAGTACAGGCAACAACTGTACCTACTTGGGACAGAGAGCATGCACAGAGAGGTTGTCAATGAAATCCTGCCTCTGACTCCAGGCAAAGGAGAAACAGCAGAGAAGACCATATCCCATTTATAGAGGGAACGACCAACATCAGACCCCTCATCAGAAAACCACCAGAAACCCATCTCCATGCTCATCTCTAGCATGCACTTGCTACAGGCCTGTGCCCAGTGGCAGTGGCTCCTGAGCCCTTACCTGCCCTGAAGCTCCCATCTGAGCAGCCTGGGCCTGAGCCGCTTGCACTGCTGCCGCTGCCTGCTGCTGCTGCTGCACCAGCTGAGCTCTTACCTTGAGTATGAAAAAAAAAAACAAAGTAAATGTACATACATGATCAGGGTATGACCCTTCTGTTTCGATTACATTGACTATCCCCATAAAAAAGGGTGTGGAGACATGATCAGCCTCACAGACTAAAGGTTTTGAGGTTTCCCAGTGAAAACAAGTTCCCATGTCTATAGCATTTAGAGCAGTTTTCCCACAGACTGCATACCTAATTCAGCTGCTTCTTGCAACTTCTTCCCTGTATTATCAGGTCTTCAATGACAATACTAGATAATTAACTTTCTGGCAAACAGTTAACCTCACACGTGGTTTTTTTCCCCTCAAGCACCTACCAATGACCAGCATTTCAAATACTTATACATTCATTACAACTGTCAGTGTAGTGTGACAACATGGCATTTAACTACTCCTAACTTAACTGGTAGGAGCACAAAGTGGACATATCAACTCATCCATTTCCCAAGTGTGGCTGACACTCCACCCTCCCCCAGCAAGGCTCAAAGAAAAACAGGTCTGAGCTTTGGCTCAACAGCACATATGGAGCCCCGACAGAAATGACTGTAACAGTTCAAACAGCTGCACCATTAAGAGGATGACCCAGCAAGGGGTTCAACAGACTAAAACTATCGTCTTGTGCACATTCTCTTCAAGACAGGAAGAGCCAGTATCTTAAACTGTGACCAAACCCTCTAAACTAGGCAGCAGAAGCCAAGCCAGCATGCTGGAGAGCCAACGCTGGCTGCAGCCAAATGAACTAGGCTCTTCAAAGCACCTGCTCAGGGTCTGGAACAGCAAATGTCATGGAGGTAATCTTTCTTTAACCAGTTTGTTTCTTTTGCTTTTTTTCACTTGTCCATTCAAGAGTAAGACAGGAAATTATTCTTTAAATATTAGCTGGGTAAATGGTTTTCAGAGATTTCCAGAACTCCTACTCTTAGCACAAAACTGTTCTCTGGCAGGCCCAGACACAAACCTTTAAACACCCTGTAGTTATAACATGCTAGCTACAGAGCTCTTAACAAGTTATGGTTTTCCTACTCCACTATTAGCAAAAATCAAATATATTTTTTATTTCTCTATAAGATCATGACAAACCAACAATATCAGCTGGTCACCAGCCCTTACCTGCATGGCTTTTATCTGCTGTGGCGTAAGAGTAACAGGCATAACCTGACCGGGAATTTGTCCTGAGATTGCCTGTGGCTGAGACACCATGGGCTGGGACTGAGGCTGGGATTGTGGTGGAAGTTGAGACTGTTGTGCCTGAGCAACCTGTTGTTGTTGCTGCTGCTGCTGTTGCTGCTGTTGTTGCTGCTGCTGCATCTGTTGCATCTGTTGTTGCATGACTTGTTGAGGTGGCTGCTGCTGTATCTGTTGTTGTGGTATTTGTTGCTGCTGCTGCTGCTGTTGCTGCTGCTGTGCCTGCATAGCCTGTGCCTGCAGCTGCTGCATTTGGGCAATCCGCTGTAGTTGTTGCTGCTGCTGTTGCTGCTGTATCTGAAAAGAAGGACAAGCCAGGATGCTAAAGCTTCCAGCAATGCGACAGCAGGCTTGTTTTTATAGCATAAACCAAGAGCAAACAGAATCCTGATGTTTTAAGCCCAAAGAGAAAGCCCAACCTTTTTATCCACTCACTCTTCATGTCTCAACCCTACCTAGTGCTGCATCTCACAGTTTTGACATTACAAGCTTTCCTCGCTACTAAAACAATTTTCAAAAGCAAAGGTGAAGTGCACCAGGTTCTGCTGCACAAATGGGCTCAGACACACTTCTTCAAATGTAACCACCCTTTACCAAAAACTGCACAAGGATATGACAGCTGAAGTTTCCTCGGCTGCTTTTTGCCTTATATATATATATATATATATATATAGTGCCTGTGTGTGTGGAGATACATACATATATATATATATATGTATGTATGTTGTGCATGGCACACATTTTTTAAAGTGGCAACATGTTATTCACACAGTGACAAAACAGCCACTACTGCTACAGTAATTCAAGTACTGTTCTTTCCCACATACCTATTCTTGTCAGAATGAAAGACAATCCTGGCATTTATAGAAAGAAAGAGACAAAGATTTCAATTCTCCATTGCTATGACAGAAGAAAGCAATGAAACATCTCTAAGTCTTTCCTCCAGGATGCAATACATCATTGTCAATTATCTTGCCAACCTGAAGCCCTACCCTAAAGTGGAAAAGCGCTGGTACCAGGCAGAGCTGATTCTCTACTTCCACACAGGCTGAGCTTCACTTGACAAGTAGCCCATCATAGACCATCTCATTTGCCACTGTAGCTGTTTGTCATCACCTGCTGTTGGTTTTGCTGCTGCTGCATCTGCAGTTTCAGCATGTGCTGCTGCTGCTGCTGGACAGCTTGCAACTGCTGCTGTTGCTGCTGCTGCTGCTGCGCCACCGCAGCGGCCGCTGCCTGCTGCTGCTGGACCTGGAACTGCTGCTGCATGGCTGACTGCTGGGCCTGGAACTGCTGCTGCTGCAAAGCCACCTGCTGCTGCTGGAACTGCTGCTGCTGCTGCTGTTGCTGCTGGGCAATCTGCTGGAGCTGAAGTTGGTCTGAAAAGAAAGTAGACTGTACTGAAAACATGAGACCCAAACAGCACGAGATTAACATCCTTCATTAGCAGCATATACTTTTGCTTCCTCAAATAGGTGAGGAGCATTGATAGCAAAATGAATGATACTTTCTACTACTAACTTCAAATTCACACACATTGAGTCAGCAACCTAGGTAAAGAGAATAAAAATGTGCAGGAGGAAATGTGCACTGAGGTCACCAGCAGAAGCACTGTACTACAGAAAATGTTAAGTGAGCTCTACAAAAACAACGTTCTGAAGTTGACAACAGGATGAAAGAATTTGCTCATACTACAGCTAGACTGTTCCTCACTATACTGAGGAAGGTATCCCATTAGGTAGAAGTACTTAAAAATCAATTCTTCCTGGCTGATTTAGCCAGAAGTATGACATCTCTTCAGCACCTTTTCTTTGGGGAAAGGAGTTATTACTGAAAAGTTGACATAACAATTTCAGCGGTTGAAGCAAACCGAATACTTACTCTGCTGAGTAGCAGTAGAGACACCAGGCATACCATGAGGGGCCATTCCTGAGGTTCCAGGAGGCTGCTGCTGCCCTGGGAGACTCATCTGTTGTCCCATTGGACCAAGGCCACTCATCCCACTCATGGGAGCTCCTTGAGCTCGGGAAGCCATGCCCATCCCAGGCGCCCCTGCTGTGGGACCCCCAGTTAGATTCTGCAGGGCGTTCATCGGATCTACAAAGAAAACAGTTACCAATATGCAGCCAGCCACGCAATTGTCTGCCCCAAATCCTCTGTTCCCCATCTCCACTCTCTGATTTGTTGGGTTTAGACCATGACTAGATCCAATACCCCGGGAAAATAAGATTCACTGCTCTGCCTGTGAGACAAGAGGTTTCTGGCACATCTTTGACTCTCTGTATGTAGAGTGAAGATGATTCAAAGTATTTCAGAGTTTCAAAATCCCACATGGATTCTAAATACACTAGAGAAAAGGAACTTATTAGCCACCTCCACATTTACACACAAGTCAAAACAAGCTGCCCACAAAAGTCCATGAGGATACACAGCTTATAAACTCGAACACCAAGAGGATCCCGCCGTGGATCCTCTTCCTCCTGAAGTCCAATGCAGAATCAATGCTCAGACCAGAGGAAATATTTTGCTGTATAGTTCCCCCTCTAACATCATTTTTATTATGTAGTGGATAAATTCAATGCCTTTTAAGACAATTTTCATAAACTGAATCCTGGGCACACAGAAAAGTGAAGTCAAAGAGGGAATGGCAATTTAAGAGAGCAAAACAGAAGACAGGCTGCAGAACAGCATTTATCAGGTACAGAACACAGCACCCCCTCTTTCTCCAGCAGCATGTAAAATTCCAGCTAGGGAACACACAGATGCCTTTTTCTTAGTACTCCACAGCCCTGATTTTTAAGCTGTTCTACTTAAAAATGGGGAGCACAGGGAGAAGGAGGAAAACAACAACAAAAAAATGAACTCTTACCACTGACTGAGGCTTGAGATTTCTTGTTGTCTGCAAATTAAAAACAATTAATCATCTTTACCAATCTTGTCACACACAAATTGGGCCTTTAGATACACTCTCTACAAGAAATATATTCACATAACTTAAAAAAATCTCTACTGTAGTTCTAATAAAATGCATTAAGCCAGTTTGGTAACCAGAATGCTACATAAATAATGGAAAGAAGGAAAAAATAAAGAAAAAAATTAGGAAGGAAGAAAACTAGTCTAAATGGCAGTTTAAATAATTTATCAAACACTTTTCAATTATAGATGATGTGTAAAAGAAGTAGTATTTAGAAATTAGGCATGCATATTACAGAAAGACTTTCAAAGCAACTTGTGAAGAGTCACATGCAGAAACCCTAAAATTTACTTTTTTTTTTTTTTTGGAGGATGTGATGAGCAACCCCATGACTAAGAAAAAAACAAGCCAAAAATAAAAAATCACTTACGGATGTCTCGAAAATGGATAATAAGTCTAGCCACAAGAGAAAGATATTCCTCCTAAAGGTGAAAAATGAGTATTTCAGCATAAGAAATAAAAACAGAGAAACCATTACTTTCTGGTTCTTCAGTATTCTTCCTAAACATACCAGATTTTACTTTGCAGTGTCTGAGGGCTTTTCAGAGCAGCTCAATTCCAAGAAACAGTCTGTTTATTAAGTCAGAATATTTTTACTAATAGGTCATTGCAGTTGATGGTACAAGAAGACCAAGAAACCACAAAATTCACAGGAAAGAACCTCTCTGACAGGCCCACTAACAGGATCACAATATGTGAACGTTATAAACCAATACATCCATTTTCCAGTTCTTATCCACTGTAAGTCCTTTTCATAAGGATTAAACCTTGCTTTACTTCGTGCACTAGGTTATTTTAGCCCTTGAATTATGTCACATTCATACTACCTTTTTTTAAGCTAAGTACATATTACAAATACAAGTAAAATAATAACTTTGAAGACCAACATGATAGAAATGTCAGAAGTGAAAAGACAAATATTCTTTGCAGCATTTAATTACTGTTCCTCATAACGTGTAAGAAACTGCAGAGGGCTGAGACAGCCTTCCTGCCCATGAAACTACCAACTCACCAGTGAGGATGCCAACCCCAGGCACGGATCTGTGACATCAGCATTATAAAATTTTCACCAAGACAAGCTCTATCGCAAATGTGGCTTGTTTGGAGACAGCAAGAGTATCCAATTTCTCCTAACACAGCTCCAGGGAAGAAGTTTATGTTTTGGCAGAGTGTAGAATTGTACATTATAGCCAGACTTTCTCAGAGACCACAGCGCTTCCCTTGGTGCTACTCTTGGCAGAGCCTTTTCATTGATAGCTCAGGATTTTCTGACCCCCCCGCTGGTCACATGGAATGGTGCAACACTGCAGATAAACGAAACTCTATGCAATTCACTACACACAAACATTCAGGTAAGAAAAGTGTGGGTCCATGTGTGCATTAAATGCTGCAGCATCAGCAAAGCTGTCTTGCAATAAGTCCAGTTTGATGCATATTTGGATGCAGAACACCTCATTTCCCCTCAGGGTAAAAGAAGCACACATAAATCAAGATTTCACATAACTCTGTACTGTAAGCAGAGACAGTTAACTAAGTGCACTGGCTTTGCTGTTTCTGCAATTTGCTCCAAACTTCTTCGGACATGCAATGACTTCTGGAAACAAACAGAGATGCTTTACCCTTGTTTTGGCCTTCATAAACACATGACTCTCCATATCTTTGCTGGATTTATTGTGGGCAACACCAGCTTTCCTCATAGCTTCATCACTGAAAAAAAGAGGAAAAAACAAGGGTGGGTATTAATTGAGGACATCAGTAAATACTTTCTGTAGTTAGAAAGGTCTGTAAAACAGATTTTTGCCCCTCTCTCATTTATAGATATAAAACAAACAAACAGAAACCCAAACCAACACCATATACAATACTTAAAATCACCACCCTTTAAAGTTTCTTTAAATGATGGAGAACAAAGCTAACATAATTATTCTTTGCAGAAACTCAAGAACAACTGCAAGGCAAGTCATTATTTTACCATCTTGACAAAATACCAGGATTTCTTTATTTGAGGAGAGCTGAATGGTAAGATTAATGTATTCCATTTTGGGGCAACAATTTCCCCCGAATTTCTACCAGCTCCCGTGCAGCAGGAACGCTGCTTGCACAAGCAGTAAGCTGGGTCAGCTTCCTGAATTACTGAGTAACAGCCACAGAAGTGAAGAGCAGATGCTACAGCCTTAAAATGCAGGAGCTCAGGCTGCCACAACTCATTCCCTTTCCTCAGAAACCAGCAGCAGACAGCTGACCTGCTGCAGCCTGCAAGGTAGAACACAGTGGAACATCATAGCTGCTGTAGGGCTCTCATGGAAACCTACTGGTATGGTCTGGCAGACACTAAAAAATGCTGCTTATAAATGAAGTTAAACTGAAGCTGAATCTGAACATAATGCACAATAACCATTTCTCCATGGGCAAACAAGCCTTAAAGTGAACTGCTCCTGAAGGAGCTCTGCTGTGGAGGAAGAGGCCATATCCAATTCTTTACTGACAACCCTTTTTTAATGCTTTCCCTTTTGGAAAGGCTGCCTCTAAATCCATACTACTCTCTGAAGAGTTAACTCTGAAGAGTTAACTCCTCCTTAATTTCACAGACCCAGTAAAATAGCAATGCCTTTCATGTTGAGAGCACTGAAAACTGAGCTGGCAAAAAGAAAAGACAAAGATTATGCAGAGATAAGAAACTAAGGTAGGTACTTAGTGGGTGTGCTACAGACAGTGATCAGTGTGGAACTTGATACCAGGAACTTGGTGGGGGGGAGAAATTATCTACTTTTACATGTATCTACCTTCTCCTTTTAAAGCTATGGAACATGAAAGACATTTTATTACAACTACATCTGCATTACCAAAAATGTCACTCTGAGCTCTCCATGTTCTATCTGTTAGCATTCCAATAAGGTTTAGACTGGGAGGAAGAAAAAAACCACACAAGTCCTTCCCTGTTTACACATTCAACTGCAATCAATGAAAAATATTTACATTAAAAGACTAGGAAAGTCACTTTAAAAGTCATAGCTTTAGCCCAGAGTTAAGGATACCAAATAACATATGGTATCCTGACAGAACATTGAACTCAACAAAACTCTGAAAACTAGATGGTACCAGACAATTCAACCTTTATCTGTGTCATGAGCACTTAGCAAATGCATGATAATATGTGCCCAAAAAGTCTGCCTTTCTGATTTTATGCACAACACTCAAAAGTTGTGGTTTCAAAAGATGAAGCATTCAACACCAACACCAGCTTCAGGAATTCCCCTTCCATTCCCAAGAACTTGTTTCCAGCCCAAATATGTGCAACCTCTCACTAAGGCCAACTGGTCTAGCTGAAAGATCTTGCAAAACACGTTCTCCTTCAAACCTACAGCAGCTCCCTCCCCAGCTCACACCATGAGTGCATGAATCAGTTGTTTCAATGAAACACGAGAGCAATGAGTTCCAGGGCCAACACCACATTAAGACATGTAAAAATCACCACATGCTGCTTTGTGAAATAGAATATTTGATCACTATGACACTCAGCTAACGAACCTTTCTTGCTTAAAACAGCAATGGGTGGGCAGGGGGGAGTGTGCTGGTAAGCTGTCAGCCTCATGCACCCACATTACAAGGTTTAAAAATCTCAAAGTAAACACCAACAACTACATTAAACTTTATTCACTTGCTCTTGTGCAGGTAACTGTCCCACACAGCATTTCTGTTTGTTACGGATTGGGCATAACAAATTTCATCACCAGCAGCCCTCGCTGCAGGAATACCCTGTAACACACCCCAGCAGAAGGCCCAAAGCAGGAATCACTCACACGACTTTATTCACAGCTGCTTGACAGAACATGTAGAGGCCTGAAGGTCCCAGGTCCCCAGCACAACTCCTTCAGCTGCACGAGGAATGCAAAGGACCATCCAGCCTCCCTAAGGCCTTGTTTTAGCATTACCTTCCTTCCAGTTCTGCAGAGATGAAAAAACCCTTCCCACTACACACAGAATCCTCCCTTCACAGCTTCACAAGCATATCCTCCAAGAGGAGGGATTCCCTCTGGCAGAGGTGACAAGGTAAGAAGCCTCCCCTGCCAAGTCATGCTGGTACAGCTGTCTCTTGGCTTTGCCATCAGCAGTACTGAAGAACAAGCAAGGTTAAAAATAACCACTTTTCCTTAGTTATTTTTGAGAAATTTCACTATCAGGTTCACTGCATGGCAACCCAAACACTTGAAATGAAGACGTATTGCAGTGGCTTCTTCAGTTCACAGTTGTGTCAAAATAAGCACTTATAAATAAGTAATCCCTCACTTCCTCTACACTTCCAGGAAGGGAGAAACATCTGCCCTCTTGGAGTTTTTTGCCCGAATTCTCATCAGACAGCCTAAGCTGGAATACAAAATTTAGGATGCTTTATGAACTAATTTTGTGAAGTGTTTCATGAAGAAAAGCAAATGCAGATGATCTTCCTTTTCTTATTTTTCCCTTCATCACTCAAGAAACTTCAGCTGTTCCACTCTTCTCCTGCCTGCCTGTTCCTCAGTCTCTTCCCTTCACGTGCTCTCCACATTCTCATCTCTATTTCTGCCCACACATTCTTTCTTTTCACCCAGTTGAGCTATTAACTAAAGCGAGAAGATACATATGAAAACTTCAAGCAAAAAAACAAACACAAAATAAATGGAACATCCCACAGCCTGAGTTACATCCCTTTTCTACACTCAACACAATCCCCTTCTAACACAGCCTGGAAGCAGCTTGGGGCAGGAACTGCACCCAACCACGAACTGGGTTTACCACAGCACAATCCAGATCAGCTCTGTCCTTCAGGCAACACCAACACTTAAAAACACACTGAGGAAAGGGCTTTAGGAAGGAGACTCCCATGGCATCAGCACATACCTGCTCTGTGTAAGAGCCAGGATAAAGGGGTACACAGCCAGCAGAAGTGTATATCCACACCCCCACATCCCTGCTGTTTCCTGGAACATCCTGGGAGAAGCCAAAGCTGCTCCTCGGCCCCAGTCACCTGGGCTCAGGCTTTCCTTGATCTTGGATCCTGCTTGAGCCGCAGCCACACAGAACCCAGCACTGAGAAGGTTCTTAGGTCATCGATTAATATATATAAATAATATATATATTATTTATTATATATATATATAGCCCAATCCTACACACTGACCACTGACACAGGACACTTATTTCCCACAGCACCACTGCAATGTTCACTCACATGTCACTCTTCAAAAGAACAACAAACCAAAACCCAAAAAAACTTTAAATCCACTGTTGTAAAGGAAACTCAAGTGTGAAACTGCAACAACTTAAGAGTTCTGTACCCAGCAGCTACGACAAGGCACTCAGAAGCAGTTATGTGAACAGTAACACATTTAATTTATGGTCTTTATTTCCTCAAAGCTACAGAGCATTCAAGGGCACCATTTTTGCTTGTTTTGATGAAGCAGTAGGAAAAGGAGAAGCAGCAAGGGATCAACCTAAGATTAATGACTTTACAGAAAGTTTGGAAAGTGAAACATCAGTTCTGAGCACCAAGAAAGTTTGCATGGCTTTGACAGATGCACATCATTGTTACTTCTTTAATGAATACTTTAACAGTTTAATTCTGGAACAGCACCTTCAGTGAAGTAAAACCAAAGGCAGTCAAAGGGCAAACTGCTTATATATCTTTAAAAAAAGACTGTCCATTTTTAGATATTGATCCTTATAATCAACAAATTAAGGTCAAGTTTTCCAAAACCTACATAAATTCGGACTTCAGCATTACTTTAGAAGTCATGAACAGTGCTTTCTGTTCTGTAACAACTACCCTGCACAGGGCAGAAGAGTCTTCCATAAAATAAGGAAAGCCTGTAGAACAGTAAAGTAATTCAAGTAAAGCAATTGTTTCACAACTGAACGGGCAACAAGTTGAACTTTACATTAAATCATCAGCATTTTTATCTCACATTTTGCCCTAAAAAGTCAGAAATATGCCCATAACAGGCGTTTCCATAGGACTGAATGTGTCAAATTTCACACCACCACGGACTCCGCCAAAACCGAGGCCCTAAAGCAGATGCTGTCAAGCAGAACCAGGAGCTGGTGCTCCTGGGGAAGATCAAAGTGCAACGGAAGGAGGATGGGAGAAATAAAGTAAAAAACCAGTCTGAGCAAATCCTGTTACCAGCCCGGAGGAGAGGAAACACCAGGGACCGGGTACGAACGCAGGCAGCCCGGGGAAGGCCGGAGAGGCCTCGCAGAGCAGCTCAGACAGGCGGGACACGGCCCCGGGGGAGGCGGGAGCCCCTCGGGCCGGGGCCGAGGCCCGCGCGCGGGGGCACTCACATCTGGCTGACGAGCTTCTGCCGGAAGTTGGTGCTGCGCCAGTCGGTCTCGGGCCCGGTCACGTCCATCGCTGCGGCGGGCCCCGAGGGCCGGCACCGAGGGCCGGCACCGAGCGCTCCCCCCCGCCCCGCTCCGGCCGCCGCGGAAGCGCCCGCGCGGCCACTTCCGGCGCGCCGCCGGCCCCAGGGAAACGAAGTCCCGGCACGAGCCCGGACGAGTCTCGCGAGAGCCGGCGCGGGGCTCGCTGGGAGATGTAGTCCGGCCCGAGGGCACGGCCGGGCCCGGCCCCGAGGGTCGCGGCCGCCGCAGTGCCCGGTCTGGCCGCGGCACCCCCGACACCGGCCCGGCGCCCCCCGGGCACGGCTGCGGCCCCGCCCCGCCCCGCAGCACACAGCGGGTGCCGCCCCCGCCGCCCGCCCCGGTTCCGGCCGCCGCCGCCCCTCCCTCGGCCGGCGGGTTCCGGGTGGCCCATGACGGCGGAGGCGCCGCCGCCGCTCTCGGTAGGTGCTGCGGGGCGAGCGGGGCCCCGGGCAGGGATCCCCTGGGCGTTCCCCCGGGGGGGCCGAGCGAGCCCCCCGGAGCCTGTCCCGGCCCCGCTCGCCGCGGGGGTGTCCCGGGGGTAACGGGAGGGGTGCGGGGGCAACGGCCAGGGCGGTGGGGCCGGGCGAGCACCCCCGTCCCGCCGGGCGCGGCAGCCCTGGCCGTGGTCCTGCCGCCCGCACCGAGCCCCCGAGGAGCCGGCAGGTCGAGGTCGGGCCCCGCGGACCTGTGCGGGGCTTTAGCCCGGGCTGCCTCACCTGCGGGAGGTGAGCAGGTGCGGCCACAGCGGGGCTCGGGACCTGCAGAGGCGTTTGCAACCCGGGAATAGAAAGTAAGAGCATAACTGTGTTCCAGAGGGCTTTCGCCCCCTTGTCACAGGGTCGGTGTAGAGCCAGGCTGCCCCTTCCAGTGATGTGCAACCCCAGCTGTCCCTGATGGGGAAATGTCAAAGTTACGGGGCAGAATCTCACAGATCCCAGCATTAATGTGGTGAAGAACGTGAACAAATTCATGTTTGATAGAGAAATCAGAGCTGGAACGTGCTGGGAGAGGCCTTTGCTCTCTTCCAGGTCACTTAATTGCTGTACTTGTAAATACTTTCTTTTTTTCCTCCTTGTGTTTTAGAATACTAAAGAGTCATGACTGATTTAAGCAGTTCAACAAACAAGGTTCAAACCTTGCCAGCTAGCTGAGTCTCTCAACATCCACTGAACATATAGCATTGACTAACTTACAAACTGTCAGTTTTGACGTAGCTGTTTCTTAAAGAGTTTAATCCTATTGAAGCCTCATTTAAAAAAAAAAGTGTTGTTCTTATTATGGAAAAGACTTTAGGATTTCTGAGGGGCTTTCTAAGAATTCTTGGGATAATTAAAACAATTCTGTCAGAAGAACATATTCCTGAGATTTCCCAGCTCTATCTGGACATAGGACTAAACACCATCTCCTGCATTTGGAAAAAAAAGTGAAACTTTATTGGTAGGCCAGTTGTTTTTAGGGTAAATAGGTACATCTTATCTAAATATTGTTGGTTAAAAATCCTTCCTTCAAAGACAAACAGCTGCTCCATCCAAAACAGAACATGACTATTGAAAGATTTGAATGACAAAATAAATCTTGTTTCAAGATTAGGAACAAGAAAAACAAGAAAAAAAAGTAGTAAAAGACAAACTCTTCAAATGATGCTGAAGCCATAAAAGAAAGCATTTTAGCACTGTATTTTATTTTTGTTTTCCTTATGGCAATCCTTGATAGCACTTAGGCCAAAGGCCACTTCCCAAAATGCACAACAGAAAACATTACAACTCTATGAATTTGGGTAAGTTGCAGACTTGTTATGGATAAGGCAAAACATTGAGCTTAGAAGGCTCACACTCTTCAGGTTATGCTAGGGGAAAATAATTTTAAATACCCATATATTTAAATATAGATATGTTTCATGGTTGTTTTGCCATATACATATTAAATATAAGATGTTTCATTCCTAATACGTCTTAGAAATAACTTGGGGGTAAAAAAAAAAAGAAAACCAAAAAAACCCCAGGTGTTTTCTGAAAGGAGCGAATGCCAAAAGTTGTGAGTCAGCGCAGTTCGCAAAAGCTGTTTGCTAAGCCACGCCTTTTGGGTTCCTCCCACACTCCAACTATACTACTAATGCTGGAAACTGAAAATGGCTCAGAAAGCCAGCCCAGAGTGTGTGATTTCATATCTCCATGAGTGATGGAAAGGAAGATGGTGGGCACAGACCAGAGGAAGTGTGTCATCACTGGAGTGTTCAAAAGCAATGCTGAGATATGATGTACTACCAGATATCCTCCTTTCTTTCCTTTTCAGGGGATCTTGGTCAAAAGGAGTTGTTTGGGTTGTTTCTTGTATTTGTAGAAGGTTCCTAGAGTGAAATATTTCAGAAAGAATATCTATTTTTGCAGCGTTGTGAATGCATAGAGAGGGACAATTCTGAAAGAAGCAGCGCTGAGCAAAGCTTCTGCCTTTCCTTCACCCCCCTTCTCTTCCCTTTTTCTTCAAAAAGCATGAAACCGGCTAAAGTCTTGTCTGCACATAATTGTGAACTCAATTGTCTTCTATGTACCAAACAGTCTCACAAGTGCCCATTACAAATTATCACATAGTTGGTGAATTATTCCAGTATTTGCACTCCAGTTAGAACAAACAATAGTTTTGCTCTTCATCTTACATTGTTTGTGGCATCACATTTGTTTTCTGAGCTGTTTTGGCAGGCACCCAGCTGCCTCCCCTCTCTGCACGCTCCCTGCCTAGTTGATCTGTTTGTTTGTGTGACCCCTGCCCTGTTAAAATGTGGTACACAGCCAGGTTCTGCCTCTTTGCATCTGCAACCCCTCAGACTCAGCATAACCAGCATTTTGCTCTAATCTTGCATATTATCTTGTCAGCCTTTCAGCTGAAGCCTGGTTTAGATCCTAACCCTTGTTACTCCCTAGGGAGAAATGAAAATGTGGGAAGCCTTGGGGCACAGGTATTAAATTTCCTCCAGTGCACTGAGACCTTTAAGGGCCTAATGTATTTGGATCACAACCAGCACAACACACTGGTTGTTCTGTGTCAAGAAAAAGCTATGATGAATGTGGCCTGCAAGAAAGAGGACAGAGCTGCAACTGAGGGGCATCAGCAAACTGAGAGTAGACCAAGAGGAACTGCATAAATTTCAATATTAAAAGCAAAGTCATGCACCTGCTTCAGAGTAACTCCATATACTGGAGACAAGCCTGGCTAGAAGTCAGCTTTGAAAGAAGAGAGCCTGGGGATCCTGAAGAGCAGCAAGTTGAATATGACTCCTCCAACAGGGCCCAGCTTCACACTGGGCTGTGTTAGCAAGAGTGCAGCCAGTAGGTCATGTGAAATTATTATTTCCCACTCTATTCAGCACTTGTAAGCCCAGAAAATTTGAATACACCATGCCCAGCTTTGAGCTCTGTACTGAAAGAAAAACCTGAGAGTTCAGTGGAGGAACCACAGGGGGCAGGAGCACGGACAAGAAGATACAAGCACATGCAAGGCAAGAACACTGGGTTTGTTCAGTACAGGGAAGAAAAGGATAAGGGCAGAGCCAGTTGCCATTTTTTAAGCTAATGGGTACAGGAAAACAGAGCCAAACTCTCCTTTGTGGTGCACAGTGCCAAGGGTGAGAGGCAAGTGTCACAAATAACAGCAAAAAAATCAGATGGGTAAAGAAGAAAACAAATTTTGTGGTTAAACAATCAGTTTTCTGGTTATTGGCAGGGATGGAGAGTTTGCACTTGACTAGACAACGCTCTCATCATCCTGACCTGCTTTTGAAGGTTTCCCTGCTTTGAGCACAGATTGGACTAGAGAGCTCCCAAGTTTCTTTCCAGCCTAAATATTCCACGATTTTAAGAAAACATGGGACCCCCACCAAGCTTGAGCCACCTGTCCATATGGCAGTAAGCTAAACAGATTTGGATACCCAACACCAGCAAGCTCTGGTTTATTTTGGGCACAGCTGATGCACAAGAAAATATCACTATCTGCGTAAAACACCTCTTAGTAGGGATGGAACTGACAGCCACGAGCTCTTGAATACAAAAATGTCTTGAGTTTCCATAGAAACTAACTTGGATAATCCTTCCTGCATCCAGCCATTTCTCTGTAGTAGAGAGTCAAGGCTGTCAGCACAACTTTACCAGAAAAGCACCCCCAAACCCACACATGCACCACACAATAGGAGCATCACTCTGTGACTGGGTGCTGGTCATAGAAGGGGTGAATACTTGGCTGGGTGTGTATCATACCATGTAACACCCATAACACACTTCAGCACTCTGAATCATCTACACTGAGTTTAAAGCACAGGATCAGTGCACAGACTGTGGCTCACCAGAAAATAAGAACTGTGTTAGCTATAATGGCAGCACAGAAACTCTGGTGTAACAACTGCTCTGCACTTAAACATTCAGGTAGGACAGACACCTCTACCACATCTCTTTCACCATGCTTTTCCCTTCCACACTTCTAGCTGAGCTACTCCATTCCTATACCTTTTGTTCTTAAAAGGAGGAGGATTTTCAGTGACCACAAGAGCAGGCCAGCATAGCAGTTTCTCACCATTTTGCCATTTGAATGATCAAGCTACAATCAATTCCCTAAATTCCTCCTGCCCAATGCCAAATTCCTCAGTCATATACCATATACCTTTGCTGTGAAAGCCAGTATTCTGTTGTTAATTGGAGAGATTTTGTTTTTAAAAAAATTAACCACAACTCTTTTAATAGGCAGTTAGGGAGTTATTTCAATTGAATACTCTGAAGCCTTTAACTTTTTTCATGTCAGTAGTCTGCAGAAGCATGTGGTGGAAATGGAGTTTGAATACAAGACAATCCCACAAAGCTACTAACAAGTCACTGAGATACTGTAGCTTCCTCTGTGTCCACAGCTTAATACCAGAGACCACTAGTGAGACAGTGAACTTTGTATATAATACAGGAAAGAGAAGGAAGTACCAGATTTCCTTCATGGTCCCTACATTGCAAGGCATGGCTGTCTTCTCTTCATTCCTAAATGGAATACAGACACAGAATATAGAAAATTTCAGTCTACTGGAAAAGAGGAGTTTTGTTTTTCTAGGTACCCCTGAGGGTTTTGCTATTTATAGGGGATTTTTGTGTCTCTTAGTTTTTAACTCCTTGATTCAAAGTGACCAAACAGTGAAAGTCTTCCTACACTTGTCTATAGAAGTACACATACAATTACTGACCTCATTTGCCTCCTTCCTCTTTATATACTGAGCACTCAATTGTAATACCTTAAAGTTAATCCCTGCATTAACCCAAGTGCTCCAACAGACAAATGCAGACCAACATAACTGCAGGCTCAAATACCTTGTGCAGTCAACAAAGAAAATGTCTAGTCTGATTTTCTCTGTAGTTTCAAAATGGTTGGAACAAGGACTTGCCTTCCCCTGTTTCTGGAGACAGCAGCACATGAGACAACACTTGTTCTTTGCTACTGTTGAAGAAGCCCAGTGAACCCAAGGAATTCCTCATCTTTTCCATTCTGGGTTAGTCCTGCAGTCCTGCCACTGAATCCCACTCTTAACAGCTGACCAGTCCTAAGAAACTTGCACAAGAGGAGAGAGGAAAGAAAACATATTACTCAGATTTCTAGGAACTTGGCTGAGTCAAAGAGCTATAGTTTCTTAATAAGAGAAGTAAGAGGCCTCAAGAATATCTTTACAAGCAAGAAGCTGACAGTAGAGAGGCTCAGGATAGAGGGAACAAACCTGTTCTCTCTGCATTCTGAACTGCCCTTCTTGCATTACATTTAGGTATTCTGCATGTTTGTTTGTTTTAATAAAGATTAAGCAAAAAAAACAAATTTGAGGCGATAGGGTTAAGTTATTTTGGGCTCAAAATTTATGGCGTATTCAATACATTTCCTTGTAATTTTTAACACTGGTGGGCACTGACAATTCATAAGAGTTCCTAGATACCTTTATAGTCATTCCCCCACCTAGCTGGTACATCACACATGAAGCAGCACATTTCCACTTTTTGTACTACTAGATTTTTAGACAGCAACAAAGTCACAAAGCTCACAGGTCATGGTTAGACCACCCAGTTTGAGAAGCAAGGTGTTGTGCTAACAGCAGTATCCCTCCCCAGAAAATTTGTAGTCAGCATTTAGAACTGTACTGAGAAAATTACACAAAACTATCAGCTCACCAAGCACACTGCATTTAATCCAGAAAACTCAAACACCAAAACCAGCCCCCTTTCTTTCAGAGAAGCCCACAGCACAACCCCCTAACCCTGCTTCAGCAGCCACTCTTTATAACTCACTGCCCACCCAACCCCAGCTACTCCTTGTGCAGCTTTTATAGAGCTGAGCACACTCAGCTGAGTGAATCTTGCTGGTCATCCCCCACAGCCACCTGATGGTCCTCTACCCTGCTTTGTCTTACAGCTCTTTTCTAACAGCTCCTAAAACTACCCAGGCTGGAGTTAAGAGGCTTTTCTTGGCTTCTGGCTCAGTGAGGACTTAACCACCTATGTCAGTCAGACACCATAGACTAATACCACAAATGCTCACCTTTGATAGCTTGTGAACAGTTCATTAAAATGCTTGGAGTGAGAATTTTTCTAGAGCAGCCTGTTATCACTGGTTAAAACTATGACAATAGACATGTATACTTATTTATGAGCCTTGGAGCCCAGCTTAGGACAGTAGGGGAGTACATTAAACAGCACAGAAGTTCACTGAATAGCCACAGTGTGATTAAAAACTTCACATATCCATGTACAGTAAGAGCTTATGAGCACTGGCAACTTTTAGACCACATACACTGTACCCACTCAGTAGTATGTAACACTTTTTCCACATCCAGCATCACTGACATTTGACCCACACATCCAAAACTGGTTAGTGGCAAATAACTGTGGATGACAAAATACTTACAGGTACCTATAGAGAGTGGTGGGTTTCCATATCGTGGTGTCTCTGTGCTCCAGACACACAAGACCGCTCTTGAGTTGATGTACATGCATGAGTGACCACCCTGAGGGACATCCAGCTCACCAGGGACAGCCCAGGTACAACCCGGGGGCAGAACTTGAGAACAGGAAGTAGGGACTGACAAAATTCAGCAAGTAGAGTGTAGGAAAAAATCTGTAGGCTCAGCTGTTGACTGGCCAAAAATCAGCTGTGGAGGATGGTTCAGCTGTACTCTCAGCCTCTGTGTTTGAACACTCTGGGCTCACCACAGCTCTGCTGGAAGGGGAAGGGCTGGTTTGTTCAGCTACTGATGACATGTGGTATAACTCAAGTTCATATCTACTAGAACTAGTAGTGAGATAAACTCCCTGCAGATCACCAAGACAGCCTCACTTGTCACTGAAATGCAGTGCAGATACTAATGCTCCTACAGGCTACAGAATCTCTGAATTATTTATCTTCTTTTTTGTATTTATTTATTTTATTTACTCTCTTTCATAATACCATTTGATCTTCCTGTATAGAGTAACAGAAAGGGGATGAAGCTGTCGGCAAGTAAAGCCCCAGAAGGGATCCAGAATATATTCTGAAAAGTAATTGTCTACAGTCATTAATTAAAAGTAGATAAATAAATTGATGATTATACAGGTTTCTCACCCTCCCCTGCATGTATCTCTCTCTCTCTAGAAAGTGCTTCCCCTACAATACACTTCTTTGCTAACACTTGCTATGGGGGTTCAGTGGCCCGTGGAGTTTTATTCTCTCTCATTTCTCTCTCCCCAGCTTCTCTTCCACCAGCGTATGACACACTGTATGACACACTGTGAGATTGTATCAAAGGTCCTGCCGTTTCCCCTACTCATGAAAAGGCTTTGAATTTAGAAATCAGTTCATTTGTTACTTTCACTTCTGCTTTTTGATATGATGATTTTACTCTCATAGAGACTTCTTTAGATACAGCTCTCTAAGAAGAGGGAAAGATGTAACCTGTTTTGGAGTGTTACCCACATTAAACCTCATTAACAGACTTAATCTGAATCAGTTCCTCATTTGGACCATATCTCACCTTACTTTGGTTTTGCTGCATTTATTTCCTTCTGGTGAAATGGGAAATTACTGATCAACATCTTATAACACTCACTGTTTCACTTGCCCTTCTTACTACATTATCTCCCTTGCTTCAATCCATCACTCTTAGTATTCCCCAGGAGCAAATCAAATGATACAGTAATGTTTTGTCTGCTTTCATTTTATTTCTAGGAAAAGCAGCAACCTGTCATGAAAAACAATCCATTACTCATCTCTTCAGCTGATGATGGATAGTTTCCCCTGTATAATCGACCTGAGTGCTCCCCAGAAGGATGTCTCACCAGAGCTCCTATTCTGAGCTGCTGTCTTGGTTTTGCCGACAAAGAGCAGACAGGCATTAATACACTTTTTAAGGGATTTTTCCATCCCATTCACCAGGCAATAACACCTAGATAGCTAACCTTTTCTTTTGGACAGTGGGCTGACTTCCCTCAGGCAGCACAATAAACATTTTCATATTTCTTGTCATCCAGGTAGCTCCTTCCTCACTGCCCATACACCAAATACCTGCATCACTTTGAGAGATTTCCTATGCTGCACTCGCTGTCTGGGGCTGGCACAATTAAACAATGGTTCCATTTCTTCAGTGTTTGTTTGGATTTGCTGGGCTTGTTTTGCTTTTGCTCCCCTGACTGCTGATAATCCCTTGTGACTCTCCCTTGTGCCACTAAGCTATTTCCCAGGCCACTGGAGGAGAGGCTCTTATAAATGTGTTAAGCAGCCATATCAGCTCAGTTACTTCCTTTTGCTAATTTGGGGTGTTTTTTAATGTGCTCTGACAACTGGATAGAGTCTATAAGCTCTAACTGCTACAACTTCTGACATTCCTCAAAGACAATGGAAAGGGTAAATTACAGGATGGTAGAAGAGGACTCATGAGATTTTGAGTGCCTAACCATAGACACGAAACACAATCACTTCCAGCCAGATATTTACAGATGTTTCCCCATGGGCTGTAGGAGACCTTCCCACTGTGTCAGTGGCAGCCCTAGAGAAAGGTACAGGATAGCCCTCCACAGTGCCTGGTGCTGGAGGAAATACCTTCTCTGCAGGGCAGCACAGGGAAGTGGAGAGCAGTTGTGCACGATAGCTTGAAGTTGTCACAGTAGAGAAACTCACAGTATACTGTATTTCATACAGTATTCTACAGAATTACAGTTAGAAATGTGCTCAGCTACAGAAAATGGAAAAAGCAAAGACAGGGAGAGAGGAGAGCTCTGATTCTGTGGTAAGATATCAAGAGAAAGATGGAAGGTGCAGTTTATATTGCAGCAAAGTTATCTGAGGATATAATTTGGAATTTGTCAAAAATTCAGTCTGTTTTTTAATTATAAATGATGCAAAAATGCAAAAGAAACAACACGCTTTGGTAGTTGGTTGGGAAGTGAAACTCTTGCTAGGAAAAAAAAATTATCCCCATGTGATACCTATTCTGACTCTTGGACTGAAAACCCAAGAGCCAGAATAGTTGTTTGAAAAATCACGTTCTGCCACTTTGGTGTGCTGATGTCCGTCTGCCTACTTCCAGTATCATATTACAGAATAATTTCTTCAGGGTAGAACTGTGTCTCCACTGACTGAAGAGTTGCTTTGATTTATTTTCTGTGACAGGCAGGGGTCAGGGGACCATTTGTAAAGCAAAAGGCACAAACCTTTGCTGATTCTGTTGTCTCACAGATTTCATTCTGCTGCAGCTGGTGGCTGAGCATTTCTGCTTGGGATGGCGGAGGACCAGGAGCTGACTCAGCCACACAAAGCTCAGCTCGAGCCCTCCCTCCAGCAGCGCACCAGCAACACGTACCGCAGTGCCGAGCACTCCCAGGCCCTGCTCAGTGGCCTGGTGTCTCTCCGGGACAGCAGCATCCTCTTCGATGTCGTCCTGGTAGTGGAGGAGAAACCCATTGAGGCTCATCGTATCCTCCTCGCTGCATCCTGCGACTATTTCAGGTACCCCTCAGTATGGCAGTAACAAACACGTGTCAATGTTACACAAACCTGCGGCACCCAAATCTGCTTCTGGATCTAAAATCAGACTCATAAGATGGAGCTGAAAGTGTTTCAATCTACTAACTATGGCTTTATTCATCTCTCTGTTATTTTTCTACAGAAGTAAAGCTCTTGTTCCTGCACACTGAGCTTACCTCCACTAAATTCACTGCCTGTGGTACTTGGAGGTTTATGAAGTTTATATCTGAACAGATGCCTTCTACATAAATGCAGTCTAAGTGGCTTTTAACATATCCTTAGCATTGTAAGACTTTGCTCACTGTGGTGATCATTTCATAATATACAAAAAGTCATTGGTAGTGGGTCACTCTGTTATGTGCCCATAGTGTGACTCCCTGTGCATTAAACCAGGCATTCCCCAGTCAATTTGGTGAGCAGTTTCTTGAACTGACTTTATCTCCATAGAGCAAAGAAACAAATTGAAGGCAATCCAGACAAATTCCAACTGGAAAAAGAACAGCTCTAGCTTAGAAAAAATTCCTACAGTGCCAAGTTCCTCTGGTTTAACTCTTCCTCCATACCCAGACTATCTGCCTTTGACCATTGACTATCCATATTTACTGGGTCTGTATTTAAGTCCTTCACATCTGAACTGTAACTTTTAGGTGGCTCCTACTGTTTTCCTGCAGAATGAAGAGTTACTTTGGTAGGTCCTGAAGGCCTTTACTCTTTCTATCATTAGCTCAGAGAAGAGGTAATCCCACAGAAGTGTCTAGCTAGGTTTTTATCTTACAGAATATTTTTTATGTTCCCAGGATAACATAAGACAAGCAAACTGAAAATAGCCTCAATGCAAATCTGCCATAGCATGTGCCATTGTCTGTTTTGCAGAGGAATGTTTGCAGGAGGATTGAGAGAGATGGAACAAGAAGAAGTTCATATTCATGGCATCTCCTACAATGCAATGTGTAAAATCTTGAACTTCATTTACACTTCTGAGCTGGAACTCAGTGTGAACAGTGTACAGGAAACCTTAGCTGCAGCCTGTCAGCTTCAGGTGAGGTGCTGGGAGATGTGACCAAAAAAAAGGCAAGAAACATCCCAGGCTTCTGTCCCGTGTCTCCCAAGCGTGAGGCAGGTGGTGTCTGAAATGAAAAATATCTCTCTCTTGCAGATTCCAGAAGTCATTAAATTCTGTTGTGATTTCCTCATGTCCTGGGTAGATGAAGAGAACATCCTTGATGTGTACAAACTTGCTGACCACTATGACTTGAGGCATTTGAGTGATCAGCTGGACTCCTACATTTTGAAGAACTTCACAGCTTTCTCAAGGACACAAGTGTACCGACAGCTACCCTTGCAGAAGGTCTACTCCCTTCTCAGCAGCAACCGTTTGGAGGTTAACTATGAGTTTGAAGTTTATGATGGAGCACTTTTTTATCATTATTCTCCAGAACAACTGGAGGCAGATCAGGTCTCCCTGATGGAGCCCCTTAAGCTTCTTGAGACAGTTCGTTTTCCTCTTATGGAACCCCAGATCCTGCAAAGGCTTCATGACAAATTAAGTCCATGTCCTTTAAAAGATACAGTTGCAGATGCATTAATGTACCACAAGAATGAATGTCTTCAGCCAATGCTTCAGAGCTCCCAGACACAGCTGAG
This sequence comes from Pyrocephalus nanus, assembly GCA_038380795.1. Classification (NCBI taxonomy): domain Eukaryota; kingdom Metazoa; phylum Chordata; class Aves; order Passeriformes; family Tyrannidae; genus Pyrocephalus; species Pyrocephalus nanus. The sequence goes on from CM076278.1 coordinate 5,747,179, forward strand.
ATCAGAGTTCCAGTGTGTAGTGGGATTTGGAGGGATGCATTCTACTCCATCCATTGTCCTCAGTGATCAAGCCAAGTATCTGAACCCCTTGTTGGGAGAGTGGAGGCACTTTACAGCTGCACTAGCCCCCAGAATGTCCAATCAAGGGATTGCTGTTCTCAATAATTTTGTATATTTAATTGGTGGAGACAACAATGTAAGTGGTTTTCGAGCAGAGTCAAGGTGTTGGAGGTAAGATAAGGATAATCCTGCTATTATTTTTATTGCCACCCTATTGCCTGTTTCTAAGTCAATAAGCCAATAGCACAGTCAGTGCCCTTGCTGGCCAAAAGATTAGGAACTGAGCAGGAGCCTCACTGAAAGAAAACACAAGAAATGAGCCTTGAAGTAACAGAAAGCTTCTAGCAGTGCTTAAGAGAGAAAGCCAAGCCTGGCAGGGTAGAGACAGCTACTCGTTCAAGAGTATTACATGTGCTACTTTCTGCCTTTTGGAGGGGGGGAGTATTAAAGCTTGTGGGAACCAGTTATGAACCCAGAACTCTGGGTTGTCTAGATGCTCTTGAACTAGGATTTTCTGGAAGTCCTCTATGTGTAGTTTTTGTCCCAGTGCAAAGGGATATAGCAGCCAAACAGGGGTTTAAGAAAAATTCTATTACCAATAGATTTTCAAGAATCAGTGCGCACAATAGCAGCATTCCAGGGTCCTTTTATAGTAATTATTCTGTGACAGGGGAAAGAGCAGGAGGAAGGATCAGATTTAGACCTTCATGCCTATTATATTGTAAAAACAGATATAAACCCTGTTGTCTTTATATTGTGGTCATTTTTACTAGTTTTAGCTGGGTTGCTCTTATTTTATGGCATGCATAGTTCCATTTCACTAATAGTTTTTTTTGTAACTAAAATTACCAGATGAGACAGTTTGATCTGAAAGTGAATCATGAGGCTCACTTTGAGCAGCAGATATTTGGGGAAAAGAATCAAAGAACCCACTACATATTTATGCCCTTCCTGTACGCTTGAGGATCCAGATTTAGTCTCTGTGCTATTTTTGGACGCTTTTACCTTGTAGAGTGGCTTTGTGCAAACAGAGACTTTGATGTGTAACCTGACAGCAGTGTATAAGATAATGGAAAACATAGGCTTTTATAGCATGATTATGTCAGCTGAAATACATCTTCTAAAAATAGAATAAAACAACATTGCTAATAATAAAACGTTGACAATGCCAAATTTCACTGGGCTTACAGCTGAGCTCAATTTCAGCTGAAGACAGTGCAGTAACCCACATCTGTGGTGCTGTCTGGTATTCCAGCAATGGTTCTGTGGCTGTTTGGGTAACTTCCTTTGATCCCATTCCTTGACAAGGTACGACCCACGGCACAACAGATGGTTCCAGATCCAGTCCCTGCAGCAAGAGCACGCTGACCTCAGTGTTTGTGTTGTGGACAACTATATATATGCTGTCGCAGGCCGAGATTACCATGAAGACCTGAGGGAAGTGGAGAGGTATGACCCTAAAAGCAACACTTGGGAATATGTGACACCTCTGAAGAAGGAGGTAAGGAGTGCATTGGCCACACACACACTACTACAGTTCCCCAGTTCCTGATTTAATCTTTTTAAATGTTTTTCTCATGTGTAACTTTAAATTTGCTGATATTCAGGTGGAAAACAGAAGCCTCTGTATATCGGATAAATGAATTACAAGAAAATAACCATATATGTAAATTACATTTTCAGGTTAAATCCTTATGTTTTGTGTTTTCTTGTTAGTTTTGCCTGTACCCTTATTGTGTTAATCCTTAGAAGTATTTAAAATTGAACACATAACATGAAGGAGATTCCCATTTCTCCTGGCCAGGTAAACTATGAGCCACAGTAGTGCAAGCTTCTCACAGTCCTGACAACATGATTTACTCCTGATCAGAAGAGATAATGCCCCAGTAAGAAGGAACTTTTAGACTTCCTAGTTCCTGGACACAGAAGTGAGATTAGGTAACAAGTTCTGGAATTGGAACTATGAGTGAAATGAGTTCTAAATTCTACTGCTGCTAAAACCCACAAGAATTTCCATTTTCAGGTTAAAAGTGCTGCAAAGAAGCAAGTTAGATAGAGACAACTGCTTGATGAATCTTGGGTAGGGATGAAAACTAAAATCCTGAGTAATCTTTCAAGAAACTATGCTGATTTCTACTACACCTTTTAAAATTCTTGGGCCAAGTGACAGCACAAATAATGCCTCTGAACTGATAATCTCAGGACACCATAAAAATATAAATATCACTGCATTTTACAAAAGGGATGCAGAGGCAGAAGAGGATAAACAGCTTGCATGAGTTCACAAATAATAAAGGTGTATCAGTGCTGAAAATACAAAAAGCCTGAAGATTCAATTGAGTACTAATAAGTAGAATAACTTGCATTCCTGATAACACTGCTTGTATAAGAAAAATCACCAACAGAAAGGCATCCAAGTAGACTAGGGAGAAAATTTATAGTATGAATGATCTTCTAATCAAGAAACACTAAAGAAGGAGACCACTGCAGTTCTGGAAATTTTAGAAATTCCAGTGTATTTCATTCCGAAACTCTTATAACCTTATAGAAACTTATATTCACTTAGAAAGAAATGTCTATAAGAAAATCCTTTCAGATTTTGATCTCTGAATAACTCAGGAATGATGTCACTCCCTTGATGTCTATTCCATACCTTGAAACTGGGAGAAATACCTCAATCCAGACCTCCACCTCTTGCTTTCCCACGTGGCGATCCAGGTGTACGCGCACGCGGGAGCGGCGCTGGATGGGAAGATGTACATCACCTGCGGGAGGAGAGGAGAGGACTATTTGAAGGAGCTGCAGTGCTACGACCCGAGGACTGACCGCTGGGAGGTTTTAGCAGATGGCCCAGTGAGACGAGCTTGGCACGGGATGGCTGCACTGCTGGGAAAGCTCTACGTGATCGGAGGGAGCAACAATGATTCCGGCTACAGACGGGATGTTCACCAGGTGAGAGCACGTCATACCTGTGTCTGCCCCGGTGGAGCCTCCCTTCTGGATGCTGGCACTCTGGTGTAATGCCTTTCTGCTGCTAAGTGTGCAGATAAAACTGTCTGCCCAGCAATGGCTGCTGCACCAGCTCTCCCCCACTCAACTGCACAACTTGTAATTTACTGTTTGCCTCAAACACATTGTCTCACCCACAAAGCATTAAAGCTCTAGCACTTAGAATTCTTTTCAGTTTTAAAATGTCTTTGATGGAAAACATTCATTGGCCTGCACATACCCAGTAAGTAGCACATCAGCTAAATGGACTTTGTGTTGTCTTCTCACGTGCATTTTTTTTCTAAGTTGAGGACTTTTGAACTACCAATGTGTAATTGCAGGACAGAGCTGTTAAGGATATGTTGGATGGACATTGTATAATGCATTTGAATGTACAGTACCTGAGGATAAGTGATGTCTGGAGAGATTCCCTTGAATCTTATTATAGCTTCTAGAACTGCTAGAGACTTGAAAAGAAGACACACAGAGTAACTGCTCTTACACAGCCAATGGAGATGGCAGAATTAAATCTAGCTGAAGAGTGTGTCTGAATGATAAAAAGGTGCTTACAAGTGAAAGCACTTATCCAAGTAGGTTCCAAATGAAATCTAAAACTCTCCAACATATGGTGCAGAGACAGCTTAGCAGGTTTGTCATATTTGTATGTTCCAGCATCTTTTTTTTCTTATGCAAGCAGGTGCATTATGTCTGGCCTTATATTAACACGTGTCTCCAGCTCTTTCACTTTTGTGTGCATTTTTGGAATGACATACAGCTGTTACTCCAGCAGCAGGGTCAGAACCTGTGACTCAAAGCTACGTGGCAACTATGCACAATCTTCTGCTGAGTACTGTAGTTCTGCTACACACTGATATGCTCTCTCCACTCTCAACACACTGTCAAAAGATGGATGATATTCTTCCTAAATAGTTTGCCATATGGCCAGGCTCTGTCACTAGGATACAAGTTCAATTTTGGCTAATCTCTTTCCTTTTTTTTTTTCACAGGTTGCCTGTTATAAGCCAAGCACTGATCAGTGGACAAACGTGTGTCCGCTTCCTGCAGGACATGGAGAGCCAGGCATTGCCGTCCTGGACAACAGGATTTATGTCTTGGGAGGCCGATCCCACAACAGAGGAATCCGCATGGACTATGTCCACATCTACGATGCAGAGAGAGACTGTTGGGAGGAAGGACCCCAGCTGGAGGATGACATCTCTGGGATGGCTGCCTGTGTCCTCACTTTGCCCAGGGCTATTTTAATGGAGACAGAGAAATGGCTCTCAGAATGGCACGCAGACCGAATGAAGCATCACCTTGACTTTCCATCAGAAGTTATGAGCGTATCAGACTGGGAGGAATTTGACAATTCAAGTGAAGATTAGAAAACTCTAATATTTATTTTTTTGCCAGTGGATGAGGAATTTAAGGGTTGGAGAAAATACTTAAGAGATTTTATATGACTTTCTTATATACATAACTCAGTATTTAAAGGTTTTAAATATAAGTGTTGCGCACAAAATGCCATTCACAATCAATATCTACCCATCTGCAAGTGTTCTGCACAAAAATGCACTTACAGGCAGTACCTGCCCACCTGCCAGACAGCATTTTTAAAGTAACCACAGAACTGCCATTTCCCCCCAGTTGTACAGAGGTTTTTTTGCCTTTGAAGGAGGCTTTTCTCAACCTTCAGCATGGACAGAAAAAAAAGGCACAGAAGGCTCAGCTTGACTAGCTTCTTTCCTTCCAGCTTTTAGCTTGAAATAGCTTTTTGAGATTTTTTTTTTCCTTTTTCTTTTTAGTAATAAAACTTCCCAGCCAGCTTAGCACAGGAAGGTGACACCTGGTGTCCTCCTCCTGTGCCAGGTGTCAGACAGCTTGATTGGTTTTTAGCAAGATTGAACATACAGGAACAGGAACAGTAGCAAGAAAGTCTGAACCTTCATCTCATCTGGGCATGCAGCCATCCTTGTAACTGGGAGAGAGTCTAAGAACCGACACCCACTCCTGAACTTCTGTATTGCAAGTTCTGTCAACGCAGTGGAAAGAAGATTTCTAGAAAAAAACTCTGCACAGAGTGTGGCAATCTCATCATTCCACTGTCAGACACATTTGTTCTCAACCATAAATTAATAAATCCTTGTCAGAACTTTTTTAACTGCTGTCTCAGTTTTATTAACAGCAATGTGGAGGCTGAAAGCTAGAGAGCTTAATTAGATCCTATAGTACTACTGTAGTATCGGTGAAGTTACATCAGCCTGGGAGATGGGCAATTTTTTCTTTCTTTTATTATATGCTTTAGAAGAGAATAAAGAGAACAGAGATTGGTTTGCCACAGCAAAAGAAAAAATAATAATGAGATAACAAGAGGTATCGAAGATGACATTGGTCCAAGACCCTGCAGTAGCTGAACTAATGCCAGGAGCTGCAGCTGAGAAAGATAAGGAAGGCACAGTAAATCCTTCCTTCACCAGCCCTTAAAATAATTGGTTCCTGACTACCATCTTGCTTTACGTTACTTTAGAAGCTGATTTAAAGCCTGAACTAATGTGATACCTGAATAGTGTGAGATCCTTCCTCTTGCAGGGGTGGGGAGTAATCAGTGCCACCAGAAAATTTTGGCAAACTACCAAAAGCTTTTAAATCTTGTATCAATAACAGGCTTGCAGAAGGGCAAAACCAAAGTGACAATCAGAATGATTGTCAAGGGTCATCACATCACAACAAATACTTCAGTGCTACTTCAGAGACGTGGAGTGAGCTCCTGGATACCCCATTACTTAGGGATATTCTGTTATGGAAACAAAGATGTTTTCAAAATGGACCTAGATGACTCTACATTAGTAAACTGGGCTTCTGGAAAAGATTAAAGAGTATTTGCACACTTCTTTAAATAAGTTCAACAGGTTCTTTCTTGGTAAGAGAGGCTTTTGTTGGATTTTATTCTCCAGCACAGTCAATTTTCACCTCAGTTTCTGAACCTTTGCCAATTGGCAAGTAAAACAAAAGACCTGGTAACTGCAGGAAACCCTGTTTATGCGCTTTTTCAGAAAAATCTTTTTTTGATAATGAACTCTGGACTGCACACTGAGTGTGGAAATACAGACTTTATTACACTGCAATATTAGAGACTGATGAGTATTTCTGTTTTGCCTGAGGAGTTACTTTTAATGTGTAGGAATTAAATGTAGCCCTCAGATGTAAGGACATATCTAAGCCCAGACAGCTAACTCAATGCAGTGCATTTTCCATTATAACTAGCACTTCTTGACAGACAAAGATACCCTATATTATTCAAAGTCATAGGGTTATTTATGTTGGGTATATAAAGTGTTATTTGGCCTCTTCCACAATGAAAAAAGAAATAATCATTCTTTGTCTGGCTCCTTTTCCTACGTATACCACTAGAGGGTATAACTTACTGTTACAAATAACCACACTGAGAGGCTAATTCTTAGATTACATAGAATATAAGATGTTCATGAGTAATTAATAAGCCAAAGAAATATCTTGAGAAAACTCATGGGAGGGGGTTTCCAGCTTCTACCCTGTCACTCCTTCTGAATTTGAATACTGATTTTTAGATAGTCAGCTCATCTGCTATTCCATTGATCAGCGTATGCAATTTTGTGATTGCATTATTCTTAATGTTGCAGTTGTTGGGTGCTGTGCAAAGCAAATCAATATAAGGCTTAGAATGCAGTTACAAGGAAATTACTTTTCCTTAAAGCAGATGATCACCTACCTTAGTGCTGCTTTTTTTTTTTTTTTTTGCTTACTGGTATAATATCCCTAAGCTACATGAACTAAACCTAAGGCAGGTATTATTTGATAAAAACAAAACTTCTGTTGCTTTCACCCTGAAAATTTCTTTACACCTGAGCATAATGGGACTGATGAAAGTTGCAGTATGCACTATCTTATTTGCATGTGCCTCATTTAGATATAAAAACACAGAGTTTAGCTTAGCCCAGTTGATCCTAATCATTTAGCAGTAGCATTTTAGGCCAGCATGTACCTTTTCACACATAGGCTAAACAATAATAAAATTGCTTTGCTTTAAAACTGGCAATTTTCTCTAACTCAGCAGACATAAAGCATTCCTTGTTTACTACAATTACCTATATAAACAAATTGCAGGAGGGATTACAGATTGATATACAGAGCTGTAAGTATTATTGATCAGTTTTCCTATCAAGAGTGATGCTTCAGGAACTGAGCCTTCAAGAGCCCACTTGAGCTTTCTGTTACCTCAAGAAAAATGTTTACTCATAGGGATTTTCAGCTGATTCCATATTTTTTTATTTATAAATTCTCTGATGTCCTAAATATGTCTATCTTGTATCTGACAGTAAAAAGCATTATTTTTTTTACAGTAAGCCCTCTGAGACAGTATAACCCAAGACACTGTGGACAGATGGACAATGAACTAAGAAAGCTTTAGGTTATTTCTGGTCTGTAAGAGAACAATCAAACAGCTCTTCCAGAAGTGAGTGATCAAAATACCAACACTTAAACTGCTGATGCATTAGGAAGTCTAGAAGAAGAATAATTAGGTTTCTTGATGATCTATTTTCCTATTTCCTGCTAGCACAGAGGTAAAGCTGTACAGGCATATTTGCCAGATTTGTAATTAGTGGACTTGTATCCTGAAGTATTTCAGGCTTCCCCGTTTGCAGAAGTGATTGTGATTGCTTCAGTTTTTGTTTCATAACTGCTTTCACTACTGTATTTCTTCTCCAGCTGTCTACCTCTAAATCCAACCTATTCTTTCCCATTTCCTCATAGTTCAAATTAGGGTTGTTAATTTTGCACTGGAAGTGTACCCAGTCGTTGATTTGAAACAAAATAAGGATTCTCATTCTATACCCTTGACAGAAATTTACTTCTCCTTTCTTAGAGATCAGCCACATGTACAATTTATTTGGCATTCAGCCCAACTGATGGGGTGCGAAACTGCTGGAGAAAGGAAGAAGGAGCAGCTGGGCACAGGACAAGAGGTACAGGACCTTCTCAAGGGAATATTCTACCAACTGAGTTTTTATTTCATCAGCAGCTGATGCCCTTTGAGAGCTCCCCAGCTCCTCCACTGTGCTCCAACTATTTGGCCATGTTTTGAGGGTGTAAGCTGCCAACAGGTAAAGTCAAAGAGCATAAATATATTTATATGTAATAAAAAGGTAAAGTGGTACCAGACACTCATCCATTCTTCCTAAACCGAGATCAAAAGTATAGCTACTAAGTAAGGTTCCCTAGCAATGGATGAAATATTTTTGCATAGATGTAGATTTTCAGGTGTAATTATTCATCTCTGGGTCACTGCTTTGCCAGTGTTGCCGTACATGACTAACAGCTGTTGTTTTCCACCCAGAAGATGGCTGTATTTCAGAGGCTGGTAAAACGATACCTGTACACATATTTAAGAGCTGATTTAAGATCCTTTTGCATTAGTTGATGTTATGAGACTTTCCTGGATGATTTTGTCTAAAATGTAAGGATGACACACTGGAGGAGTCTTCCATTTTAGATGATGTGAACTCTGCTAAATGTCTGCAGAGACACAGCCCATATGTTCCAATCCAGACACCTCAGTTGGCACTAGTTGCCAATGTAGGAAGATGAACAAAGAGAAAAAAATGACTGTTATGACTAAGCTTTTGGAAAAGGAAGAGCGTGTAGGAAAGACAGCAAAGCTGGAATAAGACCGGACAACAGTCCAGTTAGGCACTTCAAGACAGACATCTTAAGTCTATTTCTCCATTTTAACTGGTTTTTGCTTTTGCATGCTGCTTCATTTCACATTGCCAGCCCCGAAGCAAAACAAAATCAAAAGCGCAAATTACACAAAGTCACGAGTCTGAGCTAAAAATCACACTACTTGCAAAGGTTTCTAGCACGAGCGGGGAATTAGTGCAGCGTTTTGTGGCGCCTCTTGCCCACTGCAGCTGCACACGGGCATTGGCACTGCCGGCCCTCCGGACCGTGAGTCAGACGGCGCAGAGGCCTCGGTGCCTGTCTGGGGTCACCGCGCCAACCTCCCTCTCAAATTCGAACAGCTCATCCCCACCAGGCGCCAAGTGCTGCCCCTGAGCCCTGCCGAGTCCTTTCCGGGGCTTCCTTCCTCCTCAGCGGCTGCGACACCATCTTCCCTCCCGCCCGAGCCAGACAGGGCTTTGACCCCGCTATCTGGGAACAAGGCTATAAAGAGGCAGGAAACGGCCTCTTGGAGCACGTAGGACGTTATCTCGAGATCAGAGATTATAATCACAGAGGACCGTTTTGTTCCTTAAAAAAAAAAAAATAATTAAAAAAATTAACTAGTAAAAAACCAAAACCTCAGGGGAGGCGATGTCTGTCTCCAAACCGCCTGGGGCCAGGGTGCTGGCACCACTCAAGATCCACGAGCGGAGGGGAGGGAAGCAAGAGCGACCCCAGAGGGAACAGCAGGGTGCCTCTGGGCACCGCGGCGAAGAGGGGAAAGCCTGGCACTAGGCGGCACCGAGGAGGGAGGATGTGCCAATTTTTGTGGGTGACCTGCGCCAAAGCGCCTCTGCAGCACCGAGGGAGCCCTGCCCTGTGAGGGGCTGCAGTGGGCGCGGGGCCAGCCCTGCCTCACTCAGCGCACGTTCACTCACCCCGGCCGGGAGCGCGCCGGGAAGGTTTCAGCGCCTCCTGCCCGGGGAACTGTGGAAGGAGGGCTCTCCCTGTGCCCTGAACGCCAGGACGGGGAACCGGCACACCGAGCGCCCATCCAGCCACCGCCACCACCCTCAGCCCGGCCCCCGGGGCGGGCACCGCCCCGGCGCTGCCGCCGCCATGGCGCGTGCGCGGGGCGGTGTCTGGGAGCGCTCCCGCCGCCCGGCGCCGCCGCCATTTTGGTGCTTGGCTCGCGAGGGGAGGGAACCCGCGGGAGGACGCGGCGCTTCTGCCTCCCCCGTCCCGTCCCGCCCCGCGCCGGCTCCGCTCGCCGCCTGCCCGTGCCACCCGCCGCTGGTCTTCGCCACCCCGCCTGGCCGGGCCCGCCGCAGGCCTGAGAGAGGCGGGAAGGATGCCCTGCACACCCCGCCGCTGAGGGAGACTCGGGGGCCCTGAGCGCCGCGTCTGGCCAGCCCCACCCCAGCCGCTCCTCGGCCCTCTGCCTCCGGCGGCGCGGAGCTTCCTTCTCCCCTTTTCCCTGGGTTTCCTCTCTCCTGGGCTGGGCACGAGCCGCTTTCCCCCTCGCCCCAGCCCGCGCCGCCTCCCAGGCCTCTCTGCCCAGGCCTTCCCTTCTCCGGGTCTCTTCCTCTGCCTGGGCCTTCGGGCTCCTCACCTTCCTTCCTCCCCTCCCTTCCCCTTCCCCGGCCGGAGCCATGTCCTCCGCCGCCCGTTTCGATTCGTCGGACCGCTCCAGCTGGTACGTGGGCCCGGTGTCCCGGGCGGAGGCGCAGACGCGGCTGCTGGGGCAGCGGCACGGCATGTTCCTGGTGCGGGACTCGTCCACCTGCCCGGGCGATTATGTCCTGTCGGTGTCCGAGAACTCCCGCGTTTCCCACTACATCATCAACTCCTTGCCCAACCGCCGCTTTAAGATCGGCGACCAGGAGTTCGAGCACCTGCCCGCCCTGCTGGAGTTCTACAAGATCCACTACCTGGACACCACCACCCTCATCGAGCCCGCACCCAGGTGAGTGCCACCCTGCCCTGGCCCTCCCCACCGCCACCTTTGGTCCAAGTGGCACCAGGAGGCGAGACCTATAAAGGTGTCATAGTGCAGCCGAGTAGCTGCGGGATCCTGGCAGCAGGATATGTGTATTAAGGATATGTTATTAAGGAAACATTTTTTTGTAACAGTGGGCCTTTCTTAACACTCTGGCTCTCGCTGACCATTACGGGTTGTTCTTTCCGTCAAATCACCCACATAACACAACGGCCCTGTCTTTTCAGTACGTGTAGATGTGCAAAGGTACTATGTAACTCTGTACCACTGGCTATAATTGCCTTGCAGGAGGGTGTGGTCGTGCCAAAGCACGTCACCCTTTCTGTGTTACCCTGCTGGTATTGTCTTTCTGCTCCAAGGATGCTTGAGAAGCTGGTTCGCCCGTCTTCTCAGGGATTGAAGTACAGGCTCGGAGCTTAATTTGCTGCCTGGCCCTGCATCCACACTGATTACAATAGAACAGGCCTTTATGTGATTAGGCTGCTTCACCCTGTTATGTCAGCATTAATACATTCTAGGACAGCATTTCCCAAACTCCTAGAGTGGCATTCCCACCCCAGAAAAATGTAAAGCATTTATTTCTCACAATTTGGTTATGTCACTCTGTATCTTCATCTGTATCTGCGTACTCTGAGAAATGCTGCTCTAGGAGGTTGGGAAAATGTGACTTGGCTGTGAGCTCCTCCTTTGTCCTGTTCCCAGCATGGGACATACCTGCAACCTGCATCAGTAAACTGCTTATCAAAAACCCTGGAACATACTCCTTTTTAATTAATAAAGCCTTTCTCAGTATCTTATTTCAAAGCTTTTGGACTTCCTGAATAGAATGAAGAGAAATAAAAACTAGAAAAATAGTGACAAAAAGAGAAATTCAGATTGGTTCACTTCTAAATTCTGCATTTTAAAATCTTACTATATTTTGCAGATTTGCAAATTCTTAGGGGGGAAGAATAACTTTGAGGTTTATAATCACAATTTAACCTTGGCATAAGACTAATAGTTAATGACCATCAGTATCTTGTCAAAGTTTGACAATTAGCTTGTCAAGTTGAAAAAACTGAAGTGATCAGAAGCCTGAGAATCTATTAGGTGATGGGAAGGATGTGACAGAAAGCACTAGCTGTAAGAACTCTTTAATTGCTCACAAGTCTTCTAGGCAGTGACTGTGGCTAGAAAGATGGGGAGGTGAAAAAAAAAAAAAATCACTTGAACCATTGCAGGAATGCTTAACTGGAGCTGCCCACTGTTATGTGCATGCTTTCTTGTGGGCAGCTGGGAGGAAAAAGGTCTTACACTGAAGCAATCTTTATGCTTATCTCTGTTCTCTGAAAAAACTCATTCTTAATCATTTATGTCCATGGCTAACTTGGCTTTCTCAAAGCACTTGAAAACTTGGAGCTGACTGCACTTGCTCACTTGGTATTTATTAGGAGTCCTAGGTCAAATGTTCTATGAACATTTTAGTACCACCTTATTTTCAAGGGTTCAATTGCTTATTGTTCTCCCAGCAAAGACAGATGGGACCCAACCTGCTGTGAACTGGCAGGCTTTTTAATAAAGCTACAGATAAGATGGACTAGGTGGTTTTCCTTAGCGTGATTCTTGTTAAAACTCTTTTTAGAAAAATCAGTGACATGGTCAATGGTTTGAAATTCTGTTCAAAGGAAACTTCCTGCTGCAAGAGGGAGGATGAGAGGTAGCATTTCCTGATTTCTTTAATTTTATTTTTAGTTAATGGACTAGATTTAGAATAGGACAGGTATGTGCTTCAGAACTGTTACGCTAATTCTTATTTCTTTGGCATTTTCATTGCACTCAAATGCTTGTGCTTTTGAAAGCTGTTCATTCTTTTAATGTTGTAAGGTACAGCCTGAAAGGTGGTTTTTTCACTAGAATTAAGCATTTTGTTGTACAGAGTACTTTTAGATCTTAGAGATGACATTTTAAACTTTTAAACTTAAATTAGGTTGAAAATAGATTGTTTTAAATTTCCTATTTATTTTGTGTCTTTGATAGTGAGCTCTGACCATCATTACAGATGTTCCTGAGCTCTTGCTTATGCAGAGTGACTGCTCCCTGAAGGGTTCCCTCTCTCCCCCCCTCTTTGGCTGCAGCAGGGTGTCTGAAAGATTGAATATCTTTCTGTTCAGGTCTTCTGGCATATCGTGCAAAAATCACAGGGATTTGACTCCCATCGTATTTTGGAAGTAGCAGAAGAGAATTGAAGTAGGCTAATGACATGCATTCTTGCTATCATAGCTTAGATAATAAGTATCTGCTGTGGCCTATATCCGTTAAGATTTCTGACATGCTTTGAATAAAACGTGTAACATTTAGGATGGAAATACATTGCAGGGAAAATAGTCTCATTTGATGGCCAATCGAATATTATTACAGACAACAAAGTGACTGTATTTGACATGTAATGGACGTAGTAATAAACAATTATGTGAACAAGTAAAGATAATACTATGGTTAATAAGGCAATGGAATATTTCTAGAAGGCTGGCTTTTTTTTTTCCTTACTCCTTTCTTACCAGCGGATGCAAGTATTTCATACTGTCTTTTATGAAGATGTCATACTTTTGTTGGGTTTTTCCACTATGGTGCCTCAAGTCTGGTGTTTAGAGTTAGTAAAGTCTCTAGAAGTGGATGCTGAAGTCAAAATCAAACTGAAATTATTTGGGTGACTAGGGGTGGGGGGCTCTTGGCGAGATTCACAGCTACATTTTTGTGGCCCTCCCACCCCAGTCATCCAAATGATTTTCATTTGTTTTTTCTCTCATGACTGCCATGGCTTAAGCTGTAGAATTAACTTTACTCCACTCAAAGGTCCTCACAACAATCCAGAAGGGGAAGATGAAGATTTTGCATTATTTCTCCCTGTTTTCTGCACCTGTGATAGATTTTTATGGGGTTTCTGGGGTAGCTAATTTGGGTATTTAAGTAATTACTTGAGAGCATGAGTTACTCATGAAATGCCTCACAGTGCTACCGAGCCAATACTTTCATTACAAAGCTGAATAAGTAATTCTCTAATTGATGCTCCTGCTGTAAAACCAGTACTTGGCTTTGTTACTGGAAACACAAACCAGTAGCCATCGCTTTTACCAAGTCTTCTGTACACTTAGGTATCCAAGCCCACCCACGGGATCTGGATCTGCCCCTGCTATGTCCACTGCAGAAGAAAACGTGGAGTATGTTCGGACTCTCTATGACTTTCCTGGCAATGATGCCGAGGATCTTCCATTTAAAAAGGGCGAGATACTGGTAATTGTGGAGAAGCCAGAAGAACAGTGGTGGAGTGCCAGAAACAAGGATGGTCGGATTGGGATGATTCCCGTTCCTTACGTAGAAAAGCTAGTCAGATCTTCTATTGGGAAGCATGGAAACAGGAATTCCAACAGCTATGGTATTCCAGAACCTGCCCACGCTTATGCTCAGCCTCAAACCGCCAGTCCCCTTCCCTCAGTATCCAGCACACCTGGAGCAGTGATCAATCCCCTGCCATCAACACAGAACGGACCAGTCTATGCCAAAGCTATCCAAAAGAGAGTACCCTGCGCTTATGACAAGACTGCGCTGGCATTAGAGGTAAGTTTTTCCTCTCAAGTCTTAGGGTTCTCAATTGCCTTGTGAAAGAAGAAACTAAAAGTTGTCAGTGGTGAAGCTGGTGTGGCTGACTTTGTGCGGAATCTGCTTAGTTATGTCGAGGGACTGACAAGTTAGGTCACAGTCTGAAGACACATCTACAAAAATTGCTTCATCTGTACCACTTCCTGTGAGAAAAGTGACCAAGTCAGTAACTTCAAGGCCTGTATTTTCCCTCCCTTGCTCCTTCAACAGTGCAAATGTTACAAGGGTAGTGGAGTGTACACATGCAGCTATGGAAGTAAGTGCTAGCCAGAGAATGACTTCTCCACCTAATCTTGGGGAAGGAAAGAGATGTGTCATTAATCCCTGCAGTGTTCCAGGTTGAGAACTGGCATCCTTCAGAGGAAGGTAAGGATTGCTGATACACACAGTCTTTCTGATCCTCAGCTGTCAGATGCTCTTGGTCTCATACTGAGAGCTGAAATCTGGGTAGAAGGTATCAGAAATACTTTAGTCCCTATTTCAAAAGTGGGATTTGAGACAACTTAAGACCTAAATTGGGGGCAAGGAAGTTAGATGGAGTGTAGTGTAACATCTAAAGTTGTGCTGGAAGTTCATGTGCTTGCCAAAGCTTTTTTAATTTTATTTTTATTAGGGATATCTTTAAAGCTTTATTCTTAAATAGTAAAGAATATGTGTTACAGTGTTAGTTTAACTGGAATAAATGATGATTGCAGTAAGTTTTCTAAAGCTATATCCAGAACACTGAGACTGTTACTTTTACATTTAGATGATGTACTAATTGAACTGAAGGCTATTTAACCCATAGTTCAAAAGTGTCTCCCCTGGAAAAAGTGCTGGTGTCCAAGATTAAATCTGAGTGTGCTGCAATACTTCAACAAACAAATGCAAAGGAAACAAGCAAAGGAAGCAACAACATTTTAGCAAGTAAAATAGTGTTTTTAAAAATACTTTTGAACTTTTCCTGTTGCTTTTTCTCAGTTACTTTGTAAGTTAAAGCTGTTACCTATGGCTGATACTTTTGACTGAAATTTGGAAGGTTATGTTTGTGACTTCCAGTTGTTCACAATACTCGCCCTGAGTGGTTTTTCCTCCTGTATTTGTAAGACCTCTACAGGTGATTACTCTTATGGGATTAAAAGTTAAATATGTATCACTGGGTTTTCTTTGTCTTATGAAATCTACCAGCTTGTTGTTTGTGAACACTGTGTGAAAATTATAGAACAAAGTGTAAATTCACTGCCAGTTGCAGTGTACAGAAGATTCCTGCCAAAACTACTTATGCTTCTGAAAGCAAAGCAAGGCAAGCGATTGATCTGGTTATGTTATCAGTGTGTCATGGAATTACTTCAGGGAACTTGCATTGCTGCAGGGGAGCAGAACCATTTGGAAGGTTGGCCCCAAATAGACTTTTCTGACTTGCTCTGTAAGTGACCTAGTTAATCCTGTCAATTTAGCCACTCTAGGATACCAATACGATTAATTCTCTGACCAACATGTAAGTTTGACTTGTTTTGAACCTTCAAATAAATTCCTGAATTTTTGTTTGAGAGATTCTTCTCATCCAGTAATCACTTATTGCCTCATGCCTTTTTGTTTTCCCATGCAGTCTGTTTCTTTTGCAAGTGCACCTTATCCACACTGGATTCTCCAGAGCTTCAGAAGCAGAATTCTGGGAACTGATCCATATTTTCATTGAAATCAGTGATTACAGCTTTTCCACACCTATCCATGCATTGGGAACTTTTTCTTTTGTCACACAGACTATTCTTAAAAAAAAAACATTCATCTTTTCATGATCTTCCTTCAGGTTGCCAAATGCCTGCAGGGCCCTGATGATGTATTTAATCCCAGCCTTGTCAGGGCTCTACACATCACTAAATAAACCACTTGAAGCTTCTGTTTTGTAAGACCACTGAAAGTAGCTTGTGTTAGGCAAAGAACAGGTTATGGGAATGTCCTGGGGAAGAAAGTTCACTCTGTTCTTTCATAAAAATAGTATTTGACATGCTCTGCCTTAGTATAAGTGTACTCTAAATGGAAGCCCAGCTTGTACAGGTAGCACACACCTTGTTAGTATAATTACATGGTTCCTGATTGTGCAATCTCATTTAAACTGCCAAAACAATATGAGAGCAAAATATCTGTTTGCTGGCTCTAGCCCTGTGTGGTCAGCACACAAACAGTACTTAAAAGGAAGAGAATACCATCTGGAGCAAATAAAGCTATTGCATAGTAATGCTTGACTTCCTTTCAAGTGGAGGGATGTCATTCTCCTGGGTTGAAAATGGGACAAGCTCCCTGCTTGCAAGTCCAGTTTTTCTATTGTACACTACTGCTTACATAAACTGACAGAATTTCACTTCAAGAAAAGGTAAAAATTCATAGCCAGCCTGTTAAAGACAAGTTTGGTTTGCAAGCAAAGTGTAATATTTGTATTTATTTTAGTTTCTCACACAAAAAATGTAAAACAAGTGACTGTTCTAGAGAAAATCTGAAACAAGATCTGTTTCATTAGATAACAATGAGTGTTCAGCTTTTAAATACTATTTAAAATGTGACAGTTTAAGAGCAACTACAGTGTTGTTTCTGTAGGATACTAGTTACTAGGGCATTTATTACTGCTGGGCTGCATTTATTGAGCATTCATACAGAATCACAGAATGGTTTGGGTTGGAAGGGACCTTAAAGATCATCTCGTTCCAACCCCCTGCCATGGACAGGGACACCTTCCATAAGACCAGGTTGCTCCAAGCTCTGTCCAGCTTGGCCTTGAACACTTCCAGGGATGGGGAATTAAGAACCTCTCTGGGTAACACTATTGGTATTATTGAAGTGACAGTGTTGACTCAATCCTGCTGCATTATTTTCTAAAATAAAAAAATATAATCTGTTGATAGGCTAAAATGGTAGCTTCAAGTATAGCTACTATCTCAAAGCTTACAGCTGGTGGTACATGTAACTTTGGGCATCTCTCTGCACCAGGGAACAATTAAAGCCTGTGATAAATTACATGTATTTCTAAGATTTATGTACGCTCTTGCCAGATGAGTTAGCTACCTTGGCAGTTCAGATTTAATGTTTTTAATTAAATGAAGTCTATAGTTTCTCACTAAAACTAACTTTATTACTAATATATGTAGAATTTTCATGGATACTGCAATAAAAAAAAAAAAAAAAACAAGAACCAGACCACCAAACAACCAAACCACAAAATAAAAATAAAAGAACTCCAACCACACAACTGAAAAGCACAGCAGGCAACGACCCAGATCTGTTTCTTTACTTGGGTGCTTTAAGCCAAGAAGCTATTTCCTTCCTTTCTGGTGCTGTAGAGGAAGGAATATGAAGGACAGGGATACAGTGTCCTGTGTTTACTGGGACTAGAACTCTGCCTTACAGGGTTATGTACTGCTGTTCTTCAATCCTGCTTTACTGTGTGGAACTAGGAGGGCAATCCTGTGTTCAGAGGGCGTATGGGAATAGGAGCTGAAGAAGCTGATGGAGTTTTTAAGAGCAGAAACTCCAGCACTGAGATACAGGGCAGCAAAGTCTACCTGGAAGCTTCCCAGCATTTAATAACTAGTAGTAGTCCTACAGCCAGCCTGGTAGGAATAACATGCTAATGAAGTTTTGTTCTAAACTGACAAGCTCTAACCAGGACATGAACAACAAATCGCAAATTCACTTATAAAGTGGAACAAAATGGCATTAGGAACCAGAAAATGGGAGATCAGCAGCAGCCACCGGATTTATGCCTGTCACATGTTTAAAGAATGCTTCTTAAATAAATTGCAGGAGCTCTAATAAGTGTCATAGACAATTTTGAAGGTAGGAATAGTCCTCAAGTTCATCTCCAGACTTAACATGACAGTGTTTCGGAATCAGAGATTTTTTTAAACGAGAGTTGCACTATATTTTTATAGCAAAGCTTTTATACTAATGATGTTTTTTTTTTTTGTAGCCCTGTGCCATCATCATAGTGTTAAGTAGTTGTTCTTTTCATGATGCATCATCATATACATGTGTGTTTGCTATACAGAGTTAACCCATCACCAAAACGTTTATAATTATATAACTGACTTACAGTTTTTCTCTTGAGCTTGTTACAATTAGGTTACAGTTAACTTCTTCCCTCTTCAAAGGAAAGTTGAGAGAAGTAGGCCAAAATGTGCTAGTAGTAGAACTTTCTTAATTAGGAAATTAGGCTACTTCTTTCAGTAGACAACAAGCATTGTGTTTTTCTTAAGCCAAGAAAACTGAGCATTGCTGCATTAAAGATTAAAATGCATCTGACCCACAGGGTCTGGATTTCAAGCAAAATATTGAGCCTGTATTTGTGAAGGGTTGATTGGGGAACTTTGAATTGAAAGTGAGCTCTCCACATTCTGTCCAATCATGACAGCTGGCTTAATCCAAGGGAGACTGGCTGCTATCATTTAATGAAAAGCAGTGCTTTTTCAGTGCTGCAGCCCCTACTCTGGCCATTTTCCTAGCTCTGGGTGAAATGCAAAGTTCCTTTGTTTTACCCTGTTCCTAGCTGATGCCAGATTAGTAGCATGTAGGACTTCTACATTTCTGTGCTGCCCTTTGATCTCTTTTCATGTCTCAAGAGTAGAAGGCCTTTCCTCTGAACCATTTGATTCTCTGGTTTGGGCATCAGCTAATTTTCTTCTGGCACAGAACATCAGAAGTGAAGGAAAATTAAGCTGTGCTTTCAGCATGCTGGATTCATGGATCTTCCAGTGCATAAAGCACCAGCTCCTTCAGTGTCCCTTTGTCCTGTTTGCAGTGTGCTGGATTCTGCCTCTTTTCTGTAGCTTCGTACCTTTTAGGGACAATAGGATTTCAGGTAGTTTCTCAGTTTCTCTTGTTTATTCTTTTCTGTTGGTTTTGGCACTAACATTAGTGAGGTGTGACACTAATTAGGATAATGACTGAGATTCATCACCCCATAGTTCCAGAGAGCAGTGTTTTCTATAGTATTGACCCAGTGGGCTAAAAGAATGATTTAGAATTTTAATGCATTTTTATCTCCTTAAACTTACATTACAGAACTCTTAACTACGATCGTTAGACTATCTGTAAAACTCATTGAATTGTTTGACTGTGTGGCTAAAATGGCATTTTGTAGAGTATGAATCAGCTTCAAAGGTAGGTATGGAAGAGTCTGGAGTGAATGAAGTAACCCTTCTGACTGGCATGTTCCACAGCTTGTGTTTCCCCAGGGCTTTGAATTCATGCTCTAACAAGGACATAATGAAAGATGCTATCTAAAATACGTTTTGATTTTTATCATTTGGGTGTAACCAAATGGCTGCATTTCAGAAGTATTACTCATTTCAGCAGTGGTGCTTCCATCCAGTGATGCTGCTGTGCTTTACAACTGAATTAACCTGAGAGATGCTGAGTCTACAGAAGTGCTATCCTGACTTATAGATAAGGGCCATGAGCTATCCAGAGTCATACAGGAAGCTTGTGGCAGAGATGAGAATAGAACCAGGTCTCCTGACTCTGTCCTGTGCCTAATCATAAGACAATCCCTCTGACTGGCTTAAAACACTCCGCAAAAAGTAGTGTGCTAAATAATTTTAGTGGGAGATTGCACCCCAACTGACCATATTATAGATGCTTTATAAAGCCCTTACCAAATACAGCTTTTACTTAATGTTTTGGGGGAAAATACACAGAGGGACTACTTGACCAGATTCTTCTCAACATTGCCAAAATAAAGGTCTTTAACATAAGATCCTTAAGTTACTCTATCATGAAATCAAGGTTCCTGCTCCAAAAACCTCACTTCAGCATGCTGTTCCATTCAGCCTTCTCAGAGAAGCTGCATTTTTGAGATAATATCACACAAGAGGATAGTCAGAAGCTTTCATTAAACAAAAAAAAAAAACAAAAAAAAAAACCTCCCAAAAATAATAAAAAGCTATTACAAACTAATTTAGTATTCCAGTGGTTCTTGGCATATAGGAGTATTTTTTGAGTAGCTTTTGTCAGCCAGCTTTTTAGTGGCAGATGCTGATGTATATATACATATATGTGTATATACATATATATAGCTTTGCCCACCCAGCAGTGTAAAAGACATTTTACATCCTTAAAATCTACGTGGCAGTTTGTTGCAATGCAATAAGAGACATACTGTAAATATTTTTTTTTCACTCAGCTGAAGTAAGGCTCCCAAACCTATTCATGCTGTGAAATCAATCAGTGCCAAATTTTCTAGAGCTTCAAAATGAATAAGGGATTGAACTCTACAGCACATGGACAGAATTACATTGTCAGACTCTCAGAAAATGCAGGTCCATGTTTTTAATTTTAAAAATAACCTGTAGTATACTAGATCAAAGGGTTTGAGAGTGGATTGGGTTTATGGTGTGGTGTAAATGCATTTTCCTATTAGCTTTTAACTGTTGTGATGTTGGGTGCTTCTTCAATTTGGGTCTAAAACTTGGAACTTAGATCTGTCTTCAAGGGTTATTTAAATATAGCAATGTAGCACTGAGTATTTATAGATATTATCAGCCTTTTCCTAAAGAGACATTCGCTGGGTTCCTGTTTAGGTCATCTTGTTACTATTTAAAGCTTTCTCTAGCCTTTCTATTTGGTGAGGAGTCTGACAAATCATGCTTTTTAGCAAATGCACAACTAAAGCATGCTGCAGCAGGCCCTGCAGAGATGAAAACCAGTTGGGTTAATGCTGTGGGTATGTGCTGACTATCATGGGTAGTGTTCAGCTACTTCATCCTATGTATGCTAGCTTCGAGTTTGAGTTCAGGAGGAGCATAAATAAAAACATCCATTTAAAAAAGTAATGGGGTCTCAGTTGTATCCTAAGAACTCGTGGGAGTTCAGAGAGTTTTCTCCTCTCTCAGAAGTGCAAGATTACGATTGTTCCAAGCGTGATAGTCTCAGACACAAACAACCCAAATAGTGGGGAAAAAAATAGGAAGGCAGAGCAACACATTTTGCTTAAATGTCTTATTCTAACGTGCAACATAAAGCTTAATTCTCTAGAAGCAGTTCCAAAGTTGGACAAACTATCTTGTAAGAGATGTAGCACTGAGTGACTGACTGGCAAGGAGTTTATTGTAGTACCCTAAGATTCACTTGAGGATTCTTGCTCCTGAGTGATCTTCAAAAAATATGTATTGGAGTAATGGCAACTGATTTAAATGGACTTCAGATCATCTAGGGACATGCACACTGTTTTTTAAACTAGTGGATTTTAGTTTAACATAAAGTTCACAGGTCTTACTGGAAAAATCTTAGTTTAAGGACCTTGGCCAAGGGCCTATCTGCATCTATTCTGAATTTTAATACTATTTAGATTATGTAGACAAATGGTTACACGTGTTGTATCAGAATTAAAGTCTATTTTTTTCCTTAAATAAGAAGATTAAAGCTAGTTTCCTTTGAATTTCATAGCAGTAGGTTGGTAACTGAGACTCAACTACAAAGAGCTTGAACCTGGTTTGGGAAAGAAACTTATGAACTTTTGGCCCTTGGTCATAGGTTGGTTCTACTATTTGTGAAATTAGTTCTTAGCTGCTAAGTCTTCTAAGTTGCCAGTTTTCTAATATTTACTGTCGTTACCACATAGAGTCAATTAAGTAAACAGGAAGGGAGGTGGAAAGTTAGAGAGCTGCTGCAAGAAACCACGTGTTCAGCTGTCCTGAAGCATTTGAGAATGAGTATTCAGCTCGTCTTAAGTGCTGCTTGTCAGATGGGATATTTTGCATTCTAAATTGTCCTAATCCAAATTGAATACAGGTATTGGACAATGAGAGTATAACTTCTCCTCATGCAGGCTGATGTTTCTTGCTTGATCATAGTTTAGGCTGTTCTCATCTTTCACTGCCAGACAGGAAGAGACAGTTATGGTAGGAAAGGCTTGACATGTCATCATTCCTGTTTCAAATCCTTTGGCAGGAAGTAGAGGTGAAAACAACAAATAAAGCTAGAATCTGAACATCTAGAGACTTAAAAAAAAAAAAAAAGAGGTTTGAGACTGCTTTTGCCTGCTTTAGAACTGTACCATTATTTTAGAGACTACAGAAGGTTCTTAGACTGTGATAATCAGAACTAAAACTTCAAGTAATGGTTTCTTTGCCTTAGGAATCTTTCTTTGAAAAACTAAATTTCCTGTAACTCAGCTGATGCTAAAACTGGTACAAGTACCATGCTCTTTTGAATGGATGTTGCATCTCATCCCTGATGGCAGCTTCAGTGATGCTAATTTGCACCTAAGCTTAAGATACAGTTGCATGAAGCTGCAAGGCTTTCTATAGAAAAGGTGTAGTTCTGTGATTTGTCGTACTATTTGTAAATTTACATTTAGAGTATATGTAAATATACATGTATTCCGAGAAATACACAGACAACATTATCGTGTTTAGGAGCAAAATATTGGTATTGTAGTTAAGTGAAAGTAACTTTTCAATTGAACCTTATGCCAAGAAGAGAGTGAGGTTTCTTTCCCTATAATGGGCTTCTATTTGTTATTCCTCTTCACTTGATTTGTATCAGAGGTGTGACAACTCCTCTTTCTTTTCTAATCCCCCAGGTTGGAGATATTGTGAAGGTAACAAGGATGAACATAAACGGTCAGTGGGAAGGAGAAGTCAACGGTCGAAAAGGGCTGTTCCCCTTCACACACGTGAAATTATTTGACCCTCAAAACCCAGATGAGAACGAGTG
Source organism: Pyrocephalus nanus (assembly GCA_038380795.1). Classification (NCBI taxonomy): domain Eukaryota; kingdom Metazoa; phylum Chordata; class Aves; order Passeriformes; family Tyrannidae; genus Pyrocephalus; species Pyrocephalus nanus. The sequence continues at coordinate 5,770,250 of CM076278.1, forward strand.
ACTCCCTCTGCCCGATTTACACTGCTGCTTCATTTTCCTGGCTGTCATTAGCATTGTTTGAGGTGGGATGATGACTTAATGGCACATTTGCTAGCGTTGCCCATTTTCCAGCTTGCTGCAGTTTGACGGTTCTTTTAATATACATTTGGAATACACACAACTGAAGTCACTGCCTGACCTTCATACCGTAGTTGCATCATCCAGAATTTTAGTTTCACTTTTAAAACTATTGGGCCTTAAGCTGGAGAAGACTGAACCGGAATATTAGCAGAGAGGTATGGGAAGAAAACCTTTCCTCTTGAGACTTCCATGGACTTTTTCTAGTTTGCTCAGTAGGAAGAGCCCTAATCTTAGATCAAACATGCAAGTCGTGCATTACTGTCCAACAAAAAGCAACAACAAAAATGCAATTTTAGGACTGAAGAAGATTTAGTTTTAAAATTACCTGTCCTAAGGTAGTACATTTAAAATGATGGTCTCTTCAAAGGACAATAATTGGAGCTTATGTATTCTAAGCAGTTGTATTAGACACTGCTCCTTTCTGTTAACTCTTGAGCTTGTTGTTGACCTTCCTGAAACAGTGTGTGTTTAAATGCAAATAACCATTGATTGAGCTGCATTGAAGCTGAGGCATTTATTTATAAGGAAACTTAGGAGGGGTTGATACTTGTAACCTGGTTTTGACATATTTAATGAGTTTCTGTTGATTTTTGCAAGCACTAACTGTAGAAAGTGAGCTTTAAGGGGAAACACTTTGGCCTGGTCTACGTACAGCTCTTCTGCAGTGTTGAAAGTGTAGTTTCACTAGTATAGAAGTGCTCATCTATTACTTGATAAACAGATCAGATTGCCACAGTGTGGAGAGGTAGGAGAGGAGCAGGACAGAAGAACTGGGTAAATACTGATAAAATCCTCTTACTTCAACAATTAAACACCTTTTATATCCATTTCTCTGTAGGCTCCCTGCTCTCTCCAAAGTTTCCTAACTATGCCAGCCCCAGCTCATTGAAAGCTCCTTTTCAAACACAGTACCTTTTTTTCCAGGGTGTCTCTGTGTTGCTGTGCTTCTCTCCCAGGGCTACTTTCATCTTCTTTTTTTCTTTCCTCTTCTTCCTTGCTTGTACCCCAAGTCCTCTGCATGTTATCATGGGATTTTTTTTACCCTTCCCAATGAGTTGGCTCTGGTTTATATATGCCCCAGGTCCCTCCCCCTCCCAGCATCCTCTAGAAAATGGTTAATTGGAGTCAGCTGCCTGGGTTCCCCATGTGATTAGTCAATGCTCAGGCTGGAGGAGGCCACAAAGGTGTCTGTTACCAGTACAACTTCTTCCCTATTTCTGTACCTGAGCTATCCTGCTGTAATTGTACCGACAGCAGGGAGCACATGGCTGCAGGAGGTGCAGTCCATGCCATGCAGGTGCTCATCCTGGGCCTGGGTGTAGGATATCAAAGCGTAGGTGCAGCAGAATCCTGTGCCACCTTCTTCAAATGCGTGTTGTAGGTGAACTGGAATGCTCTTTTTAAAATGATGGAACACTGAATTAACAGAATATGTGTCTGCAAAGACTACAACCAGAAAACCTCCCTTTTCAGACAGCCTGGTTAAAGCAAATGTCCAGTGTGGAAGCTACAGGAAAACAGCGGGCCCCATTTTTCAACTTTTGAAGGCTGTCAGTTGTAGCAAAATGAGAAACTTCAAACACCTGCTTATAAATGTCAAATGATATAAACGTTGTCTTAAGCTCCAGTACATTTTCTTGTTGATTTGTGTCACTTGATCCTAATAAAACCACGTTGTTCTTAGTTCACATGGAAGTGCCATGAGATCCTAAGCTGGAAGGCACTGAAGAACTGCAAAAATGGCATTTGCAGCAAGACGCTCAAAGTGCCGGGTGTTAAAGAAGTCTCTCCGTTCATCTATTAGCTGTTTTCTGTAGTATTGATCGAGTGGCTGACAGTCTAGAAGTTCTTGTAGAGCATTTTACTACCAAATTAACTGTGAAGTAGAGTAGCATTGACTGAATTGTTTGGTGCTGTAATTCTTGACAATAGGCATTGACATTTTGTCTTGCAAAGAGAAGCTATGCAGCTCTTAACTAAAGAAGGTCATGCTTTTCCTATGCCCCTACGATACCCACACGTTTACTACACAGATTGTACTACTGAGAGTCATCTTTTGAATACAGAAACTGCACTAAACTCAGTCTGCTGCAGAGAAATCTTATTTCAGGCCTGACCTAGTTACAGGCAGCTCTTCAGAAGACTGATGGTTGAATTCTTCCTTTGCGCGGTAAATAAATACTGTGAGATTTGAGATCTTGAACACAGCTTTTAACCTGATTTTTTTTTTCACTGAAATAAATGTCTTGACTCATCCCCTCGTTGAATAACGTGTGCGCTTTGAACACAGATGTTGGTTTAGGTTTAATTATGTTCTGCAGAAAAGCAAAACATTTTCCTTCAAAACTATGCAAAATTTGTGTGTAGTGGCATCTGATGCAAAGACAAGAATTCTTAAATTTCTGTGAACCTGGTTTTAGGCCACGAATGAACAGTGTTTCTCCGAGTAGCAGTGGTGTGGTTCAGGTATGTAAAATGTGGTTTCAATGTAGCATACTGACCAGCCTAAGCTGATTGTAACCTTGCTTCAAAATGTGTCTTGGCTATTTTACTATGAGACAAGTATTTTCATATAAAGACTGCATTTGATCAGTGTGCGTTTCTCTTTGAAGGACTCTGGATTCTCAATCGCTTGTCGCTTGCTTACACGTGTGCTGTCTGTTGCTTTATGAAACCTCTTAAATTGGAGTGATAACCTATCAGTGTAAATGTCCTTGGGCGTGTAAGGTAACCTTAGTATGAAGCATGAGAGCCTACGAGGGATGGCTTCAATCTATGCACCATTAAAGTTGTTCTTGCTTTGGAACTCGGAGCTGGTGTAATGACCTGGTGCCACAGTAGGCTTAGTGCTCGGCATCCTCCTGCTGTGTACATGTGTATATAGACGTCGAAGCCTCTGACCAGTCTGAAAGTTTAAATGAAGACTGTTTTAATCAGTGTCCATCACTGGATAAGCGCTAATTTAATTCATGATTGTTTACAAATTGGGAAAGAATAAACAAAAGGGAATATCCTGTTTGGGTTGGGGCTCTGAAGAGCCTGAGCATTATTTTTGTAAAGGGAAAAAACAGCATTCTTTGTGCCATTTCATGTGCCTGTAAATGAATTTTTATATTGTATTAACATCCTGGGAATGAGTGGGCTGCCTTTGTTTTCTAGTCCAGTTTTCAAGCATTTTCCTCAATTACCTGCATTTGAAAGTGAGACCTGCCTAAAAGACTGCCTTTTGGGACCAGTGAAAGCGTTCCTGTATAGTTGTCATTTTCTGTTTATTTGTGTTAAAGTGTGTTTTGGGTCAAGGATACAATTATTGCAGTGGGAAAGGTGGCCTTGTATTTGAGACAGTCTTCACTGTGTAAACTTTTAAACACAATATGTAATTTAAAGACCATGATCTTCAGGCAATAATATTAAGTGTAAGCTTTTAAAATTTATTTTGGGGATCATAGCTTATTTTATTTTTTGTGCTATGAAATTAACAGTATTAAATGAATTATATTCTTAGAATATATGGAGTGTCTTTTCTTAAGATTAGTGCCTTTTTAATTTCTTACTCCACTTAAATCATAGAACTGGTCCCAACATCAAGCCACTGTGTTTTTTTCCCCAGTGCCCTGTTTGTACAGTCTAAATAAAACTCGCCTCAACTTACAGTATTATTTGTTGTCTTTAGTCTTAAAACCTTGACAAGAACAGCAGAGTATGTAAAGCCCTTACTCTGTCATTATGATGCCCTGTTTTGTGGGTGAACAGAGTGCCAACTGAAGTTTTCCGGAATCAAAGGAAGAATTAAGCAGGAGAAAACGCTGTTGCCAGGCTGAATGATACTCCCCTGTTTCATCCTCGTGCCTCTCTCAGACTACTCTGCTGGGCTCTGGAGGTTCACCTGAAAAAGATGCATCTCTGGTTATGCAGATTATCACTGTCTCCTCCACCCTCCCACCCGACACGCCAGTGATCTTCCTCCACTGTATTTAACGCTGCTCTTTGGCCAAGGCTTTTAAGGGTCTCTGGAAATTATGACCTTTGTTTACTGTGACACCCTTGACTGTGCTTGTAAGAGTGACTGATTTATGCAAATGGTTTGAATTTAGCTTATTGAGTAAAAAAGGTGTAACCCATGCAGGTGTGGGAGAGGGCAGTGATGGCATCCCGGCCCCTGCTGAGGTGCCGGTGTAACACATCAGAAGCGTCTCCTTTTGGAAGTGAGGACCCGGATCCTGGTCGTCTTTTGCCTTTTTAGTCAATCCAGATCAAGAGTAGCACTAACAAAACTTAAGGATTTTCAGTTAAATCATTAACAAGGTGTTGATACTTGAGATGATCCTGTATAGGAGGAAAACTTAAGAGGAACATCAGACACTCAACTGCTGCAAAGGAGAAGCTACAAAGCTTGCATTGGCTCCCTGGACTCTGTAGGTATGGTGACAGCCTTGTGTTTGTCTTCTCTGGAGTACAGATTTCCATGTGATGTTAATAAACATTCATAGCCAACTCTGCTTAGTGTCTTATCATCAAATAGTCACATTTGGCAAGTTACATTTTGGAGAAAACCAGTTATGTTGTAATGACACAAGCAGGAACAGGTCAGGTACACGCAGTGGGATTGATAATCCTGTTTCAAGCTGCTTTGTGTGCATTTGGCTTCCTGGCAAAAGCTGGCAGTGCTGGTGCATTGCTGTGGCTGCTTCTCAGTGGCATCTTTTGCTTTATGTGGCAAACCCCAGTGTCCCTGCTCTTCCAGCTGTGATCTGCTTCCTGCGCGCTGGATCGCACCGTGGGTGCTCTGCACGGTGCAGATGAAGGCAGGTGCTGCACACCCCTCCCAGCGCAGGGTGAGCTAGGGCTTGTTCTGTTCTGGACCACCCAGGCTTCTCTGACGCCCCAGTGAGTGGAGGTGCCTGGGATTCACTGCTCTGAACACTCACCTTGTCCACTGGCTGGCACAGCCCTCCCCTCGCTGCAGCTGGGGTGGGGGATTTGTACCAGGAGTGCCCAACACAGCAGCCACCGAAAGCTCCAGCAACGGCCAAGTGTGCTCAGCTGAAAGTCAAAGGTAACGAGAAACAAGCAGTAACTCCACCTGAGTGTATTTCTGGCTTACCTGTATCCAAGCTCTCACCAGTGCAAATCTGAACTAGTTTAGTTAGGTCAGTCCTGCAACAGGCAGTATAAGCCTTAATTTTCCGTGCCAGCTGGCTGGGGTGAGTTGGGTTCATCAGTTTGTCACTCATTTGAAATGTTTTATTTCTAAACCAGTGCAGTGACAAACACCCCTCTAGGACACACCCAGAGGTGTGTCTGTTGGAGCTTACACCAGAAGGAAATACACCTAAATACACTCAGGTAAAATGCAGCAACAGCAGAACAAAGTTCTGTGTATTTTTTTTACATGATTTTTCATAGTTTGTGCACAAATGAAAGCTCTTCAGATCCTCACTAACAGGGACAGCTCACCTTGGAGCAGCTGTAGCAGTGTCTGTCTCCTTCATTGTCCCCTCTGCCTTTTTTTTTAGAGGGCAGGTCAGCTGCTCCCGTAGCAGCTGTTGGACCACCAGTCACAGCTCAGCAGGGTAAGGTAAAGCAGTTCCAGTTTCAGGAAACCTCCGTACCCCGAGCTGTGAACTGGCAGTTGCTGTGCAAACAGCTGAGCCCCCCTGCAGCAGGACCACGTGTCAGACTGGGACAGGCAGGCACAGGGAAAGAAAACATCACAGCTGTCCCAGAGTGAGCCTCCTGCTCCGAAATCCAAGCCCTACAAGCTTGCCTAGAGCCAAAGTTGCTCTGATTACTGTGACTCATTAACACAGACGGGTGTGTGCCCACCTTGGGTCAGGTTATCCACACACTGCTCCAGCTGCCCGCCATGGGAGCAGCCTGGGAACCCAGCACCCACTGCTGTGGCTCAGGCCCATCCCTGCTGCTCCAGACTGGCACAACCCTAAGGCTGAGCTACTGTCCCTGCTCAGTGCAGCCCCTCATGTGCCAGGTGCAGCCTCACCTGTGGAAGACGCCATCCATGCTGCTTCCAAGGCAGGCACGGGGAGCGAGGGATAGAGAATTAACACAGTGCTCCCCTCAGATAACCTTCCCAGCACCTGCTTACTTCATTCCAGGCATTTTGTAACCAGAACCCTCCCTGCACGAGTTATTAGTCTAACCCGCTGCTGGCGCACCAGACAATTGGGATCAGAGCTAAATCTGGGGTATCCGCAGGGAACTGGCTCCTGCTTTGTGCGTCCTGGCTGGTCCAACAAGGGCAGCTGAAAGTCAGCGCTGAAAAATCCGCCACTTGCTTTTGGTCTAGAAACGTACCACTAAAGCACAAGGGAAAGTGTGGATGCCAGGGACTGCAAACCCCCCTGCACAGCTCTGTGATTCCCAGGCTGCACTATCCACCCAGTCCTCTCCAGACCCCAGAGCAAGAGCAGCTCTCGCTGGGCTGTCAGAGGGTGGCAGGGGCAGAAGGGCAGCACTGGAGGTGCTGGCTTTGCCTTCCCCCAGCTTGCCCCTGCAGCTGAGACCCAACTGACTTAAGGGGAGAGGCAAATGAGGAGTGGATGCTGTTTTGAACAGACAGAAGGGACTGACATAAGTGAACAACAGGAGTCGGTTTGAAACTCTTGGCACTCGACTCGTTTTCAGCCCACCACCATTCAGCAGCCAAGCTGGAGTCCTCCAGGGATGCTTCTGACAGAAGTGACAAACCCAGCCACTGTTGCTACCCTTAACTTGTCATAAAACACATAAAAAATCAAACTTGCCCAGTTTTCATTACTGTGAAATAGTGGTACCCTGTATTTCTAGACTGCAATCCCACAGTTTTTTAGTGCATTCTGTTACTTTACTAATTTGATCTGGATTATAAGGTAGTTCAGGGGCTCTCATGGGAACTTCTACACTCTGAATCCATTTCTGTAATCTTACACCATCTCTTTTTGCCCTCATCTTGTGACCAGTGATATCATTAATCCACTGACCTTGAAGAGAAACAGCTTTTCTCTTTCCAGGTATCGCAGCTGGTGATTTGGCTCCGAGTCTGCCATGATGACGGATACACAGCGCTGGGCTGGATTCCTGCTGAGCATCAGCCTCACGCTCTGCAGGCACAAAGGAAACGTAATTCATCAGGCCTGGCCTTCCTCGTGTAAGAAAGAGCCACATCCCGTGAAGATCGAACACCTCCCGCTGTGCCCGACTATCTGGAATAGCTGTGCCTACTCGGCACTTTGGAGAACTAGACCTAAAATTAACAAAGATAATTTCCCTGCAAGAAATAGCACCTTGGCCTGGGCACAGGATACATCAGCAGGAGTCTGAAACAGAAAGGCTAAAATTGGCTCCGGTCTGGGATTCTGCTGAATGGGCTGTAACACAGGTCTGAGCACCACATGCAGGATACGCAGCAGCAGCGCTGGAAATCTACAGCCAAAATCATCCCAAGCTGCAGGATGTATCCCAGTAGTGATGAAAAGATTACTCCCAGTACTCAGTAGCAGCTCCTGCCTGTACAAGGCTGAGTGATCCACCTTCACCATCACTAGTGACTATCTGATCAAGGCAGAGGTGGGTGCTGGGATGGAAACAGCTCTCCAGCCGGTGGGACAGGGTGCTGGATTTCTAGCAAGGCTTTGTGCTGTACAGCAGTGACAGCCCACAGACCTCCACGGTGGTGTTTGTGGGATCAACGCTGGCCTAAATTTAAATGGACAAAAATAAAGACACATTGGAGAGCAGCCTAGGAACAGAAAGTGTGCACAGTCCTTGGCAGGGCAGTAAAGATGTGGGACTTCCATCCATCAGGAGTGCAGGGCTCACGCCTCCCACGCTGCAGTGCCCTGATTTCAGCTGCACTCTGCAGTCCTGCAGCCCAGGGGCAGCGCTACGTTGGAACAGCTATGGAAAATGGAGGGAGGAGACAATGTACCTGGAGAAGGACAGGCTGATTTAACACCCCTCCCTGCTGCCAAATGCTCTGTGCACTCTGCAGTCATTACCCAAAATAGAGCCATAGTCTGTGCCTCCTGCAAGAGACAGTCCCTGCTGGAAACATGTCAGGGCACTGCTGGGGCAGCAATTTACTGCAGGGAGCCACCTCAGAAGCTGCTGACACTGCACCCCACTGTACCTGGCTCCTTTTCCTCTCCCCCACCATTCAAGCTGCCTGTTGATGCTTGCTATAGCCTGGGAACACGACATAGGGCTCGACCCAGCAAGGAATGCAGGCAGGGTTTGGGCAGAAAGGAGGAAAAGTCCTGCATTAACCTCGGGATGCAAGTCAGAAATCCACCACACGTGGCTGTCACCTGATGTCCAAGACACCTTGACACATGGGGTCCCTTCCAGTCCAGCCCCAGCCTGGCAGAGCCTGAGTGGCTCTGAGGCAGCCCCTGCGACAGCCTCTTCTCTCTGGACTGGTCGTATCTTGTGCTTCCCAGAGCAAAGACACATCCTCCCCACAGCAGGCAGCTCATCCCAGGCAACCACCTCCTCCTCCTCCTCCACCCCTTGTTTTGCTGCCAGGGTCCCTCCCAAAACGTGAGCTGCTTCAGCCCCAACTTGCCCGACACTCGGCCTCTGTCAGCACCTGAACAAGACGAGTCACGCGAAACCCTCGCTCCAGACACGCCGTGACAGCACCAGAGCTTGGCCCCTTGTGCACTTGCAACCACGGAGCAACAACACAGATGGTCTCTTGGCTTTTCCCATTTTCTCCACCACCTCGGGATGTCCTCGCTGCCGCTTCCAGGCCCTCAACACCTTCTCAGCAACCCCCGTGCAGGCTGCCCCAGCTGTCCCCTCGCAGGTCACACGCTGTCACTGGGTGGCACTGTGCCCCTGCCTGTGCAGCCGTCCAGCTCCATCCTCCTCCTCCGCTCGGGGCGGGGCAGGGGGGGGACCCGGGGGGATGGGGAGTAACCCCCGGCTGGGCCAAGGGGCGAAGGCTCTCCTTGCCAAAATGGACCCACGTGTGGCAGCCAGCACTGATGGATGCCCGGGGACCCCGGGAGGTGACCCCAAGGCCCAAACACGGCTCCTGCTGCCTCCCTGCCAGGGTGTCTCTCCTCTCTGCAGTTACATTTTCATTACCGTGGTAAAAGGAGATCAACTGCATCCTTACAACACGCCCCCCCATAAAACTAATAGGCCAGGCAATTGGGACAGCCCTGTGAAGTACTTTATAGTCTGGACTCAAGGAGTTCGTGCCACAGCTCACAAGCTGTTCCAGCCCCACATCCCAGGAATCACAGCATTATTTCTCCCCACCACCCCTTCTTTTGAGCTGGGAGCAGAGTGAGGATGAGCACGGTGCCCTGATGCCTGGCTTGGCTTGTTTCCTGTCACTCAGAACCCCATTTGGCTCAGTAGCACAAGCCTGATAGAAGCTTCCATAGGGATCATAATTTCTTTTCCAGGGCATCATGACACAGTTCTGCACTGACTCCAGGAGCTTTTACACCACCAGTGGGAGTCAAGGGCCAAGAGGCTGGACCCAGCACTGGGCCAGGGCAGAGACAGGGAGGCCCTTTGTCAAAGCTTTGCCATTTGCTTCATTTGCAGTTGAAAGCCAGCCGGGCTTGCGGGAGGAGCAGCAGCTCTTCCAACACCAGGATGGCAAAACCCTCTCAGCTCTGTAAAAGACCCTTCCCTCTACATTGACTCCCCATGTTTGTTTGGGAAGCTGGGGGGACACATTTGGTGTAACCTGGAGCCCCACTTGGGAGGGTACCTGGTGGGGTTTGAGGGACTGTTTTGCTTCCCATGTTGCTGGGGCCCAGCTGATCTCAGTGCACACTCCCACTGTACTTGGAGCAGGGAGCTGGGCCCTGGATCCAGCAGGGCCAGGTGGACAACCCTGGGGACAGCAATAACCAAAGGGAGCAGCGGCTGCCACCTTCCCTCTTCCTGCTGCCTGAAAGCAGCCCGAGAAAAGCTTCCTTTAATCGCTCCCTCTATATTAGACCCTTCCAGGGGAAATTAGCACAAATGCAACATCAGTGGCACCAAGTGAATGGACCCTGAATAACTTGGAGGGGGGTTAATTAGTTTGTTAAAATCCTTCTCTCTTTAGTTGCCACCTACAGCTCCAAGCCTTGACAAACAGTTGGGAAAAAGGGTCTCTGCTGAAAATCAATGCTCTTTAGAGGTAGGAGCTAAAGATCCTCCAAGGACCATACACTGTTGGGAAATAAAGTGGAGGAGACTGTTGCTCTACCATTAGGATAGAAGACAAGTGTTAGAAGGGAAAGCAAAAGGTTTTCAGGTCCCCATTAAAGTCAGAAGGGAGACAAAGAGCCCATTTCTATCCCTGTGGTTTACTGTCTTTAATCTCTTTACCTTGGTGCCCCACTTACCCTGCAGGACAGAGTCACGTTTAGACGTGCTGAAAAGTTTAACTTGTGTTTGCAAAAACGCTTCAGGATCCCCAGATACCGACTGCCAGAGACTGCCAAGTGTTACTGCCTGTCCCTTTGGAAGGTGATCCCTCTGGAGCCCAAGAGCTGCCGGCAGACAGGGCCCTCCACTGCCGATATGCTGGGCAGGTAACACGAGTGTGCTGGGGAGAAGGAGTAACATCAGAAAGCCCCATAGCCCCTCACAAACAGTTTCACCCTCAGATTAAATTACTATTAGACTGTATTGACCCCAGAGAATTTTGTACAGCTCCCAGTCCTGCTGTAGCTGCCCCGAGCACGGCAGTACTGTCTGGTAACCTGTCTCAGAGCTGGTGTGTGCCCATGGTGAGATGGGGCCCTGCCAGTGCTTCTGACACTTCCAGCTCCATTTCAGCGTTGTGATGGGAGGGCTAAAGCACAACGCTGCAGCTGCAGCTCACTGATCTCCATGGGCAGCACTTTGGAACTAGAATTTCCTCAAGTACCTGCTTTAAAGCTGGGACTAACTTCACATCTGTGTTGCCCCACAGAGGACAGACAGTTCCAGCTTTAATCCAAGGACAAGATTTGTTTGCTAGGCACACGATGAGCTGTGTGCCCTGCCTTCTATACTGTCCACTGGTGTTTGTACTTTAAAAGCCACTGCATCATTTGATTCTGCCCAGCTGTCTGAAAAAAAAAGCCAACATCCTGTGTACCGCTGGGACCTCTTTGTCAGAGGCTGTGAACTCATCTCCATCCAGCACCAGGATGGATTGAACAAACTGAAGCAGTATTTTATTGCTCAAGCATAAAACATGGGAATAAACAAGCACTGAAGTGCTACTGATCATTAAAACCAGATGGGAGCCCATTTACTGCCTCCAGCAGTGAGGTGCCACGGCTGCTCTGCTGAGGCCCCCCCTTGAAATAGGAAACCCAACGCACCATCTGTGAGGTGCTGGATGGCAGTGGCTACAGGCAGCCCCTGCAATTCCAGGCTGGAGTTATCTGTACTATCCTCTCACCACCATCCCAGGGATAACCAAGGAGTAACAGAGCTGTTAGTCCTGGCTCCAGAAATACAGTCACCTCCGTTACGGTTGTGTCTACATGAAAATGCCCCACTGAGGACAAGCAACCCATCCAGGGCCAGTCCTACTGTCCAGGGAGGTGGGATGGGGAGAATCACAGGGCAAATTGTCCACACACACAGAGCAGGGACTTGGCTGCATTTCATTAGTATTTGTTCAAATGCTCACCAGAGAACCATCCCTGGTTCTGGTCACTCCTGCACAGTTCACCTCCCGGATGGTGGATTACCCAAAGCAGCCCAAAACCTTACTTCCTTATCAACCAGTGCTATCTAGCATGGGAAGTACCATGGTGGGAAGAAGCCAGGGGCTATTTTCCTGCCCTTCCTAATCAACACACCCACCACAGATAAATACGCAAGGAGAGCACTCCCAGACTGGAGTCCTGGAAAGTGGCCTCCAGGAACAGCTCCATCCTGAGCACCCCCAGCTGCAAGCCAGGCTTAACCCCCTCCCTAGACTGAAGCTTTGCACCTTTGTCTCCAAGTCCCATCTCCCCGTGGCAGGGAACCCTCTCCACAGCCGAAACCAGAGCACGGCATGGGGCCAGGGATGGATTCCTAGGCGGCCCCGAGAGCCAAGCGGAGATGCAAATGGAGCAGGAGACTGCTGGAGAAGCAGAGACAGACAGATGCTTTTACACTTCAAAGGGAACAGGGCCCTCTGAGCCTTTCAGGAATACGCACAAATCGATAGACTCCTTTCAAACACCGAGCACATTTGCTCAAGTGTGAGGCAATTAGTCCCTGAGGATGGGGGCAGGACAGGGCCATTAACAGCCATACGGGCAGGATGAGAAACATGCGGCATGACTCCAATGGCTCCACGAGGACCGCCAGCCCAGCCTGCTGAGCAGAAAACTACCCAGTCCTGGCCTCACTTTCTCATCCATGGTTTTCAAAATGCCCTTGTGCCCCCAGGGGCTCTCCAGGGAGTGCATTAGTGTCATTCAGCCCATGTCAGTGCAACGCTCAGCACATCCCTTTGGCAAACAGAGCGGTTTTGATCAGTCCCCTCCACTGCTCCATGGTTCACTGCTTTTATCCTGAGAGAACAATAACCAGAGGTACCCCAAGGATGCACGAGGGCTGACTTAAACTTACCACAGCAATTCCCATTCCCCCTTTCACCCGACTGCTGCTGGGCAGTGCCCCAGCTGCTCCTTAAGAGCTCTGTCTCCACGGAGTCCTTCCTAGATGGAAAAGCAGCACCCAAACCAGATTGTGGGCGAGCAGAGGACTGGCTGCTCAGCAGGAACAGAGCCAGTGTGGGGACAGACCCCGTTGTGTGACAGGAATCAGGCCTGACTCATCCCTATCTACTCTGCACCAGCACTTCCACGCAGATCTACCCTTAACGCATCAACTCCCAGCAAGGATGTTACAGATATCCCAGGTGCCAGTGCTTTGTGACCCCACAGATGGGAGCTGGAGTGCCAGTGCCAGCACGCAGGAAGTCTCTCCTGTGAACAGCTGCTGTTTTACATGTAGCCTTATTTGTACAAAGAGAGGCAGAGATACCAAAAGTGAGCAGTGCTTCATGCCTGGCTGTGTGACTGATGGAGTGCCTGTCCTGTATTGCTGGCTGCCCACTCCCACTCTCCTTTATGGGGGCACATAATTCACCCTCTTCAGTAAAAATAGAAGAGGAAGAAATAAAAATCTCAGCATGTCCCCAAAGAACTGTAAGAGATGGAAATTAAATCCATCCATTACACTCACCAAGCAGGGTGCTGTCTGGGCAGGAACACTGGAGTTGTACACCTGCACGTTCAAAGAAAAAAAATGGAGTATTAGAGAAGTGTCAGAGGCAATCAAGCACCTCACAGCAAACTACTTCAGGCCATAAAACAAACTCACACAACTTGGAAAAACAAAAAAGGAATAACACTAAATTAAGCTGGGCAGCAACACTGCTCAGCACAGCTGCAGCACCTCTTCTCACCCTTGCACTGAAGGATTGCTTCACCCTTGGTTAAAATTTCGCCTGACACTGCTGCTCAGGCCCAGGTCTCAAGAACGCTTCAGTGCTTGTTCTGGGAAGTGCATGTCGAGTGCCGCTGGGGAGAAACACCTTCCCGACTTCCTTCGCTGCGTCCTGCGAGCTGCGTTACCTCTCCCGGGGTTCCTCCTGCTCAGATTTGCTGTAACGATCAGAAGCCACACTTAACCCTCACTACAGCTCTGCAAGGCAGGACAGCGAAAGCAGCTCACCTGGAGCTGCTTCCCATAGCCCAGGGAGGGGACAGCCGAGCCCCGGAGACAAGCAGGGACAGGCTCCCCCACAGCCACAGCAAAAACGCAGCAAGGTCGCGCCCCTGAGCACGGCTGGAGCCCAGCCGGCAGCGCCCAGGGCAGATGAGGGGGACAGGGCAGACCACCCCTCCCGGTGCCCCCGGGAAAACCCTTTGTCCCCCCTTCCCCAGCCGGCCCTGCACAGTTTTACCCCTCCCTCTTTGCTCTCGGCCGTTCACTGAGTACCTGCAGGCTGCGGGCGGGTGAGCAGGGAAGCGGAGACACCTGCGCGGCACATTTGGCCGCTGATGAGAGGAGGAGGGGCGGGCACGGCGGGCAGCTCCGGGCAGGGGGATGTGGCTCTGTGCCGGTCCGGCCCCGCACGGCGGGTGGCGGCTGCTGCCGGCCAAATGCTGCGTCCCCCCTGCTACGAGACTCCCCATGGATCCCGATCTGGGGCTCGGGAGTTAAGTGGCTTTTAAGCTCTGCAATAAAAACCCATTTGACTCGAAGGATGTTGTTATTCCTGGAAGGGGGTTTGCGCCGCTTGCTTGGATTTGCTTGAAGTGACCCAGTACATGCGCTGACCAAGGCAAGGCACACAGGAGCCCCCTGGGCAGGCAGACCCGTACCACACCAAAGGTGCCAAAGAGCAGCGCTGCCTCGGGCTCGGCCGGGCCAGGAGGCTCAGCTGAGGGCACCAGACAGTTTGGTTTCCACCAGCTGAGCACATCTCTGTCCCTGCAGCACCTGGAAACGAGATAAGCTCCTAGTGAAACCAGCTGGTAGCTGCTTTTGCAGAGCCAGAGAGGGCACAAGCAGAGGCCAGATTCTTGGCCAGCTGAGAGGGGACCCTACATCCCTGGGAGGACTTTCCATATCTCTAGAGAGGCGTGGGGCACTTTGCTGAGCTGCAGGCAAACAGGTGCCTCTTCCGAGCCTGCAGCTGCCTGTGGAAGAACTGCAGAAGTTTTGGCAAGAAAGTGTTTTTCTGCCATTCCCATCTGCATTGAAGCAGTGTCAAGCAAGGCTTAAGGCTGCAAAAACCAGTAGGAGAAACCAAAATAAATTAAGATCTTTATTTCCCATAGGAAATTTACCTAGATCCCATTTATAGTCCATTTGCCCTCGTCCTTATGTAATTCCTCTGTGGGAGAGGAGCAGAAAATACAGAGAAAATAAACAATTTGCTGCAAAAAATTGGTGCAAGAGCCTGAGTCACATCTAGCAGTGTGAGCAGATAACCTGAGGCTCACTGAACACGCTGCAGAGAACAACGAACCCTGAGATCAACAGTATGTGTCATGCATGTACAAACTGGCCCCAGGTAACATGACTAAAGCAGAGCCACTGGTGTGCTTGAGAGAGATGCATAAACCCACACTTCTGAGTTTATTTTATTACTCGTAATGGCCTGCCTTCCACATGTCTCATTTCCCTTTATTGAAGCTGTCAGAGGCATTACATTATGTCACATGCGTGCAAAAACAGCGTTTTAGTGGAGCTCATACAGACTTTTAAATGCCACAGCTGAAGAAAACAAGACAGTGGGAACTGCAGAGGGAGGAGGTGGGAGCAGAGTCCAGAGCAAACACCTCCAGGCAAAATCTCCAAAGGTTTCACAAGGCAGCCAGAGCTGCCGTCTCTCGCCAGAGACACGAGAGCGAGAAAGTAAAGGTACTTTTCTAATAAACTGGATGATTCACTGAAGAAGGGCAAGTGGTCCTGCTGCAACAGAAGGCTGATGAGTAATTAATGGCTCGTCCTAGGCACAAGGCTGAGTCTTTTACCCCAGTGCAGAGCTGTCTGCCAAACACCAGCTCTACTGACAGGCCCATGGGGCAGCAGCACCTGCAATGCTGCTCTGAAGGTTTGAAAGGAAGAACATTGCACTTGTATTTGCACAGGAGTTTCCCAGTGCTGCCCAGTTCTCCTCAGCTACTCATACTCACCACGGCATGTTTTTCATCCTCATTAGCACCCTGTGACAGGGAAACACATCCCAGGGATAAAGGAACAGATCTAACCAGGTAACCCATGGGGGGATGTATTCTTTCTCTTTTCTTGGCATGGCACTGGCAGCGATCCCAGTGGGTGCCAGGAGGACTGTCATGCACAAAGTACCCCCAGGGTCCCTGCACATGGGGCTCAAGGCACCCTCTCGACTCCTCAGCCATTCTGCTCATCGCATTTCCAAGATGTGAAAAACAGTGCTGGCAAAATCAGCTACTAATGGTCAGAGACAGACTATTTCTCTCCTCCACAGAGGTCAGCCTTTCACAGCTGACCTGCCTTCACGCAGCTGGCATTTGGACAGCGGGAAATCAC
This sequence comes from Pyrocephalus nanus, assembly GCA_038380795.1. Classification (NCBI taxonomy): domain Eukaryota; kingdom Metazoa; phylum Chordata; class Aves; order Passeriformes; family Tyrannidae; genus Pyrocephalus; species Pyrocephalus nanus. The sequence continues at coordinate 5,786,402 of CM076278.1, forward strand.
AGCATTCTGGGCTGAAAACAACCTCCTCCACAGTTCCTTCTCCAACCAGATTTCTTTTTAGTGAGTCGCTCACGTCCACTTGCATGTCACGCACAGCAGGTACAAATCACTGCTGGCCAGGATGCCATCAGAGGGGAGGCTCACAGGGCATTATGTTCATGTACTGTGGTGAAGTCTGACCTTTATTTCAACACTGCACATCCTCAAAGCCTGGGAAGCCCAGGGGAAGTACTTGGCTGCTCTGCACGTATCATAACACAGTTTGCAGTACAAACACAGTTAGAAATATACAATTTAAATAAAGAAGTCATTGTAGTTGAGTCCACAGATTTATAGGGTTACTTTTCAAAGTAATTTTAACAATAACAAACATGGCTCAACATCTCTATGCTAAGCAGATGCACAGTGCTGACCTGGTACCCCAACAGATCAGCACACAGCCTTTCCCAGTGTACCTGCACACCAGTCCTGATGCACTGGGCACAAACTTGCCCAGGTCTGCTCATAGACAACATCTTGCTACACACACAGAGAAAACCATCTGGCACACAGGCTAAATGACACACCTCTCTGCTTATATATGGCTACAGGCCACAGAGCAGCTCTTAGTGTGACAAGAAAACATTCCCTAAATAACACCTAGAAACATGTCTACCTTTGCTGAGAAGCAAAGAGCCTGTCTCACTCAAGACCCCATTGCCAGGGCCATTTGCCACTCAGCCAAACAGGGAGTCTTCCCCCTTCTAGCAGGAAGATGAAAGGAAACCCTCCTTGCATGGCACATGCAGGCTCCTGCCCAGGCTGGGACCAGAAAGGACAGAGGTGGAACCACTTCGATAACTAAACATGGAGACAGATCCCTATAGACTCCCAAATAGTGGTGGGATAACTTCACACACTCAGAGTGTAGCACAGGAATCACAACAATAAATTATATTCTCCAGGGGTGGCAGGGTGTGGGAGAAGGAAGAGGTTCACAGCAGATTTCCTTTCACTCTAAAGAAAGATGCTGAAGTTAAACAACAGCACTGCTGTTCATGGCCCTACCTCTGACAATCTTGAAAATCCCCAGAGCAGCTCCCCACATTTCAGGAACAACCTCCCTCCACCTCTGCAGAAAGAAGAGCATTTCACTGACCTCGAATCTAGGGCTGACAGAGGAGGGATGGGCACAGGGACATGCAGACACAACACACAGCCTTCCTGCTGCTTCAGCTGCATGGAACAAACTCTTCCCTGCCTGCATGACCCACTGCTGTGCTCCAGACATGCCTTGCTGTGCATTTTACTCTCTTCTGCTGCTGGAAGAAAGGCAAGACTCTAGCTTTAGTTTGACTATACTAACTGAGGAACCTGCTCAAAGGTCAGTGGGATTGCTCGTTCCGCTTGTCTTTGCAATATTGTCTACAGCTTCTGTGCCACCTGGATGGCTTACTGAAACTCCTTAGCCCCTATCTCCTTGCATCAAGTCCCGGGAGGAAGGGATTTTGGAAACTGCCAAATGCGAGGTGCAAACAGCCTGCGACTTGCAAGTTCGGCAGCTCTTTAACTACTGCCCTCGGAGATCCTGTGGTTTCCTACTCCTGCTGGGAAAAAAGATACTGCAAGACATTTATTCTGCCTGATCCACAGTGACACAGCTGGGGCAGCCACCAGTTTAGCCACTGTTTGTGAAACACGGTGAGGGTTGTTGCGCAAGGAGACAAGGAAGTGAAGGTGTCCCATTCTGCCACTTGCAGCAATACCCTCTGCCTAGTGCAGGCGAGGCTCCAAAAGTCCAGCACCCCGGAGCAAATCTGATCTCATTTACAGTTTTCTCTCAAGTTTTTTCACTGGGAAGGGTCCTCCCTGCTCACCAGCAGGCGTAGGGGAACAGAGGGTACTGGCTCCACTCTGCCATGGTCCCGTGGGCGTGTCCTGGAGCGCCCTGTGCGTTGTACTCCGTGGAGAAGGCCGAGTAGCTCATTGCCCTGTACTGGCTGTGGGGAGGCACCACCCACTGCCCCAGGCCCTGCTCGGTGCCATAGGGACTGTACACGGGCGCTCGGGCCCCCGGCTTCCCGACAGAGTCTAGAGCCATGTTCACCACCCCCGTGTAGTCCTGGGGCGGAGGCAGAGGCGGGGGGAGCGGAGGCAGGTTGGTGAAGCCCTCTGGGAGCTGTTTGGAGTCGTGCTCGGGCACCGTGGCGAGATCCAAGGCGTGGCACCTTGCCCGGAAATCGTTCAAGGCCGTGGCATCGCGGGTGGGAAGGTGCTGGCTGTCCCCAGCTTCGTGGAACCTGAGCCACGGGGCAGAGAGAACAGCAAGTCAAACCCACCGCAGTGGAAAACCACAGCAAACCCACACAGATCCCCCGGGGAAAGGCAGGGCGAGCTCTCAGCACGCCCTCTCCCCCTTGCCTATTCCTTCATCTTACTGTTAAGTGTGGATTTTTGTCCAGGCCTCACTGTCACACCCACAGAGAAACAAAATGCCAGAGAAGGTAAGTCCAGACCATCTTAGCTCTGGCTCAGGTCTGGGCTCACTCATGCCCAATTCTGCAGTAAGAAGGGAAAAATCACAGTAGTCCTTCCACTCCACCAACAATCTTCCTCCAAAGGAAGGAAGCTCTGCAGCACATAAAGCTGGCTGGGAGAGCATTTTGGGACAGGGAAATAAAGAGCATTACTAAGACATGAGTATGCCCAGAACCAGTGGGTTTGAAGCAGCACAGAAAGGTTATCCATGGAGCTACATCTGTGCTAACCTAACGTCTCTCAACCACATATACAGCCCAACAGAAAGGCATCCTTCCCTACTCCCAGGTGGCTCTTTTCCTTAGCAAATACCCAGTAGAAGAAGAGGAATCCCATCAGTTAAAGGGTGTCTTCGGACCAGAAGGTAGGACTCACCGATATGTCTGGTAGGACGGCGTTGGCACTTGCTGCTCCCTGGCCAGACCCTCCCTCTGCTCCGCAGGCACCGGCGACGCCGCAGGGAAGGCCTGGCTGCCACTCTGCTCCGAGCCCCAGAAGGGATATCCACTGCTGACCACCACGGGGTTACTCTCTTCCTTCACATCTACATTCTCATCCTTCTCAAAATCTGACTCACAGCAGGGAAAAGAAAGAATGGAAAAGAGTGAGAAGGGGGAAGAGAGAGACAGAGTTCACAATGGTCTGCTGGCAGTTGCGTTAAGCACGGGATGGTGGAAAGAAATGCACTAACACCTCTGCTGCAGACCTGTCCTAAGGGAACAGCCCTTTCCAGCTCTTTTCTGCCCAGATACTGGTGGGTCAGTCCTGCCCTGTCCTCTGTTCTTAGCTGTGCTACTGCAAGCAGCACCGTGAGCTGGAGCAAGGAATGATCAAGCTTAAAGAACTTTTTGAATAGCATTCTCTGGGTTTGTTGTGACCAATATTACCACGTTCCTCAGCACCAGGCTCCTTTTCCTCAGGCAGCTTCCTCTTCTGGCTCTTGGCTGGACTGGGCTTCTGGCATTTGGCTCGTCCTTCCCTGGAAAGAAACAAGACACAGGAGTAAGCTTGGATGGAAGCTTTTTGCCTACAGAAACGGGAGGGGCTGCTGGACAAGCTCTGGAAGACAAAAAGATGGGATGAATCTTTAACATTCTGTGCTGTACACCTCTCCTATCAGCCCCTCAGGGGCCAAATTCCAGTGTTAGCCACGTGCCTGTCATTGCTGTGTGCTTCCAGGGAAAAGCCCATGCCTGTGATAACGGATAAATCAGGAAAGGGGCTCCTGCTTCATGTCTGCACAAAAGGCACGATCAGCTTGGAAACTCAGCACCAGAGGTTTTGGCACTGAGTTTGTAAGTGCAGCCTGATGTGGGATACACACTAAGCACACAGGTACGTGCACAGCAGGGTGGGTCTGTCGCTTGAAAGCAGCTCTTTCCTAAATGGAAAATGAGTTTAAGCTTAGTCAGAAATGATGCTACCAGGACGAGAAAGAAATTCCATGGTATTGCTAAAGTTTGAGTAAAATAGAGTCAGTTTTGGCCTTTTTTCATCAGGAAATGAGATTTTTTTCAGGCATGAAATAATACAAAACAAATTCTCAGATATTTTTGTAACATTTTCTGCTTGGAAAAAGCCCATTTTTTCCTTCTCTATTGCCCAGTCGATGGTTGCAACTTAAGCTTTTTTTCATCTCATCCATTGGCTGCCTTAAGACCAGGCAGATCATCTCCCTGGTATTGGTATCCATCTTGCAGACAAAGTCTCCTGTTGGAAGAGATGCTTTTCCACCCACAGGAAAAGGAGACAAGGGAGCCTCCAAATGTCAGAATCAACCCGATCTCCAAGAGACCAAATGATCTGCTGTGGACTCCTGTTATCACTCCTATTCACATGTCAGACTCCAGTCTAGCTCCAAGTTGCAAGGGAATGTAGGTCTCAAATTTCTCACACCTCCTACGTTTCTGTAGGAATTATCACCTCCCACTCCCCAAGTCTCTTGGGAGGAGGCGGCACAGGGGGACATCATTCCCAGATACAGGCAAATGCAGTGTGCACAATGCAGCAGGCTCAGCAGGGCGGGCTGGTAGAGTTTTGTTCAAAGGCCTTGGGTAACATTCACAAGTGAACTCCAGTTATAAATAAATTAGGATGAAAAAACAGTTTACCTTCGAGTGTTCTTCCCATGTTCACGGAAACCTTTAGCAAATGGGTTGTTGTCAATCTTGAGCTTCGTAATCTTAAAATAAAAGGAACAAGATTCAGTATCATGGAGACTGGTTGGGTTCTTCACTATTTCAAGGCCTCCACCTCAGTATTTATCTTGACAGGTTTTCTAAGGGTTTTGGACATGCCCTTGCCATGGTATCTGAGCTCTCCCAGCAGGTCCTCTTACTGATCAGGAACTGGCACACACAGAGAAATGACTTTGCCAGGATCAGCAGGGATTTGGGTGGGATTCATCTGACTAGAGAAACATACAGGGTCAGTGTCTGTATCTGGACTTTTGCCCAGAGTTTTTACTGCTTTTGGAGTTCTGTGTGTCACTGACAGTGCACTCAATGCCTTTAAGGTGCATGACTCATCACAGAGAGGATGTTTTCCACGGGAACCACAATGTGCCTCTTTCCTCCCTCTGTCCATCACAGGGTGAGCAGACTTGAAGGAGACACTTCCCCCTACAAGAGTTTTGAGGACATTATGTAGCACCATGTCCAAAAGCAGTGCTTGCACACTGTACCTGCTCGTTCTGGTAGGCAGTGACAGAAGTGAAGACAGTCTCAGGGAAGCTGAAGACCTGGAAGATGCTCCAGCGGACACTGAAGAGGTCGTCTGCCTGCACAATGTGGAAGCGCGGCTTGTAACGGTGCATGGAGTGCAGGATGATCTGGCACAGGGACAGACAAAGGATAAAGTTTCTATGGGCAAACACTGCCAATACACAGACTAAACCCCTCCCCAAGAGGGCACAGGGGCTGGGCTGAGGGAGGAAGAAAGGGCACTTGGATATGTTTTCATTTTCACACGATCTAATTTCTCACAAATCTCTCTTATTTCCCACAACATTCCTCTGCGATGAATTCCAAAAGAGCACAGCACAACCTACATGTCCATGTTGATCCAGAGTGTTGTTGGTGAGCTTCAGTTTTTGGAAGGAGACAGGTTCTTTCATCCAGTGGCTGCCAGGAGCTGGGGAATCTGGGTGAACGTAGGTGCGACAAGGGAGCTGGGGCTCTGCTTTCCCAGCAACCTCCCACTGATCTTTATTCCACTGTGAAGGGAAAGACAGAAATCAGGGGCTTTAAAAAAACCTGCTTTCAGTACAGGAAAGCCCAGCTACTTTGCTTCACTGTCAATTCAGTGCACTCCTCTGGAGCACAAGCAGCAGATTCTCTCTTATGAGCCATGATCATGTTACCAAATCAGCTCCGAGTTTAGGCCTCATTTTTCTTCCCTTTTTCCCAATGGCTGTCAGAGAAGTCTGGTGTTAATCATGATTAAAACTCTACTGCTTACAATGAAAATTGTAACCCTTCCACCTGCTCCCCAAGCAAAACTGACAAATAACTCCAGAGAAGCATAAAATCCACCAATTACTTCTGAACTTTGTCCAAAGAGAATTTATTTATCACTATGGCCAGTGAAGCATAAAAATTAATCTATTTCAAACAAAGATGAAAGGACGGCATAAATTCTGTTATTTAAAGTACTTACCTTGTACCTGAAGTTGTCCATTGGCACAAAATCTACCAGCATGAGGTACTTGGCATATGGGATTAAGCCAGAGACTTTGATTTTGCATTGTGGAAACATTCGTCTGAAGGAGAAATGAAAAATAAGAGTACAAAAAGATTCCTCTATAAAGTGATATTAATGATCAAGCAGCATGCCCTGTTTACCAACTACTGGCAAAGTCCTTGCAGCAGTATTTCTCCATCCAGCTATTGACCATTTGTCCATCTTAGTGATGGACTGTCTGGTCCTGTGGGTTTAGGTGGGATAGGCACTAATAGGGCAGCACTCACTGACTGCCTCTGTTCCTCCAATTCCTGTAACACGACAGTGGGAAACTTAAAAGGAACTATTTGGAGTTCTGTACGTAGTTCCTCGCCTGCTGCAGCTCTCACAGACCTGGAGGATGGATTAGAGCATTTCTGAGCGTGGGTAGAAAACGTGCTCTCATCTAAGAGCACACCCGGCTTTCTGTTCCCGTACTCCCTGCCACTACTTTTAACTTCTGACTCTGCAAAAAAGCTTTGACACCTACCTCCCTACCCAAAGGGATTATTTCAGCTCACAGCAGCTTTGACATAATACATTACAATTTCACAATTCCATGTTCTTTTCCTGCAAGCTCCACAATACGTGACTCATTTATGCATTAGAGTACTCTGCACGCACAGATCGTTATGAGACTACACCATGTTCTTGCCTGCAAAAGACTCAAGCCCAGGCATTTACTGCTCAACTGCTGCTGCCTGTGACCCAGGCAAAGGAAGGCCAGGGCACTTTCCAGAGCAACCTCCAGGTGACAGGAAGAACACCAGTGTTAAATGCGAGATAAGGGTACAGAAGTTTTCTCAGCACATCAGCCCCTCAAGTGACCTTTTGCACTTCACAGCTTGGACTTCTACGACATCCTGAAAGTGCAATTCTCCTGCCAGGATCAGGGAGATGAGCATAATTGTTAATAAAACTAGTTTAAGGACCATTATTCAAAAAATGAGCAGGTGAGGATTTTGACAAGAGCTCAAAAGAGGTGTGGGGTGGGCAGCTGTCCCGCACCCCTCACCTGCCGGATTTGGTGATGATCATCTCAGTTCCAATCTGGTGAAACTTCATCCAGAGATCCATGTCCTCGAGGGTGACCACGATGGAGCTCTGTGCGTAGGGCTCCAGGCTGGGGGAAGGAAGGACCTCACACGGCGCTTTCACGTCTAGAGAGAGAAAAGATGGTGACTTCAGGCAGGCAGGAGGGAACCAACCTGGCACAGCCCCTCCTGCCGTGGGACTGGGAACTCTGTGCCACAACAAACCTCTGGAAATCTGTCATTTTTCTTCAAAGGATTGTTGTTACTCAATAGGCTCAGAGCCTTTTCCAACAGGTTTGGGTTTAGCTGGTAACTTCTCCTGTAAAGATTTGTGTGCTGTACCGACTCAACCTAAATTCCATTGTTACAAAACTCTCACAAGCAGTAGCCACAATCCACCGTTCTGGTAGGACCAGGGTTGCACAAAACACTTTTACCAAGAAAATACAATGAAAGCTGAAAGGATTGTAAAGATGGTGATTGTACCAGTGGATAATGGGGGAAAACAACAGGTAGGTAGCACAAGTGAAAAATCTCTCCAGAAAATGGGAGAGACAGGAGAACTAAATGTAAGTGAAAGCAAGAAAAGAAGGTCCCAGAGATAGACTGTGGAATATTCTGAAAACAGGACGGCTGCTCTGAACTGCACTTGGAGATGGGAACCACCAAGCACCCTGTGATGGGAGTGGAAGATGTTCAGTAACACCCTGGCACATCAGAGCTGCCTGCAATGTATCTGCACTTGGTACTGGAGGCAGAGGACCAACAGTGGTCCTGGGGAAGAGGAAAGGGAAACTATTCTGGGGGGAACCATCCTTGGTGTTGATGATACCTCTATAGAGCTGTTTGGATGAAAAACCTCTTTTAAAAACCTCCATAGTTGCTCTTAACTATCCTGTGAGGCAGGCTCGTTTGCTGCTGCCGTGCTGAAAAGCGCAGTTTCGCTTTAGGTTAAACGTGACCTGGGGTGGTGCTGGTGGGCTGATTTCATGCCCAGCAGGGCTTTACTAACACTGCCCTGGGGTCTGAAGGAGCGATGGATGTGCTTGCTCGGCAGGGCACCCCCGGCAGCAGTGCTGTCCCCAGCTCAGAGCCAGCAGGACACCTCCCCGGGTGATGCATTAGCGGCCAGGCACAGCTATTTGTTTAAAAGGGAGATTTTTCTGCCTCTCAGCCTGATCAGATGTTACTCAGAGCACAGCAGAAAAAAAGGGGAATTTTCACCTTGTTACAGGTTTACTGCGTAATGTCTTCAAAAGAATATTCACAAAAGGCAGACAATTATTTCCAGAGAAATAAGCTTTTTTCATAAAAGGGACATCTTTCTACCAAAACAACCCAGTGTGAGTCTAAGGGCTTCTTCCTTCAGTACAAAGAATTAAAAAACATTTAAATGTAATTCCGTCAGTTTGTAAAGGTCTTCAGGCATTAAAAAAAAAAAAAAAAATTTCCTGCTTTGATCCAACATTAATGAACTGGCCAAGAAGTGACACCTAGCTTGGTCACTAAGATTAGCCTGTTAACATCTTCTTACTAAAGCTTCCCCCATATCCTCTTGCAAAGACATGAAAGCTGCCATGAGACGATGCATTCGGTGGCTCAGTGCAGCACATGTATCAAAAGGAGTTACAATAAAATTGGGCTGATTTCCCACAGGAGCCATCCAAGTCACAAATACATGCAAACAGATTTTGATTAGCTAGACAGATGCTCGCTCCTTCCCCAAATGAATTTTAGAATTAACATTTCTGTAAGCAAATTCCAATGCCATTAAATGAGACTACAACAAGGCAGATCTCAGGAGTCCTTACTGAGGGGAGACTTCCAATGAAGTAGAGAGGAACTGAAGTGAAAAAGTTCAACAGAGAATTAAAACTCAAAGGCAGATGTTATAATCTGTTTTTTACCGAAATGAGTCCACAACGCACCTGTAGGAGCGTGATGCTGCAGGAGGCAGGGACAATAAACGCTGCAGCAAAGATTTTAAGATGTGGTTAATGCCTTTCACCGTGCAGGTTTTGCGTGCACAGTCTGAGGCTGAAAACCAGAACATGAACAGGATCTGCATGAGGATCTGGACCCCAGCAATGGAGTGAGCCTGGCAACGGATCCACACAGCCGGCTACGCAGCCGTGCGCTGTCAGCTCCAGTGGGATCCTGCAGCCGTGGATCTATTTGTAGGATCCACTTTGGATTTTGTTTGCAGAGCCAAAGGCTCTTCCAATTCTTGCTCTTGCAAGGCACTTCCAATTCCCTCCCAGCTTGTGCCTGTGGAACCAATGCCAAGACTCAGGCACACAACCCCTGCAAAGCTGCCTGCATGTTGGAATTACAGCACAGAGAGGCCTGGGCAGGGTGTCCAAGCACTAAATGCAACTTGTTAGACCTGTACTTCTATGATTTCCTCTTCTATGTAACTTAGTTTTTTGAGTATTATTTGAAAGAGATTTAAACATTTTCCAAGAATTTTAATTCTAAGCTTCTTAAAAAGCATTATGATTATCGTCGTTTCAGTAATACAGCATGTGGCACATTTTAAAACACATTCTTTATGGCCAGATGAGGTTGAAAAAGAAGAAAGATGGGATAATAAAGGAACTGAAAATTAAGGTATCTTCAATCTATTCTGCACTTGGTTTGAAAGTCCTTGTACCAAGAGCAGCAGCTTGTCCTACAGTTTCTGTATCTCGAATAAGCTGTACATAACTTGTTCCCATCTTAGGGACAGAAAGAAAGAGAAATGAGAGACAATTCAGTAATTCCTGAAGGAGGAGGAAGATTTTTGGATAGGAGATGCTGGAGTACAATTCCCTCACCTAAAGCAATCCTTCAATTCATTGTCAATTGCAGAGACAATGTTATGACACCAGAAAATCTGTTGTAGCCTTTCCAAAATGTATGGGATAGGGTTTGCAGTCTGGGGAAAAGTCCAACAAGGCAAATTATATGCTTCTTACCTTCACTAAACCCAGTTATTGTTACATTTATTGCTGTTATCTTCCAAGTGAAGAAGTCCAACACTAACAGCCATCCCGTGTCCACAGGAAGGAATGCCCGCCAATATACAAGGCTTTTTAAGAAATTAATCTTGCCAACAACCCAAAAAATCCCCAAGTTTTCTGATCTTCTAAATGTCTACCAGTGCAATGGCTTCACCTCTCAGATGTACCCAGCCATCACCTGGAATATTTCTGCCATAGGGGGCCTTACACCAGAAGCAACTCAGTAAGAAAATGAGGTGACTTCTGCAATAGTTGGAATCTTCACATGATAAAATACCATAATACAGTCTATATTTTTTCATTGCTGCCCTTTCGTTTTTCAACCCAAAATTCTTTAGAAGTGGCAGAAATCAGTATGAATCAGATCATCACAGCAGGGACTGCAAAAACCCCAAACAGCAGGATGGTGGAAATTAACTGAGTCACTGCCCAGGTATTTTGCTTGTGAATGAGACAACACCTTGCAGAGGAACAAAAAGGAAGCTGAGAGTGCCCAGCCACTTCTAATGTGTATTATGAACTGCACACCTAAAACAGGTAAATAGCTGTTTCCTTCTGATTGTACAGTGAAACCCCAGAGTAAATTTGGGGTTCAGTTACACTGACAAATGCAGTGCCTCTGGGCTGGCCCTTACTTTCCCAATGCTTATCTGCCATTGTGCCCAATCCAATCATGCCCCACACAGCAGAGATAAACAGCATGCTATGGGATGGGTTGATAAAGGAAAACATAACAAAAGCCTAAGGAAATCATAAAAATCCTGTGTGTTGGGCATGAGCCTGGAAGAGGTGGCCTATGCCTGCTTTTGGTTTATACTTTCAAAGGCAGAGGGGGGAAAAAAAAAAAAAAAAAAGAGAAAAACCAAATAGTTGGTATCAGAACTATTACTGGAAGTAGAACAAATATTTCCAAACGTTCCCTGGCCTTCAACCCGAAGAGCTCAGTACTTTGCAGACAATACACAAATAACACCTCCAGCCTTCAGTGAAGGATCACATGGCACAAGGGGATGTGGATAAGGGAGTTTTGGACATATTGTGAGCAAACCTTTGAAAAGATCTCTGAAGGCTCACAAAAAACACTCAACACCCACAATTTATCATCAACTCCTAAGGAAAAAAACCAGTTTATAAATCCTCTCCAGCCCCATGCACACTACTTTAAATGCTGGTAGCCCTTCAGGAGCACTTGTTCCCTTTCTGGCATAAGTCTAGGATTTTTCCACCCAATAAGGAAAGGGAGAGAATCTTTCCCTTACCTGGTAAAGCTTGCATTTTTCCATGTACTGTGACGTCTAAGAGCTTGCAGGGCCAAGAGAGCCACGTGAGTTCTTGCAAGGGGAACCAAAATAGTCCAGTTCAAAAGCAGGTCTGGTTTCCTGAAGCGAGCACAAGCCCTTCCTTCTGAGATCCAGTGTCAAGAGTGAGCGGGATGAGGATGGGACTCCAAGCACAGCTAGCCAAGGTGAGTTCCTGTTTTATGGAGGCTAATGAGCAGGGAGGAGCTTCCCGCCAGGGCTGTCCCCTTGCGATCCTTTGATGTCCAAAGGGACAAAGAGAGGAAGGATCTGCAGCAATGGCTTGGGCTATGAGAAGAAAATCAAAGAGAATTAACATGGCTTTGACATACAGGAAACCCGACGGGGGAAATGCACCTTGATTTACTGCTAACACACTTTTAAACAAATAGAGACAAGACCGAAAACATCAGTTGAGGACTTAGCTACAAAATCAAAACAAATCCCTTTAAACAGCAAGCAGGCAAAGTTTCCTTTTGGCTATTCCACGATTTGTGGTAATTCCCATCATCAGCGCACAGACTCATTTTAATCTTGATTTGTGGTATCAGAATAGGGCTGCATCGAGCCTGTCCCTTCCCAAGTGGGTGATTAACAGTCTGCTCTCAACACATCCCTTCACCCACAGATCCTTCTCCAACGATGTAAACACACTCGATGATAACAACCTTGCTTACCTGCCCAATATCTGCATTCCCAGCCCTGAACTGCACCCTTAACTTTTTTGAGGGTAGATCAGGCACTGGGTTTAGGCCTTGCTCAAGGTACTGCTCTTACCCAGGGAAGGCTGAGCAGAAACAGGGGCTTGAGCATTTTCCCTTAATTAGTTTATTCTGCAAGTGTGACCATTAGCTTTTGTGCTTATGAGTGCTTACAAGTGCTAAGAGACTGCAATCAAGGCTCAGGCTTCAGGGCACAACGCAGCCACTGCACCTCGGTGAAGAAGGGGTTGACAGAAATGGCTGTACGAACATTGACAGGACCAACATGGTCAGAAAGTGGAGGTCAAAAGCAGGATCTCAGTCTCGATGGGCCAGTGCTGGGTCCTGCACAGCAAATGTGGGAGCTCTGCTCATTTCAAAGATCTTGCTATGTATAGGGCTGCATTTGATTCACTGTCTAGATTTACTCCAAGCAAAATAAACATTTTTCTGTTTTGTCAGTGATGTTACTGTGACATCCGATCTTCAGTCTCACATGCAAAACATATTCTGAATTTGTTTAGTGAGCTCCTACACCCAAACAACATTCCTTGAGTTCTGTTCTTACTGCCTTTTGGAGCAGGCAATGTGAAGACACGCAAAGAGGACAAAAGCTTAGTCAGAGGAGGGACTGGCTCTCTTTCAGTGATATATTGAATTTTAGGCATCCCAGCATTAGTCAGGGAGAGAAAAGCTAATGCTTAGTGTGGCAAGGAAGAACATTTAAAAGAAAAGGGTTGGAGAGTTTGAGAAGTCCTGAGGAGGATTTTATAACAGGAGATGGTCCACTGGCTCCTGGCACCTCTGAAGGACCACATCCAACCTTCCTGACATCCCTTCTAAGCCACTGGATAACACAGAAGACCACAGGCTCTTCTCCCTCAGCTAATTTGAAGACATCCAGAGTTGTGGAGTCTTGCTACCGCTGAGGAGAGGTCTTCATGCGGTGGAGAAACATCAACTTGTACCTCAAAGGAGATTATTTATGACATACATGGAAAAATAAATCGGAAGGGAAAAGGTCAGCTGGAAATGGTATCAAGGTCAAACCTCTGCTTGTGCTTGCACAGCCACTTGTACCAGATACAAACCAAATAGGATGCAGAAATGCCTTTCTACTCTGCCACAGAAGAAAAGACAGCATCAAATCAGCTCCCTCTCCCTGTCCTGCTTTTCTGATGCTAGTATTTTAATTGTAGAAAGCGGAAAAGACAACCATAATCAGAATCTGAAAAAGAAAAATAGAACAAAAATTGGGTCAGATTCAAGCTAGCAGCGAGATGAATCAACATCCCACACAGTCAGAAACTGCACAACAGCAGCAGCAGCACTGGGAATTTCAGACTTCACCTGACAAGAGCGTGGGATGTGTATCATGACTTTCTGCTTCTTCCACAAAGGGTATGAGATGGTCTCCTGCTGCCACTTCATTTGCACGCTGCGTATCAGCATGTCTGGGGAACACACATTTGCAATAAGTACTCAAATCCTTTTGGCTTCTCCCAGCTGATTGATGGGGAAGGTGGAGTCATTAATTACCCATGACTAGTTAACAACCAGCTTTCTCCCAGCCATTCTAAGTTGCACTGGAAAGGTTTTAAAAGTGGAAAAAAAAAAACACCCCACACCAACCAATTTGTTACTATTGGTGGAAAGTGGCTAACAGGAGGCAATCCCCAGGAAATTCATCCCTAGCAAAGGGGGAATTTAGCACATTACCCTTGTCTGTCTGTCCATAGAGAGCCCTCAGGCAGTTTGCTGGGAAGTCAGAGGTGAATGTGCTGGTGTCTAACAATTCCCTGGCAAACTGCAGGCTGAGGGTGCAGAAAGGGCCAGGAGAGAGAGTGGATCTGACATGTGTAAGTCGGTGACATCCACAGCTCTGCTCCAAGCTCATTTACAGCAGCAGGTATAAATCCTGCTGAGCCCAGCTCTAACTGTAGGCTCTGCCCTGTGCCGAAGGGACGAGCTAGGGCAGTGCAGGAGGGAGGGAATGTGTGATGACTAAACCAGAGGCCAAGAGCTTTTGCTTTGCATCTCTTTGAGGAGGTGATTAGAATGAAACGTTCCCCTCCGGGTTTTGTAGTCAGGCAAATGTTTTCTGGCATTTCTCCCACCTCAAGGGAAGCTTTAACCCTTAGTGCTCAGCAGGACCTTGTGTGGAGCTGGTTTGCACACAAACAAAGCTGGTTTGGACAGCCTTCCCTGCTGTCCAACACAGTGATCATCTCACCATCTCTGGCTGTTGCCTGGGGCTCTCAGACTGCTGGAGAACAGATAACCAATGTGTCAGCAAGCAGGGGGGTTTGGCTCACAGGGTGGGAGTCTGCAAGTGGATGTGCCCAATGCACCACCAGCTCTGCCCAGGCAGAACTTCCAGGGAATCCTTCTACCCAGGGAGCAAGCTCAAGTGTGAGGCATAAAGCTACTGCCTGGGGGATGGCTGAAATGCAACAGAATGGCCTTCTGACAGAACCAGCCTTGGATTACTGCTTGTGTGCATCAGCCCCTGGGTGCAGCAGCCAGTATTCAGCCCCTGCAGGTTTCTCTCTGTGCACATGGCTGTGAGAAAGCATTATCACATCAGCTTTAGTAAACTGGGCTTAAGCAAAGCTGTGTTGAATCCACACAAGCGAGAAGAAAAACCCATGGAGCAGCATAAACTGCATTTAAGAGATTCTCCCCTCTGAAATATCAGGAAAGCCTTCCTGCCATTTAAATGTGACTCATTACCCGATTCCCACCTGGCACACGTAGACCACAGTGCCAGAGCATCTTGGCAACTCTTAATAGACAGCCCTGCACTGACTCCTTGTTCCTGTTAGTGCCCAGTACTTCATACAGTAAAACAGGAACTTCAAGTGCAGGGCTGGCCAGGACAGAGTGGCCGAGCTCTGGCAGCACAGGCACAGCCTACACTTGGGCAGCTTTATGAGCAAGCCTCTGTGGGCGGCTGCAGGAATGGTAAAGCCCTGCAAAGTGTTTTGAGATCCTCTGAAGAAGTGGTGCAGATTATCTGCTATCACGCGGCAGCAAAGGAACAGCTCCTACCCAGCTCCTTAGGACAGCTCACATAACACAACATTTTCTTCTGATGGAGCAAAATGGCACCTTTTTCCTCCCTTTTTATGGCTGGGTTTGATTTTTCCTGGGAAAAGCTGTCTGGTATCTTCAGGCACATTACATGTGCGGTGTCATCCAGACCTTCCTACCCTGGAACTCCAGCAAGGGGCCCCACAGAAGTCACATCTCTGTAGGGCTGAAAACCCCACACTGAGCCCCAAATTGTATCGCCCCCAAATCTTCCCTGTGCTCTCAAAAATGCAAAAATGACATTTGGCAAACCAAAACAGTTGGTTGGAGAGGGCCTGTTGGTAACATCTCGATGCTAATTCACCACAGGGTCCCTGGACAGAGGCACAGAGAGCTGCAGGGATGGGTCACAGGCTGAGACAGGATCTGCTCTGGAAGGGAACGTGGGAAAGCAGCTCAGAAAAATGAAAAGCTGTACATTTCAAGTTTAAGACGAGGCTTTTCCTCTTGCAGGTTTGTGGATTGCGGTCCCTGGCCACAAAGCTGTGCTCCCCCACTAAAGAAAATGAGGATGTTCCCCTGTCTCCCCTTTCTCACATCCGCCTTCCCCAGCCCTCTGCAATACTCCCCCTGCTCCCAGCAGTTCGTTAGCATGGAGACAAGAAGGGAAATACTTAGCAGCCACTTAACACTGCAGGCTGAGTTTGGCCTCAAAGGCTACAGTCCAGAGTCAAATGCAAAATATGTCTGTCTAGAGCCCTTTCAAGTTCTCGCAGACTCCTGATGTTAGGTGCACTGTTTTCCTGTCAACCCATTGTGTTTCCCAGACACAGCTCAGCACTCTGTCCCACTCAAATCCACAAAAAATACATCCTGAAAGGACTTGAAGCAGCAAGGAGAGCTCTGCACCACAGCACGGGAAAGGACAGTGCAAGCTCTGCCTTTCCTCCCCTGCTCTGAGAAGGCTCCTTCCTCTCGCACTGGGATCGCAGCAGCCCTGCCTGAACCCACTGGTCTCCACCGGGAGCCATAAAGGAGCTGTCTGAGAAGATAGACAGCAAGTAACTCCGGCTTAACATCCAGCCATAAATACTTCTATATTTATACACATGCACACGCTCATCTGCGAAGAGAAGCATCATGCAGAGCTCAAAAATTGCTGTCAGTTTACTTAATCATGAATTGAGACCAGACAAAAACAGAATGGATTCTGCTGAGCAGAAGCCCAACAGACAATGCTGCAGCAATCTCCATTAAAAGCTGATGTTTCCAGAAAAAAAAAAAAAAAAAAAAAAAAAAAAGAAAAAAAAAGGCAGCAGCCCAGGAACTTTTATCTAAACCTTATGGACTTTCAAGATTGTCGATACACTGTTATGCTACTTCGGTTTCTGCAAACGACTCCTTTTGCTGGTGATCAGGCATTTGTAAAGCCTTGAAACCTACAAAAAGCCAGACTTCAATCATGCAAGTCAAGGGGCTGAGTTACTTTGTTTGGCCAAGACAGATCTCTTGCATCAGTTACATAAGGAAGTTTCCATATACTGTTCATCACAGTAGGGTTCTAATGAAATCAGGAGATCAATAAACAGTGTAATTCCCATCAGAGGAACTATCTTCAAAGAACAGATTAAAATTGTTAGTATTTGAAGTGTTTGGAATTTCAAAATAAAAACTGCTGTGAGCTCTACAACTCACCCAACTTGTTCATCACCTCGCAGCAAAGTGATACTGGGGTCCATAGTAACAACAGTCAGGTAAGAATCCTTCAACATCACTGATAATAGAAAAAAGCACCTGTCAGATCTCATGGATTCCTCACATCAACAGTGGGATGAGGCTGTCATACAAATACAAGAACTGACAGCTGCCACTTCTCCCTGCAATCCCTGATTTGGCCAGATTTTTCCCCTCTATTCTTCCCATACAGTCAAATTTCTATACTCATTCTTCGTTGCAGTCATGGGTACAGACTCCAGGCAGATCACGGCCCCACGGCTCCCTCCCCCTCCCCAGCAGATTGTGAAACGTTTATGACCTGGCTCTTATGGCTCTAGAGGTGCTGAATGGCCTTTTCCCCCCTCCGAGTCTCAGCTCCTGATGGGCAGCTACAGACCGACTTTTAGCCGGTTTGGTCCGTACTTGTGGATTTTATTGCCCAGTTTGTCTCTTCAGCTCACATTTGTAAGCTCCAGAGTAGATTTTTCCCTGGGTGACACTCTGCAGCTCAAAGAACTCTTCTTGTTTTTATTACATCCTTAGTGATTAAAGGGATATTTAAACCTCACAATGCTCCCCGCTGTGAATATAAAAGCCTAGCATCATTTTGGATAGATGTGCTTAGAAAAATAAATTAAAAATTAGCCCTACTATAGCGAACAAATGTTTCTAAGTTGTTAAGAACATCAGACACCTGAATGTTTTAAATATATTGGTTGTAATTCCTTGAGAAACCAAGGGATGACACATGGCTCTGATTGTACAGGCAACTTTCACTTGGAATGAGAACAGAGGTGTGCAATGACTGCATCGTACTGAAAATACTGGATTTTAGCTACTCAGGCATAAATGACTTAGATTTCTTCTCCTCTCTAACCTTGCAAACACTAATACACATAATAGGTACCACTCTTAAAAACAAAAACTTTGCTTTTGAGAGGCAAAACTGTTTTTAAATGACTGCTATTACACAGCCTAACCTATGCCTGCCAACCACACGCAGATACAAACAATACAAAGTAGATTAATCAGAAATACTTAAATTCTGCTAAGAAGAGTGCTGGGGAGTGTGCAGGAGGAAATCAAAGTCACGTTTGAGAGCAAGCACTGCTGTGAGCACAGATTAGATGGTTATCAATAATGAGGTCACTGGTTTTGCCACCCTCTAATACTGCAGTTACTGGTTTGGGCTTCTGCAGGGAGCTCCTGCTGGGGTCAGATTAGGGAGTTCAGCCTGCCTGAGAGGGAGGTTTGGACTCACTGCCACGGAGCTTCATTTCCAAATAACTGCTTACAGTGCAGAGGGAGCCTCAGATTTACAGTTTGTGCTCTACAGCACAGACTGGACAAGTTACCAAGCCTACCAAGGGCTGGTGTAGATCATCATAAACCTAGAGTCCATCCTTCGTTCCCCATTCTGTCTTTCTGACTTTTTTTGTTGTGTATTTCCTCTCCAAGATGGAAATACTCCTTCTCCTCCCTTAGCATCAGACTGTGAAGAAGCTGTTCAAGGGAGGAATTGTTGACTTCTGGAGTTCCTCACCCCTGATTCCAGATTTTCCCTTTAGAGATCCTCAGTATCACTTAAACTTTTGTTTGGAAGGCAGTGATGTTCAGCCATATCCACCTATAAAAATATGGTAACGTTAACGAGGCTCAAATACAGAGATAGTTCATAGGGTTTTTTGCAGTGAGATGCTTTCACTTCCCTGTTGGAAATATAGCCACAAACATGACCACGGGATGCACATGTGAAAATAGCATACAGTTGAGCAGGAAAGTGGCAGGGCTTCTTTCTGAGAGCCTGATGTAAAACAAACTAGTAAAACCACAAGTAATTCTTATCACCTCATTATCAAAGCTACTGGGGAACTGGAGGGTTACTGGATGAGCTGAACACCAGAAAAGATTAGAGGAGCTGGTTAAGTAAATCTTCACTGATTGACAGCCCTGTACACAAAGAAGAAATGAACATGTCTGCAGGGTATAAACATACAGATGACAGAGGAATTAATGTGCTACAAAGGGATATAATTATCTTCATTAGTTGGGATGAAAATGAGAGAGAAGCAATTTGAGCATCCAGGAAAAAAACATTCTGGCTGTGCAAGGGCAGCCTGTTCACAGAGGAACAAAGTCCTTACTGTGTTGGGCTTTTAACTGCCTTTGCACAAACCATGGTATTGCAGAGAACAGTCCTGCCTTGGCAGCAGCAGCAAAGAAGGGTTTGAGGCACCTTCTCACCTCTTATTCCTGTGATACCTCAGTGAGTACTAAAGGAATTCTGGGGCCACAAGGAAGAACGGATGGATGTTCCACTGGCAAATGAACAGAATGCTTCCCGTTGGGATGTAACCCAGGCTCACTGGCACACTGTGGGTTACAGCACCACACATCTGACACAGATTCCAGAAGGGGAAATGTCCAGGCTTCTCTTATTTGATCACACTGCTTCAGAGCTTTACTGGTGACCTCAGGTCTCTTGAAGGAGATTGTTCCTTTCTTCCACTGACTCCTAAGAGCTGGAGAATCTGGGTGAGGTATCTGAGGAATCTGTATCATCCCAGAAGGGAATCAGCTTAAATCAAGTGAAATGCAGAATGCAAATGCAAAAAGAAAGAATCTTTCAGACTCAAGTTTGAACCTCAACAACAATCCTGAGCAGTGGCCAGGCCTGCCTTTTGTTCAGAATCTTGGCAATGGAGACCTAATGTGAAATAACAGGAAATAAACCACGGGAATCATGCTGAATTTTCCCCATGAGATTTGTTGCTGGATGTTTAGGTCTCAGGGTATGCACACAACTGCATTACTGAAGCCCAAGGTGATGAAATCAGGACCATAATAATTGACTCGGATAATGCACCACTTTCTCCTCCCTGGCATTGTCCCTGGTGTTATTTGCAGCTGCAGCTGCCATTAGGCTGGTGCCTGTTTTGGCACTGGTGCTGTGAGCCATCTGAGGGCAGGTGTTCTGGAAGAACCCTGGGGAAGAAGTGCAGAAGGGCTCTGTAACTTCTTAAAAGGAAAAAGGTGGGTGAGTGGGGGAAAAATGTATGGGAAAATGAAAGCAGAAAGAAAGAAGGGGAAAAAAGGAAAGGTAAGACACAGTCAAGGAAAAAAAAAAAAAAAGAAAAGTAACAGGCTGTGGATGCTTCTGCCATTGGTATCCTCTTGCTGGGCTCAGGGGTCCTGCCATCAGCTCCTGTACCCAGGTGAGGATTTACAAAAATAAAATCCTATTTTTCCAGACATTCACAAAAGACCAGCTATTGACTCCCAAGGGAAGTGGGACTGCAACCTAAATGTTGCTGAGCTTAGAAGAGTGCTCCTCTTCCCCACTCCTATGCTTAGGTCAGAGTGAAGAGAAAGGGGAGAAGTTATTGAGCCACTGAGTTACATTTCCCAACAAGTGCCTTTGGGTGACAGTGCAGATACACTAAAGCCATCAGCCATTGTATTAGAGCTGACAAAAGATTGATCCATGGATCAAAGAAGCATTTTCTGTGCAATTCTGAAGCACAAAGTTTACTAGCTACTCTCCTCTCTGCTTTCAGAGAGCTTCAAACAGCCCTCAAGGGAGAGAAAAGGACATCAGGTCACACAGCCAAGTCCACTTCATTCCCTGAACTCCTGCACAGTGTTCATCATTCACCAAGTCATTTTCTGTGTCCTAACAAACTCCTGCCAAGGGCAGCTCCTCCCTCTTTCCTTCACAACTTTCTTTTCTATCCCTTGATAACCAAGAGCGGCCCAGAAACAGAACATTCCTTGTGCTGAGGAGTCCTTTCCTTTAATGAATCCAACCCAGGGCTGTTCTTGGAACAAACTGGGATGGACAATACCTCCCTCTTTTCTATTTCAGCCCTAACATTCACAGAAGTGCCAGACTGCAAACTGAAGTCCTTTTTACCAGAACTGATTCAGCTCTGGCCAGGCAGTGGGTCTGTCTCATGGATTCTGGAGGTGGGGCCCATCTTTGCCCAGTAAGGTCAACCTTGGGATTGACTTCCCACCCTTTGATACCTGGGTTATGGTCTCTGATCAGTAGCAAGGCAGCAAACCTATCAACTCGTTGTTTAAAAATGGCTTTAACCTCGCAGAGAGGTAAAACTCACAGAACAAGGGTTGTTTAGGAACAGCATTTATCAGGTTTAGCACTTATTGCCTGAATGTTTTCTTGCCTGAAGATAAATGAAAATATTCTCGCAGAAATACAGGTTCTTCTTCCATTTGCACCAGGATCAGGAAAGTCATAATACAGGAAATCATTACTCTTACCTGCATGTCCTGCTCTCCAGCTTTGCCTTCTGCAATGCAGCCACTCTCCATGGTTCTGTGACCCAAGGAATTCCAGATCACTCCTGTGCCACGTCCACGTCAGTTGTTTCTCTCTTGCATTGGGCGAGACAGTGACAACGAATCTGCAGTGGGATCATCACCATTAAAAAGTTTTCCAACTTTGAGCCTTGCCACCCTCAAAGTTAAAACTCAAACTTTCACCTTACTAAAATTTTACTCAGCAACGTTCCAAAGGTACTTCAGCCTCAGTCTGTTTCTGTTTGCAGAGATGAAAATTATGTTAATGGATGAAGACAGTGCAGGAGACACCTATTCTTGAGCAAACTCTCCCCAGGCTGAAAAATCCTGGGTTTCCTGAAGGCAGTTCTGCCCCAACTTTTCTGAAAGGCTCTCTCCAGAAATGGAGTTAGGCCCTTAAAAGTGCCATCATTTAAATGCATTTACCAATCAGAGGTTGTCTTAAATAAACTTCAACGTATTTATGCTCTCATTCTATGTTTAACCAAACAATTGAATAGATTTTCTTCAGCAAATAAACCAGAATTCAGCAAAAATAAAAGCAGCAAAATCAACCTTTCCCCCCCACCTTCTCTCCCCACATCATTCTCCAGCAGGCAAAACGCTAAATCTACATCAGTGTTTTGGCAGTAAGGAAATATTCTCACAACAACAGTATCACAGCAGTAATGTCTTCTGCTTTGGAAATGTGTTACCTTGATGTTTATATAGCCACAGGAGACCATTCAACAATGGCAATGTGTTAATTCCATTGACATTATCGCTCAAATTCAGTCACAGGGGCTGGTGAATTCTTTTTTTTCATGGCTCTTTCATCTAAAAGAGAATAAAGCAGGACATAATGGATGGTTAGTAACATATTGCTAAATGGTTACAAGACACAGGAAATTTCAACTGGGGAATGGGAAAAACTGAAAAATCCAAGTAAGGCTTGATTAGAACAGAGACTTGGGTTTTTGCTGCACTGAATTATCCCAATTTCTCAGCATTCAGAGTCTCAAAAAACCTGAGCGTGTTCTACACTTATGTCATGGGTTTGCAAACCCAGGACAACTTACATGAGCAGACACTTGTTACTCCTCTCCAGAACTCATGGGAAGCTCTGAGTTATTTGGAGTTATTCACCATGGCAAAAACTCAGATAATTTCCGTATTGCTCTCATTTAATTTAACAATGGGAATGGTTTCTAGCAGATATTAATAGTCATTCACTCAAGATAAATAAAGCCACAGTTTTACAAAAAATTGGCTAGAAGATAAAATTATAAACATTTAAAGACATATAAAAATGTCCTAGCTGTAAATTCAGTGGCAATTTGGGGGGGGACGGGACAGTTTTGGACAAGTAAGTTTCTAGTTTATGGAGACAGAAAATGGAAGATAAATTGCAAAACTCACCAGCTAATGGGAAAGCTCTGATACACAATTCAGTTCTTTTGACATCTATGATTTAATGAACAAATCCACTGCATTATTATTAAATGGGTGCAGAAAGTGAATATTGACAAAATTCAGATCCAGAACCCACAAAGAGAGAGCAGCTTCTAGTCCATCTTATTCAGAATGTATCACCAGTTCTGCTGCTACTGTTCCAAAAGCCACCAGGATTTCCTTGCTGGAACAGTATGAGACCCTGAGGATGGGGTAGAAAAGCTGTTAAAGGAAATGATATTCCTAACAAACATTGCCTCTGGGATCGTGTGCAGACAGGTATCACCAAACAGAATTTAATTTTATAACCTCCCTTTCTGGAACTTAGGGGATTACACTAGTTGCTCTCCAAAGTTCATCTACATGCCATAGCCACCATAATTTCAGGGAGATAGGGCTGATTTTTTTTTTTTTTACCAGCAGAGATACTTCTATCTTTCTTTGGCCTTTTGCATTTTTCAGTGGTTAACAATGAACTCTGGAGTCTGCACGTATTAGGGAATTAAAGTCTATTTATTTTAAAGGATTTATTTTTGATGGAAACTTTAGTTGTAGAAATACTTTAGGTCATTGAAGAAACTGTACACAATGTGAGGCTTTGGTGAAATGTAAGGTGATGCTGCCCTTTGCTATCTTTGTTGAAATCAATAGTAGTTATTTACATTTAGGTACCTTGTTGAAGCAGGCACGTTTCAGAAGGAACATTGTCCTCCTCCTCTCTCTCTCTTCCCCAGCAGACTCTCTGCACTTGGAAATAACATTTCCATATTTACATACTCTTTACAGCTCCTTTTCCATATGTTGATAGTATCTGCTAACAGACAGTTGCCCCACTGCTGTCTCTGTGCCCGAGTTGTCAGAACTGAATCATGACCATACACTCAGCCTGGGCACTGTAGCAGCAATACAAATACTTCTGAGTTTCACTGAAACTGCAACAAGCTCATCTTATCAAAAAATAAAATGCAGCTTGAGTGCATTTTATGCACAGACTGTTCACTCTTTCTCTTACAATTTGATCATGTTATCTGCAAGTGAACTGCCCCGTCTGGAGGGTAACACCTCCAGAGCAGGGAGCTGAGCTATGTGCAGTTGTTAAAGCCCTTGTGTCTGCCCCTCAACAGCTGCCAATACACCCGTCCAGGGGCTCAGCCCAGGCCAGGGTGGCACCTGCCATCCCAGCTGCACAGGGATATCTCTGGGGTGAGGGGGAGGCAGTGGGACACATCAAGGAATTAAAATGACTCCGAGGCTGCAGGCTTTGTAGCAAACCTGCACTGCTTTCTCATTTTTCTCCTGACCTTGAGAAAACCAGCTATATTAACAGCTTCCAAGGGAAAGGACAGGCCTGGTAGAATGTACCACTGCAGGAGAATCCTTGCCCAGTTCACAGGAATGTCGATTTTAGAGAGAGTAAAAAGCAACACAGTGCATCCAAGTGTGTACCAGTAAATGCACTCGGCTTGTTTGGCTTCTACAGACAGACCCATGTCTGCATCACCACAAGTAAAACATGAGCTGACAGCACTGCCCAGATGCCAACAGCTTGTTCTGACTGCACTGGCAGAATTCAAAGGCTTGCTTAGGTAGCAGTGCAATGGGATCAACCGACCCAGGTTATCAGCACAAACCTCCTGCATTTCCCTTTGCAGAAATGCTTTACAATGTGCAACCCCAAGCTGTTATTATGTTCCAAGAAAGCCAAACTGAAAAATCCCCTTGTACCACTGACACTTGCTGCGAAGCAACACTCTTTGTTTTGCTCCCAGGAAAGCCCATTTACTTATTAAGCATAGGAAGCATTTCCAGCAGGGTGTCTATTGGGACAGCCACGGCAGCAGCTATTTGAACTTGCTTCGCTCACATCAGGGTATTGTAAATTGATGCTGTAAGCTCAGAACTCCCACTATGAATTTCTGAACTTTTAATTTTTATTTTTTTTTCCCCTAGCCCACTTAAACCTAATGGAAATCTGATACACAGTCCAGACATTCCTAAGTGAAAAATTTCTACACTCGAATTGCTTCCTGACGTCCACATAGCATGGTGAGGTTTTGTATGGTGGCTCAATTAACAAGTTAAGAGATTCTCTGAGAATACATCTAGTGCCATCTTTTAAAGGGAGAAGAAAATTATCACTGCAATCTTACTGAGGGAGTTACATTTTATATATATATATCCACACATTTAGAAGAGAAAATGTGACTCTTCATACACATTAGGGTGTAATTTAAGGAAATGAAATCTCTGGTGTGACTTAAATTACAAGGAATCAAAGAACACTTCTGAAGTATATGAAGCTTTTCTGCTCATACAACATCCTTTACTAATTATTACTGAACAGTATGTGTTCAGTGCTATATTAGATCATAGTTCATGTAATGCATATTTGCAAGTAAAACTCAGTTGCATATTATTCCTTGTGAGCAGCCCTCTATATCTGTCCTCAGAGAAGGAAAAGAATGTGAATGTGTGGGCAGGTCTTTAGGGTAACTGTAGATATATGTAACAATTCATGCAAGAAGCACTATGTCTAAAATACCTTTGCCCTGCTATGTGGCCTTTCACTTGTAGTCACAATAATAATATCACTCTACTGAAACTAAGTGAATACCATTCCAATGTGGTTCTCATACGCTTATACCATATATGAACTTTGTTTATATTCCATTTATACTGGAATTCAGTGTTGTTTGCAGGGTCTCTGAAAGACATGGGAGAGAAAAAAAAAATAGGCTGAGAAATAAAAATTGAGAGGGGGATACCCCTGTCTAATCTGAGAGCAAAAACTACTTTTTACCATAGATAGGCTTTAGATAGGCAGTTTCCTTCAATAGGACAATGTAGTTAGAGAGACATTGCAAAGTATTCCTCCCACTGGGATTATATAATGGAATGTTTTTGTACCAACTATAGACACGATCATTTAATTGCGCAGATAAATCTTACGTGCAGGCAGAAGTGTGATTTTCCTTTTTCCCTTGGTAGAAGTGATTTGGTTTTGCTGATTCTGCAGTCGCTGCGTGGCCTCAGCTCCATCTCACTGTCCCCCTCCCGAGCAGGAAGCCTGCCAGATGGCTCCAGGACCTGATCTCACCTCCAGGCTGCTTCACAGAACTGACACTGTCTTACAAGATTTTATCCAAGCTTGAAAGCTTCATATTCCTTTCATCAGTCTCATAAACATTTTCATCCCTGATTAGAATTTTACTTCTCAAAAAGTATCTCAAAACACTTCACAGACCCACAAAGTGGTGTGTTTATCACCTACTGCTGGGCTCAGTTACATCAGCACAAACCCCACACCACTGCAAGGAACTGGGATTGAATTAATCAGCATTTACACTGACAAAGCTCAACCTTTTACACAAGACTCTCAGGAGATGCTCCCTCTCCCCTCTATAATATGCTGCACATTAAGAAAATGGAAACACCCAGTGGGCTTCTTATAGAGAAATTAAGGAAAAAAAATAAAATGGGAAAACAAAGTCATGGGGCAAACAGATTTTGTGTGAAAAGCAAGTATAGAGTGGATCTGTTTTTCTGCCAAGTGTCAATATTAATGGTAACAAAGTGAGCTCTTGTTTTTGGTTGCCATGGCCAGGAACACACAATCCTGTAAACAGCCCATGAGGATTCTCATTCCCTCTGCTTTGAATCAGACTATACATTATGCAAAGGACATATGGTACAGTAGCAGAAAGCCCTAACAGAGCGAGGTCCGAACCAGCAGTGCAATGCAGTCCTTCAGAAGTTTCAGGATAGATCTTGGTCGTCCATTTTAGGGTGAGTGGTTGGTTTCCCCCTTCGTTTTTTCCCCTCCCTTCCCTCCTCTGTCCTAGGGCCCCCTCTAGTGCTACCGGAGCGGGCAGTGTAGCTTCCGAATGACAGCGGGATGAACTCTGGGCACTCGGCTACAGAGATGCACTCACAGCCAGCAGCACCTCACCCACCTGCCGTGCACAAACCTGCCCGGAGGTGGGCGAGCTCAAGGACAGCTTTGGAGACTGGAACAGGGGCTCTGGAGTTGGCCAACAAGTGCTTGTTGATGGGTGTTATGCTCATAGTTGCATTAAATAAACAGCAGCAGGAACAGAAATGTCTATCCAAGGAGACGTGTCTTTAACTCTCAGGTGAAATTTGCCTGGGATTCTCTAAGTATTAATGTGAAAGGGCCATTTGAGTGAACTTCAGTCATCCTCCAGAAGCTGACAAACCCAGGTGCTGGTTTGCAATGCTAGTGGTTCCACCATGGCCTGCAAGGACAGCACAGAGTCTCACAAAGGCAGAACTGGGCTGGGGTACAGCCTGTGGTGCAGTATCCCGAGGTTACTCCCCAAATCCTGAATAGCATCATAATTTAGCATTAGTGGATCCCCAGTTATCAACTAGAAGGGAAAGACAGTAATTAACATCCAGCCTACAGTGAACTTCCTACCATCACCATTGCAAAAGCAAAGCTTCTTCATCCCAGCTTTACGTGACTAAGAAAGAGATCACAAAATCTGTGTCTGCTGCTTTCTTTTTGTGTGCATCTCAACTCATTTACCCTGCCCACCTAGTCCCCTAAAAATATGACAAGCATCTGCAAGAGCAGAAACAAACTGTGCTTGGTGTATAACACTGTGCACACGGGTAGTACACCATAGATGTTTCACCTTCACTGAAATATCAACACCACTGGCAAAAGCAGGGTATGGAATTTAACAGTGCTGTGTCCTACCCTGGATGGTAAGACTTGGTCTGTTCTCACCTGGCCCCTCATTCAGTCCATTTTGTCTCCTATCAGCTTCAGCTGCCGTGCCTTCCTCTTTTCCTGGTCCCTTTCTCCCTGACCATATGGTGTTTATTTTGGCTGCAAAAGACATTAATTTCATTATTCATGAGGAAATCTCACTCTAATTAAGGGGAAAAAAATCCAACAACCAAGAGACAACAACTGCCAAGCCCTAGTACATGATACAATTAAGGAGATACTCGGTATCTTCCTTGATCTGCTATTTTGGTTGTGGAAGGAAACATTATTAGCTTTTGAAGAAAATGCTACAGCATTTGTCAGACAGTGGGCAGAAGCCACTAATGACAGCTGTGCCCAACAAAATTAATTCTTAGTAAAACACTAGTCCTCCTTGTCTCAGAGAGATAATTTTGCAATGGTCTTAACTACACATAGATTACATAAACCCTGTGCCAGGAAATGAAATTGCATTAAACAGCCAAACCCCAGTACTATGTGCATTAACAGTACTTTCACCTTAACAGTGAAAGACAGCTTACTGTGTGCAAAAACAATGCCCAGTAACAGCACAGGAAGTATATTAACTCTCCACAAATTACTCTCAACATCTGATTCAAAATAATTTCTTTTTCCATTTGCCTTGGAACAAAAATGGTTTTGCTGTTTGCCTGAAAGTCTTAACACTGTGGCTTTGCAATAGCCAAAAAGGATTTGCTTTTTAATCAATTACTGTCATGAAAAAAAAAAATAATAAAGAAAGAACTAAAAGCCTCATCCCACTTGGTCACAGACCTCACCTTTATGTTTACTTTAGACACCAGACGTTCCTGTCCCTATGGCTTCTCAGGGAAAAACTAAACCAAAACCAAACCACAGCAATGGACCCCAGCAGCTGCCATTTACTTGTCTGGCACAGCAGAGACACCTGGGAACACTGTGATGTCAGGAACATTGGTTACCCAGTAAATCCTCAAGACAGATGTGGTGTTAACATTTGATATGAAATTTAGTGAACTGGATCTTGTCTAGGCTTGGATTTCAAGCTATAACCACCAGGATTAGACCCAAAGAAACGAGATCACTTCAAGTAATCACTAACTGCAGTTTTACTATAATGCTTTTTGTCCTGAAAATTCTACAAGATTCTATGGCCAAGCTTCAGAAGATACCACCCAAAGTGAACATTTCTGCTTGTAAGGGTCTGAAGTTTTTGCTCCAAGTACCTTTAGGGATGGTGCTTCAAACAAACCTCGTGTCTCCAGGCATGCAGTGATCTCGGCATCTTCATTCCAGAATACGGCTCCTTGAACTGACAAACTACACAAACTGTACTTACAGAGAGATGATTTCACACACAGACAAGAAGAAGAGCTGCTGCAGTGCACATCAGCAGTTACACCCATTGATGAAGAAGGCCCACAGCTGAGCAACACACTATTTAGTCAGCAGCAGAAGGGCAGGACTGGAAGGAGGTGGCCTGTGCAGTTCAGTCTCTCAGTAACTTCTTGAGCTTGAGAAAAAGTCCTTGAGCTGCTCAAGAGCATCACAGGAATAAAAAAATTATAGATTAAAAAAAACACACCAAAAAACAGGTAATAGAGTTGAATACAGGACAAAACAAGTTGCACAGTTGCATAGTTTGAACATCAAAATGAGTTTAGAGCAGATCAGCAAACTCAGCTATCTTTGCTGACAGGAACAGTTACACTTACTGTTCTAGCTTTCCTTAACCAGCAAAAATTTAAATCCTTCTCAAAAAGCAGGACTAGAAGCCAAAAGAAAACTCAAGACCAGGCATTTTAGGAAGCTCTGGAGATAAAAAAAAAAAAAAAAAAGAAAAAGGCAAAAAGCTGAATGCCAAGGAATCCTTAAGAATAACAAAAGAACCAATATCAGTGATTGATTCAATTAAGGAAATGAAATGCTTTATATATCAAACCATGCTAAAGGCTGGACCTAAGATTTTAAATGTGATCTTTAAGTTAGCAATACATTTAAGAATACACATTAGCCAAAAAGTCTGTGTAGTCTGTTCCATTTGAAAAAGCCCTATTCAGAATTACATCCTCACAGTCGGTTTCCATTTCTCATAAGAGGCTGAATTATGTTTTCCTATGCTTTCTTCTAAAAAACCTGAAGATCATACTTGATTATCTAAAGCTCCCTCAGCCTTTTACCAATGACTACACAGTATTCTATACACTGCAAATTAAGGAGAAAACACTGAAAACATACTACTACTGAAAATACCCATTTGCTTTTACCATTCAGCTGCCTCCCCTTTTCCACATCAACTGCATTCACCCCACCTATTACTTGCAGTAGGAGAACAAGTTACACAGTCGTTAATACATCCAAAATGAACGTGCTCACTTGCTTATAAACTACATTTTGTTCAAAACAAAAACCTCAGAATAAACTTGCAATGCAAAGTTTGATGCTGCTTCTTTTTCTCCGCAGTCCATTTGCCTTTCTTACAGTCAAGCAGGTTAATTATTGTAACAGTGCATTAAGTGCTGGTTTGTACAGCCAAATATTCTATGTGATCCCGCTCCCCACGTCATGCCTTCCCCCTTGTGTTGTTCATCAGCATTCAAAGACACCAAAATGGGTGAGAAAGAATTCACATCATGTCTCGATGGGGAAGTGAACCCATTTCAGGCAATCTTGGCAACACTTGCTGATCTGGGCCCTGGGTCATACAGACCAAACCCACCCCAAGAGCTCTGGCAGTCTTCAGAAAATAAAGGGGCTCCCATCACGTCCCCCCAGCCCCTTTTATTTCTTATCCAAGAAATAAAAGGAAAGAGGAGTAGTACTCTTTCCAGAACCACGGTACCTTGTGCCCTCTCAAACAAACAGAGACAACAGTACTTTTCAACTTTATTAGAAAAAAAACCCCAAAAGTTTATACAAAGCTCTGCATTTTACAGAAAACCAACCCCCCCATCACAAAGAAATCCGACATTGCAAGCTGTATGCATTTCTGTTTTCATATACATACATATATATATGTACATACACATATATATATGTGTGTGGGCGCACGCGTGTGTATATATAGTGTGTGACGTATTTTTTTTTGCATGGTTTGCATTCATTATTTTACAAAGTTAACATTCAGTAGAAAAAAAAAAAAGAGGATCTTTGTTACCATTATTTTCTCATATAAATAACTGTGAGCAGTCCCTCTGCAGATAGATAAAAAACACCTTTTCGTGTCATTCTGTAAAAAACAGACATTACTGAAATGGTACTGAAATCTTTCAAGTTTTTTTTCAATACCACCATAAAAATATCATCTAGCCCCCAATTCAAAATGCTTGTCCAAGGCATTAGAAGAGAAAGGACTGTAAGACAATTCTGGAAAGATCAGTTCTTTAAGCCAACATTCAGGTAGATAATTTTTGCTGGACCTCATACATTGGAGCGAAATGAGCACAAACAGGAGACCAAGCTCTCTCTGTCTGCCTGGAAAAGCTGGTTCTTTTGTCTATTGTCACTGAGTCAAATTCCAACAAAGCACCCAGCAGTGTGAAGGAGCTGACAGACTCTCAGCTCACCCTCCTTGCCCTATGACAAAGCCACAGACTTTCTTGATGCAACTAAAATCTCTACCAGCTCAGCAAATTTTTTCTACTCCATCCACCTTAAAAGGAGCTGTTGGACTAATCATGGCATGGTTAGACAGACATCAGGTTGCTGAATTATTGGGAGAAAACTTAGCTAGAGGGAAAAATGCAAGACAACTAAAAGGAAGAAAATGTTATAGAAAAGAGCTACTGAGTGACTCCCAAAGCTCTGGTTTGAAGAAGCAGGAACAGCAGAGAGATATGAATTGCAGCACAAAACATCCTTGTGTTTACTGAAGTTAATGGTGACAGCGTGATCCAAGTTAATTAACTTCCTGGTAAACAATCAGTCTTTCCATCAAGCACCATGATGGGGAGAAGATTCTGAAGGCAATACAAGTGGCTGTGGTGATAACAAAGGTAATGAAAGTGAAGAACACAATGATGCCAATTAAATGGAGAGTAATGCCAATGAAGATGTTTCAACTCCCAGAGATGCTGGCAACAAGAAGATGGTTATATGGTTGGTGTTGATGATGGCCAGAATTCATTCATATGTCCATGTAGTCATCATCTTCATCAGTATCACTTTCCAGTGAGGATTCCTGGCTTGAGGTCTCTAAGATTTCCAAAGCTGGCTGACAAAGGCTCTCCTTCTTTACATTCGCTGCAGACTGAGCAGACAAAATAGCAGACTGATCCCAAAAAGAGAGAGAGAGAATATATTGCTAAATAGTCAGGATAAACCCATGGTCACAGGGATAAAAGCCCACTGGTTGTTATTCCTTCACATTCAATAGCTCTCTTACTTTTATAAAAGATATGATATCCTAATGTGAAACACTATGACATTTACCAGAGGGCTTCCCCACAGCTCATGTTCTGGTAGCTTCCACTAACCTAAGAATTGCACTGGCTCACTCAGCCACTTTTGTAATTCTTTCCAATTCCCTCAGAAAAGGGATAGGGACTAGAATAGCTTTGATTACACCCATGGCCAATATTGCACCAGTCCTTAAAAAACTGGCTCCTGCTGCTAACAGGTACCACCTTCTTCCACTGTTTATACTGCCTCTGGTTATGAACTGTTGCTTCTTTTATACAAGTATTTTATTGAGGGGAGAATTAAGATAAAAACAATAATCTAAAAAAATTACTGTTTCCCTTTTATTACCTTTAATTTTTGCTTGGTCTCTTCTGAAATGCTGCCCTTTGGAGAAAGGAGGGTGGGAGTGGGTGGAGTGACAGTGATCTCAGGTGGAAATTTGGTGACAGATGAAGGTATGAAAAGCTTTGGCATGTTGGGCAGAACGCGAGTTTTTACTCGGGTGCCATCTGTCTTGTTCTGCTGACTTCCCAAAGTCTGTGAACTGGAGCTGAGTTCAGGCTTGGAACTGGAGGCTAAACAGAAAACAGTAAGAAAAAAACATGTTAGAAAGTTATCTAGGATTTCAGGTGTCAAAGAAGAGGGAAGAGTTCATTGTCAGACATACGGCTGGCTCAAAAGGCCTTTTTTCAAGCCTTGCAAAAATCAAAGCTTAGACCCAGAAGGAATTGCCTCAAGATTGTACAGTGACAACTGGAAACCACTAATAATTAAAAAATATCTTACTGGACAGCAGAAACCCAATCTGACCAAGCATGAGAACTGGCAGTGTAGCACTGACCCACCTACACCTAGTTAGAAGGCCACTACAAACATCCTCCCACTTGTTTCAGATACAATCATCTCATCTTTCCATTCTCTCTCTCTCCCTCCATTCTGTAATGCAACAAATAAAGCTCCTTAGCTTTAGTTTTTAGTCTTAATTTCCTTCACCACGGCACTGCCTCTTGAGAGGAACTTCTCAACAATTTAAGAAGAATATATGCTAACATTTGTTAAAATTTCCTCATTACTCTCTTCAAATCCTGCCATAAAACCCTCCGTGGTGTGCTCATGCTGCCATCTCCCACACTAGTTAGCATCATTTCCACGTTATTCCCAAGTGTCTCAGCTTGTGGTCTTTACAATCCCAACTTGCTCAGAGGGTTAGTTAAGTACATCTCGTAAGGAGGATCCAGCCCCTCCCTAGGCACTGTCACATTACAAAGTAATACAGACACAACAGTAACCAGGAGATGACAACACTTTCGCATTAAAAACTGAAAATTTTTTAAAAGATATTCCTTACTAATAATGCTACTTCATACACAGTCAAAATTATTCTTTTATGAAGCTGTATAAATGAAAACACCAGAGCGTTTCTCAGTCTGCTAATAATGACAAATGCTCATACCCATTTTTTCAGGTTCAGTATTGTCAAATAGCAGATTTCTGGAATGGACACGGCCACTTACACACAGTGAAATAAAATGCCAGTTTCCTAACGCTATCCTGAGAAACAAGCAGCAGTAGAACAAAGTACTAAGGGATGTAAAATTGAATTGTATATTTTCAACTGTACACAGGAATGCAAGAGCTGCCACAACAGATGAGGCACAGCTTTCCATCAAGGTCAGTGACCCATCTCCATGGGCAGCCAATCCTTTCAGACAGTAATCAGACACAGGATAATCTGCCTCTCACAAATAAGGAAAAACAAGATACCCCAAACATGAATATCTAGATTATGCTCGCCTGAAATACCAGGCTTTGCATTTTTTTCAATTAAAACACCAACTCCTACTTCTCTTGGGAGAGGGCAGAGGAGGGATAGAGCACATTAACTGCTATAATGCTGGTTTTTACGATTACTCAGATTGAGTCAGGGTTTGTGAAAAATCATTTCCTTCTGCTAAATATTCCAATACTGTAATCCAAAGTGTTATCATACTGCCCCATGTAGGATTTCAATTAAAAGAAAACTTCTACTTTAAAGGATGCACAAACCACACTGTTTGATGATAGCCTGGTACTGGGAGGTTTTTTTACTTGGCTTTGCTGCCATGGTAATGTTTAGCATGCAAGACATGCACCAAAGAGAATTACCATTAAGGGGTGACAAGGCACTTGCCCAGGAAGCTGGGACATGGCCAGGAATGCCTCTAAACTCTGGAATACTTGACTGGAAGGCAAGCAGACAAACTGAGAAATATCAGTCCTAACTACCCAATAGATCAATGCCTACAGACTGATCCACAGCTCACCACCCCATTTCAGAATTCCCTGAAGCACAGGAAGCTCATACCTGGGGTACAAACATGTCCTGAATTTGTGCTGGTCACGGACTCCACTTGCCAGCAAACAGGCTCTGGCGATGGTGCGACAGTAGCCATTTTCATCTGCTGACAAAGCCGTGACTCCTGCTGCTGAAATCCAAGCCCCTCCAAAGGCACTTCAAGCTCTTCTTCCTCTTTAGTAATGAAATATAATTCACAGATTAAGAGACATCCTGATCTCTCTCCTAAGCCTCAATCCTTTTGCTGTCTAATCAATTGGTAGAAAAATTTTTTTTAACCCTTGCTCTGTTTTTCATAACATGACTGAGTGAAATTAAACACTGGCAGGCTCAGATGGCAATACCAACTTTTTCATACTTGGTGCCATCAATTCAAACTCTTGGAAAAAAGTAAATGTCACTTAAAAACCAAAAGAAAAAATGTTTTGTCTATAACATGTTGTTATCTCTGCACATCTGCAAAAACATGTGCAACTGAGCATTTCCTTTGGAGATGTGAGGGTTGGAACACCTGCCACATGGGCAGAGCAAAATCCATCACCCTTCACGATGAGCCAGCTGTGATCAATGGGTCCCCCTCTGATCTACAACCACAGTTACATCCTACACTTACTTAGCTCACTGCTAAGTAAGAATTATTACTGTGAACATGGAATAACAGGGCCAAAGCCATTTTTCATGAAACCAATACCAAGTTTTACTGAATGCCCACATTTCACTGATATGTCCACTGTACCTCCGTAAATACATTACCCTAAAATTCCCACCTTCTGCTATTGTAGAACTTGGGATGTTTGTGATCTGAACCCATGCATGTGTGTGTACAATCTCGTTATTATGTACCAGCTGCCTCTGCTTTTAAATTAATGCAGAGTTAAACCACCTTTCTTACACACTGAGCTGCAGATTGTACATAACGGGAGCAATTTTCACTGAGCTACCAAGAGCTACTGGTGCCCTTTCTGGAAAGGGCAGACAAACAGCAGCAAGCCTTTCAAGGCTATGGCCACACAAACAAGCTTTTTTTCTCTCTTAAAAATGAAGACATCCTTCAAAAACAACAGGCTGTCTAGTCTAATTTGAATCACCTTATATTTGCACAGGCTAAGGTTTGCACAGGCAGCTATCACAGGCCAGCAGATGCAATGGATATTCACGGTCTCACTTGCTCTGAAATTCTTTGTATGTCCATGCTCTAAGGTAATTTAGGATTTTGACAGTGCAACGTCTTAAAAAGGAACACATATTTTAATTTTTCCTCATTGGAAAAATGCTCCCACCCACTCAAGTGTTGAAAACACTTCTCCATCTTTACCAATATAGATAAGAACTTGGAATTTACCATGGTAATATTCTCCTGTACGAGAGTTCCCCTTGCAGAAACTGCTTAAGACAACAGAACAGCTTAACATCAGATCAATGCAGTTTAAAAGATGCAACTTTTAAAAAGAATTAGACTTTCTATGGTTTTTGAATAACTTGTATGAAATAAAAGCTTACCAAAGCAGTCTGTAAGTTCTTTCATCCACTAATTTTCACTGGTAAAGAAAAGAACCCATCATCTAAGCTTGTAGCTGAAAGCCCATATAAGCTTTAGGATAAATGAGATTGCTTGTAGAAAATTCTCCAATAGTTCCCGAAAAGGAAAGGTCACCCACTACAGCACAAATCATAGGCAGCTTCTGTTCTGTGACGTTCCACTCACTATCAAGCACAAAATGGAAAGGTCTAATGCAGAAGAATTCTCAGCACTCTCTTGCACATTTCTCTCTGGATACTTCTAAATATAGCATTGCAAGTAGGAAAATAATAGTTGCATCTGTACATGTATTAATAGACCAGCTCAGCTTCAAAACAACACAGGAGGAAGTGCTCAGCTACTGGGATCTCGACTAGGAAAATCCTAATTCATTGTTTCCCTGCTGAAGAAGCAGAGGACAGTGAAGGATCGCTCTGGGTGTTGCCTGCCCTTTACACCAGACACAGAAACCATTTAACCACACTGACAAAGTAGCAGAGCCTGCAGGAAGGAGGATCAGCCCTAGCGTGGCCTGAAGCCAATACACACATATCCCATCACACTGCCAGAGCCTGACAGGCTGCACTCAAACCCAGAAGACTCCCACACTGAAATGGCTTCAAGACACTTGATCAAAAGATAGGAAGAAACACTACACCAACATTTGAAGAAAAGCAAGATGTAAATGATGATTTCAGAAGATTGCTCTACAAGACAGCTAAGAAGTCAACTGCTTTTTAACTTATTCCAACACGCCAGAACCACAGCCTTAAGTATCTCAGGTAAGTACCAACAGAATCTTTCTTATCCACTTAATAACCAAGAATACAAACCAGCAATTAACTTAGCAGGTACAAAACTATATACAAATAAACTGAAAATCCTACGGCCTCAGCTCTATTGCTAACAGAGAGCAGTTTTGTAAGTACTCAACCACTAAACTACATTAGGGACTTATTAGTTCACAATTCAGAATAAGAGCTCTGATTTGCATTATTATTTAATGACAAAACTCTACCTCTTACACTGATTACAATATTTGTTTAATTATAAGATATTTCATTGCTTAAATTGATTTGCTGCACTTTATTTTAACCAAATTATGCCCCACTGACAAAAGCTCTTTAGAGCAGCCTATTGCTAGGAAGATGCCATGAGTCTATATCCTTTAATCTCCACCTTCCATATCATATTTTTGCTAAGTTTTCAAGATGCACTTTTATAATGTAGTAAAATTAGATTTCAATTTGAATAAAATTATCTGTCAGCCATTTTTAATGTAGAAGTACTGGAAATGAAAAGGCAGGAGTCTGGCACACTAAGTGTGTATTTCTATCACTGCACTTCTGCAAACAACACTTGTTAATATTCTATTAGGCTGTGC
The DNA here is from genome assembly GCA_038380795.1 of Pyrocephalus nanus. Lineage (NCBI taxonomy): Eukaryota > Metazoa > Chordata > Aves > Passeriformes > Tyrannidae > Pyrocephalus > Pyrocephalus nanus. The sequence goes on from CM076278.1 coordinate 5,823,548, forward strand.
CTTTCAGTACATGAGAAATCAAGAAACACAGTCTGTTAATCAATCCATTGCTGTCAGAGATATTAAATACAGTCACAGAATTTTATCCACTGATTGGGTCATACACTTTATTCTTTCTGGACTATAATTTTAATTTTTTTTTAAATAATTACTTGAGAGACATTACTTCTAAGTCAAAAATAAAGTTAATGGACAAAACGTATTTTAGAAATCTTGAAAAAAAAAAGAAAAAGTTGTTGCAGGGATATATATCATAACTGATACTATTCATACTTATATACTGCATAGATTTTTTTTTTTTTTTCATTACAGACAAAAAGGTCAAAACATAGGAGGACAATCAAGAAGACATATACAGTTGGATCTCTTTATTATTTGTTTAAAACAGATTTCTGAAGAGAATATCTTGATATTTGTCTTGAGGAAGATGCTGTTATAGCCCCGAACATAATGTCCTAGTTCTTCTAATAAAAACTTTCCCCAGGGAGGTAAAGACTCCACTAACTCATGAGCCACAATATTCTGCACAAGTACAAGAACACAAGAATACAAGTGCAGCACATTCTGAAGGTGTTCAGAAGCTCAGATTTAATATCAGTTAATAAATCTTTTGGTATTACCCAGTACTTGTACTGTCCTGGCAGGTTTTCAAACACTAGCTCTACAAACCCAGGTTAAAATAAAATCAGTTTCTGAAGACATAATATGCAACAGACACTTGTCCCCAGGCTGAGGACAGGACAGGTACTGTACTCTGGAGACCCATTTAGCACTCTCCCCTTACAACACAACACACAGAAATTAAGCACACGGAGAAAAGCACAGATTTGCAATGCACATCACTACTGATACTGAAAAGTTCATCTCCAGTCGAGCTGCATTACAAGGATCTTTTTTAGCCTTCCCTCTCCCAACAACTGCCTAAATACACATAAAATAGTACACGCATAGAAAGAGGGACATCATACCTTTCAACATCTCCCTGCTTTACTGAGGAAGAAACAAGCTGACAACAATTCAATGCAACAACCTACTCCAGCTTTCCTCTCCAACCTCTTCCCACTTGTTGCCAGGGTAACCAGTGTTTGCAGATGCCTATAGCGGGCGCCTGGGTTCATGACTTCATCACAGTTAATATCCTCTCCCTGTCTCTCTTTATACACAGAATATACTACATACATCCATCCACGCACTGTAAACATACAGGTTACACAATCCTGCAGCCCTTTTCATACTGAGACCATTCACTTTGCTATTCTGATGTACCTAAAATGAGAAACGGCACCGGCAAAACTAATCACTTGGAAATTTGCAGATGTGGAGAAAGTTTAAAAGCAGTAGTTGCTGTAACCAGCAAACAGCTGCTCTGGTCTCTCTGCACTGAACACTTAATCATTTGATTTCATCATGCTGTCAGGTATGAGGGACATTAACATTAGTGTGTTATAAAACGTTTTATGTGGAAATCCAAAAAATCCTTTAGTCATGCACTAAACCTCTTACATGACAACTGGAAGACAAGTCTAGAAAATGTGACTAGCACCTGGAAAAAAAATGTTTTCCAGTTTCTGACGGAAGCAGTTGGAAGTATTACAGCACAGATATGTTAAAGAATATAAGTAACACACAGTGCATGCACAAAGCCCCATTTCATTATATGAAAAAGGAAGGAGCTGAGCTTTGAACTCCAGGACGGAATACTAACATGGTTTCAAAAGAAAATACAAAGAGAAATGAACAGACAACAACCTGAACTACTTAAATAAAGCACTTGCACCACTTGCCTTCACCCCCCTGCAAAACACCTTCCCCAGCAGCTCTGTGTGTCAAGACAAAGTCTGAAAATACATCAGTATGATTTAGCAGATCAGCACTACATTGCCATCCAACCACTTCAAAAGAGAAAGGATTGAATTCTGTGTCCCTACAATCTCTAGGAAATGCTTATCTTTCTAGTCCCAGTAACAACTGGTTTACTCTGTACTTTACTGGCCACCCACAGCAATTGCTCCCAGAACTCATTTAGCATACAATGTGGAGACTATTTTTTTTCATGGTGATGGAAACAGGTCTGATCCTTTGCTCCCTGACATACTGGACTAAGCATCTTACCACATTTCCAAAGGACAGTAGTAATGTGAAAACAATTCATTTTCTGTATTCCATCTGCCTTGCCCTCCAGCTGGGAATTAATACAGCTTTTTTCCCCACACAGCAGCTGCAAAGGCCATGGAAAGCTTGAATTTGAAGGAGCTCAGAGTTTCCTCATAAACTGCGCTACTGAGTCCATGGAAAGACTGCACTGGAACACAGGTTGGTTCAGTAAACACAGTGAAGGACGCTGACCAATAGAAACAATGGGAATATCAGCCATGAGGCACCACAGCAGGCAGTGAGACTACCTGGCTCATCACAGGATGTGGCAGGTATATTTGATAGCCTTTCCTTACACATTTTCTTTCTCTAAATTCATTCCAAATATCCTGCCCTGAAATTTAATTCTAAAGAACCACCACCAAGTTATAGCTGTAGAAATAAGTATTTGACTTGAAATGCCAAATTCAGGAAATTACATTCAAAGCCAACACAAAGTCGTATGTTAAAAATTAAGCATCAGAGTACTTTTGGCAGGGAAAAGCTGCAGAACACAAGTTCTACTGCCCTCTGAAATGAGAGAAATTCAAGCAGTCTGGTGAACAGAAGTTCTCACTGCAATAGCATGGCACACTGCTATATTTATCACTAGGGTCCTGAGCAGGGAGATGATACTGTACAATTATATGAGACATACCCCAAAATGCCTCCTAATGATGACATCAGCTGTCACAGAACAATATTAATGAGATTAAAACAGAATGCTGCTGTGAAAGTGCTTCCTGGAAATAGTCCCTGGCCCACACTAACTCCCAAGCTAGCAAGTCCCTCTAACAGCCACACTGGGGCCAGTCTAACAGCACAGACAGTGGAATTCCCATGTCCAAAACCATTTCCTGCCACCACCAAGTGTCCTAGAGGTGCAGAAAGCTGGCATGCATGCTGGTAAAGAAAGGCCCTAAAGTTCAGTAATAAACTTTCCTCTCTTGTTCTTTTAAACAAAACAAAACTTCAATTTAAAAGAGCAAACAATGGGCCTAGATCCAAAAGGCTTTGATAGTCAACTACATGAACTTTCAAATGGCACTATAAAAACCCAGCTAATTGGTATCTGTGTTTAGTGTCTGACTCAGCAAGCACACATCACCTGGAGAGCAGCACCTGTGGACAGGAACAGTCACTCATTTGCATTCTACTGCTTCTCAGTTTTCTGTGCTATTTATCAGGAAAGCCATAAGACCTTTCATTTACCATCAATATTTCACCCTCCTCTGCCCTGACAGCCAGCTAAGCATGATGAAATTAGCAAAAGCAGCTGGCAGAAAAATCTCTTTAAATTAATATAAGTGCCCTCCACAATTTTCTGAGAACTCTGTAAGCAGTGCAATACCTGTGCAGAAGGCTTACAACTACAGCTCTCTTCAGTCTTCCTTTGTGCAGGAATGTATGTAAATTTTATGCTGCTGACAGCAATCTAAAACTAGTGAAACTGAAACATATTGTAACCACATTACCCTGTTCTTTTACAAAAGGTTTCCAAAAAAATGTGTTTCATTGGTGCAAGGCAGACACAGACCAGTGACTCCCCAGGATTTTCAGGGGAATCTGAGGATGCACAGGGCTAGAAAGCCTTTTAGACCACAAACCTGCTCTAACTGCACTAAACCCCTGGCTTCACACCATCACAAGTCACATTTGGCCAGCTGTCATCCCTGCTCTACTTCTTCTTACTGACCCAACACAGCTACATAAAAATGACAACAGTTTTAATATCAAAGGATTTTCTGCACAGCACTGGCCTGAAAAAGTAAAACTTGAGAAATTTGAAGTGCAGAGATCAGAAACAGACATGAGGTGTACTGAAAAACTCTTCTGGAATGAGTTTGTTGCGACAGAAGGCAAATCAGCACACTTACAAAGGGAAGGGAAAGACACGACTGACTGGTACTGCCTGAGCACTCAGCAAAAAGGAATTAAGAAGTCATTCACAAACAGGAAACCCCTGCTGGCATTCAGCAGGTAAAGAGTGCACCCATTGTGAAAAATAAAAAGCCTCAAGAAAAGCACGGATCAGACAAGGGGAAGTGAAAATACCAATGCTGAAGAGGCTGAAGCAGCAAGAGATCAGAGAGAGCAAATGCAGAGCTCGCTGGAGGCAGCCTGAGTAATTTCTATTAATGACTCTGCAGTCACTAACAGGTGGGCAGGAGCTTCTACCCTGGGATGGAACCAATGGTGTGGGGCTACAAGTACTTAAAAAAGAATTTTTAAAGCCTTGGAAACTGAGGAAGACAGCTATCAAAAAAAAGGACAAGCCAACATTGGAAATGAAGCAGAAAGTAATGAAAGTAAGTTGCATACAAGTGACACAAGAAAACAGAATAGAACATGTGCATTTAAGAGAGAACCTGCATGCCAGGAAACTGCAATATGGCTCATATAAGGCCACAGGTCCTTGGCCAGCCTAACTTTTCCTGTGTTTCAGCTTTTTTGTGTTATCTGTTGAGAAGAATTGTGTGCTATAAAGCACAATTTTGAATTCAGCAGAAAAAGCAAGGTAAGACACTGATCGCAATTAAGGGGGTTGAATGTTACACTCATTTAAAAAGTACCTGAAAGTTTGAATTGAAATGCATAGCCAAAATAAGGCATGGCCAACGGGGCCAAATATTTTGGGCATTTTGCGTAAGCAGAGAATTCTCAGTACACAGAACTAGAGGCTCTTAAAATCTGTGTTTGTCTTTAGAAATTTATGACAAGCAAACTGAGGAGACACTGAGATCAGCATGCAGTTAAGCTCAACTAAAGATGGCAACCTACAATCTCCACTATTTTGTTCCAACAGAAAGAGGAATTGTGGATACCCACTGATGTCTGGGTATCTGGAAGCTGTGAGGAATCAAGGTGAACTTGTGCCATGCACTGTTTTAATACAAAGACAGATGCTGTCAATGCAATGTTGACATTCTCTGTACTAATGCCTTACGTAAACTGCCTCAGTCCTCTGAGAACTCACTACCAGCCTAAGGTTGTGTATCAGTTGTTAAAATAAACTAAGTCCCAGACTTCTGGGAAAAGGATGCTCCTTACACCTGAAAGTATTCTTATGACTCCAGCACCCAGTTAGCCTACAGGATGTCATACTCCATTCTTGTTACTGAATTCTTAGGACTTCTCACTTCAAAATCCTCTTTAATTGGAACATCTGTCTTTCAGAGAGTCTGCTGCTGCCCACACACACTTAAACAATTTAATTTCATTGCCTGCTATACAATAGTCTACTCACCTTTCTACACAACTGTCCTTGCTTGCATTTATTTCTTTGCTTCTGAAACTTTAAAAATTGTACAGGTTAAACCATACTTACAGTCCTCTCCTTGCCCTGTTGTGCCTAGGTAACAAACACCTGAAATTACAGCAGGAGATGCACATGGCTTATGGAGTGCCACTTCCCTCCCTAACACAAAGAATTGTCTTCCCTAGCTCTGAATTTCTTAGTTTGGACAGATATATCATGACCTTACTTTTATACTGAAATGCTTAGGCCTTAAATGGACAAAAATTTAATAGTGGGGGAGTGTTACTCTTCTACTCTGATTTTATATTCCAACTTGGTAGATAACTGGCTTTAAACAAAACACAGCACTTTAAATAGTTCCAAGTACAAAAGCCTTCTCTTGGTATCAGAAGTCAAATACGAGTGTTTTACTGTTCATTCCTTATCAGAATAAGGACAGCGAAGAGCAAGAAAGTGTCAATATTTTTCTGCAATTTAGAACAGTATGATACTGGAACACTGTGACAGAATGGAGGGAGTTTACCTTAATTGTCCTATTTCAGTTTCCCCAGAGAAAATTTTAAGCTGAGCCACAGAGGCAAAGAGGACCTGAGTACATTTATGCCTAAATGTAGGAAGCTGTCACGCTGAAACTACCACTATCATCACCCTGCTGCTGGGCTCCATCACACTGCATTTTGTGGTCATGTTAGTCATGTCCTAGACAAAATCTCAGTAAAATATTTACATAAGAAATGAGTGGCACAGCATCAACATTGCTTGGAAAATCATTCCATCTCCTGAAATCACAGAAAATGAGAGCAGCTAATACCCTCTGACGTGGAATACTTTGACATGAACCAATAGATACAGAAGGAGGTGATGAGACAAAAAAGATGAAAACATTTTACTCTCAAAATGGGAGGAGTTTTTACACAAACAGAACTAATGGAAGGCAGACAAAAAAATCATTTATAAATTATTCTTTTTAGAGGAGGCAGATGCAAAGGTAGGAGAATTAAAAAGACAAAAGGACATAGCAGTAACTGGTGTCTCTCTTAGCTAGAGAAATGACCTGTCAGGTAGGTCTGAGAGCCAGAAAGCCAGATACAACACATGCATTCAGCTTTGCAGAGAGACCCTCTTGATCTTCAGACAGTTTGAGGGGTGTAATTCTGGCAGATAACCCTTCCATCTGCCTCAACCAAGATGATGTATAGAAAGCATGAAAGAAGAAAGACCAATATAAACTCCACAACCCTAACAAAGCCTAGGAAGTCCAAAGATTCAAATAAACGTTCCAATCACTGCTGGCCTGGGGAACTGCACGTCAGAAACGCTCAGGAGTTTTGTTTGAAAGCCAAAAGAATGCCTGAGTTTCTATCTGCATTGTCATTCCTACACCACTCTCTTTAGTAAGTGTATAACAACTTCACAGAGGATTCATTTTTCCCTCCCCTGTTGTCTAGGCACAAACCTGAATTACTCCCTGTTGAATAAGCCTGCCAGGATATCTTATGACACCATGAAACTCCATTCTTTAGCTTCACAAGGACAATAACAAATGTGATTTACACATTGACTAAGCCATTCCTTCCTTATCACTCCCCTTTCCTTTCTTTCCCTCCCAAGACAATCTCTCCCAGAGATTGTGAAAAAGGAAAATTAGACTATTATAATATAACTGCTAATACTAGATGTTACATTTCAGTTTTGTCCTGTACTCAGAGATTAGCAAATTGGGAAAACCTATTTCTCCCTAACTTTTTCTTCACTGCTGATGAATTCAGACTATGTGCACTCAGATGCCAGGCTGATTACATATGGAAAGAAATGAAATACCAGAAATATGGAGACAAAAACTTCAGAAAGTCGCAATTCCAGACTAACGAAACATCCCATCTCACAAATGTGGACACTATTTCCACTGTATCTTCATCCATTACTTCCCCCTCCCCACCCCACAATACCTGCTCATTCATAACTTTATCTGGGCTCCTGACTCTGTCTATGGCATTTTGTGAGTAGTGCTAGGGCCCAGGCTTGTGAACAGATGGAGTGAGCACAGGCAGCAGCAGATGCTTTTTCAGACAGCGTTTCTGCAAAGGTTGCAAGAAGTACAGGCTATGGCAGGTGCTCTGTCACCTCAACGTGCTCTGTGCCCCACAAATGTGCACAACCACCTCTTTTGGGCACCCAAGGCAAGTCTGAAATTGGGTCTAATCTTACTTTGTTCCCCGAAGTGGATCAGCACTGCCCTGCACAGAGACTTTTTGGCTGCTAAAAAGCCAGCCTGCCATGACAGCAGAAAAGCAACCAGCATTCTGATTTGATTCTTCCCTCATCTAGAGAGCTGTATAGGACCAATTACATAACAGAGTCATAAACAAATCACACAATCGTGCTATAGAATAAGTAACATTTGTTCGCTTTCTTCAATCCTCTCCTGTGCTCTAACCTGGCACATAACCACACCAGGGCTATAAATAATATATTGCCAACATTCTGGTCCTGTCAGATGCTTCTTTTCTCAAATGTGGAAAGTAATAGTGATGATAAACTAGCTTTATGAACCACGTAGAATCTTGTTCATCAGTGTTGCAAATCTCCACACATATATGCAGGTCAGTGAGAACTGTGCAGCTAAATATGTTAATCAGGCACTTCTAAGGCAGATGTAGGCTGCCCACCAATGTATTTCAATGGCAATCACTTTAAAATACCTTAAATCTTTTAAGAAGTTAAAAGACCTAGATTCTCACCTCTTTGAAGAAAGCAAAACAATTTCAATTTTAATGCTGCTAGTGACTTTAATTCTGAAAACAGATGAATATTTTTTGGCTGCTATTCCATGGTTCCACATACAAATTACACAGTGATGACTCTTTTAATCTATCCTACAAATTAACCTATGTATTATTTATGCAGGTGTACCCATTTCAGGATCAAGACAAAAATCTTTGAGTAGCCTTTTGAATATGGTCTAGGGATCAGAGAATGGGCCAGAATCAGACCTGGGGCACTAACTCACCACGTGGCCTTGGGAAACTGCTTAGAGGGGGCCAAAAAGCCGCGTCTCCCTGAGACTTACCACGGACAATCTCGCTCATGCTGGCTGCAGCCTCTGCAGTTTGACTTCGGAGCTGCTCAGAGTCCCTGTGTGACTCCTGGGATGCAGGTACTGAAGATGCTGAGGAGGAAGAGGATGAAGAAGAGGAGGCTGGTTTGGATTTGGAATGCAGGTCGTTCAGTCTCAGGAGGTTTTCAGGAGTCACAGTGTCTGCATTCACCGGGGCAGGGTGCAGCGTGGCCGGTGCTACCGGGAAGAAGCTCTCTCTGTTGTCCTTTGTATGCTTTGGGGTTGTGGGGGCTTCTCCTGTGGACTACATAAAAAAAAGGGCAGGGAAAGTGAGGAAACATCAGTAATTCTGCATGTTCTACCTGCTTCAACATTTTATAGACAGAAAACACTCTCTCTAAAGTAGAAATAACATAATAGGGACTCAATCACTATTATAAAGAAATCTTTTCTCCTTTACGGATTGTTTTTCTGTTCTTTGTGGTCTGTTTATCAAACTAGCACTTTAACACTTATCCACATTCACATTTACAAAGTTTTATTTAACACATCCCTCGCAACAAAACACACTTTTCTGAACTCTGTAATTAAGCATGAGTTACAATCTCCTATAAACAGAAACACATTCATTTCATTTAAAAATATGTCGACAAACGCTTGACCAGAACACACAGATCTGCAGTGCTGTAGGAGACTTTGCAAATTATTACAAGGAATAATTCTTAGTGAATGATGTGGGAAGAAACGGAGAAAGCAGAAAAATGTATTTACTTGCAAAATAAGCAATCAGCCCAACCCCAAATCATAAATTCCTGGTAAATGCAGAACTGAATAACATTGGTGTCCAATTGGAACAGGCTCAGTGAGATCTGCTGCCTGTGCAGAAGCAGGAGTGGCACCAAGAGCAATGCTCTTCTCCAAAGCCAGCGCTGAAAATTTAATACAGTGTCATTTATTATATAGACAGAAGTTAGAAGGGGGACATAAATTCACCAAAGAAGAGAACAAAAGTATCCATAAAATGAGTATCTTCTCTATAATTTTTATCAGTAATCAAATAAAGTATTCTTGCCTGTGAGGCCACAGAAAGCATTTATTTCACACTCTTTGCAGTCTTCATTTAATGGAAACTTATTGGACCGTAAAGGATATGGCTGAATGGAATTCTCAGATGTTTAATTGTCTGTCTCATACCTCTACCATGAAAAAAACCCCCTCATTTTAACCATGGTGATAGAGTATGAATGTTTGAAATAGAAAGAGAGTTCTGCTGGCAAATGTAAAATCAAATTGGGGCCTAATGTCCTAGATGGCCAAAGATTTATTACAATGCCAGAAGAGTCAGCAGAATTTCACTGAGAGAACAGAGCAACTTTCAGCTGGGGAAAATGCATATTTAAAATTCAAAGGTGGGAAGCACACAAGTACTTTTTTTTTAATTTAATAATTGGTGGAATGTATTTTTGAAGTTCCTGAACTTGATTAATCAATCTCTAAAAAGCATACAATTAAAACCTGCCAGATTCTACGTGTACACAAAAACATAAAATACAGCAGCTATATTCACAACAATTACCATATTGGATCAGAAAAGGGTCTATTCTGCCTCTGAAAGCTGCAAGTTTCTGATGTTAAAGCATCAGTTCCAAAATTAAAGGTCTCCACATAGAAATGGGATCACACAAACCTGATATAAATTAAACTGCAGAAGAAAGCCTTAAGCCAGAAGTGAGATCACTAGAGGGAATGTTTTCAGCTGTGATTTAAAGGGAAAACCCTTCACATCCATGTGCTTCATTAACTTGCATAATCCAAGATGTAGAACCTGACATATTTGTGCTTGTATTGTATCCAAAATTTCTTCACAAGAAACACATGAAGGTATTACTACTTAGGTACACAGATGTTAAAAATATATCTGCATCTCAAACTGTACTTCTATAAAAACACATAGCTATTTCCAGACAGAAAGAGGACATTCAGAAAGTAAGTCAGCAGTGCTTGGCTGGTACTCAGAAGAAAAATGATTAGGGAGAGAAAGAGCACAGCACCATGGGGTAATTCCTGCTGGAAGGGACCTCTGGGGGTCTCCAGTCCAACCTCCTGCTCAAAGCTGAGCTGACTCCGCAGTTTGTTCAGCCCAATTGCAAACTCTGCCAAGGACAGACATTTGAAAGCCTCTCCAGGCCCCTGTTCCAGCGTTTTACCACCTTCACAGTGAACACTTCTTTCCAGTTGCTTCATCCAAGTTTCTCTTGCTGCAACTTTAAATGGTGCCTCTTGTCTGGTTCCTTCCTTTCTTCTGCAGATTGCAATTCCATAACCCCGTCCTCCGTTCCTCTTCTCCTCACCAGGATGAAGCATCCCTGCTCTCTCTGACCTCACTGCTTCAAGGACACATAGGCTGGCCTGTTTCCAACCTCTTGCCCCAAATCTTTTCTGGCAGAGCTGTTCCCCTGTCAGACTGCACAGGGATTAATCTGCCCCAGGTGTAGAACTGTCAGGTAGTTCCTGTCAATGCAATCCCCCTCTGTTGGAGTTCCCTGTTCCAGCAGGCACACCTACACCTTTCTGGCACACTGACCATGCCCTCCAAGTTAGTGTCACTCAATACAGCCCATCATCCAATCACTCAGTACCTCCCATCACCCAGCATTAGTGAGGACAAGTGACCAACACACATTTAACCAGGCAGTGGAGGCAGGCACAAACACAGAAAGGCCATCTTGTAAGTTGTAGATGATCAAACAGAGAGAGAGAAAAGGTTGAAACTGAAACAACCCTTATTGTTACACAAAGATGGAACCAAACTCATATTTAATTTCTCTCAAAATGAAGATGCTGTATTGGGGGCAAGAAAAATAAATCAGTTTTTACTTTGAATCAGTTCCTCCAGGTGAAGTTGTGGCTTGGGCAGGATTTTTTTTTTTTCCTCAGAAAATCAGCCTGCCTCATAATAAGAGAAACATTTTATTTGCACAAAAGAGTAAAGGTGAAAGTAACACAATGTTACTATCTCAGTAAAACCATGACCAAAAATTCTAATGTGTAGTCAAAAAGTATAGCCTTATACAAAAGAAAGGTAATAAAGAAGATTTTTGTGTTTATGGCTTTAAAAGGAACCTTCCAGATGCGACCTGGTGAAGAGTTGTGTAAGGCTGCTGTAAACAGACAGGTTCTTTTCAACCCAATGAAACAGAGACCTTGGGAAGAGAAAAAAAATCCTCTCGATGACTTTCTTTTCTCAAAAGAGGGGATGAAATAAAAAAAAGAGGAGAAATCTTCCTTTAAAATAAGGGCCAAGTATTAACAAATCCACTGTTGGCTACTGTGCATTGTAACTCATAGAGCCCTAAGAAAAGGGATTTAAACCTGCTTCCTCTGTTTTACTGGACTCAGAAACTGCAGACCACCCAAAAGTTGTAAGCACAAAGCTAAGATGAGCACCACACTGAGGCACACGGTCTTTAAAAGGGTTTGGTTTTAGTGAAGGGGCAAGAATTCCAGCACCCCTGAGCAGTAAGTGATGCTACTCACAAAGCCCAAGTCAGAACAATGTCACTAACTATACTGCTCAAGACTTTTGGGGCCACATTTCATCACCCTGCAGGAAAACAAAGGACCTTGTAACACCAGAGCTGAGAAATAAACCCAGAAAAACTCATTAGAGGAAGTCTTGGATTTACCAGAAGCCCTTTATGTTCATCTATTTCTACTGCTAAACCAGTGGCAAAGCATATTTTTTCCACAGACATACTGCAGGAAACTGAGAGGCAGTGACAATCCTTTACCAGTGTTTTATGTGGTTTCTCATTAGGAGATTTTTTTTTTTAATTTTTACTTTGCTGTGGCACTAAGTCATAACCTGACTCAGAACTTTTCCTTTCCCCTCTTCAGTCCACTCACCATGCTCAGCATCTCTGGTAACTACCACTATTATAAAGTGGATTTAGTCACCAAGAGGAAACAAATCTTTTCTTACATTGATGAGGATGTTACTTACAGAACAAGTGCATATAACTGAACTAAAATGAAAACTCTTATCTGCTTTCTTCCTGTCTTTCATTGTAATTACAGGTTCATCCAGTCAAGACTGGACTTCCTTCTAGATTTTCGAAAAAAACAGATGAAGTACTGAAGGGTATGCAGTACTACTTTTCTACTGACTGCTATACTACCAAAGTGGATGGAAACAACATTTAAGGCTTATAAATATCCAAATGATGTGTCATAGATGGTCCATTGCTTCCAAAAAGACTCATTATCTTATTTGCTCTTCTTAAAAAAATGTAGCAAAAATGTTCCTTATTTTGAAGAATGCATAAAGGTGAAATTTAAATGAACAATTAGGATGCACATCTGCGTAAACTGTGACTATTTCTGACTTCTACAGGTTACAAAATCATTCTCCTCACTTGTTAGAACCTTGACTATTTCAGCAGACTCTTCAGAGTTCATTCAGCTTCAGGGAGGCTACGGACAACCCCTTCCCATGTTGAAAGCTGAGACAAAAAGAAGTGAGGGAAATGCTGGAAAGCCAGCACTGGGACAGACTTCCACCAATAAAAGCATCAGCAAAAGTGCAGAATTTTCTCACATAAGTTAGTGGAAAAATAGCTCCCTATAGTTTCCCAATGAGGCATTTCAGCAGTGAGACAACAGGAGCAACAAAAAGAAATTGTGCACTAAGATAAAACGTAAGAAAAATTTTACTTTGTAGCCTATCTGTGAAGTCATAAACCAGACAACCTGACCAAGGGTTTCTTTTTACCATACTTACTGTTTTTGCAAAAAACATTTTGAAAAACAAAGAAATCCTGCAGCCACCTTGCTGCTCCTGCTCCTGGAAGGGCTCAGTGCCCTGAGGCTGTGGGGAAAAGTAACAACCGAATGTTCCAAAGAAAGGGAAAGTGACAGTTTTCCCAACAGAAGTTTCCCAACGAAAGATGCTGGCACTGCAACTGTTACATAACATTTTCTTGCTGGTTTTTTTTTTTTTTTTTTAATTATTCCCATGCCTGAGTTTAGCACAGTAGTAGGACTGAAGTCAGAATCCACCTTGCAAAAAGGTGTGCCTTTGTAGAAGGATTACCAGCACATTCCCACAAAACCTGGGAGCTGTCACACAAACTGGGTGAACAATGCTGGCCACATTCCACAGTATTACCACTCCAACTGCTGCTCAGTATTGTGTTTTAATTAGACTATGTCTATTCATTCTTTTTTTCCCCTCTCAATCTCTCTACAGCAGCATTTTAAAAAAAATCTCATTTGGAAGCTTTCTTCCAGGTACATTAGAAATAGCAGCAGTAACCATGATCCAGATTCTGGAGAACCTTGTAAGACTAGAGTTTTATAAACAGAAAACAACAAAGGCTTAAATACATACAATTGAACTGCACTCTAGCCTAAGTAAATATCCCAATTACACAAACACATGCAGGGGCTCAATGTCCTGCTCTACACAGGCAGTCATACTCCAGCAACGCTTCCTTACACAAAAACATCATTATTGGACCAAGAGAGATCAGGTAGCAGGATGAAAAACATTAATATACAAAGTAAAAGATAAAAAGTGTCTGTTCTTTCCTTCATGTTCACTTAATGATTGCTTTCTGCAGGAGACAGAAGGAGGAGAGCTGTTAATTATATCAAGAATACACCTCCAGGATAGAGTGAGAGGGGGATGCCATGGCAACTGGCAAATGCAACAGTGAACAAAATGGTCACCCTTTGGTAGGAGACCATGAAAGAGCTCGTCCTTTTGTCCCCCCCATCCCCACCTCCTCCTTCCCCCTCCTTTCTTGTCATCTTTGCTGCATTAATAAAGCACACAGACAACTCAGGAAAAACAACTTTTTCTGTAAGCAGTCTCTGACGTCTTGATGTGCAGGAAGAAAAGATGAAAATTAGCAGCATGTGGGTGGAACAAAAAGGGGGAGAAAACACATGAGGTAGAACATGATTATTTTCTAATTATTTAATATTTTCCTGATCTCCTCCCATCCCCAGCAAAGTGCCTTTACAGAAGGCTTTTAGCTGTTTCCTGAAGAGAACAGCTTGGTGGTTTGTTGCTTTGTGGGGGTTTCTTTTAATGTGAGAAATTGAGAAGAAAAGCTCTAGACACCCAAGGCAGTTCAAACAAGTCGCTCTCAAGTTTTCTCCTTGAAGAAAAAAGCCTAAAAGCCCGTGTCACTGCAGTGCTGACTGCATTCCACAGCAGAGGAGGAAAAAATCCATGGGAGTGCCCTCTAGCTTCACTCACAGAAGACAATTTTTTCCTGTTCCAAGTAAAATGTCACATTCACTGTAAGGTCCAACTTAGGGACTGTACTATCACTAGACTGATGCTCCAGAGTCAATCTGAGCACTTCTGACGTTGTGTGTGGTTTCAGCTGCTGCCCCTGTACAGCAAACCCATCATTCATGATCCCCTGAAACCCTCCAGTACTCTCCCCTAAAAATCACCAGCACTGGGAAGGAGACAAACAGTGGTGAAAGAAGAATAAAGACCCCAATTACCTGTTTTGGAACTAGAGAAGGACAGTGAGAGCAGCACTAAACCAGCACCTTCCCTTAGGAAATACTGCTTTTATATTACAGAAGCAGCAAAACTTTATAAAATCAGGGATCATGCTGGCAGCCAACGAGGAGCCTGAAAGGCACGACTCCTTTGCATAACCTGATTGTGCCTTTGTGTTTATAATAAAATTCACTTGTTTTGATTCTGGTGGCAGCTCCTTCATGAAGTATCATGTTTAATTAGACCTGACACTGAAATGTACTGATGAGTTTTGACTGTAGGTTTAGAGAGAGAAACGGGGAAAGCAATCAGAGTTTGGCACCAGCCAGTGGGAGAAGGTGGTCACAGATGTGTTACTTTGGAAGAGGAGAGTGAAGCAAAAGGTGAAAGGAAGGATTTGATCCGTCAGAACGGAGCAGGGAGAGCTCAAGGTTCGGCAGCTGGAGCACAAAAGGGCAGCTGAAAATTTCTTTTCTCTCCCTCACACTTCAGGGATGGAGTTGGTCCCAGAACAAGGATTTTTTTTGGCTAAGGCCGCAGTGAGTCTGAAATAACTCAGCAATGTTGAAATAGCCCCTTCTCATGACATTTGGATGATATACTATACCATGAGGAGCCAATAGAAGTTTCAGCTCCTACAATGCTGCCCATTACTAGGGCTTTCTACATACAGTCCCATATTCTCAAGGGTCACAACACAGGACCAGAGACTTAATGGCATTTTGGAAATTTGCCTTTGAATGCTCTTGTATTTTTAGAGATGTTAAATCCAGCCCTGTGTGCAACACTGATGTCTGCAATGTTTTAAGTTATTTGTTTTATATAAATTCAGTTCCCAGGATTAGAGATACCCTAACACACAACCACAGAGTTTTATCTGTCGTGACTTTCAACACGGGTGAAAGTTTAATTTTAGTAATAAGGCATTCAATATTAAGTCCACAGTAATAAAAATACCTTTTCAAATTGCAAGTCCAGGAAGAAAAGAAGATAGATGGGTTCTTTGACTGAAGTATCTCCACATGAATTTATAGAATATTCTGTGCACTACAAAGCTTCATCGTACCTTGTGCTGCAATAACTTTCCCATGTCAATATGTCCTAACAGTATAAAATGAAGAATTTAATAGGACCAATTTTAGGCAGCCAGTGGAAAGTCTTATTAGAAAATCTCTAATTATCTAGAAGCCTTACAACTGCTTTCTGCCAGCACATCCCCTCCTTGGTCCCCAGCACCACATATTTAAGTACAATGCTACTTCAAAGTCAAACTAGTCTGCCTCAATCTTTCATTCCCCCTCAACAAGGCCTCCTTCGTATTCCATTTCCAGGGACCATTAATTTCATATGAAAATCAGAGTTGGCAAGGCTAAAAATATATCTTATAACTCAGAGCAATAGCTGACTGCTTTTGGCATCTCTGCAAATCTTTTAGATAACATTCTCAGACAGAAAATCAAAGAAAAGAACAAGAATCCTTCAAAATGCTGTTTGAGCATGAAGGGAATTAATCTCTAGTGTAACTTTAGTTACTTAACTAGTAATAGCACAGCGACCACCACTGGATAACAATTTCAGCCCCTTTGATATGTGTATATCAAAAGCCTTGCTGACACTTAAGAACTTAAAGGGAAAAGGACAAAAAGAGGAAGAATTACTTTTGGATACACCCGTTCTCCACAACAGCACTAATATCAGCATTTAAGAATGTTGCATCACCACTATTTAGATTTTGAACTAAGATGCTCTGAAGTTGATGAATACATCACTTAAAAATAATTACTGTTGTTATTATTATTATTTACTGAAAGAAATGTCCCAGAAACTTACTGAACACATTTTTGTATCAATTACTGGGATTTTGTCTGTTTATGCTGCTCTATTCCCATACTCCATAAAAGATTTTCCTTTCTATTAAAAATAAAAAACCTGCACACATTTGAGTCTTTTCCCCATTTCACTTTCACATAAGTGTTACAAGTTCAGATTTTATTTCACCTTTATGGTTTGGCAGTAAACATGTATTACATAACACTGAACCCAGCCAGATACAGCCACAGCCCAAATTATTCATAAAGTTAAACCTCCATCCCCCCTGAGTATGGTAACATACATGGATTCATTTATATTTTATTTACTAGCAGCTTTCTCAAGCCCACAAGTCTCTCTTTGGTAGCCTCTTTGAATGACTGTTTCAGGTCTTCAGACATTAAAACCTTAAAGCCCCCTTTAGTAGGATCTGGTAAAGCAAAATCGAGTTTGCTACGGGAAAACAAATTACTCCTGAAAAGTTGGAGTTGGGTCTAATTAAGTTTGAGGCGACGCTTAATTGATAAGATGATGCTCAAGTGATTTTTTTCAACCAGAGATCTAATATTGCAGCATTTCAGCCAAGTCTGTACCAAGGACATGTGCACACCCCTCTCTGTTACAGGCACAAAGTCTAAACACAGGTGAAGATGTTGAGCATCACCTGCACTGACAGCAGCCCCACATACAGAGGAACCCCTCTGACACCCCAAACCCTTCCTAAGCCACTTTTCACAGGTTCAGCTGACTTTCTAGAACATGATGTGAGTCTCACTGGCTCAAAACATGCTAGCATTGCATCACTCATGACAGCCACAGAGAATTTCTGAAAGCAAGTCAAAGGGTCACAGTATTGCCAAGCTATTAAAAAGATTAGATCTCATCACACAAGTGTAAGAACCCACTTTGTCCAATTCCATTCACTGATTGCTGTATTGTTTCCTGCTTGTGCCTGAAGAGGCACAGAAAAAGCTTTCAACATAGTTGTTAAATATTTAGGTTAGAAAACACTAAACGGTCTGGAAGAAAGCTGAAAAACCATAATTTAAGTAATTCCTAATTTTAGGAGCAAGTGAAAACGTTCATAAAGAAACCATATAATGCCTGGAACTGTAAAATAGAACAGCCAGCAGCGAAAGATATAAATCAAGGTGAAGTTTGTGCTCTTTTTTTTTTTTTTTTGACTGTCAATTCCTTGGGATAAGTGACTGAAGAACCACAGGCCCTGCAACTCTACTCAAACTACCCAGTAACAAAGCACTTTCCCCGGCTGCACCAGCTCTATACATGACATCATTTGCTTACAGAAAGCAAACACTTGCCAATTTTAAATAAAACAGGATTCAATCTGTTGAAAACAGACAGATGTCCAGGAGAGTGGCTATTCCTGTGTCTCCACACTAATTCCTGGTGTTATACGAGCAGTGCAGCAGCTTCACACGGCTCGCAGGATCCTGCTCGGAGCAGACGAAAATGAGACTGCAGGATGTAATAACCTCGTTAGCTGGGACTGCTTCCTACAAGGGAAAGCTTCCAAGCTTCAAAGTGCAGCCTATTAAGAGCTGTGTTTTATTTCAAGTGATTTAACAGGAAATCTTATCGCTTCCAGTGCAGTTAAATGCAAGCGCACATATTGTGTCTACTTTCAATATTAGTTTGTGTGCAGGTTTTTCGCCATTCCCGTGTTTTGCCTGAGTAACCATTGACTCTGCTGGAAGAGCTGGAGTAGCAATCACATTCCCAGAACTTTCAAGAAAGCCCAGCAAGGAACTGGGCTGAGAGATGAGGATTTGGTGAATGGTTTTTAAAAAGGTGAATAGTGAATACATGCAAAAAGCCAACAGCAACGTTACTTTTTGAAGAAGCTTATTAGCAAATTATTTTTATTTTGAAGTCATAAATCTAAGTGTGGTAAAGCCTATTTTTCCCCAAAATAAAGTGAAATAGACTTAACATGCTGAGCCAGTATGTCTTTATTAAAAAAAAATTAAAACGTTAAATACCAGACTATGATCAAACAACCACTACTAGAATAAATATCTCTTTTAACATTTCTGTTCATTTCTATCATTCAAGGGAAAAATGTTACTGGCTTCCTGAGGTGCACAAATTGGAAGAAGTTACTTCCATGAAAATCTAATAAACAAAAAAACCCTATTTCCCCTCTTGCATCCTCTCCTGTTACTCTACTAGGAGATGCATTATACAAATGCACAGTTTAACTAAAAAAAAAAAACCAAAACAAAACTATGGAAAATACAAACCTAGTACCTGATGGTTTGCTGCACAATGAATGACTGCTAAACACGTCATTCATCCAGTTTTATTCTTGGCTTTGATTTCACATTAAGGACTGGTAAATAGCAATGCCTTTAAAGTTCTGTAACTGTTCACTGGATAAACCCAGAAACTACACGCTAAAAACAAACTGAGTAATATAACAAGAGTTACAATCAGATTCTCAACCATGCAAATTGAGAGAAAAGCTATGTGGTATTTCTGGAGCAGAGTGCAATGTCAGCCAGGGAAGAGCTGCTGAGGTTGTTTGCCCTTAGGGATCAGAAGGAAGTAATTACCGTCTATGAAATGCTGAGAATGACATGGACATTAGGAAAATTGTAGTGTGCCGTAAATATTTCAATATGAGGATGGTTTGGGGTTTCCCCAATAGCTTTTGGGTATGTAAACTATTCTTCAAGCTTGACATGAACAGTAGCAACAACCCTAATAAGGGGGATGAGCTCCCTACACTAACATGGTTGGCTTACCTTAGATGATAATGATACAAGGAGAGCAGATATTTTTAAGTGCTGCAGACATTCAGCAACAGATTTACCTGAACAAACTAACAAAAGCTTGTTAGAAGCAGTCAGAGACTTCAGAGCTCACCTGTTTCTGTGCTGATGCTCCCATATGCACCTGGCAAAACTTGACTGCCTGTTCAAGTGCCGCTTCTTCATCCACCTAAACACAGAATCACAACTAATGAAGTCATATTTATTTATCTCATCTATAAATCTAATTAAATTCAGATGAAATCGGGATGTAGAGTATGGGAGTAAGGGGGAGAAGCAGCACTTCTAGGGCAGAATGCTGACCTAAAGTTATTCAGCAGTGTATATCCAAAGATACATACTCAACTCTCTCAATTCAAACTGACATTTAGCATGAACAAACCCCACATAATTGGTATTACAGCTCTTAACTGATTTCAGAAATGTAGTTTCAAAATATGGAGGGTCCTACTCCCCCTCTCCAGCAGTGGTCTTGTCAAGAGAATGATTGTTTAGGAGACATTTATCTCCCCAACTTTTGAACAGGTATAGGGCCAATTTCATACTGCTTGGTTTAGCAATTACTGTTACTCTACAATCACGTCTGAGGCCACACAGAGAAATCACAATTAATGATACAATACTTTACCTGCTTAATCAGCATGTACGTTTCAGACATGATCTTCTCAATTTTACCCAGGTCATAGGCCATGACCTTCTGACCCTGCTGCCACACTCGATAAGCATCGAGCAGAAGTGTTTTTCCAGACTCCACATCCTCAAGTAATTTCCTCTTCCTGCTTGATCTCTGGACAGGTTCTTCTGTAGGTACTGCTTGAACTATTCCTTTAGCTGCCTGCTGCTGATGTTTTGAGCTGATACTTAGCTCTTCCAAAGAAAGTTCTGGAGTCCGGCTCTCTGGAGCTCTCTCCTTTGAGGTCCTGCCAGACTGAAGTCGGTCTGGCTCACTGCGTTTACACGAAGAATCAATTTTTTCAGGGTCATTGGAATAGCCATCAAGATCCATAGGCTCAACTGAACCAGGGCCAGGGAGCTCCTTAATCTCCTTGTCATTCCTGTCCTCTTGTTCCAATATGTCCATAGCATTGGGAATTTGCCCCTGGGTCACTTCCTTTACTCCATTTTCAGTACTATGTGCTACTCCATCTGATAAAACTGGCTTTTTGGGAAGGACATCTTTCCCTTCTTCAGCACTAGTTTTATTTGAGACGTCTGTTGTCATCCTTCCTGAAGCAAGGTTAGAGGACTTGGAACCCTGATCTTCTGAAACCTTAATAAAAGAAATCATTCTTCTCTGTTATCATCGAAATCAGAAAGCATTTGAGCACAGCAATGACTACCAAGAACACTGACAACAAGCACCTTTCATTAATGCCTCTGCTGAAGAAAATGCATTTATTCTATGTTCCTTCTTTTTTGTTCCTGAATGTTAATTAATCCAAGCCACAAGTCTTACAATTAAAGTATTTTACTCAGTGAAAACACCACAGAGAAATCAACAGGATGAACCAAAGCCGCAATGTTTTTTTTTTCCCCACTACTTCAGTCCATGTTCTGGGCTCAAACTAAATGAAATTCAAGGTTTAGCAGCACAAATTTTTCTCCTAATGTATTGAAATCAAAACTAAATCTGTTTCTTTTGGCAGCTACAGATCACTCTCAAATTTATGAATCTTCTCTTTGGCTGTTCTTACATAACTTTCTTGCTAATAGATCAAGAAGTAGGCAAACCTCTGCTATAGTATTTTAATTTTTATGACTTTACTTTGGTGACGTTCCAAAGGCAGAAAAACCTCAGAACATCATCTCTTCTTTCAAAAATTGCTAATGATACAATTCTTCCATCCAGATTTATGAACAAACCATTTCATATACAGAGTTCTGGTGTTCTTGAGGATGTTTGCGTTTAATTTGTTAAACCTATAGTCTGTTAACTTGGAAAACCCTTAGGAAGAAGTCCTTCCTTCAATGTGTTTACCAACTAAAGCTCCAATTTCCAGTTACCTTAACCTGGAAATGGATTAGTTTCTATATGACTTTTCAAAATTAAATCTACATTACAATTATATGTAATAACAAGTGTGGTGCTGTCAAGGACTAGAAGTTAAAAGTGGCCAGGCATGTAACTTCTAGTTCTCTGGTTTTGTTTTGCAAGAGGAATCTCAGCTCGTTTTAAAAGGAAATTTCCAGTAGACCCCATCTGAAAATGGAGCTTTTTTACACTCCATGTATATACCACTATCTGAAATGTAAACAAAAGGTATCAGAAATCAGTGCTGATAACGTAGCCCTTCATTCTCAGGCGATCTAAGGAATGGGTGAACCCAACCTAGAAAAACCTAATTACTAAATTACAGCCATTAAGTGCCCTGCTGCCTTACCTGTGTCAGATCGTTGAGGGTGTCCTCCAGCACTTTCACTGTGAGCACAAAGGCTTGTTGGGCCAGAACCTGGCGATCTGCATCACGCAAGTACTTCCTGAGCCACAGGGAGAGAACAAATGAAGTTAACTGCCAAAAGCTTTCAGGACTTTCAAAGCAAGAACCAGGACATTTAAAAAAAAAAAAAAAAAAAGCCAACACAATAACTTTAAAACAAGAAGAAAGCAAACAAAACATTTACAGCTGTGTACTGAAATATAACACTTTAGCTGTTTCTCTCCACTTGTCCCCTCCCCAACACCATCAAACATGACACGCATGAAGCAGAAGTTAACACTGTCTACAAACAGAGGGGAGAATGAAACAAGAACAACACTGAACAACTAATCCCAGAGCAAACCAGACAACCAGATTTACAGTTTTCTTGAGTCAAGACTTCTGTGCCCCTCAAATACCAAGTTTTTATTCAAACTCTTTCTTGAAAAAGAGTATTAGTTACACAAAGCTATGCTGAACTCTCAGGTGATTTTCACGTTCTGGATAAAGCATGCCTGTGAGATTAGGTTCATAAGCAAATTCTCTCTCACTGGTCATATCAGTTGCCTTGGAATCTAGGATTTTTAGAGCTAAAACACTGGTAGGCTAACACCTTTTTCCTTTTTTCCTATTTAGAATTACAAAAAAATAATACTGTATGTATAAAACATTCACTCTATAGCTTCATTTAATTTACTGGAACACTGTAATTTCAGCGTATTCTGACACAAGGTTTTAGTCTGCTTTCAAGGAAAACATTTCCAGCCATCAATCCCTCCTAACAGAGTTTGATGTAAAACTAAATTTCTACTTCAGAATTGGCTGGTTTTCATGAGAGGGCTAAAAATCAAGTAAAAAACTTTGAAATGTACTATTTCAGTCAAAAGGCCAACATTTTAATACACTTATTTTCCCTCTAGGATGTAATTTTATGGTTGGCTTTTCAGACATAAGATACAAACACCTGACTCCTCATTAGTTCCGTAATAACTAAAAACTCCCTGTTTTTAAAACTAGGGTTGTTCCAGGCATATACCAGACACACCCAGAATATCTGCATTTCTAAGTTCCTGTAATGATTACAGCTCACCATGGCTGGCACTGGCTGATCCAACATGTCAAATTACTTGTTTTTTAAATTCAGTCTAGACTTATAAATAACATAATATTTTTAGTACAACTGTGGGCTTGCTTAGGACAGAATTTAAACCTTCTATGGTCCAGTTCTTCTGATACGCTAAAAGTCAAAGTATTTTTGGCTTCAAGTTTGCTGAACAAGTGGTGACATATTCCCAGAAACATTATAATCCATGCAAATTCACATACACTCACACTGGAAAACACATGAAGAAACCTTCAATGCCTCCAAATTATTGCCATCAATCACTCAAGCTCAATTTCTTAAGCATTTGCCAGAGACCAATTTCAACATTTCCCACATGGGCAAGCTACTAGAATTTTACCTCAGTTGCTTCAATGTTTTCCTTAGATGTTTATTTTGGTCCTCCCATTGATACGAATCCGTATATAGCTCACATTAATAGCTTCTTTTTTTCTTAAATAAGGTTAATGCAATTAAAATTAGATCACCCCTGAACAGGATAAGCTTTTTAAATAGCATCAGCTGCCAACAGGCACATAACCATTGTTCAGTCGATCAGGGATTACAGGAAGGCAGGATGCTGGGCCGTGACCCCTGTGCTGGACACAGCTCTTACACAAGAGTGAGCAGAGGGGAAATGACACCAGTGAATCCCCCCACGTGACACAACACCCCTCTAAGCCTGTTAAGGCACCTGTGTGGCTGCTCTGAGCTTCAGGACTAAGGCAGAGGAAATTCTAAACTATATTATAGAACCGTAATCCTGAGAAAAATTAACCATCTGTATTCCCAATGGACTCTGTCTAAAGGCTTTTTTTCCCTGAGCAAAGAACACCTACAAATAAAGTAGTTATGCAGCGAACAAAATATATTCAAAGCTTTACAAAGTAACAGATTAAAAAAAAAGCTATCATACTTTCCCTGATCAGGGGTCCTCTGCAGCATAGATGAGACCTTCAGCAAGGTGTTGTAATCCTTTAGCTGTGACAGCACATTGAGCAGCAGGACAATAGAGCGGTTCATATGAGACGCAAAACTGCCCGGGCGGTCGATCTCATCCACGGGGATGCGCCAGATTCCCTGCAGAGGAAGGAAAAGAGGAAACTTCTAAGGAGAGACCCAACTGAAAAAGACAGGAATATGAAAATATGGGTCGGATTCCGAAGCACACTGAACTTCACTGAGGGCCAGGGGAATAAAGGACAGACAGTTGCTGTGGTCCCACAGCCAGGGAGATCTGGATTTAGATCTGGATTTAAAATCAACTGATTTCTGCCAGCAGTAAGAAGAGAAACTTTGCAGAAGCCACAGCACACCTTCTAAATATGTTTCTGAACTATTCCCAGAAAAAGCAAGCAAAGTTCAAATTATATAGTGCATTTTTCTTAAATGTCTGTGAATACGCCTTCCTAAGCCAAAGCTGAACCACCATAAAAACCAGTAACTTAAATAAGTTTTCCTGGCCTGAAAGCTGTTACTTGTATGCAGTTCCAGCAAATTTCTATCTTCAAATAATCTGCTACTAGACATCTTAGGAACTTGGTTACTGCCTTGATACCATCAGTGTTCACCATGGCACTAACTAGTCTCATAGGAAGAATCAGATTCCTCAGCAGGATCCATTTTCCAGTGGCAGATTCAAATACTTGTGCATACATCCTGTGCCTTCTAATTAAATTTTGGGGACAAGGGAATCTTTAGGGAGCAAGGCTGGAGACTGACAGGAAACATAATTTAATTAGGATTAGTCAGCTCAGATTTTGCAATGTCTAGTAAGTCTAACAAGTTTTTTTTCAGGTGTTTATCATGGATGCTGTCAACACACTAGTCAACCATACCTGAAAAGGTGCACTGCACCTACTACTATGCTTGCATGTTAGAATGGGACTGATACTATGGCCATTCACAAAAAGTGCTGTTGCACTGGTACAAACCCTAACTGTTCCCTCGTGTTTTATTTGGTTCTGAAGCTTTTGCTGCAGCAGCTTTCTAAGATGAAAATCCTCTGGTCATGTAAACCATTTTGTAACAATGCAGGAAAGAATAGTCTCATTGATAGGAGTACCTGACTGAGAATGAGTTTGGCTTTCTAAACCGGTTCAGGGAGCAGAATATACAAATATTTACTCTTTATACTTGTTTAAAGGTCTTGCTTTGATTTGTTTAGCTTTACTTTCAATGTGAGCAAAACCCTTCAGAACTTAATACAAAGTGGAAGCAAAGAAAATTATTCCTGCAATCAGAAACAACATTTGACCACAAAAGCAGATCCATAATCCCCTACTTACAATGTACTTTCCCCCCTGCATGTCTGCAGAGAATCTGCAGTTCTACTCCATAGGATGTATAGGAACTTAAGAAAAAACAGCACACAAATATCAGTGTATTAATATTAGTGTTTTCACATGGAAAACAATTACTTCAATGAGATATAATGCCCAAACTAATCTGCCAAATTTTCTTGCTCTTGGTTCTCCTCACACTCCCTGTTCTCACTCCCTGGTGATCACAGAAAAGCCATTCTTCCTCTTTGATCCCTGAAGCCTTTTTTCAAGCTTTTTGTCATAGCTTCCCTTTTCCAGAAAGTACCTAAAACCGCACCCTGAATGACCCCCAAGGCACAACCGTTGCTTCCTCCTGTTTCCAACCACCAACATCCACAAACACCTCCCGTGGCTCGGTGGCCAAAAGCTCAGGGAGCTCAGCAGCTCACAAGCACCTCCAGATCATGCAGGTAAAACAGCACACGCTTGATTTAAATAAGAGATGCCTCTTCTTCCCCCAAACCAGACAATGGCTTTCCTTTCAGGCTACAGATGAAACACACAGATTCTGGAGCTGCTATTTTTTGCTTCTCTGCACGTATGTAAACTGGGCTTCTGCCAAATCCTAAAACAAGTGAATGCCTCATAATGGCACCACATTGCAACAACCTACTTAGCCAATTTAACTACACAAAACAATTTATGGTCAACTACAGCACACTGTAGGAGTGGAACACAGCCAATGTGTAGGTAGGTTCCTGGTCTTTTTCAGCAATTATCTCATCCTTCATTTGAGTCAGGAGGATCACTTGGATCAGACACCGTATGTGGAATCAGTTGGAAATAATCCTGCAGCTCTTTCTCACATGCCCCATGTATACATTTGAATGCTACCCTAGAAATTACAATAATGTAGGAGAACCATTTGCAATGACAGAATATACAAGCTGCAGCCAGAAAGCCAGGAAAAAGTCCCTCTGATAGAAAACTGCATATTTTGGAGAACTGCTGCTTTCAACAATGGGGTACATTAGAAGAGCTTAAATTAAAACTCACATTAGGGGTGTTTAAGTGTATTCATCACTACAATTACAAAAGAAGGACTGATTTTAAAAGGAAAGTCACTAACTTTTCATGTGCTGACTTGCAGCTTTACAAATGCAAACCAGCATCAGATAAGATTAGTGTCCCATGTTACATACCTGCTGTTTCACAGGCAGCCTCCAGCCAAAAGCAGAAACAAACCTGCCATCAGGAGTCAGAACAACGTTCATTCCACCCACTCTGATTTTATTAAGCAATATGCAAAACACTGATATTAAACTGAGTTTATCAGAATTTATTTAATGAGTGACACTGAATTTTTAAGACTGCAATTTCAGCCAGAAACTAACGAATGTCTCATTTAAACCTCTCCCAGAGAGAAGTTTAACAAAGCTCATCAGGCAATAAGTTTTCCTTCCTAAATGTCAATAAACTTCCTAAAATATCAATAAATACCAAAAAACTTCAGGAAGAGTATTTCTGAGCTCAGATCATACACCACAACTCTTTTAAAAAAGTGGCATGTTAGGCTCTACTTTTTTAACAAAATCTAAAAAAAAAAATACACAAATGCAAAGCTTGTAAAGATTTGCAGTAATTGAGGAGAAGGCTGGAAAACATAATTCCGTTTGACTAAAATTAAAGTTTTTATATCATCACTTGAAAATTCAGATTTGTTAGCAAAGCACCTCTCTCGAAAGTACACCCAGAGAGGAGTGCGGATCCTTGTGACAAAAACTTCCAGTTCTTTGGAAGGTTTTGCTGCTGATTATCACCACTGAGGCCACCTGACAAGGTGTCTCCACTCTGGCCATCGAAAGGGTTTTACATCCAACGCCCACTCCTGCTTGCTGGCCACCATTCCCACTGCTGAAGGTTCTCCTCCCTGCTGCCACAGCCAGCAAAGCTGTTTACACAAAACCAGAGGAAGGAGTGAGACGCTTCCAACAATTCCAAAATGCCTCTCCAAGATCCAAAACATCAGGCTGCTCTCCATGCCTTCCTGGCAAAACAAACACTCTGCGAGAGTGGGGGCAGGGGAAGGGAGCCTGAGACATTGGTAGGGAAAAACAGATCTGGGAGTATGCAAAAATCCTGCAGAGAACTTAATACTGAATTTTATATTAAAACTGAATAATGAAGTCAGTCTCTGCCACAATCCTGGTGACATGTTTATGATTTTTTTTTTCAGCTTGGAATTGCTGCCCAGGCTGCCTTTGCAGAACTGCAGACTAGAGAGGAGGGCGAGCAGGAAAGGACAGTGCTGTGAGCAGCAGAGCTGCAGCACTGGTGGCACTTTCTAGTGCAGTCACTGAAAATAGAAAGGAAGTAAGTGCTTATTATTCCTCCACGCTGCTTACTCCAAAACTTTAGGGGAGGGCATTCCCTGGGGTTTAGGAACTCCTCTCAGAGGAGGAGAGGCTGACAGTTCCCAACAAACCCCAAACTTCCCTGGGGATGGCTGCTGCTGGCACAGCACAGCTCCAGGGTGAGCCATTTTCTAAGCAGAGATCAAACTTTCCCCTCAGTTCTCCCTGCTTCTGAACGAAATGGAGAAGTGCAAGTCATGCTTCAGATGATCCAATTCACATACAAGAAGTAAACACAGAAAACCCACACTGCTACAAATAAAGACTTCCAATTACTCAATTCCTTCTTTTTCTTTTATTTTCCTTTTTTTTTTTTCAAGGGGTTCCCGAAGTTCAAATTGCACCACAGACAACAAACTCAATTCCAAGTGACCAAAGCAAAAACCAAACACTTCTTCATTTGTCAGTGTCAGTAATGTCCTGCTAGGAAGAGCCTTTAGTAAAAGCAAATAATATAAATCTTATATTTGAGATTATTAAAAAGTATGACAAAACTAACAGACCAACCAAAAAGTGCAGGGAAGACACCAATTAATAATGCAACAACCTACACAATATTTTAAAATCATTAAATTTAACTAAGCACAACAGCATAATCCCTGGAAAGCTCAGACTTCCTTAAACTTTTAAAAGTCATTGTTTTAATATAGGGTGAAGAACAACATATTGAAGTACTACTTGTTTTAATCATGTCCTGTCTTCTCAGTTACTTATATCATCACCAGATCTTGCTCTGGGTGCCTGCAAAGCAAAGGAATATGGCTCAAGCTGAACAGTCTCAACACTCAGGATTTGAGACCTCGCTCTCCTCAGCTGTTTAGTGTTGAAGTCGTGAGCGTGTCTTCGCCTGACTCACG
Organism: Pyrocephalus nanus; assembly: GCA_038380795.1. Classification (NCBI taxonomy): domain Eukaryota; kingdom Metazoa; phylum Chordata; class Aves; order Passeriformes; family Tyrannidae; genus Pyrocephalus; species Pyrocephalus nanus. Next base: position 5,852,179 of record CM076278.1, read on the forward strand.
ACTTCCTGCTAACTCTGAGTGTAACCACTAAAACCACTGCCCCCTCCCCCATTTAGCAAATTACCAAACCACCTTTTCTCATCCAATCTTAATGTGCTCCCATATCTCTTGTTATTTTACTCTGTCACCTGATTTTGGCTTTTCTTCTTTTCTAGAAATAATTCTATTATTTTTCTGCCTCAATTCCTCATTTCATCCACAATGCTATTCAGTATGTCATGGAACAATTCAACCCCTGTGAACGGGAATTTGAGTGGGTACAAAAGCGTTAAGAAAGGAAAGGAGCTGTATTCGGGATATTAAAAATACTATCTGCAGGGACCTGTGTCATCAAGGAAAAAAAAAAGCAGCCCCTGCTTATTGTGAGTAACTTGGCCAATTTCAAAATAATCTTACAAATTTTTTCAGAATGTAGCTACTAGATAATACGGTAACAGAATATAAAAAAAGTATGATAATAAATAAATGACATTTTATCAGCCTGGAAAAGGAAACAGAAATAAAGGCAAAACAGCAGCAACTTCCTTTCAATAAATCAGGACTGAGCAGGATTACAATTCCTGGTCTATTAAGGTAAATACTGTCTATTTATTTTTTTCCTCTCTTTGAAATACACACACACTTGGAAAGGAATAAACAGTACGTATGCTTTTTGGAAAAACTGAGGAATTTTGCAACATTATTTTAGCAAGACAGTAGCATGAAAATATATTGACAAATGGAAATGCTCCACATGCTCCAATCATCATATGCTGATAAAGAAAGATAATGGACAATTTTCAACTCCTGTTCCTCTCTTCAAAATACAACATATTTTCAGAGTCTTAAATTTCAGACTTTTCAATTTCCAGAACAATCATTTTACAGTTGACTTGACATTAAATTGGTTTTAACCCTATCAAAGAATACCCAAGCCACAGTCACTTGGGAGACTGTGATCATGAGTCAGGGACACACACACGAGGCAGGGAAAGGGAATCATTTCCTTGCTGCATAAGCAATTAAACAAAACCAGAAATGCCTTGTTAAGATGATGAGTTACAAGTTCAGGTGGAATTAATGAAACAGAAACCAAGGCCTACAGATGGCCTCTGCAGAGCACTGGGTTTGGCCACTTGCCAGGCAGAATCAAGAGGTTTTTCTTGACTCTGTCAGGAGGCTTGAGGAGTTTTTACTCAGATGGTTCCCATGTACCATGTGATTTCACAACAATGTCAACAGTCACATCTTTTTTTTTTTTTTTTAAATGGAAACAGCTAACTAGACTATATAAAAAAAAAGAAATAAAAGATCTATTCTATGCCACAGCTGTGATGGAAAGACAGGCAGAGAAGAAAGCGAGGAGGAGCGACAGACTGGTCTCTTAAAACCTGTTCTGAAGGTGCAGTGCTGCTCTAACAATGGCACAGCTGCATTCCCTCTGGAGCTCTGCAGCAGTGTGCCTCAGGCAGATATCACCCACGTGAAAATCCAGGAAACACTGGAGGTGTGGGCATAATGCATCATCCTCTGGATGAAGATGGTTGCTCCCTCACTGCTTTTTGAGATTAACGCCAACAGTGCCAGTGCAGTGTCCTTCTCCAGGGTACTCTATGAAATAATCCTCACATTCCCTCTTGATTAGTCCTCATTTCTCTAACCTGCAAATCTGCAGTGCTAAAGCAAAGGTGCATTTGAAGATAAAGCTGTGGAACACTGATTTTTTTTTTTCCTTTTTTCTGTTGCCAACATTAACCAAGGTTCCATTTCAGGCAGCTGAACAACTTCTCAAGCTGGAAGGTCAGTTACTGATAAAAAGACTTTGGAACAAATTACTTAAGTACATTTATCATCTTTCTTGCAGAAGTTGCTCCCTTTTACCAATTGTACTTTAGGAAAGAGAGAAAAAGGGATTGATTAGCAAAGGAATTAAATTATCAGCAGTTAGGTTTGATTCCTTGTGTCTTGCAGCCAATTCAGGGTTTTAAAAGGAGAGAAATAAGCTTGCCAAAGGGATGCAGAAGAGCAGAAGTCATCCGGAGACTTAGTCAGGCACTTGCATCTACTCAACAGAAACACTGAGGGGTGTCTGCTCATCCATGTTGGAATTTCTGGTTCCACCTTTGCTGCTTCAGTATCCCTTTTTGGGGTACATTTGATTTTATGTCATGTCTCTGTCTGAAAGAGTTTGGAATTCCTTCTTTAGGAGGATATAAAGCACAGAAATCCAAAGAACACAGACTGCTTCCAGATCTTCTAATGGGCAAATAACTTGATGCAGAAACCTAATTAAAGAATATGAAAGCCTTCATGGAATAACCTTTTACCAGAACTTTGAATTTCTTCAGGCATTTTCTGGGGCCAGATGCAGGAAGACTTCTTTACCACCCAAATAAATGGCTAGCAGGGCACATCTAGAGAGTGACAGGGGTTCTGGTTTTGCCTAACAGACAGCCTTTCACTGTTTTAAGAGGATTCTCCTGCTTAGAACTTTTCTGTGTATTTGCCACAATCAGATTACCTGTCATCAGATGCAAATGGTACTAAAAGCTAATGAAACAAGCTTGGTACAGTCCATCCATCAGCCTGGAAGTGGGCAGGCTCCTGCATTAGCCCCCTGTAGACATAAGCAAACCCTCATTTTGTGACAATGTGTGGGATTCATTTAATCTAACTCCACCTGCCTATGATACAGACACACACATTTACTGGCAACACCCAGAAACCTTTAACAGAGACAAAAAAGCATTTCGGGAGGTGGCTCACCTGAGCTTTTATGGGCTCCACTTCAGGATGAGATGAGCTACCAGCCAGAAACAACTATCTCCCTTCAACACAAAGGATGATGACTAAGTCGTAAAAGATGAAAAATGTTAGGGGACATAAATGACAACTAGAAAGTCTGCAAGGTGGTTCTGGTGTCTGTCAGTGGTATGCCAAGGCCTAGCCCCACTACTCAGTTTTCTTTGTAAAGGAGGTGCTGCAGAACCAGAGGATCAGGGCTAACACAGAGCTGGGAGAAGCTGCTGGTTCCCAGAGAAGGGCAAGTTTAGGGGTCATGAGATTTTTTTTTTTTTTTAAGTTGATCCTTACACTTCTGCCACTATAGTGAAGGTTCCCATCTCCCCAGAGGTTACAAAGTAAGCAGGTAGTAGTAGTGTACAATGCACTGTAACTGGTATTAGTATCTATTTGGTGGAGGGAGGATTACCTGGGGATCCCACCTGGAGCACTGGATCCAGCTCTGGGGTTCTCAGCACAGGAAAGACACGGACCCACAAAGATGTCCAGAGGGCTGGAGCAGCTCCCCTACGAGGAAAGGCTGAGACAAGCTGGGGCTGTTCAGCCTGGAGAGGAGAAGGCTCTGGGAAGACCTTACAGCAGCCTCTCAGTACTTAAAGGGGGCTACAGAAAAATGGGGACAAACTTTTTAGCAGGGCTTGTTGTGACAGGACAAGGGACAGTGGTTTTAAATTAAAGAAGGGTTGATTTAGACTAGATATATGGAAAAAAGATTTTACAAGAAGAGTGGCAAAACACTGGCACAGACTGCCCCGAGTGGTGGTGGATGCCTGATCCCTGGAAACATTCATGGTCAGACTGGATGAGGCTCACAGCAACCTGATCTGGTCGAAGATGTCCCTCTTGATTGCAGGGGGTTGGACTGGAAGACCTTTAAAGGTTTCTTACAACCCAAACTATTCTACAATTCTACAATTTTATGATTCTGCCTCAACTCGATTTTTAAAAAATTGAAAATTGCTTCAGAACACAGAACTACCAGCTATCATTTCTGACTACATCTTGTAACATCCAAAAATAGCGAGCCTGGCACAGTGTATTACTAATGTTATTCTGACAAAACTCCTGCCTTAGAAGACTACATGGGCAGTACAAACCCACAACAAAGCCTAGGTATAATGAGAGACTGGAAATAACTTGCAATCTAATGCAGGGACAGAGCCACAAAAGTCTGGAGATAAGTCTCAAATGTCTCACTCTCCTAAAGGTAGCCTTTCCACTCTGTGAATAACAACAGGACAACGCTTAAATGGAGAAGTTAAACACAGGCCAGGTGTTCACAGTCTGTGGAGAATGATACAGCCTGTGGAGTGTCCAAATGGGACAAGGGCAAAGCAGCTGCTACAAGAAAAGATAAGAGATTTTTCACAAGCACATCAGTTCATGTTCAAGTTGGGTGGATGAGTGAGGTAAAGGAAAAAAGCTAAATCTTACCTACCTGCCTTACAGGCACCTGAAGTTGTCTGTCTCCAAGCAGCTGACGCTGCTTCACCTCCACCACTTAGTGCAGTATATACAATACTAGAAAGGGAAGGAGGACAAGAACTTCATAACATTAATAGCTATGCTAATTGTTGAGATTCAGCACGCTGTTAATGTAGAGTTATGAGTTGTGCAGGGATTCTTCATGCTAAAACACTGCAGTAAAGCTCTCCTTGTACCTTCTTGTCACCTTCTACTATTTCAGTAGGCTTGAAGGATTTTGAAGAAACATTTTCACCTATTTAAATATCCAAGTTTTAGACATAAATTACTATCAATACATAAAAAGTCATTGCTTTTTCAGTATTTTAAAATAGGCTGTCAGAATGCTAAAAAGTTCTTTTACCAGTATACTCAAATTTTTATGTCAACACAAACTGCTCTTCAATCCTACATCCTTTTCAGAAAACAAAACGCTTAACTGCCCACTCCCACCCAACAGCTGACATCCAGTATCCCTGCACTGACAGCACAGAATGTCTTTCAGCTTTTAGCCTCTCTTCTATAGTGACACACAGAGTAAAATATCAAGATGAGAGGATATAAAATCCCAGTGTTTGCAAAATATTTCAGCATGTTCATACAATGCTTAGAAAAAGCGGTATCCTGCATTTTTTTCATCTGTATCACCAATTTAGACTTAAAATCTCAGAAAATACCAAAAGCTAGAGGGTTCCATCAGTAGCATGGAGGAAAATGCTATCATTTCAGAAAGCAAAGCTCTCAGTGTTCTTTCTTGTCAGTACCAAATCACTAGAATGCATGGCATTAGGAGATCCTGAGCAAAGAGGCCTCTGAGTCTGAAGGAACATAAATCAAAAGGTCCAGAGAACTACTGCTACTAATTTAGCAGCATCACATGGCAGCTCATTAAATACAATCAAGTGATCATCTTTAAAACTACTAGGGAAAAGCTTTCAGTGTAATTTCATCTTGATATAAAATTGCATCTTCCTAAAAAATACCTAGAAACATTCTCCTTAAAACATCTCCTGTCTAAGATGCATCTTACAGGCCCTTCTCTTATCTCAGAGTACTGTGACTGAACATGCAGTCACATCACCTAACTTTGGGGGCTACTTATGGACTGTGAAGTTATTTACAAAAATTCACAGAGCTGCATATTGGACTATAACGAATAACTGTCAATATTTTTAATAGCATCAATACAAAAAAGCACTTTGAACAAGTAGGAAATCTAAAATGCAATACATACCAGGAATGGTACTAAAAAAAAAAAATCATACTCAACTGTTCACTATTGGAAAACACTTTTGGAAAGCAACAAGAATGGCATGTTCCATGACAAGCTGGTATTTTGGTATGTGCACACAATCTGGAAGTGCAGAGAAATACTCGCATCTTTAGTCAATGTTGAGAAGAACAAAAGCATTGGAGACCTGAAGGGAACAAAAATTTAAACTCCTGTAGTGTTCTGGCAGAGGTAAAGTGACTGCAGGAGCTACCAGAAAAGCCTTTCAAACTGGAATACTGTAAGACCTGACTAGGATTCCTGACTTCTTTGTCTAATGCCAGTTTCATAAAGCTATGTGTTTGTAAATACATGACGATTCATATTTGAAGGTCACAGAGCTGTTTGAGGTTTCATACTGGCTTAGGAATGACAGAAGTACACATCCTGGATTTCAAACTGTTTGTCAGCTGAAGTTGAGGGCAGGAAGCAGCTTCTTTAAAATAGGTAGCAAAAAACAAATATCCTGTAATAGTGGTTATGAACCAGAAAAAGACATATGCAGAGGTAAAGCCTTGGAGGAGACACACTCCTCTCAAACAACTGAAGCTCTACGTGAGTTTGCACATTTCATCCTCACCAATTAAGAGCCTCAAATTAAGTTATTAGGAGCTGACAGGTAATTCATTTCATTACCTTTTCTCCCCCCACTACAGCAGCATCCAAAGAACACTTCCCTTCTCTGTCCAGCAAGTGGAGGCCCTGAAGGAGTCCTAACGGCTATAAAAGGCAAAAAAATCTCTTTCTGTTATGCACCCAACAGCTAATCTCGAGTATCTTTTCTCCTCTGATACAGGAATTCATGTAACAAAAAAGAATTTCATTAACTCTATTATTCAAGTATTTTATCCTTTTTTTTTGAGGGGGGATATATATGTGTGTTAACACCTAACACTGTCTTGCTTTCAGAGACTCACAGGGCTTCCTCAGAAAAACAAAAGTAGTTCCTTTGCCAATTTCAAGAGTTAGTGGAAATGCCTAATTCAAGTACATTTAGGTAGCAGCTTGCCTAGCACCCCAACTAGAGTTGACTGATCTTTGATAACATCAGAGGAACAAGACATCGCAGGGAAGCGATAATTCAATTACCCTATTTACAGTAACATAAATCACAGTATACTCGGGGGAGCTTCAATATTCAACCAGCAGCAATACTACAACAGCTTAATCTAGCACAAGGCACGGCAGTGACTCAGTCAGCTCGGCAGAAGACAGGCTACAGTCTGCTGGTGTTTGATTTCAGGGATATTGTGAGACAGAAATTATTTGAGAACAACTGGGGTAATTACTGAGGGGGAGGAGGAGTGAGGAAGGCCTCAACATTTAGAGTATTTCAGACTCTGATAAAGATGCTAAAAACACACAACAGTCCCATTACTGAAAACAATATCTGGGTATTCAAGATGTCAACCTGAACATGCTCCAATAAAAAAAAAAAAAAGACACAATTTGCAGCTCTCTGGGTAATAAAAACCTCTACAGCATATGCTTTAATTCCTAGATCTGCTTCATACAAAATGCCCAGAGCACGCTCAAAAATCTGCCGTTGCACAAATAAACACAGGCTGCAGTAAATTAAAAAAAATAGAAACATGGAGCTGCCACAGCCAATGCCGCAAACAGCATGTGGCAATTGCTTTATGCACAACACCAGAATTTACTGCAATTAAGACATACGTTCTAAAATTATAAACATGTGACCAGACAAAGCTGACTGGTTTTAACAAACTGCTAATTAAATTGGAATCCTCTTATGCTCTCTCTCTCTTTAGCTGAATGAAGCAGCAACTCTTACAGCATAGTAGCTCATGCAAAGTAGATACTGAACAACAGGCTTTCCTGTTAGGTCACCGTTAAGCAGGGGAATCTCCCGTGTGCGCCTGGCTGTCGTAGGCAGAGCAGGGAGCGCACACCAGAGAGCACAGCTGGGCTGCTCTGTGCCAGGCACAGTTCTTACAGACCTACTGGCTCTTTGCTCTTCGAGACATGACAGCCGCCCCTTGCAAAGCTCCAGGGCTGGACTGAAAACGAGCGTGCTAAGTAATTCATCCCACCGAGGGGGTGGAGGAGGGAGATCGAGAAATCCCAACAATATAGACCGTAGAAAACAAAAATCCCTCACCCTTTCGTCCCCCCTTCCAAACTTCTCTCGACTCCTCCGTTTCCCATGGCCCTCAGGATTTTTTCTGTGTGCAGCAAAGCAGCTCTGTCCAGCCTCTAACCGCAGGCGAACCGAACTAATGAAATAAGTATTTCCCAACCACGACGGCGAATGTCATCAGAGCTCATCTCCGTCCCTCCCGCTCGGAGCTGGGGTGAGCCCTGCGGCGCCCGCAGCCCGCCCAGCCCCGGGGAAGGGATTCCCTGCGGGTCACGGAGCTGCTCCGGAGGGTTCGAGCACCCGCGGGCGAGCGGAACGGGAAGGGGCACACGCACGGCAACACCGAGGAACGCCCTACAGCGCAGGGTGGGGGCGGCAGCTGTTTGTGCCGCCGCGGGCAGAAACACCAAACTTCCTAGAGCACCGCGCCTGCCCCCGCCGGAGCCCGCGGCCTCCCCGCTGGGCATCCCCGCATCCCGGCTGCGGGCGGCAGCACCGCCGTCGCTCCCCGCCCGCCCCGGGCTCCCCGCGAGGTGGTGCGTGGGGAAGTTCCCCCCGATCCCCCCCTCCCCCCGGCCGCGGGGCCGCCCCCCGCACTCACCATCACCGAGGCGCGGGCTGGCTCCGCCGGAGCTCCCCGGCGGCCGCGGACCCGGAGCGCGCCCGCCCCCGCCCGGGCCCCCGCACCGCCCCCGCGCCCCCACCTGACCGCCCCCGCCCGGATCACACTTCCTCTCGCACCAGAGTTGCCCGAGCCCCTGGAAGCCGCATACCTCGGATTTCCTGCCGCCGCGGCTGGATATTTATTTTATTTCTCCCTCTTTCTTCGCCGCCGGGAGGCTGCGGGCCGGGGCCGGCCGTGCCTGACAGAGGATGTCGGTGCCGGTTACCGCCGAGCCTGGCTCGCAGCCATCCCGCTTAGGGCAGCGGAGCAAACAGCTGCTGCTGTCGGTTCGCGAGCATTAATAAAAAAACCCAGTTATTTGCTCCCACCTGTCCGCCAAACCTTCCCGAAATATTCCCTGACCCAGTTTAACCCCGCGGCTGCCGCTTCACCGCCCTTCACCTCGCCGCCACCGAAGGCCCCCGTTCGTGACCTATTTTTCCGCGGCGCGGCCGGCTCCCTGCTCTGCCCGCAGCCTCCCGGGGCCGCGAGCCGGGATGCTCGGAGCGGCGGAGCGCGGCCCCCGCCACCGGCCGCCTCCCCGGCGCAGCTGCCGCCATGGCCGGGCGCGGGGCCGCCCCCGCAGCAGCAGCAGCAGCAGCAGCAGCACAGCGCGCACCGAAGAGCGCTCCCCCCGCGGGGCCACACCGCAGCTCCCCCGCACGGCCCCGCACCGGCACACGGCACGGCAGCCGCGGACACCGCTCCCCTGTGTGTTTGCGCTGTCACATCGTCCCCCCTCGCCCCAGCTGCTGCGGTACCAGGGCGTGCTGCTGGCACGGTTCTCTCACCAGCCCTTTTTGCACCTTTCTTTACATCTTTCTGTCTTTCTCGAACTATATGAAGGGAAAAGCAAAGATCTCCCCTTGTCCTTTTCCCCATACTTCCCTCTCCCTAGTTTTGACGATTTCAGTCAGTCCCACATTAAGAGACCCAAAACGTGTGTTAGTTCACTGCCAACCTCAGTCCATCTAATCCTGCCTCACGAACTCACCGATACATCTTTCTCAATCTGAGCTTAGCACAGCTAAACTCATCTTCTTTCCCCAGCCACTCATCCAGGCTCTGCTCCAGATTACCTTCATCACAGAAGTTTAAACATTTTATCTCTACTTGTTCCTGTGTCTCACTTTGCAATTGCAAGTTATTGCTTTGACCTCTTCCTTGCCTTTCTAAGCATTGCAGGGACTTGTTTTGCTTTGGGTTCCCCCCCCCCCCCCCCGGCCCCTTCTGATTACTAGGATTATTCTGAAGTGCTCGAAATCTATCCTGTTTACTAACACCTCAGGTTTAATATGCTGCTTCACAACTGCAAGTCCCCACATGCTAAGCAGAAGTCAATTGCTAAGGTTATCTTCCTTTCCCATCATTTTAGCCACTTTTTACCCATCCTTTCATTTCTTTGTGTTCCTATTTTCTTAGCACAGCACTTCAAGGGCTCTCACTCTGAAAGCCCAGTACACCTTGCCACTTCCTACTTATTTGCATGCTTCATATATATACACACAAACTTTTATGCTTTACAGCATCTTGAAAAAAGTAGCTAAATAATAGTTGAGCTATCCTGCTTATCTATTATAAAATTACATTTATCAGCAATACCCTGTGTCTGTGTCTCCACTTATACTGTAAAAGACAGGGATTTTTTGTTTTAAAGATATAAGACTTCACTATGGGTGCTACTACTACCTAAAACAACCCAAGTCCTTCATTGCCTCACATCTTTCCACCAAAGGCAATAACAAATCCTATATTGATTAACAACGCAGCTTTGGCACTACCACCTCAAAAATCCATTAACCTTTAGTCTTTTGACTGCATAACACAAATTTACATTTTAAATACAGAACTGAAATGAATACTTACTTTCCATGTATTCATGCAAATAGGATTCTTTCTGACCTGCCCTTTTTCATCTGCTCCTTTAGCCACCGTTAACAGTAAAGCTCCTATCTCTTCTATTGCACTGGAGATTTTTCCTATGTATTGTCATTTTTTATGCAAATTAGGTAGTTGTTGTACCTGGAATTAAATACATAATTGGTGTTCACTAGATTTGCAATTATATTATATAAAAGTTCTGCACAACTTAACACCTTTAAGCCATAAGCATGGCAATGTAAGGATTTTGTTTTATAATTAACACCTCTTAGCTGATGCAGTGAACAGTTACAGTATCACAAAAAGCAGCAAGAGCATAGACATCTTCAAATGATAATAAAAGGTAAATAAGAATTATAATAATACTTAGTTACTAGATTCCAAACTGTTTTACAAACAAGCAGATTTTTAAAATGTCACTAATTGGAATACTTACTATATGTCTGATTCATTACTACTTTTGTACAGTAATACTGTCTTGTAAAAGTCCATTACGAACTTAAAGAAAAAAATTTGTCTCTACTTAAGAGTTTAAAGGGATATGTTTTTCACCACATATTATCTTTGATTCCATCCAATTCCAAAGGTTTCTTATCAATTTTTCTCTTTCTGATCAGCATTTTCATTAATCACCATGAAATTTCCCATGCTTGCATTGCAGTCTCCTCCAGCACACATCATTCTGTTGCCTAACCCATCAGAAGCAGAAATAATTTTGCGGTATTTCCACATGCTACTGAGCAAAGGAATTCCAAATTAGTTACCCAAAGTAAAAATACAGCTGCTTGGTGACACAGCATCCCCTGTACCTGTAGGAACCGACAACATATCACAGGATTTCCACCTTCTGGATATGGGCCATACGTTACAGCCACGCTCTAAATTCAGCAGGGTTGTGAGAAAAGGTGGATAAAACCATTTGCCTGGTGTTTACAAAAAGGGACTAAACGTTTGGTGCTTATGTCAGAAATGACCTTGAGTTATTCACAGGCACCCTCTAAGCTGCACCCCAGGTTTAGGCAGCCCTACTCCCACTGCTGCCTGCTCCAGCCTCACCGCTGAGGTAGCTGCTACAGAAGATGGCTGGCACCATCCTGCCAGCATTCCTGGTTCAGACTTAACACTATATAATATCAAAGGCCTTTTAATTAATTATTTTTTTACAGTGCAGTATTTGGGACACTATTTGAGTCTTCTGGCTCATTAAAAGATGATACGGTATTTTCTTGTTTTATTAGTGGAGACACCATGCAAATGAAGGCTGTACAAACATCTACTCTTTTTAAGCTTTGTATAGGTGATGTAGGGACAAAACAACACGGCTTTATGCATTTTAGTAATGAAAGATGGATGGGAAGAAGACTAATAGAGCAATTACAGGGAACTTGAAACATGCCCAGAGTGCAACTGTTAATCCTCAAAGGCCATGTCCTATGCTTGTCTTTCAGTTATGGGAAAGGAGGAGTGCAAAGCACTACTCCAGACCATTAAAAAGTGGCAAGTTTGTATTTCACTCTGTTTCCTTCTTCGAGTCTCATTTAAATTTTTTTGTTTTAAAAATCTTCAGATCATCAAATCAATAACAACCAGAAAAACTTTGAGGAACATCTCAGCCAGAATCACCTATGGGATGTGAGCTCTAGCAAGTGCTCTCCAGTGCCACAATACCAGAAGCCAGATGGAACTGATTTTACACTTCTGCACACTGGGATTTCTCCATGAAATGTTCTGGGGTGCATAATGAATGTTCAGAAAGATTCCAGACCTCTCTGCACTGTCGAGATAAGGGTGCCAGCTTTCCTTGCAAACACAGCATATGAGTTTGTTAAGGTCAATACATTTGAAATTCTGTTCCACTTTCAAATGGTTTTCTTCAGTTCAGAGGATATGCACTGTAAATCCTACCATGAACTCTATTTCCACTTAGATGTGATAGATTTCATCTCTTATTTTTAAGGAAGTAGGACATTGTTTTCACTTCCCCCCCCCCCTTGTAGAGATAAGAGTAATCTCATTCCCAGTGAATGGAAGTCTTATAGAAACTAGAAAGTATTCTTCCTTCAGCAGAAGCATTTGCCTCCCTTAGGTCAGATATATTCAATCTTGCAAACAGTCAGACAGCAACAGCTATCAGGTTGAAATATTTGCCAATAAAACCCTAATCCAAAGTAGCAAATTTTGTGGTCTTATCTAAGTGTTTTCCAGGAAAAGTTCCTCTTTCCATCAGTGCAGGAACTACTGTAAGGAGACCACTAGTGCTGAGCAGCAGAATTGGCTGCTACCCCCAAAACCAGCAACATACCTGCATAAAGTTAAACTCACACAGAGGTCCAGCAGGTAACAGAGAGACAAAGGTTAAAATGAGTGAAGAGGAAGGAGGGGAGAAAAATACATTTCACATTTCATATATTCACTGATTTTGTTATCCAAAAATGCTATCCTGTTTATGCACAGGTTTATATTTCGTGTTTATTAAGAGGTAATTTTATTCCCTTTGAATTTCAAAGAGAAACATAAACCAGCAAGTGCCAAAGCTGGACCTCCAGAGGACTTGTACATTTTCAGACCCTCTTACTCCTCTTAAGAAAAGGAATTTCTATTGATAAGGCTATTATTTTGTGACTTTCATATGGACCATATATTATCTATCTATAGAGAAACAAATGTAAAATCATACCGAATTATTTGTCCACTTTAAACTGCTGTTCTTAAAAGGGCAAGTGGAAGAAAAAAGCATAAATGCAAATGGAATAACGGGAGAGGAGTATGCCAAGATAGCAACAGGAATAAGTGAAACAAAGGAGATTTGGAACAGAAATCATCTTGCTGTCTCCACCTTGCTGCCCACAAACTTAAAAGACTTCACATTCAGACTCATCTCCTGGTGGGCCTTTCATTCTGTCAGCTTCAGTCTGCCACTGGAGACAGCTCTCAGACAGAAGTTTTCAGGAAGAAAGACACTTTGCTTTGCTTTACCTTATCGATTTGAGAACATACAGAGGCAGGAAATTTTATTCTGGCTCAATTATTCACAAGAAGCAAGCAGAGACTTGTCAGATTTTGAGGGGAGAAAAATGACATATTGAGAAGACAGTGATGACAATATAACCCAGAAAATATGCCCACATGGTAATGGTTTACTTGCCTACACTGTCACAGTGATGCTGGGCCCAAAATGTAGTGTCTATGGCTTCTAGCAAAGACTTCAGAAAGAGAGCAATACACACACTGGCTACTAATTTAAAAAGAAGAAACTCATCCTTCTGCTTAAAATGATTTCTTTCTCCCACACTTTGTCAGCAGGGTCACATCGACTCATTGTCTAAATCTTTGGCTGAGAACTTCCTGGGCATGAAATGTGTAAGGCAGTTAAGTCCTGTCTCTGTGTCTCTTCTATTCTCCCCTAATTCAATTTTTTTTGCTTTCTAAGTGCCTGGGTGCCAAGTGGCACAACCTGAAATAATAAAACACTCACTGAGCAGTCCCTCAACAGCCAAGGATAGCAAATGCAACCTGAAGCAAACTGCCATTCCCTTCTTTGTGACTGGAAATAGCTGCAAGTGGACTCAGAAGTATTATTTGAATAATGACATTTGAATAAAGACATTTGAATAAATTAGGATACACTTGAAGAAAGGCCATTATAGAATCACAGGATATGCAGAGTTGGAAGGAACCCACAAGGATCATCGAGTCCAACTCTTAGCCCTACACAGGACTGTGCTCCTATCTTCTCACCCATATCTTAGTTTTGGAATTCAGTCAGTCATGGGAATAGGACTAAGTCCTCTGGCCAGTTAGCCACAGTTAGAGATAAGATTTCTTTCCCATCAAGGCTAGTTTCATTGTCTGATATATTTTAAAATAATAGTTCTTTCATTTTCACCCTGCCTTAAAGAATCTTTGTTCTTCACCATTATAACTTCTTTCTCCTAAAATCCACATACACACACACACACATATATGCAAGTATACAGAGCAATACTCAAAAAATTCCTTATACTGTTGTTCATGTTTAACCCCTTCAAGACAAGAATTCACTGCCAGAAGAACTCATTTTACTAATGGCAGAGCATTCAGGACACATTTCCTACATGGCTCCCTGCCTACCCTCCTCACCCTCACCCATGGAGAAAACTGAATTTCCTTTCTGGAGTACCTGTGTGGATCCATTGTACTGCAAGGACTGACGACCAGCTATGAAATGGTGAAAAATTTCGATTCTTTCTATACTCATTTTGGACTGTAACTGTTGCAACGCTAAAGTGAAAACACATAAACACCTCAAGAGTTATGGGGGGCAAAGCCTGAGAGTAACTCCTGCTGTGTATGGCACTTAACTGGTGAATTCTCATTTAAAGTGAAAAATATATTCAGACATATTTTTCTTGCTTTGCTATTCTTGCAAAGCAACAACAAGATCTCATTATAACAGATACAGAGGAGATGAAGTTTGTTTACTTCACCATTTGTGCAAAGGAAGAGCTAATAAGGAATAAATGTGCCAATTAAACAGTAATTTTTTACTTTTTCATTCTCAACTCTGATACAAAACCTAAGACTAGCTATTGTTAACTTAAATTTCAGTCAGTTTCTAATATTTTTATGAATTAGTGTTCTATTTACAAACTATATGGAATATTGCTTATTTGCTGCTGCAATTTAAATAATGGAAGGAAAACGGTCTTTAAAACAGTATTTAATAAAAGCTTAAGCTTCCAAAATCTCTTTGTTTGAAATTAGCTTAACTTTCAGAAAATTAGTCTGTATACACAGTTGCATGTTTTATTTGAAATGCTAAAAAATGTAAAGTCTTATTTTTGTTGGTCCTGAAAGAAACATTCTCTTTAGCATAAATAATTCAGAAAAATAGTTTTGCTTTTTTGTTTATTGGAAAGAAAATGACAATGAAAGTACCCTGACCTGAAACCTGTTGGGAAGTAAGTAATTTTCAGTAAGACCTTTAGTACCGAGCTGTCAGACTAAGGGCAAACAAATAAAGCCAGATGTTTTTCTTTCGAGCCTGCCGGAACAGCTACTGCATTATAGGCATGAAAACAGCACCTTTATGTGCCATTAAATGCAATTTGTAAGGATTAAGTTTATCCCATTGTCATTACTTCAGCTTACAAAGTATTTGGAATGTGCCTTTCATTTCAACACTTGCATTCCCATTATGAGTATCTTTCTCTTTCTTTTGAAGTCATTGCACTGCATTCACATCAGAACTCCTGTCTTCATTATACAACTACATTGGCCTGTAAGCTGTACTTCTTTTTAGAATCTGATTTATGATTCTATTTAAGTTTTTGAACTCTGAATCTGCCACTAGCTGTGACACACATGGATTATAAACATAAAATATGTACTCTAAATTAAGCAGATCAGCCATGACAGAAGGCAGCATTAAAGTGTCCCGGAGTTTGGGATGACTACACACATTTCTCCATGGATGAACTACACAGAGATAAAAGTCTGGCCTATCTTCAGGTTTGTCCAGATTTTTCCCACTGGAAATACTTCAGTCACTTCAGAGTCAGCATCATTGAAATAAGTGGAGCTCAGTGACTCTGAAATACTGTAATTGATAATTATACCATTAATTAAGAAAAAAACAAGCAACAAACCCCAACAGGTATCTTAAACCCTTAGTGCAGCCTAGGAGGAATAAACCAGGTATATGTAAACAGAAGTCATTTTAGCTGTTACACCAAGCTCATTAAATTATCTCGAACATCTGAATACTTAAGAAAATGCCATTATATTAATGACTCCCACTAGTTCCAGTCTGCTAAGCAGGAGATCACAGTATAAGTGTTAATACACTTTGAATATACACAGAGGGAGCAGCTGAAGAGATAAACATTTCAATAGAAAATGATCTGGCAGGAGTTTTCAATTCTGATTTTTATTCTGTGTCAGTAAACCGAATAGCCAGCAAAATTCACAATTCATTTTGAGTAATTGTTAGGAAGTGCTTCAAGGGAAAAGTCTGTTGGGGTTCTTTTTTGATTTTCCTTCCTCTAACCTACAGAAAAATTAAAACAACTTCATAAAAGCCAAATTTGTGAAACTTTTTTGACAGGAGGTGAGTAAGAAAAATGGTGGAGATGAAATGGAGGCAACTGAAACAAAGGCCATAAAGCTCCTGGAAATAATTTGCCACTCAAGCTCTTATAGGGACTTCCCTTGGTGGATCACAGTAATACAGCTGAGTATTCAGAGGAGCATGCTGAAATACTGACCACTAAGGACTTCATTACTTTCACTCACCTACTCAATCCTATTTTATTTTAATTCCTTTCAGGAGGCTGAGAAAGTCACCTTGTCTAAGTGGCCAACCCCCGCTGTTTCCCACCGGAGCTACCACGCAAACTCCAGAAGTGTTCATATTGTGCCAGGAAATCCTACCTCCTCCACAGGAGCCAAGCAGTCTGGAACAATAACACACTATACAATATTCAATGTTTTTACTCCTCTACTTTAGGAATTTTGCCAAAAGATGCAGTACTATTACTCAGGGAATTCCTGCTTCAATACCTTCATCTAAGCTCCGTGCAGTGATGCTGCAAGTCAGCCTGCAAACTGTCCAGCCTACACAACAACAAATATGCTCTTACCTATCATCATCTGCCATCTTATCTTCTCCATCTTAACCTTTTTAGTTTGGCCAATTGTATCTTGCTGTAGCCATTAAGTGAAAAATGTTTATCCATAAATGCTATTCCCCTTGCACAGATGTACACACAGACTTGCATCAGGCTGCTCTCATCCCACTTCCTTCTAGTTTCATTTTTACACTGAGGCAGTGTATATCCATGAAAAATATTTAGATCCTGCTTTGGAGAACTATAATTTCAGGAATACTTCTCAGGAAATATGCCACTTTAATAAAATAATTTCACTATTAATTCTCTTCTTTCTATAAGGATGAAGGCTATACTAAATTACCATAATGCCAGGTAAATTAAAACCATCACAGTGCAGAACAAAATTGTCACAGGGTTCCAGAAAGGCAGGATGAGCTGTTTGCCTGATGGGAGCTGGTTTTGTGCTCCCTTACTGCCATTTGGGGCCCTTCACCCTCAGAGTGAGATTGGTTATTTTTACACAGACAAGACAAAGGAATGAGAAAAAAAAATCTGCCATACCTGGAATATGGAAAAATGCTGTACTGGGCAAGATCAGATACAGGTTGATATCTACCTTGAAAGCAGTCCTGGAAACATGCACAAATTTGAATATACAGAAGAGGAAACTGCCTTGATTAATATCACAGAATCCTCTTAACATTCAACTGGTAGGAACAGCTCATGAAGCAAAAGCACATTTCATCTTGGTTATCTCCCACATAGTTTCACCTAAGAAATAAGCATTGGAGAAAACTACTCTGAGTATATCTTGATCTTGGTTCTACATCCATTACACGGATGTCCCTCATAGTGCCATCAGTTTTAGGTAAAAGAAGGAGGTATTTAAAGACAACAAGGCCTGACTTCAGACACACACACATTGCCTGTTTAACACTCTTGTCTGAACTCCACGCATGGATATTAAAAGGAGTTCTATGTCAAAGCTTTTGGTCAGAGACTGCAGGAATTTCTAAGGGAGAGGAATATAATGACAGCTAATTAAAAAGATTCAATTTTATGTCTTATATTTTCTTCTCGGATTCCAAATTTAATCTTTGCTGGGTTTGTTTGCTTTATTTTGTTTATGCAGCAGTCTACACTGACTTAACTGTTCTTTCCGTGATAAAACTGGGAGAAATAACTCATAGTAAGAAGCTGCAAAAACTAGTCTGATAACTGAATAACAGACATACAATATAAACCCATGTATTTTCAAGACCTTGCATGAATCACCACCTTTAAAACTCTGCTCAACTACTGCATTAAAAAATCTATTTAGTTTTTTTAAAATCCTGTTTAGATGTTTTTTAAGATGAAAGAAGCCAACCTAAGTTTAAAACTCACCCCATTAAGTGTCTAAAGGTGGCTCTCCCATCCGTATCTGATACACAGCTGGCAGATGGAAAAATCAAATTATGGATTTATCCATTACACATTTGTAAAAGGACACTCATCACACAGTATTTCAGCAATGCTGTACCTTTCAAATACTGATTAGAGTGGGTGGAACAGTTGCTGTTAAACTTTTAAGATCCAGCTTTAAAACAAACTGCTTTATGTCCAGTAACACACTACAACCTCCATGCCATTCTCTCTTCTACAATGCCACAGCTTCATTTATTTCAGGGTTATTTGTTCCCTAGCTTACCTTTGCCTAGAAATTCATCCACCCAACAAAAGGAGAAACTTTTCCTAGGGAAACAGAATGGAAAAAAATAGCTGTTTAATATCCACTGGCACAAATGACAGCTCAAAACCCCATGCTTGTATCTCCAGGGATTTAGATTTATTGGCATCTTTACTAGCTGGGTCTTGGAAGCCTGCAAAGTTAGCCAGAAAGAACAGCCTGTATATACTGAGACAGAAAACTCTGTGAACGACGGACATTTTTCACTGATGAGTTCTGTTTTTCCAAGAGGATGGAGTGAAGAACTGTAAATAACATGTTGGGCAGAGGTTGAAAAAGTTATCTAGCTTTTTATAGGCAGCTTTAAGACTTCATTGCTCACTGGGTTTCTGGTCTCAAGCCAATCACTATGAAAGTTTCACTTGCACAGTTAACTCCTCGCTTACCTTCGGGTCCAGAGTTGGTATTAAGTTTGCACAAGAGAGTGAGCACGTGAGAGCAAGTGAGAGGAAATGCCAGAACAAACTCATCTGTACCCACTAAAAGCATTCTTTCAATCAAAACGTTAGAAAATCTGGACAGGAGACATATGAGTAGAATTCCATTAACCTTACAAGTAAAAGAAAGGGGCAAAGATGAAAAATAGCTTGCTAGTGGCAAAAGAACAACTATCAAGGGTAAAGTCAGAAAAGAAATAATTTAATTTTAACTCTGACTACAGGGGCAATTAGTATCACCCTTTCCTGCTTCCCCCTTCCCCAGTGGAAGCCATTTGCAGAGCTAGACAAGAAAAACAACAGAATACGCTTACTTGATTAAAATATGTGGATTTTTTAAAAACTATCTTTTTCTAGGTGGAAACTGTGCCTGTTTCAAACACAAAAATCTCAGTAAATTCAACAGAGTCAGAGTCACTAATTCTCTTCCCTACATTCACTTTTATAAAATTGACTTCCAGTCATGGTTAGAGAGAAGGGCCAGGCTATCACCTCATTAAGCATTTTAATGAACCAACTTATACAAAATTTAAGTGTTTGTTAAAAAAATGTTTCTAGATTGGTTGCCAAAATAACCTTGTATATATGAATTATATTTAATCAATGCAAATATGCCTTCCTGAATCTGCAGGCAGGTAAGACAATGATTTTTTCAGTAGGAGTTTCTCTACCCTGTGGCCCAAGGGGCATTCAATGATGGGTGCTGGAAGCACAACACCTCTGACCTCTGTTGCTCTACAGAAGATATAGTGAAGGGAAATTGAGAAAATTAAGAGAGGCCAAAAAGGAAGAAAAACGAGAAAAAGAGGATGGGGAAACACTGATTTGTTTTCATTCTTCAGTCATCCAAACTTTAGCTTGTACTGTAACCATAAAATATATGCCATTTATACAGCTGACTGTATTTACAAATTAAGCTTGGGATTATACAATCATTTGGCTCAGAAGGGACTCCTGGGGGGTTTTTCATTTATTCCTCAGCAGTTTTCCACACAAATATGTCTTCACCACACCAGAAATGGTTTCCTCACACAGATGAAGAACAATAGCTTTATAATGTCATTATTCAGGAACGTAGGAAAAGCGATGAAATGCTTGTTAAAATTCCTGAGGAAGCCAGGCAGGCAGGCAGTGTGTTAGCTCCAGCATTTCTCCGAGGCAGAACAGCAAGGTCTGAGTTATCTCTGCTTAAGGAGAGGTACTGGCTGACCCACAAAGCCTTGGCTCCCCCAGCACCTCTGCAGCAAAGGCTCCCTGCAGCCTGGTGCCTCCTGACCGCACACCAGCACTGCTGACAGGCCGAGTTCCTAAGCTGTCAAATTGTTTCACAGAGTAGCTTGCTCTTCCTACCACAAGAAGAAAATGTGTAGCAGAGAGATGTCTTTTACTTATCATCTGAACACCTCACAGTCAGTGGAAAGCCAGCAGTGAGAATCTGCATTTACTGAACAGCCCTTTCACAAAGCAGAGCAGTCGCTCTTGCTGGGCACGTTCCTGCCCAGGGAAAACACTGATACTTCATGGCTACAATATGGCCACCTCCCCAGGAGATTAAAGACAATTCTATCTTTTAAATTAGGTAGGGATTTAACCATCCTCTGCCCATATGCCCCTACCTACCTACTAAAGCATAAAAAAAAAAAGAAAAAAAGGCATAAAAATATGTGTTGTCATTATGGTATTGTTACTATTCTGTTTTGTGCAACTACACAGAAGGTCACTGTTAATGGTGGAGGTCACCTTTCTTAGACATTTTTTTTTGCATATCACTTGTTAAATGGTACTAAGTCTAACAACTTCATTCAAGCATTATCTAGTTGCTGGAATTGATTTTTTTTTTTTTTTAATTATTCCTTTGTGGTTTCTGTTCCCTTGTGGTTGCATAAAAATGGCATCCAAAACACTCAGAAGCAAGAAAGGCAAAATTGAATAACTAAATCCTTGTGATTTCTGGGATGTCACTTGTGATTTCTTTTTTTTTTTTTTTAAACTTGAGTTGGCAACCCCTCATATTCATTTTCACATGAAGTGTTTAAGCACTAAAAAGACCGACATTTTTTTTCAAAAAGTTGCAACAAATCATGATCAAACTAAAATATAGCCATTAATTCCCTTAGAGCCCCCATACATGATTAAACTGCAACTCTTACCATGCTGAGGGGCACCATCTCAACTCACAAGGATGCACAGTAAGTTTCTTCAAGTTCTTTCCCTTTCCCCCCAGTCTGATTTAAATTGCACTAGTTTGGTTGGAAGGCTCATGTTCCACGTAGCAGATGTCTAGGAGCTGGAAGTACATTTGCCAACTGAAAAGATACACACCAACTATGAGCAGGAGGGAGAGCAACTCAGTTCTGTCACCAGCCAAGGACAGGAAGGAAGGCAGAGCGTAAGAGTTCTAGGAAAGTGATTTTAATCTGCTGTTGCCTCCAGTTTCAAGTTTTTCAAGTAGAGGGCAGGAAATGCTGAACATGAGGTTTCAGTCAGGTTGCCTCAAGCAACCTTGAAGAGCTGCCCCTTGGCACTGTGTGGTATTTGGGGGTTCTTCAGGTCAACATCAATAGAGACCTCAAACTGGGTAAAACAAATGTCCAGAATAGGTTCAGACCACCCCTTATGGATTTTCCTCTTCCCCTGGATGATATTTAGCCAGTTACCTCTAACAGAGACATTAAATTCTGTAACAAATCTTTCATTCAAGTCATGGGAACCATTAATGCTGAGGTTACACATTGGGAGATGGAGGAGAAACAAAAGGCAGCTCTATCAGATCAAAAACTCCCATATACTCACTCAGTGCCATATTCCTGACAGTGACCAGTAATGTATGTCTAAAGGAAGGTATAAAAACAATTGAGGAATATAATGAAACTTCCTTGAAATAACTGCCCAGCTTCCAGGAGAGCTGAGGCATGTTGCCTTTTTGTCCCCTATATCAGGGACTTCATAATATCCTACACCTCAAATTCACCTGTCTGGCTCTGGTTGCACAGAATCCCCAAACAGTCAGCCTTGCACCCTGCTGCCCCTTTTCAGAATCAACTTTCCTCTGATAAGACAGACAGACAGACTCTTAAACTGAAACACAACTAAGGAAAGAACCTAGAAACTCAGTGTCCAGAACTTGCCATTCTGCTCAGCAGAGGTCCCCTGCCAGTGCCCAGTCATACCTGGTATGAACAATGACAAAACAAAGTGAAATCACTTCTATCTCACAGTTTCTGACCTCCAGTGGGTACTCCCACCTTAGTTTGACCCTGTCTGCTCAGACCACAGAATGAAGAGCTTCAGGGCTACAGCAGAGAATAAACATACTGCATTGCTCTTGGAATTAAAAATAGAACAATTATCTGTAACACTTTGCAGCAAGACTTCATGCACATCAATGTCTGCATTATAGCATATAATGTGCATGCATAGCTTTTGTATGTGGGGAACAGTTACCAAAGATGGACATCAAGATCTTTATTACAATAGATTATTATTACCACAGAAGATGTGCCAGGAAAATACAAATAGTGTATATTAAACCATATGGAGAACTTGCTGGTACATGGAGCCCAACCATGAAATCTGAATACATTAAAGAAGTGCCCTACTATATAAAGCAATGTTTGGGGATTTTTTTTCTCCTTGTGAATTAATTTCTAATTTAGTTACCATAGAAACCATCCTGGCTCCATCTTTTTTTTAAAAAAAAAAGTCTCTGTATATATTTACACTCACACTGAGACAAAGAAGAGGAGAAAAGCATGCACAGGAATGCACCTGTACATGCAAGTTTATAGAGAAATGTGTAACTGGCCAAACAAAACAGACTTGGCAGTAATTTCTAGGAACTTAGCTAAAACTCCTGTAAGTCTAACAGCAGTATTCATTCATATGATGATTGCCATCACAGCAGAGCCATGAACATGAAAAACCTCCTCTCCTAGAAAATTGGGGCCTTTCTTTTCTGCTTGGGAAACAAATATGTGCAATAATGCAGTAAGGGTATTTTTTCTTAGAATTGAAAAAGGGAAATTCTGAGCATCCTGACGTTATTCTAATATGTCAAATGAGAAGAAATCAGGCTAAGTGAACATGCTTTTTTTGCTCACTTCAGTCGCAGCTGAGTGACAGCTAACAAATTATACAACAGGCCATGACACACAGATCCAGAGCAGCAGTTCTGCAGTAAAGTTTAACAACAGACAGCTTTACCCAGGTTTATTTCTTTTCATACAGTGCTGTCATAAACATTTCATAAATAATTCTTCTAGGAGTATGTCTGGGAGGAGCTGCTAGCTTTCTCTTTCACACTATGTTGTTTGTACTTGTAAAATTGAGTCAGCTGTAATTTCAACAACCCTGAATCTTCTGTACAAGAGATTAAAAACACCAGTGCTACTTGCTCCAGAATAAAAAGTTATTCCTATGGTAAAGTATCTACAGAAAACCACTGGACTTAATTCTTTTGTATCGTGAAGACTGAAGAGTTCTCAAAAAATAAAACCAAATGGAACCAAATAAACACTCTAGGCAAAGGATTTCTGTTGACAATAACCCTAGGGGACATTATTATGCTTAGAACATCTTATGGTTGGCCATTTAATTTCTAAGATTAGATATGACTACTTTTGTAGAGTGCTATAATTTGTGTTTTATCACCCATCTCTCCATGTGAAGACAGTAGCTGGGACAGTGGGCTGCAACACCATCTGCACAAGGGATGACACACCAGTGTGTGTTGTGAGCGCTGACCCAGATGGTGCAGAACAGTCACTTACCCACAGCCAGGCTGGAGCTTTGCAGGAGAACAGACCAGTTGAGGTTTAACCCAGACAAGGTCAATGCAGCACTGAGAGGGTTTTTTCCAAGTTGTTCACAGATTTCAGTTTGTCCCATTCTGGAATGTCAGCTGACACTACCAGCTTTCTGTCATGGGCACTTGCAGCCCTTTCTCTCTCAGATCTGGATTTTCTCACTGTGCCATGTCTGTGTCAGCTGTACTGGATTACTGCCACGTGCTCCACACAGTGTTACTTGAAGAGGATTTTTAAAATTTAACTGGCTAGAAAAGGAGACCACCAAAATATTTCATCATGCTAAACTCACGATGTACACTGTACCTGTTAACAGGAACACCAACCTACTTGCATGCAGGAATAATCAAGATGTTAGCACTGATTCACAAAGGTCTCAACAAGCTTTTTTGCTGCCTGAAGCATTCTGTGTGTGAGCCACCCCATCCCCACAGCTGAGACACACTGGAGTTCAGTCCCCAGACTGAAATTCCTAAAGCCTGGAGGAAGGGGTCTGCATGGAGGACTCCAGACTAACACTGTCTTCATCTGTTGGCAGACTCAAGTTTTAACTGAGAACATCAGTTTCAAACACCTTCTCTCTTTTCTAATACTGTTGCCAATATATCGCACTGGGCCAGCATATATCTTTTGTTGAAGGCTGTATTTTATTTCAAAGTGTATTTAATTTCTTATTAAAGATATTAATTAAGGGAATTAAGTTTTTGTTGATTTATAAAATGGAATTATTATACAGCTGTCTAGCAGCTATACTACATCCTTGAGAGCATCCCCCTAGTAGCTACACTTTTCATCCTTCAGAGTACAAAAATATCAACACGCAGAGCACGGAATAATTATTTTTTGAAATAATGCTGGAAAATTCCACCTAGGGATACAGTGGAATCTAAGTTAAATTAGCTAGCATTAGCATTCAAAAACTAGACATGATTTAGGTCAACCACTGATCTCTCTTAATGTGGTAATTCACATTTTTCAAGTAGAAACACTCCCTCATACACACTTCTCAGTTCCCTATTCCCTACTGCTCATCTTCCTCATACATTAAAACAGAGGATACTCTTGACACTTAACCCTGCAGTGATGAACAAGTCAGCCTTGATCATGCAAAGTTCATCCTTGGCTTGAAGCATGTTGAGTAATTCCATTAAATTCTCCAAGGATACTTGTCTTATGTGAATCTGAGCCAAAGCATTCACTAGTTTGAAGAGCTAATCACACCGCAGGATTCTTGTAGAGAAAGCTGACAGATAATGCAGGGAAATAACCAGAACAAAGCCATGTAGCCATCAATCAGGTCACAACCCTATCAGGATTGCTGTGCTTGCAGCTGGGACAGAGTTAATTCTCTTCCTAGAAGCTGGTACAGTGCTGTGGTTTGGTATCAGTGTGAGAATAATGTTGATAAGACACTGATGTTGTAGTTGTTGCTAAGCAATGCTTACCAGAAATCAGTTTCCCAGGCTCTGCCAGTGAGGAAGTGCACGAGAAGCTGGGAGGGAGCGTGGCCAGGACAGCTGATCCAAACTGGCCAAAGGGCTATTCCATACCACAGAACATCATTCCCAGTGTATCAACGGGAGGGAGCTGGTCATGAGAGGCCAATTGCTGCCTGGGAACTGGTTGTGCATTGGTCAGCAGGTGCTGACTAAACTACATTGTGCATAGTTTCTCCTTACGTTACTAATTGTAACTATTTTAATATTTTACTTTGTTTCAATTATTTAACTGTTCCTATCTCAGCTTCACCTTTTTTCTGATTCTTCTCCCCATCCCACCATAGGGGTGTGGGAGGGGAAGGATTGGATGGTACTTAATTGATGGCTGAGAGTATTTGTTAATCAAAAGTTCCCTCCAGAAAAATGTAATGATACAGAAAACCCCATCTGCAGACTGATCCATGATACAATTCTGAGCCATTGTCAGTATTCCTTAGTTGTTTAACCCATTTGAGGGATTAGAATCAGAGAAGAGCACTTCGTACTTAATCGAGGTTTGCACAGAGGTGCTAATTAACACAGCATACAGCAAAACTGAATGTAGATGTTAACAGATACAAAATGGAAATAAATTTCACAATTACAATATTAAAAGAGAAGCACTAGATGGGAAAGCAGAGACACAAAATTCTGTCAGTGCAATCACAGGCAACCATACAGCAGATATGGACTATAACATAGTCCAGAATGACAAAGAGACCATCTCCAGGCTCTCACCATGCACTGTGAGCCGGAATTGCTACACAATCCTATCTCAAAGTAGAAGGCACAAAAACCTAGAACATACCACAAAAAGCCAAAGATACCAGAGGCAACAGC
Source organism: Pyrocephalus nanus (assembly GCA_038380795.1). NCBI lineage: Eukaryota > Metazoa > Chordata > Aves > Passeriformes > Tyrannidae > Pyrocephalus > Pyrocephalus nanus. The sequence goes on from CM076278.1 coordinate 5,878,219, forward strand.
AGTGTTTAAGTGGCAATCACAGCAGGGGATCTGACAGATAAATGCTCATGTAAGTCTCAGAAGTGTTGTGTGTCCTATGTCAGTGAGAGGCACAGACACCTCTGTGGAAGATATCACAGACATGGGGACAGTCTCTATGACTGTGGGACTTGGAAAGACTCTGCTACAACAAAGGGGAATACAAGAAAGTTCCTTCAATTGGAGGAAATTGCTCAGCACAACTACCAGTGCTTTCTTGTCAAGAGAAGTACAATTCTAGTTGAGAAATGATAGACAAGAGGATAATTAAGATGAACAAAATGAGAATTTTTATAGAGGGCTCAACCATCAAGTATATGGTAAATGGTGCATAACTGGAAAATGTTGCTGCTTCTCTCCCCATGTTTTCGAGCTCATGAGAAATAATCCTTTAATGTCCCCTTCAAGAGAGGCACATTTACCCAGTAAATATGTCTGTAACACAATTCTCCCTTCCTTTAGCTGCTCATGGCTTGTTTAATGTGCCCGTGTGGAATTTCACATCATGGTCCCTTCACAAACCTTTCAAATGAGAAACAGGTGTTAAAGCGAGGGCTGAGAATGGACGGGTGTGTTTATCAGCTGTATAAACTTACGTTGAAGAAGTTGGTCTTGTTCCTCTCGCAGAAGAGGCCCTGTGCAGGCATGTGCTTCAGCTGCTGCCAGGGGACCCCGCTGCCCAGGAGCACGTCCCGGGCCCACTGCAGGTTCTGTGGACAGAGAAGGGCTGGTGAGTTGCAGGCAGGGGATGGAAATGCCACCACAGGTAAAAGTACAGAGTGCTCACTTGCTTGTATTTATTAACCTGCAGTGTCATTTCTCATTTTCCGTGTAGCTGCTGTTCCGACAGTACTTGTAGAGGCATGTGACCTGGACAAGACATCCCTCAGGAGAGACAGGCCAGTTTGTTGCTCAGAGCAAGCATCCAAGCCCCAGAGATTGGCCAGGCTCCTACAGCTGCTGAATCCAGCCTCAGATCATCCAGTTTTGCATTCTTGTATTTTTTTCAACCTGTCTTTGCTTCAGTGATACCCACCCTCCATCTCTATCACCTGCAGAAACCTGAACTGTAGGTATATTTAAAACACTCTAATTTTTTTTGTTAAAAGCTGAATCCTGCAGCCTTCCCCTGCACTCCAGGCCTCTCACTGCCCCCTGGCCCTCCCTATTCCTCAGTCTCTTGTTTCTCCTCACATACTCTGGAAGCTGTCCCTCAGGTATTCTCTTGGGCTAACTAGCAGGGAATTCCTGCCAGCTCTCAGGCCTCACAAGAGAGGCAACCTTTAGGCTTAAACTGCAGCCTTCTTTTAGTGGGGTGGTGAATTTGAGCCTCTTACCTCTACCCAGCCATTGCTCACTCTGTAATTCCACTTAACCTCTCTGAAAAATTCCACGATCATCATCAAATTTGGTTAATAGTGCACAGTGAGTTAACAAGAAAGTATTGGTAGGTGACTAAATGATAAATGACAACCAAAAATTCATAAAAGCACTACCGTTCTAAGAGTTCAATGCATGAGCCTCTCTTGTGCAGTTGAGAACTAGGGACAGCTGTTGGCTCCAGGCAGAATGTTACCAACAGATGGGACAATTATTAATTGTGAGGCTTCACCAATGGAAGTTTTGCTTTCCTTCATGTTTTCATTTCAGTGTTAGAAAGCAGCATTTGACTGGCTTTTTTACAGACAACTTCACATCAGAGAAGATAAAAGAAAGAGGAAGATGTTTGGTTCGTAGAGGCAAATGACAGTGTTGAACTCTGGCTCGTGTTCTGTGGGCTGGAAATACACTTCTGTGAGTCATAAATTTGATTAAGTCATGTCCATCCATGAAGTATATTCCAGCTGTAATATCTTTTTTTTGGGGGGAGGGGGGAGGGGAGTGGTATTAGCCAAGTTCTTATCCCATATTCCAGATTATTTTCTTTACGAGACTCTGGTGAAACAGTATAAGCTCTGCTCAATCATCAGTGCCTTTGTCCTAATGACAGTAATCATGCAGAAATCTCCAATGTCTTACCAGAATTGGAGCATCCCCTCTAGCAAAATGCTGATTACAGATTCATTTGCAAGAGAGCTGAATGCTGGAAATACTAACCAGATATTTACGGATGTCAAAAATCCTTCATTCAGAAAGCTGACATAGGTACTTCCACAGGGCCTTCATGATTACACTGCAGGACAGTGCAGGGGATCTGGACAGCTTTCTTTTGGTATGGAACAGATACATGTTCACTCATAAAGATCACAAGCTACTTCCTGGCTAGTCAGGGAAATCAGTAAATTTAATTGTTATTGCTGAGTGTCAAGTTTAAGACTGAAGAAAGCAAAGTATGTAAACTTAACTCTATACTAACTTTTCTCTACAGAACTTCTTTGCTAATATGTATTTCTGTAATCCTATTAACCTAATCCTGCAAAATAGTGGAATATACATACAGAAGAAAATGCAACACAAAAGAACCTACAAAAATCTGTTCTTCCAAGAAAGTCATCCTGTTTTGAATAAAATCAGAATCCAGCAAAAATAAGCCTATCATAACGTCTAAGATCCAGGCATGTAAGTGCTCTCCTTTATGCCAATCATAGTCCTCAGAAATGTAAGTTAATTCCAAGTGTGAAAATGAGGCAAAACTGCCTAATGTGTGGCAATCTGAATCTTACATTAAAACTATCACATGAAAATTCAAGGAAAACAAAACCTTTAAGAGAGTTACATCCCCGCCACAAAGCCTAAATGTAAAATCCCAGTCTAAAGAAATTTTAGCTATGGATGTATTCTTCCATCAAAGTTTCATAATGAAAAGGTTAAGAGATCATTAATTGTAGCATCGTGGTCTGGTGATCCTCTGTGCACATTACACTGACCATCCACAGGCATGTGTTTGGTACACATAATTCACACGCTCTTATTGAACGAGATGATGGCAGTAACCCAGCCAGGAGGAGAAAAGATCATTCAGACAAATGGGGCAATTACACGGTAACTTCACACAATCAAAACTAATAGGAATAAAAGATGTAGTTACAGATTTTCCACTACCCTTCTCCTTAAATCAGCATGATCAGTTATTCCCAGTAAATACGCCTGAGCAGGTCTCAACTCATTAGATTTCACAGAGTCTGCTCTGCTTGGTTTTCAGCTGATGAAGTTATTAGGAGTGGGTGAAGGGATCCAGGACATAGCAAAAAGGATTTATTCTTCTTGGCACACTGCTTACCAGCCTGAAATGCTGGATTTGGCTGTCTGACTCAGGGCAATTATGAAATACTCTTTCCAGTTCAGCTGTTGCCTCCCACATCTTTATCACCCCAAGATTCAAAGACAAGATGACTGACATGGTACAATAACTTGAAAAAAAAAAAAGTTGAAGTGGAAAAGGAAAATCTCTCATGGTCAGCCAAGTGGAACTCTGAGTCACCTGGGAAGGATCCCTCTTAACTCAGCGGTGTCAGAGGCACCTTCACCTAACCTGGGAACTCCACGAAGTGTTGCTGAGAGGGGAACAAAACACTCCACTGTACCTCAATCCTTCCCTCTATTTTCTTTCACAGTCCATTAGAAGGCTTTGTCTCAAAAAGCTCCTCGTACTCCTGCATCAAATAAAAGCAAAATAAGAAGACTACTGACCTTGAAGGGCAGGCTTTGGAATGAACTGTTATTACCAAACTCATTTTGCTTGAAATGGTTACATCTACTACGCCTACACATTATCTGTGTCTCTAAGTATATCATTAGGCCTAGAAATATATAATCTTACAATTTTTACATGCATGTATTATGCCTAGTTTGACTAACTTGTCATGCCGCTGACCTTGTACCATACCAAACATTAATTTCCTCATTAAGGGCTCTGTTAATAATGGATACACACTTTAAAAACCCTAAGTCATACACACAGTATCTGTGAGCACATTCTTGCAGGATTTACAGGGTATTTTTTTATTTTGAGATTAAAAAAGCACATAAGTAAATATTTTTATTACCTGACAACCTGCTGGTTGCAGAGTATCGGGTCAGTTCCCCATACTAATCCCTCAGGGCCATAAGGCAAATACTTTTCACAAAACTTCTTAATTACACTGACAAACAATGTCTTGCCAAGTCCTAACTTCTCCTTCCAAACTGTGCCAACATTTGGAGGTAAAACTCACAAAGGATGATGGCTTTACTTCAAGAAAAGGTGAAAGGGAAACTGAAGTAACTTCTGAAAATTCATCCTTACTTTCCTGCACATTTATTCCAACAAAAATCAACTATGTACAAATTTGCTCTGGTAACAGAATAAAACGAAGAGAAATAGCTTCCAAATAGTGAGATGGATTTTGCAGGGGAAAAAAAACCCAATAGAACACATAGCCAAACAAAATGTTCAAAGATTTTGAAACGATGTTAAAAAAAGCACCCAACAACTATTTTTACTAATCTTCCAACAGCAAAACCAGGAATACCGTAAAATAGGAGAAAACAGATTGCATATGGAAAACTTGTTTTTCTGTGCACTGTGGAGACCTGCCAATCCTCTCCTTTCCCAGCCAACCATGAATTTTGGCCATCAGTCTAAATTCTTCATGCAAATTCCTGGCACTGGTACATAAATGCTGAATTTTCCAAGATGGCTATATGGATTTAAAAATTAATTACAGTTTTCTAAAATTTACCACTCTGCCCCCCCGCAACAACTCAACCTGATATCATTTATCTCATTTTTAAAATCAGGTTTACCATCAGTATATGTAAGTTTTCTTCTTACTCCACTTACTGCTAAAAATACACAGATCCATTTTGTGCTTTAAGTTCATTCAGGAGTCTAAATCCCACTAAAGACATACCAGTGTGCCATGAAAACACAGGCATTTGACACTAAACCCGAAGGAAGAAAATTAAATCCCATGAAAATATGTACTAGACATATATCAAAAGGAAGAGTCAAGTGGTTGTTTTTGTTATGCAGAGAAGCAATAAAAAAAAAAGGACAGTAAACCCCAAAAAGGCCCATTGAAGGCAGCCTGATAACTACAAGGCTCAAACAGGCAGGATTCAATTTTTCTGAGATCCAAGAGGAAACAGATTTAGACAACAATGTGTATTTCATATAGAAAACCATCATTAAATTGATATTTATAAAAGGAGAGAGATATAAAAAGCAAAAGAAAAGGCTTCATAAGGGAAAAATAATAGAAGAAAATATTTTGCAAGTAGTTCCTCAGGCAAGGACATGCTATTTGAACGAATAAATTGAAAACAGGCAGCTTTTTCTGTTGAATGTTGATACAAAATCATGTCAGCAAAAGTAATGACAGATTGCAGGAATCTAAGGCTCCTATTAATGATCAGCTCCATGGAAAATTAACAACTGTTACATACAAACAGCATAAGAATGTTTTCAAAACAAGGTCCCTCTAAAAAAGGGTAATATTTTTCTGGATAGTCACTGTACAGCCAAGTGGAACGTTCATCACCTTCCAGGAGGTTGGTGAGACATGCTCGTGCTCGGTGCTGGTGACATGTTTTCTACTCTGAGGCCAGGGGTATGATTTGTTTCCCTTCCCTATTACTCACACAAGCTTCAGTACTGGAGGGGAAGAGAATTCAGGAAGCCATGCAGAACAGCGTATGACCTAACAAAAGCCTTCCAAATACAAAATCTGTGAATTCAAACCTTGATTGTGACAATTAGTAAAATCTGATCATTTCAATGTACTATTCCCACACATTTTACGAACAAAGACCCAAAGTACTCAGAAAGTTTATCTCTGTCACATGATATGTTTACACCAATACTGATGAATTTTTGCTTGCAAGTCACTTTTCAGTCCATTTATTCAGTAAAATAAATAACTGCTCTCATTTTTATGAGAACATCTTAATTTATGTGATATATCTAAAAAGTGATTCTCTGACGAATGACAAAAAATTACTTAGTTCAGTAATGAATAAAGGAAATTTTCTACTCAACCGACCTCACACATAAGTCAGACAACCCAGGAGCTGAAGACTTCCTAAAGTCTTCCAATCCGAACTGTATTTAAACACTGATTTAATCCAAATGGCAACACAGTTTGTTAAGTGGGCAGTAAACACAGCTATTCTGTCAGTGCTCTGCTCACCTTGTGTGTTTTGCTGTAGGTGTACAGGTAGGCCAGCCTGTAGAGGCTCTTGTAGTGCTGGGGGAAGCGGCTGAGGCAGAGGCAGAAGGAGGCGATGCACTGCTCCGTCAGGAACTTCCGCTGCTCCTCCAGGTCTGCAGGGAGACCGTGAGGGAACTCGGACACATCTCCACCAGGCTCAGCTTTCTTTTTGCAGTCCCACTGTGAGGGTGGGGGGATTGCAGCTTTGATGGGATTGCCGGAGGCAGGCTGAGGATCCACCACAAGTTTTTGGCCAGCAGGCTCAGCAGGATTGTAGGATTCTGAGCTCTCCAGCAGTTCTTCTGGCTTTCCTGCAGCTGGAACATTAAGAGAGAAGTGATAATGAAATTACCAAATGGTAAATGAAATACACAGAAGGACAAAAATTAAATATGACGAAAGGTAAACCTTTCCTTCATTAAAGCACAGACAGCGATATTGAGGGGTTTCTGAAAAAAAAATATGACTATTCCTGATATTCACTGAATAGTAATCTTCAACTCACTAGCAGAGCCACACACTGATCTCTCCATTGTCTTCATTTGAGTTTTTCCCTCATCAATAGTATGAATTCAGCACACTTTACACAATGCAGGACTTTATATACTCTTGGAAGATGGGGAAGGAGGAGGGAAATTAACAAAATAAAAGAGTAAATTCAGTAAAATTCTATTGCAGAGAAAGGAGGGAACAGAAAATTAAAGCCACCCTGCCAAGAGAAATTCTTAACATCTGACTAGAGGAACACAATTCAGAACACAATATAGCCTTGGACAGAATGATCAGCTGCAGCTTAATTGGTCTTCTGCATAGTGTAGGACCTACAGTTCCATCTAAACATTTTTGTGATTAACTTGGTAACTCATGGTTCAACTGACCCATCTTTTCTTGAAGGATATCAAATCTTACTTCAGAAAACATGTGTGACAATGGGATCTTCCACATTTCCTGTTAACTAATCATTATTGCTGAAAACATGCATGCTACATGAAGATTAATTTCTTTAACTTCGATTTTTAGTCATGGAAGTTTACCATGTCTTTGTCTTTGCTAGGATTAAGAGCCTCTTACATTAGATCTTATCTCTTAGCAGATAGTGTAGAGATACACTAAAGTGTACTTCTAAAGCTGCTCCATAACTTCTTCTCTGATAAGGCGGAACTTTAGAGTCAAACATGTTTTCCAGAACTCAGATTTTTCAAAATTTGCTTGCACAATGTCTGTATCCATCATAATTTTATAATATAGGTACCTTTAAGGAAAAAAAATCTATTCTAATAAACATCAGTAATGTAAGAATGTTTTTGACAGTTTTTTGACAGACAGCTGATGACAATGACACAACTCATTGCAAGTCTGAAAAAGAGCCATGTTTTTAGTCTAGTACCCAAAAGGCTATTGGATTTAGTGACTATGGAAATACTATTTTAACAAAACTAGGAACTGCATCTATTTCGGCATATTGATGCAAACACCACCAGAGGCTTCCCTAGCTTAGGCAAGACTGAAGTAAAATATTTTTAAAAACAAGAAACCAAGGTAATCTGACTCTAGAAACAAAAAGATGACTACTTGGAGGTTGTTCCTAGTGAGATCAGGGAAGTAAACCAGGACACATCACGGTTTCTGGATCTATGAAATTGGAAAACACTTAAGTATAAACTGGCAAAAAAGACTTAACATCCCACAAAGAGCCACAACCTGGAAAGGTGGGAAAAATTTAGACACTGGTTGTGTTTGTCTTTCCCTGTTGAAGTCCAGCCTGTCTATCTACTGCCATATCCAACTGTCCAAACTTCAGACAAAGGGAAATTCCAGAAAATGGATTTTAAAACAATTTTTCCAGTAGAATACAGAACATTTAGTACCATTATATATGGAAAAATCTGGTAGAGAGCAATTCTAGTTCTCCACTGAAATGAAGTATCCAGTGGAATAAAACATCTAATTCCACTACTTGTTCTCCTCTATGAACTGAGTATCTGCTGCTGCTGGGCCAGAACAGAAACACATCTATACCCGGGAAAAGTAAAAATGTCTTGTTTGAGATTATCTCCAAATAACTACTCCTTTAATTATTTAGAGATATAAAAACTGAAGAAAAACTAAATAACCTAAAAGAAGGCAAGTCAGTCACAGGGCCACCACAGACAGCAGTTTATCATCATTATTCTTTTCTTTATAAGATTTACCAGATAGAAAAAATTGGATTGGCGACCACATCAGCAAAGCACAGTTCCAAATTTAAGTTACACATACACAGCAATACCAACCAGTTCAAATTCTCAGTCACAGTGCAGTACATTTCAGTGCTTCTGCAAGCCAGAAGAAATATTTTAATGATATATTCCAACTGACATTATCTATTAAATCAGGCATACCCTTTTCCTCTGTAGACCCCAGGGTCTCTTTGCTGTTCAGCAGTGTATCAGCACAGGTAGTAGAAATCCTCTTCTCTGTGTAAGTTTTCCTCAGGCTGTCTTGAGAACTGGCAGGCTCATTAAACATATCCTGTGTGGAACTGGAGTCAGACAGCACTGCTCCAGTGCTATCCTGACTCCTCTCTGCAAAAGAGATAAAGAAGGAATGCACCCCTTCATACTCTTCAAGCTGTTACTTGCCTCTGTAACAGCAACATAAAACTGTAGGCACTCTGCAAACCTCTCACAAGTGCAATACAGGATCCTTAACCACTAATGAAAGGTATTTACTTCTCCACACATTTCTTCCTAGAAAATAACCCTGACATTTGACTCAAAAGCAATAATGCTCAATTTTGAAAAGCAGTTAGGCTGGGGACACAGTATTTCAGCTAGTATGGCCCCTAAGATTTTCCAGGTTTCCTGTACCATTTGCATTGAAAAGCACCCAGTATGAGTCTGACACAAGCAAAGGTCAATTGACAAGAGAAAATCATCAACAACAATACCGGTATAAATTACTCATAAAGGACAGAAAAATCAGTACCATTAAAGGGCAAAGACTTACAGGAGTGATCTCTGATGCCATCTATCCTGCAGGTGCAAGATGCTGTTCAACAAATGCTCTGAAAGGTGATTTGATATGGCAAATAAACAATCCATCAAAGAACTAGGCCTAAGACAGGAAAATTCCTGGACTTCAAGGCAATCGACAGACAACAGGAGAAGTGACTTTCTTGACAAGTGGAGCAGTGGCTGCTGACTACATTACAGTCACAACTAAGTTGTTACTCTGCTGAGAGCGGTTACAGCACAGGAACCAGAGATAAAATGAGGGATAAAACACAAACCTCAGAACAAAGAGGCAAATGGAAACCTTCCACCCATGTCTGAAACCTGTCTGATATAACCCACATTATTCTACATCAGGGGTTATCAGAGGCAACCCTGCATGACTGAAGAACACTTTTATTCCCCCGAGATGGGAAACTGGCATTTTCCCCTAATGCTGTGCCAACATAATTCAGTGTTCAATTCCAACACAGGCAACTCTTTTAAAATTCTGCAGCCCAAAAGATTATTTTCCAATTTCTTCTTAAGATACTGATAGCTGATTCTGTGATCTAGTTCAAGATGTCCCTGCTCAGTGCAGCAGGGTTGGACTAGATGATCTTTAAAGGTCCCTTGAAACCCAAACCATTCTATGATTCTACACAGGAATGGCATAACCAGGAGGCATATTGCATCCATTGTCTAGGTAGTTCTGCTGCATTCTGCTTCATTAATTTTATTGGTAAGATCAAGAAAGAAAATTAACAAAGGAAAAGTCCCTGCTTTGAGATGAGTGGATAATTTAATTAAATTTCTTCTGTTCCATCTGAATTGCACTTGTTCAGGAGAGAGCTAAGGGCCTCCTATGAATTTATTTCATCAAGATAAATCCCTTTGCAAACCTTCAGCTTGCAGATCAGGTTCTGCTTATTAGGATTCCAATGAATTTAAACCAAATTTTATACACTCCGTTGGCTTTTCACTACCACACAAAGAAAACCTTCCCTTTTCAGTGAACAGATCTTAATAAAACTGTAACTTGAAAAAGAATGGGAGAACAGTATTTGTGTCCTAATTGGAAGCTATACAGTTGGTTAATGATGACAGGTTTTATACTGAAAGAATATAATTATAAAAAATGGGAAGAGAAGGATTCTGAAGAGAGGTCAGTCAAGCTTTAAATGACTCATTTATAAAGCTTTAATAACCTTCTGTGGTACAAATCGATACCACTGAACTCCCAGTTGACATCAGGAAAAACATTTACAGTGGCTCCCTTGATATTTTTTTTTAAAGGAGGTTTCTGCATTTGTGGCAAAGAGGCTGAATTACTCATCTAGGGAAGAAAAAAAGAAGTTGCAAGTTTCCAAATGCTGCCACAAGCCTGGAGGTCACTTCTGATATGTGGGTTATGACAGATGAAGCATTAGAATGTAAATCAAGAACTGCTAGACCAATATGCGAGGGAGAGATCAGATCAGGAGGAAATTACACTAATTTTTCAGCATGCAAAGATAGACAGTGACTCAACACATTAAATTTCAAATGTATGCATGACATGGGTGCTTTTCCCAATGGGGAACAAATGTAAATACCTCCTTACAATTAGCTAGCTATTTTGATTTGAAATTTCTACTGAAATGAGTGTAGATCTAGGGATGTATGTTCATTCTTCTTTCCTTTCAATACATTAAATATATTTTAAAAAATAATTGTATTAACATTGGGCTCCTTAATCACTGAAAACCAGAGGAAAATGACTACTCAGACAACTTCCTATTATATTGGATATTTCTCAAATGCAGCAGATGCTTTCAAACTAAGTGAGCCAGATGGAAAACACTGGAGTATTTCAGAAATTAGCAGCAGCCACCAGTTATTAGTAGTAATTTCTCAGAAATCACAGAGGATGGGTAAAGTCCCAGGGAATGTAAACCAGAGTGTAGTACCTATCTTTACAAAGAATGAAAGGTCAAAGCTGTTAGCCAGCCAGCCTTCATCTTGCACAGAGTTATTTGAGCATAAATAAATCAATCCTGCTGGAAGCACCTAAAAGACAACACGATCAGTAGTAGAAAAGGTGTGAGTGTGTCCCAGCACACATATCCACATGTGCCTGAGAAGAATTCATGATTCTCAAACAAAAAGCAGCCAAAACATCCGGCTACTCCAAAAGCAATTCAGCAAACCAGCACACTGCAATGTATAATCAATAACTTCACAGAAAAAAGATATGTCAGAGTCTTCCTGTTCTACTGAGCACTAATGAAAATTAAACTTAATTATGGTGCCTGTATTTGGGACTCACATTTTAAAAAATACACTGAATTAAGTAAAATTAATTCAGAGGAGAGGATAAAAAAATGATGAGAGATTAATGAGATGGCATATATGAAAACTGTTGGGAGAATTGGACTTATTTATCTTCAAAAAGATGAGGGAGAATTTCCAAATACATACAATTAACCAAAATAAAAACACAATAATTACTGTTCAGATTCACTAAGTACAGTGCAAAAGGCAATAGGTTTTAATTGCAGCAAGAACACTGACTTTTTTTCCCCCTCATCTCCAGGTTAACTGTTACATAGAGTTAAAAAATAGCATCGTGAACCTATAGAATCACTAGAGGCTTTCAAGGACGTGAAGATGAACAGCTCTCATTTGTTAGGTTACCCAAGATGTTCCTTAACATCATAAAAAAACTCTGTCATTACCTAAATGCTGCAGTATGTAATGCAGAACTCCTGGCAACTGCACCAAGTTACATCCTAACTCTGCTCTTCCAGAAAGATAAAAAGATGACATATTTTTATACACCGAAGTCCTATTCTTTTCTAGCCTAACTCACAGATATAGCTCATATATATGCTAGACGGACACACAGCACACATTTTTACATTTTTTGTGCTGTAGTTTAGACAGTCACTGGTGTTACTCAACCTACATGCCAAAGACTGCAGTCTGTGAGACATGAGAACGAATTCCGAATTCCCAACTGCTATCAGCACCTGTCCTCTTGAAAGATGCAAATCCAAGGAGAACATCAGTGCTTTTTAATAATTTCTGCTATAATTAAAGGCAGGTCAATGCATCTCAGTGCGATCTAAGAGTTAAAAAATTCCCGGGTTTAATATTTTGTTTATCTATACTCTTAGTTGCCCCCACCCCAGCAATAGCAACAAGACAAGCTTTTGCAAAAAGCTAAAGCAATCCCATGCTGTGGGAAAATGGTAAATCAAGGACTAAATATTCTTTTGAGGTTCCTTCCTGTAAAGTTTCCTATTATCTCAAAAGCTAAGATAAAAATACAACTGGGTATTAATGTCCCAAAATTATTATCTGCAGCGGAAATGAAGAGACTAGGGAAAAAGTTCTACTAAATTGTGCATAAGTAACTGCAACAATATTCCTGTTAAAAATATGATCTGATAGCAGATGTCTCTCCATGGTATTATTATATTTTGTTTCATTACTTCACTGCATCGTTCCTAAGTTTTAGGAAGAATTCAGACAACCTGATGAGCTGAAATCTCTATTTCATGTAAAATTAAGTATTTCATGTTTATTTCTAAAGATTCAGGAAATGGCACTTCATAGCAATTTTTTTTTGGTTTTTTACCTCATTCCTCATAATGTGCCCAACTTGTGACATTTCAGGGATTTCTGTGATAGAATATATCACCTACTCTGTCAATGGGTGAAAAAGAGCAGCTCTGGAGAGAAGATGCGAAAAGAGCAAAAGGAAGAATCTTGTTAACCTTCCAAGATATTAGTAAAAAAATATTAGTTATTATTGGAAAGATGTTATTGGGAAGAAAAACTTCATGTGTACTGCCAAGACCTTTATTGTATCAGTGAGATCCTGAACTCTCATTACTGAAGCACATCTATTGTAGGTGTTAGAAAAAATATCTGCAGTCCATTCGACATAATTTGATGCTCAAGAGCATTTTAAATTAATCTTCTCCTGAATGAAACAGGTTTACTGGGTTGACCTCAAAAATCCCTCTTCCACACCATTCCTCCATACCAGAAAAAGCCATTGGCTTGTCACTGTCACTGCTCCATACACCTCATGCCTACCAATCAACAGGGAAAAGTTGTGACAAACTCTGGAGAACCTAAATAATCATTTAACTTTAAAATGCAACAGGAAAACAAGGGCTCAGTTCTGCACTGGCATCACCCCGTGCCAGCACCCTCCCTTCACCAGGAGCCCCGTGAACCATCCATAAACCTGGTTACCTAAACTGTGTCCACTCAGCACTGAGAAAAGGACGAGGAGAGAGGGTGATGTGTCACAGTCTCAGTGACCTGAATTAGCAGACAGACAATCCTAAAGGCAGAGCTCTCACTGCTAACTATGCTGACCAGGTACCAGCTCTCGTGGTACAAGCTTACATAATTTATTCTCAGGGGAGCTGAAGCACAGTGTCGTGGTGCCAGTGTGAGTGAGGTGTCCTGCCTTTGTCAGTTCATTTCTAGGCAGCTCAGTGAGGAGGGAGTAGACCTCTGAAACATCTGCATGCGGGAGTAGGTAAAAGAAAGCCACAGAAAGCCAAGAAGGTACAACTCACTTCTGAATAATATCTTTTTCTGTCTTAAATATCTGAAGAAAAATGTAAGGCCAGTTATTACAAGAAGGTATCTGAATGATGATAAACAACTGGCTACATGTCAAAACATCAAAAACAAGTGGCATAGGAAGCTTTTCTAAAGAGCTCTATACATATGCTAACTCAATTTACACTAAAAAAAAATCCTGCTGCACAGTTCAGAGCATATGAATAATCAACTATATAGAACAAAAAAAATCTTGTCTCATGCAATAAAGGTGGGTTGTTCACAGGCTGTGGAGATACAGACTCTCTTTGTGCTGTCTGGCACCATATCTGCCTCTTCAGTTCCATGTATCAGCATTTTTCTTTACTGGTCTGCAGTCAGAAACATGATGTATCACAGAATTCTCATTCTGCAAACAGATTCCACCCATAACAGAAGACAACATTCAGCTCTATGTCAAAAGGCACTTGCACATTATTAAAAACAAAAGAATTGCAGAGATTTGCATGGAGCAGATTAATTTCTTGAGGACAGCAAGTCCTCTGAATATTTAAAGGGAGTTCTCTTTTAACATGAGTCAAAGATGACAGCCTATGTTTTGTCTGGCTGCAGTGAACACCCAATGTGTTTCCATAACTTGCAGTCCTATATTGCTGTTCTGTCTTCAAGAGCAGAGCAACAGAGTATCTCACCAATGTCCCATTTATTGAGACAAATACTTTTTACACAATCTCATGCTACATCTCAGTGGGACTCTGGCACTAATCAGAGAGAGGTTAAATTGGGGAAAGGTAAAAGTGGGGCATACTGCACTAAACTGGGTCTGGTTCATTATTCAGGTAGTCCAGTATGCAGTGCACATGAACATTCATCACCACATGCCAGAACAGGGTATGTATTGCAGACCCAAAGATTTCATTTTAAACTGCTGAAGAGAGGGAATTTTGAAGGGTAAGATTTCAGTGTTCCAAAACTCAACGTGGACATTCTTTTAACACACTGGAGAAACATCCACTCCATCTTAGAAACTTATTTTGTTTAGCATGAGTGACAACCTGGAGCAAGAAGTTTCTCAGAGATCACCTTTGTCTCATCAGGATGCTGAGAACCCCCGTTTACAAAACACTGTGCATCTTCATAACATTTGCAGAATTACAGACCGACAAACTATGGAGTGAGACTTCTCCCACAGCACGAAGCAAGTAGCCTTTCCCAGTGAGTTTATCATGCAGGTTCTGCCAATTATTAAAAGCAAGCCGTGACAGGTAAAAGCAGGAAGAGAATGCCTGGGGAACAGAGATTTGTGTAAAGGTTAGAGGCAGCACGGGCAATATTGGTTGCAAAAGCAATCGGGCAAAGACAAACACAAAAAAGGACAATTCAGTCTAACTACACACGACAAACTACATGACGTGGATGAAGACTTAAACAATAAGACATTTTAACACTGCAATAAGCAATGGATACATCATCTGCATACCACCACAGTAATATGGAATTGAGTATCAACACAACAAAGGCATATTACAGCAAAAAAAAGACCTCCCAGCAATTTCCCAGTACACTTCTTTGGGAAACATATCTCATTCAGATTTTTTTAAATTTTATTTTAATACTTTTCCTGCTTTATATACTAACTGCAATGCTTAGCTCTAAATTTAAGTAAATCTAAATTGCTTCAAGTCTGTGCTGCAGTTGGTCTTTACTGCCTATTTACATCCAGCCTGTACAAAAGAGGACAGAAAACACATCTGTTCTGGTACATAACACTGGCCATTTAGCTGTGGTTTTTCTTGTTTCCTACTTTGCCTTTGGAAAATAAGAATCTGAATCTCAAGGCTTCTACTACCAAATGCAAGTTTTCACTTTGGAGGGTTATAAAACAGCAACAGGCAAGGGTGATGACAGGAGAGACAGGATTAACAGAAGGAAGGAAAAGATGTTGCTGAATGGCAGGACAAGAAAAGAGAAAGGAAGCTGCCCATTTTCCACACATGACAGCAGCCAGTCAGCCAGCAAATAACAGCTGCCACTCAGCAATACTTCTGTCTCCCTGAAGGAGATATATGCTAGCAGTTGCCATGAGGAAAAAGAAGTTTAGTTACTTTAAAGCTGTATTTACTGGTTCCTTTCTCCCATTTTCATTAAATATATGACTTTAAACTAGTACCACCAGCATTCTCTGGATATAAAGCCTTTCAGTGCTCTCAACTTTGTGATTTCTGCAAATACTTTCATCAGCAAAATGTTCTAGAGAGCTACAGAACAGTAATGACACACTTAAAATCTATCCAAACTAAGTCTTGAAGATCATAGTCCCAATATTTTCAAGAAAAGATGTCTGACTGTACAGTAATTCTCTCCTGTTTGTAATGAGATAATTTGCTGCTCTAGAGAGCACATTGTTGGCTATCTTGTTAAAAAAAACCCCAAACTAACAACCTCACCAAAACCCAAACCCACAACCAACCAGAAATTAATAGAAAAAGTAGGGTTCAGAAAGAACCACAAGAGTTCATCTAGTCCATTCCTTTTTCTACCTGGGTAATTACATTACCATCATACTTGGCAGACAGCTGTAAAGACTTCCAATGCTAAACTGTTACAGGATTACACTAAAACAGTACTTCCTAAGACTGTTTTCTAATGTTCAGATTGAAAATGCAATTTAAGTCTAATATCATCTGTTTGGTCTTCCATGAACATGGAAATCCTAAGGTTTTGCCTCTCACTCTTTGTACAGCTTTCAGCACTATTTAAGCTATTCTGCTGTCATATCTCCCCCGAGTCTTCTCCTCCCAATTACTTCTCCTTTCCTCACAGGTCATGTTTTCTTGACGCATAGAACACAAAAATGATCACAAAAGGTCTCATAGGATCCTCACCAGGATCCCAAATAGCATCTTGCTTGTGGTAACACATAAAAAGAACTTACTAGGTAAGACTGCACAATACTCTGTTTATGTCATATATGATGATCAATACAGGAGTAAATAAGAGTACTGTCAGGCCTCGGAAAGCATAAATACCTATGCTGAATTTGGGCCAACATTTTTGGTCCAACAACAACATAGAAGGTTTCATTTCTGTCAGAATGGCTAAAAAAAAAAATCTAAAGTCAAATGATGGGTATTTTCTAGCTATTTTTAGGAATGGTAAAATGGGAATGCAGGCACCAGCTTTCTTCAGTGATGTGATTATGTGTAACATGTCAAGAGCATTTTACTTCAAAAGTCTGTATTTTAATACCAGTAAAATGCAAATGCATGCAAAAGAGCACAGTATATGCAATAATATATAAGTGGAAGACTTCTGAGCATTGCTCAGCCTGTTAGCTCTCCTTCCATCTGTAACAGCCCCAAGGCAAATATTTCAGTTTCCTGGGGCTCTTCAATATGCTGTATCCAGAGATCAGTTGTGCCAGCAGCTTACAAAACATTGTGAATGATGCAGTACTCTGCAATTCTGTCATGGTTACACACAGCCCTCCTGAAGATCACCCTAACTCTGCTTCCTCCAGCAGCTGACGTTTGGAATTGCTTTGACAGCACAAAGCTCAGTCCTAGCCAGGCTCAGCTGGCAGACCCAAGCACTGCTCCTTCAGCCCTGGCACAGCCAGAGGTTCCTGTGCTTGCACCTTCAGGCTTTGCTAAGCAGCCACCTTCGCTGCCACTGCCCAGAAGGTCTCATTTGGAGTGCAGGTACTAACACACCCACTGGAGTATTTATCTAACTTGAGCCTCTCCTGGGAGCATTTAGACAGTCTTCAGGACCTAAGCAGATGTAGTCTCAGGCAGAACTGCTTCTCATGGGGATTATGATTTGAGAAATATTTAACTGTTTCCTCCCTTCTACATTTTTTGTGTCAAAAGGCATCACAAAGCTCATAGAAGAGCCTAATCACTACCCAACCCATTGATACCTCCCCACCACGTACGATCTCCAAACAGTCTAATGAATTACTCCCAAGTGAAATGCAAGCAATAATAAAATGAATATTTCTCTAGTCAATTTAGTGAAAGAGATGAAGGAGCTTCTGCCAGTTTCACCAAGAATTATTTGTTGGGGAAAAGGAATAAATTCGCCCTGCGAAAATTTCAGGCATGTGAGCACTTGTTTCAAAACTGTGTCAACAAAGTTATTTACAAATTATCATTCTTCAGAAGATGACAATAGGAAGCAGCCCACCCTCCAGAAATAAATTTGTATCAAGCAGAGCATTTCTGTAGGGTCTGGCATATTCTACCAATGCTAAGATATACAATGGAGATATTTTACTCCTTGAGTACTGATACTCATAGATCCAGATGGATAAACAAATGGCCAGAAAAGTAGAATCTGAATAAAATTCCTAGCCAAACAATAATATCAGGTTACTTAAACTGTAACTTAATTTCTACTATATATATAATTGCAAAATCTTCAGTAACACTATGATACCACCCCACCTTCTGCATTTATAAGCCAATTATATATTACATCACTTTATATTCTATAAAGATGAGCTGCTGACCAGTCATTGTAAATGATAAAGAAAAATTAAAAGATGAAATCTACTGAACTGTCATGCAAATCACTTCGTGCTCAATCACAATATATTCAAAATAGTTGCCACCTGCCTCCTTCAAAAAATGGTAATACTGTTTTGGGTTGTCTTTTTACCAATTTGTCTTGTCTTTTTACTAATTTGTCTTGTTTCAAACACAGTTCAAATTTTCACCTGGTCATTTCACACAGGCTGAAACAGTGTCCAGTCTTCTAAAGACTGAACCCACACTTTCCTAATGAGCTCTAGAGAAAAAAAAAAAAAATCACTGAAAAAATCAGTCAGCTCATTCTCCTCCTACCAATACTGCTGTTTTGACTAAGTGACAGATGTCATGGTGGCAGGTGACAACTCTGAGTTTTGTATTTAAAGCTCTGACTGTACATTGATTCTATTTCAAGAACCAAATTTATAAAGATAATGAGCTTCAATATTGCCCGTGTTACCACAGACCCATCACCCTCCTCGAAACGAGCAGTTTGATCATTCCTGCTCAAACCCCCCATGATTAGAGCACCTCCTGTGCTGCCAGTATTGAGAACAGGGACTGTACCGTCCGGCGTTGCCTGCTGACGGGGTTTTTTACATTTGACGTAATCGTGGTCAACTGGAGTGGCTGTGTAAGGTGGGGATGTCAGACCTGGACCGGAGGAGGAGGGGAGGGAAGTCCCAGGGCCTGGCACTGTTCCGGCTGAGGAGTGAGAGTCTTCATCAATCATGCAAGCTTTTTCTCTGGGAGGACAACAAAAAATTTGAAGTGTTTATATATTGAGGACATATTCAGACAACAAAATGAGACTGTGTGTTCTTACGGCATTTCCAATATAGGAGTTAAATCTTACTAACACATTCTAAATGATGCATTTTTAATCACAGATTATTCTGAGTTGGAAGGGATCCACAAGGATCACCGAGCTGAGCTCTTAAGTGAATGACCCATATGGGGATCAAACTCACAACCTTGGCGTTATTAGCACCGTGCTCTGACCAACTGAGCTGATCTCAGGGTCACTGAGCTAATCTCAGGGTTTGGTACAAGTTATGTTCTTCCCTTTTCCTATTTGTCAATAGCAAACCATTCTTTATTTTGTGGTTGTTAATGAGACAATGTCGTGGACTAAACTCTCTTGTCCTATAAATAAAGGTTTTGGATTTGCTAACAGTTGATTTAAGAAATCAATTTTATTAATAAATAAAAGCAGTGGCTTTTAAAAGGATCAAAAGATCAAAACTGTTCTGTTTTCTTCCCTTCTCATCTCCTCTGTGCCAATTACTGAGATCTCAGTGTGGCACATAAACGTACTCATGATACCCCAAAACTGCAAACATTAGGATGAATTCTAATCACTTTATTTTGCTTATATTTTGTTCAGCTTCATTTCAATAGTTTACTATACAGTAGTCTATAAGTATACATTCAGAGGACACTCCTGGAAATGAGCACTCACTTTTCTGTAACTTTTGGGGTGTTCTTCTCCTCGCCCCTGGCAAATGGTCCCTCAGAAGCTTCTTTCATGAAACTAACTAATACCTCTGCATCTACTCCAGAGTCTGGTTTCCCCACAAGTTTCAAAATAGAAGCATGGAGTCGAAAGTATACCTAAAAAACACCAAAATCCATTTGGTCAGTAAAGAACTTTTAGCTCTGCAATCTCTTACAAATGGTCTTTTCTCTGTAGAAACTGCAGGAATTAGTGAAGACAGTTAACTGTTACCTAAACTTACCTAAACATGACTTTTCCTGCCTTTGAAAGCTGCTTCTAAGTTAGAAGATCTGAACACTGTACAAATTTTACAGCTGCCATCTATGGAATACAACAAATAAAGCAGAGCTGGTCTCCTTGCAAGCAAGTCACCACTGAGTATGTTCCAGATTCACTGTTTTTACCAGACAACACAGTGAAAGCAAAGGTTCCAACTCATGCATGAATTTACACTTCCACAGGTAAAGATGCTCATGAATCCTATCCACATCTGATTTTTATAAAAACTGAGTAATGAACTGTGTGCAGCACAACTCAGAAGTGGAATTGCTACCCATCCGTCCAAACTGCCTTTAAAACAAAATCAGCCTGAATAAAAGGCTCCATTTTACTCCCCCAAGTCTGTCCTGTAAATGTTCCCAGATGCAGAGCACCATGTACATGTGCCTGACAATCAGAACTAATAGTAACTGGTATTCCACGATCTGTAGAAAAGGTTTCAAGCCTATGCATTTGACTTTCCTTTACCTCCAACGCTTCCATGGCAAGTTCTGGTGGATTATGGTAGTGAATCTTTTTGGGATATCGAGCGGCCTCCTCGTGCAAGTAATGCCCTGCCTGCTTGTAGTGAAGCAGGTAGACGACAGGAGGCTGTTTCTGCTTCTCTGCAATCTTCCCCAGCATGTAGTGGATAAGCCACTCCTCCTCATCGCCGTCCCCCTCGCAGCGAGACGCTGACGTAAAGCACACTTTGGCCGTCTCCAGCATGCTGTCCCGGCGCTCCTCCATCTGCATCGAACCAAGCGTTGGGAACACGTGAATTCACTGCAGCTCAGAGGAAAAGGTCCAAAAATACACCACTGTGCACATACAGGAGTGCACAAACAAGGTACACCATTTAACACTTTTAACCTCAAAGATACGGAATCTAACCAAGTGATCAAACACACCCCAGAAATCTACAAAAGGTGTTCATGGATAGGTTTTTGTTCGTTCCAGTAACTGCTGACACAAACAACCAGAACAAAACAGTAAGACAGAAGTGTGAGTACGAGCATATAAATCTGAAAACTAACAAACCACCACACATGTCTACAAAAATTCTGCCACTTTTTCACAGCTGTAATTATCTTAATTCTTCAAAGAGAAAAATTATTTGCTTTGTTCTGCAACTGAAGTCTCCTAGAGCCACTAAGGACCACTCTCACTTGTGAAGAAATGTATTTCATCTTTCTTGAAATCTAATTTGGAGCTGAATAAGGTAAGGATATTCTCCCCACCCCATCCTGCGAAAAAAAAATAAACCAAGCAGCATAAAGTAAATGCCAATAAAGTAATGTAAAAAACTAGGTCAAAAGATGCATTAATGTAATTTTCTCTCTTTGAAAAAGTAGTTTATACATTCATATTATGTGGTTATAACCAAGAAATATATCATAACTATTCATTTCCTAAATATTCTGTAAGGAGAATAGTAAGGTTTTTATGCAGGAGGAACACATTCCTGAAACGATATATCTCTGGAAATGAGATGATCCTTTTCAAATTTATCTCTTATTATAATAGAGCTTTTCTTAGTAAATTATACATTTTTAACATATTTGCTTGAAAAAGATGAAGACTTAAGTAGTCCTAAATAAACAGTTCTCATTTAATTCTCGACTTCAGATGGCTGCTCTGTATTGTTCCTTTTATCTGATAATGCTTCCAATTGTGGACTACATAATATTTGGAAGTCAGAATAGCTAAATCAGAAATATAGTTCACTGGTCCAAAAAGACAGATAAACCATTTTCCCAGGCAACTCTTATCACTGTCAGTGTGTACTTAGAATTCCTTGTTTTGGCTTAGCAATGAACTTCTCTACAACTCAACTTTTTCATCATCCATATGCAGAAAGAGCTAATGAATTTATAAAATTTTCAGTGAAAATTCTACCAATCTTCTCATTCTGATCTTCAAGTAAATGGCACAAAAGCACAGAAAAATGGGAGGATGCCTTCAGATACAAGAGATGGCATGTGGACACAGATATCAGAGTAATTCCTGGTCTTTTCACTATTTAAATATGTACATGTGTCACCTTTTAGTGGAAACATTGTATGACATTTACAGAAAGGTAAAGTAAATATAATTCCCCTTTCTAGAAGGTTACAATAATTTCGTGTCACCTTCAGAAGATAATTCAAAGATCAGGCTCAAACTGATTTTACAAATGAAGAAGAAAGAAAAAACCTCCATTTTTAAATGCTGTTTGACACCATCAGGTTACATGAATATTAGAATTGCCAATATTACTAAGTAGCCATACAGTCTCAAATGTGGAATATAGCATGTAAACACCTAATTAAAAAATTTACTATGTTAGAAAATATAATTTAAAATATTTAAAACTTCATATTTCTCTCAGTTAGATCCCACCTGCTGCACAACTTCAGGAGGAAGTTCCGACTTCCACTGCTTAAGCTGTCGGGATGCAAAGGAGTGCAGGGCATAGGAAATGGTGCCGTATTCGATCCACAGGGACAGGTTGGAGCTGTCGATCTCCAGGGCTCGTTTGAAGCAGTTCAGGACAGGGGTGGAGTGTTTCCAGATAGGGCCATCACTTTTCAGTTCATTAGAGTTCAACTTGTCCTGAATGCGACTTGCTCGGGCCAGGGCCATCCCAGCCCAGGAGTCAAACCTATGCAAGCAAGAGCACAACACGTGAGCCAACTCCTAAAAGTTACACTGAAGGCACGGACAAGATTCATCTCTGTATCTGCAGCTTTCTCTTCCTTTCATCATACGTTCCCTCAAAACAGATTTCTGGCTCTCCTACTCCCCTCAGAGTGGAACAGAAGCTTAAGAGCTATAATTTCTGACTGCAGGACTGCTCAGGGTCTGGCCCTGTCTTTATTCTATCACCGGCAACAGAGTCTGCAGGGGAGTCTCCATATGCCATAATCTCACATTAACATCTGGGGTCAACTGCTCTGGAGTTTTTTTATTTTATCATGATTCTGACACCAAAGGAATGACCACAATGCTCTCATACTTTTGCTTGTAGTTTCTTCTGATTCCACCTGAAAACCCTTTTCTGGGTCAAGTGACCTCAATAGTCAGAATCCTGAGGGCAGTGGAAGGGGAACTGTAGTACAGACATTCAAAAAACTAACATCTCATTTGACTGGGGTAAAAATACTATGGTACCACATATAGTAACTTCTGAGCACCAAAGTGTCACACATCAAAGTAAAAATGAATTCAGCTCACTTATTTATGAATTTAGGTTTTAAAATATCAAAACTACAGAAAAATCGAGAGAAAGTAGTATTGCTAATTTCTTTATCAAGCTTCAAACAAAGGTTTTAGCCATTTGCTAGTCACAAGTCCCAGTCTAGAAGATGCAATAACATTAAATGACAGCTATTTCCTCTGTAGACTTCACATCTAAAATTGTTCTGTGCCTTCACCTTCCCTTTTGTCTCTGTTGTGTGACTGGATTTAGAAACAATTTTCTTGTCTCAAATCTATCAAATTAGAGGGTTTGTCACTGGCCCTCATCTATCAACTTCAAGGAGATTTAAAATGACAGCTAACACCTAATATGCAAGCTCTATATTTAATCAGTAAGTTTAAAGATTATTTAATTTAATTTTAGAAGATCTGTTACTCAAAACATGCTTTATTTTTAAGATGAGAGAGCTTAATCTTGGTGGTATTTCAGTGAGTTGTAAATTATCAAGAAACGAGGTGGTTTTGTTTAAACATCACTTAAATACTTTACTCGACTTGTATTCTCATAGTAGTTCTCTAACAGCAAAATCAACACTTTCAGAAAGAGGTCAGCCCAGACAGTTTATCCAGCAAAGAATGTTATTTGTGCCACAGCTACACTATTAAACTGTGACATTTTTCAGTCCTTGCCATGCATGAACACACCAAAGCAAAGAACAAAAGGTGCAAACAGTTCATTCTTCACAGTTATTATTTATTTTAATTTAGCTTCCTCTCACCTCCTTCTTTTGCTTTTAATTTCAAAACAATTAAATATTTAACAACAGGTTTGGGGTTTTGTTGTGTTTGTTTGGGATGCTTTAGAGATGCCCTTAATTATATAACTGACTTGTGATAATGGATTGCTGGTGGGGGTTTTGCTCGTTTGTTTTTGGTTTTTCATTTCTGAAACCAGTTGCCTGTTTTTCGGTACTGAAAGAAGTGAGAAGAATGAATGATGTGCAGGAGGATTCAACAATACTGACCTGTTTGGACAAATACAAATGTCGTGCATGTAAAATTTAATGGCCTTAGACTGTTCTTTATTCTTGAAATGATAATCTGCCAGGAGATAATACAACTCAGTCACCACTGGTGGAGAATAGTCTGCACCCTCTGGGAGAGATGGTGCCTGAAAATAATAAAAAAAAAAAGGTTCATTTTAAATAAAAGCTTCAAATTAAATGAGCTGCACACTTGTTTCTTCCTTAAAGTAGCCTTTTCATCCTAAAATATGAAGGTATTGAATATGAAGACAGTGAAAGCATTTCACTGATATACAGAGCACTTATAAACACTAATGAACACCTCATACTGACTAAATATTAAACAATATTACATCTTGCCATTCAAAGACTAAAAGCTTTGGCGGTGCCATTCTTATTTTATTTAAATACAATCATCTGAGGAAATCCAACATCATGGAATAAATCATTCCACTAATAATCTCAAAGTCAACATAAAAATAGCAACGATAATTTTTAATCCTTTTAAATTTTTTAAAAACCATTCATTGTACCTTGCTGCATGTTCCTTCAATATAAGCAGATACAGTCTCTAGGCTGAGCATAGGCTTGTCTGTTCGAGGAACAATCGTGGCAGTTTTCTTCAAAAGATTGGCCAAATCAGCAGACACGGTACTGGTTTTGTAACTGTCAAATTCTGGAAGAGTTTTAGGCTTAAAATATTCAAACATGAACAAAGCATCTTCCCATGTCAGATCAACCTGAAGAGGGAGGTGGATGAGAGGGCAAAAAAATTATTTCAGATTCCATAATTCAAGTCTACTACTGAATTTCTATGGCCTTTCTAGTTTGTAAGAACATACATTTCACTCTAGCAGGAACAAAATTAAACCTCCCAAGAACAGCTAAAGGTCACAAATGAGCACACTGCTCACTGATTTAACAGGCTGAGGTGTTGGACTGTAACTTAGTATATGCCACTGAAAAATAAAGTCATTCTACTTGCTTAGAAGAGCCACTCAGAAAAGTTGTTTCTAAGCAAGAATGAATTCCAAACATCCAGAGTGACACTGAGATCATGGGTAAGATACAGAGAATTCTACCAGAAGAATGAAATGGGAATCAGGTAAAATTAAGAGACTCAAAAATCTTGAAACTCTTTACAGGAAGCTACTTCCAGAATTTATTCCTCATTTTCTCTTCACTTTTTTTTTCAAAAGCAGTAAAAAAAAGCCCACCCAAAATTTACAGTTCTCTTCTGCTAGACAAACTTTTTCTCCTTTTATTGTTCACCTTACCCCACACAGTAAATTTTTTTGCTCTGTACTGAAACAGGGAAGTTGCAGAGAATAATCTTATACCTCCCTTTTTCTTAGTTATACCCTTTTTGTCATAATCTTTGCTTTCCACCATGTAAGTTTAAGATATAATTCCCAAATATTTAACAAGCAATAATGTAACAGCATTTGTGTATTTAAAAAGATCTGTTTAACAGAGCTAGACAATTGTTTTGCCTGCATGAAAATGCTGTTGATTGATAATTCCATGATCACTTGCATTTGAATAAAATTAGTGATGTTTCAAGGCAGGATATTGTATCACTGGCCTGGTTTTTCTCTGCCTTCCTTAATACTACAATTCTCTTCCCAAGGCACTCTGTAGTTGCTCTTCTCCCAAATTCAACTGAATTTCACATTTCTCACAAACAGCTACCGGATATTTACCATCAGAGATGTCAAAATAAGTGTCAAGTTTTTAACAGTGACATTTTTCACTTTCATAAACTGCAAGGCTGGCTGCTAAAGTTTTCTTCTCTCAAGCTGACCTTTCCTCTCTAATTTTCCTCAACCTCGAACTTCTTCTCAGCTGGAAACAGGAAAGTGATAGCTTAATAAAATCAATTTCTCAATATTTTCAAGATGGTAGATTACTGTCAATAGGACTATACCAACACTTAATTTAAAATATCTGACTTGTTATATTTACATTTTAAAAAAATATGGAAGCCTTTAGTTTATTTTCTACAATGTGTAAAATACATACATTTTACGAGGAAATAAAAGTAATCTTTCTCCAAAATATACTAAGGTGCATTATAATAAAAGTGTGTATCTTTCATTACTTCAGGATATTCTTCAGACATTAAATAACAGATAACTTTACCTGCTGTACTGAATGTTCTTCTAGGTACCTTGCTTTGCTTTTTTTACTTGGGAACCCATATAAACAATAAAAACACTGCTCCAAGGCTGTTTCCAGCTCTTCTTTGTATGGATGAGTATCTTCAGAAGTGGATGCTGCCAGTTCTTTTTGTAGCACCTGAACCTACAAGGCAAACACCAGCGAGAAGGTCACGTGCAAGCTGATGATCACAGCAAGTGACCCAGCTGGCTGAAGGCAGAGGATGAAAACAACAGTAAGGAACTACATGCATTTTTCCCCAATGACAACCAAGTATTACACCCCTATTTCTGTAAACTGGTTCTCACACAAGTCATTTCAATGGCACTGCAGCTGCACTGAAGTGCTTTTATTTTTGTTCCTATATTATTTCACAAACTCGTATCTTTAACCAATGAGATCAGACATCAGCTTTGGGTTTCAGATTTAAGATCATTCAAAGTTTCCCCCCCACACACACCGAGTTGCTTCTGTGAACATAAACACTACAGTTCCTCAACACTGTGAATAAGGAAAAGACAGAGAAGAATTTCTGCCCTAATTCACAAAGACCAATCTCCTCTGCATGGAAAAAGTGGGATGGAGAGGACTTTGCAGAAGAAGAAGGGAGAGTTAATGAAAATCTGGGTAAAAGGACTATAGAATTGCACAGCATGAATAGTATTACACAGATGGCTACACACCAAGGAAAGCAGCTGGACTGATCCAAAATGACTGAACACCGTAGCAAGTTGCTATCTTTACCTTCAACATTACAAGTACCCATCAGTAGCATATTTTGGAAGATGCTGATACCCTAAGACATTCATTAAAAAACCTGCAACTGAATGCTAAAAGACAAAAGGTAACTCTTTGAAAATCTTCACTAAGCTTCTTTAAAAAGCAAACCAAGAAGGAACTCATTCCAGGAAGACATTTCAAAGTCAATAAAAACATGTTCACCAAGAATTATCTGCGTAGTGGGATTTTGGATCTTTATTTCAAAATGAAAACAAAATCCACACAATTAACCACTGAGGTTTAAGACTCAATCCCAACGTATTCCACTATGAAATTTCAATTAAAAAAGAAGCATGCAAGTAGAAATTACATTATTAGCATCTCACACATCCACCAGTGTGTGTTTCCTCAGTATCAGAAAGCACCAGTTATCCCTAAAGAAAACTCATTTGAGGTGGTAGAAGAAAAATGCTTGTCATCTGGGAGAATAAAGGGTACAGAAAAACATGAAGTACTCCATTATGATTTGCCTCTAAAGTTTTGGGAAGCTGTATACCACCAAGAGAGTCCTGTTAACTGATAAGTAATTTCCTTTAGTATTTTTCCTATGATAAAAAGCATCAACTTTTATTTATTTCTTTTACCAAGATCTGACTTGTCCTAACCAGCCCCATTCATTCCTCAACACACTGCTCATTTTAGGAGCTTCCCCAGCTGAGATTTTGCAGTCATAGACTGAAAATGCAAAACATTAACTTACCTGCAATTCATAAAAAAACTCATCATGTTACTGTCACGGTGCTTAATCTGTTTATTTATCATCATTTATAATTTTTCAGCGTCTAGGATTGCAAACTCAATTAATTATGCATGGTACATGCTACAAGAAGCTTCTCATCATGATGGGCTTTCCTGACAATACAAACACTGCACACCACCACAAGGCAAAAAAGCCTGTCATTTTACATGTAAGAAGCTTTTTTTAAGTGATGGGATTAGTATAAAATACTGATTCTCTTCTGATTAAAAGATACGTGTTAACATCAAGGTACCGTGTTTTAAGATCCAAACCCCTGAAAAATAAGGGTAAAGAAATTCTTAGAAAATATTTCAATGACATTTTGAGTCACAGCAGACACCCTTATTGCCACCACTTTCCCTGTATGGATTTGTGAACAATATTTGAAGTTTACAAAAAGTGCAGCTAAATAAGCTAGTGGAAAATGTGAGATCAGAGGATACTGTAACAAAAGCATGATATCCCTACTGCTACAAACAAAACCACGTCTAACAGCAGCAACAGAATTCTCACTTGAACAATGTTCAAAACAATCTCCTGTGCTCTTATTCAGCTTTTAAGTTCTTGGCAGAAACACAGAATTGTTCTTAACAATTCAGACTATTGCTGAAGGACTTAACTACATATTAACATCTTCTCTTGCACATCACCCTCATCCATAAGTGATACAACGTCCTCCAGCAGACAGTTCACCTACAGAAGGTGATCATTTAAGATTAGTTTGTAAAACACACTGAACATTCTTGAAGCTGCCTTTCACAAGTAATTCATCCCATTTTATCTTTGTCTTTCCTTATTCTTCCAACATCCTCTTGTCTCTGAAAACTTGTATTTAATGCTACTATATTATATGATAGTTTAAGAAGTGGGCAATGCTGTCAGTGAAAATCGAACATTTTGTTTAAAGTACCCGATGACATTTGCAAAGATCTGCCTGTAAATACATTCCCAGCTCTCAGTTACCTGTACTTTACCCAGCTTCACAGAACACACTCTCTGACTGTGGACACAGGCACACTATCCAGACCCAATTCAGATTCATCACTCAGGAGCACGGCATCCAAGGGCAAGCTCAGGAGTGGAAACAGTCTATCTATTTTCATGAAGCTCAGTGCCTGAGCTAATAAAGCCCTCTGGATCCCTGCTGGGGCAGCTCAGGTGTATCAGCATTATGCTCCTAATACTGGTGAGCTGAGGAGAGCAGGACACAGAGATCATCTAATAGTTCTACCTCAATCAGCCTCAATTCAAACCCTGTTCAT
Organism: Pyrocephalus nanus; assembly: GCA_038380795.1. Taxonomy (NCBI): domain Eukaryota; kingdom Metazoa; phylum Chordata; class Aves; order Passeriformes; family Tyrannidae; genus Pyrocephalus; species Pyrocephalus nanus. The sequence continues at coordinate 5,907,340 of CM076278.1, forward strand.
TTGCTCCAGCCCTACCAGGGTGAGCCAACTCCTGCAGAACCCCTCAGGCTCTCCCAGCCATCCTTCCCAGCTGTCTAAATTACTGTCCTAGACACGCCACTGCTCCTAATGCAGAGGTAGATGGGGGCTGGCACTGAGCTGTGCTTAATAAGCTCCAGGGAGCGCTGAGAAGGGAAATTAGGAGATTCCTGAGTGGCTCTATGCAGAACTAATCACGATTTTCTCTTGGCTGAAGATAATAAACCTCAGTGAAGTCAAGCTGAATCTGTAAACTGCCACTGAAATGTCCCCCTAGAGCACAGCCCAAGGAATGCCACGGCACCCCATCACCTGGGCTTTGCCAGCAGCCAGGCTATCCCAGACTGCCAGAGCTCCCCTCAGGGAAACACTGACTGCACTTGGGTTTCTAAGCTGAGGATAAAGTGAGAGAACAGCAATGCATATAGAAATATTCTCCTTCAGTCATGGGAAATTTCTTTTTTGGTGTTAACCATGAGACCCCAAGGAATAACCTTAAAAAGGTCAACAATGAATGGGTAGGTCCCTTTATCTCATAATGGGATACAGCATTACTGCCCAGACACCATTTCTGGAGAGTATTAGATCTAACAGACCCATCTGAACAACAGAGCAAAGAACAGCCTTCAGACAAAGGGAAAGGCTGAAGTACTTCTTCATTCTCCTAATTTTTGCTCAACAGATGAACTCTGTCTGTATATTTTAAGTTACATTTAGTCAATAATATGAAAACAATAGAATTACTATTCTTTTCAGTCTGTGGTATAAAATCAAGGTAGGTATTATCAAACAAGACAAATTTATCAACTACAGAACAACTGAATGCATCAGAGCTTCAGGACCCAATCCAGGTAACATGAGAGGATGTATGAGCAATCAGTACCATTCCAGTCATGTATCTGAGGACAGAAAATGGGCTGCAGATCTTTACTCTTGTGATTTGGAAGTAACAGATAACCAAGTTTAACTGCAAAATTCAAAACTGAATTTTCCTGGCTGACAGTTAAATATTCTCTTTTTTACATGATAAACAGTACTTAAATACACTGAAAATGTGCAAACTTTACGTAACACTTGACAAATTCAGTTCTGTGAAGTGAGCAACTTATTTGGAATCACTGAGACAAGATGAATATGGAATCCCACTGTGTTATTTTAGCAGCAATTTTAAAGACATAATAGTACAGTTTTTGTCAGCTTGTGAATGATGTACAGTACTATCAGACTGCTTGGTGATTCCTACTTCCCCTTCAAATCCCATAAACCAAATAAAATACTAGTGCAAGAAGCAAAATAGAGGAGAAAAATCAGAAGAAAACAATTATTCCTCTCAGTGAGGTAAGTCTAGAGAACAATGGGAAGTATGACAGAAGGAGACCATTAGGAAAGGGTCTGGAATAACAAGCCTTTGCTATTCAGATTAAAATGACTGAAACTCTCGTGCATTTGTCTGGGAGAAGAAGGAAGTGGATTCAAAAGTGTGTTTTTAACATGAAGACAAGGCAATAAACAATCTAATATAACTTTTAAGTTATTCCTGCTTTGAGATGTGAGTTGGCCAGATGACTTTCAGAGATCCCTTCCAATCTCAATTACTCTATGATGCCAACACTTACATAGAACTTGAGCAGAGCACCATCTGAATTGCAGCACCAGGATCTTCTTCCCAAATACTCATGAGCTGTGTTCAGCAGCATAAGTGAAGAAGGCAACATAGGGGTATCAGGACTCCCTGGAAGAAAGAAGTTGGTAAAGGTTAAAGTAGCACAGATCTGAGTTAAATCTGAGTCAATGCTTCAGTTGGCAAAAAGAAGTTTCCTCTGTGGTACAAAAGTGATGCTTGCATAGCTCCCTGCTCCCTTCAGCCTGCTAGCAAGGTAAGATGACAATCAAGGAGTTGTTATTTACAATCCAAATTTTTATAGTATGGAGATCAACTCCAATATGTTAACAGTGAATAAAAAAAACCCACCTTCTTCTCCCTGGTTCTGCTGCTGCTGGCAGCAAAGGGATCGAAAAGCATCTTCCTCATGCTGGATGATCCTGTGCAGGATAATCCATGGAAGCACCGAGGAGACATATGGCTCTTTTGGTTCCTCCTGGACTGCCATGCTGCAGTCTATGATCTAATAAAGAAGCAGACATTATACAAACAAAGTGATGCAAAACAAAGGTCAAGTGTAAAACCTTTCCAAAGCTGGAAATGCATTTTATCCTAAGGAAATAATCTGAAGTTGAGTCTCAGCTTCTCATAGTGAATGGCTATAAAAATGCTGCAAATAGGAGCAGCTGACATTCCTCTTGCATCCTCATTTTCCATATCCACCTTTCTCTGTTAATACCACGTACAAACAATTCATAGTAAGCATGAATTCTTAGTGCTAGTAGTCCTCATTATTGTACAAGAAACTTACCTACAACCCAGCTTGGAAGTGGAACTTAAAAAAAATCCCAGAATTCTCTACCAGGTTTTACAACATCTTTAATAGATACTATATACATTATGTACCTAAATACTCTGTTCTCCAGACTGCATTACATTCCATAATAGATAGCACTTTACACAATGGGAGGATGATTCTGTGAGTAGTGAAGGTCCTTGGCTTTTACTGAAGTATATGAAAATTTGAGACTCGTAAGCACACTGGATTTTGACATTACCTGGACCGGCTTCTTAACGGAACTGAGAGACTGCCATTTGTTACCTGGACTGAAAAATGTTCATTCAGTAGTTTTCAGGTTTGAAAGTACCTTCTGTAGAAGTCAAGCTCAGTGCCATAACTTACAAGCTACACCCAGGCAGCTCAGTCGTATCATCACCATTTCAAACAGCCCAACAAAACAGTGCTGTGCCTTGGGTGATCTTACCACCCTTTTTTGATTATTTTAGGCAGCTTGCTGACTGAAGGTACCTGCTGGCACTGGTGCACTGGGTGCATCTCTAACATACTGAAATGAACCCTGAGGTAATGCTCACATAACATGGGAATGCTCAACTTCCCCCAACAAAGATGTAACCAAACCCCTGGGTGCCAGCGGGTGGGAATTCAGACAGCAGCTGTATCTCATCTGCAGGGCTGTAGCACACACAATCCCCCTTTCCTAGTGCAGGGGAACAGGTTACCTGAATCAGGTTGTTTGTTAATCGAACGAGGCTCGGTGTTACAGAAGAGTCTTTCAAGATGCTGTTAACTGATGATAATGAAGTATCTATTCCTGTGAGCAGCTGTGTTACCGTAGCAACCCACTCCTCTTTAGCAGAGGCTGCTGTCATATTAATCATCTGCTGAATTGCTTCATTCAAGGCAACGTCTGAGCATTCAAAGCACTGCTTGTAATCTTTCAGTTTGAGCAGGGAGTCCTAGGGAATGTAAATATGAAAAAAAAAGTATTATAACAATGAAGAGTTTATTTTAAACATGAATGCACAGCAGGGCAAAGCAAAACTATACACATTTAATGTCGTTACTTTAATGAAATATAACAGAACACCTTTAAACATAATATTAAAAAGGACAATAGGACAAAAAGACAAAAGATTCTCAATGGACCCAGGATGACAAATACACAAGTAGGATCTAAATTTTAAAAATATCATCACAAAATCTTTATGCTTTAATAAGAGATGCAAGGAAAGAAAAGAGTCAGGAAAGGGATGGCTGTAGGTCTATAACTCTAATGATCTGCAGCTGCATAGAGCTCCTACAGAAATAGGGTTTGGATCTTTATGATCTTGTGCTACCATTTTATTACTTCATAACTAGCAAAACAGCAACTATGAGGCTAGTGTTATAACAACATTGTTCTGCTTCTTTCTACTCTGCAAAGGTAGGGTCATGAGACGGCATGAAGGCTGCAGGATTTAGTTCAGTCCAGTTAAAAGAGCATCAGTCTTCTGTGCAAACTTTTTTCCACCAGATAACCTGATATGATCAAATTGTTCCCATAACTGAGCTCATTTATAATACACTGATTTTCATAGTGTCAAATGGACTAACTCTACAGCAATGATACTGGATGTATCTACCAACAGTGTCATTCATGCAAGAGAGACATTACATCATAAAAATCACTCATATGCTAGACAACTAAGTTTCAGAATGGTTGTAAGTCACCATACAGTCAAGAGCAGCAAAAGCAGGAAGTATTTACAGCAGGTGCAGACAGAATTAACTCATCCATAAAATATCTCAGCAAAAGATTCAAGTTTTATTTGAACTTACAGTTTTTCCATTCATTTCATGTAGGCCTCAGCATCTTATATCTTTAGCTACATTCTCAGTCAGCACAAGCTGGCACATTGCTAATTATGTTGATAAAGCTGTGGTGTTCAGAGCATTTACAGATTTGGTTCCATGTTTTGCTTTCTAAATAAGACTCAACCATCAACACCCAACTCTAGAAATCCTTTCATCCTGTTTTTAGGAATAAGTCTTAATCCCTTCCTAAAACAGATTTTTAAAGAAACAAACCAGACCTGTAGGAGAAGCAGCTGTGCTGGTCTCTCTGGTATGGATGTTACGAACTCCAGATGCTTTGCTCTGCCATAACCATTAAAGCACAATGTTGGACGAAGCAGATGCACCACTGCATTGTAATCTCCTGCCTCATACAGTCGCTGGATCTCTTCCAAAGACTGGCATCTCTCCAGAGATTTTAGGTTCTTTTCAATCTGCAAACATCACAGATGATATAACCCAACTTTTGGTTTCACATATATTTGACTACTGACACTTCTCCCAGCAGTTTAGCTATAAAGCTGTATGAGCTCTCCAGCAACCTCCAGGAACATAACCCAGAAAGAAAACACCTACCATTCAACAGATTTTTAATGAGTATACAGTGCATGACTAAGGCACATGGAAAATGAGGAGGTGATTTGTGACAATCAGCATGGCTTCACTAAGGGCAAATCAAGCCTTACAAATTTGGTGGCCTTGTACGATGGGGTTACAGCACTGGTGGATGAAGGAACACTGACTGACATCATCAACCTGGACTTGTGCAAAGCACTTGACACTATCCCAGGCAACATCCTTGTCTCTGGAGAGACTTGGATTTGATGGATGGACGACTTGGTGGATATGGAATTGGCTGGATATTCACAACTCCAAGAACTGTGGTCAATGGCTCGATGTGCAAATGGAAAGCAGGGATGAGTGGTGTTCCTCAGGGGTCAGGACTGGGATCAGCACTGTTTGAAGTCTTTGTTGGCAACATGGACAGTGGGATTGAGGGCACTCTCAGCAAGTGTGCCAACACCACCGAACTGTGCCGTGTGGTGGATACGCTGGAGGGAAGGGATGCCATCCAGAGGGACCTGGACAGGCTTGACAACCTGTGTGAACCTCAAGAAGTTCAACAAGGCCTAGTGCAAAGTCCTGCACCTGGGCTGGGGCAATCCCAAGCACAAATACAGGCTGGGTGGAGAATGGACCCAGACCAGCCCTGGGGAGAAAGACTTGGGGGTGTGGGTGGATGAGAAGCTCAACACGCCCCAGCCATGTGCTATAAAGATTTTAAACTTTATTAAAGTCCAAAATCAAACGTTTCTACGCTGCAAGAACACATCCATCAGGGGGACTTCATCACAGGAGATTCTGCTTCAAAGTGCACCCAGCTTGTTACATGAAAAACAAACTCCCGAAGTAGAAAGCTCAGTTAAGCAACGGTGAAATTAATGCTTAAGAACAGAAAATAAAATGCTGATTCAATAATCTACTGTGGTCCATGCAGCTGGCTTTACTATTTTTTTTTTTTTTGCATAAATGCAATCTGAAGTTATACAGGACCAACAGATCCAAAATTGTAATTTTTGTAAAGGAGAGGATGGTCTTGACATCACCTTCAAACCTCTCCTTTCACTCTGAGATACAGTGAACTTCCATCATGAAAGAGCTAATTCATAAATGACATTTGAAACTGGGAGAGATGGAGTGGGAGGGTTGGAACAGAGAACACACACCTGCAAATTAATTCTTACCTCTTCTAAAGAAACAACAGAATCAACGTGTAGATTAGGTAACCGTATGATGATGCTACACTCATTGCCAGCTTTAGCTTGTGCTGTAGTGGAGTTCTGTAGCATTTCAGTGCAGATATCATAGTTTTCAAGTGCCTGTTCCATGTCTCCCTAAAGAAACAGTAGAAAAGAAAGCAATTAACCACAGAATCCTATCTGACTACTGAAAGGGTTTCCAAAGCGTGTAGAAAGGTTTTAAATTCAATGCAGGCACTGCCAGTGTGATTAGGGCATGTCCTCCCAAATAAAAAACAAATTCACTGACATTCTCAAATGAAAGCAAAAATATTTAAAAATGCAATATATGTTAGCAATTAGTTTAAAAACAGGTAAAACAAATCAGAAAAACAGAATTCAGCTTGCATAAATTTGCAAGATTTGTCTGGATTGCTAAAATCCCTTTCCTTTAAAACCATGGAAGACTAAACCAGCAGAAATAACTCTTCCATTTGTGCAAATAAAAACACTGAATCAAGAAGCATCCTTATATTCTGCAAAGTGAATGCATTCTACTCGCTCTGTGCAACTGAAGTAGTTACTGCAGTTGAGAGGACAGGAGAGGAATGCAAGCTGCACAGGCAAAATACAGCTCTGCATATCACAAGAAAAAATGCCAGTAGGTGTGCAGGAACTCTCACTTTTCCTCAAGCAATTTTATTGGAGAGGAATCCTTAGGCAAAAAAAAAAAAAAAAAAAAAAAAAAAAAAAAAAAAGAAATGGAAGGAACAAGGAACAAGTCAGTTCACAGCTATGAAACTGAATCACATAACTAGTTGACAATTGATTTAAAAATAATTAATGCATAAAAAACCCTCTTTGATGTCCTGAGGAAGCAACACTTAAAGGGAAAAAAAGACTGGGATCAAATAACATTTCAAATTATTCCCTCAGTGATGTGTTTAAAACCCTCTGCTTCAAAATCTGCATATTAAATTTAACATCTTCAAAAGAAGAATTCGTGCTACCTTGAAAAAGCAGAGGGGAGAGTAATAAAACAGAGTCTGCTTCAGTTAAAATCTCTGTTTTGGACTGCCTGGGACTTTGATGGTATCCAGAAGTCCAGGTCTCCAAAAATCTATGTTCTGCAGCTACATAATACAATTCCAAATGACTTTGGGGAGAATAATTTTTTTTTAAGCTGAACATGAGCTAATTTAAACAAAGACTCATATATTAAACATATCTGAATAGTTGCTTAGCATGGGAGATCTCCTACTTTTCCACCTCAACCCTTAGGGACAGTTAATTATATGTAAGAGCAAAATGAAATCACTGTGTTTTGAGCTGATTTTACCCATACTCTTGAAAGATCTGAGATTCACAAATCAGCTGCCTCTGAACAGCATTGATTTTAATATGGGAGAAGTTTTTTTCATGAAATCAAAAGTAAAACACACCTGCAGTGCTAGAAAGCGAGCTTTCAGCCAGTACACCCGAGTCACAAACTCCATCCAGCCATCCTCAAACAAATCTCTTTGTGAAGATGCAAATGACAACTGCAACAGGTCTCCCAAAAAATGAGTTCCTGGGAAGTCAGGACCAAACTTTCCATTCACAGAGGCAGCAGGACAATTCCGTGGAGAAACTGCAAAGCAATTAATTAAACATGACCATCAAGTTATTAACAACCCATGGAAAGAGTCTGGTATCTCAAAGGTACTGATGCACTTGAAGGCAAGCAATTGAGAGACCAATAAAATAGAGATCTGGGAGATATTAGTTAAATAAAAATAACTGCAAAATCCAGTGAATTCCTGGAAGTAATTTTTCATACACTTTGAGTGTTTTTAGAGTCTAAAGAAAGTAACATCCAGTTCTCACCTGTAGAGCTCTTCCCTTTTGTCAGTAGCCACTGATCTAATTGCAGTTCCATGCAGGAAAGGCTCATCAACATCATATCCTTCAGAAAAAGTAAGGAGATATCAAAATAAAACAAAACAACCCCCAAATCACTAAATCTGCAATTTACTTCAAAGAAAACCTTCATCTTGTCCTCTTGGGATTTCTATTCCCAAGCTGTCAGTACTTCTTCCTCTCTCTAAAAGCTGTATAAAAGCATTTGCAAATCAACAGGTACAAAAAAACCCAAGATTTAGAAGTAGCATTTAAAAAGATAAAAATCTCAGCTCATGAAAGAAGGTCAGATCAGCATTGCCTGATATTAAGTCATCCATATTTTTGTATCTGGCTGAAATAAAACTCTATTAAATTGCTAAATCACAGCAAAAGTATATTTCCATAATATAGCAAAAGTGGTGATATTTGAAAAATATGTTTATGTTCTATAATTTTTTCAGTATTTATCTGCATGAGACTGAGTATGTACTTCAGTCTTATCAGCTTATTAAGACTTGCAGGATAAAGTTCAGAAGCATATTAAATTCACATGATGGCAGATCTCTGTAGTAGTGAAGAATGTACTGATTGCTGCTGAAATTCACAGGAATACAGTTCCAGCTGTAAAAACCAGGCGATTGTGAGAAGGTTCAAAAGTCCATATACATTAGAAGTAATAATGAGAACCAAGAGAATACATTTATAAATATATTTCCATTAGTATAAAAAAAGGGCACATATAAGTGGAAAATACATGGAAATAAGACACAGGATGTATAAAAATTTAACACCTGCTACATAGAGACACATTTGTTTATTTTGTAAACAAAGTCAACCGAACACTGCAGTTTTCAGAATTTGTATTTTATTTGCAAAAAAGTATAAAACATTCGATCTGAAAAAAGTAATTTTAAACTGAAGTCATGCCAAAAGGCAAATAACTTTCCAAATGAATACACACTGCTAACATAGGCAGGTTCAGTGGACAAGTATCAGAACTGGTTTTATAATGCAAGAAGTATCGTCTTCTGTCATTAAGTTGGTTTAACATTATTTAATGAATTTAACATTTTTTTATTTGCAGTTAGGAAATCTTCAAATAAAATGGTGATGCTGGGAGGGTGGGTTTGTTTGGTTGGGGTTTTTTTACTGTAAATTGCAGGTTATCCTAAAACTATAATATATTTACTCTATTTAAATCAGCAATGCTGACCCTTAATCAGCCAGTGAGAGCAGAGCAGCCTCTCTACTCACCTGATGACAAAACAAAACTTTGTGTCAGATCAGAAGCAAAGGGAAGGAAAAAAAAAGAAAGAGCAACAACAGAGTAAAGTGGTAAAACATATCTATGCCTATAGTATTTACTATATCTCTACATGATGTATAGGGTACACTTGCATGTAGCATCACACAGATCTGTCCAGGAGCATTGCTGGATTTCAGCTGGGTACTCCTGACACACAGAGAACAAAGCAGCAAATATGGCAATAAGGAAAAGTGTTGCTTTACCTTGATATGCTGATTGCTTGAATCCCTCAGCAGTGGATTGGGAAGGCTGCTGCTATGCTTTCTCCAGCTGTTATAGATACTAAGGACCACCTCACACAAGCCAGGAGGCCACTTCACCAGAAACTTTTGGCTGATGACTTTTAGATATCTCATCATCAGCTCCAAGATCCCACCATTGTTGAGGTTATCCAGCAGGAATTCATGAACGTCCTGTTTTTCTAGAAAGCAGATAAACACAAAGCCATATATGTTTAAGGCTGAGGCAGATCACGAAACAACTAAGTTCCAGCAGTGCTTTTTATGCACTAATCTTGCAGCAGTTCTCCTGTGCTGCACATGTGCAGAACTCAGTTACTGTATTTCAATTTGTTTAAATGGGAAACCCCACACAGTAGAGCTCTTGCACACAGTGATTAAGCAGTCCCCCAGACTTAAAAAAATCACACCTGTTACCAAGAGAGATATTTCTATACCCTAAAATTATACCTTTTAAAATAGCATATACTTCTGTATCTTCTAGACATCATAGGAAAATACAGAAAACAAAGCATACAATATGGAAGAAACAACAGAGAGAGTGGGGCGTTCCAGTAGAAATCCCTACCAGATTCCATAAATGTTGTAGAATCAAATGACATTCTATGCGGTCCAACATGCTGGAAATTCTCCTCTTTGATCTCTGATTGCACCTCATAGTTATTGAAAGGGTCCTCTTCCTCCTCAGGATCTAATTTCCTTAATCTGTGTGAGAGGGGACAAAAATCACAACATCAACAAAGCCCTCATTTTTTCTTCTGTTACTAAGTGAAACCTAAACATGGAAAGTTGTGCAAATGTTAACAGTGAAAGCACATTAACTGAAGCAAATTCAGAGATTTACATCAAGTTCCCAAATTTTGTCCAAATCAAGATTACCTTATCCATTTTGACATCTTCATTGTCCTCTAATTCACTTTCACACTAAGAAAATCTTATTTTTCAATTTTTATTCAGTAATTTTCACTAAGAGCAATTTTATTGAATATATGAGGAGACAATGCACCACATCTGCTTCAAAAAATAACACAGGTCTGGTGCTTTTAAGGTCGGGGCATATCAATCAAACACAATCCCAAACAGCTTCCTCTCTGTGATACTCTCATAATGACAGTTGTTGCTGTAGAGTACCTGGAAGGAAGGAACTTCACCAACAGCTCTTGAAAGTCAACCTTCTCCTCTTTTTTACACTTGGTGTTCCGAACTCTGGCAGATCTCCTTTTTGCTGTTTCACCACTATCTTCTGTAATCCTCCTTCGCTTCACTCCTTTCTTAGATTTATCACCTGCAGATATGTCACCTAGAAACATAATTAAAAAAAAACCAAACAGAAAACCTGACAGGTTAAATTGACAAATAAAAAGTGGATAATATTTTTTATAAAAAAAAAAAAGTAATTATACAGCAACACTTGAGGTTCATTGGTTTCCTTCTGAAGACAGTGCCAAAAAAAATTTTTTTAAAAATCACTAATTATTAACTGGCTATGGCACTTTGCATAAAAATGCTGGTCTGAGGGAAGAAGCAGACATAATAAAAATGCTGCAATTCAGTATTAATTAGAATTCATTATTTCAGTCTTCAAGAAGTTTCTAAGATGGGAACCAGAGAAGCCTGCCTTTACCTCCAGAAACATCTGTAAATTCCTGTGAATATCAACAAAATACTGGTAACCCCTTGAAAGTTTTAGATACGTAAATACATAAACATCTACAGTATAAAATATTCAAACTTCTTGCTACAGAATTCAAATAAATGTAACTGACAGCTTGGTTCTCTCAGGTTCTCAGAGTGACAGATGAGCAGAAGAAAATCCAGTCATCTTTTTGAAAGACAGCTCATTCATTCTAAGGATCTCAAGGCCCTTCCCAACATTAAAAGCTTGATATGCATCACTGCTGGGATGGAATCACAATTCTTTTCTCCTTAAAGACTGAAAAACTGAAGTGAGAATCTACAGCACAAAAACAGAGGAGTTCAGATACTCCTGCACTGGAGGAACAATCAAGAAAAACAAATCAACTTGACTCTTCATTTCATTACATAGCAAAGTAAGTCCACTGTCCTGAACACTGGCCCTGTGTCTCAGTCAGGAACCAATGGTTTTCAGACAGCTTAGGTGGCTTTTCTTTTCTAATGCGAAGGGTTAACAGATTTAAACTCTCTAGAGCTCAACTTCCCTTTTTCCACCAGATGTTATCCATATGCTGAAGAGGTTCTGAATCCACAACATGCAGTTTAAAGACAGCATGTCCCACAGCATTCTGAAGTGCTCTCAATACCCAGAGAAGTAGGAAAGAGATCTTGAATCTCAGACTGAAGTACCTTGCTCACCTACAGTAGCTCCTGGTTCCAGTGAACTCTGACTGTGACTTGGAAAGTTGGTTGTTGTCGTAGTGTAAGGTAATACAGGGTCTGGCATTGTCATCACTGGGTTAGTGCTGACAGGAGTTGGTTGAATAACACTGACAGGAGTAGAGGTGGGAGAAAGGATCAGATGTTGGACTGGGTCTCTGTATTCTGAGAGATCGATTCTCTTTCCCAGACTGGGCCGAGGAGGATCACAAGTTGTGAGGTGCTGATACATGGCAAGTAAAGCTTCTCCTAAACACTTCCACCTGCACGTGGGAACACAACAGCATCACGTCATGAATTCCTGGCACGTTATTTTCTAAATTATATTTACATCATTCAACATTATTTTTCTCCTATAGCTTAGAGACAGCAAGAGTAGCTTTTTAGTGGGAGAGCAACACACATTTGCATGTCAAAGATCTGCCCCGTGACTAGAAAAGCTGGAGAATATCTTTCTATGTTTCCTGTCATATGGACCGTGACAATTTCAGGCCTGGATCAGAGGTCCTCAGGAGCTTTCCTTCACCACTCAGCAAGCAAAAGTTTTCAGAGGAAACTGGTATATTGGTTGCAGTAAGAAAGAAATGGGAGTCACTAACGTGCCTAATCTCAAAGAAAGTTTATGCAGTAGTTGCTGAGGAAATTACTCTACACCAAACCCTAAAAACAGTAAAAAATTTAGTGTCAAGTAAACAATTCTTAGGGTATGGATTCAATCAGCAATAATAAAAGAACTCACCCCTATCCACAACTAGGAGCAACTTATCTGCAATAGGACTTATGTACAAAGTCCATTAATATTCCAGAAAAATATGTGCAATAAAAAAAAAAAATCAAAATCCAATCCTTTACAATAAAGACACACACAAATACTTATTAGTATCCTTCTATCTTGCTGCAAATAAATTCTTGCAATTTTTTTGTTTCCACTATCCCAACAGCAAAAAGAATTTTTTAAAAGCTAAACTTACTTTGAAATTCATATATAAACTAGTCATATATGTATAATCCAGTAATACACTTTGAATAGCTGCCAAATCACTCTTAGCTACCTTTTTTTTTTCCATCACTGGTTTTAAATCAAAAATTGAAAACTGAGAGCTATTGTGTTTATGCAAAAATAGTAAGTACACCAAACAAACCTATAAACTAATAACAAAACACTGGGGGGTTGGTTTGTTTTTACAAGAAAAAAAAAAGTGTCCTAAAGAAATCTGAAGCACACCACAGTTGTGACCATACATGGCTTCAGAGGAAGCTTTCAAAAAGAGAAAACACAAAGACATACGTGAAAAAGGGAATTGGCTGCACCAGTCTGAGGTCTGGCTCCCTGTCACGCACCAGCAAAGCTTGTCTTTTCTTACGCAGCTCCAGTGCTTCATTTATGATTCTTCCTGTTTCAGCTGCGCCCACATTTACATTATGGATAGACATGTCACTAAGAAATAACGAGAATGGAGACAAGTTAAAGCTTTTGTTTGTTGGTTGGTGGTTGTTTGGGTTTGTTGTTTTTATCTTGAAGCCTGGTGGGGGGTTAATTTCAAATCTCCATACAATATAACAAAAATAGTTTTAAAACAAGCATTCAAATAACATTATTTTATGAACTTTATGGCATGCATACAGAAGTGCTCACCATCAAAAATCTGTGTTCTGAATAAGCAGCTAACTTAGACAGGTCCTGTAAATTTTATAGGCCTCTATTTTCTTTTCCCACTTTCCTCTTACCCACTCATACTACAAAATCCACACAGAAAGAAACAGTCTACTTTGCAGAGCTACACAACACCAAACTTTTGGTAAAAGTTTTACATTACATACTGCAATAAAAAAGAAATCATAACCATAACGTTGCAATATACCTTCAGAGTTGCAATAGTCTGAAATCTTAATAAAGTAAGAATTTCAGCATCTTGGGTACTAATGAAAACTAAAGTGAATGCTGCAGAGATCAGCTACTAATAAGTAAAACAAAGGTAGATGATTATGAGAAATTTGGGTGTGAAAATAAGTGAGCAGCAACAAATGGATTCTTTGCCTCTTTCTACCTCCCTCCAAAAGTTATTGCTGAAGAACATTCTGTCAGCAGCACCAACATGTAACATTATTATTCAGAAGACAGGTTAGCAAGATATCACTATCACTTAAAGCATAAGATCTCAGCAGCTTTTTAGAACAACCCAAAACCCAAAATTTACACTCCCAAGGGCAGCATTTTCTGTAAGACAACATTTACCATTTGAGGAACATCCTTAAGGAATCTTTCCGGAGGCAAGGCTGCTCCTCAAAGATCTTCTCCTTCAGAACCAGTCCCTTGCTATACAGGCAGTCTTTCTCCAAAGCTTTGCAGATAAAGTACAAACATGCTGACAGAGAAACAGAAATTCAATGGTCAGTGGCTGCTTTGGTTAATTCAAAGCCCCCAGTCCTGGGCCTCACATACACCACTGAATTCCACCCAAATGTGACATTCGCATTAGTAAGTCCAACAGCATTGTAACTTGTCAAATAATTACCTCCATAGAGATGAAATAGCCTATTACGTCTTTCCAGGTATTATATCCAGAAAAAGAATATGAATAATTTTGTTTAAACAACGTTTGCAGTACCTCTTTGACTTACTTTCAGGACTCCATTCCAGCACAGAAGAGATTAGAATCATAAACCAGAATCACAATTATTTACCATTTTTATGTTATCAAATGCCTTAACTGCAGATTCCATTAGTGAAACAAACAGTGTATCCCACCAGGGCTTTGCTCACATGGGTAATGACGTGAAGAGAATTAGAACCGTTCCAGTAGGACAAACCTAAGGGATTAGATTCAACAATTCTGCCATCTTGCAATTTCTCTCCCAAACTTCCTTTGAATCAGTTCATGCACAGGATATTATTCAAATGCAAAATCTTAAGGTCAGTTATACCCACTGCTGTAACTACAATTAATCATACTAGGCTATGTAGTTTTATACCCAGAACTATGCAGCTGCAAGTCAGTAGAAAGGCAACTCAATATACATTGAAAGGGAAAAGAACAGGCTACAGGGAAACTTCCTGCAGAAGCTCTGATCTAAGAGACCCCAGGCATTTATTTTTAGGGTAACGAGAACTGATGCAAACCACCATACTTTACCATGAAATTAAAAAATCTCTATCAGGAAGTATCAGAAGTCTCTATCACACCCTAACGTATTGCTTATGCCAGATACACTTTAACCTACACAATTGCATCATTACAAATTTTTTAGTGGTATGTAAAATCACACATATATTGAGATTTTTTTCACACAC
Source organism: Pyrocephalus nanus (assembly GCA_038380795.1). Lineage (NCBI taxonomy): Eukaryota > Metazoa > Chordata > Aves > Passeriformes > Tyrannidae > Pyrocephalus > Pyrocephalus nanus. The sequence continues at coordinate 5,922,408 of CM076278.1, forward strand.
TGTACTCACTTGTGTAGTCACTGAGTGTATACAAGATTGTGATAAGGTTATCTAAGCAAGGCCAGTGATCAGGATTACACCTGAGACCTTCTTCAAAAGCGTGACGAGCCAAAGGAAGGCGGATTAGTTTTATTGCCACACGACCGATTTTATACCAGAGGTTGACATCAGTGGAGTCCAGCATTACAGCCTAGAAAGCATAACAAACAACATCATCCACATTTCAGACACACAGATCCACTTGTCTGCAGGGACTGGCACTGCTTCAGTTTTCAGCAGGATCACAACTGCTTTGGGGACTGAAAGGTGGACCAGTTATATCCCATATCGTGTCAGAAAGTACACACTATTCAACCATACATTCACATGATGTATGTCAACGTGTATGTCTATATTTTAGTAAGTTTTAACAAATATTAAGGCTCCACTCTTTTATTTCAGCTGCACTGTACCTCCAGATAAAACTCCATGGCTGTCTCTAAGTCATCCCGTTGTGCTGCCAGTTGTGCTAGGTTTTTATAGGTGGAATATTTTAACATCAAACCCGGGTGTTTCAGCCCTTCTTTCTCATCACCAGAAAGAACTGCCTAGAAATGATAAAGTAAATGCAGTGTGGGCATTAGGAATCAGACAAGTAAAAAGGACAGCAAACAACTTGCCAATTGACAACACTTGACATTTCTAGTTAGCCAATTAGAAATGAAGACAATATATAGTAAAAGCAGTTTCTAAGGTTTCATTCTCTAAAGGTCACTGACCTCTCGCAGAAGACGAATCTCCAGGAGCTCATGATAAGCTTTAGCAGACTCTTCAAATCGGTCATGTTTCTGAAGGTCCAAAGCCTTGTGGTACAAAGCAAAAGCTTCTGCTTCCTGGGATTAAAAAAATCAGAACCTGTTTGGTACGGCAGCTTTATTAAATGGTTATTATAATGTACTTACATCTACTACTTATGTCAGTGGTTTCACACTTTAATTACTTTACTGACCTAAAATAACTCATTTGAGTGACGTTTTAGGTTGCTAAAGGAGAGTCCAAGAGAGAAGACAGTAACACAGCTTTCCTAAAATCAAGACATTATGTTGAACAACCCCTGCAATGAGAGGATGAAACATCCATCCAGACAAAACTTCACTAAGAAAATAGTGAGTTTACTCACCTGAGCTTCCTTTGTCTGTGTCTTGTGACTTTTGAAGGTCCCTTCATAGTCATCCTCCACCGTGGAGCTCGCGTTCAGCGCTGCGATTCGAATCTGCAGTGACAGGTGGGAGGCAGCAAGGAATGTGACATCTACACGTGCCCCAGTTTCCTTTGCAAACTGGATTTTTCTCTCTCTCTCTTTTTTTTTTTTTTTTTTACTTAAATGTTACAGGGACAATAATGTGAGATCTCTAAATAAAGTTACAAGAGCTGTGATGATCAAATAATATCAAAACAATTTCCCACATGAAATTGGCTGAAAAAAGAAAATTTCAAGTGCTTTACAGCAACAGCTTCTCTAGAATAGACGTGCATTACAGTGTTGGGGTTTTTTCAAATTCTTCAATTTACCAATAACTACTATAATTTCAAAAACAATGGTCTCATTTATGGCCATTTATTCTTGGTCCCAGGGAAAGAGAAAATTCTCAATTTTGTTTTTACCAAAACATCTCAAAAGCCACCTCAATAAGCCCTTACCATGTTCTCAGCTTTTCACACTGTCTTTCTCCAGGATTAAGAGGAAGGGCCTAACAAAACCAGGCCTGGAAAGCAAACAGGATTCCAATATTTACTCTGTTTGTAAAGAAAACACTCAGAAATAAAGACAAGCTGGGACTACTTTAGTCAACAGCCAATTAACTGTTCTATTTCACCACCACCCCATGCCAAGAGGTAAACAACCCAGCCACTGAGGAACAGTAACATTAAAGTGAATTTTAACTAGAGACAAAAAATAAAATACAAAGTTAAACACATTAATTACCGACGGATGGCTTTCAAGACTTTCAGTTACTATGTAATATTCAGTGAACCTACAAGATACATTACAAGATAAATCTCTTTAAAGACAAAAGCCAAACCCAAAACTGCTTCTTGAATACTTTGACACTTTATGCATGAATTGTTTTAACTTATGAGGTTTATCTTGAGGTGCTTCAAAAAAAAAAAAAAAAAAAAAAACACAAACAAACAAAACCCAAACAAACAAAAAAAGGAAGTTTTCCTGATCTTATCCACAGCACAAGCCACAGCCCTAACAGATATCTACAGAACAGGAAAGTTAAAAAATGCAGGGTTATCTGTGTCAGACTGACTTTGCAGCAGGCCATAGAGGCTGGTGAACCCATTGCTCAAAGCACCATCTGCACCTAGAAACTCCTCTGATTAAAGCAGTTTTCATTACTGACATCCCTGCTAGAACAGAACCAGTGTTTATAACAGACTTGTTGTTTCTGAACACACTGACCAACCTCAACAGACCACCTCTACTGCAAAAGCAAGTTAGGTATATTGGATTTATGCAAACAGAAGAAACTGAGCTTTTACTAACTGGTACTTCTTCATTCTGAAGGAAGGATACCAATATTCCCATCTTTTTACCAATGATATAAATTTTAAAGAGGTAAATACATGTTTGTAATCCGTAAGCAATTTTTCCTCATAACTAAACCCATAATTTAGATTCAATTAACTGCTTGAAACATCATGTTAGTAAAGGCAACAAAAAAATGAAAAGAGTTCTGTGCTGCTCTTTTAGAAAAGCTTCACCGCTACGTGATAAAACCTTCCCATCAACTCAAACAAAAAGATGACACATGCAAGACAGGCTAAAAACAGTCTTTTATATGGGAGACTACATTAATAGAACAGTAAGTCCAGAATTAACCACAGCAGGAAGCAGTGGGAGTTTTGAACTATAAGCTGAATTAACTCATGCATCATCATGATTAGTTCTGTGTGTAGACAAAATAATGCTTTGACAGGAATTTCATTCATTCAGCAATGATCATTTGCTTGCCCATGCACCACTCGCTTTCCTCGCTTGCAGATAAATCAGACTGACAACTGCACAGCAATAAAGCATTTTTCTCTTCAAGTCACTAAATAAACAAGAAAATTTCAGATCTCTTTCAGGACAAAGACTCCTTGTCTACTTTGTATATGGAAGAACCACATGCCCAGAGATGAATGGTTCCCTCCTTCAGATGTATCAAATGCCCCACATTTTGACAGAAAGTACAGTTGCTCATGACATCTAAATAAGTAAGTCTGTGTGATCCCAAATCAATCACATATTTAAATTGAGTGGTTTTAAGTCCACTCACAAATATGCCTATTCAGAAATATGCCCAGTCTTGGTCAAGGTGGCAGAGGAAGTCACCAGCAAAGACTGCGGTCAAGAGTTCACTTCCAAGGTCAGACTGCCAGGGAAACTACAACTACAGAAAACATAGGAAAACAATTCTAACTGTACTTATTTATACCAGAACTTTGTACCATACAGGAGCACAGTAACAAATATTTAGCACCTCTCCTCTCTGGTGCTTACAAATTGAAAATGCATAACCAAACAGAACTGTGTAATGCTCCTGAAAAGCAGGGTAAGGGTGTTTCTTCCACCCAGCTTTGTATTGGTGTGTCAGGCACTGGGGGGATTATTTCACTTTGTTTTAAACATGCACTGTACATGGCTGCAAAACTAAAGTGAACTGAGTTACAACAGGGTCCCAACATCTAAGAAATGAGTATGCCACTACCAGCGCTTCCAGAGGAGCACAGCTACAGCAGATAAGTACGAAAAAAAGAGAAATACTCTTCGCTATAAACTGCTACAAAGCAGTTTGAATTTTTTTCAGTTTTAAGAGTGTCTCAGCTATAAATCTGTGGCTATGACAGGTGTGCACACCCTGAAAGGAAACAAGCCTTCTGCCTTAATGGTTTAACACTTAGGTAAAAATTCCAAATGTCAATTCTTGCTCCCAGAGCTTGTGTTGTCAACTTCAAGTAAGAAACAAAGGGAGTGACTCGGGCTTTCCTGGCTTTTATTGTGGCTGCTACACTCGGAATCCACACATTGCAAATACAAATACAAATATGTTCAAAAATAAAATAAAATAAAAAACCAAACACAACAAACACCACTGAATTTTTGTTTGGGATTCTTTTTTTGTTTTTTTGCCTTAACACTGCAAAGAGCCGGCCGCATTTCAGCACAAGCCGGTTTTGCCGAGACACGGTCACTTTCCGCACGGAGGGGCAGGGACGCTGCTCCCGCCGGCACACCGCGGGGCGGCACACGGGGCCGGGAGCAGGCGGGAGCCCACGCTCGCCTCCCCCCGCGGCGGGAGAGGCCGCCCGGGCCGGGCAGGGCAGGGCCCAGGCGCCGGCTGCCCCTCGGGTCGCTCCGCGGGGCCGGGCGGACCGGGACACTCACCTGGCGGGGCCGCCCCCGGGCTGCCGGCGCTGCTCGCGGGGGTGCCCGGGGGTTTCCCGGCACGGATCCCGCCGGGTCCCTCCCGCTCCCGCCGCTCCCCCGGGACCCGCCGCTCCGCCCGTTTCCACCGCAACCGCCCCCGGAGCCGCCGTGCCAACAACGGCGCGCCTCGTTGGCCGAGCCGTCGCTCCCCGGGCAGCCAATGGGAGCGCGGGGCGAAGGGAGCGGGCGCTGAGGGCGTGAGGGGGAGCCCCGAGCGGGTACGAAACCAGCCCAAGGTCACGGCGTTTCATTAAAGCTTGCCGGGGGAAGGGGGGGAACAGCGTAAGGGCCCCTGGGAGGTGCTTCAGCATGGTTGCGAAATGTGGGATGTGTGAAAGTTTTCTTGAGGAAGGACGTTTATGAAGTTTGATCTTTTGCGTGCTTTCCAGCCTAATCAACAAGAAAATAGATTCCATCCGTGAAACGGCAGCTAACGAGCTCTAAGTGATGTCCAGGTGTTAGTAACACAAATCGCCTGTCGATAGATTGCCTTGTTAAGGTTTAAGGCTTGCCGTGCTTCCATGACCTCAGAGGGAGTTTAACAAAGCTTGGGAAGGAGGGTTGTGCCACTGATAGTGAACTCAATGTATGCAGAACTTACAGGACACAGGGACACTTGGTAGAACATCCAGAATAAGGAAGAAACTAATAATGACAACTCAGAAACTGTACTCAATCAGCTTTGATTGGGTAAAAGGTAATTCTGGCAGGGGCAGGTCACAAACTCCCTTGGACTCAACAGACCACCACCTCAAGAAACCCACCTACCCAAAAGAAGAGAAAGACTGAGCCTGCAGACTAATTAGAACCCGTTTTGGGACAACAGATGGACAGTGTGAGGCAGTGAGTGAAGTCAAACACCGCTGTGACAGCTTCCTGTGGAAGTAGTTTTATTTAAGTGTAAGGTTTTCATGCAGCAGTGAGTTCTAAAGAGCAGGTGAGCCATTTGCAGCCCTACAGAGCCCTCCATGTCAGAACAGCCTGAGCACAGACTTGTGAGGCCCCACCTGTGGGACAGAACCACACATTTAGAGCCTCCTCTTGCTACAACACATCACACTGATGAAGGTAAGTGTGTGCTCAATCCCCACTGATTGAGCGTTCGTTGCACTGAATCACCATTTAGCATGGTAAGAGTCCTCTTCTTCGCAAATGTATGATTTCCAGCGTCCCATTTGTGTTAATGCCTTCCTTTCCATCATGGCAAACCAAGAACAGGGTTTCCATGAGCAGCAGCACCACACTCATGTGGTTGAAGAGTAATTTGCAAAGCTACAGTAATTCTGTAATACTCTTTTGTCAGTAGTGCCCTGCTGTGTGCTCAGGGCCTCACTGCTCCTCTCCAGTGTAAATACACACAAAGGTTGTCCACAGTTCAAAGGTTTGAGGCTAGGAAATGGTTACTCAGTGTTCAAAACAAGGCATCAGCTTTTTGTAGGGTATCCTTGAGTCCTACAATACTGTCAAAACTGCTCTAACGTTAGCTCAGTGAAGGAAAAATAGGCCATCTCTTCAGATCAACGTGAAATAAATTCAGCATCAGCAGCTTAGGAGGGAAAACACCCAGCTGCAAACTCACAGAATCTTATTCTGTGCTGACAATCCCCAGCACCCAAAAAGTATCAAGTGGCTCAGGCCAAGGTCTTCATAACCAAATGACCAATGTTTCTATTAATATTTTAACTGCTCTTATAAAATAAAGACCACGAAATTCTCAAGATGGTCTTTGCCCAGCACTTTTTCCATGATTTTGCATTACTTTAGGATGTTTTGGCAGGTAATGCCAGCATGCACACACAGCATGGAAATGGGTGGGAAAGTCACACTGAGGACCCATTTTATTCAGGTATTTTTGTACAACATAATCCTTTCCAAGCTTTCCCTCTCCTTCCTTACCTCTTCCTGCTCAACTCTGCAATGCTGGGGAAGTTGTTCCCAGGCATGATCCCAGCCAAGGGTGAGGGGATGAGGGTCAACACGGCCCAAAAAAGGAGAGCTGGGACACATGGCAGAGCAAGGGTTCTCTGAAGGAAGCAAAGGCTTTGGCAAGAGTTTGAGTTTGTTCCTTCATGATGTAGGACATCCAGGAAATGCAGGTAAGAATTAAAGTGAGGTTATTTTCTGCATTTCAGCACATTCAGCTCAAGCTGGTCAAGCCCTTTGCAAAGCCAGGGCTGTCCACCCCTTTCCCTGCAGCACAGTACTCCTGAGCTACACTGTGTCTCAGGCTCAGTTCACCTACCTGTTCATTACCTGAGTTTCAAAAACCTTTGGTTGAAGAGACCTCCTGTGAAAGTGGAGAGACCTGGGCAGCCAGGATGTCTGTCTCCAGGTCTAGGAACCTACAAACCCCCAGTGCTGTAAACCAATAAACTGACACTTATCAAGAGTACCTTTGCTACAGTTTATTAATCAGATAAGGTGTAGACCCCCAGCCTGATACACAAATTTGTGTTTGGTATTCCTGACAGATTTGGCAAACATAGAAGTTATTTCTGCTGCATAGGGAATAACCAACTTCAAATTGTAATTGGAAGGAATATTTTCAACCATCTTGAGACCTCAAGTTATAAACAAAACTCCAATCAGAACGACAAAGGAGCTCAAAAGGCCCCTTCTGTCTTGCATTCCTGTGGACCCCCAAGTCTCAAGGACGTGCTCTCAGCTCTGCTGAGCTCCCTGACCTCAACCTGACCAAGTCACAAAGTGCAAAGGAAACTGATAAATGTTTTCACTATCAGTGGAAGGCAGAGATAACACTACACATAAAAAGTACCCTGCTTTTGTTTTAATAAAATAACGTGTGAATTCCAGTTATAAAGTGAGGGAGCATATGGGTCCTAAAAGCCCAAAATACTTCTCTGCTGGGAACATCAGCCACAGATCACAGTGAGATGCTGTGATCCATCACAGTGGGGTGAGGAAAAGTACTTTGAACTGAGTAAATAACAGAAATAAAACTGGCCAGAGCAGAACTTTCAAAATATTTTCCTGTGGCACAGTGCAGGTCTTCAGAAATGGCTCCCTCCTCTAGACATTGCCATCAGCACACAGACATTCAGCCCTGAGAATCTTGTGGATAAATAACAATTTGTAGGAGCACTCACTGGACGTGGCAGTGACAGAGCACAGAACATAAGGTCTGACATGAGACTTCAGTGTCTAAACTTCTCTTCTAATAATCACCTCTCTTTCCTGAAAGGGCTTTAAGGAAAGCCTGAAAAAGAGAAAAATTTGACTTCTAGGTCATCTTTTCCAGCCTGGGACCCTTTTGCTGCCATAGAGAAAGAAGGATTTTTCTGCCTTGCAAAGTATGAGAAAATCTGGATAAACCTCAGAACCACTCTGGTCCTTAATAAGGCCAACTGTTCTGGAATTAAACTTTTACTGCTAAAGACAGCTTTGTCTAGACACATGCATGGCCATCACCAGAGTGCAAGTGCTCAGCTGGGCTTAGGCACCATGAGAGCCTTTGTGCTACGTGACAGGCTGGAGACACTGACCTTGAACTATCTCAGTAAAATCAGTACAGGTGATTGCCCCACTCTTCAGCTTTGTGTGCACGGGATGCAAAGACAAAAGTGAATCATTCAGGTGAAGGTGCAGAGCTACATAGATTTGATCATAAGAGGAAACAGGTAGATAGATGGAGCTGGTCATCTCTGGGGTGTCTTCACCACTGCTTTGTTCCAACCGGCTGCTCAGGGGATCACAGGAACGTCATGACTGTCCTGTTCTTGCCAATCTGCCAGGGCTCCACTGGGTAAAAGCGGATGACAATCCTTTTGGGTATAAAAGCATAAATGTGAACAGCGGACAGGAAACATTATTTTAAAATTAAATATTATCCCTGCCCAGTTTGCAACATGGTAGAAAATCGGCACTAAGGTCTCACTGTCTTACACTTCATGATATTAATTTAACAGAGGCAAACATAAGCTGTGTACGGGCAGGGTACAAGTAGGTGCCAGTCTTCATACACACAAATAAAAGCCAACTGAATTTCAACACTGCCTAAGAGATACTTGTCCAATTCAGAAGGGCCCAAGCAAACCCATGGCACAGGTTTATCCCAGCAGCATCCAGGAGGCAGGAAAATGCTATCATCACTCTCCTTTGGGGAGAGGGGCACAGAGGGACATGGCTGACCTTCAGGAACAGCCTTGTTCCCACATTTGGCATGGTGATGCCACTGTGAAGCTCTACTAGCTCTTGTGGGGTTTTGCACCAATTTCACCAACTGAACTGCTGATCTTCAGAGAACAGCTAGAGCCCAGACTGCTCAACAAGTGCAAACCAAAACACAGTTTTATCTGGCCCCAAACCACATATCTGGGGTTCAGCATCCAAGAGCACTTAAGGTTTGCTATATGGTCTTGGGTCTCTATTACACTTTAAATCCTGGAGGACATGGGAACTGCCGTGTCCTCACTACCCTTTAACATCCCCCTGTACTTTGGTTTGCCGTGCTCCATATACCGACGGGCCACACAGATCTGTGGAGCTGACAGAAGGGACGATCTCCCTCTCCCTGCCCCAGGGGTTATGCCGGTGTCCTTGCCCTCCCGCCCGGCCGGGCCGCACTCACCGCTCGGTGCCGAGGCCCAGCTGCGCCGTCAAGAAGTCGAAGAATCGGGCGCTGTGTCGCTGGTTCTGCTCCGCCGTGCCCACCACGCCGATGGTGGAGACGATCAGCTGCGCGCAGGGCTCGGCCGAGCCCGACACCACCATGGGCAGCCCGCTCCGCACCGTCACGTTCACCCGCTGCCGGCACAGCCACCGTTAGGCACAGCCACCGTTAGGCCCCGCCGCTCCCGGCCCCGCCGCTCCCGGCCCCGCCGCCCCGGCCCTCGCTCACCTCGGCCGGTTTGCCCAGGATGTCGGCGGTGGCGGAGCACAGGGTCTGCGCCAGCCCCGGCGGCAGCCGCTCGGCCGGCAGGTTGGTCTCCAGCTCCACGAACGGCATCGCGCTGCTCCCACCGCGGCCCCAAACGGCCCCGCCCGGCCCGGCCCGGCCCCTGCCCCGCCCCCGGGTAACGATGCCCCGGCGGGGGCGGGCTCAGCCCCGGGACCGCCGCAGCAGCGCGGGGCACGACCTGCCCTCGCACTGCCCTTCGCCCTGTGCCAGCGCCAGGGAAAGCTCGGGGCTTTCTCTGCTCCACCGCAGCTGCACCAGCTGGCTGTCGGGCCTTTGGGGTTTACCACGTGCCACGCTGGGATATGCGTTAGGGGCTGTGACACCTCACACATCTCGCTGGGTAAAATGAGTTTCGTGACAGTCCTTCTGTGACATTTCGGGTCGCTGCAATAGGCACCTCTGCGCCTGTCTGTGCAGGGAAGGTTTAGAATGGAAGCGCAGTGATTTCTCGGAACAACTACTAGAAATTAAAAGGCAAGCAGAGAGGTTTACTCCTTTATCCACTTTGTATTAATTACCAGGACTTTGAGCAATCAGGACTTTGAGCTCCCGAGTTGATAAAAGTGACCCCGGCAGGCTGGCTCACCGGGACAGCCTAATCTACAGACCAGAGGTGTCTTAACTAGAGGTCAGAGGTTTCTCAGAAGCTGAGCTACTGTCCAGTGAAGTTCCATGTGCTCATTTACAGCAAAGGGTTATGAACCAGCTTGATTGAAAGGTCGTCTTGTTAAAGGCACAGAACTGTTGTGAAAACTGGCCCCTTGTAATGTGACTTCTTGAGTTTCTACAGTCCTAGACCATGCCAATGAAAACTGATGGAACTGCTCATTTTCTTTTTGCTGAGGGAATTGCTTGGCCTTCACTGCTGCTAAAGAAGACAATAGTGGCACAAGGAGCCATGTGTATAAACCAGCCAGGAATAAGTCTGGAAAAAGATTTCTAGGAGAGAGATTGTGAAGCGAGAGACCCAAAGGGAGAGGGCAGGGGGTTCTGCAGGCTGGCAGGAGGTGGTTGCTTGTGGCAATAAGCAATAATACAAATGTTCCCCTTTAAATCCAGGAAATCAGCAGAAGAAATAATCCCCAAAAAGTTAGATTACAGGGCAAATTTATAGAAATGTATAATCTTGTAAATAGATGGTCCTGAATTTGTCACCAAACAAAAGTAGTGGGGGTACTCAGCCACCTTGCAAATCCTGGGTGCAAGCCCACCCCTGCCTGTTTGCTGGGTGTCAATGCCTCCAGAGAACATGCCTTTTAGGATCCATTTTTCTATTTTTCTCACATTCCTTCAAATAACAAAAATCTCTTCCAATTTCATGGCTAAAAAACCTCCCCATAACAAGAAACCAGTATATCAGAAGGCGTCTAAAGGGAAAGAAGATTCACATATCAGATGTCAGTAATTACAACTGGACAGGGGACTGTTACAAACATCTTTAAAGATACACATTGTCCTTTGCTCTTGATGGTTCACCGTGAGAATGGCAGATTGTTCATGGCCTCACAGAGATTTCATTAAACTAAAGACATTTGTTTTATTGTTTCTGTCTCATATTAGACAGTTAAAATGCTTGTAGGGGGACAAACAACCAAGACAGGACATCACATAGTCTCAAACATGCTCAGCCTTTTGAAAATGAGATTTTTCTCTCCTGTAGACATTTGCAGTCTCATCATCCACTTCACGATTCTACTCTCAATATTATAAAAAAAATCATCCACTTCCCATTTAAAATTTAAGTCAGTTGTGGACAATATTATGTGAATAAAACATCAGTAAAAACATATTATTCAGCTCATGTTTGGGAAGAAAGGAAGGTTGGGAATAAACATGTGCCTATTTCCAGTAGGGAATAGACCTCCCTCCAGAGGGGTTCTTCAGTCAGGTCTCTTGACTTCATGGAGAACTTAATCACAAAACAAAATTTCCTGCTAATGCAAGCTGAAGTATATAAATGAGTTCCCTTTCCAGACAGGGAATTTAAAGATCTCTCTGGGCTCTAGATTAGACAGTATCTAGAACTGAAACCTTAGTGAAAAACGTCATGAAAACACATCAGGTTTTATAGAATTTGCCAGAAAAAGTGACACCAGCCAAGACATGGTACTACTGGGAAAAACAAAAACAAAAACAAAAACAGAGAAGCAATTCCTGAATTAATTACTCATTTTGTCTTAGTCTTTACAGGAAGAGTTCTTGGGCAAGGATTTCAGGGTAAGGTTCAAGGGCAATAACTACTTATGAAGGCAAATGCACAGATGTATATTCCACCCATTTCTGCATCTTTTACAATTTGTTATTTTCAACTGAAGAAACTAGAAATAGTTGGATTCACTCAGTTTTACCTCATAAATTGTGCTGCAGTACAAAAGGATTTTGTATTTGAGCTACAGCTAACCAGAAACAAACAGCCAAGGAAAAGAGCCCAAAAGCTGCAAAACAACTCTCTGCCCTTTCATTGTGAGGCATATATTGCTCAATGCCACAAAGTCTCTCTTATTGCTTCAGCTGCACAGGGTCACTTGGTGAACTTCCATTCAAAACAGAAGAGCATGCCTGTGTTTATTCTCTGTCTGCATTTATTCCCCCTATCCATTTCCTAGGAGAAATGTGGATTGCTGTTACAGTATTACCACAGAAAAAAAACCATTTGTTTACTGTTATATATTCTTTCAAGAAATCACTGTGAGTGCATTCTTTCAGAGTACTCCCTCTATCATATCAACATGGTAGGCAGTGATTCCAAGGCTGTGGCCACCACCAGCTTGTTGAAGTGACTTGGTCTTTCCTGCACAGATCTCCAAGAACAGCCCCTGCCACAGATTGAGCACCAAGGGAACCCAGGCTTGCAGAAATCAAAAGCAGTGGTTAAACTGAAGAATTACAAAGATTCACAGTTATAGACGAATACAAAGAAATTTGTCACAGGAACCTAAAGGCAGCTGGAACTGTGGAATGTCCATGGACAGCCAAGCAAGATGCCTCAGAAATAAGAAATTTAAAAAAAAAAATCAAATTTTTTTCACTTTCGAGAAGTAATTTTGTGCTGTAATTGTCTGCACAGACATGTGCTGGAAGATGAGGATTAGGCACACTTTGCAGTGTAAATGTTAAAAACTCGTGAAAACAACAATCCTCGTGCTATTCAGTTCTCTAATGTTCCCAGTTTATAGGCTGGCTCAGATTCTGTCAGGAAATACCGTTCTTGTCTCTACCATCGCTGAAAAGACTGACACCTAAATAAAATCCAGATGCATATTAAGTGACCTGTAGGGCCTCAGCCTTCTGTATAAATTTAATGTTTCAGTTCTTAAACCTTCCCCAGCTTCCACCCCCAAAGATACAAGAAAGGCCTGGCCAGGGGGGAAACACTCTGCAATTTCTGTGTTAGAATTACAGTGCTCTTTCCAGTTACATGTAGAACTGGAGGTCAGAGAAGTTAAAAAAAAAAGGAAAAAAAAAGCAGAAAAAATTGTAAGATAGGTTAATTCATTTCAACATCTTCATCAACACAGGTGCCAGCTGCTCCTTCAGCTGTGGATCAATTTGAATGTTGCTCAGTTCTTTGATATTGAGGATCATCTCGTGGGCTTGGAAGAAAAGCTCTTTCCCCACAGCATCCTCCACCCGCCTGCGCCACTCCATCAGCCTGGGTCTATCCTCAAAGATGTCACAGCCAACTCCAACGGGCTGCAGAAAGGGGAGAGAGCAACAGTGAGGCTTTGGGCAGTCACTTCTTCACGGAGACAACAGGCACCAAAAGTGTACCCTGAGGTACTGATAAAGGAAAAAAAATGAAGAGTTCATAGAGGAACAGCAGGAGGAGGGAAATCTCCTCTGGTGGGGTGTACCTATTTAGGGGACACAGAAGCTAAACTGTATTTTAAAAGGCATCCACCAGTCAAGTCCTGAGAGCTGGAAGAGCTGTTATGAGCAGCAGAGGTGACTACCATGTACTGTGAGTGATTTTCAGCCACAGCATCGAAGACGTGGTGGGCTGGCAGTTCCAGGGACCACTGCACAGTTTGCAGGACAGCTCTGACAAAGAACAACAAATTTGTAACAGATTTAACTTGATTGCCTCTGTCTGAGACTAATTCTTGCATCTTCCAGACATGGCATGGGCAAGTACCATATTTTTGAATGATAAAAATATTCCTATATTGTTTTCTGATTTCATCAGACCTGTCTGCTATTACTTCTCACTTAAAGTTATCACCTCTTTCTCTGGAGATTAAAAATAAAGTCATGATAAAGACTGAAGAAGAGGTATTGTTAGAGAAGAGAAAAAAAAGAGATCTGTTGCAGCCAGCTTTTTTTGTGTGTTCTAAACCCACTCCCATATTCTCCCCATTGTTTTAGGCCAGTTCTGTTGAGATATGCCCTTGCTCCTCTTTCTACTGAAGTGTTACCACATGCTGCACCCTCCCTGCCCAGCAGCATCTGTTTTCCCTTGTGCTGACACTTCCTTACCAAACTCCACCACTCACTTGCATCAGCTCCACAATGGCCACAAGATCCGCCAGGGAGATCTCATTCCCGATGATAAAAGCCTTGTCCTGCAGAAACCTCTCCTCAAATTGCTTCAGAGAAGTGGACAGCCCATCCATAACCTCCTGGAGCTTCTCGGAGGGCAGTGGCTGCCCTGTGAAGAGGGGAATGAGCACCTGAGGAGAGAAGGGACTTCCAAGTACAGTTGGCCATCTTCTCATGGATCCAATCGCAGTAATCTCAATTACATCCCATGAACTGCTCCTGATCGTCAGTGATCCTGCGGCAAAGCCACAGGAGGGGATGATGCTGGAGCTTCATGGAGTGCTACAGCTCCAAGTAGCTCATGGACAGAGAGCACACATGCAGGCCAAAGGGGCCGACCTGAACTCCAGCTGATCAGCAGCAATGTGCAGAACTAAATCCATCATCTAATTTTGTCCCAGCAGTTGTGCCCCCACTCCACCCTGTTGGGTTACAAAAGCAAAGTGGGCAACAGCTGCAGGGGAAGATGAATCCCTGCCACATTCACCCCTGTTACATCCTCTGTTTCACCAGGCAGCCAAGGCAGGTCAGCAGCTGCCTGCCCATCAGCCACCCCGGCCATGGAACTGGGGGCTGGAGGCAGCTGCCTGTCCCACAGGATGATGGAGAGGAGGGAATGGTGGTGGCAGTGGCAGGAGTGTGGGGCAGGACTAGAACGCTGGAGGAACCAGCTGGAAAGGCAGAAATGGCTTACTCTGTGTGACAGCAGCCAGTGAGGCTGGGAGTGGGTCAACACCATTTTAACATCAGCCTTTCTGTGGCTTCCCAAGCACCGCTCTTAAAACCACTAAAAAATTTTCTGGAGCAATCACATAACTGCAGTCCTTGTGCCTCCACAGACTTGCTGGCACAGAGGGTCATTGCCTTTCCAAGCCATTATTAGCTGCTCACGGGGGTATAGCCACTACCAGAGCCCACAGTGTTTCATGAGTAGGCTGCCTCCATCTTCCACAGCTAAAGAAATACAGTTTATTTAGAGAATGAAAATTTAAGATACAAATTTCAATCAGTGCGAGTTGACTGAATTTCTGCTTACTGCAAGTATATTCAACAATTCAAGATGAGATTGCTTAATCCAAGCCATGATTTTGGCCAAATACATGTGGAATCTATTTCATCAGAAAATCCATGGCCAGTTCTCTTTTTCAATGATTCCAATTATGCATGACGGGATCTCTGGATAAAATCACTTTAAACAGCTTCTTCTTTTCTTTATCTCAGGGCAGTCTCTCTTCTGTTTCTAGCTAATATGCTTCTGTTGCATGGTGGCTTTACATGTTTCCATATTTTCAATTATTCTGAGGATCTTTTCTGCATGTGGGTTATCTAATCATCTGCAGCAATCAGTTGGATTTCTTTCCCTTAGAACACTGCAGTAACAGCCTGCAGAGGCTGGAAGAAACTGCTTCTTTTATTAATCTGACTCATATTTGACTTGTTTCTCTGTACTCTATAGCCAAAAAAAATCAAATGCCAATAAATCAAGAAGCTAAATGAGTCCTGATATGCTTTGTTAGGCACAAAGAAGGGCAAACTTTACAAGGGAGGAGTGAACTTCTTACCTGTTCACTAGCAATCATGATTTCATCTGAAATTCCATACTACAGCTGTACTTGTAGGGCTATATTTGCACCTGTGTCTCTCTGAGGATAGCTGCATTAACTGTGAGTTGGCTGGAAATAGGTATCCAGCAAAATCATCTGATACTAAATGACTTTCTGCCTTGGGGCAATTCTTTTAATTTTGCCTGAATGTAAATTGACCTGAGTACACTGAAAAAGGAAAATCTGCATTTCTGAGTCTCTCTTCTCTCTGTCTCTGAGCCCAGTACCTAAGTGTACTGGAAGCAGAAAGCTCCTTCTGGATTTCTACCCTGATGGGGCTGCAGGGACTTGTATGAAGACAGCAGGTCTCTCTGCTTCCAGCAACAAAGTACACGCTCACCAAAGCCAAACTTCTGCCGATGTGCACGCTCTGCACAGCTGTGCAGTGAGGGGGAGGCCCCTGGAGGCAATACCCAATCAGTTATATATTCACTCACAAATCCAGGCAATGGAATTCTGTTGGGTTCAAGGCCTTCTGCACCAGATGTACTTTAAGGAAAAAAAAAAAAGGCAAAAGCTGCTTTTGCCAAATCCTGACGTTGATCAGTTCAGAACAGCTCCCTCTCCGACAGCTCCTCTCAGCTGGGAATGGCCCAGGTCTGCTGTTTCAGCACGACAAACCCCCTCCAGACTGGGGCTGTTCAAATGCTCAGTATTCTCACAGGCAAACATCACTTCACTCACATTTGAATAGTCAGTCTCCTTACCTTGATCCACATGGTCTTAGGAGCGTTAGCCCGGATGTTGGCATGATGCCAGGAGAGGTATTCATCTACCCGGGCCCGTTTTTGTATGTCTGATGGGTACCAGTGGTCGGGAGTGTTGTACTTTCGACTCAGGTACAGCAGAATGGCAGTGCTGCTCACGCATCAGCAGGAGACAAGAAAGGGGTCAGGCAGTTGTGATGCAGAATGCTCTCACCTAAGCTCCCTCCCCTGCTCCTTCTGAACTCTCTGCTTCCACTAGAAAGCATTCAGATCAGGATTTCCAGTGGAGTCTAGGGATCATATAAAGGCATCTAATTCGTGTTGACATCAGAGATGGCCCTTAATCACCTTAGTTCCCATGAGAACTTTAACCTGCTGGAAAAATCACAGCACTGTTCTGTGGTGCTGCTGGACAGTACTGGGGCAAACAAACAATAAATCTCCATTATCATCTACAACAATGGTAACTCTACTTGCTCCTTGACTGTTCTGACCCCTCTCTCCGAGACCTGCACGTTTATGTGCTTGTGTACAAAACTCTCTAATGGGTTATGCTGCCTTTTCACCAGGCCTGTCTCCAGCCTGCAGCTTCCATTGAAGTCTGTGGAAGGCCCAGCAAGGAAACCCTACAGAATCTTTTTGTATTTGCCCAGATGTTTATACTTCCACTAACTGGCAGGAGGAGTTAGATGGAAAAATATCTTAGTCATCTGCAACAATACTTAGGCTGTTACTACAAATAAAAATGCCAGAGAAAATGTGCTGACGAAATGGAAAAAAATGCAGACCCCTTTACTATGCTGGTACTACCATAGTTCAAATATTTCAGTATTATGACATCATTAACCAGTCTCCATATTAGTCTTTTAATGTAAAGCCTAAATTTTATCTCTGTAGGTGTTCACTCAGCCTTTATGACTAATTCAGATAAACAGAATTCTTTCCTAGAGTAAAAGGGTTTTTCTTTTCCTAGGGTGAAAGGAATTTTTATAAGCTTTAAACATTTCCCAGAAATGTTTATAATCCCATTTTGAGGTAAGTGCATTCAGGGTGAGATCAAGAAGCTAAGTCAGCTGAATTGTTTACATTCTGAAAGATACTTCAAACAGAAAATGGAAAGAGATCAAATGAGGTTATACTATTAAAAATAACCAACATGTTCATATATTCTGTGATCCTTAATCATTCCATGGGAATGACATCTTCTAAACGCAGCACAGATTGCTGGTACCCAAGGAAGTCTAAGGACTGAGTTCTTACCATTCTGCGAGGGTGAAGTCTCCGTCCTTCAGTGCCGGTACTTTCTTTAAGAGGTTGACTTTGCCAGTGCCTTCGCTGTTTGATGGCCCTGAGAACATGAACAGACAAGGCTGGGGTTAGAAATGTATCTGTCAGTGACTGATAAATGAGATACCTGCAGCCAACTGGACAATCAGTGACCTGTGTTGGGTTTTCCTGATATGGCCATATTTCAAAATTAAAAGGTAATGAAATGGAGGAGTCAGTGTAAGAGCTGTCTGTAGAGGGCAGTCGGCTCAGGCTGGGCCTGCAGCGTGGAGCAGTTCACATTTCTGTACAGGATGACAAGCTTTCTATTCCTTGACTCAGGGACCAGGATTCTGGCAAAACTTAAGGACAAAAATCACTCCCTGAGAGGCACTTAGAGCATACAATGAAGGTGCTGGTATTGAAAACACCATTGCACATAACAAGGAACAGCTGACTTGTCTTCAGAACAGTGTATCCTATGGCTTTAGAGACAGAGGGAAAAAAGACAGAAGTTAGAATGAAGACAACCAGGGGCAAGGAAGCTCAGGTGCCTGGACCCTTCATTACTCCTGACTCTGTGTTACTCCTGAATCTGCATGTCAGCCTACCTCTGATAGGAAAATGCAGGAGGAAGACACCATCCCATAAGAATTTAAACTCCACGGTCCCCTGGAGGCATTAACAGCTGACCATCAAGGCTTTCAGTTTCCTGCTGCTGGCACTGCACTTGCCAGTCAGCAGTTAAATGCCAGGGAATTGTACAACAGTCTTGGAACACCTGAGTAGAAAAGCTCTGAGGAATTTGTGTGCTTTGCTTGTTTTAAGTGCTCCTTGGGGGGGGGGGGGAAGGAAGGACTCTTAACTAACAGTGATCTCCATCCCCAGAACTATTTGCCCTCATTCAGAGGCAGTGACAGTGTCTGCTTTACTGGACAAATGTGCAGCAGGAAATAAGTCTTCAGGAAATAAAACCACCCTCTGGACTATCAAATTTGTTTGCATATGGTTTGGGAAGGGGCAGGAGAAGGCAGATAGCTGCATTACAATTACAGACTCCCTTCCCTATATAGATTTCACAGAATGAGGCAAATCAAGCAGAGCAGACGTTACCACCCTGTTTTCCTTTCTAGCTGACTAGCCTCTACCTTGTTTCTTCTTTAAGAAGTGCTTTCTTAAATTCCAGCGTAAGTAGCTTCATCAGAGACCAAGCTTCACATCCATCTGAAGGGATTCAAACCCATGTGTTCCATCTCAGTGGGAAAAGTCTCTGGCTACCTGCTGGGATGGTGACCTCCAGCTTAGCTGGGTAAGAGGCTCCATGTGCAGAACCACGAAGCACTGTCAGGAGAGGTAGGAAGACAGAGCTTCTTAAGAATAAGAGCCAGACAGAAAGTGCAGGTTAAGCCTAATAATTGAGAAAATTGAATATAAAAATAAAAATGCCCCCAAATCGAGCCAGCAGGCCAAGTACAAGGTGCCTCACACACATGATTTGTATCACAGAAACAGCAAGGCAAATTTTTGTAATCTATTGTCATGCAAGGAGTTGCTTTAGAAAGGTGCTCGGTCCTGTGCTTTTAGAAGGGCTCCAAAGGCCAGTGGTCATCACACACCCAGCTCTGGTCAGGTCTGGTGAGTAGTCAGGGGGTCCTTGGAAAAAAGCAGCAGAAAGTTTCCAGTCAGTAAAGCTTCCAGCTAACGAGCAGTCCCTTGTCAGACCCAGCTGTTGTCCTGCTGTCTGTGTTTATTATCCAAGGTAGCAGGAAACTAAGAAACAAGGACACAAGAAGTAAGCAGTGGAGGAGGGCAGCCTGAACCAGATTTCAGTCAGCTTTCATCACACAGCAGTCCTAGCAGGAATACTGAGCATATTTGTTCCCTGATGGGACTAACATGTCATTACCTCAGGCTGGACAGCAGGTCGGTGTCTGTAACACAGCCTGCACCCCAGCCCAGAGATGGCACCTCATGTGCTCTGGTTTGTACAAAGTCTTTGCACACAGAACAAAATTTCAGCTTCCGCCTCTCTTCCAGCCAGCAGAGCCAGCCTTTTTGTTTACTGGTATTAGGTGGCCTATGTTTATCACTCCTGTGATGTTGACTTGACTTATGGCTCTGTTTAACATCAGCTGTGTCTGGTGTAACTGGATCTTGATGTCGCTCAAGAATATATAGATAAATACACTGTGTGTATTGTAGGGCTTTGAGGAGTAACTTTAATAAGGAAAGCAAACACTGTAAAAAAAGCAAGGCAGGCTGCACACACAAGAAATTCTTAAGCGTAAGTCATAGTAGAAGGAAGGAGACTTACTGCTGAATAAAAAGAGCAGTGGACAAGATTTTACAGAAATAGAAAGGGAAAAGCTCCAGTCTATCTGCCAATCATGTCGCTGCCTAATCATGTCCTCAGCTAAGGATTTCCAAGTACTATGCTTTGCCTTAGGCACAAAAGCAACAATTTACTAGGAAAATGCAACATTTAACTGGGCAATAGTTACATAGTTGGGGGAGCACGAACAGCTGAGTGTTTCTGCAAAGTACAGCATTCTCAGAGCACTCCTCGGCTGTCACTGTGACTAATTTGCTAGAGATGGCTGGAAGAACATTCCTTGGTGATCCACAAAAATAGATGCAGCGGGGCTACGAGACCGCTCTGGGAACAGGAGTCGCACGGTCAAACCACTGCGTTCAATGCCCCTGGGCAGCGCACGGATTCAGCATCACTCGGTGACCCCGGGAGCTCGTCCTTCCCTCCCACCAGGCCGAAGGACGTGCTGCTGCTCCTCTGCCGGGAGGTGAAGGGGCTCCCCCGGGGGCCGGGAGGGCAAACCCGCCGCAGGTCCGGGCCCGCAGCGGCGGGCTCAGCCCGGCCCCAACCCGGGGATCGCGTTCCAGTGCCCCGGAGCGCGGCCCGTCCGGCCCCTCCCCGCCCGGGGACAGGCTCGGTGCCCGCCGCGGGGACCCTCCCGTCCCCTGCCCTGCTCTCACCTGAGCGGGGCTGCTCCGCGCCGCTCCCCGCCGCCGGCCTCTTCCCCAGCACCGAGTCTGCCAAGAGCCAAGAGAGGGGCTGAGCCCGCCGCCCCGCCGGGCTGCGCCCGCCCCGGCCCCGCTCCGTCCCGGGGCACCCGTCCCACCTTTGAATAGCTCCACGTGCTTGAACTCGAAGGGGATGTTGTTGCTCCGGGCGAAGATGTAGATGGAGCGGCAGGGCTGCGAGAGCAGGTCCAGGTACAGCTCCAGCCCCATCCCGACCCGGCCCGTCCTGCGCGGAGCTGCCGCGGCTCTGCCGCCCGCCGTTCGGAGCCGCCCCGCAAGGGCCGGCGGGGGCCGAGCCGAGCCGGGCGGGAGGTGCCCTCTGTCCCTCCCCTCCTTCCTTCCCCGGGCAGTGCCGGGCGGGGGGCGGTGGCTGTGCGGGGCACGGAGCCGGGGGGAGCGGAGTGTGAACTGTGGGGGGACCGCGGGGTGCCAGCCTCCTGCGGGGCGCGGTCTGGAGAATGCCAGAGAAGCCCAGGAGAGCCCTCCCGGCTGGGGCAGGGGCGGGAAAGCACGGCTGGAGTTTGGGCAGAGGGCACAAGAGTTCCCTATCCCACCGTCAAGAGACCCTGGCCCGTTGGGGCTGGCACCGTGCCTATTCATTTTCCTTCAGGAAAGGAAGGTAATAGGAGAGATAAACTGCGAGTAAGGGTCAACTGCCAGCCTCAAATGAGAGGGTGGCACTAAGCACTGAGAGGACAGGGGTTGTTATTTCCCTCTGCAGCCTTGGCTGGCATCACAGGGGCTCAGGAGCTGCTCTTACCCTCAGTATCCCACCATGGCTCTTAGAAGGTAAATGCTTGTTCTGGTAACACAGGTGTGCAGGGATGTGCCATTCTGCAGACAAGGCCTTTGCACAACGTCCGCTAAGCCAGCATTAATCTCACACTGCCAGATCTCAGTATGGTTTTCAGTTCAGAACATAATTCTTTGGTCATGTAGTCTCTGCCCAGTCCTGCGAGGTGACACCTGAATGGCAGTGAAGCATGGAGGACTTCTCTGCAGGCATTACATCTGCATACTTACTCAGAGTGACTTTCTGCTCTCCCTGGTACTTGTCACTTCAGATTTCCACACAAGTGGAGGAGAACTAAAGAAGCTTAGACTCAATTCAAGCCCTTGCACTGGGCCTGCAGCATTTCACAGCTATGTGATTCAGGGAAGGTGACGTGCTGGCTGAGTGCAGGGACTTCTGGGACTCTGGGAGATAGAGCAGCTGAACCACTTAGAGCAAAGTCACCTCCAGTCAAACCCAGCTCGGCTCAGCTGACACCTTTTTATCAGTGTTGTGCCAGAGAGCCTGTGTGTTGCACAGATTTTTGGAAAGAGCCATGTGAACTTCAGGGAGAGGGAACTGGAGATCAGTTGCTTTTATTTTTTTTCACAAAGGGTGATGAGAAGGCTCAGCTAGTGAGCTGGGAGGTCTGGGTAAATTACAAACTGGAACACTTCCAGGATTTTAGAACTTTCAGATTTAGAACCACACTCTAAGAGTTTTTCGGTTTCTCAGCCAGAACGGGGAAAGGGGCTGTGCACACCCTCCAGTTCCTCTGCAAGCACAGTTTACCCTCTAGAGCACCTGCACCCAGCACCAGTTTGCTGGAGATCAAGGCTTGTAGAGTGCTGTGGTAGGTGCTTGAGTTCAAACCGCTTCAGTACAAAGGAATCTTAAATGTTAAGGGAGTGGGGAAAAGGAGCGTGAAAGTGGCTCTGCACAGGTAATAGTCTGAGAAGTCTTTGTGTTTCAGAGTGGTTGCATGTCCCTACTCTGAGATATCCCCGTGAAGAGTTTGTTGATCTCAGTGGTGTGCAGCAACCTTAGCAGCGTGGGTTTGCTTTGCTCCTTTATTTATGGTTCAGTTGATCTATTAGTCCTATCTGGGCTTCAAAGATCTTTTCATGTGCCTCCTGGAAATATTCCTTCCTTAAGTTTTTCTCCACTTTGCTGACTGCCCTGCACAGCCCACACAACCCAAGAGGTATTTTTATCTGGTTGTTATAGGCCATTTGACTGATTATTCCTGGCTCCAGGCTTGAGCTTCTAGCACTGTATTTTCGTTCACCTCAAAGGCCATTTTTTGTGCCTCTCTGTCAGCTTTATGGGAACGGGAAAACGACAGAAACAATGCATTAAGTTCCGCAATTTATTTCTTAATAATTTAGAAAAGCTTTCAGGATGTGTATCTGCTTTTTAACTATTCCTCCCATTTTGTGTATCCCAGCTTCATTTTATTCTGAAAGTCACAGGCTCTCACCTATTTCCAAATAGCCCCTGGCAGGAACGGAGAAAACTGAATCGAACAGCATGTTAAACTAACACTGGAGGTGTGACCCTCTCCCTTTTCAGGGTGAAAGGGGAGTGGACTCTCAACAACAGACATTGCACCAAGGCGGGCAAAACTCTTGCACAACCTGTTGGGTTTTGGCAGGCAGCTTTCAGGGCTTTCAGTCTAGGAACTGGAACGTGACAAGATCAAATGACACAAAATGTGGAGGTGTAGGGATAGCAAAAGGCAAAGTACAAGGATGAGCTGCCTTATCTCCACAATTTAGAGCAAAAATCAAGGCATCTGTTGTACAACTCTGTGACCATCCAAGGAGTGCTCTAGGGAGGTGCTTTGACTTATGTGCATAGAAGAGCCCAAAATGCCACTGGTCACTGCACCATGAACATACAACAGACCAGAGACTGTGGGAAAAACAATTTAAAATGTCTTCCTGTCACCATGACCAGGCTGGAGTGAGGTGAGTGTGCTTATCCTTTGTGACACTGCAGTGGAGGAGCACCAGAGGGCCAGCTCAGAACATAGTTCCAGCTTGGTCTTGAAGGCAGCTGTCCTTGCAGGAGCACACAATGGGTGACATTTAAGGAACTTGTGCCTTATTCCAACAAGCACAAAATTGGCTCGAGACTCTTACCTGGAGCTCTTGTGCTACAAGTATCGTAAATTAGAAAATGAAAAAAAAGACACTGTATTTACCTTGGCTCATGCAGTGGTTTGCGTGCAGAGCAGCCCTGTCTGGAGATTCTGCAGGGAGATGTGTGTCAGGAAAAGTTTTGCTCCCAAGCCCAGTCTGAGGTTTGTCAGGGTTAGCACTCTGCAGACTCTTGGTTTTGATTATTCTTCTGCTCTGATTCTACTTGAGCAGAAGCTGTGGGAGACATTTATTGTGCTGTTAGGAAGTTTGCTCTCTACAGGAAAAGGAAAAGTTGGAAGTCAGGAATCTTGAAGTTAGGGTGAGTACAAAGGTGCCAACAGCAGAGCGCAGCAAGGCTGGGCAGCCTTGGTGAGGCAGCAAAGGCATCTCTTTAACTGCAGGGTGCACAGCAGCGTAGCTGGTGACTGTGGTAAACCCTCTGCAGGTTACAGAGGGAAGGAAGCGGTTGGTGGTACAACGTAAACAGGCTGTTCTCTTGAGGCTCAGCACTGCTGGCAATTTGAGCACTGGGGCAGCATCGTCAGGGGTTGCTGCTCAGGCACCCTTGGGGCCAGAAGAGAGCTGCTGTCATTGACTTTACTCACTGGCACGCAACAGGCTCTTCTCAACAAATTTACCCACAAAAAATCAGGTCAGAAGACAAATATCCCTGCGTGTGTCAGCACTGAAACTGAAAAAGTTTGGGGAAAAGCTGCCTTTTCACCACTCACATTTAGGATTTCCCGTAGGCCAGAGGAACGGAAGGTAAAGGGCCCAGCCTGCTTGGCTGCTACAGCTCAGCCTACAGGCATGTGCGTTGCAAGCTGTAGTTCACGTGCCCTTTTGAACTAAAGGGCAGGTTTACTCAGGAGACAAACACAGAAGAGGGAGCTGGCTCATTCCCCAAAAACAGTAGGTCCAACTGAAAACATGCGTGAGACACTTTGAGCAGCTACTTGGACCGTTTCTAAGCACTGTCATGGCTTGCACTCAGATGGCTGACATCTCACCCCCAGCATTCTGCATGGCCACCTCTGTGGATGGTGTAACCAGCCAGCACAGACAGACAGACTTCCAGATACAAGCAGAGCTTAACAAGGAGGCGGGGAAAAACAATTCTGCAAACTGGAACCCTCCTTGCGGAAGCCCGTACCTGGAAATGGGAGGTCACAGGACAGGAGGACAGGAAGGCAGGAGGGGCACAAAGGGACACAGGCAAGAGGTTGTAAAGGGTGCTGCACAGGTGTGCAGGATGACTCAATGTCCGCTTCCTTCCAAATCCTGTTTACAAATCCAAACAGAGCTACCCCACCTGGCAAATGCAACCATTAACCTTACTGGAGGATCTGAAGAGACAAAAGAGCAGTGGAATATTAACTGTATTTGGGGCATTACTCAGCTCTTGTACTGAGTGCTCTGCTCACCCAGGGCTGGCCAGCAAAGCTCCCTCTGCCCTCAGTGCTGGCCCGGCCACCGCAGCCCCTGTCAGTGCACACAGCCTGGCCTAAGTGGCTTCTCTTGAGCTGACAAAGCCACTGTGGGAAAACAGAGCGAGCACTTGTGTGGTTTACAGTGGGGACTGTGTGGTTGGTAGCAGCTTGACCAAGAAAAGCAGCTTGTCACCACTGTGCAGGGTGTTCTTTGTAGAGTGGGATATGAGTCTGTGGTCATGGAATTTTATTGACAGGACTAACCCCATCCTTCCCAGAAGCTGGAAGCCTCCCTTGGGTATCCACACATCTCCTTGCTGCTGGGCACTGTGTCCCTTTGCTCCTGCAGATGATGCAGCAGCATCTAGTGGCCAGGTGCTCTAAGAGCCCTGGCAGTGTCCCCAGCAGGGGCTGAGTCCTGTTCTGCCTCTTTCCTAAAGAGCAAAAATCTTCCAGCAGAGCGTTTTCACTTTGCAGAGTGAAAACCTTCTGCTACAATTACTTTTCCTTGTTTCAGATACACCTGTTCCACCATACCCTCAGGAAACATTTGCTCTTGCCTGGAAAACTCTGAACAGAGATGGAGAAGGCAGCTCTGACTGGCCCCCGTTTCCACACAGGCTGAATCACTCAGTCCTCAAGCAGAACAAGTGGTTCTGGAGCATGAAAGAAAAGCCTTCAGGGCTACAGCTCCCATGCTGCAGTGCACAAGAGGAAAAAGCAGCTCACAGCAGTTTAAGATATATTTTTCTTCCTTTCTAAGTTGCAGAAAGGCTGTGAGTAAAGGAAAGTGCATTTTGTGGAATGGTGTTTCTGTATTATTTTCAGAAGAAATGCTGAAAGACTACAATAAGCCTTCATAAAATAATCTATTTTATTAGAGCATAATCCTCTAATTCTGGCTGACCTGCTTCAGGAGCTGTTGCTTGAAACCCTCCAGCATTTCAGGTGCAAACTGATCAGCAGTCAAGTTCTTAATGTTCATGATCCCTTCGTGGGCTTCCTGGAAGAGCTCCTTCCCCACAGCTTCTTCCACCCGCCTGCGCCACTCAGCCAGCTTGGGCCTCTCCTCAAAGAGATTGTAGCCAGCACCTACAGGCTGCAGAGAGAGAGAGAGCACCTGGGAGTGAGCCAAACAAGGCATTTGCCAGGGATGGGACCAAAGGAAGGACCGCTAGGCTTTTGGCTCAAGGCAGCAGTCAGTCATCACATTGGGTGGAGCTCATCTCTGGTTCTTAGCTCATAGGAAGCAAGGGGTGACATCCTCAGCAGCTGCTGTCCCCCGGGACATGCAGCAAACAGCTCTGCCATGGCTAACCCCAGAACTGCCTAACACAGAACACAGAGGTTCATGCACACCAACACATCTCTTTCAAATATCTTTACTTTCTCTGCCTATTTTATAATTTATCTTTTTTTTTTTTTTTCCTGAGGAATTTTGACCATATTTCTATAGAAAGAACTGTCTCATCATCATCATCAGAGTAGATGTTCCCTGGCAAACTTAATTAGGGTCAAAGTCAAAAAGGAACAAGACTTAACCCCATGGAAGGGTTAACTGCAGGGAGCTCTGCCATTACAGGTGCAGCAGCCACCCCTTGTCCTGGCGTGCCCACAGCCCAACCCACATGTCCAGCAGTGCTGGGATCGATGCTCACCTGCATGAGCTCCACCAGTGCTACGAGGTCTGCCAGGGAGATCTCGCTGCCTGCGATGAAGGGCTTGTCTTGCAAGAACTTCTCTTCAAACTGCTTTAGGACAACATTAAGGTCCTCAATAAGAAATTCCAGTTTCTCTGCAGAAAGCGGCTGGCCTGTGAGGACAGGCAGTAGCACCTGGCAGGGAGAAGAAACAAGTTGCTCTTTAGGTGATTCCTTCCAAACCTAGTCATCACCTTCTCTTTGCCACCCTCTGAGGATCCCTCACCAGCCATGCAAGAGAACTGGAACTGCTTATCTCTCTTGCCAGGTCAACATTAATGTTAGTCACCACTTCCTGCCTCTCCTTGTCTCCTCCCTAGAAATCTGAAATTTCAACCACAAGAATCTCCTCTCAAGGGAAGACTGCATCATCTGCCAGCAGCTGCATTTTGTTTTCCAGCAGGAGGTTGGTTCTTTCCATGAAGCCGAGCAGCAGGCGCTGAGCTGTGTCTGGTGAGAGCTGCTCACCCAGGATGAGTTTGCTCTGGGTCTCACAGAGCAGCAGCTGCACCATGAAGGATTCAGGCCACTTCAGTTTAGGCTCAGCTGAGCAGCCAAGTTCAATTCCAGATCTAGTTTTGCCCTGATCTGTCATCTGACTTGTACATTTGCTCGGGAAGGCCCTGCACACAGGTGGGCTATTGCACTCACAGCTCTTAGCACTTAATTTTTGGTATATAAAGGTCTGTCTCACCTTCATTAAGAACACCTTGCTCCCCTTCGCACGGATGTTGGCATGCTGCCATGACAGGTACTCATCAACCCTCGCCCTCTTCTGCAGGTCAGATGGGTACCAGTGATCAGGAGTCTTGAATTTCTGGGCGAGGTACAGGAGGATTGCAATGCTGCCCAAAGAGCGAGACAGACCAGTGAGCTGATCATCTGAGATTAAAGCACCTCACCCTTTCTTCCCCCGAAAATTTTGCACTGCTGGACAAGCAACAACACAAACCTGATCCGAGTCAGGTAGAAGTGCAGGGCGTGTAACTGCCAGCAAGGCACAGCAGAGGAGAGAGTTTGTACTGGCTCAACCAGCACAATTGCCTGTGGGCAGCAATTTTCTGATACATCTGCCCAGCGAGACAGATGTGGCTTGCTGGCACAGTTACCCCATCAACACATTTGTTGAGCAAATAGGAGCTGCAGAATGAGTTTATACCAAATCTGACCTTCACAGTGCCTGGCCATTCAGCAGCAGGTGCCTTATGTCAGATTTGCTGTGCTGACCTAGAGCCTCCAGCTGCAGGCAGAGAGCAGGAGGACACGTGGACAGGTATTTAAGCTCGGAAACACTGCCTACATGCAAGGTAGCTCTGAGCAGCAGCCCACAGATTTTTGCACTATCAATGCTGTTTGAGTTGCTTACATAAGGAAGATTCTCTTGAAATGTAGGTTTGTTGTGTACAAGTGGAACCGACAGGAAAGAAGAAAAAACCTGCCTGGCCTGGAGTCCCAGCAGTGCACTGGCAGAATCCAAGCTTTGGGATAAGCAATACTGCAGGTTGAGCTTATTTGAGCCTCACCTCTCTGCTAAGGTGAAAGAACCATCCCTTAGTGCAGGCACCTTCATCAGGACATTCACTTTCCGGAACTCCTCCGTCTTGTGCTGCCCTGAGGAGGGAAATGAAAAGTTTTACTTGTCAGGGATAGTCAGGACTTATCTTCAACACTCGTGGGGACCATTTGGCCTCAAGTTCCTGGTTTTGATTGTACAAATACAGTCTTATATCAAGCTTACAAGCAATCAATAAGTGCTGCAGGGTCAATAGGGGGGTTGCCCTGTGATATCACCTTACTTGCTTATTGTCTGCATACCAGACCCACCTCTCGACCACGGGCAGAATGGCTAGGAGTCCTTTCATACCAACAGTGCTTGTCTACTCAGGGCTCTATCAGCTCCAAGTTTGTGCCTGGAGGTACCTGTCCTGTACAAACCCAGAGTGAGCACTGAGTGCCTTAGAGAAAAGGGATCTCACTATCAGGAACATGACCAACATGGACAGTGAGAAAGCAGATTATTTTTTTTTTCCTGGATGATAATGTAATTTATATTCAGCTCTCTTTTTAGCCCTCTGATGAAAATAAATTTCTATGATTCCATATAAATGTAATGGATGGTACTTCATTACAGATCTGTCAGTCGGCTTCTGTGCATGTTATCATATCTTTTGTCAGAGAAAATATGGATTTGTTGCTTTTAAGCTATCTTGTAGGTCCCCCCTTAAAGGTAGGCAGAGTGAACCTGAAGGGAAAAGGTTGCTTTGTTCATTTGAGGTCTCAACGTGCTCCATTGTGTCTGAACCCACTCTCAGATGCCTTGTTTTATGTGACTGGTTTGTGCCAGCCTTTTCCAGCCACTGGCTTCAGTCACATGTGTGTACCTGTGTATTCAAGCCTCTCTAATGTGTAACTAACCTTATGCCATGTCCTGCTATGTGAGTCACCTGAGAATCTCTGTGCCAGAGGAGATGCTCTGGAAGTGATTTTAGCTTTCCCAGTACCTGGCAAACCTGATTTGTGACTATTCCCCTGTCACTTGGCTCGTAGCCCATCTCCTCCACCCCCTTTCAAAAAGATGAAGTGTGCAGATTCCAGGTCCTCTCAGGTGTCCTTTGAATGTCATATGATTTCTATCCATTCTCACTCTTTCTACCCCTTTCCTTGAGACCCGCCCTACTGGGGGCACAAGAGCTTTTCTGAAGGGACACATTCAGTGCACCAGCTCAGTTCTGAGTATCAGTTCCCCCATCTGGTCCTCACATGCTGTGCAGCGATGGGTACTAGTGCAGCGAGGCCTCTCACACTGTCCCAGAGTGAGCTAACCCAGCTGCAGGTACCCAGAGCACTTCCCACTCTAGGAATGGGATGAGATGCACCTTTAGGATGCACCATAGCCCAAATCAACCATCTTAAATCCACTGGCCAAAAGCAGGCACTGATGCCATGGGGCACAGAGCGCTGGGAAATTGTGACTTAATTCACTTTCCTTCCTCTCAGTTCCCCAACACCTGTATTTCAGTTGTTCTGTTCTCCCTGATGCTCTCGTTGCTCGCCTGCCATCTCCTTTGCACCAATCTTAGCACAGCAGCTTATGTATTGGGAAAGAAGGGGAAGGACAGGAGATGAGCCTGCCCCCAGGTACAAACAATTGCAAAAATTTTTGCTATGAGATAGGTGGGAGGAAAGCCACAGCAAGGTACAACCAGTGCACAGCTAAGATGTGCAGGGGAACACCCAGAGACTAAACCACATCACCCCTGAGTCACAACTTGGAGCCTCTTTTGTTCCTTTACCAATTTCAGCCCCAGAAGCCTTCTCATCTTTCACTGTTTTTAAGCGTTGCTTTCTGAGGCGTTGTTATTCCCAACACATTACCTTAATTTCAAATCCAGCAGAGCTCTGGAAAGGTTGAAAGACAGCTTTTACCAGCTTCAGTTACAAAGAAAGAAGATGCAGATCTTTGGGCATCCTTTGGTGAGAACACACAATACCCCTTGGACAGGCTCCTATCAGTTATCAGTTGGTTTTAGCCCAAATAAACCACCTTCCTTTCTTCATTTATCAGTGTTCAGATCGCTGGCAGCTGCATTGTCTCGCTCCACAGCCTTCACAAGTCTGCCCTCAACCCTCTCAAAAAAGCTGCTTGACCCAGTGGAACCCCCAGAGGAGCAGCCAACTGCCCTGCCCTGCCTGCACATGGGGACACACCGGCAGTGAGGACCCTCACACATGGGGACCCTCCCGCGGCGCTGTCAACCCCTGCCAAGAGGAGAAGACCCCCTCTGCAGTAACTGCTGCTGCTCACCGGAGCACAAAGTTTTTTAAAGAAGTTTAACTGGGGAACAAGAACTGCACAGCTCAGCTGTCCTCGCCCATACGTGAATGTCCCACCTCTGTGAATTTTTGTCTTCCATTAACCGCGGAATGCCCTCAGATCTGGCACATCCTGAGCGCTTCTCAGAAAAGCCTCTTTTATGAGAGACCCACTTTCTGCTGGGGTGGAGCCGATTTCAAAGATAGTGCACGCCTTTGTAGAGTCCTTTGTGTTGCAGAGGAGCAGAGGTACTGAGCTGACTACTTAAAAAACAGGGGTGCACTGGAGAATTAGGTCCCGGTTTTGTGTAGGCACCTGGAACCCTCTGCAGCGGGAGGGCCACCTCGCCTTCTCGCAGCATCTCACACTTAGCGGGACGGTGAGTAACCCTCTGCCACCCGCTGGCTGGAATCCAGCAGCTCCCCCGGCTGGAGCAGCTGGGCACCCGTTAACCCTGGGGCTGGGGACACCGGGAGGACAGGGGACCCCCTTGCCGCCCCCCCAGCCCCGCTCACCCTTCATCAGCTGCACCCGCTTGAACTCGAAGGGGATGTTGTTGCTCCGGGCGAAGATGTAGAGCGCCCGGCAGGGCTGCGAGAGCAGGTCCAGGTACAGCTCCAGCCCCATCCTGCCGCCGCCGCCGCCGCTGATTCTGCCGCCGCCGCCGCCTCCTCCCGTGCTGTAGCGTGCGGTGCCGTCCCGCCCGGTGCCCTCCCCGGGGCGGAGCGCAGCTCCCCCGCTCCGGCCGCTCGGGGCAGGGCCGTGCCCGAGGGCTCACAGGACAGCGCTGATGCCACTTTGTGGAGCAAAGTTTCAACCGGGCTCTGCCACCTCACATCTGATCTCTGGCTTGTCCTAATAACTGCCCTTAATCCCTTAATGATAAGGAAACTGCAAGGCTGAGGGGTGTGGGTGATCAAGAGGCAGATCCCGGTTCTACCCCACGGGAGCTCTTGCGGTTCTTGCACAAGAGGACTTTCCATTCCTGCCATTCCATCACCAGCCCAGACACCCGTGCTATGGAAAAACAACTGGAGAGCAGTCACACAACAGGAAAACACACACTGAGTCACTGCTATAACACAACCCCACATTGGTCCCACCTTCACAAGATTCAACCACTCTTCCCAACACCCATCCCTTCAAGATTCCCAGCTCTTCATTTTGCTTCAAGAATGTATTGGTAATGCTGGTGTTCATACATTTTGCCTTACAAAACAATAAGCTGGAGCTGGAGCCTTTCCTCCTGAAGGAAGAGCAACCCATGGAGGGTAGTGGCAGGCAGCAGCTATGTGGCAGCCCTAAGCCCTCTGCCGGGACAGATAAAAATATCAGTGGCATGTGTCAAAATACAGACTTATGGTTTGCAGTGACACTAGCTGGCTCCAGGACATTCATATTAGACATCAGACATTTCAGTCTGCATTAACATCAGCCTAACACTTAATAATACCTGCTGTTACCACTGGTACAGAACACTGGAATAAAACAACACAGGCAAGAAAAGGATAAGGCACAAGACTATAACAGTGAAAAATTGCTTCAACAATATCTCCATACCTAATCATAAAATATCCTGGGTTGGAAGGGACCCACAGGGATCATCAAGTCCAACTCCTGAGCCCTGGAATTTTTTATTAGACACTGTTTGAAAAATATATATATAGTACTTATTTAAGAGTTGCAGTCACTTCAGCCTAGAGCAGCTCTTCAAACACACTTCTGCTACAGGCACTGTGCAGGTGTTTATGCATTTGCAGACACAGCTGCTTGTGCAATAAGACAGAACCATTAGTTGTTCCAGTGCAGAACGGCCCAGCCCTCGTGGTTGGAGGACAGCAGTTCCATCAGGCCCATGCTCAACAGCTGGTGGTAGTTCTACATACGCCAGCAGGATACGATGCAAAGTCCTCTTCCAGACACCTGTATCTCAAAATTCATCTTTTTTTTTCAACCAGTAACTGAACTCTGCTTGCAGTGTCCCTGAAAGAGTAACATGGCCTGTAATAGCTTCAGCTCTGATAAGGTTGAGGAGCCAACAACTGAGGCCCGTTCAGGGACCACGACTCAGCGTTACTGTGCTGGGGACCAGTCCATGTCCTGTCCCACTCAGGGGCCTCAGTGCCACGAAACACGACCAGCTCAGCTTCCATCCGTTCAGGCTCGTTTCTGTGCTCGCTCGTTCTGTTCAAAATTAAAGTTGAGAAGGTGACTGAAGATGTCCCTGTCTCAGGGTCACACAGAAGGGACTTCAGGGAGCAACAGGACAATTTAATAATCTTTTCTGCCCCAGCTCTCACACATTCTTGTCTAGAACTCTAAATCTCAACCTTCCCACTGGTGTATAAAGAAGGGCCTGCAGATAATGCTTTCCTGGTTTGGGATACCCAACTCTAGTCAGCATAGCTGTACATTACAGTCCTAAACTCTGTAATGACAAAAGGTTGAATCTCTGCTTTATATTTGTAGCACACTGGATAGCTACCAAAATCCCAGCTCCAAAGGTAAAGAGAAAGGCAGAGTAGAAAAAAACCCACCACAAATCATAGAATTGTTTTGGCTGGAAAAGACCCTAAAGAAAATTGAGTCCAAGCATTAATCCAGCACTGCCAAACTCACCACTAAACCATGTCCCCAAGTCTACACATCTTTTTAATCCCTCCAGGGATGCTGCCCACCTTTAACAGAAAACTGTCCCCTCCCCACCCTTTCTGAGCATTCTGTAATGATGCAAGCACAAATGCTGCCTTCACACTGAGATGGAATTCTTTCAGTTAAAGGAAAGGATCCTAGACACTAATACTTGTGCTAAACATGAATTGCAGTAAACTGCACAAGTTGTAGTTGGATTTTTTTATTTTATTCCCCGCCTCAATTACCTTGACTGTCTTCTCGAGCTTACACAGAGCTCCCTCATATTGCTGCACCAAAGGCTTTAATGATCTGCCCTTCACGGGGTGTTTCGTTATGTCTCGGATGCCGGCATCCCTCAGCATGCGCAGAAACCGGCGTTCCTGCATCACAACACAGACACAGGAGATGAGACATCCCACTGCCTATCAGCTAGAAAATGAGCACATTTTGGAACGTGTTGCCTAGTCAGGAAATACTTGAAGTTTCTGTGCACAAAGCTCAGCTGACTGGAAAAGGTGGGAAGTAGTATGAACTTTATCTTCCTTATGACCCTGCATGCATCCTTATCAAATGAACCCCACACAAAGACATACCTGAATTCTAAGGACCAAGCTGAAGGCAACACCTGCTTTTCCTGCACGAGCCGTTCTTCCAACCCTGGAAACAGAAAAAGTTGCTTCAAGTCACTTTGAGCCCCATGGTCACTGCCATTATCAGCTCCAAGAGTCTGATTCTGAAACCCTTCACATTTAAGCAAGTCTGATTCCAAGTAATGCTATGGGCTTATTTTTTATTCGAAAGTTATTTGCATATTAAAGTAAAAAGAAAAACTAAAAGTCCTTTAAAGTGCATGTCACCTTTGCTAAACATTTCAAAGCAAACCAAGCTCAGGACATGTCCCTGTTGTGCCCAGCTGCCTTACCGGTGAATGTACGTCCTGATGAACTGTGGGGCATCGTAGTTTATTACATAATTCACTCCTTTAACATCAATCCCCCGTGCAGTGGCATCTGTGCTGATCAACCTGGTTGTAAATGTACGTACAATTATTTTCAGGCAACATCTCTGGCACCACACACACAAGCGAAACACAGCACAATTCTTGCTGATCTCTGTTCAAACTGGACAGCCAGCCTCTGTCTCTGTTTCCAGGTTCTCCAAGCATGGAACACTAGGCCAAACAGCTCCCAGCGCACTGGAGGTTACAAACCTCTCAGGTATCTGAACATTCCATAAAGGTATTGAATGCAGAGAGCAAGGTAAGAAATTTCAGCAGCCAAGATTTGGATAAAAAGGAAATCCAGAAAATCAGTATTTACCTTCTTCTCAGAGACATTCCACAGATACAATCTCATACAGCTACCAAAACCACAATGTAAATCAAACACACAGATAGAAGTAAAGCTGTGTGCCTGCCTGAGCAGGGACTGTTTTGGTAGGAAGCACTAACACCGTGTATAGCTCAAGCACCAACATCCATTTCCTTCCTACAAGACCAGATGCCCAGCACACACATTAAACATCAGATTTGCAAACCTGTGTGTTTTGGGCAACTCTGAACACACAGCTGCATTTACTGCTTGCCATGAAATAACACAGACATTCAGATTGCAGTTAGATTAGAACAGACTGCGTTACATGCAGGATAAACAATTCAAAGTCACAAGTCCAAGTCTCACACCCATTCTGCCACAGACTCCTGCACACTCTTTTAGAGGACCCTGTGTAGCTGTGTGCTTGGTTCTGCCTAGTTTTTCTCACTGGAAACAGCCTATGTTGGAAGACATGCAGGAAAGTCATTTAAGATGCTCACAGTTGTATTTTTCCTTGTTCAAACTCCTTTATGGTTCTCTGTCTCTCACTTGGAGGCAACCGAGAAGAAAACTCAGCCACTGTGACTCCACCAAAGGCTTGAACCAGCAGGAACAACCTGCAGGGAAAGGGGACAGAAACAGTCACTTCCCTCTGTAACAACACTTGACAGATACCTATGTTAGTGATCTCATCATCTCCTCACCTGTGAGAAGCTTCCCTGGAGTTGGTGAAGCACAACACGCGGGTGAATTTCATTGTCAGCATGAAATACAAGAGGAGCAAAGGCTTGGAATTCAGATCACAAGGCACGTAACATTGCTGCAGTCCACAGGGAAGAAGTTCAGAGAGAAAAATTACTTCTTGCCAAGACTATTTTCCCTGAAACCCACTACCTGTCCATGACCTACCACAGGCTTGGATGTTTTAAAACTGACTAACAGCAGCAAACCCCACAGTGCCACCCCCTTTAGAATAAGTCACAGTTACAGGCTGGCAGGATACAAAACAAGTGGAGACAGGAGACCTGAGTTGTTCTTACTTCTCCACAGCAAGTAACAACATGCACTGCCTTCCTGCCTACAGGCTGACTGTATCTGCATGCCTTGAAATGCACATTATAAATATGGACAATTGATAAGTGCTACTATGTTATTATTATTTCACATTTCCACTCCCTGTCGCTGGTAAAATTTAATTCCACATGAAGAGAGATTATTAAAAAAAAAAAAAAATCCAGTCTTAAACAAATGAGCATTAAGTAATGAGAAAACAAACACACAAAGATAGAGCTCTCTGGCTTGTAAATACTCCCAAAGCCACTTTTGCCCAGCACCTCTGTAATGCAAGGAAACACAGACATTTTACAGTAAAACCATAACCAGATACTCCAGAACTAAACAAATCTTCAAGTGTAACTTATTCAAGAGAATGAACACCCTACCGATAGCCCTTCAGGGAGTGTGTATTTATTATTAGCATCTTGTTCAGTTTCTGTTCCATCTTCCAGTGGTTTTTTCTCAGAATAGACAGATGTGAAGAGGCGAGGCTGGAATAAGTCCAGCTGCTGCAGTTTCTCTGGGTCCTGGGTCAGTGTGGCTGAAAACAGCAGTTTCTGTAAGGGTATCTGAGGAGAGCAGGAGCTGAAAGGAACAGCATATGGAAACCAGGCTTTGAGGATGGAGCAAAGGAGCTCTACCACAAGTACCCTCAGATGATGTTATAAAGGGAAGCAATTAACTCTCTGATGCTCTTTTCTTGCCCTGGGCCTTTCCTATAGGCTCTTTTCCACCCTTGTTTTATGGTGGAGTTCACAGACAGAACTGATCAGTGCCCTCAATCTGCAGGAATCTGTTATTCCTGCACACATCCCTGCACCCTGGTTACCCGTGTGCTCATTCTAGTCACGTCTTTCCTTGGCCACTGATCTCAGTTTCTGACACATCTCTACCACTACTGTAGTAAAACAGCAGCTGCAGATAGTTGATTGCAAGAGTTTTCCTTCAAATCCATTACTCAGCTCTGGTGGGGGGCATTACTACAGTTACTATGCAAAGGAATCAAAGATTTGCAATATTTGTGCATTCTTTTGATGCTCCTTTAGTCTAAATAAGGAAAGCTTGGAGAATACAATACTTAGTCTAAAGGACATTCTCTAGCATCAGCTGTTCACTGACTTACTTTGATACACATTTCTCTTTGAGGGTCCCTGTGGGAGGTACTGTGGAGCAGGACAGTGACACCCAGAGCTGGTATCCATGCCATCAGCTCAAAGAAATGTATTCTGCAGCTCACCTGGCTGCTGTTATAGGCCCTGGTTTAGTCCTCTGAAAAAGCATGTTGGAGCCAGAGTCATCTTCTACTTGGAATGCAGCTTTCACAATTTGGTTCAGACAGTCCTGGTGCATGTCATCAATCATACGATCCGCTTCATCTATGATCTGAATTCACAAGGATGAAAAACACCCCTTGTTAAATACTGGCAGCTTTTTATTTTCCTTTTTTTTTTAATCTGTAACAAGTGAACCAGAATGTAAGATAAGGGATGCTCCTAGTCAACAGAACTGCTTTCTTTGCCCATCCTTACTCTGAGTTTACAAAAGGCCAAGAGAGAAGGGGAAGTGGGAGGATGCTTGGGTGTCACGAGTTGGAATAAAACATCTCATCTTGTGACTGCTGCCTTCGGAATCTGGAGCGTAGACAGGCCCACACAACAGTTCCGACAGAGATGTAGTTATGTTCCATGCAAGAAGAAAGCAGGAATTACAGCTGTCACAGGCAATGCCCTCAGCTGGGAGACCCGTGGAGCCAACTTACCAGGAAGCGAAGCTGCGTCAGGCTGAAGCCCGGGGTCTGCCTGATGTGATCCGTGAGCCGCCCTGGCGTGGCCACAACAATGTCAGCCAGGCTGCAGTAGCCTGTCACTCTGAAAGGACAAGCAGCCCATGAGTAAGTCTCTCTCTTCACCATAAAGCACGTAGCAGAGATCCTGGCTCAGCATACCTTATGGTTTTCCTACCACTCAATTAACTGATAAACAATAACATTCAAATATGCACTTAAGTCCGGAGAGCATGTGGAGGCAGTGCTGGACACCAGACCCCAGTCTGCACTGTACTGCCTCATTTTAAACAGGAAGTCTCATTCTCCATTGCTCTTTAAAAAAGCTTAATTGCAGTAAAATCCCACATAGCCACTTGTACCTGTGGGCATAAGGTAAACATCTGCATTTTACTGAGCTGGTGAAGAACCCCAAAAATCTAGTAAAACATTACAATCACAAAAAAGGGGTAGTAGCAGGCTCTATGACAACAACAGAACCACCAGTGTCCAGCATATAAACCCACTATCCAAAACCATGACAGCACGATGGTGTGCTGCAACAGCCTGTGTTTTGACCCCTGCTCCATGAGATTAATTAGTTTACAATCTCTATAAACCTTATCCAAATACCTTTTAACCTACTTTTTCTGAACAAGCATCTCCTGCTCCTTTGCAAAAGATCTCTGGCCAGTAATCAAAACGACCTTCAGACCCGTCCCATCAGTGTAAACGTTGAACACTTTACTCACCTGCAAAGAGAGGAGCTTTGTCAGCTGTCACAGAAACACTTGCAGTAATGCTTTCCATTGGAGTGACAACATCAAACCCACTGATGGCTCTTCCCCGGGCTTCAAAGAACAGCCAAAGAAGTGGCTGCATCAGCCTGTCCCTTGGCCCAGTTCTGCTCAGAGAGACAGTAAAGAGCCACATACCTGTTGTGCCAGTTCTTTAGTGGGCAGAACAACCAGAGCTCGCACGTGGCAAACCACTCGATCCAACAGAACCTGCCAAAATAAAGGCCAAATGAGTGCCTGAAAGCAGTGGGGAGAGAATAGGGTTCTTGTACTTAACTTAGTTAGAAGAGATGGGCTTGACACACCCTCAGAGTTCTGTTTCCCTTTTTCTCCCTCCACCTCCTCATGCTGGGCCTGCTGTCTGAAGAAAGGAGTGGGATGCTGACATGTGGCTCTCTCAGACAGCTCTTAGCTAAAAATCCTACTGCCTTATGTCCACAAATTCCTTGGCTTTTTAACGTACTTCTGAGCTGCAGTTAGCTTGAACAAAAGCAAGCCCAGCATTTTCCCTGCAGATGCTTCCCTGGGGTGAACTCACCTGGACAATGGGTATGACGAACGCCAGGGTTTTCCCGCTGCCCGTGGGGGCCGAGACACAGATGTCCTTGGGGCGGTATCCCCCCCGCCCCACCAGGTACCCGTTGGAGGCACTCTGGAGAATGGCAGGAATCACCTCTGCCTGAACTGAGCAAAACCAAAGACAAGCACAAAATACACCGTTAATGAACTCACTCATACCCTTAAAAGGTTACATGAAAGCATTCTGTAAGTGAGGAAACACATGCTGGCTTCCCAGCAAAACCCTGACACAGCTTAAGCCTCCAGGTTCGGCTGGACCAAGCAGTTGACTGGAGGTCACCCTCCTACCCTTATCCTTGTTTCCAGCTGTGCTTTCTACTTAAATAAGAGTTGGCAGTTATTGTACTTGTTTGCAAAACCAGTAAAATAACAGAAAATGCTTGGCATAAGGAGGGAAAATGTGAGGGCACAAGTAAGACTTCCCTCTTTGGGCAGCTGTGAGCCATTACTTTAAGCTGTGTTTATGAGTAGATGACAGACTTTTACTCAGCCTAGTAAATGAAAATGAAGGGTGAAAGCTGTTGCAATCACTTGCATGCATCAAACTTGGCTTTGTCCTATGTTTTACGTCACTGACGACACAAAATACTCAGCACCAGAGTGCAGGAACTCTGCAAATCAGTTCAGAAACAAACATAAGCACTGTCAAGGTACCTGGGAAAAAGGACTCTATCCCGTTCATTTGCAGCTTTTTCAGCAGGTGGGGATGGATTCCTGGGACATCTCTGATTGGACACAGATTGTCTTTGATACGTTTCTGCACTCGTTTGGGTTGAGCAAGCCACTGTGGCAAGAAGGGCTGAACCTGAGGTGAGGGAAAGGAGAATATGGCCATGCCATACATAAAACAAACCTGTAAGATGCATGTTCCCTCCTGACCTTCACCACAGTCCAGTCAAGTTTAATGTACCTTCTGCACTGGCCTTCTGTCATAGTCTCCGAGAATTGTCAAACTGGAGGGTGGATAATTTGCCTCTTCCCCAGAGGCTGTTAAGGGCAGCTCCTCTTTTGTGCTTTGATTTTCATTAGTTCTTTCACTCTTCTCTTTCTTCTCTGTTTCATCTCCTTCTGTTTCCTCATCCGTCTTCTTCCTTTTAGAAGACTTACTTTTGACACTGCTCCTATTTTCCTGTTGTTCGATGTCTTCTTCAGAATCTGGAATGTGGATACCAGGAATGCAAAGGCACAGGTCAGAATGTGTTACAGAAAAGGGATGGAGGCAACATTTTACAATCAGCAACAACTTGCAAGCTCCTCTTTTTTCCTAAATCCAAGTGCAAAAGTCAAACATTTCCTTATTGGTATGGAGGCAACAAGACTGAGTGACATACTTGCCTCCTCCCCTTACTCTAAATTAATCCTCAAAGTCTGCAATATGGGGCTTTCTACTAAAAAAAAAAAGAACGACTTTGTGAACATATTAAGCAGAGGAAAACAAAATCAGGTAAATTGGGCAAGGTACTCAAAGAGCAACTTGTGTCCACTTTTCTGTGGAGAACTGTCGACCACAATGAACTGAAATCCTACTGCCTGTTACCTGCTTCAGTCCTCTCCCGCTGCACTTTCGACTTTCTTCTTTTTTCTTTCTTCTTCTTCGCAGGGCTACTGCCATCTGCTGACTGCTCAGTACCCGCCCTGCCTTCAGCAGGGCTGCGGGGCTGCGTTGCCTTTAGCTTTTTCTGCCCTTGCGCACCGGGCTGCTCTTCACCCTCCCTCTTCCTCTTCCTTTTTTCTTCTCCGGGCTCACCGCCGGGGCTCAGCACCGCGTCCCCCGGGCCTTCCTCCCCTCCCCGGGGCTGCGCCTCCCGCTGCTTCTTCAGCTGCCGGGCCCTCGCCTGCTGCCGCAGCCGCTCCAGCAGGACCCGCGCCCGCTCCTCCGCCTCAGCGCCCTCCTCCTGCTGCTCCTCCTCCTCCCCGCCGTACCTGAAACGGCACAGACAGAGCCCCCTCAGCCGCCAGCCGCCCGCCCGCAGCCGGGGTCGAGGCAGCACCTGGGGCAGGGGAAAGGGTCGGGACAGGGATGGGGACAGGGACAGGCGCAGGGATCGGGACAGGGGCAGGGGCCGGGATAGGGATGGGAACAGGGACAGGGATCGGGACAGGGGCAGGGGCCGGGATAGGGATGGGGACAGGGACCGGGACAGGGGCAGGGACAGGGATGGGGACAGGGACCGGGACAGGGGCAGGGACCGGGATGGGGACAGGGACCGGGACAGGGGCAGGGGCCGGGATGAGGACAGGGACCGGGACAGGGGCAGGGGCCGGGACAGGGATGAGGACAGGGACCGGGACAGGGGCCGGGCCGGCCGTACCTGTTGATGCAGAACAGCGCCATGGCCACGCCACGCCGCCCGCGCGCACTGAGATGACGTCACCACAACGAGACCCCGGCGGAAGGCTCCAGAAGGCGAGGGGAGGCGCCCCCTGCTGGGGAGGGGGGGTGCCCTGAGGTGACCCTGAGGGGAGGGAACGCCCTCACGGGGAGCGTCGGGGCGGGACGGGCTGGGAGAGAGCACGGCATTCGTGTGGGACACTCAGAGCACGGCATTCGTGTGGGACACTCAGAGCACAGCATCCGTGCGGGACAGGCCGGGAGAGCACGGCATCCGTGTGGGACAGGCTGGGAGAGCACAGCATCCGTGTGGGACACTCAGAGAGCACGGCATCCCTGAGGGACACTCAGCACAGCAGCCGTGTGGGACAGGCCGGGAGAGAGCAGAACATCCCTGTGGGACAGGGTGGAAGAGCTCAGCATCCGTGTGGGACGCTCAGAGAGCACAGTGTATCTGTGGGACAGGCCAGGAGAGCACAACACCTGTGTGGGACAGGGTAGGAGAGGGCACAAAATCCGTGTGGGACAGGCTGGCACATCATCAGTGCGGGACACATTGGCACAGAACACCAAAGCTTCCCACAGCACTGCAGGCTCCAGCACAAATCCCACAGCACCAAGGGCCTCTCTCGCTGCCTGCAGCAGGCAGTGTAAGCAATGTGGATGACACCATTCCACCTCAGTGAGCAAAAGCACTCCCTCCTTGCTTGTTTGGCCCCACACAGCTGGCATGTTCCCAGAAGAAAGCTGCCCTGCAGGAGCAGGCACAGGGCTGGCCAAAGGACTGCTTCCACCGTGGCAATGGCAGACACAGGCCAAAACCAAACCTCAGAGTGACAAGGAGCCCCAAAGGCACCTGTAGCTGCTGGGACACAGCAAGGTAAAAATTACCCTGGAGTGCTGTCAGGAAACAGCCACAGACACCACCACTGTACTGCGAAATACCGTGTCTGAGAAAAACAGGCAAACCCAAAGCATTCCTTTTGTTTGCTTTAGGATCAGTGGCACAGACATGTTCGCGATTGCCCAACTCCATCCCCAACCTGCCAAAGCCTACACCACACATGGCTTACTTCTAAATCTTTATTTGTTTTCTACACAGAGAAAACAGAGGAATGTTGAAGCAGCAATATTTAAACACACTAGAAAGGAGCCATCAATCTGTGAGAGTGCACAAAATGCAACACGGGGCCATTTGTGCCGTGGTCTCTGCTACGGGGCAGGGTGAGGGGAGGTCCAGGAGCAGCCTCTTCAGGCAGACAGGAGAGCTCTACGCAAAGGTGGAGCCGTTCCAGCCCACGTTGGCAGCATTCATGTCGAAGTAGTTGATGTAGACCCTGCGGAAGAGGCACAAGAGGACACAACAATGATCTTATTAACTCATTTATGTAAGTCATGAGTGAGATGGGACAATACAACGGGGAACAGTGCTTCCCATTCCTCTGCTTCAAGAAGTTTCAAGCTACGCTTTTACTCAAATTTATCAAACTTGTCTGGTGGAACCTCCGAACAGCCAATATTCCTCAGAGCCCCTGGAATTGTACTTTTTTTCCTCTTTTTTAAATACAAACTCTTCTTGCGGTCAAGGGCTGCCCAGACACCAGACAGCTCTTGGTTAGCAGCCTGTCAAGAATTTCCAGAGATCAAACCCTTTTGTTTCCAAGCACTGCAGTTCCTCACAGGTGTCACACAGACACAGCCCCAGAGAGCCAGGCGGGCCCTCAGGGCTGGCTCTGCATGTCTCCCCTTCCAGCTCCCATGGCAGCAGGTTCTCCCCATCCTTCACAGACACTCTCCCAAGGCTCCACAGCCCGAGAGGGAGCTGCTCACAGCCTGCTGGCCTCTACTTTGTCTTTCAGCGCCAGCCTGTTACTGCTCCTCCCATGTGCTTTCAGCCTCCCTTCACAGAGGACAAGGCATCACACCTCAGAGGCAAAAGACATTGTGCAACTTGTCGGTGCTGTGGTGTTTTTCCCTGCCCTGAGAGGAGGAAGCCATTGAACAGAGAACTCTCTTGGGAAAGACACAAGCATCAAAGTCTTAATTGGACATGAAAATGATGCAAGCGATCACTTCATGTTTTCCCAAGCATGTGGACTTATTTCTGGCTTTTTGTATTTTTAAACCAACTTCTGAAATCAGTTTCAGGAAGCCAGATATATAAGGTTAACCTGCGTCCCAGCCTTACCTGTCTGCAGATACATGCAAGTGCTTTGAGATGAGATCACACAGCATCTTGGTGTAAGTCTTGTTCTGCTGCCCTCCTATTTTGCCGATGCTGTAGAGGCTGCAGAGCGCGCAGGGATCGGTGGAGCCTCCGAAGGACATCATCTGATCAGGTATGATGTGCACAGCTATGTACTGCGGGAGGAAAACACAGTTACAGCCCGTCTGACCCGCCCTCCCCTGACACAAACTTGCTTTAGGGACCAACTTGAAACAGTGCAGTTGTATTGGTGTCAGGCTGCTCATCAGCCCTGCCCTCTGCGCCCTTCCCAGACCCAGGGGAGGCATCAGCAGCTCAGGGGGTTACGGCCGTGGGGGCTGCGGGGACCCTCGGCCCGGCTCTCAGCTTAAGGCACGAGGCTGTGTGAAAAGCCGCCGGCACCACAGGTATTCCTGCCCGCCACAGCACTGCGGCACGGGGAGATAAAGGCCCCAAATCTGTGCGTGCCAGAGCTCACATCCCCAAAGCACAGTCCGAGCCACCGGGCCCGCCCCAGAGCCTGGCAGCGAATCGGCCTTATCGGGCTCCGCCGGTCCGGCCCTAGGGGGTCGTGTCGGATGGCGGGGCCGCCGGGAGCTGCCCGGAGGGGGGCACAGCCCGCAGGAGCGCTCGGTACCTGCCCGAGCCCCTGCCCGGGCGGCTCTGCCGCCGCGCAGCTCCGCCGCTCAAATCCCGACGGCCGGCACAGGCGCAGCACATCCCCGGCTACGTGAGCGCCGAGCCCCTGCAGGCCGCGCTGCCGCCGCGGGCTGGCGGCCTCCGCACGGGCAGGGGCCGGGCTGCGGGAGGCCCGGCACGGCGGGATGGAGCGGGCACAAGCCCCTTCCACGGAGCAGCGATGAGGGGGGAGGGCACGGGCACAAGCCCCTTCCCCCGCAGCAGCGGGGCGGCGATCGCGGCCCGCCCGCCCCGGGGGCACAGAGAGCGGGCGCTGCCCCGCGGCCGCCCCGCCGGCGCCTCCCCACACTGGGCCCGCCGCCCCTCCGGCGCGCACGTGTTCGCCCCGCTCCCGGCCCGGGCGGCCCCGCCGCCCGCCCTCACCTGCGCGGGCTTGCCGGTGGCCTTGGCCAGCTGCTGGGTGAGGTCGCCCAACAGGCTGTCGGGCACGGCGTCCTTGCAGACATTGGTGTAGATAGCGAACATGGGCATGGTGGCGGCAGCGGGGGCGACGGGGCCAACGGCGGGAGCGGAGCGGCGGGAGCAGCGCACTGGAGCGAGGAGGCGGTGGCGGCGCTGCTTTTAGTGCGCGGGGCCGCGCCGGAGGGAGAGCGGCCCCGCCCGGCGGGGAGGGGAGGGAGCAGGGCGGGGGGGGGCACGCACACATCCCGCCTCCTCGCTCTGGCGCCCTCGCTGCGGAGTGCGGCGTGCGGAGCCCTCCCTCGGCAGCCTCCCCGCCACAGCTCTCCCCCCGCTCCGCAGTTATTCGTTTGATTTGTTGCTAGCACTTTACAATTTCTGAGGGTTTTTTGCAGGCTTCTTCCTGGAACGGAGTCCGGGCGCGCTGGGGAGCTCATACATAACCTGGTATCAGCACACATGTGGTACCACCACTGTAGTACCCCCACTGCCTTCTGCGGGATTAGGGCCGGCGAGGGATATAGGCCCTAGCCTGGCAGTTGCAAAAAGAGGGATATTCGCCTTCCTTCGGAAGGTATCTTTATTTTTTCAAAGTAA
The DNA here is from genome assembly GCA_038380795.1 of Pyrocephalus nanus. NCBI lineage: Eukaryota > Metazoa > Chordata > Aves > Passeriformes > Tyrannidae > Pyrocephalus > Pyrocephalus nanus. Next base: position 5,967,174 of record CM076278.1, read on the forward strand.
AGGCACGTTTGCACAATTTTTGGTTTAAATGTGTGCATAGCTTTAACTCGATGTAAGCAGAAACGTTTGCCTTGCTGGCATATGAATTATTCTCTATAACGTTTTTCAGTCAATTTAAAAATTATCTATTACTCCTCAGCATCCCCCTTTTCACGTACTTTTTTCTTCTGGAAAAAGGCAGAGGTGATTTTTTCGTTTGCTTAGGAATGAAGCGGTGCGTGTCTGTTCGGAGGTGAGGGGCAGCAGAGCCGAGCCGTATGCTGGGCTGTGTGATGCGATGCACGTAGGCTGCCAGGGCACAGCTCCCCGCGCTGCCTCTTCCCTGCCCCGACGGCGGCAGCGCTGCTCTGCTGGGCCAAATGACTCACAGGAAGGCTAAAGAGGATCAGGCCCAGAGCCTCTCCACCCAGACATTTTACACACAGGGATCAAGCACGTGCTGATTGTTTTAACAAAGTCCCAACCACTGCTGCTGCTACAGAGCTTGACCATATGTACATGTCACACCCGTGAGCACACATAGCCCTGAATGAGGAATAAGGGATGATGCTGCGTAGGAACACTTAGGAGTGACATAGACTGTAATGTTGAGAACTGGAGCACTTCTTTTTGTAGCGATTAACAGTGATTAAAAACAGCGATTAAGAACTGATTAAGTTTTCTTCCTTGGATATCTTCACCTCAGCTCCCTGCCACTGCACACTGCCTCTTATTCCTCCTATCCTCCTGCCTCCCAGATTTGTTGCATGGAGGTGGGGTGGGAATTCCATCCGTGCAGGGAGGAAAACTTGAGAGCAATGTCACCATATGGTGTGCTTGCTCTGTGGCCTGCCAGGCTGAGTGGCAACCCTGGCCATGCTGCCACACAATGGAGAGACATCTGCAATGTTGTTCTCCTTTGCCTCCCTGACCAAGCAAGAAGCAGTGCATACATTTTCATAGCTTCTAAAGATGCATTTTTAGCAGTTTACCAAATACCAGTGTACTGGTCCCTCAAGTGATTGCTCTGCATTCCTACCTTCATAATACAATTTCTGGATGCCCGGCACCCGTTTTTAAAAACAATTGCCTGTGATTAAAATAAGAACAGTGAAGAAATGTGTCTAAGAGCAACAAATTGAAAGATAAAATGTTTTATAGAAATATGCCAAAAAGCATTCTGATGATGTGCCAGAGACAGAGGCAAAGGCAGCTTCTACATTCCCTATTGGAGAGTATAAGGACTGTTAGCAAGCAAAGATGGTCTCATCTGTACTTGTGCCATGAAGTGCCTTAGGAACACACATTCCAGAGTCTGGATGCTCTGAGAGTAACTCTGAAAGCATCCACCACAGAAAGGCCTCAGGAGATATGTGGGGCAGGCTGAAGCCTCTCCTGGAGACTGACTGCAAAGGGAGGGGGCATCCACGGGTTGCAGTTGTACAAACCCAACTGCACCACAGCCAAAACCTGAGCACAGGGCAACCGGACCAGGGAGGAGGAGCCAGGAGAACCTCAGAGAGCGCTGGTGCCGTGGCTCCAAGAGCAGCAGAGGCAGCATTCTTTGAGCGAGTGGCTCTATGAAGAAGGCAGATTGATTTCTGGAGAAGGAAACTGCCTCCCTGTGGGTCCTGCTGTGTTTAGGGGCCATTCTGCCCAAAGAATACATACCTTGTGTCATGTCTTCCTCCCTCAATAGGCAGCTCCACATGGCTTAAAGTGGCATGAACAGTATTTAAAAAGATATACTGTATTTAGATGCCAAGTAGCACATTGTTTTACTGGCTGTACTGCTTTGATTCACCAAAGCAGCTTTCATTTGTTATCCCAACAAAGCATTTTTGCAGGTTGAGATGCAGGCTTGTATTTAAAGCCTGTGTCTGCAAAGCAAAGCTGTGATAGGGACAAAATGGGGTGTTCACAATAGAGCTCAGAACAGGGGTGTGATAGAGTTTGCTCTTCCAGAAAAAAGTCACAATACACCTAACTGCAGATTTTCAGGAAATTTATCTCTACTCAGTCTTTTATTTTACTTTGGAAGCAAATGATCTTATCTGACCAAGGGCTTGAATAATAAATATTTATATGCAAATCTTCCTTTCATAATTAATTCACCACTTCAGCCACTGGGAATGGCTTGCTGTGCCTCTGCCTCATTCTGAGCCATGCTCTAATCTTTGCTGTCACTACAGATTGTTCAGTGGATGAAAAGGGGAGGGCAGAACAGTGAACAGTGGTTTTTTCCACTCACTCCGACTGCCTATGCTGAGCCCTGGGAGACTCACAGCACAAGTTTTTCTGCTAATCAGCTAGATGTCCATGTAGTGTTAGATGGAGGACCCAGACTGCAATCCATCCCTTTTAAATAAGAGGCAATAATTTCTTTCCTCCTTTGGAAGGAAGGTCCATATGCCACATTTATAGCCACACTTATTGACTTAAATGTGTCTTGAAATCAGATCAAGATAGTTCCTTTAAATTTGGCCAGGCTCTTGAGCATGAACAGAGCAAAGATGTATCCAAATGGAGTGTTCATCATCATCCATGACCAAACTGCTTTTAAAAGAAAAGCTTCTGTTACTAGTATTTTGAGAAGGCACCTTCCATCTCAATCACAGGTCTTTCCAGAGTAACAAGATGGTCTCAGTAATAAGGTTTCTGCTGGATTTTTACTTTTATTTAAGTGGCAGACAAGATGTTAAACAGCAGTGGGTAGCAGCAACTATGGTACCATTGCCTTTTGCGTTTGTCAGGTACTGGTTAACATGATGCACTGTGGTACTTAAACCAGGGTGAGGGGTCAGGAATAAACTTTTACCACTCAAGGGCACCTCAAGCAAAGGTGGTGTTGTTCCAGCCCACGTTGCCAGCGCTGATGTTGAAGAAGCTGACATAGATTCTGAAAGGGAAGACAGACACCATTAGCTGCTGAGAGCAGAGTGCTGCAGGCTGGCCAGGGTGCTCCTGCCACAGGACACACAGCCATGCTGTAGACTGTCCCACAGGGCTTTACACTTCTCAGGCCTTGCACTCCCTTCCTCCTGCCCCTTTTAATGCTTTTTGTGCATTCTGGAGTTCTTAATGGTTTTCTACTTCTTGTTTTAAGGAGCTCTCAGGATACTGTGTTTTATTCACAGTCATTTCTGGAGCATACCTTGAGGAAAAGCACTAGAAAGGCTTTTATGCAAGTGGAAGCTCTTGCAGTTGGCCTCCACATGTACCCCAAAGGCAGTAGGGAAGTGTTGATACATGTTCCTCAAATTATCATTATAATAACAAAATTATTGTGTGTGTACCTGGGCTTTTGCACATGAGATCTGTGGGTACATGCAGTGCCTGAATACACATAATTTCAACTAAGAAATTTTACAGTTTCTGGACATCAGCATTGTGGCTCATGCAATTGCTCCTTTCTTCTTTTTAGTTGGAGAGTCCTTCCAATTGACTTGGCATTTAGCCTCTTCAAATAGGACACTGACAAAGACCACCAAAAGAAAAGTCTGGAATGAATAGTTTTAACAATCTGGGGAAGGTCATGTCAGACAAGTTGCTGTGTGGGCTCACCTGTCAGATGGTATTTTCAGCTCTTTGTTCAGCAGATCACAAAGCAATTTGGAGTAGCCCTTGTTCTCCTGCTCCCCTATCTTGCCAACACTATAGAGAAAGCACATAGCACAAGGGTCTGTGGAGCCACCGAAGGACATCATCTGATCGGGAGCAATCTGTATTGCTAGATACTGTTGGAAGAAGAAAAGGAATATTATTTTCCTTTGCCATATTAAGAAAAGTTTTGAAAATCCAGGAAGTATTTATGTATGTGAACTGCAGTGAAAATAGGTACATGTTTTTGGTGTGTTGACATCTTACTGTCTAGATTTACATTCTACTCCAAGACAGTCACTGCTGTGTCAAGGGCTGGTACAAAGACACCGTACTATCTAGGCTTGGTAGTCTTGGTTCCTAGTCCAGGTGCTCCAGGAGCTCAGTGACCTGCAATATCTCCAGAACCTCTTCTGAGCCACTGGGCCCTCCCTGCCCGTGTGGGAAGGTCAGAGATGGGGGGTTGCAATTGCATTGCTGCCGCACTGCGTTCCTGAGAGATTTTGCACCTCACTGCCTCCTGCTGCAGTCTTCCCTGCTGAGGTAAATGTGAACTGACACAGCAGAGGTCTAAATCAACATCCCCCTCATTAAACAAAATACAGCCTAATCCTACTTTTGTTCTTGATATCAGGAAAAATAGAAGAAAGTATCTATGTTAATATTAATGACCAGCCTGCGATTTTCCCTGCTGCTAACACACAGTGTCAGATCCACACACTGGGGAATCTGGGGATCAGTTCCTTTGGCACCCATCTAGCTTCTATTCTGTTCTTACCCACGTTTATTAGCAGCGCATCGTTGGAACTCAGCAGCAATTAACCCTCTTGGTAAAACAAGCCAGCCTGAGTACCAGGAGTTGCCTGGGTAATTAGTCTTGGCCATGATTTACAGCTTGTTTGGGTGCAAGGTGCAGCAGACCACAGCAGTACAGGATAAGCCAAGGAGATCATGCTGAGGTACCACTTGCTTGGCCCTGTTCTGTCCTGGCTGGACACTGTGCGGTCTCAATTTTATGCCAAATGTAGGTACATGTTGGTCTTTAACATCTACCCTGGAAGCAGGTTGTTATTATTATTAAAAAAAAATTAAATCAAACTAAAATATTAATTGGCATTATTTTCTTCTTAGAGCTGTTTGAAATATTTGAAACAGTTCATCCAGTAGGAAAAAAACCCTATTTGATTAAAAATCAGGATGTTTTTCAAGTGGTACAGTTTCCTGTGAGAAGAAAGCTCTGCATTCCAGCCCAGCCTAATCCTTTCCTTCTTTCTGTGTTTTAACTAAGAGACTCTCCCTCTCCTATTGCCTCCTTTGTCACGAAAAGCTTGTATGTTCTCTTCAGAAAAATCTCTTTGTTATTCCCTGTATATTTCTAAGTCCCATTACATATCCCTTCCACACAGCTGCACAAACCTGTTCCAGCTGCATCCCAGCCCTGGCCTCTAGCTTTATATTCAGGAGCTGTTATGCAAGAACCACCAGCTGACACACCCCCACGCCCCCATCAGCTAATGCTTGTTTGCTAGACTGATAAAAAACCTTGGCTTTTTTAAAGATGGGTAGAACACATCAGTTTTACGTAAGAATACAGTTTTTTGATAGATGTCCAAGCAAGCTGAATGACTCATGTTTTAATTCAGCTGTAACCACTAGGCTACAGCCAAGTTGGTGGCAGATAACAAGTACATATTCAGCAGGTCTCAGTGAGGAAGTTGAGGGTGACTTTCACTTTCAATCAGCCAAATTGTTGAGAGGTATTCACAGAGGTACCTGTGCAAACATACCCACACACGTCCTGTGGCTTCACCTGCACAGAGACATGAAATATCATCCCACACAAAACTTGTTTAGATACTTCAGTGCTTTGAGACCTCAAGTTACAGCAAACAAGTATTTGATATTTTCACAGAGAGAGGACTGCAAATACTGGTGAGTCATTAGGTATATTAGTTTATCAAGGCTATCACTGAGAAATGGCTCATTGCATAGGCACAACTGGACAAAGAAGGAAAACATTTGAGCATCTGGACTTACCTGTGCTGGTTTGTCCAATGCTTTTGATAACTGTTGCGTGAGCTCCCCTGTAAAAGATTCTGGAATCTTATCCTTGCTTATATTTGTGTTAACAATGAATTTAGGCATCTTTGGATCACAAGCAGGTTTTCTTTCACATCTTTGTTTCTAACTCACCTGCAAGCTGGCTCCCCCCACTGTGCTGGTGAGCACCTCGGGAGCCTTTAAATAGTCAGTGACACTTTCCACAGGTGCACCCGGAGGGGTGGGAGTGCCTCGGGAGAGGCTGCATGTGCCATCTGCAGGCTGCTCACACAGGCAGCCAATGGACTGTCCTGGGAGGCAACCTGGCTTTTGCACTGTGGAACCCAAAGCATCCAAGACGACACTTCACATTTGGATACAGCCTGACCATGAAACCAGTGAAAAAGAAAGTGTTACAGAGAGTTATAATGTACCTCTGTATGCAAGTCACAATTATTAAAAAAAAAGATGGATGACTCAGTTGTGAGGTCTGGAATTGTTTCTGTGGAATAGACCATAACAGAAAATCCCCAGTAGCACATGTTGTGCAGACCTTTCCTGAACCATGACTAAGTCATGACAAAGATGCCTTAAAATCAGGGTCTTGATTTTCCACTGTGGTGAGCACTGGTTTCTACACGCTTGGAGAGGGCTTGTTTTCAACTTGCTCCTTTGTTGTGCAAATAGTCCCATAGCAATCATAACTCTCGAGAGATAGGAAATCCACAGGCATTCTGATATGAGAGGCTTTTATCCAGAGTGAGTTTGTGGCAGAGCTGGGATCTCTGCTGCCTAGTGAGCCTTACATGAGAGAAGTGATTTAAAAAGCTCATATGGCACTGGGTAGGGGGTGTTAGCAGTGAGATGTGTGAGGAGAGCAGGTTGAAAATGCTGATGGGAGTAAAATAAGTGGTTTGTTAATCTCTCCATCTTAAAAGTGATGAGTATCTTTATGCCCAGTAGTTTCTGAGGTAAGGGCTTTTCTACTCACTTGATTCCCCAGGCTGTGGAAAAGAGGAAGAGCTTTCCATAGCTTGGACTAAATGTTTGTACTGTAAGAGTGCAATTTAAGCCAATGTTTTTAAAGTGGTGAAAGCTCTGTAAGAACATGCTTAAGTTGATTTTGTTCAAGGTCAGCCCTGAGCAACCCAATCTAGTGGGTGACATCCCTGCCCATGGCTGAGGAGTTGGAACTGGATGATCTTTAAAGTCCCTTCCAACCCAAGCCATTTTGTGATTCTATGATTGTGTGATATATGTTGGTTTTAAGTAATTTCCTTCACTGTAGATCCCTTGCTGTAAAAAGTCAGTAAATAAAAAGTCAGGAGATGAATCACTATGGGCCAGTGTTCATCTACAGCCCATGTTAGTGGACTGTGTCTCCTGTATGCAAAGCATTCTGAAAATAATGAAAACTCTGAAAAAACACCAGAAATAAAATCTGGTTCTACAAAGGGCCTTTTCAGAGCACATTTCCTAAGTCAGCACATTAAAAACAAACTCAAATGACACCTTCATCTGTAAGGAAAGGAACTGTAGTTTGTAATACTGATTTTTTTTTTTCTTCAGTGGTTAGTGGAAAGCAGGTGGCATGACCCAAGGCATTTAGTCACAGATCTTGTCACAAATATACTTGTTAGTGGTCACTTGGAAAAACTTAGGCTATTTCCAATGAAATTCACAGCCTATTTTTACTGGTAGGTACAATAATCACTCGTTATTTGCAGCTTGCTTACATAACAAGAAAAACATTTCCAAAACAAACTCTTTCTTCTCTGAAAACATCTGATGTAATTCCCAGAAGCTGATGTACCAGGTTGGAAATCAGTTCCTTAGACACCACAGATGCTCTTGGGACTGTCCTTTACTTTATAGCAACCATTTTGCTTCTTTTGTGTACAATAATATGTCGGTCTGGCAGGTCCTTCTCCCTGCCTAGAGTTAGTGGGATGTTCTCCACTGAGCTTTCCATTACACCCTCAGAAGGTTTGTTGCACAGTACAATTTCATTTCAATATTTGTTTCTGTTGTCCTGCTGGAACATTTTTTCCTCATTTGCTGTGCTAAGATTTTAGTCCAGATCTGCTCAGGTGACTCTAAACACCATATCTAGCTTTTCCTCTGTCTGTCTGCTAGCCAAGTATCTTAGACTTCTGTGTTTCCCCAGCCTCATGACTGGTGGTCATTTAGCCTTCTTAATCCTTCTTTCTCTTGGTTTGTCCTTTAAATTATTTTACTTGGTCTTTCATATTTCTGATACTCTTCTCTGAGCTGTTTTCCAGCAGGTTCCTGGTTATGAGGTACTTCGTGCTAGTGAGGTTTCCTTTAGGAAAAGCCAGGAACAGACTGCTCAGGCACCTGTGGTGTTGGACAGGACTCTGGGAACAGGGGACACCAACTGAGGCTCTGGGTCCAGGACTTTGAGCAGAGAATGTGTGTATGTTCTTCTAGCTGGATTTGGACCCTGTGGACTGTTAACAAAGTGTTTTAAAAATCCTTAAGATGCACTACCATAAAAGGGTTTTTAAAGTAAAAAACCCCCCATCTTTGTATCTTGAAACTGAGTGGTGAAATTTCCCAGGAAAATGTTTAGATATCATCCAGAAATAGAACTCTACCGTAATTAGTTTCATAGCTATATTAAAAGAAAAAAAAAAAAAAAAAAAGGAAAAGAAAAGGAAAAGGGAAAAGAAAAAATAAATGAGACAGAAGATCTTGCAGTCTGGTTTTAATGTTTCCCTTTTAGTTCTATTGCAACATTGTTTCCTGTCTTTTCTAAAAGATGCAAATTTCTCCTCTGAACACTCAGAGCTTCGTGCAAGCCAACTGTTCCTTAGGAAAGCTATTTTCAGTGAAGGAGGTTTCTTTTTTCCCGAAGTTTAGTTTGTTGAACTCTGCTTTTATTTCCATAATTGACTTTCCCTTGGTCTCAGGAAGATACAGGTAGATGAAAATTGCTGATAAAGCAAGAATTGCCAAAAAGATGAGGAAGCAGAAGGGTCCAAGGTTATCCTGCAAGCAGAAATGAGAGACACTGTAAGGAAAATAAGAATCTCATTTCTATTTCCCTGCCCTTTAATGCAAGCCTGTGTCTTTGAAGTTAAAATTCAAAAGTGTGCTCAGTACACAGTCCAGGACAGGTATCAAACCAGGAGTTTCCACTGGCCATGTTTGACCTGAGTCCTGTTGCTGCTCCTCTGACAGGCTTGTAGGGTTGGCATTTGGACAGAGCTCTAAGCTTTGCATGTCACTGCAATTTTTTGCTGTTAGTTTGTTCCCTGTCAGCATTCAGAACTGGATTCTCCTGGAAGGAGGGGTTCACTTCGAGTTACTTACAACAAGCAGTGGAAAAATCATCCCAAGTACAAAGAGTCCCATCCAGTTGATACAGCCAACAATCAGAAAGGCTGATGGTCTGTATGACTGGCTGAAGATTTCAACCATGACAGCTATAGTGGCTCCAGCTGAAAAAGAAAAGCCGAACACAACACAGGAATATTTGTTTCCTTGCTCCTGATGAAGTTCCTCACAATGGCAGTGGCAGAAGATGACAGACAGGCAGAATAAGTGGCCTGTTGGTAGGTGACCGCTGCTATGAGGGTGAAAGACTTTGATTCCAGACAGGGACTGCAACTGTTAATTTAGGTTCCTCTCATATGTACTGGAATTGTTTTTCTGGTGCCAGTGGGTCTGTGCAGTTCCACATTGCACTGGTAGCCATTAGTGGTGCAGTGATTTATAAAACCAGCTCCCCTTTTGACTCCTGGGGTCAGTTCCACCTGAAGCATTTTGGTAGGCATCAGCTTAACTTGCTAAGTTTATGAAAATGGTTACTATAACCTGTAGGCAAGATGACTACTATAACATACATCAAAATGCCTAGATTCCTGTTTTTAGCTGAGTATTTTAAAAATCATTCTGAAATTTCTGTCTCAAACCCTCTGGAGATGATATTGTGCTTTAAGCTATTTAGAACCTGTGATCAGCAATAAAATCCAAGGTGTCTGTATCCTTTTCCTGTCTCCCACTTGTACGTGTTTGTCCTTCCTTCTTTAAGCTCCAGAATTTTTTTACCATGGCACTAGTGTGTTCTTCCTCTGCCACTTGTGTTGCTGATAAAACATTTCCCACCAACACAGCCACTGATGTACTCACATGGTCCACTCCCATAGAAGACAACGAATAAGAAGATCAGGATAACACTGAAGTAATGCATCCAGAAAAACCGATGCTGAGAGTGAGAAAACAGTGATATCAAAGGGTTAGACACATGACAGAATAGCAGAGCTCTGTATTTTCTGCCACTGGCTCAGGTTTTTGTACATATTCTGTGAGGTAAGATCAGAAAGGTGGGCTGGTGCTGAGTCAGGGGCCAGAAGGTTGCTGGCTCCTTACCTGCAGGGACAGGGTCATGGTAAGCAGTGCTAGCACTGAACACATCAGTGTGTATCCTCCCCAAAGCAGCACCTTCCTCCCAAACCGGTCTATGAGGGTGCTCTGAAATGCAGAAAACACGGTTCATAAATCCCAGTTCTCAAATGAAATAATTCCTCCCCTTTCCATGTATTCTTTGCAGAAGACTTATCTGAATAATATCCATAAATCAATGTCATTTGAGAGTCTCTTAATTCCTAATGAATTTGATTAACTTCTTCAAGTTAATTTATAATTAGCCAAACTGTGTTTATTAGTCAACCTTGGGCTGTTTTCAGACAGTTCCCTTTCTTGCTTGCTGTCGTTTGTCAAATTGTGTGCACATGCATACCCATATCTAATCCAGAATATCAGAAAATTATTTTACAGGATAAAAATTAGTCTAAGGGCAAACACTCATGCAAGTAATCTGGGACAAGAACTGCCTTTCATCCTGCATGTGGTTTTGCAGAAGCAGGAAGATGTGTCTTAGGTTATGCAAATCTCCCCCCAGCCCAGTCATAAGAAAGGAAAAGTACAATTGTTGACCACATTAAATTTTTCCTTCAAACTCAAATCTGAAAAGACTTACACACAGTATAGAGGATAAACATTCACACAACCCAATTCCCAGGGACACGTATGGGATGAGGTATTCCTCGAACTTGGCTGTGTGGAACACTTCAAAAGAGTAGAAGTATATCTGAAAATGCAGAGAGGAAATGCACCCATGAAAAAAGTGTTGCAGCTGAGGTGCAGTTCTAAGCTGGTATACTAACACTGACTTAGAGGGGTTTGTAACACTGCCTAGTGCTGTCCCTTGTGCTGGGGATAAAGAGGGCACTCAACTGCGTTGATTCCACAGAGCTGCAGGGTGGTCATAACAGTCATCATAAAGTAAAGCTGCCAGCGCAGAGAGCGCTCTTTGATCACTTCGAGGACACGCAAGGTTTTCGTGCTCGCCATCGCACCCTTCTCCTTCATAATGTCATCAATTTCTGCTTGGTGGTCTCCTTCCCCCCACAGCTTCCTGATGGCTGTTGGAGAGAAAGAGGGAGGTGGATTGTTCTACCTGTACAGCTCCATCAGCAGTGGTTACATTAAACCCTTTAGTCTGCCCATCCACTGGCGAGATGGTGGTGCTGGTGCTGCTTCTGCCGTGTGGTTGGGGCTGGGGCAGTGTGCACTCAGAGGGATTTTGACTCACTGGTTGTCAGTATAGTATAGTTTCCTAATGTGGAGTTGACCTAATTGTAAACGAAGTCAACATTTAAGTACATTTTATTGAATTTGAAAAAAGAGCTGCCTAAACCATTTCCCTTAAAGAAGCAAAGTGTTGCCCACCAAAGTGGGAAATGTTGGACATGCTGATATGTAACTGTGTTTCTTGTCTGAACCAATTAAATGAGACTGAGCGAGGCCCATGTTAATACAGCCATATTGTCATAGGGACCTCAGCTGCTGTGTTTGAAACTGCCTCTGCTCCGTGGCACTGCACTGTGCTGTACAGCTCTGCCCTGCTTGTCTCCTGCACGGGCTGTCACCCTGACACAGCAAAGGAAGGGAAGTAGGTGAGGAAAGCAGACACTCTACCTTTCCTGCAGGCTTCCTCATTACCCTTCTGTATCAGGAGGTAGGATGGTGAATCAGGGAAAAATGGGAGGGTAACCAGTTGAACCAATGCTGAAAGTCCACTAGATGCTAACAACCATGGCCACAAAGCTTCGCTTCCTAAAATCTCCCTGGAAAGTGTATGTGAAACAAAATTATGCTGAAATAATGGAATGAATGCTCAGGAAGTTTTTCTGAGTGATGAGGATTGCTCAGATCCCATTCAAGGATGCAGTGGAGCAAAACCCTGAATTCAACATGTGGCAAATTTCACAAATTTTGCTATTTTTATTCCTCACAATTTTATTTTAAAGGAATTATTTGGTATTTTGAAAAACTTTCTAAATATCGTTGGGACCAGTATAATGTCTAGAGAGCTGATGAGACTCATCTGACCACTGTTTAGCCACAGGACCAAAACTAAGACTTTTTATGTAAGTATGGTGAATTTTGAAGAGGGAGTTCCCCAGTAGAAAAAGTGTGGAAATACGAAGAAATCAGATTATTAGTAATTAATTTTCTTTCTTCTATATTCCAAATGTCTGCCTTAAAACTAAGGATGTGGATGTGAGAATCCTCCTGAGAGGATGGGAGTGTTTCTCAGTTGCTACGTAGGTGGAAGGGTAAGGTTATAGGATTTGTACTTTTAGTGTAATCTGATAGAAAGATTGCAGAATTTACCGTAGTCCAATAACCTGTCCTGTGAGTTTTCCCAGGGTCAGAAAAACAGCAACAGTGGAGTTGGCAAATCCACGCAGCTTCTTGGGTGAAATCTCTCCTACATACTGAGGATGTATATTCATAGAAAAACCTTGAACACAGAGGGGGATAAATGACTGTTAAAATATTTAGAAAAGCGTAACTTTCTGACTCCATCCTCTCTTACGCTGTTTCCATTCACTCTGATATTTAGATTACAATTTCTTGCAAAAGGGGTGATGTCTTTCACTTTTATTGAGTGCCCAGTATATTTGTTTTAAAAATCATTCTCCACGAATGGCTGTAGAGGCCACCCCAGAACAGCAGGGCCTCCTGCAGTCCCCGCTGGCACGAGCACATACCTGAGCCAATGCCGTAGAGAAGGCGGCCGACCAGAATCATCTCAAAGGATCTGGCTGTTTTACTGAAGGCCATGAAAAGTGCAGCTGCCAGCATGATCAAGTTGGTGAATATTTGGCACTTTTTTCTAAAGAAAAAAACAAACAAACAAGGAAGTCCCAAAAGCCCTCGAGAATTTAGTGTGAAATGTGAACTTTTTGTACTGTTTTGATTACTCTTGCTTTGACAGGAAGCATGGTACAGTCATTCCTACTGTTTTGAGGAATGGCTGAAATAATTTTGACTTTGGATACTCAAAATGATTCTTTAGAATTTTAGGCTTAATCAGTGTTTTGAGCTCAGTATTTAAACTGTTGGAACCCTTCGTCAGCATTTCCACAGTACAAATGGGGAAAGAGATCAAAGAACTGGCCTGTTTTATCACCAGGATTTTTAAATGGCTATAACTCCTCTTGCAATGTCAGGTTGTCTCCCAGAAACAGTCTGAGTCCACAGGTCCCATTCTAGGACGGCTCATATTAAAGATACTCTTGGCTAAATGGGGGTGATCTGAGATGGCAGTTTTTAGAAGCATATATCATTTCAAAAGTCCCTCTGCATGAATTGTGGCCTGCTGTGTTCACAGCCCTGATGTCTCAGGCTCAAATCAAAGTTTCAAAGACTTTTGCACTCAAATGTTTTGCCGTGATGCTTGTTAGACAAGAGTCCTCTTGCACACACTAAGGATTCACAGACACCCTTGTGTTTAGTCTGGGATTCAGCAATTAGGTTTCCATGTGTTAAATAACCCATGGGAGAAGTGCATGATCTTGTTTCCAGTCTTGGGAGACCCTCTGTGTGTGGGAGGAGGCAGTGTCCCACAAGAAATCTCTTGGGGGCACTTACCTGATAGGAAAGAACACAATTGCAGGCAGGCTAAGATGGTTTGATGAGACCCATATGAGGGGCCTCTGGGTCAGTGCGTTGTGGAGCAGATCTTTAAGTGGTCACACCAAGTAGATATGTTTGCCAATTTCTCTGCAAATGAAATCAGTGGTGTTACACACAAGGCACTGAGAACGAACTAAACTGGTGAGGAATTCTTCCTCCATCCAGTGGGAAAGGTAGCTTGGGAACTGACTTTCAGTAAAATGGATTCCCAAGAACAGAGATGTCTCTTGAACGTTTGTTTTGGTGCTGGTTGTATCTTTACACTGCAGTTACAGGCAATTTATTTTTTCTCTTTTGTTCATATTTTCATTAGACTGGATCTGAATATTTAATATAATGTCTGTATACCAAAATGAGTGTATTTAAATGGAAATCTGGTTCTTCTTTGTCACTTAAGAATATCCTCCAAGTGTTTGAGTAAGTGCATATAATGTGGTACAACACAAGACACACAGCTCTTTTACTGGGGTTTGCAAAGCTTGGGAGACCTTTATGAGAGCCATAGGGGCATTGAAGAGAATGTGACCCTATGCCACTACTCCCAGAGGCACTGATCCGGTGGTGTGATGATGATTGCAGCCTTAACAGAGTACAATTCCCTGGGGAGGGCAGATAAACAAGGCAGAAGGCTGTTTGCTACTTGGAAGAGGTGGATGTGCTGGGAAAGCTAACCAGATGTGTCCAACCACACTGCTTCTACCAAAAAGAAGAGCTTAATTTGTTCCCCTTGGTATTTCCCTGCACTTTGTGACTGTGGAGCTGCTACAGGAAGCACTTACTTTCTGTATTTTGTAGTCACGTAGGTGCAGAAGAGGCACCCCAGGAGCCCTCCTATCCCATAAACAGACACGATGAAGGACCAGAGCAGCATGATTGTCTCGGGGTGGAGGGGGGACCCGTGTCGCTCTATCCATGTTTCGTTAATAAACTTCCTGATGTGCTGAAAAATAGAATGAGATTTGACTGGATAAGGGGTATAAGATCCCTTCATATTATTTGGCTGTTGTACTCCACATCGAGCCTGTGGTTCTAACATTAGGTTTAGTTGGAGTCTTTCTTAGTAAAATAAATTTACTGAGATCACACTGTAAAATCTACAAGTTCATATCACTCAGGAAGCTTCCTGGCAAGCATGCTCAGAGCACATTTTTTGCCTTCCTATGGGGACTTGTATGCTGTGTGGTAAGAACTTATTTAAAACAGAAAATGCTGTCCTGTTCTTTAAAGGAGAAAAAGTTCTCTACACGTGATGTTACTTTAGCCAAAGAAAAGGCAGAGACTGTGAATGCTCAGTAAATCTGAGATTTATGGGAGAACAGAGAGAGCTCAGGCTCTCCATTTGTGTTACCAGCCTGAGGGAGATGGCTCCTTACCACAGAAGGATAGTTGATGACAGAAATGTGGAATCCATATGGGAAACTACCACCAATTCCCAGCACTAAGATCATTTGATATAGACCCCGGAACTGAACCTGCAAAGCAAACATAAAACATTCCATCATCTTCTCATTAGTCTGGATCTGTGCAGGCCCAAAGCCACACTGGCCCTTCCTCTTTGTCTGCTTCAAATCCTATTAAATATAAACATTTTTCAAAATCTCTCAAATCTACTGCTGAAACACACTCATCATCCACAGTGCCATAGCAAACTACACACCACTGTGAGGGTGATAATCCATTGATCTGCTTGCAAGAAGGAAAAGGAGTTAAAAAAGGTGTTCCCAAGAGTGCAGCTTGCACTCTATGCCTGCAATATCTGACAGGTTGGCTGGATAAAGGAGTCAGTCCTGGATGCAGGGAAGAGGGAATTAGTTTCCTTTTCTGCAGTCAACAATAACTGATGTACACCAAACCAAAATGCTGTATCTCAGATGTACAGCATTAAAAATCAACAACATTTTATTATACTCTCTGCTTTCATTTCTGATTACATCGTCTCTTTAAGCATAATTAAGAAAAATCCTTTTGACATTCAGCTTTTTCAGGAAGGCATGGACTATAAGTATATAATATAAATACCACAAAATATAAATATAGTTATAATTACAGGGATAGCCCCTGTAATTGCATTAAAATAAAAATCTTCCTGAACTTGATTTGGGATTTAATTTCTCCTTTCTCAATATTTTATTTTTTCTATTTATTTAGCCATGAAACAATGTGCTTGCATATTGAAGGGCTTGGCATCTTCCAGGCTAGGGAGATACTGTCTGTCTAGAACTTCCTTGCTCAAGGATTAGGGACTGAAATACACTTTTTGATGAATTAAATAATTTCAACTGTAAATAAGGAGAAAACATAACATGTAACTATTTAGAGCTTAGGGCCATCTTTCAACAGTTTGTTATTTAAGTAGTCCACATCTGGATTTCCCAAGTTATCACATGACAAGAACCAGGAAGCTGTGGAGAAAGAAGACTCTAAATTTCCTTAAAAATCTTCTCTCAAATTCAATGGATTTGCTAACTGGCAAGACCATTCAAACAAATTAAGAACTCACCCTCTCACTCTTCCTTTTTTTTTTTAAAGAGAAACAGAGCAACAAATACATATCTGTTCTTCCCTGTGTAAGACCATGGAAACTCTCAATGGATTATATTGATTGTCTCTTGACAAAATGAAGACAGTAATTTATTTTAAGCATTATGTCATGGTTTCTTAGCCTTTTGGAGTAAGGTTAAAATATTCATTATATTGGGAAGTAATCAGAGTGGTTAATAGTATTGTTTCAGTAATTCAGAAGACAAAAGCAAAGTAGCATTGTCAGTGGTGGAATTTCAGAGCTGTTGTTAGTTTTTCTTTTAATTTAATTTTATTTCATTTCATTTCAATTTCATTTCATCTTGTTGCATAGAAAAGACCATGCAGCATGATCTTCATGGCCCCATTGTTCTTGGTGACATTTAAACACAGAAAGGAAAGACGATCTCTGTACCAAAGGGACTTAAAACCTTTAACGAATCTGAATCTCAAATATTTTGTTAGCTTTGTCTTTTCTAAGCCATAGCCCTGAGAAGAAGTGGCCAGATACTCACCAGGTTGGAGAAGAAGGCAGCCATCTCGATGGAAGAGCCTGTTGCTCACTGGCAGGTACCTGCCAAAGGAACCAAGAGCTCACATTATACAACAGCAGTGTCAGGGAACTGGTCCCATGTCATCGAAGTTAAACTTTACTTCAGAGGCTTTTGAGTTAATTGTACTTATTTCAGCAGTCGTACAAAGTTTAGGATTGTTGGATTAAATATTTCAACCAATGGTTATGTCCAAATAACCAAGATGGTCTCCCTTGCAGGGAACCTGTTCACTTCATGAGCACGGTCTTGTGCTGGGGAGATAGAGAACTGAGACAGCAACTGTAAACAAGAATCCCATAATCATAACTTTGCTCAGTTTTCAGTATAAAATGAGAAACATAGAGGCAAAGTTAACTGTTGGGAATCTTAGGTGGGGCTTGGACAATGAACTATAGGACTTTGACATACAGTAGGAAAGATCTATCCTCTCTTCATGTGACAGTAACTGGAGTACATCGTAACTTAATCATTACTGAAAGCAACTGAACTGCGCCATGGTTTTCAAATGTGGTGTAAGCTTTGTGGTTCTACAGTGGCACATCAGGCTTGGCAAGCTCAGTATTTAACAGTAGCTAGTTTTCCTTTGCTAGTAGAGAAAAAAATTCATTCTGCACATTTTTGTCTGGCATTTCCATTAGTCAGTATACTTATTTCTGTGCCTGTGAGGAAAAAAAGGTTGTTTCGGGACTGTTTTGTAACCTCCACAGCTGGACTGATGTCTCTGTTTTTCTGAGGGAAAATTCTTAGGCTTTAACTTCATTTATTTCACAGTTAAGAGGGGTTTGCGTGTACTAAGTTGGTAAATGGCTTAGTTATCACTTGCCATTTACACTGCAGTTAAAGAAGAGGAAGAAGAAATCATGAAGGGCTCATTGGATGCAAACAGTCATATTTACTAGAAAATACATCACATGCAAAGCACATTTGCAGGTTATCCAGCTAATGTCTGAAATGTAATGTGTGGCACCACCTGACCTTTTCTCCCATCACTGTGCAGCCTCATCATGGTCTTGACTTCACTGTTGATGTGTGCTGAGGCTTCATGGGGGGATTTGTTTCCAGTTTAGGTTCTCCAGCAGATAATCTCTTGTCAGAGCACAAACAAGACTGTCCCTTTGATGCTAAGAATTAATTTCCTTTTCTGTAAAGTTACACAAAATTGAAACAACACGGTGTGCATCTGAGAGAGGGAAGAAATGCCATGTTGGCTGCTGGTATCTGTCTTGCTCAGATGATACTGCCTGCCACAAGCAGGCAATAACATGTAGCTTTTGGCATGGGGCAATCCTTCTCCAGTGTAGTCTATTGCACTTATTTTCTTATGTTCTACCTCACCCTCTTCTATATGTATTTACACATATTGTAAACTTACACTCTTTGCTCTTGGACATTAATTTGAGATTCCTACTTTAAGTAGGTTAAGAGTCTTCCTCTCATGACTCCCATAATGTGTAATGTCTTTTGCATTTGCAGTGATTAGCGACTGTACTGCTTCTGTGCTGTTATTGCTTACACTGAGGCCCCCTTCAGTAGATGTGCAGTCTCTTTATTAGTGCTAACAAAGTAATTAGCAGGTATCTCACAGATATCCTTTAGTGACATTTGCGCTCAGGACAGTAAATCTCACAGCATCAGGTCATTTAGTCATTGATCTTGCAATTTTACAGACACACATATGCAAAGCTGTGCTAAGCCTTCTTTAACTCAGGCCAGCAAGACCAGATCCATGGTTTTTGTGTCCAGCTGACAGCAGTTCACTGATCCAGTCTTTAAGTGTTCATATGTGCCTCAGTTGGTATTTGAGTCATATCTTACCCATCAGCAGGTGTGTCTGGAAGAAAATGTAGTGCATGCTCCTGAAACTTCTGGATGACTATCCTCTTTATCCCTGTCACCTCGCATGTATATTTGAACCAGATCTTTTTGCTGTTTCATCCCTTGACCAGAGTGTCCCCACAATACAGCTCATGCTCTGCTGAGCACAGGCAAAGGTTGACCTGTGCTCCAAAGAGCTGTTCTGCTTCGTTGTCACATTAATGTTCCACAGGGCACCCACTCGCTTCCTGCTGAGGATCTTATGGGGAAGGCTTTCCCAATAACACCTAATGAATAACTGGGATCAGAGAAGTGGCTCACTAGAGTGCCACTCTGCTCTCGTTTCCAAAGACTTCAGGGACTGTTGGAATGGAATGAAGGATGTTTCCGGAGTGACTGATTGGAAAAAGAGAATCTGCTTTGCAAAAAGCTGAGATTTCCTTCCTGTATTGGTAGATGCCTCCAAAAAAACTGGTAGTTTTTAATCATATTGTGTGTATATGGAACACTACAAAATCACCAAGTTTTCTGACTCTAAGGACAATTTGTGTTTTGTAGATACATAGATATAGTTACATAGTTATATTTTAGTCAGTAGTCTTAAGTGTCCCTCAATAACAAAGACAGGAATAACAAAAAACCCCAATCATGGAAGAGTATGCACGCCAACATCTTTTGCTAGCCAGCTGTTCCTAAAGGAGATCACGGTGTGGAGAAAAAATATTAGTAAAGGCCAGAGGTTTTATTACAAGGCAATATGCCATCTTTATTATGTTTAACATTTGCAATTAAAAACAAGCAGCAGTTAAGGTGAAAAATTGAATTCTCCTATGGAATAACCCTATTTGAGTTGAAGTAAATACAACAGTCAAAGCAGGAGCAGAGGTAAATCCATTTATTTTACTGTGCAAGTCTAGAGTTTGAACTTCAGATTATACAGTGTGCCTGCTCCACTGTAAGCCTTAGTTTGTTCATGTTCTTCCTTTAGTATTGCTTTGCTACTAGGACTGTGTGAGCCTCTCATTAATAGACAGAAATACGTAGAATATTAGACACTTTCAAAGGAAAATAAAAATCCCATGAATCTGCATATTTCAAAAAAGGTTTTCTGGTGAAGTCAGTTCCATGCTGAGGTGGTTCTTCTGGGCTAAATTTGGTCCAGGTGGCCAAAAGTCACACAAGGAAAGTAGCAGCTCAATTGCTGTGGGATTCACAGCCCATGAGGGATCTGTGGGAACTCTGATCCTGGAAGAGGAGCTACAGACTGGAGATGACAAAAGCAGTGGACAGGATAGCACAGAGTATCTAAAATGACTGTAAGTGCTTGGGTTTATGGTGCCTGGATTCCACCCATCAGTACTTTAGTTCTCCTGCTGCTGAATGGTTGAAGTCTGTCAAACTAGATACTACACAAGGGCAACGTGGCACTGTGCATGGGAACCTGGCAAGGTTTGGTTATTCAGTTCAGTCTAGAGAAACAAAGAATTTATCTCCTATTCCACTAAATTTTTTCTTTAATCTGTTATGGATTGAACCCTAGCCAGAGACAGCAAGCCAAGAACTTCACTGTTCCCATTTCAGGGCTGTAAAAACATACTCAGAAATCATAGAGAGAGAGGGAATTACAGGTCTTTCCTTTCTCTGTGGTCAGCAGAGTGTTTATAAATTCTACATGTAGTTTCAATGTGTATTAGTTGCTCTGTTAAGATTTGCACATCAGCAAATTAAGCCAAAATGCTCATGATTCACATGAGTCTACACTGTAATATCAGCCCTCATCCCTTTTCAGAGCTGCCCAGAGTGGAGTGTTTGAGAAAGGAGCTGGTTTGGCAAAATGGGAACCTTGTAAATGACCAATAGGAAAGCTGACAGTCCATTTGGATCGACTTGCTAGTCAGAAAATGACAAATGTCTTTTTTTCCCTTATTTTTTAAGAAAGCCTGATTCCCCCCTATGTCCGGTCAAAGCCTAGTGCAGAAGCTGTAATCCTCTGTGACGTGATTTGGAGCTGATGGAACATGCTTATTTTTAAAGTTTAGCTTATTGAATTCTTCTGTGATTTCTATGATTGACTTCCCTTTTGTTTCTGGAAGGAACAGGTGGACAATGATCCCTGAAGTGAAAACTACCCCCATAGAGATGAGGAAGCAGAAGTGCTTGAGTCCTTCCTGCGGGGAAAGAGCAAAGGGAGAAAGTGAGCAAGATGGGCACATCTTTCCTTTAGTCACTTTCTTGGCACAGTTTTTGTATTTGGGTCCCAAGGTACTTTGATTTTGGTAAGGAATTCTTTTCATTTTGACCTTTGACAAATATTTCAGTATCTTGGGCAAATCAGGGCCCTTCGATTGCCGAAGTGATTTGGGAGGGCAGGTGCCAAGATCACTCTGGGCTGACATGGCACTGTCATGTCCTGCTGCTCGTCTTCCCGCCCCCATGGCCGACTGGAGCTTGGTGCCCTCGGGAGCCTCCCTGGCAGAGCCACTCACCACGATGAACGGGAAGGTTGTCCCGATCACAAACATGCCCAGCCAGTTGAGAACAGCACTGATCACAAAGGCAGGTGGTCTGCATGACAGCTTGAAGATTTCAACCCTGGTGGAAATGGTGGCACCACCTGGAGGGAAAGAGGAATCAGAATTGTTACTTGCTGATGTGTTTGGTGTCAACATTTGGATAGAGTGTTACTGTTACACAGTCAGCAAATAGATGCTGCTGTCATGGACTGGCATTCAGAACACTGGAGTGCGTAGCTCTTTTTTACAAATGAAAATGTTGGTGGCATCAGTTTAGTAAAGTGGTAAAATATTCAAACAGATTTTTGGGGAAATCCAAGAATTAAGTAGTTTACACTTGAGAAAGCCTGAAATTTTCTCATGAAAGAAGTTGTGTCAGGATAGAATGACAATTATTATTGCTCATGAGAATTCCCAGCATGATTCTGCTGGATCACCAGTGAGTGATCTTCTCAGAGTCACTTCCTGGGTATTTCATTTATGTTTTGAAGTCACAGGCTTTCAACAGTTTTGAGTTAGGAAAATAACTCAACTCTGGCATATGGGAAGGAAAATATTTTAAAACTAAATAGCCTTTAAAATATAAAAATTTTAAAAGTAGTAGGCAATAATTGCTAGGAAAATAGTTAGTCCAAAGTAGGTCTTCTGCACTGCTGTCTATGTGGGATAAGATGTAACATTATACAACACTGAATTTAAAAGAACTCTTGCTTTTCTTTTTTTCTTTCCTTTTTTTTTTCCCTAGTATTTTTTTGAAATCTTTTACCCATCTGTTTTTGCTCAATTTTTGCTGTATTTTTCCAGTATGTTCCTTTCCTCTAGATAGCAAAACCCAAACCTGATGGCACTGAAGTTTATGGCCAACAATTGGCCCCACTATATTTAAATTCCTACAAGATTATGTTAAATGAATTAACTGATGCAATATAATGCAGTATTTTCCTAGCCATATTAATAAGCTCACATGACCCGATCTCTTTATTTCCTTTGACCGAGTACTTACCTGGCCCAACTGCAAAAACAACTACAAACAGGATAATGAGGCAAAGGCTGCAGTATGGCATCCAGAAATACCAGTCCTGGGGGAAAAAAAATAACAAATTTCTGGGTAAAAACTGTTAATAACTGTAGGAGAAAAATGTTCCTTTTCCAGCACTGTCACCTCAAGAAGGAAATATTCAGTGTGTGGGAACTGACAGAGAGATGTGAGTGCTTTTCCTGGTGATGGAGCAGTGAGGTGTTTGTTAGGTGAGCAGGGAAGCAGGTTTGCTTGCAAGGTTTCTGTTGAAGGAAGTCCAAATAGTACTATTGCATCCTGTCCTCCTTTCTGCTTGACCTAATTGTGCTTCCTCCAATCCTTAGAGATATAGGAAGGCCAAATCATATTTTTCTTCACTTTTATAAAAAAATAGATTCGATAACTGGCACTGAAAAGGAGCTTTCCTTGATCTTAGTCAAGAAGAAATGAGACTCCATGCTTTAGGAAAAAAGATTTCTCTCTGCTGTGTTTGAGACCCTTCATGAATAAAACAAAACTGGAAGTCTGCTGCCACCTTGCTTCAAGGCTAATTTTACAGTGTGTCTATAGAGTAGCTCTGGATTAGCACTGGTAGCCCAGGTGATTTGCTTCTGAAGAAGCCACAGCAATGACACAGACATGTCATTGTTACAGAGGTGAACTGGTCTGTCTGTGAACAGATAGTGCCTTCCCAGCATCTTCTGCAGCAAAGTTAAATTTCAGATTAACTGATGCAAGAAGGCTGGAGTTCTGTTGTTACTTGTTAGAAACAGTGTGAATAGAAAGGGCCGTTTTCCTTGGACTGTCTTTTGATCTGTGCTGACCAGTGTTTGGTGCTTGGAGTCTGATGAAATGAGCAGCCAGTGCCAGTCTGCCAGTGTTTTATGTGCTCCTTGCTAAGGTCATGGGATCACTTTGAAAGGAAGACAGGAGTACAAGAGAGTACTGGCTCAGAGGGATTTAATCCTGTGTATAGACAAGCTTGATCTAAGCCTCACTTTCCTTTCTCATTAACGTGAGAAATTCTCTTCTCATTCTCACCTGCCCATGAGCAGAAGTTAGAAATAGAACGGGCAGAGAAATCTGCCGTGAGAAGAACTTCCTTACCTGCAGGGAGAGAGTCACAGTGATACAAGCAAGCAGGGAACCCATGATCCAATATCCTCCTCTTAGGAGCGTTTTCCTGCCCAGTCGCTCGATGATGGAGCTCTGAAGGGCAGAAATCACACTGGTTTCAGGGCCAGAGAGCACATTGTGACCCACTCCCCCGGTAATGTGACTTACACAGACTACAGCAGCTACGAGTTCAGAGAGTCCAATAGAGAGCGTCATATAGGAGACCATCCTTTCATCAAAGCCAGCTGCCTGGAGGACTTCAGAAGTATAAAAATAAATCTGGAAAAAACCCCCCATAAAACAGTAAGAGAAGAACAGAATTGATTTCTTACCCGTACCTGTGTGCCACTGCCCTGGAGAAGAGCTGTTAATCAAGGAGCATGCAGCTCAGCTTTGGAGAGATCTAGAATTCTGCACTCTCTTTGGTACTGTTCACTTTATCAGCAGGCAAAAGTATTGTAACATTTAATTAATTCATTAATTATTTCATAAAAGATAAAATGCTGGGATAATTGGACCTCCAGCTGCTACAGTGTAATTAGGTTTGCAGAATTCTGATTTAGGTGATTTCAGAAGCAGCCAGGTATATGGTGTCTTCAGAGCCCACCCAGAAATATCACTGAAGGGTGTTCTCAAGAAAGAAGAGCATGGGTTACGGAGTCATGATGGGGCAAAACAAACATATTTTCAAATATCTTTGTGAGTGTTTGGAGACATGCTGAGATGATAAAAATTCCAGCTTAAGCTGTGTTGGACTCAGCTGTGTATTTCCTTTGCAGATGTTGCTGCAGCGTGATGTTAGAGGTAGAAGGGTTATGCAGACAACTGCAAAGCTGTGGCTTCAAGAGGATCCCAGAAAAGCACTGCTGTGAGGAAGAGCAGGAGAAGTGCAGGAGCTGCAGAACAGTGAGCATGTTTGTTGTTAACTTTGAGGGCAGAGTGGGCAGAGTGCCATGCCAACATCTCCAGGTGCCAAGAGCCAGGGGCAAACAGCTGCAGCTGCAGCCCAGCAGTCACATCAAAACTACACTGCAGATTTTGCCAGTAGAGGGTGGGCTCATTTGTAGAAGTGGGTTCTGGAGCCTGGTAGCAGCTCCCAGAGGTGGCTGTTCAATGAGCCTGACTGCAGAGGGAGGCAACTCCAGCAGGGACCAGAGCTGGGCAGAGGGATGTCACATGGAGAGCCCGGCCAAGCTTTGCAGGCTGATGCTGCCCTGTAGAAGGGCTGGCAGACAGCAAGGTGTGGCCTGAGAAGCCTAGGAAAATGGAGGGAGCTCCTGTGAACCATGATGTCTCCCTTAAGATTGTCAATAAGTGTTTTGAGAATTTAAGGGGGAAATACACTCAACTGCATTGATGCCACATAGCTGAATTGTGGCGGTCAGAATAACTATCATGTACAGCTGCCAACGGAAAGCTGGTTCTTTCACTAGTTCCAGGACACTCAAGATCTTGGTGTTTTTCATTGTTGCCTTCTCTTTCATGATGTCATCAATCTCTGCTTGGTGATGGCCTTCACCCCAAAGCTGCCTTATGGCTGTGGAGGAGAAGGAGAGCGAGACCTGCCATGTTAATTCGTCTCTGTTTGTTCCCTAAGAAGTTTGTTGAGTAGATGATTGAAGTGTCTGGCAGCCCTGTGTGTGTGGGCTGGGGCTGTGCTGAGGCAGAGATGTCCTACAGGGTCTTCCAGAGCCCTGGTCCCCTCCTGCACAGAGGGATCTGTTGGGACAGAGGGGCCTTAGAGGGGTACACAGTGAATCCCTCCCTGCCCATGGGGCCACTTTTGTCCCTTCCTCCTTCTCTTGGGATGTGAGCAGGGTACACAGCCAACAACCAGAGCTGAGGGGTGCCCTGCAGAGCCCTGCAGTGCAAACAGCCATTTTCATTTATCATTTATTGGTATTCATAGGACTGGCAGTGCAGGTGATGTCGGCTGAATGCGAAAAGTTTTGTAATACAGAACTGGAGAGAGAAATAGTTTTGTGTTCTATATGGAGACTACAACAAAAATATAGGTATTCACAGAGCCATGTTGGAAATGCACAGGGAAAAACTTTGTCCTGCTTGTTTTTTTCCATATGGGGAAAGCAAGAATCAGAAAACAATTGTAAATCAAGAGGAACAGGAACCTAGAGCCCTCAGTTACCTTTTTTGCAGCCTTCCTGGTCTCCTTTGTGCATGAGGAGATATGGTGGGGACTCAGGGAAGAAGGGAAGAGTGACCAGCTGGACCAGTGCTGGAATTCCACAGGAGGCCATCAGCATGGGCCACAGGGACTGGCTGCCCAGCAGCTCCCTAGCAGGGATAAAACATGCACGGAATAAGATTTCATTGCATTGGTTTTGAGGAGAGAAAGGAATGGATGGAAAAGCAGAGGAAGGAGCAAAAGGTAGAAGGGATCCAGAAATGGATTGTGTGGGTAATAGATTGCATTATACCTTTGTCCTGAAATTTGCCCTACGGCTTTTCCCAATGACCAAAAGAAAGAGGAAGTAGAGTTTGCAAATCCACGTAGCTTCTTAGGGGGAATTTCTCCAACATATTGATGATGTAGAGGAACACAAAGGCCTTGAGGTGAGGAGAGAATTATGGGAGAGAAGAAAGAAAATATTCATAACCATTGCAAATAAAACTGGATGTAAATAATTCAACATGACAGAATATAGCTGCCTCAAGCACTGAGTTGTTTCTCATACCTCAACCCATATATGAGATTTTTCATTACTAGGTTTTCTAGCTCTTTCTACCAATGCATTTGAGCCTCTTTGCACAGTGCAGTTTCCTGATCTTAACAAATGTACAGTTTTCCCTTTAAAGTGTAAGTGTAGCTTCATCACAAAATCTCCTGTGAGCCTTAGCATATTTTAAAGGACACAGAGTATGCAAGTGCTGAATAACTAAACACTTTGTAGTAATATTTAAAATGCTTGTAGTTAACCCACATAATCTCATCTTTTTCTGACATAATGCTACTGAAGAGCTGAATGGCAAATCCATGGCAGATTAACACATACATTCCTATAGCTAATGTTGATTTGTACATGATTTAGAGTGAGGCAAAAATATTTCTTCTCTGTTGTCAGCAATAATTTTTATGATTTCAGGCAGAGTTGATGTTCCCAGCTGTATGTGAAGTACTTAATAACTCAGACATGCTGCATATTAATCTGGGAACAAGAGCTTTTTCCTGATATGGTGGTCACAGCTCCTTTATCTGTTTTGAAAGGAATGTGTTCTTCTCTTAGTTTTCTGTGATGGGAAAACAATCTCTTTTAATTGCAGTCTCTTTAGGAAAAATGAGGTCTTTGCATGAGGCACAATACAGGTTCTAGCCCAGAGCAGGACCTCTGTGGGTGAGTAGTCATTAAAGTACAACTGCAGTTCTTTTGTACAACTGTATGTCAGAGAAGCAGGGTACAAAATCTAGGTATTTGAAAAATAAGAATTAACTTCTAAGTTAACTCTTTAATAAGTTAAAATAGGCATCTCTGTGAATATCCAAACAATGAAAAAGCAAGTTTTGTGCAGGGAAAAAATACAAGGAATACTGATACCAGCACAGGAGGTGGTCTACTTGCTAGGAGGGATTTTGCTTGATTATTACCGGATCTTTGTACTAATCCAAAGAATTTATGGCTTGGAAGACTCCCCTTTATCAAAATACTAGCTTTAAACCATATAATTTTCAGTACTGCCAACCAAACTTAAGATAGTATTATACATATTTTTCCTTCAGGAAACACTCCTGACAGCTCTGAATATTTATACACTTGGCAAAGCCGAATTTCATTTGGTATAGGAGAAATTAGTGATAATTTTGCTCTTTATTGCTGGGTCTTATAGAAAATCTTCTGACAAAAGGTCACTGACTTTAATATTTTATTTCCTTAGTGGAGGGTTATTATTTACTTTGAATAAAGATGTAAAATCTTGTGAGAGCCTGCTGGCCTGTGGGAGAAATCACTCACCTGCACTTATTCCACACATGAAGCGCCCAATTAGAATCATCTCAAAGGACTGGGCTATTTTACTGAAGCCCATGATAGATGCTGCCACTATCATCAGCAGGTTGTTGCACAAGAGACATTTCTTTCTGCAAGAAAGTGAAAAGATTCTTTGTAAATCAGAAGGCAAATGGCACTTAAGCTCCTGACATGTGAGAATTCTTGGTTGGAGTTGTCTTGCTAGTTTTGTGAAATGACACATATATGGTCCAGGATAAAATAAACCTTTCCATGCTGTTGGTAGTGGATACTCTGGACTCATGGTGTACCTTGGCATGTGGTTAGACCTGGGAGTTTGGGAACACTTCTGGATTGTGTAGCAGAGGAAAGTCTTAAAACTTTTGGCACTTGAATATCCACTGTGAAACACATTGTTGTAGCACCTAGAAGGACCTCAATGCTTCTATATTTTGAGTAGCACTTTCAAGAAGCCATTCTGTCTTCAGCTAGGCTGCCTTTCCTCTTTGCTGAGACTAACCCAGTCTGTGCCTGGTGTGACAGGCTGGCAGCACAGCTGATTAGTCCATGCCACAGGACAAGGGCAGGAAGCAGGAAAACCAGCTGACCCCACAGCTGTGTTACAGCCATGAGTAAGTCTAAAACTCTGTCTCACATTTAAAACCTGAACTGTAATTTCCTTGAGATAAGATTCAGTTGACAAATTGTCTTTGAACATACATACTTGCCATATTTGACAGTGAGGTATCTGCTTCCTGAAGAACCCAAGAGACCTCCTATGCCAAAGATGGACACGGTGATAGACCACAGGAACAGGAGGTTGTCCTGTTGGATGGGGTAGCCATATCTCTCCAGCCAAGTTTCATTAATGAAAGCCTTTACATGCTGTGACAGAAAAAGAATTTTCATTAACAATACTTGTGACAGCAGTGCATGTATTTTATTATGCTTACAACACAATTTTGCTGCTTCAGCTGAAGTTACTATTCCATACAGACTTTAGAAGTGTGCATTTTAGCTAACAGACATGGTGTAATAGAGTGTGCTATATTTGTTTTTTTCATTAAAGGGAGTTCAATCTTTCGGTTTTTATCCTTGAAATCTGAGGAACTGAGGCGTGGACTGATACTAAAGAATAGTGTAAACACCCCTGCAAAGTTCTGCAAATGAGTTGTGGGTTTTCTCTCACATGCCTGCCAAGAATGCCAGGTTACACAGCCCATCCTCAGTGCAGTTCCTAAGTACATTTTCACTCAGAATTTAGCACCCTTAAGCCAGAAAATAACACATAAGGTGATCACTACAAAATAATGATGCCTTTCATCTAGACCTCAGTATCTTTAATGGAAGTTTTGCACATGTTCAGTGAAGAGAAGCAGACACTTTCCTAGAGCCTGGCTCGCCTAACTTGCTATTTGTCTGTGAGGATGAGTAACTATAAAAATATCAACTGAAGCCACCAATGCAGGTGAATGAGCTGAAGGTTTTTAGGGGAGACAGATGGCACCCTAGTCAGTGTGCATCTTCTGAGGAACAACTCTATAATTAACAACTTGCAGATCTATCTTTTTTTCTGTTTTCAACACTTTGACATGTTCTGCTTTTCATGATAGCATAGCAGAGCAATTGGGCAATGAGAGGAGAATACTGTGATTAAGCCCTTTCTGACTGCCAGAGGGGAACATCCCCAAGCAGCAGTGCAGACTCAGTGCCCTCATTAACCAGTGTGCCACGTGCATCTTTGCCTACCTGAGACATGTAGGTGAGGGAAGAAATCTGAAAGCCAATTTGGAATGTTCCACCGATCCCCAGGACAGCGATCATTCGAAAGAGCCCCTGGTACTGAACCTGCAGGCATAGAACAAAATCTTCTTAGACTCGTAGCCACATCAGGCTCTTCTTGCAACGTGTCTTTCATTCTCCAGCAACATCTCATTTGTTCAAGGGATTTGCAGGCAGGACATGCTCTCTCTGCTTGCCCCGGTGTGGGGAATACATCTTCCTGTGATTTTCCTATATCCAGCTGAAGGAAATACAGCTCCCACAAACATCCTTGTCAAGGTGTCACAGCTGCCTACATCCAGTCCTGCTCCCTGCCTTGCAAAACCTCTGCCTTACACATCTTGCACTAAATAATTAGTGATATATTTAACTAAGCTCTTTTTTTTCAGCAGATAAGCAAAGCAATTTATGTTTGAAGATAAGCAAATATTTTCAAGTAACTGGAAACATTTAAGAAACAATAACATATTGGCAAAGATGGATGACAGAGCATATGAAGTGCAAACATCTGTAATACCTAAAAATGGTGGGCAGAGCCACTTCCAAGACACTTTTAGCAAATAGGAGCCTCGTTTTTACTGATATATTGACTTGATTTTCTTTGAAACAGCAGTAGCACTCAAAAATGTCACAGATGCAAATACCCCACGGAAGACTTACCAGGTCTGATAGGAAGCCGGTCATCTCTGGCTGGGGGCTGGTTGTCCAGCGTGTGATGTGTCTTTGTCATCACAGGCTTCTGTGTCTGTGTCTCCTGCCTGCTGGAATGGCAGTGGGCATTTGGCTTTGGGGATCAGAGTTAAATTTTTACTATTTCATCTTCACTCACTTATATTTACTTCAACTGGCCAAAGTTAACACTGCTAGATTAAATATTTCAGGAAATAATTGCATCTAGTGCAGTCTCCAGGGGGAAAGTTTCAAAGCAGAGGAAGTTTGCATCTGGGGACTAGAGTGAGGGCTTTGGAAAGGGAAAGAAAAAGAGTTTGGGCAAAAAATACAAACAGTTTCCAGAAACAGTAAAATACTTTACTCCTATGGTGCAGAACAGAGGGTATGTCTGCCATAATCTGCAGAAAGCAAAGGCAGCTGGTACTGTTATTTATAAACAAGTAAAGTATGTGGCATTCTGTTTCAGATTCATTGGTATAGTAAATACTGTTATTAAAAGAAAAATAAGCAAGTTTCAAAGCCTAATTCTGCTGTTCTGGCCTTAGGTATAGTTAGACTGTACTGAGGATTTGGTGTTTATGAGGATGTTTGTCAGCCAGGTGTGCTGAAAAAGCAGTAAGAGATGGTGTGCCCTGGCAGAGGCTTTCAGGATAGAGCATCTGGTCCTGAAGGCTCTGCTTGAAGGAGCCAGTAACCAAGACCCACTTTCTCATGAGAGTAATCAAAGGAGGTGAATATTCCTTAATGAGTTATGAGGGGACAACTAGGATCTTACTCCCTCAGGTTTGTCACAGAACAGCTCCAAAATCAGTGTTGCAGGCATGAAAAAGTCACCTTTGGTTCCCAGAGGCTCCTCTCTTGTGAGGTGAAGCTCAAACTGTAGCTCTGTGTGGCCTCTGCTCGAGCCAGCACTTGGAAGAGAGAGCTCGGTCTGCCTGGGGCTTTCTTGTGTGGTTGGTGCCCTGTGCTGTTCCTGCCTTCAAAGTCTTCTGCTCACTCTCACTCAGGTCAGGGGACTGTCCTCTGTCCCCAGGGCCTGGCGTGGGGGCAAGTGGGGCAATGGGGTTATACTGAAGCCCTCAGTAAATGCTCAAGCTCACCCTTGGGATTGCACTTTCAGTTCATAAAACACAGAATGCAATTATTTACAGAGGGGTTCACTGCAAATACGGTGAGTCTAAAGAAATGAGAAAAAAAATGCATGTTAATAATAAAACCTTGGTTACTTGTGCAATTCCAACTATTGCCTATATAACTGCATAGCAAATGCTGTTTATCCTGGCTTGCAATGGCATTTAGAATGATTTGGCAATTTTTGTAAGTATTTTCTCTTGAACACCAGCATTGTAACTAGTTGCATAGCTATGGACTATTTATTGTTTCAAAATGTTAATGTTTCCTTTCTATTACACGTTTTTTTTCTCAAATTGTATCAAGATGTAGGGTGGCTATACCATAAGCACTTTTACACTCCTTGAAAATAATTACTTAGGATCTCAAATAGCAGCAAATTCCACCATCTCACAGTGAAATTTTTCTTACATTCTGGGGGATTTTTGGTGATTCTGAGCTGTACATGACTGTTTCACCTTACTGGCAATTTTAGGAGAATTTAATTCCAGGTTTACAGCTTGTTTTTTTGTCAAGCCAGTGTTGAACTCATGAGGATCCCAGTAAAGATAAGGAAGCAGAAAGAGACAAGGTTTTCCTAAAAATAAATAAGAGAAAAATATTTGTATTTTATTCTTTTGCTTCTCTTTTTGCAAGACTTAGAACATGATGACAAAGTTATGACAATGATGGCAAAGTTTTTCTTTGTAGCTGTCTAAACCCAGTTTGTTTGGTTGCTGTGACATTAAACATGCCTGTCTTTAGATGTGAAACAACAGCAGAAATAAAATAGTTAAAATTTCCTTCTTTCCTGAAGGCAAGATGGGCAGGGTGAGTGGTCAAAATAATTTGAGATGTTGCTTACAGAAGTATGAAAGAGAGGCCTTGGCATGGGATTTAAACAACTCACAAACATTAATATTGGCAGGTTAATCATATACTGTCTGGTTTATCAGTAACTGCAAGAGATGCAGCAATAGTGAGAATCTGGAGAACAGGCCTCCTGAGGTCTGGCACGTTGGATTAGTGCAGTTTGGGAGGATGAATGCTTGAGATGGAAAAGTTCATTACTCCAGGAAGTAGAGGAGGTGCCCAGCAAGGCACTGACTTCTTGCAGGAGACAGTTGAGCTATATCAGAGTCAGCATGGCTGGGCTTCATAGAGAGGGACAGAGGGATCCAAGGCTCCTGTTTTAAACCAGACATGGTGTTGTGTGACAGGGATGAACAGTCCCTCTACTGTGTTCCAGCTGTGCTGCTGCTGAGGCCAATTCCTGCAAAAGGACCAGCAAAGACAGAGTGACACTGACCAAGTTTACAAGATAAAATTCTCTCTTCTCTATGTTCAGAGAGGCTGAGAATCCTGAGAAAAAGCTATGAAAAGAGAAAAAGGAGAGTCAAATCAGAGAAAAGGAACTGAGAAGTGAAAGTGGAAGTTACCACAGCAGGACACACTCTTGATCTGGTGCAGTGCCAACAGTGAATACTGATCCTAATGTCTATTTTTCTATCTATCTGTTGAGTTAGTGACTCCATGGCTTTAATGTTCAGCACAGTTCAGAAGTGCTAGCACTTGCAGTTACACCTGTTTGTGAAACCTGTACAAGCTGGGAAGAACAGCATGGAAGATAAATGTTCCATTTGGCCTCATGCTGCCTACATTTTCGAACAGGACACTCAGGCATTAGTAATTCCCCTTTACAACATTGCTAGGGAAGCTGCAAGCTGCACTGCCTCAGAAGGGGTGGAGGAGGAGAGCATGGTGGCAAAAAGAAGCATAAGATTTCATCCTGGATGCAGACAGCACCTTGTTGGAATCAGTGAGGTGTGAGGACACAGGAACTGTTGTGGGCAGGTTAACATATGCAAGCCAGTCTGTCCCTAGCCTGATTGCAAAATAAATGCCCATAATCCAAAGCTTTTCTTCTTAAATGACATGATGCATTTATGCAGCACTTTGCCCAGTCAGTGATGATCTGTTAGGTCAGTAGATGTTGAAGGCCAGTTTTCCAAAACAGAGTGACAGGCAGATGGGTGAAAATATCCAAAACCAAATCAGCAGCCAGTAGATGGTCAGAAGTAAATCTCATGACTGCTTGACTCGCACCCAGATACAATGTTTTACAGTGTCTGCAAGCTTGAACTGAAGAATTTTCTTATGCACACCTAAGACTTGTTTTGTGTGGAGATGGGCAGATAACCAACAACATAGAAGAGTTATGATCACAATAACAAAAATGTGCAGGTGCCGGTGCAGAGTTTGGTCTTCCATGACTTCCAGCACACTCAGAATTTTGCTGTTTTCCATCGCTGCTTTTTGTTTTAGCAGATGGTCCATTTCTGCTTGGTGCTTTTCCTCCCCATACAGTTCCTTCACAGCTGTGCAGAACAAAGAGGAAGGCTTGATACCACTGTACTATTCATGCAGCATAATGTTTATACATGCAGATCTTTCAGATTATTAATTAGTTATTCCCCTAAGGTTTCATGACATTAACAGCCATGAAATGAGAACACAAGAGACATACATTTATATCCAGTGTTCACAGTCTTGCAGACATAAGATCCTATCTCACAGTTGTTGGTGTATAAACCTTAACTAACACTGTATGGTTGTAAAAACATCAGCGTAGCCTCTGACCTCTCTCACTCCCTGTCTGATCACATGGCTTTTGCTGCAGCACCTTGGAAGTACCTTTCTAGAACCTGAGCGGAGAAAATATGATTGTAATGATTGGCAGGTCTTTGCACCAATAATGTAGAACATTGATTCATTAAAGGGCTTTGTATTTCCATTCATGTGTGTTTTGGCATGTAAAATTACAAAGTTTTGCTGTGTCTGGACAGATTTGTTGGAAAGAATTTTTTATGCAGTTTTCTGACAAGATAAAATAGCTCCCAGTACTCTGTCTGCTGTTTCAGTTAGGTGTTTGGTACACAAATTACCCCATTTAACATTATCTTACCTGATATCTTTTGAAAATATTGACTGCCCATGTTAACCTGTGTTAGGTGGAGAGACTGATGCGTTTGTTACCTGGGCATGCCCATTCAAAGGCAGCTACTGTTGAGCTCTTATTCTTTTCTTCTGCAAAGCAGGGTGGGTGAAAAGGGCTGGGAATGAAAAGACAGTGGAAACAATTTGGAATTTGTTTTGGGAAGAATCCTTTATGTTTTGCCCCCACTATCAATGACTTCTGAAGATGCTTCTCTTAACATAGTTGAGCATTTGTTCATAGAGATTTGAAAGTGAGGGATCCACCAATTCCCAATACATAGAGCATTACAACCAACCACTGGTACTGACCTGCAAGGAATTGTACAAGCTCACCATGAAAGAAGCTGGTGATGTCATAGTCCCTGCATTTCTAAAATATCAGCTTGTTTGAGGATACTTAAATAATCTCAGCAGAACCTGAAAAGTTTCATTGCACAAAAAGTTCAGCAAGACAAAGGTTCTGGATTTTCAGTTTTGCTACTCTTCTTCATGTTAAGTAACTAACCAGTCCACAAAAGCTTGATTTTCAAATGCACCATTTCATGTCTCTATCAGGCTACCAGCTAGGAGAGCTTAATAGCACCACACTTGGACATGGAAACAAGAAAAAGGCACAGAAATACCTCACCATTTAAGAACTAGAGGAATTTTAAACTTTTTATTTTAGTCTGTTTTTCTACCCATCTGGAACTTCCTTCAAAGTATCCATGGTGATTTAGTCTATAAAGTTAATTCTGTGCCTTTTGACTTTCTATTTTAAATGTTACCTCTAATTTTTGAAGCAACAAAATTAGAGGGATTATCCCCTTCCCACCCTATTATTTTGAAAATAGTTTGGTAAATACGTATTGTACTTTCTTTAGGAATGATGATGGCAACAGAGAGCCTCACAGTTCTTCTGAAAGCCTAACACTGACAGCTGGTGCTGCCAGCTCCACTACTCACCACTTCTGGAAGGAGCTTGTCCACCTCATCTTGGAATGGTGGCTGATCCCAGGTAGACAGAACTCTGTCAGACTGTGGAAGTGTTTTCTCTCATGCCTCTTCTGCACCTTCTGCTTAAGTAACCACCTGACTCTGAGGCTGAGGTTAATGTTTACTTCGTATGATTTCTGTTGATTTATGTTTTTTGTAGCAACTGGACAGCACTTAGAATGGATGGATTAAATATTTCAATGCCTCAACAGGAGAGGGCCCTCTGAATGGGAACATTTCGTAGCATGAGTCCTCCCTCACAATAGAGGAAGTGATACCAGATTGAATATAAAGTCTAACCCATGTTTCACTTGCTGGAACACACACCAGCCCTCTAATATCAGAGCTTCTCCTATAGTTATTCCTTTAGAAGTAGCAAGTACCTTATTTGAAATTTTCAAATAGAAAAATCCCTAAAACTCAACATTAATTTAGTGCTCCAGCATAGAGATAACCAATATGAATGGTTAAACTGCAAAGCGAAAGGACTTATGGTCCTGCTGAACAAGAGGCTTAGAATACCATTTGTGATTGTGACAGAAAGAGGAAAAATAATTGATCATCCCCTATGAGTTTGGGGGGAAGTGATTGGGTGATGCAGTGGTCAGCTGGATTAACAGCACTTGAATAGCTCAGTGCAGGGGTGCTGTGGAGCACTGCAGTGGTGAAGTGTAGGATTGTGAGCTGATGTGCAGCAGCAAAGTACAATGTGTCCTAGGCCAGTACACAGCCAGCAGATATTGGCCATCACAGCATCTGTTTTGTTTGTTTTTTGGTGTTTTTGTTTTGGTTTGGTTTTTTAATCAGTTAATCATGTATAAAATGGGCTGATTTTTCAAAGTCTCTACTTTCTCAGTACTCTCTCAAAGGCTCTTACTTCCTCTCTCCAGGGCTCTGGTCCTCCAGCTCTCAGCACTGCCTGTATGTTTATTAACCCTTGTGCCATCCATGAGGCACCAGAATACATTACAAAAACTTCCTCCTGATTTTGCTGCAACTGATATGCACAGAG
Organism: Pyrocephalus nanus; assembly: GCA_038380795.1. Classification (NCBI taxonomy): domain Eukaryota; kingdom Metazoa; phylum Chordata; class Aves; order Passeriformes; family Tyrannidae; genus Pyrocephalus; species Pyrocephalus nanus. The sequence goes on from CM076278.1 coordinate 6,002,852, forward strand.
AGTGCAGCCAGTTTGCTCCAGAGAAGGCAAGTGAGAGTTTTCTGCACCAGTTGCCCAGGGTTTGGGGCTGATCCCTGACAGTCATTATAGAGACAATCAGGACAGTTACTTGATGTCAGCTCAAGGAAATACAAGCTCTCTTTGTCCTACTTGGTATTTGTTCATGTGCAGTGTTCACAATCAATACTAGCTCCTTAACAGTGTGATATCATAGTGACATGAGATGACATGAACATTATTTGCAAGAACTATGTCTGTGTTTAATCCTTTCTTCATCCTGCTCTTAATCTTGAGCAGAATTTTCGTATAAAGTAACAAACATAAAGACAAATCTTGCTGCTTGGAAATGACAGCAATACAGAAAGATTTGAAATACAACTGGTGTGTTGTACCTGAGAGTGTTCTCCGTGTGCCAGTTCTTAGAAATGTCAGTCATTGCTATTGTTTTCCTGCTACAGTCGCTCTAGGAATGAGCCATTGACTCTCACCATGAAAAGCAAAGATGAATATAAACCAGGACTACTTGGATTAATGACAAGTTATCTCTGGATTGCTTTTTGGGTTGCATTTCATTGAGAAAAGTCCATCTTAATGTTCAGTTTTCAGTTTGATTTTGAGACAGGCCTTTTTGTCAGTGGAAGTTACTGATGGTGGCTTCTCAGAGCTTGGTGCAGAATGTCTTTTCTTCAGTAGCGTTCACCTCCACAGCCTGATGACGTTTCCTCTTAAACTGGCGTGTTTTGAATTCTTCTGTGATTTCAGAGATTGACTTTCCCTTTGTTTCTGGGAGGAACATGTAGATAAGAACCGCTGAAATGATCAGGACAGCAATAAAGATGAGGAAGCAAAAAGGACCAAGAAGCATCTGGAGATAAAAATGGAACAAGATGAGTGATTTCCCTGGCAGTATTTGCCTCTATAGATTCTTGAAAGTAGTTGATTTGTTCCTGAGAAATGAGGAATAAGATGATTTTACAGCAGCAGTATTTATTTATCTTTTCAATCTGTTCTTGAGGCACCATATGATTTCTGAGGTATTGGGAAGTGTTTTGCATAAATGGCCTCCATATGCCAACAGCAATAAGGGATTCCCAGTTTTAATCATCTGCAAGTCCCTGCATCCTACTCCCTGTCCAGACCAGTCAAGAAAAAATTGATCACTTAAAACTGATAGAGTCAAAGAGAAGGTTTGAATCAAATTACATACTACAGCAAAGGGGAAAATCATTCCAGTGAAAGTGAGGCCCAGCCAGATGACCATTCCACCAATGACAAAAGCGGAGGCTCTTGCTGAGAGGGTGAAGATTTCATTATAAACAGATGAGGCGGCTCCAGCTGAGGGAAAAACAACATAAAAAAGCAACATTTGTTGTAGTTGTCCATTTCCCATAGATGAAACCTGAGTTCTGCTACCGTGGGAATTCTATTTTCCAGACTTCCATGGTCCTCTTATCCAACTCTTACAATACTTGAGGCTGCCCTTTGAATTTGGAGAGTGTAGTTACTACAAGTATTGTTTAGCCAGGGAACTTCCAGAGTAAATATTGGTTTTAGGTGAGTGAGATTCTAAAAGTAAGTTAAGGTCTGGTGTCACCAATGTATTTTACAGGTAAGTCGAGAAAACACTGGCATTTTAGAAGAGCCTTCCTCTGCCTTTAGTCAAAGACAGCTGAGCCTGTGTGCACTGAATGGCATTCATACCCTCCAAAACAAGTCAGTGAATTGATTAATAAGAATTTATTTGTCTTGAACCTGTAATTCAGTTAAAGAAAACAGGCTCCTGATTCATCAGGGTGTGAATGATTTAAAATAACTTAAGGAAATTGCTTCTTGGGTAATTAATTCATCAAAAATGGGGACTCCCTCAATCTCAGTCCAAACTAAGCTGTTCATTTTCAAAGATATATTCACACCCTCTAGTTCTACTTCTATACATTCATGGCCTGTGTTTATCCACCGGGTCCAAGTTTTCCTGTTGCTTTTATTGCTCTGCTCACCTGGTCCTATTCCATAAGCAATGATGAATAAAAAGATGAGAACGACACTGCAGTAACGCATCCAGAGGAACTGGTCCTGGACAAAGGCAAAAGGAGGGAAGAGAATAAGAATTAATTTTATATTGTAGCACAGCTGGTCCAGGCATAGAAGCAGCAATATTTTATGAAAAAGCCCATGACACTGAGCTCTGTGATAGATGCTCCCCAGAACTGCTCGTCTTTCTGTACTGACCGCAGTGGAAGGCCAAAAGCAGCCTGCAGTGTCACATCTACAGAGGTGAGCTTGTGTTCAGAAGACATCCTGACCTGCTGTTTAGGACATGAAAGCTCAGGCTGATATCTGCTGTCCTGCACAAAGAATTCAGATGCAGGTCCATTCCCAGAGAGATGTTTGCTTACACTCAGCAGGAGGCTTGTTTCGAGCAACACCAGTATCAGTGCCATCAGCAAATAACCACCACACAGGAGCATTCGGCGTCCAAACCGGTCAATTATGGAGCTCTGAGGAGTAGGAAAAAAGTGCATTTCAAAAGGGATTCTTATAAGAAATTAAGAAAAATGAAGAAAGACATAAAAGCTGGGACAAAATTTGGAGCGGGTGGTAACATCCACTGTACAGATTTATGCAGCAGTACAGAAAATACTTTGGTCCTTAAGGAGAAAATGAATTTGTTTTAAGGAAGAATAGACTTAACTCACATGTGCTCTAATTCTTAAAGCTTCAGAAAGCTCTCACTTACACAGAATACGACAGAGATGAGTTCAGAAATCGAAACTCCTAGAGATACATATGGGATTATGCTTTCCCGCAGGTTGGCAGTTTGAAAAATTTCTGAGGTGTAAAAGGTGATCTGGGAAATAGGAAAAATATTAAAAGTTAAGCATAGTTAGTAGATATGATATGTGGCTATCCAACATCACTTAGAACTAGATCTGTCATCACTGCAAAAGCAGCAGTAGGGTGTTGGGGCTTAGTGGAGGTGACAACCCTGCTCGAGATGTGAAAAATGAAAAGGTTTATGGACATGAAGAAAAGGCATTTGAAAGTCCAGGAAAAAAAAAGAAAAAAGGGAAAAAAAGTAGTTGAAAGGAGCATATTGCCTGTAAGACATGGAGAAAAGGTGTTTTTTTGGCAAAAAGGAGAAGGAAAGGGACAAGACAGGGGGAATGAAGGCAACAGTGACCTTGCAGGAACTTAGGCTGAGTTGGATCTCTTGTATTCCCAGCTGAGAAGTTTCCTTAATGCTATGAAGAATATTGGTGATGGTACCACAGATCTCAGGCAGTGGGCTCTGTGTGAGGAGGAATGATGTAGGCCCAGAGGAAAGGGACAAGTTGCACCGTGGCACTTTGGTTACTTAGCAGCAGATTTAAAGATGGAAATACTCAACTGCACTCAGGCCACAGAGCTGTAGACTCAGTAAAAGGAGGAGCATGGTAATCAGCTGCGGGTACACGGATGGTTCTCTCAGCACCTCCAGCACATTCATGATTTTGGTGCCTTTTGTTATAGCCTTTTCCTTCATCAAGTCCTCAAATTCTGTGTGATAGTTCCCTTCTCCCCAGAGTTGCTTCATGGCTACAGAAGAGACAGAATGAAGTGTGCTCCTCCATCACCTGATCCACTCAGAGTTCCGTGCTTTTTAACTTTTATTGACACTAAACATTTGCAATTCAGTCCATGCTTTGATTCATCAGTTACTGAGCAAAGGACTGGAAGGAACATTGCTTGCTGGAATATGATGAGACTTTCCTGGAAAATGGTTTTCAGCTTTTTGTAGTATTTAGGGGTAGATCTTAAATATTTCTGACGACTCTGCATCATCTGGAGAACTTTAATCATGTAATTATCAAGAAATCTGTAGCTGGCTAATAGAAAAGCCGATTCCCTCTGTTAGCTCCACTTTCCCAAGAGTTATGGTTTAACAAACTAAGGATCTAAAGTTTTATTTTACCTTTCAAGCATCCTGCTTTGTCTCCTTTCTGCAGCAAGAGATAGGGAGGGGACTCAGGAAAGAATGGTAAAAAGAGCAGTTGAATCAATGCCACCAACCCAGAGAAGGACAACAGCACATTCCATGTGTCTTCAGTTCCTAAAAGATCTCTATGAAAGCATGTTAGGGTCTATTTATAGTCCAGTAAAATCATAGTTTATAGCTAATTTGATATTTTCGAAGTCCTAGACTAACTAAAGAGACACAAAATACATACAGTCCTTGAAAAATTAAATGGAAATAGATGTTTATGTTAGGGAAAGGAATATAGACTATTACTTTATTTATTCTGCAAGACTGAGATTTTTCATTATAATCTGAATACTTTCTAGAAGTCAGTGGTTTCAATATTCCCACAACAGTCCCCTGAACCAATACTATAAGTCTGCATGAGGTTATCAAGAAACTAGGAGATATTTCAGATCTCAGAAATTTACTAAGAGTATTTATACACAATCTTTTCTTATGAACTTAGCAGAGAGACTGCACCTCCAGAGATGGATCCTTTCTCAAGAAAAGGGCACTTTTCTTCCCAGTGACTGACACAGAAACCTTAGTGACTGGTATGGGGTAGGTGCCTCCTTTTTGACTGCTGTAGTTAAGCAAAGTAAAACCCCACCCTTAGTGCATGTCCATTTCTAGGACTCGTAGAACAACACTTCCCTGCCATAAATTAAAAAAAAGTAGAAAACTGGATGAGAAGGAGTAGCACAAGTACCGTAATCCAAGAATTCTTGCTACAGTTTTTCCCAGTGCAAAAAACACCGAGGAGGTCACATTTATAAATCCACGCAGCTTCTTGGGTGAGATCTCTCCAGCATACTGAACGTGGGTACTCAGATGTATTCCTAAAGGGAGAAAGAGGAGAGTGCTAAAAGTGTAGAAAGAAAGAGAGAGGGTCCCTTTTCACTTCCATTTCAGCTGGAGGTCGCTCTGTCCTCTCTCTTCTGAGCTGTTTCCCATATATCCTCCACAATAATTGGCTGAAAATGTACCTTTTACTTTAAGCAAGATGTTTAGCTAATCCATCAGATTTCTCTCTCTACCAGACCTCTTGAAGGCAAAGGACAGCTCATCTTACCTTTTCCCAGTCTGTTCCTTGTTCCACTGGGATACTGTGCATGCCTGGGCACTCCCAGCAGGGAGATTTCTGTATCCACCCCAAAGAAGTCACATTGACAAGGGGTAGTGGGGAGTCCTACCTGCACCGATGCCCTCGAGGAAGCGCCCAACCAGGATCATCTCAAAGGACTTGGCTGTCCTGCTGAGGCCCGTGTGCAGAGTGGCTATTATTAGGATCACATCGTTGAGCAACAGACTTTTCTTCCTGCAACAGTAACAACACCTGGATATGAGACAGGTTTTACTTTCTCATCCTGACTGATGTGTGCCTGTCCTCCCCTGGATTTACAGACCCAGCCTATGGTCGTGTTTAAATCCATTCCTTACAGAGCAACCAAATCTTATTCTGAAAAGGTGTGATGTCTCCACAGAGGACTGAAAGGGATAAACTACATTCCTCTTACCCATGCTAACACTGTGTGAGCAAACCATGAGGCTGAAGGAAATTCCTGCAGGATAAATACTGATAAGGAACAGTCTTTTTCACTTCTAAATGTGGCCTGAGGGATTTCTGCTTATCTTTGATGAAACTCTGATTATTCTTACAGAGGAATAAACCTGCACATTTTTTTTTTAAACCCTGTGATCAATTAAATAAATAAGTTTTAAAAAGCTTTTCCCTATAGAATATGCAACTCCTTCTGCACTACTGCAGCACTGTTGGGCTTCCTATGGCATTACCTCCCAACCAAGAAATTTCAGAGATTTATTTTGTACTGAAATGTCATCAAATATACAGGAATTGTATGGCAACAAAAGCTGTGACAAGGGAATCAGAAATAGTCTCTCCCATGTACCCACGTGTAGTTTTATGTGCTGAGTAAATTCTGCGACAGCAGGGGGCAGTGAGATTCTGATATCCCTTCTATTGGGTGACTAATTAATTCCTTCCCCTGCTGCAGCCCTGAGTAGGGAGCTGTTGGGAGATATACTTACTTTCCAAATTTTGCAGTCAGGTACCCACTGCACAGACACCCCATCATCCCACCCACGCAGTACAGGGACACAATGACGGACCACAGCAACGTGAGGGTCTCCTGGTGCAGCACAGAACCGTATCGCTCCAGCCACGTTTCATTGATAAACTTCTGAATGTACTGGGACAGAAAAAGAGATTTTCATTCCACTGAGGCACTGATCACTATAGTTCTTCATGATGTTTACAGCTTTGAAAAAATTAAATGAATAGACACTACGGAAAGCGTGGCTGAAGGACACCTGTTTGCAAACTGGGATTGATATTTCCTCTCATACAGCCCAACAGGGTAATAGAACCTTTCAAAAATTAACTATAATCTCAGTGTGTTGAATCCTTGCACTCCTACACTAAATATAGGGGCCTTTTATTCACTATGGAGAAATGTAAATGTTCTTGTTGTAGGTAGCAGATAAAAAGAGAAAGGGGCTGAGCTGAAGGTTGAGTCTCCATCAGCTAGTTTTTAATCTTTTATCTCCATGACATAAACTTTAAGGAAGGTATCCCAATATGCTGTTTCCACACAATTCTTTGTGGAGTTGTTTTTGGAGCACAGCTCCTAGCAGTCATGGAAAGACCTGGGAATAAACTGGCATAGCAACACCTAAGAGGTTTTGCAGAGTATTTTTGAAGTGTAAGGCCTGGTCCCACAAGGAACACTTAGAGGTGTGATTTTATGAAGGCTTTGCTTACCGGAGAAGTATAATTGATCACAGACATCTGAAAACCTGAGAGATGGGTTCCACCAATTCCCAGCACCACAATCATTAGCAACAGCTTCCGGTACTGGACCTGCCAAAGACAGTGAAACACACCCTAAGTTCCCGATGCCACCGTGGTTTTCAGACCAGATAATTTATGGGATCTTATATCTCCACATTTCTATTATTAAGGAACCTTTAAAATGCAAATAGCCATTTTTAATTTTTCAGTAATCAAACAAAATTAATGAGAAATTGTTAAAATGTAGATCTGCTCATTCCATTATGCTCTTGTCCTAGTCATTAGGAGCCTAAAAGATGCAGTCTCTAATTCTGTTAGTTCTGATAACCATGGGGGAAAAAAATCATAAAAGCCTTTTTTAGGTAGTTTAGGTGTTTACTTTTGTGTTAAAAAGGTGCTACAACTTTCTTGAATCCCTTTTTTGCTTTCACCTTTGCCTCCTCAAAGACACTGTTCACCACTTTCCAGAGATTAATCAAGTCTGTCCTCTTAAAACATTTTTTTGGTGGGGTTTTTTTTTGTTGTTTGTTTTTTTGTTTTGTTTTTGGTTTTGTGTTTGGGGGGTTTTTTTTAACTGTTTTTTTGGGTTTTTTTAAATTTCACCTTTATTATCCCCATAGGGTATGACATTTTTAGAGTCCTTACCTGACTGACTCCTGTTTGAAGTGCTGTGTTTCCATGACGTACACTGGATTTTAGAGCACCCCTCACAGCACATACATTTTCAGCTATTTAGTCAGGTCACGCTTCAAACAGACAAGTATCCTCAAATACCCTTGAGAGTGCAAGGCAGTAGAGTGGAGTGGGAGGGTTTTTTCTCTGCCTTTTTCACTGCTACTATATTCTTTATCTTCCTCAAAATGTCTACCCTTTCCTGGTTTCCCAAGTCCTCTTTTAAACATCTCCCTCTTTAGTAGTTCTAATGTATTTTCTGGAGATGCCAGACGCCGTATTGCTGAACCAAACACATGCTCTGTTGTTCATTTTATTACAAGGACTGTTTGATTCCCTTTGTTGTAATCTCCAAGACCATGCTGCTGTCGATGACTAGGGCTAGAACACAAGAAGTTGGATACTCACCAGGTCTGAAAGGAAGCCAGACATTTTCCCTTGAAACCCTGCCCTCTCTGAGAGCTCCTGTCAAGTCTGTCAGATGAGAGAGATGGTTTCCACACTGAGACTGTAAGAGTTTGGGATCATAGCACAGAAGTTAAATTCTAACTATGTGGCTTTTAGCAAATTGTGTCCTCCTCTGACACTGGCCAGGGCCTCTTCTTGCTGGTTTAATTATTCTAAGACCCAGATATGACAAGCTGATTACAACACTGGTAAATGTTTGTCCTTGAGTTGGGAATACTGCCCCTTACTCACACTGCTGAAACACCGGCATGTTCCTGCTGTGTGAGGAATCAGACAGTGCTACCATCCTCCTTTCAGGGGAGCAGAGTCCCTCTCCACCTCTCTGAAAAGCATCTTAGGCAGGGAATTTTTCCTCCTCTCCACTCTACCATGAAGATAACACCCTTAGAATTGTAGCTGAGCTGTAATGCCTCTTCTTGCCTTCTATACAATTTTTCAATTGCTTGAAGTGATCTGAACAATTTCCCAGTTGCAGGAAATAAAGTATTGGAATATTGGTATATTAGGTCCTTACGAACACCCAGAGGGTCACACTCCTCACAGAACCACTCCGAAGCCTCACTCTTGCCTCTCTGTAGCAGTGGAATTGACCCAGTGGGGGCCAGAGTGTGATGCCATATCTCAGTTTCCAGACCTCTTCATGCCGTGCTGCCCCTTGAAGTCTGTTTTTATTTTTATTTTTGCATCCCAAAGGTTTTCTGCCAGACTCAGAGCAAATCCATTTTTAAACACTGTGGCCAGATTTTAAGATCTAGTTGATCAAACAGTCCCTGCAGAGCCCTGTTTTTCTTCCTCCTGCTGTCTGTTCTCTCCTAGAGTACTCACACTGCTCTCTCATTTTTGTCTGGCCTCACACTTTCATTCAGTGCTGTACTACGGAAAAAGAAAGCCTTAAATGCTTAGCATAGTTCTTATTTATATTCCTAAAGAAGAGGACAGGACAAATCTTTTCACCTAGGATTTGAACACTGCAAGAAATGTGTTCCAGACCCAGTCTGGAGCTCACTCAACACCCTTGGCTTGGAGGGAATTTTGTCTTCAAAGATGCCCTGTGTAGCACTTGTGTGAACCTGGATCCTACATAGCAGATTCACAAGACCTTCTTTAACCTTTATTCCCAATCCATGCTAGTTTATGGCAGTGTTAATGATTTACCACACTTTCCCTCTTGTGGACAGTATTTACTAGTAGAAGGGAGATCACTCTGTGGAAAGACATGTAGAAGGAAATGAGTTTTTACTGTCTCTCAAGACTTCTTCCCTGGAAACCAGTAAGGTTGAGAAAGAACAGGCCAAATAAAGACTTTAAAAATAATCAAGATCTTACCTAATTATTTTCAAAATACTTTAAATGTTTCTTCTCTTCTCCCTCGCCACCCCCCCTTGCATTTTTGACCAGAAGAAAGAATGTATGTTGGTTCTTAATGTGGTCCTGTGCAATCCATAACCTCAAGCCTTGAAACTATAGACTTTATCTAGCTTTCTTGGTACTATGATGATTGTCATAGGAAGGATGGCTGTACTGGGGAAGTCCCCTGCTCCTGATATTAGCTTTTGGCACTGCTACAAATACTGTTAGAGGATGGTGTGAAGATAAAATAGCAGAAGCCTTGGGGTTGTGAAAGCAACTGCTGCTCAATAGTCAAGTCCTTTTGCAAATTTTATTGTGCAGTACCTGCAGCAGTCAGTAACCAAGATCTCATTTCCAGAACAACACAGACACAGTGTTCCTTGACCCCAATAACACAGTCCCAGAAAATGGGCTCTCCTCTGTCCCTGGCTCTTTGTTCAGTGAAAACCAAATGCAGGGTGTGGTTTCCTTGTCACTGTTTTTTATTTCCTTATCAGTAAACTGCAAAGCATGAAGAAGACCAAAAATATGTCATATAGTAATGACTACAAAAAGTGAAGCTCTTTTTACCATGTTTTATAACAAAAATGTGGAGTATTCAGAGACCTGGAGAGAGAAGCAAACACTCAGACATACAGATTGGGTTCCCAAGGAGAGGCACTGATCTCTTTTGTCTCATTGGTACCAGTTACTCTCAGGAGCTCAATCCCATTGAAACCCAGTGTTCTCTAGGCTGCAGACATGCTGCACAATCATTGCTATTGAAGAAGAACCTGCTCACTGTGGTTTTGCCCACTCATGATTCCCTGCAGCTCTGCTTTCTTCATTCGTGCTTTCTTTCAGTGCTGACATATCCCTGGGGTCTTTTTTCCAGTTGAAGAGGTGGAAACATTGCATATTGTTTCTGTCTACTGATATGCAAGGTGCTCTTCTTCCACTGGATTAAAGAGCTAAACAGTTCTTTTCCTCCAGACTGAAGCTTCTTCTCTGGGAAAGCTCAACAACATTGACTTGTTAACAGCAGATAATTTCAACACCAAAGCTCTGTCTTCTTTTGCTCTCACTTTTGCAAACCTGCTGCACCTCTGGACCTTCCAGACTCATGTTCTCCAACTGTGGAGTCCTGGTTTTTGCCAAGAAAAATAGCATATCCTATGTTTTCAGTTTACAAACTGCTAACTTGGAAGGACGGACAAAATTTCTTTATATGCTGTGTTCAATTTTTTTTCTGGAGAGGAATTAATTCAGCTCATGTTTCAGGAGTTGGAGAGAACCACCACATTCATCCTGCACCCTGCACTGCTGGTGATTATTTTTAAAATACACACTTGTGATGTTTGTGGAGCAATGGATTCTCTCTTGCTTAATGAGGCTTCTGGACACTACAATAACAAAGGAGCGAAACACGAAGTGGAGGGTTTGTTGTTAGAGTCGAGTAACAGTCATCGCTGAGCGGTTACTCTGCTGAAGGGCTGTCTGTCTCTTCTTTCCACGGTAGTTCAGGCGGTTGAACTCCTCCATGACCTGCAGCATGGTCTTTCCTTTGGTTTCTGGCAGCACCAGGTAGACAAAGATAGCCAAGGACAGACAGTATGCCAGGAAAATGATGAAGCAGAAATTACCAAGGCCTTCCTACAGGAAAAGAAAGAGGCAAACTGTGTTCATAAAAAATGATCACGATTTATTTCTCTTATGATGTAGACTTTCTGGGTTTGTATTTACTATAAAACTTGGTCAGGGACAAAAACACCTACCACAATGAAAGGGAAGACAAGCCCAAGGATGAAGAGTTGGATCCAGTTTATAATACCATTAAAGACATAAGCAGCTGGTCTGTATGACTGAATAAAAATTTCTGTGATCAAGGGACATATCACGCCAGCTGAAAAAAATGTTGAAGAAAAGAGGGAAACTTAGAAATGTTGCAAGATGTTTCTGCACTTCATACTTCATATTTCTGCATAGGTTCATGGCTTTAACTGACCTGGAAGTGTTTGAGGTGCTGCCTGGCTCTTCAGGAGGAAGGATGTAGGAATGCAATAGGAAGAAGTTTTACCTCCTACTGTAGTATGGAGGGAAACATCTGCAGCTACACTGAATCGGGAGTAGGAATGGGGTTCATGCTAACTGTGGAACAGCTATGCCTGGTACCTCTCCTAAAGGCTGCAGAGAGGAAGGAATGAGTCCCTGAAACCATTCCAGTAGAAAATACCAACCTGGCCCAGCACCAAAGCTCATGATGAAAATAAAGACGAGTGCAGCAGAGCAGTATGGCACCCAGAAAAAGGAATCCTGTGATAGGAAATGAAAAGCAAACAAAATCACAAATTAAGATTTTGTGTATCTAGCTCCATTAGAAATATTAATCACTGCTAAGTACAGCAGTGTTAAATATAAATTTATTTACTTTACTTCCAGAAATTTTATGAGGAGATAGTCTTGGCAGAGATCTTGGTTGTATAAGTCTATTGTCTTTAACCTGTATGCACATAGCTGGGAACAGACCTCTGTTAATATGATGGTTAGCCCCAAAAATGCTTCTACTAGGACTAAAAAGTGGTTTGGGGGAAGGGAAATAGTAATGATATCTGCCATACAATAAAACAAGAAGACAGGACACAGTTTAAATGCATCAGTGGGGTCTTACCTGTAGGAAGAGCGTGACTGTGAGGAGCCCTAAAGCCAAGGCCATCACAGCGGAGCTTTTGCACAGCAGTGTCTTCCTCCCTGCACGCTCAATGAGGATGCCCTGCAACCAGGAGGACATGGTGCCAGCTCCAAAGGACAGGCCTAAGGCAGGCACTGGGGAGCTGCTCCAGTAGCTGCCATCCCTGGGTTGTGATTTTGAGAGAGGCACTCTCTTCTCTTCACAGAAATTGAATATAAATGCCCATGTTTGCAGGGTGTGTGGAGATGATTTTGTATGATTGGTTTTGCAGTTGATTTGTTGCAAAAATTTTATTCCTGAAGCTCTGCTTACAGTATTTCTAAAGATTAAAATGAACCATGCATTACAGCAGAACAGAATTCAGCTGAGAAGCCACTTACACACAGAACTGTGGAGAGGATCTCGGTGATCCCAAGCCCCAGTGAGACATAGTGGATTTGAGAAGGGAGGATTCCAGCTTTTGTAAAGATACTGTATGCATAAGAGTAAACCTGGAAAGAATAGAAATTTTTGCTTATGTTTACACTGATGTCTGGGGGTTTTGGACAGGAAATAAGTTGCATTCTCTTATTGTAACAGGGTAATCCATAGAGATGCCTTCAGATGACACTTGCTAAAACACAGTTATCTACTTATCTCAGGTGCCAAACTTCCATGGGAAAAGATTGTAATGAACAGTAACAACAGATCCCTCTTTACAGCCACTGTTTCAGTCAGCATTTCACAACTCGTTGCAGAGCTCACTTTTGCAAGAGCCTGTGAGCAGAGCAGAGAGCAGAGCAGAGCAGACACGTACCACGTTGGCCCCGTTGAGCTGCGTGCACGAGACCACGAAGAACAGAGTGATGAGCTGCCAGCGCACGGCTTTGTCCCGGAGCAGGTCACAAACACCCTTGGCCTTCTCCCCACGGATGGTTTCTTGCTCTGACATCATGTCATCTATTTCAGCCATGTGGTCTCCGTCTCCCCAGAGCTGCTTCACAGCTGGAAGGAAAAGAGGGAGGTGACTCCTGGTCCAAGCCCACCAGCACAGACATGAATTCTGAGGATTATTTCCTGCTTTGCAGAGTGTCTTATCTGAACTTCAGGTTCTTTTCTTGTGTGAAATTCCTAGATACAGATCTAGATCATTGCTATCTATTTTTACCCACACATCTCAATCATGACCTCACTTTTGGCCAATAGCTGCCTATAGCCTTTCAATGTAAACCATACCTAAATTCTTACCAATCCTTCCCCAAATACCCTCCTACTAGAAGTGCTGCTACACCCTAAGAGTTCTCTCTTTTGATAGTTAAAACCCCTGAATGGTTGTTTCTCTGTTTCTGTCAGTAGTTGCTATTAGGGTTACTGAAAAACTGGAATGCTTATGGATATGGCATGACAATGCAGAGCCTCCCTTTCTTACACAGAGCAAGAAGGTACCATGTCCACACCGTGACTGTTCAGGGCAGAATCTGTATTGCTGGAAATACAAACCCTGTCTGATCACATCCCTCGGAGGACTCTGGCAGAGAGTAAGGGAAATAGTGGTGCCAAGAGAGCACTGATATCCAAACAGAAGAGGCTGATCTTCATTAAAGCTGAAGGTTGTTCCATAGGGGGCTTTACTGTGTTTTCCACTTTATTCCGAAATGAATGCTCTGTGGCCCATTTCCTTACCTTTGATGCAACCCTCCTTGTCCTTTTTGTCAATGAGGAGGTAGCGGGGAGAGTCTGGGAAGAAGGGGAGGGTGAGAAGCTGAATGAGGGCAGGAACTGCACTGGCTACCATGAGGAGAGGCCAGAGAGCCTCTGTGCCCAGAACTTCTCTGAAACAAAACCAGAGTGAGAGAGGCTGAGGAATGGTGTGCTGATATTCCCCGCTCCTTCCAAAAAAAATAGAAAGGAAAGGTCAGCTCATGAAAAGATTGATTTCTTTCAAACCCACTGAAATCTGTTAAAGGTTTTTATTACCTGTATTTTGATCTGTCTCTGCTAGGAAGGAACTTTATTCTTAAGGATTAAATATTTTGTATGATTTTTGTTTCCCATTCACTAAAATCAGGAATTTGAGCTACTTCAGTCTGACTACCCTGGAAACATCTGAAAACAGTTGCTAGGTTGCCTATCCACAGTTGCACTGATATACGCATATATTTTAATTACAGAATAAATTGGGTCTGTTTCAGACCCTCTTACCTGAGACCCAGAACAAATCCTACAAATTTCCCAAAGGCAATGGCAGTAGAAGCTGTTATGGCGATCAGCCCACGGAGCTTCCGTGGGGCACATTCCCCAGCATACATGATATGGATATTCAGAGCTAAACCTGCAGTGACAAAGAACTGTTTAGGGCGATGCAAACCACCAAGGGTGTGGTGTTTTGGAGGGGTTCATTATGGACAGAGCCTGTAGGGGTTGGCTTTGAGATACCTTTTTAGCTGTGCTGAGTACGTGTCTGCCCGATGTGAAGCGTGTGCCCCTTACTGTGGCCTTGGGGCTTTGCTAAATCTTTCACTAGGCAAGTGCCTGCTCCTGGGAAGGCCAGCAGGCTGCCCTTCTCTTATATTATTTCCCACAGCCTCATATACAGGACTGTAGTTACACAGTTTAGTTTCAGATGATATATTTCAGTGTCTATTCAGGACACACTTTATCCAACTTCTCAGGGATCAAAAACATTGGGAGAATGTAACCATTTCGAAATTAGAATTTCCCAGTTTGGAAATCATTCCCTTGTCTGTAATATGTAGGGCAGCATCAGCCACAGTGAAAAGTAACAGGAACAACAGAGGTCATCTCTCTACTAAGTGAATATGTTCACCTGAAACATTGCATGTTTTGGCTTTTTCAAAAGGCAGCACCTTTTGTGTGGATTGGATGTAAAGATAGGAGAAAGAGAAATGGAGATGTCAGGTAATACTAATTTAATTATGTTTGTGGTTTCTTATTTAACTAAAAATACATTCAGCAATCATGTCCTCTGCAGGGTTTAGTAAAAATCTGTGGTCTGTGTACTGATAAATCCTTGTGACCCCGAGTCACTGCTCTTCCAGTTCTTTAATACCAGAGGTAGGAATGTTAATTTACCTCCACACACTCCAGAAGACAACCTTCCAGCGATGATCATCTCAAAAGACCCGCACAGCCGGCTGAGTCCCATCAGAGCTGCGCTCAGCAGAGCAGGGATATTGGCAAACAGCATGGCCTTTTTCCTGGAATTCACTTAAATTAACGTGAGCATAAATATTGTCCATGTGTCATTCACAGTCTGACAGAAGTGACACGAATTGTACCATGGTTACAGACGCTGTGCCAGCTTCTGAGATCAGCTGCAGTGAAGTAAATGGGAAATGGGAATGGGAAAATTGTCACAGACTGATAAGTTAGTTCAAGCTTTTGACGTCTCTAGTGGAGCCAATATCTACACTGAAGAACAAGCTTTGTGAGTCATTGCCTGTAAAATTCATTGTAAAATGCATGCCTTCCTTGTGTGATTTCCTTGGACTGGATTCACTTAGGACTTTGTAAGGAAGAGGGTATGATTTTCTTTGTGTTCATTGGCAGATGTTGTACTGACGCTTCATTAGAAGCAGCCCTGGGCTGCTCACAGTGCCACTTTACAAGTGGTGTTTCTCCTAAGACACTGTCATTATTGTTGCAGTTGTGGGTGTAAACAGAAGGACTAATGTAATCACTATTCCTACCTTCCAAATCGAATAGCCAAGTATCCAGCAGAGGAGGAGCCCAGGAGCCCCCCGATGCTGTAAACGGACACAATGAAGGACCACATCAGAGTGATCATGTCCTCACTGGGAGAGGAGCCGTATCTCTTCAGCCAGGTCTCACGGATGAAACTCTTGATGTACTTGAAAAGAAAAGCAGAAACCAATGACCTCAGTCAACATGCTCTTTGTGTAATTGCACCTCTTTTTAATTCTTCTACTGGCCTTTTTGATACATTTCTATAGATACCTTGGTTGAAATCTTAGCAATTTTGCATGGCAGGTTGGTCTTCTGTTTTTGTACTAAAACCTGATGGTTTTGCTACCTGATCTTTCCCACCATTCCCGCTTGTGTGTCTGTGTCTCTTGTCCACCTGCTGTATCCGATATATCTGTCCACCTGCGTGAAATCCAGGTTTGCCTTCAACTGACTCAAGTGAGAGCAGGTTTTGTCCCTTGATATGGCCTGTTGTGAGGTCTCTCTGGACTGCTGTTCACAACCTCCATGGCACCCTCATTCTTGGTGAGGGTTCACAATGTGGTAATCGGATGAGCTCAGTGTCCTTGGTACCACTTAGGATGACAAACACTTTCCCTAATTTTCCTTTTCCAGCTGCAGGTATCAGTGCTGAACTCATCTCTAGAGCTGCAGTCCTGCCCTGTCCTACTGCACCTTGCAGTCACTTAGATATGGTGTGTGTGACCAAGCACACGTACAAGGAGCTCCCTGAGCACTGGAAAGGAGAATGCCCTGTGAGCAATTCAACTCAGTAAGGGTGAAATGGCTGACTTTATGGATATCATTCATCCTTCCCTTTCTCAGCTCTGCCACATTAGATAGAAGTTCAATCCCCATGAAACAAAAGAGCAATAGTAGCTACTTAGAACTAAGAAACCACAGTAAGTTCAGCTTTGAGAGTAGAACAAAAAAAGTTAGTGATTGCACATAGAGGCACTGAGAACAGAGAAATCCATACTAGTAGCTCACTCTCTGAGCTCTCCACACTTACCTCAGCAGGAGAATTGATAATGGAGACCTGCAACCCATACTGGAAACCTCCACCAATGCCCAGGACAAAAGCCAGCAGAAAGAGGTAGTAGCTCATTTTCTAGCAGGAAATAAAAGCAGCAAACAAAGCTGGAGCAGCTGTTCAGACAAGCCTCCAATGCCCATCAGAAGCTCTGGCAGTGTCAGCAGTGCCACACACCTGCCTCCTCCGAGACCAGGAAACCACAGCTACTAAAGCACAGGACAGTGAGGAATCTGAGGAGAGACAAAGCTCACAGCTTTGTTTCTGTCCCAGAACCCAGTTACACACTTCAGTGCTTCTGCCTTCAGCTTTGGCCATCTCAATCTGCACTGTCATAAGTAATTAGTTGTGGGAGTATGGTGCAATGTGCAAGCATGCTGTGAACAATTCCATCTATTTGTCTTTTCCTCTCCTCCTTTCCCACTTGTTATCTCACCTAAGTGAATATTTTGCTCTGTGACTTGGCTGAGGCTGGATAAACATTTGGGGATTGAAGGGCATTCTTGGTTTCATAGTTTATTCACCCTTTCTTAGAACTATCTGATAGGAGGCTTAAGAATATAGGACTGCAACATATGCACACCTCAACCCCTCCCACTCCCACTCCTCCTGTTCCTGACTGTCCTAGGGATATTCTGACCAGTAAGGATGGTGTGAAGCTGCACCTCTACCTCTAGAACAGATCACATTCAAACAATCCCTGCCAAATATTTACAAGCTGATTTCTACTCAGGTGAATGCCATTGCTTCAGTGGGCATCAAATTTCTCCATGTTGACTCCAAAGCTCTGGATAAATTTGGTATTTTGCAAAATCATATATTAAATGACAACAATCTCCTGTTTGTCGAAGCACTAGGAAGAAATGAGATTCACAGTTTCTGCTGCTAGATATCCCTACCATCCTTTGTGCTACCAAAAATGACACACATCAGCATGAAGCTTCCCATCAGCAAGAAAATCTCTCAGCCCTGTTCTAAGTGCAAAGTTTATATCAACCCTGCAGCAAATTTCTTAGTCTCATCTCCACTCTGTACTGTAACACCATTGCTTCATTTTCCTGTTGCATCTCTTGGATGACTTTCCAGTCTAATTGATTTCAAATTTGGGAAGATTTTTTTAAACTTAATATCCATGCTAGAATTGCTTTTAAAAAAATTATTTTTGGTTTCTTTTCTTTTCTAGTTATCTCTTCCTATGCTTTCTTGACTGGAAAGAATTGTTTCCTATCCTTTGGTGTTTATATCTTTCAGATACTTGGTTCATAACTTTTTCATTGTGGAGGACTCTTTCAGTCTTCCAGCCCTTCTCCATCTATCAAACCATTAGCTTTATTTTGTTGCTGTGCTCTGAACTCCTTGGGTTAGTCTTCCCCTGTAATATATCAGGCATTAAGTATAAATTTAGTCTTAAATCCACTTTGCTTTGCTTTTTAGAAGTAATTTCTGGCACAATACTTGATATTTTTCAGATATGACCTCCATACAATCATTTTAACTGCATCTGATTGAGATTTATTTTTTTTTCTATACTGAATTTATGCAACAGGTCTTTTAAATAGCTGAAAGGAAAAAAAAAATACGTACTGCAAAAATTCTACTTGGGGAAAAAAAAGATAAACATATACCAACTTGCATGCAAAGGTAGTGATTCCCGCTTCAGCCTAGGTCTTCCCTGATGCTTTCTTTGGTTACCTCGAAAAAAGTCGCTCTATATATGGAGAAAGAGAAGCCTGAGGTAATATTTCAACATGTCATTTCATTCTTTCTCAGTGTTCACATTCCCTTGGGTTTGTCATGAGGTTCTTGCTGTTTGGTTTGTCATTATTGTGTTGGTTACTGATGAAGCTGCGGGCAGTTTTGGAGAGCTGTGCATTCCTGCCAGGTCTCTGGGAAGGCTCTGGCAGCAGCTGAGGGATGGGAAGAGCTGCAGGAGATGAGTAAAGGACAACAAAAAAAAGCATTGATGGAAGCCAAAGTCCAGAGACTGGCACAAACTAGACTGGACTGGTCTGGACTCCCCAAGTCATAGGTTGGGTAATCAGTTATCACACTTAAAGGAAAAGTTCCTGACTGCTACCTTGAACCTCAATACAGCAAAGCCTTCTGAAGCCTGACTGGGCCAAGCCTGACTCTGCCTGTGCATCCAACTCTTGAACTGTGGGATCAGTTGACTCTTGAAGAGTAGTGGTAATTGCCTGAAAGTTCAAGTCTGTGTCCCTATAATATATGTCAGGTGCTAAGAAAGCTGAATATCAATTTTGAATCCTGACTTCAAAATAAATAAATTACATTTTAACTTTTATCCATAATTCTCCAAGGACCTCTTTATCTAGCAGTCTCTGAGCTGGTTCTCTTAAAAGGCTTTTACAAGTTATTCAAAGAGCTTAGGGGGGAATTCCATCTCCTGGTGAGAGGCTGCACTTGGCGGTTCCACAGCCAGGATGCTGCATGTCTTTGGTGCCTGGAAGAATCTCAGTTCCAACTGGGGTGGAGGTGAGAGGTGGCTTGTGAAGAGGAGCAGTGTTTGAGGGCAGCAGCAGTAACTATTTTTCTCTGGTTTTGATGGTTATTAATAAATCCAACAGTGCATAATTACTTGAATTGAAAACAGTGATATGAACCATAATGAGTCTCTGAGGATCACTTTTAAACGTGTTCTTGTTTAAGACTTCACATGACTAGAAACTCTGAACAAGTGTCATATATCTTTTCAGTCAAAGGTGTTTGAATTCAGTATCAATTAACCAACTTGTTCAATGCTTCAATTAAAATTTAACAAATTAGACCAACTGAAATGTAACCATTGTTTGTGTTTGCTTAATCAGTCTAAAGAGTCCTGATTTCAGGAAGTTTGAATTAGTGTTTTCTGCCATATGTACTCTCTGGGCTGGCTCTGAAACTCAGGAAGTCAATTAAATGTGCATAATTTCTGAACAGGCAAGTTTCATACTGGCAGGTGCAGATGGTCTCTGGCCTGCCAGGGCTCTGGGAAAAGCATGGTGCTGACTCATGGCAGAAGTCACAGAGGTGGCCAAGGTGAGGACCTCTGGACACTGGAGGGCTTCTCTCTTCCCTGGCCTGTGTGTCCCAGCAGTGTGTGCCAGGCCTCTCCCTCTGCCCAGGCAGTCTCTTCAGTCCATCCCTGCCTCCTATCCCGTATCCTCACTACTGCCTTGTCTTCTCTGCTTTATTTCTTCTGTCCTTCCTCTGGTCCTCACCAAAGGAATGACAGAATATTTTGCCACCACTATGATGGTACTGTCACTTTGTGTTTTACTCCTTCCATCTGCCCCTCATTGCTCTGTTCAAAGTATAGAACAAAAAGTATCTCTTCAGTTCCCAGGTCCAGGGAGTCCTGCTCTTCAAAATCCTGCATACTCAGTGTTTTCCAAGAGCAGAGAAACCTGTTCTTGCCCATGTCTGTGTATTAATGACTTCTAAAATAGCAACAACCACAAAGGAACAAAAGTTTACTTTTTATTTTTGTATGTTATAAACTTTAGATAGTGAAAGAAAGTTCTTGCACAGACTCCACTTCTGAGAAATAGATCTACTGCTCCACACATGCCCTGTAATGACAGTAATACACTCTGGAAATGTTTACAGTCTTGTAATTCAAAAGTCCTGTATTTTTCTAAACAATGTAGTTAAAAAGTACACCGAGAGAAACTTAAGCAACTTCTTTTGAAAACGTATGTGTTCTTTGCTGCAACCATCAGCAGTGCTGTGACTTTCATACAAACAAAGTAAAAATAAAAGAGATGGCCTGATGATGATTTTGAGAGGAAACTGGAAGAAACTTTACCTGTCAGGCCAATGACTTGAAAGACCATATTAAATGAGGAGTGTTGCCCTGTTGTGTACCAGGCTAACTAAAAAGAACCACTATCACATCTGGGTCTTCTCCAATGTGTCTATGGACAGAACAGGAACATGCTGCAGAGAATGTCCAGATGTGATCTAAATCTCCACACCCAAAATAAGCTGCTGCACTTGAGCTCCTCACCACACTTACCCTTAGCAGAGCACAGGTGCAAAACCCTACAAGATGCACCAGCAGTGTCAGTGAGAGCAGCACAAACTGGACTGGGGAACCTGTGCTTTACAACATAGGTCTGGAAGACAACAAACAAGCCATGAGGAAAACCAACCCAGAATAAATATTCTGCAAAACAATGCCCAAAAGTCTGTTGTATAATAAGCCACTTAGCAAGACCTAGAAGCTTTCTTCTTAATCCATCTGTCACATGCTTTTATAGCTGAAAATAATTAACTGCTCACTATTGCTCAACAAGTAGGGTTCTATTTGAAATCACTTAATAACAGAAACAACGGGAGCACCAAGACAAGGTACTGAAAATTTCATCTGGTGTCTGAAAACAGAATTTAATCGCATTAATTTCTGTGTTAGAGAGCCCAGATTCAGGGGCAAGGAAAGAAAGGCTTCTGAGTTGGAAGCTACTGTTTGGATAGAGGAGAAATTAGGAGGAAATTTGCTAAAGCATTACATGGTGTTGTTTGATGATAAGAGAATAAGGCATCACTCTGTCACCGGATTCTAAAATATGCATATGTTTCTCAGTACTAAAAACTGAGAACAGATTATCAAACTTTTGCTTGTATTCATCAGTTCAAGTATGTGTTTTCAAGGTGAACTTAAGGACCTAAGAGTAATGCATTGTCCCTAACCCTACTTGGTGTCCTCTTGGTGTCCCTGCAAGGGAACACAGCCACTGCTGAACTCACTGCGCCATTCCCCCAGGTACCATCTTCCTTTCTTCTGCTACAGTGTGGTGGTTTTGATCTCTTCAGGACCTTTATAAAAACCTGAACGGGTCTTAGTTTTGAAGTTCCGTTTCTTGAACTCCTCCGAGATTTCCAGGAAGGACTTTCCCTTTGTCTCAGGAAGGAAAAACCCAACGTAGAGTGCAGTGCAGACACAGACCACAAGGAATGGGATGTAGCAGAAATGTGCTAGACTTTTCTGAGGAGGAGATAAAAAACAAGACAGTGTTGGTGACATTCTGTGTGGTGACAAATAGGCCACTAATCCCTGTTCCTGTATGGACTTAGGTCAGCCAGGGGGGTATTTCTGTGCACCCTGGTGGGGGTCTCACGTGCCTGGAGGCAACAGCTCCCCAGCATAGGTTGGGATATTTGAGATAGCAGGAATAGTATTTCAAAATGTCTTTTTCTCTCTTTTTCTCTACATATAATTATATAGAATAGGAACCTTTAGTAGGAAATAAGACAGGACTGCATATTGTGGAGTTCAGCTCCCTTTTGCTTCAGGAATCACCTTGGGAAATGGTGCCAGGGTCCAGACAAAGGAAATTGCATCACATCTTTAGTTGGGCACAAAGGAGGAATATTGGTCATCCATGCCCCGAATTAATC
This sequence comes from Pyrocephalus nanus, assembly GCA_038380795.1. NCBI lineage: Eukaryota > Metazoa > Chordata > Aves > Passeriformes > Tyrannidae > Pyrocephalus > Pyrocephalus nanus. Next base: position 6,024,957 of record CM076278.1, read on the forward strand.
TGCTCCCAACCTCAAATCAGAATTCACCATAGGGAACATGGAGAAAGTTTGGTTTAGAGGAGCTCTGGCCACTTTTCTCAGAAAGATATTTTTCACAGCAGTGCTATCCTGCTGCTTGTAATATTCTCTTTTCCTGGTCACTACTAGAGCTTCTTTCTTGTACAGAGCACTAAAGAGCTGCAGGTGACTGCTTTGCCTTTGGAACGCACCACGATGAAGGGAAAGGCTGTTCCAACCAGAAATAGGTTGAACCAGAGCAGGGAGCCACAGATCATGTAAGCAGCTGGCCGGGACATTTGATCAAAAACCTCGGTGGGCAGAACTCCTGTTACACCAGCTGGAAAGAGAAATGGCAAGAAAGTTAATAATATTGTTGACATGACACTGAAAACAAGAGAACACATCTTAACAAGAAAACACACCATGAAGTATAAGAGAACAGTAAATTATTATTCAGCAAATTATTCTCACTAGTCAACAATGCCAGAAAAAGTGGTAATCGAGATTAACAGCAGAGGGGAATTTTTAGGTTAAATATTAAGAACTGGCTAATTATTCAAACTTTCTCATGTTAGAATGAACTGCCAGGAAAAGTTTTGTAATCCACATTATTCTTACCAGGACCAAACCGTGAGAAAGGCTTATAATTAATTCAGCCCCATGGCACTGCAGGACAAGAAATGGTTGCCAACTTGTGTGGCTTGTGACACTGGCAGCTTGGTTCTATTCTTACCTGCCTTCCTTCAAACTCGTGTAAACAAACAGAGCTTCACATCTACTCACACACCAACCAAACATCCACACACAGTCTGTGTATTGCTCCCACAACCACAGAAACTAATGGATTCTGACAAGGAAATGCATGTTAGTAGGATAACAAATAGATGTGGAAATTGTGTTTCCAGGTATCTGCAAGTAAATAATCAAATGATGGAACTGCCAGTCTCTTGGGTTGAAGTGAAGCATCGGAAATGCTGGTTTGCAGCCCTAATGGACTGAGCAGCAAATCAAAACCTTGGCGTCTGTTTAGCACAAGAATCACCCCCAAGTGCCTTGGCCTTACAGCCAGGATGGCTGTGAGGAGGAACAGCACAGAGGAATGCACAGAATGACCCTGCACAACACTGACTTCCAGGGGCACGCAGGGCAAGCCCCTGAGAAACAGCTGAACACTGCTGGCAGAAACTGCCTCATTCCTTTGAGCGTGCTGTGGCTAAAGAGGGTCTGAGAGTTTCTATAAGCTGCTTGCACACATCTCCAAGCCCCTGCAGCACCCAAAAGTTTCAGTGAAAACACTGAGGGAACTGACCTGGTCCGATTCCAAAGCTCAGGATATAGGCGAAAATGCAGGCCATGCTGAGATAAGGCATCCAGCTAATCTGAGTCTACAGCCACAGAGACCAATGGAAAACCAGTGAGGGCACTTACACTTATTTGCCACCACTGAACACCCCAGTCATATAAAAGGCAAAGCCCAACTCCATTCCATTTAAATAATTAAGTAAAGTTTGCTACCTGCTGGCTCAGAGCGACCATGAAGACAATGGCCCATCCTGCCATGAAGATGTAGCCCCCCAGCAGCAGCGGCCTCCGACCAGCGTAGTCTATAATCATGTTCTGCATGAAGTAACACAGAGAAATAAAGCAAGATATTTGACCTGTGTTTATAGTTCCTGCCTACTCCCTCTTCCTGTTTCATCACTCTGTGCCTAGTTCACTCTACACCTACTTTAAGGATGTTGTCTGCTTCTTAGAAAAAAAGAAAAAGGAAAATTCAAAGGAAAGGTCTGGTGGGAGGAGTCAGGCAAGGAAGGTGTTCAGGAGAGAAGAGAATGTCCCAGCTGCAGCCTAAACTCTGCCACTCCATATGGACACAAAGCATGGGAGTTACATTTTTTAGAGATTTTGGACAGTGATGATGATACAATGTCTGACCAAATAATTCTGCATTAACCTGTCTGGCTGTGGGTGCTGACAAATAGCCTGGCTGCTGTGCTTAAAGGGTTTCCTTGGCATGAAAAGCAATATAAATCCAAAATTAGCTATTAACAGCCTCCACACTGTGAGCAGAGGCTGCATGGCAGCAGAGTGCAGTAAGAGTCTCACACAGGTGACAGACGTGATCAGTTCACAGCTTCCTGTGCCGATTACAACATATGGGATTTTGTCTCGAGGAATTCCAGCCTCTTGGAACACATAAGCTGCATAAAAATACATCTGTGGAGAGAAGAGAGGAGAAAGCTGGAAGAGAAAACATCTGAAAATACATCCCATTGTTCTCCCCGAAGGACCACGCAGAGAGTGACTAATGTGCTGTCACACGGGCTATTTTGACAGCACCCTTCTGAATCTTTCCATAATGCACAGGTGTACTGTGGGAACCAAACATCTGAGGTTTGAAGGTCTCCACAGGCAGGAAGACCACTGTTTGTTCTTTTCCAGCAGACAGGATGTTAAACCCAAGAGCTCTCCCCCACATCCCGGGGCACAGCGCTGCTGTGGCTCCTGTGTCAGCTCTTACCGAGTCGTTCCCGCAGAGCTGCATGGCGCTGCTCAGCACAACGATGCTCACCAGCTGCCACCTCAGAGATGGATTTTGGAAGAGCTCCCACGGGTTCTTTGCTCTCTGACCTTTAACAGCAGCCTGTTCAGCCAGCATCTCTTCCAGCTCCGCACTCAGGTCGCTGGTGCCTCTGAGCTTCTGCAGTGCTGCAAGGACAAGGTAATCTCTTACCCCTGAGCTTTACCTTTGGTTTGTCATTCTGCAGAGCTTGTGGTCATGCTGTCACCTTCACAGAGATGGCCAGTTGTGGTGCATTCATGTGAAGGATTTGGGAGAGAGGGAGTGCAAATCCCCCCCCCCCCCCCCCATTGTTTGATAACCCACCAGTGCCATTTTAGCAGCTGTGCTTCTGACTCAGGTCTCAAGTGACTTCCCTGGGAATTGTAGGCAATTAAGATGTTCTTGGTACACAGCACATATTTCCCAGAAAGTAATTCCAGCCACTCCTCAAATGAGGATTTGTATGCCACAAATCTAAGCAAATCCTTTAATATGAATTGGCTTCAGATTTGACCCCGAGCTCTTCAACCAGCATTTATTTCTCTTCATAGTTACAAAACATATTTGCTACTGTGAACAAGTCTCACCTTTTGACCCTCCTATCATAGCAGAAAAGTCTTTTGTAGAAAGATGTCTTTCGATGACTTCAATAGATCAAATATATTTAAGATTATAAGATGTTCTTTATTTTGGAAGGAGGAAGTGATCTTTACAATTTACATAACTATGTATGTTTAGGATATGCAATTTGCCCAGTCAGTAGATTTCAAATGCTCAGTGAGGAGCCAAGCCATCCTGAACTCACCAGAGATGCAGGATTCTTTGTCTCCACGGTCAATCAAGAGGTATCTGGGACTTTCAGGGAACCAAGGCAGAGCTGTGAGCTGGATCAGGGCAGGTACCACATTGCTTGCTAAAAGGAGTGGCCAGCTCTCCTCCCTGCCCAGGAGCTCCCTGGAGAAAAAAAAATAAACCAATAAGCCTAAATTTAAACAGTACATTTAACAAGCTGGCAAAAGCCCAGCAGCCTCTGCTGCACGAGGACACTGAAAATGAATGGAAAGAAGGGGGTACTGAAGAGAAAAAAAAACAAAACAAAAACAAAACTGCAACCCCCAAAAGATTTAATAATTGGGATTTTTGCTTTACATTACCTGAGTCCAACCACCTGTCCCAGCACCAACCCCAGGGCTGTAAATGATGCAGAGGTCAAGGCCACAGCTCCTCTGAGCTTCTTTGGGGCACTTTCTGCCAGATACATGGGCTGAATGTTCATGCTCACACCTGGGCAAGGCAGACAAACAGTGACCTCAGCTCGTGGGCGGGGGAGACAAGGATAAATGCAGTCAGCCACCTCTGGAGGTTGCCAGCTGCACTTTTCTGCTGTGGGCTATGTAATGACCCATCTACCAGTGCTCATTATTTCTCCAAACCTTCAATTTCACTGCTATTCTTTGCATAGGCTCCTAAACACCCATTTCCGGATTTATCAGTACTAGTGGATAATGAAACTGAAACCTGTCAGGGCCTCTGTCCTGTGGTATTTTCACCACCAAATCCAAGGTGGTAAGCAATGCTTCCCTCTACTTCCCCATTTGGAGGGGAATAGCGTATTTTAAGTCACTTATATTAATCATTATTTCCTTAGATGAAGTTGTACAAGAGCTTTAATGTTATCGCTCGTTCTGGTGAGGGACTGACATTCTTACAAGCAGATAGGGATCAAATTTAAGCTCAGATTCTGCCTGTGCTCACAGATACATATATTACACAAAACCTCTGCCTGCATGTGTTTTTTAAAAAAAAGGCCTCGGAAGCAAAATATAAAATCTGTATATACAGCTTCTTAGAGTCATAGAATAGAATCACAGAATCAGCTGGGTTGGAAAGGATCTCTGAGATCATCAAACCCAACCCTTGTTCCATTAATTTCTTAATTCGCTTACATGTGTCTGGTCAGCCTAGAGGATTAATTGGTTTCATATCTTGCATCATCTCTAATTGAATGTCTTCTGTTTCTAATTGCTACCTGTTATCACACCCTTTGTCCTGCTGTGTTCCTCGTGTTGCCATACCTGCATTCATGCCAGTAAAGAATCTGCTGAGCATAATCATTTCAAAGGATTTTGCCATTCGGCTGAATCCTGACAAGGCTGCAGCTATGATCACAAAGACGTTGTTCAGCAGCAGGGACATCTTCCTTCCGGGAGAAAAGACAGTGGTGAGCACTTGTCTGTCAGGTTTAGTTATCAAATAAAACATTTTAAGTTGCAGATCCCACCCGCCACGCCTGGAAGCTCAAGGTGGGCTCAGCCCCACCACAGAACATCCTGATTACCCAAAGCCCTACACGAGGGGTCTGGGTGCCACAAGGTGTCCCTGCAGCTCTGCCTTTGGGCACACTGAGGGCACCACGAGGGTGCCCAAATTCAGGGCTCTCCCGCTCACACGCGGTTTCCATTTGAATGGAGAGGAGTATTCCTTCAGTAAGCCATGTGCACTGTGGCCTGAAAATGCTAATTTGTTGAAACACGCATTTTTCATGTAATAGTATGATTGCTGTGAAGCTTTGTTAGAAAGTTTTCATGTGTCCCAGGAGAAATTTCTGTTGAAAACCAGGGGGAAAAAAAAAAAAAAAAGAGAGAGCTCTGTTGTCCCACAACAGCCAGTAATTCTCTCTAGTCCCAGCTCGCTGCCTTGCCAGTCAGTCTTTTTTAATCTTATTTATGATGGGATGTGATTTTATTCCAAAATAATACAGAGTGAAGTCTCTAAAATTTTAATTGGATAAAAAAGCTGTATCCTTTCCAGATATTCATAACCATGAAACAAGTAAGCCATAGGAGTCAGTCCTTTACAGGGGTGCCTGCTTCATCATACCGGAGAAACAAAGCAAAGTCATAGCACATAGAGGAAAATTTTGGGGTCAAGAGAGAAGGAAGGAAAATCTGACTATGAGTTTATGTTTGCAACAGTAAGTGTTCTGTTTTTGGTTGGTTTTTTTTTTTTTTTCTGAAGAGAACTGGAGATAGAGCTGTGTATGAAAGATAGGTAAGACAGATACTTTTTAGAGACTCCAAAGCAGAGGAAAAAACCCTCCAACTGTGGGAATTTAACAAATACTTCCTAAAATGTATCAGACAAGATGGTGACCTGTGAGACAGGAGGATCTGGGATGCACAACCACCCTCTATTTTTCCAGTGTCATTCCTGTCAACCCCCAGAGTTTATTTTGAAGAAAAATACCTGGTCTGACACATTATGATTTCTTATTTAAAAGGATGGCAGAAAACTGGCACCAAAATGATGGTGGTTATGTAGGTGGCTACTGTGATATGGAGGTGATCTGAAATCCTTGTAGCACCTCAGCTGGGCTGGAATATGATGAAAAGGTAGCGTAGGGGGAGAAAGTGTTCCCCATTGGGTTTTGAGATATGAAATACTGTTGTATCAGGTAGTTTCTCCCTGCCATCTTGGACTATTTAATGCAGACTGGTCTGGGATAGGAAACACATTTTCATTATTTTTAACTACAGCGAGTATTGTTCTGTCGGGCTGCTAATTCCTCTCAGACCAATGGAAGCTGCAAAGCTCAAATTAAACTCCAGCACCCTCTTACCTTCCCAACATGATGGCCATGGGACCAGCAACCACCGCCCCAGTGAGGCCTCCCAGGGGATATGCAGAGACGGTGAAGGACCAGAGCAGCAGGATCACGTTGCTCTCCAGGGGAACGCCCGTGCGCTCCAGCCACGTGGCGTTCATGAACGTCTGGATGTACTGAGGGAGAGGGACAGGGCAGCATAACCACGACACAGAGGTGGAGGGCACTGAGAAATATAAAGTCTCCCTTATTAATACATCTATTTATTCTGTGTTTATGCCTCCCATCTCCTCTAGTTCCTAGATGAGTTTTTAACAGAGCATTTAGAGTTAAAATTCTTGCTGTTGAAAAGTTGCAGTTGGTTCCTATCTGTATGTTGCTACCTTGGATGACTTAAAAACTAATTTCATGGGTCCAGCATGGAATATAGGGGCAAAAATCAGTTTCAAAGGGTGCAGGTTAGAAAATTTTAGAATTACCTTTGCTAAAGGAGTTGAAACAAAGATTCTTAATAAATTCTTGTGACACTACATCCTGCTCAAGGTTGGCTCTTGACAACAAAGTCCTGTACCCCAGGTGTGAATTATCCAGAGCGAACAACACATCTTTCCCTTCTGTCCCTCAGCACCAGCAATGGCACATCACTGTCCATAGTCCATCAGAGCCACTAAGGAAGGGTTGGGAGGAGGCCCTCGGACAGGTGTCTTTTGGGACTAGCAGCACTTACTGAAGCTGGAGCATTGATGATGGAGATGTTGTAACCGTATTGGAAAGTGCCTCCAATCCCAGCAGCACATATTGTCAGGATCAGGATCTTGTTCTGAAGCTGAAGAAGAGGGACAGAAAATGGATGGCTTCTTTGCAGAGAATAAAATGACCCCACAAAATTCACACTTCGAGCTGGGAGATTTTTCTCATGTCCCTGTATTTCCAGGGCATTTGTGATAGTGGCATGCTATTTCTTCTACCTTTTCATGATAGTAACACATATTTTAGATTAAAATAGAATGCCTTTCCTATGATTCAGCACATTTTGTTCAGAGCAGATCATGTCTCTCAGCTGAACTTCCTGATTGCACAGTTATTTCCACACATTCCTGTGTTTAGCAGTCTACAATTGCATATTCACTATTATGATACAGGTGAAATGTGATGCAGACAATGGGTCCTGTGCCATGTTCTGGTCTCCTCGAGGACATTTCTTCATCAGTATTGTCCATGGTTTATATTGCCAACTAACACCTCTGCTGTGCCTTGGGAAGCACAGAAAGGAGAATGAGGCTGCTTCATGCAGCATCATGGGATCAGGTTCTGGTGTAAAAGTGAGGTCTCTTGACTTTTGGGAGGGTGTAGAACAAGCTGTCCTGGCCCAGCTGGCAGCTGGCAGCTCACTGGCAGGGTGATGATAAAAACATGCATCTTTTTTCCACTACTTTGTGCCTGTGCCTTTGGTTTCCCCATCTGTAGGTGAAATCCTGTGTCAGGCAAGTTGTGCCCTGAGGGTATTCTTGGACTGGGAGCACTGTCCCAGATCTCAAGACCACTCTGAGCATGCTGGTGGCCCCTGGCCTTTAGCCTGACACCTCCAGTTCTGGGTGGCCCAGGGCCAGGATGGCCTTTGCCAGCCCCCTGCTTCAAAACCCCTCCCACTGGGAAAGCTCCAGTGTAACATGAAGAGCCCATGCTCAGGCTTGGCTGTTTGCCAGTCACTGCAGGGCACCTCAGGCCAGATTGTGTTTTGCTACATGAATATGACCCCATTGACCCTGAGAACTTGGATAACCCAAAGCTGGGGAACTCTTTCTGCTCTACCTTCTCTTTTTTTTTTTTTTTTTCCTTTTTGTAGAACCCTTTACCAAAGACAAGGAAAGTTTGATATAGTCTTGCAATAGTTCTAAACCCACAAGTTCAAATAATCTTAGATTATTCCTTTCCTTGAAGTCTTTTCTTTTAAATAACTTCCATACCAGCCTGAGACAGGACGTTCTCCCAGGGCAGAAATAAAGCCAGACTGTCCCAACCCTGCAGCAAGAAGAGGCTGAGCTCTCTCCTGTCCCCATTAGAAGTGGCTACGTTTCACTTTGCACTTTTTGTGGCTGCACCACTTCTCTGTCTTGTTACTGAGACCTGAGCTAAGGACTGTGCTCCTGATATCTCTGCTCTTCCTAGTTATTCTAGTTCTCCAGGTGAGAGAGATTTCCTCTCCCTACAATAGCACACTCCTTTGTTTAACTCCCAGTGCCTAAGACTCTACCACTCCTCCTGCTCGTTTCCCTACTTTCATTATAGAGTACATCCCCTACAGGTCCTGTACCACAGAGCTCTTTTGTGGCCATGAGCTGAAGGAAAATGGTTTGTTTTCTTCCTCCAGGAGCCACCAAACAGTTCTGTGCTCAGAGCTGAGCTGTATTTATAGAGTGACCTTCCCAAGCCTTCCTTAACGCTCGGCTTCTGCACTATTTTCCCAGCCACAGCGATGGTGTGCAGCTGCCAGGAGAGCCATTAGTCTGTCAGCTTTATCCCAACGACTGTGATGAGTTGGAAAAATCATTCTACGAGAACCTGATCGTACTTACACAGCTTCATAAAAATTCAAATTAAAAAAAAATCTGTCAGCAATAATAGTAAAATAGATGTTTTACCAGTCTCTGCAGCTTGTTCATCCTCTTTCGTAGGTTTTCCTCTGTCTGCCAAAGCCTCTGGTACTCTCAGCAGTGCTCTAAAGGATTATTTAAATCTCCAGCATAGCAATGTGTATTTAGTCACCCATTACGTTAGGATAAGACACTTGACTTGGCAGGTGTTTTGCCAGCTGATTTACATTCTCAAAACAGGGCTGCATGTTCATTAGCAAAACAGTTCAATTAATTTTGTTCAAAGAACATTCTGGGGGAAAGTAAGAACTGTTGAAAGACAATTTGGGAAAATGATTCTCCAAGATCCAGAGCAGTCTAAATCCTTTTGAAGGCCAGGGTGGTTTGCACAGATTCCCTCTCAGCGTCTGGCACAGTTGCCCAGTATCACTTGTCTGATTAAGTGTGAGCAAAGCAGAAGAGAACTACAAGCTTTTCTTTTTCTGACTGTATTTGCCCTAGAACACAATCTAAGATCTGAAAGACAAACCTTGGTCCTGCCAGTGAAAGGAATAACTGAAACCCAAACCTTCCAAATCCTTATTATCCAGGGCCTTTCCCAGGCTGTGTCCTGGTGCCGTGCAGTCAATCCAGATGTTGCTGACAAGGCTGTGAGTGATGCACAGAAGGCCATGGTCCTGTCCCCTCCCCATAGCCTGGCATAGAGCAGACAGCCACACTTACAGTATTAGATCTTGTCATGTACAGAAGACAGCAAGGCAGCAGTACCAGCAAGGACAGCCTTGCTGCTCTCTGTAAAATAGAAAGGCTGTCCTTGGCAGTGAGAAATGGTGCAATATTATGAATCCTAGAGATGGGTCTGGTGGAGATGGAGGCATATTGCACTGCCAGCAGTAACATCAAAGCTACTGCTTCACAGAATACCTGGCCTTTAGGAATCATCATGATATTTTAACAGCCTTTCATCCTGCAGACTGCAATTTGTGAGGGCCCTGACAGACTTCAAAGTATTCAAAATAAGTGAAACTCTTTTTAAAATGCCTCTTTGTCCCTACTCAGGTTTTACTGAACCTGAACAGAAATATAAATCTGTTCCACATCACAGAAGTATTTTCTCACGATTGTGTGAGTAGGGATGTAGTGCTGCATCAGCTGCAGCCACTAAGTGGCAGGAGAAGCACAAAATTTGCTGTATTAGGCTCTGAATCCAATATTCCAACACTGTGGCAGGGGTTAGATGAACACTTCCAGCAGCTTCCCAAACAGTAACTTGTTCACTGGGAAACAGAGGTAACTTTTACTGAACTTTACAAGTCAACCTATAGTTTAGGCAGCATGTATCAAAAACAGTAACATATTCAAAAAGAAAAGCTCTAGTTTCTTAATGTTGTCTACTCTGATGCTGTGTCTAGATCTGTGTGTGCAGCTGGCTAGCTGGAAGTAACAGCTGCCTTGATGAGGAGAGGAGGGATAGACTTTTTTTCCTTCTGCACAACATCTATATATGACTTGTGCTTTGGTGTTGAGAAACGTTCACATTGATTGTTTTCCCAGCTGGCTTTGTGCAGCACTTTAAAAAACATCATTCCCAATGTTCATTCCTCGTTCTCAAAATTTCAGAGTTGCAGCTGATGTAGATGAGAAATGCCCGGTCCCAGGGTCTGTACCAGGGTATATCCACTGCACTGTAGTTACTCAAACTCCTGGCTCTGGAGTTCATAACTTCACATAAACCCGGCAGGTTTCCAGCAGTACTGAGGGAACCAGCACCCTCTTCCCTTGAATACTTTTTCAGTTAACTCAAACCTGTCATAATCAAGGTGAAATACGATGCCATGAGCATGGGAGAGTAGTTATTTGGAGAATGTGATGGCAGGCTCTGCCTGTAATTATCTGACTGCAGGAATAAGTGGTAATCCTGCCATTAGGAAAGACCATCAACACATGCTCTTTGATCTGTCACGCACTGAAAGGTTCCCAAGTTTTAGAGTGTTTTTACCCCAGAATCGTCTCTGCCAACTGCAATTACAGTGCAAGAGGAGAAAAGGGGCCCCATTTCCATCTGTAAGGCTTGGATCTACAGGATGAATTCTCCCTACAAACACTACACTGTGAATTGCAGAAGAGATTTGGAGCTGTTCCCTGGCTGGTTGTTGGCTATCTCCAAATTCTAGCCTGGATATTTCTATAAACCCTTCTCACTTTCCTGCAAGGACCATCACTGTGAGATACAAAATACCTCTGTCTGCTTGCCCTGACTCTTGAAGGACTCACTCAGAATAAAGAAGACAAATAATATGATCCGCAAACAAGGGGCTTTCTCAAGTAACATGCAGCGGGTTTGCTGGGTTTAGGGTGACAGCAATGTTTATGGAACTTGGTTGTTAAAATTGATTTTCTTTGTAGGAAATGAGTATCCTGCTGTGACTCCATTATTCTCGGTTCCAGCAGTTCACTGGCATTCTTTATAAAAGCCCCACAATTTATGTCAGTTCAAGACACTGTATAAGAACTTCAGGAAATGGGCTTCATCACAGAGGTTTCTCAGGGCAGGGGCCCAACGCTGACAGAGCTTCTGCTACCACACAGAGTCACTGGGATGCTTTCCAGACCAGAGGGGATACATGGGATCTGAGTCCTCTGAGGACACGAGGGCTGATACAGCCAAGGGAACTAGCTGCTTTTCCTTGCCAGCTAGGATTTCTGGATATCAGATGAATGGCTGCATGTTCTATATGCTGGATCAGCAGTCTGCATTTTTACCCTCCTGTTAAGCAGTTGAGCTTCCCTGGGAAAACAGAGGAAGCCCAAAATACTGAAAATAATTGAAATACCCTTGTTTCAGTGCATTGTGAGCTGTAGGTCATGCTGTGGCTGAACTATTTCCTTTCCTCCCTTCTTTGTAGCAGACACCGATGCAGGTACTTAGGTGAAACTGGGTGACCTAAAGGCCAGAGAGAACACTCTGCCTGGCTGAACAAAACCTCTGTTTCTATGTGCAAGAGAAGAGCATTTAGACTCTGCCAAATGGCAGCAAACATTGCTGAATGTTCCTGTTGAGGAGAGGAAAATGTGTGCAGCAGTGTCAGAGTGTCAGGCTCATCCTGCTTTCTTATTTCTCACTCACTTCAGATGGAGCTTTTGATTAGAGCTGTCCTCTGGTTTGCTGAGAGGCAGCTGGATTGGGACACATAGTCCTGCCCCTGCTGAAAACCAAACTACAAATAGCATTTCTGACTCCTCTTCAGCAGCTGACAGCATGCTCAGTTGATGTGCTGCTATTGTAAGCTGAACACTAGACCTCTTTTTATAAGAAACAAGGGATTGTTTTTCAGTTCTTTTGTTGATTTGGCCACAGTGCTTATGAAATGGATGTTACAAAATAAAGGCCCTTGAAGGATATTCCCTACTGACAGCTGTGGGAGGTGACCTATAGTGTAGGGGACAGATCACAAGGCAGAAGAATTTAACAAGAATGATTAAACACTGGAAAAAAATAACTGTGCAAAAGACAGACATTTTTATGTTTGATGTCTTCAACTCATGATCTGAAGCTGTTTTGGAAGAGGTGCTTTATTTGGATATGTGATCAGGCTCTGCTCAAGGAGATTTAAGTGAGATCTTTTTCATGATATACCAGATGCAAAGCTGTATTTTTGAACTAAAACCCATAGGAAATAAAAATAACATAAACTGTGATTTACAGCAAACCCTGTGCAAACCACATGTCCTTGGAGTGCTGAGGTATAAAGTGCTATCTTTAGTTTCTTTCTAACAAACAAACAAATTTAAAAATCCATCCAATTCTGTATGATTCACTTTCTCCTGACTTCAGCCACGACACTTTGGAGTTAGCTGATTTGGGACAAGAAATCCTTCAGTGAAGGAGAAAGAATTTATATATGGCCACTAAACATGGAAAGGTAAACATTTCAAGTACCTCAGGCAGTTATGATTACACAGCTTATCTGTGCACAGCAGGTTCACAGAGCCTTGTTTCCTAAACTGGAGCAGAAACTCTTATGACTACTCCATGGTGGACCCGGAGCTCTTGGCACCTGCTGTCTGTGCCACGGAGGGTTGAGTCTGAGAGCTGAAATAACCTTCCAGTGAGGTCCCCCTGGCTGGTGTGGCTCACTTGTAGGGGAGCTCAGTGCTGCTCTCTCTGAATCTGTTCCTAGTGCCAGGGCATTGGTCATGCAATGACCTCTTCTATACCAGGGCTGTCCTGGTGAGTGAGGCCTTGAACAGAACTGCCGTGGTCTCATGTCCTGGTGGGGGGAGTCCCTCAGAGTGGGTTTGTGTGGGGTATCTTTGTTTTCTGAGGAACAAAAGAAGCAGGGCTCTAAGCAAGGGGGTGGAGCATTACTCCAGGCAAGGGGCTTGGGGTTATATGGCCAGGGAATGAACACTCTCCTCTGAGTATCCTACAGCCCCACTGGAGGAGCTGCCTATGCATCATCAGAGCAGGTATGACCTGTCACAGCATGACACACTGCAAAATGCCATCAGATGAAGTTACAAACAAAATGCCAGTGGTGTTAAAGAGCAGAGGGCACATGTCACTGGCTGGACAATCCACGTGCATGGCTGGGGGCTGGTTTTCCAGCTGCCAGAGCGGTGAGACCCCGACAAGGGCGCCAGTGCTCGTTAGGGCCTGTGCTGACACGGCGCGCAGCTCCTTTCATCCTGCGACCCCAGAGAGTGCTGTGCTGGGCAAAATGGGAGCTGCCACCTTTAAACAAAGCATCTGTTTATTCTTGAAACAATTAGTGACGGCAGTTAGATCTTGAACTCGTTACTGAGCCCAAAACAATTATGATAAAAACAAGTTCCAGATGGGCTCAAAAGTAGTTGTTTTTGTCTTTACTGAATTAGAATGGATTCCATGTCTCCAAGTTCCTCTGGTATTTATGGACAGGAAACATGAATTACACGCAATAATTTACTACAAACAAAAGAGATGAACACTGCAACAGCCCATTTATCTTTGCTCATGTGCCTTTTTGAGGTTTATGTGCTGTTTAACCCATGGGGAGAGATAATAGCTTTTTTCTTTGTTTTCTAACTCTCTGCTATTTTGGTTTGTATAAACCGAGACAGGAAGCTGTTGAGTTTCTGTTGCAGGGTTCAATTTACCTGCAACTCCGGGCAAATGCTTGCATGTTTCTAAAAGTCACCCCAGAAATTGGGAAAACAAACCCAGAGGTAACAGGAGGGTCCAATACCAGTCTGTCACTGTGTACATGCAAAACTGTTCCCTTTCAGAAAATATGTATATTTTTAAACTGAAGTCCAAATGAAACCACAGTGGTGAAAGTGCAACATACTCGTTCTTCTTTCACAGGAATGTTTTCTTGTGAGTTGGTTTGTGGATTGTAAATGTTTACGGTATGACAGGTTACTATCACTAAGCCTTGCAGATGCAAGATGGGTAAAAACCGTCTGGAAAAGAGCTGCCTCCAGTACCATTACGTTTCAGTTCTTCCTGTGAATGACTTGTGCAAAGACTACAGTCAGGAATCATTCTAATTAGTTCCCTGGGACACGCCAAGAACCGCAGACAGAAACCTTTTTCAAAGCCCATCCAAAATGGAGTGAGGTCTGGGTATCAGACATGTTTTTGCAGAAACTCTGAGTTTCTGGTGTCTCGGGTTTTGAAACTGATGCTGCACATTGCCATGACTTGAACTGCTCCCAAAAGGAAGGAGAGCCCAGCAGATAACAGGCAGCAGTGGTACGTCACTGCTGCTCAGACCTGTGCTACATCTGCTTTGGGTCCCTGGGCAGGGGGAGCACGACAGGACAAGGCAGGGGCAAATCAGCAAAGAAACTCCTGGGCAGCGTTTCTGTTCTGGCAATACCTTCCTGCAGCTGAAACAAAGAGTTTGGCTTTGCTATTTTGGGGTTTTTAATCAGATTCCATGATTCTATGGAAGGCATCACTACAAAGGTGTGTAATGCAAACTCAAATTGCGGCTGGACTGGTGAGAACTTGTGAAAGGACATGATTCAAAAACCCCATAAAACATGACACAGATTGTAATAAAGACTAAAGCTGCCCTGGGTGTACTGTAGTGCATGAAGGCAGCTTGGCTGAGCTCCGAAGGGAGTGAGATCATGGGCAGAAAGCAGCCTGGGAACCAGGGTGACACTGGGATTTGTTTGGCCTCTTCCAGTGGGAGCTGGTGAGCTTCCCAGTGCATTTCATCACTTCTCCCCCTTCCCCCACGAACCTTAGAAAAGAGGCCTTAAGTAGAAGTCTGGACAAGCAGAGTTCTCCAGTCTTGGCTAGCAAAAAAGGGAAAAGAAGAAAATTGAGAAGTGGTGCCTTTTTTTTTAGATTTTATGCAATGTCTGATTTGCACATAGTCCTCCACAGCGAGTAAAGTGGGATTGTTCATCTGGATTCTCATGTCTGTGGAGCTAGTGAGACTGAGCTCAAGGGTGAAAACCTTCCAGCAGAGAAGCTCCCAGTATTCATCTCCAGCCTTGATTCAATCAAGGGGCAGGAATTCCAGTACTTGAAGTCAGCTTCTGTCTGGCATCCCCACTCAGTGAGCACAGATAGAAAACCTCTAATTACCCACCCAAAGGAGCAGGATATTTATTCATGTATTTCATTCATTATTCATTTATTGACTCTCAGTTCTTCAACTCCATTGCCTACCCTGCTGGGGCTGGGAGCTGATGGCATGCTGGAGGGCTGAGCTGCAGCAGCAGGGCATTTGGGCTGAAATAGCCACATGAATATGGGCAGCCCTGTGCAGAGCTCCTGGCCCAGTGGGTTTCCCTGAAAGTTCAGCTCTCCTTGCCTGTTCAGAGCTGCCACATCCATCCCAGCTCCCACCAAAAGCCTGTAACAACAAAGCCAAGCTTATTGACACTGCTGCAGTTCAAGTTCCATGTTCCCCCACGCTCAGCTCCATTCCCAGGGTCCCTACAATGCAGCTCTAACCTGAAGGAGTTTCTCCTTTCCCCCAGCACAGCCACATAGAGGTGGCTCTCAGCACTGCAGTGCTGGGGCGTTCAGGAACCCAGTCCCTGGTCTCACAGGCGCCCATAGGACTCTGTCTTCTTCCCTCTCTCCCCCAGTATGTTGCTTTAACCCCATATCCTGTCATCTTCCAGCTGGGTTTTGTCCTTCATTAAAGGGCAGTCAGGGTGGAGGTGATGGAAGACACAGACTCCCTCCCCCGCCAGTAATTTCATTTCCCATTTAAACTGAGAGTTTAAAGGGAAATCTCAGGGCTCATTAAGGCTCCGATGACAGCTTAACCATCTCCTGCACAAGGCTCACTCCTTGTCTGGAACCAGGGTGGCTGTAACATTAGAGCCGACTCCTGCGCAGCGCAGGCAGCTCTAGAAAGCACAATCAGCACGAGTGGAGGATGTCAGGTTGCTGTCGTGTGTTGGACACAGTCACAGGGGCGGCAGAGACGCTCCGCTCTCTCCTGAGGACTGAATCCAAGTGCTGCTGCCGCTCCCCTGAAAATCCCGAGCACCTGCTGGGACGACGCGTCCCTTGTGCTCTCAGCGACTTTGTGCGACCTTGACAGGCCGGGGCTGTCTCGGGGAAGCACCTCACTGCTCCCTCCAGGAAGCAGGAGACGTTTTGGCAGGAATTACTGACAACCCAAATCCCTGTGTGGCTTGGTGATGACAGGACCCTCCTAATAAGCTAAGTAGCCGGCACCGCCACCCCTTCTCCCGGCCCAGCTCCCGCAGAGGGTCCCTCTCCCTCCAAACATCTGGGTGTGCGGGAACAACCCGCTGGCAGCCCCGGGCTCTCGGGGGGCCGCCGCGGGGGCCGGAGCTGAGCCGGGGCAGGAACCGGGCGGAGGCACCGCCGGGCAGGTGCCTGTACCGGGCACTCAGCCCACTCAGGACCCGCTGCTTCTCCCTTCTCTGCCGCTGACGGCCCGTCTTCAGGACGCCCCCGACCCGACTTTCTCGCCTCTGCCGTCACTTGGCGGCCGCTGCCATCGGCGTGGGGAGCGCTGCACGGGGGCGCGTCCCTCAGGCGGGGTCAGTCCCTCAGGCGGGGTCAGTCCCTCAGGGGGGGTCAGTCCCTCGGAGGGTGTCGGTCCCTCAGGCGGGGTCAGTCCCTCAGGCGGGGTCAGTCCCTCGGGGGGTGTCGGTCCCTCACCCGGGTCCCTCCTCCCGGCCCGGCCCGTCCCGTTCGCGGCGGGTCCGCTCGCGGTTGGCGGCTCGCGCGGGCCGGGGCCATGAGGCGCGCTCCCATTGGCCGGCGCGAGCCGCCTGTCGCGCTGGGATTGGTCGGGCGAGCCCCGCGGGGGGCGGGGCCGGGCGGGGGCCGTGGGGGGGCGTTAAAGGCGCCGCGTCCCCGCGCTGGAGCGGCGCGGCCATGGCGTACCAGGGATTCGCACAGGAGTACCTGGGCATGCCCGCCGTGACCCGCGCCTACACCACCGCCTGCGTGCTCACCACCGCCGCCGTGGTGAGCGGGGACCCCGCCGGGGGGCAGGGCGCGGAGGGGTTGGGGGGAGGCTGGGGGCTGGCTGAGGGCGGCGGGTGATGGCAGCTGCTCTGCCTGTTTCCCACAGCAGCTGGAGTTCATCACCCCTTTCCAGCTGTACTTCAACCCCGACCTCATCTTCAGGAAGTTCCAGGTGAGGCCCTACCCGGGATTTGGGGCCCTCGTACCCCTTCCCAGAGAGGGGTAGGTGTGACAGGCCAGGCCCTGCGTGTCCCGCTCCCCAGGGTGGACAGGGAGTGCTGTGTCATCCCAAGGGGCTCCTTTCCCACTGCTCCAGCCTTCCCTGATCAGTGGGCTGGGTCACCAACAGAGTCTCCCTTCTTGTCACAGGCACCTGGATGGAGATAACTCCTTCCAGCCTTTCCCTGTCACACACCATCTTGACATTCCCTTTTTTCCTTTACTCAAAACCCATCTCCCCTTTCTCTGTGACACTGAGATATGTGGGAGCTGCTGTCAGGCTGGGTGGGGAAGGCTTTATTGTAGAGGAGCATGAACAGTGATTTACTTTGGCTCTGGGTGCTGAATTGTAGTTGTTCATCCTTTCCAGAAAAGCAGAGAAATCTTTCCCACACCTGAGTAGGGGAGACACTCTAATGTGGGCAGTGAAGGGAGGTCCCACAAGAGGAAGGGGTGGGGCTGTTTGATGTCCTGGGGTAGTTGTGAGTGGACAGGTGCATGACTGGGCATCCCCCCGGAGAGCATGATGGGCTGCTTTATGTGTGATGGGGAGACACGTCTCTGTCCACCTCCTTTTCTCTCTCCTCTCTCTTTTTCAGATATGGAGACTGATCACCAACTTCCTCTTTTTTGGGCCCCTGGGATTCAGTTTCTTTTTCAACATGATATTTCTGTATCCTTTGGTCTCAGTGAAACTCTCTGCTCCCATTTTGGTTTAGATGCAATTCCCCCCCCATCCATCTTCTTCCCTAGGCTGACTTGCCTTGGCAGCAGTTTGGGGCTGTGGGTTCTTCCCTTGGCTCTTTTGGTCTGAATTGAAGCCATTCCCCTGACAACTGTGCTCCCCTCCTGCCCCTCCATCTCTGCTTGCTGTGGGGCAGCCCTTGCCACAAGGCTGAGGGAGCTGGCAGTGCTGCTGTGGCTCATGCAGTGCCTGTTCCTGGGGCGAGCTCTGGCTGGAGCACAGCAGGTGCTTCTTTCTTTCCCTGGGGTCAGTGGTATGAGGTGAAGCTTGGGAGCTTGGACACCTGGCTGACAGCTTCCTGGGATGAAATAGCTTGCAGTAGCTTATTCCCCGGAAAGTCACATTCTGTGGGGGCACAGGATGGCCAGCTGTTAATTTCCTATACTGCAACCCCTCCCTTCTCTCCTGCTCCCAGGTACAGGTACTGCCGCATGCTCGAGGAAGGCTCCTTCCGTGGAAGGACGGCTGACTTTGTCTTCATGTTCCTCTTTGGAGGGTTTCTCATGACAGTATCCTTTGGAGTTGGTTGAGGCTCTTTGGTGTCTTCTGAGATGCTGTTCATAGCGTAGGGCTTGTCTGCTACCTGTCTACACCCCGGTTGTGTTGTGTGGTGTGGAGCAGGTACCTGCCCCTCATGGCTCTCGGCCACCCTTGGGCGTTTGGCCAGTCAGTCTCCAGGTGCCTGCAGCACCCACCTGCTTGGCCATAGGTGAACTTGGAGTCCAACTACAACAAGGGCAGGGGAATTTTTTGCCTCTGTCTGTCTCCTTGTGTTCTGGAGAAGAGGACTGCGAATTGCAAGAGCCATCTCACTGATGAAATTCTTCTGTAGAAGGCAGACACCAGACGCAAGCTAGTTGTTAATATGTGCCACTGTCTCAAGTGCTGTAAGTCTGTGAAGGCCCTTCTTTGAAGGCCATTTTGATGTTCACTTTGTAAAGGTGACTACATGAGCTCCCTGGTCTTCAGTGATTGTAGACATCAGTTTAGGAGTGAGCCATCTGTACATGCCATTCCAGAGTGTCTTGTTCCAGAGTGGCAGGGAGGGACATATGTGCAGGGAGGGTGGTGGTCAGTACATCTCAGGCAGCCCAGGAAAGGTTTGGTGGCACAGGCAGTGATCAGCTGCCTCTAGTTTGGGTTTCCTAGTCATAAGGCACCCTGTGCTTCCTGGAGGTGGTGCACAGGGTTTTTCCTTGACTCCATAGTTCCCAGCTATTTGGACTCTTTGCCAGCCTGTTTTTCCTGGGCCAGGCTTTCACCATCATGCTGGTGTATGTGTGGAGTCGCAGGAACCCTTATATCCGCATGAACTTTTTTGGGCTTCTTAACTTCCAGGCCCCCTTCTTGCCCTGGGTCCTGATGGGATTCTCTCTGCTCCTGGGCAACTCCATCATCATTGACTTGCTGGGTAAGTCAAAGCTGGTGTGTGCTGAGAACAAGGGCACATTGCAGCCAGTGTTCTGTTCTCTTAGGGGCTACTCAGGCACTTCTCTAGGTTTCATCGTACTGGAGATAGTGAGTTTCCTAAAGTGAGCTCACTAGGGTTGCTGGGTGGCTCTTGATTGTGACCTACTTTCTGGCATGTCTTCCCCAGAGGCAGAAGTTGGGTGAGCTCTGCCTGACACTCGTGCTGTGTCTGGTGCTGCCTTCAGGCTGATGGGCTCCCTTCCTGTGTGCTGATCACAGCAAACTGCAGCACCCATGGCTCTGGTGGGAGCTGGGCCTGGGTACACAGCTAAGGGATTCCCGGAGCTTTATCCTGCTTAAGCTCCCAGCAGCTCTAGTTCAGCTGGCACAGGAGTCACAGCTGTGCCTGACCTTGGTGGCCTCTCTCCCCAGGGATTGCAGTGGGTCACATCTATTATTTCTTGGAAGATGTTTTCCCCAACCAGCCTGGAGGAAAGAAGTTGCTGTTAACCCCCAGCTTTCTGTAAGTAAAGCTGATTCTTTCTGGGCTTTGCTGTGTTGCTTCCCAACTTGAGTCACTTCCATAGAAAACTGTGGTCTGTGACCAGATGGGGTGACCACAGGACACAACTGCATGCTGACAACACCTCAGCTCCACAGTTCATGCCTCTGCTGCATTATTTGCACATTACATACATGTGTACACAGGGCCCATACCACAGTTGCTGATACCTTCAGCTTTGCTAGTAGAACTCTTCTTACTGCTTGTGGAAATGCTAGATGCAGGGAGGAATTTTTTTCTGATGTATTTTTGTAGTTTAAGGAAGCAGAGTATGTTCTGCTTCGTACACTGAGGATCAAATCTGACCTAGAGATCAAGGAAGGAGAGGTATTGTCATCGCTGTGTATTGAGCTGAGCAAAAGAACAGTTGGTGGTGGCACAACAGGCCCGCGGCTGTGGCTCACAGCCAAAGCCCCTGGAGGGCCAGGGTGTTCCTAGGACAGCTGGGGGGGTTTGTCATCCTCAGCCCACTTTCCTAACCTGCCTGCTTGGTGGGATGGGCATGTCCCTTGCCAGGAAGATGGTATTTGACACGCCTGAAGAGGATCCCAACTATAACCCTCTGCCTGAGGATCGTCCAGACCACCAACCCAGAGGCCAAGACCAGAACGAGCAGCAGCATCCACAGTAACACAGGGGACTTCTTCACGTGGCCAGATTCCTCTCTTCCGGCTGGACTGACGCTGTGGCCCAGAGATCCCACTGGAATAACACCAGTTGCCATTCCGACGTGTAACGTGTCACTGTCTGTATGGGTAACCCATCCTCCCCTTGTACCGAGCGGATCCACAGAGCTTTGCACGTGAGAAGTGATGAATGCTTAGAGGTGTTCTAGGGACAGGGACTGAAGCTGTGACGGCTCCTCAGTTACTCAGTGGGGAATAAGTATCAAATGGGGTGTTAAACCAGTTACTCCTTCTCTTTCTGTTAATGACTTGCTGTGTGCCAGGTCACTCTTGCCCTCTGTACAAAGACTAATGCTCCTGGCCCCCACTGTTGTGAGACCTCTTTGTGGGCTTTCAATGAAGTAGTACTGTACCATGGTGGAATGCGGCTCAGCCTCTTCCTTTCCCTTACCCCACTCCTTTTTTGGTGGTTGTTTCCAAAGAGTCTTTATACATTAAAGTCTTTATTTTTCAGTTGTGTGTCCATTTCTGCCAGGGGCAGAGGCAGCAATTCATCAGGAGTTTGCTCAAAACTGCCAGGTTGCTTGGGCTTTTCTGGTGCACAGTGCAAGGTTCAGTCTAGCTGGAAGATGTCCTTCCCCTCTGCTGTCAGCTGGGCTGCAGATGATGACGAGGGGTGTGGAGGATGTCTAATGGGAGAAAGGAGTGCCTGGGAAAGGACAGGGGCCTGAGCTGGACACTTGATCCAGGCAGTGACTGGAAGCAGCATTTGACACTGGTAATAAAGACTGTCTGCACCTGCAGTGTAATTCCACTCTTGTTGAGTTTTTTTAGTTCTGAGATTGAAACATCTGAGTTTCAGGGGAAAACTAAACAAACTAATCCCTACCCTGACAGCTGTGCTAAATGGATTTGATCATTCTTGCTAATGCCATGCACACTGTGCTTGTACCAGACCTCAAAGCCTTTGGAGTAAATCTGCAAATGTATCTTGGTAACGTTGCTTCTGCTCAGACAAACTTGTCAGCCACCACCAAACTATGAAGAGAAGTGTGAGTACCCAGCATGCACTTAAGAATTATGCAGGAACCTCGTGGCAAAGGAATATTGAACCACACCTCCCACAGTCTCCTCCTGTGTGACCATCCCATGAAAACACTCTTATCAAAAATAAGATGTCATTTGAACAAGCTCTTCTAATGCACTTGTGTTTCCCTCTAGGAAGAGGCTGAAAGGTCTGTACAGGTGGTCATTTGTGCTAGAAGACACAGTGGTGCTAAGGGCTAAGGAGTGCCAGACTCAACAGGTACTTGCTGTGTACTTGGCTCACAACCTCATGATACAGAGGTGGTGCCTCAGTACCTGGAAAGTCTGTCTTTGAAGTTTGCAGAAATGCAAAAGCTGGGATATGCTTTTAGCTGGGGTACCAGATTAACCCAAGGAGTTGTGACTGTAGAGAAAAGAAAGCTGCTCCTGGCTTTTCCCCTATGGTCCTAATAATACATGGAGAAAGCTGGCTGAAGTTCCCATCTTTCTGGGAGTTGGTCCCCTGGACTGTCCTGCCTTGGTCCTGGCTGCTTAGAGGGACAATTCCTACAGCCTCTCTGGGACTGGAGAAGCAGAGGGACGTGCTGCAGTCCTTGTGTGCCCATCCCTGGTTGTGAACTTCAGGATTAGGTAACCACAAGCTTCACAGCAATCAAAAAAAACCTGCATCACAGATCCTAATTTAAGGCTACAGCAGTTTCACACATTTTTTTTTGGTCAAATTCCCTAAGGAGGCTGCTGGCAGAAGTCCTTAGTCATATAACTAAGGGAGGCTGAAGTGTTCTCAGGAAGACTTGGAGTTTTTATGTCCATGACACAAAATGTGTTCCATAGGGGAGGCTGAGATGCACCAGGAGTCCCAGGTTTTGTCTTTCTTGCTCAAATAACCTTTCAACTTCTCTAATTAAGAGTAATGGATAGAGTACCACTCTGGCACAGGAGCCTAGGATAAGACTGAATAATATTATTCCTAAATTGCAAGTTTTTGGTTTCTGCAGACTAACATCTGGAAAAAGTTGCCTCCCACCCAGGAATCAGAACTGGCTCTGTTATTACTCAAGTCTAAACATGATAAATTAAGGCCAAAAAGTGTTTTTGACTATGCTAGCAGTGTGGGTGGATCAGCAAGGATCATAAAACCTATGGCTTTATCATAAAGGCCTGAGCACAACTGTCAGGCTGCCAGCAAAAATCTGCCCTGCTTGCAACACTCATCAGTTCTGGCAGTGAATGGTAGGAACTCCATCAAAGAGCTGGTGCACCTCAACAGCCAGATAGATTCCAATTAGTTTTTAAGCAAACTTGACTTTTGTTTTTAATCTCACTTCAACAGATTTTGTTTTTAAACTCCCCAGGGAAAGACAGGTTGTTCCTAGGGTTGCAAAATCCTGACACTGCAGTGCTAAGGGTGTTCAAGACACCCACCTTGCTCTGGGTGCTCTGGGTGCTGCAACTGGCAGCAACATGTGCTGACAGTGACCACAGCAAAGCCCCTGGCAGCAGAGAAGCTCCAGTCTCAGTAACTGCAGGCTTCACCTGCTCCACCAGTTCAGAGACTTTGATATTTTCCAGATGAAATCTTTACAGAAAACAAGAGTTCACCCCACACCAGGTGACAGAAATGACAGTTTAAGTCTGTGATTTCAGTTAAGCTGTTCTACCTTGTCAAGTAAACCATCTGAACACCTGACTGAGTTCGTTACAGACTGTGCCAAGTGTGGTAGCAGACCAATCCTTTAGGGTTGTTTGCTGCTTCAAGTCTCATTCTCACTTTCTCCTGTAGCAAAAGGTTTTGGGCTGTTTTACCTGCTGTATAAAGCACTCAGGAAAACTGAATGCATGTCAGTGTTCAGCATTATACCCAGAAGCATTAATATTAGGCCCTGGGGCTGCTCAGTTACCTGAATAGCACAAAACGTGGTGAGATTCACTGTTCATTCAAATTTACTGAACTCAACCTAAGTAATATGCATTCCTTTTATTTAAAAAGTTGTCCTAATAGTGCACGTTGCACCTATACAAAAGAATCTTTACACTGTCCACACACAGGTATATAAGGGCTCCAGCACCTGCCACAGGTCTGAGCTCGCTCACGCTGCCAACGCAGCGCTCTTGGTACGTGGCATTTGGGTGGAGGGGGTGGGGGCAAAAGTCAGCAGTACTGGGAACTCTTGGCAAGTGGAATGTGTGTCCCCTTCAGGGACAGAGAGACCCCTGCCAATCCTAGATCCATTTGGGGAGAGGGAATAGGGATAAAGTCTGTAGGAAGAGCACCAGTGTCACAACAGGAAGGTTACCAGGCTGGAGCAGTATTGGCCAAACGTCTCATACGCCTACGGGAGAGAAAGAGAGAGGCACAGTAAGTGCTGTGTTACTGCCATGGGAGGTCTGACCAAATCCAGCATTTCTGGGGAGGCTGTCACAGCTTTTTGAACTCTGTAGACAGGCTGGTTGCCTAGACAGAACTCCTCATTCACCTGAGAGTGCCCCTGATAAGGCTAGGACACGATTTTCAGTAACAGCTTTTAAAGCACTTTTGCTCATTAACTTGGGTTGAACCAATTGCTACTGTAAACTATTCAGTCAGCCCCAGCTGATAAGAAAAATGACTATGCTACTGTTAATCAGCAGTAAAAACAGTCGCGGGAAAGAGCTGAGGCAGTATATTTACTGTTTCCACAATGTATCTGATGGAGAGATGCTCACCATTCATTTATATCTGCCAGGAGCAATTTCACCAGGCAGGAGCAAGTCCTTGTTGAGAGCACTTGAGACCTGGCTTAGCAGGTCTCTGGTGGGCAGAGCTCCTCCTGGAATCACACAGTGCTCCTGTGCTGGCAAACAGGCTGGCATCAGTCAGGCTGGGGCTTGCCCATTTCTACATCAAACAGCACTTTGCCCTACATATAAGGCAGCCTTGTGGCAGGGTTTGAGCTAGCATGACTGCACGAAACTCCAATATTTTTGATTAATGCCTTCCTATGGAAACAAACCCCCTTAAGCAAGCAGAGAGCAAAGGGAAAAAAAAAAAAAAAAAAAAAAAAAAGGAGATGGTAAAGTAGAGTTTTTGGTGTTTGTGGAGCAAGGTGATAACAATTTAAATGCCCTGAAGCTAAAGGAATATGAGTTTCTGTTGTGGTGTGCAGGTCTGACGTCCTGCCTGTTGGCTCTCAGTAGAGAAAGACAAACATCAAAGCTTTTAATTTCTGTCCTAGGGACAGGCCAAGAGAACTGTCTGAAGTAATGGCAGCACCTTGTGTTTCTGTCCTGGTCTCTGATCTTCTTCTCCATCTCGGCATCTGTGAGGGTTTCCAGGAGAGGGCACCACTGGTCAGCGTCCCCCGTGTTGCGAATTGCGATCTCCACAGTCGGCAAAGGGTTCTCGCTGCAGGGCAGGCAGAGGGCAACAAAGCAACATCCATCAGAACATTCCTCTGGGTCACCAGCCCAGATACAAGCACATGGACAACAGAGCCTCATTTACAGTGTTTCAGGATTCAGCACTCAGCTCTGCTTAGCACACTGTGATTCCTGGAAGTTCACCACAGGCTTCTGGTTACAACCTTGTTGTGCCCGAAGCTTTTGGGAGAGCAGCTACTGCCATCTCTGTGCTGGAACTGGGGCTGATTCAGTTCTCCCCCACAAGCAGCCATTACATCCCTGGCTGGCAGCACCCAACCCCTACAGGCACAGGCCATACCAGGTTATTAGTGCTGGGAGCGCTTCTCCCACCACAGCAGCGGGGCTGGGACTGTTCACAGGCCTCCTTGTCGAGCCTTCTGCAGCTCTGACTTCCTGGCTGTAGTTTGCCTAACACACCCCTGACAGCTCTTCCCTGGCAAAAGTCTGGCTTGCTGGGAGCCTGATAGTGGAACAAGCATTGTTCTCCCAGTTGCCATGAAAGGGTAGTCTTTTAGGATCTGCTGTTATCCAAAGGCTGTGGCTACTCCATACACAAGCAGTGAATCACTAGGCTGTGTCCCAGATCACAAGATCTGCTCCTCAGAGATCTCTCTGCCCTGACCAGCTGTATTATCACATGCCCAAAAATATTTATTGCTTCACTAGCTGCTTTTCAGTAAAAGTCAACAGGAACTGACCAGAAGTAGCTTCCCAAATATTGACAGATGAGCCGGAAGCCCAGCATAAATATAGAGGAGCCTCGGAATGTAAATGTTTGCTTTGAATTCTCGAAAGTGCAGCCTGAGCTGCAGAAGTGTGTGTGTGAGAGGAGCCCTGGACAGGTGTGCACACACATCCGGCTCCCTCCCCAGGGACATGCCTCCCTATGCAGGATTTCGGCACTTACAGGCAGCCCTCTCATTCCCCCAGGAAGGAACTGAAATGGTAATTGTCATGGGAACACACAACATCTGCATCAAAGCTAATAATCTAACAACTCTTCAAAGTGATGCTACAATGAAAAATTCATCCAGAGTCTTTGGTATCTGATCTGGGGAGGAAACTTCAGTCAAATCTACTTTCTGTACTGCTGACATCCACTAAACAACACTCAAACCCACGAATTTCATCTCAGCCCCAGGCTGCAACACATTCCAAGCAAAATGCTAGATATTAACTGGGGCATTTTTTGTACTTGATAGCATGGTCTCTATCATGTAAGTCTCTCACTTACTACGCTTAACACTGAGCACCCACAAGAATTTATCAGGGGTGGAAAGCTGGCTTCATGTGCATAACCTAATTGCAAGGCAATTCAAATACTGCATTTCTTTAGCAAAGAATAAGAGATTAACTGAAAAATCCTCCCTCGTCTCCCAGCCTCCACAGTAAGACAGCTTCTCCTCCCGTTATTTCCTGATGAAGAGGACAGTGCTGCTGGCAGAATGGCTGAAAGGCAGGAGTCCGAGGAGAGCAAGGCACTCCCTCTGCTTGGGGTCCTGGCCTCTGACAGTAGGGTCAGGGGCCCGCCAACAGGGTGGGGAAACACCATCCTTTGGAAAGGTGACCCCTCAGGCACATGGGTTTGGTGTGTGAGAGAATTTGTGCCATCGTTCAGGTCCCAAAAACAAAACTCTGGCTACGAAGTGCCGTGTGCTACCACCAGAAACATTCAGAACTGAGGTGGGAGCATCTTAAACACACCATCCCCCTGAAAATCCCACAGGCAGCAGTTACCTGTCTGCCTCCAGTCCTGCCCTTCCACTGGGCTTCTGGGCTCTCCTTGTTGTGCTCAGAGCAGGCCAGCTGGAAGAACTGCCCTGGCTTTCATCAACTAAAAGACAGTTTTACCTCTCCCTCATATGATTAAGAGGCACATGACTTCTCAAACCCCCAGTCCCTTGAGATCTTAAGGTTCTTTTGATACATCTAAAGCAGACCCTTTCCTTACATCAATGGAATTATGCTGGAGCAACCACCACTCCTGTGGTTTGGGAATTCAGGAACTAACCAACCACAGAACCCAAATATCATTAATCACTGCAAGGTTTCAAAAGTACTACTTTGATGGAAGAAAAAAGGGAAGAGGAGGACATGTTTGTGCTATGACAGAAAACAAGGTTTCAATTAGATGTTTTTTCTCTCTGAATAGCTCATGTCTATGTACTTTGTTCTGTTGGGGTTCCTTTCTTAGTTTTTTATTCTCCCCCTTGCAATATTTCCACAGTCTACAGACAGCCCAAAATCTGCCTGTTTGAACTACCCCTAAAGGGAAGCCCTCTTCAGGAACTGTGGCCATGTTTTTAGAGAGAATAGTTTGAAGTTGGCACTCACATGATATATCTGAGAGAGACTGGGCATCACTGACTAAAATTTTACTTGCTTCAAGTTCCAAAGACTGACAGGAAGCAAAGGGAGAAATATCCCCCCCAGCAACAGTAACACGTACACAAGGTTAATTTCTTAACTTGGACATCTGCAGTACCTGGAAAGGCATGGGAAGGAGGGACAGACACTACACTCTCTGCTACTGCAGGCCACAATGCAGACAGTGCTGGCAGCATGACAGCTTCTCATCTACCACCCTGCAAGTTCCCATCCTTTCTTAGGAATGCACACCCACTGCGTTGTTGTTGTTGGATGTGGTCCCAAGCTGGAACTGCAAATATCAGTCAGCTGTTGTGGATGGAAAGGTAGAAGCCATCTCACCATCTCTGTGAGGAGAAGGGACATCAGCAGGATGGATACACAACATAACAGTTTCAGTAGAAGAGTTTAATTCACATGTGCTAAACGGTCCCTTTGCATTTTCTAATATGAATCACTCTGGGGATCCCTTTAGAACCAAGTAGTTGCTGTGGAAAATTGTCAGGATAAAAATTACATCCAGAGGAAGCAGAGTAAGACTAGTGGAAGAGCATCTAGTCCAGAGTAGTTCAGTGCCTGTTTTCCAAGGAAGGCTGACCAGACAGGAAACCTTTAGACAGAGGAGGAGGAAGGAGCAGAGCTCATGGCAGCAGCCAGCTGCCCCACAGCTTCCAGCTCCATCTTACCCCCCCTCTAACTACTCACTGCCCTCTCCCTGAGGTTTCCCTTTGCTGCCACACAAAACTGGTATCAACAGTACCCTTCCCTCACCTCTGCAAATACAGCCTTTACTGAACTCAAACTTCCCTGACTGTCACCGTGACCCGAGGTCACAAAACCTCAGAGTGCACATTAAGGGATGGTTACAGCCTGCAGACTCAGCACCCTGCTGTGGATAACATCAGTACAGGAACTCCCCACGGAACACTGCACGGCACAACTGGAAACCATTATCAGTAGGAGACAAGTTACAAAGCTGACTAATCAAACCTGACACTGCTGCTTTCCAGCTGTGAGAAGGGCCTATGATCAAGCCAACTCTAACATCAGCCAGGGTAGAGAGCTACAGTTTCCATCAGTCTGAGTTAACACACTAAAGCTTGAAACAGTGGATGGCTCAAGTCAGGCAAAGCCAACAAAACAGAAATGTATCCAGGGCTCACCACTAGCTTACATTAGAAGAGGAAGACACAAGGTATTCAGTCCCTGTTAAGCAGCCTTTCATTCTGCAGCAGAAGCTGATAGTTCATCAGCATTTGGTCCTGAAATGTATTAGACCCAACAGGAAAAGATACTTGGGCACAAGCACAGGTATATCTAAGAAGGACGGAATGGGTACAAGCCATAACGACCAATTTTAAAGGGAACCTTCTGCATCAGGTCAGCTGTTTTAAGATCCATTGATGCAGATGCCCTTGAAGCACAAACACAGCCCCAGAGCTGCAGGAGGAAGGTGACAGTTCAGTACCTGAAGGCGTATGTCTTCTGGTGCCAGCTCAGCTGGCCCCGGATGCTGTAGGCAATAGTAGTGACAAACTCCCCACCCAGGCCAAGCTCTGAGCACAGCTTCAAGGCAAACTTCTCTGGTGAATTCTCCTTCTCTGACATGTCCCACTCAAACTGGTCTACAAGGGAGATGTTCCCTACGTGGATGTTCAGCTAGAGACAAGGAAAGAAACGGGTTATTTTTTTCCGCTCTCGCAATGGTTTGTCAGAGTAACTGAACTGAGGAGGCAGAGGCTGGAGAAGAGAAGCAGAGCAGTAACTCCCAGTTCATTCATCTGCAGAGTTTCTCAACTGAATTCTTAATTCCAGTAGCATGAAGGCAACTCAGCTTTGCTCACCAAGGTTCAGTTCTTCCAAAAGATGACAATGCTTTAACTGGACTAATTAATCATCTTGGGGGCTGGCACATGAACGTTTTAATAATCTGCCACCTTGGTTCTCTTCTTAATATATGGGACAAAACACAATCTGAGAGCTCTTTTGCAGTCTTATTCCCCCATAGGCAGAGAAACCCAAATGGTTCAGCTCTTGCTCTAGTGCCTTCCTGTATTACCTTAATAATAACTCGTTGGTCCGACTGATCTTCCAGGATGCTGTCAGTTGGGTACGACTCGATCTGTTGTCGGATGGCAGACGCAATAGCAGGGACAAAGGTCAGAGGATTCAAATCCAGGTCATCACAAAGAATCTCAGAGAACATTTCTGGGGTCATTAGCTTTTCTGATACAGAACAAGAATTAACATTGTTAACCTTCTTAGAAATCAGTATCTGACACTTACAGAATACATAAAATTAATCCCACAGTGTGAGAAAGGGAATCCCAAATGCATCACCTTTTTGCTTTTAGAAGGGTGTTTTGTATCAGGTTTGTAAGGACATGCACACGGACACAGGGACTTGCAGCCTTCTTTACCTGCATGGGGACAGAGTGGCTCTGCTCTAACAAGCCCATTAATCTCAGCTGACAGAGTAGTCTCAGACCACTGAGCTGATGAACTGGCTCAGGAGAAAATGCCAGTTAAACTCTTTGGACTACATGAGTCCAGGAATGACTGCAACCCACGGCAGAGCATTTGCTAAGAGACACGAGCGCTGAATACAGTCCTGAGTGGTGGAGCTTTAAAGCTTTGTGTAAATGGGGCAAGGACATGCACACTCATGCTTGTTCTCTCTTCACATTTGGTGATGGATACAACTGTATCTCTCCAGCCTCAGGAAACTCTCTTTGCTACATACCATTCATGTTCCACGTAAATGCATCTCTGAGTTTTTGCCCATCAATTTCCATATCAAGCCTGATTGGAACCAGAACCTCCGGCTGGGATGCATTCTCATGGATCACTGCTGGGTCATGGTCATCAAAGCTAAAAGGAAGAGCAACAGAGTATATGCAACTAGCACATGACACATCTGGCATCCATAGAGGGGAGGCATTGTTTGTTGGAAGCAATCCCCACACTCCGACTGCCTAATCAGTCCATAGACAGACTCCTCAGTGCAAACTTACAGGGCTAAAAGTTACCAATACCAGTTTATCACCTTCTATTACACCTTTCATAACACATCCTTGCAAATAAAACAAGGAAGCTTTTCAGGATTACATTTATCTTGGGTGCCTCAAGTTTTATAATGGAAAGAATTTAGCCATGAGCCCCAGCAGCACTTTCCACCGAATAAAGTAGATCAAAGTCACTGGAATATGGTGGTGAGAGGCAGCCTGTCCTTCACAGACAGGGTCCTCAAATGACAACTACTCAGCAAATCAGCAGAAAGTAGAAGGAATTCATCAAGAAAAGAATGAACCATTTTCCTGACTTTAAGAAAGCCTCCTCTCTGAGCCCTGGCTGGGTGCCGGAAGGAAGACCCTCAAGGCATACAATTTAACTAAGAGCCTCCAAACTGGCAACCTGCAGGTCTTTTGTCAATTAAGAGATGAGTCACAATGTTACATTAACTCATCAGCACCACCCTGGTAATGTATCACTTTGGTAACTGTTTCCGCTGTCTTACCATAGAGGGAACGTTCTCTTCTTATCCCTGCCCATGCGATTCCTGTTAATGGTTGTTGAGCAGGGCACTGCATCCAGGTGGTGAGAGCTGTTGGGCAGGGTCGGCACCCACTGGTTGTTCCTCTTTGCCTTCTGTTCTCTGAGGAAGGAGAGTGGATGTTAAACTGCAGACCCTGAGCACCACTTCTGTGTAAGGAATGGCGTAACTTTAAACTTAGAAGTCCTATCATGAGTTCCTGCTCTTTCATTCCGGAACCATCAACATGACTGTTCCAAGAACTGATGTTCCACATCAGCCTCTGGGAAGCCCATTCTCCAGCTCACAATTATCCATCAGATATGGATCCAGGTGCAGCATTATAAATACTAGGTTCATATTTGGATTTTCTATCTACACTTTATAAAAGGACTGCTGAGAAATGTGAGGTCTCCAGAAGGCAGTATGTGCAGGGAGTGTGTTCTGCAAAACATCTGTTACAGATGGAATGCGGTAATTGCAAAAAAAGTTGTATCATCAAACAGTTATGTTTTATTTCCTGGAGTATGTGGGCAGTAACCCAATCCTCAGGCTCTGGAGATCTCCATTTGCCCAATACTGCAAACTGTTTAATCAGACTGGCAAACAACCCCTGCACCACGGCCTGTGCTTCCTGACCAAGCTGACATCTTCCAAGCAAGCTCCATTCTGAGCTTGGCCCCCACCAACCCTGGTTACCTGAGGTAGGTAGGAGGTTCTGTGCTGATAGACACTGCTTTATACTTCTCATCATTTCCATCCAAGATCTCTTCCACTTCAGAGGCCTTTAACAGAGTCACGCTGGTGGCTAATGTTGTATAGCCGTGATCTATTACCAGGAAAGAGGCCAATAATTAACACGAAAAAGGGCTACATAGCACTGTTACATTAACAGGCTAAAGAGTGACAAGCCCTCTCTGACACTGCAGGAGGAACTAAAATAGGCTACCAAGTGCTACAAGCATCCTTTGGGCTTCATCTATCTTCTCTTAGACATTTACAAAGCCCAGAAAACAATAAATCCTCAGTGGACTTAAAGTTTGGAAATAGAGAGCAAATGATCAATAGAAAAGCTGTTAAGACTCGGAAAAGGGGAAGAAACCTCAGGACAGCTCTTACCGAATGACAGAGACCATCTGCACTGGAGAGTCCTGCTAAGGCTCTGAGAGAGAGGAGTTAGGCATGGGATCAGGATGCACAATTAGGGCGACCACAGGGAGAGATCAGAGGAAGAGGACTAGACATTAATATTATTGTAATAGCACCAAAGGTCACTGTGGACATTCTTTCTCTAGTACAGCTAAGAATAACACACAGATAAGACTTACATCTTCGGGGACTGTGAGACCGCTGATTTTCTGTTGGGGGGGAAAAAAAAGAAAGCAAGAGATCAGCAGGATACTTGGGGGAAGGAGACCTAAGTCTAGAGTAAACCATGACTTTTTTTATGCTTTAGTCTACAGAGAATACAACAAGTCATATTGCTGAGAAATTAACTGCTTGCTATTAGTACCCTAACAAAAATAATACCAATAATCTCCCTATAGCACTCAAATCAGTAGCAATGCACTACAATTCTGGCACCCATAAATATTAAGCCCTTGCAGGAGTTAAGCAAAGATGCACGTTTTCAATGGGGCATCCTTGCAACACTCCTGCCTAATTGACAAAAGAGGCAATGATGCCCCTCTTTGTCTATAAAACTCTTCTGAAATACAGTATCATTATATTATTATTATATAGCATCACTGGAGACGTGGCTTTTGCTTTGTGACAAATGCAGCCAATCCCAGGAATGCCACGATGGGTGTTTCCATTTCAGAACGCTTTTGATCAGGTGATATTTGTTGCCAGGTTGAACCAGGAGCCATCAGTGCCACCATTGCAGGGGGTTCCATCAAAGGGGAGGCCTGAGTGATTCACACAGCCCTCGAGGTGCACAAGCCTCTGAATCACCAGGGACAGTTTTCCAAGGCCAAATTTTGGATAAACACTACTGAAAAATGTTTACTCATCTTCTCACCATGTGAAGAGGCCACTATCTTCTTCCTTTCTTCCACTGTGGCCAGTCGCCTCCAGAGCGAGGGGTATCTCTTGTACAGGGAACCGCGAAACATGCGCAGGTAGTTTCCCACCTACGAGAAGAGAAGTGGAAATGTGGCCTTGTAGTCCATTTAGGAGATTTTTAGCAGAAGCTGAAACAAATTCATCTCTTTGTAACAATGAGAGGGATCTCTTAACAGGGTTATTTGGTTCTGGGTTTTTTTTTGCGATAGACTGACTGTGCTGGGTTTGGCATCAAACAGCACCACAATTTTTCTGGCAACACAGAAAACAAAATTTTTATCATCACTTATTTCACTACTCTTATACAAAAAAAACTGTCACCCATTGGCATTAATCCATTTAATAGGAAAACACTCCATTCATTTTCATCACAATGTGATTTCTATTCCTTGTTTGACAAGACTCTTTTGATCTTAATTTTTAATTGTATCTTTCACTCTACAGTGCTCATCAACAGACAGAAATTGCCAGTAGGTAAAAAAGGCAACCCTTTTCCCCCTCGATGTGCCTGATGTGACAATCTCACAGCTCAGCTGACTGCAGTTACAGTTCTTCTTTCAAACTTTACATTTCACATGAGACAGCAAGGGGTCTTCAGTCCCCGCTCACCCTGTACAGATAGCAATTTAATTTATCCAGTATTTCCTTTTTGCATCAAGGCGGGGGCCACAACATTTTTTCCTGTTTCCAATAGTGACCATTTCCATGGTGCCGAAGGACCGGTATTTCGTGCTTCAAAAAGGCTTGTCTTTAGGGAGGCTGAACGTCCTCTCCGCCCGGGAGAGCAGTCTCAGCACAGACACTGGGGGGCTAAAGCGCTGCACGCTGGCGTTTGTTGGCCAGACCCGTCTGCACAAGCCAGAAGGAGCCGCTCTGGCTGATTTTGGTGCTGTTTCTGACCCCAAAGGCCCATGTATGGGGTTCTTTACCTCACAGAACGTGAAATAGCCCAAACCCCTGAGCGAGAAATCCGAGCGGGGCCTCAGGCGCGGACCCGCTCCCCGCGTACTCGAGCGTGTCCGGGGGGCGCTCTTACTGGGAGCACTGGTCCTGCCGTCCCCCATCACGGCCGAGGGGACCCGCGAGGGGGACAGGCCGATCCTCCTCACCCCGGGCTCCCCCCTGCCCCTTCCCCAACCCCGCGCATCCCCCCCAGCCCGGCCCGGGCCTGGCTCCCGCCCGGGCCGCACCTCGGAGCCGATCATGTAGAACTCGCCGTCCTCCTCCAGCTGGAACTTGACGGGCTTCTGCCCGAAGGTTTTGCTCAGCGCCATCATCATCATCGCGGCGGCGGCGGGCGGGGGGCGCGCCCGGGGAGCGGAGCGGGGCCCGGCGGCGGCGGCGGCGACAACGGGCGGCTCCGCGGCCTAGTGCGGCCCCGCGCGGCGCATGCGGAGGGAGGGGCGGCGCGCTGAGGGAGGGAGGGACGGAGGCAGGCACGGCAGGAGCGGCGGGTGTACAAAAGAGGCGGCTTTATTGTCGCGGGGCGGCACATAAATACAGGCAGACCCCCACCTCCCGCACAGGTGTGCGCTGCATCCACAGCTGCGGCTCCGCTCGGGGCCGGCCGCACCGCGACCCCCGCGCTGCGGCACCGGCGGACGGAGCATCCCAGCCCGCCAGCCGGGCACCCGGGCTGCGCTGGGTGGGGAAAATGGAAAGGGAAGAGGGTGGCCGCAGCCCGGTGGGGTTTGGCTGGGCAGGCCTGAGGCGGGTGTGTGCGGTGCCAGCCCGGGGACAGCGGCACGGGAGTGGTCAGTGCATCCTGAGCGAGCCGGGGTGGGAACCTCGCCCGGGTGAGCGCGGGGCAGTGTCCAGCACTGGCACCCAGCACCGTGGAGGGGAGGGAGGGAGGGAAGGGGCCCCTTGTCTATATACAGATCGGTACAAAATCCTAACGCGTACGAGTGATACAACGTCAAACCGGGAGTAGGGCTGGGCAGGGCCCTGGCCCTCGTGGCTGCCCCGGCCAAGGGACCCTGGAGCAGCCGCACGTCGCACCCTCCGCAGGTACAGTCAGTGTCCTTCAGATCCCCTGGCTGGGGCTGGGGCAGCCTTCCTCCCTGGCCAGCGTCTGGAGCACCAAAGGGCTGCTGTAGTGAGCTGTGTAAACATAGGAAATGCCATTGCATCAGTTCTATGGGATGGGGTCCAGGTTATTTATGAGAGCATGATCCCACTCCAGGCTCGCCTCATGCCTTTTGGGATGCTATTGCTAGAAGAGTGTGGCCACTCTTTTGCCTGCAAAGAACATGGCAGCTGCTTTTACAATGATAGCAACTGAAGCTGGGGCTGCTGGAACTGGAGAGGAGCAAATTTTGTCACTTGTTGTGACAGGCACATGTTGTATCAGATGCTGAGCCTGGAAGGAAGCCAGGAATGACAGAGAGAACCCTCTGTGTGGCTGCTGGAGGTAAGGGTGATAAAAGGGGAGCATGGAGGACACAGGCATCCCCCTCATCTGAAGGAGTTGGAGGAAGGTGTACAGCTGAAGAAGTCCTGGCTGATCTGGCGTGGGTAGCCCTCCAGCACTTTCACCTGGACTGGATCAAACTTCCAGTAATCTTGGCCTCTCAGGAAATAGGCAAAACCTGTGGATGAGAGAGAAAGGGTTAGAAGAGACAAGGTACATGTGGCTCAGAGTTCTTTCCCAGTGTTGTCCAGCTGTCACTCTGCAGCATATGCAGTACCGAAAAGAGAGCCAGAAGAAGGATGAGATGCTGCTGTCAAGATTTCACTTGAAACCAGGCTTATGTCTTTCAGTTTTCTTTCACACTGTATTAGTTTTGATGGAAGAGTAAACAGGATGGATTTTATTTTATTTTATTTTCCTGGTGGGTTTAAATGTGCTGTACCCATGTAGTGACCCGGCCCTGAGAGGGCAGAGGATGCCCAGGACCTGAACGGGGACAGGGATTTTGCAAGACCTGCTGTAGAGTATCTGTTACTGTGGGGAAGCTATCCCAGAATCTGGATTCTGGAAGCAGTGGGGAGTTGTTTCACTGCATCCTTTGCTTCATTCCAAGCACTCTGGCTGTCCCCAGTGTTACTGTGACGCTGCCATACTGTCTTCAGCATGGGGCACCTTGGGGAGGTTTGGGCAATACTAAAAGCAGCCTGTTTGTTGTTCAGCTGCTCAGGTTGAAGTGTGGGCAGTGTTTCTGCTGTCCTCTCATCACTTCCTTTGGCAGGAGCAGTAGGAGGTGGGTAGTACTGTGACCATTTCTTGGTCAGATGTTTGACTTCTATCAGGCATTTATATGTTAATTGTTGCAATTAATGATGATGAAACTTCTCACTTTCATGGGAGAAGCCTCAGTTCCCTACCCACTGGAAAGAGCTGCCCCTCTCTACACTATATGACACGTGCTATGGCTGGGACGTGTCCACTGCCACCACATGTCTAAATTTTCCTTTTTCTTCCAGCTGGGTAGTGGTGTCAGCCAGAGTGCCCCCCCAGAGCGGGCCATGTCCCTGCTGCACTGACCAAGCTCATCCTGAAAAGCCGCATCGATCTCCTGCGGGACACCGCGCCAGTCGGCCATGGCCCGGGGGTAGATGTTGTCCACTTGGCGCGTGTGAGGGTTGAAGCGCCAGTAGTTGCCTCCACTGAAGATGTAGATCTTGTTCTTCTCAGCCCCCCACACCAGAGCTGCCTGCACAGGGGATGCAGGGAGGCCCAGCTCCACAATCGGGGTGGGACCAGATACCCGTCTCTCGCCATCGTAAATCCAGTATTGAGAATCTGGCGAGGAGACAGAAAAGGGAGGCAAGGTGTCAGAAACTCTTTGGTGTCTGATAATTTGGCAGTGAACTGTGCAACTGGAGCTGGTGCCTTGGCAGAGCTCCCAGAGGAAGCTGTGCCTGAGAGGCAAACACCCCACTAGTGTCATGGACACTTTCACTGTCATGTGCCCAAAATGCTGTCAGTGCAAGGAGTTGACTTCCCACCTCAGTCCAGTCTGGAGGGTGTCAGTGGAGGACAAGAAGCTCCATTTTAGCAGCTGTCTTTTCTCTATTTGTGGAAGTTATAAAAGACTTGGCTGGAGGGACCAGTCTCTATGCTGCAGCCTCAGCACTTGGAAAACACTGGGGCATGCATAGGCACAAAGGGGGCATGTGGCTGGAAAGGAGTGAGCTGCAGAAACCAGGACGAAGTTGCCAAGCTGAAATAGAGACTGGGAGCACAGTTCCAGATTAGATTAAAATGGGAATCTCTGTAATTAGCCTACGGCATGTAATACTTTCCCCTTATCTCATTTTAACTCACGGTAGGAGCCTGCCAATTTCAGCACTGTAGATCCTCGTGTGCAGGTCAAGTGCTAAGTAATGTGTTTATGCAGGAGCTCTGCCTGCAGAGTCATGTGGTGTGATTTTGGTACTTGGTTTCATGGAGTGTAAATGGGATGTGCCCACCCAGGGCAGCTGAGTTCCCATGTCATTCCACATCCCTGCACTAAAGAAAGCAGTGGAGCTGAAATGGGATATGTTGCTGGCCTTGAACTCCAGAGATGGCCAGGAGGAGGTTTTGTTTTTAATCCCTGTAGTGACTGGAGGTTGTCTGGCTCTGCACATGGTCTCCCTATAGGCTCATTTAATCATGGGGTACTACAGAAGCTCCACATCCAGGTCTCTGAGGAGCAGAGAAGATGCTGTCTGTCCCCTGAGCAGGGCTCTGGGGACACAAGCACAGGAGTTTAACAGCCAGGAAAGCTGCTGGGGCTCTCTTCTGGCACAATGCTTCCCACAACAGCTGGGGAGATGAAGCGTTTCCTTCTTTCTCCTCTGTCAGCAGCATTGCCAGGTCAGAGGCTCATAACAAATTTTTGTCTTCCAGGGAAGAACGGGGTATTGTGGTTCTGTCTAAAATAAAAGTGACTCCTTATTCTCTCTTCCCTCCTCAATATCTGCTAAAAATGTTATTAGAGAAGGAAACAAATAATGAGGATCGTTGGATTGCTGGGGATGTCCAGAAGATTTATTCTCCCAGGAACTTGCTGGGTCCTGACTACCCCTCAATAAGTGCGGTGCATTTCTGATCCCAGTCCAGCTCTTACCTTGGAAAAACCAGATATTGCCCAGAGGGTCCTCGAATGTGGCATCAACAGAGCTGGGGATCCCCTGCCAGTGACGGGAGGCCAGAGCAGGGTAGCCGTCCTGCAGCCTTCCAGCTCGGAGCCGCCACACGTAGCGGGACTTGAAGAAGAACAGCTCCCCTCGGATGGTGGAGGCGGCGTCGAAAGCCGTGTGGCAGGCGTTGGGCTGCACGTCCTGCCAAAGCACGGCTTGTCACTCCTGGGACTCCCCTCAGCCAGGCTGGGTTCAGCAGAGAGGAGCTCCCTGTGTCCAGGCAGCTGCCCTGCTTTCAGCTAGTTTTGGCTGGGCATGTGCTGCCCAGAGATCCCCTCCCTGCATATCCCAGGCCAGCTGTGGGGTCTGGGCCTGGCTCAGACAGGCACCAAACAGGCCTACAGGTGAGGGCAGTCCCAGCCGTGGTGCCAGGGGAGGATGCAGACAGGCTGTTCACTCACCTCCACGTTGGTGATCTCATTTGTTTCGAGGTCTGGCTGGGGCAGCTCTGCTGGCTGCGTTGGGGTTGGGTCAGGATCCAGTGAAGGTTTCCCATAGAGGTATTGGATACCTTGCTTGTCATCCTCACTCAGGCTTAGGGGGTAGCGGAAGATGTAGAAAGGAGACATCAGGGACTTGGAGACAGCCGTGTGCTGCAGGCCCAGGACGTGGCCAAACTCATGAGCAGCCACTTGCAGAAGGTCAGTGCCTGCAAAGGGAGAAGATGGGAAATGCTTTTATCTATCTGTGTGCTTTTGCCTCCTGGGTGTGCTCCTACCAGTTCTAAGGAGTCAAAGGACATAATTAAGGGATGCAGGAGCACTATGAGTGAATTCACACTTGGGTATCAGCCTGGGAACGTTGATTATTTGTAATTCTGTTGTCAGAGGCTCCTGCCACCTCATGGGCTACCAGGAAGAAACGGGTTTTCCCTGCATTTTTGGGAAGGAAAAATTTGCACAGAGAAGGAAGTCTGGCCCACAGATGTGGGTGGTGGGATGGTAAGTTTGGTGTTTGTCCACCCAGCCTTGCAGCAGTTGCTGGCCACAACTGCAGTTTATCCTGTCCCACTGAGGTCACATCCACTGTGGAAGATACCAGTGTCAGTGAGGGATCTCTCTAGGATTAACACTTGCTAATGGTTGTTGTCACACAGACAGCAGAGGGAGCTCATTTGTTGCTTGTGTGGGGACTGTGTCAAGAAGGTGACATTTAGAAATAAATTCATAAAAAATGATCCAGTGTCAAGGCCTGACACTTCCTCACCAGACTCAAGTAGATTTATCACGTTTTAGGAATACATGACCTTGGAGCATCTAGAAAAGGAGAGGGGAGGGGGGGAAGTGGAATTCAGTATGCAAAAATATATCACTTGGCAAGTTTTGCTTAGCTTTCAGTGGATCATTTTTGAAGCTGATAAATTTCCCTATGAGTGGAGGCTGTTTGTTGACAAGTCCCAGCATATTCATTCACTTGCCTTCAGCCAGAAATCCTCCAAGCGGCAGCCAAAGTGATGAGAACAGCAGGGATGTGAGTCAACTAGCCTCGCTGTTCCAAGCAGGATTTCCCTGCTGGCTCCAGGGGAGCAGGTCACTTCTCAGCACCAGGACCGGGTGGGACAGGGGGATACAGCTGGGAGGAACGCCTGGGAAGGGCGGAGGGGAAGGTGAGCCCCTGTTTTCCTCCCCTGGTCAGTTTTACGTGTAAGCCATGAGTTTGCACAGCACTGACCTGATTAAATCAACACATCTAGGTCAGATGAGAAAGTAGGATTTCTGTGTCAGTGACTTATTACAAACTTTCAGACACTTCTGTTTAGCTTGGCAGGCTCCTCACTTGATGCTTTCCAGTGCTGGCAGCTCAGCTGTGCTGTCGGATTCTCCAGGGGAGCTGCACAGCAGCACAGCTGAAGGAGCTGCGCTGGGTACCATCCCTGTGTCCCTCATGGATGGTCTCCACGTGGGGTCCCGCTTCCTGCACAGCTCCAGGGTGACCCCAGGGCACACCTTAGCCCTCCTCACACTTCTGCTCTTCTGTCTGTAAAATGAGGCTGAGGATTTCCCTGTCTCACTGAAAGCTGAGTCAAGGATTTATCCATGTTTGTATCATAAAGCTCTTTTCAGCATATTAAATGGCAATTAGCTCCAAAGAGCTTTTACAACATCTATTTATGGATGATGTGTGTGCTTGGGGGGGAATGCCATGGAATAGGGCTGCATTCTGTTGGGAACTGATGTCCATTTTCAGTTCCTGTTTTGCCTCCAACACCGTTTTATGGGAGAATATAGGAAATTCTTTAACAACACAGGCAACCCCAACAGAGGGTGAAAAGTGACAGAGCCCAGCCCTCCCCCAGGAGCAGAATTGCTTCTGCAAAGAATTCCAGTGCTCTGTGGTTCTTATTTTGGGTTGGCATGAGCAAAGTCAGAGACACAACAGTCCTGAGCCCCACGCAGTCAAGCTGGCATAGAGCTGACAATGACATGGGCTTTAGGGGAGCCCACTGGTATGGGCAAAATATTGGGAAACCCTGGAGAGGCAGGGGGTTAACTTGGGCTTTGATTGTCTCTTTGTCCCTGTAGATAAACTGGGAAGGAGGAGGAGGAGTTGACCTAGGTTAATTTTGGTGGGTCTTCCAGAAACTGATGCTTTGGGCACTGATCCAGATGGTCCCAGGCGGTACTGCAGTATCTCATGTGATACTGTGACACCAGACCTTGAGTGCCCGAGCAAAGAGCTACCAGCTTAGATCTATTATTAGCAAAAATTATAAAAAGAGTCTTGACTGAATGTGGTGTTGTTTATGGTCAGAGCATTCCCAGGCCACGGCGACAGAGCTGGAGCCTGGGTGGTTTCCCTTTATGGACTTGTTTGAGAGCAGATGGTGAACAATGCATGCAGGGACCGGGGCTGAGGCTGTCCCTTGGAAGACAACTGTGTCACCCACTGCTCGAGCCTCAGTTTTCCTTCATCCTGTCCCTATTTTATTTCTAATGACTCCTGCCAATGCGGGGTGTGATTCCCAAGTGGCAGGGCACGTGGCTGAGCAGAGGAGCCATCTCTTTTGCTCCCCCCAGACAGGAGGAGCCCACTGGGAAGCCAGGGTCCTGGTGCTGGACACAGGCTCTGCTGTGGCTAAAAGATGAAAAGAGCTGAATAGTAACTGGAGGCTTGTAAGTGGTGGGAGATGACAGTGCATGCCACAAAAATAGTTGTTGCCTCTCAGTTTTACAGGGTCCCTGTTCACACCAGAAGGGAATAATTTCCAAGTGTCTTGATAAGCATCCTGGAGCTCCCCTTGAAACAGAACCATACCCAGGTTGTTCCCAATCGTCCAGGTCTCGTCGTAGTCAAAATGGACATCTCCCTCCCGGTGTGTCTTGGGGAAAAATGCGTGTGCCAGGATCCCTCCAGGCCCGTCAAAGGGCAAGTTGTCTCCATGCCAGTACCTGGAGGGAAGACACATTGCAGCTCAGACAAAGGCCATGTACCTGCAGTGAACAGTGCTGTAAGGCCAAAGGTGGGACCCACTGCAAAGGGACAGCAGCTCTCACTCCCATACCAAGTTCATCCTGCCAGGTCAGGCCAACTGCTCGGAGCCCTTCTGATTGCCACAACCCTGGTTCTGCATCAGGGCACTGAGGAAGCAGAGCTCGGTCACACCAAGCCCCGGGGAGTTTGTATGTTTTCTCAGGAATGTTTCTCCCCTCCCCCTGTTCAGCTTTCATCCCAAAGCTGACTGTAGAGCCCAAAGAATTAAGGACTGACTGCTCAAGCCAAGATTAAGTCAGCATTGCTAGGTGGGGGATGTGGAGGGGCAGCTGGCAGCAAACCCACCAAACTCTCAGGTCCTCACTCAAGCCAAGCCGCTGACAACTAATGACGGAAACCCATGAGAGATGCAGCCACTTGAGAGAGCCGAGGGAGGCACAGGCAAATACACAGCATGCAAATCTCATCAGTGCTTGGACAGTCTCCACTGCCTTCGTTCGTTCTGTGCAAACATGCAGTACAGGGAAGTCTTTGCCCCAGTGCGTGTTTTGCCAAAAGGGAATTTCAGGC
This sequence comes from Pyrocephalus nanus, assembly GCA_038380795.1. NCBI lineage: Eukaryota > Metazoa > Chordata > Aves > Passeriformes > Tyrannidae > Pyrocephalus > Pyrocephalus nanus. The sequence continues at coordinate 6,067,288 of CM076278.1, forward strand.
CAGGAGCCAAGATTCACTTAACCAAGAAACTATATTTGTCTTTGTGCAGACAGTTACGTTGTTCAGTCAAGGGACAGGATGGAGGACCTGAAGATGGAAAGCCAAAACAAACTTTTAAGAAAACAGCCTGTGGGCAGAGAAATGTAAATGTACCAGGAAAATTAATGAATGATCAGTAATGGTGCTGTGCACAGCCAGTGTGGAGCAGCTGCTCTTACACCAAGCAGCCCACAACTGATAAAAAAACCAAAACAACAAACCCCAAAAGATCCCAGTGTCTGAAATATGAGCAGTCATTTAAGAGCCTAAGCTGTGTGCTGGCATCTCTGCTCTGGTTATGGCATTGCTCCTCTGTCTGGGAGGAGGGTGCTGCTGCCCACCGTGCTCACCTCGTGAAATCGATGACGATGTCAGCCCGTCCCTCCTGCACCTCAGTGAAGGTCAGCGGGGTCACATCGCTCCAGACTTTCAAAGCTTCTTCTATGGTCCTTCTCACTTTAGCTTTTACAAGTTGCCACGGGAACCTGACAATTCTGGAAGGCAACAGACACTGGATGAGCAGCTGCTGTCCTGCGGACACTGCTGTCATGAAAACAGCAGCTCTAGGATCCACATCACTAGGGCTCCCACTCTCAGCACCAGAACATCTCCAATCCATACAAGCACCCTCTACCAAGCAACATGAGCAGCAAATAAATCCCATCAGTGTTGAAACCCTCTGGCTGCTGGGCCAGAGGTGAGTTCCCTGGAGAGCTTTGCTTTCTGTGTTGTTCTGGAGTCAAGTACCACAGCATTCCCCAGGTCTGTCCCCTTGGAGGCCACTGCCACAGAGATGGCAGGGAATGGTGTGTTGTGATTCCTTCTTCTCAGCCTCTGCATTTTTTGCCGCTGGAAACCTGGGCTCACTCAGAACATCTGTTGCCTCTTCTGCACTCCTAAAACATGAGCAGACTGAAAGGGAGGTTTCTTTCCCTTCCATTAACAGCGTTGCTCTATGTTAGGCTCTGCTCTGCTTCCTTCTTTAACACTGTTGACCAAAAAGAAAAAAAAAGGAAGAAGTATTTCTGTTATCTACAGCCTCCTAATGCTGTGAGGAACTGTCTCCTGCACTGAATTAAACAGAAGATGATTTACATGCTGTCAAGGTCCATATGAGAGAGCTCACTTCTCCACTCATACCCCTGGGGGCAGCTGGGGAGGCAGCACAACCCTCCTGCCAGCCTGTTGAGTAGATTCACGATTGAGAATGTGTGGGGTGATTTGGACAAAACTTTGCACTGAAGCCGTGTTTACGGAAACATCAACAACAGCTGAATAAAAAGATCTTTTTAAAATAAACTGTGAGGTGAGCCCACCACGGGGTGGTTGGAGGGGCAAAGGCGCAGCAGGAGAGGGCTGGTGGTGGAGGCTCAGCTTGGCACGAGTCAGGGGTTTGGTGCAGGGAAGTGAATGCTTGTGCATGGAGGTGTCGGTGTGGGGCTGACCGAGGGCTGGTGCAATGGCTGTGCAGAATGTGCTGGGGCAGGGTGGGTGGGCAGAGGTGTTTATGGAGCACAGGAGGGGATGTGGAGGCGCTGGGGACAGCCCTGCTGGTGGTTGGGCGTGTGGCTCCCCACAGCTCACACCACAGCATGCAGCACTCCAGGGAACATGGGACTGAGAGGTTTGGGGAGGGAAAAGCAAACCGGCCTGACTCCCATTTTGGGCCTCTCTTACTTGTAGGTGAGATTGGTCTTGTCCCAGCGTCCACCAGAGAGGACGAACCGCTTCTGCCGGTTGCGCCCACTCTGCCCGTCCGTCAGCACCGGGAGGTCGGGCACACCGCAGCGGGGGGGGTTCCAGCGTGCCACCTGCCCCTCCGTGCCCACAGGGAAGCCCTTGGCAGGCACACCAGTCCCCACAGCGTTCACCAAGGAGGACAGCCAAGGAGCCTGCTCCTTCCAGGTGTGATGCTTTCGAGATATGTCCTAAAAGGCAAAAGCAAAGCCATGACTTCAGTGTCTGGGAAGACAACTCCTGAAGCAGAGTCAGTGGACATCTCCCCACAGCAGTCCCACAGCGGTGAGTTCTACCTCTGCCTGGGCCTGTTCCCCTGCTGCTAGGGCACAAACTGCTCCCCATAAACATCCTCTGTCCCCTGGGCTCTGTTGCTCCCAGGCCAGGTCACACCTGGGAGGCACTGTGTCATGCCATGGCACCCCCTCAGCACTGGGCTATTTTTGGTCCACATTTCTTTGGCAGCTGGCCGGCAGGAAATACTTTGCAAGCTGTGGATGAGAACCAGACCCTTGAAGTATAAAACAAACCACTAGGGAGTAAATTCTCTCCCTTTGCCCCACTTCCTTTATTCCCTCCTGGCCCCAGGGAGAGGTGATGTTAATGGGAGGAAGCCTTTAGACCCCAGCACACAGCTGTGCTCCCCGTTATCACTTCCGTGGTGTCTCCTTGCTGTCCTGGCACTGTGGACTGGCTCTCAGCATGGCCAGGGGACATGGCAAGCTGCTGAGGAGAACACAGAGGTTTGGGGATTTACAGCCCAGTCCATGGGGTAGAGAGCAGCATTGACTGTCCCTGTAGCCCCTATCACTGCCTGAGGGAGGGACAGAACCATATCACCTTGCCTCACTGCACCTGTGACTCTGCTTGGGATAAGATCTCCTAGGCTCTCCCAGACTTAGTTGGAAAAGCACTTGATGACATTAATTAATGCTAATTTGCTGACTTCCATTGGTTTCCCACCTGACAGCAGGACCATGTTGCCCCCATGAAACACAGCCCAGGTCTAATCTCCAGCCTGCTGTGAGGCATGTAGGGTGAGAGGTGTTTGGTCCTTGTCACTGTGCTGCACAGGGCAGGGGGCCAAACACAGATTATTTTTTTTTTTTCCCTGATTTTGTGCAGACAAATTTAAAGGTGTTTGAGCATCAGGAGGAGCTGAGACGCAGCAGTGGAGCATCTCTACTTGGACAGGCATGCTCTGTCCCACAGGGCTTCAGAGGGAGGGCCTGGGCTTTAGGGGTGCCCTTCCTTCCCCTGCAAAGAGCTGCCTTCTTCCAGTCCAGCTCTCCTGGCTGCCCTGCCGGGGACACACAGGTCAGGATGGCACAATGCCAGAGCTGCCATGATGCCGTGTAATCTGCGTGCTGCCACCACTCTGTTCCCTACAATGAGCCCATTCATGCGGGCTGGAATGAAGTGTGAAGACCTTGGCATTAATTCCACTACCAAGCTCCCAACTCTGCAGTGGCCCTGTGCTGCTGAGTGAGGCACAGATGGACAAAGGAGCCAGGGAGGTCACACAACTTGCAGTTTAGGTGTCTACATGTCAGTTTAGGCTTTTCATGTCTCTGCCACCACTCTAGCCTGCTGACCTGTCCTCCCCAGACAGACAGACAGACACCCTTGGAGGTCTGGCACCTGCCAGCCTTTGCCTTAGAACCATCCATACAATCCTGGTGTCCCAGTGCACTTTCATACACCACAGAACTGCACCATCAACCCATGCAAAGAGAGAAAAAGCCATTTTACATCCTGAACAGCAAAGCCCAAGTTCCAGCCATGGCACTGAGAATCCATCCAGTGCTTTAGTGGGAGGAGGGAGTATGGACTTGCCTCTCCCAGGGGAGTCTGCTCCTGCTGAACACTGGAGTCCTGCCAGGTCAGAGGTACCTGTCTCTCTAAGAGGAGCTCTCTAAGAGCTGCCTGGCACCCTGCCTGGGCTGGCAGCTAATGCATGCAAAGGACAGCTGGCAGGAGGAGCTGATAATGTTCATGTTCTGGCCAATATCTTGCTCCCAGCCCCAGTGACAGTGAAGCAAATAATGGCAGCTGTGTCACCAAAGCCCTGCCTGGAGGGCTGCCACCACGGGCAGGTCCTGCCACCAGAGGACATGGGGTGATGAATGCATCCGGTTTCCCAGGGCCAGAATGAACAGGACAGCTGCACCCAGGCACATGGGGAGAGAGGAGATGGACCCCTGGGAGAGCCCTCACTGTGGAACTGGGAGCACTGGGAAACCCTCAGGAGTTGCCCAGGTAGGTGAACGGGATGAGGCTGACTCAGATGGGCTTTCTCCTGCTTTTTTGTCTGGATGATGCTAAGCACATCCCCCTCCTGGGAAGGCCAGTTGCCTTACAGGCTGGGGGTACTGGTATAAACTGGAGATCACCACTCTCCTCTGAGCAGGAGCAGAGAAAAGAGTTTCCTTCTTGCTCCAAGGAATCCCATGTTCAGAGGTAGTCCAGAGGTAGTTTTCCTTTCCCCTCTTTGGATAGCTCAAGGCCACTGGCATGAATCCCAGCTCTCCAGACCCCACCTTGCCTTAGCCAGGACCCTTCCTGCTCCCTCCTGCCTGCCCTGTGCAGAGACCCAGCCCTGTGAATGGCTCAGGGTGGAGGCAGAGGGGAAGACCTGCCCTGCTGCCCTGAGCTGTGCCCCTGGACAAACAGTAACTCTCTCCCTGTCGTCACTGCACCGACATTAGGACCATGGCAGGAAAGGGCTGGAAAATGCCACTGCAGGCACAGCCAGCAAGGGGAAATGTGACAGGCAGAAACCACTTGCCAAATAATGCTCAAGAGACACTCAGGCTGGAGATCTTGGTCTCCTTGGCTGGACACACCTTGCTGCAGGCACTTCCCGGGGTTTAGATAACATGTCCACTCACTTAAGGTTGTATCCTTCCCACCCAGCACTGAGCCCACCCTCTCCCCAAGCTTGCTTTGTTCTCAGAGCTGTGATACAATGCCCTGGCTGTATCCTTAGGGCTTCACTTAAGGCTGTGCTGCTGCTGAAACAAGTGCAGACCTGGAAGGAGAGGGTGAGGAGGGCACTGGCTGCTGGGTACCTATCAGGGCATCCCCACTCCTTCCATCCCACCATCAGAGGGGAAGGGATTGCTGAACACAAAAGCAGAGGAAAACCCCTGCAACTCAGGGCAGGGCTCAGCCTAGCTGGGTGCAAAACATATCTGAGCCTCTGGCTGAGTGTGTGCAGCCACTTGCACTGCCCTCTCCAGTGTAACCAGCAGTTGGAGTGGCCACTGTGCCTGGGAACAGCCAGTTTGTAGTCAAGGAAGAGGCCAGGGCTTTGCAATGGAGACTGAGCAGCAAAATGCCATCACAGTCTGAGCACAGAGGGGCTGCTAAGCCTGAGACCAGTGGTGGGGACAGCAGAGGAGCAAAGCTATACACAAAGAAGGCTCTGGTGCAGGCTGGTCACAGCTCCTCAAAAAGAACGTGCCTCTTCCTGCAGCCTTGTAACTGAGAGGCTGGGAGGGAATGGACAGATCCCATGGGAGACCAGAAACCACAGCGGAGGTACAGGCTGCCCACTCAGTTCCTTACAGCTTTATCAGAGCTGCGATACAACAGCCACCACTTCTGGGTCTGCCGGGGCCAGGTGAACACCAGCCAAGCTTCCCAGGAAGCAACCCAGCCATCCTAAGGAGCCAGGAGCATCTTTAACCTCATTGTGTTGGGCAGCACTCACCCTCCAGAGCTCCCAGGAGGAGCAGCAGCCAGAGCAGCACTGCTACAGTTGGGTATCAGCAACACCTCATTTGAATTAGCACAAGAGTGAGGCCAGTGCCTGGTACTGACAAACTCACTGCTCTCCCCTGCCTGGGTCCATCCTCCTCTGCCTGCCCTGAACTTAAACTTGTGTCCTCTGTTGTGTACCTAATTACCTGGGCTCCTGTCTGCTTCTGCAGCATGGACATGAAAGGAGACCCCTCTCCCTGTCAGACAGGAGTGACTGGACAAGTTACAACACAAATCCCATCAGTTTTGGATATTTCCTGTCATTGGGGCTGTTTCCTCTTTTCTTGGAGAATGAGCTCATGGACTTTCTTCCCACCTCCCTATCCCTTCTGTTGCTGCTTTTCCATTTCTCCCTGCTTTCTTCTTCCTTTACTCAGAGTGTTTGTCAAGGCCTTGGTGTTTGCTGCCTCTCTGGCTAGTGGCATTATCCTCCTTCCACCTACAAGCCTGCACACTGGAGCACTCCTGCCCTTATTTCAATGCATAGGGAAGGAAAGCAGAGATGCTTTCACCTGCAGCTCTCACACAAGACAGTTCTCTCACCCCATTTCTGTCCACTGTGGGGTAGCTGTGCCCCCCAGGGGCTCTGCACCCCCTTAACAGCAATGTTCCTGCCCGAGATCAGCACTGCTGTCCTGATGCACAGGGTATCCTGGCTGGCTTTTTACTGAGCCGGCCTCTCAGCCCCAGCACAGATTTGCAGGGGCTGGATTCAAAAGTGCAGCTACAGCTGATGGTTAGTGGTAAAACTGGAGTCAGGTTGTGTCCCAGAAGCAAACTGGCTGGGGAAGGTGCTAATGCTGCAGCTGAAATTTCATGGCAGAAGCACTTTACTATGGTCTGGTGTGACCCTGAGCTAAGTGTGTTCCTGGTCAAGGCACTGTTAGTGGAAACAATGCCTTGGTAAAGCCACCAGATTTATAGATCCTACCTCCTCCAGAACAAGGCAGTCTCCCAACCCCTCTGAGTTCTTTCCTATACTTCTGCTACAGGACTGGCTCCTTTGTGCTGGGCTGCAGCCGGTCCCACTGCAGACAGAGCCAGGGAGAACACAAAGGCTGCAGCCAAACAGGAGCTGCTGCAGTGCCTGGCCACGCTCATACAGTTGGATGTTCCTCTCCACTCACTTCCCATACTCTGTGGCACCATCCAGCACTACCTCCTGGGGCCTGACAGTTTGTTTCCGGATTACTTGGTGGTAGTTGTTGTTGGCAACAAAAAAAGGAAAATGTTTATTTTTCCTAAGCAACATTGAACATGAAACATTACGGACTGCAAATGTTTATGCCCACAGACAGAATGAGAAGAACCAGGCCTTAGAGTAACAAGAGAAAGCAAATGAATAAACACTGCACGACTATTTTTATTATCAGACATTTTAATTATGTGACAATTTGTGAGTCTATTCCATCAACAACACTAAAACCAAACTGCTAGTGTCACCCAAGCAACAGTTTGCCAGAAACAGTACTTACAGAGCAAACAAGCCCCAGGATGCCGGGATAGCAAGAGGTTTCAAGAGCCCTTAATCTGATGACCTAGAAATCCCCTTGAACTGAAGAAACAGCTCTAGGATGCAGCACGCTCCCAGGAGGGGAGGAAGGGGGTTGAGGTGTTTTGTTCATTGTGCAGTTACATCCAAGCTAAGGTGAGCCATGAACAACAGCCGGGATATCTCCCACTGGTTTGGTCACCCAGCACAGTGCAGCCCCCTCCAGAGCTATGGGGAGATGTTTTACCCTCAGGGAGTGCAAGATGCTCAGATGTGCAGTCTGGGATCTCCACACCCACAAGACAAGCACTTTTCCCCTGTCCAATCTCCCGGAGATGTCAGGGGGATGGGGGTTCCCCCTCTGTTAATTTTCAGAGTCACTTTTGTGAGATGATGATGTCTCTCTCCTGCCAAAGACTACTAAGAGGACATCTGCTCACCTGTCTGTCCTTGTTGGGACTCATCTGCACCAGGATCTCAGTGAACCTCTAAAAACATGTCTGTAGCCCTCAGTGAACCCCTGAAGTGCTCTGCTTTTCACTTTGCTGGGCAGCTATGTGCAAACTCAGCAATGCTTCCATTCCCATTACAGGCTGAGCCATCCCCAGTGTTAAGAATATCCAGGAAGCTTTCATTTACCTGTCTGCATATTTGAGATTAGTAGGAAAGAGGATGACCAGCCTCTCTGGAGGCCAGTTTTCCACAGAAAATTCTTTCCAAACAAGTCCTATACTGTGCATCCCTTCTTCTGCAGACCCCCACAAGTTATGGTGTCAGGGCAGGACAAGTGTGGGGGAAGTAAGGAAGGTGCAACATAAGGTGGAGAGGGGGATCCTCCCCAAGGTTCTTCTCTCCTCCCTGCGCTTTCCTCCCTCCCGGATCTGCTTTGCCAGCTGCACCCCCCAGGTCTTGCCACACCGCAGGGTGTGCGTGTGCGTTGCATGTGGAAGCACAAACACAACAAACCCGCTGGAGAATAACTGCTTACATGTGTCTTGAGTCTCTCCCAGAGCAGAAGATAAACATGCCTAAAATTACCTCAGCACTGACTGTAGCATTTAAATAGCCAAACCAAAGAGTGCAAATCAAGCCCTTCCTGCGGGAGCTGCCTGAACCCAGAGCAAGGCAAGCAGCCTCCCCGGCTCCTGGGCTGTGGGGAAGGCACCTCTGTGCTTCCAGCGGGGATCCTCCTGCCTTCGGGGTGAGAGCTGCAGGACACGGATTACGCTGGCAGCTGGGAGGGTGCCCACCACTTCTCCACAGAGAGAGAGCTTCCCAGCAAATGGACTGACTTTGATTTCCCAGGGGAGCTGAAAGCAATGCAGGAATTCAGTGTCTGCGCGTGCACAGCCCCGAGGACTGCAGATCTTTTGTTCTCAAGTTTTACAGTGGACACCAGACACAGCCTTTATTCTGCTCTCAGTTTTCTCTTCCTTTCTTTAGGCATTAATATAAAAGTGAAGGAGATCTACAAGGTTTGCCTCGAAGAACACAAGTCTTCCTGCAACTTGCCCTGTAGCCTGGCTTAAAAATGAATCTTGGCCATTGATTCCCTCCCCTCTGAGTTACTGGTGTTGTGACTTGTTACTGGAGCACAAACAGCCATGGTGCAGCACACTGCTGCTCCGAGGGCTGTCCTTGCCCACCCCCTCTACCAGCACAGCTCGAGGAAGTCACCTTTGTCTGTCTTGTTAGAGTGTGAATCTCTTTTCCCAGCTCAGCCCCTTGGCTCCTTTCTCATTCATCACCCAACAGCAAAAGGTGCCCAGACAGGAAATTAGCTGCTGTCAGACATTAGGGAAACATCCCTTTGTGCAGAGAGACTCGGAGTAGCCAGAGAAGGGAACATGATGCAAGCTCTCCAGCAAGAGAGGGTAAAGAAAAGCTGAGGCCAAATGCACATGCACGAGGGTCCCTGTCAGCCCAGCAATCCCACCTCAGCTGTCCTGCACTGACATGTGTTCCCCAGCCAGGAGAAGAATGGGGTGCACTGCTGCCAACTTATAGCATATGTGAGAACGACCCCCAGGTAAAAGTGGCTTTACCTCTCAGGCAGTAGAATAACCTTGACACCAGATAAGGAGCCCACTGGGGCAGCTATTTGGGATGACAGAACTGCTGTTTGAAAGGATGGGAAATGATCTGTCCATTTTCAACCCCAAACCAATGCAGCCACCATCTCTGCAAAGACTGAGTGAAATACATTGATCCAAAACCGTGAGCCCCTCATGGCTGGTCAAACATACAAGCACGAGGTACTCCTGAACAAAACATACCTGTAGAAGCATCACCTGGAGTTACTCCAGCCAAGAGGAAAGCATTAGCATTCACAATGCAGAGTATTAGCCTAGGATGAGGAAGAAACCAGACTGCCACCTGGGGGGAACCTTCTTCTGGAGCATGGTGGTGGATTAGATGGACCAGAAGCCTGAGCAGACCTGGATTCCTTAACATTAACTCTGTGCTCTCCAGCAATTTGGTGTATTCCCCACTTCAAGGGGGACTGGCCAAGGCAGGTGAGCCCCAGCAACCTCTGCAGTCAGTCGGCAGCTGCGAGCACTGGTAAAAGGACAGCGACACCGCAGCTGGACCGGGCCCAAAGTCAGATGGAGTGAAACCCAGGGTGGCTTTCCCTTCCCCGTAGATCCCATACAGGTCCTTGCTGGCAACAAGACCAGGACCAGAGGCTGTGCAGGTCCCCCCAGGAGCAGCAGCTTCACAACTTGAACACATCGGAGCTTGAGGCACCTGCCAGCCCAGCCCACGTCCCGCAGGAACCAGCGGTCTCCAGCTCAACACAGGTGGAGCTCTGCCCTCCCTTGCTGCACTCCAGTGGGGCTGCGATCCACAGTGGTGTCATTACTGGAGTGCAGAGTGCCACCACCGAGTGCTTGGCCTCACCTTCCTCAGAGGCAGAGCAGAGCCAAGCACAGTGACATTTCGTTTGGAAAACACGAACACTTTAGGGGCCAAGGCTGCTCTGTGCCAAGTCCCAGCCCACAGCATATTTAGCAGCCAAGTTAGAAAGTACTCAGATGACAGAGCTGATAATAAAACCATCGAGAGAACCTGAACTAATCCCCTTGGGCTGCTACCGGGCATTTGCTCTGTTATTATTTTATGGCACACCAGCGAAGCGCATGTCTATAATAACCCAATTACGCACGCACACATTCCCAGCACAAGGAGCTCTCTGTCTTCTCCCGTCCCCCAAATCCCTCGCACACTGCTGCTCTTCTCTGGCAGCCGCAGTCCCTGCTGCTCGCAGCTCCATCCCAGGTGCTGGGATCGGGCAGGCATGTGCAGGAAGAAAGAGCCCTGCTGCTGCTCTCCTGCCTGCGCCTTTGATTCATCCCTTTAGTCTCCTCTCCCCGTAACACTTCTCAGAACTTCCAGCACAGCTTGCGGGGGGTGAGCAGCAGCGAGTGCCCTGCTGCCTGTAAAGCTCAGGGGATCCCGTGTCCTCTCCTAAACCCTCCTAGTCCCGGTCCCTGTTTTTCTCTCGGGAGCACGCCAGTGCAACCTCCCCTAACGTGTCAAGAGGAGCCCTCGGAGCGGGGCCACAGCCGGGGCAGGGTCAGCCGTCCCTCGGCCGGTGCCTCCCGGCAGCGCTGCCCGTGCCGGCAACCCGAGGGTGGCTCGGGGATGCATGGAAACGGTGGAGGGGGGAAGACGGCTCATCCCGTTCAGCGGAGGGTCTGCCGGGGAGACGCTGCCCTCGGGACCGTACCGGAGAGCGGCGGGGGGCACTGAGAGAGGCACCGGGTGGTCCCGACTCACCGGCTTGTGTCGGCGGGCGGGCGCGGCGGGCGCGCAGTGCAGCAGAGCGGCGGCCAGCAAGGCGGCGGCGGCGGGCAGCGGGGCACGGGCCATGCCGGGCGGCGGAGCGGGCTCGGACATGGGGCAGAGGAGGAGGGGGGGGGGGTCCTCGCTGAGCCTTTTATCCCCCCACCGCGGCCGCCTGCCCTCCTCCTCGCGCCTCCTCCCGCTCCTGCCTTTTGTTCTCCCCGAGCCGCGGCTGTTCGGGCCGGGGGGACACGGCCCGGCGGCATCGCGGGAGGGAGGGGGGGGTCCCGCCCGTCCCGCCCCGCTCCGCCCCCGGGGGGGCGGCGGGGCGGAGCGCACGGGACGGGAGGGACCCCCCTCACACGCCTCCCCGGCACCGGCCCCCTGGCCTCCGTGCACCCGGGTCCTGTCTGCGTTGGGATGACTTTAAACGGGTCCGTTTAAAGGTGTCTTTCACTTCTCCTGCTTATGGGTACCAAGGACTGAAAACAATTCTCTTAGACCCTCCGTGCCCGTCGAGATCACTCTAGTCCCCATGGGGAATAGCTCATCTCTGTGTTTAAATGTGTCTGCACCCCTGCTTTGCCTGTGCAGGGATCTGCTGAAGCCCTTCACTCACCCTTTCCCTGTGTGAGATGCTGAGGGAGGGGAAAGAAGGGAGCAGCTCCCCATTTTGGAGATGCCAAAGTCTCCTCTGTCTGCTCAGCCACCTGGAGGTGGAGGCAGCAATGCACAGATCTGGTTTCTTGGTTCCTGTTTCTACGGAAGAAGCCCTGGACTGTGTCAGCATCCCCTCAGTAGACTGAGTTTAGCTGCAAATTGTTTCAAGAAATGTATTGCAAATAAGAAAACTTTGATCTCCAGCTGGCTGGGCTGGTGTGCAGGGAGTGGGTAAGGCTTCCTGACATCCCGGACTCTATTACTGCTTTATTTGTCTGTGATCAGTTGTTCATGTTTTGTTTTATGGGAACCATACTGAGGATGTAAATACTGGGTACGGTAAGCAGATGTGAGAAGAAAGAGCCTGGTCTTGGCTGTGTTTGGAAGGTGCTGCAGTGGCTCACAGGCTCTTAGTGAGATGTCCCCACACCGGAGCACCATGTCCAGGGTATCCCAAGGCTTTATTTCTAAGAGGGGATGGGGAAGGAGGGGAAAACACTTTACACTGTGGAATTTACCCTTCTGCTGTTATTCTGGCTGTGCCCCAGGAATGCAGAGCAGACCCTACTTTCTTGCCTTGCTCTGAGCCAGACAGCTGCATCCCAGCAAGAAAAGCTTTTCTGCCTTTGTCTCTCTTTTCTTTAGTGTCTTTTCTTTCAATGCTGGTGTCTCTGGGAGCTCAGTGCTTTCCAGGCCATGGCAATGGAGCCTGCTGCTGCCCTGGGGAAGCAGGGAGAGGCATGAGAGCAGCCTGTAAGGCAGCGACAGGCAGTTTGGCTCTTCTTAATAAAGGGAGACTTTTAAAGGGGGTGTTTTGGGAAACTCAGTCCTTACAGAGATGCGACTGTGTGTGAGAACTGCTGGCTCCTGCCAAGGCACTTAACACAAAAGAAAGTGCATGGTGTGTTTGGGATTGCAAATATTTCCCAGTTGAGCAAGTAGATGTTTAGCAGCAGGAAAATGGCCCACTGGGTGTTCTGGGAGCTCGTGTGCTCACTTTCTTCAGAGAGCCCTGTGCGCAGCCTGCAGAAGTCCTTTCTGCTACTGCTCCTGAGCTGGGAGCTCTCTCAGCCACTGTGTGTCCTGTCCATGCAGGCCTCACCCCTGCCTCTGTTTGCAGCTTGCTGGGTGTGCAGAGCCTGCTGGCAGATGAGCACAGGGCTCCCACCCCAGCCCCAGAGCGCCGACAGTCTGACATCTCTAAGTGCAGGCACTGTCTGCTTGCTTTCCTGTAGCTCCTGCCAGGCTGGAGCCAAATTTGGGCTTCTTGTGATGGCTACAGGGGCCCAGTGAAAGCCTTCATGGCTGAGAGGTCCCTCTGGTCACTGATGTTTCTGATACAGCATCCCCATGTGTAGCTCTTTTTGCTCAGCATCTCCTCAGGGCCTTCCAGTCCGAGCAAGTGGCAGAGCTGTCGTGGGTTTTCCAAGTCCTTTTGACTTACAAGCATTAGCTCTTCTCCCACTCTCCTAAGGCTTTCTAGCAAGGAGGGCCTTGTGAATATCTGGTAAGGCGAAGTGGCATTGTAATGTGGGTGCCAGCAGGAATCACCAGCTGGGGATAACCATTCCCAGCAGTCCAGCAGGTGTCAGGTGGGAAGAGACTGTGCAAGAGCAAGACAACAGTGGGTCCAATTCTGTTCCATTGTGAGCAGCAAAGAGGTCAAATAACTCTTTCAGTCCGTGGGACACTTGGGTGGGAAACTGCTGTAAGTCACTTTGGACTGAGAGGAGGTGGGGGAAGAGGTGTCTAATGAGGAGCAAAGGGGAAAGGGGAGGGAAGTGAGAGAGAAACTGAATTTAAATGGATTAAGCCTGTCTGTCCAAAGTCCTTTGTTTCCTGCCACCTCCCTGGTGTGACTTTCACAGCTGTATTCTGTGTGGCTGGAGACCTGGGTTTAGGTTCCCTGCAAAGTCAGCATGGAGCTTTACACCTCCTGGGCATTCCCCTGAGCAGCTGGAAGAAGGTCCAGGAGCCAAATCCACAGGACAGATAAACCCCTTTGATTTTTCTTCTCTAAAGTCTTTCCTCCTTTCTCTGTAGGAGATGGCCTCATGAATTGATGTTTCCACCATCACTGCTCAGTGGGTGACAAATGGGGACGAATCTACACCAGGCAAGTCTCTGCTCTCACCCTCCTGCTTTTGGGATTCCCCTTTTCTTTGGCCCTGGCATCTTGTTTTTCTCCCAGGCAGCCAAAGTGTGTGTTTGTACAGGTGATGGTAGGTGCAAACGAGGCTGGGGGTCATGTGCAGTGAACTGCCCTCGTAAACACCACTGATTAGGAGCGTTTCCTGAATTACCTGGTTCTACTCCTCTGCTGGCAACCCAAAGCATGGACATGGGGAGAGGGCAAGAAGAGGATGTGGAGTGAGAGGAAACTTGGCCTTTGGGGCCGGACTCACAAGTGGAAAGGTAAAGTAATATGAAAAGTGTCTGTTGGTCAGCAAAATCCTTTGCTTCAGAGCTCTTTAGGGTTTTTTTTAATCTTTTAAACGAAGATGCTGGAATTGTGCAGGCTGTTCTGGATCCAAACACTGCACCTTGGAAACACCACAGTCTTCCAGACTTCAGTGTAACTAGGCCAGTACAATAGTCCCACTATGCATTTTAGAAAGTTTTGCTTGATCTGCTACTACTTGTTTTACCTTTATTTTCTTTTGCCTTTAAACCCCCCTTCCTTGACCTTAATTCTGAGTTAACTCAGCAGTGCAGAGTCTGACAAGGTTGTGATCTGCCTGATGTACTGCCCTTATGAAACCAAGGGGTGCCCGCTGAGCAGAGCCCCTGGCTGGGGGCACAGCTACCTGCAGGGCTGCTGGGCAGGCACTGCTGCCTCCTCCAAACTGGGAACAAGGGTGATTGATGGTGGCAGGACTGTCCAGCACCTCGCCTTGCAGAGGTGCACTACAATTCTGCAGGCATCCAGTGAGGAGGGAGTCCCTGGGGGAGCACTAAGGCAGCCTCAGCTCACACTGCAGCTCACGCGGTGCCCGAGCAGCTGTGGGGTCTTGCATCTCTTCCTCCCCCCTCTCCTGCTGCAGCCCCAGTGCAGCTGCAGCCAGCCCTGGGGTTCAGCCCTGGGATTTGGCCCCCGAGAAGCAGCTCCCTGCTGGGCCGTGGTCTCGGCAGGGCAGGGGCAGGCTGCAGCTCGGGAGAGCTCCGCCACAGTGTTTGTTGTCTAATCATCTCCTGCCCCCGTGCCAGGAGCTGAGCGCACACAAACAGCGCCGGGCTCCGGTGAGAAGCACTGCCTGCGAGATAAGCCAGGCAAGGAAAACACATCCATCTTCGTGTCTCTTGGCCTGAGATGCAGTTTCATCTGCTGGCATTTTCCTGGCGTAGGCTCAGGGCACACCACAATTCACCTGGGGAGCCAGACGCCGGGGAGCCGGCTCCCATTCCTGGCGAGAGGTGTCAGCCCCGACTGGTGCAGGCTGCGACGGCTGCGAGGAGCTGGCAGGCGGCTGAGGCCCCGTTGGTGCTCAGGGAAAGGATCTGACCCCAGGCTGAGCCCCTGTGGCAGCCTGGACCTGGCTACATGTCACCAGAGGTTTGCTCACCTGAGCAACAGGGCCAGACTCCCTGCCCAGACTCCCCGTGCCCGGCCGTGCACCCAGAACCCCGCAGAGCCCAGGTGAAGAGCTCCCAGCCAGCAGCCCGGACAAAGCAGAAGTGGCTGGGACATCCAGTGCCGAGCAGAGACGCGACTCCAGCCTGCGGCTGCTCAGTGTCTGATAAGAAGGTTGCTAGTGCCGTCTTGCAGCGCTCCCAACCTGCCAGCTCTCCGCAAATGAAACGTCCCGGTGAAACGCCCCCCACCCTTGGCTCCCTCTGATCCCCTCCGAAGCCGATCTGAGACTGGAATGTCTCCTGGGATGTGATTCCCTCTAGCCTGAGGGGAACTGCGTTAATAAAACCCCGCGTGAGCGGTGGAGGCAATGGGGGAGGAGGCAGGCCGGGCTGGTGAGATGAGGCTTTTATGAACAAGTCGCAGGTCTGCTGGAAATGTCCCATCCTGTCCTCTCTCCCTCCCCCTGTCCCCGGAGCCGAGCTGTGGAATTCAGGGTGTGGGTCGAGGCTTTTCTTCACACACGTTTCTGCCCAGAGCAGCCAAGCCCCTTCACCTCCCTCCTCAGCGAACGCTGCTGAGCTCAGCTCGCAGGAACAGGTACCGCTCCCCCAGCCCCTCTCGGCACAGCCTCACTGCTGCTGGGACCGTCCTGCCCCTCCACATTGCTCGGGCATCTCCCCACGGGGTGCCTGTGACCAGTGGAAGGTGTCGGTCCCCAGGACGTGCAGGGCAGCGTGGCCAGGGCCAGCAGTGGAAGGAGAGAGTGCTCCTCACATCTCAGTGGGACGGGGTGGCTGCGCTCGTGGCAGGGAGGCAGCTGGGCTGGTTGGTGCCAGGTGAGCAGAACCAGGCAGATGTGGGCTCTGACTGAACGAAGCCTCATGAAGGCAGTAAGGATGTGAGCCAGGAGGGGAAAAAGGCAGGAGAGCAAGCAAACTCAGTCCAGAGGAGATGACCCCAAAGAGAGATCATGGAAGTGTGGGTTTTATTGGTTGTGAACACTCTCTTGGCTCCCATTTGGATCAAAGTGCCTCTCACAGTGGTTACTTTGTGCAGCAGTGATTTTGTGAAGCTCTTGTTACTTTGTGCAGCTCTCTGCCATTCAGAGTTCATGCTACCCTAGGATGCTGTGGGGAAGGTCATGTCCCACACTGCACTGCCACTAATAAATGTCACTGGAATGAGTTGGTTGCTGGACAGTCACAGAGCTCAGTTCCCAAAGTGTTTTCCCACTTTCTCTTGGGAAGCAATTGCTAAACTCTGAGACTGCATTATCTCAAACTCACTGTGGAAGCCTCGGGTCCAGGGAAGCACCAAACAGCACACTGAAGGCTCCGAAGAACAGTCTAAAAGAAACACCTCGAGACCTTGCCCAAAGCTGGGAATGAAGCCAGCATGGCATGCACAGTGTCCAGCCTTTCCAGTAAGCTGAGGGGATTGCTCACACCACTGATTTTACAAAGGCCAGGCTGTCCCTACAGAGAAGGATGTTTGCAGTGTTCCTATGGAGGAGCCCACGGATGGACTCTGCATTGAGCTCAGGACTCCATGGTGGAGATGGCAGCTGACACAAGAGCATTTCAGCAGAAGTTGTGACAAACCAGACTGCACAACAAGGCTGCCCTGTCCATTTGCAGGGATTATTGACCATCCATGTGAAAAGGAGACATCACTGCCTTCTACAGAGGAAGGAAATCTCTGGCTGCTGTACGGGCTGTGTCTTTGCCTGGGAAGGGGGGAGATGGGGGCAGTTACTGTAATATTCTAGTTCAAAGCAGTAGCTGTTCGTGGCTTGGTGCTAACAGCCTCCTAAAGGTCAGGGGTGCCTCTGCCCTGCACACAGACCCCATCCTGCTTCCATAGTCCGGCTCATGTTGTTTTCCTGCAGATGCCCGGGAGCTGTGCCCCCCGGAACTGTGTGTGGGGAGCACCGAGGCAGCTCTCTGGGATGTTTGCTGACTGTCTGCAGCAGAGAGGGGGGGAACCAGATCAGCCAGGGAGCAGCTGTGCAGGAGTGGAAGGGAATGGCCTCTGGGCAGATGTTTGGGTGAAGAGGAAATGCTGAGCCCCAAGCCCATCAACTGGGACACCTCAGGTAAAGCATCAACAGGGAAAGCAGGGAGCCCGTAGAGGTGTGAGATCCCTCCAGGGCCTGCTCAGCACTGTTATCTCCTTCAAGGGGTGTGGGCTTGGTGGATCCCAGCCAAGGGCAGGGGCTCATTGCTCAGATCCCCCAGACACACACCAAACAAACCCATGCTGGCTTTTTAGCTGCACTTCTGTGGCCATGAAGAAAACAAAACAAAATCCCAAACAGAATCTCTGGGCTCAGGTTTGCTGTCTGGGCTCAGGTTTGCTGTCCTGTACTGTATTCAGCAGGTTTTATTTATTACTGTCAATTTCACAATTGGCAGTAATTGTTGTCCTTACCATCTGAGGATACCCTGGAGGAGTTTTGGTCATTTCTTGACTAGATCTGTCTGAAGGGGGGACACAGAAGTCCTTCCTTCAGTTATAACTAGTGGCATCAGCCTTCATCTGGGATCAAAAGTTGCCTCCAAGTGCACAAGACCCACTTCTGGATGTGTGAATACAAAAGAAATGGAACTTCTGAGATGCAGCCACCACAAGGAGGTTTGAAAAAGTTCTTCTTCTACCACCTCTCTTTCCTCATCAGGAGGTGAGGGCATTCACATTCCACAATTGGTACCTTCCTCCGTCCACAGGCCACCTGGATGGGTTCAAGTGGCACAGGTAAATGCAGGGATGTACCTGCACCTCCCAGCACCCATGGGAATGTCTGAGAGAAGCCTCTTCTGATGGGGAAGAGCTCTCCAGAAACCTGGAGCACAGCAGTGTAGCTCAGGTGTGCTCCAGCAGCCAGGCCCTGGGGTTCAAACAGGAAACACTCACAATATGAACAGATTCAGGTCCGGAAGAGCCTTTGGACCAAAAGTGGGCAAGCATGAATGAGTTAAAAGCCTTTCCTTAGCTTGGTGAAATTTATTGAAAACTACATTGTTCATCTGTTGAAACTTCACAGCTGTTGAGATTGCCCTCGGGGCAAACCACATCCAAGAAATGGCATGTAGATCCTGGGAGCACGAGACTTGAAAGCTGAAACGGCACTCAGAGTGCTGCCTCCCCTCCCTTGCAGTCACGTCTGGCCATCTGCAGCTCCTCCACCGAGACGCCGTGGTTTTTCCTTCCTCCCGTTTCTCATCTCCCACTCTCACAGTGCAGTCACTTTGTTTCAGGCATTGTATCCTGGCTAAAAAAAGACTGAGACATCAAGAATCTGCGTGGGGAGTGTGCCCGAGGCCCGTGGCATCCAGAGTGAGACAGGGCTCTGTGCCACGCTGCCGTGGAGGTGCCATCAAATATCACCTACCTGTGACACTGCTGCTTTATCCTCCCTTGGGGAATGGTGGTGAGGAGGGACTGTGGGAAGTGTGTGCCATTTGTCTGTGAAAAATCTCTGAATTCCATTTTGTGGTGGCAACTTGCCTGATTTTTTTAACTTGTTATTATTTCTCAGTGGCAACTCTGCTTGCAAGAAACTTTTTATGAGGAAAAAAGTAGTG
The DNA here is from genome assembly GCA_038380795.1 of Pyrocephalus nanus. NCBI lineage: Eukaryota > Metazoa > Chordata > Aves > Passeriformes > Tyrannidae > Pyrocephalus > Pyrocephalus nanus. The sequence continues at coordinate 6,085,925 of CM076278.1, forward strand.
CTTGCATATTTCCATCTGACCTGAGAGTTCCTTGTGAACTTGGGGACTGAAATCAAGCCACTTGGCACACGCAGAATTAGGACTAGCCAGAGCTCAAAGACGAAAATAAAAGGAGGACACGAGAAACCCACTCACTGCATACATTCAGTCTTAAATGATTCATGGAGCAATTTTGAGTAGCAAACACACTGGTAAGAACTGGAGGTTTGGTTTCTTTCTTTCTTGGGGATTGTCCACAAACAAAAATATTGGCTAATTCATCAGACACTTTCTTCTGCTTTGAATAGTTTGCCCAGATCCCCGAGCAATCATCCCGTGCAATTTGCTGTTAACCTAAATAACTTAAATTCAGGTACACCCAGAGCACTGCCCAGATCTGCCCCTGCATGCACTAATTAGGGTTCTCCAAGCGCAAACCTGCAGCTCGGGAGGCAGGAGGCTCCAGCAGCATCCCCAGATGGATACCCGCTGGTGGTGGCCCATGGCAGGGACCAGGCAGGGACGATCCACAGTGTGGCGTGGCTGTGAGGAGAGGGCTTTCTGCAGAAATGTGACACTTGGGGATGTCACCATCCCCCAAGCAAACGCCCCGTGAAACTGCAGCCTGGTAAAGACAGAGCCGCGCTGTCGCCCCACAGAGGGGCAGAGACAGGTAGGAGACACTGGGAGGCCAGTATTGCATTCCTTACCTGTGAAACAACCCCTTGAGATTCAAATGCTTGGGGAATTCCTAGATCTCTTTGTAGCCACATTTCAGTGGTGACAGAGTGAGGATTTAAGTGAGGCAAACTCTGAAGGGGGAGGTTGTGATCTGCTTTTAGAGCAATGGGGAGAGAGTAGTTGGGAAAAAACAGACCTGCTTTTAACAAACCTTGTCCTACCTGCTCCTGCTGCTAACAGGAGGGGAGGTACTGGCCAGCCAGTGCACTATGTTATTAAGAAATTACTGGATTTCAGTCAATCTTTCCAGAAGTATTCAGGAATTAGTTACTATCTTTCAGATTTATATGTCCCTAAATCCAGAGTCAACCTTCAAGTGCAGGCAAGCCCTAACAGTTGAACTATGTAAGGAGGGATCTTCTGGAGCAGAGGAAGAGAGAGAGAGGCAGAAACAAAGCTACTTGATTGAATTAAAGATCAAATTTAGGCTGAAAAATAGAGGAATTAGGAAGTTTGGCCAGGGAAGAAATGAATCCCTGAAATGTTGCAGAGATATTTAGATGCAAATGGGGCCCTCCTGCACAAGTCCCCCAGTGAGGGGATGGCTCCTCAGCAGGGCTCTCACGGGGAGACCTGCCACAGTACTTCCACCTCCAGTGGTGAGGACTCTGCAGCTGGGAGCAGAGGGCTAGGAGTGGGTGGTGTGTGTGTGGGTGGAGTTGTGTACACTCAGCCTCTCAGACAGCCACAATAAATTATCCCATTAGTAAGCCCAGGGTAGCTGTGCTCCTCAGCACATACCCGGCCTCCCACTGCACAGAAAAACTTTGTGTCTAATTAACCAAATCAAAGGGTCCCCCAGACGCAGCTTAGAGGTTCTCGCTCAGCTTGAAACCCCGGCTCCTTCAGCAAGTTGTTCTGCGCGTGGTGGAACTAATGAATCCTGATTTCTTGTGGCTGGAGCTCTGGCATTCCCTGCACCCCCTGCAAATCTGTCCTCTACTCCCCCGGGGAACATGCCGAGCTTCTTCCTATGGCCAGGGACAACCAAGAAGGGAAAGGAGCCCATGGTGAGGAAGCCCCAGTGCCACACCTGATGGCTCAGCCATGCTCACATGCTGATGGCAGAGAGCTGAGCTCTCTCCCCGGGGATTCCTTGCAGTAAGGAGCTCTCTGAGGTCACCTTTGTCTTCCCTCCTGCCTTTTCTCTCTCCTGCCTTTAAGATCTGTTTGCCCACAGGTGCTCGTGGCTCATCGGGACGGCGCCGCACAAGGAAGGGAACGCTGCTCCTCCAGGACCTGTGGCTGGGAAAAGGAAAAAGTGCAGGTGCTGCTGAGGCAGGGGCTTTCCAGTCACATTCCTCTGGTTTAACAGTTGCTTGGCCCCCTCTTTGTTAGTGGGAAAAGACAGGCAAATGGCAGATGTAAAATGCTGCTATTCCAGCTGAAAGCAGAACTGCATAGCTCCTGGGGCAGGCACTGCGGGAGGAAGGATTTGGGGGTGTTACCCTGCAGACAAGGAGACCAAAGTGGTGTTTGTTTGAGGCACAATCCCTTTCTCTCCTCAGGAGCTGCAGCTCCCCCCGCCTGCCCAGCTCCTGTGCAGAGGGGGCGGCTTGCTTTACAAACGCTTTTCTCTTCCCCTCGTGCTGGAAATTTGACTCTACAATAACACTTACACAGAAGCTAATTGCCAGTCCTGCAGTGACTTAGCTCTCTAATTCCTGCCAGTCAATGAACCAGCCCAAAGAGCTGGTTTTCATAACGTGCTGAATGTATGAACACAGCCCTGGAGACATAACATAGCTGGGATTTTTTTTTTTCCTTGGCAACTTCTGGATCCTTCTCAATTTTGGAAATTCCTTTCACTCCACAGGACATAAGGGGCATCCAAAGCTGGAGCTGGCAAGAAGGGCCATTCTGGGGAGATGTTGAACAGACACGGACCAACAGAGGCCCCAGAAACCAGTGGGGGTGCCAGGGAAGAGATGATTGTCAGGAAATTGGTTTGAAGGTAAAACTGGCGTCGTCCAGCCTGTCTGTTCGTGATTTGAGGGCTCATCATCATCTTTTCATGGATTCCTACTGCCCAACAATGTCCACGCCTTGCAAAGTGTTCCTTGATCTCCTGGTTTGTATCCAGAGGGCTGCTGCAAAAATTGTTGTGCTGGCCAATGGCTTAGACCACATCATTCCTTCCTGAGCTCCTCCCTGGCACCCTCTTTTCTCTGCCCCAATTGTGGAGTGCTCATCTTCCCGCTCCCAGCCCATCATTATCCACCTCTCCTCCACCCGTTGTCTCCCATGTAACAGAGGCCCTCTCCATTCCCATTCCCAGCAAGCCCCTTCATGCTCCTTCCTGCCCTGCTCCACACCTGGGAGAAACACTCTCTGAGCCTTTGGAAAGCCACCACGTTGCCCTTCTCACAGTTCTCCTTCGTCACAACATCTTCATTAACCATCACAGGGGAGCTGCTGTGCTCAGCTCATCACCAGATGCCAATAGTGCCTCCTTGCTCCCTCCCTTCCTGCCCTGCCTGCTCCCTGCTCCTGTTCCTGCCCTGCCTGGAGTGCACAGAGTTCTGTCCCTCCGTGACTTTGCAGCCACGAGTGGGAGCCCGAAAATGGGCTTAGCCACTTTAGTGCCAGTGACTGTGGAGATGGTGGGTGGCTTCACCAGCAGGTGCTGAATTTGGGCACAGCAAGGTACCAGTTCACCCCTGAACCCGCGTTTGTTGTCCCATTTGGACGAGGGCAGAGTAGTGGGACAGACTGAAATGCAAAGTGAGCTCCAACTTTGGAGTGAGCAGAACCATGGTCAGTGTCTGCTACAGAGGCAGAAGCCATCACATGAGTATAAATCATTCCTGCTCCTCCCTGAAAGGAGGATGGAGCCAGGCAGCGGGGTGGTATCTTCTCCCAGGTAACAAGCAACAGGACAAGAGGAACTGGCCTCAAGTTGTGCCAGGGGAGATTTCAATCTGACATGAGGAAAACATTCTTCATGAAAGGGTTGTCCAGCCCTGGCACAGGCTGGGGTTGTTCAGAAATCGTGGTGTGTGTGGGTGGGGCAGTGAGGGATGCGGGTGGCCTTGGCGGTGCTGGGTGATGCTTGGACTCGATGATCTCAAAGGCTTTTTAACGATTCACTGATGCAGTGATTCAGTGATTCGATAATTCCATAACTCACTGATGCAGTGATTCTATAATTCGGTACCTCACTGTCTCAGTGATTCGATAACCCCACCGCTCAGTGCCCCCCGGGCCGCGCCCCCTCCCGCTCCCTGAGGGCCGGGCGGGCCTCGCGCGCCCCCTGGCGGCGCAGGGACCCAGCAGGGGGTGGGCGGAGCCCGGGGACAGCCCGCCCCGCCCTTTCTGCGCATGCGTCTTCCAGGAAATCCTCCTTCCCTCAGCGGGGCGGGGCCGCGGCTTCGGCCGCCTGAGTGAGCATGCGCGCAGGCGTCACGTGGTGGTGGCGGCCCTTCTTAATGTAGTGCGGGGGGAGGGGCGGGCTGAGAGAGCAGAGCGAGGATGGCGAGAGGAGGACGGAGCGTGTCTCGGCCCGCGCCGGTGCCTGCCAGGTACAGCGGGGACACTGGGACACACCGGGACACGCGGGGCCTGTGCCGCCCCTCCTGACTCCCTTCTTTCCGCAGCCCGGCCCCAGCGGCCCCGGTCGCGGCGCCCGCGGCGCAGCCGGCGCAGCCCGGGCTGATGGCGCAGATGGCGAGCACGGCGGCCGGCGTGGCCGTGGGCTCCGCCGTGGGACACGTCGTGGGCAGCGCCATCACCGGCGCCTTCAGCGGCGGTTCCTCTTCCGAGCCGGCCAAGGCGGCGGCGCCCGCGCAGGTACGAGCGGGGCTGTGCCCTTGGGCCGCCCTTGGGGGGCTGTGGCCGCGGGGCGCCGGGCCGGGGCTGAGGGGAGAGGGGAGCGGGGCTGAGGGTAAGGGGGGACAGGGCCCGCCTGCCGCGGGGAGGAGGCACCGCTGCCCCCCGGCCGCCCCCTGAGCAGGCCTGTGCCCGCAGGCGCCCATGCAGCCGCAGTCGCCCTTCGGACCCTGCCACTACGAGATGAAGCAGTTCCTGGAATGTGCCACCAACCAGCGAGACCTGACCCTGTGCGAGGGCTTCAACGAGGCTCTGAAGCAGTGCAAGTATAACAACGGTGAGTGAGCCCTGTCCGTACAGGAGGGAACTGCTGCCAGGAGAGCACCTGAGAGGGTTTGTAGGTTGCAGAAGTCATCTTTTGAGGCTGTAGTGCTCTTCAGGGCTATAAGTAGGAAGCAGTTCTGCCTCTGCTGTTCCCAGAAGGGAACTGGAAAGGGCAGGAGAAATGATCTTGACCATACTTCTGAAGGTGGGGAGGCTGTAGGCACCCTCTTACAGGATCCTCTGTTGCTGCTGTGGGAAGCCTGCTGTATTTCCCTAGCTGATTCCCTAATTCCTGCTGCATTTGTTATAAACTCTTGTCAGAAGTTAGGTCTTGATCTGGTCATCTGAGATAACAGAGCTTTTAATTCCAGCTGCTGGAACGTGTACCTAATGCTGAACTTGTGCTTCCTTCCTGTAGGTGTTTCTTCTCTCCTGTGAAGAATCTGCCCCCTCGTAGGGAAGAGGATCGTTGTGTAGAGCCCTGCTATCCGCAGGGAGCAGAAGGACAGACAGGGAGTGAGCTGGAGGGAGCAGACTGACCAGACAGGAGCATTCTAGTGGTAATTCACTTCTGAACTAGTAGTGAAGGAAACGAACGATTGGACCCAAGGGTCTTCAGAATTCAGATAGTGCTATATTTATTACAGAGAAATAAAGAGATTTATTTGGACCTATCGCTTGTGCACGTTCTTTATTTAATTCTCAAGCTAAAATTACGCTACCAAAATGTTAACAGTATCAGCCACTTAAAGGACAAGGCACAACTGTGTGTTCCCTGCGAACAGGAGATGCAGCCTAGCAAGGGCAGAGCCTGCATGACTTGGCAAAAAGAGATCCAGACCTCAGCTGAGGCTGCACTGGCTGCCCTCCAGGCAGAGGAGAGGCTGGAGGGAGGTAATCCAAGATGTGTCTAGAGTATTTTCAGTAACAAATTATTTTTCTATAGATACCCTCTTCCTGGAGAGCTCTTCTGACTCAGAGCTAAGACAGCGTGACCTGTCTGGCTGTGGGACTTGGGTACAGTTGGCTGATCTTACTTAAAAGCTTTAGCAGGTTATGCAATGTTCTCAAGGTCATTGGCAACAGGTGAAGTTTGGAGCTGCTTTCCTCTTGCAGTCACCTTGGCAGAACAATCTCGTGAGTGCTGCCCTCAGACGGGCTTCTGGAAGGGCACCCTGTTCTTCACATTGGTGTAAAAGACAGGCTTCAGGTGGAGCTTTAGTGGCACAGCAGTAAAATCATGACACTTTCAGATGTTTAACTGATGCATTTTCATTTCAGAACGAGTCTATTAACCTTTTGATCTTTGACTGTTGAATACTGGACAAGTTCTCAGTTGGGATCTGTGAGGAAGTCCAGGTCTAGATGGTGAATGCTGGCAGCGTGTACTGGAGGCTGGTGTTGAAAGTCCTGCCCCTTCTAAATGTCACAATCTAAATTCTCAGTAAATGATGTTCTGACCTATGTGTGGCCTTACTGGAGTGCCTTGTGCTCTCCTGAGAGACAGCCAAGGGAAAAAGTAAATGCCAGAGATTCAAAGCCAAAGTGCTCTGTGTCCTGAACTGTCCCAGTGTGAGCAGGGGAGAGCCACTCTGGTTTAACTCCTTGTAAGAAATAAATGTAATGGTGGCGTGTGCTGGTCTGGGTGGAGAAGCTGTTGAGGAGAACCAGCAGGAGCACCTGCAGCAGGTGTGTTCTGTCTTTGACCCATCTTGGCAAAGAGCTGCTTCTGTAGGTGTGGAGATGTGCTATCTCTGGAACAGCTGTTCCTGGTGACCACAGTAGAAGGTCTGTAGAAGGCAATGCCAGTGTGGTGATTGTGTGGAAAGCAGGCCCATCCAGTGATGTGGGTGCATGTTCCTCTGGCTGCTCGTGCAGGAGGGTTGAAAGGAGGTGCAAGTTCTTGTCACTGGAGAGTGCAGGCCATGCTATGGGAACACGAGTGACCCCCTGGATGCTCCTTGTGCCTGGCTATGGCGCTGTGTTCGCCTGCTTTGTCAGGAGGCAGCTTTGGATGTTGTAGTGGGAACCTCTGAGAAGCAGGGTACCCCAGGAAGAGGATCTCCATAGCAGGGGACTTGCTGAACTGGGAATAAGCTGGGGGGGTGGCGGTGCAGTGTGACCAGGAATGGGTCTGTTCCTCATTTAGGGATCTTCTTGAACTCTGAGCCCCTCTTCTTCTTTGAGGTGGTTCTGTTCCTTAACTGGGTACTGGTGTGGGGCTGAGCCCTCCTCTGCAGGGATCCCTTCCTCCACTGGTCTCTCCTCTGGGACTTTGCCGAGAGCTGCTGCAGCCGATCTGTGGAGTGACCAACCTGAGTGCCCTCACTGCCCACAGCCATAACCAGCCCTTAAGTGGGATCAGAGGGCAGTCCCATGGGTGCAGTCCCAAGGGCTGAGGTAGGGAGAAGATTCATGCCTGCACCCCTGGCTCCTCTCTGGGTGTCTGGTTCTTACCTGTTAGGTCAGGGTAGTGTTTCCCCAGGTCCTCTAGCAAGGATTCATAGGATGTGGCTTCAGCGTTTTGGTCTCCTGCCAGCAGAATGGAAGAAATGGATTAGTCTCTCTCCTGGCTGCAAACTGAAGATTTGCAACTGGGGCAGATGGTTCAGCCCAGGAAAGTTTCCTTGTCCCCGAGAGCAGCCACCTCAGACAAAGGTTCAGCTCTAGCTCTTCATCTGAGCTGGCTTCTGCCTCCCCAGAGCTCCTGTGCTGTGTCCAAGTGAGTGCTGAATAGAGCCACTCTGGAAACCCATCCCTTTCCCCCCAGCCAGAGCTGTGCTGTCCCAGCAAGGAACTTACGGATGACTCTGATGAGGATGTAGTGCTCCCTTTCCCGGAGGTATTTACTGGTGTATTCAGATGCAGGGTTTTCCACTTTGCTCAGGTTCATCAGAGTGCCTGTTTCATCCAGAAGATCAATGCAGTCTGGAGAGAGAGACGTGTGGTGAAGGAAAGCCAGTGTGCCCCTGTGTGGCCAGCATGAGCCTGTGGGGTTTAGAGCATTCTCCTTAGCAATTTATGCTTTGAGGAGAATCTGTTGAGGTCTGGAGGTTTGCTGCCCCTTTCCCTGTGTTTTGGGATTGTCTGTGACTCCCATGTGACCTGTTTGTTGCCCTCTGCTGCTCTCTGTGGGTCAGTGCTGGTCCCTGGGTGCCCCCTGCCCAGGAGCACTTGTACCTTCAGGACTGCACTGACACTTCCTCTTCAAATGGGTTGTGAGGATCAGGACACAGCACTGCAGGTTCACCATCACTTGGCAGTTGGCTGCAGACAGAGAATGAGACCTGAGATGTGAGTGAGGTCACACCAAATCCAGGAGCCAAATGGACACGGCAGGAGGCACAGCAGGTGGCTCAGAAGGGCCCACTGTGTGGCCAGCAAAGGCAGGTTCTCCATCTGCCATCACCAGGGCTTTGAGTTGCTCCTTTACAGCCACGTCTGCTGGTGGTTGGTGCTTGGAGTGCCCCAGGTTAGGGAAGGGATCACTTTGATTTGGGGAAAACAGTTTGGATCGATGAAGTGTCTCTGTCCTTCAACACAGGTTCATTGAGCCTGAGTAGGAAAAAGCAATGAGCTCTGGTCCTTAGCAGTCCCATTCCACAAGCTGGTCCCAGTCACAAGGGGAAAGAGCTGGAGATTGTGACTGAGTCACCAGGGGATATTTTGGCCATGAACTCTCACCAAGTTTATCACAATTGAGAAATCCCCGGGGCTGACACACGTCAGTGGTCAGAGCTGGGGATCCAATTCAAATAGCAGAGGGAGCAAAGGCTTAGGACTGTGTATGTCCAATGCCTTCAGCCACGAGTGTCTGGGGTCAGGCAAAGGCTCTGCCAACTGGGTGAGGTCAGGAGAAGACCTGCTCATTCCCTCCTACCAGCCACAGATACCTGCTCTCTGAAGCTGAGGGTCAGGATTTGAGCCAGGAAACCTTTCCCACACAGCCAGGAGCAGAAGAGCTCTGCTGGCAGCTGGCACTTCTGCCCCATGGCTTTTCTGCTTTGTGTAGGTAAGCAGGGCCCCTCCCAGCAGTGATTCCCCAGAGCTGCCAGACTGGGAACTCATCCTTGTCTCTGCCCTCCCTCCCTGTGATTAGCTCAGCACCGGTGGTATGGTTTTCCTCCACAATTCAGTGTCTAGGCATTGTATTTCTTTAAACAGGTGAGGTGCAGGGTGCAGAGCTCTCCTGTGTGTTCCCAAACCCCTGGGCACTGCTGTGCATCAGGGTGCCCTGTCCCTCCCTGCCCCTCACGGGGGTGGTGAAGGAGTCCAAGTGACTGACTGGCCCCAGAGCTGAGGCAGGGCTGGAGCTCTCCCCACGTACCTCCGTATCTCACCGTGACGAACATGGCCTTCCTCTCCCAGAGCTGCTCTCCTTTGGTGGGGGCCCAGGCCTGTGCTGGGGGGCTGCTGGTGCCGAGTGCCTTCCTGCAGGCAGTGGTGGGAGCTCCTGGAGAGCCCAGGGAACGGGCTGTGTTTGCCACTGACGCTGTTGTGGTTTCAATAGCCACATTTCCCAGCAACGGGGAATGGCCCCTGCAGGTTCCCAAGCCTCCTGCAGCTGCGGGCTGGGAGAAGGGGGGGTAGAGCAGAGGCTGAGCTAAACAGCAGCCAGTTGGGAAGGCTGCCTGCTCCGTGTGGTCCCAGCTAGTCTGCATTTCAGGCTTTTTGCAGTCTTGTGGTGTTTCCTGCCCCTGTTTGTCCTGCAGCTCATCTGGGCTGTGGTGGTGCCACATCTGCCCACCCTGCTCCCAGCTGAGCCCAGCATTGCTGCGAGGGCAGTGTGGCCTCCTCTGCAAGATGATTAGATGCCCCTGGAAAAATCTTCCTGAGGACCCTGCCTGTGCTGGTCCTACTCTGGAGCTCAAGGCAGTGGGGTGTTGCAGCCTAGGAGGAGCTGTGGGCAGTTGGAATAAAACTTCCTTTGCATGTGTGAGTTCTTTTGTTCACTGAGTACCTCTCATTCCTCATGCAGGAGGGGAATAAAGTTGGCAGAACAGGCTGAGCACAGGGCTGGGCTTGTAGCCGCTCTTGCACTGTGCACAGCCAGTACCTTCCTGCCCCCTTGGGCTGTCAGAGTGATGCACGTGGCTCATGTGTCAGCTGCATCTTCCATTTGGTGCCCAAATGTTGCTGTGCAGTGTTCTGGCAGCAGTGGTTTGGGGACATTGTAGCATCGTCCCCTCTTCCTGTGGAAAAACATATGGATGAAATCGCATCCCCAGGCTGGTCAGCAGATGGGGAGGATTTGAATGGTGGGAACCAGTAACAGCATTGATGTGCTGCACATCCACTGCTCTGTGGACAAATTCCCTTTCCCTGAAATGCCCCTCCTTGCATGAGAAGGTGATTTCCTTCTGCCTTACTGGGTTTTGTTTCACAGCCTCTGCCTAATCCATGGACTTGATCTGCATGGAGCATGGGACAAGGTGTACATGTGACACTCCTCACCTAGACACACGTGCAGGGAAATTCATGTTCACCTTGCAGAATTGGGGCAGTGCTGGTGGGCAACAGCTGTGTCTGCAGCATGCTCATACCTCCACGAGCCCAGGGGCCTGGCTACATGAAACACAGGCTGCTGATATCTGCAGGGGAAGACTCCACAAGGCCAGGAGACATCATGGCAAAGCTTCAGCCTTGGACGGGCTTTGGAGTTGGTCTCATGCAGCAGTGGCTGCCTCTCATAAATCTGATAGAGCAGGTCTACCCAGCTGGGTATAGATGGGACACAGCCAGGCTTTACTGCACGTGCAGGGACTGCTGTGTGGCACCACATCCCCTTGGTGGGGGTACAACAGCCCTTGCTGCCCTCCTGCCCCTCTGAGGGCCCCAGAAGGCAGCAGAGCCATTGTGTGCACCAGGGCTCTGCAGGGTGGCTCAGCACAGCAGGAGTCCAGCTTCCTGCATCACACCCTTGGGTGATGGGGGTGCTTCCTCTCCAGGATCTGCCCGTGCCAGAGACACAGTGCTGGGTGCTCTAATGAGGTGGTTCATTAGCTCTGTCTCAGAGCTCCATTTCCCCTCACACCCAGAGCACACACGGGCCAGTCACCTCAGGAACCTCTTGCAAGTATCTTTGGCTTGGGCACACCTCAGGAGCAGGGCTGAGTGCTGCAGAGGGGAGGGAGTGGGCCATCCCTGGGGTGGTGATGTGGTGGCACTGGGTGGGGTCTGAGCCTGCCTGTGAAGGGCAGCCATTAGTTACGGGACGCTGCCAAGTGCTTGCTGATCACGCTGCTGCAAAGGACAGCCATGGGCTGGTGGCTGTGTGACACACTGCGTGACATGGTGTCTCTGGGCTCTGTAGTGGGTGTCACAGACAGGAGGGGCTTCACGCCAGCTGAGCTGGTGGCCTTTGGCTGTAACAGTCCACTGTCCTTCCGCACAGCACCTGCTGTGCTGCAGCCACCTCTCACTGCAGTGCTCCCTCGGGAGATGCCTTCTGACCCGTGGCTTTGGCAGCCACCCCACTGTGTTTGCCCAGGGCTGCTGCTCCTGAGCTGGCCCTGGCAGAGAGGCAGCACCATCGGCAGCTCCCAGCCTGGACTGTAGGCTGAAAAATCACAGCAATGGAGCTGCAGGGGGAAGGGAGCAGCAACTTTCCTTGTGCTGCTTCTGCAATGAGATGGCTGCCAGGGAACTCTGGTACAGCCTCTTTCGTTCTCCATGGTGGCAGCAGGGCCAGCTGGCCCCCAGCCTGCTGCCTCCACATGCCTCCTCCCTTGGCATGGTGTGGATCAGGTTCCTGGCCTCCTGTGCATCTGATGGCAGAGGGCCTGAGGCAAACAGTGTGAGACCCCAGGGAGACCCCTTTGCTCTCCCCATCAGTGAGGAGAGATGGTCAGTGATGCCTCCCCAGTGCCCAGGACAGAGGGTCGTGGGTTTGGCTGTGGGCACAGCGGGAGGAAATGGCCTGGCCTGGGGTGAAGGAGGGCACTGGGTCTCAATGCTCAGCTCTCCCCTCCTCCCTGAAGCCCAGCTGCAGCTGGGGAGCTGAGTCCCTGAGCCCCCTGTGTCATTTACATACACTCCACGGTGCCATTAGCACAGTGACCTGGGTTCCTGTAGCATCACAGACCCTCTCCAAAACAGCCTCCCTTCCTCTGCTTCCTGCCATGGCCCTGGGCTTCCTGGTCCTGCTCCTGCTGGGGATGGTGGGCACAGGTAAGGGTGGGGTGGCCGAGTTAGCTGCTGTCTGGGGGGCACTGCAGGGTGATGAGCAGGATGGGCTGTCCAAGGGGATGTCAGTCTGAGCAGGGCATTTTGCTCCAGGGCTCTGTGGGGTGATAAGCAGCATGGTGGTTGGGTAATGGGGTTGCCTCAAAGGGGCTGAGGGTGATGGGGGGCATGGCTCAGCTCACCAGTAACTGCATCCTTGCTGCGTGCAGCTTGCAGGGCTCAGCCTGTGCTGACCCAGCCCTCCTCCCTGTTCGTGCTGCCCGGGCAGACGGCCCGGCTGTTCTGCACCCTGAGCCCCCAGTACAACATCACCGAGTTCGGCATCTCCTGGTTCCAGGAGCGTCCAGGGCATGCCCTGAGGTATCTGCTCTATTACAACTCCGAGCGAGAAATGCACAAGCCTGACGAGACTCCTGACCGCTTCTCTGCTAGCAAGGACCTTGCCAGCAACACCTGCATCCTCACCATCGCCTCCGCCCGCCAGGAGGACAACGGCACCTACTACTGCGCCCTGACTCCTGCCTTCAAGTGGATTTAGAAGTGGGGAACAAAAGCTCTTTGTGCCCTTTCTGCGACCCCAATGCAAAGCCCTCATAAGGGAGAGCAGCGGCCCTGGGAGGGATGGAAAAAGACCTCCTCACACGCTTGAGCAGGCCCAGCAGTGCTGCCTTGTGCTGGGAAGTGCAGCAACCTCCTCTTCGAACCCAAACTTCCCCCATGGAGCACTGGAGAGCCTGACATGGTGCGAGACCTGCCAGGGACTCCTGTTGCAGCGGGAGGATGGATGGACAGCTCTGCTGTGGCCTGGCTTTCCTGGGGTCTCCCATCACTCGGCAGCCTTGATCCGGCCTGGGCTTCTGCACAGTTTGGCTCACCTGGTAATAAAGGTTAATCCTTACCCACAGGGCTCGTGTGGTGTGTCAGGGGAGTGAGTCAGGAGGGAAACCTTTGGCCCTTGGTGGGATCCCTTGGGCTGGATGGAGCCCTCACCCATCCCTTGGGCCGGATGGAGCCCTCACCCATCCCTTGGGCCGGATGGAGCCCTCACCCATCCCTTGGGCCAGATGGAGCCCTCACCCATCCCTTGGGCCGGATGGAGCCCTCACCCACCCCTGGAGCAGCCCCTCATCCCTGAGACCTCCACCCACACTGCCCACTTCCCTCACCGCCCGCAGCTCCTAAGGGGAAAGGGACAGGTGTGGGCATCTGTGGGTCCTTCACATGGACGTTTTCACACAGAGAGATGAAGGATTTTCCCACAAAACCCCACAGAATTCAGCCCCAACCCGGGGTGGCCGCACTGCGCATGCTCACCGCGCACAGCGGCCGGCGTTAGGACCCTGCGGCAGGCGCTGATGTCACATGGGGGTTGCTGGAGCTGCCATTGGCTCAGGGCAGCACAAAATCAGGCGCGCTACTTCCTGGTTACCTCAGTGCGCGTCAGGGCAGCGGGGCGGGATGGTGAGAGGCCGGGGGGGAGGCCACGCTGCTTACCTGCCCATGGGTTCAACCTGGGGCGGCGGCGTTCCCCGTCTCAGCCTCCCCCGGGCACCGCGTTACCCCCCCTTCGGCTGCGTGCGGAGCGAGTGCTCCCGGCGCTGCCGGCTGGGCTGTCTATCCGAGGAGGCTTGAGGGAGCGAAGGGGTGTTTCATCAGAGCTGACTCGGAAAGGAGGGCAGCAGGGTTTTGTGGTATTCTGTTTTTGTGCTGTTCTGTTAAGTACCCTGGGTTAAGGCTCTCTCTTTCCCCCCGGTGCGTGCGGAGTTGGTGTTGGTGCTGGGGGACCTTCACATCCCGCACCGGTGCAGTGCTCTGCCCGAGAAGTTCAAGGAGCTGCTGGTTCCTGGAAGGATTCAGCACATCCTGTGCACGGGAAACCTCTGCACCAAGGAGACCTATGACTACCTCAGGACCCTGGCTGGGGACATCCACGTCGTCAGGGGGGACTCGGAGGTAACATGAGTTCCTCAGCCTGCCTTCCTGAGTTGGTTGTCTTCATGAGTCCTGGGCAGCACTGACCAATTCCTGAACTGTAACTCACCTGAATAAGGAGTAGGGATGAGTAAGAGTGAAGAAACAAAATTATTTTCTGGACCTTTCTGGTTGTACCTGCAAGAGGAGGGCCTGGGTGTGAGGGGGTAATACACGCACCTGGTTCATATGAGCTCGGGCACAAGTCTGTGATTGCTGAGGCCACAGTGCCCCATCTGGCCGGGTAGCTGCAGGAATTCTGTGTGTGTAATTATTTACAATTAGGTACCCAGTTAGTCACCTGCTCTCTGTGCAAATTCCTTACTCTTTGCTCTGAAGTTGCCCTTGCTGGGATGTGGTACGAGCATCCAGTAGGGTCTGCATGTTGAGAGAGACTTTGTGTGCCTGAATACCGAAGGGCAGGATCGTTTCTTGGGAAGTGCATTGCATAAACGAGGAGTCCTTGACTGATTTATAGGCTGTACCTTTCTCCTCAGGGCCTGAATTATCCTGAAAAGAAGGTTGTTACTGTTGGGCAGTTCAGAATTGGGCTGATTCATGGCCATCAAGTAATCCCCTGGGGCGATGCAGCCAGCCTGGCACTGCTGCAGAGGCAGCTGGATGTGGACATTCTCATCTCGGGACACACACACAGGTTTGAAGCATTTGAATATGAAAAAAAAATTCTACATCAACCCAGGATCAGCTACAGGAGCCTACAGTGCTTTGGAAAGGTGAGTGAGGGCAGTCCTGAGCTGCCCAGCACAGCAGAGCCTGTGGATGTTACCTGAAATGAGTGTGTGTCTCACCACCGTGCTGCAGAGAGCTGGTGAGGTGCTGTGAGGAGCAGGAGCCTGGATTGCTCCCTGGGGAATCCAGCAGGGCCTGTCAGCTTAAATGCAGAGCCTGACACGGTTTGGGCTGTTCTATGTTAAGTGCAGCTCTGTCTGAGACATTTTATCAGTGCCTGCAGACCCTGCGGAGTTTCCCACGTCCCTGTAGCCCTGGTCAATAAAGTATGTGAGAACACATAAACATAAGGGATATTAATAGCAAGAGGTATAAGCTAATTGAGAAGATTACAAAGGATGTCTTCTTTCCAGGAACATCACCCCTTCATTTGTGCTGATGGATATCCAGGCTTCCACTGCTGTGACTTATGTTTACCAGCTAATTGAGGATGATGTGAAAGTAGAAAGAATTGAGTTCAAGAAGTACTGAATCATGTTCAAAACTCCTTGAGGACTTCTCGCTGCCTTTCACCCCTTCCCTTCCCCGTTCAGGAGCAGCAGGCCATGGTGTGGTGCTGCACTGGGCTGGGCTGTGAAGCAGCTGTGACACTTTACTGCTGGTGAGCTGTTCGTCTTGGTTCCCAACCACAACTTGAAGCAGAAGACACACCTGATGAAGAGAAAGAAGCCTGTGAGGAAAATCCTGTGTCTAAGGAGGAGCTGCTTGTGTTCCTGGCCTACAGGAGTCAGAGAGGGTGGTGGTAGCTGGGCATTGAACTTCTGTAGAACAAACATAGAATAATAAATCCCTGTCTTCATGTGTATAAGTCCTGTTCGTTATGCTTGTAAAAGGTGAGGGGAAGCAGGAATTGGGTGTGAGGGGACAGAGGCAGGTCTGGGAAGGGTAGTGTGGAGAGCTGTATGGGTGTGTGGAGCTGGGCAGGCTGGGCACTTGCCCTTGTGCTCCAGAGGCTCAGGAGGCAGGGCACTTTTGTTTCCTGGGAAGCAGGAGCGTCAGTGGTGCCAGAGCAGTGCCTGCAGCGGAGTGTGCTGAGGGCAGTGTGTGCTCTGGGGGGCAATGGGCTGGGGCTGGGCCAGCTGCAGGAGCAGAGCCCTGAGGACAAGCACCTGTGTGGGAAGGGGAGTGGCTGGAGGAGCTGTGCTGCTGCAGAGGGGGTGCTTGGGGAGTGGGTGAGGCCAGGATCATAGGGAGGAGGTGGCTGCAGAGGGTGCATCGACAAGGTGGGGTAGAAAAGCGTTCCTGCCGTCCCTTGATGTGGATCTTGGCAAAGGTGGAGGGGCCTTTGCCCAGCCACCAGGATTCAGCTGGTTGTAGTCTTGTGGCTCCTGAGAGAAGCCTGGTGTGAAGCAGGACGTGTTTTTCCCAGCTGGAAAACCATCAGTGGCCTGGTGGTGGGCAAGAGACAGAGACAACAGTGGGACAGGAGCTGTCAGGGAGCACTGAGGGTCACATTCCCATGGAAGTGGCTGTGCTGGCTGGGTAGGCACTTAAGAGGATGTTGGGGTCCACAGCACAGCCCCATCAGTGGGAGGATGTAGAGCTGGTGGAATTGCCTGGGTCTCTTTCCTTGTGGTGATCATCCACATCTCAGGTGCCATGGCCAGACTTGCTGTGCCCCAATGGGGCCTTTGAGCACAGGGATCCCAGCTGTCTCCTCTGGGAAACTTGTGCTCCTGAGGCACTGACTGATCTTCGTCTTCTCTCCCTCCTCACATTTCCTGGTCCAGGCAGCATTGCTGAGTCAGCTGTTCTCAGTTTCAGCCACCCTGGAGACAATGCCAAGATCACCTGTTCCACGATTAGCAGTAGCTGGCCTTCTGCTGGCTGGTACCAGCAGAAGGTCCCTGGCAGTGGCCCTGTCACTGTGATCTACTACAACGACAGGAGACCCTCGGACATCCCTTCGCGATTCTCCGGATCCATATCCAGCAACACGGGCACATTAACCATCACTGGGGTCCAAGCCAAGGATGAGGCTGTCTATTTCTGTGGTGGTCAAGACAGCAGCAGTACTGCTGGTATAGTGGAAAAGAAGGATTGTCAAGTGAGGTACAGATGAATTAAAAATGCAGTTTTTCTGCCCTTCTCACGCCCAAGCAGAGTTGTGGATGTGAGATCTGGTGCAGATTTTTGTCTCCTCTGCGTGACCATGGCTATGTATGTCCCCCCTTTTTGTTTCCTAGAGCTCTGGAGGTGACTTTGTGTCTGTGGACCATTGTCCTGATCCCTACAAAACTCATGATGTGTGTCTTTGTGCCCCACCCCACTGCCCCTTATTCCTGATGACCGTATTGTCCTGCTGCTGCCTCTGTGCTGGGATGCACTGGGCTGAGCTCTGCTCCTCAAATGTGCCAGTGACCCTGTCCTAGTCTGTCCTCCTCCTGCTATTGCATTCACTATAACCTTTTCTGGGCAGGTCTGTACTCCTGGGGCACTGACTGAGCTCACCTTTTCTCTTCTCTCTGGTCCAGGCAGTGCCACTGAGTCAGCCATTCCCATTGTCAGCCAAGGTGGAAAAAAACATCAAGATCACCTGCTCTGGGGGCAATGGCTACTATGGCTGGTACCAGCAGAAGGTCCCTGGCAGTGGCCCTGTCACTGTGATCTACTTCAACAACAACAGACCCTCGGACATCCCTTCGCGATTCTCCGGATCCACATCCGGCAACACAGGCACATTAACCATCACTGGGGTCCAAGCCGAGGACGAGGCTGTCTATTTCTGTGGTAGCTATGACAGCAGTGCTGGTCAGCCTCTTCTTGCTGCTTCCATTTCTCTTTTCAGGACCATCACACTTGGGGTTCTCTGTGTTTCTCTGGTTCCCTCCACTGCATCATGGGGTCTTTGGGCACAGGGCCCGGTCCTGATGCCCTGGCAAGGCAGTGCTGCTGGGCAATGTCTTATCTCTCTCCTCTCTCTCTCCAGGTTCCCTCTTCTGGGCAGGTCAGTCTTCCGTGGCACTGGACGATCCTCCTTTTCTCTCCTTTCTCCTCCCCCTCTCCAGGTTCCCTGGTCCAGGCAGCATCACCGAGTCAGCCAACATGAGAGAAACCATCATCACCTGCTCAGGGAGCAGCAGTGAGTATGGCTGGTACCAGCAGAAGGTCCCTGGCAGTGGCCCTGTCACTGTGATCTACAACAACAACAAGAGACCCTCGGACATCCCTTCGCGATTCTCCGGATCCGCATCCGGCAACACGGCCACATTAACCATCACTGGGGTCCAAGCCGAGGACGAGGCTGTCTATTTCTGTGGTGGCTACGACAGCAGCAGTGGCAGCAGCTATGGTGTGGGGTGACAATGACTAGCAGGAAGTGAGACAGAACCCAAAATCAGAGGAAAGGTTTTGGCCCCTCTCTCTTCTGTCTGCCTGTGGGGCTGAGGCAGGTTTCTGTCGCCTCTGCCCAGCTGTGGTGAGAAATATCCTCTCCTTGGTATCCCAGAGAACAGGAGTGACTTTCTGTCTAGGGACACCATTGTCCTGGTCCCTACAAAACTCATGGTGTTGCTTTGTCCCTCACCCATCTGCATCTTGCTACTGATGACCAACTTCTGTTGCTGCTGCCAGAGCTCTCTCTGTGCTGGGATGCATTGGGCTGGGCTTTGCTCCCCAAATGTGCCTGGCACCAAATCATCTTGTGTTCTCCTCTGACTGTGGCATTCCCTGTAACCTTGTCCAGGCAGTTCTGTGCTCCTGGGAAACTGTATATCCTCCCCTTTCCTCCCCTTTCTCCTCTCCCTTTCCATGTTCCCTGGTCCAGGCAGCATCGCTGACTCAGCCATTCTTGTCAGCCAGTGTGGGAGACACTGTCAAGATCACCTGCTCAGGGAGTAGTAGCAACTACTATGGCTGGTACCAGCAGAAGGTCCCTGGCAGTGGCCCTGTCACTGTGATCTACGATAACACCAACAGACCCTCGGACATCCCTTCGCGATTCTCCGGATCCACATCCGGCAACACGGCCACATTAACCATCACTGGGGTCCAAGCCGAGGACGAGGCTGTCTATTTCTGTGGTGGCAGGGACAGCAGCAGTGGCAGCTACTATGGTGTCTTGACAATGAGTACCAGGAAGTGAGACAGAACCCAAAATCAGAGGAAAGATTTTGGCCCCTCTCCCTCCTGTCTGGCTGTGGGGCTGAGGCAGGTTTCTGTCCCTTCTGCACAGCCATGGCAGGGAATATCCTCTCCTTGGTATTCCAGAGAACAGGAGTGACTTTCTGGCTGGGGACACCGTTGTCCTGGTCCCTACAAAACTCATGGTGTTGCTTTGTCCCTCACCCATCTGCATCTTGCTACTGGTGACCAACTCCTGTTGCTGCTGCCAGAGCTCTCTCTGTTCTGGGATGCACTGGGTTGGCCTCTGCTCCCCATGTGACCATATCCATGTCTGTTCTCTGGCTATGGCATTCCCTGTAACCTTCTCCAGGCAGTTCTGTGCTCCCAGGACACTGGGTAACCCACCTTTGCTCCTGTCTTTTCTCTCCCTGTCCAATTCCCTGGTCCAGCATCACTGAGTCAGCCGTCCTCGCTGTCAGCCAACCTGGGAAGCACCGTGAAGATCACCTGCTCTGGGGGTAGCCGTGACTACTATGCCTGGTTCCAGCAGAAGGTCCCTGGCAGTGCTCCTGTCACTGTGATCTATCTCAATGACAAGAGACCCTCGAACATCCCTTCGCGATTCTCCGGCTCCGCATCCGGCGGCACGGGCACATTAACCATCACTGGGGTCCAAGCCGAGGACGAGGCTGTCTATTTCTGTGGTGGCTGGGACAGCAGCAGTGATGCTGGTATAGAGACAAAGAAAGATTTTTGAAATCAGGTACAGAAGAATTAAAAATAGAGCTTTTATATCTTTTCCATGGCCAAGCAGAGTTTTGGATGTGGGACTGGTGCAGGTTTTTGTCTCCTCTTCATGACCATTGATATGAATGTTCCTCCTTTTGTGTCCTAGACCACTGGTGGTGAGTTTTTGTCTATGTCCTGGTCCCTACTAAAATCATGATGTGTCTTTGTCCCTCACCCCTTTGTCTCTTGCTAGTGACAACCATATCCTCTCCCTGCTGCCAGAGCTGCCTATCTACTGGGATGTATTGGGCTGGGCTCTGCTCCCCAAATTTCCTTGGTGCTGCCCCAGGCTGGACAAGAGTGGGAGGATGCAGTTGGCAGTTGATTAATGTGAATTCCAACTAAGGACTACTCATGTTTGCTGTGAAGCCACTGGAAACCCCAAGCTCGCTTTGAATTTGGAGGACCTGGGGGCTTGTGTTTCCTTCCTGTTGGGTAGCCTTGTAGCTCCTGGTCTTGGTGTGGTTCCAGTGCCCTCTCACAACCCCACTTCTCTGCTTGGAGGTTCCCTTGTGGTAATTAAGAGACATCCAGTGTGGCACCTCATTTGAAGCAGGACCTGGTTTGCCCAGCTCCTCTGTCACTGCTGCTGGTCAGTGCACAGGTAACGTGGCCACGCGGGGACCAGGAAGCACCAAGCAGGCTTGGGTGCTGCAGGGCAGGTGGATGTGTCCCCGTGCCAGGTGGGGCTGTCCCCTGCCCTGTGACAGGAGTTCCTGGTGCAGCCTGCTGGGCAGGAACATGGACTGGGTGGTCCTTGGCTGAGCTCAGAGCTGAGCAGCCGTGCTGGGGAAGGAGCAGGCAGCCCAGAGTGATTGTGCTGCCTTTTGATGGGCCAGAGGTGCCCACATGGGCAGGGAGAGCACTGGGGCAAGAGCTCCAGGGAACACTGATGGCCACATATCCATGAAGGGGCTGTGCCTGGGCAGGTGGGGGCTTAAATGGGAGTCAGGGTCCACGGCACAGCCCCATCATCGTGGGGACGTGGAGCTGGTGGGATCACACCATGGCCTGGGTCCCTCTCCTCCTTGCGGTGCTCGCCCACACCTCAGGTGCCAAGGCCAGACTTGCTGTGCCTGGATGGGGCCTTTGGGCACAGGGGTCCCACCCCCTTGCCCAGGGAGGGCTGTGCTCCTGGGGCACTGACTGACCCTTGTCTTCTCTCTCCTCTCCCTCTCTGGGTTCCCTGGTCCAGGCAGCGCTGACTCAGCCAGCCTCATTGTCTCACAAGGTGGGAGACACTGTCAAGATCACCTGCTCTGGGGGTAGCAGCAGCAGCTGGGTTTATGCTGGCTGGTCCCTGGCAGTGGCCCTGTCACTGTGATCTATCGAAACACCAACAGACCCTCGGACATCCCTTCACGATTCTCCGGATCCGCATCCGGCGGCACGGGCACATTAACCATCACTGGGGTCCAAGCCGAGGACGAGGCTGTCTATTTCTGTGGTGGCTGGGACAGCAGCAGTGATGCTGGTATAGTGACAGAGAAAGATTTTCAAGTCATGTAAAGCAGAATTAAAAATGAAATTTTTCCATCCTTCTTACGGCCAGGCACAGTTGTGAATGTGGGGCTAGGTCAGGTTTTTGTCTCCTCTGCATGACTCTGGCTCTGAATAATCCCCCTTTTGTTTCCTAGAGCCCTGGAGGTGAATTTTTGTCTGTAGACCATTGTCCTGGTCCCTGCAAAATTGATAGTGTGGCTCTGTCCCTGACCCCACTCTTTCTTGCTACTGATGACCACGTCCTCCTAATACTGCCAGAGCTGTCTCTGTGCTGGGATGCCTTGGGCTCTGTTCTTCAAGTTTCCCTGTGTCAGTGGTTGCATCCATTCTCCTCCAACTGTGGCACTCCCCATTCCACTGCCTGGGAGTTGGTTGGGCTAAATTGGTGCTGTCTGACCCGTGTCTTCTCCCTTCTCCATTTTTCCTCTCCTGGTTTGCTAGTCCAGACCTCATCCCTAAGGCTGCCTTCCTCGGTGTCATCCTACCCAGCAGAAACCGTCAAGATCACCTGCTCTGGTAGTGGCAATGGCTACTATGGCTGGTACCAGCAGAAGGTCCCTGGCAGTGCCCCTGTCACTGTGATCTGCAAAAATGACCAGAGACCCTCAGGCGTCCCTTCGCGATTCTCCGGATCCGTATCCGGTGACACGGCCACATTAACCATCACTGGAGTCCAAGCCGAGGACGAGGCTGTCTATTTCTGTGGTGGTAGCTACGACAGCAGTTATGCTGGTATTGTGACACAGAGAGATGTGGAAATGAGGTATGAAAGAATCAAAAATGCAGTTTTTCTGTCCTTCTCATGGCCAAGCAGAGTTGTGCATGAGGGAGGTTTTTGTGCAGTTTTTTGTCTCCTCTGTATGACCATGGCAGTGAATGTGCCCTCTTTTGTTTCCTAGAGCACTGCAGATGACTTTGTGTCTATGGACCAGTCCTGGTCCCTACTAATCTCGTAGGGTTCCTTTGTCCCCCAGCCCTCTGTCTCTTGGTCCCACTGGCCATGTCCTCCTTTTGCTGACAGAGCTGCCTCTGCACTGGGAATGGGCTCTGCTCCCCAAATTTCCCTCTGGTTGTGGTTGCATCCATTCTCCTCTGACTGCAGCATTCCCCCTCCAACTGCCCAGGAGAGAACCATATTCTTGGAGCACTGACTGACCCCCACTCTTCTCCCCGCTCTCTTCTTCCTCTTCAGGTTCCCTAGAGCAGCATCAATGAGTCAGCTGTCCTCCTTGTCAGCCAGTGTGGGAGAAACCATCAAGATGACCTGCCCTGGGGGTAGCAGTGCCTATGGCTAATTTCAGCAGAAGGTCCCTGGCAATGCTCCTGTCACTGTGATCTGTGCTGGCACAAAGAGACCCTCAGTGGTGCTGAGGATGTGGAAGTGACAGGGCTCCTGGCAGTAGAGAGCTGTGGTGTGACTAATTGCTGCTGCCCTCACAGCATCTTGTCCTGGGCTTGGTGCTGTTGCTCCACCAGCAACAGGGAAGATGGCAGAATCCCTGTCAGTATCTCTGGGCATCCTGCTCTGCTCCATGGTCTCTGTACCAGTGAAGGGCTGATGGCCACTCGTCTCTGGTGAGAGCAACTGTGCTGAAGGGCCCTGTGTCTGTGTGAGAGGCTCTCCCCTGTGAGCATGGGCTGTCTTGGGCAGGGTGCCATGCAGAAGCCCTGAAGGCTGTGGCTGGGACTGGAGGAATCTCTGGATGTGGTGGGAGCTGTGGCAGAGGTGAGAGACAGCAAAGACAGTCCTGTGCCAGGCTCTGCTCTCAGTTCCTCCAGTGCTGTCCCTGAGGCCCTTCTCATCCCCACACGGTGTCAGTGTGGTTCCACTGCACAGTCTGAGGTTCACCCGGCCACCAGGAGGCAAAGGGGCTGTGGACAGCCAGGTGCCAGTGTGTAACACCGTGGTGCAGACCCCTGGCTGGGGTCTTAAAGGTAAGTCCGAGTCTTCTCCTCTCTTCTCTTGCTCTCTGTGTTCCCTGGTCCAGGCAAGACTGACTCAGCTGTCCTCAGTGTCAGCCAATGTGGGATACACTGTGAAGATCAACTGCTCTGGGAGTAGCAGCAACTTGTACGGCTGGTACCAGCAGAAGGTCCCTGGTAGTGCTCCTGTAACTGTAGAACATCCCCTGTCTATGATGGTACCAAGAGACCGACAGACATCCCTTCGCGATTCTCTGGATCCCAGTCCAGCTCCATGGGCATATTAACCATCACTGGGGTCAAAGCTGAGGACAAGGCTGTCTATTACTGTGGTGGCAGGGACAGCAGTGGTGATGTCTGCCCTGCGCTGCCACCTCATGCTACTGACAGCCATGTCCTCTTGCTCTGCCAAATCTCTGTACAGGGCTCAGGCCTTGGGCTCGGCATGGGGCAGTGTTCCCTCTGATCCACCAGGACCTTTGGTGCAAGAGCTCTGACCCTCCACCCAGACAAGGCTGTGTTCCAGGAACACTGGCTGACTCCCATCTTTTGTCCTCTCTCCATTCCCTCTCCAGGTTCCCTGGTCCAGGCAGCACTGAGTCATCTGTGCTCATTGTCAGCCAACCTGGAAGAAATCATCAAGATCACCTGCTCAGGAGTTAGCAGCAGCTATCCTTATGTTGGCTGGTACCAGCAGAAGGTCCCTGGCAGTGCCCCTGTCACTGTGATCTATTGGAATGACAAGAGACCCTCGGACATCCCTTCGCGATTCTCCGGATCCACATCCGGCAACACGGCCACATTAACCATCACTGGGGTCCAAGCCGAGGACGAGGCTGTCTATTTCTGTGGTGGCTACGACGGCAGCAGTGCTGGTCAGAACGGTGGAGGCACTGACTCTGACATTCTGTCTCCTCTTACTGCTGTCATTTCTCCTTGCAGGACCCTCACACCTTGGGTTCTTTTTCTGTAGCTCTGGGCTTGTCCATTGCATTATGGGACCTTTGGGCAGAAGGCTCCAGTTCGTATGACCTGGGGAGGGCTGTGCTCCTGGGGCAGTGGCTGAGTCCCCTCACCTTCCCTCACTCTCTCTCTGGGTTCCCTGGTATGGGCAGCATTGCTCAGATGGCAGTGCTGGTTGACATCCAAGTGCCCTGGAGTGTGGCCATGGTCGGGTGCTCTGGGATGACAGTTGATGTTTTTTGTGTGAGTGGCATCGATCCTTCTGCTGCTGCTGGAGGACATGGAAGTGTCACAGCTCCTGGATAATGCACACCTGTGACTGGGCACTTATCCCCATAAATACTGCGGCCAGGAACCTCTGGACGTGGTGGGAGCTGTGGCAGAGGTGAGAGACAGCAAAGGCATAGTCCTGTGCCAGGCTCTGCTCTCAGTTCCTCCAGTGCTGTCCCTGAGGCCCTTCTCATCCCCACACGGTGTCAGTGTGGTTCCACTGCACAGTCTGAGGTTCACCCGGCCACCAGGAGGCAAAGGGGCTGTGGACAGCCAGGTGCCAGTGTGTAACACCGTGGTGCAGAGCAGCCCCTGCTGACTCCTTTGGAGGCTGCCGTGGGCCGTGCAGTGGGTAGGCAGCAGAGGGGCTGCCCCAGGCTGGCCCAGAGTGGGAGGATGCTGTGGGCAGTTGCTCGGTACAAACCCCAGCCCAAGTCTACCCATGTTTGCTGTGAAGCCACTGGAGACCCACATCTCACTTTGAATTTGGAGGACCTGGGGGCTTGTGTTTCCTTCCTGTTGGGTAGCCTTGTAGCTCCCGGTCTTGGTGTGGTTCCAGTGCCCTCTCACAACCCCACTTCTCTGCTTGGAGGTTCCCTTGTGGTAATTAAGAGACATCCAGTGTGGCACCTCATTTGAAGCAGGACCTGGTTTGCCCAGCTCCTCTGTCACTGCTGCTGGTCAGTGCACAGGTAACGTGGCCACGCGGGGACCAGGAAGCACCAAGCAGGCTTGGGTGCTGCAGGGCAGGTGGATGTGTCCCCGTGCCAGGTGGGGCTGTCCCCTGCCCTGTGACAGGAGTTCCTGGTGCAGCCTGCTGGGCAGGAACATGGACTGGGTGGTCCTTGGCTGAGCTCAGAGCTGAGCAGCCGTGCTGGGGAAGGAGCAGGCAGCCCAGAGTGATTGTGCTGCCTTTTGATGGGCCAGAGGTGCCCACATGGGCAGGGAGAGCACTGGGGCAAGAGCTCCAGGGAACACTGATGGCCACATATCCATGAAGGGGCTGTGCCTGGGCAGGTGGGGGCTTAAATGGGAGTCAGGGTCCACGGCACAGCCCCATCATCGTGGGGACGTGGAGCTGGTGGGATCACACCATGGCCTGGGTCCCTCTCCTCCTTGCGGTGCTCGCCCACACCTCAGGTGCCAAGGCCAGACTTGCTGTGCCTGGATGGGGCCTTTGGGCACAGGGGTCCCAACCCTTGCCCAGGGAGGGCTGTGCTCCTGGGGCACTGATTGACCCTTGTCTTCTCTTCTCTCTCCTCTCCCTCTCTGGGTTCCCTGGTCCAGGCAGCGCTGACTCAGCCAGCCTCATTGTCTCACAAGGTGGGAGACACCGTCAAGATCACCTGCTCCGGCCTTAGCAGTAGCTATCCTTCTGCTGCCTGGTACCAGCAGAAGGTCCCTGGCAGTGCCCTTGTCACTGTGATCTATCTCGACAACAAGAGACCCTCGGACATCCCTTCGCGATTCTCTGGATCCATATCCGGTGACACGGCCACATTAACCATCACTGGGGTCCAAGCCGAGGACGAGGCTGTCTATTTCTGTGGTGCCTCCGACAGCAGCAGTGGCAGCTATGGTGTGTTTTGACAACAAGTCAAAAAAAACCCCAAAACCACAAAAAACAACGAAGTGAGCCAGACTCCAAAATGAGAGGAAAGATTTTGGTCCCTCTCCCTCTTGTCTGGCTGTGAGACTGAGGTAGGTTCCTGTCCCTTCCGCACAGCCATGACAGGGAATGTTGTCTCTGTTGTCCCAGAGAATGGGAGGTGACATTTTTGCTGGGGAACATTGTCCTGTTCCCTACTAAAGTCAGCAGCTTTGTCTCTCCCTTCACCGACTCTTGCTACTAGTGACCATGTCCTCCATCCTCTTTAAGATTCTGTCTCTGTGCTGGGATGCATTGGACTGGCTTCTGCTCCCCATATTTCCCCATGGCTGTGGTTGCATCCATTCTCATCTGATAGTGGCATTACCCATCCTCCAGCCCAGGAGAGGACTGTGTTCCTGGGACAGTGGCTGAACCCCTCTCTTTTCCCCTCTCTATTCTCCCTCTTGGGGTTCTCTGCTCCAGGCAGGTTCTCTGCTCGGTGTCAGTCGACATGGGATAAACCATCAAGATCACCTGCTCTGGTAGCAGCTACAACGAATATGGCTGGTACCAGCAGAAGGTCCCTGGCAGTGCCTCTATCACTGTGATCTATGAAAACAGCAACAGACCCTCGAACATCCCTTCATGATTCTCCGGATCCCTGTCCGGCTCCACGGCCACATTAACCATCACTGGGGTCCAAGCCGAGGACGAGGCTGTCTATTTCTGTGGTGGTGAGGACAGCAGCATTCCTGCTGGTATAGTGACAAAGATTTTCAAGTCATGTAAAGCAGGATTACAAATGAAGTTTTTCTGTCCTTCTCATGGCCAAGCACAGTTGTGAATGTGGGGCTGAGTCAGGGGTTTTTTTTTTCTCTGTACAACCATGGCTATGAATGTCCCCACTTTTGTTTCCTAGAGCCCTGGCGCTCACTTTGTGTCTGTGGACCACTGTCCTGGTCCCTAGAAACCTCTCGGTGTGTCTTTGTCCCACACCCCAATGCCTCTTATTCCCGATGACCGCATTGTCCTGCTGCTGCCTCTGTGTTGGGATGCACCGGGCTGGGCTCCACTCTCCAGCTGTGCCCGTGACCATGTCCTTGTCTGCTCTCCTCCCACTATTGCATTCTCTTTAACCTTTTCTGGGCAGGTGTGTACTCCTGGGCCACTGGCAGACTAGCCTTCTTTTCCCCCTCTCTCTATCTTCTCTCCAAGTTCCCTGGTCCAGGAAGTATCTCTGAGTCAGCCCTCCTCTGTGTCAGGCAATGTGGAAGAAACCATCAAGATCACCTGCTCTGTGCTGGCACAAAGAGACGTGCTGAGGATGTGGAAGTGACAGGGCTCCTGGCAGTAGAGAGCTGTGGTGTGACTAATTGCTGCTGCCCTCAGAACGTCTTGTCCTGGGCTTGGTGCTGTTGCTCCACCAGCAACAGGGAAGATGGAAGAATCCCTGTCAGTGTCTCTGGGCATCCTGCTCTGGTCCATGGTCTCTGTACCAGTGAAGGGCTGACGGCCACTCGTCTCTGGTGAGAGCAACTGTGCTGAAGGGCCCTGTGTCTGTGTGAGAGGCTCTCCCCTGTGAGCATGGGCTGTCTTGGGCAGGGTGCCGTGCAGAAGCCCTGAAAGCTGTGGCTGGGACTGGAGGAATCTCTGGATGTGGTGGGAGCTGTGGCAGAGGTGAGAGACAGCAAAGACAGTCCTGTGCCAGGCTCTGCTCTCAGTTCCTCCAGTGCTGTCCCTGAGGCCCTTCTCATCCCCACACGGTGTCAGTGTGGTTCCACTGCACAGTCTGAGGTTCACCCGGCCACCAGGAAGCAAAGGGGCTGTGGACAGCCAGGTGCCAGTGTGTAACACCGTGGTGCAGAGCAGCCCCTGCTGACTCCTTTGGAGGCTGCCGTGGGCCGTGCAGTGGGTAGGCAGCAGAGGGGCTGCCCCAGGCTGGTCCAGAGTGGGAGGATGCTGTGGGCAGTTGCTCGGTACAAACCCCAGCCCAAGTCTACCCATGTTTGCTGTCCCCCTGCCCAGGGAGAGCTGTACTCCTGGGGCATTGACTGACCCATGTTTTCTTCTCTCTCCCCTCTCCCTCTCTGGGTTCCCTGGTCCAGGCAGCGCTGACTCAGCCATCCTCATTGTCTCACAAGGTGGGAGACACTGTCAAGATCACCTGCTCGGGTAGCAGCTACAGCTATTCCTGGTTCCAGCAGAAGGTCCCTGGCAGTGCCCTTGTCACTGTGATCTATGGTAACAGCAACAGACCCTCGGACATCCCTTCGCGATTCTCCGGCTCCACATCTGGCACCACGAGCACATTAACCATCACTGGGGTCCAAGCCGAGGACGAGGCTGTCTATTTCTGTGGTGGCAAGGACAGCAGCAGTGGCTACTATGGTGTTTTTTGACAACAAGTACCAGAAAGCAAGACAGAACCCAAAATGAGAAGAAAGATTTTAGCTCCTCTCCCTCTTGTCTGGCTGTGAGGCCAAGGCGGGTTCCTGTCCCTTCTGCACAGCCATGACAGGGAATGTTGTCTCTTTGTTGTCCCAGAGAATGGGAGGTGCCACTGTGGCTGGGGACCGTTGTCCTGGTTCCTACAAAACTCATGATGTGGCTGTGTTCTTCACCCTGCTGCTCTTTGCTAGTGATGGCCATGTCTTCCTGCTTCTGCTAGTGCTGCCTCTGTGCTGGGATGCATTGCGCTGGGCTCTGCTGCACAAATGTGTCTGGCACCATGTTCATATGTGTTCTCTGACTGTGGCATTCCCTGTAACCTTGTTGAGATAGTTCTGTACTCCTGGGAAACTGGGTGACCTTCCATTTCCTCCTCTCTCTCCTCTCCCTTTCCAGGTTCCCTGGTCCAGCTGGCATCACTGAGTCAGCTGTCATTGGTGTCAGCCAATATGGGACAAACTGTCAAGATCACCTGCACAGGGAGTAGTGACAACTATGGCTGGTACCAGCAGAAGGTCCCTGGCAGTGCCCCTGTCACTGTGATCTACTACAACGACAAGAGACCCTCAGACATCCCTTCGCGATTCTCCGGATCCAAGTCCGGCTCCGAGGGCACATTAACCATCACTGGGGTCCAAGCCGAGGACGAGGCTGTCTATTTCTGTGGTGGCTACGAAAGCAGCAGTAATAATCTTACCACAGTGACATGGAGCAATGAGGAGGTGATACAAAGCCCTCCTGCTATGGCAGGGGCTGCTGTCTCTGCCGTCCCTGTGTGATGGTGGGCAGGTCTCTGGCATGACTCTGCCCTTGCTGCCCTGTGTCAGTGTGGCTGTGCCTGGTGTGCCAGCACCATCCAGTAGAATCCTTCCCTTGTCATTTGTGGAGGAGAGTAGATAGGATAGAACTTAATAGACTACATCAGATGGAAGAGATCTTCAGTGATCACATAGTCTAACTGCCTCATCACTGCAGGGCAGGCCAAAATGAAGGGCATTGTCCAAATGCCCCTACAACAGTCAGGCTTGGGATATGATCCAATTCTCTAGGAAGCCTGTCAAGTGTTTGAACTCACTTTCAGTAAAGAAATGCTGGCATGACTTTCCAGCAACCTTGTCCCTTCCCTGAGCTCCAGGTCGAAGGTCCCCCTGCTCTCCCCAGCTGGTGCCCAGGGCCTGGCCAGCTGCCTCCCTCCCCAGCTCCCAGCCCAGCTGCATGAGAAGCCCCTGGACCACCCCCTCAAGCACCTCAGACCTGCTGAAACTGCAACCCCAGCACCAAGAGGTGGGGATGTGCCCTAGGCCAGTGAGCTGGGCCAAAGCTTTGCCTTCAAAGCCTGGGAAGGGACATTTCCTGTGGGCACTGAAGCTCTGGGGTCATACCTGAGGCTGCCAGGAAAGAGCAGTGCTGGTCAGGGGATGCTCTGTTGTACTGCAAGAGGAGCCCACAGGCTATTTCTGTGTTTTCCATGTTTGCTCAGTGCCAGCCAGTGGGCTCATGTTCAGCCTGTGCAGGAGCACCCCAGCACCTCTGGCCCCAGGGGAAACCCCTGGTCCTGGAAAATGTCCCTCTCCTCACCTCAGTATTCATCCATGGTACAGATGTCCTGTCAGCCATCCTTGGTGTCAGCCAAAGTGGGAGACACCGTCAAGATCACCTGCTCTGGTAGCAGCTACAACTATGGCTGGTTCCAGCAGAAGGTCCCTGGCAGTGGCCCTGTCACTGTGATCTACTACAACGACAGGAGACCCTCGGACATCCCTTCGCGATTCTCCGGATCCAAGTCCGGCGGCACGGGCACATTAACCATCACTGGGGTCCAAGCCGAGGACGAGGCTGTCTATTTCTGTGGTGGTGACGACAGCAGCAGTGGTGGCTATGGTATGTGGTGCCAACAGGTAACAGGAAGTGAGACAGATTCAGAAACTAGAGGAAAGATTTCAGCCCTTCTCCCTCCTTGCTGGCTGTGGAGCTGAAGAATGTCCCTGTCCTCTCTGCACAGCCATGGCTGGGAACATCTTCCTTTTGGTGTCCCACAGAACTGCAAGTTCTCTTGATATCCCCCAAGTCTGAAGAGCATTTCTTTGTCACAATAAAGATCACATTGTAGCCTTGTCCCTCTCCCCACTCTGTCCTACTACTGATGACCATGTCCTCCTGCTGCTGCCTGAGCTGCCTCTGTGTAGGGGTGTGTTGGACTGGGCTCTGCTGCACAAATGTGCTTGTGACCATGGCCAGATCCATTCTCTTCTGACTGTGGCATTCCCCATCCCTCTGCCTGGGGACAGCTGTTCTCCCTGGGCACTGGCTCAACCCCTCAGCCTTCTCCCTTTTCTCCTCTCCCTCTCCAGGTTCCCTAGTCCAGGCAGCACCACTGAGTCAGCCATCCTTGGTGTCAGCCAACATGGGGAGACACTGTCAGGATCACCTGCTCTGGGAGTGGCAGCAGCTATGGCTGGTACCAGCAGAAGGTCCCTGGCAGTGCCCCTGTCACTGTGATCTACTGGAATGACAGGAGACCCTCAGCCTTTATGATTCTCCAGTGCTGTGACTGGTTCCACAGGATCACTGGGGTCCAAGCCAAGAACAAGGTTGTCTATCACTGTGGTAGCAGCAGTGGCTGATGTCATGCTGACATTGAGCCACAGGCAAGTGAAATCTCAAGTGTCAAAGAGGCTGGTTTTGTCTCCTCCTTCCATTCAGCCAGGCAGGCTCCAGACCACCTCTCCAGCTTTGGGGCTTTTCCTTTCATTTCTTGGTGCCCTTCCCTGTGTGTTCCATGTCTCAGGGCTGTGACTGTGATGAGGCACTTGAGCTGGTTTCCTAGAGAAGTTGTGGATGCCCCATCCCAGGAAGTATTCAAGGCAGGCTTGGATGAAGCTTCGTGCAACCTGGTCTAGTGGAAGGTGTCCCTGCCCATGGCAAGGGCTTGCAACTAGGTGGTCTGGAAGGTCCCTTCCGTCCCAAACCATTCCATGATTCTATGACTATGTTCCCAGTGATTGGGCCCTGGTGCTGCAGAAGCCCTAGCTGGGCTCATCCCCACTGCCCAATATCCATGTGAGGGGCAGAAGATCACTGAGACAGTGTTAGAGCTGGAGCCTGAGGAACTGGCTAAGAAAACCTTTGCACATTTTGGCTGTCCCAGACAGAGTCCTGCTCGGGGCCCTGTGGCATTGCAGCTACCCTGGGTGCTCAGGACTGGGTGTTTATCAGCCCATGGGAGTCTCGGGCACTGGAGCTGGGCGTGGAGACCTTCTGCCTCAACCCATGGCTCTCATATGGCTCTGACTTAGCTGTCCCAAGTGTCCATGTCTCTGGAGCAAGCCACCTGCGTCTGCTCTGGGAGTAGCAACAATGTTTATGGCTGGTACCAGCAGAAGGTCCCTGGCAGTGGCCCTGTCACTGTGATCAGTGACACTGTAACACGAACAGACCCTCAGACATCCCTTTGGGATTCTCCACGAGCACATTAACCATCACTGGGGTCCAAGCCGAGGATGAGGCTGTCTATTTCTGTGGTGGTGAGGACAGCAGCAGTGATTCCACGGTCACATGGAGCAACGGGGAAGTGAGGCAAGAACCTCCTGCCGTTGCAGACCTCAGTCAGGAGTCTCTACTGTGCCCCTTTGATGGTGGGGCAGGTCCTCTCCATGGCCCTGCCCTTTCTGCCCAAGTGCTGAATGTGGCTGTGCCTGATGTCCCAGCTTGGACGGGACAGAAAGTGTCATGGTGGAGGGGGAATTTCCCGCAGGTGCAGCCACCCTTGATCTGGGCTGAGGCTACGGATGACACTTGTGATTCCTGTGCCCTGAGTTGGAGCAGGGCTGGCCAGGGGCTGCCCCGGTGCCCTCTGCCAGGCACCAGGTGCTGGGGATTCGCATTTTGGGACCTGTGGTGACTTCTGTCCCCATCTGTCTCCAGTGGTTCCAGAGTGAAGAGAGAGGCATGGACAGGATCCAGCCATGAGTGCAGGATCAGATTTGCATGGAGGGGTGTCCTGGAGGGGCGGGGACTTAAAAATGAATCAAGGTCCATGGCACAGCCCCATCATTGTGGGGACATGGAGCTGGTGGGATCACACCACGGCCTGGGTCCCTCTCCTCCTCGCTGTGCTCGCCCACACCTCAGGTGCCAAGGTCAGACTCACCGTGCCTGGACAGGGTCCTTGGGCACAGGGGTCCTGTCCCCCTGCCCACGGACATTTGTGCTCCTGGGGCTTTGACGACCCTTGTCTTTCCCTCTCTCTCCTCTCCCTGCCCGAGTTCCCTGGTCCAGGCAGCGCTGACTCAGCCAGCCTCATTGTCTCACAAGGTGGGAGACACCGTCAAGATCACCTGCTCTGGGAGTAGTGGCAGCTATGGCTGGTTCCAGCAGAAGGTCCCTGGCAGTGCCCCTGTCACTGTGATCTACTGGGATGACCAGAGACCCTCGAACATCCCTTCGCGATTCTCCGGCTCCTCGGGCACATTAACCATCACTGGGGTCCAAGCCGAGGACGAGGCTGGCTATTTCTGTGGTGGCTACGACAACAGTGCCAATGCTGGCACAGTGTTACAGAGCAATGTAACATTACCAGCTCACAGGGAGGCACTGCTGGACCCTGGGGATTGGTGCTGGACCTCTCCTATTGTTCTGGGAAGAGCAAAGATCTTGAGTAGTGGATCTGGGCTGGTAGGAGAGGAGTTGTGTAGGAGCCTGGACAGAAGAGCAGGAGAGCAAGGGGGGACCTTATGCACCTGGGACACACATTGGAGGGAAAAGTACCAAAAATGAAGTGGGGAATGTTGGGGCTTGGCATTGTCCCAGCCCCTTCAATAGGAGCTCAGTATGGGTGCTCCTATACTCCCTTGCCCCCTGTGCACATCTCTCCCTTGCCCTTTGGCCCTTGATCCTGCAACCTCTCAGCCTGAGCTGGGGCTGTGGTGTCTGTGCTGGCAGGTTTCGGGCTCAGAGCTGGGAGGTGTCTCTGCTATGTGCCCACGGACAAGCCCTGCTGCATCTCTGGTGGTGGGGCTGGTCATGAAGTGGGGAGGGAGGTGAGAAGAGAGGTACAGGCAGGATCTGGCTGTGAGGGTCAGATTTGTATGGAGGGACTGTGTCCTGGGTGGGCAGGGGCTTAAATGTGAGTCAGGGTCCACAGCACAGCCCCATCAGGGTGAGGACATGGAGCTGGTGGGATCACACCATGGCCTGAATCCCTCTCTTCCTCGTGGTGCTCAAACACAGTTCAAGTGCCATATCCAGACTCACCGTGCCAAAACAAGGCCTTTGGGCTCCTGCCCCTCTGCCCAGGGAGGGCTGTGCTCCTGGGGCTCTGACTGACCACTGTCTTCTCCCTTCTCTCCTCTCTCTCTCTCTCCAAGTTCCCTGGTCCAGGCAGCAGTACTGACTCAGTCGTCCTTGTTGTTTCACAGAGCAGAAGACACTGTCAAGATCACCTGCTCTGGGGCTAGCAGCAGCAGCTGGTATGGCTGGTACCAGCAGAAGGTCCCTGGCAGTGGCCCTGTCACTGTGATCTATGCTGACACCAACAGACCCTCGGACATCCCTTCGCGATTCTCCGGCTCCGTATCCGGCAACACGGCCACATTAACCATCACTGGGGTCCAAGCCGAGGACGAGGCTGTCTATTTCTGTGGTGGTCAGGACAGCAGCAGTGGTGCTGCCACAGTGACACGGAGCAATGGGAATGTGATACAAAACCCACTTGGCTTAGCTGTCCGTTACAGCTCCAGGACTGTTCCCATCCCCTGACACTTGAGGAAGTTACGACCTCCCAGCAGCCCTGTCATGGCCCAGCATGTCCAATCTGTGTACCTGCAGACAGAATTGTCCCATCACTGTTCCCCTGCCCAGGGAGGGCTGTGTGCTCCAGGAACAGTGGCTGACACTCCCTTTCTCCCCTCTCTCCTCTTCAGGTTGCTTGGTCCAGACAGTGTTGTGTCATCTCTCTTTGCTATCAGCAATCCTGGGACAAACTTTTGAGATCATGTGTTCCAGGGCTGGCTGGTACCACAGCTGGTCCCAGGAGAAGGTTCCTGGCAGTGCCTCCATCTGTCAGTGTGAACCATGAGAACACCCAGGGACCCTCACACATCCCTTTGCCATTCTCTCACCCACATCCGTCTCCATGAGCACATGAACCATCACGGGGGTCCAGCCTAAGGAAGGGGCTGTCTGTTCTTGTGGTATCTATAAAAGCAGCAGCAATAATGTTGCCACAGTGACTTAGAGAAACGGGGAAGTGATAAAAAGCCCTCTGGCCATGCAGGGGCCAGTTAGGAGTCCCTGCTGTCCCCATTTGATGGTGGGGCAGATCCCTGCTGTCCCCCTTTAATGGCCCTGGCATGACTCTGCCCTTGCTGCCCTGTGCTAATGTGGCTGTGCCTGGTGTCCCAGCTCCATCCAGTAGAGCCCTTCCCTTGCTATTTATGGAGGAGGGCACATAGGAAAGAGCTGAATAAACTATTTCAGGTGGAAGAGCCTTTCAATCATCACATCATCCAAAGGCCTGGCCACTGCAGGGCTGACTACAATGAAGGGCATTGTCAACACACGCAGCCTGGGGATATCATCCAGCTCTCTAGGAAGCCTATTGAGCGTTTGGCCACACCCTCAACAAAGAAATGCTGGCATGACCTTCCAGCAACCCTGTCCCCACCATGACCCTGCCCTTACTGCCCTGTGCTGCAGGTGGCTGTGCCCAGTGTCCCAGCTCAGACATCCCTTACAGCACCAGCTCTGTGCCCATTCCCGTCATTTTTGCAGGGCATCTAAAGCACTTGGGAAGAGGAGCAGGAGGCTGCCTCTCAGTGTTCTGGCTGGCACACCAGTGCTGATCAGAGTCATGGCAACTCCCACCAAGGAGAAAGAGAGACACAAGCCCACTGTTGCCCCAGGGTCCCTCGGGTGCTGTTCCTGCTGCTACAGCTTGAACGCCGAGCAGGAGCAGCACGTGTGGCCGTGAGGAGGTTCCTGCTGTGGGGCACGTGCTCTGCTCCAGCAGGTCCCCTCTGCACTGCCCTCAGGCAGACAGCCCTGCAGCCTTGCCCTGGCCATGCCAGCCGGGATCCCGATGCTCCAGGCACTCCGGGGCCAGCATAGTCAGGACAGGGAGGGTCATGGGGGAGGTGGAATTTCCCGTGGGTGCAGCCACTCTTGGTCTGGGCTGGGGCTACCAACGACACCCGTGATCACTGTGCCCTGAGTTGGAGCAGGGCTGGCCGGGGCTGCCCCAGCTGTGGCCGCCTCTGCCAAGCACCAACCCATTGGGACTGTGACCAGCTCAGGGACAGGGAGGCATTGCTGGACCGAGGAGATTGGTGCTGGACCTCTCCTATTGTTCTGGGGAGGGGGATGCGTGGGAAGAGCAAAGATCTGGAGTGGTGGATCTGGGTTGGCAGGAGAGGAGTGTAGGAGCCACGGCAGAAAAGCAGGATAGCAAGGGAGTACTTTATGGCCCTGGGACACACATGGGTGGTAAAAATACCAAAAGTGGGCATGCTGGGGTGTTACATTGTCCCAGCCGCATCACTGGGACCTGTGGTGGCTTCTGTCCCACTCTCTCTCGAGTGTCCATCTCTCCCTCACTCTTTAGCCCTTGATCCTGCAGGCACTTAGCCTGAGCTGGGAATGAGGGGTCTGTGAGGGTGAATTTTGGCTCACAGCTGGGAGGTGTCTCCACTATGTGCCCACGGACAAGCCCTGCTGCATCTGCGGTGGTAGGGCTGGGCGTGAAGCGGGGAGGGAGGTGAGGAGAGAAGCGCGGGCAGGATCCCGCCGTGAGCGCAGCGTCAGATTTGCATGGAGGGGCCGTGTCCTGGCAGGGCGGGGGCTTAAAAGGGAGTCAGGGTCCACGGCACAGCCCCATCATCGTGGGGACGTGGAGCTGGTGGGATCACACCATGGCCTGGGTCCCTCTCCTCCTCGCTGTGCTCGCCCACACCTCAGGTGCCTGGGCGGACGCACTGTGCCTGGATGGGGACTTTGGGCACATCCCTCTGCCCAGGGACTGTGATTCTGGGACTTTGACTGACCTTCTCTCTCCTCTCCGTTTTCAGGTTCCCTGGCAGCGCTGACTCAGCCAGCCTCATTGTCTCACAAGGTGGGAGACACCGTCAAGATCACCTGCTCTGGGAGTAGCAACAACTACTATGGCTGGTACCAGCAGAAGGTCCCTGGCAGTGCCCCTGTCACTGTGATCTATGCTAACACCAACAGACCCTCGAACATCCCTTCGCGATTCTCCGGATCCAAGTCCGGCTCCACGGGCACATTAACCATCACTGGGGTCCAAGCCGAGGACGAGGCTGTCTATTTCTGTGGTGGCTACGACAGCAGCAGTGCTGCTGGTATATTCGGGGCCGGGACCATGTTGACCGTCAAAGGTGAGCCGCCAGTTTCTTCTCGGTCTTTCCCTCCCCGGTGCGAAATTGTGACATTTTGTCGATTTTTGATGATTTCGGGGTTTTTTCTCGGACTTGGCGCTGGGCTGGGGTCTGCCGCCCGTTTGGGGCCGGGCACAAAGCGCAACATTTTGGGCTGGGTCTTGTCCCTGTGGACTCCGGGGACTCTCGCAGGTGCCATGAAGGACTGGGGGGTATTTTCTGACATGAAAGATCTTAAAATTTGCCCCGGAAATATGTCTGAGGTCTCAGAAAGAGGGAAACCTGGGTTTAGGTCTCTAAAGGAGGCGGTTTTTGTCTTTGTTAAAGAAATTTGTCAGCCTAAAATCTAAGTCCTCAACACTTAGTCCTAAGTCTGTCACCACCGGTGAGAGAAAGGGGATCTTCTGAGGGGTCCTGTGGCTGAGGGTGCAGGGGCTGTGAAAGGGCAGCCCCTTTCCAGCCCCAGGCATCCCTGGGTTCTTAAATTATAAATTTCAGGGGTATCTTATAGAGCCTGTTGTCCAGGTAAGTCTTGTCAAAAATGGGGATTAACATATTGAAAATGCTGCCAGGAATGTCATTTGTCTTTGTCTGTAATTTGGAAAAGAATGTGGTCAAAAAACCCAATTTGAACCAAATTACTGGGGACTAAGACCAAAAAAAAACCGTTCTTTGACCATTTTTAAGCAGAAATTTTTTAATGGTGAAGTCATCTTGTTTTTTAATAGAGATACAGAGAGAGAGAGAGAGAGAGAGAAATAGAGATAGAGACACTGTACATTGGAGGAGGCAGCAGAATCACCTCAGAAAGACCAAACATCTTTTCTCCATCTTTCTTTGTGTGATTCTTACTTGTGTTTTTTCCTTGGTGAGTCTGAAATTGTCTGAAAGCAGAACTGGGCAGAAAACAGGGTGGTTTGCCTGTGAATTTTTATTTTTTTTTTAACAAATTGCCTTGCAAAAGTAAAGAAATGGGTTTGGGGTAAAAATATGTAATATAAAATATATTGCATATATGAAATGCATAAATGCATAAATGTTTGCCATATGCAATTTATAGAATTATATATATTCATGTAATGATATGTACTACATAAGTATATTGTATACTTTATAGATGTGATCTATATTATGTGTATTATCTGTATATATCTGTAATATGTACTATGTATATGCACAAATATGTACAGATAGTGTATATAAAACATATATTCAAGTATCTATGGGATGTACGTATATGTATGTGTGCATTACACACATATGTACACACATATTTTATATATAAAAATTACATCTATTACATATACAAATATAAATATATAGATAGATTTAGATTTAGATTTCCCAGATCAAAATAAATGGGAGTTATAAGTGGTAAGCTCTTGGCTGTGGGGGAAGCAGGAAGTTTCTGGGTAGTGCCAGCTGGGCAGGAAGGGGCTGTGTTGGGGCACAGGGCCCTCTCTGACCCCACACCTCTCTCTTCCCTCGCAGGCCAGCCTGAGGTCGCTCCCACCGTGCACCTCTTCCCGCCGTCCTCCGACGAGATCTCGAAGCAGAACAAAGCCACCCTGGTGTGTCTGCTGGAGAACTTCTACCCCAGCAAAGTGGAAGTGGAATGGTCTGCTGATGGCACTGTCCTCAGAGACAATGTGGAGACCAGTCAGTCCCAGCGGCAGAGCAACAACCAGTACATGGCCAGCAGCTACCTGTCACTGGATGCCAGCCAGTGGCAAAATTACAATTCTATCTCCTGCAAGGCCAAGCACGATGCTGGCAATGTGGTGAAGACGGTGAACAGATCCGAGTGCCCCTAATCCCACTGGGACCTCCTTGCACCCGCCAGCCCTTTGCTGGCTCGCTCACTCCTCCCCACTTCTGGGGACAGCGGCTCCCCCCAGCCGCACATCTCGCTCCCCCGCTCCTTGTCCCCTGCTCCTGTCCCCCCACTCTGAGTGTCAGACAAATAAAAACCGACACTGAACTAGCGCTGGCTCAGCATCCCTGTCTCTGTGTCCTTCCAACGCGCCCGCTCCCCAGGCACGGGCTGGTGTCAGCCCAGTGCCACCAGTATGGAGGGTGGGATGGGAACACACACATGTACACACACACATATATTGTGGGGGCTCTGTGCAGCTTCTCCTCAACCCTGGGACCCCAATGAGCCCCCCTGGCTCTGCCAAGACCAAGGGATGAGCAGCCTGAGGCACAGCCTGCCCTAAGCCCCCATGCCATCATCAGGCATATGTCCCTGGCTGTGCCATCTTTGTCGCTTGACCTCTTTGGGCACGGGGGTCCTGTCCCCCTGCCCACGGATATTTGTGCTCCTGGGGCTTTGACGACCCCTGTCTTTCCCTCTCTCTCCTCTCCCTGCCCGAGTTCCCTGGTCCAGGCAGCGCTGACTCAGCCAGCCTCATTGTCTCACAAGGTGGGAGACACCGTCAAGATCACCTGCTCTGGTGGTAACAATGACTACTATGCCTGGTTCCAGCAGAAGGTCCCTGGCAGTGCCCCTGTCACTGTGATCTATCGAAACACCAACAGACCCTCGAACATCCCTTCACGATTCTCCGGCTCCTCGGGCACATTAACCATCACTGGGGTCCAAGCCGAGGACGAGGCTGGCTATTTCTGTGGTGGCTACGACAACAGTGCCAATGCTGGCACAGTGTTACAGAGCAATGTAACATTACCAGCTCACAGGGAGGCACTGCTGGACCCTGGGGATTGGTGCTGGACCTCTCCTATTGTTCTGGGAAGAGCAAAGATCTTGAGTAGTGGATCTGGGCTGGTAGGAGAGGAGTTGTGTAGGAGCCTGGACAGAAGAGCAGGAGAGCAAGGGGGGACCTTATGCACCTGGGACACACATTGGAGGGAAAAGTACCAAAAATGAAGTGGGGAATGTTGGGGCTTGGCATTGTCCCAGCCCCTTCAATAGGAGCTCAGTATGGGTGCTCCTATACTCCCTTGCCCCCTGTGCACATCTCTCCCTTGCCCTTTGGCCCTTGATCCTGCAACCTCTCAGCCTGAGCTGGGGCTGTGGTGTCTGTGCTGGCAGGTTTCGGGCTCAGAGCTGGGAGGTGTCTCTGCTATGTGCCCATGGACAAGCCCTGCTGCATCTCTGGTGGTGGGGCTGGTCATGAAGTGGGGAGGGAGGTGAGGACAGAGGTACAGGCAGGATCTGGCTGTGAGGGTCAGATTTGTATGGAGGGACTGTGTCCTGGGTGGGCAGGGGCTTAAATGTGAGTCAGGGTCCACAGCACAGCCCCATCAGGGTGAGGACATGGAGCTGGTGGGATCACACCATGGCCTGAATCCCTCTCTTCCTCGTGGTGCTCAAACACAGTTCAAGTGCCATGCCCAGACTCGCTGTGCCAAAACAAGGCCTTTGGGCTCCTGCCCCTCTGCCCAGGGAGGGCTGTGCTCCTGGGGCTCTGACTGACCACTGTCTTCTCCCTTCTCTGCTCTCTCTCTCTCTCCAAGTTCCCCGGTCCAGGCAGCAGTACTGACTCAGTCGTCCTTGTTGTTTCACAAAGCAGAAGACACTGTCAAGATCACCTGCTCTGGGGCTAGCAGCAGCTACTGGTATGGCTGGTACCAGCAGAAGGTCCCTGGCAGTGGCCCTGTCACTGTGATCTATGCTGACACCAACAGACCCTCGGACATCCCTTCGCGATTCTCCGGCTCCGTATCCGGCAACACGGCCACATTAACCATCACTGGGGTCCAAGCCGAGGACGAGGCTGTCTATTTCTGTGGTGGTCAGGACAGCAGCAGTGGTGCTGCCACAGTGACACGGAGCAATGGGAATGTGATACAAAACCCACTTGGCTTAGCTGTCCGTTACAGCTCCAGGACTGTTCCCATCCCCTGACACTTGAGGAAGTTACGACCTCCCAGCAGCCCTGTCATGGCCCAGCATGTCCAATCTGTGTACCTGCAGACAGAATTGTCCCATCACTGTTCCCCTGCCCAGGGAGGGCTGTGTGCTCCAGGAACAGTGGCTGACACTCCCTTTCTCCCCTCTCTCCTCTTCAGGTTGCTTGGTCCAGACAGTGTTGTGTCATCTCTCCTTGGTATCAGCAATCCTGGGACAAACTTTTGAGATCATGTATTCCAGGGTTGGCTGGTACCACGGCTGGTCCCAGGAGAAGGTTCCTGGCAGTGCCTCCATCTGTCAGTGTGAACTATGAGAACACCCAGGGACCCTCGCACATCCCTTTGCCATTCTCTCACCCACATCCGTCTCCATGAGCACATGAACCATCACTGGGGTCCAGCCTAAGGAAGGGGCTGTCTGTTCTTATGGTATCTATAAAAGAAGCATCAATAATGTTGCCACAGTGACTTAGAGAAACGGGGAAGTGATAAAAAGCCCTCTGGCCATGCAGGGGCCAGTTAGGAGTCCCTGCTGTCCCCATTTGATGGTGGGGCAGATCCCTGGCATGACTCTGCCCTTGCTGCCCCGTGCTAATGTGGCTGTGCCTGGTGTCCCAGCTCCATCCAGTAGAGCCCTTCCCTTGCTATTTATGGAGGAGGGCACATAGGAAAGAGCTGAATTGTTGCATTATGCTTTTAGGATATAAAAGAATGCAGAAGTTTGTAATGTTCTTAAAGTGACCACGTTTCCAAGACGTTAATTGTAAGCCTTTGTGTAACCCTTCTTTCCAAAACCCCTCACTGTACCTTGGAATGTCTAAGAGATAACTGGAAACTTAAATATTGGCTGTTAACCCTTTCTTGGAATTGGCTGGTTTGTAACATCTCCTTATTTCCCAATGGTCACATTGTGATCCCTCCAAAACCTATTTAAGCTGTTGCCAGATCAATAAATCTCTCTCTGCCTGCATTCCTCCTGCCTGACTGACGGCCCGTGGTCCCTCTGGGGCACCATGAGGCGCCGAGGGGTGAAGGGGGGAGGGGGAGGGAGCATGTTCCCCCTCGGAGCTAAGGGTAAAAGGAAAAGCCTCTTGTTCCGGGGTTTCCCCTCCCCATCCACCTCAGCGTTCGTCACTGAATAAACTATTTCAGGTGGAAGAGCCTTTCAATCATCACATCATCCAAAGGCCTGGCCACTGCAGGGCTGACTACAATGAAGGGCATTGTCAACACACGCAGCCTGGGGATATCATCCAGCTCTCTAGGAAGCCTATTGAGCGTTTGGCCACACCCTCAACAAAGAAATGCTGGCATGACCTTCCAGCAACCCTGTCCCCACCATGACCCTGCCCTTACTGCCCTGTGCTGCAGGTGGCTGTGCCCAGTGTCCCAGCTCAGACATCCCTTACAGCACCAGCTCTGTGCCCATTCCCCTGTCATTTTTGCAAGGCATCTAAAGCACTTGGGAAGAGGAGCAGGAGGCTGCCTCTCAGTGTTCTGGCTGGCACACCAGTGCTGATCAGAGTCATGGCAACTCCCACCAAGGCGAAAGAGAGACATAAGCCCACTGTTGCCCCAGGGTTCCTCTGGTG
This sequence comes from Pyrocephalus nanus, assembly GCA_038380795.1. Classification (NCBI taxonomy): domain Eukaryota; kingdom Metazoa; phylum Chordata; class Aves; order Passeriformes; family Tyrannidae; genus Pyrocephalus; species Pyrocephalus nanus. The sequence goes on from CM076278.1 coordinate 6,128,053, forward strand.
CTGCTGCTACAGCTTGAACGCCGAGCAGGAGCAGCACGTGTGGCCGTGAGGAGGTTCCTGCTGTGGGGCACGTGCTCTGCTCCAGCAGGTCCCCTCTGCACTGCCCTCAGGCAGACAGCCCTGCAGCCTTGCCCTGGCCATGCCAGCCGGGATCCCGATGCTCCAGGCACTCCGGGGCCAGCATAGTCAGGACAGGGAGGGTCATGGGGGAGGTGGAATTTCCCGTGGGTGCAGCCACTCTTGGTCTGGGCTGGGGCTACCAACGACACCCGTGATCACTGTGCCCTGAGTTGGAGCAGGGCTGGCCGGGGCTGCAGTGTGAGGCAGAAAGAGTTTATTGTTCTGGGTAACGACTTAAATAGCTCTTGGGGAATACAAAGTGACCCCACTGATAGCTCTCTTTTATCAGAGGCATTTGGTATCACTTACACAGGTTTGTATTTGCAAAACTCTTTCATCTAATTTAAACCGTTTTCATTCTGTTTCATTTACTGCTGGACATAACAACACATACTGCAGTTAAAAGTATTTCATTAGAGTCACTTTGGCAGCTGGAATTTACCGATGTCTGTGTTCTGGTGAAGGGAATGCTGCTTTTCTGTTTCAACTGTGTTTCAGCCGCTTTTTTTGTGCGCGGGACGGGGAGAGGGGGGGTTCTCTGGCGGGGCCTGCTCTTTCTCCTGCCATCAGCGCGGGGCGGGATGTTCTTTCGGGGGCTTTCGGCGCGGGGGACAGGGGGAGGTGCTTTCCCAGCGGTGCAGCTCTGCGGCCACTGTAGAAAACCTTGGCCACGTGGAGCAGTGTGTGTGGGGGGATCCTCCGGCCCCGTGGCACTGGGGGTAGTCACCTGGCAGACGCGTGGTTCTAGGGGGGGTGCTCGACGCTGGCTTTTATCTCGGTCCCAGACGGCCTGGCTCGGCAAGCTCTAGCATGAGAGGACAGCCCCAGGACAGCTGGATGAATGATGCAACTTTCACAGAGTTGTTCAGGTCAGGGGAATTGTTCGTGGAGCTGTTTCCAACAGGTTTAACTGGTTCTTCGCCAATGGGCGTGGTCTGAGTTCCTTTGCTGGAACAGAACTATTTTATTTTTTTAGTTCTTAAAGCAGTCTTTTTAAATGACTTGCCGATGGAAATTAATATGTTTTTTGAGCTTCCTTTTCTTTCTTAAAGAGGCATGTGCGCGCATGCTTGTATCAGTTTCAGGGTCAGAGGGGAAAGGACGTTGCTGGAATTTGCTTCTACCCTCTCCAATGCAAAGTTAGGCTGACAGATGTCCCACAAACCTCTGAGTTTGTGACATCCAGAATGCTAAAATTCCAGGCGTTTGCCCAAAGCAGAATATCCCAACACCTTCTGTGCTGAAGCTGCCTCCTCTTCACAGAGGTCAACCATGGCCAACCGTTGGGTGCCATGTGACGAACGTTGAGGGTGGACAGGGAGGGGGACCCCAGGCTAGAGGCTTTTCCTATTACCTCTAGTCCGGGAGGGGAGTGTGTTCTCTCCCCCTCCCCCCGCCACGTGGGCCCAAAGACAAGCCCTGCTGCATCTGCGGTGGTGGGGCTGGGCGTGGAGCAGGGAGGGAGGTGAGAAGAGAGGCGCGGGCAAGATCCGGCTGAGAGCGCAGCGTCAGATTTGCGTGGAGGGGCTGTGTCCTGGCAGGGTGGGGGCTTAAAAGGGAGTCAGGGTCCACGGCACAGCCCCATCATCGTGGGGACGTGGAGCTGGTGGGATCACACCATGGCCTGGGTCCCTCTCCTCCTCGCGCTGCTCGCCCACACTTCAGGTGCCTGGGCGGACGCACTGTGCCTGGATGGGGACTTTGGGCACATCCCTCTGCCCAGGAACTGATCCTGGGGCTTTGACTGACCCTCTCTCTCCTCTCCATTTTCAGGTTCCCTGGCAGCATCGCTGACTCAGCCAGCCTCATTGTCTCACAAGGTGGGAGACACCGTCAAGATCACCTGCTCTGGGGGTAGCAACAACGGCTATGACTGGTACCAGCAGAAGGTCCTTGACAGTGCCCCTGTCACTGTGATGTATCGAAACACCAACAGACCCTCGAACATCCCTTCGCGATTCTCCGGATCCACATCCGGCTCCACGGGCACATTAACCATCACTGGGGTCCAAGCTGAGGACGAGGCTGTTTATTTCTGTGGTAGCTATGACAGCAGCATTGGTGCTGGTATATTCGGGGCCGGGACCATGTTGACCGTCAAAGGTGAGCCACCAATTTCTTCTCGGTCTTTCCTTCCCCGGAAATTGAAATTCTGGCATTTTGTGGATTTTTGATGATTTCGGGTTTTTTTCTCGGACTTGGCGCTGGGCTGGGGTCTGCTGCCTGTTCAGGGATGGGCACGAAGTGCAGCATTTTATATACTTTATAGATGTGATCTATAATTTATTATGTGTATTAGGTGGATGTATCTGTAATATGTACTATGTATATGCACAAATATGTACAGATAGTGTATATAAAACATATATTCAAGTATCTATGGGATATACGTATATGTATGTGTGCATTACACACATATGTACACACATATTTTATATATAAAAATTGTATCTATTATATATACAAATATAAATATATAGATAGATTTAGATTTAGATTTCCCAGATCTAAATACATTGGAGTTATAAGCGGCAAGCTCTTGGCTGTGGGGGAAGCAGGGATTTTCTGGGTAGTGCCAGCTGGGCAGGAAGGGGCTGTGTAGGGGCACAGGGCCCTCTCTGACCCCACACCTCTCTCTTCCCTCGCAGGCCAGCCTGAGGTCGCTCCCACCGTGCACCTCTTCCCGCCGTCCTCCGACGAGATCTCGAAGCAGAACAAAGCCACCCTGGTGTGTCTGCTGGAGAACTTCTACCCCAGCAAAGTGGAAGTGGAATGGTCTGCTGATGGCACTGTCCTCAGAGACAATGTGGAGACCAGTCAGTCCCAGCGGCAGAGCAACAACCAGTACATGGCCAGCAGCTACCTGTCACTGGATGCCAGCCAGTGGCAAAATTACAATTCTATCTCCTGCAAGGCCAAGCACGATGCTGGCAATGTGGTGAAGACGGTGAACAGATCCGAGTACCCCTAACCCCACTGGGACCTCCTTGCACCCGCCAGCCCTTTGCTGGCTCGCTCACTCCTCCCCACTTCTGGGGACAGCGGCTCCCCCCAGCCGCACATCTCGCTCCCCCGCTCCTTGTCCCCTGCTCCTGTCCCCCCACTCTGAGTGTCAGACAAATAAAAACCGACACTGAACTAGCGCTGGCTCAGCATCCCTGTCTCTGTGTCCTTCCAACGCGCCCGCTCCCCAGGCACGGGCTGGTGTCAGCCCAGTGCCACCAGTATGGAGGGTGGGATGGGAACACACACATGTACACACACACATATTGTGGGGGCTCTGTGCAGCTTCTCCTCAACCCTGGGACCCCAATGAGCCCCTCTGGCTCTGCCAAGACCAAGGGATGAGCAGCCTGAGGCAGAGCCTGCCCTAAGCCCCCATGCCATCATCAGGCATATGTCCCTGGCTGTGCCATCTTTGTCGCTTGACCACTGGCCTCTGGGTGCCTTGCAGGAGCACGTGGCCCGTGGTGGGGGTACAGGGCTGTCCCTTTGCTGCCAACCCTGGCTCTGCCCCTATTTCCTCAGTCACCCCTGCACTTCCCAGAACGGGGGTGCCGGTGTAGCCACCAGTCAAGCACATGCACCAGTCTGTCCCTTGCACCCTGTGCCACAGCAACATGGGCTCCTGCATGCCATGCACCCTGTCCCCAGCCCAGCCCTGGGGAAGTTTTCCTGTGGCCCTGCAGCACATGGAGGGGCTGACAGCCATGGTTATGCTGAGAGTGCTGGTTCTCTGCTGCTGTCACCCCATCAGAGCAGCCAGGAGATACCCCAGGGACAGGGGGTGGGATAGCCCAGCCACGCTGTGTGCAATTGTCACCAGCCTCTTGGGAAATCTCTTGACATCCTCCTCCCCAAGCTGTGCCAGTGGCATGCCTCACCCCACCAGGTTTTGGGTGGGCACATGTCCCTGCAGGTGCCTTCTGAGGACACAAAATCATAGAACAGTAAAAAAGTTTGAGTTGGAAGGGACTAAAAAAAATAATCCAGTCCAACCCCCTGGAATGAGCAGGGACATCTTCAACCAGATCAGGTTGCTCAGAGACCCCTTCCAGCCTGACCTTGAACATTTCCAGGGATAGGACATCCACAGGTTCCTTGGACAATCTGTGACAGCACCTTACCCCTCTTACAATGATTCATCTGGCCTTAATCAATCCTTCTTTAATAAGAAACATTACCCCTTGTCCTATTGTATCAGAGTCTGATAAAAGGTCTGTTCCCATCTTTCTTATAAGCTCCCTTCAACTACTACTGGAAAGCTGCTAAAAAGTCTTCCCAGAGCCTTCTCTCTCCAGGCTGAACAGCTCCAACTCTCTCAGCCTTTCCTCACAGCAGAAGTGTTCCAGTACTCTTGAGGTCTTTGTGGTCTCCTCTGGACCAGCCCAAGCAGGTCCATGTCCTTTTTATGCTGGGGACTCCAGAGCTGGATGAAGTACTCCAGGTGGGGTCTCACCAAAGCGATGTACAGGGACAGAATGCCCCTCCTCGACCTGCTGCCCACACTGCTCTTGGTGCAACCCAGGGCACAGTTGGCTTTCTGAGCTACAGGTGCACATTATCAGGTCATGTCCAGCTTTTTATCCACCAAGACCCCCAAATTAATGAGGCTTTATCCTGACTTTATCCGCCTCCCCAGACAGGCAAGGGAGAGTTTGTCATGGCACAGCCTCATGTATGGCAAAACCCCCTCCCCATCACCCTGCGCAGGGGACTGGGCTGATGGAGGCAGTCACAGTGTCCCTTCCCATGTGTGGGGTGACAGGTTCAGGGTTCTACCAGGAATTCTCATCACTACAGAGCAAACCAATGCTCAGGCCTGATGACAGACCCCTGACTCCAAGGAAGGAGCCAGCAGCAGGATGCTCAGCCTGCATCAGAGCCAGGGAAAGGAAGGAAGGGTGGATGATGGAAGGATCTGTCCCACCGTGTTTCAAGATAAGTTTCTTTAAGATAGTTTCCTGAGCAGGCAGAGCTCACAGGGGCAGATAGTTGGCAGCCTTGCTCCTGAAGGCTGATGGGCTGTGGCAGCAGGTCCTGGAGGTGAGGGTGGCCATCCACATCCAACCATCCCAACTTGCTGCTAGGGAATGTGGACCCAGAGATGGTAGCAGCTCCTCCACCCTGCTGCTCAGCCCCTTCCCACTCTCAAGCTGGATCATTCCTTAGCAACCCCTTGACTGCAGCCTCTCATCCCCAGGCTGGTGGTGCTGCCAGGACTTTCACCCAGGAGAGCGACTGCCTGGGGTTCTGCCAGCCAGAAATGCCCCAAGGACCAAGACCTATCAGGAAGGACACTCGCTTCTTTTCCACTGGAAGGTTCAAGCCTCAGTAATTGTGATCCCAGCAGTTGGCAAATCAGACCCTTAGCAGTGGTTGAGGCTGGAGTGAACAGCAGGCAACACAGGAGCCTCCATCTCAGCCGTGCTGCCAGGTTTTACCCTGAGAAATGCCACAATTTTTGAGGCGGGGGGACTCTGGAAGGAGAGGGTGGCCGGGCAATGCATTCCACAGGGCTTGAAATACATCTTGACATTCCATGGGTAAAGCCCATTCCTTGATCCCAGGACACGGGCCCCATTTTTTTGTGGGCTCAGTTTGGGGCAGGTCCTTCTGGGCCATGAGCCAGGCTCTCTCTTTGGCTCAGGTCTGGGCAGGCAGAGCACAGGCACGTCTCTGATTCCGGGGGCAGGAAGCCTCACTAATTATTGATTAAAAGATTTTGCTAAATCTTTTCCGTAAGCAACAACTGGCAAGGAAAAACCTGATGAATTATAGATCAGTTGCCCTGGCCCCTCTGGGCTCCCATCCTCCCCCGCTGCCCACAGCTTGGCAGATTCACAGACGGTTTTACCCATAACAAGCCTTCAGCAGGGCTGGAGAGCCTCTGCTGGGAATCAGAGATGGATGTGGGTCCTGATCCATCTTCTGGACGGGAGGGAAGCAATGCCTGGGAAGAACAATCTGGCCCCACTCTCACAGCCACCCTCATTGGGGTTTTCTTGTCAGCAAATGTGCTGAGCAGAACCAAAACCTCTCTCCTCTCCCCAGCTGCAGCTCCTGCTCTCACTCTGCCGGCTCCTACACTGAAATTTCAACAGTCATTTATTTTCTTGTTTTCCCAGCTCGCCAGTAATTTTAAAATGAGGGGAATCTAATTTAGTAAATGAGATGTTTTGGGAAGGCTTTAATTAGCTGCAGAGAGAGGCAGTGGGTCCTGCACTTGATGAGAGCTGTGCTCCCAGGCTGAGGCTCCCCGGTGAGGGCTTAGCAAGGATTTCACGGGGGTGTTTAATAAACCCTGGAGGTTTACACACCTTGGACTTGGACACAGCCAAGACCAGAGGCAGGGATGCAGAGATGAAGGCAAAAGAGACCACAGGAGCTCTTGCAGCCCTCACTCCAAACCACTGCCCCCAGCCTTGAGGGCAAAGCTCTGCCCTGGTCCCCAAACGGCCCCTCTCCATGGGACGACCTCCAGCCAGCTTTGTTGCCCAAAAACCAAATCTGGTGTGCTTTATTCATTGCACATCGCTGGGTGATTTCCCCAGGCCAGGCAAACCCCATTGTCTCGTGCCAGGGGGAAGTGGTGTCTCTGTGAAGACGTGGCAGGATCAGAGTGAGTGCATCTGGAGCTGATGAAACACCTCGTCTGGAGAGACCTGGGCGACGTGGCACAGCCAGAGGGGACAGGTTCCTGCCCCCCTGCAGCTGTGGCCCCACAAACAGCCAAGTTCCTGGAGGCAGCAGGGCTGAAACTCAAAAGCAAGAGCAGGGGCCAAGAATAGCTATAGCCCAGCCAAGAATAGCTCCTGGGGGGAGCAGGACAGAGCCAAACCTGCTGGAGTGGCCATAGGAGGACGGCACAGTCCCCTCACTTTGGTCCTGCAGTTGTGCCAAGCTCCACGGCCTCTGCCCTGCCTGAGCTGGGGGTGCAGCCCCCAAGTACCTGAAGGGGCAGCTGGTGGTTCCTGCACCCCATCCTGACATTTCCACCGCTCACGTAGCTGCCTTCTCTGAAAGACTCGGGGAAAAGCTGTTCAGAGCCCAGGCTGTGCCACGCCAGCACTGCCCCCCCGCCATTTCCCCCCAAGCCAGCCCCAGCATGCAGCTGTGTGGCTGTGGGGCATCCCCTGGCTAAATTTACCCCTCACCCACTGCAGTCCGCAATCAGAAATTTGAAAGGGTGCTCAAAAAAGGGAAGTAAAACTGTCTCCAGTGGGTGCTGACGTGTGAAGACAAGCGAGCACTACGCCCTGAGTTGGCTCAGCCTAAGATGGTGACCAGCTCTTGCCTCTGCCTTGACAGGCTGTCACTTTGCAAAGCCATCACCTTGTGGGGCCATCAGTCTCTGAGGTGGAGGAGAGGTCTTGGGCTGGCCTGATGCTGCCCAAAATGGGCAGAGTGGGTGGTGGTGAACCAGTTGGATGGTGGACCCACTGGGAGCCACTGCCAAGGCTAGTGGGACTCTGCCATGGCAAGGTGTGTGTCTCCAGCCAGGATGACCCGTCCTGTCCCCTGAAGGGTCTCTGGCAGAGCCCCCAGTGGCATCTTGCCTGACAAGGTGGTCCCTGCCCCAGTGCTGCACAATGTCCCAGCTGCTGCACATGCTCACACATATTTGTGCACACACACACTCTCCAGTGATCCCAGTGCATCCAGGCCCACCAGGCTGGGCACCACTGACCCCTCACCTGCGGGGTTTGGGGCCAGGGGACACTGCTCAGATCGTATCCTTGTCACCCTGGGCCACCACCACAGGGGGATCAGCCTGAGGCCTCATACTGCTACCCTGATGCCAGGCCACCCTAAATACTCTCTCATTAACTGAATTAAACTAATTAGTCCCTGCCTGCTGCCAGGCAGCCCTTTCACTGGGCTCATCCCTCAGTCCAACCTTCTGAAGGGTACAGGGCAGCCTGCGGGCTCACAAAAGATGAGGCACATTTCCTCAAGTCTGAGAAACATAATACAGGTTACAAAGGAATAAAACATAGATTATACATTAAATAAAATACAATAGATAAATGACAAAATACTAGTTATGAAAAAATACTATCAAACACCTCTGGGCACCCCCAGGTCAAACATCCAGCTGGAGACAGCCAGAGAGCCCAAGGCCAAGTTTTATCACCCTGCAATTGAAAGGGAATTAAAAGAAATAAATAAATGTTTGAGGCTGGTGTGGTCGAAAACACAACCTGAGCGTTCAAGCCCATTTGTGAAAACAAGAGCAACCATTTGCATAGCTGTGTCAAAACAGCAACTGACACCACATGCAGCTGGCAGGAAGACACCTTGCTGGGAGTTAACTGTGTATGAAACCCTGCCACAGCCTGGGGTAGAGCCCAGTAAACAGCCCCAAAGATAAATGCCCAGGCTTGTAAACAGGTTGTAAACAAGCTGAACTAACTCAAAAATCAACACCTGTCTGCTACTTCAAAATATTTATCATCTCAGGATTATTGTGGTAATAAAATATAACTTCCAGCAGAGCCTCAGTCTGGTCTGGGGACCCAGCAAACCCTTTTTTTCCTCTCATATTTAGGGTAAACAGCTGCTGATCCCCCAGACAGGTGTGCTAATGGAGAAAGATTTGGTCGCAGGGCTGGTGCTGCCTGTCTGGAGAAATGTGGTCATTGAATTGCAGCCCTTGTTAGGACTCCTAGGGTGGATTTTTTAGCTTAATGTTAAGAAATTTCTAGGTTAGGGGATGTTGGTGGTATGATGACAGCAAGGTTGTGGCAGTGGTGGCTGAGAGGTGTGATAGGGGTGGCTGCCGTGGTCTTGCCAGGCCCTCAGGAGGGAGCACGAGGGTTGGACTCACCCAGTTAGGGAGGATTTTAAGCCAAATTTGCTTTCTTCCCCCTCCACATTCAGGGTGGGCAGTACTTGCTTTTGCAGGCAGCGTGGGGGGGACTGGAGGGGAGTGTAGGGTGCACCCTGAGGCTGGACCTTGCACCCTACAGATATGGTGCTTAGGGACACGACTTAGTGGTGGATCTGGCAGTGTTAGCTGAAGTCTGGACCCGATCATCTTTGAGGGCTTTTCCAACCATAATTCTATGATTCTAACCTGGCCAGTGACACCCTCACCAGCAGCTCCTCACCCCGCACACACACTACCAGAGCCACAGCCCTTTCCCCTTCCTCTGCAGCCACTGCGGGGGAGAAGAACATCGGGTTTAGGGATATCTGCCATGTTTTGGGCTGGCCGTGGGTGGGCAGGGGGTGCTGTTGTGCATCATGGCCTCCCAGCTGAAGTGGCGTGCTCACTGGCAGCTGTTCTGACCGCAGCCCCAAAGCGCGGGAACGGGCTGTGCTAAAATTACAGCCCGCCAAAACCAAGAGCCCGCTTCGGCCAAACACCAGCTGGGAGCCAGGAATAGCCCTGGCCTCTCCACGCTCTGCTGCCTCGGTACAAACTTTCCAGCACGTGGCACCTCGAGGGTTGCTGCCTGGGCCGTGAGGCTGGCAGGGCAGGAGCGGGGAAAAGCCATTTTTCAGCCCCATTTAGCAATGGCTGTGTTTCCACGTTCTTCTCCCAGGTAGCCAGGGAAGCCCGGCATTCCCAGCAGAGGCACAGCACTCCCCAGATTTGGGGTCCCAGCAGGGCTGCCCAGTGTGTGCTGAGACTCTGGTGTCGAACCACACAGACGGTCTCTGCTGCCGGACCCTACCTGGTGCCTCTGCAGTCCTCTGCTGGGGACACCAAAGGGTAGGTTCCCCAGGGAATGTGGACGGGATGTCTGTTCCTAGGGCTCCTGCCCAACATTTTGGCCATCAGTGCCTGTGGAGAACCACAACCTGGACCCTCCATGGTCCCCCTTGGCAGGCAGCTGGTCCCACCATCTGGGTGCCCCTCACACCCTGGCCTGGTACTGGAGTGGGCTGGGGGTCTGCAGCCGTGTGGGGCTCACTGTGGCCAACTGGGTCCCTTCTTTCACCAGCTGTGGCTGGGACCACCCTGGGCTGGACCCAGGCAGGTTCATGGGGCAGCTGCCCTGTGGGCTTTGGGTGCACGGGGCTGGGACTGGGCCGTGCAGCAGGGAATAGTGGGACACGGACAGACATGAGAGCAGGGACAGCATGGAGGACACAGGGGAACCTGGGGGGACAATGGCCACAGGGGGACATGATGGGACATAGGGGAAACAGAGGGCACAGTGGAGGGGATGGGAGGGCACAGGGAGTGTGGGAACACTGAGATTAGAGGCATGAGGACAGAGACACAATGGCATGGGGACATGGGGGACAGTGGCACAGGGGACAGGGGGGTCAGGGGCATGGAGACACAAGGAATAGTGATACAAGGACACAAGGAACAGTAGCAAGGGAATGTGAGGCACAGGGGCATGAGGTGACATGAGACATGGGTGACATAGAAATGGAGATAGTGACACGGGGGCATGAGGACATGAGCAACAGGGGCATGGGGGACAGGAGTATGAGGACATGAGGGGACAATGCCATGAGGATAGTGGCACAAGGACATGGGCACAGGGACACAGGACACGGGGCACAGGGACACAGGACACAGGCACAGGGACACAGGACAGTGGGGACAGGGACACAGGACACGGGGCACAGGGACACAGGACACGGGGGACAGGGACACAGGACATGGGCACAGGGACACAGGACACAGGACACAGGCACAGGGACACAGGACAGTGGGGACAGGGACACAGGACACGGGGGACAGGGACACGAGACACGGGGGACAGGGACATAGGACACAGGCACAGGGACACAGGACACGGGGCACAGGCACAGGGACACAGGACACAGGCACAGGGACACAGGACAGTGGGGACAGGAACACATCGGTAGCAGTGGCGAGGACGCGGCCGGGAGCTGAGCGCCCCCTGGCGGCTGCGGCGGTGCATCAGGTGTCTCTCCGTGCGCGTTCTCGCGGCGCCCCCGCGTGTCCTGCATGTCCGTGTGTCCCGTGTGTCCTGTGTGTCCTGTGTCCTGTGTTCCGTGTGTCCTGCATGTCCTGTGTGTCCTGTGTGTCCCGTGTGTCCTGCATGTCCGTGTGTCCCGCGTGTCCTGCATGTCCTGTGAGCTCTGAGGGATCACAGAGTCCCATCACCCCGGAGTGGGGATCAGGGGGTCTAAGATTTGGCCCCTTCACCCACGAAGAGCCTCTTCCAGCACAGGCTTCACCTCTGAAGCCTCACAGGGAGATTCTCAGGACCCCTGTGCCCACGGGTGCCCCAGCCACCCCTGGGGCTGAGGGCTGGAGCCCTGCACTGGCAGCGGTTCCCTCCAGAAATTATGAAAAACTTCAGTCTGCCCCCCTCTGCTTCCAGATAACGGCCTGTGCTCTTCACCCATAATTCACAAGGAGACAGGAACATGCCTGGAGCTCCAGCACATTAATTATGAAGCACCCCACTCACCCAGCTCTGCCCCAGCAGCGCCAGCAACTGCAGCTATTCCTGCCAGCACAAAATGAGCTCTGTGGAAAGATCCCTGCTCCCTGCACTGGGGCACTGCAGGTGCTGTGTTCCCAGTGACAACCCCATCCCTTCAGCAGCCAGCCCCAGCCCTGGGAATAGTGGCAGGGCAGTGTCTGCAGCACAGGGACTGCATGGACCCTGAGCCAGGATTTGGCCCTGGGGATTTATTGCACAGAAAGGAGATGGTGGAGGGGGAATTTCATGCCCATCATGCAGGGGATGGTATCCCTGAGTGCCACCCGGACACAGTCCCCCAGCTCCCTCCCCACTGACCCCACGACCCCGTGCCAAGCACCTGCCCCAGCAACACCAAAGGAACACAGAGCCAAAGATGCAGCGACTGGCGAGGACCTTGGCTTTATTCCAGCCCCTACAGTGTCACCCTCCCAGCTGCTCCCACCACCCAGCTACAGGGTGGCTCCAGGCTTGCAGAGACCCACCTCTGCAGAGACCCAGGTTCACAAAATCTTTACGCAGCCAAGGTCTCGACATGCTTTTTGTTGTTTTTTTTTTTTTTTCTCATTTTCCACGAACCAGATACATCACCTCCTCATTTCCACTGCAGCAGGGTGATGCTCATGTGGAGATTGGTGACAGGCTGGACCAGACCCTAAGGGGCTGGTGAGAAGAGGCTGAGCAGGGCCAGGAGGAGCAGGGATGAGAAGAGCTCGTGGTGGCCCCCATGCAGGGACCCACCACTGGCCGTGGCCCCCCGGGAGGCAAAGACCTTCCGGCTGCGGAGGGGCTGTGGTGGGCGGAAGTTGTTGATCATTTTTAGGAGCCTGGATCCGTCAGGTGGGAAGTGGAGGGTGCTGACAAATGCCTGCAGCTGCACAAGGGGAGAGGCAGGGTGGGCAGCTGCTTCACAAGGCACCCCAAACCCCTGCCCACCGTCAGCCCCCTTCATACTGCTCTGCTGCTGATGGCACAGGACCCACAGCATGTCCCTCACCTGTGGACATCCTCCCATCACCCCACACTGCTCTCCTAAAGCCAGACTTGTAGGTCCTTACAAAGATGAGGTCTTGAGTTTTAAAGGATCTAATTGTGTTTTGGTGCCAGTACCAAACACTTGAACAGTGGCTGGCCCATGACTCCCTCAAGGACAGACACCTATTAAGATTCTTGGGCAGCAGAGGAGAACTTCATCCATCCATCCATTCATCCATGCATGAATGCATCCATCCATCCACCTACCCACCCACCCACCTCCTTGGAGCCTCTACCGAGCTTCAGTAGATTCACTCCCATTTCTCTTTCTGAATACCAAGGCTGGGCAGGAGAGCACTAGGAATGGGATTTCTTCCCACTGGCTGGTGGCCACCTCTCCATTACTTAACCTTCATAAAACTAATTAATTGCTGAGTCGCCAGGAGCATTATTATAGAGGTGACTCTGTGCTCTTGCTCAAGGGTCAGGAAGTGGAAGGAGAGGGGCCAGGCAGGGGGCTCGGCCGTTCAGGTGCTGGAGCGTGGAGCTGTGCATGGCAGTACCTGCTCCCGGCCAATCTCCACTGGCTCCTCGAACACAGTCCAGACGACGACCTCGCTGCAGTCGGGGGTGGTGAGGGAGCCCTGGTAGCGGTAGTACCCGGAGAGCCGGCCGGCACGCGGCAGCAGTGTGCTCAGGCGGAAGGTGGAGGCCAAATCCACCGAGTCCCCTGTGGGGCAAGACATGGGCACTCAGCCTATCCCGTGCCAGGGATGTGGTGGGGACAGTGGGACCACCTCCATTAGTTTCCCTTCAGCCAGATGGACCCACAGACTGGCAGGTCCCCCCACCCAACCTGCTGGGCTGCAACCCTGCTCTCCCACACCAGGGTCTCTCCTTTCTGCCCTGCCCCGTCAGGAGGTGACTCACCAGCATGGGAGACGTTTCTCAGCCCCACCACGATGGTGTTGTAGTTGGTGTTAGGGGTTTCAGAGACCTGCAGATGGGGAGAGTACGCATCTAAGGCAGGCAGGGCAGAGCTGGGTCATCCTGTCCTGCTGAGCACCCGCAGGCAGAGCCTCACCCCACATTGTTGCAGAGCAGTAGGAAAGGGTTTCCAGTCTGGGGGTGCCCCAGCACCTTTCCCCACTGAGGTTCCCCAGCACCTCCTGGATGAGATCCAGCCATCCTGCCCCTTCTTGCTCCCATAGGGCACATTCACAATGCTCCCCCAGCTGCACCACCAATACCCTGTTTCTGGGGGGTCCCTCTTGCCGGCAGCCCCTACAAACCCACCTGGTAGAAGAAGCCGAGGACAGCCAGCCCGTTGGGATGCCCCTTGGCCTCTGCCAGCGTCCGGTATTTGACATTCATGTGGACGATGTGCAGCTGGGGAAAGCACAGAGAGCCAATCGTGGACAACCGACCCTGCCCAACACCCAGGCAGCAGGGCCCTCTCTCATTGATCCTTTCTGGCCAGCCTGGGGTGACCAGACACTGAGTCAACTACTCCCCGAAAAGTCCTCCTGGTCCCTCTGGCACATCTGTGGGATGGCTGCTTGGAGGATCAAAGCACCCCAATGAAGCAATCATCCTTTGAAGGGTGTGCCAAACGGGGCCAGCAGTCCCAGGGTGCTCACCAGCCACAAAACATAAATTCTGCTTTCCTCTGGCAGATAATGAATATTTTAGAGGTGCAGAGCCTCTTTCACCCTGAAGGATCCCAATGTGCTTGGCACAGCACGCTCCCACATGCTCCCGCTTGCATTCACTAACTCAGTGTGTGGTCCTGGCAGGGCACTGAGCCCCCTAAACGCCGCTGAGTGCCTTGAATGAGGCAGCTCGGCCCACGCATGGTAGAGAAACACCTTGAGTCTCACGTCAACTGCTTTTTCACCACCGAGGTGCCTCTGTAGGAGCACAGCTGAACACACCAGTGCAGCGTCACAAGTCCAGTCACCGGCTGCATGGCAGCCTTGGGATGCCCCAGCACCACCCCTTCCCACCACACCAAGGACTTGGGCCACCCCGAGCGTGATGGGGACTTTTTCTCACCTACCTCCATGGGGAGCTGGCGCCCATCGAGGGTGTGCTCAGAGCCATTCCCAGCTGGACTGCCCCAGTGGAAGTGGAGCTGGAGCGCACGGTATGTGCCGGGGAGGCCCCCGCCGCTGATGGTGATGTGCTCAGAGGCCGACTCGCTCGCCAGGCTCAGCATCACTGCAAGGGCAGCAGGACAGGGTGAGGAGAGGGCTTTGGATGGGGGATACCTGGCATGTCTGGGCTCTTCCTCCAGCACTAACACAAACGGGGCAGGAGCCGCAACACAAGAGCAGGAGCACCCGGGAGTGGCAGCAGAGCCAAGCCCAGGAGGGGACGGTGACCAGGGAGGCAGGACAGGGGAAGGTGCCCGATTTCAGCACGCACCTGTGTGCCCGTTGTTTGTCAGCCTCCACTTGCCAGGGGGAGCCTGGTCGTAGCCCTCAAAGAGGATGTCCCCGAGGCCACTGTCCCGCTGCAGCCGGCGCCTGTCGATGTTCACAGGGGACTGCTTGTTGCCACCACATGTGGCTTTCAGCTCCTTCCAGTGGCTGGGCCCTGCAGAGGAGGAACAGGGACACCACGGGCAGCCACAGAGCCACTGCCACCGCCAGGGGGGACATAAGGCCACGTGTGGCTGTGTCCCCAGCCAGCCCTTCTGTCCCTGTCAGCCCAGTCGTTCTCGCTTGCATCCCGTGGGAGCTGCCCTCTTGCCCAGCAAAGCTTCCTCCCTATTGATGAGCAGGGGTTTATTGCAGCCTCATCCATAATTCAGCAGGATTTGCTCGAGGGGCCGGGGATTATATTTAGCTGAGCAGCAGTGTCCCTCCCTCTACACTCTACGCCCTGGTGAAGGGTGGGCTTTTCTCCCAAACCCCTTCTGCCCATCCCTGAGTTTTAGCACACCTTAGCCTACCCATGCTTGTTCTGTCCAGCTGTGACAGGTGACAGTGCACCCTGGCCACATAACTCATCCTGGGGTGAATCCTACACAGGGTCCTGTGTGACCACACGATGTCCATCAGCAGTTCCTGGGGTGGGGGTCACAATGGCAGGAGCTGTGTGAGGACATGGCAGCACTGGCAGCCAGCTGGACCCATGGCAAACCCACAGTGCTACCTGGGGGGCTGTGAGCTGACATCCCTGCAACTGTCACCATGGCCAGACCACACACTTCATATATGTAGCTTGTCCCCATCACCCCAGCATCAACTCTTCTTGCAACATTTGTTGAATCCACAGCTGTGGGATGTAGACAACCACCCTACTGGTCACTGCTCCAGTGTGGCTGCCGTAACACCTCACTCCTTCTTCGCCTGGTGCAGCCCAGGCTGCAGATGCCCTGGGTAGAGATGTCAGCACTGGACACTGCTGGTACCTGGGCTCAGTCCCAGGCAGGTAACAGGAGCTCCCTTAGCATCACCAGCCCTGTCCACTCAGAGTACCTCCAGTCTCAGGGGAGCAAAGTGCATCCCTCTGTAGACACTGCTGGCTCTGCTCTGGCACACATTATGGCTGGGCAGCCTTTGGCTACAGGCAGGGTTTGGGGAACTGTTCCCCCAGCAGTGCCCCATGGTTCAGCTCTGACGTTTACCTTCCTCTTCAGCACACAAAACCACAGACCCCTGTGGACTGAATCCATCTCCTACCCCCTTGGGCTCAGCCCTGTCCCTTTGTGTTCTCCTCTGATTACTCCAGGCAACTTTTTGCCTGGAAGCCCTGGCAGCCACAGCCTGGCTGTGCCAGCATCTCACCGGCTTTTTGGCATGGTGTTGCTGAGTGGCCCCACCAACTACCTGGTGTGTTCATTAAGGGACCATTCCACTTGGGCACACAGCCGGCTGCAGGCACACAGCCGGCTCCACGCTGCCCAAGCCGCTTCCCACCGGTCCCTCTCCCCTGCCAAAACCTGCCCTCGCCACCCTGACAACATTAAACTGGGAAAGACCAATCCTTGGTCCAGCAGGGATGAGTGGAGCCCAGCGATCCATGCTCATGAGCCACGGGGCATGTAAACCCAAGAGCTATAAAACAGTTGGGCCGTAACAGCTGATTAAATGCTTGATGATCTTTAATTAACCTCTTACAAGCTATTTGCGTGTTTTGAGACAAAGTGCCCCAAGGCATACTTCTCTCCCCAGCCGGACAGGCAGGCCTGCTGCCTCCCCAAAGGGAGCTGTCCCTTCTCCAGTTGGGCCCCTGAGCCTCCCAAGACCCTTGCTGCCTGTGCTGCGCTGGGGTTTCTAATGGCATATTTTAAATCCAGGATTTAATTTGTTTCAGGTGAAAGGGGGAAAGCTGGTGCTGCCACAGGAGCACCCAGACCTGGTTGGGGTCAAGGGTGGGGCCAAGTCACTCCGAGGGTCTCAGGTGTTTGTCAAGTCTCTACACCACCATCCTCCAAAGTGAAGCTCCTCTAACCATTCCCACTTTGGAGGGATATGGGGGGATTTGCCCTTTTCCATGCCATGCTTCCCTTTGCAACCTCTCAGATGCTGCCCAGGGTGCCCTTGGCCAGGCACTGTGGGGTCCAAGCCCTGCACAGCACCAACACCCCCTGTCCCAAACCACTTGGCACCACTTACCGCATTGGGGGTCCTGTGAGTCGTAACACCACTGTCCTGCAGGAGAAAGGAGAGCTCAGGGCAGGTGATGGAGACAGGCACCCCTTCCCAAACCCACACATGGCTGTGCCCAGCCCCCCAACAGTGAGGACATCCCTCACTGCAGCCTGGGGTCCCGCCGACACTTGTGTTCATCCCAGTTATTTTTGGCTGGTGTTTTCACACCCTCCCTGCCTCCCCCAGCCGCTCCACAGGGAAACCTCCCTCAGAATCACTGCTCCAAGGCAGCCAAGCCTCTCTGATCGCTGTGCTCCTTCCCCAGCTCCTGTGGAGCCATCCCCCCGCTACCCATCCTAGCAAGGCAGCCCCTCACCCCACAGCAGATGCCTTGCAGCCCTCCTGCAGCCGTGGGTGAGCGGGAGCCGAGGGGGCTGTGACAGCCCTCCCTGGTGCTCCCCGTGGCTCCCGCGGGGGGGCTGGCAGCAGCAGGCAGTTGCTGGGGGCTGCAGCAGGCAGGCAGTGGGCAGGCCTGTGCCCACGCCGTGGGGGTGACGGTTTGTCCCATCACTCAGGGGCCTCTCAGCCAGAGCTGCCGAACTCGCACCAGCTGCCCATGCTCGGGGGGCTGTGGGACCACCCATGTGCTGGTAAGTGCTGGCACAGCAGACACAGGGATACCAAGGGGATGCTGAGAAAGCTGGAGCCCTGTTCCTGCTCTGCTGCCTGCACATCTGCCCAGGACCATCAGCTCTGCAATGGGAGCTGGGGACTGCACCCCTTCCCTCCTCAGCTCCCCATCCTGCTTCTGGCAACCATGAACAACCTGGTGCTGCCCAGGGCCAGCCCACACAAACAGTCCCGTTGATGGCCGAGGGGCCATGCCAGCGGGCCGGCTGCAGGGGAGCTGAGCCATGCTCCTGTGCCAGCCCCTGCCGCTCGGACCAGCAGGACAAAGGCAGCCCTGCCTGCCTCCACCTGTGCTGCTCATGGCCCCAGCCTGTGGCACTGCATCCAAATTCTCACTACAGTGATACAAGAGACACCAGCCCCAGAGGAGAACTGGGAGCAGGACAGGGCAGGACTCAGTCCCCAGGGCAGGGATCTCGGGGTCCAGGGGGAAGCTGAACTCCTGGCAAATCCTCAGACCTGCATGCACCAGCCCTCGAGCATCCTCTGGCAGGAGCCAAGGTAGCGCTGGCCACCCCCAGCCTGGCCCGGATGCAGGTGAGCACCCAGAGCCTCGGCCCGGGACATGAGTGCCCATTCGCTCTCAGCTTTCATCCTCATTGATGTTCCCCAAAGTGCAGGTCTATGGGGTGGATGGGCTGAGCCCGAGACCCCGATGGCCCAAGGGGACCCTGGCCGGCCAGCATAGAACCCAGGGCGGGCTGAGACCTCCCGAGCCCAGCGGTGCACAGGGACATCCAGCAGCGGGGAGGGGGGCAGTGGGAGCACTGGAGAGGGATCCTGGGCAAGACCAGGTCCCCTAGTCCCTGTATCCAACCGCCCCAGCCCGCATCATCCCACAGCGTGTGGGAAGGGAATGGAATAAGCGGTGCCCCTGCGGGCCCCCCAGCCCCACGCCCCCGTCCTCTCCCGCCGCGGGACCCCCGGCCCCGCTGCCCCGGGGCGCAGCTCACCTCCCGCGGCCGCTCGCACGACGAGGGGCAGAGTCAGGAAAGTTATGCCCAGCCCGGTGGGGCCCATGGCGGCGGGGGGCAGCGGGGGGACCCCCGCACTGCCCCGTCCCGTCCCTCCGCAGTGCGCCCGGCGGGGCCGGTGCTGGGCTGTGGCGGGCGGCAGCGCTGGCAGCGCCCGCAGCCCGGGAGATGCTCGGCTCCAGCCTGGGCTCTGCTCTTACATATTCATCACCCGGGCTGAGTTTTTAACTCCTCGGCTGCTAGGAGGGAGCGGGGATAGCCCGGCCCCCGGCCAGCCCCCCGCGCCCGCCGGGTCCCTGCCTGCGGTGACAGGGACAGGGACAGGAGGAGAGCGGGGGCTGGCGGATCCCACTGGTGCAGCGCTGGCTGCCCCTCTCCCTGCTGGAGGGGTGCCCCCCTGTACCATCCCGCTCTGCATCCCCAAAGCTGGAGTTCAGCAGCATCCCCACTGCACCCCATCCCACCCCCGCAGTGTGTGGGACTACAGATGAGCTTCAGGGGACTGCCAGTAGGCAGAAGGGGTTGGGGGCACCAGCTCTGCCCCATCCCCTGCCCAATTCTTGCAGACACATGCTGTGGGACATACCCTCGCCCCCAGCTTTGGCAGCTCCCCAGCCAGCAGCGGGTCCTGCATCTCCCACGCCTGAGCGTGGTGGCTCCCACCTGATGAGGGGCAGGTGGTGCCATAGGGACCCACAGACCAAACCCAGCTCAGCCCTGCAAACAGAGGCCCCTGCCCGGGCAAAGCCCAGTGAGCAAAGCCAAGCGAGCACCTCCTCGGTGCCCAGGCAGCCTCCACAGCCACACTACAGGGGACCCTCAGCCCCTGGGTTCACCAAGGAGCTGCACTCTGGTGGGGCAGGATTCAGCCCCTTCCTCTCAGTGGGCACAGCTGCAGTGACTCAGGCTCTCACAGCCAAGGCTGGCCAGGGCAGGGGGGCAGCACTGGGGCACAACCCTTATGCACCCAGTGCAGGCCTCCTGTGCTGGTGGAGGCAGCTGTTCAGCTCCTCGTCATGGAGTGAGCACATGCCGTTCCCATTGCACCTGTCCAGGCAGGTCCCACGGGAGCCAGGGTCTCACCTAGGGTGCTGTGCTCTCTCAGCAGGCAGGTAGGAAGGGGGTGAGAACACAGGAGCATGGTGTTGTCACATTCTCCTAAAATATCTGTGCCATCCTCAGGCAGCAGTGGAAAGGAGGCCACGGGACCTAGGCTGCAGCGCCCCTCGCCGGCACTTGGCCCTGGCTGGGAGCTCCGTCGAGCCAGTGCCAGGATGAACAAACCCGGCAGCAGCGCGAGGGCAGCAGGAACAGCCTCCTGCTGCCAGCTTGGCCGGGGATGGGCTCCGGCTCAGCAGAACTGCCTGGCTGCCATGTGCTACAAGGGGCTCATCCTCAGCAGGGGTTCTTAGGGGCGCTCCTGTGACCCCAGGCAGCTCCAGCCCCAGGCAGGTGCCTGGGCAGCACCAAACTGCATCTGGTCCCCAGTGTGGGGTGCAGAGGAGGGCAGCAGCACAGCTCTCCCCTGAGCTCTGGATCTGCGCCACAGCTGACACTTGGCCCCTGCTCCGGGGATGAGGTATTCTGCACCAGGTCTGCAGCCTGCTGCCCATTACTGCCAGGAAAGAGAGGAGCTGCTTTGGCACCTGTGAGACCGAAACCTCCATTGGAGACCTGAGCCTGCCAAGTAGCACCTCTTCCTCCCACCCACAATAGGACAGGCTGTATTGCCAGGCAGTGAAGGAGAAGCCCAAGAATCTCAGGGTCGGGAGCTGATGAGACCCCCTACCCCCACCCCATAGCTATTGACCCCCAGGACACTTTTTTAGGATTTCAGGCTTCTCTGGCGGTGATTTCTAGCAAGAAGGGCAGGAGCAGAGTGGGGCTCAGCACAGCCCCGACGACAGGCAGGAGTGGAGCGAGGAAGCAAAGGAGTCTGCAAGCCATGTGCAAAGGCAGTGACAGCACGGAGATGCTGAGCCACACCCCGCTCCCGCCCATCCCCTCTGAGTGCACCGCTGGCTGCCGGCACTCGTGCTAGGCAGGAGCAACCTCCAGTTTCTATAGGAACCAGATCAAACCTGGAAATTGCCGACCTTGCTGATGTGTTGGTGGTCGTGCTGAGCTCACGGCTGATCCTGCAGCTCTGTGCTGTCCTCACAGGGAGACACCACGTCCATCAGGCTGCCGCCACGGAGCCAGGCGAGGTCCCTGCAGACACGCGTAGTCACAGCACCAAGGGCAAGAGCCACAGCAGGGGAAAAAATACCACTAAGATACAAAAATAGTTCCTTAAGCTGCAGCCATCGATCAGTCATGGGCACGGTGCCACTGTGTTGGGAACCCCCACCACGTGCACCGTCAGCAGCCCTGTGCCAGCACACAGCGGAGGTGCCAAGAACAGCTCCAGGAGGTAAATCCTACACATCCGCCTGGGAGCCTGGCCGGGGACCCGGGCTGACAGGGATAGCGGCAAGACAAAGACTTGAGCTGCCAGAGCGGGGTTCACATCACCCATCGATGGATGCACAAAAGGTTGTGGGTATTCAGAGGGGCAAGCAGGTAAAGTTCATGGGCAATAAATACTCCAGCCACGTTTGATTTTCCGCGAGGATCTTTGATTCCCATAACAAGCTGCTGCTAGCCCAGGCAGCAAGCCGGGAGCAGGGCAGGGAGGGCAGCAGCAGCAGGCACAAAGGAGGCACTGTGGCCGGCAGATGCGCGCTGGCCTCACGCCGCTGCACAGCCCCTTCATTCATCCCACGCTCCCACCGCCGCCGGGGTCAGCGACATCTCCCTCCCCACGGCCTGGCACCCCCGGGGGCACTGCCAGCACACGGCCCCTCGCGTGTCTGACACGCTTCCCAGCCCCAGAGGCTGAGGGCCCCGGACACGCCGTGCTGAGCACAGCTGCTCATCACCCTCCCAGGAAAACGCATTTTGAGTTGCCAGGAGTTTACAGCGGGAGGCTGCCCAGCAATGCCCTACCACAGCAGCCGAGGGTCAACACTGACAGGGCAGCCCCCACACACACGTGTGTCCCCAGGGAGTGGTGGGGAGCCCCGAGAGCCCTGGCCATGCTCCAGGCAATCCAGGCTGTTCCCTGTGGGAGCTGTCCTGTCCTCAGGCAACGAGGGGCAAGAGGGAAGGGCAAGTTGTATCTGCACAGGATCTTCCAGCAAAGGCAGAGCCCCACGGGGTCCCTGCCAGACTGAGCCCCTTCCAAGCGCTCGTGGCATCAGGCAGCTGCTGTGGAGAGATGTTTGTCTCCCCCAGACCAGCAGCGAGGGAAGGGATGCATCCCATCGCCTTCAGCTAACCCAGCATCCCGTGGGGATGGAGCTCTGGAGCTGTTTAGGTCCAGCAGCGACGGCTGCGGTGGCAGCTGCCCTCTGCAGGCACAGGAAAGGGGGAGCGGAGCCCTGCCCGGCCCCCGCAGCGACGATAACATTGCCCCCGGATGGCTTTCAACACTGAACGCATCCGACGGCCCCGCAGGATGCGGGGACCTGTTCCACAGCGCTCACAGCAACCCCTGCGTGCCCAGCAGCTCGTGGAAAACAGGGAGCTGGGGGTCCGGACCACCCCCTCCATCCAGCACAACCACCTGCCCCGGGACTCAGCACCTTCCCCTGGGTTTCGAGAGGGCAGCAGGAATATACTGCACTTCACCTTTTTGGGTACAACCCCAAGACTTTCCCAAAATTACACTAATACAGGTAAATCCCATTGGAATTCGTGTAACCGGGACTTTGGCAGACTCCCTGCTCCATGTTAAATGCATCTATTGATCTTCTGCAAGATCACAGCTCAGAACGTGATTTAACAAAACCTTCCTTCACAACACTGGGGAACCACATCGACAAAGAAATCAGGAGACATTGGAACAGGGCATTTCTCTTACAGAACACAATTTATTTGGCATTTGGATGAAATGTTTCTCACAGCATCTTGAAAAAAAAAAAAGAAAAAAAAAAAAAGAGAGATTAATGCCAACCCCAAAGAAGTTAAAACAAAAAAAAAGTGTCACAGGGACTCAATTATTATAGTATCAAATTTAAATTCTACATGGTATTTCACAGAATATCAAAATCTTTTATACACTGCCACAGTTAAGTCCAGTCACAAACCAACTACACAGGAGAAGCCTGCAAGTGCAGCGCTGGCTAAAACAATTTTCAAGAGGAAGGTAAAAAGCAGTGTCTCGTTCTCTCGCAGCCTCCCAGGCACCCTCAGCCCAACACGCAGGGTGTGGCACAGCACGGCCCCCTCTGCTGGCATTGACTCCGACCCACTCTACCGGAAAATTAAAGCTATGTGGTACCGTGGCAGGCAGGTAACGCTGACTGTTGTCAGGGGAAGTGCATCTTCATCGCTGAAAGCGCCTATTCCTAAGAAAGGCTTATTTCATGTGGGACTGGGGAACACTGGAAGCAAATGTATCTACCTTGATTCACCTCTTACACTCAACTGCTGTAATTTTAGGGTTCAGCTCCCAACTTTAAAGGGAAATTTAAAAGAAATTTCTGTGCATATTCCTTAGCTAGGGAGAAAAAAAGGCATTTCAGCAACTGAAAAAAAGAGATGCGTGTTAGGGATTGTACGAGGCAACATTAAAATGTCAGTGCTTTGCCATTGAGAAGTCACATCCGAAAGATAAAAACAATCTTCAAAAATAGCTTCAAATTTGTTTAACATGAGATGGGAAAAGAATAGTAATAATTACTGACCACAAAACCCCACTTTCTTCCCAAGTGAAACTTGGGAGACACATGAACAGGCCATCACTCCACAGGCAAAGCATCGTCCCACTATAAGATTCAGCCTTCGGAAAAAAATGTCCACCTACTTCATTCTTCTTCTAGATCAGCATCCTGCTGTGCATGGACAAAGGAACAGTCTAAGGCTCAAACTAAACAGGACTGAACATCACACAGATAAGTTTTTTTGCACATTGTTGATCTAGCACAGAACAGGACCCTCCGCCCCTCTAACATTTAAACCCTACAACTCACCTAGTACAGAATCAGGGGTTGCTGTGACACGGTGTACAGGGCATCACTGACAAACCAGAGTGTGGGGCTGCTCTTAAGGAACAGCAGAGACCTCACATGGCACCACAGTACATCAAAAGGAGGGGGAAATCTGAGGAGCAGCTTTGTCCGAGGCCACAATGGGAGGTGTGAGCCCTGCACGGAGCCGAGTGCTGGGACTTCACAACCACTGCGGTCAAGGACATCCCGAGATAAACACACTCCTGGCTCACACACTCTGCTGGGAACCATGTGGCAATGCCATCTCCCTGCTGCGTCTGGAGGGATGTTTAGGATGCATCAGCAGTTTCGAAAAACATCCAGAGATATGAACAGAGGCGGGGGGAGAAAAAAAAAAATCAATGCACAAAGTAACTCCGAAGATCTCATCAATCTAATGGCAATCAAAACAGAAAGGTTTTCCTCAGGCAAGCATCAACCCTCTGTAACTGGTGCTCAGGACAAACTGCCTCCCAGTCACCTTGCCAAGGGCAAAGGAGGTTTGCTGAGGAGTCCACTGCTGTTACGGAAACTTAACTCTTCCCCAGTTGGTCCAGAAGTCTGAGTAGTTGGGACGTTTTCTGCTACAAAGGCTCTTACTCCAAGAGAAAGTACTCAATGTGAAAAAGCTACATTAAAAAGGGAAAAAAATGACAATTTTATTGCCAAATTAGAAGCTCACTGAGAGGTAAACGAGCTGTATTTAGTGAGCTGCTCCATTCAAGGCAGAATTTCCCTTGTTTACAGTTAAGATGAAGAAGGATAGGGGAAAATGGAGAAAATAGCAGCCTACTGCCAATGTACAAGTGGGAAAGGCTCAGAAGCAATGGGGAAAGTATCACAATGAGGCTTCTACAAAGAAGCCTCCATTTGGAATAGCTACAACCAGGAGCCACCATGAAGTTGCCAGTTGTAACAGAGCTTATTTGCAAATAAAACTCACCACAGAACCAAAAGTAAAAAAAAAAAAAAAAAAAAAAAAGAAAACGTTGAACAGATTCCTGCAGTGTTAGGAGAAGTGTGAGGTAAGGTATCTGTTCACCTCAGCCACAAAACACAGCTTCAGAGACCAGGCCAAAAGGCCTTTTGTTATTGCGCTAGGATACTACAAAGAACAAGTATTCCACCTGGCTTCAAAAGAAATCGCAAACTTTCTGTTTTGCACCGCTAACAAAATATTTCTCAGGAACAGATTGTAGTAGCATTGACTTTGCACCCTACTTAAGTGTACACTATCCCAACCTGCCCTACAACAGAGTGTAGCCAGCTTGAGAGAAGTATTAACCCTAGAGCCTAGTTTCTATCTCAGTGCTCAGCTTCACCTAGCGGGACGCAGCACAAAGGTTACTGTCTACAGTATGTATATAGAGAGATATATATATCACCACCCAGAAACACACACACACGCATCCGTACCTATAAAACTAAAGGAAAATCAGTACATACAATGTATAAAACGTATGAGTGTGCTCAAAAACGCACAAAACCCGCTTTATTTTCATACTTCAGAAATGCTCGATAATTTGTACGCATGGTTGTGACTACTGCTAACCCATCCACTTCGTTAGACCAGGGCTTGGAACTCGGAGGAGGAGGAGACGGTAGGAGATCCCACGGGGTGGAGAAGTGCTCCCCTCGTTTCGTACCGGTGCTGCTGGAGCCGGTCAAACCGGAGCACGGGACGCAGGTGTGGAGCGGCTTCCCGGCAGTGCTTCCTCCCACCCGTGTGCCAGCAGCGCACCCAGGGCTGGGATTCACGCTCTCCGATGGAGTCGGGGTTGTTAGCGAGCGTCTGAACGTCAAAGACACCAGACACCATCTCAGTAATGAAACCCACAGTTTTCTGTGCAAAAGGAGTTGAATTGTCAAGACCAATCCCCAAGTACAGTATAAGCCTATAGGCAAGACAGGGAATAGAAAGTAGCAGCATATTCCATGGGGAAAGAGTCAGCTGCACTGGGAAACCGCAACAGTGGGTTAGGATTTGTCATACAAGTATGACTTCTCATCATTACTAGAAAAATAGATCACATACACACCCCCATGCAGTGTTTTGTTCCTGTCCCTCTAGGCTTGTACCCTTCATAAGGTAACAGGAGACCATTTACAGGGGGCATTCTCTACAAATTCCTTAAAATTCTTCTCATCTGCTGACTGTTACAGTAAGTCAAGGAGAAGCAGAGGCAAGGGGAGGATGGGAGAAAAGGGTAAATTATTTGTACACTGAAATCCAAACTTAAATTTAAAATCACCTGTAAAGCTTATTCTGCACTCATTATCAAAACCAACAGTGCTTGACTTTGGGTTTCGTGAGGGAGTGAATGAATCTTTGCCATCCGTAAATTAACTTAGTTTAGAGAGTTCAATACAAGGGGGAAATTTAAGATGACATATCAGACTAAAGCAAACTGCTTTATTGATTTAAGTACACTAACCTCATTATAAACCCTCGTGGGACCTGGATAAATGGTTTGGGGGGCACGGGGGAAATCTCTAGAACACGGTTGGCAATTTATGGGTCTCAGATAAGGAACAAGTGCCCAATTAGAATTAAACATCACATATAATACATGTTGATCACCGTTTTTCAGTGGTATTTGTAGAACTGCAAAGAAGTGAAATGGAGGGGAGGGAACACACATGCTAAAAATATAGCATGCACTAAGAAAAGCAAGAACAATGATCTTTTATCCAGGCCAGTCTTGTGCAACTGTTCACTGTAAAGGAGTTAACCTAGAAAGAAAAATACCTCAATCTTCCTTATGGGATTACAACAAACAGGGGCTTCATACAGTGAACTCAGGCTGCATCCAAGTTAATTGCTCCCCATCTCTTCCCTAAAGTACTACTTAACACATGTGAGGGACATCTAAAGGGACATCACACATACCCAGTTTGCTTCATGGGCCAGAAGTTTACCCAACAATGAGATTTTGCAGGTACCAGCAACAACTAATTGTAATTGCAAATCCCAGTTTTCTTAGTACCCCCTATTCACATATTGCGTAGACCATTCACCCTCCCATCCCTACGGTGTTCTGAAACAGCAGTGCAGGTGAAAACACGTGTGTTTTACACAGTGCAACTCCTGGTGCCCTGTGTTTTAGTTGCTCAGGGCCCCCACTCTGCAGAACAGGCCCCCAGCCCCTTCCCCTGCAGTTCCGTCCTCTCTGCTTGAACAGTGACTGCCCCCACCCTCCTTTTCCATTGTCTGTTCCCTGGATCCTGTGGTATCCAGCCAAATCCAAGCAGCTTTCTTCTGATGTAGATTTTGATTCCTCTCAGGTTAAGGAAAAAAAAAACCTAACAAAAAAACAAAAACCAAACTACCCATACTTTTCACCTCCTTAGAAGTCAAAGGAATTTTCTGCTCTCTTTTCCATAGCCAATGGAAAAAAAAAAAAAGAGCAGTTATACAATCCATATTTACAGGACCAATTGATTAGTGAATGAATGATGACAGCCAAAAAAAAACGAGAGGCACGATCCTAAACTAGAACATAAAAGCAGTGTCTGAAAAACAAAGTGGAGATTCCTTCTGAAGTTCAAACCACGGATTAGTGTTTGTCTGTGCAAACAGTTGCTAAAACTCTCTCTGACCAGTGACGGGCGTTTTGCTCCTCTATACAATGGTGTTGAGGGAACAGTGGCTGTGACGGCTGCCCGTGAGAGTTTCTGCCGGTGTGTTCTCATTTAGCGGCGTGTCAGGAGGGACAAGAAAGGTGCTGCTGTCAGCAGAGTCTTCCAGCTCCACTGGAGAAGGACCAACTGAGGGAGGAAGCGACCCCTCTGTAAGCTGTGGGGATACATCACAGTTTCCTAGTGATGGAGGACTGCTTTGCACAGTCTGAGAGAGAACTCCATCTGCAAAGGACAGAAAACAAGCAGAATCAGAACGTGAAGTACAACATTTCACACTCCCAAATAGATTTACGATCTGTATTTCTGGAAGCTCTGAGTTTTTCCTGGTTTTGCGCTAATGCACAACAAGATGAGACTGCAAAAGAGGAAGATTGTGTAGCAAAAATAAAACTTCGACATATAAATAAGATGCTTGCACTAATCAGGCTCACTTATCTTGTGAAATATGCCGCTATAAAATCCCAAATTGGAATGATTTCTACAGTATGTGAATATCACAGCTGCAAAACTGAAGAGCACTGGGTGAATCATTAGAAAGTGGTATTTTTGGTCAATTTTGGGGGGATGTGGGTGGGGGAAGCAGGGAGGAGAGAAGACGCTGGATATATTTTGTTCAAA
Organism: Pyrocephalus nanus; assembly: GCA_038380795.1. Classification (NCBI taxonomy): domain Eukaryota; kingdom Metazoa; phylum Chordata; class Aves; order Passeriformes; family Tyrannidae; genus Pyrocephalus; species Pyrocephalus nanus. The sequence continues at coordinate 6,156,129 of CM076278.1, forward strand.
ATCTCTTGTACTTGACATTTGTTCTAGTTCTTAATACTAATCTCTACAGACCCATCTTCAAAACACCACAAATTGTATCAGCATGGTGGAAAAAAGAAAACTAACCAGGTTACCTATCCAACGTAAGGCCTGAAAATGGGTAAGGTCTAAGAGGTAAACTGCTTGCAGATTGGATTCCTCTTTTAATTTAGGTGATCCAAAGAACCTTTGTGAAGAACCAAATCTATCCTCTAACCAAAATGAAGGAGCGGAAGGAAAGAGAAATGATTGCCTGCATACCTGGAGTGGAACAGAGGATGCTGTCTGGATTGACAGAAGCCTCATAAGGAGGAGGTGGGTCATCTGGATGTTGAATATCTGGATACTTGTAAGCAGTGTAGGGTGGAGGTGGGTCGTGGAAATGAAATGCTCCACCTTCCCCGTCGTCTGAAAGATGCAGTGGAGTAAGGCCAGTTCCAAAACCATCGGGACCATAATCGAAGCCAGGCATCCTGCGGCCCAAGTTAAAATGGTGCACTGTTTCAAGAGAAGGAAAAGGAGTCAGTGACTTTGTCTCGTGCTTTCCTCTTCAGTAAAAGTCAGATCTCAACACCTTTTTCCACTTTTCACACCCAAGGAACTCGTATCTCCCAGAGACCTAAAAAAGTTTACCATAACCTATAAAAGCCAACTTGCTGCAGTTAACAACCATACCCAGGCCCACCTGCTCCCAGCCTATTTGTCCTGCATCACCTCTAAATCTGACTCTAACCTCTTCAAACTACACACACCATTCACACAGAAGATATTTCAGACTTGGGTCACGTACAAATAAAAAAAAATATTTTTCCATTATCCACTAAAAAAGTTCAAGTTTGAAGACCCTACCAAAACACACACACAGAGGCACAGCCAAGCAAGACCAGGACATCTCTCACCTTTACATACACCAACCCGTCAGTAATGAGCACGAGGCACAAGGCTGGTACTCACAGTTTGCTCCAATCAAGGACTCTATGCGCTCTCTCCGCCTCTGGCGCAGCCGGTGCACCATGAACAGCAGCAGAGAGAGGATGAGGAAGGAGGAGATGCAGCTCACGATCAGACGCATTCCCCCGGCCATGGAGTCAAACAAACTGTTGCCATCTGTTACATAAAACATATGAAAGCAGTCTGTTATTTTTGCTCAAGACTCATTTTCCTTGATGATCTTCTGTCAGTAGTGGAGAGATAAATGCAGAGTGGGGATTCATTAGCCTGGTTTAACACTTCTCCATATTTCAAATATATAAGAAAATCATGAATCATCAGGTAATTTATCTTTTTACTGCAAGAAGATATAAAAGTTTCTAAGAATATCTTCCTCAGCAAAAGGGAGAGAATGTTGAAGGTTTCAGGTCTCTGAAAATGAGAAAAAGGAGAGGTTAATGGCATTTTGCACAACCATTTGTTGCCCTGGCACGGCTGATGAAGTTATACTGAAGAGGAAAGCAAGCCTAAAAGCTTTGGGAAAGGCCTGAGAACTGGCAGATAGACACATTACATGACTTCTGGACATGTTAACACTTCCAACAACAAAATCTCTAAACATTGTCATTATCACCAACATGTGCTCACCTAAGTACCACATGTTATTGGTACATTGTTTAGCACCACTAAGGGATAGAAACTATAAATACCTTCAAAAAGTGAATCATTGTGATAATCATCTTTCAGAAACTGAAGAGATGAGGGTGAATGGGAATTAAATCTTTTACAAGAGTCATACTGAAAGCAAGTGGAAAAACAAGAAACAGACCCAAGAGCTTAGAACCTGGAGAGCTCTATCCCACTGCTAAGCAGATTCACACTTGGAAGGCTGTTGTGAGCAAATTACCACTGTTCTCCCAGTACCAGGCACGAGAGGAATTAATTTTTCACAGTTCAACTAATCACACTTGGTTATGCTTAAGTAGCATATGCACACACAGACAGTCTGCACAAAGAATGACCTAAAGAGGACTATGCTGTGTTCTTTGCTCCAACTTATCGTTCAAGGTTCTCAACGAGAAATACACCCAGGTTTGGTGTGGGTAAGAAACAGATGAGGTGGCTGCACTACCTGGTCATCTACTGCTGCAGGACACAAGCACTGCAGGTATGACCCCTCCTCCCAGTCACTGCAGTGCCACCACACTTCCCAGAGGAACCAGCCAGATCCAGACCACCTCTCCTTGCCCGCACCCACTCCAGCTGCACTTCCCATTTCACTAAGAGCAGGTAAGTTGTATCAAAGATTCCTTAAAAAAGAAGGCTAAAAGCCTCCCAGCAGTTCTAAGTGCTGGTGTGCTAGTAACAGAAAAATCCACCTAATGCACCATAGATGCAGTACAAGGCTACCAGGCTGCTATTTATTACATCGTGCATTCTTGGCAACAAGAAATTAATACAATAGTGCACTACACATAGAACTCGAACACTGCACCCTCTCACATCTGGCTGTGCAGTACAAAAGCCTGTGTGCTGTCAAACCTTTTAGCAGCTATGGCTGTCAGAGCTTCAGCCGAGGCAGTCACACACCTACCAACCAAGACACCCTCCTGAACACCAGACTTGCCCTTGTTCCTCCTCCATCTTACGGCAGTGCTGGCTTTGTGATCCTCATTAATTATTTAAGGCTGTTAATAGCACTGAAGTGACTTCAGTAAGATATACTCATAGGTGTAGAGGCCAGAGAAGCTGGCTTTGGTCACAGGATGGACTGTAGTGGTGCATCCCCCACTCCCAGGCTGTGATCCAAGAAATGCTCATCAGGCCTCAGCCTTGACAAACTGCACTCAGACTAAGCCACTCCTGAGCTTATCAGAAACACTCTCTGTTCCCAGGAACTAACAGGTATCTAATGAACACCTGTTTTTTAATGAACAGCCTCAGGAACTTGTTTTTCTTGCCAGAATAACAACTTAAACAGAATAATATTTTTGTTACTGAAACTTCAAAGAAAGTTACCAACTCAGATTGTGGCCAGGATGGAAGATTACCCTGACTAAAGCCCACCCTCCAAAGACCCTATAAAGAGCAGTGCAAAGTGAGATCCTTTAGAGCTCTCGATTCCCATATGATAAGGGGCTAATGTGTATGTCTCAGACAACGATAACTGGATGGCTGTGGAGCCAACCAAGGACTGTTGGTAATAACAGACAGGAACTGCTGGTAATCACCAAGGACTATTGCTATTAACATGCTGTGAGAAAGAACAGGATTTGGCTGGAGAAGGGGGGAAGATGGAAATAGGGCAGCACTTCTCTGAGAGAAAGAGCCACAACACAGCACAGTGCTGGATCGATGCTGAAACCAGGACCAACATCCCCTCAGCTGGATCAACGCTGGAACCAAGACTGGTGATCTTTTTCTCTCTCTTTTCTTTCTTTAGTTTCTCTTTTTCCTCTCTCTCTTTTCCTTTCTTTCTTTGATTCATCTCTCCCTCTTTAATTCCTCTTCCCTTTCACCCGACTCCTTTATCCAAAATCCCCTGCTGTGTGTTTATATAGTAGGACAGGGACTAACACACCAATTTCCCTGCCAAGTGTGCAATTTACTAATCAAACTTTCTGACTGTTTGTGGACCCTCTGACTTTTACCCTTCCTTTTGATCAAATGTTCAGCATTTACAAGTCTTAGGTGCTTCCTTCCCCCCAGGGGTGGGTTGTAACACTTAGGCAAGCCTGACTTCCATATTTCTTTAGACCAGCTACGACTGCAATTCTTGGATCTTCTGGCGTGTCACGGGCCTCCATCACACTGCTCCTAACGTTCAACAACAACAAAAGACAAAGACCTACCTTGTACAAAACAAGATCCAGATCATCACAGAGATTTCCAACCCAAAAAACCACAAATAGATTATTTCAGAAAAGCTGTTTCTACGCTCAGTATAGTATTAGTACCCTCTAACTGCACCAGTTGAGTCACTAGAATAGCTTCTGCACACCAGCTCTTTCTACATATTTTATTTCTTCTATTACCTTTACACAAATAAGAGTTGCAGGTCTGTCTAAACAAGAATCACAAAATTATTTTCTACCACATCTGTGGAGTATCAATAGACAGACTGCCTCAGTTTCAGCATTAGTATATAAAAGATATTCCTCTGCTATTTATCTTCCACTAAATGAAGAGAAGCATCTTTCAGGAAGAGTATAGCTGTGATTGCTCAGCTTACTCCTACTACTGAAAAACCTCCCATACTACCAAGTCCTTGAGTAATATTCGTTATCCACTTGTAATTGTTGCTCACCCACTCACACTGAAAGAGCTGATTACCTGCCAACCCAACAGCAGGATTTATTTCCCCCTGGTCTCTCCTTGGGAGATTAATTTACTTAATGTTGATCAGTAAACTGTTTCTTTGCTTTGCAAGAGAGCTTAGGGAAGATATATGAAAGAAGTGGATGGAGATAAATACATTCTGATTAAAGAAAGTAATTAATTAATTTTTGTCATCTGGAATAGTCATTTATAAACACCCAGAAGGAAAACTGAAATGTTCCCTTTAAAAATTTCAGTGTCTATCACTAGCTGAAGTAACTTCATTATGAAGGAAGTTGGAAGACTTCTTCTCTCGAAAACTAAGTTACTAAAAAAACCACCAGAACACTTCAAGCAAGAGTGTAATGAAACAGTCTCATTTAGCATCAGTACAGAAGAAGAGCTTAAGGATGAGAAAGGATGTGGTAAAATACACTCTTCGAATCAGTATTCATCAATAGTTAAGACCCACAGGAATAAGCAAGGATTAAAGAACACGGCACGAGGTTATCCCAGGTCATCTTATCCTGTGTGCTGGATGATGCTTTGCTGACACTTCCTGAAGATAAAAAAAGTGAAGCCTAAGTCTTAGCTCAGCTGATAGGAGTGGGAGGAAGATTCCTGCTTTTTCCCCCCACTCTTTCACCGACCGACCTGCAACACAAGCTATGAACATCTGCTAAGCTTAACCCTCAGAACAAACATGAATGACACAAGGAGGAGCCAGTGGCCTTTAATGATTAACTGTTCCAGTTAAGACCAAGCAGAAAGACCGCAAATGTGGAAGTCAATAAGCAAATCTGGAATTTGTAACAGACTGAAACAGAAGTCCCTGATGGGAACAGTTGACCTTCTGTGTTTTCCACAGGAATTCAGAACAATGGTTTCTTAGCACACTCAGATAAGATTAGATTCTTTTAAAATACCAAAAAATAACGGTATCACGGAACGGTTGAAGTTGAAAGGAACATCCTGAGATCACCTAGAGCAGCATCAGCTAGAGCAGGTTGTCCAGGACAGAGTTCAGTCAAGCACTGAATATCCCACAGATGGAGATTCCACAAGCAATCTGCTCCAGTATTTGACCACCCCCACAGCAAATTCCAAGGAAGCCATGTTTCTTTTTTCAAGTCTCTTCACAGAAAAATAACCCCCCCAAAACCCACATCACTAAATGGTGACTGACAAACAATTCAAAGTCAACTGAAGATTTTACTGATCCAAAACAAGAAGCTGCACTGATATGCCAAATCCAATAAGCAGGGTTGTATGTCCTGATGATTGTTCAAACTTAGACAGTTTAAAAACTCTGCTTCTCCCATGATTCCTGCATGCAAACTTCCACACACATAAATGCTCACAACCAGAAAAAGTTGTTTAATTAGCGCTCAAGAGAAAAGTGTTTCCTTTTCATGACAACTAAGCATGACAAAGGAATTGTGTAAGATGCTGTACTAATAACCCACAGTACTATCAATCTCCATACTGAAAATAAGCTACTGTTTTTCCTTTCTAAGTAGCATCAAGGATAACAAATTTTTACCAGCCACAGCCTGAAGCAATTCCCTTCCTGTGATTTGAGATCTTCCCCCACGAGGCAGCTGTGCCCAACAATATCAAGGCACTGCAAGGATGCATCATTTCAAACAAAGTTATACCCAAACATAACCAAGTTGAGCACTCAACTATTTTCTCTTGACAGCACCGCAGCAGTCAGCTCTTACCTGGGTCTAGACAGGTGAATTTGCAGCACTCCTTCGGGTCCTTGCGGTACTGCTGACAGCCCTGGGGCCGTTCACACAAAGCGGCCACGCACATCTCAGGCTCACCGTTGTGACACGTGCAGCTCAAACAGGGATCGTTCCCTTTTGGAGTGAAATAGTATCCTTCATCGACAATGTTGTCTTTGATATCAACGCAAGTTTGGCCTAGAACAGAAAGGCACATCAACACCAATGGAATCCAGTTCATTCTGTTGCATTAAGTGGCTTGTAAGCATAAGCAGACCACCAATTAAAATCCACGCATTCAGCTTGCAGCAACTTTGAAAAGGAATCTCCAAGGAGCGGGGAAGATAATAGATAGTCTGGAGGCACACAGGGATGATTTACTGCTCAGAACTGAGAAGGTGAGTTTCAGGTATTTAATGGAGCTGACACACTTTCAGGCATCCTCTCCAAGAAAAAGGAAAGTAGGTGGACTGAGAAGTTTAAGCTTCACTGCCAAAGCCTCCTGCAGCTCCCTTCCTCTCTCCTGGTACTTAGGAAAAGATGGATCTTCTCTAAACCAGACTCAAAGGACACTTAAAAGAGGCCAGGCCTAAAGAAGGAAGATAGGCAATAGTACTACCCCTGTCCTAGCAGCACCTTGATCCCTGCCCAGCTGCCTTCTGCCCCCTGTCCTAAAGGCAGGAACCAAAACCAGAGCGAGGGAACAAACAGTGCTGGGACGTGTCAGCTGGAGCAGCTGCTCAGGGAGGATGGCCTGTCCCCTCCACCCTATGCACAGGTCAGCTGGGAAGTTCAGGCTGGAAGGCACCTGAGGAGGCCTCCACCTCAATCTGCTGATCCAAGCAGGGTCAGCGATGACATCCCAGTGGGTTGCTCAGGGTTTTATCTAACCTGGTCATAAAAACCTCTGGAGACAGAGGCTGCACAATCATCCCAGGAGTCAGCCACACTCCTGACGACCCTCACAATTAATCAGCTTCTCTCCTTCCTGCAAAGAAGCACCATCTAGATCAGGTAATGGTTAAAGACTACAAGACTACCTGATAATCCTACCAATACTTCTGTTGGTGTCGAGGCTTTTGGAGTACAGAAATTCAAGATAAAGTGAAAAAAAATGGCTTTTCTTCTCTAAGTCAGTAAGCTCCACTTGTCTTTTCTCCTCTAGTCCTAGTAACTGCCTGGAAAGAATTTAGTAGAATCTTCTATATTCAAAATAAACCAGAAACAAGTGTTTCATTTTAATGTGAAATTAATAATTTAAGAGCGATGCTTACTAATAAGGTGCTTTTCTAAAAATTTTTTTTTTTTTTTGCCCCAAGGGTACTTTATTTTAGGGCTGATACTGCAGCTTAACAATTTTTTAGTGAAACTCTGTACTGTGTGACAGCCACACATTACAATGCTCTTATTTATTAAAACCAAGCAGAAACGTAACGCCACCCTTTTTTTTTTTTTTAATTCACTGGGCAAAGGTCAGAAAGGATAAAGAAACAATTTCCATTTATTTTTTATATGCATATAACAGTTAACACTGAACTGAAACCAACTTACTCCTTTTGCAGAGGAATGAAGATTTCTCATAGCAGTTTTCAGCATGCCAGCTGTGTAAGCCATGGTGGCAGAGGTTAGGAAGATGGAAACACTGAAGCTGGGCACAAAGAATGTTTTCCTTTTCAGGCATAGCCGAAGCAAAGATGGGGTCAGGGGGTAAAAACACTTCTGAAGAGCCTGGAACAAGATACATTGGCATAAGCAGCCTGTGGGTATCCAAAGCTTTAGAAAGGCTCTGTAATGTCAGTCATTCCATGCACACCAAGGCTGCTGCCCTCCAGCTCCAGCTTCCATTAGCAACACCGCTCCAGGGAAGGCAAACGGCTGGGAGGGAAGGGGTGACTCACAGAGAAAAGAGGCTGCTGTTTTCAAAGGACTGGGTAATTCTGTCACTCTGAACCAGGAAAAGTGATATTCTGGTATCTTCACAAGTGCTGCTTTCCAGAGTCCCACGGGGTTTGCCTGACAACAGCTACACATCTCTTCAAACCACGCCGAGTTTGGCCACGCTTGTTACAAGCGGAGCAAGAACCCACACACCGATCTTGTGCCTGGCACTCCAAGCACCCACTGATGCCTGTGCATCCACCTGTGCTCCCCACATCTCCTGTCACTCATTCCAAGTGCTGAGAGCAAGGCCTCAGCACTGCTGCTGCAGCTGCACTTGGGGCATCCGCTTTTTGCTCCTTCCAACTCGCGTCAGCAAACAGCACTGTGGTGGGTTCCAAACAGTGCAAAGGGCGCTGATTAGTTCTTTGAGGACACATTTCACATGTCCCAATAATAAGTGAAAATTTTCCAGCTATAGAACCCTAAATCACTTTTCAAACAGGCATTAGGAATTCAGAGCCTGCTTCACAGTATAAGTCAAGGAAGCCTAAGAAAAGTTTTTCAGAAACTACTGAATGTTACTGTGTACTACTATAGACTTTAATTCATAGAGGCATCTCCTTAATAAATACTACACTTGAAAACAAAACAATCTATCGTACTGAGAAAGCTTAAATTTATATAATGCATCAAATTAAATAAAACCTACAATAAAGTTATGATGATTTGTCTGTAATTTATGCCCCCCTGGTTGTTAACACTGTCAGCAGATGGCAGTGCAGTCAGCTTTCCAAAGAGCAAAGAAAGGTCCTTTTAAGGAGAACGTTTGTATTCATGTCAAAGGAAGTATTTTTCAAGATCCAACTGTTTAGCAAAATTGTGTTCGTAATTATTATCTGTACCTAAGGGACAGCTTTCCTTCTGCATTTTCCATGGATACCAACAATTGTGTATAAGAAAAAAACCTATTCAGCTTGGTTTTCAAAGGCTACACTGGACTGCACAGTGCTGGTGCTTAAAAGAAACCTCACCTTTGCTTTAAATTTTCCATTATCTAAACCAGTACAGCAATTAGACATGCAACTGTACACACAAGAGTTCATATGACGACTTTAGATTAACTAATCCCTCAGCTGAATTCGTTAAAAATAAGAGGTGCAGAAACATCGCATTGTCAGCAGAGGGAGCTGCTTGTTTTGCAATTGAAAGAGTTCAGCCAGCAAAGCCCAACAGATGTATGTTCACTTTTGCAGGTAAACTGGGATATACTTTTGGAATTATGCAAATTTTGATTTGGTTTAAGTAAACTACCTGAAGTACTTTAATAGAAAAAAAGAAGAGCAATTCTGAATAAATTCTAGTGTGTTTTTTTTAAAGTATATAAAATTCTCCCAATTTTTAAAGAGCTAAAATGCCCCAACATGCTACACTAGTCTGTGCAAATACTAAAATCAGGAGTTCATCTAGATATTCACAAAGAACAAGAAACTACAGTAGTTTCCTTTTTCTCAGCTTAATCAAGTAGGAAGCCCAAATAAACAAACAACATGTTCTTTGCACAAGACATTAGTGTGAAAAACCACAAAACTTCCTCAACTTTAAAATAAGACATGTATGGAGTATTAAACTCTTTCATTTCCACACTGTAAAGCAAAGCAGTTCCCCTATGGTATTCAACACTATCACTAAAAAAAGCTGTGTTGTTCTTGCAAATTATATTCATGCTTTAAGACAGTTTCCACGGGCCACTGAACTAAGCAGGAATTTGAGAGGCTTACCTTTATAAGCTACTTCCCAGTGACCTTCCAGGGAGTGATTTCGATTGGTGATCAAGTACTGATATCCAACCCAGAACCTACCAAAAAATTAAGTTACATTCTAAGGATACAGGGCAAAAACATACTAACAAATTAAATTACATAGAACTTTCCAATGTCTTTATATATACAAGTTAATTTTTATCATAACATTCCAATGGTTTTTTTCCTTATCATTTCAGCCCATATGTTGGCAATGTAGAGACTACACTTGAGGAACAGAGGAAAATACTCAGTAAAACACTTGATCGTTTTCTATGTTTACAAATTATAACTGACTGTGTCTTTATTTTCTACTCACAATAAGCACCTTATTCTGTTGTTATGGCAGCAGTTAAGTATCAAAAAGTCAAAAATCACACAACAGCATCCAGAAGTCAAGTATTTCTAAATATATGCAAGTTATGTCAGACTGTTCTGGATCAAACCATCTCCAGAGACAGAGATATATCATTACTGAACCACTCCTGGTGACCTGCCACAGCAGCCCGTGAGTCTGATAAAAAACCCACAGGCAGAAAAAAAAAGGAAGTGTTTGTTGCGAACTAATAGAATGAAATATCTTAAGTCACCAGAACACAGTTACTTCAACTCAAAATGGCTTTTTACTTCATTCCTATCTCCAAGTTCCAAGTTTTTTTAGAGCTACAGGTTGGAAATCAAATCCTGAAGAAAAATTTAAGTAATTATTTCTATAGGAAGTAGTGCAACAGTAAGTCATTGTGAAATCCACCTTCCTGTTGCAGTTCAAGAATAACTGTGCATCACCGAGACAACCTAAGGATAAAAAGACACTGCTGAATTTAGTTGCCTGTTAATGTTAATTAAAGCATGAAACACAGATGGCCACTGCCAAACGACCAAGCAGCACGTTCATAGTGGGTTATTCACCCAATGTCAATTTTACCGTTAGATTTGCGAGCCAAACTGAACAGCCAATATTTGTATCACACAGAAACCATTCTCATCCCTTCCTTCCTACTCACCGATGCTGGTCCTGCCTTACAAATGTTTTCTCTTCCAAGTCCCACTCCTGAGCCAGGATGAACCTCAGCTCCTGGTCTGCAGTGAAGGTGGCGAGGGATGCGTTCACCCGCTGACATGTCTGCACAGCGTCCCAGTAGTTCTCCCAATTTAAATACATCCTGTAACAGCTGGCTGTGCCCTCATAGTAGTGCCATCCTGTTGGGCACTTTCCTAGGAAACATGAAGAATAGAAGGGAAACCATTCCCCCCAAATTAGGATCTTTAAGATAATGCATCCTAATCAGTTTATGACAATGCAATGAATACCCACTTGGATGTGTACACACAACACACCGTGTACACTTCACCTCTGCAGGAGGAGGTGCACACATTACAGATCACTGAAGGCTTACTTTACTACAGCTTCTGATAAATGTTTTTTTTTAGATGTTTTTTAAAAGATCCAACTCCTAGTAAAGGAGTTTCATCACACTGTGACAGCCTTTAAAGTTATTAATTAAGACTGACAATCTACCATGAAAGATATTCCCCTACGCATCGTTATAAAACAAATCAACTCAATCAATCCAAGTAAAAAGGAGCGGCAAGAAGCAGGAAATAAAAACCAGAGGTGGCCGGTTTAATGACTGTGTCTCTCTGTGAGGTGATGAGCAGTACATCCAACTTGCTGTGAAGTTTTCAGCCTACTCTCATACACAGTCTCAGCAGTATTCACATAATCCTGCTCCCAGAGTCAATCATTGAAGATGATGGGCGTTCTGGGGAAAATTCTTGGTTACTTTGGGAAAACATCACTGTAAAGTAGATCTTTAGGAAAAAAAAGGTGATGATGTGAACTGCTGTCTTGGCTTTCTCTCAATTAACTCAGCTGAGGGAACCTGAAACAAAAGCCTGAGGCATTTCTGGATGAAACAGGCCCATGGGCTTTGGACTGACATTCATGGAGGTGATGGGTGACTAACAGAGAGAATCACGGAGACAGGTGGATGAAATTTAAAAATATGGTTTTTAGCACCTGCACCTGAAGTATTAATTTTGCACACATAAGAGAGAAACTTCATATTCAGAAACTGGTTTATGTTCATTCTGTGCAATTCACAGTTCTGTTCTCAAGCCTCATTATTCCCTTCAGAAACAGTGATCTTTACAATAAATAATGATATACAAACTTAGGTTTGAAGCCCATTAATTAAATACCTTTCCTCATTCTCCATTTATAGAGGATCTTTTAATATGTACTGTTTACATCACTAAGGAGGGGCAGAATACAGTACCAATCAGACTGCAGAGCATATTAGAAATTGCTGTATTGATTTCTAAATTGCTTTATTGTCCTCTATAAATTTTAATAACATAATTTAGCTACCAGAATCCATGACAAATCAAAATACCAATCACTTGTCTTTTTCAGAAGATCACCAGAGTTCAAACAATCCATCATTCTCATGTTCCAGATGTTCCCATGTCTTCCTCCCATGTTGTCTTCCTAACCTGTCCCATCCTAGTTTCCACTGCTAATCAGCGCAGTGTCTCATTCCCGAATCACTGGATGATCACTGGAGCAAAGAGGGAACCAAGCTAAGAGGAAGAAGGCAGGGGAGACTCAGATGTTTTGGGCCTGAAGAGATGGGAAGGACACTTGCAGGGCGTTCATAATGATTTAGGTAAGGCTGGGACTGGGATGCCAACAGTGGCACAAGCAGTGCTGCAGGTCACAGGGCTGGATTTAAATTTCTAAATTAATTAGCAGAAAGATGGCCCAGATTTCCCAGTCTGCAACTTACTGCTAAATCGGACAGGCTGTGCCACGTTGACAGTGTGAAAGCGGGTTGTGTCTCCTCCTCTCCCCCGGTTGTGCCTCGAGTCCACATTCTCCTTCTCTGTCAAGCCTGGGGACCAGAAGGAACAGTCAGTACTGGGCAAAGATGCAAGTCAAGGCAGATTTCATTTTATTAAACTTCCTCTGAGTTTGAATTCAAGACATATGTGGCACATGACACACTCAGGTAAACAAAGATAGCACAAGACTTGATGCTCATCATTTCAACGGCTGCAGCAAATGCATCATCCCTGGTGCATTTTATCTGTTCCTGCTGACAGAACTGCCCACTCCCCAGCTGCTTCATTCCTCAGCTGTGTGTTCAAGGACATAAGACAACGTCTCCAATATATTTTCCAACACATTCTCTGAGATCTAGGACAGAATTAAAACCAGGAAAGGAAATCCATCTTCAGGCAGAAGAACGAGTTTTTTTGTTCACTCTCAGGCTTCTAATGGAAACACTAGTTCATTAATTCTGACAGGAACCCACACACACACCCCCCCATCTCAGTGGCAGGTCTAACAGGTGTACATGACAATTGGGTTTAGTAACTGAGGAAGAACAAGGTGCAAGATGTTACACAAGGAAAGGGCCTGGAGGGCTCCCTGTGCCTACCAGGAGTAAATAAAGAACACACAATTCATGTGGAGACACTGCAGGTGGGCCACAGCCAGAAAAACTAGCAGGATCCTAAGCAGAAAGGCTGGCACAGTGGTGGGGAGAAACCTTTGAGAAAGATGGAGATGAGCATCGAGAAAGATTAATCTGGAAACAAAACCTTAAAAAGCAAAAAATGAAGAACCCAAGAATGTAAAACATTAGAAACATCTACTAGTACGTTACTACTACTGGATGTTACCGGAGGTAAAAGAATTTAACCAGCAGGAAGAGATGTGTAGACATTCATTTCTATATAAAAAAAATCAGCTTATTTTCCTTTAAAGCTGATTAGCTCTATTTAGCCCCGCTAAACCAAATAAACCAGCCATGATCCTAAATAAAGAGAAGTTACATAGTCATCTTCAACAGGTTTAACTACATCTATTTGAAGTACATATGAAATCATGTCATTAAAACTTTCTCTTTTCAGACTGTATTTAGAAAGCAAGAGGTTTTCTGCAATTTCATGACAATTTAAACCAAACCTCGAGTTGGAGGCTGTTCAGTGCATTACCTGGGGGAAAGATCCCCACAAGACCCAACATCAAACTGCACTCCTCAGAACAAATGTTAGCACTGATGAGCAAAAAAAATCCCCAGCTGTAGCCCAGGAACAGCAGAGTCACTTTGCATTCATCTGGCTCTAGCATACTGAGTTTGCCCTGGGTTAATGGGATAAGCAAGGGATATTTAATTATCACGTTATCCCAGGAATTACATGTCTTCAGAGATCACCCATTAAGGAACGGCCGTGCATGACACACTCACACAGTCTTACTGGAATAAAGTAGTAATTGTAGTGTTCAGTATTAGAAGACACTATCTATCACAGGCAAAGTCAGCGCCACGAAATTCACTCAGCACACATTTCAAAGGACACTAAATGGGAAAATAATTTGACAGTGAAGATCAACCATTTTTTTTATTACTTTAAAGGCCAATCTATTTTTGAGTTTAGAATTTGTTTTTAATCCTCGTGGTTCGGTAGCAGTATTTACAATACGATTTTCAGAACAAAAACGAGACACTAAAAAAGCAAATCTTCAGTTATGGCAACACTTTAAAAATAACGCCAGCTAATGTAGAATGCTTTATCAAATTGCACTGAGTTCAACATGGGGAGCTCTGTTTTCCCATGGCATTAAATGGTAACAGCTAAACCCAGAGAACCAGTAAGAACCAAACACATGAAGAATTAGTTCCCTTTCAGAAGTGAGAGCAGATGCAGCACCATATGGCTGACCCTCCACGGCTAAACAGAACGCCCACGAGGACTTAACAATTTATCTCCCCCAGGAATAAAACAGAAGTTCACAGGTTTTGACATGCAAAGGTTAAGAAAGGGTTACTTGGGCTAACATCTTAAACTGACAGAATTTATGCCAGGTGCTTTGAAAAATAGCTGCCCAGATTCCACACGAAGTGAGTTCAATCAGTCTGCACCCAGGAAGCAGGACTCTCATTCCTTCCTCAGCATCCGCCCGTGTCAGCAGACTCGCCGCTGACACCAGGACTCAAGTGGCAGAAAGCAGCCACCACAAGTCACTTCTAAAGCCCAGCGCTGTCAGCTGCTTAATAAACTGGTGCTCTTCAAATATTAGATTGCTTCTATTTGACCTGAATTTCTGTCTCCAAGAAAAGCAACGATGACAACTTTTTCCAGGGCAATAAGGAGATGCTAACAAGCCTCTAAGTCATTTGACTGCGGTGAAAAGCTGTTGCAGATTCTGGTGGCAAAGGTGTAATTGGACTGGTTTGCTATTGTGCTTTCACAATACTCTGCGGAAGAATTTCCCACATACTTTGCTGTTCCTGCTTCCTCTATCCAAATACTTTTATCTTTACAAATACTTTCATCTTCAAAAATAAATTAAGAGTGCCATGGACTAAGCTTTACGGTAACAACCTGAGTCAGAAGATCACAGCCTAACCATGTTTGAGTGTTTCAGAAAGAAAAAGCCATAATTTTTAGTGCTTATGTGCATACTTAATATTCTGAAAGCTATCAAATTATTATACCAGTTATTTTCCAAGATAATTATTCTTTCAGATACCACAACCACCAGCAATAGTAGGAACAGTAGTATTTTTACTGGGCAAGACAGAGAGAGATCCATTCCCTTTGACTTCATATAATTACTTCAGAAATGTAATTTGCTTGTTACTTGGTGAGGAAAAGGAAAAAATGGTTTCAAAGGAAACTTCACGGGGTGCTATTTTTTTCTCCCCTCAAATACTACAGCATGCTGGACGTGAGCATCTTCCAATCTGTTTCCCAATGGATTAAGTCATGATTAGTATTCACCGAGCTCCTTCCAATTTACACTTGCTATCTCATTCGCTCTAGCACAATTATAGTCTAAGTATAGGGCCATACATCAAGAAAGTTGTCCAACAGTGCTGATTCCGTGGCTATTTTCAGTTGTTTAAAACTTGAAGCTACCAATTCAGAATAGAAATTTGCCATGCTGATGGCTCCTACTGCCTTTTATATTGATACACCTCTTCAGTTCTGAAGCAAAACAGTGCAACAATCATTCA
The DNA here is from genome assembly GCA_038380795.1 of Pyrocephalus nanus. Classification (NCBI taxonomy): domain Eukaryota; kingdom Metazoa; phylum Chordata; class Aves; order Passeriformes; family Tyrannidae; genus Pyrocephalus; species Pyrocephalus nanus. The sequence goes on from CM076278.1 coordinate 6,171,834, forward strand.
GGAGAAAAATTAATATATTGGAAATTTTGCTTACTTCTCTAACTACCTTTTAGCTAAACATGTGGTGTCACAGCCCTGGTAACTCCTAGAAAAAGATCTGTGCCATGCATACAGGTTTTGCTTAGAAGGGACACATGCAGCCAAGTTTCAGTCTGAAAGAACTATGAGCTTGCCTGTCAGAGGCTGGAAGAAATTCGGTTACATTGTCCACACTCTTCCACGTACACCCATGGAGATTACTCTGCAGAATTTATCCGCAGGATCTCAGCAACACTTGCTTTGCACATGGTGTCTCATTAGGGGAAGCCAAGCACAGAAGCAGAGCAGAAAGCTCTTTCTTCTTCCCCCTCAGTGTGTCCTTCAGTTGGATCAAGTAAAAGGAAGCAAAAAGCCAAGCAGTGCAAATGGCAGGAGAGCTGAGGAGCTGAGACAACACAAAAGTGAGAGCTGGCACCAGCTGAGACGGGGACAGGCCAGAACGTACGTGTGCTGAGCAGCTCTGCATGGGGGGACAAACGTGACACCAAATGGAGAACTGTGTTCAGAGGAGCAAAAAGAGAAACCACAATCTGCCACACACACCAAGGTCTGCCGTGCACCACAAAAAGGGCAGGCAGAGATGACACTGCCAGTAACACAGAGAGGTTCTGTATGGTCAGGAGTCATAGAGGGGTGAATACTGGATTTTGGGGAGCTGAACTCATTTACAGAGTTTCTGTGTCACAGATGTCAAGTCACACCTTTACAAGGGTAAAAGCTTCTAATTACATTTGGTAATTTGAGAGGTGAGAGAACTTCAAGATTAAACCCAGTTTTGTACCTCAGTATTTGGAAATACAGTTTAGAACTTCCCAGAGAGGAGTGATTCCTCTCAGATCAAGCAGCTCCCCACCGTGTGCTATCAATTGTAGTATGCCAGGACATCAATGCCAACAAAGAACAGCACCCTGCTGTGACGAGCACTATTCAAGGCAATAGGCTGACTGCAAAGAGCTTATAATTTAAACACAGGAGGTAAGGTAAAGAAATAGTTCAGCAAGGGCTCAGAAAAAGTGTGGAAATGCTCAGAGGTTTTTATCATTATTACCTAGCTTTAAAAGAGGACATGTACTAAAAAGCACACAAATGTCAACAGTCACTTCAACCAAATATGATATCCTTGGTGAAATAAAACAAAGAGCTGTTTTTGATCACTTCACTCAGGCTCGGGGAGGCAGAGGGGGAACAACCCCTAGGAATTCAGCTCAGTGAAACCTTCCAATGTTCTTGTTTCTGAACAAGCAGGTCTAGAGAACAATACTGAGAAACACTTTTTAAAGGAAGAATGTGACATTGGGCAAGGGTGTGCACTACAGGATGAGCTGAAGGCTTTCAAACTCAGATGCTGGGGGACACCCAAAGACATCTGACAGCAAAATCTGATCATTTATTCATGGAAAGAATTCTGGGTTTTAAATATAAACAAATGAAGGAAGGAAATTAAATGATCACCACTATAACTGCAGGCTGAAAAACTGATATGGATAGGATTTATGAAAGGCACTGGAGTTTAAGACATCCACTCTAATTCCTAAGCAATAGAAACAAACATCAAGCCTGTAGCAAGAAAACAAAGGCAAACGGACAGAGCTATACTAAACCCTGCTCTGCTCATCCTCCTGAAAATGAGTTAGACCAGGAGGCCTGCAAATAAGGCAGGGTGTCTGCAGAAGCTGATCTGATATTCTGGTAGGAGCAAAGCTGGAAATCCAATAAGCAGTAAAAGGCAAACTGCAGATCCCTTCCCTCTTATGGGTTTAAATACAGGTCGAAAAACCGCGTTGCTACTTTGATTACTTGTACAGAAACATAAGGGAAAGTGAGTAGAAATAATAAATTCCCATCGGTAAAAGTCCTGGTTTAAGATACTAATGCCTGTTTCTGCCATTTCACAGAATAGTCTACTCTAGGATAAACTATTTTTAGGATCAAGTACTGTTGACACGGAACAGTACACAAATTTCACGAAGCTCCACTGCTTAAGCAGAAGAGTGTCACAGGCACATGCCACATAAACCCTCCCAGCAATTTTCAGTATGCTCACAAGAGCAAGCAGCCACTGGTTTTAGTCTACCAGAGAGATGAATTGAGGGTAATCACTGCTGCAGATTCCACTGACACGTGTGTGCCTACTGGGAAGGGCAGGGGGAACAGTATTTTGCACATGGTGAGTTTGGGACTGAAGGGAATGTTTTAAAGGAAAACGGTCATTCTGGTAAGAGAGAGCAAAAAAACAGCTATAACTACAATCTTCAGAGAAATATATATGGTCTAGCAAAAACCAGGCATCTCATACAGATTGCCAATGAATTAATGTCTTGTGTTCTGAAAAAAAATGCCAGAAGAAATTATTCTGACAAAACAGTCTTAGAATATAGAGCGTTTCTTGTACTTCTGACAACGTATGAATACAAAACTAATTTATTAATTACAGATCCTCTTCTTTTAATACCTTTATTAGTAACATAAATGAAACAGGGCCTAAAAAAGGTAAACTAAACCAACAGTGACAAATAACTTCTAATGGCTTTGTATTAAACCTCTCAAAATACCCACATGACTAAGCAGTCATTAAAACACACCTTCAACACCACCACAAAACCCTAATTCACTGGCATTGATCAGTTCCAAGTTGCTCATGTTGGAGTGTGCCATTAGTAGCTCAAAGGCTGAAGATAACAAGCTTCCCAACCAGATTCAAGGCTCTTTCTTGCAAGGCTTCCTTTCATGCTTCAGAGAGTTTCCACGCTTTTTAATTTACAGATATTTTAATTTTCCAAGTTTCACAAGTCCAGGTGGCTTTACTAACTAGTTCTTTCAGTGTTCAGCCTGGCTTTATTGAAATTAGGAACTTTAATTAAAAAGTATTTACATTTAGCTGAATCATCTCACGATTGCTCATCTAAATCCAAAGGTATTTTCTAAATTTAAAGCTGCATCATTTCTTGTAAATTCAGAGGCCAAAGAAAGTTGCCACTCCTGAGTATGACTATGTGCTACTATTATTAGCAGCATTAGCTCCCCAATCCATGTCCCAAGACAGTCTCTCCTTTGACTGGTCACATCCATACTGGTCTTCTCAACATAAGAAAATCACGTTCTTCCAAACTGATTCAGGCCTCAGGTTTACTTTCATTGATGTTATTCCTTTTCATTCTCCAGCCCACCATTCACATGCACACCAACCTCTCCTGATTCTTGACAGCTCCAAATAATACATGCCCTTCAACACCCATTTCAGGTCACGATGCAATCCCACCACTTTTTTTTTGATACAGGTATAATAGTTTTTACATCCCACACCAGTAATTCTTGTTCCTCTGGTTTGCTGGCTGCACTCCTCGCATTACTGTGCAAATATCTGGGTTCTTTCACAAACACCACACCTGCTTTCTGCCTTTTCACCAATTACTGATTTAAGTACTCCTCTCATCAACTGCAATACTTTCCTTCTCTATGCTGTCCATCATTTTCCCCTCCAGTATCCTTTATGTATGTTATTCTCCTTTTCCTGCATACATACATGCTGGCAAACCAAGTCTCTCCCACAGTTCATTTCTTTAAAGTTCTTCTTGTCAGGTCAGGCAGTGCAGCAAGACCTACATCCCAAACACAAAACCAGAGCCAGTGTACTGAGAAACTTGTTCCCATGAAATCCTCTTCATAGACCAAATATTCTCTGGAACGCCATCCTGGTGCACACTTAATGCAACAACTTAAATTGCTGACTAATACACCAGGCAACAAGGGAGGATAAAAATAGACTTCTACTAATGTGGATGTTCAAACGTTCCCACAAGTGAAGTCTTTAGTGCTTTTTAAGTAAATCCAAACACTAACATGACTCTGCCTTCCCCTAGCCACGGAATTCCATTAGACTCCAGGATTTTCTTAGGTCCCTAGTTTTCCACATTTCGCCAAAGTTGGCTAAAAGGAAGAAGAATAACAGCACAACTATAAAAGCATCTTTCTTTAGGACATCCACGTTGCAAAGAATATCCTTAAAAGACTATCAATGGTACAGCTTAATTTTCACTGTCAGAAGAAGTTACCAATTGTTTTTTCCCCTTTGCTGCCAATATACATGCACACAAACCAGCCAAAAGCTTTCTAAAGAGAGCACTGACATTTGTGTACAGCACACACTGGGGAGATAGCTAATTATGGCAGAGTTTCACAGTCTGAGAGTTAGATTTACTTTTCTAATCCCTCTAGAAAATATGAATATTTAGAGAAGTTTTTTGCTGTAAAACACAAATGTAGTACCTCTTTAAAACAGCTCAAAACTCAGAATGATGACCAAAAAAAATGCTGTGATGACAATGCCACCAAGTTCATGTGATTCCCTCCAAGAAATTAAGTAGTTCACTGAAGAAGAACTTCTTAAAACAGTTTTTGAATGTAATTTAGTCACACTGTAGAGGTAAACATTTTGAATTACGCCACAGTGGAATCCATACTTTCAGATACCTGTTCCACTGTTCTTAATGGAAAAAATATTACACATCCCTTCACTTTTAAGATACACAAGAAAGAGCTGCACTGGCCTGTTTGTCAAGAACAAATGAAAACGTTCAAAATGTTCATTATATAGTCACAGTTTTTCTTTGCTTGTTTTTAAGCACAGCTCAGCATCCAATAACTTTAATTTAGAGAACCACTGCTGGTAACAGGCTCTGAAAGCATAAGGTCACAGGAGTTTATGAGGAGCAAATACACCAGCTTGTCTGGCAGAACAAAGTTCTCCACTTAAACACAAGAAGCATAATCAGAAGAGGAAGCAATAAAACAAGCTCTCTACCCAAGTCCAACACCTGTCACTCAGCACCATTTGAGTGATAATAAAAGCAAATCAGTAATTCCAAATTTAACCACGGGCTTATGTGTCATTTCAGCTTAATTGCAACATGATTTTTTCCTTGTCATGAAAGTCTCCTTTTAGACTTCAAACTCTCCTCATCTCCAGGATACATCCTCACACAGGATGATTCAGACAAGCAAAAAACTATGGCACTGGCTGTTCAAAATGAAGAGACGCCAACTCAAACTTTGTTAATAACGGGTACAGGTCTATCAAAAAATCTCCAAAATTTTCTAATAAAAATAAGAAAGCAATCTGAAAGAGTCAAAGTGCTGCTGCAAAACAAGCTGGCAGTGGGATGAACATTCTGCTCAGATTTCCTTACCTGGACAGTCCACTTCATCACTCTCGTCCTCGCAGGTGGGCCATCCATCACACTGCCAGCTGGAAGGGATGCACTGAATGGTACCACTCCGACACGAAAACTGCCCTGGGGTGCAGCGGAGCTCTAGGAAAGGAGAAGGAATTTGTGCTTTGTTTAAAGTGTTATTTATTCTTGCAAATCTGTGCATATATTAATTGTCTGCCATGTCATGTATCACTGAAGCGTAACGGACAAAGTCTCCGAATAACCCAGCACATTAAAAACTGCCTCATTTCATCACTTCATGTTTGAAACGGCATGTCTGTGGTTTTAACAGACAGGAAGGCTTGGGAAATAATTCTCTAGAGACATCTGTGGTAAAAACTTCCTGATAAAGACACCATGTGAGCAGCTATCACCACAGCATTACCCATTTACTTCTTGTGGGGCACTGAGGACTACTTGTTCACTTTTCTCAGAACCAAAGTTCGACAAAAACATGTTCCAGTAGTTAAGTGCTACATTATACAATAAACTCAGAATCCTATTTCCATTCTAACCACTACGTACGCCAGGACCCACTAGACTTGCACAAATGTCCTGCCTGATTCAGAGACGTTTCATAGAACTACTTGTAAAGCAATTTCTATATCCATGAACCTGTTTTTACTTTCTGGGTTAAGCTCTTTTGCAGAGTTTCTCCATGTGAGCATATCCTTTACAAGAAGCTGTCGATATCTGCAAACATGTGAGTGCACTGCCTACCTGCCATCACTGCACTGTCACACCTCATTAGCATTAGAAAAAGTGCAACTTTTTTCAAAGCTTTTTTTAATATCAAATCCGCCTATCAAATGCCAGAACTTAATAATTCAGGTTCATTTTGTATCCCTCAAAGCATTTCGTAGGGGGGAGAAAAGTCTGTCTACACAAGTGAACAATTCTAAGCTGGTTCACAGCTGGCAGGTTTGCCATTCCCATCCACAGGCTCACTTTTGCACCAGACCATCACTTCCATCTTTCTTCTGGGTAGTTGCTGTCAATTTTCCATTGCTTTTGAACAATTTAGCTCATTCTCCTCTCAGGAGCTACACTAATCTCAGGTAATTTAGTCTAGAGAGGGAGGTCCCTTTTAAAAGGAAAAAAGTCTGAAACACTCATCTCTGATTTTGAAAGGACCAAGGACTCAACTGTTTTGAAAAAGAAATCTCTAAGAGAAAACTTAAAATACAGGTATGCATTCTCTCATCCACAGTTTACAACCTAAGAGCAGAGCTGTAATTGCAGTTGTTACTTCTTAAAACATGTCTAAGCGAAATCAAGACAGAGGTCACATTTAAGTGTGCAAACAACATGACTGGGTGCAATAAAACCAGTCATCATGCACTCCCAATAAAAGCTGTACACATAAACCTGGTAATTGGTATAAGGTATTGACAACCGGCTTCTAATTCAGTGTTAGACTAAAATCCAGTCCTACTACTGGTTCCCCTATAAAGCACAGACCTGCTCTTCTAGAAAAATAAAAGCAGGCACATCCTCTTAGCAACCACCTACTCAGAGCAAACATTCAGGTCACAAGATGCTTAGAACTCACAGAGACCTGCCAGACTACTGAGGCAACAACAGACCTGACAGCACGATGAGAGAGTGTTCTCACCCTTTTAGAGCTTTACTCAGCCCAAACACCCGACAGAGAATAAGCACAGAGGAAATGGGGGGGAAAGAGAGAATTACTAGCTCAGGTCATAATGATTTATCCCTCAGAACAAATTCTGAAGTAATTTATTTAGCCTGAAGAGGAAAAGGGGGAATAAAACAGGGGGAATAAAAAATGGAGCGAAAAGCTTCTCTTGCCCAATGTACCAAGAGAGAAAATTCAAAATCCATCTTTAAGTTAGATAACTTCAAATCCAATCTTGTAATTAAATCTCTCTTTAAGTTAGGGATAAAAAAACAACAACACACAAACCACCAAACCAAACAAACAGAAAACCTCAAGCTGAAATTAAAAGTATTCAAATTTCAAGTTCACAGAAAAGTCCCAACTCTTTGGTAAACCACTGCAGCTTCTATCACTGCTTTTGTGCAAGATCAGCACACAGTGGAAGGTTTCTTAGAAAGTCCTGCTACTGCAGTTTCAAGTGCAGAATTTACAGTGGGGCCTGTGGTAGATCTTTTAACACATGAAAGACTATCCTCAGCCCAGCTCCAGGTTTCCATTGCGTTCCCCTGTAGTTATGGCAAAATTCAATTCGTAACTCAGTACTTTAAAATAAACTTGATTTTTTTTTTACTGCTTGATTTCAACAGAAGTCACACACACACCCCTTGTGAAGAAAGTTATTCTGCAGCCTTCTGGTTTCACAGGCAGCATCCCCCAGGAATGCCAATGTGCACATGGGAAAAACAGGCAGGAATACCTTTGTCTGTCTGCCATTTCATACATGCTATTAGTATTTTATGTACAATTACATATGACTAGTTCAGATAAAAGCATGACTCCATCCCAACATTATGGGCATTAAAAAAATGCCAGCTACATGCCGCAATTGCTTCCTGTGTTACAGACACTCCTCTCCGAAGAATGTGGATCCATGGAAGAGTACAAAATATTTCTACTAAAACACCTCTCAAAGCAGCTGTACCATCGCTCCCAACGGAGATCATGCCATGCCAGATGCACTCATTATTTCAGAGCACGGGACGTGAACTGCTACGCAATTCTGTTGTGGGTGTGGGGGGGAAACGTAACACAAAGAAATACTGTGAAATTAAAATCTCCATATTCTGCAAATGCTGTCAACAACCCCTCCTGAGCCATCCCAACCCAGAGCCATCAGGGGCAAGATACAGACACAAAAACAGATGGAAGTTTATAATGAACTTCTAAGATATCTGGCCACGGAACATAGAAATTTGGGACAGGCAAGGGTGCACAGGGTATGTGCTGGTCTCCACAAGCCTGTCAAGCATTTTATTTCAGTAGCCCGTTTTTAAGTCAAAACAGCAGAAAAATGAAAATATTTCAAGCTGGTCTCTACCACAGAAAGAGCCAGAAGCAGAACAGGAATCATGAAGATGTATGAGCAGCAGTGAACGGTACAACATTATGTGACCATCCATCTCTCCTGGAATGCAAGTCATCACTTAGCACATGGTCAGACACTGTACCTTCCAGGAGGGTGCTAAATAAAACTGTTTCTTTGCCTATATAAGATTTCCAGTTCTTTTGAAGAATAGCAATAATTTCAAAAATAGCAGTGGCACTTTTGTCCTTAAAGCCAGATATCCCTCACAGTTCATAGCTACGGATGGTAATGCAGAGCAAGGAAGGATGAAAAATAAAATATCTTAAATTATCACCTTCTCGCAGCACTAAACCCACACATTTTCCAACAGCTGTTAAATGCAAAAACATTGTGTTATCACAATCATTAGTAAATATATAATGGCACAAGTTCAGCTAAGAGCAAGCAGCTGTTGGAGCAGAGGCACAGATATAACACTAAGCTAAGGGCATGAACAGCTGCCTAGAAGTGAAAATGTGGAAATGCAACCTCCTTTGGTGTTCATGTACGATGTGAAGAGTTACATCAGCAGTATTATGATTCACATATGCAATTCTAACATAAAAGGCTCCTTTTTCTTTTAAGGATCACATGCAGTCCTTGCTATGCTACAGCACAAAATTTAGTACACTGAAATCTCATTTTAGAGCAATTAAATTCATCTGGCACTTGCTGGGAAGAAGGGAGGCAAGAAAAACACTGGAAATAGCAGCCATTGTAGTTTTTGCACTATACATAGTATATACTTACAAAACATCACAAAGTTCAAGCAGTGTGAGAAGGTGAGAACACTTCAAGCAGCGAGGTGTCATTATAGTCTCTTCACCATCTCAAAGCTCTTCTGCAATGTTAACCCTCAACAACCTCTCCAATCATTGCAGCCAAGTACAGAAAAATCATACAGTTTGCCAAAGGCTACGGATAAGATGAACCTCTGAGAAGTCAGCTGTCCTGACTTCTGGTTCCATGCCTCCATGATGACACTGTTTATTCTCTAAAATCCAAGCAACCTGCTGGTTCACCAGCACACCCCTAACCTGAACAAATGTCTGTCAAATATCAACAACAGCAGTGTGTTCTCTGCTCACACCTCACCTGTTCTACTATAAATTGGCTACAGGAAGCAAGAAACTCCTTAACTTTTTATATAAAGAAAAACTGACATCAGATTCAGACCATCAGTTCTACAAGATTAATATATAACCCAAGATACAGTCAAGCAAAGGCCAAAAAAAATCCAACACCAATTTTCTGGGACACATCATTAGATAATATAACCTGTCCACAAGTCACCCACCTGAAAGAAGTCTTGCCAAAGTTAGTCGTGCACTTGTAATTTGGAATTTAAAAGAAAGTTTCCAATTGTTTTGTAAGTTTATCTAGTCAAATACCAGAAATAACAAACAAGATTATAAATAAATTTAAACAGTGCCAGATAAATATGAAGTCTTCACCTTTTTTAGCTGCCAAATATTTTTCTAAGTCAGTCAGTGACAAAACCAACAAGATTTTTGACTAACAGAAAAATCTAGGTTTCAGACAGGAAAAACCTAATTTTTCAGGGTGGTTGCTTACACTCTCACAGAAAGCTTTTGTTCTAAAGATTTTCCCAACTGCATGTTGAATGCCAGGTGTTTCACAACACTCATCATGTATTTCAACATAAGGCTACACCAGCTTTTCAAATTTTCTTAAGAGCACATTGATCTCCAGATTTTCTGCTAAGCACTCAAAATAGACATTTACAAGAAGCATTATCTACAGGAAGGACTTCATGATAGATAAATAAATACACACTGATTTAATTTCCAGACAGCTTCATGTGTTTCATAACACAAACAGATTTTGGCCATTATACAACCATCCAGGAAGCCCTTTCAGGTTTAATAATCTCCTGAAGTCTTTCTGTGTAGCTGAGAACTTTTTCCTTCTGGAGCCCAAGCTCTGGGAAGCCCCGGTGCATCTTTCCTGCAGCAGCTGCACACTGCTCAGTGTGCTGCCCTGGCCATTACACTGTTTGAAACCTGTATTTTCTGCCTCATTTTTAAGACCTTCAGACGTGCATTTGGACTAAGACACTCCCTGCTCACTTTTAAACTGCAACTTATTTTTTACTCATCCTCCCCTTTTTAATGCAAAAAATAAGGGATAATTATTTACTTTAAACAATTAGTTTATTTGAAAAGAAAGCCAGGGAGGATCTATATATGCAGTACTTTACAAAGCAGTAAATCTCATTTTAGAACTTCCAATACCAAAGCAAGGCACTAAAGGGGAAAGAGGAGACAAAGTGTTGATTCAACACAAGTTCACCCTGCTGGTTCAGTTTCCTGAATGAATGTGATCAGTTGGCTTTGAAACAGCAAGCTTCAGATCAAATTAGCTGCTGTCTGTCCACATTAGGTCAGATCAGCTGTGGTTTGTCCCCCTGCAATCAGAAGGACTGCACGCTGCAGCTAATTCAGCAGAGATGCCGTGGTACCAATCCAGCAGCCATTAATGTGGAATTGGGGCCTCATAATAGTTGTCTGCCAACAAAGCCAGAACATCTATCCACGTGTTTATTTTTTAAAATATTAGCTCTAACAGAAGAAACGTTTTCTGTGTCCCTTCAGAGGCCAGGTCACACCACACTGGGGTGTGAGAAGGAGCAGGGAGGGAAACAGCTCTCAGGAATGGGCAAAACCCATCAGCTGTAAACGTTTCTGCAGAAGACAAAAAAGATCTTTCTGGTCTATAAGCACTAGTTAGCCATCAAAATACTCCTGCAAAGATAAGATAGCAGGTGAATGAGAAGACTTTGGTACTGTCTTCAGAGGATTATTTCTCCTCCTTCAACTGAAGACAAGAGATATAAAAGAGATTCAGATGGAAGAAATGCTACATCCAATAAAAATGCCAGAGGCCCCGTCTCAAGCACAGACAACAAACATCTCCTGTAGAGAATTAGGTGAACATCAAAGTTTTCAAAATCTAAATTTCAACCTTATATTTTTAAGATACTGAGGATTATCATTATAAGAACCAGTGGAAAAAGGAGCACTAGAAAGACAAATCCCTCCTAAGGCAGAAATGTATCCCTGACAGAAGACTCCACTCACAAACCATGTGTTCCTAACTCTAAACATACAAGCCACTAGCAGTACAAAAACCTTGATGTCATGGCAATTCACAAAGTCAGAGATAGAGAAGAGGAGCCAGAGGCTGAAACTAAAGCCTCCAAAATATGAGTCTCAATTCAGGAAAGGGCTTTGATACAGAAATTAAACTCAGTGACTACAATCACTGATTACAAAAGTTTTCTGCTTGCAATTACCTAACTTTTTATCCTTTATTAAAGGATTCACCAGTCAGTAAAGTCTGACACATTAAGATATTCTTTTAGTAGCAAAGACTACAGATGCACATTAGATTTTAGCGTTTACATAGCAAGTATAGATTTTAATCTATTTCAGCTTTTAATACAAAGAAATGCCATTTTTCATTTCCCATGCTAATTGTTCTTGTCTGCTGAGCTTCATTTGTATGGAAATTGAAATTTGATTAAATGTACGAACCCAGTACTTAATGCTGTTTCCATTATAAGTTATTACTCTGAAATGCATGTATTGGAAAGGATAAGCTGGAAGTACATGGTTTGGTTTTGTACATAAGCTTTTAATGAACAATGGCAGTTCTGTGTGCACCTCGCACATACTTCACTTATTTTGGTCACCTTTCTCAAGGTTGGATCTGGTAGATCCCCTGGCATCATTTTTATTCACGGACCAAAGAAAAACAAAAGACAAAACTACTTCTTGTTTTCTCAGTGTAAGTCACTCATTGTCCCGACCCAGGTGAACCAACCTGTAAGAGAATATTCTGCTCAGATTTCAAGAGGCAATTACAGCCATCAAAAGCTGATTAAGCATTAACAAAAACTCTAACTACAAGTGCTTAGACCAGTAACTCTCCTTATTCAGATTTTAACTTGCCTAACAGGTCTTTCTTATGTTTTATAATACTCAACCTACATACTTAACTTTAGACCTGTACCTACATGTTGCACTACTGTTTCGTATTTTAACATTTTAACATTTAAGAATAAGTTTACTAAAACTGAAAACTGATTTTTTTCTTAAATCACTGTTTCTACATAACTTGAACCATGCTTCAGTGCACAAGTAGGATCAGATCCCATGCCCCTCAGCAAGAAGCACAACCCCCTAACCCCCTAAGACCTTTGCTCCTGGAGATTCTGCTCAGCACCAATGCTCACCAAATGCCTGCAAACAACCATCAGAAACAAAACAACAACAAAAGGAACACCACACCTATCACCATCACAGAAACACACACAGCTCCATATCTAATGTTTATGGTCAAGAGGGAGCATAACACAAACAATATTTCTCTAAACTGGCATTTACTGCAGTAACATAAATTTTAAAATATTGTTAATATTCCCAACACAACAATAACAGTGGTTATCATAATGTAATCCTCAGCAGATAGGTGGAAAAAAACGTCCTTAAGGTATTCCTCTGTACTTGAAAAGCAGTATTCCTAACCTGGACATCTCCCAAGTCCACAGGTGAAGTTCACTGGCACAGGTACCATGTATCTCTCACAGAATTCCTGAAAATCTGCCAGCCAGGAAAGAACAGGGCCGTCCTGCCCCACCTCTGCTCGTGGTGGCCAAAAGTCAGCTGCTGAACAGTTTTTGGTGACAGAGATGCCGACTACAAACAGCACTTGAGGATGCTCTGACAGATTTTAACCAGGTTTTCTTGTTTTTAACTTGTCTCTGAGGTATCCCTGATCCCACACAAAGGCTCTGCTTTCAGGGAAGCAAAGCCATACCCAAATGGTATTTCCTTCAGTGCCAGATCTACAGAAGTTTTCACAAACCATTCATTTCCCAGCAGGTCCCATGTCACTTGGTGAATCTGACTTCCATCACATGTTTTTAAATTTACCATTATACCAGCCACTGCTGCATTCAGCGTAGCAGAGTAAGTACATCCAGTACTTTGTAACAAAGCCACGATAGGAGAAAAGCAGACTATGATAACACCAACTTATTTCCAGAGAACAAAACTATCTGTGAAGTTCATGTGTCACCATCAGACAATTATCCATTTCATAGATAAAGTTTACTTAAGTTCCTCAATAAAACTGGTTTTATTTACTGTTCTTCCAATGAAATGCCTATAAAATAATTAAACTTAAAAACCTTACAAAGAAGTAAAAAGCTAGGAAAGAACAGAGCATTCCATCTTCATGTTCCACTACACAGGAGATAAAATGACTGGCCATTCACCTGTGATGCTGAAAATGTGCCCAGGAACTACCCTTACGTCACGTAGCTCTGGTTCATCACAGCCTGAATACGTGCAGGAGAATGAAAGCACAACAGAGCCTGGGGAGAAAAAAAGGGCCCCATGATATGCTCATACCCAAAATACAACCCACACCTATTCTCAAACTTAATTCCAGCTCCTGAAAATTAGAGATTCCTAAATTATAATCCCATTTAATAGGAATGCATCCGTTCCAAAAATAAATAAATAATACATGTCAGAGGCACTGGCATTTTCTGCATCACCTCATGAAGTAATTAAAATTGTGACAGCAGTCCAGCTGAAAACTGTAAATCACTAATGAATAACTCTAATGAACATTCAGTATTACTCAGTGTTCTGTCACAGTAAGTCACACTACATCACCCCAACATCCACCAAAGGCCCTTACAGCACAGCAAGGAATGGAAGCAGCCTCCTTCCCCTCACCCCCTTGTTTTGTTCTTCAGGTACCCAGCCCCCTGAGGTGGAAGACAGGGGCAGGGAGCAGAATGAAGCCTCCATAATCCAAGGAGAAATGATAAGCAACCTGCTATGCCACTGACACACACAAGTCTATGGAGTTGGATGGGATCCACCCAAGGATACTGAGGAAGCTGGTGGAAGTGCTCACTGAGCCACTTTCCATCATTTATCAGAAGTTCTGGCTCACTAGGGAGGCCCCAGCTGCCTAGAATTTAGCAAATATGATACCCATCTACGAGAAAGGTCATAAGGAGGATCCAGGGAACCACAGGCCTGTTGGTCTGATCTCAGTGCCAGGGAAGGTTATGGAGGAGCCCATCCTTCGTGTCATCACGTGCCATGTGCAGGACAACCAGGTGACCAGGCCCAGCCAGCAGGGGTTTATGAAAGGCAGGTCCTGCTTGACGAGCCTGATCTCCTCCTATAAAAAGGTGACCCACTTAGCTGACCAGGGACAGGCTGGGGATATCATCTACCGAGACTTCAGTAAAGCTTTGACACCATTTCCCACAGCATTGTCCTGGAGAAACTGGCTGCTCATGGCTCCCATGGGTGCACTGTTCACTGGGTAAACAAGTGACTGGAGGTGGCGAAGGTGCTACATCCAACTGGGGCTGGTCACTAATGCTGCTGCCCAGGGTTCAGTACTGGGGCCAGTCCTGTTTAATGTCTTAACTGATTATCTGGATGAGGGGATCCAAGAGCATCCTCAGTAAGTTGACAGATGACACCTAGTTGGGCAGGAGCATTGATCTGCTGCAGGGTAGCAAGGCTCTGCAGAGGCACCTGGACAGTTTGGAGCAGTGGGCTGAGGCCAACAGTGGCGGTCAATAAGACCAAGTGCCAGGCCCTGCACTTGGGTCACAACAACCCCAAGCAGTGCTTCAGGCTTCGGGAAGAGCAGTTGGAAAAATGCTTGGTGGAAAAGGCCCATGGCATCCTGGCCTGTATCAGCAGTAGTGTGGCAGTAAGATCAGGGCAGTGACACTCTGTGCTGGGCACTGGTGAGGCCACACCTGAAAGAAGGTTGCAGGGAGGTGGGGGTCAGCCTCTTCTCCCAAGAAACAACCAATAGGTCAAGAAGAAATGGCCTTAAGTTGCTCCAGAGGAGGTTTACATTGATTATCAGGAAAAATTTCTTCACCAAGAGGTTTGTCAAGCACTGGAACAAACTGTCCAAGGAAACAGTGGAGTCACCATCCTTGGAGCTACGTAAAAGACGAGTAGATGTGGCACTTGGGGACACAGTTTAGCAGTGCACTTGGCAATGCTGAGTTAATGGTTGGACTCAGTAGTATCAAAGGTCTTTTCCAACCAAAACATGGCTATGATTCTATATTTATTACACCTACACCCTGCACGAGCTTGGAACTGACCCAGTTTTTCCTTGGTCACAAGTGTCATTCACTGCAATTCATTGTCTGCTCTTTGTCTGGAGGGCAAACTCAGTGCCAGCAAGGATGGGGGGAAAAAAAGAGGAATCAAAACAACAAAGAAAAAAGCACAGGCAGAGCAAGAGATTCAGCATTCAGCCAAAGCAACAACACCAGAGCATCGTGAATGGGAACCCTGGCTATAATTTCTTAAGACTTACAAAATACAGACTTTGTGCTTTATGGACACATTCCTAAGACTGAAACAGAAAAAAATGTATTCTCCAATGCTGCTAAAAGCAAAGAGAAAACAAAACTTGCTACTTGAACTAAACTGAAAGAATACTGTGAATTAGACAATGCAGCATTCCAGACTGAAAAACAGTTTATTTTCATAGCAGTGAAAATACCAGGCTAAGCAACAGGCTCACGCTTCCCCCCCCCCTTAGAAACTGTTATATTATGATAATAAGTAAATAGGCAGAAGAGAAAAGCAAAATACAGCACAGGCTGAAAGAGCACTCAGTGCAAACAAAATCGAAGCCATGGGTACTTGAGAGGCCCTCAATATAGCTCAGAATTAAAGCCTACAGCTCCTCTACACCAGCATCCTTGTTCAGGACTTCAGATGTTTTGTACAGGTGGGACTTCAGTGTTCCAGCACAATGGCAAGTGACTTAAACCTGTGCAGCACTAAATTTTTTAGCCTTTACCTAAAGAAAGCTGATCAGTGGATCAGTGAAAGTGCCAATGACGCTTTACAAATTCACTAAATTTCAAGCAAGCTTGAGAAAAGTCAAGACTAGGAAAATGCAACGCACAGTGTGGTTCTAAGCTTTCCAAAGCTTGCCCAAGGGAAGGAAACTGTGACCTTCTTGAGCTTCAGAGGGCAGGAAACCCCGGCGTGGCTCGCACTGCTCAGCAGGTGCCAGCACACCTGCTGTCCCACTGTCACCACAGCGGGGTGGTTCCCAGCTGGCAGTGGAGGAAGTGGTGAACTGGGGTAACCGAACCTTGCACCAGACCCTGCAGGACTCCCAGTGCTGGAGGACAGAGGGGACATGGGGAAAACGTGGCCTTACTAAATCAGTGTCAGGCAAGGGTACTAGAGCAGAGGAAGCTCAGGGACACAGGAGACAAGTTCAGGAGTTCAGGTTTCATCAAATTCCACTACTTATGAAACATGCTCATGGGTGTGAAGAAAATTTCAAACAGAGTCACACACACAACACACTGATTCTCCCAACAATGGCAGCAACAGAGAAAAAGTCCTTTAAGAAAGATAACATCAGTGTCATACTCAGCAAGTCATCAACTGTGTCCAGAAAAGAGCACCATCCCCAAAAGTGTTTTCTCCCTACAATCCATACACCCAGGTCAGGGCAGATGATTATCCCCCACACACCACAAATACCTGAAATACCTGGGTACCTCAGCTCAGCTATTTGTTAAAAAGCTTTTAAAGCGACCTCGAGAAACTACCAATAAAAGTAATCTAGAAAGTACTTCTATATGTAAAGCTATTACCCAAAACTGCTCCCAAAACATCTAGGCATGTGACATGGTTCCTCTTATCTTCCTGTATTCTCAGGATTAAAACCTATCCAGTCAAGTCAGTTTGGATCAATATTTGTTCATGTGCAAAACAGTTTTCACTTAGGAAGAATCAGCAGGGAAAGAAGCTGTATTCCCTTTGACCAAATAAACTGCAGGTGTCTAAAAAAAACCCAGTAAGATCTCCCCAACCAACCAAACTAAAACCCAACAAATACACTATAAAGATCTGTTTTCCTCAGAGGAAAAATTTAAATACAAAATTTTACATGAACTGTATTACTGTTTTCTTTAGATCAGGTTTCAACAAGAAGAGTACTCAGATGAAACACGATAATAGCAATTCAAGAACTGTCAGAGCAATCAAGGCTAATTTGTAGCCACCATTAAATTGCAAGGAGGAATTGCCAGATTTCAGCAGTATTACTTAGCATGCCCATTTACTTTCAGCAAGACAGCACATGTTCCCACTTCACAGGAAAACAAAAAAAGTTCCTATCTTTTATTTTTTTTACTATTTTTTAGTGCAGGATTCAGCAGTATTTAGGCATATCCTTAAATTTTCAACACATGAGCAATTCTAAAAAGCTAATGAAAATACACCACTTAAAGCCAAGTACGAATTTAGAATACTTTGCTGAATTAAAACACGAGGAATCGCAACAGTCTTTAAAGCCAAATAGGTGACAAAATTCTACTTATGAAATCAGGTATTTTTTAACCACTCCCCTCTCCAAAAACTAACACCATTTCTTCATTTCAAAACCAAATGAAGGTGGAAGAAGTTCTCTACAGGGCCCTAAGAAAGGTCAAGGTCTTTAACACGAATACAGCAATTCAGGGAGACAGGAAAGCTGCGCCTGAGCACTGTTCAAATGCAGGTCACACTAAAAAAAGCTTTCGCTCCTGATTCTTTCTTTTTGCCTCCACATCTCGAACGAAGACTTGATGAGCAAGCAGCTCTAGAACACTTAAGAGCAAAAATCTGATACCCAGACGTATTATGACCTCAAATACAGAGACTGTTTTATGCTTTGCACAGGAGCTGGTGCAGGGGCTGTCCTGTGCTGGAGCAAACGGCTCATGCTTTGAATAAACAGCATTCCTCCCTTCCACGGAATGGGAACACAGCAGGAATGTGGCCACGGTCAGCCACCACTGCATGAAATCCCCTGCTTTCCTCTTCCTGAAGAGAAATTCCACATATCAAACTCCTCAGTTTAACAGTTCTATCATAAGCAGCAAATAAAGGTCCAAAGCATTTATAAAAAGCCGCTTAACCCTCTGAGAGTAGTTCTCTCATCCCCACACCTTCTAACGACTCAAGCACTGCAGCACTCTTCAACTAGCATCTCTCATGCACGTCAGGTATTACACCACAGAACTTTGCCATTTTTTAGCTGCCACATTAATAGAAAAATTACATTCAACTCCATTATTGCTCAGAAAGACACAGCTGAGCACTACAGCACCCTTGAATCACTTCTCTCCAATCTGATTACTGCCAGAATTGAAAGGGTATGATACTTTTAATTAAGTCCTGGATCTCACTCCTACGAGATTCCTGATATTTTGTAAAGATTTTCCAAGATCTCACTAATAGAGTACACTTATGTTACTGATTTTAATTGGTAAAGAGTAATTTAGGAGTATTAAATAATTTCACAAATTCAACAGAGAGAAAACACAAATGCAGTTTCGACCATCCCTTGATAAAAACAAGCTGTAACAAGTTTCAGAAGTTTAAGGGTACACAAGGCAAAACGCTGCTTGGGCACAAACTCCAACCAAGCAGGTGTGAGAAGCAGGATTGCTTGTTTCCTTTAAAGTGTATAAAAGAACACAAGTCAGAAGAAATATTTTTATTTACATTGCTAAAGAAAATATTAGCACAGACAAAACACAGAGATACTGTGAAAGAAAAGATAACGTAGGGAAAAAAGAGTTACACAAATGAATATAAGACAAAATCATTAAGTTAAAGGACGAAAGAGCAGGGAATGTCCCAAAAGCAGCCACCAAAAGCTACCTCTACATTTCCACCCACCAAGCTGGCTGACAATTCTCAAGCATGATAAATCAATAAACAGAAGATAAACTTAATGCAATTGTTAGATCAACCAATTCTAATTTGAATTAACTAGGAAGTTGAATGTCATTTTGTTTAGCTATAGTTAATGAAGCAACCATCAATTGCCATTAAACTTAAAACTGTATTTCTAAATTATCTGAATGACAGACAAACACCAATAATAACTTTCTTAAGAGTTCCACATAACAAATACCATTAAAGCAATGTTCAACAACCCTAGAATTAGCAGGGTGACCCTTTAAAACAAAGAAAAATTTAAAGTTTCACAGAAACCACAAGATGCCAGGGGATTTCACAGTTCGGGGAATGTGGATTAAAGGTTAATCCCAAACTCACGTTTTTAAGCAACTCAGTTACTTGAGTTCTGCTACAGCTGATCAATGAGTTCACCAACCCACCCAGGACTTCTCCTCAGCTCAGGGGGTCCTCTACAAACCCACCACTGAAGTGTGACACACATGAACCCACCATGCAAGGATCCTGAATGGAACAGAAACCTTTCAGAGAGGCAAAAGCCAGGAAGGAACAGGCACTACCAGGCACCCACTGCACCTACCACTGGGGAGAAACTGGTGGGTCCTGGCACCTGAGAGGTCTTGGGAAACTCAATCTGCTCTTTAAAGCTGTAGCTTAAGAGGGACATTAGGCTGCATTTAGACACAAATAGTCTCTAACTGCAGAACAACAGACTGGCAACTGGACTTACCAAAAGAATCTGGTGTTTGGAGTCTCTATCACAGGAAATCATTAGCAATGGGCTAGACAAATATCCCTCGGGAATTGCCTGGATTTGCCAGATTTTGTTTTAGGACAGAAAGACGGACTACCCAATCTCTCAGTACTCCTTCTAGCCATAACTTTCTATCAGTCTACGTAGAATAAAAGATTAGCAAGGCTCTTCCCATCACAGGTTAACTCTTGGGATCACACAGGCAAAGATCTGCAGAGCCTCTTGCTATCCATGCAAGAATCCAAGGCACATGTCCTCCATTTCAAAACACAAAACAAACTTGAGCAGCCTCATTAACCCCTGAAGGGCAGGAGCAGAGATGCCATGGAATTGCTTCCAGGTTCTGCTCTGGCCAGGCTTCAGGTACCACAAGCTCCACTCAGGGTGGAAGTTATTAACATGCATCCCACAGCATCAAACAAGAACTTCTAAAAGGTGCAAGAAATCACCACGTAAAAACCCAGAGACCCAGGCTTTACTCAGAGACGAACCACAGAGGTAGCTACTACTCTTGCATTACAATTCAACATCAAAACCAGCCCTAACAAAGCTAATTCCAAAGGAAGGAATGATTCACTGAAGTCTTGGCAGAAATTTTTGACATTCACTGGGGGATTTTACATCTTTCATACTTAGGATCTGAAATTCCTCTCTCTTCAAGCTAGCTGGGCCTTTCCCCTCAACCACCGAGAGAGAAGCACAGCTGCCTCCTCCTGATGCAGTGCTCTCTTTTCCATCACTTCTGCTGTTCTGGACCAATCTTCCTCTGCCCCTACACCTACCATAGGGACATAAAAGTCACGTTTGCAAAACCCCACGGTGCCCTTCTGGTTTATTCCTTCTCAGAATCAGAGCAGTGCATGCAAACAGCCCTCTGCCTACTGACTCCTTTCTTCTCCTTTACTTTGTGGCCACAGCTAGCAGCAAACCCACTTGCACCTCAAAATTTTTGCTTTATAATTAACATCAGGAATTACCAGTCTTAAAGGATCAGACCTGCTAATAAGGTCTGGTACCTTCTGCTTTGTCTCCCTGCTACAGTGAGAGCAGCCACAAGAAACCTTTTTCATATCCATCAGCCTCGCTCTGCAGCTGCAACAACAGCAAACAGCAGAGAGAGGAAAGCCAGGACAAGAGCTCACGAACAGGTAACAGTAGGAAGAAAGAGAAAACCTAAAACCAGCAGATATAGAAGTAAGAGGATACGAGGGAAAACACCAGACTGGAAGACAGGCCAAGCCCCACTTTCAGCAAAACTAACTGAGGAGGTGAGATAAAAACCCTTCTGCCCCTCACACCTAGAACCTTTCACTTGGGAATTCAGCTGAATACAGAGACTGCAGTCAGTGACAACACGAACCCCAACAAATTCCCCACAGCTCTCACTAAGGTAGAGACAGTGAATAAGGAGCAAAGTAAGGGCTTTTATTTGCCTACCAGCAAACTCCTTTTAGAGCAAAGGAACGCTGGGCCAGAGCACATTTTATAAACAATACATTTGGGTCTCCAATTGAATTAACCAATACACTTCATCTGCACAAAACCAGACAAATCCAGTCACAGCACACAAGTGGAGCACACTGAAACTATGCTGCTTGAGAGTTTGTTTAGGCCTCTACTCCAGTGAGCTCTGCCTTGCATTCAAGACCTACAACTTTCAACCAAAAGACAAGAAAGAGCAATTTAAACACACTTGTCAGTTGTACCGTGTCAAAACACCAACACCCCACCTGTGAGAGCATAACCACAGCTGTGAGCGAGCTGTGAACGGGAAGTTCAAACTGTGAGCTGGAGTGCACTGGCAAGTCTTTCTAAGCACTGCAGATTAGGTACGCTGTGCAATATTTTTTAAAACAGACCTTGGGTAATAAAATTACTTCCTTTAGCTGGCTTTGAAGTGGAGAAAAAACGCTGCAAGAACAAGAACTCAATTGGCTTTTAGCTGCCTGGCAAATGCTCTAATAAGAAAGCCCGATGACCTACATTCACAAGGCTCTGTACTAAACCACTATTACAAAATCCAATATAAAGCCTGACCATGTTTAAGTGTTTTCCATTAGCACGCAGCAGTATCTTGTTAGAGAAATATGAAAACATGTTATTGTCTTTAGCGATGATGATCTTAATTAATCCTCTAAACACTTCTGAAACACGTTGTGTTGATCGTTCCAGACTGCTTAAGTTCCCAATGCTACACAAAGACACCAAAAGCCCCGCTTCTCTGCGGTGTAATGGGATAGTAACAGAAAGAGGAACTTCTTAAATATTCCCCCACTGTGAAAAACTGCATTCGTAACAATTTACATCTCCGATGCTCTTCTGATAACCAACAGAAATGCACTGGTTCAGAAAATCAGTCCAAATCCACCAGAACAGCTTACTGTGACTCAGTTAACACACCAACAAAGTATTTCTTTACTTAAAGACACTAGCTCTCGGCCAGACAGTCAGATAACCTGAAGCATATGTTCTGAGCTGTCCTGGAAAAGGTATTATTAAACCAAACTCCACTGTGGTAAATATCCCTAAAAAGCAAGTGTCTGAATGTCAGATAGAGTAAATTCACTAAGTGTTTGGAGGAAATATTAAGTTAATCCTTCACTCTACACCCATATACTTGGAAAAGTACGATACATTCAGCTCCAATTCCCATCAGCAGATTCCAAACACATAATGAGTAACACAACTCAAAGATAAATGCTTATTTTTTTAAAAAAAGAACTATTTCAAAAGTGCATTATAAAGCAGGCAACTAGTCAAAACAAGTAGGTTATGGTCAAAACAGAAAAGGAAAGACTGGGACAAAAAAAAAGTCAAAGCAAAGATTCTCAAAGGCACAAAATTATCATTATCCACAGGCTCAGAAAATTCTGAGCACCTTCAGGAACCCAAGTCTCCATGGCTGGGGCCGATGTCGTGGTATGTTGAAAATAACCCACCCTGTTAGTGATGACAGAAGTGTAAAACACTCATGTAACCAAGGCAGGAAAATCAGGGTAAAAAGAAGACATTTTAATTAATTTCTCTCTTTATTTACTAAAACCCATCTCATCCTAAATGCAAGAAAAAGTAAGTCCACGTAAAATCACTGCCTTTCAGATTGCATGAAAAGATACTACAGTTGAGGAGGCTTAAAAGAAGGTTTTATTTATCTGAAGGGCACAGCAAGAACACGCATACAAAGCCAGTGTCAAATTAACATGGAAATACAAAGAGATGCCTGATCCGCCGGGACTGAATTGTGAAGGGACTACACATTCATCTCGGAGTACATAAAACCTCCCATCACTCTGCAGCACTCATCTCAGAGCTCCAAGTACAGATTTAAGCTAAGCAAGCTGCAGGTGTCCTTTCTAAACCAGACAGATAGTTGCTACAACACACAGGTTTAAAGAAGCAAAAGGTAGAGCAAATACCACCAGGGAAATAAATTCCAAGTCCAAACACTCTTCTCTTTCTGAGGAAATTCACGTCTCTTCCCCCAAAAAAGACTGCAGAGACTTCTTCATCATTGATTAAAATGGTAAATTTGGTTCTGTACATCCTCTGAACTTGCAAGAACCAGGTTTTCCCTATTTGCACCTCATGTTTCAGGATCAAACCATACACTATTTAATCTACTGAACGGGTAGATTTGAGACAGCATGTTCGAAATATTAAATGAAGCAAATCAAAAAGAGCAAACAACATTGGCAAAAAGCTGTGAGCCCGCCTAGAAGTGATGGAGTATCTCCTGAGGAGGAAGGAGAGGCATCACCATGGACAGCTCAGCCACCACGCTCATCCGGAGCCACCAAGTAAACAGGATGGATGAGTGTATTCCAAATGGAACTCAGAAACTCCTCACACAGCAAGGAATTCCAGCTGCAGCACTATAACCAGCTGTGTTACTTCACATTAAGTTCAGGAATACATATGGTTTGGGCAAAATTCATGGAATGCACATGGAGCCGCCACAGGGGAATCCTAATGCTGCAGGTTTCAAAGGCAGTGGTTAGAACGTGAGCAGATGAGTTAAGATTTGCTCACAAGACCCTTCTGCCAGTGAGGCTACAGCAGCACAAATCTCTACAGCAGGTACATTAGAGAGCCAGTGGGAAAAAATCATTTGTCTTAAAGAAGCAAACCTCAGTGAAAAACTTGTCTTCATCCATCAAGCATCAGCTGCTGACAGAGGTTCGATACCAAACTGGAACAACAAATGTGCTGACACAATATGAAAAATGCCATTTGCTAATTTCTAGGAGGCTACAACGCTCAGAACTGAGTTCAGGGTCAGTTCTACCCACCTGTAAAAGCACACAGGCAGCTATGAATCTGAACCTTTCCAGCCAGCAATCCAGCCTCCTGTAGCACTTAGTGACAGCTACAGAGGAGGTGCCTGAAATCAGTTTTACACAGTACCTGCTCAGCCATAAAAGCCTCTAGCTGTAATAATGCTAGGCTAGCAACACCATGCACTTTGCTTTTTTGGCTACTTAAGTGCATATCATAAGCCCTGTACATACACTGCACTGCCAAAAAAACAAGCTAAAACAAAACAAGGCAAACACAGAGCAGTTTCAACACCTAAGTTAGTTATTTCAGTAACTCTGCCTACACTGACCCAATTGTGTTCCAGCTCTGCTGGGAACTCGCTCAGACGCAGCTCACGTTTTATTAGTCTGGGTCATAAAAGTTATTTTGACGAGAAAGAACAAGGGGGTTTCAAAGCACACCACGGTTCTCATTCTCCTATTTACAAAGAGCAAGTGCCACCCAGGAGCAGTCGCTCGGTGCGATGGGAGGACGGTTCTCAAACCTGCAAAGCCACTCCAGGCAGCCTCACACTTTGGCTACTGATGCTCCTTGGCAGGAGCAGCCCGAGACACCTGAGGGCTCTGCCGAGCTCCAAGGGAGTTCAACACTCAAAAAGAAATCCCAGCTGAGCGGCGTACCAAGAAAAGCTGTGGTTTTCAACCCGCAAACACCATTTCTCCAAAGTTAATCACCTTAAGATTTTAAGCCCCGTGTCCAGCAGCTAGCACACAGAACTCCATCACTGAATTATTTCCCGAAAAGAAGCACAAACAGAACTAGAGAGATGACACAGGAACCAGGTGCAGCAGGATTTTTTTCTCCTTCTGGCGGGCTCGAATGGCACTTTGAAAGCGAGTGTTTTGTCTGGCTGCGTTGGCACCCGAGGCCCACAACATAAAAGCAGGTAAAGTAAGAAGCACCTGAAAACTTAGTCACGGTCGGCACCACATTTCCAGCGCTCGTTGCCCGTAGGGTTATGAAGATTTCTCCCTAAGCTTTCACACTTTAACAGGTGCGTTTTTCCCTGACTCACAGGGTTAAGTCCCGGCTCTCTCGGATCCAGGCAGCCGGCACAGGGCACCGATGCTCGGCCGGGTCCCGGCTCTGTGTAAGCGCACAAAGCGGCGGCAGAGCACAAATCGGGCCAGGACCAGCTCCAGGACACGCTCCCCCCTACCCGGGCTGTCCCCGGGGGCTCCCTCCGCCTCCCGCTCCCCCGCCACGGAGCAGCCCCGGCGCCCCCGAGCCCGGGACCCGCCCGCGGGCTGAGCCCGAGGAGGAGGGCGGCTCGGCACCCCCGGCCCCGCCGCGGCCCCGCCGCCCCTACCTGGCCGCAGCGGCTCGGTGATGCTCAGCACCAGGAGGAAGAGGAGGAGGAAGGTGCCGCTGTCCGCCTTGGGCACCATTTATCCTCCGTTCATCCTCCCCCGGCACAGCGCCACAAACCCGCGGGGAGGGACGCGAGGAGCGGCGGAGAGGAGGGGCCGCCGCCGGGCCCGCGGGGGGGGGGCTGCGGGGGGCCCGTCCGCACCGAGCTGTTCCCCTCCCTCCGCCGTCCGCCGCCGCCCCGGGGCGGGGAGCGGGCGGCCCTGGGTGCGGCGGGTGCGGCGGGAGCGGCGGGTCGGGCGGCAGCGCTGGGGCCGCTCGCAGGCTCCGCCGGCGCACAAGATGGCGGCCGCGCCTCCCCGCTCCGCCGTGCCCGCGCCGGCACGCCCCCGCCCGCCGCGCGCCACCCGACCAATCGGCTGCGAGGGGGCGGGGCCGGACGCCCCTGTCCGAGTATGTCCCGCCCACTTACGGCGGTGGGCGGGGCCGGGCGGCTGGGTGGGGCGGGGCCGCCGGCAGGGGGCGGTGGCGGGGTTGGGGCCGTGCGCAGCGGCCCCTCAGGGCGCTCTGGGGTGTCCGTGTCGCCCCGGTACAGCTCGTACTGTCCCCTCTGTGTCCCTGGGACAGCCCGCACCGTTCCCTCTGTGCTCCACGGAACAATCTTCACTGATCCATCTGCGTCCCACGGGATGGCCATTGCCAGCTATCCCCATCCCCCCGGGATGGCCTCTACCAGTCCCCTCAGTTCTCACCAGAACGGCAACCCCAGT
This sequence comes from Pyrocephalus nanus, assembly GCA_038380795.1. Lineage (NCBI taxonomy): Eukaryota > Metazoa > Chordata > Aves > Passeriformes > Tyrannidae > Pyrocephalus > Pyrocephalus nanus. The sequence goes on from CM076278.1 coordinate 6,198,060, forward strand.
CTCTCCATCCCCCCGGGATGGCCTTGCTCAGTTCTCTTCAGCTCCCAGGACAGTGTCTACCACTCCCCTCTCCCTCCAGGACAGCGTTTCTCTATCCTCAGCTGGAATGTCCTTTCCTGCTCACCTCCATCACCACCAGAAAGCCTGGTCATACCTGTCTCCAGCCCCAACCATACTCCTCCTCTGTCTCCCAGGATGACCTTTCCAGGTCCCCTCCAGCCCTGCTGCAATGGCCTTCACCTGCCACTGCAGACACTTCCAGTGGCACCACCCTCCCTGACCCAGCGGGCTCCCAGGTTGACCAGCACTTGCCTCTTCATTACTCTGCTCCCACTACCCAGGGCACGGAGGGACAGTCTCTGCACCTGGGACATCCCCACAGCCAGTGCTGGAGATGGCTGGTGTTTCCATACCTCCTGGCAAAACTAGGTTCCCAGCTCCCAGGCCCATCCAGAGAGGAAATGCATAAAGAAAGCTAATTGTGCGGCTCAGGTCATTGTTAGTGGCCCTGCAAGTGACAGCTGCCTGTAGGAATTTGACCCTGGGTGTTGCCGCTGGGGAGGAGGCAGCAGATCAGTGCCACAACTAGTGCTGGATGGAGGTCAGCCCAGGTGGCAAAGTCACAGTCTGGAAAGCTGCCTGGGACATTTTCATATGTTTTTAATTTTTGTTTACAACAAGGTGTTTGCCACCCTTATGCTACAATTTGAAGTTTTCAAAACACTAAAACCATTTTGACCCAGTTTTACACACTACTCGTTTCCCTGTTAATATCAGTTACTCACTATTCCAAGTGACAAACTTCCCTCAGGGGTATTCATGATGGATGTACAGATATTTCTGCTCCCCCTCAGCCACAGCCCAGGCCAGCTGCTGACCTGCAGGCAGGGAATGAGGGCTTCTGTGGAATTTCTGGAGCATCACCTCCTCTGGCCCCACAGGAGCTGTTCCCGTGCTCAGGTCAGCAGCACCAGGGAGGTGCTTTTTCCAAGCCTAAATGTCAAGTTTAACGTGGCAGTGGAAATTGGTGCCTTCCAAGAAGTCCCTGGAGCTGGAGGAGCAGCAAGCTTGAGGTTGGAGCTGTGAGCCCTGGGGGCTCCAGGAGCACTGCGTGGCTGGGGACACGTGCTTAGGGACCCTCTGGAGTGCGTCACAAGCAGCAGGACACTGCCTGAAGATTTAGGCCAAAACCCACTTTGCCAGCTTGTGTGTACTGCCAAATACTGTCATGATCCGAGTGTCCGTGGGGACCCAAAGCATGACAACATAGTCCAGTACAAAGCAGAAGCATCGAACTCCCAGCTTTGCTCCTCCCATGGGATGCTGCGGGGACAGGCTGTTCCTGGCTTCCTGCAGCACAGCCTCACAGGCCAACCCTAGGCTGATCCAGGGCACTCCTTATCCACCCCAAACCCACGGCACTCAGGGCCTGGGCATTGCACCATACACCATGATGCATAAATAAATATCCTACGATGCCTCCACCATGAGAACAGGGCACAGGCTGCTTGTCCCTGGCTCTGTTCAGGGTGTGTGAGAGCTGGCATGTCCCAGGCACTCCGTTTCCTACTGGGAACGAGTATTTCTCCAACCAGCATGTGCAGAGCACCTGTGCTGCTATGGCCGAGGGAGGTGGAGGGAAGGGGCTAATGGGGGTGGTGGCTGAACACAGCTCTGGTCCTGGCCTGACTCTGAGCTGGAGTTTGTAGCCAGTTGATGTTGGGCCAGCAGCTGGGACTGAGGCATCAAATGCAAATATGAGGAAGTGGGAATTGCTTCATTTCCCACTCTCCTGAGTGAGCAGATCTATTTCCTCTATTTTTTGCAGAGAAATAGCCCAATCCCCCAAAACAACAAAGTATCTCCAACCACAGCTTCCCTTCTCAGCTAAGTACTACTTCTACTCACAGAAGTAGAAAGCAGAGTCCCAGCCCTTACAGGAACCAGTTTTCAGGTGGGTGAAAAGCTGCAGCCCCTGCACCACGGCAGGATTGGTTACTCCTGGCCCAGAGAAAGGCTCCTGGTCCTGAAGGGGAAGGGCTCAGAGAACCATCTCAGGCTCAGTGATAAGACTTATCAGAACACGAATCGCTTGTGGTCTCTCATCTTCTGTCCTGCATAGAGCAAGCAGCCAAGGCCCAGGCTGCACATGCAGGCACCAAGGCTCTGGATGTGGTGTTACAGCCCCATGTCACACCACGTGGCCCCAGGTCCAGTGAGGCTCCTGCAATTTCCAAGCAGCCCATAACCCACAGCAGCCAGCCCTGTGAGAGCCACCAGGAGAGCCCCACGGCCACCATTGCTCACCACCAACCACCCCTGCAGCCTTAGGAGAGCTCTGGGTGCTATTCTGGCTGAGGGAGGAAGTGTGCTTGGACCTTGCACACAGGAAAATGCAGATATACTGGAACACTAAGAGAAAAATAACCTGCTGAAAAATGGGAGGGGAAAAAAAAAATCACAACTCATCAAGAACCAAGATGTTTTTTCACACTGGATTTGGCCCTGTAAGGCAGATTATCTGCCACTGCTACAGCAGCAAAAATATCTGGCAACAAAGAATTTACTGATTCTCTAATTACAGATATCAGGGGCTGAACTGCTGCAGGAAGCAGAGACCAGACATTACAGCAGGCGTTACAGGAACAGCCAATCTGAAGAGCACTACAGCCCCTTCAAGAGATCCAGTTTTATAGCATTCAACTGAAAATAAATTACATTTCCAGAAACCATGTGAAGGCCCTTCAGTGTGGCAGAATCAAGACTGTGATTTTAGTACAGCTGTCTAGGTTAATCCACTTGAGGGCAAACACAAAACCAACACCATCCACAGGATATTTAATGCAATCTGCTTTTAGGCCCAAATTGCACAACACGGAACTAACCACTCTCAGACATCGTATTTCCCTTTCTACTATCCCAGCTACACCTTGGTGCGAGCACAACCAGTTTAAAATGCCGTGGCAGACACGTCACATCCTGCTCCTGACCCATGTGTACTCCCCATCCACGGTCCCTGAAACACTGCCCAGTCTTCATGTGCACCCCACACTCAGAGGAGAGAACTGCCACCCCCACAAACGGGCAGGAATCTCACATCTACTCCTTGCTCCCGGTCCCCTCAGTGACCCAAACTCCAGGCCAGGGCCTGACCATCTGCCCGTGTACTCCAGCAGAGAGCTCCTGTGTTTAATGGAGATAAGCATTTCACTATGAGATAAATAATTAGTATTTGAAATTACCTAAGGACTTGATGGGTATTTAGCCAGTTCTGTTCTTAAAGGACAACTCTGAAAGCATGGAAACTTTAGTAAATGGATTCCTCTCACATTCATTCAGGGGTACCCGAGAATAAGTTTTTTGCTTGAAGAAAAAAACTTAGCCTTCAATTATTTCTGGACTGAAAAGGCAAAAATTATTAATTTCTTGAGTCATGATTCCTGGAAATGCCATGTTGATCAATTTATTTTTACAAAGTGCACTATAAAACTCAAGTCCCTTGGAAGGGAGTCAGGGACACAAGTTTTGGAAGTGGCAGGGGAAACCACAGAAGGGGAAGTTCTTCACCAAGACAAACACAACACCCGACACCCCAGACCTTAGAGAAGGCTGCAGACACTCCTCAGAGCTGCATAAGACTTTCCATGGATGTTCCTTCAGTAAAACATCACGTGATTACAGCAAATGTCAGCACTGCCAAGCGTTACAGACTGTCCTGTACTCAGGTGTGGTGCAAGAAGTGAACACATCTGGCCCCTTCTGCTTCCTTCTAAACGGTGCACGGTGCTTCTCCAGGCTGGATCACACCACACAGGGGCTCATCCCACACACAAAGGTCAGCTCACACTGGAGCAACCACAGCTCTGAGTGCAGGCTACGAATGGTTAAAATTGCTTTGCTTTTTTCTTTCTTTTTTTTTGCTAGTTCTAAAAATTAGCCAAAAGTTTCAAAGAATGGGAGGAAAACACCAAACAAAAGCCCCGGTGTGGCTATCAGAAGTACCACTTCTGTTCTCCAGAATGGCACTGTCACCCCGGTGGATGACTCAGGACTGTCCCCAGCCCTTGTGTTGTGATCCTCAACATCGTCAAGTCTTTTGAGTCACACACAGAGCAGCTATAAAAACAAATCTGGTCCCTTCCCCTCTGCCAGCTGCAGAACAGGGTGAGCCCAAAACCCGTGGAAAGAAAAGCCTGAGCAAAGGCAGCAAGGCAAATCCCATTCTGCACAAGTGTAAGGAGTGGAGGAGGAACAGGGATCCTCTTAAGGATTGCTGGTTTTAACAAGATCACAAAGTTGGTCTAACTTGTGAACTGCAGCAGTTTAAATTCAAATTAAAGAGAACCTCTCCAAAATTCTGTCATGTCTCAGTATACACAGCTGTGTCCCCTCTTCTGCCAAGTACAAACTCTAAGTAGTTTGACAAGCTGGAACAAAGTCCAGTTCAGCCTTTTAGGAAGGCTTAGCCCATTTTAGAAATAGATCCATCTGTACAGAAACGAATTCAAATGCGTGGCCAGCTTAAACAGAGAAATAGAGAAAATTATCTTCATTTTCCCTTCAGTTTCCAACAACCACTCTGCAGTCCTGAGCCCAGCCAGGTCACCACCACCTTCCTGGTGATTGGAATATTCAGAGGAAATCAGATGCTTTTCTTCTTTTAGGAAGCTGCAGCAAATTGTCCGTGATCGATGTGGTATCCTGAGATACCGGTGTCTGAGACACTGTCCTAGACTGTGGGGTGCCCTGGGGTGTTTGGGGCCCACTGGCCGGGGTCTTGTAACCAGGAGTTCCTGTGTGGGCTGGGGAGGGGGTGTAGCTGGCTCGCAGGGCTTTGTCGGTGTATTTACTTGCAGTCCTGTTTACCAGTCTTTGCAAAGCTGGTGACATTGCTGGGCTTAGTCCTTTTGGAGTGAGGCTGAAATAGAATAAACAGTTTTAAAAGATTTGACAGTAAAAAAATCTGCCTCTATCACAAAAAGCATAATTGCCTCCACAGGTGGGCTCAGTATCCACTCCCCCCACAGACCAGACCTGCTGCCTGCAGAAATCATCCTGCCTGCAGGTAAACACAGCCTGTATCTCTAGAGACAAGTGGCAGAGAAACCTCCTAAATCCCTCCCAAACCTGAGTGGCACTGCCTGACATTTCCTTTGAGCCTGTTGTCCTTCCCATGACCCAGCCACACAAGTCCTCTTTGCAATGAGGCAAGATGCTGATCCACTGCTGGGTGGCTGTAGGGCAGAACAGCAATGCTGACAAGAGGGAGTATCAGGGACAGCCACCAGCCACTTTCCCTCAGGAATTAAGTTTTTCAATATCTAAATTTTTAATTTCTAAAAACTTTCAGTCTGAATGTACCTCTTCCTGCTTCCAGCATCCTTCCCTTCCACCATTCCTCCCTTTCTACACCTGCGGATTTAAATCTTATAAGGCAACACCCCTCCCCAGTTCTGCTGTCAAAACAGAAGCCTCACCTGGCCAAGTTTTCTGTCACTTTTCGAAGTGCCTCCTGCTTCTTTGCTCGGTTTTTAGCTGCCACCTCGTTGGCCATCTTGAGTCCCAACCTCTCCCGACGCCCAGGCTCCAGGATCTGTAAAGGCATCGCACAGTTCACTCATGAGTGCTGCAAAAATGAGTCAAAGCCCCTCCACAGCTGGACTCCAGTGTACAGGGATCTAATCCAGGGAGAGGCTGGGTCAGCCTGCACCTCTCTGCTGCTATAAAAAAGCCAGAGAGGACACAGAGACCTTCAACCTGCCTTAGCAAGTAACAGAAATGGTAAAACCAGTCCAGTCAAGGAAGCAGCCATTACCTCTGGCATTTCCTCCTGCTGTCTCTCCTAGACAAACAATGTCACCTGTGTCTTGCCTGGCCTGTAGCCAGCCAGCTCTCAGGCAAATACAGACATTGCTAAACAGCAGGAGAACCAGTCAAAGGCTTTGGAGTCTGACAAAACAAGAGGCACATACAGCAAATTACACCTTTCTCAAACTCAAAAGTCTCAGCTCGCATTCAATGGCACCAGCAGGGGACAGGTAACATGCAGGGTTAGGTGCCATTAGCGAAGCCAGCGTGTCTTTTCTACTCTCAGTTGATACATCTGCCTCAGGCTGTGACAGCCAAAAGATCCAGACAGAGGGAAATCCTACAATTTCACCTGTTCATACATTAAAATCAGAGAAATTGAGTGTCTCTTCAGCTTTCTCTAAAAGCCCCTCTGTCTGGGCCCACCATCAAATACAGAATCTCATTTTCCTGTCAACAGTGTATATTCCACCTCAGGTACCTCCACCAAGTGTCTTTCACGTGGATCCATGCCCACCTCCACCCTCCAAGCACAAACTAGATTATTAGTCTCAAGGACTGGGAACACCACCCAGAGATGTGTCACACTCCACAACAACGTTAATCTATCACTTACTCACTTGCCTTTCCCTCTTAGTCCTCCCCTGAATAAAAAGAACAGGTTGTTGACTCCCTGACATGAGATACCTTGAAGGCTGGCCCAGGTGTTCTGTCCACGTAGGGTGTTTCTGACCCTTCCAGACGCAAAGGAGTGCTCTCAATTTCACCCCATGTCATAAAAGGAGACTCATTCACACCTAAAAACAAATTTAAAAAGTCATGCCCATGCAAGACATTTGACTGTCCATTCACCAAAAAAAAAAAAAAGAGAAGCACATTAGGAAATGCAGCAAATTCATCAACACACCAAGGAGTCCCCCCACTGCAGAGGAAATCACAGCCAATTGGAACAGTAACTCGTGGTTCCCATTACAGGGGAACCTTAAACTCTCAGGATTGCCTGTAGCTGTGTCACCCTCTTGGTTACAACAGCCAAGCACTGTCCTTTCCATGTGTTTATTTTTCCATTTGGTGAGCTTTTGCTTAGTGACATTTTCACTCTTCCCTCTACTTCTTCCCCTCTGCACTTCTCTTCCCCTCTGCCACTGTATGAAAACTCCTTCAACACAGGGAACTCTTTAAAAAAAAGTAGGAAAAGGGGCAGAGGACTTGGGAAACGTTACAGCCAAGCGTACCCTCCAGTCACCTTTTGGCCACCCTGTGCCAAGCAGTGACTGTGCCTTGGCCAACAGCCCCAGAAGGGATTCTAAGAGCCCCATCAAATCTCTGGCTAGAAAATCCCGCTGTCCAGCGCTTGGAAAAGGCACTGACAATGGATAAGGGAGGTGTGCTCCAAACGCCACCTACAGGCTGCCCGGAGGGAAAGCCCCAGTACGGTCAGTCTTCGGCATAAAGGACAAAGGAACACAAACAGCGTGGCTGGTGAAGAACAGCTGTAAATTCAGGTACCAGGTTTCAACTGGAAGAAAAATAATCAGTCTGTTCTAACTGAAAGCATCCCGCAGCTACTACATCTGTAACACAAGTGCATCTAGACAGGAAGAACATAAAAAGACCTGGATGAAAACAGTGGGTTAGACTGTGAATGAAGTGGGATTTGCCACGTCCCTCTGAGCCAGGCTGAACCATCCCTGAGTCAGGACACACTGACACGAACACTCCTCATTTTGAATAAGCACCTGAGCTTGTTGGAAGGTTAATGTTTGTGAAGTGTTTGAATTCTTATCTTTAAGCACTAGAAAGGCGTCACCCAGGGACAAAACAAGCAGCTGCAGCACCGCAGTTACCAAGGGAGGCTCACCACGCTCCAGGTGATTCCTGAGCAATGAATGGCACAGCAGCTGGCTCAGAGCCTGCAGGACACTGTGACTTCCAGCAGTGAATTGGACTGAGATTTAAGCCCTGCATCGAGCTGCCATACACGGCACACAAAATGTCACCAGCTCATGAGGTACACACAGATAGGAGGCTTTACCTCCTTGTCTAACCCAGTAATAACACCCTGGTGTTGAACAAAATAAGTGCATCTCAAAATAGAGAAAAAAGAAAACCCTCTTACCTGGGGCAGGAGAGGGGGTAGCCACAAATCCATATCCGTTCACTTTTGGAGACTCCTGAGGTATCAGTTCTTTCCCATCTGGTCCCACTTTGCCCTGTTTGTACTGAAATAAAAAAGACAAGGCCATTCTCGTGGAGAAAGGTGTGAGTCAGCTGTGCCCAGCACACACACAGCTCTCCTGGAGGATGAACCACACCAGAGGGCAGAGCAGTAACTAGGTTTTAGTCAGAACAAGTAAGATTATCCAACCTGAGCATTGAGGGCTGCAGCTTGTTGGAGCTGTGATTTGCTCACAGCTTGACTAAAAGGGTCCTTCACAAAGCGGGTGTTTCGATGGACAACTTCCCTGGGCTTCTTAAAGACGTCACTCTCATCAGGTACACCTTGAAAAGCAAAATGGCTTTTAAGAAAGGGCTCAGGTAACACCAGGCAGTTGCTCTAAAGCTCCTGCTCAACATGGCACTTGCCACACATTCCTACACAACACAAAACATCAGCAATTTCAGTGTGTATCTCTAGCAATTTAAAACAAAATTTGCACTAGATGCATGCTTTGTACCACATGAAATTGAATTTTTTCTTTAAAGAACAAAGGAAACAAGACTTTCTTTTCTCTACTTCACTGGATCACAGAAATTATCAATTGTACATTTTATAGCCAAGAAAGAAAACTGCGTTTGCAAAATTATGTATTTTTCTATATAAGCCCAAGTAGCACTCTTTGAGCAGAAGCAAAAAATGAATAAAGATGGCAACAAAGTGCTCATAAAGAAGACAGACTTGGCTTATGAAAACAAGTGCTTCTATAACAGATAATGAGCTTTTCAATGACAAACAGGACACGATCAAACTTTGGAATCAGAGGCAAAGGACCAAGAAAGTAAGAAAGAGAAGGAAAAAAAGAAAATATACTTTTTAAAACCAACCTTACATATCTGACCTTTACAGAAGAAAAATTGCAGTATTTCATGTCAGAGCTGCTCAGTCATGCATAGAAATGCTGTAAGCACTGTTTGGAGTCAACTCCCCAGAACCAGTGCCTTTCCCACGAGACCTGTGTGCCTCACCTGTTGGGTAATACATGAGGGTGTTTCGAGCTGTGTATTCCCAGGTATCCAGTCCAGCTTTCACATTCTCCAGAGCTTGCTGCTCTGCTGAAGGAAGTGCCAGGTTTTCATTTTGTCGCTGAAAGGGCAATGGAAAAAAATTTTTAAAGGTAAAAAACAAAACAAAAAAACCCAAAACAACACGGAGGTCTTAAACAGCCTCCTGCACTCTTTATTGAGGCAGACACACTTTGGAGAGGTCCATCACAAGCTCAGCCATCTGTCCAGGCACACTTTGCATCAGGCACAGCACAGGCACTCTCTCTTTGGCAACTGGCATTTGAGAAATCATCCTGATCCCAGGTGACCTTCCAAACAACCACTCCCTATGGAGCACACCATGCAAGGAAATGCAAGATCTGATCGGAGTGCTGGCTGACAGCAAGACACAACTCCAGCACAAGACCAGCTCCAGTAGCTTCACCTTGACCTGAAACAACCCCTGTGCTTTGCAAGAGCTCTCCTGCTGCCTGCCTTTTAATTCTGGATGAAAGCATTCAAGATGCATAATGAGCATTTTTACTGTAAGACTCTGAGGGATAAAAAAATAACATTAGCCGGGATAAAAAAATAACACTCCCTCACAACAACAGCAGTAAACACTCATGTGTCAGTGCCAAACTTCATCAAAGGCACTGCAGCCCTCATCCATCACTGACACATCTGGCAGCAGTGCCAGCTGCTCACTGTTGATGGCTAAGGATTGACAAGGCAGCCCCGGAACAGCTCTGGACCTTCCCCAGAAGGAGCTGAGGAAGGCAGCACAGCCAGCTCAGAGCTAACAATTCTCATCAGCATTTATAGTAAGATTTGAAAACAGAAGGCAAGACAATATTCTGTTTACCAAGCGAGTAAGAACAGAGTGCAATGGCATTTCCCTGCTGTGCCCCTCTGGAAGGGCAGACACAGCTGAGGCAGTTCCTACCCGAGTGTACTCCTCCTCTGCACTGTACAGCCATGCGTGCTTGACCTTCTCCTTCTCCTTGGCCACCTCCATGATCTGCTCAAACGAAGCATTGTCTTCACTCGTGTGCTTGGCCAGGAAGGTGTCCAGGCTGGGAAGGGCATCTTTATCATCTTTTTCTGCATCTCCTAACAAGAGGAGGGAAGAAGCCTGAGAAAGGTTAATGCCTCCCTTTCTATGAGAGCACTACATAGAACTGCTAATCCTCCTGGCAGCGAGCCTTCCCCGGACACACTGACAACTAACACAGAACTTGGGGAAACAAATATATTCACACAGTAATAAATCTTTTTTGGAACACATACAACCAACTTTTGCATGAAACCTTTTATGGCATTTACAGCTATTTGTTCTAAAGGTAAAGCACATAAGTGGCCAGCTGCTAGCAGACATTTGTAACGTGGCCTACAGACAGCTCTGCCCCTACAGTCTCTGCTTACTGACAGAATTTATTTCAGGTGACATAGGAAAAATTTGAAGAGATCAAGTGAGTTAAGAATTTACACAAAGAGAATTCACACAGATGTAAAACATCATTACATCAAGTTCAACTTCAGAGGGATCATCTTCACCTACCAGAATCTTAAAGGAAAACTGCTTAAACATTTGCTAAGTACCTAAAACCCTTAGAGGAGACAGGGCTCACAAGAATATTTTCCAGCTGTTGAAGAATTCAGCTAGAGAAACAACATTCTCCTACCTTCTTCTGAAGATTTGATGCCGCCTTTGGATTTACTTCCCAGTGGAAGGCCGCCTGGATGCACTTCTGGGGTTTCAAACGTGGCTGGGGTAACATCTGTCACAGAAAATAAAGGTTCATTTGGTTACCAGAGCACAGAACAGGACCCTTGCTCTGAGGGTCATGTGCCAAACAAGTCACAGAAGGTACAAGAGAACAACAATTTAATTAAAAAGTTGTTCTCCTGCTGTGGGAACCTCTGATAACCATGAGCTTCCAACACCTTCTGTTGCTAATACATGAAAATCTTACACTCTGTAGGTGCAACAAGAACCCCTAAAACTACAGTAAGGATTCAAAACACAGCTTAGGATTTCTGATAGCATTAATATTGCACACTGGAGCATGTGCATTAGAGCATGTGCTCCCTGTTCCCCAGGGAGCAGGAACTTGGCAAAAGATGCCTGTAAGGAATGGCTATTCAAAAGCTGCTTCGTCCAAAACCCTTCCTTCAATAAGGAGTTATCAGATACCATCAAAGAGAGATTCAGCATCAGCCACCAGTGGCTACTGCCCAGTCTGGAGCAGTAACTCTCTTAAACATCAATCTTTAACCTTTCAGATAAGCACTGTCTGCACCCAGTTAAATAACGCAGAGCAACAGTATCAAAGTCCCGATGCCCCAGAGAGACACTTCTTACAGGGTGCAGGTGTGTCCCTCGACGATTTGTTCAACGAGGAGCCAAACTTGATGGCAATTTGCCTCATCTTCTCCAAGTCGCCGTTCTCCTCAGCCTCCAAATACTCCTTCTGCGCCCTCAGCTTCTCCACGTCGGGGAAGAAATCCCGCTGGATGATCTTCTCCAAGCTCTGCAAACACAGGCAGCCGCTAAGGCACGGCGGGACACCCGGGAGCGCGGGCTGAGCTCGGGGCCGGCACAGCCCCGGACAGGGCGGGCAGCCCGAGGGCCCCGCACCGGTGGCGGAGCGCTCTCAGCCCGGGGGGCGATCACAGCGCTGTCCTGACCCGCAGCCGCGGTTACAGCGGGCAGCGGCCGCGGGCGGACCCGGCCGGGCCGACCCGAAGCGCTCGGCCCGGGCCCCGGCGCAGCAGGGCCCGCCGCCTCACCTCGATGTAGGCCTCCTCATCCAGGATCTTCTTCGCCTGCCTCGGCGCCGGCGGCGTCGCCCCCTTGGCCGTCACGGCGGCGGGGCCCGCGGTGGGCAGCAGGGCGGCGGGGCCCGCGGCGGGCAGCAGGGCGGCGGGGGAGCCCGCGGGCAGCGACACCGGCAGCGCCTCCATCGCGGCGGGCCCGGGGCGGCCGCGGCCTCTTCCTCCTCTGCCCCGGAGCGGCACAGCTGCGCCACACGGGGCTGCCCGCCAGCGCCCCCTGCCGGACGGGAGGACCCGCCCCGTCCCGCGCTGGGACGGGGCGTCGGGATGGGAGCTGGGATGGGAACGGCATGGGAGCTAGGATGGGAACTGGGATGGGAACTGGGATGGGAACTGGGATGGGAGCAGCATGGGAGCTAGGATGGGAACTGGGATGGGAACTGGGATGGGAGCAGAAAGGGAACTGGGATGGGAGCAGAGGGGGAACTGAGGTTGGAGCTGGGATGGGAACTGGGATAGGAGTTGGGATGGGAGCTGGGCGCGTCCCCCAGCACCCCCCACGGCCGCCTCAGGCCTCTTCAGAAAAACCCCGGGATCCCCAGGGTTGGGAATGGGGAAGGTGTCCATGGGGAGCGGGACCCCCGCCCAGCCTCTCGGGCAGAGGTGACAGGACAGTTTTATGGATCTCGGTGCTCTACAGGACATGGGTTCTCTTTGTCCCTGCCAGGAACACAGACATGGCTCTGTCTGACAGGACCTGGATGCTACAAAGACAGCTGAGCACTGGCTGTGCCAGCCCTCCCAACACAACCCATGGATCATCCCTGCCTCGGGCTGTGGGGACAAATCCAGGTTTCTTTATTACAGAACAAATCACCTGTTCAGCAAGTGCCACCCCCAAATCAACTACAGATGCCACTGAGGTGCTGCAAATAGGAAACATTCATTTGAAGGATGTTTTGCAAATTACAGCAGTAAAACAAGCACAAATACTATATGTACAGAGCACAGACAACAAGGGGACTCTCTCCTCTTGAAGCACACACATTTAACACTGGTACAGCTCTGTCCCCTGCACCCTATGCCTACTGAGTTCTTTACCACATGAACTAGGTTTGCAAGAGGGATGTGAAAGTGCCGTGTCTGCTTTTACCTGTCCTCTTCCTCTATGAATCACAGAGACAGAGATTCCCTCTTGCTTCATTAGTGCCCCTCGGGTCACCCCCTTGCAGAGCCCATCAGCCACAGGCAATGGATGCTCTTGGTGTCTCTCTGCTGAGCTGCAGCACCCACAGCACCCACAGCACCCACAGCACTAACAGCTCTCCTCGGGGGGCTGCTTGGTGCCCTGCAGGATCAGTGCTGAGGCACTCGCCCTCTTCTGGTGCCGCCACTTCGCCCGACGATTTTTAAACCAAACCTAGAAAAGTGCAAAACAAGAAATGGGCGTTTGCATTTCGTGTGTTACTGGGAGGGGGGGAGGCAGCTACGCTACTGAGCTGTGCCATGGGAGCTGTATGCCACTGTAATACATTTCCTGATATGAAAGTTTGATACAAAATTTACTCAGTCCCTCCTCTGCAATCCTGCAATACAGGTAAGGGGCACAGGGGAGTTGGGACACTCCTATGGCAAGTTCAGAAGTCACACAGAGCACGTGAGTAAGGAATATACACTTGGGTGCAGGGATGGGCAGAGTTGGACATGTCTGTGTGTTTATACAGGCAGTTCTGGGAGAGAGGCATCGTGTCAGTGGGACTGGATACCAGAACAAATCAGCCCAGCAGAAACTGGTTTATATTTTTCCATTGTTTGCCATTCCCAAGTCCTGTTTTGTCAAGTACACAAGAATAGATTTTTAAAACGAGGCCCTGGGTCTGCAGCTCCCGAAAAGGACAGTGCAATGCCCTGGTCTGTGTTCCTGGGGGGCTGCAGGAAGCAGCACCCACCAAGTGGCAGGACCTCACCTCTACCCTCTCCTCCTTCAGGTGGATGCGGTTTGCCAGGTGCTCCCGGGTGACAACGTCCGGGTACTGGTTCTGGTGGAAAAGCGTCTCCAGGGCCTGCAGCTGCTCCTCGGTGAAGATGGTGCGGTGCCGGCGTGTCCGGCGCTGGAGCTGGTGGAAAGTCTGCAGCTCGCTGGAGTTCTCCTGGGGACTCTTGTAGACCCTGACTGCTGAGTGGAAGAGCCTCATGGGCCAGGGGAGCCGGGCATCTGCAAGGGGACAGGGAGAGGGACAGTGCTGGGGTGGCAGGGTAGGACACCCATCTTGCTCGAGGCAGCTCAGGCACAAGTTTCACCCATGCATGTTGCAGTCACCTGGAGCGGATGACAGGGCTGAGTGGTCCCCACACAAGCGAGAGAAGAGCTTAGGGCATCGTTTGGGAGAAGGGTGCAAGTCTTTGGGTTTTCCTTGGTCACTTACCAATTGCACTATGGCCAGCTGCAGAAAATGGCTGGAAACTCACAGCCTGGTGAGGAGCTGTTTCAGTCCCAATATGGGGGATTTCTGAACTTTCAGGATGTTCTTGAACTGCACTTTTAAGGGTTTGCTACTTTTTTTTTTTTTTTCCCCTAGATGCAGTAATTTTGTGAGATGTAGCCAAAACTCTTTCCTTTAAGGAACAAATGAGGTTCCCCATGGCTGGTGTTGTCAGGAAGCGCAGGCACAGCTCTGCACTTGGGCAGCATGGCCATGGGGCCCCACACTCCACAAAGAACTTGTGCCCCTAGAAACATCACCATCTCAAGAGTTTCACACTAAACCCCTGAGAGCAGAGCTCGGCTAGCTGGAGCTGGGGCCTGAGACCAGCGTGGCCAGATGCCACAGATGCCACTCAACACCCTCATTTTCCCCCACACTCAGCACTATCACCAGCCCCCCTGTGAGCCTCACGCTGTGAATCAAACCCAAACACTCACCCAGCCAACCCGGCGAGTCCTGCAGAGACCGGGCGCTTGTGTGAGAACAGCAGCAGCAGCCACAGCCTGCCCCTTCCAGCTCTTCCTCTTCCTCCTCCTCCTCCTCCTCCTGCAGGGAGCTGGCCGGGACGGTCTCCAGCTCGCACAGCCCTTTGGGTGTGCAGTCCAAGATGCCCCGCAGGCACAGCGGGACCAAGACCTGGGGACTCTTCTCCACGGGGCTGGAGAGGATGTCCTCGATGCTGAACGGACGCGGCTTCTTCAGGGCTCTCCTGCCGGGGTCCCCATCTGGTGCTGGTTCTGAAGTCATCCTGTGCTGGGCAAACAGGCAGCCTGGGCTGAGGGGGTTTGCTCTGCCTGCGCTAGCTCCGTAGTGGAGCCTCACAAGGGAAAGGACAGCTTATATGGCTTTTAAAATGGACCGGCAAAACCATCAGAACCAGTGCTTTGTCTTGGCATTTCAAGTGACTGTCATTCTCGCAGCTGAGGTTTTATTTCATACACATGGGCATTTTTCTTCCCTCTGACCCAGCTGCTTTACGACTGAAGCCACCCTAAATATATATAGAGAGAGATATAATCCCCTTGGAAAGAAAACCGTAAACCCCCCTGTGAATAAAATAAATTCTAACTAATCTTGGCAGCTTTGTGAAGGGTTAGTGTGGATCTAAGATTTAGCTAATCCCACAAAAATGACTGGAGAAGGAAATCAGATTTCTCCATCTCGGGTGTAGATTTGAGGTGGTTATGATCTCCATTGTGCTGCAGCCTCCGATCCAAGGAAGGGGGAGGATAGCTGTTCCTAGCCCGGAAATGGACCAGAGGATTAACTCCTTAAAAGAAGAAAATTATCCCTTTCTCTGGCCAAATGAAAGCTTTCCCATCAAAAGAGAGCTGTCATATCATACAATATGAGAGAGGAGAGAGTTCAGCTTAATAAAAAATCATTTTTTAATGACAGCACAGCCTTTGGCTGTGCCAGAACTCTCTGTGAAAGTTGATTTATTTTCTGCTGAAGGCAGAGAAATTGTATTTTCCCTCTTTCCCTTTTCCCTCACCTCTGCTGCACTAATCACTCTGATAATGCAGATGCTTTGCATGTATCCAACATACTCTTTGTGAGGATTCAAAGCCCTTAATAAATTAGATTACTGGCAGCTCACAGCAGCTCTGCACCATAGCTCAGTGGCATGTAACCACCTCCTGCACGGCTGTGCCGTGCTCCGTGTCGGGAAGGGAAGGGGAGGACTGAAGCTGCTGCCTCCACGTGCTCTCAGGCAGGCACTGAGGTCCCGTGGTTCAGTGAGCCCAGAGCAGCCAGGACAGCTGCCTGGAGCAGCCAGGCTTCCCCAAAGCCAGTTCAATTCCCAACTCCTGTCCAACCAGAGAAACTGGGCTGAGGCTACAGCCAGGAACAGTGACTCAGGACTGGAGGGGACGTCTGGCTCACAAGGGCAAACAGCAAGGCCTGGAGGAAACAAGATGCTGGGAATAAAATGAAGGTGTGACTGAGCTCAGGTTGCTTGGGAAAGTTTAAACCAAGTTCTCTTGCCTTCAGTGTGGTTTAAGCCAAGCTGAGTAGCCTCAGGAGCTCACATGGGGAGCGCTCTCCCACTTGGTGTTTCCTCACAAGGAAGAGAAGTTACCAGTCTCTCTCATGGCACACCGAGGACACAAACAGGTGGGTGCTGTGAAACCACTGCACATCAAACCACAGCCCAGCAATGGCTCTGGCATCATGCAAAGCTGACAGCCAGTTCCCAGGAGAGCCCCCTCTCCATCCCCTTTCTTTTCTCCCCGGCCCTGCTCACTGCCTGCCCTTCCTCACCTTGGAGGTATCCCAGTGCTGGGAAGAGATGCCCCGTGGCTATTCTACCTCTGACTCACTTAAAACCAAACCATTATCTGTAATTCCATCCCTGTATTTGCCTCCCCTTCAGCTGTTCTGGTGACATAACCTGGATTATAACCACGATCTGTGAATCTTTACATGTTTGCTACAGGTTTGAGAGGAAGATGCCTTTGTAGTTGCCCAGTCTGGATACGTTCACTGCTGCCCGGCTGAGGTGTCAGCACTCCAGAGAAGCGCTGGGAATGCCCTAACACCTGGTGTTACAAACTGCTCCCAGCTTTCATTCATGTCCAAACACTGGCACAGAACGGGGATGTGGGGCCAGGTCCTGCTCCCCACAGTGTGCCAGTCCAGAAGGACTGTAGGGCTGCTGAGCTGAGATATGCCCTGGCAGGTGCAGGATCCCACCATTTCTGCTCTTGGCTGTAATAATCATAAGCCTGAAGCGGATTAATTCTCCTTCCTCATCCTTAACAAAGGACCCCTTTCCCTGGGCTCCCTGGCCTGGCCCTGCCTTCCCACAGCACACGCACTTAGCCTATTAGGATCTCCACTGATTGCTTTCTTTCATTCCTCTCGTACCTTTCACTTCAGAAAATGGACTGGTAATACTTCTTTTATCAAAGAATTATGGGATTTAGGATCCAGATCTTACAAAGAGACTTTTGATAGCTGCTGGTGATCAAATCCCAATCAGCAGACACTTCTCTGCACCCTGTTACCGGAGAGGAATAAAGGAAAGGGATTTTTGATGTTCTGTTTACTGAGCCTCTGGGAGATAGGATCGCTGGGCTATTTCATATGAGAAAAGGAAAGGAAAATAAAACAAGCAAAGAAAAAAATGCAGACAAGAGAGGACAATATAGATATAGATAAAAAGAAAAGAAACAGGCTCTTATCATTTTCTTATTGGTTAAGGAGATTCCAAAGCCATTATAGAGGATTAGCAAAAAGGTTAATCTGCTTTAGCTGTTCACTTGTCAAAAGTGAATTTATAGGGTTTGAAAATCCTTCCTATGGTGAAACAAGAAAAAAATCCCCTTTTCCCTCCCTTGCCTCTCCTTTCTACAGGCAGCACAAGGGGATGGGAACAGGAGCATTGGTAACCCTACAACATGGGAGCACCCTCCTCTGCCTTGCCCTGCCTGGGTGCTGGCACCTGTGGGAGCTCTGGGTTGGCAGTGCTTCTCCCCATTCCCTTCTCATCTCTGTGGGGTGGCCACAGTGCTCAGGGAACAGAGAATCAGGTCTGAGGGATGTGACCTCCTCTGCCTTACCTGGGACAAATCCTGGGCTGTTTCACAGCAGAACAGAGGTGGATGTTGCTGACAAATGCTGCCAAGAACTACAGGCTGGATGCTCTCCATTCCCAAGTGCAGTTCTTGCCCAGGGAGCCACATCTCAGCATCCTCCTGGGCACCCAGTGCAGCCACAGGTGCATCCCAGCCAGTTTTCCTGGGCTGCCTGTGGCACTGGCTCATCCAGTGGCATCAGCAGCCGATGCCCATCACTCACCCCAGTGCCACTGTGAGAAACAACACAGGGTAAAAACAAGCCTTTGAAGTCAAAACCAAGAAGCACTCTCTGTATAGCTGAGATTCAGTGGGATGCATTAGCCAGGTGCTAAAACTATGTTTAACAAAAACACAGAAATAATGGAGTCATGGAATGGTTTGGTTTGCAAGGTACCTTAAAACCGTGCCTATTAAAATAGTTCAACCCTCTGCCAACTGACAAAAAGAATGCAAATAAAATAATTTGGATTTTATGGTAGTTAACATCTAGTGTTATAATAAACTTGTTTCTCTCTCTTCTAAGGCCATTTCACCCCACAGGAAGAAGTGGAGCCTCTTCACTGGGTATTGGTGTTATTAGTGGTGCTACTACTAGGGATGCTGGCTAGTAGGGACGCTGGCTAACAGAGAGGGTACCCATGGTGTAGCAGGAGGACTGTGGGGTACCAAACCTCCTCTTCTGCAATGAACCGCGGTGGAATGACACAACTGTTTCACCCTGACGCATTCCAGGTGGCACTTCAGAGATCTCACACCACCTCACACTGACCGAATCCTTCTGTGCTCGGCAGGCAGCACCACCTCCCTGGTTTTCAGCCATTCTCTCCCCTTTTAACTGGCTGTGGAAACAGTTTGGGATGATGCTGATGATGCTTCTCAAGCCCTGTCATGCAGCCGGCGGTGGGTCCAGCTTGGGGATGAAGGATTCGGCTTGGCGCGCATCCCTCCTCCCGAGCGGCGCTGCCGGGAGC
The DNA here is from genome assembly GCA_038380795.1 of Pyrocephalus nanus. Lineage (NCBI taxonomy): Eukaryota > Metazoa > Chordata > Aves > Passeriformes > Tyrannidae > Pyrocephalus > Pyrocephalus nanus. The sequence goes on from CM076278.1 coordinate 6,216,891, forward strand.
CCCGCGGTGCCCGGCGGGCCGGGGGGCAGCGCTAGGGGGGGCCGCTGAGCCCGGCGGAGCCCGCCCGAGCTCCGGAGAGCTCTATGGTCTGTGGCGCTGCTGGCCATGGGAGCCGAGCGGGAGGCGCGGGCCTGCGCCGCCTTCTACGGGACTCTGGGCATCGCCCCGCCGGTGCTGTCCTGCCTGCGCTGCCTGCGCCAGTTCGCGGGGTAAGGCCGCGGGCCCCGGGGAGGGAGCTCCCGGTATCCCCCCGATTGCGGGTCCGTCGGGGAACCCCCGGTGTGGAGCCCCCGTGCATCGCCCGGCGCGGATCTCGGCATCCCCCCGAGCATCCCCCCGAGCATCCCCCCGAGCATCCCCCCGGCGCGGGTCGGCAGGGAGGGAGTGTGAGAGGGTCGGTACCCAGCAAGGAGTTCAACCCACCCCCACGTGTCCCTAATCCCTTCCAGCCTGCTTTGTAGCAGCAGGGCAGCAGTCTTTAGGATTTTTCGTGTCCTTCTGCACCACACGCCCCACCCCATAAAGGGTTTGCAGGCTCTAACCTTTGAGGAGTTCGTGTCGTTTCCCCCACCCGATCCCCGGTTCCCCCAGTGCAATGCTGAGTGCAGTTGGAAGAGGGGAGCCTCACAAGATGGGGCACTCCAACCCTGACACCTACCAAGCTGGGGCACCCCAACCCAATCCAAATCAAGTTGGGGCACCCCCACCCCAATCCACACTGAGCTGGGACACTCCCACCCCAGACCCCACCGAGCCAGGGTATCCTCCCCACTAAAACCTTCACCGAGCCACGATATCCTCACCCCATCCCTGTGCTGTTCCAGGAGTACTGCCAAGAGATGCAAAGAGAAGCACCTGGAGGAGGCTCTGCTGCTGACACGGGTGCTGAGCGAGGGTCTGCAGGCGCTGGATGAGGCAGAGGCACGACCCCTGCTCCGCTGCATCCTGGCTTTCCAGATGGAGGCAACCAGCAGCTCCAGCTCCTTCCAGAAACTAGAACAGGTCTGTAGCACAACCGGGTGGACTGCAACTTCAGAGCAGCTATTGGCCATAAGTGCAAGGTCTCGCCCCGCTCTGCCTGCCCCTGGCACAGCTCTGGAGCAGAGCATCCTTGCTGGAGACGCTGCAGGCTCTCCTGGTAGCCCTCTGAAGCTGGTGTCTCCTGGGGGTCCGGCCACAGTGGCTGACTCAGGGTGTCTCCCAGCAGATGGTGACCCAGCTGGCGGTGGGAAAGGAAGCCCTCCTGGCCCAGGAGGTGGGCACGCTGCTGGCCAGCCTGGCACTGCAGGGAGAGGTGAGAGAACCCCAGCTGTGCGGTGGAACTGACTTTCACGGGTCTTGGGTGGAGACCATGTGTGACAGGGACCTTCTGGTCGGGATTGTTTGGGGTCCTTCATTTCACTTCCCACCTTTCAGTGGATTTGCCCTTGGTTGCAGCTGGCAACATGTGGCTGCCCATCACACCAGCCCTTTGCTCATCCCTGGGGCAGCTTCTGGCACAGGCAGGACCCTCCTGGCCAAGGCACTGAGCTCCAGCATGGCATCAGGTGGGACAAGCTGTCCTTCTGCCCCTACAGGTGCTGTCTCCTGAGGACCTTCAGTCAGGTCAGTCTCTGTTTCTTCCCCTCTGGGGGCCTCTCCAGCCCACACCACCAGTGCACGGGACATCCCCTGCCCACCCAGACTGGGCCCTCTGCACTCATGGGACAGGGAGCGGGGATCAGCCACATCCATGGGATCTCTGCAGAGGTCCCAACAGCACCAAATTCTCACCTGGGAGAATTTGGGAGCTGCCACCCACCTGGGAGCTGCCACCCATCTGGGACAGCTGAAAACCGGACAAGCCAAAGCATCCCCATCATCCCAGCCCCGTTCCCACCTCACTTACCAGCACCGCAGCCCTTGGCTGAGCCGGGGGAGCAGGGCTGGCTGTGAGGACAGTGCTGGGAGGGCACTGATGCTGTCCCCTTGCCCGCAGTGTGCATGTTCCTGGAGGAGAGCAGCCTGGGCCGGCAGCACTGGCGGGAGAACCTGGCCCTGCTGCTGCAGCGCCTGGCCAGCACCCTACGCTGGGTGCTGCAGAGCCAGCCCGTACCTGGCAGCACCTGGGGCTACCTGGGCATCAAGGTAAGAGCTGGATTTCAGAGCAGGAGAAGGATCAGTACCTGCAAGGAGTGGCTGGGCACTGGCAGCAGTGTCCAGGAGGGGTGTAACACATCGAGCCGCTTCAAATGGCCATTCCGGGGACATCACTGCTTTTTCGGAGGTGAGGGATACTGATGGCCATCCCTGTGGCACCCATCCTTCCTGCTGCTCCAGGCCTGCCTCCAGCTCTTCCAGACGCTGCCAAAGGACGTGGCCCCCCTGGTGTGGAGCGCAGAGGGGAAGAGTGAGACCCTGCAGAGCCTCTTGGGACTGCTGCTGGAGGCGGCCTGGGGGAAGGTGCGTAAGGCTCTGAGAGGGATAGAGCTGCCTGTCCCAAGGAGCAGAGCAATGCCATCCTTCCTAGGTGCTTTCCCCATTCCCCTCCCCAAGGGAAGCCTGAAGAGGCAGCCCGGTGTCTGGCATGTCTGAGGGACCCTGTGCATCTGCCTGCAGCGGAATGCAGGAGGCAGTTAAATGGGGTTTGGTTTTAAAGGGTGGTTTGAGTTGTGCTTTTGCCTCCCCTGCAAGTCCAGGCCCCGAACAAGGACACGAGGCTGCTGGCAGGCACAGCCCTGAGCATGCTGGTGAACACGGCCCCACAGCCCCAGCGTGGGGCCAGCGCCATGCTGACCCTGTTCCAGCTCCCCAGCCAAGGTGGGTGCTCCATCCCGAGCTGGGGATGGCCTCTGGCAATGGGTGACAAGAGTGTTTGGGTGGGAGGGGACAGAGGCTGATGCTAAGCCAGACTCTGCTGCTGTGTCTGTCTCTTGGGGCCTGGGAGCCCCAGCTGGCTCCAGCCATCTCCCATGGCCACTCTGGGATGAGCCAGAGTAGTTGCCCTCAGAGCAGCATTTGGCTTTGCCACCTTCCTGCCATCCAGTGCAGCCGTTTTCCACCAGGCAATGGGGAGCTGAAGTTTGGGGAGCTGGCAGTGGAGGTCTCCCCTGTCCTGGAACCAGATGGGCTGGAGAAGCTGGTGCTCACCAGAGGTTTGCTGACATGCTGCAAGACGGACATCCTCAGCTGCCAGCTGGAGGGCTTCCCTCACAAGGTAGGAGAGCTCAAACCCAGCAGCCAGGGCTCAAGAGAGCCCTTGGAGAGAGCTGGCAGCCTCTGATGGGGGATGTAGATCCCTGAGGGACACAGCCAGACTGCACTGCTCCACACCAGCAGCTCTGTGCATCCCACTGAGCACAGCAAATTAGCCAGGAATTTGCTTTTTGCAAAGACATCTGAGCAGGGATTTCCTTCTCCCGGAGAACTGAGAAACCAAGCAGTGCCAAAAGCAGCCCCTGCACAAGCAAAGCAGTGTTTCAGCCCATGGTCCCATGGGATAAACCCAGAGCTGCCCCTGCAGAGCACAGCCTCCAGCTCTGCCCACCTCCAGCCTTTCCCAAGTCCTCAGAAGCTGAGGACTTTCAGTCAGGGAGTGAAAGTGAGCAATAAGCTGCTGAAAGAGCAGGAGAACCAGGCAGCAATCCTTGCCTGTCTCACAGCAAGGTTTTCTCACCCTGGAAAGCCTGTCCCTGCACCTGCCTATTCCTGAGCCACTGTGCTCCCACAGGCCTGTCTGCTGCTGGATGTGGTCTTCCCTGCTGTGTGTGCCCTCACCAAGGAGCAGAAGGATTGCCACTACTACTGCTTCCAAGGTAGGAGGTGACCTCCCTGCCACAGTGGGGAGGTTTGAAAGGTTCACTGCTGGTGGTGCATAGAGCTCCCATGTGCTTCGTCTTCTCCCTGGGAAGATGCTCTTCTGGATCTGGGTAGCTGGTTTGGACACTGCTGATAATTTCTGCTCCAGCCCTGTGGACACCCTCTGGGGCTCTCATTACCTAAAGGGGGAACTGCTGCCCCTGCACAAGGGGTCCCTAAGCCCTCAGCCCATTCCCAGCTGTGCTGCAGGCGAGTCTGAGGGCAAGGGCTGCAGCAGAGCTCTCTGCTTTGGCAGCCTGTGCCCTGTGGCTGCAGCGCCTGCGGGAGAGCCTTCCTGCCATCTGGCACCTGACGGGGACCCGCATCCTGGCCCAGGACACCGAGCTGCTCCAGCAGGTCACCCAGCTGCTGTGGGACAATGCTGAGACCCCGGTAAGGCCAGAGTGCCAAAGGGCCATACCATGACAGCCAGGAACAGCCCTTCCTTCAGCCGGCACAGCCGCTGTCCCCAGCCCATGGCACACCCCTCCCTGTTTCAGCTGAACGCACCCCCTGGCCTGTGGCTGCCAGGGCAGGGGCACCCACTCTGCTGAGGGCATGGCACTTGTCACACACAGGCTCTGCAGGCCCATGTCCCAGTGTTTCACCTGCCCTAGGGCAGCACCCACCAGCACAGTCCCAGCCTGTCCACACATCCCCATATCCTCCTAACCCCAGGGTTACCAGCCAGGACTGAAAGTCCACAGCCATTGAAAATCAAGACAGGAGAAGGAGCCCACCTTAATCTCTTGTGTTTGCCGTCCTTCTCCTGCAGGTGGAAGGGGTGTCTGAGTTCATCCACAGCTCCTTCCGACTGCTCCTGGAGATCTACCACCTTGAGTGCCAGCACTTCCAGGACCAGGAGAGATCCCTCTACCGACAGATGCTGCAGAGGGTGGTTTCAATGCCATGGCAGATTAAAGCAAGATACGTGCCCCTGTGTGCCATCGTCCCCTACATGGGCAGCCAGCAGGTAGGGAAGGCGGGGGAACAGGGAGGCTTGGTCTCAGCTGGCACTGTTGCCAGGGAGGCTCAGCCTCTGTCCACTGCCTGTCACCTTCTGCCCAGCTCCACCATGTGGGCAGGCAGCCTTCCCACCCAGGGGGGCTGTTTTAGCATCACCCTGAGGTAGTGAGCTGCAGCAGTGCGTCCCTGGAGAGTGCCAGCGGGAGGGGAAGCTTTGCCTGTTGGTGCCCACCTAAAGCTGGCCAAGAGCAGCTGGAGGTGGTCAGTGGCAGGGGTGACCGCAGTGCGGTCTGTACCCAGATCTGCCCCTGCCATATGCAGCTCTCAGCCTGACAGGGAGATGAGGGTCACCTGCCTTTCTCCCAGGTGCTGGATGCCTACCCGGACCTCCCTCAGCACCTCCTGAGCTGCCTCTCCACCAACCACCTGTGTCCTGCTGCTGCCGAGGTCTACAAGGTGCTGGTGCGGCAGCAGTGCAGCGAGTGGCAGGACGGGCAGCGGGGCTCAGAGGCGGCTCTGGCAGAGCGCTGGGCACTGTGCTGGCTACCCCTGCTCTCCCAGGCCCTGCGCTCCCCCCTGCCCATCCTGCAGAGCAACGCTGCCAACCACCTCCTCGCCTGGACCCTCCGGCAGCTCCCGGCCACCCAGGAGCCACTGGCTGTCCAGTTTGGTGGCCAGGACACGGCGTCACTCCGGGCTTGGGTCTCGCTGCTGAAGGCACAGAAGAGCGTGGCGGGGGCTCTGCCGCTGCGGGACGAGGCTCTGGAGCGGCTCTCCTGCTGCCTGGGCGCCCGCGAGGAGGGCATTCGGCTGGCAGCGCTGGGCCTCCTCTGCTGCAGCCCCAGCACCAACCAGCCCCTGTCAAGCACCGAGATGCAGCTGCTGCGGGAGTTCCTGCCCCTCAACCTCAACTGCGACTCCTCCTCGTTCCGGCAGCTGCTGCAGGCAGCGGTGAGGAAGGCGCTGGTGCGGCTGCGGGACAGCTCACTGGCACAGCTGCGGGGGAAGGTGCCACGAGGCACCGAGCCGGGACAGGGAGCTGGGCAGCTCAACCAGGCAGTAGGTGAGGCGGCCACCCAGCACCTCCATCACAGCCCCGGAGGATCCACACGTGGGTGCCCAGCCCAGCATCCCTCACTGCCGGGATCTCTGCCTGCAGGCTTTGTGGAGTGGCTGCTGCAGCTCAGCATCGCCTCACTCAGCCCAGGCTCCAACTACCAGAGGAAGAAAACGGCTCTGCTCCTCCTGGCTGCTGTTCTGGAGACCTGCACAGACACCTGGAGCCCCGACAGGAAGAAAGGCCAGCCCCCACGTGAGTATGGGAGACTGGCCTGGAGTATCACCCTGGGCTGTGGGGATGATCCCTGATGATCCCATTCCACTGCCACATGTCCCCACCACAGGGACCATGGCCACACTGCTGAGCTACGCCAAGCAGAGAGGCTGCTGGGACTTCTTCTCCCAGCCCAATTTGTTGGCACTGCTGAGCTGTTTACAAGACAGCACTAACGAGGTGAGCCTCCTAAAGACAAGGGGAGGTCATAAAGATGCCTGCCTTGGCCTCGAGCACACTTAAAGGGGAAGCCAACCATGCTTTTCCTCCTCCCATGTCCCACTTTCCCCCCACCTCTTCTCTGTCCTGGCAGATCAGAGACTTGGCCTCAGAGCTGCTTGTCCGCTACTTCCCTGCTACATTCCCCGAGCCCATCGCCCTGGCACTCTTCCAGCTGGCCCAGGACACCCTGGGCAGCCCCCGAGTGCAGGAGGCTGAAGCTGGAGCCATGCTGATGAAGACCATCCTGCAGAAGTACGAGCTCCTGACCCCTCCTTCCCCCCAAGAGTACACTGGCAGCACTGGTGCCTCACCAGTCTGTGTTGGTAGCTCAGGGCAGCAATGGCTGGTGTTTGCAACAGCCTTGCAGTGGGGAGGGTTGGGGCACAGGAGCCTGCACCAGGGGAGGAAGGAACCTCATGGCACAAAACGAGCAGGAAACTCCTTGGTCCTCACAGCAGTGTCTGCCCCAGGTCAGACAGTGGCACCATGAAGAGCCTGGCCCTGGAGGTCGAAGCAGCCCTGACGCTGCCCAACCGAGGGCTGTGCTTTGCCCAGCACCTTCTCCACGAGCTGCAAGCCCAGTACACGGTGGCACGTCAGGACCTGCTGCGGGCAGCGGCCACCGCACCCATGCACGGTACGGCCCCAGCCTGGCAGGGCAGGGAGCAGCTCCTGCAGCATGTCCCTGGGAATCAGAGCAGGCAGGAACTGTACAGGCAGGACTGAGGCCACATGTGCTGGTGCCACATCCTTGCCTCAGTTTCCCTGTATTGCCACTCCCCCTGCCCGACACGCCCCTCACGCAGGGCCCTGTTCTCTCCCCTGCCCGTGAGCCACATCAGCCACGGGCCCAGGCAGGAGAGCCAGGGCTGTGCTGGCACCACAGTGACCAGAGCTGGGTGTCCTGCAGGAGCCATCGCAGCCCTGCGGAGGTGCCTGCTCCGGGTGCCGGAGGTGGCCGTCTCCATGCAGGCAGCAGAGCTGGCTCAGAGCTGGCAGGAGCTCCTCAGCCGCCTCATGACCACGGTGAGAGACATCACCTCCTTCCTCCTGGGTGCTCTGCAGAGCCAGCAAGGCCCCGGTGCCAACGAGCAAGGTGAGCATGTCCCCATGGGGGGAACCAGCCCTGGGAACCACTGACACCTCTATCACAGCCATTCCTGACCCAGCAGCCCTCCAACCTGGGTGGATGCAGTTGCTTTGGGCTCAGTGTCTCTAGCAGGGGACAGTGCTGGGGCTGAGCACAGAAGGTTAGCCAGGGAGTGAAGGCCAAAGCAGGACACGTGGGCAGGGATGCTCCAGGTGTTGGGCAGAGGATCCTGGAAGCTGCAGGAGCAGAATGGCTAATGCCTGGCTTTGGGTCCCTTTCTTAACTGCATGTAGAGGCAAAAGTCTTCCAGAAGCAGCAAGGAAGCTGCAAGATGGAAGCAGCTGGAAGAGTAGTGGGTGAAGTGCAGCTGCAGCCCTGAGTGGGGCACATGGCAGAGCAGGAGCCCCTGGGGGTGCCCCTGAACCCCAGCAGCACCCCCTCCTGCTGACCCACACCACCCTGCTCAGACAAGGCTTTCCCTTTTGCAGCTGCTGCCCCATCATTTGCAGAGATGGGGAATGCCATCGGCTCCCTCATCATGCTGGGGAAGGACCCGGGGCAGGAGGAAGAGGAGGGAGACTCAGTCCTCCTGTCAGAGGAGCACAGCCTGATCCTGACGTGCTGCTGGGTGTCAGTGAAGGTAGGTACCCCTCCCCATGGTAGTGGGAGAGGGGCAGCCTGGCATGGTGTTCACCATCTCACCCACCCCAGCTGCTCTTCACCTCCCCTTGGGGCATTCAGCCTTGCTGGGGATGAACATGGGGGAATCTGTCCTTACCTCAGAGCTCTCACACACATCCTCACCCCTTCCAGGGAAGGTGCTACCACCAACTTTCCCAAAAGCACCTCCCCTCCCTGCTTATGCTTATGAAATCCAGCTGGTTCCCAGACACTGACAGCCTGCAGTTGTGGCAGGGCTGGGCTACCCAGGTTGCAGCCCTGCAGCTGCTCATCCCAGCTCCTTTCTGACAGCCTCACAGCTTACCCTCCTCTATGCCAATCTTGCTGACCTTCCTCTTCTTTCCAGGAGATTGGGCTGCTCCTGGGGGGCCTGGCTGAGCTGCTGCTGGCCCCAGCACTGCCTGCCAATGTGGGCCCCCTGCTGCAGCTCCCGACCCTGCAGATGGCCAGCAGGGTGTTCCAGGAAATCCTGCTGCGGTGCCGGCACTGGGTAAGAGCATGTCCTGACCTCTTGCCTGCCCCTTCAGCCCTGTCCCTGCTCTGGCCTCGCTGGGGTGGAGGGAGGGCGAGTGGAGCAGGGCAGGGTCTGCTCCAGGGCAGGATGTGGGGACAGCTGGAAACCCCTGGCTGGGATCTCGGTGCCAAACCCTGTCATATCCCCACACCATCATGTCTTCTTGCTTTCTTCTTCCCCTTTGCAAAGAGGTTTCTGGGGCTGTGGGGGGCTGGCAAGTGCAGCCTTTGGGGTGCAGGGCCCTGACACTGCTCTGCCCCAGGGAGCAGTGGAGGGCTGCAGCATGGGCTTCACCAAGTTCTGTGCTGCTCTGCTGAACCACCCGGATGCAGAGCTGCAGGCCATCCCACAGGCCATGCTGGAGCAGGTACTGTGCTCGTTGTGCCCCTTGATTCCCTCATGCCCCAGGGAGCCCCAGGGTTGTTTCCCTGTGTCCTCACTCCCTGGGGCAAGCACCCTTCAGGCAGCCAAGATGCTGGAGCAGGGCAGCTGCAGGGTCCATGCAGCAGGTTTCCAGCCATATCTCAGGCAGGTTTTGTTTCTCTGGCAGGGCTTGGAGGCACTGAGTGGACCCCGCAGCAGCTCGATCACGCGCCGTGCCGCCGGCTTCCCTATGCTCTTCCTCTGCATCGTCAGCGGGGAGGCCCCGGCGCAGGCACGGCCGCTGCTGACCCGCTGCATCCAGACACTGCTGGCCTTGGCCACCATGGCACTGCCACAGGACTGGGACCAGACCCTCGACCTCCCACAGGTGGGTGTGGAATGTGTTGGGGATAGGGTGATCTGCACAAGGTCCCCTGAAGGGAGCCACGCTGGGTACCCGGTGCTGGCATGGAGACCTCAGAGTGAGCAAAAACCCACAGCCCTGACTGTGCTGCCCAGCCCAGCACTGACCCCTTGGCTCCTCTGTCTTTTCCCACCATCTTTCCTTCCCGTGGAAGCACAAATGCCCTCCCTGCCCAGTGATGCTGATCCCTGCGCTCTCCCCAGGTGTGTGCCCTCCACGTGCTGCAGACGCTGGTGCGGGGTGCGGGGCTGGGCGGTGCGGTGCTGTGCCACGCCACACCCATGATGGCCCTGGCACTGCGGGGCCTGGGCTCGCCATGCTGGGCCATGAGGAACGCGGCCATCCAGCTCTTCAGTGAGTACTGACAGGGAGAGATCACACACCCCCCGGGGTTCGGAGCCCGGCTGGGGTGAAGTGCAGGGGGTCAGGCAGGTTTGGATGGGACCTGACGCTGCATTCCCTGTCCCTGCAGGCGCCCTCACGTCCCGGCTGCTGGGGCAGCCCCGGAGCCACGGGGAGGGCTGCCCGGCGGAGGGGGTGAGCCTGCCCGCCTTCCTCGGGCAACACCCAAAGCTGGGCGCTGTGCTGCTGGATGAGCTCAGGGTGGCCACAACGCCCATGCCAGGGGGGCCCCGCCTGCACCCCGCGCTCCACGCCATCCTCACCCTCCTGGCCCAGCTGCATCCTGGCGCTGATGGTTCCGGCAGGTAGGGGGGCAGTGAAGATGCTCTGCCTCAGCCAAGGGCTCCTACAGTGGGAGGGGGTCCTGTGGTGGTGGGGGTGGCCCTGGCTCTCAGGGGGTTTTGCTCTGACTAGAGCATCACCACACCGTGCCTTTTTGCTCTACAGCCTTTCTGCTCCCTTCCTGGGGCCACTGCTGGGACTGGCAGAGAGCCCAATCTACGCCGTGCGAGCGATGGCTGCCAAGGCCCTGGTGCCCGTTGTCCCACCGCCCCAGCGCCATGGGCTCCTCCTGCAGCTCGCCCGGCAGCTCCCCACGGCACCTGGACAGATCCGCTCACACAACGCTGTCCATGGGCACCTGCTGCAGATGCGGGCGCTGCTGGCCTCTGCCACAGGCACCGGGGGGTGAGTGGTGCCAGGCTGGCCCCCCACCTGCAGCCCCTGTGGTCATGGTGTGCCAAGACACAGCTCTTTGGCCACAGAAGGGACTCCCAGCCCAGCACTGTGCCCATGGTAAGGCCATGTCTCCCCACAGGCTGTCGGCCGAGGTGCTGCGCCCCGTGGCTCTGCAGCTGGAGGCGCGGGGCTGGCTGCTCACCCCTGCCCAGCGCTGCCCGCTCGTCCGTGCCGCCTTCCTCCAGGTCCTCGCCCTCCTCCCTGCATCCTTCAGCCCCAGCTTCACCCAGCACATCCATGACTCCATCAGCACCGAGCTGGGCAGCCCCCTCCGGGGGGGAAAACCAGGCTGTGCCGAGCCGCAGGTACCGCTGCCTGCCGGGAAAATCACGGCCATGGCCGGACTGGCAGTGAGCCTGGGCGGGGAGCAAGGACCGCTCACTCCAGGCTGAGCACTGGTAGGGGAATCCTGTTTTTTATTGCAGGTTGGCTTGGCCATTCTCCACCAAACCATGGCCCACTTCATGTGCAGCGAGGCAGCTCGGCTGGCAGACAGCGAGCAGATTGCTGCTGTCTGCTCCCTCCTCCAGCAGCCCAATCCCGATGTCCAGCTTGCCATCCTGAGCTGGGTGGTCGCCAGGGAGGGAGGAACATGCAAGGAGCTGGAGAAGGCTCTCGGGCTGACATTGCTGGTATGACAAGGCTCAAAAAGTCACCAAGTAAAGCAGGGGGTCCCCAGTGCACCACACGGATGGGATCCCTGAGAAGCACAGTGTTCCCCAGGCTGAGGGTGCGTGGGTGTGGGGCACTTGCCTGGCTGACACCCCGCAGTGCTGGGACCACTAACCATGTACCTTCTTTCCTGTTGTCAACTAGGACAGCTTGCGATCGGTGCTGCGAGAGAGAAGGGACAAGGAGTTCCTGAGATTGTACCTTGAGGCTTTGCTGCATCTTTACAGAGATCCGTCGTCATGGTCTCAGGAAGCTTCCCACAAGCTCCAGGGCTCCTGGGCAGCATGCCTGGAGATGCTGCTGCACATGGTGGAGGCTGAGTGTCCTGGCCCCGACCTCCTCTTCCAGGCGCTGTGTGCTGCCAGCCTTCTGCTCTCCCACTGGTAGGTCCCTGCTGCTGCCTGACTCACCCAGCAGATTCTTAGTCCTGGGTGAACTTAGTCCATGGCTCTGGAAACAGAGCCATGACTTGTATAAATCACAGCTTTGTACCTGGGTCCTGCGATCTCAGCGCCGCTGGTGGACTCTGGTCCCCTGGCTGGAGCAGGAAGGTGTGCCTGAATTCCCTCTCCTTCCCTGGCCTCTGGCAGGTTCGGGGACGAGGACGGCCGGCTGGTGGAGCGCTGGTGCGCGGCGCTGGAGGAGTGCAGCCAGTCTGCTTCGTGCGAGGTGCTGCGGCTGGCGGCCGCCCGCTCCCTGCAGACGGCGGGGGCCGCTGTGGTGCGGCGATCCCTGCGAGCTGCCCGGCTCTCGCTGGTCCCCGTGGCTCTGCGGTAGGTCCTGAGCCCATCCCCGGGGATGGCTGCACTTAACAGGAGCAGTGCTGCCCCGTGGCTGCAGCCCCGTTCCCAGCAGCACTGTTCCCTGCAGCCCCAGGGTGCTGCAGGTTAATTGACTCTGAAAAAGGTGTCCCCTGCAAAAAACTCATTGAAGAAAACCCCACTCATTCAAAAATCACTGGCACCCAAAAGCTTGCAGCCTACAAAAAAATGCGTGGTTGGCATTTTAATAGAAGCAGCCCATCCATTACGAGCAGCAGATGACACTGCTGGGTCCCTCAATCCCCGGCACGGTCCCTGCCATCCCAAGCTGCAAGTTCTTGAGTGCTGGTTGTGCCTTTCACAGTCCAGAAGAAAAGTCCCTCAGGGACTCACAGAGACTGTGAGTGCTTCCTCCCCTCCAGGCAGGCTGGGATACTTTGTGTGCAGTGTCCTTCTCTTCCCTTTCCCCAGGCTGGTAAACACGGCCATTCACCTTCTGCAAGATGAGGAGCGGGAGGTCCGGCACCAGGCCTCAGGTTTCGCCAGCCTCCTGCAGCAGAACCCCAGGGAGCCACTCCGAGATGGCTGCACCTTTGTGCAGGACAACGTGGGGCTCCAGAGCCTCCTGCAGCTCCTTCTGGGAGAATTCGGGGAGCACCCTGAGACCTTCAACTCACTGCTGCGGCACCTCCCCATCTTAGATCTCAGGAGCATTGTGGAGGAGCTGGAGGCCAACAAGTGAGCTGTGGGCTGGGATGGAAGAGTGCAGGGTACCCTGGAGCCAGCCCTTGGCTTCACTCATGCCTTGGCTTTCCCCCCAGAGCTGCCAGCCTGTACAAGGAGGACGAACCTAACGTTTTTGCAGAGCCAGCTGTCCTGGCACAGCAGCTGCTCCCCGTCCTGATGCAGCTCCTGGAGAAGGTGCCCGCTGGCAGCCCACTCCGTGCCTCGGTTCTGCACTGGCTGGAAGCCACAGGCCCCGGTGTGCTGCAGGAACTGCAGCACTGCAGGCACTGCTGGAGCCGAGGTATGGCGAGTGTGGAGCCCCCAGGGCAAGTGAGCTGGTGTCCTCTTCCCTGAGAGACCCCACCATGCTCATGGCTCCTTCACCCTCTCTCTCTCCATAGGGACTGCTGCCAGCTGGGGGATGAAGGCGCTGGGCTGTGCCAAACTCCACACAGCTGTGGCCGTCCTGCTGGTGAGGGCCCGGCTGGTGGTGCAGGTGCTGCAGGTACTGGGGGAAGGTGCCACCACTGTGCCAGGGCTGGACTGTGGCACTCAGGAGCTGGAGCAGGAACTGGAGCTGGTGCAGGGGCTGCTGGTGCAGCACGGGCTGGCCCCCGTGCCCAATCAGGGCAACGCACCAGGAGAGCTGGAACCACCACCTGGGACTGCCTGACACCTCCTGGCGTGCAGCAGTGTGACACGAGACGCTGCAGTCACATCCCTCTCTCTGCTGGATGCTCTCTCTGGCCACCAGCCAGGCCTGCAGGTTCAGAGGTTTAACTCAGGGGAATCACATGCTGTGCAGGACACACTCACTTTGTTCCCAGTGTTTTCTAACTGTCCACCTGAGGACTACAGTGCAACATCGCCTTGGCCTGTGCCCGTAGCATCCCTGCCCTTGGCTCTGGTTGGCAGGGGGCCCCCCATGCCAGAGCCTTCACATCCCCTCGTGCTCCTCAGCTCCCACCACCTGTTTTTTTAACCAGTGTTTTCACCCACAGCCAACCTGGGATTTCATCCCAAATAAAGAGGCCAAGAACATTCCCAGTGTTGAAGCCTTTTAGTTTCCCTGCCCAGGAGGGTGGTGTGAGAGGGAGCTGTGACAGGCAGCAGGAGCCAAACACATCCTGAGGCAGCAAAGGGGTAACAGCCATTGGCTGCAGTGAGGAACCCCAAATCCTAAACCCTGCCCCAAGCCCCCAGCCCCATGGGGCCACCCTGCCTCATGGCCATAGGCAGATGATGGGGAGGTGACAACCCAGTGCTGGCTGAACCCCCTTCGTTACATTCCACAGAGAGTTGGGCAGCTGACAGTCCTCTGCAGGCACTGGGACTGCCCAGGGGATGGGTGTTGGTTGCCATCCTGCAGCCAGAGTCCCATTGGATGAGGCTGGGGCAGCTATTCCATGAGCTGCCCTCTCCTTCCCACCTCCAGACCTGGGGCTGTCCCCACCCTGGGCTCCCTCCTCCCTTGGCCAGCCTGGCAGGAGCCAGCCCTGGCACAGGACATCCTCCCACCACAGGCTGTGGTACTGCAGGCCAAGGCTGGACCAGGGACCCCACCAGCACCACCCAGTTCAGCCTCGCTCCCTCCAGTGGGAGCTGCTGAGCCCCACAGCTGGAACCGGACACCCTCTGGCACCATCACCCACATGCAGGTTTTGGGTGTCTCTGTTTCATTCCTGTCAGCACGAAGGTGAGTCACCCTGCCCAGCTCACCCGACATTCACGCCAGGGAGTGATCTCACACACACAAAGGATGCTCCATCCTCATGTTGCTTGCCAATGGCAGCTGATTGCATGGCATGATGTCATGGCTGAGCATGACATCATGTCACTGCTGCATCATCTTCTCACCCACATTTAACCTCTTTGTGATGTTCTTCTACCATTAATCACCACACTTCAGCAATTCCCTTATTTTTAATCTTTATAAGAAGGATTTTCTTCCCATTCTTCAACAAAATATTTAATGGTAAACACAGGGAGTCGGATCCAAGGGTGAGCAGCAAACCTGTGGAGGTATAAAATCATAAAACATACCACATCTTTATTTCATCCCCCCACCTCCCCAGCATGGAGTGGTGCCATAGGGAGGCTCAGCTCACCTTCCCAGGGAGATCCTACACGAAGATGAGAGCGGGTGGGGAGCAGACACAGTCCTCCTGCAGCCCCTCCTGCACCCATGAGCCCTGGCACCCCACCACAGAGGCAGCCACCCAAAATGTCCTGGAAGGGAAAATTGTTAAGAATTGGGATGTACCACAAATAATTAAATATAATTAAAAAATTAGATGCAGTTTTATATTATGTATAAGAATACCTGTTGGCACTTGTACTAGATTATCATTGTAGGTCCCTTCCAACTGAAATATTCTATTTAAATATATTTATTTTTATACTACATATTACCAATTTATAGTCCACTTTATTGATTTATCTTATAATATTATGGTATATTATGGCATATTATAATAGTTTTACATATGAATATATTAAGAATGTAAAAGGTAGGAGCTTGAGGGATATGGAAAGATGTTCTTCCATTTGGGCGTGTCGCCCCCCAAATTACCACCTACCTGGCTCCTTGCAGCCCATGGCCAGTGCAGTGGGGACGGTGGTGGGACACGTCCCCCCAGCATTCCACACACACCCGCTGGTCCTGGTGCAGCCGGCGGCTCCAGCCTTGCCCACGGCAGGGGGGTCCTACCTGCGTCAGGCGGAAATAGCCGCAGTAGCTGGGGAGGGGGGAGCTGGGGAGCGGGGAAAATAGGGGGGAAAAAAAAGAGGGGAAATGGTGGGAAAAACAGGGGAAATGGTGGTTGGAAGGTAGGGCAGAGGTTGGGGTTTTTTGATGGATTGGGGGTGTAAAGGGGACGTGGGTTTGGCAGGGAAAAGGGGACATGGTTGGGGAGGTGAGAAGGGTATTGGCCCTGAGGGGGTGTAGAGAGGCCATGAGTTTAGGGGGTACAAAGTGGTCATGGTTTGGGGCAGCAGGATAATGGCTCTTTGAGGGTGGAGGGTGCAAAGGGCCCATGGGTTTGTATGGGGGTGCAATGGGGCCATAGTTTAGGGTGGGGAAAAGAGTTATGGCTGGGGGGCACAAAAAGGTCCTGGATCTGAGGACTGCAAAGGGGCCACGGCTGCAGGGGGACACAGAGGGGTCCCAACCCCACACATACCCAGAGGGCTCCTCCGGCAGTGGCAGCCCAGCTCTTCGCCAGGGATCCCTGAAGTCCCAGCTGAAGGACTTGGGGAGTATCTTGGCTACCTCTGGCAGAAGAGCAGCCGTGAGGGGCACGTGGATGATTAAAGACACCCCAGGACAGGCAGCGGGGACGGCGGCACATGGGGTCGGGCACGGGCGAGGGCATCAGGCGTCCCACGTTACCTTTGGCCGTCCCGCAGGTCGGGTGCTCCCCCAGGCAGCCGCGGCGCTGCTTGAGGTCAGGACAGGGCTCCCCTCCGTGCCGGGGCGGGACGGTGACCTGGCGGCTGCGGGCCCTGCTGCCGACCCCACACGGGGAGCTGCACCCGCTCCACGGCCCCCAGGGCCCCACCGAGCAGCCCACGGCTGCCGGGGGAGCAGGAGGGATGGAGGAGAGGGAAAAGAGAGAGCTTCAGCGTCACAAACAGGGAAAGAGGAGCGCAGGGGAGATGCAGCACAGGGGAGGGGGAGAGGGGAGGAAGGACAAGGGCCAGGGTGACCCCAGCAGCCCCTCTCCCCTGACCCCCGCCAGCACAGGGACATTGTGCGTCGCTTCCGCAGGATTTTATCCTTGTGCTGCATCGCGCTGAGCTGGGACCCCGCTAATCTCCCCGGAGATTAGGAAGGGCTGACTGTTGCAATTGTCCAGGGGGCCACAGCCGAAGCCTGCCTGCCCGGGTTTGGGTCCCCAGGGCGGGCTGGCTCCGCACCCTCAAGCCCACGATCCCTGTTTGGCACCCCCAGCACAGCTCCCCGTTCCCGTGTCGCTGTGCAAGGCACTGCCCGTGACAGTGGCAGCGGTGTTGCCAGGGTTTGTCCTGCTGGGCCCCACACGGACCACTCTGAGGCTTGCAATGACAGCGCCACTGTCACCTGCAGACCGGAGGCCACCCCTGAGGGCTCTCTCATTGCACTGGGACCAGCCGGACATCCAGTGCGGAAAAAAGGGGAAAATTCGGATATTGTTACAAATCCAGCCCAGCCGGCACCCCCAGATGCATCCTGTTACCGCTCAAAGCAGGGGCTAACAGGTACCAGCAAACACCCACCACCCAGAGCAGCAGCCCAGACGGGTGTCCCCAGCCCCGGGTCCGGCCAGTGCCTCGCCCTGTGCCACTCACCGGTGCGGCGGCACATGGCGTGGTAGTCCTGGCAGCAGTCCCCCATCCTCTGGCAGTACGAGTCGCAGTAGCAGCGAGCCCGGCGGGCGCCGGGGGCCCAGCACGCGTTGTTCCTGCCCGGGCAGCAGCGGTGCTGGCAGCTGCCCGTGGCACCCACCAGGCAGCTGGT
This sequence comes from Pyrocephalus nanus, assembly GCA_038380795.1. Lineage (NCBI taxonomy): Eukaryota > Metazoa > Chordata > Aves > Passeriformes > Tyrannidae > Pyrocephalus > Pyrocephalus nanus. The sequence continues at coordinate 6,234,118 of CM076278.1, forward strand.
GGCCAGCAGCCAGCCCCCCCAGAGCAGCAGGCCCCGCATGGCACCGGGAGCCTGCGAGCGCCGAGGGACGGCTCTGCCCTGCACCCCCTGGATGCCGGATGAGGAGCGAGGGCTGCGCTGGTGGCGGTGCCGCACCGCCCCCGGGCTGGGCGGGGGGACAAAGCCCGTTCCCTTCTGCTCCACCGCCCCTCGCCATCCCGGCAGGGCAAAGACTTCACTCAAGTAGCCAGGATTACTAATAAAGCACAGTGCACGGGACAACACAACCCTGGAGCTGCCTGGGAGCACCCGTGAATGGAGCACTGCTGCCTTGGAACTGATGCTCCCCCGGGAGAACCACCTTGGCACGATGGGGAGCACCGTCCTCCACCTGCAGGGCAGGAGCTGCTCGCTGCTCACTCAGCACCGCCCAGACACCAACGCAGCTCCTAAAGCCAGACTGATTTTATTCAAATTGCGAATGTAAAACAGAATAATAATAAAAAAAAACAACAATGCAACCCTCACTGGCTTCAGAGCCGAAAGCCGCAGGTAAACTGTGCCCGGGCTTTCCTCCTTCACCCTCCTGTGTTAAGGCTGAGCTCATCGCTGGCGACAAGAGGGAGCAGGGATGGGTGGAGCCCTGGCTCCTGCATCCCCCACTCCCTCGGGAGAAGTTTGGCACAAATCGTGTGGGGCCAGCCTGGCGTGGGCAGAGCAGGGCTCCGGCCCCACGGCCACAGGTGTTAGTGGGTCAGCGTGAAGCTCCAAAAGCTACAGGATTTACCTACGGGGCCACGGCGAGGCGGCGGGAGGGCAGATGGGGGGAATGTGGCAGAAGACAGGGGTTTGCACCCCTGGCCGAGGGGCCGAGTCTGCGGGGCGGGGCTGCCCCTCCTCGCCCCGGCTCGAACAGCATCTCGACTGTAAACGGCAAGTGATGGGGGCACCCAACTCACCCCAACCCCGGCCCACCACGAGCACAACTAAAGGCCTGGTTGTATGTGCAAATTTGGGCAGTCCCTGCTCAGCAGCCCAGGGCTGAGTGGGACCCCAAGGATGGGATGCTGCACACCGGTGGTCCTGGTGCTGGCAGGGAGGGAGAAGGAAGCCTGGGGCCACACCAGCAGGTCACTGCCCTCCCGGCCCGGGAGGTGCAGGGCTGTTGGGCTCCCCCCGAGCTGCTGTGACCCAGTGCATCGCTCCCAGCCGGCGGTGTCAGCCCCAGCATCAGCTTGCGATGCCCCATCCACAGCTTGGTGCTGCACCATGGCTCTGGGTGGCTCTCAGCACCCCCAAAAAGAGCTGCTCCCCAGACAGTCAGCAGCTCCTGGCTGTCAGGAGCCCTGGGGCCGCTGTCCCGGGGGACACCTCACCCTGGATAACCAGCACTCATGCCTGATGTGGCACCAGGGGGAAGTGTCAGCAGGGGATTGGGGTGGGCATAACGGGGATGCTTGGGGTCTGGATGGTGGGATGCTGCTCCCTCCCTGCTCCTTTTAGCACATAACTATTAATTTAACCTGCTCCAGAGCCTGTTCCTAAAGATAAAGGTGGCGAGGTTTGGGGGAAGGGCGTGGGGGGCAGAGCTGGTCCCGGCAGCACCTGCAGGCGGTATGGGCTTGGTCTCTGCTCTCCAGCTGCAGCCCTGCGGGGCCCAGGAGGTGGAGCCCCCTGGCCTGGCCCCTCAGTCCGTTTTCCACACCTTGTTGAGGAATTTGACCACCTCATCGTAGATGATGAAGACGATGGCCACGTCGAGACAGACGCGGCCCAAGCGAGGCACCGTGCCCTTGTAAAACCTGCCGGGGATAAAGGGGGTTGTGGGGCTGGGTGCCCTCACAGCCCCCTCCCTGCCCATCCTGCCCCCCAGCCACCCCCACCGCAGAGCTTACGCCAGGGGCCCTTCGTGTTTCATGATCTGGTAGGCACAGTCCCAGGTGTTCTTGTACTTGTGCGCCTCCAGCCCCTGTGGGAAGGGGAAAGCAGGATCAGAGGCCAGAGCCAGGGGTGCATCTGGGGGATTTTGTGGGGGAGGCAGATAGCTGGGGGTGTGCCATGAGGAACTGATCCCTCTTCGCTGCTGTGAATCAAACCCGGGAGGGACATCCCCATCTCTGTGCAAACACTTCCCAGCACCAACCCCACGTATCTCCCAAACCAAATCACACCATCATCACGTGCCTGCCCCGGGGACTGTGTGAAACAGCTCCCAGGCAGTGGGTGGCCCTAGCCTGCTGCAGGCAGAGTGGTCCCACACCGTGTCCTGGCACTGTACCTGCATCCTGGTCTTCACCACGTCCAAGGGGGTGTTGCCAAAGACACTCGCAGCTCCAGCAATGGCTCCAAACACCCCTGTGATGAAGGGGTTGATAACCTTGTTGGGATTGTCCCCTGGAAAGAAAGACAGTTTGAGGACAGAGTAGTGGTGGGATGAAGCACTCATCCCTGAGGGGGCCCACAGGGAAGATCTCAGGTCTGGTTGCTTGTGGTCATGGTGCTGAGCTGGGGGCTGGAGCATGTGAAGGGGACTGTCCAGCAGCAGCAGCAGCCCCACAGAGCCCATACAGTGCCCAGGGACTCAGGGTGGGCGTGAAAGTGATGCTCCAGCACCAGGACCCTTCAGCCCCATGAGCTGGGGCCACCCTCCCCTGGTTTTCATCTTCCTGCATCCTGGGTGGCTGAGCCATGAGAAGTAGGGGGTGTGCTGATGGAAAGTCCATCCCAGCTCCCAAGGGTGGGCTGGAGGAGCCAGAGGCACAGCTGGGGTGGCCTGGAGGTATGAGGGCACTGTACCTTTGTACCAGTTCTTGAGGGAGGTCATGACGAAGAAGCGAATGGCTTGGTTTGATCCTTGCTTGAGGACGGTCGCAGTTAAGCCCTGGTAGGTCCCCTTCAGTCCTGCAAGGAGAGGGTGTTGGAGGACAGACCAGCCTCAACTGGCAGGGAAAAACCTCCTCAGGCCACACATCCCAGCCTGGGCCCATCTGCCACCTCCCACCCCGTCCCCACAGCACGGGAGTACCCAGGGGGTCAGGGTGCCGCTTCCCCGGGACTCACCCTGTTCCCGAACGATCTCCCGGACGCCATGGAAGAAACCACGGTATTTGGGGTTGGGAGAGGTCTGGTCATGGATAAACTTCACCTACGAGGAGATGATGTGCTCGTCCTGGCTGAGGTAAGGGCAGGTGTGATGGCCCCAAAAGGGCTGCTGGCCACCTCTTGCCTTGTGCCAGGGACAGTCCCAAGACCAGAGCCAACCCACGGAGCCAAGCAACACTGGAGAGACCGCAGGGGAAGCCTGTGCCCATGGCCAGCAGCGCATTTTGCAGAGCAAAACCTGGGAAACTGCCACTGCAAGTGGCCACGTGGGGTTTATAGTCCAAAAATGGGTGACAAGATGGCTCCTGAGTGTGTGGCTCCTCCCCAGAGTGGGAGAAGGGCCAGGACCACCTGACCTGACCTCCGAGGGCTTTCCACCATCAGATCCTCCCCTACAAAACTGGCCTGAGCAAACTCACGTGGCCTTCAGGTCCCCAAAAGTCAGGTACCCCTGGCTCTTGCACCCTCCCCACCAAGCCCAGTGAGGAGTGCCAAGGCAGGGGACACTGGCAGCTGCCTCCCACCCACCTTTATGGTCTCCATGGGGCAGACCACCGCCACAGCCTCGGCCACGCCAGCCCCCAGCCCGCAGATGAGGCCCCGCGTGCTGTCCAGCCGCCCCTGCTCGTCTCTCATCTGATTGCTGAGGAACTCGAACATCCCGAACCTGCAAAGGAGCCACCGTGCCAACCCCTGGGCACGTGGACAGGGGGATGCACCCCCTGCTCTGGGTCTGCCTCCAGGAGCAGCCACACACCCTGCGAGAGGGGGAAAGCACCTGGCCTTGGTGAAGCACCAGTGGGGACACTGAAGGCAAAACCACCCCGTCTGCTGCTGTCAAGGATTCCCCTCCACTTACCCCAGGCCCTGGGGACACACCTACCTGACAGCAGCCTTAGGGATGGAGCCGTACAGCAGCGAGCTGAGCCCCCGGTACAGCCCCCGGATGCCATGGTCACGGACAGTCTGCTTCACACAGTCCCCTGTGGCAGAGCACAGCAGTGCCACTGTCACCCGCCACGCCGAGGACCACCCACCACCGCCCCAGCTCCAGCCAGGCTTCCCAGGAGCCCCCAAACCCAGCGAGGGGCTGGGGCCAGCGCTGGGCAGGTGCTCACCGATGCCCTTGTAGCGGGGAGGGTTCGCCTTCTCGTCCAGCTGCAGCTGCGTCTTCACATATTCCGTGGGGAATGTGATGCAGATCTCGATCCCTCCGGCCAGGCCACCTGCACGGGAGAGGAGGGGGCACTGGGGCAGGAGCAGCACCAGGCCATGTCAGTGGCTGCTGCCGCTCCACGATGGCTGAGCCAAGGGCTGCTGGCAGCCAGGTCTGGGCTGGGACACCCTGTGCCTGTCCTCACCAAAACCCTGAGCACTCCACACAGCAGCAGGGCCCTGTGCCAACCTGGCGCCCTGCATGGGCATCACTGCCCAGCCATGGCAAGAGATGTTGAGGAGACTGGCCAAAGTGGCTGGTAAACCAGGCAAAACACCACACCCCCAGCGGCCTATTTGGTGTGTTATCCCCCAAAGGCACCTCTCCCTCTCCAGAGCCCCACACCCCCAGCTGAGCTGCCAGCACTGTGATTTTTAAACCCAGCGGTGCTGCAGCAGGCCCAGCACCACTCCCCACACTGGTGGGAGCCCATCTGCAGACCAACCATGCCAGCAGGAAGCACAATTATCATCAAGCCTGTCCGGCTGCCCCGGGCTCCCGCAGCGGCTGCTGGGGGCTGATTGCAGCGGCTGCAGCCTCTCCTGGCAGCCCAGGCAGCAAGGGGTGCCGGCTCTCAGCCATGGAGCTCCCCACAGCGTGGCTGCAGCCCTTGCAGCTGGGCTGGGGGAGCTGGGCTCAGCCCATCCGGCCACGACAGATCCCAGGGCATTTCCTCGCATCAAAGCAGGGGCAGGTCCCGCCGAGCAGCGGGAGCCCTTTGTGCCGCAACCAGGAGGAAGCGCGAGGCCAAGCCGGCTCCCTCAGGATCACAGGGCAAACCCCGCTCAGGGCAGAGGGCGCTGCCACTGGGGTCAGCACCCACCAGAGCACTCCCTGCTCCTTGCCCAGGGAAGGTGAACCACGCCCTGGCCCTCAGGATGGGGCACAGCGTAGGGTCAGGGGGTTGCCAGCTCCCAGTCTCCCACACAGCCTCCAATGGCCCCTCCAGCCTGACCACATCCCCAGTGTGACTCAGCAGCGCTGCAGCTCCCACCACAGCCATGGTGGGAACACACTGCCATTGTGGGAAGGGCCGGGGCTGGATGCTGGGGTGGTTATCCTGCTCTGCACCCAAGTGCAGCAGGCACAGCACAGCTCTGCTTATCAGCACCCCACAAACCACCCCTGCGAGGGGATGCTGATAGGGGGTACCACGGCTGTGGCTGCTCCCCGTGACAGCAGCAGGAGGCCCCAGCTCCTCGGACCAGTGGAGTTTCTCACAAAGTCATATTTCATTTGTAAAGCCTCCAAATTTACAAGAGAGACAGTGATCTCTGGTGCCGCATCCAGCTCCCCCGGGCCAGTGCCACTGGCAACCGGCATCCCCTGGAGCACTGCTGCCTGCTCTCAGCCCAGTCTTTCTGAAGGGAAGGGAAAGCAGCCTTGCTGCACTCCTTCCAGCACCCACCTTAAAACAGCCTTATCCTGGTTTCTTCCCCCAGGCAAAAGAAGCACCAGGCTGCACTGTCCTCCCAGGGGAGTCAAGAAGCCAGGCCAGCACTCAGCACAGCTGGGGCAATGGAAAACTCAGCTCTCTGCTCAAAGAGCATCCCCCTCCTCCCACAGGCACAGCAGGGATGGGGACACCGTGGCACTGAGTGCCCAAGGCAGGACCCGCCAGCCCAGCCTGGCAGCATCCCGGCCCCGTGGGGTGCTGGGGATGGGGCCTGAGGCCAGCCCAGCTCCTCCAGAGCAGACAAAGGCCCCTTGTTTCCCACTGTGTTCCCAGGGAGGCTGGAGCTGCCCAGCCCAGGCCAGCCCAGGCCAGGCAGGCGGCTCCTGGGAGGCGGGAAGGGGTGACCACTGCCAGCCATGACTCCTCCACGGCACCCTGTGCTTTGGGGGCGTGGGAGGAAACCACAGAAGCCACAGCCAGGCCAGCTCATGCCACTGCAGCCAGCCAGTCACCCTCTCCCCTGGGGCACCACGAGACAGCCACCATCCCCAGGGTCCCCACCGTGCTCCTGCCGCCCCTTCAACTCTCTCCCACCACTGGCAGGTCTGTCAGGGGTGGCAGACACTGCTGGTGCCACGGCACAGGGGCTGCCAAGCACTGTAATTTCTCCTGCAAAGACAAACAGTTCCCGAGGAAGAGCTGGCAGGTCCCCAGCAAGCAGCAGGATGAGGAGCAGCAGCAGCATCCTCCAGCTGAGTGTAACAGTCCCCAAAAAGCCGAGCACTGGCTGGCACTTCTCCACACCACGGCCACATGAACACCCCAGCTGCTGCCAAGGCCACTTCCCTCCCTCCTACACTGCAGAACTGAAGTGCTGGACATTTGAAATGCCATAAATATTTGCTCCCTCCTGGCCACCCAGCACCAGCTGCTGCCCCAGCACCTCCGGGAGCCAGACAGGAGGGAAACACCTGGGACAAGCACCAGCCCAGGGGCAACCAGCACCTGGGCTCATGGCAGCCACACCAGATGGCACCGGGAGGGATGCTGCACCTCCCACAACCTGCCCCAGCCTTGGCTGCCACTGGGATTGAGGACATTTGTCCATGCAGGGGAGGCAGAGAAGTTCTGCCCAGAATCCCACAGGCAAAGCCACACCCATGGAAGCCCGTGAAGTGCCCCAGCAAAGGGACAGAGTGCCGTTCCTGGGAACTGGCAGCCTCTGGGCACTGAGGTTGCCCTGGCCAAGGATGAAGGAACAAGGCATCCACACTGCCAGGTCCCCTCCCTGCTGTCGCTCTGGGCTCAATGGGAAGGTGCACAGGGCAGGGACTTGGGACACACTCCGTGACTGGTGGCAATTTTAACCCATTTTCATCTGCCTGCAGAGAGACAGGGTGGCACAGACCACTCACCCTGCAACCCCTTCCCTCCCTGGAAGCGGGACCCATCAGAGGTCTTGCTCTGCTGTCATCTCCTCTCCCCACACAGTATTGTTCCAGCAGAAACCTTATTCCACGCAAATAAATCACCCCACAGCCCACGAGCAGCAGCTCTGTCCAACCTCCTCCCTCGCCAGGGCTGCGGGGGCTTTGCAACCTGTTTACCCGGACTTTACCCGGCAGCTTCAGCTCTTGCAACAGCGCGGAGTCAGCAGGAACAGCTGGCAGCGCTCAGGAGGGGAAAGAGCAAGTGGGGCAGCTGAGGTGCCGGGCCAAGGCTCTCCACTGTTAGCTGGATGCAGCACAGCCAGAGGGACGGGATGTCCTTCAGGGAAGGTCACTATGCCCGGCCCCGGGGAAGGTGTCTGGTGGGGAGATCCCACTCCCAGCACCAGGAATGGCTCCCTGCCTGCAGCACCGCCTGTATGTGCTTCAGCTGCCAGCGATCCCGACACGGCAGGCCCAGCAGGAAGGGGAAGATGGGAAAAATACCTGTTTGTCAGCCACTTGGCATGGTTTTCCCAGAAAAAGTTTAGCTCTCCCCTGCGGAAGAGCCAAACAAGGCCGTCCTTGGGCACAGCTGGGGAGAGTTGGCAAGAGGGAGAAGAGGGTTTTTGGGGACAGTGCGAGGGTGCTGCCCCTGCAATGTTCATGCAACACGTGATGGCATCAGCACACAGAGGTCCAGCTTCACACCCCATCATTGAGCAGCTCCTGGGGACACCACTGGCCACTGCATCCCAGGATCACCAGCTCCTGCCCAGGACAGGGTGGGTGCTGAGGGCAGGAGGATGCAGCTCCAATGGGGAAAACAAGGAGAGTCCCAGGACTTACACAAACCAAGGCTGCACAGCCAGGGCTGGCACTCCTACCCACTGCAAACCTCTACCCCGAGGCAAGTGCCCCAGTGAGCACCCACTGCCCTGTCTGGGAGCCACAGAGGGCCAGGAGGTGGCACTGGCCCCTCTGCCACTCCTGCAAGTGACTGTGCCTCCAAAAACATCCTGCTCCTGCAGAGACAGAGCAGCAGGTCTCTGTGCAGCTCTGATGAGAAGTGAGCACCTGGAGTGCAATTTCAGCCTCTCCATTTTTAAGAGTGATTTCACATGCTGACACACAAGCACCTGATTTCCATACAAAAAGCTCCTTTTAAGTTCAGATTAAGCAGGATCCTTTCAGGCCAGAGGAAATTATTCCTAAGGGTCTGGGAGCAAAGCAGCAGAGCTCTCCCAGGGCCCATGCCTGAAGCTTCCCCATTCTGCCATCCGGGTGGCTCAGGATGGTGGAAAGGCACAAATAAGCTCTCAGCTCCTCTCCAGAGCAGAAGCAGAGCCCTGAGTTCCCCCTGTTAGGGGAGCACCCAGCCCATGTGCAGGAGGGGGAGGGTAGGAGGCGAGCTGAGCACACGACACGGGTGACACGGACCACACACCGCAGGCACAGCGGGCCATCCTGCCCACCTCCTGGATGCCAGGCTTACAGCTCCCACTCTCACGAGGGGACTTGGTTGGTGCCCTTTTCCATTAGCCAAGGCAGCTGTTAGAGCTGGGAAAATCAGAAACCCCTCCCCCAAAAAACCAAAACAATCCAAAAAACAAACAACAACAAAAACCCAAAATAAACCAACAAAACCCACAAAACACCCCAAAAGCACCCCATCAGGGCGCTACAAATCAGGGAGGCAGGAACTCCCTGCTCCCTGCTGCCAAGGGAACAACCCCTCCTGGCAGCCACCCAGGCTGCCCTTCACCCATCCATTGCCATCCCCCAGCTGAAGGCAGTGGTGGAGAAATCAATCCTGCCCTGCCTGCAGCGGTGAAACGGGTTTAACGGCTCCACCCCCCAACACGTCCCACCACGGGCCATCTTGTGAAACTCGGGGCTCAGGAGCCGGCAGGCACCTCCTCCTGCCACGGACAGCCCTTCAGCACCCATCAGCAGCCACATCCTTGGGGAAAACCACCACGGGGGCAGCTCTGCGGCCAAAGGTCTTACACAGTGCTGAGACAGGGAAGCAGCTTCCCCCAAGCCAGACTGCCAGAAAATTACCTGTGTTTTGTTTAGAAAGGAAAAAAAAACCGTGTCCTGTGACAGATCAGCAGGCTCAGAGGGTGTCCATGCCTTGGAGGTCTCCTGTCTGACAGGGGCAAGGCCGGTGGGGAGCACAGGGGTTCAGCAGGTCCATCGGTAAACACACACACACACACGGCTGGTTTGGTCACAGCAGAGTGCTACAGGCAGGCTGGATGAAGTCTGATCCCCACTGGGGACACACAGAATGGCAAACAGGAGAGATGCCTCTCTGCACCCTGTGCCATGGGTGGGTAAACAGCCCCAACCGTGCAAACAGCGCTGCAGATAACGCTCTGGATGGGATGGAATAATTTGTCCTGAATCTTACTGGAACTGTCCTGTTTGAACAGGCTGTCCTTTCACAACCCACTCACTCATCGCCTCTTTGCATTCACTTCTCAACATCACAACTAGCCATTATTACATTTTAAACTTCTTGGCTGTGAGCAGGATGGCAGAAGTCACTTCCCTGTGCTCGCAGTCACAGCGTCCTCTGCCTTTGGCGCTCACCCCACCTTTGGGGACTGCCAAGTGCCCCGTCCTGCTCAAGTCACCTTCTCTGTGTTGTCCTGTGCACCCCAGCCAATCCCCCATTCCACTCTGGACACCAACTTTTCAAGCATTGAAAAACCCTCTGAACTCTCCAAGTCGATGTCAGAGCCCAGGGCTGTTGGACACTTCCCCCAGCACAGCCCCACAGCTGATGAAGGAGCCACTGCCAGGATTGAGCCTTCCCCAGGGACAGCCTCTGGTCTCCTGGCCACCAGCACAGGGGAGTGATTGCTGTGACACCCACTGGAGCACAGCGAGGGAGAAAACATGACCAAAAAATCAACTCCTGCTGTCAGGAGGTGACCCGAGACCTGAGGGCACAAGCAGGGCAGGGAGGCTGCATTGGCATGCACCACACAGGGCCATCAGAGACGAGAGACGCTGCAACATCCCCGAGCTGTCAGCTCACGGTGCTCATCGCCTCGGGAAGACGGATGGCTCCTTCCGATCATTTACATCAACCCACAGAAAATGGTTGCCTGCAGAATGTCAAGCAGAGCATCAGGCATGTGAAAATCTCAGAAACTCACATTTCAAAGCCCAGGGTTAACCCCAGCTCACAGAGAATCCATTCAGACCGAATGGACAGCTCGATGTGGTTTCCTGGCCCTGGGGCTGACATCCTCCTCCCACCAGGAGCCTTGGGGCTGCTCTGAGGTTCTGCTGCAGTCCACGAGGGCTCCCGGGCAGCCAAGGACACACTCAGGGCCAGCACACTCCCTGTGCCCCACTCCCCAAACAGATGACAGCCAGAGGAGGCAACTGCAGGGGAAACCACAACCAGGCGGGAAGCACTGAGGGCAGCAGACCTGGCAGGGCTGGTTCTTCCACGGTCACCAGTCCTTCCCCCTGGCTGTGCTCAGCCCACCACCTGGTTCATTTAGCTCAGCATCAAGGGGGAAACATCCCCCAATTTGCTGTGAGCACCAGGCATCCATCTCAAAGCCAGGGAGTGCACCAGACCACAGCCACTCCCAGCAGCACAAGCTCCCTCACAACCTCCCAGGAGAGCAATGGCCCTGGAAATCCAAGTGGACTTGGGACTTTTGGGAAAGGAGTCCTGCTCTGCAAGAAGCAAGTCTCAGCTTTCACACCCAGTGCCTGACTCCTCTCCTCTGCAGGTACAGCATTTCCTAAGAAAGATCATATCAGGGATTAACAAAGAAGAGGAAACTGAAGCTCTAATTACTGCTTTGTTTCTCAGGAGCCTGAGCTCCCTGCTGAACCTTCTCTGCTCTACCCTGCAGGTCCTTTTCTCTCCCTGCAGAGTCCCTCTCCCCTGTCCATGCTCCTCCTGAGACCCTGGTGCACATCACTGCTATTTCCAGTGGTACCCAACACCAGAAGGGCAGCCACAACAACTGCGAGTTCTTTCCAAACCCAGCACCGTGCAGGACAGTGTCCAGGCATCCTGCCCCCTGACCAGGCAGGATTAGGTGTAGGCAGGAACAACAACTGTGCAGCAGCCCCCAGATGAGCAGAGGTACCAGGCAGAGAGCAAGGCAGCTGGGAGCTTCTCCGTGGGAGGGAGCAGACCCCAGGCTTCAAAGCTGGCTAAAAACAGAGCAAGGCTGTACTTAACTCTGGAGAGGGAAGGCAAAGCCTTTCATCACATGAGCGCTGCTAGCCACGAGCAAAGTTCTCAAGAGGAGGGCAGGAGTGTGGGGGTTGGCCTGCAAGTGGCAAAGACCATTTGTGCTGGGCTCTAAACAGCCCACCTCAAGCTGACCCAACTGCACCGTGGCATCCAAAAACCCAGCAAGGAGCGCTCCGGGGAATGGCAGGGGTGACTGTCTCACCAGCTCTGCCACCAGCATTCCTGTCTCACCACCTGCTGCCTTTGTTTCGAGCTCACCATCCACTCACTGTGGAGTGGCCCCGTGCTGGGAGCTGCACAGTGGACCAGCCCTGCAGGATGCTGGTGGGAGGGACAGGAGGTCAGTGGGCTCAAAGGTTTGCTTGGAAACCACGGCACAAAACTGGAAGCTGGCTGTGGGGAGGCTGGAGGCACGGCTGGGCTCCCGGCCTGCCTGCTAACAGGTTGGTTGTTGCCCAGCAGAAGAGGCACAAGCTGGCCCTCAAACCAGCTCATGAGTTCACAGAAAAATTGTACCAGTCTGCAACAGGTAGCAGACCCAACAGGAGAGTTGGGAAGACACAGTTTTAATATCCATTTCAGCATAAAGCCTGCATGTTCACCAGTCTTTTAAACAGGTCTAAGCTAAGCCATGTTGTACCTAGCTGCCTGTACCTTAAGCCATGCCACTTCTCACCAGCACCATGTTCTCCAAACCAACTTTGTACCATCAGTTCAGAGCCTGGGGGCTTGTCCCTTTGCAAAGGGGGTGTCGGGATGGAACAGGGGCAGAGACCCACTCAGCTCTGTCCTCTGAAAGCCCAGTCAGCACAGAGCACTTCCCATTCCAAGCCCTGGCAGCGACACCCACCCACCCACCCACCCAGCCAGCACAGCCCAGCTGCCTTCGTGTGCTCAGCCCACACGTGGCCGCAGCACCGGCACCGCCTGCGTGGTCACCGCAAGGTGAAGTGCTGCCCTGGCACACAGCAGCTGCCCGGGCAAATGAGAGCCCATTAGCAAATTAATTTTTAACCTTGCATTTGTCTGTTGCAACAACTAAAGGAGAAGAGCTCTTGGCAGCCAGAGCTTCGCTTGTGTCTCTTCAGAAAAGAGCCAGCCCCAGCCTGTGGAGGTCTGGGCAGCCAAGCTTGCTGTGCCTGCCTGGCAGAGGATCCCAATTATAGAGGGGGTCTGTGAGCAGAGAGGCACCCAGGGGGGGATGGCAGATGCTTATTTAACTCCACCAGTACAGGCTGATGAGGCACAGCAGGAATGGTCCATCTTAACACTTCCAGCTCTCCAGAAAGTTGAGCTCTGAAGCGCACACCCCTGTTGTGCAGACAAATGTCAGATGAGAAACCCTGAGAGCATCAGCAAACCCTTTAAAGTCAGCAGACACAGCCACAAACAGCACTGCATCCTCCTGCAAGGGGCTGGAGGGCTGAGCAGACCAGGGTGCAGGGAGTTAACAGCAGCTTTCTCCCGTTTCTGTGGTTCTCTAATACAATTAGATGCCACAGAGGCTTGGCTGGACTTCTGCCCATTAACCAATTACTCTGATTACAGCCTGTGAGGAGAAGACCAGCATCTCAATAGGGTCCTTCTTCCACCTCTGCAGCCTCACATGGACCCAGAAGGGCCCCCCCCAAGCAGGGGCACATGCACCTTCGTGAAGCACCTGGCGAAGTCCACAAGAACCTTTACACCAGAACAGCTTCCAGGCATACCCACGGCAACTTTTATGGCAGAGGAGAGAAGGGCAAATCTGCTGCAACCTCTCTCAGAGGAGGCTGATACCAATAATCCATCTACAGCTGATGATCCTGATTAGAGACCAAAACAAGGGCTATGGAAGTCTCCTGGTACACTGGTACCTGATGCACTGCACAAGGGCAGCAAGATGGGAAAAATTGGGAAGGGTGGACGAGAAGAAAACAGCCTGTTCTTTCCCATCTTAAACTTGGATTAAATCCCATTCAAAAAAATGTTACGTGAAAAGGCCTGAAAAAACAACCCATTTTGAGGCGGGGCAGCACAAGCCTCGAGCCCCCTGAGCTCTGGAGGAACGTGGCCTCACCCAAGGCTTCACCTGAATGAGAAGGCACCCTCTGGTCTGGCCACAGCTGCCTTCTCCTTGTGCCACAGCCCTGTGGCCAGGCAGCCCCAGGGATGGCACAGGCACAGTCCCTTCCAGGAGACGTGACCCTGGGAGGCCTCGGCACCCTTTGCACGCTCCAGTGCTCCAAGCATCCATCTCCCGCAGTTCTCCAGGTCTGTGAGGGGAGACCCACCCAGCACGGGCGGGAGGGCAGAGCTGGAGCAGCAAGTGTTCGGCTACCCGTGCCCAGCCAGGGTGGGCAGAGCCTTCTGCTCCCGGGTCCTGCTACTCGAGGCTGGAGCTCTGCCCTTGGAGGGGAGCGGGGAGTTGGAGAGACAAAGGCACAATCGTAGGAGGGGGAATTGGCTGGAAAACACAAAAGCTCTAAACATGCCAATCATGTCGAGGCTTCGAAGGCTCATTTCAAAACAAAGACGCTAATCTCCACTCTGGGAATTGTCCTGCGACTGGCAGGAGAAACCAGGGAGCTAATGAACAGCTACAAAGGAGTTTAACAAGCCTGCGACTGTCTTGGACTCCAGTCAGCTCAGAGCTCGAACCAGCCACAAGCAGGAGGCAGAGCGTTAACTCTGCAATTACTGTTGCACCCGGAGCCTATTTAGATCCCATGGAAGTGGTCAGAACTGGACGGGAAAACACGCCCTGATCCACAGGGACCGATGCTGAGGCACAAAGGAAGGACCAAGCAGCCCTCAGAGGAACTGCATCAACGCAGCGTGTGGGACACAGCTGGGGCAGGGACAACTGACTGCTGCCGCCTCAGCCTTGTCCCTTAAGCCCTTTGGGGGTGCGTGCGGGGGTCCCTGCTGCCATCAGCCTCCCCCATCAGTGCCGCTCCCTCCGCTGGCATAGAAACCTGCCCCGCTGAACCCCGCGAGTGCCGCTCGTCTCGATCTACGTGCGAGGCCACCGGCAGCTCCGCGGCCAGACCTCCGGGAGCACAAACAGCCTGGCAGGACGCCGCGACCCCCGGAGCCGGGGTGCGGGCTCGGGATGCTGCCGCGGCCGGAGGGAAACCCCGGTCCACCGGGGCAGCGGGAGAGGGGCGGCAGTGCCGGGATGGAGCAGCAGCACCTGCGGGAGCGCCGCCGCCCCGGGGCGGGTCCGGCAGCACCGCCCAGGCGGATGCCCACGCTGGCAGCGGCGGGGCGAGCCCCGCTCCCCGGGAGAGCCCCGGGGGACCCTTACCTGCCAGGATGGCCTTGCCGGGGTGGGTGAGCTTGGCCTTGCCGGCGGGGGCGGCGGCGGCCAGGCTGCGGGGCGCGGCGGGGGCGGGCATGGCCGCGCTGCTCCGCGGCTCGGGCTGCCCGGGAGCGGCGGCCGAGCCCTATTTCAGAGCCGCGCCCGCGAGGGGCGGCCCCGGCGGCGTCACATCCTCGCGGGGCGGGGCCGGGCCGGCCCGTTGGGGCTCGTTGGGCGGCTCTGCGGGGACGGGGACGAGCGGCGAGCGGCAACCGACGGGCAGGGTGGCCCGGCCCGGGACCCGGTGTCTGCGGGGGTAGGGGTCGCTTAGACCGCTCCGAGGAACCCACGGGAAAAGACGCCGCGTGGGTACCGAGGGATGCCAGCCCGGGCCGAGGGACGTGGCCATCATCGCCTCCGCCCCGCTGAGCAGCATCGGCACCCCCGGGCACGCTTGGGGCAGGACTAGCTCTGTAACACCCCAAACCCACCCCGTCCGGGAGGCTGGCACAGCAGCGCCTTCCTGCGCGGGGATGACGGTCCGAAGGGATGGAGGATTTGATCCTGTCGGGCCCTTGGCTTGAATCCTTTCTGGTTCAGTCGGTGAGGAAGAGGGAGCGGGAACCTCCCGGGGTAGTGATGGCCTGTGACCGTCCAGTGCAGAAGGAAGTGAAACCAAAACATTCTCAAATTAAAAGGCCACTCTGGGCTTAGTGGGTTTCTGTTTGTTTGTTTGGGAGGCAGTGGGGGATTTATTATCTATTGGTCTTCCATAAGTGGGTTGTGCAAATTGCATCACAACTTGTTTTTGTTTTATCTGCAGGCACAGGAAGACAGCCGTGCACTCGCTCATGTCTAAAGGCTGTGTTTACAGGAAAGCAGGGGGAGAAACCAACACTCTTCACTTTCATCTGGGATTTTGAAGAAACCAGGGAACACTGGAGCTGGACTGCAGAGCTGTGCTCTCCCTTACACCTGGAAGGAGCCACCCTATTCCAAAGAGGGAACATTTTGTGTAAGAAGTCGCCCCCAGCCATGCACAGAACATGCTCCTGTCCAGACTTGCTCTCTGTGACATGATTTTTGCTTAACAAGACTCAGCAATTGGGCAGCTGCCAGCCCTGTACAAAAGCTGGCTCTGCAGCTACACAGCCCTGGCTCTGTGGCTAAACCACCAGCAGAAAGACCCTTTGGGAAACTGAAGCACCTTTATTCTGCCAGGGTTAAAAGCAAATGTACTTGGATTGCGGAACTCGTCCCCAGGTGAGGCCAGAGCTGTGCACCATTTCACAACAGAGTTAAAACAGTCACAGAGGCAAGTCTGTTGAGGTGGTCTCAGGCCAAGTCTAAGGCCTCCCACCTCCAGCAGAGGGAAGTAAAGGAGGAGGGAATTAACATGTAAAAGGTACATGGAAAGCAGAAACAGTCATAGTCCCCGTTGCAGATGCAGAGCAGCTGCTCAGTGCTTGGGTTAGTAGCATTAGAATGGCAAAGATAAATCCTTTCAAAGATGGCAAACAAACAAATGCATTTGGATTTCTGATTAACCTCTGCCACTCCTCATACCTTTCCATCAAATTAGCACGGCATTCACATCTGCCTGGAAACACGAACACCCACTGCTGGGAGGCCACACAACAAACACTGGCTCTTACAGGCTCCTGGATCATCAAGCCAGCAAGGCTTGAGCACAACCTCATCCTGCTCAAGAAAATACCACACCACATGCTTAATTCACATCAGGCTCAATGGGATTCACAGCAGTGCTTACTTTGCTGAACAGGGAAAGGATTATTCATATTTAAGCACATGCAGATTGCAAGTCATCTTGACTTGACCTCTGAGAAGCCGCTAACGCCACTTGTCAGCAGAAAGCCTGAAGGAGAAGCATCGAAGGAAGATAAACAACCCCTGAAATACCAGGGGTGCTTTAAATCCCATGACTTATGTGAAAGTAAATACTTCAGACTTGCACAGTCAAGACCATCTCCTAAGAAATGGGTGGTCAAAGCATAAAAGAACAACTGCTGTTACAGAGAGGACATCAAATCTGTATCTTACTGCTCTCACTTCAGGAATTTTCATGGAAACAACCCTCTAATAATCTGAACCTATTTCACTTGCTGGTGGCTGGTGCTTGTTTCTGCTGGCACACAAAGACACAAGAATTGTGAAATCCATAGTCAGGTGCTCCTGCAGCCAATGAGCCTCATGACATCCCTCCAGGCCCTAATCATTAGAATTAGAAAGAACTACTGAAAATGAAAGCAACTTTCACTTTTTTTTTTTTTTTTAAACGCAAACCCCAGTTGCAGACAGAGCATTCTGGATTCTAAGAAGCTCATAAACAGTGACAACACTTGATCTGTTCCAACTTATTCCTCCCTTGCCCCTCCCTGAAATTGCTATTATTACTTTTATTTAATTAGCACCAGGCAGCACACCATGGTTTCAGAGACCACACGAGTGGTCAGTGTGGGGTAGATAACTTCCTGTTTCATGTCCTCAGACCAGGGAATCTCTTCGTTTCACCAGATAAACAGCTGTACAACTGTTACAACTCATCAACTACTACAGGCCTTCCCATGCATTATTAATCCCCATGACGTGGGGGCTTATGGTAAAATAAGAAAACTCATTTCCTCTCAGGTTCTCTGTCAAGACCAAAGAGCTCCTTTATGCAAACAGATCCTGCACATAACTGGCTCCCAGAGAAGTCATCACACTGCAGACTTGAGTCAATGTTTCCCCAGCTTTCAAGTGTGTGCAGCAGGAGCTCCTGTGACTGTAAGAAAGATGATGTTGTTCCTAACAACTACCACAATTCCCACTTGAACAGCAACAGGAGCTCTTCTTGGATGTGTGTTCGAGATTATTCCCTGGAGATTACCAGGACTGAGCCTCTCAAGAGCCTCACAGAAGTCCCTGTTACGTTCACATTTGCGTGGGCCTGACTCATCTCAGAAGAGTGAAACACATGCACAGCATTTACAGGTTATCACTCTGCTACCACACCAGGGTTGTGAATCCCTCACAGCAGGATAAATTACTAAACAAAGCTACTCTACGTGTCAAACCCTGCTAGCAGTTTATCCTAGATGAGGCCATGTCGGCACCTCCTAACTGGCAAAAAACAAAGTACCTTCCAAAAGGAGAGCAATTAGAGATTTATTAATGATCTCCTACCCAAACCCACTCCTAGTTTCCCAGCTGGATAAGCAGTACTTGGGGAATTTGTGCTCTGCATAAGATTGGAGACCTCACTGCTGTGGAAAACAACATACCAGAAGACTTTGTAATTCCTTCCTTTCATAACCACTGGGGGGAAAAGGAGAAACAGAGATTTTTAGACAAATTTTGAAGTCTTGATTAAAACCACAACAGACCAAAAAAAAATAAAAAAAAAAAATCTCCTTGAGTCATTGAACCAGGCAGGAAAACGCATGACAAACTCAGAACATGACTCAGGATTTTTAAGTTCTGGCACGTAAAAACAAGAAGGATTTCACTGATTATATTTCAAATTCATCTTAAGCTTAAAAGCTGGCAGTTTTGTAGTCCGTTTTAGCTTAGATGAAAACAGATGGATTTTGCTTCCCTCCTGAAAGATTGCAAAGGCTCCAGACTGAAGGATGTAGACCAAAACATATACCTATGCTAACAATTTTGCAGCGTTTTGTTAGTAAAAACATGAGTCAGGATCTGTCATTACCTTTGGAGCGGTGCCCACAGAAAACGCACAGTGTTGAAAAATGAGAAAGCCAGAGCGGTGACAAACCCTCTGGAGGCTGGCAGCCTGCTGGAGCAAGAGATGGAGCACAATAAAGACTCCAGATCCATTAAGCTGGACTGGTGCACCTGCAGGTTGCTATAGCGAGTGCTCATTCACCAGCAAACCACAACCCAATTACACACCAGGGTCACAAAGCACTCTGGTGTCGCTGAGCATTTTCCAGCCTTATGTCCTTAGGTGGAAACAAATGAGATTGAAGCAGTCTTGGGGTACTCTGTAAAGCAGAAAAGGAAATACAGTCAGTGCAGAGCCAAACCATTTACAGCAGGACAGGAAGGACCCAGGAAGACAGAAAGAAGTTCTGCACATGAGAAATACACTGTCACAAGGTAATGCACACACTCGCTGAGCAGCTTGTTATGAGAACCTGGTACATGCACTGCTGCTCATTTCCAAGTTCTGCAGGAGTTCTGGCCTCAGGTTTTTTGCACTGTCACGCTGGATCAACCACACCAGGAGTTTCTCAGAGGCCTGCAATTAAGATGTCACACATCCAAGCATAAACATTAACTACACAGCAGTCAACAGTCAGCTTTGCCCAAGTTCTAAAGTTACTCACTCACACTCATCTGAGTGGGCATCAGACAAGGAAGGGTTTGTCAGTTTTAGAGTTCAAAGAACAGAGGGAATCTCTTGTCCTTATGAGTAACTGTTGCTGGATTCGCTAGGGGAAAAAAAGAAAAGTCATTCCTTGTTTCATGCAGCCTGATGAAGGATCCATGTTTTGCTATGAAGTGGCAATGCTTAGCACTGCAGCTGCTAAAAAAAGAATCAGAATTAAGTTTTGGGCCTTACAGTTACTACTGTCTTTGCTGTATCATGTCCATAATTTGCACAAACTCAAATAGACTTCAGCTGCCTATGATTTTTATTTTTTTAAGGAGCAAAATTACTTCAGAGCATTTCCTTCTGCTATACTGCCATTTAATTAGAGAGCCCTAAAAAGGAGGGGAGGGAAATAGAAGTCTTGTAAAATATCACCCCATTATGTAGCCAGTAAGAAACGGGACTTACCCCAGAGATGCATTTGTTTTGAGTTGCTTGTCTTCTCTGATGCCACATGTGGAATTGCCCAAATTTGCCAGGTTGGGGAAGATTCCCCTGAGGTCTGACAAACAGCAAGAGCCATTACACATGAGATCCATCCTGGGTTTCCCAGAGGGGAAGCATGAAGCAGCAAAAGCCTGCATGTAGTTTCAAGCAATTTACTCTCTGACATAGAGCTGGAAAAGTTGGTCTCCAGACGCTGCACCCTGCAGCACGTTCTGTGTGAAGGGATCATTCCACAGGGCAGCGCTGCCCCATCTCACTGAAATGGTGAGAAGTAGCAAAAAGCTTAGTTTTAAAGCAAACTTTCTGCAGAACAATCTTATCCAGGTTTTCAAAAACTTGGATGCTGCAAATTGACAAACTGAATTAAATCCTCCACTTAACCCCCTAAAAGAGAGGTTATTTCCTCCTGAGAACAACTTCACTGTAAAGAAATAGCAAAGTGCTCCATTATGCAAGAGTTTGTTCCACACTGCAGGTATGTTTGCATTGCAGTGGCAGGGAGGGGACAGTTTTGAATGCATTTTAGAATACAAGATCACAAAATTTAAGACAGCCATTATAACTTAGCAAGATCTTAGATACCAGGAGAGCAACTAAAGCAAGACTGTTCATCAGAGCTGGCAGCTTTGCTTTCCTTGAGAACTCAGTCACTCCTGTAATTAGATTTCTAGACTGAAGCTATTAAGGATTCCCAGGCTAGCTCAATTCTCCACAGAGCAGGAGCTGTTCCAGTATTTGATCAGCACTTCACTGTGTTCCATCATCAGTTGCTATAGAGCCACAGCACATTTTTAAGCTGAGATGAAGGAAAGTCCTACAATCACACTAAGCTGGTCATCAGTTCCTTTCCATCCAAAAGGAACTGGTTACAAGACAAAAGTACCATTTTCCTTGAAAACAGCAAGCTACCTGGCCAATTGCTGCTATGAGTAAGTCTGGGCAGAGTTGCATTTCCCTGACCTCGTTAGCTGCCCGGCATTTAAAGCTGACCCGAGTGCTGATCAGTCCAAAGCTGAGGTTACTATGTTAGAGCAACGCTTGGAGCACTCCAGCATCACCAGGAGGGTGGAACCACATCCCTGTGCCATTGCCATCACAGCATGGTGACCAAGAGACAACACACTAGTTAGAACTGTGCCAAAGCACAGTCTGCTGTTCCAGATTCCATCACCCTGGCAAATCTCTTAGTGGTTTGCACTCAGAAGATGTTTTGCCCTGTTCCAGTAGGATTCAGTATGAGCAGGTGTAGCTTCCCCCTACTGCTGCTGTGTTCATGTACCACAGAGAACACACTTA
This sequence comes from Pyrocephalus nanus, assembly GCA_038380795.1. Lineage (NCBI taxonomy): Eukaryota > Metazoa > Chordata > Aves > Passeriformes > Tyrannidae > Pyrocephalus > Pyrocephalus nanus. The sequence continues at coordinate 6,254,900 of CM076278.1, forward strand.
TTGCAGCACCTCCCTCAATACAGGCCTGGAGCTTTCCCAGTCCCGTGAATGAAACGATGGCAGCATGTGACAGCCTCCTGCAGCAGGCCCTCCCCACGTGACAGAGCGTGCTGATGTGTCTGGTGAAGAGATCACAGCTCCCTTAAAGTTCCTTGCTAGGCCTTCCCTGTTACATGCTTTGGCACAGCTCTCCCTTTTCCTGCCTGGCATCCTCAGTTGTCAGAACAAGAAACCTGATGCTATGAGTGGTAGTGTAGTACTACCAACCAGTCCCCACCCCCAAGATATTAAGACTAGAACCACACAGTGGATACTGCAGTTTTACATTTATAGTTGGACTTTTATAATATTCAAGATTAGCACAAGATTCATAACCATAAATTATACATTGTTATCTAAGTACATAAAACGTTAATGATACATGTATTTGAAGTGGCACAAAGTAATCATACATCCCTGTTGGCATTCTCAAAGGAAGAGGTGGGTGATGGACGCGCTGTCGATCCCACTGCAGCACAGCAGCACTGAGTCAGTGCCCCCTGTTCGTTCAGGTGGTGCTGACTGTGCCCACCAGACAGGGGCAGAACACGGTGTGGCAGGAAGCCAATGCCAGAACCAGTTAAAGGTGCAAATAAAAAGTCAGGATTAAGGCCCTCCCTCCTGCCTCAGTATTTAGCAGTGTTCCCCCCTCCCCAACCCTGACGCTGTGCTCTTGCATCTCTAGTACTTTGGCAGCCCATGCACACTCCTGTGTTCTCTTGCCACACGGAGCTGAGGTGTCTCTTAGTACCATTTAACGTCAATGAGTAACATGCTCTCTTCTTGTTAAACAAAAAGGATCTGGGAAGTGTTTGCTCTCTGGCATGAGAAGATTTATTTTCTTCAAGTCTCAGATCTACTCCAGAAAATATAGAACAGACTCCAACAGCATCGAACCCCAACAGCATTGAACTCCAACAGCATTATTGTCCAGAAAAAGAAACTTTCCCAATATTCCTCTAAGCATTCAGAGCGCAAATATTAGAAAAGCCCATTTTCTTTTGCTCATAAGAATGCAAATAAAACGGGGTAGTTCAGATGTACACAACCTTTCAACAATCCATTATTAACGAGATGCTTCACTGAATTGTTAACAACCCTGCTACTTCAGTAGCTTCAACTAGAGCTTTAACAACTTGGCGCCAGGCAATTTCCCAGCTGCCTTCAATGGGCTTTGCAAAAGAAAGAAAAATATGCTCTCTTCCCCCTGGCCTCAAGCAGTTATTGCTATATGAGTTAGTGAAATAGTGCCTTAACTTCAGACAAGAGTCTCACAATGTCATCAACAAAAGCTGCCTTTCAGAGGTTGAAATGTAACCGGACAATAATCAATAAATAACAGTAACAGGCATCCTGCTGAAGTCTCCTCACTGAGCCGGGCAGCAAGTGTGTTCAGCCAACAGAAGGTCATCTGTGCCTTTAGGACCATTGTACTTCTTGGAGAAGTTAAAAAGGGACGGGAAGGAAGAGAACAGAGACAGTGAAGGTCTGTCAGAGAGCTAGTTACATATTGAAACCGTAAACAGGCGGCTGGGTGAATCCTGGTGCTGTGTATCCATATGGGAAGTTTGCCTGGGGAGGTACTGCACTGGGGCCTGCTGTTAACATCAACTGCTGGCCTAGAAAAGCATGAGAAAAAGAGAAAGTTAGTTCAAGATCCCAGGCTTCCCTACTGCTGGCTGTACTGTGGGACAGGATTACGTGGCTTTAGCTAAAAATCAGCCCCTGTGCAAGCAGACACTCTCAAGTCACGCTGTCACCCAACATGCACCACAGAGTGGGCACCCAGGCCATCTGCTCTTGCCACCAGAAAGCTACAATAGCAAGGCAGGACTCAGAGGGAAGATATTATCAACTGATTTTGGGGGCATGATCGGTGTGGCTTGTTTTGAAGAGACCATACTGAAAGCCAAACAAACTGATATTATTTAACCCATGCATGGTCAGATCTGAAGAGTACAGCGATTCAAGCAAATAGTTAGGTCTGTTAGGTCTCACAGTCTGGAGAGCTCTGCAAAAGGCCTGAACAGATTTGTTTTCATCACTAGGACCACACATGCCTCATGCATATGTTAAATTCAGGTTAACATTTATACCAGACAGGGAACCAGTCACATCTTTCCCTTACCAGCCACTTCTGGGTGCTTGTTAGCAGAATGCCTCTTCAGAAGGGCTTCTAGAATAGCAGCACACTTGAGGACAGCCATGGTGTTTTGGCTGCACATGTCTTAAAATGGGTGAGCTAGAAAGCCAGTCTGCCTTTCTACTTGGAAGAGCAGAAAGCAGACACGTTCCTCAGACAGGAGTAAGAGGAGGAATTTGCATGCTCTGTAAGTTAGTCCTGGGTTTGGTGACACCCTGGTATCCCCCTGTCCTGTTACCATACTGAAAGAGTATTCCTAAAGTTGAGTTCTGAGCCATGGAAGAGGAGCAGTACTTTAGCTGAGGAGCAGAAGTACTGCAAGAGTGAGATGTCACTAGGACAACTGATGCAGTTCATCTACCAGAGACAACCATTTCAATTACCCTCCAGTTGAAACCACTTCACTTTGACTGAACACAGTCATGTAAATTGCCTCCACAAAAAGACATCAGAGTGACAACAGGTAATCAATTAAAACTAAGTCTTTCACCTACCAAATACTATTGGAGTGGGTTCAGTTACTTGTTCCTCTTCTTTTCTTAGGCTTTCAGAAGCATCAAGTTTATCCACCTACATTGAAGTGAACAGGAGATTTATGAAGGCCTTGTCTAGGAATTTCACCATTGTGTGAAGCTTTTCATTCCTGGTACCTCAGCTATCAAGTGCTCCTTTTTAGTCCAAGTTGGGGACTACTAAAATCTGCCTGTTCCCAGCAAGCTATGCTGTCAACCTGACTTCCCAGCTGCTTTAGGTATATTGCAATAACCAACAGCTCTCAAATGCAGATGAGAACTCATTACCTCCAAACAAAGCACTTTTCGGGGCCCTATTCTAGTCACTGTTAACTCAGAACCATTAAGAGTGAAGACTGCAAGGCATAAAAATCACACGGATTCACATCTAGGTACAGGCAGTGCTAACAACCAGGACAAACCTACATTTACCCAATGCTGTATTTCAGCTGCTTCTCATCCTCCTTTCCCACTGCAAGAATCGTATCTGGTCTGAGAACTGCTGTGAGGGGGGTCTCTATTACACTTCAGAGATGTTATCTAGATGTATTTAACAGTTTCCTGAACTTTTTCAAGTTTGCAATTCAAATCAGTAACCTGAGTGGCAGTAAGTCTCTTGCTGCTTTGTTTATAGCTGTCAGCCTAACAGCTCTTCAGCATAACACTAAAATTGGTGTTGCAAATGCTATCCTACGGATCAAAGTACCTGACAGCTACCCGTTTGGAACTACCTGTCCTGTCCTATTTATCCTGGCACTCCTGCTCTTTCGGGATCGCCTTTCCCTGGCACTGCCCTGCAGGGCCCGGCCAGCAGCGCAGTCCTGCCCTCAGCTGGACAAACAGCGGCAACGCCGAGAGCAGCCGTCCTGACCACGGGGTAAGAGCAGCTCCGGGAAAGCCGAAACACGGGAGCTCTGCTGCCTAAAAGTGGCTCAAAAGCTTTACAGGTGAGTGTCATTACACCCTGTCCCTTCTGGGACACGGGCTGTCCTGTGCTTTAACAGCTTTTTATGCAGAAAAGACAGATAAGTCCTGGAAGATGTACACACCCCGCTGAAACTAGTCTATTTGTTTGTGCTTTTGAAGTTAGTTACATGACAATTTTAGACATACATTTATAAAGCCCATTCTCCAATTCCACGTTTTGCAGTTAATTCAACAGACTAAATTAGTTTCACTGTAAACCATTTTCACCATGCAGATTTTCCTTCTGGCGAGTTATCCCGTATTTAGTACATGTGATTACTTGTAAATCCAACCAGCAGTTTAAAATACATCATTTTAGACCTAAACCTCACAGGGAAAGGTTCAGGTAAACTTGTGTGGCAAGTTTCTCCTGAGGGGAATACCAGGAGTAGGAGGCATTTAAGATCTGTGCAAGTAATTTCATCACAGCGACAGCCAAGAACTTTACAGAAGCTTTATGGCACTACTCACACTCGCCACACCTGAATTATTGCACACTGCAGGAATTGACAGCATAACAGGCAATTTGTCCTTAGAACACAGCCTGTCCATGGCAACTGCTTTTGGTTGCTCATGAACAGCATCTTCCCTGCCACAAGGTATCTGTAATACAGTGAACAGGAACCCAAACACTGAAGTCCTCTTCAGTTGTTTCTGTTCCCCATGAAGAGGAGCAGAGTCTGGTTGGATTTTCAAGTTGCTTGTGAATAGTTATCCTTTTAGCATTAGAAAGTGAACAGGAAATGAGTTAGAGCTAAATTACACTGCTCTTCTGGCAGAAGCTACATCTAGATTCCTGTAAAAGAAACCTAGGATATTGAGGGACATAAATGAACACAAAGAGTTTGAAATCAGAGTGTCACCTTATAGAACAGCCCATCAACCTGCAAGAAAATTCAGAGGGGAATACTTAACATGACTTATTAGAAGCAACCTGAAGCAGTCACTTTTAAATTGCTCATTTTAATGAAGTTCTTTACTATGATGTCCTGAGCAACCCTAGAGCCTTCTAAGGCAGGGCCTTAGCTTAGTATCTTAGAGCTGTTTGAGACAAGATTTCAGGACCACACATCATCAGAATCTCTCTTCTCTCAGTTGGGCACCAGCTATTGGTATAAGTATTGTACAGCCAGACTACATATCTAAAGTTCTGTTTTCCATTAAAAAACACAAAACAACAAAACATCTTTAGCAGTCTATTCCTATGGCCAATGCAGGAATAACGTGCACTATTAGTTACTCAAAAGCTCTATTCTCTGTATCAAGAAAACAGTACTTTACTTTCACAGTTACAAAAAAGAGTGATGTGTGTGTTGCCCTCACCAAGCTTTCAGTTTCATCAGCTATGGAGCTGCTCTGAGCACAGTTGCTTATGTTTAACTAGACCTCTTCAAGTCCCAAGGCATCTATTTATAAACTTTGCTAGCTAGCCTGAAGTGATGAACCCCACAGAACTCCAGGAAGACTTAGTCTATGAGGAAGAGTAAATATTCCAAATATATGCAAAGAGCTCTGGTTTGCATAATGCTAATAACACAGCAGACTCAAGTCTCAAGCTTTTTAGCCCACGCAGTACTCACTTTGGTAAGGTACTCTCTCATCACTTGGATGAAATAAGGCATTGCAAAGTCCATGATGTTATGTCTCCATGCCAACTCAAGGACTACATCTGGGTGCAGCAAGTCATAGCATGTGAAAAGGCAGGCTGCAAAGCACTCCTGCTTGCCTTCTTCCAAGAACCACTGGAGCAGCTTCTCAGCCAGCTCTGCATCTTTGGACTCAGCAGCATACTGCATAGCATCCTGCAGAAAACAGCAACAGTTAAACCTGGCCCTTGTCAGCATCCTGCTCTACACCTTCTGTACAGGTAATTGCTAGCTAGGAAAGCCGGGTATTTGGCATGCCATGAAGTTAGGCTTTAACACCAGGCATGTTCTGTAGGGGGCAGATACAGTACAGACCAGCTTTGAGGTGAGCCACACACTTTATTAACATTATCCAAGAGGTTTTCCTTAAGTACTTGAAGTGATCTGATGAGATTTTGCCTAGTTTTCTAGCAGAGAACATAAACAATTTGCTGTTAGCCCACCAACCTCACCATTAGATATTAAGGACTACCCAGAGGAGAAGAGATTATTTCTTCAACTGCTTGCCATGTGGCATGACAGAAGGTATTTCCACAGAGTAGGCACAAACTGGCCCATGTGAGCTCACTACAGGCTTGAATATTATACCACCCTAGTCATGTTCCATCTGTAGACTTACAATGGCATGTCTTCAGTTCTATGGAAAATGTTCCATACTGATACAGATAACTGCAGAGATGCCACTGTTTGATACAGATAGATCCCCAGTTACAGGACAACATTATGAAACTAGATTTAAGACATGCATTTGAAATTGCGAACACTTCTGCTCTAGGAGTCTTTCCTTAAACTTCAAGTGAGGGGCTAAAGACTAATTAGAACTCCAGGATCTGAAACTGAGGGAACAGTTCAGTATCCAGGAGATCTGTGCTCCACAGCTCAGACTCCTCAGTCCCACTACCTCACCTTATACAGACGGTCCTTCTTGCAGAGCTCCACGCTCTGTTTCCAGCGGTTGTTGCCCTTGTACAGATAGGCTGCAATGCGCCTGAACTCGATCAGTTCATGCTTCTCCAGACGCTGAGCCAGCGTTATGTTATCAAAGTTGTCGTAGGCATCGATGGAAGCTCTCAAACCCTGTTGGAGGGAGTTGTTACACGTGCTGCCAGATGGCAGCAGGCAAGAACTACAGTAGAGAAACGTCTAGTCATGGTACACAAGTGTTTGGGTTCTGCCAGCTGGGTGTTGATACTATGGCTACATCTTCTTCATCTACATTTCATGCACCTCTCCAGAAGATTTTTTTTAACAAAGCAAGATGCTAACGTGATCACACTGGCTTCAGACACAAAAAAGCTAGTTACCTTTAAAAGACAAAGCTTGTTTTCAAACAGCAGCCAATGGGGCCAGAAATTAATTTGTTTGCAGAAGTGCTGCCCAGCAGAGTATGCACACCTGATACTGACCTTTGTGAGGTCTGTCCTTAGAAAAACATCTGTGGTATCTGTTTTTTTGCAAATCATTGATGTCTCAAGACTCCTGCTCCAAAAGGGCCTGACTGCACCTCCCCTCTCCGTTGCATTGCAGAGGTGTTATCTTCTACTCAAGGGAATTACTGTGTCAGCAGCTTTTTTTTGTTGGAGAAAGATGAGCATGCCTCAGGCTAAGCAATCTGTGTTTTGGGGCTTACCTGGAAATCTTCCTCTTCTGTTAAAAGGTTGTTAAGAGCTTCATTAACTCCTTTGTTGTTGTGGTTCTGGACTGAACGCAGATAAGGCTTTACTAAAAGTAGCTGATTAACCTGGAAGGAAGAGGTTTCCAATACAAGATTAAGTATATCAGTCCTGACACTGCATACTCCTGAAACAGGTTCCCCCTTGTTATTACAAGATGTCAGGACCCTTCAAACAAAGCTTCTTGTATTGCCAGAAGCAAAATAAAACAGCCTCCTAGGCCAGTTATGCTCACTTTTCTAGCACTTTCCATATTAAGCCAGGACTGAGCTGCTTCTCAGTCCTTTATACTGGAGGCAAAGACACCCAATAGATGTCAACCCTGTTTTCCAGCCAGAGCCTGGAGGATCCTACACTTGAGCAAGAGGATTTCTTGTTCACCTCCCATCTCCTAAACTCACCTTTGAGAAAAAATTGACTGTCCTGGTGTGATCCAGCCGTGGAGATAACACAAGCAGGAGATCGTTGATCAGCAGAGGTTTGTAGTCCAAGTAGAACTGCAAGGCTTTGTAGTACAGCTCCACATTGGCCACCTGCATGGTTAGACACCAGTTAGTACTTCAAACACAAGTAAGCCTAAGACTGACACAAGTCAGACTTTATGCTGAGTTAAGTAGTCCAAACTAGTAGTTCGAGATAGTTTGGACTACTTAACTCAGCACAGAGTCTGACTCCTAAACAAAAGTTAAGTTTTGTCCTAGAGGCCAGAAATTTAACACTTATGCAGAATTCTTGTTCAGTCTTACAACTGCTTCTTGAGCCATCTGATTCCAGACAGTGAAGTCACAGGCTACCAGGGGTAGTACAAACCAGTTCTAACCCACTCACAGGAAGAGATCCTGGCACAGGTAGCCCATTACAGTTAATATGACCATCTGTCAGCTCCCAAAGCCAGTAAAGGCTGTAGCCTTGAACAGTCTTTAAAGTTGTCTCCTTGAAACCCTTAAGACCAGTATGAGTATACTCAGTCTTAAATCTTGTCTGAACTGTTCCTCAATTCACCATGCTCTGCTGTACTCACTGGACTGCCCAGCCCGTTTCTCACACTGAAACAGCTGGAAACATTTGCAGAAATCTTCCAAAAACAGTTACAGCCTCTGAGTAAGACAGCAGTCAGCTCAAAGGTATTATATTGCTTGTGACCTATGATCCTCAGCAGCCTCAGAAAACACTCTGTGCTGGCTGCTACCACTCAACACCAAGTGCTGTACAGCAGAAAAGAAGCAGTGTAAGATTAGATGGATTCTTTAAACTAATTGGAAGTTGCTTTAAGTACAGCAGGAAAACTGAGTAGTAGCTTGAGCAAACTCAATTTCTCAACAGCAATTTTGTTGTGCATTTTTGCCTCCGTCCTGAAAGATGCTTTCAGTATTTGCTTCAGTTAAGTAGTTACTTACCTTGGCAATTATGTCTTTAAACTGCCCTTCTTTCCAGGCATCAGTGGGATGATTCATCATAGTAATTATTGCATTGTCATACTCCTCGTACTTGTCATAGAGGAATACAAGTTCTGCCCAGAGATGAGCCTGTTCTGCAGCCCTGAGCACCTATTAAAACAAACAAACAAAATCCATCAGTTTGATTCATTGACAGCTTCCCACCTTCACTTGCAGCAGAGCTATTTTACTGCATACCTTTGGAATATTAACTCTAGACCAGAAGAGCTCCAGGTGTTCCCTCATTTTCTGAGGCTTGAATTTGGAGTATAAGATAGCAAGTTCAGTAAACATTCCCATGTGAGCACGCTCTAGGCCCAAAGCAGCTTCCAAAAGGGCAATCAACTCCTCAAAGTAGCCACGATCCTGGATTTCAGGAAAATAAGGATTAACTGCAAATTCATGACCAACTTGTTAAAATGCATGTTTACCTAAATTCAATATAGTTTGATTTTCTCTCCCAATGAAAGTGCTTAGATTTGTAAGACATGATTCCGATGAGGCAACAGAACTATAAAAGGGAAAGTAGAAACTGTCACCACTCTGTTTACTACAGAGAAAATGCAGGTAGCCATGAGGAAATGGAGATAAAGGAAAAATTATTTTAACCATCAGCCCCCCAGGGTATCAGGTTTTTTCAGTATGCTTTTTTAAGTCTTCTAGGACATTAACAGTGACTGACCTGATAGTAACTGATCAGCTCTTCAAGTTCATCAGCATGGATGACTATGTGTAAGCCACAGATCTGTGCCAAGCGGAATTCTTTTCCATCCACACAAGCAAAGCACACCTGTAATGACAGTCAGCAGTCAGTCAGTTAACAGGACAATACCGCAATGCTTGATCTCCTTACGTTAAAGGAAACGTTATTTTGCAAAGATTTACCAAATTCAAGGTTTACTAGCACTTCCAAATGGGTATTTCCATAATTCTTCTACTAGAATTAAAATCTGTCACTCATTCTACACTAAGCTTTAAGTCTTGAAATTAAGCTTTAATATCTTGGGCAAGAGAACAGGTTATAAAGCTACAGACATACTCTGTAGCCGGAACAGTTCACAAGCTGCTACCAGAGCTAAAGCAACATGCTTAGAACAAACCACAGAGCGCATTCTGGAGACTAGTAAAACCCACGGGGAGTTTAAGTTACCTCCTTCCAAGTCCTCGTGCTGTTGGCTTTGCGGCCGCTGTCCACGGCCGCCTGATACTCGCCGAGGTGCACCAAGGTGGACGCCAGGCGAGCGAAGTTCGAGACGTTGTTGTAGAGCAGCTTTGCTGCTTCGTACATCCCCTCTTCATAACAGCGATCACCCACCTGCAGTGGGAGCCCAAGGTAAGCACGGCTAACAGCAGCTCTCAGGGGTCAGCTGAGCAGCAGCTCATACATGGGAACTGTGCCCCAAGACATACCTGCTGTATATGGGCATTGTTAGGGCCACTGATAAATTCCTCCAGTTCCGACAGACGATTGGTTTTTGCCAAAGCAAAAATAAGCTCTGTCTCCACGTAAGACTCTCTAGCCTTCTTCCTGGCCATCTGTAAGAACTTCACTAGGTCCTCCCAGTTATCTGGAAGAGATAAGAGAAAATTAAGATCCTGTGTTCAGTCATTCTGTATTGCTCACCCTGCCCATCTTAGGAACAGCTTCCACTAGCAGGATCAAGGATCTCCTCTACCATGTAAGCCATTTATATCTGAGTTACAGAATTCCCTGCTAAACACCAAGTCACCTTCATGTAAGGCTGAACTTCTTGATACTGTTCTGCAATCCAGTTAGCAAGCAAGTTTGCCACATACAGCTACATAAATACATTATACTTGGCTATATTTTAGATAATGGTCCAAATTATCTCCACAGGAAAGTCTGTCTTGAGAGTAGCAACACAGACAAGCTTGTTGATCGGAATCTCACTAAACACTGACTCATCCATTCCATGTACTGACTGCTCCCATTTCCTCTGAAACAGAATTCCTAAGTCTTGAGAACCCCTGCTGCTCAATGTAAATGCAATAACCTAGCTCATACCCAAACAGTCTGAGGTTCAAGGATGCTTTGCCTTACCATTTCTATTGGCTGCCTGAACAACTTCCATGTAGGCAGATGGATCATCTGCCTTTATATAGGAGTCAATGGCTTCTTTCACCAAGTCCTTCTGGAGCTGTGCTCTGGCTAGCTGGCTCCACACTGCCGGTTCGTTACATCTCTCTGCAAATTCATAAGCACGGTCTAAGTTGCCAATGTGCTCAATCAGCACCTGTTTGAAATTGAAGTTGCAAGTTAAAAATCAAAGCTTTATAACACTGCCCCTTCTAACAGAACTCTTCCTTCAAGTGTATATACCACTCTGTGTAAGCAGTATGAAGCTAACTGCTCTTAAACAGCCATGCCTGTCCAATGAAGCATTCTATATTGCCATGCAGGAACCACTCCTCACCTGAATTGCTGAAGTATTAACATCGAATTTTCTGAATATAGCAAAGGCTTCTTCGTACAGCTCGTTACTGATGGCAATGTTGGCAATATCTGGGGCATCGTAGTTATCCAGGCGATTGATGTACTCCATCACTCGGGTGCGGTCAGCCTTGATGGCCGTCAGGATCAGCAGGTTCTGGAGGTTCCTTTGGTTAACAGAAGGCAGAGGCTATAAGTGCACAGCAACACCTGCTCAAGTGACACGGATTGTACATGTGAAAAATCACACCCACTTGCTGTCTCTAGCAACAACCTTTCATCCCCAGACTGAGAACCACCGGCATTTGCCTTCAGAAAGAAACTGGTTACCAGTATCAGTGTTCTCTTTTCTCAACACATCACTGCAAACTGTACAGTGTGAACAAGCGCTGTTCTTAAAGCACAAAGCACTCTAAATTCTGGTTTTTCTCCTGATTATACACATTGAAGAGTGCTTAGGTACAGCATCCAAGAGACCCCCAATGACCTGGGTCACTCCACCACCTAAACAAAGGCACTGAATAGTCTAAAGTTGAGGACAAAGCTCTCCTCTTACCTGTGCTCACTGAATACAGAATTATCCAAGACAATCTTTTCCAATAACTCAATCAATTCATTAGGCAGATCAGCAGTCATGAAAGCTTTCACAGTTACAGAAACCTCCTCTGGATCCTGTGTCTCTGATAAAGCCGTTTGGACAACCTAGATTTAAAGGCAGGCATGTATGAAGTGTTTTCCCAAAATGAAATATTTGCCAACGTATTCCAGTGAACTACAAATTCAGTGTCAGAACTTAGTATTTTGACACAGACAGCAAGGACAAGCTAATAGCTGTATCACACAGAGGTGAAGTCACACTCTGGGTCTGTACAGGCATCTTTTTCACTAGAGGCAGGTCACTCCATAGGACAGGAAAAATACCTTACTGGTAACTAAATCTTCTGACCATGAAGGTCAGAATTAATACCTGCCACTCAAACTCTTATAAACTTCTGTATGGTTGAGATGGAGCCTTGAGGGACCTAGTGGGGGAGAAGTGCTACTTCAGTGTTTCTGAGATGTCCCAAGGTCTCCACATACTCAAAGTTGAGCCTTTCTGCTGTACCTGGTCAATCAGCTGCCGCCTGAAGGGGTTGTTTTCTTCCAGTACATTTGCCCAGAGCTCGGGGTCCTTCCTGCGCACCAGGTAACGAGCCTCGCTCTTGAACAGAGAGTTCTCATTGCAGACCTGAGGGGGAAGTCACACAGATTGGCACTGATGCTTCAGGGAAGAAACTGGTATGGACAGGTTTTTATGGTTAACCAGAATGTTAAAGCTAATCCTAGCAGCCTCCTAGCAAAACAACTTGGAGCCACCTTCATATCCTGAAATAAAGGAGCCAAATGCAGCCAACACTTTTTTAACACTGTGGAGTGGAGGTATTACTTAAAAAACTGCTTCAGGCTGGAAAGTCATCTGCTTTCAGCAGCAAGCCTAGATTATACTACTATTCTAACACTCACAGCTGATGTTCTCACCATATATGAGTTTGGAAGCGCAGGTAGGAGAAGAATGTTGTTTTTCTCAGCAGCCACAAGCACTACAATCTGGCATTAAGCTGTGGTGTTTGTGTTGAGACAAGGAAGTGTTTGAGAACCTTGAGAATTTCACTTGCCCTTGAATTTCTGAGGGAGGTTCTAGGAATAACAAGCTTAAGATAGGAGAGGAATGCTATTGGAAAAAGTCCTTGCAGTTTGTCTGTCAGTATTTATTTTCCTCATTTCTGGTTAAGTATTAGATCAACTCTAAGGGTCAGTCACAATAAAGGAGAATTATAAGCCCTGTTCTAGTTTCAGGGGAAATTTTTTTCTCACTGTAGAGTCAGGCTAAATGACAGTCTGTCCCTGCTGCTGATCAAGTGCTCAAGGCTCAAAGCAATCAAAATAACAAAGATTTAATGGTAGGCATATGCATTATCTGGGCCCAATAAAAAAAAATTAATTTTGAGCAGAATCAGTGGATGAAAGAACTACATGGATGGCACCTCTCAGTTGCAGAGTTACACAAATTTAGTTTGGACATACAGTGCAAGTTTTTCTCATCAGCATAGAAATTACTGTCTCCATGGAGAAGAATCCTGCCCGCCTCAACTCCTGATGAGACTGCAAGACAGGACTGGGAGCGTCAGACTAACAGCCAGCTGGGCTCCCATTTCAGGCAGCAAGTAGTTCTTTAACATGTTTACAAATGCAGTTTTTCTAACCTTTATGAGTTCCAGATCACACTGCCCCCTCTCATAAGCAACGCAGGCCAGATGAGGGTCCCTCTTTTCGCAGTATTTGCCGACCACACGGCTGTCATAGTAAGGATTCTCACGCAGGAAGCGCTCGGGGTTATTGTTACTGTCGATGTAGATTTTGGCCAGAGCATTGTGAGTCGCGGGTTCTTCAGAGCCTTCGTGAATCCTTGATTCGAGCCACGGCAACAGCAACTTAAGCCTTTGAAGAAAGAAACATTTCAGGTTTACCAGTCAGACAGAGCTATGCTCGACAGCTACCCTTCAGTACCCAACCTTCCCTTCAAGCAAGTCTGCTGGTCAAACTTGAAAGCAAATGCAGATCAGCCAGTTACTTTTAATGACTATTAAATGAGTGGAGTTTAACATTAGGGAAGGCTGCAGGTACCACGAGTTTTACAATCTTTCAACTCCTGTTCTATTAGCTGGCAGTTCACGCTTAAAGCCATTTGTTCATTTTACAGGTAACTAGAAACTAATTAACAAACTGCTGTGTGTCTAGAAGAAGACTGTCAAGACAGTTTGATCCAGGTTTACTCCAAAGGCACATCCCATGGCTGGCTGTACAGGAATGTTCAAAAGCCATCACTCAGTGCTGTCAGGCACTCCTGTATGGCCCAAATAATCAAGAGACTGACCAGCAAATCTAAACTGCTTTTTTATAAAGAAGCAAACAAATATTAGCATTGTATCATTTAACAAAACTGTATCCAGCTCAATTTGTTTATAGCAGGGTCAGCAAAGCCCAACACTGGTGTCTACAGATACATTTTTATTACCGATTTCTTTTCTCCACTTCTGCCACCAGCTCATCTGTTGAGAACTGCCCTCTAACCACCATGATCAAGTTCTTGATGACATCTTCAGAACAATCTACATCAAGAAGCCCTCCAACCACTGCTGGTATACGGCTAGGATTCACCTAGAATAAGCCACCATCATTAAAATAAGTTATTAACATTACTAATAACCCACCACAAGTCTTCCACATGGAGAATTTCTTGTTAACAGTTTCAGTTATGCTTTAGAGCAGTGAATTTTAAGTAACTATTGAAATTGTATATGAATTCCAGGAAAAATTATGTTTGTGATAGGCAAAAGGCTTATTGAACAGCCTATGCAGCAGAAGAGTGAGCAGAAAAGAGACACAGATTATGCTGTAGTCCACTAAAAGGTTAAGTTCTTTCTAGGGAAGGAAAGAACAGGAGCCTAACACAGAATTCTCCTTACCTTCTGCACGTAGATCTCTATGTACTTCTGCAGGTTATTGCGATATAAATAGAGCACCAGGTCATGAACAAAGTCAAATCGATCACAGACAATGATCAGAGGAAGCTGATCTGTGAGCTTTGCCTCCTGTATTTTCAGGGGAGGAGGAAAAAAAAGTGATCAGTAAACAACTAAGTTCAAGTGGCTTCAAAGCAGACCAAGTTCCCTTGGCTCTAGGAGTCACAATACATTCCCATTGAAGACTGCCAAGCAGACAGCTGAGTTCAGAAGCAACTTATCCATTCTGAATATCCTGTGGCTGGTCTATCAGTCAAGTTTTTAAGTTTAGCTCTTCATGAAGTGCCATATTAGGCCTACATCTCTAGCTTCAAAATTACTACCAATCCATGTATCAATTCAGAAGACAGTTGCTGGGCCAAGAACTTGACAATGCAGAATGAAGAGACATTAAAATCCCATTTTACCGGTCACAAAGCATGCAGTGTTGTAGTACAGGTTGATTCCAGTTTTAATAAGCTTTGTCTAGCCAATACCCCTGATAAGGCACCTGCTGGATACTTCAACATAATCTTTCCTTCTGCCAGTCTGGATTCACCTATTGTTATGTGACAACATATTCACGAGTTTGGTACAAGTTATATCATACAACCTAGTTTTAAAAGAATGTGAATTTGGGCTTGTTTTCCCAGAGGTAGCCTAGAAGGATCCATTTTATGTCTGGAATAGGATCAAATCCTATTTCAGCCCCATAGAAGACTACTCAGAGCCACGCCTGCTAAACCTCCTTGGTGTTTCCCTCTCTTAGAAAGCTGTAGTCCTGTTGCTTAGCAAAACATACATAAACTCTTCAACCCACTGGGCAGAACATTTACCTTCAGAAAGTTCTTCACTCGTTCGGGGTTATAGCAGTTACTTTCACGGCAGATTCTTTCCACTTCCTTTATCTGACCAGTCTTGCAAGCTGCCTGGATGTACTTGAAGTGAACATCTGGATCCTGGCTAAAGTTTACAATGGAACCCAAGAAATAGAACAGTCCTAGAAAGAATCACATGTTTTTAACATTGTTAGAAGGACAAGTGAAGCAAGTGCAGACTGTACAGTCTTCAGCTTGTGACTTAGTTCAACCCTGCTGAGAGAGAAGCTTTCATTCAACTGCAGGAAATACCAGGATTCTTTTCCTCTCTTTCAGGTTTCATCTTTCTGATCTTGACTCAAGAGGTTTAAGAAACTCTCTGGAACAAAGCTACCCATAGAACTCGCTGTGATGAGCTCACTTTGATAAATGCATCCTGAGGTCCAGCCATGTGACAAGTACCTCTCCCATAAAAGCTCCACAATCCTTCCCATTAGCTTCAATCAAGCAGTGCTTCCAAGTAAGCTGCTTCCCTCTAATACTGTACCTTCATAGCTTTTGAAAGACTCAAAAAGTTCCACGAGAGACTGGGTACCAAGCTGCTCATGGTATTTAGAAGCAACTTGCACACACAGCTGTAGGTTTTGCCTAATGTTGGCTGACAGCATGGCACGCAAACACTCCACGGAGTCCTCAACTGACAGTGAGCCAAAGAAGTTCACAAGCCACTGCAAAGAGACAGAAATTTTACTCAGTAACTTACACAGGATTTCACTGACAGAATTCTAAGATGTGCCAACTAGACAGTTTCTACCTCAGGTACCAGAGAGAACTCTTCCATGCACTAAGACCAAAGGCTTAAAAAGAAACACACTCACCATCTTTACAACTACAAAAGTGCAGTTTGGAAATAATATTTGAAGTGCCCACCACTGAAAGTACAGATTACACTTTAATCAGTAACTGGACAAATGTTCTTGAACCACAGCTACCTGTGGTACTTCAGTACTTACAAACCATCTCACAGCAGATACAGAAGTGATACAGATTGAAAGCTCCAGCGAAGTGAACACTTCCTTACTGTGTACAGACTTACCTCAGGATTCAAGAGGTGAGTATGAACAACTGCACGTTTGATATCATAGAGATCCGTGTAGTGTTCCAGAGCTCGCTGGAGCAAGCCTGCCTTTTCACACAGCTGGGCAACGTGAGCACGGTCATAGTGCGTAAACATTTGGTTTCCAAGAATGGCATCTGCGACCTAGGAGGTTACATTTCACATTCAGACTGTCAGAGAATCACAGCAGCTCAGCCTAGAAGTTGTTGAAAAGTCACAGCAGTGATTTAGTCTTTCATGTTACTAAACTAGTTATGGATATCAATATTAGGCATCATACTCTTGTGCAAGTCTACTGCTGTCTCTCCCCTTTCTTGGGAACTGTGCTGAGGCCTCACCTGCGGGGCATGAATCAAATTCATTTCCAGGAGCCGAGTCTGAAGGTGTCCTTCTGCAGGGCGGTTGTTTTTCAGGGCATCCAACAAGAAGGACGTGCACTGCTGAAGGAGACTGTGCTCCATGAACACATCCACAATCTGTTGGGAGTGGTCAAGTTAGAGAAAGGGCTCTGTGTACACACATGCACATTTTTCCATCTATACCAACAGCCTGGCTAGAAAGGCAGCTCATCACAGCACTACTATGCTGCATTCCCTTTATTTTCAGAGGATTACTACCATGGCAGCAGAGAGGCAAGTTTCACACTGTTTTTCTCCAGAATGGAAGAAGTGCATTACTCTGAGCTATTATGCCAGCTTTTGCCACCCACTCTATTTAGTTCTAACATAGCATGCAAATCACAACCCTTCTCTCTTGCTGGGATAGTTGCTACAAGAAAAGCCAAGAAGTAGATTCAGTTATTTATTTAATAATGCAAAATGCTGCCCCATTTCTCTGTCTATTTAACAAGTGGCCACTGGCAGCCAGTACTCAACCTATTTGTTCATCTTTCTGTAAGTTCTCTGCATGGGAAGAGTTAATGTTCCACTAAAGCCCACAGCAGGACAGTAACACTCTATTGCTTAGACCAAGCCTGTGGCAGATTTGTTATCAATAAACCAGAGAACTTCCACAAGAACTTGAGAACACACTTGCCTCTAAAGACTTAATGGTAACCAAGTGGACTAGATTAGTTTAGTCGATTCTCTAACCAGACAACTAGAGATCTGAACTAGCCTTACCAGTCCCCAGAATGGTTAGAGGGGCTAGAAAGAGACCAGTACTGTTGTTGTAGGCATCACCTGGTTAATGTTAGCCAGTGGCTCCTCATCCTGTACCAGCATCTGAGAGAACTGCAGGCCTTGCTCTGGACTGACTCTCATCACACTTCTCAGCAGAAAGATCCAGTCTGGGGTATAGCCAACCTAGAGATTTCAGAAAGTCATGCATGTTTTGGAAGCTTTTCACATCTGCTCAGCCTTCAGATTCTTTCGCACAGGGACTATGAACTGCTGTGAGCTTGCTGTGCCCATCCCCCATCTCCCAGGAATTCTCAAACAAAAGCACTGCTTGTCTGTTGACACAGAAATTCAGTATTCACCTGCTTAGTAACTGAACTTGTGCCAGGGCATTTCTCTTGCTAGGTAAGAAAACTGCTTGGGACAAATCTTTCAACAGTCTTAAGGCACCATTTATCGAGTAAAGTCCTAGACTTGCTAGTGGACATTAGGCAATTTTTTTTTGACAGTTCACAAACCGAAAGTCTTATGAATTTAGGAAGAATCTTATCTTTATTCTCCAGAATAAGCTTGAGCCAGTCCATTAATCTGATAGTTCATAAAATTCTGGATGTTTTGAATTTTATTTTTTGCAGCCTGCTCAGACTGTAGTAATACACCATGATTTGCACTATGACAAAAAACAGTTTCTCAATCTTACCTACTTATCAGTTTTAAGTGACAAGAATCAAACTTATCTCATGGAAGATAGCTTGAGAATGCACACACTCAATATATAGAGCCTGTAGTTTGTGATAAACAACTTTACCTTCTTAGCATAGAGCACTATTTTCTGGAATTGACCGGTTTCAGCGAAGCACTGAATGACTTTGTTTGGCACGTTGGCACGAAGGTAGACGCTGAGCGCGAGGGTGGGGTCAGCCGTCTTCACCAAGTCTCCCAGCTCCTCTGAGCACTCCAGCTGAAGTCAAAAGGGTATTTTGTCAAGCAGAAGAATTCAGAGATGCGGGGTCAACAAAAGTATTGTTCCCACTCAGCTGTTACAAGGCAACACAAGTAGGCCAGTGTCGTGACCGAGCCTACCTTGTCTTCCTTCAGCCACTTCTCCAGGAGCTGTTTGCGGCCCTGCTGCAGCACAGGGCGACACAGCTCCAGAGACTCGAACTTGTTCAGCTGTCCCTGGTCAAGCAATATTCCAAAGTACTGGAGCAGGGGAGAGGCCTGCCCAGGCTGAGCCGGTACGCTCTGGAACTTCCTAATTGTATCACTGGTACGTAGAATTCCCTGAAGAGGCACAAGAGAGAAGCAATGTTTAATTAGTGAAGACTGAATATTAGTCAAAAAAACAGGTGCTAAGGTAGACACTGAAGCATCTACTGTTAGGCCTCCAGGATGGAGGCCATCAAACCAATGATATCCTAGCAAGAAGTCAGTGGCCACAGCAAGTCCAGTCTGGTTGGAAAAGTAGGGCAGATGCTCCTTTACGGGATTCAGGAAAATGCATTAGTCAGAACCACTACAAGACTGCAGAGAACTAAGGCTGATATTGCAGCACTTTATGTTTTGAATGTCAAGTACTAACTAAACTAAAGGCAAATCCCCTTGACTTCTAAGCTTTACCTCTGGAGCTTTTTACCTTTGGTGCAGATGCAGCTACTTTAGCAGCATCTGCATAGTTTCCTTGAGCAAACAGCGTGTTAAACTTCCTGGCAAACAATTCCTCTGCCCCGGCCAGGTTACTCCGTATGGCCATACGCAGTCCCAGGTCAGGATTTTGGAGAACATTCGTAGCGTAGTTCACGATGTTGTCTTCCTCAACACAAACAGAAAGCACCTGGAAAGTACAAGGGGAATATTGAGGAGCACTGTCCTTTCCACAACTACTATGAATTATTAAAAAAAACAAGTTCCCCTCCAATTAGTTCTGTACGAGGAGAAATTAAAAAACGATTAATCAAATAGTCACTTGCTCCCTGCCAGGACATTTGCTGCATCAAGTCACTCGTTAGGTTTGTTACTTTCCACCTGAACTTTAGCGGGCTCAGAAACAGAACGGTGGATTTGTTACCTGTCCTTTTTTGTTCACACCGATGATGCCTGAGGTAGGTTCATGAGGAGCTGTGACAAAGATGGTGTCAGCACTAATACGGTTCATGTAGATGCACACTCCAGACTCCAAGTCATACATGTGGATGTAGCCATACTTGGTGATCAGATAGATAACACCATGCTTGATTCCAATCTGCCAAAAGATGGGGGTTTATTAGTCAAAACCAGTCCTATAACAGCTAAGACAGCTGCCTTTAGCCTAGTCACAAGAAAGTACTGCAGTGACATGCCTTTGTAGTGACACTAAGAACAAATATAGCTCCGGGCTTCTTCTTACAGATTCAAAAGCTTTGCTGGCCATTTGCAGGCATAGCTCCAGTGAACAGAGAAGTTGAAGGGAAATTAAAATTCATCTGCAGCAAAGGACATACTCCTCATCCTAATGAGCTGGGCTGAGGGAGAAAGTTGGGGCATAATTAGAATTCTACTCTAGATATGTCAGTACAAGTTCCTCTTCAGAAATACTAATGAGATGAACCCGTTCTCTTCTGACAAAGCCTACCCAAAGCACCAGCAGAACCTGAGCCAAACTCATCTATTGAGTACTCCAGTTTACCTGTGGAGTCACTGAAACTAGGGAGGCTTTCAAGCCAAAACAGTCTTCAGACAAAGAACCTTCCCTTTGGAACAAGTCTTTGGATATTCTGTTAATGAAGCCTCAAGCTGAAGTAC
Source organism: Pyrocephalus nanus (assembly GCA_038380795.1). Taxonomy (NCBI): domain Eukaryota; kingdom Metazoa; phylum Chordata; class Aves; order Passeriformes; family Tyrannidae; genus Pyrocephalus; species Pyrocephalus nanus. The sequence continues at coordinate 6,275,143 of CM076278.1, forward strand.
AGAGCCACACGAATCCTGCCATGCACAGGATTTAAACACCTTTGTTTAAGGCATCTCTTGGCCCATTTATGAAGCTGGTCTGTGAGACTCCTCAGCAGTTGCATGCCCTGAGACAGTCTGCTTTTATCACACAATTTCTACAACCGCAGACATTCTAAGTCAAGTCTGGTCTGTGAAAACAACCAGCTGTGCTCTCTCCTGAAGAATCTCCCACTAATGTCCCAAATTGCCTTTTCCATGCAGCTACTACAAGAGGTATGCTAATATTCTTAGCTAGAACTCTATAAACATCCATAGAAAGCTCAATACCTGAAGACACCATTGAGGGGATTTTTTGGTCTGTTTTGTTGCTTTCATGGTTTGGAGTTTTTTGGTAGGGACTTTGTTGGGACTTTTTCTTTGTTTTATTATTTTTAAATACAACCTTAAGTTGACATCTAGACAAATACAACAGTCTATATATATATGAGTTACTGTTTTAATGTCCAAGGCTACCTTCCACAAACCTATTAACACCCCTCCCAGAAACAGGAAGAACTGACAGCAAAGCATTAGTGAAAAGCATTCTTTACATAGAGATGGCAGCTGCTTGCCAGGCTATAAAGTTCATTTTTTGGGGGTCATTTATTTACCTGCATCGCCACAGGAAAGTCTGTTTGTGCCTCGGGTGGGAAAAACACATCAACAGCTTTCTTAACAAATGGCTGATTTCCAGTAGCTGGCTGACCTACTTCAATTATGTGTAGCTAGGAAGAAGAGAGTTCATGTCACAAGATTGCCTGCAAGTACAGCCACATGAAAGAAGTTCCTCTCCTCTGATATGCTGCTGAAGTCATCTGCCACATTTGGCCAACACAGTCTAGGGAGCTGTGCTCCACATATTCAGAATGGTAAGTTTTCTGGAACTTGACAAATTAAAAACTGGGAAAAGATTTTTTTAAAAACACCCAAACAATCGCATTTTCCATGAAAACAGACTATTCCTATACAAGACATCCTGTTCAAGATGTTTTGAGTCAGTATGCTGGTTTTAGCTGGGGTAGAGTTAACTTTCTTCAAAGTGGCTGGTGTGAGGCTGAGAAGAAAGTTAACCCTATCCCAGCCAAGACCAGCACACTCAGACTTGACAATTCATCAGTTTTGCATGACAAGACCACAAAGGCCCAGACATTTATTTTGGTGTTACATCAGCTCTTTATACACTGCTCAGCAGTTGTAGTATATTCAACTGCTACTGCATTCCACATTCAGTATCTAGTCTCTTCCTGTACTGAACTCAAGACATACAAGACTGCTTAAATGACTACTTCGTACACACAGAGAACTCCACATGGCCATAAACTGATGTTTTAACATCCTGGGCTCAGTTCTCATTGTATCTACATTTGTTCTTAGGTTTAAGTTTCACCCAAGGAACTCGACTTTTTGCAGTTTTTATGCTGTTAAAAGGCAGTGTTTGGATGCTGACTGAACAGGCTGCCCACGGGGTTCTCTCTCGTTCAGAGAGCACGCACTGAATGTGTGGGCACTGAAGTTCTGTTAGCACAGAGTTCTGCTCCAGCACAACAGGAACACGGCTGCAGGCTTTACCTTGCCTCCAGCAGGACTCCTCACAGCAAAACAGAAGAGGGTAGAAGGTTTGGCATTTCCCTCTATTTTGAATTCTGCAAAAGCTGCTGCGTGGCCTTCTATAGGTTGGGAGACTTTTCTATCAACCGAGTAGAGCTGCATTGCACCAACCACACGATTTTGCTGGAAAAAAGAAAGGTCAGTTTGTACAGGTAAGATTTCAAATGTTTGCAGCAAGACCTTAGGGAGAGTAAACTAAAAAGCAGTAAATGTCTCTCATCCCCTCCTCCAACGCTTCAACTGTATTGAAAGTCAGGTGATTCCCTCCCAAAAGATATTATTGAATTTTTGATCTATAGAAGCTAAAATTAAGAAACTATAGCAGCCATTAAGTGAAGTGGGGCCAGGGCTCTCCCAGCTGTCTTCCTAACAAGCCATTTCCAAGGGACTTACCTGTGCTGAAATTCCTATCAGCAGCAGCCATTTTTGGTGTTCATCTGTTCTGTAATTGATGATTTGGCAGCCTGCAAGACTGGCATGTCTGTCAAACATCTTCTGGGGTTGTGATTCTCCCTCCATGCTCCAGTGGTAGACTGCTGTCTCTGTCACCAAGGCAACTGTATTCACAGATATCCACTTCCAGAAGATCACTTCTTCTGCCATTGTGTGGGCTTTCATTTTACTTTTCATCTCAATGTTAAAGATCTGAAGTGTTTTCCCAGCTAGGATGACAAAAATCCAAGAACATCATAGATCAATCACTACAATGGCCATCCTAGTCTGCCTATTTACAAGCACCCAGTTTAACCCACTGGGTAAACACCAGTGGTGTTACAGACAGGGTTTGCGTCCTGTCACATCTGAGTCTCCTTTGATACTTAATTTTTAAACAGAATCCCCTCTCCACCCCCAACACCTCTACTATCCTGAAAACAAAACACATCCCTCTTACAGACACTTACACAGACATTCCAACAACTGACAAGCAGAGACAATTAACTATAAGCTATAGTTAAAAGACAGTCTAAGCTACAGAGCTTGTGTAAACTCTTGTTTAGGTGGCAGCACTGGTATGCCAAGTTACAGGTGCCTAGCAGATGTCATTCACTACAGAGAATGGCTCCAGTTTGTGTCCATTTAGTAGCTGCTGTAGATGAGCTGGACTGAGTCCAACAGCATGAGACTTACAACAGCTCGAGACAGCCAAAGATCCCAGCTCCCATTTCAGTCTTCTGTTGCATGAACTGCACAATGAACTAGATGGATGGACTCTGCACAACAAGTGCCTACTGAAGAGGCCAGTCAAAAGTTCAGAAAGACTATAGAAAGGTTTGGAGCTTTAGTTCCAGTTAAGATTACTGCTTCTTGATTTTGGAAACTATACTGCAAGTTTGGGCTTGATTTTAGTATTCCTTTTAACTACCAGAAGCCCTACCCTATAAGTGCAGGCCTAAAACCAGTGTTAGTTGAACCAACCTGTAAAGAATGAGGGAATCTATTCCTTTCAGGAAGTCAAAGCAATGTTTTATTTCACTAGAGATGAGAGAACTCAGCTCCAGGAATATTGTTTTCTGTTCACAAGACACCCACTCAGACTGCCAGAGTATTGCCTTGTAATGCCATTATTTCTATCCCCGTTTCAGAAGTGTTTCCTGTTAGTAACACTTGTGACTGCCAAGTGGGAGATGTTTGTTGATAGATAAAGGCTGCTGGCCACGGAGAAATCCTTTTCAAGAGATACTAATCCCAAGCTAATAAGTATCTCCAAGTGCCCTATAACAGTTTAGCATAATTTATACAGTGAACTGATCATATTAGTTTAATGCAGTGCCAGGAGACAACACAACACCTCAGAGCTTCCACACGCAGCATTTGCTGCCTGGTTTAACTGCATAAAGAAAGAACTGTCAACCTGATCAGCCAATTCCCAGGACAGCTTGCTAACCTTCCTGGGACCAAAAGCAGCCTGCTCATCCAACACCTTGCTCTGCACATGCAGGTGCTGTATTAGACAGATGCAATAAGCCCAGGTCTGTGAATTAATAGCTGGAAACAGCATTTTTACTGTACTGGACAACAATTTGTCCAGCAGTGCCCTGGTGCTATTGAGGGATGGATTTTGAACTCCCACAGTGTGCAGCCTCACGTGCAGTAGTTCTGGAAGGGCTCTGATCACCATCTAAACAGCAATTCCAGCATGTGCATACAGACACTGCTCCTAAGGACACTCTTCCTGAAAAGGAAGCAGGATGTCCTTCCTAGTTTTAAGAACATAAAAGAAATGAACAAGCTACTGAAGGGAACTAAAAGCTCATGCTTGTCTATTTTCTAGACTTAATTTGACTGCTGTGTTACAGTTGGAAATGGTTTTAGAAGCTTCATTAAGCAGTTTAGCTCTGGATGCTGGGAGCTGCAGGAGCCATAGGTATACAATTCCCTAAGTGTGGCAACATAAATTTGAACTTCACAAGCCTAAACTGTAATTAAACTACAAAAAAAGATCCCTTATTTGGATTCAGAGAGAGCAGGACCAGCTATGAAGTCATAGCAAGGGCAGGTGTGCATTTGAGTCTCATCTCTACTTGAACACTTTATTAGGCCAAGATCCAAGACAAAAAGCCAGACTCTTACATGTAATTGTTTCTGATGAAACTACCAAACTGATGAGTCTACTTAGACTGCACAGGTGTAGTCAAGTAAGCAGATTTGTTTTCTGAACACTAGAACAAGAATTTACATTTCAGTTCACTGGAGCATGAAGTTTCTCCATTCCACAAAGAATGGGAGCACCCCCGAGTGCTGCATTCTCCACTGACACCGACTGCTGGTACTCTCAGTACAGAGCAAAGCAAGAGAATCATGAACACAAGGACAATGAATAAACCTTGGTACACCAGGAGAATGCCACATGCAACCCAGAAATGAAATTGTGCATACTGTATTTCAGTTTTAATCAAAAACCATTTCATTTCTTTTTCTGAGGGCTTTGTACATTTATTGCTCAATAATCCTGGGATTATGAGCAATCCCAATCATGGCACACTGAGTCACAATATGCAACCATTCTGACCACTGAAGCCTCACTCAATCAGCAGGGAAAAGTCTGGAGTGCCAGACTGACTTAAACCATGTCTTTACATTATCATGGGTAACATACTGGTTAGGTAGCTCTATTTTTATGAAGCTCCTCTTTTCTACCCAACCCTCTGATCATTAGATTATTTACAGAAGACATCATTAAGTTTGCAACATTTAACAACACAACTTTGTATCTCATCATTAACTCAACCTTATCTGTTCAGAGGACAGATTTATTCACTCTGAATGGACAGAGCAATACTCCTTTTGAGCAAGTCTTAACTGGCAAGAATAAAGCTATATTCTTTGAAGCTCATGATAATTCATTTAATATGTTAGTTCATTAGTATGTTAGTTTTAAACCCAGATTATATAGTTTCCTTTTAAGTGGTAGATGAAGCTCTGCTAGTGTAGAGAAGGCACTTTCCTTGCCAATACAGTTTGATTAAAGGGGTCCAAGATCAAGGACAGTGAACTCTTAACAGATGTGAACATTTTTTCATTGTTACCTTTGCCCATACCCTGGGTAAGGCAGAGCTTTGCAAGATGTATAACTACCTCAGCTAAATCACAGATTCAGCTGAACATTCACACTTTAGTTTTCACCTGATGTCAGTACAAACCTGAGATCAAAGACAAGAAGGTACAGGTTTTGTGCCAGTTCTGAGGAACAGTTATTTCTTGGACCCCTAAGTAATATCACCATGATTTTTCACAATAAAAAACACACTTAGGCAAAAATGAATAGCACACAGGACATGCTAGCAGAGGTCTCTCATAAAAATATTGCAACTTCATTTTGTCTATCAACTGTACTTCCATCATATACACACACAAACACAGACACTGAGAGCACACTCTTCCTTCACTCGGTACAGTCAATAGTCAAAGCAGCCAAATGGTGGGAAACAAGCCAATGGAAACATTGTCACTGTAATGCCAGTTGAGGATTAAGATTCCCCCACCTGGCTATGAAGTGAACTGTCAAATGGCCACCTCAAAGTTCAGTACTTTTTATGAGATTAGACCATTCTGAACTACTGAACACAAAATGTCAGGACAAAGTTCACTCACCATCTGTTTAGATAAGATGCAGGAAGAAAAGTACATAGTCAGTAATAGTTATTGAGATTAAATACCAGATGTTGGTCATTTGAGAAAAGAACCAGAGATGAATTAAAAATTACTTGAGCTCAGAGTGCTACCTAAAGGTAGTAACAGCACCACAGGTACTGGTAAGCAGAGGTCTTTTAGCTCCAAGACCTCTTGACTGTCAAACTTAACATGCTTGTACATTCAGACTTTCACAGCTACTGGCCATCCTTAAGACATTTTTATTGCTATCCAGTGAAGCCTACAGAGCTACAAGAAAGGGCCAGGACAGTACAGAAAATAAGAATGGCTCTACATCTATACAAGTGTCCATTAAGTTTACAATACCTGGTTAAAGGGAAAGCATACCAGATGCTGACCTGGTCCTCAGCGAGGATAGGAGGCTGCAGTGCCAGGTCCAAGCATCTCACACCCACTTGGAGGCAAATCATCCAAAGATTACTGAAAGATCTACTGCCAAAAATACAGCATGCAAGTTCAGGCAAGAATTCTTATCCTCATATACATTCTTCTTAGAAAATTTACATAAAGCCAAAGAGCTTTCATAATCAGTAATGCAGCTAAACAGCAGTTTCCACACTGCAGTGACCAAGGGTTACTCACCTTTCAGGGCTATTACTTTGGAGGCTGGATTCATGATGGCACTTTCTGCAGAAATTGGGCGTCTGATGGGTGTTGTGGGATCGCTCATGTCAATTATCACTACTTGTGCCTGCTCTCCCACCTTCTCCCTGATGCAGATGAACTTGTCAGATTCCATTGTGAGGGTGCTGAATCCAATGTTTGCTGGGTTAATGCCCAGATTTTGGAGCTAGAGAGACAAAAGAGTGCTTTATTATCCTTTCCATGTTGAAGGTCTAACTCAAGCCTTTATGTCTAAATCTCCTCCAGAAGGAAATGCAAGACTGACAAATTTCTCTGACCAGAATGTATACTATTGAACTATCTTCTGATTCACTTTGTTCCACAGGTAAAGAATTACACAATTGTCAGTATTCAGGTTTTAAACACATTCCAAACTTGTGTTATTGATGCAAACTAAAAGGAGATTTAACTTCAGTTTAAGCTGGTTCTAGTAATGTGACAGATTGAATAGTAGCAGTAGCATCACTATTCCAGTTTTAACAAGGCTGGAATATTTGATATTAAAAATTCAAGTGGCAGAACTACAACATTCAGGATCAGTGGGTCATACAGAAAGAACCAATTACCCTTATGCAACCCATTCCTAGTAACAGTATGGAATGAAGTCTACCTGGCAGGTCTCAAATGGCCGATTTTTACAAGTAGACTTTTTCATCTTCTTAGAATCTAATTTTTACAAGTCAAAGCTAAGAAAGATGTGTTAAAATAATCAGTCATTCCATCTCTCCTTGCCCAAGAGGTCGTGCCATTTGGTTCAATACAAAGGCTGGGATTGCAGTGCAGGCCCCTCCAGCCTTATGCCCAACCCTCAAAACATAACTTGTGCTCAACCACACAACAGCAGGAACAAAGGAGTTACTACTCTTAATGCAACTTGAAGTCATTTTGTGCTGCTGAATAGGCTGCCCTAGAAGTTGGCCATTTCTCATTTTCATCCTTTTGTGTTACACTTTGTTTCCATTCACTCTCAATCTCCAGCTAACAGGAGGAGGTGGCAGCACCACTGCTCCATCGGGCTGCAGTAAATCAGGTTTACCTGCCCAGCACACCCTAGCTTGGTATGCAACCCACATTTTATATAACAGTAACTGTGACAAGCCTGAGCACCTGCTTTATGCCCCAGAGCGATGCTTTTCAAGCACAGGAACTGTATCGGCTTCACTGAAGCCTCTCAAGGGATTAACCTACACTGCTTTTCAGTGCACTGCAAGTGAAAAATTACTGCCCTCAAGGAGAGAGGACAGAGTCTACCACCAGCATCACTGAGTCATTAGGCTCCTTTGATACACAGCACCAGGACCTGCCTACAATAGACTATAAACCCCTTGGGCAAGAAGTCCTGTGATGGCATCACAAATACTGTTTTCGTGTGTTTGAAGTGGCTGATCATGGTTTGTTACAGCTTCTGTAAAGCTACTCACTTAAACTGTAAACTGGATATGTAACAGATACCTACAAGTGTGGTGTGCCAGGACTGTGCCCAAGAATGCCTCAGGAACTGTTTGTTTTCTGTTGAGCTGACTAATGAAGAGCCACTCAGCTCAGTAACTGCAAATCTCAACAGACTCAGGTTTCAGTAACGCTACACGAGCCCAGTGCACGCATGCGGAGAAAGACGGTTACTCATTCCTGAGAGTCTCTCAGCAGCACTGAGAGCCATCCAGCTACACCTCCCTTCAGAGGCAAATCCTTCAATACACTCTACTCAGCTTCAGCAGGTGCCATTCATTCCAAAAGAGAATCAACGTTTAGGCACAAGGTCCTCAGAACGTGCTGGCACCTGGAGCTCTGAGAACAGATCTGCCGGGCAGGCGGCTGTTACAGGCTGTCTGTCAGGAAGGAAAGAAGTTCCCATACCAAGACAACTCCTGTACCTCTCACGTGTAACACAGAACATTTTAGTACCCAATAAACACGCAAGTTGTAGTTCCACCAAATTCTGTGACCTTAAACAACAGAGGAATAAAGGACGGGCTGTAAATCCCATTGTTCTTGCTCTCATGCTCTAAGTCAGACAATGTCCACATATTGTGGGACATTGTTCACAGCAGACACTTGAGCATTTTAATGCTGAGCACGATCCGAGTCCATCTGCCAATTGAGCACAGCCCATTCTAAGAGACCAGTTAAGCATCACTAGAGTGGTCAAGAGATTTAACAGCATTGATTTAATGAATCCAAATCCAGATGTGTTTCCAGAGCACTGGAGCTTCCTCCAGGTCTCTTCTCAATTAGTGTGCTTCAGTCTGACCTACTCTTCAAGAGACAGCCCCTGGCCACCTGCTTTGCATAGTGAGAACCTTGAGGCATTTCCTACTTGAGTTCAGCTTTAAGCCCACAATTATTCACTCCAAAGTTTGGTCCATGTTGAAGAATAACACTTTGGGTATCTTCAATAGGACACATAATATTTTACATCAATTTCCCATTTTAACTATTATAAAATCTAGCAAAACTCTCAGAAAATACAATGCTGAATTCTGCACCTTCTCCCCTTCCTCAAGCACAAAATTAATAAAACTTTATTACAGCAAGCACTTCTCTATGTGTCTTAAAAGGTCCATTAGTGAAGTCTGTATATATTAATTAGTGATCCTGTAGTTTATTTTCATAAAGGAGTGAACATCAGGCCTCTCAAATGCTGCTAGATTTTAATTTTTTATTATGCTTCCTAGGCAAGCAGTATTCTCTCTCAAACTAAGGGTGCCTTCTTCTGAAAAGAAAGATCCAATATTACAAAGTGGTTCCAAAGACATTTACTACGATTTCCATGACTCCATTTACCATCATTTCCATGTTTTCACCACACTTTGGGGTAATGCAATAAGGCCCCAGCAAGCACCCCAGGTAGGTTACAGTGAGACCTGGAAAGGAAAGAGTAACATTCTGTTCTACAAGTAACAGCCTGATGCACCTCCTGCCCTAACGCCCCTTATCTACACACACAGCCCAGAACCAGCCTCACCATCAGGCTGAAGCAAGCAGATAACAAAGATCTTTGCTTCACAGATAGCTGCTACTACTGCAGGCTGCCTTAGATACCAAAGTTATTATTAAGCATCTTATAGATCCTGACAACTTACTGACATGGTAAAGATTAACCTGAGATGTACTGCTTAATTCTCAACATGAATGAAGATACAAACATTCTTAGGATGAAATACAATCATTAATCCGATGTTTAGTCTTTCCCCATTCTTTTTTACCAGCACTGTACCATTTGCTAAGAAATGGAGTCAAAATGTTTGTGGGGTTTTTTTCTTTTTTACACAAGAATTCCAGACTGAGCCAGTACAGACCAACTCAGATACTAATACTAGTCTACAAACCAAGTCCATTTGTCTTATGGGAATATTTAAGCCTAACATACTGTCTAATACTGCCACTCCAATAATTAGGATCTATAATCAGTTAAGTGCAGGAGTCAGAAGGACTCTATGAATTTAATATATCTCTGGAGTTCATTAAATATCCCATTTCAGCTTTATGCCACACAGCTCTAGCAGAAATGCTTGTTAGAGGTGATCAACAATTGTTTAAGGCCACTAGAAAAGAGCGGGGCTTGGACAGAGGCTATACATATCCCAATAAAAACCGCCTGCTAAAAGCTCTGTAAGCACTTTTTAAACATAATACAAACCAAGAATGCACTGTTCCTGTATGTCTGTCAATGAGTCTCCCCACCATGTGCAAGGCACTTCTGAATCCAGTGCACAAATAAGCTGAATCAAGTCACGATAGTGAGCCCTACCTTTTCAATACAAGTCTAAAGAGTCACTTACAGCTTGCAAACATCCTGAGTGCTTTTTAAGTCCACATGTCTATCTAAAGCAAATTCATAAAAGCCATTCAGCTTTCTCATGCCCATTGCACAGCAGAGAGTAATTCTTAATAAGACAAGCCAGACTATCCAAATAGAAACCGGTTTTGCCTTGAAAATGATGGAAGTAAATCTACATCCTCTATGTTTAAAACCACAATACTTCAGCCTCTCAGTGCTTCACCAAGATGCACAATGGAGCATAGAGAGCATGTCATGCACACAAGTTTTTTCACAGTAGTTGGCTGTGCTCAAGAGCCTGGATCAGTTATTGAACAGAGAGCAGAACGTGTGTCTCTCCATCTAAGGGATGAAGGCTCCAACCTTGGAACCTGAGCCTGCACAAACAACAGTCTGCTCTGGAGACAAACAGAGATTTTGACTAGTAAGAACTGAAAAAAAGCTTAGGGCACAAAGAGACGCTTTTTAGAGAAAACCAATGACTAAGTAAAGGAAAAGTTTTAATTTTAGATCAGGAACACTTTGTACGCTGAATTCCAGTAGTATTGCTCCCAGCCTATGTCCCAGCATATTTGGTCTTTTACAGCACTTCCATTGTAAATTACAATCCCCTCACAAGAGTTCAATCTGGTAAATAATTTATAATTCACTGCTCCAATAGAAGCACTGGAGTTAAGAACCTGATTAAATCACATTAGCTTAAGTAGTGTGTGCTAGTAATTCAGTGTAGCGGGCTTGGTAGAGTCTGCACCGCTGCAGCTGGGCAGCCACCAGACAGATAAAAACTAAAGCCTTGTCTTATTCCCCTCCCGTGTTACGGGACTGAACTTCAATATCCTCGGGGGGAAGAATGAGCAAGAAGCAAGTACTTTATGAATTTGTGAAGACATAGTGAGAGCTCACCTTTAGAAACTACTGTTCACTTGTATTAAATGTAGCTAAACAGTCTCAAGTTCCTTCTAGCCCAACAAGACCTGGGTATCTTTTTTTCACTGCCACTGTTCTCCAACCTTCAGCTCACACAGGACCTGAACGTCCAGGCTGTAACAGCTCCAAATGTACCGTGCTCTGTGACTGGCAGTCACTCCTCCTGCACAGCCTTGGAGCTACTGTTCAGTCAGGATGCTCAACACAAGGCAAAATGAGCTGCACAAGGAATGTAAACAGTCTGCTGATCCCCAGCACTCCTCCAATTCTACGTGGACCAAGATCTCTGTTTCACTTCACACTACCATTTATCCACTTCCAGCGAGAGAGAGTGGGAGAGAAGAGTTCAGTATTTAGCACTGCAACTTATGTTTAGCTTCTCTGGAGAGCACTGCACGGTTCAGTTCTTCTTTTAGTAAAGTACACACAACTACCTCGGGAAGACTCTGAACTTGAGGGAAATCACATTTCACCAGCAACAGGCTGAATTTGGAATTAATTATATCACTGACTAAACTTCTAATCACTTAAAGCCATATTAATTAATTAAAAAGGCTACAGGTCCAAACAGTACACAGATTGACTTAAGGTACAGAAAGATTCAACTCAGGATCACTGAAACACAGCACAATTACAAGGAATTATAACTTTTTTGGATTTATCATAAAGCAGCATAAGATATTTGCTACACTAATATTAAATATGATAATTTAACTGCAGTCAAGCCAATTGCTTGGAATTAGTGGCAGAGGGGGGAAGAGATTAAACTGATAAAGCTAAATATGGGTGATAGTGTAGAATTATGAAGGGAAGGCCTAATGTTTTCACAAGTTCCCTACCAGTCAATAATAAGCAGCACGTATAATTTATTCATGACTCCAGATGTTTACAACACTTAATATCAAGTTAGAGCTGATAAAACTGTACTGCAGATATCCAGCCAGATCAAACACTCTGAGTTCCCACATTCCTTTCATTTTCCCTCCCTATTTATCCCACCATGTAGGGACAACTGCAGAAGCAGCACTGAGGAGGCCGACTGCATTCCTACTGCCAGCTACTCCTGATCTCAGTTTCTCCTTAGCACAGCATTGCTCTAGAGCTCCTGCACTCAGCCCGGGGGGAGAAGCAGGAAAGAATGAATGCTGATGAAATTTGGTCCTACGTGTTAACAATGGGCATCCCGAGGTCTTCCCTGCTCCTCCACACAGCTTTCACGCTGGGGAAAAGTCACTCAAGCACAAAATCAGCCCTTTAAATAAGATCAAATTATTTAAGAGCAAAAGCAGGTGGTAGCAAAAAATAGAATATGACTTCAGTACAGATCCCTCGAGAAGCAGGTGGGGAGCCCCCCACCCAAAACTGAGGTCCCACAATGCTGATATTGGCAGTGTGGCAAGACACACACCAACAGTAATCACAGAAACAGTCATTTAACATGCAAAGCAGCACAGTACACCTCCTGCATATTAAGTGTGATGTCCTCTCATCATTGTTGTATAGACCAAACACAATCAGCACAATTGGTTAACGTTTGCTAGTTTGAAACCGTAAGAATACGCTTCTCTCTGACATCAGAAACACTTTGACCCCAAGTTTCTTATGTGGGACAACAGAACTGCAGCTCTTAGGAACCTATATGAGATTATTACAATCACTGCTATAGTGGACACAGGCAGGGAGGGGGCAGAGTGACAACAGAATTCTTCACCCTGTTAAATTCTCCTAACCCATGAAAACTCAGAGGACACAGGTGTGTCTGCTCCCTTGGGCACAGAGATTAGATATTTCTGGAATTCACTAGCTCTAATTACTGTTTTTCAGGCTAGAGCTCCTTCTAGGGTCACCGGGACAGTTCTCCCAGTTCAGCAAAAAAAACACTTCCCAAAGGGAGCTGGAAGTGCCTGTAACCATTTCCGAGGCTAAAATGCCTGAAGAGGCACCAAGTCCTCGATGGGGGATGATGCCCCGGTTGTATTTTGAAATGGATGCCTGATTTGACAGAAAGGGGCGGTACAGCGACAGAAGGATGACTTGCCAAGTCCACTTCCTGTTCTCTCATTCATTTAGCAAATTCCTTTAATTCCTGCCTCAAACTGCATGTTCAGAGACCGCTGTTCTCTCACTCCATTTACAACCCTCCCTCACCACCAGGTCACAAGGAAACAGATAAACCGGTTTCTCTGTGCTGCATCCATTAGTCATGGATCTTCTCCAACGCTGGCATTAGAGTTTTCACAGACTATTAAGACAACCATGTTATTCTGGGGGAGGATTTTTTAAAAATATTGTTATGTTTGGAAGAAGGGACAGGAGCTGTTCAGCTTCCAAGTCCAAATGCTTTCTTGCACCTCATCTCACCGATTTCCTCGCAGCTGCCCAGAAAGAGGTTCCCTGGAACCTCCGCGATCCTGAGGGTGACGGTAAAAGAGAAAAACCGCGATGCCTCTGCAAGACTGCGGCGTCCCCCCGAGTCGGGAGGGGGAAAGCCCGCGGTCCCTGGGGCGAGCGGCGCCTCCCCCTCCCCGGAGCGGGAGGTCCCTCAGGCGGCGAGTGACTCTGCACAAATCGCGGCCGCTCCGCACGGCGCGGAGAGGCAGCCCCGGGGATGGATGGAGGGATGGACGGGCGGACGGACAGACAGACGAGGCAGCCCGGAGCCCGCACCGGGGGCGGGCTCGGCCCCGCGCGCCTTCCCGCGGCGCCCAGCGGGACGGCGGCCGCGCTCCGCAGGGAGGGAAAGAAAGCACGGAGGGGGTCCCAGGGGACGCAGAGGGTTCCCCCTGCGGCCTGGCCCCCTCTCCCCGCCTCTCAGCGCGCCCCCGGCCCGCCTAGGCCGCGGCCCCCCCCACCCTGTGAGGGACGGGGTGAGGCAGAGGAGGGGAAGCCCCTTCCCCTCGCCTCCGCCGCCGCCCCGCCGCGCTCACCTGGAAATGCTCCTGGAAGCGAATGGGCAGTATCTGGGCCATGGCTGGGGGCGAGCTGCCCGGGGCAGGGGCGCAGGGCAGGGGCGGGCGGTGGAGCGGAGCGGGGGCCGGTGCTCCCCTCACGGCGGCGGGAGCGGCGCAGGCGCGGAGCCCTCGCTGGGATGGCGCCCGGCGCGCCCGCCGCCCTCCTCGGCCTCAGCGCGGGGCCGCTCACTCGCCGCCGGGATCACTCCGCATCTCGCCAGCCTGCCAGGGTCTCCTCAAATAGTCCCTCCCCGCCGCCCTTCTTTCCCCCGCCCATCGCCACCGCCTCTCGCCCGCCCTCAACCCCCAGCCCTTCCTCTGCCCCGCTGTCCCTGCATTCCCGCTGAGGGGATGGGCTGGGGACGGCGCTCCCAGGAGAAGGGGGGGGTCCCCTCCCCGGCTACGGCCAGAGGACAGGGGCGGGAGGGGTTTCTAGAGTGCAGGTATCCTTCCGCTGCTGCCACACGCGCTCACGTGATTCGGACCCCTCCCCGGTTCCCCCCGGCTCTGTCCCGAGCTCCCCTCATACCGACCCCGGGGCTGCCCCTCGAGCTCCCCTCACACCGACCCCGGGGCTGCCCCCCGAGCTCCCTTCACACCGACCCCCGGGGCTGTCCCCGACCCAGCCTCACACCGACCCCGGGGCTGCCCCCCGAGCTCCCTTCACACCGACCCCCGGGGCTGTCCTCGACGCACCCTCACACCGACGCCGGAGTTCCCCCACAGCAGCTTGGCGGTGCCGGGGCGATGGTCCCTGCCCTCGGCGCCCCGGGGCTCTCTCCGGGGTGAGGAGGGAGGCAGGGGACACCCATGTGCTGCCCCCCCGGCGGTGGCCCTTGGTGGGCACTGGGGAACGGGAGCCGCCTGCCCGGCACCTGCCGTCGTGGCTGGCAGTGCCGAAGCGCGGCTCTCCTCCTCCTCCTCCTCCTTCTCCTCCTCGGGAGCCCCCGGGACCCCCAAGGGGCTCGGCCGGCGCTGGGATCAGGCGGCACAGCTGCCCTTGGCCCACCTTGACTTGCCCTGGCGCCGTGTGGGCTTTGCTGCCCGCAGCCGCGCCCTGAGGTATGTGAGGGGTTTTATGGCCACATGTTTGGAAAACCATGCCGCTGTTTTGCCCTGTGCGGTTTCTATATAGAAATAAGGCTCCTTCCCCCAGGAGTTGAGAATGTGAATTGGAAGTTACTGAATAACCAAGAAGTGAAGGGTCCAACATGCAAGAGGTGTATCAACGCCTTTTTCTTTCACCCTCACTCCTAGTCAGCCCATTAGCATCAGATGAAGGAGGTGAAGATAACTTTAAAGCTATTATATTTCTCCTAAATTACAGTAATCCTTTGAGATGGAAATGGTGCAGTGTTGCTAGCTCCAGCACTTTTATCCAGAGCATTGTTTTGTTCACATTTTCCCAGAGAGCTCAGCTCTGGGAAACACAGGATTACAGGAGAATCTCTAATTTAATTTTTTGTAGACTAGTTTCTCATGCTGAGCATTGTGAAGCAAAGCTGAACAAGGGACCCCTGAAGACTCAAAACCAGAAGGCAGATTAAAACCATTTCAAATATATTACAATTTAAAACCTCATTACTTTAACGTAACCTCATTCATTTTTAATACATGGAGATGGGAATTGCCAAAACTGGGTTAGGTTTCCAAAGGAATCATGGGCAGGGCTCTGCTGAGACACCTTGGGTTCTACTGGCATGCACAATCACAGGCTGCAGCCATGGGGACCCCTTGGCTATATTTGCGAGAACTGAAAGTCTTCATCTGGACAGAGGAAACCCTGAACAGCCCATTGAACAGGTGGCTGGGATGAGGTGCTGCTAAAGCCCCATCCCTGAGGAAATCTGGGATCTGTATCTGTCCCCACAAGACTCCTGATTGGGGTTAGGTGCCAAAGTCTGGTCTCTCAAAAGAGCAAAGCAAAAACTGGAGCTGAAGTGGAGACAACTTTTCTTTATGTGGTCAGAAGGGGTTTGAGTAGCATCTGCCCTGCAGGTTTGTTAGTAGCAGTTTAATTAAGGTGGGCTATGAGTTTCCACTCGAGGGCAAGTCATCAGTGCTGCAGAGACAGACCATCAGTGGGACGTCAGGACATCATCTGTCACCAGCCCATGTTGGTATAGTGAGCTTGTTCTGTGTTTTCTTCTGTCAACTGTCCTCCCTCACAGTCACTTTATGGATGCCAATTATTTATATCCAGAGCTCCTATTTTTGCTCTTTAGTTTATAGCTAACTATGTCTTAAAAAAAAACAAGGCACAGATTTTCACAAATAAAGTAGGACCTCTTAAGTAATGTACATAGTTATAGGATATACATGTTTATATTGTTTATGTTTTAAAGAAAATTGTGACACAGGAAAGAGGCAACAGATTTGTCTCTGGGACGTATTTTTATCATTAAGAATTACCAATGCACAAAAGTCACTGTGTATTGTGTGCAATCCCTCTCAGTAGTCTGGCACCAAACTGCTAACATGAATTAGAGAGATCACTGGCAAGGAAATCGAGGCTCTTTTAAAGTATAATTAAAATTGAAAGGTCTGTTATATTTCTTTACTCCAGTTTTAATAATATAATCCTTCATGCCCAGTCCCAGCTGGCCAAATCCTAATTACAACATCCCATAATATCCATAGTAAAAAAAGCCTCTCCCTTTATGTAAGAGTGCTTTACCACACTTGTGGCTGCTGCTGTCTTTCTCATTTGTACCTTCTTTACACCTCTCTGTGTTTAAATATCTGTTCTTTATAAGACTCTGCTTTTCTGATCTCAAGGGTTACATTCTTTGCAAGGGTGACCAGCTCTCAAGAGTGAGCTGAAAGTGTTGGACACTGTGGCACAAATAAAAAAAAAAAAAGGGAAAAGTGTTTTGCCGTCTTTTGTCCACTTTGCAGCCTGCTGAGCTTCCGCTGCAAGAGGAACTGCCCTCTGCACAGTCAGCTGTGTGCATGTATGTTTTAACGGAGTATTTTAACCTTGTTTTCTATATTTAGTTTGGGATCTCTCAATGGGAAGGCGCTACTGGCCTTATTTAAGGTATTTCTCCTGCAGTCCATAGTCTATTAAAAGGAAATGTAGAGGGTCTCTAATGGTTGGTTGTGTTAGTGCCCCTCTGATTAGCTGACTGCTACTCTCCTGCTCCTTTATACAAGGCAAAGCAACAGCACCCAGCAGCTGAGAAGAGTGTAATCCCTAGAAATCCTTCAACAAAGCAAATGGAAAAGATCCTGGTAAATGTTTCTCTATTTTTTTCAGAGGTTGCTCTAGTCCAAATATTTGGTTTTCTGTCTCATCCTATGGATGGCAGCCTGATGCTCTTTTTCCAGTGTTTGAAAACAGCCCCGAGAAGAGCTGCATTTTTGTCTTGGAGGGGCTGTTATTTACATGGAAAAATGTTGTATGTATCGTGCACATTCTTAGTCTTCTTCCCACAGAATCATCCAAGGAAGTTCTTGCTCAACAACCCCCGTGCAAATCACCGCTTAACTGCATGAGTGCTCATTTTGCAAACTTTTGGCCACTTGACTGATCTGATACAAAGAAGTCAAATGGCACCGGCACATCTTCTGGCCTGTATGAGAGAGTGTCCACTGGAGACCTGCCCAGTTGGGATCACGTGCAGCTCCAAGGGATGCAGAGTCTGCATGCTGGACTTGCTCGTCCTCGTGCCTGACCGTGGAAACTGCTGGAGAGCTGCTGCCTGTGGCACAGCACTGAAGGCAGGGTGTTGATGCACATCTGTTCCAGCTGAACGCTGCCTGGCGCCGCCAGAGTGTCAATGTTTTGCTTAACAGATAAATGCAAACCTCGGGAAAGCTGTATCAGCACTCGCACTGAGGTGTTGTGGTGCAGCAACGACAGAGTGGCACAACAGCTCCTGAAGTTCTGATTCGGTCTCTCAGGGAGAAAATTGGTATTTCATGGATCTCGAGGCTCTCGCTGACTGTTTGCCTCAGAATCCAGTTTGAAATTGTACTCCTTGTTTTTCAAACCACACCCTCGCTCCTTGGACTTCTTTCCAGCTTGTCTCCTGGAGACGGTGGAGCCCTCCCCTTTCCTCCCCTCTGTCTCTTCTCTCTCCTTCCAACAGGCTCCTCACTGCTGAGTCTCCTCTCACCATCTCCCATCCAGAGCTGACTCCCTGTGCATGTCCCGCAGTCATTCTCCATTTTAGTGCAAAGTTCAATTCAAATAATGCTCTTTTCGCCTGGAATTCAATTCTCCTTTTCCATCTGTTCTTGCTGAATGCATAACTCTGGGTCATACAGAGCACTCTCAGGCTCTGGGTGATTTTCTTCTGTGGTTTGTGTAAGTCATTGTGCAAGCTCCTGAGAGCAGACTGGTAAAAATGGTTATGTTTTTGAAGAAATTATTTGAAATGTAAAGATTATGTTGCAGAGTTGTTTAATACGTAATTGTTTAATGTTTAAATTCCCCCCAGTTCATTCTTTGAAAGGAGAATGGCATTGTACATGTTTGGAATTTAAAGTCAATCCCCTGTTCAGCTGGATTTAACTCCTGACATGTTCTGATATAAAGGTCACTTTATGAATTTAGTTCAGTATGTGAAGCCCCATCCTGTAGTCCCTGTACATGAAAGCTCTGCTGGAGATGATCATCCCCATCATCTCCATAAGCAGATTCTGATGGCATTTAATGTCAAAATGAGCACAAGTGTCCAGAGGTAGTAGCAGTGCAGGCTGGAGGTCTTTAGGTTCCCCACAGAGAATGCCATGATGACACATGATTTACTTGTAGCTTGCAAACAACATGCCTGTCTGGCCTCCCAGGAGCATTTCCATTGGAAGGAGCCATTTCTGTGCATTCGATGCTCTCTGTGCATTCCTGGAGTCCTTTGCTCTTCCCTGGACTCTGCTGCTCTCCAGGCTTTGCAGCAGGTGCCGAGTTCCTTACACAGCAGTTTCTCAGCTGAGATTGCAGCTCCTCCAACCAGCCCTGTACAAACACAGATCTGCCGGTGAGTGACGCAGAGCCGGATAAAGGGCACGGGAGTCAAGGCGTGCCTTCAGAATCCTGACAGATGGAGCAGGGCCCTGTGCTGCAACAACCTTGGAGAAGCTGAATTCCTCCAGGGTGTCTCCTCTGGCAGCTCATTCATCAAGCAGATAGAGGGGGAACGTGCTCTTTGAAAATGTAACCAGTGGCAAGGGATGAGGGAGCTGATATCAGTCCTGGGTGCATCTCTCACTTATTTCACCAGGTC
The DNA here is from genome assembly GCA_038380795.1 of Pyrocephalus nanus. Taxonomy (NCBI): domain Eukaryota; kingdom Metazoa; phylum Chordata; class Aves; order Passeriformes; family Tyrannidae; genus Pyrocephalus; species Pyrocephalus nanus. The sequence continues at coordinate 6,294,435 of CM076278.1, forward strand.
TGGAGTGGCAGAAACCAAGCTATGCTTCTAAATAGACCAAGTGAAATAAACCTTAGCCTGGATGGTTTCAACCTTAGTGAGTTGTTGAACAGCCCTTAGGAACATAACCAGTCAGTGTGCACAAAATGGGCATGAGGAAGGGCTGGGAAGGACCTGGAGAGGTCTGCTGGTTGTCACCTCTGTCCTACAGCAAGGCTGAATGAGCCAGTGTTGGCCAGTTGCAGATTAACAGGGTGATTTGGGAAATGCTGAATATATTGACTGCTAGGGCCTTTTAGCTATTTCCTTTGAAATAGACCCTCGACAGGGAAAACCTCAATGTTCATTTTCTTAACATTATTACATTATCCAGGAAAGAGAATGAAGCCAAGAAAAGCAGAAACCCTGTTACATTTTCGAGTATAGTGGTAAACCATGCAGATTGTAAACAGACCTTTTATTTTCTGTAGGGCATTTACAATATATTTCCCCTTCTCTTAATCCTGGCAAGAAGCACTCTCTAAACTCATAAGCTATGAATTCCCCCAGCTCCAGAAGGTAACAACTCTTTATGACTGTTCTCGTTTGCCTTGCTTCCTTTTCCCCACCACAGTAAGTTTTGAGACCAGTGGCCAAAATCAGCCATATGTGATGGAGAGGAATAAGCTCCAAGATACTGGATTCCAGCAACTCTCATGAAAATAGCCAGCCAGAGAGTGAAGAGACTTTTATTTAGAAGGAATGGCTGAAGTGGGAGTTCAGCCCTTACTGGAAAGTCTATGAAGCAGTCAGTGCAAATTGTGGGGAAAAAAAAGTCTTTGACCGAGGTCTGCACCTTCTTGAATTAGTTTTATTGTTCATGAAATATTTTTGTTCCATTCCTTTATGCCCAAATTCCTGGTTTTGTATGAATCTGTACCTTTGTCTGTGTTATCTTTAAAGATAGGTTCAGAAATCCTGTCCTGAAAACACCATTATTTCCTGAACTACGTTGTCCCCTTCAAAACCAGGTTTTGTTAGACCATGTAATGCTATTTTATGTAACACAAAAGCCCTGTTTTTTTTATTATCGGCTTGCAGGATTTCAGGAATCTGAAGATAAAAGTCACCCTGATTTTCTTATTCACTCTTGGCTTTCTCTGTCTTGAATTATTCGTGGAGCAGGTTTAAAGGACGTTCTCTGCATTTCTTGGTTCTTAATGACATACACAACCTGAATGTAACACACTGGCTTTTCTTGAACTTCAGTCTTAACTAGAATTTTCAACACACAAACACAACACAAAGACATTTCCCAGAGAGGTTCAACAATCACACATTGCTACCTTTTAGATTTTTGACAACATAAGCCAGATGGCTGAGCTGGAATAAAATGTAGGCAAGCACAGGTTCACATCTTGAAGTCCTCATAATGAAATGACTAAGTTACCTTAAAAAAAATTCCTGCCAAGTGCTAGCAGAAGCAATCCATAAACACTTTGCTACCCTGTCACTAGAATGAGTTTAGATGACACAAGATGAAGACAGCCATGGCCCTTTATGCCAGAGCTTTCAGTCTAAGAGATGCTCCTTAGGTAAGGGGTGTTGAATAAAGGGAGAAAACCTCCTGTGCAGAGACCTTAACAAGCACCAGAGGGAATTTACAATCCTTTCTCTTTAGAAAGATCTTCCCCAGTTTAAAGAATATTTGTTACTTTCTACTTTTCTAAAGGCCTGAGGGGTGCCCTGAAACATAAAAAAAATTACATCAATTTTTTGGCAAACTGTGCTGTTCCAGATATGCAGAGTATCTTTAGCAAACACAAAAAGGAAAGGGGAAGCAGACAAAGTGCCAGCTAAACCATTTATTTAGCATGTTGTCGTCATGTTGCTTTGCAGATTTTTGGTCCCCATCAGGGGAAAATGTGATCTATTAAAGTACTAATTTCAAAAAGAATATATGGAGGTTATCATGCAGTAGCTTTTAATTGTCTCCTTCCTGCACCAAGCCATTCTGCATCCAAAGGGGTGAGTTTCTAGCCCCAGTGTTGGAATTTTCCTTCTTCCATCTTAGCTCTCTACAAGTCATTTGCTCCAACTCAACCAGAGTCTAGTGCTTAAAATTCTGGATGGAGCAGGGCTCTGGCTGCAGCACATCAGAAGTGACTCATCTTTGCGTGTTCTATCCATTTCACGAAGACTGAAACATGTTCATAATAAGCAGCTCTTCTTTTGTTTCTTCTGTTATGCTGGAAGAGGAGAACTAAAGAACTGAAAGAAACAAGTTCAGTGTTAAGAAATAAGCACTGTCATGGGCCCTCCCAAAGATCCTTAAGCATCTGCATATTTCTCTTGTAGCCCAGAATGTGGCTGAGACAGCACATGATGTGTTGCCTGATGCAAGAACTATGTTCAGTTAATGCATATTGCCAAGTTTGTGTCTGCAAACAGGAGCTTGGTTTGCTATGTCTGGGCTGTGTCTGATTGTACTCATTCACAAAGCCAGTGAAAAAGCTGGAAAAATGGTAGAATACAGGAAACTGTTGAGCTTTTTGATCAATTATTCCAAAACAAAAACGGTCAAATACAGGCCAGAGGATTAAAACCCAGCTGGAACCCATCCTCATTTGTAATATCGAATTAAACATTTTGGAATGGTCTGTCCCTTCCCAGTCCACCCACTCGTGTCAAAAGATGATGCAGTTGGATTTGCTGGTGGTACCAAGATCCTGGTAAGCTCCAGACATGGTCCCTCTGGACAGTCAGATGTGTTCTCTGTGTGTCACTTCCTGGGTTACAAAGCAACAAGGTACCATTTATTACACTGCTGATCTCAGATGTCACCTCCTCTGTCATCTCCATTCATAGTTACATATGACTTGCAGAATTATTTTCAGCTCTGGCTTGTGTGCAATCCAACTTTGCAGCTCCCCTCTGGATTCTGTAAATACAACAGCAGGGAGAAGCCACCCTTTGTCCCCTTGTGCCAGGAGGACCTGCCAGACATCAACATGGACATGTTTCTGAAGACCAAACTGCTTTCTGTAAGTGTGCTCGCAGATTTCATAATCCATCTGTTTTCTGTAAAACGCAGTTATTTACAGCAAAGTTCCCTCCACTGTACAGTAAGTGGCTGTTTATGTTGCTATTTCTGATGAGGCTCAATATTGTCTATTTTTCATTCCATCTCAGCACTGCCTTTAATTGCCTCTTTCCACCAGATTTACGTATTATCCCTCCCGGCTGTTCACACACAGACTTCCCTTGACTTGGCAATCTTCCAGTCACTCCGTACTCCAGGCAGAGGTACTAAAGCAGCAGAGCAGTTGATGAGAGTTAAAATAAATCTACATTATGTTATACTGTGTGGCCCACAGATGACTGAGCAATGGAACAACAGAGCAGCCGAGACTCGTCCGAGGTTCTCTTCCTGGCTGCTCATTTTATGTACTTTTGGGCAGGTGCGTAACAAGGTTGTAGAGGTTTAACAAATGTCTCTTCAAATGTTTTCAAATGCCATTATTTAGCACCACTGCAAGGAGGAGTAAGTCAGAATTAATGATTCTCTCAAATACCAAGTGAAAATTGTTCTTACAGGAATCGGCTTCATAACCCTGACACTTGAGACACCTGGAAAAGCAGAGACATTCCCTGGAGATGTGCTGAGGTCATTAACACAGCCAGGCTGACTCAGCAATGCATCTACATGTGCCCAAGTGCAAATATATAAGGGAGCTTAATGGTTTTAATGTGCTGCTCAACATAAATATGCACCTATTTCGTAAGTACATTCTTCAGTTAAGGCTCCAGCTTCTTACCTTCTAATGCACCCAGACCCCACTGCTCAGTCATTGCCAGTAGCTGCTGGTGTCCAGTGATACCTGGGAGCCAGCAATGTGCTGCTGTGTCCCACAGAGGAGCTGCTGTGGTTGTGCTCTTTGTCTTACCTCTCCTGGGCACAGGTGAAGCCCTCAGGCTCCTGGCAGGCTGCCATGGCAAACCCAGCACGCTGCACGTTGGCTCGAGTGGGGAGTAAGGGCCTCAATATTGCATCTCAAACACTGATTAGTAAAGCAGGCAACTGAAAAGAGTGTTTGTTCAGCTCATGGAGATTGTGGAAAAGAAAACAGCTCCAGAAATTCAAAGCTAGAAATGCTAGAGCAGGTACATCAGACTCCTAAGAATGAGCTTCCACGCCTCCACCTTCAGCTGCAAGGACGAAGGTCTGTCTCAGACAAGCAGTTGAAATGCAGTTCAACAAAAAGCCACTCAGAAGGGTCAAGAGCAAGGATTCAGGCAGTAAAATAAACACCTGGAGCTGGAAAAATCCTTCTCCATTTTTCCTCCCACATATTTCGGAATTATTGTGCCAGGAAATTATTAAATCACACAAGTTTCAATAATGAATGTATGGCTTGGATGGCATGGGAAATTTCTGAGGGATATGGCTAAGGAAATTAAAAACTTTGAGAAGTCAGTGATGAAAGGTCAGATAGATGAGCAGGACTAAACCATTATATGGACTTCTGGAAACAGTGTTGTAATGGGAGGATATTCCTCTGACTGATGCAAGTGAGCATTCAGAGGAGGTGTGTGCATAAAATGCAGAGGGACCTTTGTTTTGTATTTTCTGCTGTAATTCAGCACAAAGGTTCCCTATGATATTTTTACTCAACTTGGAAGACTCTTCCCTCTAATTAGGAGAGGGACAAATCAGACCTGCTAAAGCACTTCTGTATCCAGAAGGCCATTTTTATGTCCTCAGAACCAGGCTGCTTTTGCTGCGTCACAGCTGTCAGTTCGTGGCACACAAGCGTTGTTCTGTAGCTTAACAAGGTTGGTGCCTCACAAGTTTGTTTCCTCACCTGCATCCTGCTTAATGCTGCAGTTCAGTTTTAGGTCATTAGATCTTGCTAAACACACACCAACAAAAATTAACCCATCGCTGGATTATTGCAGCTGTGTCACTTAGGAAAGAACACCCCTCTCCGTATCACAGTACAGGGTGTGCTGATCAGTGTTTCCCACCTGTGCCACTCACACCTGCACAGGGGGCACGTGCAGGGGAGGTGGCAGTGACAGCCTGGCCACAGCAGGACAGGCTCTGCATCCTCACGGACTGTGCCTGCCTTGTGTTCTGAGCCCCCGTGGGGAGGATCCCAAAGGCACCCACAAACACTGCTGGTTCCTCTCCATGCTGTGTTACTGCAGCTTGAGGAGCAAAAATAAATGCCAGAAATGTCACCAGCCTAGAACACAACAATGCACGATGAAGCAGATAAAATGACTCACAGGTCTCCTCTGCAGTGCTGTTTGCAGCCTAAATATTTTCAGGGCAGAAGGCTGCAGAAGGAGGCTGCAGAACTTTCAATCTGGAATTATCTCAGTTTCCAGTAAAATTCTGCCTTTTAACAGTTCTTGGCTATTCACAAAAGTCAAATTACTATTAACAAGTCCTGGGAATTCAGTCCTGGTCATCCTGTGTGCATTATTCCAGGAGGAAAAATAGAGGCTGACACTGTCCTTCCCTTGCAAAGCTTTGTCTGCAGGCAGGTGGATGCAATCGGGTCTTAACCTTTGCTTTCTTACACGACAATTTTGTAACCTATTTATATCGAACTGCCGGATTTCTTGGCTGCCTCTCTGCCTCGACTTCACTCAGAGAGGGAAGGAACATCCTGTATCATTCTCCAAGAGGCTCAGTGGGCACAGATGTAAACAGATTGGCCAATGCAGGCACAAGGCAATGGTGAAAATAGGGCAATAAAGCCAAGACTATCAAGACCTGCCCTAGTGCATCACCGTGGACCTTACTGGAAGCCAAGAGCAGAATGCACCATCAGCCTTTGCAGTTGCTTCACACAAGGCAATATTCCCACAGGAATTTTCCTTCAAAGGCATGCAGACAGCACCATCTAGTCAACAAACATTGCATGCAAACAAACACTGGGGTTGCACAGAAATTCTCAGAGAAATCTGAGGCTCAGATCTTAGGGCAAACAGGTCAGATTTTAGTACCTACATAACTCGAACTCAGAACTGGAAATGAATGCACTGATGAAAAGCTGTGGAGTAAAACTGAAGGAAGATAACTAAACTGTGTAATTCTTTCCAATTGCCCTTACATGTTTGATCCGAAATGATAAACTCTTCTGGGCAGTGGCTCCCACTCCAGGCCTGCCAGCACCTGATGTTCACATCCCAAACTGTATTGTTGCCTTCCTCCACTGCCCACAGCATGGCCCTGGTGGCACACTCCACATCCCTGCTGCCCTCACTGACCCTGGCAGGCTGAGACACACAGGGCTGGGCAAAGGCTTCTTCTTCCAAGTGACAGAAATCCAGCAGCTCTTCAGAGCTTTGATCGGCAGGCAGAGCTCCCCGTGGGCACAGGAGTGCTGGCCATCAACAGAGGGCAGACTGACAGATAATGGGAGGGGAAAGGAGGGTCATCGAGAATGAAGATGCCAAGGAAGCCCATTGTTTTCCACAAAATATCCAAGCTAGAGCTGGAAGCCCATTATTTTCCACAAAACATCCACAGCTGGAGCTGGAAGCCCATTTTCTAGAAGGTTCTGCCTCACCAAGAGCAGTCACAGTCCATGCAGACTCTACGGTGGAGGCAGGGCTCCACAGTCAGTGTATTTAGAAAACCCTGCCTGGCATTCCTGCTTTGGCAGCTCGTTTATTCTGGGGGCACCTCCCTGCTTGCTTTCAACTGAGCCTTCCCAAGCCTTCAGTTCTGGCCCCAGTGGAATTGTCCTTCATATTTTTCTGTTTCAGGAATACGTAATAAAATTATTTGGAAGCAAACAAACCCTCCTACTAAAACGAAATGAGAATCACAGAACTGCCTCCTAAAGCCAAACCTGTTTTCAGGAGCAGGGAGAGGGACAGGCAGAAACGTGAGGTCCTTCATTCCAACAGCACCTGCTCTGCCTGGTTTTACCTACTTGGATGAGCCTCCTTTCCCCCCCTTCCCTCCCTCATTCCCCAGGAAGGCGGGGACTGCACTGTAAGCAAGGAAGTCCTTGAGAAAACACAAGAAGGGTTGAAATGCCTGACCAGCCATAAACAAACAGCTGTGTGTGAAATACTCTTAAGACTCAGAAACTGATTCTCCATGCAGGCAGAGCAGGGAAGCAATTAATATTCCTAGCAGAGCTCCAGAATCCACCACACTGCTCCATCCTCTGCCATCTCCCACCGTGCTCTTTGCATTATTTTTTCTATATGCAACACTCAATGCAGAGATGGAAGGGCTCTCAATTTCCATTTGTTGAAGAACTCTTAGCATAAAGGCAGCAAACCAAAGTTACCTGAATTTAAAAACAAAAAAACCAAACAAAACAAACACAATCTCTCTACTGATTTTCCCTTTTCAGAGTGACAATGAAGTTGTAATAAAAAAATTTTGGGAAATAAATGCAAAAACTCTTTGTTAACAATAAGCACCTTTTATTGACCATCTTACCATTCAACACTCATTTCATTCAATCTCCTAAATTGCTGAACTACAGTCCAGTTTAGCATTTAAATAAAAGATAACGCAATTTGACTTGTACAAAAAGTGTTATACCTGGGTGGCACAGAATTAAAGTTCTTTTTTAAAAAGCTATAGACACAAATAATCACTACCTATGATTTGAAAATTAAGTCCTACATATTTCAAAGTAAAAATCAACACATATTCTCCATATGACGTTATGCTTGTAAAAACGCCTACAAAAATCTGTTGGTTCAGAAGGCAGAGTGGGTGGAAAGTATTTCCTATTTCACCATTTCACAAACGATATCACGAAAGCCACTGGGCAGCAAAATACTTCAGATGGATCTCACACACTAACAGAGCCCCGACACCATCGTGTCCCGAGGATTTCCGTGGGTCAATCCAGCTCAGCACAGCAACAGATCCGTGGAGTACAGACTCAGAGTCACATCATTTGTTACAATAATTAATTCAATGCTCAGGAAATTTAACAATCGAGTCCTCAGATACTGGTTTTTCCCATTGGCTCTCCTTGCTGCTTTTAGTCTTATATCTGTGTAATGAAGTTATGTTTGTTCCAGGTGTATTAAATCTCTTCAAAATTGAGCAGCAAAGTTTCTGAGAAGCAAGAAAATTGCCTTTTGTAAAGAATACTTAAAATACTTTTTTGCTGTTTTTCTGACCTTATAAAACGTCTACTCGAGCCAATAAAAATAACCAGAACTATTTTGCTGCCAGAACACCAGTTTACATGCCAACAGGAATATGCAGGCAAAATCATTTATTTTATCAAGTTAGCATGTGAGTGCAAATTAAATCTCTTCTGAAATTCCTAGACCCCACACAGTTTAAGTTTTTCAGCAGTATCTAAGAAAAAATAAAACTCCACCTCAGGAAACAGTAAGAAAAGCTACTGAAGTAAATCCTTCATTACACATGCAAAGTGGCATTTCCTGGAAAGGCAAAATCCATGTGGTTGTTTTCCTCTAAATTTCCTTTTCCTGCGGGATGGAAAGTTATTCCAAGAGAAAAAAAAAAAATCATCACTGTTACAATAGTGTTGTCTCCTCAGGTCAGTCCCACTGAGGTTCGTTTCCAGCATTAAGCACCTACATGGAAGCAGAGGAAGGGAATTGGGTTTGTAGCAGACATTCATTTATACCCATGCACAGTCTTTTCCCCCCTGCAATTATTTCCCCAATGTGGGAAATAATCCTTTAAAACAAGGCCATTAAACAAGACAAAAAGGAAAACCCAAGCAAAGGCAGGAGTAGTTACTGAGGCAGTGATGGCATTGTTAGAAGAGATGAGGGGTTAGACCTCTGTAACTTCCACAGGGCTGAGATCCTGGCATTCCAGTCTGCTGGGATCACACCATTCTAAAGCAGAAATTGGGATTTATTTTCTATTCCCCTTCCCTACCTGTGTTTTTAAAGGCATCAAAGATATCTGGGCTGCAGTGAACATTCCATAAGGCCAACACAACAAAACATCTGAACAGAAACTTGAGTTCACTCTGGGGAATTACAGAGACTAAACACGGAGTAGCTCACTTCAGAAAGATAGAAAGGTTCAAGCTCCCCATTTCTTACCACCCACAACACAATTAAATCCTCCAGCAACATTTTTTCTTCCATTTGCCACAGCTTAGTCAGGAAAGTCTCAGTGTCCACCCTCGTTAGCAGAGTCTTGGTTCAGCAGACACTGGGCTGTGACAGTTTCCATCAGGTAATGGCAGATTTCACACTAAAAGGAGTGTAATTATTGCTATGCAATTTTTTATACTCTGTTCTGGAGAGAATTCAAATACTTCTCTACGACACAAGAGTTTCTGTAACCAGCATTGGGATAAGAAAAAATACATGTTTTTTCACCCTTTTTATTGAAAGGAGAAAGTCCAATAAACTAAACCAGTTATAATCAAAATTTCAATCTTCCTTCACTGAGGTACTTAACATTTTGAATACTAACAATTGTATAATTTACTAAATAAATGTATCAATAAATGTATGTCTCTCTTGATACATCAAATCATATAATAAATAAATATTCTAACAGAGTAAGATAATTAATCATGGTATACACCTAAAGAGATGATATATTAATAAGGTATTTAATGGCTCTAAATGAACATAAATGATACAAATCGAAAATTAAAAAGAAATTAAAAGTACTCAACAGCTCTTGAAGTTTTATGTCCCTGCAAACCAGATTTTTATTTAGGGACTGAAATCGATGACATGAGTAATAAATGGAAACAGAAGCTCATCTTAAATCTAATTCATAACTCAACCCTGCTAGGAATGCCAGGAGTAGTATTTTTCCCATAATACAATGTTTAATAAAAGTGTAGCTTTTTTAGTGATTTATTTTTCTACAAGTGAACTTCTAGAAGACACAGGAAAACAAGAAAAGCCTCGAGTTCTCTTTTACCTCCTTAACAACTGGGTGCACTTTGCAGCAAGTGAGCTCAAGGTAACAAATCCCTTGAGAAAGGAAAGAGCAGGGTGGGAATGCCATGTCCGTGAAGGACACGAGTTTGATAGCTTGAAACACCAAGGTCTCCCTTGAATTCACAACATAATGTGGCACTGGCTCAGAAAAAAGGAACTTATCTCTTCCTGGCCACACATTGTCATGGTGATCGTGAGTGTTCCGACACCGGTCCCTGGGCCTCTCCACACAACAACAACTCCCTCGTTTTCAAGACAGGCAGCGAGGTCTCGTTGTTGTGTCTTCAGCCTGGAGCTGAATTGTGATTATTGTGCTCTACAGTGATACTTATAAAACAACAAAATAAAGTGAAAGGCTCAACTTCTATCTGGAAGACTCAAAAATGTTTCTGAGCTTTTCCTCATTTGCAGGAATTGTTCACACCTGCTAAGCCAAGGCAGGTGGACGTGAACCCACGTGGAGTTAACCCAGCAAAACAGAGCATCTGCTCCATCCCTAATAACATTTGAAATCAATGTTAAACAACCTTCTGTGCTCTGTTTGGGCAGTATCAGACCAACTCTCCATTCCTAAAGTGGAAGCTATTTTTTCAAATAACCATCTAAATGAATAAGCTGAGAAAGAGCAGAAAATAAAAAAGCAGATGGTGACAATTTCTGCAAGAGAATCTTTAAAAACATATACATTTAAGTCCTGATTTTGTTACCCAAACTCTTTGGGTCACTGTCAGTCAACATTTCTTGCAGGCCATGATATCCTTAGAGATCTTTACTGGAAAGACTGTAAAGGCAATTAGTATTTAGTGACCAAACATAAAAAACACAGTTCCTGGATTCATCATTTGGCAAAAGTCATCTTAGGAAGGGGAACACCCGCAGGACATTATCATTACTGCGTGACACCCTTGATATTTTTACAACTTCCATAGAAGAGTTCATTCCTTAAACTCCAGAAATGCCACAACAGTCACTTTAAATTATCTTTACAGCTGGAAATCAGCGTTTTTTCAGAATTTAACACAGCTGTAGGTAAACAGAATTAGCAACATGCGTTCTGAACAAAGCAGCACATTCTGTTCCCCCTGCCCAAAACAGAGGCAAAAAACGCAGTTCCTTTTCTCCCCACAGCTCCCAGGCCAAGGACACTGAAGCTCTGAGGAGCTCGAATTCCTCCACGCACACGACACAGTTACACAACTGAGCAGGGCATCCTGACCCAGTGCTGAGAGACTTCACTCCACATGCACTATTCCCATGGACACTAAGGAGGAATTTCATGTATTGTGCTGAATTAAGCCTATGGAATTTTATGGACAACAAAACCAATAACGTATCAGAAAAAAAGGAGAAACAGACACCATCCAAGATTTTTTAAGAGATGGGTTGAAATGAGACATCCAGGATGAACTGACGCTGGACAAAAGAAATACTAAAAATCCTTTAAAGTTGTCGGACTCTTTTATCAGTGTTTTTAATATTGATGTCCAGTGTCTCTACTTTCCTTGTGAGCCGATCCAGCATATCATCCTGCTCCTCGATTTCCGTCTGCAGACCAAGGGCCAGGTTCTTCAGACGGCTCAGCCCGGAAGACATCTCATCTGTCAGGGGAGAGAGGGACCGTGGGGAACCACCGTGCTGTGACACACCCTGCTCTAATGGACACTGCCAGCATTCCCCCTTCTCCTGGGGGAGAAACTCTTACAGCTTCTCAGCTCTGAGTGCTCCTCTGCAGCAGTGGCAGCACTGGCACATCCACAGTTGTACTGTATCACTACCAGAAGTGACCACCTCCTTCTTTCTTCCATTACAAGTTAACTTCAGATGCTTAACACCAAACTGGATCTTTGTAAAATTACATACCCTGTAATGTCACTTTTCTTAAATCTTCAGTGTTATTCATCATAGATGAAAACCTGCCATCTCCAGATTTTCTAATTTGGCTGCAAGGTGCCTATTTCATTGCATGATTTATTGGTATAAATGCTTCTGAAGCAAGCAAGTTTTCCACAGCTTGTGAGTAGAACAAATGTGCTTCCACTAAACTCTTCTGCCTATTTCTCTGATCCATTCCTTTCCGATTTCTTTGCAATCTCTTTTTTCTAGGTCAGCTACACAGTGACACGTGTAAGCAAAGAGGCACTTTGTCCATGTGTTACAGAACAAAGGAAGGCAAAGTCAGCTGAACAGCTTTGGGAAGCAATAAAAGGAATGCGGCAAATTCACAAATTAAATATTTAGTGCCTTTCGATTCTTCTATTTTTGGCAAAACATGTTTATTTCAAAAGCTGTGCAGAGTTCTAAATTATTTGGGTCCAAGCTGATGTACAGTTTAATATCTGAGTTTAAATGTCAGCTCAGTAAGTTGAATGCACCTCTTCATGTAAGAGGTAAGCTCTAGAAAAAGCAGCAGTAAGGATCCCCCACTGGTATGATTGGGATGCCAACCTGAAGCAGTTTCCTTGTTGATACTACTAAAACCTGCTTTATAAGATTTTTCAGAATGGATGGATGAGCCTGCCTTTTTTTTTTTATCTAGTTTAGGAATAAAGAATTGACAATTGCATTACATCAAACAGCTTCAGTTTTCTCACTCACCTAAGTTGGTATCAATTTTCTGGTGGTAAGCTCGCAGCTGTTGGTTCTTAGGGTAGGAATCATCCCTTTGCACTGAAGAAACTAAATCTGCTTTGCTGAAATCATTGTCTGTTAAGGGTACAGAATACAGGATGTTATATAATAAAAAAGCTAGTGAGAAGAGGCTTTAAAGTTTTCGGGAGGATGTTAAAAATTAGCCTGAACACAGCTGTCAGGTAATCCCATCACAGGGCTATCAGCAGCAGTCCAACACCACTGTCTCTAGCGCACCTCTCAGGATGCACCTGTGAAGCTACAGTTCTTCTTTTCAGCTGCCTGTTTTTAGTTCTAGCAGGTAACTGAGAGAAAAAAAAGGAAATTCCAGCCTCCCAACTCGCATCCCGGTGGGATCAAGAGGTGGGGCGGTCCCTGTACCCGCAGGGAGCCGCCCCAGGCGAGGCCCCCGAAGCTGCTCTGCCCTCCAGTGGACAGAGCTCGGCATTGCACGGAGGGAGCGGAGCCACGGCCCCAAAGCGCTTCTCTCGTTACTGAGCTCCAAGTGTGGGTACCCTGCTGCTTCCCCACTCCTACTGCGCCAATTAACCGACCATCCCTCCAGACAGGAACAGTTACATGGCACATAAAAGCCATCACAGAAGTCAAGGCACTGTGGGAAGGGGAATGAGGCCAAACCCCAAGCGCTGCCTTGTGAGAATCGGGTGATGACTCGAGTAGGAGGAGTTACAGTCCATGTTTGAGAGACCAAGGAAAATGCATCTGACAGCTGTGACAAATGATGGTGAAGAGGAGACCCTCAACATTAAGTTGACATTTTGGCAAACCTGGGGCAAGGCTGCCTGCACATTGTGTGTCTCCTCTACGAGAATATAAGCACTGGCTGCTTTTAAAGTCTTTACTGGCTATAGAATAAATTCCCCACTGGAAGGGCTAAATAAAATCTGTATCCAAATTTAAAAAAAATAATCACATCTGCAGCATGGGTATAAAGGGCTTTAGGGGAAACAATTCCCTAGGATTCAAAGCCATGAAAGCTGGGATACAAATCTCTAGATGCTGGGCAGCAACGTAAATCAGCAGCTGGGCAGGCTGAAGGGTCTCTGCCTTCATCACTCTGCAAGTTTGCTCCACAGGGGTGACAGGCAATCAGTGTAAAATAAAGTTAACAAACCTGAATTATCCAGCTTCCTTAAATTTGGATGGCTTTCCTGGTATTTTGACTCTTGTTCTTTACTAGACATCATTGCTTCTTTTAACCTAGTGAAAAAAGAGAAGAAAAAGAAAATATTGGTATGGACCACAGGCCTCATTCTGAGTCTGCTAAACAAGAAAAGATATCACATTTACACAAGAAGAGCAAGTTTGTTTGACCTGATCCAAAACGTTCCTTTTACATGAACTATTACCCATCAGCATTTGTGTTCACTGAAAGCAGAACTGGTCACTTTTTTGCTCAAAATAGCAAATGGAAACATTGCTACCAAAACCAAAACTGCATCTTCTGTCTTGGAGGCAACATATTCCCTTCCTTTAGTGGAGGATGGAGGAAATCAAGCTATGCAGCATTATAGGGCTTTACAGAAGTTTCTTAGTTGAAGAGAATCAAATCCTGTAAGACACAGTCATTTCACAGGAATTCATTTTTACTTATAGCTTTGAGGGAAACACACTCAGCATTTAACTGGTAGCACATCAATGCTACAAGTCAAGATTTCCTGGTAAGACTGAAGCAAGCCTGTTAATTCAGAAGACTCTGATGAATTGTGTAATTTTGTGTAACTGGATTGACTTCCCACAAATGCAAAGTTATTCTTACCCCTACAAATACGAATAGAAGTATGAATATTTTTTCTAGGTGTTACAGGAAACAGGGAGCTTGAAACCATCTCAGGAGTTTGCCTGGCACAATCAACAGATCTTTTAAGTTCTGATATCCTGGTGATATTTCAGAGATGCTGTGGGACACAAAGTCCAAGTAAAATGTTTATTTTACTTACCTGCTGTTAGCATAATAGTCAGGGGCTCCATTCTGCTCTGGCTTGCTCTCTGGAGGTTTGGCTTTGAAGTAGTTAACCAAGCCCCCCCAAACACTCTTAATGCTGTTGATGTGCCTCTGACTCGTCTTCAGGTCCTGGTCCATTTTATCCACCATCTGCTCCGTGCGTTTCAGAGCCTCTCCCTGCCGGACCAGCTCCTGCCAGGCACCCACAGGGAAAGAGCAGCTCGTGAAGCCGAGATGGACTGACACATCAAACATTTTAACAGACACTCTAAAGAAAAAATACCAGGGGTCCTTCATCTGTGTGGATCATTTCTAAAGGCAAAGGCTTTTTCACTCGCTCCTCTTCCCCCAGGGCATTTCAATCAAGAGTTGCTGCTCAGCCATGGCATTAACCAGCTGTAAAATCCTCCTTCCTGTGCCATGCCAGATCCCTGATTCCTGCTACAAACAGCATCCAGGGGTTTGCTGTGCTGCCCTTTCGTGGGGTTGACATTTCCATCTCTTGTTGAGGGAACAAGCTCAGCACCACATGGGTGATGTGGTGCAAACCCGAAGGTTTTATGGCAGGGAGATGAGCGAGAATGGCACTTTCATTGGGAGGGGATTCTATTTTCACCTTAGTGGGAGGTTCCCGATAATTTAGGAACAGCATAACCAAAGGGAATAAACACAAATAGAATTTCTTCAGACTGCAGGAGTATTTTAGTTAATATTAACAGTGCAGAATTTAGGAATTTTTATATATGGAAGTACATAATTTTCTAATTCAGCGGCACAAACACTATTCCAAAGTAATACAAAGATTTATTCTGGCAGGAGAGTTGCCTGCAGCTACCACTAGTACAAAACAAAGAACTTGTGTTCATATTCTTGCTAAACTGTGGGAAATTCTAGTTGAACGTTCTTTTTTTCTTTCCCCCCCCCCCTCAATAAAGCAGCAAACACACAGAACTCAAGTTTTACCACAGGCCCCCTGTCAAGCCTGAGCTCTTGATTCCTCCCTCCTGCTTTTCTGGACAAACAAGGCCAAAAGTTCACAGCAGTCCCCCCGAGAACCCCCCGAGCACAAGCACCTCGTGCAGCTTGGGGCTGCTCCGGGGTTAACCTGGGCAACACCACCCAAGGTACCCCATTAGCAGGTGACACAATGGACAGGAGCTTCATGAGCCACGTCCCCAGCACAAAGTGCTCTGAAACAGGAACCGAGGAATGAAGGAAATGATTAATCGGGGTGAAGCCAAGCTCATCACAAACAACTGACAGGGCAGGCCCTGCACCCGACCGAGAGAACTGCTGGCAACATTTCAGTCAGACAAAAACAGGCTTAAACGCCACTCGTAAGGCTCAATAAGAGTTGTTAAAAGCAGCTGAAGGAACGGCCGAGTCCCATTCTCAGCGTTACAGAGAGGGCGGGACTGGGATTTTTCGCTCAGAACCCAAACCATCACACAGGAAACCACCCGGCACTAACACAGGGAGGCTCCGGAACACTGACTGCCCTTGCAGAGGGACTGTCGGGGGGAAAAGGGACAACAAGACCCCCCCGTCCCGGAGGGCCGAGGGAGCCCCGGGGCCCTGCGGGCGGAGGCTCCGCTCCGGGCCCCGACCCACCTCGGAGGCGGCCACGCCGATGCGCTCGGACTCGTAGAGCAGCGAGAGGGAGCGGGCGGTGCTGTCGGCCGAGGCGGCGGAGCGGCGCAACACCTCCTGCTGCAGGTACCGCTGCCGGTCCGCCTCGCCCGCCCCGCCGGCACCCACCGCGGCCGCCGCGTCCTCCTCATCGTCCTCCGCGAACGGGTTGTAGCTCCTCGGGACGGCCGACATGGCGCTGCCGGCCGCGGGGAGCGCTCGGGGAGCCGCCGACCCTCGGGGAGCCGCCGCCTCGGGCCGCTCCACTCCTTCCGCCTGCGCGCGTCAGGCGGAACCACCGCCTGCCCCCCCGTGGGCGGGGCGATGGAGCCGCAGCGCCGCCGGGGACGGGAGGTGCTGGGCAGGACCATTGCTGCCGCGGGGGGGGGTGCGGAGAGGGCTGGGCTGGGCTGGGCGCGCCCCTTTGCAGAGCGGGGCTGGGGGTGGTGAAGCCGCTGCGGGGGCCGCCATGTTGGCCGCGTGATTGGTGCTTCGCGATCCCGCGGAGGGCGGCGCTCTCGCGGGAGGGGGCGGGGCGCGCGGGCCGGCGGCTCTCCCGCACAACATGGCGGCCGCGGCTGTGGCGGCGGCAGCGGCGGCTGCGGCCACGGCGGCCACGGCGGCGGCGGCCGGGACCGGCACCGCGACCGCCACGGCCGGGGCCGCCGCGGCGCCCTCCGCGGGGCGCGGGGGCAGCGCGGCCACCGCGCGCGGCTTCTACTTCAACACCGTGCTGTCGCTGGCGCGCTCGCTGGCCGTGCAGAACCCGGCGCCGCTGGAGAAGGTGAGGGGCGTCTGTGAGGGGAGTGCCGTGTGTGTGTGGGCGGGGGGCTGCGGCTGTGAAGGCGGCGGGGTTGTCACTGTGTGTCGGGGGCTGCGGGAGTGCCGTGTGGGAGTATCGCGTGTGGGACTGCGGGACTGTCACGCGTGGAAGCCGCGTGTGTGTGGGGTCGTTGTGCCAGAGGGGGGTCGTGTTTGTGTGTTTGCACGTCACGCGAGGGGCCGCCGGGGAAGGGTCGGCCCCTTGCGGGGCCCTTCTGTGCCGAGTGTTTGTGCGGGGCGGGCTGTGCGGGCCCCCCTCGGCGCTGTCACGCGTGGGGACCTGCGTGGCCCATGGGCAGCGGGTCGGAGCGGCGGCGGGTGATGCCCCGGGGTGATGCCGCTCCCCTCGGGCGGGGCTGTCTGTGGTTCTGGGAGTGGGATCTGCCCCACCGGTGGTGTCCGTGGGTGCTCCCGTGGGCCATCCTGACCCAAAAACGCCGTCAGCGCAGCCCCCCCCGTGTCCCCGCAAGGAACGCGGATCCTCAGCGGCTGCGCCTCCCCCCAGTCTGTGGGACAGGGTCTTGTGGGCGTAATTAGTCTCAGCCTAATTAGGACTGGTTGCTTTGCCCCGGGTGTTCTGTCGAATCCAGGCCACGGGTAAAACGTGCCTGGGTGGGTACAGCCCGGCTGGAGGTAAAGCCAGCACGGGCTCTGTGTGTGCAGCGCTGCCCGGGCCGGTGTGTGCTGGGCTGGGCTGTGGAGCAGGGATGGACACGCGGGTGCGTGGGGAGCTTTGCTGCCCCGAGCCAGAAGTGACAGAACGTCTGAATTGCCTCATGCAATAATCATGACTAAATAGCTGAAAAGCACGGCTCGGTGCTGATGAAAACTCTGGTGCTTGTTCCTGGCCGGCTGTTGCCGCCTTCGTTTCTTACTTCGTGTTCTGGCAACGTGCCATTGCTGTGACAGCCAACGGTGAATAATTTCTGTAAGCCTTGCTGTTGGTTCACTAAATATCCAGGGTTTCATTTCTTTCTTTATTTATTAGTTTGACAGATTATAGTAGGAGTTAAATGATATTAACAGTTCATATCTAGCTAAAATTACTCACTCATGTTATTGCAAGTATAACCTGACGTGGAACACTCACGGCATCAGTCATTTTCCAAAGTTCATTTGTCCTCTCCAGCGTTTTATGTTGAGCGAGAGGCTTATTTGTGTTGTTGTCTTACAAGTCTTGTAATTATGAGATCTGGCAGTTGAACGACCAGAATCCTAAATTTCACTGAGCGTCCAGTAGCTTCTTGTAATCCTCTAGGGAAATTGTTCTTGGTTTAGAAATGTCAAGGTGGGGTGTTCAAAGAGTTATCTAAATAGGAAGTGACTTGACATTCAAACATAGGCGAGTCAAACATTTATTATGACAGTCCTCTTTAGATAGTAATAATTAACATCAAGGAAATTCATGAAAAGACAATATGCTTGCTGCATTTTCCATTTATTAACAGTTCCACAGAAAAACAAAGTGTTTGGGGGATTTGATGTATTCTTTAGGGGTGTGTGTGCTGAGCATGGATTTAAGTATTAGATAAGTAGTGAGAAAACAATAGTTCTGAGAACTCCATCTGTAATCTGAAAGATTGGAGCCAAAGTCGTGCTCATCTTGGTAACAGTTAATGGTTCAGTGCTGGGTACGAGCAGTGCATTGGTGCAGCTGTAACCAAAGCTCCATCCACCTGGTTTTTTATTTATAGGAATTGCTCAAATGTGATACATTTGCCTTCTGTGCATTTCTTGCACATCCAAAATACCCAGTGAAGGAAGGCTTTGCTGTACTTCAGCACTTTGATCAAGTGTTGAAGAAAGCCTTTAATTCAACACACGTTGTGGTAGAAATGTTTGACTTCTACTTGAGATTTTCCTATCTCTCTCTGGTTTCTGTCATTCCTTTCCCAACCCTTGAATGCTCTCATTAAGGTTGATGATTAAAGGAGGGTAACTGCCCATCTGTCTTCCAGAAGATGGAGAGACCGCTGTGCACTTCAAATTCCAGTTTGTTTTGACACTTTGTCTTGTTCCACTGTTCTCTCCCTCCGCTGTTTTTCAGGTGCAGAAGCTGCTCTGTATGTGCCCAGTGGATTTCCATGGGATTTTCCAGTTGGATGAACGTCGCAGGGATGCTGTTATTGCTTTAGGAATCTTCCTGATTGAATCTGACCTGCAGGTATTTTCCCCACCTGGGCTAACTGTTTGTCTTGGAAGATTAATTCAAGTTCAGTTGTTGAAAGAATGAAAAGTTGGTATTTTTCTTCATAAAAATAAATTAAAATATCAGAGATAAGAGATGGATGCAGGCAGGAGAGCACAAGGAAGCAAGGACAGCACTGAGGAGTGAGATAGAAGAATAAAGTAAGTAGTCATGGCACTGCCACAGCCAGACTGCTGTCCTGTGTTCTGCTCATCACACCTTAAGGAGGGAAAGGAAAGACTGTTCAGGAGGATTTACTTAAACCATGTGTGTCACTGTGTGCTCTTCCCCACGTGCTCCTGAATGAGGGGGATGTTCCAATGCACTCCTGAGGGTCAGGTTTGCAGCAGGCCCTTTCCTGCCTGGCACTGGCCAGGATAAACAGACAGGCAGAGCACACAGGCTGCATTGTACATGAGCATCCCTTCTGTGTCTGCCAGCCTGGGCAGGACAAGCTGGTTCTCTTCCCTGGAGCACTGGGCATCATATTGTTCCATGCAGGGGAGAGGGAGGATACACCCAGTCCCAGGTCCAGAGTCATTAGATCTCACTTTAAAGTCTTCCATGTAGCTGGAATTTGCTTCGGGCCTGAATTGAGGGTCCATGTGCTATGGTACAGCTTGCCTGGGTGTTATTGGAGTTGTTCTTCTTGCAGTTTTTATAAGGCAGTATTTGTATTTCACAGCATTTTTAGGATGTTTCCAAACCAGCAGTCAGTATTAGTTAATCCAACCCCACGGGGAAGGGAAGTGCTGTCCTTTGATCTGCAGGTGAGGGAGCTGGAGCGTCACACAGGTGTGTGAAGTGACTGCCGTGGGGTGGATCACGTGAGGTGGGACTGGCACTCTGAATTTCTAGCTGCCTTCAAATTATTTTGGGACCTTGCTGTCAGTTAATAAATTGGGGGTAGATGCATCGTGGTTCTAGAACATTTTTCTGCAACTTTTTACGGAGAATGAACTGTTGCCTGGAATGAAAGCCTTGGATTTAAGGCACTGAATTGGGTTACTTTTCATTTGTCTGTGTTGAAATCAGTTTTGCAAGATTCAGGAAGCCTGTGGAGTAATCATGGGAAGCGAGTTCTGAGTGTGTTAATGGAGTCTTTCCATGTATCTAAACCATCTGCAGATTACGTAGTTCAGCTTTTCTCCTCCATTTCAAATAGAACCTTTTCTTCTCCAGCACAAGGACAATGTGGTTCCGTACCTGCTGCGGCTCCTGAAGGGTCTTCCCAAAGTCCAGTGGATAGAGGAAAGCAATGCCCGGAAAGGCAGAGGTGATGTTTGGATTTTCTGATCTTCCTTATGAAATGCCAGCCAGGAGACAGAAATAACAAAGGTTGTTCAGGCCCCAGTGCCAGGGGAGGGGAGAGGTCCTGCTGGGTTCTGAGCTCCTGGCTCGACAGCCTTTAATACTCATTTTCTGTAGAAGCAAAGAGGAGTTGAATAGCTCCCTGTTTCCCTGCTTGACCACTTCTTGGTAGATGGAACTTTCCAAATAGTTCTGTGTTCAATATATTTTCTATTAAGTTGGAGAAGATTGTGTAGTGGTTAGAGGAGAGTGGAATCTGAGATCTGTACACTCTGCTTTTACTTTGATGCTTAGCTGCTATTTCAGGCACTTAATTTCTTGCTCCCTTAATGTCTCTTAGAATTAATATAAGAACACATATATAGTATTTTATCATTCAAATTTTTTTTAAGTTACTTGAAAGCTTGGGAAAGTTTTTAATTATGATTTTTCTTCCAATGTTTCAGGTGAAATGATGGTGTTCAGAGTGCTTTTAGATTTTGTGTGCAACACTGTATTTTTCTACAGTCTTATCTCAGAACTGTATGAGATAGGAGTCACATATATCTTCTTGTTTTGATATAATTTGCTCTTTCTGTGTTGGTTCTCTCTAAGGAGTGGCTGATTTTTCTGTCTGTTACTTTGCAGGTTTGCTTCCAGTGGCAGAAAACTTCAGCTTCTGCTTGGTGACGTTGTTGTCCGACGTGGCTTACAGGGACGCCTCTCTGCGAGAGCAGGTGCAGTTTGTCTGTGCTGTTGTCTGACCCAGTTCTCCAAGGCTGCAATCCTGACAAATGTCAGAAGGAGATGCAGCAGCTGCTTCCTGCCCTGCAGAGGGGCTGGTTGCTGTAGCATCTGTGCCGGTGCATTCATTTGCTTGTGTTAATTGTCAAGCATCTGGAAGATATTGCTAAGTCTGCTATTACTTTTGGGTGTCGATTGCTGAGCCCGGTTAGAATTCCAGCTTTGGTGCTGGATTAGGGCTGCTGCAGTTTGATTGTGCTGGTGCTCACAGCTCACTGCAGGCTTTACAAGAGCAGCTCTGGGAGCTGAGTGAGGGCAACGTGCTCTTTTAGTCACACAGCGTTGAGAAACTCCTTACATTAATATGTGCAAGTTTGATTTGTTGGAGTGATCTGGTGTAAGAGAATGACACCTCTTTACCAAAAGATATTTTTGTATGTCTGTCTTGATGACTTTAGATTTTGGATGCAATCCTGCAAGTAATGCAGTTCCTGTTGGGAATGTGCCAGACACCACAAATGCATGATAAAGGTACCAATAAAATTGTTACTATCTTTGTAACTCCTGTCCTCTGAACTTCTCTTGGGTTTGCTGGTTATCAGGATCACTCCTGACAAGTGAGCAGCTTTTTCTTTCCATTTCCCTTCCCACCTATCTGTTGTGTTTGTTGCTGGCTGGTAAATACAGAAGCAGAAGTGTATTAATTTGTGATTCCTTCATGGTTTTTCCTCTACTTGCACGAGTCAGTCTTTGTAAAGCACTTTAGGCTGAAACAGTTTAGTGAACTGATAGCAAAAAGTGAAGGGGAAGTTCTAAGTTACTGTTAATGTGCTGTTAAATGTGTTTTTCTTTTCCAGAATATTTATGCAAGTATGCAGTGCCCTGCCTGATAGGGATTTCTCGAGCCTTTGGTCGCTACAGCAATTCAGAGGAGGCTCTCCTTTCAAAGCTCTTTCCTAAAATTCCCCCACATTCCCTGAGAGTTCCGGAAGAGCTTGAAGGAATTCGCCGACGATCCTTCAATGACTTCAGATCAATTCTTCCCAGTTCCCTGCTCACTGTTTGCCAGGAAGGAACACTAAAGAGGAAGGCTAGCAGTGTATCCAGCATCTCACAGGTCTGTATGGCTTGCTCTGTGCTGGAGTCAGTGCTGAGATTGTTTCTTGATCTGAGTGGAGTTAAGAGAGCATCTGGATATGCAGAGAGTCCCTTAACACATTGTTTGACCAGATAGAAAACTCTTTATTTTGGTTCCACAGCTGAATTTCAAAATAATTTCGTAGTTTCTGAGTTACAGAACTATCAGTGACAGTTAAATTAACAACTGTCCTATTAAGTCTTCACGTGCAGCAATTGGCAAATCCTGTTCCTTGTGCTATTCCCATTAAAAAGCATTGTAATGTATATCTGTAAATTTGGGAAGCTGGCACTAAATGGCTAAAGTTCTCAGAAGTGCTGAGGGTACAGGAACTCTCACTGGTTTCACCAGGAGCTGTGGCTCTTTGTTGTCTTGGGAGAAAAATGCATTCAGATGCTGGTTTTGAATCCCCAGATTGTTATTAACAAAGTTTCATACAGAACAGGAGTCATTGTTCTGATCTCTTCCCTTTAGTGAAAAGCACTGAGCTAGCTTTTTTTAACTTCCTATTTTTGACTGGAATGGAGCTGATAGGCTCAGCAATATCTAGTTCCTGTTATTTTTGCTTGAAGCTGTGTTTCATTATAAAGTGTACAAAGCGTTCCCTGAAAGATTTATCAACGTCTTTTAAATATTTTTATTTGATATGGCTCTTGTGTGATATTTCAGGTTAGTCCTGAACGTGGAATTCCCCCTCCCAGCTCTCCTGGAGGAACTGCAATTCAATACTTTGAAGGTAAATTATTTCTCAGAAGAACAAGGGTTTTGTTGCAATTCATAGAAAATTGAAAACCAAAAACCTTTTGAGCCCTTACTCCACCCTCTAGAATTCTTACAGTAATTCTGTGGCACGTGCCTGGTAGGATTGGGAAAAGAGAATTGTGGTTTAAAGGCAGTGGGAAGTTCTTATTAACACCAGCACTTTGCAGGCTCAGTTGTTTCTGGAGGGTTTTGAACCACGATTTCCTTCCTGCCAGGCAGTGCCTGGTACTGGGGAGCTTAATTCAACAAGGCCAAAAGTATTTTGGGAGATTAGGCTGAGAAACTTTGAGGAGTAAGGGTTAATATTGTGCTTCACTGGGCAACTGGATTGTTGGATTAGGATCTGGAATTTTGAAGCCTTTGTGGCCCATTGTGTAAATCCAAACCCTCTGCTCCATGGGGTGTGAGTGGGATGTGGGTCACTGTGGAAGAGCCAGCACAGCAGAGGGGTTGCTGATGGGGATTGGTTACTGTGTCACAAAAGGCACAACAGGAACAAGGTTCATGAATTACCACACAGACCCTGAACCACTGAGTTTGGGTAGAGCTGGAGCTGTGAGTTCTGAATCAAAGCAGGGCTCGAAAATAAACTGTCTGTCCTGAGTCAAGGGGAGGACTGGCTCTGCATCCAGGGTGATTTGCTGTCTCTGGTTTTGTCTGGCCCTTTGAGGTTTTTAACAGCTTGGACTTGATCTGTTTCTGGGCCGTTCTCCTCTCTCAAGCCCTGGTTTAAATAATTTCTTCCACGTTGCTTTACTTTTTCCTTCACATTGCTATTTCTAGAGGCATCTGCTTTCCTCACTCATATAATGAGATTGCAAGGTAATTCAAATATCATCCTTAAATTGCCAAGCAGACCTTCTGTCTGCCCTGCTGAACCAGCCTATTTTTCAATCTTATGGTCTTTCTGGTTTGAGTTAAAAAGCAAACCAACAAAAAAAACCAGCTTCAGGTTAGAGAGAGGATATAATAGCAGAACAGAAATAATCTTAATTAAACCTATAGGTGAATAGTGAACAACTTTGTACAAATTTAGGAATCATTTTCATTGTTTCACTAGCAGTGTTATGATTATTCTAATTAGGATTTTATTTTCAGTATTAACCTCTACCAGATATTTCAGATACAGGCAGCCCTTGTATTATTTCTGATGATATACTTTGTGATAGTCTTGCTTTCTGAAGAAGATGAGCTGTGACCTTGGTTTTATTCTGTCCAAGGCTAATGGTTTAGAGAAGAAATGACTGAAGACTTTGTTGTTGTCAATAAATAGTCTTGCTTGAAAGCCTGTTAATCACAAGAACATTACTCCAGCATGGCCAGCTGAGCACTTCAGAAAGGCAGATATAATTTCTCAAGTGGAAACGGAGCTGAGAGCAGTTTGCTGAGCAAGTTGTTTGTTTAATAGAGTACTTGAATCCAAAAAATAATTTGATTCTCTTTGCCTTCAAATTGCAGCAGTGAATTGGTGTCTATTCTAAGATGAAAGCTGTGCTTTGTCTTCATTTGACCTAATAAAGGGGGAAACCTCACAAGGCAGTTTTGACTTAACCTGTTCCTTGCATTTCTGTGCTTTTGACTCAAAGGGCATTCACAAATGTTTTCAGGTAAATGCATGGCAGTAGCATGGGAAGGCTTCTCGTCAGAAGTGTCTCTGACAAGTCATTCTGAAATAAATTCTTCCATTGTGGTGGTAAACTTCTAATGAACAAATGTGTTTCTTTATCATAGTTTTGTGTCTTGATCCACCACTAGATGAGCTCAAATGCACCTCTGAAGAGCTTGCAAGTTAAAGACTGTACCTGTAGGAAGTAACTCTTTAGTGGTGACCAAATGTTACCATTAAACAAAGTTAATGTCCTTTCCCTCCTCAAACTTGTATTTCCGTTATTTATTTCTGATCAGGTTCATATCTTCCTGATGGGAGTGCACTGGATCCTGATTATTACTTCTCTACAATCAGCTCCAGCTTTTCAGTTTCTCCCCTCTTCAATGGTATCAACAATAAAGAGTTTAACATCCCACTGGAGATGCTCCGACAGCTGCTCAACATGGTACGTGGTGGGGAGGCTGCAGTGAGGTTGCATTCCAGATATCTGTGCTAGAAAGAGATTCAGGTTAAGTTTAAGCTTTTAGAGTTGCAAATGCAATTACAGTCTTTGTCTCTCTCAAGCTTTGTGTAATGTTATTTTTATGGCATTTGGTGTCACGCTTCAGTAGCATTCCTATAAACGTTCATAGGAACTGTGAAGAATTTGGACAATCAGATAAGTTTGTCAGCTGCTTCGTGCTTGAGTCTTGCACAGCCCTTGTTCTGAGGTGACTTACAGGGCTGGTTTTTGCTGTGAGAGTGAGACCCTTTGCTAGAAGGGTTTGGTCACTGGGAGTCCATGCAAGAGGCTGTTTGCAGCCTGCAGGCCCTGTCTGCTTCCTGCACCAGCTACTGTGGAACAGCACAGAGAGGCTCAAATCTTCTTGTTGCAGCCTTAATTTCACCTGACACTTTGCAGTGAAGGGACTTGTGTTCTCTGCATGGACAAAATTGTATTCTCTGGAGTCACCAACAGGAAACATCCTTTTTTGGTTTTTTCCTCCGTAGGTAAAACAGATTGTTGGGGATTCTCTTCTGAAGACCTTGGATGCAGTTATAGCTGAAGTTGCAGAGGTATGCTTTTGAAGTAATTTTTTAATCACCTGAAGGCTTCATTCTTTTGGCCATAATTCTTGAAAAATTAGTCTTTCACCTGTGTAAGATATGCTTTCTCTTTGCAAAATTGTAATAATATCCTTTCTGGACAGTTTGTTCACTGGTTTAAATCTGGCCTTGGACAGTGTGAAAATGGAGAGAGGGGTGAAGGAGTAATGTTTTTCACTAACATAGGAGGAAACAGTTATTCTTCTTACTTCAGTTCTCTTGTCCTGACAAATTTTACATCATTGGATGCCCAAAACTGCTTTCCTGCAGACTGAGGTCTTCAGTTTGTATGGCAGTAACACTGTCCCTTTTTCCACGTAGATAAAATGTGTTGGTTGTTTCCTTTTTCTACCTTGGAGATCCCTGCTGCTCTTTCAGGTGCCATCTCTAACAGGTTGATAAGTGTTCAGTGTGCAGACCTTTGCTTGCAGAGGTGCCCTGCTGGGTTCTGTAGGTCTGCCAGTCCTTGCTCTCCCCTTCCCTGGGTGCAGTTCTGTCACAGCCTCCACACATTTTCTGGGGTTCTGTAATGGAAAATACTTCATTTTGAATCTAGGAGGTCTCTCCTTTTCTCTTCCAGACGGGTGCTGGTACAGATCTCTACTACAAAGCATTCAGTGATCCCCTTTATCTTGCTCAGTTTAAAATGCTGAGAGACACATTATACTATATGAAAGGTATAGTATTTGTATTTTTTTGTATTTATCCTTCATTATGTTTAAGGTGCCAAGCATTGTCTGGTTGTATTGAGTGCTGGAACACTGGGGGTTTGCATTTCCTGGGAACTCTATGTATGGTATTGAATTTGTGTTTGACGTTTCCATATGAAAAAGGTGCTGTGGAAATAGAAAAGAATATTTTGAGCACCACTGAAAAGCTTAGTAGATGGCATTTGAGTTGTCTGTTCACTGGTGGACTTTGCTATGAAATTTACCTTTTAGACAGGACATAAATTTGATGAAATCATTAAATTTATGATGCAGCAGTGGATTTTACAGACACTGTTATTCTGACACACTCCCTTCCATCCTTCCAGTGTGACACTGCTTCCTTTTCTCTCTTTAGACCTTCCCAACTCGTTTGTGAAGGAGGTTCATGACTTTGTGCTGGAGCAGTTCAACAGCAGCCAGGCAGAGCTGCAGAAGATCCTGCACGACGTGGATCGGCTGCACAACGAGCTGAGCCCTCTGAAGCTGCGCTGCCAGGCCAATGCCGCCTGCGTGGACCTCATGGTGTGGGCTGTGAAGGATGAGCAAAGTAAAACATGCTCCTCACTCTCTGCAATGTCTGTCTGTTGTGTCCTGAGTTGTAGAAATACTTAGAGAGGAGCTGGTGCTCAGAAAAATATGAAATGAAGGGAATGCTCTTTGCTGTTTGAATACAGAAGTAAAACTTACACCGAAAGATTGGGAGATTTGTTGTTGATAGTTCAACATCTCATGGAAATGGAAACAGAAACTTCCTATTGGCTTATATAGAGGAGATGATATAATTGCTGAATTACATGCAGCTGCTTGTTTTCTAGTTTCTGTTTTATTTGTTGCTTTTAATGTCTTAAATATTTCTCAGTGATTCTTTTAAACAAAATGGTTTTTTTTAGAGCTTCCCAGTCCTGCAAGCATCGTTCGCATTTTTCCTCTGTTTTCTTTCTTATCCATCCCCTGAATGTGAAGGATTTTTTTCCTTTGGACTTTGTGATACTTGATTTCTGTCCAGTGTGAGCTGCACTCAGAATCATCTTTAAGTGCTGTCATTCTTCCAGTCACAGTGTCTGACAGAGCTTTGTGGTACAGATACTGGTTCCAAAACTGTTTTTGCAGAAGCAGCACTAAATCTTTTTGAGGAATTGTAGTATAAGGAGAGTGAAGTTTATAAGTTTTTTGAAGTGTTTTAGAAACATTCCAGTAAGCATTGCGTGGTGTGGCTAATAACAAATCTAGTGAGATAAATTTTCCTGTTGGATTTTTCCTTTGAGGTGCTGAAAACCTGTGCATCAAGTTATCAGAGAAACTGCAGTCCAAGACCTCAAGCAAAGTCATCATTGCCCACTTGCCACTGCTCATTTGCTGTTTGCAGGTCTGTCTTCACAGTGTCTGACATTATTGTAGCAGTGAGTGAGAGTTTGGGGAGTTTTACAGATTGCTAGAACACTTTTCATCTGCTATTTGTATTTCTATCTATGTTCTGCAGTTGGGTTTTAGAGCTCTGGTGTGGAAATTAGAAACTGCTTGTAGAATTTTCTCAGCTCAACTACTTCTTGAAGAATAATTTTCATGTGTTTTTTTTTAACCAGTATTTTATTTCTGAAATATTTAGTTCCTTAGCCCGTTATATAAACACTTAAAATCCTGGGATTGGCAGGTCACTGAGGTTTTAGACTAAGACTTGGTTGTTCTAATTTTTATATCTTCCTATTGGACACTTATTCATGGTGTTACAAATGTGGTGTTTTCCACCACATAGTGAGTTGTCAGGATTCTCTAAGTGTTGGAACTTGTCCAGTACCTTTTGTTTTTTTTTTGAGATTGTAGTTCATCTCACATAATTCCTGTAAAACACACAGGCAGGGAGCAGCAAGGCTTGACTGGCATCTGACACACTCCAGAATAACCTGAAAGAGTTAGAGGCTTCAAATGTCTAAATCTTTCATTGAAAATTGAATCCCTCAGAACTAGGTGGAGTTTGTTTTGTTTGGGTTTTTTTGCATTGAGCTGAAGCTGCAAGCTTACAGTTGAAATAAAAGTGTTGTTTTATTCTAAAGCCCTTTTGTTGGTTTTTATTTTTCCTTTCTAGGGTCTAGGTCGTTTGTGTGAGAGGTTCCCTGTTGTGGTTCATTCTGTCAACCCATCCTTGAGAGACTTTCTTGTGATCCCTTCCCCAGTGCTTGTGAAACTCTACAAATATCACAGCCAGTATCACACAGGTAAAGGAAAAATGGCTGTGCTCCAAAGGGATTGTTTTCCAACTTTTTGATGCTTTTGGATATGTTGTGGTGATGCAGCTGTAGAAGGAAATGGGGATGTATTTGTGCTTTTTTTTTGGAGGTGGAGAGGAGGAATGCAAATAACAATCTGGTAGAAGGGTATTTAGGGGCAAACAGTATGGGTAGAACTCCATTTATCCCAGCAGCAATATTGCTGTGCCTCTTGTGTTTGAGATTGTAGTTCATCTCACATAATTCCTGTAAAACACACAACCAAACACTTGTGTCCTGAGTGAGAGGCTGCAGCTGGAGCCAATGCATCATTATCCTCATGGGGAAAAAAAATCACAAATGCTATTGGAACGTCCCTTGTTTCAAGTTGTGGCTGTTGTGTCTCATCCCACAAAGCCTGTTTCTGTCTGCTCTGTAACCTACTTTGTAATTTGGGAGGGAGCCATTGGGTCAGTCCAAAGCTGAACAAGGTCACGTTCCTCAGGCTCCCCATACGTGTCCTGTGCTGCAGCCACATGATCATCCTGGCACTTGGCAAGTTTTTATTGTTGGTTTTCAATTTGAATATCAAGGTATGATTTCCAAAACAAAAGTGTTCCATTTGAATCGCTGATGCAGGAGCAGTATCGTAATGCTGAAGCACAGCAGGTAAGGTAGTGACTGACTAAATTTAGGAATAATTATTTAGGAATAGTTAAATGCAGTAATGTCTTGCACAGCTCATCAGATGGTGTTGATTTCCACACTCCCTGTTCCCAGTAGGTGGTAATGACATCAAGATCAGCGTCACCAACGAGCACTCAGAGTCCACCCTGAATGTGATGCCTGGCAAGAAAAGTCAACCGTCCATGTACGAGCAGCTGCGTGACATCGCCATCGACAACATCTGCAGGTGAGAGAGGGCCTGGCACCCTGCTGGGACACGTGTGCTGTTTCCCTGGCAGAAAAGTGTTGTGCCTGCTTGGGAGTCAGTGCTCTGTGCTGCTGTCAAGCCTTTGTGACTTGAGTGTGACTTTTCCTTCAGACATCTCTTGGTTCTCTCTGTGTCCTAATTGTAAAATAATAATTCAGTCTTACTGTTCAGGCAGTCAGTTCTTCAGTATAAGCTTTCTGCCCTTACACCTGGCATGCACTTTCAGTAGTGAAAACTGCTGTATTAACTGATGCACTCCTTTTGTCTGTCCATTATTACTCAGGTGTTTGAAGGCTGGCTTGACTATCGATTCCGTGATCGTGGAGGCCTTTCTCGCCAGTTTGTCCAACCGTCTGTACATCTCTCAGGAGAGTGATAAGTAAGTTGTCATCATCAAACCCAGTTTTCCTTCATTCAGTGAACTGGAGCTTATTCTGGAGCTGCAGGTGCTGGCAGCATTATTTCAGAGTGAAGTGTCTCAGATCAATGAGCTTTTATGAGGGGTCAAGATCGTCCCATGCCAAGTCTTTGCAGAGCTGAGCCCCTGTTTTCATACTGAGAGGTGTGGATCCATTTTCACCTGATGGAATCAGCAAATCTTTGCTGAACAGTAGCCAATTTTGAGTCCTCAGTTGAATGATACTCTCTCTACATTTAGTATATGAGCTGTTTCTTATATGAAATGTAAGCATGCTCAGAGGTATTTTAACTGTTGAACAGTTAATGTATCATGGTGGGGTTTTTGTCTGGGTTTTTTTTTTTTGTAACAGGGAAGCTCATTTGATTCCTGACCACACCATTCGTGCTCTGGGGCACATTGCAGTGGCACTGAGGGACACCCCAAAAATGATGGAACCCATCCTGCAGATCTTGCAGCAGAAGTTTTGCCAGCCACCTTCTCATCTTGATGTTCTCATCATTGATCAGCTTGGCTGCTTGGTCATCACTGGAAATGTAAGGAAAGAACTGGCCAAGGCAGTGCCAGTTCATGATCCCTTTCCATTAGTTAAAAGGAAATATATTTTAGAAACGGCATTTGCAAAAGTTGTTTAAGGTTTTTCTTCACAGCAGGTAGGCACTTGTACAGTCCTTATGGCATCAGAAAATGAAAGCTATAATGTGCAAAATGCTGTTCCTTTAAAGAAGTTGAGTCCCCACAGAAAATAATACAAGTTTTTTTTAAAAAGCAGACCATAAAAACCAAATTCAGTGTTTTCAAAAGTGCACAGTATCTTTTTTCATATAAGCAATAATTTTCAAAGTCTTGTAAGTCCATACATCTAAAAGTACAGAAGACTATCTTCTTCAGTCATACAAAGATTAACTGACATTTTCCAAATGTTATTTGTGCCTCTGAACAAGCACTTAATTGCCAAAGCTCGGAAGCCTGAAAAGAACTCGCTCAAATTTTACAAAATTTATTAATTAAAACATTTCCAAAAGCACTTGCAGTGTTTGCTGTATGGGAGCTGAACCCATTGCTCAGACTGTGGCCACACACCTGTCTGAAGAACTTGGTAACACTCATTGTATTTTACAGGGTTGTTCTTTAGAGAGTTTGTGCTCAATAAGCCTTACTTAGTGATTTGGGTTTGCTTTTTTACAGCAATACATTTACCAGGAGGTGTGGAATCTGTTTCAGCAAATCAGTGTTAAAGCAAGCTCAGTTGTTTACTCTGCCACAAAAGACTACAAGGATCATGGATACAGGTAACACTCAGCTGTGGCCCTTAAATGTGTAAATACCATATCAAATATCCTCTGTGCTCCTTCAGGCATTTGAACTTCTTTCAGGTTTTATGACAGGGTTGTAAATAGTATTGTTCTTTCTTCTTTAAATGTTAAAAGAAACATACTGGCTTAGAAATAGTGGTACTTCAGAATATAGAGATTCCTGAAAATGCTTTTCACTACAGGCAGTGTTCATTACTTTTTCCTCTGTAAGGGGTCAGTGTTTGTAAATGATAAATTACATTGATGATAACCAATACATGTTCTAATTCTTCAGCTCAAGAGCTTTCCCAAACCAGAAACACAGCCCTTGGCTGCTTTTTATCTGCTACAGGGAAGTACTTTCCTTTTGGCCATGGTGGCATCATGAATGAAATGTCCTCCAGAGGCACAGCCTACAAAGTTTTTCACTTTAATACCAATTCATTCCAATTATCAGTGCAGTGCTGTGCTGTCCATAAAAACATGAAACAACCCCCTGAAAAAAACCTGAGTGAAAACATGTCAGCAGCCTTATTCCAAGAGTCACTGTCAGTGTTATGAAGAAAGCACTGAGGATTTTAAACTGAGGGATTGCTTGTTCCTGGCTGTCCTTTGTCCTCAGGCACTGCTCCTTGGCCGTCATCAACGCCCTGGCCAACATCGCTGCCAACATCCAGGGAGAGCACCTTGTGGATGAGCTGCTGATGAACTTGCTGGAGCTGTTTGTGCAGCTCGGGCTGGAAGGAAAGAGAGCCAGTGAGAGAGCAAGTGAGAAAGGACCAGCACTGAAGGTCAGAAATGCGCTGGTTTTGGGTTGTGTGCAGCTGTGCATGACTTATAAACATTCAGTGTTTGATAGTGATTTTATATTGAAAAAAAGAGACTATTTTAGTAATTCAAATGTGTGCATGTGGAGAGTTGAGGCTGTCTCAGAGGTGCAATTTGAAAGCTGTTCCTTTCTTTTTAGGGCAGAGAGGTCACACTTCCTTTTGCAATAGCCATGCTTCCTAGCAGTGAGGGGAACTATGTGGGGTTTTTTCTTTTCAGCCTTTTTTTTTTTTCCCATCTCCTGTGCATTCTGCATTTAAATAATATTAAATTTTTTATGGATGGTAAATCCCTCTGAAATGAGTCTGTTTGCCTTGAAGACAGATTGGATTTAATCAGGGATGCCAACCCTTCTCTTAAAAGGGAACTAGGACGTCTAGAATCAGCTTTTCATGAAGTCTGTGGTAGAAAATTCCTCTCTGCGTGTTTCATGGATTCTTTTAACCACAGATGAGCTGAAATTGTGAAAAACATACTGCAAACATCACTCTAAAATGTCACTTATAAATTAGTTTCCACTCTCCTCCTCTCTGGGATGTTTTTCCACTGTTTTCAGTGTTGGAATTACTGTGGGAGGCAAACTGCTGCACCAGCTGAGAGCTGCCTGCAAAGGGAGCAGTGTGGGATGGATGTGAGATGGAGTGAGCTAGGAGGCAGTGTTTGTTCATGTGAGGGTGTGACAGCAGCTCTCACTGGAGAACACTCAGGGCAGAGTTAAACTTACCAAAGGCATTCTGGAGCCTGGGATGCTTCATTTTCAGGAGGAGATGCAGGGGGCCAAGCACTGCCCATGCTGCTCCCCAGCCAAGGCAGTTTTGCCTTTGGCACTTTGCCTGTCTCTGCTTCTCAGCACACTTCAGTTTGCTCCATAACTGTCAAAATGCTCCAGTGACTTATTTGTTCTGTCTTCAAACCTGCAGAAGTGGCTTCTGTGAGGGGAAGAAAAATAGCACTTTTTTTCTTTTGCTGATAGTTGTCACTAATGTCCCCTGAGCGTGCCCAGGAAGTCATTGCATCTTCTTCATCCTCAGTGCCATATGTTATCATAAAGAGGCTGACATTCCATTTTCTATCACAAAAGTGCTAATAAGTGACTTTTCCGAGTTGTTGTTACCCCTTAGAGTGTCCTGAGTGCTGTTATTTCATTTCCTTCAAAAATATTTTCAGACCCATCTCTTACTTTGCTTTTTCTTGACTCTCCAGGAAAGATAACTAAAGTGTGTTTTAGTTGGGTTGTGTCATTATTGTTTCATCTGAAGAAAATTTGGCTTTGCTTCTCCCTCTCCTCTTTTCTTCTTTTATTTTTTTTTTTTATTGTTTCCTTTTGGTTTGTTCCACTTCACGCAAAGCTGTGCCCTGTTAGCCCATCTCCTTCCCCCTGCCCATGGGGCCAGCAGTCTCTGCACCTCACATCTCTCCTCACAGGGAGGAAGCTGGAGGGTTCCCTCCTTCCTGAATCCAGTGTTGAGGGAGATGGGAGGTCAGGAAAGGGTTTAGAGAGATGTGATGTCTGTTTGCCTGGTCAGGAAGGTGGGAGATGATGTGCTGTGTGCACTGAGTGTTTTCAGTTCTTAAACACCGGCCAAGAACAAACACACCTGTGTAGTGTGCAATTTAAAAAGTCCTTAAAAGTCGAAGGAAATACATATTTCCCTCATTCTTTTTATATTTCAGTGGAAAAAGCTGCTCCTCCTGCCTAAATAAATTCTTGAAAATGGTGTCTTTTTACAGACTTTTTATTTTTGGCTACATTTTGATAGTAAAATGAGACTTTTAGTAAACGTTTGACACTTGTTTGTGGCCACTCATTTGATGTGAACATTCTAGCAGTTATTGGATATCAGAATAGACATCAGTGAAAACTTCTGTCTTTGGCTCAAAGCACAATATCTGAACTTCCAAATATTGACAACCTTTCAACAGCCCATGAGGAACCACCTGAAAAGCTTTGTTAAAACACGCAGGGTGTGCTCAGTCCTGAGGATTTTGTGGGGTCTCTCTCGGCCCCCTCGTGCCCAGCCCTTTGCAGAGTGCAGAGCTGGAACTGGCAGTGTTTGATGTTTGATGCTGGGATTACTTCTGATAGCAAGTATTTCAGAAATGCTTTTGTAGATGTTTTGATAATTTCCTTTTTCTTTTCCAGGCCTCCAGCAGTGCAGGCAATCTGGGTGTGCTTATTCCTGTCATTGCTGTGGTGAGTAGCCAATGGTTGTTGCAAACAGGATGATTTTTCTCACATTTATCTCTTAAAAATAATTAAGCTTCTGTGATTCAGGATTAGATTGTTTCAAGCTATGAGTTCAAGAGATTCATGAGCTAAAGAATTCCACAGGGAATGTTACTTTGGATAGTGTTTGGCCTGCAGTTTAATGAGCAGCACATATCTGAGAAGTGAAAAACAAAAGTTGATAGAAACAGTGTTAAAAGTAAATCTTAGTTTGGCAGCAGCTTTTCTGGAGGAAAAACTTTTTTAAACAAAGTGTAACAACTTACTGAGGGAAGAAAATTGCTGTGCAACCATGCTAGATCTCCAGCAGAAAATTTGATACACCCAATGTGTGTTTCCAGGTCAGTAGGACTGTTTGCCTCACTGCTGTAGCTTTCACCAAAGCAATCATGTCTAAAAGATCCACAGACAAACCTAAACTTGGTGAAAGACAAAAGGCATCGTGCTGCTTTTTCCCCTTCTGAAACTAAATTATTCTGTGGAACTTTCCCTGCACAACTGGGAGGACAAAAGGGGAAAATGCATTCCATATTTGCAGTAGGAATGCTTGCTTGGAACTTGCTCACACTGCACATCCATTAACAAGCAGATTAAAAATAATTCATTTCATACCCTGCCCTCAAACCTCGTGACTCAATCTTGTCAGAGAGAAGGGCCTAAAATTGGCACGTGGTTAAAGATCAAAGGGCTGTTCCTTTCCTTCCCCTGTCTCTTCTCACTGGTTTCCAGCAAAAGCTCCTCCCAAGGTCAGCAGTGATCACAAGTTCCTTTGTGATCAGGAATTTGATTTACAGAAATGTGGTTATAAATGCCTTGGCCCTGTGTTCAGACATGTTCTGGTGGGCAGCATTTCCCAGCTGTCAGTGATGCAGATTTGAGTGAAAACAGGACCATTCCTCACATATTGAGAAAACATTAATGCTTGTTAGAGACTTAATGTAACAGTTATGGAAGTACTTTTCTGTTTCAGATTTTTATTGATGATATATTTGTTCTGAATAGCTGGTGATAACTGCATTTTTCTTAACCAATGTGACCTTTAAATGGAGTCAGGTACTGCCAGAACCTGAAGCAAGAGTTAATGGTTACATTATGGTTGTTGAAGCAAATATTTGACTTTCTTGCACAATGTATGAAGATCGTGGGTTTTGAGCAGTAGCTGATTTGCTTTTCTGCTTGACCTCTTTGCCTTGAATAATTCCTGTTACTTAGGTCCCCGAAATCCTTGTATTTCAGATGCTCCAGCTCATTCAATCATTGATAAACTAATTCAGCCTGAGGCATGAATATTTAATCTTTTGAATATGCTTTTCTATTTTTTAATATCTTTCCTTTTTGAGTGCAGATAAAACAATAAAATGTGCCTATGAATGTTAATGATTTCTGTTCTGCACCTTCAATACTGAAAATTATCCCCCACGTGGGGGACTTAAAACACAGGAAAGAAGGAAGGGAAACATTTGAACTTCCTATTCAGTATCAGCTCTTCATTATCTAATATCAGTGTTTTACATGCTAAAAAACTTCCTGTATGGAGCAAGGGATTGTAGTAGATGCAATGATTCCCAAAGTTTGCAGTGACTGGGAAGGTTTTGCCCATTGAATCCACAATGGAGAGTGCATCTGAATTCTTAGCAAATGTGAGTGCTGTAAATGGTTCTTTTTCTGCAGAGGGTTAGGGAACGCTGAGCCAGTGAGAAGAGCATTTTGCTGAACTGCTTTTCCTATACAGGGTATTCTGAGGATATTTGTATCACTTACCTGGTTGGCCTGATTCCAATACCACTCGTGCCAGTGAAGATCAGAGAATGCTTTGAAACGATGCAAGCTGGGGGAAAGCAGTGGATCCATTCATGTTTCATTCCTCCAGGGCATTTCTGTCTGCCCTTATTTGGTACCCTGGCCATTAAGGTTCATTGTGTGTCAGCCTGGATGTTGATGTGCATTGGGTGTATTCACTGGATGTTAAATGATGCAAGTGAAAGAAAGAGGAGACACATCTGGTCTTTTGCAAGTTAGATTGTGTAAAATGCCCAGGAGAGACTTATGATCCTAGGACTGGTCATGTATTCAGGATTTCCTTAATCCTGTTTATTATAAACAGACATCCTGGCACAAATGTAGAGCTAAATTTCAAGAATCCAGATAGTCTAAATATTTTATTGATTACATTTTATACACTGATGTAGAACACAAAGTGTAAGTTACTTTGTGATATTTTTTTTCCTATTAATACACTTGTATCAATACATGGCACTAACCACTTCAAATTGCAGTCAAATTACCTACTGCTCTGAGTCCCTTCACGTGAAACTACCTGCAGATAACATATTTTCTTTTGATACCAGTGGCTTTTGCATGAGCTACTACGACAATAAATTTTCCTTTATGATACTGGTAGATGAAGGTGGGATCATCCAGCCCGTGGATGAGGGGGTGTTGGAGGCCTTCTCTGCTTTAAGATTGGGCTGGGTTGGCAACTCTGCCCATGAACAGAAGGCAGCTGGTCCGGTGCTCGTAGATGAGGAACAAGAAGGGGCGGTCGACAACGAAACGGATCTGGGTGGAGAGAGGCATGAACCCCACAGTGGTCACAGCTGCAGCCTCTGTGCCCTCCTCGTTCACTGTGATTGTGCCTTGGTGACTGAACTGTTCCAACAAACAAACAAACAGAAGAGAAGTTGAGGCTCTCCTGAGTACACTCAGATGATGTGCTCACAGCCCCCCATCCATGTCCCGCACGTGGCTCCCACTCCTGCTGGTAACACCTACACAGCAGCAATCCTTGGGGGTTTATTTTATGGATAAGCCCGTTCCTGACTGACCACAACAATCTACTGCCTTTGAGATCTGATTAAACCTGCTCCTCATGCATGAATAGACAGGGATGTTCAGAGATACCCACGTCCCTCCTGTGTCCTCCGGGAAAGGTGATAAAAAATACTATTTTAGCTTATTGTGCAATATTGTGTTATGATGTTGCCGTGTTACCAGGTGATACAGTTTAGTCAGAAAGGAAATGAGAAGAGCAGTAAATACCCTGTCAATGGCGATCTTCTCATCTGATATCCCTGAGTAGTCGCCTTTTCCATTGAACAGTTCTTCTATTCCCATGGATCTCAGGTAACCAATCAGGCCATAACTCCTCTCCAGCTTAAATTTAGGCAGAACCACTTCTCTTGTTCTAGTAACAATAAACACAGAAAGGAAAAATCATTGACAGGTACATATTTGCACGACTCTTTTTGCTTTACACATCTGCTGTGGTTTGGGTTCTTTGCTGTCTTCAGCAAGCAGGACACAAATATACAGGACTGTTTACTCTACTTTTGCTTTCAAAACTTGAGCATCGTGACTTAAACTGCTTAAAACAATTAATTCCCCTCCCAAAACTGTCAGTTTATCAATCTGATATTTCACTTATGATGACTTGCATTATTAATGGGTGTCAGAGACGTGGCTTTGAGCAGTTCAGTGCATGGGTGGGTGTGCTCGTAATGAATGTGGAGCTGTCAGATTTTCTGCAGCACTAAACTGGAGATTTGTCACTTATTGTGTACAATGTAAACAGGTTGAATTCCTGAATAAGATGTCAAATCACCTCTTTTTATCAAGTCTGAAGGGAGATACACCTAATCTGTCATCTTGCACGAGGCAGGCTGTATGATTTTTCCTCTGTCATAGTTTGATGTCTGTTGTTGATGGAATGTGTGCCTTTACACCCAGCTCTGTTGGAATGCTCAGTGCTGAACTGCACGTGGGCTGCTTTCTCTGGGAGCCAGATTATTCTGCACCTGTTATCTTCATACTCCTATTTTTCCTCCTAATTGTAAACTTTGTCAGTAAAAAGTTTTTCTTTAAACCTTCATCACTAAATACTCAATAGAAAGAATTTTGAAACTGCCATTAGAGTTTTTCACCTCGATAATCCTTGATTTAGTGATGACATTTAAATTTTGAGAGCTCACTGGTCCTGATTTTGAATTCAATAAATCCATTTGGGGGAGGGATTGTTTAATATTTTTAATCAAAATATATATTATATTATCTTCTGTGTGCTTTACTTACCCTTTGTCAGTCTCATCAAGAAAACACATTTAGACTTTTAACAAGGTGTGCTTTTCAGCAGGTACCTGTTTGTCATGCTCTTCTGCCATTTCTCTACCACTTGGGGTGTTATCTGCTTCTCCAGGGCTTTCATGCCGGACAGTTTGTGGGGCAGCACGATGAGCATGCTGATGTTCCCCACGAAGGGCAGCTGGATCACCCCACAGTCCAGCTCGGGGTCTGCAGCAGCCAGGAAGTTCCCCTTGGTCTGCATCATGGGCACCTTTATTGTCTGCTTCTCGTTCAGGCGGAAGCTCCTCTTCACAGTCATTTCCACGGGGAATTTGTTCTCCCAAGTTCCTGTCAGGACAATGTGGAGCACAAATAAAACCCCAAGATCCTCGTGTGATAAAATATTCCCAGAATAATAATTCCCATTCAGCTTTAAGTCACAGGAATTGGAAATTAAGGTAGGAGATTGTTGGTTTTAGTTAAGCCTGAATTAGAAGATGAGTTTTAAAGGGACTTCAAAACTCGTGGCTTCCTAAGTTCACATTGGTCTGATTGAGTGCTCTGAATTATAAAAGCAGGTAAACACCAACTGGAGAAGTGAAGGAGGTGGGTGTGTATTGTGTATCTCTACGAGGAATCCAGAAATTAAAACACTTAACAGATGCAAAATTGTCGTATCTTGCCAGGGTCTGCCCCCTGCACAACAGCTGACCCAGGTGTGTGCTCTGAGATCTGGTGCTCGAATCCAGTACTGAAGGCACCTGTTTCGAGCACGTTACTGGTGGATCAAGCTAAGCAGTGGCTGCTTTAGTTGTGCATAATGTTTGAAAAGATGCTGTGCTGAAGGCATTTCCTTCACTTAGTCCAGTCAAGCCAGTTCGTTCTCTCTCTTAACAGAACCTGGAGAGTTGGGGTGTTGAGTGCTCAGCTCTGACCCAGTTTGATGTGATAACACACTCCTGTAGGTGTGCTGCAGTCTGACAGGTGGATGCCCAAATAATGCAGTTCAACACATTTTGCAGCTCAGAAAGCTTTGCCATGGTGGTTTGAGTCTTTTAATGTAAAGGTGCTTTGGATACCCCAGGTATTTACTGACTGTTTGAAAGAAGGTCCTTTTTTTAAAGCAGTGTTCTATTGTCCTCTTTTTAGAGCCATGGCTCTGGAATCAACATTATTTCTTTCTTAATGGGCAGAGAGAGCTAGAAGATGGTAGTGGAAATAGGGTTACTGGTATTTCCTGTTAAAACTCTGAATTTTGGGTCACTATAGGCAAGCAAGTATATGGAGAATGTGGCTGGATCTGTTTGGAGAGCCTACAAATTTAACCTTAATCAGTGCAAGTCATTCTGAGTTCTTTAATCTGACTTTGCCAAATTGACTTTGAAGGAAAATAAAAAAAACCTTTAAAGTTCAATTTCATTCTAATGATTTTTTGATATGTCAGGCTGATGGGGACCAGTTTAAGTGAGGAGACTGTGGTTGATACTCTGAAGGGAATGGGGTATAAAATGTATTGTGCCATTCCCAAACACATTTTCCCACTTCTCAGGAAAACCCAAGATCAGGCTGTTCTTCAGAGAGCAGAACTGCCAATAGGTTCTTGATGGTGTTTAATATAAAAAGAGCTCGAGACCTCGCTGTGTTTGGCAAATATCCCTTGTACTGAGCATCTCTGTGGGTCTGAGAACACTCACAGGTTCCTCAGCTCTGAGGGCCTAACAGAGCTTGTCTGCAATGGTACAAAGAGTGTAAATACTGTAAGATGTGGGCAAAACTGGCACATCTAGCAGGAGCAGTGGGGAAACCAGGACACCCTGGAGCAGAACTTGCTTCAGTTCCCCTCAAAATGGGAATCCCAGGAGACTGGGAGACAAAAGAGTGGGAGGCAGCAATAGAGAATTGATCTTTTTGTTTTGAGGGGTAGAAATTACAGCCTTCAGCTGATGGCACCGAGGCAATTTGAATTAACCTGAGTCCATGGGCAGAAGAAAAAGCCAAAAATCTTTTTGATCTTGATGACTGAAGAGTTCCAATACTACAGCTATTTGATTTTTGCTGGTGTTTTTGTTACTTTGGGGTAGCACAAGTGTTTAATAATTTCAGCGTAAGACAAAAAGGTATTTCAAATTCTACCAAATTGTGGGGGAAAAATGTGTCTGGTTCCCTTTGCATAATCCTTTTCTTAGGATGGTCTAATGGACAGTAGAGCCATGTCTTTAGTCTGGTGTGATCATCAGAGATGTAGTTAAGGATACAAGTTAAGTGCCTTTTGGATGGCACCTGAGAACAGGAGATTATTTGGATCTTATGCTAATGATGGTTTCAGATCTCTGAAGGAGATAAGTGGCATTATTGAAGGAAGTGGTGCCTTGCAAGTTAGGGGGAAAAGGTACATTTCCTAAACTTGCTGCCCCTAGAACCTGCTGAGATGGCAGGTGTAAGACAGCCCTTGAGCATTTGCTTCCTGGAAGCAGGAAAATGCACTCCTTGATGAGTTATGGAAAAGAGGTGTTTGCAAATGTTATTATTCTTTTGGCCTACTCTGTCTTTCTTTAGTTGTGTTTTAAGCCAACTGCTTTTCATCCTAAACAGTCAGTAACAGATTTCTTTTTTATCCTCAGTTCCTCTTTTATTGGCACCTCCCCACTCTTCCTCATTTAATGTAATTTTAAAGGTTTGTTGAAAAATTAACAAACTTTCAACCTGAGACAGATAACTAATGTTGCAAATCTCACCACAGGCTCTTATTTTAAATGTAAAGAAATTGAAAATAAGAATTTACAATAAGAATATATTGTACAGTCTTTACTCCAGCCTCTTTAACTGCTCAGCCTGTAGTGATACACGTAGGACCCATATCAGCAGACACTTCTTGCTGAATTAACTGAAATGTTCCCAGTAGTGAATGTGTTTGGTTTTAGTTGTAGAAGAATACTGTTTTAATTATTCTCTACAGTCCCTTCTTCACAAGGATCATTCTCTGATCATATATATATAAAAAAATAAATACATACTTCGAGCTGAAATTCTTTGTGCCATTCCCATTAATCCTGAAAACCTCAGAAGTGTTAAGTGCTTTGACTGAGCTCAACCTGTGCCATTTCAGCGAAGCCAGGACTGAATGGCACAAGTACCTGGCACATGCATTAATCCCTTCCCATCTGAGACTCCTACAGAGCTGATCCTTCCTGGGGCTCTTTTGGATCCATGTGTTGTTTTTTAGTCTCGCTGTGAGTTTCGAAGGTTTTGTATGGAATAAGCACTTGCTCTGTGTGTGCAGTGCCCACAAAGTCCAGAGCATGACTGGAACAGCAGTGTGCTACAGAAACATGCAGAAATGGGCTAATAATGGAGATTCTTAATCAGGGAGTCAGTAGGTTTTTGATAGTGTAGGCTAGACTTCAGTCTGGAATTTCTGATGGCAAATGCAGAGAATACTGAGAAAATCCATCACTGAGATTGAAAAAAACGGATTCTTACCTTTAAAGTAAATACAGTTGAGAATCATCATCAGCGTTGCAGGGCTTACACTCACGAGAGCTTC
This sequence comes from Pyrocephalus nanus, assembly GCA_038380795.1. Lineage (NCBI taxonomy): Eukaryota > Metazoa > Chordata > Aves > Passeriformes > Tyrannidae > Pyrocephalus > Pyrocephalus nanus. The sequence goes on from CM076278.1 coordinate 6,336,416, forward strand.
CTTTATTAATCCTTTGGTCAGCTTCAGGATGCGCTCGTTGGTTTTGGTGATGAAGTTGGGGTCTGAGAAATCAGCTGGTTGGGCATCAGCAAAGTAGTATGTTTTCATATTGTTTCTGAAGTCATTCAGAATAGAAAAGTCCTTCTGAATGTAAATGTCGTTGACAGACCTCAGCGTGTAACCGAAGTTGCGTCTGAAGAGCCGGTGGGTGAGTTTGCGGAACAGATTGTGGACAGTCATGAGCTCGTATTTGGTGCTGGCGTTAATGAACTCCTGAAAGCCGAGGACAGATAACACCTCCTGCTGAGTCTGAGCCTTCAGACCCAGGGAGATCATGGCCATGGCAGTGGAAATGCCCACGGGAGCCATGATAATGTTGTCCGAAGCGTTGGCCTTGTCTGCCACGCTGCGGTAAAGGTTGAAGCCAAAGTTTGCGTTGAGGATATTGAGGCGCTGGATTCTGGTTTTGCCTTGGAATAACTCCAGAATATTTCCCTGCTGAACTTCAGAAACCATGTACGGACCAGCATCGATGACATCGCTGTAGTCATCTTCGCTCAGGATCTTGTCGAGGTCCAGGTAGTCGTCCTCCTCCTCCTCCTCGGGGATCAGGTCATTGGTGATGGTGTTCTCTCTGTGGAACTCCAGGGGCAGGTCTGCCATATCGTAAGTCCCGTTTTCAAGTGGCTGTGCACCTTTAAGGCTTTCAAAATGCTCTGCAAAGTCCTTGATCCCACCAAATGTGGTGGTTGTGAGGAGAGCAAGCACAAGCAGTTGAAGTAGGAACTTCATTCTGACAGATGAAAACCTGGAAGACAGCACAGTTGAGAGAGCAGAGGGTGGTTGAATTTTAGTTATTGTAGTTATCTATTCCTTAATTTTAGGTCCATGCTGAATTCTGTCACAGCAGAAGGGCTGTACTTACCTTATTCAACAGCATTTTTTTAAATTGGAACAGATCTTAATTAGATGGCTAACTGTGTTTTGCTGGTAATTGGTTTTGCTTACATAATGCCTCCAGCCTGCCAAGGAATTGGTTGACCTCCTCCCATACAAGTTGTCATTCCTGGCGTATTTCAGCAGTGACAAACTCATTACTTAAAATATATGGGACTCTTTATTTATAAACCTATTGCACTTAAAATGTGCACGAACTGTGTTATGAGTGTGTGCTGAAAATACGATAGAAAGGTAAGTTTGAAGATTGGAGCTTGTTTGGAGGAGGAGGAACTGCTGTCCCAGTCCCCCACAGGAACATACCAGAAGGCTGAGGTGTACTGAAAAATGTGAAAAACAGATACCCTGTAGCTACAACAAAAATGGGAGTTTTGTGGGAGTGTTTTGGAGAGCAAGGCTGAAATCTGACGGAATAAAGGAGATTTAGGGATGTAGAAAGACGGGTATTTACACTAAATACCATCAGTGGGACTGCACTGGGGGAGGTGCTGGGCATGAATGTGTGTCCTGGCCTGCTCAGGGGCTCACTGGGCTGTTATTCAGTGTGTGCCCCCTTCCTGCAGCTCAGTGTGCTCATCTGCTGCTTTCCTCATGGATCCTGCTTGCTCAGTTCTGTTTTGTTTCACTTTGGTTTTGTGCAGCACTGCAGAACTTGTAGTGCTGTTTATGTGAGCTCCTGTTCAGAACTTTGGATCTCTTGGCTGAAGTGTTATCCCTGTTCTAGATTTCTAACCCTACCTGCTTTGTTTGAGAATACTTTTAAACAGAACCTGCATTTTCCTAAGGCACAAAGTTAATCAGTCTGCTCATCTACTGAGTATTGGACAGTTGCATTTTTAAATTGCCCTTAACATCTTTTTATCTTAGGTATGTATTGTTTGAAGAGAATCCATCAGTCCTATTCAGCTGTAAAACACTGTACCAAGAGGTGGGTGTAAGACACTTTTCACCACAATATTGGGTGCAGTAATTACAGTGATCCTAAAAAGATGAAAAAATGTAATTCTATTGTAAGTCAAATTCTATTGGTAGTACTTTTTTTGCGTAAAAAGACAATTATTTACAAAACAATACAGGACAAAACAATACAGTTAAAACAAAAATCTTACTAAGGTGTTGATTAAAATGCTTTTTAAGTTAGCAAATAATCCAAAGAGCTGTGCTGTAGAAGTAAAATATGTAGGTGTACATACCTGTACCTGGTCACTGAGCTGCACATCAGTGAATAAAAACAGTGCTTGAAGGAAAATACTTTCAAACATGTTGTAGCAGGACTGACATAACTGACCTGACAGTTTGACTTTTTGAAACTCTCCCCCCAAACTAATTTGCCTGAAATCCTAAAACCATTCAAGGTGATTGTTTTGCAGAAATAAAGGATCCACAGGAGAAGCTTCTGCAGTTGTTTCAGACTCTGGCTGAGCGTCTCAAGTCTTTTCCTTATTGATTCTTCATAAATCCATTACTCTTTCCCCGCCCCCAGGAGTCAGGCCCTGAGGGCTGAGAGAGATCCTCTGGCCAGTAAGCACTGATAACATTTTCTGCTCTTGGCACAGCAGAATTTGCTGTGTGTATTCCCAGCTTTGCCTTCTCGTCCTCCCCCGAGCTCAGTCGCTGCTCAGCTGCATTTACACAGGCAAAACCTTCCCCCCCCGCAATGGAAATGTCTTTGGTCAGAGCCACCCAAAATACCAGAAGAGGTAAATGGAGCTTACCTTCAAGCCACTGTATGGGAAGGATGTGTTGAAAAGCCCAAGCAAGGGGAACAGCAGGGTTTAAATCTGAACTTTGACGCTGCTTTTTTGTGTATCTCCCAAAGTAAACATTCTCTAAACCAAACACTGCTAAAGTTACTTCGTCAGCCAAAATCCCTCCCTTGCCTGGTGATCTCTGCTGAATTCTCTGCTGTTTGTTGAGCTGCTTTTATGGCTTTGCAGGTACTTGTTCACGTTTGAGGAAGGTCTTTGAGCAAAAACTGGAGGGTGTGTAGGGTTTCAAAGTCAAGCACACACATAAACTTGACTGTTAATGACAGTAAAAGCCCCGTTGCTGCTGTTTTGTGCTGGAATGGGAGTGGGGGAGCATTTGACTGCAGATGTGTTTGAGGTCTCTGTGATGGTTGGGGTTCTTCAGCCAGTGTTGCATTGGTGCAGACATTTCCATCACACAAGCAACTTTTTCACCAGCCTAAATTCAGATTAATTTGACTGTAATAGAGGAATTTTTTCATTTCTTTTTTTGATGAACAATCTCCCTCATGATTTATAAATACATCCAAAGTTGGCTTTCTGTGAGATTTCAGAGAAATACTGCTGGATTTCATCCCTGGAGGGAATTGTTGTAGTTAGAGAATGTTTCTTCGAGCTGGGTTAGAATGCAACATTTTCATAATAAAGTTTGAGTGATAATATGCAGTCATATTGAATGAAGATTGCGGTTTAATGGACAATTTCTTTCACTTTTTATACACTTGCCTGTGCCTCTAACTCTTTTCAGGATAACACACTGTGATCTTTTTTATATAAATTTATCTAATACTGCATATCATGTTGCCTGGGAGGATAAACTGCTCCTCTGATGGTAGCAGCTGTTCATGCAGAAAGTATTGGAGAATTTTAATAAATGTGTTGAAAATAATGCTCTTTTCCTTGCTTGTTTAGATAGTAAATTCTTCAAAACTGATGTCATTCTGTGCGTGGGTGCAAACAATGCAAGGTCCCCAATTGGTGCCTCAATGTATTTCCACAAGGCTCATCAACAATAGCAACCAGAAGTGTGTCTGACTCGTATTTATTTGCTTTGGAGTTCCTTTACACTGAAGCAAAGCTGCATGGCATTGTCTTCAGCACACTTTAAAGGCCCATGTGGTCTCTCCTCCCTGCAGTTGACAGTGTACCCATGTTCTGTATTCTCTGCAGAGGTTACTCTATCAGCATGGTGTTATTCCTGTGTAGGACAAAGGAAATTCTCTTTTCAGGCATCTCAGAAGTTGCCCTTTTGGACCTCTAACAAGAACTCATTTTCTTCAGCATAACAACAGCTATGTAATACCAGTTTTCAGGGGTGATAAAGAATGTTACCTTTGTAAATCACAGTAAAGAAGGTGCATGAATTGATTCCTGAGTGTGGAATGAAGTTGCTGTAACTCCCACCATTCTCTGAGGTTGACTTTCATGTCTTTGGTAGCTCACCAGACGTTTGCCACCCATCAAGGAGGCCAAGCCCAGGTTGCAGAAGCTGTTCCGTGACTTCTGGCTGTATTCAGTGCTGATGGGATTTGCTGTGGAAGGATCAGGTACTGTGATTTTTAAGAGAACAACATTGCTGCTCACCTTTAAACTCCTGATGGATGTAAATACCCCTGTATGCAAACCATTCATAGTAGATGGAAGGAAAACCACAGGCATAAAGACACCTCAAGGCAAACAGCTTCTGGTTCAGTTCTCTGGTAGGATTTCTTTACATCCTTGCTGGTTTGCCATGAGATTCAGCCCAGTACAACTTGACTTAGTTTTATTGCTAAGTTAATAACCTTAGTTAAGTATGAGTTTTGATAGCTAAGTTCCTGAAATGGAAGATCAGACCACATGGGTTTCTGTGGTACTCAATAGAAACTTCTTTTCCAGTGAGAAACTTCACTTGGAATAACCTAAACATGCTTGTTAAGTTTGGAGCATGGATCACATGTGTTGACTGTTCATGCTCCAGGGCATGGAAAATTGGCCCTAGGAAGTAGTGCCAAGCTGGGTAACACGGGGAACTTTGTGAAACTTCTTTTTTTCTCCCTCACCCCACCTTCCTCTTTCTCCTTCTGCTCCAGGTCTTTGGCCAGAGGAATGGTATGAAGGTGTATGTGAAATTGCCACCAAGTCTCCATTGCTGACATTTCCCAGCAAAGAACCACTGCGCTCTGTCCTTCAGTACAACTCTGCCATGAAGAATGACACTGTGACCCCTGTAGGGATTGATTTCTGCTGTTACCTCCTCCCATAGTGTCTGCCAGTGTTAACTGACATGGTGTCTGTGATACATGGAAATAGCACAACACCCCTTCAGCCTCCCTCCTATGAGTGAAAAGCAGCTTTTTTACTCTCTGACAGCAGAGTACAAAAGGGGCTTGGGGTTAATGCACGTGTTTAGGGTGGTGTAGCTACACCATCTTGGTTAGGTGTAGAAACCAAGACTTTGTGGAGATGGAAGCCTGTTAGTGCTTTATCATCCATTTTGTATCAGACAAAACTTGCACTGTTTAAAAAAGTAATCAACTAAGTTTAAAAGGAAACAACGCAGGGCAGCTTGTTCTGAATCTGCAGAGAGCAGGTTCAGCCCTGCTGTCTGCAAAGGTTAAGAAGTGAAGGGAGCAGTAGCTGAATGTGTGTGCTTGAGAACAAATTAATGTTCTGTTCAGGGCTCCCACTTGAGACACTCCATGTGTTCACCTCTAGGCTGAGTTAAATGAGTTACGGAGCACCATCATCAATCTCCTGGATCCTCCTCCGGAGGTGTCAGCGCTGATCAACAAGCTGGACTTTGCCATGTCCACCTATCTCCTCTCTGTTTACCGCCTGGAGTACATGAGGTAAAGATGGACAGAAACTTCTTTCCACTGATGGGTTAAAAAAAATTAAAAGCCGTGTATGTTTAACTCAGAATTGCCAGACACTCAGTGTTTTGGGCCACATGAGCTCTGTTGAAGATTCTGAGCCTGGGAAATGCAGAATTGCCAAATAGAATAAGACAGCAAGGCCTGAAAAATGGGATCTCCTCTGTAGAAGAACTAATAGGAGATGGACAGAAGGGTTCTGTGAGTGTGATGTATCCTCTGCACAGTCCTGTGCTGCACCCCTGAAGGACAGTGCCTATTCTAGGAGATTATTGTAATGTAGGAGCTGAGAAACTTTTTTTGTAGTGCCCTTTTTCCCCTCAGTAGTGCGTGTTGGGTGGACTGATCAAAGATATTGAATTCACAAACTCTGTGTTTTCCCTTCAAAAGTCTATTTATTGTTGCTGCTCAAGGGAATGCATAGCTGAAAGCTGAGCTGGAGGTCTAGCAGCAAGGAAAGTGGTGGTTTATGATCTGAGCCCTGTTAGTCAAATGTAGAAACAAACAGGAATATCAGCCTTGCTAGAGAGTGAACATTATCATGACATGAACAGTGATTGTAAGTGTGAGGTGTAGCACTAAAGTACAGAAATTCCTGTTGAAAATGTTGAAGAGAAAAGGAAAAAGCAAAAAAACCCTCAAACAAAACATAAACCAAACCAACCCCAAACCCCTCAACTCACCCAGCTCTTCCTTCCCCAGGGTGTTGCGTTCGACTGACCAGGATCGCTTCCAAGTCATGTTTTGCTACTTTGAAGATAAAGCAATTCAGAAAGACAAATCTGGTAAGATTTACCTGTCCAGGTTTTCTTGCAGCTTAAGATACAAGGAATTTATCTCCAGGCCTGTAAAACAGAAACAAATCAAGCAGCTTTATAACAAAGTGAATCTTGTTGAGTAAATTGCTGTTGCGTTATCCTTGCCAAGAACACGGGTTTTGTTTTGAAACAGGTTCAGTGCTGGCTGAGTAAACATAAACACTTTTTAACTGCTAAGCATGGTTTATAAAACAAATATAATGTGGATAATCAAACCTGTCACTTCTCTCAATTCCTCAGGCATGATGCAGTGTGTGATAGCTGTTGCTGATAAGGTGTTTGAAGCTTTCCTGTCAATGATGGCTGATAAAGTAGGTTGCGTGGAAACTAAAATTTTGAATTTGTATAAATGTTCTCATTTCAGTTTACGAAATGTGTTTTTCTTTTCCCTTAAGAGCTTCATGCTTCTCTTTGGCATGTCTTTTAGCCTAAAACTAAGGAGAACGAAGAAGAGCTGGAGAGACATGCTCAGTTCTTGCTGGTGAATTTTAACCACATTCACAAGAGGATCAGGAGAGTTGCAGACAAATACTTATCTGGACTGGTGGACAAGTAGGTGTAGATTTAATTTTCCTGTTCTCTTTTCACAATGGCTCCTTAGTGATTCCTTAGGCTGTTGGTGACCACAGGCAGGTGGGTTTTTTGGCTGGTACTTTTGCTGAAACATCTTGAAATATAATATTCAGCAGTATCTTTAGCCTGAACTCTGAAAGCCCTGCTTCAAATGGGTGCCTGCTGAGTATTCCCATGGGTGGAGCAAAGTGCCCAGGATATAAATTCAGTCTCAACTCCTATGAGTTGAGCTCTGCTCAGCTTTTGACTGCTGGGAGCTGGGGCAGCTTCGTGGCTTCTGTCATCTCTGAGTTGACCTAGGGATGGATAAATCTACCTCTTTGATAAAACAATTTCCCTCCTCAGCTCTCCATGGTTATTGTGTTTCTGAATTCTGCCTTGTTGTAGATTCCCTCACTTGCTGTGGAGTGGAACTGTGCTGAAGACTATGCTGGATATCCTGCAGACATTGTCACTGTCCCTTAGTGCAGTAAGTCCTTTTTCTTTAATAGAACTGATTTTTTTTTTTGCTTTGTTTCGTATTTATTTTATTCTTACTTGAGTTCTTAATTTGTTTTTTTTTTATCACTAAGATCGATAAAATCTTAATTTTAAATCCTGTAAGGTAAGAAGTGTCTTTGCAACCTTATTTCATAGGTAGTAAAACTAGTGCTAAAAAGTTGTCAGATATGGTTTATAATTGTTGAAATGTCTCATTTGAAATAAAAATCCTGTGGTGTTTTTCTGCTTTCTGGGTGTTGGGTTTTTTTTACTAATTATTGCTTTCAGATTGTGTTCTCTCCAGTCCATGTATTGTATCCATATTCCTTGAATCTATTACATCTAGTATTTTTGAAGACGGAAATGCTTTATAGAGTTTTATTTTTGTAGCAAATATTGAGGAGAGAGCTTTGGATTTTTAATATTATTTATACTAAAAACTAAACTGGAATACAAGCAATTTCTTTTAGAGCTGTTCAAAATTACTTTGAGAGCAAATATTACCAAAAATGGTTTGGTAATCAGACTTCTTTGCTACCTGTAGTGTTCAAGTCAAGTGATAATGAATTTTATCCTACTGAGAGTAGGATAAATACTGAGAGTTGATAATTGTTTCTCTTTAGGACATTCACAAGGACCAACCATACTATGACATTCCTGATGCTCCATATAGGATCACAGTCCCTGACACACATGAAGCCAGAGAGGTAAATGGCCCCCCTTGATTATTAAAGAATAAAACAATGCCTCGTGGGTTTTTTCATGTCTTGGAGATAAATTACTGAGCTACTCTGAATGGTCATTTTTAAAAAAAATACTTGCCTAGATAAGATTTTTGTACTGCACTGGGTATTTATGTTTTTTTTAATCTTACTGGTTTACTTGACTTGAAGTGTGACAGTTCTTTGCTTATCAAGGGTCTGTATAATTGTTACAGAAAATTTTCGCTGTGTTGTGTTGCTGCAACCTGTTGTGCTCCTTATATTACTCATTCCAGCATTAAAACCAGTGCCTCTTGAATGTCCTGTATTTTACTGATTGCAGTGATGCTTTTTCATTCCAGAGTATCGTCAAGGACTTCGCTGCACGCTGTGGGATGATCCTGCAGGAAGCAATGAAATGGGCTCCCTCTGTTACAAAATCCCATCTGCAGGTAATGAGCTTGCTGCTGGGAAAGTTCCATTTTTGCAGATCTTCAAAATTAGAATTAGGTGGTGGGGTTTATTTTTTATTTTTATTTTTTAGGCTATCCAAGCATAATTTAAAATATTCCGTTGCTCTAAGATTTCCTTCATAGCACTGGCAGAGGATAATTAGAAGTTTTGATTTGATGTGACTTTTGATGTGGTCCAAACATCAGTGTCTTGGAAAATAAGTTTATAAACAGTTGAAGGAACTGTGTAGTCCAGCTTAGACTAGTGTTCTGTCTAGAGGTGCTGAACTTAGTGCTGATAACAGAATTCCTGAGGTCTCAAGATCTTGGACACTGTAAATCTACCTGAAGTTTTTATTTCCTTCACTAAAAAAAATTGCCTCAAGGGATTCTATCCTTACCTGAAAGGACACCTGATTGTATTTCCTTCTTCCCTGGAGTCCAAAACACTTCCTTTCACCAGGTTCTTTTTGTCAGAAGTGATTCTTTCAAGAGAAGATCTCAGCCTTCAAACATCTACCTTGATAGCTTTATTTTTTTAGAATACAGCAGGAGTCTTACTCTTTGTGTATTTAGGAGGGCATTCAGAGTTTCTTATTGCCAGGAGAACCTGAAAGGGATGAGTAGAGACACTCTGTTGTCATATATGTGTAGAAATAAGTTTCCCATAATTTGCAGTGATGCAACACTTGTTTATGAGCTGCCTTGTTTTGAAAGTAGTTAATTATTTTGAATTTTTTTTTTTTCCCAGGAGTACCTAAACAAACATCAGAACTGGGTATCAGGGTTGTCCCAGCACACAGGACTGGCTATGGCCACAGAAAGTGTGTTGCACTTTGCAGGCTACAACAGGCAGAACACCACTCTGGGCGTGAGTATTGTCTGTTCATTTGTGTATCTGCACATCTCTTGGGCCAATTTTATAACCCTCAGTGGCCACAGAACACAGATTTTGTAAATCACCTTTGTCACAGCAGTTGGACATTGCTTGGACAGATATCTTATTTCTTTCCATCTCCAATCCAGGAATCTGGATTATTATGTTGTTCCATAAAAGATTAGATTTTCTGTCCGTGATATCGTGTTTCTGGATAAATGTGGGTTACTAGTGCATGTTTAAAGACAGGCACAAAATATTCTCTGTGACTGTCAGTTCAGCCTATTGTTGCATGGAGAGGGCAGGACCAAGATCACATCTCCTCCTCTGTCCTCTTCCTTACCTGTTCATGAAAAGGGACCAGCAGACCCAGAGCTCCACTCTTTATATGCCTTGCTTTTGGTCTTTCAAAAGTATATCCAAATATCTGTGTATTCCAAACTTCAACCTGCTGGATGTTAACTGGGAATACCACACAGCTGGCACAAACAGGACCAGATCCCTAAAAACACCTGGGTGATAACTTCATGGTACTAAAGGAGATGACACAGAAAGATGCCCTCCTTGATTTGTTGCTTGTTCACAGAGAGGGTCTCAGGAGTGAAGGGGTGATTGGTGGCCACCATGGCCATGGTGACCATGGAACAATCACAGACAAGCAAACATGGACAGGGCAGAGATGTTTTAATGCTTTCTTTGCCTCTGTCTTCAACACTGGTGATGGGCTAAGGGGGTCCCAGTGCCCTGAACTGGAGAACCATGGCTGTGAGAATGATAAACTCCCAGCTGACCCCGAGCTAGTGCTTCTGTGCTGATCCAGCTGGGTCCCTCTAAGTCTGGGGGTCCTGATGGGATTCATCCAAGGGTACTCATGGAGCTGGATGATGTCATCACAAGGCCCCTCTCAATGGTTTTTGAAAGATTTTGAGAATCTGGAGAGGTCCCAGTCACAGCAGAGGTGACAGCACCAAGCCTGACAGAGTTCAAGGAGTGTTTGGACAAGGCTGTCAGGCACATGGTTGGCTCTTGGTGTGGTCCTGTGCAGGGCCAGGAGTTGATTCCATGATCCTTGTGGGTCCCTTCCAGCTCAGGATATTCTGAGGTTCTGTATCCATGGAGTAAATGCACATGTTCCTTATTGAATTTTTATCAGTCCTTCATGTGGTCTGGTCACAGGCAACCCAGCTCACTGAAAGACCAACTTGTGTGAAGAGGGACTACTCCAACTTCATGGCTTCTCTTAACTTGCGCAACCGCTACGCCGGAGAGGTGAGGAAGGATTTCTTGTGAACATGAAGTGTCCACTGGCTCTGGTGTGGCTTTTTAGGGGTGATTCCCTTCCCACTTACACTGGTGGATGGATTTATGTTAAATGAAGCACAGTCTCTAAATCCCTTGAAGATAAAGAATATAATTTTCCTGGGTTATTAAACAGATCATTTTACTGTTGGTCTTGCAGATAAAGCTAAAGATTACATAAAGTTAAAGATTGGATTGCAGATAAAGATTTAGTAAAGTCGTAACAAAAGCTGCCTCTGTTTGTGGAGCTCCCAAATCAGCACATGACCAATACCAAACAAGAGTCCTGAAAATACTGTTCTCTGCTGAAAAACCCATTATATTTTACAGGTTTCTGGAATGATTCAGTTCTCAAATGCTACAGGACAAACATCTGACCTGAATAAACTGATGGTCAAAGACCTGAATGTTGCTCTTGAATCAGGCAATACTGAAAGCTACACCCAGGCCATGTTTAAGTTGACTGCACTCCTAATAAGCAGCAAAGGTAATGAAAACCAAATGGAGTTCTGCTTTCTGGCAGTGAATGCCAAGAGTAATAAACTACAGAAACTATCCATACACCAACCCAGTACACATCACATCAACTTGAAGCAAAACTGTGTTTTGAGTTTTTCCAGTTAGGCTTATATTGGGGAAAAGCCTTCTTAAAGTAGAAGCTATTTATTAGGAATTGATTATTACACACTGTGCACGCCAGTTTCATGCTGATGTGAAAAGCAGTTACTCTGTTGGATAAATCTGAGTGAATGTTTGTTTTCAGACTGTGATCCCCAGCTCCTTCATCATCTGTGCTGGGGACCCCTGCGAATGTTCAATGAACATGGCATGGAGACAGCGATTGCTTGCTGGGAGTGGCTGCTCGCTGCCAAGAACGGGATAGAAGTGCCGGTAGGAAGCAATTTAACAACTCCTTCTCTGCCCCTGCAAGGGGGAAGAGGGAAAATGTTGAGAGATTCACAGATACTGTGAATCTGTGTCAAGTAAGGATGGTAAATGCATTGTTAGTCACTTTAGCCTGCCAAGAAATCTCTGTTCATGTATTGTTGGAAGTCTGAGCGCCCTCATGAAGTGGACTGTGGGAAGCAGATCTTTCTCAGCAGCATGAGTGGTGCAGCAGAAGAAACCTGTTAGGATGTCACCTGTAGAACTTACTTTGCAGATGAGATGCCTGAGCTGTTCATGAGTCAGGTCTAGACTATCACAATCTGTAGAATGGTGTTTTAAATCAAAGAGAAATCAGTGTCCCTGCTCATTATTCAGAATGTCCAGTATCTGGCATTGCACCCTTGCTTAAAAAAATAGGCTTGCACGTGTCCTAATCCTGTAACAGGCCAGAGCAGTTGTAATTTGGGAGAGGGGGGTTAGTGTAATAGTAATAAAGGAGCTCAGCATGGTGTAGTGACAGTCCCTACAGAGCTGAGAGAGCTGCCTCTGGTAATTGCTTTGCCTGGTGATTGCTAAGTGTTCCACTTGCTGGAGATAATCACCCACCTGAATTTACTTAGGTGAGTTTACACACACATTTCAGTGGTTAACTTCTTAAGCATCAGTTTCATTTCTTCTCAACAGCTTCTGGGAAATGTCCTTGTGTCCTTCTGGGAAATCTCCTTGTTTAGGAGAACAGATAAGCACCCCTGGTTGCTGGGTCTCCCTACTGCCAGAGGATGCTCCCGAGAGCAGGATCAGCAAAACTGAATTGTGTGCCATCGAAATGTTGGGCACTTCATCAGCTGTGTGTGCTCATGGGCCAACCTGTGTCCTGCAGCGCGTGGGAACCTGGCTTGGGCTTGTCTGCTGGCCTGGTGTGGGAGGCAACAACCTGTAGGGAGGCTGGAGGATGAACAGCACTGACTGCTCTGACAGTTCAGTCTCCTCAGCTAAACACAGTGCCCTCAGTCTTCCTGTCAAGCTGAAATTCTGGGGGAGCCTCTCTTGTCATTTAGGATGTGAAGGAAATGTTTGTTTTCAGTGGGATGTACAGACCTGTCTCTGCCCCTCCATTAACACTGCAGTGAGTTTTAATTGATGTAGTAGGTTCTTGTGTGTGCTGTGGAGAAAGGTTGTACTTTTCATGTAAGAAAATGCTCTTGAAACAAGAGACACCGTTCCCTTCCTTTTTGCAGTTCATGCGGGAAATGGCAGGAGCCTGGCAAATGACAGTGGAGCAGAAAGTTGGCCTGTTTTCTGCAGAGCAGAAAGAAGCAGATCCATTGGCAGCCTCAGAGGAGAGCCAGCCAAGGCCCTGCCCGCCAGAGGTGACCCCACATTACATCTGGATAGAGGTGTGTATTTCTTCTGCAATGGCCCAGCTGTGGCAGTGCTGCAGTGACTGTCACAGCTGCTCTGCTCTGCCTGTTGTCCTGACTGGGAAAGGACCAGAGTCAGGGTTCTGATCCTGCCTCAAAGGAGATGGGCACAATAACTGAGGGGGAGAAAGGTGTTTGAAACAGAAAGGACTGGGGGTGGGGTTCGAGGTGAGAAAAGGTCAGAGGAGGCATGGTATGTCTGTCTCTCTTTCTCAGTTTTTGGTGCAGAGGTTTGAAATAGCCAAATACTGCAGTTCTGACCAAATCGAGATCTTCTCCAGCCTCCTCCAGCGCTCGCTGTCGCTCAACATCGGAGGGGCCAAGGGCAGCTTGAACCGGCACGTGGCAGCCATCGGACCCCGCTTTAAGTGAGTCCTTCGGGGTTTCACCCTGGTGGAATCACCAAAATAAGATTATAGGGAGAAGAAATAAAGTTACAAATAAGGTTACAGGGAGGTGGGAGAAAAGAACTAAATACTAAACGTGCAACACATCCTTGGCTTCAAGTGATGGAAATTGCTTTGAAAGCCCGTAGTGCTGCAGAGTCTTAAGCTCCATTTCCAAAGCAGAATTAGCTACCTTTAGCTTGAAAGTAATTATTTGGTGGCTCAGGAAACTTCATAAAGTATAGGATAATTTCATATAGTGAATTGCCCACATCATGGATCTAGTCAGTGTTGCCAGTTGTAGAGGATTTTGCTCCATCAGTTATTTTCACTTTCAGTGACTTGACGGCTTTCACTTTCTATGGTTGAGTAGTCACGGTTTCAGGAACAGGCTGATGACAAATGTGAGCAGTTTGCCAAGAGCTCTGAAACAAACACTTCTCAGGCTGCAGTGACAGTTGTAGCCATGGTTTGCATGGTGCTGCATTGGTCACCATTCTGGGAATGCCTCAATTGTCACTCTCTGTTTGCCTGTTAGGTTGCTGACTCTGGGTTTGTCTTTGCTCCATGCTGATGTGGTTCCAAATGCAACCATTCGAAACGTTTTGAGGGAAAAGATTTATTCAACTGCCTTTGATTATTTCAGGTACTTTTTTATTTTCAACTGCTCACTGAAAATGTGTTTGTGTTTTTCCTGAACCTTCAGCAATACCTCCAAACAGCAGCTTTCTTTCTCTTCTAGTGATTTAACTTCTTCCTTTCCTTTTTTCACCCATTTTAACAGAAACTTTTCTCATGCTTTTTTATAGTTCATAAACTATCTTAAAGAGGCTTAGATATTAGCTTCAGGTTTTATGTGAGGTTTAAAAAGCAGTATCTTCAGGAATGTTTCTGTTCTTTTTTTTTTTTTTTTTTCTTTATTTTGGAGTTTATTCAATGCTCAAAACTGTATCTAGATTTGTAAAATTTAAAGAATTGCAGTTACACTGTGTGTGGCTGAAATACAGTTCCACTGTTTTGAAAATACACCCACACTGAATCTGATGATTTCAACATTTGACACCAGCACAACAGAAGATAATTTAATTGATAGGAATGTCTGAATGAGAGGAGGTCAGTCAGTCCTAATATTAGCTTTCAAAGGAATCCAGGATGCTGCCAGACATAATAAAGCCATGAGGATAAAACGTAGTGATGTGTGGTCTCGTCCTTGTAGATGATGGTCAGAATAAAAAATATGACTTGATTAGGTTTGTGAGGATTTTTGTTTGTTTGTTTTCCCAATCACTCAACATCACATTATTTATGTAATTTCTTCAAGTTGTCCTTCGAAGTTCCCTACACAAGGGGAGAAGAGGCTTCGTGAGGACATCAGCATATTGATCAAGTTCTGGACAGCGATGTTCTCAGACAAGAAGTATCTGACTGCCAGCCAGCTTGTGCCACCTGGTGAGTTCCTTGGTGTGCTCTTTGAAAAGCCTCTTGTTTCTTTGATTGGATTCTACATCAGATCTGTGCTCTGTTCTTAGATAATCAAGACACCAGGAGCAACCTGGATATCAATGTTGGATCTCGACAACAGGCTACGCAGGGATGGATAAACACTTACCCTTTGTCCAGTGGCATGTCAACCATATCTAAAAAATCAGGTACCTTTTTTTATTGTAACCAGCTCATTGCAGCCCATTTTACACCATAGTTTATAGTCAGTGTTTACCTTTAACATCAGGCTCATGTTTTTCTGGCAGCATATTTAATTACCAGTGCCAGACTGGGAAAGGGGCTGGAAGAAGTCTCACTGGTAGCAAGCAACTACATTCTGGAATGAGTTTGGTGATAGAATGTTCAATTGTGCAGTGCAGAATAAATAAGACTGGAGATGAAGATGTATTGAAATCCTGTAAGGAAATTTCTTGATTTGTGGAAACGTGCCCCTAGTGCTTTTTGGGGACAGCAGAGTGACATTAGACTGTGGGCTGGGTTTTTGTACAGTTGTAAAACTACATGCTCTTTCCTTTTATTAGACTGTCATGTTTCTAAAGTGAATGCACTACTGGCTAAATTGATGCCCCTGTAGCCTTTGGTACTCTGTATATTGGGAGAACAGCTGTCCAGTGAGTGGCTGCAGTGCTGACTGCTCTGCAGTCACTGTCACTGAATTACAGGTCCTATGGTTATTCAGTTCCTCCCTGTAAATATTGCCAGGTGTGAATGGTGGAAGCAGCATTTAACATACTGAACAAAGCCACTGAAACCTTTTTTATCCTTTTCTCAAGGAATGTCTAAGAAGACAAACAGGGGTACACAGCTGCACAAGTACTACATGAAGAGGAGAACGTTACTGCTCTCACTGCTGGTGAGAATCAGAAGGATGGGGAAACTGCATGGATCTCCAAGGCCCTGTTATTGTTGCAGGACACATGAACTAAAGTATGAAAGTGAGAGTGTTTTTCTTCTTCCAGAGAACACATTTGAACTTTTTTTTCTGTTTCCCTCAGGCTACTGAGATTGAACGTTTGATCACGTGGTACAATCCACTGTCCTCGCCTGAGCTGGAGTTGGATCAAACTGGAGAGAGCAGCGTAGCAAACTGGAGATCTAAATATATCAGCCTTAGTGAGAAGCAGTGGAAGGATAATGTAAATCTGGCTTGGAGCATTTCTCCTCACCTTGCTGTGCAGCTGCCTACCAGGTGAGATATTTCAAAAGAAACAACTGATGCAATTACTTCTGCGTTAGAAGTTGAGTGAGTAAATACAGTAAGAACTGATGGCACTTGTTTCTGTTTACAGCCCCTTGCATACTGTCACAGCTGGTTGAAATCTCTGCAAGGCCCAGATTACTTAAGAGACTCATTTAGCTCAGTCACTAATGGAGTCCAGCTCACTTTCTTACCACCCTCTCTTTGCCAACACTCAGGCAGTGTTTGGTTGAGAAGAAATCAAGTTTGGTTTTTAATAGCATTCAGCCCATTAGCAAGCACAGCATTTAAACAGTGCTAAGGTATCTTGGAATGCAGTGTTCTAGCTGTATATTGGCTTTCACTTTAAGCAGTATTATAGGAGAACTAGCTTAGTTGGCTTTGGAAGGGAAAGGAAATTCTTTCCCCCTTACAACAGTGATAGTTTTGCCAAGTAGAGTTCTGCCCACTGTTTTTTGTAGAATCCAAGACAGAATATTTGAGCCAAGAATCCAGTAGTGAAGTGGGCTGAAATACTACTGGTTTATACAAAAACACTGGACGAGGACCCGTTGTTTCAGAATCCTCTTTCAACAGCATATTGGTCCCTCAATGTGCATTATTTCCTAGTTGGATATTTGTTTGTTAAGCATATAATTTTCTGCCTTTGCTGTCTTCATCTTCACATAAATAGAAGAGGCCATCAGAAGTTTCTAATACTGTTATGCATTCCTGGATATCCTCAGGTTTAAGAACACCGAAGCAATTGGAACAGAAGTGACCCGGCTGGTTCGGTTGGACCCGGGAGCTGTCAGTGATGTCCCTGAAGCAATAAAGGTACTGGTGGATATTTATACTGTCACAGTCTGCACTTACCACACGAGGAGACTCATGCTGATCTGCAGTGAAGCACTCGAGTCATGTGAAGGACAGTCTTGTCAGAGCTGCCTTCTCTACGTCACCTGCAAAACAGGGGACAGAAAAGCTGAAAGAAAAAGCTGCTTTGGCTCTTTCAAAAAGGCTCATTCTGTCTTCTTTCTCCCCATGCTAGAATGATCTAGCACAAGCTAGGTTATGCTTTTAGTAACTTGGCTTCACTAACTTCATCTGGTGTTCGGAGAGGTGAGGCAATTCCAGCAGTTAGGTTTTCATGGAGAAAGTGCTTTAGATAAAATAGCCATGGTTTTGTAAAAGAAAATGTACCATGTTTCACTTGCCCTGCTAGAGGAAGGTGTGTGGTGGGTGTCTGTCTCATGTGCACTACCCAGACATCAGTGAGTGCTTTGAACTCCTAACATGTCTGACCTGCTTTTTCAGTACCTGGTTACCTGGCACACGATTGATGCTGATGCACCTGAGCTCAGCCATGTTCTGTGCTGGGCACCAACAGATCCACCAACTGGCCTTTCCTACTTTTCAAGCATGTACCCACCTCATCCTCTGACAGCTCAGTACGGGGTGAAAGTCCTGCGATCGTTTCCTCCGGTGAGTTCCAAGAAAGCTTTAACACTGCAGGGGAAATCCTGGGCTGGGTCACTGCAGCCAGGCTTGCTTTTAATGCCATGGAGATACGTGTGCAGAGCAGGCACAGCACCCTGCAGAGCGGGCACAGCACCCTGCAGAGCAGGCACAGCACCCTGCAGAGCGGGCACAGCACCCTGCAGAGCGGGCACAGCACCCTGCAGAGCGGGCACAGCACCCTGCAGAGTGGGCACAGAGTGGGATGAGAAGCTGAGCTTGATTGTCCCACGTGATACTGACTCATGTACTTGCAACTTTTTTGTCGTAAATCACAGTAAGCTGAATTGCTCAGGCTGCCCTTCTCAGATTGTTCCTTTTGAATCTTCTCTCAGTGAGAAGGTGTTTTTTCTAAAGCAGTAGAAAGCTGTTTTTTTAACACTTGTCAGACTTGTATTAGGAGTGTGAGTACATGATTATTAATGATACTTCTGAGGGGAGTAGCTGGACAGAATAATACCTTGGTTGGAGGAGATGACATATATTTAGTTTAAAATAAAGAGGCAGTGGTATTTTGTTTATCACCTAACTGAAAGGAGCGTTTTCTCTGTGCATGTGACCCATCTTCCCTTCTGTTTACTAAAAGAAGACAATAAAACCCTGCCATCTCTTGTCTTTCAGGATGCCATTTTATTCTACATTCCACAGATCGTGCAGGCACTTCGGTATGACAAGGTGAGAACATGAAACAGCTGAACATGTGAACAAAACAGATTTTTAAGGCAGCTTTTAGACTTAAAGCAGCAAATAAGACAAAAATTAGGCTTATACTAATGCTGTTTATTATTGTCCTATATCTAATACATAGGAGAAAAATTACTGTCTCTAGAGACTGGCTTGCTTTGGATACAACTCTTTTATAAACAGGTAAACTTGAGAAAGCAGAGGTTATGTAGCTCATCTGTCAGGAAAGAGATTTTGTTAAGGGAAGTCCCACGTGAGGACTGTCTGAATAAACCCTCAGAAGGTCTGCATGAGACAACCAGTCATGAAATTAAGTCATTATCCTTAATAATTTGGCTGTGGAGTTAAACCAGAGAAGAAGTGTAGATTGGTATTACAGGAGCACACAATGCCAGGCAGGACCAGTGTCTCTGTTACACTGGGCTTTGTGCTGGGCTTTGCACACACACTGGAAGATGCTCTAAGCTCAGAGGTTTGAAATCCAATAGAACAGATGGAAAATGGCACAAAGGTGGGAAGGGGGTTGGGTAGAATGACAATATAGGTCAGTAATAAAGCTGAAAACAGTTTAGGTCAGTTCCCTACCTTTTAAAATACACTGTCATTCTTCAAAGGTCTTGAATGAGAGTGCAAAGGTCTTTTTTCCATCCATTTAATACTCTCTGGGTTTGAAAGAAACCTGTTAAAAGCAGTAATATTGAGTCTGCTAGAGCTGTGATGCCCCCTGATCCTTACTGAGCTGGGTGTGGTTGCAGATGGGTTACGTTAGAGAATACATCCTGTGG
Organism: Pyrocephalus nanus; assembly: GCA_038380795.1. NCBI lineage: Eukaryota > Metazoa > Chordata > Aves > Passeriformes > Tyrannidae > Pyrocephalus > Pyrocephalus nanus. The sequence continues at coordinate 6,355,538 of CM076278.1, forward strand.
GCAGCTGCCAAATCCCAGCTCCTGGCTCACCAGTTCATCTGGAACATGAAAACCAATATCTACCTGGATGAAGAAGGACATCAAAAAGATCGTGAGTGCCTGAAAATATAATCTGACTTGACTCCTTTCCTCGTCTTAGTTCAGACTTCATCTCCTTCCTGCTTCTTTCTTGGCAGGAAAAATGCCTTTAGCTGGAAGTTCTCTTTCATTCCTAGAGGTAGGGCCCGTTGTGCATCAGTGCCTGACAGAGTGTCAGTGGAGACTGGGTGCTGTTGGCATCAGTGCCTGTTTGTGAACACTGCCCAAAGGTGGTTATTTCCATTTCCTGTAACCTTTGGCTTTCAGAAATAAGCTTCTGACACAGATGCTCCCTTTTCTCACATGCAGCTGACATTGGGGAACTTCTGGAGCAGCTGGTAGAGGAGATCACTGGCTCGTTGTCTGGCCCAGCCAAGGAGTTCTACCAGCGGGAATTTGATTTCTTCAATAAAATCACCAATGTTTCAGCCATTATCAAGTAAGTGTTGTACTTCAGAAATTGTGCTCTTTTGGGGCTCACTGTTCTGTTCATTACCAGTTCCTAATTAAGAGGCTTTTAAGAGTATTGAGGTAGTGTTTTCAGGAAAAAAAAAAATTATATGATAATAAAGAGACTTTTTTTTTTTGCTTTAAATGTAACTTAAGAGTTGTAGTAGGATGCAAAGGCTCATTTTCGCTTGACTTGAAGGGATAATTCACCTGCTGTGATCTCAGTGCTCATGCCTTGACCAGCAGTCTGTCTGAAACAGCTACAACTCCATGAAATTGTCATTTTCTCAAAGAGATTTCATTGTGCAGTGTAATACCAAAATGATTGCTCTTTTTGTATTCAAGTCTTTTTTCCTTCATTTCTAAATTGTGGCTATGGAGAAAGAGTTGATGTCATAAACACTGGACTGCTGATCTCTTAGAACTCAAAGTCCCGCTCACAGAGAAATTCCCACTCTTGACTGTAAATTTTGCAATAAGATACATAATTTAACTTTGATAAAGCTTGTTAGTAGGGGCAGCAGCTCAGCACACGAGCTCCATGTCTGTAAGTGGGGTTTCATTGCATATTTTTAAAATACTCTCTGGTGTGTGAAAGTATTTGGAAGTCACATAAAATGTATTTTCTGGAACACAGAACACACCTCTCTTAAAATGAAGCTTTGCAAATCACCAGTATAAAGACATCAGGTTAAAGGACACTTACAGGACAGAAAGCACCCAATGTTAGGGACTTTCTCTGTGCATGTGAAGAAGTTTTCACCCAGTGGGATGAGTTTAAAGGAGGGGGTTAGGAGCTGTGAATGCCTTGATATTTGGAATTAAATCAAGCGTGAAGTCACGTTTGAGCAACTGATAATAATTGTGCATTTTGCACCCCAGCCTTAGAATGAGTCTGATTTTTGTGCATCTCTAGTGTAAAGACAATACAGAGAGGATGCTGTTTGCTTTGTAGATGAAAGAAATGAATAATCTGTGATGATTTAATTAAGTGTTACGTTGCTACTTCATTAATCTGCTGTACTGCTTAAAACTAGAGCATATCTAATACTCATCAGCTGCCTTATCCTGGAGTGGGTTCCACAAGGGAAAGTTTTGTTGGCATAACTATCGTGGTGCTTACAAAGGTATAATAATTAGCTCAAATATCTGTGTCAGGAAGAGCCTTCATGTATTTCACTCACATCTGTTATGCTGTTTGGGTTTGGCAACAACTTGTGTGTCAGATCAGTGTTAAATCTACAAAGCAAAGACTGTAACGTTGGTTAAGATCGAAAATGTTCTGATCAGGTATTGAGCCTGCAAGTTCTTTAGAAATGGGGCAGGAAAAATGTTTTTAGTGAAGTTTGTGTATTAGGAATAAATTTGAGGCTGGTACATAGAGTATTAAATAGTATGCAGGTAACTAAAAGATCATTCATCTTTCTAGGCCATTCCCTAAAGGAGATGAAAGAAAAAAAGCTTGTTTGAGTGCTCTGTCCGAGGTGAAAGTGCAGCCTGGTAAGAAGTGATTTAATCATATAAAAGTGTGGGCTTTTGCTTTCAACATGAGTTGAAAACTGTATTTTCTGCAAGCAAATCTTGAAATCTGTGTCCTTCGTGGCTCACAGACTGTAATGGCCAGTTTTTCCTCTAACATTTTATGTAATTCAGACACTGACATCAGCTACTGCCCAACTTGCACTGTCTCACCAGCCAGTGCATTTGTTCTCAGCTGTCTGCTCCATTTTGCAGGCTGTTACTTGCCCAGCAATCCTGAAGCCATTGTTCTGGACATTGATTACAAATCAGGAACTCCTATGCAGAGGTACCACATGCTCTTGTCAATTCTTTATGTATGTGTGTGTGTATATAAATATAAAAATTTATAAAGTTACCACCTAAAGTTACCATGATATTCAGGTATTTTTTCTATATAAATTCTTGTTTGGCTTATACTCATCATCATCATCTTTGTTTTTGTTACAATGTAGTGCAGCAAAAGCGCCCTATCTGGCCAAATTTAAAGTGAAACGATGTGGAGTCAGTGAGCTTGAAAAAGAAGGTTAGTAACTGCATCTTAATCACTGGCACTCTAATTAATTAGAGTCAGCAATTCCTTGAATGTTGCCTGCTTTTATTGACCTGTACTGCTGCAGTAAAATTATTTCCATGTTGATCTTTATCTGCAGTGGTTGAGCTGAGAAATGGAACTGTATCAAAGAGAGGTGAAAATTCTGAAAATTTAAATCCTTTTTTAAATTCCAGGAAGCAAGCCACAAAGGGATCGTGAAGTTCAACAGTTATTTCAGACTAAAGTAAAAAGTGTTGGCCTTTTCTGGTTTTTAAACTGTAAGAAATGCCAGGTTTTGGCAGTTTTTTCTCATAATACATTTTGTGGGATGCTCCAGCTGACTGGCTGAAAGCAATGCAGGCATTTCTCAGGTGTATCATGACCACTAATTTGAGATGTTCCAGTTGACAAAGGATCTTGTGGTTCCCTGCCTGCAAGGCAGAGATATCTGAAATGTTGTGGGTTAGAGTGCAGAAGGTTTGTCATGATAGGAAGTTACTAATGAAGGCCACTCTGGATTTGGTTCGTGCCCTTGTCGCAGGTCTGCGCTGCCGTTCCGATTCCATCGACGAAAGCGCAGAAGAGAAGGTGGACAGCAAGAAGATCTGCTGGCAGGCAGCCATCTTCAAAGTGGGCGATGACTGCAGACAGGTACAAAGCTGTTGGCATTTACAGAAGACGGATTTGTAGGTGACAATGTGCAAAAAGAAAATAATTTTAGTATAGAGATATTTTTCATTGGAACTTTGAGAATCACCGCTAGTTATGCACTGAGGGAGAGAGCTGTGTTTTAGCCCTGGAGAAACAATGGTTCAGTAGGAAAGGCCATTCTTTCAAGACAGTTTACAATGTCTTACAATTCCTTTTCAATTTTTCAATATTTACTGTTGGTAACGTAGCAATAGTTCCCAAGGTGGGATCTTGTACCTTGAAGCTTGATGGGTTTTGATTAAGAGGGAATGTTGGTTATTATCTCTGGAGTTATCAGTAGCCCTCTTATCAAAGGGTGAGGGAAAGTTTGTTCTTCTTAAGTCAGCACTTAAATCATCAGTGTTGTTTGCTGCCCACCTAAACAGCATTTATCAGTTCCCTTTCTGATTTCCCCCAGAGCCACAGTGCACACATGAGCACACATCTGCAGACCTGCTGGGGCAGCCTGATGTGCACTTCAGAGTTCTTTAGAGCATTTTTGTAATCTCATTTATGACCCGTAGCCTCTGTAATGCTTGTGCAATTTTTCTCTTGTATAACAGGACATGTTGGCTTTGCAAATCATCGATCTCTTTAAGAACATCTTTCAGCTGGTAGGCCTGGATCTCTTTGTGTTTCCATACAGAGTGGTGGCCACAGCTCCTGGGGTAAGAGAGCAATTAAGTGTAGTGCTGTAGAAAATAGTTCCTAATTAAAAAAGACCTTTTCTTCCAGCACATATAAAATTCCATACTGCAAGGAAGTACTGCCCACATCGTTTATGCCAAATATTTGAAGTACCAGCAGTAAAAAAAGCGTTGTTTTCCTGCTTCCTGCTTTTCTAAAGCTGCATGTTTGCTGTTTGATTTTCGGGACTACATTGTGCAAGTCAGTGGAAAGTCACAGAGCTCATCTTAAATTGCATGGAAATCCTAAAATAATGGATATACTCCTTTTATAACAAACTAGACATTTTGTATTTAGTGATCTATGGGCTTCCCCACATTTCCCAGAGGACCTGCATGACTGCCAGGAGCCATGAACAAAATATATTTTGGGTGTGTGCTTTACCAGAGCTGTTTCTCCTCTCGCCCTCCAGTGTGGTGTCATTGAGTGCATTCCCGACTGCACATCCCGGGACCAGCTGGGCAGGCAGACAGACTTTGGGATGTATGATTACTTTACAAGGCAATATGGAGATGAGTCTACCCTTGCATTCCAGAAGGTAAAATACCAGTTGGCAAGCACAGCAAAATCTCAACTCAGAAACGTTCTAGCTATAAGGAATAATGACAGCTAATGGGATAACGACTGCCATAATGCTGTGTCTGGTTTCTGATGCCGATAATCCGTTTTTAGCTATGAGTGAGTTAGCTAAAGAAGTTACTGCAGCTGTAGATGGATGGAGAATATCATTGAGCATTGCTTCAAACTAAAAACTTGATTCATCTCCTGATGGAGAGTTATTGAATTCCCTCTGTTGTTTGTACAGGCTCGCTACAACTTCATCCGCAGTATGGCTGCCTACAGTCTGCTGCTGTTCCTGCTGCAGATTAAGGACAGGCATAATGGCAACATCATGCTGGACAAAAAGGGACACATCATTCACATTGGTCAGTCATATGCACATCTGAATTTCAGTCTTTACCTTTCCCTTCTGCTGTGATCAGCTAATTGCTGATAAAAGACAGTAAGGCAATAAGCCGTTTCCCTTTGGAGATCCATCTATTTACTGATTTCACAGTTGGGAAAAGTACGTGGGTATTTCCGTGCCTGTTCAGTGTTGTGTATTTGTGTTGGCTGCTTCTGTTTAAATTTAGCTTTGCGAAGTTAAATCAGCTTCAGGACAGTATATGTAAATATATATCCACACGTGTGGATTACACATGTATAACATACTCATGCATGCACACACATGGATGTGTGTGTGTGTGTATATGTGTGTAATAACAGAAATTGTCTTTGGGTTCCTTTCATAACTGTATGGGTATGAATTAAACCTGCTAAGTAAATTTATGTAATTTTATAAGGCTGTAACCTCTGCTTTACCTTTGCTTTTCTGGAGCTGCACAGATATTTCATCAAGGAGTTTATTTGATATCACCATTCTTACATCTAGTCTAATGTCATGGTGATGATGCTTTTGTTGGTGTTGCTCCACTTCACCAAAGCTTTTTTCCAGTTCTTGTTAAAGTGTTTATATTAATACATGAAATCCACCTCTCCTTTCTTCTGTCAGCTTTAACAGCACACACAATTCACCAACAAAGTTACGAGGCAGTTTATCTTTTGTGCACAGATTTTGGATTCATGTTTGAAAGCTCACCTGGTGGAAACCTGGGCTGGGAGCCCGACATTAAGCTGACAGATGAGATGGTGATGATAATGGGAGGAAAAATGGAGGCAACTCCATTCAAATGGTTTATGGAGATGTGTGTCAGAGGCTATCTGGCAGTCAGGTAAGGTGCTCTTAACTGCTCAAAAGTGGAAGTGCTTGCATGCCCAAAACCAGATGAGAAGATGAATAGTAATAAATCTGTATCTGTAGGGGGTCTGAGCCTGTTGGACTGTCCTCTTTACATCTTGCAAACTTTGAAACACCAAAATAATTCTACTTTTTGACAGCTTATCTTTGTGGTATTTTTTTCTGTCCGTACTTTGTTTGAAAATTTTATATATTCAATTCAAAAATGTGATGTTACACACATTTCCTCACACAATTCAGTTACTTTTGCACGTGGGTGGGAGAAGGACAGTACAGTACAGTCTAAATAAAAGTTCTTTCTATCATGAGTTTGAAGTATTATTGATGTTATCTTACAGAATTGAAGTTTCTTCACCTAGGAGCCCCAGAGGGGCTGGCTTGGAGTCAAGATCAGTTTGGTTCCCTGAGGGGGAAGCTGTCCCTGAGTCTGGACAAAGTTTTGTGCCAAGGCAAATGTGTCACCCAAGTAGTAGAGTAATAGTGTGGTAGATAATAAATATTCTGAGTAGGAAGACAAGAAGGAGAAGGAAGCTGGGCCAATGTAGTAGAGAATTACACAGACTAATTAGGAATTAAAAGATATTATGTTCCTGTTGCTTTCAGCCTTCTGTACTGTTTTGGTGCATTGGATCACCTTTTTGATACCAAAGAAATGTTTGTTAAAGCACTGCTTTGTATAATCCTCGAGATTTCATCTTGCAGCATTCTGAGCGTTTGGTAGTCCAGCAATAAAGGAGTGAAATTTAATTAAGGTGACAGATTGCAAACAATGGTGTAGCTTCACCAGCAAATGTAAGAGGATTAATTGTGTTGATTTAATTACAGGAAAAGGTGTGATCCAGCTCGTTGAACTCCTCAGCTTGCCTGCTGTACCTGCTAAGGCTGCAGAAGTTGAGTGCTGTAACCTTTTTGTCCCCTTTTTCTCTAGGCCTTACATGGACGCTGTGGTGTCTCTGGTCACACTGATGTTGGATACAGGGCTGCCCTGTTTCCGAGGGCAGACAATCAAGCTGTTGAAGTAAGTCAGCAAGTCTGAACTGGAAAATGTGTTCATAGGTTCTTCACAGAATTTAGGCTGCCACAGCTTGTGCAGTGAGATTAGGTGTTGTGCTACTCAAATATCTTAAATGTCCTGTAGTTGTAAAAATAGGAACTTGTTTATAGAATATCTTAGAAAGGAAGAATTCCAGAGAGGCCATTTTGTAGAATTAAGTTCAAGCTGCTCAATGACTGTGCAAGTACATGGGTTATCCTTAAGTTTGTAGGACTAGCAAAATAAAACTGTAAAGGAAAGATTTGCTTTAATTGAGAGATGATGTGTGGCAGAGTCTGATGTCCTCTGAAATGGTGTCAGAGTCTGAATAACAGCATCTTAAAATTTATTCTACAGATAATGCAGTACGAATGGAACTATGAGATAACATGCAACAGCTTAGGCAAATGCAGTTTCTGATGTGGCACTTCAAACAGCCCTTCAGGTTTATGCCTCCACAGTCAACTCCAGAGTGAGCAGAGTTAGCTCAGCATTTCTTGTTTTTAACTTTCTGCAGTTTCCTAAAGATAAGCACAGGTTCATGAAGTGTGATGGGCTGGAGTTTAAGGGCAGGACTAGGTACAATCATAATTTAAAACAGCAGCTGCCTCAAAAGAGGGATTGGCTGTTCCTGGAGTCACCACTAGACTGATGAAAAGTTCGCAGCTTCTGTCTCCACTCTTAGACAACAGTAAGTGCTTGTTAAGATGTAATTTGTACCAGGTGGTATCACAAGAAGTAGGTACTTGCAGAAGCTGAGCTTGTGCAAAGACACGTTTGTATCATGTCCAAAGGAAACTTCACTGATTTTCTCTTGCTTTTTGTGATTTTCTCTATACAGACACAGGTTCAGCCCCAACATGACTGAACGGGAGGCTGCAACTTTCATCATCAAGATCATCCAGAATTGTTTCCTCAGCAACAGGTTTGGCATCTGTTCATGTCTTCTCCCTGTGGCTAAAGGAAGGTCATCAGGCTTTGAGCAGAGCTGAAAAATACAGTTTTATCAGTCAGATATCAAACAGTTATGAGTTGTTGATATTTAGATAGTGCAGGGATAGCAGCTTTACTTCTGAACTTGATGCATCTCCTCACTTTTACACTGGGAAGGAAGATTTAAGCTAAACCTTGGTAGCCCAAAGAGTAAGTGTAATAGTTAAACATCTTAAGTGCCTGTTTTATTATCCCAGATAATACAGACTTTGTGGAGAGTCTAATACAAACTTGTGTAGTTCCATGTGTGGTCAGCTCGAGACCAGTACCACTCACTGGCTCAGATATGGCCCTGCTAGAACTGAACTGGATGTTCCAGTGCTTGCTGGTGCACCTGCTCAAACTCTTGGATAAATACTGGGGGGTTTGAAGGCAGTGAATGCCCAGGGCCAGCTTAGTTCTGACAAGCTTGAGCCTCTCTCTCTACCTGTGGCATGGTTAGTCTGTGACCTGAATAAGCTCTGCCCATGGATAATTGAGTTATGTGTAACAAGCTGAGATTTGTTTGCTCAGTCACTCATCAGAGATGCTGCTATTAATGCTGTTATTTCCTCTGCACTTGTATTTTCAATATTAGCATTCTCCTTAATTAAGATGACTTTTATTTCCACGTAATCACGTCTCCATGTGGCCCTGATGATCTTGCTTCATTCATTATACATTTCCTAGTTTAAACAAGAGCAGGATGTTTTGTGCTGTCATAACAGTTAACTGGGCCTTCATAATGCCTTCAAAGCGTGGAGGGCTAGTTTTGATCAGCAGCTGATTTCCTTCAGTCATGTTTTGTTTCTGTGGCATCCTGATTAATGTTTCTATAACAATGGGTGGAGTGTTTTTTTAAACTTTGACTTACTTCTGGCTTTGCTTTTCTTCTTTAGGAGTAGGACATATGACATGATCCAATACTACCAGAATGACATCCCATACTGAGAAACGCTAGAGATTCACTGCCGAAGAGAAACGTGCAACCCCGTGCCCTCACTCCAAACTTGTGATAAATAGCAGATGCTCTGTCACACCTCGCTATCTTCCATCTTCTGTGTGTGTGTGTCTACATGTGGGTACAAGTTTCCTGGACAATGCAACAATCAGTCTGATTCATTCCTTTCTGTATACCAGGTTATATATATTTCTGTTTTTCCCTGGATTTTTGGAGTTGGGTTGCAATCAGAATAAAAATTGTACTATGATTATGAATGTGTGAAAGAGGCAAAGCTTGAGGAGTTTGATAATTTTTCATGCAATGCAAGGATTTTATAATACCTTTAAAACATAAATAAAACCCTTTCCTGCACAATCCCACAAAATGCCATGAAGGGAAGGGTATGGATTTCTCTTTGGAAACAGAAATGTTAACCTCTTCCAGTTTTACTGTAGAAAAAGCCTGATAATCATCCGAGGTGGTGATGTCTGTGTAGCTGTGTTCATACTTTGCACTGTACATGGTCCCTGCTACGTGGTCAGTATTTCATATGTACATGAAGAATGTATTTTTTCTTTTTGTGTGTTTTAAAAGAGAGACTCTACTGAAGATATATTTAATCTATAAAATGTAATAAAAGATCTTAGACTTTGTGTCTGTTGCAAATCTTTTGCCCTGCGCTGTTTTTAGTTTATAGACATGACTCTGCCCATTTTTGTACAGTTCATTATTATTATGACCTTTCTTTCTAATGGAGAAATCTGATTTCTTCTTCATCTGCTTGTCCATCTTAAATGACATTTTTTGGTTCATCAAATAAGTGTTTTGTGCGAGAGCTGAAACACAGGACCAAGGGTAAAACTCGCCAGTGTTGCTGACAAAGAAACCCTACTCTAGGCTGGGACACAGCTCTTTGGGAGCCTTTTTTCCTTTTCTACACGCTTGTTATTCAAGAATGGGCTCTTCAAAACACGGGCTGTCCCCTCTTTAGGGTTTTTTTTCCCCTTTTTAGGGTTGTTTCCCCGCACGTCCAGCCCGTGCCCCTCAGGGACGGGGCTGCCGGGGCTCTGGGGCGCCCCCTGGCGGCTGCGGCGAGTGCGGGCACCGGGCCGAGGGCACGTGGGAGGGGCACGCGGAGGGCAGCGCGCGACGAGGGGGCTCAGCCGTGAGGGGGAGCGAGCCCTGAGGGGCGGCGGCGACACGGGACATGGGACACAGCCCCGAGAACTGAGGGACAACGGCGACACGGGACATGGGACACAGCCCCGAGCACTGAGGGACAACGGCGACACGGGACATGGGACACAGCCCCGAGCACTGAGGGACAACGGCGACACGGGACATGGGACACAGCCCCGAGCACTGAGGGACAACGGCGACACGGGACATGGGACACAGCCCCGAGCACTGAGGGACAACGGCGACACGGGACATGGGACACAGCCCCGAGGAGCGCTCGGCGGGGACGGGGCACAGCCCCGAGCGCTGAGGGGCAGAGGTGTCATGACGGAGACCCAGCCCTGACGCGTGAGGAGAACACAGCCCCGAGGAGCGCTCAGCGCTGAGGCGTGAGAGACAGAGAGATCCAGGCCCGAAGAGCTCTTAGCGCCGTGGGCGGAGGTGTCGTGAGGGAGACCCAACCCTGAGGCGGGGCCGCGCCGTGAGGTGAGTCCAGCCCTGAGGGTGGGGTTCTGCCGCGCTCAGTTGAAGGAGCACGGTGCTGGCATTCGCGTGAGGGCTTCGCTTTTCGAGGGATTTTTGTGGCCCCCGGGTGCAGAGCTGGGGCTGTGGCTTCCCCGGCCGGGCTCCTGGGGAGCTGGGCGGTGGCGGCGAGCCGTGCAGGGTGGTCTGTGTGTGTGGGGATGGTGAGCCAATGATACGGCTGCCCCTTGGTAGTGTGCCTTTTTGAGCCACTCTGAGTCAGTTCCTAAGTCTCCCAGGGTGAGTTTCTGCTTTGCTGAGGGATTTCCCAGCGTGTCCCAGGGAAGCTGGAGCTGCTCAAGGGGGACTCCCTTATCCCGCCCCCAGGCTGGCTGAGGTGGGAGCTGCTCTGCTGTGCTCGCAGCTCGGAGCCGGAGAGGGGGCCGAGAGGGCAGCGTGGTTTGGCTCTGCCTTTGGAGTTGATCTTGTGCGTGGTGCAGAGAAGGGCCTGGCCCTTTCCCGCTGTGGAAGGGCTGCAGCCCGCCTGTGTCATTAAAAAATTACGCCTGCTTTTGCCATGGGTGTTAAAACGGGTCTTGTCTGCTGCCTGTGCAGTGGGTGGCTCACAGCAAGGTGGGCTCTGAACCGCTTTTCTCATTAGCAAAATAGGGAGGTGCCATTGGCTTTCTGAAGAGGTTTGGAGGACCACCAGGGAGAAGTAGTGTGCAAGAACTGCTTTAATTATTGATTTAATTTAGATTTATTATATAAGCAACTGGGACATGGGAGTAATTTTGGTGCTCTGTGCCTGCGGCCAGTTGTACCTATTTAGGCTCCATAGGAAAGGAGCTGATTGACACTACAAATGTGGTAAACTTCCTCACACGTTTTCTGTAATGAGAAGCAGGTGGAGTGATGAAAGGTGAAGGTTTCTACTCTTCTCAGGGGAGGTGACAAGGATTTCTAATATTTTGTTAATTCAGGTTAATGCTTATGTGCATGTATTTTTCTTTGCACCTCAAATTAAAGCACTGTGTAAAATGAAAATTCAAACGAGGTTTGAGACCTAGAGAAATGAAAGCAGCTGGTGTCAATTGCCTGTGATGGTCAGCTGGAGTTACTGCAAGAGCAGGCTTGTTTGCAGCACTGTCTCAAAAACTCTAGGATGACTGCATTTGAGATAACTTGGTTCTATCCCTCCTTCTGCTCTGAAGCTTGCAGAAATGTTGTGAATGTGTTAAAACTCCATGTTAGTAGGACTGATAAGCTCCTGTGACTTCTTTTCCTGCTGCGGTGGCAGGAGCTTTGGTGTGTGCCTGAGCTCACCTCACATCTGCAGATTTTGGTTTTACGAGTTGACTGTGCCTCCTTCCCCTTTCCTCAGGGTTCCTTCTCACAGAAGAGAGGTGGGAGAAGACTCCCCTGTTTGAGCATCCATGAAGGGGATTAGGCTGTTTACATTCAATCATGCAGGGCAGTACGCTAAAGATGATTCTTCCTAAATGGGATGTGTACTGTATCTTCCCCAGGGAGACTCAGGAGGCAAGAGCACTAAGACGCTTCACAATATTGCAGATGCTTTGGTGATACTGAATCAATGCAGTTGGACACAGTATAGACTTACTTCACCTTCATCCTCCCACCAGGGAAGACGTCCTTGGCACAAGGAGGCTGGCAGGACTTTCAGAAGTTACTCAGGTAATTAAGAACAGATGGAATTAAGACCTACATGAAGGTATTGTGAAGGTTTTTGTCTCTGAACCTCATGCCAGAATACGTCCTGATGCCTGCACAGTCCTGGGAGAAAAGAGGCATCAAAAAGGGGGGAAACCTGCTCTTAAAAAAAAAAAAAAAAAAAAATCTAAGGATGAGTGGTTTCTCCACTCTCAGAAATTCCTGGTCATGGTGAGAGACAAACTCCCCGGGCTAATACCCACTGCAGTTCTTTCTGTGTTGGCCATGCATATAAAGAGCCCTTAAGAAAGGAGCAAAATTTATAGTGATTCATTTGCATCTGATGGACCCAGGGTTCAGAGCTACTGGTAACTTGATCAGCACTATTCAAATGCTAATCTCATTATGTGTGTTAGAGACTGAAGCCAAGCAATCCACCTCCATTAGCACAACGTGCCTGGGTGATGTTCTGGCTGGTACCAGGGTCGTGGTACCCCCTGCAGACACCCAGCACATGCTGCATAACATCAGGGTTGATGTGGGCAGGGAATGGGAGCTCGGTGGAGAAGCCAATGAAATGAGCAAACACGGGGAGAAGAGCTAGAGTTCTCTGTGGAAAAATGCTGGAGAGGGGGGAAGGGATTGTGGCCAATAAGGAATGGTTTAGATTAGACTTTTTTTTTTCTATTTCATCATCCTTTCCCCTTGCTTCCATGTGAAGTAGTGTTCACATGGAAGCAAGGGGAAATCTGAAAAAAGAGCAATAAATAAAAGAATTTGTCCTGAATGTAGATACAGCTTAAAAGCATAATTAATTGTGTGACCTTATGAAAAATATTGTGGCTGTGCTGTATGGTGTTAAGTCGTGGTGTTTGTTAAGTGTCCCGTGTAACAAGGATGAAATCTGCTGGGCAGCATGTGGCACGCTCAAAGACAGCATGCACAGGGATCGTTCCTAGATAAAGGCTCTCTGACAACCTTGTTACTGAGAGCACCTTGAAATGATGTTTGGCAGTGCTGCTGCAGTTTCCAGGCCTGGCACAAAGGACCCTTCCCCACACTGTTACCTACGGTGTGGGGTTTGAGTTTTTTGGCGACTCATTTGCTTCTGTGAGGATTCGGCATTTGGGAGGTCACAGGAGTTATAATCCTGAAGAAGCGAGATTTGTAAGGTGACATAGTGTATTTATTAGATAAGCTGCTTAGCTGGCAAAAGCAGATGAGCTCTGATAACGTGCAGTCCTGGCTCACTAACTAGCACAGCCTCCCCAAAAGAAGTGGTTTTCTTGCCACTGCAGCAGGCCTGTGACCAGAGCTTTGTCATTGTAGGCAATGCTGTTGTGTTTATTTCTGGTACAATATCAGTTGCCCAACAGCAGTGACAGTGTTGCTGTGAGTTGTGTTGTTCTAACACATCTCTCTGGGGTCAGCAGAGCCGTTGGGAGCCTCAGTGCTTACTGTGGCAGCAAGAAACTGTGACCAGGCTTGTGTTATGGGTTTGTGAATGTTACAGGTGGCTCTGCTGCCTGCCAGGGAGAGCACACCAGGAGGGTGACAAAGTGACACAGATGAGCAATCACAGCCATCAGGACGGCAGATAACAATGGCTGGCAATTCACTGAAGGGAAATGTTACTTCTTTGATTGCATTCAGGTAGCTCTTCCCAAGGAAAGCATGGCAGCCAAAAGGGAAGGGAACTGGGAGTTATTGGGAGTATGAGTGTAAAAGTGCCCACACAAAGGCTGCTACTTACCCTGACACCCCCCCCAAACCTTTTGGAATTAAACATCCATCACTGGCAACAGACACAGAGCTAGAAATGTGTCTGTCTGTTCTTAAGCAAATAGTCTCAGCTTTGCAGTGACAAGCATGATGAAACCAATTGTGCTTTGCTGTGAGAAAGGAAAAAGGTTCCTGAATTGTAGGAAATCTAGGAGACAGTGCCAGCTGCATGTATGGATTAGGAGCAAACATGGGGTGGTAGCTTCGATCCAGATGTAAGAAGTGTCGAGTCATGGAATTCCATCCTTGTAGAGGTATAGGAGCGATACCTCACAGAGGAATATTCCTCTGGATAACAAAAATATAAGGGGTATAAAATCTTATATTGCTCTCATGTAGTTCTCCTGCCCAGTGCAAGTTACATTTTGACTGCCACATCCAAGCTGTTGGCACACAGGTGAAGACTGTATGTGTGTGTGCTTTTTGGTGTGCTGAAAACTTCCCGTGACTGGAGCAAACGGAGCTTTGCAGTACCTGCCCTCACTGCACAGAGAACCCTGTACATATTGCAAAGCTCTTTCTTATGCAGGACAGTGCTGTGCCTGTGTGGGAGCTGAGTGGACATGAGTGAGTGCTCTAATAAAGATACTTATGGCTGTTGTGCTTAAAAGAACTGTGTTAAAAGAACTGTATTAACCCAAGTAAGTAACAAACTGCAGGAACACGTTATGTTCTGATATTGAGAGTCACAAACTTTGGTCTTGGTGTAAGCTGCCTGCACCAGCTTGAACAGAAGGAGTACTGGTAAGGTCCCCAAGCCCCCTAAGTGGATTCCTGCCTCCATATCTTGGACTAGAGCAGGACACAAGTCAGTTTTCCCATTTTGCTTTGGAGACAGAAGTTACTCATCGGTCAGATGATGTTGGATGGGTGAAAGTGGAGAGTAAAGCTGCTTCCCATGGCTGCAAATGAAGAATCCCAGCAGTGCTGGTGCAAGGGGCATCTGCTGCCTTTTCTACCTCAGATCTCACATAAGAACAACTAGGCAAGAGCTTTCAGAGGTATGAGAGGTGAGCTGAGGTAGAGTTGCCCCAGAGAACAGACCTAAAAATCAATTGTGACTGCAGCCCTGATCAGAGGCAGTGCTTTCCAAACGTTAGAGCTCAGGTAAGGTAGAGCCAGATGCTGAGCTCGGCTCCAGCGCGGGGCCTCTGACCCGCACGTGAAGCTGAACGGTGCTCACTGCTGTCCCTCAGTAACCGGGATCGCGCTCCTATTCCCGGCTTCGTTCCCTGCAGGCTCGCAGGTCTGTGGGCTGGGCGGCAGAGGGCACTCCGAAACAAGCCATGGGGCCTGGGACAGCGGGCAGAGCAAGCGAGCAGGAACAAATCTGCCTTTCCTGTAAGGCGAGCGAGTCTGGCAGGGGAAACCTTGCCGTGACCTTTAGTTGTGACATATCTGTCACGGCAGGCACTGAGTGGTAGAGCTAGTGAGTACCTGAATATCAGATATGAAATTGCTCAAGAGCCTGGCTGTTTGTATTCCAGCGTATTCTGCTGGGGAGGTTTTTGACCTTCCAAAGGACATAAAGGAAATGCATTTTGCTGGCTCTGCATTGTTGTCTCAGGTGAAGCCTTTAAATATATGGGTGTCCTCTGGTATAGCAAGTGTGCAGAAATCCATAGTGCATTTACCAAAAACCTGGAGGTTTATTGTGGAGATTGCAGGAGCTCTCCTTGTTACTGTCACATTGTGCTGGATGAGCAGCAGCTGTATTCAGCTCCAGAGTGGCTACATTTCTGGGGTGAAAGGTACACTGTATGCAGCCTTTGATGTAAGCTGTCCACTATTTTAAGATTTGTGTACTTACTAAAAATTAAAAACCTCCCCACATAACAGTAGTTTAACATTCTCCCTTTCCTTTGAACATTCTGCCTTGGGCTTCAACTTCCACTAGACTTAGTGGTGGCACCATGAAGTCTTTTAAGTTTCGTAGAACAAGCAGAACACAGGTGGTAGGATGAGGGAAGAAAACACATCCAAGAGAAGAAAACACTTTGGTGCAGCTATAAAGAGCTCATTGATTTTGAGTAATTCCTGTAGTCATTTTGAGTCCAGGCAAGTAGTATTTAAAAGTCTTCCCCTGCTGTCTGTCACCAAGGTGGAATGAGGTGTTTGGAATCCTCTGCCATGAAGATAGCCATGGTCTGTGCTATTACCAGGCTTAAAAATCATGCCTAGGGAGGTATCCCAACAGAAGCCTGGGTTCTGAGAAGTGCTTTCTCCATCTTATCCCACATGTAAACTGGGATTTGAATTTCATTGGTTTTAGCATCAAGCCTGGCCTTTAGGCTGCAACCCCAGACAATAAGGAAAGAAGCAAGTCCAGCTCTAGCTGTGGTTGTGTCACACATCAGAGCTCAGAGGGCCACACAAATATGCAGTAATTTCGAGCTCATTAGCTTGCAGATGGGGTGCCTAGATCAGAGGGAAGGATTAAGCTTTAGGTCAGAAGACAAACCTGCCAAGGAAACACCTGAGCTGGATCTGGGAAGAAACCTCAGACAGACCTCAGGAACCTGAAGACCCACTTGGTTTTCAGGACAGTGCTGAAATTAGCATTTTTTTCCCTGCCTTTT
The DNA here is from genome assembly GCA_038380795.1 of Pyrocephalus nanus. Taxonomy (NCBI): domain Eukaryota; kingdom Metazoa; phylum Chordata; class Aves; order Passeriformes; family Tyrannidae; genus Pyrocephalus; species Pyrocephalus nanus. Next base: position 6,371,918 of record CM076278.1, read on the forward strand.
TGCTGACACTGTGATCCTTCTTCGATTTTGAAGAGAGTTTTCTTTCCTTTGAGATGCAGCTCTTATCAGCTTGTGGGACAAGTGACTCAGTGCAGTGCCTGAGGCTACAGGAACAGGGCTGGTGGTTACTCGGTTCCTGCCCATCAGCTGAGCCTGGAAAACCAATCATGTTTGTGTTTCTGCTTCGTCTCAGCTGAAAGGTAAAACTCCTAAGCTTAAATTTCATTGAAGGTTTCTTAAAACGGAGGTAGGCTGAACAGCAGGTACATCAGTTCCCAGTGTCACCAAGGAGAAGGTGACTCTCACATGCTTGATGTGGTGGGCCAAATCCCTTTAGAAATGCTGGAAGTGAGATGTAAGGCACTTGATTCCTTTCAAAAGATGTGCTATGACTTTGGGAGCTGCTTTGGCTGCTTGATTCTTGAACTTGAATCCAATAGGATATAAATTGGGAATGCAAAAATCAACTGCCGTCTCTTGAGAACTGGGCACGTGAGCCTATACAAGGGAACTCTCCAAGTACAAATTAAAATTGGAGTCCTTTCCCCTCTAATATCTATTACTGTGATTTTTGAGCATTATTCCAGTATAGGTAAAAGAGGCATTTCAGCAGATGCAGCTTTTATGCTGAGAATGACTCTTGCATTTAAAACTAATTTACAACTGAGCCTGTTGCTGATTGCTGTTCCTCAAAGTTCCTGTGTCTGCCCTTTCCCCAGGAGATTGTGTCTACTAGCTCTGTAGGAGTGATAGGAGAAGCAAAGCTTGCCCATCACTTGATTTGGGAGCCTTTGCAAAAAAGCTCTCCTGGAGGTGCGAATGACTCATGATAGAGCTGTTCTGCCTCTCACAAAATTGATGTACTTTGGAAGAAGGGCATTGACCAGACCTGCAATTGCACTACACTCTGAGGGGGTGTTTGGGAAGCAGAGGTGGGTACTGAGTGTGTGCCCATACAAGCTGTCACCACTAGATGACACCATGAGTATGGCAAGAAGGTCCAGATGAACCCTAAATCTGAGGGCATTTTGCTTGTTTCGGAGGGTTTGTTACAAACCAAGAACACGGGTTGGATTTTCAAACCTTTCACTTGAACCAGTGTCAAGTTTCCCCCAAACGCAGGCTGAGGTTTGGGCAGAATGGGCTCTCTTCCAGATGACAGGGTGGGATTTAGGATTTGGAGTGGAAACCATCTGAACACTGGGCTTGCAAGCAGGCTGATCTTGGCTGTGGTTATGCTCGGAGGACCTGTGTGCATCTGAAACAAGAACTCAGACCGAGGTTCAGACAATGCAAGTCTCTTTGAGTGAAAACCAGAAGGGGTTTGCATGACCCTGCTGAGAGCTGCTGTAAATGACTTCACTGCTCACCCAAAGTGGGTCCAGGCATGAACTCAAGAGCAATATCCAGACCTGGTCAGCAGTAGCCCTGCTTCCCTTTTTACCCATTTTCTCTGTGGCTGGCAGGGAACTCAACAGCCTTGCCACGCTGCCATCACAGCTGGCTCAACAGTCACCACAGTGTAATGGGGGCTCAGCAGCTGCTGGGGCAGCCTTGTCTTCAAGAGCACGTTGCTTTCTGATCGACTGACTGACTCCTTACTTGCCAGCAAAAGGTCCCTCTTTCTCCTAGAGTGTCTTTCTGGGCTCTCACCCTAAATTACACAGCATCAGCAGGTACATTTCTGCAACTGGTCATCCGACTGTGGCTCTTGCTGCTTTATTCTCTGTTTCAGCAGAGGAAACACTTAGTAATTCCCCAGCCTGAAGAAGCTTCTTTCTGTTGTACTTTCTATGTACACCTACTCAAGTCATCCTTCCACTGCTCTTTTCATCCCCTTCAATGAGACTCAGAGGGTATTTACATGAAGCATGTTAATAAACCAACCTGCTTGTCTTCTACTCTTGCAAGGGGATATTTCTGCATAGTGAAATTTGGCAACTATCCTGTAATTATGTGGCTCCAAGGATAGATTCAGGGAATTGATAATCTAAGAGATGTTTGTACAGTGCTTTGTCATCTCCTTTGGAATTCATGTCTCTCCACTACCACCTCAACTCAGCGACAATCTTCACATGCAAACATGTTAAATATCTTGTAGCAAGGAGTCAGCACAGAGCCAGGGCATTCACCTAATGAGCACACTGTGTGCAAGGTACCCCTAAATCTACTCCTAAATACCTGTTGTCCTTGTGCCCCTCACTAGTCCTGGTCTAGAGGGATCCCAGCAGTGTGAGAGATGGGTGGTTTTGTTAACATTGTGACTCCCAACAGTGCCTACAGATTTGGATTTTCTTTTAGTAAACTCATGCATAGGAGTTTCCTGGCTTATTAACATTGTGCAATGATTTTCTCCTGGGATGCTCAGATAGCTAGTTATACAAACTAGCTGTGTTAACAAGGTTGTCTTATGCTAATTTGTTATTATGTGTGTAGAAAACCCTTTCAAAATAGATTTTGTTAAAGCTTCATTATAATTGTAAGGTTAAGCATCACAGAAAACTCCACTACAAATGTTTTGGCTGACTGTTTGTTTTTGTAGACAGAATAGTGGAGTATTTGCCTTGAATCTTCCCAGAGCTTTACTTTGGATATATTTTTTGTGGATGTCAGTTTTTATGTAAGGCTGGAATTAGGTTTTTTTTTGTGCCTGATGGTGCCATCTTTGGCTATATTCACTGGTGCAATCAGAGAACTCTAAAGGCTTAATTTTACAAAAACTTTATTCATAGCCCACCATGGAACAGCAGTATCACTATTCCTATATTTAATGAACATCTAAATTAATTTGCCATTTTACAACATTTTAGTCTCTGGCTCCCAGAAGACCTGAGAGCCTTTCTGAAATACAGGTACACCTGTTACCTTGCAGTGCTGCAGCACTGTATCTGAATTCAATGAGATGAAATTTTTTTATTCCTTTATGCATTTTTATTTAGACTCTTCATTCTTATGACCGACCCTTCATGGGATTAGGCATTGTTTGGTGGGAGTGGCAGGACTCTAGGCAGGAGAAGTAAGAGGCAAACTTTCCTTTTTAGACTGTGATAGTTCAGCCCAACATTCTCTGCCACAAGCCTTGTGTAAAACTGACACCAGGACAGGTCAGGGAGGCAACAGATATGGGCAGGTAAAACAAATGGGCACTCGTGGCCCAGAGTGCCAGTTGCACTGGGGATGTGTTTCTGTACCAGGTTGTTCCTGTCCAAGTCTGAAAGTGCAGGACTCGTGTTCAGGTGTGTTCACTGAATCATCACAGGGGGAGGAAAGCAGGATCTCAGTCAGTCTCATGTTGTACTTTTCCTGACACAGTGTCAGGTAACTTTCATCCCTGATAACCCTTCCAAAATTCATTGCAAATATTTATTTTTTTTTTTTGCACTGGAATTCTTTGTTGCTTAAAGAAAATGACTGCCTTCCATGCAGTGTGTTGTACTGCAGGGATGCCTCGCTGTGTCCAGACATGCAAGATACAGCTGTATCCAGCACTCAGCACTCTGGTGTCTAAACTTATCTTCATGCTTTCCTGAAGTCCTCTGTGAGCTCCTGTTGTTCCAAAGGGCCACTCTACTGCAGCCACAACTTCTTTCCTTGGCCTGGGAATTATCTCTGGAGTAGATGAGGGAGCAGAACAGAGCATCCCCAAGCACCCCCTGGGGCTCTGTGCAGCTCTGACTGCTCCAGAATTAATGGTCTCAGTGGATGTTGAAACCATTCCATAGTGTTCCTTCTAACCATTAATTTTTCTTCCTCCACTGCCATATACTGAGTATGGGTAGGGAAGAGAATAATTCCTTTATCTCTTAGCCTGCACCTGCCCCTGATCTGCCGGGCTTCCATTGTCAAGGCAGCTTTTCCCAGTGGTGAAGTATTGACAGCCTCTAGCACAGACACTGGAGGGAGGAAACTCCAAAGCCTCTGGGCTGGGAGCACTGGATGCCTTGAACTAGGAAGAACCTTATGCCTTGCAAGAAACAGCAATGTTACCAGAGCATCATCAGTGCTTGGAGGTGTGGATTTCTGATTTGTTCTGACTTTTACTTATGGACCTGGACCTTCTGAAAAGGCACCTCTCCTGCAGAATGTCTGGGAGGCAAATGGGACTGTTTAACAGGATGAAATGTCCCTGCAGCAGAACCTCTCTGGTGCAGATTCCTGTAATGCTTGTAGCTTTCTGTTTGGCTGGGGGTAGGGAGTCTCCTACATGAGAACTGATACTCTACATGTTGGTGCTTGCTGGCTCCTCACTTTCTGCATGCTGGTGCAATAGAAAAGCAACCCAGGAAACTGATGGAGACTCAGAGAACTGTTGTGGTTTGGAAAAGAGGGGAGATACATGTGAGAATCATCATGGTATTTCTTCTCTTGTGCTGCCCTTACCTACACACAGTGTAGCAAAGTGGGTAACAGCTTGGCCTTTAACTGCGTCCTCCAGTTAAAATCAGAAGTTAGTGTCTCCTTTGCTTGCCAAATGTCACTGGTGTTGCTTTTACACCATGATGTATCCACTCTCCAACCAAATTCTGCCAAGTCAGCATCCTGCATGGGTGCAAGAGTCCCACAGGTTGCTCATGCAGATAATCTAAATGGTGTGACTGGTACACAGAGCTGCCAAAATGAGAACCTTTTCTCACCCGTGTCATTTGATGAGCTGCATCGTGTTGGGAAGGTCAACAAAACATCCTGGGTCTGTTTGCCTGTCGGTAACAGAGGGTGATGTGAAGAGCCTCATGCTGAAAGTGCTCTGTGAGCCCTGGACTGGAAGTGCCAAGCCTTGGCATGTCATCTGAAGAGCTGTCAGGCTCCTGGCATTGCTCCTATTTGTTGGGCCTGCTGGGACCCCAGCGGGGAAGGATTTTCATCTCTTCTACAGTTGGGAAAACAGAGGCCTAAACAGACTTGAGTCAACAATGCAGACTCCCATGTGCCCAGCTCTAACCCAAGAGCTGCTGGTGCCCATTACAGAGAGATTTCAAAGCTGAAGAGTGTAAGCAAGGCACTGAAGCTCCCTCTAAATGTGAATCAAAAGGCTGGGTGGCCATCCAGTGGGGCCCCCCCAGTGCGTTGTCAGTAGGTCATGGCAGTGTCAGACAGACAGACTCCCTGCTTCTTTACAGGATGAGAGTAACCACAGGGGATGAAGAAGTAGGCACAGCTTGAAGTCCTGCCTGTAGAAAAGGAGCTTCAGCAAAAGCTGTCACTCTCCCATTTGGTTTTTCTTTCTGTCTCTCATTCTTCCATCTCCCTGTCTGGCCATTTGTGCTGCCTGCCTGTTTGTTTGTTGGCTGAGTGCCTGCTGAATTATTTACCAGCCTGACTGAATTAAGCAGCAGCAAAAGCAGGCAAGTGAATCCCACCTGAGACTCTTCCAGGGAGAGGGGGATGGAGAAGTGGGGTGTGCGTATGTGGGTGTTGATACATAGTGCTTAATTAAATGTACCAGGAAAAACCCTGGGGGAGTAGAAACTCCTCTATTGCCCTGAGACAGGGCTGAAGGAGACTGAACACGTGGCTAACACACCAGCTCAGGTGGCACCGTGCCACATCTCCAAGCTGGGTGGGGGTCCTGCCCCTGGGAGTTGCCTTCAGCCCTCGCCAGTGTCATGTCATCATGCTGGGCTGTGGCAGGGCTGTCAAGCGGCCGTTTCCTTCCGCCACATCACTTGTGTTGTTTGTGATGGTTGTTGTGCTGTGTGGGGTTAATTGGGTTAATGAGTGCATTGTACATTATTAGAGGCTGAATTGACAATTATGCTAATTATTGTGTCTCCCAAAGTGCCACAGTTACTGAGGATGTCTAAAAGGACAGGGGTTCTTGTGCCACACATGTTAAATCACACCTGAGTATCTGGACTCCAAAGGACCTCACTTTAACATATCATGGTGTACTGGGTGTTTAATGTAAGGAAATGTCTCCTGGTTGGCATATCCCTCCCAGCAAGAATGTTCAAGCTTAGCACACAGTCCTTAGCTCATGCAGTTCCTCACCTGTCTGTATCTCAGCAATGAAGTCCTATCTTTCTCAGGTCTGGTTACTCTCTGAAGCATGCATGCTCTGGTGTGGTTGCTTGCTCCAAGCCAGTGCTCCTTACTCCTTGGTGGTGCCTGCCTGTTGACTCTGGAACCTGCCCTTATCACAGTTCTTCAGACCACAGCACTTGGTTCAAATACCAGAGATCTTCCCAAGGCTCTGTTCTTCCCACTGAGCTCTGTGCTGAAAAGCAGCAGTCTTCCCATAGGTCACTATTTGCAAAGGTGCAGGAGCAGATTCCAATTTGCAGATATGACAGTTTGGGCTGTTCTCTAGGTTGCATCACTTTGTCATGCAGCTGTTTGTTACTGTCATGTCACTGGAGTAATGCCATCCTGGCTCTTCCTACTATGTAGGTGTACGTGGGCTACATAGTGGGCTGGGCAATCTTTGCAAAAGACTGGCCAGGTGGTCCATCTGTGCAGGGCTCCACGCTGCCTGCAGTGTCTCCAGTGATGCCTCAGGCACAGCTCTGCTTGTGCAGGATAGCTGGAAAGTGGGGATGAGTGCAGACTGATGAACTTACAACATCTGAGGCTTAAACAAGGAACTGATACACTTTTTAAATTACACTTTTAAAAGATGAGACTGCTTCTCTCATCTCTTTCTTGGAAGAGTTTTCATCTTGCTCAGTTTAGCAGGGAAAGTCATCTGTCCACAAAGCTCCTTGAGAAGCTGGGAGTGCTTTTGGCATGTACAGTACAGAGCATCTATATCTTAAGTCAGCTGACTGAAAACTGGTCCCTGTCAGCTCTTTCTTTCTCATATGGATATACATGCTTGAGTATATTGAGAGAGACTTAACCCCTCCAAGCAGCCTGCCTGCACTTCTAGCTCCCTGACTTCTGGCTTCCTAAAGTGTCTCTTCCCTTCCAGAATGTGGCATGTCAGAAGAGGCAACCAATGCAGACTTGTCCTTATTGTCCATAGCACCAGTTTACCCTGTGAGGTAGAACAGTGCCTCTGGAAGGTGGATAAAGAGGGAGCTAGAAATGGCAAGACATAAGAAGAGCACTGCACGATCAAAAGCACATGCTTCATGAATTTATCATGAACTAACTCTGTGGGACTCTTGCTACATAAATCAACTGATAACTCACCATGTAAAAGATCATATACAACAATTCACCACTCTCTCCCATTTCTGCTGTATCCCCCTTTCTGAAATTCACTGTGTGAATGTGCTCACACACGCTGCTCTGTTGCCGGGATATGTATGTGGCACATCAAGGTAATGGATTTTTCTTGAATACCCTATGCAAGTACCGTCATGTTGTACATCAACAAAAAGTGATTTCATATTGCATAAAGCAAGCAGTTTAAAAGACCTGATGACCCTTTTTGACTTTATTCCAGATAGAGGTCATGTGTCTGGGTTACTGCCCAACCTTTTCCAGTAAGTTAATTCCCACTCTTAGAACTGTAGTGGCTGCATTGAGTTGTGCTCTCCTCCATAATGACTGCTTACAGAAAGGAAAAAGTGCTTTTTCACTGAACTCTGGCATTCCTGCTCATGCCTTGCCAGCATTTTGTGTAGGTGCCTAAACTTTGTACTTGATGTTAAAACTAAGGCATCAGGTCCAAAACTGCTGCTGCAATGAGCATACAGGTCATTTGCTAAGGCTCTGCAGCAACGTTCGAGTCCAGATTTCTATAACTGCCCTCATGTCTATAACTAATTTAATGTATTTCTCTAATAAGAAAGCTGAACTGTCTTGAATCATCAGCAGACATTACTTAGCTAGATTTCAGCCAAAGCACTTTATAAGGTATCTCATGAGAATATTGTACTCAGAGAAAACAGGGATGAGCACGTGGCTTGTATAATAGAAGAGAGGCTGGGGATGGGAGGCTGCATAGGAAGGAAAGTCATAAGTGGAATACTTCCAGTACAAGATTGATGTATTTATGAATTTTAATTCCACCACTGAAGTACAGATTCACTGCACAACCTGAGGGTTCTGCAGATCCTTTGTACACACAGATGTGCCGAGGGCCCCTCCGCCTTTATACCCATTGAACGGTGCTTGCCCCGCTCTGGTCTCTGCAAGAGGAAATGACCCTTTCTGGTGCTGCCATCCCCTGCTGTTTCACAGAGATTTACTGCTCTCTGCTCACTGACTGTACTCAGGAGCTGGTAGAAAAGCAAATACCTCAGGGATGCGATGTCAGCAAAACTTGTTCTTCCTGATTACTCAAGTAAGGCCATGGATGGCCTGTGTGTCAAAGGAAGGTTTGTAAGTCTGGATCTGCTTCCTCAGATGAGGTCAGAATTCTGTCCCAAGTCTGTTCCTTTTCACGTGTCTGAGCATGGAAGGAGAAAGGGACAGTCCTTCCCAGCATGTCAAAGGAAGGACAGCGTTCCTAACTGATAGCAATGTGGAATGGAAAGCTGCTTTCTCTGGCATGTATAACCGAGCAGATTGCTGGATGGGAGCATCAGGGCCAGCCTGCCTCACTCACAACACTCAGTGCAGCTGCTCCTGCTGGACAATGGCAGAGTTAACCATTTCCTTGTTTGGCAAACTTGGCAGGGGGATGATGGAAGAGATGCAGCTGGGGGAGCAGGTACTTGGCCAGAATGACTGATGGAGTCCCAGGTAATATAATTCAGAGCTGACAAGGAAGAAAATATCATATGGGACTGGAAGAGAAGAAGGAACATAGAATAAAATTAAAACAAAGTGTCAGAGGATACAGAAAGGGACTTGCCTTTGCAGCAATCTGAAGAGGATGGTTTTCTTCCCCTTGTCTTTGTCAACCTCTACCCTTTCTCATCTTTCCCACATAGATATCTTAACCAGCTTTCTCCATGGCAAGTCCAGTACTGCTCAGCTCTCTAAGACTGGTTGATCTGTGCTGGCTGTTTTTGTTGAGATGCTCTTCTCCCTCTTCCATGTTCCTATGAGAGAATTTGATACCAAGAACAAACTTTTGGATCTGTCCCACTGACAGGAGGTGATATGTTAACAGGGAGAAGTGAAGGGAGCCATCCATGCCTGTCACTTCAGAGCCTTTCCTGTCCAACTTCTGGATGTTTGCTGAAGAGGTGTTTTGGTTTAACTGTATCTTATTGGATTATGTGATTATGGCATTTGAATTCTTTATTAGATCTTTTCTGTCTTGGTCCCTGGGGTTCAGAGGGACTTGTTTTCTGGCCTTTGATGTGTTTGAAAAAGTCAGGCTATTTGTATCACTGCTCCTTTGCTTTGATTTTTTGACTCCTTCTCTGGGGAGAGAGCTCAGCTTTGTGCGTCTGCTGCATGGGATGTCTTTGTGGTTTGTTTTTGTACCGGGCACAAATCACCCCTCCTGCTCCCTTCTTTGCAAGTTCTGATAAAAGCAGGCTATTGCTGACCATTTCTTTGGAAAACTTGTGTTTGCTGACAGCTGTGCAAAATTCAGTGTTTTAATGAGAGCCACACTATCTTTGGTTGGAGGGAATAGGTGGCATCGCAGCAATTGTCCATTTCCCCCTCAGGCCCTTTCTCCTGTGTCTGAAAAAATCTTATAATTATAATTCACTTATGGAAAGAATATTCTTCACGTTCTGCTGTATCTGTTCTTCCCTGTTGGCTTTGACTGGAGTGCTGGGAGAGGACTCCTCCGAACCCCACAGTGAAAAGGGAGAAGCTTCTGCTCCTGTTCTTTGCCACAAAGCAGCACCCTGTGAGCAGAATTTCAGAGGAGGGAGATTTGCTTAGGCTGCAAGAAAAGGTCAGGCCCAGGCGGGTAAACCCTGCCAAGAAGGGTCAGTGTGGTGAACCAACTTATGCTCCATTTGTCACCTGTCAATGCTGAGCACGATACACTTAATAACACAGTAGTGGAAAGGACAAAGGGGATTTCTGAGGGGAGAAGTGAGGTAAGCCATAATTAACTAGAACACTGGAGGAGAAACTCCATCTTGGAGCTGCTGAGTTTCTCTTGTGAGCTCAGATGATTTCACACACACTCCTAAAACATAGCCCAGCCCCTCCTGTGTGCCCTAACACCTGTCCATGGTTGTGTTCTCTGCAGTGTGTCATACTGGGAAATGGGACAAAGGAAAGGAGGACTGAACCCTTGTGGACTCAGGCAATGAATGCATTACAAAGATCTGCATTACAGTGCAGAGCTCAGGCTCAGTCTGAGGTGTTGACCAAGGGAGGACTATCCCATGTTTATGTTAATTCCAGAATTAATCTCCCAACCCACCACAGATGACCCCGAGGAGAACAGTGTTATTAATGGCCACCCCAGCAACAGGAACCAAAGGGTTTCCCTTTACTCCTTCTTTTCCTGTAAGAAAGGGCATTTGCATTTCCCTGCAAATGCCTGTACCTGGTTTGTGTATCACCAATCCTGACTGAAAAGTTACTGCTGCATTCTTGCTTTTCCCAGCTCAGAACAGGCACGTTTTCTCCTTTTGTTCCTGAGTAGTTTCCAGCCAGTGCCATGTCCCTGTAGAACGTACCTTCATGTACCCCCAGCACAGGCTGCTTCGATGTTGAAGCAGAAGCCAGTTGGAAACAAGCGATTTGGTGACCTCTTTTTCTCCCCAGGCACAGTTTGGATATAGCTTTGCAAGGGCTGCCAGTGCCCAGGCAGAGATTGGGTTCCCACATCCTGCCGTGTAAGAGCTGCTCGTTTTGTGTGGGGACAACGGGCAGAGCAGGCTGGCAGTGCTGAGCCTGCCTTCCACCTCCCCCCCAGTACTTGGAGCTTAAGTGGGGCTGAATTATTTTTAAAGGAAACCATTCGAGTGTTGTTAACAACAAAGTCACAATGGTAGCCTCTGACACAGCTGGAAAACATCTGCAAACACTTGGAACAGGTAACAGTTTGATGAGGGCAAAGTTGTATCAGACTGCACAGGGCTCATGAGGATTAAAAGCCTTAGCTAGTGGGGTCAGCATGACCTCTGGTTTGGCTTGGAAGCCCTTTGTGTTCAGGAAATATTGGTAAATCATGGCAGCTCCTTGCTTCTGGAGAGTGTCAGGGTGTAAGGATACCAAACAAAAAGATAATTTACCTGACAAATGTAGCCCTACTCTATGGAATTTTCCTCTTGAATTTGCTCATTATTCAGAAGTTGTTGGATTGCTGTGCCATTTTGAAGGGTGGGGAATGAGTTTTTTGTTTTGTCATAGGTTGTCTTTTAAACAGCTGCCTGCAATTCATAACTGTGGTCACTGTTTGTGGTTAAATGACTAATGTTTTACATTCCCTAACACTGAAAATTGTTGTGGTGCAGATTTTACTGGGATTAGTTTTGTTGTTCTGTTTCTGTAAAGACTTAGGCAAGTGGCTTTCTGCTGATACAGACAATCATGGAAAGCCTCAAGCTTCATTATTCACACAAATCGTGGCAAGAGCACAGCAATGACCAAAAGAGTGATTCCCACTGCCAAATAAAGATTCATGAGGTTTCTCCTGCTGCATTTGCTCTGAGCAGTGCATGTATGGTCGGCATGTCATGATTTTTATGTGTCTGCTATTTTGGCTTGAGGTCTGTGTGGTGATAGACTCGAAGAAGTGAGGAGCACTCTTGTGAATACAGGAAAAGGACAAGTAGAAAGACACAGTATTCTGTGTCCTCTCCACCTACCACCTCAGGATTACCATTCGACAAATTTTATTTTTAAATCATTTTATTTGAAATGCCAGGTGAAGCAGATTTGGAAATCTAGGTATTTTTTGATCATTATGGAGCCATTAACCAACACTGCAGTTGTCCCATACATGATGCTGCTATTTTTGATCTTGGGACCACCACAGATAATCTTTTTTCCTGTCTTCTCACTTGAGGCAGGAACACTCAGAGCACGGAGCAGCTCCTAAACACAATCAACAAAGCAGAGCTCCAGTGCTCCAGCTGTCACTCACCGTGTCCTCTGGACCTGGGTGGTGCTGTTTGGCAGAGCACTCCAAACTGCTGCTAGGTGAGATGTCCACTAGAAAGACTCTGGGTTTATGGGCCTCTCATTTTAATTTTCTCAAAAACTCTCTGTGCAGAGTAAATAATATCAAAAGACCTTGTTGGAAAGACCGTGGCAGAAGATCTATATCTGCACAGTAACCTCTGTGCTGGAGACACTCACTGTACTGAGTCAGGACTTTTCAGGGTTTACAGAGATGGGGAGAGGGCTTGGGTTTTTAAAGCTTACTTAATTCAGTTCAAGCATTTTCTTCCAGTTCCAAATATGATAAGTAACTGCTTTGTGTCTCACTATATCAATCATTATGGACTAATCCTTGAGAAGGCTTGTTTGTGGGATGTCCACTGACCTCAGTTCAAGATTCTTTGGGAGTTGAGCAAAGAGGTATTTGTCTACCAGCAAAACAGGGGAATGCCAGGATTCAAAGCTTGGTGTATATGCCACTTGGGATCTGCATAAATGATACCAGTAAGGAGTAGGGTTCTTTGTCACTAGGACCAGGATAGCCTGTAGGCTACAGAAAATGATGCAGATATGAGGGCATGTTAACAAATGCAGGTGTTAATTCATTAACATTATTCTCTTCCCCTGAAGAAAACACTTTCATCACAGTTAGATCAGAGGCAAACGTTGTCTTCCAGATTTAGCTGTGCTAGTAAAAGATGTTACCTCACCAACTGATGTTATTCCACACTGGTCACTGGAGGAGCCCCAGGCAAAGCTGAGTGTCTGTTGAAGCAGGTTCAATTGTCAGCCACAGCAAATTTGTTGGCTCTGAAGAAAATTAGGGAGTGCTCACAAGTGTTCCTTTTGCAAAGGGGTGGAAACATCCTCCGAGGTGGGAGGAGTAACCAAGCAGCTGGGGGAGGTGAGCGCCGGTTGTGACAGGCTGTGCCCTCAAACACCTTTGTACCACTGCAGTGACAGCAGAAAACTGCATTCACGCAGACACATCTTTGTGTCAACGTGCAAATTTTAGATGACTTCTTTACCTCTCATAAAGAAGCAAAGTTGGGTAGGTTCCACTTTTATATAACTTTCAAGGTACCTTCTCAAGGTTATGAGAAGTCAGTGACAGACCTAGAAACAGAGCATAGAAGTCCTGGATTTTTAGCTGTCTTCACGAACCATTAGATGATACTTCCTCCAGATGTTTCAATAAGGGGTGCTATAAAAAGTTCTTGACGTTTCTGTTGCAATTCCTCATTTCCAAAGGGCTGCCTGCCTTTATGTTTTTAATATCATTGCTTTGAAGCACCATAGCTAGAAGTGACAGTGCCAGAAATAATAATAACAATAATAATCTGCATAGCACAACGGGCATTTTACCAGCATGTCGGAAGACAAAGGTCTCTGTGTGTTTTGTATTAGCACTCTAAAAAAGTCATATTGAGTCTATCTGGAATGTATAGGTGGGAACCTTAACCCCTCATATGCTGAGAAGAAAATTGTATGCAGACCTGAGAGTTGAAGGAAATGAATAAAAGGGCACGAGCTTCATTCCTTTGGCAGTGGGAGGTCTTTCTGGACCATATGCCTTGACAGCTTTGTTCAACCTTAAGTATTTAATATCCATGTGACACCAGAGTAGTTATTTGCAAGTATTTTTCTGTTTTCTTCAGTTGAATATAATCGTTCTTTACCATAAAGCAGACAGGCAAAAGCTAATCCAGATCTTTTTTGTTTTCCCCCCTGCAAATTCCATTCTTATTTCTACCATGGCCTATGTTCAAAACCCAAACCATAAAACATACAGCTGTGACATAGGGGAATTGTCCAAAAAGGACGATGTCTGAAGGTTTATGATTAGGTTTTATATTCCCTCTGTCTACAGAGCAGCACTTCCTGAATGTTTCTGTGGTGGGAAAAGCATCCCAGCCATTTCCCCTTGTGGATGACGGTGTAATTAGAGCTGTAAAGAAAGAACCCATGACACTAAAAGGCTATAAGTGCTGCAGATTTAGGACAACAGGTTTCTATGGAAACTGAAGTGAAAATAGGACCTTAAATGGGTGAATAACAATAACACAGAGTTCTCAGTTTGGATCGGTCTGTAAGTTCCAGCAAAATACAGCCTGCCTTTCTGGCAGTTATTTGCATAACCTTTTCCATGGTGCTCTCCATGAAACTTTGCCTCTCCAGCTCTTAATTTTTATACAGAAACATTCGTTCCTTAAAAAAGAAAGATGAGGATTTCCCAGTGGATGGCAGGCACCCATGTATAGATGTTATCAAAATAATTTGAGCCTAATATAGGCAAATAAGCAACACAATAAGTTATGGCATCCATTCTCATCATAGTACTACTCATTGGAGTCCTTGGGAGTAGCTGAATATTTTCCTGCAGCTGATGGAATGTGAAGTCTTCCTGTACTCTGGTTCAGTGATGCTGCACTGGAGAGATGAGACAATGCCAGTGGTACCTTTGCACATGATACCCGTGCCATTCACTGCATGCTCAAGTTGCTGGTTCCCCAAAGCCAACTGTCCCCTAAAATTCTTCTGAGTGTTTCTCAGTCTGAGACTTGGTCTCCTGTTTGCAGTGGAAGATCCTTTCCCTCAGCTTTCCAGTTTCTGAGGAAATTAGGAACAGCCTTTTACTGGCAGGAAACCTTTCCAGGATTTTCAGTAGAATTTGCTGTCTTGCATTGGCTTGAAGCAACATCTGAAAATGCCACAGTTAGAAATGCTCCAGGAAAGAACAAAAGGGGCCTTCTTTGCATTGTTATTTTTTTCTTGTCGAGCATTTAACCACAGTGGAAGAACTAAAACTGCAGTGAGGGAAGGACTGAACTGCAAATGACAGAAATACCCATATGGTCCTGTTTGTTTCTGTAGAAACAGCCATGCAAACTTTGTAGCAATAAATACACAAACTTGGGGATATTTGGGTTGTAGATTACAGCTTTCTCTGCATCTGATGTGTATAAGCTAAATATATAGAAATATATATGTAGCATTAGTACTAAAATCAGTGGCAACCAAACTGGGGCACATCTGTGCAGTAATTGACCCTAAGAGCTTATCATCCCCCTGGCACTCTGAATGGTTCATGGTTCTCTACAGCCTGAAACATGAATTAATTTTGCAAGCAGTGGCTAAAAGTCACATAAGCTGCCGTTTAACTCTTTGCAAACCATCCCAGAAGAAAAGCCAGCTTCATAATGTGCTGTGTCTCTTTCCCTGTCCTCATTGGTGCAAAAACCACTGTTCCAAATGGGAACCACTGAAACCAGTCTGTCACCAGTCACAGAGTCTGAGCAAGATCCTGGTTTGTGGGGACAGAACTTGCAGCAACACCGTGTGTCCAAATGCCAGTGATTTCTGGCCTGAAACTTGTGTCCTACCATTTGGGTTTTAGTGAAATAATACAGGCTTCCCTGACTCTCCAGCTTTATGCTGCCATAAGTGAGAGACAAACCACCTCTCTGTGCATGTGTCCAGAGTCTCTCCTGGCAAGCCAGGCCGATCCGTGATTCTGGCTGCTCTGCTTGTGCAAGCTCAGGGCATCATCCAGATGCTGATGTGCTGGCTCCAGACAGGCTCCCCACTGAATAAATGGTGTTAAATTCTTGATCTGATTGGCAGCCCTGGGAATTCAATTCAAGTCCCTGGGGAGAGGCAAGAGAGCATTTCTTTTCTCTGTGGCTATTGTCATGAAAATGAATAAATCCTTCTCCCTCCCCCCCCATCCTCAGGTTGTCACTGGCCTGGATTAATTTTGTGTATGGTTTTCATATTCCTTCCCGAGCTGCTTCTCGAGGAGGGGGTTGCCTAATTCTGTGTATAAGTTTAAAGCAAAGCCAAACAGCCTGGTAGGTGTTAATCCAGGAAAGGAAGACGAGCAACCCGGCTGAAACCTCTCCAGCCCCATGGTCTGTGGATGCCCCAGTAAAGAGAGGGGTTCATCGGGGCCGATGGGAGCGAGGCCGATCACACTTTGGCGCGGTGTTTCCTTTACCACATCTCTCTCACCATCGTTCTCTCGTTAAGATAATCTTCTAGGCAAATGTCGCTTACCTGGGCTGGGGTCTGTGTGCCCCCTTCGTGCGGCCCCGCCTGCTCTGGGTGACACGGGGGATTTGCTCCCGGGACACGCCCGTGGAAGGAGCCGGCCCCCGCCGCAGCGTGGGCTGGGTCTGGCACAGATAAATCGGGAGCAGCAGCTGGGACCCGGCGCGGGGGCCGCGCTGCGGCTCAGCCATCAGCGAGCGCCTTGGGGATGCTGCGCTGCAGAGCCAGCCCTGTCAGAGCAGCGACCACAGGGAGCAGCCCTAACGTGCCGGTCTGAGGAACCCATCCAGCCTTTGTTTCAGCAGAGCGTTTGAGCACAAACTTCACGCTTTCAGCAGAGCTTGCAGGGGAAATGTGGAAAATAAGAGAATTCTGTGCTGAATTTTTATTCACTGAAACTTACTGCTCTCTCTCTTCCTTTTTGAAGGGAAAAATGATAAAAGAAATTTATGTTTTGGGGAGGAAATTTTTCAGTTTTGAACATGCTCTGTTAAGACATCTGATTTATAATTAAAATTTAATTCTAAAATGAAATGAAATCTTTTAATGGAAATTAAAATCTCACCCAGAACCTCTTTTAGAAAAGGAACCAGTATTTCTCAAACAGCTTTATTTATATGTTTAAAATTACTTACATGTATAAGTGTCTTGCTGAATCAGAACTTTAAAAGACAAACCCCTTCTTATTTGAGCTACAATGCCCATTTTAACTTATGTAGGACATTAACTATAATAGTTACATGCTCCCTCTTTTATCTCGTAATTATAGGTCTTTAAAACCCTTTTTAAAAAAGTAATTATTATATGGAGTAGGGTTTTTACCTTTAAATGTAATGTATTTGCATAAAAATTTACATATATTAATGCCAATAAGTTCCATAGGAAGAGAAGCAGAATTTCACTGAACTGCTCCGAATTAGGACTCCGGTGTCAGAGGTCGGGCTGACAAACACAGACGGTGGCCCCAGCTGTGTTCCCCAAATCCCTGCACAACGGCAGCACTCTCTGTTGGTCATCCTGCTGTCCGGCTGGGTGGGAGTGCTGACACCTGTGTCACTGTCATTGTAGTGTTAACACCTTGTTGAGCTCAATGGGAAACTTGCACCTCTTTTTAAGGCAACTGATTTAGTGATTTATAATCTGCACTCGGGAGGCTCCCAGAGGTTCTTCTGAGGGCGCCGAAGGAACGTGAGCCTGTGGTCAGCATGCTTAGATTTGCCATTCAAAGCCCAGGACAGCCACTGGGACATTTTTAGGATCTGCAACCTGGAAAAGTTTGATAAGTGTTGATTTAGACTGTCAGCAGCTGCAGCAGCCAGAGCTGCTCCCGGTTCAAATCTGGACATTTCTCTCCAGCTTTCACCTGGGGTTCTGGGTCCATTCTCAGCCATTCTGTGTTCACAAAAGCATAAAAAGAGAAAGTGTTCGGGGAGAAGTGATTATTCTTAGAAACATGAGGCAGATTGCACAGTGAAAGAGAGGTTATTTAAGTTGGAGAGGGAGGTAATAATGGAGAGTGATTTCAATTCCAGAAAATTTAAAAAAAGTCAGTAAAATACCAAAAAACAATTCCAGAAGCATGTGAAATGAGGATTGGTATGATGATGCAGGAGGGAGATACTGGAAAACAAATGTTGTTTTGACGGGCAACATTTTTAAAACAGCTAAAGCAAAAGTTCTAGAGTCACATGCAGAACATCACAAAAGGCAGCACTTGGCCAGGAGTTCAGCAGGATCCAAAGAAGAAAAGAGGAGAATTTTCCAAGGCAGAAAAAACAAGGTATCAAACTCCCTGTGGAAATTAATTGAATGTTGAACCTGCATTCATGGTCTTGAGTCCTGCTCATTGTATCTAAATGCTGAGAACATCAACAGTTGAATTAAAAAGGATAAAGTGAAATAAAACGATAAAGCTACAAGAACCCTGTATGTCAAGGCATAAACCTCTGACTTGTGCCTTCTAGAAAGGAGCTTCCCTTCTGGGCAGACTGGTCTGTAATTTGCCCACTGTGAAGTTCCCCACATCTACATCTTTGCAAATGCTTGTTTAACAAAAAGGAAAACAATAAAAAAATAATTTCGTTTATGAAGCACTGAAATCCCGAGTGCAGCAAGTCCTGACCGCTGAGCAGTCTCAGTGGCCGGGCAGCGGGGAAGGCTCTTCATGTGGGTAGAGCTGCAGGGACTGCAGCCCTCCCACTCACCACTGCCCCACTCGGGTTTGGAATGCGAAGGAAAGCTGAGCGAGCTTGAAGGGGAAATTATTTTTCTGAACTTATTTGACGTTAATTTACCATGTTTTGTGAGAAATACTTGCGTGTCCGGAAGCCTTTCTTCTCCAAGTTGGTGCAGCAAATCTGCACTGACCCAGAGCAGCCTTCCCAGCACCTCAATCTCTTAGACAAGGATTTCTTTCAAAGCACAAGCCTCTCACATACAAGCTAAATGAATATATTTCCATTTAGGAAGTAATTAATTTATGATGAGTAAGGGCTGAAAAGGACACAGTTACAATGGAGGCACTGTAGCCAAGTAGTATCATCATTTAGGTGCAGCATTTGTATCTGCAGATAAATGGGAAGGCTGTAATTGTGTTCAGTCCATCTGTGTAACAGGAGAATGGCACATACACAGGTGACTCTAGGGAAGGAAATGGTGCTATTTTCTTTGAGATCTGCCTTTGTGCTATTTTAAGATGGCATCATTTTTGAATAGCAATAGTGGTATCTTGCTGTGGTTTATAAACCTTTAACTCAGCAGAGGCCCAGGATGAGAAAAGAGCCCACCCACCTGCATAAAAGTCATCCCCCTGCATCTTGCTTGCAGTTTGAATTCTAGAAAAGCAGGGCTTTTTCAGCCAAATTAATATGTAAAAGCTAAGCTATATCCAGTTGTGAGACATTTGAGGCAATTTTAGTGTCAGTCTTTGGGATTATGATTTACACCGTGTATGCCTTTTGACCAGGGCATAGAATAGCTTTAAAGTATGTTCTGATTGAACACGTGCTGCTGCCATCTTTGTACTGGTATGGGCACAGTCAGAAGCCACAGGCATCTAGAGCAGAGCTTACTGTCTTTATGAGAATGTACTTTTTTTTTTTCCCTTATGGCTTTGATTTACAGTTTTTTTTCACTTGAGTCACAGTGAAAAAAAAGACTGGATTTTTTTTTTTTTTGTGGAAAAAGACAAGGAAGTGTTATCTTTCAAAATCTACAATAACTGTAAAAATAAGTTTTGGTGCAGATGAAACCTATGTATATTCAAGGAACATTGCAGAAATTTTGTTGCATGACATTACTGGAAAGGGGCACAAAAGGTAGATGAATGCATTTCACAATTCCATTCATATGCACAAGTCAGCAGTCAGGGGTACCAGTGTATTCCAGAACCAGCCTGACTGTCCAAGTGGGGAGCATCAGCACAGCATCCTGCCCATCCCTTAGGTGGGACAGGCAGAATCAGCCCCAGTGAATGCTGAGAGGCAGAATAAAGCTGGTGGTACTGCAGGGATGGGATCTGGAGTCTGATGCTTCTGTTGACAAGTACAGCTGGTCTGTGCAATGCACTGCAGAGGATCTGTGCGTGTGTTTTATCGCTGCAGAGGACAGTGCATGCCTTGGCTATCAGCACTAATAGTTGTTACTGCTCAGTGTTGGGTCATTATACTCATTTGTGAGATGCAGAGCAGTTGCTGCAGATTACATTGATGGCATCTGAACAGATTAGTGGGAGCTGCAGTTTGCTGCAGGGCAGCAACCCATGTGAGAGAGATTAAGGGTCAAATTCTGCTCCCCAGTATACCATTGTAAATATCAATAATCCAATTGATTTTATCAAAGTAACTCTGGATTTAAACTGGTGTGATTAAGGGCATCTGACCTCGTTGTTGTGTTTGTTAACACACCAGCACTGTACAGCAGCAGTCTCTGTCGTGGGTTTGAGGGGAATCTATAGAAGACATTCCAATACATTGCTAAGATTTTTGAAGGAGTCTAAATAATTAACACGAGCCTTTCATTCACTGCAATGGTCCCATGTTTAAGTGTCTGAACAGCTCAGCCATACAGTGTAAAATGGAAATTATTTTCTAATGCAGTTTTATCCAGCAGCTGAACGAGAATGCCCCCATTTCTGGCTGAGCTGTGCCCAGGCTGGAGGGTGGTGCAGAGACAGCAGGATGCACGAGGTACAGAACGCTGATCATATGAGATGAACAGGCTGTGAATGCGAGCAACGAGTGGTTACTCATGGATTTAGTACTTGGATTTAGTACTTGATCTTATTACCACCAAAGCCTATAACAAAACTTCCCCCAGCTCTAGGGGGAGGAGAATCAGACCTGCTCAGGCGCTGTGTGTGCTGCAGAGAGAGCAGTGCATCGAAATGCAGATTGCACTGGTTTGCTGCAGCGTCAGGGAATCTCCCGGTGCTGTGTGCTCTGTAATAGAAATGTCACTCAGCTTGCCTGCCTTTATAAATAAGCAAGGTTATTTTGGTAGTACTCTTGTTAAATTCGCAGCTGCTAAAGCAGCTCTGAGTGGCAGGGCAGGAAGGGAGCTTCACCCCCAGCCACCTTGGATGGCTGCAGGGTTTTGATTCGTGTTCCTCCAAGGAAGAACAGCAATTTTCTTCTCACACCTTCCACCTGACCTTGCAGTTCTCTTGCAAAGCAAATGTTGCAGGGAGGGTCATGGCAGGGGTGTGGGACAGACAGATTTATCCTCGCAAAGGGACGTAACCTTTGCCCTCTGTTGCCCTGTAGCTCTGCTATGAGCTTTGCCTCCCAGAGTAGAAGGAGCCAGGAACAAGTGCCTCTCTTGGCACTGTCTGGCAGTGTGGGTGGCTCTGTGGGAGGCTGGGGCTCACAGAGGAACAAGCAAAGTCCCCTGCTAAACCTGGGTCCAGGGTCTTGTCACCTGCCCAGAACCACTTCTGCACGTGGCTGTGTCTGGCTGCACCGTGCTGTGGGGCTGTTTGCACTGGGGTGGGCCAAAGTGGCCAGCAGCCACTGACTGACTGATAATTCCATAAATAATGAGCGTGCCTGAGTTAATTGGGATGGCTACAGGGCCCTTATCCAACCCCTTCAGGACAGGGTCTTTCTTTGAGCCTTGTGATCTTTTGATGTTTGGATTTCAAGATTGCATCAACTGCTGATTCTTCCTGGGAACTTGGTCCTCCCATAGGTAACCTGCTATCGAAACAACAGTCACAAACCTCTCTGGCCTGAGTCCCACTGAGAGTGATGGGGTCACTGTCTTGTGGTAACTTAGACTGAAGGATCTCTTATTGTGGCTGAGTTTGCCTTACTGACTGCTCATCTTTTTGGTCTGAAAACTGATTGTGCTTGCACCCTGGTTCTGGGAGACAGCTGTGTGGAGTCCTATGCCCTTGATTTTAATTAACTGTCTGAGTGAGAGGAGCCTCCCATGGAAATGTTGAAGCTTTAACTTCCTAGAGAGGAAGGCTGTTGTGTTGTGCAATGGCAGCAATGAGTGTGCCAAGGCTGACTGAGCTTGCAGGTCTGAGGAGTTTCTGTTACCAGTTACTCCATTCATGAAAGGAAAATCTCATTCATTTTTCTCAACTCAATTCTACCCTCTGTAGGCTACAGGGATTTAACCCACAGCATTCAGAGTAGGCATTTTGAATCACTCATTTGCTTCCTTGACTGACCCATTGTATTACCCTGACTAGCAGCTGTGTACTAGGAGTGCTAACCTTCAGTGCATTAGTTTATCTCCCAATTTTCTGCTCTCAAGAGCTGGGCTCTGTAATAGGCCAGAGAGGTTAGAATATCTGTGTGAGCGTTAAATGGATTTATGCAGCTTTGACACAGGCAGAATCACTGCTTCTCAGCTCTGTCATTGTTACTATAACAACTTAATTATTTGATTTCCAGTTGCTACTGTATTGTTGTTGTAGGCACTGTATAAACATACAAAAAATGATGGCCTCTGCCCTGGAGCTCTTGCAGCCTTGCCTACACAAGAAGACAGCAGACTGGTGCAATGAGTGGGTATGGCCAGACAATTAGAAGTGTAAAGCAGCAGTTGGGTTTTAGCCTCGGGTCCTCATGGCTGGCAGGTGCCAGTCTTGTGGTTATGTTCAGGTTTGCCTTCTCCTGGATGCAGTTGGGCAGACCTGCTTGTGTATCATTTATGCAAGTGTATGTGCTTTGTTTGGTGTTTAAATGTTGTAAAACGTTTTAGTGCACAGCTTGAACGAGACAAAAGCCTGAGAGAACTGGTGGGGCACCGTCCTGTGCCAGACAGAGCCTGAACGGCTGCTGACAGAAGCCACTGATGGATAGTCGATGGTTTTCACTGCCCTGACCCAGTTTCATTACACAATCTGATATGAGTTATCACAGTATCATCCCCATGATATCCCTGACTTCCTCTGTTGGCTTCCTCTGGTTACTCTGAACAACATACAGATCATAGAGATGTTGGGAAAAGGAGGCTCTTGTAGATTCTTCCCCTGACTATGGACACGTGCAGTAGCTACTCTGAAAGCTGATTTTGATTCTAGGAGGTGTTTACTCAAGCAGTAAATCCAGGAACGTGTTCTACACAATTAGTCACACTGGGCAGATAATGAACTCAACAAAAAACACTCAAAGTCAACAGTTGTGGCAAGTTGTTGGCAAATATTCCAGATAAGTAAGGTATTCCAGGAAGTACTGCAAGTATTCTGGTGTGTAGTGTGTTTGCATAAACCATCAGATAAGGCTGTATTACACTGTTAAAATGATGATTGAAAGTATCTGTTTCTGGTTGGTTTATTTTTTGCTGTGCATTTTTTTAAATAGTTTTGACTTGAAAGTCTTGAAATTTTAATAATTTAACAAACTGCGGTTAAGCAATATGACTTTTTGTCAGTACTGTTGCAGTGCTAAGAAGTCATAGTACAAAGGCAGATACAGTGCTGTTGGTTATCAGTGGGCTGTATTCCAAGCCAGGCAGGAGGAGGTGAGGACACTGCCTGAGCTCAGGAAGAGCCAGGAAGGATTGCCTTGAGGGAAAGAAAGATTCTGCCATCAGCTGGTTCCAGCGAGCAGCTGCTTCTCTCCTGCCTCTGGGCTCTGACTTCCTGCAGCTGATGGGGGTGTTTTGCTTCTGTGTGAAACAGCAGCCCCTGCAAGGTCCTTCCAGGCATTTCGTGTGCAGCTGTTTGACTGGAAAAGGGGAGGGGTAGCAGAGCTGCGTTGCAAAGGAGGAAAAAGCAAGGGGAACGTGCCTCTGCATATCACTGTGCTTTAGGCTGCAAGAGGTGACTGTCCCGTTTTCCCTAAAGGAATAGTGAAATCTGCATAGAATGCCTTTAAGAAAGGGTCTGCCTGGCTGGGGAGGTTTGTAGGTATCTTGGTATAACAAAGAGGTGAATCTTTGCAGCACAGACTGAGCCCCAGGCAAAGCTGCAGACAGGAGCTCCCCTTTGACATTGTGGGACTTGCTTGTAGAGCTGTGGGGAACCACAAGCTGCTCGGGCATTTGCTTCCTTCATAAACCCTCTTGTGCTCTCCGTGACACCCCGTGAACAGGGTTAATCATTTCTGTGTATGTCAGTACCTCGGGCACTAAAAGCTGATGAGCAGCTGCTCTGATACTTGTCTGTTAGTGCTGGAGTCTGATGTGTCACAGTTTTATAAAAGTGGCCTCTTATTTTCGCATCTTCTTGAAAAATCAGGTTTTTCTTCTCTTTCTCGCTTTGTTTCATTGCTGGGCAAAGCATGGTCTCTTCAAATGCATCATCCTGCACTGGCATCCAGGTTTTTTGGCTGTTCTTGATTTCAACAGACTTTGCAGAAGACGTTATTTATATCACTGAAGTTTGCAGGATCTGACTTGTCTTCATCCATATGTAACTAGTAACTCTTTGATAAATGAAACTTCTACCCAAGTAAGCATGTAGAATCCCATCATCTTTGGAGTGTATGTTCTTGCTCCCTAGTTTTGAGATATCAGCAAGAAACAGGTTTCTTTTGGTACTTTATTTAGCAGACAAAAGAAACAAGCCATATCACCAATCTCTGATTTAATTCAGCCATAAAAGCCAGTGTTTGTGCTTTTTGTGTTTGTTGTGTGGAGTTGGAAACAATCACCAAAGTATTTTTTTCCAACATTAGAGATTTTTCCTGGCACACCAGCCTTTTTGTCTTAACAGACTTTTTTTGTGGTCTGGCTGCTTTCATGTTATTTTCGTAAGCCCTCTTTGCTGACCCTAAACTTTTTGATATATTCAGCTTTTGAAGTACCAGTTGTTATTGCCCATTTTGTTCTGGCTTCTCCGCTGTTGTTTTCTTATTGATGGCCTTGCAGACTTCTATCCACTGGCTTTTAATGAACCTTCTCTCTTTCTGAAGCTCCTTCAGAAATGCATTATAGGTGAGATTACATGTAATGAGGAATCTTTGCCTGTCCAGAGATTTCTATCTCCAAGGGACAGGTTTGTGTCTGGACTTTGCAGGAATGCCATGGATAAGGAGATGGTCAAAAATCTTGGATTGCTGTGCTGCAGTTGCAGGCTTTGGTGGGGAAAACATGAAAGGTAAGTACCAGCAAAGGAATGTGTGTAAAAGCAGTCAGTGAGCCTTTTCTTGTCTTGAGCTGGACATAACAGTATTTTTAGTTGAAATCAGTGCAGCAGCAATTGTACTGATACATGGCATGGGAAAGCTGGCAGAATTGGGACAGTAATTTTTACAGCAATGGGCTTGAGAAAAACAGCACTGAGCTGAACAACCCCTTCACAAATGGCCATTTCAGGTGAGCCTGTGCAGGACAGACCAGGCTTCTTAGCAAACCTAATTAGTGCAGGCAGAATGCCATATTAACACAGCTGCATCGCTTCTAGTCCCTCACTAGTGCTGAGCAAGCTTAGCTGGAGTTATCTGCTTGGCTCTGTGTGGCAGACATTCATCCTCCTCCTTTCCCACTGCTTTGGTTGCTTCTCCTTTCGGGAAGGAGATGAAGTGAGTGTGGCTTTGTGCCAGCACAGGTTGCTGGGACATCTGCACTGCTGGGCCAGCCCTCTTTGTGAGCCTGGTGAGAATGAGGGGTGTCAGCAGAGCCCTGGGACAGCTGTCCTCGGGAATGCTGCTGCTGGCACTGGGCACACACCTCTCCGTTCGCCAGGAGGGTGAGACTTGCGGTCTGAAAATTTGGGTGGGGTCTCAAGAAACACCCTAGCAAATAAATGGTTAACCAATAAGGCAGAGCATAGAAATAGGATGGAGGAGTGTAATTACCATGGGATAAGCAAATGATTAGAGTGTTATGATGCTCAAAGTATAGCCCTAGAGTCAGGTGCTTAATTATTAATATTATTATTCATGGATGGGTCTTTATGATGTGGGAAATGAATATTTCTGGCACTGGAAGGAGATGTAAGACACCAGTTTAATATGCCAAGCAGGGCTTAGGAGAGAGCGGTGTGCCTCATATAAATTAAATCTACCCGTTAGCCACGTGTTCTCCACTGGGGATGGATCCTTCATCTTTTTGCTTCCTAAAGCCACTCATAAAATGTGAAATTAAAAAACACCCCTCCTTTCAATATTTTTGCAGGTAAATCAAAATGTTCAAAATGGAGGAGAAAGATAGGTGCAGGAAGACATGGGTGTGGGCCCAGGGGAGGCAGGGCTGAGCGCCTGGTCTGGGTGATGAGCTCAGGACTGTTTTTCTGGTGGCACTGGCTGTGTTCTCCTTTCATTCAGGTTCCTCATAACCTCACAAATCCACGGAATGCAGGTGGTTAGCAGCACATGTCGGAGCAGACACTAAACAGCACTGATACAGCTTTTGTGCTGACATAAGCATCAGCTGCAGCATCTCCAAGGCCAGGCACGCTGATCTTTGCTTGGGAACTATTGTCAAATCGGATGTTTTGGTGCCTATTTGTTGCATTCTTGTGCTGAACTCCTTCTTAGCAAAGGCTTGTTTGTCTGGGACACAGCAGTCCATGGTGGTGATCCGGCTGATGGATCTGTGGACCACTTTGGAGGCCACTACGTAAAGGTCTGGATTAGGACTTACTTGTACAACCTTATAGACTGGATTCCAATGGGCATCCCCAACATATCCAGGAAAAACAGCAAATGGCATGGCTGTAGTCAAGGGAAAGGAAAAGGTTGTTTTGCTTGGCCTCCAATCACTGAGGGCCAATGTCAGCCATTGCAAACTCTAGGCTCGGGCATCAGCTGTCCTTGGAGCAAAGGAGTTGTGTCTCTGTGTGGACAAGGGGGTGGCAGGTAATGCCTTGTTCTCCAGGCAGACAGCAGAGAATGGAGCAGAGGGAGAACAAGTGGTATATGAAGTGTTGTAGGGAATGGAGGCTGTGAATGCTGAGCCTGCTGCCACACTCCTAGGTGAGGTTTCTTCCCTGTGGGTATCTGGATTTTTGGCAGTGTGGCTGTTGAAACTGTTCATCTTTCACTCCAGTCCTAAAATGATGGGCTCTTGCAAAGTGCTTCTGTGTGTGGTAGGGCAGAAAAGGAGTGGGAAAGATACTTCTCCTCCTTCTTCTTTCCCTCTCTCCCTCTTTTTTTTTCTTTTTTTTTCTTTTCTTTATTACAATCACAATCCTGTTTTTTTGATCTTGCTTCCTGCAATATTATGAGGACTGCAATGGATTGCTATGGCAACTGGCCAGCCAGGCCTGCATACTAAATGAAGACACCTCCATGAGGGCTCACAGGGGAAAGAGATAAAAGTGTAAATGTTACAAACAAACAGAAAAAACTCCAAACAACAGCGGTAGCACCGTGTGGATGGGTTATACCGTGACATAGGATGGAGGAACACAAGGATTAAAGCCAGTATTGATGGCCAGCCTGGGGGCCAGAAGTTTTTGTCATGCAGCAGCAGGACAGAAAACTCACATTCTGCTGCTCCCCCTGTCTCCACAGCCCTCACCACAAGCAGATATCCAACACACGTGTGTCTGTAAATAGAGGTGGACTGCTAATTTGCAGGGAGTTGGGGGGATGGCTGTGTGAAATCAGGGATGCAAATGTTCAATTATTGCAGCTTGACAGTGATGAATGGAGAGGGGAAGAGGGGCTGCATGGCTGGGTTCCTCCTTTGGGTACTTCTGTTCTGCTTGGTCTGAGCTGCATCCCTGTCCCTGTGCCAGTGGCTCTGGGGAGTCCTGGGCAGGAGAAGGGAACATAAGCAAAATGCCTGTCTGGCATGGGGCAGGGACAGCTGGCAATAGGATAGGTCTTTTCTGTTTAACAAAACAAGGTAGAGATGTTGGTTCCTAAATCTCTGGCAGAGGAGGCGGGGAGGGTATGTTTTTCCCCAGCATGCTTGTCTTTATCTCCACCTTCCTCTCTCTGCTGTATTGGATGTCCCTCCAGTCTCCCACCTACAAGCCCATATGGCATTTCCCCCTCCCCACAACTGGAAGGAGCCAGCCTTTTTGCCAGAGAAGGAGGAGGGGAGTGTGTGGTGGGAGGGAGGGGGAGGTTGGTGCCATCTGGCCCTAAAGGGCTCACTCTGGCTCAGACCTTTTCAGCTCCTTTATCTCTGCTTTTCTCCTCCCAGCAAAGTGGGCAATTGAACCTGGCACTGCCATTAAAACCTCCTGGGTACTTTCATCCTGCTGGGCTGTGGGATGAACGGGGTGAGCCCAGCAGAAATGCTGGGTGTGGAGGAGTCCAGCAGGTGTGTGTACCCAGCCACAGTCCCAGGTTGAGGCCTCTTGGAGCTTGGCACAGAGTGTGACAGCCAGTGCCCTCTGAAGAGCTCCAGGAGCCTTTCCCAATTTCCCTGTCTTTACTGTCTGTGCTTTACTGAGCACAGACTCCCATTTGTCTTCCATGGGGTTGCATTGGGGCACAAGGGATGACAATTTTGCCCTTCACCCAGAAGGAAAACCACTGAGTGTTAAACCAACACATTTTTATAGGCAGGGCAAAGCACTTATTCAGTCACCAGGCAGCATCTTGAAATGAGGTGCAGAGACACAAACCTGATAAAGGAGCAAATTTCCAGAGTGGAGCAGGTGACAATGAATGCTGGAGAAAGGCAGACCCGTGTATAAATGGATGAACCCTGCTGAAAGACAGCGTGCAATGAACAAAGTGTGGATTTAGCAGTTTTAATGACTTGGAATCCCACACAGAAAATCAAGCAGTGTTTTTGTTCTGGGGCTCTGCTTTTGGCAGTGCTGTTTGCAGATACCAAACTGACAGCCAGCAGTGGGGCTGTGCTGCAGAGCAGTGCTGGGACAGTGACAGGGCCAGCATGTTTATGGCATGATTCTGCATACAGTGCTCGATGCACACCAGCTCTCCTTCACAGTGTGTCTTTGCTGCAGAATTAATGGTTTTTTTTTTGTATTAGCATCCTCCTTGGCCTGTTCTAGACAGCCACACTGCAGAACTACAGCTGAGTTGACTGCTGTTTTATTCTCCACCACCTGCACTGTGAAGCTGTCTGGGTTCACATCCCGTAGCTCTCTGAGCTGTGGTTAAGAGGAACCACTCTTGAATACATTTTTCATTGTGTTTGCTCTGTCATATACCAGAGGGTTGGGGACCTATTGGAACTTAAGCAATTCAGTGGGTTTAAGTTACCAAAATGAGAACCCCTGTGGTGTTACAAACCTTCCTGGGCACCACAGTAGCGTGTTGCTACAGTTATTGTGGGGCTGCTCATGGCAGGTTATGTGTAGCAAGGAAATCTCATCCCGCTGATACGTGCACATTAACAGATTTGTTAAATCTGAGATGCTGAGCAAAAGGTTTGCACCACTGATTCCTTCTTCCACTCTCTGCAGCTGGGGCATAGCTCACACTTCTGCATGTGTCACTGTGGCCTCCCTCCCTCTCTGTGTCTGTGCCCCAAATGGGGGTCACCATAGTCCTCCCTCGTTTACCAGGTACTCTCTCACTTGGGAATGGAGACACTTCAGAGGTTTGCAGAAATGGTTCCTAATGCATCGGAGAGTGGCATGGAGGGGCTAAAGTAGGCAGTGGGCTCAGCCTCCTGTCTGGTGGTATTGGCAAAACTAAGATAGCAGGAAGCATCTCCAGTACCAGGACTAGTAAAAACTACATAAATTTATAACTAGAGTTCCTGTTTATAACGTGTGTTGTGGAGGGCAGACCTGTAACAAGTGTTCTGAATTAACCTTCCTGCTGCACACAAGCCCCTTTCAGTGTGGCAGCTTTGTAAAACACTGGATTAAACTCTGAACCTCTGCAGAGGCTGGGGAATGCTGATCCCAAGACATCAGACTGAGGAGCTCTGCAGGAGTCAGGCTTTGATTGCCAATGTTGTGTTCCCACAAAATTCTGCATCCCTCCAGAAGTGGGCTTCAACCTGAGGCCCTTCTGCAAAATATCTGCAGTTGATTTTTCTTTGCCATTTTCCCTAAGTTGTTTCTTTGCCAGTTTCAATGTGTTGTTATTCCATTGTGGGGCTGTACCAGGCTCCCTGTGGTTGGTAATTAAACACACTGGAAATTCTTGTGCTTTCATTTTTGACCAAAGACCCTGGGCTGGCTGGCACAAAGGGATAAGGTTTGCTGACTTTGGTGCAGGAGGCCCTGAGTTCAGATTCACTTCCCTTTCTCAGCACTTTTCTCTTTCTAAGGAAAACAATAAAAAGACGAGCGATGTGATCAGAAAGCACTTGACGAGTACAAAAATATTGGAAATGGGATGTTTGCTGCAAAAAATGGGATGAAGTTAGAACAGGCTGAGCCTTGAAATGGGCCAAGTTAAATAAGCAGCAAGTCCTGATAACTTGGCCCTTTTTTTCCAAGGTTCATACACCCACATATGGGATCTCAAAAGGGTGAGCCAATGTAACCCTAATTGTGTCTTATTTATCTTGGCTGCTTAAACAGCTCACCATGCTGTAACTTGGCCCCTTGCACAGTGATTGCATCTTTATACAGTTGACCTTTTCTTCCCCCTCCAGTTTTCTGTATGTGCTACAAGTTTTCATGTCAGATATAATTATCTGAACCCCCGTAGGCTGTAAGGATAAGGTTTCAGCCATTTTTGGCAAAGGGGTTCTTTCCCAGGGCTGCAGATGGGTTAGGTGAACCAGATGTACTCAGATAAGTTTGTTGCAATTTCTTTCTGGTTTTTGGGTTGTGCTTCAAAGGACGGCCTCTGCGCTTAGGGGTTAGCTGCCTTATAAATTGTAACTTACATTTTTGCCTTTGTGATGAGGGTATTTTTCATTTCATTCAAACCTGGCTTAAACTATCGTGTTCTTGTAGATTCTTTTTTAGAACTTGGGAAGTGGCAGTTGCCTGTGTTTGCTGGTATGTTAAGTGCTTAGACTAAGGCTGAAAAATAAAATATTGAAATATTTTGGAAATCAGAGGCAGCTCTGTATCACCTGCAGCACGCTCTGTGTAAGGGGCTGCTCTGTAACAGGACCAGATTTATTTGAGACATAAAGACACTGCCTGGGTCAGAGCTGTGTGTGTGCAACTGCACAACCAGCCTTCTGCCCTCCCCTGGGCCCCCACAGCCACCCAGCCACTCCTGCAGATGCATCTTAGTCTGATTCTTACAGATTACTGGTGGGCTGGGAACTAAACAGACTGGTGAGCTGGTTAAGTAATTCTGTTTTAATATTATTATTTATATTGAGAGACTACAAAGAGCTGTCGGAGGTCACACTGCCCCTTTCACTGGCACTAGAAAAGCACATGGGCAGGACTTTGGTTTCTGTCTCAGTACACCTATCTCAGTTGTGACCCTGATTTTGCAAAGAGGGAATGAGGGAGATGGAAAGTAAGGAATTTGGCCAAGGCTGTGCAGAGTCTCTGGCTGAGCCAAGAAGTAATATCAACTTCCCCCACCCCTGTGCAGGACATTCATTGAAATTTTCTCTTTTAAAATGTCTCCATTTTAGTAATTCCATGCTGAGTTCAACCTCTTTTCTCCACCGACACCCCCACCTGTCCCATCTCTTGCTCTCTCACCCCATCCCTTCAGACTCAGAGCCACAATAGTGTTTGGTAGGAACAGCATCATTTTGGAAACAGCACAAAATGTGTTTCAAGGGACAGCTCTGTTCAGCTGCGCCACGTGGAAGGGAAGTGGAAAGAGCTCTCTGGCTTCTTTGTGTCAGTGAATTGGTGGGGTTGTTTCTCCTCCCTGCAGATGCCATGCAGGAGCACCTCCTGACTTCTGTTCCAGCCCCCTTCCCTGACAGGGCCACACACTGAACTGGGCTGAGCCCCAGTTGCACTGACTAAAGGCTGTCAGAGCCCACAGTGCTCAGACCCCTCAGGAATTGGCTCCAATTTTTTTTTTCAATTTCATGTTTTTGTCTGTTTGGGAGGTGACCAGTGGCACTTAATGTGGGTCAAGCCTGGCAAACTGATCTCCATGGCAACCCTTAATGAATGCCATTGGCTCAGTGGTTCCATCCCTGCATCTCATTAAATTTCAATGACTTTCATGGGGCTCGGACATGTAATTAATATCAAACACATGGTATTCAGCAGGATAAGGTTTAACAGCAGGCAACTTGTGCAGGAGCAGGAGAGTGACGTGGGGGGGAATGTTTGGGCTCTGTCCCCAAACATGACAGGAACAGACAGCCCGTGAAAAAGAAGCGGGAGGCAGAGCTGGCGGTTGCTGCTCGTGGCCCAGCAGAGCCACTGACGGGCTCTTTAGCCCCGTCTGCTCCGGTGGAGATCGGGAGCCAGTTCTGTGGTCGGGGCCATGCATGTTCAGTGGTTCTCAGCTGCTTTGTGACCAGTGGCCACATTGCTGAAGGCAGCACAGAACCACTGTAGGAAATGGGGTCACATGTGCTCAGTAAACTCCTCAAAGGCCGGGGAGATCAGAGCAAACGGCTCAAGGCAGGAAAACAAATGCAGTTGCATTTCTTGGGTTTCTTTTCACTGTATGCAGGTACGACCTCGGTGGCACATTGTAAACCCTCCCTGTCCCCAGCACAGCTGCATCACAGAATAGCTTCCAAAGCCCTCACAAGAAACCACCATGGACTAGGAAAATTCTTGTGCTTATCATTGGAGTTGGGTGAATCATAAGACTCTTCAAAGCAAGGAAGTGAAATTTAGGCTGGAGGTGCAGCTGTAGGAGCAGCAACCACAGTGTTTGCACAGAGACCACCTGAGCTTCTCCCCATCCAGCTGCACAGTAGGGCCAGGGGAGCCTTGTTCTCTAGGGGGAGGGACAGATGCCAAAATACAGGGGAGAGTGGTGAGGAGTGATTTTTGTCATTTGCCAAAATGAATTTGAATTTTTTAGGGTTTGCCTGCCTCTAGTGAACATTTCAGTCATTTCAGCTGTATTAAAATCTTCCAGCATATTATCTCACATGGATTAATGATATCAGACATGAAATAAAACAAAAAGGTGGGGGGAATGGAGGAAATAACCTCTGCTAATTACTAATATGCAAAGTGAGTAACAAGATGAAGAAATAATGTGCTATCAGATACAATCCTGGGGTTTTTAAAACGAATTATTTCATCTTCAACTGCATTGCTGCTATTCCCCAGGGAATAATATACAATTCCCACAAGGATATGAGAGTATAATTCAGTGGCAGCTCTGGTGAAGTTATATTCAGTTTAATGAACGTCGGTGGGAAGCTAAGATTGAATTATTGCCTGAGTGCTCTGTCAGGTTGCCTCATGTTGTTATGCAGGATATAAAGAAAATTATTATTGACAATACTAAGGAGATTCATTTTGTCTGAGTGAAGAAGGTAAAGGAGGTGTATTGAATATGTGACGTAGCGGGAGAAGGTTAATCATGACTTTAATGTGGGATGGGGAGATCGATCATGCGTGGATCACAGGGATGGGTATTTAATGTGTGTGTGACACGGCAGGGGAACTTTTACTGGCCAGGATGTGCGAAAGGGACAGCGCTGGAGGCAATAACAATGACTTACTGTGTGACTCGTAAATAACAGTGTGGGGAGGATGGTATTCAGAGATCCTTGTGCCCACCAGAAGGTGCAGCAGTGGGGGGAGAGCGCACGGGATTTCCGGCAGGGTTGGGGTAAATTCAAGGCATCTCTCCACGTGTGCGAAGAGAAACCCCGGGGAGCCTCTGCCAGCTTGCAAATGGCAGAGCGATTTACGCTCGTCCTCTCTGGCCATTGGGTGGCAGCATCTCGATGTGCAAAACGAGCATCTCCAGCGCCCTCATTGCGAGCATCCCAAAGGCACCCTCGGAGGGCTCGGAGTTCGGACTCACGGCCTCGACACAACCGAGAAACACCGTGCCCAGGCTCCCGGTTACAACGGGGTTATGGCCTTCAGTTGTGCCTGGGGAGGTTTCAGTTGGATTTTAGGAAAAATTTCTTCACTGAAAGGGTTGTCAAGCTTTGGAACAGGCTGCCCAGGGCACTCGTGGAGTCGCCATCCCTGGAGGTATTTGAAAGACTTCTGGATGTGGCACTTGGGGATGTGGTTCAGTGGTGGACTTGGCAGTGCTGAGGGCATGGTTGGACTCAATGATCTTACAGGTCTTTACCAACCTAAATAACTCTGTGCATCTGAGGTGCTGCAAGTGAGGTGTGGCAGAACTGTAACCTCAACTCAGTTCCTGTCGGTCCCACTGTCTTTATTTCCCCATGTGGTACAGCTGGAGGCTTCAGTCACACACTCTGCAGGGTTTGCTCCCAATCCTCTGGGACACCAGCTCAGAGCCTGGGGAGGGTGACATTGGAACACATTGCCATGTGCCAGATGAAGGATGGCAGAGATTCTCAGGGTATCCCTGTACTGGATAGGCAGATGGACCTTGGAAGCTTTTTGTATAAAGCTGGAGGGCAATGAAGAGGATGCTGGATGGTTTTCTGGCCTGGCCTTGCACATGCTCAGGGCTCCACATCCTGCAGTGGGACAGGCTCGCTGCTCTGCCCCTGTGGTTGCGTGTGGCACGAGGGGTGCTCTTGTACAGCTGTCTCTCCAGCAGTGATCTTTTAGACTTATTTAATATATCTTATTTTCTAGTCTTCTGCCTGCTTCTCCTTCTCTAAATGCCTTTACTGTTCCATTGCTTTGGTTCTTCCCTTTCTTCCCTTTTCTCAGCCCACTCTACTGCTTACAGCATAGGCAAACTGAGCTGGAAGGGATCTCAAAACAGAAGCAAAGTTTTTGTTCTGATTCAGGGCAGGTTCAGCTTTCCCAGGGCCACTCCTGGGAGATGTCCAGCCTGTTCTTAGAGCTCTCCAGGGACAGAGCTTCTGCAGCCTCCCAGACAGTCCAGCCCTACTGATTCATTATTCCTTACTGTAAGAAGTGGCTTCTTGGTGTCCTGCCTGGACTGTCATTGATTGGTTCACTCTGCATCATTTTTTATTACTTCCACCCACCTCGGCCTGGGAGAATAGATTGCTTCCTCCCACTGCCACATCCTTTCCTGTGTTTGAGGACTCTGTCATATTTCTCTATAGGGTTTTCTTATTCCTCAAGAGTATAAACAGAACAACCTCAATTCCTGTAATTTGCATAAGACCTTAGCTGGCCTTCCTGGCTCAACAGAGCAGGAGACTGACAGACCCATCAGTTCTAGGCATTTCCATGGATATTCTGGACTTGAATCAGAAAAGAGAGAGGTATGAAAATTACAAAGTAATAATGTGCAAAACTAGGCAGAATTGGCAAAACCAGTTTTTGCTAAAACCAGATTTGAGTATCTTTGAGGTCTCCATATCTGTCGAATTTAGTTGACACTGATCAATGAGTTATAAGTAATAAATAAAATTTAGTGGATGGTATAGTGATAAATATTTAAAATTCACACAATTATTAATTGAGAGACATGAACAAACATGTTGTTACACATACAGCAAGATTGTGTAAGATTTGTTTTCTCAGAAACCAGCTGATAAGTGATGGATGGTTTGGAAAAAAGGATCTGAACATTTTCAAACTTCCAGGAAATGTTTGCTTAAAACCAGACATTAGAAATGCTCTATTTAAAAAAAAAAAAAAAAGAATAAAATTCAATCTCTTTCTTATCTTGCCCTTCATACACAGGAAATTCATGAGTGACTTTTCAGGATTCCAAGTCACACAGTTCTAATCAAGATTTCACTACACCCACTCAGAAGGCATTTGAGGGATTGTTTGATTCATCAGACTTTCCATACTGAAAAACGGAACTTCCAGTTCTGGGTACCGTGAGGGTAAAGGGGTGTTTGCATCTGGAGCACTGGCCAGGGTCCATCATCAGTATGGATTAGTGTCAGCACCTATTAGAAGGAAGTGAATATATTGAAATCCAGTGCAAACCATTATAAGCAAAGCAGCTGGTGGTCTTGTTTCAGCAAATTCCATTATCTCGCAAAATAGAAGGAGATCTGCCCAAAAATCCTTTTCCCATTTTTTCTTGTTATCCACAAACAACTTCAAAAGCAGATTAAATTCAGTCTCCTTGGACCTGTCCACCACATTTCACTTTCATATTTTCTTAGGAAAAAATCCTACAACAAAATATGGAGATGATTGTTCCATTTTCTCAACCTGTCACTCAGAGTGTTTGATCTGCCTGTTCAAAGGGCAGCACTTGCACTCAGCATGTTCCCATTACAGACAGTCCACACCACCTACAGCTTCTCCAGTGGTGGGACCCAGAGCAACGTGGAACATTTCATTGGTCTCCATCTGCTGAGATGCCAAGAGTGGAAGGCAGGAATACATAAATAGGCAAATTCTCTAATGGCCAAACCAGAAGATATTCTCATAAACCACAGAACACGTCGAGTGAGGAGAAAGCACTGAAGGCAATCTTGTCCAGTCTTCTGCTCAAATTCCTCATCAAACATATTTGAGTTTTGATATCCTAGACCTCACTGTCACATTCCTACACTGTTTGTTTTTTTCCTAGAGATTTATCGGAGTCCCATGGGTATCTTTCTTCTTTTCTTCTTTTCTTTTCTAAGTGCAGTTCTGCTTAGAGCATCTCACATTCCTGACACTTCTCTTTATTGCAAATAGCAAGAGACAGTCTTCAGATGCAAAATGTGAATCTACATTCAGAATCATAATCACAGGACAGGGCTGTGCTAAAATGGAGCTCAAGTTCAGACTTTGTCAGTAATTTAACAGTAAAACACTGCGATATGTGTCATCCCAGAAGTGTGCATTAACATACCCAGGGAATTCAGACTTGAGATAAAACTTTAAAGGAATCCAAATAAAGGAAGGAACAAAAAACCACTGAAAAAATACCAAACTCTACCTTGCAGAGATACAGATTTGTTACTGTCATGGAGATGTCATAGTGCTTGTGGGCAAAATTAAGCAGATACTAAGACACACTAGATTTTGCATATGAGATTTTTTTTTACTAGGATTATTCTGAACATGCTGCTGATACATTAAAGTACCTCAATCTTATTTTTATTCTGTGAGCCAAATAGCAAAATATATTTGTGAATTCACCAGGAATTCCTACTGTAAAATCTGAATTCTCAAGTTTTATTCTAAGGATTTACTAAGCCTTTCCTTTTGAAACAAAGAAGTTTGAGTTTTAGGAAAGTCCATTTAACGACAGTTCTGCTCTGAACTTGTGTACCTGCCACGTGACTGGGGTGGATGTAGATTGATGAATGGAGAGAAAAGTGAAATCTGTAATGAGATTTGGTGTTCTGCAAGTGTGGTGATCACAGACCTGAGGAGAACCTGCCAGTCCCACACTCAAAACTGAGAACAGGCACAGAGTGATCACACTTCCATGTTTTGAGGGGTTTAACTTCTTTTTTTTAATGGCAAAATGTGGGAGCCACAGGCAGGACACGCCCTTGGTGTTCAGGTACTGAATTGGCTGAGTGAGAGTTTCTCACCCCATCCCTGACTCCAGTCTGAGTCTCGCAGCTCTGTTTACGTTCTGGCAAAGTCCATAGGAAGGAAAGTTTTCCCTGAGAGCAGGCTCTTGCCTTTTCCTTTGTTTTAGGGGATGGGGGAACAGGAGATCTGCAGAGGTGCTATTTCCAAGCTTTCTGGCATAGAAAGCAGTTGCTGCATCGCACCAGACACCACTTTGACTGCTGCAAGGGAAAAAGGTGCTTGTTGAAATCTGCTGCTGCCTGCTTGGAGATCAAATAAATGCCAGTAAAGACAGATAAATTAGAAATGGGACAGCTGCATTCCCTGGCAAAAGGCCACTGTAGTTAAATGTGCAAAAAGCAGCGGGCTTGGGGATTGACAAGGGGAACCATAATGGGAAGATGTAACCTGTGAAGGGCCACTGCCCTTCCTTCCAGCCTCGGGCTGGCAGTGAAGGAGATGCCAATTCTCCCCTGGCTGCTGCAGGGCTGCTGTTCTTCAGCCCTGTCAGCACATTGTTGTGCCTGGCACAGAAGCTGCTTCCTGATAGATGCAGCACTAGTTCCCAGTTTCCCAGAATATTGATGGAGCCAAGCTCTGTATCTCAAACCCACCTGTCCTCAATCTCATCTTTGGCACCAGGCCTTTGTGTTTTTTAATTTTTGTTGTTGTTGAGAGGAAAGTACCTGCTTTTTCCTGGTAGAAAATCAAGCAGATTATCACAGCTTTGTCTTATAGACTGAAGAACAGAGAGGGAACCAGCAAGTGTGAAGCTGAGGGAGGAGAATTCCTGCATCCCAAGCCCTCTGGGCACTAGGTACGAGTCTGGCATTGGCACCATCTGATCCAAGCTGGCAGCAGGGAGCTTGGTGTAGAGCCCTGAGTCAAGTGTCTGTCATTGCCTTGGGCATGGCACTTCCCTTGTTTCCCATTCAGGGCTCAAAATTGCCACAGGCTTGGCGTGGATGGGGAGTTGTGGTCATTGAAACAGCTCAGGAGGTCTGGTTCCCAGCTTCTGCTCACAGCTCCTGCCAGGGACTCCAGCTGAGCTGCTGCTGGTGTGCAATGAAAAGCTGGAAGCCCAAGGTTTCCCAAGGCTCCTGCCCAGTAAGTGTTCTGGCAAATATAGCCTTGTCACTGAAATGCAGTCCCAGCCTTGTCTCTGGAAAGATGGCAAGGCCCTTGTGCTGTGTGTGAATCTCTCTTCTATTATCCAGTCAGCGGGTTTGGGGGATCTATGCATTAAATAGATTTATGTGTTTAATAATTATTAGTTTCAAAGATTTACAGTGCCCTGCTGCTGCTTCTGTGACTCTGCCTCCCTGGGGGGATAAGAAAGTGAAAATCCTTCATCAAGGGAAAGGAAAAAATTAGAAACTTTAAATCTTCCACCGTTTGGAAAATAGGCTGTGGAGAGAATAAACACACACCCTCTGAATGTTGCTGGTTAGGTGAGTGCATGTGTGTGTCTTGGGGTTGCACATTACACACGTGTTTAGGGAAGGTGTAAAGAGCTGCATATGTTTATCTCCTCCCTCTTTGCTTTAAAAAAGATATTTAGACAAGTTAGGGGCATGACCAGAGGAAGCTTCACAGCTGTTCTGCCACTGTTTTGTTGTGCAGTGACAATTTGATAGAAAGAAGCAGCCTTCATTCATCAGGCAAAAAGGAATGGGATTTACCAATAAGAAGATACAGCTACTTCTGATACAGCCTTGCTTTTTTATGTCATCTTCAAAGCTGTGTCTCGGTCTGTGCTCGTATCATCTCCAAAGCTGGCTCATGCCACAGCAAGCCCCATTGTGTGAACCAGCCTTTTAGTCTCCTTTTCATGTAGAGTGATTATAGTCACTATAAAAGCAAAAGGGAACACAAAGGGGAATTTAAGAACTGAAATGCTTGTAGGTGAGCATATTCCTATCTGGATTTGGTGCAAAACCAGTGCAGTTTCATTAGACAACAACAGCAGAGGCATGAGGAAGTTGGAATGCACCTTACAGAAATTGAATTTGAATGACTCATTTTCAAATGAGAGATTTGGAAAGGAAAAGGAAACCATTCTGGATTACATATTTATAACAGTGAAAGTGTTAATGAATTTCATGCTAATTCTGATTACCTACAAAAACTAGAGGTTCACAACAGAACTTAAGGAGAAGTAGCATGAAACTTGAAAGTGTGAGTTGATTCTGGGAAGAAAAAATTTAGGGAAAATGTATATTGTGAAAGATGAGAACCATACAGTAAAGAATTATGTTTCTGGAGTTTCCCTGAGGCCTGGGCATTTCCAGGGTCCCAGAAGGATGACAGATGTGCAGAAAACACCATAATTCCTGCCCTAAGTGCTCCCTAATTTGAAACTAAATTAATGAGTGCCAGGGACAAGAACTGCCTGGTGAAATGGCAGAGCTCTGAGAGACCAGCAAGTTCATGCCACTGGAATGTTGAACTCTGGGCAGCCTAATTCCCACCCCTGGCCTGAGCAGTTCCAGTGGCCTGGGCAGGAAGGAGTGAGTTGTCTCCCCTGATTTGCACACCCAGATGTGCACACTGCAGTCTTGCTGCCAAGCTCATAAGGAGCTTGCTGTTAAGGAGCCTGTGGAAGAGAAGTTTATCTTGAAATCTGGCAGCACAGAGAGGTAGATAATATTTGAGCAAAGTTGCCAAAAGACCCTCAGGGCCTTAGCAAATTGCAGCTTTTGAAGGACTAAGCTGCATTTTTTGCTTGTGATCTAATTTTGAGAATCCCTGTGGAAAAATCCCTTTGTAATTGGCCTTGCAACCTTAGGTTGATAATTCAGATCTGATCAGCATGGTCAGGACAGGCTCTTAAATTTTGGTTCATGAACAGCTGTCTGGAGGAGCTGATAACAAACAGCCCCCACATCAGGCCCTCTATGCTCAGGGGGTCGAATACAATGTGCTTCAAGAGCGCCAGTAATGCAGCCCCTGCATCTCTGCCACCTCTCCCTGCAGCAGCTCAGGCAGCTTCTGGCCTGGCATGGACAAGCACAGGGAGTGCCCAGGTCTGGGCTCTGGTGGCAGCTGCAGGGGCTGGGCTGGCCCACCCTGAGCGAAGAAATTCAATCCCTGCTCCTGGTGCAGATGAAAAAAACCCTTCACGGACACCACAATCGGAGGAGTTGGCTGTGTTGAGGAGGTTGCTGAAGCAGAGGTTGCTGCCTACAGAGGTTTCATGTGGTGCAAGTGGTTTGCAGGGGTCAGGGCGTTGCTCTGGTTGCAGGAGAAAGCTGCTCCTGCATCTGGTAGGTGAAGAATAATCTGGAAGGCTGTTCCTAAACCTGGAGTGATCTGTACTCTCACTTCAGCCACTTTGCTTTTCAGTCGTAGCAATGGGGTCTTGCACTCAGATAACCAACTCAGAGCAAGCTGATGCTGTTGGACTGTAGTGGCACACACACATCCTCACAGTGCCAACCCTTCCCACTGCCAGCCTCTCCTGTGGAACTGCAGGGGGATGCAGGACTGCAAAGTCCCTTTTTCTCTTTCTCCAACCTTTGCAAGTGCCAGTGCCCTGTTCACGTGTGAGCTGAAGCCCCTCCTGCACGTGATACATTTTAGCACCTTTAAGCAGTAAAACATCACACCGTGGGGATGGTGCTCTGCTCTGGAATGGCCATTTGCTAAACTGCCTGTGCAATCCCAAGAACAAGAGGAGGAAAAGGACAAATGGGGAAGAGAGGGCTTTCTGTTGTTGGGAGGGGTGGTATGGGGGGGTGTGGCAGTGAAGATGCAGGTGTGCACTGACAGGCTTGGAGGTCTTCACTGTTTCTGTTGGAATGCTTTTATTTGTTATGCTGGAGCTAAACATTTGTTTTCTCCTGTTGCTGTTAGCTCTACTTTTTGTGCATGCTCCTGACAGTAAACATGCTTGTAGATAGTACACACATATATTTATGTGCCTACAGCCTTCAGGGGACAAATGAGGACACAGGACTTTACAATATCCTCCATATTACATGCTTGCTGCAATTGTCTTTTTTTAATTTTTTCCTCTAAAGAAAAAAATATTTGATTTTTTTCCCCCTGCTCTGATGAGTGCTTATTGGCCAAAGGTGTCTCAGTCCTCTGTGACTGTAATCTGACATTCAGGAGTGTGGAGACGCAGATGAATCATTGTCTTACCATCATTGCAGCCAGAGTGCTGCAGTCTGTGTCCCTGCCGTGGCTCCCAAATAAGTAGTGGACAGATTTATTTTGATTTCCAAAAGCCCCCTCTTCCTCAAAGTGCTGGAGGCAGAGGAGAGAAGATGATTACTGGCATGATATCACTTAATAAAAGCAGGGGTTTGAGTCAGCTCCTCCTGTTATATTTTCATACTCTTTTTGACTTCAGTCAGAGGTGCTGCATCTGTTCAGGGCACTCAGTTCCTTGGTAAGCACAGGGGGGCCTGGACCAGACCCTCGCAGTGCCAGCCCCCAAGTGCCCATTGTCTTGTACTCTGGAACAGAAGGCAGGAATCCTGTTCCTTCAGATGTGGCTGCAGGATGATCAGCATTGTCTGTAGCTCTGGCTCAGCTGTGTGTGATGTGCACAGGACCCAATCTCAAGAAGATCTGGATTGAAAACTTGGCTTTGTTGAAGTCAATTGGAATTGCTTTATTTGGGTTCATTACTTAAACTTGTCTCTGGCAAATGCTGAAGGTTTACAGTAGTCTGTTTATAGTATTCTTCTCAGTATATTGTTAATGCTTTTGCAACACACTTCTAATAGGACTATGTTTTATTATTGTGCTTCTGTGGTCAGTGCCATTGTTCTACTTTTAAGATAACAAAATGCTATGATTTAATATCTTTAAATCAGTTCAGTTAAAATGGGAGAGGGGCATTATAGGCATTATATCAAGGTGTGCTTAAAAGCATGTGGCTGCATTTACACATCTCTGCAGGTGAAATGCAACTTCATTCTTTGAGTCCCAAATAGGAACATGCAAGGAATATAACAAACAATAACATCCCCTCTAAGAATGGAGCTCTGTACTGTGTTTTCCATCAGGCTGTGCTGACTTGAGAACCAGGCATGGAAACATAAAGGCACAAGGAATAGCAAAGGAGGGGAACAGTGATAAACTCTCTGTGCCACGCAGGTCCTGCTGAATGAGTTTCTGCATCCTCAGCTGGTATGAGAACCCAGGATCTCTGGCACTTGCCATTTACAGCACCATCTTGTATGGTGACCTGGTGACTCCCTTTGGAAAAGAGCACTTGGAAGATTAAAAACTCCTTTCTTGGCTTCCTCTACCTTTCTTTGATAGCTTTGCATAGAGAAATGTAGGAATACCTGAGGATTAGCCTGCTCTGTGTGTGCCTGGGTTATCCTCGTATCGCTGCAATGGCAGCAGTTTACTGAATTCTTCTGTCGGGCAGTTGTGACAGTGTTAAAAAGTAGGTCATTTGAATGCATTGCTGATAACAGTAATGGATTCACACATCAGCTGGCTGCTCCATACACATGTAACCCCTGCCCAATGTCACCTCCACAGTGGTTCACTCCCAGGCCGTGGAATGTGCCATTTTGCTAATGCACATATGCAGAGTTTGCATTTCAAACTAAGGAGAGCTGAGAGCTTAGAAAATGCCAGTAATAACTGTTCCCCAGGAAGAGTCTCTCAGACCTGAGCTTTACATGGCTGGGATATATGAAGTGGCATCAGGATTAGAACTTGCTTAAAAAGTTGCATGTTACTGGGAGGCTGTTTTATTAAAAAACAAAACAACAACAACAAAAAACCAAACAATTAAAAACCCACTCCACAAACAAAACAAACAACCCTCTTGCTCTCTCTGGAGTGCACACACCAGAGGATGGCACGTTCAGTTCTGAGCATGTCTGTGGGCTGTTCAATCTCTGCAGCACCCTTTGGAGCATCCTTTGGAGCATCTTTGTGCTTCCCTGGTGCTGCAGCGAGCGCAGCTGAAATGGCTGTGTGGGGACACGGCCCCAGCTCCGGGCCCTGCGTTGCCAGCACTGGGACGCTCCGTGCCCGGCGGGTGCCGGCTCTGTAACAACAGCTCTGCGTCGCTTGGCATGGGTGGTTGCTTCTTCCTACTTTCAGGGCAGCTTGAAACTAATTTCTGAATCTTACATACTTTATAAACCTCTGCCCTCCCCAGACCAGCTGCTCCACAAGCAGCACTGAGTTAGGGAGCAGCTGCAAACGCTGTTAGGATAGTAGGTCAGACAGACAGTGGCAGATCAGAAAGGCTGTGGCAGAGTTTGGGCTGAGGAATTAATGTCACTGTTTGCTGCACACAGAACAAGAGGTGTGAGCAGAGGGGAATAGAGACATTTCTACCCACTGTATGGAGAAATTGCAGAAACAGTTTGCTTTTAAACTGGAAGAAGCAAAAGCAAGTCTAATCTCTTCTTGGAACCCACTTGCAAAACACCAGGGCTGAGGTAGGTGTACTTTGAAGTGCAACTTAGGAAAGCCCAAGAGATGAGCTAAAAACTACGAAAATATAATAGAGGCACAAAACACAGTTAACTCTCTGCTAGCTGACTGTGCCGTGAAAGGAAGAGAGCATTTCTCAGACTGTAAAGTGTCGCTTTCCATGGCAGTGCTGGACACTGCAAAATCTTACTTGATAGGTAAAAATAGTTTGGTTAAGGTCACACAGCCTTTGCCTTCCCCTCTGGGTCTGGCATGATCAAAAACTGTATGTGACTCTTATGTGTCTCTACACTTATAAATATGGCACTGTTAGATTTGCTTTTCTTGTCTAAAGGTTCAGGAATTGCTGATGAGACCAAAACCTGCAGCTTTAGAGAGAATGTATCTGAAGAGTCAGCAGTGATTCGCTACCGCAGGCTGTTCCTGTGCATGCCTGTGGTAGGAGGTTGGCTTTTCCAGCGCAGCATAATGCAGCAAGTTGATGGAAAGCTGAGTGTGATGCAGGCTTGGCTAATTGGAGCACTCCTGGGAGGATGTGAATTGCACAGTTTCCATAATGAGTAGAGAGGAAAGATAGTTTACATCCCCTAATGTAACAGCACCAGGACAAGATTAATAGCAGAACCAGGGCAGTGGTGTCTATCAGACACTTCATTATTAAAGGAACTGGGTTTTGCTAATGGCATTGTGCTGCTGCTGGTGCTGTGAGTCGGGAGGCAAAATCC
Organism: Pyrocephalus nanus; assembly: GCA_038380795.1. NCBI lineage: Eukaryota > Metazoa > Chordata > Aves > Passeriformes > Tyrannidae > Pyrocephalus > Pyrocephalus nanus. The sequence continues at coordinate 6,415,826 of CM076278.1, forward strand.
CTTCCCTGCGTCTCCTGTAACTTTCTTATCACCAAAGCCTGAGATTATAATGGACACATGAACATAGAGATTTTTCTGTTATGTGATGCAATTAAATTGTGGTTCAGCTTCCAAACCACGCTGGAAAAGGAGTCCGTGGATCTTTGAATTCTGCTACTGCTTTATAAAGGGTCATATCAGCAAAGTTAATGAAGAGTCATTAGTTTGAGGTTAGGGAGGTGGACTGGATTTGTGTAAACATGCCATTTTCTTTCGTGTTTTGAGCACACTATACACTGGCCAGGTTCTCAGTGGTATTAATCTGTGCCCCAGCCTAGAAACTTGGGCAGCACAAATTTGGAAAACAGTCACTTTTGTTGGCAATTGTTGACCTGGAATGGGATGGCAGGGAGTGTTACAAATCAGCATGCACATACTAGACTGGATTGGGAGGCTTTTGCTCTGAGAGGCATTGTAGGGTTAGAAATGAAAAGAGGTCGCTTTGCTGTCATTTCAGATATTTATTAGAATAGAAGCTATGGTGTTGTTTACAACCAGAGAGGAAAAGATCTGTAAGTCCCCGCTGCTCTAGGTAAAATATATGCCTTTTTGCTGCTGGTTTTGAGAAAAATCACAATCAGCAATTTTTTATGATCTGTGCTGGCAAAAACAGTGTGCATTTTTCAGATGCCCTGTTTGTGGGAGGTGCCTTTGTCAGACAAATACTGCTTGGGTTAACACTAGATAAGTGTCTCTAATCCCAGTGCATGTTCAAAACCTAATCCCATACTGGTGAAGTGAAGGTTTTAGTGCAACTTCAGATCAATTCTGTATGTTGATCTGTCTCCCCTTCCTGGACAGATTTGTGCCTCTGTTGGCACCCTCAGCTTCCACAAGACATGGTGCCAACTGCCCAGACTCAAGGCCACACAAACGCTGCCATTTCCAGTGTTTGGTGTGGTGATGTGGTGAGAGCTCTGATAAACTCGGAGGTCCCAGTTTGCTCTGTCCTGTCCTGGTGCAGAGGCTTGGCAAGCTCCAGTCTTGGCTTGGACTGACACAGAAGGTGGATCTGAAGCACAGTAACTGCCCCTGAACAAATGCCTGTGGTAAATACTTTGTCGTTACTCAGAGAGCGCAATGGCAGTCCTGTGTTCTGTCTGGGAACTGAGAGGGGAAACTTTTGAAGTCAAAATTACAAAAAGCCCGAGTCTTCCATAAACATTGTAAGTGCAGTCATCTGACGAACTCTCCTCTGCAGTTACCATGATTGCAACACCTATGGAGCAAAGAATCCGAGAGTCTGGGGGTGCTCTGGGCATCCAGACCTCCTTCCTTGCAGCAGTCCATGCGTGCATCCAAAGATGGTCACTTAACCACCTGCCTGGCCTGCTCCTCTCAGTTCATTTGATTCTTACTGTGATTGCCCGGGTCACCTTAGAGTGCTTGTAAACAGAGCACGCTTCCTTCTCCCTCTCTCTCTTTTTTTTTTTAAATGGAGTTAACCACAACTCAATATTTGTATCATTCAAGCTCAATTAAAAGCACACACAAAAAAGTTCATGAATAGTCTGCTTCTAATGAAGAGTCATACTTTCATAACAGCCCGTGTTCAAAGATTCTTTTAACAACGAGACCGAAGGATTTACGATGTAAGTATTTTAGTCATTAGAAAATTGGAATTGTTTCTTTGGAGAAAACAAACAGGCTCTGGGCTCTTCCTAAGAGCAGTATGAACTCAGCGGCTGGCAGCGAGTTCGCCCCCCTGCAGGATGAATTAATGATAAAACTGCTTTCGTTCAGAAGGGAATTTTATTGGGCAGGATGCCGGGTACCAACACAATGAGGTCTCCAGGCACCCCTCCCTCTAGGGGTCTTCAATTACACTTCGTAATGAGCACTGTTTCATTAGTGAGGAAAGCAAAAGTCGGCACTAATTAAAATTAAATTAGGACACACTCAAGTTGTGTCACACAGTGTGCTGAGATATTAATAAAATGGAAGCTGCCTTGAACAAGCGTGGACCAAAGGGTCAAGTGATAACAATTAAAATATTGGATGTGATGTCAATGCTGAATTTTAACACTCCGGTTTTGGCTTTGTGTATGGAAAGATGATGTCTGGACTGGTTTCTGTAAGTTGGAAGAGGCATTGCATCTACATCTGTCAACATAATGTCTGACAGAACATTTTCCTAAAGCTTGCATACTTGCCAGAGTATTTCACAAGAACACATGCGTGTGCACATGTGCCTGCAATCTGCTGTTCATGCCTGCTGTTGAGCTGACGTGTGAAAATAAGATGTACATTCCACATGGAAACCCTGCACAAACTCCTGCTGACATGCAAAAGGTGTCTGCTGGAGCAAAGCAGGGCATCTGCATTGTCACATATGGACACCAGGAGAGGAGCACACATTGTCCATGGATCTGTGTCACATGAAGGCTGTTTCTTCCAAGAACAACTGAGTTCCAGTCCCATCTCTCAGCTCCCTTCCTGGGAGCACTGATCCTTCATTTACCGTAACACTCGTGTGATGCTCGTGACAGTGATCCTTGGAGACTTTGTAGATGAGCTGCCCGAAGGTTTAGAGCATTGCTGAGCTTTGTTGCTTGTTCACCTTTTAAAATCTGCAGGTTTTACTTCTTTTGCTGTGCTCTGCCTCGGTGCCTTCTGCTGTTGCTCCTTGTCCCCACTGTGTGCCAGGAGTGCAGTGCAGGCACCCCCAGATCTCACTGCAGGCCTGGCAGAGCACAGGCACCCCAGCTCCAGTTCTGCAGCTGCATCGGTCTCAGCCTGTAGCTAATTGTTCAGACTAGTTGTTGTAAGCATTTTTGAGGAAAACTTACTGCCCAATTTAACTGTGTGTTTAATTAAGTTGGTTCCAAAGGCATTTGCCAAAATATTAAAATATATTTGACCTTCAAAATGGATTAAATAGGCATGATGTTCAGCAAGGCAAATTACAGTGAACATCTGTACATTTTGTGTTTAAATATACACACGTGGAGCTTGCTGAGCTGGTGAATGGATATGGAATATTCAGCACATACAGATGGTAATCTAGAAAAGAATTTGTTCTTCTCAGTGAATAAATTCTTGCACACGAGTAAAATTGTGGCCAAGGCACCTCACGCAGCGTGGATCTGTTTGCCTTGCAAGAATTGTTGATGCTCTGGTACAGCAGTAGATTGGGCATGAGCCTTGGGTGGAAAACTGAGCAGAAACAGCGTCCTGGTGTTACACAAAAATCCTTGGAGGTTCAGGCACCCAACCACCAGCCCACCCAAATGCCCACATCTCTAGCAATATATTTCAATATATCTCATCTTTTTGTGCTTTAAGTCCTCTTCCAAAATGTTAGGACAGTTGGTTTCCTTAAACTTGCTGCTTGCTTAAATACTTGCTGGGTGTCTCCTTTCTGGGTGTTTCCCATTGTGGCAACTACAAAGAAAGCTTTCCATCCTGTGAGACTCTCCCTGTGCATCCAGGGTAAAACTGGCAGACTATTTAAGGCCCAGCTCTGAAAGCTGACTACTTACATTTCCTTAATATGTATTTACAAGACAGATCATGAAGCCTGTAAATATGTGTTACAATAAAAACATCCCTAATGTGTAAGTGAATGCTGTGCCATAACCATTCCACACGGGCTGTTACTCGCTGTGAGGGCAATAACCTGCCTCGCAATGATTTCCTAATGTCTGGCTTAACAAAGACTCTGACTTCACTAGGTCATTTATTTACAACTCTATAAATGCTCTACCTTTTGAGTACAGTCAAAACATGCATTTGTGGATCTTGTGAGGGGTTTGTTTCTTTTCTTGTTGCGTTTGATTATAACGACATACATTTATACTGGGCTTTCAATTCAGGGGACAGAGATATAGCTCAGATAAAATGCCTGTGACTTCACCACCAATACAGAAGTTGCTCAGAGGTGGAGCAGAGCATCTGCTGAATACGGCACACAGACCAGGTTAGAGAGTTTTCAGAGGGATTTTTAAATCCCATGTCCTGCCCAGCAAATCTGAGTTAACAATCTGGAGTTGTTGAAAGTGAGTGTTAAATCTGCTGAGCAGAAGCCTGACCACCCAGGGAAAGATGCAAAGGGAAAAAGTAATCAAATCACCAGAAACCATTCCTTAGCACCTTAGCTTTCCTGGATGCCTCCAGTCATATGAGACCTAATCCTGATGAGTTTTGAGGCAGGACAATCCGTGAGGCTCATGGTTTTGCTCAGTGCTTCACTCTATGCTGTAGCTCTTTATAAAATCTGTACATGCTCGGAGTTCAGTACCAGCCAGTGCTGCACTGCCGAGTCCGGGCTGGGACTACGAGCGTTAGAAAGGAAGGATGACAATCCTAAGCTAAAGTCGTTAGCAGTAAGAATCGACAGGGAATTCAGGGTGCTTGGTCACCTTAAAGGAGGTGAAGCTGGAAGGTCTCGGTCTTCCACATCCCAAAACCTGTGGGGATATCAGGCTGGTGCTGGCAGTCTTGGCAGATACCCCCGGCAGTGGCAGGCGGATCCATCCCATGACGGTGGCACACGCGGCTCGGAGCGGCTGTCGCGTTCCGTGCAGCTCACAGGGGATGGCTGAGATTTCAGTCTCCAGAGCCAACGGCCCGGCACTAAAGCTGTTAAAAAGGAAGCGGGCGGGGGCGGGGGGAAGCGCACTCTTCCCAAATACATTTCCAGTCAGTGTTACTCCTTGTCTTTTTAATGTGCACTCGGGAAAGGTACAAGCAGGCACGCTGTGGATGAGTAAGCAGGCAGCGCACCAACATGCACACACAGCACTATTATCCTGGCGTGCCTTGTACAGGCATTTTCTTGCTAGTTCCTCTTGCCTTTCACTGAACTTGCTGGGGGTTGCAAAGGAACACGCTTCTGTGTTTGCTTCTATTGAATCACTGGATGATACAGATCTCTGCTCTGTTACCTAAGCCTGCCCGGTCCCATTCAGGAGCAGAGCAATTCTTTTTTGTCGTACAGAGGTTCTTGCTTTTGCCTGCTGCAGCCCTTTCTTAATGGTGAATGGAGAGCGAGTGAGTGTGGGGTGTCCGTGTGTGTGAGTGAGCTTTACAAATCCCCTCACAGACACCCCTTTGGCAACCTCTTTTATGAAATTTTTATTAGTATGTTCAGCAATGTGCATGTCCTCAGGAATAACAAACAGCACAGAGAGAATATATAGCCACTCAAATGGTCCAGGGGCTTCGGAAGGGAGGTGAACAATGCTACTTTAAATATTGCAGGATGGTTTACAACCCTGAGGGAGGAGGTGTGGGGGAGGAGAGGGGAAGAGCAGATGGGCACAGTGTCCATTTAAGGTGGTCTGGCACAGTTATTGGTCAGCAACAATGTGATTTATATGTGGAGGCTCCTTCCAGCCCTGTCTCTCGAGTTTGCATAAATGTCTGTCTCTGAAAACATTGCCATGGATTTCAGGGGGTTCTCCGGCTAAGCTGTGCCACAGTGAGTAGGTTTAAAGACTGACAGAACGTTTCAGTGATCATTTTCTTTCGAGCAGATGGGTGTCTGACATGGCTGCCGTGCCCTGTGTTAGGGGCTGACACGGCAGGTGATGCTGCCCCCTCAGCTGCACTCAGCCAGTCTCAAATCACAAGAAGATGTGTGCCTGTCATGGGGATCTGCTGAGCTCAAAACCTCTGGCAGGACCTGAAAAACATTCAGAAACATTACTGGCCATTATCCCAGACACCAGACTGGCTCCAGGCTGTGCAACATGGGGAATGAAAAAACTGTGTTATTTCGGGCTTTTGGCTCCAGGAACTTTGGAACTGCACGAGATCCTTGCATGGATTGAAGGTCCTGGAGTTGGAGTAATCCTTAACATACCCATACTCATGTGCCTCACACCGCAGGGCTCTCAGTACGTGCAGTTTCCCCCCTGGGCAGTGGGAGCTGAGGATGCTCTTTCATCAGGGTTTGAGCAGGGGAGGTTATGCAGATCCGGGCAGAAATCACCGGCCTGTACTGTTTGTATATCCCCAAATAACATTTGTGTGATCCTTGCTCCTTTTAGAGTGCAGGAGTTCTGAGGATTGTGGACACTGAACTGGTCGTTTCCTTGGGGGAAAAGGGATCTGATATCTACAGCAGTGCAGGTGTCTGTCTACAGTCAGGGCCTGGTTCATCTGCTAAATATCTTTGAATAGGATTGTATTTATGTTTGCCAATTCTCCTCCCCAAGTGACCCATTAAATCATGTTAATCCCTTCACTCCAGTCTGTTCTTCTGCTAAAATCCATGTCTTCCTGTAACTTGCTTCTCATAATCAGCCCATATGCCCGTGCTCCCCTCTGAGGTGGTCAGCAAGTGGAGTTCAGAGTCTGGCAGCAGGTGGGTCTCGGTGCCTTCATTTCCACTCACCGTGTGATGCCCTGAAAGGCCTACGAGTTTTTGCCCCAGTTTCCCCACCTGCAGAATTGTTCATTGCCCTGCAGGGCTTAACACAGTGAGGTCATCAAGGGAGCTGATACAGAAAGGCTAAGGAAGAGTGTTTTTACTTACATGAACCTCGATATGCCAACAAAATTAGTCTCATTCCCCTGGTTTACTACCAACAGTGGTATCAGACTCCATAATAAGCTAAAACTGTCTGTGTAAGAGTTCTGGTTTAGCTGTTTGCATTAGGATTATTCTGTTAATTGTCATGGCAGTGCAATATCACCTAAGAGCATTAGAGGTGAACTGTTTTCTTAACTTCAGGGTGTTCAGGCATGTGTGTTTTGTATGGAAAGACATAATTGCAAATGGAAGGAACCGTGTTTGTGTTTCTCTGAGTGTGAGATGATAATACATTATCAAGTGTTCAGCCTTCATGCTGCTACAAGAATAATACAAAGAAACAGGGCATCATCCTGAACAGAGACGGAACTCTTTGGGGCAGGTTATTTAGCATTCCATCAGAAAAAATGTCCTTATTGCCACCACAGACTTGCCTGTGGGATGAGATGTGCATAGAAAGGTCTGATATTTTAGGGTTATATGTGCAAAATGGTCAACAGTAAGCTGTCTGCTGCTTGCAAATCCAATTTTGTCCTTATGCATGGACATGCTTTAGCTGTTCTGGGGTCCTGCAGGCCGTGACAGGAAGGGCTGTATGACAACCTTACTCAGTTTTCTGGTGTCTAGAACTTACAGACACAGTTAATCCAATGGACCTTAAGGATGTGGCCAGGCATGTTCAGTATCCAGCCACTGGAGTACTCAAAATGGGTGTGGCCCAACAGGAGCCTGGAAAACCGCCTGACACACTTGGCAAGTGATGTAATTCTCCATTCTCAGGAGGAAATTCTTTATTGAACCCCTCTAGCAATGAACTTTTGGCCTGAAGCTGCAGTTTGGATTGCACAAGCTCAATGAATGTGTAATTATAAATACTAGAGACAAACCAAGCCCCCCCACCCCCCACTACAAGTAGGACCTGTTTTAGAAGTCGGGAAGGAGCAAAGATCCAAGCAGCAAACCCGCTGCAGGAGCCAGCTGCTCTGACAGAGCCTCTGCTCGGGGTGTGGGCCCTGCAGGAGATGGCTCCTGCCCAAGAAAGTGTCATCGGTCATCCTGGGCATTGTGGCAGCCAATCAAGCCAGCAAAGCCATCAAACATTCAGCCTCCTCCTCAGGTCTTGCTGCTTTGAATTGGCTGCTTGACAAGTGTGTGGTAATTCTGCTTTTACCTGAAGTCATTGCCTAATTTAGAGTTTGTTTGCAGCTTTGCCATTTAGGAGCCAGGGCTGGATGGGAAGCCCACGGCTGTTGGGGTTTCTCTGATGTGGGAGATGGTATCAGGCCGAGGGGGAGAATCTCTACTTTCATAAAATATCAGTCTCCAATCGTGGGGTTTTTTTTTCTTCCTCTCTTCTTAAATTAGAGTGACTACAATACAATGCAGAGATAGAGGAACCACTTTGATGGTAGGATTCTACCTGCAGCAGCTTGAAGCTCAGCACTGGTAGACCCTACCCTGCTCCTCTCACTCCAAAGAAAGGATGCAGAGCTCATGGTCCAGTGATGCTTCCACACCTGTAATACAATGCTTTGAGAAAGCACTGGGAGGGTCACCGAGGCAGGAATGCTTACAAGGTGATTTCAGGGCAAACTGTGATGTGGGGTGGCAGAGGAAGAGTCACTGCTCTCCTTGCAAAGTTGGAGATGTTGGTTTTGGGGGGTTACCCAAAGCCATGATAACTGCAGCTCTGCCTGCATGTAGGGCTTTTTCAGAAACCTCTCCTGGTTTGCATGCTGGCTTGCTAAGCCTTTCATGTACAGGGTGGATCCAGCACTGAAATAAGCAAATGAAAAGGCTGTTGAGGGAAGGGTGAGGAGTGGAACCCAGAGATGGCATATTCAGTCCTTTCTGAGGGCCAGGAAGACCTGTCCAGCCTGCTCAATGTGGTTATTAGATGACTAGAAAAACCCAACACCCCTTTGAAAAGCCTGGCTTACATCTAACTGCAAATATTGGAATTGACTGTCATTCAGCAAAATCAAGCAGGAGCAAAAGCCAAAATATTGCTACTCTTAGGCTGGAGACGGGAAAAAAGAATCCTTGTCCTAAAGTGCTCAGAAGAGTCACCCCAGAGTCGTGATGCACTGTGCAGCAAGGCTGTGTTTGGAAAGCATTAGGATGAAGTGTGTTTGCGGGGTGTACAAGTGTGTTTGTGCACACACACTGTGGTTTAGGGGTTAGCAAATGGAAATGTTTTCATTTCTGCCTGAATATGAGTTTATCTTCCTGCTTTAACACACCTACAACAGGACTGTTTCAAACCTACTCAACTCGTGATGGTTATGAAGCACTGTTAGTAATTATTGGGAACCGGGGCCCTTAGTGATGACCCAGGAGTGAGCAGCTTTGTCGTGGCCCTGTCAGCTTTCTCACCGTGTCCCTTGGAGCTCCAAAGGACATTAGAAGAGGGTGTGGATAGTCAGGGTATTCCTCTGCAGGGCACAGCAGATCCCATCCAGCTCCAGTGCTTCTTGTTGGCACAGCAGCGCGGTTCCAGCTGGGAGGTTCCCCTGGTTGGTGTGTCCCGCAGATGTCTGTGTATCACCTGCGAGCAAATAATTTGTCACTGCCCGTGTGTAGTTTGCTTATTGTGTTAATCCTATACAGGAAAGGGAAATCAAACATTTGTGTCCATTTTAACCATGTTGTTTTATAATCCTCCCAACATTCTTTTCCTTCAGATTCTGTAAAGCGATTCCCTTTGCTCGTCTTTTCTCTTTTTCTCTTTCAAGCCTGCTGGTATAACCTGCTGGTCCCCTTTGTTCTGCCCGTGGACTTCAATTTGTTTTGGCACTTTCTGCAATTGTGAAACTTGCAATTAAGCTGAGATTTTTATATCTGCTAAATTAGTTGCATTAGTTCAGCAAAATATTTGTTTTAGCTGTAATAACAGTATTATAATATCACAGTATTATAGTATCAAGGTAGATTATCGTTTATTATGGTGTATTATTGCAGTTAGTAAACAACACTGTCTGCTGTAATTGCCATATCAATACGACTGTTTCAAGGATCTACCGATGTTTGTTCTAGAAAACTAAATTTCAAGGTTTTATAATTCCCCCATTATATATTGCCTGAAGGTGGAACTTTATATAGTATATTCCAGTATTTGGGAAATCCCTGCTCCCTTTGTACTATCCACTGGATTGAGGCTTATCATGCTTGGAGGAAGATGTAACCTCCTAGAACTACAGCTGTGGAGGCTTATCTTTATGGGTAGGAACCCGTGCCAATCTTTCAAGTAAAGGTAGAGATCTACTCTCTCCAGCCTCTAGTGAGTGTAGATTCTTTTTCTTTCTTGATTCACTATCCCACTGACTCATTTTACACTTCCAGAGGAAGGGAGGGATAGAGAAAGAAAGCAAGAAATGTTTAAAGGGAGAAATTTGTTTCCTTGTCAGCAAAGAGGTGAGAAAAAGAAATTCCTGGAGATGAAGTCCCAGCCTCAAACTGCTATCTGTTCCCTGACAGTCAGTGTTTATTCCTTATTTTCCAGAGGCAGGGAGGTATGATGGACTAGAATTAGTTACACTTCTATTTCCCTAATCCTAGGGGATGTTCTGGGGATCCTTGTCCTGCCATAACCCCACAGAACCCAAATGGTGTGTCTATAGGAGATTCTGGAGTTTTCTTTTCCAAGACTGTCCCTGAGGATCTACGTGGGGGATCCTCCTCTCCTCTTCCTTGGAGCCTGTTCCCGGTTTAGTTCAGGAGGAGGTTTCTATATCAACATCAACCTGTACCCCTTCATAAGGGGCCCCAACCCCACAGTTCCTTTCTTGATGGCACGATGGTGTCAGGTACAGCTTTGGGTATCTGAGCAATAAGAATGATTATGACACTTGGCAGAGTTCAAAGGGGAAGAATTTCAGGGAGACCTACTATGAACCTCTTACTATGTATTGTGTGTGTTCATATGGAGGTGGGGGTAACTCTGAGAGTGCAAATTTAGGCACAAACACTACAGCCATAGATTTTCCCCACTCCAGAGTGGAACACAACAAGGATGAGATTCCAGAATGGAAGCAAAACAAACGAGCTTTCTGGCCTGCAGTGGACCCTGATTGACTTCAGCTCCTCACCGAGTGCAGGAGTAGCGAGGGCCGCTACGAGCAGGGTGAGCTGAAACCTGCTCTTCCCGGGCTGATTCCCAGGCATCCGCTCATGACTCTCGCCCATCCTCCCTTCCCACAGCTTCCACGTGCTCTGCAAGCGGGACATTGTCAAATGAGCAGGCATCGGCGATGCCCTGAACGATCCGCAGTAAGGGGAGCAGGTGCCAGGGGGCGCAGCAGAGCCGCCCGCGGGACACCCATCCTCGGCACGGAGCTGCTGCCGTGGGGAGGGAAAGCCCTTCAGTCTACGGAGTGTGCAACCAAACGCATTTCAGACAGGTACGACAGTGTTTTAGAGCTTCCTGGGCGATTTACCATACCTCCTGAAATTCTGCCTAATGATTCTGCACTTACCTTCAGCGACATTAGGCTGTGTTCTGGTCTCTCTGGAGGAGGAAACACAGTGTAATGGATGAACTGGGAGAGTTATTCCCTCTCTATTCTAATGCAGCTGCTTCTGGGGTGAAATACAGAAGTCAGTTAACCAGCAAGACCTCACAGCAAAGCTTGAGAGGGGCATGAAATGCTGAGATTTTGTATCAGCTCCCCAGTGAGATCCAAAATAATTCTGTCAGCTGTCAGTGAAATTGTTTGATTTATACCCACGTACAAAATATAGCCTTAAAAAGGTCTCCAGTAGAAACTACATCAAAATGTTAACAATAATTTGGCCAGAAAATGAATTCTAAGGCAATTTCTGCTGGGAGTGCAGGCCACAGATGTATTTAGCCAGCTGCATGCACTGGCTTAAATGCACTGCATATCACGTATGCATCTCTGGGTTGCACTCACAGCAGAGAGGATGCATGTAAGCTGTATTACTACACTGAGAGCAGTATGGAACCCAAAACCAGACAGGACAAAGCCCTCCTATCTCATCCCAGCATCGTGTGAGACTTGCATGTACTCACCCAAGAGGCATTTTCCTTTGCTGGTCTGGCTGGTTTTACCACAAAAGGGTTATGAGACCAGCAATTTGATTATGGTGCAAGTGGGGGATTATTAAAGGTTTATGTTTCCTCTGGTAAAATTCTGTGATTCCATTTGCAGAATTACTCTGATATTACTAGAACTGTCTACAGAAAAGACATTGAAATAAAAAAATTTTGGCAACACTTTGGTTTTTGCTCTTCTTTAGGAGAAGTTCATTGATTTGTTGCCTAGGGGCTTGCTGAAGAGCAGCATTCAGTCTCTCCACTGCTCTGGAAGTTAATTCTTCATTATGCCAAGTGTCTTTTCTCTTTCAAGCAACTCTCAGTACTTTCCACGTTATCCTTCTCTTGCCTTCTGAGTGCTAATATCTACCCTTGCCTTCAGTAATTGCTACCATGTTGTAGTAATTTGTACATTTGTCTTCATGTGATTATTTGTTGTGTTACAAAGCACTCTGTGTAGCAATAAAGGATTCCTTCCTTTCATGGAGGTTTAAGGTACCTCTTCAGTGATGTGCTAAAAGGACAGTGCTGATGTGAAAACAAAGCTGCTTCATTCAGACATTGAAGGTGGACACCTATAGCCCAATGTATGGCAAAAGCAAATGTAAAACCCATTAGATAAATCTTCCCTCAATAACAGGTTAGTCTGGCATAGTGAAGGCTGAGAGAAATTCTATAAATATACCAACACAGGAGAAAAAAGAGAACAACTGCTTAGACTAAAGGCAGCACTGGCACAGGAACAGATGGGTATCATCTAGCCAGCAGTGACTGTAGCTGGTAATTAGAAAGTTCCTAACCATCAGAAGAGAGAGATTCTGGAGCAGAATGCCAGCAAAAAATGATGCTTTTTGCTGTTGGGCCTTTTTTTTTCATACTTGTTGCTGTGAGACAGAACTCAGTAAGGTGGCACGAGGGGTGGCATTATGGGATGTGCTGGCTGGGTTTGCACATGTTCTTCCTCCTGTGCCCCTGCAGCTCTCAGTGAGCTGGGGGAGACAATGTGAGTAATGTAAGTAAACATCAGCATCTACACAGTGTGAGTTCATCTGGAATATATTCATCCTTCCCATCCTTGGACTGTGGGAGAAGAAATAGCCAAGAGCTCTCTTTTGTGTCCTTGTGGCACAAACAATCAGTCCCAGAACAGTGATTCCTGTTGTAAAGGCCCGAAGATAAGAGGAGGCAGGAAAAGTCACCCTGGGAAGTCTGTCCCTCTGTGAAGGATTGTGGAGTGGTCCTCCCTAGTGCTGGGGAAGACAGGCCTGGACCAGAATGTCAGACCTAAACAGCTCTAGGTCCCCTAAATCTGAGGCCTGTAGTATGAGCCTATCTGCACTGACATCTCCTTGAATCTGAATCCCTTCTCCTGCTGCTAATGCACAACAGGCAGATGTGTATTCTCACACCCACTGCTCACCTGTGATTCTGTTTTTCTCTTTAGTAATTGTGCAAGTCACCCGATAATTCAGCTGAAAGCCCTTACGAGACATTACATAATGTCCTCAGAGAAACACTGTCTGCTGTAACATTGGAGAGATTATTATGTAAAACTTTCTCTCTTTTTGTCAGTCATTTGGTTTTGGGTGGGGAGTCAGGCTGGATTTCCACTTGGCTGAGTCTAAAAGGTTTCAGGCTTACACTGCATTGCTCCCCTCTTTTATTCACCTCTGGAGACTGTGCTGGAACTGCCTTAGCATCACAAGTGAAATGAGTTTGGCAGGGCTCTCTGGAGTCAAGGCAGCACACCTGGCTGCAAGCGGAGGTGCGATTCAGCTCAAGTGGTAACACTTACTCAAGAAAGCCCCCAGCTCTAATGTGATGATTTAATTAGCATCACTGGACCAGATCCATGGGATAAAACCTTCCCCCAATGCTCCCTCTGGACTGCAGAGCTTTCTGCATGCACAAGTAATGTGGAGGGGATCGTGCACTGCTTGCAAACACGAGCAGGAGAGCTGTGGGCAGGCCTCTGCTGAGCAGGATAAGTACAAAGGGGCCGATTCCAGCTTCCACTGAAACCTCTGCTTCTTTTCCCCGGGTGGCTCTTGAGGCTTGACCAGAAGGAGTGGGTCACTCACTCTCTCTTTTTTGCTCAGAGGCCCTGCCTGCTCTAAGGCATGGCCCGTGGGTGACACTGAGCTCCCACAAAGGTCTGAAGGGACATTAGAAGTGAACACCCAGAGCTGTGACATCCCTCACATCCTGCTTCTATCAGCATCTTGGAGAATCTCCCTCCCCAGCTGCTGGTGGAGAGGAGCAGGCAGACCTCTGCCAGCATTTTCCCCCAGCTGAGGAGTGACCAGGCACTAAGGGCCATTCCTGCCACCACATCCCTGTGCAAGTGCTGCAGGAGCTGATCTTCAACCCTGCTGGCCGTTCCTGCACCAGCTTCCTGCCCCCTGCCCTGCCTGGCCTGCAGTGCAGCTCAGTTCATCTGCAGAGACATCAGAGCTGTGCTCAGGCAGCTCTTTGATAAAGGGGTGGAAAGGAGAGGGGGGTGAGAGCCTTGAGGTGATGTCCTGGACAGAGGACTCTGCTCCCTGAGCACCCCCACCCAGCACAGTCCCCACACAGAGCAGGCGGAAACTGCACCAAAGCTCAGGTCAAGAGATCTTATCAGGAACTGTTTTCCTTCCTGTCCAGAAGTTCTGAATGGAAATACATTCTCTGAAATACTGCTCTTGGCTGCATATTTCAAAGCAGAATGAAAAATTTCGTTTCAGCTAAAAGTGTTCTCTTTGAACTGAGATTTTGAGAGAACTTTTTCTTTTTGAAAACTGAGATTAAAGAAACTCATCAACTGCCTATCAAAAAGTGCAAAATATTAGATTTTTTTTTTAATTGCCCTATTGAGGGTGGGAAAAAACCAATAATTTGTAACAGCTATGTTTTTCAAAGGGAAATTTTTCCATTCCAAAAAATATCAAACAGCTCCATCAAAATTTGTGTTTCCTTCTGCTTGTTCACATCTCTTTTTTATTTTATTTTTCTCTCCTCACTTGGGACACCATGTAACAACTGAGAACCCAGAAAGTCTTTTTTTTCCCAAAAGGTTCGCAACCCCCCCTTGATGAACAAGCTTCAGGCTTGTCATGAAACCTGAACCCAAGGAAGGTTTCCTGGCTTCAGCTTTCAGTCTGATGCTGCACATGGCTCTGGCTCAGAGGACTGCTTTAGTATTGGAGCAGGGATGGGAAATCCACTTGTGCAGAGGAAAAAAAGATGGAAAGTGTATGGGCTGCAGTGTGGAAAATCCAGCTGCAGGGCAGCCCCTGCTCCTAAACCCTGGACTGGTGCTGTGCTGGAGTTCTCACCAGCTTTGGCAGCGGAGCTGGATTGCTGTGGACCACCTTAAATGTTTTCCATGCCAGCTGAGCACAGAAAGCTGCTGAAATGGGTCTCTGCTGTGCACTGCACTCTCTCTTAGCAATGCCCTCATGGTGACTCAGTCCCATTCCCCGCTTCTTTTAACCCACAGCAGGTCAAGAGTTTAACAAAGTGACTGGGGCTGGGAGCCAAGTCCCCAGAGTTGCAATCTGCAGCCAGCATGCCAGCATCTGGAAAGCGTTTGTGACCAATAAAAAATGAATGTGCAGACTCCGCCAAAGCAGCAATCATTTGGCATCTCGAGCCCAGATCTTTACAAGATGATTCTTCTGAGGCTTGGAAAGGCTTGCCTTAGTGTTTTCTAATAAAAACAGTTGTGGGCTGGGCCAATAGTCGGGTGAACAGTGCTGAGCGTCGCCACATGGGAGACAGCCAGCCGGGAACGGGAAGACGCTGCGGGAGTGGAACCTCTGGGGCTGCCTCCTCGTGGCGGTGGGGCTGTCGCTCAGGCTGGGCCAGGGCACTGTGAGTGCCACAACAGCTGCCACTCAGAGCACACCCTGACCTTGGGCTGTGTTATCTGGTGCCGCAGGACTGCTGGGCAAGGGCACACGGAGGAGTGGTGGGTACAGAACACCCCGCTGTCAGGGCACGGAGCTCTTGGTCACTGTGACAAGAGCTGCCTTAGACCAACCCCATGGATAAAGCAGTTTCCAGTATTCAGCAGTCACTTCTCCAGCTGGTGCAGCTTAAATGTGCCAGGCTGTCTCTGCACGGTACGTTTGCATTCCCACCTTTTGGCCAGCTCCTGACTGCAGGAGATGATGGAGCTGTAGGAGCTGCTCCCAGGCCTTCCCAGGTGCAGATAACAGCACAGGCCCATGGCCAGCTTTGTAGAAAGAGGTTTCGTGTGTGGACTTGGTACCTTGGGGTGGTACAAGCCCAACAGGGACGTTCAGAACAAAGAGAAGCATCGTGTGAATGCTGCCATTGATGGTCCGTTGTTGACTGCATCCAGGAGGCCTTCCCACTGCTGCCACGCTGTGTCCCTGAGGATGTGCTGAACTCAGCACCCTGCTCCTCCTAGCAGTGCTCAGTGGGATGGGTTTGTCCAGATGCTTGTTCCTTCCCTCAGCTGGATTCCCTCCTTTCTCCTGCTGTCTCTCTCCCCTCTGGAGTGACCATGACTGGCAGTCCCTCCTGCACAAACCTCTAGGGCTGTTTGGACTCCAACCACCATACCCTGAATTCCACTCCAAGGAAAAAAAAATGAAAATGAGTGGAAGTTTAGTAACAGCCTTGAAAGTTGCCAGAATACTTTCGCTGGAGCTGGATGGGTGTTGTTCCTATGGTGTCATCCTTTCAACCACAGAATCAGTGCCATGGCTAAAGCAGTGCAGCTGGGGTGCAAGAAACCCCCCAGCTAAACCCCTGCCTTCACTCTGCAGACAGGGGACAGAATCACACAGCTGGTTGTTCCCTTGGTTCTGAGCATGATTTGCAGAGGCACTGCCCCCACAGAAGAGGAAGCTGGCATCTAAACTGTGGGGTTCAAGCAGATACAAGCCAGATGCCCCACCTTCCTGAATTTCATCTTGTCTTTGAGGGGCATAAAAGCTGATGAGGGTGAGGATGAGGAATTCTGTAAGTGAATAAATTTTCTTTTATTCATTTTCATTTCAAACTGCAGATATTTGAAGTGAGGTCCTCTGGGATTGCCAAGGCTGTGCATACACTGCCATTTTACCAAGTTTAGTTATGACTCAGCCCCATTTGTTCTCACCTTGGTCCTGCTTGCAGTAGGACGATGAGCCAGAGTTAGCCAGTCCCAACCACTGCGTGTGCTTTTTCATGTATTCACAAAGGGTAGGGAGAGTGGCTGACCCAGGGTAGGTAACAACACAATAATCTGAAGAGATGTTACTGGTCTGGGTCAACCTACAGTATTGCTAAGATCCCCTGTTGTGTTGCTGGTCTTGGCAGCATTAACAAAACAAACCCAACCCTCTCCCGCTCCCAACACCTTTTGCTTTGAGTTTGTGTCACATGTGTAAAATCCCTCCAAAGGAAACTCTGCTGAATCTACCTAATATCCCCCGGTTTAGAAACTTTAAATTGGGCAAAGTTGGCTTTAAAAGTTGAGAGACTCTTGGCCAAAACCATCCTGATCCAAATTTCAGAACAAAGAGAAATCCAGAGACGTATTTAGTTTTGCTTTGGGACATTTCTTGGAATCCTAAAGTTGTTGTCACTTACTCCTGCAGTCAGTTTAAAAACAGTCCTTGGGATTCATATCAGCCATGTTCTCTAGAAGTGCCAGTTATTTTCCCTTTTGTCATTTTTAATGTGGGTGGGGTTTTTTGGTTTTGTGGTTTGGTTTTGTTTGATTTTTGGGGGGTTGTTTGTTTTGTTGTTTGTTTATTTATTTTTTTTTTGGTGAGAGGTGCCTTATTAGCTCTAGTAAGAGATTATTTGGAGTTTGCAAAATAGATCTTGTAACTACTCAGCACTTTCCATGCGTCCCTGAACATTGCTCCTGTTTCCTCTAGATGGAGATGACCTGGTCTCTTTGCTTCTGTCATCCACAAGCAGTTTCCTCACAGGATTAAAAATGTTCCACTTCCTACAGATGCTTAGATATGCTGGACTGGGCTGTGTTAACCCCAGCAGTGCTGCTGCTCTGGTGGGCCTGCTGAGCCTCCCCGTGCTGAGCAGCTGCTTTGTTAGTGCCCAGCCACCCTGGGAGGTCGCAGAGTGCTGGGCAGGCAGATCCATCATCAGAGGATCAGCAGCTCTAGGGCTGTGGCGTGCCCTGGGCAGTGCAGCAAGCACTGGTTTGGGCTCTGCATCTGTAGGATGGCAGCTGGAAGGCTCGAGGGGTGGAGGCAGGTGACAGCCTGGACAGTGGGATGCAGGGCAGCTGTGCAGTGATGCACAACGTGCATCTCGGGGTGGGTGCTGTGAGCAGGTGGTGTGTGCACAGCACAAGGTGACAGTGAATGAGATGGCTCTTCTTGTGATAATCCTGGGGATGGAATTCTTTCATAATTTTGATTTCTGGTGGCTTAAGATCAATAACCCTTTTGTACACAGCAGGCTGATGTCCAAGTGATCACAGAATACGTCTGGTGTTTATCCTTGAAAGTGTTCAAATGCAGGTTGCTGCATTATATCTAAACATTCTCCATGGTTGTTGCACCATTTCCCTCTGTCCTGCCTCTCTGTCAGTGAAGGGTTAAATCCCACTTTTCCCATGTGCCTGCTGATGAACTGTGAATATGCAGCCAGGACCTGTTTTCACGCATATGTCCCTTTCTATAATCCAATCTTCTCCACTGTGGCACAGACCTGGAGGCTCTTCTGCAGGCAGGTCTGCTGCCATGGGATAAGAAGCAGTAGGTTAATTTACATAATCATATATGCAAATAAACCAAAATCAGGGTCCTTCCGTTCAGCTTTGGTTTTAAGGGGACTCTTTCCATGGGCTGAGAGCAAAGGGATTTGAAAGGATGGTTTTCTTCTCTGGAGCTCTTGTGAAACAGAGCACACCCTCAGAGCAGCGCTGCTGTTACCAGCCCTGCAGAGCCCCATGGGTGTAAAGGATTAATTGTGCAAACCCACCTGATAGCCCATCCCATGCAAATGCAGCCTTACCCTCTAGGCCTGCATCATCTGTTCCCTCCACTGGAAGTGTGGACTGCATCCTCATGCAGGAAATGAAAGAAACTCCATCTCTGAGGAACAAAGGCAATTCATCTCTTCATCTGGTGGAACATTTAAAAGATGTTAAAAGCAGCAACAGCCTCACACCTGTGGCAAACCAGACGAGCAGTGGTGGAGCCACGTGGGGAGGTCATTTCAGTGTGTGCCCTCAGAGAGGCTGCAGGGGATAAATCCAAGCACGGCCGTGTCTGTCGGCGCTCGGAACGAGCACTCCAAACACTCGTGCTTCTGCTTGGCTCAGCTTCCCCTGGTCCTGGGTAGGGATGCTGGCCAGCCTGGTGTGGGCTTCAGGAAAGCTCCAGGAAAGAGTGGTGTGAGCCACCCATGACAAATTCACTGATCAGTTCAGTGATCTTGGTTCCAGCAGTGACCCTTGTAAGGGTTTCCCATGGAAAACTCCAGAAGGAATGAGGCTAATGAGGTACCTGTGAAGGCAGTACCTGCTCTTGACCTGTTTGGCTGTGACAGGCACCAACAGCACGGCACATCTTAGCCTGGCTGATGGAGGGCTCTAAAGATCTAATGATCCAAAGATGAAATGTTTAATCAAATTTCTTTCATCCTTAAAAAACCTCCTAAAATTAGTAAGCTATTAATCTCTTTCTTGCAACAGTGGGACTAGAGGTAGATTGGACGTGATAATTAAACACTGAATAAAAAATGATGACATTTTGTCAATTTTAAGTGCTTTGCCTTTGGAATTCTCCTGACTTTAAGGGAATGTGTATCTTGCTGTGCTGTTCTGCCTGAGTGAGCAGCTCTTACTTGAACATACATGGAACTTTGCAATTTGCTTTAAAGCTTTAGATGAGGGAAAACATGGCCAGGAGTTCAGAGCTGCAGACTCCAGGCTGCTGTAGAGGTGCAGTGCAGTGCAGTGGCCCTTGTCACACCCTGCTACCCAGGGGCTGGCAGAGCTCTGTAAACAGCTACTGCCACATCCACTGTGCCAGGGCCAGGCAGAGGGAATGTAAAAGGGCTGACTGGAGTGCTTTGGTGGTGTTGGATCTCCTCTGTCATCTACTTAAGTCACCTCTGCAGTCTCTTTGCCCCTGGAGCAACACAAAGTTGCCCAAGATAGGATCGGAGCTGGCTCATTAGGAGTGTGTGAGCTGTTCCTGCCTTGCACACTCTGTTGCACCCATCAGTCCTTCAGTTCTTCTAAACCAGTGTCTGCTGCAGAGGACTAACAGCATCACCTGCACTGGCAGGACATCTCAGAAGAGTGAAGATCTTGTGGGTCTTCTAAGATTTAACTAGTACTGAAGAAACACATCTTCTCTGCATTCCTGAGAACTGTTGGCACAGACAGTGAAGAAGCTGTGTCCATCTTTTGCAACTACAATGTTCATACAGAACTTGTGCAGGGGTGTTGTGTGTTCTCTGAGGTTTAGTCCCAGAATGAAGCTGAGCACAGTGTTCCTGCTACTGTTAGCACTTGGTCTGAGTTCAGGCTCTGACGCCCAAGGAATCAGTCCTTACTGCTGTGTTGAATTTTTATAGCATTTCACAGCAGCAGTGCACAGTGGGTACTACTGGTTAAGTCAGGCAGTGCTGTGCCTGAATTGGTGCATCACAGACAAGAAACTGGTACAGTCTCTTCTGACTAGGAGTGGATAAACTCAGGTGGTAGCTGCCACCTGAGGCAAGAAGAGTGGGGGATTAAGGGAGGACCTGTGGCCTTTTTCCTTGAAAGGTGAGCTTTTGAAAGTTAAATTTGCTTGTCAGGCAGAAACTGGGTGTGCCTGACACAGCCTCTCCTGTGGTCTCATGGAGAGTCTGGGTCTGGAAGGCAGGGGCTGCAGCAGCTTTTGAAAGTGCTCATCCATGTAATTTGAGTCTGTGTTTTGCTTCTACAGTCAGTAAGGATGTCTTTGCCATCTCTTGATCCTTATCCCGATGATAAGCCTGACCTGGACTGCAGGTGTCACCCAGCATCCAGTTTCTTAGTTCCGACCAAACCCCCGCTGGGTGGATGGGGGCACATCGACCAGCCCTGCTCTTACATGCACAAGTATTTGCCATAGCAGAGAATCCTGCAAGTGTGAGTGTGTGTATTTATAGGGAGGCAGATGTAAACCACATTTGTCCTGTGTTTCTGGCAAAGAGAGAGCGTGAAATATTTGTGACCCGAGTCATTGGCTTTCCTGCCATTTGTATAAAAATTTCCAGATGTGACTGTTGATGCCTCACCTGGGATCAATTAAAGAAAGAAGGGATATCCAGAACCAACTGTGTTCATGTGGATACTTGACTTGTTTGTGTGTGCGTGCGTGTGCTCATCCCTGTTTCAATGTGTGTGTTTTTAAGTAAAGCAGAATTTCAGTTCAAAGAACTTGTGTTCTCTCCTAGTGTCTTCCTTTTGTCTGTTATCCTTTCCTCTTCAGATTGTCCCTGTCCCACAAACCAGGATCAGTTTGGATTTCTTAGATACTTTCTCTCTCATCCTTGTCCTCACACCTTTTCTGCTACACCTCCCACTTGTGGCTCACTTTGGTCTCTGTGCTCTTCCATGCAGACATGGCAAGTTTCCTGGAGAAGATTCCTGGATAATATAAACTCCTAGGCAGACAGTGTGAACTCTCTAGTTCCAGAGCAGCAGCTGACCAAAGCAGGGTGCAGCACAGTTTGGAGTGAGCCCTGTTCCCTGCTCTGCCTCCTGCCCTCCTTCTCCTCACCCTTTACTCCAGTCTGTCAGCCTGCTGGGTTCATTTGAGACTGTGCCTGGAGATTCAACTCCTGGCTCTCCTCCCTTTCAGGCTGTGTCCTCAAGAACTGCTTCCTGATCACCTGTTTTGTCTCCATTTTCTTCACTCTATTCATGACTGGAAACTTCTCTCCCTCTTGTTTATTTTCTGTTGAGTTTCTCTGCCTGTTTTTGTCCCTCCCCACAGTCCACCCTGAGTGTATTTACCAAGCTGCCTCCCTGCCTTAGTCATACTCTGCTGGAAAGCAAATCTGATCCAATCTTCTTTCCTTCTTTTATTGTTGTTTTTGCAAGGAGAGTTCAAACAAACAAACACCCCCCCAACATCTGGTGCCTTTCAGGAGCCTTAAACTCATGGCTGAATGAGTATGTGGAAGGAAGGACAGGATGGGAATCCAAGTAACTTGCAAAATCTAGGCATGGACTCAAAGGCACAGACTTATTCTAATTCACAGTACCCAAGATCAAAACTTGAACTGCTCTGCTGATCAGTCATCCCCTTTTAGCCATGATCAAAACCGGTTTCTGTGCTTCCCTCCATGCCTGCTGGTGTCACCCACTTTGCTGTGTGGGCACAAGGCCTCCCCTGTGCAAGCATTTATTCTAGAAGGGAAAGAATGCAGGGTCCTGTTTGCAGCAGGACTCATTGGTCAAAAGGTCTGGAACCAGAACTGAGGGGCAGTTCCCAGAGTGGCAGGTATCAGGTCCAAAGTGAACTTTGCTTTCTTCTGTCCCATGTTTTAGCATCAACCAAATGCATTTGGATTTGTTTCTTTTCAACACAGAGGATAATTAAAATACAGTTGTGAATGCCGGTGTGTGTTTCACACAGCCATTTGTTCATTAACAAGATGTTTCCAAGGTAGTTTTGTTTTAGCTCTAGACTTTGAGCTAGGATTTTATTCCTCCAGCAGCAGATTTTCATAGCTAGACTAGAACTGACAGTAGGTGACGTTCAAACAGGACTACAATTCAAGTGTAGATTTATCTTTTCTGTGTCTGTTGGGGAGAGATACACGAACTCTAACCAACTGATTATAGTCCTTCTAAAAGGGTTAATTTTGTTTATATGAAATAAAGCGAAGGGAAATGATGGTGTATTGTTGTGCCCTGAAAAACGTCTTTAACAGTTAAAATTGTTCTGTTTCATTTTTTATAATTTCAAAAAGGGACACACAGTTCAGACAATAAGGCCAAGGCTGCCAATTGCACAGTGAAGCTTTTAGGTGTCTGTAGGTATTTGTAGTGGCATTGTTGTTCTCTTGTGCAGTTCTGGCTGGCAGGGGTGTCAACCTCTCACACTTTGCCCATTGGTTCACACTGGCACCTCCAACCCTTGACCCAGACAACTCTGCACTATGGGAAGGTGTATTTTAACTCCATTGTGATACTGGGGGTTGTCAGGCACTCCAGCTGCCTAGTGGTGAGTCTCTCCCTCTCCTTCTGTGTGTCTCTCCCTCTCCTTCTGTGTGCCAGCAAATACGAAAATAAATGCAGTGCTAGAATATTCCCCTCTCTGCTCTGTTGCCTTGCAAACGTTCCAGCCACCTCGGGCTTTGCCCCACACTGCACCGTGGGGTGAGCTGCATGCTGCTAGTCCAGAGAGGAAGGGTGAAGATAAACTGAAGCAGTGATTTCAGCAATGCATCAGCCAGGTTATCTCAGCTTCCTGCACCGTGCCAAAATTTCCCCGAGTTGGCTCTTTGATGGTTGGCCTTTTTCTCTTTAACCCCAGAAAGACCAGAGTGGTGTTTTTACCCTTCCATGTGCTATGAGCCTCTCAAAGGAGGGGGTGGGCCAGCAGTGCCCACAGGGCAAGTGTGGAAGGAATGAGAGTGGGCAGCTGGAAGCCAGGGGGATGGGACACTGCAGAGAGCGCTGTGATGGCCCCGGGGCAGTGCAGGAAGGCTGGGGATAGAGGGAAGCTGTCTAAAGCTGAGCCAGTGGAAGACAGAAGTGGGTGAAGAAGATTCATGGCTATATTAGAGCAGGGGAGTGGAGTGGTGGCACGATCAGGTATCTGGCAGCGTTCCTCTGCAGCGAGGCCAAGCTGAATATTCTGCTGCACAAATGATTCCTTGCTTTGCAGGGGAATTTCTGCCAAGTCCCTTCCTCTCCTGGCTCCTAGGTTTGGGTGTCTTGCTCAAGTCATGGGGCTTCCAACCACTTTCCTGGCCACTGCAGACTAAGGTGGTGCCAGTACTTCTAAAAACAGCCTGTGCTCTCTCCTCCTCCTCTTCCCTCTGGTGAATTCCTGCCTCCTCTCTTTCAAGCAATGCTTATTCAGCTTTCCTTGCTAGACTCTCGCCCACTCTGCAGCCTACCGAGTTCTGACCTGAGGAGTGAGGAGTAGGTAATGCAGGAGGGGCAATTTTAGGAAATATTCAGCCTCCCCTGCTATTATGAGACTGGTCTGACTGCTTTGAGCTGCTTTCTATCTTCGGCACTTGCTTCATTGTCCCAGCAATGCTTAAATTAACTTTTTTAAAGCTTTGTGGCTTTTATTCCTATCTGAAGGGAAACTTGCACTGTTGAAGATCTGGCCCAGTTGGTGTGTACTTTAATCAACACTCAGCTGGGCTTGAAACTGTAAGGTCTGGGGCGGGGAGGGCAAAGACTCCCCCAGAGAGCATCCACCGATGGGTGCAGGTTCAGAGGGTGATAGGGAAAGGGAAATTTAGCGGTGGCTGCAAGCAGGGAAGGGCAAGGCCCCACTGTAGCAGGGCCATGGGCCGTCTGTCCCACACATGAGCAGCGACAGCCATGGGGGCCCTCCAGGCGGGTGGTAGCCATGGGGTTCCTCTCACGGTCTCAGGGCCGTGGGGCTGTAGCTGCTGCGAGCACGAGTGGAGTTGGTGCTGGGCCCAGGGGGGTACCTTGGGCCTGGCCTGAGCTTCTCAAGGCCAGCAGCGCCCTGTGGGCTGGGGGGAGGTCGGTGGGTGAGGAGCAGAGGCGGGAGGTGCCTAAGGCGAGCGGCTGCCCGCGCTGTCCTGTGTGTCAGACTTGATTAGATTTGGCTGGCGCTGGGGCGAAGGCCCCCACGCTGCGAGGGGTGGGGTCTGGCTGGAGGGGCAGAGCCAGACCCTTCTTTTATGTGCTGCTGAAAAGTGGCCTTTGTTGTGGGGTTGGCCGGCTTTGTCCCCTCCTGGAAGCAGCGCCCCTTTCTCTGGGTTTCGGCCCCGAGAGAGGTGAGCAACCCAGTTTTTTTGTGTCAGATCTGAGCTCTGCCTTGTGCCAGTGCTTGGGTGTCGCACTGACCCCCCGGGGGGCGAGAGAAGCATTTTTCCTGCTAGTTTGGAGTTGTCAATTTGAAACTGCATTTGGCTAGGATCCAGCAAGGTGTTAAGCTACTTTAAATCGGGACTTCCCCCCCAAGTCCCTCCCCTGTTTCTTCACCCCTTTGTGAAGAGTTTAGAAGAACAACTGGAGACAGAGACTCAAATAAAATCTGCTCTTCCAGGCCTTTCTGCAGACATGTCCCCTGCAGACTGAGTGATCTGCACTCAGCAATTTCCCATAGGGATTTCCATCTTAAGGTTTTGTCATTATATATTTTTGAGCAATGTAACAGACTGGGAGTAAACAGCCCTTGGTTGACTTTACAGACTCCTGAGCACCTGGATGGATAATTGTTCAGCCCCTACTGCTTACCAAAATCTTCCTGTGCCAGCTGCAAGATGTATACCCCACAAACCAGAGCTCAGTGGGTGGGAGGGCAAAAGATGGGGTGTTTCAGAGAGCAGATTTCAGACCATGGGTCCCAGAGGTCTTGTCTCTGTACTGTGGCATAGACCTGGACTGAACACGCAGCTCTGTCCAAGGACAGTGCACGGGCAGTGCTGCTCTGCTTCCCAGTCCTGGAGGCTTTGCTTGCCCAGCAATCCCTTTGCCACCTTTTTGCCCATTGCATCTGCAACATGTTGGTCCCTATGCCATGCTCTTCAAAGGGTTTTCAAGCATCATTTTAGCTTGTCCAAGGCCAGGTAGCAGAAGGACAGCGAAGCAATTTTCAGATGAGAATTTGCTTTGTATTTACTGTGTATATTCATTGCTTTGGTTAAAATAATTTTAAGAATACAGCAGCTGGAATGCTGGCTATCTTTCTTTAGGCAGTGGATCTTTATTTTGACCTGTCTCTCCTGTGGTTCCTTTGGGAATCTCTGAATGATAACTGGCCTACAGATGTCTTCTCTGCAGACTAATGCTCTCATTGCCCTGGGCACGCATAAAGATTTGGCACTGCAGGGGTTAAATAGCTCGAGAAGGGTGGAGGATTCTTCAGCCAAACCCAAACTGATTGCACCTGGTTTGCTCAACCTGTGTGTAAATGACACCGTGGTCTTCCCACCCCCACCCCAGCAAATGCCACAGGGGCTGCCAAGGTCTACGTGCAGGCAGGGCTGTGAGCAGGTGTGGGGCCTGCAGCGCTGGGAGGCTCCTGGCCCGGCCGGGGGAGCAGCCGTGCCAGTCACACAGCGGGCCTTGGAAACTGCAATCGCCACGAGCCACTGAGATGATGGGGAGACGAAGGAAAAAGCCCCCTTTGTTAACATTTGCAGCCTCTTGTTAAATATACGTGTCAGCTACTGACAGACCTTAGTAGGGTCTGTCCTCCTGAGCAGCAGAAGTGCAGATTTTGGTGAGCGTGGGGTGGGCAGCCTGCTCAGCCTGGGGGGGCCTCTGCCTGCTCTGTCTCTGTGCAGTGCACGTGGCTCTGAGTTCCCAACCAGGCTGGTCTGTGGCATGGCCCACTCCTGTCTTTGCTCAGCTGTGCCTGTGGGACAGTGCTGGCTGGATCTGGGGAAGAATTGGGAGCGAGGGGGTTGCTCACGCACGTGAGTGTTGCTTTGCTGTCCTTGGGGAGGTAATGAAGCGTTTGGGGCCATGGGCTCAAGACTTGGAATGTAGTCTTTGGCAATTTAAAGGAATTTAGAGTCTTGGGGAATTGCTAAGGAGGCAATGAATTTTTTATAGGAAACTAGTCTGGAAGTGTGTTCAGGCAAGCTATGCTTGTTTAAGTGTGGGTGCCTTGTGCAGCTCTGAAAATGATCACTATCGTGCAGTAGAGAGGCTGAAATTATTTACAGGTATTCTCTCTTCCCCCACCCTGACTCCAGGTGGGATCAGTCCTTCCTTTTCCAGTCCATGCTCACAAAGACAGTTGTCACTGGGTCATCCTGCTCTACGTATCAACCATCTACATATCAACCAAAATGTCATTCATTTCTTCCCTCAGTGTCCCCCATTAAGACCTGGCATAAATCTGTGGGTGTAAAACGAGACTGTTCTGCTGAATGTAAAGTTCCACCCAGCTCCAGTGGAGGGAGTTTGGCCCAGAGCTCCCAAAGGCTGACCTGCATATGGGTTTTCTTTGGCATTGTATAGAGACTCTGAGATGAGTGGTAAGGGCTGGGGAGTTTCCATGTTGTGGCCCAGCTGGCGTGTGCAGCCACAAATAATAATTAATTGGCTCTTTAAGAAGTCTTGCAAACTCTTTTTTCTGTCTGTCTGTCTTAAGCTCCTTTTAATTAACTTCAGTCATGTCCCAACACATCATCTTGGCTGAATCACAGAGCTCACTGTGCCAGTTTTTTGCATTCCTGAAATACACAGGCCGCCAGTGTTGCGAATGCAGCTCAGAGGAGCGGCTCGGAGGAAGTCGGGCAGCTCTCCTGGAACTCTGAAATTTTCAGGAACTGTTGTGACACCGAGAGGCAAAGCAGACCAGTCTGTTTGCTTCCCGTGCTGCCCAATTCCCAGCAGTGTTGCTGTCCCTCCCTTCAGCCGCTGACTCAAGGAGCACCTGTGTAGGAGCAGCTTTGTTCCCTGCAGAGCCCCTCGTTCGGGTTACAGTGCTTGGGGCACACAGCCCTTTCTTCCCCAGTCAAGAGCTCCTTGCTTTGTCACACTTCTTATTGCCAAGGGTCAGCTTTCAAGATCCGAGGGCATGTTAACAAGATACTCAGGCATATTCAGTCACCAAACAAAGTCTGTGTGGCAGCAGGACAAACTTTTGTGTCTCTTCACTAGGAAGCTTCAAGCCTAATCTAAGGACCATTTCCTCCTTTAGAGAAATTTGGGGTTCAGGAGTGTCTCTGTTGCATTATAACCTGTCTGTTCTCTCAGCAGTGCTGATGGAAAGAATCCCAATGTTCCTATTGACTCAAAGCTGTATCAACAGCTTTTGTCCCTTCATCTCTGTGTTTTGAGCTGGAGACTTCTGCATTTGATAACTCAGAGTCAATCTTTAGCACCTCATGTAACAATGTGTTTAATTTACTGAAAATAAGGGAGGTCTTGTTGTAATCTCTTGGTACATGTTTAGCGAGTGCAGCTTTCATAGTAGAGTTGTCCAACCAGGTAAAAAAAAAAAGTAATATTCAGTGGTTAAAAGAGGGTGCAGCATTACACTGGTGAATGCATTACATTGAATAATGTGCCACTGTATTCTTCATTCCTAAACATTTTTTGAATCAAGTTTGGAAACAATCTCCAAATGATATTATCATATTAAAAAAAAAAAAGGGGGGGGGGTATTTATTCAGGATAATTCTGTGCTAAAGAATAAAGGATTGCAATTTACCTTCTGCCCTAATGAGATAGGAAACAGGGCACTGTGATAGCAGCTTCAGGTGCTGTGCCCCAGGCTGCAGGTGAGGAGCCACGAGTTGCCCAGAAAACTCTTTTTCAGCAATTCTTGGGTTTCCTAAGCAGCTCCAGGAGTGACTGCTCAGAGGTGGTTGCTGTGGTGGCACGTTGGACTGTTATGGAGAAAAGGCAAAGAGGAAAAAGGGCCTCGGCCTTTTGTGAAAAAAAGGATGGGAAAAACAGAAAAGGTGATTTCCAGCAAGCAGCAGGTTGGAGATGGAGCAGTGTCTGGGTTGCTGGGGGCTGTACAGAAGCTCTAAAGACACAGGCACGTTGCAAATGGATAAGAAGCAGGAGCAGCATTCAGTAATGAGCAAGAAAGTAAAACAAAACTACCACTGCCTAAAAATGCCTCATCAGGCCTGTGGAACTCAAACTAATTCCTTCTGCATCTGGTGACACTTTGCTTCGTGGTCAGACTCTGACCTGGCTGCACCAGCACTAATGTCATGTAGAAGTTGCTTGTGTCGAGGAGAAAACTTTTTAGAAGTCAAACAGCAAAATACAGTGACAGTGAAAGAGAGAACTCAATAAACTGTTAGGAGGAACACTCAGCTCTGGTGCCTGCTCAGGAATTACAGGTCTGCTGAGACACAAAGCATTTGGGTCTTTCCAGTTCCAGCCTCAGGGAAAGACCAGGTATGTTAGAGTGGGTAAGTTAAGGAATATATTTACTCTGACATCCTTTACAACAAACAACTTGTTTTTAAGGAGCCTGTTAGTCCCTGCTTTCCAGGGAGAACACAGCCATGGATCTGGATGCTCCCAGACCTGAGGCAATGTTCACTCCAGGTGCACGGAAAACTGAAGCCTAGAGGGGGTTGGACCCCAAAAGAGGTGCATTTCAGATGGCTGCCATGCCAAAAGTGCATGGCTGTAACAAGAGTGATTAAAAAACCTCCTGTCCTGGATGTCATGGTGGTATTTTTTCCTGAAATTCTTCCTCTCGTGAATAGTAAACACTGGTTTCTAAAGCACTTAGTGGGCACCTGTCCCGGAAGAAGTGCTGGAACAGCAAAATTAAAGTGTGCTGTCAGTGAGAGGGCTGGACTTGGCCTTGAGCCACCGACAGCCTGTTTAATTCACTCAGTGAGGGGCAGGAGGAGAAAAGGAAAACTGAGTCACTGGTTGTTAGAAATGATGAAAACAACTACCAGGACCTGCTCAGAAAGGTCCATTGGTGGATAACAAGCCTTTTCTCTGAGCAGGGGCCAGGCTTCAGAAGATCACCAAGTGTGCTTAAGCCAATCCTACAATGATTTGCTGTTTTTTGTGTTTGTTTCATATTTTCAGTTAAGATTTTCTTTCAACAGACCACTTTTGCTTAGGAAAGCTCTGAATCAGGTGTTGATAGTAACACTGTTTATCCTGAGGATCTGGTGTCATGCATGTGTTTATAAGCAAAAATATGTGCACGTTTAGATCCTTGTACAAAAGTTTGGGATTACATAACGTGAAAAGTAACTAGTGGTAGGGAAAAAACCAAAACACAGAGCACTTAGAGCCGTGGTCTGCTGAGCAGCCACCAGCTGCCTTTGGGGAGCTGACAGGGCAGCTCCAGGCTTCCCAACCCCTCCCAGCAAACCCCTTCCATGAAACAGTCCGTCTCTGCTTCCCTGTGTTCCCCATGGCTGCAGCCCCCCAGGGAGTCACAATGTGACTCACAGTACAGAAAAGGCTGGGAACTCTGCTCTCCAGTGTTGTTCCATCCTGCTCCCACCTCTGCGGGGTTGTGCACCAGGTGGTTTCAGCCCACGTTTCCAGTTCCAATGGACTTCAAAAGAGGAAGATACTCCCATTAATGTTTTGCATGATAACAAGTTAGGCAAGCATCATTTTTGGATGCAGTTGATGGAAGACTGGTTACTGCCAGTGCCAAGTGGGTGTCTGAGTTGAGACTATCAAATGATGTCTGTTGTATTAAATGCTTTGCTGGATTTCCGGCTCGGAAAATGATGCATGTGCCAGACAGAGCTTTCTATTTTGGCATTAAAGCAATCTTGGCACCCGGTGGAAACTGTTTACTTTAAAAGCTTAATTTTAAATATAGTTTTGGAACACACTTGGAAATGTCTGCAAATCAACAGTAACAGACAGGAGACTAAAGCATTGTTTCCTTAACTCCTGTGTCCTTTGAAATGCCTTAATCTGCTTTGCTTTATGGGAGCCACTTCTGGCTGGTGCGTGATTTATTCACACATTGTTTCTTGCTGAACTGGACAGCAGCAGAAAGACAGGTAGGAATGGAGAGCACGAAGGATCATAATGCACAGCAGCATTTTGATTCTTTTTAGTATCATTTAACCCTTTCTTGTGACACACGACTGGTGGAAGGGGAGCCTTGTCCTGTTCCACCTTGCTGAGCTGGCAGCAGCAGCAGCCTGTGCTGGGATGCTGAAGGACACTCCCCAGTGTGCTGCACTCTGGGCTTGCAGTGCCATGAATTTCCACCCAGCAGAAAGGCCCTTTGGAGCGCCAAGCGTGACGCCAGAACACAAAACACTCCATTCTTCAAAGCCAGGAGTAAGAAACTCTGTGTTTTTGGTTTTAGAAGTAACTTTTGTACGTTTACGACTTTTTCCACATTAAACATCATTTATGGTTTGGAAATTGTTCAGGCAAGAGGCATGTGGTTTCTGCTCCTGAACATCAGCAGCAGTTTTGCTACGTTCAGTCTCTATTTTTTGTTGGCATTTTTTTGGCTTTTCACTTATCTTTTGGGTGGACCTCTTTGGAGCAAGCTGCCCCAAGGAGAACCCCAAACCCTCCTTCTGAATGAAGACTGAGTGATCTGCTTAAGGTGAAGAAGATTACTTTGGTACAGGGAATTTGGGTTCAGTGCCAGACTTTTGCAAAGTACCTGGTGAAGAAATACCTTTTCTGGGATGTTCCCTCATCAGAGCAATTGCTGGAACAAATTGAGAAGGAGGAATTTCACACCTGGACTTAGAGACAGAAGTTGAGAGGTTTTTCCATAGGCAGTGTGAGAAGTTATAGAGTAGCTGTTGAATTTTCAGTTAATTCTATTCGTGCTGAATAAATGGTAAAAGGCTAATGCCTAATGATCCAGGAAATCTACAAATTACAGATTTTACTGAGATTTCAAGGGCCTCCTTTTGCAGGCCTTCCTTTGTTTAAGTGCCACATTTCAAGGGAGAGTGGATGAAATTACAGAAATACTCTCTGTGCTCCGCTTGCCCAAGGATTGGAGACCCCTTTTCTGCCATAGTGTGGGGTGGAGTCAGAGGGAGTCCCTGATGTCTCTCCTGAGAGTGCTGCCAAGATAAAGAGCCCTGATTAGAGACCTTATTTTATGTCCCTGCTCCTGCCTCAATGAGGAATGAATAAAGACGTCCTGCTGTGTGCTAGGGGTGTTTCCTTCACTCTTTGGCCCTTTGCATTGTGGCCCAGTGACTCCTGGTGCTGAGTGTCTGTTCTGGTGCAGTGCTCTTTCTTTGAGACCGAACCTTGCAAAACTTCCCTCCAGCAACAGCCCGTGGAAAATTGCCTGGAGCTCCCAGCAAATGATGCCTAGTGCCTCTGGAATTTAGGATAGACACCTGCTCGGAGGGGAAGGGTGTTGTAACTATATTTTTACAATTGTTTCCTCTTTACTGTTTGTATTCTTCCATTATTTACCATATTTATCCATCTGCTGCACGGGTGAACATTTCCCTACATTTCATGGAGGGAAAACAAATTTTTTAAGGAATTTTTTGCTTTGTTTCCCTTACCTAAACTTTTTGTGTGTGCCTCCTTTGTATCCCAGCTGCTTCTGCAAGTCTGATATGCCTCTGTTTGTACACCCACTTTCTCCTCCCTGGTGCCCTGGGCCGGGGGCTCGGAGCAGAACAGGCTGGAACGCCGGGCTTTCGGTCCCGTCCTCCCAGCTCAGGACCACAAACCTACGCGTGGTGGTGCAAGCTCTGCCAGCTCAGTCTCCAGGTTGGGATGGTTTCCCAATAATGGGAAGAGATGATGAAAGCAAAGAAAGACGCACAGATGGGGAAAGATATCTCGGGGCTGCCGGGGCAGCTGTTCGAGATCCCTGAATCAGATGGAGACAGAGCTCCACCACCCTCGGCTTCCCCACCCTCAACCAGCCCATCTCCAACGTGCAAAGCAAAACCAGCCCCACCCCAGCTGTGCCATTTTAGCTGATGGTCTAGTTAAGAAATGGCCAATTCCAAGGGTAATCCTCTCAAAGCCTTCCTGACATCCTCAGTGATAATACTGACCACAAAGTCACCCTGCTCATCTGATTAACACCAGAAGAATTCTACTTGATTAGGTTATTACTGAGGGGAAATGTAGGAAATATAAATATTCCAGGGAAAAATCAGGCTTCAGACAAGGGAGAAGGTTCACAATTTGTAAAGTTTTTCACCTGGTGCAGAGGGAGAGGTTTGTGATCATTCGCTCCCCAACAGAGCAAAGGATGGGTGTCCCAGCCCTGCTCTGCCTGCAGCTCATCCATATCGTGTTGATGGGAGCACTGGGAGCCAGGCAAGTGCCTACATCTTTGAAGGGTTGGAGACTTTGAATGTGAAGTCCCACGGGCAGAGAGCCATGTAATTGTTTCCTTGAAAAGTCTGGCAAGGCCAAATTAGTGCAGTTTGGGATCTTGGCACACAGCTGAGAGCAGAGGAAGGAACAGAGTTGTTTTTTCTCTATCTTCTCCCTACCATACTCCTTCCCTGAAGAGCCAGGATAGTAGTTTGGAGGCTGGTAAGAAATACAGTATTTTGGGAAAGATACTGGTCTGCTGCTCTCTTATCCTTCCAGAACTGTGGTTCTTAGTTATGCTCAGATATCAGCTGTTTGTGCTTCTCAGGCTGCCTGCAGATCCAGGCAGGCATCACAAGATTCCCCACACTTGGGCTTTTAAGTATTTATCTCCCTTCAGGCTTCTCGACACCATGGAGGGGGTTGGGCAGGGACCTTTCTAAATGACTGTCAGGGCTGGGATACAGAAGAGCAGTAGAGCAGTTCTTCATCCTCTGTTTTCTGATGCTGCCTTGGATACCTGTGGTGTCTGCACCCTTGTGTCTTCATCACTGGAGGTACAGCAAGGTTTGGTCATGTAGATATGATCAGAACAGGGGCAAACATTTGGGCACACCTGAGTGGTTGTTTGCTCTGTGTGTTTCCCTGCCAGCTCCCTAAAACTGGAATCTGCTTTACTGACCAGAGCAGGTATTAATGGGAAAAAGATATGTGGAGGAGATGAAAGATAAAAAGGGTTTGGGGGTTGGATATGGTTAGCTGATGTGTGTAAATAGTTGATGGGGGGAATAAAGAGGAAGGAGACAGACTCCTGATGATTTCTACTGTGAGGGTGTTTCAGTATAGGAGCAGGTTGCCCAGAGAGGCTGTGGAGTCTCCATCCTCAGAGATAATCCACAATCCAAGTGGGCATGGACTGGGAAACACACTATAGGTGAGGCTGTCTTGAGCAAGGGGGTTGGACCAGATGATCTCCAGAGGTGCTTCCAATCTCAGTGATTCTGAGATTCTCTAACTACACTTGCAAAATGCCTGTTAAAAGGGAGTTGTGACAAGCTGACCTGGGAGGTGAAAGCAGCTTCAGAAGTTCTCACAGATCCCTGGAAATATCCTGGTTGGAAACAGCTCTCCATATTTCTAAGCTGTTTCTTTTCCAGGCCATGTGGAACATAGCCTGCAGACTAATTGATAATCTCAACTGGGGAAAGGGGTGAACTGGAGCACTGCAGCAAAGTCAGTGCAAAGAAGAAATTTGTGAGCTGGCTCACTTATTGGAGGTGATCTGGCATGGAGTTACACTTCAGTCCCTGCCCCCAAAGTATGGGGCTGTGCCACTTTCTCACATAGCAAGCTTGGCACTTGCCTTAAGGTATGAGAAGAGGATCCAGGAGGTCCAGAGGAGGAGAACTGAGAGAGCCCCAGGCTTTGAAACGAGCAGAGTGAGGGAGAAATGTGATAACATCAGGAAGCAGCAAAGGGCTGCAGGGACAGTACAACTAATACAAGGAGAATGGGTATAATTTGTTCTCCATATCCAGGGAATATAGGACAAAATAACAAGTTTTTTTACTACAGCAAGACATTAGGAAAAAAATGTTATAGCAGTAAATATAATGAAGCCCGGGAATGAAGTGCAAAGGTGCCTGTGGGGTCTGTGAAGGAAATATTTAAAACACAGTATAAAAATTTCAGTCAAGGATGGCAGACTGAGCTGGCCTGCCTTGGGGCAAGCAGATGGATGGAGCAGAGAGTCCCTTTCTGTCCTCAGCTTCTGTGACTCCTGGGCAGTGGGAGCTCATATGCAGCAGGGAGCTTGCCTGTAGGAAGAGGCTCCTCTTTCTGTCCTCCACTTAGATTGTAAGTCACAGGGAAAGCAAGAGAAATACATTTTACCCTGTAGTTTTCTTACCACTGGACCTTCTCAGGATGGGAGATGCACCATCTTGTGTGGCTTCACACGTCTGATGATGTCACCAAGTTCGGAGTTAGTCCTGGGTCCAGCTCCAGCTTTGCAAGGGAAGCTCAAACCAAAATTTGCCTTTTTGTTATGCTGAATGCTGGTTGATCTTATTCCCTTCCTATTTTACCCTCCCACACCCTGTCCCAGACCACAGATAACATTTTTAGGCGTGCTCTGAGTAAGCAAGAGGGAATGGATCCCACTGGTAAGGGAGGCAGTTGGGGAGATGAAGTTGCTTGCTTTAAAACATCTTCTCCAGAACTTTCCTGGCTTCAAAATCAGCATTGGGAATTCACTGGCAGCTGAGCAGGGATTTTCAGGCTTTCACTGGGTTCTAAGTTGGGAAACCAGAATCCCTGAGGAAAAGCAGATTCCAAGTCCCTCTCAGGCTCCAGGTCAAAGCACCTCTCCAGCCCATCTCCCGTTTGCCCCCTCAGAGGAAGGCACTGGCCTCAGCAGGCCCTGCTCCCTGCAGCCTCTGCTTCAGAGGAGCCTCCCCAAGTGTGGGTGAGCGTCACTCTGCCCTGAAGAGCCAGAGCCCTGTAACGTGCTGAGAGAGCAGACTGTCTGGTCCTGGCATTTCTTTATATTCCAGCCCACAGCCATTCCCTTTCTGAGAAACCTAACCACTCTGTGTCCTTTATTCCCTCCTTCTCAGCTCCCTGGACACGTCTCCTGCCACGAGATGTCTCAGCCAAGGATTTTGAGCCAAGATATGGAGGGAAATGGTTTAACCAGATGTGTGCCCATGCCTGGGACACTGAACTTTGAGATGCTGATATTTAAAAAGATTACCATCTCCCCTGCCTCCCAGCAGCAAGGTGAGTAATGGGTGGGACAGCAGCATATCCAGAAAAACACCTCTTTTTCAAGGGGAAGGAGAGGAGGTTATAATTCGACTGCAAAAATTTGCTCCGGGCTGAAAACTTGGCAAACAAAAGCTTAACTTAGGAGTGATTTAAAAGGAAAAAACAAAAAAGCATAAAATAAATCAGGGCAGTCATTTTGGGTGGAGATGAGGGTCCAGAGCTTCAAGATCATTCTTTAGTGGGGGAGGAGAAGGAGCAGCTCAAGACAGAGTTGCATTTGGCTCTCAGCCCTACTATAACTAAGCCTTTCAAAGCAGGAGAATAAACTGAATACAGTCCCTGGCCTCTCCCCTCACCCGTTGGTCAGAGGAAAGCAAGGCCCCCTGTACTCTTTAAGCAGAGTGGATGCAGATAGTGTGGCAATAGTTGAATTCCTCCTATTGCCATTTTCTAAATCTGGATTTCCCTCTACCTTAAATTGTAAAAGCATGTAAAGTCATCGAGGCTCAGCTTGTCTAGGAGACAAAGAGGGGCAACTGTTGCTTTCAGCATTGTGAGTCCCCCCAGGCTCCTCTCTCTGTGCTGAACCACACCTGCTGCTCAGCATCTGTGCCCTGCTGCTGCCCTCAGCACTGCCCAGAGCACTGCCCACCACGCTGGAGACTGAGCAGGAGGGTGGCTGCTCCTTCCACCCTTACCTGGGCTGACTTCACTACAGTCCCAGGCTCACAAAGCTAAGGAAGAGGAAGAAGAGCTGTGTGGCTGCACAGCAGCAGAGACCAGGAATACAGATCATGACTCTGGAGGGAAGGCTTTTCCAGACCATTCCCTGATGATCATGGCACACGTGGTTGGCAGCACACTTGGCACAGGCCTTGGGAAACAAAGACAAGGACCAGCCAGTTCCCTGCCTTTTATCATCTCCAGCCCCTGTGCCAGTGCATAACTGCATTGCAGGCTCCCTTTGTGGTTCCACAACTGAGAGATTTCCTGATGGCCTGGAGTCTCCACACATCAAGTTAGGGAGCAAAGTATAATGGTGACATTTTAGACAAACTCCTCCACCTACAGAAAAGGATTTCACAGTGGGTTAAGCACTGGAACAGGTAGCCCCAGAAGTGTCTGAAAGCTCCATCTTTAGAGATTTTCAGACCTCAATTGGATAAGGGTCTAGAGCAACCTGACATGGCTTTGCTGACTCTCATTGCTGTGCACAGTGCTGAAGCAGCCATCCCCTTGGCTGCCTGGTGGAGTGCTTTGGCTGTAGCTGGTACCAGGGAACTACAGGCCAAATGAATGATCAAAGGCTCCCTCCCACTGCGTGGTTTCCCTCCCGTGTTCAATTCCATCAGCTTCAAGTGATCCAAGCAGTTCTGGTTTAGTTGGGACGTTACCTAGTTCTGCTCTAAGGGGCCTTCTTTGCTGGGCAGCACAGCTTAAACCTCTCTGGCTTTTGTCACAGGCTTCATAGTTTGCTTGCAAATATTTTTGTGTGTGCTCACAGATCCTCCCTGTCTGAAGAACCTTGTGCTCTCAGGAGCTGACAGTGCCACGCTTTGCTTCATATAAAAGAAATGCACTTAAATTCTGTTCTTTCTCCAGGCTTAATGAGGGCAGGTAGAACCAGGCACTACCAAAACTTTTAGAACTAGGTCTGTTTATTTGATTTGATTTGTGCTTCTGGCACTGTTGTTCCTGCAGTATTAAGAGATTTCTTACCTTTATGGTACACGGCATGATTTGAGACCTGGCTGTCAAAGCATCACCTTTGTGAACATCTCAGTAGAGTCAACTACTGAGATGTTGAGGAAAGCTGTTCAAGATGCTGATGCTTTCATGTATTGTCATTTCTAGGGAAGGCTGAAGCCACTGAGCATGGAATCCAGCCCACCTTGTACCTCCCATCTCCCCAAGTGCAGCAAAAACATCTACAGACTGATCTACAGCTGCTCTCAAGCTCTGGAACTTCCAGTTGTATATGTTTTCAGGACACAGGCCACCCCAGGAAAGCTGCTTTTCAAGAGGTATGTCATCTCTTGTTTAGATTAAGATAAAATGAAAAGGGGAAAAAAGAAAAACATTTACCTTTGGCATCAAAACAAAGCAAGTCTTTCTTTTCCCTGAGCTTCTTCAACTGTGCTTTGTGCAAAAGAATATGTAAAAATGAATGGGGATGAAGGTAAAGGCGAGGTACTGGCATTGGAGATAAGGTTAAATCAGAGCCCAGCAGAAAGAATATGGCAGTGGAAGAAGTTTAACAAGTTCATTTTATGTGCCACTGTGTCACGCTTCCCTTTGTTGCTCAAGAATGTTGCTTCACTGGTTCCTAGGGTGTGAAAGGGCCACGCTGCTGGGAGGATGTGCCCCTGAGACCACGCACGAGCCACTGCTGGGCTACCTTTCCATCTGAAAATTGTTGTTTTACTTGTATTACAGTTTTGCTGTGGACCAGGAACGGGTCTGGACTTTGTAGTCAGAGGTCTTCTGTAGTATGATTGCTTGTAGAGCAGTGCTGTGCAGGACAAAAGCGTAATGAGGGCACTCCAGCCAAACCAAGGGAAGTTAATATGCCTCTGTAGAAAACATTCTCAGTGGTCAGGAGGGTTGAGAGATACCCATCTTATAAGGAGCTCAGAAGATTAAACTAAATGCTCTTTAAAATAATGGAGATTCCTCTGACCTTTGCTATTGAGGGGAGGAGGCAGGACAAGATTGACTGTGTCGTGTGTGCACATACAAAGCAAAGCCCAGGAGGAACCTCACAGACCCTGTCAGGAGGGGTAGAGTGCACTGTGAGTGTGTGACATATTCACACCTCACCACTGCGAGGAATGGCTTGAAGCCAGGTTAGGGCTGAGCTTACAGCAGGGACTGACATCCCTCCCTGCTGCCAGGGTTTGTGCACATCCCAAACGGTGATGGCACGGTCTGTGTGAGTCCCGAGACTGGAAGAGCCGGCTCCATCTGCCTGTTGGGCAGGTCTGCCATGCACTGCAGAACATCCCAGCCCACCTGCTTTCCTTCCCCTCCTCCAGTTCCCACCTGCACCCCCGGCCCTGGAACAAAGACTCCCACTAAAAGCAAAGAAGTAGCTGTAGTGGAAGATTCCCTAATACTGCCCACGTGTGAACTGTGCTGCTGCAGGCTGGGGCTCGTGATGACAGCAATGATTCAATTCAGTGATTTTTGAATCCTTCCTCAAATGGCAATAAGTCCTTTGTGTGGACACTCTTTAATCAGTTGGAGAGGCCAGGAACTGATCTACTTAATTTGTAAAAGAAATGGACCTGGAGCTCTGCTTCCCTTCTCTTTTTCTGTGTGTTTCCTCTACCTAGAGGTAGGCAGTTTGATGACAGTGCCCAGCTAGTTTTTAGCTCAGCCCCTCAAGGGGAAAAAAAATAAAAGAAAAAGTAGTCAGTGTCCTCCACCATTTGTTCTGCCCTTGGTGATCTCAGAGCCTGCTCCAGAGCACACTCCAGGTCTGTCCATCATAACTGTCCCTTCCACCCACTTCAGCCCAAAAGACACGTCCTAGGCCTTTGCTGTGAATGTCCACACATCACATGTGAAGGACTCAGACAAGCCAAGGCAGGACTCCTGTAACAGCTGTAACTCAGACGTTTTTGCACACATATTATTTTTAGTTAATATAGTTGGTGTTAACATTAATGCCTTAACCCCTGAGGAAGCTAGCTAACTTCCAGGTCAATATGGCCAGGGAGCTGGCTAATTTCCAGTGATCTGGGGGGAGAGCCAAGAAGTGCAATGCCAGGGTGTTCCTGGCTGCTGGTGTTCCTGAGTGGACCCCATCCGGGTCTGCACTGCAACCTGGGCTTCCAGCCCTGTCTGCCACCCCACCACCCTCTGCTTGCGCCGTGGGCCGAGTGCCTTTAACAGCAGGGCTGCACGTTACCTACAGCAGCTGTGTGTGCTGATACTGCTCCCAAAATTACTTGAATAGGACAGACTGGCAGCTTACGTAGCTGTACAGGCTGGTGACTCATGAAGGGACGGCCACCTTGGTCCAGGAGCTTTGCCTGAGTGTGGCAAAAAAAGGGACACCGTCACCCACCCACCCGCCGTTGTTACTGAGATGTGGATTTCACCAGGAAAAGGCTGTGGCAAGCAGGCAGGAGAGGAAAAGGGAGGGGGGATTTCAAACACCACAGCTCAGAGAAAGCCAGCCCTGCGTTCGTGCTTGCGTCAGTAGCCTGTCTGTGTGCTGACCCCAGGCTCACCTGAGCCTTGGCAAAGCTCCCCTTTGTTCTGTGTTGGCGTTCGGAATCCAGAGTTATCCCACCGCCACTTCGTGACCCGTTCCACCCAGACAGCCTGCCCATGATTGCTTCATAAAGCAAGACCCAGGAATCAAAAACAGGGCATGTTTCCTGAGCAGAGATGGAAAACAGCTGTGCTGGAAAAAAGGAGGGGTTTGCTGGCTGAGCAGTGGAAAATACAGATCAAGGCCTGGTTGTGCAATCTTCCCTGGCTGGCCTTTGGATGCTGTTGTGGCAAGGGGACCAGCTGGAGTTGGCAGGAGGTTGCTGCCCAGTGATGGGGGTAGCGAGAGCCTCTGGTGACAAGGCTGGAAGCCCAGAGCTTAGTTCTGCACGTTTTACAGATGCTTGGGAGGCTGATAAGTGACATCTGGTGATGCTGCCCCCTCCACTGTCCTGCAGTCAGGTCTGTCTGGCCAGCCCCAGAGGGGGTTTGAATGGCCAGGCCCATCACTGCAAAGGCCCAGAGCTCTGTGGGGCTGCAGAGCAGCAGCACCAGCCCAGGTGTGGAGCTCAGTTCTGCCTGGTGCTCATAAAGTGCTCCCCGTGCAGCCACAGCCGGGGGATGTGGTTGTGTTGTCTGGCCAGGTTCCTGCCTCTGAATCCCCAGCGCTGCACTGGGGACTGTGCAGGGAGGCTGAGCAAAAAATCTTGGGGCTGGAATCTGCTGTGCCACTGCCATCCTATGCAGTCAAGGGAAGCCTTCAATGCTGCTTGCTTCAAGCGAGGCTTCTGGAAGAGTTCTTGACTTTTATCACATTCAAAATCTCTAATGAAAAGTAAACAAACCGGCTGAGTCTGGATCCAGTGGCAGGAGGTGCGGGATTTTCTGGTGGTTTCTTTTTTTTTTTTTTTATGTAATTATTGTGTACAAGGAGAGGATGGACAAGAACAGAGAGGGAGAATTAGGCCTTTTCTTCAGAGCCAGATTATCAAAAATATTACCCTCTCCTGCTGAGAGAGCCCTGCAACATCACCTCTCCCAGTGCTCTCAGTAACTAAGCAAGAAACTGAAGTAAGGGGCAAAATGGTGAGAAGGCAGAAAGCAAAGGAATAGACAGGACCATCAATCACCTCCTAGGCTGATACATGCCAGCTACATCGGCCTCTCTTCTCAGCACCTGGACCAGCAGAAGACAGCATGATGAATGTTTCTCACTCAGTGGTGTTGGAGCTGTGGGTGTGCTGGAACTGCAGGGGGATCGTGCTTGCTCACAACGGCCTCAGCCTGCCGAGCTCAAACACACGGACCCAGGCCTTGCTCTGCAGCAGCTTCCAAGTGTTCATCACCAGGACAGCACCACTGCAGAGGGAACCAGCAAACCCCAAACTGATCACTGCTACAGAGCCCATGAAGGGAATGAAGGAAGATGTGGTTATGGTGAGCTGTAGCAGGGAGGAAACTGCAGAATTTAGGCAAGAGCAGTGCCCAGGGGAGGTGAGAGGGAAGCAAACTTGGGAGTATTTATAGTTCTGAGTTGCAGCTGAACACCACAGACACACCACATGGAAGGAGTGAGGGACTTTAGCTCTGCTGACAGCAGCCAACCTCTCCTTCAGTTTGACTCTCGAGGCTGCAGGAGCTGCTCCCACAGCACAGGAAAAGAACAAGACAAAGAGCAATGCATTTTGCTGAGGGAAATGCACCTGCTTTAGCTATTACTGATTTAAGCCAGGTCACACTAAACTTGGTACACAGCAGGCTTTGCCCAAGTGCACAAAACCAATTTGCTTAAACCTGGACAACTTTTTAAGACATTCAGACAAACAAAACCCAGATAGAGGCACAAAATTCAGCATTATTAGACCTGTCGAAAATGTAGCATTACTTGCAGATAAAACCTCCAGTGCTTCAGTTTATCTTCAGTACAAAACAGGATGAAGGCGTATTTTAGAAATAATTTGCAAAGTGAGGTGATGGTCTTTTGGCTTTTACTGATCTGAAATTATTCTTTATAAAGAATTCACCCTTTTAACTTCTTACAGTGGTATCAGTCATGAGAGTTCTCATGAAACAAACAAACATTCTCCATCTGTATCTACTCAGCAGGGTCCAAATGGGACCTCAATAGTGGCTGAAAGAAAATTTCATTACAAAAAAAAAAATTGTTCCCATGGAAAAGTTCCAATTTCGATGAAATATTTCCTGCAGAAAAGCAAAAACCAAACCGATCATTCAAAGGTTTGACCCAATATCTGCTCTCCAAGAGGGAGAAGGGGAGCGGAGAGAAAGAAAGCAAGTGTGGGTTTGGGAGAAAAGAAGAGCTACCAATAAACGAGGGTAATGAAAGCAGAGGGAAGAAAGTACGAATTCCCAGGCATTCCAGACATATCTGGTGTCCTTTACATCCTGCACTCGGCACTTCAGTTGTACATATTTCAGTGTTCCACCGCAGAGGCAGCTGCAGTTCAGTTGTGAGTTATTGTATGTAGAGTTTTGTGTAGTTGTTACAGGATCTTAAGAGATGAAAAGGAGCTGACCACGGCAAAGAAAGTAAAATAGAACATGCAATCTATTAACTATGCTGGAAACCACTTATGCCACAGAGAAATGGGTGCCAGGAAGCAAAAACTTCCAGCAGGAATTAGAAATAAAAGGGAAGAAAAAGGAAAAGTCAGTGGTAGCTGGGAGAAGAGTGCAGGCTCATTACCACATCTGAGCTGTTGAAAAACAGCCTCTGGTTTTCTGTAGCTCTTCATGTGTTTTTCTGTTCATTTTTGTCCTTCTCTTTAACCTTGCTGGGTAAAACACATCTCCAAGGACAAATAAAAATGATTTTCTTGCCAGTGCTGCTGACTTTGCAGCCTGTCAGAAAACTGACTAAACTTGAAGCTCTTTCAGTCAGTCACTTTAAAATATAGTCAGCATTGTGTTTAAAGGGAAAAAAAAAAAAAAAGGAAGAAAAAAGCAATATATGAATTCAACAGCAGGGTTGCTCTGCTGTGTATTGCAGCATTCACCAGCCTCTGGGAGACACAGCCGAGGTGATGAGTAGTGGGACAAAGGAAAGGCTGCAAAATGCTAGGCTTGGCTCTTGCAGTATGGTGGAGATGCTTGATTTGTTTCAATTAAATAGTTATTTTATTGAAGGATCCTCAGATCCAAAAAGCTGGTCTGGGAAACAGAAAACACCCTAAAAAGCCAGGCTAAGGAAATGTGAATTAATTTTCCTAGGGTCACACTTCACCTGCCCAAGGAAAAGTGAATCTTAACGTCTGGGAGGTTGAAATCTGCAGTGGATGCTTTTGTCACTACTTCCCTGGAAGCATTTCCCCTTTTTACCTGCACCACAGGTGGATGGAGAACTATCATTTCTTTTAATCTTTTCTGCCTCATCTGCCTCACTGCTCCTCGGTGTTACCCTTCGAGCCCAAACAGACTGGGAGGATTTATGGATTGGCAGGTTCATCTTCTGTCTCTGACAAATGCTGCTTTCAAACCATGGTTAGGACAAAGCAGGGGGAACTTCTCAAAATCAGCCTCAGCTCGCTCAGGGTCACAACAAAGAGGTGAAATTACGATTCCTCCAGATTCTGATGAGCATCAGATTTTGGCTGATGAGCCAAGGGCAGGGGGGATAAAATGGGAGGTTGTGAAGGGCCTCTTTAGGTCGTGTATGTGTGGGAGGATCTGCTTTGAGAAGTAGCTGGTTCAGATCCCTGAATGAAGGAGGAGATACATGGAGAGAGTCAAACTATAGGAACAAGGTGAATTCTAGAGCAAGAGATGTAATTTTTCAATCAAGCTTTTAATGAAAAGATCATAAAATAACAGTTTCTCATCACTGTACATTAAGACTGCAAATTTCTGAATGCTGAGATCATATTATAATTTCTGTATCTTTTTATATGACACTTGAGTTGAAGCCACAACTCTGTGTGGCTCTGACCTGAATTCAAGCTCTTGAAGGAAATGAACAGAACATTGCAGCAGGAATGTCGGCCTTTCCCTTGCCCTCCCCTCCTCTCCCCATCCCCAGGAAACATCCAGGGCTCCCAGACTGACTGATAGTTAAGGCTTAAAATTAAAAAAAAGAAAAAGAAAAAAAGAAAAAAAAGGAGATGCAACATCCCTTTTTCAGTTGTATTTAGAATATTAAAATAAAACAGGGAAGAATATCCAGCCAGCCAGAACAAGATCTTCTCCTCACAGAAAAGTTATCCCCAGCCAGTCAAAAGTCCTGTGGAAGGTTAGAGGAACAGCTGTGTCCGGTGCTTCGGTGGGCAACTTGTGACAGAGAAAGTTAAAACACATCCCACTCCCCAGGGAAAGCCAGTGCTGTGAAGTGGGTCCCCCAACTACCAGCAAATGTCTCATGAAGTGTTCTGGTTTAACTTGCCCCACTGCAGGCCACAGGGACTGTCCAAAAGCCACTGATCCCCTGATCCCTGTGCTCAACACTGGCCTTCAGAATGCTTAGGAAAATTAGGGAAGGGAGGGAAAAAGAAGATGGCAATAGGAGACAACTGAACAAAAATGCATTGCTATCTCCAAACTTCTCTTTCAGGATCTTTGAGTTGCTAGTTAGAAAAAGGAAATTAGAATAAATAATTTTGTTGGGGCAGAAAGATAAACCAGGGCTGCAATGAAGAAGCTGTCCTGACCTGGAGGACCAGCTACAGGAGCCTTACAGCAGAGCTGGAATTGCCTCACAAGGGTCCCAAATATTTTACTTTTACAAGGAAAGCAGCAAATTTAGTGAGTCTAATGGGAAATCATCAAAGGTGAAATTTCTTACCCTACTCTGAAAAAATGCGAAATACGAGGAGTGGAAAGGGGCTGAGAAACAGCTACTCCTTTTGCCTGCTTGTCTCCTGCACTGAAGTCAGGACCCTGAAGTACCACAGGACTTAAAATACTGCAACAAGCCACTTTCAGCTATTGAAAGCAACACCCAAATCTTCTTTTTCAAGACTATGGCCAGTTCTGGAGTGCAAGACAAGAGTAAGCTTATAGAAAGGATATTACAGTAAATGGAGAGACTTTACTGATGTTGAGCAAATAATTATTTAAGCAAAAATTAAGAAAAAAAAAAGCCAGAAGTCTCTTTAATTATTCCAGAACTACAGCTCATTTAGATTTTAAATTCCTGCTTAAACAAATGTTTATTCAAACATGCCATCTCAGTGATGAGTGTTTCTGCTGTCTGGGGACAGCTCAGTTTGCTACCTGGGGCCTCTCAAACCCACTTAAAATGTAGGGAGGTTCTGTCTCTTTATTTTTCACTTGCTTTT
Source organism: Pyrocephalus nanus (assembly GCA_038380795.1). Classification (NCBI taxonomy): domain Eukaryota; kingdom Metazoa; phylum Chordata; class Aves; order Passeriformes; family Tyrannidae; genus Pyrocephalus; species Pyrocephalus nanus. Next base: position 6,460,594 of record CM076278.1, read on the forward strand.
CCCTTACTTCCAGCACTGCTGATTGGAAAGTTTTCTGAATTTGGCAAATATCCAGGAATCAGCAAACACCCAGCAAGGTTTCCTCTTGCTAATTTTTAAGACTGTAGGAGGTGCTCACTCCACCAGTACCGGAACAGGAGGCTTTGCAAAGGACAGCCTTCCCCAGGGGCTGTGGGGAACCTGGTGCTTCAGTGTCCTCAGCAAGGCCCAGCTCAGGATGGCACAGAGGCTGGTGGGTTTGGCACAGAGCTTCCTCTGCCCATCCTGCCCATCCAGTCCCCACTTCTGAGATCCCTTATTGCTACCACAGCAAACAGCGAGGGAGGGGCCAGGGGGCTTCACTCAGGAGCTACATCCTGGTCCTCAGGCAGGACGAGAGACTTGTCTCAGTCACAGGCTGCAGTGGGAAGCACACAGCTGTTCCTCCAATGACTTTCACCTTCTCTGGATTTTGCCAGCAGTCACCCCACGTTTCATTTTGTTTCACTAAGTGCACTGGATGTTTCTCTGGTCAAGACCCGAACTCCTGCTTTTCAGAACTGAAGTGACACGGTAAAATACTGCTAACCCAGACTTTGAACCTGCACTGCTTGAAAACAATGCTTTCCACACAAACGAGAGAGAGGAAAACAAAAACAAAAACCAAAACAGGAATCTTAAAAGAGTGACACTGTAAATTGAAACATTTAAATACAGCAAAAACATAAATTCCTCTTCTATGCAAAGCTACAAAAGTCCAGTCTTTGTATTGTCTTCACAGGTTATGGTTTATGGCTATGCTGAGAGTCTCTGAGATTCTTTTTTTTTTCTTTTTTTTTTCTTTTTTTTTTTTAATATATTTTTTTTTTCTTTTTTTGAAATCCTGTAGAGAAGACCCTGCGGACACATCTTTGTGTTTGCAACTTTCTGAATTACATTGCAAAACTGTGCATACAGAATCTGAGAAATAAATACATTCATTACTGCACATACATATTGATACAAAAACAACACTGTCAAATAGTGTTTGCACCATCTTTGTTAGATATTAAGACCAGGCAAAATTAATATTTCATTTTCCATCAGCCCCCCCTCAAATGTTTGAGGTGGCTTTGGTGTAGAAGGTAAAAGCTACAAAGGGTCAAGACTAATCACGGGGAGCTTGCTTAAACCTTTTTCTATTTTTTGGCTTCAGCGGTATTTTAGTAAACCACCTTCATTGGTCACCTTCAAACTGTCCTACCATGCAGACCAGGCTTAGACTTCCACCCAGGTGGCCACGGGAGTTTTGGTTGGGCTCTTTGCCCAGGCCTGTAAGGTCTGGAGTGAATGGGTCCAGCGGGTTAGTTGAGGTGGCAGCGGGGTGGGCCCAGCACAGCCCTGGCAGGGGGAGCAGCTCAGTGCCCACACTCTGCCCTCACAGCAGCCCCCGAGAGCTCCCCGAGAGCTCCCCGAGAGCTCCCCGAGAGCTCCCCGAGCTGGGCCGGGGCAGGGCAGGGCAGGGCTGGGCGAGCAGCAGCCCCAAAGCCTCACAGAAGCTGCGTGTCAAGAGCTCTTTGGTGTCTTCTGTGATCTTTGTGGCTCCTGCCATCTCCCCCGAGTGCACAGAGCTGGGCCTTTGGGGTTTTTTGCCAAGAATTTGGTTTTGGAAGTTTTCAGTAAAGGACTGGAAAACAGCCCAGCTCCCCATGGCTAAAGTGAAGGAGATGTGCTGGGTACAGCAGCTCCCACCATCCTCTGACAACATCCTTTTCTGTCTCTAGAGCTTCTTGCATCTCTCTACCCTCTCCATGCCCTCAGACTCCTCCGAGGAAGAGGGAGGCTGGAATGCCTCTACAACAGCCTGGGTCTCACTCCCAGCAACATCCCTCATGGGTTGAATAAAAAAAAGTTCCCCGTGCCATATTTGTAGTTGCCCACCCTGTTCCCCACCCTCCCCGAGCAGTGCAGGAATGCAGGCTGGGACACAGATCTCCCCTCCCAAGCTGGGGGACACTGTGTAGCCTTCAGAGACAAACCAATGGAAAAAGCAAAGATTAATTTTGACTGGCCCCTAGATCTGTTGAGGTCTGAAACTGTAAAAGTTTATGTAAACAATGAGATAAATATATTAGTACTTTTCTGAGCCAAGTGAGGTTCCATACTCATTCAAATGTGCTTTGGTTTAAAAAATAGTTTTGTGAATTTGGGTATGAGCTTCTTTATTCTTTTATACAACTTTTGCTATTTTATCTTTTTTTTTTTCCTGTTATTCCGAAAACATTCTGGAACTAAGTGACTAAAGCATATACTTAAGCTGCCTGGCCTCTTTTTTTTTTTTTTTTTTTGTCTTTTTTTTTTTTCTGTTTGCTTTTAAATTGTTTTATTCCTCTTGAGGCTCTTTGTGTATTTAAAAAAAAAAACTAAAATAAAATTAAAAAAAAAAAATGCAACTCCCTCCCCCCCACCCTAAAACTCTTAAAATCTTAAATATGAAACTAGTGTTTTGCTTTCTCATTAAAATACAGAAAAATGTTTGATACAATACTATGTCGTACAAATGCAGTTGAGTGTTTAGGCCCCGAGCAGGCCTGAAACAGTCCCTGAAGTTTTGAGTATTATTAGTTATTCATTATTACTGTCACAATTTGGAAAATGTTGTTTATACTCAAATCTATGGAACACAACTTTACACAGCTATTTGAAAAAAAGCACAGAATTTCCTTTTGTACAATACTCTTGCTGTACACAGACTTTATGTCGTATTGTTTAAGTGCTGGGGAGGGGATAAAGTTAAAAAAAAAAAAATCTCAAAAAAAGTTTTAAAAAAATAGCATTGGGTCCTGAAACTTCAACGTGATTCTCAAGGCCTAAGAAAGAAATGAAGAAGGGGCCTGGGTGGGGGGGAGAAGCTACATCACCCACACACATCTTGTGAAAATGGAATTAGGAGAGGGGGAGCGGGGGATTTGTCTGCTGAGGAGCCTTGGGCTGCTCCGGGCTGGGGCCCATCCTGATGTCCCCAGGGTGGCTCCTGCCAGGCACCCGCCCGCCATCCCCAGCACTGGGGCCGCTGCAGGGCCACGAGGGAATGGGAATCCCGCTTCCAAAGCGGGGCTGGGGCACAGGGCTCGTCCCTGGCCGTGCCCTTCTCTCTAAGGAGCCAAACTCTGGTAGGGAGCTCTGGACGGGCGGGCCCTTGGGCAGCTCCAGGGGCAGCTCGGCCTTGGCTGGCCCAGGGCGGGAAAGGCAGGGGGAAAGTGCCGAGGAACTCACCCTGCACAGCCGGCCCTGGGCTCTGCTGAGACTCACTCTGAGAAAAAGGGAGATGGCAAGGCCTTCCCTGTCCTCCCCAAAGACTTCTGGGGACATTCTCGGGGGGGTTGGCAAGGAATCAAGGAGAAAACAATTCAATATAGATTCAAAACGTGGAAGTGCTAAGGACGCTAAAAACTCACCTAACCCCCCCCAGAAAACAGTGCATCTCAGCAGCTGGAAAAAGCCATAAGTCCATGCTCCCCTCTGACACTGCAGGGCTCAAAGGTGCCCTGGAGCAGGGGGACGATGGCACTGGGAGAAGCTGGAGGGGTGGAGAGGGGCGAGTGTGTTCCCTGTAACGTGACACCAGGCCAAGGCTCGGTGCCTTCGGGTTGTCTATTGCTTGGAGCCTGGATTCCAGTTTCCTCAGTTCATTCAACTGACCCAAAAACTTCTCATGGACTAGTCTACCTTAACCAAAAAAAAAAAAAAAAAGAAAAAAAAAAAAAAGAAAAGAAAAAACCAAACCAACAAAAAAACCCCAATAGAAAACGAAGCTTATATTTCTTTGTTTTAGTCAAACATGCTCACTGTTTTCTTTTTTTTTTTTTTTTTTTTTTTTTGGTCGAAACTTTAAAAAATTGTTTTGTTTTTTTAAAAAAGACAAAACGTGAGGTTTGGTAAACCTTACGCATAGAGACTATACTGGTTTGAGTGGAAAAAAACAAAAACAAAAACCAACAAATGAAAAAAAAACCAAAAGCAAGTGTAAACCTTAGTCATTTCAGAAGGGATGATTCTACTGGCTGTGAATTTTTACCACCACAGTCACGGGAGGCTTGAAATAAGCCATAGCTTTCCACAAGGTCACGCCAACAAAGTCAAGGGGGCCAAGAATTGGTGGGCAAAGTTCTCTGTCTTCTCTCCTAAACCAATAGCAGCTGTTGGCTGTGATGTCTTATGCAGATGTTGCAAGAACATTTTGTTTCTTTTTCTTTTCATTTTTTCCTTTTTTTTTTTTTTTTTGTGTGCGTGTGTTAAATTGTCTAAAAGGGAGGATATGAAACACTTTGGTTTGCTTTTTCCTCCTCTCCCCCACCTTATTGCACTCTGGATTCTAGTAAATTATAGGCTGCTATGCCCTCACCCTCTGTCCTGCCAGGTGTTTACAGACTGACCCAGATGTGCTGGGGGAGTGGAAGATGAGGGGGACATTCTCCCCTCCCCATAATATCCAGATTCAATAAACAAAGCTGGAAAGGGCCCAAAAAGCTCAGAGAAGTTTTCTGCTTTTATCTGAAAGTGACTACAGACAGCCAAGAGACTGCGAGTTGAGCCAGTCCGAGCAGCCAGCACAGCCTCTGGCTCAGTGTATATTTTGCTTTGTCTTTGGCCAAGCTTTGCTTTAACATTTCTCTAGTTGACTTTTGATGGAAGGACGGGGTGGTAAAAATCCCTTAACTTTAATTTAGCTTCTACTTTTATACATTTAATTACTTACAATAAAGGAAAAAAAAATGCCTAATCTTTCACTAACCATCTTATTGTTCTCATGAATTCAAGAGGTAGCAAAGGTAACAAGTCTGTCCACACAGACTCGCTCTTTAGTGAGGGAGGAAAGCTAAAAACATACACACACACAAAAAATAAAATAAAAAATAATAAAAAAGTACCTATGGAACTTGTAGCAAGTCCAGCCTACATCAAACCCCCTCCCCACCCACCCACCCTAGAATTAACCTCAGACCTTCCAGTTCAAACATTCACATAAACGTTACAATGGTTTTTCCTTTAATAAAACAAGTACCTCTAAGCAAAGAATATTCATACGAAACTACTAGAAAAGTAAAGACGACCCCCTGCTCACTGAAAGAAATTCCCAGGGCATACAGTCCCTGTTCAGTCATGGGTAAGGCAAAAGAGGTTTGCGTGTTTTGTGGAGAAGGTGGCACGTGGTTACACGTGCCAGGGACAAAGATCAAAACCAAAAGAGGGAGGGATGGCGAAGGAGGCTTCACCATGGAAGTGAAGGACTTGGGCTGGTGCAGCCCTGGGGAGCTTCTGTCCCCACCATCCCAGCCCAGGCCACCGGGAGCGGGCTCTACCACTGCTACGGCTTTCCCACAGCCTCTGAAGGGGCTGCCAACCCTGTGAGATGGTCCACAGACACAGCTTCTGCACTGCTGAATGCAATGCCCTGTTATTTCACAGCTACTTAGGCCACTGAAAGGGTGTACTTTATTTTCTTTTTAATGGCAAGAAATACCCCTGCTGAGTTTGGTTTTAAGAGAGGAGCTGAGGTGACAGTAACACAAAGGAAAGAGGCAGGGAGGGGGGAGCCAGCAGAGGCCGAAAGTTCCCCGAGGTCCCCCTACCTGTTCCAGATAATCATTATGGCAATGAAGTCGATGTGTGCAAAAAGAAGTGGCATTTCTTGCCAGATCATCAGGATTTGGAGGGAGACTTGGACTAAATGCATCAGCTTGGCTGTGGACCTTTCTTTTTTTAAAAAAAGGAAAAAAAGGAACTTTTTTTTTTTTAAATGTTAAAGCTACATTTGTTTAGGCCTCCCATGACTGAACAGAGTATGGGGAGCTGCCCCCTTTTTTGTCTGGTTTTTTTTTTTTTCCTTTTTTCTTTTTTTTTTTAGTTTTAAGCAGCAAGTCTACAGAAAGGTAAATCACTGCGGATGGGCTCGAAGCTCATTCTGGAGTCTTTGGCTTATGTGGGAGAGGTATGCATTCGCAGGTGGCTGATCAGATTGCGCTGCTGGGTGAATTTCCCACCACACAGTTGACATTCGTAAGGTTTTTCTCCTGAGTGGACACGCATATGCTCTGTTAGTCGGTACTGCCGGGTAAAGCGCATCCCACATTCCTCGCAGGCAAAGGGCTTGAGCCCCAGGTGGCTGCGCATGTGCCGTGTCATGGTGCCCCGCTGCGTGAACATCTTGCCGCAGATGTTGCAAGGGAAGGGCCGCGTCAGCCAGTGAGTCTTCTCGTGCTGCCGCAGCGTGGCCGGATCCTTGTAGCTCTTCTCACACACTGAGCACTTGAAGGGCCGGGACTCCGCAGCGTAGGATTGGTTGGGGTTGGACAAATCCTCGGCTTCATCCTTGCTGCCGTATGTGCCTTCCTCCTTGATGTAAAGGTCTTCCTCGGTGTGCGTTTCCACGTGGGCGTTGAGCTGCTCCGAGCTCGGGAAGCCTTTGCCACAGGGGATGCAGACGTACAGGTTGTCACCGTAGGCCACTGGCTCGAACCCCTCCTGCCGGTAGACGTAGTTGGCACTGGTGTGGCCGCCGCTCTCGCTCTCACTCTGGCCGCTGTCGTCACTGTTCTCCTTGCCGTTTTCCACCTCCTCCTTACAGGGGTAGGGCAGGTCTGCGCCGTAGGCCCCGGCCAGACTCCTCTCCACAGACTTGGACAAGGGCCCCAGCAGAATACCATTGGGCAGCCCCTCGCCCTCGTCCCTGTCTTTGCTCCCCTCCTTCCGGTCGAAGGCGTTGTCCTTCTTGATCCACTCCTTCTTGCGGGACGAGTGCCGGAGGCCCTTGCGCTGGCTGCCCTCCGTCAGGGCGTGGTGGCACTCCTCGCTCAGATCCATCTCCATGGGGTCGCTGCTGTCCACCATGCTGTGCGGGGCTCCGACCCCGGACTCGTCGAACGATGAGGCACTGTTGGCTGCAGGGGCTGAGGCAGATTGGGGAGAGCCGTGCTGGCTTTCGCTGTGCTGCGTGTCATCGTGGGAGGCCGCGACAGGGAGCGACGGGCTTTTCTTGGACAGGTCGAGGCCGAGCTCCTGGTCACCGGTGCTCCCGTTCGCGCTGCCGCCCCCACCGCCGTTCTTGCTGGCTCCCCTGCTTAAGGAGTGACAGTTCTCTTGGTTGGAGCTGCTGATGAAGACCTCGTCGTCGGAGAGCTTTCCCTTTGACAGCTCCTTTGAGTGCGAGCCCTTCAACCCCTCGTTTGACCCTGAATAGCGAGCTTGGATGACTGAAGCAGTGGAAAGTCTTTGACTCCTGGCAGATCTCCCGACACCAAGGCCACCGGCCTTGCCAGCAAAGGACTTGCCGTTCCGCTTCAGCTTCTTTCTGCAGAGAGCTGCCAGGTCGTGCAGTTGGAGGTAGCTTGCTGCGGTGAGGAGAGCGTTAAAGTTCTGTTCACCAGGCTGGTCAGTCGTTAAGAGCTTACCAGTATAAATAAAGTCCAGGATCTGCCGGAACACGGTGGGGTTCACCATGTCCGTGTCTAAGTTTATCAGGTTGTCATGCAGGACAAGGGATTTGAAATACATGCTGCTGGCTGCCAGGATGTTCTTATGGGCACGAAACAGGGCATTTTCTACCACAATGATCACATCACAGAGGAAACCTTTGGCTCGTTGCTGGTTCAGCTGCAGTAGCAGTTGTTTGGCATGATTTGGCAGTTCCATCTCCACCTTCTCTTCCTCTCACCTTCACCTTACCACCTGCAAAACAGGAGGATGAGAGGTGTGAACCTGCTGTTTGCACTCAAACAGGTTACATTTAATAGACTGGTTTAACCTGGTGCAGTCTGCGTTAGGCTTGACTCTGACTAAGGAGATCTGAGTACACTGAGCCCTGCAAGCTGTGATCCTGCTTGGAATACAGACAGAGGTATCTCTCATGCTAAGACTTGATTCAAGTCTTTCAAAAATCAGATTTGTAGTTAACTGTTTACAAAAGCAATGGTTGGTGGCTGGAACTACTACTCAAAAGGTACCAGCATGAAAGCAATAGTTAGGACTGGGGGAAAGCTGATCCCTCTCCTGACACAATTCTGAAGGGAGAATAAGGAGTGAGAAAAAGAGGAAGAGAAAAGAAGCATCTACTTCACTGTCATTTGCATATCTGAGCATGTAAAATAATTAGCATAAGCTGCAGCTTCTCTGCTTTAACATGTAGTTTGTTTCTTGGCCCTTACATGTTGAAAACTTATAACACCCAGCTGCTCTGGGATTGAGAAAATGACTTGCAGCAACTAAATCCACTGAAGATGGAATTAATCACACTGAGGTGTGAATGGGAAGCCTCCTTAAGAGTATGAAAAGCTGCTTTAAAAACCACCCCCCTCGCAATGCCCATATCCCACTCCATTGACACGAAAGGCTAGAATCAACCCTCAACTGGCTGAAATGCAGGATGCTGAGCTAGCTAAGTGCCACCAAATGTCTTCACAGATCTGACATAGTTTTCCTAAGCTAGTTTTGTTCTTTCTTTAGTTTTGAAGGAATTTTTTTAAACTCAGAAAGTCATATCTCACAGTCTTTCTACTCTGAAATACTGGAAAGAGAGGAAAATAGTGGTTACCTCCATGTATGTATTCCACAAACAGTAATCATGTTGCATTTTAGTTTAGATGTTTATATTGGCTTTCCCAGTAGTATGGACTCTAGGAAACACCTTGCTTGAGCTGTATCAGAACTAACTGCAGTTGTACATTTGGGAGATATCACAATACCTAAACCCCAGAATGTAAATCTGCGTCTGCATTCAGGGATCCAGGACCAATTTAAGATTTTTTTTTCCTTGATTTTTTGTTTGTTTGTTTGTTTTAAAGTGCCAACTGCTTCTTGTAATGGGCATTTATCTGTTAAAGTTGGTTCAAAATTGTTTCTGAGGTTTAAATGTAGGAATTAAACACCAAACATCCAATAGCCACATTTAGCCTTCCACTTCCTTCCCTTCCCAATTCATCATATTATTGAAGCATTTCAACTGTTGAAGGAGGAGGAGGCCATAAGTACAGAGAAATGAAGAGCTCAAATTTTCTCATAAAATCATCATCAGTTAATGTTTTTATTATTTGTGAGACCCATTAACACATTCTGTCCCATCAGAGTTCAAATGATGAAGCATCAGACTGCATTATCTTCCCTCTGTGCCAAGTATATATATATATAAGAAATAAAGTGATGCTGTCAGTGTTAAAAACTACTTCCCTCAAACCTGATTCTTATAACTGATGATAAAGATTTCATTGTCAGAAAGATGGTAAATTTACATCATCCTTCTCTGCACAGCAAAAAGATTTTGCCTGTTGAAAAAAGCTATCAGAAAGTAAAGAAATGCAATTTTTCCTCCAGTGTTGTTGCTTGACTACCCTGGTACTTCTACCAACAGATCTGCCAAGCAGGTGCCTCCCTTCTTCCCCAGGACACAGCTCTTCCCTTGGTTTGCTGGTCAGCCTGGTAATGCTTTTGGTAGAATTTTGTGGCTCTTGAGTGCAGCTGCACCGAGTTCAGCATCCCCACAGATCCCTCTGGCTCCTCACCCTGACCCACAGCCAAAAAGGCTGCTCTGCTTTTCTGCTCTGTGTTGTTTCAGCAATGGATGGGAAGCCCAGGAGACCTTGGTGGATTCAGCACTGGGCCTTTGTGACACGAATGCTGCTCCCAGAGGTCTGTGGCTTTAGCAAGGGTGGCAGCCAAAAGGAGGAACTCCTGGCTTGCCATGGTGCTTGTCTCCACCTATAGTGTATCTGTCCTAGAAACTCACCCTGCAGAACCACAGAAACGTGACAGGGCAGGGATTACTGACACTGAACAGTGTTGAGCACTTTAAAAACAAGTTTTGCTGTAATTAGTTACATCAGAGCTGCAGCACGCAGGCAGCGTGTCTGGCTCTGGTGGCCTGCTTCCAGAATTGCTGATTAACAGGAAGAAGCAACAACAGAGGCACCAAATACCCACTTTTATCTAACCAGGCCAGTAAAAGCCCTTACTCCTGGGTCACTGAGATACATGGATAGGCAAGGACAGGAACATGGCTTGCAACAAAACCCAGCATTCCCTCCCTGTAAATGCACCCTGCTCAGGACAGGCAGGACAGGCTGGGGCTGCACCCTCTCACTACAAAGATAACGAGGCTTTCTCATGGACCTAACACACAGAATCCTTGGATGTGATTTTTAAGTGTTCCATAAAGGACAAATATGGGAAAGGAAGGGAAACAGCATAGCCAATATTTTTGCCTAAACAAACTAATAAAATATAAAATTTAGAAAAAGAGTATGTTACTCGAGTAAAAGTGATCTTATTTCCCATTCATGGGGCACTTGAAGCAGAGGTCTAGAAATCTCTATATATGAGTTGTCTAAGCCTTTGCAAAGAGTCAAGGCTTGCTGCAGCTACTAATGCAAAATATTTTTAGAGTTGTACTTTTTTTCTTTCTTTCTTTCTGCCTTAAATGATATTGAAACCAGGTAATGAGCCTGCAGGGAAAGCCCTGGAAACAGGTAGAATTGTAATTCTGCTTTTTACTGACCTTCATGAGGAAGATAATGTTATTATTAAGCTTCAGTGTGTTCTGCAGCATAAAAATTAGCATAGTACAACTTGTTTAAATTACCTCTATTTATCTCACATGTCAAATCTTACAGAACTATTCATGTTCAGTAGGACATAGGTAAGAGGTAGCTTATTGCCTTCAGTAGATTTTAAAAGCAGTGGTCAGGTGTAAGCACTGTAACACTACTTATCAAATTTGAATGTTGTTAGCTGAAGGCTAACGTGGATTTAGCAACCCCAACAAAATGAATGTAATGCAACAAGGCAGCAAAGCCTTCAGCCAAGCTTAGAGCACCATGTTAAACTTCTGTCAGAACTGCCCACCAGGACTGCACTGTGGCTAGGAGAACACTCCTTTGACTGGCAGCCCTTTGCTGACAAAAGCTTTATAGCAACCTGCCCTGTGCATCTTGTGCAGTCCTGAACAAAAATAAATCATTCCAGGTATTTCCCAGAGCTGACCAGTTACAAACCCTTCTCTAGCATTTCAGAGGTAGAGGAAGAGAGGTGTGTTGGAAAAGGTGGTAGCAAAAGACAAGCAGGCATTATTCCTTAACTTATGGCATTCCCAGGATCTCACTTGTGGCTGAAAGCATGGGACCAAGGACAACTCCGAGGTTAAATCCCATACAAAAGTTGGCAGATCTGCCCAAGCTTTTTCAGGGGTGCAGCCCTTAGAAAGGCCTTGCTATCCATGAGTTTGCAGAGACTGTCTCTTAACAAACCCTAACATTTGAATAACATCACCACAACCCCCAAAGCCCTGAAAAATCACAGTGGGTTTATAGTTCTTGTATCTTGGTATCACTTTTAATAACCCTTCCTTTCCTGTTTCCTGCAAAAAGACAGAGAAGACACACCCCAGCTCAGAGGAGCCCTGGCTCAGAAAAGGCTTAGATACATTTCTAGTAAATAAACCAAACCCCAGACCTCAAGAATACATAGATGATCCTCACTGGGGCCCCAGGTTTAAATCACTGAGTGTGGTGTGCAAAATTTCACTCCTTTGTATTTAAAACATGATCACAGAAGGCTCTGGACAAAGAGCATCAGGGATGGTCTTTTCCCAGATTCAGGCTGGTTCCTTGGCATTCCAGACACAGTTTTCAGAGCAGTGAACCTGCTCAGATACTGCCGTGCAAGGAGGGAGTGAAGCAGGACTGAGGCTCTCCACTGCCTCCACCATATCCATGACACTGAGACACAGCACATGCAGAGACATGAGAGGTACAGGGCACAAATCACAGAATGCAGTGATGCTGCAAGCAGATGCCACACAGCAAATAAAGCTTCGCAAGCTGAGCACCCACAGCGTCTTCCTAAGCAAGGCTGCCCCAGGAGCTGGGTACCTGCGGGCTGAGCCCAGCCTGGGGCACTCTGGCACCCTGAGGGCAGGGAGGGTGTGCAGAACACACAGGCTGCTCCAGGAGCTGTGCTGTTCTCACTACACAGCAGGGGAAATTTAAATCTCTCTCGATTTCCACAAAGATTCTGGACATCACAGAAAATTAATTTGCTAAAGCAGAGGAGAAGAGAAATCACTTCACCTCTTTAAAGAGTGAAAAATCTACATATTCACTACAGATTTGATTCTCTTTAGTATCACTAAATCTCCTCCTAAAAGGAATTGCTGAATGAATGGTAAATGTGTTATCTTAGCAACCTCTGGCAGGAGATGCTATTTGATTTCATCTCTGAGTTATAGATTGCAGCACATGAATATTGTTTACCTTTTAAGCAGCAACACCAGTGAAGCAAAGAATCAATCAAAAACAGATCTAAGGAACCACTCATTTCACGTAGAGGATTTGTGGATGGATGAGAAGGCTAGACACCGAGCACCTGAGCAGTGAACTAACAGGACTGCAGATAAAAACCAACAAACAGATTAGATGTGATATAGCAAATTAGATGCTGTTAAAGCGTCAGCCTACTGTGCATGTTATAATAGACCTGGGGAAAGGTAGCAGCCTGCTTCCTTAGCTCTCCACCTTCCCAGGCAGTAGTGCTGCACTAAGCAAACACTGCAGTGCTGAGCACGGGGAAGAACAAGACAGAATTAAATCCACTGTTTCCTACATTGCTCTCTCCCACCAATTTCTGAGGTTAAAAATGCCGTGTCCGGCCGCTACTGGAACTGGGTGAAACTGAAACAGGTGACTTCTGCACCCTGCAGTTTCAGATCAACCAACTTCTTTTGAGCACTTGGCAACCGCACTGGGAAGAGCTTTCCTGTTCCTCACTGGCCCATCTGATCTTTCTCTCCCCACATCCCAACAGAACCTATTTCCAGGACTGTCTCGAGGTATCCAGTGAAGTGGGTGGTTCATGGCCGCTAACCTGCCCCCCAGGAGCTGCAGTTGGCAGGTCATTAGCCCATGACTTTTGAAGGGATTCACATTCCAGAACAGGAGAAGCGCAGGGAGGGATGCTTGGAACTGTGATAGCCCAAATGTTTCCCTATCCCCAGCCCCTGCCAGCAGACAGACAACAGAATTCAGAAGCAGAAGCAAGAACATGCATTTTCATCATTGGCACTGGAGCAGCAAAAGCTCTGTGACCTGGGCTTAAGCAGAAAACAGGATGCAGCACCCTTGTTTTTCTCACACAAATATTTTGAACTTTAAAATAGCTTAGACCAACATGTCAAGTGACACGGGGACACGGCTGCAGAGCCGAGGAGGGGAGAGAAAGCAACATGCAGGACAGAGCAGGATGTGCAGCTGGTTTTGCAGGTGTGAACATGGAAAGGAGAAGGAAAACGGATGATAATTTCGCAGAGGATGCCACATCACCAAACTTAAAATGGCCCTGCTTTAGTTCATTCCATTCCAATTAGTGCCAGGCAGAACTGCCCTCCCGGCTCCCTGAGGCAGCTCCCGCAGGTCCAGCTTTGCTCATGGACACAAACTCCTGTTTGGCACCTCTGTGCGGCAACATCTGGACATTTGGTACGTGGGCAATACCTGCTCAACTGCTACCAGCTCCTGGCCCAAAAAGGAGAGAAGAAAAAGAGTCAGATGATTTCCCAGTCCCTTCTCTCATGGTCTAGAATAACAAGGAGAGCCTGACATGGCTAAGCCCTTCTCTACTGCATGGCAAACTTCCCAGGGAAGGGGGATCTCCGTGGGTGGAAAGGGTAGGGGCCCTGCGTGCATGAAAGCACTAACATCAGGAGAGCGAAGTGATTTCCAGTCAGTGCAAGGCTGCAGCGAAGCAGGAACACCTTGCTATACAAGCTGAGACTACGAGCAGTAGAATGCAGATTAACCACTTGGTTGCCGCTTACCATGCCAGGTACATTGGGCTAAAGGCACCTCCATCCAGTGCTGCCCGACGTGCCAGGTACATCCCATGATGTTCCATTGAAATCACAACAGGCCATCAATAGAACGTGGCTGCACGGATGCAGAATGGAGAACCAGCAGGGACGCTGTTAAATGCAATTAAAAAACTGCAATCAAAATTGAAACGTACATTTCAAAATGGCCACCTGCCTTAAATATGTAACTACCAGAACAACCTCCCCTCCACCCATCTCCCCACAGCTGCTGAACTGCAACGGCAGCAGAGCGGGAGGACTCTGCGAGTTTCTTTTTGACTCTGGCCTCCTCCACTCAGGACTCCCAAAGGCACTGAGCTCCAGGGGGACCAGTCCATACGTATCCAAACCCAGCAGATTCCAGGATGTCTGCACCAGCTTCATTCTGCCCAGAAATTCAGGCAACTACATTTCATCACCATTTAGAAATGCCTCTCCGACAGGCACAGCCTGGTGCCAGAGCTTCGCGCTCTCGTTCCCCACACAGGACAGGCAACGGAAGAGACTCTTAAATGCTGATCCTCCCTGTTGTCCCCATTTCCCTGTCCCCTTCCCAAGCCTAGAGATGTTATGGCATTGAGCCAGGCTGGATACTTTGATGCAAGATGGAAGAAGAAGATACTGTATACTCTCTGCTATTTATAATCATAATTATTCACTGATAATTTAATCTACGTTCTTAGAGACTGGAGATCGAGTTGATTCCTGGTGAACTGCAGCTTGTACGAGAGTCGCAAAACTTAAGATCTAAAATTCCACCCTCCCCTGCCCAAAGGAAAACGCAACATCATCTTTTCCACATCAGGGAAAGGCACATCTCACAGACACCCTAAGTTTGACGAGCTGATTGTATCTTGTGCAGTATCCTCCTTCCCACAGAGTTCCCGTAATCAGCTCCAGCAGGATTATCGTGGAGGGCAGTCTCAGCGTGGATGCTAAACATGAGTCCCTCTCTCCAAGTGATGAAACTGCCCCAGTGAAACCCATCAAACAACCCCCCCAAAAAACAGTCCAGAAAAAAGCTTGCAGCCTAGCAGGGATTTAACGGAGGTTTTTAGACCCTCAGAGTGAAGTAAAACATCTGCATAGCTCTTTTCACATTGATGGCTGCATGTCTCCAGCTGTGCTGCTGAAGACAGAAATCCTGAATATTGATTATCAACCTTAAAAGATTAAAGGCCAAATGAAAAAGACCTGCAGTAATTTGTGCAGTTGGATGAGAGAGAACATAGAGGAGGACACTGGCCCGGGAAACACAAACTGTCCTCATGAAAAGGACACTGAATATAAGGAAAAAGTTGGTTCTTCCTGGACATCTGCTGGGCTGGGCTCAGTGTTTCCATTATTCCCACCTGCATACTTACCCCCACAATTCTGTAACTAAATCCCTTTCACACTGAACTAACAGGTCTTTTGTATTCAGATCACCCTGTTTTGACTGCTGTAGACTGAAGATTTTTAAATCTTGTCAATACAATGAAGAAGTGAAATGTAAGCAACTGTTTGCTTACTGACCTGGGCTGTGCTGAGCCAAGAGCATTTGCTGAACTAGTCTGAACAGCCCAGTGCCAGCACGAACAGGCCAACCCACATTTAACTACCCTGCAACTTTAAGCATAATGGGCCAGAGCCCCAGGGATTTGGAGCTCTCCCTCCCCAGAAGATCCCACTCTGTGCTGCATTGGAGCAGCATACTCCTGGCTGCAGCTGCCAGCATCACAACTCTGCAAAACCCTCAGCAATGCCAGCGATACCCGTTTAACAAAGGCTGAGTGCTGCATAAACTTAGTCTTGAACAGCAGCTCAAATGCAGATTTTTTTGCTTCTGTGAACCAAGAGCTCTTCTCCATAGCTGTATTTCCCCTCTAGGGCAGAGATTAGCAGAGAACTGCTTAAAAGGTGTTTCCTACTGTTAGAACATCCCACTGCAGTCAGAAATGAAGCTTCCTGCCAATTCCTAAACAGAGCCCTTATATATTATGCATTTATTTTCACTGCTGACATGAAGGAGCCTAAGATTACCCAAACCTCTAGTGGGAGGAGGAGAGGAGAGGCACGGACATTGCAGATCTTGTCAGGCAGAGACAGGCACTAAAAATTCCTGCATATCTGCAGAGCACAGTTGATCTCAGGAACACAGCAGTGGCACAAAACAAATAAAGCCTCAGAAGCTTGTGACCAGCAACAGCCACTGGGCTCTCCTGCAGTCCTGCAACAACCCAGCAAGCTCAGCTGTACCTGCACTGCAAGTAGCAAAGGCAGCTCGGGTGTCCAATGCTAATCTAATTTATTTATCTATTTACTCCTTATTGCACTAGAATACCCACAGATTGAGTGGAACAGCTCAGCCCACACAGGAGGAAGGATCTCTTCCACCCATCCACCAGTTAAAGACGCCTTTGTGTGTGCAAAACCTTTGGTGTGCAAAATTTCTGCTTCCCAGCCACCTCTGAGCCTTGATGTACAGAACTGTCCCTTTACAATGCAAGAATTTAGGACATGACTAAAGGATTGTTGCTACCTCCCAGCTAATCCTAGAGAGTGTTAGGCCTGGGCCCTGTCCTGCAGTAGGGTAGGGCAGTTGGCACGGGGTGGCAGCCTCATGCTGAGCATTGCTCTGGGGCACACACAGCAGGGAGAGGAGGAATGTCCAGTGACCCTTTTCCAGCCCACTCTGTCCCACAGCACCCTCCGGGTTGCAGCACTTTAGGGCTCTGAGTCACCACAGGTACAAGCTGATAGCAGGTTGTGAAATGCAGTGGTACTGGAGCAAGTGCACGACCCTTTCAACTGTCCCTGCAGCTGGGCAGGGATCTCCAGGACAGGGGTGAGGCAGGAGCTGGGACCATCCACTGTGACTCAGGCTCCTTAGTTACATGGTTTGTTAGAGCAAACAAAGCCTCAGAGTACTGGGAGAAACGAGAGGGGCTTTGATAAAGATCCTCTCATTTTTATTTCTTGTGTAGACTCAGCAAACTTTTCTGCAGAGAGAGGCAATCTGCACAGGAGCACCTGCATCCAGAGTACTGCTATTGTCACCAGTTTGCAAGGGTTAACACTGAGGGATGCAGGGTAGTAACCATCTTGGACCAAAATGGCATTTCTCTCACCATATGCCTGGCTCCCATCCTGCCAGCTTTATCTGCAGCCCTGCCCAACAGTGGGGCAGGGCTGCAGATCCCTCCCTGTCAGAGCTTCTCAGCTGGGGGACTGCAGCCCCAGGCACATTGTGAGAGGCAGCCCTGCAAGGTCTTGGGCTGTTGAAAACTTTGCTACAGTCCAAAGCACAGGATCTTCTTCCTTTCCTTGCCTACACACTATTCTTGTCAAGGTCAAGGATTTTCTGGCAGTCCTCAAAACACCCAAATTACAGGCTTTTGTCATGAATTAAGACTTGAAACAGCTCTTCATTTTAAAGAAGTGGAAGGGGAGGAGCAAGACAGAGGGGAAGGTACTTTGGGCCAAGATTTGGTTTTGAAAAGGGGATTGGCGGCCTATGTATCTGCTTTACCCCGTAATCTGAAAGCTCCTCAGGACAGGACCCCAGAAGCATTTTACACTGAACCATATACACATCCCAGAGCAAGAGAACCAGCAGCTCCCTGCATCCGTTCCAGTCTGCTCAGCTTCTCCTAAATCAACACTGCCAGAAGGCAAGACAGCACTATAACAAATTAGCACCACTCACAATTTGTTGGAGTTGCTGTTCCATTGTTTGTTTATTTAAAACACACGCAAGCACACACACACACACAAACCTCCCAAGCCTGCTCTCTGCTGCCATCCCCCAAACTCCAGATTCACAGGCTCAGAGAGGCGAGCAAAGACTGTGGATTAAACCCATGCAGAGCAACAGCCACTGCTCTGGGACTCTGCTTGGGGTTCGCTCTTTCACTCCAAGCAAAACAAAACAACGCCCACACTGTGCCAGCCTGAACATGACGGTGTCAAAATCCGTATTTCAGCACCTGACTGGGGATGTGTTGCTAAGAAAAAGAGCGAGCCCTGGGCTTGGAAGGACCCAGCATTAATAGAACTCTTAGTGCTAATGCTATTTATGAACATCCAAGGGATAATCTGCACCCCTTATCAGCCCACAAGATTATAAGATCTTTAAAATAGGAAACATGTCTTACTTCATAAAGCACTGTATAAGTTTACAAAGCACAATATTAGTGGTAATAAATAATTGTCAGTCGGGCACAGAGGTGGCTGTAAAACCTGAGGCACCATCGCTGTTCCCATTTCATTGTGAGCTCTGGGCAGTGACACTGGACATGGGCTGTGCTGACTTGGTCCACTCATGCACCAATCTGTTTGGATCTTAAGAGATCATCTGGGAAATGTGCTCTGCTTACACTCACTGGAGAAATTAATGTTTTATCACGAGGTGATCATGACGAGGGTGATTTGTGAGAGTTGTAGTAGATTCTTATCCTTCCACCAAACACAGTTTATTTGCCAGCATGTGTCAGTGTGCCAGCAGTGATTCCTTTACAGAGCATTTCTGTCTGTAGGCACTTATCACATACACGGCACCCTCCACCAGAGCAGCTGCTCACCAGTTACATCACACAGCACACAGAGACACCTTCTCTTTCATTTCTCTTGGCAATAAGCTCTGGGCTGCTGCAGACATGGTTTAGAGGACAGTCAAGTCAGCATCCTCCACTCAAACCCTTACATGCTTTCATTCAGTTCTTTCTTTCATTTTAGAGGTTGTTTTTTTTTCTGGCTTAAAAATGCTCTAAATGTTTGCATTTCTGGCTGCTGTATCATGTGCTGACAGATAACAGTGTCATCCAAAGCATGTCTGCTCACCTGGCTTGAGCATGGCTTTGTTTTCTGGACAGGTGAACACCAGATACCACAGTTACCTCCACCAGTCTAAAAAGAGTTAAGGAAGTTACAAGATTTTATACTCAGATTGAGACCTTTGCATGGAATTCTGTTAGTGCCAAAACATTTACAATTTTGTTCTTCAGATAACCCATGATTTATCAAATGTTTAAATACTCAAGCTTAACTTTTTTAAAAACTACTCACTTCACATTTGTCACCTAAGGAGGCAATTTGTGCATTTTTTCCTGTCAGAAAAAAAAAAAAAAAAAAAAAAAAGCCTCAAAGAGCAAAGCAGAATGCACAACCCTCCTTCTTTCAGCATTATTAAAACCACCTCATTGGTAATTATTCTTCTCAAGATGGGTGTGGGGGAGTGAAAATCTGGAGCAGATTCTATTTTTAGAAGATAACCTTGGGAAAAACAGGAGGTACCAGAGAAACAGGCACGAGGGGTAAAGTTGTGACAGTACTGAAACCAGCAGGAGACACAGGTGTACCAGGTGTCTGTGCCAGAGAGCTCTGAGAGACAAATGTGGCCACACCTCCTGCAAGATTTAGGCTTGGCTGGCAGGTTTCAGAGGCACTCAGAACTCACAGAGACAATTCACATATTTAAAAGCTTGAGCAAGAGTTAAAAAAACCCCAACAAACCAAACAACAAAACAACAAACCCACACTAGAAGGTTATTTTAAAAGTTTGCTGGATCACTTCCCACAGAGCTCTCCCCTCTCAGCAAGGAAAGCAGTTAAAGAAAACAAAACAAAACAAAACAAACAACAAAAAAACCCAAACAGAACCAAAACATAAAACCCAAAACAGCCAGAGAGGCTGAAACCTCTCTAACACAGATGAAACAACACAGCAGTTTTATAGCTACATAAATAGGATCAGCATCTGGCCCAAGGAGTAATACATGTACAAACTACTGCTAGCAGCCACAACAAATTGACACCACACCTTGGAGTGGAAGGAAAAAGTAAAATTCTTCCATCCTTACCACTTCCAGCAGAGCCCTCGAACATGACAGCATCAAGAGACGCCCGGGGGGTGCAGAAAACACATTTAGTGTTGGACTAAAGCCTCTCTCTTGGCATGGTGCATTCCCAAACACCTGTATCCAGTATCCAGCTGCTTCCAGCCCCTGCCCCGTGGCTGCTCATTATTCAGCCACATGCAGTCCTGTCACAGAGAGGGGCTCAGTAAATTGTGGCATTGTTATACCACAGTGCAGGTGCTTGAAAACACACAGATCCTGAGGCTCATCAGCCTCATCAGCCAGAGGGATGTTCTGATGCCATCCAGCTTTCTCTGACCCACCACATCAGCCCATCTAGGGTTAATCTGTTCCTTTCTCCAGGCATTTTCTTGGCAGGGACCTCACTCAAAGAGTATGTTTTAACAGCAGGAAAACCACCTTAAAATCCCAAACCGAACAAGTCAACTCCTGTAAAGAACCTGAATAAGTGGCATCAGTGGCATCCTTCTTATGCTAAGACATCCTCCATCACAGATGCTGACAAGGCTCTCACCTTTTTTCTCTGTTACCTCATGTAAAAAGCCTGACAATAATCCCAAATCCCCAGACCCTTCCAGGAGCAGACACAGACCCATCCCACACAATCAAAGTCTTATAACAGGGTATGTGATGTAAAAGCTCGTTTAATCTTGTGCAGGCAAGAAATAGCAGGGACCTGCCTGTAGAAAAATTAAAAAGCATATAGTAATTCATCAAATTGATTTAATAGAGCCAGCTGCATGTGCAAAAGCTGGCTCCAGCAGAGACAGTCCCAGCAGTGTGCATTTGCTTACAAATAGGCAAGGGGCTTTGGCACAGCCACTGAATCCTTTGGAAAAGTTGGTTTTGACATGTTGGAAAAGAATTTGGATTTTTCAGCTGCTCCCTAAAGCAGGAGGCAATTCAGAGAACACACCCAAGACCTGCAGCAGACACCACTTTAAAATTTGTCTTCATTATGTTCTAATTTTCTCTCAACTTTCTATTATTTGCAACAGCCAGGAAAAAAAAAGCACAGATGAAATTTTTCATGTTTCTAAAAACAGAGGAAAGGTCAGGAAAGCTCCGTTACACATCATTTGTTCTTTCTCTAGCAGCAGTCAGAGTCAAGAGCCCTGGCCCAGGCTCTACTACTCACATTTTCCCTGTTATTCCTGAGCCAACAACCCAAACACAGATGTCAGGTTTGGTGGGTTTCAAAACCAAAGGTGTGCTAGAGGGGGATTATTGTGGGGCTTCCTAAAGACAGTTATTCCTAACAAATAGTGAAATTGCTCAGAAAATAAATTCTGCTTTGCCATCTTGCAAATGTAACTTCTTCCCTCCAGATCCTACTGGGTGACTGCGAGACGGGCAGAGCTTCAGGAAGGACCAATACCTGTTTGTGCTGATGCTTGCTGAGGTGCCTGGAAATGACTTGTGAGTTTGGATCTTTCAGTGGGATGAATGGCACAGTAGAAATTCTTAGTCATACAAGCTTTCTTCCTAATTCTTATGACTTCTTCCCTCTATGATACGTACTTTTTATTATTTGTGTAAAACTTCCATTATAAAAGAAAAAGTACGGTTATTAGAAGATATATAAAGTACATCAGAAAGGAGATGCAACTCTGACCACTTCTCACATGAAAGACTGGTTGGTTACTGCAATCCACTTTTTCTTTAACTTAATTTTATTTTCTTGAGAAGTGTGAAAAACCTTTTTTGTTCATTTGGTTCTTAATTGATCATATTATTTAAAGGATTTAGTAAGGAATCTAAAAATCTGTGAAAGGGTTTGTTGGAGGGGGATTAGAAAGAGAAGGGTCCTGTAAGAACAACCCCAACTAGTCCAGTCACAGGGTTTGTTCCTCTGCTGCACACAGAACCACAGAATCATTTAGGCTGGAGAAGACCTTTAGGATCGAGTCCAACCATTAACCCAGCACTGCCAAGTCCACCACTAAACCCTGTCCCCAGGTGCCACATCTACACGTCCTTTCAATACCCCCAGGGATGGCCATTCCACCACTTCCTTGGGCAGCCTGTTCCAATGCTTGATGACCCTTTCCACTAAGAAATTTTCCCTAACTTCCCCAACCTGCACCTTCCCTGGTGCAACCTGAGGCCATTTCCTCTTGTCCCGTTGTTTGTTACTCTGGAGGCCCCAGCCTTGGCTACGGCCACCTTTCAGCCTTGTTGACCCTCACACAACCAGCCTTGGCCCATCCAGCCAGCCTGTCCATATCCCTCTGCAGAGCCTTCCTGCCCTCCAGCACTCCCACCCAACCTGATTGTCATCTGTCAGCTTACTGAGGGTGCCCTCGATGCCCCTGCCCAGATCTCTGATAGAGACACTCACACCGAGGCCTTCTTGCCTCCCCACGGGGGAAACAAATCCAAAAGATCTGGCACGAAAGGCCTGAAGACACTGCTCTCAGACACATGGTGGGGAGGTGCTGGGAAGCAAAGCAGCAGCTGAAATTAGATGGAAACAACAACAACGTTCACAGAAGTTCCCCTTGGATACATGTCAGCATGTGGGAATGATGGATTAAGACTAAGTATTTGCATTTCCCAGTCAGATGCCAAGATAGCAGAGCTGGCACACTGAAGTGTTGTGGTGTTCCTTGAAGGGAGTCTCCAGCCACCAACACTGCCTGTGTGCAGAGCTCTTCTGCTTGCAAATCTCTCTCTCTCTAATAATGTAGGTGTTTTGAATTTTTTTAAATGTGATCTCAGTTAGTGCTTATAAAAGTAAAGCATTAACAGCTACAGCATAGCAGAGGCAGCTGGGCAAGCTCTGCTGGCAGATCCCTGCCAACACAATCAACCCCAAATTAACTTGTGCTGTGCTCCCACCCACACACAGCAAGCAGGTAATGCCGTGGTGCCAACTGCTTCAGTCAGCACAGAGGAGCAGAGTGCCATGTTATTACCTCCTCTTCTAAAGGCCACAGTGGAGCATTTTGATCTCTGCATACAATAGACACCTGAACTATTACAGCACAGGGCTGAATCCTCTGGCAGACATGGCTTTCAAAGTAAGATGTAGCACTTTTGCATCGTTGCCCTCTCCAACAGATTTCAGTGCTTTTATGCTGCTCTTCTTTAAGGCCAGCACTAACAGTGCCAATGATAGATTATTTCCCATTATTTTCCCAGCTGGGGAAAAAAAAAAAATCCCCAAACCAACCACAGAGAGATAAATCCATCATTACAAAGGATGAGGCATCATGATCCTGTTTTAGGGCATCCAAGTCAGGGCCACAACCAAAAAGGTCAGGTCTTGCCCTCTTCCTGCATCAGCCCTGTTCCGGCTCAGCCTCCTGGTCTTCAGGGGCAGCACAACAGAGCAGGCGGCAAAGCAGAGCCAAGGATCAGGAACACTCTCCAACAAAGCTGGCTGTAAAGCCAAATCCCCAGTGTCAGGGGTCACAGCAGTAAGGGAGGGTTGTGCTTCAACCGCCAAAACATCCTCCAGTATCCAGGGAGGCTGCTGGCAATAGGTGAAGGATGGTGATGAGACAGAGGAACAATGAGGAAAAAGTTCTCGGAATTGTTACTGGCACTGCAGGGTGCACACCCAGTGAGGAGGTGGAGCAGAGCACCACTGGGACCAGGAGGAGGCTTCTCCTACAGAGAAAGGGACAAACAGAAGGGAATGTTCCTGCCTGCATTTCAGCCTGAAATTGTCCTCTCTAACACCCATTTCCAAAGTCAGCATCAATCAGTGCCTAACTACACAAGGTACTTCCACTTTGTAATCATCTTCAGTTCTATATGTTTAACTGTTGTTGACTTCCTCCCTTGGAACTTTGTAACAGCCCAGCAAGAATGACAGTTTAGAGGTTCTCCGAAAAGTCCCCCAAAATGCATCAGGAACCGGAATCTGCTGCAGGGCTGTGGGACGTTGTCTCAGCAGATTCAGTGGGTAACCAGGTCTTCTGAAACAAAGTGTAATAAGTGTTTCTGCCTGGACTTGCCAAAAGACCTTCATGCAAACAGAACTGCAGGAAAATTAGGGTGGACTCTAGTGGCTGCCTCCCCCTCGGGGTTTGGGGTTTTTTTGTTGTTTTGGGTTTTTTTTTTCCCCTTCAATCCTGATGAAATTCATTACAGTTGCATTTACACTGAGGTTGTGATTTAAATTTTCCAAAGCAGGCAGGGCAGGTTTGAAAGCCTGATATATCAGACTGTGTGTGTGCTTCCTGAAGAACCAGGGTGGCTGCAGAGCCTTCCCCAAGGGGTGCCTGGTTGGTCCCCTCACCCCTTGGCATGTTTTGCTGTCACACAGACCACTGCAATCCTGGCAAGTTGAGCAGACTTGCTCCTTACAGCCGAGCAGCCCCACATTCAAACATGCCAGTACTTTCCTTGAAGGTATTTACAGTTTACTTTTTAGTGCTACTTTAAGTTCAAAGGGTCTAGTAAAGCCCCATTAAGCCATTTACATCAAACTGGTTAGTTAATTATCCTGTTGCAGGCTTTAAATTAGCAATTTATAACCCCTTCCCTGGAGATGCCAGTATTTGGAAACAACTCAGCCAGGACTTTTTGCAGGGTGTAGTTAAGGAACAAAAAAAAAAAAAAAACCTAAACCAAACCACCACAACCCTCCCAAAAAAATAATAAAAAAAAAACCCAACCAACCAAACAAAAAACCACCACCCCCAAACCAACCAAACAAAAAAAATCCCACCCAAACAACCCAGAATAAATATCTTCATTTTTTTATTGGAAATCTGTTAACTCTGGGAGAACCTAGATGGGACAGGGTAGGAGAGAGCCCACCATAACCAGGTAGCAGAGATACCTTTGGCTGTGCAGCAAAACGTGGTGATGTGCAGAGGGACAAAAGCAGCCTGAGAGGCACTACAGCCAGGTGGGGAGGATGCTTCCTTTACAAGATGTTCTGCTACTTAGTAGCATAATTGAAGGTATTTTTACATTCACATTTACAGAAATGTGTCTGCCCACACGGGAGGAGAACAATTTGAGGCTTTAGGTCTGGTCAAACTGCACACCAGCACACAAGCTCTAAAGAGGACGTGGGTTTTGGTGATCACCTCTGCTTACCCAGGCAGCGAGGAGGCTCCTCCTGCACTGCAGCCATCCTTCAGCTTAGGGTTAAAAGATCCATTTTTATATCCCCTTGCCGTGAGGGTCAGTGACCCCATGGGGCAGGTGAGGCTGGAGCTGAGGGGTTCTCCATGCCCAGGATCTTCTCCCCTGCCAACAACCTTAAATTTCTGAGAAGGAGAATCTGTTGATCCCTCAGGAACTGGTTATTCCAGTCCACCCCACTCCAAATGCAGAGCTGTTACAGAAAAGAATAACCCCCTTCTCCCCTAACTGCCAAACTAACCAGATCCTAGAGTAAAACATTCCTCTCCCCCCCCCCCCCCCCTTCTCCTTGTTTCCACCAGCCCTTACATTAGTTCTACAAACGACTGGCATACTGGGTGTTTACTGGCAAACTTTATTTCAAATGAAGATGAGAGGGAAAAACTGTCCAGTTGCTATTTTCACACAACAATCTGTCAGGTATAAGAGAAATCTTGGCCCCAATCCTGGAAGCTGTCCCAAACCAACAAGCACTTAACACCTCACCAAGAGCAGGAATCCATGGAAAGAAGGGCCATGTGGAATGAGACCAAGGCAAACTAGGAGATTTCACATTAACATCAAAAAAAACCCACACAAAGTTTGAGAGAAAAATTCCTTCCTACTTGAAAGACAAGACAGACAGATGGAATCAAGTCATATGATAGACCCTGCCATTTTTTGGCCTTCATCTTAATACATCCCCTTTTCAATGGCAAAAAAAAAATTATCTTCTGCCAAACAAGTGTCAGATTTACTTAAGAAGAGAGATAAAAATCTAAGCAAGTTATTTTCTTTATGCTATGCAACCATGAGATTTATTTTGCATTTGCTTGCTTCTTGTTATGGAGAGTAGCTGTTTCACAACAATTTCTGGGACGGGGGACAGATGGGAAGAAGAGAGGGAAAAGACACTCAGATTTCAAACCAAAGGGACAAAATATTTTTGTTCAAAATCTGTAAGATGGTATGGCTTTTATGTGATTTACTGCTCCAAATTGCAGGACAGAGGTCTTATAATAAAAATACAGGTAAACACAACATAAAATCTAAATTATCTAAAGGACTGAAAAACCCAACCCCACACATAGATGACATTCCCCGAATTCTCTGCCCTTTCTTGGGAGCAGTTACACCCAAACCATCACTCAGACCAGAAGCTGTTCTCTCCTGCTAATCACTCTGGAATCACACACCAAGGTAAAAAAAGTTCAAATGCAAACGCCAGCCTGGCCTTTGAAACAGCACGGTTCTAACGGGCCACAGGATTGCATAATATTAGGAAATTATAAAATAATGTGAAACTGTGGAGAAAGAAAAAAAAGCAAAAGCAAAGCCCTCCTGTGGATAAAACAAGAGTCTTCCCTGCTCCACCAAACCCCTCCATTTCCAAGGCATGCAATGCCCAGGCCCGTGCCTAGAACAGGTGTGTCTCCTTAAATACCTCCCGTGTCACACTTGTGTCTGATGGACACAGCGCTGCGGGATTATATTAGTACCAGTGCATTCCAGCTGGAGCTGCCTCGCCGGGATCCTGGAACTCCTCGCCCGGGGGGGCAGCTCTGCAGCCACATGACCGAGGGGACACAGCGACCACAGCGACCCTGCCCTGCACTGCCCAGCGCTTGTGCTGCGGCTGAACCCACCCAGGCACCTCCCCCGGGAGCGGGGAGGGAACGGAGGGCTCCAAGGATTCTTTTCTTTCCCTCCTCTGCGCTCACTACCGCCAAATTCTCAGCTGGTTTGTGCCAAACAGATATGGTGAAAACCACGGTAAAAGAAAGATGCACGGCTAAGAGAGCAAAGTCCACCCAGGCATTCCCAAGGAGAAAATGCTGACAGGGCACAAGGCAGGTATGGCTAAAACAGGATGAAGGAAGGACAAAGGAGAGGGAGCCTCATTCATCTCCAAGTCAGTGCAGGAAGAGACACCCCTTGGCAATTCCAGCCTAATTCATCACTGAGCCCTGGAGGATGCATACCTTGGAGGATGCTTGCTGCTGGCCCGAGCACCTCAAAGTGCTAATAAGAAAATTCTTATGGCAGCAAACGCATTAGTGACATTTTTTTGTGTCATGTCTTCATGACTGGCACAGATAGTACATAGAAAAGAGCTACCTGGTGTGAGCTACAGCTCTGCATCACAATGCAAAGGTGTTCTTCAGCCTGAAGAACTGCCCCAATGACACCTCTGCCATGAAAGGCATCTGGTAGTACAGGTCAGGGAGCTGGGGCACTGATGGATGTGAGAAGCTGCTGAGCAGCACACATGGGCTCAGAGGGGGAGCACCACAGGGCCCTGTGGGATCTCCTCTCTTACTCCTCCTTGGTAACACGGGCACCTTCATTTTCCAGAGAACAACTCTTGCAACAGGTTTTAGGAGAGTACATGAGTGAGAATCCTCATTTATGAGGAATCTACCACATCCTTAAGTTATTCCACTGGTTAATTAAGTCAGATTTCCAGGTTTGAGCTCCCATCAGGTTTGTCTGCCTGTCCCTACAGTAAATAGCTCCAGGCATCACAATGAGCTGTTGGGGGTGAAGGCAGTGCCAAGCTAAACGTTCTTCTCAAGTCAACTTCTTCAGTCCACCTCTGCTCTATAACCCCTCGAGGGCTGGGTGATACAAAGGGTTCAATGAACCCAACTCATCAGTCCAGTGCAAGCTGGAAGCAAAAGGAAATTCTCACATACTCTACATCCCAATCATCTGTTCACCTCACTGGCCATTTCTGTTCAAATAAATCCAGAATAAGGCCATTCCATGATACTTCATTCTCAAACAAATGAGCAGGACCTCAAAGACCCCAAATCCATCCACCCCTACAAACACATATCCTTCTTACTGCTGACATTTTTCTTTTTCTAGAGGTCTCAAGTCCATAGCCATAAAAATCAGCATTAACTGCCAGGTGACCTCTTAGTCTTCAGCCAACTATTTATTATGCTGGGTCCTTAATTACCAGGCAAACATGTTGCAAATGCCACCCCATTTCTCAGACACCAGGAGTTCAAATGTTGAACAGCCTCCCATAACCAAGATTTAGCATCTTTACCTTTCCTTTACTCTTTGCCAGCCAGTGTCAGGGACTTCTGGCCAGTGGGCAGCCAGGCTGGGGAGGGCACTGGGCTTCACACATCTGTTGTGAGATCTCCCAATGCAGACTGTCCCCTCCTTCTCAGGCAACTTGAAACCAAGTCCCCAGAGCAGGTCTGTGTCCTCAGCAGACAAAGGGAGGCCCAGCTGTATTTCATAACTGTGCCACATTCAGGATGTGCACTTCCAGGAGCCCTGATCCTTGGTGACACACCTAATGCAGAGACAATTATTTAAGAAGCCATTTTTAAACCCCCCCCACAGTCAGTACAGGAGTGCAATCATTCACTCCATTTTTCCACAAGCAAAAATTTGTCAGACTTTGGGTAAAACAGGTCTTCATGTGAGCAACCCCTCTGCACAGCCAGGGCTGTGTTCCCATGGGGAGACAGCAGCACATGCATTTTCTTTGGAGGCTCCGAAAGGCTGAATTTCTTGGTGAGAGCAAAACAAACCAAGCCATTTCAGTGGGAGTAGCTGAGAACAGAGCTGTCCACGAGCCTCTGTACAGCCCTCCATCCAAACACTCAGCTCACACTCCTGTCAGTACTTGCAAGCCTTTAATCCAACTGAGGTTCTTCACCAACCTCCAGCTATTTCATGACGTGCCTGTCTTGGGGCAAAAAATCCTAGAGAGTGTCCCCGTAAATCAAACACATTCGTTATATAATTGAAGAAGTTTTATGGGGGAAATGGCAGAAATTCTCCTGTCATTTAGAAGAAAATTAGTGATCTAGTGCACAGCAGTGATTAGCCAGATAGCTACCCTTTTTTATTGAGGAACCAGACTCATAATTAAGGTGCTTTTTCTTAAAATAATATATAAATAAACTATTGGAAAGTTTTACACAACTTTAACCAGTGAAATTTCAGAGTTCAAATAAATTACAAGCTATTTCACTGTTGGACTGTCTGTCTCTAAGGCCATAATTAATTTTAATGTTCAAAGTTGCAGTGCCAAACACGTGACCAGGAGTAAAATAAGAAAAACCTCTTTTAGGCCTCTCTTGCAGTTTCTATCAACAATACAGAAGACAGGAAAACAGGAGGCCAGGTGCAGTTATGTTCAGAAATACCTTCAGTCTCACACACTGTGAGATGTATGAAAAACATGACAAATTCAAAACTCACTTGCCCCCATTTCGGGGGAGGATAATGGAGATGAGAGAGAGGAAGGGGAGGGAAAAAAGGAGACCAAGTGTCACATGAATGACTTCATATTTGAACACACAGAGGGAGCTTCCCTTATCTGTGTATCACACCAGAGCAAATACAGGACAAGCCATGGCAATGCCATGCCAGCAGCTAAATGTGCTGTTATTTATTTATTCAGACAGTGGCCAATGGTGTAGAGGAAGACTGGATTTAAATAAAAGTAATTGAAAGCTACCAATTTTAATCTTGCTTTACATTTAGACCCTAGTTATTTTCATAAAGGATGATCAGGGCTGGTAACTACTAACCATATTGATTTGCAACTAAATATAGTCTGCCCTCAATTTGGTATTATGTTCTGCTAACCAGAGTTGCACTATCTCCAGCTGAAACATCTATTCCATTTCACATATCCAGCTGTCATTTTTACTCCTTTTATTATTTTAATAAAAAGTCAATGACTTTTATTAGACAATTTCTTTTTTTTCCCATTTGAATCATAGTGCCTGAAAAGTCAAAAATCCATGGAAAATTTTTTACATCATTTTTGTACGAGGATATTAAGCATTTAAGTCCAATCATGTCTAACATTTAAAACAAACACTTTTATAAAGAGGAGTGAGCTGTAGCTAATGATTTAAAACTGAATTCTCATTGCCTGGTCCTTCAAAATCTAGAGCTACCTGATGTTCGCTTCCCATGAGCTCCAGTTTCACCAGCCTAGAGAAGGAAAACAAGCATCCCAAATTTCTTAGGCTTTCGCTGTTCTCTCAGCTGAAATCCTTTATTGCGCTAAATAATAATAAAAAAAATCTGCAAAAATGGCCTGAAGGTGTCCCTGCAACAGCAGCTGCCTCTGTCAGAACAGACTCTTGTTCCTCACACTCAGGGACAGACTTTCTGCAACTGAGCATTCTGTCTTTCCTTAAACTTTTGGCAGAAGACAAGGAGTGCCTAAATAACGACAGACCCAACTTCACAAGATCTATGAAAATTGTTTAGGCAGCTATTGTAACTTCAGGTTTCTCTTCCTATTATTGTTATCAAAAAGATCGTCCAGTGCAGTAGCTTTTGGTCATTACATTTACAGTGCACTTGACTTTTGTGCAATAACCCACAAATTCCCAACCAAGATTACCAAAACCAACAAAAGCAAGAGGTTCCACTTCCTGCAATACAAATCCTGCTTCCCTTTTCTTGGTGTACGTACTGAGAGGCTGTGATTGCATCTGCCCACGTTGTGTTTAGCAATTGAAATTAGAGAAATATCTTTTTTTCCCCAAAAAAAAAATCTTAATACACGTGCCGGATTAAAAAGGTAAAGCTTAATTTGCTATCAGGAAGACAGAAGAGAAACAGAAGACAGACCTGATCAATCACCATGTTATGTGAAAAGTGCAGAAGAAAGAACTTTTCATGAAACCCTCCCATGCTACTTCCAAATTCACATTTGTCTTCACAATCCATAACATTTCTCAAACCACTTCTGCACTAAGTTCCTTATTTGTTTATTCCTTCCCAGGATAGCACTTCCATTTATAAAATTCACACTTTAACTGCCAGCACAGACCTGGCTGCCTGTCAGGCT
Organism: Pyrocephalus nanus; assembly: GCA_038380795.1. Taxonomy (NCBI): domain Eukaryota; kingdom Metazoa; phylum Chordata; class Aves; order Passeriformes; family Tyrannidae; genus Pyrocephalus; species Pyrocephalus nanus. The sequence goes on from CM076278.1 coordinate 6,491,228, forward strand.
TAGGAAAGCTGAAATGAAGTCTTTGCTTTGGCTCAGCCCTGGGCAGCCCAGCCGTGCTTGCCAGGCCAGGCCAGGCCATTTCTGCAGAGCAAACGTTGCAGCAGGGCCAGGGCCCGGCCAGGAGCTCATCCTTGTAATAAATGTGTGCCCCTACAAAGGAAGAACAAGTCAATGCATTCCCTGCATCCCTCTGGCTGCATGAACACCATAGCAATGTGAACCACCTGTTCCTAAAGTCAGGAGCCATCATCCATGAGGATGTCTGGCCAGCAGTGTCCAGCATGGGACACAGATGCCAGTGTCACCTGATGGCCCAACAGGGGGCTAAGAGTGACTCATTGCCACAGAACACACCTCAGTTACATTTTGAGCAAGACCTGAGGCACTTCAGCCACTCCCACAGCAGTCTGAGCCAGCTGAGGTGCACCCTGGTTGTAAATGCTGAAGGATGCTGCTCAAACTCCCCTGTGACCACAGACTGATCATCCAGTAATGAGACTGACGTGATTACAACAGGAAAAGCAGAGCTGTATTAGACACAGAGCCTTGGTCCTGCATCATGCTGGACAAATGTCACACGTGTAGCTTGGACATTGGGAGAATCTCCCTGGATAATTTACTGCTGGTCTCAAGTTGTGGCTTGATGGAAGACATACAGATGAATCATTCCATTCTTACAAGTGTTTGAAAAAAGAAAGTCTGGATGCATGGAAGGGATAAAACCAATAAACTCTCTTAGCTCCTTGTTGTAAACATCCATCTTGCTGGTGTGGAGGGAGAAGCAAACAGGGAATAAAACTGCACATCCCTTATTTAAAAGGAAGATGACTTGATACCTCAGAAATAGCCTGGTAAGAACACTGTTTCCCTTCCCTAATGAAGTTCCATGTCCAGTATTAAGGAAAACTAATCTTTCAGTAACATTTCAGCCACCTCAAAGGGCAATTTAAAAAATAATGTGGGGTTGTGATGTTTAAACAAGCTTTTCCACCAATTACTTGTTAATAGCATCCAGAGGCTCCAAGTAAGAAACAGGACCCATCATTCCAAGCAATTTATAAGAGCAATACATAGAGTGAGGCAGAGGATTTGAAGGGAAGAAAAATGCTGGGGGCAGGGAGGGGGGGGGAGGTTTAAAAATCACAAGTAAGATTGCTAAGTATATCCAAAATCTAAAAACTGAAATAAAAGCCAGTGCTCTGCACCAAAGCCCTATGCAAATACCAACTGCTAAAAAAAAAAGAAAAAAAAAAAAAGAAAAAAAAAGAAAAAAGAAAAAGTCATTCCTTCCTTGTTTGTCCCATGAGGTCAGACCCAGCTGCTTTCCTGCAGCCACTCTGGAGAGCTACAGCCCTTTGGTACCCCCCCGGCAGCCTCGTGCCCTGGAGTGCTCAGGTGTGCCAGGCAGTGACAGCCCACAGGTACAAACTCATCTGCCCCGGGGCTGCCTGGCACACGAACTCAGAAGGGCTCTGTGAGCTGGAAGAGAAATCTCCCAAGAAAAGAAAGAAACTCTCCCTCTTTTGCCTAGAAAAGCCTCCCCGGGATTGCTGAGCCGCATTGTGGGGAGGTGGCGATTGACGCCTGCGCTGCAGCCGCTCCTCCCGGGGCAGGGAATGCCACGCTGCAGCAGCAGGCTCGCCTGCTCCAGGTTCACATGGAAGCATTCCAAGCTACTCAGCTTCTGACAGCTCTCCAACTGCTCTTCCACGCGGTGTTGCTTTACATTACATTGCTTTCCCTGCCAGGAGGCACTGCTGTATTACAGTACAGTCGTCTGGCAAAATGTAAAACTGATTTCTTCACCTCCCAAATACCACCTGACTGTTGCTGCTGCAGTCACCACTATAAGCCCTGCTCTCTATTACACTTCCCTGCTTTTGTCCATATACAAGAGGTTTTAATATCTTCCCTCCTCTTCAGCCTCCTTCCCAACTTTCTGCTTCTCCCCTCCCTGTCGTGCCCCCCAGTCCCTTCTGTGGAGGGCAGCCCTCCTCAGCTTCCTGCCCAAGGTGTCACTGCTCGAGTTAAAACACCCAAGTCAGCTCATTAGGAGCATTATCAGGTGACTCCACCGACTGTAGCACCAAGCAGAGAAAGTGTGAAAAATAATTCAAAACATTGTAGTGACTTACAGCTTCCTTAACAAGCTCAGCTTCCTGTTATATCACAATTTTACCAAAGAAAGCAGGTTACAGAGGCAATTTATAACACACATGCACTTTTAGGCATTTGGCTTTTAATTCTCTTCATTTCAGTGTGCTTTACATTACTGGTGGGCTGCAAGGCAAAACTAGTTCCCTGCACTGCAGCGTAGCTGGTTTCCTTTCTGGTTTTGAACTATAAAAATAGCCATATTATAAGAGCAAAGGTCTAGCTCTGTCTATTCCTCAGTCATAGGCAGAACAGGGGGGAAAAAAAAGGGGGGGGTAGCAAAGGGGGAGGAAAAGCAGTGAAATAGAGTACAGGCAGTCTTTTCCCTTCTTACACCCTGTGCAATTGTTAAAGATCTCCTGATCCAGGGGTTGCATCCAGGCCATCACTTTTAATAAGAACTTATCTGTCCTCCATCGATTTTTCAATCTGTTTAGACTTCTGCTATCCATAACACCCTGTGGCAATGAGTTTCACGTGGTAACTGCTGCTTGACAGAGTGCCTCCTCTTTGCCTTGCTTTGAATCAATTTAGCAAACACAAGAACCATGAAGGATCACTCCCTACTCCCCTTCCCCACCCCATTCATGACAATATAAGACATCTGCAATTTCTGTAATAAGTCATCTCTTCTCTATGGCAAAGAGAGAAATCAGTGAATGACTTTTCTCTGGCCCTTCCCTGGCCCTCCACTGCCTTTGAGAGGTGGTGACCAGAACTGCACAGTGCTTAAAGACACTGGCACACCAGGGATTTACCCAGCAGCACACTGATGGTTTCTGTTTGGTTTACCAGCTTGGGTAAACATCCAGAGAGTTTGTTGATTCCTCAGGGAGCACAGCATTTCCTCCCAGCTGAAGGATCAGTCAGGCTTGGCACTGCGATGCAGAAATCACTACCCTGCCTCATGAGCCCCTGCTAATCCCAGGAGACCTGCTTCACCAAACAGAGCTGCTCCACATAATTGCTTGGCTTATCTCCCCTCTCTTAGCTGAGCTACCAAGGTTCCAAAAGCCCTCAAAATTAATGACAGGCATGGCTGCAGATTAAAACCCTCTACCTGTGTAGTGCTGTGTGCATCACTTGTTCCCACAGCACTGCAGTCACAGTGCTCGGCTGAGGTTTCTCTGTGCTCCTGACAAGCAGCTCAAGTGCTGCCAGATTAGCAAACACTGGGAGGAACCATCAGAGCAGTTTGTTTAACTCCAGTTTCAGAATTTCTGAGAAGCATTTATAGCACATCATGAGAAAGGTAACACAGAACAAAGTTATGAACTGAAAGAATCTCAGCATACCTGACCAGAAAACCGAGCAGGTAATTTGAGCAAACACAGACTCCTCTGAACACACAGTTAACAAAAGGAGCTCAAGACAGCTTAACAAAATAATAGCACAGACGCATTTTACTTCCACAGTTACAAACCTCTGAATGTGAGTGAGCAAACTATAGGAATAACAGCCTTTGAGCACCAGTGAAAATCTACAACTACCCACGAGCACACACAGGCTGGGGGAATAAAGTCATCCAGTCCAGCATATCGAAATCTAAACCTTCCTTCTGGATATCTCATTTGCTGAACATTTTGCACAAAGTGCCTGCAAAAATAACACTGGCTGTGTTAAGATCTGTGGAGAAAAACCCCTTTCCTTCTGTTTCCTAAGGAAGCTAACATGGGATAGAATATCCCTTTTACTCAGTATTATGAGGAATCCCTTACTGGAGCTCTGACATAAAGGGAATTCACAAAGTCAGCCAGGGACCTGCCCACACCCATCACCATGACTTTCCAAGACTGGAATGAGAAAAAGTTCCGTTTAAGTTGCGCACTCAGCCTCAAATGTCAGTCACCTCTATTCTCTCTTTTGAAATGTACACACAATATACACACACCTATTTATACACACATGTATAAATCACTTCTGATATTTCTTCTGAAATCCCCACTTTGACTGACACTTCTCACAGTCCTGAATGTAACAGATGGTTCCCCAGTTCATTTACCCCCTGTATTATAAAATACTGCCATCCATGAGGGATCAGAACCAGCCAGGAGTTTGAATACAGAGAGCACAGCAGCCTGCTCACAATAAGCAGAAAAGTTGTAACTGTAAAGCAGTTCACAAGGAGTGCCTTAAACACTATTACAAGGAAGTGGCAGCCTGTTTAGAGCCACACCAGGCAGGATAGAAAGTCTGAGTCCCTTGAGTCACAGGGCTCATTCCTTGCTCCTCTCCAGGAAGGTGTGCACAAGCAGGTGAGGGGGCAGACGGTATCTGCTGCCTCACACTGGACTTCAGGCTACAAAAAGTACTGTTTGCTCACATCCCCTTTCTTTGGTAACCAACTGAGAAGCTGCTTTCTTCTTAGTCTAAAAGCATCTCACTCCAGCTCAGTGTGTTTCAGAGAAGATTCAGCTGTGAAGAGGAATGAGGATGCCCTCCATGAGATAAATGTCCTGGCCTCTTGTGGGCATAACTCTCCCAGCAGGAGCTGACAATGGATAATGTTGGCACAGAAAATGCATTTAAGCTCAGTTCTGTTAATATGGTCCTCTCCCAGCTGAGAGCAGAGGATCCCTGGTCAGCTGGTATCTTCCACATTTATCCTGCCAGTGTTCCAGAAGCAGAACTACCACTGGTGAGGAAAAGTCACCCATAGTCGGGGAATGGGCTCTACTTCTAAGCCAGAGAAAAGGGACAATGGATGAACTGACTTTGCAATTTGAGATGAGTTCTTATCATCTGGGACATTAGCATGAAACAACTTCCTCAGCTCGTGGTTTAATGAATAAAGGAATCACATCTTTCAATATATATTGTAAATAATCACAAAGATGTGCCATCTGAAATAGCCATACATGGCTCTCTCCATACCCATCATTTACAAGCAAACATTTCTCAAGTGATCATCTGAGAGAGCTGAAGTGGGCAGAGCTCAATGCCAGCCAAGCTGACTCTTCAAGGGAAAACTTGGACAACACAATACTGAAAGTCTTGGAGATGGCAAAGCCACTGCAATCTATGTTCAGCTTTTTCTCAAACACTAAGTTTTTCTAGCAAACTGGTAATTTTCCAATTGTATCAAATTGTTTGATACCTACTTGGGAGAAGATTTAGTTATCTATTAACATTTGCATGGCTTATTTGAACTGTGAAAAAAGTCAAGTGAAGAGGGGAAGAAACGTGCCCAAATTCAAAACGGGACCCCCATCCTCACTCCCTTATCTCCTTGTCCTTCTGCAAGTGAAGGACAAACCTGCAGCGATCTGGCTTCAACTGCCTGAGCTCCAGCTGCTGCTCACAGTCAGCAGCACAGTCACCACAGCCATCCCTTCTGGGGGCAGCCCCAGAGCTGCCCAGCAGGCACACACTGGGAACAGCTACACCCCAGGATCTATCCACGGGGTTAGGCAGAAAGGAGTATCCAGGGTACCTATCATGGCAACATCTAAATGCAAGTATCAGAGCACTCTGCAGACAAAAAGGGCTTTCCCCCAGGCTGTTTAAAATTTGCATGTTCCTGTGTAGCACTGAAGATAGCAGCAATGGTGATTCATTAAGATAATGATTTAAGTAGGAGGCTTAAGAAAGTCGGGGTGGATTAACATCCAAAGGGCTGCAGTTGGAGCTTTTCCACTCCAGGCTGCCACCTTCCCTTTTAAGGGAAGGGATGAATTCCAAAAGTCAGGAGAACTATGAATTAACAGCAGATATATCACAACTACATTGCACTGAAGTAGAAGAGCACCATCTCTGCTCCTGCCCATCCTCCTTGGCAAGGACAAGCACAAAATTTTATGCTGCAGGAAAATTTTCATGGCATTATAAATCATTGACAATTATAAATTATTGGATTTTCTTTTATTTGATTAGTTTCTTAGTGTAGGTTCTCCTCAAAAAAAAAAAAAAAGGACTGTGTAAATTTGTTTTGGACCAATTTTCCATCCACCTTAAAAACAATACACATTTTCTTCCAATCACTTGTCTTTCCCCACATTTGAATAATCAAATGGGTTTGATAAATTGATTGCTCCCACATAATAATGTAAATACACACATTGGGAAAAAGCACACACGTCCTTTCCACACCCCAACATTTAATCAAATCGTGATCAGTTACGAGTTGAGACACGAATTCCATCCGTAACACCAGGTTAATGCTCAGACAGTTAACAGGCAGCTCATACTTCATCCCTGCTAAGAGAGAGGCCTCTGTACCCTGATTTTGATACATTACTTTCATTGCCTCCTAACGAGATGCACAGGCAGCCGGCGTGGCCGCTGTGCCGCTCACTGTTCCATTGCACCAGGGCATCCCGCAGTGCATTGCCCCACTCACCGCTAGCTGTGCTTGGGCTGAACGTCTTCTGGGCACTCTATCCCATGCTGATTCAGAACAGAATAGCTCCCTGGAATGCAATTATAGAAAGAGTGAGGGTTTGCCTTAAAAAGGGATTATTCCAGAACAGCTATTCCTTATTAACTATTCCCAGTCGCCTCTTTGCTAGGTTGATGAAGTTAACTGAGATTCAGATCAGTAACTTATCTTGATCTGAATCAATGACCCTGGTACAGCATCATACACGCACAGCAATGGCTTTGCCAATAGAAACAGACTCAGCTGCAGTGAAAGTAGAGCTGCTGCATGGACACAGCTGAGTTTGTTTTAAGTTGGGCAGATGACAGGATCAAGAAATATGTTTTAAAAAAAAATAGTTGTTCCTATCATGTTAGATCTCATCAGCACTGCATGTGACATTTTGTACTTTACAAGTCTCAGGATCTGCTTTGTTCCAACTTGGTTTATTCCTTAGATATATGGAGACCTTAACAGCAGGGAAATTTTGAGTTCTGGAACTTCTTTGTTTAGTGAAGTTCTTAGCTTGCAAGATTTCTCATCCAAAAGGGCTGAGAAAGTACCTGGCACATCTTCGATGCTTATTGAATACATTAAATAAATCAAACGTTTTATGATAAAATTCCACTCCCCCACACCAAACAGATGTAGGTGCAAGTCAAAGACGCTTGAAAAATTGCACTAAAATTGATTTTGCTCCAGTTTTCCCCAAAGGAAAGAATTTGAGTGTGGGTTGAGACAAAAACATGGAAAATTTAAGCTATCATGAACAACTGAAAAGAGAAGTGGAGGAAAGACAGAAGCCAAAACTAAACTTCACATTCAGCCTGCATAATTGATACTCTCTACAGTGTTCTGTATTACAGGCATTCCTGGACTCACACAGAAAGTGAGAGTCTTTTTCTTGGGCTCATCACACTTCTAGAGAAAAATGTGAGATAGCTTAATGCTGGAGTCTCCTGCCTCCTCAGGGGAAATCACAAACCACAGAGAAGGCTCATTCACATTCTGAGAGGCTGGAAAAGATAGGACCCAACAAAGCTGAGGATGTTGGTCCCAAAAGGAGGGGAAGAATTACTAAGAGATACTTGTCAAGTCCTGCAGCACAAAAAAGGGCTGCGAACTCTTGAACACCTCTAACTTAAAATACACACAAAGCCTGTCATGTTGCATGTGTTACAGGAAGGGAACAGAAACAACATCCTCTGTTCAGATTGTTTCTAGACTGTTAGACCAGGACTTGGTGTGGTAGGACTGTTAAGCATCACCATCTGCCTGATGTTCCACACCTGGGGTCTGTGCCCAGGCAGGCTGTTCTGGGCAGGGGCAGAGGGCAAAGAGTTTCCATGGACACAGTTCAGCCATTTCCAGGGCTGGGATTGGCATCCCAAAGGAGCTCTCTGACAAAGCACAGAGCTCAGTATTTCAGGACAGCATTCAGCTGCAAGACCCACAAGACCATTTCTTGTGTCCCTGAACTCCTTCGTGCCACACCTCCCACTTTCACAAAGCTGGTCCATCCTGCACACAGTGAATCAGGGAGCCTGTGTCCAAAAACGGGTGATCCAGCCTGCCATTACTTGATCACAGCATCTGTAACTATCAGTCTCCTGTTGCATACAGGCAATCTTAGTCCATGGATGTAATATTTTATGAGCAGCTTTTATGGGTTCTTTCCCTTTAGAAGAGAAAGTTAAGAGAGGCATGGCAGAAAGGGGAAAGGGCTATTATAAATATATGCAAGTCAAATCAGGGAAAAAAAAAAAAAAAGGAAAAGAAACTGAAACCACTTCCAGTCTCTCTCCCTCTAATAAATTCCACACTCTCAGGGTCTCTGGCACCACTTCACAGTAACCCCAAAAGATGTTCACCTGTTCCCACAGCACTGAGAAACAAACAGTGAAGTGAGAACAAAGCAGCTCCCACCTAGGATGACCACTGTAATCCCCTGACAGCACATGGTAAAGGGAAAACCTTACCATTACAGGAGAAGAAAAACAAACACATACACACACAGCTCCACTGCTGGGCACTATTAGCATCCTCCCCATTTTCTGTATGCATCCAGTATCAGGAGATTTATATTCAGGCCAAAAGCTCACGCTGGCAGGAGAGGAAAGTACTTTGGAGAAGAGAGGGGAAGGGGGAAAAAAAAGCCTACAGTTTCTTGGCTTGTGATCAGCAGGCTGGATGCATTCTGTGGAACTAGGCCAAAGCGTTAGTTATTATATTCAAGAGAACATCTGAATCCCAGCTCAAGGGAGCCGAGTTTGCGGCTCTCATTTATGCTGTATATCAATTGAATATCAAACCACATTTTCCGCCTTCTGAATAATAAAGCTTAATAGTTTGGGACTCCCATATGGTCCATTGTTAAAATATTTCCAAACACTGGCTGCTGTTTTATTTCTGAAGGAAAGATTTCTCTTTCCTCTTCAAGCTTTCTTGTTTAAAAGATGCTTGTAGGGAAAGCTAAATATATTCGTCTTTTAAATATTTCCAGAGTTTTAAGAAGGGCTGAAAAATGAGAGGATAAGGAAAATACATTTTGAAACTAGCTTTTTCTTTCCTTTTTAATGTCACATGCAAATGTTTGTTCCAGGCAGAAGCAGCTGGTGCCACCAGGCTCTGCTGTTCAAAACAGGGGGTGCAGAAGCTTTCAGAAACCATGAGTTGCTCTAACAAAGGAAGGGACCACACAGACTCAAACCATTCACAAAAGGACCCAGGCCGACTATTTGACTATTACTTACAAGGAAGCTTGGCCAGTAACGTAGGCAATAAATACTGGAGAAACCTGTTCTGTGCATAACCCGGGTTTGTCTTTTCACAAGTCCTGCTCTCTAATTAGCTACTCATTCCTGGAGGGCATTGCTGATGGATGGAGTGTATCAATTTGGCATATTTAAAAAAAAAAGTCAAGAAACTTGTTAAATAGTAAAAACATCAGCATAATAAACACTCTGCAGCGTGTTAGGAATGGTCACTAGTGCTCCTTCCCAGTCACACCAGAGAAGAGCACTCCTGTTCTTTCAGAAGACTCAGTGGCTGAGTCTCTGACTCCCAAGGGCTGCAGTGCCCTGCTCAGAGCACGGATGAGAACTCACAAGTGCTCATCTTCTGGTCCTGCACTCACCCCCTGTTCCATCAGCAGGAAAGGACTCGACTGCTCCATGGGCAGAAGTGAAACCTGCGGCAGTGCCTGGCCGTGCACTGCTGTGACCCACCAGCTCCTCCTCAGCCAGCCCCTGCCCTCCCGTGAAGTTCCTCCGTGACCGGAGCTCCTGGGGCAGCCCCAGCCTCAGTGTGTGCTGCTCACTCTGCCAGGCAGAAGGTGCTGAGCTCTGCAGGGCCATCAGTAACAGCATAAAAACACAGCTGTTCCTACAGCCCAGCAGCCGAGTAGAAATCCGGCTCTCTCCTCCTTACTCTTTGTTCTAGCCCTCATTGCTGCTTCTCGTTCCTGTCTCCTACTTCCCTCCTGCCAGTGTGTTCCCTTCCCCTCCATCACCTATCTGCCCTCCATCACTGCTCCAGTCCACAGGGCTTCAGAGTCAGCTCCTCTAACCCTGAAACTGGTTGCTCTTACTCATCAGCTGCCTCCTCCCCAGAAAGGAAGAAATTCCAGTATTTCAACATTTGCTCCCATCCCAATTCCGGGAGAAAAACTGAAATTAGAGACTCTTTGCAGAACGGAAGTTCACAAGTTTAAAAAGAAAGAAACAAACAAAAAAAGGAAACCTATTTGTGAACACCAGTACAGTTTGTGTCATTTGAAATGGAATATTTTACATTACTGAAACCAAAGTTGGTTCATTTTGGTTTGGTGACCTGACCTGAGAAATTTTGTTCTGAGTCAGTGCACTGTTGAGCTGCTTTTATTCCCACAGTGTTGCACTGCCTCAGCCACTGCAGTCTGGCAGCCCGGTAACCCTGGGCTCACTTCTGGCTCAGACTCCCTGGCTGAAGGCAGCTCCCATAGCACACACCAAGGTCTCCTGTGGCACAGCACGGCCTCTGGGAGCCCTGCATTGCCACCAGCAGAAGAGGACAGGTACAGGAGACAACAGTTCTCTGAGCAGTTGAGGATGAGCTGGAATCCACCACAGTGTTTTGAACCAATCCTGAGTGAAGCCTTTCAGATCAGCTAGACAAAAGGAAAGCAAAGGGGGTATTCCCATGCAGGCAGCACAGACTGGTCAAGGAAACATTTCTGGTAAAAAGCTAGTTTATTAGGTGATCAGAAATCAAGCATTAAGCTTTTCTAGGAAAAAAAAGATGTTTCCATTTTAAGGAAACTATATTTTCCCTGAAAAAGCCACTCCAAGGAAAACTCAGATCAGTCTCCTACTGACCACAGCAGCATTCTTACAAATTGTCTTAAAAACAATAGAACGAACAAAGCCCATTCTTGCAAAAATTTCCTCAGCAGGGAACTTAAATTATAGCAATATCAGCACCCTCCTGCCTCCTACAGAGCTCCTGGTGTGACCCAAGGACTGCAGGGTTTAGTTCATCAACCGAGTTTAACGACTAGTTCAGAGTCTGACGAGTATTGAACCAGAGGGTTTGCAACAGATGTCTGAACGGTCGATCCCTCGCTGCTGCCAGCCCAGCCACAGGCACAGCTTTTATGAGAGCTGGGTAGAAGCAAGTGCTGGTGGAGCTGCTGATGGCTCCAAGCTCTGCCCCAAGTGCTAGGGGTGCCACCAATTCCTGCTCAACAAGCAGTTCTTAAAGCAAGTGGAGAGGACTCAGAGGAGCATTAGTATGTACTCACAGAAAGCTGCTTTAGTAATTTTTCTGTAGACTCTATAATGTTACTCCTGTAATGTGTGTTCTACCCCCAGGTCTGTAGATCTGAGAGAAGGTAGAGTGTGTGTGTGTGTGTGTGTATTTGATTTACTTTTGGAAAAAAAAAGAGGACAAGGAGAGACACTTAGCCTGTAGTTTCGGTGTTGGAAACTGCAATAAACCCTTCTTTTTAAACCCCATAACCTCATGACTGTTTTATAGTTATAAGGAATCATAACCAGAGAAAGATTTAGCCTAACAGTGATCTGCCCTCAAAGACATTAATCTGTCACATCTAATCGAAGGGGAAGAAGGAGACAAACCTTTCCTCTAAGTAACTCAAACAGATGGCACATGGCTTTGGTGGGAACTCACTGTAAGTTGCCCCTGTAACAAGGGTAAATTTGGCAGCGCTGCACACCCAGAGACACTATTTACAAGCTAGTGTGAAAGATATCTCTGCACCATTTCCTTGTGCTTTAAAACCTGAATTCTCAGCGACCGTATCTCACCGCTTTTGTGGTTGACGCATTCAACCAGCTTTCCACCCACTTTTTCACCCCCTTTAGTGCCAGCAAGACTCTCTTGTTTGCAAGTTTTTCCTCTTCTCAAAGTAATTCTTTACTTTTGAGGGATCAGCAGAAGATAATCACATGCACCATGCCAGCATGTTAAAGAATGGTTTTCTATCAATATTTCAAATGTAGCTGTTAGTTTGGGCTTCTAGTAGCTTCTTTCTTACCCTATAAAGCACACCAAAGCATTCAGGTTAGTTTCTCTTTCTTTCCTTTTCCATGTCCTATTTAGAAAATATAAGGTTTATTTTCTCTCCCTCTCTCTTTCTCCCCCCAAACCTCAATGCCCAGCTTCTGTTTTCTAGTTTTTTCATACGACATCTCTTCCCTGCTTCTCCAGACTCACAGTAAAAAGCATTTCTTGATCACCTTGCTCTGGGTTCTTCCTCTCCTCCAGAGGAGCAACAAATGGCTCCTAAGACACTTTGCTCTGTTTCCTCTCTTGGAAGACAGCCAAATCTTACTCAACTCTCTTCCTCAGGTCTGTCACTCAGCCCACTAACCTATCCCCATTTTCCACCCACACTGAACAAGCCATAAGGTTTCCAAACTTGTCTGGAGAGCTTAATCCCAAATTCAGCTTGTTGTCCTATAGGAGACCAGACATGAAACCAACACCAATGCTTAAGAGTTCCCATGATATCTCAAAGCAGGTGAGGACCATTATTGTCAGATTCCTAGCATGCAACACAGCTGATAGGGAGCACTGAAAGATGTGGGGGAACAAGAGACCAAATTCACACGCACTGGCACTCCAGGAGAGTTTACTGAATTCGAAGGAGCAGTAAACTTACACACTGGTTTTCCAGACCGGTCAGGGGAGGATTGGTATTAGAGAACCCGAGAGTAATCCCCAGATTACCCTTCAACACGCTCACAGGGAGCAAATGTCACTTTGCACGGTGAGCATGGCAGCTCGGGAGCACCCTTTACGTTTCATGTTAATGAGTATTAGCACGGAACCCAATTTCCTTCCCCTCCCTCATTTTTATATAATTAAGGACCAGAACGAGCATTTTGTTTCAGTCTGCAACAGTGACAGACAACAGCACTGCAGAGTAACAGGAAAGGAGAGAACGAAGGAAAAAAATGCAGGTGGTAGACACTTACTGCTCTGGCCACTGCATGAAATGAAGGCTTGAGTGCACATTTTTGCCTGATTGCATAGCTGTCTCTGCTGCCCATCTAATCTGCTTAGAAAACTGGTTTTGAAGGATATGGTTCAGACATACCACTCGCATGGGGAGGGGGGAATGATGAGGGGAGAAAAAAAAAAAAGTGCTGCAGCTGCAAAAGATAAAATAGAGACAACTAATTTTCTCAGAGCTTGCAACACCACCTCTCCCCCTCCTCCACATGCAGTCACTGCACTGGCAGGATAAGCTGGAGATTCTCCAGCGTAAGCAAGAAGGCACAATAAGGTGTGCAGGCCCTTCTCCACCCCGATCCCCACAGCCCTGGGGGTTCCACAGAAGGCGGAGGCTGACAGCCCGGGGCAGGGGGGGACATTCCTCTGCCTGCTCCTTTCAATTGCCTCCCCATTTTGCAGAGGGGGACGTGAGAAACGCACACTGCTGGATGTTATGCCGAGACAATAAGGAGCGTAAGGGAGCTGCAGACTCCTGCTGTACCAATTGGTGGCTGGGTTCTGAACTCTCATTGTGTGATCCGATTTCTCCTGTCATTCAAGCCATTTTGCAAACTCCAAGCATACGTTCATTTAAGCCATGTGTCCTGAAATCTAAACAGCTGAAGGGGGCGGGAGGGGTAGGGAGAGGGGAGAACCACTGGATTTCTGGTGACAGTGTCTAAAATACACATTTGCACAAGGAAGTCTCGCTTTAGATAGTCACTTAGCAAAACAACTACAGCTGCTGACAGGCAAGAGGTACAGTTTCAAGTGACCATCAGACATAAAATAGGCCAAATAAATTACTGCAGTCTAAAGGGAGTGGGTGTGTGTGCTCCCACAAATGTAACAGAGATAACAAATGGATTACCACTGGGTACCCGAAGTCAAGATTAGCAGCCCCAGTTCTCATTTCAGTTACACCATGGCAATGACTTTACCCAGGATCGGGCAGAAGCGAAACTGAAATCAGAGTCTGACCCAGGATGTCAGGGAGGCAGCTGCTTTACTTTTTTAATGCCTAGAATTTCAACCCAGTTTGCTTTGTTTCAGGAGCCTAAGCTGCCTCTGGCAGAAGGGCTGGCAGCCTTTGCCAGCTGCCACGTGATCTGCAAGGATGTTTCCTAAATGGAATTTTTTTTTTTTTTTTTTGAGGTGGGGATGGGGGAAAGGAAATGGGGGTCGTTAGTGATGGAGGCAGACAGCGAGAGAAGTATATTAGCATGTTTTGTCCCTTTCCTCAAGGATATTTTGTTCTTTATTTCTGTTCCATGCCCAGATATACACTTACCCTCTCCTCTGCACTCTCACACATATACCCATCTGTTCTTTGAAACAATCCAGAAGGCCAGTTCTGGTCTTTGTGAGGTCTTTGAGGAGACATTGTGTGAGTGCTTACTCCCTCACTGAAGTAAAATACAAGGGTTTTGTACACGTATATAAATAATTTTTAAGCTTTCCAAATATTAATTGCTTACGGAAATTAAACATCTGCTAACAATAAACTCCCCAAACAAATGAGAAGATGGTTTCAGTCTGACTGAAATGCTTTCCCTTGCTAATTGCTAAGAATACCATTTTCTTGTCTTTTACAATGGCAATTTCATTAGGTCGTCTCCAATTATCCAAAAACTTCAGTCCTTTCTCTTTTATAACAGACTAGAAAAGGTCCAATTCCCAACTCCAGCACAACTTTCAGGGTCCTGCAAAACCAAGTCAGAAACCGGCAATTATGACGAGCCATGAAGAGTCCTCAGGGCCGAGACTGACTATGTGGGTTGCAGAGTCCACCTGCACACCTTTTCTTACCACATCACCCACAGTCCCCACCCCCCCGAGTCTTCTGAGTTTTCACAAGTATCCTACTGCAGACAACATCCCACTGTGGCAGCTAGGTACTGGAAGTGCCAAGAGGAGCTGAAATGCTGATAACATGCGAATGCTCAGAATAGCTGGTGCCAGGGGGAGAGAAGGGGGCCACCAGCTGAATTTGCATCACACAAGGAAATAAGTCAGTTGGGTAAAAGCCCCATATGGCTGCTTGGGAACATGGAGCTAAAAGGGCTTTCACTGCTTGGAGAAGTGCAGATCTCCTCCAGCTTCTCATCCTCACTCCGTGCAACTTGGTGCAGAAACTTAAAGAAAAGATTCCGAAACCCCACAGTCTTTTATTATGGGAGATAAGGAACTAGTCCTTTGCATGAATGTGTTTCCTGCATTTAAGAATCAAAAAGCATTTAGTATTTGCCCTCGGCCTAGCTCACTCAAGGTCAAATAGCAAGTTCAGCAGCAAGAGATGACAAGGACTCAGGTACATCCAAATCCCATTCAACTGTTGTACCCATTAGACTGAAGAGATGTTAAACACCCTCCTGGCGTCAAGAATGACTAATGCCCTCCCAGGTCAGCCTGTGACAGAGAACTGGGAACTCACACATCTCCTTCCTCTCCCTCCCACTCCAATATTGTTGCAAAGCCCACGTGATGAGATTTTCCTAATCAGCAATTAAATAGTTAATGCTTACATTACAGCAGATGGAACAGGAGTTGCTGCAGGGAAGGTATGCAGAGGGAAGGAGGAGAAAAGAGACAGCAAGGAGGAAAAAGCAGGCAAGGAAACAATCCTAAAGGAAAGCAGTTTTCCCACTAAAAGGAGTGATTAGTTGACTAGACAACGTAACCCTTAAGACTTTGTCTAGACTAGGATAAAATGCTATATTGTTGAAGGCGTTTGAGAGGCACAGTGTAGGTAAGGCTCAGCCTTTGAGCGTGTGGTAGCCGAGGCAGAGACTAATTAGGACACGTTCAGTAACATGTCTTAATGTTCCATGTTTAAATCCTTGCCCCAGAACTCAAGGCTATGCAAAGCAAAGGTCTCTGATGCTGTCCTAATGATTGTAAAAGCAAAGCTATGACACAGTGCAAAGAAATCAGAATGTTGAGGAATTGCTCAAGTCTCACATCCCCCATTTTTCACACGCTCATTGAATGCCTATAAACATTTGCATCTTAAAATATTCATCAGCATTTTACCGGACAACCTGCTATGACATTTTTCCTCTATAAATCTAATCAAAGCCTCAAATGCCAATAGGAAAAGAAACCACAGGCTAACAGCCTACACTCCTGTGAAACCGATCTTTTCGCTCCAGTGTTTGCCCAGGCAGATTTAGGAAGGAGGCTGTGAGGGGAAAAGAAGAGAGGACTAAGAAGAGCATGCCCAGGGCTTTAGCAACACCATCATTTTGATAATCCATTACCATATTTGTAATTAAAATCAAGTCCCACCTCACTAGGACAGCCAGATGTATCCATAGAGAACTCGTTCAGAGAGTTGTTACAGTAAATACCAGGAGAATTACGAATGCTGTAGCTTCTTCTTAACCCTTCCAGCAGTATTTCAGGAACCGCCTGTCAGTTTGAAAGACTGATCGTTTTTCTCCCAGCTTGTTGCAGGCTCTAGGTGTGCCCCTAACCAAATAGGCTTACCACTTAAAAGCTTAATTGCACCTGTGGCTTAAACCTTATCCCAGACAGCACTCAGGAGCATTTGGATTTGGGCGTTTCAGGTGTGAGACTGGGGCCTGCACTCACAAACAGAGCTGGGCAAGTCAGACCAGGAGCCCCTGGTAAAAGCAGACTCTGTACACTGGGGAGCAAGGGATGGGGAGGAAAGAAGTGCTTTTTCCATTTTGATCACATTTTACTGTATTTACATTTCCACAGTTGGGCTTGAGTAATGTCCACCTCCTTGTTTGTGACTGAGGGCAGGTTTCAGAGTCTCCGATTTCTTTTCCACAACAAAAAGATCAAAGTTTGAGCCACTTGTGCAACTTAGGTGTTTACAGTGAACTGGTCTAATCGCATGGCAAGCCCTCCCTCCTGTTATCAGTCTCACACTGAGCCAAGCTCCTTCATTCCATAAGCACCAGGAAGGACTGAGAGGAGAGGGCACACGTCTGGTGTGGATTATAACCCACCATCCCTTCTATCTGCTCTTACACAGGAACTAAAATACAGTGTGCTAGGGAAAGGTCCAACGTGTTCAGGTAAATATTCACTCGGGGTCTGGTCTGCAGGGCTGACAAACCATTTCCAGGTTGTATTTTTAAAGAGTCTTTCTAAAAAGCAAGCAAATGCTGCGTGAAGAACCACAGTGAAAGAGAAGATTCCCTTCACTCACCTTCTCAGTATTGCCTGGGTAGTACAGGCTCATGGTGCATCTTATTGACAAAGGAAACCTGTGCTGCCTTGTCACAAGTTACCCATGAATGAAGGAGTCCCTGCAGCCAAGCTCCCACATTTCTAATCTCTCTGTCTCATGCAAGGACACACAAACTTTCTGGGGCTGTTTTGAGTTCAGAGCTCAGCTCTGAAATTGAGCTAAATTTTAGGGGGTTGTGAAATTGTTTTTAATTAATAATTGCAAAGTGCACGTCTTCAGATGAAAGGTATCATATAAATATTAATGAGCTCAGACTACTGGCAGTATGTGTGTCTCTCAGGAATCGTAAGCACCATGGATGGATCAAAGAGGACATGTAGCTCTAAGAGTCAGAGTGGTGGGAGTTGTCTCTGTTTAACTGTATTTTAAAGTAGATCCTCAAGACTGTTGTGGATATTCCCTATCAAGTTACAGCAGCTTTCAATTAAAATTACATTTTATCCTTAGGCAAAATTCCACCGTGTACCTTTTAATATTAGCAGGGCACATTTTCACTCATGTAGATATTTCTTCTACATACATGCATTACTAGATCTTGGTAAATAGGGGTCAAACCAACTGGGAAATAGGGATTTTACCTTCGTTTTCATCCAAATAAATACCCCTTACCTATCACATTGCTGCAAAACTTCCAGCTCTACTGCGCTGCCGTGACAAGCAGCGGGATGAGGACGTGGCAGCTGTTTGCTCCCGGGG
Organism: Pyrocephalus nanus; assembly: GCA_038380795.1. Classification (NCBI taxonomy): domain Eukaryota; kingdom Metazoa; phylum Chordata; class Aves; order Passeriformes; family Tyrannidae; genus Pyrocephalus; species Pyrocephalus nanus. Next base: position 6,509,158 of record CM076278.1, read on the forward strand.
CTCGTCGCTAAGTCCGGCAGCACTTCAGACACGGAGCTGTCCTTTCAATGAATGTGGCAGAAAATGCCGCACGGAGAAGATGCTGCCTCTGTTCCCCCGAGCAGCCGCGTCCCGAGCAGGGGCTGCACGAAACACGGCCACGGCCACGCCCGGGAGGTCGGAGCCCCTGAGGGGGCTGTGCGCGGGCATGTTGGGGCACGGAGGGGGCAGCGCTGCAGCCCGGCCCCCAGAGCCGCTGCCCCGCTGGGGAGGAGGCTCGCAGCCTCCTCAGGAATGCGGGATGGCCGCAGGCCTCAGGAGCGTTTTCCAAAGAGGTGCTTTACGTTTGTTTCTCCTGGGGTCCAGCAAACCTGCGCTGTTTTGTTGTTGTGGGGGGAAGGATGGGGAATGAGGAAGAGTTGCTCTGTTGGGTTTTTTAAGAGAAAAAACATCAGAAGACAACAGGGTGTAGAGACCAGAGATCTTTCTTTGCCTGAGGAAAATTCGGTTTTGTCAGCTGCCTTCTTACCTCTCTGCAGCTGTAGGACCCCATGGGCAGCTTGCTGCCTCCTCCTCTGCAGCCAGGGCGTCCCAGGTGCTTTGTGAGCCTGACACGTGGCCAGCCAAGGGATCCACGGCAACTTCCCTCCTTCCTGGGGGCTGCCTTGCATTTCCTCAGTGCCCTCTGTCCTGCTCACCTCAGGCACATCTCCATGAGCTCTGCTCTCTGCAGTTGCTGCTAAGGCAGTGCTGCAGCTGCCTCTGTTTTTGTCTGTACTGGAGCAACTGGGACTGACTCCCCAGTGCTGGTAGCAAGCACAAAAATCAAATGGCCTGGGCACACCTGGGGTGGTTGTGATTGTGTCCCTGAGCTACTCGGAGCACAGTGAAGAGAGGGCATTAAGAGTCCTTACCAATTCTTTGGCAGAAGAGGGAGGAATTTGGAAGATGCTCAGATCAGATAACACCTTGATAGCTGGGGGATGGGGGGGGGGAGCCCCAGAAATTAATTTCCTCCTGGGTTGTCTATAAAAGATGGCAAGTTCACAACATGGTGAGTAGTGGCCAAAACAATGGTCTGCTAACTTGGATCTACTTGCTGTCTTCAGTGCTAAAAGATATGGCAGAAAATGTAACTGTGTTTTGATACTAAATAACATAAACCTGGACACAGTGCCAACAATTTTTAGACAAGGAACCATGAATCCAAACCAGAGAGATGGGAGGTTAATTTTTTCCCCCAGCCACACCAGGGAATTTTACACTTCTGTATGAATAATGTTTTTATAGCAAACCCAGGCATCAGTCCCAGCAAATACCTCTCTGTAAACTCTAGCCCAAAAGAATCACTTTGGAAAAGGTCATACCACCTCCTGTTCCCAGAATTAAGTTAATTAGCACTTGTCCCTCTCTGTATAAGGTCAGGGATCCTCCCACAAAGGAGGTACAACCAGATTGTTAAAAGATGTACATATGCCCTCTTAAGCAAACAGGCTTCTTTGTAGGATCACTAAGATTCCCTCTGGTCATCCCTGTAGAACTCTCCATTGGGAGGGAAGCAGGCTGGGAGATGAGTGCTTTGCCAGGTACAAGGAGCACAGTACAGGCCAAGAAGAGTGCTGGTATTTTAGTAGTAGGTACTGATATCTCTCCATCTGGATGACATTTATCAGGTTCAGCACCAGCCTTCCTGCAGAATGAAATCCCTGAACTATGGGAATGTTTTCTCATTGGATTTGAAATATTTGTGAGGCGTTTTCCCCTCTGACACACTTTGTTTTTCTTATTCCATCCAGGCGTTTGTGCTGTATATATTGTTGAAGTATTTCACTTCCCCTCCATGTGACTCTGTGCACTGACAGAAAGCAAAGCCAGGTAAGACCTGCTATCAGTTATATCTGGGTGCAACTGAAGTTTGATCAGCAATGAAGGTCAACACTCTGTTCTGTATTTTCTGTCCACAAAAAAGTTACACAGTGCACTTACCAAATGAGGGAAAAAATAGCCAGGCCCACACAGTTCTTGGGCACAGAAATAGGCTCCTGCCACAAAAGTTACTGCTGGTTTACAACAGTAGTTTAAGAACAGAAACCCAGACCCAAATGTTTAATTACAGACATATCCATCCTAATCTAACTCTAACATAGCACAAACTATGTAGGATGTTAAACCCCACTTCCTGAGCCTCTCTGTCACAGCCATGACTGCTTGCTCTGAGCACAGCCTCGAACCTGCTAAGCAGGAAAGGATTACACCAAGGAGGACAGGCTCCAGTTCCCTGGAGAGAACACTCCTTTGCAGGGCCGTAAAAAAGGGTTCAGAGACTATTTGTGTCAACTCCCTAAACCACAAACCACAAGTAGCCCTCCCTCCAAAGCACTTGCGTGCTGCTCCTTGCAAAGCTGGAGCGAGATATGTTGGCATCCAGCTCACCGCCCTTGGGGGCCCACCCATCCCTCTTGCTCTCTTCCCACCCCTTATCACAGCCCTGCAGCCCCTCTCCCTGGGCAGCAGCAGCCTCTGGGGTGTATTTGCCTCCAGCTTGGGCACCTTCTGTTCCACCATCGCCCTGTCCTCCTGACCCAGGGTGCAGCTCGCCCACCCTGCTGGGTCCTCTGATACCAAGAGGGGGATAACAGGAAGAGAATCCCAAGGAAGAAATGTGAAACTGGCAGCTCTGCCATTCGAAGCAGAGTGGGACTCGGGATGGATTTGGCATTTCAGCTTGAAACTTTAAAATAAACAAGGAAAAACTGAACAAAGCAAAGGAATGGCTTATGGGCAGCTCAGACTTGTCCTAGACTTTCAAGCCAGTCATTTCCCATAAATACTCATAATTTCAAACATAAGAAAGGGGGAGAGGAGACAAAACAAACTGAGTCAACTGCTTACTGCCTTTCTGATTCAGAGTCCTCAGCAGATGTAAGTCAGAAAATTATTCTAGGAAAAAGTTCCTATTTATGTATCTGGGACAGCCCCCAAAATTTTTACCAGAGGGGAAGAAGAGGACAAGAATTAAACTGCGAACTTGTCCGCACCCTAGCAGGAATTCACCCATTTTTCACCTCCCACAGGTATCATTAGCATGCTACCGAGAGCAGAAAAAACAGCAGCTAAGATCAAACACAAGCTAGTAACAAAGCTCTTCCTCCTGTCATCCTGCAATGGGCCAGAATTTCTGGCTGCAGCCAGGAGTGCTTTCCTGAAAGGCAGGGCTAGTTCTGAGTCCCTTTTAAAAGAAGGGCCAGGCTATGAACGTGCTACAGCTGCGACACAGAAAGTGCAGAAGGCAGGAAGTCTGACGTTCACACCAACCTCAGCCCCTTCACTCACACCTCTTTTCAAATAGCTTTAGCACATGGAGCCCACATTTTCACATTCTCAGAAGGAGCTTTATCTATCACATTGCAAGTTTAAGAGAATTTTTTGAAATTTTAAAAGTCCCTTTATCAACATTCAAAGGCTTACTCAACTGGGAGCAACTTTTAAATTGTTTTTATAAACTGTTCTCCTCTCTGATTTTTGCAATAAGTTGCTACACTCCCTTTTAAAATAATATATATAAGTTTAAAAAACTAAAATACGGATTGAAACACCATACCAACTGTTGTCACAGTCCAAAAATGTCTGGATTTTCAAACTTAAGTCCACCGCTGTGTAAAAGGGCCACACACATGTAAGTGTCAATCAGACTCGGTGGCAAAACAGAGGGACCCAGGCTGAGCCTGCAGAATGGCACAGACTTTCCTGGACAGAGAGAGAGTGCCAGTCCTCACCCATCTGGAATGATTTTTGCATTTTTCAATGCAGACTTTTGAAATTCAACCTCAGGAAGCCAGGTGTTTGATTTCTGCATCTCCTGCTCTGGAGTATTTGGTGACAGAAGCAGGAAGAGAGGGAAATAAAGAAAAATGTATTATTTCCAAGGCTACACCACAATTATACCTAATATTACCATTGTAACTGTTTTTGCAGGCAACTCAATAGGTCTGTTCTGTGCCCAAAAATTCTGTAGCTGATCCTGTGCATTTTTAACAGAAACACTATCTCCATTCCCCTCCTCTCAGCAGCAGGATTAAAATAAAGTAACATTCAAAGTATTTGTGAGAAATGGCAAACAAATGGGTAGTGCAGCTTGGAGATTGCTTGGCAGCACAAAGCCACATGCAGAAATCAGCCATGGCAAGTATCGAAGTGAGAGCAACAAAACCCAGCATTGTCCAGCATTTGGACACTCAGCAAAAGACTGATGAGTGAGGGGAAAGAGCCAACCCCACATGATACTGTAAGGTCTCAAGTACTATTTTGAATCAGGTAAACTAATATCTCCTGTACCTGTTCCAAACCACACAGTAATACACGGTCTCTGTTTCTACAGTCTGCTGGCTGCCCCCTTGGAAGCAGCATCTATCTTGAAGAAGATCTTGTATTTTCTCTTGGTCTCTGAAAAAGGACCCCAAACAAGTGGCAGGGACACGGTGGTTTGGAAGCCTTTGCATGTTTATCTTTACTGATAAGCCTGCAATCTTTGCTGCAAGCACATCAGCCTGTGTCTGCAGCAAACCCTTCCTCCAGTCAATGCCTGCCTTGAAACAGCCTTCCTCAGAACTGGGCAATGCCTTTAACCCCTTAGTGGCCCTCCTGAAGAGGCTTTGGTGTAGAAGACTTATTTTTCCTGCTTGCAGGTGCATCATGTTTTCATACAACTTAAAACATAAGCAAGTAAGCCAGACCTGCCTTGAGAGAGCAGCAGTGCAGATTATACCTCCACAGATACTATCAGGGAGAGTATCTTACCCTCGGAGAGTTTCATCTCCCCAAACCTCCTCTGGTCCTGTGCAGATCAAAAGTAGTGTCCATTTAAAATAAAGGGATGCAGCTATCCAAGTTGTGGGTTGAACACATAAAAATTCATTAAGAGGACTTGTTGAAATTATTCTGTCTAATTGATTGGAGACTGTCAGCAGGAGCTATCTGGATTCTTAGAACTGGACAATCAACCATGATTCCAAGATATCCGATCCTTTTCTAGCAGGTTAACTAACCCTGCTTGTGCAGCTTTGTTAATACTTGATTTCTCAGTTCAGGCACAAACATGCATGCCAAGGGCAAACATTCAGAAAGCCACTGGGGATCTCCCAAAGCTGGCATGCCAAGAGCTTGGACAGCCTGAAAATTACAAACAAGTGGCTTTTCTCTGACAGCAGGTTCCATTTATTTCCTCCCACTTGCTCTTTCCCCATCTCCTTCCTACACCCCTGAGTCAACCTTCACCAGGCAAGTTTCAGTTAAGCATGTGCTTTGCCAGAGGTGTTTTTAAATTATGTTTTTAAAAGTTTATTTATAGCATACACGCACTGTGCATGATGCTTTGAGGGCTTCTGGAGACTTCAGCATGTCAGGTATGACTTTGCCAGGTGGAAGGAACATGAATTCATCAACTGGCCCACAGAAAATGCCCTCTCCTCCCCTGTGGCTCTCAGTCTCTGTACTCTAACTCACAGGTGGAGTGAAATATAATATTTTTTATTCTATTACCTCCTACCCATTATTCATAACATGCATGATGAACATACTGGAAATTCCAACTGAAAAAATTCAGAGAGATCCAACTGATCCCTCTCCAGCTGATCTCTTAGCACAACCAGCAGCCCATGAGACAATACAACAATTCTATGAACAATTTCCCATTAGGGCAAGAGTTGGAAAACAGTCCAATAAACTGAACTGGGTGAAACTTGGAGTCAGAATTCACACGGTCCAGCACTCCTTGCATCTGGCAAACAGCAAGTTTCATTTAGGGATTTATCCTAAATGGGTTTATTTCAGGCATGTGACCAGTTTCTCTTTTCATAAGAAAAGTGTAACATGACCACAAGACCATTTCTGAGGAGAAAAGCATGTATTTTCACAGGAGCAAATCTCTGAGCTGAGTTCTGGCCCTAGAAGACTGCTGTTCTTAGGTTTAGGCTTCCCAAATAAACACAGCACAAGTCTGGTTTTATTGCACAAACCTGTGCTGTGGTGGAGAGATCCCCCATTCTGCTTCCTGCTCTGTACCTGGGCAAGGAACATCCCCTGGACGGGCCCTTCAAACCAAAGGGTGTGTCCATGGCTGCTTTCAGGACAAGTTTAACTTTCCCGGTTCCCAAGTGGTGCAAGTGGCTGGAATACTCTGTCCTCAGCCACACAGCAAACAAAACCAGAGCAAGTTACTCAGAGCAGCGGCTCAGAAACCTCAGTTCTAGGAGGTGGCACAGAGGAGTTCTGAGAGGAGAAGAAAAGGATGTGGTAGACAATTTGCTAATGCCCAGAAAGTCTGTGTCTGACCCAGTGAGCTGCATGCCAGGATCCCTCGGGGCAGGGCTGAGTCCATTGCTCTTTCCACAACAGCAGCTTTTCCTAAACAGAGATGTTTTTACACGCAGGACTTGGGAAACTTAATTCAGATTAACTGAAGTCGTGAATTAAAAGCGAATGAGCTAAACCACATTATATCTCTGTACAGACACACTCATCCAGTATATAACAAATTTATCGTTTTATCTCATTCTACTGAATTAAGAGCATTTTAATTCTAAGAATGCCCATGCAGGTATTAGTGGGTTGAACAAAGAATGAAGTTACATGCTATGCTGGAGCTGAATGTGGCATAGGAAGTCTCCCCATTTCCATGCTAAAAAATGCTTATTTCACACACACACACTTAAAAATAAGCTAACTAAAATTATCAGCTACCTTTTTTAATTATCCATGACTACAAATCTCAAGCTGCATTTAGAAAAACCTGCCTCTGACTCTGTATTTGCCTTTTGTTTGAATCTGCCAGAGCATGTGTGTTGTTTAAAATATCAGAAGAAAAAAGAATATTGATATCATAAAAAATGGGGAAAGGCAACAGCACATAAGAAACATTCACATCATTACTTCGAGAAAAGCCAGACACCAGATCCCAGCCACATCTGCAACAAACTCTTTATGGACCTGGATCTAGGTTTGGCCTCCACCATTCCATGAACTCTGACTACCTAACAGAGGATAATTCTCAAGTTTTAGAAATGAGATTGTTGTGTTGTTTGTGAGCATCTAAGTATGCTTCCAGCTTACCTGAGCAGCACAGAGCTCTTACAGCTTTACCAAGGATCATGCAACACCACTACCCAGCTAATTGCTTGGACACAGCATTTCTTCATCAAAGGGTTCAGCAAAAGCCATTTCACAGAGCAGAAATGGCAAGTAAATTATAGCTGTTGTGTAGGAAAGGAGACTTAACCTCTCTGCTTCACTTTACCTGGGATTGCTGGGAGAGCTTGCAGCAAATCACAACCACAGACTGTGGAAGTCCAGGTAGCACAAGGGAGATTGGCCAACTGCTTGAAGTGAGAGTAGTCTGGTAACTATGGTTAGTTACCAGAACCCAAAAGATCTTCCCTACAGAGTACGTGCTACTTTCCATGCCACCCCTTTTTGAGTTGGAGAGGAAGCAATAAAAAGGATAAAGAATTTTTATTATAGATATTAAGTAAACAACACTGTCTCCAATGCAATCTTCCACAAGAAGGAAAACCAACTTCTCAAGCAAGTCCAGATTGTTAAACAGGAGACAGATGAAAGCACTGCCTCAGAATGCAAGGAAAGCCCAGGCTGGCTGGTCGGGAGAGAATCAGCAATCCGTAATTTAAAAGAGCACTCTCCCCTTCCTCGTCCCTGAGGTGAACACAGGTCCTGCATATTACTGACTTCTCCAGCAGCAGCAGACAATGAAGCCATTGCTTGAGGTCCTTCTCATTTCTACCCAGGCTTTCAGTTGCTGGAGGCTGTTTCACACCAGTTACCAGCAGCATCCCTGTGCAGTACAGGCTGTTCACATGTGTAGCTTGTGAAGAAAGATTTGGCCAGTGGAGAACACCAGGAGGGAGGGAACCAGATGGTAGTTCTTATCATGACCTGCAGTAGAGGTTCAGTGGTCTCTTACTGGTGACCTTGATTGAGCACCAGTGGATCCAACCCTCCTGCTCTCGTGTTGGAGTAGGGAAGAGCTCCGATCACATTTTAGGGAACAGAGTAAATCCTGGCACTTGGTAGTACCACCTGGAACACAGACTGTGAGGATCCTCTCCAGGAAGAGCTACTGAAGGATCAGGGACATCCAGGATATTCAGCAGGGCCAACACACAGGGAAGACATGAGATACAGCTCAAAAGTCATGTACAGCACAGAAAGGCTCCTGCACAGTAGGAGTGACTCGGAGCAGAGGACAAAGCCCTGCAAAATGGAGCACTACAGAAAAAGCAACAGGCAACACAGGTTATGCCTTCAGCACAAGAGCCAGGGGCTGCTGACAACAGGAAATGGAGAAGAAGCAGCACTCAAAACCAGCAAACAAACAGCTGTGACTGACAGCCCGGGATGATCTCTACAGGCAAGGAGATCAGCAACCCACACTGGAGCAGGATCACACACCTTGCTACACCTGCTCCTCCTAAAGTTTGAGACTGAGGACCATTCCAGCACAGGGATGCAGCTGACCTGTGCTGTTCCTTGGTCCCCAGCTCAAGGCAGGGAGCCTGCAAGAACAGCTTAAAAGCTCATCGTCTATGATAGAGAATACCCAGCTACACAGAACACTCAGTATAAAGGCCAGAAACTCCCTCACCTCAGGGCATAAGCCAACCACTGACTTCCTCTCCGCACAAGTTATACCATAGTTGTTTGTTTTAGGAGTTCTTGTACCTTTCCCTCAAGCATCTGGTGTTTGCCTGTCTTGGAGAAAGGATGCCAGGCTAGACAGACAGATCATGGCTTCTTTCTGGTATGGCAATTACTGCATTCCACCCTGGAAGGGGGAGAACACACTGGGGAAAGCGAGGAATGTTAGATGGCAATTTCCAATAACACACGGCCCCAGTAAATGGCCTTTCCTCTCCATCTGGCCCTGCCCAGTCATGGAGCAGAACACCAGGAGCACAGAGCAGCACAACTCGGCCCTCTGCACTCTCAAAGGGTCCTGTGTTCCACTGCAGAATTTGGGAACAAAGCTGAGCAGGGCTCAGCTCTCACCCTGGAAATCCTCACACATGCAAGAAGCAGGATGTTCCCATGCAAAAAAAACCACGTTACAAAACCAGGAGCAGAACTGTGGTGTGCAGCCCAAGTTAATACAAAATGCAGTATTTAAAACAGTTCTCACTAGACACCAGAGTACCTCAACATCAGGCGGAGTCAATAATTATCTTATAAGATCTGTGCCTCAAGTGCCAAAAAAAACGCCCCAAAAAAACCCAATAGGTAAAACACATCAAAAAACACATTACCTACAATACCAATTCCATGCAGCCTTTGACTAAGTCAACTCACTTCACCAGAATAATAAATACCTTTATCAGTCTATGAACTAGGGGCTTGGCATAGTGTTTATACTTGAAATGGGCATTTGGCAAAGCCTCTTTCTTCCCTCTCTGGAGCCAGAAGGCTCCCAAGCTCCCCAAGACAACTGTAAATTGGGAAACTCAGACCTGCCTTTCTACCTAAAAATTCTTCTCCCTGTTGACTTTGGCTCTGTGCCAGTTTAGCGTCAATTCCAGGTCTCCCAACCTGTGTGTCAGCAGAAATTGCCAGTAGATATCTGCCCAGATTAGCTGCCCAGACACCATCTCGCTTGAGCCCTGCTCGTGGATACCCTTCTCGAAAGCAGCTGCTGCTGCTGCATTTATCCACTGGAGCCCTCATTTCCTCACTGCCCATCTGCTGCAGGGGAGGCAGAGCCACACACACAAGACACGAATGACTGACAGGGAAGCCCCTGCCACACCAAACAATAAACACCAGGAAATCCAAAGCCTGCCCCTACCTCGTGAATTTGTGCTGGTTTTTGAAAACAGAAGCAGAATGTGGATAAGCAAACACAGATACGGTTGAACAACTTATCTAAGTTTAGACAAGCGGTATCTAAATAATGCTATTTTATCTTATTACTGTAACAAATATGAGAATTGATTTAATAACCTAATGTTGGTTTTGGACAGTAGAGGTCTGCATCAATGGACCAAGACACTAATTATATTATCTTATCAAATCAGTGTATAATAATAGAAGTTCTCTATGCACTGATGGAACTAGGCTTAGCTCTGCATGAGAAAATAATCCCTGAAAGACAGGGAATGAGACAGTATTTAGTAGGAACTCCTTGTGCATAGTCACTATTTTCTTTTCAAAATATTACTAAGTATTATCTTTAAGGTATTGCATGACAAGAAATTTCCTCGATAATCTTTTATTGCTTGGTATTTAACCTCCCTCTATCTTTCTGAGAGGTAGTCAATACAATCCTCCAGAAGACTTAAGTAAAAGGGAAAGAACTACTGGTGCATATGCAGATCCATTCATTGTAAGCTGACAATAAAGCTTTTTCCATCAAGGTACAAGCAAAATGACTTGCTGACATTAACTGGCAAGTACTTTGCATTCATATGGTATCTTTCATCTACAGACTTCAAAGCATCTGACAGGAGGCAGGCAGGCGTGGTTTCATCATCCTCCAAGGAAGAAGCTGAAGCAGAGTGGCAAAGCCTCCCCAAGAAGGTAAAACCAATAGCAGAAATCTAAATTAACTGATACCCAGTCCTTAAAAATGAACTGCTCTGCCCCAAGTACAAATTACATGTGCCCCAGAGAGCAGAACCACCACTCGCCCACACCCTGCTGAGAACTGCTTGGGATTCTTTAAGAATGGAAAATTCATTCATGGGAAACTAAACAAACACAGAACACAAGAATACTCTTCTACACACAGGGAGATGGTGGGGCTCTGAGACCAATCCAGAGCTGGAGTTCTGTAGTGCTCCAAGGACGGGCACTCCTTGAGTGAACCTGCAGAGACACAGGGGGAGAGGAAGGGAAACCCCGCTACATAATCTAGCAAGTGTTTAAATAAACCTGGTCAGATGAAGATCTCTCCAGAGAAAAACCAGGACTGTAAGAAAGGTTAAGGAAATAATTTTTGAAATGCCATCTTAGAGAGAGTAAGCCTTGTTCCAGCTCTTCACCTTTTCCTTATAGCTGAAGAAATGCTGACTGCCTAGAGTACTCAAAGGGTCAGCAGAAACACTTTTTAAAGACAAATGGGGAAAATCACTGCACAGTGCTATTTTAAAAGAAGTGTATGGATTCCTCTAAGTTTTGGGATCAACAAACAAAAAAGGATGTCGAAGCAATCTCTGGAGCAAGCAGTCTTTTAGCACAGCGAGACTGCAATAGAAATATTTTAAAATGCACTCTCTGGTTATGAGATCTCTCATGGCCTGCAGAGGCGGACAATATTAGAGGCCACTAAATCCTAAAGTTTATTTTTCTAAAAGTTTTCACTTCAAATAAAGCTTTGTTTTAAAATGTATGGGGCCAACTGTTAGAGCATTGAGATCCTGGTTATTAGCCAGCTAGAGCTCATGAATTATGTTTAGTGAGAAGTTTATTGGCTCAGTAAACACCATTCCAGTTCCCCTCACTCCTGAACTGTGGAAGCCAAACCAAGAGATATTCAATGCCACATCACCACTAGAACCAGAGCGACCATTAGCTGATTACAGACATTTTATTTTCTGTAAGGAATTTGCTATTGCATCATTTAATACACGGAAGTCTTTAAATTTACCAAGGCAACACACAAAGAGTAAGTAACTGTTTGGTCCTGTTTACCATCTTCCAGAGCAGGAATATTTGTTTCCATCTCATAACTTTCCAAGTCCACGCACTACAGAAATGCAGCCCCTTGAACTCTTAGTAAGGCAGGAGTTTGGCAAGGAACTTATAACACCAGCAAGGCTGGGGTGGGCAAGCACAGGAGCTTTCTGATAAAACATCAGGGCAGGTACGGGACAGTAACAATCTGCATTTGTTTCCTATTATTGCCACTCTGTCTCAAGGAGATTCATAAAATGGGGTCTGTTCTGTGTTCTGAGACTTAGATGTTGCTCTTCTTAAGTTACACACTCAAGAACAACTTACACCATTATAACTTAATGGCAGGTCTGGCTACACCTCAGGCACAATCCAGGTAAGTTACCCATGGGTGCCCCAGATGGGGCCAGGGCAGCCTGAGGTGGCATCGACTCCGTCTGGCCTTACAGCCCTGTGTGCACAGCACCGGGAACCACGAGACCCAAACACAAGGTAAGCATCCCAGGACCAGCAGGAATGAGGTGTAGCTGTGCAAATCCAGAAGCAGCTTCTACTTATGTGGTGGCTTTGTCCTGAGCACAGAGCTGTTTTAGATGATTACCTTTCACTGCCAAGAGCTAAAGCCTCACATACAGAGAGTAAGCAATGATCAGTCAGTGTGCAGTGACTTGTTTGTGTGCTCGTTGTTCCAGTTCTCTGGAATAGCTGAAATACGCCAGCAGACTGTACAGGGACTGTGTCAGTCCTTGAGGCAAGGAAGTTAATTTAGTTGGAAGAGTAAGGATGCAAAAGAGAGTGCTATAATAACAGTAGTTTGTTCTGGTAGCAAAGTAAACTGGAACTGAAGGAGCTGGGGTTCTCTTCCTAGTTCTCTACATCTGTCACACCACCTTGGCTGAATAATGCATCTGTTTGTGTCTCTGCTTCCTCTCTCCCCTTTTTGCCTTCACTGTCCATTTGGACTGGGACATTCTTCAGGGAAGAGATTGTGCTTTTACAGCTCAGTGACAGCCTTAGGGTTCTGCAGTCCTTAAACCAAACACAGTCCAGTTTACACAGCACCAACTATGAAATCATGTATTCTCATGTAAGTGCTTTTTCTGGAATTCTGAGAGTCACCATGCTAGAATCTGTCCATATGGCAAAGAAGAACCTTGGCAGTACAGATCCTTAGTGTCCAACCCATCCCACAAGGACATGCCAAGGCCATATCATCACACCCATAATGAAGCACCTCTGGGGAGCAGGCACAGTTAAAATTTTTCCAACCCAGTAGTGGTGAAAGACAAGATACCCTTCTCTTTAAACTTAACCCTCTCCCTTCCAAAGAATGCCTGGAATTTCTAGTATTTCCCAGCAGAGAGTGGAAGGCAAAGCCTTGGCATGGGGCAAGACAGATAAGAGCAGTTGCCTTCTCTAGGTTTTGTTAACTCTGCATAATTGCTTAGGGCATGTGATGGTTAGAGAGAGACACATCTGTCAGAGGCAGACTACAAATCACTAGGATAATTCCTAGCAAACAAAATGTAGTTTACAATGTGTCTGTGGCCCAGTAAAACTAGGGTATAATTCAACTGCTGCAGGTTTCATTTACAAAGTAACGATACAGTTTTCCCTCTCAAAGACTGCCATTTAGGATTACTGAGATGTTGAATAAAGTCTTGGCAGTCTTCTGGGACACAGTGAAGGTTGATTGCTGTTGGAACTTTCTCTAAGCAAGCCGCATTTAAATACCATGTTTTGCAAAAGGGCCCATATAGCCTTGCATGTGAATTCAAGTTCCTTTACCAATTTAAAATCTGGGTCAGAGCAATTTGCTTACATTTGGAGTCCTTTTCTAAAATTAATGGTGTGTGGGATTTGGAGCTGTAGATACAGGACAACCGGATACTCTGCTATTATCTGTTCTGCATCGTGCATCTACCATCTACAGTTTTCCTGCTAAGCTTTGTTCATATGTACAACCCACTCCTTCAGCAGTTGCACACTCAGCATCCTAATGATATTATTCTTGGCCATCCTGTTAAACTCACAGGTAAATGCACGGGAGTGGGCCCTGCTGGATTCTCAGTACAGTTTTTAGATGGCTCCAGATTACATCTGGCCAAGGGTGGAAGTTTTGATAAGCAGTCATGAAGTTGAGAGCTTTTCTATTCAAATAGGATGTTGACTCCTGCTGACTCTATCTCTGCCACTTCTCTGGTGATAACTAGATTACCCAAATGTACTATGCTCAGGGCTACATCAGACCACCCCTTGGAAGATCCAGTTAGTGCTACACACAGCTGCCAAATTGCTGAGCCAAATTTCACACAGGGATCACACACAACAACTGTGGCAGTTGATGTTTGTTTCACTTTGCCGTTCAAGGAGGTACTTTTGGATTACTAATATCTTGTATGACTTGGGTGCTGGCTAATTCAGAGATTATTTTATTGTATCATGACAGGCAGTTGTTAGCTGGATCCTGTGCCCTCAGCACACGTGTCTAAGTCTCTCTGATCTGGAAATTTAGGTGTCCCACCCAGAGCTAGGATCCTGCCCACATTTATTTCAGCACCGCTTGGAAAAAGAAAGAAAGGAAGGAAATAAGAAGGAAGCCCAAAACCACAACACAAGTTTGCCACTTAAAACTTACTGACAGAACTGACCTGCAAACTACACGACAGTAACAGAGAATTATGATATTCACACATTCTCACAGTATTCCTTCAGGTATAGTATAGTATATTTCCTTAATACAAACCACTTTGGAGTGACAGTCAATGAAATACATTAAATACAAATATTGGGTTAAGGATAAAAATGTGGTTCCTACCTATGGGCTTGTAAAGGAAAAGTCAGCAGAGCCTTACTCTCCTTGTAGGTAAATTCTGAAGTTTCATCCCCTTGTTCACAAGCCAGGCAGAATAAAAATATCCACCTACACTAAACCAAAGGGAGCCACTCGTAACCCAGACACAACCACAACAGACATTCTCGACAGTCCTTGGCTTAATAGAACACTGCTTTGTGGTTATACCCACCACTAGGATTTCATCTTGCAAGTTCTAGCACGTTTAATTTATTCCAGGTCATACATCAAATACAATATTAAAATTTGAGATGGCATTTGAGATTGAGACTTTCTTTTGCAGTTCGAGTAGAGAGAACATGGTTGAGACTGCGGGTGCTTGAGCATATTAATACCTAAACACAAACCTGCAGCCATCACTCAAGAAAAACAATTGGTCTTTAAGAGGGGAAAAAAGTTGTAAAAAGAATCAATTCTATTAAATAGCTCTATAAATCAATTCCACCAAAAATCAATGGGAAACTACATCCACAAGGTGCCAAGTAACTCCCACACGTCAGGTGCAACTGTCCGTGACAGAGGCCACGCAGCAGCTCTGCCTGCCGGGAATCCAGGCAGCCAAGGGCTCAAGTGGGGACCTGGCATTGCCCACGCTGCCCTCCCACTCCCAGGGGCCGTACAGGCACAGCAGTGGGCAAGTCCCTCATAAAAATCAGCGGACAAAAACTCAGGTTTCCTGTTAGAGACAGGTGTCTTACATGCCCAGGTCTAAAATGAAGCGTTTGGGATTTTCCAGCAGGCTTTGTGCCACATCAGGTGGCCCCAAAAGGGGAGCTGGCTTATGCATAGATATGGGGAGGGTTGTAGGGGAACATTTGGGATGTGCGGCCCATGAGCCACCAGCACACAGTAAGTCACATACTGGTTAAACAAAGAACTTGTTTAAGCACAAGTTCACGAGTTTCACATTGTGTCAGTCTTGACAGTTCAGTGACTCCCCAGTGACTGTGCCAGGCCACTGCCCTCTCACTTTCAAAGTGCAGCTCAGTTGCATTTTCACATTTATAGGTGGTGGATGCCCCTTCAGTGACTGGAGAAACCCTTGGGGCTTTCATTTTGTGCTGGCAGCTCTCAGATGACTTTAGAAACAACCCCCCCAGGGCTTTTGTTCTGTGTGGCAGAGCAGAGAGGGCATGGAAGACTCTGGCTTTGTTAAAACCTGCAGAAAAATTCATGTCCTGTGTCTTCCCCTTCATGTGCTCCACGTGTGCTGTCATGTCTCTGGACCATTATAGACACACATAAGAAATTCAGACCTAGCATTTGTGCAATAGAAAAACTTGATGAGTTGGCCTCTGCTATTCAGCACTAAGTACCAAACCCCATTTTTTCCTGTTGTAACCGAATTTCAAGAGTAACTGAGTTCAGTTATTGCACACAGAAACACTCATGTCTAGTACAAGTCACCTGTATTTAAAATAGAGAAAGAGTGCATGGATGTGTATGGCAAATAATGAACAATTCAATGAGAAGGCTCAGGACTGTCTGTGGCAGGGAATGAGACAATCTACTGCTTCTCTCCAAGGCTCTGTGACCCAACTGCAGGAGGGATCTGATCTGCAAATTGCATCTTTTAGCAATCAGCGCCCTCAGCTTACTGATTTCAGTGGGATTTGAGAGCAGTTGATATCAAACCTTCCATCAGTCACAAGTTTCCCCTAGACATAAGGACATGCAGTTCCAGAAAGCAAGACTCTGACATAAGCTGGAGGTTTGATGTCAAGAATAAGTGGGAATTGCACAATCAGAAGCTTCAATCTAACCACTGGTATCTGGCAAGACAAAGCAGCAACACATTCAAGTTTGTCTCTTTTGGAATATTCTTTAAAACTTTATCATATGATTCTTCTGCTCCAGAAGAATTAATCAAACATTAAAAACTATACTAAGGGATGCTGAAGGACGTTCTCAGTAGAACAGCCAGATTTTCCTGCAATTAAGAGTGAATGTTCTTCATTTTGCACTGATACTTTATTTACTGGGATTTCAGTTTCATACAAGTCAGGAAAAAAAAAAAAAGATTTTTGCCAAGTGGCCTTCAGGTATTATAATAGGAAGGGTGTTTGCAGAGAGTTTTGAAACACAGATCCTGTTCTTAAGAGAGTCTCCATGCACAGACAGATGCCACACCAGCACTTGCATGGATGTAACCCCAAACTATTTGGTGGCTCTCTGAAGGTCTGCAGTAGCTCAGAGTGAAGAAATTACTGTTACATTGATGAGGGACAGCCCAAAACACGGTGCAAAGTTTGTGTGGAAAAAGACAGGGAAAACAGATAGGAATAAGACCCAGCTCAGGGAATGAAGAGATTACAGTGATACAGTAAATTTGTAGGAATGGTTGGAAAAAGCAAGTGTGTGCACAACTGAGAACTCTGGAGGGAGCAAAGAATCCCACAGGTTAGACAACCAAAGCATAAATTGCAGTAAGCAGACATTATGGACTAAGAGTTGAAGTCAGCACAAAGATCTAAAGTGTCAACTTGCATTGAAAGACTATCATAGGTAAAAGCATTCGCCAAATTGCATAATAGACAAATGAAATGAACTGAAAGAGTAATCCGTGGAAACATACTCAGAGAGAGGATTGTAAGGATTTTTTTTTTTAAATCCTGCTCCCAAACTCTTTTATACTCAAGGAAAAAAAAATCTTAAATCCCATTTCCTGCCACTGTAGGGCTAAAAAGTTAAAACCATATTTCATAGCAGTGAACGTGAAACAGGATTACTGTGCCGACTTGTTCTTAAAGAGCAAATACATTTTAAAAACTAGATTTGGAAGGAGGTATATTTCTTTCTGACAAATCCTTTGACAAGAAGCAGGATGGAGAAAACATATTTTTCTCTGGGACTTCTGGGGATGAACGGAATTTAAAAGTTGTTGCCCTCAGTAGAATTGATGTACTCTTCCAATTGGACTTCTTCTGTTCAGTCATTCACTGACTTAATATGAATAATCGTGCTTTTCTCCCCTACTCAGATGAAGTACTTGCACTTTTCTCAACGAAGGCAAAAGAAATGCTTTGTTACCAATAAGTTTAAAACAAGCCAGGAGGGTATTAGGAAGAAGATCCAATGACCCATCGGAAGGAATAACTTTTTAATGCCAGCCAGGAAATTGCCTCCTGAAAAAAGAAAGATTCAAACCCCTCCCCAGGCAGACATGCCAGCCCTCGGCAGTACCACAGTCTGTGAGGGACTTCCCTGTGTCAAAGCCTTTTGCACAGAGAGCACTTGGGCAGCGAGCGTGTGACACATCAGCGAGACTCCTCATGCCTTGCCCGTTTTCTCTTGAGCCTCTGAACTGTGACCTCAAAGCAAATGAATCTGAGAAGAAAATACATTAATCAGGCATTCACTCAGCCAGGCTCGGGATTTTTAAAGCAGGGACCTGAATCAGCTCTCTCACCTCCCACTTCTTTCCTGATACAATTAGTCAGCATCTGCTCCAGCAGCCAACCCGCTGCCTCTCGGAGGGGGGGACAAGCAGCTGCAACTCCCTTGCCCACTGCTACCTCCTGCCAGGCTGCAGAAAGGTGGAGAACAGCCCACTGAATTCATCTGGTGAAGGTTAGCATCCCTCCCCTGTGCTCAGGGGAGCGAGAGGAGCTGAGAACAGCTACCACTCACAGCCCCTTTGATTCCCTGCTCCAGCCCAAGTGCGGGTTCAGACGTGTCCCAGCCACACCTCTCCCCACCTTGGGCCAAGGCCATGCCAGCTCTACACACCTGTTGGAGGCTTCCCCACATTTTAAGGGAATCCCCAGAAGGGGATTTGCAGGTGCTCTGCTCCCTTCAAAGAGTTCAGGCAACAAATCAGCCTGGGAAATTGGACCCACAGTATTCAGTGTGGCCCTCTGACCTTTTCCGAAGTGTTCTCAGCCCACCAGGCTGGCGGGAGCTGAGAATTTTGAAAGAAGCACTTGCTTTTAAAATCCAGTTGAATTTTTGCTAGGGAAACTTTACAAAGGCATCATTAGGGTATCCACAGGAGTTTTGCAATTTTAGGTTGCAGGTGATTACAGCAAATAAACAGGTGCGCAAGTCAGGGTTGGAAGCGGGCTTCTACTTACAGCCCACCCCAGCAGGCCCTTGGAAAATAAATACATCCCCCAAGCAGTTCTGTTTTACCCAACAGCTCTAAGGTTCCAGCCCCACTCCTAGAGTTTGATTGTGCAAGCTCTTACTCCAGCAGTCACACCGAGTTCAAGCAAAGTGCCTGAGTAAGCATTTGCAGAATCTGACCCCCCCAGCCAGTTATCTATACGGCACCTATTTGTGCCTTGCCTTGCAAGCTCTTTAGCCAGGGACATGGGCTGGGAGTATATTGTCTGCTGCAATGTGCTTTATCTCCATTTATAGCATTAAATCTAATTTTTTGTGCCAAGTGCAGCATTACCCTTACAATGACATCTATTAAAGACAGTTTTCCCTGAAGACTCTGGTTTGACCAACAACCAGTTTGCGGTGTTCATTTTTTTTATTTTACTGCAAAACCACCATGTTCATACTACCTCTCCACTTCTTTAATTTCAAGTATTTTCTTAAAAAACAGTATGACAGGCACTGAATTACAGAAATCCCACATCCTGGCATTACACTGACTTCACTTGAGATGATGCCATCCTTCCTTCCCTGAAGATTTAAAAAACTAGGAACTTAAAACAAATTTCAAACAACAAACTTGATTGCTTAGTCTCCAGTAATGTGTAAGTTTAGCAGAGGCAGACTTGCTTTCCCCATGCCATCAGCAGCATTCCTGATGGGCACCCAGCCCCTTCCCCCCTCCCAAGGCACAGAAGAGGAGGGCTGGGACAGCAGCATGGCACAGCATGGAGCAGTTCTTATGGAAAAAAAATCTGCAAGTTCCCCTGAAATGCTGCGTCCTGCATGCCTCAAAGGACAGCTGCTACCTTCTCACTTACAAAAACGTGACCCCAGCCAGTCAATCTACAGCACTAATGCTGGCAGATACCCTCCCACTCATCACTTTTGATGGTCAAAGCCATTGTAATGAAGAAGCTTCCCCTCCACCTCAGAAGGGGATGTGCTTTGCTTTTGCTCCAGGAAGGTTTAGGGAGGGTGCTTTGGGTTTTTGAGGTTTTGGTGAAGGTACAACCAAGCTGTTTTAGATAAACACAGAGGTAGCATGAGTCCATGTGTAACCACAGAGGAAGCAAGCACAAATAGGCAAATGTTCTGAATAATGGCAGTAGATGCACATGGAAACTTGCTTGGACTCACCTGGACTCCTTTCCCCCTTTCTTGTCCAACCAGTTACTGGATGGGGCACATCCCAGGCCTCTGGCATATGGTATTAGATGCTCTGGGCATTAGTAGAAAACTACCGATAAGTCTTTTGAATTGGTACAGCTGGTGTCATGTAACCCAAGTCCCTGTTGATATGAACCCTCAAAATTTGGAAAGGAGAGGGCGATTTTATTTCCTACAAGCGAAAAACAGAAACTGAAGTGCTTAATCAGTTATTTGTGCGAACTGGGAGAGGAAGCTGCTTTGTCGGGCTGTGGCCACGGCTTCTGCTCTGTTAGGGAAGAACCCATGGGCACCTTTCAGAAAGTCATATAAACATCTCAAAAAAGGTTACATGAAGATGCCAGAGGCACAGCTGTAAGTCACAGATTATTAATTATGAAAGCATTTTGAGATCTTTGGCTGGAAGGGGTCTCTTTTCTGGATAGGCAGATATTTTAATTCCATAATCCAGTGATCACTGTTCCAGTAGTACCCTTAAAATATTTTTTCCTTCCCTGACTGTCCTCTGTTGTTAGTTACACCTCCATGCAGCTTTTCAATAACTGCACAATTTCCAGTACTACAGCTCTATCAAATATACTGGTTTTTTCTGCTTTTGGTTCCACTTACAAAGACATTGAATTATTAGTACAGCATTCAGCTCAAAATCCTCCTGCACGATTAACAGGGTGAAATATTAGACAATGGGAACTACTGCTGTTATTTACTGTTCATTAAATGCTAATGGAAATTCAGCCCATCCTCAAAATATCATGGCCTTACACAGGCAGAGGTAGAGAGGTACAGACAGATCAAATGGTTTTTCCAGATTCAAACAATAAATCAGCGGCAAGCAAATTCTCACACTCAGCTCTTTGTTTTAGGCACCAAAACAGAGACTGTCAGAGTGAAGCTGATGGTCCTCTCTCCACACTCAGGTCACTCTTTCCCTCGCTCAGGAGCTGAGGAATATCAATATGGCAATTAAACCCATTGCTTACAAGTAGCAACCAGAAACTGGGAGACCCAGCCTGACTGGAATAAGCCAGCTGACTGCAGCTACTGAAAAGAGGTCCACACTTGGGGAAATACTCAAGACATTCCTTCTCCAAGGCACCACCCATAATAACAGGCCAACAGTCTCAAACACCTCTGCATCTTGGATGGATACGCAGAACCGCATACATTAAACTGCTTTTCTTGGAGCTCATTTCAGAATGCTGCCAGCTTGTAAACAGCAGAGTCAGTTTTGCTGCCAACACAGTTTTTACCTAGAGCAAACGGAAGTGCTTTTCCAAGAATTTCCAAGACTGTTGCGTCACGCCGAGCACTGGCATTGCACCACACAACCCGGGGAGGGGAGACACAAATACAAGCTGCTGCTCGGCACACCCTGAGAGGGATTATTTAGAGGTATTTCTTTATTTCCAGGAAGAGACTCTCAGTGCAAAACAGACCTTCCAAAAAGTCCCAGTGTTCACTGCAGGGGAGTACAGCCTCGTTAATACTTTCAATGCTGTAGCAAAAAGTGAATAATTTTTATAGGCACGTTTCAATTTTCATTACACTTTTGAAAGCCTTGTTTGATAAAGTACAGTGGAGACTAAGAAATGTAGCATTTCTGAAGGACTGGAGAGCAATCTTCTCCAGCCTCCTTCCCCCACTGTGGCTTTCGCATAATCCTTTGGCAACTTCACCATTCTGAAGCTTTATTAGAATTATGTGTATGATGACAGCATTTACAGGCTGCTGCTAAGGTCAGGGTCCCATTATGCAAACTTTTAAATATGATGAGCATTTAAAAGATAAATATACGAGAAAAAACAAGGACATTGTATTCTCCATACTTTAAAGATGAAGAAAACTGAAGTTGCCCAACTTCCTTCATGACCATAGCATGGAAAAATTAAACCACGGATAGAAGCAGAGCTCCTTAGAGCACAGGCTTACCCCGAAGAATCAACTGTGGGCAAACATTCAACCACTGCACCAATTTACAAAAGTAAATGCTTATAACCAAGTTTTCTGGGTAAAACTTTTCAAGTCATAATTTACATTACTTTTAAAACACACTCAGCCAAACACCAGTCCGCTGACATCTGAAGAATTACACTATGACTCTCCCTCTCATGCCAGAATTCCCATTATTGAGCATTTTGGTGCTATGGTTCTGGAAATGGACACTTCATAGATGTGGACACAGATTTATAATTTTAGTGGATTCCCTGCTATCTACAACTTTGGTAGATATTTTCCCTGCCTAGAAGGACATCTACGTTTTTCTCTGAAGACTGGGCATAATCATGTCGCTAATATCACATTGTCAAAGAACATGTGAACTGCCTAGAAAGGAAGAAAGAGTTTTTTCAAGGACTTGAGAAGTTTAAGCAAAAAGTTCTCGTGAGGACCATTCTGGATACTTTGTAAAGGTAAACAGAAACAAGGAAAAACAAAGCATCTCATCCTTCCAGGGGTAGGGGAAATAAAAACAGCACAAATTTGAGTCTCACAGTACACCGGGATAATTTCAAACCTTCTTTTAAATGGTCTTGTTTAAGTCAGTCTTCAGTTGTATGTGTTTGCTAGTGAAGTTTTGAGGAAAATCAGTCCCTAAACAGAGAAAACCACTACTTTCTTATTTCATCCACTCTGGGCAGTTCACTAAACCTTCACATCAGAGAGGCTGCTTTTTTCAGTTTTAGTTCAATAACCAGTTCTTTCAGACTGCAGAAAGCAACTGAGATTTGAGGAGAGGCAGGACAGAAAAGCCTCCAGCCCTCCAAATCAAAACTAGGTGTTGGAGACTAGTATCTGCTAGTTCCAAACTCAGAAAAGAGCAACATAACTAAAAAATAAACTGTTCCCTTTTGCTCTAAGAACACTTCCTTTGCTTTGCATTTAAACTGGAGCTGAATAAAAATCACAGAATAAGTCACATAGGACCTCAGGAGGTCATCAGAAAGTATTTTGATAAGAAAGTATTTTCTAAATATTTTTACTTAACACTTCAAAATATTCAGGTTTAGTATTTCATTGAATTTAATGCTATGTAAGAAGTTGCTTGAGCCATTTCTCAGAAACAATAAGCCAGTAAATTACTTTTGGTTTTGATTTGCATGTTAGATCATAGCCTGAATGTGTTAAACCCTGGCTAAGAGAAAATAACATCAAATTTACTTTAAAGTTATTTTTAGTTGCACATCAACATGTTTTAATAGGTACAAACCAGTGACATCCAGTCTTTCTGCTGGAGAGTAACTACCACATAGACAAACAAGCAAGCTTTAAAATCAGGTTTCTTGTCGGCTGATTTCAATTCTCAGTTAAAACTGGCAATGCAAACTACTCTATTCTGTTCTTTATCGAACAAGAGAAAAGATTTCCAAACTGTCAAACTGGCTGGTGGCATCTTGACAGCAGATGGGAATGAAGTAAGAGCAGTCCTACATGGCAGTGCCTTTATGTGACTCCTGGAAAACTGAATCCCCTCACTGAATGCTTCTTTATACAATGAGAAATGAGCACACGTTTAGGGGAAGGAATCTGCTGTACACCCGTGTCATCTTAAACCAGTCCAGGAATGAATGGGACTAGCCCAGCATGAAGAGCAGAGTCAGGCTGTTTACCATGAGGCCTCTCCCCAGTCAGTCCATCTTGTATCCTTTTTAAACTCATGGCAAAAAACTGAAGACAATTTTATCTTGCACAGTGTTTGGTTCGGTGGGGGAAGGGAGTGGATAGAGCAAACTGATGTATTATGGAAAGCCATCCCCTTCTCCCTTACCCAGGGGACTGAAGGACAGCAAATGCCTCAGGCCAGTGTACTGACATGAAATGCTTACTACCTGCCATCCAGAACCTGGGCAAGGACAACACTGGCAAGTTCTCCCATCCAGTGTCTAAAGCTGGAAGATCAAGAGGGGGTTGTTCCCAACTCCTGCGCAGATCTCTCAGAACATTCAGCAACAGAAGCAAGAAGTTCACTTTGTTTTCAGGGCTACTCTTACTGTGAGAGTTCCCTGATGACAGTTTTGAGCAACAAACTAACTCCTTGCACTTCTCTAAACAATTTTAACTGCCAGCTGAAGACTCAGACCCTTCCTCTCCCAGCTTAGCTGTCAGTGCATGTGTCTTCTGACACTTTCTGCAGCCAAGCTCAGCAGTTTGTCTTTTCTCTGTTACCAAGAGAGCAAGTGAAGGAACCCCACAACGGGTCTGTTTCCAAATGCCTGCTTGAGGTTTTCAGTTTAAAAGATCACTTTTTAGCCCCTTCAAATCCTCAGGGCGCACATCCGAAAATGTGATATAATACAGATGTAATCCTGGATAAAGTACATTCCCCATCCCTTTCCATTAAGCAAAATCAGTAACCAGAATCCCTGTTTAGGATTTGTGATTACAAGGATCACCCTCCGCCCTGCCCTGGTCAAACAATACGGGCTCCAGGAAAACACGAGAGCCGTCATTTCAATAACGCCAAACCCTGTCGCTTCCACTCCAGAACAGCTGACTTGGAGTGCATGGTAGGCTGTGCTTATTAAGAAAATGAGAAATCTGATATATAGAAAGAAAACACTATGTGAGGATTAATCCTGGATTGCAGTTTGTGGCCAGCACTGGGCCGTCATCCAAACACAGATGAAAAAGAACAAAATTTCCCCCACCTGTCACTTACAGCAGGTACAGCTATTGCAGTGTTGTAGTCTTCTCCTTTACAGCTATTGTAACAACTCATTTTGTACCAGCTTAAAATTCAGGATTAACCTCACTGTTTCATTTCTTCCTTGTTTTGTGGGAGCCAGCACTGGAGGGTGAATTTTCTTTCCAGGAATTACAAACAAGAAGCGTGAGTAACTTACAAGTTTGGACAGCTAGCACAATACACATACACTTCAAGGAAAGAAACCCAGCTTAAAACTGGCATCCTGTTGGAACCTGGAGATGCTAACTGAACAAGAAAATACGACTCTCAGGAACATCTTTTTAACGTTATTTCTGCTGCTTTTGGGAGAACTAAGCACACTGTCACTGCTGATTAAAAGAGACTCGAGCGAACTAGTGCAGCTTCTTCACCAATGAGCTACTGCACAGCAGAGTGAAATCCCCATTGCAATGCATTGTCCTTGCTCCTGATACTACAGCAAGACAAAAACCAATTTAAGCAGCTCTAGTGGCTCAATCACTGGTAGTGTGATCATCACCAAACCAAAGGAGAAGTCATCTTTATTTTTTAAAATATATTCTCCTGCTTACGGTTGGGTCGACGCTCTGTTGTTGCAATCCCACAGCTGAGCCCTGTTAATTTTTCTCCAAGCCCAGCAGGGAAGGCATGTCCGCTGATGCTGAAATGGTCCCTTCCCATTGAGCTTCGCCTGTCACAATACAGCCAATATAACAGCTATGTCACAAATGTGATTTTGCTTTCTCCTGCTCCAACTCCACATTTGCTGCAGGCTGAAATGCCGCTTTGTGGCACCGTTCTTTCCCAGCTGTTGTCAGAAGCTGCAGTTTCGCTCGTACGCTTTATCAGTCAGATTTGGTTTGGGGATGGGAAACTTGGGTTTCTGTAGAGAAAACATGACAACCCCATCCTACCAATACCTCTGCCTGTCAACACACGATATGCTCATCAGGCTGGATGAGAGGGTTAAATGCTGCAGTCAGCACAAACAGGAGTTCTGATACGAAGGCAAATGCACCTCGGTTTTCAAGCATTATCCCATTTCCCTACATCTATCATCAAAGAGGGCAGCAGGAGCTCAAAGAATAGCCATGTACTATTTTCTGCAAGGTCAAAGGAATGTACAACATACAGTTTATGTTTGACAGTTCTTAATTACTATGGACTGTAAAGATGCTGGAAAACGGGAACTCTCATTGCAAGATCCGCTGTTCACAACTTCAAATTTCATGCTGTGACCACCAATTTTGGGCTGCGGTGGCTGTTTTACAGTTTAAATCCATCACACAGCCAAACTGCTTAGCATTAGGTTGTGTTCTAGTTATTTTAAACAACTAATCAAAACAAACTGAACATGTACCCTCCTGGAATCAGGCCTCTCACCTTCTCTTTCTCTCCTCTCTCCCCCCGCCCCTTGTCACACATCGGCTTCTGCCAAACAATTCAGCACTGACACTACAGCACATCACGTGATACCAAGTGCTTCAAGCATCTTGCAATACTTATTACTATCTACACATCCATAAGTAATTCCGCCCAGCAACGTATGTGAATACTAACGTGAGATGTTTCTTTATGCATTAAAGATTTAGAGCTCTCGCGGATCCTTGGAAGAAGCTTTTCCACCAAACACTGAAAAATCATCCCTTTTATGTATGTGCGTCTCATCTGCATTTCACGTAGATTAGGAAGCATGACATAGGGAAAACCTGCCATATCCTCGGATTCTCTCATTCCTCCTGCTTACACTCCTGTGGCCACACAAGTCTGTTGTGATTAAGCAATGGATTTTAGACGCCAGAGAATAAGGCACTTACATGGGGTGTCCCTTCCCGTGTTAGAATGGAAAGTAACAAATGTAAGAGGTTGCTTATTCTTAATGCTGATCTCCTCCAGAGCTAAAATGATATGTCAGTAGCAGGTGGCAAGTTTGAAGACGCCCCCCTTCCTCCTTTTTTTTTTTTTTTTTAATAAATATAACAAAGGGCACACAGATTTGACCTAATGGGTCAACCATCAAAAGTTAAACTGATTTAAATAATTAGACCTAGAATGTCAGGCACCACTGCAAATAATTGCTCCTAATGCTTTTAGGATTAGATTGCTAATGAAAAGGCGCAAAAAGGAGGCCACTTGCAGTTGTGGAAATAAGTCAATTTTCTTTCCATATGTCATTTTCCCCATGTAGATTTGCTGTGAAATCCTAAGGAGTCATTTACAGCTTTCTCTCCAGAGCCACTGTAGTATATTACAATAGTTCTGAGTCATAAAAAATAGCAATAAGTCATCTTGAAATATTAGTTGTTTATACACTGTATTTATCAGGCACAGCAAACATCTGCTCATAGTTCTGACATTTTCCAATGAAAGTGACTATTGCATATTGTTTTCCCCTTTAATTTGTGGAAAAACATGGGAGCTATTCAAATATAAACAGCATTCCACAACAAATTTAAACCAGTTTTGGTCAAAGGACAGTTCATTAGCAGAACGTAATTCTGATGCTCTTAACTGGTTTCTGGCTGTTCTCTCAGATTTATTCTAACAGCAAAGTTACATCCTGGGTGATTTCGGTAACTGTCTGCTAAAACACTTAGTTCCATATATAATTCATTAATTCTATGTAAAGGTGTATACACCCCTGCCCCACTAGCAGATACTAACGCCAAGTTACCCGCCAATGGACGCGCCGAGGCCACCCGAGTTCTCCAGGGCTGCGGACTTGGAAGCAGAAAGTTTCGAGTGCCGGCCCCCGGGTGTACATCCGCGCTCCGCGGGGCCGGGCGCGGTGTCCGGCGGGCGCGGAGCCCCCGGGAGGAGCGCGGCTGGCGGCCCCGATAACGGGGGGCGCGCCGAGAGCCGCCCGCCGCCGCCGTGCCCACTTCCACCTGGGACCCGGCCAAGCAGAAGTCAATAATTGACTTCCCCGCCGGCTCTCGCCCCGTATCGAAGGGGCCGGGCGCGGGCTGGGCGCTGCGGGCACCGCGGGGCTCCCCGGGCCGCGCACCGCGCAAGGGGCCGGCACGCTGCCTCCCCCGCCCCCACTCCCCCCGCCGGCTTGGCTTTGCTTTTAAATGCAACCAGAAAAAAAAACACACAAAAAGCCCGGCTCCCCCCGCCGCCGAGCTGGCACCGGCACCGGCGCGCCGGGGGATGCAGAGCTCGGTCCGGCTCCGCGGCGCCGCGCACCCGGACCGGGCAGCCGCGGGCAGCCACCAGCCCTCCCGGTTCCCTCAGTTGCGATGTCGAGCGCCTCGGCAGCAATATTGCCAGCCTGGACGTACTATTTAATTTTTTTTTTTTTTTTCAAACGGGGTGGACAGCTCTGCGCTGGCCGGCGCGGCCGGGGAACGCGCATTTCCTGCGGGGCACAAAGCCGGCGGGCAGGGTCCAGGGAGCCCCCGGCCGCGGGAGGGTGCGCGATCCTGCTCCGTCCATTGCGTCCGAGATGGGGCCGTAACAAAAGCCAGAGACCCGCAGCGACGGGCAGAGCGAGCGGAGCCGGCGGGTCTTTCCCTCCGCGATCCCGAGCGACCGAGGGGGGCGGCGGGGAAGGGGAGAGCCAGGGCAAAAGTTCACCGCGGTCCCGGTAGGGCAGGGGGTGCTCGGTGGGGCTGGGGCCGGCGCCGGGGTTGGGGGATGCCGGCCTGGCTCGTCGCCTCCCAGCCCGGCGGATGGACCGCGGGGGGGAAAGGAGGGGATGCAAGTCCCGGGAGCCCCTTTCCTGCCCTCTCCTCCACAATGCGGCCAGATCCCCGGCACAAACACGCCCCCCGGCACCCCGGGGCTCTGCTCTCTCTTTTCGGGGAAAAAATAAAATAAAATAAAATACGGCTCACTTGCAGGGGCGAGTGGGGATGGGGAGCGGGCGGCTGCTCCGGGGCTGCCTGCGCTCCCCGCCGCTCAGCCCCACGCCGGCCGGCCCCGGCGGGCAGCAGCTGCGGCCCCCCGCCCCGACCCCAGCGCCGCCGGGGAAGGGGCAGCGCACACCCGTACACACACACACACAAATGGCACGGGAGGAGGGGAAAGTTTCCAGCCGCTTCAACCAAATAACCAGCATTTGCAACCCCTAGACAGGCACGGTGGCCGGCACAGCGATGCACGCCCCGGCCCCCGAAGCAACGGGGCAGCGCGCCGGGAGAGCGAGGGCAGGGGGCCCGGGGCACGGAGAGAGGGGGCACGGGGAACGATCTCGGGTTTTTTTCAATGAAAGTACCGCCGGTGCCGGGCACGGCTGATGCAGGGCAGGGAACAAGGGAATACCCCCGCCACCCCGGCGACTCTCCCGAGCGGACCCGTGCAGATGGGCAAAGCACCGGGGCTGCGAATAAAGAGCGGGGGAGCGGGGCTGGGCTGCACCGCGGAGCCCGGCAGCGCCCGGCCGCCCCGCGGGACCCGCGCCCGCGCCCCGCGCCGCGTTACCTTCTTATTGCATCTGGAGCAGCAGCTTTTCTTCCCCTTCCCCTCTCCTCCTCTCCCTCTCCTGTCCTCTCGGTTTATACCAGCCTGTTCCTCATCTCACAGCCTTCCTCCCAGCGCCATCTTGCAAGCTTGTGACGTTGGGAGCCGCTCACCCCTGACCCACATTTGAATAGAAGCCAAAATGAAAAAAAGAAGAGGAGAGAGAGAGGGAGAGAGGAGAGAAAGAGGGGGAAGAAGAAGAAGAAAGAGCGGAACAAGGAGAGACAGGGAAAGCAGCAGCTAAGCAATTGCTGTGCCAGTGTGGAACAGCATCGGCTCCGCTCCCTTGCCAGCTAGTTTAGTAATAAGCAATTTCCTGCTGTTGCAATAAATGTTGCCGCGACGGGGCTGGGAAAGGGACAGGGAGCGGGGTAATTCCCACCGGGGGACCAAGGCTTCCCCCACCCCGAGCCGCCCCCCTTTCCCTGCCACCCACACCCCGAAACCCAGCCTAGAGCCCGACCACTGCTCCCGGCAACCCAAATACTGCTGCTCCCTCCCAGGTTCTGAGCAAGGAAAAAGACATTTGTTAAGATTATTTCACCCATCACTGATGAACTCTCAAGTGTGCGTTAGGAGAAATAATACAGATTACAGCTTGTACATGTATTGGAATCTGAAATGAGCCTTATACACAAATTTGTGGAACATCCTGTATAGCACTATTTGCATATTAGGTTTTTGTCACTCCTGTCTATGTGTTAAGGACTGTCACTGCATTTTGCACCATCCAGGACACAGATACAGACATGGCCTTTGCACCCACAATATCCGTAGAATCTGAAGTTTTGTTTTGTGCATTTTTTTTAGTTATTTACCTATTGGCAGTATATTGAGGGGGGAAAGTTATTAGTGTTTGGCATCCCTGGTCCTGCAAGATTTCTGTGCATGCTTAATTTGAAGCACATCAGTAATCACACTGAGCAAGAAGGGCTATTTGGATGCTTGCACTAAACATGTGCCCAGCCTGCAAACTCAACCCATTATTTTGTAAAATGTTAAGTAAATTGATATCACCTTAATCTTACTGACTATTGCCACAAAGTAACTGTGCAGAAATCTGAATTATACCTTTGTAGCACTTTCTTCCTTCAGTAGCTAATTAATCTGTAATAACAGGAGCAATGCATCTAAGTACTTTTATTGTAATCACACACAGGAGTAAATCCACTATCCCGTGTAAGAATCACTGTATTAGCTGCAAGTATGAGATGATATTTTCTTTCCTTCTGTACCCTGACAGCCAC
This sequence comes from Pyrocephalus nanus, assembly GCA_038380795.1. Classification (NCBI taxonomy): domain Eukaryota; kingdom Metazoa; phylum Chordata; class Aves; order Passeriformes; family Tyrannidae; genus Pyrocephalus; species Pyrocephalus nanus. The sequence continues at coordinate 6,539,312 of CM076278.1, forward strand.
CATAACCAAAACTCTCCGTAGCCTGAGCAAGGTGATTCATTAGTGAAGCTGAGCCTACATTTAACACGTGCCTAATAATTCCCTAATAGCCACAACGCCAGCGACTCTCTCAGCCACTTCCTGTGCAGATCCCTGCAGTTTGCATGCACTTCAGCTGGATCCCAGCTGCAGCCTAAGCTCTCTGTCCCTGATAATAAAGATATTTTCTAGTTGCTCATCCAGAGTTCAAAGTTTTTGCAGGAGATGGTTTCTTCAGCCTCACCAAAGTGGCTTGAGGAGCAAATAAAGATAAGGCAAATCACAACAGCCATATCAGAAGGGTCTGGACTGGTGGTTTGTTCGCAGTACACCCAATAAAGAGCAGAACACTTTAACAGTGGTGAGAACAGCAAACCTGACTGTCAGCACAAGACCCAGTGAAGTAGATAAGGATCAATTCAAGACTCTTCCCCCACCAGGAAAGTTAATTTAAGTTTGGTGGTGCTGCTCTTTGCTGTATTTTAAAGAGAAGTGGCCTTGCAAACAGCCAGGGAGGTGTAGGTAGCCATTTGCTTCACGCTGTGCCAGAGGAATTGGTAGGCAAATACACAGAAGTCCTTGCACCGTGTTATCTAAACAGGGACAAAATGCATCACAGAGTTTTTTCAGGCAAGTTTAGACATTTGGGTTTAGAAAGACCTGCTTTTGTGAATCTTTGTGTGGCATCTCAAGACCTCAACAATGCCACCATCTGCCCTCATCTTCCTTCCGCTGAAGCTCCCCACCCCACAACAGTCTGTGTGCCCCTGCCAGTTCACAGACCAACATCTTAGTTCAAACCCGCTTTCATCAGACATTTGAACAAAGGTGCCAGGTTTTTCACAGGAATGGCTTGAGGCACAAGCATTTCAGCCCGTCTGCCAACTTTGCTAGGCAGGTGTTAACTTTTAAGAGTGAAGGGAGGGAAGAAGGTTGGGAAGACGGGGAGAAACATCCTAAAATGCCACCACAACATTTAGTCTAAAAAGCTTTACTTGTATTTGAATCTTCTCTAGGTTTGGGGATGATCAGTTCTCAGCATCCCTAAGGAAATGGAGAGATAGACACATTTGCAGTGGTGAGGAGACCAAAAAAAAGGTCGAAATTAGCTGTCTGGCACCTGGAAATGATATGGTATGATGCAGCACTGCATCCAGCTTTATATATAGGTGATAATTATAAGGTTGAAAAAGAATTAATGAGAAAATTAGACCTGGCTCTGTCACTAGAACCCTGGACATCTGTGGAGAATCTGATGAGCCAAGAAGAAGTATGGCCACACCTACCTGGAAAACATCTACAGGCACGCAAGGCAGATACCATGATACCTGTAATGTCTCCAAGCAACCACAGCCAGGGAACGTGCCATCCAAACAGAGGGTACACCCTCAAGTTCCAAGAAATCACACCCACTGTGGGCACATCTGGCACGGGGTGAAACGTGCCCATGTGTGTGAAAAGCAAACAAGTTGCTCAGGTGCAGAGAGCAGAGATCTGAGGTGAAAGGCTGGACTGGGAGGGTAATGGTAGCACTTCTGCTTACAGACACTGGCACAGTGAGTGTGTTCTGAAGGATGCTTTTGGCTTGTGGATACTTTAAAGAAAGAGGCTCTTCTATTTCCAGCCTGATACCTGTCATTAACTTTGTTTTCTAATTTTGTTTGAGTGTGGGGTTTTTAGCACTTTTATTGAAAAGAGCACCGAGAAGGTGGCAGCAGTGCATTGTGCCCTGCAGACACAAATGAAAGCTTCAGCTTCCTCCTCACTGTGTTGATGCAACACGTAAAATACTGCTCAACACTATCGTTGAATGCAGCACATCCAAGGTAGCCATGACCAACAGATTTTTGTCCTAACAATATACAAAGAATTCAGAACAAGCAGATTTCACACCATCTTTATATATTTGACCTTATATCTATCCATAAATAGCTCTGTGAAGCTGCTTTCAAGCAGAAAAGTTTAATGAATTGTGTCCCCCCCCCCATAAATTATTGTTTGCAAAATATTTATACTCAAGTCAGTGACTTGAAACCCAGAGGGATTTCAGGGCTTCTGATTGTTTTCAGTCATTTTCCACAAACTGAGGGGTTCAGAAGCAGCTCCAGCTCTTTGTAGCAGTGCTAACAGCGAGTTTATACTCATCATAGAACAAGAAGAGGACAGAGGTAGAATTATTATAGTGGCAAGCGAGTGCTGTGGGTGAGGAGTGAAGTAATTTGAGCAAAGAAAATGCCATTGCAGAAAGTAAACAGAATAAGGACCAGAGAGTGGCCATGTGCCCTTACGGCTCTTCAGTGCCACCTGCCTTCAGTCCCAGCGCTGGTGGATGGCCAGTGCCATCTAGCAGGCAAAACAGTTGTTTACAGTAGGGAACCGATGGGTGAAGCTGGGCAGAAAAGCTGAATCGAAAAGAGAAAAACTGTAATTCAAGGAACTAAGCAAAATATGCAAGGCAGAGAATAGCAGCTCAGGGCTTAAGTCTGAAAGAGAGGTGAAAGTGAGGGGTAAGCAGCCTGCTCTCAAGAACAGAAAACAATTTAACTCTATAAATAAACTAAAAAAAGATAAATTTCTTAGCAGAGGTTTGCAGTCATTGTGTCTGTAGTGGTGTAGTTCTGACAGTGCCACAAAAAGTGCTGAGAGCCAGAAGATTTGTCTGGAACTGAAACAGGCACTGTCTGAAGCATTGCAGTGACCCAGGAAACTGTGCTTGAACGGTACCAGAACAGCTGATAACTCATGAAATTAAGAAGATATTTCACTGTGTCCCCCCCCCCCCCCCCCCCCCAGCAGAAATATCCCTCTACAGTCAGACTTCTGTGTCTGGAAGGGTTTTTTCCAAAAGACTCACAGGTGTCCATGGAGGACACTGCAATTTTATGCTAAAATGGGTTTGGAAAATCTTTTGTCTCTTAACTGCAAATGGGCTATGTATGAATACACATCCTCACTAACACTCCTTCATTATTCACTGATTAGTTGGTTCCCCCACTGCTACTTCTGGTCTTTTGGCTGGCAGATGGACATGCAGAATGTTATATTTTGACCTCTGTGTAATGATACTTGAATTTCTCATATCTGTTCCAGTTTTTACCAGTTCAAAACTTGACAGTGCAGAAATTCTACAAATAATTTTGCCACAGCTGAAAATGAAAAGAAAATAGTTTAAGAGACTCATATGTAATCAAGGAAAATCAGAAACTGTAAACGTAATTTGAATCCTTGGTATCAAAAATAGCCACAAAGGTCCCCAATTCAGAGCTAGTTTTATGCTGTGCCTGGTCACAGATTCCCTCAGCTGTGCATTGGTTTGCCTTGTGAGGGTTCTGCCCAAAATAATGGGGTTAGAACCCAATTAAAAAGAAAAAAACCCAACAAAACAGAGGGTAGCAGTTTCAAAAATTAGGTTAGTGGTTTAGTGCTTCTACAAGGTACTATTTTGTCCACTCTGCTTCTGTTGTGTTCTTTCTGATAGAAAGTTTTCATTTCCTTGGAAGAGAAGAAACATACAATATTTTTATTGCTACAAGCTGAAGCTTTTTGCTAGAAATTCTGGCATGAGCAGGGCTGAGGCAACGGGGTTTGTGACTCTAAATCATCTAAAAACACTGCTTCCATTATAACAAGATCTTTGATTTCTGTTGGCCTGTGAATTTCATTGCAAATATGTTCACTCTGTACCTGTCTACAAAACATCTGTATTTAACTATGTCTACCCTGTTGGTTAATACAGTCTGTGCAATGGCATCACTGCAATGGACTGGGGGAGAGCAATAAAAGTAAGGAAAGCAAGTGATGAACAAACCCACTACCTACGTGTGCTCAGAACAGAGAGAGATTTGCAGCAAATAACTCTCAAATAGATGTCAGGGGGAAATTAGGTAGAAAATGAAACATTTCTTCAGCCATTTAAATAAACAGGGAACAAGAAAAGAACTGGTGGTACTATGAAGTATGTGGACAAGGAAAAAATTAAAAATGCTTTTGTACCCAAAATCTAAATGAAAGCTTTGCCATAGCTTTAAGAGGAACAATGGAGTTAAGAAAGGAGCAAAACCAGCATGATTAGTTGGGAAGAAAATGGAAATTATCACAATAAAAGTGAAAGCAAATAATAATAAAAAAGCTTAACATTTTCATCCCAGAATTCCAAAGGAACAAGTACCAGATTGACAGCAAGCATTTGAAATAAGATTTTTTATTTGGAGCTTGTTCTTGCATGATTTGGAAATAGTAGATAGAATACTTTTATTTTAAAAGTTACGAGAAAGTAATCTCAGTAGCCACTGAGCTCATTGATTTTGAGACCTTCTCAGACTTTCAGAAGAGTTTTGAAGGAAAATATATTTAATCAGAAAAAAAAAAAGAGAGAGCAAAAGACAAGATAAACAGGATAAAATGCAACCACAACACTGATTTTGCCGAGTATCCTGGACTATATCTTTGCAGAGATAACTGATTTTCTAAGCAAGGGGAAATGTAGTAGATCTAATCTATATGGATTTTAGTCAAGCATTTGATATGATGCCACATGGGAAGTTATTCATTAAGATGGAGAAGATGGGGATTAGTACAAGAGCAGTAAAATGCATGAGGAACTGTCTGAAGGAGAGGTGCCAGTAGATTTCTATTGGGATAGAGATTTCTAGTGATTCAAGACTGAACTTGTTTAATATTCACTCTAATGATCTCTTGTCATTTAAGCTGGAGAGTAATAACAAAATGTTCTGATGAAACAGTCAAGAGGCAGCAGCATTAACAGCACCAGAGTACTGCAGCTGGTGAGCTGGAAGACAGTGAGAGCAATGGAAATGGGATGTAATTCCGTACAAAAGCAAACACACATTTGGATGCACTTCACCACTAACCATTGAAAACTGGGCATCTTCTTCAAGCTGATCTGAGGCTGCTCCTGTAGGCACTGAAACAGGAAGGTACCCTGAGAATGGAGGTCTCTCCTGCCTCTGCTGGATTCTTGATTTAGGGATAACTGTTCTGTGGATATGTCAGTCTCCAGTAACTATACAGAACTCCACGCAAATGGATGAAGAAAGGTAGCTTCTCTTTAAGGAATAAAACTGACTGCAACAACAGACAAAATAGAAAACAAATGTCCACATTAGTTTGTCAGTGGGTGACTGTGAACCGTCAGTACCTGAGGCAGTGACAGAAGTGACAAATGTGATCCCAGACAAGATTCTTCCGGCAGCAATAGGAAGGCACCACTGACATTACACAAGGCACTGCTGGACATCATGTCTGTTGTGCAGGATCTCACCACGGGTGTTAGGACAGGTGTTAGTCTGCCAGTGTAATCAAAAGAGGCATGAGCTCTCCATCGAGAGCAGAGAGCTGAAAACTGCAGCTTTGTAAACAGATGCTGCCCCATGGGTGTAAGGGATGCACCTTGCTGGTAGCGGTGGGAATTTCTGAAGGGCCAGGATGTTTTCCAGTCTTATGTTTCTGATGTTACAGTTAGGAAAGTATTAGTCATCAAAGACATGTGTGTGTGGTTTTGACCAGCTTTTTCTCAGTCCAGTTTTTATTTTGGCTTTTTTTTACATGGAAATGCATATATATATGTGTGTGTACACACATATCCCTCCATAAATACATATTGAAGTGAAGCTTTGCTTCTATTTGTTATTGGGCAGCATAGAGACACTGAGCTATAATTTGTATTGTCTTTAATAACCTACAGAGCCAGCCTGTATTTGCTAATACAAATTTCTGAGTATTTCTGGTGGTGACTTTCAAGTTGCAGATAATCTAAAAATCTCTTCTTGTCCTCACAATAGGTAAAAATGATGGGAAAAAACCCTACCACATTCAGCTGTACAGAAAACCCTTTTGCTTTCTCCCTGGATATGTACTTGGGGGTGGCAGTGTGTATAGTATGCATAAGTAATTAATGTTGCAAGCTGGAAGAATGAATTATTGTCAGATGGAGGTAAAGCATGCAATATGGTCAAGTAAGCAGTTCCAATAATAGCTGTGCTTAGAGAAGCAAAATGTAATAGAGGGCAAACTCTACAGGTTGCCAGATTGGTGTCAATGTGGAGCTTTGTTGCCAGTTGGTGACCAGGGGACAGCAGAAGGATTGGTTTTAGCTGAATGCTTTTAAGCTTATGTGTTACCATGTGTAATGAGATTGCTGCTCAAGCAGTGGCACTTAGACAAAGGCCATACGTAATTTTACCTTGATTTAGTCAGGGGAGGTCCAACTAAAAGCCACATTTTCTTCCCTCCCTAACTTGGCATTTTCTCAGTGAGTTACATGTAGGTGAATATGAGCCGTGTCCTGTTGTTTCCAGGACAGTTAGATCAGGGTGACATGTGCTTTTCCAGCCGGGAATTAGCTGAAAAAAATGAAACTGTGTTAGAGTAACTGGGCTATGCAAGCTCCCCAAAGCTGGCACTGCCCAGGGTAAAGTACAAACCAAGGGAGTACTCTGGTTTTGTCCAGGTCACAGCAGTGTTTTTGATGAATGTGGTAGAGAAGATACAGGATACAAGGACAACAAAAAGGCTCTTTTCCATCTAAAGTAGACACCAGAATACTGAATATGTTGTAGCCTAGCTGAAGGCTGCCCTTTAAAGCTAACAGCCATGCAAATAGCGCTTTTTATATTGAATAAGAGAAAGAAACTACCGTGCCCTTGGTTACCTGCACCCATACATAGATGTGTATTAACTATCAATGGCCTCAGAATCAGGGCACACACACAGGCACATACACAACATACACAACATACACAACACACATCCACGTGCTCAGGGCACCTCCCCTGCCTACCTCTTCCCAAACAGGCAGAGTTCAATTTCAGACTGCCCAAAATACAAAGCAGATAAAGACTGGCATGGAAGAGCCCATGGGCAGCTTGGCAGCCTCTCTAGTTACTGGTATCAAAGGTCACTGAATGATAAAAAATAAATATGTTCCAGTGCCAGCAGGGCACTGGTGATACAAGATAAAAGTTTTTCTACCGCCAGAGATAAGTTTTCTTGTTTGATACCTACATGGACTGTATTTACTGTGGTTTTTCAAGAGTTCATGAAAATACATGAGGGTGAAACATGTTTTGCCTTATGCTGGCAGGGGATCTGCTCTTCAGAGGCCAGATCCTCTCACTCTATCATACACTGTGCTGCCTTCATGGAAAGTGGCTTCTGGGTGCACCTGAGTTGCAAAGCAAAGAAATTCACGGGGTTCTGATACTTCTCATTCTGTTTACTTTTCAAAAATGGGGTTGGATTTTTCTGTGCTAAAAGCACCTTTCTGTTTGAGTCTGACTTCACTGGTGCTGGTGTAAACCTGAAATTACTATGCTGGGGCCACTGGAATGATATGGATGAAAGGGAGAGAGACTCCAGCCCAGTGCCTGACATTGTTAAACAAGGTTATAAACACACCATTGGTCAGTTCATATTCATCTTCTGTGATTAGTGCCAGCGGCAATGGAAAGCCTGGCCAGTCATTTTGTACCGTGTAATGCAAGGTGACTATAGTTCAGAGGACAAAGAACAAGAGATTGGGGTTTTTTCAGGGGCAGACAGAGGACTGGTTATGAATGTTTGGGGCGATTTACTTTCATTGTTGTCTGTATCAGCACTGAGGGCTGAGTGACGCTTTCTTGCAGATCTCTAGTACCAGTTCAGGGGTTGTGCATGGGAATGAGGACCCTCTGCTGCTCTTTCCTCTTTTTTAATACTTGCATTGGAGTTTTTTCCTTCTGTTTCTCTGGAAGCACAAATCTCTGGCAGCGTTCTCATTTTAGCTTAAGGACAATGCAAATAAAAAGCAACACACCAGAAATCCAGATAAAGGTGGAAATTCTGGTGCTCTTCTATTGCCCCTCACATTTACAGCAGCTTTTAGGCTGCTCTAACCAAGGATGGATGACAGGATGGTGCAGGGTCAGGCAACTGCAGACATCCACCAGGAACACCAAAGTGGTCACAGTGGCCATCTTGTACCACTCATGTGGTGTTCACAGGCTAAGGGGGTCCCTCACAGGACTCGGGGCTGAATCAGAGCAAAAGATTTTCAACTTTTGCTTAACTTCTGGAGACAAATTTGATGTCCTAAGCTGTGATGCTGGTCCCATTCCTTGGTGTAAATTTGCAAACGGTGTGACATATTTCCAGGTAATAGTCTATTTATCCAAAACATGTACTAAACATCAAACTTGATGTAGAGAGCAAAACAAGAGGTATCAACACTATTTGCTGAAAAGTATCTTTAGCTTCTCAGTAAAAATGTAGCCTTTAGGAAGCTACACATTTCAATGGCTTTACAAACACTGGAGAAGGATATAGAGCAAAAATTTTACACTCATAATTGTACAAATAGAGAAACAAAGGGGCAAAGATTCATTCCAAGTGCTCAGACAAACAAGGGACAAAGGAAAATTCTGGAGTTGTGAAGGACCAGAAATTATGTGGCTGTGAAAGAGATGAACAACAGCACCACTGCCCTTTGCATCCCACACAACAGACCTGCTGCATGGGCTGTCCCAGAGGCTCCTGGAGGAAACCACTGCACCTTCGTGCATCCCAAGTGGCTGGACAGCACTCACTCTTCAGGCTGAATGAGCGGAGAGCTGGATACACAGAAGGAAAGGGACTGGAGTGGAACAGCCAGGGAATTCTGCAAGCTCTCCCCATTCTCCTGGAACCTTCAGCAGCACCTCAAAAAAGGCTCAGGATTTGCTTTGAGAACTGCGAACTTGCACAGAGGCTGAGAAACAACCTGTCATGCCTTGGGCCGCAGGATTCCATGTCAGAAACTGGTTAGAGCACAAGCATTTCTGCATCCCACTCCTCTGCTTAGATGAGCAACCCACGCCTCTATAAATCATACAGGAGGCACTCGTGTTGCTCTGGCTTTGTGTGCGTGCAGTAAATCACAGAGCTGTGGGGAGGGGAGACCCATCTGCCTGCTGACTGCCGGGGGCACTGCTGGTGGTGATTGAGCTGCCACCATGCCCTTACTTACTGTGTTTCTGAACAGGGCATCGAGTCTTCTGGTACAAAAAAGAGTTGCTTTTTCCTCGTCTATTCTTAAATGTGCATTCCAGCTATCATTCGATCTGTTATGAAACACTTGTCTTGGGATAAGATCACCGAGGAAGCTGTGGCAAGACAACTCCAACAATTTCTGGATGCTGCAGATCTTTTGGCACTTATCTCTTTGATTACAGTCCTGAATATGCAATAGAAACTACATTTTCACACTCCTCTGTAGTTGCTAGTTTCCTTGGTGGGTGTTCCCAGCCCCTGAAACTCTTGTCTCCTTCATTATCAAACATTCTGAAGTGCTGCTGACTGCTCTGTTCTTTATCCTCTCTGTCCCAGTCCCTTTCCAGGTCCACAGCAGACTGTATCAGGAAACAGCTTATTGCTACCATATAAGACACTGTGAACCTTTTTGATCCCCTTGGTTCTCTTCAGGGCAGCCAGGTGGTGCCTTCAGCAAGGGGCAAGGCCCTGTTTCTGACTTGTTTGTGCCAATCAAGTGAAACATCTCACAAAAAACTGATCTCACTAAATGTCTTCCACTTGCATGGGAACAGAGAATATTGGGTTTGTTCTCTGTAACCACAAATGCTTTGAGACTTGCTTAATTGCAAGACACCGTATCTCCTCTTCTGCAGGGATTTCAGCAATGGAAATCACCAAAGGCAATCTTGACTTAGGGCAGGTTGTTGTTTTCTCTCCACTTTGGAAATTACTGTGTCCAAAAGGGCCTTTTTTGGCTTTCAGAAAGTGTAAGTGTGAGCAGTGAGAGAGGTCTTGGTGACAGAGCAAGGAATTTGCTTGTTTTGTTACTGTGATTGCATGGCTGGATTTTTATTTGTTGCAATGTCTTGCCTGGTTCTACATAGAACAAAGTGTGAGTAGTATGGGACAAAATGCAGCAGCACTGAAGAGCCATTTTTATGGTCATCTTAAAATTATAACAAACATAGTTCATCCATTTCTTTTATTTTTCTGCTAAAACTCAAGAATGGGATAAAATATTAAAGCAGGAAAAGTACTTTCTTAAGATGGGCTGAAAAACTGTTAAAAATCTGTGTATGTACATTGCTGTCGCTGCTTTTCCTGCTTTAGACAAGTGGCTCTATTTTGTTTTTAATTAAGAAATAAAGGGTTTGTATGCACATGTCTACAGTGGAGACCCCCAAGTGATTCTGAGATGAGGGTGAACTGGGGTTTTTTTCAGCCAGTTGGGTTGAAATTACTTACCACTTGAATAGCATCTGCAACAGCGTAAGGCACGGAAGCAATTTTTCTTTTGTAAGAAGATGAAAAAGAAATAAAAAAGGAGTCAAAGAGTAAGCAGGCTGAATGGGCCATTAGCACCAAACTCTAAAGATGTAGAAGTCAAATAGGATAGAAAGGCCCCATAAATTTTTACAACTCCTCAGAGAAAAACACTGTGATTATTAAAACATGAAACCTTGCTTTTCTAAAATGCTTAAAAGATTAATATAGAAATGTCATACTGTGGGTGCTGGAGGGATTATCCTTAATGGGAATGTTAGAAGTTATTTTAATGTAAAGCAAACATAGCCACCGAAGAAAGATCAAAAGTGGAACAAATTCAAGGCTCTTAGTTTCAGGAAAATGAAGTTTGTCAAGAAACTATTTCTACTCTGTTAATTAGAATGACCAAATTCTCCATAAATATCATATATATGTGACATAGAAAGTGGTGACCTCATCTAATTAGTCATTACCTAATCCAATCACTAGCACAAGAGCAAGGTTTAGCTCTCTTTTATGAATTTTTTTTTTCCTTCTAGGCTTGAGAAAAAGTATATTTTTGCTAGTTGCACATTTTTGTGAGGTCATGTGCATGTGCCCAAATAGCTTTGATGATAATCCACCATCCACAGGCAGGGGAAGGTCGGTCACATGGCACAGTGGCAAACGCTCCCGGAGTTTGTGGTCTTTTCCATGCAAGAGCAAGTTCTGGGACTTTTTGTTTTCTTTTCAATCTAGCATTGTTACTTTTTTTTTTTTTTTTTTAATGTAAACTGACCACAGAGCAACACGCTGCTTTGCTGTCTATGTAAGCCTTTGAAGTCTAAATCAGAACTTCAGTGTTGCTAATTTAGAGCAAGAAATGTAATATTTTCTTTGCTGTTCAGGATAGCACTTCATTTGCTGTCTGTCCTTGCTTGGCCAGTGCTGCCATCAAACACCTGATTCCGTTTTACCCCCGTTAGCAGCGCCAGGCTATCAATTCCAGGATCAGTAATTGCTTTACAAATTGTGCCGCTGTCGACTTGTTTTTTCCACCAACGTGAGGCACAAAACCACACTACACCATGGGCAGTGCTCACACATTGCTGTCCTTGTTTCCCTGGAAAAGGGTTGGACTGGCAGAACACAGGTTCTTTTAACATTTATTTCTAAAAAGATCCATCATGCCAGTACTCAGCTCGAGTCTGCTGGCTTTGCTAAAAAACTTTCCCAGAAAGTAAGAAAGTGCCAAATCATTCTGCACAGAGTAAAAATCCACTTGTTCAAACGTTTAGTGTCACAGATGACAGCATGCTATTTCTGGGTAATAGGAATATTTTTTTTTTGAAAACAATTCCAAATATTTATCAGGAAGTTTTGTTCAGATGCCCAAACCTGAAGCCTCTTTCCCATGTCTTAACCCGGCCACAGAAATAAACTTCACAGAAATTAATGTTATGTTTTACCTGCTTGCAGCCCTGCAAGCAGTCAGCATAGCAGTCACACAAGGTGCCATCACCATGTGATGGTGACTAGTTACTAGTCACCAGAAATTTTGCTTCAAGGTGGAATCTGTTTTTTAAGAGCTCTGCAAGCTACAGACAGCCCTGACAGTGAGGTACCGCAGTGCCTGAGGTGTGCAGAGCTGAGTTCTGCAGACTCAGCTCACAGAAGGCAGGTCTTAGTTGAAACACAAGAATTTAGTTAATTGTCAGGATTTACCAAACTCTAAGCAGTTTTTGTTGGAAGATTCTAAAATGCATCCCAGAATATCAACTATAGACCTGGTGAAACGGGGGTCAGAATTTACAGAACCAAATACTTCATGCTTAACAGAAAATAAATTTACATTACTTATGTTCCAGAATTGTACCTAGCAACTCTCGTTAGAATTATTTTTACTTTCTTGCAATTCTTTTTAAAAATATGGGAGTGTCAGTTGGTATTTAGCAGCTTTCCTCCATATAGTTCTGGGAAATGTGCTGTTTAGATAATACGAAAGTGCCATAATTTCCTGATGAACAATCACTCTAAAACACCAAACACATTAGTATTTCCCTCACCAGTCTGGTGCCACAACGACAAAAGCAATCCATCTATTTTTTTGTTATGAGCCACGGGCTACAAAGCACATCATACAAATGAAGTGGCTATGACACAGCGCTCAAGCTGTATATTAAGCAAGTGTGCACCATCCCTAAAACACAGAGCTGTAATTCTTGCTTCCCTGGTGTTCCTTTAATTTGCAGCCATACAGAATAGCAGAAGAAAAACATTAGCATGTTCTTCTCCCTCATTAAAATATGATTATTTGATGATAATCTCAAATGCAGGGTTAGAGCCATTGCACAGAAGCTCAGGATTTGCAGCCTTGTCCTGCAGAGCTTGTGCTCATTCTTACACATCAGTGCTCAACCCTAAATGCACAGTTACAGGAGCAAGTTGGACAGAGAACTTGATTTACAGGGTTTTAGGATCCTACCTGTAAACATCCTCTTTCCCCACTTGCACTCAGTGCTCACCGCTCATTAATTTCCTGCCTTCTCTCACCCATACATGACTGACTTGCTCGCTGGGCACTGGGTTGACAGAGCTGAGAAAGGAAATTTTCTGGTTACAGGGTGCCAGATGCAGAGTGACAGTGCAGGCATCCCAAGCTGCTCCACTAATGAGCTGCAGGCCTGAGGAGAGAGTGGGCATGGAGGGGACAGGATGGGGCTGTGTCTTGTTCAGAAAGGATCACAATTCTGTTGAAATCGGTTCTAGCAGGGGAGCTCTGAGAGTGGCAGCCATGGAGCCTGGGTTTCACTGATCTTACCTGATAGACCACAGCTGAGATTAGTATCCAGGAGACTCAGAAAATGATGTTTCATGTATTAATAGCAGTAGAGGACACTGGCAGTGTTTTCTAAATGCTCTTTTCACAACTCCTTGAAAGAGTAACCCCAAAAGAAGCTGTATGACACAAGTGATGAAATAGTGAGTCTCTTGCTGCACAGAGCCCTGAGCAGAACACCAGGTTGTTGGGTCTCACCAAAGTCACTGGAGATACACTGGTGGGGAGTGGTGTAACCATTTGGGAAATCAGGCATAACATACTAGAAAGTCTCTTAAGCTGGGAATTGTCTCAAGCAATTGAGCTTTTGCAGCACTTTCCATGGGGGACAATACAGTTTATAGTGTGGAAAAATAAGGGACTGACTCCTCCTTTCAGATAAGTCACTTGTGTTTCTGTTTACACCTGCACGCAGAGAGGGATCAGAGTTACCAATTCAGGTGACCAATAACTTACAGCCAAAGCAAGAGTATGAAAAGAAAAATAAAGAAATGGGCCCTGAAATTCCCAGTTTAGTTTGTGAACTGTGCAGATCTTGGCCACACGTATCCTCTGCTCACGCCAGCTTTGCACTTGGAGAAATTGCTTCTTTATAAAAGAGTTTTATTCTGCAAGTATAGGCAAGTAAGCAGCATTGTGTTGGTGTGAGAGGGAAAGGGATGCAGCGAGACACCATTTTGGGTTTGATCTGACAGTGGCAACAAAATGGGAGTCACTTGGACAGTGCTGCATCAATCCATCAGGTACATATTCCTGAGGGACCAGACTGGACCTGAAGGAATATTTTAAAGAATTGAAATTAGATGCAATTTTTTCAGCAATTTTGTACACCTCAAATACTACCTGCTGGAACTGAACCTCATGGAATGGCCAGTGCTGCTTTAGAAACACACGTGGCTGTGCTCTGGCCACTTGACACAGAAAAACTGGCACACTGGTGTACTTTAAGTGTGGGAAGAGGATCTATTCCACCAGCAGGTTCCTGCAGGATATGTGCACAGCACACAGTTAGTGTCTGGTGATCAGAGCATTCACTAGCAGAGTGCATGCAGTGAGAATGAATGCATCTTAGAACCATCCCTTTCTATTAAAGCTGCAGCACGCTGTGTTTGGATGCAAGCCCAGGCACGGTTCTGTGCAGGACCTTGTTTACCCTTCCATCGGGAGCGTTCCTGCAAACTGCTGTCTTCTCACTTAGGGCTCGTTTTCAGTTTTACGTGGGGATGGTGAGGTGGGTTTCTGAAAGCACAGCAGTGAATCAGTGACCCTGTGGTGTTCTGTAACTGCCAAGAGCCCTGTGGAGAATACAAACACAATTAACCAGATAAAGGGAGATATAAGAGAGGAACCTGCATGTAGGTATACAGCAAAGGAGTTGGCAAGCCGTAAAATAGGGTCTTGGGAAAAGCCATCAAAAGGGAGAAAATTCCTCATTTTCTTGCTGACATCTTTTCATCAAGAAGCAGAGTGGCATGGGAAGGATGCAGGATAGCATAGGGGCCTGAAGAATGATGGCAGGAACTTCCAGGCTGCTCCCAGGCCCAGTGCAGAGTGGTCTGCCAGTGCAGCAGTGCAATAGGGCAGCACAGCACAGCAGCACGGTGTGAACAACACGGTGTGGAACAACACAGCAACACAGAAGCACAGCACTGCACAGACACAGCACACACAGCACTGCACAGACACAGCACACACAGCACTGCACAGACACAGCACACACAGCACAGCACAGCACACACAGCACACACAGCACACACAGCACTGCACAGACACAGCACACACAGCACAGCACACACAGCACACACAGCACACACAGCACAGCACACACAGCACACACAGCACACACAGCACAGCACACACAGCACACACAGCACAGCACACACAGCACACACAGCACACACAGCACAGCACACACAGCACACACAGCACACACAGCACACACAGCACAGACACAGCACACACAGCACACACAGCACACACAGCACAGCACACACAGCACACACAGCACACACAGCACACACAGCACAGCACACACAGCACACACAGCACACACAGCACACACAGCACAGCACACACAGCACACACAGCACAGCACACACAGCACACACAGCACACACAGCACACACAGCACAGCACACACAGCACACACAGCACACACAGCACAGCACACACAGCACAGACACAGCACACACAGCACACACAGCACAGACACAGCACACACAGCACACACAGCACAGCACACACAGCACACACAGCACACACAGCACAGACACAGCACACACAGCACACACAGCACACACAGCACACACAGCACAGCACACACAGCACACACAGCACACACAGCACAGCACACACAGCACAGACACAGCACACACAGTACAGTGCAGCAATAGCTCAGAGAGCACAGCAGAGCACAGCAGTCTCCTGACATCTTGTGGCTTGGCCGCAGAGCACAGCCATCCCTGCCCCCACAGCCCAGGCACGGGTGTCAGCTGGAGCTGACCTTGGCATTAACCGCAGGCACTGGAGGTTCTTATATATATCTGCATTCCTCTCACAAATGCAGGGCCACTGCCTTTCCCTCCTGTGCAAGAAGGAGTGGGCTCGGGTGAGCCCGTGTTTTCCCAAGCACTTGTGTATAAGGTTTACCCAGATTTACACCAAAGAGGCTCCTAAATTGATATTGAATATAGATGGAGTCTACCTAAACTGGATCCTGGATTGTGCATCTGTCATCCTCCCTTTAACTGGTGAAACAAAGCCCAGATCCAAACATCTCAGGTTTGCTATAATCTCCCCCAGCCCCACCAGTTCACTGATGCTCACATCAGGGACTGCTGATCAAAATTACTCATTTATTTTGGGTGCAATGGCCCAGTTTCTCTGCCAGTCATGCATGGTTTCCAGAGGAAAGGATAGGAATTTTTTTATAAGGTGTATTTATTTGTAGGCACTGATTTAATTTTTAAGAAAGCATGGCTATCCAGAATATTACATTTACACACATACAGAAATCCACACAATGCAGTCTTAACCTCTATAATTTAAAAGTATTGCTGGTTCTTGAAATATTTATGGAAGAGTCTTTTGTCTCCTCTGAGTAGCTGAGACTGACTCTGGTATTTGCCTCAGTTACTCAGTTTCAGCACTGGGAAAATTATGAATACACTGAATTTTGTAAGCAGAGAACTCAGGTAATTTTCCTGGTGTTGGTTCTGATGAATCTCCCCCGGGTTACTCATTACACCGGGCTCTTGCTCTGGGCTGAATTTGCAGTGTGAGGGCAGAGGACAGCTGGAACTGGGGCTTTTGGACACCGTGCCTGGGACTGCTGAGAGCTCAGGCTGGAGTTCTGGAGGTGCTGATTGATGAGGAAGGAGGAGGAAATGAGCTGCTTCTCGGCTGTTTCTTGCAAGTGTGTTTCGCACATTATGTTCCACAGATTGGCAAAATATGGTGCCGAGGAAAGGACACAGGGCCAGTACTGGCCATTCATCCTTTGGCAGCCCTGCACGTGGGAGCAACTTCCACAGCCCACTCCCTTCCCTGGTGTAGGAAGCACGGTTCAAGGGGGGAAGAAAAGGAGGTGGAAAAGGGGGAGAGGGCTCACACTGAAGTGGAGCAGTTCCCTGAGGGGAAAGCTGTGGCCAGCATTAGGGCTAGAGAAAGATTATCAGTGCTTACCAAGAGGCTTAGCAGGAAATACATGGAGAAAGTCATATGGTCAGTTTGTAAGAATTCATCCACGTTCCCATTCTTCTACAGTCTGGAATTTAACCTCGGAGGAGACTGTGCTGCAGGGATGGCAGTGGAGGGAGACAGAGCAGCGTGGCTGGGAAGCACTTTTGGGAAGCTGAAATTTCATTTTCCTTCATGTATGTGAGAATCCCAGCAGATCTGCACCATAGGGAGGTAGGCACACTGCTTCAGCTGCCACTGCACCCTCCACTGTACCCTTTGGATACACACATCTCCAGCAAGGGCTGTTCTGGGAAAAGTTGAGGTATTAAAAAAGATCCAGCTGGCCAGTTTCAATTTGAAAAACTCTGGAATGGATGAAGGAGCACTAACACATGAGAGGTTTCTCCCAGTCCTCACTATTTTTCAATGCAGTTAAGTCCTGTAATTTAAGAAAAATGCAAAGGAGTAAACTTTCACAGAGTTCATACCATGTCTTTGAATTTGTCATAGTGTTGGCTGAAAATAGGAGTGGAGCTGATGGGCAGATGCTGTATTCTGTAACAAAACTTGCACTAAGGTTTTATAAGATGAATTGCCCTTAACTTCATGTTCCCCAAATGACAGTTGGGTTGCTGCAGCAGTGACAGCAGGACAGACAGACCATGTCCAGTTCAGCTCTATCAGTCCCTTTGTTCAAGGCTTCTGCAAGTAGACAATTGACTATTTGTGCCTTGTGGCTCCTCTCTCAAGAGAAGTTATAAACTGAAAGTGATACCGAGTGTTATACAAGGGGGAAACAAGGCACAAAAATGGAAGGAATTAAAACCAAACAAAAAAATCCCCTTTTAGATATATGTAATTATATAAAAATGTGTGTGTGTGTGTTTGCACACCCATGTGCAGGGCCAAGCATCTGTGAAAATGTTTCATTTAAAAAAAAAATTACATTTTTGAAAATATATATTCAGTATTCTGTTGCTGCAAACCAAAGTCATCTGTTTATCTTGACTGCTAAAGAAGGTGAAGGCAGCTGCAATTTGAGCTTCTCTGCTCTGGCCAGCTGGTAGCCTAAAGCCAGAGAGCAGGAAGGGGGAGGTGAATTATTCCCTCTGGTTGGTCTTAGAAGTGGTCACTGTACAGGATAACTTTGGAATTCCAAGGGTTATGATTCTCGTAGGAACTGCTGGGCTAATGCTGGTTTATATTTTCTTAAGACCAAATGGTGTCTGGAAGCTCAGCATCAGGTAATCTCCAGCACCACACACGGGTTCAGGGACACCTGTACAGAAACAAATGCATCTTCCACACCTCCCGTTTGTTTCTCTCAGTTGTCTTTGAATCACCATAAATGTCAAGATGCTGTAAGTGGTATTCACTTACAAACAAAGGAGTATGGGAGCATCCTTAGAAACTAGAAACATCAAGCAGGTCAGGTCCAGCTCCTTAAGAGTGTCTTTAGAAGATGCCCGACACTTGAGTGTACAGGAGACAGAAACGTTACCTTGCGCCTGCAGCCGCGTGCGGAGAGCTGGCACAACGGCGTGGACTGGGGGCTCACTTGAGTGGGCAACAAGAAAAAAGAACAGGAAGGGGGGGATGTGACTTATATCCATTTCATTATATTCAGTGACAAAATGCTGCATGTGAGCTGGTTACAGCTGGATTTCTTGAGTGAGCCCAAGGCCCGGTGTGTACGTGGCTCCTGAATTACTCTGTGCGATACCTGGGGGTGGGAGCCCTCACATCAGTGCACTTTAATAGCAACATGCAGCCTGTTTGTCACCACTCTGAATTGGCTCTAGTGATTTCTTTATTCATCCTTTTTCTGCACCCAGGTTTTATGATTTCCAAACCACAATGTAAAAGCTGTTCAGCTCTTAACCAGCCATGTGGAAAAGCAGTGTTGAATATATATGCATGCAGCGTGTCTGGAAGCATTGCCATATTTTTCTCTGAAGAATTTGTTTAGGTTACATAAAAGAAATAGGCAGGAACCCTTGGGTTTTCATTTGGTGGTTCTCCCTCTGTTCTGCTTGGCTTCTCAGCTTTCAATAGATCCCAAGGTCAGGCTGTTATTTGTTGCTAGGCCAAAGTGGCAACCTCCCACCCTAACAATGCTGCTATCTTCATATCATCTGAGCTATGGGGGCCACATTGTGATGCTTTGGCAGTGTTGCTAGGGAGGTTGCTAGGTTAGACTGATGTCACTATGTGGGTTATAAATTGCCTTTACCCTGCTGGCCCTAACTTGGCCCCTAACACAATGATCTAGTGGATGGCATCAAAGTGCTCAGATGAGACACTGGAGCAACATCTTCGGATCTTGAACTTGGCAGCAAATGCATGTTGTAGCCATTCAGCAAAGGAACCCACTTGTAATCTAGAGAAGAAAATAAACAGTTGTCTGAAATGCATTCTTTCATGTCCAGAAATTAACAAAACCAATGAAAAATACCCAGTTTCTGACCCACGTACATGTGCTGAGCCCAAGGTCTTCCCTTAACACAGGCTGTGTGCCCTTTACATGCCCCACTATTGAGAAGAGGAAGGAAGTTTTATAAAGATGAAAGTGAGAGCTGAGGAGATGAGATAGCTGAACTGACAATTTCCCAGTTTTGAGTACTGTGTGTCACAATCACAATTCTACTAAAATGTACCAACACCTTTATTATCACAAAAGTGCCATTCCACACAGTCAGATTCTTTGCATGTTTCTGGTTTGTGACCTCAAGGGACTTTTTAATCTTGCCTGTTGGAAAAAAAAAATAATAGCTGAAGAATAATTTTAATTGATTTTTCAGTAGATTAACGTATCAAATTTAGAAATTCTGTGTTCTGCAAAATATAGACATGTCTGTGTGTGTGCACACACGTGTGCTCATGTGTGCATTTCTTTTGTTTTGAAAAGGAATAAATACAAACAGATAAACATGCATGCCCTTCAGAGCTGTTCTGGTTTAATAAGTAAATACATCATTAAACAGGCTTTGCTTTGTGCACGATGTCTTGATATGCTTTAGCTGCACACCTTTCATTAACACTAATGAAATTTGTGTGGCTAAATCCCCATGCATTGTGTTGAACATACACCTTAGTATATTTGTAATTAATTTTTAAAGACTGCAGACTAGAACACAGCTCCTACAGTGTTGTGTGAATCCATAGGGTGTATACATATTTATAAATGTTTTAAAAAATGCATATTATATTTCATCCACAGAGCATAACATCTCTGATGGCTGGAAACATGTATTAAAGAAGGTAACAAAAATCCAGAGGAAATGTCTTTGAAAAATAGTTAATACACATGGGCTACAGCTGCCTTTTAGAGATTAATTTCTTGGCCATTTACAATGTGGTTTTTATTATCAAAAGCCAATGGACCATATTACAGAAAATCTTGCTTTGTAAATTCCTTTTGCTCTTCTTGGGCCTGATCCTGTTCTGCAGATTTGGGTCCTTTCCTTTGCAGCCTTACCCTGTCACGTGCTCAGGACTGGACCTGGGTTGCCACAGGTTAGTGCTTGTCCTCCTGAGCTGTCCCTGGAGTCAGCAGCGTTCTTTGTGCATGCACTGGTGCAGTCAAGGAGAGGTAAAAGATGGAGATCTGAGTCTTTGTTTAAAATGTGGTTTGCACGGCTGCAAACATGAGCATAACTCTGCAGAGTCATACACATGGGTGTAGACATTTGCATGCATTAAATATGTGGAAGAGTTTAGAGAGCTGGAATCATACTTTTAAAAATGTGGTCTTATTGAAGCCACACTAGTTCTAACTGGATTATTATAATTTCTTTCAGTTGTTGATTTCCTATAGCGCTTGAAAATTAACTAAAGACTGCATCAACAACACTTACACTTGCTCTGTATCATCTTTTTCCTTCTCCTGGCCTTCCCCTTTTCTTTTCTTAAGACTTCCAGAATTAAGCTTAGTGCCATGTACTCCTTCATTTCAATATGGGACTGGACAGAATGCAAAAGCACACACCTCTGTGTACACAGCAAATCCTGGCCTGTCCCTGTTTCAGCCTGTACTCAGCAACATTTCTGATATGCAAAGCATTTGGGGAGCCCATACATGGGCTCTCTGTGCTTCCTCAGAGCCAAACCCAGACCTTTCCAGGCTACTTTTAAACCCATAGAAAATGAGGGTAGGAGTGGAGGGGGAGGATGAAGCTGGTAACTGCTGAATCCTGCCAAGTAGTAGCCCAGGGAAGAGAGAGGAATCTACGTGCTCAGAGCTGTATTAAGGACGATAAATTGCTGTTACTCCTTAGCAAACCATGAGAGGATGGAGAATCTGCTGGGGTGGATCCCAGGCATGGGCGAGTGCCTTTCCCAGAGCAGAGGCTTGTCCTCTGTGACCTTGGGCAAATCATTTAACCTCTCTCCATATCACTGTTCTGTTTCTGAAATGAAAATAAACGGCAGTAATGCACCAGAAAAGCTAAATGTGCTGGTGATTATGAGGGGCTCAGATGAGGATGAAGGTGAGATAAATACTTTAGACAGATAAAAATAATCCTTCCTCAACTCCTGTGAAACCTCCAAACATTAAACTCAGCTTCTTGGTATGACAGACAGGATGTATCCCTGAAAACCCAGGATGGCTTGCATTTTATCAATGCTGTGTAAGTAGATGAGGTTTTTCCAGGGGACTTTTGTTTTTATTCCTGTAGTAGCACTCAGAGTGACGTTTCCATATTTGCAGCACTGGTGTGCAGGGCACTCCAAGGTGAATTATTTCAGTAGAGGATTCATTCGCTGACTGGAGCCATTGGTTTAGGTCTTTGTCTGGTGATACAGTGTCTTGCATTAACATTGAAATATTCATTTCTTGGAAAGTGTTAAAATCTAATAAGTAAATGTTGATTTTTTTTTTTCTAACATGCTCCTGGGGCTTTTCCATCTATGCCAGAATTAAGTGCAAAGGGAATTTTTACAGCCAACTTGTAAATTCCTGACAAGAGGAGTTTATAATAGAAGTGTTGACATAACCTTACTTACAGTGACAACTGAAGCTGGTTTGTTAGGAAAGCAGCAAATAATTTTCTTGCGGAAAGGCAGGAGTTGGGCACAGAAGGTGAGGCAGCTAAATTTTTTTTTCCCTGAGAATCCCCCGAGGGTATTGTGTGAGACAGCACGTGAAATGAAGCTGAAGCAAATCACATAGCAGGCAGAAGAAACACTGTGGAATTTGCTCATTTTCATGAAGGAGAAGGTGCAGGTTATCCTCTTATAATTTTTTTACAAGCTGTGTTTCTCCCCTCAGAGGTAATCATGAGGGTCTTATAGCAAGTCAGTGCTTGCTTTTGGCCTTTCAGCTGTCTCTTCATTCTTTCTCCCTGAACACCTAAAGCAGTCAGGAATGAACTCTGGTGCCTTAACTCCATGCCTTCAACAGAAGCAGGAACCAGCCCTTTGTTTGCAATCTATTTGTGTCTCTTACAAGCAATAATTTTTTTAAAAGTCACTAAATCTTATTTCCTTGAGTTACCTGCAAGAATTCAAACCCCGAGAACTTAACCACAGCAATAGATGGACAAGCCTTTGTGCAGCCAGGCTGAGCCACAATAAACATTGCTGTCACTTAAATGAGAACAAACCATAGAAGGAGCTGATTTTAAATCTGAAGCCAAAGGAGCATATGTAGAGTTGATTCTTAGTGCCTTAATTTCTCCAAAGTCAGCTGGGGTTTGTTTTATACCTGTCACTCCTCTCCTGTGGACAAGGGGAACAGGAGTTTTTTGACTCTTCTTGGAGGCATGAAATCATCAAGGTGGCATGGAGAGAGTACCTGCATCCCATCCCACAGCACAGCCCCATGCAGGGAGCCAGGCCCCTGTATTACTCAGGCTGGGTTTAGAAGTAAAAGTGAGTCCCATCCGCTTTTCCACACCCTTGTGCTGGCTACAACTCTCCCTGAATCTTTGGGATTAACTTCTAAGTGGCATCCTACTTTCCAAAATGTTGAACAAAGTCTTTCTTACACCTTTGCTGTGCTGTTTGTGTGTGGAGAGGCAGTCAGCCCATTTGCAAGTGGCAGGAAGATTCATTGTGAGCTGGCACACTGCAGAGTCTGGGTGCCTGCCTTCCTCCCTGCCCCACCCTGGCATGTTTGGCAAAATCCTGGAAAGCTGAAAGTTTGGAGGGCAGAGTATTCAGTGTAGAGTAAATAAAATATGCAGCTGAAAGCAGAGAAAAGAACAGCTCTGAAATGGGAAAGCCAGAACTAAATCCCCTTCAGTACTTCCTAATCATCTAGGGACAGTTACGGCCCATGGAGCCTGCAATCCGAGTGCAGGAGCTATTGATGAAGGACAGTGCAGTCCAGGCAGGGGGGACTGGGCAGCGCTGCTGAACGTGTTCTGTGAGTGCTGATGGATTTTTAAACCCCTTTTCACTGCAGTGTGGTTGAAAGGGCAACATGAGCTGGTCTGGCAGGATGGCAGCGACAGAGGAGGATTAACCAGTAAGCGACCAGTTTGCATAGGAAAGTAAAGAGAGCAAATACTGCAGATTACTCATTTGCCTTCCCCCTTCCCATTAAAACAAGATTTTTTTACTCTTCCCTATATTCTTCCTTTTTAATACATACTGAAACACAATCCCTAGCTCTGAGGCACTGCCAGAAAACCTGGCGGAAATACTGCACTTGGAGCCACAGCCATGAGCTGGAGGATGTGGAAAACGATCACTTTTTCCCCTGGCAAACCAAACACGCATCGGGGGAGCGGCGTGCCAGCAAATGCCTCTGCTTTTTTCCCAGAAAGCTCATTTTCTGTCAGGATTTCCGCTCTCTCTGGATGCCCCTGAGTGTGCGGAAAGGCGAGCTGGCAAGTCCTTGAACCGCGAGCCGCTGGAGCGAGATCCCAAGGGGGCTCAGCGCCGGCCTTAGCCCGGGATATCTCCCGGCGCTGGTTTCGGAGTGCCCTCTGCTGGGTTCCCGAAGGCGGCCCGGGCTATTCTGGCGCTGGGGGCCGTGGTTCGAGGCAGCCGCAGCAGGGACGGCTGTGTGTGGGCTCGAGTGCCTTTGTGCCTGAGCACCATTATGCTTTTGGCAGGGCTGTTAATGGAGATGGCATTTGGCAGCGTGCTCTTATCTCACCGCTCTTCAAAACGCACTAATACTTCCCCGCTCGGATTCAAGGCTGAGGGATGCGTCTCGGTGATATTGATATACATTTAGCTCCAGGTCCCTGCCGCTCACAAAAGGATATGGAATGTAGAGTAGATTTATACCAAGAATGAAATGAACAAGGAGCAGAGGCTGTTGGAGATAAGTAGGTATTAGAACAGTGTTTTCCATCTTGTGTTCCTAAATGAGGGTAGTGACACAAAGCGTTGTCAGCAACAAATTGGCAACAGCCAGCACTGCCGTGTTTTGATCTATGCTTATGAGACTATTGGGACTGGTTTCTCCAAATAGTCTTTTAAATTTTGAGAGGGTCTGCCTCCATGGACAGCAGCTGCGCTTTGCAGAATTATCTCAGGGTACAGAGCTGATATCTGCCATTGTTACCCAAAAGTATTTTCCTTTTTCTATTTTTTTTTTCTCGTTTCCTTCCTTTTTGTTTTTACTTTTCCCTAAAACTGACTTCCATACCAAGCTGATGCAGCAGCAGTGTGTGGAAAAAGATAAAGGCTCAGGTGGCAGCTCTGGGCTGGTCAGGGGGTGCTGAGGCATCCCTTTGCTAGAGGTTTTCAAGAACAGACTCAGAATGATTTTTATCATTCACTGAGGAACATGTAGATGTTTGAGCCTAACTCAGAGCAGGATGGGCAACCACATGTCCTCTCCCAGATCTTTGTTATGAGGCGCAGGAACTTTTAATGGCAAAAGCTTTTATGTTCTGTCCAGACACTTAAACTTGAAACATTTGGGAACTTGATAGCTTTGAAACAGTTTTCCTTGAAATTGGCTATCTAATTGAAACACTAGTGGGACAAGGAACAGATAGACAATGTGACAGCACAGTCCTAATTTTTCTTGGAAGCCAAACACTAAGGGGTCACTGCAGGTTTGATTTCAGTAAGAATGGGAACTCTGCAGTCTTGTGGCTGTGTCATATGCTTTGGCATGTTATACCTGCTGGTGGCAGGGAGAGGGAATCCAAAACATTCTTGGCATTTCCTGGTAATTCTGTGTTAAATTCTCTTATGAGGTTTTTTATAGACTTCACTTTAAGGTAAGGCCAGCACAGCCTGGGTCCTGTTCTTCAGCCTGTTCTCCTTTCCCACAAATCAACTTGTCTGCAGTCCTTCTTGCTGCCTCTGCACGTGTTCACTCCTTCTGCAACCCCAAAAGCCGTTGGGAAGGGAGTGGTGGGAACACTGACCTGGAGAACAGAGTGGCAGTGGAGGCCTGAGAAGGTGTGCAGAGGATGTCATGGGTGTGTGAAGAGATAGAAATAGGAAAGAGACGGGAAGGAGAAAAGAGAGAGAAGGAATGTTAAAGAAATTAATGAAAACAATTGTTTGAGTGGAAGGATCAGACACCAAGGTCTGTAGAGAAGGTAGCACTGACAGCTGAGCAGTTCCATCAGAGGCTGTGCCCTTTGGTTACAGAGAGGAAAGCAAGAAGTCTGATTTCTGCCCAGATTTGATCACAGATCCCTTTTTTGGTCCTTGGCAGGCTACTTCAGCCTCTCCACAGCACCACTCCTTTGTGTAAAATGAAGACAGTGCAGCTACACAGATAGGAATGAGAGCAGAGACTTTTCCAGACTGATGACAAATCATGGAACCATAAGGCTGGCAGAGACCATGAGAGATTGTCTAGTCTGGCAATCATCAATTTCTTTAATCAAAAGACTGCCCTGGAATTTTTTTTTAAAACTGTTCCATTGCACAGTGCCAGCACAATGGTTTGAATCTAAAAGTAACCAAAAATCATATTTTATTCTTTAAATTGAAGAAAGGCCCATGTTGAGCAAAAGTAAAAAAAAAAAAATAAAAAAAAAATTAAAGCCAGATCTAGTTATACTTTAAAATAGACATAAGTCCCTTTGTTCTGATTAGTTAATCCTGGCATTGCTTATTTTCATAGATGCTTATAAACATTTTCTTTACTAGTTAGTCCAGCTTTGTTGAAGTGTAGTAGAAGCATTGCATGAACTGGCAGTGTCCCACTCAGAGCTGCTCTCAGGCTGCAGGAGCTGTTCTGCAGGAGCTGTACTGCAGATCTCCCAGCAACACTGCCAACTCCATCCTGATTCCAAACATTGCTCCCCTTATTAATCACCCAAAATATCATGGTTTATAGCATCATTTTTTTCTCCATGTATTTGGAAGGTCATAAAAGTTCCTTCATGTGACCAAACCTGCACTGCAAATACCGAATATCAATACCAAAAATTATCACCATGTACTTGAAAGCAAAACTGTTCCTGGGAGGAACAGTCGGAACAAAGCCCTGTTGAGTCAGGGATATAATTATACAAGAAAAATACCAATCAAAAATCACACCTTTACATAATTAACTGCTGTGTGCCTGAGCAGTGGTTTGCATCCATCCACCTCTCTTCGCTCAGTCTGTTGAAATGTGCAGAGTAACACCCCGGCACAGCTGCTCTGCAGGCAGCAGAGCCCTAATACAGTTCAGTAATGAGGATGCTTTGTGGTCATCTTCTTCACATTAACTGATTCATATCCTGTACATCCAGGAAGAACTGAGGATTTTATTAGGGCTGCTGAATGTACTTTGACCACTCAAACACAGTATATTCACAAATGCACATGATACCGTGGTTTTACTCTGCTTGAGAGAAGTGAGAAATGTAGAGGGTAAATAGACATTATCTGTTGCCCATAAGCAGTTTGTGCCATCCTAGATGCTGGTAAAAGATCTGTATTTAAAGCAAAAAATGACCACAGCTTTCTTCTGGATACAAAAAGACTGGATCCTCCTGAGGGACAATAAAAAGCTCTGTGAATATCAGGTTGTCAAGTAAGCAAGGAGTTAATCAAGTTACCAAGTAGTTGATAATGTTCAAGGGTTCCAATTTATATTTCAGTCCTACTGAACCTTTAACTCGGTAGTCTGGGACTGACCAAGAGAAGACTGAAAAAGTGTCACTTTCTGAGTTACAGAGCATAAAAATAAACCTGAACTGTTAGTTCATTTTAATCCTGAGCTTCCCTGATGTACCTCTGTCTTTCATAGATGGGAGAACCATACTTCTTCCAAAAAGGGACTCACAAGGATGTTCAGTTTATGATGCAAAGGGAGACTATTCCCTATAGCTGTTTATATTACAAATGTTGTAAGATACTCCTTCTCTGGAAACATAGAACCAGAGTCTTTGTGCTTTCAGCTTTGCAGAATTGGGTTTTACTGACCAGTAGGATGCTGCAG
Organism: Pyrocephalus nanus; assembly: GCA_038380795.1. Lineage (NCBI taxonomy): Eukaryota > Metazoa > Chordata > Aves > Passeriformes > Tyrannidae > Pyrocephalus > Pyrocephalus nanus. Next base: position 6,566,458 of record CM076278.1, read on the forward strand.
TACCTGGAAATAACTCCAGTGATTTAAGTTTGCTGTAGCAAAAGGGAATGACAAATCTTAAGTGACAGATAAGATCCTGTAATTCAGAAAATGTCATAGACATTATAGAAACAAAGTTCCTGACACTGTGCCCCACATGTATTTGTATCTCTACCTGCCCATTTCCCCTGTGTTCCCCCATGAGCACAGTGGAATGCACATCCTCTGTGGAACAGCCTCATTCATTCACCTGGGTTTATCCCCATGAAAAGGATAAGATCCAAAACCCTGAAGAAGGTAACAGGCTGTGAATTGTCTCTTGTTTTTATGCTGTACATGAAAATTGGGGAGAGTTTTCCTCTCCACAAGCCAGCTGACAGGAGGGAGGGACAGCTGGACAGAGAAATCCTGAGTTAGTGGGAAGCTGAGTGATCCTGATGTCCTACATGACAAAATTCTGAACCTCATCAGGTTACACAGAGAAATCACTTTCTGACTACACTTTTATGATTGGTGTGTTTTTCTCCTTGAAATGTACACTTGATCCCTCCACCCTCCCCTCTAATTGTACCTCACAGAGGAAAGCAATAATGTTTTGTCCATAGAAACCAGCAACCAATTCCTTCTTGAAAGCCTCAATTAAGGCTGAAGTAGCCTGAGTGCTCCTTAAATCCACTGCCCTGGCTCAAAAAAAAAAAAAAAAAAATTTACACCAAGATTCACGGATGTAATTTATCTGGAAAAATAAGTATTAAAAACCTAAACACACTGAACGTGCATGTAAGCCAAGCCTCCCTTTGTGTGCTCCCAGAGGGTTTATCCCCCCCAGCACGTGCACACAAGCACACCCCCCCGTAAGAGATCCGTGTTATGGATTCAAGGACAGCTCTCTCCAAGAGAAGAAGGGACGTTGCCAAGAGACCAGATGCGGTTCCATTCAAGACCACTCATAGGAGCAATTCAAGATGAAATCAAATTAGATGTGTTGGTTATACATAGTGCAGCCTGCTTGGGATACTAAATGACAGAGTTTGCCAATAATTAAGTGAAATCTCAGAGATGATGAGTCCCCAGAGCTCTCTAGGTTATGTCGGTCTAATTCTAAGTGTCATCATTATGGCAGCAGAGCAAAATACTCTGCATAGGCCACAGAGCTGGAATTTTTACTGTGAATATTAGCTTTTCACAGCCAGAGCTACAGGGCAGTACTGAGCTTCATTACATGTCTTCTGCTATTACACTTGCTTAACCTTTCCCTGATATAAAGCTCCTGAAACCTGACTCCCACTTAATAATTGATAGTTAGCACTTACTATCTGTAGTGGTATTCATATTCAAAGCACTTTACAAAGAGCTCATTAATGTCTCTGGATCCCCTCTCCCTTGAGGTGTCCAGCACAATTACCTCAATTTTGCAGAAAGGGAAACTGAGGCAGAAAGGTTGTGCTTCAGCCTGGGCCTGGAGCAAATCTCACACCCATCACTAATGCTCAGGGGCTTCCTTACTGGGGAACTGGCTGAACTTCTGATGGTAGGAAACAGATTATTCTCAAATTTGTTGTGGGGATGGAGGTGCAAGGAGGTTTCCTCCAGTCCTGCAGAACCTCTACTGGGAGCTGCTGAGCATTCCCTTTGCCTGTAGGTAGTAAGGAGCCAGAGCAGCCTTTGTGAGCCCCTCTGTGGGTCTGCCTGGGTGGATCCTGTGCAGGGAGGAGGTTGGAAGACTCTGAACAGGTGGAAAAAGTGCCACTGAGTAAATTGTCCTACAGCTTGAGCTCCCCTGGCAGCCTGCCTGGAGATCATCAGGATGGACCCACCTAGAGCTGCTCCTGTCTTTGCCTACTCCATCCTTACAGGCAGGGTGAGCAGGTCTGCTTAGGGACCACAGTGGCCCCACTTTCCACAATGATTCAGAGCATGAAACAGGCCAGGATGAGACCCAAATGTTTCCAAAATGTGCTCCCAAGGAGACCATCCTCCACAGCCCCCTTGCAGCAGAACTGATGGAATCAGTTTGCCAGGAGTTTTAGTGTTTTAATGGACCACAGTTCATTGTTACCCTTTGCTTTGCTACCAGAAAACTGAACATCACAGCCATGTTCAGAAGAGGAATGACTATTTCTAGCTTTGCAAGCATTCACTTCTGATCACTTGATGATGAAATCATGTTGCACTGAATTTGTGATTCTGAGAGGTCACTGGCTGAACTCCTGAACAACAGGAGCTGATTTAAAAAGAAATAACATAAATATTAAAAATAAAGGGAGGGCAGATATAAAAAAGTCAGTTTGAAGGTAAGACTTTCAGGAAGGGCTTGCTCCAAATGTAGCACTTGCTCTGTTCAAAGGAAGGGAAAAGTTTTGGGGACTGAAGCCTTGGGGACCATGGCATCAACATTGCTTTAGCCACCAGCACCACACAGGAAGGCAAAATCTGCATTCCATTAGCCCCAGGCTGCAGTAATAAAGGTGTCAGGGGTAGGACTAAAGCTGACTCCCCAGTGCTGTGGTACCTCCACCATTTGCCCCTGGTTCCAGACACTTCCCTGTGCTCCCTGTTTCCTGCAGCCCTGGCCACCTTCCCCCTGGCACCTCCCTGCTCCTGGCAGAGGACCATGCATGGGGACATGGGTTCATTCACAATGGAAAACAGCATCCTCAAGATGACTAGGAGGAAGTTATAAAATTTATAGAAGGTTCTGATAAAGATCTTGGATAGATATGTTCATACTGATAAAAGATTCAAACCTAAGAGGCTTTTAATTAGAGACTGGGGCACTCAGAGCTATCTAACCAAAGAGGTAATAAAATTATTGACTAAATCACTAACAAAGGCAACTGAAGCAAGGAGTTTAAATGATTTCCAGAGACTGTTCTCCAAGTGAAGGTTATAGTGAGAGAGCCAGCAGTGCAATTAAACCAAATGAGGTCAAGCATGTTGGGCCTTAAGGCCTCTGCCTGCTCCTCAGATTTCTTTTGTTCTTATAATTCAATTATAAAGACCCCCCCTCAAGGATCATTTAACTGTCTCGTAAACCAGTTTGTAAACTTTTTTATTTTTCTGTAAATTGTCTCCTAAAAGTGGCTTTCAGCATTTCAGGCCTCATGGAGCATTCAGGGACTTCACTGTGCCTTTTGTTCCCATTTGTGCATCACATGCCTGTGGGTGTTCCTACATCTCCCAAAGCATCCTCAGCCCATGCAAAACATCCATGGCTGGAGGTGGCAGTGGAAAAACCTGTGCTGGGGAGCTGGAACAACTGTGATTGTTCTGTCTCTCCTCCTCTCTTGCTCCATCCCCTTCCCCTCCTCAGCTTTTCTTTATGCTGTTTCTGTGTGAGTCAGAAAGAGGGTAACGTGTGTGTGTGTGTGTGTGTGCCTAATTTCCTGCCCACTAGGTCAGGTAACTCAACTCTTAACATCACAAATGAGCAGGGAAGTCTGCTGGTCAGCAGATGCCTATGCAGATCCATTCACATAGAATTAAAAACTTTTAAGGTATAGAGACTTTTACTTTTTTTTTCTTTTTTTCTTTTTTTTTTTTTTTTTTTTTTTTTTTTGGGAAATACAATTGCAGAACAGGGTTAGGTGGAAGTTGGGGAGCTTCCAAGTGCAGAAGTTTGGCAGACTGCAGTTCTGCTGTTGACACTGTCCACTGACCATAAGGGAAGCTCCTGTAATTTGGGGATCTTGTAGGACTGTGTCTCATGGTGCAATTTTTCCTGTTTAAAGGGGCAAAACACAATTATTTACTCCTTTCAAGAAAGAGAGCATTTGAAGAATGAAACTGTTCCTCATTCATCCATGGGAAGAGGATAGGAGTCCAGAAGTGATTACAAATTTTTCTAAGCACTTAAAGCACAAAACTTCTGCTCACATTATGGCTTTAGGAGCTTATATGATTCAAGGGTCTTGGGTTCCTGTTTGCATTAGGAGGGGCTTTGATGCCTTTGTAAATCAGGCCCAGGGTGGCTGTCTTTAAATGAGCCACAAGTGAGAGTCTAAACCTCACACCCAGAAATGTTCCCTTGTAAAAATTCAGACCCACAAGTGGCAGCATCCTGTCTGTCCTGTGAAATTCCAAGTGACAGATTTTTGCTCAGACATGAATCGAATGCTACAAGTGACTGTTGCAGCAGGAAGAGGAATACTTATTCTTCCTCTCTATTTCTATTTAATTACAGCTAAGATATTTTGGTTGAGACATTGGAAGTAGGACTGGCAGCTCTGCATTCTCAGGAAGAAAACAAAAAGCAAATACCTCTGAGGTCCTGCAGAAACTGTGTGATCTGTTCCCACACTGCATCTCAGCAGGAGCTGAGCAGCTCCATGGTCTGAAATCTGTCAGATTTTGCTCTGTGGGTCCTCACAGACTTACCAACCTCTGTTTCTAAAACTGTACAAGAGCAGGGTTTAATGGGGTGACTCCTCATCTCCTGGAGAGGGGAACACTTGCCCTGTTAGCAGCAATACTGAAATGACTGCTGGTGTTAGAGATGAACTCAGAACTCACTCTATGATTGATCCCTCTTACAAGGTTCACATCTTCCTTCTCAGTTCATTAAAACCTTGTGCCTCCTTTCCCAAAGGAAGGAAATGTCAATACATGGAAGAGGAAGATAAGCTAATGCTACATCCAGGTTGCAGAGCTGGAGATTTTGCTGGGGTAAGATGCTTGTGTCGGTGCTAACTCAGCCACGTTGCACAGAGACAGTACAGCAGCCTTGTTTCACTGGTCACATGCACAGAGTAATGTAATTACCTTTATTAAAACATATCCCAAAGTATTGCCTGTTGCTGACCTCTCACATTCCAGATGTGGCTGATGGTTGTGCCATGCTGGCATCATGCAGCACAGTGCCCAGGTCACTTCTCTTCAGTCAGGGGACACAGATTTACTGGTATGAGTCTGAAGTAGCTGCAAGCCCAGTGGCACTTCCTGGATGGCAAAGGAGATTTTAGCTGAGAAAGCGCTTTTACTACTGTAAAAAATTAATGCAAAATGTCAAATATTTCACACCCAAGCCGATACTGGCAAAATTCCAGAAATATTCTGGTTTCGCTTGGGGTGTGAATATAGTTGATCATCTGTAATTCAGAAGCTTTTATTTCAAAGGAAAGAGTCAGAGTTTTGCAATAGACTGTGCAGTGATAAATATCAACTGTGCCACTTCTCTCCCAAAAGGGATTTCCCACAGTTCTATAGTAATGTACAGTTCAAAAGGCCATACTGAGATTTATAGAGCTATACATTCAAAAAATGGTATCCGAGGTGCTTTGCTCAGCCAGAGTAGATTCGACTTGCAGCCTTCAAAGTTCTGCATGACTCAGAAAGCAGCCACAGGTCCAGGGTGCCAGCAGGCCCCAGTGATTAGTGAGAGTGTGGCAGCAGGGTCACTCAGATTTGTACAGGCAGTTAATCCAGCGAGTCCTCACTTGTGTGGCTGGAGACTGTGGAAGCTTTCAAATGTACTGGGCCAGGAGATCTGGTCAGGTTGGAGTAAAGGGACAGGTAAATGAATTTAAGAGATAATTGGTTAATTTACAGCAAGGGGTGTTAGGTTAAATAGCAGAGCTTCATTTATGAGTGTGGATATTGATAAGCACAATCTCTTATTTCCACATATCTATATCTATATATCTACATATCTATATATCTACATATATCTGTCTTTGCCTCCTGAAACGTTGAGGTCTCGATGGCTCATTAATGAACTTCCTCAAAGTGGCCTCAGCCTGCATGGACTACCCCAAATTAACTAGAAATGAGTTAATCAAACATCCCAAACTGATCTAGAATAGGAACAAATGGCATCAGACACACCAGATAAAAATGCTAGTCATAGTTTCAATATTAAAAATACTTTGGAAATGCAGAGGTTCTGAAAGTAGGTGTCATCCACCACACATCTTTATTTAAGTTTTTTATTATAGGAAACAACCAACTGTTGGGGGTAGGGCAGGTTAAAGCTGTTTCACATCCATTATAGAATTCCTGTAAAGAGTTGTGGGGAAGAGTGGGTAAGCCAGCACAGCAAGAAACAATACCAAAGAGTCCAAATTCCAGCGAGTTAGTTTCTTTTTGGTAAACAAATACTAATACTCTGAACCTATCATGAATAACATGATTAAATTAATTCTTATTTCTTGACTCTCAGCTTTATTGATTCAGTTCTCTGGGTTATTTTCAGTTTATGTGTTAAGGACTTGATACCCAGAACAGCTGAGCATCACCAGCAGTGAGGGGTTTTCATCTCTTCACACTTTTCACCTTTGTTTATTTTTGGACGCTGCCATATTTTCAGCATCCAACAGAATTCCCTTTCTTTTAGGGGTTTTGAAAAGCTTGGTGATGCTCCAGCATCCTGTTTTCTAACACTATAAATTAAGCCTGCCATGAAAACTCCAAAGCAATGAGAGAGTTGATGTTTGAAATTGTGCTTAGAAAAAGACATATTAGAGACACGTGTCACCCTCAAACCCACAGTGAGCAATGTTTTGTCTGCTGCTGGTAGAAAAATGAGAGGATCTGATTATTTTATGAGGGTGTCAGTGTTATGCCATTCCACCTCTCACGTATCTGTTGGCTTGGCTGATCTGTTCTGATTGTGCCCTATCAGAATCACAAAGACACCGTGTTTACAACACAAGAGTGACACCACTTGAAAGCACACACACTGGTGTTGGGAATAATGCATAAAATGGTTACTGCCATAAAATTGAGCTTATTCCCACTCCTCAGTAGCAAGCACTGCAAAAAGTGCTTTCAAAAATTCTATCAAGCAGCCCTACTTTCAGGGTGGCTCTGCACATTTGAAACCGGTAATTGAAATAAAAATGACATTTCTTACAAAGTTTACCTTATAAAAGAAGTTTGGCATTTTATTCAGGGGGATGTTTGTTAAAAGCCCTTCAGACAAATACCAAGAACCAAACATTGCAGGATAAATCATATTGGGCACAGATGAGAAATGTGCAAGGATTAAAACCAATTTGCCACTTTTCCAGGCACTGAGGATGAATTCTGGCCTGACTGAACTTGCAAGTAACAGGCCCCTGGATTTCAATGAGATAATAATTTGATCCATGCGATTGCTTCTGTCTCTTTCTTTGATATTGCTGTAATTGCCTCTTCTTCTTTAATCCAAAACAACTGAGATAGAAAGGAAAAGCCACATGTTTTTATAAGAAAAGGGCAATACATAACGTTAAAAAAATGTTTCATCAAAGGTGCAACCATTTAAAATGCAAAACAGATACTAGAGAGGTGACAAATTCAAGTTCTTAGTGTTTTTATTTAAGATCTTTCAAGTATTCATTTGCCAGGAATACTTGTTTAATTTTTTTAATGTATTCAGTTAGCCATATTCAGTTCTCTTTTATGTCCACGTCTCATGAATCACTTGACAGATGGACTTCTACAAGCACATCCCTTTGGGGAAAGTAAATTTTAAGTCATAATAAGAACATAAGACATGTCACAGTGGATCAGAGCAAAGGTCTATCTAGTCCATACCCCGAACCTGTCAGTAGCCAAGAGCAGTATATTAGATTTTAACAGTAATAACTTTGATCTTTCAGTGAGCATTAAGATGGTGATGACTAAGCAGAAAATAAAAGGAAATCCCAAGGGCAGAGCATTCCAAAAGTCAGGAGCAACAGCAAGTGAGGCCATGAGTCCCTGTGCCTGAAGGGTCTGTGCCTCACAAGAAACAGGCTGAGCAGGCCCAGCTCAGGGTACCACAGGGAATTATGGCCAGTTGTTCTGCTGCAAAATGGAATGTGTCAATAAACTCCAGCAACATGGAGGGGAAAGAAATGGCTGGAGGAGGGAAGAATGCAGAGTGGACACTTGGGAGGTCAGGGCCAGGGGCAGCTTCATGCTGACAGAGGTAGTTCTACCAAAAGGGATGGTTTGGGATTCGGAACTTGGGCTTGCACATGGTACACTGGCAATGCCTGAAGCCTCTTCTCTCATTTACAGAGCCAGAGCTCCATTTGTTCCAGTGAGATTGTAGTTAAAATTCTCAGGATTTAGCTCATCTTTAATTGCTGCTGTCTCAATTAAATTGCATCTGTGATAACAACAGCCCTCCTGGAGCCCCAACAGGAACTTGAACACACTGTGAGTAAATTAAATAATTGTGTAAATTATAAATTTTTTTACCTACTGGTTATTGCATTAAAAACTACATATAGAGCACATACTTTTTGTACCCTTCCTACTTTAGAGAATCTTATGAAAAAGATGTTGAGCCTGCCAAAAATCTGCAAGGATCACTGATAATTTGTTGATCAGCATTAGGTTCATTAAATCTATGCACTTCATTATCTGATTAATTCAGAGGCAGGTTTGTAATCAGAGACGAAATGTTTAAGATTCTACAGCTTTGGCCTCCACAACCTCCTGCAGCTCATTAGAAAAGCTAATCAGATTGAATTTTCCACCATGCTGTTTATTGTAGCCCTAATGGAAGACAATCACTTTAAAATTACACACTTAGCAGGTAATTTTTAAAAGCCATAAGCCATTGAAGCTCTGTTCTCCCTGGGTTTTTTGTCTTTCCTTATTAAAGTTAAGCAATGAAGAAGAGAGGTATTTTTCAATATTGAATGCAATGTAAAAGCTGCTGAAAAACTATTTTTGTCCTTACCATGTTTCTTGACACCTGGGAGCCCTTTCAGAGATGGTCAGTAATGTGTGATGAGTTTGATTTAAAACTTAGAGGCATTTCCTACTTTGTGATTTTATTCTTTGAAGAATTAAGGACTTCTTTCATGTACTCTTATCTTGAGATGAATAGCATTAGTGAAAAAATAGAACAACTTTTTGATCTCGAGGTTTCACAGATCAGTTATAAACACTGTTGTGCTTGAGCTGTCTGAACTTAGTCACTAGTGTGATCTGAAGGAAAATTATGACAATGTTTAGTCATGAAGAATCAGAAATTAGGTGACTTAAAATATAGAGTATTCTTAAATTTTTAATAATAGAATTTCTGCGAATTACGAGAAGTGACAGCAGAAGCTGACAGCACCAGCAGTGTTCCTGCCAGTGCTCTGTTTTTCTGAAGGGTAACTGAATTGGGGAATGCAGCAGGGACAGCCAACACCTGAGTGAGAAACACTGTAATTCCATCTGTTGTGGAAAAGATCCTTTTGGTAAAGCAAATGTGAAGAACCCTGGACTAAGAGCCAGATCCAAGGTGGCAGAACAATTCCTCTGGCCCAATCTATTGCTTTTTCCATCATGTGGACAAAAGTCCATTTGTGCTCTGACTGTCATATGTGTCAGTCTCTTATTTTAATACATGAAAGGATGGGCTTTCCTGTGACTTATTGTAAGGAGATCCCAATCTAAACTTTCCCTGCCAAACCACATTCATCCCATCTCTACCTACTGGCAATAAGGGGTAAAGGCATATCCACAGAACACTATGAAGAAGGTGCATACCTAATACAGATGAATCCTTTTGTCACCTAGCATGCTCTAAATTTGCCAGCCTGAAGGGCTGGATCCTACTTTTGGAATCTATCTTCTTGTCAAAGTGAGCACCAGTGGTGTTTGGGTCACGGGAATGAAATGTGCTGTGCAGCAAAGGTCAGGGGTGGAGCCATAGCAAAGGATATCCCCTTCTGGGGATGACATTCCTGCCTTTTGTTGGTTAGAATAATATTAGAGGGGGGTTGAAATACTGGATTTATAAAAATAGACTTGGGTTAATGTTTTGTTATTCCATAGGCTCTGCTCCATCAAACTGAGGTGTGAGGAGGGAAAGGCACCCATTGCTGCCTCCAGCCAGTGTCTGCCTTGCTCTAAAATAGTGTTTCTTGCAGTGGGGAAAAGACAGTGTTTGGGTTCCATTTCATAGGGTTACCCTGTGGATTTCATGGGGTTATCCTGTGGATTACTGGGTGTGTGTCGGGCAGAGCTCTCATCTACCCGTCCTTCTGCAGACCGGGGTTCTCAAAGGGCTCGATTCACTCCGTGATCAGCAGTCACAGCCCAGCCCTTATGGTTAGGAAGTTTAGTTTTGAGGGCACAAGTATAGGCAAATCCTCAGCTTAGGATTCTGGGTGCTTTTCTCTGATTTTGTGCAGGAAGTGTTATTTATTTTTATTTTTTCCCCTGTGGCCGCGGTCCCGCTGAAATCCAAGCGCGCGCCCCAGGCCCCCACCAGGATCGCCGGACAACATGGCGGCCGCCATGGTCCGGGCAACGTGGCGCCCCCCATGCATGCACCGTACAACAAAATGGCGGCTTCCAGGGCTCACCCCCGCTTCCTCAAAGCGCATCTGAGGCGGCCCCGCCCCGCCCTCCCCCGTGGCTGAGTCGTTGAGCCTGGCGCCTGGGGAACAACCCGGGCTCTGAACATACAGATTCGAATCACAACCTCGACCAGCAAAAATGTCAATTTTTTATTTTATAAAAACTGGGAACGAGCAGCCCCGCCGTGCCCCGAGCGGGAGGGGGCAGAGAAGCACAGCAGCCCCCGCCGCCTCCCCATTGGCTGCGGTGAAGCTCACACAGCTCTCCCACTGGTCAAGGCTCGGCTCGCACCGCCTCCCTCACCGCCCCATTGGCTACTGTCTGTGTCAATCCCGCCAGGTCTCCAAGGGATGACCAGCCTAAAGCCTGAGCGGAAAAAAAAGACAATAAAGATAAAATAAATAAATAAAATTAAAAATAAAATGAAAACGAAAATAAAAAGAAAAAAAAGGAAAGGAGCAAAGAAAAACAATTTTTTTAAAAATAAATTAATTAAAAATAATAGACCATAAAACAAAAAGGAAAAAATTAAAAGTAAAATAAATAAGCATTCGGCCACTGGGTCGAATGTGCCACTACCGGCCGTGTCCGCCAGGCGGCGCCTGCGGGGCAGAGCACGTTGGTCGGGGTGGGATTCGAACACGGGTCCCACAGAACCGATGCAGCCTCAGTCACCTGCGTCGGAAAGGTCTGAGTACCACACAGAAAACAACAAGGATTTTCATTTAAAAAGCCATTTTATTTTATTTTATATTTTTATACAGAGTTCCTAGCAAAACTCTCACATTACTGAAGAGTAAAAAATACAGATAGGCAAGCTTATCCGTCAGTATCGAAACACGCCCTTCACAGTGTGGGTACCCCTGTCCCTCGAACCCCACTATGGTCCTGGCACTTCCTCTTTGCCCTGACAGAGAAAACTGCACGGTTTAAAGAGCGCTGACTTAAAGAGGGACATACATATAAAATGAATTAAAAACACCTGTAAAAGTTTCTTTCCATACACAAAATAACTCTTCTTCTTCTTCTCTCACCCCACCCCCCCCTCACCAAGCTCGGCAGCTCCATTCCACATCCTCTCCCTTCTGCTAAAGGATGTTCTTCCCAAGCCGCGCACCTGTCAGCGCTTTTCCTATTTAATTTTTTATTACCTCAAATTCAGCCTCCCTAAATTTTCCCCACCTGCGCATGCGCGGGGTTCTTCCTTGTGGTACCTCCTTTTGACCAGCAGGAGGCACAGGAGAGTCAGGGGAGCCCATGGGAAGTGTTGGGTAACCTTCCTTTTTGGGGAGTGCTGCCTCAAAGGATCGGCCCGGAGCCAAAATAGACTCAGCAGGCAATTATTAGTAGAGATAAAGTAGAGAGCAGCTCTAATAGAAGGCCTTCAGTCACCCCGGGGATACAGAACCGCACGTGTGTCCAGGGCGTTCCGCATTTTAAGGTATTTGTCCATGCAATCCCAGATCTGTCCGCCTCCCAGATCCTCCCAGTTCTGCCCCTTGTCCTGCCCCCGTCACGCCCCTCTGGAAATCGGGGGGGTGGCAGAGGGACCCTGCTCGGTACCAGGACAGCCCTTTGACCTCCAGGCTGTCCACAATGCAGCTAGGGGAGCTCCCAGTCCTTCCAGTCACCTCCCAGGGACAGCTAGCTCTTCCCAGTCAGCCCCTAGTGCATCCCGCTAATTCCTGATGCCACCCAGACCCCTCAGTTCCCACCTATGTCCCCCAGTGCCCCCTGCCCTGGAACTGCACCCTCTGGACACCACCATAGATAGAAGGGGATCAGTGGCCTCAAAGTGATGTAGAAAAGTGGCTTGTGAAAAGAAGTAATATTATTGTTATGAGAAAGAATGTGCATGAATTTGCTGCTAAAACCCCAAAACGTTTCTAGTTTAAACCTCATTTCTCTCCAGAGACACTGGGAACTTTTGGGACATTGGGGACACTTGGAATGTTTGGGACATCAGGGAAAGAGGGAAACCTCCTGAAGTCCCTTTTGCTGCCGTTGCACTTTCTTTTCTTTACCTGAAAGCCTTTCAGCTAAACAATGTGCCTCTAATTATTTCTGACCCCTGGTCCCCGTTTTGCTACATATATACCAGAATTATCACAGCCTTACATGATACTGCTGATATGGTTATCTGGTTCTGAATAGCCTTGCTTCCCCAACCTGCCTGTCATCATTCCAAACTCTACTCTGCCCTGGGTATAATCAAGGCCAAGGAGGTTCTTATGTGCTGATATTTTACATATCAGATCAATGGGCTTTGCTTTCTTTCTTTCAGTATCCCCTAAAACCCCTCCATGGTGAAGTCCCTGTTCTGATTTTGGCTGTTAGTGCATCTGTGCTGTCCTACTTCCTTTCCACAATATCCTTGTGCTTCTGTCTGAAAGATTCTGTAGCCCATTTCGTAGCTCTAATATTAAGCCACCATTCTCAATCACACCTTCCTCAGAATATCTTTTTGCCTCTCTCGTTTACAGCCCTCGTGCTGGCACATACCGTGCAGTAATCACCCTTTCTCAATGCCTCGTTATCTCCTGAGCAAAGCTGTACTGTCAGCAGCTATTCTTTATCATTCTTCTAACTGATAACTGGTTTTAATTCTTCCAGTAAAATTAAAGCACAGACCCAGTGCCAATGACTCTGTGGTCTTGAACTTTGAAGCAGTAATGTTGCTAAAAACAATAAACATCCATTTCAGAAAAACTTAACTATTAAAATAACGTGTAGGGAGTTGAAGTGACTACTTCCCCCACCCCCTCTATCTTCTCCTGAATTGGACATGACCTCTGAAAAAGAACATTTCATTCAATTTGTCTTGCTTCAGTAGTTTACAACAAACCTTTGAACAGCGAGAATCTTGTTTATTTCTGGACGCCTATTTCTATAAAAGGCTTTTCTCAGACTGGCACAAAGACTACTGAAATCAGCCATCCTGAATCATCTGCACAAAATATGAAATTCTTTGGCATAATTGTTTCTTTCTTCATTCTCTTCACCCTTACTGCTCTTCGGAATGCAGGTGAGTGATTTTCAAAAATTCTGCTGCTTTTATCTACAAACTTTTTTAATTTCTGTTCAGAATACACATGTCAGTAAGAAATTGCTGATTCCATTTGTACAAGCTAAAGCAAAGGCACACAAGCCAGCTTTTGTCAGCATGGTGTCATTTTCATTTCCTTCCTCTGTAATTTCCAGCAGGTCAATGGATCTTCTCTGTAAGTAAACAGACAATCTGGAGAATGCAGTAAATATATTTAAAGACAGAAAAACCTTCGAGCTCCCTATACTGAACAAGCACTTCTGCCTCCCTTCTTTTCCTTTCCCCATGCTTGTTCTTCACCCCCTACCTTTTTTTTTGTTTGTGTCCTCCCAAGTAAGCAACCCTCCCTTAATAACTTTTTCATATTTTGTTCCAATTTTGCAACATCCATGTCCAAATTTAGAATTTTGGATACCTACCTAGATCATCTCAGCATTGCATGATATTATTGATAGACTTCCCAAGCGTTGTTGCCCTTGCAAGATTCCACTCCACAAAAGCTCCCCGGTGCTCCCAGTTGTCTATGCAGCCTGTCCATCTCACTGTCACCCTTAACTGTGAAATCCAGCTATTCTCCACGGTGTTACTGTTATATCTGTTGTCTTCTCACTGTTTTATTTGTTGGATAATTTTTCATGTGGTGTCTGGTGAGTAGTACTGGTCTGTTCAGTTGGACCTCAGCCAGGCCCAAGCCAAGAGCCCACTCTCCTGTCTGTGTACCCAGTCATCACAACAGCTGCCTTGTCAAGGTCAGGCTCAAATGAAATGCACAACAGAAAGAAAATTCAGGAGCTTTGAATAATCTCGTACTGGAGCACAACCTGTTGCTGATGTTAACTTTCTTAGGAGCTCTAATCTTCCGTTCTGATTGATTCCCTTGCAGGGTTGATGGTGAGGGAACCCCATTCTGATATGTTTAAGACTTAACTCTCAGAAATAACTGCAATTAGTGACACTTGCTGAAGGGCTGCTTGGAGATTCATCTGTCTCTTGCATGTAAAAATACCCATGGAACTGATGAAATTATGTAGTGGCTCAGAGATAAATAAGTGTGTTTTCCTATTCAAAATGGAGCAGCCCTAACATGCAGGTGATTCCAGCCTTCACCTAAATACATTCCTAAAATAACATAACTAGCATACTTTACTGATTTACAGTAGCCCTTTAGATCATATACTTTTGTTTCAGAGAAATCTAGAAGAGTTCAGTAACGTTCCTGTCTATGTTTTTTATTTCCTTTAAAGGAGCTCAAGACTCTTGCTCACAGCAATGTGGGAAGCTGCTTTCTACCTGTTCTTGCCAGGTGACATGCCAGTCCTTGGGGAATTGTTGCCCTGATTATAAAGAATTTTGTCTGCAGATTTCTCCATACTCAGGATCTCTGATGGGAGGCAAAGCTTTTTTGCTTGAAAATACACGTTTTAATACCTCTTCTATGCTAACATGCAGGTGGGCCATGATTTTATATAATCTCACTTTCCAACTATAGGTAATTACCATGAAACAAGACTAGTCTATACAGGAGTGAAAACTTTGTAAAGTTGCTCAAGTCCTGAAACACACAAAAGCTCTGCTGAACCTCCCCCTCAAGGGTACATATTGACTGTGTTTCTACACATGATCATTTCATTTAAGTCAAGTTATTGTGTGATACAATCATTATTCTGCTAATTTATAATTTCTCCCTCCCCCAGTAATTAAATAGTAAATTGAAGGCTTGTAGATTGCTGTGTATTTGTGCAGTGCACAGCAGGTTCCACACTGGTGAAATGAGCACAAATTTTTCCAGTTGATATCCACTGCTACAAGCAAAACCTGAACAGATGGGACTTGAAATGATCTGCTCGTGACACGAGGTTGCTTGATGAAACACAACTGAGTCATTCAGAATTTTCCTTCTCTCAGTGGTGACACTGAAAAGTGCTTTCAACACCTACAGGTTCAAGGAGAAAATCGAAACCAGAGGCTATATTGCTGAGGATGGGAAAGCCCACTGCATCTCCCCGTTGCTTTATGAGACTGGTTTCATCCCTTTTGAAGTGTCTGTAGATAATGGGTTGTCATTCCCCTACTCTGGAACTTGGTTATCAGGTGACTTAAATTTATATCATTCCTCTTCTTCCTATATTCTTCCTCCATGGATGCAAGATTATGTAACCTTTCCTTTTTGATCATTTTTCTTCTTCCTTGGCAGGCCTCAGAGAAGTAATTCTTGCTGTCCTCATGTTAATTCATCTTTTGAGAGATGAACTTTTATGGCAGTTGGGTTCTGCTGTTATACAGTAGCAGCAGCAGCATCAACTCATAAAAAGTCCTGCTTGAAAATGATGTTGACCAAAACAGTTTCCTTTTTGTCCCTACTTCTATTAGAAAATAACACCACTGTGGTGTTCAAACATTAGTAAGGGCTCAGCTTCAGCTTATTCTCTTTATGTTGTGCATCCTTTACTGTGTCAAACATACACAGGGGAAATACTGCTAAATCTTAAATAACATGGAAGCACTTTTTCAGAACTATGCAAAGCAGAAGTGTCATTAGTCCTTTTTTTTTCTGCTCTGTACTGCAGTGCATCACAGCAAGGTTTCAGATGAAGAAAAATGTACTTTGGTAAATGAGACAAAGTGGCAATACTACGGTACCCCCAACACTTATGGAAACTTAACTGTTACCTGGACACCTCAGGCACTTGCAGAAACCCAGGTCAACATAGAAGTCTGGGGATACCATGAAACAGGTAAAGTGATTCTTTTCCTACCTGTGCACAAGCATTTATCATAAGTCATTGCATGACTTATGTGCAGAACTCTGCACAGCATGTGACTGCTTTCACTGAGGCCTCAAGAAGAGATCTGCAAGTCTAAGTAACTCATGACAGTAATGTCAGCTTTTCCTCTTCATTTACATAAGTGGAGACATCTATTTTCAATCTTGTGGTAATTTTTCTTTCCCACTGTCCAAAACCATTTTCTTCCTCTGTCTGACAGGTGACAGTTACTCAGAAAACTGGTTGGCTGAATGGAAATATCTTTATACTTTGGCCAGAAAAATCCCCAATACAGGGAAACTTACTTTCACTCCTGTACCTGCTGAAGGAAATTACAGTACGTGGGACTTTGGAATTTTGAGGATTACACCCAGCAGCTATTCTGATGGGCAGAGGCAAGTGCACCACTACACTCGTTAATCATAGGTACCTTATTATTGCTTCCTGTAGTAAAGTTGTTATATCCTTTGGCATTTAAAGCTGAGACTCAGACTCCATTTCACGTGAAAAAAGGGGGAGAGAACTGGAAGGGCAAAAGTGGGAAAAACTAATGGGTCAAGATAAAGACAGTTTATTAAGTAAAGAGGGGCATGGGCAAAGAGGGAGTAAGGCAAAGGCAACCAGTAACCACCTGCCACAAGCAGTCACCCCGTAAGGGCTGCTGTGAGAGAACTCTGCTGCAGTTTTATTGATGGGCATGATGTGGAATGGTATGAGGAATATACCTGTGGCCAGTTTGGGTTGGCTGCCATGGCTGTGTCCCCTCCTTCTAGAGGGATTTTTATTACACTTTTTATACAATATTTTTTCATGGGTAGAAAGCAAAGTAGCTTTGGAATATTTCATGGATTCTGAATGGTTTTTCCCCATCTGTTGCCATTAGCCCTGGTGCTACTGGGGCACAGGGTTATGTTTTGTTAGAGAATCCAGATGTTCCTCATTCTGTTCTAAATGGAACTACAGTGTCAAAAGGCTTGAATAGAAAACCTGTCTCTAAAAGGATCCAGGTAAACCAGAATCACAGATATTAAAATGTTTTCTGATTATTGTGTACTTGCTGCATGATGCCCTCTCACTTCCTGAATTTGGAAAATTTTGATTTGCCATAACATTTTCCAGGAAAAAGAAAGCAATGGGCTTTGTAATGAAATAACACCTTGCAAGTTAAAAGGTACTTTGTAATTATAGGTAGTGATTTGACAGTGTTACTTGTTCAGCTCTCAGATCTATTTCTTGGTGGTTTTTTTTTATTTTCTAGCAACATTCCATCACTCTGGAGCGATGACCATGCATTGGCTTGGCACCTTGGGAAAGACTTCAGGAATGACCCAAGTGCATGGGCAACTGCAAAATGTATGGAATGGGACAGAAAGGAAGAGAAGCTTCCAAACTTCAAGGAAGAAATTATAGACTGTCCTTGCACTTTGGCACAGGCAAGAGCTGACACTGGCAGGTTCCATGTAAGTTATTGATTGATCCCTTTGGCTTATTACAGTTCCAGGCAGAACCTTAGGGAATGCCATATTCCACACACACCCCCATTCCCTCTCTAAACATCATTAGAAGGCAATTAAATTATATTTAAACTTGCACCAGTAGCAGTGCAAGTAGCAGAGGCAAATACAGCTTATCCAGGTAGTATGAATTAAAGAAGTGCCTGTAGGACAGCACATGGAAATTACCCTCAAACAGGGAATTCAGACAGTAATTCCAGTGGTAGACAGCAAACACACATGGAGGACAGTGAGCTCTGTGGAGCTGAGAGCAGGGTTGACTTCTTCAACTCTTCTAGTTGAATCCCCATCTAGCTGCATTTGTTCTTCAACATCTGCTGTCATAGACTGCAGAATGCTCAGGTTAGGCCTGTTGCTCCAGACACTCCAGTATTAAATTCACTGTTTTTCCTGTCATTCCATGCTATTGAACACACAGCCTCAACCGGTTCATGTGGATTTTACACGTGTCAGATACAAAGGGTGAGGGGAGGACATGTAAATAGAAAGGACGATGGGGAAAGAACCCCATTAAGTGTGAACATTGATCTTTTCCAGACAGATTATGGCTGTGACATTGAGAAGGGGAGTGTGTGCACTTACCACCCTGGGGCTGTGCATTGTGTAAGAGCCATTCAAGCCAGGTAGAGAAAATTTTTTAAATTGCATTTTTTTTATTGCACCTCAGAGAACGGACAGCAGCATCACAGAAGGCACAAAGGTCTCTGGCATCTCAGCTCAGGTTCATAGCAACCACCGTTTCCCTCTTACTCATATACTGACCCTCATTGCTGAGATGAAGTTAAGACCTTAGATTTAATAAACAGTAAATTGCAGCATGTGAAACCTTAGGATACCTAAACAGGAGCTAATGTGTAGAATAGGTTTGATTAGGCCTAATTAAGCCTTTTCTGTGTTGGTCTAATTAAGTTCAATAAGGTAATCTTTGCACTATTTCTGTCAGAACAAGTTCAAAGAGTGCTATTTTGTGTAGCTGTAAGGCCTATAGAAGGCCTTTCAACCAAGGTCTTCCTTCCTGCCTTGGCTAAAAACCCTTCCCTCCCTGTCCCTACTCTGGTCTAATTTATAAGAACTGAGAGGGGGCAGGGTGAAGTCCAACAGGACATCATATAAAGCTTGTCACCCAAAACATTTAGCTGTCTCCATAAAAAGGCAGTAGGGAACCCCTAAACACAAAGGAACCTCACAGAGCTGAATGATGACTTTCTCACTGCTTCTCCCAATCAGTCCCCAGTACGGAGCAGGACAGCAGTGCTGCTACGACTCCACGGGAACACAGATCCTCACACATGACTCCATAGGAGGCAGCACCCCTGATCGAGGCCATGACTGGGGTTCACCACCTTTCATGAAGCCTCCCCGGATACCTGGCTTTTCCCATTGGCTTTATGATGTTATCAGCTTCTATTACTGCTGCCTGTGGTCTGATAATTGTCAGTTCTATATGAAAAGGCGTCCCTCTAGTGACTGCAGGACGTATCGCCCGCCTCGAGCTGGTAAGGGCTTCATAATTGCATTCTGGAGTGTAGCCTTTTGATACAGTGTTGGCTTTCAGAATATTTGTGTTTGTACATGTATGAGATGACGATGGTGAGGGTACAGTGTTCTGTGGGAAAATTCCATGCAAGGTTTCTGTTGATCTATCAGTTAGAAAATCTGTATTTGTTTTTTAATTGTCCTGCAAAATTTTCTGCTCTTGAGTATCTCATTAACCCCTAGAACCTAAATAGCCAAAGCTTAGTAGTCAGTGCCCATGACTTTCTGCCATCAGTGAACACTTTTTCAGAAAGAGGATGGTTAGAGATGCTTTAAGACAGGTAGGCAGTAGCTAGAAAAGCTGTCATGCTGAAAAATATTATTCATATGAAATAAGGAAGTTTTACCATTTACAGTGTGTTTGTTGCTCCTGCCCCTTGCTTTTAATTAAGTCCTCAAGTCTTGCCATGTCTCTGTTGGTGCCTCATGTCTTGCCTTCTATGCTGCAAGGATGCTGAGGTGTCCAGCAGGACACGGCCCCCCATAAATAAGGAAAGTGCAAAGAGGCAGCAGTTTGCAGCAGGAAAAAAAGAGAAAACTGCAGAGGGCACTGCAGGAGGTAGCAGGGAGTCACAAATGCTTAGAGAAACCCCATCAAAGGTACTGGGAAAAGAAACCTCTTAAAGTGCAGCCCTGAATGTTGGCCAAAGAATAGGGAAGTAACTGGAATTATGTTTCTTGTTGTTCAAGGTTCTCATGGCTGTTCCTCATATCACATTTACCTGTGTTTAAATCACAATTTTTCCTGTGTTTAAATGCTATTCTTTGGATCACCACAATGAGATTTATTTTTATTTCTCATGAGCCTTAGAGGAGTAATGGCTTGTGATTTTTGCTTGTTCTTATTTCTCATTTTGCTTTCAAAAATAGCATCTGCTTTTGGGGATCCTCATTTCTTGACGTTCGATGGTCTAAATTTCACCTTCAATGGCCTGGGAGAATACGTGCTGGTAGAGTCTGATCTCACATCCCTAAGAGTGCAAGGGAGGACACAGCAGGGACGCCTTCCCAATGGTGAGTTGGCAAGAGAAAGCAGTGATGGCAAATAAAAGCTTCTGAGGGTGCTTGGTTTGCACTTTACAGCATTCCTCCTATCGCCTCTAGTCTTCTCCTTTTTTGGCCATTTGTGAAAGGTGGAAGTATAAGGTTTTCTGTTGTGTTTAAGAGCTCAAAAAATCTTACTTTCTTTCCATATCCAGTCTTATCTGTAAGGAAACAAAGGGTCAGCTCTAGAAATCAGTCAATAGGCATAGCTGCCAGCTGATGCATTTTGATAGTATTGTAGCTGAAAATGAATAGAAAGCATGTAAGTGTGTGCCCTGATTTATTTTCCTTCTGTCTTAGATGTATATGCATGTGTGTGTTGACAGAACAAAAATGTTCCACAATGAGCTGAGAAAACATACTTTGGATGGGGAAAAAATTCTTTCTGAGCACCTCAAGGTAGCAGAAAAGTACAGAATGTGTGGTGAGAAGTTGGTTATTCAAAAGACCTGATGGTCTCGATCTGTTGGCTTGTTCATAAAATGAAACCTAGGGCAGAAGAAGCTTTCTGGATGTACCTGTGGCTTTCACAGTTTGAAAGGGCAAATTGCAAACCAGCCTGTAAGAAGGAGATTGTCATACAACTGCATTTTAAAGTGAGGGAAAGTAGAGTGAGAAAGAGCGTAATGGGATCATGCCTCAGTAAAGAATATTCCAGCTGGCCTTAAGGGTGCACTTCAAGGGTTTGGTACTTCTGGTACAATTATATGGATGAACTAAAAATTGTCAGTGCATTTCAGCACCCATGTAGATATACAGCTTACACTGAATATCACATTGGATAGGACAGAGATTATCAAGGAAATGTTTTGCCCTTGATAGGGCAAATTTCCAGTTTTCCCAAACCTTACTCACAGTAATGAATGTGCAAGGAGATCAGCCAGCCTTCTTATATAGTGTAGCCACTGCCATTAGGATAAAGAATTTAGAATTTCCAGTCTTTTTTATCACTAAACATTCTTCTTTAAATGTATTGGAAGGAGATGTAAACTGTGGGGGTTTATGTGACTTATATGCTTAGCTGTTCCCTCAAATATAAATAATTACATTTCATTATTTTTCAGAAATATCTGTTTGGTTGGGGTTTTTTTCTCCTGTATTGCTATAACCTTCTATATTTACTTTATATCATGTTGAGTATTTTGGGGGGCTTGTTTTTTTATTTGGAAGGAACTGGAGCTCAGGGGACAGGCTTGTCTGCAGTGGCCATGCAGGAGAACAACTCTGATGTGATTGAAGTACGGTACTCAGAGGATTTGAATCTGGAGGTCCTGTTAAACCAGAAGGTTCTCAACTTCTCTGAACAAACCTGGATGGACCTGAAAGGTTAGTTACAAATACCAGCCTTGTGAGCTATTGTATTCCAGTGGAGCCCATGTACAGTTAAAAATATCTCCAGATGTGTGCATTTCAACTCTCTTTTCAGCGTCCTTTTGTGAAAACAGCCTGCAGGTCACAGAAAAAATATGTAAGAAGTAAAAAGAGAACAGGCAGTGTCCCAACTCAGTAGAATCTATTTTATTATCACATGACTTTCTTCAGGTGCTGCCAGATAGAGACTGAATCAGTGGCAGTGCACAGCTGACATGCACCCTGGTGGAAGAAATAAAACTGAGAGCATGAGGTAGAATGCCCTTTTCATCCAGTTTGCCTACCTGGCCTTGTGTTTATACTAGCCCAGTGCATGGATTCATCTGGCCTTTGAGACTGTTGACAGCAGGAATATAGCCTCCAGAATTATGGGCTATACAGCTCCTTCCAAATAGCCATGGATCAAGCAGGTCATGTGGAAACACTCTGTGTCTGTCTGTGCTCCCACACAGAAGTGTAACAGTCGTGGTTCAGGTGAGCACCCAGAACCTGCTGTACTGGCAGCACCTATGCTGTGTTCAGGAAGAGGCAGAGTTATCTGATTTAAATGCTTCTCAGAGTGTAGCTCAAAGTGTAAGGGAGGAAAAGCTTTATGAGAAATTTTTATGACTGATGATGATTTTAAGTGATGCTAAAACACAACAGTTTGTTCACTGTGGATAATGAGGTATTTGGCTTCTTCCTCTCATTGTTACAGGTCTGTTTCTCTATTCTACACCTGATCAGAACATCACAGTGATGTTCTCTTCTGGGTCTGGAGTGGAAATACGGGGAAAAGGAGGATTTCTGAGCCTGACAGCTCTGCTCCCAGAGAAGTTTATGAATCACACACAGGGTCTCTTTGGGGTAATGAATGGCAATACAGAGGATGAGTACACCTTCAGGAATAAAACCACCTTGCCAGTTCATGCAAGTCCCCAGCAGTTGTTTGAGTTTGGAGCTAACTGTAAGTCATTTCTCTGGTCTATTATTACATTTTCTTTACAAATTCAAAACAGCTTGTGATTTAAAGTCTAGGAAATGAAGTCTGTGCCAAGCAATCAGTACTGGGGGAAGAGAAGAGAGTAAGAGAAATATACTCTCCTCTACCCAAGTGGGTAATATACCTACTGCTGAATGATTGAAGACAGAACCACAACAGAGTGTTCAGCACTTGGTTCCATCAGGAGTCAGGTCTCATATTTCACAGCTTACACTTTTAAAATATCATCTATTATGTTTAGCTGAACACAGCAAGTACATCAGCAGCCAGGGTCAGCTATCTTTTTCCAGATTGTTAGCAATGTTTTCATCATGTACCATGCTGACAATCTAAAAAATAATTCATTAAATCCCACTTTAATAATTGTCTCTTTAAATAAAAGGTGCAGGGGGATGTGTGTAAAAAAATGGCTCCTATCATTCAGCGAGTGATTAGGCTGCTATACCTAGCCTCAGGATTAGACTGATCAGCATTCCTCCTGGCATCAGGTGAGGAGATGGGCCAAAAATATGATGCAAAAATACCCTCTGGCTACCAATTGATCTCTGTGTTGAGCACAGTGTAACTATACCTCAGGACTCAAAGCACACTGAAAAGTCTCACTGCTTCAACCTCAGGAAGTTTCTGATTTAGCAGAATGAACAAAAAGAGCGGGGCCATAACAGACATGATACATTTAGGGACACATAGTCTCAGAATTTGTGTTGCTTGTAGTTTTTGCTTTTGTAATGTGTTACTCTGTCTGTTATCACCATTTTGCTAGGAGGCATTTAAAACCATCTTTGTGTAAAATCACAGCTATGCAATTATTTTTATCTAATTTTAAGAAAATTATCAAACCCCATGTTAAACAAACACTGACTTTGGTGCTAAGTTAAGATGTTGCATATTGAGCTAGAAGGATCCTGTAGGCCTTCTTAGATCTCTTCCAGCTCTAGCTACATTTACATAAATAAGCACTTGGATTAGTAGCAGAAGGTGATATGTGCAGGCAATGTTATATATGAATCTCTCTCTCCTTCTTTCTCTGTCTCCCAAGGGGCTATTGAAAATGGAAGTTCTCTCTTTACTTATGACACAGAGTTCTTACTGAACAATTTCTATTACGGGGAGAAGCACAATGCTTCCTTCCTGCCTGTGTTCTTCCCAAATGAAGACCCTGCTGATCCCCTGGTAGGAGAGATGGTCTCACTCTGTGACTCTGACCCGTTCTGCAGATTTGATGTCCTGACAACAAGAAGCCTTCAAGTGGGAAATTCCACAAGACTATCTCATCAGAATCACAGGCTGCTGGTAGAACATCTGGAGCCAGGTGATACAACATTCCTCAAAGCATCATTATAGGATCACAGAATCTGAGTTGGAAGGGACTTGCAAGGATCGTGGAGTCCAACTCTTAAGTGAATGGCCCATACAGGGCACCACTCCAGTTATTTCTACAGGGCATCTAAATAGTTAACAATGCTTGAGGAGGCTTTGCTTAACTGTAGGTTCATGTACCTGTAAATACTCTTATTAGGAGGAATCATCCTTGTACCAGGGAAACTGCACTGGAGGAATACTTAGGCAAACAAACAAAATATTTCCATTTCTTCCTACACCACAGTGTAGAAACTTAATTTTCTATGCATTCACTTGTTGTCCTTGGACTTAAACATAATAATAATTTAAGAAGTATCAGAAGTATCAGGTAGCCTAAGTTTTGTCTTTCCATGAGTTGCCACTAAAATGCCATTTGAATCATTGTAATGGAGATTTGCTGTGTCTCTTTTACTAGTGATCTCTTGTGGCTGGCTGGAACCTCCAGTCAATGGAACAAAGAATGGAACTAACTACCTGCTGGGCTCAACCATCAGTTTCAGCTGCAATCAGGGCTATGAACTCTCTGGGTCAAAGGAAAGAACTTGCCAAGCGTCAGGGGCCTGGTCTGGAGACACACCCAGTTGCATCCAGAAAATAGGTCTGTTGCCTTTTAAATGTTACATATTTTCATTAAACAAATCATTATCACAGATAAAGCAATCTCGGCACACCATGATGGCCCTTGACAACAAAAACTTCTTTTACTTGGGAAAACATTGGACATAAGATCTCTGGATTTCCAGAAAGAGTAATATTCAAATCTAAATAACAGGTGATTTGTGGTGGGTTTGTGGGTTTTGGTATGGTTTTAAAAGTTTTTAATATTTTTAAAAATTATTTAATATATCTACTCTTTCTAAGGGTCTAGGGCTAAAAGCTTCCTTTTCTGTAGGGTTGGCTAGGAACTGGCAGGCATGCTTCTTGAGTGGATGACCTAACATAAATTTCAAAATCACTCTTAAGAAAACAGGAAAGCATAGTACTTAGCTAAAAAATAGAAACCATGGGTTATTGGAAACCTTTAGTATCCACATAATTTGAGCTACTTTTCAAGTATAAATGATGGCACAACCCCCAACCACTTAGTGTCATCTTTCATTCTGTCATCACTAATACAGTTTTAACTTCCTTTGCAACTAACTGGGCAAACATATCCAGTCTGAGCCACCTGAGGGGTGAGTTATGAAGCCACACATTATAAAATGAGCACTTGAAGAGAAACTTTACAGGAAAGCACCTGGGGGCCCTGTGGACAAATTAGTTGAACATGAGCCAGCAGTGTGCCCTTGCAGCAAAGAAGGTAATGGTGTCCTAGACTGCGTTAGGCAACACAGTGCCAGCAGGTCGAGGGAGATGATCCTCCCTCCCCTCTGCTCGGCACTGGTGAGGCCACACACGCAGCACTCCGTTCAGTGCTGTGCTCCTCAGCACAGGAGAGGCGTGGACATGCTGGAGAGAGTCCAGTGAAGGCCATGAAGATGATTAGGTGACTGGTGCATGTCTCCTGTGAGGAAAGGCTGAGAGAGCTGGGGAAGAGAAGGCTCGGGGGAGCAGAGGGGACAATCTGACCAATGTGTACAGGTACCTGAAGGGAAGGTGCAAAGAGGATGGAGTCAGGATGTTTCCAGTGGTGCCCAGGAACAGGACCAGAGGCCATAGGCACGATCTGAAGCACAGGAGGTTCCCTCTGAACATCAGAAAACATTTTTTGTACTGTGAGTGTGATTTAGCACTGGCACAGGTTGCACAGAGAGGTTACAGAGTCCCTCCCTGGAGATGTTCAGAAGCTGCCAGGTTATGGTCCTGGGCAACTGACTCTGGGTGGTCCTGTTTGAAGAGGGGAGTTGGACATGATGAGCTCCAGACGTCCCTTCCCACCTCAGCTGTTCTGTGATTCTGTGATTCTGTGATTTGAGAGCAGACACAGCCCACACTTTTTGAACACTTTCACCCTTTTTTTCTAAAGGATTCTGTTTTCTCAAAACAAAATGCATCATACTATGGCAGTAAAACTGTTGTAATGATGTAACAGTATTTAGGATAACTAACAAAAATTTACTACTCCTCTTGTGTTAGTCCCTTTAGATTAACAATTAACCTGGACTGTTGGATTTAGTAGCGGTTAGGCTGGCTCTTTGATCTACAGAAAACAACCCAACATTTCCTTTTTAATCATTCACCACATACACTCCAAACGTCCTCAAGATGGCAATGTTTCAAAGCTCCAAGGTGAGGCAAGGCCAGGTGGCCTGTTTGAAGCACTTCTAATGCTGAGTTAATAGTTCCCAAAAGCACTCATCAAATAATTCATACCAACAGATTCTCCATCAAGTAATTCATACCAACAGATTCTCCATTCTGAGCACCTTCCAAAGAAATGTGCAAAGTGCACCTCACTTCAGCAATGAATTCCTGTCATGCTGACACATTTCATCAGCCTCTGCTGGCCTGTACCAATTGCTTGTACGTTTCCAATGCAGTTCTGCACGTTTAGTGATATTTGTAAGATGAACCACAGTGAGTTTGGGCAGCAGACAAATGTGCAACGGCCAGATCTTAAAAAGTCAGTGGCAAAACACTCTGCCAAGCTGAAAGCTAAGAACATTTTTCCACTGCTGCCATCAACCACATACATACTGGCTAAGAGCCAATCAGTCTCAATAAGCAAAAGTGATGCTGACATTTACATTAGAAAAAGGGGGCAGAAATGCAGCCCTGAATGATCAGAGGGAAGGAGCTGGAAAACATGCAGGGATTAATTGTATTCAAAATGATGGAGATGTGATGAACCTTTATGGATGAGCAACAACATGTTAACCACTAGCCATCCTTTCTTGGAGTTACAACAGCTTTTACAGCCACCTGCCCCAACAGTCAAATGCAGAAAGCCTGTGAGTTCCTGATCTGTACCAGAATCACAGAATAGTTAGGGTTGGAAGGGACCTCTGGAGATCAACCTTCATGCCAAGGCAGGCAGTTTGTTCCACAGATACAGAGAACAGAAAAATTAACACTATGTACAGTTTCAAAAATCATCTTGTGACTGTGTTCAAACAGATAGGAATAAATGTATCAAAGTCTTCCTGGTTTTTTTGTGCTTGGTCTCTGTTTTTCAGCTATTGAACAACTAATTCTTCTTGGCTGTGTATTTGGAATAGTTGGTCTTGCAGTCCTGGCACGTCTGGCTTTTTTGTGTAGAAAGGAGAGGTAAGCCCCAACTGAACTGAAGACACAAATGAACCCCCTAAAGAAATAGCAACTGTTTTGAGCACTTTATTAATTTTTCTCATCAACAAAGAAATCAAACATTGTGTTTTTCTGCTACTGTCTTTTATGAAAAACACTTCACTGTCCATGCCAGGATAATGCCTCAAACTGAAAGAGGGTAGGTTTAGATTAGGTATTAGGAAGAAATTCTTCCCTGGGAGGGTGGGGAGGCCCTGGCACAGGTTGCTCAGAGAAGCTGTGGCTGCTCCATCCCTGGAAATGTTCAAGGCTGGGTTGGATGGGACTTGGAGCAACCTGTTCAAGTGGAAGGTGTCCCTGCCCGTGGCAGGGGGGGTTGGAACTACATGATCTTTGGGGTCCCTTCCAATCTATTCTATGATTCTATGAAAAGGAGCTGCTCTCAGTGTTCACAGCTGGGACCATACTTACATAGCAAGATAGAGGGAAGTATCTTAAAAAGCAGCAAAGCCCATAAAAATATATATAAAAATCTCAATGATTTAATGTTATATACTTTTAGATTTCTTTCTCATTTAACAACAACAAAAAAAACCCACCAAACTAAAAAACCAAACCAAAACCCACAAAGCAATAGAAAAGCAAGTAGGGACTATATTTGAAGGCTTTCTCCAGACACCTTTTTATCCTGAAAGACAAGTTTCTCACTCAAACACATGATTCTGTGTCTGGAGGCAGGGTGGGGAATGATACCATGGTGTTTAGAAATGAAAGAAATCACAATACCAAGGCCCTCAGTAAATCAGTAAGCTGGTTTATGCTTTTCTCTCTCAGCTAGTTGTGAGGGCTGCTAGATCTCATTTAGTGGCTATTTTTGGTAATTTAAATATTTTGAATTTTCAGTACTGTATGACGGGGGAGGGATACTGTTGTTTGGGGTATTATGCAGTGGAATTCCACAGAACTGGTACTTTAAAAATTGGTGCAATATTACTATTAAAAACCCCCCAATATTCTTCTCACCTTGTTCTAAGGTAACTTTGTTCTGTGGTAACTACTTTTACTCATCTTTAGTCTTTGATTTGTTTGGGGTTTTTTAACTTTGTTTTTTTCTTCCAAGGCACAAAGGAAACCAGAAACTTGTTTCAGAAGTTCCAGTAGAATAAGAGACAATGGAATTCCAGAGGAGTTTTTAATGAAATGCAGAAAAAGCATAGCAGAGGATTAAACCGTCCACAGCAACAAATATCGACTTTCCAAACACAAACAATGGTATTGTATAGTATGATATAATTTGATTTCTGCAATCAACATAATGAGTATTGAACTGTATGGGAAATGCTAATCAAATTCCTGAGATTATATCATGGCAGGCTGAGCAAAAGCCAATGTTTCTGAAAGTATTAGTCTCAATGTTACAAGCACTAGTTTCTTCTGACAGTCACATCTTTGCCAGCAGAACCAGATTTCTGACCAAACCAAAAGAGTTCATGATTTCTCTGCACTTTTCATCTTTTACTTGAGAGCTGGTAAAATGGAAAGAGTAAGAGCCTACTATCTTAGCAGTTATCAGGGAAATACTTGCCTTCTCTGGGGCCATGTAAGGCTTAGATAGATGTGAAAGTGGATGCACAGTCAGATGAACTACTGGTAGGTCAGGCTGAATTTACAGATTTTTGGGGTTTGTTTCAGTAGAGAGGTAGATCTATTGACAGTATTCAAACATAGCATTCTTATATTTTGCAAGTCTCTGAACGGAGACAAAGTGACGGTTTTGTTTTGGTTCTCACCTATATTTAAAAGGATTCAATTGGAAAGAAGGGAAGTACTCAGAAAATTATACATTTCCTTCCACATTAATGTAGAATGACTTTTCAAAAATCCACCTTTATTCAGCTTTCAAATTAGAGTCCATCTTCAAAACAAAAAGTCGGCTGGCTCCACTGGAAATGTTTTGCAAAACTTGCAATCCTTTCCTTGAACAACCATAACATGCATACCATTTGTATTTGGATGTATTTTACTGTGTTTCATTATCTTCATTAAAAAGTGATTTCTGAATTACTGCTTTGTCCAGAATCTTTTCAGGAAAAAAACCCTTTGCTTTTACCTACATCCCAAAGGGTTTCTGACGTAATTTCTGTATTGTTCAGCTCTTTTCAGTGTAAGAATTGTTAACTTTTGCAGGTCGTTTGGTCTGGTTTTTTAAGGTCTTTAACTCATAGACTACTGGAAAATACTGGTGGTTTCAAAAAGCAAGGACAAACTATACCAAAACTATCCTGTACCAAATGGACAGGAAAACTAAATGAATTAATAGTATAGGTTTTACTTTATAATGGGCACAAGAAAAATGGAAAGAAATGCCTCAGACTATGTATTATGAAACTTAAAATTATTTATTCATTACTTATTAGCTGTCATTGTTGTTGTTTGTATACAGAGACCACAAACCACAAAAAGAAAATTACAAAATGAGAATGAGTGACCTTGAATACAATAAGTTGAAATAAGAACAGAAAGAAAAAAATCTAGTAAAAACAACAACAAAAAAAGAACTTTAAAGAAATCTGGGGGATTATCACTGGCAATGAATTGGTTATCCATTGCCAGTGTGCTACAGTTACAAAAAACAGTGCAACTGATGTATACACACACATCAACTGTGTGTGCAGGACTGGTGGAGAAAGAGGGCAGCACAATAAATGAAAGTGGTTTTGCTTAGGAATGCTGGAAGACTGAAATGGGCTTTTGGAGATATGGTTGATTTAGTGAGCTTTGTTAGCAATACACTGTTATAAATTTGTAAGCCCTCTCTGTTCCAGTGTCCTTAAGGAACAAAATGCCAAATAAAATAGAATCGAAATTATTAAATCGAAATATTAAAATTTTAGCTAATATTTAAATTTTTGTGTAAAGCTATGCTATTATGTGGAATCCTTCTTCTGTTTTTTATGTTACAAAGCCTGAAAGAAATGTAAGCATGTTTTTCTTCTCAAAATTAACCTTACAGCTTTATATGATGGGAAGTTTCTGCATGCTAAAAGTGAGATATATTCATCCTGTGTATTGATAAAACAGTTAAGGCCTACAAACTGTATTTTGTTGCCTCCCCTCTCAGAGTGGAAAATTGTTCTCTCCCTTTATGGATAATTGCATTATCCATAATAATTATTAGTGGTTCCACTTCATTACACAGCAATGATGTACAGGTGCTACAAGGATAACAACGTTTGCCCTCCTTCCTGACAAAGCAACTTTGCCATTAGTGTGGGTTTTTCAGTTGGTTGTTTTTTAGCAAAGCTGCCATTGCTAAAATATCTCACAGGTCAGGTAATAAGACTTTGGATAAGTTCAGACAATAACTTGACATTACCAGCTTAACATTTTGTCTTTTGTTGTCTGCATGTAGACGAGAAAAAACTCCGCTAACCCAAACCCTATCTTTCTGCATGTGACTTCACCGTTGTCACAAAGCAACGCTGCTCCTTTCCTTTCGGTTCGGGGGTCTCAGCTTCTGTGTTTGTCGCTCTGGATGTGTCACTGTGTGCCCCCGTCTGTCCGTGTCGGCCCGCAGGTGTCTCAGGTGTCCGTGAGCAGCATCTCCCTGTGCCCGCCCGGGTGGCAGCTCTGCCCCCCCGGAGCCGAGGGGGTTTTGCAGCCGGGCCGCGTCGTCCCAGCGCGCTGCGGGCACGGCTCCGCCGGCCGCTCATTTCTGTAGGGCCGGAGGTGCCTGTTGAGCTTTAGAGCGAACAGCAGCGCGGTGCGGACACCTGAGCGGAGCCGCTCGTGTCGGCGTCCCCGAGAGAGGCTGCTGAGAGCGGGCGGGAGCTGCACAGGACTGGTATGAAGTTTGCAGCGTCCTCTTCCTGTGTCGTGTCCGTCCGTGCCCCCGCGGCTCCCGGCGATGGGAGCGGGGCTGCGGCGGCTCGCTCTGCTCCGGCAGCCCCTGAGGGACCCCGGCCGGCCGGAGGGCGTGCGCGGGGCCGGAGCGGCGGCTGAGGGCGCTAGGCCGCGGCTGCCCGGGCTCTTCGGCGGCCGCAGCGGGACACGGGCTGCGAGCAGGCAGAGGGGAGTGACGAGGGCGAGGCGTGGGTCGCTGCCGGGCTGGAGGACTGTGAGTGTGTGGCGGGGGGTCGCCGGGCCTCTGCCTCCCTGACGGCGGGGCAGCCCGGCCTGAGGGGAGGACCCCGCGGAGCCCCTGCGCTGGCCGGGGGCGAGGGCCGCCAGCCCGGACCTGCCGGTGTCAAGAGTGGAAGCGGCAGCTCTGCGGTCCCGCGCTGCGGCAGGTTGGGATGTCGGTCTCTATCCTTTCCTGTCACATGGCTGGTAATAGGATCCCTCATCTGCCACTCGGCACCTCGCCGGGGCGCACTTACAGGACACATGCTGTAAGGCCTCCGCTTCCCGCACTTTGCGCTCCTCCCGGCCGCCTGCCACCCCCGGAGCGCCGGGGCTGCGTCCTGCGGGCGCGGTGCGGCCCGGCGGCCGCTGCCCATGGAGCCTCCGGCCCTCGCCGCCGTCCTGGCCTTGTCGGGGCTGGCGCTGAGCTGCTGCCGAGAGCCCGCGCTGTCCGGTGAGTGACGCTCCGCGGGGAGCCGGGGCGGGGGCGCGCTGGGGGCTGCCCCCCGATCTCCTGCAGGGCCGGGCGGCGGGGGAGCCGGGCAGCCGAGCCCCGAGCCCCGCACGCTCGCAGCTGACCGCAGCCTCCCGCGGGAAGGCTCTGCCGCCCGGCAGCGCCTCTTCGAGGTCGCGACGGCGTCCTTTCCTGCCCGCCCGGTGGGTCCCGGGCTCGAGGCGGCTCGTGCAAACACGCAGGGAGGTTTTTTGTGTGGAGTTTGCGGGTGTTTGAGGCGCTCTCTGTGCTTGCTGAGCTGGGAGCTCGGGAACTGTATGAAAGCGTGAGGTGAGAGAAAGAGGAGCAGCACGTCTCTCTATGAAAGTGGTTTGATAGCTAGCTCTGCGGAATGGAGGCATTTGCAGGGAGAGGAGAGTGTGACTCAGTGTGTGTCACTGGGGAATGAGAAAAGCAGTGGCAGCAGGGCATAACCGGGGCTGCAGAGCCAGAGCCTGGAAGGTGGCCGTCTCGCCTGTCTGCAGCGTGATACCCCAGCACCCTGTCAAGCATGGACATTTAGGTTCTTGTTCAGGCAAGGAGTCTGGGAAGCCTGAAGCTTCACTACCTGTTAGAGTGATTTTTCACTTAAAATTTCTCTACGCCCCTTTGTCCTCATTTCATTTGTTCTAGTGACTTCAAGTACCACGGCTGTCCTCTGGTAAACAGTGACCATTCTTTGTGAGATCTGCAGTGGCAGATGATCAAAGTGTCACAGCCATCAGATGGTTGGTCCTTCTAGATACATTTTGTGTATTCTCTTTGCTGATCCTTCTTATAATGTAGAATTTGCTCCAGTTCTTTTCGCCATGAACACATACT
Organism: Pyrocephalus nanus; assembly: GCA_038380795.1. Taxonomy (NCBI): domain Eukaryota; kingdom Metazoa; phylum Chordata; class Aves; order Passeriformes; family Tyrannidae; genus Pyrocephalus; species Pyrocephalus nanus. The sequence goes on from CM076278.1 coordinate 6,598,949, forward strand.
TGCTCATCAAGTTTTTGTAGACGTGCTTTATCAGATTTGGAAAACACTTACATAGACTTTTTTTGTGAATAAAAAGCCTTCTATCAGGCTGAAGTGAGTAAAATGTGGGAGTATTTTTAGATAAGTATTTAGAGAGCTGCCTAGACTGGGACATATCCTAGACCATGTGTTCCCAGTACCATTAGGATATGTTTGATGCACACAGGACATACTTCTTCCTCTGCTTAAGTTGAAGAATGTTTGCTTGTAAGGTTTCTGTGCAGAACTGTGGACAGAACTCTCCATGTGTGACCATGTCCCTCTCAGTAGGCTGCATGACAGCAAGTGGAGGATATATCCCAGTGTGAATGTTTGGTCACTAAAGAGAACAGAGATGGCTGAGCAAAAGCAGCTGGGGCAGGGGGAGGAGGGAAGAACATATAATGTCTCTGAATGAAGGTGTAGCAAAGGAGAATGGATCTAGAAAACACTGCCATCTATGTGTCTTCTGCTAAAGAACCTGGAAACAATGCAAATCTGCATTTCAGCAACAACCTGTAATTTGTATGGCATGTACAAAATCTGCAGAGTTCTTAATCTGCACAAACTGTGCATCAGGATCTTCTTCTTGACCCTTAATCCCACAGAACTGAAATGGGATCAGCTGTGTCAGGTTGCACTTGAAGCTAGCAGGATTCTGAGATGACAAACATTACTATTGCTTTTGTAAGGCAGTTTGTCATATGGTATGTTTTTAATGCCTGCTCCTTTTTTTTTTTTTAAATGCATGTCTTAATAAGTTTGTTATGAAGTGCAGTCAAAATACAGACTGTGCCACCATCATTTGCTAAGAGGAAAGACATTTTTAGAATTGCTTTATGTAAAATGAGTCCAACTGTCAGAAATTAGGATGAGTTAACAATTGTTTTTGCATGTAGCAGTGCGCTACTTTTCACAGAATGTTTTTGCTTCGCTGTGTGATGTCTGAGTTTCTATTAATTCAAACACCTGACATTTCTGTATTCAGATACTGACATTTGTTCATTTAGACTTCAGCCATACCACATTTCTTGAGTGAATCAAAAATGAGAGGTGGGTGAATAGATTGCTTAACATTAAAGGACTGTCTGAATTTAGTGAGTTTTCTATTACAAGGACAAAGAGATGGAAATGCCTTTGGCAATTGTTAGTTTTGGTGAACAAATGTTATTTTGTATCGTCAGTGCAATAAGTTATAATTTCTAGTTTCTGTATTTATAGCATGCATTTAATTTTCCTGTCAGAAATATGTATGATTATCAACCTCTTTTCTCTGTTTTCTTTCCATTTAGCAATACTGAGTTACCATGTCCTTGGTTTTCTTCCCAAGAGTCTTTCCTTTGAGCTGTTATTTCAGCTTTCTCTGACAAACCTTGTATCTCTTGTCACCTTGTTCTGCCTATGTCTTGCTGATTCAGAGAAGCAGTTCTAGTTGATATGCCATAAGCAAGTTTCATGGAAATACTTGAAAAAGCAATCCTTTTGTTTCTTCTTCTTCCTAACCAGGCAGATAGAAGATGAAATAGTCAGACACTTCAGCATATCATGCTTGTACATGCATAGAGCATAACTCAAAATCCAGAGTTATGTGAATGGATTTAAGCAGGATGGAGCCAAAGAAGTGGGAGGGAGACAGGGATTACATGCTGCCAGCTGCAAAATTTTCATTCTTTGTCACATCACACCATAAAGGTTGTGCAACTGACCACTCTCTCCATCCACACAGTGGCTGTGGCCCATCCTGATAAAATTACCAAGGGGATTCAATCTGCCACACTTGACAGTGGAACAACAGTTTTAAATCTTCACAAAGAAAGAAAACAAATGGGTGTATTAAGGAACAGAAATTCTTATGGGGCCACATCATGCATTCTTACTTCAAATGATAAAGAATCACAAGACAAGCAAGTGTGTTTGCATCTTGTGGCTGAGGACCAGCCAGCAGCTGCAAAGCTCTAGCTAATATAGCATGTTTGTGTTGTACAAATAGAAAAGATGTACAAAATGCATACTTTTAGCATTTAGGAATAATGGGAACTGCCTCTCGTGCTCATATCCTAACTTGCCTGCTTCCACCGTATTCCAGAAAGGGTCTGTCCAGTCAGATAGCATTTACTTTTATTTAAAAAAAAAAGAAAAAGTGATGAAAAAGTGATAAGATTGAAGATTAGTAATCAAAGTTTCACAAGGGTAGCAAACTCACGTATTAAACAGCTCACACACTGCCAGGGAACACAAGTAAGGAGCTTTGCATGTCTGTACATTTCCAGGAATGTACATTCTTACCAGACAGACAGATGCTTAAGTCAAGGTTTGGTCAAATGTCAGGTGGCATAATTCAAATAGTCACGGTGGCTACTCTCTGTCTTGGGCCAACACTAAATAAGTCTCCCATTCTGACCAGAAAAAATGATTGCATTTGAGGACTTTCAACAATTATAGGTCTGCGTGTGTAAATATGTAGAATGAGCAAGATATGATTTTTGAATACATGTGGAGTGCCCCTACATTGTAAAGGAAAAATGATCAGCTAACCAAGTGTCCTCATGGCATCACATCAGAATTTAACTGTCTGATTTACCAAACGGGGAGTTTTCCAAATTGTTTTCTAGCAATTTTGAAAAGAACAATTTTAAACAAAGATAGTTCTTTCCTGAGGTTTTTTCTTTAGCTTGTTGTGTTTGGGGGTTTTCTCAATGTTACAGTATAGGTACACAAGCACGATAGTTTTGATGAGGGCTTGTGTTATATTAGTATGAATTGGAAGAGAAAAGTATTGAAATGTAAAAATACTACACTATCTTTTCTCTTGGGTAGGTCTAAACCTGCCTTATACTTCCCAAAAGCATTTATTTTGCATCATAGCATAATATGGAATATTTTTCCCCCTGACCAATCATGTGATAGTATGCAAATGAACGTTTGGTTCAATCGATAAAACTGCATCTTCAAAGAAAACCATTGCAATGCTAAAAATATTTTTAATAATGACCACAGAAGCCATATTTGCGTCTTTCATCTCCTGAAGCTTCTTCTGGTTTTAATCAGTGTTCCCACATGAAGAACTGTGGCAACCTATGATAATAGAATCCCTATTTGCATCTCCAGGGAAACAAAAATGTTCTCATCTGAAGAAGGTAGTGTGGTGTTCTGCCCCTTCCATCCGTGGGCCCCTGCCTCTGTTACTGCCGGGGTATCTTGGCATCAGTTAAGTGGTTTCTGTCCTTTCCTCTGTGCGTTACTTTCTCATTGAAGTGTTTCTGCTGTCTAATTATACCCTTTCAATCAAATTAGAGACTGCAGCATCTGGTTAGTGCCTGTAACTGTTGCCATCTGCACCTAGATACAGTGCTTTCATTTAAGGAGGAGTGCTTAAATTGCAGTCTCCAGCAAGAACTAGAAGAACAGTTTAGGGTGAATGGAAATGACTTAAAACTACTCTTACAACACTGTGCAACCACATGCATCAAGCAGCTGACACCGAGTCATTATTGGACTTGGCACATTTGGTTTCATATCCTTATGCTGTGCTTAAGCATTTTTGTGATTGTTCTTAAAGGCTGTAAGAAAAATGAGAGAGAACCGAGCAGGCAGTTAGTTACAGCATGTAAATTCAATGAACCTTTACTTTTTTGGTCCAACCTTGCAGAACATTTAATGTTCTGGCTATCACACCACTGTAATGAAACCCACGATTTAAATAGCAGCCACTTTCATTTATCTTTCATTACTCTGCGGAGTTTTAAAAGAAAACCTTGCTTTTGGGCAGTAGCTGGAAGGGTAATTTCTGGCTTGGGCAGGCTAGTTTCTGGTTGATAACTGTCAATCTCTCTGGCCACTAGTCAGCACTCCATGTAGCTTCCAGAATGTAAAGCAAACAAACAAAGCAAGTTACTTTTTTTTTTCTTTCTCTCGAGTGGAAAAGGAACAAGTTTGTCATTCTGAATGTTCAGTCTCAAAAGCTACGTTCAGGCCTCAGACTTGGAAAGTACTCTAAGAAGTCATTTAAACCATCCTGGAATCTCCATCTCTGCAATTTGTAATGTCACTAAATATATGGCTTTGAGAATACAGACTTTGAAGAATGCTTAGAAGATTTGTAAGATTTCCCACTTGTCAGCCACAAAAGGCAGAGTGTTTGAGAAGTAGATAGCTGTTTGCTTTGTGTTTCGTCTCATTTGCACAGAGAAAATGTTTCTATTATTTCTGTCTGTGATAATGTGGCACAAAATGAGAATTTCCCAGGTAACTGGGCCTCTTGCCATTAAGGGCTTCAGAGATTAAAGCCAATATTTGGAGGTCCATTGTAGAAAATCATTGGAAGCCAGCGCAAACTCTGAAATGTCAGTGATTTATCATCAGTGCCTCATTCAGTAGAAAAGTCTGCACTACCTTAATTTTTCAAATGATCCTGAAGTGGCGCCCATGTGGAGTGCAGGCAGCCATGCAGTCCCAAAGTAACAAAGGCAAATGATCATTGTAAGGTCCCTACATTGAAGAAGAAACCGACACAGATGGAAAAAATTTCTACGACAGCTGCCGTTTGATCTTCCAAATGTTGATCTGGCTCTAATAAAACTAATTGTGAACCTGTATCCCACACTGAACATTCACTCAGAGTGGACAATATCCCTAGTCTTGAATTCTGCTTTTTCTTTCTAGCAATTGCTACTTAATACGTACTTACCTAGTCTCAGCATTCATTTTTAAAAATTACTTTTCTGTCAACAAAGGCACCTGATATGTTGAAAACAAAACAGCCCTGACAACAAACTTCTGTCCATGTTTTCTCACGAAGGCTCATTATCCTGAACAGCATCTGTTTGAACCTTCCAGTTTTTCATGACTAGAACCACTGCAAAGATTCTCTGATTAATCTCTGATTAATACTGTTTACAGACATTCCCACGAAACAGTAGAAACAGTAGGGTCATTAGGCAGTTAATAGAGTGAAATCATCACAGGCACTGATTCTTATCACAGATTTGACATAAGCTTCTACTTCAGACTATGTCTGAAACCCAGCTGAGTAAGATCTTAGAAATATGAGGAGGTCAGACACTTCAAGGTTTGAGTGGTCACAGCTTTCTCTGTGTCTTGTCTGAAACGCTGTTTTAATGATGTTTTAATGTAGGGTCATGGCTGACAGGATAGTTTGAGCCTTGGGTGTTTGAACAGAAACCATGTGGCAAATCTGTCAAGCACAGTGGCACTGATGCCTTCTAGGAAGCTGTCAGCTTTGGTGTCCACCAAGTGTCTGTTCTTCCACGGGGAGAGGACTCGGATGCAGTGCAGGTTCTGTCATAGTTTACCACAGTCTTGCAAAACTTTAAGGAATAAGACTTGCTGAAATGTACAGAACTGGAGTCACAGTGCTGATGTTGGACTCCAAGCGAAGGGCTTCATAGCCTGAGGTATCCTGGAAGTATCAATCAACATAAGGCAGCTGGATCCAGTGGGTGCCACAGCAGTGGAGAGTTGGTTGTTGCTGGTTGGTTTACTCTGTTCCCCCTCCCTTCTGCATAAGCTACCAAGGAGAAATCAGGTAATTTGAGGAAGCCCAAGAGTTTTACCAGTAGTGCTCAGTCCAGACTTTTCTGACTGGTTCATTTAGATGACCTCTTCTGACTTGGTTTTGTGCAGACAAATCTGGCTGACCTTTTTCAAGCTCATCTTTTTGCAGAATTATTGCACCAGTGGTGCAAGATGAAAAGCAGGGTGGAGGTTCTGATCTTCTGTTCTGCAGAATTTCTTAGGACTTTTTAAAGTGCTGCCCATGGATTTGAAATAGAGAGGACAGTGGTCTGTCTGAAGATGAAACATTTACTTTGCACCTTCAGCACACTGGGAATATTAATGTCATGGTGAGATCACTAAGGTAGTGTCTTGGCTGTCATGCAGCAAAATAAGATGAAATCACTGCCATGTGACAAATAGAAGAATTCAGCTGATTACTGCCAGGATACTGAATATGCTGAGATCTGTAATTAAGTTACTAGGAATTTTATAGGAAACTGTGCAAAATGTATCTCAGCAGATCTCAAAGCTGCCTGTTCAAGGTAAAAGAAGGTAGGATTGTATCCTGGTTTCAGCTGGTATAGAGTTAATTTTCTTCTTAGTAGCTGGGACAGTGCTATGGTTTGTATTCAATATGAAAATAATGTTGATAACATACTGATGTTTTAGTTGTTGCCAAGTAGTGCTTACTCTGAATCAAGGACTTTTTAGTTTCCCATGCTCAGCCAGTGAGCAGGTGCACAAAAAGCCAGGAGGGAGCCTAGAAAGGACAACTGACCTGATTTTTTAAATACCAATATTTATTTGAAAAGATTGAACTCTAGTGCTGTGGCAAAATTATTATTAGTCCTCAACAAAATGAACATTATCCAGCAAATTCCCTGTTACACAAAAGTCGATGTATTTCCTTTGGTAACAGCTACTAAATTCCATAACTGAAAGTTTTCATTTCAGTGTTTTGGGGCTAATCAATGATTTTGTATGGTATGTCACTGCCTCCCCATTCCACATCCAATTGAGCCAGGGGAGCTTCACTGCAACTCAGCTGGCACGTTTTTCCCAAATCTCTTGATACTGTGAAAGAACACAGGAGGCATTGACACAGCTACCTGTTGTAGTGGGAACAAAAAGCCACAGCTAAGAGGAATGAAGAGAGATCTGACTCTTCCTTTTGTTCCTGGTGCAATGAAGTTTGAAGAAAATCAGTTAAAAAAAGCTGACATGAAAATGTCAGTCAGTCACTACTGCAAGTTAAAGCACGGGCCAGTCTTAGCAGATCCTAAAATGGACTGATGTTAACTTCAGTTTAGTTTGTGTGCCAGATCTCGTTCAGGTATTGTAACATTCCTTGCATTTCTGAGTAGATGTTACTATACATTGCTTCTCATTTAGAAGTAAGAAGCAAAAAAAACTAATAGTACAAAACCGACGTAGACATCTTTTCTGGATGTGTTTATCACTTCTCTCAACTGCTTCTTTGCACTGTACATTATTTTTTGGCGTAGTTTGATTATGTTTTCCTCTTTTTTCTGCTAAATTCATCAGCTTATACTTTTCAGCTCTGACATACAAAAGCTTTTATATTAACTGCAAAGCAAGAGAGGTATTGAAGAAAGTTGCACCTCTGGTGACTTTATAGTGGGTTTTTTCACGTGTTTACACGAATACCTGTGGTGGCCTGAATACTGGAAACTCAGATTTGCATTTTCAAGTAAATGTTTGCAGCCCACCTGCATGGCTAAGGCAGTCAGGTAAATTACAGTAAGGAGGAGTATTGACCTGAAGCTTGTTTTTGTTAAATTATATAGCTTTCTGTCCAAAGATGATAGCAGATGCATTAATGGCTGTGCAGACACCTCTTCTGTGTGCCTTCAGCAACAAAATTTCATTTAATTGAAATCCTAACTTGCCTAGGCATGAAAATGCACAGTGAAGGCACAAAAACATTGTCTTTCATCTGCTGTGTAATAAAACTGCGAAATAATTATTATAATTGCACCATTCTGATATTTGTGGGCCCAGACTAAACTAATTTCAAAGGCATGGTTTTAATAATATATTTTTCCATCTCCCACAGTATTTCTAAATAAAAAAAATGGTGAACTGTTAATATCAGTATTAAGCTGTGGGTTGGTTTTTTCCCTCTTCCAACTGCAGCCACACAGGTCTTTCTAGCCTTGTTTTTTAAGTTCTGTCTCATGAGGGACATCTGAGATCAGCACATACTTCACTTCAGAGCACTCTCCCGTTCCCTCAGGGCAGTAGAACATCTCTGCAGCTGGAATATGGTTTCTACAGAGAATACTATCAGATCAAACAGGAGGTGTCACAGCCTGCAGTCAGTAGGAAGCATTTGTGACTTTCCCCACTAATGCCATTCAGTACAAAGAAGTGTTTACAGCAGTGTAATGCAGCAGTTTTAATTCTGTCATGGACTGTTATATTTAAATCCTGTTCTGAAATAAATGCAAGGATGACAAATGTTAGCAAGTATTAATTATAAACAGGATGGACTTATTTATGGTACATTAATTAAAAAGATTGTTTCTGGAAGATGATCACAGAATTACAGAACGGTTGAGGTTGGAAGTGGCCTCTGGAGGTCATCTCATCCAGCTGCTCTCCTCAGGCACAGTCACCTAGAGCAGGTTGCCCAGGACCATGTACAGGTGGCTTTTGAGTATTTCCAAGGATGGAAATTCTACAGCCTCTGTGGGCAACTTGTTCCCATGCTCGTCACCCTCGCAGTGCATAATGTAATCAAAAATGGTTTGCAGTTTTGGCAAAGATAAAAGTGTTCATGCATATGAATATTTATTTGATCAGAAGGTGTCCATACCCATGGCAGGGGGGTTGGAACTAGATGGTCTTTAAGGTCCCTTTCAGCCCAGACTGTTCTGTGATTAACAAGACACAGCAAAGCCGGGCAGCAGGAGATCTGTAGTTCAGCTGGGTAATGTATTTTGTGGCTAAAGAAATCATTCTCTGATTTTGCTTTCTAACTTGCTGAGTATTAGGAAGCTAGGAAAACAAACAAATGGGAGAAAATACGAGCAAGGCAGAAGAATACTGACCCATAATTTTTAATCTGGAAGCATAAATGCTTTAGTGGCAAATCACAGTATCATGATTATACTCTGCCAAAGGAGGTGCCTTTCTAAGGCAATTCAGGCCAGATGAAAATAATGACCAAGAATTTTTCTAAATCAGAATATAAATGTTTGTAAGGTCCATACCTACAAAGTCTTTCACTTTATAAAGTACAGATATTTAAAACTTCAGCTGAAGTGGCGTGAGATTTTGGGTAATATTGGCAGATTAATAATGTCGTATAATTTTATTTTTGGAAAATTAACAAGTTACAGTCATTGTACTGAGTAAAACACAAGGAAAACAGTAAAAAATGTAGTCTGCTTATTGAGAAAATGCATGTTCATTGTGTAAACCACTCGTCTTATACATTGTTTATTAAAGTAATGACATCATAATCTCTTCAATAGACGCTTGACTCTGAGAGAAAGTTAAAATCCCAGCCAGCATGTTTAGTTGCCTAAACAATGCAGGAAACATATTAGTAAAAGCAAACATGGTCTGTTGGAGATGGGGTGGAAAGTGAGGGAAGAAGAACCAAACACTAAACCTGCATACATTCTCTCTCTTTTTCCATTTCTCTCTTCCCAGAATGTTACACAGCAAACGGGGCTGACTATCGTGGCACTCAGAACCAGACTTCCCAATATGCAGGGAAACCTTGTCTTTTTTGGAATGAGACCTTTGAGCATCCTTATAATACTGTGAAATATCCCAACGGGGAGGGAGGGCTTGGAGAGCATAACTACTGCAGGTAAGAAATGTCACATTGCTACTGACTTTGCCTGTGTACCCAGTGTTGCTTTGAGTCGTTAACACAAAATTCAGAAACTTCCTGTCGTGCAGTGAGGAATGTCATAACCATGGATATCTAACAGGCTTTGGTTTATTCTATAATCAGTACCCAGGATCTACAAGCACCATTAGGAGAATGACTTTTCCAATCCAGCTTGCACAGTTTTTCAGCGCAGTCCTTACCATGTGTCCAGTCTATAATTTGGCATGACAGAGAGTACAGATTATTTAAATGAAAAGGTGAAGATAATGAAAAAATTGATCCAAATCAGAAGTACAGCAGCACGGTGAATGTCTGGAGGAGTCTCTGGGACGCTATGGTTTTTATCCTCACACACAAGCCTGGTTCTGTTATACACTCTGTTTCCAAGTGTTGTGCTTATGAAAATTATGTAGCCACTAAAAATTCAAAGGGAGCATAAGCTATTCAGTGAGTTGGAATTGTTGTTTGAATTCAGAAGCTGAACTGTCAGGGGTTGTAATATCAGCCTAAACCATGGCAGATTCACTTCTCCTTCCTTGCCTTCTAGAGAAGTCCCCCATAACAATGGATAGAACTTAGAACAAAACTTTAGGAACTTCAGACTTTAGGAACCAAATCAGAACTGAAGTTCCAAGATGTTTAGGCTCTGCAGGCCCTTCTCGGTCTGTGACATTTACATGCACTTCTGCCTTTGCAGGACTGATCAGCTGAGTTTCTTTGTGAAATTATATTTGCTGTGGGTATAAGTAGAGAACAACCTGATGATGCTATATTGCTTAAACAACAATAATAGCAATAATAATCAGCTTTTGTAGGATGCATATAAAGTTGAGTGGTGTCTCTTTCTCACTGGGAATTGGGGACAGAGATGTTTAAAGAACTGAGTTATCTGAGACATAGCAAGAAAAACCTCTAATGTCTCCTTTGTGAGAAGGTTCAAACCACACCTCTGTTCTTCTGAAAGATGCTTTTACTTAGCAGGTTTTAGGTTTTCTAGGGTAGAGACTATACACTGCCTGCATTCATGTTGAAATCATTTCACTGTAAGTAATATAAAGCTACATAAATGGGATAAAAATTACCATGCAGGAGTTCAGCAGAATTGCTGTATCATGAATGTAAGGTCCTGGTTCTTGATCCAAGAACTTTTCCTTATTTAATCAGAAACTGGATTCAAGAAAATATGGCAGAGCCAGAGCCAGACAGAGTAAGTAAGAAATGGAGAGTAAGTAAGAAATCACAGAGAAGATCTTGTGACATGCAGCAGACAGAAGAGCACATTGATGAAAGGAGTCAGTGACATTTCCAGAGTATTTGATGATTCAGGAGGCTGTTCCTCATTGAAGAATATTGGTGTAGGACAGGGAAGAAAAAGACATACTTGGGATCTTTTCCAATGGCTGCAGCTCTGCTTCAAAATAACACCTCAATGTGTTGCACCAGTGTGCTTTCTTTTCAGCCACAGATGAGAAAGCATCATTGCCAACCTGCCAACCTCAGAACTGACTCCTTTTTGAATCAGTTCAGCACCTTACAGGAGCAAAGCAAAATACACTACCTACAAGGGAAGTTCTGTAGAAGTTGGGCATTCTCTTTAAAAACTGGTCTGGAAACCAGACAGATGCCAAGCTGTCTAGTACCAGATTGGCCTGTGAGCACTGGAAGGACTGTCTGCCCATTAAAAAGTTCCCAGGCTCCCTCAGCACAGCAGCACCAAATGTGTGAGGATTTTCAGGTAGAGAGCTGTGTGTCTCAGCAAGGATACTAATATGGAGCTGTGAAAATTTAGTGGCCACTGAGTTACATGTGATACAAATAGAATGAAGAAGGTAATTTTGATTGTTGCTATGTGGCAGTATTCTAGACAGACAGGATCTTACTTTTGGCAGCCAACTTGGGCTAATGCTTCAGTTAGTACAAAGAAAAACAGGTTGTATGAGCTATGCAAAAACATGCATAACAATCTGAATGTTTTCTCAGATATTCAAGAAACTCTTGCTAGAGTCCTGCTTTACTTAGCAAATGAGAATTTGGTAAGTGTTCTTGCTCCAGAAGCCTATAATCGGATATATAAACCTGAGAAATGACTTAATTACCAAATACAGCTTTTTTACCTCAATCTGCTAGGTGTTGGATTATCCTCTTTGGGATGGAGTTTGACTGGAAGGTTAGCTATTTCCTTCCTTAAACTGTATAACTTGGCCTGGGAATATTCTGGAATAACAATCCTAACTAATAGATGACTTTTAACTTTGAATTGTCTTGTAAGAAAGCTTGGAAAGTCACTAAGAGGGCCAGAGCATATCTTAGCATGCAAATGTTGCTGAGGCCAGTACTACAGCTGTTTCAGCTCTTTCTCTGATATTCATTTGCTTGGTGACAATGAACAAGTTGATCTTCCCTTCTCTGAGGCAGCACATATCCCAGAAGGCTTTTTAAAGGCAGAATATATTGCTTTGAGATTTGATTTTAGGGACAACGTTTGAATCATCTAATTTTACACTTAAAGCATTAATCAGAAGCACTTTACCTCTCCACGGGAGGTCCTTACTTGGAATACTTTGTTTACTGCAAAACACCCTGTTAAGATGGAAATGCCTCATAATGTTCCACTAAACCCCATTTCAACCATAACAAAATTAAGAAGGCTGAAAGACAGACACTTGTTTTCTAACTGTGTGCCCTTTTGAGGCTCAAGACAAAGATTTCTAAAGGCATTAATCATGTTTCTCTACAATTTCCTCACATTTTAAGGCATTTATATGTAGAGTGTCATTATCATGATTCAATTCCAGACATATGGTTTCTGTCACAAAGATGTAAATGCAAAAATTCCTGTAACTGTGAAAACAAGGGAAAATGTGTTAATTTTAGTACAAGCTTTCTCTTGGTTTTAGTCTTCTACTTTCTTGAGCTACTGGAAGCTCTGCCATTACACCTGAATTCCTAGCATGCCAGTCTCAGGCTTTCCCTCTTCACTACCTTTACTAATGTTTTTGAAAGCCTAACTAGCAACATTTTAGTCATCCAAATTAAACTCAACTCACCAGTTGTCTTCAGCAGTCTGTTGCTTGACCAGGAAATATCCCCAGCATTTCTAAAATTGGATCTCCCACAAAAGAGTTGTCAATACACATAAATGACAACGTGCAGCTGAACTGACCCTTCAGTAGGGGGGTTTAATTAATAGAATTCATGCCAAAATTCATCATAAAAGATTATAACTGGTCATATTTTCAACCTGACTGTGCAAAATAACAATTTATTCCCTTTAATAGATCTTTTCAATGTGTACATAGAAAAGACTTCAAATAATATAATGACTAATTAGGTATGAATTGTAAATGATGCTACACAACAGCAAATAATTATAATGGTAATGATAATCATCATCATCATGGACACATAAGGAATTACCCATCCATATTGAGAGGTCACTGGAACAGGTTTACTCACTTTTACTGAAGGGAAAGAAAATAACTCAGTCTTTCCCTAAAGAAGACTTTATTAGCTAAATGTTTTTATCACCATACATTCAGAAAGTTGGAGTCTGAACTATTTTATACCAAGGCAAAAAATCAAGTTTAGGAGCCTGTGGAACCTGAACACAGGACGTGGGACTGAAAGTCTTTATCAGCACTCATGAGAAATAACTCTGCACCTTTTAAACTTAGAGCAAAAAGATGTTACATTTTAGACATTATGGGCATCTTATGCATGGTATGCACTGTAATAAGCAAAGTTACCTAAACTTCCTGACTACTTTTGCATTTTTATGGATATATAAGTCCAATGGGAGGTATTAGAGCAAAAATAGTGATGTCATTGAAGCTTAAGAAGATTGACTTTTATGTGGTTTTTGAAAAAAAAAATTATGACCTTCACTCACTCACTTGATTTTTCTCTTTCAGAAATCCTGATGGAGATGTCAGCCCTTGGTGCTACATTGCAGAACACGAGGATGGAATATACTGGAAATACTGTGAGATCCCATCCTGCCGAAGTAAGAGCACCGTGTGATTTTTTTAGGCCTTCGTCTCTGCTGAACAGAGATTGGCAGTCACACAGCAGTGGGTAGAGAGTTTCAAACAGAAACTAGGATAAGGCAAATCATCTTATTTTCATTTACAGACTAAGCTATATTTTAAATGGTTTTTAGAGTAAATGACTAGCTCACTAAATTGTTCCTCCACTGCCATCCTTTTCATCTTATCTCACAGTTACTGGATTATATTATTTACAAATAATTTTGTGTGACAGAGAATCACACAAAGCTTATGAAGTCCTGCTAGTTCTTTGAATGCACACAAATACAGATATGAATAGGAACAATTCTTACAAGGTACGTTTGTGTCCACCATTTGCTTGTGAAATGAATTGTATTAGTTTAATGTGATGGTGCATCATACACAGAACTGATTGGAAGCAACAAGAGACAGCACAAGAAGACACGGGAAAGGTGGTTATTTGGTGGTTATGGGAGCTCTGGGCTAGAATTCTGGCTCTGGCAGGTGCATGTACTTAGCATTGCTGTGAAACCACAACCTGGGCTTTGTTTGATTTTTTTTTTTTTTTTCAATCAGATAATTCACAAGCTACTCACCTGAAGCTTCCTTCCAGTGTTCAATATTTTTAATATATTGTATTTTTTACCTTGTCTTAAAATGTCATGATTTGTGTCAATATGTTCCCAAATTTTCTTTCCCAGCATAAATTTTCTGCTCCAGCATAAGCTCCTAAGAGTCACATTCTTAAAATATGCCTGAATATTAAAAAGAGATTCTAGTTTTACATGTTAACAAGCAACACATTTTATTTAGTCTGATCGTTAGTGCTTTCACTTGCTGTCCTTACTTCTTCTGTGCGAGGACTCACTGATTCTAAGGCATAACTCAGGGGTACACTCTTAAGCATCAGAGCAATTGTCCTTACGTAGAAATACTATCAATTGGAAGAATTTTGGTTCTTAGTTGAAGTGAAGAAAAAAAAAAAACAAGCAAAGAAAAATGTGATTTTTTTAATAGTGATTTTTTTACTTTGTTCATAGATATTTGTGGGGTTTTTTTAAGAACATGAGTGAGTGAGTCACATCCTCAAACTAGGCAAATAAACACATAAGTGTGACCTTAAGTCAGATGACTTTTACCTAGACTTAAATACAAATTAAGTGGTCTAATTTAAATAACACAAAATAATTCAACACTCCAATAGTCATTGATTAGAGGACATATTACTCTTATTTTTCTAATATACCAGGTCCAATTTGGGAAACCTGACGCTCCTAATTAAGAAATTTATCTTAGTCTAAAATGAAAGAATTTGCATTTTCTTTAAAGACCACAGATGTTAACAAATTATCTGGATACGGCACCAGGAAAAAAGCTGAAAGGCAAATTCTCTCCACTCCATTTGTTCTACACAAAGGATCCTTTTAAAACCAGCCTCACTCATTTTCTCTGTGGTGGGGAGCAGAGGATTTAGACTTGGACACTTACTTGCACAGATAATCCAGACTTATATTTACAAAATGTCCTTTTGACCAGTAGCAGCTGCTTCAAGAATTGCACTGAAACTCAATACTAGTAAAAGGAATTGCAGCAATTTAGAGCAAACTGTACATTGCAAGCCCATCCAAATCTTAATACAAACCTCATGGCTTACTGTGTAAGTAAAAAAATCTTTTATTCTTCCCCAGATTTTCTGTTCTCAGTAAGCACGTTGCTAAATCACAGGACCATCACAACTGCCTTGTGTAGTACCCAATACAAAACTGAGCTTTGTGATGGAGCAAGAAGGCGGTCCTGTAAAGAAATCCTGTCTGAAAATTTTGAGAGGAGTATAAGCTCCCTTTCCATAGTCATATTTACTGCTAGAAAAGACAAGTATCTGGAGCATAAGTTACCTATTAACTATACCCACATAACACCATGACAATGCCAACAACATGAAGCGTCTTGATTGCCTGGAGAGATTTGCATGCAATGATTCACTGTAACAATAATTAAGAATCTACAGTTAAGAATTTTGCATTATGGTGATGATTTCACATGATTATATCGTGTCTCATCCACTAATATTTATACGTAACACTAAATGTTTCAGTCAGAAGCGCGTTCTGGCGCTCTGCATGTGCAGACACGCTGTGCAGAAATTAGCCGTGTTGGATGAAGATGGATGAGCATAATCACAGAAGACAGCAGTAGTTACCCCAGTAGGAGCTTAGTCTTTCCTTTTCTTCCTCTCTTCTTAATGTCTTGTCTGCTAAGCAGACTGGAATGAACAAAAACAAAATAAAAGTCAAGGCGGCAGCTCCGAGTCCTGAGAGAACATGTGCATCTCACATGGAGAATTCAAACTGAATGCTTTAGATGGTTTGTTTGCAATGTTGCAGCTACTCCCGACTTTCTTGGTCTCCCTGTTAATGAGGTTAGGTTTAAACTCAAAGGAAATAACAAATTAATGCTCCCAAAATGTAAAAGAAAGAAAGGCTTGCTACCTCACTTCATTGCATCTCCATGTTTATGACCTGTGTGACTCTCTTCCCATTAACAGACTTCATTGCTGGAATCGTTTTTCCAGTGTGCATGTGTGTAATGTAATAAATTTGACTGAGATATCGATGAAGTGTTAAATGGCAGAGCCAGGCTCACTCTGTAAGACTGACCTGTCTACATTTTAACACAAGAACGGAGAGCTCAAACAATTTGAGACTTTGTACTGGTGCAGACTACCATGGCAAAAAGCTAGGAGGCTTCTGAAAGACAACTAGATGAGCATAGCTGGAACATGGTTTTGAGCTCAAAATGATTGATTCCATGTTTTAATACATGTGCCTTGGCATGTAAAACACGGAAGCTGTGGGTTTTGCCAGGACCTCATTATGTCAGATACCGCTTAAAAGAAAAATTGTATGTTTGTACAAAAGAGGTGACCTCTTAATCACAAGAGAACAAATAAATACAAACGGGTGAAGACAATTGTCAGCATGAGCAGTAATTGCAGAACACTGACTACCTCATTCTTTGCCAAGTTTCTTTAGTAGGCTAAATATTAAGAGCAAAGAAAATTAAAATACTGCTGGAACACCAAAGAGACTAATTATTTTTAGGATGTACGCTTGATTTAATTACAAAATTTAAGAGGTTTTCAAATTACTCAGATTTCTTAGCATGGAACATACTGAAGTACTAATCCTCAGGTTGATCAAGTTGAAGGATCTCACCAAAAAAGCTACTTCAGAAAATTTTTTAAAAATTACAAAATCCCAGGTCTCTTAAGGAAAATGGGCTAGGTTGGTTAACTAGGAAGCTTTCTCAGAGCAGTGAAATCGTGCACAGTACCAAAAAAAATGAGCTCTCTGAGATTTATCTGCCCAGCTGTACTCAGCTGGGGTGGGGCTGCAAACGGGGATTTCCAAAGGTATGTCAGATCAGGCTCTAACTTGAAGTCTCAGTACTTATATGCATTTTGCTGCAGGGCACATCAAAGCCATAACTCCATGCAAGTATTTATAATTGAAACTGTATCGTTCTTAGAAAATTACGAACAATATTTGAAGCAACTTGATGTTTACTGGGCACTGAAATAAAAAAGGACTGAATAAATAAAACTCTAACACATCTCTCTGAGACACACACAGAGCTGTGGCAGCGAGGTGGACAAAAAAGAATCCTTGTCAATCTGGCACAGGGATAAAACACCACAGAACTGGGAATAGATTTAATTTCAAGTATCTGAACAGATATGACACGTAGGCAAGGGATACTTCTATGCCATTAGCCCAGCATTATATTGTACTCCACATCCTCTCTGTGGGGTGGTCGTGGCTAAAGTCCAGTGCTTTGATAAAAAGTGCAAAACCAAACCAAAACAAAAACAGGACAAATTGTGCACTGGAGGGGGAAAACTGAGCTCCCTTGGTGACCAAGGAGCCTTGAAACATTGTATTAATGTAAATAGATGTAAAAATAGGGTTTTTTAAAGTGATATTGCTCATTTTTAATCTCTTTGTATGATACTTTAAATTCACCTCAGAATTCAAGTTTTAAATATTAGGAAGTTCCCTTGTATAGTCACTCCCATAGAATTTGCAAAACTCCATCTTAAAACAGTTTAGGTTCCCTTCCTCAAATATCCTGTTTTGAAAATTTCCAGGATGTTATTGTTTTGAAGGTCAGACAGAAATCACATAGTTTAATTTATATTGTTAGAATATGCATGCTCATAGTAAAAAAAACCCACAAACCCTCTGAAACTACTTAATGCCATTCTTTTTTTTTTTTAACTGCCTCTGTCAGGAGAAATGAACCAGGTATTTATCTTGTCTATTTTACTGCAGCTTACTGAAACCAACCAGAGAGTATTACAGGTGTATTGCCAAGAAGATATGATATGATACTCTTTGCCCCTTCATTTATCCCTGTGCATGTTTGGAAAATATGACGAGGCTCTAGCACAGAGTAACATTTCCCATAGTGCAGAACATGCTGCTTAGTGATCAGGTAGTGCATGAAGTGGTCTGTGTTTTGGATGTTTACAGGCACACCTTTGGAATGACTGTTGTCTGTTGCTCTTGCCAGTGCCAGGGAATCTGGGCTGTTACAAGGACCATGGAGAGCCACCACCTCTGACTGGCACCAGTGAGACCTCCAATAAACTTACTATCCAAACATGCATCAGTTCCTGCCGAAGCCAACAATTTAAGGTGATTTCTTTGATGTACATTTACAAAATGTTTTCAAAGACTACAGTATGCCTAGAGGTCTCTCTCATATTTCTCCTGTTCCTCCTTTTTTTTTTTTTTTTAATCTTTAGGAGGTCCAAGGTCTCACTTCCAATCCAGGAGATCTATATCCCTCTCTCTGCATCCAGAGCAATCTGGACAAATGCCAGGATGCCAGGAGAAAGTACGCTTCCTTACTGCAGTTATGAGTGACAGAGTGCCCCAACTGCCCTCCATTCCATCTTTCTCACTAGCCTTAAGTAGCATCCTGAGAGCTCAAACAGAAGCAGTTTGTGGTGGTTCCTCTGACTAATCATACTTCTCCAAAGCATACATATCCTGCTGCCAGCTTTCTGGCTCATACAACCTCCCGCTGTCACTCCTTCAAGTATTATTCCTCCCTTCCTCATGCATCTTTGTTGTCAAAGTTTGCAGGCATGGAATCAGGTTATGCTTGTTTCTGTGGAAATAACCCTGACTACTGGAGATATGGGGAGGCAGCCAGCACGGAATGCAACAGTGTTTGCTTTGGAGACCACACTCAGCCTTGCGGTGGGGACGGCAGAGTCATTCTTTTTGACAGTAAGTATTGAAATAGGCTCAGTTCTTCCCAAAGGAGAGGCCTCAAATGTTCAGCAAATTAGGGAAAAGGATCTAAGTACAATGAGAACTGTTGCACACAAAACAGCAAAACACCTAAATTCAATATAAAATGAAGCTGCTTTGCATTTCTGTATAAGATTCTCAACCATTAATAATGTGAAATAGCTCTTCCAAGAAATTGTGCCAGCTAGTGCTCTGGGGATTGTCTCTTACTTCCTCACAAGTGGTAAAAGACCATTGCCATCAGAAACAGCATGTCACAACAGAAAGCACCCTAAGAATTGATCTTACTAGAGAGTAAATATAGGAATGAGGCACCCCAAATAAAACTGAATATACAACAACTTCTTGTTTTTTTAATTAAACATGGTGAGATTTGCTATGATGCAGTTAACACAATGCAAAGCAATGTAGGTGGGACTGACAGAGAAATATACTGTGAAAGTAGGATCAGGTTAGGTTGCTGTTATGACCATTGCTGATTTCATAACGTCTTATACGTAGAAATCCTCCTTTCTACTCTTCAGTACATGCACCTGTGCCAGCTGTGTAACTTCAGAGGTAGATGGTGTGAGTCACTGCTTGTGCAGCTGTAATACAAGCTCCCAGTATAGCTGGGAGTACTGAAAAACCTCAGCATATGCACCAATATATCACTGCTTCTCAATCTCACTGCCTTTGATATAGAAGCTAAATTCTGAGTTACAGACTTTCTGAAACAAAGTGGCATCACATTCCACCTTCTGATCACACAAACAAACTTCCTATCTCCCGACTTTACAAGTCAGGTTCCCAGATCCAGACAGAAAGACATTTCAGCAGGACAGAAATTAGTCACTCTGCTCACTTCCAAATTCTCCCCAAGATATGAAAAGATGCACCAGACTTGCATGTTACTTCCAGTGCTGAGATAGCACATATCTTCACATTGCAGCATCCTGGGTTTCCTTCTGCTCTTGGCCTATCAAATCCTCAATGGGTAAAGTCTTCCTTTTTAGCTTTGCTTTTCTAGAGTGACTGAGTGCTCAGCAAAATGTTACCCTGAGGACCTGCAGTGTCTTTTCTGGTAAACAGCAAGGTTTACCTGAAAGCTGTGGCCAGGTAAGAGAGGTCATCCTAGCAGCAGCTACCTGCTTTCTTTCCCTTGATGAGCAACACCTGCTCACCTCATGTCTCTGTTTCAGATTATGTCATACCCCCAGAACCTCCACCACAATCCCTGTACACACACACAGCTCCCCCTCACCCCGTTATCCGTATGTTTTTGTGTTACTATCACAGTCTAATGCGGTAACATTCAGACCCACAACACAGAACTCTGCCAGCTCGAGAAGGAAATGAGAGAGGGAAAGCATTTCCATTCCATATGGGGCAGTGCTGTGCTTTGGTAGGCATCTGTGCAGCACTAGTCACTGGCACTCTTAGTTAATATTGCTGGCTTGAAAAACGTCTTGTGATTCAGTAATTACAAACAGCACAGTCAAATGTAACAATATCTGTAAGCCATTTTCAAATGTTGTATCTCAGTGACACATTTCAATTCTATCTGTTCCATCTATTTGAACAATTCTACCTATTGGATTAAATCACCAGCTGTGTCAGTGTGGAGTAAGCACCAAACACAAATTCCCCTGTGTCCCTTAGTACCTCTGTGGGGTTTTTCACATTCTTTCTGTTCTTATTCCTTCATGCTCTTTCAGTTCCTCTCCAAGGTCTTTCATAGTGCACACTCAGTACAAGGTTGGTTAAGGCTATGATCAGGCCCTGCTCCAGAAAAAGAAATATTTTCATGTGTTCTTCTGGCAGACATATGCTACTTCTTGTTCCCTGAGTTTCCTTTTAATTTGTATTTATTAAAGCTTTTTCTCAGAGGCCTGTGAAAACTGAGAAACTTAAAAACACTTCCTTTACTTCCATTCTCACAGACCTCTCTTACAGGGCTTTAATCAAGCTTTCAGAGACAATAATTCTACTTTGATTCTTAAGTCTTTCAGCTATAATACAGAGAAATGATAACTCTGATCCAAACAGCTTTGACATAAAGTACATTATTATATAATGTATATAATATTTTATATTTAGGGGTATACGTATAAATACATATATATGCATATATACCTCTCTATAACATCTTTTAAAATTATATGTGTATATATAAATATGCATTCTCAGTTGCCTGGCATTTGAATTGCTCTCTGGATTTGCTGATAATTAACTTTGCACTGGGAATCTGGATAATTGTCGAGGAATATAACAATTTATTGGGCATGTACTGGTTTCTAATATAAAAGGTAGCTACAAATCTTTTCTTTAGACTTTGTAACAGGATCTTTTTCAATTTACTTAGTGAAGGTAAGGTCAAATATTAGTTGGACAAGATCAAAAGACAGGAGGCTTGAAAAGCACATATATATGGCATCAGAGGTGATTAAGGGATTACAGCATCATTGACACAAGGAGAGGCCGAGAGAATTTGGGTTGTTCAGCTGTGATAAAAGAAGGCCCGGGGGGAACCTTTTCAATTTGTATCACTAACTGATGGGAGGGTGTAAAGATGAAGGCAGCCTCTCCTCAGTGCTATCTAGTGAATAGACAAGAGTCAACAGGCACAAACTGAAATACAGGAAAATCCACTGAAACAAAAGGAAAAGCTTTTTTTATGGTGAGGGTGACACGGGAACAAGTTGCCCAGAGAGGCTGTAGAGTTTCCATCCTTGGAGGCTCAAAATACAAGTGGATACTCTCTCCTGCTTTGAGCAGGGGGATTTGAGTGGACAATCTTCAGGGTCCCTTCCAAACTCACTTGTTCTGTGAATGTTTTATCAATTTGATACAGCTGGGAAGGAGTTTCAGTACTTCAACAGTGAGAGTTAACAATCACTAATCCACTTGCCTCCCTGCCTGATAGGGACGGAGCAGAAGCCCCTGAATCAGTGATTTATCTTTTATCCTGTTCCTGGGGGGATGTGGGAAAGGGTACAGAGGATGTAAAGGGCAGAGGATGGTTGCAGTATTCCAGGTTGATGCACAGGTCTGAGTAATGAGAATGAGAGCTGTTCCAAGCAAATGCAGTGTCATGGCCGTGCTCCCCATGCCATGGAAGGTTCAGAACCCCAATCTTAGAGGCAGCACATCCTGCTGGCAGAGCAAGTCTGTACCTTTGAGTCATGTTCAAGTATTAGAATTTACAGGGTGCTAAAGTTTTGCAAAATTAATGCATAACCTCTTTTTTTTTTCCCCCACTTTCTCCCTCTTCTCTTGTTTTCACAGCCCTTATTGGTGCCTGTGGAGGGAATTACACTTCTGCTACAGCTGTGATCTACTCCCCAGATTTTCCTGACACGTACGGCACAGGCAAAGTCTGTTACTGGACCATACAAGTTCCAGGGGCATCTCAAATCCACTTCAGCTTTGCCCTCTTTGAAATCAAAGATGCCACAGATATGGTGGAATTGCTGGATGGTTATACCTATCATGTGCTGGCTCGTTTTAATGGCAAGAACCGGCCTCCCCACACCTTTAACATCTCTTTGGATTTTGTCATTTTGTACTTTTTCTCAGATGACATCAATCAAGCCCAGGGATTTGCTATCAGATATAGAGGTAAGAGGCTAACTTTCCTGTTTCTGCCTTTCAGTGAAGCATTTAATTCACAGATTTCTGAAGTGGCAACAAAAGAGCAAATATTTTAAGTCTCACCTAGCAGGTGTTTTATCTCACTTGTTGCACAGTGGGTAAAAGCTTTGCCAAAATTTCTCTCAATTTGGAACACTCCAGTCAGCTGTGTCATAAATAGCAACATTCAGATTTTCAAAAATTCAATCCTACACCTGCCTATCAAAACAGATTGGAAAATGATAAAGCTGAAACAAATTAAAAAAATAGTACTCCATCTGCATCTTGTCTCCTTCCAACAGTCTATTCCACTCTGATCAAAAGTTATCAGGAGAAAACGTTTTGGTCCTTGAGTTGTACTTTCTGCTATGATGAACAATGAGCTTCCAAAAAATTCTGAGAACCCCAACCTAGTGAAGTACAGGCTTTTATGGGAATCAGACATAATTTGATTATTTGAGTTCTCTTAGGTAAACCAGAGAGCAGCACTTATGTTTACAAGCACAAAATGAAGTCCAATCACACCTTTTAAGAAGTTGTTATTTTAATCATACCCTTGTGTTTTCAGCTGTGAAGGACAATGTGCATCAAAACAAGACTCCAGTGAATCACACCCTTTCAGAGAGGATAAATGAACAAGCAAATCTCAGCATCAACGCAGCTCGGTCATCAAAGATCCTTTATGTCATCACAACCAGCCCAAGTCATCCTACTAGCTCCATGCCAGGTAATATAACAGTAAAATGTGGAAACAGGAAAAACATTTTGCCAGGGCACAATCTGGAGTCACTGTTTCCTTTGCTCCTCCTCCACGCTATCTGATTCACTGTGCATTTTACTAATAGATGAATTTTCATGTAGTATAATTAGGACTGTGATTCTCTCCTTACACTTTGAAAATCAGCAATAGTGTGAAGATGGTGAGTCTTTTCTTGAGAAGCAAAACACATCAAAATAAAATGTGAGTCAGAGCAGCCTTCTCACTCGAATCAGCTTCAGTGACCAGTGCATGCTAGAGAGTGGCACAAGTCACTGAAAAAACAGAGCAACCTTTTGTAGAGTCTAGACAAGCCTGAATGCATCCCAGTTACCCCAATTAACAAAAGCTTTATCAGTAATACAAAGAGGGCTGGACAAGTTCATGGGTGCAGGGGAGGTGCCACTGAGAACTGCCATGTGTCAGAACACTGTGTTAAAATGTCACAATGGGTCCTGCTTGGCTTGCTCCTACAACCACAACTAAATGGAACTATAAAGTTCAATGGCCAAGAGCAGACCACAAATACTGATCACCTGTCTCAGGACTCTGGAGGACACTCCTCCCATTCCACACTTCATGACTACTTACATAACTACATAATTACTGATTAAATCCTGGACCACCTCCTCGCAGTCATAAGAGTTCCTACTGGTTCTAGTTCTGCTTTAAATTTTCTTCTGATTAAGTTTTGGTTCCTTTCCTACATAATTTTACTGGTATATGCTTTGACTTTTGCCAGCTTTCAATTTTATAGGGAGCAGTCCTGCAAGAGAAAAGCCAGTTCTGACTGAAAGTTGTACAGTTTCTGCCAGTCTCGTAGGTTTGAGGCATCTCCAAATTACAGTTTTCAATAAAGCATCAGAAGGCTGTGTGTTTCTTTCGTGCAACATTCTTACTTTAAAAACTGCAAGTAAATGAATGCACTAAGAACTTCCCCCCTCTCCCTTTCTTCTTCTCTTTCACAGAGTGGACCATTTACAGTCTCACAGCACTGCTCATCCTCAGTGTTACAGCCATAATTGCAAAGATAATTCTCCACGTTACCATGAGGTGAGTGTGGGGCAAAGCTGTCCCCAGAGAACCAAGATCTCAGCTCTGTACCAAACCTGGTGTCTTTGCCTTCTGATAGTCAGACTGGTCATATTCAACACCAAGTTATTTATTACTGATTTGTATCCTCATAAAAGATACTATAAATAAGCACCTTTTTTAACTTCCCAGTCTATTAGGATAGCGTTTGCTGCTACAATCCCTTTTCTGGTCTTGTGTTGACAAGATTTGTATTTTAAGGAAGAAAGAAGGAAAGAGGGAAATATAATCAGACATCTGGATTTGGTGAAAAGAGGTCAAATTATGATAGTACTTTGCAGGAAAAAAAATAAAACCTCATCCCAGATTGGGGAGCTGGGAAAAAAAGTTAGATATAGGCTAGTTAATACTTAATTTCTTTTTCTGAAATATTGAAAATGGTTCATAAAAGACTCACAAAAATGAAAATCTGTATTAAATGTGACACTTAACCAGATTTTTTTTGCTGAAGGTGCCCAAGCACCTTCATACATGACTGAATAAACCCTTGTCTCCTAGATCCCATCAGATTCCATCTGCAACTGAAACAGAAGATTGCAGCGAAGTTACTACTGCTGGTGAGATCTGGAGTATATTTTACCAGCCATCCACATCAATATCCATCTTCAAGAAAAAGCTCCGGAATCAACAGGACGATTGCAACCCACTCGTGGGAGACTAAAGTGCCTTTTGTTTTACAAGAATTGATCTCCTTAAAATCCAGGTGACTTGAGATAATTCCTTTTTTTTTCTCCCAATCTCATACGTGTTTTCCAAAAAGTCCATTTCCAAAGACCTTTGAGTGACTTTGCCTATCTGCTGTTCCCTTGGGTATATTAGTGACAACCTATTTAACTGCAGCAATAGTTTTGAAGTATCTGGTGCTCATCAAATCCGTAGTGCTCTTAATTACTGCCTTTAAAGCATTGCACTTAAAATATATGTAAAAACTTGTAAACTTCGAAATGTCCTGTACCCCTGCCAGAGGTAACTGAGTGAGTATCTGCAGGTTAAGGAATTATTGTGTCCTGCTTTCCTGTACCACTGTATTTTATCGGGCTACTTTAGTCCTTTTATTCTCAAGGCTGATGACAGAGGCAGGTTCATATAACCTGTTTGGCTGCCACTGCAACCAGAGCTCATTGGCCTTAATGTACACATGTAAATGTCAATGGTACTACACAGTGCAGGTGCCCAGTGTTCTGCTGCTTCTGCATTTGCTGTTTCTGCAAGCAGAGATGCACGAACAAAAATCAAATTCAGGAACTGCTCCATTGAGTTTCAGCTGCAAATACACCTTTTGATGGAGTCCTGCCCACCAGCTCAAGGCCTGCCCGAGCAATGAAGCCTTTTAAATGACTGTGTCTGACCCATCATTCACTGATGTTTATGATAATTTTGTTCATATTCACAGTGATCCTTTAAAAAACTATTGCACTCCAGCCTGAAGTCCAGCATCCATTCTGGGTGGAAGCTTAGGGCTTCTTAAAGGATTGCCCAGAGATATTGTAAATCCACTGAATTTTTAAACAGTGAAGCTGAGTAACAAATTTTTACTTGGAAGTTACAGATATTAATCTCAGCAGCCTAAAGTGGGATCAACAGTATTTCAGCCTCAGCAAGTTCAGAGCATCAAGACATTTAGGAAAAACTGTCAATGCAGAAGTCAGATAAATTGACAGGCAAAGTTTACTGAGTGAGCAGCTCCTCAAACTGTGTTTGAGGAAATTCACTGAGAACCAAGTTTAAACATATACCAACAGTCTGTGTGTATGAGACATACCCTCTGTGCAGTCAGAGAACATCTATTAAGAGCATCTACAAAAGGTAATTCAGAAAAGAAAATTGCCACCGAGATCAAATTCATTATAGTATCTCCCTTTATGTTTTTTAACATATAATTCCCTCCCCTTTATGTGGGTTAGAGGTTTCCTTGGGAAAACAGGGCATCTAAGAATTCAGTGAAATATTGTGCCTTACTTGCCATTGCAGATCTAGTCTTTTACCTGAACTGAATTCAATCCAGCTCTATTTCTGTACCACAGATGAGTGCCAGCAACAGCTGAACAATGCCACAATATGTGCTCAAAAGAAACAAGAGCTTTACTAAGCCAGCAGTTAGGAAACTGTTTATATCAAAAATGGAGTATCATGGGAACATCTAGTACTTTCTTGCATGAGCTGCTGGAAAGAACACAGGAAACTATAATTATGGTATTACCTAAAATCAAGACAGGACGAGTTGTAAAAGATACACTGGTTCTCTCTTCTGTGCCTTCATGTTAGACCAGAAAACATCATCTGTCTCAGACCAACAAAAATTCTGAAACTGCATTTTTAACAGTCAGGGTTTGCATCATGCTGCACAGAGAAAGAGTCCAACTCACAGATTCATAGCAGAATAAAGCAGGTTGGTTCCTCAGCACGCTTAACATGATGCACTAACAGAAAACCAGGAGAGAACGGCAGGGTGGTGCCCAGACCCTTAAGAGTTGTTAGGAGCACACAGAGCTTATCACAAACAGCTGAAGCTTTGTTTGCTTGCCTCATCAGACGTTCTCGAGCAGTTAAACGTGTAGAGTAAAAGAGACATTCATAAAGCAGTTAGCTACTGATGATAAACTGAAAAAAACATCAGGAATGCCCCATGACTGATTTTTACCAATTGCAGGAGAAAATACAGAACTGCCAGGCTTCTCTTCCTTAGGAAAGAATTTAAGTTCACTATAAAGTTGGAGACAAGCTTTAAAAATAACAACTAAGACTGAAGCCACTAATGGAAATTCTATAGAATTTAGAAAGAGATTTTTGCATCAGTCCCTTAGCTTCTCAACTGTTATTTAAATATTAAAATTGCATTTCATGGGCCTTCCTTAGAGAATGGTTATCAAGTTTCTGTACAAAAGACCCATAAAACCAGCAGTTACAGCAGATTAACTGGTCATGGCAACAAAAAACATGGCTATGCAGAAGGTATCGGACAGTGCATGGGTAACATACTGATAAAAGCTCAGAGGAAATTGTGAGGTCCCCGTTTCCCTCCCCCCCAGATCTTTCAGATTATCTGATTCTAGATAACCTCTGCTTGCAAACAGAGCAATAGATGGAAATGCATGGACAGGGGCCCTTAAATAGCACTTGTTACTGTACAGGCCTGAGACCATGAAGAGCAGGTAGATCTCTGCTGTGGATTCTTTCCAAATGTGGTTCAGTCACTCACACTCCTCGTACAAGCACTTCAGGGTGTGGTGGTACATGGCCAAGGTACATGGTATCCACTAACATAGCACTTTTTGATATTTGCTGTAGGGGTTTGGGGGGAGAGAGAAACACAAAGTGTGACATGCACAACTGTTGTAATCCCACATGACTCAGCCTGCCCCTACTGCACAAGCAGCTGAGTGCTGACAGCTGGGGAGCACGGACACCTCGGGAGGTTAGTGCTTACACCCTTTTCTTCAGCAAAGTGAAAATAACTGCAGAAGAAGAATTCGTTTGGAATTGTATCTGAACGGCCTTCTGATGTCCTGCCTATCAGTTCCCTCGACAGGCTGGACAGGCTGCGAGTGTGACATTGGCTACAATGTCAAAAGCAACTGTTTCGACAACAAAATAATCCTGAGGAGATGCCTCCTCATATAAATGCATTCCAGCTGCAGCTCCAGCCCCCTTCTCACTGGTGTTGGTAGGACTGGCTGTGGTGCTGCAATGAACTGACAGGTCAAAAGTTGCCATGGCTTTTTCTTCTCTAGTTACTTTTCACAGAGATGAGTTCTCTGAGGTTGTCTATTGGGCGGTTGCAGAGAGAGATGAGCTGACACAGCTAAGTGGACAATAAGCCATAGGAAAAAGACAGTTGTCTGCCCCAGAAGCTGGGGCAGTGAGTGCTTCTGCTGGCACTGCCACTGCAGCGATCTGTGAGCCTGCGTGCCAGAGCCTACACTGTATGTGGACCTCAGGTGGAAAGGGGCCAGCTGGACAAGTGCCTTCCCTAATTCAAAATCTATGTTTAAAACTAGTTTAGTTTGTTGACTAAATGATTTTATATGTATTTTTGTCTTAATGTTGTTATGTTGTGGGGAAATAGAGACTGTGTTATGTAAAAATGTGTGATACGTTATCATAGTAATATATATATTTATATATGTATAGGAAATGCATTATTTAATACAGCATATTATGCTTGTATCTTGCTAACATTTTATAGGAAGATGTTAGTTTACACTCTGGGAAAAATAAATTTTCTATACACTGTAACCATAGGGAAAAAAATCAAAGATACTTTTTTGGTATCTATAACAGAAGGTCATTGAGAACAGGGTACCTCAGACCCAGTTCTGTGGCTGAACAGATGCTGATGAAACAATTGCTTTAAGAAGCACTTACCTCCTTTGAATCTCATTTCTAGCTTGTATCTGTATTAGGCTGTTCATCACATTCTGCAAATTCATATGCATATACTCACTCCCTGGACTATTTTTTTCCTTCAAACATATAATCCGCTTTTCAAAGCACTAACATTGTCTTTTTTAGAACTTGTTTCTGCCAGATTTTCTACAGCCAGTACAATGCTGAGGGACTTTATCACACTGCTCATGCAGACAACCCAGTGGGACTGCAGTTATGGTGTTTGTATTCCAAGCCCCCCTGGCAGGAGAATAAACGGGGGATTTTTACGGACAGCCCTGGAAGCTGAACTGAATGTGCAGCCTGTGTGACTACAGACCAAAGCCCTCAGCAGACACGTGGCTGCCACTGAATGAGCATGACTAGCTATTCCACTTTCATCTTCTGCCTAATGAACCTTCTCAGGCAGTGGGAAGGACTACTAACAGATTTTTCTAGTGCACCGCTTTGCCTAAAGGAAGGGTGAACTACAAAAACAACTGACAAATACTTGTCCAACTAGTTCGTAATACCTTGCATCAATATTTCACAATCTTCCAATGAAATACAGTTCAGTGATAGTTTCACCTGAATATTGTTCTAGGCATTTATGAACTCTGCTACCTTGAGAGTGAAAAATAGAATTCTCTTCCGACCACACTGTTTTTTCTGTAACACATTCCTGATACACATACATTTCATGCAGCTCATACCATCTCAAATTTACTGAGCACCTGTGCTTTGGGATGAAACTTGGCATTCTGAATTTCAGTCTCAAGACAACTTACTACAAATGCAAAGGCATGAACCACATAAGGCTGTCAAGAAACCAGAATAAATCAAACTTGAGATGACTCACCACTGAAATATGTGCTGTGTTTATAGCTGGTCACTCTGCATTCAACAAATGGCTGTAAATAATAATTATGGAAAAATAAATACATTTGAGCAGAAGCAGTTCAGTTAGGATGGCTAAAGTGTATACAAGCATGAAATAAAGGAGGCAGAAACTGCTGCAGTTCACCAGCAGATGACAACAGGGTTGTCCACTGTAGAGGTTAAAAGAGAAAATTTGAGCTGAAAATGCTGAGAATGATTACCAATATAAAGTATAATATTGCTCTGAGACACAATTTCTGACGTAACAGCAAATTGAAAGTTTTCAGTGTCTGTGTTTTCAAACTGTTACAAAGAACTGTAACAATTCTTTCAGTGTTTTCTTTACGAATTGCAGTAACGTCTAATGCTGTTTCCACTTGCAAGACTCATCTTTTCTTTAATTAATTCCTCCTGACCAAAATAATGCTACAGTTTAAGAAATCTTCAGTGACCTTTTATGTAAACACCGGAATTACCGGGGTCAGATACCCAAACTGTCTCCAGCTTTTCATGTGAAGACTCAAACTCTCTTTTAGAAACGCAACTGTCACCGGGGACTGGCCTCCCCTTACACAGGGAGGTTATTCTGCTCTCCTTTCTTGCCATTCCGGTTATGAGACTTCTTTTGCACTTTGGTTTATTCTAGGAACAGTTGCCTTTTTTTCTGTTGTTGTTTCCTAAGCAACAGTTTCATTCCCCATGAGAGAAATGCGTTCTTGATTCTGAAAGAGACTCTTTTCTATGGAGCACTGAAGTCACAGGGGCACGGCGCTTTCACTGCAAGATAAAATATCCAGTTTCAGGTATGCTGTTGTCTCCCTGGCCAAAGAATTAGGCCAGGCTGGCTCCAGGGGGTATGAACACAGCCATCCTTTTAAGGGCATTTTTCTCCCCACACTACCCAAGTAACAACAAACGTTACCTAACAGCTGTCACAGGATTTGACAGATGCACATGATATTGCAGATAGTGTTACAGAAACACCAAGTGTTACTATAATGCACAATCCATTAAGAATAGTCTGCTCCTGCCTGTCTTTCTTTACCGTATTGTGGTGCCCACAGGACTCTCATTTTGCAACAAATTTGTTCCTTAAACACTGAACCCAAACAGTAAAAAGAACCTTCCCCTGCCAAGTATCAAAATTTTCATCTTTGAGAGAAAATATTTACATTTAGTCATTTAAAAAAAGCCACAGCAGAGACAGAATATCACACACACAACTAAGCACCACATCCAAGTTCAGCCAGCAGCCCACACCTGTCTTCCTCACAGAAAGAGAGGATGGGCTCACTGATTATTTTGTGGGACAGCAAGAGTTAAAGGTATGCCCTGCTCGTAAAAGCACAATCACCTCAGTTTCCTTCAGAACAAGAAGCAAGAAAACAAAACACAAGTCAGCAATAGCAAACAGGGGGGTGGAGGAAGGGAAGAGGAAGGAGACTCAGATGTGACCTGTCAACACAGGTGTATCAGCCAGACACAGATGGCAAGTTTTATGCTGTTTGTAAAAACAGTTGTTTAATGAACTGATTTGCAGATAAAATGTTCATCTATAATCATTGGCAATTGCCAAGATTCCATTTTCCAAGTGGAAAAAGGGGCAGGTATTTTAATTGAGAAGTGCTTGCTGATGCTGCTTCACTCCTGCCTGTTGCCCTTCTATTACTGTGCCCATCTTCGCATGCAGACAGGCTTTCCCACTGCTCCTGAGGATGAGAACTGATCCTCCTGCTACAAAGGCTCCCATGCAAACTGACACTCCAATTCAACAGCCTGTCATCCCAAACATGGAGTTATCACGTAGAAAGGGGGTTGGAGAGAAAGGCTCATTTCTTGGCTGAGTCCTGAGATGACAATTACAGTGCACTTGAACATGGATAAGAGGAGGGGAGAGTTCAGGGGGACTACCAGGTGAAAATCTCTGGGAGAAGGAAGAAACTGGAGAAGGAGTCTGGAAAAGATTTTTTTCTGTGTGTATCTCTGGATGGGAAATAAACAATGCATGAAGGCAAACTGTTTACACAATAGCATACAAACCTGTAACACATAAATGTACACGCACATACACACACACTGCCACATATCCCCAGTCCCCCCTTTCGGTGTCTGCACAAACATCTTTGGTCAAACTGTGCTCTCTGCTGACAGAACGAGTAGCACAGCACTGATTATCATTTAGTGGGATTGGTAATTTCATGATCCAAGGCAAGCATTTGGATCTAGCTTGACTATTCAACCTGTGATTCATTCAGTTGCATCCGCCTCTATCATGCTGGTTCAGGTGTCAAAACAATTTTATTTCAGGACAATAAATTATTTTTACCTCAAATTATATCAGAATTAAGTTGCCCTGCCGTGAGGAACAGGCAGGTTCCAAACAGAAATGAGGATTTTTTTAGCAGATGTGGTACTTCTCCTGTGCCTGGAGGGCTCAGGGGCTTGTACAACACCTACCTGCTGCTCCCCAGCAAACCTGCACGCTGTGCAAAGGCCCGCTGCTGATGGGTAAGGACTGCCACACTGCACTCAGCTTCCCTGCACTTCCCTCCCCATTTCCCTGGCACACCTCTCCACCCACCTCCTCCACAGCACACCCTGGTGCACTGCTTTCCTAACCCTTTGCTTTTCCTTCTGTGCCTTCCTTCCTCTGTAACCTCTGTTCCCCTGCAATGGATGGAGCCTCCCCCACCTCAACAGCAACCGCAGCCAGGTGTGAGCAGGGACAGAGGCACCAGGCAGCCCCATGGAACACTCATCCTGTTCACTCATGCCTGGGGCAGCACCAGGAAGACAAAACTGTGCACAATACCTGGTACATTCATCTGTGGCACTCGGTGAAGATTCAGTGCTCCCAAGAACATTATGGGCTGCCTCCAAAGAAAACCACAACCACTTATGATCTCTGTGTGTGTATGTATATACATATCCACCTATCTATTATTAAAAAAAAAAAAAAAGAAAAAATGTTGCTTATTAGAGTTCATCTCAACATATCTAGGACTGTACTTTGAGGAGAACAGCTATCTGTGTCCTTTCCCCCAAAACAAGAAGAACAACTCCCACATGTATATGCAATAAAACTGTATTTTTGTGTGGTTTTGCCTTTTTTTTTCTTTTAATACAGACATTTGTACACTTTCTTACAAAACTGCAGGTAACTACAACTTTTCTTAAATCATTTTTGGTCGGCAGGTACTGTAAAATCTTTGTGTGCAATTATCATGTATTTACAGGGCCTCGTGTTAGTGATTTTCAATGATTATTACAATAATGTCACACACTCTCAACATAAGACATGGCTTAAGATAAATATATTAGTAAATAAATATTCTGAGAACATATTTCCATAAATGAAATGTGCTGCTATACATATACAGAATATATACAAGATGCTTTCTAGCTTTTAAAACATTTTTAAAAATGGTAATGAAGGAGAAAGAGCCCTTTGACCATATTACAAATCTTTACAGCAAATTTTATACAAAACAATTTTAAGTGCTATCATTTTAATTAAAAACATTTTAAATAGTGCCTCATGAGCCAAACACAATGACAACTGTTCATGTAAGTAGTAGAAAGGCATTTTGTTATAAGAACCATCTCTCATGGCCAGGTAGCCTGTAAGTCTGCAGGGACATACAGGGAGCAGGGACGTAAGTACACGTTGAATGTAAAACCCGACACAGAAAGCAGGTGTAGGGGGTCTGTGGTATGGCCTGCAGAGATTGTTGTACTGGCAGAGATTTCCACAGCAGGGGAATGAGACCAGTACATCCAGGAACACCACGAACCAGAATGTTCAAATCTTTTTTAGAACCACATTTTACCACAGCGTGCCATGTAGTTACAGAGTACAAATGCATCTCAGGTGGCTTTCTACAGTGCCTCACAAAACACCAAGCAGAATAACCAAGCTAGTATACCATAGCTTCTACAATGCATTTCTTTTTTAGTGGAAGAAGGAGAGGGTAAGACTTAAAAATAAAAAAAAAAAAGCAAAAAACCACAAACCTTTAGAGTTTATTCTCCCAGCACATACCACTTACTTCAGTCATTCAGAGAATGAATAAGTTTTTAATAAGCTTTATACACAGCAAATGTGTTTATTGATATTTTTCTTTTAATCTTATACCCAGATATTGCCTTGTATTAATTCTCTGAACAGCTGGATTTTGGTGCTTGTTGATTAGAAAGATGTAATGTGAATTTCTTTAAATATAACTTTTTTCCTACCTTATTGGGTACAGAAAGCAAAAGTAAACAGACGAGTGTATTTGTTATTTCTCAGATGTTTGCTTCTTTTAAAATATGTCATTTGGGACTATAGAGAATACAAGTTAAGTTTGCTGGGTCTCACAACTAGCCCAGTGCTGTCAGGGACATTGCTTTGGCAGAATATGTAACATGAAGTGTACGTCTCTATTTCATGTCTTAAGTATCTCCAAAGTGTACTGAAATTAGGACAAATCTTTTCAGAAGACTGGCACTGTGGGCATTAAATATTCAGTTTCCCTTTAGAAGATTTCCTGCTGTGAATACACCACAGGATGACACTGTGTCCTCAGGCACATGCAGCATGACAGGCAATTTAACCCATGCTATGGTAGCCTCTTACTCAGAAGCCGCTGTTTCCACAGGAAACAATTGCTATCAGAAGTGACGACATGTATTATCTCATGATAACAAACATCCCCACTGGTACAAGAACAAGAACAAAAGTATGTGCCCAGGCTAATGGGGTACAGAGAGCATTCTGTACACACGACAAAAACGAAGCACAGCTGGCTGGGCCCAAGAAACCTTTCCAACAGATCAGTCTATGGAAGCTACATCAACCACAGCAAAGAAGAAAACAATGATTAAACCAAGTTCCTCACTTTCCCTCATGAACAAACAGTGACAAGCAGTGCTTCCCTTAGGCACTCTTGCAGCCCATAAGGAAACAAGGAACCCTCTGACCTGTTTCCAAAACGAACCAGCAAAGCTACAAGCACACTGCAAGCTCTGTTTTCACTGCACTTGCCAGCATTCCTCACAGCCATAATGGGCTACAAGTGCCTGAAAAACTTCCTATGGAAGGGAAGGTTCATTACCTACAAAGGTAATACCCTTTCTAAGCCCTTTGTTCTAGCATCTGCTTGAGGGAGAGGTCCCCAGTAATTCTTCACCAGTCAGAGGATACAATGAGGTCCATGGTTTAAATACAGGAAGTGAGGATGAGAACATTCTGAGCTACCAGTTCCCTACCCCCACTGTGTTGAAACTAATCATAACGGCAGGAGACCCTTCTTAGCCAAACCATCAGAGCAGCATTAAGGGGGGAGGAGGGGAGAGGAGAAAGGAGACAGTCCAATGCTTCAACTCCCTCAAAATCGCTCACATAACTTGCTGGCTGCTAGGATTTGCTACTGGGATTAGTCAGTATCTGAGCATCCATTCAGCAGCTGTATCCCTCCAGACTACTATATTTCAAGGTGCTATCTGGTTTCTAAGGCAGGTGTAGCCCTGAGCTTATCAAAGGCTGGACTCCCTTAAGTAGGAGCTAACAGCATCTACACATAGCCTGGCTTATTTAACACACTGTGTTACCTCTCAGCAAGAGGTCACTTCTAAGAAGAAAATATAAATAACACTTTGTCATTAATATAGAAATGGCACTAGAGCTCAGAAATGCTCCACACCATGTCCCACATGGGCTTTGCACACAAATCGAGGCCTGAAGGCTTCAGGCAGGAGGGACAAAGGAGACAATCAAGCTGATGTGAACACAGAGGAAGTAGGGGAGGGACTTCTCCACATTACCACTTTTGTGTGTTTGTCAAAGCTTAAAAAAAATTAAGTCCATGAGAATTTGGAGTTTCCGATAAGCTCCGCTTCTCCATCTGGGATCATCTGGACAGGTCTAGTCACTGATTTGGCTTCTCTCCAAGGGATGAGATACAGCACCTGAAGGATAAAGAAAACAAAGAACGTTGCATCTAGAATATTACACACAGTTTCGGGACCCCCAGAACAAGACACTGACTGACTGGAGTGAGTTGAGCAGAGAGCCAAGATGCTCCGAGGGCTCTCCCTGTGTGAAGAGGCTGAGGGATTTGGGCTGTTCAGCCTGCAGAAAAGGAGGCTTCAAGGGCACCCCTAGAAGCTCTGAAATACCTGCATGGAGGTTGTCACAACAGTGGAACCACAGTCTTCACAGACATGCATTCTGGACATGAGGCAAGGAGCTTAAGTTGAAGCATGAGATGTTCAGACTGGATATAAGGAAAATCTTTTCACCGTGCTGGCAGTCAAGCACAGGAACAAGAGCCCAGAATGGGAGTGCACTCTGTGTCCCTGGGGGTTGCCAAAACCTGGGTGGATAAACTAGGTCTAATCTAACAAACTCGATCAGATTTCAGAGCTGGCTCTGCTTTGAGCAGGTCAGACTGAATGATGGCTTGAGGTCCCTTCCAGCCTAGGACACCCTGTGATTCTATGAATACCCTTAAAACAGCCCTGGCAAAGTAGGTAAGGAATATCCCCTTCCTTCTGTGAGTGATTATTTTTTCCCCTTGTTTATGTCCACAGCAGAGATTTTCCCACATATTCTTCTACAGCAATTTCAAGATTTTATTTTTCTTTTTTTTTTTAAACCTTCAGCTTGTCTGTCCTCTCTCAGCACTGTGGCCTTGCCTCCCTAGCAACTCACCACAGCTGTCCCTGGCTGTGGGAACTCTAAGGGGGGCCTGGTACTGGCAGTCACTTTTGCTCCTCCCCACAAAGGATGAGTACAAAAGCTTTTATAGGGTTAGATAGTAAACTACTCCTCTGTTCCCCTAGCTATGCCCAAATGAGCACAGGTAACAAGAGAACAGCACTTTGGAGCAAAGGGTTAGTTGATAACCTGCTCTAATGCAAAGGATGGAGGCACCTTTATGGCTGCAGGTACCTAAGCAGCTGACAGCATTTCATACACTAAGAAAGGGAGCAAGTATTTAAAAAAAGCACACATTTTACCTGTGACCTTTGTGGTTGTCATAAGCTTCTGGGAGTTCAGAGTGGGACTGGGAAAGAGCATTCCAGCTTCCTCCTCCTGAGAGTAGTTCTGCCGCAGGAACGACGTTGCCTCATAGCACACCTCCCTCTCGGCCTGTACCTCTCCAGTACCTTGACAGTGCAGGTAAGCATCCAGCTCAGGTGTTCCATCCCAGGAACTACAGCTTCCTGTGTGGGTCCCTTGGTGCTCTGTCGGTAGAATCAGCTCGCAGTCTCTGTCTTCAGGAATTATGGGAATGCGTTGACCCAGATCACAGACACCCTTACAGCAGTTTGGCAAGGTGTCCTCAGGAAGCGTGTACTGCACATTCACTGCATAGTCTTCTGTATAGCAGCCACCACCTCCGCTGCCACTGTTGCTACTACAGGCTACCTGCTTCTCTTCATAGAAGCAGCAGGGCAACCCCTCATATTTTACCCCATCTGTCCTATGTAAGTGGTCTGAGTTAATACTGTACAAGCCTGGGGTGTTCCCTGACTGTGGTTCAATTCCTTGGCCACATGTCCCCCACAGCGGAGAGCTAAGGAAGAGTGCACTACAGTCAGCTGTCCCACTGCTAGGCTCCAGGGCAGAGTGCTGGAATTCAAAGCAGCACGCGCATGCTTGCTCCGAAATTGACCCTGCTATCTCTGGATTCTTCCAGTTCCTTTTAACATCCAAGGCAGCACCAGGAGTGGCCTCAGGTCCTCCCTCTGAGGTAGTGCCATTTGGATCCCTGTGCTCTAGTGAGGAATTACTGCTATAGTTCATATCCATGCTGCAATTAGACAGTTGGTCCCCTGAGGAAGAAGCTGGCACAAGCCGGCAGTCAGCACCCACCACACCGTGACCGTGAGCTGGAAGCTCGTCCTGGTGGGGGCCCTCCAAGAGAACAATTGCACCCCTGTTTGCACCACCGACCTCACCCACGCGGCAAGGGCTCTTACTGCGGTAAACATACGGGTCATAGTCACTGCTCAAAGAGCTGCGGAAGGTGGAGCAGCTCCCATAAACCCCCTGGTTGCTGACCTCAGTGCAGTCAACCATGGAATCGCTAGAGGAGCAGTGGCACTGACCAGAACTGCTGCTGCTGCTGTCGCTCCCAGGGCAGTCAGCCAAATATCCACTGCACACTGAACGATGACCATGATAGCAGCTAAAGCTGGAGGTACTGCCGCTCTCCAAGCGAGACGAGGGCATTACATGTACCACGGGAGGGAAAAGCATGCTGCTACCAGGCTGAAAGGCACGGGAAGGACCCTTTGAGGAAATGCCAGCTGGAAGCTGTCCATCTTGCTCAGGGTAACTAAGGCCTTGGAAGTAGTAGTGCTGATACATGGTCTCATATCGAGAAAAGCACGCTGCTTTGGAAAAGTTGCGTCCCCCAAATTTGGGTCTTCGGAAGTTGTGGGCTGGAGAGTAAGCCCTGTGTTCCAGGCTACAGTGATGTGTGTTTAAAGTATGATCCAAATGAATAGGCTGGTAGCTTTGAATGTAGGCTGGGGACGGGGCTTGGTAGAGGCTCTGTTCACCGTGCCGCTCGACTGTAAGGACTGTGATGGGGTTCCCGTGGGGGTCCATGCTCGTCCGAGTGGGATACGCCGTTATCTGGTTTGCTCTGTGCACTCGGCCTGGGTAGTGGACAGGCAGGATCACCCTCTGCTGCCGGCTGCGTGCTGGGTTGACGGACTCTAGACAGATTGGACCCGCATTTCCTTTCTTCTGTTCTGAATGAGAGAAATAAGAATGGAGAAGTAGAACTAGCAGGGAATAAAAAGGAATACACTTCATGCAAGGAAGCGGGATATTTTGTTTTGAGTGTTGTTATATTATGCACAATTTTTTTATACAGAAGGAAAAATAACAAAACAGAAAAAGTAAGTCAAGAGCATCTGCCTGGAAGCCTCTGATACACTCAAATGTATTTGCTTAAAAAGGAAAAGGAGCAAACTTATTTCAGGTACTGCTCCCATATATACAAAACCTGCTACTTACAAGTATTCTTGAACTGGCAGAGGCTGAGAGAGGCTGGAAGTCATCACTCAAATTTTCACTTTACACATCATTTTACATAAATGAGTACTAACAGAAAACTTTCTTAAGACAGAGGAAATGAAAGGGGGAGAGGGGAAGTAAGGGAAATCATACCCTAAGTTACAGCACCATGGAAAAATAAACCCCCATACATTTGTCTTCTTTACAATTCCCAAGGGAAGATGTATCCATCTGCTCCAGTGTCCCTGTACTCAGGGGCTGCGCGACGCTGCCCTCGGCTGGGCAGCCCCAGCCCACGGCAGGACAGGGCTCTGCAGGGCCTGCAGCCCCTCCCAAAGGGTTCAGGACTAACTGCATTTCTGGGGCTGCATTACCATAAAGGCTGAGAGCTCCACAGAGATTCACAAGCAGGCACAATTTGCATTTCATCTATTGAGCTGCTATGTCTGAAATGAAGGACACGAGAGCACCCCCACTGCAGCACTTACCTATAATGTTGTGGCGGCAGTGAGGGCAGGTGTGATGCTGCAGCAGCCAAGGATCCACACATTTCTTATGAAACCGGTGAGTGCAAGGAATGACACGCAGTTCCTACAGGAACAGATGAAGGACTATGAGAAAGTACTTCTTCCTAACAAGTGAATTTTTCACAGCTTGTTTCTAGTTTTTTCAACCTAGCTGCTGAACAGATCAATTCCCAGTCTCAAAGTGGTAAGAGGGAAAAAATGCCATCAACAGAGCCAAGAGCACAACATAAGTGATCAGCTGTCTCTAAAAGAATAGTCTGCAGGCACACTAGAACTCAATGCAGACATAGTACATTTCTTTAGAACACCTTTTGCTGTGTGTCCCTATGACCCAACACCTTGAAGTAGCCCATCATTTAAGTTTTCCTTAATACATTAAATGAACTTTTAAAAAAAATTAAAATAATGATGTACCTTGCTATTAGCAATGGAAAACACTCAAGGAAAAGCAAAACCAACAGAGCATATGATACTTTTTCCCTTGCCCAGCACTCCTATCCTTCAGCTATTATCTTTTTACAGGATTTCCTGAACCTGATGGATATCCACTG
Source organism: Pyrocephalus nanus (assembly GCA_038380795.1). Taxonomy (NCBI): domain Eukaryota; kingdom Metazoa; phylum Chordata; class Aves; order Passeriformes; family Tyrannidae; genus Pyrocephalus; species Pyrocephalus nanus. The sequence goes on from CM076278.1 coordinate 6,638,479, forward strand.
GTTCATAAACCTGCAACAAATCTTTCTCTGAAGTACTGCTCATGTCTCTGATGAGCTCAGGTTTTGGATTTCTAACATGCTTTGGCAAGAAGTTCCACAGGGCTACTACCTGCTGGGGGAGAAACACCACATTTTGATTCAGACTGTGTCATTGAATTGCACCCCATCTTGTATTCGAAAAAAAAGTGTGACTCCTATTCTCACATTTCCATTCAGGTCTTTGTATTCCCTCTGTCTCCAAGCAACCTAGGACCAAAGAGTCCTAGTCCACTCTTTTTTTTTTTTTTTCCAGAAACCATTCAAAATATTTGATCATTTTGTGATTGACCTAATCTTTGTAATAGAAGTTTATAGCTGTGAATTGACTGCCTCTATTCTATTGATTATAAGATTGAGATTATAAGATTATATATTATTTTCTATTTCACTCTTTCACTGCTTCCTTTGGGTAGAACTGTCATGGACAGCAAGCACTGACATCAATACAGTGGTGGTAACTGAGGAGTCAACAAACTGTTCCTGAACCTTTTGGCATCTCCTTCTTCTTCTCCTCTGGTTTCCCAGCAGTGCTGTGTACCTAACATTTTAAAGACAAGGTGCCATCAAATCTTGAAAAGCAAAACACTAAATGTATCCCTTACATCCAGAGCTTGCATGGATCATCATCTTAGCACAACTTGTCAAAAATACCCAGGGAACTGCCTGCTGAGGCAACCCTGACTTCTTTATGATTTGTTCCTCAGAAATGCAATTTGATGAGGGTAGGGACTTGCAGAATGAGATTCCTCGCCTCTCACATTGTAGGATGGCTACTCTGGAGCTGCAGAATGCTGCTGAGGCTGACTGGGATGCTCCATGTGATCAGACTGGCAAGTGGCACCACTTCAGTGCACAATGTAGCCAACAGCCAGCCACGTACCACAGTGCTAAAACCAGCTACATCCTCAGCCCACGTTGAAGAAACCATTTATCCTTTACCTCCCCATCAATGTACTTCTCCAAGCAGATGGCACAGTCAGAGGTGGAGCTGCTACTGAGCGTGTCCAGCGCTCCACAGTTACTTTCCCGGTGTCCCTTACTTTTGGACTTGAACTTCCTGGTCTCCATTTTCTCCAGTGCTTGCACTGCAAGCCTGTTCATGGAATTCTACATCAGAGGAAAGAACAAAAAAAAAAAAGGCAATGCTGCTGTGTATGGGACTAGAGTGTAGTAGCAGAGAAACACCATCATAATGTATCTTACAAATCATGTCAGGCCCAATGATGTACAATTTCATAAATCAAACAGAGGGAAGGTTAGTTAGAATTTATATCAGAAGGCTCATGAAAAGAATGTATGCCACATGCAGTAGTGAGAATGATCAGCTACTTAGAATTAAAACAGTGTGAAGGAGCTGACAACTGGGATACACTGGAACTGCTCAGTTGATAGGGAGCAACTATTGCAACCAACACATAACACTTGGCCAGGAACTTTTTTTGAACTGTCAGTATTGACTGCAATGTCCCAATATTACCATATTGCTACCATATTACCAGGAGCAACACTTGAGAAAGGGATTAAAATGAAATGTTAATAAATTAGCTGTATCATTTCCTCCTCCCCCCAGATTTAATCAGTAGCATAGGTTTAGGAAGGCAGTGTGTTGTTTTCGTTTTATTGTAGAATTTATCATGCCCCTTTTTAACACTGTTTTTTAACACTGGTGATGGTCCATAACATCTTTGGATTCATACTCAACGTGTCCAAAGAAGAGTCCTGAGAATCCAGAATGCTTAGCATTCCTTTTACATGTGTATATACTGGACAGTTTACACCTAGAGATTTCAAAGTCCATTAGCTTCTATTTGCTTTCCCTTTCATATTTGACAGGACAAACTCCAAGTACATCACCTGGAATTTCTCCTAACCAAACTTTTTACCTTGAAAACCTCTCCCATTAAGAATCCATAGATCCTATTCAAAAGAGCTACAATTTATTTTCAGTCCTGATATCCTCTCCAAAATACAGCAACAGGAGTTGGAGCTTCTTTAGAAGTACACCAGTGCTACTGACAATCTTTGAACAATCAGAAATGTTCTTCCTTCTCAATGGATAAATGGACTGCTTCTGTACTATTCTGATTTCAGGATTTAACTCAATGAACATCATGGATCAATGTAAATCTCTTTTAAAGACATTTCCAAGTTCTTCCAAAGGCCTACGTGCGTGGATAAAACCCCTTCCCAAAGATGGCTATTGTAGGTCAGTGTCTGGCATTTCCTAAAGTTGCAAGCAAGCTCTAGGACAAAGTAAGAGAAGTTCACTTCCAGCATTCAGTGAATATCCCATTACTGCTCTTACCTGACTGCGTCGCTGTTTCAGCTTGATCTTGACAAGGAGAATGAGGCAAACAAGAGACACGACCACAAAGAAGGCCAGGAAAATTCCCATATCAAAGTACTCAGTGGGTTGCTTAAAAATTAAAACAATAATATTATTTTCCCTTCTTTTAGATCATACTCAAATCTATTGGTTCTCTCTCTTTTTAAATTTCTTAGTGGTCACTGCCAAATGCACACAGTCACAATGGCAAATGTCGAAAGACACACTTTCTGTTCATCAACTGGGATTCTATGAGACAAAACCTGGGTTTCAAACGCCACCACAAGTGAATGGAATACACAGAATGCCTATCATGAGATGTCAGATATACAGTCTGAACCGCAAAACTCAGGTTTTTTCACTGAGTGAAATCACAGGTTTTGTGATTTACTGGGTTGCACGTTAAGTGACTGAAAATCAACACTGGAATTTCAGCCAACAGCCCACTTCTCAAATACATTTCTTAACAGAAGGATTTCATAAAAAAAACCCCCAAACAAAGTGGTAACTGGGACATGGATGACCTCTAGCTTTGTTCTTCTTCTGTAAACTACATGCAGAGAGTGTTAGAAAAAACCTCTAGAAAAACTGTTTTATATTACAATTACAAATGTATCAAATAATTAACCCATATTTAAAATACCACACAGAATTATTAGTTAACATAGGGCTGACGACCTTACAAAACTGAGCCACCAAGAGTGTGCAATAATAAAGTTACTTAATCAAGAAAAAGAAAACTTAGATTATGTAAATTTTTTAGCCATTTATATACTCAAAAGAATCCTTATGAGACACAGCACAAGCCACACTGTGGATTCTATACTTACATCAAGCATCGCTGCTTGTCCATAGCACAGTTGCTCAGTTTATTTAGGTCAACAGAATTTCACATACAGTGATGCCACACGGGGAGCATCAAAACATGCTCACCCTCAGGGCAGTGAGCAAGCCCTGCCTGCAGTAACAACAGCACTGTAATACCCAGAGAAAGGTTCTGAAAGTCTCACCCGTGGGGGGCGATGCTGAATCCTGGCTCGTGCCACTTTCTGCTTGTTAACGATGTTCATCAGCTTGACGGCATCAGCACCCTTCACATACACCACTGGTCTCTTCAGAGGGTCCTCTGAGCCCTGGTTCAGCTAGAACAAAAAAAAAAAAAAATCTGCTCTAAAGGCATGTTTCAGGAAAACCACCTTTCTTTTGGGCAATGGAGAGAGGAATAAAGGAATACAGATGTGGAATTGATTCAAGCATCAGTTGTTCTCTTCTAGCATAGACCTAGAGTTAAGTGTTCCACAGAGTTAAACCTGAATTAAACTTCTGATTTATGCTGCCTTTTTTTTTTTTTACTGACCAAAACTAAGATTAAGGGTAAGCAAATGCTATTTTCTGAACAGCAGCTTTAACTTAACTGCATAATGTACCACTGCATATATCGTTACTGTAATCAGTTAAACCTCACAATGAAGAAGTATAAAAATCTGCACATTCCAGGAAAATTGTCCTTGCTACATTTTATCAATCTTTTTATTTCAACTCTGTAGTTACATTATTCACATACAAATTTCTTCAGCTTTCTGAACAAGCTCAGTATCAGAGTGCTGCCTTTCAGGCTCTTTGTACCTTGCCCATTTAATTTAAGTCAGTAATTTCTGCTGTTTAACTCAGCAAATTCATTCAAAGTTACATAGGTTCTAGCAACCACTAGAGCTATTGACTGCCAGTTGAGCAACCTCAAACACTAAAGCATATGAGTAGACCACTTAATTCATCCTGAATCTTCTTTCCAGGTCCAGCTAAGTCTTGTTAGAAAGGCCAAACCACAGAATCAGAAAAGGGGGAAAGCATGTCATGACCCCAACCTCCTGGTCAAGGCAGGGGCAGCTATGACATCAAACCAGGCTGCTCAGGGTTTTATCCAGTCAGATGCTGAAAACCTTCAAGTGTGCAGAATGCATAACTTCTCTGGCCAACAAATCCAGAACAACAATCTCATAAATTATACACCAGAGAGAGTAATAACTAGACAAAAGAATCAGTTCTGTTACAAAATGGCACCAACATGATCAATTCATATAGCTTATTCTGATTCTCAAGAAAAATCCTTGCAGAGAGGCTGGTTGGTATAAAACTAGCAATGCACTGACAAGCAGATGGGAATGGTACAGGGGAAAGGAATGAGATGACAGGAATGTGAGCAAACAGAACAAGAGCAGCTTATGGATGAGACAACACATTTACACTGCTGTTATCTATCTCTTACTTCTGGCTAAACCATGCAGAAATTACCAGCTGACTGGGCCATCATCCTGATTACAGGATGATCTCTCTACTTAAGCTGACCAGATGATTGTGACAGATTTCACTGAGACATTTTAGTATCCAGGAATCCCATGTGTTTACAAGCCTTGCTGGCCTAAGGCCAAATCCAATCACTGTCCTTACATTCCTAGACACATACTCTCTCTCAAGACTTCTTGTCTAAGAAAGAATTCACCTGATTCCTCAGTCGTTTTTGAACACTGCCAGACTCTTGCTAAACATGATGCTCTGGGTGCTGTTACTCCTCTTCAAATATGCAAAAGTAAAACTTAGAAACAAATCAGACTTCACAGACTGTTTCTCAAAATAAAAGTTTAATTCTTAATCTACAGCTGAAGATACTCAGATCAATGGAAATAAACCCCATAAAATCTGTAGGCAAAGCCCTTTCATTTGGTAGTAATTCTTCTACTAAATTATCTGAGGATAATTCTTCTGGTCAAGGCTGCTTCCTATTTCTGTTCACTGGCTGGCAGGAAGGATTGCCTTTCATAATACTCCACTCCTCCCTTTCAAAGCACTCTCCCTCATTTGTTCTAGTGCTTGGTAACAAGCATACCTGGGAAAACTTCCTAGAAAGCTGTCTTAGGATACTTCCATTTGAACCAAAGATACTCCTGATTAACTCTTGTCAGTTTTTCCTCCACTGTCATCTGTCATTTTTTCCACAATTCCATTTTGAGTGCAAAAATGGTACTTATTTTAAAGACAAATTAATTAGCACCCTTGATGTCAAGGGTTCTGAAGACTTTGGATGAGAATCAAAATTCATGAAAAAAATGTGTCCAGAGCAGCATGAGAACGGAGCCATCCAAGTAATTCTTACTTTAAGGGTATGAAAGCTAAGTTTAGACATTCCCCTCCTGTCTGTGAGTGTTTGCACAGGCTACTGCTCTGTTGTCTAACAGAGTCTACTTTGTCAGCTACTGCTCTAAGCCACTAAACTCTTTCCATTTTATTGGTACCCAAATATTCCAAAATCCAATAGACTACTACACCCAGCTACTGGGACCAGTTGCACCCAATTTATTACTGAGAATCAAGGAAGGACAGTTGCTGCTGGTAGAGGGAATGAGCAAGAGATTCAGAACTCAGAGCAGTGTGGCTGAAAGTATCCAGAAGCTGTAATACAGAGGAAAAAAAATGAAAGAGACAGACCACATTTTTGTGAAGATATTTTTCTGTGTAGAAAAGGGGGAAAATATCCCTGAGAATGTTTTCAAGATCAAGGCTGCAGCCTTGATGCACATGCAGAGCACAATTCTCAAAGCATTCCTTGAACAGAGTCTTCTGCATTCTTCTGTCCAACAGATGCTCATTTCAGAATTAAAGCCAGCTTTTTAAATGTAAACATTGATGGTCTTTTTTTTCCCCCATGAAATTCGGGCTGCACTTAAAAACCTTCAGCTTCACTCGTTTCTGCTGCAGCAGAAACAGCGGTTTTGTTTCAAGACAAAACAGAACCAAACCAAATGCAGACTATTTTTGTGCTTATGTTTCTTCACTCAAATAACTCAGCATTGGCTGGATCTTGAAACATTTCACAGAGCTATTACCTCACCCACTTCAAATGAAAAGATGGAAGTTATACCAAGACTCGGAAAAAGAAGAAAAACCCTGCTTGTCCACAAAATACATAGGCAGAAATCATCAGCTGTGAACGAGAAGGAAATGGTTATAAGTTTTGAAAGAAACTTGTTTGGAAACAGGTCTGAAAGTCATTTTGCAATCTCAAAAATAGCAGCTATTCAACAATACAATCACAGGCTGGATAGGGCCAAACATCCTGTGTTTTGTACACAGAGCTGGGCAAAGAAAACCTCCTTGATTAGATAACGGGCCACAAAAAATTTGCCTCCATCCTCTTTCAAAACCTTAATCACAGACCTGAATTCTGGATTCTAGCAAAAGTTAGAAGAAAAATCTCACTCCCCAAACTCTTCCCTTTCTATCAGATTTACACCACCTATGTTGCTTTCTGCCTAACAGAAGAAGAGCAGGAAAACCACAGCATCATGTTACCCAGGGTCAGTAGCTGCATGTCTACAGGCAGGTGTGCTCTGAGACCCATATGCTCTCAAGTCTTGCCTCAGCAACCCTAAAAGAACCCAACAGAGGCCATAAAATAACTAGGCTCCCTTCTTCATACCTGATCAATGGCATCTGGGTTTTCAGAAACATCAAAGATGACCGCTGTGGCTCCTCGCTGTACTGCTCGTTTTGCCTGCAATAAGAAAGACAGCATCCTCAGTCCCACCCCAAAAGACGACTTCTTACCTCAAAAATGACTCTCTCTCCTCATCTCCAGATAGCAAACAACATTTTGTGTTTCTGTGTAGCTAAAACAAATGACAGAATAATTACAAACACAGGAGTTCCTGAATCAGCATAGAATGTAGCTAAACTTCACTAAAGCTTCTAAATCCCTCTGTTCCTTCCTTTTATAATTCTTCTTTCAACAACTTTTTAAAGAAATTCAAATGTGATTTAGACCCTCTAAAGACTTTAAATACAAGAATTTTAAAAAATTAAATTACGTTCTTTTTACTCCAAGTTACTTTGAAGTGCCATCAAAAACAATCTTCCCTGTGACTTGGGTGGAGACAAGCTCACTAGTGTAGAAAATAAAGGTTGATCAGGTTCTTTACATTTTTTTCCGTGTCATTCTTGCAGTTATGATAAACTAGTATATCACAATCCTTGCAATGAGTGTCTCAGAGGATACTGCTTTTTCTGACCATCAGAGGTCAGAACTGTTGCACACACTCACACTGATAAGATCAGACCTATGTAAGTGCACCGCTTTTCATCAAATACACAGTCCAAAGCTGGAGTTACCAACAGCACAGAGGAAGTATTAGAACATATTAAAATCTTCTGGGAGAGAGAAAACAGTATTTTAATCACCAAGGCTAAGACTGATTTTTTTAACCAGTTTCTGCCACTGTGCCTCTCTAAGTTCTGTCTAAATGTTGTCAATGGCTCCACAGAGCAAACATTCCCAGAAACTTTTCAAGCTTTTACTGCCTTTATGTATGCAGAACTCAAGAAACTATTTCTCCAAGCAATGACAACTATCACCATTACAGTACTAAAGAAGGCAGCACTGGCCCTTTGTGGAGACTTACAGAACTTGAACTTAACACTGAGATATAAAAGAAACATATGAAAGCGATAAATCATGAAACATCACCCAGCATTTTCCAGGAAGAATGTTGGCCAGTACAGAAATGTTAGTTTGAACACCTCCAGGTCTCTTTCTTTGCTCTACTCTCATGTTTTGCTTTTATTTGAAATGAACAAAGCCCATCAGCACACGAGAGAAACCAGCGCCCAAATGGGAGCTTTTTCTCAGCCCACCAGGTATTTGTCCCTTTGAAGTCAGCACACCTGGTTAATCACTAAGAGCTGCTGGGGAGGAAGAGTTAAAAGGAATCCACCTCGTATTCCCTGTCACAGCGGCCCTGAGGTGAGGGCTCATCCAGGTTTACCTAGAAGGCACCCCTTAGACATGCAGTGCCTGTAGAACTGTTCAGGCCATTTAACTGTTTTTTCAGGATGTTCAGTCAACAAACCAGGCCCCTTGGTTTCTGAAGATCACTTTTAAAGAGGGATTTTACAGACTGGCGCTGATAAAAACTCATTAAACTGAACTAAACTGGCGCTGAATGAGCAGCAAGTTTCCGCTGTCGGGCGTTAAGGGATGAGGAGCCCCGGCCGAGCTCAAAAGCCGTGCTGGAGAACACGGAGTGAGCTCGTTTCACTCTGCAGCTCGCAGCTGGAACCCCGGGAGCTCCGGCCGCTCTCCCCCGTCACGGCTCCGGCCGCTCTCCCCCGTCACGGCTCCGGCCGCTCTCCCCCCTCACGGCTCCGGCCGCTCTCCCCCCTCACGGCTCCGGCCGCTCTCCCCCCTCACGGCTCCGGCCGCTCTCCCCCGTCACGGCTCAAGCCGCTCTCCCCCGCACGGCGCCCCCTGGTGGCCGCAGGTCCCTCCCGCAGCACCCGCCCTGCCCCGGGGGGGGCGCTCGGCGGCCGCGGGGACGAGGGGGGGACACACGGAGGGGTTTCTTTCCTGCCCATCCCAAAGAACGGAATACTGGAGGTTAATTAAAGCCTAAACGTCTTTGAAGATACCCTGTCCACAACTCAGTAATCAGGACAGCTCAAAGTAACATGGCAATGTTAAGTCCCACTTTAAATAATGCCGGGCGGTAATAGGCACTTGGCTTTTTCATTTGGGGCTATCCAGCATTTAAAGATCCCAAATCGTTCTCCTAAGGAAAGTGACCAAACCTAGGTGAAAAATAAATACACGTGCTGGATGAGGGGGGAAAAAAAGTACACCCGTACCTGCTTTACCTTTACAATACCTGTGGCAGTAAACAGGCATTTCCACAACTGAATTCCCATGCGATTGACAGCAGGAAAGATGCCAGGCATATCAGATTTGTCTTCTGTGACTTACAATAAATGACTATCACTACATATCAGTATTTTTCTTTTTTTGTACTGAGTAGTAGAAACCATAAAAAAATTGGTAACTGCACTTTTTGTAATTCAAGTGATCACTTTTTGTTCATAGTGACAACCTCACAGTCTGTCTCTGTGTTCAGAATCTGCATTTATGCTACTACAAAGCAATGGACTGACCTGTTGGCTCTGCATGGCTGCCACTTCATGCAAACACCATCATCCTAACCTTTACTTTTCCCAAAAAGTGCTCCTACATCCCGACTGGAGCGCTAGAGATGTCATACACATTCTGTGTAGATCAGCAGCTAACTGCCCATCAGCAAGCCCTGCACTGGCAGTTCAAAAATACTTTCATTCTTGAATACAAACATAATAAAACACAAAATACAGGATAGATATAAGTAGGTCTTAGGTGCCTCTAAAGTAAAGGGAAACAAAACCCACCCTTGAATTTGCCCTTCCTCAATTCCTTTAACATCACCAGCCTAGGACTTCATCAAAAGCTCCCTATTGAAGAATACATTTGGCTACTTTATACTCAGAAGAAAAACATAAACAGAAGGATATGATATGTTTATTATACATTTTAAAAGGACTTTTATTAAAAACGCATAATAATGGCCTCATCTGTGTTTCTGAGGCATTTTAATTTGCCCGGAGATTGTCATAGCTCATGCAGAAGGCTAATAAAAAGTTATTTTAGAGTGTATTTTAGAGACATACTTGTTATGAACTTACTGTTGATAACCATTACCACTACAATGCCCATTAAATACTGCCTCAGTTTAAAATGTGGCAGAATTTACTAGGCCTTGTAATCTAGAAAGGATAAGAGGAAATGCATGTGACAGAAGTGCAAGGAAAGTATCTCTTCACATCTCCAGATCTGAGGAAATTTAAGTTGTTGCCTCCAAGAACACCAGAAAGATTTTAAGAGCTCTGCACTCCTCTCCTGTGCCAGGCAAACACAATAAGGAAGTAACAACTTCCTTGATGAGGCAAACTTTCAACCCGAGGGACCAGATAATTATTAAACAGGTGCACTGCTTCCTTTCATTCATTCAAAGCAGGTAGGACAGCAACAATCAAACCAGTAAGAAGTTCAGCCACTTCCTTTCATCTTGAAGGACCTTGCATGCTTGCAGATATGAACATGGCAAGCATCTCCTCCTCTGCTTTTTAGTATGGCCTTAATCCAATTAATATGCCAGTTAGTATGCAACAGTGGAGAAACCATCATAAGAAGAAAAGCTGCTTAACAAGGTCCCCTTTTAAGAGGAAAATCATACCAACAACATTAGCTTCTATTCATTTACATTTATATCTTTGCCAGAGTTAGAATTCCCTCACAACATCCAGTAATACAAGAGGACATGACACTCTAATCTAATGGGTTGCAGAGAGTGAATAAATTACAGAAGGACTGAGGCTTGAACCATAGGTAGAGAGATCAAAGTTCTTTAAGCACTTTTAGCTCTGCCATTTACATCAATATAGTAACACATTACACATCTATCATGAGAGTACCTTTTGTTGAAAATGGCTATTGGTAGAGCCAGATTACTACTTATAAATAAACTTTTTTTTTTCCAATAAATTAACATCCTAGATAATACTGACAGACTAAAGGGAGAAAAAGATGCTTTAAAAGTATTGGCTGCCTGTGTATACTACAGACATATCCTGCTGTTCTAACACTGTGTTCTCACTAATGTCCTTACAGTAAAAAACTACCTATCTGTCTTCCTGGATTTGTTGAATCATTCATCTAACCGTAGCAATTATCTTCCTGGAATTTAGTACACTCTAGATAACAAATACTAATTATAATTATGGTATGTGGTACATGAGGGAGTTTATTCTCTGGGTTAAGAAAATCAAAGATGGGGAAGGGGAGATCGGGCATTGGTTTAAGGGGTAAACAGTACAAATGCCAATAAACTGCTTTTAGCAAACTCTTCCATCAGGTGCCAGCATTATTAGCTGGTCTTCCAAAAAGGGAAACAGAAGAGTAAGGATATAGTACACAGAAGAGAGTCCTATGGATCCTGAAAGCAAAACACTACTTTCACTCAGAACTGAGGGAAACAGCACAGCTCCAAGAGGGATAACTAGGGCTTTTTTCTCTTCTCTTTTTTTCAATACATCTAATGTTTGGGGGGGGGGGGGGGGGGCAGAAAATATGGTTACTCTAACTCTGGATACAGATTGATGAACAGAGTAGTCAATAGAATTAGTTTGTACATCCTCCTCCTTTAGCTGAGAACTGAGCCAGCCTGAATTTCCTCTGTCTGTTTTTGAGGTTGTTCCTCCCCCTCCCTCCCCTTTTCTTAATGAACTAAAAAACACTGAACTTGAAGCATGTTTTCTGTTTAATCCCATCAGATCCAATATTCTATGTCAGATTCCTCCACATTGCAGAGTCAGTGGTCATTAATCTGCCAAAAGAGTGGGATTATGCAAGTGGTGTGAAGTGGAACCTTTCTTACAGCTGTCTTTTGGTCCTTTGAAATAAGCAGTCAGCCTCTCACACAGTGTACTCGTAACATATAAGCAACACTCAGTAGCTTGCAACTTGAACACTGTGACTCCAAGGAACAAGATTTTCAGTGAAAAGATGCTGTAGTTCAAGAATTTCAACAGGGAGATTGCTGCCAGGAAATACAGCTGAAGGGATGAGGTTTTCATCTGCAATATTTCACTAAAATGAATTATGAATATAGCAATTCAGTGGTCATGGTCTCCTCTTGAGCAGACTCAAAAGTAACAAAATCTGTTCCAATAATTTTTAGCACTCACAAACTAACTGACTTGCACCTGTTTTCTCCATATTAAGATCAAACGAGACCACAAAGATGTACACGGTATTACCAGAGCTACGATACTGAAAATGCAGTACCAGGTTCTAGAATATTGGCTTTTCTAGTTGCTGTAGTTGTGTGGTTAATCTATGACACTTCTGCAGACTTGTCTTCATTTGATTTTTTATTTGAGAGGACAGCTTTGGTGCTGAAATAAGCATTAGGAGCCAACATTACCAGGGTTTAACTTCTGCAGAGACTCTTGAGTTTAAAGAAGTCCTCAGTTAAGTGTGGACAAAACCCAGGAACTTCTAATGATGAGAAAGAGACCACTGATTCTTACATAAAATGCAGGATGAATCTGCAGGTCAGGACAAGCAGATGTTGCCACCACCAGTATTGGCTGCTAAAACATCAACTACAATGGGTATTATTAGTCAAATCTAGAAAATATCTCCTAAAGTAAGCAAGTCTGTGTGTTTCTTATTGACATTTGACTATCCATAACATATTTGGTTTTTTAGCAGCAACTACTGTTGGGGAAAAAGAAAATAAAATGTTATCTCATTAAATGCATAGCACTCATTTCTAGAGCAGGCTCACAATGGCACTTGCAAAGGCTTGGCACATCAGCCACAGGCCAGGACACTCCAGGTTAACAGTTCCCTGCACTCTGCTTGTCATTGATAAATCCCACAGCATTGTGTCAAATACACCTTTCCATTACAATTGTACAACTAAAAAAACCTCTCTTTCAGAGCCACACAGAATAGCAACAACAACATCTGAACAGTACAGGCACCCCCTCTCTTTCTCCTCTCTACACTGCTATCAGGCTCAGTCAATCAGCAAAAATATCTTGCCCCTTGAACCACCTGCAGCCCAGCAAGCCAAGCCACAGGGCAATTCTGCAGGGCAGAGGAGGAAGGAGAAAAGGGCATCATCTACTTTGCAAACAGCAGAAGTTACAAATTAACCAACTGATGCTCCAGCCCTGTTAATGGACAACTCCCTGGTAATTCCAGAAACTAAATTAAGTCAAGCATAAGCAGGATGCCATTTCAAACCTTTTCTGAGATAATAAGAAAGGAACTTTTGGATTTCTGTCTGAAAACAAAGGCAGAATATCACAAGAAGACAGTTAAATCCCCAAGTATTACATCAGCATAAACCCCCTCCCTGACTGGAATACTTAACTTCTCTGGCACTTTGGGATATGTTTTATACCCATGCCCTAGAGATACTGAATTACATGGCATTACAACAGTTGCATATCAAGTAAGAAGTATAGAAAGTGTGAAGCAGTATTTTTAAACTTAAAGACATAATTACAATTTAAACCCAAAGTACCTCTCTGGTAAAAAAAAGCCCAAACTTAAAAAACTATGTACTTGTAGTTTTAAGAAAAATATCACCTTGTGTAATACTTAATCACATCAACAATATATCTATATACCAATGTGATTCATACCACTCAGTACGAAGAGGCTCTCAGTTAAAATGAGGAAGAAGAAAACACAACTCTCTCTCTTTTTGGGGTTAGGGAGAAACACTGATCAGTTCTAAGTCTACACCAAGTAAAAACAATAAGAAGAAGACATTTATTTAATCCTGAAGACAGCAAAGCCTGCCAGTTGCAAATCTTTTGAGACACATTTCAGAGTCATGAGGCTCCATTGCCAAAGCCCAGCCCTCTGCTATCACAGACCATTCTGTGGGCCAGCAGTCACAAAGAGAAGGGTGAGCACTGGAAGAGATCAAAGGAGGGAACGGGGGTCTTGAACTAGATTACATATTCACAGAGAAGCCAGCACACTCAGCAAGAGGTGGGTGGCAGCGCTCAGGACAACCACTGGTGTTTGACAGAAATGCTGCTACATATTATAACCCTTCCAGCTTTTTCCAGGCAACAGAATTCCTATACACAGTTACCTCCAAAATATAATGGTCACAAGATGAGTGGAAATTATGTGCTAAACATGTACTGTATCCTATGCTATAAAATACCACTACAGACAACCCAGATAATTCTTAACTTTACCTCTGAACTGAAGATATACTGAAAGAAGATGAACTAGAAACAAAGTAGGCCTAAGATAAAAATACATAAACATACATACAAGCATGCTGTGGCACTGAGAGAAGCTAATAAAAAATGAAGATATGGGAAAGCATTGGAGGAGTTGTAAAATAAAGGAACTATTGATGTAGACCACTACAAAAACCCATCCCTTCACTACCCAAACTGTGTAAATAGAATGTACCGAAGTTTCCTCCTATCTCAGATACATAAGGCATGTACTCTATTAGAATACTACCTTAAAATTGTAATTTGGTATTTATCTACATCAAAAGGGAAGACAAAGAATTATAAGAATTACGTCTTGCATTTAGAGTGGGAGATGGCAAAACTTTCAAAATTTTTAAGAAATCCATCTATCGCAGTCAATTTAATGGGGAAGTTTAATCCTTGTCAGGAACAAGCCTCACCTTATTGCAGAAAGTTCTTTTCAACAAAACAACAGTTTTGGGCCATGGTTCCAACTCACAGCCTCTTTTATTTAAATATTTTAGTAAATAGGAGAAATTTTAAATAGATTCAGCTTGTGTGCAATTATGTAAAGGTTATAGAAGCATTTACAGTAGTCTATCCCAGATATAGTGACACATCTAAATTAACCAAAAATTCCTCGAAGGTTGAAGAGCTTCTAACAGAATGCTCACTAACAGCATTCTGCTGTCCTTGAAAAGACAATATGAGTATGACCACAGCCCACCAAAAAAAATGCTAAGAAGAAATGAAAGCAAGCATAGCTAACATGAAAAATCAGGAGTGATTCAGATCAGCTTGGGGTCTACACCTATTTCCAAATGTCAGAAACTGACAGGAATTCAGATTGACTTCTGCTTTGTATCCTCTGTCCTGCTTAGCCTCATCCTCAGGTAGCTGGCCTTCATCAATAGGCTGGTATCTGCTGTGAGCAAGAACATTTTAGAGATAACACAATCATCTGAGATGATGAAATAATAGATCCAAATCTTGACAGTGACAGCAAATGCAGTGCTCTTTGCAGGGTTATTAAGTGCCTACATGCAATCCATGACTATGCTCAGACAGACATCATGCATACCAAGGTGAGTTGTCAAGCAGCAAATGTATTTTCACTTCTATACATATTAAAGTGCTGTAGCAAATTTCTCTGCAGGTTCTGTCCTCTTTGTCAGAGATGAGCATCTGCATCCAAGACTACAGAAATGCATGTAACCCCCAGTCAGGACTTCTATCTTTCTGACTGAACACAGGCATGTAAAACTCCCTTAGTATCCAGTAGAATACTGCTGATTCAGTGAGATCCTCCCTCTCCACGACAAGAATCAGCTTGGGTACTAAGTTCAGTACTAAAAATATGCACGGTGGGCCAGTATTCCAGTTTAGCTAGCAACTTTCCATGGCTGGCTAATATAGGATGATATGGCTCTTCTTCCAAACAGTGATCCTTGGGTTTGGATTAGTTTAGTTTCAAGGTCCCAAACCATGGTGGGCCCTTGTTGTTAGTTTGTTGACTCTGTTAAAAAAAAAAAGAAAAAGAAAAAAAAAAAAAAAAAGGAAAAAGATAAAAAGAAGGGGAAAATAAGAATGAAAAAGGTGGAGGATTTTTGTTACAAAGGGAAACTGGAAACTTCTCTCCACGCAAGCAGAGACATGGCTGTATTGCAGAGGCCTCGGGGTAAGGATTAAAGAAAAACAAAATAGAAACCCTTCCATCTCTAATTAGGGTCTTCATTTGCCAAAGAGCCATTCCACAGCGGGAGGAATTACATTCAAGCCGTTGCTTGGATAACGTCTCCCAGCAGGTTGGCTCCTCAGAGCAGGCTACTCTGAGCCAACAATTTCTGGTTACTTGGAGGCAAGCAGCCTGCATATTGTTTTAACTGGCCTGGCTTTTACAGCCAGTTTTGCTGAAGAACAATCTTCTATTCAGAATGCAGAGATAAAAGCTTCACTTGTTGAATTTGTCCCCAGTTTCTTTATCCCTTTCTTTTTTTAAACATGGGAATTATAGGTTCTGGAGTTTGCATTATTTCCCTTGTAGACTTCAATGTTTTTCCCCCTCTAGCCACTTGATTCTTTGCCAGTGAAGGCTGCTGTCTGGAGTCCAGCCATTCATCAGCCCCTACCTCATCATTAACACTGTGGTGCTGGCGGTCACAGCTCATTGCTGGCGACAGGAAATCCTAACTTGCAAGAGGTTAACCACAGCCCATAAACAGTCAGACTGGCTCATTAGTCCCTTACAGTCAGCTGATGGGACCCTCTGGGAGTTTCAACACTGTTCATGGACTCAGATTCTATGGATTCTGTGCTCTTTGCAAATGCGTCCTCCCCTCTGCCCACTTAAAAGCTCATTATTTTGATCCTCAGGCCTAAGGCCCATCCTTTTTCCTATCCAAAGCTAACCAAGTTCTTTGAGAATTTTGAAAAATTGAATGTCTGTGATGTATTTATTCTCTTGGCTTACCAATGGAGCAAAACACCAATGGGCCAACAACTGAGACATCAGTGCACTAGAATACATACATGCTTTCGATATTTTTAATAGTTTCTGAGAGTTTCATATCCCTACTGAGCAATTCAAAGGCAATAGCTGTGTGAATGTTAATAATACATAATTAATCTGTATTACCTAATTCATGCCACAAATATGTCCACCTCTAATGTTCAAGAACAAACCTGCAAGAATCGCGAGTAGCTTGGTCAGTGCTCCCTACAATGACTAAAAACCTCGCTTTGTGCTCATTTTGAGTTCACAGTACAATCCCTTGATTCATTTGGTGGTGATTCCTTGAACTTAGTATAAACATTAAATCATTATGTTATCCAAAAATGCACCTCTAGTTATTATCACCTGGTCATCATAAAGATAAAATGTTTAGAGCAGAAAAACGTGTTCTGGCAAATTATCTCAAAGCAGTAAGATATAAAGCGCATTTTGTGTTATATTAAGTTTTTATCTTTCCTTTCAATCCTGTGAAAATCATTGAAAAACATTCCCACTTTATGTCTGCAATTTCTTAGGATCCAGTTTTCTACCACTGTCAATTGTATCTGCCCATCTTTTATTCCGAATATCGGAGTCCCTCTGATGCAGCTCTGGTTACATTCCAAAGTTCTCCAATTTCTTTCAAAGCCTTCTGTCCCCTAGTGCACCAAAATTAGGCATGTCACTCATCTGTGAAGTCCTAAATAATTCCATTCCCTGCCTCCATATCTACTCCTGATTTTCTTCACTTTCTGGTCCATTTATCCAATTCTGCTTGCTAGACTTCTTTTGTGCTCATTTCTATGCTCCAACATAGCTGCACTTACTTGCCCATTCACTTTTCTGTTTCAAACTCCATTTCTATAGTTTTTGCAACGTGTTTGCCATTGTGCATTTCTCCTGTTGACAGAAATAAGTAGATTCTGCATGTAAAATAAAAATATCTCTCAATGTTTAAAAGGCTCACAAGGCACATAGAATAATGATGATCCAAAAACTTAAAACATAAACCCTTTTATTATTATTATTGGCATGTTTTAAATAATTGTTCCTTAGTCTTTACTCAGCTTTGACTTCCATTAATTTCACTGGGAGATCTGACTGAGCTGAACTCAAGTAACACATGTTGTGCAACAACAGCTGCTTCTTTAGCTTAAGGGAGGAGCAGCTGTGCTCCACAGTTGGTTAGGAAGGAGGGAACATGGTGGCGGGGACTGCTAAGGACCCAGCTCTAAAAGTGGACATTTATTTAAAGTAATCAATCCAACAGTGGCAAACCTAAGAGCGCCCAGAGGGAGAAACAAACATAAGAGAAAGCCTTTCTGCGTGAATACCTGGTGCTTTTCCCAACTGTGCAGTGAACATGGAAAGGAAGTTTGTAAAATAATACAATAGCAGACTGCTGGCACTGGTTACCAATGGAAAGGGCCCATCACCATCCATGAATGAAAACCTGATAGACCTACGCCTGCTGAACTGCATAACCTGATTCAGCCCTTGTCTGTTCATTCCTTTGAGCTTTTCCCTCTTTGGCTTTGATCCAGTTCTTTTCTTTCCTTTTGTAGCTTTCACCACACAATCCATACACAACACAAACCCTTCCTCTCTCCAGACTTCAGTTGGTTATGTGATTTTTTTTTTTTGTTCAAAAATATACACATGTCCCTTCGTGACTATTTCTGTCTGCTATTATGAAAAGCCACCTTCTTCCTGAAAAACCATGTATTATCCCCCTCCTCTGACCTCACCTATGCAAATTTGATGAACTCCAGGAATCATTGTGCATAGATGGTGTAGAGGTCTGAGCACACTGCTAGCACTGGGAAAGCAATGAATGAACGTCAGAAGATAAATTACACCAAAACGATTTGCACAGGTAACAGTATCGGGTCAAGTATAATTTTTAAAGATGTTTTATGGTTGCTTAAAATGGATGTTAACATTTCAGGTGTCCCAGACATTATGAATGACGATGAAGTGGGGAATCACACAAAACAATCGTGATATTCCAGCACTTACGATGTTCTTTGGTGCTCCAGGAAAATGGTCATTTCCTGTTTCTCAAAATATTTTTTTTTAGAACAAATACAGTAAAGACAAACACATGGATGGCAAGGATTACAATTATATATACTATGCTTTTTCACAGTTAGCCCTAATTTTAGGTAGTGTTAAGACAACAGACCATGGAAATAAAAAATTTCAATGCTAAGTTAATGGGAGACTCTTAAAGAACATGACTGATTCAGAAGGGATGAGTCTTTAACACTAGCCAGGATGCTATTTTTTTCCCATCAAAACTCATACTCTTTTTTTCATTATGAAACAATGAGGTTGATAAAAAATGTAGTTCATGTTTTGATCAGAGTTCTGGCATGTTTGGCATGTGCAATATAGACCTATCAAGTAGCCCACAGCCAAAGGAGTCTAGTCTCATTCAAGAAAGTTTTTTCTACTTCATTACAACTTCCTTCTTAAAACAGAATGTTTGGGAGTTCAAAACAACCCATATGAAGTTTATACTGCTGCAACACTTCTCTCAATCTACAGTCTGACGTGCCTTTATGCCAGCATTGCCACCACAAAAAGGAGTCCTTTTACCTTCCCTTCTCTTACTTGTTCCTACCCCCACTGGACACTTCACTGGTATACTTATATTGTCATTGCATTTCTAATTTGAACATATGCTTAATTTAGCCTATTAATATAAAGGTGTCAGTTGATTTTGTTTATTTTGCCTTTCTTTTTTTTTTTATTACTTTCAGCAACTCTGAAAGAAAAAGATTCAAATGGTCTCTCCACAGGACCTCTTGTTCCTTGAGTCTTAGAACACGTCTCTCTTTATTCAGGACTAAACTACCAATACAGCCCCACGATTTCTTGTTTGACTACCCCATAAGAATCTTTGTACTTAAACTAAATTGTTGGACAAAAGGTTTAGGAATCACAGTTCGACTGATGCATGTTCAAGTCATGATGATTTTGGCCGAAGCCTAACTAGTATAATCATAAAGATGACATGGCAAAACAAGAGATTCCTCTAGATAGTATTAGTGTAAATTTTTGAAAATAAACTCTTGAAAGACAGAAAAGAAGTGAATGGAGACTGGAAGAACTGTTAGGAATTTCCTCATATTACAGATTTCTTTGATCTGAAGAAAACAGGAAGCTGTAGTAGCAGGGACATCCTCTCTTTGTTAGGTTATGTTCAGATGCACATCCTCAAATTCCTATTAATACAGAAGAGACCCTTTAGCAGTCCCTGGAAGAGAAATAAGAACAAAATCCTTCCTCGTGGACTTTTAAGCCTGCAGAAAAGGAAAGAAGTGCTACTTTTAAGCAAATCTTCAGCATTTTCTCACTATCTATCCGATACTGAAATAAAAACAATGGTATTGCTGGGTTGTACTTCACGGTCTTGGCAGATGTAATTTGCTTTAAAAATCACTGGGGTGGGGGAAGAACAGGGGCTCTTAGAATGTACAGGGTGCATGCAGGTATACTGCCCCCACAGAACAGGGAATCACAAAATACCAGAACGGTTTGGGTTGGAAGGGACCTTAAAGATCACCCAGTTTTTTAACCCCCAGCGCCCTCCAGCCCTGCCAGGATGCAGGCATGCAACAGGTATTGTAGGCAACCCTGCTTTTCCCTTCCTTAAGCACAGTTAGAGCAGTGAAGGAGTTTCATTGTGCTGTATGCAGAGAAGGGAGGAATTCCAGGAGGGGAAAGGTTCCCTTTGAAGCACATGGCACGAAGAGCTTCCCAGTGACCATGGCAACAGCTCAGTGGGTTCCCAGCCTGAGAACCAAGTTACTACAGCCATGCCTCAAAAACAAAAAAGTCTGAAAGAAGCAAAGAGAGAGGGGGAGGTGGGGTCGGGGGTGTGGGGGAGAGAAGCTGAAGCAGAATTAGCCTGGCAGAAACTGAGCGGCTCCCTGGTAGGCAAATCCAGCCAATAATGCTGGTCGGGTTCACGGGGTTTCCTTTTCATTTCCAAAAGCTTTCTTCTTCCTCTGTCATTCCCCTCCTAGCCCTATTCAGGAGCTCATGAGATCAGTAAAACCCAGGCCTTTGCTTTGCCTGCATGCAGCATTGCCTCAAACAGGGCTGCACTGTGATCAAAGGTAATAGTAAATCACAGCTGCCACACACACCCCTTGCTTCAACCAGGGTCCAGTTTTCACAGGCACTTTAAACAGGAGATACATATTTTTTTTAAACACTTCCATCTCCATTACACTTTATAAACCTGACTATAAAGGATGATCAATTACAAAATCGATATGGAAATGAAAACATTAAATTCCGTTCAGCTACCCATGGATAAACAAGTGGAGTAAAACTTCTGAAAACACAAACCAGAGTTTTAATAAACAAAACAAAACCCCCAAACAAAACACCCCTAAATCAAAAAAGACCTCAACAACCAAGACGAACAATAAGAATAAAACCCTACAAGTTTGTACCAGATTTGTGTGTCATGCAATTTAGGTCTACAAACACCTTTAAAGTAGTCTACATTCTGCTTCACCATATTCCAAGTTTTCAACAGTAATGAAAGAAGAACAAAGAGTAGGTTTGCACTCCTTATTTCTTCCTCCTTTTCTAAATGAAACAAGTTCCATTTCCTTTCTCTGTTCAAGGCCACCCCTCCCCCATTTTCCTTTCCTTTCCCTACTCCTTACTGGGTTTTTTTCCTGTTTCTTCTATTTTTCCTCCTCTCCCTCTCCCTTTTTAATTCCTTTCCCTTTTATGTTTTAAATCAGTTGCCAAATCCTAAAAATAACCAGAGGAGGACACATACACACATGCAGCAGGTTTGGTATTTACCCAAGCAAAACAGTTAGGAGGCCACATAGAATCCTCATGGAGCAATTTGTTCCAAATTGCATGGAAAATGAACTTTTCAGAGGCCCAGACAATCTCAATACAACTTGTTCCCACTGGTAAGATAACCAAGCTGACTTAATTGAAAGACCTGCAAGAAGCTAATGGCTGATGCTCCTGCTGCTATCTGCACTCAACAGTATTAAAAAAATTCTGAGAAGTCCTTCTAAATCAGGACATAACTTGAGCATAAGGGAGGACTGAGCAGATGGAGAGAAGGAACTACAGCAGTGAGCATGAAATAGGGAAAAAATACTTTAAGAAGAGAAGGATAAATAAAAGACAGGAAAATACAGAACAAGGAGCTGTAGTACAGTTACTGAGAAGCAAATACTGTCTAGAACCTTGGCCAGTCTTTTTTCACCTGTTGAAATTCCTGCACATAAAACACATGATGCACTGTGCCCAAACTCTCTGGACACACCCTATGTCACACCACCATCATTATGCATCAAAGGAGATGCTACAGAGCTCCTGAAGCAAAGCCAGGGAAGATACAGGACATGGTGGGATTTGGGTATGTAGCAGTGGGGCAGATATATATTTTTAACAGTATTTGTACAGGGGACCTATGGTTCCACTTTCTTTATCTATTTTGCAAATCTATTTCCTCACATAATTTTCACTGAACAGATTCCTTCCTGAAATGGCTTTCTCCAAGACTCAACTTACTCCTGGACTTTACTTATGGATTACTGTGCATCTTTCAGTACCCAATCTTCTCTAATTCCCATTCTCACAAGACCTTATCCTCAGATTTTATCCTTTTAAGATAAAAGAACCAACAGCTGGAATTTCTCTGAAATAAAAACAGTATTCCAAGTTTTAAAAAAAAAAAGTTGTATTATGCTGAAATTCAAATCACTTCTTAAAGGGATGTTTCTCACTTTGTACCACAAGTGGAACATGCAGAAAATTTTAGACAAGCCAATGGTTTCCCATTTCCTTCGAAAGGTGAGGTTTTTAGAAGTTTTGTTTATAAATTTACAGAGACAAGTTTTACTTTAAAAATGTCAACCTATGATTTTATTGTCTGCCTGATACACTGCTCATCTGAAGTCACCAACACTACCCTACCCAATTTGAGCCAGCTGGATTTTGGGATGAACCCCAGTTACTTTATGTGTTTTCAGCTGCCCAGTTACTGGTAGAACTTGTGGCCTATGCTCTTTCACACAATTCCAACTACTCTAGACTTCAAATGTCAATATATAATAACCTCAATGTTCAAAAATTCTAAGCTGCAAACAAAAAAGGTCAGCTTTCTGCTTTCCTTTTTAATGTGTTTGGCAGCAGTAATGATATCTTACTTGACTTCACCCCATAAAACAAAGGGAAAAGTTTTGCAATTAATTTAGATTCCAGAGGCTGCATTCCACAAGGAGACTCCAGGAAGATGAAAATCTTTATTTCTTTGACCAAGACAGTAAGATTCACTTGTTATTACATGTATTTATCCTGCAATGAAAGCAAAGAAATCTTTCTAAGTTTGAAGACTCGTCTTTCCTCAAAAAGAGGAAATTAATGTATGTCTTCTGAGAAAACTGCACCAAAGGAAAACCACTAAGATGCTTTCATTTTGACTGCTTTGACCAAATCAGCATCACAGTTGCAGTTCACTCTAATTTCTACTCCACTTCTGCTTCACCTAAACAGACGTTTTTGCCTAAGCCTTTGTTAGGTTCCTACAAAACCCACAAAGGGAATGTGTGCACTCAGCTCCCCATCAGCATCTCTATCAACTGAGTTATGACATCACCTTTCCTGAAGCATCTAGTGTGAAATGAGGCAAAACAGGAATATTTTGTGGAGCAAAGGGAGTTTTCTCTTGGTTTATTTCTTGCTGATTTTTCTCAGAAAGGAACTAATCCTTTCAAGAAACAGTTACATGCAGCTCCAAACTATCCCCTTACCTTTCCTAAGACAGTGAGACATGGCTTAGGCTCCAACTCTGGCTGTTCCAGTTTCACCACTCCTACCCAGCCATATTCATACAGGTCTTCCTCATCATTGCTGTTACACAGTCCCAGTGGATGCATCTGAAATAGAAACAGAAAAAAACCTTTAGCCCATCATTAGAATTAAAAAAAAACCATAAAGATTGCTTTTGAATACCTTAACTTTTAACAAATATACTTTTATTTATTAAGATACACCGGAAAAAATGAAACATAAGGTTGCCTATATGAAGAATCCAGTACACTTCTGAAGCATGAGTACAAAATCAAAATGTTATGAAATGTCACTGTCATCTTGCTTATGAAAAAATCATTTAAGACTAACAAATGTGATTATAAGTCCTTTTCTCAGATATAAAATAACTAAATACATAGGTTCACTTTGTATTGCAAAACCACCTTTCCTTGCAAACTGACAGAAATAATACAAACTATCACTCATAAAAGCTTTATTCATCCAGAGATGTACATGTTTACATCAGATCCAGAGCCCATGTTTCAGAGGCATTATCACCTTTTTTTTTTTTTTTAAATATTTGTACAATATTGACAGTTTGTCATCCTTTGGAACAAGCCTACCTAAGTCAAAGTAAGGTACAAGAAACAAAACAAACCAGTCCAAATGACAGGGGGCAGAGGGCTATCATGAAATGAGAAACTTTCTTTTTTAGATATCTGTGTTTCTTACACTAGGCAATAATATGTCTTTACTTTAATTTCAGATATTCAGTCTGTTCCTCCTCCTTCCAACACTATGTAGTTACTCTAATTTTATTATGGCAAGGAGCTTCCTACATTGATTTTTTAGCCTTTCTTTTCCAAGTTTGCTGTCCTTCATTAGGATAATATCTTTGTGTATAAACTAGGATGTCATACATTTAATTTCTTACACTGTTTACTGTGTTCTCCTTGTTCTGTTCTTCCCCTCAAATAAAATCTCAGACTTTACACAGACCCTTGCCTAAGAGTTGCCCACGGTTTAATAAATATGCCGAGTTCTCTGCAAAAAAGTCTGCACTTCATCCAGTTTCATGTCTTTCCTTAAATGTCACCTTTGCCAAACTAGCTGAAGAAAACCACAAACTAATATCAGCTCTATGACAACTTTGCTTTCCGGTAGCTGACTATAATAGCAGGAGATTATACTGCTCAATAATTTACATATATATACACACACCTCACTAATCCATGCAAAGCAGCACCATGTAATGGTCACTAATCCTGCCATCACTTCTGCATCACCAGCTTGTCGTTTTGTCCTTTCCTCCTTTTCTCCCATGTCTTGTACCTTGACTTCCATTTTGCAAGTAATACAATACATGGAGTGCTATTTGTATTATCTTGTGGGGCCCTAACTTTCTGAATAACTTGAGTGATAACTGTGAAATATGGGAAACATGACGGTGACTGACACAATACACGGGTTTTCCTACCACTTGTTATTTTTCAAGATTCATCACCAATCCACTCTATTTTGAGAAAAAAAGAAACAAAACACGCTATACTAGGCAGAAGAAGTAGAATCCTTTGCCCAACTCTTAACTCAGCCTTCCTCTTTCTTTTTTTTTTTTTTCCTGAATGAGCTGCTATCACACGTTGTTGAGCAGTCTGCAGTCTCACATGGATGAGCAGTTCAATTTACTGCTAAAGGCTTGGGGCAGGTACTATCACTGGAAGATGAACCACTCTGTGAACTCATCATCTGATGGATAAACTATTCAGCACAGACATAAAAATGGGGTGGAGTCAGTCAGAGAATGCTCTCTTCAAAATTGCCAGGGCATATATTCCAACGGAATTAACCCCCCAAAACAAGTCCATGGGATCCTTTAAGTAAAAACACAGCTTTAATCGGTATTAAATATCTAAAGAAACAGAGAACCATTCCCTTGATGTAATTCCCTTGACATAGGGTGTATTAATTGAGCTTTGAAACCATAACCCATATCTAAGAAGTTTCTAGTTCAAAATCCTTAAAATGTGCTGGGGCACTTTGCACATGCCTGAAAGGGCAAAACTGAAACCACGACTTAGGCGCTTTTATCCAAGGTTACAAAATCTGTATACATTGCTGAGGGTCTAAAATAACTTCAAAAAGAGCCGCATGAATTTTATGTGGGTTAGTGTTACACAGCAGACAAACAGTAAAGCAACAGAGGAGGAATACTTTACTCTGTAACTCAATCACCTAAAAAAAGTCCTGGTGATTAAAAGAAAACTTTCACCCTTTTGCCCTTTTTTATGTCTGCCAGGATAAGACATTACAGTGTTACAAACCACCGTATGAACAGCTCAGAATCTATCTATGCCCTGTCTCATGAGATGAAAAGTCTTGGTCTTTTTTTCCCATACAATAAATAACAGCTCTACCCACTTTAGTCCAGAAAAAAAATCTTGGAAGAAGGCCAAGAGGAACAGAAAATTCTTTCCACTGTCACTTTCATCCAGAATACTGTTATTCCGTAACAGCTTCCAAGTGTGAATGGCCCTTTAGATCATAGTCACCAAGCACATTCTGAAGTTATGTCTCTGGACATCAGTGTAAACTCAAAGCTCAAAGAGCCTCTTCTCTTCCTTTTACAAAGCCTGAGTGATGAGCAGATTGAGAGCAGCCGTGCAGAGCAGGACCTGGGGGTACTGGCACATTAAAATTTGGACTTGACCCAGCAATGTGCGCTCCCAGCCCAGAAAGCCAATTGCATCCTGGGCTGCATCAAAAGAAGTGTGGCCACCAGGTCGAGGGAGGGGATTCTGGCCCTCTGCTCCACTTTGCCAAACCCCACCTGCAGCACTGCATCCAGCTCTGGGACCTGTGTGGGCAGGTACAGAGGCCACAAAAACACTCTGAGGGGCTGGAGCCCCTCTGCTCTGGACACAGGCTGAGAAAGCCGGGGTGGTTCAGACTGGACAAGAGAAGGCTCCAGGGAGACCTTAGAGCCTCTTCCAGTGCCTAAAGGTGGCCTAATAGGAAAGATGGGGAGGGACATTCTATCAAGAGATATAGTGACAAGACATAGGATAACAGTCTTACACTGAAAGAGGGTTGGTTTAGATTAGAAATTCTTCCCTGCAAGGGTGGTGAGGCCCTGGCACAGGCTGCCCAGAGAAGCTGTTCAAGGCCACATTGGATGGGGCTTGAAGCAACCTGGTCTAATGGAAGGTGTCCCTGCCCATGGCAGGGGGGTGGGAACTAGGTGATCTTTAAGGTCCCTGCCAACCCAAACCATGCTATGATTATGTGATTCTATGAATGAAGCAATTAGGGACACAATAAGGTACCAACCAGACTATGGATCCTGCAAGTGTGATTCCAGATTCATATCATAAACCAACAGCAGAGTTTTACTCAAACAGAGGCTTCCACATCATTTTTTTCTTGCCTTCAGCAGACTTTAAGCCAGCAGAAGCTGCCAAAACTGAAATTTTTACTTTAGCTTAAACCCAAAAAGAACAATGACACACCTAAACAGGCACTCATCTCTTTCTCACAAACCACATTCCTCGTCCCTATGGTTCTCCATGACAGAACTGCAGTACTCTGTGTCCCAGGGTGTGAAAACATTAATATGCAACTCCCAAGGTCATAAAGGATGGCCACTCCCGTAGTGCAGCTTTGCACAGCTTGTGCCTTCCAATTAGAAAAAGGCAGGAACCGATGGCATACTCAGTACCTTCTCCCTCATCTCCCTCTCATCTGACTTAACCAGATCAGCCAAGAAATAAGACTCTGAAAAGCTGCATGCATTAAAGAAGGATTCAGAGACCATTGAGTTTACAGCTGCCTTGGACAAAATACAGATGACAACATTGACTCGAATCATCTGAGGCGTGTGTATCAAGCAGCAGGTACCAGGCACAAAGTCTGAAATCCAGAGAATTAATTCTGGAACACAGAATTAATAATACAACCAAGACCAATATGTGTAACTAAATGAGCTGTATCTGAAAAGCTGCACAATATTTCAAATCGAACATGGAATATGAAAACAGAACAGAGAACAGGTAAAAGGAAGAACAGTGTGAGATGTGAGAAATAACAATTGTTTTTATGGCAAGAGATGATTTCTTTTTAGCATTTACTGACCACTGTATGTCATTTTGAAACTCCTTTTCCAAATACCAACAGTTCCCGCTTCTTGAACCTAGTCCAAAGAACTGCGTTTTCTAGGCAGGTTCTGAACTCTATCCTGATGTAAGAACCTAAAAAGAGGAATCTTTGGCAAACTTGCTAATAAAGGGGAAAAAATCAAGCAGGAGGTCATTTCCTTCATACAGGACTCATGCAATTCACACAGTTGTATTCACCTTGAGGGAAAGAAATTTTCAAATTCTTGTCCAAACCCATGAATTGAACCCACTTAGAACACTCACTTTTACTCACAAACCATAGCAAGGTTGTACTATGAACTAGTTACTAGAAAAAAGCTGTGGTCTGGCTAGCAAACAAAACCAAGCAGCTGTCAGAGAAGAATTCTCCTTCAACACGGCCATGCTGGCCACCACCATTGCTGTGCAAGGACAAACGACCACAGCAAGTGGATTCCATTTTGTAGTCCAGCAACCCAGGCACAGGATGTCTACTTTACATTTCCTACCAGTGCACAGGACACCAAAGCAGGGAGAAGACTGAGATTTATTAAACCATCACACAAAGGCAAAATGATTTTTCACATGAGAAACCTCAAACCCAAATGCAAAACCCACTGTAAGCAGTAAGCAAAACTAACAGGGTGCTGCAGGCTCCCTGCTGGCAAATGTAGAGAACTCACTAGTTACATCTGCAGGCTACAAACTCCCCAGGATTTTGCTGCATCACAATGGAAGACATTCACTTCCCCCACCTTAAAAAAAAAAAAATTTGGGGTTTTGCATATTTTTTTGCATTTTTACAACACTTCTAAAAATTCTTTACTGTGTTTGTTTCACAGGGAATACACATCTCTTCTTTATACATCAACATCAGTTTCCATCTTATCTACTACTTCCTTCTTCATGAACACACCAAGCCCTGTAGTAATCTTTCTGACCAGCACTGTTGGAACCATGTTCCAGGGACCCCACTGAGGATCACTCTGAGCATGCAATTTCCACCCAGGAATCTCTTCTCTCCATAATTTCTCTCCAGCTTCACATCCCAGCAAACATTATTTCATTCTCACTCCATATTAAGACTCCAGTGGCTAACAGGAAAGCCGGCTTCAGTTCATTCATAAGGTTGTGGTTTTGTTTGCTTTTCTTTTTTACAATTCACACTAGAATTAAGGATCCCAAAGAGCCTAAACAAAACAAACACAACAACACCCCCCCCACACACAACAATCCCACCAAACCAAACTAAAACAAAACAAAAACAACAACAACAACAAAGACAAAATCTCATATGACCAGAAATTATGCTATTGCAGGGGCAGGGACTGGGTGAGGGACTGACATTACCCTGAGCACCCACATCCCATCCTCTGGGCAGCCACCATCCCTCCATGCTTACAGAACTGAGTTACTCACACAAGTGAAAATTCATCAGGCAGAAGAAAAAAGGGCAAAAGTAGCAAAAGAGAGATTTAAAAAAGGCTATGCCAAGAGTCAGAAGAGTGAAATACACTTTTGCAGTGACAAAGTTAGTAAAAATTCTAGACCACCTAAAACCACAAAATAACACAGAAGGACTCTGGGGACCTACCCATGCCCCATAAAAAAGAGGATGAGAAGTCGCATGGCAGGTTTTTGACTGCATTGCCATATCAAAAACTATGCTGTGTTCAAGGTGCATATTAGAAGTGTCAACCCAGTACACAAATCTAAAGAACATTTATTTAAGGCATAGAAAAAACCCACTCAGCACCAAGGTCAGTAAGACACGAGCTTCATCGACAGAAAATCTTCTGTCCTCAAAAGTTCTCCACCACTCCAAGCCACAAGTAGTTGGTAGATTCTTCTTGGATGCCACAGGCTTACACTGTAGTCATCTCTTGAGATCATGACAGATAGAATATACTGTAATTTTCTGAAACAAGGATGTCAACTAAAAGTGCAGCATGAGTTAATGAATTTAGGCTTAAAAGACTGGTGTTATTTCTAGTGATCAGGTGCCCAGCTGCAGCAAAACACCATCCACTGGGGCTGATGGTGCTTACAACAAGACTCATGCTGTGCAAGTGCTTGTCATCTTCTCATGGTTTCTTGTCAGTGAATTAATCAGAGAAGATCACAGGATGTAAAAAGGTGAGGCTAGATGGAAATATCTGCCAGGTCCAAGGAGGATCCAGAGTGTTTACAGATTCACATATTTCTCTTTAAACAAAAGAGAGCATGGACAAACTGCAATGGACAAACTAATGATTTTCTGTGAGGTGAAAAATTATCAGAAGTTTCAAACAGTCACAGTAAAAAGCAAATTCAAAACACTACACTGCACATGTCTCTAAAATGGAGCAGAATTATCCAGCCTTTTAGTGAAGACTTGAACTCTTTATTGCTGAAACAACAGACACACCATATAGCTTTCCCACACAGAATGCACTTGGCATGGATTCATCTCCCTCCACATGAATTCACATTCCTTCACCAGACAGGCTTTTGAAATAAAATTTATGAGGTTTTGCAGTGCTCAAAAGAAAACATAAAAAGTAAGTCAACCTGAATGTGAAGTCTATCATCATGGAAATGCAGTTTCTTCTCAAAGCTTTCCCCTAAACCAGGTGTATGTTGGAGCAGCCTCTGGTAACTGAAGGGCAGAGAACTCCCTTTTTGGCTTCCCCCAGGTGTATGGAAGCAGAGCCAGGTAACTCAGTGCAGACTTCAAATACTTTTAGTTACCCAGCCCCTCGATGTCCTGCCACCACTTCCAAGCTCTAGATTTCCTTTCTCCAGCTCCATGCCCCAGGGAAGCTTCTTCTAAAGGACAGATCCAAAGTCTTGAGTATTCCAAGGATCAAATGAGATAAGGCAACCAACCAATATAAGTTTTTACAGGAAGCAGAAAAAAACATTAGTACACTTCTGCTGGGATTTCTGTAGTTAAGTATCTTCCCTGTCAAACCAGCCTTACTGAACTCAAGACTGACATATATGCTTTTTTCGAAATGCAGTAAAAATAAGTCACCCAACAGACTTCGAAAAAACAACAACTTCTTCATTCACTAAAAAGTACTAGAGGATGCAGACTGTCTGATTCAGAGACAATCCAGTATTTTGGTACTAGACTCACCAGAAGTTCGATGGAATAGTGAGATGGAAAAAGGGGCACACTCCCACAGACAAATATAGAAATATTTCTTGGAAGTGTAGAGACTTAATTAGAAAAGCATTAAATTCAACTGGAGCTCAAACTGGCAACAGATGTCAAGACTAATAAGTATATTAATAGCAAGAAGAATTGCAAACAATATATGTCTACTACTGGATGGGGTTGGCACAAAGCAAGTAACAAAGCCAAGCAACAAACAGCTGATAGTAAAGGAGGGATGAGTGAGGGATCATCCATGCAAACCAGACACACAGACATCTATGGAATCTAAGAGGATGCCTCCAGGTGTCCTATGAGAGCTGGCTGTCAGAATTGCAAAGCCAGGCCCTATTATCTTTCACAGGTCATGGACACTGGGGGAAGGCCCCTGATGAGAGGAAAAGGGCAAATACTACACTGCAAATACCAGCAAAAATCCAAGAGGACAGATCTGTGAAACCCCAGTGCAGTGAGCCTCTCTTCAGTACCTGAGAAAATTATGGAACAGATCCTTATGGAAGCCATTCACAGGTACATGAAGAGCAAGATGCCAAATGAAAATGCCAGTTTGGATTTACTAATGCTTGATCAATCTCAGTTATCTTTTCTGATGAAGCAACTTGTTCCACCGATGAGGGAGAGCTGTGGATGAAGACTTCAGTGAAGATTTGACATTGGTCTCCTTCAACATCCTTGCTGACAAACTCCTAAGATTATGGACTAATGTCCTGGTTTTCTAAAGTAGCTGCTACAGTGCTGTGGTTTGTATTCAGTACAAGAATGATGTTGATAACATACTGATGTTTTAGCTATTGCTCAGCACTGCTTACTCTAAATCAAGGACTTTTCAGTTTCTCATACTCAGCCAGGGGACAAGAAGCTTTTATTATTAAAATAACCAATATGAGACCCAGAAGGCTGAAAAATAGTCAAGTTAATGCTATCAACACTCATTTTTTGCATTTACTCTGTATTTTTACCTCCTTACCTATTAAAAGAGAAACTACTTAAGAATTAAAAAAATTAGTTTGTACTCATTCTTCAAGACAGACTTGAGTCATCTCAGCTGATCAACATTTGCCACTGATTGTCACCACTGCTGTGATTTTGATCTTCAACAGAATGCAGCTACTAATACAACTGCATCATCACAAGGGTATTTTTTTCCCTACTACCTATAAATACAGTGGAAAGAAGAACTTAACTTTTCTCCATTTACTCTTCCGTATTGGCAGAGCAACCTGTTGCCAAAAAGTGACTTAAGGTTCTTGAATTATGAAGACCTCACCAGAAAAAAAAGGCTCAGTATGATACAGCAGCACTGTATCATGCTGTTTGAATAAGGCATCAGCAGAATGTGCCATTACAGAGGAGCAATCCAAAACTGCACAAATGGGGGGAGGAAAAAATAAAATCTTTCAAGAACTAAAGAGCAGTGTTTTGGTTTTTTTAAATAAGCTAGGTATTGCTACTGTTTCTGCAACCTGATAAAACATGAGGGTTTTTATGCTGTCTGCAGCTGGAACATAGCAGCCTTTTTAAAGAAGGTGAAAGCTGGAAGCATTTCCCCCTCACCCTGTGCTGCTCCAGATCGTGCAGCTTTGCCATGCAGAGAAGAACACTTGTTCCCCCTCACGAGTAGAGAACTCCATTAAAACACCATTTCTTTTCACTTTCAAGCATATTTGTTCTGTTTTAAAGAAGCACATCCTGCCAAAAACCAAACTGCCACAAAATGCAACATCGCAGGACCTGAGCATTTCAGCAGCGCGCTTTTCTTGGCTATCAGTCGTGACCGTGCGGTCCAAGCCAGTGGTTAGAGTTGAACCCACAAGTGGTTTCCACTAAACTTTCTCTGTAGCAAGAGCATCAGGCATTCCTGAAGTCCTCTCACAGTCCACTTACTCCAGGAAGTATGCCAAAATAGATGATGAGAAATCCAGTGTATGCTGTAATTAAATGTAAAACCAGAGACACTCAGCTGAACACATCCACCATGCAGAGAAGGCCAGTCAAACTCTACAGTGCAGACAGGCCAGTACTACACAGAGTCCAGCAGACCCTGTGGAAGAGAGAGGTAAATTCTGAAGAGCAGTCAGAGCAGGTTCTGTTAACTAGGAAACCAGACCTTGACACTGATCTAGTTCATCAGCAAACTCAATTCACCTGCGCAGTGGTCCAGCTTCAAATCCCTCAGGAGAGGAAGAAAACTGCCAGCTGAAAGACATACCTCCCAGGCATCCCCTGTCAGGACTGCCCCAGGTCAGAGAACACTGCAGATACCCACAGCACATGCACAGTAACAGATGTGTACAAGTCTAAATTCAGCACGTCTGCACCAGATTTACTGCACGGGCGGTGATTTAGTGCACTGCCCAAGCTATGCAGCTGAGCAATCTACTGCAACAAAGCAGATGGACTCTAATTATTCAAACACTTTGCAAGGGAAGCTCCTGGTCCATTCAAATAGAAAGCTGGCCTCTCCTCCCTTCAAAGCATCTCAAAAGCAAAACTCCATGTACAGAGATGTACATACCCTAGACGACTTGAAGGAAGATTGCTTCTCTTAAGAATTTAAGTGCTTTGATTACATTGAGTTGTCCTATCACAGCACTGACAGAGCAAAGGGGAACAAAATCATGTTTACAATTGTGGGGTTTTTACCTGTCTTTAATTGGTGGAAAATGCTGACAAAAGATGCAGACACAATGCCACACAGGACAGGGGAAACTAGAGAGAAAATCTGGGAGTAAAATGATACCTTCACAGATTACTTCTGGCAGAAGAAGCCAGTAGGTATATTGTCAAACAAGAGTTCTGGCCCTATAAAGACCAATACAAACCACCAAAATGCACTAATGGCCAAAACATTAGACATAGTCATAACTGACTGGGAAAAACAGAATTATCTTACATCTCAAGAAAAACTGCATTTTTCCCATAGCACTCAAGCAGGTACTTAATAACTGAAAGTATCAGATCAGTTGTCATATAATCTCCTTGGTTTAAGTTAAAGGCCTGATATGGAGTTACCAATACTTTGCAACTAAGTTTTCTAGCAGAAAATAGAGTAGGAACTATGAAGACACCCTGACAAACCTTGTACAACATAAGGGGGTCTATTTGTTTAAACCCCAGGGAATATTTCGGTATGGAGTTTTGGGGCCCAGAAAGAATGAGTGTAACTATTAAACAGAAAAAAATCAACCAAACAACCAGTTGACTGAAGCTGTTCATATAGAGAACCCTAAAAGAAATTTCCATTTGCATTCTCTTGCCAAAAACACACACGATGCACACTTAAAAAAATCTGTCTGGGATGAAAACTCCATGAGTGTTAGGAGGGAAACACAACAAACACATGTGCATGCTCTAGAGAAGGTAGTATTGCATTTTACAAAAGCACACAGTTCTGAAAAGTCATCAAGCTACTCATTTGCAGACTGTATTTTAGCAAGGAAGTTTAGCAAGCAGACTGACAGCTCTCCTGCTGACCCAAAATTTCACAGAATTGTAAAACTCCACACCAGTAGCGACTGTTCCTTATATGTGTAGACTGATTTGTGACTGACTTCCAAACTCCCTACAGTTCATTTTTCTGCCACATTAACTGGTCTAGACCCTGGCTTTCCAGAAAGTTCTTGATATAACATGGAGTTTAAGAGCTGACTTGCTTTTCCAGAGTCCTCCAGGACCTCTGGCAAGAGCAGATATTTTGTGTATTTTGTTGTAAGCTGCTAACAAGCAGAGCTGGTTTGCCTGCATTCAGATTTGCAGGGCACTTTGCTAGACAAACAG
The DNA here is from genome assembly GCA_038380795.1 of Pyrocephalus nanus. Lineage (NCBI taxonomy): Eukaryota > Metazoa > Chordata > Aves > Passeriformes > Tyrannidae > Pyrocephalus > Pyrocephalus nanus. The sequence continues at coordinate 6,672,855 of CM076278.1, forward strand.
AGAAGGGTAGGGAAGGAGAGAAAAAGGAGTTAAAAATAACACAAATTATTTCTGAGGCATCCTTTGGGTTTGAAAGAGAAGATATTACTAGAAGATCCAATTAAAAAGCAGTATTGCAGATAAGGATGAACTAGTTACACATAGAGATCACAGATACCTCCCACATCCTGTTCTTCTAATTTTAGGTGGTATGCTGCACTGAGGCATTCCAGCTGGATACGTAGGTACATCCAAACTATTTTCTTCATATTTGCCCTAAAATACCCTCAAACATGTACTCCTCCTAACTTGATTCATCAATATGCAACAGCAATATCAACTACAATTCTGCTATCCATGCCAGACTTTGATGAAGATTAAAGAGATTTCACCACTGAGAAAAACTGAGACAGGAGGTGGTAAAATTAGTAAAAGTGTGTAAACACTGTTTGTTACAATGCTCTGTCCTAGAACACCTCACCTGTTCACCACCTTTCACCATAGTGAAACTTGGATATGTATTCCTATGCTTTGTTTGATCCCCTATAATACTGTACTTCTTACCCTACAGCTCCTGTCCCTATAACACCCTCATGAAGGATATTCTCAGTATTTAGCAAAGCTGGTTGTTTGGATTTCCAAAAATAGTCAGTGTCCAAACAAAATGTGACCCAGTCATGGAGCTCTAGTAAATCCATTTCCCACCATAGCCTTCATTAAAAAGGTGATTATTTTGTGCTGCCTCCAAGATGTGTTCACTGGGCCAGAGGGAGGGAAGAGGAACAGAGAACATGCACATACAGAAAGGCTGCCCTATAAATAAGAACAATATTGTCCTTAAAAAGAAGGATGGGGGAAGGGAACTAATACGGGTAAACTGTTACAGAAAAATGCAAATTCCTCACCACAAAACTAATCAAACTTCCTTTATCCTATATACACATGCAAAGCAGAAACTCTGTATTTCTGCTAGAAACCATTTTCCATATGCAAAACAATATTTTATCGATATAGAGAGGTAAAAGCCACAGAGGGGGGAAAAAAAGGTGAGAATGCAGAAAGAAATGAGGCTTAAAATGCACAACACTCCATCCCATCCCCCTCCCCTCATGCCAACCTCTCATCTATAATCCAACACAAGAGAGACAACAGGCAAACAGCAAGAGGTCATCTTCAAAGGGCTGGTTGCCAGGGGAGGCCAGTGGAAAGAGCGCAGGCATGTCCTCATCAAAGTCCAGCAGCTGTGGGAGAGCCACGGAGGTGCAGCTTCCCCTGGGGCTGCAGGGAAATTCAGAGATGGAGGACAGAGCTGGAGCTGGCAACATAAACTGGGCAGCTTTGCACTTTGCATCAGGCAAAGCACAAGAGAGAAGGGGGTTAGGCCATTTTAATCCTTCACCCATTTTTGCACTTCAGAGACCTGAACTGCTGTTTAAAGTCATCAGGATACACTGTGGATGCAGCAGGCAAAAGGCAGCAATAAGGAGCAACTTTCTGCTCAGTTCAAAATTAAAATTTTGTCTCAGTGACTACACATAGAACAGGGATGGAAAAGATATAGCAGATAATGCACAGCCAGCTGTAGTTTCATTACTTCTCACAGAAAACATAAATACAGTTGGAGCCTGGGAGGCTGTCCCACAATAAACACTGCCTGCAAACATTACCCAACAAAGCATGTATTATTTTTCTTGGAGAAACTGTGAGATAATAATACTGACTCCTGGCTACCTGAAACATTGCCATATAAATCAGAAGCCAACATAAGAACAACTCCAGATTCTGGTTCTTAGAAGTCTCATAACTTTTTGAGGCATTTGTATTAAATGGGAACATGATGACTGAATGTAAGAATTAAACTGCTACTCCTCAAATACAGGAAAAGAAGATGCAAATGCAGGCAGTGAAATCTAACAGATTAAGTAAAATCTGAACACAAAGAGGAATCAAAATTGCTCTATCATAAACAAAGAAAATAAAAAATTAAGAAATAATTAGAAATTAAAATTTTAACTTTTGTAATTCTCAGAAGCATGGGGCTAGTCTGTTTCAGATAACTGTCATCCTTCCCTGACAAAATCAGTACTTTGTTATTCTGTATTAAGTGGCTTAATTAGCTGACAGAATTTAAAGATACAGTTGCTGAATTATCAATAATGGTAGGACAGAAATAATTTCATTATATTTACCTCCCACATCATGCCTAGAATCTTCCCCAAAACACACAAAGGGAAGCAGCTGGCATTTGCTAAGGATGAACAGACACACTTCTTAAGTATGTGTTTTGGAGCATGAAGTTTCAGTTGCTGTCAGCACACAGTGGTAGCTTGAGTGAAAATTCAAATGGCACAGAGTTACACAGTCTAAACAAATCCTCTAGGCTGCAATACAAAAGTTGACAGGAAGAAAGCTTTTAGTATGTAAAAAGTTCTTGATCGTTACCTTGACTGAAAGTCGGTCTGGAAGTACCACCAGGGAAGCAAAAGATCTATCAGTGATAAAGTATTAGACCTGCATTCCTTAAGGCAGCATGAAAAAAAGTTTTTCAAGGCTGAAACATAATAATTCATAGCCTAAATATGGACCATATATTTCTTAGGCTATCATGTGAACTGATTTACATAAAGACTCTTCCAACATTCTAGAAACCATACAATCTGTGGCCAACAGCAGTTCCTTCAGCCAGTGCTGCAGAAGATGCTCTTGAAAAGTTTTTGAATATGGCAAGGCACATTAAACAGCCTAAAAACAGAACACTGATTTTGAGTCTTTCAAAGTGATGTGATGAAGTTGATTGAAAAAAGAAAGCCTGTTGTCCACAGACTTAAATCAAGTACCTAAGTGTCTGCATCACCACCAGAGGGGTTTAAGACACTGAACTCAAGGACAAGTTGGAAACTCTACATACCAGACATTTATTCAGGGTTTTCTATCTCTAAGAGCAGTGTAAAGATTAAGGAGTTTGTGCACACACAGCAGAACTGGCCTTCACCTGCCCCACACAATGCAGTGGCCAAACATGGAGCTGTGGTGCTCACCTGGGTATTTGTCACCATGTCTCCAACACATCGAGTACCCCCGAGAAGAGCTGCCTTGAGAACTGAAGCAATGTATACCAGCTTTGTTTCCTTCAGTGAGTACTCCCACCATGGCTTACTCTCCAGAAAAAGAAAAAAAAGAAAACCAAGCCACCATCTCTTACAGACTGTGCCTCAGAGAGATGCTCTCATCTCAGTGGTGGAGGAATTTCTCAGTTCCCAGAGCTTGCAGCACGCACAGACCCAACAGAAGTGGGATTCCAGCACTGCCTCCTCTCACTGCCCAGACTAGACTTTCCAGCACCCAGGTTTCTTCTCCACACTCTTCCTCAGTTGCTCTTCCTATATTCCATTATTTCTAAGGAATCTTATTTATTCCTCTGATGTGAAAGTACCTGCACTGCATACTCTGTCCAGTCTTTCCTCACTCCTCTGCCACAAATCACCAAGTTCTGACCCAGTCTACTGCAAATCCCTTCACACATCCCTACACACATCTCTCTTATGACATTAGAAGAAGAAAAATATTGAAATCAGCTGTGGGTATTAGGGGTCTTCACTACACTTTCCTTCATTACGCTGCTACAGAGTTAGACTGTTATATTTTGGACACCTCCCCTTACTTCTTACCTCTGTGCACATTTCTCTGAAGCTTAACCTTTAAGAGTTCTAGATTTATAAATAGGTGACTTGAAGATAACTCATTTTCTTGTACTGAATTTTATCATAAATTATAAAGCACTCTCCTGCTCTCTACATTTAACTTTAGATTACACAGAAAAAACAAAAAATTTCTCAAGAAAATCCCTGTAACATTTTTTACAATCTGAAGATAGAGAGTTCATCTTAAATTGTTTTTCTAAATTTTCCTTTTGGTCAGATTTTTGTTAACCTTTTATAAGCTATCCTGGAGCAATACACAAACAGGTAAAGTTTACAGAAGTTCTGTTTCAAACTCCAGTTGCCTTCTCGTATCCCAGTTTCCCCACTTTGTGCTCCAAACTTTCCTCTCCAGGACCTATCATCTGACCTTCCTTTCATTTGACAACAGAACGTGATCTCCTTTACTGGAAGGTGAGATGACTTTCTCATCATACCTCAGCTTGTCTCACAGCAGAAACTGGACACATTCCCCTGTTTCCTCTGACAGCCCCCCAGCCCACATGTTCAGGATTCTCTCACGCCACTTCTGGGCCACTGGTGCAAGTAAAATGCCTCTGAAGGACTCAGTGGCCATCCTGATGGGTCCAGACACCTCACCTGATGGCTCCTAAGCCCAGGTGCACCCAGCAGCAAACAGGCAGACTAGTGTTACTTTGCTGCATCATGTGCAGTGGAGACCAGAGCAGTGCACTCACCAGATCCCACCTGAACCAACGATGAAGGTGGAAGGATTTCTGCCCTAGCAAAGTCATGTTCCTTTATGACTGTATGGAAATCAGTCCTTTCTTCCTCCCTGCTTAACTTCCTCATTCACACCACAAGGAAAAGATGTCCCTGCCCATAGAGGAATTGACTGCTTTAAAAAAATTACAGGCCAGTATTAAGGCATATAAATCAGGTGCAAAGAGTTGTTCCTGAAAACAGATTAAGTGTAATGCTTGCTTTTTTCCATAAAAGAAAATAGCTGGTGCACTGGGCTCTCCATTTCAGGTAAAGGAATGAGCAATGCACTGTTTCAAAAGCTTCTATTACAAAAATTCAGTGCATATTGCAACCTTCCATGTTACCAGACAGAAAGAAATCCTCAAATCCACTGGGGAAAAAAAACGCCCTTCTTAAAAACTGCCACCTGATGGCAGCCTATGGCTTCAGTCCTATTGTTCCAAGTGGCAACTGGCAACCATTTTGAGTGAGATTAGCTCTACCCTGAGTCACCACTGAAGAATGCTCTGTAGTAGAGAGAATGACCTGAAAATAAAAAGCTGTGCTTAATTCTAACGTAGCACTTTGCTGAAGTAGTCACTGCAAATATTCCCATTTCACACACTATGAAATTCTTCTTCCCTCTTTCAGCCTCAATTTGTTCTATTTTGCACAGCAAATAACCAACTTAGATGTAGCATGGGCTCCATAACTCAGTCCACTGCACAATTCCAGTCAGCATCAAAGGCTGACTGATGGCCAGTTTCACTCACTGCTCACAGCCTGTGCTTTGACATCTTGAACCAGAATGCAGAACTGTTCTGCACTCCAGTAATTATCAGGCCTTTGCTCTCTTCCATTTATCAAAGGCATTTGCAGGAACTTAGCACTTGGTGCCTGAAGGATCCAATTTACGTTATTTAAAGTCAAACTAACAATAATGGAAGTTTCTAGAATTCTGGAGACCTGATGCGCTCTCCTTTTATTATAAAGAGGTTAATTCTGTGATCTAAGAGCAAAACTAACTCCACTTTGAATAAAGAATTACAAAACTGAACTGTTTTACAGAACTGTAAATCAAAACAGTTTTTCTCAGCTTTTTCTGACACAATATTAATGTACATATAGCATCCTATGTATGGATGAAAAATTCTAAAATTTTTATTATGGTAAATTTTAAACAATTAAAATTATTTGCCCAATTCACTGTCAATTTTCAATACTTGTGCTGTATTTCAGGACACAACAACAGTTCTGCTTCCGTCTTTCACCATCTCTTCCTGTATTATTCCTCTTTCCTATAGCCACTAATCTATTGCTTTATCTCTCTTCTCTTCCAGATTAGCCCTTCACTACTTCTCTTCCACCCCATCCCTCTTTTTTCCTTTTCTTTTTTTTTTTTAACCCATCTCCTGTAGCTCTGGCATGCAGCCCATGCTAATAAGTCCAGTAAAGCCTATTGGCTTGGGTATCTCCTCCTGGCACACCTCACCACTGAGGTATGCCTCACTGATTGGGAAGTTAATGGTGTAAACTGCACTCCAAGAACACAGCAGTGTGGGGTGAATGAGTGCTGTCTGCAGGACATTTCCCTCACATGTTAGAAAATCTGGACAGTGCAGCGAATGAGGTAAGATTCTATGAGAAAAGAAAATACAGTACTGTGGTTAAAGCAGCTGAATGCTTCCCAAGAGACTGGATTGCTTCCTCTGCCACAGAATTCCTATGAAACGTTGGGCAAGTCATAAAAACAGCCATGCAGGGTGTGATCAAAAATCCAATCAGCACAGTATCCCATCTCCAACAGTGGCCAACTGCAGAAATGTGGAGAATACGAAAAGCTGAGCAGGTATGGAGTGATTATTCTTCAGATACATATTCTTTAGATAGCCTCTTAATTATGGCTATCAGTGCTTAAAAGACTTCCAGAGCTGAGACTTCATCGAAAATACTGTATTTAATACTAAGCAATGTTTCATGTTTTTACCTAATTCCTTTAGGATGACACACATACTTATGGCTTTTACACCACCCTACAACAAGAAACTCAACTTACTATTTTTAGAATGTACATTCTTTTCCTGACTGTAAAGCTGTTACGTGAATTTCACTGAGAACACTCTGACAATCATTGTTTTGAAGGGAGTAGCCAATAATTGTTTCTTAATCACACTCTATACATCAGACTTTACTCAGTCTCTTGTCAGTGGCCTCTTTTCCAAGCTGATAAAATTCAGTCTTTTTCAGTGTCACTGTTAGATGATGTGGACATTATACAGCTGTGATCTACCTGTTCCTTTTACCAGTCTCCCCTTCCCATTTTATGATGCACTGACTTGACTGCACGCAGCATTCAAGCTCTTGGAGCCTAATGGTGCTCAGGAAGTCTTCTGCTTTGCTCTCTGGTCCTTTCCCAGTAATTGAAACACTCATGAAATTTTCAGCTACTTCCACCAGGATAAGGTTTTCAGGACATGCTTTATTCTTAAGAAAGAAAAGAGATCTTAGTCACAACTTTGAGAAGCCTTTTATGATCCCTCTTTGCTCTTCCTGGTGCAGCTTGTACTACAATTAACCAAGATCAGCACTGATATATAACCTGCTGTATATACAGCTGTGACTTGGGGAGAATCCCTTTAACCAAGGTCCTTACAAGGCACATTCAGTCAGATATAAACACAGAGAAAAGTCTGCAGAAAATGTGACAGATGCAAAAATAAAACCAAAGTCAATGGAATCTGTGCCCAATCACAAAAATAAACAGAAAAGGCTAGGCATTGTGAAAAGAACAATCACACTCATAAGAACATCTCTGTCCTCCATTGCTAGGGAACTGCTAATTTTGCCTGTAATGTTTAAATAACTGTTGGTGCTCACTGTTTAGAAACTACATGTTAAAAGTCCTTTCATTCCATCAGGCATTTTAAGAATAGGTTACATGTCTACAGAAGGCTAATATATACTGCAAGCACCAAATGTCACATGAGAAAAACATCTGTGTTAGAAAAGCCATGGCTAGGATGCTTTGGTGACTGTCTATATGTGTTCAGCTTCTGTCAGGTAGCTAACAGTACACCAAAGTATTTACCATCAGTCTTCACACAGACAATCTAGCTCAAAAATCCTCTACTATATTTTGCTTACTTCTAGTACCCAATATTACAAGATAGCATCTTTTTTATTATCCTCCAGAGTGCCTCAAATCATCATAGTAGTATGTTATTTTAGTAATATATTGGCTGATTTAATACATTCACCCAGATAAAGTTTTCTGTGCAAGATCATATCACCTTTCAGTAGCTACCTTCATAAACTACTTTGAACACATGTCTGCTGGTACTTCAGCTGATAAGCTCCTCTTGCTACACCCTCCCAGTTCAGAAGAAAAAGCCCACATCTACTGCTGTTCGTGTGGGGCTTTAAGAACACATTTTGTCATCAGGCTACAGTAGCTGCTTTAAAACCTGTATGGAGGAAGAGCTGGGAGGAAGAAGTCCTCCCTCTCTCCCCACCAATCACTGTAACCTGAGGTGCTCATCTTCCCCAGAACCTTTAGGATGGGTTTGAACCTGGTTTGCCACAAACAGGACAACAAGTAAGAGACCATCACCTCTAATCAAACATGACAAAAATCACAATCCCAAAAATAAAAATAAAAGTGCAGCCATTCAAGCAGACTTCTCTTTGCATGATGAGGTAACAGACAGAATTCCTGGACTTGTATCTGTAATACTATTGTTCAGGGAAAAAAGTTAGCACATTTTCTCCTAGATTCATAATCTTTTCCAGTTTCTTAAACAAAAGAAAACCTGAATTAACCAATCAGACCCTGTAGTTGACAGTGGTACAGCTCTGTTCCTATCTATACTTGCTCAAGCTGGAGTCTGAGTAAAACCTGTTCATGATCAGACTCATCTGCTCACTATCATCAGCTTCCTGTTCATTCATCAGTATATGAATGGCTACAATAGAGCCATCGAGACAAAAGATGGCTTCAGAGGGAATGTCTGACAGAGGAAAAAGTTACATCAGCCTGACACTCCTTTGTTCAGAGAGCTCTGAACATTAATAGCAGCTAAAGATGAGGCAGCTGCTGCACAGAATTAGGAAGAGACAGAAAGAACAATTACTTCCTGGCAACGTTTTTTCCCCTGCAGCTCAAAAAAACTACAGAATTTACACTGGACAGTAAGAGAATGAGAAAAATTCTGAAGATTCAGTTGTCTTCCCTCCAATCCTGCTAGTGAGCAATTTAGGTAGGTAAGTGTCAGATGTGCCAATGAAACCACTATTCTACATCTCCTGGAGTACATGCACCGACACAGACTCCATTGCTATTCAAAAATAAGGATAAGTACAACGTCACAGCATGCAACTCTTTCAAATTTAGAAAGTTACATGTGATGTAACGGACTGGAAAAAACATGAAAGAAAGAGCCATCAAGGGCTCTTGTGTTGTAGTGGATGCTTATAGGAAGACCTAAGCCACAAGCTGGTAGAGCCTGAAAGCAAATACTGCACCATGTGCTTGTTCTAATCTTACATTCCTTCACAACTATCTGCTATTGGCTTCTGCCAGAGAGAGTCACAGGAGCAGAGCAACTTTTTGGTTAACTTGGCATGGCAGCTCTGTTAATTCACTTGGTTGCATGAATCAAAAGGCCACAGACACCACTGGCAGCAGTGGCTGCACAGACTCAGTAGAGCATAGAGGAAACCTCTTTTTTTCTTTCTATTGCTCACTAGAAGCAAAGCCTGGGGATGCCATACTGATGGCAGAACCCACCAATTTTTCCTATTCTATGGGTAGAGAAACCTCTGCTTTATTGATTGTTGTCTACTACAACAGACTGGAACAGTCTATACTTCACATATCTAGGGGGGATTTCCAAAAAGGATATATTTTAAAGCAGAAAGCCGTGGTGATTGCTAGGATTCCCATCCCAGAATTTTTCTCCAGCCTCTCTATATCATGAGGGGAAAATGCCTGCAGCAGTAACAAAAATACATGTCAGAGCCCATCTCAGAGCTCTGTAAGATGTGCAAATTTCCTGGTGCCTGAAGGTTTGGCAAGTAAAAACCAAAATCAGAGTATTTTAAGTGTATTGAAGCTCTTTCTACTAGTGTCAAGTATCAAATCAGACACATCTGCAGAAGAAAGATTCAGGGGGGTGAAGAGAAAAGGTTTTGATGCTGACCAGCATATTGAGACATTTCCACACAACAATACCAGTATCATCCCACATACTCCACAATAAAGAGAATTAAACTCTTTTTGAGCAGGGACCTCTTACTAAGGTAATGAATTAATTCAGTACACTATAAACGTAGCTTTGACCCCAGAATGAAGCATTAAAGGTAACAACAGAGGCAGTCACCTTTCCCTTGTGATAGATGCTCAGAGCACCACAGTTTTGTGTGCCACTCTGAACTGCACTGCAAATGGTCTCATGGCTAGGGGGGAAGGAAATCTGTAGACTTTGCCAGCAGAATAACCACTGCAATTTCTGGCATCCTGGAATACATTTTGGGACTGAGATAATCCCACTGGATCTCTCTTCTAAAACAATCAGTAGGTAAAACAATGCAAGATAGTGAAGTTGATTTTCAGTTCGGGAGTTAACAACTTCCCAGAGACTTATGGAGGAATGGGCTCTTCCTCTGAGCTCTCCCTCCTGTGGACCTCCAGTCTAAACCAAGAGCAAAGGCCTGCACGCTTTGCTCACCCCCTCAGCTGAAGAGCTTGTCCTGCCTGAGCTCAAAACATGTACAAAATCAATGCAACTACATTGACTGATATTCATTGCCTCTCTGGTAATACTTACTCATTCAGGCCTTGAGTCATGCCCACAAAGGTCATGTATTTTTTTGGATATCAGGCTGTGCTAGCTCAGGTCATTTGCCATACACCATACAAATACACCTTTGGGTGGAAAAGTGGCACTACCACAATTTCACAAGGTTCTCTTTGAAAACCTATTTTCTACCCTTTACCTTAATAATAAAAATGAAGGTTCAGAAATGTACTTCTGAAGCTGCAGCATATAAAGAGGAGTAAGGTCTGTAAAAAAGAAGACTGGAAACGCCTTTCATCCCTGCACATCTGTTCCGGAGAAGTCACACCTCTCCTTCCCTCTTTCCTCATAGACAAAGGGGGAGAACAACTGCTTCTTTCCTCACAGCTTGTGCCTGAACAAGCCTGAGCTTCTTGACAACCGATCCAGTTTATCAGTTCCCCTCAAACTCCACCTTGCCTCTGCTCAACTTCTTTTATACAAATCCCAGAAATTTTTAACTGGCATTCTCGAGAGAAAACAAAATAGTTTCCATTTTAATAAGGAAGGCATTTGCCATTTTCCTACTTCATCCCACGTGGACACCACAAGTGAGAGAATACCACATGCAGAAGTTGAGCAAAGTGAAACACAAAAAAATTGCAACTTTTTAGTCACTTAAAAATGCTTGAGCTCCATGCTATTCATGAAAGCCTTCTATATACACTCAGGTATCCCTGCTCTATCTCTGTGGCACACGCTTCACCTCTCTAACAAACAAGGACTGTCTTTGTGCCTTTGTTTAAATTAAGAAAAAGAAAAAAAAAACCCAACCTGTCTCGAAGGCTGTGATTACATCAGCAAGAGCATTCTCCTTTTCTCTATCAATCCTCCCTTACTCAGGCTTTGAAGAGCCTCTGTGTGCTGCTGCCACGTCCTTTGATCTTTCTATTTTATGCCCCAGGGCCAGCCCTGATAATATCTGCTTTGCCTGCACAGTTTTGGAAAAGGCAGCAGCACCCATTCCTGTCCAAGAGCAGCTTTGTGAACACAGAGCCGGCATGTGCGCCCCGTGACCCCGGAGCGGCACACACACAAAAACACACACAAAAACACACAGTCCCTGCACACATGCCACTGTGACAACATGTGGGCAGGCTGTGTGTGCCCTCTGCATCCTCCCCGCCGTTAAAAAGCACACGAGTGTGACAACTTCTGGTTGGTCTTTCAGCTGCCAGGCACGCAACCTGGGCACTCAAGAGTTCTGCATTCTTGTTTCTCGAGGCTCTGTTTTGTTAAGGATGTTTAATAACAATACATAGGCCCATCAGGTTATGTCTCTTCTCACATGAAAGTGGGAAATCCTCAGCATCAAAATGAAGAGCATCAATAATCACCCAACATGGCAACGGACCAGAGGTTTTCTATACCTCCTGCACTTGCAGAGCCAGGCAAAAAGACCTGCACAGTCAACAAATATGGAGCCAGGCAACTGCCCTTTGCAACACAGATAGCAGCTTCTTGAAAAAATAAAATAAACCAAAATACAATATCCCACAAATCCTGTTCTGGGCCTTTTACATTCATGTCATGGCACTGACCCACAGTCTAGAAAATTAACGTACTGGGTGTAGATTATAAATGAAAAATTTCAGCAACAATCCATCTGGGATGGATGCAGATGATCTTTTCTGAGATTTTTCAGCCTGTATGACTAGATATTTTCACTAAAACTCGAATTGTTAAATGGGAAAGCAAGATACTTCAGATATTAATAAGCAAGTATTTCAAGGACAGAACCCTCTAACAGCAGAAACCCTAGAGGAAAATTCTACCTATTTTAGCAATGTAATTCTTGACATTTTTTGTATTCAGAAAAAAAAGACCAAGGTAGAAAGAAAGACTGAGTGGCAGACAAGCACGGAAAGAAACCTGGAGAACCAACCAACAGCCAAGTGTTAGATCCTTAAATGAGTAAAGATGAAAAGACATAATTATTAAGGGTAGTTAAGATAAATTTAACTTGAAATTTGGAGATTTGACATGCAGCCCTATCATCATTATCATCATCATCTATTCATCTATTCAACAGATTCAACCAGGTATTTTAGTGTTACCTGTCATTAACTGGTGGGTGAATTGCTTTTGATTGTCCTCTTAAGTGGCATTGCTAAAAGGAAATTTCTTTTCCTCAATTTCACACAATGGCAACAACAGTAAAAAACTCCCATAAACTGTGCACAAGTACTGTCAAGAAATTATTAATCCAAGAGGCAAAGTATTACCCTAGAAAACCAGGGAGCAGCTTCAGTTCCAGTGCTGACCCTGGCAGGAGACAGCGAGTGCACCAGAGCCCAGCCTGCAGCAGGCTGTGCCTGTGGGAGGAATTGCTCCCCAGAAGCCCAAGCATCCCAAGCAGTGCCAGTGATGGAAGATGCTGCACAGGGAAGGGGACATGCACAGCACTAATCCAGGGGCTTCTCCTACAGACATCTTGTCTTCCAGTTTGGTTTCAGCCATCCAGGGCAAGTGCCAGTACTGCCATTCTCCTGTCAGCTCTTGTATTGCTGCACCGAGACTCAGCTTGGCTGAGGTATGGCATCAGGCCTGAGACTGAACAGGTTCTAGCAAACTTCTGGAGGCTCTTTCCAGAGCTTTGTTCAAAAGGGTTCAACCTCCTTCCCACCACTTAGGGTTCAACCTCCTTCCTACCACTTTCTCATCCCAGACAGCAGCAGCGTGTACTTCACTGCCAGATCACATCGGAAGCAGCCAAGGAACTTCCAACAGGATCCCTGTATTTAGCATGCCTTCACGGGAAAGGATATTTTTAATCTCTATTTCTTGCAATCTGTCCCAATCCAAAAATTTTCTGAGAACTAAATAGAATTTGAAGAATTTCAAAAAGAAAGCATTCACGCTGAGGCAGTGATGGCAAGAGTGAAGGAAACCCTGACTTTCTCTGCCATCTCACTCTGCAGTTAGCAGGCAGCTGCCTGCTCCAAGCTAAGCCCACTACAAATTGCCAGCTACAACCCCATTCCAGGTTTTACCCTCAGCCGCTCCTCCCGGTACTTCAAAGGAAAAGTATTTTTGTACAGCCCAGCAAGGAGTGTAAACTGCCCAGCTGCTTTCAAAGCAAGATGATTTAACTCTTAAGTACCCAATATGCTATGCCCTCAGCAGGGGATGTCTGTAAAGAAAAAAAAGATTCACCAGAAGCCTAAAAATTAAATTTGTTGTGTTCATGACTTAACTGAAAAGCAAATGCCAACTGTCAACTTCCTGCTTTCCCCTCCCTCCTGGAGGAGAGAAAGAGGTCAGAGAAACTAGAACTTCTAGAACAAATTTATGAGGGCCATATAATCATAGAATGGTTTGGCTTTAAGGAAGCAACCTTAAAGATCACCTAATTTCCACCCCCTGCCATGGGCAGGAACACCTTCCATTAGATCAGGTTGCTCCAAACCCCATCCAACCTGGCACTGGACACTGCAAGGGATGGGGCAGCCACAGCTTCTCTGGGTAACCTGTGCCTCACTACCCTCAGAGTAAGGAATTTTTTCCTAATGGCACAGAGATACTTTCCATAACACATCATAGTTTTGTTTAAATGGCTAGAAGACACCATTTCTCTTCAATATTGTAGAGTCAGCTATCAATACCTAAATACCTTCTCAAACTGGACCAAAGGATCCCACAAATCCAACCTTTTGCTGCAAACTCCAGTAAACTAACTGCTTCCCTTGGCCTCCCACCCACTTTCACAGTAGTCACAAGCTGGAGGACAAGCTTCCTTACAAATGAAACTTCAAATAAATCTTTGTAGAAAAATATGAAAATAGCCTGACTGTCTTTATGGTGAGAGACGACAGTAAAAGTAGAGGAAGACAATAAATTATGCTCTTCTTCCACTAAAAATAGGACCAATTTAATGATTTTTGTTACAGGTTCCACATGAAGTTTGAGTTTCCAATCTCAGCAGTTATTTCCCCACCACTTGGAGCACACAAGTGGACCATTGTCCTCCACTGCTCCTGTTCCCTTGGGTCCCAATTTTGATTCAGGTCCAAATGGTTCACAATTGTATACAAACACTTATAACCAGCCTTCCATTAACACACAGAGAGGGAAAGGCACTCATCTTTAGGTTAACTTTGATCTCAAAGAAGCCATTTTCATTTTGTCTGACATCAGCATATACACTCAAGTATTTCAGTTACAGAATCTGTAAAAACCATTGAGATTTACTGTATCTAAGCTTCTTTTTGCTTGGTTATTAAACAACAAAGGTTGTGGAGAACACAAGCAATAAAGCACCAAGGATATCTGTATTTTAAATGTCCATACTTTGGGTGTGCAAAGCAATGAAGTATAACTGAGTACTTTTGCCCCAGACCTGATTTAGCTGAACAGAGGCACAGCAGAGTCTGGAATTCTTCTCCTAAAACTATAAGCATCTTTAACATTCAGTCCATGAGCTGCCTTTTCCAGTCTCTCTCTGTACGGAGTTAGTCTCCAGTAACACTTCAGCAGTTAGTTCACACAATTGCTGTAGGGAGACTGATGTTCTGGCACTGCTCTCTGTGGGGGTCTTTGTGTCTTAGGAGCTCAGAGCATGTCTTTAGACTCCCCTTTCTGTGGGTTATCACTCTGCTTCTTAAACTCCAGAGCTGCAGGCAGAGGTACCTGCTGGGGAGCACTAACTCTGAGCAACACGCCCATCTCTCTTGCTTCCCAAGCAGAATGCTGAGCACAGACAATGCTCTAACTCAGTAATTCACAACTGAACAGATTAACTAAGCACTCTTAAGAAGGTTATTCAGGAATCAGATCAGTAATAAAAATGGGGGTTTTTTTGTTTGCATTTTTTCCCCTTCTAGTTATCCATAGGTTTAGCTCACAGTCTACTGAGATGCAAAAGACTTCATGACAGGACAATTGCTAGATCCATACCAAAATGGATTTTCTGTAAGGGAACAAAATATAATTTCAAAGTTAAAAACATTCAGAACTGAAGAGAACCTGTAAAATTCAGACTCTCTTGTAAGCATTTAATGTAATAAAGTTGTTAATTTCATTATGATAGTTTTCTACACAAGATGAACAGACAAAGTCTCGTCTGGGTCGAAAAACTAGAGAAGTTTCTGACTATAAGAACTTCTTCAACTTTGAATGCAAGTTGAAAAGTTATCTGTCAAACAATTCCATGCAAACCTGACACTGGTTAAAAAGCATCCCTAATATGGCTGCCTAAATAATTCCTTCACTGAACTTCTACAAAAAGTGGGTAAGCAACTCACACCAAAATATAGAAAGATAACAGTCAGTTCTACATTTATCAGGTTTTTGAATCCCCACTCAAAACATTCAAGGTTCCAGGTGGTGGATTACTTCACTACTACTGACTAATATTTGCAACAGCTGCACCACTCACTCACTGGCCAAGTCTGAGGAGTCAGCACAAACTCTACAGACAGGAGACCCAAAATTTCACTTCTTTCCTCCAAAGACTATGGGAACAGCTTTAGGCAAATCACTACAGCAGGTTTCCCACACAGATAAACCAGAGAGAACTCAGTTGAGCTGTACCGTGAAAAGACAGCTGTGGCTGTTTGCCAAACCTTGGTGCTAGGACTGACAGCTACAAGGGAAGTCAGTCACAGGGAATTTGGGTGTCATGCTGTAGTGCCTGTGGCTGAATGTCCAACTCAGTGCTGAAGATGGATTGTCATGCCCAAGCCTTACCAGTGCTGAACAGGCATACCAGACAGAACCCAGAATATTTGACAACAGGAGATCACCATTACCTGGAAGCAGTATTAGGTTTATACAGGCAGAGTAATTATTATGAGGGGAAAAAACAAACAAACAAAAAAACCCAGGCAATACCGATTAGCAGTTTTGTATCAGTGACTGATGCAAGGGGATGTGTCAGGCCCAAAAAAGCCATTAAGCCATATTTTGAAGGTTAAAACATTGTTCTAATATTTAATTGATGGAAAATGAAGCTCTGCCTTTCTCCCTTTCAGTCTAGAAACATCTTCAATCAACGCAGCAGCTTAAAAATCTCATACTACAGTTTCAGAAACTTGATTTGGCTTTGGGCAAACAGGCTGTGAAAAGGTGGATGACAAACACTTCATATCACAAAACTGACAATAAAATAAGGTTGACAAAATTTTAGCAGAGGGTTCTATGATACAGACTACAAAAACAGTAGCACAACTATTTATGTATTGTATGGTTTAATATTGTGGAATATTAGAGCAAAAAATGGTAAATCCTGTTGTAACTGAGACATGCGTGTACGAACAGCCAACTTTTGGATCTGTTGTATTTGCACTTTAATTCTGTCAAATCCCTAATTTTGACCCTATGAAGGGCACAGAACTGATTTCCAAAGCACTGCTAATTAGCTTTAATCAAGAAAGGTAAGGTCTCTTGAGATAACAAATACCAACCCTAGTTTCTCTGCCTGCAACCCATCTGTAAGTAATTCCAGCAAGAAATATCAGAACATGATAGAAATAGTGCCACCTATAAAATTGTCCTGAAGGATAACAATGACTCAGGCACCAGTGATTATTTTAACAGGCCCTGCAGGGCTGGGTTGGGAATGCCAAGATTCTGCAACACCATGCTATTTCCCTTCAGTGTCCTTTGAGACCTGGTCCATGTCAAGGGACCAGAGATAAGACATTATATTAAAAATAACATCTGAGGAACATCGCATATAAGAAATTATCTATTTTCTTAATTTAAGTCTCTTTTACTGCACATCTGTGCCTAGATATAACAAAGGCAACTAGCTTTTATCAGATACCCTCAACTGTATAGGACTAAAAGAATAACATTTCAAAACTAACCAAAGCTTCCCTCTCTACACTCCAAAACAAATGGGAAGAGAAATTCAGCTACACAAAGATTAACTCCAAATTAATTAGAAGTTATTATAATTTTCCCCTGTCTTATTCACTACAGAAGTGTGGGGTTGAAACATTAGGATCATAAACTTTTATTAATTTTCTAACTGGCAAATCAGTTTCACCTTGAAGTTCAAAGACAGCAATGTGTGTCCATGGTAATGCACTGAGAATTCACACAGGAACTAGAAGGAATCAGAAAGCGGGAATTCAAAGGCAAAAAAAAATGGCAGCAGGAAAGAAATCAGAGATCAAACCTGGATTTTTTTTCTCCCTTGCTCACCCATCCCCATTTAACACCACTCACTGCTGGTCCATCAGGGCTCCTGTGGCCGTGCTGCCAAATGCAGGAACAGCACAGCTCAGGCTGTAACCGGGAACGGGGCCCTTTGGGAAAGCTGCTCCCCAACTCCTCCCCACCCACCCCAGAGAGCAGGAACGTGGGCTTGGAAAAGCAACCTGTAGGACAGCAGGGGAGAACTGCTGCTCTGCCAGGACTAGCTGCCAAGTTTTAGACACCGCGAATGAAATTTATTCACCCACTACCTGCCTCAGTAACAGAAATATGATCCTGGAAGTCTTAACATCCGAGATGCAATTCCCTACCAGCTAATGAGAGAGAGGAACAGGCCAACATCAGAAGACATACTAAGTATTTTCCTAAAACATGTATGATTTCAAAGCCATCCTTTCTAGCATTTCAGATAGGCAGCATATGCTCACCTGTTGCAAAGCAGAGCATATGTTTTGTTCTAGCCCATTTTGTTCATGCTTCAAAAATTCACTTAATTCACTGTTACCAGTCATCCCTCAGCATCTGCAATGACATTTCATTGACAGATTTCTCAATGGACAGTAAAAAACTCAAATCAAAACAAAATACACAGGTACTCCTAAAGTCCCAGTCACACAGCACATAATTAATTGCTTTAATTACTACACATTTACAAAGGCATTCTGTATTCTTAAAAAGTAAGCTGAAGGATAAGCACTGAAAATGCCTGCAATTACTCTGAAAAATAAATATATTTTTAAGGTGAATGTAAGTTGCCTTAGTTCAAAATAGCTTTATTTTAAAGAAAAAAAATATATTCTTCTAGCAGCTATCTCAGTTTGAAAAGCTTAATAAAACCAACTCCTCCTTCCAGAGACAGAGTTTGTGACGTTAATTCCATATAACACGAACAGCAAAAATCTGTGAATTCACTTGCAGATCCTCTTTCAGACTAAGAAATGCTGAGAAATGGAGCCCTGCAGTTGGGCATGGATATGCTGCATTATCATACTGATACAAAGATTAAATTCCTCTATCATACAGTTCATGAAGCATTCCTTAAAGCAGGGTAGCCATAACCACCATGCCTGTGAAGGCAGAAAAAGAGCTAGAGCATATTCTCCAGCTGGGCAGTGTCCACACTTTGTTATACCCCAGTGACTGCTTTAGGATGGCTTTCTCCTAAGACTAGTTCAACTTGCCTCTGTTCTCTGAGCATCTTGTTTTTTCCAAGCATTCTTTCTGGCAATAATGCTATAAAAAAAAATTAAGTTCCCTTCCCCAAAACCTTCCTTTGTCAGATACTCAGGACTCCTACTATTTTTCTCAGTATTCCTAACTGAACTAGTCCTAACTTAAGTCAGAATTCTGCTGCCTTAAGAATAAGTTTGGCATTAATCTCCAGAAGAGACTGCATCAGTTTGTGTATTCTGTTCTAAAGACCGCAGTGCCCATTTTATCTGGAATATGTTTATAAAGACAAGATTTCAAGATTCAGCAGCACTTGGATAGTACAACTAAAAAACATATATAATTCAGCTTCCTAAGCAGCACAACCAAGCCTGAGAAAGATCTTTATCTACGAGCTTACTCGCTAGTAATATCCTTATCAATCACAGCACATGTTGTATTGCTTACACAATAAGCAAATACTTCCCAGTATGAGCAACTTAAATTCAAAGACACCAACTACAACTTAAGGATTGAAAAGAATTCGATTTGCAAAAATTCTCTTTGCAATAACACTGAACTGGATGTATGCTACTGTCTGTTACCTCCTCCTAAGGCAAAAGCACAATGAGAGGGAATCAGAGAATTATTAAGATAATCAGGTCCAACTGCTAAACCCAGCACTGCCTTGATCACCACTAAACCATGTCCTCGAGGGCCACATCCACACATCTGTTGAACACTTCCAGGGACAGTGACTTCACCACTGCCCTGGGCACTCTCTTCCAATGCTTTACAACCCTTCACGTGAAAATATTTTTGCAAATATCTAATCTAAACCTCCCCTGGCACAATTTGAGGCCATTTCCTCTTATCCTGTCACTTGGGAGAAGAGATTGATGCCCACCTGGCTCCACCCTCCTGTGAGGCAGATGTAGAGAGCAAGAAGGTCCTCCCTGTGCCTCCTTTTCTCCAGGCTGAGCCCCCCCAGCTCCCTCGGATGCTCCTCTTCAGATTTGTGCTCCAGACCCTTCCCCAGCTCCGTTCCCTTCTCTGAACACACTCCAGCACCTCAATGTCTTTCTTGGGTAAGGGTTCAAAACTGAACACAGTATAACGTTTGCACACCCTATACAGAAGTGAGAATACCAGTATCTATACCATCAGTCCTGACCTACAACATCTCAAAGCGTTCTCGTGTTGGGTCCTCACAGAGTCATAACAACATACATCTGTCAGTGTTGGCTTGAGTATTTCTAAACCCTAGCCAGAACCAGAAATAGGTGTTGTCCCACTGAACATGGGTTAAACTTCAGATTGTGATGACCAAACACTCACGGAGGAAAAGCTCTACCAAAACCAAACAAAAAATCCTTCCCAGAGACAGGAGCATTGAGTATTTCCACACTTCATAATTTTTTCCTGTCTCACAAGGATATTTCAGGGTACATAGGGAGAAGGAAAGCTACCTTTGTTAACAACAGTTTGGAAGAAGGAACTGAAGAAAAATGAAGTCACCATCACATCCACCCATCCTAGACACAAGCACTGAAATAGCACTCCAGCAGCCACACAATTGAGGTGATGTCACGTGAGCATTAGCAGAAGGTGTACAAACACCCAACTCCTGAAGATACCACCCAGCTCCTTCACTTGCTAAATAGGTTTTCCTTTAAAGTTAACTGTAAAAAAGCGATGTTTAGATGCCACAGGCAAATTTTTTTCTTCTGCAAGAAGCAGCATCAAGATCTTTCCCTACTTTTGTATATTAGTAAAGTTCTATTTACTGGCATAATTTAGAAACTCACTGCTACATTAGTAGTTAAGTTACAGGCCTCTATTTCCCTGCTGAGTTTCTATAGCAAGAGAAGCCTTACTCTTTGACCAAACTACTTAGATCAAGTAGACAAGCAAGCACTTTCCTCCTGTGGTTGTTTTCCAATGCTATTTAGCTACGTAGGCAGTGACATAATTGATTTCACTTGCTGAACTAGAAAAGGCTGTACCAACAGAGAAGTGCATCTATAGCAGAAATGTCTTAACCCACAAACATTTTTCTCTGTAGGCCATGCATTAAAACAAATTATCATCACTGAAAGACAACACTTTTTACAAAGTGAAACCATTCAAAATAACACACGAAAGATTTGTCGCTTCAATAGTGGTGTTCCAAGTCTAGTTAGGAGATCATCACATAACACGAAGCCTACAGAATTTCACAATGAAAACTAAGCACAGCAGAGCAGGATACAGGAATCTAAGCCCAAACCAGCATCCACACGGAAAAGTTCCAGGAAAAAACGCCATTGCTTTGCTGTCCCAGTTGGCCATTGGCAAGGTTTCTCTGGGCCAGAACAGCAGTGATAAGGGAGTCCACATGAGATCCACAACACAGGGCTGACAGGATTAAGCAGAAGGGAAACATGCCAGAAGAAGGAGGAAAAGAGAAGTCCACAACAAAAGCGTCTGAGGGAACACTTTCATATGACTTATACACTGCCTCCTGTAGCACAATCAAGGTAAAGGTTTAAATCTCAATTATTTGATCCAAGACACCAAACCTAGGGGTATTTAAAGTGGCAAAACCTCCACATCTGTGTTTTTGAAAGAGCATACAGTGCCACTCTGAGCAGCCAACTGCCAGAGGCAAAAAAGCCTGGGACGGGTTAAAACCTTGACTGACAGCTGATCCATAGGGTATCTTCAACACTCCTGACTGAGTCTGGTCAAAGTTTCCTGCAAGTCAAACCATCCAAGTGGCAATTTCCATCTAAAACTTTTTCCAGAATTTCTGATCAGCTCCCACTGAGAGCCAAATGTCAAGTTTTCAGTTCCTCTTTAAACCACAAACCAGGACCCACTCTTTCTTTAGGGTGTCCGAGAGACACTCCTGTGGTTCCTGAGCAGGCCCCAGGTCTGACCCACTGCAGGCCCACCTGAGCTTCCACATACAGTGGAGAAGGCCTCTCTGTGACTGGGTTTTGCTCATTCTAGTTTACTGCATCTATCTCTTCTAAAACGTGTCCGTAGAGAGGCTCAAACAAGGAGCTAAGATGCAGTAACTGGACTACCCCCAAGCTGCAGAAACTAGAAAAGAAAAAAAGTGGTTCCTCCCACAAGTCAGTATTTAAGCAATATATATATAACAAAATCACTCCCATGACTACAAATGAAAAAGGGACCCAAGAATAAACAAGAGGGGAAAAAAATTTGTTGTGTGAGGAGGAACTTCTGCTTCAGTTAAAAAGAATACATACTGGAGTGATCTGAAGCTGCCTATAAATATTCGAGAACATCAAAGCCGGTCCTGTTAAATTAAAAATGCTGTCACACAGATAGGAACTAGCCTCTAGCACTGCCAGCTTCAACATGTGAGCCTCTGATCTGAGAGGCAGAGGCTCAGCTCTTCAAGAAATTTTATTCAACACAAGAAGGGGAGAAAAAAGTGAACCAGCAGTTGAGTTTAATAAGGATATTAAATACCTTACAAGTGAGCTAATTAGAGCTTAACTCCTTCAGGACACTCCAGCCCTTTCACTAAGGACAGTAGCTTCTTCCCATACAATTTCCAAGGCTGGCATGTTTCTGGGCTCCAGGAATGTTCCTATCCAAGCCCCTGAAACAAACACTTAGGTGGTCTTTGAAAACAGATTTTGTTGGTTTCACATCAGCATAACTTCAATCACACCGCCTACCTCGCACATAAGTGTGTGTACCTTTGGATGGCTATTCCACATCAGGGACCTGTGTTTAATACTAAAGCTGTCCAGAGAGATTTCAGATGGTCATTATCTTCAGGCAACTATGGGAAGATAACAAGACTGGCAGGCAACAGGAGACCAGATCACTTCATTTGACTTTTATTATTTGAGGACATACAGCTCCAGTGGCAACTGAATGTAAACAAAATACATTTTGTGGTTGAGAAATGGTTGAGAAATTTATCCCAACCTGCAACTATAACCTTATTATTTCACTATAGGAAAACCTCTGTCCATTTCAGTAGCCAAATCAAAAAAGACTATCCCAGATGGTTACAAATGTGGGGGGGAGTGGAGGGGAAGGAGAGAAGTAGTAGCTGCTTTCCCAAGTAAAACAGAGGAAAACTGAAAATAACATCATGCCTTGGGAGTTCTTTTGCATTAACTAGTCCACAAGGTCTTTTCTTTAGACACAGTTTTGGGATACAAAAGATAATATCTTTCAGACAGGCAAAACACTGCCAGCTAGCAGAATGGGGATACCTTGCCTCTGAGCAAAAAGAGGTCTCCAGCCCTTGGCTCCTATTAAATACTGAACTCAGCAGCATCTCCTGGCACTGTTTCAAGGGTTCATTTCTTGCTCCCAGCCCTGCTACACATCATCAGGACATCTGCCAGCTTGGCATCCAGACCATAAAGTGTTCATCTCCCCTTTATCCTCACAGCAGGCGAGATCTGCTCTGAAAGGCTTCTAAATAAATACAAAACAGGTATGAGAAAGTATGACAGACCCTAGTAAAATACAAGACGACTGGGATGGGAAGGAATACCCTTCCCTGTTATACACACCCTTTAGAGACTGCCTTAGGAGAAAACCCAATGCACCTAAGAAAAGGGCAGCAGCTGCTATGCTGCATACCCTAACCTCTGTCCTCATCTCCAAAGACAGCAAGGACAGGCAAAACCTCAGTGCAGCAGGAACAGACAGCACTCGTGTGCACAACTGGCACACTGTGTATATATATAATGTTTTATCCATGAGATACTGATATTATTATTGTTGCTGTTGTTATTAAGGTTAAAACCAATCAAGGCTCCATTGGGAGTACCATCATTTAGCCAGGCTCAAAAAAGAAGTCTATAAACCTTCAAGGGCAGTCTCTTTAAATAAAATAAAATAAAATCTAAAAAAAACTAACACCCCAAAAAACACACAGCCTTTTAAAGAGGTTCTTCTCCATAAACTACAAAGTTGTGGAATGGACCCAGCAGTGTAAAAAAAAACCCAAGCAGAACAGCTTCTGCAATTCCAAGTCAGTCCTTCAAATGTACTTTTCCTAATCTGTCATCAAAGCGGTTCTAAAGGTGAACTCAACAGAAAGTTTGGTTCAAGCCTCTTCTGCTTGGGTGAGGAAGGACAGAGTGGAACTGATAAAGAGAGAAGCAGAGAAGGATTTTGCCCAGCCATGCTTACTATACTTTTTATTATGTGTATTTTTTTTTTTTAAGAAGGCAAACATCACAAGCTCTAAGTAGGAAAACAGATTTTGGCACAAACTAGGGTCTTTCTTGAATTAAGTGCAATTTTTCAAACACTGCAATCAGAAGTATTTGAAAGTTGCTTACCAAGCACATGCAATAAATTCACAGTAGGAGGCATGTACTTGCAACATGCGTGCCTGTACAGCTAATTAACAGTTGTACTCAAACCATGACTGCAAACTCTAAAATATGGCCCTTAGTTCTTGTCAGGCCAGTCATCTCCTCACTGATTCTTCCATTTGCTTTAATACTGAAAATGATGCGAAACAATAAAGCAGCTTAAGCTCCAGAAAACCAACAGAAAGCTTAAGCTGGTCATCAGCTTTAGAAAACAACCAAAATCCTCACATTCATGCAGAGAGTAACATGGGTCTGGGAAGCCTAGAGAGTCTGCATATATTACACTACATATTTAATGTTGTACTTGTGTCTGGAACATAACAGGCACCTAATCAACCTTTGTAAACTGGCTTTTCATCTTAAAGCCAAGTGCAACAACAAAAGTCTCTAGGCAGCACGAAAAGGAAATTTAAAAAAATGAATGAAAGAAATCTGCCACTGTGAAGAGACACCCTAAGCCACCAGAGCACTAGTACTCAAACCTAACAGAAGCACAGCTTCACAAACGAGATCGGTGCAGGAAAGTGCAATTTTTGTCAGTCTCCACTGAGTATCCGCAAGAGCACAATTCCCTGGTCACCTCTGGTTTAAGTGTCAAGTAGTCAAGAAAAATGCAGAAAATGGAATTATTTTTTTTTAACATGCCTCTTCTTTTGCTGTTCTAACAATTTCAAATGACATCTTTGTTTTTAAACAACCTATTTTTCCTTTGCCAATCTCTTTTAGTGTGAAGGGCTCTCCCTTCAAGACAGGAAACAAGAAATAAGGCTAAGCATTCAACTGGCATTCATTCTGTTTTCTTATGTAGGCACACACTCTGGTTTGAACACATTTGAATACTAAAGTGCAGATGCCCAAAAGAAAAGATAGTATGCAAAAATTAATACTTAACACCTCCCAAATTGAGCACTTCCAAAGCAGTAAGTGCATTAATGCAAATACATGTACCGCTTACACAACTGGGTAGAACATAAAGCAGATTACTCCCTCCAGATCTAACCTTTCCTTAACCAGTCTGATGCTGGCCTCCTAAAAGCATTCACACTTTGAAAAACTGTTTCTGAAAGTTATTTTGGTTCAGAAGGGCCTCACTTTGCAATTCCAAAACAAGGACTAGAAGACTGTAATAAAAAAGGGAGCCTTTTTAAATACACGCTCCACCACAAGATGGTATAAACTGGAAGAAAATTACTATGTATGCTAATCAATGGTTTTATACAACTACTCAAGACTTTCCTATAAGATCTGCTTGCAGCAAAGCTGCCTGCAGTTCTTTCCCTCCAAATCTGCCACACTGAATCATATCCTCTACACACTTCACCTGGAGTCATTTCAGAAGCCCTTCACCAGGCAAAGCACTGAAGAAGCAGCTGCCCTGTCCCCTGTTCCACCCATGGGGCATAGCTGGCCACAACTGCTGGTAACACTGTGAAGCAGGCTGTAATTATATATAAACCACTGTAGTCACACAGATCCAGTCTCAACATAAATAAATATATATAAATGAAGAAAGTTCTCCAAATGGCTCCACGCTTAACAAATTTTGCCACTTCTCTCTGGTCTCACTTCTTCCTAGTTCCACCTCCCAAACAAGCAAGAGGAGCACATGGAAAAGGAAGTGCTCAGCATCCCGCCAGCAAAGGCAAGGTTTTCAACATCTGTAAGGAAGTTTAACTAAACATATAGACTATGCAGAAAAATTTACCTGAACTCCCACAAACTACTTTTCCCCACCTTTACTTGGAAGTGCAGAAATTGCACTAGTTGGTCTGAGCACTGAGGCAGTGCTCTGAGCTTTCTGCTTCTATTTACGTACTTAACCTACTTTATTCTTATTCCTCTAAATGGGTCACATTAGCATCTTTTGCTATTTCCATTGTAATTTCTCCACACTTAAATATCTTTTAACACCTTTTCTTACACTGTGTCTCCCGCTTTCTCTTCAAGGGATTGTCTCAGTCTTGCATGCCAGCAAAGTTCTGGTAGAAGGATTGTGATATTGCTGCGACTCTGTGCAAACACCACAGACAATGGAGCTTCCTCCAAAACCAAGAACTCATCACTGAATTTGGTACCTTATCTTTGGATCAGGCCTCTCCCCTACAGTAATGCCTAAAAACTTTTAGTTATTACTGCCTTAGACTCATTTAGAAACAGTTGACACAGGTGCCCTTAACTTTCTCTTAACACATTATAAAGTATTGTAATAGACTACAGCTTGGAAGTCCAAAGTTTTTAACTCAGTAGCTGCTATTTACTAGCCCTTAAATTTCCTATTATTAGGAAATTAACTTTTATCATAAGGTTATTATTAATTATTTTCATAAGGTGTTTCTTTTTTTCAGAAGATATGAAAAAAAAAAAGACATGAATCTGTCCACCCAGAGAGAGAAGGATGTTCTTGCAGAAGGCTTAAGCTGCCAAGTGCCCCTTCTTAACACTATCTTTGACACTCCCCCCTTAAATTCTCTTACATTACATTTTTGTGGTGAACTTTAACAGGATGGCACTGACACGGGATTCTCAAAGCAGAGCACTGCAGCTGCAAGCAGACAGCACACAACAGCCGGTAGCTACCACAGAAGGAGTTTATTGAGTCCTTTCAGCACCATTCTAAGAGACATCTTGGGTATTGCAGTGTTGAAGAAGTAACAAAAAATAAGGATCCTTATTTACAGTAGCGCGTTCAGAAGCCAATGAGGACAAGCAACTCCTTGTGAACTAAGCCAGCAGTGCTGTGACTGGGCTGGAGCTCAGTGTCAATATAAAACAATACAAGAGGATAAACGACCTAAACAAAACACTTTAATGATCTGTCTTCAACTATCCCGGGTACCACTCCACATCACAGTACACAACGGGCTAAAGCATGACTGAAACTTAAAGAAAGGAGGAGGACAGTGGGAGGGATGAAACTGTGAAACAGCTGGACTAATCTATTCTGAGATCAAGCTCAGGACAAAACCTCCAGTGCAAGCAAGCTGCTTGTGCACACTCTACAAAGGCTGTCCAGGTACAACAACTATACAAGTCCCTACCTCAGCAATCTCTTATTTTGAATGCAAATTACACTTCCTTTATCATCCTGGCCTTCTCTTGTAGAGAACCCAGACCTGTAGTCACCTGTTGCACTCCCATGAAAAACACCTTCCTTTCACAGCAGGAAAAACTCAGCTGGCCATGAGGAAGTAGGGGACCCCAGCCCCAAAAAGAGCCACTCTGGGCATGTGCAGTCTTCATCCTTCTGTCAGAAATTACTGAGCAATAAGCATGGATCCAGCTCAGGTCAGGCACAGCACAGCACACAAACTAAAAAAGAGGAGCCTGCTGTTCACAGCACTAAACCTGCACTTTTCATCTGTCACCTGTCAACTCTTCCCCTAAGAGAGAGGATTGACAAGCCCTGCCAACTCCCAGAACAAACTGAAACCTCCAGTTTAGGTTTCAAAGCCTGCACATATGCTTTAAAGGACTGAGGTTACAGAAAATGCACAAACACAATTTGTAAAATTTGTTGCTGTTCCATGCATATATCAAGGCTTTAGTATGGAAGCATCTTGTTCCTACCAGCTGGATAGTCAAGTCTTAATACAATGATAACCAGAAAACAAAAGAAAAACTGAAGCTTAAATTAAACAAGGTTTCTGATGCACAGAGCAGCAAAGCAACAAGTATAGAAAATAAGCCCTGCTCTGACTACTTAATAGACACACACCTGATGCTGTTATAACAAAAAAGGAGCCATCAGTGACTTACTGTTATTAAAATAAATTTAATAATTACTTTAACAAAATTTAAAACAGGTTAAGAAACCACTTTTTTTAAAGACAGTAGTAATTCATTTTCTTCCATTCCTGGTTCAGTCTTATTATCTATTCAACACAAACTCTTGAACTCTCAGCAAGCCTTCAGAATGGTGATGGGACTCTAGTTCTGTGTGACTCAAGTTCGGATGAAAGGCTCAGAGGGGACAGTGCTTAGATTCACCCACTGAAGATGGATATCCTCAAGATTACTATTCTCACTTGCCTCGAAACATTTGCCAATCGTGAGTATCTGTTCATAACATCAAAGACTGAAGATTAGGGAGGACAAAACCTACAGCATACTCCCACTTCTCATTCAAGGCACAACAGACCCTTTCCAGGTCTCATGTCTTTGTACCAAAACAGAGAAACACAGTAAATGCTGAACAGCCCCTTTCCTCACCCCATTCTCAGCATCCGCAGGGTGTTAGCTCTTTGTTTTCGATCAGAATAGAAGTGCCACGTTCCAATGACAGCTCAACTCCAAGATACTTCACTTCAAGGACACAATAACAAAGCAAAATTGAAGCCCAGATAAATTATCCCTGACGTCCTCAGGATCATGACTGCAAGCCACAACTTTACAGCTAAGGTATGGAAACTAACACAAACCCAGTCACAGGTGTCTTCATATTCTAAGAGGATAACTAGCAAAGCAAACATCCAACAAGACAGTGACTCAAAGCCACAAATAATTCCATTTCCTCAATCTGAATGGCCTTCAGGCACTCAACTCCAGCAAGAAGAAACTTAACCTGCCTGATCAAAAAAAAAACAACTAAAAACCCACCAAAATACACATTTTTGTTTTCCACTCTCAAAGGACACAAACATTCCCTTGACTCAGCCTCCTCTGATCAGGGCCAGACATCTATGTATCTGCACAGTTATTTCAAGTCGCTCCTTTCAACACCGTTAAAAACTCTGTTGATGCTTCAGAGTGCAGTTTGCCGCCTTTAGCAACTGTTGAATTTTGAGAAAAGGTCAAAGTCATTCAAATAAATAAGGAGTGGGAGGGAGACGGAAGAAGTACACAGGCACACAGTCCTGCACTCCAGCTTGAAGCCTCCCCACCTTCTGCCAAGAGAAAGGTAGGCAATTTCCTAGAAAGAAGCATCATGCAAGAAGGCGGGAAATGTCCCGCTTTTGTTTTCTTCCCGGAGCTTAAAGCACTGAGTTATGCTTGTTCTCCCCAGACTGTTAACTTTTGAGCACAAAAAATATATGCAAGTGGAGATTATTAGATCATCTACACACAGTTCAATGGCTTCATAAAGTTCATTATTTCTCTGCTGAGGCTTCCGAGCAGAAACAAACCAACCAAAACA
The DNA here is from genome assembly GCA_038380795.1 of Pyrocephalus nanus. Lineage (NCBI taxonomy): Eukaryota > Metazoa > Chordata > Aves > Passeriformes > Tyrannidae > Pyrocephalus > Pyrocephalus nanus. Next base: position 6,701,878 of record CM076278.1, read on the forward strand.
CAAACTTTTGTTTCACAGGAAAACCCACACATAACATTCCCAAATCTCTCCTCCATGCTGCTTCTCATTGTATACGTGCATTCTATGCATCAATAATCAACCCATTACTGTATTCAACAGTACATCTAATGCAAGAGTAGAAAAAAACACAGAGAGAATTGACAATTATAAATGTGCATCATTTAAAGTTTTTGACATGTCAGAGTTTTTAATGCAATCTAAAACAAGCGTTAAATCTGATCCTCTTTTCCCAGCACCTCATCTGAGCAGCTCCTTCACAAACACATCTTTATAAGAAACACAGCATTAGATGCTCCACAGCTTAGCTACCAAGTGGAACAAACACCTGGAACGGAATCTTGCCAGTTGCAAAGAGAATTAAGATACGTAACCTTACTGTGAGCAATAAAGCCACTGCTAGTAAAATCAGCAATGTTTATTGTCCTGGCACTGTCAGTCTGTGGCCATGTAGCATCGAGTTTGAGACAAGACTACATCTGAGCTTTGGCCCTGAATGGTATGAGAAGCTTCAACCATAAGGAGTTCTCCAGTCATAATTTGTTTTAAAGCAAAATATCTTTTCAGAGGTTTCAACGAAGTCTGGTTTTCACAATTGCTCTCCGAACAAATGTTTGCAATTTCCACTCTCAACCATACCAATGGCCAGTATACTGCCCCGAGAAACACGGAATATTCCAGTGCGCCAGATACCACCAAGATGGTTAGACCTTCAAACAGTTTAAGAACCAGCTGACACAGCAACCTAAGGATGAGTTTGCTGAATACAAACTGTGGCCACATGAAAGAAGACATGAACATTTCATCTCTCTAAAGAGTTATTCTGGTAGACACTTGACCCTATTAAGACTCGTTTACAATAACATGAGAAGCAATATAATAGCACACCACTACTGGATAGGAATCTGACCAATAACCAGTTTAGGAGTGGATGTATGACCTATCAAAAGCTGAAAGTGCATTGTTTCTTATGGTTGGTTTTTTTTTTGTTCAGACTTTCAAGACCAATGAGTAATTGATGCTATTAACATAAACAAAAGTAAGTCTTTGTGTAGTCTCAAAACCACAATTCCTTTGATCCATTCTTTAATGTGTGCCTGATTTTAAAGAATTTCTAATATTTCATTTTAAAGAAAAATGCATCTTATCCTTGAAAGTGTAGTGTGCACTGACAAAGAGGCTGGGGGCCAAGAAGAGCTTGCTTCACTGACTGATGTACAACTGACTCGCTGCTGCTGAACAGGTTCTGAGTGGCATTAGCTTCCTGAGCCTTTTCTAAACCTCACAGGGAGCTTTAAATGATGATCCAGAATAACAGATTCATAGTGTTCTATAAAAACACAGCCTCGCTGAAAAAGGGAGGCAAGACAGTGCTGTGAAAATCTTATAAACTCTGGCTCTGAAAAAGTCACTTCCAGGAGGAGATAAAGGAAACAGGACACTGACAAGAGATGCTTATGCAATCTAGAACCTCAACAGCGAAAACACAACTGATGGCATTCAGTCTAACTGCTTTGGAACAATGTCTGCAAGGTTTTCTTCTCCGAAAAAAAGAACAGCACATACGATGTTAAAAAAAAAAAAAATAGCCTGTCCATGATGTATGTTATCTAGCATCTGTCCAGATGAATAAGCAAATCCATTTTTGAGCAATAAACGACTGTAAAAGATTTGCCACATCATTTGGCTTTCACTATAGCCATTCCCACTTGGAGTGCTGTCTACTAATGATGAAGGGGAAGCAGACAGCTGATGTTACACACAACAAGGCCTGCAAAAATCTGTACAATTGTTTCAGGTTGTGTAAATCCGAGTCTTAAAAAAACAGTAAGTTTTTTCTCCACTTTTACTTACAGTCACCAGGAAAGCATGACCTCAGTAAATGGCCTATATTCTGTTCTTAACACTAACACCTGACACAAAAGGAACCTTTAAAGTCTCTTGTTGGCCCCAAAGACAATGTTAAGTCTCACTGTTTGAAAACACACCAAAAGGTTAAAAAACATCCACCTCTGTTTCAGTCTGTAGTAGCACCACCATTTTTTTAGGTGTCAGAATTATAAAGTAATTGATCCATTCCTCTTTGCTCTGAAAAAAAATAATCGCCTTACATCGGCAATTTGTTCTCACAACACTTCTGACTCCAAGAGAACTTTTATAAGCAATCCCCCCAGGTGAAACTGTTTTGATATATCAAGCACTCAAAAGCAGTATTCTTTAAAAGAAAAAAAGGTTATTTTGATAGTAAAGTATTTGTGTTTGTAGAGCTTTATCAGTTGTTTCTAGAGCTTACTTGCCACCAGTTAGCTTTTTTAAAATTTTATGTGTATATTTATCTGTGTGTGTATGTGTACATATATGGAACTCAAGCAAACAAATTCCACAGCTCTTAAAGAAAAATAAGGATTGCTATTGGCAATTTCTTAACAGTCAAACTTATTAAGACACCATTCAAGTAATTTTTTCCCTATTTAGCCAAAGGGGGAAAAAAATAAAGTCAACAATTACAAGCGACTACAAAGGAATTAGATAAGCACTTCAAGAGTTTCGAACACAGTAAAGAATAGGTGCGTTCAGCCACAGACAAAAATTATTTCTCTGGTGAGAAAGTCAAGCGCAGCTTTGCACGAAACGCACCGCGGTGGGAGCTTCGAGGGAGCCCCGAGCGCAGCAGCACCGGGTCCGCGGAGCGGGCACCGACCGGCACAGCCCGAGCGCGCAGCACTCAACTGGTGCCGCGGGGCTTTCGGCCCCGGAGCGGGGCAGCCCCGCAGAGCCGCGGCCACGCACCGAAAGGGGACCGGCAAGGGCCGCCCGGCGCGGCACCGCCCCCGCCCGCCCGCCGGCATCGCGCCCGGCGGAGGGGAGAGCGGAGCGGAGCCCCAGGCGCGCGGACGGCGGCCCCCGGCTCCGCCCGCCCCCGCCGCGGAGAGACCGCGCGGCGCGCCCGGCTGTCAACGCGGGGCGGCCCCGCAAGTTGGGGCCGGCGCGGGGCCTTTGTGCGCGGGCGCGCATCTGTCACCGCGTCCCCGGGCCGCGCGGCGCACGTGGGGCGGCGGGCCCGGCCGCGCTTTGTGCCGCAGGTGCCGGGCCCGCGGAGCCATCTTGGGGCAGGCGGCGCCCCCCGGCCGCGCTCACCTGCACGATCTCGCCCTCGGCGCTCAGCGTGGCCCCCGCGCGGGAGAAGCGGCCCTGCAGCCCCGTGGTGTAGGTGGTGTAGTCGCCGCTGGGGCTGGACTCGAAGAGCACCACCTCCACGAACGCCGTCTCCTTGCCCAGCGCCGCGCCCGGCGCCGCGGCCAACGCCACCCCGAGCAGCAGCAGCGGCAGCGGCGGCACGGGCAGCCTCGCGCCGGCCCCGCAGCCCCTCATCGCGCGGCGGGAGGAAGCGGCGCCCCGCCGCCGCGCATCGCTCCCGAGCGGCTCCAGCTCCCGGGCCGGGGTCCCGGGCGGGTCAGCGCCCCATGGCAGCGGCCCTCCCGCCGCGCTGCGCCCCGCTCCTCGCCGCCGCCCGCCCCGCACTCCCCGTCCCTCGCCCCGGCTCCTCTCCGCCCTGCCAAGCCGCTTCCCTTTCATCTGTTCCACGTGACGGCCACCGCGGGGTTATCCCCGCCCTCCGCGCCGCGCTGACCCGCTCCGTCCCTCCCGCCGTGCACACACGGCCCGCAGCCGAGCCGGGCCCGCCCGACCGGAGCGGCACCCGCGGCTGCGGCCGGTCCGACCCGGCCCGGGCCCGCAAGGGTCCGACAGCAGGCGGCTCTCGGGAAGGCCCTGCCGGGATCGGCCTCCCACGCGGCCGGGCCTGCAGGGCCGGGCCGGGCCGGGCGGCCCCGGCGGCCTGTGGCGACCGCCCGGGCCCGCGTCCGCCGGGGCTCTGCCCGCCGATGCCGGGGCTCCCGCGCTCCCCAGCCCCGAGCCGGGGGCCGGAGAGGGGGGCCGGGCCGCTTCCCGGCGCTATCGCGGCCCGCGGCCGCCGGCCATGCCCGGGTGCGTTAGGAACAGAGCCCGGGTCGGCGGCTGCGAGGGGCAGCCCCGCCGGTGGTACCCCGGCGGCCGGAGCAGTGCTCTGTCACCACACGTACCACGGGCACCGATCCTCCACAGAGGCATCTCTGCGTTGCGGGATGTGCCTGCTGTTGCAGCCGGCAACCAGCGGGCTCCTCGTTTGTGTGCAGGGCAGGACTGGCTGATCGGCCCCATGATTCCCAGTCCCCTGAAATTGCGTTTGGGAAGGCTGGGTAGTCCTGGCTCTTTGACTTGGCTGTTAATGCAAGTCTGTAGAACCTCCATCAGTGATGGGGAAAAGGTGTATGGGTAATGATTTTTGTTTCAGTCTCGCACAAGAACTGGATAGTAGCCAATTATACAGTTTTCCATTAAAAGCATGTACAGCTAAGTCATAGAATTATTAATACGTGATGTTACAGAACCTAAATATAACTTACAAGGAGGATTAGACAAACTAACCCAAGATCCCTTGTTGGCTATGAAATACAAAGTCTGGAAACAAAGTCCAGCCTTAACTCACTGGCAGAAGGAATAATACGTAGTCTACAAATGGCCAGCTTTTTCCTAAATATACTTTGTGTTACAGCTGAAGACAAGAGTGGCATCCTTAGCGTGACACAGTGAGCAACATAAGCTTAACAAATCATGGAAGATTTCTTCAGTGGCAAAAGGTCAAGAAGGGATCACAGGAACACACACTGGGCTTCTATAGCAAGCTGCAAAACACCCCCCCTCCCCCAAACCTAATATGGTAAAGTGGATCAAAGGCTGCAAAATCATGGCTTGCTTAGAAAGGGAGCTGAAAGGGGCATCACTGTGGTGCTCTGGCATGGTAACAACAGAGGATGCACTATGCAAATTGAAATGTGGTCAACAGGTGTGAATTTTAGATTATAGGTATGATTCAGTAGGATTTCAGAAATGCATAGCATCTAGTGAACTAAATAAAAGCATTTTAATTCCTTAAGTGCAAACTACCTCTGCTTGATTTTCCTTCACCCATGAGGCAAATGGCTGACACTTAGTCAACACACAATTTGCTGCATCACAAGAAACTCAGGAACAGCTTAAACATGGAGAACTCCAGCAGATTTTCTCCCTGCTGAGTCAGCTAAATCATTTCCCAGTCTATAGCCAAATCAGAGACGTTCAGAGGCTGCTTGTTGTGGTGATGAGATGGTAACTGCTCATCTGTACTATGCATGTGACATAAGTAGAAAGTCTCTTGACATTCTTTTAATTCTCTCTCTTCCTTCATGAACTTTAGTGGTTTAGGCAAATGATATCCAGACTTATTAACCCACTGTCTTCTCATCCCTTCCAGAAGAGGCCAGAACAACTCATTTCCAGTTATTGACAACTTTTTATGCCTTGCGTGCCAGATTCAGGATACCTGTTTTCATGGAGTATTTTTGTTCTTGTAAAGGTCCTTAAGATGCTGTCATCAAGATTTTTTAATGTTCTGTTGGCAAAGATAAACACTTATGTCCTAAGTTGTTGCAGGTCAAGGCCTTCCAACTGCCCCATGCTCAGTGGATGTGTCATCAGGCAGTAAGGAGAGTTGGAATTTTAGTGTCAGAGGACAATGGGGTATGCAAATGTCTCACAAAGGTGATGAATGAATGGTGCCCCTTGGAGAATGTCTTCCAGTAGAACGCTGTTGTGCAGCTTGTAGCAACTGCCCTTCATGGTCTATGTTCCCCACTGTCCCAGGCAGTTAAAGCCTGAGGACAGCCATAGCACTGCATGTGCCAGCCTGGAACTTTTTTGCCGAGTATGACTTGCCACATTTGGCAAAAGTTCGCCTCCTTTGAGCTCGTCCCTTCTCACTTGTTTCACTTCTATAATTTCTCCATAATCAGATCCATGTAACTTCAGTGGGTCTGTGTGGCAAACTGGATCAGGGAAGAGACCAGGGCTAAAGGGGGTGGGCAGGGATGAAGTGGAAAATGTTACTTTTAAACTGAATCAGAAAGCTAAAATAGTATTGGGAAGAGCAGTCTTAGGAGTGGAGATGGGAATTGGAAATCTAGGTGTTCTAAGAGATCATGACACGAGCTCAGTGTCTGTGGAACACACAGTTTTAGTTCTACAAAAACTGTGAAGAACCTGAGATTCCTAATTAGCTGTGAAACTGAATAGTCAAGAATGTTTTGTCCTTTCCTGCTGGTCAACGGAGTAGATGTCCATTTACTTTGGCAGTGTAGGGGCTCAGATGTCAGGCAACTGTCTAAGATTCATTTCATCAAACTTAAATGCCCCTCAGGAAGCATCCATGAATGCTACATGTTTATCTTTTATCTTTTTTTTCTATCCTTTCAAAATTATGTAAGTGTCATATTATTAGGTTTCAAATTTAAGTACCAAGAAAATGGGGAACATACATATTAGGCAATTCAGCAGTAATCCTGTCCCCTGTTCACATGTACTGTGAAATTCTTCTGTTACATGGACACATTCTTCCCAACATGGTCTTGCTTCACAGGAGAATCCCACTGTAAAAAAGTAAATTAAGTATAGTGAAAAAATGCTATAGATAAGACTCCTACCTCTGTTGATAGCGAAACAGAATCACCAGTACTTTTCAGATATTCCCTAGGAAATGGAATAGAAGTAGAGCCTCTCCAAGTTAGGCAGAGAGTTGGGAATGCAGAAATGGCAGGTCAAACAAAATCTGGAAACTACCTACTGAAAAAGATGGGAATGGGGCTCTATATAAGAAGTGGACAACATCCTACACCTAAAATAAGAGTTGCTGAAGATCTGATTCACTCCACTAAACTGTCCATCATCGCTATAGACACACCAAAATTGCCTCGTCGCAGCCTCACAGTCAAATACTGAGGAATGACATGTGGCACTAGGTCTCAGGTCACCAAGTTCCCTCTACTTGGGCAGAAATCCAAGCAGGAAGTTGCAAGAAGAGAATGGGCTGTCTATCATTAAAGCATCAAATATTTCTAACTGGCATCCTGCCCAGTTGGCAGCACACAGTTCACAATTCAGTTATGCCATAATACTTCAGATATGTTTTCCTTTTTCCCCCCCTAAATAGCAAACTGAGGCCCAGGGTCTGAAATACAGAAGTCTCCAGCATTTACAACTGCAGCTGAGGACAGTGAGAGCTGTGATTTGAACATAAGGAAATGATGTGCAGTGCCAAGTGGTCTGAGAAAGCATGGCCTGGGCACTCGGTCTCTTCTTTGAAGTAACAAGTGACAGGACCAGAGGAAACAGCCTCAAGTCACACCAGGGGAGGTTTTTATTGGATATCAGGGGAAATTTCTTCATGGAAAGGCTTTTCAAGCATTTGAATATTGGAACAGGCTGCCCTGGGTAGAGGTGGAGTCACCATCCATGGGGGGATTTAAAAGATGTGTGGATGTGGCACTTGGGGACATGAGTTAGTGCTTTAGCAGTGCTAGGGGAAGGGTTGGACTTGATGGTTTTTACAAGTCTTTTCCAAACAAAACAATTTGATTATTCTGTCTCAGAAGAGGGCAATCAACACTAGGAGATGCTTTTGACATGAACTTCCTACATCTCATTTCCCTTGCAAAGAAATGGATATTATAGAACCCTTCTCCCTCTGCTCTCGAGATAAAACAAAGTTAGTGAAGTTCCCACGTATTGTGATGAATGCTATAGAAAAAGCCCAAACCAAAATTAATTATTTTGTGCTGAGAGCAGAGCTGGAATATTGCACAGGAAGTATAGCCTTGCACATCAGGAAAAAAGAAAACAACATTAACTAGCCATTTCCAACATGTCCATCAGCCATTCCCACCATTAAAGGAGGCAAGAACCCAAATTCCCTGGTCCTGCCTTCCCTTTAATTGAAAATACATTTGCTGAAGGGATCTGAAAGCTGCTTTTTGTCACATCTGTGCAGTCAACCACAAATACAGCACTGAAGAATCCCTTCTAGAGCCTCTTTTAGCCTCATTTCATAATTAAATTAAACATATGCTATCTGCCCGTCAGCCTTGTTGCTCTTCTGAACCTCTTAGCTAATTTTGACCAAACTTAAGGGCAGAACAGAGGTTTTAAGATAGCATAGTCAAAAATTTGGTGACAATTGGAGGCTCTGGACTCTGAGTACTGCAGGACTGTCCAAACAGGAGACAGGGGAAGGTAGGGCAGCAGGAAAACATTTAAGAAACAGCACTTTTTCAGTTCTACTGTCCAAAGAACAGTCTGTTGTTGATTTGACATTTTTTTTAATTAAAGAATCCATTCTAGTTGCATCCTCTTTAATTAACATGAAGCTTTTGTAACTGTACTTGCATTTTAAGGGGCTACTACTAGGAAAGGACATAAAGTAAATGCGTGTGCATGTAAATGCTGGTACAGAACCATGTCCCTCGGTGAGGGGGGCAGAGGTCAGTGGAGTTCAGCTGTTGCACACTCTGCATGGCAGTAGCTAGAAAAAACCTAAGTGCAGCAGCAGATTAGTTACAGCATTTGTTGGCTCCTGCTTGATCAGGATGCTAACGGAATGCGAAAGGAAGGGAAGAGGAACTCAGGTTATTGAAGGGAGGTGATAAGGACAGGAACTCAGATATCTTAAGAACAAATATATTGGAAACAAAGTACCTTTAGCTCTGCTGCTTTAGCACTAACTTGTTTGTCCTCCAGTACGGAGGGAGCCTCCCCAAAACCTAGTATTAGTTAGGATAGCAAAGAGCAGATGACATCTTCAGTTAGGTATTTTCTTAAGAGGCATCACCAAAACCCACCCTCCTGATGATCTACAGCGCTCCCAGATTCTGGTGATTCACTTTGCAGGAAGTACAGCAATATCAGAACCCAAAAATCTTACTGAACTTTCAGCCAGTGATAAAGAGGATTTTCCGAGAAACTTTTTTACCCCTGATATATTGTCTAAGATTCTAGCATAGCAAATATGACCCTTTTTCAAAGAAATAAAGAAACTAACCAATGAGCATGGATTAAAAGTATTTCAGTTACTGTGAATTTTGAAGTTCTGTTTGACTGAGATCGTCTCCAGTATTGCCAGACCTTGTTTGCAGTGTATTTCATCTCTCGTCCACTATGTAAAGAAAAAAGAAAATCTCTTAAAAGGGGCTGCTCAGATGTGTTAAATAGTAAGAAAAGGTGATTCTTGCTCCTATGTTTTATCATAAGAAGAGATCTGGTGGCACTAGATAACCCATCGTGGCTCCATTTCAATGGGAGATCCTCTTACAAGAGTGAGGGCACCCCGCAGCTGCAGAGCCCAGTGCCCAACTCCCCCCTCTGGTGAGTGAGGACCTGTCCGGAGCTCGGCTGGGAGTAGTTGCAGATAACACTGCACTCACACAGCACCGAGACTGTTTTTCGCTTTAACTACCAGGTATTTCACAAGCTGCCACATAAAACACCAAAAAAACCCAAGCTCAAACAAACACAAACACTAGTACCCCCCCAAAAAAAAAGCCCAAAACAACAACAACAACAACAAACAACAAAACAAAACACCCACAACTCTTGTCTCCAATTAACAAAAGTGTTCTGAACATACAATGGCAAATGGGAACTGTGGCTAAGAATAAACACTATCTGAAAAAATTGGATAATATTTCAGTAGATCAATCTCCTCATTTCATTTTCTTCTTGACAATGAAAACAGATGAACAGAAAATCTATTACTGGAAAAACTGGTTTCTAAAGTTTCTAAAAACTTCTAAACCAGTTCTCACCACTGTGGAAGTGCTGATGGAAAGGACAGCAGTTTATTCCTCCAGCACTTCACAGATTAATTCAGATTTTACACAATTACTTCTCAACCTCCTATCTATTCTATAAAGGCAATTAAAAATTTGTCAATGACTACAAAACACCTCAGACCTTACTCTCATCTTTGATGGTCACAAACACATCATCAGGCTTTTCTATGCAGTAGGAAGGTTGTGATCATACCCAGGAGGAGTGGTAGGTGGGTGAACAGGCATAATATCCTGGAAAGATTGTCACTTGACACAAAGGATCAAATGACAAGTCACTGAGGGAATTCCAGCTAAAGTGCTCAGCTACCAATAATACTACATAAGATACTGAAAGAGCTGAGCACCGACACAATGAACACAAAAAGGGTTATATACAAGTGGATACATCTTCAAGTTAAGTTAGACAGTAATCAGGGGTCCAGGCTGCAGCTATGACAAAGTAAACAACTTGCAAAGGCAGCCCAGTTACCTCATTTAAAACAACAATGTTTAAAGCATGACCTGAAAGCTGGGGCATATTATCAGGTTTCATGGCAGTTACCTCAAACACCTCCCCGTTATCAATTCACGTCACCTTGATCATAGGGATTCATTTGTTCACACACGCTTAAGACACTCTCTTTCCTTTAAAACTCAAAGTCAAGATGAGAAATAAGAGACTGAAGAGAAACTGAGAAACACATCACTGACTAATCAGGAAGAGACATGCCAATACACCAGGATTAAAATGTAAGAACTAAAATAAACCATTATATTTTAAACACCACCAAAATCAGGAAGTCTGGATAGTCCCAGCAGATTTGTTGATAACTCCTGTTTAAAAAACATTCCAAGTATTCTAAGTATTCTTTATAATCGTTTATGACTGTTAAAACTGTTTATTTTAATAGAGACTTAGCAATTTCCCTTTGAAGCTAATTTGTGTTCATATAGTTCTACTCTTATCTGTTCCACCTAAAGGAAGAAGTGTCTGTCTTTTGCTTCAGTCAAACTGAAGTGAAAGAAAAAGTGTCCCACTGTATAATTGCAAACTACTTGACATCTTCCTCCTACATTACCAAAAAAAAAATATTTATTTAGCATCTGCCTTGGAATTCTGGGCTGTTATGACACTCAAGTTTAAGAAGCAGGTAGTGTGTCAGAGGTCCCCTCGTATACATTAAAGAACATCATAGAGGGATTTAGGATGTACCTTCATTGCCCTGCGCAGCGTAGTGACATATACAGGCTCTAAATGGGTATGAGAAGCAACCTCATTCCAGAGTCCTGCAAGACTAGAATGAGGTTTTGATGAACAGAGTTTTTCATTAAAGCATTTACTAAATCAAAGCTGAGAATCTTCCTTTTACAGCAAACAGCAAGCTTAAGCTCTGGTAGGGGAGGTTTAGGTTGGATATTAGAAGAAGTTCTTTACAGAGAGAGTGATCAGGCATTGGAATGGCCTGCCCAGAGAGGTGGTGGATTCACTGTTCCTGGAGGTTTTTAAGATGAGGCTGGATGAGGCACTGAGTGCCATGATCTAGTAACCACAGTGGGATTGGATCAAGGGTTGGACTTGATGATCTTGGAGGTCTCTTCCAACCCAGTTAATTCTATGATTCTAGGATTCTAGGATTCTATGATAGCAGACCAGGTGACTACAGAAAGGATAAGGAGAGCCATTTGTCTCATTCACACTCCCACATCTGACTGTCCAGGTGGTTTCAGGAACCAGCTGAGTCAATAACTCGGACTACTGCCCGTGTTCCCTACATGTTTTAATATCGTTCTCTGCAGAGCTTATTTCATAAGCAAATTATATTCCTGTACCTCTTAATAAGCAATAGGAACAAGAGCTGTCCTCTTTCCAAAAAATTCAAGGCCATGTACATGCTTGCCCTTTTCCTCTCAGACAGGATTGCACAGCAGAGTCTCAGGGCTGACTGAGAGCTTTACTCGGACACACCCGCGTGCTGGATGGGGTTTCAGTGCGAAGCAGCACCAGCAGTTCCCACGCCGAGCCGAGGGGCGTGCGGAGCCTGTGCGGGGCGGGGCCGGGCGCGCTGCGGCGCAGACGCCACCAGGTGTCCCCCGAGCACCGCGGCGCTGCGGGACGGGCGCGGGGCTCCCGCGGGGGCACGACCCGGGATAAGGGTGTCTCCAGAGCCGGGAGCTGGGGTTAAAGGTGTCTCCCGCAGCCTTGTGCCTTCATGCAGGCAAAATTCGCTATTGCAGCTTGGAACAGAAAGACCGCTGCAATGGATGAAATGTTTATGTATTTATGAAAACAACGTTTTCATTATTATCATCAATTATTCTAAATTAAAGTAACAAACTATTGTAAATTGTCAGCTTAATTAAAGACCAAAAAGAAAAGTCAGTGAAGACATAAGTCATTCATGTTAAGAAAAATATGCCATGCAACTGTGGCTTTGCCTCTTGCCATTTAAATTTTGGAAATACAATTCATCCAAGTAAATCAGCATCAAAGCAATCTGAATTAAACAACTGACTAGCCATGACAATTTTAATTATAAAAATTACCTGTGAACAAAATTCCCTGTTAATGTTTGAAAAGTTAAGGTTTCTAATGTCTTAAACAACATGTAGTCTTTCAAATCTGTAAGAAGGGGAAACATGCTGATTTGGGAACCCTTCACTCTCTCTGTACGTGTTATTGTCTCCTAAAGGCCAAAAATAATAATGAATTGGGCCTGTAAAACTGAAATATGTAAATTGTACTAAAAATACCTTTATTTAGATAAATGCAGCCTTTTCTTTTTGCAGACTATTGCCCAACGTACAGTACAAGTTCACACAAGAGTTACAAGACAGTACAGCTATGCCTGGCGTTTTCCTTCAGGGTCCTCACCAGACAGGCAGGCACAGAAGATCATGTTCCCAAAAGAAGAAAAAAATACTATGAAATAAGCTTAAGAAATTATTGCTACATGCTGTTTGATCAATTTAAAATGTCTGCAAGGACTGATAGGAACAGAATGGATTTGGAAAAAATCTGGATCCATATTTTCCAAGGTTCTCAGTATCCATTCTGCAAGACGTGCCCTCAAATGCATCCATTGAAAAGTCTTTGACTATGACTGTGTGCCCCTTGTGCCCCTAAGGTTACTCTGTATCAGCTCCATCACTTCCAGTTACAATCACACTAAATGCTAGATTACTGTTAATTTTATGTGTTCTTTATGTCAGTGCTTAGGAGTTTCTTCTCTCACAATATTGAAGCATCCAATGTAAATAACAAGTAAATATAACACACCCTGCACAGAAACACTTTTACATACAATCTAAATATTGACACTTCTGTATTTAATTCAACATTGTTATTAGTGTTTCTGGAGTAAATATATGGTACAAGCTGCTGTTCATGAAGCCCTGCTTCAAGCAATGCATTATATAAAGTGAACAATATATAAACACCACAGAGTAAACCTAAAGCACATGGTTAAGGTGTATAGCGTATCAGCCACAGATACTAATCACAATATGAAGAACCCTCTGTTAAAGCCAACAAATAGATTTCACCACTTCTGACTACCAAAAGCAAAAAAAAAAACATTCTTAAAAGGTGACTGGCTAAAATGAAGGAGTTAGTATATTAACAATGGATTCATTCATGCTATGGTAAGTTAAGCAACTACTTACTCTATTTCATCTTGGGTTATCTATTACATTAAAGACTCACCTAAGTTACAAGATCTGGCACTTTTAATCAATCACCTTAAAACACTCATTTTTCACATTTAAGTACTAGCATGTGATCTGTTTAATTAGTATATAAAGGGCTTTAACTGTCCCTACCCACTTACATAAGTGTTATCATTAAAGTTAGTGCTAACAGAGCAAATCAGTGAGGCTACCAGAAAGAAAGCATGATAGACTCCTCCCTCTCTAACACCAGCAGCTACCCTGCACCCTCTGAGCAGTCAGAAAGTCGAAACTGTACAAGGTAGAAAACGGATGATTCTGACAATACCCTCACATTTTGGGTCCTGCTGAACCTCTGCTGAGACAGAACTGATTCCTAACTTGACATTTCCTGATAATTTCCTCTTTTCACACAGGGTCTCGTGACAGCTGGAGGCAGGCTTCTGTGCACAAAAGGCTCTCAAATGGAAGAATGTAAGGAAATAAGCTCAAAATTACAAGACGAGAGAGTTTCCAGGACTCTAGGGGGCTCTGAATTTCTAAAGGAATTTCAAAGCTTAGGGAATGATTAAGAAATAAAAAAAGGTTTTACCTTTCAAATGCTGGCACTGCTCCAAAGAAGAGCTTCTGCCAATAGGAAGTAGCCATCAAGTTTTCATAAGCATGGTTGTTGACCTCCCAGAGTATTTCCCAACTTCTGAACCAGGATGTGCAAACTGAAAAACTTACTGGAACGGGAGCTTTTAGGCATGTGAGATTTCAAGTTACCTGTTTTTCTCAGAGAGCTTATTCAGCATGTGAAACACTGACAGAGAACCCAGAACGGTGCTGTTGGGTTCCCTGGCACAGCACAGCACCAAGCTCAGTCTCTCCTGTACTGCCCAAGCATATTGTGCAGCATCACCCACAATGATGCGCTCGTGGCCTCGCTGTAGCACCTTTGCCTTTTGTCTTTGATTTGTCACTAACACCTCTGGTGTATCACCATGCATCAGTATATGCAGGTGAGCACAACACCTCTCCATGAACAACTCCTGTGGCACCTTCCAGAACCTTCAAATCCTGCATAATCTGCACAACCCTCTGGTCTATGTTTTCCTGCCAGCATGGTGAGAGAACTTTGCAGGGGAACACTGTGCTTGGGACCAAGCTAGAAAGAGAAGAGTCAAAGAGCTAAAGTAGGTAGTGCAAATAGGTATTACAATCAGACAAACCACAGCCAAGCACCAGAGATGACAAGAGGCTGACCTTTTAAAGGGAAAGGGAATTCATGCAATGAAGTTGAGCCAAGGATAGAGGAATGGTGTGGGAAGGGGATGGGCTCAAATATTAAGCAAGCTGACTGGAAGCAGAAGCCAGAACAACCGAGCAAAGCTTCAATGACAACGAACAACCATAACCTCCCCTTGACCTGTGGGATTCCTCCAAAGATCAACCAGCTGTGGTGCCCACCAAACAGATTCCCTGACCTGAGCCCATTTCCCTGGCCAGCTGACCCAATGCTGTTTGATTCCCAGGTGGAGTCTCAGGGAATGGCAGATGGCGTAAATCTTCCCAAGGGCATCCGGTCACTACGGATAAAGATCTGTTTACAGGACTAATGTTTGCAGAGACTTCCCGTAACATTTCACTTTTACAGAACTGGTAGTGCAGGGTTGCCAAGCCTCTCCATTTGCTGGGGCATGGATATCTTGTCTTCTTTTAAATTGCCGTGAGTGGTGTACTCCAAGCTCTGAACATGCAAGAGAAATTTAGTTCTCTGTATGACAGAACAAATCAAATCAAGAGATCTTTATCTCAAATATGGCAATGTCCTTATAAGCAGGTACATTTTCCCTTTATAGTCAGCATTCTGTGGGAGGAGGATTAGGAAGCTGCCTCTACATTGAGACATCTGCTGTTTCACGTCAGTTTTCTGGAAAAAGTAATAAGTTAGCAAAAAATTGCAACTGCTACAAAATCATATATGTTAGTTAATTTCTGGTCTTTCTTGGGACCAGTGAGTTCTTGAGTTTCAGAGGAGTCTAACAAAATGAAGCAAACTAGAATTACAGTGCAAGTGAAAATCAGGGAAGAAAAGACATCATGGAGATGCAAAGAACACAGAGCCCTTTATACAGGTTGCTTGAGCTTAAATTTACTGTTATCACTCCTAAAAGAGATAATATATCATTAGACTGTTTCAAGAAAAATCTGCTATTATGTATTCTGTAACAGTAAAAAAAGGAATTACAGGCACAAAGTATTATAAGCCAAGAAACAAGAGATGATTTTGTTGCCAAAAAATCTGTGATGCGGAGAGGTCACTAAAGTAGAGGGCCACTACGGAACTTCATATTTTCTAATAATTAAGTTAATCAGTTGCTATACATGCATCTACAACTGGGCTTTGGGAAGTGTGCTTCCCATCTGCCTTTTTTATAAAGTACTGCATGAACTTTATTACTACTAAGCTACCATTAGACCTGGAATAGGGCAAAGCCTCTTTGAATGCAGGCAATGGTACTGAACTGCCCAGAGAAGCTCCCAGGTGAGCTTCAGTGCCTGTGGCTGCTGGGCACTCCAGTGGCAGTGAAGGGAGACCTTTTTCCTGAAAAAAAACCTTATAAAAGGCCCAACATCTAGTCAACTTGAAGAATATCTTTGTTCCAGAAACACTGCCAGCATTATCTTAGTTAACTCAGACTTGTCTTGTGAATCAGAAGCAAGGCCTCACGGACTATGGTGATGGGACAACTAATTCTATTGGCATGGAGAGACAGAACACCCTACAAGGAGTGCATGTGAGCTCTGTCACAAGATACACGCTGCCCGAGTCAACTGATGCTGCCTGCAGTGCCTGGGACACTGCTGTGGGGAAAATACAGACAGAACTCCAGCATGGAGGTCTGAAGGTTTTAGAGGAAGAGTTGTAACAGGAGACACTTGAGGTACAGGTGTGACAGGATCTCTCCCTCACCAAACAATCAGCTGGGTCAGAGGAGTGAACCATAAAGATGATCAAAGAGAGAATCTCCAGCCTGTGCCTGTGGCCCACCACACAGATGTAAGATGGAACTCAGGCAGACCTACCCACCATTCCTTGAAATTCTGGATAGTAGCAGGTACCAGTAATGGGCGTGGGTGGAAGATGAGGACAAGGAACTGGAATACAAGGTACACATTTGTAAGATGTTTGCAGGAGAGTCAGGATTTAAAGTTGGATTCACTGGGTCTTTGCCACACTATTCTAATGGAAACAAGAGGCCAATGAGGCAGAATCTCAATAACAAATATTAATGGAGAAGGGATGACAGCTGAGCAAAATATCACCTTTCTGAAGGACTTGCTTGCAGCAGCGTTAAGAGAAGGCACAGCCAACGTCACTTCCAACTGCATGCAGACTGGGTGGCAGCTCCCATGCAGTAGGCAGAGGATACAGATTCTGCATATTTCCTGAAATTAGGAGCATTAAGACTTTGAAAGATGTACTCCTGAATCCCAATGTGTAATGATGAAATTTAAGAATAAGTAAAATGAATATAAGTTACAGGTTTGGAATAACCCCATTTTAGGCTGCAAAACAGTTCCCCTTCTCATTTAATCAGCTATTGATACAAATATGGGAGTATTCCAGCTGTTGTCACAAGCTTGGGGCCCCAGGCCACTTTCCAAGTGTTTTCAGACACATTCAGCAAACAAGCTCTTTCTCAGACCATGACTGTCACTTAATCTTTTCTCTATACCCCTTTCTTCCATTTTATTTCCCTCTTCTATTCCCCCTTTCTTCATACATAGATAACATTCAATACGTTTCTTTCTCTGTATGTGATATTGCACAAGGGCAAAGCCTCTCCACCTTTGTTAAACAAAACTATTTCCTCTGGTAGGTTGGCCACCTGGAACATACAACATAAACCTATGTTAGCAGGAATTAATGTGGTTTCTGGCAGGACAGCCAACAGTATCCTTGTTGGCACATCCTTGGTGGTAGTGATGAACCCCCAGTGGGGTGAAAGGCAGGGTGAGAAGCATTCTTGAGTCATGTGGATCACAGGATTGAATCCAATGACTGAAAACCAGAAAAAATACAAAGACTGGAATGTCTAAACAGTAAGTTTGGGGAAAAAAAGTGGATATTAGAATTAAACTTGAAGTCTTTTAAGTAAAACTCTCTGAAAGGGTGTCACAGTGCAACACAAGATTTACTGAACTTTTTTTTGGCACTCTTTTCCCCAGTAACTTAACCATATATTTAACAAAAGACTTTATGTTTCCTAATGATAGCAACAGGATTTGTGACCCTAAATGTATTCTCAGCAACTACACCACACCTACTCTTAGCAGTGCTACTAAAACTGTTCAACAGGACCAGACTGCAGGGTGTCATGCCCTTCTTTTGTCAGCTATTACTGCCAACACTAGAAATCCCAATGGATACCATTATTATATTCAGTAAGAATGGACACCACCAGTACCAAGGGCAGCTTCCACTTTTGTGCCTGGTCACACATCACTGTAAAGCATTTCAGGCACCACTACTGGCATATATGTCCCTGTACTTCTGGAGTTTATTCATGATCACAAGTGTTTGTTGCAAAAGGAAACAGATGCTTCTGCTCTGGCTCCCTATAAAATTAAATAGGAAAATTACATCACAAGCAGACAGAAAGTTAGGATCTTTTTTCAGCCATAATGCTAAGAAATCTGGATATCTATACGATAACTCATATCACGACTAGTCTCCCTGGTATAGATACCACAAATCAGCAATGCGAGGCAGTCTGTTCAGCACCTCTGTTGCAAAAAATGGCAATTTGACACGAATGTCTGAAATCTGAAAAGGTTATTAACACTGGACCTGCATTTTGCTAGAAAACAGTAAAGTTTTTAATTGGGAATTAGAATTACAGAAGAAACGTTAGTCAAAACCCAGAAGAGAGACACAAAAGAGAAGCAGATAGTTTTCAATGATCAGTATCTAAGGGGCTTAGCGGGACCAGAACAAACAACTTTTTTGCACTTGGATTAAAAGGCTTATCAAAAAGTTGCTGTATTTTTCACAAAGGTGTCAAAGTAGAAAGGTGAATTCTCAGCCTTAGCTCAATGTCATGCTGCAGTGAGTAAGGAAAGAACAAACACAAGCTTACAAATGCAGTTTGTTCTTTGGATCATGAAAGCCTGGCAGAACTCCAGTGCTAGAGTAATGCCAAACCAGCACACCAGTGCCTTTGAACTTTCTAAAGCTCATGTTTTTCCTTTACTGTTTAACAACTAATTTAAATTCAATGTACAAATGGATTTCAAAAATAAACATAAGCAGACAAAGTCTCAGCATTTCATAACTACTCAGGTCACTGGCAACTGTCGCAAGTGGAAACTTGGAAAGCTTTGGTCACAGAGCTAAGGTCAACACTTCCAACCTCCCCGATGCCCTGCGTGCTTGTGTGCTGCTGTGGGTAGGTTGCTGAACACCTGCATTCCCGTAGGCAGAGTATTTTGAGGCTTTCTACCTACAAAACTTCCACTTGTCATGACCCAAGATCCATCAGGTGTGACACCAGCCCGTCAGGGCAGGGTGATGACCCCCGTCGGACCCCACAGAAGTGCCCGCTCCCCTCCCCACGCAGCATTGCTGCAGGACAGGCTGTGGGCAGCGGTGTCACGGCCCTGGGGGACTTCTGCACACTCTCCTACAACTTCTAACTCATCAGTCACTAACCTCTCTGCTCTTTTGTTCTGTTTAGCCCATTTTTAGCCCATTCTCATGGCATCTGCTGATGCTCCGTTCTTGGCACTTGGGTTCCCCACGATTCTGCTTGTGGCAGACCGGCCACGGGAGGGGGAATACAAAGAGGCTTCAGCTGCACCCCCACGCCAGACCCTGCTCGCTGCCTCCCCAAGACACTGCTCAGCTTCAGGGGGCAGCACCCGCCCCAGGGCGACCATGACGGGCAGCCCCTCACGGCCCCTCACGGCCCCTCACGGCCCCTTACAGCCCCTCACGGCCCCTCAGGGCCGGCCGCAGCCCCGCCCCTCGCCGCGCGCCGGCGCCCCCCCCGCGCATCCCCCGCGTCTGATGCAATTCGCTTTCCCCCTTGCTCCCGGCTGCCGGCCAATCACGAGCTCGCTCGGACGGAGCGTCACACCGTTCGGGCCAATGAGCGAGAGCCACGACGGTAGAAATGCGGGCGGGGCGGCGCGGGGCGCAGACGGCAGCGCTGGGGGCGCCGGGCAGTGCGTTCCTCCCGCACCCACCATGGCAGCGCTGCCCGGGGCCGCGGCCCCCCGCCTGCTCCTCATCCCCAGCAAAGCGCCCGAGGCCCCTGGCCGGCATCTTTCCGTTGTCCTGCCGGCAGGAGCCGACCCCGGCCTCGCGGGGCTGGAGGGTCCGCAGCCGGCCCGCAAGCGGCAGCGGCTCACGCACCTGAGCCCGGAGGAGAAGGCGCTGCGCAGGTGAGTGGGCAGCGGCGGGAGGGGACACGGCTTCCCCGCTTTCCTACTTCCCTACTGATGGTCGCCCTGTCCCTCAGGAAGCTGAAGAACCGCGTGGCGGCCCAGAGCGCCCGCGACAGGAAGAAGGCGCGGATGACGGAGCTGGAGCAGCAGGTGGTGGAGCTGGAAGAGGAGGTGAGGGACTGGAGGGGGTGAGGGGATGGAGGAGGAGGGGATGAGGAGGCGAGGGGCGGCCTCCCTGCCTCACGTCTCTCTCCAGAACCAGAAGCTGCTGCTGGAAAACCAGCTCCTGCGGGAGAGGACGTGTAACCTTGTGCTGGAGAACCAGGAGCTCCGCTGCCGCCTGGGTTTAGATGCTCTGAAGACGGAGGAGGAGGAGGGCCAGGGCGGTGAATCGCAGGTGAGTCGCTCGCCGCGCTGCTGGCGTGGCCCCCGCCGCCCTGAGCAGAGTACACCGAGAACTGCCCTGCCCTCGGGGTGACCCCAGTGCTGTGAACGGGGATGTGCCAGAAACAACCCTGTCCTCCAAGTGGAGGCTCTCCTGAAACCAAACAGGTACCGAGTCGGTAGTGTGGGAAATACCGAGGTGACTAGTTCCAAGCTGTTCTGAGATCATTTCGCCTGCTCTTCTGCACTTCCTTATAGAAGTGAAGTAAAAACTGTTACACTCACATAGGCCTGTCCCAGAAGAATAGTGTTAGGGGGAAGGGGGTCAAGCTCTTATTTAAAAGTGGCAAACAAAATAAATCTGCAAGTGTATGAAAGCTTCAGCTAATTTGGAAAGTAGTCTTACCTTCAGGTTGCTACAGCATAAGCAAGTGGAGAATCTCATGTTGGAAGCCTTTGCAGGAAAAATGTGGTCTTCAGGATTGTGTGCTGTACTGCCTGCTAGAAACTTGTGGTGACTAGATTTTTTCCTTGGCACAGGTTGTGAAGGAATCGCAGGTGGATGAGATTAGATTGGTGACCGGGTCCGCTGAGTCCGCAGCACTCAGACTACGTGTTCCTCTGCAGCAGGTGCAGGCCCAGCAGTCACCATTTCTGATAGCTTCCACGTGGATTCTGATGGCAGTGACTCTTCAGACTCTGAGGTGAGCATCTATTCCTATGCAAACTGCCCATGAAATTCAGAACTTCTGTGGATTTCAGACTGTAATTTTAATTTCTTGATGTTAAATAACTTTATGATTTTTTCATAGTTTTTTTGTTTTCCAAGTCTTGGAATGCCATACCTGTGGCTCAGAACAGCTGTGTTAGGCTGTATCTAGTGAGTACAGGAGTTAAACAAAACTCAAAAAAACCCTACCAACCCAGCCCTCTGAACTTTGGTCACAGGCAGGTCTGCCTAAGCCGGTTCTGATCTGTGTTCCGTGTAGCCAGCAGGCACTGTGGTGGTAGCACTTGCTGTGTCTGGCATCTCAAAAGAGTTTCCAGTAGTGGCTGTGAATCTCAAATGCATGTAGAATTCTGTGGGGATTGCCAGTACCCTTACAAAAACATTAATGGACAAAGAGTGACTGCACAGTGAAACACATTGCCCAGAGAGGTGGTGGAGTCTCCCTCACTGGAGATATTCAGGAACTGGCTAGATGAAATCCTGTGCAATGTGCTCTAGGCTGACCCTGCTTGAGCAGGGATGTTGGACCAGATAACCCACTGTGGTCTGTTCCAAACTGATGGATTCTGTGGTTCTGAATTTCTGCAAGATAAGTAACTGCCTTAACTGTGTGTTTGATGGTGTTCTTGGTAAAACAACTGTGATTGCGTTTAACGTATTTTAACTTCCAGATAGGGGTTAATAGATGCCACAACTGGTGTTTTGCTGTAACAGAAATAGGCTTTCTAAAATAGTATTTCCTTCTGCAGCCTGATCTCCTATTGGGCTTTCTGGACAGTCTGGACCCAGAGATGTTTCTCAGATGTGCTGATTCAGAGTCAACGTGCCTGGAAAAGCTGGAGGAAGAGTTCTCTGGAGAAACAAATCCCATACCAACCTCCCTCTCTCCTCCTTTGGGGTCCCCATCAGCTAAGTTGGAGGCCATTAATGAACTGATAAGGTTTGATCATGTGTATACAAAGCCCCTAATACTGGAGATTCCTGTTGAAGCGAGCAACCAAACCAATATGCTAGTGAAAATTGAGAAAGAATCTCTCTCTTCATCTGAAGACAAGGCTATCCCTGAGGTCCCAGTGTCTGTGAAGGAGGAACCTGTAGACAGCTTCATGCCTGAACTGGGCATTTCTCATCTGCTTTCTTCTCATCATAGCCTTGAAGCCTCAAACTACTTGTTGGATGCCTGTAGTGACTCTGGGTATGAAGGATCCCTGTCTCCCTTCAGTGACATGTCCTCTCCACTTGGCACTGACCATGTGTGGGAGGATAGCTTTGCTAGTGAACTCTTTCCCCAGCTCATCAGTGTCTAACTTGGTAGTGTTAACTCCCCTTGGGTAACTGTCCTGGCAGATATCAGCATATACCCCTTTGGGGTGTGTGTGTGTGGGGAAACTCAACTGTATTCAGAAAAGTATTGCTCTCTTCTACCTGTGCCAGTAGATGGAGAGATGGTATGAAAAAACATAGGGTGTCCTGCCCTGACCCCCCATCAGTGTTGGCTTATGAGGGAGGAAACTTTGTTTCTCAATAATTTGCGAATTCTGTATGAACCTGAAAATGTTAATTTTGTTTTACATTTAAAATTTTAACACCAAAAACTGCAGTGGGATATTCATGTATAGACAATTGGGGTAAAACTTTAATAGTCTCTACATCTTACAGCTTTACTATGTAAATGCTTGTTTTCCATTTGCCATGTAGAGTTGCTTTCTCCATTTAATATTTAACTGTATTGGTGCAATTAAAATGCAGCACAGCTCACTGACCCTTTATTGCTTTAGATCTCAGTGGGAAGGGGGGAGTATCTGGGTCTTACAGAACTGAAGTTTAGGTCCCTCAGTGTCTCTTCCTGCCACAAAGCACTGATGAGCAGCACTTGCACGGTGTCTGTAGCTGGATGCTGTAGCAGCTTTTGGATGGGGTAGAGGGGTTTGTGTGAGAGCCAGAGCTGCTAGAGCAAAACCTTCAGCCTCAGTAAGGAAAGTGAGTGGCAGGAGCTTGAAGTCTGAATAAAGGCAGGGTGGTTGTCACCCTGGTGGCCAGTAATGCCAACCAGAGTGCTCAGTTGGAGGGGAGATAGGGGGGAGATAGACATGGGGTGAAAAAGGTGCAGATTCCATATTACCACAGGATATTCTGAAGCGTCAAGTGAACTTCACAGAGAGGATTTCAAATATCACAGCAGGGCTCTTTGTTGTCCACATCCATTTGTTCCAACATCACAATATTAAAAACACTTGAAGAGACAGAAGAAACTGAAATTTTATACTGAGAGAGCTGTTGCAGGTGTTTGCACAGCTGCTCTTGGTTTCAGTGCTATTTCATGTTTTGCATTCAGTTTTGACAAAAATAACTTAGAGTGGGGAGAAAAGGAAATGGGGGTGGTATTGGATGGTTTTGGTCACTTACATTCAAGGAAACAGGACTGCTTTGGGTTACAAGCTTCTTGTAATAAAGCATTCCATCTGAGTAGTGGATAGAAATAGAGACTAAAGCTATGCAATGTAAAATCCAGATTAAATATGCAAGTAGTCAAGAGAATAAGTTGCTTTACTTTCAACCTGGAAAATAGGGATGACTGCAACAGGACCCTTAGTATCAAATAAATTGTTGTGAGGCCAAAAAGCAAATAGAAGTGAGGATTTGATCCATGGCTCTGCATTACTTTTGTTAGTATTATTGGAACTTCATATGACATTAATTTTTTAACTAGTGCAATAGATGAGTAAACATAGTAATTGATGGAACTGTCTCTGTTCAGTGCTGCAGTATGTGCAGGCACGTGTTCCTGAGTCACTGCAGGCACAGCCCATTCCTGTATGAGGCTCTTGCTTATTTCTGTGTCTTCAGGAACTGATCCCAACTGTAGGATGAAGTGGAATTTTTAGTGATATGCACAGTCTTCTCTGTCTCAGGTTATCAACAATGTTTCTCAGTCTGTTTTCACTTGTGATGGTTTAGCATTAGTGTTGCATTTTCCGTGCTCCTTAAACAAGGCTACGGTGACTAAACTGTAACAATGCAGCAAGAAAGAGTGTCCCAGCAAAATGGCTTCATTGAACATTTAAGAACCTGCCTGGAAAACCTTAATATCCACCTGTGTGTATTTGCAAAGAATGTGTCTTCAGCCTTTATGTTTAAAGATGTAGAAATTCTGTCATTAAGAAATCTGAGTGGAACAAGAAGGCCAAAACTGAAGAAGTAGCATAGGGCTCAAAGACGTTAACACCTGCTACCTGAACAATTGTAGGTACTTTGCCAGCAATGCTTATGCAGTTCCTTTTGTTTTTTTTCATGCTAGCTCAGATTAAGATACAGCAACCTTAACTGCCAGGATGAGGAAGAGTGGAGATGAAAAGTTTATGTGAACTCTTGGCAAACTGCTTAAGAGAGAAACTTGTGCTTATTGCACCATGTTTCATGAGGAAATGTGACCTTTGTTTGCAATGAATAAGGAAGTTTACAGTTCTTGCACTCAGCTTTACCTTTATACTACCAAAGTAGGGCCACCTTTCACCAAATTATAGAGGCAGAAAAAAAATCAATTGTCTTTAACAAAAAAACCCACCCCTGAAACACCTGGAAAAGCTGTCTGGGCAGGAAATGGCTGAAGGCAATTTGTTCAGCTGAAGACAAAAGTTGGTGGAAGCACTGAGAGACCTGTTACCACCAATGTCTGACAGACATTGAAATCCAACAGCTGTATGTGAATGGCACACTGAAAGAAATATCAATGCATGCAAGACATTGCTATCTTAAGCAAAAACTCCTATACTAATTATCAGCCTTGCCTGTGCTTAAGCCTTCAGCAAGAAAACCACCAGTAAATCCAGCTTTGTGAAGGACTGCTTCAGACAACATTGAGAACAAAACAAATGATACCTCTGCTGCACATGACTTTCCTTTGTTCTTAAGCCAGCCAAACTGCAGTTCTCAGCTCTTAGGCAAGGTTCAGCTCCAGTAATTACTCTGAGTCAGTGGTTTAAGAAAGATCAGTGCTCACAACTTTGAGATTTTAAATTGCTTTGATTCATTTGAGTAGTTGTTGGTGGTTTGAACCAGCATCTTGAGTAAAGTGTAGTTTTGATAGCTGCCCATGTAAGCTTTTTTGGGTACCCTGTAAACTTAATTCAATCTACAAGTTTGCCCTAGAGCAGCCAAGTGCTCTGAAGCCAAGGCTGCACCCACAGCAGGGGCAGAGATTCCCTTTTCTCCTCTGTCACTGCAGCAGCTGCCTGTTGCCACTGACACAGAGCACCCTGGTCCTCAGAACCGTCCGTGGGCACGAGGCAAAAGGCACGGGATGTGCGGTATGGAGCACAAAGCTGCTGCCTTCTGCTGGAGGAGTAACTGCCCTGCAGCACGTCCTACTTCTGCAGGCAGGGAAAGCACATCTGACCTGTGGCTCAAAACACCTGAGGGTGGGGAGAAATCAGACACTGGAATGGGCTGCCCGGGGAGGTGGTGGATTCACCGTCCTTGGAGGGTTTTACGATGAGACTGGATGTGGCACTTCATGCCCGTGGTCTGATAACCGCGGCGCTGTTGGATCACGGGTTGCACTTGATGTGACTGCGGGTCTTCCCCCCAGGCAGCTCGTGTCGGTGCCCGTGGGCACCACGCAGTCCCGTGGGTGTCTGGAAGGCTGGATCTGGGCCCATCGGTGTCCTGGCCGGAGCGTGAGGGGATGCCAGAGGTGGAACACACAATTCCCAGCCGGGCCTGTTCCCGGTGCCGGTTCCCGAGGCCCGCCCTGGGGCGGGACCCGCCGGCAGCTCCGCCACAGCCCCGCCCGCGGGGACTCCGCCCTCGGGGCTCCAAGAACTCAGGGAAAACCGTGTGACGGTCACATTTCCATCGCGCTGGGAAGGGCTGTGTAACATCCAAACCCTGCAGAATTGTTCAATTTACACTGTTTTGCTTCCCCTTTTTCAACTTCACGGCTGTATCCTGGCATGCTTTATCCTGACTCACTGGAAGCACTGAGTTCCAAGACAAACTTAATATTTATTGAGATCCCTTCCACTAAAAACTCACGACTAGTTCTTGTTGGGCATCTAAAAGCCTAAAAGCATTCAAAATTTCTATAAGCACTAGTATTTAGTTTTTAGTAGAATCAAGTCCGCTTAAGTGCTACCAAGGCAGGATAAGGTTTTTTTTAATATATGTATTTATAGAGTACAGATTGAAGTCTGAGAATCTAAACTCTCAGCCGAGGATCTTTAATCTGAGATCTTCCTGCAGCTGAGAGATGCCAAATTAAATGGAACCGAGGCAAAGCTGAGGTAGTAAGGGAAGGGTAACATGCAGGGAGCAGGAGCTCCACACTGCAGCACACTTCCTTTGGGTGACTGCTTTCTGATTGCTCGGACTTCTGGAGTCCCACTTGCCTCACAAGCAAGGATCCAGACCCAGTGGTTCACATGGGTTACATCTGCATTTAACAAAATAAATGATCCGTGACAGCAGCCACACATCTCCTCCAGCTGACTGATACAAGACACAGGCCCTGGAATAATTACAAATCCAGTTCAGTTACAAAATTCTGTTCCTTGGTACCCTTCTTTGGTTTTGTCAGAGGCTCCCGAGGTTTTCACTTTTATCGGAAATGAAACACAGTCATCTAAAAAATATTTTAAAAAATTTATTGAAAACTGACATACAAAGGGTGATTTGGTCCCAAGAGAAGACAGACCAGAATCAGATCTTCCATATTTCAAAATAAGTTTTTTTCTAATACTGCATCACATTTGCTATCCCGCTTGTGAACAGCATTAATAAAAGTCTTTTAAGGAAGCCAACAACAACAAAACTCACAAATACAGAAGTCTGAAAACACCCAGAGCTTGATCTCCCATATCCTCTCCAAGTGATTGGTAAGGATCTTACTCGGTCCTCCTGACACTCAGTTGCCACTGTAGCCCACTCTTCTCCCCCCCCATCAATTTAAGCGATTCAGCCCCACTGTCTCCTATCACAAGGGCAGAATTGAATTATGAAAAAAAGAAAGTAAATGTTTTTTACCAAAGCAAAATTCTTGGACAGTTCTTTCCCCATCTCATGGTCTTCATCAATAGTCCACTGCTATATTCTTGTTTCAGATGGCAGAATAATGGGTCAGTGAAGCCCTATTGGCATCAAACAATTAGGAGGAAAGACACCTCTGAAAGTCAACCTTTGGTACAAATCTAACAGGAAAAAAGTGTGCTTAAAAGGCATCTACAAAACTTTCGTATTCTGCAAATCAGATGCAATTTGTCACTTTTAAGAGGAAAACAACTGCATCTAGATTTGCTATATTTAGGCTTCTTAGAGTTTTTTTACTCCTCTGCTGCAATTTCAGAGTTGCTGAGATGGTTGAATCAAATTTTTGAAATTTTTATCCTTTCTTCTCAGTTTATTTAGGATTCAGAGCTTTCAGCTAAAATACTTCCAACCTTAATATAAATTAAATATAATCCTGCAAGCTGAAAACCAGTTAATTAGTTGGAGGCAACACATTTTCTACCTGCAGTGACTACAGCCTTCTCCAAACTGTATTGCTTTACTTTGTACTCAAGCAATGGAGCACATCAAAGGCTGTAGATTTTAAGCACAGCTTAATAATACATGGGGAATTGTACACAGTTCATGCAAGAGATTTATAGCAGACCCTGAAATGAAATTAGACATAGCGAGATTGGAGAACTTGTGCAGACTACTTAATGGATCTTCAGAATGGTACTGGTTTCCAGAGTAATACTATTCAAATGTTGGAATGTTTTTAGTGAAGCTCTGAAAAGTTTTATCAAGAGACAGAAAATTTCAACCAACCTTCAACAAAAGCGGAAAGAAACAGGACTTAACAAACAGGAGTATCTTTTGAACAACCAGAAGGAAATAAAGGATTTATGCAAAAAGAGAAGCTTGATTTTAAACTATCAGCTATGTGTTAACAGTAAAGAATAGCATCACAAAGATTATCAACTAGCTGCGCAATGGAAAAGTAGATTTTCTTATGTGAGCAGCTGCATTACTGTGTACTTGCTCCTTTATGTTAGCAAGATGTCAAAACTAGACTGGCTGTAGGACTCTGAACAGAATCCATTACTTGAAAAGGAATTTCTTATGAGAAGCCCCAATTCGGGCATCTCTGACAAAGCTCAAGGACTCAGTAACAGAAGGTAAGATTCTCTGCCTTCTTTAAGGGTTTCAAGCAAAATGGAACTGCTGTGCATTGAGAAAAGGTACAAGTAATAGCTCATCGTGGATTCCTTTCCTTGGCACCCTAAGCAGGGTACAAAATTCTTTTGGCATACATTGTATAAACAATGAAACTATGTTAAATGGCACATGTTCTGGCTTCAGCTTTAAAGTCTAGATTCTCTCAGGAAGAAGACAACCATCTTCTTTACCTCACCACTAATGCCAGCAGTCTCAAAAGGCTAGGACTTGGCTACAGACAGTAATCAGCATTTGACCCTCTTTATGCCAGAAAGCAGCTCCCTGTCATCTGATTTACTTACCATGTTTATCCAAATAAAAGGATGCCGTTTATTTAATTAAAAGTTAACAGTGTCTTCAACGGACTTTTCCGACTGGATGCATACAAAGAATCTCAGCACAATGTAAAGTGTGAATCTCTTGGCTCAGAACCACTTTTCTCCTGACTTTGCATCATCTGGGGAGGGGGACATCAAAAACCCACAAACAAAATTTAGAAGCCAATGACCAAAGATGACTGAAGTTAGCAGGTATCCTGCAAGTTAGAAGCTGGCTTTACTTTCTAGAAAGACTTTTGCTGCAACATT
This sequence comes from Pyrocephalus nanus, assembly GCA_038380795.1. Taxonomy (NCBI): domain Eukaryota; kingdom Metazoa; phylum Chordata; class Aves; order Passeriformes; family Tyrannidae; genus Pyrocephalus; species Pyrocephalus nanus. The sequence continues at coordinate 6,730,617 of CM076278.1, forward strand.
CCTTCCCTACAACCCCGCAGGATGTATAATTTCTACATTTGAGTTTACATCAGGTCCAAACCAGCCACAGATGAAATAGTGTGAAAAGCTGTATTACCATAGGGATTGCTTTTCTACCTATGGCTAGATTCAGAAGTATTTCTTCTTTTACATACCCTTTTGTAATTCAAATTAAACCAACTGGCCAAGCATAGTATGTGCACCAAAATCTTAATGGCTCAGTAAGTGAAAGACATGGCTTAAGCCACGGTTACATTCAATATTTAGATTTTATACTTTACCAAGGGCAATTAAGAGGATATTTCACCATTAAGCAAGATGGAAAGCTGCTTCCTTGTTCCAAAGGCCTCTGGATTACCTTTTCAGTAAAAATAACAATAATTAACAGACCGGAGTACAGAAATCTTGGGGTGTTTCCTGGCCAAACCATGTCCTTGTGATTGTTAATAAGAAAACAAAAAACAAATAATAAAACTTCAGATTCACACATCAAACCAGAAAGAATAAAAAAACACCAACAAAAAGCATCAGAAGCTCACCACTTCCAATCTAAAATCCGGCATCTACAACTCCATTTCTTCTTCTGCACACCCAGATATTCCCAAACTAGCATATGGATCTGGAGACATGGCAGTCTGTTGTGATACAGGAAACGTTTCAGTCTGTGGGTCAAAAGGAGCTCTCGGTGTTGGCTGCTTAGTTTGACACCCTTCTGTACTCTGCTGCTTGAAGTTCTTAACAGAAACAGACTTCAGTTTATCTGTCAGAGTCTCAGGAAGAGGTTTCCAAAGCACCAGCTCCATAGAAGGACGGCTCCTAGAAGGGGATAGAGTTTCAGTTAAATTTAAGTAAGTTCTCCAAGCACAGCTATTAAATGCAGAAGACCAGAGAGTATCTTCATCCTTTGAGCTAGCCTGGAACTGTATTCCAGAAGCCATATGCCTTTTTCCCCCCCCATCACGTTTCCTCTTCCCTAACTAGTTCCATTACTTCTAGTTCTAACATGTATTTTCTCTTTTCTTTAGCACAAAACTTGATGACCACTGTTGGTCACACTTCAGCATCTTCTCATTTTGAAAATTCACATACATAAAACTGAAGCTTATAATGGTTTAATCAACAAATTTCTCTCTGTAGAAATGAGGAGTACAAAACAGACACTTGGTGACCATTACAGTTACACTTATTTTTTTACATTAGGACAGTTTTTCCTGCTTTTGACAGACGAATGGTCTGTTATACAACATTGGCTGCATCATGCAGTAAATTAAGGACATCTCCACAAATATGAGATGGGGTCTCTCTTTTCATTTGCACGTGTTAGCTACATAGCACCATTATTTCCTCCAGAACTTACATAGATTCTATTATTTTCTTTGTCAGGACTTCACCAAAATCCCTCTTCATGCCTTTTTTAAGGGTATCTGACAGGATAAGAGTGGGCAGATTGCTAACATTTCCATCAGCATGAACTTCCTCATCTTCATCAATTATCCTAGGAATGGAGGGGGAAGAGGGAAATAAACACTATTGAGTATACTGTTATCAGGCACATCCACTGCAGACTACAGTCACATCTACGTGCACATCTGCACTGTGCAGATCTCTGACCTAGGCTGGGTACCAGAAGCAGCGGGGCTGTGTTAACCTGAGTCTCTCTTGGGCCAAAATACCCAGAGAATGACTCTTAGCACAGAAGCCACTCGAGCAGCTATGCCACTTCTGGTACCTGAGCTGGCTTTGTTATCCCTGTGTGATCCCAGCAGTGTCAGTGCCAACATACACTGAGAGAAAATAAATTCCCTTCAGGGGAAACTGTAAGACTCGGTCACATTACATGAGTGAGTCTCAGCTATGCAGTAGCTTCACCTGCTCAATTCCCCATGTCTGAACTTTTAAAAATTATTGCAGAGGTACCGAATACAGCGCTTCACTTTTCACAGCATTGTGCCAGTTTCTGAGATTAAATCAGCACAAAATGTTGAAGCCTTCAGAAAAAATGGAGGCATCTTCTTTGGTTCTGGTAAACCTTCTACAGAAAATTTAGCAGAGTAGCTGGGAAGGATGGGGAACAATCCTCTGAGATGTCCAAAGCAGACAATACATCACTACTCTGATTTACGCATGAAAAGACCCCAGTCTAACAGTACCTTGTTTCCCCTCACACATCATCTGTGGAGTAATAATCTTAAAAAAACCCTTCTTTTAAAATTTCTATAACTTTTGGCTTTTCTAATCATTTGCAGTGGTCATTTGAGATATTCCAGAATACTAGCTCAGCTGCAATCAACTGATACACACAGGTGTCATCCCCAGAAATCTTTTGAGGGCCAGAATACGCAGTACATTTATTAACTGACCGCAGTAGTCTCTCTGCAGCCACCCCATCACCCCACATCACACCACCAGCACGATGAACCTCAGCCTAACTGCGTATGTGCAGAGAGACCTCTCTGGTTCATGCCACTCTCTATGCTGACAAATTCACATCTACTTTAAGTCAGAATCACAGAACAAGCTGCAGTTGGTTGAAAAAAAGCTGAGCTCAAATCTGACCAGATAACTGGTTAAAATTTGAGCTCTGGATACTCAAAGAAGAGCATTAAACCCCATTATGACATATTGCTGCTGCATAATGACTGTGATCAGGGGTTATTTATTCAGCATTTTCTGTTCTAGCACCCTCGATTTCAGATCACAGTATCAGTCCAAAGAACCATAGGTAGCTTAAAAAGAAATCAGTTGAACAAAAGGTTCACCTCAGACTCACAGAAGTGTTATCACACTGCTAAGTGCTAGATTTACCCCTGAATTCCCACCAGAAAAGGGAAAGCTCAGCAAAGCCAGGCTACTCAATCCCTGCATTTACCTGTCCTCAATTTCCTGAAGTTTCCTGCGAGCAACCTCGCATTGCTGTTCCCCCATTGTCTGATCCATTTCTTCACAGGGAATTTCTAACATGGCAGTTTCAGGACCGCTGCCACCATACTGACTTGCTACCTCCCCAGCTGCCTGCTGACCTGCACAGAGAATCCATTCTTCAGTGTTGGGATTCAAAGGGCAATTTTTGGCTCCTGTCAGTCTCTTCTTCCGCACAGGACAACTAGGAAACAAAGTAAGTTTACAACTGTCAAAGAAGAAATCTTACAGAAAGTCATGTGCATTTCAGCAGCTTTGACACACTGTAGCAGCAAAACCTCAACAAAGAAAATAAATCCGTGTTGCTCTTAGTAAAACATGAGTACCCATGCAAGAAAACCAGTGCTACACAATTGATTAGGTAACATAAATGGATTCAGGCTCATGTGCAATTCAGGGGAAGAGTTCCAAGTGGAAACAATGATAGACGTTCCCTTCCTGTTTGCATTGTAGATGAGAGGTGCTTAAATGTTTTAGAAAACAAAAAGCAAATTAAGATTTTTCAGGCTATAAAAGACAAATTAATTTACCCTTCTGCCTCTTCTTCTAGCTTATGCTTCTTTCCATAGCGCACAGAAACACTGCAGAACAAAAACAAATAGTTATTTAGCTTCTAATTGTATCTTCCAGTGACACTGACAATGTTAAAAAATATTTCGCCCCTTTTAAAATTTCATTTGCAACTAAGAGCAACAGTTGCAGTACATTACCCACCATAAAGGGAATGGAAGCTTTGGACAATAAATGAGCACTTTGTTCCAAACTAAGTCAAAAGCAACTGTAATTGCTCAGTTCTCTAAGCAGAATTCCATCCTAATTTCTCCTCCTTTAAGTTATTTTTTTCCCACAAGGAGCAAAATCAATTTTTGCTAAAATTCAACTGCTTCAAGAAGCAACACATGATCCAACTGGAGTCTGTTAGAGACATACTCAAATGTGACCAAAACACAGCGTTTTATAGAATAACTTAAAGTTTTTGTGCTTACATACGAGAAAGAACAAGTTTATAAATAAATAAATAAATAAACACATGAGTTTAAAAGCATGTGAAGACGCTGGTACACTCGATCACCTTTCTCGCCTTTTAGAAGGCTCCTTTACCCCCCACCAGCCAGCTGCAAGGTTGTAAGATGAGCACAATACAATTCTAACCTCCTACCAGTGAAACACTGCTAGAAGGAAACAAATTCCACCCCGCCTGGCAGAGCACCGCCGTTTGACACTGCCGGCCCTCCGGCGCCGGCCCTGAGGGAAGGGGTTTGGCACTCACTGGCTGCGGCTCCTGGTGAAGGATCCCACCGGGGCCGCCGTCAGCCCCTCGTTGTGGCTCCCGAGCGCGGCCAGGGAGGCCAGATCGAAGCTGTTCTGCAGACAGAGGCCGGAGGATCCGTCGGCGCCGTTGTTTCCGATCCCTGCCATGACCATCCCGGGCGGCTGGAGACGGCCGTGGCCGCCGGCTCCGGGATGCGGCCCGTGGCGGTCCGGGGCAGCGGCCGGAGCCGGAGGGAGCTCCACGGCCGGGCCGGCCGGGATGCCCTGGCAGGATCTGCCGAGCGCTGCCATTTCCTGCTGCGGGGAAAGAAAACGCATGTAAAAAACCCGGTGGATTGGCCCGAGGCGCTCCCGCAGGACCCCCGCGCCGAACCGTCCCCGCCTGCAGCGCTCACCCTGCCCGGGCCGGGCCCGCAGCTGGAGCCGCCGCCAGAGCCCGCGTCCTTTCCAGGCCTTTCGCTACGATCAGAGGAGAATCCGCGAGCACTGTGGGAGCTGTAGTCCCGGGCGCTGTGGGAGCTGTAGTCCGGGGCGCTGTGGGAATTGTAGTCCCGGGCGCTGTGGGAGCTGTAGTCCCGGGCCCTGTGGGAATTGTAGTCCCGAGCGCTGTGGGAATTGTAGTCCCGGGCGCTGTGGCAGTCCCGGGCGCTATGGCAGTCCCGGGCGCTATGGCAGTCCCGGGCGCTGTGGCAGTCCCGGGCGCTATGGCAGTCCCGGGCGCTATGGCAGTCCCGGGCGCTATGGCAGTCCCGGGCGCTGTGACAGTCCCGGGCGCTATGGCAGTCCCGGGCGCTATGGCAGTCCCGGGCGCTGTGACAGTCCCGAGCGCTGTGACAGTCCCGGGCGCTATGGCAGTCCCGGGCGCTATGGCAGTCCCGGGCGCTGTGACAGTCCCGAGCGCTGTGACAGTCCCGGGCGCTATGGCAGTCCCGGGCGCTATGGCAGTCCCGGGCCCTGTGGCAGTCCCGGGCGCTGTGGCAGTCCCGGGCTATGGACTGCTATGGCAGTCTCGGGCGCTGTGACAGTCCCGGGTGCCGCAGAGGCTGCGGGTGCTGTGGGAGCCGCAGTCCGGGGGGCGCAGTCCCAGCCGTGGCCATGGGGGCTGTGGGGCCCCCGCCGCGACCGTGGGGACCCTTCCCTCCCCAGGGAGTGCCGAGACAGCCCCGCTGTTGTCCGCGGTCCGGCCTAATCCCCGCGGCGGGGCGGGCGCTGCCCCGCAGCCAAATCCCGGTCAGCTGAGGAGCTGAGGAGCTGAGGAGCTGGCGGGGAGGCGGCGAGAGCGAGGGATGGCGCCGAGGCAGACGGTAACTGCCCGTTCTTGTTCTGGTGGCGGGAGGCTGCGGGTTCTGCGCGGAGCTGGAGGGGGTCAGTGCGTGTGCAGCGGTGTCAGAGGTGGGAAAGCAATCCCTGGCTGCTGCGAGGCTTTAGCGAAGTTGGACACTTCTGTCAGAGAAAAGTTGAGGAAAGTCCCAATAGCAAAAAAAAACCCCAAAAAACTAAACAAAACAAAAATAATAAACCAGAAGCAACCGAGAAACCTGCAAACAAACAAACCAACAAAACTCAGCTATGTCCTAATACAATAGTAACCTAATTTCTCTGGCACCTTTTATTCCTGTGATGTAGTCTTACTAAATTTTGCAAAGGAAATCCAATTCAGCCCATGCTCAGAATGGAGCACCAGCCGCTGCTCAGAGGGTCTAGCTCGCCCAGCAAGGTAAGCAGAACCGTCCTGGCCTCAGAAGGTGGATCTTGCTGGGAGTTTGTAGTTTTAGCAGTGATGCACAAATGTGAAATGCACTGGTGTTTCTGTTAGCTTTTAAATAGAAAAACATTAGGGGATTAGGCTGATAAAGTTTAGTGCTTTCCTTGAACACCTGGCTGTGTTGTACAGTGGAAGCTATAAAAGCACGTTTTCTCATTCTCGTGTTTTACACTGAACGTAAATTGAATTTTGTTTGTGTCATGTTTCTGAGATAAGGTGAAAGTGCTTCTAAACTGTCAGGAGTTCAGTACCATACAGAGCAGATGAGGCTGTTGTCTGTGCTTTCACCAAGAAATTGGGGCCCAAACTCCAATGTGAGACAACATATCAGTCTAATGAGCCGGCTGATTTTGGGCAGGATGAACAAAAGATGTCATAAGAAAACTTATGTGATGTATGTTAATGATTTTGGGTTGTTTGTTTGTTTATTTTCTGTCTTTTCTAGATTCCAGGTTGTACCCACGAGACACACAAAATACGTTTACAGTACTTGGTTAACGAAAAGGTCTGAGTGTGCAGTGCCAGTATTTACCCCCTCTAGCTTTATTTTTTCTACCATACTCGCTGCAACCCTTATATGTTACTCTTGATTCATTGCTTTGCTTGTAATTTTGAGAGACACTTTTTATTCTTGGAAACTGTAAGGAAATGTTAATTGCATTTTACTTTATTAAGATTCATTTCAACTTCTGAGTTTTAGTCCTGAAGCAAGGAAGTTTTGGTGAATTATCTTTAGGAAAGACACAGCTCTTTCAAGCTATAGTACAGTATCTGGAATAACTCAGCATTTCTGGGAACTGGGCCAAGAATGAGAATGATGAAGAATTAGTCTACATACCTTACAATGAGAAATTCAGGGAGTACAAGTTTATAAGAAAAATTATGTACAATAAATATGAAGGAAGGGGATATTTGATCACTGAAGTGCCTTTAGTATAGGAGACGTCATTGTGTCCAGCTGAAGTTAGACAATAAGGTACTATGAGATGAAATTAGGCCCTAATTTTAAATGAAAGTGTTGCTAGATGTTCAAACTGGATGTTATTTTTAGTATGATCATATTCAGTAAAAAATAGGGTCAGAAAACACCACATGAGAAAACCAAACACTGCACAAACCTCTGGACATCTCTGACCCAGAGGTCTCATCCAAAGTATGATGTTTTATGACCAATTAGACTTCTGAGATTTAAATGTACCACAACAGTAGTTTGTATAGGCCTTAAACCCAATGAATCTGTGACTTTGTTAATTTTAGTTTATAGGTACTGATTTAGGAATGTAACTAGGTAATCAGTATTGAAAAATTAAAAAATACATGCCAATATACTTCAGATTGAATACTATTATCAGTGAACATTATGTTGTCATTTAAGATACTAGGGCTTAGCAACTGCAAACTTGCAGACATTGAGTAATCATTTTAGGGACTTGCAGTGGGAAATAAAATACTGTTATTTCTCGCATCTTGGTTGAAATGTGCAGCAAAGAAACTGGGATTTGGTTAATTCTTATATTGAATCGTAGTGCCTCTAACACCAAACATAAACAGTCCTTTCATTCTTTCATTAAAAACAGACACCATGGGTAGTGTGGCTCATGCGAAAAGCATTTACAGAGTTTCCAATAAAATCTGCAGTGGTTATGTTGCCTACACTTAAATCTGGAGACTTGTGATTGTGGCAACTCTAAAGGCTGTTAACGATCATGGCTGAAGTCAGTGTGAAATGCTTCTCCTGCTGGAGTCCTTTGGGAGTTCATGCGGTTTTCAAAACAAATATTTTCACTGTTCCAAAGTAAAAACATGATGTATTTCCCCATGATTCTCTCCTAGGTATGACATGCATGTGTGTTCAAAGACCTCTCTCTTTTCACACCCATCACGCTTTCTTTTGTTCTCTAGCTCCCCAGCTGGACATTGTTCCTGGCTGTTTGTGCTGTTGGAATCGGAGGGACCTTTCAGTATGGGTATAATGTCTCCATTATCAATGCACCCACACAGGTAAAAGCTCATTTCTTGTTCACAGGGCTGTTTCCTCTCTAACTTGGCCAAGAGGCCAAATGTGCAGTGGGAACCAAAGCAGGCTTCCTCTCACATGAAGGATTCTTGTTGATTTCCCAAAGGGTTTCGTGTGAATTTCTTTATGAGCACCTCCCATCAGAGGTATTCTGTGTCAGATGAAGGTGCCAAATAGGCCACATAAATACCTCTGCTAAGTATGTTTTAGAAGGATTAACTGAATAAATATCTTTTTCAGTTACACCTTTGACTAAAATAGCCCAGAACATTAAGAATAGAATAGAAGAGAATATTTTCAGTTGGAAGTGACCTACAATGACAACCTAGTCCAGCTGCCTGACCACTTCAGGGCTGACCAAAAGTTAAAGCATGTTACTAAGGGCATTGTCCAAATGCTTTTGGGGTATTGACCACTTCTCTAAGAAGCCTGTTCCAGTGTTTTTGTAGGATGTCACCACTGTTTCTCCTAATGTAAAGTTTAAGCCTCCCCTGACAAAGCGTGGAACCATTCCCACACATCCCGTCACTGGATAACAGGAGAAAGGATAGTTGTCCATCACAAGGCAGCTTACTGAAAAAGATTTTCTTAGGGAGTCAAAAAGTTTCATCTGTAGTGGCTGAGTAACTTGTAGGTATTTTCATCTACTTGTTATTTTTGCATCCTTTGCCAGGGCATTAAGAATTTTGCCTATTTTGTAGATGACTCGAGGATCTGAGCAAATGGTCTTGTGAAAGTGATGGGGGTAATTTTCTGCCATCAGCTGATTGATTTGCTTGTGAAACTGTGAAGACTGAATTTGCTGTAACACTGTATGCTTTTTACAAAGCTTAAAAGAAGCTGTTTGTGAAAGAACATGTAATATGCTGGAAACAGAGGGACAGTCCAGGAACTTTGTCCTTCTGTAAAGTCTTCATTTGCTGGCAAAGAACAGGAGTCTATTATTACAAATACATGTCAGTTCAGGAGTTCCTTAAGACAAATTTTAGGAGACCAAGCATTTAGGATAACAGTTTAAAAGTTCTGACACAAGAATACTCTTAAGAAAAGTGGAGCATTATTAGAGTTGCAAAAGGGATTTTTGTTGGACTACACTAAGGCAGGAGGATTTAGATCAAGTGTCAGAATGAGTCTCCCGACTGTACAATATTTTAGGTTGTAAAGCCTCTGTGCTCTGAGGTGTTCCTAAAATGGTGTTGGACCACTCACCCACCGTCCCCTCCCTCGTGCAGAAGGACCTCAGAGCTCTCTTCATGGCAGTGTGGCCGGCTGGTGTTTCTCCTGTGGTGCAGCACAGGCTGCCTGAGCCAGGGCACAAAGCAGAGCTGCTCAGCGGCCTTTGATGTGTGTGAGGAGCAGGAAACAGTGTTGGGGTCAAGGAAGATTCTGCCAGACACTGATGTTTTTAATATAATACAAATAAGATAATACCTTTTGTTAGCTCCCAAAATTGGTTTTCAGGATTGGGGTGCAAGTTATTTGTAGTGCTGTGCTGTAGGGCTGCACATAATGCTACACATTCATCGTTCTTTTCTACCGCAGCATATACACAAGTTCTTAAACGAAACCTGGACTAGTCGTTATCACAAGGAACTAAATCCAGATTTGCTGACTTTTCTTTGGTCTGTCATTGCTTCTATCTTTTCCCTTGGAGGCCTGTGTGGAGCCCTTATGGGAGGCAGCATGGCAATTCGCCTGGGCAGGTCAGTGCAGCAGCAGGCATACAACAGCATGTTTGCTTCTCCGACCTTCTTACTGCAATTGGAAGAAAATAAATGGAAAAAGAATGGGATAAAAGAGTACCTTGAGTGTCTATACATGTTTTTCACTGTTTTCAAAACAGTTTTCTGGCAGAATTTTACAGTTTATTCCAATGTGACTTTAAAGGATGAGGCCTGAATTATATAACCTTCCAGTTTAGTCTTTGAATTGCATTTACTGAAATCTGAGTAGGAGAACATGTTTGCAAACATGGGTGTCCCCCCACCCCATTTGAAGCCTTTGTGCCGGTAAAGACATGCTGCCTCATCCTTTGCACTTCATGTGTGTAAATGAACAAACCCTGCTCCTATCTTGTCAGACATTCTGTCATATTTATGCATTATTATTATTATGTTTAGACATTTTAAAAAACACAAGCAGTTTTATCAGATGTTTGGGTTTCCAGGGAATAGCACATTTCTTCAGTATAAAGCCCACTTTTTTCCATATTACCAGAAAGGAAAACTTTTTAAAAAAACATGTTTTTGCAGATTTCTTTAGTGTCTGGTTGTCTTTTTTCATTTTTGTTGTTGTTGTTGTTTTGAATTTGTTGGTTTGTTTCAAATGGTTTGGTTGTGGTGGTGTCTTTTTTGTTTGTTTCATTATTGTTGTTATTTTTTGTTTTTTCCTCCTCTGTAGGAAAGGAGCTCTTTTGATGAATAATATTATAGCAATACTAGCTTCCATTTTAATGGGGCTCAGTTATCCTACAGGATTGTTTGAGTTACTGATTGCTGGAAGGTTTTTGATTGGCATAAATACAGGTGAATGATTCCCTATTCCTACTCTCAATAAACTATGGTGAATGATAAATTATTGTTACTGCTGATTCTTTAGGTTTTATATGTGTTTATGAAAAAATGTTCTGTAGTCTAACTTGGAATCTGAAGGTACCTAAATTAATAGGAAATTAACTGTCTGATTTCCTTCCTGTTTTGGTTTAGTAACTCTTTGCAAAGCAATTTCTATTGATAGCTAAATGTTCTTCCATTTACTTGCAGGTATTGGGTTCTGTGTGCAGCCTTTGTATATTGGGGAGATTGCCCCAAAACATCTAAGAGGAGCCTTGGCCATGGGGACTTCCATCTTTCTGACTGGGGGGATTCTGACAGGACAAATAATTGGTTTGAGGTTAGAAATACTTTTTTTTTTCATTGCCTGTTTTGTGTTACTCCCATGTAAGGAACTCCAGTTTCCTGCAGCTCCTTGCAGAACATTCCTTGTGCCATTGTAGCATTAGAAGTCACAGAGAAGGTCCCCCTGGAGGAAGAAAACCCTGCTTTGGTCACCTTATTCCTACAACTGGCAGCCATCAGCACTGTCTCCCTAGGGAAGTAGTCTCAGTTTAGATGGGTCAGCCAGACCAGCATCAATAATACAGGCACATCTGTGCTGAGTCCATGTTTTCTGCCAGTTTGTTGCTGGAGACAGTGAATGTTCACAAGCCAGGACTTGGGAGCAAAGCACTCCTCGTTTCTGTGCCATAGCACTGCCACTGGTTTTGTCCCCAGTGAGATCAGAGGACGTTGCTGGGCCTTCATCCAGCAGGATCCTAAGTTCCAAGAGCAGAGACTGCATTCATAGTAACAGGTAGCTGATTATTGTATTTCTTTACCTTCTTTTCCCCCACCTTCTTTCTCACACAGGGAATTACTAGGTGGAGAAAAGTACTGGCCTCTGTTGCTATCCAGCAGCTGTTTTCCAGCATTTGCCCAACTTTTATTCCTGCCGTGGTTTCCTGAAAGTCCCAGATACCTTCTTATTGACAGAGGCGATGAGCTGAGCTGTGCCAAAGGTAATATCCAACATTTATATTTTCTGTGTCTTCAGAAGGGTACAATGAGTATACTGGGTTCCAGATTCTCCTTTTATCTTCATCTACACAGCACATTTATATCACCTAGTGCTTTTTGGCCCATGTTTTTCCTCCAGTTAGCTTATGTGGAAAAAGAGATTGTGGAACTCAGGAGCCCGTAATGGATTGTGAACAGAATTTTATTATCCTGTTTCAAATATAACTTCATGTTTTATTGCTCTTCAATGAAATTTCTAAAGGTTTTCTCTTCTCTTTCTAAACTTTTTCTTTTGACAAAGTAATGTCTGCGCATTACTGAACCTCTCACTGGATTGCTAATTTCTCAGGTCATGTCACAGATAAAGTACTAATTACATCAGATATTTTCTTCCTTTCAGTGGTAGTGTTGTACTTTTCCTGTAAGAAATAGTTGGAAAGAATTTAAAAAGGAGATGGCATAAGTAGCTGAAAAATTGGAGAGCTTTTTGCTGAAAAGGAGTGAATCATTGGCTATTGGGGCAGAAAACTCCTAAATCCTCCATTTTCTGAACAGTTACCTTTTAAATACCTTTATTTTCCCTTTTTTTATCATGTAGGAGAACTATGACAGCTTCAACTTCTCCCTTTACCTTGGAGAGATCTATGATTGCTTTCCTTTTATTCAAACCCTACTCAAGAAACAACTGTACTTTCATAGCTTTGCAGTCTTGCAGAAAGGAGCAAATGAAGCCCACACACTACAAGAAGAATTTGAAAGACAGAAATTCAGATTAGTTAAGATTTTTTTTCCCCCTGAAATTACACAGTTCTCTTTGTACTGCAAGAAGAAGCTAAATATCACAAGAAATTTATTTTATTTCTGCCTAGAATATAAGCAAAACATTTCAAAGTGGTAAGAATGTCCGCAAATGAAAAGACTATTTGGAGTGCTGGGGATGAGATACAAAATATTTTGCTTGGTGAGTATTTCAAGGTCAGATATTCCTCAAAAAAAAAGTAAAGGAATGCCAAGAATCCTCCAAATCCACCACAGCAAAAAATGCTGAAAAACCAGCAAGGAGAAAACAAGTCACAAAACAAAAGTTTTCATATCCTAGCAAGAGCCTGGTCACTGTGGAAAGAGATGATTTTCCAGGAGTTGTGGTTAATAGGTAAACATAAAGGAAATAATTTTTTCTATTTTTTAGCTTTGAAGCGATTTCATGGCTTTTCAGAGTATCGAAGGGAGATGGAAGACATCCAGCGGGAATCTTCTGCCTTAGATGGGGAGAAGCCCAAGAAGCCCTGGCAGTTATTCACCGATCGCGGTGTGAGATGGCAGCTCATCACCGTGATTGTGATGACCATAGGCCAACAGCTCAGTGGGATAAATGCTGTAAGACTTCATATGAATTAACAGCTTAAATAATGGTTTAATTCCCATCTGTTTTTCAACCATTTGTTAACACAAAGGATCTGCTTACAGAGGCTCAGAGAAATGGGATGTGGGAAAGAGTATCGTTGCATTATTTCAGTGTTTCTCTTTTTCTTAATTTTTTTTTCTCATTTCTGTGCTTCTGGTATGCAAATTTATTTGAAGAATGACTTGATAGTTTCTTCTGAAAATAAAGGTGGATCAGCTTATTTTGTCTGGTTTAGGAATATGAAGCTTTATAAGTTGAATAATTTTACTTGCTTCTCTGATAGCAATATACTTACATAGACATGAATTTAACAGATTGCTTTTGGTGCTTACGTGGGATTAGTAACTCACAATATAAAATACATTGAGCTGTGTGTTTAGTATGAACTAGACTTTGTTTCCAGTCAATGTTTTAACTACCAGGAAAGCCTCATTGTTGTTTTTCTCTTTTTTCTATTGTAGATTTATTTCTATGCAACTTACATTTTTGAAGCAGCTGGGATCTCAGCTGAGAAAATCCCATATGTGACACTTGGCACTGGAGCTTGTGAATGCCTCACAGCCCTCTCCTGTGTAAGGAGCAATTTGTTCTACCTCCCAGCACAAAGAGTAATGATGCTTCTTGAAGAACATTGGTAAAAATGAGATGAGTATATTAACAGAATATTATGTCTTGTCCGCAGGGTTTACTGATAGACTACGTGGGAAGAAGATACCTCATCATTGGGGGTTATCTCCTCATGACCCTCTGGTGCATTGTTCTAACCTTCTCTCTGACTTACCAGGTGCAAAGGACTCATTCCTATTACGTGTTATGGTTATAGTGAGTGAAAAACGACAGGATAAGGGGAATGGGTTTAAACTGTAAGAGAGTAGGTTAGATTGGGTATCAGGGAGAAATTCTCCCCTGTGAGGGTGGGGAGGCCCTGGTACAGGTTACAGAGAGAAGCTGTGGCTGCCCCATCCCTGCAAGTGTCCGAGGCCAGGTTGGATGGGACTTGGAGCAACCTGGGATAGTGGAAGGTGTCCCTGCCCATGGCAGGGGTGTGGGAACTAGATGATCTTTAAGGTCCCTTCCAACCCAAACCATACTGTGATCATGTGATTCTGTGATACAATTTAGTAAAAATTATTGAATGAATGCTATTTAAATTCTCTGAAGCAGTACTGTTAAATGAATTAGCTGTAAACAGTCATGAATGACTGCTGGTCTTACTTTCAGTAACATACAAAAGGCAATGTAACTGTTAAGCTAAACTTTTAAACTGGCTTGTCAAAATCTGAACTAAACCTTCTAATTCTCTTCTGTTCCAGGACCTGTACCCCTGGGTGCCTTATGTGAGCATGATGTCTATATTTGCCTTCATCTTGAGCTTTGGGTTGGGACCAGGTACTGCACAGGAACGTGTGTGTCTGAGTGGTGGAAGGTGTGGGAGGGAGAGGGGGTGTCAGCAGTGCTGCTGTGTGCACCAGGCAGGACATCTCTGCGGTGCAGCTGCTGGTGCTCTGGGTAAGGAACCCAAGTGAGCCCATCTCGTAGCCCAAAACTGAGGCTTACCATGCACCCTTCTGGGGCAGCTCTGTGTGAGGGAGGGCTTAGTTCTGTCCTTCAGAACAAAGGAGTTATACACAGAGCAAGACACAGGCTGTGACCCCTCAGATGGGGCCCTGTTCCCTGAGCAGTGCTGCTGAAATGGGGCTGTTTCAGTGGCTCCTTCCTACAAGGGCAGTAGCCTCAGAAGTGCACTGTTAGGAATCATAATAGATCAGCTAGTGGCATATTCAAAAACAACTCAGTTTTTTCTGGCATTAGAAATACCACAGGTGGACATTTAGTTCTGTTTCTGACTCATTCCCAGGTGGCATAACCAACACCCTGATAGCGGAGTTATTTGTACAGTCCTCACGTCCTGCTGCTTACATGATCGGAGGGACTCTCAGCTGGATTAGTTTCTTCACAATTGGAATGCTCTTTCCCTTTATAGTGGTAAGTATGCACAGCACAATTTCCTAATGGTTGCACCACCCATTTCACCTGCTCCCAGGTTCCATCCCATTGTTTATATTGCATTGTATACACTTGTGTTTATTATTCAGTGACGCTTGAACAGGATGCTCACTGCCCCTCAAATGAGTTTGACTAGATTCAGTCTTAAAATATTTTTTAGATCTCACAGAAACCAATAAAACGTGATAAATGAAAATTAAAAGGAATGCGTGGGGGGTAATTTTCGTGTTCAGATTAAAAGAATGGAAAAAGTATCAAAAAAAGAAAAACTTAATCAGATTCAGATAATGTATTTTTTAACAGTGCCTTGTGCTTTTATGGCAGAGTAAAGGCAAGGTAGTACCTCTGGTGGCCACCTCTGAGGGCTCACTGAACTGACAGAGAGTTCTGTGATCAGATTATTAGGAAAGGCAATGCAGGGTTTCATGTCCTGTTTGAATCTTCAGTTGTAGCACTTGCTCTTGAGAGGAAAACCTGCAGGAACATCATGCAGCAGGGTATTTGGATCTGCCTGTTCTTTCTTTGTGGTTGAACTCTGCTTCTCAATAAGACAGTTGGGTTTTTTTTATGTACAGCACTGAAAAATGTTAATATTCCAGAAAAAGATCAATCATATAATCTTAAAATATGTGACAGCTAAGAAGTAAACATTGAATTGTCCCTAGACTGTGAATTGTTTAGTGTTCAAATGGTTTATCTTATTTTTTTCAAATAAAAGACTACCCAGTCTATTGCACTGCACTTGGTAGTCCTTTATCTAAAAAAAAAAAAATAAAAATTTAAAAAGTTACATATAAAGGATAGATTGCATGACTTTATTAAAAATATCTGAGCAGCAGTGTTAGGTGTGAATGGAAATAAAAAGCTGCTTATTGTCTCAAACCTATTGTTACACTTGAAATATGTTGCAATCACATTTATTTTCAGAATGGACTAAAGCAGTATTGTTTTCTGGTGTTCTTACTGGAGTGCTCCTTTGTTGCTGTTTTCATCTTCCTTGTAATTCCTGAGACAAAAAACAAATCTTTTCTGGAAATCAAAAAGGAATTTCACAAGCTCAATTTTGGAAGAAATACCAGAAAAAAGGAAACAGAGCTTTATGAAAGAAGACAACTTCAAGATAAATTTTTAAAAAGTCCTGCATAATTTTATGGCTGTAACAGAACAACAGTGAGAATTATGAACTAAATTAGGAATGTACTACATGATCAAATGCCTTATTAAATCCTCCTGTGTATTTAGAGGAAGTGTAACTAAAGGCAAGTTAGTATTGCTGAAACACTATTAACAACATATTATCCATAGAAGACTTGACATTTAGCTGTAACCTGATGCTGTAGGGACACAGAAATGCCAGGGAACACCCCTGGCAGATTTCTGTGGATAATTCAGTGGCTCTTCTTGCATTTCAAAGCCCCATCTTCACTTCAGGTCATTGGGCACATCCAAATGCTTCACTGAGTAAAACAGGGAGTTCTTGTTAAAACCCAAACAAGAACTCACGTACTGAAAACTGGTATTTAAAATATTCCAGTTTATGTAAAAATGTGGGTATTTAGTTGCCATTTTTCACTCTTTCTTTACCCAGTCTTACTACAGTAACTGTACAACAGTACAGCACCTCTCTAAATTCCTGGTATTTGTAATAAAGACTTGTATCCCAATAAAACAGTTTCTGGGGTTTTGAAGGTCAGTTCTCACCAGACTGAGGTCAACATACCAAAAGCATGCAGTAGTGGAGAGCACAGATGACAGGAATGAAATACTTTCTACCTTAAAAGAATTTTCAAGATGGTGTGAGAGAACACACACAGAGCTCCTGCAGGACACACTAAATGACCTTTCTGCTTATCTCCAGCATTTTGTCCAGGGCTCTTTCTCAACTTAAAATACATTCTTCATATTTCACTAAGTAAGAAATCTCACTTATATCTGACATTTGTGTTCCTTTCTGGCCCTTGTTTCCATACCTGTAGCTGCCAGGACAGTGGCCCACCTTACCCAGTACAACTTTTCCTGGTTGTAAGCATTTTCAAATTCCATCTGCTACTGAAGTGCTGCAGCAAGCACTGGATTTTACATTCATTTTCCTCAGAGTTAAAGCTTTTAATGGAAACACAGGAAACGAACACCATTTGTCTGATTTTGATAACTATCTGTTTAATTGAAAATAACATTAATTCTTAATCCCAAAGGAAGCAGCATCAGGAAGGGATCTTCTTGGTCTTTAGTTTATCCTCTAAGTTTGCAAAATACTTCATTTTTCCTAGAAGCTTCTTAGCTTCTTGAAGATCATCTGAAATGAAATAAACATTTTACAGAGGGAGAGATGAATTTGCATTTTCAAAATGACTCTCAAGATTTCAGTGACAGTACCTGCTTCAGTACTAAGAGCTGCAAGGACTCAGACACTATTAAAACCATGTTGCCTATTATTTTAATCTGGGATGGTTTGGGAGCACAACTCAGATGTTCCAAAAAACATGTAACAATGTAATTTTTGGAAAAGAAATGACTTCTGTAAAGTGGCTGCAATATTGATGCAGCCACTGGGCAAGACAAACGTTTTTGTTTTAAATGTGTGCAATTTAGACCAACTGACATAACTGAAAAATGCAAAAGAGCTGCAGTCCAGTCTGGATTGTGCCAATTCCAAACATGATATTGAAACAATTTCTCCTCAATGAAACAATTGGAGGGGAAAGATGGTTTATTACCTACTGACAAGGACAGATGCAACGCAGTCCTTCTGGTGGCACAGAGTAACAGATTATAACAGACTGTAACTCCTCACAGGCAGGCCCAGCCAGCACCACTTTGATGTTTACAGTTACAACACCCCACCCCTCACAGCTGCAGCATTCTGACATCTGGCACAGAAATACAAAGGTTTCTTCCCAGATTCAGAACAGTTCACTGGTTGTGGAATAAAGTTATGTTGTTTCTTGCACAGGAAACCCCCAAAACAGGCATCAGGACTTTCCTTGCTGCACAGCTTCCATGATAATGGAATCGTTCCTGTCACTGCACACAACAGCACCCACTGCTCTGCTGCAGCTCCAAGGCTGCAGAACATCTCCCAGATTCCAGTGTAAAACCTCAGAATAGGCCTAAGTTTGATTTGATTTAGTGTGTTCTTCACAGTATTCTGGGAAACACACAGTTTCTTACCATTTGCATTCCCACTCAAAGTGATTATTTTGATGCAAAATTAATTAAATGGAACTTTTGTACTGGATTTTGCTTTTAATGCTGAATTCCTGAATCAGCAGAAAGATCAGTTTAGAAGCTCTTATTCTAAATACCGCACAAAGAACCCTTGTTGATGTAGTATTTCTGTTCTATAGTTCAGGAAATATTTGCCAGTGAGAGAATGTGGGGTTTTAAGCATTTGATGGCAGCTAAATACTTCATAAAAACAAGTACCTCTTTCGAAAGCTGCAGTCAGCTCTCTGGTCAGTTCTTCTTGTTTAACTGCAAAACAAATTATTTAATTCACTTTTTGTTACATACTCAGTGTATTTTATACCACTGCATTCCAACTGCCTGCAGTGGGAAACTTCATTACTAGTCTCAGTCTTTGGGAGCTAAGAGAGTTTTTCATAATACTGCTGTCAGTTTTAATTATAATTTCAAATTAAACAGGTTTACAGACAGCAATTCCAATGCACAGCAATGGTCACTAACTTCCCAGCAATCTAACTTATTTTTGGTCTATCAGTCTACCCTGCTAAGGTTAATTTTCTCCTGCTCTACTCAGTGTTTATTCTAACTATTCTAATTGCTTTTGGCATACTACACTTTGTTATTGTAAAGAATTAAATATATCAGTAAACCAAGTATTTTCATGTTGCCAATAATATAAAAAGAAAGTTGCTTGTGTAAGGACAATAACCACTTAATATAATAGTTGGTAAGTTGAAGAAAATTAAAAAGACATACAATGTCTGTGTAAATGACATTATTTAATATCGTCAGATAAGCATTTTATTTGACTTCATTTTGAGAGGTTCTTTTTTTCTTTGGAACAGTTGACTTGCCCTGATCTGCTACAGATTGAGTAAATTCCTTTTTCTAGTCTATATATACTTATTTTGCCATCAAAATGGGTTCTGTTATACAGATGTTCTCAAGCCAGATGTGATGATTAGATGCATAAATAGGTAAAGACAATATTGGGGAAGGGGACCAGGGCAGAAGCTCTTGCACTGAATCAATTCCAGACTAACACAAGTTGGAGACATTACAAGAAACACACCAAAACAGATAAAAGCTTTCAAAAAGACTCTTGTATTACCGAAGATATAAATTAGTTCTGTACAAATCCCTCAAATAGTAACCTACCTTTAATTAAAGTTTCAATTTCTTCAATGATATTCTCATTTTTGGACTCTGCTAATTTCTCATTAATTTCCATGATTTCCATGAGGAACGCTGAGTCTGCATCACAGTCTGTCTCTTGTACTGGCTCCACTCCACTCAGCTCCAGCTGGCAGAGGAAATGGGAATTTGAAAATAAGCACTATTACATCTATTTAATGGGAATTAATAAGTTTTTTAGAGGGGCGCACTTAGATTCATATCCGATAAATCTACAGTGTATTCCATGAAAGGTGCATAAACAGAGTCAGCCTGAAAATTAACTGCATACACAGGCTGATCATAAAAATCAGCAGTTACCCTAAGTCAAAAAATGTAACGAAGGCTGCCAAGGGCCAGATTGAAATTCCGTATAAGCAGCCGTGGCGAAACGCATGTGATGTGGGAAACAAATCAGTGTAATGTGAGCAGCAAATATTATGATAAGCTGATTAATTTTTAGACAAACTTGGTTTTGATCTCCCTTCAGTCCCTGGTCATCCTCTTCTTCAGAGGAATGTGAATTAGCACGTTAAGGATGAAGTGGAAGGTCTGGTCCCTCACAGCACCCCCAGCCCCTATGGTCAGTAACAGGGACACTGATAACACCTAACGGAGACCTTACTAGATAGAGGCCCCGGCTCAGAGGGTTCAGCAGGGTCTGGTAGGCCTTGTTGATCAGGGAAGAGTGTTGCTCAGAGTAGTACTGCTCTTTCTGCAAGTGGACGACAAACTTAAGTTAATAACAAGTGGCACAACACAGTTTGCTGCATACGGAAAACCAGCGTCCCTACACCAGTCCGTGTGTGAAACTCAGGGGGCTCCGTGGACATGGGAGCAGCGTCACTGCACTCAGCTAAGACCTGACGAGCCGCAGCGGCCCCTCATCGTCCTCCGCTGCAAATCCATGACAGTCTCTTCTAAGCACCGGGAGACAAACACAGGCGAGTCCCCGCACTCCCCGAGCGGGAGAGAGGCGGGGGCTCGGCGCTGGGACCGCAGGCAAAGGGCGGGTTCCCTCGGCGGTCCCCGAGCCCCGCGGGCCCCGCCCGGCCCGGCCCCCCCGCCCGGCCCGGCGCTCACCGGCGGCCTCTGGCCGAAGCGGTCGGGGTGTACGGCGCGCTGCAGGCTCCGGAACCGCCGCTGCAGCTGCCGCGCGTCGATGCGGAAGGAGCGGTCACTGCGGGACACAAGGCGGGTGAGCCCCGCGGCCGGCCGGGCCCGCGGCCGCCCCGCCCGCACTCACCAGTCCATCAGGCGGAAGAGGTCGGGCCGCGGCGCCGGCGGCTGCAGGGCCCGGCAGGCGGGGCAGAAGCGCGGGGGCCCGTCGGTGGCGGGGAGCGCGGTGCCGCAGCTCCAGCACAGCGGCCCCGGGGCGCGGCCCAGCCCGGCCCCGCGCAGCGCCCGCCGCGCCCACCCGAGCCGGGCCCGCAGCGCCGCCCGCATCGCGCCCCGCTCCCGGCGGCCCCCGCGCGGACGGCCCCTTATTGGCTCGGCCCGGGGCGCGCGCGGCGTGAGCCTCGTGAGTTCCGTGAGCCCCGTGAGCCGTGAGTTCGGGTCCCGCTCCTGCCCCGCGCTCCACTCCGTCCTTCGCCCTGCCCTCCTCTCCTCTCCCGCCGCGGGCCGCTCCTCGCCGCTTCTCCCGGGAAGGCCGCCCGGCGCCGCTGGGTCCCGGGGCTGGGGTGCTCGGGCGGGCAGGGCAGGGCAGGGCAGAGCAGGACGGGCCAGGACGGGCTCAGTGAACGGGAGCCCGTCAGTGCCGCCCCGGGGTCCTGTCCGCACCGGCCCGGCTCGGCTCCACCATCTGAACGTCCGGGAGCTGTTCAGAAGGAGGTGTAGGTTGGATATGAGGGAAAATT
Source organism: Pyrocephalus nanus (assembly GCA_038380795.1). Taxonomy (NCBI): domain Eukaryota; kingdom Metazoa; phylum Chordata; class Aves; order Passeriformes; family Tyrannidae; genus Pyrocephalus; species Pyrocephalus nanus. The sequence continues at coordinate 6,751,774 of CM076278.1, forward strand.
CCTTTACTGGGGAGGGCTGCCCAGTCTTGGCACAGGCTGCCCGGAGCAGAGTTGAAGTCGCCATCCCTAGAGGGGCTTTAACAGCCGCGGGGATGTGTCACCTGGGGACGGGGTCAGCGGTGGCCTTGGCAGTGCTGGGCGAGCGGCTGCACTCGATGGCCTCTCTCTTTTCCGACCCAGACGATTCCACGGTTCTGCTCCCTCCGCGGGCGGCTGTGCCAGCGCAAAGGGCCGCGGTCGGAGCCCCTGGGCCTCGCCTGTAGAGGACGGGACGTGGGAAGTAACTTGGGAGCTGTTGTGGGTTTTTTGGCTCATAATATAAGGTAGCAAACCGTTGAAGAGATTTATATTAGTCTGCATTATATATCGAACGGTATGGCAAACAGCTAAAATCCCAATAATACGGATGGTGAGCCAAGAAAGGAAGCAGAGGGGTGAGTGCCAGCGATCCCAGAGGCTGGAAGGCTCATGGACGTTCTGCCAGCCCCGGTGAACGCGGATGTGTTTGAGGACGCCGGCTGTAGGGATGGGCCGGCTTTTTTTTTTTTTCCCTTTCTAGTTTTTTCCTTTGTGTATGGGGACCGACCACGATCCCTGCTCCGTGCGGGGATGCTCTCTTAGCGCAGCCTGTGCCTGTGTGATCCAGTGCGAGGCCTGAAGTCCTCGGGAGCAATCTGGGAATAAGAGTTAATTCTGTTCTAGAACCAGCAGAGGCCGCCCCACATTCCCTTCTAAAAAGAAAGCCATCCTGGTTCGCAATTCCTGGGGATTTACGTATAACCCGCACATGCACTCTTTGGTTGGAAGTTTTACTTTGAAGCCTGAGAATGGACTTGAACATTAATAGTACAGTGTGTGAGTGCTTACTAGTTTTACTTTACTGTAGTAATTGGTTTTTTTTTTAACATCCTCTTTGAAGCCAACATGTCCCGAGAGACTGAAAGTGAAGTACAGCAGACTCAAGTTGCCCAGTCATCACAGAGTTCCTCTTCCAGTGGGTCACAGAGTACTAGTCAGTCTTCCTCAAGTTCTGGGACCCTCAGTTCTTTGGACACTGTTCCCACTCAGGAGCTTCCATCGATCCCTGAGGACCAGGAACCTGAAGAGCTGGTTCCTCAGCCGTGGGGTCGACTCTTTGCACTTGCAAAAGGTTTCAGCAATTGTGGTATGTGCATACTGTAAAAAAACCTCTTGGTTTGTTTGTAGGACCTCAGGGAAGTTCTGAGCCGCTTAATAGACAGCAATGTCTTCTAATTTTTAAATTAAGTACAAGCAAATTTAGGTATGCAACTTTTGCAATAATGTTTTATTCTATACATCCCAGTGTTTATATTGGGTATTTGGATACACAGATTCCATAGACTTAGAGAAATTATGGGATGTTCATGTTCTTTGTTACATGCTTCATTTTTCCATTTTATAACTTATTTTGTTATCATATGTGTCTATATTGCTGAGAGTGAACTGAAAACTATTACTACTAAGGAGGGCAAAATTATTAAGAGCCTAAAGAGGATAAAATTATTAAGGAATTTTACAAGGTGTCAATATTGCATGGTGCTTTGTCTGAATTAAGACAAATAAACTTGATGGCAGGGGAAGAATCTTGTCTCTGGTATCCTACTCTACCATTTGGCATCATTCTGTAGTGCCATAGTTATTAACTTCCTGCAATGTTGTGTTCTCTCTCTGCTGTACTCTCCCCTCCTCTGCAGACTGTGTGAATGAGGAATACTGGTTTGGGAGAGACAAAAGCTGTGATTACAGTTTTTCTAAGCTAGGATTGTATGAGACTGGCTTCTATGAAAACTATAGCAAGAAGCACTTCCGAATTTTCAGGGTAAGTGCTGGAAAGGTTCACTGTCCCTCTGTCTTGGCATAATTCAAAAAGTGTCTTTGGGGCAGAAATCCCAAAAATATTAAAGTATCTTCAGTGTTGACTCCTTTAACACAACTCTTGGCAATGCCCGACTCACCTGGTTTATGAAATAACCTAAATAGTCTCATTTCTTGAGCCGACAGTAGTAAATTTCTAGTCTGTCATGTCTTTACTGTTAAGTCATTACTTATTTACTTTCATCTTTGCTGGGTTTTTTTCTCTTTGAGGAAATGGGTCCCAAAAATTCCTATGTTGCCTATATTGAAGACCATAGTGCAAATGGAACATTTGTGAATAAAGAGCTTGTTGGAAAAGGGAAGAGGCTTCCACTGATTCATAACTCCGAAATTGCACTGTCTCTACAGACCAATAAGGGTAAAATGCACTTTTACTTAAGTAGGTTCTTCACACGTTGACCAGGAGGTTGTTTCTGCATTGATTTGAGTGTGTTTCTTGGGAGCTGCTTCATGAGGGCTGTTAAAACACGGCTATGGATAGATGTTTTAGTACTTGCATAAAAATTATCCATATCCACATCAAACCTAGGAAAAAAAACTAAAAAAGAAAGCTGAGAAGAATCTGCATCAGATAGCACCTTACTAGAGTATAAACTTCTATAGTTGCTTTCCTATTTTTAGAATGCTTTTGAGCTTCAGTAGCTGAGTATGTGGTGGTAGAAACAGGGGAGATAGACTACTGAAGAAAAGTTGAAAATCCCCCCTAACAGGATGCTGCATAATAAATAGGAAATCCTCTTAAAAATTAGCAGAGCTGGGTGCATATATTTAGTTTTTCCTCTAGCAGGCATTTTTTCAGTCATGTTGTTGACTACAAAAGCTCAAGAAAACAGCTTTGTTTCTTACAATAAAATTGTAAAGTTAATAACAGAAAAATGATCTCCACTTGTCTTCCCAGTGTTTGTATTTTCTGATCTTACGGTGGATGATCAGATGACGTTTCCTAGAGAATTGAGAGAGAAATATATCATGTCAAAGACTTTGGGAAGGTAAGCATCCTTCTTTCCTCAGTAGAAGAAAAATGAAAACAGGAATTTTGGCTTTATCCCAGTAATTGGCTTGGGGTTTGCAACCTGCCATCAGTGGTGAAAACCAGTTTTTGTTTTGTTTTGTAGAAGATAATAAAGTTTGTAAACACTTAGCAAGTTTTTAAAGTTTATATATTCATTTGCTCAGTTACTGGAAGTAAAAGGAGCTTTATCTTGGAATACAGATTTCTACAACATCACTGTTAAGGCCTTCAGACAGAAGGGGAAAGAACTGTCCAGGAAAAGGAGAGAGAGGCTATTTTAAGAGGAGCCTATTTTTTTTTCTCTTTTGGAAACAGTTGGCCAGTGAAGAATTTGGGGGTGAATGGTTGAGTAGAAACAAATCTGAGCAGGAAATACAAGAATTTCTTTCTGCAATGCAATTGCAGTTTAGTAAAAACACAAGTATTATCGTATCTGTTCTTCAGGTTTGTGCAGTCTTGTGTCAAGAGAACCCTTCCTAGGTACTCTTCCCCTAAATGCCTTTGGGTGAAGGAAATGCTGACAGCTTGTCTGTCATATTTGCCCCTACCCTTGGTGCCAACAGACCTGTTGCTTTGCATATTTACTCCTGCAGTTCTGAATGAGCGGCCCTTGACAACACTTGCTATTTAAACAGGCTTCCTAACTGTGAATGCTTCCTGAAAGGGGCATATTTTAGAAAGCCAGAAAGCAACAGCTCCAAATTGCGTGTAATACAATGCTTTCATTTGTCTGTGCTTGTCACACAGATTTTTGAGCAGTGTTTGTAAGCATTGACATAGCTGTGCTCTCGTGTTAGTGGCGCCTGTGGAGAAGTCAAACTGGCGTTTGAGAAGAGCACTTGTAACAAAGTGGCAGTGAAGATCATCAATAAACGGAAGTTTGCGGCAAGCGGCCTGAGAGAGGAAGTGAGTGTTTCTGTCTGTCTGTCTGTCTGTCTTGGCCATCTTGCAGTGGCCCTGGAATGTTTGCTAACTTCTCTGACTCCCCAGCTGTCTTCAACTACGGAGGATTTTCTTATTTAATGCAAGAAATGGAAATGCCTTTTGGTCTTGTAGCGTCTCCAGAATTCTGTAGGAAATGCTTACTTTCATTCTTCGGCCACATTCTATTGGGTTCATAATTTGGGACTGTTAATGGGATGTGTACAGAGGGTGGTGTGGAGTCTTGTGGGGTTTGGTTTAAAGGGCAGTACAGCTATATATGTGACAGTATTTTTTTGGGTTTTTTTTGCGGTTTGGAAATTAGGTGGGGATTTCTAACCCACAGTGAAATTACATGTGTGGAGCAATATCTTGCTCTTGATGGTAACAGCAAATTGTTTATTTAATTCACTGAAGGCACCTGATCAGTTTATGGAAAAAGTTTGTATATTATGATCACTTAGAGTAGCAAGGGGCATGATGGCTTTTCTGGTGTTGTCTTTTGTTTCTGATGTGTCTTATTTCAGAACAGCGCTGTCTTACCCAATACACTTGATTATTTTAACAGAACCCAGCTTTTAATATCGATACAGAAATTGAAATTTTGAAGAAAATAGATCACGTGAGTGTTTCTGTACATTGTTATTCCCTTTTGCTTCTTACTGTATGTACTTGTCTAGTTTACTGACTTTAGTGTAGAAACTAAAGATGAATTTTATCTGTTCAGAAATGTGTTAAAGGAGGCATATGCTTTTTCTTGTAAATTACTGAATGGGTCTTTTTTCTTCTTTTAATTATATTGTGTCTTTGCAGATTTCAGATTTTAAAAGTTTGTAGAAATTAGATGTAAATTTGAGAGAAACTTAACAGGAGAAGTTTCAACCCGAACCAGTGTTGTAGAAATCTTTCCTTGATGCGAGTTTTTATAAATGCCATGAGATAACCAAATATAAAGATTAGTTTTTACTGGCAGTTTCTTGAATTTGTATCTCCTCTTTTCTCTGCATGTAAAATATACAAAATGTTGAGGGGATCATAACTCACAACTGGAAAAATAAGGATTGTGTTTACCAAAGTCTGGGGTGTTGCTAGCCACTTGTTTTAAGTGTTGGTTTAAGAGACATGGTTGAAATACTGCAATAGGAGCTTTAGGATTAATTTTTATAAATTATTCTACTTTCTGTGTGTGTCTCTATTTGTGTTCCCTTTTCTGTTAGCCTTGCTTAATCAAGATCAAAAACTTTTTTGAAGCAGAGGATTACTACATTGTTTTGGAACTGTAAGTAAATTGTTTGAAAGTGTACATGCATAAAATAAAATGTTTTTCATAGCTACAAAGGATGTATGTAGTTCTGAACTGTGGGGGGTTTGTTTGTTTTATGTTTTTTTTCTTTTGCTGACCTTCAGTGTTCTGTGAAACTTCTGTAAGATTAAGAGCTAGGATAACCAGGAGAAAGTCATACTTTGTAGGCACTTGCTGCCTAGATATTGTTTGCTGTGCTGCTGTTGTGAATGGCTGCTACTTTTTTGATTTTGGAGCTTGTAAGAGGTGGCTGATCAAAAACCATGTAACAACTCCCAGTGAGGACTTGAGAGAGTGACCTGAACTCAGCAGTGCATCTGCTGTGTTTAGGATGTTACTCACTTATTTTCAGAAACATATTCTTTCTCTGTAGACAATTGTTTTGGTCTTAGTCCTGTCTAACGAGACAAATCTTTTGGAAGTTATGTCTTGACTTCTTACCTGCATTCGTTTTAGGATGGAAGGAGGAGAATTATATGATAGAGTGTCAAGGCCAGTCAAGATGAAAGAAGCTACCTGCAAGTTGTATTTTTATCAGATGCTGCTGGCAGTAAAGGTACATAATCGTGAATTCTATCAAGAAGAAATATGGTTATGCATATGAATATCAGTAAGATGAATTTTTCTGTCACTTGTCATTTCGGAAACCCATTCAAGCAATCAGCACAGCATTCTTAACAATTTGGTTTAACAAGAGAAATGGAAAACCAGAATTCCTACAAAGGCAACACAGATGCCTGAGATGAAGAAGTGTAACTTCCCAGAGAATGGGAAGTATGTAATACATGGCCAGGTCTGCACACTGAGCTTGCAGTGAGATTTGTCATTTGAAGCATAATGATTTCTAAGGTTTTATTTTGTTTCTTTGGGGTTTTTTTGTTTTGTTTTTTTCTAAAGGGAGAGTTCTAAACTGAGGAGCTTTAAATGCCTCTTACACAGCTGTTTCCGTTATCCTGCCATTGCCATGGGAAAAATTGGAAAGCTTTCATTTTAAAACAGGTTAATAGTCTGTTTTTCCTTAATTGTCTATCTTTTTATGTCTAGTATCTTCATGACAATGGAATTATTCACCGAGATCTGAAGCCAGAAAATGTGCTACTTTCATCTTCTGAAGAGACGTGTCTTATAAAGGTAAGAAAACTTACATTTCATGTTAATGGAGAAATTTGGGAGTATTCCTTCCTATTCTTCTTGATATTTTGTTAAACATATCCAAAAAGATATTACGAAAGTAGTAATGTAAACTATAACTTAAAACATTGAGGTTTTTCATAATTTTATTTTTGCTTTTGTGGGTATTTCAACCCCTACACTTCATAACTAACTTCAAATGTCAATACTTCTTTTTTTTTTTTTTTTTTTTTTTTGCTTCCCAATAAAGTGTAATTCTTGGATTATAGGCAGCATTCCCACAAGCTGTATGTGACAAGACTTTTTTTTGTGGTTTTGTTCTTTTATCGGGGTGAGGGGTTGTTTTTGTGTTTTTTTTTTTTTTCCCCAGAGAAAGCATTGAATAGATTTGCACGGTAAAGTGCTTATTTTTTAAGTAATCTCTTCTATTAAGAGATTCTGTGGTTGTCCATTTACATCTAAGTTTGAGAGTACTTTTTGCTAGTGTAAAGTGGGATCCTCTGTCATATTTCTCTCTCTTCCTCCTCTCCCATTCTCACTTAAAACTCAAAGAAGTTTGGGTAACTTTTGTTCATAGTCATGTACTGGAACTGGCTTGGAAGGAAGAAGTTTGATGTTACTTCCTGATCTGTGTCAACAATGTGATGTGTTCTAGCCCAGTCCATCCTAATTTGTAATGTGGTGTTACCATTTTTAAATACAAGATTACAGATTTTGGACAATCCAAGATTCTTGGAGAAGCTTCTCTTATGAAAACATTATGTGGTACTCCCATGTATCTTGCTCCTGAGGTTCTAAATTCACTTGGGACTGCTGGATACAGCCGAGCTGTGGACTGCTGGAGTTTAGGAGTTATTCTTTTTGTATGGTAAGATACTGTGTAGATGTACCTTCACTGGGCAGTCTTTGACATATGTGGCTTGAGGCATGGCAACTTCAGTATCTATATTAGGAAGTGAAAGTGTATTTAAAACTTCACACGTGTAAAAGCACCGTGATAGCAGGTGCTTTAAAATGTGTGATTTCGGTGTTTCATTTGCTATGACGAAATCTGTGTTATTTAACATTGTTTTCTTTTGCATAGCTTGTGTGGATATCCACCATTCAGTGAGCAAAATACTAAACTCTCTCTGGAAGAGCAAATCACTCGTGGAAAGTACACATTCATTGCAAGAGAATGGAAGCACGTGTCAGACACAGGTATGACTCCAGCACAGTGGGTAGCAGAATATCAACTCTTCTTCTGTAGTTCTTGCTTTCCTTTGTCTTCCTTTCCAGCTGTATGGCACATTGCAGGTTAATATGTTTAGTTTTTAAAGTAGTATCTTAATTTTTTTTTAAATTTTTTAAAATTTTTTTTTAAATTTTTTTAATGTTAAAGCATTAAAAGAGGAGATACATTTTCGTTGAAGAGATTTCTTTGTAATATTTAGTGTAATTAACCACAGAAGTATAGCGTTATCAGCACATATATCTGTTTTTCCTCTTTCCACTTCTTCTTCTGACTTTATCAAGCTGATCTACAGACTTTGCCTTGCCTAAAGATTCTTCAAGTGTTGAGCCAAAAATGCCAGGAATTTAAGGAATATGCGTAGAACTCCCAAAAACAAATGTTCCAAGAGAGTCATTTCATGGTGCTAGACTTGTAGCTGAAAGTGTCAGTCACATTTGTGGAATCAGCTATTATGTTTGGCCCACTATAAGCTAAGTAGTCTGCGAAATGGAGTTTCTGCATAGTAAACTGCAATGATAGCTACTGCTTTCACACTTTTATTTTTTTCAGGACACTTTATATTCACAAAGTAATTGTAGTATTTGCCTTGGATACTCCTTTATATGTGCAGAGAAGTTTCTAATAAGTGATGCTGTCATTCTTTGCCTAATAAACTTACCAAATATAACTCCTTCCTGAATAATTTGAAGCTTATTCAATAATAAGTCAGACATGTATGAGAACAGAAAATATGTTAAGGTTGTACATAGTCCTACTGGTATGTATTTAGAATAATCAGAATGAAATGTAAATCTTGCCAAAATTCCCTTATGGGAGATTTGGAATAATAAAATATGACATAAATGCTGTATTTTCAGTGTGCCTAATAAGCAGGTCCCTAAGAAAATGAAGTTTATGTTGAGCATACATGTGTCTGTCTCTTCTTTCCCACCTTCCCAGATGGACAATCTGCTTTCCAAGACACAGTAAACCAGGAAATTAAATTAAGCTGTCTTTGCTTTTCCACAGTAATACTGAAGCTTTTAGGAAAGTGTATCAGGGTGAGTTTGAAAGGATGCCGAGATAGAAAACCAAGACACTGTTGAAAAACTCAAGAATAAACCCAGTATTTATTACAAAAATGGCCAAGTAAATGGGAACCCGAGAGAAAGGGAACAATAAGAAAACACGACACCGTACTCACGCAGGTGTCAGAAAGGAAGTTATCTTACCCACGCCCAATATCAGAGAATCCTCTACAGCAGCTGTGTTTTTCGGAGGGGTGATGGCTCACACGTGCAGGCGTCCCTGCTATAGACAAGTGGTCCTTCATATGAAGCAAAAATCACCCCCAAAAACCCAGCTGACTGCTCTTATACCATTAACTGATTGCGTCTGTCCAGGCAGGCGTGGCCAGTACAGCCCAGACAGAGGTTCTCAGTCTGCCCTACTTCATCTTCTCCTCTTCAGTTTCTCCTTCAAATGTCCTGAGCAGAACACCAGTTAAAACAGTTTATACAAGAAACTCTCTGCAAGGACAAGGCTCCCGTTTATCAGTGAACTTGGCAGGCAAAGAACAAAACTTTCACAGGTGGCTGGCCCAAACACAGCCCAAAAAATACCAACGTTCCCCGATACAGAAAGGGCTCAGTCTCCTATGCATGCTCAGAACATAAATTGTGGACATGCTCAGTATATCTAGTGGTAATTTTGGTATATTGAGAAGTGTTGTATCGTGTGCATGTGAAGGAAAAATGGTTGCAGTCTGCAGCCCTCCCTTAGCGTAGAAAAAAGAAAAGTGATCTGCCCAGCCTGTATTTTTGGGCATTGTTCTGAAGGGGTATCAGACACATTGTTGCACGTAGCTTTGGTGTAGGCATATTTCAGGTAATGAATGTATTGATCATATGTCAACCAGCTTTTTTTATTATTTTAGCTCTGGATCTTGTGAAGAAGCTGTTGGTAGTGGACCCACGCAGACGTCTTACCACAGAGGAAGCCTTAAAGCATCCTTGGCTTCAGGTAGGAATTGAGTTTTAACTGAAATACAGCAAAGCTGAGTTGTTGGGGGGTAATTTGTTTCTGTGAACTCAAAGGCGGTTCAGTACCCTGAATGTTGTGAAGTTTTGTTAATGCAGGAAAATATGGACAGGCAGGCTTAAGCTCTGACTTAAGATCACAGTTGTTATTGCCATGAAGCCAAAGAACTGAAGCTCTCCTTGCCTATCACTGTATCCCTCCTGTGGCATTCTCCCCAGCAGCAGGGTCAGGAACACATTACACCTCTGGTGAACAGTATTGACTTTACAAGTCAGCATGGAAAAACCCTATGTGACCAGGTAATGCCTGTTAGCCCTCTGATGATTTTGAGTACGCTAGGGAATTTTTCAGATATTAAAAGTAAGCATCTTCTCCAAACAGTATTTAATTTCTACAGATTTATTTAAACCAGTAGTGCTTTCAAATTAGGGTTTTCAATACATGTGCTGTTTACTCCATTCTTTGCTAAAATCTACAGCTTTAAAAATTTAGTTAGCTGCTTAAACCTAAGTACTACTCAGTGGAAATGTCCTACCTGCATTTAATAAAACAGGTGCTTAATAAAACATTTCTCAAAAGCATATAAATAATTGCTGTTTCTGCCTCTTAAAACTTCACTGAGGTCTTATGAATGGGACTTAGTTTGGTTGCATGCTGAAGAAAACAGTCAGGTGTTTGTTAAATAAATGGAAAAATATTTATCTTACCCATTAACTCAAAGGTAGCCACAGTCAAATCAGGTGATGGTGGAAAAGAAAAACAAGTCAAAATTCTATGTCAAATAAAATGGATGTTCACATCACAGCCTTTGTGTTAGGACTTAAGAACATAGTTGAACAAAAAAGGATATACTGCAACACTCCATTGCTTAGAAAAAGGAACCCCTCCCCTGCCTTCCCCCAAGAAACTTAGTAACAACAGCTGAAATCCTTAGGAGCTCAGTGATTGTTATTTCTAATTGTCTCTAGCAGTGAATGTCCCATTCACTTCTCTTGGAGTTTCCCAGTCTTTGTTTTTCTCTTAAATATTCTGTCTACTATTTGGCTACTGTTTTTTTTTCCCTCAGGATGACGATATGAAGTGTACATTTCAACAGCTACTTGCTCAGACACATGCTAGTATGAATCCACCACAAACATCAAAAATGGTATGTAATAGATATTTGAAGATTTAAATTTGAGGCACAGAGAAGTTAGATTTTGAAGTAAGCTGTAATAATCAGCTAATTTTGAGACTTTAAAGAAATGTGCCCTTGGGCTGTACGTGGCAGCCTGCTGGTTATCTCTGCTTCCTGAGGAGCAGCAATGGACTTCCGTGCTTTGTCCACACTTGTTTAAATGTATAGAAACAGTCTCCTAGGCTTCAAAGAATGATCCATATATTTAGAATAAAATTGTTGAACATATATATTTTTTTTAATGGATTCAAGTCACTAATGGTTAGTGTTCAAGGAAAAATTCTCATGTTAGTGCAAATTTACGGTGGCATTGTGCCATTCATTACCAGATGCTAATTAGGTGAACTGTAAACAGTAGCTGTTTCAAGCTGGGAGCAATGTCTTATATGAGAAGGCTCAAATATAATTAGATGTATTTTGGTAGAGAAATGGGTTAGTCGTGCTGCTTTTTTGGTCAGAGAAAGGAGACACCGGCCAACACTTGTAATTCTGGAGCAAGCAGAACAGTCAGCCTCTGTCTTGCCTGGTTTCTGTAGCCATCCTACTGCATCTTTCTTTTAGCCAACCACAACGAGAAAGCGTCACCATGAAAATGAGGAAGAATCTGGCCCTTCTAAGCGAACTGCTCCTTCTACATCGTTTCAGAAAATGAGATGAAAAAGAAGTGAAAGTGACTTTTGCTAATGGCAGCTTTTTGTATGAAAAGCAGATTTATTTTTTTTTATAAAAATTTAATAATGGAATAACTGTTGAAGATGCAATTTCCAAATAAAAATAACTTGTAAGACTGAAGTGACTGCTGTGCATGCATGATACTCTGCACAAATAGTCACGTTCTGGTCCATCCAGCTGTCTGACTCAAGGAAAATACCAGAAAAACTCCCAAACTGAGTTACTAACCATTTTTAGGCTAGCTTCATCCTCACCTACATTCTTTGTTTCTTCTCTTCCAGTCTCTAGGTTAGGCATGGAAATAATGCTTAGTCCTCATAGATGCGAAAGGAATACTAGGTTTGCTGAGCTTCTGCCTGAGACATGCTTGACACAATGCTGCCCACAGACTTCTGAGGACACTTAGACTATTCAGTTGGGATGTAAAACTACCGAGGGAGCTTGAGGTGCTCTGGGCTTCAGGTAAAGCTCTACAGTAAATGCTGGGCTGTGCAGACTCACAGCATCCTGCTCTGGGAGGGGGCTGCCAAAGCAAGAGTTACCATCTGCATGGTGTTTCTTAGATGTGTGTTCTACCTTTGTTTCCCAGAGGAGGGACGAGTAAGAGGAAACACGATAACAAATGATGAAAGGAAGTTCCTGCCAGGGAAGAGCCAGTAATTGAAATGAGAGAGCAACAGTTGTTAATTTGCTTGCCTGATAAGTGAAAATTTTCAACTGTGTACCTTTTACTAAAGGATATTTATTTTATTATTCACTGAGAGAACAGTTTAGTAACTCTGTTCTCAAATCTGCATCTTCTAGTTAAAGGCATCTACTGCAAGTTCATTTGGAAAAAAAACACCATAATGGGTTATGGAATAAACCCATGTAAGGTAGGAATATGACATTCATGAGTCAGGTTTTCCCATAAGTGCCAATTGCAAAGGTCTTGTGTGTTTTGATATATTTGATATCAACCATTGCTAATGATAAAATGCCAATTCTTATACACTGATATCTTTCTCAATGAATCAGATGGAGAACATCCATGGGCATTTGCATGGAAACAGCACCACTGTTTCTGATCCAGATTGGAATGCAGATACACTGGGGTGCTAGAACAGATAAAGGCATGTCTGTCCTTGAGGATGTGCCCTTTCTCATGGACACCCATGACAGACTGGCTTATTTAGATTGAAATAGAAGACACTTGTAATTTATTCCTCTATCTTTTTTTTTTACATCCTGCAGTTGTTAGATAATCTGTAACTGCTTTGCTTGGATCCTTTCCTTGGGTCCTGACTAAGACCTGCTTTCTAATGATGTCTTAATTTTGATCTCCCTAATTTGATGACAAACCTTTGGGCTGCTGGCCATGTGTTCATCATTTTATTTCAGGCTCTCATATCTTTTTTCTGTGAAAGAGTAAGTTTGGGAAGTATTACTAAATTTCACTACAGTAAAGTGGCATCTGATTTTCACCGAGAGAAGAAATGATTATTTCTTTATTACATATTATTCACAGCACAAGAGTCTACAGCATAATCCATCCGCTTGTTCATTTCAAGGGGCAGAAGGGGTCACAGCATTTGGAAGGTTTGGGCTAACCAAGGTGCTGAGCCTCGTTGTGCGCGGGCAGAGTGGTGCCGTGAGTGACCATTGTCACCGCCTGCGGTGGGATGGGGAGCCCCGCTTACCCCCGAGCTCAGGCCGCCGCTGCCTTGGGGCAGACAGAGCCGTATCCTCCGGGAGGACGGGGCCCATCCGCAGGGACCCGACCGCTGCTCTGCCGTGCGGCCCCTGCGGCCGGGCTCGCCCCCGGCCCCGACAGAGCCCGACCGAGGCGCGGCTGAGCGGCCGCCCCGGGCCCGGGGCCGCCCCGGCGGGGCGAGCCGGGGCTGCAGCCGCAGGACGTCCGGCGCCATCGGGCGGGGGTGCTTGGGGTCCGGCCGGAGCCGAGCCCAGCCCCGGGGCGGGGCCGGGGCAGTGCCGGTCCCTCCGAGCCGGGCCCGGAACGTGGCGCCGGGGGCCGGAGCGGGATCGGCCCCCGAAGGAGGAGGAGGAGGAGGAGGAGGAGCGCGATGGAGCAACAGGCGCCGCCGCCCCCGCCGGGGGCCGTGGCGGGGGGCCGGGCTCGGCGGGAGCGGGACGCGGAGCCTGCCCGGGTGAGTTGACGCCGGACGGGCGGCGCTGGAGCGGCCGGGAAAGGCGGGAAGGAGCCGCCGGGCCGGGCCAGACGCGGGCGGCGGAGGGAAGTTGCGGGACGCGGGCGGGGGGCTGTCCCGGCACGGAGCGGGAACACGGAGGGGGCGCAGGCCTGGGGGCCCGAGGCGCCGTGAGGGGCCGGGCGGCAGTGGGGCAGCTCCCCGGCGGGGCTCCGGGGCCGCCAGGCCGAGCGCTCGGCTCCCTTCGCCACGGGCTCCCTGGGGGGCCTTTCGCGGCCCCGCTTTCTTTAGCCCCGGGCCCGGCCGAGCGCGGCGGGCGGGGGTCCCGGCGGGTCCTGCCGCGGAGCGGAGGGGCCGGGCCTGCCTCGAACGCCGGAGCGGGACCCGCGCGGGCTCAGAGCTCGGCGGTCGGCGCGGGCATTGTGCTCGCTCCGGGCGCCCCGGTGGGCAAACCCGAAACTTACCTCGTTAAAATCTCCAAAGTTTGACGGTAAATGTGTCAGGTGTACTTCGCAGCGCTACAGAGCTCCGGACCCTGCTGCAGTGGCACAGACACCTCAGGCTGGCTGTGCCTCGGCTGGGCACGCCGGCCGCTGGGAAAGTTGTCATGAACTCGATGGTAAGAGCTTTGTTACTGACAGAGCTCGGAATCTGGAGATTGGATTCAGTCCGTGCATCTTGGATGACAGCAAATGTCGTGAATGTGGCTCTGCCCATGCACTGGCACAGAGTGGCGATCAGGGGTGAGAGGTATTATCCCAGTCAGCAGCCTGCACTCCTGTAGTTTGATGTTGCAGCCATAGAGATGCTACTGGTTGTCCCCAGTGAACAGAGTTGAAACAGCTGGGTGCCTATACCTTCTTGTCCTTGTCCTTTTTTTTCTTAGAGCTGTTCGTTTTTTGGTTGTTATTTAGAGCTGTTATTATTGGATGTCTTTCACTTTTCTTGGAGGTTTTCATAATCCTAGATAATACCATCCCTTCTCTGCTTTCTTCTGGGGTGGAACAAGAACTCTTCAGGTGCTAATGGAACCCTTTATAGGCTTTTTGAAAAGGGCTTATTGATAAGTCAATGAGTGGGTGTAGCTTGAATGTTAAAAGATTTTTGTCAGCAGTAGGGTTCCCTTTTTGGGAGGGGGGCGTTATCTGACCTAGGGGGGCATTGTCTGACCTAAACACACAGTCACGTGTTCTTGGAGGTTCTAGGTTGTACTAATGTATAAGACTACTGATGATTATTAGTGATAATCATCATTAATGATTATTGTTATTTGTATGTAATCTGTACAGTCCAAATCTCAGTTTTCAAGAGGTGGAATCCTCTGCACCAGCAGTCTGTGTGTGTGGATTTCTGTTGGAAATGGATCAAGTCGTCTTTTCTGGCTGCTTCCCTGTATCCCATTATGCCCCTCTTGACTGAAACAGAAAACCTTCCTTGTCCAGTGCTTGTCCTTTCCTCCCTGCCTGGATACTGGTTGCCTCCATGACAACTGGGCAGGTCCGTACTCGAGATGGAGCTTTGTAGTGAGAGGTTACAGGTAAGGTACCTGTTACCTGTGTATCAGTGGGTTGCTTGTGTGCTGGCAGACCAGCCCTTACGGTGGCACATGTTCCTTTGGAGACAACAGCTGGACTGCAGGAATGGAATTGTTTGTTGCAGACAGCAAAACCCAGGGAGCAATAGCCCTGCTGCTCTAACAGGTGTTCCTCGAGTGAGGTTCTCGTTCAGGCCTGGCTTTTGCTGCATTCCTGATTCATCACTCCCTCCCTTCTGGCTCTGTCTCCCTGTGGCTCACTGACAGGCCAGAGGGACAGGTCTGTTTTCTCATTGATAATTTGCAATTAAATTATTATTAATAATAACTAAATTAAATATTTTGGACTCCCTTTAGCTTATGCTAGCTCTCTCTTTTACGTTAATGATAGATCTCTTCAAGCTCAGTGCTGGTAGCTCAAAATTGCTTCTCATTTTTAAAAGAAGATTTAGAAAAAAACTTTTTCTATAGGAAATTTTGTATAAGCCCCAGTTAAAAAAAATCTGTTTCCTTCCTGTTGATAAGTTCATAGTGAAACTGTTTTTGTCTCCAATTACAATGCAAAATCAAAGTAGTAAAGTATTTGCAGAACAATATGCTCCAGAAGGTTAGACATATATTCCATTAGGAAATGTATTAAAATGTGGGGGGTTTAGTAGAATAGTGCTGTAAATTACGATTTTATGTTCAAGTTGTTTGTTCTTTTTGATTTATTTATGCTTTTAAACAAGTTGTAGCTTTTTTATGATGTATGATTTCCTGTGAAAATCTAAAAATTCCTTATAGAATTTGGTGAGGGATTTTTTTTTATTTTGAAGTTTGGCTTCTATTTTACCTCATACTCCATGAAACTCTAACCTGGAGTTTTATTTCCCCTATAATGTAGATTTATCAGAGGAAACTGAAGCCTGGTCTGTCAGGACGGTATTTACTGGCACTGGTGGGAGTGCTTCAGGCTGCAGGAGCTGTGAGGTGCGATGGCCTGACAACTACACAGAGTCGGTGCTGAATCTTAAACCTGCAGGACACTGAAAATGGCAGAAGCAGCAGAAGTTTGTAGGGTTTCCTTTATACTGCTGCTGATGTGGAGAAGGTGCCCATAGCAGTGCTAAAGGGTGCTGGGAGGTGGCCCAGGGTTTGTTTTCCCAGAGGCTCCAAATCGCACAGGCAATTGCAGCAACTATTCCACTGACAGGGGCTGTTCTGCCCTGTGCCTCCTTTCCCTGCTGGTTTGTCGGGGGATAGGCTGGGTCACTGCCCAGTTTGCTGACGTCCCACCTTTGGGGGTGTTTGTATAGTGTTGCAGTGATTTAAGGAAATGTTTTCTCACATCTGTGAAGATGTGCTCCCAGCAACACTTTGTAACAACTTGTGGAGGCAAAAGCCAGCTTAGAAAAGCCTGTCAACCTGGGCAGCTGTTGAGCACATCTGTAGTGGCTTAATCCTTCAGTTTTGGTGGCATTTCATTTCTTTCCACACTATTTCTGTTAAAATTTTGCTCTGACTGGGGGGAGGTTGCATATGGCTTGGCAAGGTTTTGTGGTAGGAGGTTTTTGTACCAGGAGCGTGGTACAACCTGGCTGAAGTGCTGGCTACTGGGAGCAGGGAGGTTACAGGGGAAGACTTCTTGTGCTTTATTTGTTCTTGGACTCTTGTTGAAGCCAGTTTCTATTACAGGAAAACAATAATACCCCAGCATATGGACTGAAAAACATAAAACCATTTTACAGATTAAAATACAAGATGATGTAGAGATATTTTCATAGAAGTGGAAGCTCAGTTACAAAGCTGATTTTGGAAACCTGTATTTAGCATAAGTTACTGTCATTCTTTTTTTCAGAATCCACTTGGAATGCCTGTTTTTCTGCTTAGCTCTACTTTTTTCCTCTTTCCGATGCTTCATGAAAGTATTTTGGGCTATTTAGATAATTTAAAATGTAAAAAATGCTACGTATCACACCTAAAGTAATTATAAAGAATTTTCTTTGAAAAGGTGTCTTAATTATGGACTTGCCAATCAAGACATCATCTATATGAGGTATATTTGTTTGGTTTTATAGCATTAAGTAAAAGCCAAACAAACAAACAAGCTGAGTTGTGACATTGGTTCTCTGATTAAGTGTTCTCTTCACTCTGTTGTACCACATTGTTTTCCCTTGTCCTCTTGTCTTGGAGCAGAATCTGGATTTGCTGTTATCTCTTCTCACTCATCTTCCTGAAACTCACTGGGAATCTGCTCCCCATGGCTTTCTGGATAGCAATGTGCTCTTCAGGCAGTCACGTTTCAGTGTGTATGGGCACTGCTTTTATTTGGTGAAGGTTCTGTAGAGACAACTTAAATTTAGCAAGCTTGACCTGGGAAGATCCTCTTCTGCACTTCATTAGAACCTTTTTTATTCGGCTGCTCTAAGAAACTACTTCTTTACCATTGCTTCAGTACAGGAGAGCATCTTCTGTAACAAAATGTTAGGCAGCCCAAGTTTGTGCATTGCCATTACCTTCCACTATATTAGCAGAAGAGCAGTGTTAACTGGAAAGCAGGGATGACTTTTTAATGAGTACTTTTTCTGTGTTGGTACCATCATCATAATCTTTTTTTTATTTGTGGTTTGAGTGCCAGAGTGACTCAGTTTTACTGTTCTGTGGTTTTTTCTTTTACCTAATGATGTTTTACTGCCTTACGTAGTGCTCATGATCGCAGGAATTAAATAATGGCATATTCCACAAATTACCATCATAGTTTCCTTTAAAATAGTTTCCTTTTTCTTCATGAGATTATTTAGTGTCACAGTATATTAGGGGCAGAAACCATTTCACTTGGACTGAGAAGATGTCTGCTCTTGGATTCTCCTCCTTGTTACAGCCTCACAGTATGCTTCTGGAAGCACCTTTAACAGTTTTGTGTGTTCATTTATTTGTGTGTAATAAACTGCCAGAAAAGACAGCTGTTCTTGGACTTGTCTCACTGGTGCTCCTTGAGGTTGTGCCCTCACAGAGGCCCTGCTGCCAAGGACTCAGTGGCTCTTGGTTGGCCTGGGCAGGCTGGTCCTGGGCAAGCAGCTCTGGTGGGCTGAGAGCACAGTCCTGTGGTGAGAGTGAGGTGCCCCTGCTGAGCCCTGAACTCTCCAGGGGGATGTGGCTGTGCCTTCTCGCCAGGCCAAGCTTCCTGCTGGAGGCAGTTACTGCAACTGGGAAGGAATCTGTTTCCAGAAGTACCTATCTTCTAAACAACTTGAGTTCATGACTAGTTATGGTACTGCTTGTGGAACCTGCAGTCGTTCACTCTGAATGTGATAAAAGAATGGGAACTGTACAGTACTTGGTCTTTGTCATTGTCCCTGTTGCATGTCAGAGACCAGGAAATAAATACACCGAGAGGGAGACGGCAGCTACCTTTAAAAACACTTGGGGAAACTGCTGCCCCTGGCACCTGGGTACTCACCAGCCTCATTTCCTGCAGTACCTCCAGTCCTTTTGGTGACAAATTCTCTTTCTCAGGGTTTCCTCATCTTTGTGTTCCAACACCCGCCCATGCAGTAGCTGCTGAATCTTCATATTCAGTTCTTGCAGGTCCTCGGGTCACAGCAAACTGTCCATGTTCAGATGCTCACAAATGTGTGAGTTATTGCACTGCTTGGACAAAACAAGATGTTCATCTCTAACATTTCTGTGGTTGCTCAAAACAGAGCTGTTTTCCTGCTGGTACTTGGGAATATACGAAGTTGCTGTTTGTACACTTGATTGAAGTAGCAGAAGTAGTATCTGGTGCATTTAAAGATGTACTGCACATGGTAGGGATTTTTGAGGATGCAGAAATTTGCTTTTTATAATATTGTTCATAATGATAATAATATTATAGTGATAATAATAACAAAACTTACATAATAGCTTGTATTAGCAAGAATATAAAAAGCAACTACACTGATGAAATGAACAAAGTGTTTGGTTAAGTCTGCCGTAAACAGGACAAGACACAGTACATCTGCTGGTGCAAGGGAGATTTGGGGTGCTTATTAGGAAACATATTTTGATTATGAAAATCCTGAAGCAGTGTAAGGAGATTGCCTGAGTAAATTACAGAATCTCCTTCAATAGAGAAGTTTAGAAAAAGTTTGGATAAACACCTGTCAGAAAAGAATGAGTATAATAATGAGAAAAATAAGAAGTCAGTAGTTTCTAACTAGATGCCTTTCTGTTGTTACTTGACTTAAGGAAGGAAAAAAAAAGTCTGTTGACAAATTGATGCTAGAGACAGGATGTCAGTTTGCAGCTTGCTTCCCTTTCCACCTTTATAAATATGCCTCAGCTGGCTCTGGTAATATATTTAAGCTCCGCAGTTGTTGTGGTAACAATATGTGATATTCTTAACCTTTTTTCAGTCTGCAGGGCTAAAACTAGATGACACCAGTCTTAACTATAGTAGTCTAAACCTTTAATGAATATTTCCAAATACTTTGTATGTTACTATATGTATTGTGCTGCCTGTTGCCTGGTATGATCACTGCCCAATTCCCAACTGCCTTGTGATCAGAGCTGGAGAAAGATGTTCTTGATGAGTTCTTGAGAGTCCTTGGGAGAGAGTAGGGTTTGCTTGACAGCAGCAGTTACTGACTACAAAGGACTGGCTGAGGAAAATGTGGAATGTAGAAAGTTAAATGAGGAGAAAGGGTGTACCAGAATCAATGGGACTAGGACTTTCTACAGCTCACTTTAAATAATAATATTTATAATTGGAAGGCAAACAAATTTTCTCTGTTATTTTGTATTGCCTCGGGTTGTCAGTCTGGGAAGGTGGCTCTGCCAACAATGACTGTTCTGTTGCTAAAATAAATTTCATGTCCCACTAATTTCTGTGAGTATACCTGGTTCCAAAGACTCATCTTTCCCTTCCCTTTATGAACAAAGCTGTAGGTAGCTGGATGTGGAGGTTTGTGAGCAGACATACCAGTGCAAGTTCTTTGGTTTGAAGAGGATTTATATGTTCTTCCACTGTCTATGCATGCATGTGCTTCTGTGTAACCTGCATATCGAACTTCTGATGTACCAGCTTCATCTTCACATTCACACCTGCCACCTGTTCCAAGAAACTTCTTTACCTGGCAACTATGCCTAGTGCCCTAGAATCAAATAGTGTGGCTGAGGAGGAAAACACTTGTGTGTGGAATGCAGCATATGTAAACAGACTACAGCTGCTCCTGTGTCTAGAAAACATCATTTTTAGGGATTGATATGTTTTGTAAGACTTTATCCTGTTACTTTTGTACCCCCAAAAAGAGATATTAATAGATAAACGATGTACTTTTTTAAGAATCTGATTCTGAATTCATAATATGTTCTGCAGTGATGCTTGTGGCTTTAATTTCTGCTGCACAGTTTGTAATAGTTTGATTTTTTTTTCCTTCCATTTTTGGAGTAGCATTTCTTAACACTAACATATAATTTCTCCCTTTGCCCCTCCCAGATTTCTTTCTTTGGATCAAAATCTCTTGGAAGAAAAAGTCCTGACAGTCCCATGTTGAGCAAAGCTGAATTTGTTGAGAAAGTTCGCCAGAGCAACCAGGCTTGCCATGACGGCGATTTCCACACGGCAATCGTGCTGTACAACGAGGCCTTGGGGGTGGACCCCCAGAACTGCATCCTCTACAGCAACCGCTCGGCAGCCTACATGAAAATCCAGCAGTATGACAAGGCCCTGGATGATGCAATCAAAGCAAGACTTCTGAATCCCAAATGGCCAAAGGTATGGAAGTGTATTTGTCTTCTGGGGAGGGAGTAACTCCTGTGGGGTTATTGCTGACATACATAACACCCAGTGTAAACAAGCGCATGTATTTCTGTACTAAAGTCTGGTTTTGCTAAAAGCTCCAGATAATAATATATTTTGCGTTTAAAAGTTGTTTGACTTGAATTACCTGTTGGGTATTAAACAGTTTTCTGTGTAAACATACTGTTCCCCAATGGGATCATGCTACTATTTTACTGTTCTAACCCAGCATGGTTTCTGGGTTGTGAAGACCAGACATCTGTTTTAGTGTTTAACGTAGTCATCATTCGTCAGCATCCAGGAACATGTGGTTGCAAAACTCTGAGAGGTTATCATGGAGATTCTTATTAGTTATGGAGCGATAAGGCCTTTCAAAATAGTGTTCAAAGACTGTTTGTGTGTAGTAAATTTTGGATAAACATTTGAAGAAATATGTATCTTGGCATTCTCACTTAGACCTGACTATGCAAGGAAACATTTGTAAGGAGTAAATGGTGTTGGTTGGCTCCTCCTTCTGGGCTTGCTTCCCACCAGCTGCCATTGATTGCTCCAGGAGCTGCCTCTCCTTGGCTATTCTGGGGCCAGCCCTTCACATACTAATCAATTTTAACAGCATCTGCTCCAGATTCCATTTCTGCTGTCAATCCCTCACACAACCCTAGTAGCCACTTCAGCTAAAGGTGCAGTTTAAGAGCAGACTCATCACCCAGGTGCCTCTCCTCAGAAGTTAGAGCAGGTAGCAAGCATGTGTTTTTGTTTTTGTTGTTTTTTCGTTGTTAACTGGTTTGTTTTACTGAATGCCATAAAAGGCTTCACATATATTTGTATGAAGGACTGTGTTTAAAAAAAGAAAACTTCATTGCTGTCATTAAACTCTAGCTATCCAGGTCAGTTGACTCCAGGAAACTGAGGAGTATAAAAGCCGGGTACCTGTGCTCAGTTTTGTATCCTGGTTCTGGTAGTGATTTACTATAGAGCTGACTTAGAAGAAAAGTTGTGAAAAGGTTTCATAAAAGAATACTTTCAAAATGCCAGTCGTAGAAGTATAACAGCCTTTGGAAAAAGTTGGAAAAGACCTGTGGATCAAAGCAGAACTTAAGATGGAAAAGATTTATGAGCTAAAAAGCTGTGTTAAATGAAGGCATTACTAACCGTCTGTTAAATACAGAAATAATAGAATATGTATTGATGCAATACTAAGGTGAAAAATTAAAAAAATCCCCCAAACATTCTTAATATAAAATAGGAATAAAAAAAGAGACTTTTTTCAGGTACACTATATCACTGAGGTAAAAACACTGTTTTGATTCTAGTTCTGACCTTGAGCAAACTCTATTTCTTTGTTTATTTTATTTTTATAAAAAGTCAGGAGATGCTTTTACAGAACATTTTGAGCCTCATTGGTGGAAAAAAGACTAGAAGACCTAAATAGTGGTGCTATGATGAGATCTGTTCTTGTTTTAGTGGGTCAGTGTGTAAAGGATATCTTGTTCTGTGATACATTATGTTCATATACTTTGGAAGTTACTCTCAGTCGGCAGTAGGAGAGTCAATGTAGCTTTTCCAGGTGTCCTGTCCTATTTAAAGCTCACCTCCAGTCCCTGGTTGTATCTTCCCTTTTGTCTTCACAGTGATACCTTTAGTTTGTCCGTGCCTCACACACTTTCTTCCTCTTTTCTCTCAAACCATCAGAATCCCATTTGGAATCTTATCTCTGGTTTTTAACTTTAATGATCCAGTGTTTATTTTCATCAGTATTTTGCTTCAGAGGCTGTGTCTTGGCCATGTCCTCTGTGTCCACAGGTGCATTACAAGTCTAATCTGATCTTTTGTTGTCATGGTTCTTTTAAGACTTTGTATGTAGAAATAGATTTTTGATTTCACTTGGGCAGGTACAGTAATAACATAAACATGAAATGAATTTCCCTTCAAGGCCTTTCATTAGCTGGATTGAAGGTCAAAAAGGTGTTGACAGAAATTATTTGCAGAGGCTGGAGTCTGACTGCACTGCCTTTGACACAGTTGTGATAGAAGTCTCATAATAATGGCTTGGCTGGGAGCGTGGCTTGGCTTTTATTTAGAAAGGAGCCATTGTGCTGCTACAGTAATTGAGATAATGAAAACCCACAGCTGAATGAACTTTTTTTTGTCCTGTGTTCATTCCACTGGAGTTATGATTTTCACACTCTTCTGCATAGTGCTTCCTTTGAATTGTTATTTCTACAAATCATCTCTAATGACTTATGTTTTACAACAGAATGAAAAATTTTTGCCAAACTCTGTTTGTCAATAATTTGTCAACTCCACAATGAGGGTAACTTGGCTAAAGATATCTGTATCTACAGTCTGAGGCCATTCATTGCCACTGTCTCCATTCTGTGTCATGAATTTGTTAGTTTGGTGAGGACTGGTTGCTTTAGTTGCTGAATCTGACTGTGCCAATCTCATCCCAGGGTGTTTCTCCAGTCAGTGTTCTTTCTCAAGCCTTCTCTGTCATGTCTTTTCCCTTGTGGATTTGTTAATTTCTCTTCACGTCCTCTTTCTTATTCTTTCTTATTCTTATTTTTTGTCTTGGTTTTCCAAATAATTTATCTAATAAATCAGCTCTTTTTTTTTTATTAGACACCTGGAGTCCTGTCACTGGTCCCCACAGAGCAGAGATCAGTGCCTGCCTGTCCTCTTCCCCTCAGGAGGAAGTTGTAACTGTAATGAGGTGTCCCCATTTTTTTGTCCCTCTTCCCACTTTACTAACAAGTAGATGGAGTGGTCACCCTCCAGCCTGTGAGGCTGGGTTTGCAGTGTCCCTAAACAGCACAGGCATGATTATTTTCTTAAGTGTGGGTGTGTAACTTGTCAGTTTGAGACAATAGGAGGGCTCTGTCTGAAGTTTAAAACTTTGGTTATATATGTAAATGTCAAAGTTGCTTTACAGATTTTTTAAGTAATAATTGATTTTTATTCATAGAGAAGAACTGGGAAGATTGAAACTTCCACATGCAAAGTCTAAGCGAGTTTATTAATTAGCCAGAAGAGGGAGCTTAGCAGGGACAGCTGGTATTTGGTTTGAAAGGCCTAAGTTCTAAATACAGAACCTGACTTCCTCTCACTTAGGAAGCTGAACAATAAATTTGAATGCAGGTTTTTTGAGACTTGTACTATTAAATGTAAATGTCTTTGTTTCTTTTCCTCCTTATTGTGGGTATGTAGTGTGTTAATTCTTACTTTTTCTTTTTTTTTTAAACTATCAGCATTTACAATGATTATGAGAAATATCACAATCCTACATGTGCTTGAAATAAATGTATTTTCCCTCTTTAATCAGGCCTATTCATTAAGCTGTTTTTTTTCTCAGAGGATGGCAATCAAAAATAAGACAAAAAATGTTGTGAAACAAAGCTGTGAAAGGAGACAATGTAGAAATTGAGAAAATGGTTGTTCTTGCTGTGGCTGGAAGTCATCCTCTTAACATCCCCACCCCAAAAATCTGTCTTTAAAGCATTAGTTAATATGGAGTAATAAGCAAGTATGTTTATAGAAATGCATCTGCTTATCTATGCAACTCCAGACATGAACGATGAGACAGTGATTGCAGGCAGAAACGTCAGATCTCTCGCAGACCAGAAGAACTTGCTGTGTGTGGCTGGAAAGTGTTACAACAGTATATAAACCTATTTGTAGGGTTTGTCTGAGAGGGCTGGCTTGTGAGTCCTGCTGTTTGAAAAATATTTTGTGTACATGTCACCGAGAAATGCAAAGATAACAGAGTATTTCAGGAATTATGTTGTGTTTTGGGAAAACCCTAGAGGCAAATCAGATCAAGCTCATTTTGTTCTTTGATTTTCCACTGAACAGTTTTCTTTGTTTTGCTGTTGATGATACTCTAGAAAATTTTTATTCTATTTCTCTTCACAGCCGTGCAGCCTTAGGCATGGTATGTGAAAATGGAGGGATATATATTCTGTCACTCTGACACTTGAACAGTCTCTCCTTAGTTCTTGCTGATTTGGTGATATTTTTAAATCTTCACATTATACGAAAAAATATGTTGTAGCTTAAATGGTTTAAAATTGTACCTAATTCTGTGCTAAAATGTAGATTTCATTACCAGGTAGAGTGCTGGCCTCAGTGCTGTGACATCTAAGACAAAGGTACGAATGGCCTGCTGCTACTGAACAATTAATTGGGTTTTGACATTGATTTATTGTTTTAATCGCCTGACAGAAAAGTTGTTCATTAACAGGAGATGAAATGACTTTGTCAGATTTGAATACTTTTGGCTAATAGGACATTCTCAACCAAAGTTAAATGGAAGTAAGAATCACAAAGATGGATGTTTTCAGCACTCTGAGGGGGTACCTTGATTTTATCTGATTTCTGTGTTCAGTGTGAGTAGAAGGACTGGGAGTGGTGTTTGAGGGGCAGTGTTCCCTGGAAAGCACAGTGGGTTACTGCATGGGTTACTGCATGAAGGGGGGCCAATTCAGCAAACAGATTTGAAGCTGAGGGTTCAGTAATGGTCTGTGATTATTGCAACTGTTCAAGCCACTGAGCAGGGAAAAATGTTATCTCTTAAAACAGTGCCACCTTTTCATATCAACCTGTTTTAGAGTTGCAACATCTTTTAGAGAAAAGGTGAACAGTCTGGGAGAAGGTAGTTGATGCAAAAGGAATGCCCCCTGCATATGTAATCTGAAGGTAACTAGGAAGAATTACACCGCTTTTCATCAGGCACAAGTTTCTCATGCGGTCTCTGTCTCTCTTAATTTAAAATTAATTGTCTCAATTTAAAAACGTGACTTTGTAGTGTAGATGGAGAAGAAATCTGAAAGGAGGAAGAAGGGGGATTGTGAGCCGTGAGGCCTTTGGGTGTTTGCAGTGCAAGAGGTGTTTAGATGTTGTCATCTAACTGTAGTGGAATTGAGCAGAATAGCTGGCACTGGTATTTTGTTAAGTGACTCCAGCTGTCAGTCATGTGACCAGGCCGTTTACAAGTAAAAGGGACACTTGGTCCTCTTGCAGTTCTCCTTTGCAAATGAACCCTTGTGTGCTCTAGCAACCTGTAGTGACATCAGAGTTTCTCAATGAACTGCAAGCAGAGTGCCCACCCTCAGTCGCATGTAAAAGTTTTGAGCAAAGAATGTGACTTGACCACATAACTTTTTTCATGAATAGACCTCTTGTTTTTAATTTTGATGAGCAAGGAACTTTCCAGTCCTGTCCTCCAGCTTACAATCTGTCTTTAATTTGCAGAAAGTTGCATTCCAGTTTTTCAGACATAAAACCGTTTTAACAGGCTTTTTTGACTTTGCTAGAACTTGCTGTGTTACGTTATTGTGAGATTTCTGCATTTGTTTCTGTCTTTTTGTGTCTCAGAATCAGAGCATAGTTGAAGTTGGCTGGGGCCCCTGGAGTAGATGTTGTGCTGCCCCTGCTGCTGAATGCAGGGTCAGCTAGAGCAGATTGTCCAGGGCATTGTTTAGTTGGTTTTGAAGGATGGAGACTCCACAGCCTCTCTGGGCAACACGTTCCAGTGTTTGCCCATTGCCTCTTGTCCATTCCCTGGCTACCACTGAGAAGAGCCTGGGTCTGTTCTTTCATTGTCCTCCACCAGGCACTGATGCCCATTAGTAGGGTCTCACTTCCCTGAAACCTTCCCTTCCCCAGGTTAAACTGGAGGTGGACCTAGCACAGCTGCACACTCTTTCTGCAAACTTTCAAAGGTCAGGCAGGGAGCCTGGGAAATATTGTTTAACCCAGGACCCACATCCCAGTCACAGGATGATCCTTTTCTCTGTGTCAGGTGTTTTTCCAATTAGATATTTAATTAATGAGCATCGTGTAGTTTTTTGTCAGCTTTATGGAGTTAATGTTTTTCCCAATACTTAAGTTCACTGGAGAAGTATTCCATTCTGTGCACCAGAAGTGATGGTTATGGCCTCGCTCAGGGAAAAGCTGCTGTGCAGGTAAGATGTGTTTGTTCTTCTTTCCCTCAATTCGTAAAATTGCAGAGCACTAGCAGTACGAAATAGGAACAGAGGGCAGGGACACAGTGGATGGATGACACTATAGTTATGTCATCCTAAAAAAAAGTATTTTCACTTGTAAGGGTTGTCTTTCTTAGATAAATATACAGGAAAAATTGCTCCTTTCTAAGAAATTGGCTTACTGCCTTAGAATTTGAAAACCTTACAAAGGTACTTGAGTGTCAGCGTGCAACAAATGGACACAATTTTTCCAAGCATTTACTGTAAGGTTTCATTATTCCTTTCTTTGTTTTCTGGAACCATTTTGTATATGGAATAAAGCAACATAAAATTTTCTTTTCTGGAATTGACTGGCAATTTTTCTTCTAAGTCTAAATGCTGTAATGTAAATTCCTCTCCTGGAAGGTGCTAGTTTTTTACTCCACAGTTTTCTTGCCACTGGAACTACTTATGCTACTATGCAGGAATGGTATAGTGGCTTTTATTCCTCTTATGTCTGAATATCTAAAGCACAAATGCAGAAATAATTCTGAATTTCAAAAATGACGCTTGATTTGCAAGGCTGGTAGTTAAGAAATTCTATCTTGTATGTAACCTGCTCATTAAGATTCGAGCACATTGCAACCGAATAGCATTTTAAGAAATTTGGACTGTCTTCATTTATTTATGCAATATGGATTTTGTTCCCCATAGTTTTAGACTAAAACCTTGGCATGTATTGGTACCTCTTTTTCTCATCTCCCCAAACCCCGAGGAGTTAGTTGTCAGATGCTTTTTCTGATCAATTTTCAGCTCTTCGGTGATTTGTTTTTTCAGTTTTATTATTCTTAGACATGATATATATATTCCTTGTCTTTACTCAGCATACAAGGATTGGTCTTCCTCATCTTGGAGATGAATTTCTTTGCTAATATTATCGTAGTGGTGATTCAGTCTGAAGTTGTGGAATTGTGGAGGGTTGGAGTGATGTGTGGAGTGATGAGCTAAGCACATGAGAGGGCGCTCTGTGCTCGAGGGTTCAGCAGGGACTGGGATCTCATTTCAGCTGTGTGCCTATATTCTCATTTTTTACATACTTCTGAATGGTATTTTGTTAGTTTCTTTCCACAGTCTGTACTGTTCATGCTGCCTTTTCTGTTTATTTGACATCAGGCTGGGATGGCTGACGTGGCAGTGCTCACAGCTCTGGCTCCCGAGGCTGCAGTGGGTGTCACTGCTGCTCAGCAGCGCAAGGAGAGCGGCTATTCCACGTTGTGCTTTCTGGACTGGTTTGCTTTACACTCACGTTGTCAATACACATTTGGGTTTCTTTGTGTTGTAATTGTTTGCTCTGTTTTTGTTAACCTAGAGCCCATAAGCCCCTTATTCCCATTTATTTTTCCTGTTGCTGTATTTATATTACAAGCTGCTTTGATTAATCAAATCACTAACAATCACATCTCAGATGTGTTGGTTTTGTTCTGCAGCTGATAGTCCTGTTTTTATTAGGCTTTGCTATCCTGGATTTGTCCCAGCTCTCTGAATTGATGCTGTAGTTCTGGTTGCTCAAGGACTAGAATTTGAGCAGCACAAGGGAGACTGTCTAGGATGTTGTAGATTATAAGGACTGCAACGAGCTCTCCTCTCCTTTGAGAGCTGCCCGTTGGTGTCTGTGTGGCAATAAAGAGCAGGAGGGGATTTGAGGGGATTCAAGGATGCAGGACCTGTTTTTTCTGTAAAAGACAGGAATGTTTTTGGGTACCTGCATTTCTTGTTTGGATGTACAGGCTGATACATCATGGCATGTCTGGACATCACTGGATCCTCATCACAGACCTGTAAACTCAACCAGTCTCTGAGGAAATTAAATGAAATGGAGAGTTTGGGAGAACAAGCAGACAGGAAAAAATACTAAAAATGGAGAAAGCAGGAAATTGCCTTGACTAGCAAGTCGGTAGGAAGCACTCAAGGATACCATTTACACAGCGTGCTGCTCTGTGCCAAGGGCAAGAAAACCCAACCAATTAGCGGGGGCTTTGCTGAGAGCTACCTGACAGCTGAATATGTCCATGACTTCACGTTGTGCCTTCCTGGCCTCTCGGTGCCAGCAGGGGTTTGTTCAGGTCACGTTGCTCCTGCCATCTCAGCTCCCTGTAGCCACGTCGGATGTGAAGTGTCAGTGATCATGTACAAGTAGGAGATGCAGCACAGGGATAATTGCTGCATTAAGCACAGGCATTTTCTGAGAAAAGAGCATGATGACAGTTCAGACTAATGAAAACAGGGAAGAGATCTGTAGCAATTCTTTTTATTTCTATAAACCTATTGTTGTCTGAGTCACTGCTCTGATTGTTTCTGAGGGCGCTGAGGTCTGAACTGTCGGACAAAGCAGGTGATGTTTCCCTTTTACATCTCGGTGCATGATCTCTCCTTTGCTCCAAAGGGAAAATTATAAAGCCCCTTCTGTTATATGGAACAACAGGAATAAATTACTGATAGTTTTGCTATTATCCACTAATAGAGCATTTACCCCGTAAGTTTAAAAGAAAGGTTGAACAGTACTATAATTTCTGTCATATAGTGAGTAGACACTCTAGTTTCAATTTTATTTTCTGGATTTAAGTTAGTTTTGAACTCCTTCCTTCTTCCCTTCAGTCTGGAATGTCAAGTTTCTGTCCTGGAAGTCAAATAACTGAATTTCTCTAGAAGTTATTAGAAGTCTATCATAAATACAAGATTTTTATGCTCTTCAGTGCAGTTATTTTTGTAATTTCTGATGACTTTTCCAGAAGTTGGCAGTGGTATGCAAATTCCTGTATTGCTTTTTTCATTCTAAAACTGTTGAGGAGCCAGCTCATAGAAATAATAGGTCATATGAATATTGATGTATATAAAAAAAAGTATAATAAAGGCATCCTTTTCCTTAGTATCCAGTATTTGAGACTATTGTCCCCAGGCCGAGTATATGATGGTTTTTGTTAGTCTTGCCAGGGGATTGGTCTGTTCCACGTGCATGATAGACCTGTAAATGAAAACTATTCCTTTGTTTTTTCTTGTGTTAGAGCTAATACAGTGCTCACTTCCCCTAGTGGAAACCCTATTTTTTATTTGGACAAATGTTAAATTTATGGTTTTGTGATTAATTTTTAATGGACTTCTTCAAAGATGTATACCAAGCCCTAGATATTCTGGATGCTAACAAAGGGAGACTGTACTTTGATGAAACCGTTGTTAATAGAGGCTCATCTCATATGGGAAGTGGAAAGAAACCTTCTTGAAACACTGCATTAAATATGTACTTTGGGCATAATTTTCCATCCTTTTTCAGGGTGAAAAAGGAGTTTAATTTTTGCCATGAGTTGTGTTGTCAGTGTTTTACTCACTGTGGCTATCTGCTTGCAGGGTTTTATCCTTCACATTGCATGGAAAGCAGTGCAAGACAGAGCAGAAAGGGGATTGTGAGTTATTGTACAAAATACTTGAACAAGATGATTTTATGAACCCACGTCCTCACAAGCACTAGGACAGATGTATCACAGAGTCATAGAATCATACATAGCCTTCTGCCTCTTAGAACCTCTGTTCCCTTCAGCTGATAGGTGGCATTGGCTCTTCCGTGAGAAGTGCCGTGCAGGATCACACTGAAGGGCCTCAATGCGGAGTTTAAGCTCTGGTGTGTATGAGATGTTTAAGGAAACAGGATCTGTGAGGAATGTTTTCCTAGCAAACATGTCTGAGAGCTGCCAGAGATTCGGGGGCTTTGTGTCCTAGAGGTTATACCTGAGCTGTTGTATCTACATTGTCAGTGATGGACTTCTCAAGAACTGAATTGCTAAGCCTATTTGTCCTGTAGAACCATAACATCTAGTAGAATTCGGTTTCATGGTTTCTCTAAATGTGTGAAAAAGCTAGTAAAATGTGGTTTTATTTCTGTTGCCATGGTAACATTGAGGTTGTGTTTGCTGGACAGCTCCCCCGTGAGTTGGGCAGAGCATGGCTGGGTCATGCCTCGCTCCATTGCACTTTTGGAATAACTTAGGATAGGAATTCTGGACAGATTCCCTTTTTAAAATTTTCTTGTTATTTTTTCTTGGTTCACAATTCAGTCTTCATTGGTTCAAAATGCAAAATAATGGTTCTCCTTTGCTTTTCTTTTACCAGATGAGTAGGAGCTGGAAAACCATCTAATAATAGACTTTGTTGTAAGTGTAACCTTTAACCTCCCTCAGTTATCAGTCAGGAATATCTGTAAGCTTCTTGATTAGCTTTTGGTTTTCATTGCTTGAGCGTCTTGTTTTGGCCCTGATGGCTCTCCTGCAGTGAGCCACAGTGTTACTGGAGGTTTGGAGTCACTAATAGCAATTTATTTTAATGGCAGTTGCCCTGAATCCTCTCCCATGCCTTTGGAGATACATGTCAAGCTTCAAGGCCTCTTACTTGTTTAAACCTTTGCTGGGAACACGGACTAGTAGTCTCATTCCGGAGAATTCAGATGTGCGATGTGTTCATGTTTATTTTATGGTGATACATCTCGCTGAGTTGCCATTGTTACCAGGCTGTGCAAGGAAATTACTTTTTATCACTAGTAGGGCGGATAGAAAATGCATGCAACTGTATTTCAGGGAGTAAATTTTTCATGATTACAGCCCATGGGTACTAAATAAAAAATGTCAGCTTCTTGGATTTGGTTGCACTATAAAAGTGTGCCTAGAAATAATGGCTTCTGTGACTGTTTAGGAAAGGACAGATACAGCGCTGAGCCCTCCTAGGCTTAAAGCAGAAAATATGTGCACTTAGCTCAGAGGGAAATGTTTGGTATTGCAAGGTACAGTTACTGAGGTCTTGGAAAGCTGTAACAGAATAGGGAATGCAGCAGAAAAGGAATGTGAATAAGAGGAGTGTGTATAGTAAACATAGCTTTTTAAAGAGCCTAAATTAGTGTTTCAGTGAACAAAAAAGAAATCAGTTGCCTGTATGATTTCATGCCCTCCCACATTTGTTCTGCTTGATCTCACACTTGGGCTGCAGCACAGAGGGAGGATACTGATCCTGGAGTGTGCAGAGAGAGCAGCAGTGAGCACTGAGCTCTTAGTTAATGATCTAAACCAGCAACTCAGTCCTGGCTCAGACACATCCATTGTCTCTTATGCTCTCACACAATTTCTCCTCCCAAATACTAATGCTTTTGTTCTTCCTTTTTCTTCTGTGTCCCCACACAAAATCATGCTTAAACAAGACCCAAAAAATAACAGAAAAGTCATTTTTATTGTTGGCAAGTTAGAGTGTTCAGTACTGTTAAGTACAGGGATAAATCATATCTGGAACTATAAATATTTTTATGCATTTGTAAATATGTTGCACGTTGTGTTGGTTTTTGGTTGGTGCTTAGTAAAAATAGGAAAATCTAAAATTCGTATGAAAATAACCATCTGTATTTCACTAATTAAAATTTTACTATAGCTTCTGTGAATTCATGTTTTGTAAAATCACACAATAGAACAGGAAGGAGAAACTTGAATGTAGCAGATCTATTCTGCTACAACTCTCCATTCTGTTACTGTGAGAAGAAGCCAGTTTTGCCAGGAAGGTAAGTGTGGTGAGCTCTCTGGTCTTTCAGATGCAGAGGCCTCTGAAGAGCTTTTATGTACATTTAACTGAATTTTTTGCTTTCTATCAGAGTAAAGATGGTGATGTTTATGTTTTACTTTATCTGCCTCTGAAAATGTCTGTACATATTGCTACAACCCCCCAAAATCTTAACAGTACCACACCCACAAAGTTTGTTACCTATTTATTCCCCTTACTTTGGGGTGACCTGAATCCCTCGGTGCCTGAAGGAAACCCCGTCCTCTTCAGCTGAATCAAGACCTAAGGATAGTTGGGAAGCAGTGTCCTTTTTAGGGCTACGGAAGTGAACAGCAGCATTGTTCAAATATTCCCACTTTCAATATTACGTAGCCTTCAGGTTTAGCCTGGGACTGTATTGGAGAAATTAGCTCCAAAGGTGAGGTACTCACACTTGTGTGGGAGCTTCATCTTCATGTTTTTTAATGAGGTGGCAATGATAAGGATGGAGAAACACATATTCCTTGTGATCTGGAGTACAAGGATTTTATTACTGGTAATACACAGGAACCAGGCACAAGAAAATTTTTTTACCCTTGAAATATTTCCAAACTGCTAAATATCTAAAAGCCCCTTAAACAATATCTAATGGGTTTTTATTTTACCTGAAAACAAATAGAGGATATGAATATTTCTCTACTAATGTGGAGAAAGCTAAATTTGCAGTCAAGAATTTGAGCAGATGTCCAAAACAACTGTTTTTTATAACATAAAGCACCCCCAGTCACTTGCACCAACAAAAGTTGTTTTGTTTTTTTATTCCCTGCTCACAAAAATTAACCATCTGCTCATTAGAAGTGTTACAAATGGAAGAGTGAAATGGGGCTGGTATGGCTTGCAGCTTTCTGGCAGCTGCCGAGAGACAGAAGTAGTGTTTAGTAGTACTTTTCATGTAATCACAGACTGGTTTGAGTTGGAAGGGAACTTAAAGCTCATCTCATTCCACCCTCTGTCATGCACAGGGACACCTTCCACTATCCCAGGTTGCTCCAAGCCCCGTCCAACCTGGCCTTGGACACTTCCAGCCACAGCTTCTCTGGGGAACCTGTGCCAGGGCCTCCCCACCCTCACAGGGAAAAATCATGAAAAATGGCACGGAGAGGCTGATATCAGAAATAACAGAACACGTGAGCACAATTTACATCCCAGCAATTCCTGTGCCACGTGCCCAGCAAGGTCAGGAGTCACCGAGGAGGCCTCTGCCACGTGCTGCAGGCATGTTCAACACTGGAAACCACTGGAAGACTATTTTGAAATTTCTGTTGTTCACACCAATGCAAGACTCAATCCTCTGGGAACCTCAAGTCCATATTCTTCCTGTAACATAAAATCACAGAATCATGGGAATGGCTTGGGTTGGACAGGACCTTTACAGACCATCAAGTCCAGATATACACTTCCAAGAGCAAATGCGCACGTGTAAGAGGTGTACAGTTTTTGGGACAGTCTAGTCTGAATATGGAGAAGATTTTATTACTGAAGAATTTTAGTTTCAGTGCCTGAGTGGGATGTGAGCTGAGACCTGTGCCTTCAGCTCAGTTTGCTGGCTGTAATGCTTGAGGAGCATTTGGGCCGTGTGTTCGAGTGCCTGACATTCCCTGGCTAAGCCCTCACTGGGGGCATCTTAGAACTGCAGAAAGTGACAGCTTTCAAGATACTGCCAATAAACTTTAGGCAGCTGTAGGTTAACTTGCAGTCTGCTTTCCAAATAGGTTTCACATATCTTTGGAGTCAAATTTCAAGATGTTCTGAAAAGTAAAAATCAAGGGAATAACATTTCCAAGTCTAGATTTTTGGTATTGCTATGACTGTGTGTAAATTGGGGAACTGGCTGATGTACTTCAAAGGATTAATTAATTTTTGAATTAGCTTGATTGCACATGATTATAAACTTGGTTGGAAAATAAGAATCCTGTGAAGATTGGAGTTTTTATGTAATCAAATAGTGGTTGATGGTGAATAACCCGTAGTACTTGGGATATGGACACTTTTCTGACTGATAAATATGCTAAGTAAAACTGACCTTGATTTTGAAATGAACAAGGGTAATTGCTAATAGAGAAGATGATGAATTAAGATTATCTTTTATTGAGCTTGCACTGGCACCCCCCCCAGCTGTCACGGTGGTAACCAAGCATACAGGAAAGGAGAACACCTCTTCAGACAGGTGGAGAAGGTGGGTAGACACAGCTATTAAAGGATAGCCTTGTTAGCCCCCTCTATTTTTGCTGTAGCCATTCCAACAGGGTAATTAATCATGTTGGGCTATGTCTCAATCTAGGGTTGATGCACTGCATTCTAATTAAACTCATTAGTGCTCCATCTCTATGATCACAGAATAACTTTGCTTTAAACCTTCTATGAAGACTCTGTCAGGAGTTACTTGCTAGGAAAATAGATAAAGAACTGAAATTCAGGAACATAAATTTCCTTGTATGGCTGCTACAAGTGAGGATGGAACAGAAATGTTCAGAACTCCCCAAGGTGTCATTAAAACAAACCACCTTGTAACAGTCAGTCTAGGAGCCCTAGGTTGTCTCTTCCTTGTTTCAATGGTGTTGAAACAGTCTGGTATTTCTAAGGTCTTTTAGTTTGTCTGCAATTGTGATTCTCTTCATATAATGTGGTTTTTTCCCTACCGAAAGTAAAATAGAAAACACATAATCACTGGAGGATCATGTGTGATGATTAATTAATCTGAGATTTCTCTAGTGGAAGAGGTAGTATAAACAAACCCATAGACATTTCAGTGTGGGAAGCACTACATAGTTGTATGTATATATAATTATTAATGTTAATATTATTAATATAAAGCAAATTTTTTAGTTTAAACACTGATCATCACTGGAAAAAAAAAGCTAAAATATTATTATTTTATAATAATACCGGCTGAAAAGGAACTCACGGGCACTAACTGTGTCTCTATCGTGACCTTTCCGAAGGGGCTCTGAAGCAAGTGTTAGTAGCCACAATTCCTGAGAGCAGCTGCCTGGTGCCAAACACAGCAGTTGGGCTCAGGAACCTTTAGTCAGGGCAGGCAGTAGGAAAAGGTGCTTTTTCATTTAGGAGCGGGGTGACTTGAAATCATGCAAATGCCCTCATTTTTCTGTTCTGGAACATTAGACTGTTATCTGGAAACGCTCTGGTGGCAAGCAAAGAAGATTTCAATGGAATCGCTGTATCTAGAAGTGCAAGTACTGTCTTGGGAGAAATGGATT
This sequence comes from Pyrocephalus nanus, assembly GCA_038380795.1. Classification (NCBI taxonomy): domain Eukaryota; kingdom Metazoa; phylum Chordata; class Aves; order Passeriformes; family Tyrannidae; genus Pyrocephalus; species Pyrocephalus nanus. The sequence continues at coordinate 6,787,390 of CM076278.1, forward strand.
TATGGGCTGCTGCTGCCTTGAGCCAACGTGCCTGTTAATTTGTGATAGACGTAGCTTCTGGCTTTGTCCTGATTCTGTGGGTAACCTTTGAGTGACCCTTGGCTGATGAGTGAGTTGGCTCTCTTGCACGTGAAACTACTTTGCATGAGAGGAAAACTGAAATTTTCATTTTGAAACCTCAATCTGTTGTAATTTTTCTCCACCTTTTGCTGCCTTGCAGGTGACAATTAAGCCCTAATTGAGCAGAATCTGACCCGAAAACTGTGTTTTTCACCTCTGTTAGAGAAATTATGGCAGGGAATTCTTACAACTTTGTCTCTCATCATGACTTTTTTTACCAGTTGCATTATTTATACATGTATTTCCTTCTGGGTGCCTATTTTGGGATTGATAAAAGGAGATGAAGCAGAGAGCCAGTTTTGGTAAATTCCAGGGTCTAACCCTGCAGCAGTTCCTTACTCATGGGCTTTTCACATCACCTATGACTGGGTAAGTCATGGGCCTTTGATCTTGACATACGTATGCCTGTCTTTAAAAGGTTTTAAAAGATTTTGGACAGGAATATTTTTTCAGATACTAGAATTATTTTTCTTCTGATTTGTCCTACAATGTAAAACCTGTTTTCTTAGGTTTTTAGCCAGAAAGCTTTTGTGCTGTTGAGGCAGTGGTAAGTAATGAGTATCACACAAGATGAGACATTGATCTCATCTCCAGGGAACAATCAATCTGTACTGTGCCACCTACTATTACCCGTAGCAAAGAAAAACAATCGTAGCTTCCTTTGAGAAATACGGATTTTCCACTTCCAGGTTGTTAAAGAGTTAAAAACCCGCTGTGAATAGAAGGAAAAAGGGTTGTTCTGCTGAGAAGTAACTGAGTAGCTACAGCCTTGCGAAAAGATAAAATGTTTGCAGGCAGGATAGAGCATAAGCAATTTAGGAATGATTTGAAAACTGTTTTCAAGTAATGGGAAGTAGAATGGGTGTGAGTGGGAGAAAACGCAGCACAATAGATGAAACACCGAACAAGGTTTTGCAAGCGGAAAACTTTTTGGGCTGGAAGTTAGTCCCGTTCCCCACGGGGATGCTGGGGCTCTGTTTTGGTGGTCTGTACAGTAGAGACTGCGCTTTGGCAAGCTGAGGAGTGCATGATGTCATTGGAGGCAGAACACATGCACAGAGAGCCAGGAACTGCTGTTCGCGCCGCAGCGCTGCCAGATGTGTGTGCTGGAACGCACTTGGAAAAATGGAAAAACCATCTATAAAGATGCTGAGAAATGTCCTGTACTGAGCCTGGTCTCAGCCACAGTATGTGCTGAGTACAGATATGCTCCGTGGGATTTCTCAGGCCTGGAGCCTGAGTTCTTCTCTTGGGAGTAGTTCATGTAGAATGCCTTTCCCATTTTTTTTCTGCTGTTCAGAGATGAGCTCTGAGAAACTCCTGTTTTATCCAGAAAACATATCTAGAGCTTCTTTGTATGTTTTGCAGCAGAGTCAAAGGAATCCATTCACTCCAATTTTCACTTATACTTCCTATTAAGAACGGTTCCGCCGTGCCAGCAATTGCTCTCCATACTGATGTGCAGCTCTCTCTGCAGAGTAACCAGCCTCCAGGAATTATTTGAATCTCCTACTCAACAATGCTTCACATGCAGTAAAAACAAAGGTGGGTTTAAGGGTTTTTTGTATTTCAGGGTGAAAATATTTCTTTCCTAGATTTTTTTCTCCCCTAGATTTTGAGGTCAACTAAGAATATTTGTATTGGTTACGGAATGTGTTACCTGGTTATTGGTGTACAAAGACTTAAATACAGCTTTGCTTCTCCCTTTTGCAGAGGCTCTAATTAAAGGGAGGAGGGGAGCTGCTGGAAGGCATCAACAGGAGTATGCCTACAGAAAGTCAGGAATTTCTCATCCAAGTGGGACGAGAAATTTTTGAATATTTTATATATATTTTATATTTATTGATGATTTTTCCTGCTAAAAGGATCATTGCCAAGTAATAGTATTATAATTTTGCTGGTCTGTACACAAGACTACAAACAAGTCTCTTGTATTAGTCACACAGGTGAGTTGCTACTCTGGAATCTTTGGAACTGTACCGTTGTGAGTGGTCTGTTTAAGGTTACTCTAATCGTTGCCTCAGAGGAATGTGAGATCTGCAACTTGCTGGGAGATTAATATTTTACACTTGTTGAGTAGAAATCATTCTGCCTAGCTCAGAGACTGTACCACAGAAGGGATCTGGTTCCTCCTGTTTGGGATGCCCAGGCGTTTCTGGTGCCGGCAGCGAGAGCGCAGCGTGCAGTGGTGCTTCTCCAGCTGTGAACTGAGGCAGCAGGTTGTGTTCTGTGCCGTTTCAGTAAGGGGGAGCACAGCCCTGCAAGTGTCACTGTGCTTGGATAGGTGTGGTAAGTTCTCTCAGACTTCAGACTCCAAGGCATAAACTTTTAACAAGTGGCATCAGAAAGGAGTTTTCTTCCTCATAAAGAAGATGCACGATTTGCTATCTTCTTCATTCTGCAGTATGAGGATCTACAAGAGGTATGTTCCCAGACTGATTGGACTGATTTTGTCTGTTCTGTAGGAAGGATCAAGGTCCAGCAAGCTAAATGACCGATTTAATCGGCCAGGCCAGATTTAGGGAACAACTTGTCTAATACCTGGTCTGGGGTTCCTGTAGCAGCTCAGTTCAGTCTAGCAATAAGAACTCCTCCTCTTTTATTTCTTTATTTCTTTTTAATTTTTATTTTTTAATTATTATTAATTCTATTTAAATTGACCCTTGAGTTATTTGGAATAAACCATTGTAAAACTACTTTAGCTTTAGGACACTAAAGTCATGGTTGTTAGGCCTAAGCCTTTACACACAGGTTAATTAGAAGGAGGAGGATAACAGTAAGCTCTGAAGTGTAAATCTGAGCTTACTGGCAGCACTTTACCTAAACTCCGATGCTTTGGGTAGCGATGTGGAAACCTGACAGTCACTGCGTTTCTGACAGCCTACCACGATGTCATGTAGAACAGAGTGAAAGTGTGTTCCCAGGCAGAAGGATATATCAGACTAATTTGTCTCTCTTTTGTCTGTCATCGCTCATACGTGGAGGATATAAAGAAGGCATCATGTATAACAGTGAAATTCAAGATGTGTGGAGTCTTTTCCGTTTCTCCTAGATCTTAATAATTCAAAAAGTATTTAGGCAATTCTTCCCCTTTCTTATTTTTTCCTTTACCAGTCGGGTAATTCCTTCCCACACTTGCTCTTTTAATGTTTTTGACACACATTCAGAACTTGCTGTCAGAGCTACTGCATGTCAGATACTTGCCAGAATCTTTTTTCCATCTATAATTACTTATTACATTTCAGTTCTAATTGTGTTTTCTGCGCTGCACAATGGCTTTTGGGGCCTGGGCGTTGGCCTGTGTGGGGGATGCCAGAATCCTTGTTCTAAGAGCTCCAGACATGTCAGCAGGGGTGTTCCGGGAAGCAGATAATGTTACTCTTTCCTGTTTGCCCTGTGCCTGTGCAGACTCCCTGTTTCTGAGGTATCCGCTGATAATCTCACTTTTTAAACTGCAGAATGTGTGCTGGAGAAAAAGAAAGGTGAGATGAGTACGGATGACTCTTCAAGACTGTGTTTGTGCTTTTAGGTTGGCTGTGGGGTCATCTCTTTTAATAAATCTTTAATAAGAAAAGAGGGTAATGCAAAAATAGATTATGGAGTAAACTTCCATTTAAATAACTTTGTAAAAAGTATTTTAAATCAATCTCTTATCATCAGTAAACACTTTCATATAGGTGCAGATGGAATTTTTTCTTATTTTTGTTTTTTGCAAATAGTTCACCCCTCACCTTTCCGGTCGGGCTCAGATGGAAATTGCTGCATGATTGGCTCCTTCTGTTTCTCTGTGTAGAAAAATTTTAGTACCTCTCTAAGCCTTATGCTCTTCCAGTGCTGGATGTTTGAGCACGTGAAGGTAAATGAAGCAGCCGTGTATTTTGCATTTTTAGGCTGGAGCAAACAGCTGTCACAGTTATTCTTAAATGTTCTCAAAACTTTATGCTGTAAAATGCCCCTTAAGTCCGGTTCTGACTAAGTGTTGTGTGATGTTGCAGTTGCTAACTTCTCTGCTGTAGGACAAAGCTGACTGAGGTTGTCTTTGTCCCTGAAAGGGTTTCAAGTTTTTATTTTGAGGTTGGGAATAGATCTGGGCTGACAGTGGTGTCAGTGATGAGGACAGTGTAAGTTAAACCTCCATCTGGACATGCTTCTTCACAGCAAGCTGCACTAGATGGTTGTTGTAGGTCCCTTCCAACTGGAACTATTCTATTCTAAGAATCTTAGATGTGACTCCTCGGAGAGGCCAAATTGTCTTTGCTCCAGTGAATTCTGTGATGCTGGAGAGCTTTACAGCAGCTTAAGGTTGTTTCTGACTTTTGAAATGGTTACCTCTGACATGGCAATGACAAGGCATTCTTCAGATTGACTGTAGCCCAGAGAAAGAACTGCTCTTTGAACATCTTTCTGAAGAAGATTTATCTGATTTTGGTTTTGAGACCTCGTTGGCTGTGTGTAGACACTTTGTCATTGTACAGAAGTTCAGATTATTCCTTTCCTCTGTTCTCTTGCTGCTGCAGCAGTGAAAAGGGCAGCTGTGAGCTGCAGCACGCTGTGCTTTGGGGAGAAATGGTGCTACATATGGATGAACTGTGTCACATCTCTTATTCATACAGTCCTGACTGAAAATGTGAACAGACACAAACAAAATTCCTGGTCCACATTTTACAAGGAAGTTCAGCAGTAGAAGTGCCTATCAGTCTAAATCAGTAAGAGCAGACTCCTTAGAGAGTTCTAAGTGCTGTTTCTGACTGTTACAGGATCTTTTGCCGAGTATCTCAGGGCTCAGGAGTAGGATAACTGGTGTAACGTACCTACATTTCTACTGTGTGAAAGAGAAATTTTGAATAGACAAAACAGACCTTTTACAATACAATAGTTTTATTGTGTAGCCCTTTCAGAGGAAACACAAAAAGAATTTTAAATGAAACTTTGCATACGCTTCTATGATTTCTTTAAATTTAGAAAGTATGTTCTGTGTCCTGAATGGGAGAAATTTAATGTGCAGAGTATGTCACCAAACTCTGTAACTTCCTCCCCGCCAACCTCTGAGCTCCAGAACAGGTATTTGTTGAAGCAGTTAGTGTTTTTTTCTTTTTTGATAAATACTGTGGATTTCGGATGGACAGGCTCTGTCACGGAAGAACACCACTGCTTGACTTTGTTTTTTGGAGCTCTTGGCAAATGGGACAATTCATCTCCTTATGCAGCCAGTTGCATTTCTTACATGAAATTAATTAGCAAAGTTTGTCTTTCTCTCCCACTTCTAGTTTTGTGACTAGTGCCTTTGAATTATCCCTTTACTGTCCTTCCTAGCTGTTCATACTTCACAAACTTTTTTAAAGCTTATGCTGGTAAGTGAACACAATATTTTCCTGTTTTGTAGTGTTGCTTCTTTTTTTGATAATTACTTATGTCTTGCTTAGTAATGTGCAGAGATTCAATATTTGGGATTGTATGCTGGAAATTTGACTCTGATTTATTTTATCTTTCAGTTTCTTTATGTCATTGTCAGGTGTGTATGGAGTCCACCTCTTTGAGAGAAGTGTCTGTTGAGGATATGATTTTAAACCATAATTTTAGACTGCTAGTAGGGTTTGGGAGGTTGTTCAATTCCTCTAGTGTACTGATGGAACTGTTTCCACAGTGCTGGAGTCTCTTTAAAGGTACCACAGCCTTCTACTTTCCTGCTTGATGTTATTTCATATTCAGACACAGAATTCCTCCATTTCCACACAAATCTTTCTTTTGAATCATTGCCTCTTCCAGCAAACCATCATCTCAGGCCTGTAGCCCAAGCAGCATCGTACTGAGAAGAGCAAGTTTATTTTCAGTCTCACTGCCGTCTGTTTTTAAGAAAATTTAACTTGGAACTGAGTTTCTTGGAAAGAATTCCTACAAGAATGTTTAAGGTGTACTGCGAGGAGCAGGCAAAGGGAACTCATCTGGATCTTGGGGAATAAAAACAGCAGTGTTTTGATTCAGGAACCTCATCTGAAAACCAGTTAAATTTATATAGCCTTCTAACACTAAATTAATGAAACTGTCCCATTTTGGGCTAGTAAGAGCTTCTTTGAGCCTGCTATGCCCACGGAGATGCTGGTGGTGTGAGTGCTGGCAGGTCCTGGAGTCACTGGGTAACACGTGGGAGTGGGGAGGGGATGAGGGAGGAAGAGCAGCTCTCCTGGTGTGAAGTAACAGGTTAGTTACAGGTGATTTATTTGGCTTGCTCTTACTTGAGACAGCAGATGGTGATGGAAATTGGCAAGGGAAGACTGGGAAAAGACCCTTCTCCAGGAGAGGACAGGTAGCAAAAAGGGTACTTTACCATGAATCTTTGCCTCCTAAGTGTTGCTTTGACCCACATATTGCCTGAATTACACTTGTCTCCATAGCAGCAGTAATTGTGCTTCCTATGGAAAAAGGGAGGGGGAAGTCATAATTAGAAGCAGGTGCCAAACATGGTTTTCTGCTCAGGATCATGTAAAGGAAGAAATGAACCTTCTTAAGCCAATAATTGAGTCACAACAGTTTGAAAGCAAACACCTTCTGTGGTAAGGTACAGGTAAAATTTGGGCTATGTTTCCTATCCAGTGAACAACAGAAATACATTTTGCCATAAGACTATCACACAGATATTTCACAGGCACAACATTATGCTTAAATAATGCTTCTCTTGATGAATACAGTTATCACCCAGAAAATTTCTATTTGAGACAAACTTTCATCCCTGGGCTTCTTGATCTAGAAGTTCCCCATCTCTCTCACTGGGTGCAATTTTCTCTTGCAAATAAAGAAGGATTTGCTCCCCCGTATTGATTTCTGACTTTTAAATATCGACTTGAGTGTGTGCCCATGGAGAATCAGTGCCAGCATGTCCATGTGAGTTTACCCACTTATTACCCCTGCTTTGTCTCTGTTTGAATGGTTATTCTGCTGATATTATACACACCCTTGTGGAGACAAGAATTCTGTTTAAATGTGTGTGCATAAATACCGTCACAATTGGGGTGCCAACAGAGACTCTCACTGTGCAGTGAAGGAAAGGACGATGGAACAGGGCACTATGGGCAGTGCTGTTCTCTTTTTCTCTTCCCCCCCACCCCAGCTTTCCCTTCTCTTCTCCAAGGCATGAAGTATGGCTCTCATTTGGAACACCAAAGGATGGAATAGATAATGATGCACTGCTTGATCCTTTATTTCCTAAAGGGTACAAAATAGATGGAGTTTTATCACAAGACTTAGTCCATTAATCAAAAGACAGCTCCTTAATTTTATGGCAAAAGCCTCAAATCGGGTAGAAAACATGGACATGCATTTGCATGCCCTCCGAAGATGAGTGGGTTTCGGTGGGTTGATTTTCCATACACATTCCTGGCCTACCCATCTTTGCACTGCAGGCAAATCTTTGGTGAGAGTACTTGCTCCTTGTCCATGATATGTGTTACAGAACCAGAGAATCACAGAATGGCTTGAGTTGGAAGGGAATTTTGAAGGTCAGGTAGTCTCCTCCTACTTCCCCCCCAGTATTAGGCAAATACCACTCCAAGCTAGATTTGCTTTCTGAGGAAATTCTTGGAGGTGAGTTCCTGGAAACTGGAGTGATGAGCTGCAAGGAGCAAAACATGCAGTGCAGAGTCTGTGTTTGCTGTGACCAGCACAGAAGAGAGACCTGTGCAAAAGACTGTTCCGTCAGTGCCAGCTCAGGTACTGGTTCTTGAGAGGGGACTCTGTATCAGAACAAGATAGCCCTTACCTGGTGTTAACTCATCTGGCCATATCATGATACCAGTGAATAATTTGTAATTAGTAACAAGCATCCATAATCCTTGATAATTTGGCCTGTCAGGCAGCCTCCTTCCTTTGCTCTGTCTGAATGCAGAATCCATGAATGCAGTTGACAGCAGTAAATGCTGTAGGCTTTTCCCTCATCTCTGGTTCACTTCAGTTCTGCATCTCTTTGAACTAAATTGTGCTACAACACTCTCATTAGTCTTAAGCAACCAGTTTTTCTCAGCTGCTTTTCCTGTCAGAAGTGGTATTTTCCAGAGAAGTATATCCTTATTTTTGAAAGCGCTCTCCTTGGTTTTTCAGCCTAGATTTATACCCTGTGAAAGAGCTTTTTCTGCTTGACTAAACAAAGTATTTTCTGAAGTGATTTTCAGTCTTTTGAAGAGAGTCAGCTGCTGAGATGTGAACCCCAGGTAACCCAATAATGAAAATAATCCGGGCTACTTCTGTACAGCATAGAACAATCAATCTTTATTGTCAAGAGAACAGAGTGAAATGCTCCAGTGTAGTAGCAAAATGCAACAGGAACAAAAGGTTGATGGACCAGATGACCAGCACAATATGCAAAGACTTTGTTGGACCTTGAATTGATTTCTCAGCCCACTGTATTTTTGCCCTTTTCTGTGCATTCCTTCAGGTGCATCTACTAATGCCAAGTGACCCAGCATCTTTACTTGAACTTTGTGCTTCTGTCTTCCTATATGTGAAAGGAATGGTAGATCGTGAGCTCTAAGCACCTTTAGTGTAGAGGTTGTAAGGAAATTTTGATTGTGAGTTGCACAAGAATTTTCCATAAAGTAACATCTATCGATGAGTTAGCATTTGCTGATTTCTGGTAATCTAGAGCAGTGAGACTCTTTTCATACTCCAGCACACCAATTCCTGCACTTGAAGGGAGTTCCTCCTGTCATTTTGCTGGATGATTTTGTGCCAACCAGCCAAAATGATGACCACTATTCATTCTTAAATAGCGGAAGGAGTAAAATATGTTTATTTGTATGTTTGGAAGAGCAAATTCTGTTCCCTGGGAGCTCCGGTCAGTGCCCTGAACTCTAGCCCTTAGGAATCCAAATAATGCTGTTTCTTATGGAGAAGATGTGTCAGTACTTGAGACATGCTCAAGGCATGGGGCACAATCCTCTGTGGGCAGTGCTGGCACATGGCTCTCCAGCCACAAGGCGTATTTTGGGCCAGGGGTGCTGGGCAGGGGAAGGGAGCTCTGCTTTCAGCCAGCTCACTTCAGTGAACTGAGTGTTTAATTCATGGACCAATATTATCTTTTCCATAGTAGCATTACACAACTTTCCCACTGGTTCAGAGAGAGCTTTACAAAGCACTAGCACTTGAATTTTCTTGGCTTTGCTGATTCCTTGAGAGAATGAATTGGTTCCTTTTGCAATGGATATGAGGATTGTATTCTTAGGATGGAGGAGATGGAAGTTGCTGCCATAAGAAGATGGTTTAAAGATTTCCTGGCAATTGAATCACTACATACTGAGAGCTTCCAACCTGGAAAGAGAAACTGAGACCTTAAAAATGAAACCAAAAATTATACTGCTTTTTCTTTAATCTTAAAGAAGTCTGATGACTCTCTGAAAGAGTGAAGAGCGTTTCCCATTTCCTTCAAACACCAGGCATTTACCTTGCCCTTATTCTGGATATTTGCTATGGATTTGAAAATAGTGCCAACATTATTTTTTTTTTTTTATTGACAGCAGGAAAGAAAGAAGTTTAAATATAGCAGAAATGCCAGTCACTGGAGTAGGAATTAAGATCAGGAGTGAAGCAGCTCACTCCTATTTGTGACAGGTATATATGCACAGCTCCTGTGTTTCTTCGTGTTAATTATCTTTACTTAGGAAGAATTTCAAAAACCTCCTGTTGATCATGTCAAAACACCACATTTTGCAATCTGTCCATGAATTCATTGAAGCTTCTTTCTGACAGCCATGTGGAGAATGCCATTGTCTGATGCTGAGAACCTATTTTCTTGACTTCAGCACTGACTGCCATTTACAGAACTCTTCAGAATTGTCAATACCAGTTTTTAAATTCATGGTAATCTCTAAGTTTTAGGGCCTACTGGATCTGCTGTTGGTGTAATAGAAGGGTATAGCTCCACAAGGCGCTAGCTCTGGGGAGTAAAACGGGTTGGAGTTGCTTTTCTGCACTGCCACACTTGTCCTTTTCAGTCCCTACTGCTTGTCAAAGCTTTATTTTTCATTTGCATCTCTGTGCTGCCACATGCACTGCCAGTAGTCCAGAGGAAAGTGTGGGAACAGAAGCACAGAATGCAGAGCCAGTGTCTGAGGGTAGTGCAGAGCAAGATGGGACCTGCTGGAGGCAGCTTTGTGAGCCAGGCTTGTGTGGCCTGGGACTGGTGTATCCTGGGGCTGGTGTATCCTGGGGCTGGTGTATCCTGGGGCTGGTGTATCCTGGGGCTGGTGTATCCTGGGGCTGGTGTATCCTGGGGCTGGTGTATCCTGGGGCTGGTGTATCCTGGGGCTGGTGTATCCTGGGGCTGGTGTATCCTGGGACTGGTGTATCCTGGGACTGGTGTATCCTGGGACTGGTGTCTGAGCTTTGTGTTTGTTCCAGAGTACATGCACTCGTGGAAGGGAATGACCTCTGAGCACTAAGGTCTGAGCTGAAACCCCCCCGATCAGAGCTCCAGCCTGAGACCCGAGGGACTGTGTCCTTTGGGACTGAGGAACTGCCATGGAAAGAAGCAACTGTTGTACTTCCAAAGGACCATACAGGGGATATTTGTTGATCTGTGTTTTGATACTACATTTGCCATTAGGTTTATTGTTTACCTCCGAGATGCTACACTGTTGGCCATTTGTCACAGCAATGAAAACTACATCTCTGCACCACCTCAATAATATAAATCACAGTTAAATTGTGTTGTGTTAATGCCCTATGGATTTGTAATTCTCCTGAGCCTATGGCAGTTTTTTAGAATAGTCTCAGAATCATCCCCAGAGCTCAGCCTGAAGTTTTGTGACATTGGCATAGCCTGCTCCTTGGAGATGGCCACACTTCGTCACTGCCCAGTTCTGCCTTCGGTCTGCAACCCCAGCACGCGGGGGGACAAATAATGCAAGCACCACAAAGCTGAAACCGCGTGGCCCCTCCGCCTGGGGCAGCGGCTGTCCCCGTGCCTGGGACACACTGGCTGTCCCAATGTCCAGCACACCCCGGCTGTCCCCGGGCCCAGCTGTCTCTGTCCCCATCCCCGCTGTCCTCATCCCCGCTGTCCCCATCCTCCCTGTCCCCATCCCCGCTCTCCCCATCCCCGCTGTCCCCATCCTCCCTGTCCCCATCCCCGCTGTCCCCGTGCCCGGCTGTCGCTGTCCCCATCCTCCTTGTCCCCATCCCCGCTCTCCCCATCCCCGCTGTCCCCATCCCCGCTGTCCCCATCCCCGCTGTCCCCATCCTCCCTGTCCCCATCCCCGCTGTCCCCGTGCCCGGCTGTCGCTGTCCCCATCCTCCTTGTCCCCATCCCCGCTCTCCCCATCCCCGCTGTCCCCATCCCCGCTGTCCCCATCCCCGCTGTCCCCGCGGGGCGGCACCGACAGGGGGCGCCACAGACTCTCCCTCGCGCAGCGCCCCCTGTCGGCGCGGCGGCGCGCGCGCCCCTGCCCGCGGAGGCCCCTCGCGCGGCGGGGGCGGGGCCGGGGCGCGCGGCGGGGGCGGGGCTGTGGCGGCCCCGCCCCTGTGGTGCCGCGCGCGCCGGGCCGGGGCCGGGGCCGCGCTCGGGTCTGGCCGCCCGCGATGCGCCCGGGAGCGGCCGCGCCCCGCGGGCCCCGCGAGTGAGCGGCGCGGGCGGAGCCGCCGCCCGGGCACAGCCCCCGCCCGGGCACAGCCCCCGCCCATGGCCCGCGCGGCGGGGCCGGCTGCTGTCCCGCGGGGCGCGGCGCGGGCCTGGCGGCGGGGCCGGGCAGTATGACCGCGGGCTGCGGCCCCGCTGCGCCCGCCGCCCCAGCGCCACCTTGATGCTGCGCGTCCCCGCTCTACAAATATGATGAAATGGCAGCCCCGGAAGAAGGTGAGTGGCTCGGCCCGGCTGCGCTCCCCCTGCTCCCGCTCCTCCCGCCCCGGCGGGGCCGCCGCGGGAGGTGCCGCTGGTGCCCCGTGTCCCGGGCGGTGCTCGGGCCGTGCCCCGACACGGCCGCGGGGCCGGCGCTGCGCGGGGTCCGGTGCGGGCGGAGCGGCCGCGGGGTCTGTGCGGGGTCGCCGCGTTCGACGCGGCGCAGGACCCTCTTCCGAGGCACTTGGCAGTGCGTTTTATGGATAATCTTAGAAGGGAGAACCCAGCATAGCGAGTGCGCTGTGCCGCCCCTCCGCGGCAGTGACCCCTTGCTCCTGGCAGCTGTGGACTATTAAACTTTTTATTTTCTTTTTTTTTTTTTCCCTTTTGTGTTTTGTTTTTTTTTTTTATTTCTCTTTTGGAAAAGCCTGCTTCAACCAGCAGGGCTCCTTCTGTAGCATGATGTGTGATACTGTGTTTTACATCAGGGAAGAAATAGAAATCATATGTGAAAGGCATGAGAGTGTCTCTGGCTGTAAGTGTGAGACACGAATAAGCGGTTTGAGACCGTCCTGGCTGGAGCGTGTGTTGTGCCATTGCTGGTCCGGGCGATCCGTCAGGCTTTGTGTCACTGGTACCTCATCTCTTTTCAGCTGGTCTGAAGCTGTTGCTTCAGTCTTTTTCGAGTAAGCGATTGTGCCTAGCGAAAGGCGTTCTTATTTCAAGTCCTTGTCTCTTAAGCAGGATAAACAGATGACAGTCAAGCTCGGTGGGAGCATTGGTGCATTTTTCAGACCCCTTTGTGCCTCCTTTCAAACTGGATTTAAGATGTCTACAAGCTATAGATTTTTAAATGTCTGTTTTTACTATTTTCAAGTGAATGTGCAGTCACTCCTGTGGTTACGGCTGTGGAAACCCCTCCAGGCCATGGTTACAGCTGTATCGACTGAACCACTGAAATATTATTCTTGGCTGTTGGCTGGACTCCTCGGCTCTGGAAGATTCTGTTCAGAGTGTCAGGATTCACTCTGCAGTATTGGCTCATCCACTCGTGCTTAAATCACCATGTCAGATGGTTACTTTTTTCCCCCCTGCATTATTGTCAGTGTCCAAATTGAGTTGATTTGGGGCAAATAAATTTGATTGTACAGAGGGTACACAAGACAGCTGAACTTGTCTGAACTGTCAGGCATCTTACCAGTCTGAGCAAAAAATAATTCCTGCTGCTGCTATGATGAGATGGAAACTATGTTCATGTTGGACTAGGCTGTGTTTTCAGCTGTAGTCCCAGTGAATCTCAGCAGAGGTTATTTTGTCCGTGCTGCCAGCAGCCTCATGTGAGCACGGCTGGGATTTCTGCTCTCCCAGTGCTGCTGTGGTGCTGCCGTCATGTGCTGCACAGAGCAGCCTCAGGAAAGGGGCTCGTGCAGCCTGCACAGGAGGCTCTGCTGCCCCAGGTCTGAGGGGCAGAAAACGAGTCCTGTAGCCCCCCATACTACTGGTCCTTTATTGAAGTGTCTTCTGAGAAATCATTTGCTTGTCTCGTTCTTGTTAAAATACCCAAATATGAGAGCTGAACATGTGTGTTGCTTCACTGAACCAGGAGTCTCCTTTGGTTTATTTATGCCTTTTTGCTTTACCCACGTTTTTATTATTAAATGTTTAAGGTGTTTTGCTCATTGAGAGATTTTTACTTTTACAACTGTGAAACTGTGCTGGATAGGATCTCCTGCAGTTTATTAGTCCTGTGTGTAACCCTGAAGTAAGCTCCTTTGTGTGGTGATTCCCAGATACAGCTATTGCCTGGAATGTTTAAGACATTCTCTTGCCTTCAGCCAGTGAAAAAATGAATTTGATGGTGACTGAAACATTTTTGTTCTGTTGTAAACCATGTGTATTTTTAAATTTAGAAAATGACTGCTGTATACTAATTTTCATCCACTGAAGTCCGGGTAGACACATCTACAGCCTTTCTTTCCCTCATCCACTAGGCAGGTCACTTCATGGTTGGTCAGACAGGACCTACCTTTCCTAAATCTCTGCTGGCTGGGCCTGATCCGCTGCTTGTCCTGCACGTGCTGTGTGATGACATTCAAGGTGATCTGTTCTGTGACCTTCTCTGCCGCCGAGGGCAGGCTGGCAGGCCTGTGGTTCCCTGGAACTACATCTTTCTCTTACCACAACCTCTTTTTGAAGCTTCCTTTGGCTCCAGGTTATGGTTTGCTGGCAGGGCCACGTGTGCTGCCCATGGGATGCTGGTTTAGGTGGCTTCCTCATCAGTGAAATGGTGCCTTTTGCAGGATCCCCTTGCCCCAGACTCACCTCTGGCTGCTCTGACCCATCGTTGACTGGGATTTGCTGCAGCCTCTGCGTTGAGGGGAGAAAACGGTTTGGATGGTGGTGTGGTCCTGTTTGCTAATGCAGAATAGTGATCTGTGAATAGCAATTAAAAATGCCATTATACTTCTAAGTGCATAACGGGGTACGGGAGTTCAGGTGAGAGCACTGCTTTCCAAACTGCAAGCTAGCCAGTTGTATAAAGTGGTGCTTCGTGTTTATGGAATGTACCTTGTTTGTTATGCAGGAGCAGTGTGGGCAATTCTGCCTGCTTGAACCCAGTAACAACAACTGGTTTAGATAACTAAAAAAAATTGCATGTAAGAGTCATTTGCTACTCAGTTCTGATGACTAAATGCTGGACAAAACCTGAACTGACTGACTCTGTTGGGTGCAGACATCATGAAGGATTCAGTAAATCATGAATAACAGTGCAACGCTGAGCTGCAGCATACCTTTGTTCATGACTCCCACGGATTAGGCATATTTACCAAGAGCATTTCAGTAAGAAGATTCATTCATCTGTAGCCCCTCTGTGTACAGATAGCTTCTTCAGTTTTCCTGCATCACAGAAGAAAAGATGTTCTTAGTAAATTCATGCAAATCCCATTATCCCTCTGCCATAACTTACTCTTTTGGAGATCTGTATTGGTTTTTTGGAGTCTGGATCTTTACATTTATGCCAGAATCACAGAATATGCTGAGGTGGAAGGGATCCACAAGGATCAACTCCTGGCCCTGCACAGGACCATCCCCAGCAGTCACATTATGTGCCTGAGAGAACTGTCTAAACGCTTCTTGAACTCTGGGACGATATGCCCGAGTCCTCTGTTAGGATGTATGTGTTAGTACGTGATCAAGACTGGAACAATGCATTTCATCTTGGTCACTGTCATTTTTTAAAAAGCGTAGCACTGTGTTCCTAAAGCTCAGATTTTTTTATTCTTTTAGGTTTCCTTTTAATCTGTAACTGTGTGCCACCGTTCCTGGCTCCACCTATCCTTGCTGCTACTGCATCTGGGCATGCACATCCCCTTCTGCGTGGGAGAAGAGCAGTTTTCTCCCAGTGCCATTCAGAACTGAAGTAGGGTTAAATTGAAGTGTTTGGGTTCCTGGGACAACCTCTGTTATTCACCAGAAAAAATGGAGTATCTTTTTGTGGCCTTGTTCTTGTCAGTAATGGTGTTTGTGTGGCTATTACAAGGAAACGCTGTTGGGAGTCTGTGATGACTGCAATCTATATTGTGTTGTGGGTAAAATGTCACAGGCTATAGAGTTCTTTTCTATGGAGAACTGAACAGGTTGGCCTCTGGGTGGGCTGCTGGTGTAAAGTCACCGTTTCCCCTCTGTATTGCGGGGTGAATTGAGTTGTGCTGTGGAAAAGGACTGGGAAACACTTGCAAGATGGTGATAATTTCTGCAAAGGAGCATAAGCTTGGCTGACCCTGGGATTCCTCCTTGGGCAGATTGGCAGGTGAGGGACAGTGGTGGGATCAGTTGCATGAGGATTTACTGATGAGGCAAGGGCTCTGGTTTTTCTAAGCTGGAAAATCAAACTTGTTTTGTGGAATTCTCTTCATACTAGGTGAAAATAAGCAAATTAATTTTTTTTTTTAAATATTTTTCCCCTTTTTTCCCCTCCTTCCCCACCCTTGCTTCTTTCCTCCACTTTTATAATTGGCAGTTATCAGAGAAGCATTCACAAGAAGCTTTCCTATTATATTTCTTAAGAGACTTTTAAAATCTAAATCTACCCTCTTATATGCTTAAATAAACAGAAATGGATAGTATTCCTGACCTGCTAAATATTGTAGATCTTTTCCATTTAAGGCAATACAGTCCTTGGCTCTGGAATGATGTTAAGCCTGAATTCCTGGCGATCTGAGCTGGCAATCTGTCGTTCTGCCGTGATGGACCACTGTCCTGCCTTCCTCTAACAGTGACCGAAATGAAGAAGCTTCTTCCAGAGCTGCTGGGCCTCAGGAAATGAAGGCTCTGTGGCTTACCTAGCTGCAGTTACAGAACTTTGCTGTTTGGAATTCTCAGGATAAACGTTTATCTCTGAACCATTGTGGCTGTGTCTGCAAGAGGCCGGCTTGCCACGGATTTCTGAGGCTTGTGACCTTGCAGTGTTTTTTGTTTGTTTTGGTTTGGTTTTGTTTGTTAGTTTTGAAGGAGAAAACCTTGAGAAGAAAAGGCTGAAGGAGATCTTGCTGCTGTAGGAGCAGGAGACACCCTGCAAGAGGATGTAGAGGACACTGAGAGACTCTCTTTGGAGGTGCTCAGGGCGGATGAGAGGCATTGGATTCAACTCTGAATATAGGAAATTCTGACTAGGTACAAGGAGAAAATGTTTTGCCATCAAGATTACCAAATGGTGGAACAAGGTTGTATCTAACTTCAATGCATTACTAGCAAAGTTATCGCTGCTTAAACTTACTTTTTTTTTCCATTTATACCATTCAGTAGCCTGTGTTGTGTGAGTATTCCCTTTGTTTGGCAGGGATTAAAAATTGCTGTGGCCCCTGGATGCTTCAGTGGAGAATGGGTGAGAGGGACAGAACAGCTGGAACTGTATTCTCTTTGGGAAATGTTTTGTGCAGTAGTAAATGAGACTTGAAAGAGCACAGAATAGCAAAACAAAAGATTAATATTCAGCCATTGATTTTTGTTGTTATGTTGTCAATTCACATAATTGTTCTTTTGTGATGTGATGTGAGGATGAGCCATGAAAGGGATTGGTGATCTGTTTGCACGGGAGGTGAGAGCATGAGGGCACCCCTTCGAGGGGAGAGCTGGCTGGATGGGAACAGGGCTGGGAGGGCTGATTTGGGTGTTTCCTGACCCAGTAGAAAAATCTGCAGTGTCCTGATCGGTCTTGCCCTGTTTCTTACAAATTTCTGGGATAAAATGTGCAATTTTAACTGCAGTGCATCATCCAAGGTTTTTCATTTCTGATAAGTGTTTCTACATCTTCTCTTCACATACTTGCAGTCTCACACAGCTGTAGTAAGATATGTGGCACCTGCTTGGTGTTGCAGGCTCTCTTTCTGTACTGTGTGCAGCAACTTTTGAGGGGACAGTCCCCCAAAACACTGTCATTTTGTCTTTCACTATCAGATTACTGTTGCCTTTTGCCATCTCTAGTACACATGCTTTGGGGTCTCCTGCTGTAAGGATGACTGACTTGCACCTGTGTGTGAGCATTTAGAATTTCAACTGTTGAGCATGAGCTCTGATAAGCTTGCTTTGAAACCCCATGTTCTGCAATGCCTGGAAGATGCTGTGCTGTGAGCAAGCTCGGCCTGTCGCTGGTGGCTCAGGTACTGCAGAAGATCAGTGAACATTGTGGTCCCTCCTGTCATGAGCTTGGAGCAGGGTCCGTTTTGCTGTACTGCTGGAAGGCTAAATGGGGATATTGTGTGGCAACAGAGATGTGCAGGGACAGCAGCAGTGCAGTGGACTCTGTTCCCATGGTTGGTCACAAAAAATGTGGGATTGTACATGTTTGCTTATGAAAAATGGTGAGTAATTGACATTACATGTTCTTGACAGACGTTTTCCTTATGCACAAGAGCAACAAATGCAAAGGTTAGTGTTTTGTAACCCTGCTATCTTGTTTGAGTTTATACAGTTTTTGCAAATACTGCAGCAGCTGTTGCCATACTTGTCCTTATTGCCTGAAAAGAATGCACATCCAAATGTTATCTTGGAGCCTTTGATTCACTCAGCAGAAAAGAACTGTATGTCCAAGGCAGTGCTATAACTGATGTTCCTTTGACGTAATCTTTGGATGTGATCTATTCCTCCTCTTCTTTGCAAGCACTTCTAAAAATCTGTATCTTTTAGGCTTTCATAATAACCTAGTGATAGAGTCATCAGGTAAGGACTGGTGATTCTTGTTACTGTTATCAAAGGTAGATTTATATTCTGACAGAGCAGAACTCTTGAGTTAATCAGCAGGATGGCAACATACTATTCGCCAAGAAACAATTCCTCCTCTGGTTCCTGAACAGAGCATTTGATAGCATTTGATTCCTCTTTGCAGGAAGTGCTGTACTGGAGATTTTGGTGTAGAAGATAATTACTTGTAATTATGGAAATTTCTGCAAGGGAAATTGTCCTAATTTTTTCCTGTTAAGAAATAGAATTGCTCTCGTTGCAATATTTGAATTCCTTTGGGAGCTTAATACAATCATCCTTCATTACTGTGTATGGGTCTTGTAACCTTGTGATATACCTGAAATTATTCCTTCAGTCCTGCTCATCTGTTTGAATTTCTACTAAAACTTCGTTTGGTTTAGAAGAAAAATCCATGACGTGCACAAAGGTTCTCTTAAACTGATCTGTTATTTCAAGAGCTGACAAAAGAGGTTAAGAACGAGGCTGAAGTTAGATGTGGGTGAAGGTGAAAGAAGAGGATGTGATGCTTAGCTAAGGTAAGAACTTATTCTTTATAGCAAAGGTGCACAATGTGCACATTATACCTCTGTGTTCTGGTAATTGTGGATGCTGAGTCCAAGCAAAATCTCCAAGTGTGGTTTGTGTGCAGGGTGTGTAGAAAGCCTTTTCCATGTAGGGAAAACTGAAGAACAACATGATAAAATAAACAAATGGGACGAGGAAAGGTTAGGACTAGAGAGTCTTTTCTAGAACAGCGCAACATATTTCTCCCCTGCTTGGAGAGACCGTGAAGCTGCTCTGCCTGCTTGTAAAATCTGAGGTCACTGGGATGTGATCTGATGCTCAGGTACATGCAGCTGCCTCTGGGCAAGGCTGACATCCTGGCTTGGCACTGTGTTACAGAGCTACTGTTTACGTGAAGGCTGATGTCCATCCTCGTGTGCAGAGCCACCCTGGGGTCAGATTGGCTTTTCAGGCTCTGCTCTGCATGGTTTATCATCTTGCTGTATTTGTATATGTTTTTTAGATTTCTGTATCTGGATTGAACGATGGAAAATAATTTCATGATTTGGAGTCTTTCTGACAAGTTTCAATGTCACTTCTCAGTGTTACGTGGAAAAAAAGAAGTCCTCAGCTGCCAAATGACATTAGTGCTTTTTAGCATATTTGTAGCATTCTTCATTTAAGCAGAAGTTTATCCCCACTCTAGTAAATGGACCCTTGTAGTAGGGATTCCTGGGTCGATTTGTTAAGACAGCAGCAGCTTATATTACTGAGTATACTGAACTGGAGCTTGGAATATTAGATTGACAGGAACAACTAAATCTAACAAAATACAGGCAAAGTGAAATTGTACAGTTCCCTTGGTACAGGCTGTATGGACTGGTTCAGCCATAGGGTATTTGGGAAGGGGAGCTCACCTGTGGAGGAATGGGAAGGGATTCCCTATGTGTGGTGAACACAGTGGTCCAAAAGTAGGCCAGAGAATTGCCTAGCACAGGGTAATGGCAGAAGCCCAGCATGGCCGGATTTTTTGCGGAGATGCTGGTTTTGAAAGGTTTGGAGTAATGAATAGAGAAATGTTCTTGAATTGCTTTCTCTGGTACTGAGAAAACCAGGGCTTTATAAATAATAAAACACCTGACTGTGTCATTAGTTTAATTGGAACCATCTCCGAGACCACTGCTCTTTGGTTAGCCACAGTTAAAAGTGGCAGCAGCATTCCTCCTGGGATATTTATTAAAGCTCTGTGGGTTGTGCTGTCAGTGTAGCTCAGGTTTGTTGCCCAAAGGCTCGTCTTCCTGGCCCCAGCTGCTCCCCAGTCCTGCCCTGCTCGTCTCGGGG
Source organism: Pyrocephalus nanus (assembly GCA_038380795.1). Lineage (NCBI taxonomy): Eukaryota > Metazoa > Chordata > Aves > Passeriformes > Tyrannidae > Pyrocephalus > Pyrocephalus nanus. Next base: position 6,807,416 of record CM076278.1, read on the forward strand.
TGGGCACTGATGCTCCTGCTTCTCTGTGGATGCAATGGCTGGGCTGCTTGGGAGTGGCCCTTGAAAAACATATTTGATTTCAGGGGGCTTGGCTCCTTGGCATCTCACCATGCTCTGAGCCTTAGTGTTACTGCTATGATTTTTTTTTTTTTTTGATGGTGAGTGGTAAGTTATGTTCTCAAAAAAATGTTGTTTTTTTTTTTTTTTCCCCATTATATGGAAATGCAGCTCTTCCTGTCAGAGCTACTTATTTTTTGTTTTATTCTTATTTTTATTATTTAGTAGCTTACTACATTTAATGGAGTAAATGAGGATTGTGAGATGAACCTAAGTGTGACAACTTACTGCAGACTAAGGTTACTTAAATGCCTTTCCTGGGAGCACGAACAATTCAGTGCCTTCAGCTATTTTAATAACCCAGATCTAGGCTTGTTTAGTTTCTTGCCTGCTGTATACTAAATGGGAACAAAATTACACAGCTGGGATGGGAATGTTTATGGGATAGTCTAGTCTGAAACTCTGGAATCAGAATTTAGTTTTGTGGGTTTATTTGCAAATTATTTCTGTCCTTTTAATGGAAAATAGTCTGTAAAAGCACGTTTTGTGGTCAGTGTACAAGTTGGTGAATCTTTCCTGGGCACAGGCTGCTGTTTGGCTTGCCATGGAGCAGCAGAGCAGTTGGGAATTACCCTGATGGGTCGAGCTGAGCTGTAGCTGATGAGCCTCAGGAGCCACGTGGGTGTCCCTGCTGTGGCTGGGGCAGCCGGGTGCTGGCTGGGCCCAAAGGGACTGTTTATGTCTCCCTGGAAAGCAGAAGGGGTTAAGGCAGAGACACTCAGACACTGAGCCAGGGCAGAGCCAGGCTGGGAGGGAGAGGCTTTGCTGCACTGCTGTTAAAAGTGGAGGTTCAAGTGCAGAGTTCCTCAGTGGCCAAATGCAGGGTGGCTGTGGGCCTGCTCGGTGGAGATTTGTGTCTGCCACAGCCCTGGGCACATACGGTGCCCAGAGGAGATGGGCTCTGCAGCCTGGGTTTGATGGTACCCAGAGGAAAAGGCTCTGCGGCCTGGGCTCGGTGATGTGTGGAGGAGGCCGAGAAGTCAGGAGTAACACATTGCACAGGGCTCGGTGGTCGAGGTGCTTCTCAGCCAGTGCTCTGGTGCAGGGCCCAAGGGGATTGTGCAGATCTGGGAGCTGCTGCCTCCTTAGATTGAGATGCCTTGTATTTGTAAAGAAGCGTGCCAAAAGACATTCTGAATTAAACAGCCAACAGAGGGATCAAACTGTCTGATCTGGTAAACCATGCTGGTTTTCTTTTAGATTTTTTTGTATTTTTCTTTGTACTCTGCCATTATTCTTTTCTTTTCTGTTGTGATCATCTTGTAACCTGCCCACTGATGATATCAGCTCACCTACCTTGAAACCCTAGTCTGGAATGGAGGGAGAGGCAATTCCGTTGATACTCTGCCAAGTATCTACATTTCCCTGGCAAACCTGCTACGTTGTGACTTCCTTCAGCAAACACCATTAAGACAGGCTGTCCATGCGCTTCCCATATGGATGGCTGCAAGGGGCTAGTAATTCTGCCTTCTCTTAAAGTGGAATCACACCTAAGCAACCATGAATTAACCTCCTTAAAACATTCCAGTATTTTTACTCTTAAGTGGCAGGAAGGAGGGACTTAGAAGGCTGATACATAAAATATCCAGCTGTGTTATTCATGTTAATTAGGCCTTTACAGAGACTCCTATGACTTGGCATCATCCCATTTTCCATAGAAATGTTACTCTGTTATGGTTGGAGAGCCCTTTTCTGAGTTTCTGTGTTCTGAATATTTGCTCTTGCTCAGATGCAGACCCATGCCGAGGATATCTGGGCAGAGAAACCCCTTTGCCAGTTTCTCACAACGTGGAATGCAAACCACAGCTTATTCTGTCCCCAGACTTGCTAGAAATTTTTCCCTGTGAGGGTGGGGAGGCCCTGGCACAGGTTGCCCAGAGAAGTTGTGGTTGCCCCATCCCTGGAATTGTCCAAGGCCAGGTTGGACGGGGCTTGGAGGAACCTGGAAGTGGAAGATGTCCCTGCGCAAGGCAGGGGGTGGACTAAGATGAGCTATAAGGTTCCTTCCTGCCCAAATCAGTCTGTGTTTCTGTGAACAGTTTCCTTCATGTGTAAGACTGCAGTCCCTAGGTCTTGGAGGTAATATTTTGGACAGCAGTCCATGCAGATTATTTTGGACAGCAAAATACCCTGCAGATTACCTTTGATGCTGGGAGCACTAGCTTCTTGTTAGCATAACTGCTGCTCTTGAGAAGTCTGGGGGTAGGATTTGTTTGATGTAGAAAGAGTTGAGAAGTTATTTTGAAGTAATGTTTAACTTCTGTCTGGGATTTTCTGAGATCAGATCAATGCAAACTGAGATTTCAGATCAATGCAGCTGAGATTAAAGAAAGGAAGAAAACATTTTTCTTTCAGGAAGTAGCTACCACAGTAAATATTCTTATCCAGCTCCACTTTTCTTCATCATGCCACCAGTTATTAGCAACACTATAAAGAATAGATTTTTTAAGTTGTATGAAAAGCAAGTTGAGCTGTAGAGTATTTTGTAGTGAAGAAATGTGCTTGAAAGTGAGCCAAAAGCTGTCATTTCCCTTTTCATCCATTAAAAAGTACATTAACGCTGTCAATCAGCAGGCTTCAGAGGTTAGGCAAATACGGTCAGTATCTGCCAGTAAAATCAAAGATTTAACACATCTCGGTATCAAAGTTAGATTAAAGAGAGAAATTTGCAATATGGGCATAAGCCCCAGCTGCAGTTCAGCTCCGGTGACTCCAGGCGAGTCCCTGATCCTTTGAAGTCCGCAGCGTTCCCACTGCTGGAGCAGCGCGAGCGGCTGCGCGGTGCTGGGGAGGAGGGCCGGTGCTCCCGGCTGCCTGGTGTTCCTGTCCTGGGCGAGCATGGGAAGGCCAGCTGTGGAAATTAGCAAAATCTGTCAGCACTTGGTCATGGGGTGTCCCAGTTGTAATGCATCTGTTTGGGTGCTGATGAGTGGTTTGAGTACAGGTGCCATTTTTTTATGTTTTTCTTACACATTAATTCTGTCCTTTGTGTAGCTGGCAGAAGTTAAAATCATTTGGTGGGTTCTCTGTGCTGCTTTTCTTGCTAACTGGCATTTTCTTCTGAGCAGTAGCAGCAAAGTCTGCCCAGCAGTCCAGCCTGAAACTCAAGCTAAGTTAATAGAAAAATTCCCATCATCCTCAGTAGCTGTTGGATCTGGGCCTGCCCAACCGTTTTATGCCAGCACTGATGAAGACATTGGTGTTGAATGGTATATATTATTTTTCTGACACTGTAGGTTATGCTTAGGACCTTGTCAAACATGGTCTTTACTGTCTTTTAAGAAGCAGGTGTGTGCGTGTTTGTGGTTTGTTGGGTTTTTTAATAGACCCCCTTAGAAGTCCTCAGTATGGAAATGTCTGCTTTCCCTCCTCTGCCCCTCCCTCAATACTTTTTAAGAAGCCAATTTCTTGTGAGAGTTTTAGAATAATAGAAATTTTGTACAGTTCAGTAATTCAGAAAAGCTCACTTGATGTTCTGCTACAGGATGATACATGAACTTAGGAAGACAATATTCTGACAATTATAACTTAGGTAAGGCAGAAGGGATGGGCAGAGTATCCTGTACATTAGTTTCAGGGATAGTTACTGTGTTGATTACTGGGTCTTGTTTGTTCACTGCTGAAGAAACAGGGAAAATTTCAAGCCTGTTTTAACACTTTGGCTTTGCTCTCTCTGTAGCTGACTGGATATTGCAGCAAGGATGTTGGAGCTCTTTCACCCTTTTTTTTTATAGGAAAGAGTTTCCTGAACCCAGAGCTCTCCATATTGTCTGTTACTCAAACTTCCTATGAGCTAAACAAGAACTTCTGGGGTAATCATGGTTGTTTAATGGTTCTGAATGTTTGCAGTGACTTTGAGGATGTGCTGGTGGTTCAGGATGGCCAGTCCTGCCACCTGGGTCAGGGAGCCCTGGAGAGCTGCACCTTTTTTTTTGACTCTTTTCCCATTTTGGCTTTGAAGCTGGATTTTTTCAGTTATCCTCCTTGGGGAATAAGACATCTAGCTCTTATGAAATCAAATTGTAAACATGCTGCAGCACTGTGAGTTATATGCAATTCAGCTGTTTTAAATGTAAATGGTGTAGGATTATATACTTGATTTGTTATAGCTTCCTAATTCTGCTTGCCTCAGCACTTTCCTGGCAGTTAATTGCATCAGGGCTCAGAGAAACATTCCATAAGCTGCTGAAGACAGCTTTGCCATGGTCTCTCACACTTCTTCCTTGGTTACATAGCGAATGGGCACTCTGGGATAATTAGTAAGGAGGAGCTCCAATGGCACAGGTACTGTCCTCTACAGCCTTTTTCCTATAAATCATCTCTTGGCCAAGTCTGGAGATCTGTTGTTCTGGATGTGGATGTGTGAAGTGATTAGAATGACTGTTTTGGTGTGTAAAGAAATGTAGGGAAATATTTCATTTTGCACAGGTATTCAGTGAGGGAGATACGAAGTCCTCCCAAGGCCACAGTTGTTCCTGGACTTCAGTTCCATGCCAGAGGGGCAGCCTTTGAAGCTTATGCTTTGTGCTGGGGTGTGCTTGGTAGGATGGGAGTTCACTGCCTGTGTTGTACTGTACTTAAGCACACAAACACCAAGAAGCCTGGCTGGCAGTAAGGTAAAGCTGTTGTCGTGCCACAGGATCTACAGAGGCACACGGCATCATGGCAGAGCCACTCATAGTTGGTACAAGTGAACAACTGCACAAGTGTCAGGGGGTTTTTGTTTGTTTTTTTTGATTCATGCTGTGGTTGATGGATGAGCTGTATGCCAAGGAGGATAGTTTGTGGTGGGGTAGTTCCCCACTGGCAGGGCCCTCACCTGCTGGGATGTTCTGGTTGCAGTGTCAGACTGTGGCATTGTGCATGGCTTTTGAGCTGTGTTTGGACAGAGCTGACAGGATTATATGGAGTAGCCTTGTTTGGGCTGACAGCAGTACTGTGTGCTCACAGCTCCCATCTTTGTGTTTGAAACTTCTTGATTCCACAAAAAGACCTCCAAGTGTGGAAGTCCTGCCCTGCGCTTGTATTCTGAACAGTTTGTGTTATGAAGTCACTTGCCACCTAACTGTTTTCGTAAGATAAGGCAGAACAAGGGCTCATGACTGAAAGCTTCATTTCAAATAGAAACAATTATTGTTTTAGCCACAAGGAAGTATTTAAACAATGTGACTTGTTCTTGGTGGCTTTGCACCAAGAGTCTGTTTCTAGAGGTAGTGCAGGAGCTGGGCTGAGTGAATCATCGTTGTGCCTGGGCTGGTGGCTCTGGCCAGCCCTGCACTGGCTCAGGGGGGCAGGTTGGCTGGGGCTTTGGTATCAGCCCTTCAGGGAAGTCAGAGAGGCTGACAGATGCTGCTGGGATCAGCACCCAGGGAATGAATGGGAACCAGACTGACATCTGGTCCCCAGCAAGCAGGGGAGCTCTCCCTGGGAAGTTGATGGCAGCAGGGATCCAGCTGGTGTGGGGAGGAACACTGCTGAGGACAGCCGTGTGCTTCGTTAGCCTGGTGAGTAACAAGCAGTTCCTGTAAGAGGGGAACTTCTGTTCTCTGTGATACATAAGTAAAGAAGGAAGGCAGGGCAAATTCTTCACAATTCTGCTAAAGAGCAGTCCAGTGCTCTTCCTGGTACACAGTTCCTCAGAAATTACTTTAGCTTTTCCCTACTACTCTTCAATGCACAGAAGAAGTCTTGGGAGAGTAGGAATACATTTTGGTTCCCACTACTACAAAATAAGGGGCTTAGCAGCAAAAATACCTGTGTTCAGTTTGATCTCAGAGAAGGGCTTGATGCCACCGGGATGGGAAGTGCCCAGTTATAGTCACGCTTAAAGTTGAGGCTCCAGGATACAGGTTGAATCACTGTCTTTTTTTGTCTTCAGTTTCCCAAAGTCCAAACCACAGAAGTACTGATAAGTGATGTGTCTTCTGGCTGGTGCAGTCTGTAAGATGCTGGACAGTCCTTCTAAGAAGTGCTGCAGAATAAGTTGCCAGGGCTAACTGGTCAGGACTGACAGCTCTTTGGTTTACTTTCCTTTTATTTCTTCATACTTTAGTTCTGCTGTTGAGGAAAATGATCAGTGATAAGTCTCAAAGGAAATACTTAAAGCTGAGCCTTTTGGACTCTTTTGATGTTTTCTTCCACACACAACACAATCCATCAAGCACGACAATCTCTAGTTCTGAAAAGTGCAAGACACTGTGTTACTATTTGATTCCTGTTGTCTAAACAGATTTTTACACTTTAATCTCATAGCTGAGCATTCTTAACAGTGACAGGGTATGGATTATTATGAAATTCCATGTATGGGTTATGTGTTGAGCTGTGTTCTTTGTCAAGGTGACAGAGTTGTGATATTTCTCAATTGTTTGGGAAGTACTGGACCCCTGTCATCTCCCGGATTTCTTATTTCTGTGGTTCAGCATCCCTCTGAAGAGATTGTCTTTGGGCTCTCACAATCCTGACTGGCTCTATACAATCCCGACTGGCTTTTTAAAAAGCAGGACATGATAAACCCCAAATTTTTAACAATTAGTGCAGTCTAGCGAGTCTGGAGAGTTGCTCTGTGTCGTGGGCTGTCTGATGTGAAATAATGCATTAGAAGAAAATTTTCCTAAGGGAAATTAGACCGAAAGATGCAGGTGAACCATGTGTCTCTGTCTCCTTGAGAAGATGTGTCTTTTGAAGCATAATTAAAATTCTCTATAATTACTCTCACGATACACAGTGAATGGATAAGTGTGACAGTTGAATGACAAGCATATACACAGATTGGACAGCAGAATGGGTGAATATAGTTCTCTAGCTAAAACTTCTGTTGTGAGCTGAATTCATAGCTGCTCAGTTATAGACATGAAATTGAATCTGCCATTCTAGATGTTAATTTCTTTTTCTTTTCCTGCTTCTTTTTTCTGTTGCAACCTCTTATTTGCTCTAACTTTCCTCAGAGATCGTACCCCATACAGGGATTGCGATACTTTGTGTTTGTGGTAGCAGAAGCTGAGGTGGTGGTCTGTGGCTCACTCTACTGAGTTTAGGGAGAAGGAATGTCCCTTCTGATGTGGCAAGGCAATAACAGATCCATTTGCCTTTGCACAGAGCCTTTGGCTACCTCACTCAGTCTCCTGTTTGCTTAGAGCATCTACACCCTTGGGGCTTAAAAGACTGATGACCTGCCAGGTGCAACATTTATTTCTTAAACAGGTTAATAGATTTTTTAGTTTTAACCTTAATCTCATCCAGTTAATCATCTCAGCATTGACTGATTAATGTTTTTGTTCCAATAAGCAGTTGAAACTAGGATTTCACCCCATTATAAATGTTCATGTTAGCTATGGTAACCTGTACTCACTTGTGTTGCATTGCAGCAAAAGTGACCCTAGATCTTGCAAGTATCTCCAGAGACATTATTAGCAAGTCTACTGGAGTTCTTACAGTCCTGCTGGTGGTTGACCTATCCACTTTTGTGAAAAATCTGTGGCTTCCATAGTAAATCCTAAAAACCCTGGACGCAACCACCAGGTAATCTGCACTGTGTACACAGATGTACTGGTTCATCCCTTTGGAGCAAGAACATCTGGTGCCATTTGTACCAAGTGTCCAAAGGATCATTATCTTCATATGGAGCTATACCACATGTCTGTCTGGGTTGTGGCAATCAGTGGAGGTTTTACAAGGAGGTGAACCCATTCTCTGTGTTTGCTGCTGTTTCACTTACTGTGTCCAGCTGAATCCCATTGACTAATGCAGATTCCAGTGGGACCCAGGAGTTTCCTTGCCTGATATTTTTTGCATTGGAAGATACTGTTCTCACTTGACCAGCATTGAATCTGTCAAGGTGTGCAGCCTGGACTGCTTAGGCAGTTTGGATGCAGACAGCACTGAGGCTCTTGACTTGTGCAAAAGGTCATTTAAAGGTACATTGAAATCGGGTGTCCCTGAAGCACCTGTACCTGTTTCAGAGGTTCTTATCCTGGAGTTTTTACACTGCAGCCCTGCACCTCGTTCTCCAATGTGCTTTCATCTGAAGGGAAAGGTCTGAGGGGTTGAGACTCAAGAACTGGCTTTGCTATGGACCAAGTTCCAGGAGCATTTTCATTTCTGTTTATCTCAAGTCTCTCACTTGGGGACACGTGAGGGACAGAGCCCGGCTGCTGCAGCTGGAGCATGTGCTGCTCGGCTTCCCGCGTGTCCCTTCTCCCGCAGCGGTTCCGCCGCAGCCCCGGCTGCCATGGAGACGCGTCACCAGTGGCCTTACAGTGGCGCTGAGATGGCGGCTCCTGCTGCGCCTGCGATCCCCGTCATCCTGCTGCCATCAGCGTTTTTCTGGTTTGAAATCTGCTTTGATGAATTCCATCTCCTCTGTGCTCACAGCACAGAACCTTGTGCCCTTCCAGGCACGCAGCTCTCAGATGTAGCACTTTGTGACCCAACAGAAGCTGTCTCTCCCTTGCTCTGACACCTTTAAATCACTAAAATGCAGCTTTTTTTTTTTTTTTTTGCTTCTCCTGGCTTTCACATGATGTGTGAGAAACAGATCTGCATCTTCCCCAGTGGAGAGACTCCAGTATGCCTATAGGATCCTGCCGATCAGATTGGGGTACCTTTAATTTCAGTATGTTTAGGGACCCAGTGTAATCCCTGTGCATAAAATGGGAAGTTTCCTGCAACAGGCAAATCCTGTGGATTCTGATGAAGGTACTTTCCTTTGCCAGAACTGTAGCAAAGAATACACTAATCAGGCAACACATCTGTGGATAGAATTTAAAGGGTCAAATTAGAGTCAATTTGTTGTAATTTAGTTTGAAAATTTTTCAAAACTGGACCTGATTGACTGCATTGACAGGCCCTGCGTAGCCTCTGGAGGCCCTTACACTGGCCAGGACCTTTGGTGGAGGTGTGAATAGTGTCTCCTCTTCTGGTGGGCTGCCAGGCACTGGATCAGTACAAGCAGAGTTGCTGCAGGGTGGCCTGTGGTAACTGCAAAACAGCTCTCTGCCCTGTGGGCAGAGCCCCAGGGCTTGCTTTGTGCACCATTTTCCTGGAGTATTTATTTATCATGAAGATGTTACAGGACCTGCAGTTCTGTTAGAGCTTGGGATGGTCACCCTGGCTTCTTCAGAGCACCTGGCAGACAACTGTGCCCCTCTCCTAAAGTCCTGGTGACTATAAAACAATGATCAGTTCATTGTGTTAATTTTCATTGTGTTTCCTTCCAGCTTCTGGCTCTCTAGTGTTCACAAGACAATTCCATCTTTGTTTCAGTGTCATGGTCTAATGCGTGGCGGCTGGTGACAGTGCTGTGCATGAAGCTTGTGGAGTCTCTCTGAATTAGCTTGCTCGCATCTGTTTGAAGAACTGGAGCCAAAAACCTCTCCTTTCAGAGGATTAGAATCACATCATTACTGGAGGGAGTTCAGAGAAGAGTGAAAAAAGTGATTAGGGGCCTGGAGGGACTGCTGTATGAGGAAAGATCAAAGGGACTGAATTTGTATCATTTGGATAACTGACTGAGTGAGGAACATGAAAGTCTGTGATTATGGAATGTGTATAAACAGGGAAGGGTCAGGGAGAGATTATTCAGGGTGGGATGATTGGGGGAATGGGATTACATTAGCAAGGGACAAACAGCTGTTAAACAGGAAAATTTCCCAACAATAAGTTAAAGTGTTTAGTTGTCTCCTGCTATAAATCCAGTGACTTAAGCTACTGCTTCTTAATTTACTGATGAACACACATAAAACATTCCAGATAGGGGTAGGAGTTTAAAGCCAAGATTGGCACAGAAATGGCTCTCTGGTTCTATGTACCTGTGGCCTCAGTGGCTGCATCTGCAATGTCCATCCAGCTTGGGTGGGACTCGCTGAACACAACAGTGAGTAGGACATTGTCAGAAAAAGGCCTGTCCTAGCTTTCCATCAGGATTAACAAGATCAGGCTGACAGAGGTCACTTGTCTGTGCCATGTGTCCTCCCTTCAGGTACCTGGGATTTCAGAAGATGAATACTCACAGGATCAGCAGCTGTTAGGACTGAAGCCTAGATGTTAAAGTGGGATCTAGGACCTTAGTTTCAGAACTAGCAATTGCAGGAATAAGGTATTAAATATTTTAGATGATATTTGCAGGATTATTTTATATGATATTTGCAGGATGGCTTTTATACTTCTGCCAGGTGTCCATGCTCTGTATCTCACGACAGCTACATTCATAGCTCTCCCACTGAGTCGCAGTCTTAACAACCTTTAAATGAGTCTGTGCTGCTGTATGAGCTGACTGGTTATCTTCTCTACTGATGTTAATAATACATTAATAAATGCAAAACATGTTTTGAAAATTCCAGACCTAAGTTCCAGCTGAATCTTTGCCTTCAAGCTAAAAATCTATTTGAACTGAAGTGGTGGCTGTATGGGGTCCTTTGGGCTGGCTTGGAAGTTTTCTTTCTCACCTGCTTATAGTACTAAAGCCTGGGAGCAAGATTGTTGCCATCACCAAATGCATTTCCTACTTTGTTGTTAATTTAAAGCAAATCTTTTGCATTGTCTAGCATATCTTTGCCAGTATAAACTGTCACAGTGCTCTATTTTTTCCTGCCTAGCTAGGAATAATAAATGACCTGTTTGAGGTGATACCCTGTGGCCTGGGCCAGCTCTGTCCCTGCCCTTGGAGCCTACAGCTTAGCTGTGTGGAGTCTGCACGAGCCAGGAGGAGCTGGGGGATGATGAGGCAGGTCATATATGCGCCTGATGTGAAGGGACTCGTAGCCAGCGACATAAGGAGTGTGTGCAAAGGAGAGGATCAGTGTAGGATAGAGATGTGTGTCTTTAAAAGCAGTGCAATAATGTATTCCCTTGGTATTGTGTGTTTCAGAGCAGAGGCTTATTGACTCAGGTGCCTGAAGTAGCCATGCCTTGAAGCAGGATTTCCTTTGGGAACAGTCGCGTGAAAGGGCAAAGGGGAGATGATTGAAATTGAAACCCTCAGACCCTGCTGAATTACTTTTTCATTTTTTCAAGCAGGACTGTATTACTGAAGGAACAAACATTTACCTCTCTCCAGGTCTCTAACTGCTGCATCCCCACCTAGGATAGATGAGAGATGAGAGGTGACGGGGGAAGGTGCTGTGTGTGGCATGAGAATGGCCTGCGGTTGGGGCTGCTGTGGCTGCTGCGTATGGAGCAGATGTTGTTGGATTGCTGTAGCGAATCTCACAGTTGTACATGCAATGCACAGTCACAGAATTATGTGTCAACATCATTGATTGATATGCCGCTTTCCTCAAAGGAGGGATCTGGTGTGAGAAGCGCCCGGTGTCTGAAGTGGTATTTCCCAGTGTCAATGTAGGACAGTGGCTGATGGTTGGCTGACAAGCAGGCAGCCTTCTCATGGGGACAGGATTTACCAGACAGGAAATTTTTCAAGTCAGAAGTTTTTGTTTGTTTGAATTAAAATGTTTGTTTGGTTTTTTTTGTTTTGGTTTTTTATTATGGAGAGACAACACGTCAGAATGAAAATACCAAGATGGTCCTCAAAAGGTTTGCCCTAGGCAAGCTTAAGAGGCTTCAGACTCAAAGTAGTGAGGACTTCCTGATCTGCTGATATATGTGTGACTTATTTTCTGATTGTGGACTCTCTTGTGTGAGAACTGTTGCATGGCTGCTTTTCAGAGCTTGGCTGTGTGTTTGCAATTTTTCTAGAGCAGCATAAATATGTGCAGAATCTGTGCATTCAGTCCCAGTAAGGGATAGCACATTCCTTTTCAAATGATAATTAATATTTTTGTGTTACAGAAAAAATTAGGACATCTGATAGTGATTATCTGATACCCCTATAACATGTTTATATATAACAGTATTTTCATTCTATGGGGATCTGTTTCCATTGCTCTTATTTTTACGGCCAGAGATTGACCAGGAAAAGCTCTCAGAATTTTCAGAAAAGCTTACAGAAAATGTGACTTTTGAATATGTTGGTTGAGAAGTGCCTTGTGGCAGTGAATCATTGCTAATGCTGCCAAGCTGCTGCAGACCTCATTGCACAATGTCCTTAATAGTTAAGACCTCTTTATAACCAGGCAAAGATTTTACAAGGTGCAGTGATTCTGATCTTTACTACTCTGTTAATTGTGTCGTACTTGCTAACAAACTATTGTTTATGCTTTCCTCTGTAAAGTAAAAGGAATTGTGATAAAGAGTAGGTTGTTATCCTTGGCAGTACCGTGAAGGGGAGCATTGCAATATCGACAGTGATGGTGATATCTGGGCACAGAGGAGTTTACTGTGATGACCTTCTGCTACCTGGGTCCCTGGACTGCAATTCCAGATGGGGATTCAAATTCGATGAGCATGTGGCAGATTTTACTTCCAGCAACATGCAGGATCTTCATCTTCTTGACAAGGGAGAGCAAATTCATCTGTTTCTCCTGCACTTGTCGGTACTGCACTTCAGTATGTGCAGAAAGACAGGAGATGGTGGGGCCAAGGAGACGCTGTGGGCAGATGGTGGGTCTGGGCTGGCTGTCCGTGCACTGTGCGGGGCAGGAGGCGCTCGGCGCTGTGTGTGCTGGTGGCTCTGCTGCTCTGGGCTGGGTCCTGCTGCCTGTCAGAAACACGGCCTCTGTTAATTTGGCTGGGGGCTGTGCAGTGGTGGTGGTTCAGGTTTTTTCCAGCTTACAGACCAGAAAGCACAAGCGCTTGCTGCCTGCAGCTGAGCACTCTGCCCCACGGTGAGCGGCCGCACAAGCACCACATCCTGGCATCTTCCAGACAGGGGGAAGTAGCTGCCATTTCTCTTCTCTGTTTTTTTGTTTGTCTGTGTGATGTATGTAATGGACACTGAAGCCTGGAGTTTCCTCTCTGAGGGAAGAGGCAGCAAGCAGAAGTTTGTAGGTATTATGCCAAAGGAACATCCTGTTTTGTTACTTGGTCTGCTCTGATTCCACAGTCCATGCTGGGTGTGCTACAGAGTGTGATGTGCCTAAAGTCTGACTCTAAAGAGTAGAAGGCTGGAGGGATTGATAGGAGGGAATTGAAAACAGAGTGTGTAAAACCTGAAGGCTGCTGGATCAAACAGCCCTTCACATAATAGGAAATGCCAGAGTTTATTTATAGTTATGTGCTGAGTTGACCCTGGCTGGAGGCCAGGTGCCCACCAAAGCTGCTCATATCGCTCCCCTCCTCAACTGGACAGGGGAGAGAAAATACAGTGGAAAGCTCAGGGCTTGAATTAAAGACAGGGTGAGACCATTCAGCAGTTACTGTCAGAAGCAAAACAGACTCAGCTTGGGGAGATTAGTTTATTACCAGTCAAATCAGAATCATAGGATACCAGGTTGGAAAGGACCTCAAGGATCATCTAAGGCCTGACCTTTCTTGGCAAAAGAGAGACCTGCTGGGTTCACAGGTCCATCAGATTCTGCACAGTCTAGCTTCCAAACAGACTGAAATAAGGTATCACATGTATTTTTTAAAAAATATTGATGCTTAGTCACCCCATCTCTTCCATGTTTAATTAGCTCCTCCTTCATCTGGTTTCTGAGGACAGAACAGGAGCCAAAACAGTCCCTTCGAATTGTGTGATACGATTGTCTTTTTTGCTTGTGAGGCTCTTAAGTGGAAGGAGCAAAGAGCATGGCTGGAATTTATAACTCGTGACTCTGTTCACTGAAAACTGGAATTTTCAAAGCAAATCTCTACAAGGGAACTGTTACTGTGACTTCTCGTGCAGTATAAATAACGTTTCTTTCAGTTTACATCAAACAGAGTTGCCGTTGCTTCCTGATCCAGTGGAAGCTCTGGTAATTGCTTTTGTAGGTTCCATTTATAGATCTGACTTCTATGACTAAATTTAATTACTTACAGCTGAATCCAGTCAAAGTAATAAGTTCAGAATAACCTCTGTCATGCTGCTGTGGAAGCAACTTGTTCCCAGAAAAAGCACTTCCTAGTTGTTTCATTTTTCAAGAGAAGAGTTTTTAACTTTCACCTGTTTGTTGTCTGGTTAAATGAAGAATGGAGCTTTGCAGGACTCTCCCACTCAAAGCCGTGGGCTGTGGTGAGGTTCCTGTGTCCTGCCTAACAGCACTTGGAGCATTTCCTCATGCATGGGTCTCACATTCCATGCAAAGAAATGAGGTGTTCTGCTCTGCAGGTCTGTGCAGCTGGAGCACAGAGAAAAGTGACTTGGCCAGCATCCCCTTGAGCTGGTTGTGTGCAAGGCCCAGCACTGCTGCTGAGCGAGCACCTCACGGGCTGGGCTGGGCTCTGAGTCTCCACTTGTGAGATCCGAGTGCCTGATGGCACTGAGATGTCTCCAGCTGCTGAGGCTGGGTCTTGCTATGCCTCCATTTGAGGTACCTCTTGGAGAAATTCTTGCTTCCAGTCTCCCTTGGGTTCCTAGATAGCACTGGTATGTCCTTCACCTCCAGCAGCCATGGTAGCATGCAGGTGTGGGCTGCTGTGCCACAGAGGAAACATACGGCATTATGGCTTTGGAAGGCGTTAAAAATACATGAAGGGAATCAAGTAGAGCATGTTCTCATTTCTAGGTTGTACTGAGTCACAAATAGGTGGGAATGTGGGGGAAGGGCTTTGAGGACCTTTTGTTGGACCCAGTGTGGTGGTTGTGATCTCTACAGTGGTGTCTTTCTTGACCTGTGGCAGCCTGATTGGAAGTACATTTGGTGATGTGTGATGAGAAAGAACAGATGCCTGTAAGATTGCCATGTAATGAGAGAAAAGCTTGTAATTATTTACTGAAGTGTTAACAAAGGCATAAAGGATGATGTTCTTGTTTTTCACTTAATTATGCAAGAGTTAAATTAAAGACTCCTTAACTGATCTGCAGAAAACGCTGTTGCAGGACAGTGCAGGGACACAGTAACACTGGTGCAGTTGTGGCAGTTGGACCTTTCCTTATGTCTCTGTTTCTGTCCTGCTGGACACTCACTAACTCAGAGCTGCATTTTCTGATGTTTATATGATATTAGCATGATTGATCTGGGGCTGACTGTCTTTTTTCTGTTGCATATGCATGAGTGCACACACGTGCTCACTTAAGTGAATTTGATTTCTTCATTCCTTGGCTTTTGCCTTTGTCTGACACATTGTAATTTAAATGACCAGTTCTTTCCAGACTTTTGATTTTCACTTTCCATTTCTTTGTAAAACATTTCTCCTCCCTTTTTAGTACCCAGGCGTTTTTGACTCTCTGTATCAAGCGAGTGACAATAACTGGGACAAAGTCCCACTGTCTCAGTGAAGGCATTCAAGAGCCTTTGAGCAGAGTGCTCCAGGCTGTGGTCAGGATTGTTCAGGGTGAACATTCCCCATGAACAAGTGTTCTGGCTTCTCTTCACAAACAGTGACTTCTAGTTCCACCCCTGCTGTAGGTATTTGGGCACCTGATGTTTTCCTCAGCGCTGTCGAACCTATCTTGTTGATCATGAATTAAGTGATCATTGAATGTTGTTGGCCAGATCCCACACACAGCTCGTGCTGGGAGCAGAGCTCGGTGTGTCCTGCATAGAGTGGGAACCCTCTGCAGTGTGACCTGAGGGTCTGGCGTGGCCCTCCAGCACTGGATGACAGAGCTGAGTGGTGTGCAGGGTTTGGGGGAGCATCCTGAAGGTGTCAGGTTTGGAGAAAGAAAAGGAGCTTCTCCTGAAAGACACATAGAATCAGTGATGATCGGTTAACAAAGCAGACAGGAGATCTCAGGGGGAAATTTTTGTTGTATCTTATAAATGAATGGTCATAAATAATGTCTCAGGAAATTTACTGCAATTTACTCTAGACTTTTTCATTTAAATGATAGAGATTTTTAAGAGAAACAAAGGAAAACATTATCATGAAAGCCAACGATACGTGCAAGTGTAGTTGTATTACATTTATTTTTTTTTTCCCCTCAAATAGTCTGATGCGTTACAAAACTCCCGTCAGTATAGGCAGAAAGGGGAATTCCTTGGTGACTGCTTGCCTTTTCCTCCGGGAAAGCTACAGGCGTGCAGCTCTGCTTTTGAATGCTGCTCTTTCTTCCCAGGAAGATGCTCAGGGGAATAGCTCAGCTGGGAAGGATTCCTCTGTCATTTAAAGGATGAACTAGGAGGTAATTACTCATGCCACCAGGTCAGTCAGTATTGATGAGGGCTGCTTCAGGATGTTAATATGTGGGTAAGCCTTTGGTGTTTGAGAATTGACTTAAATCCTTCAAGCTTTGTTGTGTGTGAGGCACCTGTGTGTTCATATTATCTAAAGCAGATTTATAGGAAAGCAGATTTCACGGACAGATTGAGCTGTGCTCTTTGATCGCATCATGGGTGGTTGGGTGTGGCAGTTGTGAAATTTCTCTTGGAAATGCAGTGATTTGTACCTGCTGCCATGCAGTTATTGATTAAACAGGCTGGGTATGGATTGCTGCATGTGTGCCTGCCCACCTAAAAATCTGAAAAATGTAGAAACCGCCCCCCCCAACTAAAAAATAACCCATAAAATCAGCTGTTAAAATCTGAGTGCACATAACTACCTGGCAAATTCCTAATGATGGTTGGACAAAGGCTGTTCAGTGTTCATTGCCTGGTCTGATGAGCAAGTGGTATTTAGTGCCACAGAGCTATGAGGGGGGGCTTCAAGAAAGTGTGGACAGGAGCAGTTGTTCTGCTGCTGGGCATTGTGGATGCTGGGAAGAATATGTATGAGCCAGTGGAGTAGACCTTGTTGCTCCAGGCAGCTGCAAAAGAACGGGGAAGCTGCTATGGAATTCTGATCCAAGTGCCTGCATGAGGGTGCTCTTGCAGTTGTGCCCTGCAGCAGATCTGTTGGGCCGTGCCTGCCCCGTGAGCTGTGAAGGGTTTGTGCAGCCAGATACGGATACGGCTCATGGCAGCTGTGACGGCAGGATGGGCTCGGGGATGGGACAGCAGGCAGCAGACAGAGCTCCTGGCTCTCTTCTGCTGAGGAGCAGCACCCAGGAAAGGTGGTGCTGAGCGGCACTGAAGCAGGTGCTTAACCTGTGGGGCCTCATGCATAGGGTATGACTAAGGGGTCTACATGCTTTTATCTGGGCTTAGTGTTGGCAAGGGTGAGTGGGCTGAGTTTTTGTCACCTCTTCCCTCTGGACCCTGCTCATTAGTCTGTTCAGACACATTCAAGTGTCTTGAAGTGTGCTGGACCATGATTAGCTTTGAGTGAACAGCTGATGACCCAGCACTGACACTGGGATAAATTATTCAGTGTGTCTTATTTGGGAATTCAGAGGCTTCGTGATGAAAACTACAAAACTGTTATTATGTGTCTGACATTCTGAGATTTCATCTCTGTGTCTTCAATTATTCACTAAGCCTTCTTGTTCCCCTCCTGGCACCCTGATGGGGCTGCAAGCTGGTGGCAAGCAGCAGGCAGTGCTTTCTGCTCTTTGTTCTTCTGCTCTCTCGTGGTACCTTGTGGAAGAGATTTTCCTGCTTATTGTATTAAACCTCTTGCCCAAGGTTGCTCATATTTGTATAGTTCACAGACAGGGAAGAGACTGTGGCCATGCTGGAGATTTCTTAGCAAACTGTAATTATTATGAACTTTCTCCTTCCCTAGAGACACAGTTTTCACTGTGGCTGTGTTTATCCTGCATGAATGCTGCAGTGGAACAGCAGTGACCTGGTTGTCAGAACATCCTCTTGGAAATGCCTAAAGAGAGGCCAATGGAAGAGGAAGTTGCAAGAAGCAGTTAAGGAAGGGTTTGTCCTTGGGAGCACAGCCGAGGAGTTCTGTGCCAGTGGTGTGTGCGTTGTGCTCAGGGTTCTGCCTGTGCAGGGGGCTCCCGGCGGGAGTGGAGCTGGAGACACAGCAGCTGTCACCACGGGGTGTGTGCTGTGGAATGAGGAACAGGACCTCAATAGTGAGAAACCCTCACGCTGTTGGTTTTGTTTTGGTGTCTCTGTAGATATACCTGCATGATTTGCAGTTTCTATACAGCTTTGATAACTTTCTCAGGAGTCCAGACTTGAGCTCTGGAGGCAGGCAGGACCCACCATCATGAGAGACCCTTCTGATGAGTGTGTCACAACACAGCAGTGCTCAGGTTTCTGCTGTGTTCCAGCGTGTGGAAGTTTTACTCTGTGGCAGATAATTTTAGAAAAGAGAACCAAAATTAATACTTATAAACTCATCACCCAATGAAGGAGAAATTTTCTTGTGGATGTACAGAGAAATGTCTTCATTTCTCCTGGGGCTCCTGGGGATGGAAAGTCTGAATCAGGCTGGAGTCTCCATACCAAGACATGCCAAATACTTCAGAACTTAGAATATTTTCTTCCAAGCCAGGACACAAGTAATGGAGTGCACAGGATATGTGAGAAAGACCAGAACTTGTCTACACAGACACAGCTTTTGCTTTCTTTGTCATCACTTGGATAATTTCAGCCAAAAGAAGAACAGAGAGAATGCTTGGGGAGGGAACAGAGCCTGCCCTTCACTGGCTTGCTGTGGGCAAAGAACTCAGGCACGGTTGTCATTAGAAAGCGTGCAGCCTCTTAAACTCAGGTATGTTCTGTAATAAAACATTCTCCCTTGCCCATTCCAGTTATTTGGATTAAGTACAGTTGTAACTTAAAGGTAGAAGATGTTGGAATAAAGATTTCCAGGTGATGCTTCCTAGGGCAGCTTTCTCTCTGTGGAAGAGATGCAGAGAGTACCTCTGCACGGGGGAGCTGCTCATGTCCTCCTCAGGGGAAACCTTGCTCCCAATGCTCTCTGGTTTTTGCTCGTGCTTTTGTGTTTAAAATAGACACACGTGCAATAAGTGGGGATAGTAAGGAATTTGGCACTTTTGTGGGAGTGAAACAAATCCAGTGAGCTCCAATAACAAAGTTGGAAGTGCAGCCAGTACTCCTGCTGTTCTCCTGGCCTGTAGGAATGGAAGCTGCTAAGTAGCCTTCAGAATCTCAGGTGCTGTTTTCTGTGTGAAGAACAAAGGAAAGTAGATTACATTGTTTTCTGTTAGCCTGATGCAGGCAATGCAATGTTTTCTGTGTTCCTAAAGCACAGACCCTTGCTGGCAAGGGACACTGTCCTATTTTGGGGTTGTGAAGCTGAGAAGGGCTGGGGTGCTCTGTGAGAAGAACTGGGTGCTCTTCTACTGCTGCTCTGTCCCTTCTACGAAGGCGTAAGTGGATCAGTCTGGTGTTTGTTTCGTGGCTGAAGCAAGCAGCAGTGTGAAACCCCCGGGAATCACAGTGAAAACCAGCTCTTTGTGCTGGTTCCTGCTGTCTGAGATCAGTGCTGATGTGTGCGCAGAGGAAGAGTCCCCAGTCTTTAGCTATTCTGCCCTCAGTGTGGCTCCTCTGTATGAAGGATTTTACAGTGTATTAGAGCATGAAAATTGCTATTTTTGGACTTGGCTGTTTGCAGCCCCACTGAAGAATGACACCTATTCTGGAGTTCATCCAAATACTGTTCTAACAACAAAACAAAGAAGTGGTGGGGCAACTAAAATAAAGCAGATGTTTAGCAGGGAAATAATTTACAATTGGCCAGTTTGATGGTACCTCTTGACCCTTTCAGGGCTGTTCAATAAAACTAGCAGTTTCCATAGCAACTACTAAATTACTTGGTGCTTCAGAGATCTGTGATAAAGGAGGCGAGTCATTGTAAGGAAACATGGTGTTGATGTTTCTCCCCTTTGCATTACAAGAGTAATGATCTGGCAAAATTTGCTAAATGGGACGCCCCTGCTGAAGAATTTTTCCCACGTTCACCTTGGCCAAAGAGATTTATATGTTTAGTACTTTTGCAAATTTGATTTTTCCCTTTTTCCCCATCATCAGCTCTGTCCTTGGCAGGCAGTGCTGGCTGGGCGCTGGGAGACGGTGAGCCAAGAGGCAGGAGCTGTCTCTGCAGTGGGTGTGTGCTGGCCTTGTCTGTCATGGTCCCTGCTGAGCACCAGGTACTTCTCCAGGTACGCTGCAGCCAGTTAACCTGTGCCATAACTATTGTGTATTTCATTTTACTTTTGGCTTCTGCTTTACTCTCCTGGAGATTGTACTGCTCGGAGTTTTTTTCTTCTTCACTGGGTAGATTGGGATGTAGCTCTAGATCAGGGCAGTCTGCAGGACCCGTGATGTGTGCTAGGGAAGTGGCTTCAGGGTTTGTTTTCTACAAAGCAAGCCCAGCATGATTCTGGAGGCTCTTGGGGTGCGTTCCACGTCTGTGAACATTTGGTTGTATGCAGAGCTGTTGCTCCAGTGGAGTTTGTCTTCTGTGTTGGAAAAACTTGTGCATTAAAATCCTAAAATGCCTGCTTAAAATACTGCAGTGCATTTATGACGCACAAATCAACATCTGCATCTGACACTGATCAAAGTTTATCTGACTTTCAGCAGTTACAGAGGTTTTGAGTCATTTGGTAAAGTAAGCCATGGTCGTTAGAGGGTTGTTAAATGACCTCTGCTGTATCTTGATGTCCTTGAGTGCGGACAGCATTTTCAAAACAACCCTAAAAGCTTTTCAGGTTGGCAGCAATCAAACAGCAACTGAAAACAGGCAGAGGTTCCATAGATAATAGGGAAGTGCAAGATGCAGGGACTTTACGGATGGAGGGTGAAGCCAAGAGGGTAAAGTCTTTGGGACAGAGGAAGAGTATCTGGATTTGGAGAAAAGAATTAAATTTACAATTTAAATCATGGTACTTCTGAGCATGGTGAAAGGTGTCTTCTCTTCTGCAGTTTCTGAAAGAAGTTGTTTGGCCATAAATTGTGCCAAACTCTGTCCCTGTTGACTTGTGGATGAACTGTAACAGATGCTGCAATGCTGCGCCTGTCGGCCTTAGACACGAGAGGCTGATTCTGCTTTCCTTGTGCTGTTCTTGGGCACTGACAGGTTGGTTGTTACTCCTCTAGAGCACTTTCTCTGCTCCTGGCTGGTTCTTGCTGTTAAATAAGGCTTAAGAGTTGTAGCTGATAAAGACAGGAAGATTGTCTGCTGGCACGTGCTGTTAGGGAAGGAGAGGGATGTCCTCTGAAGAAGGGATCAAGGATGTAGCTGCTGTTTCTAGAATGAGCATGAAATGGATGAGAATAGAACAACAGGGATAAGCTCTGTGAAAAGCTGAACTGTTAACTTCAACTAACTAAGCAAAGGTTTGTCTCTCTGTTTACTGATTCAATTCCATTTATTTTGGATGGACAAGTGATCTGTGCACAGAATCCCACTGGCAGGTAGTGGAAGAACAATTTGTAAGAATGATTAAATGCTCTTTGGATAAAACAAGGCAAGATATTTTACACAAACACACATTCCCTCCTGTTTGTCTCTATAGGCTCAATGGGGCTTAGGGGGAATTCCATTTTCAAGTAGTAATTTCCATCTTTCTCCACCTGTAAGGAGCACCTTGGAAACAGGTAGAAGATAAAGAAACAAGGCTGCAGAGACAACAAATCTCTTGTGCTGATTCTGCAGGGCAGGCTGACAGTGGTGGTTCAGGTGCCAGCCAGGTGTAGGACTGCAAAGGAAAAGAGTTACCTGGAGCACAGCTTTAACTTTGGGAAAGCGGGAGTTCAGCTCGTGTGGCCAGCAGCAGTATTTATGCATGTGCTGCATGTGTTCTGAATTAAAGCGCATTCTTCTCTCTCCTCACATTCCTGAAATCCCACAGCAGAGATTTGTCCGTATTTTTCTCTAAAATTTGGCTGTAAAGCAGTTACAAGGGGAGAGGACAGATTCAACCTGGTGCTTGGCCCCGAGAAGCTGTGGCAGCTGTTCCCACATTCCCTTCCTTCTGTTGGTTGCTTGCCTGGCACTGGTCGGCTGCGGGCCCAGCTGGCATGGGCGGCCATGAGGTGCAGTGGGTCTGGCTGCCCAAGAGGTGTTCTGCAGACTCAGAACATCATGATTAAATGCATCATAGATTATTCCTGCTGTTTCTGGCATCGTCTCCTGATCTGGCAAACCAAGGGAGTATTATGGAAGAGGTTTTTCTGTGTGTTTGCCTTTCCTGCCCTGATGGCCGGCTGTCCAGGGTCTGAAGATGACAGCAGTATGAAGGTGGTTTGAATTTCCTCCCCTGTGTACAATGGGAGCTTTTGTCTAAGACCGAGGAGTTTTTTTCAAGTTTTCCATGTTTGTTTGACAGTAATTTTCTGCTCCAAGTTCTTCTGATGCCGTTCCAGTTTTGTTCCTCTGTCTCCGTTATCCAGTTAATGTTGGCCGGCACGGTGCTGTGTCCATGAATCTGTGGTGTGAGGTTTGGTGGCAGAGGGACCAGGTGAGCCCTGGCAGGAGGGTTACACGAGTTGGCCTGCGGTGGCAGCAGGACCTCTGCAGAAAGGGGGGTGTGCAGGGGGAGGCACAGGAGCCCCTGGGCGGCGGGGAGACATCCCAAAGCCAGTGTGGTCTCTGTTCCTTGTGGGCCCGACTTCAGCTGGAGGTGCAGAGGATCAGCCATGCAAATGTTGTCTACTGCACGTATGACCTTTGAAAAGGTGCCTCTGCTTCAGAGAGAGGTGAGGCTCCCAGATTTCTGCTGGGCTGTCCGTGTGTCCTGAGGCAGCCGGGTGACCGTGCACTCTCAGAAGGGCCCCCATGTGCCAGTTAATTCCCCCATCCTGGCTGGTTTAAAACATTTATAAAACGTTCCATCCTTCCCAGTAAAGACTGTAGTATGGACTACTCTTAGCAAAATGCTGGTACTCTGGTACTAAATCGTATTCCAGAAACATGAGCTCATACTTCAGACTGACAAGTGCCTGTGGTAAGTCAGGACTGAACTCTCATGGCTGCTGCATCCCTCCCACTCTTGAAAGTGTTGCTTGTGAGACACTCTAAGGATCAAAATGCTTTATTGCCATGAATTCTGCTGGGAAAAGTAGTATGAATCCAATATATGAGCATGAATACCAGAGGCTGTCACAGATGCCAGTGAAGCAGAAGTATTTGCCTAGATCCCGGGTCCAAAAAATTAAAAGTATGTTCCAGTAAGAAAAACATTGAGTTGTCTTGTTTTCCTTTACTCAACTTGGGTTTATTTAGTAAAGTCTTGGGGAACTTAGAGGTCCCATTCGTATTCTTCTTACATGCTCGCTTTGTACTGTATTTTTATCTTCATTGCATGTTTTTTATTAATTATGAGCCAATTATTAGCCAATGTTGCCTAAAACAGTTTGTGCATATTACTATAAGAAGAGTTAATAAAAATTTCAGGACCCCTCTTGATATTGGCCATTCAGTGGTGGCATTTGCATTTTAATCCTGTTTCAGGTTGCACAGAAAAATCTAATACTCAGGGTCTAGACAGTTACCTAGGTGGGATCTCAGATGATGAGGATCATAAAATGAATAAGCGTGTTTGTATTTGTGTTGTCTGGACACTGCAGCCATCAGTCCAGTGGCAGCTCCTACTAGGACAGATCGAAGTTCTCCTTTTGCATTAAATGGGGTATAATAAACACAGATGGAAAATACTGGTGTGTACAGAAACGACACAGGTCAGTAAATTGAGCAGAACAAATAGGGCTTGTACTTGGAATTGCAGAGAGGGGCTGTGCCTGGAGAGGCAGATGCTGACCCTGCTGCAGACTGGCCATTAGTCGAAGGGCAGGACCATCTCTGTGCTTTTCTCTTGTTCATACAAGTCTTGTAAAATTGTGTTGAGGGTAGAGAAAAGCACTAAAAAAACTATATTCCAGCCATGAAAACACGGAGCGCTCTGAAAAGCAGGGGGTAAAAAAGGCAAGTCTGCAAAGTTCAGGGTGGCAAAACCTGAATGAGATGGGAAGACTTGTTACCCTTCAGATGGGTCCCGTGCTGGGGGCGATGTCGCTTCACCTCACTGGAATCTATCCTGGGGCCAGCAGTGTGAGAAGCCTCTGTCACAGAGGCAGTGTTCTGGCCTGGAAGTCTCAAGTGCCAAATATATTTTGCCAGTTAATTACTTAGAATAACTTCTTTTTGCTTCCAGAACATCAGCAGTTCTGTCAAAGGTATTATGGATAAAAAGCACTAATTATCCATTGTCTTTCCTCCCTTCCTTGGCTGCATGAAATCCGTAGCCTGGCGGAAACACGGCTGGTTGTGCAGTGGGCTGAGCCCACCTGGCTGTGTGGGGTCTGATTTCCAGAGGTGTGCAGGAATGTTCACTAACAGCCTCTCCAGTGCAGTATTGGGGACTTGATGAGATCAGCTGCTTGGTAGATCTGCCTTGTACCTTTTAATCCTCTTCCCTTCCCAAAAGTCTCCTGCTGGCAGAGCTGCATCCCTGCTCTCCCTGTCCTTCCCAGGGCAGTGGATGGGCTGTGCAGACCTCGGGCTGGAGGGGTGGGTGCAGATGCTGGGAACCCCTGGCATGCTGCGACTCCGGAGATGGGAACAGCAGAGCTGTGTCCATCCTGCTAAGACAAGGATAGGAGAAAACATTTCCCATCGAGGGAGATGCATCTAGTGCCAAATTTCAGCTGAGAGTGAGGCTTTATTCTTGCACAGTGCTTTGTTCCTGGGAAGTGTGATACAGAGACTGAGAAAAATGAAAGAGATGGTTCCAGCTGTTTGTGTTACACTGAGGATGCAGAGAGCCAGGGTTAGAAAACACCTGCTGTTTCTGTCTTGTCTTTAGTGAAACATTGTCCTCTCCTTGCTTTAATCTTCTTAAAAGTAATTGATCATTTTTTTCTTACGTGGCATCACTGGAAAATTATTGTAACTGTTACTGTAGAGTGAGCACTGTAGTATCTTCATATAATGTGAGTTAAAATTTAAAGCTCTCAGCATGGGAAGGCTCTGTCTGTATTGGGACCGGGAGCTGCTCCTTGCCTCACTCCTTCAGCTGCAGCTGCTGGCTCCCTGCCTTCCCTTTTCCTCTCCTCTTCCAAAGGGTGATTCTCACCGTTTCCTCTTTGCAGATTTTTTCCCTTGATACAGTGTCTTCATTCCAATGCTAAACTAACTTGTGAATGCCTCTTGGGAAGGAAATAGGTGATGTGAATGCTTTTTATTTATTTTGTTAAAGGTCTGTGGGGAACACAGTGTGTGGAGAGCCTTCTGTGTACGCTGGAAACTGAAGGAGAAAGGAAGGAAGGAAGGGTTTTTTGCAGGAGAAAAATAGGCCAAAATCTTCCTTTCAGTTATGATTAATAGGTTTTTCTTTTGGGCTTTGAATATTGTGTTTGTATTCAAATGAAGTGGTTTCCAGGGGGGCTTCCAGGAATACATGTGGGGAGCGGATAGAAACCCTTTCCATAAAGGACATTCAGAATGTGCGGAACTGAACTGCATGTTTGTGGGTCTTGCTCTGTTTTGTTTCCTCCTGTCACTTGGAGCGTGTGCACGGCTCAGAGGATGAGGACTTTCCTTTCTCAGAGTTTGGGATGTGCCAGTGAAGCACAAGGTGCTGAAGAAGCCCACACAGCACATGGAGCTCTGTGCTGATGGCTGCGTGTCCGTGCCCTTCTCCCAGAGAGCTCAGTCAGGCAGGCACGGCTGCCCTGGACCAGCCTTGTGGGCTGGAAAGGTCCCTGTCAGAGGCGTGCTGTGTCAAACTCCCTCTGTCATCAGGCAGTAAAGAAAGTAATTAAATGATAATTCTACAAAAAAGGGGACTTAAGTGTGCAGCGTGATTTAGGTGACAGGTCGCTCACTGCTGGGAGGGCTCACGCTTAGCGGCTGCTGCACGTTGTTAGTTCTTTGTATTCTCTTTGATTTAAAGCTTCATGCTCGTAATCTAATTAACACTGAATTGGGTTTCCAGTACAGTGGCTTGTTTGGTTCAATAGGAACACATTTATACTAAAGGTTAATGAAAAGAATTCTGCTTTCATCAAATTCATTAAAAGGGGTTCTACAATCAAGACTTACTAATGGAAAAGAGATTAAATATTCATGTCTCTAAATTTCTCGCATCATTTCTGATTTTCTTTAGTCTCTGCCTTCCTGGATTGGATTCCAAAAGTGCCTGAATGCTTTAATGAAATACCAGTTTGGAAATTAATTGGAGATTTATCCTGTTAAAGCAAAAAGACTCTCACAGATGTATACCTAATGTATATCAAATGCAGGTCTCTGTGCTATTACAGATGGAGAGAGAGAGAGAAGTGGGGTCTCAGCCATGAGATCAATACTGGGAGCCAATCTCAAGGAGCAGTATTGGTTCTTAAAGCACTTTTAAAGAAATGCAAATAATGTTTTATCTTCTATATTTGTGCTATTGAAATAGGCTTGAATGAACCCAAAGTGCAGCAAAATTTACATCAGAAAGGTATATTAGCTGGGTATGAAGATAAAACCTGAATAATGGCATCCAAGGTGCTTGAAGAGTCAAGACCTTTTTATAACACAGTGTCCAGATGTGTGTGCTACAAATACTGGAGTACTTTGAGCATATATTGGATTGTGTTTTCTGTGGTCTCTTTCCCAGTAGCTCCCAGGCAGTTCTGGATACCCTTTGGGCCAGGGCTTTGCCCCTGTGTGTGAGCAGAGCATGTGTCTGAAGTTCCTGCTCTGTGTGTCGGTGTAGGGAGCTCTGTTTGGGAGTACTTTGTAGCTGTGTATTGATGTTGTTGCTGGTGGAGAAATGGAAATACGTGGTGAGAGAAGATACAGGTTACTTTGAGAGTATTGCACATTCGATTAAACGATTTCCTGGGAAAGAAAGAAACAAAACAAAATGCTCTGGTAAACAGGTTCAGAATTATGAGTGTCTTGCCTCAGTCTGAGAAGCGCCTGTGGGTCTATGTACAGGGGTGTGTGTGTTTATGTGACTGTGTGTTGTATTTAAAGTGCACCCAGCAAGTGGGACAGCAAGTGGGGCAGTCTCGAGGACGAGCATCTGGCTGTAAGTAGTTAAGTATTTGGCCAAATCCAAGGGTAAAGCTTTTCCTTACTACTAGTTACCAGCCCTGGTCTCCAAAACAGATCAGAGGCTTTTCAAAGGCTGAGAAGGTAATCAAAGTGAGGGGATCCACGCTGGGGGCAGCCACAAACCAGACTGTGGTGTTGGGTGGTTTTGATTGTAGCCAGAAACCAGAAGTGTAGCCGGAAGTGTGATGGTATAGCCCAGTGTCCACCAGCATGAGGTCAGGGCAGCTGTGTTATTTGTGAGTATTTGTGATGGGTCAGTGATGGACATTCCTGTTCCCTCTGTTCCTGCAGGCATACTTCCGACAGGGCGTGGCCCTGCAGTACCTGGGACGCCATGCGGATGCGCTGGCCGCGTTTGCGTCAGGGCTGGCGCAGGATCCCAAGAGCCTTCAGCTCCTGGTTGGCATGGTCGAGGCCGCCATGAAGTCTCCCATGCGAGGTAAGCACAGGGGGGGTTCTCAGGGGTGGTAACCTGCTGCTGAGGTACCAGAGGCAGGAGTTCCCGTCCGTGGGTGACTCTGACACATCTGAGGATGGGAGAACCTGGAGGCCTGAAGGGAAAGATTTCAAGATTTGGCTTCTTCTGAGTTAGAAGAATGCTGAGAATGGAGCCTAAAGTTGCAGAAGGAACAAAAACTATCCTTCTGATTGAATGGGATAGCAAGATGGTGATAGCCAGCTTGAGGGGCACTGGAGATAAACTGGGTTTGTATAGCAGTTCCCATGGACTCCCTGCCTGTTTGTCCTTTCTCCAGTATCAGTGCAGACAGAGGTGTGTGATGCTGTGGCCCTGGCTGTGCTGTTACTGAGACAACTTCCCACAGTGATTTGGTGCCTGACTGTTGGGAACAGGGCATCCGAAATGCTCCAGGCCAGTGTTAGCCCAGAAGAGCACATCAGCAGCTTTTCTGTGGTACTGTCTCTCAAAACACAGTGTTCCAGAAGGAAAAAAGGCTGCTCTGCTAATTCCCTTCTGTTCAGGCAGTGTTTGAAATCACAGGGACCTTGAAGCCATATGAGCTGTGCAATGTTTTGCCTCTTTCAAAATGTCCCTGTTTCCAGGATTTTTTTTCTCTAGAGGAAGGAGGTCGTCTCCTCTTCGCTCTGTTTCTCTTGCACGCTTTGTGTTGCAATGTCCTAATGCTGTTATCCAGGAGGGAACGTGGCAATTCTCATCCTCAGCAGATGGTACTGGGGGCTGCAGGGCTTAGGAGCCAAGAAGCACTGAAATGAAAAAATATCCCTGTTGGTGTTTCCTTTTTTGCGTCCTCCAAAATGAATTAATCTCAAAATTTCTGTCCTATATAGCAGTTACCTTTTGAAGGTAATTTCATTTGCTACCCAGTGGTACTGAGGCTGCTGCTTAGAATGCAGGTGAGGTGGTGTTCTGTGTGAGCATCCCCGAACGTGGCTGGATGATCTCTGACCCACTGCCCTGCAGCTGTACATCACCTGTGCTCCCTGCTGCAGTTAGACCAGTCGAAGCAGCTGAGCAGGTCCAGTGCTGTCATTCCAAGGGAGCACCGTCTCGTGCCAAAGAAGGAGCAGCTTCTTTCTGCAGTTTTGCTCACCTCTCTTGGCATGCATCGTGTGTTTTGGGTATCTGGACAGGCACAGACTTTGCAGATGCTCAGCTGAAAGTTTGTGCTGAAGGAGCAGAAACTGCAACGCTCTCAGACACTACTGGTGACCCATTTGCAGTTTCCTACAAAATTCCACAGGTATTTTCTATATTCCATCTGCTGTTATGCCAGGCTTCAGAGCTCAGTATGAGACTGCTCTACATGCTCGTGCTGCCTTCCTGAAGTGCTTTCTGCAAGGCCAAACAGCAGCTTGCCAGGTGATCTGTCTTGATGGGGCAGATCTTAGATGGTACCTTTGAGCCCCGAGCTCCTGCAATAATTCTTAGTTGGATTTGGGCAGTCTGGCCCTTAATTCATGTGTCATTTGGTTACAAAAAAATCAAGATGAGCTGTGAAGGTGATTCCTGATGTAAATAACTTGGTTTGTTGAGTAACTCTGTCTTTGGTTTTGTGCATCAGAGTCCCTGGAGCCCACCTACCAACAACTGCAGAAGATGAAGCTGGACAAGAGCCCCTTTGTTGTGGTGTCTGTGATCGGCCAGGAGCTCCTGACTGCAGGCCACCACGGGGCCTCTGTGGTGGTGCTGGAGGCTGCCCTGAAGATTGGCACTTGCAGCCTGAAGCTGCGGGGATCAGTGTTCTCTGCACTGAGCAGTGCGTACTGGTCCCTTGGGAACACAGAGAAAAGCACTGGATACATGCAGCAGGACTTGGACGTAGCCAAGAGTTTAGGTAAGAATTCTCCTTTTACTGCTTGAGTGCTGGATTGGGACAGGTGGAACAAATCAAGAGCTAGATTAATGATCAGTATCTCTCTGAAACGCTCAGGTTTCTGTGGGGTTTCACAAACTGCTAAATCCAATCTGAAACTCCCGAAATGTGCAGACTTGCAGGTTTGTGCAGCCCTGTTTGCCTGCCTGTGTGAAGGGGCAGATGATCAATGAATGCTAAGGTTTTACAGGGTCTTCTAATTACCTGATGTCATGTATGGGGGAACTGCTTTACTCTTTTTGTAGACTTATGCTCAAAACCTTACATGAGTTTTAAATGAAGCCATCTGTTCTTTCCGAGAATTCAATGGACAAAGGTACTCAGTCTGAGATTCTGGGGCAGTAGCCAGGGAAGGAACAAAACAAGAATGAGACAACGGTGAACAAAGAGTGTTTAAAAAATAAACAAACCTAAAAATCCCTCTCAAGTACAGTATATTCTGCACAACAGTGGGGACATTCAGCTTCTCAGGGTGTTGTAGGAGAGCAGGCAGATGTGAGTCAAAGGCCTGGTTGTGCACAGGTGGAAGGCAGTGCCTGAAGGCTTAAGCCAGGAGTGCTCACTGAGAGCATAGGAATTGCTCTCTTGAAGATGGCCATAGATGTCCTTTGTACATCTGAGCTGTGCTGCAGAATTGTTTTCTGGAAAAAGCTGACATGCTCTGTGCTTGTTCCTGGGCCATTGACTAACCTTCACAACATCAAACAAGGAATAAACAGGGAGCAATGGGAAATTGCCAAGTGTTAGACCAAAGGAGAAAGTAAAACAATTCTAAAAATAAGGTTGATGGCAATTGTAGAAGTTTCTGAAGGCCAGCAAAGAGGAGAGTTTGGCTGTGTACTAACTGTTCTGATGACTTGTCATACTGGATCATCACTTGTACATCGTGTTCCAGTGTTCTCTCTGGATGCTTCCAGCAGTGCTTGTATGAGCTAACCTGTGTTTTGTTTGCATGTGACACAGGTGACCAGACGGGAGAATGCCGAGCTCATGGTAATCTGGGCTCTGCATTCTTCTCCAAAGGAAATTACCGGGAGGCCCTTACTAACCACAGACATCAGCTGGTGCTTGCCATGAAGCTCAAGGACAGAGAGGTAGGAAACTTATTAAATAGTCTGAGTTGGAAGTCAGCACTGTGTGGTTTTCTGGACAGATACAAACATCTCAAAAAGCCTTGTCTGTTCTGCCCTGTTTTACCCCAAGAATTTGGAAGCTGCATGATTTCTTTTCCCAGGTGTCAACTTGCCTTTTGTCAAGGAAAGTCCTTGTACCAGTAGATACAGTGTGTGGAGTGCAGGGGGCAGGATGTTTGGTTCATCTTTTTGCCTCCCACATCTCTAGTCTCCACGGGGCTCTGAGCAGGTCCTTTTGCCTCCCTCTCCCTTCCCTATGCAGAGGCTCTGGGGCTTGGGGCACCGGGGGTAGAAGCAGCTGCTGGGTCGGTGTCAATCCCACATGGCCTCAGTGGAACCCTGACTGCCCTTGGTGCATGATACAGATGCTGCCAATCCAGACTCTGTTAGGCTGCACCCTAAGTTGTACCTAAGTTGTACAAGAAATGAGCAAGATCCCTGTCCCCAGTGTTACCGTAAAATATGCTTTGTGTAAACACCAGTGGAAAGAGAAAGAACCTGGGCAAGCCTGCAAACAGAATCGTTGTGTAGACTGTAGGGGTTGCTAGGACTGGATCTGCTTTTCCTTGACCACTTGCCATTCAGCTCCTGAGGCATTATACTGGGCTCCCTGCCAGTGCAGGGAAGTGGGCTGCACGGACTGAGCCGGCTGTCCCAAGGGATTTCTCCCAAAAGTTCACTGTAAGGGCAGAATCCTATTTTAGTACATGTTACAAGCACAAAACCTATCCCCCACTTCAGGGATTCCCCTCTACTGTGAACGGGAGGACAGGGTCTGGTGATCACAAGGCATGTGCAGGGAGGGGCTAGAGGCAGCAGGGCAGGTGAGAATTCATGTAAGCACAAGTAGTTTTGGGGGAGATCTAAAAACTGAGGAAGATCAGTTTCCCATTGGCAAGTCGTGGAAAAAATCCACTTGAATTTGCTGAGTGCTTTACTGAAATATTATTTGATAAGTTGAATATCAAGTAAACCTCGGAGAAATGCATCTTTCAGTAGGTTGTGGAAGGACTGTGGCTGGGGGAGGGACCTGTTAGATGTTTTCTTGATTATTTTACCAGCTGGAAAACTTCCTGAATCACTCCTGATTTCCTTGTTTATGTTCACGCAGAGCAGAAAAGCTGTTACTCGTCATTGTTTTTACAGTTTTCTTGATCTGGGTCCCTGTTGCTGCTAACAGTGTAACCTGTGTGGCTGCCACTCTTCTGTGGGGTTTCTGCAGCAGCAGATCCCCCGTTGTGGGGGCTGCAGGAGCAGCAGGATTGCTGCTGTGCTGGTGGGAGCGCAGCAGCCCCAGAGCCCAGGCTGGAGCGTTTCACTGACTTCAGGCCACTGATCTAAAAAGATCCCTCTGGGGGGAGTCCAGGGAATGAGGACTCATCGTGATAGTTCTTAGTTCATGACACATCTGGGCACATAATTAACAGTTATTGACAACAAATGACTACTTGGTTTAGCAAGAAAGCTGAGCTTCTTGGATTTCCTGTAGGATGTAACCACAGGAAATTAATTTGGCGCTTTCTGATGACATCATCTTGACCACAGAGCTTCCTCTGAACAAAAAGCTGTTTTTCTTGGCCTCCTTTGCAGACATTTTTATAATGCAAATGTTATAAAGTTGCAATAGGGCTGATGTGAATTCCACCAGAAGGGAATTTGGTGTGCGACTTTAATGAGGTAATTGTTTTACCTCCGACTGTACAGAGAATTGGCAGAGGAGGTAAAAAGTGCTCGTTTGTATGGGTTACTGCTGTCTTCAGAGGGACTGTCAGGTTCTGAGGCTGCAGATGTTTGTACCAGGGGCTTCTGCTGGGTTGTGTCACTCATAAACTGAGGAGGAGGTTGCAGAGGATCTATCTGCAGCACTGAGATCTGCCTTCCCCTGCACGGGCCCAGAGAAGGGGAGCTGTCAACTGAGCAGGGAATCATCTCAGCTGTTCACAGGGGCTCAAGATTTGAACTAATTGTCTGGCATGGGGAGTCTATGCAGCTGCTGTTACAAGCACTGTATTGTGCTGAGCACAGGCCATGTGTCCAGGCAGGCCATCCGCTCTTTCAGCCAGTGTGAGGAGAAGTTTGGGCTGTTTTGTGATACCTGTGCCCAGAGAGAGCATGGAGCAGGTGCAGCTGGTATTTGGCATGCCTGTAGTGTCTCCAAGAGAGACCTTGGGGTGTTGAACACACATTTAGGTTTGGTCTGTGCAGATGAGAGAGAGCACTGGTTCTTAGGAGACGCTATGAAGGGCATCATGAAACAGCCATCTCAGGTAAGGGATGTGTCAGATTTTTTCACCAGCTGCAGTGCCTGGTCAAGAAATTCAGATGAGCTAATTCCCTGAGATTGTTTCTGAAAGAATTAGCAGACTTGAAAAGATGTTTGTTTCAGGAAACCAGGAATCATAAGGGACTTAATCGGTCTTCCTCTCTGTGCATTCCTTGGTTCCTGTGGAGCTCTGCAATGACCCTGTGGTCAGTGGGATACCATCCTAAAGAAGGTGACAACAGAAATGAGGGGCAGTAGAAGACAGGATGGTAAGCAGGACCATCTGGGAGGACAGTTGCCTCTTCTGATGGAGGTGAGATGATTTGATGCAGATAAAGGGAAAATAGCAGGGCAGGTTGGTAGTCTGTCCTTTCTCTGTAAGATGAAGCAGAGGAGATTTCAGCATGGACTGTCCTGGCCTGCTGCAGACCTTGGGAATGTGTGATTGAGAATGATGTGTCTGCAGTGGAGTGAAATGTTGTCTTTACTTCCTTGCTGCTTGATGATGCATGGATAAAGAGTCACAGCCCTGTCCTACACTGGCAGCAGCATCGTGTTCTTGTGATGCGTTCGGTGCTCTCTGTGAGTGAAATGTCAGCACACACTGTCCAGCAGTTCATGTGCTGAGGAAATAGTGTTCTGGTAGCTTGGGCTGCTGCTCTTTTTTCCAGTCACTACTTTGTGCCATTGAAAGTGCTGGTAGTTGTACAGAGAGAGGTTCCCTAAAGCAGCAACCAAAGTACCGGGATGTGTCAGAGGAGGAGTGGCAGACGGTGTTAGCAGCTTGTTGTCTTTTGCTTGTCACAGAAGCTGGCTCTGATGAGCAGCAGAAATTTGCAGCCTGTTTTTCCTCAGAGTGGACTGAGGCCTGCACATAATGGAGTTGTAGAACATGTTTGTACTCTATTTTTTAATTAATTGCTTTGTTTTTAGCACCAGGCAACATGATCTTATGGAAGCCATCAGGTAACTCATGTAGTGTGTGTTGATGCCACATCAAAACCTGTGATTTAGACAAGGGTTATTCAACTGATAAGAGGATCAGAGGAAAGAATGCAGTAAAAATGTAAATGTAAAAGCTTGTGATGCCTATAACGCTAGCACCTTATGTCCTTTTTCCTCTTCATCACTAGCTGCTGCTCAGGTGTGCAGAATGGTCTTGTATTTGGAGTTCTATAAGGTTAGAGTGCCAAGGTAGAGCCAGTGGTGCATTATCTCTTGGAATGGGTTGGAGTGGCCCTTTTTGCTGACAGTTTGGAAGGGCCTGTGTTCCTTCCAAAACATTTAATTTACAGAAGTACTGCTTGAGTGTTGGAGCTCTGAGGGCTGACAAGCAGAAATGGACAGGAAAGGGAGAGCTGTGGAGCCCCTTCTTGGGTCCAGTGTCCAAACCCTCACACAGGCTGTGCTTGAATCCTGCCATGCAGAGGCCATGGACACCACAGGGACTCCGCAGTGTAATAGCTCCCTTCTCTCCTGGGCCCTCAGACGCCTTCGATTACAGCCCCGCTGTTCAGAAATAGCAGGGCAGTATGGCAAGATCATAAAGTAACCACCATGAAATGAATGCTTGTGTGAAAATGCACTGCCAGCACAGAGCTCTTGGGAAGGTTGCTGCTGCCAGAAAGCCACTGGGCGCTGGCAGCTCCTGCATGTTGGCTGGTGGGCACGTTTGGAGCTGAACTGGGTCTTTTCTTAGGATGCAGCGTCGCTCTTCGCCAGGCAGGAGTGAACAGAAGGTGCTGGGTGAGGAAGAGTATTGTCTGTACCCCTGGACTCTCCCTGGGACTGGAATGAAGATGCAGCCAAGTGCCTCAAGGCTGTTTCCGGCTGCCCCTCTTCTCAGGATTGTGGATGAGGGAAGGGCAGAGAGCGAAGGACAGACTGACAGACTGTCAGTGCCATCTTGCCCCTGGGTTGGCTCGTGGTGCCCAACAGCTTGCAGCAATCATTCCTGGCCCAGCTTTAAAGGGATTTCCCCTCACCTCCCTCTAGAAGTAGCTGTTTGTGGGAGGAGTAGGTGCAAACCTGGCTCTTGTTACTGACCCTTTGTGTCTGGGGCTGCTTCCCTTGGACATCTCCATGAGCATACGTGGCTCTGGGAATTCTCTGCAGCAGGCAGGTATGCTCAGTAACTGATGAGCCGGGTTTTACTGTCTCAAGATGCTTTTTTAAACAATTGCAGATGTAAGGCAGAGTTCATGTTTCCAGCTTCAGCAGATTTTGTTCAGAAAGGCTGACTATTTGCAGGAGAAGGACATGATGAGGATGATTATTAGAACAGGTGGTTAAGTGGCATAGAAGAAAGGTGTTTATTAAGCAGACTTCGGTGGGTTTTCTTTGTCACCTTGCTCTGGCATATCTGTGAAGGTTCTTGTGTGGCAGGGGAAACATCAGAATGCAGAAATTCCTGTTGTAAAGAGAAACCATGGGCTCACAGCCCAGGAGACTCCAGAAGCTGTCTGGGTGCTCTCGCTGCAGAGGGCATTGCTGTGGAGCTGGCAGGGACCACTGGCCACTGTGCATCTCTGGAGGAGGAGTGTTGGGGAATATGGTTACTGGGACAGACATAATTCCTGGCTGGATTCAGTTGGGAATTTGCAGATTCTGCAACTGTCTGAACATACTTTGTGAGCAGCTCAGCCACCGCTGGTTATTTAGATTTGCAGTTCTGGTAGTTTTTCCCAGTCCCCTTCAAAGCAATGAAACTCAGCATAAAGCTCCCACATTTGGTAAACTGCAGCTCCTTGCTGTGCAAGTCAAAGATCAAATTTCACCTTGTTTCCAGAAGGAGATGCAGAAGGAAAGATAGATCATTCCTTTCTAATGAAATCTGTAAATTCTGTAAAGCCAAGGTTTTCTACCCCTTCCTGAGGGGAAGGGGAAATGCTTTCCAGGTGTCCCGTCTGCCCTGCTTTGTCTGTCAAGCCACATCTTCAGTTGATAGCAGACCTGTAAGGATATTCAGCATTTTCCCTGAACTTGTATCAGTTGTGGTTTGGAGCAACAGAATGTGTTTTGGTTTTTTTCTGTTCTGCTGAGTTAGATAAGAAAAAGACAGGAACACAGACTGAGTTGGAAGTGGCACAGCTGTCCTTCAGGAGGACTCCATTCTTCCTGAAATAGGACCTGTGGGATCTGTGGTGGAGAAGTCCAGGAAAACACCTGGAAAAGGGCATAACCCTCTACAGTGGGACTGTGAGAAACCCTGGTCCTTTGCTTCCAGAGAGGGTGGTGAGCCTCCCTGTCCTGTGCCTGTTCAGGCTGGTGTAGAAGCTGAGGGCAGGCTTTTCATTGTTACTGACTGAGCCCCTGCTGCCATACCTGAGCTGCCTGGCTTCAGTGGCATGGCTGTACCCTGTGCTGTGCTGTCTCTTGGCTTGGCATGGCTCAGGACATCCTGGAAGGCTTCAGTAGGCACCAGCTCGTTGAAGCCCAGCAAAAAAGGGCCTGTGGCCTCTCTTGCCCTGTGGGATGGGCTGGTCAGTCACTCTGCTGTTCTCTGCAGAGTTTAGCTTTGTAAGGGTTCGCTTGCATAGCAGTTGGCCTTTTCCATTGCATCCAAGTGGCTTTCAGGTGTTTTAAAAATAGAATTTCTCATAGGGTAAACTTTGTCTCTTCTTCAGTGTAAATCCTGAAGTGATCCCTCAGCTGTTCACTTGTCTCCTCAGTTGTGCTCCTTCTCATCAGTCTCAGATGGAGTGTGGAGAATCCCATCCATTCATGAACTGCAGCTCGAGGGAGCCCACTGCAGTGTCCCTGCCCGTGGGATGTGTGTGGCACTCGGCTCTATGAAGAGATGGTCTGGCCCTGGGGCTGCCACATTTTTCAGAAAGGAAAAATCTGAAAATCTTGAGACCACAGTTACTTTGTTATGTTTGCAAACAATCTGTAAAATGAGGACAGGATATAAATACCTCACAAATGAGAACTGGAAATAGTCTTCAGGCTAAAGCAGTTTGTCATGCATGAAAACATTGACTAAGATGTCAGAGACAGGCTGTGGAGGCAAAAGGAGGAAAGTAGTGTTTGCTGCAATAAGCATCAGAGCTCTGCAGAAAACCAGCAGACAAGGCACTTGCTTTCTGCTTTTTTCTGGCTCTTTTCCTCTTCTGTAGTGAAGCCACGGCTTCAAAATAATTTATTACATATTCTATCTACCAGAAGTGGGTTATCTGCTGCCTTTAGCAATATGAACAGGAAGGAGTAAGAGGAGAATTTACAAGGAGTAAGAGGAGAATTTTCCTTATTTCTTATGGCTTTATCACATCTTACTGGAAGTAAGTAACAGATCAAGGAGTACTTTGCTAATCTGTACTAGTAGCTAATGCAGCCACTGCTAATAGAGGTTCAGGAATGATGACTTCAGGGTGTATCAAACAGCAAAGAGATTCCTCTTTGTGAGCTTTTTTGAGAGAAGAGTTGGGAAACTGCTTGAGAGCTTTTGTTAGGAAATTAGTGTCTGTGGATGAAGGCCGAGTGCCAGCTGCTCGGAGAACACTTTCCATATGAGTTCATTTGGGATTTAGGGGTCCTCCAGGGCACTAGTGCTGCATTACAGCTCACACTGAATCACGTGCACGGCCTAGAGGATGAGTTCAGTGATGTGATCAGCCTTTGTAGCTGACCATCAGCAATTGGATACGTATAAGAGTATAAATTTTTTGCCTTTCTCTTTCTGTCTTTGGGAGGTTTTTTTTAGAGTCAGCTTGATTGGATTCATATAGGTTAGTCTGGTTCAGATGTGATAGGATTAAGCAGAACAAAGGGAAATCTCACCAGTGCAGGAAATTTGGGAATGCACTAAAAGGCCATATGCTTTGTTTTGTTTGGACTTGTGACTCAAGAGGGAAATGTAATACTTCCTGAGGATCTCCTTTAAATGTCCCCATTTGACCTCCACAGCACATGGATTTTAGATGAAAAAAATGCAGTCTTCTGGTTTTACTTTCCTCTCACAGTGACTGCAAACCCAGCTTGCTGCTGAAGCCTGGACCTGGCTGCAGTAACAGAAATGAAGCAGAAACCTCGTGCAGGAGCTGCAGCTCCGGGAGCAGCACTCTCTGGGTTTCCAGAGGCCACCTCAGCTGAGACTTTCTACCCTATATTGAGTCTGCAGTGAGAGATGCCCAGCTTATGAAAAAGAGTAGCAAGGATATGCTGCTATAGGAGTTGGAGTTTTGTTTGCCTGCACAAAGAGCTGCTCTGGGACCTGTGAGATCCAAGCTTGTGACTTGCTGGCTTATTCTTCAGGACTAACTTAGACCAGGGCATGAGTCACTCTTCAGTGTCACCATCTCAGAGCAGCTTGTGGTTTTAAGTGAAGGCTTCTTTTCTTACATCACCACTAAATATGTCAAGTCAGCTTTCCTCCATTAAGTTATTTCACACAGGAGCCTTTTAGATTATGTTCAGAAAGCGACCAAATTTGGGCTACTTGGGGTGAAGATAAATGAATCTCAGGTGATGCTCAGGCTCGATGCTGAGGTCTCCTTTAAACTGTTCCTGAGCTGGTGTATTTTGTGTGACCTTTGTGGAGTCAGTGGAGCACTGCAGAGCCCACCCAGAAAGGCAGTCCCCTCCCCTGGTCCCCAGCACTGCACGGTGAGGGGTGTTCCCCCAGCTCCCACAGTGAATGTGAACAGCCTGGTCAGTATGAGCGACAGGCAGATTTATTCTTAAGAAATGATGTGGGGTAGTTGCTGTTTCTGCTTTCCATTAGAACTGTTTACAGTTCTGTTAAGGGATTAGCTCAGGTTTGGTTTTATGAGTGTTCTAGGCAGAACTGGACACCTTGCTCCTAAACAGTAATGGAGGAGGTGGAGTCAATGGATTTTCCACTGGAGCGGCATTATTTTGATCTCCAAACGAGCCCCTGAAAGTCAGTGTTCCCTTTGAAGCCTTTGGTTTCAGGAAGAATACCGACTGTGAATGGCTTGGCAGTCGAGCAGTGGTGCTGTTCAGGTTTGCCTGGATTCATGTACTTTGTGTGATGCTTTTACCATGGAACAGGGAGAATGAGAAGTCCTTTGAAACACTACCATTTTCCTGTGCAAGTACAGACAGAGAGGGCTGGGAGTGTGATTGTTAGCATAGCCCATGGCAGCCTCTATCATGAGCAGCAGGTCTCTGACACCTGCAGAGCTGTGGATTTTACTCATTACTCAAGTGGGGACTGGGATCATCTCTTCCTGCTGTATATTTTGAATCTCGCTATTGTGTCATTAATTCCTGGTTATTTCTCTTTCAGTTAGTAGTTACAAGCTCCTTCCCAGCTTTCACATACTAGTGCTTCTGTTCCATGGCTTTGGCTTTTTTTGGGGGATTGTTCTTTGATAGCGTCTATGTAAAAGACTGAGGCCTTCTACAAATAAATTGGATTTGACAGGGGTATTGATTTCAGTGTATTTTTTTTCACCCAGGAACTAGTTATCTAAAAGCAAATCCATTCCTTCTTTCTGCGTACAGATCATGTACAAAAGGAGGATACTGCCTGCTCCTTCTTTTCCTATTTTCGAAAGCATGGCACACAAAGGGAAAAGCTGGATGTGACACTGGCACATCAGCCTCGCCTTTGAGGGAGGAGAGGACAAGTGGGAATTTTGATGGGGCACCTGCTGTATTTGGGTGTAAGAGTTGTCTTAGTGCATAAATCAGTAGTTCTCCAAGCTGGACTGTGGAAATCTGGTGGATTCTGAGGAAGTGATGAGGCTTAATGTTACCCCATGCCCAGAGGGAGAGGGGAAGTAGAGAGAAACAGCACATAAGGGCAGGTTCGATTTCTGATCAGTCCTAACTGGTGTCTGTGTTTGGGGATTATGGGTACCTTAGAGTGAGATACCAGGCTAAGCATTTTCACCTTGCCTATTTTAGAATGATTATAGAATGTTCTTATTTAAGCAGACTGTTCACTCAGGTGAAGACTTGTTTAAATGTAATGACATGACGGGGAAATGACCCTTCTCTGGCAAGAGCGAAATACCTGAGGAAGGCATCTCTCCAAGTCACCAGGTCCCCATTAGTGGTCATTCTATGATGCACATCTGCTTAACATCAGACTGCCTTATTCATCTGAAAAACCTGAGCTGGCTGTTGCTCTTGAGAAAAAGAGAGCACTTAGGAACCTGTTTCAGAGCTCCCTGCTGTGCCTCAGCTCAGTGGCAGAAGAATCTGCTTTCTATTATAGTGATAAATTGCTTAATTGGAGGTGTAAGCAACCCCCACTGTAAAATTTGTCTTTGTCAGATATATAAAGCATTGATTTTCTTTGTTTGCTAATGCAAACCCCCCTAGTATGGAGCTGTAGTCTCCCATCACCCTGTTACCAAGCAGAGGTCTATGCTAGCAGAGCTGGGGTGTGTTTCACGTGTGTCAGCCTTGTGCTCTCCCCACCATGTTGGGCCTCTTCTGCCAGTGACGTGGGAACACCCCATCCCTCTTGGCTCAGTGTGTGAGTCACTTGGGGTTCCCACTGGATCCTGTTTTGTGGGGAATTTTATTAAATATACAGTGATGAATTTATTTTCTGTAATCTTATTCCTAACCCCCTGAAGTGAGCCTTTGGAGTCCCCCAGCAGATGTTATCACCAAATTGTTCTTAAACATTTCTGTAAGGGCAAGCTCCCCGACTGCCCCCAGAGCACAGAGAACACTGATGGTTATCTTGCTGGAAGATTGCTGCTGCACACAAGAACCACCCCCTAGCCTGGGAAAGCCAGAAGTGCCACAGGGCTCTGCTCATGCAGATTCTAAGAGGATAGAGAAGTGCTCCTTTCAGATCAGGTAACAGTGGAAGCTGCTGCAGAATAAAACATGAGGAGTGTTGGAGTGAAGAACACATCAGAGGGTAGAGGTGGCCTTCCTGCTTTTTCTAGCTGTGTGTGAGCCACAGCCTAGAATCTGAAAACAGCCCTAGCTTTCTAATCAAGTTGGGCTATTTTTTGTCAACCCTTCACTGTTCATTTTCTGTTTCTCTTTTTTTCTCCTTCTACTTTTTTTTCTTTTCTGCTTCACTTGTCCTCATCCCACATCCTGATTTGGACAGTCCAGTCCTGGGCACTCTGGCATGTGAGCCAAGTGTCTTTGCATGCCCCGAGAATGGTTGCCAAGCTTGCACCCTTCATTCTAGGTCTTTACTATGAGCCTGGGCATGCTCTGGAGCAAAGGGATTAGGAGTCCTGGGAATAAGCATTTCCAGGCTCACAAATTTTGAATTCCTATCATCTGCTTCCCATTCTAGGAGATATCCTGAAGATTTCTTCCCATGTGCAGTATGAGCAGTCTCTGTTTCTGTCAAGTTTTTCTTGTGCACAGACAATCTGAGATCTGCTGCTTTCCATTTATGCCTCTTTTTTCCAGCCATAGCCCATTAACATCATCCAAGTCTCTGCCTGATGGCTCTTTGCCAGAGCTCATCTCCTCAGCAATCTGCATGCATGGATGTCCACTTTTTTTATTTTAGCAGCCCCAGGAGACACCAGATTTCCCTGACTCGTTTTTTTTTCCCAGAAAGACGTTTCCATTCTCTTCCCATTAATACCAGAAGTGCTCCTGCTGCTGGTGGCCAGTCTTTCAGAACTATTTGAGGCTGGATCAGTTCTGATTGCATTGTGCCAGATTTGACTTTGCTGGTGGTGCTGCTGGTTTGTTCCAGAGCAGCAGGCTCATTGCTCACCAGCAGAACAAAGGGGGAGCTCTGATGCACCTTGGGGCCTGTAGTGGGCCAATATTTTGGTCTGGGCTTGAGCAAGATGGCTGCATGTATCTGGTTTTTTCATTTTTTTTTTTCCCTAGTGAGGTTGCAAGTGACTCAGTACTCTGTGTATATTAGTATTCTTGAAGTTCTTTGTAAAAATGGATTGAAATTCAGAGCAGCAATTTTTATGTTGGTTTTGTAGCAGCCTCCAAACAGGTCCCCTCACACCCTGTAAGAGCTTTCCCTCCCGGTGTCAGCCAAGAAGTTACATCACTGGGCTGCTCAAGAGCCTGTCCAGGGCCAAAGTACCCCGAGGCTGCGGCCAGTCCGACCAGTACGGAGCAGGACCCCCTCCCCAGCTCTGCCTGTGTCTGTACTGGGAGCAGCTGGTCCAGCCTGTGCCAAGGAGGGGCTGGGGCCAGTGCTGCCCACTGGGAGCTGCAGCCCTCGGCCAGCTGCTGCCCTCACCCTGGCAGCTCCTTTCTGGAGGCTTGGAATTGGGTCACAGCAGCAGCTGGGCAGCAAAGGAAGTGCACGTGGAGGAATCACAGAGGAGTCAGGGTCAGGACACTGGAGCAAACAGCCTTGCTGAGGCA
The DNA here is from genome assembly GCA_038380795.1 of Pyrocephalus nanus. Taxonomy (NCBI): domain Eukaryota; kingdom Metazoa; phylum Chordata; class Aves; order Passeriformes; family Tyrannidae; genus Pyrocephalus; species Pyrocephalus nanus. Next base: position 6,849,400 of record CM076278.1, read on the forward strand.
GCAGGCGTGTGTTGGGCAGGAGGAACACATCTCTGCCCTTGGCTCCTTGCCCTGCTGCCTGGCTGGGTGCTCTGGCTCTGCCAGGTGGAAGGCAGGCCTGTGCCCTAGGTGATGCAGTGGGCAAAAGAATATGATTCTCAGATAATTTGTCTTGTTAAATACAGCTGTGTTTTGGTGGTAAGAACTCGGGTTTTCAAGGAGATGTACTTAGGTAGGATGTGCCCAAGGGACGGAGGCTCCAGCTGCTGAAATGCTGTTGTCTTTGCTGCAGTCCCAAGGTTGTGTGGGGCTCAGGACCCTGATGATGCACAATGAGAACTGTGCTCTTTGGAGCACGGTGTGCATGGCCAAGCAGAGGCACCTGAGGATGTTGGTGACTGCAATGGCCTACTGGTACTTCAAGAGAAGCTGCAGAGGTATTTCTCTCCTCCCAGCTAAGTGATGGCTGCAAGTGTGTCGGTTTTCCAGCAGCAGGTATTCAATGGCTGTTTAGCTTGGAGAGAAGAGATTGCAGGATTCTCATGGTGGCTCATTCTGCAGCGTGGCTATGTCCAGTTGTGCATTCTGCTGCTGTCTCTGGCACTGCTTTGACCTCAGTCCACAGCAGTCTAGTGCTTTGATGCGAACTCATGGCGTGAAGAGTGGACAGAGCAGGCATTTGTTTGCAGTGTTCTCTGCAGGTGACTATCATTATTTATCTGCTTTCCTAAGAGCTGCCATATACAGGATGGTTTGTTGAGTTAGCAGGACCTGGCGTGGGTGTTACAGTAACCATGAGAGGTGACCTGAGGTGTGGCTGCCTGTAGGGGAGGCACTGCTTTGTGGACAGCTGGGGTTGGTCCTGGAGTGCAGTTTTCTGCAGTGATCACTCTCTCCATCTTCTCAGTGTTCTCTGCATGTTTGCGGTGCCATCCTTCCCCTCTGCCAGCTACACACACACACTGCACACTTCAGAGAAAGAGGTAACCCAAGGCGTGGCCTCCTGAGTCAACCCCATCCCTTCCTGTTGCCTCCACCTTAGCTGCCCTGAGGGGTTTAGAACTGCAGAGTAGGTTTTCTAGCTGGCAGTCACATTCTGTGTTCACCATGGCCTCTTGTGGTTTTGATTTCTATGCCTGGGGCCATCTAAGTCGTTTCCATGAACGCTTGTACTTACATTGCCTCTCTTACCCCTTCCATGAACGCTTGTACTTACATTGCCTCTCTTACCCCCGCAGGCAGCGTCCTCGGCTCTGAGCAGTCTGGGCCACGTGTACACGGCCATCGGGGACTACCCAAATGCGCTGGCCAGCCACAAGCAGTGTGTCCTCCTCGCCAAGCAGTCCAAAGACGAGCTCTCTGAGGCGCGGGAGCTGGGCAACATGGGAGCAGTGTACATTGCAATGGGGGATTTTGAAAACGCGGTGCAGTGCCATGAACAACATCTGAAGATCGCCAAGGAGCTGGGGAACAAGCGGGAGGAAGCTCGGGCCTACAGCAACCTGGGCAGTGCTTACCACTACCGCAGGAACTTTGACAAAGCCATGTCCTACCACAACTACGTGTTGGAGTTGGCCCAGGAGCTGGCTGAGAAGTCCATTGAGATGCGAGCTTATGCTGGCCTGGGCCACGCAGCTAGATGTATGCAGGACCTGGAGAGGGCTAAGCAGTACCATGAAGAGCAGTTGCACATTGCTGAGAGCCTGCAGGACCGAGCTGCTGAAGGCAGAGCCTCCTCCAATCTAGGTAAGGCCCTGACACGGAGCAGAATTTGTCAGGGAATGCTGAGACTATCAGAGCTGCTGCCAGGATGCAGGAGGTCTGCTGTGTGCTGTCTTCTTAGTCACCCCAGTTTCACCAGACTGCCTTAATAAATTAAACAGGCCCTTGGCAGATTGTGTGCTGCTGTAATGTATTCCATGTTCAATTATTAAATTCCTTAAAAAGGCACTAGAAAGCACAAACTCACAGCAAAAGGGAAATTAAAAGATAAAATGCATTTGAGGAGCCCTTCAGGAGTCAGAAATAAATGTAATTCTTGCACTAATGCACGTAGTGACACGGTTTGTTACCTGGCCATTTCTTTGGGAGCTTCTTAGCTGGATATGTCGATATATAGCTGCCTTGTAAGCTGGGAGACATACGGGTCAAATCCTAACCGAGTTTGTTTTCGGAATATAAATATTGAAATACTGGAGCGTAGGACTCTTCTGTTCTCCTAAGGAGCGGCATTGGCACACTGCTGGCAGGCTGGGAGGGACTGAGTTGCATCCAAGTGAAGCCCATTCCTGCTGCTGCTTCACAGCGCCAGATGTGGGAGCGACCAAGGATACATTTCCATCTCTGCCGTAGCTGTGGCAGTTGTGCTGCCGATGCTCCAGCTGTCGTTCAGGATGTGTTCTCAGCTGGCTGGGAATGGCAGAGCAGGGCTGGTGCTGGGATAACAAACTAAGTGTTTGCTGGCAGTCCCTGAATCCCAGCTCTTGCAGGCTGCCCCACGCGGTAAATTAGCTCCTGTTTCTGCTTGGCAGTTGGCACTTGGTTCATTTGTAGATGCTAATTGTACTCTGATGTTATCAACAGCAGGTAATTGAAAAGAGCTTGATGAATTACTTAATTTCTCTTAGTAGCTGAGTCTTCAGGAGCTGAAAAAGAAGATAAGGGGAACTGGGGAAAATAAAAAAGTCCCAGCTTTTTAATTAGTGTTGCAAATCTCCTCCTTTACATAAATTGGGGCAGATTTGTGAGGCAGAATAGGTTTGTGGGGCAGAAATTCTGGTGGGCAGCTTAGCATGATAGAGCAGTGAGCATTGACAAAGTTTCTTTAAGTGTAAGAGCATCCAACAGGCAGTAGGGCTGGGGAAGGAGGCTTTGCATGATCAGCAAAGCACAGACTACATCCCCCATCTCTGCTTCAGGGTGGGGCCTGTCTTGGGGGAATGCAGAGGCATGAGGAGACGCACTAGTCTGTGCCAGGGATAGTGGAACAGGAACTTGGGTTTTCCAGGCAGGGACAGGGTGAGGTATAAATGCTGGCTCCTTGGTGGGGTGATAGAAGTGTCCTCAGTCAGGACTAAGGGAAAGCTCCTCTTGCTGTGAAGCTTCACTTACTGCGTTTGGTTTCCAGAGGAGGCCAAGCAGAGTACACAGGCTGTTTTGGTGACACAGTTCCTGGGAGATGGCATGATGTGCTGACCGTGAGTGCCTGTAAAATGGGGTGGACATGCTCTGAGCAGCGCTGACAAACCTCCAGGGACCAGAAGCACTTTCATCCACCTCCCTTCCAAAGTGCTTGCTGCTTTCTGGAGAATTGCCTCAATTCTTTCTGAGCAAATCCAAAAAACTGAGGAAATGCAGGCTGGGGAAGTGGAAGCTGTCACTGGGTTATGTTTTAGTTCCCTGCATTAGTGTGCTGATGAGCCATCTTGGTTTTTCCATGTCTTCTTGTCCTTTTTCTGTGATCTCTTTGCTCCTGGGCAGACCACAGCTTGTTTGCTAGAAGGAAAAGCCTGGTTCAGCTGCTGTAGTATTTCTCCTGGTTGCCTGTCTGTGCAGTGTAGTCTGATGCAGCTAGTCAGCATCAGAAAAAAACCTGGCAAACTGGGACAGAAAACTTGAGATAAGCTGAGCTGAGCAGTTTGCTGTCAGTGCTGGCACTCACGGTGCTGCTGCTTGCTGGGTTTGCTTTGCCTCATCCCAGAACAAAACAAGTTGCTGCAAAAGGAAGCAACTAGCTCTTGTTCCTCAACCTTCACAGTACCCGCGTGCAGCCTAAATTCTCACTGTCTTAAACTCAGTCAAGTTGGGACCAGAAGATTCATCTAAATGTCATAATTAATCTTAACAGCAGCTTTGAATTTAATGATGCTTTCATGATGTAATTCCAGAAATTTTTGTTAAGAAAAAAGAGTTTTGGTGCAGCACAGAATGTTTTTCTGTGTTGGATTCCAGCCTAAGTATAATTTTCAGCTGGTATGCTGACTCAGCCACTCCCTACTTTGTGTTAGAATAGTTCTCCTGGCGTCTGAGTGCGGGGTCTCACGTTTCAGCTGTTATTTGGCTGTATTTTTCGTCTTCTCTGTCAGAGTTAAGTTATGCTGGAGAAGGAGAACATGCAGTTCTTGTTGAGACTATTACTGTTGTTTAAAATGCATCCAGTACCAATTAAAAAGTCTTAATTGTCTCTTTCATCTAATCCACATGCAAAACAAAACCTCGTCAAAATCGCCATGCTGACAGGCAAAAAAAATGTATCTAAATGTGTGTTTCCAGGCCAGAATGTTAGAGTTGGCCTCTTTGCTGAAGCAACAGACATTTTCTGTTTGCGTCTCCCTGATGGAGATGGAAAGCACCCTTAAGTGTACTCTACAGCGCTGAGCAGGGCAGACATGAGCTGTAATGGAGCCCAGCTGCTGCAGGGCTCTGCAGGGACATACACTGTGCTCTGGGACACGGTGAGCAGCAGGTGATGGACTGAGGGTGAGGCACAAGCTATCAGCCCTTCACAACGAGGAGATGAGGAGTTTAACCAGAAGTCTCAGGTTGTCAGTCTTTGCAAAGCATCTGGTGTTTCCAAACACCCAGGCTCCATGTGGAGACAGGGCTTTCCAGCCTCTGCAGTTCCCATTGCAGTTGAGAGAGGACACTGCATATTATTAATAGAACACAGTTTAAAATCTCTTGGTGCTTCCTCTTTGCAGTTCCAAGAGAACTTCTGTACCTGTCCTCAGGGGCTCCTTCCGTGGCTCCTGCACCTCCAGGCCTGTTCATAAGTGTTTGCCAAGTAGCCACGAGCATTATTAGCACAATTTATTTGAAGCGTAGGTGGTACCATCAGCAGATTCAGAGCACCTGTTCTCATGTCTCATAACAAGGGCAAGATGATTCAACTGAAATTGAAAAGCAGCTGTAAATGCTGTCTTGCTCACTGTTTGAGTTTGAACTCTGGAGACACCAGGTATCACTGATGGGGAAAAAAAAAAGCAATTTTATAAGGCTGAACTGTCCAGTTGTTGTGGTGAGTGTGTGCTTCACATATAAAACCTTTCCCTGAATTTTCCTGTTAGAAGCAAGGAGGCAGTTTATTTGGAAGGGCTGTGCCCTGTCAGCTGGGCCAGGGCCACATCTGGCCTGGTGCTGTGGGGAAGGGGATGGGGCTCCCTAGAGTGGAGAGCCAGGGAAAGGGCTGGGCTGCCAGGAGTCCAGGTGTTCAGAGTGCTCCAGAGGGTTAGTGCAGGGGAGTGTGTTCTTTGAGCTCCTTTCTGTTGTTTCTCAGGAATCATTCACCAGATGAAAGGTGACTACGACACTGCGCTGCGGCTGCACAAGACACACCTGTCCATAGCGCAGGAGCTGAGCGATTACGCGGCCCAGGGCCGGGCCTACGGCAACATGGGCAACGCTTACAACGCTCTGGGCATGTACGACCAGGCTGTCAAGTACCATCGGCAGGAGCTGCAGATTTCCATGGAAGTCAACGACCGTGCCTCTCAGGCGTCCACACATGGGAACTTGGCGGTTGCCTATCAGGCGCTGGGTGCCCACGACCGTGCCCTGCAGCACTACCAAAATCATCTCAACATCGCGCGGGAGCTGCGGGACATCCAGAGCGAAGCGCGGGCCCTCAGCAATTTGGGCAACTTCCACTGCTCGCGGGGAGAGTACGTGCAGGCGGCCCCGTACTACGAGCAGTACCTGCGCTTGTCCCCAGAGCTGCAGGACATGGAAGGGGAGGGGAAAGTTTGCCACAACCTCGGCTATGCCCATTATTGCCTCGGGAACTATGAGGAAGCTGTTAAGTACTACGAGCAGGATCTTGCCTTAGCAAAGGATCTACATGACAAGCTGAGCCAAGCCAAGGCCTATTGCAACCTGGGCCTGGCCTTCAAAGCCCTGATGGACTTCAGCAAAGCAGAGGAGTGTCAAAAGTACCTCTTGTCCCTGGCACAGTCTCTGAACAATTCCCAGGCCAAATTCCGAGCCCTGGGGAACTTGGGGGATATTTTTGTCTGTAAAAGAGACGTACATGGTGCAATAAAATTTTATGAGCAGCAGTTGAGCTTAGCCCATCATGTTAAAGACAGGAGACTGGAAGCCAGTGCCTATGCAGCCTTAGGCTCTGCATACAGGATGGTACAGAAGTGTGACAAGGCTTTAGGTTACCACACGCAGGAGCTGGAGGTGTATCAGGAGCTGGGGGATATGCCGGGCGAATGCAGAGCACACGGTCACCTTGCTGCAGTGTATATGTCACTTGGGAAGTACACCATGGCCTTCAAGTGCTATGAAGAACAGCTGGAGCTGGGGCAGAAGTTAAAGGACCCCAGCATCGAAGCCCAAGTCTACGGTAACATGGGCATTACCAAGATGAACATGAATGTCATGGAGGAAGCGATTGGCTACTTTGAACAACAGCTGGCCATGCTGCAGCAGCTCAGTGGGAATGAATCCGTGTTAGATCGGGGTCGAGCCTATGGGAACCTGGGAGATTGTTATGAGGCTCTGGGAGATTTTGAGGAAGCTATAAAGTATTATGAACAGTACCTGTCTGTGGCTCAAAGCTTGAACCGTATGCAAGATCAGGCAAAGGCCTACCGAGGCTTGGGCAGTGGGCACAGGTAAGTACAGATGGATGCTGTGTGTTACTGATGGGGTGTGTTTGGTGGCCGTTGCACACAGGCACAGAGATGTGGCACAGGAGCGAGTTAGAGAGTCTCTGGGTGCTAAAGACTGTGCTGCCAGCTCAAAAAATGAAGCTGATGTTGCTCTGTGCAGAGAAGAGGGAAGGTTTATGGGGTCACAGGAGGAGCACCGTTGATTTGATGGTGGTGGGGATGTCTCCTGTGGGAGCATTCATCTCTGAAAGGTTTGAGCTGGCCTCCAGGGGAAACAACAAAACATGTTCTCTCAAGGAAATACTGGGAAAATAAGCACTGCTGTTTTCTTCCCTTGTAGGGCTATGGGAAGTTTGCAGCAGGCTCTGGTGTGCTTTGAGAAGAGGCTTGTAGTGGCACATGAGCTGGGGGAGGCATTTAACAAAGCCCAGGCCTACGGGGAGCTGGGCAGCCTGCACAGCCAGCTGGGAAACTACGAGCAGGCCATCTCCTGCCTGGAGCGGCAGCTGAACATCGCTCGGGAGATGAAGGACCGGGCCCTGGAGAGCGACGCTGCCTGTGGCCTGGGCGGGGTCTACCAGCAGATGGGCGAGTACGAGACCGCCCTGCAGTACCACCAGCTGGACCTGCAGATCGCTGAGGAGACCAACAACCCTGCTGGACAAGGCCGGGCCTACGGCAACCTGGGCCTGACCTACGAGTCCCTGGGCACCTACGAGAGGGCGGTGGTTTATCAGGAGCAGCACCTCAGCATTGCAGCACAAATGAATGACCTCGCAGCAAAAACTGTGTCTTACAGCAGCCTAGGGAGGACTCACCATGCTTTACAGAACTACTCTCAGGCTGTGATGTATCTGCAGGAAGGTAAGAGGCTTAGTTACACAACAGAGCATGCAGTGGTGGGGTTGAAGGGGTGGAAGGGAGACCTGAAGACATGGAGAGATAAAGTACTGTGAGCATGGCACTAAGAAGATGTGTTTGTTAGTGGCCTTTGATGCAGAAGCTCTTGCAGACATCCATAGCTCCTGCTGTGAGTGGCTCTCTGAGTGCTGTTATGGTCAGCATGCCATCTCCACTGGAGCCTTCCTGCTGTCCTGTTGACAAAGCATGATCTGTGCCTTCCTGGGGGCATCTCAGCTGCCTCAGAGCATGAATCTAGACTCCACTTGGCAGAGTCTCTGTGTAAAGCTCATTTGTGCCTGAGCTTGGAAGGTGTAAAACTTCTCTATAAACAGCACTGCATTCCAGGAGCTGACTCGAGGAAAACCGCAGGGGATCCCTCTGATTGTGAGAGGTCCTGAGATCCTGAGAGGTCTCGAACTCAAACAGATGTATGCCTTGCTGGTAGCCACCTGTGTTCACCTGGGAGTAAGACCAGGTGGGTGAGTGTCCTCTAAACTGTGAGTGAAAACAAATGGTGTTTGATAGGGAGGTGAGGGAGATTCAGCCCAAGGTGTCCAGGAGCCATCTGCTACTGCTGAGCACTGGGTCAGCGCTGGCCTGGCAGTTGTGCCACTTCAGGGGGTTCCAGCTGATCAAGATGTGGGCTCTGATGGAGCAGATGAGTGTACAAAGCTGGAGGCAGAAGGATTAATTACATCAGTTAGTCTGGTTTTCCTGAAACTGACCTTGGCAGGATTCCAATATGTTGTTGGAAGGGAAGAAATGAAACATAGCTCCTTCTCCTGGTGTGCCACAGAATTCCTGCAAAGCCTGGGAATGCTGAGCAGCATGGTGACAGCCAGGCCTCTGCTCCCCAGGCCAGGGGAAACCTGAGGTGCCTCCGAGGAGGTGTCCCTGTTGTCAGCAGGGGCCACCGGGGCGAGAGTTTTGGAGCATGGTGGAAGTGGGGACAACACAGAACGTGCTGCTGGAAGTGAAATGAGTTCCAAGTTGTTCAGGCCAGGCCCCTGCCCTGTGCTCTGGCTCAGCACATAAGCCATGCAGAGCCTGCCAGAAGGCTGAGGAGAGCTGATAGGAAACAAGCCAGTAATGTGTAAAGAGGCATCTTTTGTGGCAGTGTTTGGCAGCTCAGTGTGATTTTGTTTGTTTGTGTGGCTTTTAGAGTTTAAAAGCCCTAATAGGAGGCTTACTGGGTGTATCTCAGGGGTTGGCACCTTAACTTTGCTTAGGGAGGTCTTGGTCCATGGAAATGTCTGTCTCACTGAGAGACATCAGCACCTCTCAGGCTGATGCCGATGCGAGGGCCAGCACTGGCACTGTCCTGCTTGCCGTCCTGGTGCTGTTCCTGCCCTGTTTGATGTCCCAGCCTGGGCAGCTCCATGGCTGTCCCTGCACAGGAGCCCTGCAGGACTGAGGCCACAGCCTGCCAGGCTGCCACAGCCTCTTCTTCCCCCTGGCACTTTCTCACTGACTCCTTTTCAGGACTGAGACTGGCAGAACAGCTGGGACGCAGAGAAGATGAAGCAAAAATCCGTCACGGCCTTGGCCTCTCCCTCTGGGCAAGTGGGAACCTGGAGGAGTCCCAGCACCAGGTATACCAGGGTCTGCCCTGTGCTGAAGGGCTTGTGGCATCCAAGCCCTTTGGGTCATTCCTGTCCTTAAGGAGGGAAATGTGTGGTGCATCCCGGGAAGGGTCTGAGCCAGACCTCCCCTGCTGGAGGGAATTCTGGCCCTGAATCCTTCTGCTTTCCCAGCCAGTGCTTTGTGCTGTGTCTGTCAGGAATTCACTGTGGCTGTTTTCTCTCCCAGCTGTACCGGGCCTCCGCACTGTTTGAAACCATCCGACACGAGGTGCAGCTGAGCACAGATTACAAGCTGTCACTCTTCGACCTGCAGACATCCTCCTATCAGGCCCTGCAGCGGGTGCTTGTCAGTCTGGGTAAGAGATGCCTTCAGATGCTGAGGCTGAAATCAGGCTCATGGCCATGAGATGCAGGAAGGCATTCACAATTTGTCCTTTGCTCTTCAGCTGTCTGGTCCTGCACAACATTTCTGTGCCAGGGCAGCAATAGGGGTGTCCAGCTTTGCGTTTTGGGCATCTTGGGTTCTGCTTCCTGCATGGATTTGCCTTTCTGTGACTAGTTGTGTTATTGCCTGCAGCAAAGATGATCTGTGGGACTGTATTCCAATACAGAGACTGCTCTTTTGGGAAATAAGTGACGCTGCTTCCTCAGGCTTCACTTGGGGTTGGGGTAGCAGCTGTCCCTGTCTGTGCATATGGTGCTGCAGACCACACTTGTGTCAGGACTGAGAGATGGCTTTGTCTTTTTAGGTCACCATGATGAGGCGTTGGCAGTAGCAGAGAGAGGACGGACGAGGGCATTTGCTGATCTGCTCGTGGAACGTCAGACTGGGCAGCAGGACTCAGATCCCTATTCTCCAGTGACCCTTGACCAGGTCCTGGAGACTGTGAATGGCCAGAGGGGACTTGTTCTCTACTACTCACTGGCTGCAGGTTATCTGTACAGCTGGCTGCTGGCTCCTGGGGCAGGTGAGCTCCTTTGTGGACAGGAGAGCCTGGGAACAGGCCTTACAAAGGGAGAATTGTACTATTTGTAGCTAGAAAGTAATTTGGGAACAGTGTGAATATAGGAAGGAGTCGTTTCTATCTAGTACCTTAAAGCGGAATAGACTAAAAATTATGTCATAGCCACAACCATAATGACACAGAAGTGCTTATTCAGGGCTTTGATTTCACCTGGAGATGGAAATGTTTCAAGTGTTTAATATTTCCATTTTTCAGCCTCCTTCTGTATATATTTCCCACAGGGCAGAGCAGAGCAGTAATGAGATTCCAAGTATGTTGGCGCTGTGAGAATCTTCTATACATAAGAATCTCTACTTTAATTATATTTTTAGGCTTTATCCTTCCAAAGCTTTTGACATTTATTCACTGAAGTGGATTGCAGAAAACAGAAGGGCATCCCCCACTTCCTGATATGCCATTGAACTGCCTGATCCTCACATGAATGGGGAAGCACTTATCACAGAGGAGCAAGGAGGATTAATTTGAAGAGGATTGCTTTTTGCAGACAGCTGTTGTTCATTATCTAATAAAGTGATGACTGTAAATTTTGATGAGTTCTTTCTGGATATAATTTAATAATTGCAGCCCTTCACCATGGCAAACCTAAAGAGATAAAAAGCACTATTTAGATTGCACGAAAAATGCAACTGGAAGGAAAGCAAACACTCACACATGCCTGACTTAGATGGGTTGACAGAGGTTGGAAGAGCCACTTTTGGGGGGTATTTTGTAATGTTGCACGTCTGAGTGTAGGATGGAGTTGTCCTGCTGTGTTTGCAGTCACTAATTGGCTCTTCAGGCCTGCAGCTTGCACAATAAAATGCTAGTAATTCTACAATATCTCTATCAAGCTGAGCTTATTAAAATTATATGGATCAAGTGTCAGGTTTGCCACTGGGCTTCATGATCAGTCTCTTCCTCGCCCACTGGGTCTTGTAAAAAAGCAGTTGCAGTCTTTGAGCCCGTGGGTTTGTGACTACCTCTTTGGAGGTTCTGTCAGGTGATGGGAAGGAGAGGGGCTGTGGTGGGGCTTCAGGAGGTCTGTTCAGGAAGCTTTGCTGGGAGCTCCTCAGTAGTGACTCTGGCCCAGCCATAGTGGCTCTTGTTCATTGACACAGAGAGCAGCTTCAGTGGCAGCCCAGGGTCCTTGTCCCACTGAGGTGGAACCCTCTGAGCCTCTTGGCTGTTGCTGCGTTTGCTGCAGGAGGAGTTGCTTTATTCTTTGTTCCTTCGCTCTTCCTAACTGGTTTAATAATTGATGCTGCCAAGGCATCCAGAGCAGCCTTTTACTGTTGATCACAGGCTGCAGAATTAATTATATCAGGAAGCATAGAGGAGTCTGAGGGGAGGAAGGTTTTATCTGCACTAGTAGTTGAATTCTCAGCCAAAGAGTGAGTGGCCTTTATCTGGTTTACCCATTGTGGAATGCTATCTTTTAATAATTTACTGTGCTTTGATCCATCTTCTTTCTTTTTATAGAATGTATTTTCATGCATATGAGTGAAATGAGAAATCCGTGTGTGATGTGAGGAGGTTCTGCTGTAGTAACAACATTCTTGTTCAGCATTTGAGCCTTGTGTGTTCAGTTAATGTTGTCAGAGGCTGTTAATAGGTGTTTTTCATGTGCATCTTTTGAAATGGGAATTACTCTAGTAGGGGCTTGTATTAAAGATGTGGTTTATAATTTATGTGAGTGCTGCAATAGTAAGGGCATTCTGAGCATCTCATAAAAGCTCTGTTCTGCCTTTGCACCTTCGGGCCATTATCTGCAAAGTACAAACCCAGCTTTTAAAAGCAAGGTTGGAAATGCTGGAGAAACCCAGTGAAGACCTGGCACAAAACACTTTGCCCCAGTTGTGCTGGAAATGCCAAATGCTTGGGGCTGTCCTGTCTTCTTAGACATCTGCTGGCAACACTGTTTCCCGCCCTACAGAAATAACCTCCTGATTCTGGTGCCCTGCAGGAATTCTGAAATTCCATGAGTATTATCTGGGTGACAGCCTGACAGAAAATGCTGGGGACTTCCATGAAGCCAACAGCGTGACCCTGCAGACTCTGACGAACTCGGCACTGGAGCAGCACATCTCCAGTGTGCGGGAGGCTCTGGGAGTGGATTCCTACTATACCCGGTGAGTTGGGATGGGGGGGGTCTAACATCCTGGTTTCCACTCTTCCACCTGAATTTATAATAGTCTGGGATAAGCTAATTGGCTGAGAAGTCTGAGAACTGAGAGTCCGAAAGAGGCAAATTTTCAGTGCAGCAACAAAAAAATGGCTTTGTTTTTGTGTTCTACTCCCAACCAACTCTGTGTACATGCAGATAAGGTCTGAACCCATGTACTTGGTGGTGAATGTATAGATTGGATGAGGAGGCAGGTGCCATGTCTGACTGTATATAGACATATTTCATCCTGCTTACAGTTTCCAGTGTAATTAATTCCCTTCTAATGGTTTGCTTTGAAAAACTGCAAATACCATAGGAATTCCACCTCCCTGCAATATGTTCCCTTGTGTCTATGGCTGAGTAAATAATTTAGAGTGAATTAATCCATCTGATGAACATCAGCAAAGAAGGAAGAACCTTACTGCAGTCCATTACTCATATAGGTCCCACAACTGTGTTTTCTTATGTTTTTATCCTATGGATTTATTGCAAGTCAGGTTTTTCTGCTTATTTATACTAAATCTCATGATCTCTTGTGGTGTTTGGTTTGATTTATTGATTGGATGAGTATGAAAATAGTTTCTATGCTGACCTTTACAAGTAGTTTTTCTCTGAATGCCTCTGACTGAAAAGCAGAGTTGGCAGTGTCCCCGTCCTTGAGTGTTCTTTGGGAATGCCATGCACAGGTACCAGTTCATCATCAGGATGTGGCATCAGTTCACCTTGTTTTATAAGTGAACCTTGCTGTGTCATCATACGTGGCTTGACTTGGAGTGTGTTAGTAATACACCGGCTTTGTGCAGGCCTGGTTCACTACAGGTGCAAAGGGAATGAAAATGCGTGTGGCTCATTTCTTATCCAGCCCCCAGAATTGGAGGGAGTGAAGACACTGGATCTTTGAGGTTATACTATGTTTTAGTCTTCTTTCAAACTGTTTTGCATTTTTCTGCAGCACTGAGATGTGTGAGCAAAGCAGTTCTGTGATTCGGAAGGTGACATCCAAGCCCACATGTTGACTGTTGAATCTTACCCTGCAGACAGGCAGATACAGTTTTCAGTTCTATTAAACATTTGTCACCACAGATTTTCCTCCTGGCAAAGGCAGTCCTTCGGTCTTTAGGTTCTGGGAGGAGTTTCTAATTTACTGAGATGTCAGCTTTTTCCTCACTTTTTGGTGATGATAGAGGTATGTTTTTGGTTAAGGATTCTGGATTTATTGCTTGTCTCTGAGATCTTTGGACCAGTATGGTGTGATCACAGGTGAAAGGTCTTTCCCTACTTCAAAATTATGTGCAGGGAACCAGTCAGAAATCTTGGCTGTTCCATGTGAACACTGTGTTCTGCTTTGAAACTCTTTCCCTGGGTGGATCAAGTGCTTACCCCCCAGCCCTGCTGACTGTGACCACGCTCCAGCCCCCAGAGCCCTGGCCCCTGCTCTCTGCCCAACACCAGGGAGCAGCAGGGTGTGAATATGCACAGCCCACATGGGGGAAGCTTGTGTCTGACTGACTGCTCAGTCCTTGGCTTGCTGGCGTGCCCTGCAGCTTGTGTGTTTTGGGGTTCAGGCTGAAGGGTCACTGCTGTCCACACTGCCGAGAGCAGGGTTAGAGGTACTGCTGTGTCTCCAGAGCACCCCTTCCAGCTTTCTGGAGAGGAAGGGGTGCACATCAGGACTTTGCTTTGGTGTTCAGTTCCACACTGCTGGAAATGGTTCCTTTCAGCTGGTCTAATTAGGCTGAAAAGTAATGCATTCTTGCAAAAAAAAAGAAGTGTGAGGGATTTTAAAGCATGGTTGAACTTGTGTTAGGACAGACTCCACTCTCTTTAGGGAGAGCATGTGACTTACTCTCTTGAGTTCATGAACTCAGGGCTTTTGCCTCTTTAAGGAGCTGCAAATACCCACTGTGAGTGTTACTCCAGACTGTGCCAGGACTCAGAGCTAAGCATGCCTGCAGCTGGAGAAAAAATATGCAGGGGCAGCTGTTGACAATATTTCTCTTCCTTTTTTTTTTTATTTTTATCCTCCTGTCTGTGCTTCAGCTAGCCCTGTTTCAGTGTCCATGAAGTAATTGGCTTTTGTCAGGACTTATCAGATTATAAAGTCACACTGACCTGGAAGGACACTTACAGAACATCCATGGTCCATACAGCAACAGAGGGACAGCTCTAGTTGCCTGCACAAGTGTGTGTTGTGTGTTCATTTAATTCCTGTGCTCTTTCTTGGGAAACATGCCCTTGAGGAGAGGCTCCAAACTGTCAGGAACCCAAAAGAAATGAGATGCAAGGAGACTTTGGTAGGTAGCACAGTTAGTTTAGCTTAAGTGTACACATGTGATGTGCCATTACTGTGGTTTAGGAATGATGCTCCCCAATTTAGTTCTCTCACTGAGGTGCTCTCCCCTTCTTCCTGCCTTTCCACCTGGGGGATAGAGAGGAGAATTGGAGGTACAAAAGGGGAAAGTCGTGGTTGAGATCAGAACAATTTAATGCAAATGCAATGAGACAAGAAAACAAACAGTAACAGCAACAATATAATAACGAAAATATACAAAAGAGAAAGTGATTCACATGCAAAATACTCACTGAGCCCAACCCACAGGCACACCACCCCACTGCTGCTCCTTCCACCTCACTTAGCAGACAGGAACCCCTTCTCCCCAGAAGGGAGTCCCTTTCCCCTGTCTATGGCATGAGGCCATGCCCCCTCCTGGCTACTGCAGAAATTAACCCTGTTCTGGCCCGAACCAGGAGAGCCGTATAATACACAGATTATTTATTAGATTAAAGGTGGTTAAAAATGTACATGCAGTATTTGTGTTTGCCTTCTGATTTTACCAAGAAGAGAAAATGCTAACAGTTAAATGGAAAATCTGCACAGAGAAGATTTAGATATTAATGTCAGGAGATGGGCTGTTTCTCTGTATTGCTGCTGCACTTGTGGCACTGACAGAGTGTATAAAAGGAATATCTTTGTATAAAAGGAATAGCAACAAAGCTCCCTTTGCTGCGTCACACTTTGCCAGTGAAGGAAGCATGCAGAGCTTGGAGTTATTGTGGAAATCTGAGAAGGATATGCTCACGCATGTTCTCAGGCAAATCAAGGGCTGAGGTGGTGTTTCCTGCAAACTCAGTTTTTCAGTGTTGTGCTAAGCTTTAGAAGTCCCCACCTGCAGTGCCTGGAATTTGGGTCCTGCACTTCCATCCGTGTGTGCCACTCGTTAAACCTTTAGGAACTCCTGGAAGAGGAGGAGATGGGGCTGGTACTTACTCTCTTGTATTCCTGACAGAAGGAGGTGATGCAAGCCAGGGAGAATTTGGCATTAGCATTTGGTTGAGGTTGTTTGAAAAACATTTTCTCTCAAACTGGCCAAGCATTTGTCATCAAGCTGTTATTCTGTCTTGCATCAATGACCTCTTCATCTCGCTGTTCCCCTCGCAGAGCCTGTGCCAGCAGCGAGACGGAGAGTGAAGCTGGAGATATCATGGACCAGCAGTTTGAGGAGATGAATAACAAGCTGAACTCAATGACTGATCCAACTGGCTTCCTGAGGATGGTCAGCAGGAACAACCTGATGAACAGGTGAGAATGCAGACCTGCTGTGGGGATCAGCAAGCAGGAGGCATCCTGGTGACGGGCTTCTCTCTATATTGCACGTTGATGTGCAGCCAGTGCCAGTGCTGGAGGGGAGAGCCAACGAGGACTTGTCCCAGTTCTAACTGATGACTGTCCTGAGGAGCACCCCTTCAATATTCGCTCTTCTCCTGGCAAAACACTGGTTTTGAGACTGGGCAATTGCAGGGGAGCTCTGTTCTGTCCCTGCTGTGTGTGAGGTGTGGGACTTGGAGTTTTCTCCTGCACACTTGTTATGGAAATACTGTTTCTGTTGATCTCAAGTCTTGTACCGATTAGCTGGGAATGAGCTGCGTTTCCAGAGTTGCAGGACTGTACTATCTGCAGAGTCTCCACTCATTTTCGGCCTCTTACAACTTGTTCAGGTCTCAGCCTCTCACATGACTGTGCTGATGAGGGCTTAGGGCAGTCATTCGGAAGGAAAATTGAAGACAGAATTTTTCCAGCGTGGAGAGTGGCTGCGTGATGCGACCCAGGGTTTCTGGCTGGATCTGTGCTCCATTGTGGATTGTGAGCACAGGATACCCCAGGCCTTTCTCAGCTGGAAAAGCAAATGCGATCAGCCTGCAGCATTGTGAGCCACCGCTGGAGCTTGTGAGCTGTCACAGCACCCCCATGGAACTGGGAGCTGCCTGCTGGCACCAGCAGCTGGCCTGGTTTTCTTTCCAGAATCCACATGCGCATTTGTTCAAGCTGTTGCACTGATGAAGGACTGCGAGCACTTGCTAGTTCTGGATCACACAGGCAGATCCCCAGAATTGCTGACATGCTTTGCTAGTTTATCAGGCTTAGAAGAACAGGAGATTGCCCCTCTGATTGAAGGGAAAAATAGGATGTGATTCTGCTCCAGGAAATACTAATCCTCAGGAGCACGGCAGAGGCCAACCATGCAGCATCTCTGTCTTTCTGCTCCATAGGAACCACATCCCTTACTTTGAATCCACGCCCAGGAGCTTACCTCAGGTGTCTTGTCAGGTTTGCAGCTCTTAGGAGAAGCCCAGAGATGGGGCAGCTTGGGCACTTCCCTAAAAGCACCCTCAAAAGAGCATCAGGAGGAGCATTAGAAGCTGTGATGAACCTCTGATGTTTTTGCCATGAGCACTGAGGTGAAGACTTGAGATGTTCCTAGATGGCCTCCCTGCTTAACCCTCTCACTTTTCTTGTGGAGGGGGGCATACTGGGGGCCCTGGGGGCAGAGCCAACACTGTTTGCACCTGGCTTGTTGAGCCCTGAATTCAGGGTAAGTGCTCTGGTCCTGCCCAAGCCTTCGAATACCTCCTGCACTTAATGTCTGCTCTGGCTCCACAGGTGAGCCACCTGGAAGCTACACAGTCTAGAGGGGCCTGTAGGAGGCATTAACCTTATGGCCTCTTGCTATACTGGGTGATTCCTAATAATTAAGCTGTGTAGAGTGGCGTGGTTTATGGCATGCAGCACACCGAGCTTGGGAAAGCAAGGAAACAACCTTGCAAGAGCCTGAAGCTTCGGGAAAGAAGCAGATGAGCATCTGTGTAGAAGAGAGCAGGTTGAGAAATAAAATGGGATCAGGCAGTACTTCTATGCACTGGCCTAGAGCTCTAACAAGGAACTTTAAGCTCTTAGACTTTAGTTAAACAACAGAATGCAATGTGTACCTGGAGCACAAGCTGTGATCATGCAGCTCCAAACTCCAGCTCCCCACCTCTGAACAGCCATAGCTGTTCTGCCACCTGTGCTGGAGTTAGCTCGTGCAGCTGTGGGTAAGTGCTGAGAAGATTTTTGCTGCTGTAGTTCTTCAGAGGATGGTAAAACTATGGCCAACAAGCAGCAAGCGAAGGTGTGGTGTCTGTTTGCTTTGGCTTCTGCACTTCAGGAGACAAAGGCAAGTAGGGCCTGCTTAGAGCTGAGAACGAGAGTTTGTCTTCTCTACTGCCAAGGCAGGCCCTGCACTCCTCTCATGGGGCCTGAGTGCATGTTCACATCTTGTGCTTGCGTGCTGGACATTCTCAGGGGAGTTTGCATGGCTTTGGGCCAGTGCAAGCTCCCTCATGCGCAGGAACTGCACGTGCTGTTAAGGCCTTGTGTTAGAAAATGAGGCCGTGGAGATGCCGGGACTGTTTGGAGCCATCCACTTTTTATGTCTGGTGAGACACGGGTGACTGAAGGGAAGCCCTTGATTTGGACAGGTGCCCTCTGGCTGCTGTCATCAGGTAACCTGGCTTTTAAGCAGAGAATAGTATGATTTTTGGCAGTTCTGCTTAGAAAAGCAAACTTGGAGAGTTGGCTGTTCACTTTAGAACCTTCTGAGAAAAAATGGACATTAGAGGAGAAAGAAGCACTGAAGGAACATTGCAGTGATCTCAGTACTGAGAAACAGCTGTCTTGAGCTGAGGATGCCACCGATACAGCCACCAAGATAGTCACAGTGGCTCATGTCTTACTGCAGCTTCTATTTTCTCTGCTCCTTGGGGCAGGCTGGTCAGGGTCACTGAAGCCTTTTACTGACCTCAGGGGCCTGACAACTTGCCCTGGAGAACCGTGCAGCTGATTCCCTCTGGTGCAGAGGGATGGGGTTGTACCTGGGGGGCGGGTTGGCCCAGGCAGATGGGACAGCAGTGGCTGGGGAGTCCTTTCTGTCCCAGTTCTCCACTCTGGGGTGCAGTGCTGCAGCTGCCGACACACAGGCCACCCGGGTAGAGACTGCTGGGTGGGCTGTGGGTTTTGTGCAACCACTGCTGGGTTCTGGGGGTAATTGCAGATCCTTGAAAACATCCACAGGGAGCTCATATCTGACTTTTCTGGAGCTTCCCACAGCTTGGTACGGTGGGTGTGTCCAGGCCCTGAATGTGGATTCAGGGCTGCATATTTAGGAGTCGTCCCTTTGAGGAAGGCCTGGAGCATCCCGAAGCTGTCAGACCACTGCAGCACCAGAACTGACTCCCAGCCCTCCTGATGGCCCTGCTTGGCCATGAGGAGTATTTGACTTTTCCAGAGTCCTAGTGAGTGCTAAGGCAGGAGCAGCTCTGTGCTGGTTTTGGGATTAATCCCTCCTTCCTGCCTGGTCCAGCCACTCGTCCTCAACAGGCAGAGCCATGCCCTGTGAGGCTGGCGGTCAGCCAGGTCAGTCTGACCCGTGGCTTGTATAATGTGGGTTTCTCCCCCATTCTCTGAGGCTTTGCTTTGTTCCTGCATCTCCAAGACAAAGGGCTGGAGCAGAACTAAGGCAATACACGCTGACAGAATGTATATTTGTGCTGTTTCTCTGCTTGCTGCAAGCCAGGCTGCTTGTACAAAGGGTTATAAATCAGCAGCGCTGCAGAGTCTGAGCAGAGGCTTCCAAACAAGAGATTTCACTGTTCAGACATCAGGGGACCCTCTGCATTGCCAAAGCAAGGTAGAAATCATCAGTGTGGCATCCCAGAGACAGCACCAGTGCTCTGCAGAAGGGGTGTTTGGTCAAAAGAGTCCAAAGTCTCCCTCTTGTGACATTGAAAGGATCTGGACTCAGGTTCTTGACAAGCCACCTGGAAAACCTTTTGTTGGCTGCATTTGGAGGAAAAGGTGGGCTGGCCAGTGCTCCCAGTGCCACAAAAGATCTATACATCCTCTCCTGTGAATTTGCTCACTCTTTGTGTACACACACACACAGGCAGGAGATGTGACAGATTTATGGTGCTCACTTGGTTTTGTTCTCATAAAAAGCAATCTGAGTGGTGAAGGAATAAATCTAGAGCTGCTTGGCTGGGAAACCAAGATGCAGGAGACTGCTGATTGGAGTAATCAACTCTCTATTCCCTGCAATAAAGGAACATGTGACAATCCTTTGATGCAGGCGGTGGGGCTGGCAAATGCTGCCTGCTAGAAACGAGCTGCTCAGGGGGGTCAGGGCCCAAGGTCCTGGGGGTGCAGGGTACCCCTGCACAGGTTCTGGTTTTTGATCTGATTTTAAAATCTGTGCTTCATAAAGCTGAGCCCAGCCAAGATTGCGTGGCTCGTTCATGTGCTGCAGTGAGGTGGGCAGAAGGGTCCAAGGGGAGCAGACAGTGTGAGCCTGTGCTGGTCCTGTGTTTTGCAAGTCCCCCAGGTGAGTTTTCAGCACCTTTAAGCAGCAGCAGCATACTTGTACTGTCACTGAAATCTCTGGGTCAGAGGGCATAGGCAGGCAGATACCAAGCTTCTATTGATATTCCGAAAGTACTCCTGTGTGCCCATAAGATGGAAATTCCTTGTTAGTGGGAGGTAGGAGCATTTTTTTTCAGAGTACTGTAGGTTTTAGGTATGATGTGAGTTGGGTCAGGATGCTGGTTGCAGCAGCTGAGGAGAGAAGGAGAGGGAGAAAAGGCAGTTTTCTGAGTCTGGGTGTTGCGCGTGTCAGAAAGGGTTGAGGTTTGTCCTGGGCCTCTGGTCAGTGGGAGAAGCAGTAAACTGGAGTGCAGTATTTTTGTTCTCCTTGTCTTTTCCTCCCTGTTGGCTTAATCTGGTAGTATGAGCAGACATTGTACCTGAACGTGTGTGTGTGTGTATCTGCCTAGAGCAAACACACAGCTATTCATTTACCCCATTGATTAATGTAACTGTTGGATGCTGGGTTTATTTTTATTTCCTGGATGTGCAAATGCATTCTCCTTTTATTTCTTTTCTGTGTTGATAGCCAAGAATCAGTCCAGGCAAAGAGGTAAAACTGAGGAAGAGAGACAGGGCATTTCTTCAGCATCGACATTCTTAAAGGAAGGACATTGAGACCAGTGTCCTGATCAAGAGTGTAAGTTTGGTCATGAACCAGGGAACTAGAGCTGCTTCTGTGTTGTGTGGATTGGCAAAGGCACACAGCGTTGGAAGGTATCTGAGAGGAAAAACAGCTTCACAGAGACCAAGGGAGGCTTTCTCTGAGCATCAGACATGATCTGGACTGGGATTTCATCTAACCCTCTTGTGAATGCATTTGACACTATGAGGACAGTGGGGCACGTGTTGCCTCGTGGATGGCCTTTTGTGTTTGAGATTGCTGCATTCATTGCTGGACAGCCCCAGCGGTGCCTCTGGTTACACTTCAGACCTTGCACTGCCGTTGCTGTTCAATGCCCTTTTTCCCTTCCCACCTTTCCTTTGAGGCCCACCTGCTAAAACTTTCTGGAAAGTTATGCTTTCCACATAAAATGGTTGTTTGTGGCCCCAAGCCAAGGATAACATTTCTGGGCAGCACAGCTGCTGGATTAGTGAGTCCAGAATGGGGCAACATCATTTCCTCAGCAGGGCAGTAACTTGTGGCTGCTGATGCCAGGAGAGCACGTGCAGAGCTCTGGGGGTATATCGGGAACGGGTGACAGATCAGCTCTCGATGCTGACATTGCAAAGCTGTTCAGAACAACGGCAAAAGTGCAGGCAGAATCTTGATGTCTTGTTGTTTGCCTGTTGTCATATTTCCTTTGGTAGCACACTAGGTCAGCTGGTGCAAAACCCAAGTGCAAATCCTGCCGTGATTGTGATCGGTTGTCAGTGGATCTCATGGCTGCCTGCACGCAGCTGCTACGTGTGAAGGAACAACTGGGAGCAGCACTTCAGGCACTGGAGTGTGTAGAGAAACTCCATAGCAATATCACAGGCTGCCTCCAGTTCATCCTGCCATTAATATCACTGTTTGCTGAGATGTGAAGCTGAATGGGAGACTCAGGCTCTCCCATGAAGCATCTTACAGAGCAGAGTCCCCTGGACAACAGGGCCTGGCTCGTGTCACTGTTAGAAGTCAGGGCAGCCCACAGTGGAGCTGGGATTCCTGCAGCTAACCTCTCCCTTGGCTTTTGCCCACAGGAGCTGCCAGAGCATGACCAGTCTGTTCAGCAGTACCATGTCTCCTGTTAAGGATGGAACATCATCACTTCCAAGGAGGCAGACTTCCTTCACCAAACCCCCACTCCGTGCGCTCTACGACTTATTGATAGGACCCATGGAAGGAGTAAGCCTTTGGCACAGACACTGAAATCCTCACAGCAAGGATACACAGCTTGGGGTGGTATTGGAAGCATGGTGGTTTTCACAGAATGGTCTGAGCTGGAAGGGATTTAGTCCTGCGTACAAGATTCTTGTCTCCATCCTTCAACAAGCACTCCAAAGTTAGCTTGCCTTTGGGAAAGTCAGGCAGTCTAGACAGAAATAAAAGGACACTATTTCAACTTGTTATCTCCAGAACAATGCCAAGTTGAGGACTGGATCTTATCCAAGTGTGCTAAAAGTTTCATCTTCAAATGAATGGTTTGCTGGGCCAAGCTGTGGCTGCTGCCTAAAGGTGTAGAATTGCAAAAGGGCGGCAGATTTCTAAGCAGGATTGTCCTTTTAGACTTTTTTTTGGTGGGCTGCAAGTGTTTAAGCTGGAGCAAATTTTAGTGCTTTGAAGTTACTCTTTCCTGGGTGATAACTAATTGTTTTTATGATACACTAGATAAATAAGAGTGAAATTCCACAGTTACATGGGACCAGGAGCAGTTGCCACTTTCTGTGCCCAGCTGCATGTTTCCTATTGACTAATCTCTCTGCTTTACTTCTCCATCCATAAGATGCTTTCTGTTTAGATCTGTTGGTGACTGGATTGATTATGATGCCAAATGTCTGAAAGTACAGGCCATGGACACAATCTGTCTGTAGATTGTTTGTTCTTTAGAGAAAATGGCTATTTTGAAATTCAGTATCAAAAAGAGTATTCTGTCACAAAGGATGAGGTGATGATAATACTGACAGGATGTAGGTGGTTGGGGTTAGCCAAGGTTTCAGGCTGGAGTGGAAGGAGTTGTGGTGCTGTGGTGAGGCTGGGCCCACATGGGCTGAGGCCAGGATGGTGACCCAGAGCCTGTGCTTGGGTTTGTTCATCTCAGTGGGACTGATGGGGCACAGGTGAGCAGCAGTCCAGCTGCACAGGTGTGCTCACCTGTCACACAGAGCATGGCTCTGATGTGGATATTTCCAAACCTGACTTGGGGTCAGACTGGGGCCTGATGCTTGCGAAGTGCAGGCAAGGGCACTGGTGGAGTGAAAGGGCCAGACTGATTCTCTCTCCTTTCTGCAGGGTTTGATGCATTCCAGTGGGCCTGTTGGCCGCCACCGTCAGCTGATCCTGGTTCTGGAGGGAGAACTGTACCTCATTCCCTTTGCTCTCCTGAAGGGCAGTTCATCCAACGAGTACCTCTATGAGCGCTTCAGCCTCATCGCAGTGCCGTCCATCCAGTCGCTGAATCCCAGCTCCAAGGTCTGGCATTACTTATGAAACCTCTCTCACAGAGCCTCTCCTTTGGGTGCAGGTCCCAGTATATGCTCAGAATGCAGCAGCTCTGTCCTGCTGTGCCAGACACAAGAACAGAAACCACAAACAGGCTGCCCTGCCGAGGTGCTCCTGGGGCTGAGGAGCGCGCTGAGCACCACAGCTCTGAAGTAGATTCTGATGTAGTTCCTGCAGCACAGAATCGCAGCCCCAGGCATGCCAGAAAGGACAAGGGAATTGGATCATTTGGATATCCTCCTCTAAAGGACTGCATGTGCTGGGCATAGAACTACATGGCAGACTGCACAAGTGTAGGTGTCTGGTCTGTGCTCAGCTTCCTTGCCAAGCTGATTGTCCTGTCACATTACTGGTATGGTCACCTCCATTTTAGTGTTCTGAGTGGGGAAGGCCACTAATGTGTCAGGACACTGAAGCTGTGAGGCAAAACAAATATTGCAGGGGAATCCTGCAGAATTATCTTCATGCTGGGGTTTGGCAGCAGCATTTCTAAGGCCCTGGTCTCTGGGAGAATGCCCCGAGTCACATCTGCTTTTGCTGGGCAGTGTTTTTTGCATGTCTTGGCTTAACCTGGATTAAACACAGTCAGTGGAACAGCAAAAGGGTCTGAACCTTTTCAGCATTACTGCTGTTCTGTTCAGAAGTCACTGCTGGCAATGGTGACGCTGATCCTGGAAATACAGGTGTGAGGAACCACTTAGTGAGTGATCACAGGTAGTATTCCCATAAGGTGGGAAGCTGGGATCTTCTTTATGCATTTAGCTCTTCTGCAGCCCTCAGACAGACCTGCGCTGTCTGTTGCTTTCTGTTCTTATTTATCTGTTCACCCAAGATGTAGGAATACAAGTCCTGACCAGACTCAAAGGAGGTGTTCCTTGAAACAGTTAAAAAGAAGAAACTAAAGAAACACAAAGTCTTGCTGTGATTAGGAGAATCAGACTGTCTGTTTAGATCCAAAGGGACAGGATATTTTATTACCAGCATCATAAAAACCAGATCTTTGAACTCTGTTTTCTTTTTCTCTTTCTCTGTGTAGTCCCATGTGAGGAAGAATACTTCTGCTTACTCCAGTTCTACCTCAATGGCAGCTGTCATAGGAAATCCCAAGCTCCCTTCAGCAGTTATGGACAGGTGGCTGTGGGGACCTATGCCCTCTGCAGAAGAGGAAGCATATATGGTGTCTGAGTTACTCGGCTGCCAGCCTTTAGTTGGCAGTGCATCAACAAAAGAGAGGGTCATGAGTGCCCTCACTCAGGCAGAATGTGTCCATTTTGCAACCCATGTCTCCTGGAAGCTGGCTGCTTTGGTCCTGACACCCAACAGTGACAGCAATCCAGCCAGCAGCAAGAGTTCTTTTGGGAACCCCTACACAATCCCAGAATCTCTTCGGATGCAGGATGATGCCAGTGATGTGGAAAGCATCTCAGACTGCCCCCCTCTTCAGGAGTTCCTGCTTACAGCAGCTGATGTCCTGGATCTGCGGCTTCCTGTCAAGCTTGTGGTTCTTGGCTCTTACCAGGAGTCCAGCAGCAAAGTCACTTCTGATGGAGTCATTGGCTTGACAAGAGCATTCCTGGCAGCTGGGGCTCAGTGTGTCCTTGTGTCACTCTGGCCCGTCCCCGTGGCTGCTTCCAAAATGTTTGTGCATGCCTTCTATTCCTCTCTCTTAAACGGGATGAAAGCCAGTGCAGCCCTCGGAGAAGCGATGAAAACCGTGCAGAGCAGCAAGCAGTTCTCCCATCCGGCCAACTGGGCAGGTAGGAAGAGTCTTCTTTTGGACAAACCAGATGTGGGGTTTCTAGAAAGCTGCCAGACTGACTGAGCTAAGCAAGGAGCAGTGCTGGCAGGTAGTTGGGAGCAGCGTGTGCCTTGTGCTCTCCCAGAATTCAGCCCTTGTGTCTCAGACCCTGTTTCAGCTGAGTGTCACTGTCATGGGACACACTGGCATCTCCCTGTGCACAGTAGGTGGGTATGAATTTGATACAGTTGGAAGCAGTTGTGAAGTGAAGTGTGCTTCATGACTGGAAAGAAATAAAGTGCAATACAATGACTCATTCTCTATGTTTGAAATCTCCAGGGTCATGTTTCTTGTGTCCCTGGGATGGAGTTGGCTGGAGCACACATGTAGGGGTTTTTCATGGAGAACTTAGCGACACACTAACTGGAGGCAGGAGTAGTACTGCTGGAAGCTGCAGCAGCAACCAGTAGCTGTGATTTCTGTGACATAAACCTCGTAGGGCTTATTCCTTTGGTCTTTTTAGGAGAAAGGTTTCCCTTCCTTCCACTGGGAATGCCTCAGCAGTGTCAGCTCCTTCTCAATTAGGAGTGGGAAGCTCGCTGAGCTTGTTAAAATGAGTCAAGCTGACAGTGATTTCAGACACATCGAGTCCAGCATTAGGACATGGTTCAGGCAGCACCAGATGGGAGCTGAGTTCAGGTTACTGTGCACAGTTCAGTTGGGATTTTATTTTCCCTCCAAGATTTTTCTGTCTCAAAGGAGCAGTAAAATACCCCAAAAGTGACCACTTCCTGGGCAAAACAGAAGTGTGGACCTGGTGCTTGGCATGATCACCAAGCAGAGGCTTTCAGCTGCTCAGGCTGTCTCAGTCCTGCCTTTTCCATGCTACTGTGTGAGTTCATCACTCACAATCTCTGACTTCCACTGCTGACCCTTGATGCTGAGTCTCGGAAGGAGCACCAGAGCCAGGAGCAGCCTTGTCCTTTGTGCATGAATGAGAAGGGGCAGGTAGAGCTCCTCATGCTGACATCTGGGGAGTCTGGCACTGAATGGTGCATAAGGCATTGACAGGTTTCTGACCGGGACAGGGGAAGTTCTCTGTGTTCTGAGTGTTCTGGTAGCACTGTTGGCATCTGTTGATTTCCATGGCTGTAGAGGAATCCTAAATCATGCCTGGAGAAGTTTAGCTGAAATCCAGTGGTCTTCTGCTTGCTTGAACAGGAAGACACTATTCATTTAATAGCAGAGGACAATAAGAAGCATCTAGAAGCTTTCTGGAAGTTCAGTCTGTGGAACCAAGCAGGGAGTGGACAGCTGCTCTGGGGAAAGAATGTCCCTGTGCGGGGTGCAGTGAACCATCATTCAGTACTCTGAGGGCAGAGGGCACCTGCGTCTGGTTTGAACATTTTCCACAAAAACAGAAGATTGATTGTCTCTTATTCTGAATCCTGCAGGCTTCATGCTTATTGGGAGTGATATGAAGCTGAACAGCCCTTCTTCACTGGTAGGACAGGCCCTGATTGAGATCCTGCAACACCCTGAAAGGGCCCGGGATGCTCTGCGTGTCCTGCTTCATCTGGTAAGGGAAAGGAAGCACTGCCACAGCTCACAGGCACTGGGAGGGGCACCACAGCCCATTTGGTCCTGAGACAGCCTCACCTGAGGGCATGTGTCTGCAAATCATGAGTGGAAGAGCAGCACCCTGATGTGTGTGAATATACAGATATACATATATATATATACACACATACACACACATACACCTTCACCCCCTCTCTCCTGCCCTGATGTAGCCTCTTGTGAAACTCTGGGTCAGTGGGGAAAGACTGGAATAACTAAGGAAGTGTCCAGAGCAAAAAGAGGCAAAGTAAGCAAAATCTTGCATTGTATTCTGACAAAATCCTCCCTAGACCATCTGCCTTGCATTAGCTGTTGAAATGGGTCTCTGCTTTAAAAAAGAGGTAATCATTGAGGTTAATTGTTTGTACGAGGAAATAGCTATGAACATGGCAGTCATGGAAACACAGAGCGCAGTCACTGCTGTCTCTGCATATTTCGAAGATAAGAGGCCCTTCTGTCCCCATCTGTGCCACCAGCCTGTCCTGGAGAACAGCGGGACTGGAGCCAACTGCCAGGTGGCTGGAATGATCGCTCATGACTTTTAATACTTTTCTTTCCAATGTGTCATCTGTGGTCCCACAGGAGTGTGAAGTATCCACAGAGTGATGGAAACCTGTGAATATTGCTGGTCCTCCCAGTTGCTGGGGTTTGTGGACACTCATCTCAGTCTTTCCTATTTGATATGTCGGTGCAGACTTGTCTGGTAATAAGCAGGCTGAGACCTCAATATGAGTCATATTTTGGGGAGCAGTGCAGCTACCAGGCTTACAAGGAAACTATCCCAAACAAACTGGTACTTTGTTTCCTGTGGTATTATTGTTCCCAGCATCCCAGAGAATGCTGATATTCATCACTATGATGTTACATCTGTGAATGCTAAGTTACTGAAGCCTCTAAAGTCTTCCTGTGTGAGACAGGCCAGGAGCAACCTTGGATTTGCTGTCTCTCAGCCTTTTCTCTGTGTAAGAAGAGGAGGTCAGTAACAATTAGCTAATGGTGTATTTTCCCCACAGGTGGAGAAATCACTGCAGCGAATCCAGAATGGGCAGCACAACTCCATGTACACCTCCCAGCAAAGCGTGGAGAATAAAGTTGGTGGCATTCCAGGCTGGCAGGCACTCCTCACAGCAGTGGGATTTCGGCTGGACCCGCCGGCCAGCGGCCTCCCAGCAGCAGTGTTCTTCCCCACCTCAGACCCCGGGGACCGGCTGCAGCAGTGCAGCACCACCATCCAGTCCCTCCTAGGTGAGAGGAGGCAGCTGTGGGCCCTGACCAGGCAGACATTAGCCTTTCCAGCCTTTCTGTGATGCCAGCCTGTAAAACAGGGATTTTTCTACCTCAATGAAATCAATGTATTGAACTGGGGAGAAGTTCTGAAAGTAAATGTTTACTGAAAATTTTGTCACAGATGAGAATCATTTACTACTGGATTGAGTAAGCGTGATGTGACTTCCTTTTTCCCAGCTCTCAGTCAGGAAACATGTCATCAAATGAGAAGTGGGAAGACCTTTTGCTTTCTGGAAATTGCTGCTGCTTCCAGAACTGTCCAGTGATGTGTGGGAGAGGTTTTAGAAATAAGTCAAGTGTGTGATCTGTTCAGGTTTGTTGTATTTCTCACAGTCAAGAAATAGATTCAGACATTTCTGCTGATGTTTTTCAGGTTTGCCTAACCCTGCACTTCAGGCACTTTGTAAACTTATCACTGCTTCAGAAACAGGAGAACAGCTTATCAACAGGGTGAGTTGGGAGATTTTCCTTCGGTACCATATTCCAAGTTGTTCTTCCCAGGTCAGTAAATTCAGAAATGCACTGAATGGTTGATATCCTGGTTTATCAACCCAGAGCTTGCTAGGAGACTTGAGGGTTTAAATTCTGAACTTTCCTGTTTGTGTGAATGAAAGTAAGTGTCCAGAAGGAAAAAATGCAGGTGGGTTACTGGGCTGTGTGGCCTTGGGACTCCTGTTCAGTGACAAGTCAAAGCATGATCCCTTCTGTGAGAGGTAACTGAGTGACAGACAGACCACTAATTGCTGTTTGGCCATCCTGTTTAGGGCCCACCTTCACTGGTTTTTGTGCATTGTATTTGCCAAAGTTCCATGGTATGGCTGACTTTGGTCTGTCAGAAAACTCACTGGGGCTGTGCTGCTCCAGTGGGTGCTCACAGCTCTGTGGAAGGGATTCCTAGACTTTAGGAGAAGGGCAGTGCTACCTGTGGTGATGGGACTTCTCCCTGCTCTCCCCAGTGTCCTTCACACTCCTCCCTCTCCCTGGTCTCTGGAGCATGCCTAGCCTAACCTGACCTTTCTCTGTGCCCCTGCCCCGGCTGCTTTCCATTCCATGGTTCTTACTGTCCTGAGTGCTCTTGTAACAAAATTTCTCTTCATCATTTGCCTGCTTTAGTACATGGGCACACTCACACAGGGAATGGGCCTGTATCTCACTGTCTCACCCTTTCCCCATGCAGAAGCATTCCAAGGCAGTACTGTGGTGGGGAGCTGGGATTGGCTCTGTGTGGTGTCCAGGCTGCCCTTCAGTCACCTGGAGTCTCCACAAAATACCGGATGAGCCTCAGCTTTGAGGCTACTGAGCAGCTCTGGAGCCCACTAGAAAGTCTGGTCCAAGGAAGGGGGTTCCTGTTAGGATCCTGTTAGGATTTGCACCAGCACACGAGATGTTTCCAGTGGCCTGTCCTTGATGGTGTTTTGCCTCTTGCCTTGGCTCTCATCGGTGCCCAGGATGTCTGTGGTTAACCACAGGGCTAACTCCCTTATGGCCACCCAACAGAGTCTGGGTCCAAGGGGTGTGAGGAGGAGAGGACAGCATTCCCATGGCTCAGAATGTCTTACAGTGCTCATGAGTGACTTCCCGACTGTCGTCCTGCCTCAGATAATGAAATCACCCAAGAACAAATTTCAGCTGGCTGTACATGACTAAGAAAAGACACACTCATCCTTTCCTTGCTGCCCCACACAGTAAATACTGGCAGGCATATTGCACTGGGTTTGCAAATGTTGTTCCATAGCCCAGACCCCTGGCAGAATTCCCTTTTACACAAGAGTCTATCCTTTTACACATCAGGGTTTTGAGCTCAGCTCTCCCTCCCTTTATAGTTATTGCTTTTTTTTTTCCCTCCTGCCTCTCCACAGTTTATGAAGTGAGCAGCCTGGGGCTCTGCCTGTCCCAGAGGAGAGCAGGATGTCGGACAGTTCAGTCAGCGGGTGCTGCTCGCTGGTTTTCCCTGGTGGGTGACCAGCATCACAGGGGAGCAGGAGCTTTTGGCGTTAGTGAAGCAGCAGAGTGGGAGCCTGAGCTGCTGCACTGGACAGAAAACACTTTTTTTTGAGTACAAAAGAGAAGGCAAGAGCCACAAAGGGAGAACTTTGGTACTGCTACGTGTGCAAGGAAAAGTTAGGGATTGCTGACTGCTCTGAATGCCAGTAGTGTATCCCAGAGGAAACAAGAAGGCCTGTTTTATGTTCAGCGTCCTGCCAGAGTGTGGGTTGGCCTGAGTGTCTGCCTGCTAAGTGTCTGAGCTGTCATGAGCTGGGCACTCCCAGATTCCAGCTGCCTATTCCCACGCTGTTGAACTCACAGTTCAGGCTGTTCCCACTGCTCCCTTCTTTCTCCGGATACAGCGTCTTACAGGCAGGGTGCTAGTTGGCACATGGACGTGTCCCTGCAGGGTTCCCCAGCACAGCCGCTTTGTAGCACAGTGTAACCCATGTTCTTTCTTTTCTCCTCTTTTCCTTTCTTGTCACCTGCTGCCCGAAGGCTGTTAAAAATGTGGTGGGAATGGTGAGTATGATGTGCACGGGGTTGACACTGCGGTGCAGGGTGAAATGCCAGGGTCACTGCAGACCCATTCCCTGTGCTGCAAAGTGTCTGCACCCACTCTCAGGCCTGAGATTTGCTCCACAGAGCTGCTGTGGAAAAAGGCCTGTGTAAGCTTTTGTGTTTGGGTTGTCAGAGATGGGTGGTCCTGAGGTTAGCTGATCCCTGATTAATGGCTTTCCATCCTTGCTGCCCTGACTGTGTTGGTGAATTACATGGGATCCTGGCATCTTAATTTGTGTCAGATCTTCATAAACACGTTTTCTCTCAAGCTTGCTACTCCTGTCCCTTGGGCATGGTTGAGAAACTTCTTTCCTGGAGGCCATGGAGGTATTAGGAAAGTCTTCCATAGTTTCATATGACTTGTTCTGCCCAGTTAATGAGTTTCTTGGGATTTGCATAAGGAGTATGGCTCAGTCATGGAATGGGCTTTAGTATATTTCTATGAGCAGCCCCAGAGTATCTTTTTCCTTTTCTTTCACTTCACAGATGTTCCTGCTGTGCTTCCTTCTTGCTCAGTTTCCACTGGCCACCCCCCAGCCCTCACCCCTGGTCTGTCCCTGCCTTTGCTGCTGTTCCAGTCTGTCCGATGTTCCTGTCCCTGAACTGTCCCTCTGCCCAGACCTTCCCATCTCACTGCTTTGTTCAGGAGCAGCAGCTGAACTGGGTGTCCAGGGAAAGGGTATTGTCTTAGCTGTGACTGTCAGAGGAGCATGATGGGACTCATAAGGAATGGCTAACGGCTGTATTGCTTTCTTCAGCTGCATCAAGTCCTGGTTCAACTTCAGGCAGGCGAGAAGGAGCAAGATTTCTCCTCTGCACCAATCCAGGTCTCCATCAGTGTCCAGCTCTGGAGGCTGCCTGGCTGTCATGAGTTTCTGGCAGCTCTAGGTAGGAAAACACTTCTTTCTGTTTTCCCTCTAAACCCACTGCTGGTGTCTCATGTGGGGCTTGAAGCAGTGATGAGACAGCTTCACATTTGTCTGCCTCCTGCAGGCCAGCCTCATTTGCCAAATTCCAAGGTCCGTGCTCTTCAGCTCCATTTCTGTGAGAAAACCTGGGATTAATGGTAGATGGTTGGGTATGTGGGACACTGTCCCCTGAGATGTATTTTGTATATCATTCCCCAACATAATTTGCAGCTAAAGAAGTATTGACAGGGGTGGTGATTTGTTTATGAGTGTGTGTATTCCCAGTCCAGCACCATAAAGCTCCCCAACACCTGGAGGAGATGTGCTAAGCAGTAATAAATACACACAACAAACTGCATGGGGGGTTGAACCTCTTCTGAGGGTGCTGCAGAGTCTCATACTCTCTATTCTGTCTGTGTTTTAAATGAGATCACTCTTACTTGAGGTAGAGGGTCTTTCTGTGAGTTGTGATTTTCTGCTCCATATCCCATTACATAGGTTTTGACCTTTGTGAAGTTGGCCAAGAGGAGGTGATTCTGAAAACTGGGAAGCAAGCTACCAGGAGGACTATGCACTTTGCTCTACAATCCTTGCTGGCACTTTTTGGTAAAGCTGCTTACAGTAGTTTTTGCTCCTGTGTTATCTAATGATTTGATCAGAATGGCTTCTGCTGAAATCTCACACTCACACCTTTGCAGAGGTCACACATCACACACGTGTCACACAGTCCAAGCGTAATCCAGTGGCTGGAGCAAACGTTATTTTTATACGGGAAAGACCTGTCTGAGTCCAAGCTGGGGACAGAGTCCAGTAGCTGGAGGATGTATAACTCACTCTTGGTTTTGAGAAATAGAATGATAATGAACTGACAAGTTCCATCTAGGATACCTGGACAGAGGGGCTTGCCTGGACATTTCCTGGGCTGTGCACTTTTTTCTTCACCTAAGTAGTAGCTGGGTGTTCTGAGGTAACATAGAGCTTGAGGGCATGTTTTGTAGCATTTCCTCTTAATTCTGATAGAATGTTACCTAGTTTTATTTGATTTTGTCGTGTATCTAAGGGCATGTTTGTACATACTGTTTTCTTTCCTTTTTTAGATTCTACAGAGCTGCCCAAGCGCCTTAGCCTGGACAGTTCCTCGTCACTGGAGTCATTGGCTTCTGCTCAGTCTGTTTCCAACCCTGTACCCCACTATCAAAACCCTCCATTCTCTCCTACCTGTCCAGACAGCATTGCCTCAGATGCCATTTCTGTGTACAGCCTGAGCTCCATTGCTTCTTCCATGAGCTTTGTTTCCAAGCCAGAGAGCATGCTGGATGGGGTGGGACACAGAGGTCGCCAGGATTATGAGAGGCCCAAGAACATCTATCCACACAGGTCTGCAGCTCAGAGCCAGCTGTCCCCCCAGGCCACCACTGCAGCCAGCAAAGATGAGGAAGAGTATGAAGGTTTCTCTATAATCAGCAACGAGCCTTTGGGCAGTTACCAAGAAAATATAAACCCAAGATTTTCTCCTGATCACAAACAGCCCAAAACTGGTCAGACTGGAGGTATTAAAGAGTCTGTCAACTCCAAAGGAAGCGTAAGTACTCCAAATTCTCCTGTTAAAATGACTCTCGTCCCCAGTCCAAATTCACCTTTCCAAAAAGTTGGGAAACTTGCAAGTTCTGATACTGGGGAATCTGACCAGTCTAGCACTGAAACCGACAGCACTGTCAAATCCCAGGAGGACAGTAATCCAAAGCTCGATCCACAAGAGTTAGCACAAAAAATTCTGGAGGAAACTCAGAGTCACCTCATTGCTGTTGAACGTCTTCAGAGAAGCAGCAGCCAGATAAGCAAGAGCAGCAATTCGGATGATGGGGCTCCTGCCCCGGCCGGCGTGTCCGCGTTCCGCTCTTCGGAGACCAGCGCGTTCAGCCGGCCCGTCAGCTCCAGCCAGAGGAATCAGTCTTCACCTCTTGCAATTAAACCAAAGCCTCCAACAAGGAGTTCATCCCTTCAGAAGGTGAGCTCTGGCTATAACAGCCCCACAACATCAGAGATGTCAAACAGAGAAGGCACAGGTCAGTACAGTGGGCAGCCGTCTCCAGGTTGTGATTCACAGGGGTCCCTGACTGAGCAGCCTCCCTTTAAACTCAAGTACCCCAGCTCTCCTTACAGCGCTCATATTTCTAAATCACCCAGAAATATATCTCCGAGCTCAGGGCATCAGTCTCCTGGTGGCAGCACTCCGTCTCCTGCTCTTTCTTATTCGTCAGCTGGTTCTGCTCGCTCGAGTCCAGCTGATGCCCCAGACATAGACAAATTAAAACTGGCTGCCATCGATGAAAAAGTGCAAGCAATTCACAACTTAAAGATGTTCTGGCAAAGCACTCCCCACCACTCCACTGGCCCAATAAAGATTCTCCGAGGAGCTCCTGGAACAATGACTTCTAAGAAAGATGTCCTCAGCTTGCTCAATTTGTCTCCACGGCACAGCAAAGAAGAGAGCGCAGAGAAGCTGGAACTAAAGGACCTATCTATTGAGCAACACCTTGCTGCTTCGCCACAAAAGATCCCTCCAAATGGACACAGACACCCTGAAACCACAAATGCAGTGACATCAGCTCATTCCCCGCCTCCCGGCAGCACTGCGGGAGCCGTGCGGCCCCTGAGGCTGCCGGCGGGGAACGGGTATAAATTTTTGTCACCGGGAAGATTTTTTCCTTCCTCCAAATGTTGAAATGTCCCGAGTACCAGCTGATGACTTACAGTCTCGTTAAAGTATTTGCTTCTGCCCACTTGCCTTTACCAAAACAGAACCAGTACCTAAGCAGCCGTGGTCATGCCCCCAGCTGGCAGTGCCCAGGGATGGGACAGGCGGCCCGCTGTCATTGTGGGGGGACACGGCCTCACACACATGGGTTTTCAGTTCCCTTATCAGGACCTTAGCCAGACTCACCTGATAACAGGTTCTTTGTCGTGTTCAGTCTTTGCAGCAATGGGTCCAAAGCATCTGGTTGTCTATTCATTAAATACTGGCTTTTAAGCCACCTCCTTGTATTTCTTAACCCAACAGGAGGTTTTACAGCTGGCTTTTTATATTATAAATTAAACATATCAGGGGTTGGAGAGAAAAGGGAGAGGAGGCAGAACGTTCCTGTGTGCCGCAAAGAACATATGCACAAGTTTCTGCCTGGAGAAGGATGAGCCATTTCCTCGGCTGCTTTCAAGGGCTGACAGAGGAAAAGATCACACACCCCTAGATACCTCTGCCAGGTTGGTCAAAACTGCTGGCAGCAAAACTCCATAGCAGCAGGATCTGGCAGTTCTCTTGCACCATTTAGAGTCTGCTGAAAAAAAGACAAGAGGACAGAGGTGCCCCATTCTAAAATCTGCATCTCAGGTAACTTTTCTGGAGGGAAACCCCTCAGGTGAGACTTTGCTGGTTGGTCTGTTCAGAGGGAATGTTTGGGCCTAACGAGCCAGGTGAGCCTGAGCATGAGGTAGTGAGTGTGTGTCAGAGAGACAAGCTCTGGTTTTATTGAGTGCTCTGTCTCTCCACCACACTGCGTTGTGAAGGTGAACTTTTCATCCTGGCAGGTATTTGGGCAGCACTGATGTCTTCTGTCTGCTCACTGAGCACAAAAAAGGATTACAGATGCTGCAGCTGAGAACATTATTTTATAGTTTATGGCAGGCAGGAATGTGTCATCAGTATGCGTGATTTAGACATCACCTGACCAAACAAATCCCTCACTGATCCTGCTAAATCATTGCCATTGCTCAGTGCAGGCAGGTCTGCAAACCTTTTCCCTGCTGCGGAAGCAGGTTTCCTTTGGAGCAGGTGTGGGAACAAGTTTCATTCGGGGCAGGTGTACAGTACCAGCGTGAGCAGCTGTCGGTGCAGTGGGAGCATAAACACGAGGCAGCAAGCGGAGGGGCTGGATGCAGAACCTGAGTGCCCTCTGCCCCGTGGAGGAAAGGGGACCAAGAGCACCCCGAGGGTGATGTGTGCAGTCAGCTTTCCTAGGCTAGGTGGGGTTTAGGAATTAGGGATCAGGTTGGAGATACTTCTTCTAAGTGGCTGTCAAAGGCAGTGATGTGATCGGGATCCCAGCGATCGTTTCCATGCACTGAAGCTGCGGGCATGCGGCAGCATCAACCCCACCACGTGTGCTCAGATCCACGCAAGGGATCCACAGGCCACGGGCTATGAAGTCGGAGCACTGGATCACCAAGGTTTTTGGTGTCTATTCTGCACTCCCAGAATTGGCTGAGTGACTGAAGGCCAATCACTTCACCTCTCCGTGCCTCGTCTTCCCTTTCTATCTAAATGGGGATAGTAATACTTACCTACCTACCTCACAGAGGTGTTGTGAGGCTGAATTCATTAGGCCCTGAGTTTCAGCTGGATCTTAAGTCAACTTCCAGTCTTGCAGCTGACTACCTGAACAGTGAGTGCAGGCAGCTCTGTGGACGTACCAGGAGTACGTTGCTGATGCAGAGAATTGTTGCACTTAGCGTGGCTGGATGCTCTTGTTGAGAATGTGGATCTGATCATTTGTGATTTTCTTAGGGATCTTGGAGGAAAAGCATGATAGCAGGGCAGAGATTGAGTTCTGATACCGAAACATGAAATTGCTTAGGCTCAGCTTGCTCACAGGGCGTAATCAGATGCTTGCTGTGAGAATATTCTGGAATCTGCTGGTTTTGGAGGAATGTTTTCCTTTTTGTCGTCGCAAGAAATGAACAAAAGCACTAAAGGTGAAGGATGTTGGGCTGGGTTGTTACAGCCAGCTAACAAGGGAGGGAGGATCACCAAAGTTTCAGTGCAGAAAGACAGAAGGAGTAGTTAGTTACTCACCTATTCATATGCAGTGTAGCAGAACAGTTGAGTTAATCTGTTCAACTCATATAATGCAAGTTATTTGTCTGTACATGACATCTTCCTGTGATGGTTTGGTGCTAAACATCACCTTCGTGTCATTTGGCAGGAAAAATTAGAATAGTGGGCCAAAATGAGTCAGCACAGTGTCTGCCCCTTGTGGAGACAGTGATGCTGCTGATCATGCCACTTGCTGCGGTCACAGGAGTGCTGAGAGACTTCATGTGGCCTGCTCTGTTTCTAACCAGCATAACTGTTTTGAAACGACATCCCAGGAACACCCAGGATGGAAGTGGGCAGCTTTTTGTTTATAGCAACAGCAAATACTCCCTGTAGTGCTGCATAACATGTCAGAAATAAGCCTCTTTGTTGTAGTTTACTTCCATAACTAAAGGATCTTTTAACCTGTAAAAATTCTATGCTGCCATTTTGGTACAACCCGTTTCCATGCTCCAGCAAGTTTCATGCTGGCTTAAAGCTTTCAGACAGAGCTAAATCGGGGAGGGGGGTGTGTGGGGAGTGGTTCTTCTGTTGTTGTTTTTAAGGAGGGGGGAGCATTAGAAACAGGGAAGGGTTCAGATGTAGAGAAAGTTCAGTATTTGGGAATTTGGTGTTGTATAAATATGGAAGGTGAGTGTCACTAGAACAAGTCTTTTGGGAAATTGGTCTCTGTTGACTTGGCACAGGGCACTTCCATTGGCTTGCCATGAAATGCATGCTTACTCGTGGCTGGGAGACACTGCACACACCTTGTGCCTCACTCCTCCACCCCCTGAATGAGAAACAACCCCTTCGTGAGGAAAAAAGTTTTATCAGGCTTGCCCAATATGTGGAGAAATTCAGGATATGAAAATCACGTCTTCTCCGTTTGCTATTAGAATTCCTTCTGTGGAGTTAATGCATTTGTCGTTGTTGTATTTGTGCATGGTACAAGTGACAACACTGCATAATACAGTGAGCAATAACAATTAGGTATTAACCACTTTCACATTAAACCTGCCACGTGCAACCATTCCCCAAGGCCCCATAGAGTGTTTTGGTTTTGCCCCATACTTTTTACTGTGTGAGATTTCAGATTTTTTATTGACTGTCTTTAGCTCCAACTAAATGGGAACAGTAAAACCATCTCTCTGATCAAAATCTGGTTTAATTTGATTTTGTTGGTTAGCCTGTACCTCTGGCCTGGTATTGATTTTCTTTCTCTTTAATCCTACCTTACTGAAACAAGGAAAAAGCATTGAGGAGGTGCTATACCCACGCATATCACTCCAGGCCATATTTCCTTTCATTAGGTCAAACTCACTCCGTGAATATCTCTTCCAAGTTGCAGAACAGATCCAGGGGCACAGGGGTGTCTGTGAATCTGTTAGGAAACACTGGTAGTTTCAGCTGGATGGTGATAATGGGTTTGAGCAGTTCTGGGTTCATTGCATTGCCAGGCTGCCCAGAAGGGCTGCACGTGTGTGTGGACACTCGTCCCCTGGGCTGCAGAACACCTTCAGAAGAGCGCTGGAGATGGTGACCCAGAGAGGACGGTCAGCAGAGACTTCCCAGCAGCAGCCCTTCAGCACTTGCTCTCCCTGTGTGCAGTGTTAGCCATGTTTGGCCTCTATGGACTTTCTATGTAAATTAAAACTCTGTTTCCAGACAGCATTAAACTTTTTATATTATGAAATTTACCATGTAAAAAGATTTTCATATTTTTATTGAAATTGCTAAGGCATTTGGCCTTCCTTCTTTGTGATTTCAGTGTCTATTAAAGC
Organism: Pyrocephalus nanus; assembly: GCA_038380795.1. Lineage (NCBI taxonomy): Eukaryota > Metazoa > Chordata > Aves > Passeriformes > Tyrannidae > Pyrocephalus > Pyrocephalus nanus. Next base: position 6,887,257 of record CM076278.1, read on the forward strand.
ATGAGTTCTCTCAGTGCCTCAATCTCTTGGTCTAGGAGGGTGTTGGGGGTGTTTGTTGGCTCACTGCTCTCTGCCAGCACTCAGCTGGCATCCCATGGCAGAATGTGGCAGACACTCAGCAGCTCTCAGCTCCCTCTGCAAACTTCCTCCCCTTTTTGTGCAGTGTAGTGTTCCTGTTAACTGTGCTCATTGGGAATTGCTTTTCTTTTTCCTAACAGGTGGTGGGAGCATCACTATTCGCTGGTCTCTGTCTTGTAGGCGGCAGCAAAAGGACTCAAAGGGCTGGGAGGAGCTCCAAGAGTTGCCCAGCTCCAGCCTTCCAATGGGAGAACCCGGTGCTGAAGGGATGACTCTCCTTGTACCAGTGCCAGCTGGAACCTGCTGAGTTAACTCTTCCCTCTGCCCCCATGTGAAAGGTGCCCTTGTGCTTAGGGGAGGTGCTGGGGACAGATAAAACTAAACATGCAAACCTGCACTGGGGCCGCAGGAGGCTCAGCCTCTGACAGCAGGCTTGTGCCACAGGGGGAGCCTGGGCTGGAGCTGTGCCAGGAGCAGCAGCTCCTGGGGAGCGTCCCCTCTGGAGCGGGGCCGCAGTGGAGCCGCACGGGCTGGTCTGGAGTGGTTTGTGTGTGCAGGGCCGGGGGCAGTGGCTGCTCAGTGACGCTGCCCTGTGTGGCAGGATGCAGAGCACACGCTGCAGCTGGCTGAGCACGCACCAGACAAACCTTTTCCATATGGGGAAGAAGCAGCAGCAGGGGCTGCGTGCTGCCAGTGTTTTGAAAAGCCAAATAAAGGCAAATCCCGAATGCTTGAGAACTTAGGGAAGCACAGGCTCACAGCCCCCCCTCAAGAGGCCCCAGCACAGCCCTGGTCACTGCCAGCCAGCCCCGAGTCTAGAAGGGTGCATCCATAGGCAGGGTTTTCCATACAGCCATTTATCTGTGGTGGGGGGCAACATGGAATTTTTTTACCTGTGGATTTCTGCTCTCCATTAGTTTGGCTCCTGGGAAAGGTAGAGGATGATGCCTTTTCCAGGGAAAGAGGAGCCAGGGGTGGTGCAGGAAGGGTCATGAGTCACATCTGGGGAAGAGGATGTGCCATGGGAACACGAGTGTGGTGCTGAGGCCAAGGCTCAGACAGGAATCTGCAGCTCACCAGGAGGCAGAGGCCTGCCCTGGCCAGTGCTGGGCACCGGCAGGTACCACAGGAGAATTAAAATGCAGCAGCCACCCAGAAATGAAAAATGTACACTTGAGCTGCCTATGGGGCAAGAGTTGACCACAAGTGTGCCTTTGAAGTTACACCTTTCTCTTGCCAGCCCTGGGGCAGCACTATTCACCAAAACTCCCAGGTGGGAATGCTGTGAAGTCCCACATCCAGGCCTGTTTCCATTTCAACAACAAAGTTGACAGGCCTGGAAACATTGTGGGGTAGTTTTTTCTTTCCAGTTTACCTGGTTTTACATTCGTGTGAGCATTTCAAACAGAGGAAAGCAGATGTGCTCTCTCTGCACAGCTGTGGAAAGTATCTGGGGGAAAAAAATGAAAGCCAACGCTCAGAAACCAGAAAGCAAATCAATATATTTAGAATACATTACATAAATCCCTTAGTTCTACCTGAATTATGATTTTCGAGAACCCTAAAGTGGAAGTATTGTTACCTGGATGCTTTGTTCTTAGGGTGACATTTTGCCACAGGATGAACTTCCATCACTATGGAAACCAGGAAAAAGCCAAATACAACACACAGAACCTGTCCTCGGTGGTCCCACTCCTCTGTCCCAGAGCCTGGAGCCCCGGTAGAACTTGTCCCTGCCGCACAGCCCAGCAACCCTGAGCTACCACGGCAATTCTGCTCCTTGAGGACCAGTGTTCAGGCTCCTCACAGCCTGGAGGGGCTCCACAGAATGTTCTACTTTATAGGCTGAGTTCACCCTTTCAAAGCCCTTGAGCTCTCCGGGCTGCAGGCTCCTTCCATTTTTTTTGTTTTTAATGACAGCTGATGGTCGAGCGTTACCTGTGGCACCAGCGGGGGCAGGCGCTCTTCCTCGTGGGGGTGCCAGGTCCATTCCTGGCGTCCTCGTTACTTGTGACTGCGATGGAGGATACAGGAATGGCCTCGCCAGAGGGCGGCACCGGCCGCCGTGACAGCCTGGGATGGGGCTGGGAACGCGCCTGTCCCTGTCAGGGCACCGCGGCTGCCGGATTTGGTTCCGTTCACGGGTCCGACGGGGGCAGCGCGGAGGCGACAGCGACCCGCAGGAGAACGGTTTTGCTCCAAAGGCTCGGGGGGTTCCAGCTCCCCCCGCCCGGCAGGGGCTGGTGCTGGCAGCGCCCCCGCCGAGACGAGGCCGGGCACTGCGGGATCGGAACGGGCCGCCGCGCGCCTGGAGGGTGCCAGCACATCCCGCCGTGCCCCCCCGCGGGCCGGGCCGGGGCGCGCAAGACCCGAGCCAGGGCCGGGAGTGCAGATGGGGCGGGCGAACGGCGCGGCCACCGCCGTTACAGCGGCTCCGCCCCGCGCCGGGCCGTGACGTCACCGCGCCGGCCGACGGGAGCGCGCGGGGTGGAGGGGAGGGGGGGGCCGGCCCGGCGGCGCGCTCTGATTGGCCGCTCACGGGTGAGGTGTGCGCTCGCGGGGGCTGCGCGCCCTAGGATTGGCGGCGGCCGGCGCACGCGCGCGCCTCGGGGGGCGAGGCGCGGGCGCGATTGGCCGCGCGGGTGGGGGGGCGGGGCCTGGCGCGGGAGCGGCGCGTGCGCGGAGCGACGGGAAGATGGTGCTGATCAAGGAGTTGTGAGTGGGGGCGGCGGGGGCAGCGCGGGGGGTCTGGGGGGACACCGGGGGGACCCGCCACCGGCCCCGCCACCGATACCGCCTCTGCCATCGCCCCCGCCCCTGCCATCGCCCCCGCCCCTGCCATCGCCCCCGCCCCGCCCGGCCTTCCGCCCGGCCTTCCGCCCGCGCCGCTCCCCTTGGGCCGCGGGGCCGCTCCGCCCGCCCCGCTCCGGCCGGTCCGCACCGCGGGCACACGGCCTGGGCCGCCCCTGCGAGGAGTGGGAGCCGCGGCCCCGCCCCGGGGGCTCCTCGAGTTCTGTCCCTCGGGCCACGCTGTGCCCGGGCGGCAGTGCCGCGGGGAGCGCGGGGTCCCACGGGATTGCTCTCCGTTTTCCTTGGAAAGCGGTTCGGGTGGCAGCGGCGGCCGTCCTGGATCGGGGCCAGCGCCCTTCCCTGCTCGCAGCTCCCTGAACTGGCGGCGCCGGGAGCTCCTGGGGAGTTCTTCCCGTGTGGGCTTTTGCAGGCAAACCACCAGCTGGTTTGCTCCTCCGTCTCACCCTTTGGTTTTAGATTGCTTAAAAGTCTAGTAACTGTAGTCTCAGTGGTAGTAAAGGTTCAAAAACTTAAACTAAGCACGACATAAAGTTATGGCACAGGTGGAAGTAGATCCCAAATTTCCTGACTGTTTTCTGCAGCTTCTAACATCCTCCACCCCTTGTTTTTCCTTTCATAATGGGTTTGCCATTGAACTTCACTTGGGTTTATTGCATTATACCCAAAGCCTCCCTGTCAACAGAGCATTTCTAAAGAGAAAACTTGAATTAGCTCCTTTTGACACTTTCTTGAATGCTTGTGTTACATTTTATGTCTGTCATCTGCAGATGAAGCCTAATGATTCATTTTGTTGAATTTGCTCTTTTCCAGCCGAGTGGTTTTACCTTGCTCAGTGCAAGAGGTACGTCCTGGTGCTCCCTGCTTTGTTTAGCTCAGGGATGGGGTGGGGTTGTGTGGGGTCCAAACTGTCCCCTGTGCTGTGCCTGCCAGAGGGGACTGACACAGGCATGAGCCCCCTTCCTTCCCATCAGGGAATTTCCAAGGAGGCAAATGCAGCACAGAGGCTTGAGCTGGTTTGTGAGCCCTCCACTGCCACCTGTGCCACTGTGCCCTGTGGCAGCACTTTCCTGCTGATCAGGCACTGAGGGACTCCAAGCCTTTTCCTAAAGCCAAAAGTCAGAATTGTCCTCTCAGATGTGAAGCCAGCAGTTCAAATGGCACTGGGGTGCATTTAAAGGAGAGGCACGACAGGGACTTTGAACACGCTCCTACACTTGTCCTGCAGTGTGCATTTCCTGGGTCCTGGGAGGGCAGTATCTAGTTGGTTAAAAGTTTGAACTGGGGAGGCTTAGAGCTGGAAATCAGTCATTTCAAAACCTGTAAACTGGAAAGAGCTAGGTTGTTTTATCTGTTTTGGCCAACTCCAGTGCTGACATTTGAATTCTCTTCCCTTTTCAGTATCAAGTTGGGCAACTTTACTCTGTGGCAGAAGCTAGCAAAAATGAAACAGGAGGTGGAGAAGGCATTCAAGTCTTAAAAAACGAGCCTTATGAAAATGATGGTGAGAAGGGACAATATACTCACAAGATCTACCATTTAAAGAGGTGAGGAAAACATTTGTACATTGTAGTCACTTTGGTGTGAGGGCAGTCTTCCATTGTTTGCCATTCTAGGACACTTGCTTGTGTCTTTCTGCCACTCTAATTTGCTGAATTGTGCATGAATGCTCTGGTGAGTGGGAAAACATGTGAAATACGGTGGATTTTAAATATATGAGATGGAGCATTACTTGTGTGGGACAGCCGAAGGAATTGTGTTTGCTTGCTCTAGACAGAGAGGAGTCAAAGATGAGGGGAACATGAGGTTCCTGCCTTAATTATCAGCTGGTTTTTTTTTCCTTGAATCGAAAAGAAAAAAAGCCAGGACTCAACTGCCATCCTTGGGGAAAAACTGAGGCTGGAAGGCTGGAACACTTACCTAGATTGATCTCTATCTGTCCCTTACGCTCATGCCTACATGAAGTTTGTTAAAGTTGCCTCCTTTAAAGATACCACCCTCAAGCATTCTTTTGGGTAACACCAAATTTCTCTTGTATCAGATTTTGTTACTTTTTTTCCCTGGTGTCCAATTCTTGGTCCCTGTCAGGGGCACTCTGTTGGCCTAGAGAGGGCAGTTATTGTCAGGGGTGGTAATTCAGTTGCTCTTGGAGAGCTGCAGGTCTCCTCTTCAGGCACAGTTGCAGACCCTGCAGGGCTCCCCCTGGGCTGCAGGTCAGGAGCTGGAGGGGAGGGCTCTGCCCAGTGCTCTCTCTCAGCAGGTGTCTTCGCTGCTCTGGAAGAGGAAAGACAGCACAGCTTTAATCAGGATCACAAAGCTCATGCTTGTTTACCTTATGATTACCTTAACCATTTTTTTCTTCACTATTTTGTGATCAGGAGGGGTTTTGGAGTTTCTGGGTATTTCACTACATGTGCATCACAACATTTCAAATGCTTGAGTAGAATGTGCGCTTCTTTTTATAGTGGAAGAAGCCAATGAGGAACTTCAGCTGGCAGAATTTTTAAAATGTTGCCCTTGTTTGTTCTTCCCAGTAAAGTCCCTGGCTTTGTAAGGATGATTGCTCCAGAAGGCTCCCTGGTGTTCCACGAGAAAGCCTGGAATGCATATCCCTACTGTAGAACAAGTAGGTCTCCCCTTGTGTGTTCTGCTGTCGGTGTTCAGTGAAGGGATGGGCTGAAGTGGTTTAGAAGAACGGGGCCATCGAGAGGAAGATGCATTTCAGATGTTCCTGCTGTGTGTGTGGAGTCTCCTCTGGAAAGGAGAGCTGCTCCTGGGGCTGCTCAGGTCCAGGGGCCTGCAGAGACCTGGCATCCAGTGTCCTGGGATGGGGGCAAGGAGGGGATTCCCTTCAGGGCTAGGACAGAGCCTGTGTGAAAATCACTGTATTTTCATAGTCTAGTACAGCTGACTGCTGGGTTTGAATGTAGTAATTGTAATTTCTAAGAGTAGGCTGGGAGTAGTTAGTGTCTTTGTTGAATAGTTTGAAGTGTCCTGGAAGGAACTTCCAAGGTTAAGGCCATCAAATCAAAGTCTGCTGAGCTCTGTGTGATGCCCACAGCTGCTGTTAACACTGACTTTGTTGTACTGGGGAGCAGTTATGTGCTAGACCTTTCAGAAACAATTGTATCTAATATGATTCTTTTTTTCCTTTTCCTTTTCATTGCACGGTTTTCCAACGACCAGTTGTGACAGTGAGTATTTGAATTCCTACCAGTCCTATGTGGGTTTTTTTTGAGATAATATTTTGTCTGCTATTACCATTACAGTTCTCTGGCCCCAGCCTGTCATATGTGCCTTGCTAGGGCTCCTGGCATAGAGCTCCCTGTTACTTTATTTGTCTGCACATGGCTATAATTAGAAAGAACTGTAATTTGTAAGAGAAATTATTTTATTTTTGCCATCTTCTTTTATGCCTTTACTTACAATTACAGCTGCATAATATCTGACCTGGTAAGACATAATGCTAAAAAGGGAGGGGGAAAGAAATGCACCAAATTAGAGGCTTTTACCCTCTTGAATGCTGGAAGAACAATGAAATGGAATCATTCCCTACCTGTCTGAAATGCCATTGCTGTAAAGTGAATTCCTGCCTCAGTTAAAATGTGGTAACTGGGAATCTAAATGGATCAGCATAGCTCAGGGTTTGGGTTTGCTTTTTTAAGATGCATGGGAGGGACATCATTAAGACTTTAATGCCCAGTGTATATGTTTTAGTGGCCTGTATTAGGACACTTACAAGTTAAATGTTAAACTGCTTTATCTGCTCATTTGCAAACGTGGTTTAGATTGTTACCAGGTAGACGCAACACAAGTGAGTTTGAACTCTTGAGCTTGACTCATGATACTTGTGCACACAGGTCTGTGCTTTCTGACTTCTGGGATCAGCAGGGTTCTGTGATAGCCTTTAGATGTTCAATTTAGTGGTGACTGGACCTTTATGATCATTATTCTGCTGTGCAGTAACATCTAACTGCAGTATTAGTAATCTGAAATTTACTTGAACGTAGAGGTAAAGAACTTCAGGGTTGAGGAACCAGGACAGCAAATGGCAGGGTTATTTCTATTGGTGTGCACAGCTAGAGCTGGATTTCTCAAACATACTGCCCCATCTTAAGATTATCATGTACCTATTTCTGTGTGTAGGTGAGGGGGCTGTTTCTCTGATAAATTAAATAAGTTGGTTTGCTAGTCAAGGCTTAGTAGTGGCTTGTATGTACATACCATTTCTCTAAACTTTAGGCATAGAGGTGTAATCAGACTCATGCTTTTTGCTTTTAATTCTTACAGAATGAATACATGAAAGACAACTTCTTCATAAAAATTGAGACCTGGCATAAACCAGATTTGGGGACAACAGAGAATGTGAGTTGGGGTTTGGATACTAGACCTTAGTGTGACTGTACAGCTAGTACAGATAAAGTATTCTATACCTGGTAATGGTGGATAATTACTGCATAAAGTCAATGCCTGACCAGTAAGTAGAGCAAGAAAAGCATTATTCAGGTCATTGCGAGGTGATCAAGCTGTCTCACTTAAGGAGATGCAAGGACAAGAGAAGGTTTTTGGTTTTTAAGGTGAGGTCAGTGCAGATGCTTGATTCTCACACAAATATTTAAATAACTTTTCAGCAAGTTATTTGACATGCTAGTGATAGTTAGTCTGACAAGTTTATTTGAAAACAAGTTTTACAACAGGTTTCACGAGACCGTTGGAGCTGATCTGTGTACAGTCTGCAGTTAGATATTGAAGCTGCCTTTGTGAATTGTCCCAGCTGGCAATATTCTCATTTTCCTCCCCAAACAGTTGATTTGATTCACAGGTCACTTCAGGATAATTTTGATCTGCAGTGACAAACATTTATAAACTATCCACAGAATTGCCAGTCTGTTTCCAGTGCTTGGGTGAACTGTAGCACTGGATGTGCTGCACAGAAAAGGAGTGTTCCTTGGGCAGCTCTGCTTGCTGTAACTAAGTTTAGGTGTGTTGGACAGACTAGGGGTGTGGAGCTGATTTCATCCTGAGACCTTTGCACACCCTCAGACCACACACGCTTCACCTGGTCCACATTCAAGGCAGCCCTATGGTTCAGGGAGCCTATGAGATCAGTCAGGTTATTGAAACGTGCATATTTGCACTTGGAATTTGTACGGCTTCTTTCTAGCTCAGAAAGCTCATGCAGATTATGGAACGGGTAATGGCTCTAATTAGAGCTTGATTTCATTAGTGCTAACAAATGTGGCAGATGAATACAGCTTAATTTTAAATCCAGGTTTCCTGAATGCACAAAAAGCGAAGGCTTTGTGCTGGTTTAAAATCGATTAGCGAGTGAATTAAACTGTAGCTGTGGAGATCATTCCCTTTGAGAAAGGCAGAGGAAAAAAAGGGTAGATTTGGAGAATGCTGCCTTTATGTAATTCTGAACATTTCCATGGCACACATATGTGCTGCACAAGGTGCACCACTGTGTAACGTGCCAGGAATCATTCCTTCTTCTCTTTTTGCAGGTGCACAATTTAGATCCCAACACATGGAGGAGTGTTGAAGTTGTCCATATTGATATTGCAGATAGAACTCAAGTAGAACCAGGAGTAAGTAAATGCTCTTCTACTGGGATATAGATGCAGCTTGCAGCTGATTGCACTGGTGGTTAGTGTTGATTGTGAATAAGCTGAAGTGGTGTGAAATTTCACCCAACAGAGATGTGAAAAGTATCTTTAACAGAATCATTCATTTATGTGCCTCCCTTACTTCCTTGGTTTTAGTGCTGATGCTTTCTGCACATCTGGATCTGTTAGGGCTGTTGTCTGGTTTGTTTAATTGTAACAGTTGGACTGTTCCATGTGTAATAATTTTTGGACAGTAGAGGAATGGTAGGCACTAATATGGAGAGTATCAAAACCATGAGTGCAGAGCGGTCTCATCCAAAGTCTTAAATCTCTTCTGATGTTACCACATTCTGTTTCCTTTTTATTAACTTCTAACACCATTTCCACTTTTAGCAGATATTTTGAGCAGGTATTTTCAGATTCAAACTCACAGTGGAGCCCATCCTTGTGTAGGAATACTTGGGATTAGTTTTCACCATGTGATTCAAATTTTCATTTCCATTTCATCTCCCAGAAACTCAGTTTTGCAAAGTCCTGACTTCACTAACCAAAGCCTGGCTTTGTGCTCAGACTCTTAGCAGACTCTGGTAACTCTGAGTTACCTGCAGACTCACACCCCATCCATTCACCTGTTTGCCCCTTCTGGGATTAGGCAGCAGGAGTTCTCTGGGTCCCACACTTGGAATCTCTTCTGGCCTGAAAATTTGCATTTTCTGGCCTTTATCTTCTCAGGACTCCAGGAGAGAGACTTTCCATTTATGCTGAGATATCTTGATCAATTTTAGGTAATGGAACTTGAATTTAGCTTTGTTTTGTTTTGGTGTTTTTTTGTTTTTGTTTTTTTTGTTTGTTTGTTTGTTTGTTTGTTTTTTGGTTTGGTTGTTTTGTTTTGTTTTGTTTTTGTTTTTGGTTTTTTTTTTTTTTGTTTTTTTTTTTTTTTTGAAGTTCAGCTACATTACAGTAACAAAATTGCCCTGACTGACATGCTGGCTCTGTGCCTTCAGAGAAGGTCTTGGAAAGTGAATGTACCCTATGAAACCATCACCTGTTTTCCCTGTGTTCTGTTTGTCTAGAGATTCTTTTCCTGCTGTTTCTTTATCTTTGGTGATATTCGAGCAGTCACCAGTTCACTCTGTGGGGTAATACCTGAAATCATGTGCTTTGTATGGTTTGGGGTTTTTTTGTTATGATGCTTGTTTGGGAACTGTCATTCTGAGTGGCTGGGTGGGTCTTTTGGTCTGCTCCATTTTTTAGGGAAAAGCAATAGTCAGTGTTGCTAAAGGAAAGTTTTATTTGTACATTTATCTTCTCAGACATTGTTTTGCCGGGAAAAGCAGCTCAAATGTACGACCTTGGGTAACAGTAGGACTGAAAGAATGGAGCTACATTTAAAATATAGCAATTTTGATAAAAGTTTGCATATATTCAAGATTTATCTTTTTGTTCAGTGAGTGAACATTGTCCACCCTGCTGCAGTGGTTTCAGAGCTACAATTGGCATAAATATAAAAATAGTAAATTTCTTTGAGCTACTAATGGCATGCATATGCTAACTCATGCTCATTAAAGTATGTACAGAAATAATTTGGCTGACATCTGTGACTTACTTTCGATAAAAATTTAACCCTGCCCATTCTTAATCATCTCCAGCGTCCGGTCCATGTCACTTTATGTGATTTGTATATAAAAATTACTTCCCAGGAGAGAAAGACTTTTTTAAGAGTAAGCAAAAGTGAACCCTCAATTAACATCAGAAGAGGCTGTGGTTTTGGAAACAATTTGTAGGAAAGCAGAGTGTAGCGAAAAGAAATTGAAATCAGATTTATAGCTATTTTTGTACAACGAAGAAATTAAACGTCTTGTTCTAGGTCGCTGTGGATCTTTGTTGTATTACTTGAAAGAAAGTTGTAGAACTACAATTTTGTGCTCTAATTAGTCAGATTACTTGACACATGCCTTAAGAGTTCAGATTTCTATGTGCTATCTATCCCTTGCTCTTCAGTTTGAGGAAATGTACTAGAAATGCTCTTCTGTATTCTGTAAAGAAGTGTTAAAAGATTCTTGAGTTAAAGAGTTTGATGGGTGGATCTCTTCCATTTCAGACTTAGTTTATCATGTGATAGGCACCTAGAAACTACATATTATTAGTCCTGAAACTTTGAATCATTATATGATGACACATCTCATGGAACAGCCTATCAGTGTATAAATCAGATGTACTTTTAGCTTACTAGTGTTTTCCTCTCCTCTTTTTGTTTTCCATCCCTAAGTAAGGCTTTTTCATCCTGTCCTGGGTGTTTATAAATCTCTGTGTCTTCCAGCCTCCTTTCTGGAGACCTTTTAACTTCTCATTCCGAGCGCGGCACCACCACGTGCATCCCCGATGAGATAACCAGGCTGGGTTCATTTCTCATTTGATCCTTGGCGTTCTTTCAAAGATGATTTCAGAGAATGGTTTCCCTGATAGCTGTGCTGTAGCTGCAGGACTCCTCAGGAGATGGGAATGACTACAAGACATTTTTGATTAAAAGCCTTTTAGCCAAGCCTACCCAAAACACACGGCTGCGTGTCAGTGAAGTGCACACTAGGGCTGGTGGCTGTTTCAGTTATGAGACGTGGGAATCTGACTTGGAAATATAACATACTTGGATAAACCCGATTTTGAACTTCTGTTGTGCTGTGAATGAGCACTCACAGAGCTGTGGATCATGTTGAGGGGAAGTGCTGGTGGGTGTTCCCTTCCACAGGGACCGTGTGAGAGTTTTCTGCTCAATAACACCAGTAGTAAGTATGTTCTCACTTTTAAAACACTAATGCAATATTGAGCTGAAAAGCTGGACTTTGTGTCCACCTGCCTAGTTAGTGTGATGCCACTGTGTGTTCAGGAAGTGCTTTTCATGGATTTGCAGTTTAGGCACCAGACTTGTATAACTTTTATGTTAGGTTCATAAAGTTTTCTTAAAATCATTCTGTCTTGTACATAAGTTTTCAGTTTTTATACTTCTTGATAGTGAACTGTGAGCTCTCAGGATTATTATTACCACTCTGAGCAGGTCTCAAAACTGAGAGTGAGAATTGTAAAGAAGCGCCCAGGTTCTGGGTTTGTTGTAATATTTATTGTATGGGGTTCGTGATCTCTCTAAATAATTCTGTTCAGTAGATTGTTGCATTCATGCATATTATGTTGAGAATTTGAGCAGAAACTGCCTGTGAAATTATACTTGTGTATTTCTTTGGAATGGTTTTAGCTCCTCTATCTTGTTATGCTGCTTCATGCTGATGTTGGCCTGTCTGGCTTTCCAGAGGGCTTCGGGGGTTTGAGCTGTAATATTTGCTCCAGCAGCTGCCTGCTTTTCTTCCTAAGAAGGACTTGCTGTTGTCAGGAGTTAAGCTCTTGCTGCACAGATATTTTCCTTAAACTCTGCAAAGAACTGTTGTTTATTTGTACTTTGGCTCTAGTCCAGTCTTCTTCCCTGCGTGCTGGTAGGGTTTGTGTGTGGAGAAGAGTTCCTACAATGCTCTCCTGTCCATCTAGGCTTTAGTCTATACAGGGTTTTGTCTGTCCTTAACAGGGTTTGGGTTAACTGAGTTCTGAAAGGTCTTGTTCAAAGCTTCTGTCTATAGCATAGAAAACTTTACCATGACTCATCTAATTTCTTTGAACTTTTGTTTTCACTCCTACATTTTGCTCCTAGATAACATTTTGTTCCCCAGTGTTTCCAGCTCTGGTTATTTATGTGTGGGTCCCAAATGCAAGAACACAGCTGCTTTTTACCAATGTCCCTGTGCGGTGGGAGATGGGATGGCAGGTAACAGCATCGTGTGGGCTTGGGTGTCCCTGGAGTATCCACACAAATCATCCCACAACATAAACCAGGCAGATGAAGGTTGCACATGTAGGTGAATTTAAATGCCACATGCCCCACACCACTACAGTGTGAGCTCTGCATTGGCAGGGTATTCACACAGTGAAAATAAATTCAGGGTTGTCTCCATGCAGTACCTGTTTTTATTTACAAAACTGGCACTAAGATGTGGATTCTTGTATTTCTGTTTAGCACATCACTGCCCCAAAACAGCAGCAATAGTTGTGCCAGCAGTTAGTTATCTAGAGCAAAATTGTTTATCCATTACTATAGCTTGATCCTTTTCCATGTCTTCCATCCAGTGTTTGAGTGAAATTTTTAAAAGGCAGTCATGATCAGTAATTCAGAACATTCGATATATTTCTATAAAAACACTCTGCTGTAGTATTTGCATAGATTTCCTACAGGTGATTTGTATGTAAGAAAATGCCTCTTTTTCTACCCAAGGATTGTTTAAAAAAAAGTGAATCATATTGAGTCCTCCAGGACGTGCAGAACCTGAGGATTCCAGTGGGTTGCAGCTGTCCTCTCCCATAGTATTTGGAAATAACTCATGAGATGAGAAGTCTGCAGCTGGTGGCAAGTCCTGTGAGCTGTGTGGCTCCCTGGCTCCCTGCTGGGCTCCCAGAGGAGCCAGTCTTGGACACAGCCAGTGGCTCCAGCTCACTGTAGTGAGCACTCACAGAGTTCTGAGCTCACTGCAGAGCTGAGGCAGGGCTGGATATCGTGTGCTGCTGTGTATCTGCTTTTTTTGATGTCTGTCAAAAGGAAGTGTGCTTTACTGCAGTAAAATCATAACTAAGTGGGGTTTACTGAAATTCAGGTGACAAAAATGTCTGTTAGTCTTCCTGCAATTACAATAACTCGAGCAGACTTTAAATGTTTCAGTGTTACTGAATTTCAGTGTTGCTGTGCGGGTTCCTCGGGCTGTGCCCTGGGGCAGGCGAAGGGTTGGGGAGCATTGTGGCAGCCCCTGCTGAGGCTGGCTGGCTCAAATGTGGGCTCTTCAAATAAAACATGTTGTTTCAGTTAAGAGGGAGAACTAGAGGGAGCTCCTGGTTTGTGGAAGTTCATAAAACCTTGATTAGCAACGTGATTGGAATGTCTTGACTCACTTGGCTGCTTCTAGGAAATATTTGTTCCAGTTCCTAAATTTTGATTGTATATGTTTGAACTCTCCATATGGAAGTTTGAATAGCTAGTAATGCTTTCTTGATATATTAATTAGAGAACGGCTGGAAAAATCTATTACAAGGTTTCTTCAGCCTCCTTTAATACACAGTGTAGGTAGGTATGTTAAAAGGACTGGAACAATGAAAGAAAAATGGGGAGAAGGAAGTGTAACAGCTGATTTTCTGTAAGTGAAGTTAGATTCCTCTGAGAGGACCTCCTGGATTTTCCAGTTCCATCTGCTTGCAAAAAGTGATTATAAATGTCAGAATGGCTGTGAAAGCATTAACAGCTGATTTGTGCAGCCTTGTTTTGTGGATACGGAATTTCAGTCCAGAAGTAGCCTTTGTTCCTCTGTGCTGATGGAAGAATCTGGAGCTGAAAAGTGATGTGGTCCACGTAGTCTTCAGCAGCCAGGAGCTTCTTCTCTTGGAGGTGTTTCTTTCACTCTGTGATCTGCAGATCTTGTCCTCGTTGAAACTTTATTTAAAAATTAAACCTTAAACTCCGCTAAAGTTTCTTGGCCTTTTCTGTATCACCCACCAAGCATTTGTTCTGCTTTGAAGCAACTTAAATTGTTACAGTTCTCCTGAGATGCATGGGTGTAGTGGTAATCTTGGGTGGGTGTTTTTCATACACTGTATAAACCTCATTTCTGAATCCTTGCTTTCTCTTCCTCTCAGAGGTCTCAGACCCAGGGGGACAGTACTGATGGCACAATGTGCACAGCACAGGGCAGCTCTGGCCCAGAGCAGTCCTGGAGAGCTGTCGTGGTGCCAGCAGGCTGGGAGCACCACGGGGGACACAGGCAGTGAGCAGGTGTGATGAGCCAGGGTCAGCCTGGCAGCTCTGCTCCAGCCATCCTGCTCCACAGCACTCAGGGCACTCGTGGGCAGAAGCTTCATGCAGTGGGATATTGAATCTGGTGGAGTTTTCTTACTATAAGGGTGTTTTATGTTACAGGACTACAAAGCTGATGAAGATCCTGCATTATTCCAGTCAGTTAAGACGAAGAGAGGACCTCTGGGGCCAAATTGGAAGGTACTGGGAATGGGTGTTAAAACCTTATGAAGTCTCTATCAGCAGAAAAACAGAGTTCATGGTTCCTTCAGAACCTTGCTCAACTCCAATTCAGGAAAAAATTCAGGCCCAACACATCCTCCATGGACCCCAGTGACATCCCAACAGCAGCACAAAGCTTGCCAGTACCCCTTGCCCCTGCCAGCCACCAGAATCCATGTGCATGCCATCCCAGGAGGGAAGGGACTGTGTGTGCCACACCAGAGATCTGAGCAGCTCACTGCTGTGCTCTGGGGTGAATCACAGGCAGTCTGTCAGGAACAACCCCTATTTACTGATTAGAATTAGTTTTTCTGTAGTAATACTTAATATTATATTTTATAATTATTATAAAACAGTTAAATTCCATTAATTTACTCTAAATTAATTATAGTTTTTATAATTCAATTCCATTAATTAGAATTATAATTTCTAATAATTAAAGTAAATTTTAAAAAATTTAAAACTTCTTTCCCGTTGTCCCCAAATAGAAAGAGCTAGCAACTGATGAGGAGTGTCCCAAAATGTGTGCTTACAAGTTGGTGACCATCAAATTTAAGTGGTGGGGACTGCAGAACAAAGTCGAAAACTTTATACAAAAGGTGAGTGCTCCTGCATTTTCAAGTAATGTCAAATGATGAACTTTCTTAAAACTTTTTTTTTTTATAGTGAAATTTGTTCATTTTTTTCCATGCTAAAACGTGAGAAATGAGGGGATTTTAAATTGGATGGAGGGGTGTGAGGGGGCTGAACCTGTAGCAGTGTGAAACAGCACGCACCTGAAGATTGTAACTCCTCAGACTGAGGAGGTGCAATCACTTCACCAGCCTTTGGCAAGTCCTAGGCCTATGATCTAATGCTTGTTTATCTTCTTAAAGCAAGAAAAAAGGATATTTACCAACTTCCATCGCCAGCTGTTCTGTTGGATTGACAAGTGGATTGAGCTGACTATGGAGGACATTAGGAGAATGGAGGATGAAACCCAGAGGGAGCTGGAAGCGGTAAGAAAGCTTTTTTAAGGCTTAGGTGTGGGTGCTTCTGCCTGTAGATTTGTCTGTTCTGAACTGAGGCGAGTTGTGTTGTGTCCGTGCCCGTGTGTGTGTTTGGGCAATTGCTGATGAACGCTGTGGCCCCTTTGGTGATCCTCCTGTGCAGCCCCAGGTGCTTCAGGCTTCTGCAGCCTGTGCTGTCGAGCTGGAAGTGGCTGTAAGGTAAATATCTCTGGTGTCATTAAACCCAGAATGCCTGCCCTGAGTACCTCTGTGTTTATGGCACCACACCCACTGCACAAAGTCCCATTCAGGGCCTGCTTGTTGATTAGAAGTCAGAGCTGCCACCTTCCTGTTCCATCACGTGTCTTGCTGTGTTTTATTTCTAGTCATCACTAGATCTGATCACTTTTTCTCTTCAAACATGTTTTCAAGCAAGTCTGTGTCACGTGTCAGCCGTTCCACTCCTAATTAGCACAGCAAACCAGTATTTTACTTCCAAAAAGGAAGTCACTAAAATTAACTGAGATGGTGTCAGTTTTCCTATTTTAGTGGCTGTGAGGACCAAATCTCTATATCCTGACATGGGCTGATATCAGGGAGGAAGCACGGACATAGGGATTTGTCACTGCTTTCCTTTCAGAGGTGGACCACCAAAACAGGCTGGGAAGGAAGCTGTCTTCTGTAGTGTCTTTCCAGAACATAACCTTTGGCATGAACCTTTCCCGTGTAAAATCCTCATGGTGATTTGCAGGTTCTTTGCAGTCTTTGGATTTGCAGTTGTATTTCACCCCATTTTGACAACTGCTTTATGCCCCAAAGCCAGTCAGGTTGCCACTGCCCTTCCACTGTCTTTGTTCTTCCAAAACACAACGTGTCTTCAGCTACAACTTGCTTTTTGTGTGGCTGGACTCATTCCAGACACTCTAACCACATTGCCCGAGGTTCAGCCCAGCCGTGGGCAGGGCCCTGCGGCGCGTTCTGCGCTCTGTGCTGTTGGTACCAAACCAGCTGCAGCTCCCCCATCCCCACTCGTGCTCTCTAGGGACTTTCCAAACTCTGTGGAACAGCCTGTACTATGTAGGGATGTTCCCTGGGTTTGGAGGAAGTGTTTCTTCACGGTCCTGTGCAGCCGTAGATAGATGTGCTGAGCTGGTAGCACCGAACGTTCCTCTCCCATAATCTGGAGGGCTTGGCTGAGTCAGCAGCCCCGGAATAAGCTTTGGACAAGATTGCTCTTCACTCACTGATGCGGACCTTGTGCACTCTCATGGGCATTTGAGTATTTTTGGCAGATGTTCTCTCAAATCACAGGGGTTTCTTCTTGAATTCTACTTTATCTTGTTCCTGATCCTGTTCCTAGATCCGCCTGTTCCCAGGTGTCTGTGAAGGAGGAAGCATAACCACTTTAGACTGATTTTTGCCAGAAGGGTCCCCTTTTGCACACCTGTAGTTCTTTATTTGAAGTAAAAAAGACTTTATCCAGTTTCCTGAGCAAGGGTAGTGGCAGTGAGGGGTGCATACCAGGGGTGTGCTGGAGAGAGGCAGCACAACCTGACACACCTGTGTGCGTGAGGAAATTGTTCCTTTGTGTGTCTCTGGACTGTGGATGTTTGTCTTCTTGTAGAGAAAGTTGTTTCACATTTCTCACTGGTAAGTAGCTTCTTTTAAATATTTTTTTCCAAAATGTTTGCTGCTTTTTAGTTCTCACATTAGGCCAAACCCAGTTCACATGTCTCTGGGTGTAACATTTATCCTCTTTTTAAAATATCAAATGTATTTATTTAATATTTTCTCATTTTCCAAAGCAAGGCAAATATTTTTTTGCAAATAGCTTGTTGTGTAAGATATTGGCATCAGAAACTTGTGTACTGTTGAAAAAGCCTTTTTTTTTTTTCAAATGTATTGATGTTACACTAACCCAGATTTCTGTGTGTATTGTGAAATGTGAGAGGAGCAGGGACCTACTGTTTCAGGGTTTTCTCTGCTGTTACAAGAGGGGTACCTACAAACACCTGTAAATGATGCAATTTCAAGGGGTTTGTGGTGAAGTGCATTATTGGAGAACATCATAAAGGCAAAACTGTCACTGCCAAATAACCTGAATTCTAGCTTTTTCCCAAATAATGCCATATTGTTTCATATTCAACTACTCCATCCATTGTGCTCACCAGTAACTGCCATTACATCCCCACCACACCACAAAGTGTGTTTTACGGCCAGGACCTCTGAGAAGTGAGTGCTCAGGGATGAGGTGCTCAGTGTGACAGATACCTCCGTGCTCCCATCCCTGCAGAGCAGTCAGGCATGGACAGGGCTGCACTTCTGTGTGGCTGAAAGCCAAACCAGGCACAAAGCAGGGCTGGCACTGCATGTACTTTCCCACATGGCTTCCTGGTGCTCTTCTACTTCTCATGAACATCCTTTCTTCCTCCTGCTCCGAGTTGATCTTTCTCTGGATTCTGTGCACATTCCAGTTCTTTTGTTGCTCCTGTGCTTCATCTTCAGTCAATTTTTATAGTCAGGATCTCTGCTTTTGTTACTTTTCTGTTACTCTCTGAATCCTCATCAGTGTTCTTCCAAGTTTCTTTATCCCAGCCCATCTTTTTCTCACTGTTTTTCTTTATCTCTCACTTGGCTGTTTCTGTCTCTGGCTCCTGGAGATGAGAAGCACCTCTGCTCCATGAAACACACATCAGCTCATCAGTGCAGAACAGGAAAGCACCCGGCCCAGCCAAAGCCCTATGACCAACCTCCCTCACATCTGTGAGAGGGCAGAGATGGCACACTGGGTATCCTGGACAGTGGCTCCATGCTGGAGCATTGTGGGCCAGTAAAAATTCAAACAGCATTGTTTACAGCTGCTGTCCAGTTCCCAGATCTTTCCAAAAAGAAATACTATATGCCCTCTGTCCAAAACCCCTGAGCTGTAGCTGGTCCTGGCTGTGGCCAGGGAGAAGCAGTCCTGGCTCTGTAGATCGTTCCTTCTCTCGTACTAACCATGGCACGACAGGTTCTGTGTGTGGAGCTCACATTTTATTTCACTTCAGATGCGTAAGAAGGGTTCCGTTCGAGGCACTTTGGCTGCGGACGTCTAGAGGAGTTCTCTGTAGGTTCTGAGGCAAAGCAAGCTGTGTAAGTCAACTGCTGGATGGAAAAGGAGAAGAGGGATTAATGTTCTGATGGATGGGAATTGCTGGCAGAAATCATTCTAATAATCCACATAACATGTGTGGCCTTGCCTTGCTCCTGCTCGATCCTGTTGTGGTGATCAGCAGGTGGGACTGACCCGTGGTGCCCAGGGCACACCACACAGGCACTGCTGCAGGCGCTCAGGCCGGGACAGAGTTCCTGCAGCGTTGGCCACCTGCCCTGGTGCCTGGTGCTTACCCAGTGCAGACACCTGAGGTGTGGGGCCTGCTACCACTGTGGCGATGGCATCGGGCCCTGGCGCCCGCCCCTGTCCTTCTGGGCACCAGTTGGACACGTCGGCATCACTTTGCTGCATGCGCAGGAGCAGAGTGATCTGTGGACTTGGTCCACCTCACTTAAGGAACTTGTGGAGTGTCACCTTCCAACCACTTTCAGTTCTTGAAATCCAGTTCCACCCATTATTTACAGACACTAAACCATTTCTGCAGGAGCAGGTTCTCCAGGAGTTAAAGGCTCTTGGTTCTTATGCCCAGCACTTCAGTGCTGCTGTTCCTCACAGGGACTGTTGTAACACTGCTGGGAATCCCAGCCCAAGGGTGCAAAATCCCACTGATCCGTGTGAGTTCCCCAGTGACAGGGGCAGCTCCCGCCCCTGGGAGCAGCTCCCACCCGAGGACAGCTCCAACTGAGATTCCCTCAGGAGCCGGCATTGCTTTGGTGTGACTTGCTCAGTCCCGGTGGTGTTCTGACAGCCCTGCCCTGGCTTTCCCTGGAGATAATTTCCCTACCTGTTTGAAATTCTCTGTCTGAGGAAGGTGGTAACGTGGAATTTGTGTTTTCTCTCTCCACAGCTGCGTAACCAAGGCCAAGTGAGAGGAACGAGCGCTGCCAATGACGAGTGACGACGGACGGATGCCGAAGCCGGATCTCGGATGTGTGTGTGGGTGCATGACTCTGTATATAACTATACACGCACATGCAGACGGAAGGGGTGGTTACAGTGTCTCCGGGTGCTATACCTGTCCCAGCAAAGATTCCAAGGAAACTGCTTTCATTATGTATACCCCAAGCAAATAAAAATCAACTGAGTAGTGTCATTTAAAGGATGAATTTTGCTAACTGGTATGTTCATGAATGTCAATACTGGACCAATTTCTGCCCTACTTGTTTTTTTTTTCTTTTTTTCTCCTGTCCGAGTCATTCTGCTCTAACTCACCCATCTCTCATTGTAAAGAAACACTCAAACAAGTTAATTTCGGTTTTATGTCTTCCCTATGTGATGAGTTTTGGAATAGGAACAATGAATGTATTTATAGCTATTTATTTCTGGATTGTCATTATCCTATAGTCAAATCAGAAGAAAATTTCTATTAGTGGAAATTGGAAGACTTTTACTGTTGAGTAAGTTTAACCCAAACGTTACCCACTCACTGATTTAAAAGAAAAAAACCCTTGTTTTATTGGACTTTTGTACATTGAAATGCTAATGGTTTTTCTTCATTAAAATTGGCAAGATTAAGGAAAAATGGCTTGTGATTTATAAAGTAATTGCAACTTGAAATTTTTCAGAAGCTGCTTTTTAGACAAGTATGCTGACAGTACCTGTAGAGCATTTCCAGTGTATCTCAGGCCAGGCAGTGAGGAGGGGGACAGCCCTTCTCTCCAGGAACACTCCTGCCTGGGCAGTGGCTGTTTTCCAGAGCATCCCTTTGGAAGCCATGCATATGGTCTGGATTTCACACACAGCAATGGAATATAATTATGATTTTAGCTCTTTTCATGTTGAAAATACACTTTGGGAGATGTAGACTTTCAGATATGATGAGAGTTTCAGTTGTAGCCCTGACACGTTTTCATGCTGTCTTGGAGAGCCCCTGGGGTGACAAATCCCTCTTGTAGGAAACTCCATAGGGAAAAGGTCTTCAGCATGTTTAAGAAACTATACTATTACAGCATATAACAGAGGGATATTATCCAAAGGCTTGATGGATCGGAGACAAAGTATTTTAAAAGCACTAGTCAGATAAAGTTCTATTAATGCCTGGTTTCCTCCCAGCATCCTCGGCAGGGCCAGCCTTGCCTGCGCTCCCATCCTCGGATCCTCACACACAGCCAGGTGCATTGGAGACATTTCGGAAATGCATTGCTCACAAAAGGATCTGATTTCTGTTACTCTCAGTGACAAAACATTCCTGCACTGGCCAGGTGGGCCGTGCACCTTGTCCTGGTGCTGCACCAGCCAACACTCCGGTGCCTGCCCTGCGCTGGTGCCTCACCTGCACCGTCACACCCGCCCACCCTCCAGGCCCCACAGCGTGATGTGTTTTTGTTCCTTTCTGGGTTAGCACTTAAGTGGTTATTTGTCCTGTACCACCAGGAGGTTGGGTTGGTAAATACACACAGAGATATGGCGCGCACACACACACACACACAGGTCATAGATGTGAAGTGCACACTCCCAAGAGGGCTGCACACCTGGAACCCAAGGGCTCAGATCTCCTCGGTGCTGGAGTTCGTGTCCCACCGTCGGTAATGTGTTGTAACACAGCTGGTGGGAAAGGGACCCTCTGACTTCCATGGGTTTGGACTAGTTGTGAAAATTTGAGAGAATATTGTAGTGAATGTACAATGTTTAGTTTCCTTTTGGCAGTCTCTGGTGTGACTCACAGTAAAGCAGGCAATGAAATTTAATTAAATAAATTTGATCATAAAAAGCTCCGTCTCTTGTCTCAGGCAATGGCACTCGCAGTTTGCTCCCGAGCTGGTGTCTGGGGTCCCTGAGCTGTGCAGAGGGGTGGGAGTGCCCAAAGGCTGCACTGGTGTCTGCTCGGACTGGGTTTGGTTTGGGAGTTGCAGCTGAGCAGTGCACGTGCCTGGAACCTTGACACTCCTGAGTGCCACCGTAACCTGCTGGGCTGGCAGAGGTGGGACGGGGTGGCAGGAGGGGGTTGCAGGTGGGAGGTGCCTCCCACGGGGCACTGTGGGTGCTGATGGGGGTCTGGATGTCCCTCCTTGGCTGGTCCCATTCCTGCACTCTGCTCAGCACAGCCGAGCTCTGCTCTGGAGTTCTGCCTGCTCAGGTTGTGCAATCACCTGCTGCAAATGGAGACTTTTATGGCTCCTTTGGCAAATGCAGAATTTAATCCTTTCTTTACTACCAGCTTCTTCAGCTTCCAGATGGCAAACCAACAGGAAGCAATGGAAGTGCAACGTAGTTTTGTTATAATGGATATGTAAACGTGATACTTATTCACTGCAATAGACTGCTGTGAACCATATTCCAGCAGTAACCTTTGAAATCCATCACTTGACTGCACACAAGTGTGGTCTAAAAGGGACTTGTAAGGAATTTGCTTTTTTTTCTGGAGGATTTTTAATCACTGAAAAGAAAGAGGAATGTTTTCTGTCTTTTGCCGTTATCTGTAGACTGAGAAATGTCAGGAAAAAGTCTAAGATTTTGAGTGTGTCAGGGTTTTCCCACCCTAGGGCCTTTCTAAGTGCTCTCTGAGCAATCTGAAAATGTCCCATAACACAACTTACTCTGCATTTCCAAACCTCAGTCAATTCAGCCATGTTTAGAAGCTACATCATGTACTTGCAAGTGTGGTGCTGTGGTTTTATGGCAAATCTGAAGCTTGGGGCTGTGGCTGGGGTTTTCATTCATGCAATTCAAGAGTCTTCTCCATGGAACTATGTCTTGATAGAGACATCAAGAAAATATTTCCTTTGTAGTTTTGTAACTTTGTATGAAAGACTTTCTACTTGCTTGAATTGATGTGGAAAATGGGTTTTAATCAACAGCATCTAATTGTCAATCAAGCAAAGATTATCCAGAGGCTGATGGCTGCTGTCTGTGTCACTGGGGTGTTTGGCCAGTGGGGACATTTTATTCTTGGGAGCCTCTTGTCCTTGTTACCTGCTGTGGGCAGAATTCAGTGTGCAAATTCTACCACAAAGTTCTGACACTTGCAATAGTTTAAAAGATTATAATGTATAAATTATTATACATTAAATATATATATAAATTATAATATACCTCCAGGTTTTGAAAGCAGATTTTCAATGACTTCCACTTGAGGCATCACCTGCATGTGATTTGAGTGAAATCCTGATAGTCCAGGGAGCCTGTGGCTGTTTGAGGTTCCAGCCTCTGGCAGTAGAGCTGGGATGTTTGCGAGGGGCTGTGGTTTGTTTTGCAATGCACCTGCTGAGAGTCTGGAGGTATTTTTGCCACTGTTTTGTGCCTTTTTTTGCTAGTACTTGTTCTGGTACTTTTCCTTGTAGTCACTCTGTTTTGGTGTTCTTTACCCCACTTTTGCTAGATATGCTGTATCTTTTTAAAACCTCTCAGCAGGCACCAGCTCAGTCCTGGATGTGCTGCTGTTACCCCTTAGGGCCAGTATCTGCTATCCATGCTTCAGAACAACCTTGGATTTCCCACTGCTGTAAGTGCAGAAAGGTCTAATTTAATTTTAAAACTTTATTTCCTCAGGTTGGAGATGTTTCTTTCCAGAATGCCACCTACCTTGATTCTTTAACTTTTCTCTCTGAATTTACATGGCTTTCTGGTTTAAAACTGCATATCCAAAACACACAAGAAATTCAAGGTATTTGTTCAATCTGAACTTTGTAGAGCTTCTCCAATCCTAGCTAAAATCTCGATATGCTAATTTAACAGATTTCCTAGTTTCATGAGCTTGGGTTTAGCACCCTCTAGAACAGCACCTAATGCTGTTACTCCTTTTGCAAGAGTCTCTGTCTCCCTTGTTTCTCACAGATACTCAGTCCAAGGTAAATTAAGGGAATGTGATTATCAGGACTTTGAAAGACCCAGTAGTTACCAGCTAAAATGTACCGTAAAAAGAACCCAGCTACGACAACAAGGGAAGTCCCTGAAAAAGGCTGGAAGCAAAATGACCATAATTGAAATCTGAAAGCAGCAACTTCATAGAGAAGTAAACGAAGAGGCGGCTCTTTGTAAATGATGATCTAAAAAGTGTTCTGGGTTGTGAGACCTCATTTCAAATGTATTCATTAAATAATATTTGAATCATTTAACAGTTTGAACTCTACTGCACTGCTAATATCTTCAGGGGATTTTTTTTTCAGTAACAAAGACGCCTTTGTTCCCCGCTCAGTGCTTGGGCTGTGCCTTGGATATTAGTTGGAAACCTGATCGCCCGACATCGCTCCGAGGCTGCGAGTACAATGTGAGTCGTCTGCAACCGGGATTAAATCAGGCCCTTTGTAGGGATGCTGAGGGGCCGTGATGATGGTTATGGACAGCAGGAGGTCGTTAACCCTTTGTGCCTCCGGCGGGGAGATGGGAGGTTTGGGGGAGGCTGTCAGCGAGGTGCAGGGGCAGCTGGGGCGGTTGTGCGTACCAGTAAATAGTGCCCGAGTAATTCCTGCTGGAAAGCAAATAATGCCTTACGTGGGGTGGGTGAAATCCTATTGCCTGACCCGGTGCTTGCTGCCTTGGGATGCAACTTCACCAACAGCGTGTGGGCAGGGGCAATTTGGTTTAAATTGGAAAAGTCAGGACTGTGAGCAAAGCTGCACCCAGCAGCTCCAGCACTGTCCTGCTCTGCCAGGGCAGGCAGGCGCTGTCCTGCCAGTGAGGGAAGGGGGAGATGGGTCCACAGTGTGTGGAGTCCGAGGGGACGACAGGATGGAGAAGGAAGCACCGAGGCAAGTGCTCTCATGAAGCTAATGCTTAGGGGAAATTAAATCATCAGGACTTTATAAAATAGCCTCTGGCTCTCTGCTTTCATAGTAAGTTCAATTTATAAGATGATGAAAAATGAATTAACTTTGGTGGTTTGCTGGCATCACCCACAGTGAGACAGACTTTCCACATGCTCAGAGATCTTTCCTGCTCCACCACGCTTACATAAATTACCACCTGGTTCAATTTTAAAAAGCCAGCAGAACAAAGTTGGTCATACAAACTCCACCATAAAACACCAAAAAGAGTTAAACACCGATTAGTGGTACAGAGAGGTGCCGTTTCTTATTTATGCTTCACTGAGCTATTTTAGGAAACATAAAATTTTACTGTTCCTGTAACCAAACTAATTCTGTTGTGCTGTGTATATAAAATGTCTTTTTTTTTTTTTTCCTTTCCCCTCCCCAGCGTGATCCTACGATGTGTGTTTTTTGAGATGGGAATTTGAAAGGGAAAAATAAAAGCCCAAAGCAGTGCACTGCAGTGCAGTCCAGTTATCATGAATGGGAAAAATTGCCTTAGGGTTTTCCCTGTTTTTACCAAGGTACAATCTCAGTGTTGTATGATTTTAGCACTGTCCTGTTTTTTAGTCATCGAAGTTAGAAAAGTTTAAATGTGTTCAACATTCAACACCAAAGAGTCCCAAGTGCTGCAAAAGTTTTCACCTAAGTGGCATAAATGGGACACAATATACTTAACTGGTGAAAAAAGCTCTTTGTAGCAATCGAAAAGCCTACTGATATTGTGAAAACATCACAGTCTATACTGAGGGACCTGAAAATCGAAACAGGAAAGATACACAGCTACACACTGCAGTGGTGTAAAGAAACTAAACCAGCTGACCAACCTTGCAAAACAACCAAACAGCAAAATCCTTGTAAAGGGCTGAGCTCCCAAAATGCTGTCGATCCCTGCAGGAAATGACTGTGATGGTTTTAGTCCTTTAACCCTGATTACTCAGTTATGCATTTTTTAAAATGGGAAGCAGGCAAGTGTCTGAAGGAGTTTGGTTCAGACATTGCAGAAACAACATTGTTGACAAAACTAAGCGTGAAATCTTTACACCAGCAAGGTGAACTTCTCGAAAACTGAATGCAAATCAGGTTTCACAGATGAGATTGTCTTTAATCTCAACTACAAACCAGTCACTTCCAGACACTCAAGCAGGGAAGGACAAGGAGCGACAGAGGTCGGATCCCGGGAAGTCCCTACCTGTCACCTTTTACCACAATGCCCAGAGCAAGCCCCTGGGAGCCCTATGAGGCGCATGTGCCACAGCCCTTTGCCCACAGCAGGTCTTCCTTCTGTTCTCAGGAGCTAAAGCAGGTGCACACTGACAGACACCATCCCCTCTGGACCCATGCCTTCCCTTGGGAACCAGCTCCACGCTCGCTGCACTCGTGAGCTCATCTAATAATTTTACACATTTGCCTCCTGCATCAGTCCTGCCACCACCTTTGCTGTAGTTTTGATAGAGAGTAGGTGCAATGGTTTCCCTAAACTGTCCCAGGTAGAAATGCTGAAAACTTTCCCGCCAGAGTCGGAAACCTGTCCTTTGAGATATTCCAATTCCTTTCACTGAATATCCCCGCTAGGAGCAGAAATCCCTGCCAAGAGAAGCCCATCATCTCTTTTGCAAAGTGGCTGTTGGGAGCCCCTGCTCCAGCGACAGGGCCCATACCTGGTGCTGTGGGGACCTGGTGGTGTTGGTGTGGTTGCAGATGGCACCACAGAGGATGGGGAGCAGCTGCAACTGATGTACCTGAAGCTGAACTAATGATAGGGTGCCTTTAGAGAGCTGGGAGTGCAAACACCACAGAGAAGTGAGCTTGGGTTCGCTCCACGGCAGGGTTTAAGAGGCTCTTGCTAAGGGCTGGCTGGGCTAAAGTGTCTCGAGCATATGGGCTTATTTTGTGCAGTTTCTGTGGTCGTTTCTTCGCTGGATTCTCAGTGGTAATGAGCCCACACAGTTGATTGCTGCAGGGAGAAAAAAATCATTCTGAATAGGTTTGCTGAATAATTATGAACTGAGCTGAACTCTTACATTTGCTTACTAATTGTATGGTCCGTGATGTTTTATGTATGATGCATTCATTTTGTTAAAAAGGAATTTTTTTCTTTTTTTGCTGAGCAGCAACTTTTCTCAGTGCAAGTTAAACTGACACAGTGGAAAGAGCTGGATTAAAGTCTGATGAATTGATGTTGTTTGAATTATTTTTTTTAAAACATCAGCCCCACCATTTGGTTTTCAGAGCTTGCAATATGAAACCTAAAATTGTGCTATTGTCTTGAGAGTTGAAATAAATGAATCCCCTCAACTTTGGATTTGGCAGGCACAATTACTATTGTTAATTTAGAAAATAATCCCCTGCAGCTACAACTATTTAAATAATGCCTTTCCCTGCTTCCCTGAAGATGACCAAAACCCGAAGACTGAAAGTAAAAATATGTTTTAGAAAATACGCTTTTCACTGCTCAGTACAATCGAGAGGCTTCCTTCTCCTTGGCTGGGGACTGGGGCCCTTTGTGACGCAGGGGACCCGACAGTGCCGGGCCCAGGGCTGCGCTCCCCCCAGCGCTCCCCGCCCCGCGCTGGACAGCGGGAGCTGCGGGGCACGTCAGCAGCCCCCGGGCAAGCTTTAGCCCAGAGCACATCCCAGGTCAGAAACAGGGGCTCAGTCACCTTCTCACATGCGAGCCGGCAAAACTCTGCAGCGGGTGTCGGACCTCGCCACTCCAAGCAACTCACTGCTTTCACTGTCAGAATATTTAGGCTGAAGTTATTTCCATATTTGCCATTGTCCAGTTATAGACACGGTCTGGTTCCCACCGAAGACCACAGGAAGAGTGGTGCTGGGGAAACTGGGCCAAGCCATGGGTAGACAAGATTTCGAGTAGACAAGCCATCGGGATTTCCCTCTCCAGCGAGCCTGCGGCGGCCCTGGAGGGAGCGGCGCCGGTGCCCTGAGACGAATCGGGGCAGCCGCTCCCGGCGTCTCCGCCGAGCCCCAGACACCCCCGTCCCCCGTCCTTGTCCTTCCGCGTAAGGAACGCGCGGCAATCCGCCGTCGGCGCGGACCGGGGCTCTCTGCCCGGCGGGGTGCGGACCGGGAGCACGGACCGTGGGGTGAAATGGGAACTCTCTGCCGTCTGGGCGGACTAAGAGCACGGACCGGGGATGTGGATCGGGGACACGGACCGCGGGTGCGGATCAGGTGCACGGACCGGGGGTGTGGATCGGGAACACGGGTGCGGATCAGGTGCACGGACCGGGGGTGTGGATCGGGGACACGGGTGTGGATCGGGAGCACGGACCGGGGGCTCGGACCGCGGCTCTGCCCGGCGGGCGCGGCCGGGGCCGGGCGGGCGGCAGGGGGCGCTGTGCCCGTTCGGAAGAGCCGCTCCGACGGCGCGCACGCAGGCGCAGAGGGAGCCCCCGGCGCGGGGCCGGCCCTGCCCCGGAGCCGCGGAGGGTGCGGGGTCCGGGTGCGGAGCCCCGTCGGCTCCCTCCTTTCCTCACTCTCTTCTTTCCTTCTTGGCCACCGTTCTTTGGCGACGGGCGAGACGTCCCGTTCGTTCCTTTCTGCCACGGCCGGGCCGCGCATGCTTCATTCTCCACCCCGGTGCCGGCCCCGCAGCCCGGGTCCCGCACACTACTCCCCTCCTCCCCCCAACCTTGTCACTTCGCTAAGTAATAATTTCCACGTCCAATTCCATTTCTTCGCCAGTTCTGAAATCTCCAGGCCATCAGCAAGGAGGATAGTTCACATGAAAACTAATTACACAAAATCAATATTTAATCACAGCGCAGCATCCTGATCCTGCAGAAAAAAAATCCCGTTAAAACTCTCCTGCCATATACAAACACTCCTCGGCCGCTTATTTATAGATCTCATTTTTTTTTTTTTGGTGGGAGCAATTTTCATTACTATTTCTTTAAGCTATCGACATGTGCAGCCGCGAGCACCTGAAGCGCCGCGTCCTGCCCGCGGTCTGTGACCCCCTGGGCCCGCGAGTGTTTGTCCCTCCGAGGGAACCAGGCTGTGACTCCCCCCGCTGCCGCAGCGCCCGCTCCCTGCACGGCTCCAGGCGGTGCCCGACTCGGGTCTGGCGGGGCCGCTCCTGCTCCCGGCTCGGAGCTGCCGGGCGGGTTTCGCCCCGGCGGCCCGGGAGAGCAGTGCGAGCGGTGGGAGCGCGGCACTGGCAGCGCCTTCCCACTCCCGCCGCTCGGTCCCAGCCCCGGTGCCCCCCCATCCCGCTCCAGGACCCCGCTCCGGGACACCGTCGCTCTGCGCGGCGCTCCGACTGCCCGCGGTCCGTGCGTCGCGGCGGCAGCGTCGGGCACGGGGCGCTGTGCGGGGCGGTGCGGGGCGCGGGGCGGGCGGGGCGCGGGGCCGGCGGCGGAGCCACCTTAACGGCAGCCCCGCCCCGGGCCGCGGCGCTCATTGGCGCAGCCCCGATGGCTGAAATTCATCGCTGAAATGCAAAACTTGTTGCTGCTCCTCCAGCGCCGGGTGAGAGCGCGGCAGCGCGCGGGGAGCGCGGCGCAACCCTACCAGCGCCCGCCCGGCCCCGCGCCCCGGCCCCGCCGCCGCCGGAGCGCTGCGAGCCGCGGGAGCGCACGGCTGGCCGGCGATGCGGCGCGCAGCTCCCGGGCGCCGGAGCCTGTGAGCGGCGGCGCGCCGCCCCGTCGGCTCTCGGGCAGCAGTGAGCGGCGAGCGGCGGGGTGAGCGCGGGCGGGCGGCCGGTGCCGGCGGCGCGGCAGGATGTGAGCGGGGGCGGCCGAGCGGCGCGGAGCGGAGCGGCGGGGAGCGGCGGGCAGCGGGACGGCAGAGTGGAGCGGAGCGGCCATGCCCTGCTGAGGAGCCGCGCAGGATGTTCGGGCTGGAGCAGTTCGAGCCGCAGAGCAGCGGCCGGAGCAGCGGGCAGGCGGAGCGGGGCTTCGGCCAGCCCGGACTGAGTATGAGCGCGCACTTCAAGGCGCCGGCCTTTCCCGGCGGCGGCCCAGCGGCGGCGGCGGCGGACCCGGCCCTGGGCGCCCTGGGCGAGCCGCCCCTCCTGGGCATGAACATGAGCCTTGCCGGGGACGGCTACGGCTTCCCGGGCCGCGGCCCCGCCGAGCTGCACGGCGGCGGCATGCAGCCGCCGGTGCACGGCTTCTTCGGCGGGCAGCAGTCGCACGGCGGCTCCGGCGGCGCCCCCCACCCGCACCAGCACCCCCCGCACTTCGGCGGCGGCTTCGGGCCCGACCCCGGCGCCTCCTGCGTGCACGGCGGGCGGCTCCTGGGCTACAGCGGCGCGTTGGGCGGGCAGACGGCGTTCGCCGACGGCTACGAGCACATGGCCGAGGGCCAGAGCGGCGAGGGCTTCGGGCAGCAGCGCCCCGGGACCCTGCCCGACTTCCAGCATCACGGCGCCGGCGCCGCCAGCCACGCCGTGCCGGCGCCCTGCCTGCCCCTCGACCAGTCCCCCAACCGCGCCGCCTCCTTCCACGGGCTGCCGGCGGCCGGCTCCTCCGAGCCCCACGGCCTGGAGCCGCGGCGGCTGCCGGCGCAGGGCGGCGTGGACTCGCTGGAATACAATTACCCCGGCGACGGCCCCGCCGGCCACTTCGAGCTGCCCGTCTTCTCCCCGTCGGAGCCCGAGGGGCAGTTGCCGCACTACGGCGGCGGGCGGCAGGTGCCGGCGGGCGGCAGCTTCGCGGGAGTGCCCGCCCTGCCCCGGGCGCCGGGCATGGCTGTGGCCAAGGCGCACCCGCCGCAGCAGCACGGCGTCTTCTTCGAGCGCTTCGGGGGGGCGCGGAAGATGTCGGCCAGCCTGGAGCCGGGGGCCAGCGCCAGGCACCCGCTGATGCAGCAGCAGCAGCAGCCACCACCACCGCAACCGCCGCAGCAGCCGCCGGGCTTGCTGGCCAGACAGAACTCCTGCCCGCCAGCCATCCCTAGGCAACAGCAAACAGAAGCCAACACTCCCAACCCCAACCTGCAGGACAATGGGCCCATAATGCAGAACCAGCATGCACAGTTTGAATACCCTATTCACAGACTGGAGAACAGGAATATGCATCCCTACACCGACCCCATGTTTAATATGCAGCACCCTCCTCCGCAACAGCCACCAAATCAAAGACTGCAGCACTTCGATGCCCCCTACGTGAGCGTCGCCAAGAGGCCACGGTTCGACTTCCCCAGCACCCCCGGCGTCGAGCGCTGCGCCTCCTGGGGTGGCGGCATGCACGGTCCAGCCATGGAGAGCCACCTGTCCCCGACGGCCTACCCCGGCCTGCCGGGCGAGTTCACCCCACCGGCGCCCGAGGCCTTCGGGGGCCCGCTGCCGCACGGCGGCCCCGAGCACCCTGCGCTGGCGCAGCGCCAGAACGCGGCCCTGGTGATGAAGCAGATGGCCTCGCGCAGCCAGCAGCGCCTGCGGCCGCCCAGCCTGCAGCAGCTGGGGCACCACGGTGAGGTGGGCCCACCCGGTGGCCTGCCCCCACCCGCCTTCGAGCGGGAGGCCAGTGGTGGCCGCAGCTTCGACCCACCGGCGCCGCACATGGCCCCCGACGGCGCCTGGTTCGCGGGGCCACCACCACCTGGGGAGCTGCTGCCGAGGCGCTTGGCAGCGCCAGGGCTGCCGGCCGAGGCGGCCCCCCATGAGCTGGGCCTGCAGCCGGGCGGCCCCGCTGTGCTTTTCCGACCGGGCACTGGCGGGCTGGGGCTGCAGGAGCCCCTGCGGATGGCAGGTGAGGGGCCGGCACAGGCCCTACCATCACCTGGTGTCCACCCGCCCTTCGCGCCCACCATGGGTGGCCTCTCGCAGCTGCAGTCGCCGGGCGGTGGTGTGGCACTGCCCAGTGCCCCCACTGAGCGCCGCGGCCCCACCGACTTCGCTGCCCAGCCCAGCTTCCCCTTCGCGGCGGCGGCGCGGCAGCCGGCGGCCCACGGGGCTGCACCTGCCCTCAGCGCCTCGCCGGGTGCTTACCCACCACCCCCACCCGAGTTCCCCCCACCGCCCCCGCCACGGCCTGCCGCCAGCAAGCTGGGTGCCCTCTCGCTGGGCTCCTTCAGCAAGGCAGCCAGCAAGGACAACGTCTTCGGGCAGAGCTGCCTGGCTGCCCTCTCCACTGCCTGCCAGAACATGATCGCGAGCCTGGGTGCTCCCAACCTCAACGTCACCTTCAACAAGAAGAGCCCGGCCGAGGCCAAGCGCAAGCTCAGCCAGGCCGAGCCTGACCCGCCACCTGCCGCCCCGGACTACTTCCCAGCAGGGCCACCAGCGGGTGGAGGTGGCACGGGCAAGGCAGCGGGCAGTGCCCCGCTGCTGCCCGCAGAGAGCAGCCTCTCGCCCGGCTATGCTCTGGAGCCGGTGGCAAGTGGCGAGGGGAAGGCGGGTGGCGGGCGGGGTCGGGGTCGCCGGAAACGGGACAGTGGGCATGTCAGCCCTGGCACGTTCTTTGAGAAGTTCTCGGCCGCGGAGGGCAGTGGGGCCGGTGTCAGCCCGGGGCAGCCGGCGGTGCCGGTGACGACAGGGGGCCCACCGGGGGCTGCGGGCGCTGAGCGCGGTGGGGGCACCCCTCATGACAAGCCCCTGACCTCACCCTCCTGGGGCAAGAGCAGTGAACTGCTGCTGGCGGAGCAGCCTGACCTGATGTCTTCCCTGGACAGTGGAATCCAGAGCGTGACCAAGTCGGACGGCAGCTCCCCGCACGTGGACTTTCCTGACGAGGTCAGCACCAGCTATGGCAACGAGGATGAGGTGTCCTCCAGCTCCGACAATGCCGCCTCCAAGCCCACCCGCAGCCCGCTGTTGGGTGGCTCACCCAAGCTGCCCCGTGGGGAGCACTCACTTCTCAACGGACAGAAGCCCCTGGCTCTTGGCCTCCTCAGTACATCTACCTCGACCCCTGACAGCTACGGGCTCAGCACCACGGCAGGCGCCCACCCTGGCACGCCAAGCATGGAGCAGGTGCGGACCCCCACAAGCACCTCGGCCCAGGATGAGATCCACCCCTTGGAGATCCTGCAGGCACAGATCCAGCTCCAGCGGCAGCAGTTCAGCATCTCGGAAGACCAGCCCTTGGGGCTGAAGAGCAAGAAGGGGGAGTGCGCGGGGCAGAACGGGGACAGTGACTTGGGCAGCTGCTGCTCAGAGGGTGTCAAGGGCACCATGAGCACCATTGACCTGGACTCCCTGATGGCGGAGCACAACTCCACCTGGTACCTGCCTGGTGAGAAGGCCTTGATGGAAGGGCAGGAGGAGGACAAGCCCATGGCACCCTGGGAGAAGCCCAAGCCCTCGAACCCCAGCAAAGAAGGTATTGGTTGTCCCACGTGGGTGCTGGTGCAGGGGTAGGGGGGACAGTGAGTTGCTCGGGGAAGAGGACGTGGTGGGGCTGTGTACACTGGGCACACACTGTCTCCACACCCACTCCACTCTTGGTGACCTTGGTGGGTGCTAGATGCCTTTCCCCTCTGGGCTGCAGTTGCAGGGTGCTGGGTGGCTCTGTGGGGGGGTCCAGCGGCAGGGACAAAGCGCCTGCTGCTGGACTGGCCCTGGTGATGACTGCCCCATGCCATCTCTGCTGTCAGCCCCGTCCCCTTTGTACTTCCTGGGGAGTGGGCAAGTGGGGGTGCTGAGCAAAGGGGCTCCCAGTGAACCCCAGCCAAGCTCCTGGGCCTGGCGTGCTGTAGGGGGGGACCACAGCCCGGGGTGCTGAGGAAGGGGCTCCCGCAGAGCCTGGTGCCAGCCGAGCCTTCCAACCACTTTCCCCAAAGTGTGAATGAGGTTTTCCTAAACCGCGAAAACGCAAAAACGCGTTTGGTGGCAGTGCTGCCCCTCTGGGTCCAGGTGTCCCCTGCTTTTATTTGGAGTCCACAGCCGTGTGAATACTGAACTGAACCGATCGTAACAGATTTTTTTTTTTCCTTTAATTGGAAGGCAATATAAAATAAGGCTCTGGTCTGATAGTGTAAAACTTGCTTAGTTGACAGATGTTTTATTTCGACATTAGTTGTCATTTTTGATCCTTCCGTGTGTCCAAAAGGCATCATAATTCCCCAGGCTCAGGAAAAAAATATTTTATTTGAAAGCCCTCTTATTATAAAAGATGTTTAAGATAAGGATGATTATAGATTCAATTGGTATCTATTTTATCTTATCAAATCCCTATTTTGCAAACTGCCTGGCTGTATGTGTGAATGTTACAACGGGTGCATGTGCTGTACCTGCTTTTTGAGGGCACACGGGTGGGTTTTGGTGTGCTAGAAGTACATATGTGCAGTTTACACAATATAAACTCAAAATTTGTGCCTAGGAAAGTTGATGTGTTGGTACTGTAGTGTAGTTTTAAATTGTTCGCATTACCTCTGATGGTACAGACTGACTTTTTGCAGTCCTCCATGTTTAGTAATTTTGCTAAGAAAGGTGTTGGGAAAATCAGAGGGGAGCTGGTTTGGAAACTGGGCTGTTTCCTACGCCGGTTCTGGTTGGCTTTGCAGCTTTGGCTTTCTGAAGCGTGAATCCTAGCCCCCACGGTTTGTCTCTTTGTTCATGTTTAATGCCCAGCGCAGGAGACTCTCATTTCGAGCGAAGTGTTTAGCATGCACGGCAGACCCGAGGAAGCCCATCAGCATTCTCCATGCTTCACCCAGGCAAGGACATAAATTGGTTTGTTTGGGGCCCTTCTTTTCCATTTTTAAATGGAGTTGCACACAGCATCCTTCCTGGCCCCTTCTCTTTTATTGTTTCTTGTACACAACATCTAGATCTGACTGGATCAATAGCTAGTTAGCACAAATCACAGTTCCTGTCACTTCTACCTTGGCAGGCGCAAGCACATATATATGTTCTCTCACACCACACGCACCCCCTTACGTATGCACTTTCACACACACACGCACAGATACACAGATCTCACACTGTGCTGTGGTTAGAAATAGATTTTAAAGAGTAACTTATTCCGTAGGTCTTGATTTCATGGATAAAAAAAAATTCCTGAGCAGTGATTTAATTCTGAAGAGCACATTTATTTAAAGTGTAATTTGGTTTAAAATGATCTATATTTTTGTGTGTGTGTGTCATACGGAGCGATGCTTCTGCAGCGTCTTTAACAGCACTCCTCCAGTCACTTTGATCACCGCTATTCTTAGTAACAGCTAGTGAAAGAAGTAATTGCTTTCTGGTTGCGATAACCACAATGTTGCTGTTAAAACAGTTCATCACTTGGAAGGAAAACCATTTAATCAGTGTTCCTATATATGGATATGTTTTAGTATTTCAGAGGCTTAACATAAAATACCAAACCAGTTCCACAACAATGCAAAGAGGCGCTCGGGTTGGTTCATGCTTTAGTCACTTGAGGGATTTGAATGGGCTGGTTCCTCGGATGAGGAAATTCATACAGACCCGCGGAGAATTTACTTTAACTACTGTTGGAAGTGATAAAGATACAATAGGTGAGACAAAACACTCTGTTCTCCTTGGTTAGTAAAAATAATTTAACTTTAGATTGCCATACCCCTGAGTGTTTGAAACTGTGTTTAAGAAAAGGTTTTCTTTAGCCAGGGACTGAGATTTTAAACCTTCTCAGTCGTCTGGGATTTGCACCGTGGTGTTTATTCCAGCAGCTCCCTGGTGTGCGGGCTCCAGACAGCGCTCCTCCAAATTCAGGCAGTTCCTCGGCGTGCGGAATGCCACGCTGGGGAGTGGGCACCGTTGTGGGGCTGGGCAGTGTCAGTGAGAGCAGCGTGGGACCCAGGGCCCTCCTGAGTGCAGGCATTGTCGGGGGCTTCTGAATGACACCTGCCGTGGGGGGGCAGGCGGTCAGGGATTTATTCCCATTGTGGCACTGCTGCAATTGGCAGGGCGGCTCCTCAGGAGCCAGGCGGGGGAGGAAGGGGCAGTGGGTGTTGGGGGGCAGGTTCTCCTCAGGGGAGTGCTGGTGCTGTGTCAGCTGCCCGCCTCTCTGGGCCGGGGCTGGAAGGTCCAGTTTAGCTGCTGGCTGTGGAGGAAGGGGCAGGCTCACCAGAACAAGCAGGATAGGGACTGACAGACTAACAGACTTCTCAAATAGTCTGTTAATGCCCGGATTACAGGGGAAACAACTTGAGTTGTTTTAATGGCTGCTCAGATTCCTCATAGCTCACCTCTTTTCTCGTAACGGCATTAAAATCATTTGCTGATCTCTGGCAGTTGTGTGAGCTGTGGGTCTGGAGGTCACTGGGAGCAGACACCTATGCTGCTGGAGCCCCTGAGAGGTGTGACACCCCTGGCGCTGGGCGCTGGCCTGCCGTGAGCTCTGTGCTTGGGTTCACGTTGCATTTCGGAACGTAGCATTAGTAATGCTGGCTGGACATTGCTCTGCCCTGAAATGTATTTTCTGTGTTCCCTCTGATGCATCATTTCTTATACCAAGGTGTTTTATGTGAAGTGGCTAGTAGTTTTGGCTTTTCCCCCCCAAAAAAATACTTTCTGGAATTTCACGTTTTCCTCTGCCGAGCAGCTTGAGCTGGGAGTGAAAGATAATAACACTGAGTCTAAAGGAGTGGTCTTGACTTCCAACATCACAGCTCTACCTGACAAAGAATAACCAGATCAAATTCACTTAAAAACCTGAGGCCAGCTTAATGGGGTTTTGCTTTGCCTGATTTGACTGAACCAGAACAATTTCCCTTTCAGCTAAATGTGTATTAGTATTCTCTAGAAACCCAGTAATTAAGTGCTGGTGGGGTTTAGTTTTAAGTTTTTAATTGAAATTTTGAAGGTCCCACACTGCAGACGCCAGGTGAAGATGTCAGTATGTACCAAGAACCGTGCAGGCATTGATTGGAAAAAATGGGAATATGTTCTGCTGCTTGGTGACTGTTGGGCTTGTCCGTCCGGGCTGATGGGCACGTGCCATGCAGCACCCCTAGCCTTCAGCTAGCTGTGAGTTTTTGTTAATATTTCATCGTTACACCAAACCTGTCACTGGAATGAGCAGCCGGCCAGCCCTCTTGCCGGAGCAGTGTGTAACATCTGTGAATTGCTGCAAATACATTAACAAAGGTCAAATTTGGTCCAGATGCGGCCGGGAGCCTTTGTTTTCTTTCCCTTCCCAGTGCGTTCTGCTGCATGCTTTATTTTAAATACTGCTGAGTTCTCTTAGAGGCTTTACTAAGGGGCTGGGTTTGTTTAGTGGGACCGAGTTTATCAGACCTCTCGTGAGGTTTTTCAGGCGCTGAGCCCTCACTGTGAGCGATGTGCTGTGGAGCGGCTGTGCTGGAGTGAGCGCTGTGGAAATGAGTTCAGCGGCGAAGCCCAGCGCCCTTTGCAGCGACGGGGCTGTGATTCCCGACGCTGCTTTGTTTGCCTGATGGGGCTGCTGAAACTTACACAGTTTTAACAATTTACTGAAAGAAAGAAGCCAGTGCCTTTGTCAAGAAGCCACACGATAAATTCCACAGATACAAAATCTTTATCTTTAATGAATGATCTGGATTAGCGAGCAGATTGATGTGAGGGAGGAACACTCCCGCTGCTTATCCTGGAGAGAGTTTGGTGTGCATTAGATTTGGGTTTAATATGATCCTTTAAACTCTTCTGACCTGTTAAAAAAAAAAAAAAAATTAATTGGAAGGGTTGCCCCTGCTTGGCCTCATGTGAATGACAGAAATTCTCCATTGTTTATCTTGACTGACTAATTTTTAATTTTTTCTATTAGAAAATGGTCCTGTTTAGAAATGTTTTCCTTTGTTTTATAAACATTCTGCAGCAGTGTGTTTGTAGACCTTTATGGTAAATATTAGAGAAGCTTAAGGACAGAATTTTCAGTAGTATTTGCTCTTGCTGTGATGCACTAAGATATTTAATTCAGGAAGTTTGTGAATTTATTGGCATTTTAGTAATGAACGTGGTCACTGTTTGACTTTGCATCCACCTGCCTGTCTGGCTATTCATTTTTGATCTCTAGATTTACCTGTTCTCATTTCAGTGGACTGGCCTGGCTGGCTGTGTTTGAATTAATGCAGATCACAGATTTGGTTTGCATCATAGTGTTTTCTTGCCCCAAAGTCTGTTATTTTCTGATGGCCCATTCAGTTGCAAGGTGAGTTTTAACGGGGTTGTTTTGTACACATTTGGTGTGAGGATGTGTGAGACAGGCTTTGGGAGAGATGTTTCTTGAAATTGGTGTTTTGTGTGAATGTGTTTCAGATCTTTACGTATAATGTAAAAGGAAATGAATTAGACTTAGTATTTATACATGAGCTTGGATGACAGCATAGATTTATTCTGATCTGTGATGTATTACACCATGTCTGCTCATAATTTTTAAGGTGCAATACCTGTTTTTTTATCAATGACCTAGTGGAATGCTTGAGTGTAGAACTGCAAATAATTTTTTGCTAAGAAATGTTTTAGCAATGCCTACAGATACAGTTTGTTGTTACTTGTATAGAACAAAGGATAAGGCATCAAAACAAAACTCTAACCTAAAACTATACAGGCTGCTTTTATTTGTACCAGCTGACTCCCAGCCTCGGCACTGTTCTTTACCAGGGAGAGGTTTTGGTACAGTAAAATGCCTTTATGTGGCCATATAAAATTTTAGTACTAGACAAATTACTGTACATTTTCAGTCTGTGGTTTCTCATGTATTTCTATTAAATGCAAGTGTGAGGAGAGTCTCCACAGAAAGTGCAGAGCCAGTTCTAAAATGAATCTTCAGGTGGCCTAACACGCACGCTTTGTTAACGCTGAATTTCCTGAAATATCAGAAACAGTTTAATGACATAATTTCTCGAGCACACTGAGAATATTGAGAGAGACCAGTCAAACTGCAGGCAGAGGATCATTCCCTGTTCTATCTCTAGTATAAAACATATTGTCCTTTGCGCGTTCCGGGCTGGAGCCCGTCAGGTGCCGGCGGTGTGGATGGTGGGCGTCAGGCGCTGCACCCGCCCGGCCACCGCGGCTCCGGCCGGCACCCGCCTCCCTGTCCAGCCAGTCCGGCTTTCCCACTGGAAAATCTGCACCCTTGAAAAAGAACAACGTTTGCACCTCCAAATGCGTGCTTAAGGTTTGTTTGAGATTAATACGTGTTTGAGATTGGTGTGTTGTTTATTTTTAAATACAAAATTGTTCTTGTTCCATTTCTTGACGGGCGTTTTTAAACAGGAGCCTCCGTTAGTGACGGCTGTTTGGAACATAGCTGGCTGCGCACCAGCTCTTTGGTGAGGGACACGGGGATGCTCATGGAAATTAAATAGGTGAAGCTGTGGAATCTTCCAGGAAATTCAAGGTGTGCCCTGACTTCCCTGATCTTGGTTAGATTTCTGGGCTTTTAAGATGTAATTCTGAATTTTTGCCGTTCTGTGGATAGACCCAATTTGCACACAGCGATTAGATGACTGGCTTATGTAAAAATACTGATATTCTTTGTAGCTTGCTGCTTTTCCTTTGCCAGACACTTTTGTGTTGGTGCACTTAAAACATTATGACTTAATAGTGACCTTTTAATACAAAGGGTTCAGGTTTTTTTTTTACAAATTTAAATATATTTTATGGATTATGTGCCAATGTTCCAAAGTCAAATACCTTCTAAATTTAAAGCTGAGAACTGAACAGCTGGAGGTCTAATCCATTAATTTTTACAAGCTGACTTTCTTAATACTTCAAAGAGAACATCTTAGATGATATTGCTTTGCTGCTCCCCTCCTCAGCACCCCTTCTTCTCATCTCCTCCATAATGCCCTCTCCTTCAAGGCCTCATGTTCTGCTCATCTCCTGGCAAATGACAAAAGCATGTGAATGTGGGGAATGCATTTTCCTTAGTTTCCTAAGTTGTAAAATTTGATGGTCTAGAAATGTGCTCTCTTAGTGTTGCACTTTTTATCCATATGGATGCCAAAGTACGCGGTCACTGCTGTTCTGTGTTTCTGTCCCATCCTTGGGCTATTTTTTGTAGAGGTGCAGGCATTGTCATAGGAGTATTTGCGCTCTGGACTTGTGTCTTTTCAAAACACCTGACTCCCACCTAGGGCACATCCTTCTCCCGTAGGATTGGGTCTGATCCATGCTGGCCATTTGGAAATAACGCTTTTCCGAGTTTTGTCTTGCCCCTCTGCTCGGGCACCGCCGATGGTGCCACTGCCCGGGATGCACGTGCGTGTCCGTCATGGGCAGCTCCCAGGAAAGAGCTCCTGGGAAGGGGCCGTGTCTCAGCTGCAGGATAAGGTGCTGCCGGGACACTGCTGTGGGGCACTTTGTGCCTGTTTGTTTTCAATTCTAGCAAATCTGTGTCTATTCCGTGTTTTAACATAACACCACCAAGCATGACGCTGGGCCATCTACATTTTTATTAGCTTTTAACATTTGTCTGAAAAAGCTTTTTTTGGTTTGGTAAGCAGAAATGTGGTTACGTTTAAGTGCTGCTTTGATAGATTTTTTACATCAAAATAAATACAGTTTATATGAGTTTAAACACAGACAACATGTGTGAGAGCTCGGAAGGGCTCCGCTAGCTCTGACCGCGAGGGACGCGCCACGGCCCCGCTCCCGCGGCCAGTTTGTGTCAACTTTGGGATATTTATCTTTTTTAAATCCTTCCTTCTGTTTGGAGCATTTTAAAAGCAAAATAAGGAACCTTTTTTTTTTGTTTTGAGTCTCCTACCTTCAGTGCTGAATGCTGGGCCTTTAGGTTTGATCCCAGAAAAGCCTGTGATCGATCAGTGGTTGGAAGACAGTAGGTTTTTTTGGTGGTAAAATATATGTTTTCAGAGTTAAATCTGCATTTAATTAATTTTGTGAATTAGTATTCACAAAATACTAGAAAGCATTCTATTGCTAATAGAAAGATCATCCTGAGGCTGGGGAAGCACAGTTAATTGAAAAAGCAGCCGTTTGTAAAGTGAAGAAAATTTTTAAACATTTCATATCCTAATTAAGAATGTACTGCTGATTTAAAATGGAGAATATTAATTTGCTATGCGAAGCCAATACACTAGAAAGCCCTGGAAGGAGTCAGATCCTTCCTTCCTCCTTAATCCTCTCCCAAAGTGCAGTTTAAGAAGAAAGGTATGACTTTCTTTTTTTTAATGTAGCCTGAAACCATTTTGCTAGAAAGATGTAAATTGATCTATTAACATAGGAAATGAAGGCTGGGCTGGAGTTATTATCTGGTCAGAATTTTAGGATCTTTTTCCTAGAAAAATCTTCCACTAATTTTTTTTGCACAGGGGCTGGGTATAATATTCCTCTATAATGGCATTTAAAAAGCCTTTTGGTCTCGGGTGAGAGCAGTCAGAGGAGGCGGAGGATGCTGTGGATAAGGGTGTCTGAGCCGCAGCTGTGCATCATTGTTGCAAGCAGTGCAGGATCCCTTGGGGACTGGAGCTGAGCCTTCCCTCCCATCCAGTGCTGGAGGTGAGGCTCTGACTGTCTGGCTGGTGGGAACAGGCGGAGAGGGAGTGTCCACCCAGTGTTCCGGCTCCTGACTAGGTGGCACAGTTGGTCAAGGCATTACCATTGTACTTACAGGGATTGGGGTTTACGTGTGATTTAGAGCGCAGTGGAGTCCGTATTCAGGTTCCACTCTATGATTATTTTTATTATTTAAGATCATACTTATTGCACCATAAATTGCCACGGTGCCTTAGAAACCTGGGAGACGTTCCCGCTGCTAAAGATTTACAGTCCAAATGAAATAAACCAGACGTCGTCAGGCCAGGCAGCTGCTGGTTCACCGCCGGAACACAGCGCGGTGCCACCGGGGCTTGGGCAGAGGATGCTGGTGAGGCACGTGGTGGAACTGAAGGGACCCTTGGGCCTGAGTCTCAGCACTTGGGTACCCAGCACAGGCTGGCGTGCCGGGGCTGAAGGGTGCTGGGATGGGACGTGCGGGGTTTGGGAAGTGTGTGTGGGTAGGAATGAAGGGCTGAGAGAGTCTCGTCCCAGCTGGTGATCTCGTTTCTGCACGGATTCCGCCTTCGTCCAGCGGTGGGGACGATGCGGCCATGCTGCCCTCTCTGGGGCAGCATATCTCCTCCATAACCCCAGTTATGGGCACTTCTGATTTCTGTGTTAGTGAATTTCTAAATAAATTTCTTACTCTGAGCAACAGGAAAAAAGACTTATATGATGTGAAAGTAGTTTGATGCAAAATGGGTTTTCACCTCCTCTGGATGCCTGTGGATGGATCACCAAGGGAGGCTTCTCCTCCCACTTCCCCGGGGAATGGGAGAGGAGGACCCAGACCTCAGGTCTGAGCTGCTGAGTAGGTCACAGCACCCTGGTGTGACTTACACCTGGAGTGGTACTGAGGTGATACTGCTTGAAAGAGAGTATCCCTTAGACCTGTCAGGCAGCCAGATTAACTACTTGCATCTAATGTTACAGGTATTTTTGATCTGACTCATTTGGTTTTTTAAATTTTATTGGTGCCAAATATTAGGCTGAAAAACTTTTTTTGCCTTGTCTGAAGAGTAGCCCAAAATGTCAGACCAAATACAGTTTTAAAAGCAAGAAGATAATAAATGGGCCTATTGTTTGTATTCTACAAAAAAAAAAAAAAAAGGAATTCCCTAGCAATCATAATAAAAGTTACCACAATCTATGAGACAATAATTCTGAAACCCTTAAAAAATAGTATTATTATTCAAAGTGCAAAGCAGCTGGTATTTAACGATGGAACAGATTTTATTGTTGCTGGATATAGGGTCAAATGCTTGCAGCACGTTTTTGATTTAAACAAACCAAAAACACAAGCGCCTTTTTTGAAGATAAAATCAGTATGATTTATTTATTTTTTTCCTCGATCCTGTAGTTCCCTTCTCTACCTCTAAATATAGGCACATGCTGTTCTTTTTGTGCTCGGAGAAACTGCTAGCAGCCCAGCTCCCCGTGCTCTCCCTACCACACTGTCGTTCTGGAGGCAGAGGGAAAACCAGGGCTGTC
Organism: Pyrocephalus nanus; assembly: GCA_038380795.1. Lineage (NCBI taxonomy): Eukaryota > Metazoa > Chordata > Aves > Passeriformes > Tyrannidae > Pyrocephalus > Pyrocephalus nanus. The sequence continues at coordinate 6,929,644 of CM076278.1, forward strand.
TCAAGTGCAATTCAAATCTCGTATGAACTATGTTTAAATAGGCAGATCCCAAAAAAAGGGAGAATAGCAAAACATTCCTTCATTCTGGTGGTTATTATTATTATTATTATTATTCTTCAAATCTCATATGAACGACTTTGAAATAGACAGATCCCCAGAAAAGGGAGAATAGCAAAACATTCCTTCATTCTGGTGGTTATTATTATTGTTGTTGTTGTTGTTGTTATTACTAGCCATCAGTGGGAAGTTTCACCCCATCATCTGCCAATTCCTTGTGTTGGTGGGGCGGGTGTGAAGGCAATGTCTGGAAAACGCACGAGGGAGATGGGGGGGTGTCAGGGAAAGCTCAGGGGCAGCCCAGGTGATCTGGGTGAGCTTTGCTTTTAAACTCTGTGCATCAAAGTAGTGTTATATGTTACATAGTAAAATGGTTTGTCCTATGGATGTTGGTGTACTGCATCCTGATGTTAGTTTAGCTGAGGTGCAAATGGGGAAGGCAGAAGGGCTCCCTGTGCGTACTCCGGGCTCCAGAAGTTCGGCTACTGTGGACCAACAAACACCACTTCAGAAATGTGAGGTTTTAACAACACAGTGAAGTCTTACTCCAGATAATTATCCAGATCCTCTCGTGTTTAGTGTAGTTTTCCTCGAGTGGCCGATGCCAGTGGTGCTGCAGTGTTTCTGTTACAGAAAAGAACAGATAAAAAAATCTCTTCTTTGAGCCAGACACGTGTGAGCCTCAGAGCTGGGAACGTGCGTTGGGAGATTGTGATACAATTACATTTTATGTCTACCTATTAAGCATAATGAAGGGTTGGTTGCTGGCCTTAAATTTGGAAAGATCTTACTGTAGAGCTTAAACCAGAAGTAGATTCCTGTAATTACTGCTTTGCCGTGCGGAGTGTGGTGAGGTAGAGGGAATAAAAACTGTTCATTGTCCAATCGTATTTCCATAACTGCTGCACTTTTACATGTCTGTTTTGAAAGATAAAATTTTTTGTTATACTAATTTTCTGAAGTAAGCTAATAAAAGCTAACATAGTGTGTGTGGGGGGTAGAGGTGAATAATGTCAAATGAACAATGCTTGGTGAGCCCTGCCATGGTGCTTGGAGAGTCAGTGGCTTTGTTTGTTAAACACAAGGCCAAAACACAAGGGCACTGTGCTGTTGCAGTTTGGGTTCACTTGGGTCTGAGATCCTTGATGATGAAATGAAGAATTTAAAAAACTTTGAATTTTATGTTTGCTTTTCTTTGTACTAGATTAGGCAAACCTGGTAAAACATGAAGCAGTCAGTTCTGAATCTGCTTTTGCTTTTACTTGACTTTGTTCTTGCTGCCTGATGGCAGTATGTCAGGGAAACTTGGATCCCAGTGTCAGTTGTTTGGAATTATTGTTTGGATTATATTCAGTTTCAAATGGTACGAAACTGTAGTGAGAAATGAGCATTTGTTTATGCTGATGAAACGAGTCTTTCATAGACTACACTTGTTTTGGTTGTAAGTATCAGTACATGTTACAGCTCAGAATGTCCTGGTGCAGTTTTTTGGTGTGATAATGTGACCCCATTCGGCTCTTTGTGTGCATTTCGGACTGGGAACTGCATCGAAGAGAAGCTTTTTCTGCTTCAGGGGAGCAAGAAGAGGGGGAAGACCAAACGTCTTCTTGACCCTTAGGGAAAAGAAACCTCCTAAACCACATCCTTTTTCCTCTCCCCCTCAAAAATGTGGCTTACATCTTCAATGCAGAGGGTTTTTTTTCCTTTTCTTTTCTGGCCATCCTTTAAGGTGTGCTCTACTGGCCTTTTTCCTCCTGTTTGTAGAACTTCTCTTGGAATCTGTGTTAAAGGGTTATATTTGACATGTTCCTGAAGGCTGCCTTCTGCAGTGGTCTGGCCCAAATAGAAATGTGAAAAGTTCCCATTACTGAGCTGTAAAAGAATACTGAAAATGGGTTATGCAGAAAAAACCATTTAGATAAAAATGCAATTTTCCCTTCCACATACACTGCTAAGAATTAATAGCACATTCTTCCTAAATGGGCACTTCTGTATTATATTTTCACCTTAATGAAACTCTTTCCAAAACAGGAGAGTTTCATTTAAAATTTTAGAACAAAATTGATCTGTTTTTATCTGCAGTTCTCCCCTTTTTAAAAACTTACAGGAATGACTGCCATGGAGTGTCTGGGCATTCTGTGGAAAACAGGTGTTGGGTTCTGAGGTGGGTGTCCCACTCTGACCCTCCGTCCTATCGCAGGGTGTGTGTCACGGGGCACTCCTTACCCTGTCAGCACAGCTGGATTTGGGCTGTTGCTGGGGTGGTGTGTCCTGTGCACAGCAGCTGTGCTTTCACAGCTCCAGTACTTGGCCAGTGGCCACCACGCAGTGTGGTGACACAAAGGTGTCACTTACAGGACACAGCCATCAGTTTTAGTATGCCCCTTTTCTGTAGAAGGTAAATAAATGCCGACTGAAAGAAGGAAAGAGGAATCCTCTGTGGTGGCAACGAAACTGGAGATGCCTCCAGGAAGACTTGCCAGTCCCAGCTAACAGGAAACCATATATTCATGCTTTTTAATGGTTTCATTTTTAATTAAAGGGTTTTAATAAAATGGTGAGAACAGAATTGTGCAGAGGGAATAGGGCTAATAGAGAGACTCTGCTTTAAACAGCTCTTCACTGCTGAGTTGCAGTGGAGAAAATGCTTTTATTAAATAAACTGTTTGGTTTTTCATAGTATTAGTAAAATGGTTCCCACGTATAAGTAGTGCTTATAGGAATGGAGACACAGACAGGAATGATACAACTCAAAGTCTCCATGTTAAAAATACAGAGTCCTTTGGAAGTGATGCTGCGCAGCCTTTGCACTGTGTTTGTGACAGATTAACTCTTCAGAGGGATTCTGTGCTTGGGCTGTCCCCCAGAAAGTGAAATACAGGAGAGATGTAAAGCACTCTGTTAGACTCTTACTCCGAAGTAACACTGAGCTTAATCCAAATTCTGTTTTTTAAAGAGGTATTTATAGTCAGCGAGGCCCTGACTACCTACAGTCATATGCCGATAGTCTCCCAATCAAAGAGCAGCAAATACTATACTGCTCGTTAGGTGGGTTACAGAACAGCTATTTTTTCAGTCACAAAACTTCCCTTTTGTGATTCATTTTCTGTGAATCACAGTAGTTCAGTGAACAGTGCAGATCACGACTTCTACAGCCAAATATGCAATTCCCTGGAAGCAAGTGTTGAAAATTTAAATATTTCAGTGTAGTTCTTTGTAACTTGCAAGTTTTATTTTAATGGGACATTGGCTCTAGAGTTTCCTGTAAAGCTTCATTCCCTGGGACAAACATGCCCATGGGTAGCATACTTCCCAGTGTGAGTAGTTCACTCAGAGAGTGCTGCTGGTATGAATTTCGTAGGTGTTACAATTTTATTTTTTAATGCTTTTTTGCTGTTGTTGCTTAGTGTACCTGCAGGCATCGCTGCATGCTGAGTTGTGCATTTAAGCATTGGCTGCCACAGTAAAAATCTTGATGGCCATTGTTTCTACCAAAAAAACCCCCGTCTCATCTTCAAAGTCACTGCTGTTACAATAATTTTCTCTTTGAACATGTCAGGATTCTCTCCTTGATTATAGACTGGATTGTCTCTTGTCATTGCATAATGATTTTTTTTTTTTGGGTAGGCAGAGACATTTTTCAGTTCATCACAGTTCATCCCCCATCCCAGTACGTCTTTAAAAAAGAGATTATGTTGAAACCAGGTATTTAAGAATATAGATATTCAAGAAAATAACTGGTTTTGACTTTTTATTTTCCTGGGAACTTTATAAAGCTGATGCGAAATACAGTTTTATTTTACAGTCTGAACTTAGACTTTCAAAATTCCCCTTCCTCGCCCTGCCCTTCTTTTGCTTTTGATTGGACCAGAAATCATTATTTCAGAGATTTTCTTCTGCTTTTTATTTTGGTCTTTTTGCAAGTTACACCACACAAAAAGAATCCATCTCTAATTCTGCTGTTGGTTAGATGATTTCTTGGGTGGGTGGTGGCTGTTTGACCTGGAGGCCGAGCACTCTGCTGCCAGACCTTCCCTGCCCTGCTCTCTGTTGAGGACTGGTGAAAAGCCTTGCCAAGTGCTCGCCGAGGCTGCTGCTGTCGGGAGCTGTTTTTTGGTTTGGTGGTCTGTCCACTCTCCAGGGACCAGAGTTTCTGCTGCTGCTGCAGTGGGTGCCGACTGGCACGTTGCAGCTCCCAAAGTGTGGTGGTGGGATGAAGGTGCCCTGGAAGCAGAGCTCCTCTCCCACTGCTGCTGAGGTGTGCCAGCTTTGTGTCTCTTCATGGCTGATGGCTTAAATTGTGGTGCTTTGCACTAGTACAGGATTCACCTTGGATCAAAGGACAGGGAACCTCCTGGAAGAGAAGGTGCCTTGGAAGGTCCTCCCAAGCCTTCTCGAGCTAAGTGAAAGCCCAGAGGCCAAGAGCATTTGCAGTTGTCTTGCTGTGTGTGTGTGTGCAGTTGTGGGGTGATGTTCATGCCATCAGTGTAATGCCACCACAGGAAAACTGTATCAAGCACGAAAGTGATTTATCCCTTGGGAAATGGGTATCCTGTAAAAATGGCTGGAGAACCCCAGCCCAGGTGAGATCTGCAGACCCGTATCTGGTTGTTATTACACGTGTGCAGGCTTCCAGCTGTTATGATGGGTATATTGCTTCAGAGGGTTGAGGATGACTAAATCCAAAATGCCTCTTGGTGGGAGTTGCCTGCCATGCAATGGAAGTCTTTGCCATAGAGTTTGTAAATCCTGACTGTGGTTCTGCCCTTGTGTTTTGTAAGGAAAGAGCTAAAAAGGACTCACTGTGTCTTTAAACTTGTAGATCCTCAAAACCTCCTTGGGAAGTAGAAGGGGGAAGGGACCCTTTCAGGATTAATTAAACAGAGATGTCTTGCTGTAGACTTCAGGTTTACTGATAAACACCAGCCCCTCACCCATGTCTGGTGGTGCCCCTGTTATTTAATCAGGGCCACAACAAGGAATCTGAGCAATCTTCCCTTTCTCCTCCTCTGTTTCATTTATCTGTCCTCCCAACCTGTTTGTTTGTGTACGCTTAAGTTTTCCATGCCAGGGAGAAGTAGAGTGGAAATGTCAGGGGTCAGGCTGCAGGCAGGAGCAGGCAGAGAGCAGGCAGCCCAGCTCTGCAGCATTGGAGTTTCTGAGAAACTGGAGATAGGTTGTTTCAGGCAAAATTAACTCCTTCAGCATGGCTGCTTGCTGCTGAAGAATACCTGGAGGATGGGAGGCAAGGCAGGTACATTAAGACACTGAACTCAGACTCCATTCCTGTATCCTTGCAGTCCTGGGGGTGATGGGTGCTCTTGCTGCCATTTCACTCACCCTTGTATCAAAGCTCTGCAGGCCCATCTGCCTTGGCAGCTATGCTGCTGCAGGAAGAGGCTGTGTGGATCCAGACCCGAGGAGGACAGTTGAGTAGCAGAATTCATTGCAGTGCTGTTATGGATACCTGAGTTACTCAGTGCATTTCTCAGTGGACAAAGCATCCATGGAGGGCTGCTGTTCAGACATGACTTTGAGTAGACATGTGACTTGGGGTTTGTCACTCAGAGGATACCTAAAGACCACTCTGAATGCACTTGCCTTCAGAAGAACCAGTTTTTACGGCAGGCCACAGGCTCTCACAGCTGTATGCCTGTGGTGGCTCACACGTGCAGCAGCCCCTGTTGATGGCTGGGGTTGGGTGAAGTTTTGGTTGTATGACTCAAGCTGTTGTAGCTGCAACTTGCCTGACCTGTGAGAGAAAGGTTAATTCAGGGTGGGGTGGAGGATTTTTTGTTTGTTTGGTGCCGCCTTTGCATTTGTGTTGTGTCAGCGAAGCGGGTGCCGAAGAGCCCAGTCCTGCCTAGCTTGACAGCACTTGCATTGCTGGCAGTGCCCTGCTTGGAACAATTGCAGGTAGAGATTACAAGGTCCTTACGCCCTTCTAGTGGGACAGTCTGTGCTGCTGCACTGACCGAATCTAGACCAGGTTAACAACAGTTGTCACAAGCAGCCATCGTTGCGTGTGGGTCAGGAATGAATCGTTAGGGAGAGTCACAGAATTATGTGGGTTAGAAGGGTCATCTCGTTCCAACTGTGGGCAGGGACACCTTCCTCTAGACCAGGTTACTCCAAGCCCTGTCCAGCCTGGCCTTGAACACTTCCAGGGATGGGGCAGCCACAGCTTCTCTGGGCAACCTGTGCCAGTGCCTCAGTACCCTTTCTTGCTAATATCCCATCTAACCCTGCCCCATCAGTGTGAAGCCATTACTCCTTGTCCTGTCACTCCAGGCCCTGGTCAAAAGTCCCTCTGCAGCTCTCTTGGAGACCCTGTGGGCTGCTCCATGCAGCAAGGTAAATGCTGTGCTCCTCTGTGCCGGTGTTTGGGTGCTACTCAATCCCGTGTCTCTCTCCTGCCCTTGCCAGAGGCAGCTGATGCTTCCAGCCACCTTCCCCAGGGAGGTGCCTCAGGGCAGGGCCCACAGACCCCCCAGCATAAGTGGAGTGAGCTAATTGGCTGATGTTCTTTCATTTTCCAGGGATATTGAAATTGTTGTGGGCCATAAATCATGAGAGCATACGGCCAGAAGGAGAATGCTGGCCCATATTTCAGCTTTGGGCTGGAAGATGAGACTGTCCGTCCTGTGTTGTACAGGCCCATTTTGTTGATTTACTAGCCTGTGAAACTTCAGAGTTAATTTTTCGTTGAAGCAGGGAAAGTCTGTCTACCCATGACTTTCCTGCTTGAACAGCTGTTTGCTCCTGATTCGTTGCTATTCTGAGAATTTCGTGAAGACTCTCCACAGTGATGTGACAATTGGAAGAAAAAGATGAGCTTATATTTTTCTTATCCTAATAGTGGCACTTACAGCCGTACCTAAGAACGCCAGGTTTCTTAGTGTGTTTTTTTAAGCTGAATTTCCCTCACTGCCATTCCTCTTCACATGGTTGTGCATTTCTTCTATCTAATGAATTTTTTGCTTTTCCTTCAGATAGATTTAATTTTTGAACACGCTGTTCAATCAAACCCTGGTCCTCCATCAGATTTATGGGCACCAGCTCAATCACCACACCTTTCTGCTGCTTTAGGGGATGTTTCTGAACGTGCCAAATTCATTATATGGCAATGACATTTTCCTCTCTTTCTGTAGATGGGATTTTTTAACAGCAGAAGGGACCTAGCAAGAAGTTGCCCAGAAAGTGCTGGGTTGGTAGCATCAGCTCTCAGTCTGATTTGCCAACATTTAAATGTTTTCCAGCAGAGATTTTGACCTTTCTTTAACAGGCTCAGGCCTCCTCACTGAAATATTTATTTTTTTTTCAGACTCTTTAAAATTTGCCCATGAATTACTTGAAAGGGAATTGCAGACAGTGATTTGGAACCCCGTTTTTGGAGTGTCACACCTCTGCTCTCATGGACACAGAGCAGGCCTGTTCATCTCAGAACTGTGTCTCTGTGGGTGCCTTGTGAGCCTCAGCTTTGACCTGCACATTCTGCTCCCACTTTTCTCTTGATCTGTGATGTTGTGTGAGCTCCTTTTGTTTTCATGAAGGCTCATTCCCAAGGTCCCCTCATTCACCCCTGAGACACCAAACTTCATCTGGAGGTGTCCTAAAGAGGAATAGGATGTTTTTCAAGCTAGTGCTCTAAACAAATGGCATAAAAGAGCAAATGATCCTTGGTGCTGGTTCTTGCTTACCATTAGCCTTTGTAAACTCACGCTGTATTTTCAGGAATATCCTTGAACTTGTGTGGTTTAACCCTGAGCATTACTGCACATGATCACTGTTTCTTGGTGTGCAAGAGCCTCAGATGTGTGAGGCCCCTGGGAGAGATTGACTTTGCCTGTGGCAGTTTTGTGTTACAGTCTCTCGTAATTGTGAGTTATGGATGGGGCAGAGGCACCTCTGGGAGCTGCGGGCAGAGCCAGAGAGGAGATGGAGGGACCAAGGGTGGGCGGCCAGCAAATCCCTCCTCCTGGCCCTGGCAGCCAGGCTGGATGCAGAACTGGCTTTGGGATGTGAGAACACAAGTCCTGTTGAGCTCTTGGGGAACAAGGCGACAAAACACTTAGAAGTCTTTGGCTAGTGGTATCTGAGCCTTTGCCTCATAAGAGACTGATAATATTTCAGAGCCTTTTTTTGCTTGGCTAACAAGTACTCATTTAATTTGCATTCTGAAACTAAGTGACCACAAACAAATCTTTATCTTTCATTCTGTTTTCACTTAATTTAAGGAAAATAGAGTTTTCCATGTATAATCTGCAGGGCTTAAATATCCTACTTATTACTGTAATTTCTACTTTTTCCCCTGCAATTATGTCAAAGCTGTTGCACAAATCTGATGAGAGAGTGCTGGAATTTACGTGTTTCCTCCTCTGCTCTGTACATAATCACCAAGTATTCACTGCCTTTACTAGCTCCATTGATACACCCCTTCCCTTGCCACTGTGAGTGGGCATTTTCCTCCTGTTTTTGGAGGCCTGCTCTGCGTGGGAGCCGAAGGTAATGCTGGTACTTTTGACCCTTGTGTCATCAAACAGAAATGAGCAGCACCAAAACTTACTAAAATGATATGACAGTTGAATGAAGTGCTCAAGCAAATATTACTCTTGGGGCCTCATCCCCTGGCCAAGTCCACCTGGTGGCGACGGGGCAGCAGCAGAGTGGAGCTTAGGCCAGCTCAAGCCATTTTTCTATACTGAACATGCAGCAAAAGGTTCCTTCATGGGAAAAACCAGCTTGATAACACCCAGTAGCCCAGGACGGAGTCTGAAGGCAGCTGGACACTGCCGAGGGGACAGCGAGCTCTCGGCAGCATGGGCTGGTGGTAGCCCAGTTCTGAGGTCGATGCTGTGTGGGGAAGTGGAGGCGTTGTCACTGTTCATCACCGTAGCTCCATGTGAAATGTCCAGGTGGCAATTTAATGCAGAACATTTAAGTAGCATCTTTTTTCAATTTTGGCCTGTCCTGATATAATCCTAGATGGTGTCCAGAATTGGTTTTAGTAATGTAGGGGGCTTATTGAACAATTTCATGTCATTTCTGTGCAACCAGAAAATTCCGCTTTGGATTTTATGGAGAACCTTTTGTTTGCTCGTGCATTCTGGCTGTCAGGAGATGGGCTTTGCATGGGCTGGAGCTGTGCGTAAAGCTGCCGTGTGATAATTTGCGTACATACGAAATAAATTTGAAAGTATTGAGTGCAAAACCCAGCATTTCCTTACTCATCACAGATGCGTGGGTTGTTACCCTTGGCGAAAATAGGCTCAGAGAATTTAGTTAGTGCGAGCGAGTGATGTACACCAGCAGCGCAGGAAACACGGGATCAGTCAGCCTATATTCCCTGCTGACATGGAGGTCTCCTTCTCGTGTTGGCAGCTGGATTTGAGGAATTCACAGGCAGGGATACATCTCTGATGGCCACGGCACTTTGGGAGGGAGGGTTAGGAGGGGCTAGCCAGTTGTAGCCTCTTCCCAATTAGGTCTGAGCATCAGTGTGATGGAGCTGGCGGGTGGGGCTTAGGCAGTTTGCTCCTTTCTGAGATAAGCAGAAGTGCTCAGGTTTTTGGGGGGGGTAGAAGGACAGGCCCTGGAAAATAACTTGTTGCTCTTAGAGGCTTCACTGGTGTTGGATGGCAGCGTTTGAATATCATGAGTGTTGAGTCAGCTGTGCTGGCATAGACTGCAGTTGTCGGACTCCCATTTATTTTCTCTCAGAAGTGTTCGGACGTTGTTTGACTGTTGGTGGCAGTTGATTTGGTTTGATTTTTAACACTAGTTTTCCTTGCTTCTGCAGAGTCACAGTTATCATACTGTGCAGAGCTGAGGAGAACAGTTTTGGTGATGGCACTGGGAGCCCAACCAGCTGTTTGGAGCCATGTGGTTGGGTTAGATCCTGGTTGGAGGTTTGGCTGTCGGTAGCTCAGCTTTCTGTGGCTGTCACAGGCAAGCTGCGGTTTGCCTGTGTGGGGCAGGCAGGGCCAGGCATCAGACAGCAGCACTGCAGCTGAGGTGGGACTTGGTTTGCCAGAATGGTCTTTTGTTCTGTGAGAACCAGATCCCAACACCAGCCGCTTTGCAAGGGGGGCAGGCAGGACCCCTCTGCGGTTTGCATGTTTTGCAGGGAAGCCAGCCTGAGAGTCAGTGTGTTAAACCGAAAAGAGGAACTGAAGGTAGCCAAAAGAGAGGAAGGATATGAGTTGGAAACTGTCCGTTGTCCCTGTGGCCATCTAGCAAGGCACAGGAGCTGGTGCTGTCGCAAAGCACAGAGCTTCTGGCTTCCCCTGGGATGCAGGACTTGTCTTTCTTCTCAGAGTCAGGGAGCTGTAAAGCAGTGATTTAACAGTAGCATCCAGAGAAATAAATAGGTGCAGGCAGTTTCACACTTGTCTGTGAAGCCATGGAGGTGTGTTGCTCTCCTGCTGGGCAGTGGCAGCAAGGTGGTGAGTGGTGTGTTCCCTTCTCTCTTGTGTCCTCCCAGCACAGTGGAGGGAACATAGTTTTTAGGACAACAGTGTCATTCTCCTCATCCACACATTGTTCATTCTGTGTCTTCAAGGTCAAGCTACATGTAAGGTGACTGCTGCCTTTTCCATCGATAGGGTTAGCATTTTTCCTACTTCATGTTTTTTTCACCAGTTTCTTCAGTCAGTGGCATGTGGTTCACATCTGAACTTGTCCTCAAGTGATATCTGCCCAGCTTGCTGCTGGAGCTGTGGGGTAGGACACTGCGGTCTGACTGTAGCCCTACAGCCTGACAGCAAACCCATAACGCTGCTGTGGGTTTGGGCAGCCTCCCTGTCGTGGCATGCACATCCTTCCATTGCTTCTGGTGAAAACAGGAGCAGGAAAAGAGGTCAAGGGAGAAAAGAGAAAAATATGTATTCGCAGCAAGCACTTTGTGTCTCCTGTTATTTGAATTCTGTGCAAGCAGCGAGCTCTGATGGAGCCCCACGCCAGCTCGGAGACCACTGAAAGCAAAATAAACATCTCTGCAGCATGGGCTGATACACTCACCCTTTAGAGCCGCAGGCACCTCCAATTAATCATGCTGTCTGTGGAGGAAGGGGCTATGAGGACCAGAGGATGCTGCCAGAGCTGATGGGCTGATGAAGGGGTGGGCAGCATGCAGCAATAAGGGTGAACAGGCCGTGTACCACCCGGGTGAGCAGGAAAGACTGTGCCATGCCTTTGGGTGAGCGCTGTCTTGTCTGTGTTGCAGCAAAGTCAGAGCTTTAATCCTGGTTTGTGGGATATATGAGTGCTGTGTGACGGTGCTCAGCGCTGTGCACACGTGGTTTGATGAAAAGCTTTCCCTCCTGTATGAGAAAGGCTCTCACAGAGCAGCTCAGCTGGCCGGGCCTCGACAATAAATCGAGGGGCTGACCAAGCCAAGTGACTTCTTGAAATATCAACGAGTGAGGTGTGTCTGATACCCTGGAGCTGGGGTGTCTGCAGTGTGCTCCTGGTCAGCAGCATGAGGAGTCACCTGTCCGCATTTCCACTGAGCTTCTCCCAACAAGTCCTTGGCATCAGCTGTTCATCTTCACCACCAACACTGAATTCTGTTCATATTGGGGAGGGCAGCATATTTAAGCATCTTATGGGCTTTAAAAATGGCAGAGATTAAACAGAATAAATGAAGGAGTAAAATCAAAGTGAGAGGAAGGTTCTGGTAATGGGCTCTTGGGGCTTTCCCTCGAGTGCCAGTGGAGCTGGGTGCTGCCAGTCTGGGGCCAGAGGCAGCCCATGCCAGGGCATTGGAAACAGCAGAGACAGATCCAGCCCACAGTGCGTGGGTTGCCGGGGTGAAGACACCTGAAAATGGTGCAAGCTTATGGCGTAAGCAGGTGGCATGTACCATGTGCCATGTTTGTGCCCATGAACAAATGCAAACCACTGTCGAGAAAATGCCTTTGTCCAGGACTTTGTCAGTGCTGCAGCAGTGAGGAAGGAGATGGTTCATTTGTTCATCAACACAAATGAACTAGTTGTGTTTAAAAATACAATTTTAGGAGTGTTTAGAAATACAATTTCAGGAGTACATTAATCTGTGGAGACTAGGTCCAGTGTGCAGGAAAACATGAAATGTTTTCAGACCTTATTTTTCTTGAAAACTGAAAAAGATGGTTCTGTGCTGTGTACAAATGCAGAGCTATGTGCCTGAACCAATATGTCAAACTGTCATGTGGGAGATTTGGTGAAAAACATCTTGTCCTAAGGGAATAATTTTAAACACTATATGTAGGTTTGCTGCCTCATAAGGGATCATTACTCAAATCTATTCCCTCTTATGGTACCTTGGCCTCTGCTTAACGGGCACAGAGTGAACAGAAGCCCATTAACGCGTCCTTTAAGAGTGGTTATCAGATGGTAGAGGGGAAACAGATCTCTGATCAGGGAATATAGTGTTTTTGGCCAAATTCTCAGATTCAGCCTTAACAAGATCAGTAGCAATCCAGGGCCTTCACGCTCGGCTGGCCATCGAGGGCGGCGGCGGGGCCGTGCTGTGCCGGGCGGCCGGACCCTGGGCAGCGCAGGCGGCTCAGGCTGTGTCAGAGCGGTGAAGAAGTGTAAGGGATGAGCCCTGGGGCAAGGAGCCATTCCAGGGATCTTCACCTCCTGTTTGTCACTTCAATGTCGCAGGAATGCTGAAATGTGGAGTGGAACCCACTCCCAACCAGACCCCTACCAGACTGTGGCTGTGCTGTCGCTCCTGCGTGTCACTGCCTCCCGTCCTCTTGTTGGTGGTGATTTTGGCAAAAATGAGAGGGAATGCATGAGAAGCACCTGAAGAGCAGGTTCGTTTCCCGGTGCCTGGTAGCATCCACAGTTGCCTTGGCTACACCAGCTCTCCCTCAATTAACCTCCTGTCTGACAAGAAGATGCACGCGATATGTGTTAGTCTTACAGGTGAACTTGGTTTTTATGGGATTAGTTTACTAAAAATTGGGACACATCTGGGTTTGCACAGTGCTTTGTGGGGTTATCACAGTTAAAAGAACATATTTATTTTTTAATAATGCATAAGAAGATGCTACATGAGGAAAAAGGCTTTACGGAGCAGCTTAACTGCTCAGGGCTCAGTAAAAAGAGGGAGTGAAAAGGAAGCTGGAGGGACTGCAGGTGTGTATACACAGTGTCTGCAGGAGTGAGGAGAGTGTCTGGGTCTAACATCACTAGAGAAATGTGATTTTCTCAAGCTGATGTGAAAAAGCAGTCTGTAGCGTGTGTATTGAATTTTTTGGTGAAGCAGAACTCCTAGTCCTCTTCCTGTGTCCCAGCTGCAGGCTCCAGTGCTGCTGGCCAGGCTCCTGGCTTAGTCACCATGCTGCCATTAATGCTGTGTAAACAAACAAACAAACAGCAACCTTTTCTTTTCAGAGGCTGCGTGCCTTTGCAAATTAGAGCAGAACGAAAGAGCAGCTTCCTAAATGTGCAAGGTCAGAGCAGAGGGTCGGGCCTGGGGGGAGGCTGGGGAGCCTGGCTGGGCGCTGCCTGCTCGCTGTTTGTCTGGGGCTGAACGCCTGGAACGTGTTTGGCTGGGTAAAGCTTGGTCAGAAGCTCTTAACCTAAAAGCAGACTGGCTCTGGGAACCACCACAAGATCACCAACTGCAGGGGGGTAGGACAGCATCACGGTTGAGCTGGTTCCAAACTCCTTTTGGTCTCTGGTCACTTTACTGCTTTGAGTTTCATGCCTTCCTCGTCAACATAGTGTGAGTTTACATACAGTGTTTTATCTGTTACCTCTGCTTCAGCATTTGCCGTTTCCAAGGGGCACAGGCTGTCCTGCGAGCCAGAGGCTGTACTTGTGTCTGTCCTGGGTTCTGTTGTGTCATGTCCTTTGGTTTGGAGAGGAAGTCTCCACCCAGACCATCTCAAGATCTTGGGTGTGGAGGATGGCCCTTATTAAAAGGGTACTGCTTTTATTCATAACACAAATTTCTTGCAGTAGTTGCTGATAGAGGCAAAAAACCAAATTTAAAGATAATTTGTTTGAAAATACCTTGCTTTCAGTGAGGTACTTCACGACTGACAGTGATTTGTCTGGAACTTAATGGCTGCAAGGCAGTGACACGGTGACACCATCTTGCATTACCTGACTAATTTTAACCTGACCATTTCCTCTAAGATCACCCCTCCAGACTGTGGGTGCTCTGGCCTGAGGATGTTGGGGCACTGAGGCTCTGAGGGGGGCAGAAAGGATGGCTGATGGAACTGCTGGGAGGGTGCTACTGCTCTGGACAAGCATCAGGCAGTATCCTGTGCTTAAGAACATAATGCTTATCAGGTGGATCAGTGCAACTTTAATTTTTCGCTACAAGGATTTTTTTCCAGGAAAGCATTGTACCTTTGTCAAGACAGAAATATTGGAAAAAAGTAAACTGCACTGAAGATTTCCCTCCAGATTGACTCTGAGAATTCTTGCGCCAGTGCAAGCCTTGCTGTGAGCTCTCATCCTCTCGTTGTTTTGGATTTGAATGTGTCATTTTCTGTTCTCTTTAACAATAGGCAGGAGAGCTGGAGCTCCCACAGTGGTGTCCCGTGGTGACTGAAGCTCGTGTAGACAGTGGCAGTCAGTACTGACTTTGCAAACTGAGGCTCAGTTCCTGCTCACCTCTTTTGCTTGGGTTTTCCTCTCAGGCCAGATCATCCCTGTGGGATACATTTTGCTTTGATTGTTTTATCAGTGCTTTGCTTAGGAATTTTATCCACAGCAAATGGCTTAGAAACAATTTGCTCATTTACAAGCAAATAAGCCTAATTTTTTTATTCTTTAGTTGCTTGTGACACATGAACTTCTTCAAGTAGTCATTGCTGAGGACTGGTTCTTTTGGGGGTGTTGAGGTGCCTGCACAGCCAGTGCAGTGGAGCTCTGGCTCTGATCCCGGCCGGGGAATGTGCCACCTCTGCTGTGACTGTGGGAGTCCTTGGCTGTGGGGGTCTCCTGCAGCCCTTGTAGAAACACCTCTGGGACCCCCGGGCCCCTCGTGGCTGCAGTTCAGCTGTGGGACTCTTTCCTCTTTCTCTGCAGAGGAGGAAGAGAGTTGCTGTCACAAGGACTAATCTTGAGGCGCTGGCTCTTCCTGTGCTGAGCCCAGCATGTCCTGTGCAGTCAGGGAGACCTAAGAATAAAAATGTTGGGTACTGAGTGCCTTGTGAACAAATACAAGTAAGAAAAACATTTCTCTTTCACAGTTTTCTGCACAATCCCATCTGAGCTTTGAATATTTTATAGATAAAAAAGTTTTTCGTGTGTATTTGCATTCAGGACAGTAAGTAAAATTGAACACCGAATCAAACAGTGGTTATTTAAGGAGTCTATTTTCTTGCCCTGTGGTTTTCCTGAAGCAATTAGGCTCAGGGGTGACAGGAAAGGAGAGTAGAAGCTCCAGGTATTGGGAAGGTGGTTGTGGAACTCAGCATTTGGGTATTATGTGGCGGCCTCTGCTCCATGCTTCTGCTCAGCCCCTTGGTGGTGCTTATTTATCAAAACTGATTAAAACACCCAATACCAACTGCGAGGAATCCATTTGGAATGTAGAGAGCGTGAGCGCCTTTGCCGTGCTGCTGCCGGATTCCTCGTTGGAGCAGCGTGCGAGGGTGTCGGCGAAAGGCGATGGTGGCGCGTGGGGCCGGCTGGGCTGTGCAGTGATAGACATCTGTGTGTAGATGTAAACAATCTCTGTGTGGAGTTTGCACGTGGCTGCACTAAAGCAGGGCTGGGCAGGCAGCAGTGCTGCTCTGGAGCCCCGTTCCTTCTCCCGGCGTTTATGACGTCGTGTCCCCAGATTCTCAGTAGTTTCTCTGTGTGGTGTTACTCTACTGCTTTAGATACGAGCATCTCTGACATCTTGTTATAATCAAGCATTAAAAATATCTTCCATTTAAACCAGGCTAGTTTAGGATTTTTAATATCATTGTGATTGTGTAAGAATCTGGTCAGTTCTGGTTTTGTATCTGGTTCAGTGGAAGCATTGCGAGCTGCCCCACAAAGTGTGGTAGCCTCGCACTGCTTGGCTTTGTGGAATAGGAGAAAGGTGATGGAAGGTAAAGCCCTGAGAGGTTAAACACAGCCAGTTTTTGGCATCTTTGATGTGTTCCACCCATTTTAGCTACTCTTCACATTAACTGTAAAATCCATAGGAAAAAGGCCAAGGGATATTGTTTAGGATGTTTCAGGTAAAGTCTTCCATTTGTGGTTAACAGAAACTAATGATGGCTCAAGATCATACAAAGCCCTAAAATGAAATAAATTTTTAGAAAAATATTATCAGGGTGCTCCATTAAGAGAGGGGAACAGGGAGACCAATGCTGGGAGTGACCGTGAGGGCACAGAGGGTTCAGGGCTGGCTTCCTGCTTGGAGATGTTTCAGCATCCGTTTTCAGTAGCAGAGGGTGCATAGGGAAGGAAGGCTCCTGATTGTGCTGCGGTCCAGGACACACTCATCGGTCCTGGATCTGTCCCCAGCATTTAGACATGTTTGTCTCAATTTGTTCTTCTGCCCTGATGAAAAATCAGCCACGGACGCTCTCTGCAGGGGTGGGGAGGGGGAGCCACACCAGTGGTGGTGACACAGTGTCCCTGAGCCAGGGGATGCGATGCCGCGCGCGCAGGAACCGGGGCATGGGCCGGTGGGGAGAGGGTGAGGCAACCCCCCTGCTGCCGCCCGTGAGTTGGTGGGGTTGCGTGTCATGGGTCTCCTAACCTCTCTCTGTGAACCCTTTCCAGCCCA
Organism: Pyrocephalus nanus; assembly: GCA_038380795.1. Lineage (NCBI taxonomy): Eukaryota > Metazoa > Chordata > Aves > Passeriformes > Tyrannidae > Pyrocephalus > Pyrocephalus nanus. Next base: position 6,946,442 of record CM076278.1, read on the forward strand.
CGACCTTCCCCCGAGCAAGACCTCGGCGACGGCGGCGCAGACGGGCACCCACCTGCAGTGCCTCTCGGTCCACTGCACGGACGACGTGGGCGAGGCGAAGGGCCGGACTGCGGTGCCAACGTGGAGGTCCCTGCACTCGGACATCTCCAACAGATTCGGGACTTTTGTGGCTGCCCTGACTTGAACAAAAGAAATTATTTTTTTTCTTTTTTTAATTTCAAAGGGCCGCTACTGCTAGGTGGACTATTTTTCTAGGTTGGTACCTGCTTAGTGGCATATGGACTGGAAAGGGTTAATTTAAAGTAAACCTCAACTTTTTTTTAATCTTCTGCCACAGTATGTTACCAGTGTTAACCCTTCTGCAGTTAGCACACTTTTGCTTAAGATTTTCCTGCTAGACCACTTTTTCCCATTATTCTGTAACCTTGGCATACATTTATAGATGAGGCCTTTTCCTTTTTCATCTCAGCGTATGTCCAAGTCACGTATGTCATAATAAGACAAAGATTCTCCTCCTCCTTCTCCTCCTCCTCCTTTTTTTTTCCTCATTTGCTTTGTTTTTTTCTTTTTTTTTTTTTTTTTCCTTTTTTTGTTTTGTTTTGTTTTGCTTTGCTTTGTTCAGTGCTTATTACAATGGTGATCCTGAGGAGCAGCAGTTCAGGAATAAACACCAGTGAAAGTGAAATGGTCAGCATTAAATTATATGTTAAACTGACACCCAGCCTTTGCCAGTCACATACAAACCAAGCAGTTGATGCTCTGTCGAATGTTCAGGCATGGACCTGCCCTTTCCTGAGAGAATGAGGTTCTCCTGTTAATGAGGTTTAGCCTCATTTGCTCTGTGCCTCCTGGTGAGGCCAGGACGCTCCTTCTTCTCTGTACCTGGGCCCAGCCCTGGGATGGAGCTCTGTCATGAACGGGCTGGTTCAGGCACACTGGGGAATGTACCAAGGGGTTTTTCTAAATAAGTCTAACAGGAAGTTTTCTTAATGGTCAAGAGTCATTATCTCCTCCTCTGAAGGCCCAGGCTCCCTCTCACTTGCCTGGGCCTGGTGGTGCTCCTGCAGTTCCCACTTTATTGATGCTGAAAAAGAAAATCCCCTGCACCCTGCCCATTTTTTGCTGCAGAAAGATGCTGTTGATTGGTAGCAGGTCCAGTGTCCCCTGTGCTCGGGGGGTGTTCCAGCCCCTGCCACCTCAGGTCCCAGTGCAGTGGCAGCTGCTGGAGATAGCCCAGGTTGGGGGATGCATGGGGCTGTCTGCTAGGGGCAGTGTTTCCTAATCTGCCAGTGCAGGGAGGTCCCTCTTCAGACCCCCCAAAACTTATTCAAGGTCCTGTTTCTGCCACACACTGAAGAACAGCATTGCTGGATGCACACAATAAAAGGAAAGCCATGCTTTCCTGCTCGGGCTAGATAATGCTCATTCGAGACGAAAGTTGGAAGCAAACCAGATAAACCCACGACTGACATGACGGTCTGACTCTCCAGCGGTTTGACGTAATACTGTCCATTATTTGTGTGTCCCTGCGCCCAGGAGTGGCCCCGTCCCGCCCCGTGCCAGCAGCTCGCCTCCCGCAGATCCTGGAGCTCAGGAACAGCACTGGAGGATTAGGTTTTGGCTGCCAAATAAAGGTCGGCCTCTCTAGGGTTATTTATTCATGATTTCACAAATGTGTCCCTGCTGAAGGGACGGAGTTGAAGACTGCTTTGTATTTTATCTTTGATGATTGTGCTGGGTTTTTAATTATTTTGACGTAATATTCTCAGTAGACACCAGTGGAGAGGAAATTCTGCCTAAAAAGCCAAGGGTGGTCTGGAATCCTCACTCTCGGGTCATATGTGGCTTCAGAGAGACTCGCAGTGTTTGGAAATGTGATTTGAATGTGCTCTTATTAACCATGCATGGATTGATTTATGGGTCTGGTCAATGAATTGACTTTGGATAAATTTGGATAGTTTTGAATCTTGATTTTCAATATTATTTTACTTTTTATTGAAGCTGGAGCTGCCAAGAGGATGAGGATTTTTGCCCATCCTGAAGCAACTGGCTGTGGAGCTGCCTCACGCCCGCATGGTTTGGAACAAAAAGCTGGGATGATTTGTACCTCTGTTGGGGTGTGTGACCAGGAGCGCAGAGCTCCTCCTGCACCTGCAATAAAATATCACCATCCCCAGAAAGTATCTCCTGGTAGAATAATCACTGTCAGCCTCCCTCTGGAAGGTGCCTCTTTGCCTGTGATTCCTCAAGTCCCGGCTCACCCAAGTATGTGATTTTAAATCCTGTCAGCAGAGCATGGGGGGGTGCTGAGCTGGGGGGTCTGTGCCTGCCAGGGCACTTGTGCTGCTGTGGGGGGCTTGGTCCACAGAGGGGGTCCTGGGGTGACCCTGGTACGGTACTGTCTTCCATCACAGCTGAAAATTTTGTCCGAGTTCATGGCCTGGTGGCGTTCCTGCATGGAGTGCAGCCCCTTGCCTTGCTGCTTTGTTTTTAGTTTTTCCTGCTGCACTGAAGAGAACAGGTTTTTCAGGCTTCCTGAGGTCAGGGATGCACACCCTGTGCCACGGGAAGGAACCTGTCAGGGAACGCAGAGTTCAGATGCTTTTAAAGAGAAATCCTCGTTTGAGTGGAACTGTGCTATCTTGATCTGACCAACAGTTCTACTCGTTCATCGTTGGCAGCTTGTGCTTCTCTTCTGAAGTTGTTCTCATCCACTTGGAACTTCCTTTCTTACTTCTCACATGGAAATGCAGAGTGCAAGCAATTCCTTAAAAATCAGTGGAATTCTGTGAAGTGAGGCCAGGCTGTTCTAAGGCCAGGGGCTGTGTCTCCAGGGGCCGAGCCATGGGTGCTGTGTCACTTGGCTGCTGGTGACTCCGCTCTGGGTGGTGGGTGCAGAGGGGGGAACAGCACTGTCAGAGAGTGAGTTGTTAAACCAGTGACTGGCTGTGTGCTGGGAGTTCTCCTGAATCATATAGTCACACAAAATCCTCTTGCTAACCTCCTGTCCCTTTGATCTGGACTGACTGAGCTCTGCCTAAGGCAGCCATTGGTGATGCCAGGGCCAACCAAACCTGTGCTTTTAGGGTTTTGTTGCTTTTTGCCAAAGATCAGAACAGAAACGGTACGTCCTGACCAACACAGGCAATCACATCCTGCTCATCACCTGGGAATGTGGTACTGGCAGCATATGCAGAGGGCTCGAGCTTTGTCACAGAGCTGGTGGTACTTGCAGTAATTTCATTGTACCCATTAATTTTACTCATTAATGATGTAATTTTCTGAATAGTAATATTCCAACTGAAGCATGTTTGAGAGCTGTAGGTAGAAGGCAGTTGTGGAAGAGGTAAGTTGCTCTCTTGTGGAGAGAGAAACTGAGGCACAACATTGACCTGACCATGTCAGGCATATCAGTAGCAGGGCTGAGCTGCACCGAGGTCAGACCTCTGCTCACTGCAGAGCCCCATGCCCAAGACTCGCTTCCTTTGAGAGCTGAGCTGGTCAGTGGGGAGAATTTTATGAGCTACATGTTTCCCAAATGCCAGGGCAAAGCCAGGATGGTGAAACCTCCCACCCGTGTGTCCTGTGTGGCTTCCAGATGGGGGATGTTGTACAAGAAGCCAAAGACCGATGGTACATGACGCACAATCTGCTTTGGATTGCGAACAGCAGTGGCTTTGCCTTTGTCGTGGGGATTCTCCCTGGCCAGCCCGGTGCCGGAGGCTCCCACGCAGCTTTGGAGCTGCATCGGGGGAACCGGGACGTCCCCCACCTCCCGGCCCTGTGCCCTGGCTCCCTGTGTTTGTTAAAAGAAACCCTGTGCTTGGTCTGCAAGTTACAGTGTCATAAAGTTTCTGTTGCATTTCAATTGGGAGGAGTGATAAAACATCTTGCTGCCAGATCACTTTCTCCTAGGTTACCCATTCTCTACTATTCGAGCATCAGTGGAGTGGTTTAGGCTCATTGTTATTTAGTTAAGATTTGTGTGGGAAGGTGGAAGGGGGTGAGCACCAGAATTGTCACCTGGATCACTTGGGGACCTGTGCAGATCCCGTGGCCTCCATGGTAACTCTGGGGCTGGCTGGCCTTCAGAACCTGGGATCGAGATTGGACTTCCAGGCACCACCAGCAAGGCAAAAAGTTCCAGTTTCAGTAGGCAGAAGGGGTGAGGCGAGTGCAGGGCAGCAGGATGGGCACTGGGAGAGTAGGGGGCAATAGAAACCAAATGGTACATTTGGCTTATTTTTGTTGAGCTGCAGTGTAAGGTTTTCTCAGCTGCTGGATTCACAGCTGTTCAAGGGATGGTGTGTAAGAGCATAACCCATTTTTATAGAATTGTTTCTCCTTTACTGCTTAAGGCTAATGGAGGAAATAGTCTAATTTTGTCTTAGAAATTCTCTATTAAAATTGTTGGTTTGAGTCCATCCGCTCATAGGTTCTGACTGATGAAACTGCACGCTCTGATTTCTGGCAGTTATAACTTTATCACTATTCACTACCCAAGAATATTACAGCTTTAAAACAGCCTTAAGCAAAAGGATGTTATTTCTTTATACTGAATTTGGTTCATGGAAAAGAAAAAAAAACTCAAAACACTGGTAATCCGTACTGCATAGCAAACTCTTCTGAAAAATGTTATTGCACATGTAAAATATGAAAACTTGACTCTGCTGTGTGTTAGGCAATCCTGTAACTTTTTTTTTTTTTTTTTGATTCTTGTTAAATTCATTTCCTAAATGCTTGGTTGGAAGACTGTGACAATAGCTCATGAAATTGAGTGTTATTTTTCTTTCTTTTTTTTAAATATGTAAAGTGCAGTCTTCTGTATTCCTGCATATTGTACATATCTGTATATGTTTTACTGAGCAACTAAATAACAATAAATATGATGTTAATGGTGGCTACTGTATATTTCACACCAGCGTTGTTGATTTTTGTAGTAAGTCCTTTTTCCCCTGGGATGTGAAGAAGTGAATAGACACTGTTCACATTCAGGTAAGCCGTGGGCCTCGCGATAGTGGGGAGAAATTTGCCCGTGATCCGGGGAAACCCTCACCCACGTCCAGATCTCCCACTGTGCAAAGGCTCCCTTGCTGCTGCCAGCAGCTGGAGCTGCCTGTCCTGCTCCAGCAACTCTCTGCCCCAAGCTTCTGCTTCCAAAAAGGCAGCAGGAGCACGCTGTTCACTGCACGTTACATTAATAGATGAAAATCAACCGACTGGCCTTTGATTTCTGCTCTTGGCACTGGCTTTACTTGTCCCTGGTAATGTCACCTCTGGTGATGCCAGCACAGGACCTGCCTATCCTGAACACTTGCCTTCATCCCAGGGCTCTGTGCTCATGGACTCACCTGGTCTGTGACTGTAGTAAAGATGCGTTATAGTTTATTAACTAAAGAAAAGCAAGTGGTTGGTCATGGAGCTTTTACAGTTCTTGCTCTCCTAATCGTTGTTCCCTGTGCCCTGTGACTGTGCTGAGAGATGAAATCTGGCTGTAGCCATGTCTCTTTCCCCAAGCCATTTAACTGATTTAATTATACCCTTTGAGTTGTTTTCTGCACCAGGCTTTGGCATTCCTGTCACAAAGGAGACGCTATTAATATGTATTGTATGTTCAGCAGTCAGGGATCCATCGGCAGCGCAGCTGGATCCCGTGTGCCGAGATCTGCTCGGCCCCTCCGCGGCTGCCGCAAAGCGGTGCAGCAGTCGGGCAGCCCTGCCCTGGCAATGCCAGCCAAGATTCCTGCCAGAACGCTGTGTTGTGGTGCTGTTTGTGGGCTCCTTTGTGTGATTCCAGAGTTGTTTAAACCCCCTTTTCCCAGGCTGCTTGGTCGAGCCTCTTGCAGACTGCTGCTGGTGCGGCAGAAGGCGTCGCTTTCTCTAAAAACCAAGATAAATAAACACAGGAATGAAAGTTTGGGTCAGTTACATCCTTTTGGCTGAGAACATTGTTAGAAATTGGAAATATGATGGGGTTTAATACTAATTATTTCCAAAACTCCCTAGGCCACATGTCTGAAGTGGTTTCTCTCCTGCCCAGGGACCAGTTTGTAGCCTTCCCAGCAGTTTTAGCATCGTGGCCAATAACATCACATATATTTTGCTTGTAAAATATCTGAAAACTCGTTGCTCAGGTGAGCTTTGTGAGGCTCTGCCTGCAGGGCAGAGGTGCAGGTGGAGGTGATGTCTGTTCTGAGCTATTCTTTCAGAGATGCTGCCAGAGCTCATTAATGACAGTGCTGGAAGTGGAGGTGGCGAGACCTGAAGAAAATCATTTAGGTTATCCTTGATTCATTAGTGCAGGATTGTGCCCTGTTCTCTATTGCCCAGAGCTCTGACCAACACAACCAAAATGGACAGAGTAGGGAGGGGCCTTAATCTTTTAGTGAAAAGGAATGAAAACAACCAACCAAACATCCCTTTATCCCAGCTGTGGAGTGGGGATAATGTTCAGGGTGATGGAAGGGGATTCCAGGCTGCCTACTTCCAGCACTGGCAGGCAGCAGTGGGATTGTGTACCTGCCAAGCCCAGTCCAGTGGTGCCAGGGACGCCCTGGAAGGATCCGGGTGGCCCCTGGTCCTGGGAGAGCATGTGGCCTATGGGTGGGATGCTGGAGGTGGGATCCCGGACTCCTTTGCATTCTCACTTGGCCTTGGACACGTGACACCATGAGCCATGTCTGAGCCTCATTATTTCCTTTTAGATCTTTCTTGGGTCACACCTGTAAAACAAGTAACAGAGGAGGAGCCCTGGTGAATGGTTGCTGTATCCTCTTAGGGGCTCCTGCTAGCAATCCACAGACAAAAGAGCTGCTGAAGTGTCACTGTAAATGTGATGTTGAAACATTTATTTCAGTCTCAATGTTGAAGGAGGCTGAGAAGTTTGGTGCTATGAGGGCTCATGTCCTGCTGAAACATCCTCCTCCTTCGGGGTTAACTGATGGAGAATATTCAGCAGTGAGCTTCAGGAGGTGGGAACTTTTCTGAATTTCCTTTTATCCTCTGCAAAATGCCCATCTCTCCCTTCCCCCTTTCTTCCCCCCACCCCCTTTTCTCTTTATAAAGCTGGAATTCTTCCAGACTCTGCTCTGGGCTTGCAAGAAAACTTTACTGTGTAAATTTGCTCTTTGTGTTGGGAGTCCTTTGTTTAAACAGCATTGTGAGCTTGCTGGGGAGGGATGGAAAGAGGGGGAGCTGGGAGGAAGAATTTGAAAAGCCCTGACCCCTGATGAATAAAATCCAGCACATTAACACATTCTTCAATAAATTCATGATTGCAGATAAGGTGGGAGTCCCCAGGGCCGGGCTTTTCATTAACCCCCTGCTGACTAACCCAAACAGACGGGAGTGTTTTGTCAGCGCTAGGACAAGCAGAGCCCTTTTGTGGCGGAGGGGCCGGGTGCGCATGGGGAGCGCTCCTCCAGGAAGCCAGGTTACAAAATGGGACTCTATTTCAGAACAAACTCCTTTTGGTTAGTTTGATGAGATTACAGAAGGGAAAAGGCTTTAACAAGGGGCTTATTGAAGCTAAGTAACTGTTCTGAATACAGTGAGGACCAGGGCAGAAAACATATGATTCCCAAGTAAACAGGCGCCTCAACAGTATGGCTGAAACAACAAAGCTGGACATGCTCCGTGTGGTTCTTCTGTGGTATGTGGGAATGCTTGGAGACACGAACATGTGTGGGACCCCTGCAATAACCTGCGCTTGGCACAGCTCGGCACCGCCGGCCAGGGCTGCCCTGTGCCGTGCTCTGGGGCACTGGGCTGGAGAGAGGTGTGGGAGGGACACCTGCACCATGTCCACAGTGCAAGGAGCACCTTGTCCAATTTTTTAGCCTCAGAAACCTTATTTGTTCCTCTGGTGAAAAGCCTACTAGGGAAATATTTTGCTTCTGTGGAAACCTATCCCCAAAATTCTTCCCTCCCATACTAGGGAGGTCTCCTGGCTTGTTCATTAGAATACCTACATTTTTAAATGATCTGAATTCTGTGGCTTGTGCTCCCAAGTCTAGGTCAACCAAGCAACTCAGGATATCACTCAGTCCAAAGAAATGTGTTTTGGGATGAAACCCAGGAAAATCCTGAGTTTGTCTCAGGCTCCTGCTGCCTGCCAATGATGCTGCTGTGCGTTTCCCATGCTGCCCACCTCCCCAGGAGGTAACAGCTGATGGTGGACTCCAAGCCTTTTGCAGAGCAGCTCATGCCCAGGTCAATTGAATCCTGTCCTTTGGGAATAAACCCCGGTGCTCTGCACAGGACCCTGCACAGCTGCACCGTGAACCAGCAGTGCCGTGGCTCACCCCTCCTGTGTACACGTATATCCCACCGTAGAGCTCTGCTGCATGAGGGCTGCAGTGCTGGGGCTGGGGGCTGCAGGCACTTCGGCCCTGCCAACTCCCACCTGGGACTCTGCAGGCCCAGCTTTCTTCCACTGCTGCATTTTTGGTGTGCAGTTTCATTTACCTGCGAGATGTGATTTAAAGTTATTTCCCATTGTTGCTAACAGAAGCTTTTTTTTTACTTTCCATGGAAAATAATTCCTCTCTTTTAGGGGAACAGAAGTGTTCAGCCCTGACTGCTCCTGGCACCATCAGCATTGCATCTCTTCCCCTGCAATCCCTTATAAACAAACACTGTGTCTGCCATGGCCTTCTCTCCCTGCCGCACTGTGAGCAAATGTGTCAGGGACTGCTTTGCAGTCTGTTTTAAACTATTTACATTTCCAAGGTTAATAAAGATAGAGAAAGAAATATTGTATTTGTATTAAAATGGACCCTCATGGTTCCTTATTCTTGATGCAGTGAGATTAGGCATTGCCCGTTTCCCTAATTAATGTCCCACACCCTCAGCTCTGAGATCTTCCTGTGTTTGGCATGATGCCGGCGGTTGGATTTGGTCTTGTGGCTTGTGCCATGTGTGAACAACCTCCGAAATGTGTTTACCTTGTAAGCCTGATACTCCTTATCAAGGCTCTTGCTTAGGAGCCCAGGTGAAGGCAGCCTCTTGTTTGAAAGATTAATGCTGCATGGATGCAATTTCATATTTTACCGTTGCTCCGTCTCATTGTTAAGAAGCACCTGGAGAGGAAAAACCTGGTTGTTTGGGTACACAGAAACAATGGGTTCAGACTCTGGCCATGAGTCCCTGTGGCCTGTGTGCCTTGTGCCAGGCTGAGGGGCATTTCCCTCTGAATATCCTCCCCAAAGCCCTTTCTCGGCACTGCTGGCCGAGCAAAGGCAGCAGTTTAATAGTTTGAACACATGGCTCTGCTGGGCTGACATGTTTGACTGGAAGGAGCAGCGACTGCTCCTTCCCATGGAAAATCCATCTGTTCCCCTTGCATTCCCTGGTGTGTGGGGTCTTGGTGCTGGGGCAGGGGGGATAGCAGAGTGGGTATTATTTGCTGTGCACCCTGCTTGGCTGAGTGACGCTCTGCACACTGGAAGTGGTAAGGAGGGGTCACTCAGGCATGTTCCCCCCCTCTCTTTCCCTTCATTTACTATTTTGAGACTTTGCTTTGTAAGAAAAGCCTGTTTTTTATGTCGGGCTGTTATTTTTTCCCCTGGCTGTGCTCTTGCTCACAGAGGGCTGCAGAGCCCCTTGGAAGAGCCCCGCAGGCAGCCTGTGCTGGAGACCCGGGGCCCAGGTGCTGGGGCTGGGCTTGGCAGCGGGGGGCTGCAGAAAGGGTCTGTTTGGGTTGGAGGTCTGAGGATTAATCTGAATACAAGGTTTTGTGTTTCTTTTCCCCTGGAATAATTTAAGTTCAGCTCTTTCCAGGCACTGGAAACCCTCCAGCAAGACTCAGAGGGATGGCTGTGGGGCATGGGGAGAACACTTACTGTGCCCCAGCCAGGCTCAGGACTCCCAGCCCTGCTGAGCTGCAGGAGTGGGGTTGTGTGGGTGGTGGCCACGCTTGGCTGAGGTCTGTTCATCCTGGCAGGATTTCTCTTTCTGGTTGGCCTCCCTCGAGGACTGTCATCCACTGTGGCTGCAGCAGACCTGCCACTGGCGTGGCTGGCACATCACGGGGCTGCTCAGTGGTAACACATGGCCGGGGGATGGCACAGGTAGTTGCTGGCCTGACACTGAAGGCATTTTATCTTAATTTGAGCTGTTAAGAAGTATCCCTTTTCTTGTGATTTATGGAGAAAGATCAGGCCGTGAGGCCCAGGTGGGTCCCGCGCAGCCCATGGGGCACGACCCGGGCTGGAGCCCAGTGGGGCCGGCATGGCCAGTGATGGGGCTGGCTCGGCCTCCCAGCACTTTGAAGGCTGTTTGTGTTTGATGGGCTGATGCGTGTCAAATGCAATCCAGCTTCCCACTGTCTGCTCTGGCAGCCCCCTGAGGTTGGCCTTTGACAGATAAAGCGCCCCCTCCCCAAATTTCTGATTTCACACTGATGCACAAACATTCTTTGGCAATTTGAGCCCATTGTATTAAAGTAGTTAAATTCCTTAAGCATGTGCCCCTGAGACAACAGCGGTGATATTCATTACAGAAATACCGGGGTGGTGGCAGTGCTGGCTCTCTGGCCAAGCCAGGAGACCTGTAGCAGCTATGGCTCCACTGGACCCTGAGCCAGCGGGTCCTTGGCGCTACGGTGGCTGTGGCACACACCGACACAGACATCTGTGCTGTCTGCAGTGCTGCTGCAGCGTGCACATCCCTGCGCTCCTGTGGGGCCCTCATCCTGCCTGTGCCAGAGGAGTCCCACTGGCGTGGCTTGAGGAGTGGGGGCTGTGTGTGTGCGTGTGAATGAGGAAGAGTTAAAACATGAATCTTTCTTGCCTAGTGCCTTTGCCTTTGTGCTGGACCTAGGAGAAATCACTCTGACTGTGCTAGTGTCAGCTCACTTTGGGACTTGGCTATTGGACCTGGTCTGGAAGCCTCCTTTTCCGTCCAGGAGCAGCCTGGGAATCAGGAAAAAAGGTCCCAGAAAGGGAAGCAGCTTTGGCAAATGCAAGAATTGAATTGTTCTTTGCTAAGGGAGAGCTGGAGGGGGCACCATTGCTAGGATGTGTTATAGTCCTGACTGTGCTCTGCAAGCCCTTGCCTCAGAATCTGCCCGTGTGATGGAGTTGCTTGTGAGTTAAGATCTAGTTTCAGATGTCTTAAGTTATTATTGATGCTTGAAAAGGTTACATCTGCAACTCATTTTCTATGTCACTGACGTTCTTTTCTGACAAATAATTTCAGAAATATGCAGCAAAATGTTTTGGCCCACAACCACTGCAGCTCACCAAGTGTGCAGACCACATCTTTACACATATTGTAAGAAAAAGCTTAACTCCTCATGTGCTCTCGTGGCTCTGCCTGCACAGCCAGGCACAAGTAGCATAGGAAGGGCTTGCTGCTGACCAGACCTTGCTGCTGATGCAGTGCCCAGGGGGTTGACACAGGGCAGAGGAGAGCTGCCCCACTCCTGCTCACTGCTGAGGTGTCACAGGTTGGGGCTGTGGAGGGCTGGCCACATCCCTCTCTCCAGTGCTCAAAGCATGACAGGAACAGAAGGGAAGGAAACTGGTAGGTGACCTGTTGTAGTGACAACCACATCTTTGGTTCTAGAGAAACATGGATTGGGAAGGGAATACTCTTGGTGCTATTCATTTATAGGCTTGTTGTGTGGGTGTTACGTGGTGTCAAGACCTGGAAGAGCTTTGGACATCACGAAAGCAACAAACTTGAAAGGGAGAATTCAATCATTTTGCTGGGATAGTCAGACACTGAGCTTGCCAGTGCTCCCCACTATGGTGCCAGTGGCTGAGGCCAGGCTCGCTGTTCCTGGGCTCACAGGAGTGCTCGGGGCTGCTCCATGCAGAGGGACAGGATTCCCTGCTGCTGTCACAGCATGGTGATGATTTCAGGGAGACATGATCCAGATTGTTTGAATGAGAAAGCAGTAAGTGTCCTTGACTTTGTGGCTAATGTCCAGTGGTACAAAGGGGAAATGTGAGAGAGTTCACTCTTAGGAATCATCATCAAAGCCAAGCATCATTCATGTAATTTGCTTTGGAAGGTGGAACTTGTCTCTTTATTTACCAAGCACTGCTGATGTCTGAGATAGCATTTGTATCAGATGAGAGCTTTTACAGTGCTGCTCAGACAGAGCTGTGACCTCCTTCTGGTCTCATTAAATGTTAGGCATTTGACACACTCTCTCTGTTATCTGAATTTCCAGCCTGGCTGAGAAAGGTGCTGGCTGCAGTGAGCTGGGTGAGGTTAGATGTCATCACAGTGTCTCTGCTTGATGTGCCTTTGCAGGCAGAGCTCAGCAGGAACTGTGCTATTGGGATGAAAGCCGGAGCTTAACCTATGGGCGGTTTGAAATAACTTCATTGTGGAGTGGTATCCAGAGTGAAGATGGGACTCCACAGGAACGCTTCCCTTTCCCTAGCTTGCCTTTGTTGTTGCTGCTTTGGTGAATATTAAGAGGGGTTGCTGACCCTTGCAAGCCCTCGACCTCTGTATCTAAAGGCTGGTGGAGAAGAGCCTTCTTCTCAAACTCGCCGAGCCCGTCTTTCCCCAGCGCTCTCCTTTCTTTGCCAGTGTGACACTATGGAAATGCGAGCTATGGAAATGCACCTTCAGAGCTGCCACCCCGAGAGCAGACTCAGTGCGCTTCCACCGTGTGTGGCTGACTGCTCTGCTTTGCATCCTTTGGGCAGGGTCATGCCTTCCCTGGGATGGGAATCTGCAGGTGGTCTGGCTCACATCCCACAAGACAGACCTGGTAGATCAGGGTGATAAGAAGGACCAAAAAGTGCAGAGGAAACTTATCTGAGAGAATGTCAGAGGCACATGGCAAAGGCTGCGCTGGGATTTAAGGGAATGGCATAGAAATGGCTGTGATGGCTCTCGCAGGTGGCTGGTCTGTGCACAGCATTGCTGCTTTCCATTTGGAAAGCAGGACAACACAGGCATGGAGAGAGGGACTGTCTCTGAGCTGCACAGTGCCTTCAGGAACAGGGGGATCGAAGCTGGATGTTTCCCAGAGCGGGGTACTGGTGTCTTCTATCAGAGCCAGACTGTCCTGCAAATGTCATGGGAAAGGCAAAGAGCAGTGGAGCAAATCTTCCCCTTCACCCCGCTGTTTGTGCCACTGAGGAAGCAGTGAGGTGCGAGTGTGACGTACCTTGTCATCAGTGGCCATCGAAATCTAAGACATTTACTCAGAGCCTTTGCAGCCGACTGGGAGCTGGAAGCTCTGGCTTCAAACTCTGTGCTTTAGCAGCTAATTATTTCTTTTTGTGTTTTATGAGAAGGTGCCTAGTGAAGCAAGACAATAACTTTAAAAACTGGATTCCTTTGGTTAACACAGCTGACTTGAGCCCTCCAAGTCCTTTTCGTGGCTCTGAGAAAGCATAACGTAAAGGTAGATTGTGACATAACAAGAGCAGTAACATAATGACAGCAAGCTGTCTCTTTCATCTGTATTTTGAATGCTTTTCTTAATGACAGTAAATGTTTGTCCTTCAGCTAACATGGATTTATTTTCTTAAAAATTTCTAGTGTACTGTAACTGAGTTCTTGTATTTGTATTATACACTTGTATTTTTTCTGTCTTACTTTTGTTCTTGCTCTGCAGTAGTGAGAGTCTGACATTGTACCATCTTCTTTTCATGTGGAATCACGTCTGCAAGTGGAAACGTAGCTCCTGTTCTCACAGCTCAAGCTGTGAGAGCTCTTTGCAGAGGAAGTCATGTCATGAACAGCCTTTCGCGAGGTCCCTGCCCCGTCAGGTCTTGAGATTCTTTGAAATTCTCTCCCTTTGGGGATCTGTGCTTTGCTGCCTAAGAACTGTCAGAGGATGTTACTGTTTTCCTCTGGTTGGTGAGGATGTTCCCTAAGATGTGTTCCTGTTAATCCAGCCACATTAGGAAGCACGGTGCAAGGCTCATACTGCCGAAGTGAATCTGGTGCCGGAGCCCCCGTGATGGACAGTAATGAGATGCCGAGTGGATTTGCAATGAAAACCCAACTGGCTGCACGTGCAGGGCAGCAGGACAGCAGCTGCTGTTGTCTCTCATTTTGCAAACACCTTAGCAGCTATGACGATTTTCTTAATGTTTCAAGATATTTAAGGAAGTTTTGTTTCTAAAATCTGGTAAAACATCTCCCAGGCTCCCTCCTCTACAGTATCTGTCAGCCTTTTGGGACCAGTCAATATTAATTTGAGAGCCTTGGGAATTTGTTTGGATATTATGGTGCTGAACACAGTTTGTATGTCCAGACAGACGGATTCACTGTGTAAGTTCTCCTTCGTGGAATCACGGGTGTTTCTGCCTGCCCTGTCTGTCTGCTTAGAGTAGCGTTCAGTGGATACCCATGAGACAGATGTGCTAATGAAGGGGTAGGATTTTTCGAGGAGGAGGTGGTGGGGCTGAATTCCTCTTCCAGGCTGTGGAAAGAAGGGACAAAAATTATATTCTGTCTGGAACATTCTCGTTCTGGTTGCTAGAAGCTTCCTGCTGATCTCTAGCCTGGGTTTATTCCTGGTCTGCTCCTCCCTCTGTGTTCCCATGACAGCTTCCCATCCCTTCAGTTTCCATAAGGCTTCTCTTTCCCAGTGGTTTTCTTTCTCTGTACTGTCAGTGAAGCATCCAAACACACTTATTTCTGAGCCTGGGCAAAACTAGCAGCTCTCATGGGGTTGTCTCTGCAGCGCTTTGTCAGTCCTGGTTGCCTTGCCCCTGTTCTGGTTGGGCTCATCTTCCCCAAGCCAGTGTGAGTGGCCTCTGGAGGTCTGCAGTTTTGGTTACTTGCAGCTGTAAGGAGATGAGGAAATATTAAAAAAAAAAAATAACAGTGGAAATAGTGGAGTCAAATTTCTGTACAGTCTATTAAAGGGAGAAGGGATCCTCCATAGGTGTTCTTCAGGGTGACATGCTCTCCCCTGGCATGTGAGCACACAGAACTTCCTTGCAGGAAGGCATCCCCTCTACAGTCTGCACTCAAGCGTTTTAGAGGAGGGGCATTAATTAAAGTGACTTGATAGATTTCCTGCTTGGGTGTAATATGAACTGTACCCTCAGAGTAAGAGGATTTGTGATCTGCTGGTGGGCAGAATCACCATTCATTTCCTCTTGTTGTTGAAGGTCTAATCGAGCTTTTTGGCTGTAACGAGATCGATACGCGCAAGGCTTTGATGGAGCACATCACAAAGAACACCTCTTCTGCCAGAGCAAATGACATGAAAATGAGTGTCAGGTTTTAGGGATGACTTTAGCTCCTGAGAGGCACAGGTGAGAGCCAGATCTGCAGCCCTGGTGCCACATGGAGCTGCGAGTGGCATGGAGTGGAGCAAGGGCAGTGCCAACCTCGGCCATGTGGCCCATTGCCTGCCCCAGGGGTGCTGCCACATTCCCAGGGGTCACAGAGAGATTGCAGTGGGGATTTGCCCAATTGAGGAATGAGGAAACTTCTCAGTTTCAAATGAAACTTTTACACTTTTCTGAACAACTAACTATATAAGTAGCCTGCTATTCCCAGGCTACTTGCCTGCACTGTGTATTTAAAGCCACGTTTTCTGTGGTATTTTTCTCAATGAGATAATGGAAAATGCTGCTGCTATCTCAGGTTAGCTTTGTGCTTGTAGGAAGATCATTCATTCCAAGCTATAACCACAGCTAAAAAAATATATTGCTCCTTAGACCACTGCTTCATTGCCCAAATGAAAAATGGCAACATCTAGACCTTCTTCCAGGCAGACCTAATGTCAGGGGAGTGCAGTGCTGAGGTGAGTCGGGCCTGTGGTGTGGCTGGGAGACTGTGGCTGGTGCCTTGATGGAGTGGGTGTATTCACTGTGTTTTTTCTAATTTGTCTTTTTATTTGAAGTTATTGCCTCGACTGGCCCCAACATGGTTTCCTGGCCTCTTCCTTGGCTCTGTACTGTGGTTCCCAGGGCCAGTGCCTGAAGACAGACCCTCTGGTTCTTTGTATGCAGGGACCCAGCCAACCCTCCTCTCTGCTGGGGGGAAGCTCCCATTTGGATGTTGGTTTTTAATTCTGGTCATTTCTTCGTAATTTGCAGAGTAGGGGCAAGATCAATAGAGTCGCTTTGTAAATTGGTGATAGGAAACATAATTAACAGTGTTAAGGATTTAGCTAACAGTGTTGGTTAGGAATCCTAAATGACCTAATTTGTGACTTGGCTTTTGGCTGGGGATTTGGCTGACATGATCAGGTGGAGTCAGCAAACGAGACACCTGTCATTTGTCCATGGGTGAGAATATGAATTAATCTGAAAAAAGCAAACACCTGTGAAGTGTGTGTGAGCTGCTGCTGTTATGGGGGCTGTGAAACACGAGTCACCTTCAGAGCCTTCAGGTTAAAAACCTGCATGGCAGAAAGTAGAATGTGTGGGTCTTTATATTGTGCAAGTTGTGGGCAATTTATTGACGTGATGATGATCCTTCACAACCAAGTTGCATTTCCAGGCCTGAGATCTTCCAGGAAGGTGAGTGAGGAAGGTCCCAGCTGGCACTGGGGTGAAGCAGAGGGCTGTAATGATGTGCTGGGGGGGCAGTTGCTTTCCCTGTTGAGATGGTGCTGGGGTGCAGTGGAGAGCAGAGCCACTGGCTGAGGTGGGTCTGGGGACAGCAGTGCGTGCACAGCTCTCCTGCACTGCCCCAGCCTGATGCTCGCTTCAGGCAGCTGTGGGTGAGCCCTGGGCTGCTGGAAGGGCCTTCAGGAGACAGCCTGCATGGAGCACTGTGCAGCCCACAGCTGAGAGCCAGCTGCCCAGTATCATGGGACCTGGAAAGTGCCTGTGGTCAGGTGTCCCCATTATACGACAAGTCACTTAATCTGCATTTTCATATGAGTGAAAGCAGAGCAAGGGAGGACCCTGTGGGTGTTTCTCCTGCTGCATTTCCAGACTGAGAATGTTTGAGCTCACCAACTCTGCCAAGGAGCTAGTGCTCTGGAGGGTCTCCTTGGCTCCCACAGCCCACCAGGGGCTGCCTGGCCACTGTGCTCAGACCAGGGCTGGTGTCCAGGGCAGCTGGTGTGTGTCCACTCCTGTGACAGCCTGGTCAGCCCTTCCCTGGGGTGTGCTGTGCATCTGTAGTGAGGAGGGAAGGGCAGAGCTGGTTGGCTCTGTGGGAGGCTTTTCCTTGTCGGGGGCTGATGGCCAGGAGAGAAGGTGCTGCTTCATACCTTCCCAAGCCCCACTCTACTGCCTGCGGGCTGGTGGCACTGGGGCTGGCCATGCCGGACCGCCCCATCCACCCCAGAGCACAGAGCTCTGGCAGAGGCTCCATGCCCGGCCCCGTGGCTGTCTCCTGCCGTGCCCACAGTTTTATTGGTGCTGCAGCTGGACTGTGGCCCCTCTGTGGAGGGTGGGCAGCGCCGTGGTGGGGCTGTGCCCATCTCAAGCATTCTTTGGAGGCACGGTGGGGGACGACACTGGTTGCTTCCATACTGCTGCCTGCTGGGCCTGGATGTGACATTTGGCTGGTGCTGCCAGGCCACCGGGACTGCGGAGTTCTTTCTCTGCAGCTTGTTCTCCTGAGGCACAAATTGCATCTCCTAAAGCACTTAATAAACTAACAATGGCTTGAAAGGAGGCAGTGAACAGAGCGAAGTCCCAGGGAGGCAGTGAAGAGCTGGAAGAGGAGAACCTGTGAGGAGTGTGGGCACAGAGTTGCTCACAGAAGGGTGCTGGCTTCTTTGGTGAGAGTTCTGGTGCCGCTGTCCCGCGTGACCTCACTCACTCTGAATTGGTGGTGGTTAGCAGGGTGTGTGGTGCCAACGGTTTGTAATCCTGTCGAACACTGGGAAGCAGAACCTGAGCCTGAGATTTAATTGTGTGCTGCAGAGCAGAGGGAGGGAATGTGCTCAAGCGCTTCCTCTGACTGATGTGGGAAGGGGACTTTGGGGAATAAATAATGTGATGACACCAGGACTTAGATGCTTGTTGAGCCGCATTGATTTTGTTCAAAGGGCCTCGCAGTTGTATTGATCCGGGTCTTTCTGTACCTGCAGAGGCTGGGGAGCAGGAGGGCCAGTCCCAAGCACACGTGGGTGTGTGTATGATATTTTACCAAAGCCTCTTGGTGCTTTGTATGCAGCTGCTCAGCAGCTTCGGGGTGTTTGCTCAGGTGCCTGTGTAGGGGAAGAGTCTCCCCAAAGGGTCATGCAGTTAACCATCGCTAGCTGCCTGTTATGGATGGGAGAGCAAGAATGTCTGTATCTGTTTATAGACTTCAATTACTCCACTGTAATCGAGCCAATGTACAGGCTAACCTAACAAAACTAACAGTGGTAAAATACCCTGAACACCCCTATCCCCACCCCCAGACCAGGCTGTTTTTTTCCAGGCATTTGTCCCGAGCCGGAGCCCCTTGCCACTGTAATAAGGGAAGCAGCAGTCTTCAGGGTCACTTACCCTCCCTGGCTGTGCCAGGCCTTGTTCCCCCCTGACCCTCCTGGCTAACCTCCTCATTCTTAATGGGGGGCTCTGCTCTTGTCTCTCAAGGGCTAAACTTGTTAAAATGAATCACATTTGGCATATCTCCCTGTGGTGCCTCTCCAGATAAAAGTGGTCCCAGCTCGCATGCTCTATTTTTGTTTTGTTTCTGTATGTGGCAATTTTCTCTATACAAAACCCTCTTTTGTCAGTTTGTAGAAGAGATTATGGGGAGACAAGAGCCCGCCTTTTTTATATCCATCTTGCACTTTCTCATGGCTCCACGGATGGCATTGTTCATGGCCAAGGAACAATGACATTTTTCTGTTCCCATATCTGACGTGATTAAAGGAGCTGCAGAGCAGAAGTTACACTGAAGATTATAATGAACAGAGGAGACCTCACTACTGGACATGAGATGCAGGGGAAGATTTTAGCTCTGGACTTGCTTCTTATAAAAAAAACGAAACCCCTTTTTTCTCATCTGCAGAAAATGTCCGAAATAATGGCCTTGATAAGACTGTAAGTGGACAAAATGCATCCTGCCTGTGCTCTTCCAGCCCCAGAGTGCCTTCCCATTGGGCTCAGCATGCCACCCTTGCTCCCTGGGGAGCTGCATGGCCATGGCTGGGAGAGTGCACTTGGATCAAAAAGCGCAAGGAAGAAGCTTGCCAGCAAGCTGTTAGGTATGGGGCTGTAGCCCTTTTAGGAAGACCAGAGAGGACCTCGCACTTAAAAAATTTTTAGCTGAAAGGACTTGAGACATCTGTAAAAGAGCAGGAGCTGGGAAAGTTGGTTCTGCATGGCTGGACTCCTTCCCTTGAAGTCTTTAACAGCCGGGAGGGTCCTGCTGGGGGTCTTTGGAAGGGGGTTGGAAACTGATGAAGGTTTTTAACCTTGTTTCCTGGAGAAATATCTTTACTGAGTATGCTGGCTGTTCTCTGCCTGTGAGACTGTTCCAAGTTGAAGCCTGATCTATGGAGGAAGAGGGGCTGCTGAGTTCACCTGAAGAGCAGTGACAGGCTTGTTTATGTAGGGAGGGGATACACTGGAGCATCTGGGTCTGCAGGCACCACCTTTGCAAGAAGGACAGTCTCATACTTTTATTTCAGTTCTCAGAGTTATGGAAGAAGGGCATCTGAGGTCTATTGGTGACTGGCATCCTTGCACGGAATTAGTAATTTCAGAGCTGGCATCGGAAGGACAGGACATGCTTTGTATTGCAGCTGTGTTCTCCAGTGCACTTACTGTTTGCTGTACACATTTGCTTTTCCTCTTGATAACTTCTCTTTGGACTCCTGCAGCAGAAGCCGTATTTACCAATGCATATTCGATCTGCTGTGTGATGCTGGGATGCACAGCTGGAATACTAAGTTGCCTTCATTGTGAATCCGTGGCAGCTTCTTGCAGGAGGCCCAACTTCACAACAGCATGAGCACCGCAGAACCTGTGAAATCCTGTTCCCAAATGCCTTTGGGTACGACCACCCAGCCTAGGAGTCTCTTTCCAAAGGGGCTTAGGTGCTCAGGTTGGCTGAATTTGGTTCTTGGCTCTCTGGAATTTGCTTTTAATTGGTGTTTTTCTTTGGGTTCATGGAGGCAACCCCAATGACAGCCTGTGTTTAAAGAGAAGGATGTTTATTAAAAAAAATTGAGTTTCTGGTGGCAGCTGCTGTTGCCTCACTGAGCGTAGCATGGTCAGAACAGAAGGGATCTCTGTCCTGAGGTCCATGTGTTCTTACTAGGCAAAAAGAGAGGTGCTGGGTCACCCTCCAGCTCTGCTAACCTCTGCGTTTCCTCAGATGTACAACAGACTGCACTGGTTGTGGAAAATGTGTCTTCCCTGGAAGGGGAAAAAAACCCTATTCTTTTCTAAAAAATAAATCCTTGGCAGGCTTTCCAGAATCCATGTGGTCCCATGTTAGCAGGGGAGGATTAATCCTGGCTTGGGCAGAGGCTGGTGTCAGCCAAGCAGCACAGTACACAACATGTTAAACAAAGTTCTACAAGGAGGGAGAAAAGCTTTTCTACCCACAAGGTGAGGCAGGGATCAATGAATCAAAGACATAGGTATTTCATAAAGCAGGTGGCAGGAGGCAGCCCTTGGATTACTAGAAATAATGTGATATATTAGCCCTTGATTTGGCAGAGTCTGCCTTATACTAAAGAGGAGGAGAGTGTAAATTGTGATGATTTGTGTAGAGTTTCTGACATTATCTTGGCAAAAAAAGGGCAATCTATATAGATAAATGCACTTGATTGAAACCGTGCATGTGAATTTTTATATGCACTTTTTTCCATGAGAGAGATCTGAGATGGACATGAAATCTGTATAAAATGAGGGTTTGTAGCTTTCTTTGAGGAAATTATTTTGCCAATACCAAGAACCTCCGGATTGTAATGAAGCATCCCGGGCTACCTTTTTTGTCGATGGACCTTTTTTTTCAGTAGTTTATTAATACTTGCTCCATATACAAACGCAGTCTCCTCTTTGTGCATTGGAAGTCCTGCCTGCACATAGGCTGTTAAAGTCATCATTCCAAAATCAGCTTGCTTGAGACTTAGACTTTCCAGTCAAAGGGCTTTTTGTTTCCAGTTTGAGGCACTGCGGGGCTCCAAGTTTTGTCTTCTCTATGCAAGTCAAGCTGTAATGTCAGAGTGGGCTGCTGGGATGTGAAGTCTTGGACTAAGTGTGTCTAGGCTGGCAGGAATTCAAGTTCTGATTGCTCTGATTTTGTAGGGTAGACAAGTGTCTGAGTGACTCTTCACAAGTATCTCCATGTCAAAGTCAGGTCAGTGCTAGGTTCAGATCATCACGTTGGGATGTGAGGCCCCAGGTGCTGTGCTGAGTGTCCCTGATCTGCTGACTCTACAGACCACCAAATTCTGTGTCTATATGGACATGAAAATATTACCACAGCATGCCCTTCCATTTCTAAAATGCTGGTTTCAGAAATGGAAAGCCTCCTTCATGCCAGTGCAGACCTCTGATGGAGTTCCTTAACTCTTGGCTAAGGACAGATTCTGCTTCAGATGCTCTGATAGTAGAGCTCTGCATGGCCAGGACCCTGGCTATGGGGAGTGGGGAGAGGATGAGGTGGAGTCTCAGCACTGCTCAGAAGATCCTGGGGAGCCTGGCACTGCTGACACGGCACCTCTGCCATCCACAGTGCTGCAGGCAGAGCCCTTGGCCAGGGACAGGCAGGTGGGCTCCACACAGGGTGCTTTGAACAGCTAATGTAAGTTCTCTGGCCATAATTCTTTCTCCTCCATTATTTCATTGGCTCTAAGTGTTCCCGCTTCATATAACCCTGCAAAATCAACAGTTGAATTTAATATGACTGAGTAATTCATATGGCACAGGTACTGACAGTGGTAATTCAGCCTCTAAATTATGATCATAAATTTCCACGCCATGGCACTGCTGAGGGGGGTGATGATTTTATTGGGCAGAGCAGAGTCACTCAACTAATTAAACAGGGAAGGAGCCTTTGGCTGCTGGGGGTGCAGCACAGCCCGCACAGGGAATGTGTGGCCGGCTGGCAGCGTGGGCACATGCCAGGGCGTGACGGCCCAGCGGCGTGACAGCCCGCTCAGGCCTTCGGCCGAAGTTGCTGCACTCGCCCTGCTCCTCTGCAGATGTGATGGTGGTGGCTCTGCAGGCTCTGCCTGAGCTTGTGGCTGGGCCGGAGAGAGCTCCTGACCGGCCTCAGGAGAGGGAGGGAGGCTGGCAGAGGGGACTGAGGGCGGGTGTGCCTCGTTCTTTGCCTGCAGTGATGCCCGGCTGTGCTGACTATTAGCTCTGGAGACGGTCTCCAATGGTCACATTTACAGGGCTGACCGGGAAAGATGAAGGAGCTGAATTTCTATGTCAAGAGTGGAGCCAGGTCTCTTAGTACTCCTGTGCTGTGTAATAAAAAAGTCTTGGAATTGAGACTAAAACATACTGATTGCTTCCCATTTCTGTATTAGGAAAGATCAGCTTCACCAAGCTCAGCTGTGGCCTTATGTAGATAAAGACGCAGAGGGAGCAGCAAGCACCCAAAGCTGTCAGCATCAGGCTGGGAAAGATGACGTGTCTTGGTGCCTGGTCTGGGAAGTGAAATGAGAGGGAGTGTAGAAGCAGAGCAGGCTGTGCACATGGGAGATGGGTATCTGGCTTCTTGGAGGTTGTGATGGCACTCAGACTGCTGGGGACTCTGGTCCTCCTCAGCCCAGAGCTGGATGCAGCTGGCTAACCCTGCCATAGGCACTCTTGCGGGTTTGAGCTGAAAGATCCACATGTGACCTGAGGTGTGGGAAATGAGGGGGGGTAACCTGAGCACGGGCTTTGTGGGGTTCCCAGGACTCGCCAGGCAAGCAGGGACTCCCGAGTGCAGTGTGGACCATGATCTCTCCTGCTCAGCTAAGCTGTGTGTGCTGGAGCGGGGTGGCTCCCACCTGCTTTGCAGAGGACAGGCTTGCTGGCCATGGCACTGGTGCCACCGTTCTGCTGCTGTGCAGCAGCCACCACACCGGGGCCCCCTCCTTTCCCGAAAAGTACAGGTAGGCTCTAAGTTACTGAACCGTGGGAGGGGTTTATGAGCCAGACATGCAAGAATGGTCCAAAGTTGGAGAAAATGTATTTATTACAACACTTTTCATGGGCAAGTTATCATTTTGTCAAACTTTATTAGAGAAAGTAATTAATGGGCTGTAAAAGGTGCTAGTGCGTAGCCAGTAAAAGAGCTAGTCCTGTGCAAATTGGCAGTTCATAGATTGATGGTTCCTTCTTTCCCCATTTATTAATATGGAGAATGCACATGAAGTGTGTTATATGTGTGGGCTGGTGAGCCCTGTGTTCGTGCACCAGGACTGGGCCTCTGGGGTCTGGCCACAGTGAGCACAGGGTGGGGGCTGCTGGGGTGCAGTGGGTTCCGTGTTCCTGCTCCCCTCCATTGTGCCTGCTGGGGCAGGCTGTGGCCAATGCCCTGCAGCGAGAGCAGTGTGGCGTGGCCCAGACCCTTGGGCAGCAGCCATTTGCTGCCGTGCCTGGGCAGGGTCTGGCCTGGGAGATCAGGCTGGGCTGCGGCCACTGGCATGCATGTGAGCCAGGCAGGTGGTTTTGGTGCCAGCCCTTTCCAAAGCTGCGCTGGCTGCAGTGCAGGGCCAGGGAGATGGTTTCTATTCTCTGCTCTTGGCCCAGCTGGAGTCTCTGTCTGGCCTTTCAGCTTGGGGACCTCTCTGTCCCCTGTGGCCAACTGCTCCCCCAGCCAAAGGTCCCTTTCTCCTTGGCCTGATCTGCTCTGGTCCCAGCTCTGTGTGTGGTGTCTTGTTTTCTCCTGGGGATTACGTTAATACCATCGATTGGTTTGTTTTAAATAGCTCTAGCTGCTAGGTCATTATTACTAGATGCTGATGCATAATTTATTGATAGAAATATTGGCTGCCTGGTAGAGGGACATCGGCTTCCACCTGTTAACCCTTCACCTGCCTGCATTGACCTCTCATTGCTTCTGTGGTCTTGTACCATGCAGCTTTTTCCAGGCTGTGGAGAGCAATTTTATTTTCCATAAGCTTCCATCTCACCCCTCTGGAAGGGAAAACAAGCAGGTCTGGTGTTGGCTGCCTTACAGCCAGGAAAAAACAGTGTGATTAAGTGGCTGGACTGACAGCAGAGCACGTGTCAGTGCCCATGGCTGGCACTGGTTTGTACTGGTCTTGCACTTTGCTGTTGCAGAGTGTTCCCTGTGCCTCGGCTGCCTCGGTTGGGAGCACTTGTGGGTTCGCCTGCACAGACAGGCTAGGAAAAGTGGCTTTGAGTTGTGAGCCTTGGCTGGAGGCAAGTGGGATAGTGCTGCTCTTGGGGGAGAGAGCCCAGCTGCTCCTGCTGCTGGGAGATGCTGCCAGACCATATGCAGTGGGGCTGGAGCTCCGTCTCCAGCCTGGAGTTGGCAGTTTGCAGGAAACCTATTGGCACAGGTCAGGCTGCTGGCAGAGCAGAGCACTGCATTAGGGAGCTGTTGGCTGGGCTCGGGGAGTGCCTGATGTTTAAAAGATCAGAAACATGAAACCAGAACTAGCCAGTGAAAACAAGGGATTTTTGCTCAGGCTCCACAATTGCTGCCTGCTGCTCTGCTTCTGCTATTATCGCACTTCCTACAGTGCCAGGAGCTAATCCAGGCTTCCCTCTGTGCTGGGCTCTCAGCTGCATGGAGCTGCTGAGCCTGCAGCCAGCATGTCACTCGCTGGCAGGGGCCTTGCCCCAAGGACCTGGGACAGACTACTGGGTCAGGTCGGTGGACAGGCACACCAAGCAGTGCCCCCATCGCTGCCCTGTACCAGTAGGGAGGGCTCTGCCCCAAGCATGGCACACCTCAGGGACAGGCTTCTGCCTCTGCCATCCCAGCCCTGGTCCCACCAGCTCTGCAGTTGTGGGCCTCTGCAGATGTGGCATGAGAGAGCCAGTATGATGGGAATCTGCCTGGCTTCCTCAGCAGGGAGCTGTGAGGCAGGCATGTGTCTAAAACCTCTTTGGATCTCATAGCTCCCTAATCTCTCTCTGAATTATGCTTTGGCTTTCAAATCAGACAAGCTGATTCTATGGAGTTACTTTATATGAATTAGTTGTAGAATAACTCAGGATCAAGATTCTTTTATTTTCTATTTTCTGTGTGCACTCCTGCTATTCTAAGGAGCACCTACCGAACCCCTCTAAGAGGAGGGACACACAGAATCAATTAGGTGGGAAAAGACCTCTGAGATGGAGTCCAACCTTTGACCAAACACCACCTTGTCAACTAGACCAGAGCACTGAGCGCCGTGTCCAGTCGTTTCTTGAACACATCTGGAACTGGAACCCCTGTGAACCAGGGAGTGAGTGCTGCTCCTGTGTTCCTAGGCGAAAGAGCGGTGTCCTCACCTGCCTTGGGCGATGGGAGTTTTCTTGTGGAACTTCTGTGGAAGAGACTTCCTGAACCCTTCTAAAACCAAGCACAGGTTGTGGGGTGCTGCGCTGTGGGGTGCTGGGCTGCCGACTGTGGGTTCATGGTCCTGCATTGCCACTGAAATCAGCCGTGGGCCTGTGCCTTCCTGCGCTGCCTCTGATTTGGTGAAACCCTTCAGGGCAGATGCCCATGTCCTGGCAGGGACCAGGAAATGTGCATTTTGGTGCTGTGAATCCCGTTCTAGTCTGTGGAGACGAGGAAACGGGTGGCCACTTTCTCTGCAGGCCATGGTCAAGTCTTTCATCTTACATTATCCCGGTTTTCTTTGCAGCACTGACATTCATGCAAATCCTAATTTCTGTGTCCCTTGCTTCTGCTGCCAGCGTGGCAAAAGTCTTGCAGGCACCTCTCCAAGCACGTCCTTCGTCTTGCCTCATCTTGTGTTGATCAATAGGCTGCTCGGGGTGTTCTGCTCGCTGTAGCCTTGCTGCTGTCAGTGGGGACCCACCCATGCCCACCCTCTGCAGTGGAAGGAAGGCAACCAGATGTTCCTCATGGGCTCAGGAGACAGGAACATGGAAACAAAGCTTGGCCAGTGTTCATGTCTCATACTGCTGGTCTGCTCTGCTGGGCCAAGGAATGCTGCTAAAGCACAGCATGATTAAGGGCCTTACAGCACTATTGTGCTGGGACTTCACTAACCAGGCCCAGAGTAATCCTCCTGTGGGCTCAGTGGGAAATGTACGGATGTCTTCCACATCGGACTTTAACTTTTGCAAGGGTATCACAGCCCAGGTCTGAATGTTTTCAGAGCTTCCTCTAAAGACCCTTGGTACCCTGATGCGCCAAGAAAATGCTCCAAGGAAGGCTGTTCATATGGTATCTGGTGGTCCCAGCCAGAAGAACGGAAGGAGGATATGAAAATGAGTAATTATCTTTAAAAGTTATCCAGATGTATTTGCTGGCCTTTCTTTTGTGTACCCTGAACTGGTTTCCATCTCCCTTGCCTTAGGTTCTCAAAATATTGGAGAAAATGGATTTTCAGAGGGTAAGGGAAGGAGAAATCAGTGAAGTCAGATGCTAATTTCACAAGATATGAAATATCTTGTTTATCTGGCAGAGCAGTAGCTGGCCCATTTCTTTAGGTGTTTCTGCCCATGGTGATGAAGCTTTGCAGGGCAGCAATGGGAAGCAGCTGGTGGGGCAGAGATGGGCATTACCCCAGTTCCTGCCTGCAGCATGCTGAGATCCTGACTCTGTTCATGGAAAAAAGACAATTGTTCTCTTTTTTCAAATTGTTCCTGTTCCCCATGGAAGTGAATTTTAAGCCTTTCCAAAGTTTTTAATTAGTAGGTTTGTTAGTGCTGGTTCAGGCACCTGTCCCTCCCCCTGCAGAAGGGAGCAGTTCTGACCTCAAGTTGTGTCTGGGGTGGTGGCAGTGCTGCTGGTGGGGTGACCTGCCCTCCCATAGAGCTCTGGGAAGGCACAGGGGCAGGAGCAGCTCTGCACAGCTTGTGCAGGCACCTGGCAGGCTTCAATGCCTGCCACACGTGTGGTTGGGTTGGGAGGGCTTCTCCAGGGAGAGCAGCAGGAGCTTGTGCCCACTACAGAGGACTGTTCTAGGCTGGGGTTTGCCTGTTCTTTGTGTCTGTGTGTGGCTTCCTTCAGAGATGGCACACAAGGGAGTGAACTTTTCGTCTGTCCCCACTTCAACCTCCAGCCAGCTTTCCAGCTCCGTGTCAGGCGCGGGACTCCTTTAGCACACAGCGTTCATTCGCAGTGAAGCCTCTGGCAGCTGTTTTCCTTGGATGCATTCCCTAGATCAAGAGTCAGCACATGTTCACCACGAGACCTATTTGGTAAACGGGTTGAGAACAGAGATAATCTTAGACTAGTTTGATTTGCATAGGAGCACTGACACAGCTCAGTTTGTGTTTGAATGCTAATTCGGAGCTGAAGCCTGTGTTGGGGGCAGGCACGCAGCTCCTGGTGAGATCCTTGTCACATGAACGTGGATGTGCACCTATCTGATCACCTGTTGTCTGTGCGGGGATGTTGTACCACGGATGGGAAGGAGAAATGGAAAAAATTCAGTCATTCATAAGAATGAATAGATGAATCTGTGTTTAATGTGTACTCCAAGACCCTCTTAACCTACGTCTTGCTTATGTGTCCTAGAGGAACCTCTGTGCCCATCTCCCCTGGGGACTCTTGCCCTTTTTCCAAAGCCTGTGGATCTTCTGAGTGAATTCACAGTGTAAAAGGTACTGGGGAGCCAGTTTGACCTCTCTCCTGCACAGATGTCTCATTTGCCCTGAGCCTGGACATCTGTATTGGAATATTGCAGCTGGGCTGCTTTTACCAGCAACTGTATTTAAATCACTGTCAACAGAACTCTGCCTTTCCTTACTCAAAAGATCTTATTAGGTGATTTAACATGATATTCTGGATTTAGCAGGCAGATTAGCAGCTGCTAAAATGCAAAGTCATATGCCATTGATAATCTATCACCAGTAGCAAATCCCGGGTAATTGTCACTTAGTCAACAGAACAAGGCAGGTGCAGCACAGGACACACTCCTGCTCCTTTCCGGAGCTTTCAGACAGCACTGCTTAATGTGTTTCTGGCTGTGATGGAGGCAGTGGTGGTGTGATCCAGGCTGAGCCCTGCCTGGCCCATGTGGGAGCTGGCCCTCAGTGTGGAGCAGCATAGTGATGCTGTCCCAAAGGCCTTTCTCTTCCTCTTGCTGCTCAGATGTAAATTCATTTTTGTCAGAGCACTGCAACTGCCAGTTAAATCAATTGAGACAAATCCCCTGTATCTTAAGGTGAGCCTGGGCTGAGTGTGAAGTGAAGGAGAAGGGAATGTTCTGGGCAGGTTCTTGTACCCCAAGCCCAGGCTGTGTGCCCGCTGGGATGGTCAGGCCAGCGGTGCTGCCGGCTCTGCCGGTACCATGCTGGGCAGCGCTCCTCAGGCCTTCGGCTTCTGGGAAGAGCTGCACGTGGCCGGACACACATCTAAAGCTGCATGCAAGAGTTGCTCGGAGAAAATCCAGCTCCTAGAGAAGGTTTACAGAAATGAAAAAGAATTGTGTCTTCACCTGCTCCGACAGCGGGGGACTGGACACCCCCTCTGCGCTGCGCTGCAGCTCATCCCTGTGCCGCTGGGATTTGCGGGTGGTAATAGCAGGAATCCAGTGCTCCTGTACCAGCAGAGATACAGCATGGGACTGGAGCCATATTGTCCTTGCCATGTGCTATTCGTATGGAAGAATAATCCATAAATCAAGATATTACAAGGCTATTTAGTGATTCTTCAACTGTTAGACATGTGTCAACAACAAATAAAAGAAGCATTTGATAGCGTTAGTCCATGTGCCAGGAAATCCTCCTGGTTGCATTTCTTACCTAAGTAAGGGGGGACCTAAGGCTATTTGGCTGAGCACGCTGTGCTGCGATGCTCCTGCACAGGCAGCGAGTTCTTCCTGAGCTCTGCCAAGAATTTGCTTGTCACAGAGATGTGTAATGTGATTGCAGTGGAAAATACATGCAAATGTTTAGCCGCCTCTTTTTTTTCTAGAGGGGAAGAGATCTTGATTAAACAGTAATTAAGAGTGTTTTGGACAACGCAAGGCAGTCTCTCTCCCAGGTGCTTAATAAGAGCCAAGACTGTTGAGTGAAGTGTTTATTTAGCATAGTAATAGGAGGCAGGTTTCGCCAGGCTCACCAGAACTCAGGCTATTATATATGCAACCTTGGGTCCCATGTGTGCCAGGCTCTGACCCCTGTGTGTGGCAGGGTCTGACCCAGTGTGTGGCCAGGTTTGTCCCATCAAAGGCAACGCATGTCAGAAAAGCCTCTTCTGCCTGCTGCCTGTTCCCATGGCTGCTGCTTCCCCTCAGTGAGGTGGAGGATAAAGCTCTCCCTCCTCAGAGAGGTCTCAAGGTGAGCCCAGAGTTGCAGGTGGCACCCTGGGACTGGGCCATGTCCCTGGGATGATGAGTCCGTCCCTTGGTGCGTCTGCAGGTGGGGGACAGTCATCTGGGGGTGGCCTTCAGTGAGCTCCCTCAAATCCCATCCTTTGGTGCTGTGCCTTGCAGCCAGCAGGCAGGGAGCAGCCTTGTTGGCTCCTCAGCTGGGCTCTGGCACATCTCCCTGGCCCACAGCTCCTGGGTGGGACACCCAGCCCCAGGCTCTGTCCCTGCTGCCATGTGCTCCATGGATCTGCCTCTGTCCCTGCCATGCCATGATAGGCATTACTAGAACTGGTACTGGGCAGAGGTTTCCTGCAGTGCTGGGGTTAAAGGGTGGAGAAAGCATCTTGCTTTGGACTTGTGGTATTTTTTCAAAGATGCTGTTTGCATTGATAGATTTTTGGATGATGCTCTAGCAAAAAAAAAAAAAAAAAAAAAAATCAATGTCCCAGTGATTGTACCAGGAAGGGCAGTCGATTGGTGAAAAAGCTGCAGCAGGCGTATTGGGAAATGGATTTTTCTGCCCTCCAGACATTAACTTGAAATTCTTTGAAATGAGGAGAAAACAGTCTGTGTCAGAAATGAAAAATTAAGGAGGTTAATGTGATGCCTTTTCTACTTTTAATTTCTTTGAATTCTAGGATGTCCTTGGAGGCTAGAGGTGAGAAGGGCAGGAGAGCTCCTTCCCGAGCTGTGCTCTGCCTTGCCTGCTCCCACTGCCCATGGCAGGACCTTATGGTACTCACCGTGGGGTGGCGGCGGGGCCAGGGGGTGTGCAGGGCCCAGGGAGGCTGCTGCCCTCACCAGTGTGCCAGTTGCCGGGAGTGTAAGAGCAGACGGGGGACACATTGTAGTTAAGGGCCCTCTGGGTGTTGCAATACCTGGATCTCTGTAGAGATCAGCTATGGGAGTGGAGCTGTTTGCTCCACAGCGTTAATAAGCATTAAACTCGGGTCTCTGACGGGGGAAGCAATGTAAAGCATGCAGGCAGGGAAGTGTTTCCTGTGCCTGAGATGCTCCTTGCTTTTTCTGTAAGGACATGTACTGATGTACACATGTGTGCACCTACACACACATGTGCTTCCTGGTACCTACTTCTGTGCTGGCAGCTCTGTGCCCAAGGCACAGTGCGGTGCTGGCCAGCGTTCCTCTTGGAGGGGAAAGCTGAGCAGGAGATTTCATGCCGTTGTCTTTCTGCTTCGGGTAATTGTCTGCACTTCAGCCTTTCTAAACAAAATGCCTCTTTCTTTCCTCTGGGGACCACTTTCCCAGTCCCTTGGGTGGTCTTTTTATGCAGGTTTTTATCCACTCTGTGGTAGGCTATAGGCAGCTCTCCAGAGAGCCGGAAAAACCTCTGCTTGCCTTACCCTATTGCAGAAGGGAAAAATGAACTCCCAGAGACTTGGTTTTGGGAAATGAAAAAGCAGGGCGAACATTAAAAAGGGACGTAAATAACGGGAGGCTTTTCATCCCCCCTGAGCTACAGGGGGGCCGATTTCCCCATGCCCCTGGGAACATTTGGTGTGAGCCCCCCTCTTCCACCCAGGCTGGGGGATGCAGACATGCTCTCCTTGCAGAATGAGTGCCTGCAGCTCCCGTTGCCTCTGTGCAGGGCACTTTCCACTTCCCAGGGCCAGGACACTGGCATCATCCTTGGGATGGTGGCTGGAGTCAGGATCTGTCGGTTCTCTCCTGATGAGAAATGTAAAGGGTCAGTGGTGTTTGATGGCCTTGCATGGGCAAAGAGGATAAAGGACCAGACAAAATTACACTGTTGAGAAGCTGTAGTGCTCTTTGCATGCACATTTTAGATATAGTGAGTGATGTGTTAGTCAAGCCCTGTCTTGCAAAAAGGCAGAATAAACCTCTAAAGAAGCTGAGAGGGGGAGAAAGTGGCATGAAAGAGCTTCTGTGTAAGGCAGGCTAGAAGAGCAGGCTGTCTGTTTGGGAAAGGAGTGTTGGGTTGGTCCCTGGGGGTGCCAGCCAGCCATGTACAGCCACATGTGGAAGGCAAAGGTTCATTAGAAAACAGCTAATTGCTCTCTCCTAGGGCAAGAGCTGGGGGTATGTAATGAAGTTGCCAGCAGTTTTGAAACTGAAGTACCTTTTATATTGTGGTGTTCAGATATATCCCTGAAGTTAAAGGTTATGGGTTGTTGTAGAAACCAAGACAGAAATTGATTCAGAAGGGAAACAGGCAAGTTCATGGGACAAAAATCCGTTTGGTTATTGGTAATGAAGACTTGATATATGGTTTGGCTCAGTCAGTCCCTAAGTAGGTCATCATGAGGTGGGAGGGTGTCTTCCTGTCCTAGGGAAGGGAGTAGTCTCCTGGGTCCAGTTTCTTGCATATTTTCCCTAAACACGGGATGGTTGACAACTGTGCTTCAGCTGTGGGCAGAGGCTCCAGTGTGGGAGTGCAGCCATGCTGGGGACTGTGCCCTGCTCTTGCTGGGAACAGCCAGGGTTTGGCAAGGACACACTACAGGAGCGGATCTTTCCTCTCTTCACCTGAGTTGGCTGAGTCATGTGGGTGTAAGCCAGGGCAGGATTTGGCACATTAAGATTATGTGGCGATGTAAGCAATGGATCTAATGAAGAGAAGACTTGTATTTCCTCACCTTCAGTATTATTATTTATTATGTAACTAGAAGGCAGAGACAGCGGCCACTTCACGTGTTTCCAAGTGCATGAAAGTTTATAATTCAATTTATTTCTCTATTTTAGGTTGGTGGAAGCGAAGGAGAAAATCACCAAAGTTAACAGAGAGGTAGCAGGGAACAGTGAAGGACATATGGGTATGTAAGGGAAGCAGATGGCCTATCTGACTAAACCACATCATATAAGTTTATGAGTCAGGCAGGTGCTCTTTCCTGCTGTTTTATAGTGATGTCTTAAGGATTTCCCTTTTGATATACGAGGGCAAATCGTCAGCCGAGCCCTTCTCTATCAGAGGCTAATCCAAAAGTAAATCACTCTAAAGCAGCAGGAGAGAGGTCTTGCAAGGCACCCACTATAGAGATATTCTTTTGTTATAAATCATCAGAGTCGTGTTCTTAAGGGATTATGCTGGAAAAAGCAAACAATATAAAAAGGTCAAATACAAATAGTAAAAATGAAATAGTTTGTTGCCTTATTCTGTCTGCTCACAGAGGAGAGACTACTTGGCCAGGAGAAGAGATGGCTCTTCAGTCCCACTGGAGCGTGGCTGGAGCCAGGGATGGGGCTGGGTAGAAGTAGACAGCAAGGGACACTCTGGATCTGCCCCTCTGGACATTGGGGGATCAGTTCCTTGGCATCTCTGGGAGCACCATGGGAGCACTTGTGAGCCGTGAAGCCCGTGCTGGCTGCCTGTGTCCTGGTTGCTTGTGATGGGGAGGGGGAGCAGCTGTTCATATAGCCACTGTCTGGGCGCTGCTGACAGGCCTGGCTTGGCTTCCCCTGGGAGCATGTGGGTGTGGGGCAGGCGGGGGGGTACGTGTGGGTGCCCCTTGATTCACAGCTGGAGAGGTTTTTCTTAGACATCTGTCCCTGGACTGAGCCTGGCACAACCTGGCTGATGCGCAGTGCTGTCTCACTGCTGCTTGTGCTGCTGCTGGGGAAAGCCCTCTTGCCATGATCCAGCTGCACCATCACCGTGGGCACTTAACTGCTTTGCTGCAGCTTCTGGTGTAATATCAAAACTTGAGGGAAATGTAAGTGAAAGAACGCACCCGCGTTCAGCACACGGATGTGCTGCAGAGAGCTAGTGGTGGTGTCAGCTCAGTGGCACATCCCACTGTGGACTGTGCAGCACTTCATTTTGCAGGAGATTTACTCCTTGTGCTTGTAGTGCAACCTGAGCCTCTGCCTCGCCAGGTAGGAGGCACAGATCCAGGCCCCAGGCTCTCCTGCTGGGAAGGTGCTTGGCAGTGATGTCCTTGGGGACTGTGGGCTGTCTCACAGCTCTGTATTGGCCCTCCAGGGTGCCGTGGTAGAGCCCTGTGCTGCAGGGCTGGGGAGCAGGGCCAGCACTCTGTTCCTTGCTCTCATGTCATAATAACTGCCCGCAGTTTATAGCACTTCCAGAAAACTGGGTTTCTGACTGGAGGATAAGATGGCAAACTGTGTTCCTGCTTGTGGATGCTGGGAATCCCAGCAACCATCCACACAGGTCTGGAACACCTGGGGCACTGCTCTCTGCTCTCTTGCCTCTACCTCCCACCACAGCTGGCCCTGAGAGGTGTTTGCCATGTGTTGTCTGGGAGGGCTGAGTGTCACTGTGGGAGCAGAGGTGAAGTTGGTCTCTTTTACATTGTTGTGTGGGCAAGGTGCGATCCCTTGGAATGCCAGGAAACACCTGTGCCCATTTTCTTCTCCAAATCTCAAAGTGTAATTTATTAGTAATGTGAATAAAACCACCAGAGCTGCTGTTGGGGACTCTGATGTGCTCTGGCTCTGTAACCTGACATCTTGGCATGGGCAGCCGTGAGCTCCGTCTGCCAGAGTGGCAGGTACTGCAAAAAAGGTAGAAACACTACTTGGCTGCCCACAGGCTCAGACAATCCCTTTTCTCTGGTGTCCCTGGTTCCTCTGCTCTCTGAAAGAGGGAGAGCTTGACTATAGCTGGGGCCTGGGCTCTGCTGGGGTGCAGCAGGCTGGTGTGGGGCTGGCGGGCAGAGGGGGCAGCCCTGCGGGCTCTTCTGTGCAGCAGGTTGGAGGATCTGGTGCTGGGCGCTGGTGGCCGCTGCTGCCTTCCCCTGCTCCACGTGCCAGATCAATAGCAGCATCTCTGCTGCCAGACCATGAGCATGTGCCTCCCTGCAATTATATTGAGGCCGTTGGCTGTCCCTGACACAGACTCGGATTAGGAGTCCCTGTGCTGACACGCTGACAACGGTCGGCTGTGTTTGGTGTCCAGTTAAGTGTGCAATTCATTGGCACACGCGTGCAGCTGCTCTGGCCTGTGCTGCCCGCTGGCAGGCTTGGCCCGTGCCCTGCAGCTCCGTGTCCTTCCCCATGGCTCTGTGCCGGGGGTCCAGTTGCAGCAGGGCTCATCCTGCCCAGGGCAGGGTTGGGTTTTGTCTCCAATATACACACTTTGCAGTTCCAGCAAGCAAAGCTGGAGTTTGATGGCATCGGTGTCCACAACTCTGTGTCTCCAGTTCATTCACAGAGCAGCTCCAGCACCCACCACCTGCCTGCACTTGGCTTCTTGAAGGAAAACCAGTGCAACCCAAGTCTGTCACAATACAAAGAAACAAGGTCAAATTCAGGTTGCAGAGGCATTCCTAACTTCTGAATGCTGAATTTGGAACGCACTTTTAACTTAGTACTTAATGTCTAATATAGTTTTATGAGTCTATGGGAGCACAAATGATCCCTTGCTGAGTGTAAACTGATGAACTGATTTTCCTTGAATTCAGCTTCATTTTAAAACTCCGACTGTGTTTCTTCAGCCTTGCTCAGCTCTGTGAGTTTTGTGGAGGCCTTGGGAGCTCTGAGCCCTTAGAACTTGAGAGGTTTGAGAACTGTAACAGCAGCTAGCTGTGGGCAGGTAGGGAGTGGAGGTGGCTGTAATGCTGCTGCTGTGAGTTGAGCTACATTTCACTGCTTATTGTTTAGTGCAGTAACTATCTAACAGTGATAACTCTATAAATTAAACTCCTGGTTTTTTTTTCAAAACACTAGAATATGCTTTTGACCTCCAAAGTGAAGAGAGTGGGAGAGATGGAGAATTTACGTCAGAAATATTTCTCAGAAATAACCAAGAAATTCTGAATTAAATCTTAAAATCAATATATCCAGTCCAGCTGATGTATTTGCCATGGAAAATTGGGGCTGATCAGTTAACCCTAGGTAAATTTATAAGCAACTGAAAATGAGACTTTCTAGTTAGGCACTTCAGTCTTGTTAGTGGATGAGTCTGTCACCTCTGGTGCAGGAAGGTGCCAGTGGGGATGTGGTGTGCACCCCATTCCCATCTGGCTGTAGACTGGGGAGGGCTGGGCTGGGGCTTGGGAGTACTTACAGGCCTTACCCTGAGTGCCTGACAGAGGTAAAGGAGACTCTCCTGTAACGTTTCCTTTTCCAAGCCTCCTGGGAAACAAGATGAAGAAGGTCAAGTGAATGAAGCGAGACTGCACTGCCAAGTGTTGAAAAGCTAAAATATGCAAAACGTAACCTCAGGTGCACAACTCTGACTCTGCCCCCTTGTGCATATTCATTAGAATACAGCCTGTAATTACCTGTTGTGACTGGTCAGAGCCACGCATGTCGGGGTGTGGGGATCCTGCTGCCCTGCACGCTGCGGTGCTGTGGGTGGGTTATGGTTTGAAGCTGCTGCAGTGCAAGGGGCAGAGGCTCAGGCTGGTGAGACAACCCAGGGCCTGGAGCTGACCTGGGCTGGAACTTGAGAGACTTGGCTGAGGAGCCACCTTCGAGTGTGGGCTCCATGGCAGGAGAAGGTCAGGTAAAACATGCTTTTTCCTGCAAGGTGACAGTGCAAACTCAATGCTCCCAGGAAGGAGTTAATATTGGTCTGTCTACAGATGTCCTGATGGAGTGAAGGCAAGCAATGATATTTTATATCATTTTGATATCCGGTCTAAATTAGGCCTGAGGGAAAGACTGTGGCCTATTTAACCCAGCATCTGTCAGTTATCATTATTTTCAGCCAACTTTAGTAGATTCAAGTATAAAATTTATGTCTGGGGGGAGGAAAGGGAAAGAGGCTAGTAGGAGCTGGATTTGGCTACCTCAGATTTTGCTGAAAGAGTTTGTAATAGCCTTTTAGAAGTTGATACATGAGATAATAATGAGATTATTGGGGACAGCTCTGTTGTTGAAACTGGGTCTGGTCACCAGCCGAGAGCTGTGTGGAGGGGGCATAGGGAGGATAAAGGGAGGTTCCCAAGGATGTGTCTTGGGTCTGGATAGTGGTATTTGGTTAGCTGTGTTGCAAGAAAAACTGGAATTTGATCATAATATAACCTTGAAACGCATTTCCACAGATGTGGGTGGCCATCTTGCTGAGCAGACTGTGGGGTAACAGATGGGCTGGGATGTCTGTGACCTTGCTGTTTGCCACCACTGAGAATGTGGGTAGAGGGCCCAGGGAGAGGAAGGGGCTGGTGTCTCTGGGTGACGGGCGGATGCTGGTGGGATGCAGCTGTGAAAGTGGCAAATCTCCTCTTGATGGGACTTTACTTCAGTAGAGATGAAATGGTCCATGCCAGCCCACGAGCTGGGAGGACCCTCATGGGCACACTCAGACCCTCCAGGTGTTGCATTTTGCTCCATCCAGCCCCTTCACAGGCAAGAGCCACTGGAGTGGAGCCCAGTGTGAGACTGGCTCCTGCTGGGACCTGCCCTGCCATGCTGGGGAGAGAGGCCCTGGGTGACCTGAGCTTGTCTTGGCACTCACCAGACCAGACGTGTTGGTGGTGTGGCGTGCGGCCGCGCAGTTCCCAACCTGTCCAGTCTCCTGCGGTGCTGCTGGCTGCAGTCAGGCAGCTGAGCAATTTTTTTACCTGCTGTCATCTGAAACCAAGCAGAAACCCTGAACTCCTGATGACTGACTAATGCAATTGCCCTTTTATTTCCTGATACTTCCTTGAGAAGTAGAGGAACTCTGAAGCCTATGCTGTTGTAAATCCTTGCTCAGGCTGCAGGCGTCTAGCTTGGGTGCAGAAAATGGAAACTTTAGTGGCGGGGGAGAAACCCAAACTTCCTTTCCAGCAGCCTTCTCTGTGCCACATGGTAGATGATCGGTTTTTCATATATTGGGATGTACTGATGGATTTTGTTGAAAAGGAAATCAGGAGTTCACACCTGCTGTACAGCAGTGCCTGGCAGTGCTGCTCCTTCTTGCAGCAGCTTGGGGTAGAAGCTACAAACTGCTGGTGACCACGGTGCTGCCTTTGTCACCCAGCCAAAACCTGCAGATCGTGTGGAACTGCTGCTTGCCCCTTGTGCTGGGCTGACCCTGGCCAAGCCCTAACCAAAATTACTTTAAGTTTTCCAGAAGTTAAAACATTTTCTTTCTCCGGCAAGAAGGAGCTCCCCTGTTCCTGTGATTTGGGGTCAAAATCTCTTCCCAGGACATGGTGGAACATCTCCTTCTCTTGCCTGCGGGTATCGTATTATGCTGCCTCTCCTCAGGAACGTCCTGCAAGGGCCACTGGGGAGGCAGGGTGGTGGGAAAGTGCTTTCGTGCGCCCCAGCAGTGGCTTTGCTGTTCCAGCACGCCGCTGGTTCCAGGGTTTCGAGGTGTGCCCGTCCCGTCCTTATGCAATCTGCAGAAGCGCCGTGTTGTGTAACGCTGTTGTGTAAGCAGCACACGGGCGGGTGTTGGGATTTCGGCACCTGAACTGTGCTCTGTCATGCTCCCTGTGTTTCCCCACTCACAGCCTGGATGGGATCTGTTCCAGGAGCTTCCCATCCACTTTCCTAAGTGTGTCGCAGGAACTGATACCAGAGCTGTTCCTCAGAAGGCACCACTGGTGGAAGGGTTGTCTTTAGGCTTTGGGTGGCTGGCACTTGCATCTGACTCCTGCTCCCATGTTTAGCTGAATCATTTCCAGAGATGTGGCAGAGTACAGGGCCATCTTTGCAGGATGTGAAGCTGCCGGTGTGCCTGGACACTAATGAGAGTGGCTTTGCAGGAGACTCCTTGTTCAGGCAGTGCTGCCTCGCTCCCTGCCCTCCTGTTCCAGCTGACATTACCATGGCACTGTGCTACCTGTTATGAAGCTGTCTTGTGGAGGGATTACCAGATCTTCCATGGCACTGGCACCTCAAAGGGGTGCTCGAAACAAGCTCAGAGGGGAAATGTATCCCCCCCTGCCTGCGATCGTGCTGCGGTGACAGCGGCACGGTCGGGAACATGGTGAGCAGGCTCTGAATGTCAGTGCATTGTTCATAGCGAGATACGTGTCATGTCGCATTAGCTCAGGCCGACAGCTACCGGTGGGAAAATATTTCTGTGAGTTCCTCAGAGTGCCCCCACCTCCTACAGGCAAGGACTTGTGCCTGGTGAGGCGGCAGCAGAGCTGTGCCCAGCCATACTGGGGGAGCAGTGAGACCATCTGGTGCCTGCGTACGTGGAAAGTCACCCGAGTGTTGTGTCCAAAGGGCAGGCTGCCTCTGCTGGGAGAGAGTGTCTGGCTGTTTAGAAGACAAAGCTCAGTTTTATTTCTTGGTAGCCTCTGCTCAGGGAAGAGGAGTTTGGGTTAGCATGACTTATTTGGTGAAATCCACCATGTCCAGACCTAAGGGAGCAGCTGGCAGCACTGGGAGCTGAGGAAGCCCTCTTGTTCCTGCCTGCAGGAGGTCGGGAGTTGGAAGTGTGCTGGGTGGTTCAGGAGCATTTAGAGCAGGACAGGGCAGTCCTTTGTGAGTGCGAGGAGCTGCACAACACTGCTTGGCCACATAATGGTGCAAGGATGGAGCTGAAACAGGGCTGCTGTGGGGGAGAGATGAGACACATGGGCTCACACACTAGCAGAAACTGACTGTAGCCTGAGGGCAGAGCCCCAGAGCCTCCCTGGACTGAGGAGCTCATTGTCAATGCCAGTATGGTCCCTCTCTAAGGGGTGGGACTCCATTTCTCATGCCCTCATCTGCAGAAGCAGCTCTTCACTTGTCCCTGGGACTCCCTGGGACCCTTGCAGCTCCCTTGGTACTCTTGGCTCCCAGCTCCCCTCTGCTTGGGCTGGCTCAGCCCTGCCCTCCCTGCTGGGCAGGCGGACTCCAGCCTCAAGCACTGCCTGCTCTCCTTACTTCCTTACTCCAGCATCAGCTTTTTCAAGCCCCTCCCTCTTTATTTTCTTCCAATATCAGAAAGAAAGGTGAGGAGGTCAAACTTTAATGCAGTATTTCTTTCCTTTCGTAAAGTGTACCTAACAGATGAGGAGTGTCAACACCGATTTGTTTTTCAAGAGTTTCTGCAGGATTATTTTCCTGTTAAAAGTGACAAGGAGGTGCAGAACTGTCGGCCTTTAGCCAGAGATGTCGTCTCATCTTTGTGTAGGTGAACAGGCATGAGATGACAGAGTACTTTTTTGTGGGAAAGATGAAAAGTTGAGCCCAGTTTAATCATTTCCTTAAAAACCAAAAGGAGAACATGCTCCTTTTCTTTTCCTGGTCCTCAGTAATGAGAGGCTGTAGAGAGGAAGAACCTGTTAGGCCATAGTGGAGTGTGTTTTTGCAGAACTGCTCTCAGTACCAAGGGGATGGCTTGAGCAGGGTTATTCATCTTTTTTGACGGCCTTTCCAAGTTCCTCTGCATCTTTTGACAGCAGAATCTGATTATGTTTTCAGCACAGGTAAGATGCTCTGGTGTTGTAGCTGGCAGCATGGACCATGTAGGCTACAGCCCAGGCTGTGGCCCCTGGCCTGAGCCAGGCTTGAGGAGCAGGAAGGAGCAGGGGTAGGCTGGGGATATGATCCTGCTCCTTGGCCACCCTGACCATCAGCATGCGGCACACATCCTGGCACCAGAGAGTTGAGGAGACACTAAACGCCTACTTGGGTCTCTGGAGCTGATGTTACTGGCAGTTAGAGACTGATAACTGACTTGCCACTTGATGTAATCAGTGAGGGGTTGGCTGTGCTGTTCAAATCCTCTCCCTCTCTGCTCTGCACAGACTCCAGTGGTGCTCCAGGAAAGGGAGCATTGTTGATCAGTGATATTGAGTGTGGGATGGGGCTCAGGGGGCTGGACTCCTATAGATGGCATCGGCTTTGGCTCACAGACTGAAGCTCGGGTGGTGCGGTACAGTGTGGGACCAGCCCCGGGGCTCGTGTGGGACCAGGTCTGGGGTTTGTGTCTGGCTCAGCAGAGAGGCAGAGGCAGAATGGAGAGCCCAGGAGGGCTGGAGATGTGGCCAGGTGCCAGTTCTCCAGACCACATCTCCTTTTCTGGATCCACACTGGTTCAAATTTGCCACCCTCTCTGCGGTGAGTCAGCTCCATGCATGGTCTGCTCCTGCTCCCTGGTGTGGGAATGCCTGAGCTGGGAGGCCTGCAGGGAGAAGCCAGGTGGTTTCTGCTGCTATCAGTGTGGTTTTCAGTGTGGTTTTCTGGCTGCAGTGTAGGCAGGGCTTGGCCACTCTGGCCCCACCAGTGGGGCTCTGCCTCAGAGCTTCCCTTCACCCTCTGCTGTTTCCAGGTGTTTTCTGTAGGGTGTGGTGATTAAAACCAGACCCCGACTGCACTGGGACTGGAGCTGTGCCACAGCATAGGTGAGCTGTGGATGCAGGTGACATCAGTGACACTGTGTTGCTCAACAAACTCTCCTGTTCCTTTTGAACTGTCTGGAAGGCCAGTTTTACCTCAGTTTGGTTGAAGTAAGGAAAAGAAACACGTAGTTTTAAGAAGATTTCCACAGTGATACTTCTGAACACACTCTGCATTTTGTTCTCTAGCAAAGCAATGCCAGGGAATAGCAGCCATTTATTTTTTTTTTCCAGTAAGATAGTGAAAATAACCTCATGTGGCAGAGCTGAATGTCCCAGGCATGTTCTGGAGCATCAGGATAAAGGGTGCTCAGTGGAAGCTTCCTAATTCCTCTCTTCTCCTCGGACCCCAAACTCTGTGGTGCTGCAGCAGAGCCACCAGTATGAGCAGAGCAGCTCTTCCAAGCCCGATGGCTCCATGCATTTGTACTGACTTTGCAAATAGTGGCCCATTGGACTGAAGTTTCCCTGTTTTTCCTCAGCCCACATCATGTGTGTGTGCAGGCAGGCTGTTAAAATGGATTTTTTCCCATCAGCTGTTAATACCTCACCACAAAGCCTGCACGGTTTTCTGACAGCCTGGCTGAAGTGTTTCAGCAGTGCCCATTTGTGCAGTCTGGTGATAAACAGTTTCCTTACGTGTAAAAGCTGAGGCAAAGGTAGCTTTGGGAGGGAGCCAGGTTGAAGCTGTACCAGAATGCTTCTCCTGCAGCCTTTTACTTGCAATCAGACAATTTAGCTTTTCACAGAAAAAGCAACACTGGAAAAACAAGCAAACTTGAAACATGTGAACTGTTCTCTGTGGGGAGGTGTCAGCCGGCGGGAGCAGAGCGGTGTGGAAGGGGGTGAATCAGCGTCTTCTTTTGTCATGGCTCCAAGTCCAGAAATTCAGCAACTTTGGAGAAAGCTGTATTTGGAGGAGCAATAAAAAGGCAACTGACTCACATGGAAACAACATCAGTGGAATAAATCCATGCGAAAACAAAGGAGGAGAGGCTTGGGCTGCTGCAAAGAGAGTCTCTGGTGGGGGAGTTCACTGCACTTACATCTGTGGTGGTGGAAATGCAGGTATTGAAGCTCCCAGGATGAGTCTGGCCTTGTCCAGAAATGAATTAACAGGAGTACATAATGTATATCCACCTTCCCCATGCATTCTGGCTTCGTTAACAGTGATATCATGCCTTGCTTTTAACAGCTTTTGTGATCTTGGGGCAAAGTATTTTTTAAAAATTGAGATAATTCTTTTGTTTGGGAAAAAACACCCTAAAAGCCCTGAAGTGACCTTTTATTCTAAGTGGAGGGGCAGGCAGTCTGATGGCTTTTTCAGATAGGAAGAGTCAGGGCAGAGCAGCGGCACTGGCCAGCACTCCCAACACAGAGCGCTGCCTACAGAGCACACTTGGCCCTATTGTCTGTGCTTGTATGGACTAGTCGGTGGGAAATGAGGTATTTCCTCCTTGCAGTCTGCTCTGTTGGAGTGCTGGAGGCTGGATCCTGCCAGGCCCTCAGCCACCGTTCAGCCCTCGCAACGCCAGGCTTTGGGGAGGTTCTCGCTGTGTAAGCAGGATCAACCTCTTTGCCAGGTGTCTGGGAGGCTGTGACCCTCTGGGGCTGCTGGGGCATTGTAAGTTAAACATGTTCTGATTAGCCTGCACTGTAAATCCAGCATTTTAATTCTTTCCATATGTAAGATCCAATCTAATAAGCCAAAGTATAAGACCATGCAATCTATTTGGAATAACCATATGGATTAGGAGTCAGACTGTGCTTTTCTGCTTCTTGTATTTACACTAATAGAGAGACAGTTGCTAATGCGCATGTAGCTCATGCTGGTACCCTTTTTTTTTTTTTTTTAAATATGACACCAAATGGCTTGCATTAAAATATTTGAAAAGCAGTAAAACTGTGAAAGTTTCTCTCTTGCGCAGACACAGGCACATCTGTGAAATGAGGCGTCTCCAGGCAGCAACATTCCTGTCCCTCCCTGTAGGCTTATCAGTGAGGCTGGAGACCCCTGAGGGGTGCTGGGCCAGCCCGAGCCCCCACAGCTGCACCCGTTGGGCTAGTGCAGACCCCGTGGGCATGAGGGGAGAGCAGACTCTGGGGCAAGAAGGACCTGGCTGGATCTAGACCCCTCCCTCAGGAACCAGAGGAGTTTGTGGCTGTGGAGAGTCCAGGACCATCTGCAGTTGGCTCAGCACATGGTGTTGTCACCCCCCACTCTTGGGGTGGATTTCCAGCTAGGGTTCACCCTGCTAAAGTCCTCCTATGGGCCAGAGAGAGGTCTGGAGAGAGGAGCACCAGAGCTGGGAGCTGAGTGCTCTCTCTAGGGTTGTTGCATTTACCAAAATAATTAAATTTACTGGTCTTTTTCTGGCATTTCTTGGTCACCTTGGGCACCCTGGTTTGAGTCTTTCTTAGTCTCTGTGTTCCTCTCTTTTTACATTGCTATGGATTTGAAATATTATTTTAAAAGAAAACCAGCAGTCCTCTGCTTTCGAAGCTTTGTTCTTGTGCTCAAACAAGAACAAGGGACGTTCTTATGAGTGTCCCTCAGGAGAAGGTCAAACAAGCCTCTCATGGTCACCTCTTCTGCAAGGACCTGCACTGGGGTTGGTGAGGGGGGATTTATGGGTGGTTGCAGGGCCCTCAGCTCCTAGCAGTGCCCAGCAGACTCTGGAGTCTGTGTAACTTCCATGTCTTTACCTCATCTGCTGCTTGTTCTTGTCAATGAAATGATCGCCTCCTTATGTCCCTGCAGCTGATGGGACAGGGACACTGCGACTGAGGTTGCTGAGGAGGTTCTGGTGTGTGACCCCAAGGTGAGGGCAGTCGCTTTGCTCACTGCTCATTGCCTCTGGCTCTGTCTGGAAGGGGGGTGGGCTTGGCTCCCCTTCCTCTGTGAGCAGCTGTGTGGGTGGGCACTGCCTCCCCTC
The DNA here is from genome assembly GCA_038380795.1 of Pyrocephalus nanus. Classification (NCBI taxonomy): domain Eukaryota; kingdom Metazoa; phylum Chordata; class Aves; order Passeriformes; family Tyrannidae; genus Pyrocephalus; species Pyrocephalus nanus. Next base: position 6,989,908 of record CM076278.1, read on the forward strand.
AGGCTCTCTGAAGGTCTCACCGAGTTCAGGGTGAACAGCATCAGTCCCTGCTGCACTGGGGAAGTGCTGGGGCAGGGAGCAGCATCCTCTGTCCTCATATTGCAGCCCTCAGCCTTCTGTTGTGGGTCCAGTGACCAAATGTGGCCAGAAGCATCTCCCTGCTCCTTGAGGTGTTTCTAATGGGATGTGTTTTGGCTGAGGGTGGAAGCCTCCATTGCTGGCTGTTCTCAGGGTTCAGAAAGCATCTGGGACAGTATTATAGAGCAGTTGGCTCGTCATGGGAGCTGGAGTTGGACCTGGGTATTGTGTGAGTGCTGGAAAGCCTTTCCGAGTGGGAGTTGTGCTCTGTCATCCGTCATTGGCTCAGACAGAGAGGAGGGAGTCAGTGAGAGACATGGCAACTTCTTCCTCCCTGTCTCCAGCATTAATCTAAATGCCAAAATGCAGACTTTGTGGAATGCATCGGTGCTGCGGAGAACACCAGCCTCTAATTCCATATGGCACGGGAATATCCTCAGGTAAGGCTTCACAGGCATCCAGTGCTGCCCTGCAGGTGTAGGTGAATTCCACCAGCACAGTGGCTGCTCTGCACTTGTGTTGGGCCGTATTGAGGAGCTGCTGGGCTGGGCTGCCTGAGGTGAGCAAGGAGCCTAGGGAGATGTTCACAGTGTTGAGCTGGAAGTGGTTTATTGAAAGGAAAGGATCATATTACACTCAATTTTTGCTGAGTTTATCTTGGTTTTTATCAGATTACACCCAGGATAGCTCATCAATATTGTGATCCTGCTGACATGTAAGTGAGCCGCTGCATAATTCATGGCTGCTGCAGGGCTTCGGCACTGGGAGGCACATATTTAATTAGGCACCTCACCATTCCACTCTTCTGGAGCAGCTCCGGGATCACACCCATGGAGGTGGATGCTGCGGTGGCCCTGCCTGTGCAGCTCCTGGCTGTCCCCAGTCCCCAGCTCAGGGCCAGAGACAGTGTGTTGTGGCATCATGGTGCAGCACTTTCCAGCAGGAGAAATGTCCCGGCAGAGATGAGAGGTCCTCCCTCTCAGGTGCCCTTTGGAGGGCGAAGGTGACCATGAATGAAGGGTGCAGCATCTCCTTGCACGCCTGTCAGCTGTAATGTTTAACTCTGAGAATCCAAGTTATCCATAGAAACAGTCTGGAGCCGAATTATGTGTTTATGGTGAAGTCTTCCTTAACAATTGGAAATTTCTCAGTCTGATCTCACTCTTCTCTTCCATCTTGGGCTGCTGGACTGAGTCACCATCTGGCCCTGCTGCCCCTCTCCAGACCACCTCAGCTCTCTGGGATCATCAGACCCCTGCTCATAACCTCCCTTCTGTGACAAACAGGCTCCAGCAGGGCTGGGACCCATCACCAGGGTTCCATGATGGACCCTACTGAGCACTAGCCTCTTCTCTGCCTGTGCTCAAGGCAACGTGTGTATCTCCTTCCTCTCACAATCTGCTTGAAAATGTATTGGGGATAGGGAGAATTCTTTTCCATTTTTGTGGTGCTTCCCTCCATTAATTTTCTGGTTGTAGTGCATTACTCATGGATAATTAAGAGTGAGCTATTAATACAACAGTTAATATTCAAGTGCAGTGAAGAGGAGAGAACAATAAGTCAAGGAATCATATACTACAAGACATTTTGGTTTAGTGATGAAATTTTTTTTGCTGGCTTTGGCTATCAGAGCATAGTGCTGCTTCCATTTAAGTATGGTCCTGAGAACTCCATTTATTGATAGAATACAAATAGGACATTAAATCAAGGGAAGTGAATTTGAATTGCTGGTCATATATACAATTATAAACGGGATTGGCTACTTCTATCTAGTATCGTGTATCTTAAGTTAGGAGAATTATGTTAGGGACTGCTAAAGAGAGCTTGGAGTGTCTTAAAATTAATGAGATTGAAGTCTGTCTAGGAAAAAAAAAATTAATGCTAAAATGCAGCTCTTGCTTTACGGATGAAAAAATGGCTTTATAGAAGTGGTCGTGCCTTGTCCAGATAGAGGGACACAGGGAGGGTGGGCTGTGCAGTGGCATCAAATAAACATGTCTCAGTCTTAAGTGCTCCTCCCTGCCCCTCTGTCCTCATGTCCTCAGGATGGGTGGATGGATTGATGCCAGCTGCAGAGAGGAGAGGGGAGCGATCCCCCATGCCTGGCTGGGCCCATCACTGTGTTCATCAGCCTCCTCCCTCCCCAGTCCTGGCTGGCTGCTCCCAGCACTGCTCTGCACCACCCAGCCATGTGTTGGCAGAGTTCCCATTACAGTATTTCGGAGGGTGACTGGGAGCATTCTCCTGTCCCCCTAAGGCTGAAGATTTGGGTGTCCTGTGTCTGCAGTGTGGCGCTTTCTGGGGCGGCTCCTCATAGGAATGCGCTGGAGCATTTCAGACCAGCCCAAACAGGGAACACCTTGCTTTCTTCTTGTGCCACGGGTCTGCCTCTGCTTTGGAAATGATGAGGGAGGCTCCTGTCCATGACTGTGTCCATTTGGAATGCACAGTGGTTGACGGCAGTGGCAGTGTACACCTTGCCAGAGGGCTTGCCTGTGCTCCCAGCTGGAGCAGGGACATGAGGAGCGGGTGCAAAGGAGGTGGGATCCACCAGTACCATATGTCCTGTTTGGGTGGCCTTGGTGAGGCAGCAGAGGCTCCAGGCTGAGCTGCCTCGGGAGCCCTCCAGAGATGGAGCATGTAAAGACGTCACAACTCAAGCACATGTAAAGGTTGCCATTTACAAGCAAGTAAGTGCAAGAGTTCCCACACAACTGTCTCTGAGACAGCACAGGATATTGTTATTTATATGCCCACGTTCATTTGCTGCTCCAACCTGCATCCCTGCCCACAGCAGTGCCGCTGCCTGCAGCCAGCAACTCCCTGGTACCTGCCAGGAGTGATGGTGGGCAGCTGCCCCTTCCCTTGGTGATGGGGGGCTGCTGCCAGAGGAGGGGTTTGTCAGTCACCTGTGCACTGAGTTACCCTGCCTGGATTTTGCACAAACTCGTGTCATGGGGCTTTCTCCAGCTATGCCAGCCACACCTGATCACACACATGTGCGTGCACAAACACTTGCACAAATATTTGTGCTTTATTTTGTTTGATGAGCTGAATAATTGGTAGATGGGAAAGGCTAAGCGTGCTGCTGACCTTTCTTTGGGTGGGTGGTTTATAGGTAATAATGATGCTGTGTCTGTTTCTGTAAGGGGGCTCTTCCTCCTAGGGCAGTCTCAGTGCTCTCCAAATCCTAGATGCAAAGTCCCTAATTTCTGTAGGGGGAAAGACAGACCGACAGGGAAATGTAATTAAACATAGGCACTGTATTGATTCCCAATTAAGTAGCAACAAAACAAATTATTTACTGGTATAATAACAATGTTGTCGGAGTGTTGACAGCGTTTAGGCCTGAAGCTTTCCTGGGCCCGTTGTGTGCACACGTGTGTGTCATAGAAACAGCTGCTGTTGTCAGTGAGGAGCCTGAAGTACAGCTGCCTGTGTGTGCATCCTCGGACATCAGCGACTGCTCAACACTTGGGAAACAGCCAGGTCCAGCCATGGCTGCTCCTTGGTGTCCCCCTTCCAGAGGAGCAGCACAGCAGCTGCAGCTGAGCAGGGCTCTGGGGACACTGCTGTCCCAAGGCTGTCTGTCCGAGGGGCTCAATAGAGGCCCAGGTTGATATGCAGAGGGGACCAAAGGGTCAACCAGGAACAGGAGGTGTCTGTCACCACTGGTTTTGCCCTGGGCTTGCTTGGCTGTTCAATGGGAGAGGGACTGAAAAAGTCCCCTCTGGTCCCTGTGCTGCAATCCTCTCTGCTCACAGTGCCTCAGGAGCGGCAGTGTTTGTGGCACGTGTGTTATCCCTGAGGAGCAGCGTGGTGTTGTGCAGCTTCTTTTCCAAAGGCTGGAGCAGAGTCTGTGTGTGTGTGTGTGCATGAGGTGTGCCTGTGCACGAGGAGGGTGTGTGCATGCATGAGGGGGCTGTGTGTGTGCAAGAGGAGGGGGTGTGTGCACGAAGAGCGTGTGTGTGCATGAAGTGTGTGTGTGTGTGCACAAAGTGTGTGTGTGTGCGTGTGTATGTGTGCATGGGTGTGCGAGCCTGCGGCCAAGAGCAGGGATCTGGGGGAGGGGAAGGCTTCAGCAAACAGTTCCTTACCAAATCAGCTCTGACCTTTGCAGGGCTAGAGCTGTCTGATGCAACAGGCTGAACCTTTCCAGGCTCCAGCTCTGACTTGAAATACTTCAGAGCAAAACTGATGGCTGTGGCACTGGCCTCAGAGCTTACATGCAGCACTTGCCCAGCTGCTGCTGGGGATGGGGAGAGGGGGCTAACAGCCCAGTGTGGGAGCCGCAGTCTCTCTTCTTCTTGCACATAGCTCAATCGGCTGATGCCAGTGGGCAGTGTCACTTACCACGAGAGCTGGGTGCTGTGCAGCTGCACTCTCCTGGACCCTTTGTGGTGCGGAGGAAGAGCTGGGGGCTCAGGAGGGGGCTGAGTTGTGTGCTCTGGAGCACCAGCACGGTTTGGAGGGATAGATGGAGGTATTCATTTTGACCAGAGGTGAGAGAGTCAGCGTGTCCCTGCTGGGGACTCACACCCAGTCCATCAAAACCAAGCAGGAATTCATTTGCAGCACCTCTGGTACGCAGGCAGGAGCTGCTTTGCCCTGGGGATCAGTGCTGAGAGGGCTCCTTGCTGCCTGGCTCTCCGGTAAACCAGCATTAGTTACAGAGATGCTGTTGTTTCTGTGTCCTGTGGTGAATAAAATTAAACAACTCTTTATTTCTGAATGACAGCCCAGGGACTGCACTTCTGCTCTAGCTCGGTGTGAAGTGGCTTCATCCCAGCGCGGCTCCTCTGGGGCCTGAAGCCCTCGATTCATTAGTTGTCAGGCTCGTAGGTGGATTCTGCATTAGGCCTTTAATTTAGTGTATTGCCATGGGCTACTGACCACATGACACTGCTCAAATGTGAGCAAATCTAACGAGGATCCAGGACTGCTCTTTAATTTGGTGAGAATAACAGAGTGAGCATGGGCCCGGAGAGTGTTAATCATGAAGGAAAACTGGCTGAAACCAGGTCAGCTGGTGCTGGTTCTCAATGCAATGCGATGGAGAGGGAGCACCAGGGGGGTGGAGGAGGGAGTGCAGCACTCCCAGCACCCCATGAGACTGGTAATCCCACTCTGCCAGCAATGGAAGGCGATATGGCCTTTACTGCTGCCTTTTCTCCTCCCTGTGGCTGAGCACTGTGGCTTGCAAACCCTGTGGGGTGGCTGGGGTCCAGGGGGCCACGCTCAGGTCCCCAGCCCAGGGCAGCATTCGGGGGCCTGGCCATGCCCTTGTGTCTTTGGTGCTGTGGGAAGGAGCAGGTGCTGCTCCCTGGCTGTGACAATCCAGGGGTGCCGAGTGTCCTTGTGGGAGCTGGTGGCGAAGGCCAGTCCCAGCTGTCACCTGCGTGCCCCTCAGTCCTGCACTCTGTCACTCTGCATAAAGGCTCCTCGCGTGAGCAGCAGTGAGTCCCCATGGTTAGATTTGTTCTGTAAAACAAAAAAAATCCACACTGCTCTCCTGCTGGCTGTTCCTGGCTGAGGCCAGCTCCCTTCAGCATTCATCACACTGATTTACCACGTTCTCCTTGGAGCAGTGCCTCAGCTTGGCTGGCTTCTTTAAACCATCCTGTTTGGAATGGGTGGGCTTTGGGAGAGGGGCACAGGAACCCTCTGTGGTAATTCCTGTTGACTGCAGTGACCAGCGAGGCAGAACTGATCAACTGCAGGCTTCCCTGCTGCTGAGCTCTGCCAGCAAAGTGCTTACATCTGCTTTTACACTAATGGGAACTTTATGGACTGGTGTGTCCCCCCTCAGGAACAAATTCCAGCAAGGTCAGAATCCAGAAAGTTGCCACTTGACACCATCCGTGAAGCCCTGAGCCAGCCGGAGGAGGCCAGGTTGCACTGAGGACCTTCTGGGGCAGCAGATCTAACACCATCACCTGCAACTGATAGCCTGGAGGCCCCCAAATGCCGCTGCTGCCACCCCACTCCCGGGTGGCACAGCCCCCTCCGTGCCGGGCCACACTGCCTGAGGAGCTGTGTGGATGGACACCAGGTCGAGTGAGGTTCCTGAGTTGAATGAATGACCATTACACATTAATGTTTATTAAGGTGATTAATAGTTTAGTTTGCGTGGAAGAGAGTTTGCAGAAACATAGCTTGCTTCTGCATTAGAGTTACTGTTTACTTTTCAGGACATACAATCAGTCTGGACAAGGGCTGCTGAATTGTGGCTGCTTTGGCAGCCTGAGTGTGAAGTATTATGGATGCTTTCCGATTAACTGTCTCTTTTCTAATCTAACATTGCAGGGCCCTAATTGCTTTGAGTAAGAAGATGGTTTCTGTAAGGGTGTCTCACGGTATTGTGTGGTCTGTGCAGCCACTGGCCCCAGGCAGGGCCCTCGGGTTTGAGTTCCCGGCCTCCCCAGTGCTGGTGTGTTCCCCTGCCATTGCATGTCCCATACTGCTCTCCTGGGATGTTGGTCAGGTTTTCTGTGCTGCAGGTGTTGTTGGAGCCACCTTCCTGTTGCTCCTCTCCTGAACAAGGCCCAGCCAGTAATGAAGGGGCTTCTGCAGCCTGACCCACGGGGCATCCTCTGCTGCTCACCATGTGCTGGCTGCTGTAAGGTGGTGAGCGAGGCGGGACTGTCCCTTCTCAGCATGGTGCCTTTTCTCCTTCCTTCACCTTTCTCAAAGCTCTGTCTGGTTTTAGCTCTTTGAAACAAAGCCTGCACCACCCTCCAAGTGCCCTGTGGCACAGGAATGGCCAGGATGAGTGATGGTGGGGGTCCGTCGGGACATTGCTCCAGCTCCCAGCCCCTGGGGCACAAAGGCTGCCCGTGTCCTGTGCTGACCACAGTATGGGTACACAGACCACTGTGCTCGGGACCCTGGCCACAGAAGGGGACAGCTCTCACTTTCATTGCTGAGCTGGGACTGCCATGTTGCAGCTGGTGGGAGTGGGCCTGATGCTGGGAGCTGGGTGCTGGTGGCAGTGCCTGGAGAGGCCAAAAGCTCCTGTGCCAGCCCAGCTCCCCGGCACCTCCTGCTGCCACCGTGGTTTGCAGTGGTTTGTTAACTGAAAGGCAATTTCAGAGCAGGCAGCAATGAATAAATTCTGTTTTTCTCAAGCATTTAGTGTTGCTTTCAGTTTGCTTTGATGATGTCTTCTCACAACTAGTGTAAACAGACTGCGCAACGGGGAGCACTCACATGTGTACTAGAAGCTGCACATGAAAGACAGAGGCATCTTGAAAGCCATAATAACGCTCTGAGTGCCAGTTAAAGGATTTGTCACTAAGAGCACTTTACAGATAGAAAGAACTTATTAACTAGTGTGACTAACAGCTTGCAAGGTTTAATTGATGTGTGTTTGTTGTCCTTTTATATCTCTCCCCCTTGTCTTCCTCTTGGCACGGATTCCAGCAGTTGCTGGTGCAAGAGCAGCAGCCTCTAAGCTGCCTGAATAGGTACCAGGAATAAAAGGGAGGCCAAACCTTGCCCCGAGTGCCCCCTGGTCTGGGGCTGCAGTGGTTGTGGGAGCTCGGCTCCAACATCCCGACTCCCCCTAGGAACTGGGGCTGGGCCTATTTTCTTGCTCTGGGTTCTGTTATTCCTCCCTAAGTGACGCAGAGTTTTTGAAGATAAAGCTTTTCAATGCATGAATAGGATGGATAATGAATGTTTCTGCCAGACAGACTGCTCGTTGCAAGATTGATTGACTATTAAGGTCATAACGCAGCAGCCACCCACACGAAGCAAAGAGGCTAATGTTAGACTCCAGGTTAAGCCGAGAGTTGGTCAGCTGTCCACGGGCACAGTGGGGGCTTCCAGTCATCTGTCAACAAGTGATTGATTGATGTGGACACCTTCCAATCTTATTCTGATGATTCTCAGCAGCTTGCCTGCCTGGTGGCCATTTTTCAGGATCTGGCAGCACTCAGACCTCCAGGACTCCAAGGGATGACTGCATGGGGCTTAACCCTTTCCTTTGATCCCAAATGCCTTTGTTGTGGGCAACAACAACAGCGGATGGGGGAAGGATTGTGTTTGTGACCCCTAGTAATGGAATACACCAGGAAACTCCCCGAGTGAGAGCGATGCTTTGACTTTCAGCAGTTTCTAAGTGAGTTGGCCTGAGTGAAGCTGTGAATGGGGATCTGCAGAGAATCACCTAGAGCAGGGCAGGTACAGCTCTGTAACCCAGCTTCCTCACTGTGCTGTCCTTCATGGGCCGTTTAATGTGCACTGGGTAAACTGTGCACATCAGAGTCCCAGCCAGCAGCAAATGAAATCCTGACAGCTCAGGTAGGAGCAACTTTGTTATTTGGAGGGAAAAAAAAATAAGGTTTGGGGTGTACTTGTTCTGGTGTGAGAGAAAATGAGTTAAGAGAGCTCTCCTGGCTCAGTGCTTTGAATTGACCAGGAGAAGTGTGTTGCCTGGATGCTTGCTTTATGTGCACATGATGATGACTTAAACATCTCTCTGTCATTTTTTATGTACATTACAATTGGTGTGTGCCCACAAACACACTGTCATTTTTTATGTACATTACAATTGGTGTGTGCTAGTGGGAAAGTGAAGTGCATGTTTGCTGTCTCTAAACAACTTTGAGGGTTCTTTGTTTGCAGCATGTGATCTTGGGTGTTTCCTTGCCTGTTTTTCAGCAGTTTTAGTTTAACTGTTTTGGAGGACCCTGGCGCCTGACTTCACCTTCTCATGCACTTTCCATCCATGGTTTTATCATTCCTAATGTACCCCAAAAGCCTGCTGTGGGGAAACGTCAAGAGCCTCTTCTCCATGAGTTGGATCTTTATGTAACTCAAGTGCATCGTTGAGTTTTGATGGTGTGATCCAAGCACTGTAACGTGGCAGAGCTGGCACAGAGCTGTTGATGGCGACAGGAGAGCTGTGCTCAGCTGCTCTAGGGTGCTGCTGTGTTGTTGTGCACACCTGAGGATCCCAGCATGGCCTGGGGGCCACTCCCCAGCCCCAGTAAGGGGCTGCAGTTAGATGTTTTTCCCATGGAAGATGGTGCCAGGCCACAGTAAAGAACTGTTTAATGTCAGTCTCTCTCCCAGATGAGCAGGGATGGGGGCTGAGCCAGAAGGAGCTGGGAGCTGGGCTTTCATAGCTGTTGCGGAGTTTGGCTAATCCTGTCTTCATCCCTTGCAGGTGGTGATTCCTGCTCAGACAGTGTCCCCTCACAGCACCACATTGGCCTTGCTGCCGACTGTCTCCTGGATGCCAAGGACCATCTTTCGGTGCCAGGCTGGGCAGTGTCTGGCTCGGAGCTGCTGCCCTGGGCAGGCTCTCTGGCAGCGGCTCTGACCTGCACCTAAGGGAGCGCCATGCCCAGCGCCCGCTACATCTGGTGAGAGCTTCAGCTGGCCTCTGCCCATGGGCAGGTGCACCATGGTCACCTGGTGGAGAGGCTTTTACCAGGTCAGCATCAGCCCCTTGGCCAGAGAGTAGGGCTGTGCTGTGGAGAGAATGAATGACCTGTGCTCACGTAAACTGAAACAGGAGACTGAAGTGCCACATGCCTGACACAGAGTTTTTCCAGGGCACAGCAGAGCCTTGTGTAGGGCTTCAGCCCTCTTGTCCAGAGCTCTGAGGGCTGTTGGCCTGAGTGCATGAAAGAGCAAGAATTTGTCTCTGGGGGCTTTTGTATCAGCACCGTGGCCTTCTCTTCTCCTCCTCATGCACCCCACACTCATGCTTGTGTGCTTAGTTCCTGCTTGGCAGGGCAGAAGGACTTGTGTGGACCAGGAGAAGACCTCTGACAGTGAGAAGATGAGACCACGAAAAGCAGTTAGTCCTATCTATGGAGTGGTATCACTAATTGCTTATCTTCCCTCAAGTCTTGGTCAAAAGGCACTACCTCTAGGTGCAGCACAAGGTCTGGGTGTTTTCAGTAAAACCTCTCTGCCATCACTGATCTTAACATGTGTGGGCAGATTCAAAGTGCTCTGGGACTGACACAAAGTGAAGAAGTTGATGAATCCCTTCCCATTTTAGCTTTTATCAAGCAGAAAGTGGCTTGTTTGGGCATGGTCAGCCACGAAGCAGTGGTAGAGAGCCTGGCCTAGGTCATTCATGCCTAGCGGCCTCTGGACGTTGAGCATCAGCCAAGCAGGGTTGTTGCCGAGTGCTTTTCTGCTGAGTGGAGGTGGTGAAGAGTTGAAAGGCACCAGCTCTGCTTGCTGACAGCTCCCGCTCAGCAGGGTGTGTGGGATTTCCCTGAAGCAGCCCCAGATGGACCTGGAGCAGTGCAGGTGGTGCTAACCCTGGGGCACAAGGAGCAAGATTTCCCTGTGCTCAGGGAGGGGGCACAGGGGTGTCTCCTGCAGCTCATTACGTAGAAGAGAGGGACCATTCTTTCTCCCTGAGTGATCTCTAATGTGGAACTGCGGTCATTAAGGTAGTTTTGTGTATTGGAGAGTCACTCTGAGGGGGATGCACTCAAGACTAGAGCCTCCCCTTAGGCTTCTTGCTGCCTGCAGTGCAGCCTCCTGGGCAGAGCTTGAGCAAAGGATATGGAGCCTTGGAGCTAGCAGCTGTGAGGATGGACAAGGGCTGGGAGCAAGCCTGGCCACACTGCCTACTCTGCCAGTGGCTGCAGCCTTGGTGTCCCCGTGGTGTGAGCCCAGCCAGCATGGCCTCGGGGCTTCTCCTGAGGCAGCGCTGGTATAATAACACTGATGAAAAGCTGATTAATCCTTGTGAGCGAGCCGCAATAGCTTCCCTCTAGAACTGAAGAGATTACCACTGATTTGTCATCCTGATTGTTTCAAAGAGACGTGCAATTAGTTGCTCTAATTTAGCTTCGCTGCTCACGGAGCGGCGTGACAACGGCGCTGTAATCAGTGGGGCTGTGATGGCAGAACTGGTGCTGCAGCTGTGCCGGCACCATTTCACGTGTGGAGGGCAGCCGCCAAAATGGTGGAGCATCACATGCTCCTGTTTGAGGGGCCAAGTCCCCTCGGTGCTGTGGGGCACTGGGGCAGTGGGGCAGGCCTGGCTCAGGGGGTCCCGCTCCGAGCCATACTGATGGAGATGGGGCTCAAGGGGTCCTGTGCCATGCCTGATCAGGGCTCTCACAGGTGCTGGTTGTTCAGGAGACTCTTGGGAAGACACAGGGAGAGCAGCGAGTGTTGGCCTCAGACCTCCACAGGGTGAGGGGTTGCCTTGGATGCGGGCATGATGTTACACTTAGTGTTATTATAAAAAAGTGAAGTTGTAAGGAATTCTTGTCGTTGTCTTCTGCTCCCTCTAGTTATTGTCCCTCTTTGCCAGATGCAATAAAACCAGTCCCAGGTACAGGAGAGGGTAGGTATTTGCTTGAGGCTACCCCCTTCTGAGGACAGTCTTTGCTTTGGAAAAGGTGCAAAGCTGCCACACAAAATGAAGAGCTTGTGGCACAGCCCCCCAGCTCGCTATGCTGGGTCAGCAGCCAATCCCCCCTGGGCAGAGAGGAGGGAACACATGGGATTTCAAAATGTGCCCATTTTCAGTGAAACCGATCACTTAAAATTTCAATTCAAAATGAAGAAAATAAAAATGCTTTAAAAACAAAACCTGCCTGTGGCTATTTCTTGGTTGAAGCTGTCTCTTTTTTTTTTTCCTTTTTATTTTTTTTTTTTCCTGGGAAGGCATTTTGTTTCTGGAGCGAGCTGGCCATGCTTGCTGGGGAGGGTCTTTGAGGGGGCTTGGAGCAACTCTGGTGCTGGCTACCAGCAGCCCCGTGCACCTCGGCCCCCAGCCAAGTGCTGCACAGCTGCTCGGCTCATGTTCCCGGCCACAGCACGGCATGGCCCGTGTCACTGCAAGGTCGTGCTTTTCCCTGGCTGTGCAGCCCCTGGCCCCTTCAGCTCGGCTGGCAGCTGTTGTCCCCCACTGGGCAGGAGCCCTGCACCCCATGGCACCCAGGGGCCACCGTGCTGGCCAGGGGATCCCACACATTCTGTGTGTCCTGGGGCCGTGCTCTGGCGCTGCCCCAGGGCTGAGGCTGGGCTGGGGCCGGAATGATGCTGGCAGTGCCCCTGCACTGCTCAGAGCCCGGGCAGCTCAGCTCTGCTCCCTGGGCACAGAGCAGCACATGGCTAGTGCTGTGCCCCCAGTCCTCGTTGTCCTCATCCATGGGCACTGCCTGGTGGCAGGTCCCTCAGCGCAGGTGGCAGCCGGCTCGCTGCACTGGTGACAGCTGATCTGAAGGGCAGCCGGGGTCTTGGTGGTGCCAGGTGGGCCGGGACGGACAAGTGCCATCGGCCCAGACACGTTCCCCTTGCCTTTCCTGGATCGGGCCAAGGTTGGCCTCTGTGAACTGGCTGAGGGATGGTCTGGCACAGGGAGCACCTGCAGGACATTTTTGAGTGCTCCTGCTCCCCTCAGCTAAATATAAGCCCCAGTGGGGAGCCTACCTCTCACTAGTTTTATGTTTCTTGCCCCTGCACTTCCTAAACCTGGCAGCAGGCCCAGTTGTCTCCAAGTCTAAGATGAAAATACCCTTGCAAATCCCACTCATAAAAATACCTGCTGTATTCCCAAAACATGCCTGAGATAGCTTCCAGAGAGGATGGGGAGCTAAAATAAGACGCATGAGCTCAGAGCCCCATTTTCCACTGGCCCCACAATTCCCGTTGCCTCAGGACGCTGCGCCATGGACTGAAATGGAAGTGCCGCTGCAGGGGGTGGCCTTGGGCTGGAACTGGAGCAAGCACTGCTGCAGCCCTTGTGTGTGCCAGTGAAACCTCGTGCTCCTGGGGACAACTTCTCGGCTGGTGGCACCACCTAGACAGTCACTCTGACCAGCGGCATTGGCCTCAGCAGAGAAAACATGGGCAAGAGCAGGGTACAGAACACTGGGGTATGTTTGGTCCCCAGACTGGCCCTCTGAGGCTGCTATCCCCAGTGTGGCCCAGATGGCTGGGCCACACTGGCAGTGGCACCTGTCCTTGGGATGGGATGCAGGCACTCTGCTGTGGAACTGCAGCCTCCCTGTGTTGCCCCTCGGCCACCCTCAGCATCAGGGACTGAAGAGGACACACAGAGCTATTGTCCTGCTGAAGGGTACAAGCCTGCAGCGTGAGCACAGCAGCTGGGGACAAGGAGGAGAGTGAGCCCCACTCTGCCTCTGAGCAGTCCCCGGGCAAAGGGACAAGCTCTAGGGGAGGTGGCATGAGCCACCCATCAGTGACTGGCTCCCAGCAGGGGCACAGTCCATGGAGTGGGGTGTCAAGCTTCCTGGGAACAGAAATCTCAGCCTTGTCCTCTTCTGAAATGCTCTGCTGCAGTCTGCAAATGTATCCCAGATCTTCTTGCAATCACACGTCTCTTTTTTTTTTTTCTTTTTAACAACCCACCACTTCTATTTAGATGCCAAAATGTTTCCTGGATCAGGCACAGATGTCCCCACAGTCACGTCCTGCCATTGTCTCTGCTGGGCTGCTCAGAGCAGCCTGAGGTGGGGGCAGGCACACGCAGGTTTCCCCCAGCTGTAGGCAGGAATGTGGCAGCCCTGAGCCCTTGGCAGGAACAGTGCCCCCCTGCCCAAAGCGGGCTTTGGGGGCTGGCAGCAGAGGCACTGGCTGCATCAGGACCACAGCTGGGATGGTCACAGGGCACAGAACCCTCAGCAAGCCATCAAAGGCATCCTGCAGCACCTGGATACGGCCATCTGCTTGCGCTGCTCATGTTGGAGACCCCTTCTTGTACTTGCCATGCTCCGAGTTAAACCTGTTCGGGTCTGCTTTTGCCCTTACAGCTCTTCAGGCACACTGTGCTGTGCTGCTCCTGAAGTTGTGGAGGGATTTTCTCCCCTATGGCTGATTCACCTCTCAGCTGTGATCTCAGTGGGGACAAAACCCCTTTTGGGCTCAACAGTGGTGCTAAAGGGTCCTGGACAACCTATGTGACCTGGCTGTGTGGGTCCAGACCCCTGGGATACCATTAGTGCTGGGTGCTTGCATGGATGCTCTGAGCTGAGCTTTGTGTGGGAGGGCAAAGCTGTCCCCCCTCTTTGGACAATTACATCCCAAATCTCATTTACTGTGGGCCTGAGTGGCAATACTCAAAAGTTCTCCACTCACTTGCATTGCCTTATATGTCAGCAAGTGCTACTTAATGATCTGTGAATGGAGGGAATGCTGGGAGTGGGCTGGACCTCGTGTGAAATATCCATCCAGAGTCTATAAATAATGCAGCCTCTTTATGCTGTGCACAGTTTGGAGCTTCATGGGAGGAGCATCTCCCCGCTCTGACTGGAGGAGCCTGTAAGTGATTTGGGAATGAAACAAAGGCGATGAAATGCAAAGAGAGGGACCGTTCAGTTTCAGAAATATCTTGCAAGAGTGCCTCAGCCACTTCTGCCATCTGCTGCACTGCCACCCACCCTGTGGGCAGTGCCACATGCACTAGGACATGGTTCTTGACACTGACCCTGCACAGACCATGGAAACACCTGGGAGTGTGGTCCCTGCCTGCCCTCGGGGCTTTGCCTCTTGTTGGTCACTGTGATGGAGCTGGGGCTGCCAGGCACGGCATGGTCTCACTGGCACTGGTTGCAATGTCCCAGTGAATGGCAGCTGTCCTGGCCCCTGCTCACGAGCTGTCCCACTGTTGACACGGCAAGCACTCCCAGACCTTGGCTGCCTCTGCGGCGGCAGGTTTATGGCTCACTGCCTTTTCCTGCTAAGGAAAAGACCTGGCAATGGGCAAATAAAGGTAGATTTCTGTTAGAGTGTTTGTCTGGTCACTTTTCTAGGGCAATGTGTGGGTTTCCCTGCATGTTTGGAAATGCCAGGCAGAGGCGGCTGCATCAGCATTGCCACAGTGTGGGTGTTCAGCAGCCTGTGCTGGGCACACTGAGGTTGTCTGCTCGGGGATATGCTCGCAGCCAAGGAAAGCCCTGGCCATCACACACAGACTCGCAGGCGGATGGACGGTCCCTTTCCCTTGCATGTTCTACCTGCCCATGAAGGCAGCTCTCCCCTGCCAGTGCCACGGCCAGCGTGGGGTGGCTTCCTGGGCATGGGTGGTCTGCTCTGCTGGGGCAGGAAGGGTCGCATGAATTTGATTCATTAAAGGACACATTTCTGTCATAAACATTCTGTCATTGCTCTGCACATCTTGTGAAATTTGCTGTGCCGGCGCTCACAATGGCACTTGTGTGATTAATAACAGCAAAGCAGGAATGAGCCGGTGCTGCACCAGTGTGGCACCAATCAGGGCACGTGGAGCCCAGCCCTGACACGGCCCTGGTGTTATCTGCAGTGGAGCAGGTGGAGCGGCCCCAGTGCAGGGCTCACGGCCGGGGCTGTGCCTGGCTTTTATTTTTAACACCCTGCTCCCAGGCGGTGACAAGCCTTCGCTAAGTGAGGTAATAGCCAATTGATTTTGTTCCGTTTTGCAGTGGGCAGTAATAAATCACACGCCTTGTCAGGGGGTGTTTCATGTTTTCAGTGAGAGTGTGCCAGCAATTAACCATCAGAAAGCTCTTGTGGCTCTGCTCTTGAAGACGTGGCTGAAGTCTGAAACTCAGGAATGTGGGGCCCTCCGCCACCAAAACAGAGCAGCCACGGTGAAGATTTACAGAGGGGGTTTATTTCCAGGCTCCAAAGTGGACAGAGCAGGAATTGATTGATGAGTGGGAGGACAGCCGTTCATCGGCACGGCTGCCAGCAAGGGGACACAGGCAGAGTGGAACTGCAGGATGTCCCGATCCCCATCACCAAGATGCCCTGTCCCCACTGTGCTCCAGGGACCCCCAGCATCAGAGCCAGCAAAGGTGTGTGCCCCAATCAGCTGCCTGCTCCACAGCCACGCAGGTAGCACATAGTGGGACGAGGATGGGTTGAGATGGAGCTGCAGGACACTTTTTGGCCTTGCTATAGCCTTTGCTATAGGCTGGTGTCCCAGGCTGCCTGTGCCCAGCTCTGGGGGTGCAGGACTGCTGTGCTGGGGGGTGAGGAGGCATGAGGCAGCCACTCTTCCCTCCAGCCCCCTTCAGTGGGATGCAGGGTGTCTCTTGGTTCAGCTTGGCTTGGCTCAGTACTCTCTCTATTGTGCCCTAGTGGTGCCACCAGGGCTGGGTCCCTGAAACCCTTGCCAGGCTGTTGGGGTTCGGGGGGCTGAGGCACACACGAGTGACAGGCCATGGGGTCAGACCAGTCTCTGCAGCCTGCTCCATCCCTCTGGGCTGATGACTCCCAGATGGTAATCTCTCTGCTTTTATTTCCTGTAACCTTTGTTACTCTGGGAAGGCAGAGGCAAAGACAGGGCTAGAGGCCGGGGTGAGGGATGTGGCAGGAGGGTCGGAACCCCGGGGAATAATGCTGGTTTCAAAGCAAGGCTTTTCACAGAGGCATTTGCATTTGGAAATAGGGAGTGCCTGCTTTGCATGCAGAGCTAGAGGCCTCAGTCCTGGGGGGAACCAACAGGATCAAGTGGCCAATTGATCCCTGATTGGAATCAGGAAATTATCCATGGGTTATTCTCCCCTGCTCTGTGCCAAGGGGTCTGTGACAAAAGAACCCTCTCCAGCTCACAGCCCCATCACCGTGGCCGCGCTCAGGCCCTCTCTGACGTTCCTGGTGCAGTGCTGTGGATGAAATGTCCAGGAGCAGAGGAGAAGGGGGTGGGCGCTGCCAGCCTCCAGCCTCTGTGTCACTCCTGGTTAGATCAGAGCAGCAGAGCTGCCTCCTCCCAGGGCCACACTCTCCCTGCTCCCCAGGACGCTGCTGGAGGCAATGCACAGCAGCTCCAGTGTCTGTCTTAGAGAGCTGATAAACAAAAAAGCTCTGGAATGGGTGAGACGGGCACACATGGGCTCTGCTGCTGCTGCCCAAGGCAGCATTAGATGACCTCTGTCCTGCACCCTGCACAACCTCTGTGTGTGTGTGTGTTTGTGATGGTTGGAGAAGACACTCAGGAAGGCTCCTGAGTGGTAGGAAGGGCTTTGTCACCTGTACCTCCCTCCCTGGGACCTGACTGCCCAGTAAGACCCATTGGCACCAGTTGTTAAAAGCCTGTGACTCCACTGAAGGTGCTTGATGGTGACACCAAGGCACCAGCATCCCACTGTGTGTGCCCAGGCGTGTACAGGGAGGGGGCCAGACATTTTCATGGAAATCTAGCTGGGATTTCATGGGTTTGTTATGGGTTAAAATTCCAGATTTGATATTTTTGTCATGGAGCTTTGGCCAGAGAAAGCCATGGAGAAATCCCAGTGAGCACAGACTGGTGTCACACTGTGCCTGCTCCTGTCTGAGCTGGGCTCATCTCAAGTGCATAGGTTGTTCATCTGACTTTTTTAGAGTCACCCCATCAGAAAGAGGTTCCTAACCCTGACTATGGGGTCCCCACTACAGCGTGATCCCACTGCCACCTGGTGAGGAGGACCCATCCTGTGGCTGCCATGTGCAAGGTGCACACGGACACAAGGACTTTCATACTTCCTCCATGGGAGGCAGGGAACGGATGGAAAGGCAGAGCTTCCGCCCCCCAGGCCCCCAAGCATTTTTGTGATTTCATGGGAACTTGTAGGAAAGCAGTGCATGTTTCCTGCAGTGCTGGGCAGAGGAGCACAGTGCATGGGCTGTGGTGGAGAGTGGGTCATGTGCCCCTGGGTGTGCAGGGAGGTCAGCTCTGCTCCCAGGGAGGAACCTGGCTGTGTGGGGGAAAACCTGACTCATCTGCACCCCAATTCCCGGTAATTTTTTTCATCCTTGCTTTTATTTTCTGACATCTCAAGTGACTTCTTTGTTACGTGATTAATATGCCTTGTGAATTATAGCCTGGAGTGTGATGTGCTGCTGGGAGCTGCACAGGAGCCTGAGGCAGGTGATGCTCCATCTCCAACTCCTGCAGCCCTTTCTCTTGCAGACTTCAGGGTGGAAAAAAATTGTGTCTCCACTTGGACTCTATTTATTGCCACAGTGTGAGACTGATGAGGGGTGACACAGCTCACACGAGTCCAGGTAATGCCTCATATGGAAGCAAGTGACCCAGAAACATCCTGGAAAAGTGCAGCCAAGGAAACAGCCCCTTGGAGTTAGTCGGGGTGTTTACAGGCATTCACTGTCTCCCGCCTCTTGGTGCCCACTGTGATTGGAATGGAGGATTGCTTCCCAGCAGTTTGGGCTCAGGCACCCTCAGCAGCTGCGAAGTCTGGGCATGAGCAGGCTTATGGAGCAGAGCTGTTGAAAAGTCTGAAGCTGGCACTGTTGTTTAGCTGTTTCACAAACACCTAAACGATGGTGCTGCACAAAAGCCCTGGTTTTTCTTTGCCTTGATGACAGGGCTCCTGCCTGTGGCCTCGGCTGTCAGTAAAGGTTAGGGGCTGGTGCCAGCGGAGCCGGGGGCATGGCAGGGTGTGGGGGCTGGTGCTGATGGGGCTGGGGGCACGATGGGGTGCTGGGGCTGTTGCTGCCTCAGCACACTTGGCCCTTCAGCCCCACCACTGTGGTAACCCATGCTCTAACTCACACCGCAGTGTGCCAGAGGTGGCAGTCGAGGAGCCAGTACAGGAGTCGGAGGTACCTGCAACATGCACTGGGTGCCAGAGGCTCCTCGGGTTTGGTTCCTCCCATAGAAGGAGGGAACTGCAGCGCTTGGACCCTCTTTGAGTACAAAATTCTCCACTTGGAATCCAGAGAGGTTCAGTTCCTTTTCACCATGGCTCTCACACTACTGCACATGATTTTGTTCAGACAAAGCCTGTCCATCTCCTCTGGAGCATGGGTAATCTCAGGGCTCGTTCCCAGCATGAGGGCCAATAAGGGGCTATTTTGGACATTTACATTTCCCAGTGGAGGATGTTTGTATATAATCTAAAGTCAGGATGGACTTTCTAGAGGAAGTGTGTGCTGGCTGTGGTGGCACTGGGCTCAGCAATCAGTGCTATTGAACAAACAGCACATTTTTTAGAAATGGAGCAAAACCTCAGGGCTTGGCAGCACCTGTCCACAACCACCACACCATGTGTCAGACCGCTGACGTGTTCTGATCATCCACGAGGTGCAGCACTTCTGCTGACTCATGGGCTTCTGATGGTCTCCAGAAACAGGGCATGAGAGCCAGCATAGCTTCTGGTCCAGGGACCCCCAGACCAAGAGGTGAGAGATGGGACCCAGTGTGGCTCTTGGTGCGTGGATCCACAGCTGGGTTGTGAGAGCTGGCACTCAGCGTGGCTCCTGGCCCACACACCCCATGGCCAGGGCAGGTGACTGACTCTGCTGAAGATGCCTGCTTAGCTCAGAGGAGTTGGTGCAAAGCAGCACTGGCAGTCTCTGGAGCTACATTTCTGAATCATCGCTGCACATGTCTTGTTTCTATAAAAGGAAACCAAGGACAGATTTGAAATCGTCAATGTCTTCTTTGTCCAGCTAAAATCAGAGATTTTCCCGGTCCTTGCTGTTTGTGCTAGAGAAAAGAAATGTGTGGGGTTTTTAAAGACTGGACCTGGCACTTCCCCGCACGCTCTGTGCTGTGGGTGATGCACCTCAGATTGCTGGGAGAAGGTGTCTAAGGCCAGAATCAGGGCTGGCACTTCAGAAAAAATACACGTGGGCTCTTCCCAGGGCGACGTGATTTTTAAAAGGGGAACACAGTGGAACCCTTGTGTGTAGAAGTGGTTGTTTCCTTTCCTCCTTCCTCTCTCACTAGCACTGGTCACAGAGCTCCCGCCGCTCCGAATAGGGCCTTCAGCCTCCCTTCCTGTTACAAATTCTGCAGGACAAATCAACATCTTCCCATTAGGAAGTGATGACAAACCAGTCCATTTGGGGTGATTAATTGACATCTTAAATTAATCACGAGCGCTCCTCTTAATGCTGTGACTCAAGATATTAACTGTTCCACCAGCCACATGAGAAAGAGCAGAGACCATTACAAAGCCCATTTGTCAAGCAGTCACTTACACAGCCATTGTGGTGGCTGAAAAAAGGTCAAGTGACTTTGTTATTGTTAAGTAGAGAGCAGACCGAAACTCCTAATTCCTTACTCTGTGCTTAATGTGCCAGTTAAGTAGTGGTAATTGGCAGCAGCTGTGCCCTGGAACCGATGGGTCCATACTGGAGTAGGGAGCCCTGATGTGCTCAGCGGTGCAGTGCTGCTTTCTGGGTGGGGGGGGGGGGGGTGGTGTAAAGTGGGAACTGGGGAAGGGTGAATCCCTGTGAGATGGAGGTGCTGGAGGCAAGTGATTGATAGAAGGAAGCAGGTAAGAAGTGAGTTTTTGCTGATTTGAAAATTTAAAAATCAATAGACAAATCAAAATGTGATTTCCATGGAGGTTAATGCAGTGGTGGTGATAAACTGCTGGGACTTGGGGCTGTTCCTGGAATCAGTGGTGCTGGGGGTGCCTTGTGGTGAGCTGCCAGGTCAGATCCGGGTGCAGCGCCATCCCTGGCTGCAGGAGGGTGCTGGTCTCCCTGCCTGGGCTGGAGCAAGAGTGTCCCCCTTCCGTGAGGGGCTGCACTGGGGGCCCTGTGCCCCCAGCTCCCTGCCCTGTGCTGTGGGAGTGCAGAAGGTCCTCTGGATTTGGGGGTTTTGAGTCCTGCACCTCCGGCTGGAGCGACTCACCCAGCCAAGGAGACCTGGGAAGCAGAGGTGCCGTGTCTCTGGATGACCTTGGTGTGTCTGACTACAAACCAGCATTTTTCCTTGGCTGGAAACAAGCTGGTGGCAATGAGGAGCTGGTGGTGGAATCTTCCTCACAGAGCAAGTGCCTGTTTTTGGAGGAGCTGATGTAGCGATGTCAGAGGATGCAGGGATTTACAGAGAGCTCAGACCTAGGACTCCTGCAGCTTGTTCTCTTTGGGTGGAGGTGGTGAGAGGGCAGTTCTGCAGCAGCAGGTAGACCTGGGCATGGGCTAGAGATCCTGTTCAGTGTGGGATTCCCCTTTCCAGCCTCCAAGGAATCTCCTGGATGTGCAGGTGTGTGTACTGGCAGCGCAGAGGTGTAACCTCAGTGTCACCCAGAAGGCTGAGCTTCCTTGGAGGCACAGGGATGCTCAGCATATGGACCTCCTCTTGGCTCTGTTCCAGTTTTCACACCCTCCTTGCTCCAGGCCAAGCCATGCAAGCGTCAGACTGCTGCTGGGCTGTTCCTGGCTCAGGCAGATGGTTGCATAAGGGTTCCAGCCCTGTTTCCAGGCCTACAGTTTGCACAGCTTTGGATAAACAACAGATCTTTCAGGTGTAAATGCAGCGTGAGCAAACCTCTCGTTTCCCCCGGGGCTGGGGCTCTTTCCAACCCAGAGCGATGCGGAGAGGACATAAGCAGTGCTGGAGGCAAGTCAGGAATGCTGTGCGAGCTGAACATCGTGAGGGCACCCGGAGCAGCCTGGGCCACCTCTGCTCATGCTTCCAGGGGTATCCCTGCTGGGGGCTGTGGCTGGAAGCTCTTGGCCCGTGTCCCCAGACCAGAGACCTCCCACCTCTCCGTGTCCATCTCCACCCCAGGAAGGAGCAGCGTGTTTGGTGACTGGTGCTGGTGCTCTGACAGACCGTGGTGGCTGTGCGGGTGGTCAGGGGGGACCCTCCGCTATGTGCCCAGCTCTGCCTTGGTGGAAGCCGAGGGGTTCAGCCCCTTGGCCAAATAAAAAACATGGAAACTGCTGTAGCAGCATAGAATTAGCAAAGCAGAATTAGGGAATTGTCCCCTCCTGCAGCTGGCTGGAAACCTCCATAGCCCGCAGTCGTCATTTTCCTCTGTGGATTTGCCTTAATATTTGAATGCTTGGAATATTTATTTTTCATGTTGCTTACTAACACCGTGAAGGGGAAATGAGTAAATCTTTATGCACGTTTAATCACCTGTTAGCGGAGGAGCTGCAGGGCACTGCTGCTTTGTGTCTGCAGATAAGAGATTGCAGCTGGGCTTGCCAGGGAGAGGTGCTGGCACTGGTGCTGTGGAAGAGGCACTCTGGGCGAGGGGGTCTTCAGCCGGGAGTGCTTTGATGGGATTATGGCAAGGAGAGGATAATAAAGCAGCTTTCCCTCTGGCATGGAAAAGGAGCTGATGCCCCTGGCAGGGCTCCCTGTGCCTGGGTGCTCTGAGGGCTGGCTACACTCTTCAGGCTCCCAGGAGCATGGCACGGAACTCCTGTCAGGACTAGTTCTGTGGGCAGAGCTGGGACTGCAGCCATCCAGTGTCACCATCACTGGGACCACCCGGCAGCAGTGTGGCAAGAGGGGCTGGCCAGGGCTGTGGTCATCTGGGGGCTGCTATGCTCCCACTCAGCTCTGGCAATGATCCTGAATGGCACAGGCAGCACCCTCAGACCTCCATTCCCCCCTCTTTAAAATGGGGGGAACTTGAAGAAGAGTCTTCCAGGGGAAGCTGCATTTACTCAATATCCTTGAGGGCCTTAGCTGAGGGTCCTGAAGTGTTGTGGTGTTCTCATTAACAAGGACAGCATTTAAAGTGAATCAGCTGACAGGCACAAAAGAATAGCAACCACTGTAATATTCTCCATTTCACTCTGTACTTAAAGCTCCTGTCAGTCTCCAGTGCAGAACAAGGAGAATTTATGATGAAAAATCAAAGTTGTCCACGGAAATCAAGGATGAGATCAGTGGGCTGATGGATGACTGGCACGCGCGTGTCCGTCGCCGTGGAGGTGCTCTTGGCAGGGATGGGAACTACGGATTCCTGCGTGGAATTGCAATGCCATCATCTTCCCTCACTGCTTTTGTTGGAATACAGAGGGGTTTTGCTCCCTAGGCACTTTTACTCCCCCCATCGTTGTTCCCTTCATTTTGGGGATGGTGCAGCCTTCCTCATGCCTTCACCCTTGCTGCCTTCAAGAGGGGAGGGAGAGCTGGGCTGGCTCAGCATCTGTCCCGGTGCCCCCTTGCGCTGCCCGTGCCAGGAGGGTCCCCTGTGCTGGGCAGCGGTGACCGACGCTGCGCTCCCCGGCGCAGGGACGTGCGCTCGCAGCTAATTAGCAGTGCCGCAAAGTTCATCAATAATAGATCTCGTGGCGGCAGCTGATTGCCGGCTCTCGGCGGGTGGGCACGGGGTGGTAAATCAGCCTGATTGATTGTTGACCACTCCAGTTTTTCCAGCAGTAATTTAAAGCAATTAAAACGCCTCCCACAGAAATTAACAAGGTAAATAATGCTCCCCCCCACCCCCGGAGCCGCCTGCAGGAGAGGGTCCCTGAAGGTCCATGGCTCCTGGGCCAGGCAGGAACAGTGACCACCCCCGTAGTCCTGCAGAGCCCTAGAGCAGGGATGCACCCAGGGGTGTGGTCGCAGCTGTGGATGCGCCCCATGACGTGGTACCCCGAGGAATGTCGTGTGCACCTGTGTGTTCAGCACATGGAGCAGTGCTGATCTTGGGAAGTGGCATGGCTGAGCTTTGGGATTAAATCTTTGACTCTTGGGTTTCTAAAAGAAACTGGGGTAAAGGACACCTAAATACTGGAGTTTTCCTTCAATAGGAATTGTGCCCAGCCCTTCTGCTGCAGGTCCTGCTTCAATTGCACAGCTCATCCATCCTGCTGCTGTGGTATAAATAGGGGCTCCTTCATCCATGAAGGGTGATTATCTTTTATGAGTGTGAAAGATCTATAACTCTTGAGGTGCAATGGAAAGAAAGTGAGGAGAGATGGGGAGTCACTCTGTATGGATTGGATGCTCTGTTCTCTGTAGGGGAAATGTTGGGTTTCAACTAAAACCAGGATTTTCAGAAGTAAGAATGAGATACAGGTGCACTTTGCACCAACTGGCAAAGCTTCCCCTGAGACTGGTCACGTGGCAGGTCATCCTGGGCTGCTGCTCTTGGCTGATGCTGTGGAGGGATGAGTCCCAACTACAGGTCAAGGTGTTCAGGTATATCAGGGCACCTGGCCACCTGTCTGCCAGCATCACCAGACTGGATTGAATCCTTCCAGCTTGCTGCTGCTTGCTGTGGCCTGGGTTTGGGTGCTCTTTTTTTCTGCAGGGTTCTGGTGCAGGCACCTCCTGCTGCTCTCTGGAGGTTTCCCTCATTGTTGGCTTTGCCACATGCCCAGCCCTTGGAGGTCTGCGTGTTCCAGCACCCCTGAGCAGGGCGTGTTAAGTCAAGTGGGGCCTTGCAGCTGTGTCTGCTCATGATGGGGCCCTGGCACAGAGCAGTGATTGAACTGGCTCACACTGTAACAGGTAGAAATGTGTGGGGAGTACTCTGGGATGGGGTCTGTGGGCAGAGGCAGCATTTGCTGGCAGAGCCCTTCCCTGTACCCAGGGCATGCTCCACAGCCCTCTTCAGGCTGTAGCAGTCAAGAGCCTCCTCCCAGTAAAACCTTAGAGCTCCACAGAGCTCAGCCAGATGGCAGCCAGCAGATCCTTCTGGAAAACTGATGACAGTCTGTCTTTCCCTGAACACCTTCTGATTCCCTTCCGAGGCACTCGCTTGGCTCAGCTGGTGGGGTTGGGTCGATTTTGTGTTGAAAGCTATGTTTGTTTATTTCCGGGTGGTTCGGCAATTTTTATGTGGCTGTAAGTGATTAGTTTGTGTGTTGGCAAACCCCTCCTCACCTGAAGGCATCAGCAGTGTTTTGAGGGCTGTTGGGGGCTGTGCTGCTGCTCCCTGGGGTGTGACTGTGGATGATTGTGAGATGTGTACATTTCCTGATGGGAGCAACACTCTGGATACTGGGCTCTGCTTTGCAGAATGTTTTAACCTTTTTTCCTTTTTTTTTTTTTTTTTTTTTTTTAAGGTTGTTAAAGTCACATGAGGTTTTTTTCTTTCAAGAGCTTTGTTTTCAGGCATTGATGTGTGTGATAAATAAGTGAAATCGGAGAGGTTCCTTGCAATCCAAAGCCTTGTCCAGCCTCAGGAGGAGAGACTGGGACTGCAGCATCAGTGAGTCATCATCCATCCTGCCACCTCCCAGTGCCACTCACATGCCATCCATGCTGGACGATCAACAGAGACTTAGTAATGCTATAACAGCTGAATCTGGCATTCAGATGTTTTTAAGGATCTGGCTGTTTCTCACCATGTCCTAGTGCTGTATTTTGTGGGATGTCATTTACCACTCTGATGTGATGACATCGGGTCTGGAATTATCCTGAACTCCCTGCAAGCAGAAGGCTTTGGGCCACCTTGTTGGTGAAGCTGAATAATCTCACAGCCTTCTCTTTGTGGCACCCACAGCCCTGTCTGCCTGCCCCAAGAGCCTTTGGAAGAGACTCAAGTCAGGAGATGGCAGGGCCATGTATGCTCTGTCCCTGGGACAGCCAGGGTGGCTCTGATGGCTGCTCTGGCCATGACTCCAAGTGTCAGAAGTTCTGAAACATCTTGATGCCTTTTAGTAAATGTGTGCTGATCTCCCCTGTTTTTAGCCAGTGTGATTTTCTGTTTAGAGAGAGACTCAGAGAGGAAGTGAATCCTGACCAGTGAAGAGGGGGTTCATGGAGTGCCATCTATTTTGAATTATCTACGGAAAGTCAAAGGAAGTTGTATGTTAAGAGTAATTTAATGAATTTAAGCTGTAGTGCCCTACCTGTTCCAGTCAGATGCTGAATAGGGAGGAACGAACTGCAATTTGTCAGGCCCTTGGTAACGGCTGTGTTGCCATTAAAAGAATATGATCTTACAAAAGAGGTAGGATGCTAAATCCAGCAGAGTAATTAAGCTACTCATCTAATTGAAAGTTCTATGATTTACTGAGCCATAAACCCCAATTCTTTCCACTTACTGACCAGGACCTACGATATATGCTATTGCCTGATGGATTCTCATTTCCAGCTGGGCAATATGCTTCTTAAAAACAGTGTTAAAAATGTCACTGAGGAAGGCATCCTTCATACTAGGCAAGTGATTTAGCCATGTCTGAAGTCTGCAGCACATCAAAGTTATTCCTGCAAAGAACCCCAGGATCCCATAATGGATGTGTGCACTGACACCTGTGGGAGCAGAGCTCTTCAGGGCAGGAAGGGGTGGCAGAGGGGTTCAGCAGATGGTTTGTAGTGGTCACAGGGGAGATCAAGGTGTTAGCACCTTAGCTAGCAGTTAGTGAGGTACAAATGCTTCTACTGGTCATCAAAGCCTAGCACCATGCTGGTGAGACAAGAGCAGCGTGCTTCTAGAGGAGTGGATGGGTGCTGGTGATGGCTGCTCCTGGTTGCTCATGGGCAGCATTGCCAGCCTCTCCCCAGGACTAAGGCTGAGCTGCACCAGGACGGATGGCTTTGGTCTCCTCCCTGTGCCATGCTGCAGTCCCTGGCTCCAAAGAGGTCTGGTTGTGGGAGCCCACACAGAGCCCTGATCCCACCATCATCAGGAGCTATCATGGGCTCACCAGCCCTTCCTCACAGCTCAGCTCTCTGGGAGCATCCAGGATGTCTCTCCACAGTACCACCTCTCCCTTTGGCTCTGCTGTTTTGACTCTTTGGCCCTTGCCCTGTTGTTCCCTGGGGTCACCTGTACCCTCTGCAGCTCCTGGCTCCTCTGGCAGGCTCACAATTATTGATGTCTGAGGATATTTCCAGCCTCCAAATAATTTTAGCTTAGGGGTTTCCTGAGCTGGTTATAAGTGTGTGTCTGGAATTGTAATGACAGATGTTGTTGTTTGGATGCGTGCATGTGGAAGTTGTGTGCTGTTACACATCCCTTCTGTGTAGAAACACACCTGAGGGTGTCGGGGTCCAGAAGAGCTGACACAGTGAATGGGAGAAAATGAAAACAGAGGAGAATTAAAGCAGTTGAGAGTCCTGTGATGATTTGCAATATCCTTCCTTCAGCCATTCATCTGGACAGAGGCCTCTGGAGTTCTGTGCTCCTCATCATAAACGCAATGAACTCATGAAACCTCACAGCATCCTCGGTCCCCCGGTTAATGTGGGGCTGCTGCAAGGCTGCTCTTTGTATTATTTTTTCCTGTCAATTAGGTATTTCTTAGGCCATCTTTTCTTTAACCTGTACCAATTGTCTTAATTGACTTCCGCCTTAATTGGTAACAAATCATTTCCACTGAGCCCTTGTAATTCCTCTGTATCAATTGGTTCAGCTTGCCCATAAGAGTATGTGTGAGCTGCTGAGCAGGACTGTGGGAGCTGGGCAGGAAGTGCTGGTGCCTGTCCTGGCCATGTCTGCCCTATCTCCTGTGACTTCCCCAGCCACAGGACTGGGAGGAGCAGTGTGACTTCCCAGTGTCGCACTGGTGTCCAGAGCCATTACCTGGTGGCCTCTGGCTGATGCCACGGAGGTGACTGAGTTCCTTGTCACTGTTTTGTCCAGATGCTGCAGTCACACCCAGAGCAGGATAACTTGAAATAACGGCAGGGAGAAGGTAGTGCAGTGTATGACAAAGTTGGTGTGAAATCCCAATGCATGCTGTAAAACAAGGGAAAAGGATCTTGGAAAAACACCCCTCCCTCTGATGTTCTTTTGGGGGGTGTAACTAGCTGTAACTGGAATGTTATTTGACCTGTAATGTTGAAAATCATGATTTGTTTTCCTTTGCTTGCATATGAATCTCTTTGTGCTAGTTTTAGTTCTGAAAGCTGCAGCTGACCTCCCAGAACACCCAGACAGAAAACCTGGGGCTGCTTGTATGCAAGTGGAAAGATCCTTTGTTCTCGAGAGAAGTCCTGCTTGGTTGTGATGAACAGGACAGTTTGGTTCTGAGGTAATGGAGATGTCTGTCCCCAGCACCCAGCCTGCTCCATAGCAGACATGTCCCTGTGGAGCAGCTCGTCCCTTTGGGATGCTCCCACATGATGTTCAAGAATGAGCGTCTCGCCCCGTGTAGATGTGCAAGGCTCACCAGGTGTGTGAGAAAAAACGGTGGTGTCTCTTCCAAAGGGGATGGAATCCATGGCCCAACCGGTGGTCCCTGGGAGAGCTCCCTTGGCAGCTGCAGGAATCGGGGTCGTGCAGTGCAGATGGGAAGAGCCCAGCCCCGTCCCCCTGGCCACTGCGAGCAGCGCGTGAGCTGTTCTGCAAGGCTGGGGTTACTCATGTCTGGTGCCCTGGCTGAGCTGCCGGTTCCCTATTTATCCCCTTTCTGAAGCAATCACTCCAACCAGCGTGTTTGCACTGGCTGGTGCTGGCGATGCCTTCCCCAGCACTGGGGCGTGCGCTGCCACTCGCATTCCCGCCGCTGGTGCAGGATTAGTCATGCTCCTCCAGCATTGCCAGGCATGTTTTGGCCGGATGCAGTGCTCCCCTCCCCGTGCCTAAACTCCTCCCTTGGCAGGTGCCCGGTAGGTCAGGAGCTCCCTGGTTCCCTCCTGCCCTGCAGGTAAAAGTGGCAAGACACTGCACCACGTGGTTCCTGAGTCAAGTGAGGTGGAGAAATACCATGCTGTGACCTGGATGAGGAGACCACCCTGACCCCTGGGAGGGGTCCAGGGCACGAGCACCCCGAAGTGCAGTGCAGGCTACATCCTGGCTCTGGACTTGCCCTACCAGACCAAGAGCTGCTCAGCAAAGCTGGAGCTGGAAACCTGGAAAACGTGGGGCTTTTTCTTTCCCTTTGTCAAAGTACATAAACCCTGTCATTGTGCTAGCATAGATCCCTTCTCAACCAACTCCATGTTTGTCTAGGAAAGCATGGATGAAGATGATCCTGAATTGTCCAAGGTACAGCCTCCTGTTTGTCCTCTGAGTGATTGGCTGGGCAGCAGGGTCCTCTGAGCAGCTCCTGGGCTGCTGGGGGTCTGGAGGTGTAATTCCACTTGCAGGTTTGTAGGCAGAACAGCATCATTTGAAGGGAATTTGCTGAGAGGGCAAGAAATGTCCGACAACTTCCATCTTGCAGAGCTCCCTGCCTCTGAAGCCAGTGAAATTTCTTATATGAGTTGTCCAGATTGCTGCCAACACATCCAGTTTCCTTGGAAAATGCTTTGAAAAGAAGGCAGGAAGGACCACCCTGATTAGAGGACTAGCCCTTGACCCACTTTCCATGAGCTCTGCTCTGGTACTCAGCAACCTCCTGACAAAGCATGGATATCCTTTGGAGGGGAAGGGAGGCCTCTCTCCCTGTCGCAGGGATGACTCGTGTTATCAAAATAACTGGCAATAGAAAGGTTTGAGAAAACAATCTCTGCAAAGTATTTTCTCCACCACAGCTGGAGCAGTCCCAGCAGGAGCCTCGCCTCTCAGGAGTCACAGGCAGGGGCAAGGGCCAGACTGGAAGCTGTGT
This sequence comes from Pyrocephalus nanus, assembly GCA_038380795.1. NCBI lineage: Eukaryota > Metazoa > Chordata > Aves > Passeriformes > Tyrannidae > Pyrocephalus > Pyrocephalus nanus. The sequence continues at coordinate 7,019,125 of CM076278.1, forward strand.
TTCCAGCCAGCAATAATACAGATGGAAATGCCAGGAGCAGCTTTGCAGTCCTGCTGCTGTGAGGTGTGATGGAGAGTCCAGAAAGATGAATAATCACCACTGAAAGGACCACTGAGGCAAAATAGGAAAGATGCAGCCTCTGAGGATGCACTGTGGTCCTGCTGGGATGTCCTGCCCTGCCCAGAGTGTGTTGGGAGGGTGGGGGGAATTGGGGGACTGTGAGCTTGGGTGCCTTTGGAGGGACCTACAACTAGCAGAGGTGACAGATGAACTTTCTGCTGGGTACTGAATCACATCACCACTCTGTGACCCCTGGTCATGATCCTGTATTGCATCCTGCAAGTTCTTTCCAAAGCTGAGGAGGAAAGCTGGCACAGTCCTATTTGCAAGACAATTACTGTGTGTGCTCTTAAAGAGCTTTCCTGCTTCAGCAGCACTTGAAATCCAAGAGAAAATCTGCTCTTGACTTGGCCGAGTAACAAAGGCCATTTCCTTTCTGATTAGCCCTGTTGTTGCTCGGCTTCCCTCCCTTTCCATCCATATCTGATCGTGTAAGTCTCTGTCTGAGGCTGTTTGGGGGGTTTGGAGCTTGAAGAAATGTGGTGGATGGCACACAGAACCTGGGCAATAATTAGTGTTTGTTACCATCATCTTGCTAAGTATCTGGCAGGTTTCAAAGACCTGCCACATTTTCCTTCAGATGGTAGAAGCGCTCTCCAAGAGTTCCCAAAGGATCAGGGCCTTCAGCTGCAGCTGCTGAGGATCAGGGTGGTCAGTGGATGCAGATGGGGATTTGGAACTGTCCTCAGCCAAGGCCTTGGAGCAGCTCTGCCTGGCTCCTGAGAACAGCCTGAGGAGAGCAGTTGTGTCGCACTCCTTGTGTGCAGCAGACACTTGGGCGAGTGATCTCAAGTCCTTGGGCTCTGGCTGTAGGCAGTGAGAACAGCTGGACTGCCCCAGGGCAGGGGTCAAACCCAACCTCCTCCTGTGTGAGCTCCTCAGCTCCTCCATGCCCACGGCTCTGCTGGCACAGCAGGCACTGCGATGCTCCCTGCCACGCTGGGCACCCTGCAGGAGCTGTGTGGCCCCACGGTGTGAGCCAAGGCCAGGAACTTGTGTGGAGGGTGGGCTTGGCTGGGGTCACCCTTGGTCTTAGCTCCCTTTTAGATCCAGACTCTGTGAATGGTTGCTGGTACGTGCTGTGGGCCAGTGGGAAGTGGCCATCGTTCCTCCACAGGCACAGCCTGGCTGGTAGGGCACAGTGCTTGGCGAGCAGATGCCTGGGAAGGCAGAGGAATAATTAATTGGAAAAGCTGGAGGAATGCATGATGGAACTGAGCAAACCCTATGCTTTACTCTTTTGTTTTTTTTTTCTGTTTTGAGCCTCGTCCTGCCAATGGATGAAAGGGCAGGCCTGGAAACCTCCCCCAGGCCCAGGAAGAGATCTGCTGCCACAGTCCAGGACTTTGGTTTTCTAAAGTTGCAGCAACTCTTGTCTTAGGGAGCTAAATGGGGCTTCAGGAGTCAGGGTGGGGAGAGTCTTGGAGCGCTAGGGAGCAAACCCTCAATGAAGTGTTGTGGTTTTCCCCCATCTTATGTCCCAGAAGGAGATTTTCTGGGGCAGGTTCCATCTATCAGCAGACTTGGCGTGTATGGAATTATGGCTCCTTCCTGCCCCTAAATACAGGGAGCATGATCCCACCCCCTGTGCTGTGATCCTTGCACTGCCACTGCTTCTTGAGGGGTGAGGGCTGGCTTTGGCTTTGGCTTCACCTGCCTGGTGTGTGTTCCTGGTCTGGGGGCCACCAGCCCATGCGTGCCTGCTCAGACTCCTGACAGCAGCAGGCTCAGGTGATGAGGAGGGGAAGAGCCCACGTGCCAGCCCTGTCATGGAAACTGCCTAAAGGTGCCCCAGACTTCAATGCACAACACACACTGGGGAGCAAGAGTGTTGTGGCACATCATGGTGTGACAAGGTGGGGTTAGGGACAAGGGGGCTCGCAGGAGCCTCACTGCAGCCATCCCAGCATGGTGTGCAGCCCAGCACAGGGATGCTGCAGGAGCAGGATGGTAGAAGCTGCTGATGGTATCGAGGCGTGGGAGAAACAATTCCTGATAAGGTAAGTCCTGACCTGAACTTGTGACCAGTGGTTTCAGTGAGAAGGGAGCAAACCTGCTCGGTGGTGTGAGAAACCTCGTGGAACTTCCTTGTTTAGTTTTCCCACAGCCCTGTGCTTCCTGCTCTCCCTGGCGCTGGAAGTACTGAGATAGCATCGGGGGAGGCCGTGCTGGTGGGATTTCTGTCTGGGCAGGAGCAGGATGTGCCAGCCATCCCCCGGGGCAGCCCCACGAGCATGGGAAGGGCTTGGAAGACTTCTCTGGAGCCAAGGAGGCTGCCTGCTCCCTGGGGTTTTGTTCGGGATCAGATCCTGGCTGTATGATAAACCTGGGTGAGGGGCACAGGATACCTGGGGGGAGGACTGCTGCTCTGGACACGGGAGTTATTTTCAGGGTGATGCTCTCTGCCCAGAGGGAGGGCATGTGGTGCCTCCCTGGACTGAGATTACTGGAGGGGAAAAGGGTGGGACACGAGTCTGGCTCTTCCTACCCCTCCCCAGGTCATGGGCTGTAAATTGGCGCAGCCTTTCTGGGCATAAGGAAAAATACCAGTTGCCTGCCAAGGAAAACAATAGGTCTTTCCACTGTTGAGCCACGTCCAGACAGTCTGGGCTGGTGTCCAGCCCCACATTGGCGCTCAGCTCGGCCTCCCCTCACTGGAGCTTTAATGGGAGGGAAAGGAGAAGCAGCAGAGAGTAATGAAACACAGGAATGTCTGTGACATTCTTCTAAAAAGGAAAAATGTGGAGTTTCCAGTCAAACCGAAAGACTTATTGGGTTCGCTGGGAGGCTAAGTCCAGCTCCTTAGGACAAACTGCTAGATAAGGAAAACAATTTAGTCCCAAGTAATATTCACTTCAGAATGGCACAGGCTCTGCCAGAATCTGTTTTGACTGGACTGTGCTCATTGATTTTCTTCCCAGCTCTTCAGCAGACGTGGTCCTGCTGGTCCCCTCCACAGAACTGAATGGTGGTCACTGGCACAGGACTTCCCCCCCAAAAAAAAAAAGAAACAGCCTCAGCTGTCCCAGACCCTTTGCCAGAAGCGTCAGCTGGACAAAGGTTGGACTGGGCACAGGGATCAGCAGAAGTGACTGAACAGTACCAGGGTCCAGGTGCTGCCTGAGGGAGGGCAGGGGAATGAGCTGGTGTTGTACTGGTGGCCAAAAAGGCCTCTGCTGCTCAGAGCCTGCTGCCTTTGACACAGGGTCCCCTGAGTGTCCTGTGTCTCTGCTTGTTGCAGTGGTGGAGCATCTCTCTGGCATCTGTACCAAACATCTGCCCAGTGTTTGCCCAGCACTTGCCTGCACTCCCGTACTTGGCACTGCCTGAGGTGTCCCATGGTCCCTGACCCAGCAAGCTGCTGCCTTGGCTGCCCAAAAGCCACAGGAGATTGGGAACACTATCGATCTCAAATGATTGACTAATAATTAGGATTTTATGGCATGCTCACCAGGTTTGTGCAGGGCTCACCGTGCTGCTATGTATTTTATTTGGGATCTCCCTGCTGTTAACTGCTCCAGCGCTCTTTTACACAGTGCTGTGCTGGAGTGGGGCACACAGAGTGACTGAGTCCCACGCCCCAGGGAGATTCCATCTGCTTGGGAAGCAGAGGGCAGCCCATGAGCAGAAACCTGGAGTTTCTTGCAGGAGCAGAAGTGAATTAAAGCAATGGCCAAACATCCACACACTTTCTCTTCCTGATCTGGCAGTGAGTGCTGTGTGAAGCAGGAACAGGCAGCTCCTGATGGGTGAAAACATGTGAAGAGTCCAGTATGATCAAATTTTGGGCCTGGTTAGGAAGTGTAGCACAGTTGGTGCTGTGTATTTAAATTTTTTTGAAGATGTTTGACATTTTGCCCAGAGATCCTGTAGGTGATAGCACATATTATGTGGATTAAAAATTGGCTTAATGACAGATTTCAAAGTCTGGTCAGTAATGGCAGTGTCACTCCCTGTGGTGTTCCCAAGGAACATTCTGACATGATTTAATATGTGACTTAACAGTGATGATAAAAACCTTTGCTGGTAGTGCCTGCAGATGACATGGAAATTGGTGGTGTTGTCAGCAGCGAGGGCAGAGCTGTGATTCTCGTTGTTCAATGGTCACAAGCCAATGTGATGCATCAGCACAGAGCTAAATGCAATAAATGCCGTGGGGGTCCCCAGCCCCTGTGGTCAGGATGCTCCTGCAAAGCTCTGAGCCAGCAGCAGGTATGGGGTGGTGTCAACTGCCTGTTGACAGCACGGCTCTGGGGGTTCAGTATGCACCTCCCCACCTCTCGCAGTTGTCCCCTCCCTATCTTGGGCTTTGCCATGGACTTCTGCTGTTTTTAGATGAAGCTTCCCAACATGGGGCTGAATTTTGGATTTTATTCCTCTGCAAATCTGGCTACTCCTGCAGAACCTTTGCCTGTTCAGAGTGCTAGAATTCATAATCTTTCCCAAGCCTGGACTGTGTACGTGGGTGAAACACTTGTTGTTTGTGCTCTCCGTGTGTTCCCCCTGTGCCCCTCAGATGGAGAAGAGGGTCTGAAGCCAGATTCTAGCCTCCATCTGAGCTGTGCCTTATTGCTTGCAGCAGAGTGGAGGGGGGCTGGCTTCAGCTTTAGGGACAGAGAGAAAGATCCAAGCATGACAATATTCCCTCTGAGGGCAATTACTCTCAACAGGCAACAACCACAGCACGAATTCTGGCACCTTGGGCCCTACTCTTCCTCCCTGGGTTGCTTGGAGGGTTTGTCTGATGCAGAAAGTGAACTCCCTTGCTGGAAGCCAATGTAGCCTCAGCGATAGCTACAGGGATCTCATCAAGCAGGAATTTCTTGGCAGGGGATAGGACCTGTCTGCCATATGGTTTCCATGTTCGGAGCAGAAGGTGATCTGTGGAAGTGGAAGGAAAAAAAATTCTGAACTTCTGTGGTTGATTTTCACTAGAGACTAATTGTTGAGTGCAGCTCCATGGAGGGACTGGGGACAGGGCTGACCCTCTGCCCTGACAGCTCCCATGGTGTTTCTCACAGGAATGCCCCAGGACCTCCTCTGCAGAGCATTCTTATCATCAGGAGGCTTTAGATTTGACAGCTCTGATATCTGTTTGAAGGGCTGAGACAATAGAAAGTAAGACAATAAAATGTAAAACTCTAGAGAGTGTAAAATGTACAAATGATGGTCACATCCTGCCCGGCTTCAGCTTCCCACTGCCCCCCCTGGGCTGCAGTGGCTGCAGGAGATGCTGCTCCATCGGCAGCCGTTCAAAGGGAGAGCCTTGGCTGGCCTTGGGGGGGATGTTGACTTTGGGGCTGCATCTGTCTGAAAAACCTTTTTTGCCCCAGGGTAGGAAAGCTGGGTACAGCCTGTTGTGAGGAGATGCCTCGTAAGGTGGGCTCATCTGTCACCTTTGCCCTTCTGGCATCCTGTTTCTCCAGCCTGAGGAGGTAGAACATGTGCTGTGACCACATTAGATGGTTTTTGCACTCTCCCACCTTTCTCCTAAACCTGGTGTTAAGCCACTAGAGCATGTTCCTAGGGGCATAGTATCTGACTGTTTCATTGGATAGATGGACAAATCTGATCTGCCTCCTGTAACAGTTTGTCACAGAGAAATGCCCATTTAGTTAAAATCTGAGCCAGGAGTGAAGATTATATTATGTCCTAGAAATGTTAAAAACATGGGAATGGCTCAGCTAGAACGCCAGGAGTGCTCTGCTGTGGAGGAATGGCTTTGTCCCTCGGAAGGGGACTAGAATGTCTACTTGTGGATGGCAGCAAGAGCTCCCCAGGGAGAGTACAGGCACTGGGGGGCTCTGGGGAGCCCTGACGTGGAGCTGAGGTTGGGGTAAAACCTGCTGTGCTCCCCAGGTACATGGAGGGAGAGTGAGGTGGGCCACATATTGTGAGTCTGAATTTCAGGACTTGAGCTCAGCAAGATGCTCTTCTGCCTGGTTAAAAACTCATCCTGCCCTGGGAGGGCCTGGATCGCACCCTGCAGCTTCCAACTGGCAGCAACAAAGCAGGATAAATGACTGAGCAGACGCAAAAGAAAAGTCTCTCTGTGCCTGACAGACAAAGACACTCACTACTCTTGAACAAATATTTGGGCCATTTCTGCTGCCAAAATCATCACAAGGACACATGTTTGCAGCAGAGCTGTGATCCATGGTGTCCTCAGACCTGCAGCCCTCGGAAGGCAGCTCAGAGCCTCGCCAGGGCCAGGGCACCAGCTGAGCTGTGTGCCCAGTGGGGACAGGACATGGACCCCTGGGCAGGAGTGATGGCACTGGGAATGGGATGTTGTGGATAGGATTTTATGTGTGAGCCTGGAACTGGCTGCTGTCAGTCTCCCAGTGGTCCATTGCCTGTGCCCATGGGGATGGTCAAGGTGCTGCTGCTGTGGTGGTGTCACCTTGGCCCCACACCCAGGAAAGAGGCAGGGGCTGACTGTGTCATCTCTTCCCAGTGTCCCACAAGCTGGCAACAGCTCATCTGTCTCGTGCCCCTTCTGTGAGTCACCACTCAGTTGGGAAGTTCTTGCTTGTTCTCTCCAACAGCAGGTTGTGCCCTGGCGTGTTGCTGTCATGCTCTGGGGTACCTGCCCCTGACATGGGGTGTGGTAATGCCAGAGCTGGGAGCTGCTGAACCTTCTGCAAGAAGAGGAGACCTCCCCTGTCCTTCCTGTGGGCCAAATGACAACCAAAGTGGCACCATGTGGCTGTCCTTAAATGTCTCGCTCCCATTCTGATGGAAATGTTGCTAATCAGCAATGACTAAGGAGAGCCAAGTAAAGAGCAGTTGGTGTATTTGAATTCTTTCAACGTCTTTGCAGTGTTTCTGTAAAGGCACAGAGTGTTTTAAAACATGAAATATAACATCAAAACAGTAAAAGTAGATCAGAATGTTCTGTCTTGCATTTCAAACAATACCCTGGAAATTTCCAAGTCTTTCCTGTTTGTCCCACTGCTCACTGGACTCCTCTGGTTGCCATCCTTCTGCTGTTTATGATGGCAAAGCTATTTGATTTTTCCTACTCACAGGCATCGATCTGGAGGCATTTAGCATATTTTGCTAAAATAGTCTCTCTCCAAATGTTTCCTAGTGTGCTCAGGCAAAGTGGAAACATTCCGGTTGCTTCCATGGGCTGGGCTGCCCTGTCCCCATAGAGGCAGGAGCCCTCCCACCGTCCCCTGGTGTGGGGCAGGCAGAGCCTGCCCAGGCTCATCCCAAGAGGAGCACTGGACTCCAGCCAGAGCTCAGCTCCAGTAGTTCCAGCCGGGGACCCAGAAGACCCAGAACCTTTCCTGACTCGAGGTCAGACGAAAGCAGAGTTCCCTCCTTCTGCTCTAGTTCTGGCAGGCAAATTCCATCACCGCACAAATATTTTGGCAATCAGCAATAATGGAAAAGGAAACGGAGAACCGTCCAGTCCGTCAGGAATTCTCCAAACTAGGACACAGCGAGGAGGGCGAATGGTGGGGCTGGTTGGGGCCCTGGGCAGTGGCTTTCCTGTGGCCACTGGGCCTGGGTGTTCATGGCCTGGGCAGGGCAGTGGTGGGTGATTTGTGCCCATGGGCCGTGCGGATGGAAGTGGTTTGTGCTCTAAGTGCTTGCAGCAGTGTGGGGTGGTGTGTGTGTATTTTGGTATCTATAAACAAAGCAGCTCAGGAATGCCTTGATACCAAAGGTTGTTTTTGGCTTTGGATCAAATGCTCACTGTCTAGTTTTTTGCTTTTTCTTTTCTTAAAAAAAAAAGAAAAAAAAAAAGAAAAAAAAGTTCAGCTGCTGAAAGCGAGGGAAAGAAAAACTGTGAAGCTTCTCACTCATGTGATTCTCTGAGTTAAAAGGGATAATTTCCAGGTCTTTGGAAGCAGCAAATCTGGCAGCTCACAAGCAGGGGGAACTGCACTGCAGCTGGGGGCTTCAGGAAAAAGGAGGATGTGGGGACTCCTCTCGCCAGAGCCCCTGAGGCTGGGAGAGCTCATCTCCCTGCGGCCACCCAGCCCAGCAAAGGGAGAAGTGGGGGTAGTTTCAGAGTGAAGGACAGTTTCAGAGTGAAGCCCCCAGACCCTCAGCTGAGGGCTGGCAGGCTCGTTGCTGCTGCCCGTTCACCCTCGGCAGCTGAGCTGGTCGAGGGGCACTGCACTGTCGGTGCTATTCCCCCAACCCGCCAGGTCCTGGGGAAAATGGGGCTTCTCTTACTGCTGCTGGCACAGCATGGGACTGGCTGGAGCAGGGGCTGGGGGTGCTGCTCCTGCCCTGGGCACCGCTGGGTTCCAGCCTGAGGCATCCCTGGTGGTGCTGATGCTGTCTCTTGACATGGATGTTGTGACACCAGACAGTGATATCCATTTCCCTGATTGGAGGAGCTGGATTCTTGTGTTTCATGCTATTTTGGTATTCATTTCAGTTTTTATCATTTTAAGGTTCATGCGTTTCTAATTGTCATGAATACCATGCTAAAATTAATAGTTCTATGGTTGGTTTATTACATTTAGTAAAATTATGGGCATGTAATGTTTGCCAAGAAAAGACGCAGCAGAGACTTTAATCATGTAAAGATGATAATTTAGTTGTTACACTTGTTGAAATTATGGGATTAATTTTTTAAAAGTTTGCAAACTACAGGAGAAATGTAAAACAATAATTTAGTCAGACAAGCCAGCTAGCGAGTGGGTGATCCCCCCAGGCCAGGTAGGAATGCTGCCATCATGGAAGGGAAAGGGGCACCGGACAGTTTTACGTTTCTGGGAGTTGTTGTTATTCAAGCCAGACACTCAAGACTTTTTTTGATGAACTCGGAAAAGTTCAAAACTGCAGCACTCTCTGTGTCTCACTCCTGCCCGTGCGGTTTCTAGGGATGAGCTCACGGGTTCTGCATGGAGAACAAAAAAGGATTCACAAATCAAAAGCTCTGTATCTCAAGGAAACACTTTGGGTACTGAAAGGAGCCAGCTGATGCTCCAACCCCAGCACTTCGCTGGTGCCTGTGGCTCACTGGGAGGTGTGTGCTGGGGGTCACTGCTTTCCCTGGGGGTCAGGCAAGGCACAGGGACACTGTCGGTGCCACTGTGGCAGGATGACACTTGACACTGCTGAGACACGCCCCTGAAATCCTGCTGTGGAACACACCCCACAGCCTCTCCTTTGGTTTGACTTTCCTCTCCTGGAGCCTACCTGACCTTCTGGAGTGGGAGTGGGCATGGGGAGCCTCACACAGGGTCCAGTGCTGGAGTTTAAAGCTTGATCTTGGAGGTTTTTCCAGCTTTAATGATTCCATGATTCTGCCTGCACCCAGGTCTGCCTGTCCTACCCTGGGTGCAGGTACTGCCATGCATGTGCTGTGGAAATGTGGCCACAACTTTGGCATCAATTTTGCAGAGCGTTTTCTGGCAGATTGTCAGGAAAGAAGAGAGAAATGTAAAATAAGTCTTGTTTACTATAGATGATGATGTGGCAAAGTAACTCAACAGCCAGTTCGTGTAAGTTTATGACAATAATCATGACTATGTTTTATAAGTGTATTGCAATATGAGTGGACTCAATTCTGGCTGAATTTAAATAATATGGCTTTGTGCAGCAAAGCCTAAATCAAATGGCTGTAATTTATGCTGAAATGTGCTACAGGATGCATTTAGTCACAAGTATGTGCTGATTGTAGCATTGTGCCTGATTTATGACGTTTTACTTTTTCAGATGAAAATCCCTACCAAAAATAATATTTAGAGACTCCTTTTATTTACCGAGCCCAGCAGTTTTCTGTGGCACTGTGGCAGTGGATCACTTATCTTCCTCCTCTAGTTCCCAGCAGCCAGCCTGGAGCCGAGGGCTGGACATGGCTCCCGGTCTGTGGACTGGGAGAAACGGTGGAGGTGCAATGGGAGCAGCTCAGAGCCTGTATCACCGTCCAGCTTTGATGCAATATGTGTCCATCACATGTGGAGCCCGGCTAAGGTTGGTAAGACTAAAGTGAGTTAAACCATTCCCGCTCTGTCTCCATCAGTGAGCCATGGTGGGTGTCAAAAGTCAGTTTGGGGAGCGGGACGGACTTTACCCCTCACCCCTGCGGTTGGCAACTGATGGGAATGGGGATGTGGAATGCATATGGGTGTATTTAGACTATGGAGCTGAAGGATTCATGTCTGTGAGCTCTTTCCTGACACGCGAGCGGCTGAGATCCGATCGCCTCTGACATTTGCCAATTTCCTGGGCAGCAGAACGGCCGGCGAGCCCGCGGGACCAACATGCGGCTCCCGCAGCTTTCAGGTCTCATTAAACCGGACCCTTCATGACTCCTGCCGTAGGGTCAGGGCTGGTCCCAGGGACTGTGCCTTTGGGGTCACACTCCCATCTCTGTCCCAGGCTGCTGCTGTGTGCAGCTCCTCCCGCCAGGACGCTCAAGGTCTCCACAGCAGTGCCAGCCCGTGATTGCTGAGCCCTGTGGGTGCTCCAACAGCCAGCACTGCTGGGGCTGAGCACGGGGTGCCTTGGTCTGCACCCAGGCCTGTGCTGGCTCCCAGCAGAGATCCCAGTGTACAGAGGCAAACCAAAGAGGGCACCAGCTGGGGATCCCTGTGCGGGACCCACACAAGAGCCAGCACTGGGCGAGTGCCCAGTGTGTCCTGTCACAGGGTCTGGGTCTCTCCACTGTGAGAGGTCAAAGGCTAAACCATTAACAGTGACTGGCCTGTGTGCAAACCTCTCCCCATGTCTTGTGTTAGGGGTATGGATGGTGGGTGAGGCTCAGATGGGCAGCTGCAGAGGGACATTTCCTGATGTGGGTGAGTGTGACCCTATGGCCCGAGCAGCGTTCCTCCAGCAGCCATCCTGCCTGGAGTCTTTTAACTGGGTGTGACAATGTCCCCAGCACAATCAAGCTGAGAAACTTCATCTACCATCACTACCAAAGGTGAATGGCAGCCCCAGAGCACCCTTTGCTTCATTTTTTGGAACTCACAGAACAGGTTTCTGTTGTCAGGTGAGTGGGAAGGTTTCGGTGATTCTGACCATGTAGAATTACCTCAAGAAAGTGTCAGATCTCTGGCTCTGCTAGAAAGATATATAATTCAGAGACTAAAAGAAAGATCCATTTAAAGCATTTGAAATCCCTAAATAAATAATTTCATCTCGTAATAGGTCCTGAATCAACCTGGTAGTGTACACATCCATTCAGAGAATCAGGATCCACAGTACTCCATCCTGGGTTAAAATTAGTTGTGCTGAAAGTTTATCAGTGATTTATTCTGCAGAGTGACTCCATTTGTAACTCTCCTTCCTGAACGTTTCAGCACCATTGTGTTTGATGATAAGAACTTGTTGTAGCAACCTCTGTCCCTAAACACTTGGAAACTCTTGTTTAAATAAACATGCAACTTGTGAGCAACATGCAGCTCCAATGTGTATCTTATTAAAAGCTGGCAGGAGCAGAGCCTCCCAGCTTTCTTGCCAATGTTTGGAATACAGTAGCATTTTTACTCCATAGTAATAAATTTCTGTAGAATGAAGGGCCATAATATTTGCTGTTTTGGGGGAAAACTCTGCTTAGATAGGCGGAGTGATGGAAAATATTCCTAATAACTAAGACACAGAATGAAGCAGGTAAATATTTAGGTTGTTAACATTGTGTCTGCCTTTCACAGGGCTCTCACCCCTGAAGGAGGGAGGGAGACATTTCCCAGCTCTTCCAAGGAGAGGCCTCGTGGCGAGTCATCTGAAGAGAATCGATTTGGAACTTGCTCAGAACCAGACTGAGAATTTTCTCTCGCCCATCCCCATCCACCCCTTGCCTTTCCCCAACTGCCCCTTCAGCTCATGCTGCCTCTCTCTGACCCAGCTCTCCTTGTAGAAAGAACTCTCCTGCTGTCTTTAAGTCAGTGTTTTCTAATTAATTCACTATTAATTAAGGGGTTCTGATGTTATGATGTGAAAATTAGCTGGCAAACCAGACTGCCATTATCCAGAATTTGCAGAATTAAACTCTGAATTCCAAAATAACTTCTTCATTAATAATTCTGATTTTCCAGACATTACACAGAAACACTGGTGATTAGCAGAAGTGTGATGTGTTCTCATTCATAGTATCCCTAATTAGCAGTAATTTAGTTATTAACTCTGGGGCAAACAAGCAGGGACAGAACTGGGAGGTGTCAACACAGGAGCGTTTTGCTGCTGTTTTTAGGTCCTGTGCCCCAGGGAAGCTTTGTCTGCCCAGACCCTGGGTTTGCTGAAGGGAAGTCCCTCTCCTTGTGCAGGGTCAGATAAAAAGCAGCTTACAAGGAACTGGAGGAGATTGCCCATGAAGCCCCATAGCTCCCTGGTGCAGCTGGAAAGCACCAGACACGTCTGGTGCTGCTCGCTTGCTCCAGCCCGGCAATGGGGCTGAGGCATTACCTGCTTCATTCCTAACTCGGCAAGAGTTCAAGTGGGCAGGAAGCTGGCCCTTTGCCTGGGAGAATTTGTCACAAGATTAAGGAATTAATGAGAAAATACAATATATTAAAGAATGAGAGATTTTGCTAACCTTTTACCTTGTCTTTGCCTTAATTGCCTTTAAAAATCATGGGATACAATGAATTGCCATTGATTTTTCTCAATACCTTTTATTTCTGCAGGAGCCCGATAAATGGCAGTGAGAGGTGATGGTTCAAAGGGACTTAGGAGATTGATGAGGTGGGCAGGATCACAGAGATCACCCTGGGGACCCAGGATCCCTTGGTGATAGCACCACATGTGTGGCAGACTGTTGTGGCTCCCCTTCCCTGCCCAGGTGGTCGGCTGAACCCGTTCCCGTGGGGTGTGGCACAGAGCAGCCACGGTGCATGGCTGGACCTGGTCCTGTGGGTTTGGCACGAAGCAGCCATGGCAGAACCTTGCTTGTGGCACTGCATGGTGCTGACAGCACACGGCAGAAGGTGGTGCTGGGGCCAGGGATGCTGCTTGCCCTGCAGATGTGTGTCTTCCTTTGGCTGGTATGGGAGCCAGGCAGCCCTCCAGGGCAGGGACTTCTGTTTTAAAGCACATTATCTCAGCTTTATTTTTTTTCTCCTAAATATGATATTTTGGGCAATATATCTTCTCCTGGAGCTGGTGCAGGACAGAGCTGGAAGCTCTGCCACCTCTCACAGCCATGTGTGCTGTGCCTGCACAGCTGCAGCCCTGCAAGCAGGACAGGGACCTCCTCCAAGCACTGTGGCAATGCAGTGTCCCCTCTGTGGGACTTGGGTTTATCAATCCAGAAATGAACACTGCTGTTATGGCAATGCAGTTCTCATCCTGGAGGTTTCCAACCCTCATTGCAGAGGAGTCTTATCGAGACTTCAAGCAGAGACATGGGATTTGTATCAGGAACAGAGACAGAAAAGCCCTTAGGTCTGATCTCCTGCTTACCAGAGGCCAGATGAGCATGAGGATCCCTCTGGCCTGAACTGTATGATCTGTTATTAGAAAACACCTGGCAGCCTGACTGGCATCGCTGGGAAGGGACAAAGGACAGGGATAGGAAGGTTCTGAACTGAAGCTCTGTTCCCAGGGCTGGCCGTGCACAGGGGTAGCCCCAGGCAAAGAGTAACCTCAGAGTTTACAAACCTCTCAGACAGAGGCATGTACTCTGCCCGGAGCATGGCTTTCCAGGCAAGGAATACCTCATATCTTCAGTTCCAGCCAGCAGGAACCTGTGGCTGTGCTGCTTCGTGTGACGTGCCTGGACACTGTCCAGGTGGGACCAAGCTCCCCATAGGCAGCAGCATCCCCTTGCTTGCTGTGCATGTCCCCCTCTGAGTCAGAGCCTCAGCCTCCTGCCAGCCATTCAGAGGGGCTGCTTGGGAAGCCTCAGCCATAGTGGGATCATTTTCCTACAAGCTGTTTCAGGAGGCATCACCCAGGCAGTCGTATTTCTGTGCAGCATCTGTCAGGCTTCTGCACCTCAGCAAGCTTCAGGCAGGACCATTGATATTTTCAATAATGCTTTATTCAGAGACAGGTTAGGATAACTTCCCTCCCTTTGTTCTGCAGATATGATGTAATTTGGACATGTCTTTTGAAGTTCGAATGAAAAAATTGTCTTGTGTATATGATGAATATTCTAATTGAGAATAATATTCAATAAAGACCAAGACAGGTGCTTTTTCCTTCCTGGTATTCCTAATTGCTGATGTGTGACTGGAATTTCTATGTCCTCTTAAACATCTTTCCAGTGGTTTCCCAGATTTATTACTGTTCCATACTACTGAACATTTGCATAAAAAGAATTTAAATTAGCCTTTGCACTGTTATTTGATATAAGGTGGATCTTGCTGCCATGCAAATTCCACATGCAAAGAAGGCACCAGTCAGGGAGTTACTTAAGTTTTACTCTGACTTTGGTAATGCCTGGGTTTCCTGCACCTGAATGGTTCGGAGTTGTCCTGATGTGGTGGTTACTCCTGACCCCTTTCTGGTGTTCTCAGATCATTAGATGGTTGCAGAAATCCTTCCATGGTCCCCAGCTTCAGTCACCAGAAGCAGGTGAAAGTGTTTTGGAGTGGAGCCAGGACATCAGAAGTCTGGCTAATGGTGCTGCCTTCAAGTGCTGGAGAAGAGACAGACCCAGCTTCAATGTCCATCCCCTGTCCTGGGAACGTTTCTCATAGTATTGGAAGCAGGTGGAGAATGGCAGTTGATTTTAGCAGCCTGGGCTTTGTCTGCCTGTGACTGTTTCCCTCAGCTTTCCACCCCTTCCTGCTAACTTCTGTTCTTTGGGAAATGTCACCATGAAAGCGAATGAGTGAGAGGAAGATGGAAGTAATCCTGTCCTGTTTGTCCTCCTCATGGCCCATCCCATCAGAGAGCCCTTTTCCATGCTGCTGCTTTCTTGAGCTGTATAAAACTATGGACTGGAACCTGGCCTCTTTTTCCTTCCTGGCCTCCCTTTCCTCCACCCTCTTGGTTTCCCTTTTGTTTCTGGCTATTTTCTTCATTTGCAAACCTCAGTTTGTAGTTTTCTCAGGACTCCTCCAGTTCGTTGGGCTGTTGTGCTGACAGTGCGGTGAGCACAGGTCTCCCCGCAGACCACCTGGGAAACAGGAAACGTTCTGAACCTCTGGATTAACTGAAATACCATACTTAGGTCCCCTCTGACTTCTCCATTTCCATCTCCTGGTCTGACTCCCTCTAGTCCCAGCAGTCATAATCGTGCTCACACACCAAAATGGTTCAAGGTGAGCTGAGAGCCTGCATGCCAGAGTAAGGGTATCTTCCTCTGGAAAAGCCTGGGATGTGCATTCAGGCTCTCATACAGATCTTCCCACTTCGCTGACATCTGATTTGACAAAAGCTTGGCTTCCTGTGGTCCTCAGAAAAGGGGTGTGCTCACCAGGCAGCTCCCACTGGCCTGGAACCTGCTCTGGCACACTGGCTCCTTGTTTCTCATTCTCACAATCTCAAACGGGTGGGAAACCTGTGATTTTGAGTCAAAAGCAGCAGACTCTTCCCAAGAACCACCTCTAGCCTGAAGTTCCTAGAGGCTGTCTGGGGGTGTGGGGGGATGTGCCTGTGTGCCCTGCAGAGGATGCTGGCTGGGTTCCACAGGCAGAGTTGGCTGGGGTACCCACTCCCTCCCCACACCTTCCTGCCATCCAGAAATATGTTCAGGAGCTGTTATTAGAGCATTCGAAGGAGTCGGGTTCCTTGATCCTGTGCATATTAAAGGAAACAGAGTGGAGCACAAATCAAACCAAACGTTGCTGTCCTGTGAGGAGTGTGAGAGGGCTGGGGGTGCCGTGGCACCGGCCCCAGCACGAGGAGATGGTCCTCTTCCCCATTCATGTATTTTGTATTATAAAATGACTGCAGTTGTCATAGCAACATAAAGGGAGCAGATCTCATTACTGAGGCCTGGCCACATTATTTTCTCCAAGGAATTTCTTCTTTTCATTATTTTTCTCCAAAGGTCAGTTATCCTCTGAGGCAGGGTGGGAGATTCTGTGAAAGGTGAAGCATATTCATGGCAGAATTCCCCTGGTGGAATTTACAATCATTTTGCTTTTTTATACTTGTAGAGAGATTTCTTTTAGTATAACATTTTCTTTTAACCCTTTCTTTGGGAGCCTGGCTGCTCTGCATAACCAGCTGGGCTGGTGTCTTAAGGCTTTGGGCAAGGATGTGCTAAAGAAAGTGGAGAATTATTGTCAAATCACGCTTTTATTATGACATAAACCGAGGTGTGTCATGCTGCTTGTGAGCATTTTGCTGACTTTTTTGTTTGCTTTTAGCAGCTCCACAACCTGTAGGAACTATTTCAAACTTTATTCTGAGGCTGTTTCTTCTCTTCTCTCAAAACCATCACTGTCAGGTGATCATGCCGGTGACAGGGGAGCAGCTCAAACTGTCACACTGATCTGGAAGCCAGAGATCATGTGTCTTTATATCATTCATCATTTTTAATACTGGGGAGCTCAGCTTAACTGGACATGCAGGAAAATATATGCACAAACAGGGTGTTCCCTGACTGTAGGTCAAGAAACAACTGGATGTGGCACTCACTATTCTAGTCTAGTTCACAAGGTGGTGATCAGTCACAGGTTGGACTAGATGATCTTGGAGGTCTTTTCCAACCTCAGTAATTCCATAATTCTGTGATTTTGACTGCAGCATTTCATCAGTTCCAGAATTTCACACAAACACCTGAGTTCCTTTTCAAAGAAATATTTCTCATTACCTGGTTATTAAAGCTTTTAAACAAGCATTCCAGGTCCAACCAACAACTCGTATTTTCTAAACATGATGTGCAAGAGATAATGCCCAGCCAAAGAGAGAGGAATACAGATTGAGCCCCTGTGGTGTGGTATCTATGAGATCATGTAAAAGACCTCTCTGGCTCTCCAGTACATTACTTAGGAGGTTGTCGAGGATAAAAAGTTTCTCCAGGTTTACAGAGTTTTCAAGGATCCCTTGTCCTGAGATATGAGACACCTGGACACCAAAAAAGAGAGTAGCTCTAGATTGTCTTACAAGATGCAGAGCCCTCCATATCTCAGAGTTTTGTAAGATGATATATGGGCTTTTAATTGTACCAAAATGCTGTTTTCTTTTTCTGTTCACATGTATTTGTAAATATTTGTGTGATATTAAATAGATAAAGGGTCTGGAATCCTGCTCACACCTGCATCACGTGCTCTGTGTTTATGTCAGAGAAAAGTGATCCCTGGTCTCTGTGCGTGGGAGTCTGGCCTACCGAGCTGTACAGCACGGCCTTAAAGAAGTAATTAAGTTGGATATCCTGCTGTTATTTTTAATTTCTTTAATTTAACGTGGGTAAGCCTTAGAGTCCTAATATTATACTGATACAGCACAGAAATGTATCATGAAGATGATACACTATGAAGAAGAACGTGGAAGGAACTCACAGTGAGTGGGAGAGGCTGTGGGGAGCATATGGCTGTCAAGGCTTTGCTCATTAGTGGAAATCTGCCTGAAAATAGGATCACTTTCTGCTATAAACCTCAGTTATGCCAAAAGCCAGGATTTCCCAGAACGTCTCCTTTGTGTGCAGCAGTGCACTGGAGCACGTGTTCAGTGGGCTGCCAAGGAGCGGGTCTGGGAAGGCAGGAAAGCCTTGTGGTGGAGTGCGGGATGTGCAGAGCCATCTTCCAGGAGCACTGGCTGGACACAGCCGGGGTGACGCTTGGGGCGTCTTTGCCAAACTCACCAGCTCTTGGAAGATCTCAGGGTCACTGATGAATTCTGTGTTAGAGATACCTTCCTGACAACTCACTTCAAATGTGTCCTTGGCATTGCTCAGAGCAGGGTGGACTCATCAGGAACGGAGTAGGGTAAGAGGCACTTCTGACCCCTCATGGCCTCTCCTTCTCTGTTGTGCCCTGCAGGCTGCATGGAGCGAAGGCCAGGGCAGAGGGGTCAATACCACTGACCCTCTCCAAAGGTGTCTTTTAAAAATGAATGAATGCTTATGAATCCCCACCTGTAAATGAATAACAATGCCCGGCCATTTCACAGCCCTTCTCGTCCTGTGCTCATCAGGGTTTAGCACTGTCAGTGCACTCGGCAGCCGGGGCAGAGCCGGCGTTATTGCACTTGCTGGGACTTCGATTTAGATGTCCATTTTCTGTAAATCACATTTTGCATGCCAAATGAGTGTTTGCATATGCAAATGAGCAGGCATCTAAGTGGCCATGTGTGCTTGCTAATATCTACTTTGCATGTTCGCTGATAGTAACTGTGCCTGGTGAACAGGAGCGTGTGAATTTGTGCGTAACCACCGTGGCACGCGCTATGTGGTGGCAGAGGAAACCCAAGAAAATCCAAATGTGGCTTGGTTTAAAACGATTTAGGCAGCCCTAGGTTGTTATTTTACAAACAGATCAGCTGAGGACCAGACCGCACCAGCAAGCTTCAGTCAGCACATGAGAACACGACGCCCCATCGGAAACCCCGGAAAAGCCAGGATTTGTGCTGAGAGCATTCATTCCAGCCGAGCTTGGGCACTGTGGATGCCGTATGGTCAGGTGGATCTGCCAGGTGATGTTCTGTGCAGCGTTTCACTTCAGTTCCTCACAGGCTGAGCTGCTGCCTGGCTTTAATTGCGGGCTGCAGCAGGTAGATGGTGTCACATCACCCGTGCCTCGGAGCGAGCCGGAATGCCTGGAATAGCTGATGAACACGGGTTATTATAGGGCTTTTAACTGTGCATTTAGCAGTGGTGGATGTAAAGCTTTTAGCTTGCGCTCCTGTTTATTAATTAATAAAGGGCTCTGTTCCGACATTACTTACGTCCCCCCGTGTCTCGTCAGAGCTGCGGGGCTCATCGCAAATGATAAGTGGCCCAATGCACTTCTCATGAAATTCACTTAATGCTGGCAGCCGGCCCCGCAGCTGCGTGCCAGGATTCACACTCTGCTCCTCTTTGGCAGGCTCTCCTCCAGGACCCCTTCTTTGCTCAGCTTTTGCAGTTGGCACAGATGGAAGGATGCTGCGACACGGGCAGAGCTGAGGCCAGGGCTGCTCCCCTGAGGGCTGTCCTGTGGTCAGCAAGGCTGAGCAAAGCTCTTCTGAGCCATCCTCACACGTCTCCTTCCAGCTTCCTGGAGGGATGGAAGACTTAAAGATTTAAACTGGCACAGAGTGTCCCACAGACATATGGCACAGGGTGCATGTGCCAAAGTAGGACACGAGTCAGAGGCAGCATGGGAGTGGGGCAGTGCCAGGAGCTGTGGTGGCAGGTTGGGCACTATGCTGGGCAGAGCTCCCAACCTCCGTGCAAGAGACTTGATGGAGCAGGAGGATAAGAACAGCAGGAAAGGAAGAGAATCCCTGAACTCTGACCAAAGTGCTGCCAGGTCCCGACATGTTTAATAGTGGTATTTTATCACATGATTTCCCATCCCAATTGTGCCCACCTCTGTCGGTTCTGCCCAGTCCAGGAGGATTCTGCTCTGGGACTGCAGCACCTCTCAACATCGAGAACAGGTGCCTGTACAGTGCTGGAACCAGAATCCATGGGGTCTAGTCCCACGGACATAGCGGGGGATGTAGCTTCAGTGCATGCGGGCCCTGGCACTTCACTTGGCACCACAGGGCCCCTTGCCAGATTTTCAACATGCTCTGTGGTGCTGAGGATTGGAGCTGAGGGTTCTCCCACATGGTGAGAGGTGCCTATGCAGCAGATGTGGTTGGGATTTGCCTGACTCAGCTGCCAGTGCGGGTGGCTGCTAGTGCTCAGCTCCTTCGCAGCCTCCTCTCTCTCTCTCTTTTTTTTTTTTTTTTTTTTTTTTTTTTTTTTTAATTTATTTTTTTAAATTTTTTATTTTTTTTTTTAAATTTTTATTTTTTATTTTCCAAGTGGCTTGTTGTGGGGTAATAATTCACAACAGAAACATCTTCTTCTGATTAGGATCTGTTCAGGTATTTTTGTATCTTTACCTCTAATTTGGATGACAAATCCCCCATAGCTGTGATAACAAGAAGGGAAATGGGCACTGATAGTTTAGGCAGGATGAAGTGGTGTGATAAGGTGGTGTTTGTGCTTATTGCAAACATGTGCAGAATGGAGAGAGCCTCTTCACCTTCTGCAGCTTTGGCTGCTCCACTCCCAGCTGCCAGGATCAGGGGTTAACCCAGCAGGAGTCAGAGCAGTTCTGGGCATTATCCCAGAGGAGTGCCCCATCCTCTCCTTGCCTTGTGGGGAAAAGCCTGAAGGCAAATTTTGTTTTAGAAGTTTGTAGGAGGAATGTTCAGGGCCTTGTGCTGTGTCTCCAGAGCCTACAGGCGAGGCTGGGGAAGCTGGGGCAGCCAGCTGGTTCCTGCTCCCTGCTGCCAGGGTTTCCCTGCTCTTGGGGTGGAATCGCTGCTGGCACTGCTGTGCTCTGAGCCTGGTGGGCAGGGCAGGGCTGAGGGGCTTCAGCTGCTTTCCCTTCCTCCTCTCCAGCTACCACCCTAAATCCTCTGCAGACTGGGAGAAAGTTCCCGATGCCAAATCCCTGGTCCTAGACTTGGTGGCTCAGCCTGTTTTGGCTGTCGATGTTCTGGTCTGGCCCAGGTCAGTGTTCCTCCAAGGTGCAGCAAACACGGAGCAGATGTACCAACAGCAAGGATATTTTTGTCATGGATGTTAAAGGTTTGTTTTCATTAAGCATTCTGGAAACGTTGCTCTTTGTGCCTGAGCATTCGGGTTATGGAGCATCCTGCAAGCTCTGAAATTTGCTTTTTTTATTTAAGTTTCTTCTGACTTGAAAGGCTGGTTTTTATAACAGGTCAATTTCAGCCCATTTGATATTGATATATGAAGATCCTCAGGGATTATTGTAATGCATTTTTCATCCTGCTGTGATAGTATCATATAAGGAAAATGGGACTGACTGTTAAGTACAAATTGAAAAAGACATGGTCATTTAAGATAACTCCTTATCTGTATACAAGGAAATGGTATCAGGGAAATAGACCACCAGTTGACAGAAATAAATTTTGCCTCAGGCTCCTCCTTCTCTTCCCCAGCTGCTCAGGGTCCCTTTCTGTTCCCTTTCCCCTTCCCATTCCTCTTCCTGTTCCCCTTCCCCTGCTTTTATTCAATTACATTTATGGTGGAGTCTTTCTGGGCTGGATGTGAACCTGGCTGGGCTCCTCTGGGGGGGGGGGAGCAGCCCTGACCATCGGGGGGAGCCCCAAAGATCCCAGGCATTCTGGGGACTCCTTGTGTGACTGTGACTGTGCCACCGTCAGCCTGTCCTGCCTGAGTGGCATGGCCAGAGCCAACAGGCCCCGCCAGCGTTCTTGGGATGAGCTCCGGAAAAGGACACCTGAATTTATTTGCGTGTGTCTGGATGTGCTGGAGCAAGTGGAGGAGCTCAATGAATGATTTCTTTAGTCAAGTGAGAGCTGTTTGTTTTTATAGCCCTTATAAAAAGAGAGGAAACAAACTCAATAAGCCAAGTCACACTCGATCCAGTCAGAGTTTTTTATTCCTGGCATTTTATCTCAACTAGCTAATAAGCTATAAATCAGGGCTTATGGTGTGAACAGTGTCGGTAGGTCCTGCCTGAGCCCCCCTGGAATGACACTGCCCTGCCAACACCTTCCTGCAGACGGTCTGGCCTGTCCCTGGCTGGTGGGGTCTGTTGGAGAGTCTTCCTCACAGAAAACTGCAAAACCCATTTGACTTTACGATCGTTTTGGAGTCTGAGCAGGAAAAGTGTGTTTTTCCAGCTCCTGTGAGGTAATCACAGTGCGATGACATATGCTGCCGTTCCCTGTGTGCTGCGCACGCTGTGCTGAGCATCAGCTCTGAGCGTGCTTTCTCCTCCTCGGTGATTATTACATCCCGTTTGGGCTCCAGGCGTTCTGACCATCAGCAGAATGAGGGCGATTACAATTTGGCATAAGGCACTGCAGTCAGAAGCCAATGTTTAGAGACAGTGGTATAAGAGAAGTTCCATAATTGGAGCTGGAGGACTGAGTTTGCCAGAGTATCTATTGCTGGCATCGTGTCCTTCTTGGCGCTGCACCTATTGGAGCTGCACTTTGGCCCACACCTTGTTTCATACTGAGCCTGCAATTAAAGCACAATCAGTGGTCCCTGTCCAGCCCTGGGATGCAGTTGTGCAGCCCAGATTCCTGTACGTGCCCAAACGATCTTCAAGGCGTCCGTGGTGTAACACACACACTCCCTGCCAGCGCCTCTGCCAGGGCTCATGTATGAATTCCGAAGAGAACTTCTCCAGCTTTGATTTAGTGTCAAGGCAGTCCTGGAGCAAAATCCCTTCACTGACCATGGCATATCTGTCTGACCTCCAAGGACTTCGGCTCTTCATGTCTCCAGCTCTCGGGTTCCCTTTGTGTTATCCCTAGGCACTTGGTGGCTGTTGCATTTAGTAATGGCTGTTTTTTTATGATTTCCTTGTTGAATTTGTATTTCTGTGTTTTATTTCACAGCCACCATAACTCTGAACCAGAGCAATCACTGCTGCTGGTGGAAAAGCAGTGAAAGAGGCAAGCATGGGGTGCTTGGGAAGGAGAGTTGGAAAAGTCCTCAGGACATTCCAGCCAAATGCAGATCTGCAACAGTGATGCAGGAACCATGTCTGACTCCAGAGAGGCTCTGTGAAGGCTTCAGCCTTTGCCTTGGGAGGTGTGAGGTGGGTGTCTGCTGTGGGAAGCTTTGTACTGGGAAGGATGGTGGCACCATGCCTGGGGCCAGTGCAGAGCGCAGCCAGAGGTGGGGGAAGCTCCACACTTGGCTGTGGGGAGGAGCTCGTTGGCTTTTTGGAGAAACAATACCCCAGCATCCCATTTACAGCCCACGCCTGGTGGCACTGGGCCTTCCCTGAGCCGGTCGCTTCAGATAACTGACTCAACAGCATGCTTCATAATTAAAATATTATAGCTGGAAATGTTGAATATCTTCCAAGTATGCCAGGAGGCTTCTGTTTGCACGGCTTGGAGCACAGGCTGTCAGGGAAGGCTGGTCGGAGCAGAGACAAACGCATTTATGTTACATATTGCTCCAGCATCTCCAATTCACACAGCCCGTGCTGCTGCTGGCAGCTTGTAATTTCCTTCACACCTAATTGAACTTTGTTTTAAAGTCTTTTGTCTGACTAATGTCCAGAGTGCTATGACATGGCTGCTTGGCCTTTCATGCCGATTCTCCATCGGTATTTACAATGGGAGTCTTTGGGGAAGGCACCCCAACTGCTGCATGGGGAGAACTGGAAGTCAAAGGGCACAGCTTGAGGGAACGTCTGTGGGGGTCCAAATGTGGGCCCGTGGAGTGTCACTCTGACACCCTGCAAGGACAGTCAGGTAAGGGCTGGATCCTGCAGAAAGCATCCCTGGCAGCCCCTGGGACAGCAGGGGCAGGGCAGTGGCTCAGCCCACACCGTGGAGGTGCCATTGGTGGTCTCGGCTGTCTGCACTATCAGCCTGTGTGTGCTGTGGCTCGAGGACAGGGTCCAGTGCAGGTGTGGGGGCTTTGGTGGGGTCCCCTGTGCCTGGTGCCTCTGCTGTGACCTGAACATCAGCTGGAAACAAAAGCATCTGCCTGTCTCTCTCTTCAGGGGCTGCTTAAGACTGTACAAGGAGATAAGCAAATTATATGGCCTTAAATATCGGTGGGATCTGTGATTCTCCAGACAGCCATCAAGGCTGGGCTAACAAGGGCACTTTAAACACCGAGTCAGGCATTTCTGCTGCAGAGATCCTTGTCTCAGCCTTCCCCTGGGAGAAGAGCAGACAGCAGGTTTGTTAAAGAGCACTGCTTTAAGTTTTTCAAAGTGAAATTCTTGTTTTTCTGCTATTGCTAAGGAAACTGAACATTTTGTCCCTGCTGGCCCCTGAGCTCCAGCACTTACTGCTGAGGTGGTGCAAAACCAAGCCTAGGCCAAGTGCCCCTCCCTTCACGTGCAGAGGGGAGGTGGGATGCTGGACCACGGCGCCGGGCAATACTCTGACAGCCTGGCACGTTCAGTTCAGGGTCTGTCCTGTCTGTGATGAGGAGGATCTGGCTGGGGAAAGTGCTGGCAGCAGCAGGATCTCTGTCTGGCACAGAAGACCCTGCCCTCCACGCCCTGGCCAACACCCTGAGCTGCCAACACGGCTGCCTGTGGTGCCGTCCCCACCACCAGAGCTGCAGACCCCACCAGGGCTGCAGACTGGGGAGTCAGGGAGGGGATAAAGGTTCTATGGATTGATCAGCTGTTCCTTGGGCTGGCAGGAAGGATAATCCTCATTAACACACCCTTTATTGCTGCAGCTCCTCAGGAAAGAGATGGAATTCCAGCATTGAAAAGAAAAGTGCTTTTGAATTAGTAATGTTTGTCTAACACAGAAAGCTCCAGGGCACCTGGGATAGTTCACAAGTGGTGTCTCGTGTTTTGGAGGAGTGGGAAAAAAGGGGTTTCAAAGGCAAAGCCCTCCCCAAGCTGGGTTGGAGTCACAAGGCTGCATGAGCAATGACCTTCTCTGCAGTGTCCCAGGCTGCTCTGACCCTCACCAGGAGCTCGTCCTGCCCCTCCAGTGCAGCAAACCCTCACCACAGCATCTGGAACCCACATCCTCTCTGCTGTAGCTGTGCCGGGAGGATCCCAGTCTTGCTCCGAGTGATTTTCAGAGAGCTGAAGGATATTATTCTCTCTGGCAGACTCATCAATACTTTTAATTAGCTTTTTTTTTACCCTGCTTCCATTCCCTTCCTAGATATCAGCCTCTTAACAGATTTGAGTATGTTTTGAGCTGCCATACCCGATGCCATTTAAATCACTTCTCAAGGGCGCTGGGCCAGGGATGTGCAGTGGCAGTTTAAAGGGATTAGAGCCCTTTGTTTTTTCACAAGTGGTTCAATTTACAAAAGATCAGGGTTCAAGACCTGCACACTGTAAAGTGACTTAAAGCCATGAAATCTATTTCTCACTAATTCTAGATTACTCTCTACTTAGGAGCCCAGGGTGCCAAAAATGGTGTTTTTTGTTAAAATGATATGAAATCCCAATGCCAGTCCTTTTAACCACTATTGCATAGTGTACAGTGTCATGCAAATTCCGGACCTATGTGAGTAATTATGGAGCAATGAACGTGATCATTTCGATTAAACCAACACGTGTTTTCAAAGATTTTATTTAACGCAGATAACCGTAAAACTTTGTCACTTCGCTTCTCCTCTCGGGCATACGCACAAAGCCTTAAACACCCCACGTATCTCCTTTGTAAAGTCTGAGCATTAATTGCCCACTGCTTATTCAAGCAAAGCCCCCATTGAGGTAAATGGGATTTTGTCTGAATAAAGGCTGCAGAATTGGACCTCTTGTCTGTCGGCTAGAGATAGGCGACCGGTTTGGTTTTAGGGTCTCCCGCTGCAAAACCGGAGCATTAGGGAAGATGGGTTTTCTGTTAAAAAAGTTTTATCTTACTCAGCATCATACTTGTAATTTGAAATGGAGAGAACCGGTGGCCCACGCGATCATGAATAAAGAACAGTGGGAGAAACTGGGTCAGGCTGGCAAGAAGGTAGGAGCTGCCCCGATTGTTTTTCTTCCAGCCATTAGCTTCACAAGAGAATCCTTTTTCTCACTGGACGACTGTACTTTATTTTTCTAAAGCAGTATCCCTCTGACAACCCAAAAGGAATACTGCATCTGCAAATGAATGGTGCCTGCAAAGAGACAACATGAAATTTTTAAAAAGCATGGTAATAAACGCTATTCAAAAAAACACAATCTCTGAAAAACATGGCCTATTGAAATGACAAGCCGAAAATCATTTGCTAAGCACTGAAATGGCCCCTTTTGTCACCCCAATCCTTCTGTTGACAGTTACCTTTCAATCCTACAATTGTGCAGTAAGTACTGATTTTTATTCAATGTTCTATTCACCCTGCGTATTAATGAAAAGAAAAAAACTTGTAAGAATAGCCTTTAATAGGCTGATAGACAAGGCTCCCCTATTCTCCTGCTAGAGCTCCTCTTATCAGCTTCTCACAGTATTGCTGCTCGCTCAATTCTTTCCCATTTCTAAACTTTGCTCACTCATCTGGGCTTGTTCTCAACTGAGATGGAAACATTTTTATTTCACAAGTCTTGCTGACCTTTTCTTCTTCTTCAGGCAGCATTAGGTGAAGCTCTAACCTCAGACCAGCTTTTTTTAAAAGCTCAAAAAGCATGAGCAGATCAGGTCTCAGCCCATCTGAGGGGGACTGGACGGGTTGTTCCCTGAACACTTCTGAGCTTCCCAGGGCCGGGGTGACAGAGCAGCAGCCACCACGGTAACGGCAGTGACACAGTCCCCTACTCATCCGGTTCTCGCTGCCCTGTGCTCGTGTTGGGGTCCTGGGGGCAGAGAAAGGCCGGTCACACTCCTGGGTCTCACTGGGGCCATTGGCATCACTGTCCCTTGGCCAAAGCAGTGACTTTTACGTACTTGCTGCAATTAGAAAGTGTATAACGAACACTGGACAGTGTTGTCCTTGTCTGGAAGTATCCGATGCCAATTCTCCCAAGGTTTCTGGAGCAGCAATGAGCAGTTTTGCCCAAACCTAAAAATTATATTTATTACAATTAAAACCCAACTTTGTAGCATGTCCCCAGTCTGTGACTGCAGATGTGTCCCCGCTCACTCAGAGCTGGTGGTCACAGTGGCTCTGTGCAGAGCTTTGAGGGGGCTGTCCCTTGCCTGGGGCCCCCTCATGAGGACTGCTCTGTCTGGGCTGCCTGAGGTGACCACCAAAGGCTGCAAACCCCTCGGGCAAGCAGGGCTGTGAGGGGCCCTCAGATGGGGCAGTGAGGGTCCGTGTCTGCTCCCGAGCCCGCTCCCAGATGCGATGCATTGCCCGTGCTCCGGAGGGGAGAAGCCTCCTCCTTCTCTGCATTCCCCACTCATGCAGTTTTTCTTTCCAGTAGGGAAATTCAGCACATAACTATCCAGGACTGCAAAAATGTAAACAGTCTGTGTTACATGTCTTCAAATTACAGCCCCGCTGCTCGACACATGTGCAGCTAATCGAAGCCCTCTGCTTGCGGGGCCCCAGCCCAGGCGAGTGCCAGCAACTGCCTGGTGCCCCTTGGCCTGAGTGCCCCCTGGCCTGGATGCTCCCTGTCCTTGATCCCCCAGCCCCAGCACTTCTCCAGGACCCCCACTGCTGCCATGCCCTTCGCACCCCACTGGAACCTCCAACACTGCGAGGGCTGCCCGTGGCTGGCCCTGCCGCCCAGCGAATATTAACGAGGAGAAGTCTACTTAGGGATTGTTTGAATAGAGGAAATTGTTTTACATTGTGATGCAATATTTCCACACCGGGGTCTCATTTATGCAGCATATTAAAGTCAACACTCGGCACATCTATCTCCATAAGGAGCCGGGCCCATTATCCCCAGTTACTTTTAAGCAGTCTTTGGCTGAGTCCTGACGTGCCGCCGGTGCCATACATCACGGGGATGCAGTTCCTTAAACTGCAGCTCGTGATTGATAGTTTAACCTTTTTCTCAGAGGTTAATTCGATATATGCTGGTGTAAACTATAAACCAGAGCTCCAGCCTGTCGGGAGGAGGTAATCTGCATGGCACTCTTATGAGATCTCAGGTGCTGCAGTAATTACACTGTCTTCTCCTCCTCCTCCTCCTGCCACTTCTCCCTCCTGGCAAGAGGAGGAGAAGGTACTCACCAGCACCTGAGGAATCCAGCTCTGACCCCACTGTGGCAGAGGAGGCTGGTGTCCAGATGAAGGAACTCCCTAATCTTCCTGCTCCTAACAGCTCTGACAGTTATGCCAGGGTTTTGATAGGCACGTTGGGATTTTGGCATGGTGGAGCCCTTGGTCTGCTCCCAAGTGCATTCCTTCCTGGAATCCTCATGCTGTTCCCGAGAATGGTGGTAGAGGTGGCAGGCTGGGCAGCACCTGTCTCAGCACAACAGGGTCATTTCATGGAGCTGGGGGTGACGTGAGCTCGTGCTGGGCATCCCTGCGGGTGCCCCTAACCTCTGGCCTGTGCTGCTGTCACACACCATGACCAGGAATCACGGTTGCTGCTGGCTCCTGCCACAGTGGCCATGGTACCTGTGTCCGTGGCAGGAGCCTCACCACTCTCCCAGCCTGGCTCCTCTGCACAGGGCAGCGCAATCCCCTCCCAGAGCTTCATCCTCTCTTGCTTTCTTAATTTCTCTCATTTGTTGTTTTGGTTCCTCATGAAAGCCAAGGGTTGGAAGGATGTGCTGTCACCAGTTGCTCTTTGGTAGCTCTTCCCAAAAGAGCTGTGAGGCCACCCAGCTCCTCTGCTCTGCCAGGTATGCTGGCACAGCATCCGCACCACTCTGGCCCTGTGGGAACCTGGTCACTGGGAAACCCTGTCACTGCTGCCAAGCTGGAGTGAGGTTTGGGGGGTCTGCAGTGGGTTTGGGCGGTCTGCAGCAGGTTTGCCATCAGGATCTAGCCCTCCCTGCTGTGAGGGTCTCGTGCTGGCTGTCCAGTGGTCGACTGTGTGTGGCACAGCTGTAACCTCCCAGCATTCCCCAGGAATGGCTGTGTGCTGTTCATGCATCTCTTTGGCCTCTGTCCCCAAAGAGTCATTATTTCCATAGGAAATAACTATTTCTGCGCAAGATCAATAAGATTTTCTTGAAAAAAAAGGGAGAATTTTAAAGGCTTGGTTTAATTTAATCTATTTCTTTGCAGGACGCTCCCTTTGGTAACAATAGGAATTCGATTCTTGCCAGAGCAGACTCCTTAATTAGACCCCACAAAATGAACAGTAACGTGTCTCTGGGCTGAAATTCTCCCTTTCTGGAGCTTGCAGAAAGGAGGGAGTTTCTAACTCATAATTGCATCTGAATGCAAATGGCTGTGCCAATGTGAATATATTAAAAGCAGCAGCGTCAGCAATCACTGTGAAAAAAAATACATACAAATGAGGCCCCAGCTTATTGCTCCATTTGGATGCTGTGAAATGGCACCTTATTGTGTTATTATAAGATTTCTTGCTTAGTTAACAGAAAATGCTTACAATTAAGTCTGAACTCATTTAGTGCTCAGACTAATTCACATTAGAAAAAAGATGTGACCTCGGCTCCAGATCCCTTTTCTATGGCTCTCGCTGTATGTGGAGGTGGCGGGTCTAGTGGTGGTGTGTTGGGGAGGAGCTGTCCTAAGTTCCCTGTGTTCCTTGTCCCAGCAGTGAGAGGTGCAGGGAGCACAGGGCAGGGTCCCAGGGACAAAGCTCACATGTGGACTGGGCACTGCAATGACCCCTGTCCTGCCTGTGAACTGGGGGCATGAGATGATGCCACAGGATGGGCTTTCTGCTTTTTCCATTTGTCTTGATTCTTGACACTCCCGTGGTTTGGCCCTGATGTGTTGTGCCCTGTTCAGTCACCTGCTGGTCCTTCCTGAGCCCCTGTGCCCAACCCTGGTCCTGTGCTGGGGCTGGGGCTGTCTGAGGAAAGGGCTGCTGCCCACAGAACCCAGCTTTGCTTGCCAGGTGGGTGATATAGGTGGAATGGGGATAACAGCAACAGAAAGGAGGCCTGATGTTTTAGGGGTGCAGCACATCTGCTGTGACTGTCGGGAACTCCTTGCAAATGACCAAGGTCTGCCCAGATCCACCCTTTGATGGTAAGTGAAAGGGCCACTGTGAACACTCACTGTTTGGAGCAGACAGGCACTTCTCCTAGGGTATCCAAATTAGTGGAAACCATTGAATTTTATCTCCTTGCATATCTGCCCTTTTTTATGACACTGAGAAATACCATCCCTGTACAGTGTGGGAAAGCTGCAGATAAATGAGGGCAAGTTTGTGTGTGCATCAAACACTGTGATGATGTGTCTTGTAGAACAGCCTCCCTGGTGCAGCACATAAACACTCTGTCTTCTAGGCACAGCTTTAGACATGGCAACTCTGGCAGGGGCCATGTATGGAAGAATGAGAATAATATAAATATTAGGAAAGAGTTGCACTGTGGGAAATTCAGCAGGCACTGCATGGTGAGGAGCTGGCAGGGCACCGGCACTTTCCAGAGCCTGGCCATCCTTCATGGCTGCCAGTGGCTCTGGGAGCAGAGCTGGGGTTGCCCAGCCTGGCACTTTTGTGGCACACTGACAGCTGTCCTTCCCTCCCTTCTCCTTTTCCTTCTCCTTCTTCTTTCCCTTTTCCTTCTACTTTTCCTTCTCCTTCCCCTTGCTCTTGCCCTTGCCCTTCCTGACTCTGATCTAGGACTCCTCTCCTAGCCATCCAAGTGCCAACCCTTCTCCTGTACAACCAATACCTGTAGGATGAGGCCTGAGGAAAATTTATTATTGTGACCCTCATGGCACCGTGAAAAACTTTGTGGAGCTGCCGAGTGAAAAGTAAAATTTGCATTTAAATAGAAAATGTTTGGCAGCATGTAACCCACCGTCCGTGTGTGGCAGGGGTCCCTGGCCATGGTGAAACATCAGTGGTGGCAGCAGTGGGGTCCTGGGAAGCAGAGCTCAGCAACTGCACCGGACCCTCCTCTGCTCCCCGGCCTCCTCTGTGCCTCGGCAGGGTGGGGACGTGGCCCTTAATCACTGACTGCTTTAACAGCCTGGGCCAGACCCCTCCCGCTGGGAGCTCACCCGATGGTGCCTCTGTCCCTGGCCAGCACTGCCCACTCTTTGCCCTCTCTGGGAGCTCCTGGGCTGTGTGGAAGCCTGGCCGAGACGGCCAAGGCTGGGTACAGGAGGGAGAAGTGCGAAGAATTTTAGGTGGTCTATAAATTAATTAAGCCCCCTTTAAAGGTTAACAAGGTCCACTCTGTCCGTCATTAAAGTAACTTCATGCATTTAAATTTTAACAGTCAAACCAATTAGCAATAAAAATGTATGAACTGCACTTTATTGGATTCTGGTCAAGCTGGAATTGGTTAAACGTTTGATGTCTAATACATTTTTTCCCCTTCTCTCCATTTTAAACACAACCCATAGTTCCCACAGGTCATGAGAACACTAGTGAGCTCAGGAGGTGGGACAGTGGGATGGTGACAGCAGCAGCCAGGGCTGCTCTGACTGAGACCCCTCCTTGCTCCTTGGTCCTCACAGCAGCCTGGCACCCCAATCCATGCTGAGCAGCATTGGGAAAACACTTGAAACTCTTGGTAATGCCTTTCTGAAAGGAAAACACTTGGGACTCTTGGTGGCACCTTTCCAAAGGCACCCACTGCTCTGCTGCTGTAGGGACCCCTCGGAGTCCTTTCCCACCTCTATAAGCAGTCAGTGAAAATCATCTACACAAGGGACCCAAAATGCTGATGCAGCAAGTTCTAGCCCCAGCAGGAATTACAGGATTATGGCACATCTTGTGTCTATAACAAGCACCACGTGAAGGGGATGTTTGCAGGATTGCAGGCTGCTGGCCAGCCCGGCAAAGGGACAGGCTCTGGGGAGCACTGAGGTACCTGATCAGGTAAACACTCAGAGAAGCAGGCACTGACCTCCCTGAATAGAACAACAGCGGATAAATTCTCTGCTCACAGATGTGGTGGTATTTGTTTCCCCCAGGGCCTGCAGCCAACAGACTGCACAGGTATTCCAGGACCTGAACCTGAAATGACAAACAGGGATGGCAAAAAGCTGCCAGGACAGAGCCAGGATCGAGGGGGCTCACTGCAGGATGGAGTGGGTTTGGTCCCTCTAAGGGGTTGGTGCAGAGTCTGTGCTGCCAGGAAACCTGGGATGAGCCTGTCAGGAATAGTGGAATGGGGAAATCTGTTTGATGCTGATCACTGATCAAAATGAAAAATTATGGTTGGGGGGTGGGGTACAGGAAGAGCGGAGGTTAACGTTCAACAGAGCTGCTTCAAGGGTCTGCGCCGGAGCTGCAGCTCCGAATACCCCCGAGAGCAGTTGTGGAAACCAGATGTTGAGGGGCAGTTGGGGGGGGAGGAGGGCAAGGGGCTGGTATCTGCTCATAATTACTCTTGATTTTGTGCGATGACATTGAGACTGTAGGCAAACATGAAAGAACACTTGTGGGGACAGCAGTGTTCATGCCGGCCAATGGATTAATAAAGCATGACTGACGTGCAGGGAGCAGGAAGGCGCACATGGAAGTGTTTTGTAGGGGGTTTGATGTTCCACAGGCCCATGGAGCTGATTGCCCCCCAGCACAGCGATGGGAGCACTATGTTTGGGAAGCTCCCAGCACTTTCATTGCTGTGCTCTAACACTTCTGTGTGACCAGTAACCGCTCACTTTGTGCTGAGGGGCTCCTCGGGCACATAAGGAGCCTGGCTCAGGAAGAAGCCCTCAGGTGCAGGACATGGTCTCACTTACCTCTGACAAACACATGGCGGTCCTGCAGCAGAACGTTCCCAGCTGGTGGTGGCTCCTCTGGAACAGAGGGGTTAGAGAAGCCCAGCAGAGCTGAGGTTGGCCGGCTCAGCAAGCCCCAGCCATGCAAAGGGACAGGAGAATCCTACCATCAGGGGAGTCTGGTCTTGAAGCCTTTCTCCCCTTAGACACGAGGGAAACTACAGCTCAGTGCAGTGAGCCAGGTCTGTCAGGAGCGGGGTATGCTCCCATGAACTCCAGTGGCAACATTAAAAATGAGATGAATCCTGTTTCTTCAGTCTTTCTGGAAGCAATAAAGATAACAGGGGATCACACAAGCACCATGTTTTCCACTTCTAGCAGCAGTGCCGCATTTCTGCAGCTGGGTCACTTTCTTCATAGGAACTTCCTTCCCTCCTGCCATCCCCCTGGTCAAAAAAGGGGTTTGTGGAAACAGCCCAGAGTGGAGCTGCCCACAAGGTCCCCATTCCCAGTGTCAGTCCGTGGGTGACATGTGGTCAGTGCTCATTCAGAGCCTGAACTCAACAATGGTGAGTTCCACCAGTCCCTACAGCGGGCCTGCTGTGGGAGATGCTGGTTTTTGACTGGGCTTAATTCACACCACAGACTGTTTGGAGCTGCAGCTATTGGGGCAGCTTCCAAGAGAGCACAGTCAACCTCCTCTCAAAGCAGGTCCCTGACTCAGGAACAGCACATGGATGGTAAACGGTTAACCCGTTCCAGTTAAATTGGAGCAATTAACTCATAATCAGATTAACAAGCATTGTATTCTGGATAAAGGGATTTTTCCTTTAGTAATTGCCCAGTGGGTGCACTAAACCTGCACTTTAGGAAAGGGGATCAGAACTGCGGGGTGTGGAGGGGGTGCTGGCCCTGGGCAGCCCACCAGCAATGAGGTGTGGGGAGCAACCACCACCAGCACCCTCAAACCTGGCTCCAGGATCATCCCGGCTGCCTCCAGAGTTAGAGCAACTGCTCCTTGCTCCCCTTGGAGAGATGCAGGGTTCCCAGAGGATCCACGAATCCAAATCTGACCCTTACTGAGGAAGGCCAGCCCCGACCCTACGCCGAGCAGGGGTTCATCCAGCAGGTAGGTTCATACACACCCCCGAAGAACTATTCCAAGAGCAGGGAATGGGGCTGAGAGAGAGGTGTGGGAAGAGCACAGCAAGGGGGAGTCAGTCACCACCCACCTCCTGCACTCACTGCAAACCTGGAGAGAGACTGTTACAACTTTTAATTTGTAAAAGCAGGAGGAAAGGAGCATGTGAATGGAGAGAGCAGCAGAGGAGATGGGCAGCAGGGGCTACCCAGCTTCATAGGCAAATTCCAGACGCTTCTGGGATTCCTTGCACCAGCAGGGTTTGTTTTGTCAGTGGTTTGGCGTCCTTCCTCTCTCTTCTAACCTCCGTGTTGTGAGCTGTAGCCTTGCTGGGTGCAGGACTGGGAGAGCACAGAGCCACGTTTCGCATCGCACTGGCTCTGCCAGCAGCTGCCAGGCTCTCCAACACGGGTTGTTTTGCTCCTTCCTCTGCATTCAAACCACCAGCACCAGCCCTGTTCTTAATTACTAACCCAGCTGCAGCCTGTGGCTTGAGCCCTGTTGGTTTAACTCGATGTGGCTGGGAAGGGGTTACCTCTTCACACAGACAGGGGGGCAGAGCTGCACTCCAGGACCTGGGCTGGTGGCCAGCCAGCATGGGGAGCTCCCTGAACGCCCCCAGGCTCTGCCTTGACACCCACCGAGCAGGGAAGGTCCTGGTGCACGGATGTTGGGCTGGACAAGATGTTGCCCTGTGGGGGGATAGAGGAACTCCCCAATGGACTGGGAAGCATTGTTGCTGGGATCTCAGATTCACCACTGCATATCCTGAGCCTCAGGAACTGCTAACTTTCTTGGAGGAATAAACAAAATCCTCAAAGGTTCTTGATGACTTTCACTTTCAGAACCCTGGTCATTCCTCCCAAGAGGACTGCCTGTGAGGGGTGTCTCTGATGGAGTTGGCTGGCACCTGGCAGGTCCTGGTGACTGTAGAGATCTCAGCTTCCAGGGACACAACTATAGCCCACACTCAGCACCCCTCTCACCTCTGCTGCAGCCCCAAGCTCCAGGGTCCTTTATCCATCCCCACCTGGAGACCTGAAATCTGCTCAGCCCCAAACCACTTTCCAGTGCTTTTATCACCTGCCGTTGGGTCCAGCCTCAGCTTATTCCGATTGCCACCCAGCTGAACTCCTTTCATGCCCCCCCCGGGGCAGAACCCACCCAGCCTTGTCCCTGCTCAGTCCTGCCATGCCAGCACCACGTTCCAAGGTGGTGCCCCGACAGCCTGGCTGTGGAGAGCCCGTGGTGTGCACATCCCCAGCAGCAGGAGGGTGGTGTGCTGTGTGTGTGCCATGTTGTGCAGCGTCCCCTGAGAGAAAGGAGCGAGGGGGCAGAACCATGCCTGAAGTTTCCCAGCGAGTGGGGACTCATGGAAGGGTCTAGACCCAGCTTTGCCAGATGCCTGTGGCATTTGTGGGCAGCTGGAGGATAAAGAGCTCACCCCGGTGGGTTTCTGTGCACGTGTGTGCACGTGTCTGCAGCAGGGGTGGCTGGGCCAGCAGCGAATGGCCTCTCTCCAGAGCAGTAATGCTTAATGCAGGATTGTTTTCTCTAGGCAAGGATTATCGCAGTGATCTGGGCAGCCAGTGCAGCTCCAATCCCATTACTCCATTAGCATGGGCGTTATA
Source organism: Pyrocephalus nanus (assembly GCA_038380795.1). Taxonomy (NCBI): domain Eukaryota; kingdom Metazoa; phylum Chordata; class Aves; order Passeriformes; family Tyrannidae; genus Pyrocephalus; species Pyrocephalus nanus. The sequence goes on from CM076278.1 coordinate 7,054,244, forward strand.
AGGTGACACTCTGCATCTGCTTGACAAAACACAGCTTCAGACTCTGCGCTGAGCATTTTAACCAAAAGGAACCTAGTTTTCACTTGGAGAGAATTTGCTATTATTATTGGCTTGTAGTTGCTTAGAAATAAACAGCAATAAAGACTTTGCCAATTTACTCTCAAAATGTTCTCATTTGAAACACACCATGCAGAAAAATATTAACAAAGTAAACTCCCAGCTTGGAAAAGGCTAAAGAGAGCTTTTTTTGGAGTGTCAATGTTTGTGGAAGTGTTTTCTGAAGAAGCTGCAGATTGAATTGAGCAGCTGTTGGTGCCGTGTTGCCCAGGGCAAGGCACTGGGCATGGCCCAAGGGCAGAGGGGTGGTAGAGCCTTGCTGCACTGGGAAGGCAGAGAACACTAGTGGGCAGCAGCTTTAGGAATGGTGTGCACCTCACTGCTGGGCGTGCAGACAGCCCCTGTTGGTTTCTGTGATCCCCTAGTAGTCCCTTGGGATCCCACAACAGCCCCTTGCCATCCTCCAGCAGCTGTCTCCTCTTTCTCCTCTTACACCCCCTCATTGTGCACTGGCACCCTGCAAGCTGTGCCTTCCAGCTCTCAGGCGTCGGTGTGCAAGGTAAGAAGGACAGCATTGCCTCAACACCAGCCCTAACAGGGTTGAGTTGCATGTGTGATGAGCCCCAGCTCTTACGTGGGGCTTCTGGTGGGATAGGTGTTGTCAGCAGGGCTGGATCGGTGATCCACAGAGCCCAGAATATTCTGCTTTTTCTGCATTTTCCTCCAGTAGTCACAGAATTTGGGGCCTGGATGTACCTGTGAGAAGAGACGCTGTTCAGGATGGATCATTTATCACAGAGCTGTGGTTTAGGGGAAAATGATTAAGGATTATGTGGCCAAAAGTCTCCATTGTGAGGTATTCGTGTGGAAGGGGACATACAGCCCATCCTGTGACCTGGGTGCCTATAAAAGGGCAGTTTTTTCTGATGGGATGATTCTCAGGAACAGAGAAAAGCCATTGCTTCCCTCTCTCAACTTAGCATGCCTCAGTCCAGTGCCAGTCTGGGAGGGGTGAACATGATAAGGTGTGAAAGCCTGAACTAAAGCTTAGTTCTGACTTTGCAATGGAGTTATTCAGCATTATTGGCTTGTAAATTGTTCCTGTGGTGAGGTTTAGTAAAAGACTGAAGGGTCTTTTGGCAGTCAGAGAGTATTTATGAGGCTTTTGTACTGGTACACGGAGATTTTCGTGTTTTGCCCATGCTCCTGCTGCCCTGGAGGCCATGTCCTGTTCATCAGGGAGCATATACACAGGTGCCAGTGAGGTCTGGGATTTTCTAGCCTCCTGTCCCTGGGCACTTCACTGCAAAGGAAGTGACAGAGGAGTCCCTGGCCTGGCAAGGAGAAGTGGGGTCCCTCGTCTGTCCTCGGTGGCAGGAGGGGAGGATTAGTGTCTCACCTGAGGGCTGAAGGCTTCCTCACTCTTGTTTTCCAGCACTGCAGGAGCGCTGGTGAATTCCTGCTTTTCAGGGCAGGATGCCATGAAATGCCCTGGTCCTGCTGGCTGACTGCCACAGGAGCCCCTCATGCCCTGTCCTGGCCTCAGGGGTGGTGGCTGGTGCCCAGCAGCCTCAGGGATGGCTGGGGGAGGCTGATCCAGTTGCCTTTGATGGCACTGTGGCTGCCCTACTGGCACTGTGGCTGGCTGAGGATGCCAGATCACTGCTTCCAGTGAAGCAAAATCCACGTCACCAGGAGCTGAGCGCTGTGAGGGGCTGGCAGGTCATTCGTTGTGGGCATTTCCAACAACAAATGAGCTCCAGCGAGCACTCATGAGGATGGGGAGTGCAGGAAGAGCTCACTGAGCGGAAGCCTCATTTTGAATTTGCCCAAATATTGGCCCCTGTGTCAGGACAGAGGTCATCGGGAGCGGGGAGCGCACAGGCCAGTGTTTCACTGGAGCAGTGGAGACGTCTTCCTTTAGCACTCTGATCACATACGCAGCCTTCACGCTGCTGCCGGCAGCCGAGCGCCTTTGTGTCCCCGTGCCCACGCTGCTGAGTGTCAGAGCCATCACTGATGCCATGGTTCCCACCTTGCATACTTTGGGGGAACTTCTCCCCCTCCATGGTGCTGTACCTGAAGAGCACAGTGCTGTACACACACCTGCCCTCTCCGCAGGTAGGGATTCATGGATGTACGAGTTCAAGAATCCTCCCCAGCCCAGCGCAGGCACTGCAGATCCGCCACCTCCCCTGTTTGAGCTTTCTGAGGGAGGAAGCAAAATCTGTGTCTGAGCGCAGACTGACAGACTTTTCAGGAAAGATTGCACCTCTGGGATTTATGGAATAAGTGCTGTAGCAGGTTGCAGCATTTATGCACTGGTCATGTCAGGCCAAGTGGGACATGCTGCCCCTGCTGACTGCTGGGCTGGTTGCCACTGGGAATCTCGCATCCGGGTTGCAGACACACTTGGGACTCCCCTGTTTGTACTAACAACACAATGAAAGCTGAGCTGGAGCCTGGCGATGTGCACAGGCACCACTCCTGCGAGACTGGGAGGGATCGTCCGGGGCTGGCAGCAGCTCTTCCCACGGTGCCGACTGGCAGGTTGTGCCAGTGTGCAGGGACGCCCAGCCTGTGCCTCCACTGCAGACCATCTCCTGTCCTGCCCTTTCTCCTCTGTGTAGGAGCGAGGAGCTGATCTTGGGATTCTGCAAGATCTGGAGGAATTGGGAAGTTGTTAGACATGCATCCTTGCTTTCCATGGGAATACTGTGATGGCGTGGACAGGAGGGAAGGGGTCAAGAGCCAACAAATCTCCCGTGTGTGGGCCTTAGTCCACACGGAGATCCTTGGACTACTCCCGGCTTCATGGATGGGCTGTTACATGGGATCCTCCCATCTTAGGCACTGTCAGGGTGGGACTTACGCGCTGTCACTAGGTTCATATAAAATGTGATGGATCTTACTGTAATCCTTGGAGCCCACGTAAAAAGATACTCTCTAGATATCTATAAAACATGCTGGGATTTGCAATTAAAATGCCTGGGTGGTGACTGTGCCTACAGCCAGCCTTCTCTTCCTCCCTCCCTCCCTCCTCTCCTCCCTCCCTCCCTCTCCAGTTCGGAGCAGCTCCATGTAAACCCTGTTTTGCAATCGCTGTTTAAACAACAAGCTGCCTTCAAAGGAATATATTTAGAACAGAGGGTCCCCCCCACAAGCGTGCTCGGAGCATTTGAGTGATTTCAGCTGGTTTGGCGAGCATTCCCTGTGATATCATGGGCCGACCATTTCTTTGTGGATCTGTGAGCTCAGGCTCTGAAGTGCTCACAGTTCTGCAGCTCCTGCAGTGCCACCAACAGCATTTCCATCCACGCGTGGGCCTGGCTGAGTGTGATGGATATGTGTGGTGGGGGGCACAGCTGCCAGCCCACCACAGGCTGGCAGAGGATGAGCAATGCCCAAGGCTTGGTCATTCTTAGTGCCCCTGGCTGGAGTGGAGGAGTTGGCCATGCTTTCATGGCCTTAGGTGGCCAGTTAGCATGGGCCCAGGCCTGGTGTGTTCCATGTTAGTGCACATGTGTGGTGACTTTGACACTTTACCAAGGAGTCTCCATGAGGCAGAGGGTGGGTTGGCTCAGTTAAACACCACGGTCTTCCCTGGAGGAGTGCATATTTACCCTTCTCACACAGGCATCAGCTCTGACTTGTTCCTGCAGCAGGCAAAGGCTGGAAGAATTTGCTGAATGTCAAACAAATACTGATTTTTTCATTTTACAGTGAACTCCCCCTTACCCTGCCAGCCAGGTGCCTCTGGCACACCAGCCAGGTGACTCTGGCACTGCCAGCTGCCCTTGCCTTGGGAGCAGCCCCCCTGGCTCCTTCTTCATGGTACAAAGCCAGTTCCCCTCATTATCTGCTGGGTGCAGATGTTCACAAAGCTGTGAACTAGATGCTCCAGCACTGAGTGTTTTAGGCGAGGTTTTGTTCAGATATCTATGAATTTTTCAGCAAAAACGAAGCACCAATTTATGGGTAAAAGGATGCCCCAGAACCATTTGCTCTCCTGTTACAGACAGCCCCCTTCTGACTGGGCCAGCCCCATGAGCTGAGTGGTGGGGGTTTTGTGGCAGGAGGTAGAGAAGGGCTTTGCAGAGCTTCACAGTAGAGAAGGGAGAGCCGCCAAGGAGCCTGGGGTCCCTCATCTCCGAGGATCACCTGCAAGGATGCTCCTGACAAGGGCCCCATTGTTCCATGAAGGGCTCACCTGAGGAGCAGGACAGCTCCTGGTGTCTGTAATTAGCAACGGGAGCTCGGCCGTGCTCGTCCTCCCTAAGGCAGCTTGGTCATGTCTCTGCAGCTCTCTACATTTTTTGCCCAGGTGGTGAAGCTGAGGGGGGTGGTACAGTGGGATGGGCTCCACTCCCACCATCCCCTCCTCATCCACAGGAACGTCTGCTGCAGCTTGCAGCCTGGGGCATGGGGACAGCCCAGGGAATGGGGACAGTCTGGGGCATGGGGACAGCCCAGCACCTGCAGCCACCCAGACTGTACAGGGGGAGAAAAGACACAGAAAGAACTAAAATAAGCCCCAAATTGCTATGTCCTTGCACAGCTGGGTGTGGTGGAGAACTGGGTTGCTGAAGCTGCATACCCATTTTTCAGCTGCTGTTGGAGTGTCTGGAGAGAAGGAATGTGTATATTTTCAGTGAGAGATTCCCCTTGGTATTCCCACGAGAATATCTGAGCCTATATTTGAATCCAGAGAGCCATGGCTGCTCCTGGGTCTGGGAGTGGAGTGGCAGCTGCAGGTCCCCTGTGCCCGTCAGTGCCCCTGGACTGAACTATGGGCACAAGGGCTTTCAACCAGATGAGAGAAATGCATGGCTAAACAGGTTTTTTTGTGCTTTAAAATGTGAGTTGCTGTCTCATTGGAGCAGTAGTTTTAGAAGTCCTGGGCCCAAAGTTTTTAATCTGTGCTAGTTTTGAGGGTCAGATCCTGTTTTCCTGTGTGGGATGCTCTGAGATGGACATGGTGCTGCCTGAGGTGCCCAAGCAGGGCTGAGCTGGGATGCTCCTAGGGGGCAATGGGTGGCTGAGAACCCTGTGGATGGCTCTCCTTTGGCTCTGAAGGGCATTTCATGTTGTTCTGGGCACTGACTGAATGTACCCATGCCCGCTCCAGGGCACATCTAGCTGTTCCCTTTGTTCTGGGCGCCCAGAATACTCCTATTGCATGAAGTCTGATCACAATAAGACTTACTCCAGCCAGGCTCTTCACTGACTGCTCTGACCCAGTGAAGCTATGCCGTCCCCCGGCCGGGCGGGGACAGTGCCGGTCCCACAGCTCCTCCTGTGCGCGGGTCTGTCCCGAGGCTGCCCCTCCACGGGGCTGCTCCCACACAGCCCAGCTTTTGGAGGCGGGAGGGAGCGGGAGGAGGCAGCTGCTCGCAGGCTCCAGCATATGTTTGCCAAGGCTTTTCTTCCAAATGCTGCTCGTAGAGAAACAAAGGGAAGGAGAGAGCTGAGATGTGCAGCAAACGCCTGGACGCAGCCGTTGGCTGTCAGGGCTGTGCTGTATCTGTCTCTGGTGTTAATTTGAGGCTGTGTCCTCACCCAGACCCCTCTGTTGTGACTCTGTTGGGGCAGAACGTGGCACTGACCCGGTGCTGTTGCAGGATGCACACCTCCTACCCCGTCCCCCTGTGGGAGATGCTGCAGGATTTTCACAAACCTTTTGGGACAAAAGATAAAAACAACAAGGAGAAAAACATGTTTGCAACAGAAAATAGGATTCAGAGATGGGGGAGGTTCTGCCAGACAGTGCTTTTCTCCCTCACCATGCTCAGCACCCCCCAGTTTGCTCTGGAAATGCTGGGAATTGGGGCTGGGGGGTTGCCCGAGAGGGGGCCTGTTCCTGGAAATGCCCAGGAGAACTTTCTCATCATAGTTCTCCAGGTAAAAACCTGTAACTTTATCATCCTCAAATAATTTGAAAGCAGCCCCCTGTCCTCCAGGCACACAAAGAATGGCTTGATCCGTTGCTAACAAAGCCTCTTAAAAGATAAAGAGCAAAATACAAGGCAAGGAGAGCATGCCTGGCAGGCAGACAGGAGCTGGCCAGTATAGGCCAAATTCTTTAGGAGTTGAGTTTCCGTTTGGGCTCAGCTTTCCCGCGGATTCTATACACCTAAAGAAAACAAACCGTAATCCTATCTGGGGCCCAGCACTCTATTTATTTCACCTGGTGAAAAGATCTTGCCAATTCCCCCATGCTGAAACCCAGCAGCTGCCCAGCAAGGGAGCTGGGCCATAAGTGTGTTCTGCATTACGGAAAACTTGATATTAAAATATAAATGTTGTCTTGCGAGGATGTATTCGCACTTGTACTGTGTGAGACATTCTTCCAGGTTTCTCTGCTGTTTCTCTGTGTGATTTGGATCCCACTCACTGCTGCTTCTCAGCCTCTGGTAATCCCGTTACACAGCCATAATCCGCAGATTACAAGGGGGAAAGTGCCCAACCTCCACTCGTCCCTCGCAGCCCCACCTCTCACCTGTCTTAGGTGAGGAGCTGGGCAGAGGAAGGCACTGATCACATGGAATTGCTCAGAATGAGGGTCCCCTTCCCTCTCTTTGCCTTGCCCTCAGCCCCATCTGCCTGATTCCTGCCTGATTCCTGCCTGATTCCTGCCTAATTCCTGCCTGATTCCTGTGACTCTGGAGCAGCCAGAGCAGGCAGGGGCGGGCAGGGCTCAGGGCAGGCAGGGCTCAGGGCAGGCAGAGCAGGCAGCAGGGCTGTCCTGTGCTGGGCCACAAGTGGAAGGTGGTGGGTGACACCCATGGGTGCAGGCTCGGTGCAGTCACAGCTGCTCTGCAGGGTCCTGCGGGTACAGAACCACCCCTCTACCCACCCTATGCGGGGCAGGGTGAGCTTCTGCCGGCAGCCCTGGGGCATCAGGCACCGCCTGCAGAAATGCTCCCACCAGCAACACAAGCGCAATTGTGTTTCTAGCGAGTAAGGAGACAAAAAGCCAAACATTTTCCACTCTCATTTCTCTTTCCTGCGTTTTGTTACTGATACCTCCCCATGGGCTTTGGGGCTCTGACAGACGAGCTCTGCAACGGATTAAAGGGTTACTGTGCTCAGCTGTCAGAGGTTGCCGTCCCTGAGTGGGATGGTGCAACCAGATCCTGCCTGTGCCCCGTGCACTCCCCCAGCCTGAGCACCAGTCCCTGTGGCTGCTGGTGCAGGGATGGAGCAGGCGCCACGGCCGCAGGCTCGACCTTCCCGAGCCTCCCCCTTTACAGCCAGGTTCGCCCTCAATTCTGCTTGCCCTTTCAGACATCCAGGGAGGTGACCCTAAAACCAATCCCCTGAGCACGCGCAGGCACAGTCCCGCTGCTCTTGCCGTCTGCCCCACAGCCCATGGGGGCTCTGCTCGGCTGCTGTGGGTGTGGGAAGGGCTGCTGGGAGGTCCAGCACCATTCAGAGCCTCACACGGAATGACTGCTCAAATCCAAGGGCTGGGCCACTGCGGGCTCCTGCTGCGATGCCACCCTACAGGCCTTGGCAGCCTGCCCTACTCACCCCAGCCCACCCAAACCCCATCCTGCTCTCCAGCTGGGGTTTCTAGCTGAGACACTTAGGTATCCCCTGTAATTGGCAGTGTTTGGAAAATAAAAGCTCGAAGTATTTGCAGTATTGTCACAATCATCCCAGGCTTTCTGTGGAGATGAATGCTGCTGACAACATCTCCGTAGCTGCTTCCCAGGCTGATAAGTCACCAAATATGAAGGAGGAATGGTGCAGAGATACCATCAGCATTTCCATGACGCGTTAATTCTTAAATATGACCAAAAGGAAGGGACCATTTTCCAGAACTCCCCCTTGCTGCAGCTTTGAGCAGAGTCCTATGAGGAGCTGCTGGGACTGTTTGTGTTTGGATTTACTTTTGGCCTCACCAGTGACCACCTCAAGCCAAGCCTGCTCCCTGCCAGCCGCAGGGTGCAGCAGGACAGGGGTTCTGGGGCTGTGGGGAACATTGGTATCAACCCTGCACAGTGGCATCTCCTCCTCGAGGAGTCCCAAGTACAGCATGAGTCTGGGGACATGTCACCTCTGTGCCACCTAGAGACAACTGAGCTTATTGTCGTTCTAGGAACAGGAGTCTCCAGTATGAGAGAGGAAAATCAGTGGTTGGATGGGAACACTGGATCTGTTCTTACATGGCCAAAAGGGTTTTTGACATTTTGGATGATCTGCCCAAGCCTCGACCCTGCACACAGAAGCTTGTAATTTCTGGAGCTCCCCAGAGATGTGTCCCCTCTGGGGATGTGATGGGCTTTCCCATGGAGAAGCAGCAGACAGCAGAGGGGCAGGATGCTGCTGGACACTGTGTCAGGGTGAACCTGGCAAAAATGTCCCAGGAAGGAGCAGGGGACGGTGTGAGGCTACACCCTCACAGGGCCAGGGAGCTGCAGTGGGTCTGTCATTAGACACAGTTGTCAGATTAAGCAGTGCTGAGCAAACTATGACTTTTTGAGGAGCAGGAAGAGCTTGCCAGCTGTTTAAATTGTGATGGCTCTCAAATAACAAGATTAGGCAACTGTGGGCTACAGGAAGGATACCAGCAATTACTGCCTGATTGGTAAGAGCTGTAATTAAAGTGCAGTGTCTTTCAGGCTCTCAGAGCACTAGTCTGGTCCATGTGTAGCCATCCCTACATTTGGTTCTCATTTATTTGCCTCTCCAAGCACAGTATCTTCTGGACCTTGTCAGGCACATTCATTTGGTGCTGGTTGTGGTCACAGAAGCTCTGAGTGTGGGGGCTGCTGTCTCTCAGTGTCCTCAGGGTCTGCCGCGAGTGCTGCCTTTGGATGCCAACATGTGCCACCTCCCACCCTGTCTGCCCACGCCTGGGAGCTGCTGGGTTGGCTCACTGGCATGGAGGGCACAACATGTCCATAACACCTGGTGCTTGAGCTCCCTTCAGACAGGCCTCCCCTCACAGCTGGTCTAGTGCCCTGGTGTGTGGGTGAGCTCAAGAGGAAGACAGAAACCAGGATCTTCTCCCTCTGTAACCCCTTTCCCTGCCAGGATGAGGTGATGCTCTGCCCGTGAGCTGCCTGTACTTGCTTCCTGCTGGCCCTGGAGTGCCGAGGAGGAAATCTGTGAGATGGTAAATGCTCATATGCTGTAGATTTGCTCATCTTCTATCTTTGGTGATTCAGTTTATGTTTTAAAATGTAAAAAGGCCTCCTACGTACATGATGTCTCTATTGTATAAAAATATCAGCCATGGTATTTCAAAATATCTCCCCTTCCAACAGCAACTTCCCCCTGCCAGCCTCAGCCCCCATTCCCACTGCTCATCCTGGCATCCCAGACCACCTGGAACACCCTGAGCATGTAGGGACACTGAGAAGTGTTGCTGTCCCTCAGCTGTAAATGGATGTTTGCTGCACTGACAGTGTGTTGTCTACCAGAGGGTGGTTAAACAGCAGTCCCCAAACTGGGTGTGTTAAACCCGGCTGTGATGGAAGGCAGCTGCTGGCACTGATGCTGCTCTGCCTCGCTAAATGCTCTGCAGCGGAGTCATCAGTGTTTTCCATAGGGAACAATCGATCACCTCTTATGTTTGTTTATCCTCCACAGATGAGCCAGCCTGCTTGTGGGGAGTGGGATCCATGGGCTGGGGAGCCTTTGCTGCTGTCCCTTTGCAGCTGGCCTAGCTGGGATGGTGATGCACAGGGCCCTTTGTGTGCAGGCACCCCTGTGTCTCCAAAGGGACTCTGCAGCCGGAGCAGTGGGACACAGAGAACTTATTGCTAGTTCTGAGTGGTGGTAAAATACCCTTTTTGGCCAAACATGTCATTCACTGCAGATGCTCCTGCAGAGGGGAGGGATGGTTGTGAGAGGGACTCAGGGCCACATTGCTTGGGAAATGGATCTCCCTGCCTGGGACTGTGAGATGAGGTTTACTGTCCAAGATCTGTGCTCTTTCCTCTTGGTGCCCTGGAGCATCTCCAGGTGAAGCTGCCCTTGACATCGTGGCACACAGTCAGCTCCGCACAGGTTGGATGCTCTCTGCTAGAAATGACGAGTATTTCTATCAGTATGTCTTAAGGAGGAAGAAGTGGGTGAAGAAAGAAGTTTTATCTTAACTGAAATGTTTATGATCAGCTGAGCAGCAGTGCCATGTGGCTGGAAGGGCCATGGTGGATTTGGCCCATAGGCAAAGAGTCACTACTCTGCCAAGGAGATACCCGGCTTGCTTGCCTTTTCTGGGAAAGTTTGCTCAGCCAGTGGCTCACATCACTGGGCTGGGGGGGATGCTGCAGCCTTCCCAGCAGTGGTCCTGCCATGGATGGTTAACTATGGAGAAATTGGTCTCTTGGTGGTTCAGTTGTTTCTGATTAACTTAAATACATGCACTGAGTCAAGGCTGCGGAGCAAAGCTGAATTTGTGGCTTGTGCACATTCCTGTGTGGTCCCAGGGTGGTGGCTGACAAGCCCCAGTGCTGCCTGCCCAGCATCCCTGCCTTCCTGGGATTTCTGCCTGCCCAGGATCCCTGCCTGGGGTACCCTACCTGCCCAGCCAGTGTGGGTGATGACAGTCAGCAGTGACTCTTGGTGGGGAACTCTCAAAAAGGGACCCTTGCCAGGGCACCCTTGTCAGGGTCAGCTTCAGCCCATGCTGAGTGCTTTCAAAGGGCTGGGTACATATTTTTCCAAGATCCTGTTTTCTCATGCCAATCCTTCAGCTGTCCTTGGGAACACGGCTGCCAGCGCGTGGAGGAGGGAGCCCATGATGAGCGATGCCACAGAGCGACCCCTATAGTTAAGGTTACATGAGAATTTCTATAGGCTAAAAATTTTCCCAAACATTCACCTGCTGGGCTTAAATTTTCCATGCTTGTTGTTTGCCTGAAGGTGAATTGTTGTCAAGCTTGAGAAAAATTCCTTTGGCTGTGCCTGAGTTATGGGAGAGGAGAAAATACTCGCTTCCCACTGGAAAATCTTTAGCTACTTTTTTCCCCCTTCTCCTTCAGACAGGGCTACAGAAAATAGTCTAGAGTCTGAAAAGCCTCAGAACTTGGCCTGGACAAGTACCTCAGTGAGAAGATTAAAGTGATGGAAAAAAAGGGATAAGAAAACGGGAGACTGGGCAAAGGGGCTGGGGGAGAGCATAGCTGTCGGAGCATGTTCTGTCTTGCCATGATTCCACTCTTTTCTCTTTTTTTGGTGTTGCCTCAAGCAGCATCATGAGCTCCATGGTCACAGCACCAGTGAGGTGACCGTGGAGGTGCTGTGTGGATGGAGATGTGGGCCTGGTAGTGCTTGGGCAGGGTGGGCAGACAGGGCTGGTGCACCCTGAGCACACTGAGAGTCTGTGTCTCTGACCTTCCCCCCTTCTGCAAAACCAGTAGTTAATCAGGGACAGAACTCCAGTCTGATACGTACTCTGGGAATTTTCACACTAAGAAACTCGTGAGACTTCTTGTAAAGTTGGTTGTTTGGTATTTTTTTTTATGTAATCAAATTCTAAGCAGGATCTTTGTTGGTGAGAAACTGAAGTTGCACCATTAAAAGAAGGGAATACGAAAAGGTGGATTCTTAAACAGATTTCTCCTCCTGTTGGTTATAAAGTTTTAAAAAGAGATACATTTTTTTTCTGGATAAAAGTGCAGTTCAGTAAACTGGGCCAGACAGAAAATCATGTATGAGCATGCACATCCTTGCACGTGTTCCCTGGGCTTTGGAAATCTAAAGGATGTGTTTGAGAATGAGGGACCCCCCAGAATGCATGTCCAGAGGAGTTATGGGCCAGGCAGAGTAAATCAGGGTGTTATTCAGAGGGCACCAATCGCTGTGTCCAAAGGCAGGTGCCGGGTGCTGGGTGAGGTTTGACTGCTTTGTTCTTGACTTTTTTGAAGTTATGCAACCAGAGCATCACATTCCTGTCATTTTTGCATCTCATGCTGGCTCCTGCCTTTGGCTGGCAGGTATTTTCTGGAATGAGAGGTGATTCCTGCCTTCCCCCAGCCTTCCCTGCTCCAGGAGCTGCATGTAGTGGCCACAAGCACTGGTGGTTGCCTGCCTTGTGTGTGGGGTTCTGCAGCCATGTCTGATCCTGCCGTGCTCTGATCCAAGCTCTTGGATCAGGAGCAGTGAAGAGGCTGCAGTGAAGGGGCTGCAAGACTGTGAGGCTGCTGGGACCCTGCTGGAGCCCAGCCGGGCCATGCCCTCTACGGACACCCTGCCAAGTCCCCCTCTCCCAGAGCTGGGCGTGTTCCTTCCCATGCCCAGCCCTCCAGATGCTTCTGTGCTGCACTAATCCCACTTCCAGTGATGAGTTTATCAGTCTCCAGAAGATCTCAGTCCAGTATTCCATGGTTTTTAATGTATTTAAGGCCGCTCTTCCAGCTGCTCCAAGCATCACAGAGAAAATGAAACAATATCTGGGCAGTGCCCGTTCTCCACAAAGGGACTCCTGGGAGAGGGACAATGTTTGCATTGAGCACCAGTTCCTCGTCGCTGTCTGCTCTTGGAGAGATGATCGAATCTGGCTCTTGAAGTGGTTTGGGCTGGAACAGAACGCGCCTGTGCGGAGAACAGCACAGGGATTTTAGTCACTTCTTGAAATGGGGAAAATTGCCTCATTTTTCAGCACTTGGCCTGCAATCCCACACTTCCCTAGCTCTATGTAGGAATTAGTTCATACTTTTTTGGTGTTTTTGGCCCGAAATGAACACTCCCAGCCAGAGGAGAGATAATTCCACTTGTGCTGATCCCCCGGGGCACATGCAGGGCTGCAGAAACAGGAAATAGGAAACGTATTACATACCTTTTCCCCTCAATTTTGTTTTCATAATGCATGGAAAATAGCAGAGCTCTGAATTATTTGAAATTTTAGAGTTATTTAATATTTATTTTTTGAGAAACAATCTCCCTTTTCAGGGAGGCCTCGTGGTGTCAGAGCAGCCGTCTGGGCAGCTCCAGCCCCAACTCCAGCTCCAGCTCCTTATCCAGCTCCAGCTCCAGCTGGGATGTGAGGGGCTGGGGGCTGTGCGGCCCCACACAGGCGTCCCTGCTCCCCCTCCAGCAGCCACTGTGGGTGTCACACACCAACCCTGTGCTGCAGGGCTCTCCTGCTGGCTGGGCATTCCCTTGGCAGTGCTGCACACACACACACATGCTCTGGGGTTCCTCCTTGGAGCGAGCCATCCACGCAGAGCAGATCCCCGGGCCCTGCGACCCTGGCTCCTCACGTTTTACCCGCACTAACTGTGTTAACAACCCCTGTGCAGAGCAGCCTGTAAAGCACAGCTGGATCTGCTCCTGGTGGGCACTGGGAGTACTGGGCTGAGAGGACTTGGCACGAGCCAGTTGTTCCCCCAGTGTGCAGTGATAGACCCAACGAGCCCATGCTCCTGCTGTTGGGCATCCTCAGCACCCACTAATGTGAGGGCTCCCAGGAAGGTCACCCTAAGGATGCTGCCAGTGGGGACAAGGGGAGCCCGTGGTGCCCACGGGACCAGCAGGATGCCATGAGCCCTGCCGGGGGGTGTCTCTCTGCACAGTATCTGGGGATCAAATCTGCTTTTTATGGAGGGAGAAGGGAGGACATTTCATTTCAGGGTTTTATTTTCAGTGATGATTTAAGGCCTCACCTGCCAGTCTGAGGCATTCTGCACTGTGTGGCACATCTTCCCATGTCTCCCATCACTGCGGGGCTGGAGGCAGCACTGCACTCTGAGGGGATGCCATGTCCTGGGGCAAGGAGCAAGGGCTGCTCCCTCCCGCTTGTCTCATCCTTTTTTCCCTGTCAGTAGGTATTGCACGAGCCCCGTGGATTCCTAGTTTGTGTTTGCTACAATGGAAATAAAATCAAATGGCATTTGGAGAACATATGAAAAGCAAAAAAACTAAAGAAAAGAATTAATGAAGAACTCATTATCTCAAACTGATGTTTTGGTTTCTAAATTTCTTCTCAAAAACCAAATTCCCAGATGTGACAATCCATCTAATTATTGCTTGGTCTATGGAGGGGTTTAACTGGCACGTGCTGGGATTTGGACAGTTTCTTATTAGCAGTAGGGAAACTTTGGATTGAAAAAGCCTTGTGTTGGGCTGGTGTATTTCTGGGTGTCAGAGGCTCCTAAGTGCCTTACATTTTGCCAATCCATTCTGCATCTCTCTAATTTTCAGGGCTTTCAACACTCTCTGGCGAGCAAAGCCTGTGGATAACCCGAGTAAATGACTTTTTCCATGAATAGAGATTGGCCAGGGAAAGCTGAGTGATAAACAGAATAATCCTTTTTGTGCTTTTCCCAGCTCCAATCTTCTTTGCACACCAAATAAACACTCTCAAGCTGCTTAGAGCAAAATCTCTAATAGGCTGTGGTGGTGCTTGGGCTGAGCAGGACTTGGCTCTGTGTCAGACTGAGGGACAGGACAGTGGAATAAAGTCCTAAGAATTTTTTGGGAATTAGTTTACATACCCCCAAGCATAGTGTATTTTGGCACTTGGGCTGCATTACAATATAATCCACTAGCACTCAAAATAGCCTCAAAAATTGCTTTTTTGCTCATTTCTTTGGCTTTTCCCAGAGCCCAGGGTGAGGACAGAGATCTCTGTGTATGGGACCCGCAAGGGTTCAGTAGCTGTGAGTGCTGGGTCCGGCCCTCGGACACTTCTGTCACCTGCCAGCCTGAGGTCTTTGGCCCTGATTAGGCTGGAGTTGCCCATCCTTCACTGCAGGAATACTGCCCCATCCCTGGCTTGCTCCTGTTCCTGTGGGATGCAGCCCTGCCCTGTCTGCACCAGTTTCTCTGTTAATGGGAAGATCCTTTCTCTGGGCTTGTGCCAGGGATGGCCCCACAATGGGGACAGAGCAGTGCCAAGTCAGGCAGCGGGAGATGCTGACGGAGGAATGGGGAAATCCTTGGCTCTTTCTGTGGTTTCTGTGGCTCGCTGTGTGTCCAGGCTCAGTTTTGGCAACTGCCACCTACTCTTCCTGGGGTCAGCAGGTGGGTGACCAGCAGGGTCCTGCTTTGCTTCCACCTGCCCTCTGCATTCCAGACTCTCCTGGTGTACCCCGTGCACTCTGAAGGTCTGGAGAGGCTTGCCCAGCCCCTGTGTGCTGGCAGGAGAGTTCAGGGCACTGGTGAGGAGCATGGCTGTGTCAATGCATTTCCAGATGGCCCTGGCAGTGCAGCACAGACATAGAGGCTGCTCTGCGTCACCGAGCCTGGCTGCTGTCCCTGGAGCAGTGTGGCTTCACCTTGCAGCCCCTCGGTGGCATTTGGAGACAGTGACACTATGGCCTTGAGGCAAACGATGGAGAGGGCAGAGGCTGACTCAGCTCCTGCTGCTGCCTGGACATCCAGGAGTCCCGAGGAACCCAACTTTGTGAGTGTAGGGGAGAGCAGGGACCTTGCCCCTGCAGATCAATGCAGCCTTTCTTCTGGGAATGGTTTCCTGCAGCCTTCCAGCATAACCTGTCACTTGTTGGGTTCAGTCTGCTCTGGGAGGTTCATACCCAAACCCTTCTGAGGTTACGTGCTGAGTGGGGAGGGAGGGAGGTGAATGTGGACTCTGCTGCCACAGAACCCAGTGAACGCTGTGCTCAGGGCTGTCCTCAGTTATCCATTTCTGCAAGAAACAGTGTCTTGCTGCATTGTGCCTGGAGCCTGCTAATTAGCTGTAAGTGATATAATGCGACTGGGATTTCAGCTCAAGCGTGAATGACCTATTCCCAGCTCGCTGTGGTGCTTGGCATGAGCGCTGCTCATGGACAAAGCGTGCTGGGAGGCATCCCCTGCCCTGAGCCCCACAGCCCGGCCCGCTGGCACCAAGCCTGACCTCACAAGCTCTTTGTTGCTGTGTCCCTTGTTCCTGCGGCCCTGATGTGAGCATGGAGCATGAGATCCCCATTGGCCCCCCAGCCCCAGGCTGGCACTGCTCCTGGGCTGACGGGCCGGGACAAGGCACTCAGATTATACCAAATTTCTTTGCAGCTTCAAAGAGAAAATCGATTCCAGTGGGGAAAAAAAGCTTATTTACTGAAGAGACAGGGGCAAGTTGTGTTTTGGGAAGGCTGTGGTGAGGTCACAGCTGGTGTTCCAGGTCTGGGATTTATGGAGGGGCTGCTGGTGGCCCTGCTCTCTCCCACCCAGCCGAGCATCTCACTCGAGACACCCCAACTGCCTGGCTCCACAATCACCTGAGGCCACAGGACATCCGTGTTCAGCAGGAGAGGAACAGCAAGATGTGGGGTCCTTGAGAAGGTCATTGCAGATAAGCCCCACAGGAAGCTGGTGGTGCCTTGTTTTCTCCAGATCTCCATGGATCTACTCCAGATTCAAATCAAACTCAGGCTGGCTTTGCCAGAGACACCCAAGGTGCGACCCTCAGACTGTCTGAGCACTGGGCTGTGAGGGTGTGCATGTGTGACCCTCCCACCCTCCAAAAAACAGGACAAAAATTCATTTGCAAAAATACACCTGGCAAACTCCACTGCCTAAAGTTAGAAGTGCAATTTGATATCTGAGTGCCAACAGCAGATGAACAACAGGTCACACACAAATATAAATGGCCACATGATTAACACTGGATGAACTTTTAAAATCTGGATGCCAAAAGATGCATGATAAAATTTTCCCACAAAGTAAATGGGGGGATGGCTCTTGTGCCAGTCCTCAGTTTCTGCTGCATGTTACAAAGACAAGCTAATTGTGGGTAAAAATATTGAGCACCAAATCCTCTTACCAGTGATGGTGCAGTTTCCAACCCTGCCACTACTCACGGGGATCCTTCCCAAAGCCAGATATTCACAGTAGAATAATCTGCTTGGCCAAAATTTCTCACTGTGGACTCGCACGGCTGCCGTAGTGCCAGTGCCTGGTGCACGCTGCCTGGCTTGCAAGAGGAGCCAGCCCTCTTTGAAGATGCAGAAATCATTTTACTTATTGAAGCAGTGAATGTTAATGATTATTAATTGGAAAAGGCTCTCCAGGGGCCATGTGTGTGTGGGACTAGTGAGTGCTTTGCAATTCCAGCACGAAATGAGTTACTCCACAGCATTAGAATGAGCAGAGCTCTCCGCAGCATCCCCAGCAAGTAATTGAATTGTTACTTTGTGGCACCAGCCCTTCCTATTTGCTCTGCACTGACACCAGGAGCCAGGGGCCCTTCACAGTGAGCCGTTCACCCTGGATTCAACCTGAAATCCAGGTGGAGTGATATATTTTCAGCTCCCCTCTGAAGCAGCTGCAGATTCACCCTGTGTGCCCTGAAGCCCAGGAGTCGTTTTACCTCGGAGGGATTTGTGCTGTGGTCATGGTCACGCTGGGGCTGGTGGGGAGCAGCGACCCTGATGGGGGCTGCAGGGAAAGCTCCTGGGGAGCTGAAGTGGTCCTGGGGATGAGGACAGAAGTGGTTGCAGCAGCTGATAATGAAAATAACTCAGTTTGTACAGATGAACAGTTTTTTATTGCCTCTGCTTTGCACGGTATGCAGAATCACCTGCTCAGGAGCCAGTTGAGTCCAGCCCCACGGATGCCAAGCTGTCAGGTACACACTGCACATGGGAAGTGGTGTGGGATGATGCAGGACAGGATTGGCTGTAGGTGTGGGACTTGGGGAAAACTTGTCTTACAACAGAAATGGCCTCTTTAGCCATACCTCTGTCCTCTGTGGAAGGGAAGGGAAAGCAGGATCGATAAACCAGTGGTGACTTTTAAATTGTGGGGAGAGGTCACAGCCAGAGGGATGATCTGACCTGCTCATCATGCAGAGGGGCTTGTGCTCCTGTAGGGAAGGTGGCTGCCCGGTGATGGAATGACCTGGGAACCTCCCAGCTCATGCACTGTAAACACAGCCTTTATTTTCTGGGGGAAGGAGAGAAGTTGGAGACCTGGAGAATTAAATGCCCGATAAAGGGTACCTGCCAGGTCTGTGGTCCTGCTGCCCATCATGCAGGTGATGCATTGCAATAACACATCACAGAGTGGTGGCGTTTGGTGACATATGGCTGCAATCCGTCACCAGACCAGCCCTGCTCACACTGTACATCAGCAGAGCTCCGGCAAGTGCCGGCACAGCAGGACTGGCCGGGGCAGAGTGGGCAGGGGCAGCTGCTCAGCATCTGGCTTGGTCAGGGACACAGGGGATGGGACTGAGGGTATTTCATGGTGCTGTGCTGCATCCCCAGCCCACAGCAGAAGTGCAGATCCAGCGCAGCGTCCCTACCCACACTGGAGGCCAGGTGCCCACCCTGCGAGCCAGGGCACCTGGTGCTGGCAGAAGCGAGGAGCACACCTCTTCACGGGCCTGTGTCCCTGCTCCCATTGGTCTTCCCGAGGCCATAGGAGGCGTGGCACTGGTGAAAGGGGCAAGTCATTCCAGGATAGCTGATGGAGGTGCAGCACTGAGCTGGGTCCCCATTCACCACAGGTCAACCAGTGCCCAGCACAGCCC
Organism: Pyrocephalus nanus; assembly: GCA_038380795.1. Lineage (NCBI taxonomy): Eukaryota > Metazoa > Chordata > Aves > Passeriformes > Tyrannidae > Pyrocephalus > Pyrocephalus nanus. The sequence goes on from CM076278.1 coordinate 7,072,731, forward strand.
CCACCTCCAGTGCTCACTCTGCAGATCTGACCAGCAGCTGGATGTCAGTGTGGGGATGGTTCTTGGGAGTGATCCACTCTGGGCTGGGTGGGCTGGGGTGCCCCACGGGGCTGTGGGACTGGCACAGAGAGATGGCACAGATTGGCACACACCCCAGTGGAGGGGCTGGCTGCTCCTGGGGCTCATACTAGGCTGTGCAGCCCAGAGCAGGACAGCCACGGGCAGGGGCTGTGTGATCAGGCAAGACCCCCTCGATCCACCCCCTGCAGCTCCACTCTTGCACGAAGTTTCCAGCAAGGAGTGACGGGCGCAGGGGCATGAGCCGTACTTTGGCCCTGCCCATGCAAATGGCAGCTCCCTCGGCTCCTCAGGCCAAAAGGCTGCAAGAAAAGGGGCCTTTTGAGAGCTACAGCAATTTTCCTGCTGAATAGGAGTTGCTGTTCCTGTAACACGAGTTGTTCACACACATGCAGTAATGTCCTGTTTGGGGCTTATGTAATGGGATGGAGGGGCTCCAGCGAGGGACCGACCCCGTGGAGAGGCACTCGCGCCGTCTCAGGCTGGCAGAATGAGCCGGACTTTTCCAGGCCCTGCTGAGATGTTCATTTATAACTCCCACCGTCTGGAAGAAACCTTGCCAATCAAAACACACCACGGGTTTTCCAACGGGTTAGGAACACTCCTCTCAAAGAGGGTTTTTGAGGGGGGCCCAGGATATTTGATAGGAGTTAAGCTGTAAAATTAGTTTCAGAGCAGTGGATTGTCTCCTTCCCAGCACGCTTGGCTGGCGGCTGCAGGAGCATTAACCCCTCATGCCCCCGCTCCCACCCTGTGCTGCAGGGACACTGTTTCTACCTTGTTCCTGTGGGCAGGGGCAGCTGTGCCCGTGCTGGCTGATGGTGTCGTGGGGATGGTCATGGTTGTGCTGTCCTGCCTGTGGCCCCAGCAGTTCTCCCCAGGGTCCCTGGTGGGACGTCCTGTTGCAGGTCCCAAGGTGTTGCTCTGCAGCGGAGCCCTGCAGAAACACTTTACCTGTAATTCAGGTGATGCCAGAGGTGAGGAAAGTACAAACTGCCACAGAAACAGTGGAAGGGGCTGAGCCAGCCTCCCACACACACCTGCACCCAAGGCAAGAAGCTGACCAGCCCTGAGGCTGCACAGTCCCTGTTGGGAAGGCAGTGGAGCCCTGAGTGATGGAAGAGGGAGCACAGCAAATGCCATTTCCATCATTGGGAAGCATTAGGAACCCTCACTTTTGCTCTTTATCCTCTTCTCACACTCCTCCTTGAGTCTCTCTTCCCTTGCAGCTGGCAAAAGCAGGACCTGTAGAGGAAAAGGATCTGGTTTGGAAGAGCCTAAGCACCTGAAACACCTCAGCCTGGCATGGGCACTCGCAGAATCCCAGAGCCTGTCTTTGAGTTTAATTGTGAAACAAATGTTCTCTTTGTTTTCTGCTGAATGATAATGAATCACTAGAAACTTGGAACCATTTTAAAGATGAATAAATGACACCTTCTAAGCTCCATGTTTATCTACTATTCTGCTACCAGAGCGATTTCATAGCAGAGCTATCAATGAATTTAATTTACATAATGGTTTATCATATACTTCAATATTTCAAACACACTTCATTAGGCAGCACCACCAGCAGTTCTGCGGTCCCTGATAGTTCCTGCAAACTTTGCTGTGAAACGCAGCCTCTCCACCATTGGTGATGCTTTAAAAAAAGGAGGAAAAAACCCTCATTTCCCCAGAGTTGGGTTCAAGCAGCTTTTCCTGCTCCATTTGCACAGGAGAAGCTGCCCATTGGTCAGTAGTGGGGGACAGTGGTGTGGGGACAGTGTCAGGGGAGACAGCAGTAGGGGGACAGCGGTGTGGGTCCATGTGCCACAGTCTCCATCTGCGTGTTCAAGTGACAGTGAGAGCATGAGCAGCCTGGGATCAGGGACTGGCCACCTCCAGAGAGGAAGGGAGCGTTGTGTTGGCACAGCCAGTGTTCAGGTGCTGTGCCTCTGCCACAAACATCAGCTGTGGAAGGGAATGGTTGTTTTGTATGGCAACCAAAGCGTCTTCTTGCAGGCAGATGGGGATGTACAGTCCATGCTGTCCACCCAGAGCATCCATCCTGCTTCTGCTGCCCCTTCTATTCCTGCTGCCCTCATCCTGCTCCTGTTGCCCCCGTCCTCCTTCTGGAGCACTAAACCCACCCCTGCTGCCCCCATCCTACCCCTGCTGCCCCCATCCTGCTCGTGCCACAGCCTGGCTTCTAGGCAGTGCCTGGCAAGATGCTGCCAGGCTGAGTGCTGCCTTTCCCCTGTGAGCGTGTGCAGCATGTGTGTCACATTTCCAATAGCATCCTCTTACATAATTTACGGCAAGGATAACATAAAGGTTATTTTAAAAAATAAAACAACCTCCTTTACATTTATTAAATTTGCTGGAGCATCCCATATGCACCTTTGCAAACTCCAGGATTGCCCACAGGGGTCTGATCTGCATGTCACATTAGGCAGATGGAATATTTTATTTATTCCACCTAGGTTGTAATGGAGAATTTAAACTATTTGCAGCAACATGTTTGTGTTCCAGAAAACGGTGTTGGATGCTGCTGAGTGCCCTGACATGCTTGTGGACCTTAAACACACAAGATTGCTGTGAATGTGGAGCTCAGAGCAGCTACTCCTTGGTGAACATTTTTGCAGCAAAAGAAAGCAATTTTAGTGTTGTCACATACATATATTTATTTTTTGCTCCAGCTCCTATGCTTCTTCATTAAAAATAGGGGTTTACTTATCTTTATTTTACTTTACTTACAAATCTTTGGTTTTCGGTTTATTAATTTTTGCATTAACCTGAATTTCACAGTTTTGACCATTAAAAGCCATTGCAGAGGATGGAAATGAGAAAACTTTAACTATTGAACAGCGTGTTCTTGCCCTTTAGTAGCCTGTCAGTGGAGTGTACTAAAGATTCAGCTGCACTCTGATAAGAATCATGAAGGATGTATATGTTTGCATTGTTTTTGGCAAGAAACATCCAAATGATCTGTATTTATTATATAAAATTGATTTTTTTTGGCATGCATGCTATTTTTCATGGATTTTGGCCTCATACCAACACAAACAGGGTGATCTTGAGTAAAGCCATGCATTTCTAAGGCTCTGTTTGGAGAATTTTCAAAAGAATCCAGGGTCATGGATTTGTCTGTGAGTTTCCTCTTGCTACAATAGCAGCAATGGTGGAAAACCACATTTCCAGTGTGGCTGCAAGGTGTCAGTTGCTGTCTAGATTTCACCAAGGTTTGCAGCTGATCTTTGCAAGGGGAGCTCTGGGAGCTCTGGGAGACTAGAGAGGGCTGAAAGGGGTGGGTGCTATGCATGGGCTTGGGCACTCGCTAATGCTGATATAGAATCCCAGACTGCTTTGGGTTGAAAGGGACCTTAAAGTTCATCTCATTCCATTGCCTGCCACAGGCAGGGACACCTTCCACTAGACCAACCATGTTGTTGCAAGCCCTGTCCAACCTGGCCTTGAACACTTCCAGGGATGGGGCAGCCACCACCTCATGTCTCCACCTGGTGCTGTCAAGAGATTCCTCTTCTCTGCAGAAGGATGAATAGCTCTGCCAGAGCTGTGTCCTCCCGGGAGCTGGCCTAGCCAGGGGATTTCTGGCACTAAGACTATCATAGTGGCTCAAGGGAGTCTGAAAGGCTGCTGTGAGAAGGACACTGGCTGGAAAGTTCTCTGATCTCCTCCCTGAATAGCAGAGACACCAGCACCACTAGCTGTGGGCTGAGACCTGTAGAGCAGTTCTGGAAAGGACAGAGCAGTGTCCCCCATGCCACCAGTGCTGCTGAGTTCAGCATAAGCCCTCGGTGCACAGGTTGGGAAGCTTCAGGGACCAAGAGGCTTCCATAGCATAGGAGCTCAGATCTGGCTGGACCTGCCAGAGCTACTCTGGCCCGAGGTGTCAGGAGGACCTGGTTGGGGTTCAGGGTCCAACCTGCAGTCTTGTGGGTTAAAGCTGTGGTTCAGAGCAGAGAAAATGTCAGGGTTTGATTCGAGTGTGGGACAGAGCACATCACTCTGGGGTCCAGCCTGGGGGACCCTGGCCCTAGGGTTTGCCACTGGGGAGCTGCTCTGGCTGCTCCTCCCTGCACGTTGCAGCAGTTCATCCCTGGGTGCAGGACCCGGCTCTGAGCCCGCAGCAGCTTCCGTTTGCTGTTCCCAGAGACATGAGGCTGGAGCCCGCAGCCCGCTTCCCCTGCAGATGATGGCTATTTTGGTCCCACAGGTGGTGTTAATATATTCCTCTTCAGACTCCACTTCCTCGTGCAGCCGAGTACAATGTAAATAATGGCTCAGTTGTCGTTTAAAAGGGAAGGAGGGAGAAGACTCAAATTGGCAGAAAAACCCAGGCTGAGATTTGAGTCATGGCATCGATCACAGACATCTCATACTCCTCTGTTAATGTCACTTTATTCCTCCAGCTCCAGAAAGCTGCTGAGGACATGAGACCTGTCAGTGGGGAAAACCCTGTGGCTTTTTATACCTCGCCACTGCAGGTACGCGAGGGTGCTGTCCCTTCCACGTCTGCCATAGCTGTCCCATCCCCAAAACCAGCAGGCTTCAGCCCAGCAGGATGGAGGTAATGGGGCAGAGAGGTGAGTCAGGGAGGTGCTCTGGGACTCTCTGAAGTTTGGAGGGTTATGCAGAACTACTCCACACTTTTGTGCTGGGTATTAAATGAGCAGTAGCACTTTATGGTGCCCTGTTCCGGCCCTGCCCCTTCTCACACTGAGAGCAAGGCCTGACTGATTTTAACAGAAACTAATTAGGGGGAGACCCCAGCTGTAGAGGTGTTTTGGGTGGAGGGGACCAGTTCACCTCTCCAGGCAGGGCAGTGATGGAGTCTCTGATGGTGTCTGGTCCAGAGGCTTGGCATCATCACTCCCCGCTCTGCTCCCTCCAACCAGAGCCCCTCAGCTCCAGACACACCGTTAACCTTTTTGTATTTACTTTTCTCTGTGCTTTTGCTTGTTTTTCAAGAAAAGCCAAAGCAAGGGAGTTCTCAGATAGCTCAGGCTTGAGACATGTACTTGTCCATGGGAGTGACCAGAGAAGGGAACGTGAAACTGTGGGAATCTGACTCCTGACACTCACACACGAGAATTGTGATTAAAATCCCATGTCCCTTTGTGTTAAGGTGATCAGTAAATGAAAGTGTTGGTTAAAAAGCTGACACACCTTCTGCTGCAAGCCTTGGATTCATCCATCCACCCTTTGGGATTTTCTCAGTAAGAGCATGGGACATACTTTGGATGGAGATGGTGACCTGACCTCTGGGAGTATCTGGGGACTCTTTGGAAAGGTGCTGTACAGGAAGGTACTGCCTGGGGTGGAGGCCTCACAGCCTCAGCTTTTTTCTAAACATCCCTTGCAGAAAGGCCTTCTCCTGGAATTCATGATGATAAAAACGTAACTTGTATATCTTGAAAAACTCTGTTAAACCTGGAAAACAGCCCTCCCAGAGACTCTGAGCACTTGCCTTTCAGAACATTGTTTGCGGAGATAAAAATATTTCTGCCACACTTGTCACATGTATTTGAAAAACATATTAATCATTTAAACAAATATTAGCTCCGAAAGCCTATAAATACGTTCACTGGGAGGAATATACCCTTTGTTGTAATATTACAATGAAAAATATGCTAATATAGTTGCCTAATTGCTCATGTTTGAATAACCTCTTTTCTGACAATAAATGTTTGTGGCAGCATCATTCAAACACGAAATGGAGAATCTGGTGCCAGCGCGGATTACGTGTGCCGCTGCCATCGCTCCTGATGTGAAAAGAAAAGTGTCTCTTCCCCCTGTGTCTGGGAGCTGGTGTGGATGGAGAGCAGACGTCACGGTGGATATCATCAGCTTGGCGCTGTTCCCGGGCCCAGCAGCCGAGGATGGGCAGGGATGGGGCACCAGCTGCTGCCTGGGTGGGGGATGCTCCCGGCTCCTCTGCGGGCGCCTGGCATGTGGGTGAGGTTGTCGGTGCCCTGGGTGAGCAGTGCGAAGCCAGGATCAATGCTGATAGCTGGGGAGATCCAAAACTTCCCAGTATTTAGCTGGAAAACAGAATCAACGTGAGGGACTGAACAGCAAAGGCTGGACGAGCGTCAGTGGCTGCAGCTGCTTGTTGCCAGCCTGGTTCCATCTGGGGCATGGGCACCCCATGAGGGCTGAGCGGTGTGTGCCAGCCCTCACCTCACCATGGAGGAAACTTCCCTACAGGATGTTTTTAAGCTTTCATTTTCTCTGTTGTTGCCTGAATTCACAGGAGGCTGTTGGATTTACAGAGGAGTCTCCGAAGGGTGAAACAGGGATAAAGCCCGAGATGAGATCAGGCTTCTGGGGACCAGAGAGGGGACCTGCCCTGAAGCAAAGCACAGGCTTCTCTGAGAGGAACCTGTTTCAATGTAGTTTCTGCTCGTGGGGATCTCAGTGACACCATTCCCCCTCTCCTTGTTTTTGGTCCCATTGGCCTCACTGGCACATCAGTGGCTGCTGAGACTTTTGGCCAATGAAACTCTTTGCAGCTGAGCCCAGGTGACTCCTGTGGGCTGGGCAGAGGGCCAGAGGGGTTTGTGCACTAATTCAGTGATTCTGTTTATTCTTTTAACCTGATTGCATCTTCAAGAGTTTAAACAACAACAGAATGGAGGATTTTCACTGACTCTGTCACAAACTCACTTTCCAGAACCCCTCCATCCCTTTCCCCAGGGATACTTCTTCCTGAGAGCCAACCCTGCAGGTGCTGTGTGGTGCATCCCGGCATTGCTGGCTCGGTGGGAACTGTGCCACCCCCACAAAGCACCCTTTATGTTGCTGCTTCCCGTGGCCCCTGGCTAGTGGAGATAGGGATCTGGGCTCTCTGGTTACAGCTGGGGCTCTTGGCCTGGAGCTGAATGCCATGGCAGGGTGGATTTTCCCTGGAGGTGAAATGATTTGGGGTGAGGAAGGACATTGCTGTGAGCTGTTTGTCACATCCTCTGGCTCAGTGGCGTGACTGAGGCTGGGCTCAGTGTCTGGCACAGGTGGAAATCCCCGTGCACAGGCACAAACGAGGTGGTTATTGTAGTTCATCAGGAGTCAGTGCCCACAGCAGCACTCCTCAGATGGGAATTGGCTCTCAGGGAGAGAGACATGGCTCAGTAAGGACTCATCTCCCTGGATATTATCCACCACTCCAAGTCTGAAGATGAAGGGAGGTCTCCCTCCCACCCCTCCTCTTGTGTCAGCAACACACAGAATGAGGAAGACTTAAACGTAACAGCACTTAAGGAAAACATTGTAAAGTCCTCTTGAAATTGCCATCAAACTCAATTAGCAGGGCAATGATATACCTAAACAACTTCAATGGGTCGACTTTTTATGCTTTGCTGGAGAGCTTCCAAGCTGATAATTAAATTGCACTAGGCTGCAAGATAAGTGGCTCCAAGTGTCCCTTGTGTGGAGGCTCTGGAGGCAGATGGCCAGTGGCAGGGACACCAGTCCTGGCTAGGAGCCCCATGGGCTACTTCTCCGTGGGACCAAACCCTCTCCCCGTGGTCTCAGCATCCAAATAGCCAGGTGCTCCTGGGGTCTTCACAGGTGGAAAGTGCTTCCTGAAGGGCTGTGCTAGACATCAGACTCCCCAGGGGCAGCCTCGGGCTGGAGCAGCAGGTCTGGCAGGTGAGGGCTGTGGGAGCCCTCTGAGAGGTGACCACAGCTGGGAGCCATGGGAGCACAGCTGGAACAAGTGTACACCCACCAGTTTACAGGGGTGCGATAAATAGCAGTGATGTGGGGATGCTGAGAGATGGAGAGAGCAGAGAGAGTCCACTGGGGCTGCCCTTGCCCAAGTGAACCAGGCAGAGCTGTGCTCAGAGTGAGCCAAGGGCTGGGAAAGGCTCCTGCTCCCTCCCTACATGCTTGTAGCGGACTGGGAGAGCCAGAAAATGTTTCTGTAACAAACACTTTGCTTTCCAAAAGATGTACTTCTGGGATGAGTGACAATATTTGTTAATGTGGATTTAATCTGGTGACTAGCGGGACAAAATGAAAAGTGAAAAGGGTATTTTTGGCAAAACAAAGGCTTGGTTTCAGCTTCATCAAGATGAAGCATTTGAGCCTTCTGTTCTGGAAAGATGCTCCTCTCCAAGATAAAACTTGGTTTGATCAACAAAAGAAAAGGAATGGGATGGGAAGAAAATGCAGTGTCCAGACCTTGTAAAGTAGGTAAAGCCCTTGAGTGGCTGGTTAGGAGGTTGTGACTGGGGCAGTGACAGCACCTGTCTCAGTGCAGAGGCCCAGACACTTAAAAATAAATAACCTGAGATACAAAGACGTGGCTGCCAGGGGACTGCAGCTGTGCTGCCTCCCTCTGCCAGCCCCTGCCTGCACAGAGGGTGATGCTCAGAGCCAGGGACCCCCTGCCAGCAGCTGCTGGTGGAGGGGAGAGGAGCTGTCATGGGTGGAGGGATGAGAGGGCACTCCATAGGTGTGACCTCACATCGGAGGGGTCGAGACCTGGCCAGGTCCCTCCCATTCCTCTGAAGCACTTCTCTCTTCTGGTGCTGCAGCCAGGACTGCTGCATCCGGTGCCTTCCCCTGTTCTCTTTTGTGCCCTGATGCTCCAAGACCCCATCTGTTGTTCCGCTAATCCTTCTCCCCTTGCTCGCTCCCTTCTCCTTTGACTCTGAGACCCAGAGTTCAGCTCAGCATGGTGAGCGTTGTCTGAGTGTGGCGTCTCATCTTGCACATTTGGGCAAGTCAGCCGTGGAATTATCCTATAATGTGGAAATCATACAATTTCTCTCTGATCTTCCCTGAGCTGAGCATTTCATCTCGCTTCTACCAAATGCAGCATGACTAAATAGGCAAGAAAGGGATTTGAGCCCTTTTGTTACTTAAAATGTGAATTAGATGTTCCTGAGGGAAGTTTGTGTCACATTTGCAAGTTAAAAATGCATCAATTATCTGTACATGGACCCCTTCCTGAGTAATGGTGATGGAGGAGAAGGGCTGGTGCCTTTGGAAGACCCACTACCCATAGAGGGTGCTTGCTTGCAGGTGGCATCCTGTATCCCAGGTAAAGTACATCCTCCTGCTCAGAGAAGGGTTGGCCTTGAAATCAGATCTGACTTCACAGCTAGAGCAGGTTGTCCCAGGCCTTTTCCAAATGAATTGTGAATATTTTCTGGGATGAAGAGTCCATGGCCCTTGCTCCAACACTGGACTTCTCTCACTGTGAAGGACTGCTGTCTGTATCCAACCAGAATTCTTCTTCCCATGCAGCTTGCACTCACAGAGAAGCAAATTGTATTTTGAGAAGCAAAAAATGATGAGTGGGAGCTTCCTCTGCCTGTCCTTCTGCAGCTGAGTGAGTTTGGGGGAGCTGGGGGCTGTACTGTGTTTCCCTTGAGCCCCAATCCCTGGCCCTAGGGGGGCCAGTGCTGCTGCTGCACAGGCAGAGTTGTTTCCCATTTTCTGGGCTGACTCCAGGGACTGAATATCCCTGGCTTTGGTTTGGAGCAGGAGCCTTCACACCCGAGGTTTCTTCTTGTGTCTCGTTGGCTGGATGAATGTGTGAATGTGCAGCTGGAGAGTGTTTGTGTGATGTGTCCCTGCACTGGATCTTCTTATGGGACGTGGAGTTAATTAAGGAGTTGGAAGGAGCACTGGGTAATTTGTAGGATAGTCCACATGGTTTGAGTAGCAGTGCTAAGCAGGGCATGGGGAAGGAATAATAAATATGTTGGAATTTAATCTGAGGGACTGTTCTGTAGGTAACAAATATAAACTCAGGAATCAGAGCCTATTTTTACTCAACTGGATACTATTTTTCTTGCAAAATATGCAAGTTCTTCGGTGTGAATGTTTTAGATCCTCTGAGTGTAATTGCAGAAGCGATGGCAAAGCCCTGTGTGTAAGCTGGTTTGGGTTGACTTCTTATGCATTTTCTCCCAGGATTACAGTCAATCCTCCTGCTGACAGGAGCTTTGGGCTGCCAGAGTTGCTGCAGAACAGCGGTGACCTGTGCTGCTGCTTGGAGGACAGAATTATGGGCATTTCCTCCGGAATGATCCCTGCCATTAAGCACAGAGTGTTATACCCCATCTATGATCCAAAACATGGGCTCTCCCAGCAGGGTTGCTGTGGCACCAAGGCACAGAGCTGTGGTGGTTCTGCATGTGATGGGAATTTGCATACTGGATGCACAATTACACGCCAGCAATTACCTCACAGGAAACACTGGCCTCTCCTTCAATTGCACAGGACGCAAATACCAAGGTGCCAATAATTATTTCCAGTGAAGCTGCATTTGAAGCTTTCGGGAGCTGAAGCTGCAGTGCTGCTGGAGCAGAGCAGGAATGCTTTGGGTGTCAGGGCACAAACCCACGGAGTCCCTGGTGCTGCTGCACATTTCCCCAGGCACAGACCTGTTTTTCACACCAGCGCTGGAGCCCCTCATCCCTCCTTCTCCAAGTGTCACATCTCGTTTGTGCTCAAGCCTCTGCTGACGACATCTCTCTGGATAAATATTGTCTGATTGACCTCTTGCTTGTGAATACTTTGCCCTTAATTCTGTACTTGAATTTTCCCTTTTCTATTTTAAGGCTCTTAATCTTTGATGCCAAAAACCCCTGTCCCTTTCTGATTTGGGCAAGACTCTGCTACTCTTCTGCTTCTGGGCTGTTCCTGTGTGAGACCTGATGAAACCACTGCCTGGAGAGTCCTGGCTGCAATGTTTTTGGGGAAGGGGATGTTTTCCCAAGGCCCTCATTGGCGAGCAGCCAGATGTTCAAAGACGTGAGAACTGTGAACAGGACTGGTTGCTGCCGAGGGAGAGGGGTCGGATGCTGCACCCTCAGCCTGGTGGGAGGGGGAGGTAGGTGTGGAACAGGCGGCTCTTCAGGGAGAGAACACAAAGCTCAACTGATCCGGCAGCAAGGATAAGTCAACTGCACTAGGCAGGAGAGGCTCACCAGAGCATGACCGCTCAGAATTCCCTCTGAAATGCAAGCAGCTGCTTGCCCAGCCCTTTCCTGGTCACCTCTTCAACTCCCTTGGTTTGCTCTGTCTGTGCCCAAGTCCCGAGGGTGGTGGTGCTGCTCAGGGGCTCAGCGCTGTCTCCACTGGCATAGCCCAGGGTTTCAGCTGTGCTGGGAGATGCTGGTGTTGGAGCCTAGCCTCCATCCCACGGCTGGGGCTCACTGGGGCAGGACCCACTGGATGCCTTGGAAAGTGGCTGGCCTGGTGTTATGGGGACACGGGTGTCATCTACCCCAAGGGAGGGCTGGGGGTCCCAGCTGCCTGCTGAGATGGAGAGCCAGATGCTGGGAGAAACAGGAGGTTTCTCTGGAGCTCCACAGCAAAGGCTGTGCCTTCCCACCCGCCCAGCTGCAAGGCTCCACAGCCGCTGGGAGGGATCCCAGCTGCTGGAAGCAACAACTCAACTCAAAAAGCTGAATAGGGAGTGCTTTGCCGTTCCAAACACTCTTTCTTGAGACGAAAAAGGTTAAAGAAACCCAGCTGCTTTCCGAGTTCAGCTGAGCTGGAGGGTGGGGTCAAGATTCCCCAGGATGGGAGGGAAGTACAAACATTCTGTCTGTCCTTCTGGAAAAATTCTCTAGGCGTGTTATCTCTAAACAAACACAATTGGTGTGGGGAACAAGCGTCCCTGGTCTCTTCAGCTCCTCCCTCCTGTGCCCTGGGCTCTTGGGACTCAACAGAGCTGGAGGGTGACAACCTCACCAGAATTCCAGCTCCTGGAATCAATGACTATAAGAAGCTGTAAGTTTTTTTTGAAAGGAAGTTGTTTTTGAGAGCTCTGCTCCCAGATTCTCCTAAGGAGAGCTACTCCTTGTCTCCTTTAGCAGCTGTACGCAGGGAAGCCCTGACTGTTTTCCAACAGCAAAGCAGAGAACTAGTTGCACACTGGAAATTTAAACCAACATTGATTTTTGTTGTGTCCCTTTAAACCTGATCTAGATAGAGTTGCACAGGGCACTCCTGGGACAGAGTTGCTACCACCTAATTGATTTTGATTTTATTTTCACTGCAGCAGTGTAATTATGAAAGCCAGCCATAATTATTGAAACACAACTAGAAGTATTTCATTATTAAAATACCCCTATGACTTATTATTAATTCATTAAATAAATTTGGATTATATCCCTCAATAATTAATGCACTGAAGTTTATTCTGTGAACTCTTCCTTTTACTTGTAATGTGTCAGCTGTTGGTATTAAAGGGAAAAAATTCCCACCGAAGTATTGGAAAAAATAGACAACTCATTATAAAGGGAAGTGGGACTGGGGGGGCTTTGGTCTGGTTTGAAACAGATCTCATGGGAAACGGTGGAGCTGGGCTGAGTCTCTCAAGCTCAGCATTTGTTTGGGAAACATTCCTGCAATATCCTGAAGTGTTGCTCAGAGCTTGTCTGCACTGTGAACACAGACAGTGCCTCAGGAGCTGCAGGGGGAGAGGGCTTGGGGGCTTCTGGGGAGGGGAACGTTACTGGCAGAGAGGGAGCTGCTCTTCTGGAAGAGAGGCAATTTGGGCCAGTGCTGCAGGGTCGAGTCCTGAGGTGCTTCATTTTCCACCCTGCTCAGGTAACATGCTGAGCAAGGTTGTGTCCCTGCTGGAGCCAGGCCAGGGCTTTAGGGGTTTACTCAGCTTTGGTGGGGCTCCTCTGGCCATGAAGCACTGGGAGCCTGCAGCAGAACACATCTGTAATGGCACTGCTCCCCAGCTGTGCTCCCGGGAAGGTTTCATCAGTTATGCTGGCACAGGATGTGTCTGTAGGACTCAGCTTTCCCACTCAGCACATCTGCGTTTCGCACATTGTATTTGATGGGTGTTTATAGGAAAAAACAGACAAAAACATTGACTGAAGGCATGTGTTGATTCAGAATCTGCACTTGTGCTACAGAGCTTGAGCTGAGATGGGTGAGAAAAGATTTCAGTAGACTGGTTGTCACTGGCTGCTGGGAAGTCTGTGTGATGTAACCTGCTCAGGATTACAGTAAAATGCAGGTGTTTTGGAAGAGCTCTCCAGGCTCAGAAGTATCCAAGGGCTGCTCAGGTTGTCACTTGCACTGGCTTCCAAGGGATGCGACAGTCTGAGCAGAATCACAGCTTTTCCAGCTCTGCCTGGTCTCAGGAACTCTTTTTCCTTCCATCTCCTTCTGTCAGACTGAACTTAATTTGATGGTTGTGACTGTCACTTCTCCCAGTGTCTTGGGCAAATGGATCCTTCTGGCAGGGCCTGATGGTGCTGAGTGTCCCCAGTGCTGGGCTCTGAGTGCAGGACACCAGCAGGAGCAGACAGGGAGGGAAAGGCTCATGGTCATGGTGAAGGGATCCTGGAAACACCAAGAACAGTCAGAAAATAAGGAAACAGGTTGTCCTAGAAATGTCGAAGCTCAGCACTTCAGGGAAAAAAATGTGAGCAGGCTCAGGATTGGGTCTGGAGACTCTGCTCGTGTGCAAACGGCCTGTAAAGCAGACATAAAGAAGATGAATGTGTGTAGGTGTCTGTGTGATTTAACCCAAATTATCATACTGCTTATGTGAGTCCAAGTAAAAGATGCTTGTGTTTGGGAACTCTCTGAAGTATTTACTGCACTGTTTCCTAAAGAATTAAATTGTTAATTCAGAGCTCAGCTGGATTCACTGTTGTCTGGCTGACTTGGCATGACAGTCGGGTTTGCCAAATTTCTGTGTTCCTACAGGCCTATGTGTAAAAAGGATCTGTTTGCTCTCATACAGCTGGCTCTGGCACATGCTGGACCTGGTGGAACCAGTGGGGACACACCAGTGTGTGAAGGGCCATGACACACCAGTACTGAGGGTCATTGTCATCTTGTCATTGGCCACGTCACTGAGTTCTGCTGTAGCTGACAGAGTCACATTCATGCCTTTGTCCATTTTTGTTGAGAACTGCTTCTAAAATAAGATGAAGCTGATAAAAATGTGTGTCACAGCACACCAGCTTCAAGGATTTCTCCTAGTAATAGGAACACCATTCTGGGACTCAGGCAGTCTGACTGTGTCTCAGCCATTGGGTTTGTGTCATTCCCAGCAGCCCTTTGCCTTGTTAGGAGCTTTGTCACTTCTCTGACTGTGTCTCCTTTGGAGCCTCCCTCAGAGCCTCTCCTGTAGGAGGAGTCATGCGCTCTTGTCCCAGCATTCTGATGGTCCCTTCTTCACCTTCACTCTCCATGCTGGGGAGGGAAGGGGCTCTGGCTCATTCATGATGAGTTGTGCTGCCGTGGATTGGGGAATTGGATCTCAGACTGAGATCCCAGCGACCCTCTGCCCTTTGCCTCTTCCTCCCTTTCTTTTCCTGACACGTGTCTCCCAAGGATGAGCCCTCAGTGGTGTCAGAGCCAGTCCCACCAGCATCTCTCTGAGCTGGGTTACTCTGAGATGTCTGTGGTAACTGGGTTGGAGGCAGTGCTGGTGACAGAACATGGCCTGGAAACAGTCAGTGGTGCTGGAAATTAAACCCACTTTTTGTTTGCAAGGAAAATATAGTCAACACCTGATGTTAAGAACAAACTTGTGCTTTCCCAGCCTCCCTCACACTTCCTTCCCCGTGGAGTTTAATTATCAAAATGTACTGCAGAGCAGCACTGTGGTTCCTGCTCCAGAACACTCCTTTTCCAGCATCCTGAGATTCTTTCCGACCTCAGAGGGTAAAGCACTTAAGTTGCCCTTGAAGACAAAAAGAGAAAGTCTTGTTTGAGGTGAAGTCAGTATCTATCCAATTTTCAGCTGCCGTCACATCGAAATGAGAAATCTGAGGCAGAGCCAGGCACAAATAGCTGATAACAGACTTTCAGGTGCACCTCTTCACTTATCGCTTCTGGGGTCACCTCTGTTTCTAAAGACTTGTTTTCCTTAAAAAAAGATTGCTTAGGACATTTAACCATGTGGTGTTGTGATAACAAAGCCCTGCGAGGCGTTAGTTCTGTGCCTGGGCTGCTGCAGAGACGCCGTTCCTAATGCTGGTGTTCCTGAGTGTGTTTCTGAGATGGTTCCATGGATGGGTTTGGATGGAGCAGCTGAGCCCTCCTTGGGTGTTCCCTCCTCCATCGCTTCTGCCCAGGATGGATCCTGGGTGTTGCTGGATCCTGGTGGCTGTTACACAGTTGCTGGCACTCCTTGCTCATCCTCAGGCCTGGTGCATGTCTCTTCCCTCCCTGGTCAGCTCTCCTCATCTCTTTGGATGAATCTGCCCACCCTTAGGGCTCATGACAAGCCCAGCCCAGCACAGGAGAGAGTTATGAACCAACTGAGGCACAATTTGTTCAGAAACCGGGCATTTGGCGCATACACAGAGATGCACACAGACTGGTGCACAGATTTGTTTAGCAAACAATAACCTGTGTTTTGTGCATGAATAAATAATTAACCTTATTTAAAAGAAGAAAAAAACTCTTAAGTTTTGCTGTCTGCAAATGTCCCTTTCCCTGTCTGCTGGGCTCTGCAGTGTCCCTGAGCCCCCCCCGGAGTGTGTCCTGTGGTGCAGGAGGTGGCACCTCTGGCGCTCTCCTTTGCCAACACTTGTCACCAAATGGATGCAGTGCCCAGCAGAGTTCCCCTCTGAGGGTCTGTGCCAGGCTCACAGCTGAGCTGGAGGCTGTGGGTTGGCTGCCTGGATGCTCCCGTGGCTGCTGGGAGTGGGGGATCGGACACCCCCCGCCACCTTCCCCACTCGGCTGCCGTTCCATTCTCACACTCCAGCACAATAGTTTTCTGTGCTGCATTTCCTCATGTCTGCTCTAGCCCAGATTTCTGTGGAACAAGCAAAGCCTTTCTCCCATCTGCTCATGAGATCATTCCTCCGTCTGAACAATCCCGCTCCGAGGAAGCTTTTGTGGACAGCCAGCCTCCAAGCCCTCCGTTGTGCTCCATCATTTCTGCTCCTGCACTTAATTAAACTCATGAAATGCGGCGGGTGCAGGAGATGTGTCAAGGTGCTGCAGCTTTGCTTGGCTGAGTGAGGCGTTCCCTGCTCCCTGAGCACACAGCCCAGAAAACACACTGCTCCTGGCCCAGGGACCCAGTCATTCCTCAATCCAGCAGTGAATGGGCTCAAACTCCCTTCAATTTGTGTCACTTCTCCCTCTCTGTCTGCTGCTGATCTGGCTGTTCAGGCTTCTGACTCCCCAAGGCCCTAAGTTTGGAATTGGCTTTTTGGTGCTGACAATGCTGTGGGTTGGGTATAGTATCTTCCTTCCCCTGAGGAGTGAGCTCTGAAGGAGCATACAGGACCTCTGGGAGTTCAGCAGGAGGAGGCTGGGAAGTTTCTCTCCTGCTGGGAAGTCAGCACACCCACCAAACCCATGCGCTGGAAAAGCAGGAGTGAAACTTGGAGACAGTCAAACATGTGCCTGCCTGTGCCAGTGAATGGTCTTATGTATTTGTGGAATTCCTGATGGAATACCCAGGATGGCCCCTGGGTACTGTACAGTGCACCAGAAAATATTCTTCCAGAGCTGTTGCAGCTCTGCTTCTTGCTGATGGGGCAAAAGGAGACAGTGACATAACCCCAGTGGTCGCTCAGTATCATTGTACAGCCTCATAGCCCTTTGGTAGAGGGGGGATGCTGAGTCCTGGGGGCAGCTGGTGTCTGCAGGAGCTCCTGCCCACACTGCCTGGACTCCCTCTCTACCATTCTTCATTCTTTTCCACTTCAGAAGTGTTTCTCTTTGGAGTCGGAATAACTGTAGAAAAGGACCCCAGGTCCCAACCTGACTGGGGATGAATGGGGTAAGAGAAGCAGGAGGAATTCAGGTAATGTGCGATTTAAAGAAGGAGAGCCAAGAATGTCATCCTTGGAGAAGGAAAGGAGTACTCACAAGTGTTTTCATGCCGTTGTTATTTCCTATATGTGTTTTAAGATAGGTTTGGCTCCTGCCCAGACCTCCCCTGTTACAGCACATGTACATTCAGCCCATAGCTTGGCTCCAGCCCTTGACCTGGAGAAAAGGCCCCCCCTGCTTGCTGCAATGAATCCCCCTTATTTCTTCTTCTGCAGAGTCCAAGCTCCTCCTGCCACTGGCATCAAGTTTCCTTATTCCTACAATATCCTTGTTCTTCCCAGACAGAAGTTCTTGTTTTCTGTGTCACTTGCAAGCCAGGTATCACTCCATGGACGCAAGAGAACCTGAAGGTGAGGAAGGCAATACCTGGTGCCAGTGCATCACAGCAAAGTGCATCCTTCACCTGCACAGTGAGGCACTGGGTGCCAGCAGGCAGGTCACTCGTGGTGGGGTGTCACACCATGTAGAGCCTCGCTCAGCCACGCTCCATCCAGTGAGGGTGGCACCACTTCCAGTGTGGGCAGAGGAGCCAGGTCACCAGCCAACATCCCCACAGTCTCTGACCTGGCACCTCCTTCAGTGCTGGTCACAGGAGACTCATGGGCTCAGGATTAACATTGGGTCCCAAATAGTGACCAAACTCCAGGCAGAGCTGCTTCTTCGTTCCATCGTCCCTGAGTTTCCAGGGCCAAATACAAGGCAGAGAAAAGGATCCTCCATCTGCGTCTTGGCAAACGCACAGATGCGAGCCCAGATGGCAGCTCCCACTCTGCCGTACCTTCTCCCTGTTCTTTTCACGGTGCTGGAGCCTTCTTCAGAATCAGATGCTGAGCATGTGTTCGCTGGTTGTGCGCAGGGACTGGAGCTCCTATTTCAGCACAGGGATGGGATGGAAGGGCAATCATTGGTGCTGATTGCTGATTTGAATAGTTGGGTATTTTTTTAGCTCCAGCATCAGCACATCTACCTTTGAATATGAAAAAAGGACTTGGCACAGCAGCTTGCCTGCAGATTTTGACACCGGTGCAGCACCTTGTTCTGGACTAGCTAGGCCAGCCTCAGTGCAGGCTTGTCTGGGATCCAGCCTGGCTCATCCCTGCACTGTGACAAGTGCATGGCAAGACCTCCTGGGAGTTCTGGAGCAGAGCTCCTGCCCAACGCTGCACCTCTGTGTGCTCAGGGCACCTCTGGGTGGCTCAGGCACACTGGGGCCCATGACAATTCTTCGGCTAGTTCCCATCATGGTGGAAGCTGGTGGCATACTGTGCAGGCTGCTGGCACTTGCTAGAGAAATGCTAGCGATCCCTTGCCAAGGGTGATCCCTCCCACAGCCGTGCCGTACCCATGCCAGACCAGCCCATCCTGCCAGCCAGGGACATGTCGGAGCGCTGAAACGCGGATACCCTGCTCCGGCTGGCGTCAGCCGGGGACATCTGTGACCTCCCTGCCAGCCCCCAGGGAAGGGAATACCTGTCAGTGTGCCAGAGCCCTCAGATGTCTCTTTCTTAAGGAGAAGATTTCGGGATAAAAGGTTCAGTTTAATTTATTCCATCAGTGTAACAGTTAAGCATTCAATTCCAGTATTGGAAACAGCTTTGCCAAAGAACAGGCAAGGGAAGGCAGAGAGGACTCACTGAGCTCGGTGTGCTGTGTGTCCCTTGCTGCCCCTACCTCAGTGACTCGTTGGGTCTGGAATCTTGTTGCCACCCCCTTTGAAATGGGGGTTTCCCCTCCCAAAACACAGAGCTGGTTCCTGTTGCCTTTTCTATTAGAGGGAATTCTCCCTCCCTGTGCTCCAGCCTCTTCGTCCCCTGGAGAGCAGCTCCTCAACTGCACAGTCCAAGTCTTTGCAGAACTGCAGGAGTTTCCCATCTTCCTATTTTTATCCTGGTGCTCTAATACCCTGGAGAAGAGAAAAAAAATGTTATTTTTGAGACAGGTGAATCACTGAGTAACTTCAGCGAAGGTGAGGAAGTGCCAGAAGCCATTGCTGCGAACCTGTGCCCAGGCAGTTCCAGTGTTGGAGGAAGGAAGGAGAGAGGCTGGAGAGAGGAGCTGGGTTTGGATGAGTGAACACAAAAGTGGATGTAAAGGGAGAGCCTGGGACAGACCCCAGTGCTGGAGGCACTGAGGGCTGGGACCTGGTGGGGGTGGCTGGAGCTCTCACTGCCAGCAACTGCCTGCCAGGTTTGGGCATCCCTATTCTGGACCAGTGGTCTTCCTTGGAGATCAGGATACTGGGATGCATCTGTGCCTGCTGGACTCCAGCCTGTGGATTATAGGCTTCCGGGAGCACAAATTCCTTCAATTTAAATAAACAAATCCTGAGAATAGGGGTTTGTAATTGAAAACCTGAGAGATGCTTCTTGCTGGTATCGGAGGTTGCAGTGCTGTAATAAGCCGTCCCTCCCCGGTGCTGGGAGTTATTGAGGTTGCTCCGCATCTATGACAGTTTAATCAGATCTTGAAAATCAGGGACATTATATTTTGCACCTGCTCATGGAAAAAAAAAAGAATGATGCGGCTCCCCATCATGGATCTTTTATGCACAAGGCAGGCTCCGGAGAGCACATCATCCAGACGCAAAATGGAATTACACCACAGATGAAGACTAAGCCCAGAGTGTGGTTGAATGTCACACCGGGTGGAACACAAGCAACTCTTCTCTCCTCTATCCAGCCTCGACAAATCACATGCAGGTGAAATTTGTGAAGGTTCTTCCAGGGAAAAATGGGAGCTGCAAGCTCCAGATACATCATGAGATTTTTCAAGAGAATATTTTGGAGAAAAGTTGCCCTGGGGATGACCAGGACACGGGGACAGATACATTTGCTTCTCTGTTGCTTGTCTAATCCGGGTGTGTGTGAGCATCCTTGCTGAGTTTGTGCATTTACCTCTCCCATTGTCAGTACTTAAAATGCATGAAAAATACAGCCAGGAGCTTGAAATACAAATCCATTCACTTATAAGTGGCCTTAACATCTATGAAGAGCTCTGAGTCCTTAGACAAGAAACAAAATAATGGATTTACTTTTGATTTCTAAAACATCACCCAGAGGTGAGGAGTGAATTCCACAGAAATCGGAATGGATTTGCTTTCCTTTTCCTGCAGAAGAGCAAAAGCAGAGATGTCAAAGAGTTCAGCACTCAAGTGCTTTCATTACCTGTCTCACGTGGGATGTGGAAAACCTCACCAGAGAGGCAGTAATCATAGGAATCACAGAACCATTAAGATTGGAAAAGGCCTTCAAGATCATTGAGTACAACTTTTGACCCAAGGCTTTATCACCACCACCCAAAAAGCCCCTGGAGCCTGATGCAGGGTCTTTGTATCTCCTCAGTCCTCCCTCTACAACTTTCTTGCCACAGGGACGCTGAACATGCAGCAGCACATACACAGTGTCACCGTAAGGCACTAAACCTTTACCCACAGTTTCCACAGCCATTGGAAGCTGACCTTGTTTTATCTGAATAATCAGTGAACTAACAAGCTAAAAACATTGTTTTCAGGAGCTGCTATCAGGTGTGCTCACCCAAACCTCTTGTGCTGCTCTCTTCTCCTTTTAATCAGTGGCCACGCCTTGTCTCTTGACCAAGGAAGGTCTCCAGACCAGTGACAAGGCCTCCTGACAGAGTTCTTTGGGAATGACTAGCTTATGGTCACCCTGTCTGCCAGGGGAGTCTTGCTGATGTGGATCATTGTTTGTCGGCCAGGGACTATTTTTGAGCAGCCCATTATATTCAAGGATGCTTTGGAGACTCCTGAAGAGCAGTGTGATCTTGGGGACTGATGAAAAGGGAGGAGACCAAGGATGATGAACCAATGAAAAGATTTGGAGCAGTTGTTGAGCCAGAGGGAAGAAAAGGTCTTTTTCCTGTTGGTATTTCTGTAGCTCTTCTGACTCAGGCCAATACCTGGCCTGCT
Source organism: Pyrocephalus nanus (assembly GCA_038380795.1). Taxonomy (NCBI): domain Eukaryota; kingdom Metazoa; phylum Chordata; class Aves; order Passeriformes; family Tyrannidae; genus Pyrocephalus; species Pyrocephalus nanus. The sequence goes on from CM076278.1 coordinate 7,093,531, forward strand.
CCCTGCTCACCTGCTCTGGATGGCCCTGAAGTGCCTCACAGGCAAAGAGCACAACCCTGCCTGCCTTGCCCCAGCTTGCATGAGCACCTGCATCACATTCCACACTAGGCTCCCTGCCACAAGGTGTGGTATCCTGTGGGATGCTGCCAGGGCTGAGGCCTGCTGGGGGCTGTGGTGTCCCAACCCTCAGTGTGAACCCTGGAGCAACAGTGCAGTGGGACAGAAGCCTTTTCCCACACTCAAAGGCTGCATTCCTCCTCTCCTCTGTAGCCTGTCAGTTTTTCTCTCTCAGTTGGAGCCAGTTGTCATCCTTCCATCCATCCCACGTTGGCTTTTCAGTCCTCTGAAAGCCTTTTCATTCCTTTCCTGCCTTCCTGAAATAGCACAAGCTTCTGCTGGCATGTTCCCTGGCTGCCACGTGGGAAGAAGCCTGCCCTCCTTGGAGATTTCACACCTCCGGGAGGAGGGTGTGCTTCCCATCAGAGAGCAGCCGCTGTTGGCAGAAATCTCCTCCTCTGCACAAGTCCACAAGCCCAGAAGGATTCTCATGGCAAATCTTTTCCTTAGCTGGAGAGATGTGATAACTCCTGGACAGGGTCTCTTCTAAGGACTTGTCAGAGGGAGGAACTCCACTTTGAAGTGCTTAATCCCACTCTTCCCTCGAAATGAGCTCCCTAGGACAGAGCTCTCTGCTTAAAAAAGAAAAGCCTTAAATATTAGTGGAGATTTTTGCAGCAGTTTTGAGGAAGCTCTGTGAAACTGAAAGTGCTTGAGTAGTCACCACATCTGTGCGGGTCCCATGCAGGTGAGAGCAGGCAGTCAAATGTCTGCTACAAACCCATCACAGCAGGCTCCGAGATCCCTGCCTGGATGGGCCTCATTCTGCAAACACGTTTGGTGAGAGGGCTGGAGTCAGCCTTTTTGGCAGATTCTGAGATTTCCTTCATGCCAACAGACAATCTGCACGCTGGCAGCTGTGCTCAGCAGAGCTCACTTGCCCTTGGGTGCTGGAGCTCAGGTGGGTGCTGGGATGTCTTCCCATCAGAGCCAAAGCTGGCCAGGAACTGGCACCGAGGCCTGGCCTTGGCACAAGGGTGGTGGGAGTCCCAGCAGATCAAGCCTTTCCTTGTCTCCATTTTAATAGCATCCAGCAGAGCTAAAAGCCTTGTTCTGTTATTTAAATAATCTTGTTTGTCCCGAACAGGAGAGCCTTGGAGAGAGCTGCTGAGCTGTGAACATTGTGTGGCATCTTTAGGAAGGTGGGGAGAGAATCACACCAGCAAATCCTCACAGGGATAGCTGGTCTTTGCCTGCCCACAGCCTTTGCCTGCCTGTAGCTTCCATCTGGCCACAGCCACTGCCTGCCCACAGCCATTGCTTGGATTGGGAATCAAGAACACAGATTCTAAAAAAAAATGCCCCCAAAGAAAACACAGAATTTCTCTGGCTTTCTCTGTCCCCACAAGTGAGAGGGACAGGAAGGAAGGGCTGGTGCCATTGTTTGGTAGAGAGGTCAGAGAGTCAGGTAGGTCTGAGCGTGGGAGTAGAGCAGGCCCATCTGACGCCTGCAGTGACCCTGCCGGCATTCCTTCAGGCGTGTTGGGTAGGTGGATTCATTCATCTTCTCTGCAAATGTTACTTTAAATCCAGGTGTTTCAGCATAAGAGACAGTTTAGGAATTATGCAGTTTTCTGACTGATGAGCTCCTTTGCTGTTGCCATCACTCCCCTAATAATTATGCCCATGCACAGCTCTGCGTTTGATTGTGCTGGAAGATGGATTCCCATTTCCTGCAGGCATGCTGGATGAAATGACTTCTGTTTCAAAGCTCTGTTTGCAAAGTTCCCTTTGTTCCTGCTGCGAAATTCCTACGTTGAGCAGAGCCCATTCTGCTCTGTGAGGCTTTTGAGCACCATCTGGGTGGGTTCCCTGGGTTGCCTTCAGATTCTTCTCAGGATGCAGTCGGTGCTTGTCAGTCAGGCTGATGCATTGGCCAACAAAAAAACACTGAGAAGAAAGGTTGATTTAATCTGTCACAGAAGAAAGCTCAGTCTGAGGGCTGGGCTTTGGGCTCTTGATCTGGCTTTAACCTTTCTAAATGCAGACCAGGTCTGGTTGCCATAACGGAGCCAGTGCTGTTGGGATCAGTGGGCTGATACTGGATGGCAAATAAGAGAATTGGTGGACTTTTACCCTGTCTTTTTTCTTCCTCCAAACCCTTCTTTCCCCATGTTTTTCAGATACTCATCACAGCCCCCTGCCCAGCAAAGCTCCCTGGCTTTCTTGCACAAGCTGATTGCAGCTTTTTTTGCTGGGAGGAAAGCTGGAGCTGCCGGTGGGATCTGGGTGGCCCAGGACAGGCAGATACCCCTCGAGATCTGCCTGTGTCTGGGCTTCTGGGATTTTTTTCTGAAATTTGGTCCCTCTGAAATGGCTGTAGGAAGACTCAGAAACCTGCTCTTGGAAGCTGCATTACATTTATATCTGAGCAGTGCCACAATGAAGAGCTGCAGCCCCTGTTGGTGTGAATGACAGACCAGGGCAGCAGCAGTGGGGGAATGAGATTCTGTGCTCATATCACTGTGCCCAGGCTCATGTGCAAGCACAGTTCAGTGAGGATGGCACTCAGACAGGATGGCTGCATTGAAATGGTGACAGTGACAAAGAGAAAGCAAAGCCTTTGGCTCCCTTGGTGTGTGGAATGAGGAACTATGGAACATTATGGGAAAAATATTGGCTTACATGTCTGCTTGATCTGACTGGCAGAGAGTAGGAAATCAGGGCATGGCCCTTGACAGCCTTTATGGAACCCAGGTCTGTCTGTCTCATGTCCTGTGTTTAACAGGGATGTGAGTGGAGAGAATTCCAAATGAATGTCCTCAAAAGGACCATACTCTGTTCTGTTGCTTGCATTTAGCTGCTGACACATGGAACATCCATGGCTTTACTCAGTTATTGCCCTTTTGGTGGTGGCTGTTTGTGCTTTCATCCACTTCAGCTCCCCCGCTCTTGCCTGACCCTTATGGTGCTCCTGGCCCAAGGCCTTGGGGCAGCAAGTTCCACTAGTTAACAAAAATATTGAAAAGTGACTCCTCCCTCTTGGCACTTCATGGCCGATAAATGAAATGAGAGCTGGATATATGTGTGGCAGACAGAAACACCGCATGTACATGACTGGAGCTTTGGACCCAAACTCTTACAGCTCAAGGAGTTTGGTCAGTGCTTTTATTTTAATTTTTCTTTACTAATACATTTATAGAATGGGAATCAGAGAATATCAGGATGGTTTGGGTTGGCAGGGACACCTTACATTATCACAAGCTCCATCCGGCTTGGACCTGAACATTTCCAGGGATGGAGCAGCCACAGCTTCTCTTGGCAACATGTGCCAGGGTCTCACTACCCTCACAGGGAAAAATTTCTTCCTAATACCTGACCTAAAGTTCCCCTCTTTCAGTTCCCCCTTGTCTGGTTACTCCAGGTTCTTGCAAATAGTCTCTCCATCTTTCAGGCCCCTTCAGGCATTGGAAGGATGCAATTAGGTCATCCCAAAACCTTCTCTTTTCCAGCCCTATTATTTCCAGGCTTACACAGCCTTACTTGCAAAAATTGCACCCAGACACCCTGTCCTACACATTTCCTTTTGTGTTTCTGTTTTTTTTTTTTTTTTTTTTTATTGATGTCCAGGGTGACTGTACAGATGTGAGGCCATGCCACCATTCCTGGCCAGAAGCCATGAGAGCCAGTGCTGGTGGTGCTGGGGAATCCCTGCACTTTCCATGACTTCTGCAGCCAGCAGCTCCAGTGGCTCTGGCAGCTGGTCATTGGCACTGGCTTCTCCAGGCAGGCAGAATTCCTGGATGAATTGGGGAAGTTGAGGCACCTGGGCCACTTTCTGCCTACTCATATATCAGTGCTCAGTGCTGGAAAGGGTTTGGAGAGATGCGGCTACAGGACCCTGATTTAGAATTAATTTTTGCAGTGGAGCTTTGAGTCCAAGTTAATCACTGTTGGATTTGGGATTACCATGCTTGTAGGAAAGGCTGCTAAAACCCCCACTTTTGTCATGATCCAGCAGCTCACAGGGCTTAGCTCCTGACTGAAGGGAAATGTGCATGTCAGGGAGTTTTGTGATCCCCACAGGGCGTTGGAGCTGCTGTGTTGGGAGAGGAGCAGGACAAGGAGGGCCCTCACACGCTGTTTCATTTCTAAAATGATTAAATTGAAGTTGCACTTAAATTCAAATCAGCCATTCAAATTAACAATTCTAATGTTCCTGATCTATTGATCTGTTGGCTGAGACCATTTGGAGCAGACTGTAATTAAACCACAAAAGCCTGGACACCAGAAACGCTGAGGGAACAGCACAATAGCTTGAGGAGAGTCATACAGTCCTGCCCTTAACCCATTGCATCCCTTTTTTTCCTATGAAAAGCAAAGCACTGTGGTGGGAGCCTCCCTAGTAGTGCTTGAGGAGGGCAATGCCAGCATGTGCTGTGAGCCTGGCATGGCAGGAGGGTCTTTTCCTCTTGACCCTCTTCTTCCTGCCATGCTGTGGGATTTTGACTAAAAGCAGTTGTCCCCCTTTGCAGAGACTGGGGAATCCAGCCCCAGGGACTGGATGCTGAGCTCCAGTTGAGGCTGTGGGGACTGGTGGGCACAGCCTGTGTTTGGTGGGATTTGGTCCTTTCCTACTATTGAATATTTGTTTTGTGTTGATCCTTAAACCTACCTCTGGCAACACATTCTTATTTCCACTGGGAGAACTGGGGAGCAGCAGTGAAGTGCCTCCAGCCATCCCATCCCTGCTCCTGGTCCTGCTCCTGGGTCTCTCCATCACCACTCCTGCATGCCCAGAGCTCTCTGAGCTTCTGCCAGGGAGAGATGAACCCCTGGAAGGAAAGAAAGGGTCCAGGAGAACTGCAGGGCTGCCCCAGCCCACTCTCTACCCGAGCACTGGGCACTGAGCTGTGCCCGTGGGGACATCTGGACTCCATGCCAGCAGAATTGGGCCTCAGCTCCCTTCAAGAGCTTTTTATTTATATATTTACACATATAAGTCGTATTTTTCTCCAATCCTTGCACTACTTCCCCACAACAATGATTTGAGTCTGTTTATTGATGTATTTTCTCCCCTGTGTGCACTGACTGAGTGGCTTGCACAAACTCGCTGGATGATCCAGTGGAACAGGGAATGAGCTCCTGGGCTGGTGCAAGCCCAGGGCAACAGCTCTGCCTGCCACAGGCTCTGGGGGCTGGAATGGCACTGCTGGCCTTTCCCAATGAGTCTGTTGATCCAGCTTTGATAAACCCAAGCCCCCCCCCCCCCATTTCTGCACAAACACTTCTATCAAAATGGGAACCTAAATACTAAATAATTGCGAGGAAAAAAGCTTTATTTCTCCATTCCATTTTGGCTTTAATTACAGAAGGTTGGCATTTTTCATACCATTTAAAGAGAAACGAGACAGGAAAAGGTCAAAACACAAGGGGCCTCGAACGTCTCTAATCCTGTAATGGAGAGCAATACAAGGCTCTAATATTTGAACAATCAGCGTGGACTTTTGTTATGAAGCCCAACATGTGATGGAAGAAGGTAAGAGGCTTTTAGATCTATTAGAAAACTGGTGTGCTGGGAACGGAGGGAAATGATGATGGGAAAATTAAAATTCAGCTCCAGCAGAAGGTTGCAGTGTTCAACTTGCAGCTCAGTGCATCGATCTGTTCCAGCATTTGACTTTCAACCATGACAAAACTGTGGGCAAATTAATTGTTCTCCAGGATATTAGGCATCAGAGTCTATTAATCCTCTCTGGAGTCGGATGCTCCATGAATACTAATGCAAACCCAGCGCTGCAGTCGTGTCTTTCCCGCTCGGAGCCGCCACTGCCGCTGCCATGGGGGCAGGGAGGGAGGGAAGCCCGGGTGCCAGTCAGCCATTTGCTGCTTTTATTCAGATTTAAGGCTGATAACAATTGGGAAGAATCGCGTAATATGGCAAATCCTCCTCCGAGCCGGGGAGGCTCTGAAACCCAGAAAGCAAGAGGCAATGTTATGTGTTTTCCACAAGGAAAAAGTGAAAGGCATAAGTTATTTATGCAAATTGGAGATCTGTATTCAGACGTGTTTTAAGGAAGATCTCAGGAAATCATTTCTTAATTACACATATAGATTGCACTTACTGTGCCTGCATCCAGGCTCTTTTCTCCCAGACTAAAACATGTGGAATAAGTTGCTCGTTTCTCGTGATTGTTTTACAAACATATGAAATGTCTCTCCCTCATTATTCCCCTTTCCCAGAGCCCTCTCTCTCCTCACCCCACACCTCCCAATGCTCTTTGGGGGCAGGAGCCCTGCTCAGAGCCTCTGCAGATTAATTCTGAGCTCTAATCTGCATACTTCTCTCAAGGAAATGGAGGCTGCAGGAAAGGGATATTGAAGATGTTTTACCTTCACTAATGCTGCACATTTAAGTAATCCTCTGGAATTCCAGCACAGCTTTAATCGTCCAAACCCCAGTCAGGACCGTACTCTGTATAATTAATCCACAGTGCATAATGTTGCCTGCTGAAAACGAATACTCTTCCAAATATTTGTCCAGCCTGTGTGTTCGAGCTCATCCAAGACATGGGACTCCAGCTTCCCATTTTGCTTCAGAACCAGATTGCACTGAAGCAGCAAAGTGAGAGCAGCAATACTGGGGTTTGACAGCTCTCCACTGATGACCTGGTGTTATGTTCCTGTCTAAGGCATGGAAGTTCCCTGTGGATCACAATGAGAATATATTATATTGACTATGCCATATCCTTTTGTTTCCCCTTTTCCCTTGCAGTTGCTCTCCACACTGTCCTTAAAGATTATATGTTGCTGCCAGGAGGTTATTTACAGTGAAAGAGCAGGGCTGAAAAATTTGGGTAACAGGGGACCCCAGAACACATAGTCTGTTTGTTTGGGGTAATGGTCAGGTGTGAATCACTGCAGAGGCCTCTCCCTGTGCTGGCATCACACAAGACATAACATTTCAGGAAGCCCATCTGTGAGGGGGAGACATGGAAGTGCTGAGCTCCTACCCAGTGAACCAGGACTACCCAGGGATAAGCTTTCCAAGGCTCCCATTTTCCCCAGGGTGGAAGCAAGGGGAGCGGAGCTGCTCGCCTGTGCTCTAACTGAGGAGATATTTATGTCTGTGCAAACACAGCACGCGCCTTCCGCATGATTTGGAGCTAAATGCAGTGTTACTTAATTAATGCATATGTAACACACAAGGCTATTACACCTATTAGAGCTCTTGGACAATTAAAATTCCAGTGTCCTCTCTGCCACTGGGTGTCCATGACAAAGGGCTGAAAATCTTCTGTCCATGAACAACTGGCAAGGGCTAAGAAAAACCCCAGACCAACCAACAGCCAGAAACAGTTCTCAGGTTTGCAATGATTTACGAAAGTACCTGTGAGAGTCTCAGTACCTGGGGTCGGTTGAAGTGTACGGTGCTTGTCCCAGGGAGGTGGTGAGATTGGGTGCACCCCCCAGTCTCTGCACTTCCTCGTGTGCCCTTGGAGTGCCACAGTGCCCAGAGGGAGCTGAGGCAAGGCTGGGAGGTCAGTGGCCATGGCCAGAGCAATGGCAGAGTGGTTAATCACAGGCCTGAAATCCTCCCAAGTCCTGCAATCCTAGCAGTGTTTGTTGTGAAAACAGAGGAGACGTGGCTCTCCTATTTCCAAACAGCCACCTTCCCTGTGCCTCCAGATCATGGCCTTCCAAATCTAGTTCAAGTTGTCTTCCGTGGGTGACATGAAGACAGCTGCTCTGGGATGTGGATGCTGGTGTGATTGCACTGCTCAGCTTTCCAAGGACAGCTCTCCAGGTCTTTGTCCTCACGTCCCCTGTGCTCCTATGCCTCCTGGATTTGGCCATCACCAGAGCAGGAAATCCCCGAGAAACCAGGAGTCGATAAATCCTAGTGAGAACACTTGTTCTGGAGATGTTTCCAGCCTGGATTCAATCCTCAGAGACTTAAGCTTCCCAGAGCCCCAGCGCAGTGCTGGGTGATGACTCCACTCATAGATCACAGTGTTGCCAGCAGTGCCCTCAAGGGCACACCAGATCTGGGATGTGCTGCTGGGACAAACCTGCTGCCCCCCCTACTCGAGGTGGTCATGCCTTTCCAGACAGGCTGAGACACTGACTGTGTCCCCATGCCTGTGTGTGGGAATTGATGCTCATGAAGCTGTGGGGGTGAATCCCAGGGGCAGGGGATGAAGGAGACCCCACGGTACTGCTGGGGCTTGTGCTGGAGGTGGCTCGGAGTGGGGATGGTGTCAGTGCCAACCAGCCTGGCTGCAGGTCTCCTGGAGCCAGGACAAGGTGGTCCCCAGCATGTCTGTGGGCCAGTGCCCAGGGCTGGCACGGGGTGGCTGGGGAGGCTGGGGTGGAGGCTTGGCTTGTGAGCTGCTTCCCGCCCTGTGCCTCATTACCCAGGTCCTGCCTCCCATTTCAGAAAAGCTGGCTTCAAATAAAAGAGCTCTTTGAAAAATCATGAGGCATTTTATTCATGATTAGGTTTTGTCCAAAGTCTTTTGACAAGAAAATAGGTGATCCAGCTCAGAGAGATTTTCTTTTCTAGTACATAAGAAACCCATTACACATCTTTTTTAAAAAACAAAAACTTTCTTATTCCCTTTGAGCAGTGTGGCCAGCTGTCAAAGGAGAAACTCAGACTCCAAATGGATTTAATACAAACCAGACCCCGATGCCTTGTGCATTGTTTAACCATGGCTTTGGTTTCCTTCTCCTCCTTTGCTGCATCAGGTACTTGCCATGTAGAGTCATAAGTTTTTAATGTTTCAAATATAACACATTGTTTCAGTTAATATAATTGTCCTCCCCTCCCCTCTCCTCCTCTACCCCTCTCCTCCTCTACCTCCTCTCCTTGGGTTTTATCTCCTTTCCCTTGGTTTTGGTGTGATGGCAGCTCTCTGAGTGAAGCCTGACAGCCCCTGTTCCTGGCTCAGCTCAGTATTGCTGTCTCCTCTGAACAGAGTTGCTCCTGGCCTCATCTGCACCTTTTCCATTATATTCCTCTTCCCTTTTAAATCCCCTTTTAAATACACTGGCACAACCTGGAAACCCCTGGGAGCCCTGCAAGACTGACTGCCTTGCCTCTGCATCTCCTGTTGGAAACCTCCACAGCAGCCGCTGCTGGCATGGGAATCCTGTGTGGCCTCCTGTTGCCAGAGCAGGAGGTGGTTTCACATTCCCTAACGACTTTGCAAAGTATCTGAGTGGACACGGGCCACAGGCACAGAGGTCTGACCTTGTGATAAAGAGCTAATTCATTCAGGGCATACACAGAAAGGAGTAGTAAGTAGGAGCACTGAAATGATTTTATGGCACAGTAAAGTTGCCTGGCATTGGTGAGGGGGACACCACAACACTGCCCATGGCTCTGGTATCCACGTTTGTAAAGGGATATTGCAGGTGTCAAAGAAAGCCACAAAATTGTTTATGAGATGAACAAGTTAGAGAAAAAGAGATTAAAGAGCTCAAATGAGATCAAGAAGAAGAGTGAATGCCTTCATTAAATCCTGAAGTACCTTCTCAGGAGAAAGTACCAGGGATGGGGGGGAATGTAAAGTCTCGCAGCAAAGGCAGAACTGAGCCAAAGGCTACAGGCAGGAGCAAGACGTTTAACATGGAAATAAGGTTCAGACTGCGGGAGGGAGAGTAATGACTGACTGGAAAAAACTACCCACGAAAGTTGTGTATTTTCCATCTCCTCACACGTCTGAGACAGGCAGCATGGCCCATGGGGAGCGAGGTGTGAGCTATACAAGTTGTTTGCCCAGGGCTCAGGGAGAGAGCCGACATGGAACGGAGAGTGCTGGCAGGGCCGTGGGGTGTCTGTGGGGGCTGCTGCTGACCCTCACCCCGGGGCCACCCTCACTGCCAGGGGACCGGCTGGGCACGCAGGGACCGAGGCTCTGCCGGGGGTCACCACCCTTATTGTTCCCACTGATGTCGCTTCACAAAGTGTTTCATAATTTCCTGAAGAAACAACAGCGTGATCCTTCTGCAGAAATGTGAAGTGGCAGCTTCAAAGCTTCCAGGAGCAGAGCAGCTCTCCCAGCAAGGCAGAGGCTCTGGCATCATGACCTGCTGCTGTGCAGCCTCTGGGGGTCTCATGCAGAACCAGCGAGGATGCTCAGAAATGGGAAAGAAAAGCATCAGGAGGGAAACAACAACAACAACAACAACAACCACCACCACCACAACAATAAAGCTTGGAAATATCAGTGCTTTCCGACAGGTTTGAAAACAAACACAATAAATAAATAAATAAAAGACTGGGGAAAGAAGTATCTACTTAAAACAAAGCACTTAAAAGTGTTCCTTTGGGGCTGCAGAAAATCTCTGTGGCGCCAGTATTTTGAGAAAAGCTGTAACTTAGTGACAAAATAATGCATTTTAATTTCCTTGGCACAAGCCAGCCGACAAAACCCATGGTTCCCCCTGTTGCTCCCTCTGCCCTGCCCTCTTCGGGTGTGGCCTTGAGAGCAAGGGGCAGGACAGGGTATCCCCCACTTTGGGGAGGTGGGAAGCACTGTGAGCAGTGGAGTGAGGATTCAGCAGTGCTGCACTGGCTCCCATTGCAGTGGGGACACTAGGCTGTGATCATCAGGGAGCTGGAGCACCTCTGCTGAGAAGCCTTTTGCCAAAGCTCTGGCTCCTTCCATGGACAAATAAATATTGGATATAATGATCTGCAAATTAAAAGGTGTTTTAGAAATGGAAAGCAAAAGTCACACCCACTTAAGGTGTCAGAGGAGATGCTTTTAGCAAAGTGTCATGACTCAGGTAGATTTCTGCCATTGACATTGCTGAGCCACTGTGACAAGCCCAGCTCTGCACGGTGCTATGGGGGAAACCAGTGAGGAGCAGCCAGTGCATTGTGCCTGGGGGACACAGACCAGGTCACCTTTGTGCCTCATGGACATCTCATGGACAAAACAGCAAACAGGAGATGCAGCTATCTGGCACTGGAGTCATGGTGGGTATGGGTGGCTGCCCCAGCACAGCAAAAGCAAAGCCTCTGCCTTGTCCCAGAGCTGGGACAGCTCAAGCTTCCATGGTGCTTCACCACACAACAGAGATCCCCCATCAGTCACTGGTGCCAAGGCAATGGCACAGGCAGGTGATGCCCTCTCTTCCACCAGTAGCCTGGTCCTGGAGCTGGACCCACTGTCTCATCCTCCCACCTGAGGCAGCTGTGACTCGGTTATCCCCACGGCCTGTGCTCCTGGCCCTGCGTGCAGAGGCTCCAGGAGAGCCCTGTGGAATTAGCAATCCTATGTCTTGATTTAATTTTCAGTCTACTTTAACTCTAACAAAGCGGCAAATTGCTTCCTGTAGTTGTTTTACTTTTATTTATAGGGTAATTTGCATCACGAAGACAAGTTGCCCTATCAATAACCACAGAGCAATAAAGGTCACCTGTCCCCTCCTCTCTTTCTGAGTGTCTCATCTCTCACTTGCATGTCTCATCCTGATGGAGGATTGTGATGGATCGGCCTTTGGGAGGCCAGGCCCAGCTCTCTATCTCCAACTGCACCAGCTCACACACACATTCCCAAAGCTTGGGTCAAGCTGCTGCTTTGCTTTTGCCATGTGATGTTTTCCAGAAGAAAGGGATTGTTCGAGGCCCTTGCAGTGGGAGTTATTTTGCAGAGGAGAAGAGTGCAGACATACCCTGAGAACAAAAGTGGAAGGGAAAATATCTGGCTAAGCAATTGTTTCATCATAAAGCATGGCAGGGCTGAATTAATTGCTGAGACCATGTTGCTTGATACTGAGAGAATTAGGACTGACTTAGGTGCTCCCCCCTCCTCTCCATTTTCTCCTCCCCTCTTCCCACTTCCTTCCCTGCCAGAGTGGCCAAGGGACATGAGGGGGTCACTGGCTGTAGAAGGCCAGTGTGGTCGATGGAGCTGGAGAAGGCAGAGGGAGAAGAGAGAGAGGGATGGGGCTGAACATGGAGCATCTCCAATGCTCCTCTCCCTTCTAGAGCTGCCTAAAAATGTAGCAGGTTTGGGAGGTCAGAATACCCTACTGATCTGCCTGGTAAATGCTCTGTGCTTCCAGAGGTGGGGAGGGAGCAGGACAGGCAGAGGTGCCCCCATCTGCGTGGCTGCTCTGCATGTCGAGCTGAGCGCTGAGCAGCAGCAGCACAGTGCTGTGCTTCTCCATGAGCCCAGGCTCTCCAGGGATGTCATCTCCCACACAGATGTCACCTCAGGCAGATTGGGCACCTGGTTGCACTTTCCAGCAGTTCTAGTGCGCTGAGCTGCAATTCCCATCCCTCCTAAGACAGCGCATACTCACACTTTCATTTATTCCACCTCAATAAACATCTGAAGACATTCGTAGGAAACTTGTACTTTAAAGTAAGAGCATTTCCCAAACACCTCGTGGGAAAGCTTTTCCTCTCCTACAAGTAAGAATTTGATCCTGTAAATGTGAGGAATGGGAACAACGCTTGCAGTCCTTCCCGGGCAGAGCTTGGAGATCTGCAGATCAAACTCCCTGGGTGAGATCTGAATCTGCTCAACAGCAGTGTGCAATAAATCCTGACATCCTCGAAAGTACAAACCAGCATCACGAAGCAGAACAAGAGACCTGCTGCTCTGGGGACACCTGGAACACGCTCCTGAGAACTCAAGGTCGGCTCCGTCCACCAGCAACTCCCAAGTTCCTGCTTGCACTTCCTGTCAGGGGATAACTCCCACCAACACGGCCCTTCTGTGGCTCTGCTCTGGCTTTCCCATCACCACCAGCACTGCACCAAACCCCAGCAGCTGCTGGGGAGCCATCCAAGGAAATCTCTAGATATGTCTTAGCAAAGTGCAGGGAGAGGACCCAGCCTGATCCAGAGGGATGCAGTCTTTGCCATTCCAGCCATAAGAGCTGGTTCCCATTTTCCCATGTTCCATGAAGTATGTTTTGGTGAGTCATTGATGGTGAGGCTGTCACTGTGTTATGGAGGACATTTGGGAACTGACTGGGAACTGCTGACAAACTCCTGCTGATGCCCCTTTCCAAAGATTTGAGAAAATGCCCAGAAACCTTTCAATTTTCAAAGTCTTTTTCACCTCCAGTCCCCACACCTGCTGTGGGACTCAGATCCCCCACAAGCTCACCAGCCTCTCCTCCCTGTTGTATGACACTGGTGCCACTTCCTGGCTTCACAGCACCAGATACACCTATTTTATGGCTTTTTAAACCATTTCTCTGGAGCTGCCTGCTGCCAGAATGGTGCAGGGGTTGCCTGTGCATCTGCTCCCCAGCACGGGAGGGGCCTGAGCTGTTCCTGGCAGTCACACAGCCCTTCCCTCGGATTTGGGAGGTGGTCACCGATGCTGTCTTCCCTCCCGGAGTTATTGGGCTGCACATGTTCACAGTGAGACAGTTTTAAATATGGTAATAATGAACATCCAATCAGTTACCCCAGTGCTCGGGGACAGAGCCGTGGCAGTCAATCTGCAATTCCAAATCTGCATATTTATGCAGTTTCATTAATTATGTATTATGCAGCATTAATCCCAATAATATGTGTACGCTTGTTCAGTAGAACAGAGAGAGGAGACTCGCCTCGCAGAAGAATTAATCAGAGAGCCATTCACAGATCCCACATCACTTTAGATTGCAATTACAAGTATTTTTACTTAAAAGGTTTTGCATTAAAAAAAATTAATTTTGCAAGATTTTGAGGTCCCCATGTAGCCACAAAAATTTAGGATGAGCTCTGAAAAATGGCTCCTCCATGTCTTCTGCTAGCAATTGCAACTGAGAAAGGAGGGGCTTTGAAGAGAGATTCCTGCCAAACAGGCTGTTAATTATCTTGGTGGAAGAAACCGAATTTCCAGGGGCAGGGAGCAGGGTTTGTGTGCTGTGTTTGTACAGTGGTGACCGAGGCCACTGCTGGCTGCTGCAGGGCTGCAAATAATCAATAGGATGCCTTCAGAGTAAGCAAAGATAAGTTCACTAATTGTGGTGTCCCACTCTCTGTTGTGAAGGCAGTGCATAGTTCAAGGGTTATTGCTCTGGTGTCAGACAGATCCCCCAGCCGGCCCCAGCCAGTGCTGTGCCATCTCTGGTGCACCAGAGGATTTGCTCTCATCATTTTTATGAGTAAGAAAAAAATAATAATCAGCTGGCATGCAAGGAGGGAAAGGAAAGGGGACAAACACCCAGTGCCGGACTTATTCCTGAGGTGGGAAAGGGGAGCCTGAGCCTGAAGCACCCACCCAGGAGGGTGCCCACAGCCCTCTTGAGGGCTGGAATCAAGTGTGACCTTTTCTCACAGTTTTCTAGGCTCTTCACCCTGTATCTGGTAAAACCGGACTTGTTTTCCATGGGCAAACACAGAAACAGGCACAAAATGGAAACTTGCTGTGTGGTCCTTGCTCCCTGCAGCAGGCGTGGCATCACTGGTGGCCTGGCAGCTGTCAGTGGGCACGGTGGCATTTCGGGAGGGTCTGAGTGCTGGGGTGCTCCCCTGCCCTCCTCTGCCCATTCCTGCCCACTCCTGCCTGCCCCTGCCTACCTCTACCTGCCCCTGCCCACCTTGACCTGCCCCAGCCTCTGCCCGTGCCTGTGGCCACGCTGCCAGTGCAGACAGTGCCAAAAAGCCCAAGTGATATTGGCCCCAGGTAGAGTGAGGGATGGATAATGCATATGCAATGGGTATGACTGATGTAATAAAATAATATCATCAGGACATTTAGATAGGAAAAAATGCAGCAAGGTAATTCCTCACGCTGGCGTAATTCCTGACACTGGCTCCAATTTGTTTTCATTAGTGGTTTGCTAATGCATTTATTAGCCATTACATACATACAGCAAAATGATGAGGTTTCCATATCTATATATGCAAATGAAATATGTCTGGCACATCTATGGATGGGCTGGGTGAACACCGAGCTCGTTCGCATTTTCCCCATGAGGTTTTTCTGGATTATTTTTTTGGACTGCAGTGGAAAGACCACCCACTTTTCCTTGAGTATTTTATTTTCTCAGTGTGGAGAACTGGGGGATTGTGAGAACACAGGCCCCTTTAAAACAGGCAGAAATACACCGAGAGCTTCAGGCTCTGACAAACTCTTTAGAAAATCGGGTGATTTGGGTCCAGCTGTGTAAATGTTTTCAGTTTCGCTGCTGGGGCCCCGAGTTTGATTCGGTGCCAAGACAAGCCTTGCTCAAGTTGTTTTTGGCAAAGGCTCCTGGCTGAGGAATGTCAGCATCACTTTCAAAATATGATGGTTTGTAATTTGGACCACAGAATGAAAACTGAGCTGCTGGTACATTTTGCCATCATCTAATTACCAGGTCCCCAATTACAGTCAAGGAGCAGCTCCGCAGCCGGGCGCGGGGAAGGTTGTTCCCATTGTGAGACATTTCTCTGTGTACATTTCCCTGAACTCATACCTGGAACACAGGTTCTTCAGTGAGCCAGTGCTGGTTCATGTGGGAGCAGGTGTGGGTGTGGGTACCAGTGTGGGTTCCTTGCTCACCAGCTGCTCAGCCCTTCTGAAGAAGTGTGTGCTGCTGATGGAGCTGCTGCCACACTCCCATTGCCACTGCTTGGGCCATCCGTTGCCATTGCCGAACAACAACACTGCATCAGTCACAGGCTTTCATCGATACAATCGTGACACTCTGTGACTCTGTGCTCCCTCTCGCCATCCCTCACCCCCCCTGTGCTTCCCGCACCCTCCCAGGAGTCCTGAGGGTGGCAGGAAACCCAGTGGATGCTGTGAGGCTGCCTGCCGTGCAAATTCAACATCTTATCACCTAATTCCATTGAAACTTTGGATTTCTGTGAGGGGCAGGAGACAGAGCTGACCACGGTGGTTCCCACGGCAGCCTTGGAGGCTGCAGCTGATGTGGAATCTGAGCGCAGAGGGTTTCCCACAAAGGCTGCCTGTATCTACAGTGATGGAGCAGGAGTTAGTTGATGGATATGCTAATTTAATTATTCATGTACATAATTACAATCTAGGGGTTGGGAAGCTTTTTAGGTAATGATGGTTGAGAGGAAGAATTTACCTAACTTTTGGAATATATGTGGAATATTATTTGACTCTTGAATATGAATGCTCTGCCCGGGCTCCTTGGAGGGCAGGCGTGCTGCTCAGTGGGCAGGACACAGGCCGGGCACCCCGGGCAGCAGGGAACAGGGTGGCACGTTTTCGGGGTGGGCAGTGGAAGAAAAAGGCCTTTGTCATCCCTTTGCACACACTGGAGCTGTTATCAGCCACTGGCTGACATAGGCTGAAAGACCCCCAGGAGGTGGGTGGGAGTGGGGGTTGCTGCTCTGCATCTCCGAATGCCAGCAGCGGAAAACTTTGTGCCATATTCAGTTCAAATCAGTTAACAGGCAGCTTATACCTGTCTGTTCCCACACCACTGCTGGCCTTTGATTTGGTAAAAGAAACTCAAAAAGGCTAGAGACGTACCTGTGCCTCAGCTCCAGTGACCTCCGGCTCCCTCCTCTCTTCTCCCTCCGACTGGTGGCTCATGGGCTCACTCTGGCCTACAGTCTGTAGAGTTCCCTTTAATTTTGTGTGTCTCTGTGTTAAAGGTCAGTGAAAGCAGGATCTGCTCAATGCCTTTGAAAATCAGACTGATAGTACTTCAGAGGTCAGACAGTGTAAAATGAAAGTGCCCAGAACTAAAAGCCATTTTTGGTTATCTGGCCCATAACCTCTCCATGGTTCTGCATCCTTCTCCGCAGACTGGAGTGAATAACATTAACCTCCCTTGCTGGAGGGCAGAGTGGCTCAGTCACTACTTACAGACTGCTCCAACATGAAGCAGTGGTGCTGAGAATTATTTTTATTATAAAGACATGGGTTTAGTTGGCACCTGCAGCTCCCATCCCTGTGAGTGCTGCTGCCCAGTGTCTACTCCTGGGTCCCTGCACAGGGCACTGAGGGGCCACCAGCAGTGCCCCAGCCATGCCTGGGCAAAGGTTCTCAGCCAGACTTTATTCCCATCAACTTTCTCTGGCGCATCCACCACCCCAGCCTTGTCCAGACCTGCTCTGGGCTCACCTTTCTGTGTCCTCTGTTGTTCTCCCCCAGAGAGGTCTGTCAGCAGATCTGCAGATACCTCACCTGCCATACTTCCTGAGGGATGACTGGACACCTGACCCTGCACCAGGGTGGGCAGCTGGCACAGAACTCAGTGCAGCAGATGCAGGAAAAACTTGCTGCCTGGTAGATAATGTGCCCAGAAATGAGAGCTCCCCTCAGTGGGCCCTGAGTAATCACCAAAGACAAATTTGGGTGCAGTGTCATTAGAAATGCCTCCTGCTAATGTAGCTTAAGTGCTAATTCTTGTAGCTCTTCCATTGTAACAGCAAGAGGTTGATCTTTAATTGGGTTTCATGCTCTAAATGCTTTGATGACAAAGGTTTGAACAGGTGAGGCATGACTTACAGGAGCTGGATGAGTATCTGTGAGCATTGGGAATCATTACCCACTGCCCCTTCCAGACATGGTGAGAGAGAACTGGAACTGGAAGTGTACCTTGGGCTGGGGCCTTTAGATTGCAAAAGATGACAGAAAAAGATGAACACAGTTGGATTTTGCCTTTCACCCACAGCCACATCAGGTAGTTCTCAGGTTGATTGGGAGAGTTGGTTTAACCAAGAAACCTCAGGCTTTGCTGGAGGAAAGGCTGTGATCTGAGTGGTGCCTCTGATCCATCCATTACAGTTTGCCATCTTCATATCCCGGGAGTCCCTGTGCTGGCTCCCAGCCCCGCTGGCAATGTGGAAATGCTCCTGCACTGGCCAAGCTCCTTGGACCTCCCTGGGTCACCCAAAATGTCAGTAATATATTGGCCCTCTTTGCTAACACACCCTTAAAATGTTAATAGTGAGTAAATCACTTTTCTTTTTAAACTTCTTAAAATCAGATTTCTTGTTGCAAGATGGTGGCCTTGGCTGCCGTCACTGTGCCTGTCCTTTATTACTGTCTGCATTAGATGGACTGTGGAGTTCTCATGCAGATTTTATGGGAACTATTTTATTTATAAGAATTTTCCTAGTGTCAGATGGATCTGACACTTCTGGAGTCTCCTTTGCCATTCCCATGAAGGAAGACAGCAGGAATGTTAAGCCACTGGCTACTCCCCAACCTGGCCATAGGGCTTTTGTGTTCTGTGAGCCAGGCTTGGGGCTGAGCATCTCTTGGGGCTGGGAGGAGGAGCTCAAAATCACATTTACCAGGGAATGCTCAAATATCTTGTGTGACACAACCCACTCTGGGAAACACGAGGCAATGCCACCACAGAGCTGACACGTCCCCAGGAACCGCTGAGGTGCTGTCTCTTGCCTGGAAGTGGTAATTAAAGGGCTCCCCTGGGCTGTCTCTGTGAGGGTGCTTTGGGTCTGGGCAGGGTGAATTTACAGCAGGAAGAGCTCACTGCATTCCCTGCTGCTGGGATTTGCATATCACACTGAGGGAAACAAGACAAGCGAAACACAGCTATAAATCACCAGGCCAGAAGATGCATTTTGTTCCTATCCCAGGTAGGAGGTTTTTGTAAGCAAATAGAGAGGAAAAGCCCAGAGTCGCATGTGTGGGTTCGCGCGTGTCACCCTGCCATGGAGTTATGGTGATGGTGAGCAGCTCAGCCCTCCTCTAGGGTCTGGCTTTTGGCTCAGTTTTCCTCCCTCTGTGGAGTAAAGGGAGTGATGGTTCAGGAGGCAGTCAGGATCCAGGGTGAGGGGCTGGCACACACTCACCAGGCACCTTGAACCTGCAGAGGTGTTGGAACCAGCTGCAGGAGGTGCCCCTGCCCCGGGGAGAGGCAGCAGCTCAGCCATTGCTGCTGAGCCATCAGCTCCCATCGCTAGTGTTGGATTACTGTTTTCTCTCCTCTGCTGGCACATCTTTCCCCAAACATGGGCTGGTTTCTGCCTACAGCATTTCAGAGCAAGTGAGGACACCAACTCATGCAATGGTACAGGGATAGCAGATGAGCCTGAAACTGGAGGGTTTGCAACCGATGCGGAATGTTTAGGAGAATCCAGCCCAGCAGAGCCTTTAATTCAGGCTGGGATTTGCTCTGCTTGAGGTTATTGGATGTGCCTGAGTTCTGAGCAGGAAACGGATCATTCATCCTTTAAAATCCTTCCCCCTCCCTTCTCCTCTCCTCCCTCTCCCGCCCAGGTGGGAAGGGCAGAGATGTGTGTATTGTACCTGTGCCATGAATGACACCCTGCGCTGCTCGTACCAGGTGATGGTTTGTGCAGCGACAGAGCGCTGCATCTCTGGAATGGCAGCCCTCCCCTGGGATCGGCGGCTGGATGCGCTCAGATCCATCAGGGCCAGGAAAGTGCCCTTGTTCAGTAACTGAGGCAAATATGTGAGAAATAGGATCGCTGCTATAAATAGCAGTGGGCTCATGAGAACATTGTTTATCGCTGCGGTGGGTGGTGTGAAGGCTGCCCTGCGCTTTCCAGCAACTCAGGAATGATGCTATCCCACTCCCGGCCCATTTATAGCCAACGGAAAAGATAAATGCATTGGGTGGGAATTTTGAATTCCATAAAGACTTATTCACTGTTTTTAGCTCTCTCTCGCTTTCCCAGTGAAGACTGCAATCCCCCATCAATCACACCCCATAAGCTTCTTCATGTCTCATGTCCAAACGCTTGCAGAAATGTCCACCACCCCAAAAGCAGATCAGAGTCAGCTCCTGCCAACTGAGAGAGTGGATCCCTGCTCCCAGGCTCCTCTTCCTGGGAAAAAATAGCTGTTCCTTGTGCTATTTCTGGGTGACTCTGCAGGCACCTCCCATGGATGCACTGTTATGTTTTCTGCTAAGGCACATTAACGTCTCCGAATGACTCTGGCTGTCAGCTACAGCCCCAAACACTTCTACGATGCTGAATTTTAAGCACCAGAGTCAACAGCGTTAATCGCCCGCTTAAAACGAAGCACTTTGGTAAGTCTTTAGGATCAAGGTCTTAAACTGGAAGATCCTTGGAGCAGGGTCTTTCTTTGTGTGTGGAGAGATTAACATTCAAATAAAAAACATTGCTAAGAACTGCCCAAACAGCCAGGATAAGCCCTTGGTCTGTGAGGGAGCGCAGTCCATGGGTGTCAGAGTGGAAGCAGCAGGGGCAGGAGGATCCACATCTGCCGGGGCTCCTCTGCACTCCTGTTCTGGTTATCCCTGTCCCCGGGGCTCTCCAGGCCCCTCTCCGCTGTGCGGGTTCCTGGATGCTTGCTGCGTGGTGGATGAATTAAGTTATCCTTTCCGGTAAGTGCATTTCTCAGTCACATTGTTCGCCAGAGGAGCTGTGAAATCCTCGCAGCGTTCCCTCTTGTGCATAATGTCACATTCCCAGCTCCTCTCCCTCCTGCCTCCCGCCATCAGTCTGCTGCGGAGCCGAGAATGCCCACGAGCGAAGGCACAGAATATGCATGATATGCTCCATCATGTAGGACCAAATCATTTGCTCCCTCTATAAATCTATAGCCAAATCACTTTGTTTCCACATAAGAATCTCACGCTGTGTAAAACTAAAGGAGGAAATAATCGCGTGTCTGTCGAGATGTTTATCTCAGTCCTTCGGAGCTCCTCGGCTTTTAATGAGGGAAGAAAATCAGTCCTCTCCTCCTGCAGCAAGGGGTTCAAGAGGAGATGCACATGTGTTCCCCTCCCTGAGTTTGCTGTGTTGCTGTAAAACAGCAAACTTAATAAATCCCGCACAATTGGGCACAAGTCTTGTTTCCTTAAAAGCGATGTTCTCTATAATTGTCTATGACACAACATGCTACATATTAGTTATTTTTCCCTTAGTAGATCATCAGAGCACAGTGAAGCATTGCAGCTGAGGTAATTGAATGTCTTCTTTAAAACAATACACTGTAAAAAGTCCCCTGACAAGTGCCAGCATCTTATGTTAAACAAATAACACCGTGGATTTGGGGGAGAGGGAAGATCTCCACAGGACAAGGCAGTTTTGGGCCATGGACGAATGGGGACATGGCATCTGATGCAGGAGAGCAGGTGAACAGGAGCAGGCTAGTGTGTTCCAGGGGCTGTTGAGGATGAGAGATGCTTGAATTCATGGCAAAGCCGTGGAGGGGACCTTGTGCTTAACTTTGCTACTTTAATACACCTTCAGTTTTACCTGCCCTGTCTGTGCTGGTCCCTCAAGCTGGAGCAGTTCTGCAGGTGGAAGAATCCCTTCTGCTCCTGTGTTCCAGGGAGCCAGGCTAACTGGGCTTCCACTGTCTCTGGTGCTGGGGCCAAGGGATCCTCAGCCGGTCCACCACCACCTACACCTCCTGGCCCTGCTCCTCAGGAGGACCCTCACCTAGTCCAACACCACCTGCATCCCCTGTCTCATCTCTCGGAGCTGGGGTGCACATGAACAGTGCTTGGGCAGATTTGGGGGAGCAATGAGCAGCCCTGTGTCCCTGGGGGCTGCAGCAGTCACCAACTGAGAGCTGGGAGAGACAGGGACCTCCAGCCCCTCCAGCACCTCCTGCTGCGTGTTTATGCACTTGCCTGTTAGCACAAATGTGGTTCTACATTCTCAAAGGACTGTGTTCCCTCTGCAAGGTGTGATATTTCCAGGAAGGAATTTCAAAGGGCTTTGTGCAAGGTGTTAAATAAGCTCTTAAATAAAACTGAACCAGAGAGTGCTGAAGCAAAGTGAACATTTAAAAATGTATGTGTACATTTAATTAGTCCAGGAACAGCGATAAAAGGAACCACTAAGACACATTTATTAAAACTAATGCAAGACAAAAATATATCTTAAAATTTTGATGTGATAAAAAGACTGTTAAAACATTAAAAAGTTTCCCTGTAGGTTTTTTTTTTTTTCTTTTAAGCATGTCACAAATCCTGTGAAGGAATAATTCTTCTTTTTTCCTCTTTTTCTTTTCCCCTTGGCTTCAGTCCCTTGCCCTCCTGTTTTGCTACTGAGCAGAAAGGAAGAGGTAAAATCTTTGACAGTTTTCCTTGCTTTCAAATTTTGATCCAAGTTGGATTTGAAAAATTAAAAATGTCATGAAAAAATGTAAATATGGCAAACGATTTTCCACCCACCATTAAAGAGAATCCAAGCACAAGGATCCAAAGCTGGGTGTTGGAGCCAGCTGAGCTCCCCCCACAGCACCGGCTCTGCTGATGTCCTGCTGCTCATCGGAAATGGATTCTGCCGATTGCTGCCAGAACCTTCCATCCTGAGGGAAAGGGGTAACTTCAGTGCTGTTGCAGCAGTGGGGCACAGGAAAGAAAATGTATGTTCTTGTTTCACTGAATGTCTAACCAGTGCCTCACACATTACATGTAATCAGTCCCTCACAGTCCCACTCTTCTTGTCCTTTCAATTAGTTTTTGCTGTTACAGCTGGATCTGAGCCCACAAACTGGGGATGAATCCTGATTCCCGTGGGAGCAGTTGCAGTTACCCAACACCCCATTCCTGCCCCGGTGCTCTTGGGGTTGTCCTCGCCACAGCCTCTGGGAAAACAAGGTGTGTTGCGAATAGTCTTGGTTGATGTGCAAGGTGGGAGCAGTGAGTCCCTGACAAGTCCCTTCCCTAGATTGCCTCAGTGTTCTGAGCACCTCTGGGCTCTGCCAGCCTCCAGCTGGCCAGGGTTCCACAGGACACCTGGTCCTGCAGTGAGCATCCCTCCCTGACAAGGGACTGGGGCTTGAAGCCATCCTGGCTGCAATGACTGGTGGGTATTCCATAAGTATTCCCCAGATGGTGTCCAGCCTGGGCCCTGTGTGACCTTGGTGAGGTGTGAGCAGGCAAGGAGAGGCTCAGGAGCCCCATTGGAGCCAGCCTGGGTGGGCATGCAGCAGGGTCCTACAGAGGTGAATGTGGGGATGTTGCCTTGCACCTGCCTTTGAGCTGCATGAGCGCCTTTGAGCCCCAGCTTTGCTCACCTCCATGGCTATTTTTATTTACTCTTTGCTAATCCTGTTAACAGGATGAGAAGAGAAAAGACTAATTCACTTTAACTCCAATGACTTGTTAATAATTGATGTATTGACACGAGCAGGTTGCCTGATGACCTTAAACAACCATCCAAATCCTGTGCCAAACTGTTTGACCTTTTAAGCCAGTTCAGATTCTTCCTGCAGAAGAAACCAGTGTCCGCTTTGATTTAGTGCAGGAAAATCCCCCTTAACCTTCAGGTGTCAGTGAGGATGTGTTTAATTTACAGTAAAGCCAAGTCATGATCAGCAGGAGAATGAAAAAGTCCTTCTGTGGTGGGAAGTTATTACCTCTCCTTCCACGGTGATGACTCTCCATCTCAACATGCCAATGCCTCTTTAATTATTGAAAAGATGCCTCCACCAAGAGGATTTGGAGCCACTGGGCTACTGGAGCCGGCACCATAGGCCTTCTGTGACCCTGGTGTGGGGGGCTGAGCAGGATGGCCAGTTGTCACCACACCAGGCTCTGGAGGAGCCTCCCCTTTTTGGAGAGGCCATTCCTGTTCCCCTGCACATCCTGATCAGAGCTGCTGCTCTGGATTTGGCCTTAATAAGAGATGGAAGGATGATATGTGGTGCATAATGCAGGTCATCCCACTGCATGAGCAGGAACACATCAGGATCCATCTGCAAATCCCAGGATCTTCATCAGTCACAGTGGGACACACGAGGGGCAGACTCAGCCCTTGAGCTGGGCAGAGCTCGGGGACCTGCTCCTGGGCACCTCACACTGCCCTGCTCACATCTGTAGGTGTCCTGGATCCAGAGTACCTGTGCACACCCAGGTTTTGCCCAAGATGTGCCTCTTCCCCAGGGTGCTTGTAGGCAGTACCAGGAGTCCTGCAAGCTCGTCCATTCCAGCTGCCTCACTTTTCCGCAGTTCTGGGGGGAGCAAGGAGCAGCCCTATGCAATGCCTGGCCTGTCCCTGGGGTGCTGAGGCCCTTCTCCATGCAGGTATCAGCATTTTAGGTACCAGTGAATCCGTGGGTGCTTTTGGGGGAGTGCCCATCCGGCTGCAGCAGGCACAGTGCTCCGTGATGGCAGCAAACTGCTGCAAATAACTGAACATCCTTCAGATTATCAGTGGGGTCAGAAACTTGAATCCTTCGGGAGGGATTGCAGAGTGCCCAGAGGACAGAGGCTGAACAGAGACCTTGCCTTGCCAGGTGCCTCAGAGTTAGGGGCGAGGTGTCTCCCTCCATGCAGGGCTGTCACAGGGCACGACCATATGTGGCTTCTGCAGTGGGGTGCCTCACACCATGGTACTCTCCCAGGGCCACCAGAGGAGCTGGGCTCCAGCTGCAGAGGGGACCCTGCTGTGGCTGAGCCCTTGTTCTGTGCTCCCAGGCTGCCCGTGGGGAGAGGCAGGCAGTGCAAAGGCTGCTCAGCAATTATCAGCAGGAAAATCTGAGACTTCACCAGGCTGCTTAATTAAGCCCCCATGTGGCCTCTTGGAGATTCATCACACGGCACTGGAAATTGTTCCCACCATCCTCACTTGCCTTGGAAGGGCAGGGAGCTCTGGGATAATCTTTGTTTGGGGTTTCTTGACCTCGGTGTCGCACTGCAGGGATGCCCCGTGGTTTGTACCGCTGTGCCATGCGGTGGGGTGTCGGGGTGCAGACGGATCCAGCAGGAGGGATGTGGATTTATTCTGATGGGAACAAATTGCTCAGCCCCTGCAAAAACACCCATCACCTCTCCTTTGCCTGCTCCCTGAGGAGGGATGAGCTCCACACTCTCCACCGGGTGCCTGCCCATTTGCCCAGAGCCCTCCTGGAAAGGGGAGCTGGATGCTAGGGGGTAAGTGAGGCACAGAACTGGGGGCTTGTGGGGACAAGACCTGAGAACATTGTGGGGCGTGAGAAGAGAGAGCGGGAGGAACCTGGGGATGGTCACTGCCCTGCGCCCCCTGGCCAGGCTTGTCAGAGCCCCCAGCACTGGCAGCTCAGCCCTGGCCTCGGCCCCGGCTGCCACAGCAGGGGAGGCTGGGGGGCTGCTTTGTAGAACTGAAGAAACTCCTCCACCACAGAGCCTGCAAGCTCATTTACATACTCCTAGTTTAATTCTCCTAGGGTATGCAAATATATGCAAACAGCAATCCAGAGAGAGTCAGAAATAGCACAGAACATTAAAATCACCCTACTTGAATATTGTTTTATGCAAACGATGTACGCACGCAGTGTGTAGCTGATTTAAATAGAAGCAATGTCAGCATGGCAGTTATTTACCCTTCCAATGATCTTAGCAATTTTTTTTATTAAACTTATATAAAATATATTGAACAGGCACCAAGAACGTAGAGAGTATTTTAATGTTAGCCTTAACTAACACTAAGGAAAGGGCAAACTTCTCTAGCTGTCTCCATGAAGGGCAGGGAAGGGTTATTTTTCATAATCTCCCATTTGCATGAATGATACAAGATTTGTAAACCCTGACGCTGCTGGTATCGATTATCTGAGCACCATTCCTGAACCTCGGAGGAGCGCAGGCCCTGGTGCTGCACAGAGCTGTGGGGATCTGGTGCCCCCATGGTGTGAGCACACAGTGTCCTGACGTGGGGATGTGGGGAGGGGACACCTGGGTGAGCAAGGATTGCCGTGCTGTGGGGCTGCTCCATCCCTGACATTCCTGGCGAGTCTGGAGGCGCTGGAATCCTGCAGTACATCCAGTGTTCCCTAAACGCTCACATCTGGAGAAGGGGAGGACGGGGAGGGCTGTTATTGAGTGGCTGTGGGAGGACCAAAGCAAACCCCCCCCCGGGCGCAGGGAGGGCTCCTTGCCCTGTTACAGCATTCCCTGGAAATGTGCTCGCTCAAGGGGGTTCCTACGCACGGGGAGCAGCGCGGTGGCTGCGCAGTGGTGGGTGCAGGGCTGGACCCCCAGCACCGTCCCTGCTTCCCAGAGGGCCAGACTTGCACCAGGACACTGTGCCCTGGTGGGGCTTAGCACCACTCAGACGATCACATAGGGAGATGGGCTCCTTGGATTTGTGTCACTCATTCACAGCTACGGTCCCCACACTGACCTTGCTGTGCTCTATTGTGAATATGGCATGGAGCTGCTGTCCCGGCCCTGCAGAGGTGTGTGCTGAGCGGCGCAGAGCCGGCTTTTTCTTTCTGGCCTAATTAAACATCAAGGGCATGATGGATGTGCCCCGCATGGAGTGTTGGTTGTGCACAGGGCAGGCACCCGGCTGGCAGCGCCACCAGCCCGGGGGGATGGGGTGAGCCTGTGTTACCCCAACAGAGCTGCCATGAGGGACACCCCTGGCCTAGGGATGGTGGTGGGCAGGGTCCTGCCAGACCCTCTCTTTGTGGTCCCCATGGAGCAAGGCGAGAGCCTGGCCACTGGGGGATGGCACTTGCATTGTCCTCAGAGGATGCCCATCCATCCCCTTCACCTGCAAACATCCCAGGGAAGCTTCTGTGGGCTGAACCCCACCAAGGGCAAGTGAAGAGGGTCTGACCCAGACTCAGTCTAAGCTGGAGCACCTCAGAATACCAGAGCTCCCACCCTTTTCTGGCTGCAACAGCCAGAGCCTCTTCCTATGCTATCAAGTCAGTTGGGGCCACTCAGTCAAATTCTACACTTTTGCTTGGTATTTTGCAGTACAATAAATGGTCCTGAAGTCCTTTTCTGCAGTAGGATTTCTGCCAGGTGCTTCCACACATGGACTGCACATCTTAAGGTAGGAATGGGCATAAAATGCATTTTGCTTGCTTCAATTTATTTTAAATATTGTCAGGCCAGTGCCCGGCTGTTTGAATGATCATGGCTGCAGAGGAAATGACTGTGCAGGATATTTTTTCAATCAAGCTCACAGTTGCATTTTATCACTGGCTCTGTTAAAGACATGTGTGAGGTTTCATTTTTGCCTCAAAAGCCCCATCTCTGTGGAGGCACTTAAACATCTAATTTTTAAATACATTTAGAACAAAAAGGCTCTGAAGGCATTGAGTGAAATATCGTGCGTCTGTGCCGGTCTGAAGGGGAGCATGTTTCAGCAGGCAGCATGGGGCTGGGAGTCACATCGCATTACCACCACGTGCCAAATGCTTCCAGCAGCCCTGGTACAACCCGAGGACTCCGTGCACAGCTCTTGGAGCAGCTTGACATGGGGCTGTGCAGCCCCTGCTCACTGCGCCCACCCCAGCACACAGAAGAACTCATGTCCAGTGCTGAGTTTCCCCTCAGGGAATGTGGAGGCTGGAAGAGCCTGCGGGAGAAACACAGACCAGAGCTCTCCTCTCCACTGGGAATGTCACTCTCTATATAGGAGCTGCCTGTCTGTTGTGTCCGCAGGCGCCGGGAATCGCTGTCAGCTGTGTCAGACAAGCCTTAGTATGTCTGCACAGCACTAACTTACAGTGTGCTTCCATCCTGCCTTCTCATCTGGCCCAGTGGTATTTGGGGCCTTTCAGGTGTGTGCACACTGGTGGGTGTCTGCCTGTGAACTGGAAGTGATGTTTAACATCAGCAGCTCTCAGCACATGGCTTCACTGCAAGGTGTGTTGGAGTGGAGCACAGAATCGTGGAATCAGAGGCTCGTTTGGGTTGGAAGGGACCTTAAAGCTCATCCACACCACTGCCATGGGCAGAGACACCTTCCACTAGCCCAGAAGAACTGAATAGCTTTGTTGGATGCAGGAGAGAACTCCTTTGCCGTCCCTCAGTGCTGAGCAGCAACTTCATGGCAAAGACTGTGTGGCTGTTACTGAAAGCAGCCTGAATGTGTAAGAGAATTTGTCTAGTGAGGGTGGAATTACTCCTGGCAGGGGGTCCTGCATGCTGTGCCTCCCTCACAGCCCACTCCAGCCCTGGGGGCCTTTGCTGGTTCCTTGCCCAGAAACAATTTTCCCCGGAGCAGGCTGTGGTTGGGACTGAGCAGCTCCCAGAGATCCAGAGTGCCAGTGTGCCGGCCAAGGGCTGCCGTGTCATGGCTGAGGAGCTGCAGCACTGGCAGCTGGTGCCATGCTCCTGGAGGCTAGTTTGAAACCCTTTAGGGATGGAAGGATCACTATTTACTTCTGGTGCTTCTCCCATCACATTCTGGGTTGTTGCAAAATGGGAAACATCTCATTTATGAAAATCTGCTGCTGGGGCACTGCAGTCCAATTCCATGAGCAGACCTGCCACACAGGTGCTTCCTTTCCCTTGGGATTGCAAGCTGCTGCAGGATGAGAGCTGGCTCGTGGGCGAGCTTACATAGGTAAGCCTGCCTGTCCCTCCAGGGCTTGTCCTTGGGGACTGCATCACCCTGCGGTGAGGAACCCACACACCACGCAGCCCTGTCCTGCCACCTCCTGCAGCAGAACATAGCCCCTCATCTTGCCTCGGACCCTATGGAGAGCTGGCTCCCACAGTGGTGTTAGCCTCGTCTTTCCTGGGATGCTGAACTTCCTTCGTTCCTGTTTTTGTGCTGTCAGTTAGAAAAGTTATATTACCAAGCAAAGCTCAAATAGCCTGGATGCCAAAATCCTGGCAGGGGGCGGCCGGGCTGGGCTGCAGCAAGCTGTCCCTGGGGAAGGATGCCCCCAGCCCTGCCCCAGATGGAATGTCGATGGGTGCCTGTCCCCTGCACTGCAGGTCTGTGCCCCTACCAGTGTCAATAACCTGTTCAGGTCAAGCGATGATCCCTGGCATCGGGGAAAAACTGTAGTGTCTCAGAGAGTAACAACAACAACCGTCGATGTAGCTGTTGGTGTTTTTATCACTGAAGCCTTTGGAGGGTGTACAATGGAGACCTGGTGTTTATTCAGGGAGATCCTTGCTGCCACGACCTTCCTGAACTGCCACATTCCTTTTAATTATGATTGGCAGCTCATGGAAATTTGGGGCCTTGATTGGCAGCTGAAGTAACTTTCTTCCTTCCCACAATTCCTCAGGTTCCTTCCCATCAATAGACATAATGTTGGCTACTTTTCTGGGATAAATAGCAACCTTTGCCCCCCTCCTCTATTTGGCAAACGCTCAACACTTCATTCTTTTCAGAAAGCCCCTTGGAATGCAGCTGAGAAGGGCCTCAGCAGAGCTGCCCTTCTCCTCCTCCTCCTCCTCCTCCTCCTCCTTCTCCTCCTCCTTCTCCAGCTCTTCAGCACCCGGCCAGGGGACTTTTGTGCGAGAGCAAACAAAGGCTCACTGGCAACACTTCTGGATTTCATTTCAAAATACATTTGTCACTCTGGAGTAAAATAAACTGATTTTTCTCCTTTTCTTTTTTTTTTTTTTTTTTTTTTTTTTTTTTGTGGGTTTTTTTTTGTGTGTGTTTTTTTTTTTTTTTATTTTTGCTTAACTCCTCCCTCCCAGGTTTCCCCACCAGGAGCTCTCATTCTGGAATTGCTGGACAAGGATTTGCACAGGGTAAAGGGAAGCATGTACTTTCTCTGGGGCTGCTTCACTTCATCTTGCTCCTGCAGAGCTCCAGAGAAGCATCCCCACTCTACAGGAGAGCAGTGACAGCCAGCAAGTGCACCTGGTCTGTCCTCAGAACCCAAAATGCGCATCCTTTGCCATCCAAAACCCTGAGCTCTCCTTTGGCTTTCTCCGTGAGCTCAGTCAGCATCCATGAGCCCATAACCTGATTCCACTTTTTAGGTCTTAGGATCCTTTTTCAAAACCACCCAAGTGATGCAAAAGCTCAAACCACAGTGAAAGTGTGATGTGGCTCATGCGGATGTAAACGCCATCCGTTTCCAAGGAGAGTAAGGACATTTTGAAGAGGTGATTGGGGCTCAGAAGTCCTGGAGGTGCCCTTGAGAAAGGTGCCCTGTCCTGCTCCCAGGGGTGTCCTCTCTGAGCAGGGGGGTCTTCTGGTGAGCATGGGCAGCACCAGGAGGGCAGGGACCTGGCATGGGCAGCACTTGCCACAGCTCAATCCATGTATTGGTAATTAAATGAAACTCAGTCTCAGTTCCTAAGAGCTTCTCATGCTGAATAATAGCCGGTTGAAAATGATGAAGGGAATACTCAAGGGTTGTGTTCGAAAGGAAACAAGGAGGCTCCCGAGCTGCAGAGATTGCCTGTGTGCACAATACAGACACTTACCCTCCACCAGCCCCAGACTGAAGTGTTTCAGAGAGAGATGACAGACCTTGGCACTCAGTGCTTCTCAAGAGCAGGGTGGATGAGGAGACAATTAGCAAAATACAGGATCGTTTGCATTTTCAGGAATACTTGAAGGATTTACACTCTCTGTGAGAGGTAAAGGGGGAATGGGATGGAAGACTTCCGGGATGGCTGGATGAGCCCTGAGAGCACAGGTGGTGGAGCAGGGGAACCCCAGTGGCTGAGAACATGTGTGTTTGCACCTACACTGTTATCTCACGGTGGCCACCCTGGATCTGTAAATGCTGGCACCTCCTGAAGCCCAATGGCTTCAAGAACTAGGCCCAGTTTTTTATGAGTTTGTCTCTCACTGACTTTTGTAAGCTCTGCCAAAGGTTTCCCAAAGTCAGGGTAGTTTGGAAGAGTCTTTGCCTGCACTGTCCTCCTCATCAGGGTGATGGTGAGGCAGGCTGGCTGCAGCCCTTGACAGGGACAGGGACAGGCCAACCTTCCCCATACAGGAGCTCGTTGTCATGGAACATTGAGGAATGTCATTGTCCTCACACTTCTGTTAGATTTGGTTAGAATCTGCCATGAGATTGCAAAGTTATTGCAGCAGACATGCAGCCAGACCCAGCCAGGCATGGACAGTCCCATCAGAAAAACTGCATTTCATTAGAGAACTGAGCTGAAGCCACACTGGATCTTCCCTTCATCTCCCCACAGCCCTAGTGTCACTCCCTGTTTCCATGTCTGTACTCACTGGACAGATTGGCACCAATATACTCTAATTGCTTCTGACCCTTCTCTAGAACAGAAACATGGATGGTCAGTGGAAGACAAATGCAAAACCCTCGCTTAGATCCTTAGGGATGACCCAAGGAGGTGAAAGACCACATGGAGCTCAGGGCATTGCGGAGTAACCACAGGTTTTGGGGGGCTCTGCTGGGGGTCAGGGTACCCCAGAGAGACCATAAGCTTGGGAACACAGTGTGTGATGGATAGTGTGGAAAAGGCTGAGCAGCTCATGATCTTTGGGGTCATTCTGCACAAATTGCCTGGTTTTGGAAGGGCATAGGGATGCTGGATCTGTGGCAGGAAATGATGGGAGTGTTCATCAGGCTAATGCTGTGGGAGGCCACCCAAGAGGAGAAGAGGAGTGATGGCCAGTCCCTTGGGGTCACAAGGGAACGTTTCCAACTGCAGCCTTCCCTCTGTTGCATCCAAGCGATTCCTCTGCTCCTCTGCTGATTCACCCCCACTCTGTCTTTCTTGCACAGCCACCACAGCCAGGCTCCTTCCTGCCTGTGGGGATGCTGCTTTCAGGATGTGGTTTCTCCGGAAGCGCTGGAGCGTGGCGGGTGCGGGAGCATCCCAACGGCCAAAGGCAGCTGGTGGGCTCTGCCACCAGCTGTGCACCCGCAGAGCCACCCCCCGGGGTGGGCTCACACCACAGCAGGCACATCCTCCCGTCACCATCCTGCCCCTGCATCTCATGGGGGCTGGCACTGAGTTTGTTGGTTCTCTGCCTGCAATGAATCGAGTCCACTACAACCTGCATGTCTCCGTGGGTTAGTTTTCTGCCACAATAATGAGGAGCAACGTCACCTGGAGAAGTCCAGGCAGCTCCAGGGGTGATGCCAGCAAAGGCAGTGGCCCTGGGAGTAGGGAGGATTTTCCCACTAGCATCAGGGACCCCTGGGCTTGGCTCAGGCAGCTATGCCCTACATCATGAATATATGGGAGGAGCTGTTGAGCTGGAGGGATGGTAGGGAACAAGGAGGGGATCCAGAAGGAGGGAAAGGGGAGTGAACAACCTGACATGGTAAAACGTGGAGCCACTGCCAGGCACTGTGGTGTGCACTCAGGAGGCTGCCACCAGTGGGATGTTCCTTACACTGGATTTTTATCAGAAAGGGAATGGTGGGAATGCCATGGCAAGGCCAGGATGTGGCTGGGTTTGTGCTGTGCAAAGCTCTGTGGATCGGAGCGTGCATATTCTGGGGTTGGGGCATCTCAGCAGAATAAGCACACAGATACAAAGGCATGGCTGCAGTGTCTGGCCAGGGCTGGTCTGGGGTGGGTGTTAGGAGATGGAATAGCCTGATCCTGCAGAAGAACAGAGCTAAAGGCTGGTGTCTGTGAGGAGAATGGGTCTGTAGATGTTTGAGTCATGAGAAAACTGCCTCACACAGGGGCAGAAGCAGAGAGAGCGAAGGTGTCCCTGGCCCTGTCACTGTGCAGGGGCAGGACATTCCCCAGGCGCTTGGCATCATCCCGCAGGGCTGAGGTGTTTTGGGCATCAAGCTGGGAAGGGCAGGGGAGGAAGAGGAGGGCTTGCAGTGATGGCCAGCACTCCCAGCTATGGCTGTGCTCCCTCTGTGCCAGGGACTGTTTCACATGGAGCTAAACCCAATCCTTATCCCAGAAAGCTTGTTAGTAGAGCTGGGTTGCAACAGATGGATACAGACGGGTGGGGAGAAGGGGAAACAACACGGCAACATCAGCAGCATGGTGTGTGCTCACCAAAGCACAGCAGCAGAAGAGCTTTGGAAGCAATGGAGAATTCCAAGGAGCGTTTTGGTTCCTTTGGGATGCTTACAGGTGGTTTGTTTGAAGCATGACAGCCAGCATGAGACAACATGCTGGTTTGGGAACCCCACAAGTGGTAATGAGAGAAGGAGCACTTGGCTGTTCCCAGTCCTGTGCAAACAGTGAACTTGCCCCAGTACAAGATGGGAACAAGCAGGCTCTGGCTGAGAGCTGAGAAGGCCCATCCTACCCTGTTTTGCCCTGTCCCATGCCATGCCACGCCACGCCATGTCATCCCATCCGTGCCCAGTGCTCGACTGCCTTGCTGCCACCCAGAGCTGTTCACATTCCAGGTGGGAGATAGGTGACCTGCAGTCCCAGCAGCTCAGACCCTGGACCAGACTTCCAAACCTTGTGTGAGGTGACCACTGATAACCGCGCAGCACTGAATCCCGCTCGGCTGCCACCACCGTGGAGGCAGTGCCTGGATGTGCTGTATATTAAGCGGAGTGGCAGCTGCGATATTGCCATCTAAAACTAAGTACAAAATTTACAGCAGTAAATTCTTCTCTCTTCAGGGTGGTTAATTATCTTAATTACTTTTATTATCTTTTATCTTTTAAGATCCCAAATTGCTTATTTCTGCTTGTGTTGCCAAAGGGGGTTGCATATTTTTTACTGGCACACGCTGTGCAGAGGCTCTGATACGCGTGTTTGCATGGTACACTTTAAAAGAACTTTGATTTATACAAGACTTCTCCTTGGGATTTTAATTGTAGTAAATAGGGAAAACAAAGTTCAGTGAAATATTGACTGACTGAAGAGCTGACAAGTGGCTCTTTCCTTTTGCTTGATGGAGTGATGGGACTGCTCCCTTTGCCATCTGGGCCAGAGGGAAGGAATTTGGCTTCTGAGAGCCACAAGCACTGCAGCTGGACATGGCCAGACAAGCGCCGTGCATGAGGGACACAAGGGAGCGCATGGCGCTGGGGATGGCACAGTGCCACGGCAGTGAGAGGTCCAGTGTGCCACTGCCACGGAGTGGGCAGCCAGAGAGGGGCAGGGTGGGCACGACACAGGCACCAGTGCTCTGCTCCAGCTCCCTGGATGGTGGGCCCCGGGCGGCATGTGGGACCGGGGGCTATGCCCAACCCCCGGCACCCATGGGCGTGCCCAGCCACTATCCCGTGCACCCGCCATCCCTCCCCATCCCAGGCATTCCCTGTCCCTTCTCCAAGGTGCTTCCTGCTGCCTCCTCGAAGCTCCTCCACAGGATGCCAAGTCCTGGCCCCAGGGAAGTGCTGGGATATGATTTCACCCCATGATTTCATCCCGGGGGACCACAAACGAGGCACAGCCGAGGCATCGCTGGCAGCTGCCTCCGGGAGCTGCCCCGGCACCGCGGCTTCTCTCAGCGTGTCCCCTGCGGGCACCTCTCTCCTGCTGCCTCTGCAAATACCCATCCCTAGGGAACTGCTTCCCTCTTGTCTTCCTGCTTCCCTACCTAACCTGTGCTCTTTTTCTTGAGGCAGGGGGGGAAGAAATTTTCGGGAAAAGTGCCTCATCCCCTGGGGATCAACCTCGATGGAGCTGAGCAGAGAACAGCCCCGCACCAAATGTGAAGGAGGAGGGAGTAGGAGGGAGGAAAGAGGGACGGGTTTCTCCGTCCCACAGAGGAGCCTCCTAAACGCTACCAGGTGCTTTTCGAATGGAATGGAGATTTCCTCCATATTTATTTTCAATTCTGTCCTGCCCGGGGAGCCAGGGGAAGCCAGACATGGCCAGGATTGCCTTAACTCTGCGTGCACTGAAGGACCCTCTCGTGGCATTCAGCTGACAGGGAGGAAAAGAGCTTTTCATGTGCAAAACAAAAGGGAGAGGGGGCTTTTCTTCCCTGCATGCTGAATGCCACACACCCTTGGCCAAGGGGGGCAGTTTGGGGCTCTGAACAATCACGACATGAAAGGCAGAGAGGCAGGGAGAGAAAAAAGTCTCCCCTTCTCATTAGAGCACATTTGCCTGTAGCTCCAGGCTGGTGGTTCTGGGAAGCTCCCTGTCACACCATCAGAATTGTGGCTGTGATTACTCCAAGCCGTGTGTAACCCCACACCTTATAGATACATTTTTCTGTCTTCCTTGTCTTTTAATAGCAAACCCCAACAGAATTGCTGCAGCCCACCCCACTTCCTCCCCATTTGCTGTGCTGGCTGCCTGCTGTCAGATGAAATTTATGCTGTGGTTTAGGCGTAATTTTTAGTTTGGAAGATTTGTCCTTCTGCCACCTACTATAAATAACAGCCATGAGGTGGTGGAGCCCTATCCATCCGTCCTGATGACACCATGGCATGGCTGGTGATGGTGGTAGGCCCATGGCACAGTTTGATGCCACAAGTGGTGCCTTTGCCTCACCTTGCCCGTGGCTGGCGCAGGCTACCGAGGCCTTGGGACCCCCCAGCTCCATGTCTCTCCATGCCCAGGGAGCAGCCAGACAGGATCTGTGGAGATCTGAATCTGCAGGTCCCTGTCATGTTCATGGTGCTCTGTGGTGCAATCACTTGTGTTGTTCAAAGGAGGTGTAATGATGGGCCCCTTGATCACTCGGAGCCAGCCATGACCCTCACACCTCAGCGGCCAAGGGAACCACATGGTTATCCAAAGGGCAGAGTGTTTTGTTAGGGGCTGTGATGCTTTTCCCAGATATTCCAGTCCTGGAGGCTGTCATGGCAAAGTGAGCAGTGAGGGAAGCTCTGCTGCAAACCTACCCCAGGCAGATGTGGCCAAGCAGACCTAGGAGGTGAGTGGCACGCTGGCAGTGTCAGTACCATCCCTGGGGATCCCAGCACTGGGTAATGCTGCTTCTTATGGAGCTCTGAGCAGCTCTGTAGTGTCCCTACAATAATCAGCCTGGGCTCACCCACATCACGCACTGCCACATCTCTGCAAGGGCTGTTCCTTAGACAAGGCCACCTCTCTCTTCTTCTGGAGCACATAATTTCTGTTTCTCTACAGACCCTGGAGGGGCATCTGACATTGTGGTGACCCTCCTGTGGTAAGCCCAACACTGCAGTGGTCTGAGTGTCTCTCTTGCTCTGCAGGTCTGTGTTTTGCCAATGCAGAGGGGTGGTCACTGCAAATACATCCTGGACTTTACTGCCCAAGGGTAGGAGGATTCACTGATGCTGAATACCCAAGCCTGCAGCCTGAATTTTGCAGGGCTTGAGAAATGGAAGATTTCCAGTGTTATCTCTGCATTTTGACTGCTGAAGTGCCTTCCTTATGTTTGTGACACCAGAGCATCTGAGTGAGTTTCCTTTTGAAAGCAGATATCTTGAGCAAGAAGGTGCAGCCACCATGTGACTCTTTCTTGGTGCTTCAGCCGCTGCTCAGAGCTGGGCACACACAGGCCATCTTCAGCGGATGTGCCACGTCCCCTGTCCTAAGGCCCCTGTCACCACATGGCAAGGCTGGCAGGGCCCCAGGGCCACCACCAGCCAGACCCCGCTGCTCCCAGCACCCACATGTTTGAGCAGAGGGAGTGTTCTCACCTTCATGTCACTTTGTGCAGGAACCAGCAACATCAGGATTTGCTATTTATTTTAAACTGCAAACTTTTCAACTGGAAAGGAACAATGGGGAGAAACAAATGCACCCAGGTCGACTTAAAAGTATCCCATGTCTTCAAGGCAGTGAATTTTAAAAAGGCACATAATTAGCAGGCTGCTTCCTCGTCTGTATTCTCCTCATCTGCCTGCCCACATAAACATTCGGCACACAGCACTTCCAGACACTTTTTAATAGAATCGCTTAAAACAATTAATTACCAGAGTTTTCATTCAAGCTGCAGTGGAAAAGATACGCTGGCAATAAAAGGCATTTATTCGTTGGTTTCTGGAGGCCTGTTTGTTATTAACATGTAAATTAAATCATCACAGATGTTCCATTTTTAATCTGGGGATGTGAAGTGCAGGGCTAACCACGGCCCAAACAGCCTGATTTTATTACACACACATTCATTAGGAACCAGCAGTATTATTGGATATCATTTCTCTTTGATGCATTTTTTAAACCAATTATCGGTATAATTTGTTCATTTCCCTCCCTATTTGTTTTTCTCTTGCCATTTGTGTCAGGATTCTCCAATCAAGGACGATGCCTTTGGCTCCTTGTGGCCTCCTCCCTCACCGCTGGCTGGTGCCACCACGGAGCTGGGGCCTGGCTGCGTCCACACAAGCCTCTTGCTGCAGCAGGGCACAGGCAGTGACCAGTCTGGTGCCAGGAGAAGGGAACCAGCTCCCATGGGGCAGCAGCAGCAGTATGGAGAAGCTCGCTGTGGAATCACAACCCAGCATACTCCTGGAGTATCGTGGTCCAGCAGCATCTAAAGGAACAAGAAAAGGGGACAAACCCAGAGTGTGCCCATTGGATCTGGGGTGGGACAGCAATGAGAGTGATGGTGGACAGCTGGGCAGAGGTGTCACCACTTCTGTGCATGCCTGAAGGAGAAAGGCTTGCTCTTCCTCATCCAGGCAGAGCCCAGCAGTGCCAGCCTCCTGCTGTCAAGTGCCACCTTGGGGTGCTCACCAGGGCTCTTCAGGAGAATGACACATTGCAGAAGATGGTTGCCTATTGCCTGGAGAAGGGAGCACTGTGGCTTCAGCAGCTCTGCATGGTCTGCCCTATCTGCCCCCAGGCACTGCCTACATCCCTGTCCACAGCAGCAGGAGAGCCTCTGGAGCCCCAGGAGGAATTCTTGACATGGAATCGATTCAGATTGCAGCCAGCTCTGCATAGCTGCAATGAGCCCAGGGACAGTTCTGGTCTAAAAGCATGATTTAGCTTAATGAGAAATAAATAGCTCTGGCTGCCACAGTGCTGTGGGACATCCTGGGATTGGTGGTGAGGCCTGGCACAGGTTGCCCAGAGAATCTGTTTCTGCCCCATCCCTGGAAGTGTCCAAGACCAGATTGGATGGGGCTCGGAGTAACCTGGTCTAATGGAGGGTGTCCCTGTCTGTGAGAGGGAGGTGGGACAAGGTGGTCTTTAAGGTCCCTTCCAATCCAAACCAGTCTGGGATTCTGTGATTCTGTGGTGGGTACCAAACACCTCTTTCTCCTTGGGAATTATCCGGAGTGGCTCAGGCTGCCTTGTTCTGCTGCTGCCTCTTGTCCTTGCCGTGATAACTGGAGGAGAGGGAGGGTGGGGGGGGGGAGCCTTGCAGTGACCAAAAAACTCTTGGAAATACTTTCATGCTAAAAATCCTGTATTTGACAGAAGTGTGAGATACCTTGAGGCCTTCTATTGATTACCTGGGAGCAGGAGAGCACGGGCTCTTTGAGCTGTCACAGTTCCAGGCGTTTCTGAAAACGATAGAAGACTGGAACAAAAACACAACTAAGGCTCCTGACACAGCGTGTTAAGCAATAAAACATGTTTAATTGTGTTGTCTTAAGGCTATAACCATTCCCTGACTGAAGGTCACTCACTACCCATACTGCCAGTGGGAGAGAGGTTCTCTGACAGGTGGGAATCCAAATAGGAAACAGATATCTGGGAGATTACGGTGCGAACGACACTGAAATGCCAATGCTGAGGTAGTTAAAGGGAGCAGGACAAGCAGCAGGACATCTCCTGGCTGGCAGATCTATACAGGGAGTGCTGTAGACACAGCTTGGGGATTCGATCAAGGACCTTCTGGGGCATCTCGGTGCCATGTGGCACCACCAGTCTGCGTCTCTCTTCAGCCTTTGCTGAAACTTTGTTGCCAAACCCAGAGTATGATCTCAAATCCTCT
This sequence comes from Pyrocephalus nanus, assembly GCA_038380795.1. Classification (NCBI taxonomy): domain Eukaryota; kingdom Metazoa; phylum Chordata; class Aves; order Passeriformes; family Tyrannidae; genus Pyrocephalus; species Pyrocephalus nanus. The sequence continues at coordinate 7,131,938 of CM076278.1, forward strand.
TCAGCTGAAGGTGTGCTGGGAACATAAACCAGGCACACAGAATTACCTGGCAGGATAACAGAGCAGGACCAGCATCCTTCAAGGACAGGGAAAACACAGGACACACTGTGGGCAAGATGCTGCCGGGTCTCCCTGATGGTGTATGTAGATCTTCTGTTCTTGGAGATCCACACACACTTGGTCCTCTTTTTGGTTAGTCCTGGTAACTTTTGTGTGAGAGCGGGCCCTGCACATGGGTAAGGTTTGAGGTGCCTTGTGTTTAATGAGAAACAGAAAAGATTAGGTTGTAGCAAGGTATTTAATTATTAGGATATCGCTGCTCTGGCTGCATCCTTTGCCTCTCCATGTGGGAAGTGCCAAATTACATGTCACCTCAGAGGGCATATTTTCTGTAGTTTTCAGAGCTCCTACAATGGCAGCTCATGAATATTTACTGAGCTGCTCAGATATGCAGCGGTGGGAACAAATAAAAAAACCCTTGTATTTGCATCTCCCACAGACACTAACAAACCATGTGGCTCTGGTAGGGAGAAGATGGGAGATTGCTGTTGCCTTTCCAGAGGGATAGAGGAAACAGCTTCTTGTATAATGAGATTGACTTTTAAATTGAAAGTGGTGCTGGTTGTGCTGCAGTTCATACTTCCATGCTGTGCATTTGCTCCCTAGGCTCTAACATTAAGACATCTTATGTACAAGCTGGGAGGATTCAATTAGGGTTTCAGTTATTAATCAATCAATTAAGCCACAATCTTTGGAATATACATTTTCACTCTTAAAGAGGTGTGATGCTGGCATGATGAACTTTAGGGACACTGTTTCACCTGGGCACACAGGCAGGTGTCTGTGCAGAGCTCCTGGTGCTGATGCTGTGCCAGAACCATGCCAGGCTCAATCGGCACCGTGCCGGGCAGGGAGAGCAGCAGAGCCCAGGCAGCAGAGACTCGGATTGAGTGCCAGGAAATGCCAACTCAGCTGGCACCAAATGTCTGAGAAACATTCAGCCACGCTTTCTTTGTTGCCAAACTGGAGCTGCTTTGCCTGGACCTGGCACATGGACAGAGGAGACGGACAGCTCAGCTGCGCTGTTGGTCTCTCACTGCTGCTCTGACAGTGGCTTCAGGCTCTTGTTGGAGGAGATCCTGAATCCTTCCTTGCCTCAAAAAACCTGTATGTGAATCGAGAGACATGAAAAGTGTTGCAAAAGAAATGTTTGGGGCATTCATAATTAACCCGTCCCAGTGTTGCCTCCAGCCTCAGTCAGGGTGTGGCTGGCCTGAGATAAGGAACAGAGGAGCCACTCTGCCTCAACCCAGCAGCTCCAGATGCTGTCCATGACCTGTGCACATACCTGCACAAAGCTCCAAGGAAAGCAGAGTGGGAGCCCATTCCCCAAGTGAATTATCTGGGCACCCTGGTGTCCTACTGGTTTTGTTCCATCAAAGTGGCAATATGTGATTTTTTGCTGAGACTCACAGGTAAGGAACAGACTCAAAATTGCTGCTCCATCCAGCTGCTCTCTCCTCTCAGCCCCTCTCCCCTGATTTTCCTGCTCCTTGTCCCCTCACTGCCTCCACTCATCTCTGGGTGAGAAAGAGACAGATGTGATGCTACAAACCCTCCACTTGTTCTCCCAAATCTCTGCTATTTTCCTGCTGTGAACAGGGACTGAAGGCAACACTTCCAGGTGATGTGAGAGGTAGCTTGTCCTTAATTTTTGTAATGTGTTTCAAAGGCTGTGTGTTAGGGTGAGATTTGCACACACCTGGGGCCAGCGAGAGCCACAACATCCCTTATGTGCTGGTGTTTCTTCGTTAGTCACTCCTGCTCAGCCCTTGCTGGACAAGTCCATGTCCATGGGCTGCACGGTGAAGGGAGGAGAGCCAGCAGCAGCATTCGGAAGAGGAGTGATTCCCTGTGTCCTAGTGCCTGGGATATTTAATCCAACCTGTAACGAGAAGTCCAGGGGAAGGGTTTAGAGAAAATGAGCTCTGTGGTTTCGAGCTGAAGTTTGAACACTGGAAGAGAAGTAAATGTGCAAGTGCTGTCTATAGGCAGGGAAAAAAAGCCAAGGGGGGATTAAATGGCAATGTTACCTTTACTCTTGTCAAATACCTAAGTAGAAACATTGGTTAATGCCCTTAAAAAAGGCCCATTACCACAGGGCAGAGAGTCAAAGAGCCTGGCTGCCCTAATACTCAGTTATCTCGTTCCCGGATAATGGAATGACCCCTCGCCTGCCCGAGCTGTACTACGATATAATAGCATGAGCCGTGTGAATAAAGAGGTTATTTTTGGAATCCAATTGAAGCAGTGCCGGAGCCGGTGTGACAGGGGAAGGATTGAACAAGATGCAATGTTCTAAGGGAAGGGGAAAAAATTGAATTTTGGGGAAGGTGGCACCGGTAGTGAACTGTGCAGAGAAAGGCACTGTGGTGCTGCCTGAGCAAGGGGCCCAGGATGGGCTGGGGGGAAGGTGGGGCTGGAGACTGATCCAGCACAGAGCAGGGGAGGGGGGGCTGAGCCTCAGAGGAGCAGGGGAGTCAGAATCCTCCCATCCACTGAGTAATGGGTGGCTGCAGCAGCCCTGGGCAGAAGGGGTCAGTAGTGCCAGTGGCTGAGGATGTGCCATTGCCAACACTCTGTTCAGCACTGGTGCCCTGTCCTGGCCCTGCCCTGCAGCCTGCACACCATGAAGCTCTTTTCATGCCCCTTAAGCATATGTATAAAGGTAAAACACAAAATAATGTTCATTCTGATGCACAGTATCCAACACACAGGGCTGCAGTTCATCCAGCAGTGAAAGACAAGAGCATAAGAGATTCAGCATAAACAGAGATGAAAATGAATATTAATTTACAAAGCAGCACAAAGACAATGGGATCCAAGGAGATTGATATCACAAACTCCCCTTATTCAATCAGATTAGGGTCTCATCTTCCCCAAACACCAATTGCTAATCTAGATTTGAAAGACAAATCCTCTTGCAGAAGGGCTTTGCCTTTATCTTGTCCCTCTGATGCCTCTACTTAAGATGTTACTACAATTTTGGGCGAGTTGGGAGGA